>OU612086.1:0-5000000 GCA_914767735.1 Anoplius nigerrimus
GATAACCCAGAACTAACCCAGACCTAACCCAGACCTAACCCAGACCTAACCCCAGACTCACCCAGACCACCAAGGGACCTAACCCCAGACCCTAACCCAGACCTCACCCGACCTAACCCGACCTAACCCAGACCTAACCCAGACCTAACCCAGACCTAACCCCAGACCTAACCCAGAACCTAACCCAGACCTAACCCAGACCTAACCCAGACCTAACCCAGACCTAACCCAGACCTAACCCAGACCTAACCCAGACCTAACACAGACCTAACCCAGACCTAACCCAAGACCTAACCCAGACCTAACCCAGACCTAACCCAGACCTAACCCAGACCTAACCCAGACCTAACCCAGACCTAACCCAGACCTAACCCAGACCTAACCCAGACCTAACCCAGACCTAACCCAGACCTAACCCAGACCTAACCCAGACCTAACCCAGACCTAACCCAGACCTAACCCAGACCTAACCCAGACCTAACCCAGACCTAACCCAGACCTAACCCAGACCTAACCCAGACCTAACCCAGACCTAACCCAGACCTAACCCAGACCTAACCCAGACCTAACCCAGACCTAACCCAGACCTAACCCAGACCTAACCCAGACCTAACCCAGACCTAACCCAGACCTAACCCAGACCTAACCCAGACCTAAACCCAGACCTAACCCAGACCTAACCCAGACCTAACCCAGACCTAACCCAGACCTAACCCAGACCTAACCCAGACCTAACCCAGACCTAACCCAGACCTAACCCAGACCTAACCCAGACCTAACCCAGACCTAACCCAGACCTAACCCAGACCTAACCCAGACCTAACCCAGACCTAACCCAGACCTAACCCAGACCTAACCCAGACCTAACCCAGACCTAACCCAGACCTAACCCAGACCTAACCCAGACCTAACCCAGACCTAACCCAGACCTAACCCAGACCTAACCCAGACCTAACCCAGACCTAACCCAGACCTAACCCAGACCTAACCCAGACCTAACCCAGACCTAACCCAGACCTAACCCAGACCTAACCCAGACCTAACCCAGACCTAACCCAGACCTAACCCAGACCTAACCCAGACCTAACCCAGACCTAACCCAGACCTAACCCAGACCTAACCCAGACCTAACCCAGACCTAACCCAGACCTAACCCAGACCTAACCCAGACCTAACCCAGACCTAACCCAGACCTAACCCAGACCTAACCCAGACCTAACCCAGACCTAACCCAGACCTAACCCAGACCTAACCCAGACCTAACCCAGACCTAACCCAGACCTAACCCAGACCTAACCCAGACCTAACCCAGACCTAACCCAGACCTAACCCAGACCTAACCCAGACCTAACCCAGACCTAACCCAGACCTAACCCAGACCTAACCCAGACCTAACCCAGACCTAACCCAGACCTAACCCAGACCTAACCCAGACCTAACCCAGACCTAACCCAGACCTAACCCAGACCTAACCCAGACCTAACCCAGACCTAACCCAGACCTAACCCAGACCTAACCCAGACCTAACCCAGACCTAACCCAGACCTAACCCAGACCTAACCCAGACCTAACCCAGACCTAACCCAGACCTAACCCAGACCTAACCCAGACCTAACCCAGACCTAACCCAGACCTAACCCAGACCTAACCCAGACCTAACCCAGACCTAACCCAGACCTAACCCAGACCTAACCCAGACCTAACCCAGACCTAACCCAGACCTAACCCAGACCTAACCCAGACCTAACCCAGACCTAACCCAGACCTAACCCAGACCTAACCCAGACCTAACCCAGACCTAACCCAGACCTAACCCAGACCTAACCCAGACCTAACCCAGACCTAACCCAGACCTAACCCAGACCTAACCCAGACCTAACCCAGACCTAACCCAGACCTAACCCAGACCTAACCCAGACCTAACCCAGACCTAACCCACGCACTCTTCCACGGCTGCCATTTCAAGCCGAACCTGCTCCTAGCCCTTAAAATACTGTTTTGGACGATTTTCCGACGATTTTCCGCTTTTCCGACGATTTTCACAATTTTCCGACGATTTTCCGCTTTTCCGGCGATTTTCCGACGCCATTTTGGAATTTTCCGGCGCCATTTTGATTTTCATTTCAATTTTCCGGCGCCATTTTGGAATTTTCCACGAATTTTCCAATTTTCCGGCGCCATTTTGGGATTTTCCGACGCCATTTTGTTTTTCCCCGCCATTTTTCAGTTTTCCGACGCCATTTTGGAATTTTCCGACGCCATTTTGATTTTCATTTCGATTTTCCGACGCCATTTTGGAATTTTCCGGCGCCATTTTGATTTTCAATTCGATTTTCCGACGCCATTTTGGAATTTTCCGACGCCATTTTGTTTTTCATTTTCCGCCATTTTGATTTTCCGACGCCATTTTGGAATTTTCCGACGCCATTTTGTTTTTGATTTTCCGCCATTTTGTTTTTCCGACGCCATTTTGTTTTTGATTTTCCGACGCCATTTTGTTTTTGATTTTCCGCCATTTTGATTTTCCGGCGCCATTTTGTTTTTGATTTTCCGACGCCATTTTGTTTTTGATTTTCCGATTTTCCGACGCCATTTTGTTTTGATTTTCCGCCATTTTGTTTTTCCGACGCCATTTTGGAATTTTCCGACGCCATTTTGTTTTTGATTTTCCGCCATTTTGATTTTCCGACGCCATTTTGTTTTTGATTTTCCGACGCCATTTTGTTTTTGATTTTCCGATTTTCCGACGCCATTTTGTTTTGATTTTCCGCCATTTTGTTTTTCCGACGCCATTTTGGAATTTTCCGACGCCATTTTGTTTTTGATTTTCCGCCATTTTGATTTTCCGACACCATTTTGTTTTTGATTTTCCGCCATTTTGATTTTCCGACGCCATTTTGTTTTGATTTTCCGCCATTTTGTTTTTCCGACGCCATTTTGGAATTTTCCGACGCCATTTTGGAATTTTCCGACGCCATTTTGATTTTCCGACGCCATTTTGTTTTTGATATTCCGCCATTTTGTTTTTCCGACGCCATTTTGTTTTTCCGACGCCATTTTGAATTTTCCCGGCGCCATTTTGATTTTGGCCGCCATTTTGTTTTTGATTTTCCGACGCCATTTTGTTTTTGGCCGCCATTTTGTTTTTGTTTTTGATTTTCCGACGCCATTTTGTTTTTGATTTTCCGACGCCATTTTGTTTTTGGCCGCCATTTTGTTTTTGTTTTTGATTTTCCGACGCCATTTTGTTTTTGATATTCCGCCATTTTGTTTTTCCGACGCCATTTTGTTTTTCCGACGCCATCTTGAATTTTCCCGGCGCCATTTTGATTTTGGCCGCCATTTTGTTTTTGATTTTCCGACGCCATTTTGTTTTTGGCCGCCATTTTGTTTTTGTTTTTGATTTTCCGACGCCATTTTGTTTTTGATTTTCCGCCATTTTGTTTTTCCGACGCCATTTTGGATTTTTCCGACGCCATTTTGTTTTTGATTTTCCGACATTTTGATTTTCCGACGCCATTTTGTCTTTGATTTTCCGACGCCATTTTGTTTTTGATTTTCCGCCATTTCGTTTTTGATTTTCCGCCATTCTGTTTTTGATTTTCCGCCATTTTGTTTTTCCGACGCCATTTTGGAATTTTCCGACGCCATTTTGTTTTCCCCCGTCATTTTAACCCCCCCCCCCCCCCCCCCCCCGCATTTTCCCGCCGCCATTTTGTTTCCCCTCCCCTCCCGCGCGATTTCCCGTCGTTTTTTCCGGCTACACTTCTCCCGCCCACCCTCAAATTTCCCCTCTCATTCATTCCCCATTTTTCGCCACTCCCTTCCTCGTCGAAATCCGCGAAGAACCTGCCCTCCATTTTCCCTGCAGAAATCCCGTCGAAACACCCCTTCGGATCATCCAATATTCAACGCCAAAGCGTTCCCGACAATACCCATAGTGAAATCCCATCGAAATATCTCGCCGAATCATTCAAATTTCCCACCAAAGCGTTCCCGACATTTCCCCCCACGAAACTCCCCTCGAAATACCCGCCCGAACCATCCAAATTCTCCGCCAAAACTCTTCGGACATTTCCTCGCGTGAAATCCCTGCGAAATAGCCCGCGGAACCATCAAATTTTCCAGCTAAAACGTTCCAGACATTTGCTCCCCGTGATATCCCCACGAAATAGCCCGCAAAACAATCAAATTTTCCCGTTAAAACATTTCGGACATTCCCTCATGCGAAATCCCTACGAAATACCCGCCGAAATCATCCCAATTTTGCGCCAAAGCGTTCCCGACAATCCCCGCAGTGAAATTCCTGCAAAATACCCGCCTGAATCACTCAAATTTCCCGCCAAAACTTTCCCAGCGTTTTCCCCCACAGAAATCAGCCCGAAACATCCACCTGAATCACTCAAATTTATCACCGAAGCCTTCCGAACATTCCCTCCAACGAAAATCTGCTCGAAATACCCACCTGAACCATCCAAATTTCCCGGCAAAACGTTTCAGACATTCCCTCCCATCAACTCCATGCGAAATAACCCACCAAATCATTCAAATTTCCCGCCAAAGCGTTCCCGACATTACCCCCCACGAAATACATACAGAATAACCCGCCAAGTCATCCAAATTTCCGGGCAAACCATTCCCGACATTTCCCATACAGAAATCCCCTCGAAATACCCACCCGAGTCATCCAAATTTCCCGCCAAAGCATTCCCGACTGACCCAATGCACAGATCCATGCAAAAGTACCCTCCCCAAGAGCTCAAATTTTCATCCGAAACTTTCCCTGCACAGCCTCATGTCGAAATAGCACCCTCCAGCCTTCAAATATCTCCCCAGAATAGTCCAAACACCTCCAACCTCACCTCTGCACGAAAATAATCCAAGAAAATTCACAGTCGTAGCCTCCAGGCACTCCCACATAACGAAACATGGGTCGAAAGCACACAAAAGTAGTCCCAGAGTCATAAAAGCAACCCCAAACATGAAAACATAGCACACCGTAGCCTTCGAATCACTTCATTCCACCTCCCATACACTCCACTGTAACCGATCAATCGAAATCCAACTGAAAACACAACCAAACACCCAAATATAACGGCAACACATGCATAAGAAGCAAATCCAACAGCAAAACATAGAAATAGTAGGTCCAAATACACGAGTCTCTGTCGGAAACCGCCAAATACAAGTCGCACGGTAGACAAAATATCGCCAAAAACATGTACAAGCATCAAAATCACAACGATATAGATCAAAAGTAAACGAACAAGTGAGAAAAGCATGCAAAAACATCGAATGTCAAAGAATATCAGCGATAAACCACACGCAAGACCGAAGAAAGTATGCAAACACATCGATTTCCAAGGAATAATACCGACAAACCACCCGTAGGAGTAAGGAAACCATGCAAAACTGTTCATTTTCGAGCACCATTGGCAATAGAGCACTCATATGAACGATAAAAGTATGCAGAACCATCGATTTCCGAACAATATTGGTGATAAAGTACACGCAAGAGCAAAGAAAACATGTAGAAACGTCAAAAATCAAACAGTACAAGTCATACGATACCCGAAATAATGAAATACACACTTAAACATATCAAAAACCAAGGAATACAAGACATAAAGTACACCCAGGACAAACAGAATGCACGCAAAACATCAAAAACCAAGAAATACAAGCCGTAAAGTACACACAATAGTGCAAAACACATGCAAGTGGCATGAAAACATCGAAGATCAAGGAATACAAGGCACAAAGTACACACAAAAATGCAGAAACCATACACAAGTATCGAATTCCGAAGAATATAGACCGCAAACTACACGCAGGAATGAGAAAAGCATGTAAGACCATCGATATTCGAAGAATGCGAGTCATCGGATACACGTAAAGCCGAAAAAAAAAAAAAAAGTATGTAAAACCATCGATATTCAAAGAACATAAATCATAAAGCACACATAGAAATGAAAAAGCAATGAAAAACCAGACAAAGATATCGAAAACTACGAAACACAAATCATAGAATACACCTAACATCGAAGAAAGTGTATAAACACATCAAAAGCGAAGAAATATAGATCACACACTACCTGGAATAGTCGACGAAATGTATAAAACCATCAAAAGCGAAGAAATATAGGTCACACAGTACCTAGAATAGTCAACAAAATGTATAAACTCATCCAAAGTAACAAAATATAGGTCACACAGTACCCAGAATAGTTATCGAAATGCACAAACTCATCCAAAGTAACGAAACGTAGGTCACACAGTAACCAGAAACACACACAGAATCCATAAACTCATCAAAAGTAACGAAATATAGATCACACAGTACCCAGAATAGTTATCGAAATGCACAAACTCATCCAAAGTAACGAAACGTAGGTCACACAGTAACCAGAAACACACACAGAATCCATAAACTCATCAAAAGTAACGAAATATAGATCACACAGTACCCAGAATAGTCATCGAAATGCATAAACTCATCGAAAGTAACGAAATGTGCGTCAACCAGTAACCAGAATAGCAGACAGAATGCATAAACTCATCAAAAGCGAAGAAATATAGATCATACAGTAGCCAAAACAGTAAACAAAATGCATAAAACCGTCAAAAATGAAGAAACATGGATCATACAGTACCCACGTTAGTCATCGAAATGCATAAACTCATCCAAAGTATCGAAATGTAGGTCACACAGTAACCGAAATAATTAGCAAAATGCATAAACTCATCCAAAGTAACAAAATATAGGACATACAGCAACCGAAATAGTAGACAAAGCGTATAAACTCATCAAAAGTAAAAAAGTACAAATCGTACACCAGACAGAATAACAAACAGAATGCGTAAGACCACCAAAAACCAAGCTATATGAGTCGTTAGAGTGAAGAAAGTAAACAAAACCATCGATTTCCAACAAATACCAACGATAAACTACACGTAGAAACAACTAAAGTATGCAAAAGCATCAATTTTCCAAGTATATTAGCGATAAAGTACACACAAGAGTTCAAAAAATATGCAAAAACATCGATGTCCAATCAATATTAATCATAAAGTACACGGAAGAGTGAGAAAGGTATGTAAAAGCATCAATTTCCCAGAAATATCATCGATAAAGTAGACGCAGGAATGAAAAAAGTATGGAAAAGTAACCATTCTCAAGGAATACCAACGATACAGTACACGCAGGACCAAAGAAAGTGCGAAAAAGTACCGATTATCGAAGAATATTAACGATAAAGTACACCCAAGACTAAACAAAGTATGTAGAAGCACCAGTATTCGAAGAATATATGGCACAAAGTACACATAGGAATCAACAAGATGCATAAAAACATCAAAAATCAAAAGATACAAACCACAAAACACACTCAAAATCAGCAAAATGCATAAAAACACCGAAAGTCAAAAGATACAAGACACAAATGTGGTGTGCAATGGATTTCGCACACGCGTTTATTTGTTTGCTTGTTTATTTGTAATCGCGCGAAATGCGCCAAAGCACAGCCTCCTCTGTTCAGAGGTCGAGTCGACAGTTGATCTGCGATGGACAGCACGTAAAGACTCATACTGTGTGCGAGTCAACCTGCTGTAAGCAGTGCATGCAGACTCAGAATGTATGCGAGTCGACCTGCTGTAAGCAGTGCATGCAGACTCAGAATGTATGCGAGTCAACCTGCTGTAAGCAGTGCATGCGAACTCAGAACCTATGCGAGTCGACCTGCTGTAAGCAATGCGTGCGAACTCAGGCTGTGTACGAGTCAAAACCCACAGAGACTCAGGCTGTGTACGAGCCAAAACCCACAGAGGCTCAGACTGTGTACGAACCAAATGTAAATTGTAAGCCTTAGACAAAGGGAATTGTAACTTGTAGTTTATTTCCTTAATATATATAGTTTACTTAAGGAGATCTTTTATCTCGTTTAGCAAGCCCAAAGATGTTGCCTTAAAGAACCCACTCCTACACAAAGTACACGTAAAAGTGAACAAAATGCATAGTAGCATCGAAATTCAAAGAATGCAAATCATAAAGTACACCCAAAACTGAAAAAAGTATGCGGATGTATCGATATTCAAAGAACATAAACCACAAGGTACACACAATAAGGAAGGAGACGTATGAAACCATCAAAATTCAAAGAGTACAAGTCATAAAGAACACATACTAATAAGAACGATATATGAGAGCACCAAAATTCAAAGAATACAAATCATAAAATATCACCCATCGAAAACGTGTCCAAATGTATCAAACACCCAAGCATATTACCCGAAATGCAACTACAAATACGTCAAAAGTAATCACCAAACTAACATAAATACTTCCAATCGCACAAAAACCGATAAACAAAATACATACCTTTAAAAGAGACAGTTAAAGTAATACACAGCAACCCCAAACATTGAAAAACCCGAGTATAAAAGACATAGAACAAACTCCTATACTCCCATTTAACTCACCATAGCTCCAAAACAAACATATTCCGCTTAAAAACAATTTACAATTGATTCATAAACATCAAACCATCAAAACACTAAAACAAATCGCAACACAATAAAATGCATTAAATCGATACAAATAGAACGCAAGAATTCACAACGCTACTTCAAATAATAAACCACACCATCGAAAATGCAAATTTATCAACTATTCATATGCCTTATACACCGAAACATCGAAATTGCATGAAAACACCTTAAAATTTTAACCACACAAAAAATTCAAACTTTGAAACGTGGAAACATTTTTAAATACTGCCCAATAACCTCCCATCTAATCAGAAATAATTTATTTCACTCCTTACAAAAGTTCAATAAATTACCGATACATCGAATCATCGAAATATTGACGAAACGATCACTTTCTTCACAATACATTAAATTGAAATCACATTACTCCTAAAAATCTTCAAATAGTCCAAAACAATTAACCATATAGTCAAAAGTCATTAATTCATTAATTAAACCATAACATACATACCGAAACTTCGAAATATACGAAGCAAAGCAACACTTTTTACTCCTACAAAAAATTCAAAGTTTGAAACATGCAAATATCTTTTAATAATACCCAACGAACACCCATGTAGTCAGAAATAATTTATTTCACTCCTTACAAAAGTTCAATAAATTACCGATACATCGAAACATCGAAATATTGACGGAATCATCGCTTTCTTCAATATACATTAAATCGCAATGAAATCGATCTTAGAATTCTTAATTAGCATCCAAGCAATTAACCATGTAGTCAAAAACCAAAAATTCATTAATTAAAACATACCACATACAGTATTCTCTCCCACATTGTCAGTCGGGCCAGAATCGTATTTGGACAACTTGGGAATAGTAGACACGGTTTTCGAGCCGCGCGAACTGCCTTTGTAGTTCGCCGAACGAAGAAAAGGACAGCGAATGAAAGAGAGAAAACAAAAACGGCAGTCGAGACAGCCGAGCCATTTAAATCCCGGCGTATCAAATGATATGGTTTAAATGATTCATATTCTCTTTTATTACCAACTTTTCTGGTTAAGAAGTGTATATCAAAAATAATGAGATTGTTGGGATAAAAATGAAATCAAACTTGATGTAATTGAGATGACTTTTACTAATCGTAGCAGATGAGGAAGACGGTTTCAGGCACGTCGAAAATCGTGTCCTTCTTTCTCACATTGTCAATAAGCAGCAGTAAGCAGACTGACAATGTGAGAACGTAGGACACGGTTTCTTCGAGTCCGACAAAGGGCTCCCGATAACGTAGCGGGCCAGCCTGCGATAGACAACACAGTCTTTCGTGTGCTTTCACGCACTTCAAAAATCGTGTCCTTCCTTCTCACATTGTCAGTAAGCAGCAGTAAGCAGACTGACAATGTGAGAACGTAGGACACGGTTTCTTCGAGTCCGACAAAAGGCTCCCGATAACGTAGCGGGCCGATGAAGTAAATGTGGGCCGATTAGTTTCATGTTTGGTTTCATTTTACGCGGAAAAATCTCATTAATATATTAAACACAGGTTTATTTATAAAAAAAAGTAAAATTTAAACAATTATGCTACTGTGTTACAAACAGCTAAACTGTCAACTGTCGTCAAAGCAAGCCGCCACGCTCGATGACTCATAAATCTCACGCTTGACTGAGTCCGCTTCACCTAACATAGGCGTAAAGTACGGCGCATGCATAGTCGCCGACTCAGCCCACGGACAATGTGAGAGTAGCTCCAGTAGTGACAATGTGGGAGAGAATACTGTATACCGAAACATCGAAATATTACGAAAGAAATAACACTTTTTCCCTGTAGAGAAAAATCAAAATTTAAAGCATGGAAAAATCTTTAAATAGTACCCAACGAACACCCATGTACTCAGAAATAATTTATTTCATCCCATCTAAAAGTGTAACAAACCGCCAATACATCGAAACATCGAAGTATTGACGGAATAACAAACTTCTTCAACTTACATTAAATCACGATGATATTGATCTTAAAATTCTTAGTTTGCATCAAAACAATTAACCATGTAGTCAAAAATCAAAAATTCATTAATTAAAACATACCACATATACCGAAACATCGAAATATTACGAAAGAAATAACACTTTTTCCCTGTAGAGAAAAATCAAAATTTAAAGCATGGAAAAATCTTTAAATAGTACCCAACGAACACCCATGTACTCAGAAATAATTTATTTCATCCCATCTAAAAGTGTAACAAACCGCCAATACATCGAAACATCGAAGTATTGACGGAATAACAAACTTCTTCAACTTACATTAAATCACGATGATATTGATCTTAAAATTCTTAGTTTGCATCAAAACAATTAACCATACAGTCAAAAATCAAAAATTCATTAATTAAAACGTACCGCATATACCGAAACATCGAAATATTACGAAAGAAATAACACTTTTTCCCTGTAGAGAAAAATCAAAATTTAAAGCATGGAAAAATCTTTAAATAGTACCCAACGAACACCCATGTACTCAGAAATAATTTATTTCATTCCATCTAAAAGTGTAACAAACCGCCAATACATCGAAACATCGAAGTATTGACGGAATAACAAACTTCTTCAACTTACATCAAATCACGATGATATTGATCTTAAAATTCTTAGTTTGCATCAAAACAATTAACCATGTAGTCAAAAATCAAAAATTCATTAATTAAAACATACCGCATATACCGAAACATCGAAATATTACGAAAGAAATAACACTTTTTCCCTGTAGAGAAAAATCAAAATTTAAAGCATGGAAAAATCTTTAAATAGTACCCAACGAACACCCATGTACTCAGAAATAATTTATTTCATTCCATCTAAAAGTGTAACAAACCGCCAATACATCGAAACATCGAAGTATTGACGGAATAACAAACTTCTTCAACTTACATCAAATCACGATGATATTGATCTTAAAATTCTTAGTTTGCATCAAAACAATTAACCATGTAGTCAAAAATCAA
This sequence comes from Anoplius nigerrimus, assembly GCA_914767735.1. NCBI lineage: Eukaryota > Metazoa > Arthropoda > Insecta > Hymenoptera > Pompilidae > Anoplius > Anoplius nigerrimus. Next base: position 11,487 of record OU612086.1, read on the forward strand.
AAATTCATTAATTAAAACATACCGCATATACCGAAACATCGAAATATTACGAAAGAAATAACACTTTTTCCCTGTAGAGAAAAATCAAAATTTAAAGCATGGAAAAATCTTTAAATAGTACCCAACGAACACCCATGTACTCAGAAATAATTTATTTCATCCCATCTAAGAGTGTAACAAACCGCCAATACATCGAAACATCGAAGTATTGACGGAATAACAAACTTCTTCAACTTACATCAAATCACGATGATATTGATCTTAAAATTCTTAGTTTGCATCAAAACAATTAACCATGTAGTCAAAAATCAAAAATTCATTAATTAAAACATACCACATATACCAAAACATCGAAATATTACGAAAGAAATAACACTTTTTCCCTGTAGAGAAAAATCAAAATTTAAAGCATGGAAAAATCTTTAAATAGTACCCAACGAACACCCATGTACTCAGAAATAATTTATTTCATTCCATCTAAAAGTGTAACAAACCGCCAATACATCGAAACATCGAAGTATTGACGGAATAACAAACTTCTTCAACTTACATCAAATCACGATGATATTGATCTTAAAATTCTTAGTTTGCATCAAAACAATTAACCATGTAGTCAAAAATCAAAAATTCATTAATTAAAACATACCGCATATACCGAAACATCGAAATATCACGAAAGAAATAACACTTTTTCCCTGTAGAGAAAAATCAAAATTTAAAGCATGGAAAAATCTTTAAATAGTACCCAACGAACACCCATGTACTCAGAAATAATTTATTTCATCCCATCTAAAAGTGTAACAAACCGCCAATACATCGAAACATCGAAGTATTGACGGAATAACAAACTTCTTCAACTTACATCAAATCACGATGATATTGATCTTAAAATTCTTAGTTTGCATCAAAACAATTAACCATGTAGTCAAAAATCAAAAATTCATTAATTAAAACATACCGCATATACCGAAACATCGAAATATCACGAAAGAAATAACACTTTTTCCCTGTAGAGAAAAATCAAAATTTAAAGCATGGAAAAATCTTTAAATAGTACCCAACGAACACCCATGTACTCAGAAATAATTTATTTCATCCCATCTAAAAGTGTAACAAACCGCCAATACATCGAAACATCGAAGTATTGACGGAATAACAAACTTCTTCAACTTACATCAAATCACGATGATATTGATCTTAAAATTCTTAGTTTGCATCAAAACAATTAACCATGTAGTCAAAAATCAAAAATTCATTAATTAAAACATACCACATATACCGAAACATCGAAATATTACGAAAGAAATAACACTTTTTCCCTGTAGAGAAAAATCAAAATTTAAAGCATGGAAAAATCTTTAAATAGTACCCAACGAACACCCATGTACTCAGAAATAATTTATTTCATTCCATCTAAAAGTGTAACAAACCGCCAATACATCGAAACATCGAAGTATTGACGGAATAACAAACTTCTTCAACTTACATCAAATCACGATGATATTGATCTTAAAATTCTTAGTTTGCATCAAAACAATTAACCATGTAGTCAAAAATCAAAAATTCATCAATTAAAACATACCGCATATACCGAAACATCGAAATATTACGAAAGAAATAACACTTTTTCCCTGTAGAGAAAAATCAAAATTTAAAGCATGGAAAAATCTTTAAATAGTACCCAACGAACACCCATGTACTCAGAAATAATTTATTTCATTCCATCTAAAAGTGTAACAAACCGCCAATACATCGAAACATCGAAGTATTGACGGAATAACAAACTTCTTCAACTTACATTAAATCACGATGATATTGATCCTAAAATTCTTAGTTTGCATCAAAACAATTAACCATGTAGTCAAAAATCAAAAATTCATCAATTAAAACATACCGCATATACCGAAACATCGAAATATTACGAAAGAAATCACACTTTTTCCCTGTACAGAAAAATCAAAATTTAAAGCATGGAAAAATCTTTAAATAGTACCCAACGAACACCCATGTACTCAGAAATAATTTATTTCATTCCATCTAAAAGTGTAACAAACCGCCAATACATCGAAACATCGAAGTATTGACGGAATAACAAACTTCTTCAACTTACATCAAATCACGATGATATTGATCTTAAAATTCTTAGTTTGCATCAAAACAATCAACCATGCAGTCAAAAATCAAAAATTCATTAATTAAAACATACCGCATATACCGAAACATCGAAATATTACGAAAGAAATAACACTTTTTCCCTGTAGAGAAAAATCAAAATTTAAAGCATGGAAAAATCTTTAAATAGTACCCAACGAACACCCATGTACTCAGAAATAATTTATTTCATTCCATCTAAAAGTGTAACAAACCGCCAATACATCGAAACATCGAAGTATTGACGGAATAACAAACTTCTTCAACTTACATTAAATCACGATGATATTGGTCTTAAAATTCTTAGTTTGCATCAAAACAATTAACCATGCAGTCAAAAATCAAAAATTCATTAATTAAAACATACCGCATATACCGAGACATCGAAATATTACGAAAGAAATGACACTTTTTCCCTGTACAAAAAAATCAAAATTTAAAGCATGGAAAAATCTTTAAATAGTACCCAACGAACACCCATGTACTCAGAAATAATTTATTTCATTCCATCTAAAAATTTAATAAACCACCGATACATCGAAACATCGAAGTATTGACCGACTGACCAACTTTTTCAATTTTCTTCAAATCTAAACAAAATCAATCTTACAATTCTTAATTAGCATCCAAACAATTAACCATATAGTCAAAAGTCAAAAATTCATCAATTAAAACATACCACACATACCGAAGCTTCGAAATATTACGAAAGAAATAACACTTTTTCCCTGTACAGAAAAATCAATATTTAAAACATGGAAAAATCTTTAAATAGTACCCAATGTATCCCCATATACTCACAAATAATTTATTTCATTCCATCTAAAAGTTTAAAAACATTTCAATAGATCGAAACATCGAAGTATTGCTCGCATTTAAAAATTCCACAATTTACAATACAACTACTCGAAGACTGCATAGTAATTCACCCAATAGGTCCAAATGAATAACCCTACGCTCAAAAATAATTTCTCCCTAATTATTAACAACCCTTATACTCCGCTACGCGCGTACATTACGAACGAAAAGTCAATCCTTCAAAAATTTGAAATCACACAATCTGACTACATAGAAAACTCTTAAATGCCTCCCAATAAACCCCCCTGCAACCAAAATCCACTCATCCCTTAATTTAACCATTCCCTCGTACTCTTTCATAAATCGAAACTTCGAAGTATAATTCGTATTCTACGAATCCACAAAACACTTCCAACAATTTTAAAAACTATATAAGATGTCTTCGTACACTCCCTCATGAATAACCCTGCACCTAAAAATCAATTTACAATTAATATAACAAATTCTCATACTCCGAACACTCGTACATTACGAACGAAATAATAAATCTTCCATATTCCAATAAAATCGAATCTGATACCATACCTTACCCTCAAATGCATTCCAATAAACTACCTCATCCTCAAAATCCAAATATCTCCTTCCCTATAAAAGTTCTCGTATCCTTCCCATAAATCGAAACTTCCAAGTATTACAATCACTCCGAACACTTCTAAAATGCATAAGATCGCTATTAAATCACATTAAATATTCAATCTACATCTCCAAACAATTATCCACACGACTAATAAGTTCATACCTTCTCATATTCCATATCCTTCCAAATCCATGCTCCGAAATATTACCAATCATATATACAGCCAAACCAACGTTCCTGAATAAACTCCCAATGCATACACGTTACTTCTCACGATACACCGTCGAAATATACACAGCCTTGCATCGCAATCAAATAAAACAATGTACATACCACTGCCAACAACTTCAAAACAATACGCTCTAACCTCCATAGCCGCTTCTTTCACCGTATTTAACCGCGTACATTCTCTTCCACATATCCCATCTTCCGAATCTTCAAACAACACTCCTTATTAAACGTACCTATAATATCTCGCTTGCCCTTACACACTCCATTTTGTAATAATATCCCATAAACAAATGACACACTCAAACTCACTCGATTCGCCTCTGTCAAAACAATGAAACTGCGCGATATAAATCGATACATCGATAGATCGATACTACCGCCACTCCGCTAACTGCGCATACTCCCGACGGATGGCGCCACCGATACCATTTAAACCAAAAACGGGCATGCAACCCACCCAACATTATGCTTGCCGGGTCATCATTCCACAGGCGCACGTCACTTTTCGCGCGCGCTACCCCTATGATTTTTAAGTGCAATCTAGGGAATTCTAGGGGATTTTCATTGGTCTCCCCCGAATTTACAAACGTCATTAACCCGAATCTAGTAACTTTTATGTTCTCCCTCTCATTTTTCCCATTTTTTTCCCCTTTTCTCCCCTTTTTTCCCCCATTTTTTCTCTCTTCTCTCCCCTCCTTTTCTCCCCCTAGTTACTAAATAATTTCGCCAAGCAACCAACAAATTCTCCTAGTAATTTTTCCCAAAAAACTCCCATCATTCTTCCCTTTTATATTCCCATCCAACTGTCTCTCAACTCACCACCAATTTCATCTTCCTACTTCAAACTGAATTACGATTCTTCTCACAAATCATCTCTCATAAACATATTAAAAATCCCTTACCTCCACGTCTTATTCCTATACTTCCTTTCAACCCTTTACACTATGTATACTGCTCCAAAACATATCCTTACACTTCCATCTATAAATACGCTCGCTTCCTTTCATCCCTACATTCCTAATTTTCATACAATAATACCTGAAATACAAATCGTCAATTCATACTTAAATATTCCACCCTTCACCGCATACCTAATACATCGCGCAATCAAAATATCACTGAAAACGTCACCCGTCTTCCCCTAAATTAATATACCCTCATTTACACGTCTAATAATCACCGAATATACCACCCATCGCTACACCACGCTTCCATACAAAATATTTCAAAAATTCAGCCTCCCGCTCGCATCGAAACATCGAAATGTTTCGAAATACAATCCCATTCTTTCCCTATGGACTTAAAAATTATTTTGCTTCACTAAAATTCACTAAATAACATCCAAACAAACATACCATACCTAAAATTTAATTATCTCAACAATTAAAAATTCCCATCACATCGACTCTTCGAAATATTACGAAGAATTAACTAAATCTCTAAAAATCATCCAATCTCATTGCCTTTACATATTATTGCGTCGAATAGTATCAGATAATTAATGCCTACCTCAAAAATCAAAAATTTCCTTCCCTTCGAAATACCATAATTTTCTCGTAATACATCGCCGCTCGGCCGCATCCGCCCGCCAGATGACACTACCTGTACCGTTCCAATCAACGAATCGTCAGGCAACCCTTTCAACGTTATGTTGAACGGGTCCTCATTCCACAGGCGCACCTCACATTTCGCGCGGGCTACCCCTATGATTTTTAAGTGCAATCTAGGGAATTCTAGGGGATTTTCATTCGTCTCCCCCGAATTTTCAAACTTCGTTAACCCGAATCTAGTAACTTTTGCTTTTTTCCGCATTTTTTCCCTCCTTTCCTCCTCTTTTCCCCCATTTTTTCTCTCCTCTTCCCTCCTTTTTCCCCCCTTTTCTCGCCCTCTTTTCCCCCAAACTTTTTTCTCTTCTCCCACTCTCACTAAACAAATTCTCAAAGTAACCAAACTTTCATCCTAGTAATTTCCAACATTTTTAAACGCCCTTTCCCCCATTCCGACAACACTTCAAAATTACCAAACTTTTTCCGTTCAACCCTAACTATTTTCAAACTAGTAATTCACTCACTCCATCCTTTCTCACATTAAACTCTACATTCATATTTCTTACAAATATCTATTCCATAAAAGTTACCAAACTTTTTCCATCTCAGCCCTAACTATTTTCAAACTAATAATTAACTGACTCCGTCCTTTCTCACATTAAACTGTACATTCATATTTCTTACAAATATCTATTCCATAAAAGTTACCAAACTTTTTCCATCTCAGCCCTAACTATTTTCAAACTAATAATTAACTGACTCCGTCCTTTCTCACATTAAACTGTACATTCATATTTCTTACAAATATCTATTCCACAAAAGTTACCAAACTTTTTCCCTCTCTGCTCTAATTATTTTCCACTAGTGATTATAACCGACTCTCTCCTATCCTTTCTCACAATAAACTATACATTATTTCTTCCTAATATCTACTCCAGAAAAGTTACCAAACCTTTTCCGTCTCAACCTTAATTATTTTCCACTACTGATTATAACCGACTCTCTCCTATCCTTTCTCGCCTTACACTCTACATCATTTCTTCCCAATATCGAAACGATAAAAACTTACTAAACATTTCCTGCCTGAGCCCTAATTATTTTCCACTAGTAACTATAACCGACTACTTCCTCTCTCTCTCTCTCTCTCTCTCTCTCTCTCTCTCTCTCTCTCTCTCTCTCTCTCTCTCTCTCTCTCTCTCTCTCTCTCTCGTATCAAACTTCCCAAATCTTTCCACAATCTTTCGACAATCTTTCTCCCTAGCATCGATTATTCGGACATTCATCCTCTCGCTTCCACAAACACTCTTCCCAATAAATATAATACCTCCTCTTATTCCTCTTCCTATACTCTCCTATATTTAACCGATCGATTAATATATAATTCCTATTTCCCACTTCCCATTTCCCTTCTCCCTTCTCACCTCACTTACCACCGATACCGCAACGAGATATACGTCCCATCTCCTATTGCCATAGATACGTGTCGATTAAGGACGAACATCGCCAAACGCCACGCCACGCCACGCCATACGTAAACCAATCATTCCTCTTACTGTACGTCTCCTCCTCTTTCGATCCTATTATGCTTCTTCCAACAGACTACCTACACAATTAAATTACCATTCGTTACTTCCAACATTCCACTATCCCATTTCCCTATATTCTTCTACCTAACATGCCACTATATATTATACGTCGTTATGTTATACTCTTAGCTGCATTTAGTAACGAATAAATAAACTGAACCATTGAGACGTGTATTGCCACTGGGTATACATCCTACTGCTACCATCTTATGCTAGTATCTTTTATATTTACCACCGATATTAAACATAGCTACCTATACGTACTACTTAATTGTTTCCCTTTCTTCTTTCATATTTTAAATCAGTGATAAGGCAACGCGTATACTACCACTAGCGACTATACATATACCCATACCGATTCTTATATAAGTAATCTTCTTCCATAATTACCTCTCATATCGTAAATGGCTATACGTCTTCATATTTCTCTCTCCATATTATTACAACTTGCTATACGTGCTAGTTACTTCTCTTCTTATACCCTTTAACCAAGACGACGACGACGACGACGACAACAACGATAATTAACAAACTTTCTACCGATCAATTAATAAATACCTAAATAACTAACCCATCAAAGAAATAGAAATCAAACTAATTACTCCGACTTTAATCTACCGATCCTACTTCCTTTTCATATAATATTTTCTTTCCTTAATCTCACAATCAGACTAACGTGTACATCGACTTTCTTCGCTCCTTCTCTTACGACAAATTTATATTCCCATGTCCAGTTATTATTCCTAATTGTGCCACAAATAAATAAATAAATAAATCAATAGAGAGATAAATAAATAAATGTACGTATACGTGTATTTTTCTCCTTGCCATCGCAGATACATATATCTATGATGTTAGGTATTAAGAGTATAAGTTTAAAATAATAACAGTTCAAATAGTACAAGTCAACTAAATTTAAAAAAAAGCAGATTATGCACATTGGTAATATTTCAGTGATAGTTAAAGCTTGAGTTTTAGTTACTGTAAACATAAATATATATACTCTTCGGCTTCATATTATATTATTTTAAAATGTTAAAACGTCGCTCCTTCAAAATGGTACTTTTTCACTTATATTCTTAATCCCTAACATGTTAGATATAATGTCATGATTATTATTATTATTATTATTATTATTATTATTATTATTCCTCCTTGTGCGATAGATAAATAGATAGATATATAGATAGATAGATAGATAGATAGATAGATAGATAGATAGATAGATAAATAGATAAATGTACGTATACGTGTTCATGCACTTATACTCTCGGCAAACCATATACGTAACATTCTTACTTCGCACTGCGAACGAACGAACGAACGAACGAACAAACGAACGAACAATTAAATAAATAATGAATGAATTAATGAATGAATGAATGAAAGAAAGAAAAAAAACAAAGAATGAGTGAACAAACCAACGAATAAACCAATTATGCACTACATATACGATACAACTATTCTCTTTTCTACATCGTTTATGGATGGGATAGCAAATGCATATACGGATCGTCATATTCTACCTTTTTAATCGTACGACTAGATGCTAACACAATCGGGTATACCTCCTATCATTTTACTATCTTACTCACTTACCCTCTCGAAAAATATCGCTTTTTCAAAACAACTTATCTAAAAGGATTCATTATTTTAATTACCGTATTCCTATTCCTATTCCTATTCCTATTCCTATTCAAATTGCTTGTCTTCAGCCTTTACCTATATATATTATTTTAACTTCCTCGCATATCTACCTTTTCCTCTCCTCTCCACTCCTCTCCACTCCTCTCCCTTCACCCATCGATATACCTATAACGTAAATTCATATTTTACTTCTCACCTACGTAATTTCCTCCTCCCTATTGCAACGACATATGGTATACCTACCAACGTATCGTTTCTCTCCCTCTCTCTATCGATTAAAACTAAATATCGCCAAACGGTATACGGTATACGGTATACGTAAACCTATTATTCCATTTACTTACTCTGCGTCTCATTCACTATCCGATGCGTACACTCTTTACTTTACTTTACTTTACTTTACTTTACTTTACTTTCGTTGCTTCGATCACCACCTTATCGAAACATATTAGGTATATACGTGTATTTTTCTCCTTGCCATCGCGAATATATAATCTCATGATTATTATGATTATTATTATTATTATTATCATCATCATTATTATCATCATTATTATTACTCCGCTCTTACTTTCACTTCATAACATATAGTACATAGTAAACTTAGTACAAGCATTGCCACTGGCTATATATACGTACTACCGTATTATACTAGTAACTTTTCTATTTAACACGAATATTCAACGTAGCTTCATATGTATATACGTACTCATTATTTCCCTTCCTTCTTCTTCTTTCATATTTTAAATCACTGATAAGGCAACGCGTATACCGCGACTACCACCTATACGTATACGAATACTCAATCTTATAATCTTCTCCCTAAATTTTCTCTCCTTTCGTAAATAACTATACGTATTTCTTTTCTCTCTCTACTTGTATACCGATCCGCAACTGACACAGCCAAAGGGTATACGTGCTCATATTTTTCCTTCAATCTATCCTATTTATTGCAACTGGTATACGTACTAATTACTTCTCTCTCTTCTTATACCGTCGCACCGAAACCTAAACGACGATAATCACAAATGTTTCCTGCATTCGATTAATAAATACGAAAATTACTAGCAAATCACTTCGTTCGCGTCTTCCCTCACGGACAAATTTATATACCAATGTCTAGTTATTATTCCATCATGTGCGATAACTAAATAAATTAATTAATACATCAATAGATAGATAGATAGATAGATAGATAGATAGATAGATGCATGTGTACTTATACTCTCGACAAACCGTATAAATATCATTTTTACTTCGCACTTCGCACTTCGCACTTCGCACTGCAAACCATCGAACGAACGAACGATCGATTAAATAAATGTTAAATCAATGAATGAGTAAAAGAAACAAAAAATCAAAGAATGAGTAAACAAACCAACGAATAAACACATTATGCACTACATATACGACATATGCGAGTGACACGGCCAAAGGATATACGCCTTCATATTTCTCTCTTTCTCTATATACCTACCTATGTCTTTCTCCTCAACTAAACCTACTTACTTTTCTACTTTCTTATACCGGCTTACCAAGCCAACAACGACGATGATTGCGAATCCACGTACAAATTAATTAATTAATTAATTAATAAATAAACCACTCATTCGATAACGAATAAAACGTGCAATGAATAAATGTAAATACAAACCATTCTTCCATATAGAAATTACGAACCTACGAGTACGTATAAGCGATGACACAGATGCAAATCGTATATAATATTCTATTTCCCTACACACAGTGTATGCAATGCCTTGAACGAACAAACGATTACATAAATAATCAATGAATCAATCAATCAATCAATCAATCAATCAATCAAGTTTGCAGTACATATGCAATACAATTATTCTCTTTTCAACCTGTCGTTTATCAACGGTGAGCCAATGCATATACGGATCGTCATATTCTACCTTTATAATCATTCGACCTACTCTATTGCCAATCAGTATATATCATATATGAGTATAATGCGTCCTACGATCTTATGCTACTAACTTTTACCCACACCTGTATTTCCCAAATGTATAGGTGTTAAAGTAACTTTCTTAAAATAAGCTTAAAATAAAAAAGGTAATCTTCAATTTCATTCTATAATCCTATTAAGGATTTAAGTCTACGCACCGGAGAACATTATTCATTCTAGCCTCCTGTCCTACGCGCTAATGCTACGAATATCAATATAAATACAACTGCAAGGACGAAAACGGTACTCTTCTGTGAGTAAACAAAAACGAAACTGAGTAAAAGAAAAACGAAGCTTAACCGATAATCGGATTATTATTTAATCCTCTTAACTTCAAAGAATAAACCAAAAAACTCTTAAACACCTTTGTGTGTGTTTAATCTAATTATAACGTAAAACCTCCTCGTACCGTAAAACCATACTACCTGCCAACCCATCAACCATAGGTATGCGTATGTACTCATTCTTTACCATTTCTCTTCCATCATTTATAAACAATACCGCGACGACGTATTGTCGCTCTCCATTAGTTATCGTTACAGCTAAAAGGTATACGTCTTCCTAGTTATTTACTATCTATAGCTATATGTCATTTCATCGACAACGTGTATCATATTACTTCAATTATATTCCTTCGACCTAGTGTATTGCCACGTGGTATACCTGCTAGTTACTTCTCTTCTCTTCCCTCCTGATACCGTCAACCAACGACCATAATCACAATTCTTTCTTACATTCAATTAATAAATACGAAAATTACCAGCGAATCACTTCCTTCGCGTCTTCCCTTACGACAAATTTATATACCAGTGTCTACTTATTGTTCCATCGTGTGCGATAACTAAATAAATTAATTAATTAAATTAATAATTAAATAGATAGATAGATAGATGCACGTGTACTTATACTCTCGACAAAGCGTATACATAACATTCTTACCTCGTATTGCAAACGATCGAACGAACGAACGAACGAACGAATAAATCAACCATGCAGTGCATATACAACAAAGTTATTCTCGTTTAAACCTCATTTACTCACGATCTAGCGAATGCATATACGGATCGTCATATTCTACAATATAATACGTTTATAATCTGTCGACCTACTCTATTGCCAATGAGTATACGTCCTACGATCTTCTGCTAGTAACTTTTGCCACGACCTGTATTTACCGGATACATACACGTATGTACTGAATCTTTCTCTTTTCGCTTCTATCATTTGTAACTCATACCGCGACGACGTAGTCTCGCTCTCAATTAATTATCCTAAACCCCTCTATCTAAGCTCTTTTTTTCCTTCTATTCTTACCCTCAAACCGATAAACTACTGATACAGCCAAAAGGTACACGTCTTCCTATTTACTATCTATATATGTCATCTCAACGAGAACGTGTATCGTCGTATTACTTCCATCCTATTCCTTCGACCTAGTGCATTGTCACTCGATATACGTGCTAGTTATTTCTATTCTTATTATGCCCTATAACGACCAAGACCATTTTATAATAAATAACTAAATAAATAAATAAATAATTAAATTAATGAATCAATCAATCAAGTATGCAGTACATATACGACACAGTTCTTCTGTTTTCAACGTCGTTTATGGAAGGTGTAGCGAATGCATATGTATACGGAATGTCATATTCTACCTTTTCAACTCTTGAGACAGCGCCTATAGCCATTGAGTATACTGCTATTTCTTCTATTTTCCTCCCATTCGACCAGACGCTCAGGCAAGCAACTATACGTGCTATCTTTTCACGACAAAATATATAAACAGCTTTATTATTTCAAATACCATATTCGTAATGGTATTCGAATTAGTCGTCTTCAACCTTCTTGTAAAACGAACGCGCGTTGACCTTGCAACGAGGTATACGTGATAACGTACTCTCTTTTTCACCGTGTATGTATTCTATTCTAAGATTTTATTGCTTCCTCTTGGGTTACAACTTTCCTTTCCTCCCTCCCTCCCTCCCGCCCACCCTTTCTTACATCGTACCTCTCACCGTGTATGTTAAGCTTTTATATATCTATTTATTTATATATACTTCTAACTACATCGTTCAATGATACACCGAAGAAATGCATCTAGTAATATTTCTCTTCTCGTCGTCGTCGTCGTCGTCGTCGTATTACTCTCTTACATCCGATCGTGTACTGTGCACGTCTTACTATGCCACTGTCGCGCCATGCTTTCATTCCTATTCCTTCTCCGCCGTTATCACTTTATATACTTGTCGTACTACTTCGCCGCGAAACAAATTAAATCGCTGATACTACGCTTCCTACTCTTTCTAATAATATATATTGCTGTAAAGTTTGGATAACGAATCAGTTGCCAACTGAACTAGTAATCTATTTCCTCTAATCTCTTGGTTTATTATCACCTTTTCATTGAATGGATATTAACAAAGATATAAAGATTATAACAATTGACAAGTCAAATATTGTATGCATGGACGGATGCATGTATGTGGAGTGATTATTATGCATGTAGTGTGTACACACCGAAACAACGATTATATACAAATTAATGTTCAAGTATCTATGATTTTTTATTGTATATTATATTTCCCTACAATGTATATAATAAAATATATTTTGTGATCAGACGATTTTATAGGAGCATAGAACGACCGAAGAGCTTCGTCTTGACCTAATTTAATTAAATATTAGGACCTAACAACCACAAGAAATATCTTGACCTAACACGCGCATTTCTCTGACCTAACACTCGCAGTTTGACCTAACTCTCGCATTTTGACCTAACACTCGCATTTTTTTTACCTAACACTCGCATTTTTCTGACCTAACACGCGCAGTTTGACCTAACACTCGCATTTTTCTGACCTAACACTCGTATTTTGCTGACCTAACACTCGCATTTTGACCTAACACTCGCATTTTTCTGACCTAACACTCGCATTTTTCTGACCTAACACGCGCAGTTTGACCTAACTCTCGCATTTTGACCTAACACTCGCATTTTTCTGCCCTAACACTCGTATTTTCACCTAACTTTCTCAAAATCAATCTCGTTAAATTTCTACGTGTTCTACGTTACTTTGCGGCTTTTTCATTTACCATTAATGATACTTACCGTATATTTATGGAGTCTAGCTATTCCTATGGTGTTGTCCACCTAAATGAAATATTACAACAGTGCTGCACTTTCTTCTATGGTGTTTTACAATGAAATGGAGTTCCTTATGATTCGAAATGAATACAACAGTCTCTGGCCTTTTGAATTGACGAAGATCATGTTCGAGAATAAGAAAACGATAATTACGAATAAATGTACGAATTAATAAACGAATGACAAATTAAGTGTACCGTGAATGAATAAATGTACAACGAAAAGATTATTGCTTGTGTAGAGTACGAACGATCGAACATCGACTTCGTTCGCTTCTTCCCTTACGACAACTTTATATCCACTTTTCCAGTTATTATTCCTTCTCGTGCGATAAATAGATATATAAATAAATTATCAAATAGATAGATAGATAAATAGACCGATAAACGAATGTACGCGTGCTTATACTCTGCTACTATACCTAACATTCTTACTTCGCACTGCGAACGGCACCCACGAACCAACGAACGAACGAACGATATAGTAAATAACAACGTGCCTATTCAGCGACACGATAACAAACCCAGCGGATTCATTCGTCGAATCGCTAACGATATGTACTGGACAATGCATACGTGATGACGTATTCTTTCTCCTTTCGACCGAGTTTTACTCCATCGACGCCGTCAACGAACGATATACCGCGACGACGTGTACCTATTCAATTTACTTTCGTTTCGATTCCATCCGGTATTGCAACGACAGGTATACGTGCTAATTATTCCATTTAACCGATCTGTTCAAATAAATCTGCGACGACGAACAACTACGATTAAATAATAAATAAATAAATAAATGAATCGATCGATCAATCGATCAATGAACAAACGAACGAATAAAGCAAGTATGCAGTACATGACGATAAACTTGTTCTCTTTTCAACGACGTTTACTGACGATGTAGCGAATGCACATACGGATCGTCGTATTCTACGTTTTTTATCGTCCGACTAGGCGGTAAGGCAAGCGGATATACGTATTATCACTTTACTCTCTTGCCGCCTCCCCGAATATCGCTTTCTCAACAGAACGTATCTGCAAGAATTGATTATTTTAATTACGATATTCGTATTCAAATTCGTTGTCTTTAGTCTTTATATAGAACGAACGAACGAACGAATGCGCATTGACTTTACAGTGAGGTATACCTGATAACGTGCTCTCCTTTTAACCGCGTATGTATTCTATGGTAAGATTTTATTGCTTCCTGTTCGGTTACAATTTTCCTCTCGTCTCCTCCCTCCCTCCCTTCCTCCCTCCCTCCCTCCCTCCCTCCATTTCTTACATCGTACGTCTCATCGTGTATGTTAATCATTTATTTATTTATTTTTCCAATTACATTCTCTAACGATATACTGTCAAAATACATCTAGGAACGTTTCCCTTCTCATCCTCGTCGTCGTAGTCGTCTCTCTTACGTCCGACCGTGTACTGTGCGCGTCTTACTATGCCACCGCCGCGCTATGCTTTCATTTGTATTCTTTCTCTGCCGGCCGCTTTATATATCGTACTACTTTCCTTCCTTCCTTACGTACGTATGCCCGCTATTAATCGATTCTAATTAATCTTACAATCGCCGCTCTTATAATCGCATTTACGCCGTTAATATATATCATACTCCGTTTGCCTGTACGCCACGGCATATAAATTCCCTATAATCCGACGACTGAACGACTTTATTTCATACGTATAAATCCCCTGTTTGGTGTAAAATGTATTCCCCTTGCTTGTACTGTCCGATTCACCCGACTGAAGGATATACCGGCATTACGCGTACCTCTCTTATTCCTATTTCACTTTCAAACTCATCGACGACTAGTCATACCGCGACCATTTGTGCGTGCCATACTTTCTTTCTCGTATCGTCTGTCATCGACGATACTGCTACGAGATATACGTACTTAATCATCTTTCTTTCCTACTGCGAGAACAATGTCAATGTGTGCGGCGTCGCGAGGAGTATTGCCAATGGGTATACCTAGGGAAATTCCAACTCTTACTGCCTTTTACGACTGATCTCACCGATCTACACACGTATGTATGTATGTATTTATTTAATTATTTATTCATTTATTTAATGAGACCGATACAAGTTAATTGAGTCGCAAAAGATATACTGCAACGATGTATACCTTATTATTTTCTGTCCTACATACTCCTTCTTCTCATACCTATGCACAGTGGTTTACTACTTCGCTGCGAAACAAATTAATACACTGATGCGACGCTTCCTCCTCTTTATAATTATCGCACGAATAATAAATATAAAAATAAAAATAATAATAATAATAATAATAATAATAATAATAATAATAATTTTGCCTCTGGAAGATACGTATTTATATCTCGATATCGAGTCAAATTACAACCGACTGAAAACGTATAAGAGACACGACCGGATACAGTGTAGTATAATGTAATGCGATGTAATGACGCTCGAACGCGTTGTATGTCGTACTTCGTCCGTTGCTACATCCAATGAATCTTAAATGGTATGTATACCGTATAACGCGTTAATTCTTCGTCCTACGCTTTCAAACTCTTTCGCTTTATTCATTTCCAAATCAAACTAATATTTTTATTTATGCCCTAATATTCGTATTGTACGACCAATTTAATGAGGCCTATTGCCAGCGGGTGGGTATGCGTGCTACGATCTTATGCTACTAACTTTTCCCGAGACCTCTTCTTTTCTATTTAAAACGAGTGATAAGGCAAACACCTATACTACGACTTGCAGCGATATCTACAAAATTACCGATTCTTTTAATCTTCTTCCTTCCTTAATTGTCCGTGATATCCTGAGTCACTATACGTATTTCTTTTCTTCTGTCTGCTTATTATATGCCTCATACGCGAGTGACGCAGCCAAACGGTATACGTGCTCATTTTTTTTTTCTTCGAATCTATAATCTCAACGAGAGCACGTATCGTGTGTATTGCAACTAGGTATACCTACTAATTACTTCTCTTCTTATGTCGTCTAACGAAAACCTAAACGACGATAATTACGGAAATTTGTACAAATCAATTAATCAATAGCTAAACAACTAACGAATGCGAACCAACCATGAATAAATATAAATCAAACTAGTTACTCCGTCTTTAATGTACGAATCCTAGTTCCTTTTCATATAATAATTTCCTTAATCTCCGACTAACGTGTACGTCTACTTCCTTTGCTTCTTCCCTTACGACAAATTTATATTCCCATGTCGAGTTATTATTCCTCCTTGTCCAATAGATAGATAGATAGATAAATAGAAACGACTAACGAACAAATTTCTATATATATGCGTAGTTTGTACACGATCAAATTATTCTGTTTTCAAACTCATTTACAAACGGTATCGCAAACCGATATACGTTGTAATATTTTGCATTTTTTATTCATCGAACGTCAGCTAATTCTGTTACGAACAGATATACGTACTGATCCTTCCCTTATCGTGCTATTCGACTAAGCGGTAAGGCAAGTGAGTATACGTAAAAAAATTCATTCTTTTAATTACGATATTCGTATTCGTATTCGTATTCGTATTCCAATTAATCTTCAGCATTTATCTACCAGATTCCGAGTATTGGCCTTGCAACGAGGTATACCTGATTACGTACTCTCTTTTTCACCGTGTATGTATTGTATTGTAAGATTTTATTGGTTCCTGTTGGGTTACAATTTTCCTTTCCTCCCTCCCTCCCTCCCTTTCTTACATCGTACGTCTCACCGTGTATGTTAAGCTTTTATTTATTTATTTATATATATTTCTAATTACATCGTTCAACGGTACACCGTAAACGTGCATCTAGTAATATTTCTCTTCACGTCGTTGTCGTCGTCGTCGTCGTCGTCGTATTACTCTCTTACATCCGACCGTGTACTGTGCGCGTCTTACTATGCCACCGTCGCGCCATGCTTTCGTTCGTATTCCTTCTCCGCGCCATCACTTTATATACTTATCGTACTGCTTCACCGCGAGAGAAATTAAAACGCTGATACCACGCTTCCTCCTCTTTATAATTCTCCCACGAATAGGAATAATAATAATAATAATTTTACCACTGACAGATACGTATATCTTGACATCGAGCCACGATACGACCGACTAAAAACGTACAAGAGACACGAATGAATGTAATGTAGTATAATGTAATACGATATAGTGGCGCTCAAAGGAATGACAAATACCGTATACCGTACTAGTGTGTAATGTTCGTCGAACGCTTTCAAACGCCTTCCCTTTATTAATCTCCCGATCAACCTAATGTTTCAATTTAATTACTGACGGCCAATGCCATTGCATATCTGTCATCTGACTTCATATTTTTAAATCATTTGACGCCAATATTGCCAATCATTGTGCGTACTCTGATTATTTCTATTTTATTATCATCATTTACGTAGAGTGGAACCGCAAGGGAATATTATACGTGCTAAACTTACTTTTATTAGATCTTCTTTCACCTTAGATATTTCGAATGAATATACGTGCCAAAAGTGTCGCTTTTCGTTTCATATAAGAAAAAAATCCCGTTAATCGATGTATGCCCTATTATTCCTATTATGCGACTAATTTAATGAGGCGTATTGCCAGCGGGTATACGTATTCGTTGCTTCTCATCTTATTGTGTAAATTGTTCCCGAATATTACGAATAGCTGTACGTACTTATATTTCTATTTTATGACTGTTAGTTAATCGCGCGTATTACCGAAGAATAAACGTGTGCATTCTTTATCCCTTTGTCCGAACTAATTGTCGACACGGTATACCTGCTCCGTTTATTTTCATTTCGAAACCTTTCGCCTATATGTATATCCCGCGAATGAGTATACGCGATGAAAATTCTTCTTTCCGATCGAACGATCAATTATATACTTATTTACTCCTTCGTTCGTTCGTTCGTTCGTTCGTTCGTTCGTTCGTATATATGATCGTTCGATTACTTTCCTAATTTAATAACTGACCAATATTTCAGTCCGTTCGACAATTACGTCATCGCCAGTCAATTTACTTCCTAATTATTTCTATTTTTAATGCCGATTAATTGACAGTGAATACCGCGAGTAAGTGTACGTACTGAATTTATTCCCATTTAATGGCTTTGACGATCGCTGTTACGACTTGATATACGTACACATTTTTCATCTTTTCCGCTCTCTTCTTTCCCGTTTGGTATTGCCAATGAACGTACGTGATATCATTTTATACTATTATCGGTGTTCTCCACATTTTACTGCCCTATATCCGATCGTACGCGTACTGTGCGTCTTTCTATGTCATCCGGCTATGCTCCGAATTATATTCCTTCTCTTCGGATAGCTTCTTACATATTCCGTATGTATTTTGCTTCTCCTTTACAAAAGATACAGCGACGAGGTATACGTGCAATTATTTCTAGTATTATATCCTTTAAGAATGACGACGATTGCCGAATGTATCCACGTACGTTGTACTGCTTCTCCCTTTACATCGATAGATTAAACGATATCTTAACCAGCGTACGTGTTAATTATTCAATTTACTTTCCACTCATTGCTTCGATGCAGGATACCGCAGAGGCATACGTCATAATATTAAATTCAAACGATAACTCAACGAACGAACGAGTGAAAAACAAAAATCTATAGGTATAACTGATCGTATATTCTCCTTTTCAACTCGTCTATAGGTTATTTCTTTATTCGTTTCCCAATCAAATTAGGTAATATTTTAATTGCTTTCACGATCAAAGAATCGCGAGCGAGTGTACCTGCTAATTGTATTTATTGCTTTCGGGACGAATATTGCGAGTACCTGTAGCTCTTCGTTTTCTGTACTTCGACATCTTTCCCTCGAACTGTATAAAGTGTTATTTTTTTCATTTATTTATTTATTCATTTATTGTTTTGTTTGTTTGTTTCTTTCTTTCTTTCATTAATCCCTTACCGTCATTAATATTTTTTAATGGCATCGTAACGACTACCGTAGCGAGGTGTACGTGCTAATCATTTCTACTTTCATATCCCTTAACGTTGTATCTTACGAATGACTGACTCTCTCTGTGCATCTACGTATGTACGTATGTATGGAACTAGGAATGAATATATGTGTGTCTACGAACATATTCTATTATTTCCTATCTTATTCACATATTTATTACATTTTATACGAATATCGATGTCTCTTATACCTTATCAAGTTCAAATTACAATAGAACATTGAACGTAATTTCCATCGATACATCCTTGCCCTTCTTGCGCACTTCGAATATATGCGCGGATCACTTTGACGCTATATTATTCATTCTATGTATTCGTCGATTAATTCTGCTGTGTCGTATACTTACTTATCTAACACGTTATGTATTTTTAACCCTAATTGTTACGGTATTGCTAAATTCAATGTGCGATCCGCAATGTCCTAATTTAATGTCACAAATTTTCTACTGATCGAACAATTAACACATTAAAGGCGGGAGTCGTAGTACTACGATTTATCTCGCGCCGTAGCTTAAAGGCGGGAGTCGTAGTACTACGATTTATCTCGACTGTAGCTTAAAAACTTTTAAGAGTTTAAGCTGTTTGAAGTCTACATTTTTTTATGATTACATAAATTATCGCTGCTTTCTTTCGTTTCTTATTCGTTAGTGATTTCGAGTATCTTTCGTTAAAGTAACTGCTATTGAACCTTCTAAATGATTGCCTAAACGCCAATCTAATAGCGTTCGACGATTCTTCCCATATATCTCTTTCGTTCGCTACGCGTGTGACGATTCTGCTGCGTATATACGATACGGTACGCGCGCGAGAGAGAGGACGCCGCGCCCGTGTGCCTGAGAGAGACAGCGATGCTTCCGAATTTCTCGCGTAGCCGAGAAGCCAAGTTACTGCTCCGCGAGGATTTTCCGGCTAGCGCGGAATAGGCAACGCCGCATCCGAGGAAGAGACAACGCTGTACCGCCTTTCGCTTGCAGCCTTTCGCCGCGATCTCCGCCTCGACCGAATTCGCGATGCTTGCTACTAGCCGAATTATTCCACCTTTCTTCTCGCGTACCGTAAACTCTCCTCTAATATGTTGTTAATCCTGTACGCCCATAATCTAAACTAATGCGTTTCACGTTGCAATGCTAAATTTTATATTCCCTCTTTTCGTCCATCGCACGTCATTCTTATGTATTGTATGTATAGGCTAGTATATTGTGTTAATGTACCTCGATAATCTTATCTTTGCAATTAATTAGAAAAAAAATCGTACCAAATCATTTTGTCGCGTTATTCGGGAGTTTACTGTGTCTATCTAATATCTAATTTGATGTCTGCTCCTTGTACTCTTCTCTCGAAACCGTCCATCCATTCCACGTGTGCCTGTCAAAGATAATACGATTATAGTTCCTCGTCTCATCGAAATAAATGATTCTCGTCTGTAATTATCTACGAAAATAAAACCTAAACGTCGATTGTTCGAACATTTTCCATTCTTTCGTCCTTGTCTCCGATCGTAACCCTGCCTGCTCTGCCTCTTCGTTGTTCTATTTATTTTTCTGTCCACTTCTTTCCTACTACCGTCCCTAATATTTTCATTTTACTGCCGCTCCTCTCCGCTCTGCTTCTGCCGCTCAACGTGAACGTACTTATCCTGCCAACGAATTTATCCTATTTATTTTCTGCCGTGGCTCTTGCTCCTTCTCCTTCTAAGGATGATGATCATCGAATATATATTCAACGAAATGTATGCAAAGATGAATCAGGTAAAGTATAACCGTAATGAACTGTTAATTAAGAATAGATTATATTCGGATTACGTTTGTCTATTATTCTGTAGATATTTCTCTACTGTATATATAGTCTTCTGTATTTTGTCAAAACCTATGTAAGGAAACACATCGTAATTCATTGTATTCTCGCAACAACGATCTTCGTATACCTACTCTGTCACAAAACGATTCGTAAGCTTAAAGCTAAAACAATGCTTTCAATGTTTCAACTCCGATTCTAAAATTTATCTACTGAATTGATTTTTCCACCCATCCGTCACTCAAATAGAACGAGTATCTCTTCCTCTTTCAATTCGATCGGAGCACGTAAAGCTTTCTTTACCTTCTCTCTAATAAATCAAAGACTATCTGCCTCGCTCTCTTAAAGATTCGTTCTTCGAACATATTCTTTCCACTTTCTGCTTCTAAAAATTATGATAATAAAATACGTATTCAACGAGATGTATGAAAAGATTAATGAGACAAAGTATAAGCTTAATAAATTGCCAATTAAGAATTGATTACATTCGGATTACGTTTCTCTATTATTCTGCAGATATTTCTCTACTGTATATATAGTCTTCTGTATTTTGTCAAAACCTATGTAAGGAAACACATCGTAATTAATTGTATTCTCGCACAACGACATTCGTATACCTACTCTGCTGTCACAAAACGATTCGTAACCTTAAAGCTAAAACAATGCTTTCAATGTTTCAACTCCGATTCTAAAATTTATCTACTGAATTGATTTTTCCACTCATCCGTCACTCAAAAAGAACGAGTATCTCTTCCTCTTTTAATTCGACCGGACAATGTAAAGCTTTCTTTACCTTCTCTCTAATAAATCAAAGACTATCTGCCTCTCTCTCTTAAAGCTTCGTTCTTCGAACATATTCTTTCCATTTTCTGCTTCTAAAAATTATGATAATAAAATACGTATGCAACGAGATGTGTGAAAAGATTATTGAGACAAAGAATAACCTTAATATATTGCCAATTAAGAATTGATTACATTCGAATTATGTTTGTCTATTATTCTGTAGATTTATAAATATCCTGCGTTAAACCAGTGGGTCGCTATCGTAAGTATTTATTTTCTTTGCGTTGTATAATTCTTACCGTACCGTTTTGTCTTTCCGTCTCAATCGCATCTATATTTTTAAACGCAATTTATTATTATTGTCTAGCGTAATTCCGTCAAATCTTAACGACTGTGTCGCTCCGCCGTTCGAGAAATATTCGTATGCCGCCGCACACGTATATTGGCGCGCACACATAGAGCGAGTTAGTGTGCGTGGCAGGCCGCTTGGTCGCCGAGAAGCTATTTTCGCTCGCTCGAGGCAAACTCGCCGCAATGTTGCCGTATGCTCCGCTGTTGCCGTCGCCGCCGCTCGCTCAATCCTTTTCGCTCGCCACGGACGTTCATTCTCGCTCGATCGCCTCGCTATTTTCTTCACTCTGCTGCTCTTTCGTTCTGCGGTGATTTCGCGGCCTGCATGAATCTGTATATACGGCAATATACGGCCAGCCACGCGAAAAGGCGTCAAACGTCTGTCAGCCGAAACTGAAATAAAGTCGCAATCCTATTAACTGTTTGACCTGTTACTCCGACTACTGTGAAAAGCCACTGTTACGATACTGCGTACAAAGTTTTACGTTCGTTGTGTAATGTTTGTGGAAATTATGAAGCGTTTGTTCTAAGAGTGTATCGTGAGACGGTTGCCCCAGTATTGCGGCTTAGGATAATTTGTTTCTCGCGCTTTTGTGTTTCTGCTCTGCCTGGATCCATTGCCTTGGTTACGATTGATTGTCGCTTTTACACTCTGTAATTTATGGAAACATTATTTACGTGATTTTCTTCCACGCGTTCGAACAATCTTCTCACTTTCTTACGGTAAATGCTTGTACTATAATAAATGCTTCATAATTTATTTGTGTTTTCCAAGCTTCGTCGTTCGCCTTCGTATATTTTCTGCTACAGTTTCTGTTCACGCGCCTTTGAACGCTCCCGTCAACATACGTATTCTTTCCTGTTCCTGTCGGCCTCTGTATTCTGTTAAAACCCGTGTAAGAAAAGACTTTGTAATTAATTGTATTCTCGCAACAACGATCTCGGTGTACCTACTCTGCCACGGAACGTTTCGTAACCTCAAAGCCAAAATAATGCTTTCAAGTTCTCAACTCGGATTCTAAAATTTGTCTACTGGATTGATGTTTCCACTCATCCGTCATTAAAAAAGAACGAGTATCTCTTCCCCTTTAAATTCAATCGGAGCACTTAAAGCTTTCTTTACCTTCTCTCTAATAAATCAAAGACTATCTGCCTCGCTCTCTTAAAGATTCGTTCTTCGAACATATTCTTTCCACTTTCTGCATCTAAAAATTATGACAATAAAATACGTATTCAACGAGATGTATGAAAAGATTAATGAGACAAAGTATAAGCTTAATAAATTGCCAATTAAGAATTGATTACATTCGGATTACGTTTCTCTATTATTCTGCAGATATTTCTCTACTGTATATATAGTCTTCTGTATTTTGTCAAAACCTATGTAAGGAAACACATCGTAATTAATTGTATTCTCGCACAACGACATTCGTATACCTACTCTGCTGTCACAAAACGATTCGTAACCTTAAAGCTAAAACAATGCTTTCAATGTTTCAACTCCGATTCTAAAATTTATCTACTGAATTGATTTTTCCACTCATCCGTCACTCAAAAAGAACGAGTATCTCTTCCTCTTTTAATTCGATCGGACAATGTAAAGCTTTCTTTACCTTCTCTCTAATAAATCAAAGACTATCTGCCTCTCTCTCTTAAAGCTTCGTTCTTCGAACATATTCTTTCCATTTTCTGCTTCTAAAAATTATGATAATAAAATACGTATTCAACGAGATGTATGAAAAGATTATTGAGACAAAGAATAACCTTAATATATTGCCAATTAAGAATTGATTACATTCGAATTATGTTTGTCTATTATTCTGTAGATTTATAAATATCCTGCGTTAAACCAGTGGGTCGCTATCGTAAGTATTTATTTTCTTTGCGTTGTATAATTCTTACCGTACCGTTTTGTCTTTCCGTCTCAATCGCATCTATATTTTTAAACGCAATTTATTATTATTGTCTAGCGTAATTCCGTCAAATCTTAACGACTGTGTCGCTCCGCCGTTCGAGAAATATTCGTATGCCGCCGCACACGTATATTGGCGCGCACACATAGAGCGAGTTAGTGTGCGTGGCAGGCCGCTTGGTCGCCGAGAAGCTATTTTCGCTCGCTCGAGGCAAACTCGCCGCAATGTTGCCGTATGCTCCGCTGTTGCCGTCGCCGCCGCTCGCTCAATCCTTTTCGCTCGCCACGGACGTTCATTCTCGCTCGATCGCCTCGCTATTTTCTTCACTCTGCTGCTCTTTCGTTCTGCGGTGATTTCGCGGCCTGCATGAATCTGTATATACGGCAATATACGGCCAGCCACGCGAAAAGGCGTCAAACGTCTGTCAGCCGAAACTGAAATAAAATCGCAATCCTATTAACTGTTTGACCTGTTACTCCGACTACTGTGAAAAGCCACTGTTACGATACTGCGTACAAAGTTTTACGTTCGTTGTGTAATGTTTGTGGAAATTATGAAGCGTTTGTTCTAAGAGTGTATCGTGAGACGGTTGCCCCAGTATTGCGGCTTAGGATAATTTGTTTCTCGCGCTTTTGTGTTTCTGCTCTGCCTGGATCCATTGCCTTGGTTACGATTGATTGTCGCTTTTACACTCTGTAATTTATGGAAACATTATTTACGTGATTTTCTTCCACGCGTTCGAACAATCTTCTCACTTTCTTACGGTAAATGCTTGTACTATAATAAATGCTTCATAATTTATTTGTGTTTTCCAAGCTTCGTCGTTCGCCTTCGTATATTTTCTGCTACAGTTTCTGTTCACGCGCCTTTGAACGCTCCCGTCAACATACGTATTCTTTCCTGTTCCTGTCGGCCTCTGTATTCTGTTAAAACCCGTGTAAGAAAAGACTTTGTAATTAATTGTATTCTCGCAACAACGATCTCGGTGTACCTACTCTGCCACGGAACGTTTCGTAACCTCAAAGCCAAAATAATGCTTTCAAGTTCTCAACTCGGATTGTAAAATTTGTCTACTGGATTGATGTTTCCACTCATCCGTCATTAAAAAAGAACGAGTATCTCTTCCCCTTTAAATTCAATCGGAGCACTTAAAGCTTTCTTTACCTTCTCTCTAATAAATCAAAGACTATCTGCCTCGCTCTCTTAAAGATTCGTTCTTCGAACATATTCTTTCCACTTTCTGCTTCTAAAAATTATGACAATAAAATACGTATTCAACGAGATGTATGAAAAGATTAATGAGACAAAGTATAAGCTTAATAAATTGCCAATTAAGAATTGATTACATTCGGATTACGTTTCTCTATTATTCTGCAGATATTTCTCTACTGTATATATAGTCTTCTGTATTTTGTCAAAACCTATGTAAGGAAACACATCGTAATTAATTGTATTCTCGCACAACGACATTCGTATACCTACTCTGCTGTCACAAAACGATTCGTAACCTTAAAGCTAAAACAATGCTTTCAATGTTTCAACTCCGATTCTAAAATTTATCTACTGAATTGATTTTTCCACTCATCCGTCACTCAAAAAGAACGAGTATCTCTTCCTCTTTTAATTCGATCGGACAATGTAAAGCTTTCTTTACCTTCTCTCTAATAAATCAAAGACTATCTGCCTCTCTCTCTTAAAGCTTCGTTCTTCGAACATATTCTTTCCATTTTCTGCTTCTAAAAATTATGATAATAAAATACATATTCAACGAGATGTATGAAAAGATTATTGAGACAAAGAATAACCTTAATATATTGCCAATTAAGAATTGATTACATTCGAATTATGTTTGTCTATTATTCTGTAGATTTATAAATATCCTGCGTTAAACCAGTGGGTCGCTATCGTAAGTATTTATTTTCTTTGCGTTGTATAATTCTTACCGTACCGTTTTGTCTTTCCGTCTCAATCGCATCTATATTTTTAAACGCAATTTATTATTATTGTCTAGCGTAATTCCGTCAGATCTTAACGACTGTGTCGCTCCGCCGTTCGAGAAATATTCGTATGCCGCCGCACACGTATATTGGCGCGCACACATAGAGCGAGTTAGTGTGCGTGGCAGGCCGCTTGGTCGCCGAGAAGCTATTTTCGCTCGCTCGAGGCAAACTCGCCGCGATGTTGCCGTATGCTCCGCTGTTGCCGTCGCCGCCGCTCGCTCAATCCTTTTCGCTCGCCACGGACGTTCATTCTCGCTCGATCGCCTTGCTATTTTCTTCACTCTGCTGCTCTTTCGTTCTGCGGTGATTTCGCGGCCTGCATGAATCTGTATATACGGCCAGCCACGCGAAAGGTGTCAAACGTCTGTCAGCCGAGACTGAAATAAAATCGCAATCCTATTAACCGTTTGACCTGTTACTCCGATTACTGTGAAAAGCCACTGTTACGATACTACGTACAAAGTTTTACGTTCGTTGTGTAATGTTTGTGGAAATTATGAAGTGTTTGTTCTAAGAGTGTATCGTAAGACGGTTGCCCAAGTATTGCGGCTTAGGATAATTTGTTTCTCGCGCTTTTGTGTTTCTGCTCTGCCCGGATCCATTGCCTTGGTTACGATTGATATTCGCTTTTACACTCTGTAATGTATGGAAACATTATTTACGTCATTTTCTTCCACGCGTTCGAACAATATTCTCACTTTCTTACGGTAAATGCTTGTACTAAATGCTTCATAATTTATTTGTGTTTTCCAAGCTTCGTTGCAAATGTCGTATCTTGTTTTCTTGTTGTTGCAGTTGATTTCTTCGAAACTTGGATACCGCCTTCGTATATTTTCTCCTACAGTTTCTGTTCACGCGCCTTTGAACGCTCCCGTCAACATACGTATTCTTTGCTGTTCCTGTCGGCCTCTGTATTCTGTCAAAACCTGTGTAAGAAGACTTTGTTATTAAATGTATTCTCGCAACAACGATCTCGGTGTACCTACTCTGCCACGGAACGTTACGTAACCTTAAAGCCAAAATAATGCTTTCAAGTTCTCAACTCGGATTCTAAAATTTGTCTACTGGATTGATGTTTCCACTCATCCGTCATTAAAAAAGAACGAGTATCTCTTCCCCTTTCAATTCAATCGGAGCACTTAAAGCTTTCTTTACCTTCTCTCTAATAAATCAAAGACTATCTGCCTCGCTCTCTTAAAGATTCGTTCTTCGAACATATTCTTTCCACTTTCTGCTTCTAAAAATTATGACAATAAAATACGTATTCAACGAGATGTATGAAAAGATTAATGAGACAAAGTATAAGCTTAATAAATTGCCAATTAAGAATTGATTACATTCGGATTACGTTTCTCTATTATTCTGCAGATATTTCTCTACTGTATATATAGTCTTCTGTATTTTGTCAAAACCTATGTAAGGAAACACATCGTAATTAATTGTATTCTCGCAACAACGATCTTCGTATATCTACTCTGTCACAAAACGATTCGTAACCTTAAAGCTAGAACAATGCTTTCAATGTTTCAACTCCGATTCTAAAATTTATCTACTGAATTGATTTTTCCACCCATCCGTCACTCAAATAGAACGAGTATCTCTTCCTCTTTCAATTCGATCGGAGCACGTAAAGCTTTCTTTACCTTCTCTCTAATAAATCAAAGAC
The DNA here is from genome assembly GCA_914767735.1 of Anoplius nigerrimus. Lineage (NCBI taxonomy): Eukaryota > Metazoa > Arthropoda > Insecta > Hymenoptera > Pompilidae > Anoplius > Anoplius nigerrimus. The sequence goes on from OU612086.1 coordinate 39,688, forward strand.
TATCTGCCTCGCTCTCTTAAAGCTTCGTTCTTCGAACATATTCTTTCCACTTTCTGCTTCTAAAAATTATGATAATAAAATACGTATTCAACGAGATGTATGAAAATATTAATGAGACAAAGTATAACCTTAATATATTGCCAATTAAGAATTGATTACATTCGAATTACGTTTGTCTATTATTCTGTAGATTTTAAAATATCCTGCATTAAATCAGTGTAGTCGCTATCGTAAGTATTTATTTTCTTTGCGTTGTATAATTCTTACCGTACCGTTTTGTCTTTCCGTCTCAATCGCATCTATATTTTTAAACGCAATTTATTATTATTGTCTAGCGTAATTCGGTCGGTTCTTAACGATTGTGTCGCTCCGCCGTTCGAGAAATATTCGTTTGCTCGCCGCACACGTATATTGGCGCGCACACATAGAGCGAGTAAGTGTGCGTGGCAGGCCGCTTGGTCGCCGAGAAGCTATTTTCGCTCGCTCGAGGCAAACTCGCCGCGATGTTGCCGTATGCTCCGCTGTTGCCGTCGCCGCCGCTCGCTCAATCCTTTTCCCTCGCCTCGGACGTTCACTCTCGCACGATCGCCTCGCTATTTTATTCCCTCTGCTGCTCTTTCGTTCTGCGGTGATTTCGCGGCATGCATGAATCTGTATATACGACAAGCCACGCAAATCAAAGTAGTACAAGTACAAATTACGACGTCCGGCGTACATATATTGTTTACAGAAATTATGAAGCATTTGCTCTAACGGAGAGTGCAAGGGCTTGGGGTCACGGATTTAGTTCAAACTTTGTAGGATAATAGATTTAGCTTCCCTGTTGATGAAGATATATGATTATAGGGGCCACTACTCAATAATTATTTAGATATTTGCAGTTGAAGATGCAATTCACTCATTAAATTCACTTCTGTAGCAAACAATTACAGATAATGGGTTTAGCGTAGCGACAACGGAACAGTGTTCCTTGCCGGTAGGAGCCGGGTTCGAATCCCTGGAGGGTGAATATTTTTTTTTTGTATTTTATGTCCATTTTTACACATAAATGATATTTTATTTTATATTTTATATATTACATATACATATTACATTTTACATATAAATATTGGGTTGGGGAATAAGTTGGTAGCGTTTTTATATTTGCATTGTTTTACACCAATTTTTTACTGTTTGACTAATTGTAAGTGTACAATATTCATTCGATAGAGCTATGGGATGTACGAATGATCCGTGAGTGAGTGATTATGAAAGTGTGAATATATGTGTGTGAGTATGATATAATATAATTATTGATTTTTGTTTAAATTAAAGTTTTGATAAAAACGCAACGAACTTATTCCCCAACCCAAATGATTATTAAACACCTTGTCAAACAGCAAAAAAAATCGTTGTAAAACAAAGCAAATATAACAACGCTACGAACTTATTCCCCAACCTAATATTTATATGTAAAATGTAATATGTATATGTAGTATATAAAATATAAAATATAAATATGTAAAGATTATATGTTATGTTGTGTATTTATGTGTAAAAATGGTCATAACGTAAAATAAAAAAATATTCACTCTCCACGGATTCGAACCCGTCTCCTACCGGCAAGGAACACTGATCCGTTGCCGCTACGCTAAACGCATTCTCTGTGATCCTTTGCTACAGAACTGAATTTAAATAGGGAAAAATGAATTGCATCTTCAACTGCAAATATCTGAATAATTATTTAGTAGTGGCCCCTATAATCATATATCTTCATCAACAGGGGAACTAAATCTATCATCCTACAAAGTTTGAACTAAATCCGTGACCCCAAGACCTTGCACTCTCTTGTAAGATTGTGCCGTAAGATGTTTGCCCAAGTATTGCGTCTTAGGATAATTTGTTTCTCCTCTTTTTCTGTTTCTGCTCTTTCTCGATCCATTGCCACGGTGCCATTGGTATTCGCTTTTATACTCTGTAATTTACGGAAACAATATTTATATAATTTTCTTCTACGCGTCCGAATAATGTTGCCACCTTCTTACGGTAAATGCCTACAGTGAATGCTTCTTAATTTATTCCTATATTATGCGCGTTGTTCCAAATGTCGCATCTTCTTTTCCTATCGTTGCATTTGATAGCTGTTAAGTAACTATCCTCGAAACTTGAATAGGCCGTCTGTATATTTTCTGCTGCAGTTTCTGTTTACGCTTCTTTGAACGCTCACGTCGACATACGTATTGTTTTCTGTTTCTCTCGGCTTCTGTATTTTGCCAAAACCAATGTAAGGAAACACATCGTAATTAATTGTATTCTCGCAACAACGATCTTCGTATACCTACTCTGTCACAAAACGATTCGTAACCTTAAAGCTAAAACAATGCTTTCAATGTTTCAACTCCGATTCTGAAATTTATCTACTGAATTGATTTTTCCACTCATCCGTCACTCAAAAAGAACGAGTCTCTCTTCCTCTTTTAATTCGATCGGAGCATGTAAAGCTTTCTTTACCTTCTCTCTAATAAATCAAAGACTATCTGCCTCCCTCTCTTAAAGCTTTGTTCTTCGAACATATTCTTTCCACTTTCTGCTTCTAAAAATTATGATAATAAAATACGTATTCAACGAGATGTATGAAAAGATTAATGAGGCAAAGTATAACCTTAATATATTGCCAATTAAGAATTGATTACATTCGAATTACGTTTGTCTATTATTCTGTAGATTTTAAAATATCCTGCATTAAATCAGTGTAGTCGCTATCGTAAGTATTTATTTTCTTTGCGTTGTATAATTCTTACCGTACCGTTTTGTCTTTCCATCTCAATCGCATCAATATTTTTAAACGCAATTTATTATTATTGTCTAGCGTAATTCCGTCAGATCTTAACGACTGTGTCGCTCCGCCGTTCGAGAAATATTCGTATGCCGCCGCACACGTATATTGGCGCGCACACATAGAGCGAGTTAGTGTGCGTGGCAGGCCGCTTGGTCGCCGAGAAGCTATTTTCGCTCGCTCGAGGCAAACTCGCCGCAATGTTGCCGTATGCTCCGCTGTTGCCGTCGCCGCCGCTCGCTCAATCCTTTTCGCTCGCCACGGACGTTCATTCTCGCTCGATCGCCTCGCTATTTTCTTCACTCTGCTGCTCTTTCGTTCTGCGGTGATTTCGCGGCCTGCATGAATCTGTATATACGGCCAGCCACGCGAAAGGTGTCAAACGTCTGTCAGCCGAGACTGAAATAAAATCGCAATCCTATTAACCGTTTGTCCTGTTACTCCGATTACTGTGAAAAGCCACTGTTACGATACTACGTACAAAGTTTTACGTTCGTTGTGTAATGTTTGTGGAAATTATGAAGTGTTTGTTCTAAGAGTGTATCGTAAGACGGTTGCCCAAGTATTGCGGCTTAGGATAATTTGTTTCTCGCGCTTTTGTGTTTCTGCTCTGCCCGGATCCATTGCCTTGGTTACGATTGATATTCGCTTTTACACTCTGTAATGTATGGAAACATTATTTACGTCATTTTCTTCTACGCGTTCGAACAATATTCTCACTTTCTTACGGTAAATGCTTGTACTAAATGCTTCATAATTTATTTGTGTTTTCCAAGCTTCGTTGCAAATGTCGTATCTTGTTTTCTTGTTGTTGCAGTTGATTTCTTCGAAACTTGGATACCGCCTTCGTATATTTTCTCCTACAGTTTCTGTTCACGCGCCTTTGAACGCTCCCGTCAACATACGTATTCTTTGCTGTTCCTGTCGGCCTCTGTATTCTGTCAAAACCTGTGTAAGAAGACTTTGTTATTAAATGTATTCTCGCAACAACGATCTCGGTGTACCTACTCTGCCACGGAACGTTACGTAACCTTAAAGCCAAAATAATGCTTTCAAGTTCTCAACTCGGATTCTAAAATTTGTCTACTGGATTGATGTTTCCACTCATCCGTCATTAAAAAAGAACGAGTATCTCTTCCCCTTTCAATTCAATCGGAGCACTTAAAGCTTTCTTTACCTTCTCTCTAATAAATCAAAGACTATCTGCCTCGCTCTCTTAAAGATTCGTTCTTCGAACATATTCTTTCCACTTTCTGCTTCTAAAAATTATGACAATAAAATACGTATTCAACGAGATGTATGAAAAGATTAATGAGACAAAGTATAAGCTTAATAAATTGCCAATTAAGAATTGATTACATTCGGATTACGTTTCTCTATTATTCTGCAGATATTTCTCTACTGTATATATAGTCTTCTGTATTTTGTCAAAACCTATGTAAGGAAACACATCGTAATTAATTGTATTCTCGCACAACGACATTCGTATACCTACTCTGCTGTCACAAAACGATTCGTAACCTTAAAGCTAAAACAATGCTTTCAATGTTTCAACTCCGATTCTAAAATTTATCTACTGAATTGATTTTTCCACTCATCCGTCACTCAAAAAGAACGAGTATCTCTTCCTCTTTTAATTCGATCGGACAATGTAAAGCTTTCTTTACCTTCTCTCTAATAAATCAAAGACTATCTGCCTCTCTCTCTTAAAGCTTCGTTCTTCGAACATATTCTTTCCACTTTCTGCTTCTAAAAATTATGATAATAAAATACGTATTCAACGAGATGTATGAAAAGATTATTGAGACAAAGAATAACCTTAATATATTGCCAATTAAGAATTGATTACATTCGAATTATGTTTGTCTATTATTCTGTAGATTTATAAATATCCTGCGTTAAACCAGTGGGTCGCTATCGTAAGTATTTATTTTCTTTGCGTTGTATAATTCTTACCGTACCGTTTTGTCTTTCCGTCTCAATCGCATCTATATTTTTAAACGCAATTTATTATTATTGTCTAGCGTAATTCCGTCAAATCTTAACGACTGTGTCGCTCCGCCGTTCGAGAAATATTCGTATGCCGCCGCACACGTATATTGGCGCGCACACATAGAGCGAGTTAGTGTGCGTGGCAGGCCGCTTGGTCGCCGAGAAGCTATTTTCGCTCGCTCGAGGCAAACTCGCCGCAATGTTGCCGTATGCTCCGCTGTTGCCGTCGCCGCCGCTCGCTCAATCCTTTTCGCTCGCCACGGACGTTCATTCTCGCTCGATCGCCTCGCTATTTTCTTCACTCTGCTGCTCTTTCGTTCTGCGGTGATTTCGCGGCCTGCATGAATCTGTATATACGGCAATATACGGCCAGCCACGCGAAAAAGCGTCAAACGTCTGTCAGCCGAAACTGAAATAAAATCGCAATCCTATTAACTGTTTGACCTGTTACTCCGACTACTGTGAAAAGCCACTGTTACGATACTGCGTACAAAGTTTTACGTTCGTTGTGTAATGTTTGTGGAAATTATGAAGCGTTTGTTCTAAGAGTGTATCGTGAGACGGTTGCCCCAGTATTGCGGCTTAGGATAATTTGTTTCTCGCGCTTTTGTGTTTCTGCTCTGCCTGGATCCATTGCCTTGGTTACGATTGATTGTCGCTTTTACACTCTGTAATTTATGGAAACATTATTTACGTGATTTTCTTCCACGCGTTCGAACAATCTTCTCACTTTCTTACGGTAAATGCTTGTACTATAATAAATGCTTCATAATTTATTTGTGTTTTCCAAGCTTCGTCGTTCGCCTTCGTATATTTTCTGCTACAGTTTCTGTTCACGCGCCTTTGAACGCTCCCGTCAACATACGTATTCTTTCCTGTTCCTGTCGGCCTCTGTATTCTGTTAAAACCCGTGTAAGAAAAGACTTTGTAATTAATTGTATTCTCGCAACAACGATCTCGGTGTACCTACTCTGCCACGGAACGTTTCGTAACCTCAAAGCCAAAATAATGCTTTCAAGTTCTCAACTCGGATTCTAAAATTTGTCTACTGGATTGATGTTTCCACTCATCCGTCATTAAAAAAGAACGAGTATCTCTTCCCCTTTAAATTCAATCGGAGCACTTAAAGCTTTCTTTACCTTCTCTCTAATAAATCAAAGAGTATCTGCCTCGCTCTCTTAAAGATTCGTTCTTCGAACATATTCTTTCCACTTTCTGCTTCTAAAAATTATGACAATAAAATACGTATTCAACGAGATGTATGAAAAGATTAATGAGACAAAGTATAAGCTTAATAAATTGCCAATTAAGAATTGATTACATTCGGATTACGTTTCTCTATTATTCTGCAGATATTTCTCTACTGTATATATAGTCTTCTGTATTTTGTCAAAACCTATGTAAGGAAACACATCGTAATTAATTGTATTCTCGCACAACGACATTCGTATACCTACTCTGCTGTCACAAAACGATTCGTAACCTTAAAGCTAAAACAATGCTTTCAATGTTTCAACTCCGATTCTAAAATTTATCTACTGAATTGATTTTTCCACTCATCCGTCACTCAAAAAGAACGAGTATCTCTTCCTCTTTTAATTCGATCGGACAATGTAAAGCTTTCTTTACCTTCTCTCTAATAAATCAAAGACTATCTGCCTCTCTCTCTTAAAGCTTCGTTCTTCGAACATATTCTTTCCATTTTCTGCTTCTAAAAATTATGATAATAAAATACGTATTCAACGAGATGTATGAAAAGATTATTGAGACAAAGAATAACCTTAATATATTGCCAATTAAGAATTGATTACATTCGAATTATGTTTGTCTATTATTCTGTAGATTTATAAATATCCTGCGTTAAACCAGTGGGTCGCTATCGTAAGTATTTATTTTCTTTGCGTTGTATAATTCTTACCGTACCGTTTTGTCTTTCCGTCTCAATCGCATCTATATTTTTAAACGCAATTTATTATTATTGTCTAGCGTAATTCCGTCAAATCTTAACGACTGTGTCGCTCCGCCGTTCGAGAAATATTCGTATGCCGCCGCACACGTATATTGGCGCGCACACATAGAGCGAGTTAGTGTGCGTGGCAGTCCGCTTGGTCGCCGAGAAGCTATTTTCGTTCGCTCGAGGCAAACTCGCCGCGATGTTGCCGTATGCTCCGTTGTTGCCGTCGCCGCCGCTCGCTCAATCCTTTTCCCTCGCCACGGACGTTCACTCTCGCTCGATCGCCTCGCTATTTTCTTCCCTCTGCTGCTCTTTCGTTCTGCGGTGATTTCGCGGCCTGCATGAATCTGTATATACGGCAAGCCACGCGAATCAAAGTAGCACAAGTACAAATTACAACGTCCGGCGTACATATATTGTTTACAGAAATTATGAAGCATTTGCTCTAACAAGGAGAGTGCAAGGTTTTGGGGTCACGGATTTAGTTCAAACTTTGTAGGATGATAGATTTAGCTTCCCTGTTGATGAAGATATATGATTATAGGGGCCACTACTCAATAATTATTCAGATAATTGCAATTGAAGATGCAATACACTAGTTAAATTCAGTTCTGTAGAGACCGATTATAGATAATGGGTTTAGCGTAGGGACAACGGAGCAGTGTTTCTTGCCGGTAGGAGCCGGGTTCGAATCCGTAGAGGGTGAATGTTTTTTTTTTTGTATTTTATGTCCATTTTTACACATAAATGATATTTTATTATATATTTTATATATTACATATACATATTATATTTTACATATAAATATTAGGTTGGGGAATAAGTTGGTAGCGTTTTTATATTTGCAGTGTTTTACACCAATTTTTTTACTGTTTGACAAAGTGTACAATATTCATTCGATAGAGCTATGGGATGTATGAATGATCCGTGAGTGAGTGATTATGAAAGTGTGAATATGTGTGTGTGAGTATGATATAATATAATTATTGATTTTTGTTTAAATTAAAGTTTTGGTAAAAACGCTACGAACTTATTCCCCAACCCAAATGATTATTAAACACCTTGTCGAACAGCAAAAAAAATCGTTGTAAAACAAAACAAATATAACAACGCTACGAACTTATTCCCCAACCTAATATTTATGTGTAAAATGTAATATGTATATGTAGTACATAAAATATAAAATATAAATATGTAAAGATTATATGTTATGTTGTGTATTTATGTGTAAAAATGGTCATAAATTAAAATAAAAAAATATTTACTCTCCACGGATTCGAACCCGGCTCCTTCCAGCAAAGAACACTGATCCGTTATAATAATAATAATAATAATGTTTATTAATGCCAATATTACAATATTTGTACAGATTAAACCTAATAAACAAAGTTTCACATTTTTGTATTCTAACCACATATTGGCCTAAAGTAGGCATCTCAAGGGTGATCTTTTTTTATGTATTTAACATTTATCCTTTGGCTTTGCCTCATCTTCTGGTAATTAATTAATATGTATATAATATATACAGAAATCTATATTTTTTTTTTTTTGTGGATGCAAAAAATGGCTACGAAAAAAAAATCATCCTTTCTTTGTCTTGTTTTGTTAGACTTAAAAATTAACTTACTCTAACCTTAACTCTAGATCCATATATAAAAGAACTTATGTACTAAGGAAACATATGGATACATCCTTATTTATTTGGGTTTTTTTGTTTTTTTTTTTTATTGTCTTCTTATTTATCTTATTTTTCTCTCTCAGCTTATCTTTGGACCCATTTTATTCCGTGGGAGGAGACCAGCTCATTTTCCTTTTGCTTAGGGCAAGAGGAGGGAGTCCGGACTCTTCCTGTGTCTATCCAGTCCTATAGATTGAATAGAAACAAAAGTAGACTCAAAGGTGTGAAGAAAATAACTCTAGTATAGATATGGAGAAAATAAAATAAGAGCATGAGGAAAAGAAGAGGAAGAGAAAATCGCTGAGAGAGTTTTATCAAAACATTGTTTCGTTTTTTTTTTTTTTTTTTAAGCTCGATGTTTGTTTATATATATATTTATATATGTATAAATTCTTTTCATGTCTGTGTTCTGTCCTCGTCATATTTAGACCACCACCAATAATCTTTAATCCTTCTTTTAGCAGCGTGCTTACCCTTTAGTGTGGGAATCGATGTGTCGTGCTTTGTTGTATATTGCTTTACATTGTTAGTGTTTAAATTTTCTATTTTGTATATTTGAGGTCTTTTTAGGTGATAGAAAATAGGTATACCTTCCTCATTCTCTAATAATTTGATATGATCTAATAGTAGGAAAGATTCTGGTGTAACATAGTCTTTTTTTAGTAGTTTTAGAGTTGGTATTTTGTTCGGTTTTATCAATTCCCACATTAACGGGTTTACATTTAATGCACTTATATTGGCGTAATAGTTCCTGATGCTGTTAATTATATGTGTATCTATTCTGGGGATTTGCGCTTCGTTATAGATATTTTTATTACTTATGTTTTTTACATACCCGGATCTTGCTGTACGATATCTATTCAAGCATGCTCGTAGACATTTTCGTTCAAAATTCCTTAATGTTTCCATTGTGGAGGATGATATTTTAAACCATATAGGGCATCCATATACTATTAACGATCTTATTAGTGCTGTATAGCATAGAATTTTTACTCTATTTTCTAAGAATTTATTGTAAAATATTTTTTTATTTGCGGCAAACGCTCGTCTTGCTTTGTCTATTGTAGTTCCAATATGCTGCCTATATGTTAGCCTATCATCCAGTTGTACACCAAGGTATTTTACAACCTTTTTATTTGTTATTTCTATTGTTTTTTGTCTGTCAGCATATATTTTTAACCTTTTTCTTGAAGTTTTATTTATTGCATCTCTCATTCTGGGCTTGAATAGTATTGTTTCACATTTATCATTATTAATCTTTAGTCGCCATGTTATGCAATATCCTTGGATTTTATAAAATAATAATTGTAAAGAAGTCTCAATGTTAGTGATCTTGTTATTAGAACTATAAATTATTATGTCGTCTGCGAATGCCAGAGCTTTTGCTGTGTCATCTACGTTTAGGTTGAAGAGAGATAACAAATCCGCTATGAAAATATTAAATAGGATAGGTGAATTGACCGTTCCTTGTTGGAGACCATTTTTGACTTTGAATTCTTTTTTTGATCTTATTTTTTCATCGATAACAAAAAATGTTCTATTCGTAATCTTATTGTTAATTAATTTTATCAGTGGCTCCGGGAATTCTTTTTTAATTAACTTAAATATTAGACCTTCAGTCCAGACGGTGTCAAAGGCTTTCTCTAGATCTATTAGAATGGCTCCTGTGGAATATCCCTTATTACATGATTTTAGAATATCCGAGGTTAGAATTGAAATTGCATGTATTGTTGAATGTCTGTATCTAAAACCAAACTGTTGAGGTTTGAATATTTTTTTTGCCATGCATGCGTGATTTATGATTTTATTTAATTTTATTTCGAATAATTTGCTTATGCATGGGAGTAAGCAGATAGGTCTATAATTGGTAGGTTTTGTATGATCTTTATTTTTCTTTTTCAGGGCTATGACTTTTGCTTTTTTCCAGTTTTCTGGAAAGTATGAATTATTTATTAAGTTATTAAATAGGATTACGTATTTTTTAATTAAGTCAGTTGGTAATGATTTAACGACGAGATTTGGAATGCCATCATGGCCTGAGGATTTTTTATTCTTCAGTTTTTTGATATATGTTTTTAATTCGTCATAATTTGTAAAATAGCTCATTATTTCTGTTATTTGTGGGTCTAGGGATGTGTTGTCTGTGGTAAATGTCGTTATTGTGTTTTGTCTGTTTTGTTTTCTGTTGAATTCATCTATTGTTTTGTGAACTATTTCCATATGTCTGAGTCTGCCTAGTGTGGAATTTTGCGTATGTATTTGTGCAAAAGTCTGTCCTAATATATCTAATTTATCCTGTGTATCTGATATTATATAGTTATTTTGGTTATCCTTCTCTAGAGTATTAATATCGATGTCTTTTATATCCGGTTGTAACATATTTAGTTGTTGTTCCGTAAGATGTAAGTTTTCTATTGTATTTAGTTGTTTATCTCTAAATATTTTGTTTACTTTTGGGAACATCGTAACACTATCTTTTGGTGTGATTTCTGATATAGTTTCTTCCCAGTGTTTGCTTACAGATTTGGTGAATTCTATCTTAATTAGTTTCGTTATATTTTTCATTTCTTGTTTTAATATCCTGTTCTGTTGACAGTTATGATTAAAATTTCTGTATGCCTTTTTAATTTTTGTTAGTAGTTGGCTCTTTTGTTTATATAGTTTTTTTAGTGTAGAATTCATATATTTACTTACCGAATCTGAATGTGGAAATTTTGGAACTGTTTTATTTATTGTCTTTTTTATACTTGTTTCTATTTCCAACAAATATTTATCTATTTCCTCGTTGGTCAAGTTTTTGTCTGATGGAATTAGTGAATTATTTTGTTTTTTGAGTTCATTTTTAAATTTTGACCAATCTGTTTGACCCCAGTTGAAGGATGTTTTACATGATTCGGATGGTATATTAAGCATTTCATTGTCTATGCCTATTATTTCGGCAATGATGGCTAGGTGGTCGCTGTCACAATCCCTGGTTTCTATTGTGTAGCCGTCTTTATACGGTTTCAGTTTTATTCTGTCGTCTATCAGTCCAATGTCTATAGTAGTTTGATGTGTTTTTGCTGTAAAAGTTGCCGGTGCGTGTAATGATATTTTGTATTTGTCCTGATTTCTCATTATCCAATTATATAGGTATTTGCCTCTATCGTCGCATTTTTTGTTCCCCCAATCAGTATGCTTGGCGTTTAAGTCTCCTAGTAGTATAAGGAAGTTATTGGTGTTCCTTATATTTAGTTTGTGGAAAATTAACTCTAAATCGTGTTTAAATTTATGAATATTGCTTTTAGGTGCATATGCAGATACTATAATTAGGTGCTTGTTTCCTAGTTTTATTGATACTACTGTAGTTTCAATTACATTTAGGTTTGTAGCTTTTATTTTATTTATTACCTTATATTGTATATTTTTTTTTATTATTATTGCTGTACCACCACCAGGGTGTATAGCGCCTACTCTATCGCTTCTGATGATATTATAATTTTTATAATTGAATTTATGTACATTTTTTAGTTTGGTTTCCCCTAGTAGCATTATGTCTATTTTTGTATTATTCAATAGTTGTATTAGTTGGTATCTCTTATAATTTGAAATTAATGAATTGATATTAATGTATCCTATCCTTAATTGTGTTCTTTTGTCAAAATTGTTGTTACAATAATTAATATTTTCGCTATGGTTCATGAGGGTCGCTGAAGCCATTTATTTATCGTTTAATATTCTAATTGTAATATTTCGTATAATTTATCAATTCTTTTTTTATAATTTGTTATTTCAGATTTTATGGTAAATAAAGTTTCCATAATTGTTTCCATTGAGTTTTTTATCATATTTATTTGTTCTAAATTATTAAGATTATTAGTTGCTATAGATTGTGAAATTACGTTTTGTTCCATTATTTCTTTTGGATTTGTTGCTATTCGTATATTTCTTGCTGCATCAGCATATGTAATACCTTTAACTATTGATTGTGCCCTAATTGGTGGTACTTGAATTTTTACATTTTCTGAATTTATCGGTTTACTTTGTTTAATGAGTTTTCTTCTTATCGGACATCCTTTATATGATGCAGGGTGTCCATAAGTTCTGCATAATACGCAGTATAGGCGGTCTCTATTTGTTTCTTCTTGTGTTATTGTACACTCACCCGGTTTGTGTTGTTTGTCACATTTGACACACCTATACTTTAGGTTACAGTTGACTGCTGCGTGACCTAGCCTTTGGCACCGTCTACACTGGGTCGGTCCTGATTTTCGGAGTTTCTCCCATTTGACTATTTGAAATAAAATTTGCTTGATATTTCTTATTTCCGCTATATTACTGTTCTTGTCTGATTGTACGAGGAAAATTGGAAGTTTCCTTCCTTCTTCTTTTGCTCTCTTCGTAATGAGTTGCGTAACTTTTATAAATTTTATATTATCGTTTTCGTATTTTTTCAGATCTTCTAGGACTTCCTCCGTCGATGTACTATTATTAAGTCCTTTTAATACCAAAGTTGTTATTTTGTTTTCTTTGGGAGTGAAGGTAAAGTATTCCGCTTCTACTTCTTTTAGGGTATGTTTTAATTTTTTATATAAATCTATGTTATGGGTATATACAGCGTGTGAAGCTTTGTTTATTCGTTTTATGTGGAAGTCTTTCGATTTGAGGTGTTCCACTAACAATTTAATCGTTAGATTTGTTTCCATTGTTCTTATAATTATTGGTGGTGGTTTGCCCTTATCCCTTGTATCCATTTCCTTCTGTGCGCAGGTCGTTTTGATGTTGTCGTTTCTAGGCTGGTCCTTTTGATTTGGAGCTGTTTTCTGTGTAGCTTGGTTTCTCTTTTTGACATACGTCCACACGTCCTGTGCCTCCTCCACGTCCACTTCTTGGAATGCAGCAGTATCTTTATTTGTGATTTTCACTTGTTGTGTTTTCTCGTTATGTTTATCATTCTTTAATTTTTCATTCTCTTCTCTGAGGATCCTCAGTTCCTCCTGTGCTTTTTCATTCTGTTTCTTGATTTCCACTAATTCTTCCTGTATCTTCCACAGGGCCACTTTCGATTCCTCACTTGTTATTGTCGCTAATGCAGACTTCGAAGTGCTCTTTTCTGAATCTTTCGACGTTGACGCTGTGTTGCTGTCTTCCAACATATCTTGATTTATATCACTTTCTTTTTTCCTTTTGTATTCTATGTTAGGTTTTGGATTTAGTTTAGCTCTCTTCTTTTTTGTATTTGTTCCTGATGGGCTTGGTGGCGATGTTCTTGCCCCGAACATTTTTTTATATGAATGAATATATTTTTTTTTTATTTATTTTTTTTTTTTTTTTTTAATTCAGATTTATATCTTACGTCGACGATCCGCAGATCCGCAGATCGTCGACGTAGGGATCTTTTTGTTCTTTTTCTTATTCACTCGTGAATACACTTCTTGCCTTTAGTAATGCCCAGATAACTACACCCGGTAACGACTCTATTTGAATTTTAGGAGTACACCTGCGTGTGTTTACACTGCTCCGCTCGGCTCGATACGTATTGCTCGCTCAATTGCCTAGCTGAGACTGACACTGATCCGTTGTCGCTACGCTAAACCCATTATCTGTAATCGTTTGATACAGAACTGAAATTAAATATAGAAAAATGAATTGCATCTTCAACTGCAAATATCTGAATAATTATTTTGTAGTGGCCTCTATAATCATATATCTTCATCAACAGGGGAACTAAATCTATCATCCTACAAAGTTTGAACAAAATCCGTGACCCCAAGACCCTGCACTCTCTTGTAAGATTGTACCGTAAGATGTTTGCCCAAGTATTGCGTCTTAGGATAATTTGTTTCTCCTGTTTTTCTGTCTCTGCTCTTTCTCGATCCATTGCCACGGTGCCATTGGTATTCGCTTTTATACTCTGTAATTTACGGAAACAATATTTATATCATTTTCTTCTACGCGTTCGAATAATGTTGCCACCTTCTTACGGTAAATGCCTACAGTGAATGCTTCTTAATTTATTCCTATATTATGCGCGTTGTTCCAAATGCCGCATCTTCTTTTCCTATCGTTGCCTTTGATAGCTGTTAAGTAACTATCCTCGAAACTTGAATAGGCCGTCTGTATATTTTCTGCTGCAGTTTCTGTTTACGCTTCTTTGAACGATCACGTCGACATACGTATTGTTTTCTGTTTCTCTCGGCTTCTGTATTTTGCCAAAACCAATGTAAGGAAACACATCGTAGTTAATTGTATTCTCGCAACAACGATCTTCGTATACCTACTCTGTCACGAAACGATTCGTAACCTTAAAGCTAAAACAATGCTTTCAATGTTTCAACTCCGATTCTGAAATTTATCTACTGAATTGGTTTTTCCACTCATCCGTCACTCAAAAAGAACGAGTATGTATCTCTTCCTCTTTTAATTCGATCGGAGCATGTAAAGCTTTCTTTACCTTCTCTCTAATAAATCAAAGGCTATCTGCCACCCTCTCTTAAAGCTTCGTTCTTCGAACATTTTCTTTCCATTTTCTGCTTCTAAAAATTATGATAATAAAATACGTATTCAACGAGATGTATCAAAAAGTTATTGAGACAAAGTATAACCTTAATATATTGCCAATTAAAAATTAATTACATTCGAATTACGTTTGTCTATTATTCTGTAGATATTAAAATATCCTGCATTAAATCAGTGTAGTCGCTATCGTAAATATTTATTTTCTTTGCGTTGTATAATTCTTACCGGACCGTTTTGTCTTTCCGTCTCAATCGCATCTATATTTTTAAACGCAATTTATTATTATTGTCTAGCGTAATTCCGTCAAATCTTAACGACTGTGTCGCTCCGCCGTTCGAGAAATATTCGTATGCCGCCGCACACGTATATTGGCGCGCACACATAGAGCGAGTTAGTGTGCGTGGCAGGCCGCTTGGTCGCCGAGAAGCTATTTTCGTTCGCTCGAGGCAAACTCGCCGCGATGTTGCCGTATGCTCCGTTGTTGCCGTCGCCGCCGCTCGCTCAATCCTTTTCCCTCGCCACGGACGTTCACTCTCGCTCGATCGCCTCGCTATTTTCTTCCCTCTGCTGCTCTTTCGTTCTGCGGTGATTTCGCGGCCTGCATGAATCTGTATATACGGCAAGCCACGCGAATCAAAGTAGCACAAGTACAAATTACAACGTCCGGCGTACATATATTGTTTACAGAAATTATGAAGCATTTGCTCTAACAAGGAGAGTGCAAGGTTTTGGGGTCACGGATTTAGTTCAAACTTTGTAGGATGATAGATTTAGCTTCCCTGTTGATGAAGATATATGATTATAGGGGCCACTACTCAATAATTATTCAGATAATTGCAATTGAAGATGCAATACACTAGTTAAATTCAGTTCTGTAGAGACCGATTATAGATAATGGGTTTAGCGTAGGGACAACGGAGCAGTGTTTCTTGCCGGTAGGAGCCGGGTTCGAATCCGTAGAGGGGGTGAATGTTTTTTTTTTTGTATTTTATGTCCATTTTTACACATAAATGATATTTTATTATATATTTTATATATTACATATACATATTATATTTTACATATAAATATTAGGTTGGGGAATAAGTTGGTAGCGTTTTTATATTTGCAGTGTTTTACACCAATTTTTTTACTGTTTGACAAAGTGTACAATATTCATTCGATAGAGCTATGGGATGTATGAATGATCCGTGAGTGAGTGATTATGAAAGTGTGAATATGTGTGTGTGAGTATGATATAATATAATTATTGATTTTTGTTTAAATTAAAGTTTTGGTAAAAACGCTACGAACTTATTCCCCAACCCAAATGATTATTAAACACCTTGTCGAACAGCAAAAAAAATCGTTGTAAAACAAAACAAATATAACAACGCTACGAACTTATTCCCCAACCTAATATTTATGTGTAAAATGTAATATGTATATGTAGTACATAAAATATAAAATATAAATATGTAAAGATTATATGTTATGTTGTGTATTTATGTGTAAAAATGGTCATAAATTAAAATAAAAAAATATTTACTCTCCACGGATTCGAACCCGGCTCCTTCCAGCAAAGAACACTGATCCGTTGTCGCTACGCTAAACCCATTATCTGTAATCGTTTGATACAGAACTGAAATTAAATATAGAAAAATGAATTGCATCTTCAACTGCAAATATCTGAATAATTATTTTGTAGTGGCCTCTATAATCATATATCTTCATCAACAGGGGAACTAAATCTATCATCCTACAAAGTTTGAACAAAATCCGTGACCCCAAGACCCTGCACTCTCTTGTAAGATTGTACCGTAAGATGTTTGCCCAAGTATTGCGTCTTAGGATAATTTGTTTCTCCTGTTTTTCTGTCTCTGCTCTTTCTCGATCCATTGCCACGGTGCCATTGGTATTCGCTTTTATACTCTGTAATTTACGGAAACAATATTTATATCATTTTCTTCTACGCGTTCGAATAATGTTGCCACCTTCTTACGGTAAATGCCTACAGTGAATGCTTCTTAATTTATTCCTATATTATGCGCGTTGTTCCAAATGCCGCATCTTCTTTTCCTATCGTTGCCTTTGATAGCTGTTAAGTAACTATCCTCGAAACTTGAATAGGCCGTCTGTATATTTTCTGCTGCAGTTTCTGTTTACGCTTCTTTGAACGATCACGTCGACATACGTATTGTTTTCTGTTTCTCTCGGCTTCTGTATTTTGCCAAAACCAATGTAAGGAAACACATCGTAGTTAATTGTATTCTCGCAACAACGATCTTCGTATACCTACTCTGTCACGAAACGATTCGTAACCTTAAAGCTAAAACAATGCTTTCAATGTTTCAACTCCGATTCTGAAATTTATCTACTGAATTGGTTTTTCCACTCATCCGTCACTCAAAAAGAACGAGTATGTATCTCTTCCTCTTTTAATTCGATCGGAGCATGTAAAGCTTTCTTTACCTTCTCTCTAATAAATCAAAGGCTATCTGCCACCCTCTCTTAAAGCTTCGTTCTTCGAACATTTTCTTTCCATTTTCTGCTTCTAAAAATTATGATAATAAAATACGTATTCAACGAGATGTATCAAAAAGTTATTGAGACAAAGTATAACCTTAATATATTGCCAATTAAAAATTAATTACATTCGAATTACGTTTGTCTATTATTCTGTAGATATTAAAATATCCTGCATTAAATCAGTGTAGTCGCTATCGTAAATATTTATTTTCTTTGCGTTGTATAATTCTTACCGGACCGTTTTGTCTTTCCGTCTCAATCGCATCTATATTTTTAAACGCAATTTATTATTATTGTCTAGCGTAATTCCGTCAGATCTTAACGACTGTGTCGCTCCGCCGTTCGAGAAATATTGGTATGCCGCCGCACACGTATATTGGCGGGCACACATAGAGCGAGTTAGTGTGCGTGGCAGGCCGCTTGGTCGCCGAGAAGCTATTTTCGGTCGCTCGAGGCAAACTCGCCGCGATGTTGCCGTATGCTCCGTTGTTGCCGCCGCCGCCGCTCGCTCAATCCTTTTCCCTCGCCACGGACGTTCACTCTCGCTCGATCGCCTCGCTATTTTCTTCCCTCTGCTGCTCTTTCGTTCTGCGGTGATTTCGCGGCCTGCATGAATTTGTATATACGGCAAGCCACGCGAAAGGTGTCAAACGTCTGTCAGCCGAGACTGAAATAAAATCGCAATCCTATTAACTGTTTGACCTGTTACTCCGATTACTGTGAAAAGCCACTGTTACGATACTACGTACAAAGTTTTACGTTCGTTGTGTAATGTTTGTTGAAATTGTCGTTTGTTCTAAGAGTGCATCGCAGGACGGTTGCCCAAGTATTGCGGCTTAGGATAATTTGTTTCTCGCGCTTTTGTGTTTCTGCTCTGCCTGGATCCATCGCCTTGGTTACGATTGATAGTCGCTTTTACACTCTGTAATTTATGGAAACATTATTTACGTGATTTTCTTCCTCGCGTTCGAACAATCTTCTCACTTTCTTACGGTAAATGCTTGTACTAAATGCTTCATAATTTATTTGTGTTTTCCAAGCTTCGTCGTTCGCCTTCGTATATTTTCTGCTACAGTTTCTGTTCATGCGCCTTTGAACGCTCCCGTCAACATACGTATTCTTTCCTGTTCCTGTCGGCCTCTGTATTCTGTTAAAACCTGTGTAAGGAAAGACTTTGTAATTAATTGTATTCTCGCAACAACGATCTCGGTGTACCTACTCTGCCACGGAACGTTTCGTAACCTCAAAGCCAAAATAATGCTTTCAAGTTCTCAACTCGGATTCTAAAATTTATCTACTGGTTTGATTTTTCCACTCATCCGTCATTAACCCTTTTAACGACATATCGTCGTTCGGTGCACTCGCCAAAAATACTAACGACGATATATCGTTGCGCCTCCGTTAGAGCCTTCTTATACTCATCACAAGAGATCTGTGTTTAAGTATAACTTCATAAAATGTTAAAATGGTTCATATTCGATGCAACACAAGTGAAAAAATGTTTGATAGATCAACTTTTTGTTATATCCTATGTTGTTTTGTGCCGAGATAAGGTAGAATAGAATAGAGATAGGATAGAAACGGGACACGGGATATCCCTCGGATATCTGTCGACACGAGATAGTTTCTTTGGATAAGGAAATATTACACATTGTTGGTGGACAGAGAAGTAACTATAAATATCTATAATAAAACTTATATTTTTTTAATGACGTATTACCAGCTGCACGATCCACTTGGGTATTAGATTTGTCTGACGCTTGCCGTGCATCATAGCAATATCCTTTCGTTTTGATATCCGACACCAGCTGTTTCATTGCAAATGATTGCAAAATGCAACGTCTATACACTATACTACCAGATATATATAAACCGATGACCAAACGATGATTTTCTCTATATGCAATTACGTTCTGAAAAAAAGAAATTACTTTGTACGATTTTCATGATGTCTTATATTTATGTTATTCTCATGATTTTTAGTAAATATTGAAACTCCATTGGTATCGATTTATTCTCCATCCATTTCGCAATATGCTGCTTTTTGAATTTTGTAAATATCACGTCTACTTTGGTTTTTACGAGCATTTTCGCAAACCTCTACAAATTCGTCGATTTGGCCCGGTATTCTTCGCCTAGGTACGCTCTTTTCGCACGGTGCTAAAAGGGTTAAAAAAGAACGAGTATCACCTCCTCTTTCAATTCGATCGGAGCATTTAAAGCTTTCTTTACCTTCTGTCTAATAAATAAAAGACTTTCTGCCTCGCCCTCTTAAAGCTTCGTTCATCGAACATATTCTTTGCACTTTCCTTGCAGAAATACGTTGCACCGACCTCTTCCAGATTTTGAGAAATTAACTTCTTTTTCCGTCGCTCTTGCTCCTTCTGCTTCTAAAAATAATGATACTGAAATACGGATTCAACGAGATGTATGTAAAGATTAATGAGACATAGTATAACCGTAATAAATTGCCAAATAAGAATTGGTTACATTCCATTTACGTTTGTCTATTAATCTCTAGATTTTCAATTATCCTCTATTAAACCAGTGTAGTCGCTATCGTGAATATTTATTTTCTTTGCGTTGTATAATTCTTACCGTACCGTTTTGCCTTTCCGACTCAATCGCATCTATATTTTTAAACGCAATTTATTACTATTTTTTCGCGTGATTCGTTCCGTTGTTAACGATTGTCTCGCTCCGTCGCTGGAGAAATATTCGTATGCTTGCCGCACACGTGCATTGGCGCGCACACATAGAGCGAGTAAGTGTGCGTGGCAGGCCGCTGGGTCGCCGAAAAGCTCTTCGAGCTCGGCTCGAGGCAAACTCGGCCCGTTGTTGCCGTCTCCTCCGCTGTTGCCGTCGCCGCCGCTCTCACCATCCTTTGTATTTGTATATACTGGTATATACGGCCAGCCACGCGAAAGGCGTCAAACGTCTGTCAGCCGAAACTGAAATAAAATCTCAATCCTATTAACTGTTTGACCTGTTACTCCGATTACTGTGAAAAGCCATTGTTACGATACTACGTACAAAGTTTTACGTTCGTTGTGTAATGTTTGTTGAAATTATGAAGCGTTTGTTCTAAGAGTGTATCGTAAGACGGTTGCCCAAGTATTGCGGCTTAGGTTAATTTGGTTCTCACGCTTTTGTGTTTCTGCTCTGCCTCGATCCATTGCCTTGGTTACGATTGGTATTCGTTTTTACACTCTGTAATTTATGGAAACATTATTTATATCGTTTTATTCTACGCGTTCGAACAATTTTCCCACTTTCTTACCGTAAATGCTTCTTCATTTATTCGTGTTTTCTACGCTTCGTTGCAAATGTCGTATTTTGTTTTCTTGTCGTTGCAGTTGATTTCTTCGAAACTTGAATACCCTGTCCGTATATATTCTGCTTCAATTTCTGTTTATGTGCCTTTGAAAGCCGATGTGAACTTGCGATTTCTTACTTCTTCCTGTTGGCATGTACATTCTGTCGAAACCTGTGTAAGGAAGCTCATTGTAATTAATTGTATTCTCGCCACAAAGATCTCGGAATGCCTACTCTCTCACGGAACGTTTTCTTACCTTAGAGGCAAGATAATAGTTTGAAATGCTCAACTGCGATTTTAAAACTTGTTCGCTCAATTGAATTTTCTATTCCCCCATCGCACCGAAAGAACCGTATCCCTTTCTCTTTCGATTCGATCGAAGCGTATAAAGCTTTCTTTTCCTTCTTTCTCAAAAATCCCAGACTCTCTGCCTCGTCGTTGAACCCGCTGTCACCATGTGTTTGCTCCTCTCCTGTGTGCGCTTGTCCACCCCAGTATGGAATGTGTAATGGAGTTTCGTATTCTTTTGCTCAAAGTTCGATCGAACGCCCTTTCCTTTTACTTTTTCTCTCCGCGCGATCTTTCCTTCTCTTGCTGTGTATTCACCGGCGATTGACCACTCCGGAATTGTTTGCTACTGCAACCTGTTAGATGCCAAAAATGTCGGTACACCGAAAATAACGTTTACTTTTTTATGGAGTACCTACCTCCCCGTGCCGTATTTGCTTCTTCTGTTCCGTTCGAACGTAATCGTTGCCTGCTCCGATCCGCTCCGAATGTCCCTCGAACCCATGATGATGTTTTCCAACGATCGTTACCTACACTGTTTGACGTTTGCTGTCGACGACCGTTTTTGCTGCGACGTTTCTTGACTCCTGATTATCCCTTCACCGACGATGTTCTGCCTTTAAACAAACTTTTCTTAATGTCTTTATTTTGTAAATTTTTGACGCGTCTGTCGAAATCACTCACCCTGCGTAAGTGTATCCTCGTTTATTCTGTCGTCTTCTCGATCCTTCCACGCCACCGGCGGTAGCGTTTAAATCAGTTTTGAATGCAAACGAAAATCCTTTTACCGGGCAGTCTGCTACGTTCGATCGCTTGTTCCTTTCGATGTTCTCTTGCATCGGCCGACATTAATTTTATTTATGTTTCCACTCGCGCGTAACCGTAACTGATATTCGCAATCGAAATAAGTCTGATTGAACGCACCCACCGATTGTTACGAATGTTGCGCGAAACTGCGCGAAACCGAAACTTGGTGTTTTTGCGTTTGATACAGACGGCGCCACTCGTCGCCGGGGAATAATCCGTGTACGAGAGAGAGAGAGGTCATCCCTTTATCAGAGTGAGTGAGACGAACGTTCTCGTCTTTCGCCTTGTACGGTGACTCGAGGCCATCCCAGGCGTTTATTCACCGTTCTATAAATAGATTAATTTGCAGTGCGATACCATGCAGTGTTTAAATTTGATTTCTCAATCTTTTCATATCGTAATACCTGCCTCGTTAATGTCTATTTTTTTCGCGGAAAATCACAATGTTTTGCCGATCCTCGAATTGCCGTCAGAGGGCAGCACTTTCCTGGACGAAGTTTCAAAATATTCCCCAGTTCTCACTGTGACGTGTAAACTTAGTAACTAATGTAGCGGAAGCGCGATGCATTTACATTTAACAACTTACATTTACTCGATCTACGAACACTTCAACGTACTTATTTTCTCTATTGAAATATTTGCGAGTGCATTTCGCAAACAAACTTTTCTTCGATACACGAAAATGTCATTTCGCCGGGAGCGCTAAGACGGGCGAGATAGAAAGGGAGAGAGAGAGAGCTCCCCTTGAACACGCGTGAGAGAGAGGGAAAGTGAAACGTCAACACTGCGGTTGGGACGCTGACAGACGCCTCCGGGTGTTTATTTCTATGCTTTTTATAATCGGTTTGTTAGCGATAAGGTGACCCAGTTACTGACGTCTGTGTATGCCGTGAATTCGCTACTTTGCACCGCTTGCACTTCGTACAGCGTGCCGTTGAATTGTTAGTTTTATAAGAAATAATAAATTCGTTGTAAAAATAATGTTCTCGTGCCAAAATCACTACCTTGCGAACGATACGAATTGTCGCCAGAGGGTAGCACCTTACCACACGATATTTTCTTATATTCCCTAGCTGTCACGGTGGCTTGTAGCATAAGCAAGCGTAAGTCACAAACGTATTCGACGAATACTTCAAATATATTCCTACAGCTACGTCATCTTGCAGAAAGTGTCGTCGACGATTAATTACACTTACATTTCACTATTTTCAACTAACGATCTGTACCATTTTGTTAGTTCACGCTTTGCCGCAAGAGTGTAGCACTGCTTGGATGATTCGCTGGAGAATTCCCTGAAACCCTATGACTCCAGTGAGCGATTATCGAGCAACATTCGTAATTGGATTTCAAACTTCTCCCAATGTTACCTTATGTCCAGTTATGTCTGACTTTTTCGAATTTTATCGCCTATTAATATAGTTTTATACCTTTGTCGTATATATTAGTTCCCCGTGGCATTGTTGTACTTTCTGCTAAATGCTAGTAACGTATAGCTTTTTTTAATTCCTAATTTTATATGTCGACGATAGAGGGCAGGAGCTTCCCAGGCGATGTTTCGGAGTATTCCCTAGCCATACTCTGGCGCGAGATTATTTTCGAGTATGCAATTCTGTTCCTAAAGCTTTTTCAGGTAAAACTTATTATTGAAAACGCATTTAGTCTATGTCTTATTGCCCTACGTTGCTTCCTACCCCATGTTCTGTATCTTTTGCATTTGAATATACTAGTTTGCATTGTTTCAGACTGCTGCATTACGTAAAGTCCTGTTATATGCCTGATTTAATATCTGACTAGCTGGTTAAAGAAAGATTAAGCCGACCTATTCTCATTCTACTCTTAATCCTTACGCTCTCTTACGTTGGTTTATGTTATTAGACGTAAGTTTACGTTGCTCTAACACGTAATTTCCCTTTATATGCCTCTCCTCGCGTAAGTAAATTTAGTTCTAAACACGCTCGGCGTACGCATTCTATTCGTACGACTTTGTTTCAAGTTTCAACATTGCCATCTCTTGTGCTATATGCCAGAAGTAACTGTCGTCGAGCTGCTTAACGCGACTTTGAACTCTATTGCCTTATCGTGCGCTACTTTTTACACTCTGTTGCAATGGTATACACTAATCTTCGTAAACTTACGTTGTTGTATCGTATGATTTTGATTTCTATATCTAATTTACCGTCGTAACAGCCGATTATAGTTGCATTTCGCTTATGTATTCTTATCGTGGAGTACTTTTTGCGCTATGTTACATCGATTTGCATTGCTTTACGTAAGTTTACGTTGTTATATCACATAATTTTGATTTCTATAAGCAATTTGTCGTCCGAAAAAGTAATTATGCAGGCATTTAGCCGATATATTGTTCCTATACGATACTTTCTATGATGTGTTATACCCTTTTGCTGTACTTGATGCAATTTCACCTTCTTACGTTGTATTATTTTGTATTTTGACGGTAAATGTCGTCGTCTCTGTGTAGCCTATTGCCTCCGTATTGCAATGAGCGATGAATGGAAGGTACTTTAGTATTATTTGAACCACGTAAACTGCAAAAATACTGACTCCCACAATTTTTTATTGCGTTCGAATGTGAATAGCGGGCTTTCGTCATATATCGAACACTCTTTCACTCTCTTATCGAGTTTGCATCGCAATGAGATACATAAATATGGTACTGGGGCGTCGCTTGGACCATATTAAAAGAAGAAATACCGACACTATCGACATTTTGTAGCATTTACGTGACGATGGTGGCTTTTGGCCGTGTATTGAGCAATTGCTGGCTGTCTTACTGGCTTGTACCGCAATGAGAGACCTAAATATAGTAGTGGGTCATCGATTGAACCGTATTAAGCGAAAAAATACCGACATCGTCGACGTTTTATGGCAATTCGATTAAATATGTTTAAAAACACCGAAAAATGAACGCTTTTGCCACCAGAACGATAGATATTTTGCTTGAATGCGATTCGACATCTATGGGATGAGAGAACGATAAGTAACATTCTGGAAAATCGAAGCCGGAATGTCCTCAGTGGAATAGTTCCCGAGATATCTTCAATAATGTGATGGAAAACAGTTAAAAGTGACTCTATGCTCATCTGTACGACTCAAAAATTCAATTAAACGACTTTTGTCATTAACGGGTGGCAGAAGACTGAGAAAGATTAAAGGAAATCGAATCTAAATTGTTGAAACTACAAAACTTTGGGCTAAAATGGAAAAGATCAAGATCAAAAGCACCTGAAAAATGAACTTTTTTTGGTTTTGAGAGAATGTGACTCTATTAATCGACAAGAATTTTTCTCTGTTAAGAAAAGGGTCTAATAGATATAGGAAACTGGAAACCCTGGCCTTCCAAGGGCAATAGTTCCAAAGATATACCCAAACTTTGGTTCAAAAGAAATGAAAAGTGAATTTTCTTCGAATTTACGATTGGAAAAATGATTACAATCAAGTACTCTTCTCGTAGATTAAATACGAGTAACGAGGATTCATAGAAATTGCACCGGGAATGCTCTGAGCGTAGTAATCTTGGAGATGTATCGAGATCTATACGAAAAATCGTGGGAATTGTTCGTGTGCAGTACCGAGTATTAGCAGATCGCGCTTTTGAAATAATAATTAGAACCCGGCGGAGCTAAGATATGTATCCTACGTTATTGAGAGATATTTCTTCTGTCTGCCTTTTGTATGCTGTATGTAAGGTGGGTTACGACCCATGTGGTTGTTGCTCCCAGATGAAATTGATTGTTGATGTTGATGAGGTAGATTGTCCTTGTCGCAGTAAATTCCATGTACTTGTGCATACAGTTTAGAGGTGACAGAGTATTCGTCTGTTGGCACTCTTCTGCCTGCCTGAAGTATCGTTAATCTGGAATACAAAATGGATTGTGTGAATTAACGGTGTTATTATGAGGTCTAATTGGGAGATTAACTTACGGGCACATGTTATTTTCTAATACACCTCAGCCTTGTTGTATGATCCCTACAACAAATTATTCTCTTAAACACCCAATAATGTTGTCATGAACCTGTTGGTTGATAAAATAAACTATTACCTATATCCGTATACTTCCTTTACCCAATTATCTTGTGCAGCTGGCAGGGGAATTATATGTACTTTACTTTCTGCCACACGTTTGTTGCTGCGTGATAATGATTCAGCCTTAGTAGTAATTGTATCCTCTCTCCTTGATATGATAGTAATCAAACGCAGTCAAACGTCTGTCAGCCGAAACTGAAATGAAATCGCAATCCTATTAACTGTTTGACCTGTTACTCCGACTACTGTGAAAAGCCAATGTTACGATACTGCGTACAAAGTTTTACGTTCGTTGTGTAATGTTTGTGGAAATTATGAAGCGTTTGTTCTAAGAGTGTATCGTGAGACGGTTGCCCCAGTATTGCGGCTTAAAATAATTTGTTTCTCGCGCTTTTGTGTTTCTGCTCTGCCTGGATCAATTGCCTTGAATACGATTGGTATTCGCTTTTACACTCTGAAATATATGAAAACATTATTTACGTCATTTTCTTCAACGCGTTCGAACAATATTCTCACTTTCTTACGGTAAATGCTTGTACTAAATGCTTCATAATTTATTTGTGTTTTCCAAGCTTCGTTGCAAATGTCGTATCTTGTTTTCTTGTCGTTGCAGTTGATTTCTTCGAAACTTGAATACCGCCTTCGTATATTTTCTGCTGCAGTTTCTGTTCACGCGCCTTTAAACGCTCCCGCCAACATACGTATTCTTTCCAGTTCCTGTAGGCCTCTGTATTCTGTCAAGACCTGTGTAAGAAAAGACTTTGTAATTAATTGTATTCTCGCAACAACGATCTCGGTGTACCTACTCTGCCACGGAACGTTTCGTAACCTTAAAGACAAAATAATGCTTTCAAGTTCTCAACTCGGATTCTAAAATTTTTCTACTGGATTGATTTTTCCAATCATCCGTCATTAAGAAAGGACGAGTATCTCTTCCTCTTTCAATTCGATCGGAGCATGTAGAGCTTTCTTTACCTTCTGTCTAATAAATAAAAGACTTTCTGCCTCGCCCTCTTAAAGCTTTGTACTTCGAACATATTCTTTGGACTTTCCTTGCAGAAATACGTTGCACCGACCTCTTCCTGGCATTGAGAGAGAAACTTCTTCTCCCGTCGCTCCTGCTCCTTCTCCTCCTAAAAATTATGATAATAAAATACGTTTTCAACGAGATGTATCAAAAAGTTATTGAGACAAAGTATAACCTTAATATATTGCCAATTAAAAATTAATTACATTTGAATTACGTTTGTCTATTATTCTGTAGATATTAAAATATCCTGCATTAAATCAGTGTAGTCGCTATCGTAAGTATTTATTTTCTTTGCGTTGTATAATTCTTACCGGACCGTTTTGTCTTTCCGTCTCAATCGCATCTATATTTTTAAACGCAATTTATTATTATTGTCTAGCGTAATTCCGTCAGATCTTAACGACTGTGTCGCTCCGCCGTTCGAGAAATATTCGTATGCCGCCGCACACGTATATTGGCGCGCACACATAGAGCGAGTTAGTGTGCGTGGCAGGCCGCTTGGTCGCCGAGAAGCTATTTTCGCTCGCTCGAGGCAAACTCGCCGCGATGTTGCCGTATGCTCCGCTGTTGCCGTCACCGCCGCTCGCTCAATCCTTTTCCCTCGCCGCGGACGTTCACTCTCGCTCGATCGCCTCGCTATTTTCTTCATACTGCTGCACTTTCGTTCTGCACTGATTTCGCAGCCTGCATGAATCTGTATATACGGCCAGCCACGCGAAAGGTGTCAAACGTCTGTCAGCCGAGACTGAAATAAAATCGCAATCCTATTAACTGTTTGACCTGTTACTCCGATTACTGTGAAAAGCCACTGTTACGATACTACGTACAAAGTTTTACGTTCGTTGTGTAATGTTTGTTGAAATTATGAAGCGTTTGTTCTAAGAGTGTATCGTAAGACGGTTGCCCAAGTATTGCGGCTTAGGTTAATTTGGTTCTCACGCTTTTGTGTTTCTGCTCTGCCTCGATCCATTGCCTTGGTTACGATTGGTATTCGCTTTTACACTCTGTAATTTATGGAAACATTATTTATATCGTTTTATTCTACGCGTTCGAACAATTTTCCCACTTTCTTACCGTAAATGCTTCTTCATTTATTCGTGTTTTCTACGCTTCGTTGCAAATGTCGTATTTTGTTTTCTTGTCGTTGCAGTTGATTTCTTCGAAACTTGAATACCGCGTCCGTATATATACTGCTACAATTTCTGTTTATGTGCCTTTGAAAACCGATGTGAACTTGCGTTTTCTTCCTTCTTCCTGTTGGCATGTACATTCTGTCGAAACCTGTGTAAGGAGGCTCATCGTAATTAATTGTATTCTCGCCACAAAGATCTCGGAATGCCTACTCTCTCATGGAACGTTTTCTAACCTTCGAGCCAAGATAATAGTTTGAAATTCACAACTCCGATTCTAAAACTTGTTCGCTCAATTGAATTTTCTATTCTCCCATCGCACCGAAAGAACCGTATCCGTTTCTCTTTCGATTCGATCGAAGCGTATAAAGCTTTCTTTACCTTCTTTCTCAAAAATCCCAGACTCTCTGCCTCGTCGTTGAGCCCGCTGTAACCATCTGTTTGCTCCTCTCCTGTGTGCGCTTGACCACCCCAGTATGGAATGTGTAATGGAGTTTCGTATTCTTTTGCTGAAAGTTCGATCGAACGCCCTTTCCTTTTACTTTTTCTCTCCGCGCGATCTTTCCTTCTCTTGCTGTGTATTCACCGGCGATTGACCACTCCGGAATTGTTTGCTACTGCAACCTGTTAGATGCCAAAAATGTCGGTACACCGAAAATAACGTTTACTTTTTTATGGAGTACCTTCCTCCCCGTGCCTGCCCGTGCCGTATTCGCTTCTTCTGTTCTGTTCGAAAGTAATCGCTGCCTGTTCCGATCCGCTCCGAATGTCCCTCGAACCCATGATGATGTTTTCCACCGATTGTTTTCCAGCGATCTGTTTGACGTTTGCTGTCGACGACCGTTTTTGCTGCGACGTTTCTTGACTCCTGATTATCCCTTCACCGACGATGTTCTGCCTTTAAACAAACTTTTCTTAATGTCTTTATTTTGTAAATTTTTGACGCGTCTGTCGAAATTACTCACCCTGCTAAAGTGTATCCTCGTTTATTCTGTCGTCTTCTCGATTCTTCGACGCCACCGGCGGTAGCGTTTAAATCAGTTTTGAATGTAAACGAAAATCCTTTTACCGGGCAGACTGCTACGTTCGATCGCTTGTTCCTTTCGATGTTCTCTTCCATCGACCGACATTAATTTTATTTATGCTTCCACTCGTGCGTAACCGTAACTGATATTCGCAATCGAAATACGTCTGATTGAACGCACCCACCGATTGTTACGAATGTTGCGCGAAACTGCGCGAAACCGAAACTTGGTGTTTTTGCGTTTGATACAGACGGCGCCACTCGTCGCCGGGGAATAATCCGTGTGCGAGAGAGAGAGAGAGGTCATCCCTATGTCAGAGTGAGTGAGACGAACGTTCTCGTCTTTCGCCTTGTACGGTGACTCGAGGCCATCCCAGGCGTTTATTTACCGTTCCATAAATAGATTAATTCGCAGTACGATACGAAGCAGTGTTTAAATTTCATTTCTCAGTCTTTTCATATCGTAATACCTGCCTAGTTAATGTCTATTTTTTTTGCGGAAAATCACAATGTTTTGCCAATCCTCGAATTGCCATCAGAGGGCAGCACTTTCCTGGACGAAGTTTCAAAATATTCCCCAGTTCTCACTGTGACGTATAAACTTAGTAACTAATGTAGTGGAAACGCGATGCATTTACATTTAATAACTTACATTTACTCGATCTACCAAAACTACATCGTACTTATTTTCTCTATTGAAATATTTGCGAGTGCATTTCGCAAACAAACTTTTCTTCGATACACGAAAATGTCATTTCGCCGGTAGCGCTAAGACGGGCGAGAAGGAGAGAGAGAG
The DNA here is from genome assembly GCA_914767735.1 of Anoplius nigerrimus. Lineage (NCBI taxonomy): Eukaryota > Metazoa > Arthropoda > Insecta > Hymenoptera > Pompilidae > Anoplius > Anoplius nigerrimus. The sequence continues at coordinate 69,569 of OU612086.1, forward strand.
CGAGAGGGTGGGAGGGAGAGAGAGAGAGAGAGTGAGTGAGTGAGTGAGCGAGAGAGCTCCCCTTGGTCACGCGTGAGAGAGAGGGAAAGTGAAACGTCAACACTGCCGTTGGGACGCTGACAGAGGCCACCGGGTGTTTACTTCTACGCTTTTTATAATCGGTTTGTTAGCGATCCGTTGACCCAGTTACTGACGTCCGTGTATGCCGTGAATTCGCTACTTTGCACCGCTTGCACTCTGTACAGCGTGCCGTTGAATTGTTAGTTTTTTAAGGAATAATAAATTCGTTGGAAAAATAATGTTCTCGTGCCAAAATCACTACCCTGCGAACGATTCTAATCGTCGTCAGAGGGCAGCACCTTCCCACACGATATTTTGGTATATTCCCTAGCTGTCACGGTGGTTTGTAGCGTAAACAAGCGTAAGTGACAAACGTATTCGACGAATACTTCAAATATATTTCTACAGCTACGTAATCTTGCAGAAAGTGTCGTCGCCGATTAATTAAATTACATTTCACTATTTTCAACTAACGACCTGTACCATTTTGTTATTTCGCCTTTTGCCGCGAGAGTGTAGCACTGCTTGAATGATTCGATGGAGAATTTCCTGAAACCCTATGGCTCCAGTGAGTGACTATTGAGCAACATTCGTAATTGGATTTCAAACTTCTCCCAATGTTATGTTATGTCTGACTTGTTCGAACTTTATTGCCCATTAATTTAGTTTTATACCTTTGTCGTATATATTAGTTCCCCGTGGCATTGTTGTACTTTCTGCAAAATGCTAGTAACGTCTAGCTTTTTTTAATTCCTAATTTTATATGTCGACGATAGAGGGCTTCTCAGGTGATGTTTCGAAGTATTCCCTAGTCATACTCTGGCGCGTGATTGTTTTCGAATATGCAATTCTGTTCCTAAAGCTTTTTCAGGTAAAACTGGGTAAAACTAATTATTGAAAACGCGTTTAGTCTATGTCTTATTGCCCTACGTTGCTGGCTACCCCATGTTCTGTATCTTTTGCATTTGAATATACTAGTTTGCATTGTTTCAGACTGCTGTATCACGTAAAGTCCTGTTATATGCCTGATTTAATATCGGACTAGCTGGTTATAGAAAGATTAAGCCGACCTATTCTCATTCTACTCTTAATCCTTACGCTCTCTTGCGTTGGTTTATGTTATTAGACGTAAGTTTACGTTGCTCTAACACGTAATTTCCCTTTATATGCCTCTCCTCGCGTAAGTAAATTTAGTTCTAAACACGCTCGGCGTACGCATTCTATTCGTACGACTTTGTTTCTAGTTTCAGCATTGCCATCTCTTGTGCTATATGCCAGAAGTAACTGTCGTCGAGCTGCTTAACGCGACTTTGAACTCTATTGCCTTATCGTGCGCTACGTTTTACACTCTGTTGCAATGGTATACACTAATCTTCGTAAACTTACGTTGTTGTATCGTATGATTTTGATTTCTATATCTAATTTACCGTCGTAACAGCCGATTATAGTTGCATTTCGCTTATGTATTCTTATCGTGGAGTACTTTTTGCGCTATGTTACATCGATTTGCATTGCTTTACGTAAGTTTACGTTGTTATATCACATAATTTTGATTTCTATAAGCAATTTGTCGTCCGAAAAATTAATTATGCAGGCATTTAGCCGATATATTGTTCCTATACGATACTTTCTATGATGTGTTATACCCTTTTGCTGTACTTGATGCAATTCCACCTTCTTACATTGTATTATTTTGTATTTTGACGGTAAATGTCGTCGTCTCTGTGTAGCCCATTGCCTCCGTATTGCAATGAGCGATGAATGGAAGGTACTTTAGTATTATTTGAACCACGTAAACTGCAAAAATACTGACTCCCACAATTTTTTATTGCGTTCGAATGTGAATAGCGGGCTTTCGTCATATATCAAACACTCTTTGACTCTCTTATCGAGTTTGCATCGCAATGAGATACATAAATATGGTACTGGGGCGTCGCTTGGACCGTATTAAAAGAAGAAATACCGACACTATCGACATTTTGTAGCATTTACGTGACGATGGTGGCTTTTGGCCGTGTGTTGAGCAATTGCTGGCTGTCTTACTGGCCTGTACCGCAATGAGAGACCTAAATATAGTAGTGGGTCATCGATTGAACCGTATTAAGCGAAAAAATACCGTAATCGTCGACGTTTTATGGCAATTCGATTAAATATGTTTAAAAACACCGAAAAATGAACGCTTTGCCACCAGAACGATAGATATTTTGCTTGAATGCGATCCGACATCTATGGGATGAGAGAACGATAAGTAACATTCTGGAAAATCGAAGCCGGAATGTTCTCAGTGGAATAGTTCCCGAGATATCTTCAATAATGTGATGGAAAACAGTTAAAAGTGACTCTATGCTCATCTGTGCGACTCAAAAATTCAATTAACCGACTTTTGTCATTAACGGGTGGCAGAAGACTGAGAAAGATTAATAGAAATCGAATCGAAAATGTTCAAAGTACAAAACTTTGGGGTAAAATGGAAAAGATCAAGACCAAAAGCACCGAGAAAATGAACTTTTTTTGGTTTTGAGAGAATTTGACTCTATTAATCGACAAGAATTTTTCTCTGTTAAGAAAGGGGTCTAATAGATATAGGAAACTGGAAACCCTGGCCTTCCAAGGGTAATAGTTCCAAAGATATACCCAAACTTTGGTTCGAAAGAAATGAAAAGTGAATTTTCTTCGAATTTACGATTGGAAAAATGATTACAATCAAGTACTCTTCTCGTAGATTAAATACGAGTAACGAGGATTCATAGAAATTGCACCGGTAATGCTCTGAGCGTAGTAATTTTGGAGATGTATCGAGATCTATACGAAAAATCGTGGGAATTGTTCGTGTGCAATACCGAGTTTTAGCAGATCGCGCTTTTAAAATAATAATTAGAACCCGGCGGAGCTAAGATATGTATCCTACGTGATCGAGAGATATTTCTTCTGTCTGCCTTTTGTATGCTGTATGTAAGGTGGGTTACGACCCATGTGGTTGTTGCTCCCAGATGAAATTGATTGTTGATGTTGATGAGGTAGATTGTCCTTCTTGCAGGAAATTCCATGTACTTGTGCATACAGTTTAGAGGTGACAGAGTATTCGTCTGTTGGCACTTTTCTGCCTGCCGGAAGTATCGTTATTCTGGAATACAAAATGGATTGTGTGAATTTACGGTGTTATTATGAGGTCTAATTGGGAGATTAACTTACGGGCACATGTTATTTTCTAATACGTCTCAGCCTTGTTGTATGATCCCTACAACAGATTATTCTCTTAAACACCCAATAATGTTGTAATGAATCTGTTGCTTGATAAAATAAACTGTTACCTATATCCGTATACTTCCTTTACCCAATTATCTTGTGCAGCTGGCAGGGGAAATATATGTACTTTACTTTCTGCCACACCTTTGTTGCTCCGTGATAATGATTCAGCCTTACTAGTAATTGTATCCTCTCTCCTTGGTATGATAGTAATCAAACGGCGATCAGGTTAGAAGATGAATTAGCGTGAACTTCTAATCCTACTAGTATTTACACTTGAATTACCCAGTTGAAACTTTGACGGGCCAGCTCAGCCACAATTCCTAATGTAGAGACACTTTTCCCCTTGAGGTTCCTCTTCCTGACCAGAAAAAAGTAAGAAAATATTAGAATTCACGACGATGATTCATTCCGGGTAAATGTAATCCTATTAATCCGTAGTGAACCTACTAGTGATGTAAGGGTTATGCGCCAAAATATGTAATTAAACATATTCGCACGCATAGAAACTTGTCTTGGAAGGTTTAAAATTTTGGAACAAGCAACGATTAAAACTGTATTGAGGGATATACTCCTTAATAGTACTGATTTGAAGCAATGTTTCTAGTAAATGTCTTACCTTTGCTGCTGGTCAGAAATATTTCCAGATGTAACATTTATCCCAATTATCCGTCTCTAGTGGCTTCAAAACTTTTTCCCAGGATACGAAATAAGTGGTGAGATGAGATAAAGTTCAGATTTATGAACACTCCCTGGTCCTCTTGAAGACATATTATTCCTAGCGAAAAAGAGCGGCGATACGGTCAATCAAACAGAACAGTTCTACATTGTAAACTCATTGAAACATGTCACAAATTTTTGACAGACTATGTAGTTAACCGGATCAACATTCAAAGTGTGGTATACTTAACAGCATTTTATAGGTTCAATTTTTGGTGAGTCTGACGCTGCCCTGTACTCGATTCAGATGTTCCAACCTGTTAAATAGATTATTAGTAACCGGCACTCCGTATGTATAGCAAACATAACTAGAAAAATATTTACAAACGGTCCTTGTTGTGGTTAGGAATAGGTATTCCTGCAAGCAAACATTTTGAACTGACGAGAATGACACGCGCCTAGCTCGCTCTGATTGGTCGAACCAGTTTCGCCGAGTGAGTGCCAGCGTTGGTGTTGTACTTTTGCGGTAATCTCTCACGTATTTAACCTTGACATTGATAAATATTTACTGCTGCCTTCCCGTATGTGTCGGGCAATTCAATTAGCCGAGTTTTTTACCTGTGTGTAGTGTTTGAAATAAAGTATCTGACATTTGATTCCAGACATTCTCGCTGACTTAAGATGTCAAAGACTGACGTGTAGATTAATTTTCGTAGTCTTTTTTTGTAGTTCTCGGTCGGTCTGTCGATATTCGGTACTTAATTTAGGAGCTGTGTCGGCAGTATTAGGTACTTTATGTGGAAAATTCTGCCTGTTCAGTATTTATCGTACTAGAAACGTACTTGTAAAATGTTGCGGTGCGTGTCTGACAATTAGTATTAAGTAGAAATACGTATACATTGCACACCGAAGTAACATCTCATTGCACTGACGAGCGAGTATGATTTCAGACGAAAGCATATAGTATCATGCTATGCGTATGAAGTCATACTCCTCATTGCACTACCGAGATGTACTTCATTGCACATGTGAAATACGTATTTCGATCTGTTCGGGAGATTCGGTTAAATGTGCACGCGTACGAGCGGTTGAAATTGATTTTTTAATTCTACAGTATAAAGTACTATCCTCCAGATAATACTTTATACACTGGAATTAATGAATTAATTTCAGCAGTGCCTTCGTGCTAGCCCTTGCTCGCGAAATTTTCACTTTATGTTAATTGACCGTAAAAACGTAGTGTTCGATGGGCAAATAACAGCGTTTACATTGACGCGAGCACAGACGAACGCATAAGCGAATTGTTTTTGTATTTTATATAATTACAATTTCTCGCTACTTTGCGTTCGTACGAGTGCTCGAATCAATGTAAAACTGATATTTGCTCAAATCTCCCGAACAGAAGGGGCGATATGCTAAAGCATGCCCGAAGAAAGAAGTGGCTAATATAATAGCCGAAGCGGCCCGGAGAAGAGGGCTTTCGCCGTGGGACTAGATAGGTCACTATGCCCGTCATTACAAATTTCATTCTATATATGTCGTTTAAATATGTCCCGAAATTAATTCTCCTAACGATTGAGTTACGACTTATATTCCTTCGGTATTGAGTCGCAACTAATTGTCGTTCGGGAATTAATTTCTGCTTGCTGGTATCCTTTTCCTTTTCCTTTATTTCCTGCCAAATTTTATTCAACGAAATAAATTTACTTCATTTAAATTGCATTTTGTATTCGTGGTATGTTGCTTGCGAATGCTGACGTGATATACATATAACGAAAATTGTCATGTTTTGCAATATTTTTCTTTATATTTAAAATCTACTCAATTCTCGGGATCTTTATCGTATTTGATAAACGCAGTGAACATATCATTGGGTATTTAAGTAGAGTCATGTTTTAAATTTTGATAAATTCAAAGAGTATATTAGAGTCAATATCAAAATATTACTAACCCGTTTCTTTCAGCGACACTAATCTAGTCTGCTTTGTGTTACAGGAATTAAATAACTAAATCAAGTTTCGTCGTCAATACTGTGTCTAGTTTCGCCTTCTCTCAGCATTACTAATCTGTTTTGCTTTCTGTTGCATGATCCATGGATCTCCGTGGCAATATCATCTGGTCGGCAATATTTTAAATATTCGATCTCTAATTTCATTTACCTCTCATTGCTTAGGTACTTGCAAGACGTATAATTGAATATTTTTAATTAATTTCTTGATTTACAACATGTGTAATTGCAGTTTTTTCTGTTTTCAGCGATATAAATCTGTTCTGCTGAAACAGATTAATTCCACCTGATTTATGTTTCAGGAGGATTTATTAAGCAAACCTATTATTTGTTACAAATTTCTCAACTCCATTTCACAGAAGGTGCTAAATATTTGTTTCAGAGAATTTGTATGCTGCTGCATTTCCTTAGAGATTTATAATAATGTATTAATCATTTATTTTTCTGTTTGTTTAATTTCAAAGCTTACCCTTCCGATAATTTTTGATTATTTTCTTTGTGCATTATTATGTTGTCTCATTTTCAATGTCAGCTTCTTATCTGCTGTTAAATGATGATTTACAGCATTTCTTTATTAACTTAAATTGTTTTAGGTATCCATGGAAATTGTGTTCAATGTTATATTTTACTTTGAATCTGAGATTGTGTAATAGACATTATTTGACTGTAAATTTCGTTTGATTTAAAATCGATAAACTGTAACAACGTTTCGATATTTTCTTGAGATGCATTGTTCGTAGTAGTGATTCATATGATTTCTTTATGTTTAGTACTCGTTGCTTTATAGGTATTTAGGAATCTTCAACGCATCATTCAAGATTAATCCGTAGATTGTATCAAGCTCATAGTATTAAGACTTTAATATTAAGAGTAGTTAATATAGATTATGTTTAAGTACAATGTAAGTTTTGTCATCATAATTATCATTATCATTGTCATTAACGATCATCATCATCGCTTCATCATTCGTAGATTTGTACAGGACGATAGACAGGCTTCTCCTGTCTATTGTTCTTCGCGGGTAGGTAAAGTATGATTCCAAATTATACATTTATTGAAGACATTTTTCTGGCCAAAAAATGAATTCGATGAGTGATAATTTGGAATCTGTGTTTGAAATGGATGGGTGGTTGGGATCGTTTTGGTGTTCGGGTGGGTCACGAATTGCAGCTGCCTCCGCGCGGTGTGACCTGGACACTGTTATCCTTGAATCGGATATTATTATCTGAATCAAGGATCACGGTGACTAAGTGCTGCAAATCGCGTTGCTTTTTAGTTTTTCGCTTGGCCGTTTGCTCGGACTTAAATCGGATCAAATCGGATTGCTCGGATCAAAATTAAACTAATTATACTTGAATCTTTTACCTTCCCCGCTGCTCCACCCACTTGCCATGCAAATTTAAGAGACATTTTACACACGTATCTTTACTTTACGATAATCTGTATTTAACCCTCCGACTACCGTGTCTGGATTACGGTACATACCGGGATAGCTTGGCTGCGGAAACGCACACATTCTAACAAGACGTTCGCTACTCGGACCGGTGTCACCGGCGCGGCGTTGGTCAATTGTTCTCAAAGCGATAACGCGTAAAAGATCCTTTGAAGTGGGCCGACGGCATCCGGCGAGCAGCTCGCTCGAGCCGTCACGGATTGGTATTAGTGAAATGTGTGTGTGCGCCAGAACGACCCCGGCACGATCACGCCAAGTTTGGTAGTCGGAGGGTTAATATTCAATTATTTTACACTATTTTGCACTACTTTATGTTATTCCATGATAGTATACAGCATTATTTCAGGTATTATCACTGATTAGCCGACTGTAGCATTACTTTATCGAAGTACTTATCGATTACTTATTTTATAATATTATAAATTTATAAGTTACTTATCGATATTTTGTCGAAGTTATATGGAACTTTGATGGCCTCGACGCTATCCTATGCCAATGAGGAACGAAAGTAAGGATATTTGAGATTAGTTTATGTTATTTTATCCTGGTATTTTGCGTTATTCGGAACATTTTCAGCGACTGAGTAGCTGTGGTGGCTTGTGGGCGATATTTAAAACTTCTCTGACTGAACTATACCTTTGGTACGGCAATGAGGGGCGAAAATACCATGATAGGACATTGTCTTATGGCATTCTATAAGGACATATTGCATTATTGTCAGTACTTTCGTGAATTAGGCGGACGGGACGATACTGAAAGCATACTGAAAGAGAATGAAACGAGGATCACAAAAATCGCAACCGGAGCCTTATAAGTGCAATAGTTTCGAAGATACAGCCAAAAATATGCCAAAAATTGACAAAAACCTCACTTTTCTGCATAGTGCGGGGCCGTTATTGTATCGTGGGACTTCGCCTTAATACAATGCGAAGAGTGATTAAAAACATAATGGAAAATCGCAACCCGAGCCTTCTAAGTGCGCAATAGTTTCGGAGAACGGGCCACAAATGTGTCTAAAAATGGCAAAAGTTGGACTTCTTTGATCGAGAAGAGAAGATTATTCCATTAGTGAGTTTAGCCTTCGTATTGTGGCCAATGAAATTGCACAGGGAGTAGACAAAGTGCAGTAATTTTGGTGATATGTTTAGAAGTACATAAAAAGTGGGGTAAGAAATATGTGCTCAGTGGCCACTGTCATTGAAATTGATTACACACATACACATAGAACTAACAGTCACAGTGCCAACAACCTACAGTGAATGGGGTATGTGAATTATAATAATGAGATATAGTTAAAGTTAAAATACATCTACTGTCAGCCTTGCACATATGTCGCACATTTGTTGACGATGCACAACTTTGATATTGATCATATGTCTTTCTGTCGCAGCATCACCGTATTTTTTCTATCCTTATAAGTATCAGGCTGTAGAATGCATAGGTTTAGGTTTACCGAGTCGGATTCTTCCTTTCTTCAGTCTTCTGTTTTTAGATTATATCTGTGTCGCTAATGTTGAATTTGCCAATCAAAGCACACAGGTATCGTTATTCTAAAGTAAGGAATGAAATATATGAATTCCCAATGTTGTTATGAAGCATAATTTGAAATCATTATTTTTTACTTCACATTAAAACTGTTGTCACTGGTTTGCTAACAAAAGTAAACAACATATTTACACCTTTGGGTTGATATCAATGAAATAAGGACAGTTATTCCACGGTAATCTATTAGTAAAGAAGGAGTTTACGACTGAGCGGTTCGGTTGGATTTCTTGATTGATGAATTCGGTGAGCCGAATAGTGCAGTTGCTCGAATATTTCTTCTATTACAGATCGCGTTTTCGTATTTAATAGCTGACTTTGACAGCAAGCGATCTAACCTGTCTGCGCCCGAAATTATGAGTTTGAAACGGTATTTCTTTACTGCATTGTCTGTGTCGCATAGGTTTCAGAGTATATATTAGTTGCATTTTAAGAATATTTTTGTACGCTCATTCATGTTCGAATTCAAGTTGACAGGTTTTTTAAACGTTCCGTCTATCATCTTAAGCGCCTATTCCTATATTGTATTTGACGCCATCTGACGAACTTTTGCCGTACGACGTCCAACTATTGAATACGTGTTCCTCAATGTTTTGTCATGTAGTTCACGTAAGAAATCTGGCTGCCTTCAACATTCCTTAATGTACCTAATTGTTCTCCCGTTGCATTGCAAGTTTTGTGTTTGAAAGTTTGTTGCGAGTTTGGGTCATGCGTGGCATTGGATCGAATTTTGATATTATGTGACGTTGAACTAATGTCAGGCGTAAATCTTTCGACACCTCTAGACCGTGTTTTTACAGAATATTGACACCTTTTTATTGCGAATAAATAAGTACGAGTGAATGATTTGAGGGAACCCAACAGGTTGGGCAACAGAGAAAGGTTAACTTTCAAAAGTGGTGAAGGAGTGGGAAAGTGAGAGATAGTCTAAGAAACAATTATAAGAACAGGTGCATTACTATTTGGAAGATTCTCTTGCTGGAAGTTCACAATGCCCTCCAGGCGAAGCAAAGGTGGCCTCTTGGCCAGGGTAAATTTTCCTCTCTACACTTTACAAATGTTAACTAGTAGGCATGTTCTCGTTGGCGGTGGCGGTGGATCTTCAAAGACTGGAGTTGCGAATGGGTTTGTGAGTGTTTTTCTGTATTCTTTGCTATTTGGATAATTTCTTAAAACTGGAAATTCATTGTCGAACCGTATATCTGTTATAGGAAATCTTTGAGTTGTCCCATAATGGAGTTGAGTTTGTAGCGGAGGAAGTGACTAGACATGAAACAGGACCCAGTGTTGTTATGAATTGCGCTTCTCATAATGATGGCAGAAGAACGTGGATTGTGGCTGGTCAGGAAAGTCATTGCCAATTGTACGACGTCCGTAATAAAATTGTAATGGTTGAGAATGGTCAAGTTAAGAAACAGTCGCCTAAAGATGGAACCAGACATAGGCAAAGTGAAGAGAAATCTGAGGATAAGGTATCAGACCGAATAAGAGATGACAATTCCAATGTAAAAGATAAAAAATTACAGCTGGTTATAAAACCTGCGGACAGCGTACAAACAGACTTTTGGTAAATAATCTTGTTCGATTTGATAAGTTGTTGTTTTTAACGGGTCGCATACATTCTAAATGCATAAGCGACATCTGTTTAAACGATATCTACGCTTCCAGTCGAGAGGAGCCTTTGCAAAGAATTGTGAGGGTTAGTCTAAACGGAAAGTTCATGGCAACCGGTGGTACAGACGGTTGCGTTAGGTTATGGAAATTTCCCCAACTTGTAAAATCGCACAATCTGGAGGCTCATAGCAAGGAAATAGATGATTTGGATTTTAGTCCTGATAGTAACCTACTAGCTAGCATTGCTAAAGATGGTTGTACAATTTTGTGGAACGTGAACACCGGAACAAAGGATAAAGAACTTACATGGAATCCTCCAAACGGTACCAAGTACGCGTACAAAAGATGCAGATTTCGTAAATCGAAAGCGAGCGGTACCAAGACTCAGTTGTTTACACTGTCCAATGCCCTGGTTGCAAAGAATCCAAGTTTTCTTCAACTGTGGGAGATTGAAACGGGAAACATTGTTAAGTATGTGCCCTATAAGGAAACTCTTTCTGCATTGGCTGTGTCGGATGATGGAAAGTTTGTGGCTGTAGGAACGATGTTCTCCGGCAGCGTAGATATATTTGTAGCATTTAGCCTGGGAAAAGCACTTCACGTACCTCAAGCTCACAGTATGTTCGTCACTGGTCTGGAATTTTTGCCAACGGAGTTGGATGGACCTGCGATTACTAGTAATACCGAAACGGCAGTTGTTAGTATCTCTGTTGACAATAGAATTTGTATACACAGTATACCGTTCAGACGTAAGTACTTCTATTGCGTTAGAACAATCTGACGAAATTTCACCAATTCCGTATTCCATTCTCTTCCGCAATTCACCTTATTTTCACAGATACGTTGCCCTTCTGGTTTGTCGTTGCGCTGATTGTGATATGTATATGCGGAGCGTTCGTACTATGCAGTTACCTCGGCATTTGACCTATAGCTGCTGATGATGATTTGTGTGCATCGAAGGATACAATCTTCGCACGAACCTACAAAGGGTTTCCTTTTCCGGGCAACGTGCCCGATCACCCAGCTCTTTGCACGTAATTATGCGAATGGACCAGTTTCCTTAAGATCTCAAGCGTGCGCATTGTTACGCGTGACGCATATTATGTGTAACAATAACCGTCAAGTCGGTGCATTATGGATTTACAGAATGTATGAATAGTACGTATGTTCTTGGTGGACAATCGATAGGCGCATTGCATTTCCTTTTAAATTCGATAATTATACTTAGTCGGTAAGGAATGGTGCGCACCGTTCGGCGTCGAGGAGTTGTGCGCGGTCACCGTTCAATCGGTCAATTTTCGCCTGTCGGCTAGAACGAGCGCTATCTTGCAAAAGGAGTACTACTTAAACCTTATTTTATGTCACTCTTAGATTAATTGCGATGCCGGTGTGATAGAGGAAGGCGGCTTGCACGTCGACAGGGAGAATATTGAAAGTGACCGTTCTCTGCGTTGACCGTCGAACTCTGCGTTCGCACAAATCTTATGAATAGAGTAGAGCGATCATCGGCAACGAGTTTACGCCTACTGTTGTACGCGATGTAAACACTAAGTGCTTGTCTATTAAGTTGATTGTAAATTTCACGGAGGCAGAAAAGAATACAGGGAGAAGGAAGGATTTTTTCACTATTTCCTTCGTCAGTGAATGTCATTCGATTGCAGTCAGTTCGCAGAGCCTAGTAAATATTGGTCATTGATCTTTTGTATACATACGAGAATAGACCTTGTTTGCCTTTTAATCCAGTTCTATTGATTTCAGGCGATCATAGAGTTTAACGACTTGTAACGTGCCTCTAACGTGCCTCTAACGTGCTTCTAACGTCAACTTGTGATTATTTCGCGAACGATGCGCGACATTGAATTCCTTTAATGATGAACGAAGGACTCTGCCTCGGAAGCGATAGAAAGACAATTTTTCATCGTTCAAACATCGGTGCAATGGCCATATTTTATGCGTGGCGAGTGTTAAGGTTGCAGCTTCTCGAATGACGTATGTATCTAAAAGTCCATTCGCGTTGCTCGCTTCATTGCTTCTTTGAGCCTGGACCTTCATCAGAGTAGGAAAACGGACTGATAATCATTCTTCACACTATTTTATTGAGAAACATTCGATATACTCTAAACGTTACATAGAAACTTACTCGTCGCCTTAGATTCTAACGATTGCGTACAAGTGTTACCGCGCGGTACGTATTTGCCCGCAATTGACAATTCTCTTGCCTGTCCCTCTTTAATCATACACTTCGAATGAACGTTATGGAAATTAGAGGCAAAGGTTCGGCGTAATCTGTGAAATTTCGTGAAAGAAGGAAGGCGATAGAGCAAGGTGCAGAAATAGAGGTGAGTATATACAAATTGATATTTGTGAAGCACGTGTCTCACTTGTTACAAATGGGAAAGCATTATGAACTGATAACTGTTTCTAATTGTCTCGCAACGCTCGGAACAGTTGAGATTTTTGCTTCATAAGAAGGCATCAATGAAACGGCTTCATTTCGTGTTTCTTTGACGTCTCTAGATGTATTTTCTTTCTATTAATACGGAGATGGGTGTCGCGTCGTGTTCCACGAATGCTTGAGATCAAAATTTGAGACGGCATTTTTCTACCGAATAGTTAGAAACGATTTTGCGTATACGTTTTTTATTCTTGACATTTCGCCCGCTTCATTTTCTCTCGTTCTCTTCTACACGCGTGTACGCACGCTCGCATACAGCCACGGACGCATACACACACCCACGCACACTCACACACACTCACACAGAATCGCGCGTATTCGTTCACAGGGGGACACACACGCGCGCGTACTCTCTCTCTCTCTCTCTCTCTCTCTCTTTTTTTTCGAAACTGTCAAAGACTTCTCATTTCCTTACGGAGAACCCGTCACCGGTAGGATCGAGAAGCCATGGGTAGTTGTTTGGACACTCCATGCAGGTGAAGAGGCGAAGCGTTTCACCGGGAAGTTCTCTAGTAGTCAAAGGGCAAGCGTTTGGTAATGAACAGTACGGTTGGCCTTTCTCATCACAGGTTTCTTTCCAGTCTTGAAAGTCTCTCAGAGCGGAAAGCTCCGTAGGCGTCTGCATCCATTTGATGACCTATGAAAGAAGAAGATGAGGGAGGAAATGAGAAAATGAGAAACTAGATCGTCTATAGAGTTGGCTAAATTGGGAAGGGAAAGTAACGCACCTGAACCATCGTTACGAAGTAGACGTCACTCCTAGCCAGCATTTCCTCGATGAACTTGATCAGTTCCTCCTTGTACTCCTTTTTGCTCTTCAGCCAGGAGGCGTGGAAGTGAAGACCGAGAGGTGCTCTGTTACTGTTGAAGTGTCTGTTGAAGTTGTGCCGGAGGAGTCTACCGAATTGTTCGCCAGACTGAACGTTGGAACATGAGTCGACCATATGGCAACCTGGGAGAGATTCGTCAAAGGTCGGATCGTCACGGCGGTCAAGCTCGTTCATTACCATTTCCCAGACCGGATGTGATCTTGATGGGCAGTTGCGCCCGTTTCCATTACACTTGTGCGGCATGCGGAAATATAGGGTATATGGCCAGATGGGTACACGGCCGAGGGAAGCTGTTATGGAAGCGTCATAGACGAAGAACTGATCGGCCATCATTTCAAATTGTTTGTTACCGCCAACTCTCAGATACGGGGCCCTCATTCCGATAATCGATCCGTCGGTAATATTCGCGAATCGTTCTATGATCAGTCTGGCTCCTGCCATTTCTGCCAACCAATCGTCGTATGTACCCTGAGTCCAATATTGCGGATCATCCTTGTGCGTCAGGGAGAATACAGAGATCTCATGGCCCCGACGATGGAGATCTTGGACGGCCGAGTAATTTGTATATTTGTGGGATACGAAGAATGTTCCCCGAATTTGACACCCATTAGGATTCTGACGTTGACCGTTGAAAATCTCTTCGTAAAGATCGATGTTGTCTATGTTAATGGCACCGTTGAACGTAATGGTTATCATCTGCGGCACTTGCTGGGGTTCTATATTGCCAGGAATTCGAGTACCGTCCGCTGAACAATAGCAGTCAGGTAGAACGCATTGCGTTGGATCGCAGTCGGGAGCTCTGTTCGGATCTGTCTCGACAGCTGTATAAAATCGAATAAGGTAAACGTTAGGTAAAGATTTGACGATATCGTGCCATCTTTCGTTACATCTATAGATTTAATATGAGAATGTACGAGGACTTACTGCAGGCATTTTCGTCCGATTCATCTTTGCAATCAGGCTTTCCGTTGCAGAAGAGTTCCTTGTCGACGCATTCTCCGTTTCCGCAGGATAACTTCCCTTCAGGGCAAACGGGCTCATCCGTCTTTAGAATAGGCAAAACCTTGCGTGGCTCTGGAAAGGTGTAATCGTCCAATTAAGAAACCTACTTTCTTTGTGGACCGCATTCGACGAACGGCCGAGCTACGTTAGAAGTGAAGATGGGAGTGAGGGAAAGATCAAGGTCACGTCACCAGCTGCCAGAGAGACAGCCGGTGCGCGATCACTACAGGTGTAATCAAGGCCCGATTACTACTACTGCTCTAATTTTCTTTCACGCTCAGTATACATATGTACATCTGCATTGATAGAGCTAATCCTTTTATTCGACTTCCCTAATGTTTTAGTTTCAGCTTCACCGTTCTATGTTAAACTGTGAACAGAGTTGGACCAATTGTTCCGTCGAAGGAATTTTGCTCAATGAATAATAAAAAGTCAAAGATGATAAGCTTTGACGTGAGTCTATATGAAAGATATATGCTCACGTATACGGTCGCGCACATATCGTCTCTTTTCGTCCACTGTATCTTTCCGATCCTATCGACCGCGACTACCGCACCTTGCCAGTCACAATTCCAATGTGGATCATTGATTCTTTTCAGGCTTCTCACGCTATTCTGTTTATAGCGTCAAAGGTCGGTAACTCGATTATATTTATTTCTTATGACCTATGTACATGTGCAGTTGCTATACGCTGCATACTGCATACGCTCCGGCTCGCGACAAACAAGAAGGGCAGTGACAAGTCTCGAGAGTCTTTTGTCGACGTTGAATGACTCAAAGCGACGCACGCACGCACGCACGCAGGAACGCACGTAAATTGCACATTGTTACATCGATTGCGATAAATGATATTCACTCGGTCGAATGTGATCGGGATATCTTTTTCCTTTAGAGTGATATGGTAACGAACTGTGGCACATGAGCAACGTGAAATGCTTGAAGAATGGTTTAACGTCTTTTTCACGAAACTTGTTTTGGCCGTGAAACGTGAATGTACGATTTGTGTGACAGATAAAACTATGGGGTAGCTCGAGTTAGAGATTTATAGTTTTTATGTCGAGCGAATTATATAAAGCTGCATTCCGTTACATATATGAGGTGGGCAAAAGTAAGTTAACTTACTTCCCTGCCAACGAGCAAGTTTGCGGTATTGAAAGTGAACGAGCGACGATCGCGGCTAAAGCAAGATTCTTGTAAAGACGCCAGAGAGAGCCGAAGTGGATGTGATCTACGTGTGTTGAAAAGCAGAGAGAGTGAGAGAGAGAGAGAGAGAGAGAGAGTGAAGGCGAGCAGGGTAAATGGATACATAGAACCGATAGAGGAAGACGGTACGTACAAACATGTCTATGCTTGACCATACCTAGAGTGTTCTATGTGCAGAGAAAGGCATCCGTGGACGAACTCGGCAACTTACGGCTGCATAATATTTACCTATTTCTATAATTCGCAAGGATGAATGCTGGACACGCACAGCTAGAAAATCATAGTCCTTTCATTCGGCGGTGTAAATTTCATTGTATTTTGGACCGAAAGGTATGCTAATGTAAATACTTGTATGACTCTTATACGAAAGAGAAGCTCAAAAGAGGTTGACATCAAGTACACGACTGGATATGAATAGTGTGTTTTACAAACTTTTTAAATGTTTACTGCTTGGTAATCGTATTGTGAAAGAATAAACTATTCTCGGAATTTGTACGCGTCATGTCCTCTCGTACCATCGTAGTATCTTATAAGTTGCGTTAACGTTATATCGACAAGCAATTATGGTTAATCAAGAGCGATCAACAAATTGGCTGTGTTACGGCTTTCATGCAATTTTCGATATAGCGGATGGTGACAGTGACAATTTGAAGGGATTGCAAGGTAAGGTTCGAAATATGCGCGTATGTGTGTACGAAACGTTATACCTACGTTATTGGTTTCTTTGAGTGAATTGCCGCAAATAAAGTGTAAGATATACATGAGTGAGGGGGATGGAGAGATTTCGAATTAGATTAATTTTGAGAGAGGGAGACAGAGAGAGAGAGAGAGAGACGGGCATAAGATTTTAGACAGGGTGTTGCCTGGTGATTGTGTGCGCTACGTTACGTTACGTTACGTTATTAGTGCTGCTGATGGCGTATAATTGTGCGTGCTACGTCGCGAGTCTACGAAATTGAGGGAATCGGAGTCCACCGTGTCTTGGCCTTTGCTCCCCTCCAGCTAGAATTCTGGCCATATGAGTTTTGGCAATAGATAGAACTCGCTGGATTTGGGCTAGTTAATCGGACGTAAGAATTGAGAGAAGGATTCCTCTTTTAATTTGGAGATCGCGCCGCGGGCCAAGAACGACGGAGATATTGCTTCCCCAATCGCTTACCGACCGATTCATCGACTTACTCTCGAGCCTATCACAGTTGCTGACTTTGCCCTTCCAGTCGCAGGTCTGTTTGTCCAAGTCAAAGGCCAATCCACTTGGGCATGTGATTTGCTTCAGGCCGGACCTTGTACACCTGGTGAACGTAGAAAAAAGGGGCGACCTTGAGTCTATGGGGTGAAATAGAATGATTCTTACTCTCCAGTTGGTCGCAATTCTTGACGTTTGTTTTCCAATCGCAGGTCTGTCTCTCAATGTCAAATGCCAGACCGGTCGGACACCTCACAGTGGCCAATCTCGTCACACCGATTTCTGTCGCTTTGTCGCACCTGTTCGAGGATTCATCGAATCATGTTCAATGTACCTTCAAGACGTTAATGTACTACAGACATTTTGTCTTTGTACCTAGGTTTCTCAATGGCTGGCTAAACTCTTTCACTGGAGAAAAGGAGTGCCTCCAGTTACGAACATGACAGGGTGAAAAAGGTCGAAGTTACTCGTGCATGTATCATTTGTTAAAAAATATGAAATGAAAGTAAGCTTTTTAAACAAATTACATAGATTTCTTTGGAATAATGGTTGACTCATCAGGAGCAAAAACGTTGAAAACAAACTCTTTTCAAAGAACCGTGATACACAGCCGCGAGTTTCGATCTACCTTAGTGTCCGAATACTTCTGTGAGTCACTGTACATCGAACCACTTGGAGCTATTACCGGTTACTATCCGTCGCCCTCGCCACATTCCTTTCTCTCTCTCTCTCTCCTCTCTCTCTCTCTCTCTCTCTCTCTCTCTGTCTCTCTCTTTCTCTCTCTCTCTCTCTCACCCCATCTGTTTCGTTAACGAACACGAAGTCCTTGAGAGCGAAATGTGCTGCCGTCGCGGCGACGTGTCCCGGAGTGTGTCAGAATACTCCTTTTGTCGCGACAAACTCGTTACCCCTCACGTTATAGATACGTATATCCTCACGTTATGGACACTCGCCTAAATGTTGGAAGATCGCGACTTTGTTCATATACCCGGTCACCTTGAATCGCGTGGAAAAATCAGATAAGGTGGGCTGAGTGTCTACTGTCGCGACTGATTGGCATTACCAATTATACGTTATTGCTATGACAGAAAAGGCAATTGAGAATGTTGGCGCGTAAATCGTTTGTACCGTTAGCTAAACGCACTCTCACTGTAACTGTTTCATACTTTCTCGTTCATTTCACCTTTCGCAGGGAAGACCGTAAGTAAACCATCTATATAGCTCTTGATCGAACCGCTATGACATAATTGAAATACGTGAAACAATTTACCCGATAAAATAGTCATTTCTATCGAGACATTTGTTATTTCGCAACTTTCCCCGTCTCTCGTTTCACTTAGGTACCTAAGTAGGTACCTATATAAATCGAATGATCGCCATTTATATAAATTAATTTACAAAGATTAACTTTCACCGATGTTCTCGTTGCTCGCTTAAATAGTCTGAGAGAGAGAGAGAGAGAGAGAGAGAGAGAGGGGGGTGGAAGAATCCTTTCTGGACGAATTAAAAGTAACCACGTTGCCAAAGAAATTTGGTTATGTGAGAAAGTGGTTTGTTGAAAGTTGGACAGAGATGAAGAGAAAAGCTATATTCATAGGAAGTTGGAAGATAAAATGAAGGTGTTACATGGACTTACCTGACAACGTCTCGACAATCTCCTTCTACGTTGAGGCGGAAATATTCGTCTCCCGGTCTATCTTGGCAAAGTTCCTCGGCATTTGCATCGGGTCCATCGCCACCATCGTCATCCTGTGCCCTTACCTTCGTCCCTAAGGCAATTAAAGGAAATGTTTTGGTTCTCTCCTTCTGTTGCGTAACTTTATGGTAACGAGAATGCGGGCGCGCTCGTACTCGTTCGCTGATTTTAGAAAGTGGATATTTCGTAATCAAAGGAAGTTGAGTTGGTACGTTCTCAGGTTAATCCGATTGGAATTAGAAAGACATCTTTTCAACTGGCCCTTATTAGAAGAAGTTCGTAATCGCTTGTACCGCTGCCGCCAAGTTCAGAGAAATATGAAACGAAGACATGAGACGTCAACACGACGTTACATGTGAAATATCACGATCTTGCATCTTCATTGTATGAATACACGGTGGCAGAGGGGCAGAATGGCAGAGTGGAAGGGGTCAGCGAACTCTCGCTCGTAGAAGTAGAAAGTCTTGGAAATGTCAGGGCAACGGGGTGGGAAGGGGAAAGCGACAGTGGTTCTCCAAACTAGGTTCTCTCTTCGCTCTTCGTTCTTCGAATTCTATACGTTTTCTTAACTCTAAGTAGGTAGTTGTCGCTGACAATATGCCGTGATCTGTCCATTAAATCGTTACTCGTTGTGTCATGTCATTGATCTCGTAATAGAAGTCAGTTGTACAATTGTCGTTCAACGATGGTGTCCACTTTCGACACGATAGCTGGAAAGATTACTTTCTGTGCCAGGAAGCGTTCGACATGTGTTGTACGTTCGTTAAAGTCTCCAAACGCATTGACGCGCGGACAAGAAGCGCTGCCATCGAGCTTTTCCTTCGATTTCTTCATTGCTTTTACTACTGTTCTCTGCTTTGATCGATCAGGATATTGAATCTGCTGTGAAAGCGAGAA
Source organism: Anoplius nigerrimus (assembly GCA_914767735.1). NCBI lineage: Eukaryota > Metazoa > Arthropoda > Insecta > Hymenoptera > Pompilidae > Anoplius > Anoplius nigerrimus. The sequence goes on from OU612086.1 coordinate 89,421, forward strand.
TGAGAGACACAGGTGCGGGGCGAGGGGTGGCGGGGGGGGGGGGGGGGGGGGGGGGGAGGGTGCATTTTTATTGAAACCGTTTACCGTCGTACAGTTTTCTTTTCAAGTGATTTTAGATCGATAAAACTGCTGTTAGACCGTCAGTTGGACTTACCGAAAGAAAAATGTGACTTGTACGAGAATAAATAGGGGATGGTGTATCGTTTACTTACCGGCAAGTAGACAACAAATTCCTAAGAGATATATCAACTTCGGCGACATCGCGGTCGTCGTCGTCGTCGTCGTGGTTGTTGTTGTGTTGCCACCGTTGTTGTTGTCGTTATTGTCGCCGTCGTTGTCGTCTCTGTCGTCGTCTTCGTCGTCGTTGTTGTCGTCGTCAGGACAGAAAGCGTCTGAACAAGCCGCGCCCTCTTGCCCCTCTATATGTGGACCACCACTCCTTCCCTACTCCAACGAGTACTTTCACCTTCCGGACAGTGCTGCCATCTTTTAGATCGTAACTAGCGGACAGATGAAAGTAGCCTATGATTCTTTCCTTATCTCGACAGTCCAAGTTGCATTAAAAAAGACATTTTGTCGCTTCTTTGCTCAACTGTTTGAGCATGGTTCGCGATGAACATCTTCACTGTCAGTGGGCTTGAGTTAAAGAACGTTCCAATTGACCAAATGATAGGCGTTCTCCGTTCGAAACGATTCGACGAAGATTGATCGTTTCGGTACATAGATTTTGCTTTAAAGGAATCCAAGCGAGTTGTTGCGTACCTGGATATCCCAACTCATCCCTTTGACCGTACTTCTTTATTCCGTACCGTATTTCCCATTCGTACCTACTGACAACCATTGTAGGATGAAGGAATGTGCAGTTTGATACGGTAGTCGTCATCATCTCGTTCTCTATCTGCACTAAAATGTTTTCCAATTAATTTCCTATCCCTGAATTGTAAGGTACCTAGCTGATTAGCAGAATGGTTATCGCGATTCAGTGACTCTCTCAACATTCAACGTCCTCCTGCCTAACGGTTATTTCTTTAGGTGAGGGACGCGGAGAAATTTAATCGGAACCCGCAATGCTCCGTTTCTAAATAACAGCGCAAGCAGATTCGTATCTTGCGTGCGACGTACCTAATTAACAGATTTGGCAACGATTTTCGGTCAAGATCTCTTCTATCCTGCAAATGGCAAAGATTTCTTTATTTCGTCGAACGGTAGGTAATTTTTCATGGAAATCTTCCAATTGGGCAACTCAAACTAATCGGATAACGATCTGTGTGGGTGGTTGTTGCGTGTACGGTTGCGGCCCCGCGCGCAACTCGCTATGTGGATATGATGGCGGTGAATAAATTTACGTTTTACGCGGAAAAGGTTAGCGACGTCGTTGTCGAGGAGGTAGCGTGCCAGGTGCAAGGCATACCATTACGCGAGACATTTGCAGACTGCTGCAATGTCGCTTGGGATAACAAAGATTCCATAGAGCGTAGATTACACGATTGTTACGTGCAAATGGGGGGGGGGGGGCGATGATGGGAAGGGGGAAGAAGGCGCCGCCGACGAGAAAGTCGGGGGACGGCTTTACATCGAATAGGTTTGGGATCGATTATTATTGAATCCCGTTTATGCTGTGAGGCGAGCTGTTTTTCCAATCGGGTGTCAATACAATTTCTTGTTGGCTAGTTACCGACCAAATGAGATTCCAATTGTTGTTATTTAAGTATCTTTATTGTGTTGCCGAATCGAGGATTCTTGATGCACGGTGCTGAAGACTGGCCTCGAGGATGGTGCCGAATGCCAATTATTAGCCAGTTGCGATCGAGTCAACGACTGAGCGGTTGCCAATGTCTTCGGCGAACATGTTAAATAAGACGGTCAGACACGTGTATATTTTTCACTCTCGCTCGGAATAGTTAAATCAGGAGGATCCAATGGCATTTCTAAGCGCATATATAGCAAAGGCCTTGGCGCGATGCACACAACGTTGGGATACCATTGGGGGCGCACGTTCACCGTCCAAGATGTACAATAAATATGAAGAGACGTTGAAAACCAGTTTTCGTAGTTGACGACGCTGTCGGTGCGCCTTACCTTTCGTTCCTTTATCCTCTCTCCTCTTTACTCCCTCTCAATTCGTCTTCCGAACAATCGAGCCGCGAAAGTCGAGATGGATCGACTGTGGTGGATCGTTGAAACCTCTCCTCTCCTCTCTCTAGACTCTCTTCTCTTTCCCGCCCACTCCTTATTCATTCATCGTGCTTGCTTGCGCGACAACAATACTAATCCTTCCCACCTCTCTTCCCATATCTCTTCCCATATCTCTTCCCATCTCAATGTCTCTTTCTTTTATTCTTTCTCCTTCTCCTTTTCCCCTCGTTTTGTTCCTAATCGTTCTCTCCAAGATGGGAATAAACCGTGTGTCGTCGTCTCGACGTTGAGTCGACGTTGAGTCGACGTTGAGTCGAAGAAAGGCAAAGACTCAAGTGTCGTGTAGGCAGCCGTTAGGATTCACTAACTTCACCTATGTTATTAGGATTCGGGACGATGGAAGAACCTCTGCAATCTTTACACAATGATTCGAAATGTCAATTGGCAATCGGCAATGGGCAATCAGCATTTCGATCTATAAATAAGCGTTCCTGCTTCTTGGGCGCCATTGGCCGGTAGCACACTGACATACAGATCTTCCGCCTTCTCTTATGCCCTCTGTAGCCGACACCTCGTCTCCTTGAACTATCCTTACTCTCCTTATTTGCATGCCTATCATCACCTACGGCAAGATTCGTTCAGTCTCGACTGAGCGCGTGTGTCCGACACCTTTTCTTCCCGTCATTCATATTTTCCGAAGGAGTTTAAGCGCTAACAGAGCATATATCCTGATGACATTTGTTTGATAGATCGTCGCTTACATAGATTTCACTCTAAATTAAGGGATAAGAACGGTTCTCTTTTCCTTTCTTTCTTTCCGCCTCCTTTTTTGTCCTCAGCAGGAAGACACCTCAATTGGTATGACCGTACGGTGGACAATGACCTGTGCACGGTCAAGGTGAGAAGCACGTCGTTTGAGATACGTTGTGCCGGTCATACGGATGAATCAATGGTTCGCCTCGCGTGACCGGAATCGAATTGACTCTGTCGAGTTGTTCGTCTAGCGTTGTTCGTCTGGCGTTCTTCGCGTTGACCTCGATGCCGTGGCGATCTCGAGGACATTTGTTTGTTACCGACCGGTGGGAAAGAGAATTATGCCAGTTTCACCGCATGCGGGAATCGGGTTAGATCTTCTTTGACGCACTCTAGCCGCGTCCGTAGCGAAACGGTCACCGTAAATGGGCATAAGGGAATCGAAAGATTGGCTGAATCGGTGCAATGAGTTTGAGCGGATCGTTCGACAGGACAATGAGAGAAACGTGGCTTCCACTGCATTCCCGATGCGCCTAAGTAGGCGTGCATAATTATGCTCATCTCGTATTTCGAAACGCTACGCGACTACTTTTTCCTCTTCGTCCCCGTTTACCTATATTGAATCGTACGGATCTCAAGAGGGAAAAGGAAATATCTTTCCTTCTTTCCTTCCTTCTTTCTTTCCTTCCGTGCTTCATGCTAGAATGGGCAGCGTAAGAAACTGGGCGGCTTGCCATTTGACCCTGCTACGGTCGATTATTTCGAATATAGGATCTTTCGTCAGAGATAGAGAAACGTGCGGGCCAAAAATCTTTAGTTCACATTCTGATGCTGATTCAAGTTGAATTATTGCGGTTGTAATCGATAAATGAGTTACAACATGCTCATCTCTCTGCTCTTCGGCGAAGAAAGGTGGCTCACCTTGTAGCTAAACTAGCCTTCCGTTATTCCGCGCATAGCCGTTACAGACAAAGTTCAAGAATTCAAGGCGCCGTACGAGTCGCCGTACGACTCCCCTATTTCGACAGATGCAAACGACTATCACCGTTCGTGCACCATTCCAATCTTTTGACTTTACTCAAATTTCCTCGCTCGCAGCTAATTGATACTGACTTGATTCCGATATCCATTTTAGTAGGTATCTGTAAGAAGAAAAATTCTTCTCCGCCATACCCGAATGGGGTGGGGAGACTTGATGAGAACGTCCTCCCATGATAGGTGTATATATTGAAAGCGGTGTTCCCACTTTTCGTAATCGTTTACGTAATTTTATTAGACTTTTAGAAAATGTTCGAAATACGAATGGCTTCAGTGAGCCAAGGACGTAGGGATGAATAGTATAGCACAGCGTCAGAAAGGGATGTGGATATTTCGGGTGATTGGCGAAAGATAGCGAGTCGCCATTTAATCTTAGGCGGTATCTTGCCTGTCGAGCGAGACGGCTAGCGAAAGAGAAATTCTGCATGGCTACGCTACGTCGAGACACACGTCATTCGACCTGATCGTAGATGAGAACGAAGGTGGTTCACCTTGCAGAAGCAGCCTTCCGTTATTCCTCGTAATCGACACGAGTGCCGCTGTCGCCACTGACACCCGCCTGATATCAATTGCCTTCGCGCCATGACAGAATGCACGATGTGCGCTCCGACTGCTTTCATCGAATCGCTTGCCAATCTCGTGCTTGCACGAATTTAATTAATAAAAGCGTCCTTCCTACAAGAATAAGACTATTTTGCTCTGAATTCGTAATAGATTCGATGTCGTCCGATCGGCGAGCAAGCGTGGTTAAGCCCCTTTTTTAACCACCTCCCGTTAAACATGTCAGAGAGAGAGAGAGAGAGAGAGAGAGAGAGAGAGAGAGAGCGATTTTTATGCAAAGCACATAATGCCATTCGCTTACTATGCATGGAGCTGTGCCAAGGTAAAGGAAAATGGCGCGTTATCGTCTGCTACTTCCACGATCGAAATTTACAAAAGCAATAGTGAGAGATTGAACGACTTGGTATGGAGAGGTGATATGCATCGATAAAGGTGAGGCTGGTGAATCGTGCATGTCAATAGTGTCGAATCTGGCAGTACGGCTGAAGAAAGTCCGACCTAAATCTGACACGATACACCTTTCTAAAGCGACCTCCGCTTTTCGACCTGGCCCAGTGTCGACTCACTCGAACTCGAAAGAGATCCATCCTGGTAATTCTTTTGATATATACCTAAATGGTGCAATTGGTTATATGAATGAAAATATTGTAGCTGCTTCTCTCGCTGGTTGAAAAGAAAATGTGATTCGATATCGGTTCGAAAATCGTTCTTGGCGAGATAAACTTGTCCTCTGTCAATTGGTCACTTTTACCGTTGATAATTGTTGAGAGGGGGTAATCAAGTTATTGCTCTGCGGTGAGGGTCACTTATCGTTAACCTTTTGGCGCTTCCGATCGTTACATGTTCCTTTCAGTATTAAATATCGATAGCTTAGTTGCGCAAAAGTACGCTGGTGTCTCGGGGGAGAGGAGAGAAAGGGGACGATGGAAGATGAGAAAGAGTGACACGGTGCGAATATCAGGGGTTTTCGAGGAATTCCCGATTTTGTAACTTGCCTCGGCAAAACGACCTTGCCTCCTGTCACTTTCACCGGCTCGTCCGCACAGGGTCGGAGGAGGCTTGTACCAGCTTGTAGCAGCTTGTAGCGGCTGTGTAGTGCGCGCCACCCTACGTCCTCGAGGAAGAACGATTCGAGATGCACTCGAGACGTTGGTCACGCGTACACACCCATTTCCTCGTTATAAGTATGAGAACCGTCGTCGACCTTGCCCCTGAACGAGAAGAGGCCTAATGAATGGGTGGCCAGATACTGCTGGTGTTGGTAGGCAGGAGGGTTCAGCGGTTGATTGAGGGCAGGGGGGGATATAGCTACGTCCGCGAGAAAGTTTCCAATGTCAAAAGCAGAGAATTCGTCATTGAAGCGAGTAACGCATCTCGTTGCTCGCATGCATCTTCAACAATTGGCTGATCTAAGAATGGAGGAATGCCAGTTTCGAAAGCTACTTAAAGTGTTCGGGTCGCGTCCTCCGATCTCGAGGGACTTTAGCATGCGCGCTTTTCGAGCTGCAGCTCTTTGCCTTTGCCACCGGTGAGCGCCGGCAGATAACTTTCACTGTCAAACGTCGTATGTCACGTAATCCAGGGCCGAACGAACTCGATGAGAAAGAGAGGAGATTGTGCATGGCGCGAGAAGAGGTACAATGAGACGCTACGAGCTGAGCGGCAAAAGGGCGACTATGGTACAATCTACTCATGATCTTTCCTCGCGTTCGTTGCAAATGACGTTTCAAATGACGTTTCAAATGACGTTTCAAATGACGTTTCAAATGACGTTTCAAATGACGTTTCAATCTAACAAAACCATGTCCATTTTTCCTCTAGACAAAGAGATCTGTTCGTTATCGTTGCGTATTTCTTTATCGAAAGATCTTGACATAATTGAACGACGAGGCCATTTCAAGGTCGAATGCATTCCGTCCGTGAGGCCGTTGAAGAGAGGCGGCCTCGCTTTAGATCGAAGGACGGTCGATCTCGGGACCCGGAAGCGACACTGCCCCGACTTTGTCTTCCGTCGCTGGCTGCGATCGGCAAGGAGATTCGCGAAAGGATTCTCTCTCTCTCTCTCTCTCTCTCTCTCACGAAGAGAAGTTGCTCGGGAGAGAAAGGCGAGAGGGAATGTAAGTTGGCGTGGGAGTAAAACTCGAGGCGTGGTGCATGCCTTTGCTTGGACAATGCAATGAGAATTTGAGCTCCTGATTCAGAAGCGATGAGTAAGGCACTCGATAACTGGGCCAAGACGTGTGTCGCGAGCCGTATTAATGATGTTAGAGGCGCATTCGGCATGTCGATGTCCGGTCGATCGATCAATTTTCAATGCAGTACATACTGTCGGCGAGGCGACAATACCCGGCCGGGGTCGGCGACTTTCCATCGGTTAGAGATCACTGATCGCCTTGGCATCATCATACAGGAGAGGGATGTATGCAATATTTCAAATCCGTTGGAAGAGTCCTCACAAATATGTTTCGCTCCGTAATATTTAATCCTTAATGCGATTGATCGATCGACTGTGATTTCGCGTAGCTTGAGAGTGAAAAGGGAATTTCATGCAGCCGACGGAATGATTCCGCAATACCGGTAGCATTCGCTGAATTATTATCATTATGTCGCGGTCACGTTACGTCGCGATCATTTGCATAGATCCTTTCGTCCGCCGTTTACTCCGTAGATGTGGAACCGTAGAGTAGCTATAGGCCACCGTTTCTTTCAGCGGCTAACACCTCTTATCGCAGCGTAAACGTGCCGAATATAGGTATAATAGATGTGCGGCTTAAAGGAGATTCTTCATGATAGTCGTTGATACAGAATCATTTCGTACAGTCGTCGTCGTTGTTGTTACCGCACTCTTAACGTACCGAGTGAAAGAAGCGAATGTAATCCTTCGATAGCTCAGTTGGTAGAGCGGTGGACTGTAGTTGGGTTATATGAGAGTAGTGTGTGACACACGAAAGTATGGCGGCGGACATCCATAGGTCGCTGGTTCAAATCCGGCTCGAAGGAATTTTTTTGCTACTGCGCATTGTAAATGCGAAACGTCCGAACAAGTTTGGAGGCTCATTCTGATTAATCTAGTAACATAATTTCATCTCCTTCGATAGCTCAGTTGGTAGAGCGGTGGACTGTAGAGAGTTGAGTTGGAGAATATCGATTGATGAATTACATTGAAATCCATAGGTCGCTGGTTCAAATCCGGCTCGAAGGAAATTTTTTTTTATTCTTTCTTTTCCCATTTTTTGCCCTTTCATTGTTTAATTGACGTTATCAGAGGTGAAAAGTCTTTCTTTTATTTTGCAACATGGCATACTGCCTTTTATTCCGATCGATTTCTCAACATTTTTCCATTATTCACCTTCCCTGCACATTTGACTCGTGTTCAAAACTACGAGATTGTGAACCTTCGATAGCTCAGTTGGTAGAGCGGTGGACTGTAGTTGAGTGTATATCAGAGAGCGAAGCTCGAAAGGTTGCGGACATCCATAGGTCGCTGGTTCAAATCCGGCTCGAAGGAATTTTTATTACTACCGTTGAAAAAGAAAAAGATGAAAAAGGGAAGAGGAAAGATGGAAGAATGAGTAGGAGGAACTTGCCGCGCTGCGTGCGCTTCTTCTATCTCTTTTTTTTCCCCTTTCTTGAAATTCGAAAGAGCGAACACCATATGTTACGAGAATTTCTACAGTAAAGTGAAATCTTGTCTCCTCCGTCACTTTCAGTGTGCCACCACCATCTTCAAACGTAAAGGAGATTTTCGATTTCCATCGATCTTTTCATTAGATCCCCTTTTTTCTTTCTCTTTTTTCTTTCGTAATCGAGAGCAGATGTCATTCAAGATGATAATTTCGGTAACGAGCGTGCTAAGATTGATAAGAGTATCAACAGTTTTCTCTGTAAATATTGGAGGAGGCGTGCGGGCGAGGGTGCGCGCGCATCTACGATACTACCATAGCTAGGTAGCAGACGGATAGATAGAGATTGAATTGAAGTAAGTGAGCAGAGATGTATGAGTCGCCTCGTCGATCGGCTTCCGTCACCCACTGACCTAGTATGCGCTAAGATCGAATTTCTCCCGTTTCCATTCCACGTTGGCTGCCGCGTAATTCTTTTGAGGCCAAGTACCGTGCGAAGCATTTGTCGATTGGTTATCGTTCGACGATAAGCTTTTCCTTTGCTTACTGGATTTATGTTAACTTTCGATAATGGTTCCCGTATAGCCTGTGAGCTCCCAGTCTTAGACGGAGTGTGATCGCATAATCAGTTGGACTACCACTGACGACTGGTAGGATGCAGGTCGGTTAACAGTACCGTTGTCGGTTTCAGTGGAAACAGTTGAGAATGTTAGAGATGCCTTGGAGAGATGCTAAAGGTATCCGCTGAGACTCTAGGTAGGTCTCGAACGGCCTTGCCACAACGGTCGAGATACGCGCGCAGCTTTCTCTACTTTCGCTTATGCGAGATTTTCAGGCAGCTCAGTTGTCGTCAACTCGAATGGCCATAGTCGCGTTGTAGGCGCACCTTTAGCTCTCCTATTGAGGAGGAATGTGCGAGCGCATTCCGCTTAACCCAGCCTCTTGGGGGGGGGGGGGGGGGTCGTTTATCGCTGCATAGAGATGTCCTACTTGATTCTATAATAGCTATTATCTCCTCCCATTCACAATCTCGTTCACCATTGAGCCATCGGGCTCTAAACTTTTTTCTACCCAATTGTTTCTCGAAGGACGTATCGAACCGCAATGTTTGCATAATGATCAAGCGGTTAATGAAATATTTAGAAACGTACGGTGGCGGTGGTGGATGTCGAGTGGAATGAGGCGAAATAACGGCTGAGCAGGGTGCATAGTAACGAGTCGAACTCGTCCGGAATAGGATATACTTACCTAACGTTTCAGAAATGACGTATCCCCGCCATAACATTGATAACGATCGCGATGCGATCCCGTACTTTCCCAAAAATCTATTCCGCTTGTCGTACGAGGGGGGTAAGGCAGGTGAATTGCATCATTCATTACCTCGATCCATCACCGCGTCTCCATTTTTACGTGAAAGGTCAGAGTTGAGGGTGAGTAGGAATGATCTTTCAGCAGTTTGTATAATCGAATTTGCAAAGCGACACTGTGTAACCGGTGCCTCCTCAAATCACATTCTCGCCGAATGTTCCTTCAATATGGGCAACGATTCTTCTAGCAAACCATCTCGAATCTTGTCACCGAGATGCCACGGTCTTGTTGCGTAATCTGTTCATTGTAGTCGTGGAATTTAGGCGTAGGTGCATGGATTTCTGTCGGGTAACGAGCCTTGTTAATACTATTTCTCTCTTAGCGAATAAAAAGTATATGTAGATAAAGTGACAAGGTAGATATAGGTTACTCTTGTCTTAAAGGCGTACCTATCGATATCATCTTGAGAATCTTTTGTCGCCGGAGTCCTAATCCTTTCGGTTTTCCTGAACTTTGCATGTGGCGGACATTTTGTAAGCAACGCGACGTGGGCAAGCGCACGCGCGGCCTCACTCATACGCCTTCGGCAGGCATCTGTGCACGCAATCATTTCTCTCTTCCCTTTGTTGCCGTCCTCCTGCTCGTGCTCGTCGTCGTCGTCTGTTTCTAAGAAATATTAGTTGAACGTGAACGATTCACGAATGAATCGGGAGAGAGAGTAGTCGGTGTCGTGAGTTAAGGAGAGTCTATCGTTGGGGCGTTAGACCGATCGTGATGTAAGCGTCAGTCATTAGGTTGATGTCGCATGCGATTCAATCGAGCGGGGACGAAAAGAAGCCTGCAGCGAGGCCTAAAGTTTCGTAACGACACGTCGAGCGAGCGAGCGAGCGGTTCGCCTCAAATTTGCTCGCTATCGGAATCTCGCAGGCCTTCTGCAGTCTGCGTGCGTCAGTCGGAGCCACCCTGGTGCGGCCTTGATCTTAATTCGATTCGCCGGGGAAAGACCGAATTAAGGACGAAAAGCTGCTCGACAACCCGATCCACCTACGCGACACGAAAGTTGAATAACGAAAGGGAAGGATTGGCCTGCGCAGAGAGGGAGAGTGACAGAGACAGTGAGAGAATGAGAGAATGAGAGAGAGAGAGAGAGAGAGAGAGAGAGAGAGAGGTACCAGGTTGTTCCAAATTTTTCAAATACTTCTTCCTTTTCTTTTTCTTTCATGTCCTACAATCGGTGCGACGCAACGTTCAAAGAATGACGGTCAAGTTTATATTCTAAACCTGCCCCACTTTCCTTTGTGCCAATGGATTCGGACGAATCGTACGAGTTCGACGGAGCGTCGCATTGATATGCGCAATGGCTATGAGAGAAGAGTGTGTGAGTGAGTGAGAGAGAGAGAGAGAGAGAGAGAAAGAGAGAGAAAAGGTGAGGGAATGAAAGGTCGGTAGAATAAATGAGGCATTCCAGACCTTATCCAGTTTCGTTTCTCAGACTCTTTTATTGATGGTTCATCGAGAACGATGTACATGGTAGTATCACTTAACTTTTAAAAAATATACATACGCGATAATATTTAATATTTATAGTTATATTTATATATATATATATATATATATAGTTTGGTCGGCCCTTAGAAAAAAAGGGACGGACACTTGTGGGAAGTGGTGTATATGCGTGTACATGCCTGTATGCGAGTGTATGATTTTTAGAGTGACAGGGCGAATATTGTCACTTTCATTCCTCTTTTCCCATTTTCCCCTTTCTTCAGTTCCTTAGTAGAAAGTTGCTCCAGCGGCTGTGGCAAACAAGTTCTACAATCTCATTGCAGAGGACATATTTGCTGGCATTAGATGCCTCCTTCTCTTTGAAATTGTTTGTTGCCGGGAAATGACGTATAGGATAAAGAAACTTGGAATGCGGGGATGTAGAGATACGCGTCTATATTGTACATCATCAATTTATCAAAAATTTTACCAAAAAGATCTGTGGATCCTATTCCTAGAAATGGGAGATGGGGTGAACAGGGGAGAAAAAGGTAGTGAGGATTAGTGATAAAATTATTTTATTACGGTCAACTTGAATGATATGAGTGAACTTTTGTCTTCGTTGTCGTCGTCGTCGTTGTCGTTGTCCTCGTCGTGAATGTGATGTACGTTGTCGTTGCCTTTTCCCCTTTCTTCTTTTTCGTTTAATCGTATTATCCTCGTCGATCGTTGTTCATTGCCATGCTTGTTCGGCTTACTCGTTCCAATTATTTGCCGCTACTAAATTCTCGACAAAGGGCCGAGGGAAATCGTAAACTTGGAAATTTATCACAGATCGCTAGTGTTGCGATGAACGATGTTTCTTCCTTCCGGAGCTCTACAGCTCACACGCACGAAAGTAAGTTGATAGAGTATCGAGAAGTGGTTCAGAATGGCAGCAATTGCTATATGCAGTTAGAAAGGTGCGATGAGAGTGGGGGGGAAAAAGTGGTGAGGTGGATGGGAGGGTGGGGCGGGGGGTAACGTTCTCTGCGCCGTGGACCGTGCACGTCTCTAAGTCTAATTTCGTAAGGCCGCGTAGATTGCTCACAGATCGTGTCTAAAATTTCTTAAAATCAGCCCTAGTCCTAGCCCTGCGTCGCAGAAGAGTTCTTCGTCCAGAGCATATTCGGAACTTTGCCCGTCCAATGCACATCTACGATATGTCGTTCAAGTTCGTTTCGGCTGCCAATGGTTATACGGGGAAAAGAGCTGACAAGCTTACAGGCGCTAAGCCCTGCTAAACGATGAACGAGATATCGGAAGATTATTGAAGCGAAGATGAAAGAACGACGCGGCAGCGCGAAGGCGGACGTAGAGAAAGTTTGTCAAGGAAGGGAATTGGGGAAGGGAATTATTGGGGATGGGGCGCGGCGGGGAGTGGTTGACGAGTGGAAAAGGATGATGAAAGAAAGTAGAGCTTGCTGACTTAGATGAGAAGGAGGAGGAGCGCGCGAGAGATTAGAAGGCTCAAGAGGGCGCTTTAGAAGAAGCCGTCGCCGGTCGGGTCGTTTACCCATGGATAATTGTTGGGGCATCGTACGCAAGTCTGGAGGTTAATGGTCTCTCCGGGCACCTCCTTCGAGGTCAGTTTACACGTGTGTGGAACCCAGCATGCCGGTGGCCCGTCAACGACGCACTTTTCCTTCCACGGCTCAAAGTTCTTCGATTCCGTGATTGTACGAGGATTTTGAATCCACTGAATAACCTGAGTCATCGTGACGAAATAAACGTCATTGTGATTCGATAGGATTTCGTCTATCCAGTAGAGGAAAGCGTCGAGAAATTCGGGATTGTTCTTGAGCCATGCAGCGTGAAAGTATAGGCCGAGCGGTGCGCGGTTTTGGTCGTAATGGCGGTCGAAGTTGTGATTGAGGAAGTTGTAGAATTGATCGCCGGTCAAAATGTTACTGCAAGAGTCAACCATCGCGCAACCGGGCAGGTACTCGTCGTTCTGGGGATCCTCCCGCCTGTCCAACTCGTTCATCACCATCTCCCAAACAGCGTGCGATCTGAGAAAAAGTTGATGACGACTGGTTGTTTTGTTGATCGAGCTATCATCGGGCCGTTGCGGGCATGTCGCAGGCGTAATCGCCTCTTCTGTTCGCAATTCGATCTCGACGTAATGAAAAGAGGTTACTTCGAGAAAAGATACTCACCTCGTTGGGCAGTGCTGAAGATTTCCGTGACAGCGATGCGGCATCCTGAAGTACATGGTGTACGGCCAGAGGGGTGGATTGTTCAAGGCAGCGGTGATGGTCGAATCGTAGAGGAAGGCTTGCTCCTCCATCATGGTGAACTGATTATTGCCACCGACGCGTAGGTAGGGCGATCGTACGCCAACGACACTATTGTCCGTTAGATTGGCATACTTCTCGGCGATGATCCTCATTCCAGCCATTTCCTTCGCCCAATCGTCCACCGTTGCATCGGACCAGAATCGTTCGTCATCGTTGTGTCTTTAATTCATAGGCAAGAGACATACAACGAAATGTAGAATGCTTCTCATTTTTGTCAGCGGAACTTCGCTACACGCAAACGAAACCGCGCGTAGAGAGTGAGAGTGATCGAGTGAGAGAAAGAAGGAGAGAGAAAGAGAGAGAGAGAAGCGGAGAAAGCTTAAAATATATAAATAAATAGAAAGAGACTGAGAATGAGAGAGAGAGAGAGAGAGAGAGAGAGAGTGAAAGAGAAAGAGAGATATTAATCAATTCTTACGGGATTGAGTGAGCGGTGCTCTCGTATCCCTTTCTGTGCATCAAGAAAAGTTATTGTAAGTCGGACGTGTTTGTGTATGGCACCTATGCCGTGCTTAATAGAGTAACGTGTAGATGAGGCTGTCGATTCTTACGAGATGGAGTGAACGGCGATCTCGTGCCCTTTCCTGTGCATCTCCTGTACGGCAGAATAGTTGGTGTACTTGTGAGAGACGAAGAAGGTGGCCTTGATGTCGCAACCGTTCGGATTTTTACGCTTCCCGTTGAAGATTTCTTTGTAGAGGCCGATATTGTTGTTGTTGATGGCGTCATCGAAGGTTATCGTCACCATCTGCGGCACGTCCTTGCCAGGTAGATCGCCCGGAATTGTAGTACCGTCTTCGGAACAGAAACAATCGGGAAGTACGCAAACTACCGGGTCGCACGGTGGCGCTCTGTTCGGATCGTTGTCCATGTCTGCAATGTGGAAAATTTAATGATGCGGATGTAGCCTCAGTGACTATAAGAAGCGATGCTCTCAGAGTAGGGAGTTTCGCTCACCGCAAACATTCTCATCGGAACCATCGCCACAGTCCTTCTCCCCGTTGCAGAAGAGACCTCGTTCGATGCACGATCCGTCGCCGCAAGCGAGGAAGCCATCTTGACAGAGTGGTTCCTCCGTGTAGAGTAGGGGTGTTGCTTTCCTCTCCTTGTTCTTGAGCTTACAGTTGTTGACCGAATCCTTCCAATCGCAAGTCTGCTTCTCTATGTCGAAGTAGAGCCCGGCTGGGCATCTGATGGCTTGCAAGCCTGAACTGGTACACTGGATGACATCTCGGCAATTGTCACCCTCACCGGCAACTAGTCTGAACCATTCACCGGCATCCTTGTCCTTGCAGATCTCGCTTTCGAAGCTTTCCTCCTTCTTCGATTCTTCCTGTCTTTTCACTCGACTCACACCCTCTAAATAATCATAATTCCAACAGTTATATAGTCGTATCCGACGACACGTCTTTAACTAAATCTATTGGCAATATGTTAAGAGCGGATAGGTCCAATGATAAAGATTCGGGGAGACGCATACTAGAATTCGAAACGGGTGAAAACTGATTTGCGCCAGACACCGTGAACGTTACAAAAATTGTGAAAGTCCTTAGAACAGCTCGGTTAGTACGCGATAACGTAATATCCGTGACACGATTTTGCTCCTCGCCGCGACTGTGCGTCTGCAATAATGGAAAGCTACTCTAACACATTGGCTTTTAGGAATGGTGAGGCATCTTGGTGGCGTCAGGGTCGAATAGCCGGTTATTTCGCGAACTTAAGAAAGTTGTATCAAGTTTTGATCGGGTTCTCGCTAGTTGACAACTTCCGACTGCAGTCAAGTTAGTTGAAGCGGAACGCGAAAAATGCGCGAAAAATGCGCGAAAAATGCGCGAAAAATGCGCGAAAAATGCGCGAAAAGCTCAATTTTATCTTTCATTTTCACGAGTTTCATTGTCAATCATTGTTTGTCGTTTGTCGCTTTGTCGTTGAAGCGACATCGTCGTTACCAGCACCGTTGTTGCTTCGTGGCAGCAATCGACAAACGGGGAAAGTTGTCTCCCCACCGTGTTGTTGTTCAGACGCCCGGGGCACGGCGGTGACGTCATCCATCCGGGACTAGTCGACCGACCGACCGACCGACCGACCGACCGACCGACCAAACGAACGACCGATCGACAGATCAGCTAACCGAAAGGCTTTCACGCTTTAATCTCTTACGCAACTGGTCTTCTCGACGACCGCCAGAATAGTATCGAGTCATTTTCTCCTTCCGACACTCTTTCTATATTCCTTACCCTATTTATTCCCTCCCCACCCCATCGTCACCCCCTGCTCTGCCCTTGTTTTATCCCCCGATCCTCTCCATATGTCGACGCGAATGAGCCGGGAAAGTCTTGTCAAGCGATCCGGAAAGAGAACGAGAACGATATCGTTGACCGTGCGCGGTAAGAATCGTGATAGCTAACGTGCCAACCGATTTCTCGTCCTTTTCATTGTTTGTTAACAATTTCTTCTGATATCTATATAGATGAAAACTATGCTGGACGTTGTGATCATAGTGAAATCTATATTTGACATCTAATAATGAGATAACAATGGAATTTGTTAAATAATCTCATGTTAAGGCTGTTAATTGATGCTAGCCGCGTCATTCAGTTTTGCCATAGTTAGCGCGTCAAGCTAACAGGACGTGGTAGTATCGAATGGCCTCATACCTTTCTCTTGATTTCGCGTTTGTCGTCTATCGTTTCTACGACTCTCGTATATAGTTGAAGCGTGCAAAACGAGTAGGCACACTTCTACTTCTACATGGGAAATGGGCATTTCATTCCGTCTGGCCCAACCCGCTCCCCCCTCCCTCTATCGATCTTCCAACCCCACAGCTCTCAATATGTTAGGTAACGATTCGAACAGTCGTTCGAGCAGATTTCTGAAGAATCCACGGATGTCGAGATTAGGTGAAAATTGATCGGCAAATCGATCTGGTACTCACCGGTAAATGCAACTGCAGCCACGAGGAGCAGTGCCAGTGATGTCCTCATTTTCGATCGAAACCCTGTATAGGGCGCTTGATTACTGTCAACGGCCGCCCCTTTCCGAATATTCTTTGTATCAACTCCTCTGTCGATCGGTCGGTCGGTCGGTCGGTCGGTCAGTCAGTCAGTCAGTATCTATCACCAGTCCGTCATATGACTCGACTTTCGCGCAATTGACTGCGCTGACGGAAGAGAATTGAAACCAGTCGCCTCCTATCAGTTCACTTTGAAGCGCAAGTAAAGAAGGCGGGACAGAAACTTGGCCGCGTTTTTAGCCGCACGAGGAGGATCCCTCTCGGGCTTTTGTAAGCTCGGGGAGATTCTCTAGAACGAGTTATATGGCCTTCAAGGACGCGGACCTTGAAGGTGTAGGTACCGCTCACGGACTGGCTGAGGCCCGCCACTCGTCGTGCCTTATATTGCCACCACCACTACTGACTGGCGGCACTGGTCCCCTCTTCTACTGCAGGCTGCCTTTACGTCTTCCCGCTTCTCCGAGGTATCATCGTCTACCTCCTGCCAGTCCAGGAACGTATGAATTGAGCTCAGTACTACTTCCCTCCGGAGCGGCTATAGTTGATCCTTTTTTCACAGATTTGTCAAAGTGCCTGATAGCCCTGTCGCAGCTTTCTTTCACCTGTGCCATCGTCTCCTCATCTCTGTCTGTCTAAATCTATTCGATAAGTCGTTTCCTCGTGAGCGGCCCTGACCCTTCACTCGGAGAGATGACCAATTGGCAAGTACGTAGGGGTGCGCGATAATTAGGCACCTACATCTCGCCCGCGCACACTTGCGTCATCCATTAATCAGCATTATCAGAAGCTGTAGCGGGTGACGAGCTTGCGGCGGCCAATTGCCTCATTTTACCCCCTTTTCTCATTTTCTATGTCGGCGGATCAATGGTCCGGCTCTCCCAATTTTCTCTTTCGTCAATTCTCCCTCGGCCATCTGCGGCAAATCTCAGTGCAGGCAGTACCTACTCTCCGGCCTCTATTATAAGGAGAAGGAATAAAGTTGTGCTTTGGTTGAGGAATGAGCCGAATCCGTTCATTGATCAGCTATCCATCATCGCACGTCACTCGTTCCACTCGGAACGCATCCCAGCGACTCACGCTTTCTCTCTCTTCGGACCGTGAACACTGTCCACACGTCTGCGAGTTCCCAGAGGATTGCGTGTCTACGGAGGAATGAATAGAAAATTTCATCAAAATCTTGGCATGCATCGTATCCGACACGTTTTTGCCCTTGCCATTCGACTTTCTGCCTGTCATTGCTGTACGCAGAATTAGTCAATCTCTCTAGATTACTCATTATGCACATTTAGTCTGATGGAAAATGGAGAAGACCGAAGTAGTCTCTGTGCGATTTTAATATGGGAGTTTCCACGCCCCTTGTCCAGCTCGAATTTCGAATCGAAATGTCAGATGGAGGTGGGGCTAATATTAAGAGAAGAGGAAGGGCTCCGTTGGCATTTTGGATGTCTAGCGTCTCGCACAATCGTACTCTTCGACGCACGTACCCGGTCAGATTGCGCCATCATCACCGTCTGCCTCCTGCTCCTCAGAGTCCTCTTTGCAGCTAGTGCTTGTATCGCGGGAGTGCGCTCTCGCCGGCCTCTCTGGCCTCCTCGAGGTAAAGAGGCAACGTCGTCCTCGCGTTTCCTATCGTTTCACTCGGCTTACCGAGGATACTAAATGCCAAGCTCTCTCGCGAATCTTCGGCTACACTTTGACAGTGAGCGGGTTAGCTTTCGATACCAGATATAAATCGATGATTCGACAAGGGTGAGTGAGAGAGAGAGAGAGAAGGGGGGAGTAACAAATGGCAGCTCTCAATGGTCGCATCGCCGTGAGAGAAAGAACCTTGCGACGACGAACAAGTTCTCGTCGTATAGGAATCGGGCAGGAATGGGGTAGGAATTTGCCCTTTGCCAGGTAGTGTGCGCGAGAAAATTAAGAGAAGGCTCTCAGAAAGGCGTTTGTCCCATTTCCAATGAAAGAAGCATCTTATCTTATTTCCCCTACGCTATGACAATTTCATATTTTTTCCTTCTACGTACCTACTAAACTAAAGTGTATTGCGTAGAGAAAATTTTGCACAGTTTCCGTTAATAGCTGAATGTGAGTGCAAGGGTTGCCTCGTCGTTGGGATCGCCTCATTCGTCTATCGAATGGCACGTGCTACGTTTTCGCGAGACAGCGAAGGGAAATAGAAATAGCGAATAAGCGGGCCGAATAGGCGCGTCGACGACCAGGCACGTCGAGTAGGCACGTCGAGAAGGCACGTCCAGTGGGCCCGCCGAATGCCGCCAATCCTTGTCTAGCAAAGAGATTATCCTATAATATTCCGAAAGGTTTGCTTTGATTAAAAAGATAGCCGCGATTATCATTCGATTATTACTCATAGGCATTGCCCGCAACTCTTTGGCGGGTAAGTTGAACAGTAACTTCCGCGGAAGTAGACGACCGAAGCGAATGTGGCAGCAGTTGAGCCTTAATCGTATATTGGGAGAATGTTTCTTTAGCTGAATCATACCCTTAGCTAGAAAACTTCATAATCCTCTAGAGGCAACTATATTTCTACTTCCACGAAATAGAAAACGATTGTAGCGTACGAGTGAAACGATTACTCATGACGACGTTCTGCCTTTTAACGACGCTTGCATTACATTTTCGTTTCTCTTATGGTCTCGACTGAAACTTTTGTGCGCCAATGGTGATTGAAAGAGCAGAGTCAACATCAGTAACAACTTTAGGTTAATTCGTAGTCGAAGGCGGTAGTATAATTATGAAAAGGTGACGCTTTGCAAAGGTGCAAAAAGTGTAGATGACATGGTCGGAAGCTGTTGAGCCGAGAGCTTTGACAGACAGACAGACAGAAAGAGAAGATTGTCGCACACAAGCATATCCGTGTACGCACACGAAACGGAATGCTTTTGAGGAAATTGTGCGGCCCTGACGTGACATATGCCTCGCCGGTGAAAGGAAAGAAGAAGAGAGGAGGCAATGGAAGCGATATCGGAGGGAATACACACAGGGCCATGTGGCGCCTTCCAGAGAGAGAGAGAGAGAGGGAGAGAGAGAGAGAGAGAGAGAGAGAGAGAGAGAGAGATTGAGAGAGAAGCCTTGGAGGCTTTGAGCTTTCCCTGCCCGCGGCCAACTACCGCAAAAGCGGTAAGCGAGAAATATAGTATGTATTTCTCGCGCGTCGCTCCTTCTAATCCTTTGAGGCCACAGCTCGGTCATACCGTAGGCTCCATCTATCGTTTCCACTCGCAATCGTACCGACAGAATCTCCAACTTGTCGACCGAGAGATGATCGATACTCACGTACCGATCAAAGATCTCACCTTAATCCTTTTCCGCAGGTCCACTGCGCGGAATCGCTCCTGTAATTCAAATAACTTCGGTAGATGATACATCGGTCAGATGATATCGACTGCTCCTTACTCCTACTCCGAATATACATCTTCGTATTTGATAGGCGGTATAGTTATCGTATTTTCTACTGCCGTTGTGCAAAATATTACATACAAATGTTCTCGGGATTGGAGTTGCAAAAAGTGCCTCGTTATCGATAGATCGATACATCGAGCCGCAGTGTCATTCGAATTTACAGTCGATGATATATGATAACGTCGACATGTAACAATTTGCCGGGATGATTTGAATGTGTGCACTTATGTTTGAGGAAAGACGGAGGAGCATCGGCAACTCGGCTCAAGTAGATTTAGGTATTCAGCTCTCAGAATTGGACCGAATCTCGTCTGAGACTATCTGTTGCATCTCAGTGGGTGGGTTGAATGCGACCTTGACCGCCCGTTGTCTCATGGTCATCGTTTCGTGTCTGACGCGATCGATAGTCCAGCAACAATTTGGTTCGACGGCAGCTTCAACTTCTTTCCTTCTTACTTAGCCGATATGCACATCTATTTATTCCTCTCGATGCACGTATTTCTTTATTAATTATATAATACATACATATAGTTCGTCGTTCGTCAAACATAAATTTCTTGGATTTTCTGCATCTCTAAATTTCATCTGCATCAGTAGTCTGTGTTAATAGCTGAACGAGAACAATACGTGTAAGCAGAAAGATGATTTCTCTTATGGCAATTATACAGATATACTGATAATCCAAGATTAGAAAAGATGAGTTGACAATGACAATTCCTTCATGTTACGCATAGAAGGAAGCTAATAAGGTGCACACGGGAGGAACCTTGCAAAAAGAAGATACAAAAGGGAAATGGTAAAGAGGGTGGAATAGTTGCGAAGGGGGAGGACGGAGTTCGACGGGGATGGCAGATATGCAGGCAGGCAAAGAAGATGATGAGAGAGAGAGAGAGAGAGAGAGAGAGAGAGAGAGAGAGAGGGGGTGGGACCTTGACCTAGGGGGTTCGTCTCGCGCCGGCGTCGCGCTCTCTCGCTTTCTCCCCCTTGGCTCTCAGTCTCTCGTTCGAGGCTTGCTCGAGTGTGCCTATTTGGCGGCGCGTAGGTTGCGCGTACTTTTGGTGCCTGTTGTGCTCGTGGCCCGTGTCAAAATACGCTGATAGCAAGGAGCAACTGTCGCGGTGGCTGCGACGGCGACGGCGGCGGCGACGGCGACGCGGACGAAAGCTGTTGATTCTACTATCCTGCCAGCGGAAATAGATCTGGGAAGATCGCTTCCACTCGAAAGCCTTCGTTTCCCCGTACTAGCTTGCTTTCGCTGTCTAGCTGGACAGCTAGTATTGTCTGCCAGCGTGAGACTTCCTGGCAGCTAGCGGAAGCTACAGTTCCATTTACAAGCCTTCGATCTCGGCAAAGGGGTGGGAAAGACTTTTGTGTGCGCGTGAGGAAACATGTATGGGTACGCGCGCTGATGTATAAATACTCGTAGTAATATCCCGGATTTGGCGGATAGGAGTACTCTACTGGGCTGGCATCATATACAGTATCCTCACATTCGAGGATTCGTCCAGCCCTCCTGCCATGCGTCCCGCTACACAAGCATGCAGGTGGGTCATACGTTCTACCTATTCCTACCCATTCTTCGAGAGCACGAGATCTTTTCGTTCTTCCACTGCTTCTCGCCCTACTTTTCGTTCTACTTTTTACGCTCCTCTTCACGCTACTTTTCCCTTAACAACCATTCCATCTTACATCATTTCTTTCTTTAAACAGTTTTCTTTTTACACCTCCACCACCCATTTTTCCACACGGTTTTTGCACTTGCCTTCTTCGATGACTCGGTTCGAAAACATTTTTTATACTTCTCTTAGAGAATAACTCTTCTCCTTGTGTGTTATAAACTACCGAGAAAGATATAGTTTCATTTGAAATTGATACGTGATGTGAGCGTATCTGTGTCTCATTTCCGATGAGGGATATACGACATCCTCGCGAGTCCTTCGTATTACTGTGTTTAAGACTAAAATTAGTTGACGCTTCATCTAACAAATATTATTTTTGGCTTTGACACGGCTCCTATAGATGAGGCAACAAGTGTCTGTCTTTACTCGGCTTCGGGGAAGAATTTCTATATTTACCGTCGCAAATATCCCGTCGCAACAGTCCTGCTGGTAGCGAAAAAACTGTTCGAACAGTATACAGTTCAAAGTATCGCGATAACTACGGATTTTCTACGTATCATATGGAAACGAAATTGTAGGTAGCCGATCTGTGACTTTGTTTCTTCACCGGAATCGGTCGATCTGGCTATGACAAGGTCAAGAGATCAGGAAGGCAATATCCTGCTTTCACGGTCACGACCCATGTGTCCGTCTCTGGCACCCTCTCTCTCTCTCTCTCTCTCTCTCTCTCTCTCTCTCTCTCTCTCTCTCTCTCACACACACACACACACACACACACACACACACACACACACACTTTTCCTCTAAAAGTATTTTTCTAATGAAATGGGATGACTCATTAATGTTTTGAATTGTATGCATTAATGTTAGAATTGTATGCATATCGTTGAAATTAGCAGTGGTACAATTTGTCTCTGAATTGAAAAAAGATTTTTCCGTTATACCGGTAGTGATGCAGTGAGGGGTCCCTGTTGCACCTGTATATCGATCGCAAGACCGTCACTGAGGTGTGGTGCCCTTTTCAAAATTACTCCTTTGTGTTCCGGTCTCTCGCGCTTCTATATAATAGTTATCTATGGGCGATATAATCGACGACCTTTACGCCTACCGGAAGCGCGATGATCCGTTTTGTCGAGAACTCACGACAGTGACAATATAATATGTACTCTCATCAGGAAGAAGATCTGTACATCATGAATTTCGCTATTTGAACAATCTCCAATACTTTTTCTTCGTGTCATATTTTCGTCTCTGATGATGACGGTAAGTAGATATTAAAATGGACACTCTCAAAATTGTGAGTTGAGGAAATCTGATTGACAGAAGCCACTGAGAGAGCTGAGTCGATTGTGCCTTGGTAACGGGGAGCAGAATAACACAATTGTGACGGAAGTTTGCACGGAAGCACATGGAGGACTTCCACTCCTGCAAGTATGGCCAAGTGACTCGCCGAGGGCCGATTCCGATGGGCAAGTGCAAGCCTTTATCTTTCCGGATGTTCAGGAAAACGTCAACGACAGCGGCATTGACTCGACACAGGTAGGATTCTGATTATGAGGTTGGGATTGAAAATATTTTTAAGAGAGATGGAATCTGTTGAAAGGCATCGCCGTCACCCTGCGGGGCAGCGTGCAGTAGTCCGGCAACGACGCCGCACCAGTCTCGACGGGCAAGCTTGTTACATCCGGACCACGCGCGGCTTCATCTTCATCACTCGCATCATAGCCATCATCACGGTACCGTATCGAAGAGCCCGCCAACATCCGCTGAGAGGAGGACATCGATAGATGAGGATCAAGGACCGCATCCACTGCCGCCGAGCCCTTCTAGCTCAACAACCAGTAGTCTACGTTCGATGCCAAGCTCGGCAGTGGCCTCGATGCATTCGATGCAGGATCGAAGACGCAGTAGCAGGTAATCACTGACAATGAGAATTAGGAGGACGTCTATTAGAAATACGTCTATCCTTGAATCTCTCTTCTCTCTTCTCTCTCCCAACAGATACAGTATGTTCGACGCACTCGACTTGGAATACGCGTTGATAAGAGCTGCTGCCCGCGGATCGGTCGGTCCATATTCTCTCTCCGAGTCCATTCACAAGTTAACGTTCACGCAAAGTCTTGCCTTCCCTGCACTCGCTCGGGGATTAGCCGCGAAACAGAGTGTCCCGACGAGACGACCTCAGCAACACGGAGAAGGCGGACTGAACGCATTCGCCAAGGTAGTGACGGCCCTTGTCCTCATGCTCGTTAGCATTCTTGTATTCGGTGTTGTCTACAAATTCGCGAGGACGTGAGGCTGGCTTCTGGCACCTGACCGAGAGCCTGGTTTAGCCCAGGACTATAGTCGCTCAGGTACCAGCTCTTACAACGGCAATGTCTAAGGAAAGATAGAATTTCTCGATTCGATCCAACTGCAGAACGAAAAATCTCGGCGAAAAGAATCAACGACAAAGTTCAGCAAGGTAGGCTCTGGACTTAGCAGGCCAAGTTTGCGTGGCTCATGGCTCCGATGCCATGCCAGAGAAATCTTCATTCCGCATGGTGCCTTGAAATAGCGCAAGATTTTCCCCTCTTGTTAATGATGACGACGACGACGACGACGACGACGACGACGACGATGATGATGGGACGTTACGATTAAATTATACGATCCAAGATCGAGTGATAATTATTCAACGAGGGACGGAAGGAGCGTTGTCTTTTGCATCTTGTCTTTTTTGATCTTGTCTATTGGATCTTGTCTATTGGATCTCGTCTATTGGATCTCGTCTATTGATGCTCGGCCATTCGGGTACGAAGCGTATTATATGTTATCATTGTTAATGCAGAAAGGGAGAGGATTTTATTGATCCTCGATGCCTCGCAATGTCTAGTCCGTCCAGCTGCATAGGTGCATCTGCGCACACGCACAACAACTAAGGGTGCGCACCTACGAAAAGCGCCAATATTCACCGGATAAGGCAGACTACATGCGAAGGATCCCTCCAAATCTTGCTGATTCCTAAAGTGCTTTACATTAAGATGCGTATCTATCGACGACAATCACACAGCTTTGGGCAAGCCTTCTGCCCGTGCCATTTAAGCCGCAAGTCTTCCATGGCAGTGATCTCGCCCAGAACATATTCAGAGAGAATTCTGTTATGCGAATAATTGTACGAATGAAATAAGGACAAATTTAACGAGAAGAAAGAAAGATGAGCTCAAAAGCCTTTTCCCTTGATATATCTTAACACTACTAAGTACCTATTATCTGTGACTTTGAAATATCCTTTTTTAACTAATATTTCCCTTCAATGACACGTTCAATTTCGTCAAATCTTTGTCAATAACGGGGAGCCAAGTGACACTAGTCCTTCGACTGCTAAGCAGACGAATGCGAGGACGGCTTCTGTGATCACACTGAATCTGTTATATTTATATACATAGGTACATGATCTGTGCGATGCACAGCTATTGTGAGTAGCTACATATGCCGTGTACGTTACTTGATTCCTTTATAAGTCGAGAATTGTAATGTAGGGAATTTTTAAACAATGTCAATCGGCGCTTTAACACGTTGCCTGCCATGTACCCGCACATTTCTATCACTGTCGTAGAGGTGTAACTATCGGTATCGCACTTTATCAATCTAATCGTGCAGTGTTTACTATAATAGCTATGCT
Source organism: Anoplius nigerrimus (assembly GCA_914767735.1). Taxonomy (NCBI): domain Eukaryota; kingdom Metazoa; phylum Arthropoda; class Insecta; order Hymenoptera; family Pompilidae; genus Anoplius; species Anoplius nigerrimus. The sequence goes on from OU612086.1 coordinate 114,380, forward strand.
CATGAATAATAAAGTTTGATATTGAGAGTTGTGACAGAAAATGAACGAAAAGTAGACAGGCTTAAGGACGTTTGGCCCTATTGGTCCTCCCGTACACTCTACATTCTAATGAGCAACCTTAATGTAATAGTTGCAACGTCTTATGGATCCGAAGAAACGAGAAATTATACAAAAAATGGGGAGCGCCGCGGGGTGGAGGGGGGGGGGGGCGAACGTTCTTGGTTCTTTCTATCGTTTCTCGCCATCTTTTTTTCTGCTAGAGATTAATTTGCCTGGCATGTTCCGTGCCTGGCATCCACCCAGAGTTTGTCGATTCTCGACCTTGGCAATAGTTTCGGCGATGTAGTAAAAAAGTAATGAGAGATAAGGACAAATGTGGATAAGCTCTACATAACGTGAATGAAATTAGAATATGTATACGAAATATATCATAGTTTATTCGAATCGTTTCTACTGTCAGTGATATGTGGTCGACTCGGCAGTCAACGCGGTGTTAGCGCAGAAGTGAAGCAAAAATTTTGCCAGCGTGTTCCCATTACTTTAATTATGCTGTGTTTCATGGGAATGGAACACTCGACTCAGACTAATCGGAGTGGAAAGCGTATCGTGCTAATGGCCATACCTTCTTTCTCCATCCATTTATCGTATCAACATTGATGCAGTCGCATCTGCAGCACAGTCGACACTTTTTGTTGCTATATCTGCACTGTGTTCTTCCCGTTGCTTCAACTTATTTCGAATAAAATGACAGTCAATCGAAATTGTTGCGAAGTCTATGATTATGTATTGAAATTTCCCATCCCACTCGGGTCTTTAACATCGATAGGACGTGGACATTCCCTAAGTAGCGATACATCCGTTACCTTTATAAATCGTAATTTCTTAATTATTTGGGCGGTTATCTTCTCTACGAGATTTTCGATTTTTAATAAGGTAAGTCTGTATCGTTCGATTGTAGGTACGTTGACACGGACAACGTTGTGCTAACCAATTGACCCATGATACATTGTTAATGTTTCTCTTTGAAAATGTCACTTTTGCCACATAAATGAAAATTTTATTTTCATTAGATCAATAGGATATTGTGATAGAGAGATTAGATAGCGTAGAGAGTCACACTGTTATCCTATATTTTAATAATAGAGCGAGAGAACGCGGGAATGGAAGAAATAAAAAGATTAACATTTCTCACATAGGCAAGATGCCATTTATTCATTTGTTCGACACAAGTGTGGGGTTTTCTTCCGCTTATTTCTCTTGCTAACTCAAAATTTTGTTCATCTCCACTCCCCGCCCCGCCCCGCCCCGCCCGGCCCGACCGGCCACCCTTCTCTCTCCCTCTCTTTTCTTTCGTTTGTCCCGCTCCATCGATCGTCGTTGACAAACACACTGTTTACAAGAAATGTTCCCTCACAAATATTCTGCCATCTCACATCTAAAGTGCTAGCGATATCTACAGTGATATTATTTTCACTCTTACACGACTATACACGCGTTCACTCATATCGGTTTGCGCAATTCAATTTGTAATTTATCATGCGTAATCAGTACGTACAGATTGATCATGCCGTACTTCGATCCCATAGTCGCTTACGCTGTGATTTACATCAGTCGACCCACAGAAGTAATGCAATGTATGTACACGAATCGCTGTTTATTGCTACTTTACAATATACTCTTATCGTTTTGAATTCGTGTCTACATCTGTACCCGTTTACGTGTCTTCATCTACGGGCACATGTAATTGATATCGAAAGATTCGTAGAGCATGGAAGTATCAGATTTGTAGTTTGTACGAGTATCAAGGCTCTCACGAGAAAGATGAGCTCTTACTAATATATATTCGAATCAATGATTTCGAACGTAATTAGCTGCATCGATGTACTTCGTTGCAGAGTATTTTCATCGCTACTATCGTATATGCGATATATACATATTCTTGTATTTCTCGGAGAAATATTGTTCGTATTATTATTGTATAATAATAGCGAATATAATGTTATATACATTCAAATGCTCTCCACACATAACAGCATATGAATTTTACTTTCTTCGGGTCAACGGATGAGTAGATTCAGCATTACGTTCAAGATCTCTGACCCATAGGATTGATTAGAGTCCCCCCCCCCCCCCCCGCCCCACCCTCTTTGTAGGATTCTTTGAAAGATCCCGTCGCATACTTTTTTCATTCCTTCACTTGGTTCTGCGAGCTTATCGTCATGCCCGTTGTTAGGCCGTACTGTTCCACCCTCCCTTTCATTATTTCGCTTTGCCCTCCCTCGGCCCTCTCTTCTTCGCTACCGTTGCAACTTGCTTTTCAATGAGTCCTATCGTTCGTCATCGTGTGCGTTGTTCTACGTACTTGGACGCATGCTTTGGTCTGTGGTAATCTCGGCATCACATACTGTAGAAAAATAAATTATATTATATCGGCAACTATGGCGCGAGTCTATAGTCTTTCTGTTTAAATATTTCTCCGCTTTATTCCCCCCCCCCCCCCACCCCCCCCCACCAACTTCACTAAATCGATCTGCTATCCGCTTCACTCGACAGAGGGTGAAAATCAAGTCACTCTCAAATGTACTTCATTCCTAAGTAAGTAAAGTACCTACAATCCTAAACTACTGACAAAGAGATAATGTTTCTATACAGTTGTTTTATTTGCACTTTGAACTTTGCCAATGAGAATGTGCTTTTCTTTCTCCTGATACGTAGATGTATCGACAAATAGGCCATACCTGGGCGTTTTCCGTACTTGTTATTCTTAATGTTGACGAATGGAAGATAAGTCAACTTATTGACGGGTTAGAAATGATCAACGAAAGGTGTAACAACGATAATTCGTTATAAACATCGCTAATTCGAGATTTGAATGGTAAGACTGAATAGAGAATTAACAAGTTATTTCTTTGGACGCGACGTTTTCTCTACTCCTTTTGCGTTTCGATACCTTTACATACCGAATGAGTATGTTGATCACTGATAAACTTTCTTGTCACACAGATTGCGCATAATTTTTATATCATATTGTTACTTCAATTCCTCATAGGTCGCTCATCGTTGCTAAAGTGTTGAAATAAAGGTATGAAATGTTGAAATTGTTATTGCTTCCGGTGTCCGTTGTTGTGTTGTCGTCGTAACGTATATTTAGTGAAACGTTCGCTTTGATAGAAATATGGCAAATGTACTTGTTGTATGTGTTTGTACGTATCTTGTACAACGTACAATGACTACTGAGCTATTGTTGTACGAAACTCGTTTCATTTTTCCCTATTTTTCTGAACGTCCCCGAGGCGAATCTGTGCGACACGTGTCTTTACACCCTAATCTAACGTCTTGCTAATATACATTAGGTATGTATTATCCGAATTATACCCTGTACAAGTTAAATGCGCGATCGTCTTACGAAGATCGCACATTTCCATATACCGCACACCTTGTCCATGGCTGGATGCAAGTATCAGTGTGCGAACGTGACAGAGATTGGTAGTACGATGCTTTAATAAAATATCATAAGGAGAGTTGGAATGTTTGGTTGAAAATGTTTGAATGGAAATAAATGTAGGAAGGACCGCGCGATAACGACGTACGATGACGCTCGAGGACAGTGCTCTTGTATTATATTTTCCCTACTTTCTCTTATGCATCGGACGATCTGCACAGATGACGCCGACGCCGACGACGACGACGACGACGACGACGATGACGACCACAACGACAATTGATTCTCCTTTCAGTCGCACATCACCATCGGCATCATCAATGTTATTATCACTATTTTTTAATATTATTGTTACTCTCCTCCGTCTTCTTGTTCCTCTTCGTCTTCTTCTTGTTATTGTTATTGTAATACGGAAGTTGTAAGCCGCAATCATAAACCAGTTGAAATATCCCTTTTCTCTCTTCATCCCCAGGAAAAAGACGATGACTCTATGACATTTACAGCTTCTCACTAATTCATTACAATTTCTTTTAGTTGACTCCTTCAGTATTTGCCCATCAGGAGATACGATTACGATAAGGTGTGGTCAAAGAGATTGCAGATAGAGGGCCCAAAGCAGTTATAAATTGATAGAGACAATTTAAAAATGAATTTTTCTTTTCACGTCGTTTGCGACGATAGTTTTATCGAAATCGAACTGCACTGTCTTTCCCTCTTCCAACTGCAACTGTTACGATGGGCTTGAGAGTAATAGGAGGCATCGATAGTAAGCCGATCGATGAGCCTGAAGTAACGTAAGAGCGTGCTGTTGTTCTACCAAAGATCGAGCTATCGATCGGTACGTTACTGATAAATGATCGGGTGCGTTGGTTCGACTGGCAGATCGCTATCGAGGTCGAGGGACACTCCGTCTTTCGAGACGAGATAGTGAGTGAGGAGTTGACCTTTTCCCTTAACGAAGACGAGGCCACGTTGCTCAAATCCAAAGCCAAACGGTTCCAAGATCTTTCTTGTCTCGTCGGTCACCTGTAATAAGAGAGTGGCACTCGTAATAATTTCGATTCTTTCCTCCTCCGCCTCCTCCTCCTGGTCCGTACCTGTATGCAGCCAACTTTGCCCGTACTCTCCATTCTCGAGGCAACATTTACAGTGTTCCCCCAGATGTCATAGTGTGGCTTTCTCGCGCCGATGACGCCTGCCGTGACAGGGCCATGGTTAATTCCCATTTTAAGGACAAAATGATTGAAGCTCTGCTCGTTGATACTCGAGAGAGCTTTCTTTAACTCCAGGGCAAACTCGACGAGAATGGACAAGTGACCCCACCGTGGGCTGTCTTCAGCCTCAACGGAATCAGTGATGCCAGAGGCTGCCATGTAAGTGGAGCCTATGGTCTTGATCTTAATGATGTCCTTGAACTTGCACTGATCGAGAATCTGCGAACGATGATAGTTACCCAACTAGACGGTTGGCTACGATATTGGCTTCGATATTGGCTACGATATTGGCTAGATTATGAAATACTTACGGCGTCAAAATCGGATATGACCTCGTTGAGGAACCTGAGGCATTCGAGGCCTTGATTATTGATACTCTCCTCGCTATAGAAGTCGGCAAAGTTGGGCATACTGGCGAATAAGACACCGACTTCGGCGTAACTCTGACTGTAGAGATCGTCGTGATGTCTCGCTCGCGACAAGAAGTAGGCAGCTACGTGAGGCGGTAGAATATTATATATTAACGCCCCGTTCCTTCGCTTCATGTCGGCCGCTCTTTCTCGTTGAGCTGCAACCTCCCTACCTCGAAGATAAAGCATCCGCCTTGCCTTTTCCGCCTGTATGGGTATCGAACTGTTACTACTATTAGGGCATAATAACCCATGACTAATAAACGTTACTCGAATTAGGCCAATCGGAGGGAATGCGAGTAATTGGTTGAAAATAGTATAATAATACTTACGTATCTTGCAACGATGACCAAAGCCGTGCTGATGGTTAGCAAGGTAGCCGATAAGGAATACTTTAGAGGAAATGGCACGGGGCCGGGCGGTGTCGAAGCTACGTCCTCTCGATCGAGGCTAGGCGCAAGGAAAAGGATATTGATCGAACATTGCGCGCCCGCCAGTGCGTACATTAAGACCGCCTTGCCCAGGTAGCACAAGTAGGTTGGCATTGAAATGGCGACGAGTGCTAGAACGCCGACGTACGAGTAGTACGACGGATATGGGCAACGGGGTGACCAGCTGATGGAAGCGTTCGTCGGCGGCTCAACTTCATCGATGATCGCACAATTGCCCTGAAACGTAACGTGATGTAAGCTGATGTAAGGTAACGTAACGCAACGTAACGCGACGTAACGCGAAGTAAGGTGATTTAAGGCGATCAGTTGGTACCATGTCGAGCAGAAGAAAGTCCGTTAATGAGAAGGTCATCAGCAAGGCCAAAGTTCTTCTGAGCCAAGTTGCTCTGACGGCGCTTCCGAGGCAGGTGGCTCCGGCAAGTACGACGCCGAAGAGGGCGACGACACCTGCGCCACCCCAGGTGAACGGTCCCCAAGGCTGTAGCCTCCAAACCGGTGCCGAGCAGATCATTACCAAGGGACCGCCGAGCAAAGATAGGGGAGAGAACGCTTCCTCGGCACTGTGAAAGGCCGATTCGACGTTTGGATCGTTGAAGCGCAGCGAAACCGAGGAGACGTGACCTTTCAGGTCGGCAGCACCGCCTGCCAGAACGACGCCCAACAAGACAAGACATTACCCTTTCCTTTCCTTTCCTTTTCTTTCCTCGACTCTCTAACTGATCAACTTACCCTTACTGTCCAATTCCTTTCTTAACCTTTGCCGAAATTCTTTCGAGTCTTCCTTCTCGCTTCTGCACTCGGAATTCTCCATCATTCTCGGAGAGTTTTCAGCGTCGGCCAATGATGCCAAACTCTTCGTTACCGCAGGTTTGAATGGTTTCAATGCCCTCACTATGAAGTACGTCACTATGCCGGCCTTTTGAAGAGCTTCCTCTCTCTTCTCTCCGTATGCCGGTTCAACCTCAAACTCGCCATTTAGGAAGCTCAGTGTCACGTTCGAAATATGAACTCTCCTTAGGAATGAGATTTCACCAAGTATTAGGAGGATAATTCCAATAGTAAACAATGATGGTTGCTTCATCTAATTATTACAGAACGCAACTCTTTTTCTTCAATTTGAATTTTGGAAAGAAGATTAAAATGTGAGAAGAAATAATTTCTCATCGTTATCGTTGTAGCAGTGGTTATTTTTTATTGTTGCTATAGCAGTATGCAACAGTCTAATGTGAATGTAGGTAGGTGTAATAGAGCCTTACCCTGCCATACCACTGCTCTCCATCTTATTGGCCAACTCAACGTCCTTGCTGTAGACATCGAATTGCCACTGTCTCTGGCCTAGGACACCTGCCAGAACAGCGCCAGTGTGAATGCCCACCCTCATGTCTACGGGACTATTGGTCGTCTGTTGGACGTACTTGATGGCATCGACCATCGATAATCCCATGTGGACACAAAGCACCGCGTGATCGGCCCTTTCGACCGGTGCTCCGCTTATACAATAGTAACAGTCACCTAAGATCTTGATACGTAGTTGCTCGTACCTGTCGACATACACGCCAGATACCTCATTTAACGAGGAGCCATTTTTCCCCTCGCTCTTTCCTTGCCTCCCTTCGTCATTCTCTCTCTCTCTCTCTCTCTCTCTCTCTCTCTCCTCATCTTTCTCCCTCTATGATAGTTTACCACCGCGCAACAAAGTATCGATTGCTCGGCTCCAACTTCCTTGAAGGACTCTGTTTCAAAAAATGTCCTTTCAACGAAACATGCTTTCTGGTTGATTTTATTGGCCAACAACTGATCGTATGTGAATGAAAAATATATATGCGAGAGAGGGGGGAGGGCAAAAGGAAGAGGAAGAAAGAGAGATAAAGATGAGATCAAGTACCGTTCACTGAGTTGATCGAAACGAGCAAATAGCTCATTCAGAATCTTGACGAGTTCACTGGCACTGTAGGTCGAGGATATAGCGGTGAAACCGACGATGTCAGCGTAAAGTATCGAGACGTTTTCGTGCCTGGACATGTAGATTTTCTTAAACTGAGTGTCGAGCGAGGCGCCGAGATCCTGACGCATTTTAACGGCAACGTGCTCGGGAAGGACGCTCAAGAGTAGTCTCTCCTGTTCGGCGCTCTGCTCCTCGATGATCAGCTGCACCTCCAGGCTCTGTCGGGTCTCCAGGAAAGCGCGACGCTGCTGGAACTCCGCCAGGGAGTAGCTAGAAGCACCCAAAATGGCGGCGCCGGCCGAGAGTGTCACCGTCAGGATCTACGGGACGTTGACGTGAAGCAGCTTGACAGAACACGTACTTTGCCTCACGCGGGACTTTCTTGCCATTTTGAGGAAGGAATTTGGGAACGAATTTGGGAAGGAATTTGGGAAAGAGGGGATGCTCAAACAGCTCTACGATCCCTTTACGTCTAGCTAGGTCTATGTACACACATCTGTTGATGTGCGCCAACCTCGAAGGTTGGTAGAGCGATACCGGAACTCGACATGCTCGCGAAGAAGCAATAATTGACTCATTCTTTGGCATATTGGGCCGAATAAAAGGGTAGAGGAGAATCGCGGTGCATTCTCATTGAAAAAGCTGATCGGACAAGAAGAGGGTGAACGGGTTCATACTCTCCTCTATTTTAGACTAGCCATTGACCGAACTCTACTCGAGTGTCACTAACGACGCGTCACACGTCGCGTCACACGTCGCGTCACACGTCGCGTCACACGTCGCGTCACACGTCGCGTCACACGTCGCGTCACACGTCGAGTCACACGTAGCGTCCCCCACACCCGGAAAAGCTCTCGCTTTCAACGGATGATCGGCTCGTCGCGAGTCCTCTTTCTCTCGCTTTGCCGCTCTCGGTTCCATCAAAATTTCCTTTGCATACATTCGGCTCGAATTGTTCTTTGAATCGACGCTGTAGGCGATAGTCTCTGGTAGGTCGAAGCTGCCGTTTCGATCGATAGAAATGTAAGAAAGTTGTCGAGTCGTCGAGAGTAATTACTAGTTGATGGCAGTAGTAGCGCGCACGGATTCGATTAGTGTGACGATTAGTGTGACGACTAGTGTGACGACTAGTGTGGCGGCAACAGTTGTTTCTTCGCGGCGCGCGGCAGCGACGCGTTACCTCGTGTCCGCGCGTCGACAAATCTTACACATCTACATATAGAGGCCAAGTTACGTTATACCGGACACGGCCAATATCGCGTACAACCTGAACCGCTATACGATTGTCGGAAATCGATACTCGATTAACGAAAGGCGAAATCAATTAAATGGAAAGAGTGTTGGACGATGTCTCCAATTGAGAGTGACGAGCTGAGTGTGGGAACGGTATTGAATATTGATCCTGCACAATATCTATCGGCGGTCCTCTGTCTGAATTGGTCGAATCGTGAAATGACCGGCATTTGCCGCTGACAGGCGCAAAGAGGATTGCGCTATTGAAAAGAAAGCTTGATGAAAGAATGAATAAATTGGGAATGCGATGAAATGGAAGATCTTCTGCGCTCGTTTCCTGGATGGAGGAGAGGAAGGAGGGAAGGAGGGAAGGAAGGAAGGAAGGAAAGTAGCGAAGAGTAGCTAAGGATTGCGAGTAAATTTTGGTGAGGACCTACCAGAACGTCGATGGGTGTTTGTGCGGGTGCCTTGGACAATCCGACAACGGCGACGATGTAGGTTAACGCCGTTCCGAGGGCGAGGAGTGCGCATAGGGAAAGCCTCAAGGGCAGAGTTGCGAAGAGAAGATAGAGAAGCAGTAGGAGCCATCCGAGTCCGTCTCGAGGCGTGACCTCGGTCGACTTTAGGAAAAGCTGTGCCAATAGCTGTGCCGTCGAAAGTTGCCATGCCATGTGCGGCATCGCCGCCCAGAGTGCGTCTCTCGCCCTGGTCCCATGCTCCGCCCAGGCCAGGAGGCCCAGGTTCAAGCCAAGGAAGACGGCGGTGACGCCGCGGGCGCGTAGCTCCGGCTCCGGCGACGCAACCGTATAAGCACCGTACAAAATAGCCGACAATAGGAAACAGTGGAGTCCACCCCGTCTCTGCTGAAGAGAAGAGGCCCGATACAAACGTTCGAGCTTCGCGTTACTGAAACTCGTTCGCAGCAAATTCGACGGCCTCCCTGAGCTCAGGTACGAATCTTCGTTCGACGTTTCCAATCGCTGCGACATTGCGCCGATTTCTCTTCCTTCAGCACCGCTCCGACGACACTGCTCCGACGACGTCACCCTTCCCTTATCCTTATATCGAGATCATTCTCCTTCTCCCTCTCTATCTATCTATCTATCTATCTATCTATCTATCTATCTACCTATCTATCTCTCTCTCTCCCACCTTCTCACCCCTCCCCTATTTAACACAATCTCGCAAAAACAAAAGCACTTTTACATTTTCTTCATCGCACTAGGCCAAGAGACGTTTGCTCGGGCACAAGATACTTATGACGCGAACATAACGTCCTAATTTCGCGTCACATAAGAACGCGGAAGTCGCATGCACCCTGATATATATAGACGAGCTTTTTCCACTCATCGATAGATTAACACGCACAAGATTAATTTGAACCGTCTATTTGACGAGCTGATCGATGTCCTTTGGCCTCTGCTATGTCGAGGCTAAAGTGGGCGAGGTCACGATCTTCCGTTCTTTCTCTCTCTCTCTCTCTCTCTCTCTCTCTCTCTCTCTCTCTCTCTCTCTCTCTCCCTCCCTCTCTCCCTTCCCAACAAGTGAACGACGACGGTCTTCGATCTCTTTTTTCTCAAACCCTCTCTTCATGTCCTCCTTCCTTCATCGTCGGCGCTTTCTTCAAAATATCGTTAGTCGGATACGAAAATGCGTGAAAGGAGAAATTTCGCATTCTGTGGATATGACATGTGGTCAGGCGAACGGATGCGGTAGATAGATAGAAAGATAGCTTCGGATGCACTTGCAGCAGTAGCGCGCGCGGTTTCTGCTGGCTGGAATATTACTACCGGCGATGAGCCTCCTTCTCTCCTCCGCAGAGGAGAGGCGTACACCTTTGACTCGTCCCTCTTCAATTTTCTCTAACCCCTGTAACGTCTAGTTCGTCGCCACTGCTGGCACTGCTAGCACCGCCATCGCCATCGCCAGCACCACCACCACCACCACCACCACCAGCACCGCTACTACCACTACCACTAGCAGCACCGCCACCGCCACCGCCGCCACCAGTACAGCCACTGCGGTCGTTGTCGTGTTACCGTCGTTGTCGTTGTTGCCGTGACGGCGGGTGCCGCTACTGCCGCTGCTGTCACTGCTACTATCATCGTTCCTGCTGCCGCCACCATCGTTAAAAGTACTGATAGCAGTAGAATGAAAAACAGCAGCAGCAGCAGCAGCAGCAGCAGCGGCAGCAAGAAGTAGAAGAATTGGAGGTAAAGCAGAATGAAGGGTAGTAATAGCAGGCAGCTCTAGAAGGAGCAGCACCGGCACTCCTTCCCCCGTAAGGTAAATCGCATCGTCCAGGCGTGCGCCATGCGGCTCGCCAACAGCTCAGCCCTCTCCGCTTCGGGTCGATATCAACGGGCAGAGAGCCCCAGCAGTCGCCGCTTAGTCCTACCTACGACCCTTTCTGCGACCCTTTCTCCGACTCTCTCTCTCTCTCCCTCTCTCTCTCTCTCTCTCTCTCTCTCTCTCTCTCTCTCTCTCCCATCATCTCGTGAACCGAGCGACTTAGCTAAGCTCAAAGACGACAGATCTGCGTCTCCTATCCTCTATACGAAGCTGTCAGAACGATGTAGTCAATTTCATTTCCCTTTTTCAATCGTGACCAACATTGATCAGTGCTCGATTGGTTACGATAGGAGAGTGGTCACCGTGACGCGTGGCGCAGTGACGATTTCAAAGTGCTTTCAGACTGAATGACGCTAATTCATTTCACAGTCTTTTATTCTGCTCGGCGTCGTGATTGTGCCGAATGCGCGATTAGATATATTATAGAATTGTACAGCTTTTAATGCTTGTCGATTTACTACAAGGGTGGATGGCCGACATGAAAAACCGGTTTCCCAATTACACGCGAGGCATTCGACCAAAGAGTTGATAGCTTCCGTAAGATTATTTCGGTGTTGCCCTAAATTGAATGAAAAGGGAGAGCCATTGGATTATCGTAAGGAAATGTAACGTAACGGAATAGTAATCTTTCCCCGTAACGGATATTGTGCCAGGAGAAAAGAATTTTCGACAAGAAGAAAAGACATTCCTTTATTTAACCGAGCTACGAAGTGCTTGCGTCGATAGCGCACATGAATGACGTGCGTCATTAGCAGCTGCCCTATGCCATTACAAGATATGTAAAGGGACGGGGGGGGGGGGGGGGGGCAGGTCTCTATTTGTCCAAGATGAAAAGTCAGAAGTGCGCGAAGAGTAAGATAACGATGACCGGTTATCGATAATCAAGTATCAGTTGGCCAGCTGCTCGTCTAGATGTTTGCGCATTTCTTCAGGTACCACGTAACCCATCTGTTGCATCTCGCGCACTATCTTCGGAACATTGCCGAGGGATTCTACCCACTTGTAGTAATGCAACTCTTCTCGTGTACCGCCGTATTTCTTTGGCAGACTCGTCGGTGAAATGTGCTTGTGAAGACTGTCAAGATTGCTCCCATGGAAGAAAATCTTATCTTGCATTCTTGGATCGAGAAGAGGCTTAAAAACGGCGAATATCGCATCAAATACCCAGGACTGATTAATAATGTGAATGGCATGTGTTTTCATGGGAAATGCAGAGACCATCAGGGATATGACCATGCTCGCCACCTAAATTACGACAGAGAAAGAGACAGAGGGAAAGGTGGTGAGAAGGAGTAGAGAGGAAAAGAGAGAAAATTATTATTATTATTATTATTATTATTATTATTATTATTATTATTATTATTATTAATATTATTATTATTATTAGCCTCCTTAATATCGAGGGAAAAATTTCACAGAGTATTGCGAAAGAGTGTAAATGGATGCTACGAACCTGTGGAGTAATCGTCCATGCATGGCCCATGGTAATACCCTGGAAATCAAAGATGGCTACGCCACCGAGTATTTGTGCTCTGGGCTCAAGAACGCCAAGTTCCAATATAATTACTGTTGCTTTGAAAATTTCCTCCACCGGATATTTTCGCGGATCCCAGTTGCCTATACGATAAATCATCATTCGACGGCCGCACTGAGTTCTGTACGCCGGTACGGTCATAACGTCATCATCTCCGATATGCTTCATATCCAATGGATTGATATCTTGATGGATCTCGGGATGTTCCTCTTTGAAGTTGTAGTAATTCACTATCTATCGAACGAATTCTTAAATGGGCGTGTGTGTGATATACAACCTCGGTAACATGCTTATGCACCAAAGACGATAAAAAGCAGGAAAATGAGGACGACGAGACTGATAACGATGATGAGTCGAGAATAACGAGAGGAAATTGCTTATTTAGATTAGATTTCGAGACGCTAGTGGTGAGTAGTGAGTCGTCTGTAAGATGACTACGAATCATGTACATTCATTTAATTCGCGTTCAGTGGAACAACTGAGAAATCGATCAATATATCTTGGCATAATTGTGCGACGATTTGTGTCGTAATGATCTGCGACTGGACGATCATCAAAAGATAGATTATCGTTTTCCTTCAATCATTTTATTTTTGGCCTATTTCGAAAAAATGAAAAGACTGTTGCCATATAACGTTGCTAATTTAATTGTCGCACACCCGTTGATGAGGGCGACAGTGGTTGATGTAGGAATTGGCTGCCAGAGACAGGGACGGGGGAAGAGTGTGTATGGGTTGTCAATCATGGGTGTGATATGTGAAAGTCACAGTCCGATTGGAAAGACAGAAAGATGTTGTGGCGAGGGAAGTTTACATAAAGTACTTCTTTCTCTCTCATCAGGGCGAACAAGGTACAACTTTTATAGGCGTTAAGAGAGTTTCGTTTAATGTCACGGGTCAGTGAAGCTCATGAGTTGGGAAGGCGGTAGACTGTAGATAAGTTAAGACTCACCAATCGATGAGCGCGCTGAACGTTGAAGTTCCTGGCCCGTAGAAATCTGATGAGGAAAGCATCGTCAATCCTATGCGGGATGCATTCTCCTCTCTCTGAGAAGAAATTGATTCCGTCAAGATTGATAATAATAATAACAATAACAATAACAATAACAATAATAATAATAATAATAATAATAATAATAAGAATGAAAAAAATTCATACCGTAAATCATATCGCGAAGTTCCTGAATAGTTTGACACTTGACCTCATCGCTCTCTCCTAAAACCCGTCTGGCATACTCCAAAACTTCGGCAGGTGCTTCTCCGAGATCCAGCATGATCTGCTCGTCATCCGCCTCCTCCTTTAGATCGTCCTTTAGCTCCGGCATGATCGATTTTTCCTTCGAGCCTAGCTTCTCCGTAACATGGGTTTCACGAGTTTTCGGCCGTTCGACGTTTTCCGAGAATTCTCTCTCGCTCCTCACCCGTTCAGCTGGCACTCTCGGCTCCTTCGAATCGAATCATCCTTCGTTCAGCTTTTAATATATAAAACGAAGTAAAATTCATTCGGCAAATGACAAGAGACGCCATATATATGTATATCCATATGTATGTAGGTATATATGACTGATAGTTTTACGGGAATATTATTGAAGATTGAGAGAAAAAGAGAAGCTCGAAGGCTCTTTGGATCGAATAATCGGAACTTGATACGAGACGTGGAACAATGGTAATGGGAATCAATTTTTTGGCAGGAGTGGGAGGTCCTTTGAGGGAAAATGGATGCGTAAGGTGAATGTAGCGAAAAAGACAAGTAAAGCAATATCGATGATGAGAGAAATCGGATGAAATCCTTTGAGGATAAGAGGGATGTAAATGTAGAGCGAGGGTGCGATCCGGTGTGACGCGTGACGTAAAGAACTGACTTGAGCCGAGTCGAGGTGGCTCGAGGGATCGCCGAGAGTCGTTCTCTTCATTATCACCGTCTTGCGCCAATATCAACTTGTTGGGGCGACTCCCCCTTACACAGTCCATAAGCGGTGCAAGAATCTTTGGAGATATTTTGAAAGGTTGACTTCCGAAATATTTTGGTTGCCGTTCTACGCGTGGAAGGGGCCTGTCTAGGCTGAACGCGGCGAGCGATGCATTCCCCAACTGAATCGCGAAATCACGTATTACGCCTCTCGACGGCCCGCGTCATCGGCGACAGTCCGAATGGCTAGAGATAACCTCCTCCTCCTCTTCCTCCTTCTTCTCCTTCTCGCACTCCTCCTCCTTCCCTGCTAGTCGCGCTCTTATATCTCCAATCTCGGTGTGTGCAACTTTTTCTATCCTGTGCAACAAGCTCCGCGTCTGAAATTTATGCCCTAGTCAACGAAATCTTCCAGCGCACTTTTACATATACCTTTTGCCACGCCACGTCACCTCGGTCATCGTTAACCCTCCTTCTGTCCCAATGAAACACGGATCAGACAATCGTAAAATCGTAAAATAAATATCTCATCTACGATGTACAATACTTGTGGCATGCTCGATACTAATTGCCCTTCCCTCTACCCGTCGACTAACCAATTAATCGTTATCGCATCGTCTCTATTTCATTGGCAGCAATTTTGTAACAACTTTGCCAACTTGCTATTAATATTTACGCGCTTCGGCACTCAGATTATACCTTGCCACAATAATGATGAGAGAAAAAAATGAGCGAGAGGAAAGGAGACGGGCGTATTGTAAAAAGTGTTGACATAATCGGATAGAGAGTGACAGAAGGTATAAGACAAAGAGCGCTGGTTACATCAAAGGTTACTCTCCAAGGAGCGTATGGAATAGATGGAGAAAAAACAGCTCACCGCATAGGAGATGGCTAAGATGACAAGATCCAGTTAGTCCCGACACAATGCCTTTACGATATGGTGAGAGTCATATGGGATAAGGTTGAACGACTCTGACTCAACTTTATAACCGTAAAGCCGAATGAAAATTCGAGCTAGCAAATGTAAGTGAATTGAGGACGTGCAGTATTGACAATTTGCTAGATCGCCCTGTTATCGATCGATTAAATTCGAAAAATGATAGTCGAATTAACCGATATGAAGAAGAAGGTAATGAGGCGCGAATGTTCGAACTGGTTCGAAGCGAATCCGGCGAAAAACGACGTGAAACTAACAACTGTTGACGACGGTAGTTGGCAAGGTGCGCGCGCGGTGATGCAATTGACTGCAACTCGGTGTTAGTGAGCGAGCGAGCGAGTTGTGCACCGGTACGAAATACGTACTTACCGGTTTCCCTCTTACCTCGACA
This sequence comes from Anoplius nigerrimus, assembly GCA_914767735.1. Taxonomy (NCBI): domain Eukaryota; kingdom Metazoa; phylum Arthropoda; class Insecta; order Hymenoptera; family Pompilidae; genus Anoplius; species Anoplius nigerrimus. Next base: position 130,198 of record OU612086.1, read on the forward strand.
GCGTCACCTTCGAAAAACCTTGATGGACGGCGCAATCGAGACTCCGCGGATTTTGCCTGATCTCGCAGAACTTAGTGTCAGGTCGCGGCCCGAACGAGGAAGGTCAGTGTTAATCATTACTTTCGCTCAATGGGATCGGACGCGGCAGGACGCGGCAGGACGCGACAGGACGCGACAGGACGCGACGGGAGACATTGATTTTTCGGCAGGATCTTTTCTTCCCATTGAAAGAGAAGGAATTAGAGAGGGAGTTACCGATGCGCTTAGCGGAACTAAGCGGAAACGTTGTAACATTCGTCGGACCGCGCTGAGACGCCAAAACGTGCTTATCCGCTCTGACATAATTCCTCATTTAGCACGGTATAAAGTGCTATAACAAGCTATTAAGGGGATTGTTGGAAATTGGCAATGTGTGGCGGTCGGTGAATGGAATTTTGCCAATTAAAATGATTGAGAATCGAAAGTGAAATTTTGAGACTGGCTCTAAGCTGAAAAAGGTGGGGTACGTGTCTTTCGCAGGTGCATTAGTCGAAGTGAGGTGCGCACCGCTGACTGTTGTGAAACGTGGTCAGGGTCAGTCTATTGCATCCACGGACCGATGCTTTCACTAACGGCTGCATCACAGACCGGACTGAGCCGGCTGTCGTTCCCGCCGTCTCTCCCGCCCCCCTCTCCCGCCCCCTTCCGATTATGGGCTGCCCTGCGTATAGAAGCAACCACTTGCTTACATACTTTCGGACCTGTACACACACACGCGCGCGCGCACATCTTTGCCTCTGATGCAAGTGAGCGAGGGTAACATTTTGTTTCCTAGCCGATCGCTATATAAACATTAACGGCACTGCACATATTTTAAGTTATCAACTCGATAACTTCAAATATCTATTAATACCTTTCACTCTGACGCATTCGCTATTACGTGACAAATATACCGAAATTCTCTCACTTCTCTCTCTCTCTCTCTCTCTATTCTCTTCTACCCTTTGTAAGGCAATCCATCATTACGACAGGCTGTCGTGATTACAGCATTGTTTGGTAAACATGTTTGTCGGTATCAAAATTGACAATCGTATCTGTAGCCGTCATTTTGATATTCGAAATCTCGCACTCGTTAGCACTCGATGTCCAGCCGATGCGATCACCGATAATAATTCACGATAATTTATTATATCAGGCACACGAGTCTCAGACTAAAAGGTCAAGCATGTATTTCAGCTCTTCTTCGCGCAAGATTTTTATAGTTTCATTAGGATCAAACGTAGTATTTACCGAACACAAAACCCAAAGAGAGATCCTCTTGCGACGATTATTGACAAAGAGAGATAGAGAGAGAGAGAGAGAGGAGAGAAGAGAGATAATTGGTTGCCGTGGAGCCTTGACTCCTGCATAGACCATTGTTATTCGTGAGGATCTCATCGTTCCGTCCACAAAGCGGTAGCCAATCTTTTTTACTCGTCTTCGTCCTTTATGGCTCCTACAATCATCAACATGACTTTCAATTCGGATCACGCAGCAGCCCAACGACGAGCTAACTCTGTCGGAAAAGTTGGAAAGAAAGATATATCTTTCCTCTGTTCGGCTTTATCTTCTCCTTCCTTTGTCACGATGCTCGCATTCTCGTTCACTAGGTTCACATACGTAATATTCATTCCTCTCACTCTCTCTATTTTCAAAGATAAAAGGCTGATCATGTACTATGGTGTGCTTGATTAATGCACTAGCCCTTCCCTTTGTCGTTAGAGGAATAAATGCGCACAACGATAAAGTAGTGGAAAAATGATAAAATTTTGGACATTTTGACACTTTCCGGTACAGGACGTAATTTGTGATGTGATCGAGGATGAACTCACCGTAGACGGAGCGAGGAATCTTTAAAATGGATCAGAAACGTTGTCAACTTGTACGACAAGTTGATGGAAATGACTATCTCAAGGACACGTAACTGACTCGATGCTCACTAAGCCACGTTCCTAGGAGTACTGGCGGTGCATCGCCGATATAACTAGTGGCGAGCAGTTACTTTCAACCTTCTTCCGTGTCTGTAATTCCGGCGACGAGAAAGTTGTAGAGCGACCGGCCGACCGGCCGACCGAGCGACCGACCGAACAACCGACCGAACAACCGACCGAACAACCGACCGAACAACCGACCGAACGAACAACCGACCGCCGGCAGTGACGGCTGCCAATGGCCAACGGTGGTGGCAGCAAGTAGCCTACATCAACGGAATCTTTTAATTTCCACCGATTGCCAAAAATATTGCCGAAAATATTACCGAAAATATTACCGAAAATATTACCGAAAATATTACCGAAAATATTACCGAAAATATTACCGAAAATATTGCCGAAACCGGTTCGGAAGAACGAGTCTCAGAAATCGGGCACATCTATTTCATTTCAATGTAGAATCTCTTACAAACTGATTCCTCTAATAGCGCCTTCGATGTCGAATCGAATCTAATCCAATGATAGGTCACAATACGTGAACGCACTAACGACAGAACTAATGTCAGGCAAATTTGTGATGGGCGAGGTTGCTTATCTGCTATTCTTCGGAGTGAGACGCGATGGGCTTGTCGCGCGGCACTGGAACGAAATAATTCTGGGTGACATCCGCGGTTCCGTACGTTCCGCGTATAAAATTGATATCACGCTGTCAGTAGACCTACACTTATCCGCCTATTGCCGTTATGAAAATCTCCGTCGCATATTAAACTCCACCTCGCGGTTCTTGCTGTCTCCTTAGGAGACCTCAAACCTTCCATAAGTGACACCATTAATTCCCGACTCCGCTATGTCCCCTAATGTTGGAAAGAAGAGAGTTCATGCACTAGTTAATGCGCTCCTCTATACCACACTTCTTACGACAATTTAGTACATTACCTACTACTGGCTCCAGTTACAAACGACTGGCGGTAAAGATATTTCCGAGATCGCATTCCATACTATTTCCATCTCTTCCTTTGTCAAATCCATTCCCTGCTCGAATCATCCAAGTTATTGTGCCCGAAACAATTATTATTGGGTCAAGGATAACGATGATCCTGATTGGCCTGCAAATCCAACAGTGTGCAGCTGCCACAATATCTAGGAAGTAATTACACAACTCCGTGACAGGTAGGAGGCTAGGGCAACTGTTTCGCTCTTTCCAATTTTGAAAGGGCTATTCCAACTCCCTTATCACCTATTCAAAGGGCAATACCGTTGCAGACTGTATACCCGAGAGCTCCTAAATATGATGGAATAGCGTTCGATTAACTTGATTTCCGTTCAACGCTTAACATTGGCTTGACCGATGGGCCAACGGATGGGCCGCGGAAATCATTTGAATCACTCGAGAGCGAAGCGCGGCTCTTTCTTGCGACAACTCTTGACTGCAGAAGACGGCTCTCCCGTCTAGACTGATACGTAACCAAAAGGCTAACCGTACCACCGTTCGAATCCTTACTCTTACCTCATCGCTTCACTTCTCTCCGATCGAACGCTCAGCGTGCAACCATAATATCATTTCTCCCATGTTTCGCCAATTCAATGGCATATTCCTGATTAATGTGAAATTTCGATGTTTTCCAATTACGCGTAAGTAGACGAAAAGTTAACAATTTCGTCAATTCGCTTATCGCTCAACATTATCGAACGGGCTAGACATAATCGAGGTTGAACGTTTCTCGGTGAAAAGGTCGTGAATCTTTCCATTTCTTCTTCGTGCAATTTAGCGGAATGAGCAGCGAAATGAGTAGCGAAATGAGTAGCGAAATGAGCATCGAAATGAGCAGCGGTATGAACAGCGGAATTATCGTTCGAAGCGCGTCGTTGTGAACGCGCCTGTAATACTATGTGTGAAAGTGAAATCGACGTCGAATCTGGTCAGTGAAACGAAACTTACGGACAGTCGGAAGTCTCTGTTACACGGTTCCGGCATCGGCTTACGTCTGAACTTTAAGGTCAACCGTTATTCGTAACCGAGAACGTAAGATCTTTCCTAAAGAGGCTGTCTATAATTGCGTCAGTGGCAATGCCGAGTTAAAAAATATTTCGAGCTTTTCACTCATCAGGCAGAATATGAAAAAGGATTAGATGTCACTCGTCTGTCTCTTGCTTTGCCATGACCAAGGCCCGACCTAATTAAAGTCGACGAGCGTTTCAATATATCGGTTTCGCCTTGTACGACGTAGATATCAGTGCACCTTGAGTCCGCATAATTGTCCAACCTTTCGTTGCTACATAATTACCGATATCTTCCTCGCACGATGACGATAATAATGATAACTATCACGATGATAATGATGATGACAATGGTGGTGATAATGCTCATGATGACGATGGCGCCGTCTACGATACCTTTCTAGGTAGATGAGCATTTACGTATACGTACATATACCAGTTTTTCCTTGAATGCCCTTACTCAACTTTTATTCATCCATGCAATGTCGTTTTCAATCTCTAAATCCTTCTGAAGGTAATTGTTAAAATCTTGATCTTTTACCGTGAAATTTCATTAAATCTGTGTTGTGTCGGACGTGTCGATTTTGCAAGATCAATCAATGGTCAATACCGATACAATGATCGATAATACCCGCTACGGGATAATGAACGGTTAGTTCAGTGTCGTATGCAACTTTGAAACAGTACATTGCCACACTGCCCAACTAAAATGTGAGAGTATTCCGTGGCAAGTTGACAAAGCGGGCGCGCCTCCGTCAACTTTCACGAAACTATAATGGAGATACGCTGAACGAATGCCCATGGGAAGTGTACTGTAATTGAAACAATTCTTGTTGTGCAGCTTCAGTTATTTTGAGAAAAGTATGTATAGCAAGATCGTGGAACTAAAATAATTTGAAATTCTCAAAAATGTCCTCCATCTCGAATAACAGACGTCTTCCTCTGAATTAGTATTTCCACTGGTCCCCTCAAACTTGTCTGAATGTTCGCGGTGTGCCATTGACGGGCACGCTCGATTCAGCTTATATCACACACATGTAGAGAGCTACTTATGTACATTAGGGATAAATCACACGTAAATATAAATGTATCTATATATCTGCGTGTGTCAATGTAGAGAGACAAATACATAGGCAGCTCGGTTGACGCAGTTTGTCGGGGCATGTGCTCTTACGTCAACTGACAGGCAGCGATATTAGCAGCGACATTAGCAGCGGCGGCAAGCTCACAGTTTCAAAGTTAGCAGAGTCCTCCGTGCAACATTATCCTCACGCATTATACGATATAGATGTCAGATCTTAACATACAACTTGTTACCAGGGTAATGTTGAGAAAAACTTTTCTCCGTCTTTTGTTATACTGAGCGTAGGCCTGAATTGACGGGAATTTGACGGGAATTTCCAGGCTACGTAATCGTCGTTAGAGTACATATCCTTTTTCTACGAGATATGTAACCTGTCGGTACGTATCCCTGGCAGTGCAAATATTCCAAAGAAATCTGCCGGGCAGCACTTAAGAAGCGGAGGGTGACCTCGATGAAAAAAGTACCATAAACAGGTCTATTACTCTTTCCCCCGCTAGCCGCGACGTCTCTACGAGATGTGGATCAAAAGATATGTTTGAATTATATTAATACAGCAGCGATGAGAAGCGAAGGTGGTTCGGAAAAGTATTTCGCTGTATGCATAGATACGATTCTAGATGCAGAGGAAGTGAGATTACATAATCGTTGTATACGCATCCATTGGATTGGTGGCGTCGATTGGTAGCGTCGATTGGTGGCGTCGATTGCTGGAATAAAGGAGAAGGTAAGAAGAGGGTTTTTCTTTCCTTTTTTGTCTCTCTCTCTTTTTGCAGATCGCAAACGATTCCTGAGCAGAGAGGTAGGACTTTTGACGCGTAGCGTAAGCGTGTATCGTTAGTAGGCCTTGATCGGAACCACGTGGCTGCGCACACGACGGTCGATTGATGATCGGTGATGGCGAGAGTGGGGCAGGGAGGAATAAATAAACGGATAGCGGTGGATAGCGGCCGGTAAAATAGCATTGCGTTTGTTGGCAGTGGTTGGCAGTCGGCGGGGCGGAGAGGAGGGTCAGAGCTCAAACATCGGCCGGCGCGCCGATCGCCGATGCCCGATCGCCCCCTTCCCCTTCCCCTTACCCTTTATATATAGAAGGTGTCAGCTCTCTTTCCATACTTCGTTATAGTTCGCGCTAATTCCTCTGACAGTCGATATCGATCTTACCCGCCGTCTATCAGCGACTCAACTCAATCGCGCTACCCATCCTAGAAGATCGACCGAATTCCACTTTCGGACCTTACGCTCTATTATCTCACCTTCGAGCGTGGTGAGTCCGAGGAATCTTCGATACCTTTCTACGATTCTGGTGCTTGTGCCGCTGCTCTTACTACTTTTTATACTACCACTACTATTTCTACTATCGTTACTACTACTACCACTACTACTACTACTGCTGCTGCTACTACTACTTGTACTACTATTACTACTACTACTATTACTACTACTACTACTACTATTACTACTACTACTACTACTACTACTACTACTACTACTACTACTACTACTACTACTATCACTACTGCTACTACTACTGTGTTTGTAATAGATCAAAAGAAGTTTCCCACACATTATCACAAAATTTGAATTCATTGTGGCTCTTCTTATCTTACTCATTGTCGCCGTCAGAACGAAAGAATGATCGGATACGAATTAATCCCTCTCCCTTCGACGACTAAAATTTATTAGCCAGGGAGAGAAAAAAATACGAGCGCTTTTCTTTCGTGAGACGAACGTATGGTCAATGAACATTGTTAAAGCTTGAAATAACTGTTGTTTCCGAAATTTGACAGGGAGCTTCAAGATGTACGCACCTTATATGTCATTCTTACAAATAGTTTCAATCTTTATCATTACCCATTCTATGAGAGAAAAATAAAAGGGCATAAAAGCAAGCTTTGCATTGACAGTTACTGTTTCCATCATTTCTCTTCCAATCATTTGACCCAGTCTGCGTAATAATTGCAAGTCACTTTGGAAGGAGGCTTGAGGAACTCCAGCGGTGATTGTTATTCGTCATCCGTACAAAATCGTTACGCGGAAGCGCGATTATACCAATGAAGCAAGAAACTTGATGTCATTTAAAATGAAACCCCCTTCGGAATTCAGTGCTAGCGTCTAATCAAGTCGAGACGATCAATGTATCCTTTCTTTCTTAAGGGCTATAGGGATAGGGGCTAAAGGATAACAACAATGTTAACTCGCTTGTCTCGTATTATGAGTGTGGTAATAAGTCCTATACAAGAGGGGAATGGAGATACTCAATGATTTGAGGGATTATTAATTTGAAAAATATTGGTGCTAGATAGCGTGACTAGAATGAGCTGTGCCCAGTAATGTCAAAATGATGGGAAAACTGGAAAAATTCAGTTTGATTCTCCGTCAAAGGGCATCTTGTTACATGTCCAGTCGTCGCCAAGTGGTATCATAAGTAATGTCAAGCGGATGCAAAGTGTCGCCAACTGTCGCTGAAGACGAACCTGACAAAGTGTGCCTCACCTCGAGTGGCAGAGTTTCGAAATTCTTCTTCCGATCATTCGTCCGATCATCCGTCCGATTCTCATTTCGCCATGACGTTGCATTAATTGCCCCTTCTATTCCGGCGAAACTCTATTGACCGCGAACGTCTTGCGAATGCAAATGGTTTGATTTTGCCATTTGTCAATCAGGACAATGCGGTCAAAACAACGCTGGTGATAAAATAATGAACGTGAGGGCCTTCCTTTTATCGTCTAACGTCGACTCATCGAGTGCTTAAAGAGAAATGATCGGCGGCGCGTTTGTCGCATACTTGTCGCAAAGCTCCTCTTACCCCCTTGGTGGTAATGATAGAAAGACTGACGATATCGAGATAAGAATAGTAAGAATATCTTGCGAAGACAAATTGTTACCGGTGTAAGGTACGCATAGATAGTAGAATGCATAGATGGATGCATTGACGCGTAGGTACCTATGTGGAAGAGAATGTCCGAGTCAAATTTAATGTGCAAGGAGAAATAACGGAAATTGTTGGGCACGCTATTCCTTCTGTCTGCCAGGTGTGTGACCAAATGCCAGTTACTGTTGCAAGTATCAAGAATAATTATCAGCGCAAAAATGATAGCAGTAACCTTTGCTCGTGACGCAATAATTACCTGTGTAGAAATTAATGTCACGCACGAATGTAGTATTGGCACGGCATTGATTTATATCATTAATCGGAGCTTAAATATCTTCTCTGTTTGTAACGGTCGTTGGATATCAGGTTAGCGATGCGCACCTTCCTTATGGCAATACATTTTCATATTTCTTCACCTACTTCTCTCTCTCTCTCTCTCTCTCTCTCTCTCTCTCTCTCTCTCTCTCTCTCTCACACACACACACACACACACGCGCGCGCGCGCGCGCGCGCACACGCAAAGACTTTCTCCCTTCCTCTTCCTCCTTCTCCTTCTGCTTCTACTTCTCCTTCTCCTTCTCCTTCTCCGCGTACGACTCATTCTCATGTCACGTTTGTAGATAGATGTCGATTCAAATGAGAAGGACAAATGATGTTTATATGGTCATACGTATGAGTAGAGATATTTATGTGTCCGTAAAGGAGGAAGGCAAGCGGAAAGGAAGGAACGATGAAACAGAGAAGAAACAAAGAAGAGAGAATAAGGAGGATGATGGCGCGTGTCACGTAGCTGTCGAGTTTATCGTGCCGTTCGCTCACGGCAGGAAAAACTGTCAAGCTTTGGCTTTCTGACCCTGAATCGTGCCGGGCCTGGGATACGTATAAGAACGGGCCCACGTACTGCGCCCGTCTTCATTTTCGTCGCTTTTTCGGAAGAGATCGGATCGAGGAGACTAGCGCGCTTTGTCCCTCACTCATTTTCTCCTTGATTCGCCTCACATCTCTTTGAGCAGATCAATTTTTCCCATCCCATATAGATTTATTTAGTGTACGGCGACGGCAGAAGATCCAAATAGTATCCGAATAGCATCGGAAAGTGTAGACGAAGAGTAGCCAACAAGAGGTGTGCCTTCATAGGTGCGCGGGTGTACACATATACGTCGTTCCGCTTTCTGAAGAAGAGTTTCGACGCTCGGTTTACAACTATTCGAGGATTCATAGTATTCCTAGTATTCGTAGCATTCGCGGAGCAGTGCGCTTACGGATAACGGCACCAATACAACATCCAACGATCGTGGACTTTCGAGCGTGCCGATGCGTTTCCTTCATTACCGTCTGTGATACTCAACGATTCGAGATTATTTCCATACCTTTGTCCACTAGATCCAGTGATCCTACATTCCTAATCTAATAGAAATTCGATTTCGTACCCTTCACGAAACAAGTGTTCTTCAACGATCTATCTGACATCCCTCTCTCTCTCTCTCTCTCTCTCTCTCTCTCTCTCTCTCTTTCATTTCATCTCTGCCGCGTTTCGCTGTTTCTCTCGGCAAAGAGCGACCACTATCATTCGTCAGCCTTGTCCGTACGCGCAGTGTCCTTGTCCAGTCTCTTTCTCCACCACGTGAGGACAGCACGAGGACCTTAGAACCACCGTCAGTTTCATCACGACCATGGCGCTGATAGAACGTAAGTACCACTGGGTACACATCATTTAGCCTCGGCTTGATGCGCTCCTTCTAATCGGCCCTTCTTTCAATTTCCCATTTTACTGACAAAAATCTCTTGTTTTGCATAGCCACCTAGCCCCTTGGCAGCTCTAGAGTCGATAGAAATTCTCTTAGATGCACGTACTTGAATCGAAAGTAGCGCTGACCGTTTCATATCTCATATTTTCTGGGCGAAAAACGATTCGCGCGCTAAATCTCCCTGAGCAGTGACAGAAACGTGACGCCTACGTCATTCTGAGATGGCCAAGTCGAAGCAGTAGTAGATTACATCGCGTTACACATCAATCTTATTGTTTGCCGACAATGACGACGCACCGTCTTTTTCGTTACTCGTATATCTTTTTTTTTTCTTCGCGTTCGAAATATTGCATACTTCACTCTCAACAATATCCGCGTACGAGCAACGTACAATCAAACGACATTCTTCGACATCATTATCGCGACAGTAGCATTATTCTTAATTACTCCGATCAGGACACTTTGATAATGAACGCTGTCACCTTAATTACTTTTTTGCCCTCCTTAATAAGTGACTACCGGTGAGAGATATTTCTGTAACCGATCTTGCCACGAATCTTTAATTGAAATCCGGAAGGACCCACGATACGTTATGCGAGTCACGTGTCTTTAAGCGAGTTTTAAATTCGAAATTGAAATCGGATTTTGCTCATGTTTCCTATTCCCGGAGTCTGCATTCGCACGACTCGCACTCGGACGCCTTGGATTCGTGCACTACTTTACGTGATATAATCTTGCATCACATTATTTCGCGATCGTGCTTGCGTATCTCTAATTAGTGGGCTTAGCGGTAGAGTATTTTCTATCTGGACACCGCAGCCTCCCCCATCCACACATTTTCATATTTCACATTTCGATATTGTCAACATTTTTCAAAAAGAATAGCTGGGATTATCATTCAATATTTTCGAGAACCTGATTTCTCCAACGAGAAATGGAAAATTGGGGCAAAATTGGGGCAAAATTGGGGCAAAATTGGGGCAAAATTGGGGATAAATAGGGATGAATCGGTGTACGAGTTCTAGTCGGAAATTAGAAATTTGCTTGACTACGTGAAACGCGCTAATCGCTTCCAGACTCGCTTCCAGACTCGCTTCCAGACTCGCTTCCAGACTCGCTTCCAGACTCGCTTCCAGATTCACTTCGAGAATCACTTCCGCCAGTGCAGATGCAGTTATCTTCAACGTTGCTACCATAGCCATGACAGTGTTAATACATGACACTTTATCACTCCGAGCAACGATCAGGAGTAACGTTTTTTTATAACCAATGCAGACATATAACGGTATCGGTAGCTCCAATCTTCTTTATAATTATCTTTTACTATTTCAGCATCGCTTGCGCGTTCATCGCTTGCGTTACTAAATTTTCAGTAACTGCTATTCCTCAGTTCTGTCACGCGTCTGACGACATTACGTGTCACTTTTTAGAAAGTGAAGACGTATTCTGCTCCCAGTATTCACGTTCCTGATTGAGGATACGGGAGAGTGGCGGGGTGGGGTTTGACAGTGAGAAGAGTGGTGAAGTAGTTGGAGAGTAGGAGGAAGAAGAAGAAGAGAGCGGGAGAGAGAGAGAGAGAGAGAGAGAGAGAGAGGGAGAGAGACGAAAGAGGTTTACCTCGACACGCTGGTCGTTCCTTTTTGACGGTCCAAGGGTCTTCTCGCGCGTCCATGGACGTCGTTCGAAGGTGCAAGGTCGGTGTTGATGAAGGATCGCCTTTAAAATGTTAACCCGCTGATTCCTCCGGTGCCATTTGAAGAAATTTTTCCACCCGTCTGACTGGTACATAATGACGCAATTCAGCCGTAGCATTTTCGTCACGCGCTGAATACATTCGAATAAACGTGCTGAAGAAAAAGGGAGTGACACAGAGGTTAGAGTCCAATTCCTTCCCGTCTCTAGAGCGAAATCAGCTGAAAAAAATTGTGGAACCTGCCAGCGTTCAACTATCTAGAAATATTCCTCTATGAGCTGTCAAAGTCTCGAATCGCCAAGGATATATATGTGTGGACTGTCTCCGAGAAAGAGAGAGAGAGAGAGAGAGAGAGAGTGGGAGGAGAGGAGAGGAGGATGGAGAACAAATGCCTGGAATAAACTATCAAATTTGACTATTAATACCTTTTATTAGGTTATCCATATTTAGAGTGAATTTTGGCGGCAGTGGTAGAGACCAGTTTCCAGTGAAGCTGTATTACCGATTAACGCTTAACATGTCATTGTTTGTGAGAGATTAATCATCATTTCTTTGATGTTCGTATCTCTCGGCAGAGCACATCGGCGCGTGGCATTCAGCCGGCTCTATTAACATTAACATATTGTTCAAAGTCGTGTGTAGACGGTGCAAACACGCTGCAACACTTGTTCTTTCCGAGCAAAGGAAGAGACTCTGTATGCAAATACGGAGCAAGCGAAGGAGGGACGAACATATTATTGTTAAACACTGATTCAGAATTTCTCAGTGCCAGACAAAAGTTCAAGATTCATTGAACGTTACATCAGGCGCTTTATACATGTCCTCCGCACTCGTTCCCTCGCATGCAGATCAATGCAGATGCATGCAAATCTGCTTTCTAGGTATAACGACGCTAAGCCGGCTGTGCCGCCGTCGTCGTCGTCGTCGTCGTCGTCAGACTACTTCTCCCACCTCTCTCTCTCGCACGGTTCGCATTAATCTCTCAAATGGGATTTTGTAACATGGCCTAATCACCGTAAATACACAGTTCTGACTGACCCTTGTTCTTTCGTTGCTCCTAAAGATCCGTTCTGGCAAAATATGTATATCAGTTATCGAGAGCTATATGGTTAACTAGGAGTAAAGGTTTAGAAGGCTACTCTTTCGAACGATCAAGGATAATATTGCTCTCTCACATGTGCCTTACGAAGCCATCGATGAAGATAAAGATAAAGATTTGCTGATGAAGCAAAGCTAAAATTGGACTATTTAGCGTATTTGGTGGAGTGTGGAAAGGATATCGTGCCTTTCCTAATTTTTGTTAGTGTACTCCAGGTACAATACGTGTTAGCTTGCAACGGCTCAGGGAAAAGACAATGCTCCGAATGTTGAAGTAGATATAAGTAGACATTGACACGTATACGATATTGCCAACATTTAAAGCATGCTTTGCGGCACTTAGCAACGATGGTGATGACATCGATGGTGGTGGTGGTGGTGGTGGTGGTGGTGGTGGTGGTGGTGGTGGTGGTTACGATAACACGTTGTCTCGTTTGGCTATCTGCAAGAGTGCGTACACATGGCTCATTAGCGTGACTCATGTACTACTCTAGTTCCGTTTGTGGGAGGTTTTTCTTTTCCACTCGTTCGCTCGGCCAGTACTTAACTCAGTATTTATCCCGACAAGTAGGTGAAATTCTTGGAGCGCACGTCCGATGACGAGTGTCTCTCTATCTAGTTACTTTTAACGAAAGTTGAACGCATTTCAGGCACCATGTTGACGGACTGGGATCAATTGCCGTCGATCAAGCTCGGCGACTTTACTCTCGAGCTCGAGCTTGGGACACCGAGTGATCAAATGTTAGAAGTTGCCAAGAAGGAATTAAGGGAATCTCCGGAACGACAGAAGGAAGCCATTGAACAATTGAGAGAACTTCTAAAGGGTACTGTCACTTTCCTATCAACTTTCGACTCTATTATCATTATTATCAGCTATCTAGCACTGAGAACATTTTGCCTCCTACGGACATTTTCAGGGGAAGTCGATTTAAAGTGTCCATTGGATAACGATGCCTGGTTAATAAGGTTCCTCCGTCCATGCAAATACTATCCAGATTCTGCCCTCAAGTTGGTGAAGAATTATTATAGTTTCAAAGTGAAACATGCCAACGTGTACGACGGACTGAAGCCGAGCAAGGAGAAGAACGTATTCGAGCACAATATTCTGACAGTATTACCCAATCGGGATCAGCACGGACGCCGCGTACTGATAATCGAGCTAGGAAAGAAGTGGAAACATAATAAGTGCAGTTTAGATGAGGTGTTTAAAGGGTGCGTTCTGTATTTGGAGGCTGCGCTCTTGGAGCCGACGACACAGATCGCTGGGGCTATAGTCATCTTTGACATGGATGGCTTGAGTCTTCAGCAAACCTGGCAATTCAATCCTCCCTTCGCTAAGCGAATAGTCGACTGGCTTCAGGATGCCGTTCCATTGCGCGTCAAGAATATTCACGTTGTCAATCAACCTTATGTATTTAACATGGTTTTCGCACTCTTCAAGCCTTTCCTCCGAGAAAAGCTTAAGAATAGGGTAAGACTAATTTCTTTAATCGATCCTTCGATCCATGAATTATATTGTCCCCGACATAAAAAGAGAATAGCTGATAAAGTCGAGGGAAATGGCCTTTCTTAGTAGCCTTTCCTAGATGATGAGTAACTATGTCGTATGTCTAGATCATTTTCCACGGTACCGACCGCGCCTCTCTGCATCAATACATATCGGCAAAGGCGCTGCCAGAATGCTATGGCGGTACATTACACATTCCACGGGTGACGGGTCCACAATGGTACGACCTGCTTGTAATGTGCGACAAGGAATACGAGGGTAAGAAGGATCAAAGTGATGGAATGCATCTTAAACTGTTCATAGAGTCGCAACGAAATATGAAAAATCTTTTCTTTTCGACAGCGATCAATTCCTACGGTTACAAGAAGTAGATACCATTAATCGCGATGCGTAGGATCACAGGCAGAAAATTGAATATCAACGAAACGACTGGAAAAAGACGTCGACGGCTAGAGGATGGGAGTGCAAGAGCGAGTAAGAGAAAGGACAGGGATATTAAAATATCATCGGCAAAACGTAATGTTGGAACGCGATTAACTTGACTCACAGAGAAGATGATACGACATTATTCCTTCCCCTTTATCCCTTATTGTTCGAACGTAATTCCCAGTTGGTAACCTAACGCAACGGCACTTACTTAGTTATCTTTATTAATCAGCATTTTTTCTTCAAATACCTGGCACAGCTTGCGTTACCCTTTCCTCCGAGTGAGTCTACCTAGTAGAGTGAGGCTTCTCATAGCCAGACGAGAAAGTACCGATAGTTACGTAGAATAAGAAATGTATGTATATAGATGTTCGTATATCGTATAGATGATATGTGTATTTTGGTACGTACGACGCAGGTGTATGTATATTCGATTAAGGTCGCTAGCACGTTAGAATCATTGGTCAGTAAAATATCTTCTTACTTACTTATGATTGACGTGCCAACTCTCTCGTTGGATTTTCTCGATGGACATCTCTCGATGAAGTCGAGCATGCAGAGAATTTTCAATGTTGAACTCTCACAGAATGTGCTGTGAGAAACTGTCTACACCGTTCACCAAGGTCTGGGGAAAAGTGAAGAGCGCAACTAAGCGCTTATGGCTAAAATAAAAACGCTCGAAACGGCTTGTTTATGCGAAAATAAGATCTTTCTTGTCTGACATTGAAAATATTGCGATTAAGGTTGCACGAGAATAACATTGGAATGGCCGTGGCAACGTCAATTTTCTACCCTCCCACGTACCAGACTCTAGAAAGGAGAGCGTTCTTGTACCCATAACCCCCGTGTTCGACGTCCATCCCACCTTCCCCGTCAGTTCAAGTTCAAAGGGCCCGTCATGACGGTGCTGTAGAACAGTTTTGACGCTATCGGCCACTGCTCCATGTCGTTCATGTCTCCATTTACTTTTTATTCACGTATCCGCATTTATTCGAAGCTGCATAAAAAAAGAGAATGATTACGCAATCAGGGAAATTTTCCAATGACCGTCGCGAGATAATACGTTTCGGGACAGCGATGCCAGAACTCACGCTACGCGCTCAACAAAAATTCCACATCATTGCATAACAACATCTTGATCTTAGGATGTTAACATTGCAATAGGTTATATAGAATAACGGAAAGAAGATATCTCTTTCCTCGGTCAGTCAGGCAAAAGATAATTTTCACTTTGATTTGAAATTCTGAACGTAAAGCGTAATATATAAAATTCGAATGATGGATGGACAAAGATGCATATGTAATTATGAGATTACCTCTAAAATCTTCGTCGAATGTGCAGAAATATTGCCAGATCGAATCACCGAAAGTTATGTTCTCTGGCAGATCTAATTCACCGCCGATTCGCGTGGGCAAAACTTTCGGATCGATCTCTTTGAAGAGACTAGCTCTGTCGGTCCCATGAAAGTGGATCCTCTTTCGAACTTTATCCTAAAAGTAGAGCTGTATAAGTACAGTTTCCAATTAATAATGGGATGAAACGAATCGGATGGTGTATTCGATTCGAACTCTAATGATAAATGGACTGTGAGGGCACCTGAAGAAATGGTTTGAAAATGCTAAACACCATATTGAATAAGAAGGGTTGATTTACTACGTGAATGCCTTTTAAGCGACAAGGCAAACACCTCTGAATCCATTCTACGGTCATCGCTGCGAAACTGGGGGTAAAGTATGTGACCTGACTCAGTGACAAGCCATCCATGTTTAAAATAACCCGAGCTCCGGCGATCTGAAATGGAAGCTCTTTTAATATTGTTCTGCTTATCTTATTGCTACTGCTTAGACTTAAGTATATCGAGTAGAACCTGTGTCTTTGGCTCGGCCATCGCTGCTATCAGTATAAGCATCACCCCCTTAAACATTTGTTCGAGAGAAATTTCCTTTGGCTTCCATCTCTTACCGCCTTCGATCAATAGCAATCTGCAACCATCCTGGCCACGAATTGGCAACGGTATCAGGACACCCGAACTCAGTACCGCTCTTTCATTGGTAGGCAGCAGGTTCTTCGTAACGTGGGGATAATTCTTTTGAAACATGTAGAATCGCTTCATCTGTCGGCATAACAA
This sequence comes from Anoplius nigerrimus, assembly GCA_914767735.1. Lineage (NCBI taxonomy): Eukaryota > Metazoa > Arthropoda > Insecta > Hymenoptera > Pompilidae > Anoplius > Anoplius nigerrimus. Next base: position 146,702 of record OU612086.1, read on the forward strand.
TCGAAGAAACTACATAGTACTGATCTCAGATCGGATGTAGAAATTTCACCTCAACTTTGAAAGTGGATAGTTGTTGGAAGATTCTAATCGTTAAGAACGTACCAAGTTGAAAGCGCTTTCTGGATACCATTTGCACGGCCGTAAGAACTTTTGATAATACTCATCGTCGTCGATTGTCGTCAAATCCGGATCATCTGTGGAAAGAGCGATGATAGACGGGTTAGGTATGTCATGTAAAGCGGTAGGATAGTGTCAGTATGAACTCGCTCCTACGTCACTTGTGAGAACATACGGTTCGAGCGAAATGCATAATTGGAATCAAAGTCTCTGGCGTAGGGTCAAGGTTTGACGTCTGACCTCGCTGCGAATTATAATGCAGCATAAATTATCGGCTTTACCTGAAGGCCGAGGCTCCTTGCTGATTACGAGAGCATTATTAACGTCCGCGCCACAATGCACAGGTCCCAGTTTTTCTTTTTTTACTGCCTTTTCTCCCTCCACCCCCCCCCCCCCCTCTCTCTGTGCTTTCTCCCCTTCCCTTTTCTTCTCTTGCCTTCCTTCTTTCCGAAGAGGTACAAAACACACTGAGAACCCTCAAAAAGCAGCCGCCATTTATTGTCAGATTAGATTTTCAATTCAATTCACTCATCCGATCGATGACGAGACACTTTTGAGCTCAAGTGTAGGCAGTTTCAAAACACTTTTATTTCTTGCCTCATTGACAAACATACCCCGTTACGGAAGTATAATCTTCCGCAGTCAAGATTGACAAGTTGCGCTGATAAATTTCTATTGACGGGAAAAGATTTTTGAGGAAATATACAATATAAGGGTATGGCAGGGCGTGACAGATATTTCACTGATTAGACCAAAACTTAAGTGGAAAAAAACTTAGAGCGTAAAATCATTCATGGGAGCGGACATCAGTCATGTTAATTGAAGTTTACGGCATTAATTGGAGGTTTAACCGAACCTACCAGTCTTACATTAAGTGTCTAATGAGTCGATCATTGCCAACTCTCGGAACTCACTGTAATCGCCTGTTTGACAGCGAGGGAGTGATGTAGCAAATTTCATATGGTCACTTCTGCGCTATGGCGCAACAGGTTGGCTCGAATAGGTTCAGGGGAAAGATCTAGGATTCAGAGGTAACGGGTTAATAAATTCAATCTAACGGAACAATAACGTCAGTACAGCTTGTCGAGCACCAATCGAACGTGTAGATTATATAAGAAATGACTGAGCGAGGAAGAGAGGGGGAGAGAGAGAGAGAGAGAGCAATAGAAGAAGGGAAAGAAAGGGCCAAATTTCGCTTACTGCGTAAATGTGTACGGAGAAACATGAGTCTGGATGTTTTAAGGTAGAGAGGCATACAACTTTCCTTTTCACTTAACCGGTTTTCCAAGTTACGACGCTTTTATGCACGTGTGCGAAACTCGGCTGGATGAACGTTACGTGAGACATTCGTGCAAAAGAGAGCACACCTTAATCCCTTGGCATTCGTTATTTATTCGAAGGTAGTTACAAATTTTGTTTATCATTTGTAAGGAGTATGCGATGTATTTAAAAAATAATGGCCATTTATTCTATTGAAAGTTGGAGAAAATGATGTCTCGGTCATTTTGCCGGAACTAAGTATAACAAATGTAACTTTTGAGATCTCAAATTGAGCGGAAGCGACAGTGTACAGAGGAAAGGGGTAAATGATAGAGGGTTATCGTGCTATTTTTTTACTCTCTCTCTCTCTCTCTCTCTCTCTCTCTCTAACTCCACGATCTGTTAGCCGGCAAAGAGTTTTATCAGTATCCTGTTGTCTAAACGTCCGACCGAACAGAACGACAGGTCGGAATGACATAAAAATCGGTAGATGCAAAGTATGGAAGAAGGTTTCTTTTCGAAATTCCTACCTTTAACGAGCTCCCTGATTCTCTTGAAGGCTTCTCTCTTGTTTTCCGGTGTCTCCCGAAGCTGAGTCCTAGCCAATTCTTGAAAGAATTCGTCCAGATCGTCAGGCTCAAATCTTAGTTCTGCTTTACCGATGAAGACTCTGGGCTTGTTATCAATCTTCTGCGTCCTCGTTACCTCCTCGGAGCCGTTCTCCTCTGCCATCCCTCTACCGTTGCTCTCCTCGTTCCGACTGAAGTACATCAGTCAAGCAAACATCGTGAATCCTTCCGTTTCGCGTAGCGGATAGTTTGTCTTTATCTTGTCTCGATTACTGTTCCTGTTTTTCGTGTTGTCGATGTTCGTATTCTTATTGTTGCGATTGTCGTTGTAGGAGTGATAGTAACAAAATTGAGTGTTATGTATAGGCAGTAGCAGTTTTTCTACAAACAGGGTGAAAAGTTGGATTTTTACCGAATCTAACTTTTAAACCCTCTTCTTACTGTTCCCTGTGTACAGGTTGCAATGGTAACAAAGGTAACGATAGTATTTCATGTTATTGCTGTTGTTATTGCCGCTACGGTAGTGGTAGTAACAAAATTCAGTGTGATGCAATTTCTTTCATTTCTATCTTTCTCTTTACTGCTTTTTTTTACAGCTTCTTTATTGTTTTAAGGGTGCTATTGGCCTAATTCTTTATCAGCGGCTACTAATAATTTAGAATCGGACCCTATTGCTCACGTCTCCCTCAAGGCACTCTTTGCTAACTGGAAATACGGTCATGTGCTTTTTGGCATTGTGCAACGCCTTCACAAATGATCTGCATCAGAGTTGCCAGTAGGATGTCAAAGAATGGTCATAATATAATAGAATAAATGTAAATGTAAATGTAATCTCTCTATCTATCTATCTATCTATCTATCTATCTCCTTCTCGTATATATCTCGCACTACTCGAAAGCTTCACCTTATGGAATCAACGACTGTCGCGTTATCGCCTCACAAATCACAATTAGTGTAAAAGAAAAATTGAAAAGAGTGTTTCTAAAATAGACATATATGCAGCGTATATAAATGCAACTTGGTCAGCTTTTCGCCTAACAGAGAGAAATAGTATATAGAGTTATCGAAAGAATGAATAGAATCTGCTGCTAAGCTTGTTGTTACTTCAAATGAAATTGTGTGAGATTGTGTGCAAAACTTATTTCAATTGCGTTCAACTATACTGCCTTGTGCAAGCTTCAGAGGTAAGTTGTGATTTTGAATATCGAAAAGCATATCGATTGCAATAATGATCCGTAGAAGATTCGAAATACCTGTGACTGTCAACTCACCCCTGAGTTATTCTTCTTCCGTTCAACTAACTTGGAAGCTCAGTTGTACACAATTGATCCACGGTGCTTTTGTCGTTCTTTAACTTCCTTTCAACTTTGATTTGATTCCCTCGTACTCGCACTCTCTCTTTCTCTCTCTCTCCCTCTCTTTTACAAGGCTGGTTTATGCTTATGGAAGGAAAATAGTACAGGAAAACCTGTAATGTGTAGAACCTGTTCGTAATTGGCGCGGGAGAGTTTATGCCGTGTAAAATTGTCGAGTTGAAAAGGTGAAATGGGAAACTTGGTAATGGAAAGAGCAGACCGCCGGTCTGTGTCAGAGTGACCCACGGTGGACGAACTATCGTTAGTAACTGTCTTGAGGTGAGCCGTGTGCAAGTAAAGTTGAACACTGACGTTCACCTTCCCCACCTTCCTTTCTCATGATATCTCGCTCACTCACTTCACTACTCCTTCCGCCTTTACCGCTGCACTTTTGAGTCGCCCTCTACTACCGTGCCTCTATGCCTCTGTCTTCTTCCCTTCCTCCCTTCTCTCCCCCCACTTCTCTCCCTTCCTTCCTTCCTTCCTTCCTTCCCTCCGCGTCCATTACATTTATTCTCCTACTCTAATTCGTCCTTCCGTCTTTCCATCCTTCCTTTCCAACCTTCCTTTCCAACTTTCCTTCCTTTCTTTACATTAATGCGTAACCATACGATGAACCTGATCCGTGACCAACTGAATTAAGCAGCACATTAGCAAACATTGTATACATGCATACGTAGTACGTTACAAACATATTTTCTCAAAAGGTCTCACGTACGGCGCAAAATTCTTTCGTAAAGCTTTACAAACGTGACACTTTGTTAAAGTTCAACGATAAGTCAGTATAATTCCACGACATTGAGAATGTTGTGGGTGAAAAGGGTGTATAAATTAGCATGACATTTTATCGAGTGGGAAATGTAACGATCAAAATTCCTATATAAATGAACATATGAACGTATAGACAGTCTATGTACGTGACTGTCTTTCTTCTGCCCCCTGCCGCAAACGGAGTGAAAGCGGACAAAATTTCTGAAAGTGTGAAAGTCTCACGATTTTGTCGTAGTTCCGTTACTATATAAGGCGGAAGTAGTTGCGTTACGAATTTTTCCTAAAGTCTCTATTCAAGTCCCTTATCAAAAGTTAACCTTTATCGATTGTTCGCTGTCGAACGGGGATAATAATGATTATCCACTGACGAGGATAGAAACGTTCAATGGTCGTGTCAATATTTTCACTTGTACAGAGTTTTCATTCCTGGGCAAATGGGAATGAAATATTCAGCAGATATAATGAATGTGAATGATGAGTTATTTTCTGATGCGATATGGTGCAAACGACCTTTTAACGGTCGTACACAAAAATGGGGTGGTCGATGTTAAGACGGGGGTTTTTCATTTTCATTTTCATTTTCATTTTCATTTTCATTTTCATTTTCATTTTCATTTTCATTTTCATTTTCATTTTCATTTTCATATTCGAGGGATAAGATAGACTAGCGCGCACAAAAGATTGCAATTAATCGATGAATGTGTGGGCGAAGGAGCAAAGGAGAAAAAAGAAAGAATCGAAAGTGCTTGTCTCTTCTGTTTTCCTATAATAAAATGTTGTCTAACCGCGAGAGAACTGTTTTAATCCTTGAGTAAAGAAGTACTTGTCACGAGAGATACATATGTGTACAGATTGCGAAATGGGGGTCGTATTTAAGCCCATGAATGCAGTATATTTAAATCACAATTTGCCGATAAAAATTTAATTTCACAGATCGATGAGGATGTTGGTCAAGCCGCGAGATTACGAACCAAGACTGGAAAGCAAGACTGCTTAGCAAGATTGCTTAGCAAGATTGTCTTGGAAGGGGAATCGTCGCCGATGCAGACTCTTGCCGATAGAATCATTCTGCAAAGGTTGATAATGCCGAGCTCTACGCCTCCTTCCGATAGCCATAAGTGTTCCATTCTAAAAAATAAAATGGATATTTTCATACTCCGTTATCTCGATTCGATTCTAATCGAAAATTGCGGGGCAAGGTATTCTTCGAATTTGTAAGGTACCTACTATGAAAGAGGTGATAATGAGCAAGAAGTTAATCTTGTACGAGTTTTACGATTGATGAGCGTGGATTGGGGGGGGGGCGGGAAAGGGGGGCAGGGTCAGGAGGGGCTGGGATAAGAGAGCAAGTATGTAGGTCTCAGGCTAAAGATGAAGACGGTCATAAAGACGGGAATAAAGACGGGATGAGTCAGATTGTTATGAAGCAGTTAGGTGCAGGTGCATTAATCGGCATTGAGACTGCTCGAACTGAGTGGAAAGCGAGCGACGCAGGATCGATGTGACCTTTGCGACACATCAGTCGTTTACCTTTGATCCTGTCCTCATATTTAACAATGGTCGGATACCATTCGGCGCTCGTGTAATCGATTTCCGGCAATTTTCCTCCGTAGTTCTGCGGCAGATAATCTGGGTCCAAGTACTCGTGCAGCGAGGACATCTTAGTTCCGTGGAAATACATACGCTTCTTCAGTTTCTCACGAACAAACGGCTTGAACATTTTCCAAACGACATTGAAGAGGTAAGGCTGCTTTACAACGTGTACCTACGAAAAAGGAATTGGCAAAGATAATGAAAAGAATCTCGATTATGGGGCTGTGCCCATTCGACTGCCCTTAAGCATAGAAGTGTAAATGATGATAGAGACCTCCTTAAGCCGAAGCGGCATTGCATCTTGAATGAAAGTGAGGAGTCTTACGCTAAACGCACGCGTAAGTCCCATAACCTGCTTCATCGAGAGACCGTCGAAATCCATAAGAACGACAGTGCCGTGAACCTGCCAAGAAAGAGAAGAATGGATAAAGAAATCAGTCTTTTTCAAATGTTGGCAATAGATAGTTTCTGTAATGCGTGCGTGTGCGTGTGCGTGTGCGTGTGCGTGTGTGTGCGTGTGCGTGTATTTGCCGCTATCGGTAGCCAGAGAGCGAAGAAATTATGTAATCTCGCATGAAGCGCGTAGTTGCGCATCAATCGTCAAGTCGTCAACGTCGTGCTCGATTGTCACCGTAATAGGAATCGGGAAGGTTAGATCGGCATCGGTTTACCCACCTGCGTCTTCTCCTCGACCATTGCCACCTGATGAATTAGATAGAATACGCGGAACATCTGATCCGCACTGACTTTCGATGGATCCCACGATTTTCCAGCGTTAACCAACAGAATTCTGCGGCCATGTTGATCTCTGTCTTTGAGAACATTGACGACGTTATGGTCGAGAAAAGCGGATTTTTCATCGACTGGCATCAGATCGTCCAAGAGGGAAGCATTTTTTTTCTTGAAATCGGCGACCCTTTTCATTAATTCCAAAGCGCTCTCCGCATAAAACTTGCACGGCCGAAGGAATATCAGTAGAAATTCATCGTCCGTCCGATAGTAGAGTGTCTTGTTATCTGAAAATAAGAATGAGGAAGATGGTCAGCGACAAGTTGTCAATGAGGCAGCCGATAAATTAGCATTCCATTCAGAAATGTTGATTTTCTCTCGCTGCTTCGCTACATTTTCAAAGCACACTCTTATCGTAATCAGTTACGCTCCTGATTGGCATTACGTGAAAAATGATATACGTGACCGATGATCGGGCAATAATGATAAAAATGAACAATCGAGATTTAGCGTCGGCGAATGCGCTCAACGTTTTCGAGACTGGCGATTCTGAGAGACAAGCTTGAAACTTTGACGATGGGAGTTGACGATGCGAATCGACGACAACGATGCAATGACGTGCAGCCACTATGAGCGAGCTGCTGAGATCATCGTTCTTTGGCCTCGCATGCAACCCGATCATCCTTCTACGTACAAAATTGCTTTCCTTCCTTTTTCTAATGAATCCGAGTGTCTCGCTTCGACGAGACGACTCTGTTTCCAATTTAGCGCAAAGTAAATTGCACCTTAGAGACTGATGAAAATTTCGACATCAAGAAAACGAAATCGATCGTCACAAGTTATCTTAGGAATGAACGTTACCAAGGGTCAAGGTCCGCACTCTTATCACGAGGCATCATCCTTCTCTTATCGACGTCAACGATTCCCGTTCGTTTCGGTATAGATAGATTGGAACGAAATTGTGAGTACAGTTTTAGTTGCTCTAAAGAAGATCATTGACTGGTATCCACAGGCAATATGCGCCACCTGACAGGAAATGAGCAGAATAAAATCTTCTTTCTTTCATCTTACTCTAATAGTGTCTAAAGTTGAAGAGAATCGGCGTGTATCGAATAGACGGGAGATGGGACGGATGGGGCGGATGGGGCGGATGGGGCGGAAAAAATAGGGAATGAAAAGTAACCGATAAGAGAGTTATCGCCGCGGCCGCGCATGACCCCACGTCTCGTGCTTCTACCATCAACACGTAATAGAAATGTCTCGAAAAGTTTAATGTATAGGTGCTCACGTCTACCTAGAGCCTCGAAATGCGCCGATTCGGCAAAACTGGACGAATTTCATACATATTCTTCCGTCGTCGTTGGTGCCAATTATCAAAATGAAGATTACCTGCTCACCTTTTAATTCAATTTACGGGAGACGTACCTATCTTCCGTCAAGTGTTGATGCATTAACAGCGTTAGAAAAACAATTATTTTTCGCTAGTAGCGCTATTAGGAGGATTATCGGTACTCACCTTCAAGACATTTTCTGAGAGCAGCAATGCCATCTTTCACCACTTCCTCTGTTTCCCTGAGTTCCCTTTCTGCAAGCTCCCTGGTTTCCGGGCTAAGATCCCCAACTTCCAAGTCAAAGGACATTGTCGATATCCTTGTGTGCTTTCACTCTAAGTCTCTCTCTCTCTCCCGGTCTCTCGGTGGGTGAGCGCAAGTGTAGCTGTGTTGAAGGGCGGGCGGGCGCGCGCGCACCGGTGCGAACAAGTTCAAGTTTCGCCTGTTAGCAGCCAGTGCCGATCTGTACAAGTTGCGATCGTCGATTTGAATGTGTCGCGAGGCGATCCTCGCAGCAGGACGATCGCGTTAAATCTGTGAGCCGATATATCTCGCGTTGCTGTTAGAAGGAGAAGGCCTCCTCTTCTCTTGTCCGCCAACTCTCGATGCCAATCTTTGACCGCTCAAAGTCCATTCGCCCGCCAAGCTTCGACTTCGAATCGAGGGTTTCATGCCGTTCCTCCACCGTCGTCCAACTGATATTTAACTTGACGAGATAAGGAACTGGCAATGAGAATTGAACTGTCCGACACATCTGCCTCCAACCTCGTTCTTCCTCTTTTCTTCCTCTTTTCTTCCTCTTTTCTTCCTCTTTTCTTCCTCTTTTCTTCCTCTTTTCTTCCTCTTTTCTTCCTCTCTTCTTCCTCTTTTCTTCCATTATCCGCAGGCCTTTTCGAATCGTTTCCTCCCTAGCTGAGCCGCTACCGCACTTCTTTTAAATCTCTCAACCAACTATTAGGCGCTTATCATTTTTCATTTCTGCTCAATCTTTCAATAAGATAAATAAAGACACGCTAGAGGGAAGGATATTCCTTAAGAGCATCGGCTACTAGTGACACGTACAGTTCAAATACATATGAATTCCACCATAATCACTTGCCCTAACTAAATCATTTCTACATTATCACAATTCGCACTCCACGTATACGTGACACGCTGATACCGTTTCCCACAAAGTTACCTTCCCAGTGGCCACTAATTAGAGTGAAACGTAAGTCATTAAATGCCATTGAGTGACTAAATGTCGAACAAAAAACTGAACGACTATAATTACGATTGATAATTCAAGAATCATAAACATCGTAGGTAAACTCTACTATCAACGTTTACTTACTGGATTAATATAACAGAGAAATAGAGGGGGAGGGAGAGAGAGAGAGAGAGAGAGAGAGAGAGAGAGGGAGAGAGAGCGAGAGAAGAAAGATAACGAAAAGGTTTTTACTCTTGCACGGTGGTTTGCAGACAAAAGAAGCATGATTCACGCAATTGCGTGAACTTTCGGACTGCCATTAAACGATTATCTTCGGCGCTTCATATGAATCGGTAACAGAACGTACATACGAGCACGGATATAGAAAAATATAATTGCGACAAAGCAACGATAACTTGTATTCAGCTAAAACCTAACGTAATGACGGGAAAAAGCAATGGGATGTTCCGAATTCTCGTGTTGGATGCGTTATTCTATTTTGAGCAAGTCATTACCGTCTTGCAGGCACGACAAGAATATAGATATATAATATATTTGCGTTCCATCCGTTTGGAACGTCATAGTAGCCATTACAGTATTGACGGCGCTAGCAGCTTTATCAGCGGAGAGCAACAGTGAGCCGCCATCATTGTCAAAGAAAGAATCAATTGCATCTAAAAATTTAGGAAGCATTCTACGAAGATTGAGAAAGTCTTTTTACTCTTCTCATAATACGTTACCTCGTCGAGAATGACATAGAAAATGAAAGCTGACCAGCCTTTTATCTTTCTCATCACATTCTTGAAGATGCTTTCGCAGATATTGGTAATTTCGGGCAACGGTGAACCTCTGCAACGTAATAATAGGATGATTTTACGGGTAATCTTGAATTTTTCGTAAAAACAAAAAGAGTAAACTGAAGAATTGCTCTATCAGAGGATCTTAATAATCTCCGATGCTTTAGAATCTTTGAAACGAGCACGAAAAGTATCTAGGAGCTGAAAAAGAATTGAACTTTCAAAGTGAATCCCGCTCTGTTGAATCGCGTAATAAAGAAGTCAAAAGAGCGATCAGCACAGATTATTTCTCGTCATATCTTAACTGTTTCGGTGATGAAATAGTATTCGCCTAGAAAATTCTGTGAAAAAGATGAATCAATCGGGTGATGTTTATGTTCCAGCTATTATGGCCTGATTTTTGACTTTTTTCAATTTAAATGAAATGCAAATAAATATGTAGATAAATCTAGAGCATAGCAGACGAGATAAAATGAAATGTATAGCGGTACGGGAAGCGTGGTAACTAAGCAGTATCGCCGTACCCTGCCGATAAGGTTGGATGCGACAGGAAGATGGTAATGAGGGATTGAAGGATGAATCTATGATGTAGCAGGTCCGTGGCTGATGTTTCGCGGCGTGCAAACCGATTGGCGTATACTGGCGTATACAGTCCAATACAGTCTCACATGAAGACGGAAAGCAGGTATCCATAGAAAGATATAAGTATATAGGACAGGTTAGATAGACGGAGACATACGTATAGTGCTCGATTCTGGCTGGATAGTAGTCGTCGCTTTGACGGAGAGCATCGTATTCCCGTGCCGTAGAGAACGACAGTAGAGAACGACATTAGAGAACGACAGTAGAGAACGACAGGAGCAGGCGCGCAGAGTGAGATATAGAGTGTTGCCTGTAACCGTAATCGTAACCGTAACCGTAACCGCTCATTTCTGCCTACGGATATAAGTACGGATTCATCGTATTCGTATTCGTGTTTCCGTCATACATACATTCCGTCATTCGTACTGTCTCCGGTGGGCTCGCATTTGGCCAGAAAAAATTGTGCGGCTTATCACTAGGCATCAGATTCTTTATACCGCCGTCTCTCTGTTCTCTAGACATTTTTTCGGCGTCCTCCCCTCTGTACATCTGTGCTCCAAGGCAGTTGAACATCTTCAAAACTGTCCGCACTCTCTTTTTTCGCTGCGGATGTGCGCTTTTGCCACCCACTCTGAGAATCGAGTTCCGCAAGGATGTCAAAATTCATAGCCACGGATATGATCGACGGCATTTGGCCTTTTCTACAAAGCGTGAGTGCCCTTCCCTTTCTCTCCCGGCTTATCCTTTTGCGCGCTATACTCTTCGCCATGGAACAACCCATTCCTTCCTATCATCAATATAAGCTTGGCCAATTATTTCAACGAACAATCGTTCTGCATGCATTCAACGAACAATCGTTCTGCATGCATTCAACGAACAATACTGTACACATTTATTTTTTCCTATTCGCATACGCATACCGGCTGGCAAAAGCACACGTCAGTGCAGTGTCTAGAGCGGTAGACAAGCTAGTTTCAAAATCGATTGCTGCATTATTAGTTCTATAAACTAACTTTATATATATCGCCGCGCCATACCGTGCCATCAACTATTTTCTCGAACATGCTCTACCGTTTCGTATTATTTATTGGAATTTTCCATAAACAAATTTTTTAAACCTTCATGTCATTCAAATAAATATATATCTATATGTACGTGTATATACATTTATATATATACATATATATACATTTCAATATATACGTATATATACACAATCCCTTCCCATATTCAAGCTTTTCTTCTGCAGCACAACTTTTGCGTATCGCCAATTCTACATCTTGTTTCATCTTCTTTACGAGGATCGACATGTATTACTGATAGATTGTCACGATAGAAGCAACGTCAGAGGTGATAATAGTTGTAATAACGGTTGTTGAGTTATTTCTGCGATTCCCAAGGCTATTTCATGTTCTCGTGGCAAATAAGATTGACATGGCACAATTGAAAGCAACGCAAAGGTGTTCCAAAACGCTTCTTAACTACCTTCTTCCATTTTATTACATCAAAGCGAAAAGGTCTTACGGTTATTGCAAACTGATGATTTTTATTGCAGATTGATTGGAGAGATCCATGGCTAGCTTTACTCCTAACATTTCACGTTGCTGTGACAATGACAGCAGTGATGACCAGAAATCATGCAAATTTTCAGATTATACTCTTCTTGGTTCTATGTAGGTATACAATTTTCTCGATATTAAATGTTTCCTTGCGGAAGCAACAGTCAGATAATTTTTGTTAAATATGATATCGTTTTCAGTGCTTTTAGTCTACTTTTCTGAGAGTATTAATGAAGTAGCTGCCACCAATTGGATGTAAGTGATAGTTATTTGAAAACCACTGTGCTATTATTATAATAATGGATGCAACGGTAACAGCATAATTATAATTTTATATGCAATTTACACTTTCTTTTGTTGTTAACAGGATATTTTCAAGACAGCAATATTTTGATTCCAAGGGACTGTTTATATCGGTTGTGTTCTCTGTACCCATTTTAATGAATTGCATGATTATGGTAGCCAGTTGGCTATATCAATCTAGTCAGTTGATGACAAGCTTAAAGAGGGCCCAGTTAAGGCAACAGGCAAAGAACAGACAAATCGAAGCTGAGGCAACAAATGGCAAAATTTTAAGGCAGAAACAGGAGTAACAGATTCTCAGAGAATTTCTATCTAGTCAGGTGGAGAAAAGCACTTGCTTAAATATGGTTTATGCGCTTCTGCAAAATAATGCAGATAGAACAACTACACTTGCAGAGACTTAAACATAGGTGGAGTTCCACGATATCGGAATGAAAGAAAGGTGGGAATAAAGTACATCGGGGTCGATTGCATCGATACAGATGTATCGTTCGCAAGGAACATTGTGTGAAAGTAAAGGCTTTTCGTTTTACCAGTACAGTAAAGAGCAGGACATTTGTAACAGTAATTTTGCACGGGGTATACCTAGTCAAACTGTGTCGTCAATCGAATTTCATACCTTGTATTTTGTACCGCGTTTGTGTGCCCGATTACCGTGTCAGTTAAGTACAGCGGCAATTCTGTCAATCGAACTTTGACTGTTTCCAAGATACTATGAAAAAAGAAGGTCTAATCGAAAGGCTAAAAGGCTCGTATATTTAACGTCAAAGTATAATAACACACGGTTTCACATCTTTCACATCTTTCAGCTACAGCGATTGCGGATGAACGAAAAATAATACATTAGTGGTTTTACCAAAAGACCGTTATTATCTTATATTAAGGTACATTCCGACGGTTCACGTTTTTATTAATTTTGCTACATATTTTAACATGTTGAGATGCCGATGAAGCATCCAAGTGTTCTCAATGCATAATTGACGTACTTATTAAAGGGCCCGCAGTATACACGACTACAGCTTTTGGTTAGAAACGAAAGCATAATATATTAAAGGCACTGAGTGCGTTACATGTGAGTATTTCGTGTGCGTGTGCGCGCATATGAATAAACATGTAATATTGAGATCCTGCGATTTAGGAATTTGATCTGTTAACGACAATGCGGAATAAAGTGAGATTCCTAACATGAAGTATGATTGTACAAGTTATGACTTAGTGCGTCGTACTAAAACAAGGATTCACCCTACAATGTATATAAGTGTAAAGTAAAAAAACATTTTTTTGTCGCCATAATAATAATAATTATAATAATAATATTTTAAATCCATAATTGATGATTGTGATTAGACCCCAAGATATATAACATTTAATTTCTTCTTAGACTTATGACAATTGAAGTTTACGTATCCGTCGTAGAGTCAGCTTGCGCCAACGCGTTTGCAACTATCATTCCAAAGTGACAATCCTGTTAAAGAGAACTGAACGAAGCGTGTCAAGGATCTTGCATTTCTATGAATTCTCGACATTGGACTTTACAAAACTTGTGGTTAAATCAATTCTGCCACCTCATTGTAAAATTTCATATTTAGCGAGCCACACCAACACATATATACATATCGTTTCCGATATTAAGTTAGCCGCCTTTTTGGAAGATAACATTTATTTTTTGTAAAATTAAGTGTGCACATATTAGCGAAGCTACTGAATAAACGCAATGTCTACAAATCGTGTGAAACGATTGTATATGTATAAATTAATCAGGATGTTTTTGACAGAGAGGGATATAAATTATAATTAGTCGGCACTATTGATACATGTTAACTGTATATCGAAATGTCACATATTTCTTAGAATGAAAAAAAGTTGAAATGGTGAAAATGCGACCATTTGGTAAACAGTGCGCAACCGTGGCGCCACACTGTTATTGCGTCGAACTATCAAACCAAAGCGTGATTGTCAAGTTGAAACTCTACAGCGAGTTTACCGAAAGAAACTAATTAGCGATCTCATCTGATCTCATCTGCCTTTTCTCCTTCACATAGTTTCCAAATTGACCAAGATAAATCGTAGAGTACGCTCGAAATTGTCTGCTTTTTCGTCAGGCCTGGTCAGGTCTGGTCAGGTCTGATCGGGTCGGTATTTCAGAACATGGGACACGAAGGCCCATAAGGTGATCAGTCTAGCCCAGTCTAACCTTGTCTAGCCCAGTCTACCCTATATCTCCTCGGTGACAGTACTACCATAATATTTCCAAGTCTGATGATTGATAAAAATAAATGATTAGATACACCGTAAAACATTTTCTTCTGATAGTTCTACAATATGATTTCTGCAACCTGCACTAACTTGCAGCAGATTTCGCGGATAATAGTTTACACGAGGATAATTAATGTTATTACGCGATTTATTCGCACAGAAGCACTACGTGCCACATCTTCAAAAGTACAAAGAAATCATCCCCGAAGGAACGATGCAAGTCCTGAGAGCAAATTTCCACGTTCTTTTGCCAAGACAATTTCACCGGCAATTAATGTAACGGAGATGGCTAACAAAACGGATGAGAAGGAAGATAGTTCTGTAATTAAAAGCTCATCTTCCATTCTAAGCAATGAAATGAGAGTGCGAGACGACAGAGATGAGTATGGAATAGATCAGGAATTAGCAAGGCCATTAAGTGTTTGTACTGAGGATATTTCACATATACGTGGTGTGACCGCTGCGTCATATAACATCGCAAAATATGCAAACGAATCTTATGTCATTCAAGAATTAATAAAGCTTGGTGTTAAAGTGAATAAGTTGGATATGAACACTGCTTTAGCAGAATTTTACCTCACCCGTGACTTTGACAAAGACGTAAAACCATATATACAATTTCTACATGATATGGGGATCCCAGCGGACCAACTAGGACAAATTTTATCCAAAAATCTTTCTCTCATTAGATTTGATCTTGATGACCTGCGACAACGAGTAAATTATATGAAATCGCATAAGTTTACAGATGAAATGATTGCTCACATCACAATGAGATCTCCACAGTGGCTCTGCCAACGTATAGAAACAACTGATGCCAATTTAGGTTACATACAGAAAACCCTTAAGATGAATGGTGCAGAGATAAGAATTATAGCTCTTAAAAATTCTGCCGTTCTTCTGACTACCCCGTACGAGTTATCGAAAATCATTTTTGCAGTGACAAAAGAGTTGAAACTTTCACATGATGATACTAAAAAAATATTACTTAATGAACCTTCCTTACTTACATGTGGTAAGCTAACGTGTAACAGGAAAATCAATGCCCTATACGTATATTGACATATTTAATATATTTTCAGATAGACAAAAACTTGTAGAAACCTATGACTATCTTCACGATGAGATGAAATTGCCTTGTGAAACAATTGTGCAAGAACCAAAATTGTTAACATATCGAAAAGATAGGATATATGTCAGATATGAATTTCTAAAGACATTAAACAGAGCACAGTTTGACCCTAAAAAGCCTTTGTACGTATGCCCACTTACTTTTATCAGATTGTCAGATCACGAATTTTGTAATACTGTGTGTAAGTGTAGCACAGAAATATATTATCAATTTATGAAAATGTTGTAAAAAGTGGAGTCATCGAGTATTTTTTTTAATTTGTTACCGCTCTTGATGTATCTATCAGCGTTACGGAAACAATCGTGGCAGTATATATTTCTATCAATTTAGGTATGTACAATGCCTACACAAAAAATATTTCACATTATGCATCGATCCATATACATACAAATTCGCGCACGCACGCCGCCACATACAGAGAATTATTAATATATTCAATCAGAAATTGTATAATCTATTAAGGAGAAATTATGCGTGTCATTATTTTTTTGGTTATCTATCATATATTTGCATCTAAATGTATCTCGACTGGTCTCGACCGATCTATCGGACAACCTTTGTAGCGATTCAAGAGTAATGCGTTGGTCATTTCTTGAAGTGGCAAAGGATACAAAGTCAATGTATGTAAAAACACATTTGCGCATTATTTATCCACATATTTGGACACTTCGTACATTTAAGACTAATTTTTTTTTGTAACTTTAATTGTATTTTCCTAGTTCAATTTTTTTCTGTATCGCTCTCACCGAATGGTATAGTAACGAGTCAATAAGACCAGCAACTGTGAAGACTCCGCCGATAATGGCACAGGTATTTGTCGCAAAATGACCAAACGACTTTGACTTCTCTGTGTACTTCACCATCAGGGGACTAAGTTCATAACTGAAGAAAACGCCGGGCATTCCGGATTCACTACTGGAAAGCGATACGTGCCTCACGTGTCTCGTGACGGAAAATTGATTTGTTAACAGCGTGGAACCATCAGCGCGCACATAAGTAGTAGGGACAATCTTTATATAGTGGTAAAACATCATTGCACCTGAAAAATGCACAAATCTCATAATAATTCCATTCTTTCTGGCATGACAAACGTAACTAAAAGCTGTACGACACGTCTACACATGTTTGCAAGCAATAACCGTGCAAACGGATAAAAATATCTATTAGCGAGTAATAGGTGATTAACGATCAGCGGATTATCTGTTTGAAAAATCCGCGATAACCTAAATCCGTGAATGGTGGCAGCACTAACGCAGCTCAATGAACTAACCTAACGATACGAACAATAGAAAGAGATGGCGTGTCATGGCGCCTTTCGTGATAACGACACAAGGAGACATACATACACACACACATCCGGTATTGCAATGTACTGAATAAAAAGAAGTCGGTGAAAAAGATTTCTGGCCAAAAATATTAACAGAAGTACATACAAAGTGAGGAAAACCGATATTTTGCTGATCAAGAAGTCCGCGAGTAGTTAATAAAATGTAAGCACTTGAGATTTTTAAGTAAAAAATAGCCGGTCAATCCTCTCTCTCTCTCTCTCTTTCTCCTTCTCCCTCGACTTCTTTTTTATTTAAGAACGAATTGAAAATATATAGAATTTACAGTTTGTGTCGTATTATACGACGTATAACGTGGAAAATATTATTATCATTAATTAATGTTGTCCCCGTGAAACTATCAAGAATTACTTATTGAACTCTACCGTACATGTGTACTTAACCTCCGAAACTCTACGGTATAATTTTGAACCGTCCATTCTTTTGTTTTTTCTTTCGTATTCAAGTTAATTTTTCTATATCCAAAGAAATTTATAAATAAGCTATCGCGATTTAAAAAAGACTACTGTTCTGTAAGTTTAATTTATAGATCGTCATGCCAGTTATATCGGGAGGAGCATACCAACAAGGACCAACTTGTTGGGATAAAGTAAAAATGGGGTTTGGTTTAGGATTTTGTGTAGGAATGGCTTCTGGCGCGCTTTTCGGTGGATATTCGGCTTTCAGGTATATCTCTATTGTTTAATGAAGGAACATGCGAATGGTGAATGAGTTTAGTGTAAAATACAAATATGTGACTGTTCTTTCCTAGGTACGGTATTAGAGGCAGGGAACTAATACAAAGCGTTGGGAAAGTGATGATTCAAGGTGGTGGAACATTTGGTACGTTTATGGCCATTGGAAGTGCAATTCGTTGTTAGCCTCCATAGACAGTTACAGAGGAAAAATATGTTAAGGATATAAGTACACAAGTACACATGCAAAAATGGGCACTGTTGGCATCTTAATAAAGTACATTTAAGGATCAAATTTGTACCTTCTTTCGCTATGACAATTGTGTCATCCATAGGATTTGTTTTCCCCGGTATGTTTAACCCAAAGCTTAAATGGCGTATCTTATGCGTCATGTTGAACTGAAAGGGAGAATACGGTTGGACGTCGTGTACTGTAATCAATAATAAAGGCACTAAGTTCATGTAAATTTAGAAGAAAAGAAAAAGTCTGATACAATGCTTACCATGTACATGATTCACTGAAAAACTATCGCCAGGCGCAATATGAAAGCTTCCTCCAACTCTGTTCACCTCCATGTAACCATATATCTGACATCCTTGCTTGAAAGCAGTTTTCATTTTCTCTAACGATTTGTCATTTTGACATTGCTTTATATCAGACAAATCAGGCAAAGCCCATTGCCTACGTCTGTAAGCCTCTCTTACATCTTCACAAGTGTTGCAACATCTGTAGAGATTCCGTGTTACGACATTTATTGCTGAGTATGTTCTAAGATTTTAAACGTACATTATGCCAGACGATTTCGATGCTGCACCGTAGCAATCGCCGCATGTTGACGTTGTGGTATTATCCATTACCTAAAGAGAAATATTCGATAATTCATATGTTTCAATAGAATTAATTCTTCTTTCATATCCATTTGGCATACTCATTATATTCATTTTGATCAATTTAGAATACCTTTTCCGTTGGCCTCAATGGCTTTGTGTCAGTGATATCTAAAAGAAAGAAAGTGGATGTGATATAACTACTTGGTAAGATTTATTCAGATAAATATCGTTAACAATGTAGATGACATTTTGTACGCACTTGTTCTCTGAGGATCTTCCATCGGTTTGCCACTTAAATCTAGTCGCCTTTTAAATATGTTATGTTCTATTTGAAGATGTTGTTCCCCAGTCGTGTCCATCGCATCAATTGACAAAACTAAAAATGAGTTTCAATGTTAATAGTATCGTTGCAGGGATGCCATCGTTAATAAAAATCTATTTATTTTTCTAATACTTACGATTGCAGGATATAGTGGGAATAATTATGTCCAAATTGATTCTTAACTTTGATCCCCTTGAAGTATCTACAAATAATTCTTCGCTCAAACTTGGAGTAAGATAATAATTCACTTCCGACAGAAACAGAATGCCCATGATGATGGTACTAACAATTGTCACTGAAAGCAGATTACATGTTATACTAGAATGTACGTTTTATTTAGTTTTATATGTAAGGTAAGTGTTCACGCGGATAGTATCGGATAGTAACATGTTTTTTGTATCTGTCAGTACCGTAACAGGGAACCGTAAACAATGAATATTCCGCGACCTATAGGAATGAACATTGACATGAGTATATCAACAGGCTGAGGAAACACGTGCTTGATCGAGACTATGTAAGGGGCAAGAGATGCAAACGACTAAGGTGAGAAGTGTCCATGAAGCGTGAAGGTTATCTGCGCGCATAGCGAAGCGGTATGCGACTTCTAAGCAGGACAGATTATTCAAGAAAAAGTAAAGTTTGGAAGAGATTGAAGAGGCAGAACGGTACGTTTTAAGATAGTAGAAGCTCCCAGGGTTGGCTGATTGGATTAAACGATGGAATAATGGAAGTGGGATTACGAGTTTTATTACCCAGAGCACCGCTAAACGTGCGAACGAGAATATCTGCTTCTTCGCGCACTTTTGGATGAACATCCAGTTGCCGCAATATTTGCATTCTTTTCAGTAGCAAGTCACTCAGTTGGTAATTTACTTATAACTGTCACAACGTATCTTCCTTGATGGCAGCAACCCACGGAACCGGCAATTATACTGCAGTGACGTATGTATGTATACTACTTGCGTACACGGTACTGCCAAGCGGGCTACCTTTTCTTCTCTACTACCATCTACTACCTACTTACTGACATTTCGAAGAACCACCAATAGCCATGTGTCGATGTAGCGTGATGTAGCGCGAATGGCGAGGAGCCATTGGTTCTTTGACGGATTGTCATAAAACGTTGATCAGTACAAAGAGCTGTTTGCAAAATTTAATTCGAGTACTCAATATACTCGATGCCACGCTCGTAATTATATTTAATTTCAACTGGATCACGTGAAACAAACATTAGATATTTACTGTTTTCACTCATTTTTTTTCTTCAATCTTTCAAATAAATTATTTATATTTTCATTATTTAGCCCCGACACTTTCTGTACTACATACTTACAGTCTGTAAACATACATGACTGTATGTTTACTTCTGCACAAATTAATATCATCCTTTGACGTGGAAATTGCAATGAAATTGTGCTGTGATTCATATTTGCGCAAGAAATAAGGGAATTGTATGTGACAGAGTATATGGACGATTAAGAGAGGCAGATTTTTCTATTAATGTATTGTCTTAATTTGACCCAGTTTGTAACAAAATGCTCGATCAATTTTATTTCCATTTTGCGTGTATCGCGAGGTTTAATGTCGGCGTACATGACACATTCACGTTCTCTGTTCAAATGTAGAGTGTTCAACATTAGAAAACGTTTCATTAAATTTGCGTACGATTTAAATGTAGACGCATAGGTTACTTTTTACATATATGATGTACATGACGTGATTAAACGTAGAAGGCGATTGTTATGTTTATTCGCAGTTTAGGTTTGTGGGCGTATGTGGCATGTATGTACACGTTACACATTTAACACACATAGCAGTAGTATGTACACTTATTTCGACATAGTAGTTCTTCCCTACGAGAATCCTTTGCAAGGATCACCCTGTGTTAAGGCACTCTATGTCAGGATTAATTATATGGTGCTGCATTTGCGAGCATTATGAACTGAAGATGTTAATAACGCTTTCACGTACAAAAGAATTAGAATAAAAATGAGGGCGACGAATAAACAGCTAATGATGCATTATGGAAATATAACAGTAAATGTCTTATAACTAATTGGACGGCGGTCTAACGATACTAAAGTTTAGCGATCCGTTCGTGCGAAGAATTCAGTTCTCGAATGGGCGAGAGATTTAAGAACCGTTCCATCATTGTCCCCTTGTTATGTACATGCGATACAGTCTAAATTCTCGTTGTAAGAGAAACGTTTAATTCATAAGATCGTTTTCAGTTACTCCTTATGGCCAGATATTCGCATCGAACAGATTGTATCAATAAAGCTCATCGACGATGATAGATAGAGATTTGAAGCGGCGCTTTCTCGAAATTTCATGTTTCTTCTTTCTCCCTTAAGTTGATTCACACAGTAGGTTCACATTTCGTTAGCAGATTCTTCTTCCTACGATATTTGCCACCTTACCGTCTCCTCTGGTAGACAAAGCGTTCCAGCGAAAACAATTCAATTTCATCCTCACACTCTATTAATAGATCCAGTTAATCGGAACCCATTGATGCTCAGTGGCTAAAGCTTCTAACGCAGCAACCACCTGCCTGAATGTATGGTCGAAGTCTTCATTCACGATTACTAGGTCAATATATTTTTCGTATGCTCGTTGAAGAGCAGCAGATTCCTCTAATGTTGATTTCAGATCGTCCTCCTGTCATCGAACAAATTTTCTATTTTATTTCATATTGCACAAGGTTAATCGATTATCAGGCGTGTTGTGTTGCGTTCGGAATGCATATTTTGTGAACAGGAATAAGAGGGTGTTGCTGAATATTTGCCATATGGACAATAACTATTTTACGACAGACTGCTAATAACAATCATACAATCAGCAATGTCATTAATACAATTACCTAATAATAGGATGAAGGAGGAAAATAATTAGGGCAATGATGATTAATGATTAGTGAACTGATTGTAATGATAATAATGTAACGGAACGAACTTATTATAAAGCCTGAAAAGATAAATAACATGCAATACAAACCTCGTACAGTGAAGCTAAAGATTCCAAGGTTCTGGCCCTCCTCGAGCTGTACCTGATGGAGCTCTGGCGGTCAAACTAGCAAGGCCAACAACATCAAATACATACGGCGAATTAAATAAACTGAGTAGCAAAAAGCCAAATCCAACAGGAAATAAACCGAAAGTTGAAGAAAAGGGAAATACAGGATCATATTTGATTCGTTTCGGATAATCGAGCATTGGATATGATATATACGACAGTGTGCAGGCAAGAAATGGAAAAAAAAGTTTAGCCAGAGGGGGGGGGGGGGGGGGGGGGTACCGGTCCAATATCTCAATAGAGATGTATCTGATGTACTGACGGTAAGCAATTAAATATAGAAACTAGAACTAGCTTACAAAGGAGGACGATCACGCAACGTTTGAAATAGAAATTGGGAGAGACGTGAAAACGATAGTTTGAATACTGATTAGGTACCGTGAGATTTCGACTACTGGCCCCAGTGGATCTTCCAAGGTCATAAAGACATTTAAGCTGCTCCATGCCTGGCGCAGCGATGAAAATGACGTAAGGCTTAAATTCCGTGCTATTGTGAAGAATTTTTAAAGCAGCCGGGCTACAATCGAGGACGCACATTTTCCCGATCCTGATCAGTTCACGTACAGAATCCAGTTTCGTGCCGTAAAGATGTCCGCAGTGTTCGCCGTGTTCGAGATACCGATGCTCCTTTATGTCCATTTCCATCGATTCACGATCCGTAAACCAATAACTTTTCCCATCTTCTTCGAGTACCCTCGGTGGTCTTGATGTGTCTAAGGGGAAAAAATGAAATACATACGAGTGGGAGAGAAGTATGTAGATAGGTCAGGTTGCGCGACAAGTTTGAATCTTACAAGGAACGATAGTTCCGAATTTCTCCGGATCACTGTTGATTAGGCGATTCTTCAGTGTTCTCCTCCCAACTCCCCTTGGGCCCACAAGCGCCAATGTATTTCGTCGAAAGGGTGGCATTCGTGCAACTTCTTCATAGAGAAGTAACTCGGCGCCATCAAATTCACCGTTTGACTTTGATTGGTACATCTTCCTCTTCTTCTTTTTCGAAATTCTTGTACCGCAAATTGATATTTTGTGAACAAAATCAGCTTCCGGTGGAACAAAGGCCTTTCTTCTTTCTTCTAATTCTAGGGATGGAATTAAGCCCGGTGGTCCCAAACCGTCCCCTTCGACTCTTCGAGCTTGCCACCAATTGGGATCGGCTTGGTCGACAATCTGTAGGACATCACCCTTCTGGAAGGGTAAACCAATTTCCCTGCACGGCAACAGAGTGTCTTCTGCTGGATCATAGTCGTAGAGCGCTCTCATATAACACTAGAATGAAATTTCGACTTTATTTCATTTACGACGGAACCGTAGTAAATTGTAAGAGAGAAGTAGTCAGGTGGTTAGACGATATATTGTAAAAGCGCTCGTGGCCATTGCTCACCGTCGATTTAAGAGGCCGATTACCATCGATTGCGATTCCAGGTGCTAATTTCAATGTAAGATTCTCTTTCGCTTCCTGTATAGCCAACTGAAGCTCCTCGGGGTTGTGGACTTGCTTCCCGTTTACTTCTAGAATTACCTCTCCCGTCCTGAGAAGACCTTGACGGGCTACCGTACTGCCACCGAGAATCCTTGCAATTATTAAGTTTCCCGACTCGTCCACTTGTACCGTCAAGCCCTGCAGAAGAAGAAAGATTTTATCAGTTTCTCTTCTCCTTTGTGTATAAGGAATGGAGGATGAGGGAAGCGGAGTCGCGGAGTTTCTTACCAAAGGCTCGTCGGCTTGTCTTCTAAGCCCGACGACGCGTACTGCTTCGGTTCGTTCGTCGCTGCTCGGCATTGTCGATTGCTTAGAGTTGCTGTCGCAATTCTTACGAGCTTCTCTCCTTTCGACTACAGCGTCGTGTGTCTCCAATAGAGCTTTCAAGTGTGACGTTCTCAGAAGGTAAATCAATTCCCGTGCCGTCTCGTTTCTCGTTGACTGAAATGCGTGACAGACGTCGTCAACGATATCACAAACTGAGGAAAATATCGGCTCGATCGGTACCGGTGGATCTTCTAGCCGTTCCTGAACCTGAAACGTAACGATAGAAGCTCATCGAGTCAGAACTGGTCAGAACTGGTCAGAACACACACCATAGTTATTCTATCACCACCATTTGCCTTTATCAATATTTTTTAAAAGCATTACGGTGACATATGCTAAAGAAGGCGATGCTGTTTCTCTAAGGCTGTTTCTCTGAGGCACAGCAGTGGCAATTATGTCAGGGAAGATTTTTAATCTACTCTCGAATGAGTCATCTTCTTTTCTGCAAGACTTGCGCCATCAGTTGAATAATTCTAGCAAATAATATAAGGAAATGTTTGAATTTAAAGAGTCAGAGCCGTCGGCATTAATATCTCGAACAGAATCAGTGTGCACTGTCTCAATTAAGACTTAGTGAGGTTAGAATTGAGTAAGAGAGATGGGTGTTGAGTCCAGTGGAGAAGTTTAGCAGAAAGAATGAAAGGTTCGCGAAAAAGTAGGTCATGACGGGGACGCCTAAGAGACCGTCACAGTCATACATACATACTTGTATACATCCTTACATGTGCATATGTACATTCACGCGCGCGCGCGCGCGCGCGCGCGCACACACACACACACACACACACACACACACACACACACACTGTTAAACCCAACTGCCTCGATAGAACGAATGCGATGGGATCCGAAGTGAGAGCAGCCCGACTCTTCTACCATGCTGCTATTTCAGTGATCCAATGATTATTATTTCTTAATTATCAAGATATTTTGTACCCTGGATCAACGCATACTAATCAAGGTGCAAGGCAATGTAAATTTGACAAGGTTTCTGACGAATAAAAACCCGTACCTATTTCGATTTATCATATGATCCAGTACCTACGTTTCGCTCATTGGAGATTGATAGGAGTGATTAGGGATAAAAGTAAACCGACCTTTTGTGAGGAACATATAAAATAAAGGAATGCACTTTGCAAATCGGTCGAGGATATCGGTCGAGGATATCGCTCGAGAATAGAGGAATTTCTCAGTGGAGAAACGACCTATGGTTTACGTTTGACACGGCTTTTATGAATTCTCATTAATCAATTTACCGTAGCTGCATTTAGTGAAAGAACGCAATAACAGGAAAACAAAGATGGAACGTTGATGCGGTCGTTATTACCGAACATGATTTGCTGCCGCGCCCTTAATCATCCAACGGAATACAGGATACTCGCGATAACTAACTGTTATTTCGAGTGAACGTCATACTATTGGTATTTGAACAATGTCTTGTTAAAGCACGTAATATCGCGTGCACGCGACGCCTAATGAGCCCATTGTCCTCAATAGGCCTTGTGGCAGAAGATAAATTCAATTCCTTCATCGACAATATTGATTGGAGCTGTTTTTGCGAACCATTCATAAATTTTGCATACATTTTGAATTATGTCAAATGTCAAGTTAGTTTCGTTGCAACAAATTAGAGGAGACGAGAGAGGATGAGAGAGAGAGAGAGAAGCCGTTAGGCGTAACGAGCGTTATAAAAGCACATATACAGCGTTGTTATTTCTTGAATGAGCACTTTGAAGAAGAGTCTTTGATTGTCGACAATGCACCTGTGGGTATGAATGTCGTTGAGGGCCACAAATATCACATCCAGTCAACAAGTTGCCGCCGTTGCATTTAGTACGACATCTTCTCAGTGCCGTAGGAAAAAAAGGGAGTTTCACGGAGAAGAGTTTACGCGAGTATACCGAACACTAGACGTGAGAGTGACTTTTTGCTGCGTAGGTACCTCGTCACTGGCTTCAAGGCGGATATCGATTGGACAAGGATTGGAGAGGAAGTTGATTTTGGTAGTGGCTAGCGGAGTAACGAACTTTCGGAATGTTTGTTAGGTGAGGGAGGGAGAGGAAGAGTATTAGGGTATATATAGGCGTATAGAGGGTTTGCTTCGAATGAGGTTCCAATAAAGAGTTGGAAATATGAGTTTTCAATAAACACCGTACACGCGTCTACCGATGATGGCTCTTTCTCCTCCGAGGTGAGCGGCTGGCGTCAGAAAACTGCCGCGCCTACTACTGCCTACTACTGCCTACTACTGACGTCAACTGACGTCGAGAAGGCGGGAAGGCGCGCGCGCGCACTTCACCGCTCTCTGCCAGGAACAGGTGGGGACCCATCGGAACCTGCCCCTGCCCCTGCCCCTGCTGCTGCTGTTCCTGCTGCTCTTCCTACTGCTCTTCCTACTGCTCTTCCTCCTTCTACAACTATAGCAACAGAACGCACATCGTAACCATCTTTCGGATACCAACTGTACGTTTTCCTTTCAAGAACCTTCCTTATTTTCTCGCACCCCGTCGCTTTTTTCTCCATCCTCCTCATTCAATTCAACCCAGCCCAGTATTCAAAGACACTTCCGTTATATTTACGGTTAATCTATGTTAACCGTGAAATATGTTCAAGCCTGCACTCTCTTCGATAATCATATAACCTCACATTCGCGCCTATGGTAGAAAAATTAATTTTTCCAAAAACGTCAAATATTTTTATGTCGTCCATCTCATCTTTCATAACGTAAAACTGTATTGGAGGGAAAGTATTGCTCTTGAGGGCATGACATATGGCTGTAACGCGGAATACGGATTATTATTACGATAGCGTGGCACAAGGCGTGAAAATGTACGGCCCTGTTCTCCACCGCTGTTTCTTCTCTTGCGTATACATTCTCTGTTTTTCCTTCTGTGACAAGAGTCCCTGCATGAAATTACATTCCAAGCATAGTAACGTATTCACATGTTCTATATCTTCTAATTTTTACGCAAGTAAACAGGAACAAATTGTTGAACGTAACTGGAATACGGACAGACTGGCCGAGGCACATGACACGTCTAATACGTTGCATCACGTATGTCGTTCATATGTATTACTATATCCATCCACCTGTGTATGTATTTATGTATGTATGTATGTATGTATGTATGAGCGGTTCATATGTGCACATGAATGTGCGCACGTGCGCTGCTGTTATGCACATACATCACCGTACACGTGTAGGTAAGCACAAGAGTGCAACTTACCAGCTCTTGGTCAAGCCCAGTCAAGCCCCACTCTTTTACCGGCACACATATATGTGCCGACATTTTTTACAAGCAACGTTGCCGTTCAGATCCCCCCACCCTTTCCCTTGTACAAATACACCTTTAATGTGGTTCTAACAGTGTAGGTAGATCGTACACGCTTTCAGTGTTTTACGCGCGTGCATTAACCACGCCTTCTTCAGAAAGGGTCAGATTCTTATTCCAAATTTTCTGCTAATATACATATACGGTGTTCATGGTGCTGCGAACTATTAGCAAGGATTCTTGGGTCAATCTCAATGATTGTCGACATGATAATTTTGCAAGATTCTTTCCCGCCTAACCCTTGTTTAGGTGCACAGGTGCCCTCACTTAATTGTTGTGTTGTGTTCGGTTCGGTACTGTTTCTGTCTCTGTCTCTGTCTCTGTTTCAGGCTTTCTTGCATCAAGAAGGAATAAGAGAAGCGACCACCTTCTTTGTAACGACTTTTCGACACCAAATCTTGGTCGACGACTTTTCTCTACCTGCGCTTCCTTTCTTTAGCTATCACTGTCAGGTAGAGGAGCGGAATGCGGGTTCGGCAGGTGAGGGAAAAGCAATTTGTATGCTCCGACGCAACATATTCAACGTGAATCTAAGAAACAGTGCTTTTTTTCCCATTCAGTCCCTATTATTCTGAGCCCTAGAGGGTTATATAATATTTATTTGGAAGTATCAGTTGTAGGTATGCATAATCTCTCCTACATCTTAGAACTGATAATGCACTTAAGTGGAAAGAACGCTAATGTTCATTTTTTTCGATACATTCCACGAAATGAATTAGGAAAGATGATAATATTTCGTTGGGAGAAACATGGTTGAAGTATGTGAACGAAAGAAGGTGCTAAAAACGCATGATGGCTTTTTCATTGCTTATTAGATAGGAGGGTTATTCGAAAGGGGTAAAGGTAAATTGAAGGTAGCGGTGGTAAAGAAATGGCCGTATCCTCATAAGAATTTTTCATTCCATAGAAAGTTGATTGCCGATATAACCGCATCTGCATAACGTCAGATATAGTTTAAGGGAAAGAAGAGAGAGGTAGAAGTTACCTTAACCAGTGACGTAACGACCGGGCTGTCAAGGAGGCTCTTTAGAAAGATGAGATCCGTATCGTTGGCGACCATGCTCAGCTCGTCAATGTTGTCGCGTACGTGCATGAAGGCAGCTGGAACAGTAACCGCGCACTTATCCATAACTGAGCACGAGGGTGGCTGTGGTAACAAGTTGGACCGGCGTCGGCGTCGGCGTCGCCGTCAACGTCGGCTCAAAAGCAAGAGGTTCGGGGGTAGCAAATGAATGGAGGGGTTGCGCGATGCGTAGAGACTCGGGTGTGGCCATCTTTCGGGTGGATCAATATTACTTGAGCTACAGGTGGCCCACGTTGGCTACACGAGGATATTCGATCCTTTTCCTTTAGATATAGTACCTTTCGGGTTGCATATGACCATAGATCGATGTGTGACAAACGTAAATGTGCCAGACGAAAAGTAGAGTACGCGGCTTTTACATTTTAGCGGAGTGATGCTAATCGGTGCAACTGACTGTATGTTAATTAACGTCGCTCATGACGGATGCCTTTCAAATTTGTCAATGCTCACTATGAATTGATGAAATAAGAAAGGCTTATCAGTAATAACGATTGAGCCGAGAAATGGTCCTAAACAATGTTCACTCAGCGCGCTCTAGCCACGTGTAATATAATGAAAGTGCGCGTGCGCGAGCTTCGCATGCAGCATTTTATGCACGACAAATGAAAATTAAAAAGATTATCATGATGTAAAAAATTGAGTTTACTAAAACGCAGAACAAATTCTGACGGAATATATTTCTCCCATATTTAGGGAACGATTTGATATTGAAAATATAGGCGGAGAAATTGAAATTTCGAAGGAAAGTCACTTCTAAAGGGTGCAAATATACCATTGTCAATTTGATGAATTTTGAGACCATTTATCGCATCCGTACTCGCTAAGAGTCGGCGATCTTCTGGCTTCTCATTTCTTCCAAACAACACCATTATTGCTCTGTTAGGTTTTCAACAACACGTACACTAACTACTACATCGTCTCGGCCTTCGGTGAGCGTTCGTAACTTTTCTTCTGTCCTTTCTCGCACTTGTTCGCGCACTGGTCGATATAGGCTGACTGGAGGTAGCGGACCGATAAATAAACGATCTCTTACGAAGGTGTTCGGTCAACGAAGAAAGTCTCAAAAGAAGAATCGTCTTCTCGTTTCAATTCGAGTCGAGCGACGATTTATACTTTCTCGTTGGGGTACGCGTGTGAATTTATTGAATCAATCATTCATTTGAATGAGTCAAGTGAAGAGGGAGAGAAAAATTTGAATTGTGGAAAGGATGAATGACGATGAAGAGCAGAAGAGTTGATAAAAATGGAAAGGCCGTTTGCGGGTAGCAGTATCTGGCAGTGAGCGTTGGCCAGAGTTAACCTGCCAGAGATAGGAACGTATGTCTGAGAGCCGAGTTCCGAGATTCGAGACTGGTGACTTGTACGTACGTATGTAGGTAGGTAGGTAGGTAGGTAGGTAGGTAGGTAGAGGTACCTAGGGTCGCGATGTTCAGAAAGGTGCCAGCTGCTCGCTACGCTCGGAGTGGGGATAGACGGTGAGCGTTGACGGGAAAAGGAATGATATGTCGCAGCGGCAAGGAGAGAAGAAGGAGAGAAAAAGAAGAGGAAGATGAAGATCTGCATGAAGATACAGAGAATCGAGATATGGGAGACTTTGAAAGATTGAATTAACATTGACACTTTCTATTAGAAGTAGGTATGTTCGGGCCTTGACAAGCTATTTCTCTTTCAGAGTGTCTATTCATTTTTGAAGCCGGCATTCACTTGGAAGTAGAATATCGTATACCATTTCCAGATACCATTTCCAAATACCATTTCCAAATACCATTTCCAAATACCATTTCCAGATAGGCGCATGGTAGGTCAGATGAAACGACGAGTAATCTCGGTGGTAGCGTCCAATCCGAGGAGAACGATGAAGAAGGGTAATTGTACGCAATACGGGCGGGAGCCGAACGAGCGTCGAGACGTCAGGCGTCCGTTATTAATAGTATCTGAAGCGATGTTTTCGGTGTATACAAAGTGGATTCTCCAGGCCTCTTCCTCGTACCGAAGTGAACGCGCGGCGGCGGCGGCGGCGGCGTAGGAAAGGATGATCGGTGTACGAAAGGACGGCAAAGAGATAGAGTAAAGAGATACGGCTAGACAAAAGGTTTACATACGCTCATCGAGTAAAAGTTTAGATAAACAAGCTTCGAGGAAAGCTGCTGTTCGCATGACGCATGGTTCCCGTTTAGCGGAGCATCGTTTAGAAGTAATACGTTGAACCGTGTCAGCTGATATTCTCATAGCATGAGTACGAGGAGCGCGCTCGGTCTCGAGTGGAAGGTGGAGGCGGAGGCGAGAAGGGAGCGAAAAGAGGGAAATCTTGTGCAAGAGAAGTCGTAGAAACGCGGCACCGTATGGATCAAATAAATCTTCCGTTAAGAAGGAAAGAAGCTACACGTTGCTGTCGTGACACCGTTCTCAGTCACGTATTTTATCTGAATAATTGAGAGACGTTCCAGATTTTTCTATTGAACGTACCGTAGGAAGTCGGAAAAGCTCTGGGAACGCGTAGGCGGCCTTTAAGTAGCATTGAGGAATATAGTATAACGGGAAGGAGATCGATCGTCACGTTGGTACGTGCCTCCTCGTTGTTAGAAAATCGACGACGACGACGACGACGACGACGACGACGACGATTAAAACAACGGCAACGACCTTGAACCGTATCTTGTCGGATGAGGAAACGAAAAAGTGACTTGATTCAAAAATCGATTTATTGAAATGGTACCGGCATTGTAGATCCTCCTCTCATTTTCGTGCTAATTTGATCGCTTTGTAATGAAGTAAAGTATTAACCATTTGCACCGTGTGTGAGTGTGTGTGTGTGTGTGCGTGTATGTATGTATGAGAAGGATGGGGAGGAGATTGTTGTGGCATATCTTTGGTGAGAGTCGATCATCACTTACCGGAAGTAGATGAAATATCCGTCACATCCTTTCGTTGAACGATCGATGATAATCCTGATAATGTGCAGATATCTCTGACAATGTCCTTTCCGCTTTTACCTTTAGATGTTCTCATTGCTAATAAGTTGAATCGTTAGGTCGGACTATTTCACTGGAAGCTCAAGTAATGCCAATCTTGAGTCGTTGACAAAGCATCATTATCCTTAAAACACTCGCCTTGCGTTTCGATTACGTATCACTTGTGTCTCGATCGCGAAGAACGCTGACATCCTTTCCCCTGAGAGAGAGGAGAAAAGAAGAGAGGCGATAATTAATTTGGAAGGTAGGATAGAAATGAGATAAAAATTTGATAAGCCCGTGGGAGGGTAGAAAGCGGTTAAAAAGTGGCAGAGAACCAAGTTTGAATGTCTATTGATAGATGGTGGATTGAGGGAGGAAGAGCGGGAGAAAGGAAAGAAAAATTGATCGGAACTAAAGGCGCGTGAAATGGGTGTTTGAAGTCGGGGAAGCAAGAAGTCTATAAGCCTTGGAAGCGAGCGCGGCCGATACTTATAGCCTCGCGGTGCCGATAGGGTGCGGCGGGAGGGGTGGCTTTTTCACCCTCTCTCGCACCCGCGATCCTTGGCAACGGCATTCTTCATCACCGACATCGATCGATAATATCTAACTCCCATTATCGCTCCGATCACCCTTATAATATCATATTATCATGCGCTCTCCTTCACCTTCATTCCTTCCCACTCGTCCATCTTGTTTTTCAATTCAACTTCAATCCTCACCTTCACTTAATTCTATATGGCCTTGCTCTATTCCACTGGGGAGAAGAAAAAAGAATTTATACAATGTTCACCCTTTCGATTGCATATTCGTAGCCGCAGGTTGGTAACGCGATCGCTCGGTAACTAGCTAGAAGAGTGGGACTGATTGTGAGTAGTTGCTGGTAGTTGCGGTAAAGGTAAAGAAAGACGTGCTCATCACCGATTTCCATGAAACTTTGCAGAAACATCAATTTTTGCATAAAAATAAGATCTGCAAAAGCCGCATTTTGACCTAACACTCGCATTTTTTTGACCTAACACTCGTATTTTGACCTAACTTTCTCAAAACCGATCTCATTAAATTTCTACGTGTTCTACGTTGCTTTTCGTTTTTTTCATTTACCATTAATGATACTTACCGTATATTTTATGGCTTCTAGCTATTCCTATGGTGTTGTTCACCAAAATGAAATATTACAACAGTGCTGCAGTTTCTTCTATGGTGTTTTACAATGAAATGGAGTTCCTTATGATTCGAAATGAATAGAACAGTCTCTGGCCTTTTGAATTGATTCTTTTCCGACAGAAAAAGGTATGATTTCACCCAGGGATATTGAATCTATGGGATCTTATGACAAACTAATTAGAGAACACAAAATATATTTTAATACATATATTGTACGGAAATATAATATACAATAAAAAATCATAGACACTTGAACATTAATTTCTATATAATCGTTGTTTTGGTGTGTACACACTACATGCATAATAATCACTCCACATACATGCATCCATCCATACATACAATATTTTACTTCTCAATTGTTATAATCTTTATATTATCTTTCTTAATATCCATTCAATAAAAAGGTGATACTAAATCAAGAGATTAGAGAAAATAGATTACTAGCTCAGTTGGCAACTGATTTGTTATCCAAACTTTACAGCAATGTATATATATATTTTTTTCTATGAGCTCTGTATCTAGCAAAATTTCATTATCAAGTGTAAACTTCAATCTAATGAATGTAGATAGAATGAACTCTAAACTCTATATAAGATACAAATTGTAGTTGTTTACTTATTGTATATCAATGCATAAGTTTTTAGTGTGAGAGTAACAACAAGTATTACAGAAGATTTATTTATATTATTAATATATGTACTTATATTGTCAAGTTATTGTTTGCACTTTGGGCAGTTAAAACCTAACCCAAACCTACTCTCGAGCCATTGTTTGATTGAAAACTCTTAAACATTATAAAAGGGAAGCCTTGCCCACACCTAGCCTTCGCCAATTCAATATTATTTCATTTCAAATACGCGCACTTTACCTGCAAACTTATCCGTGCGCATGCGCAGATGTCGTTCGCGCTGCCGGGAAGGCAAGTTTTCTAACTATAGTTTAACGCTTAATAACTTTTTAATTAGACGAGAGCGCGCTTTTTGACTTTTGCAGATCTTATTTTTATGCAAAAATTGATGTTTCTGCAAAGTTTCATGCAAATTGGTGAGGACCCCGTCTTTCTTTACCTTTACCGCAATAAGTATAGGAATAATGCTCGACGCAGTTGACGAGTTGAGCACCGAGGGCAGCAGCTCCCGGGCAGTACATTAGACGCCATCTCTACGAAATAGTCGGAACTCAGTCGCCTGTCGACACAGTTCACCGACTTCGCTACCGGGGGCAGTACCTGCTGGGCAGTACACGTCGTGCCATCTGTACGGTACAGTCTAAACCCACTCAGTTTTCGACAGTGTTCACGAGTTTGCCACCGCGGGCAGCACCTCCCGGGCAGTACATGTCGCACCATCTGTGTGATTTTAGTGTATTACTTATTTAAATTTGCGACTATATTAATATTAAATTATTCAAGATAATTATTATGTAAGAAATTGAACGTATGTATATATGTGGTCTGAGTATTATGTATGTAGCGTGTATGCGAAAATAACAACAATTGTATAGAAATTAGATTATAAATATGTAAGAAACATTTTTTACTGTATACTATTTTTCCTTACAATAGATGTATTAAACGAAATTTTGTGTTCTCTAATTACTTTGTCATAAGATCCCATAGATTCAATATCCCTGGCTGAAATCATACCTTTTTCTGTCGTAAAAGAATCAATTCAAAAGGCCAGAGACTGTTCTATTCATTTCGAATCATAAGAAAGTCTATTTCATTGTAAAACACCATAGAAGAAACTGCAGCACTGTTGTAATATTTCATTTTGGTGAACAACACCATAGGAATAGCCAGAAGCCATAAAATATACGGTAAGTATCATTAATAGTAAATGAGAAAACCGAAAACAACGTAGAACACGTAGAAATTTAATGAGATCGATTTTGAGAAAGTTAGGTCAAAATACGAGTGTTAGGTCAAAAAAATGCGAGTGTTAGGTCAGAAAAATGCGAGTGTTAGGTCAGAAAAATGCGAGTGTTGGGTCAGAAAAATGCGACTGTTAGGTCAAAATGCGACTTTTGCAGACCTTATTTTTATGCAAGTTAATGTTTAATATAGTCAGATAATAATAAGTCAGAGAACCGTTTGTCGTTGGTGAAAATTCGCATTAGTTTCGGAGTTACAGCCAAAAAACCATCGACTTGTTTAACCGCGGCGGAACAATGTTCGATCAATACTACTTAAACACTTATTTCGCCTGTAACTTTTGAACCGCTGATCGAAATCTATGATAATCATACACTTTTTTGCAGACACAATAACTCAGAGAGCCGATTGCCGTTTGTCAAAATTTGCTTTACTTTCCGAGTTGGAGCCAAAAAACTGTCGACAAAATGGGGGTCGCAAAATGGATAAAAGTAAAACTCTTCCGATCGACTTATGGTTATGCGTACTGAAATATAGCAAGATTTAGTCAGTCGATACGACAACTGTGTATTTCATAATATCCATTACAAAAACAGAATCCAAATTGGTAAGGGTAGTTTTGCGATTATGTATGAGAACTATTTCCAGAGTTTCTTGATAGACATATTTTTCTCCGAATCTTTCTGCATAACTTTAGCTACTGCCATCTCGAAATCCTCTTGCGTGACGTGAACGCGTCTTTCCCGAAGAGCGTACATTCCTGCCTCAGTGCAAACACCCTATGGCATAAACAGTTGACGATGAATCAATTGAACATCTTTATCAGACATTTCATAAATACACATGCACAAGCATCAATGAGGAGTATCTCACCTTTACTTCAGCACCAGACGCACCAGGCATAAGTTCTGCGATTTTTCTCAAGTTAATGCCACGAGTAAGGTTCATTTTTCTCGAATGAATTTTAAGTATATCAAGCCTAGCTTCTTCGTTTGGTGGTGGAAATTCAATTTTACGGTCGATACGTCCTGGGCGAAGTAAGGCCGGATCAAGAATGTCAATTCTATTTGTTGCCATTATAACTTTGATATTTTTTGTTGCTTCAAATCCATCCAGCTGATTAAGTAATTCTAACATAGTTCGTTGAACCTAATAACAAATCAAACTTTTATTATTGCTACACTCTTGTATTCGCAATGATGTATTAAAAACAAATGGTGAGGAAAAAATATATACAATACCATACCTCGCTATCTCCACCAGAACCAGACTCAATTCTTGAACTGCCAATGGAATCAATTTCATCCATAAAGATAATCGAAGGAGCGTGTTCTCTTGCCATTACAAAAAGTTCACGCACCATTCTGGATCCTTCACCAATAAACTTTTGTACTAACTCAGAGCCAGAGACACGGATGAATGTACACTCAGTGTGATGAGCTACGGCTCTTGCCAATAACGTTTTCCCAGTTCCTGAAATATATTAAACCGAATACTATTATAAGGAATAAGAAATTTGAAAAGTGTGCCACAATTGGATATTTTGTACTAACCAGGTGGTCCGTACAGAAGAACGCCTTTTGGTTGAGCAATCCCTAGAGCATCAAATAACTCAGGATGCTTAACTGGTAACTCAATTACCTCTTTTATCTCCTTAATTTGCTTGTCTAATCCACCCACCATCTCATAAGTGGAATCGGGCACTTTTTCCACCATCATGAGGGAGACCAGTGGATCAACTTTATTGGGTAAAATTTTGTGCAGAGTGTAACTCTCGTTTCTTAACGCTACTCTTGAATTTGGTGTAACATCATTAATATCAATGTTCTTATCTAAGTCGACAACGAATTTTCCTTCGGGATGAACTTTTACTAAAACTTTTTTTTTGTCCATTGGTTTTACCACCTCTCCAACATAAGATCCTTGCTCTTGAAGCAATTGTAACTCCTCACGTAGCATGCGCACTAAAAATGGCAGTTAAATGCTTAACAGAGAGTAAAAAACAGAAACATTACTACAATTTAAGAAACTGTGTATCCGTGTTACCTTTGGCATTGAGTTCATTCCGTTGAGCTTGCAATCTTCTCAAGTTTTGACTTTTATCAGCGACAATCAGCTGTAGTTCTTCGATTTTCGTTATATAATACGGTTTAAAGCCTTCACCCTTTGCATTTTTTTCATCAATTTCCATCTAAAGATAATTAAGGGTTGTTAATTCGGAATTCATACTGAACTCATCAATTGGAATCAGTTATGCAGACGGAATTATGCATTGTTACCTTGTTGGTGAGTGTCATGGTGAGACCTGATTCTTACGCACGCAACGTAAGATATTATTTAGCCGTTGCAGTGCAGGCTCGCCGATGTTTTTACTAAATATTCAACAATTATTCTTTGTCTTAGACTGCAATGGTTAACACGAGAACTGCTTGTCATTAGTTATTAACTTCTGAGCATGAACAATGTACAATCCTAAGTATTGAAATCTTCCAGAGTATACGACACCATCTGTGAGACGAAATCAAAGTATTTCAGTTTTGTACATGAACGATAGAGTTCAAAATTTTGTCCAATAATGCAAGATATTTACATATTACG
This sequence comes from Anoplius nigerrimus, assembly GCA_914767735.1. Taxonomy (NCBI): domain Eukaryota; kingdom Metazoa; phylum Arthropoda; class Insecta; order Hymenoptera; family Pompilidae; genus Anoplius; species Anoplius nigerrimus. Next base: position 183,308 of record OU612086.1, read on the forward strand.
TGAAACCATTGATTTGTGACTTGTGCTTAAAAATGCTTAAAAATGCTTAAAAAGGATCAAAAGAGGATGACAAAAATTGCAGGCGAAGCCTTCTAAGTGCATTAGTTTCGAAGTTACAGCCAAAAAACCATCGACAATTTAAACGGACAGCAACCTTCCCAGATTATTACTAATTAATGCATTTTTTTTAAAGATCGGCTTTCGCCGATAGTCCTATCGTAAGCTATGCGTGAAAAGCTTCAAGAAAATATATGGTTATCGTAGGTTTTGATCGCTGGTTCGAAAGTTACAGGCGATTCTCTAAAATGGAGAAAACGGTAAGGGCTACCCAGGGTGACCCAGGGCTACCTCGGGAGGTGCTGCCCCCGATTGCCCTCTCGTAAACTGCTTTGGTCCATCCGTCGAAAGGGTTCAGCCGATTCTGTAGAGATAGCGCAACGTGTATTGCCTGGGAGGTGCTGCCGCCGGTGGTCAACTCGTGATCCGCGTCGAGTATTATCTGCGTTCTAACTGGTTCTAACTAAAATATGGAGGGGTTTGAAGCGATTTTGAATGTAGAGTAAGCATTTACTTATAGACGAAAAAGTAACATTTCTAAAACATTTATGGTCTCGGAAATGTGATTAATACTCAAGATAGTTTAATTCATCAACTGACTTCATCATATTGATTTTCTTAATTTTTCTGTTATCTGTTGGTGCGTCATTCAGGTACCATTTTGCGCTGATAATCATTTAGTAACTATCCTTTAACGCTAGATGGTTCTTCATGTACCGTTTTAAGCGGTAATAGACTAAGAAAGCAATTTACAATGCTATTTCCTTCGAATAAAGAGATCGAATGTCGGAAAAACGTATGTCGACGCCAGGGATCGGCTCCTAGAGCTGAATTTCTTTCTTAGAAATATTTTCTACTCTATATACGCTGAATAATTTACTATAGCCTATCATTTTGGTAGGTGTCGTCATGAAATACCATTCCCGAGTCCACGAATGACAGATGTCGAATCAGCTGCCTTGGCTATTTTTGGTAAACAAGATGCAGTGGCAGAAGAACCTTTATGACAACTACGGATATCCGGACAATTACACAGACGACTCCTTCCTTGAACGGTTAAGGAAAAATGTTAAGCCAAACAATGCAACCGCTTGCGAGGCATTAAACTTGGGTGCCAGCGTTTCCATCAGATTGAGCATTGTGGTTCTCTTCAATTTAATATTCATTTGGTTGAACAACGGTTGGATCACGCCGGACTTCTTCTTCACGTCTGGGACGGTGTTTACAATAGTTGGATATTTTTTGTACAATGTGAGAGTACCAAATATTTCTAAAAGATTATCCAAGGATTTCAGAATGGTTCTCTTGTTTCTCACATTTGGTTACATACTGTCACCGGTTCTGAGAACCTTAACGGAAACAATCAGTACAGACACTATTTATGCGATGACCACTTTCATGTTTGCCATTCATTTAATATTTAACAAGTACGGATGTTCGCAAATTTCATTATCAGATTCTTTGTCGATAACTTCACCAATTTTTGGATCTCTCATGTTGGCATCTAGATTAGCGACACCTCTTCATGCATTCTCACTTTTAACAGTATCTGTACAGTGCTTTGTCTTATTGCCATTTTTATTGTGTCAATTAAGCAATAAGATAGTTTTATCAAATATTTTAGCTATTTATACTACGTACTCTGTGTATACTGTCTCACGAACGTTATCATACGGTTTCATTGTTGCAACTATATTTGTGCACTATGTTTGTCCTTTTTGGTATTTAAAATGTCAAAGGTATAAGGATAACATTTATGGGCCATGGGATGAGGCTGTCATTTCTTCGTAATACCCCTCCTATCGAGGTCAAGTTGTACACTTCCATTGAGCATTTACTGTTTCCGAAAGCTTTTTAATCATTAAAATGTTTATATTTTCATATGAGAAAATATATGGACAGTTTTTACTTCCATAAAATAAAAAGTATATTTCAAAGTAAATTAAAGTACACATCACTGAAACCCGTTCACGCTGCGCTATTTTATAATGATAAATTGCAGCAGCCTTTTAATTCTTCTTATTAGGGCCTCGACGAAACTTCGATCGATCGTCGTGTACTCGCTATGTGTTTCTATTAATTGTGTAATAAAATTATCTGTGAACGTAGCAACCAATCCTTGCTTCAGTTCCATTAACGTTTCAGAAGATATCTTCCACTCCACCATGTTCTCATCTATACTTCCGGAAGATACTGTGACAAAGGAAGAACGAGACGTGATTATATGAAAAGAATTTGTAATGTTAAATATATAACAGTGAGATTGCAATGACCGATATGATAGAAAGAAAAATTGTACCTTGCATACGACTGTGTCGCGACATGACTTGCGTCGTGTAGAAATCTAAATGGCTCCAGAGAATATAGAGGCCATGCTCTACGATGAGCGAACAGTATTTAATACTTTGCCTCTTATCGTTTATCCGACGATTCAGTCGTTGCTTGCTGTTCTCAATTTCTGTTTCCTTATCGGATATACACTGTTTCAGTGTGGCAGTGCTCGTATCTGTCGTGAGGGCGGCTTGCTTGATGAGAGCGTCCATCAAAGGTAACTCGGTGTGAAGTAACGTAGTGGCAGCAATTAACTGCTCGACAATTACGCCTAAATGCACTCCGCCAGAAATGTCTTTTACTCTGTCTTCCCTTACGCCAGGCTTCGACGTTATGTGAGGATCGAATATATTTCGAACTTTATGATCCATATGCGCGTGACCCATCTGTAACGAGATCAACGTTGTCAAATTAAACTATTTACCCTACCCCCTCGACATCAAGTTTCGATTCAAACGATATTCATCATTCATACTTGATTCCTCGCATATAGCATCACATTGGCGATTATCTGAATGCAAGAAAGGTGATGACGATCCCTGTCCGAGGCCTCTTGATTGTTCGAGTGTTGAGTGATCGATGGTTCCAGTTGGAACTTGTATAGCAGAGACAATACTAATCTTTGGAGACGATACAAATGCGCACATAATTCTCTTATACCCGTCGTATCTTCCAACTTTCGGTCATCGAGATCAGCGTTTCTCAATTTTTCGTCTACTAGTTTATACATATCTGCCAAGTAAGAATAAAGATTATTAGTGTAGAACGTATCAATTGCATAGAGGATAGATGTGAGAAATATCGGATTGTGAGGATGTAAAGATATACCTATATTTGCGGATCTCGATATGACTCCTGTCAAACAAGCGATTTCCTTCAGAAACAATGAGTTCGCCTGAGAGTAAGCGTTTCTCAGAACCATCTCAACTACGTCCCGATGACTCTGAAGAAAGCCACAAACCTGAATAGAGGCCGACTGATTCTCCGTGCCGAGGGTGGTAAGCAAGGCGTCGCACAGATAGAGGGCAGGTAAGAATATCTGCTGATATCGCTGCCCGACAGAAGGTATAAACGATGAGTCCCCGCTCTCAAAGCCAATTTGGACGTCGGGATGCTGATCGAAGACGGTCATACTCGACATGCAGGAGAGAATCTTGTTCTCCAGCAGGCTTTCAGCTCCGAGTCTAGTCGAGGCCATCCTGCAGAAAGTGGCCACTTTCGCTTCGTACAGGTAGAGAGGGCGAAGGGTGTTTGGTTCAGGCTGAAGCATGCATCGCAGCATACTGTCCGATTCGAGAAGACTGTCGATCATGTGCTTCAGGTATCCCCTGCTGGTCAAATATGTCATCCAGCCTCCGTCGCAGTTCAACTCGAGAATCTTATCCAAGCAAGAGAGCGCTAGCATTTTGCAAACGTCGTGCCCGCCAGAACAATTGTGACAGAGGATGTCCATAAGTTGCGTTCCGAAGCTGTTTATCACCTGAATCGTTGCGTAGCGATGCGATCTTTCTTGGACCGGGATCAGTTTGTTCAGAGAACTGTCCAACTGACTGACGTACATCGAATCGAGAGCACTCACGTTTTCCGATCTCTCGAGACCGATGACGCAGAGGAAGTTGAGCAATGCCGCGTACAAATGCGTCAACACCTTCTGGGAAGATGCACCGGCATTCAGAATCCACTGAAGAATATTTCGCAAAATGATCTTCATCATGGTAGCGTTTGACGGCGAGAAGGGCAACATTTCATTTTCCGCCTGCATCGAGAAACTATTGCGCAAATTGACCAACAGCATGAGAAGGGTGCCAGATACTAAAGTCTTGATCTCGTTCAATGCCTCGCACGAGGTCATTTTTTGGAGTAAATCGTGCGACAGGTTTAACAGCAAATTCTGTCGCTGCAACGCCGGTAATTCCTGATTCGTAGCCACCGAGAAGAGAATCTCTGTAGTTTGACACCAGCCCTCGACAAACTTGACCGTCGCGTAAGACAGTATCTTAGTCTGATTCCTTTTGAGAGCGTGCTGTAGAATAGACTGAACTTCCTGCTGCATGAGCTTACGTTGCGTTACCGTCGCACTGCTCTGCGTCACTGTCAGCTCTTCCGTTATCAGAGAATGAAGCTTCCTGATGTCTATCAATCTGGGCCCGCTCATCAGAGCGACGGGAACGCTGCAACGACCGAGTACCATTTCGATTTGCGACGGATCGAATAGCTCCCATGACTTCGGTGCTTCCAAGTAGAGTTGAAAGTCGATATAATGCAGAAGATCCATCAGTAGCTTTTGAGAAGGAACTATTTGATCTTTCTCCTGACTGCAACTGCCAACGAGCCTCTGAACGAACGAACTCTGAAGACTCCCTCCGACGACTCTCAGTTCGATGGCAGCAATTTTCAGTAGCCACGACATACATCCAAGTTCAATTGACCTATTGGCGCCTTGGAAGGGTAACTTTGACAGATGTCTCTGGACAAAGTCCTGATTGGCAGTGGTCCTCAAGAATCGGAGAACTGACATCGATGTCTTGTTATTGGCGGCCAGCGTGTGAAGGTAGCAATAGCAGGCTTCTGTAATCTTATTGCGACCCCTTTCAAGCGACTGCTCCAGTATGCTTAAGATCGAGTGAAGGCAAGTGCGAGGGAAGCCAAGAATTCCTGGCTGCTGTATCACTGTCTTTTTTATGTCCTTCGTGATTTCGAATCCGAGGAGATAATGCGCTAAATTTGGCGCAGGACAGTTGATGCTCTGCATGAGCAGCAGTAAAATTCTTTCCTTGCAATTTCCGATGGGCGGCTTGTCTAACGATGAATCTTCCTCGTTGTCGAGCGAGCCTTCCGCGTCAAGACACTCGACGAAACCGTGTCTTATGTTCGTCGCGATGGCATGCGTTGCCGTAAAGGTGGACAACAGTTCCGAATCTGCCCCCGGTTCGTTCGTAACGCCCTGTATCACGCCGATCGCTACGAAAGCGTGTTGCGGCAGCCATGAGTTGTATGAAACGTATTTTGCGATATTGATCATATGATCGGGCTTCCCGGTACGCGGATTTACGCCTAACAACAGTCTCGAGAGTCCGGTCAGAATCTTGTTCATCGACGTTGCAGCCGTCAGCTGCGCCATGTAACCGTGTTGAGTCTTCAATCCTCGTTCCAAAATTTCCAAACAGTACAAGCTACTGTTTTCCAAATGCTTTTTACCTGGAAAAGCGTCGAAGGTATCGATATAATGGCAACCTTCGTCGAGGATGTACAATATGACGTTTAAGAGCTCCGAGTTCGAGTGCAATTGCGTCATAAGGTGATAGCCAGGCGCCGAATTGACAGGCGTCGACTCTCCACCCTGTAACTCAACTCTGCAACCGATGAAATCTTCGACACTCGGTTCGTATTGCTTGATTAGCTTGGCGAAGATCTTCAAGCAAGCCTCGGCCACCTCCCACTTCTCCGCTGAATTCTTGTAGGAACGCGTATGAAAACGAAGGAAGACCGTGTTAATGACAAAATGGAGATACGGATCAAATCCCGGATTTCTCTGACCGACGCCTAATAATTGTGGAATGGTGAAGTCCGTTAGAACGTCGAGAAGTTCGAGCATGGCTCTCGTTAGAGGATATTCCTCATTTCTTGATTCGATTTCTTCTAATTCCGTCTGAACGCCTCTAGGCTGGTAACTGCTCGTCGTCGGAATTGTCGATAGTATTTGGGCCGCTTCTAGGTTTTGCCAAACCGTCGATGAACTTTCCGGGGACTTTGCCAGAGCAGCTAATGTCCTAACCAAGACTCCTTTCAGCGGGATCGGCATGGCGCAACTCACCAAGCCGATTAAAGAAGGCAACACTTTCCAGCCGGGATGATCGCAAATCGCTATCCTCGAAATCTCATCGTATGTTGCGATAACACGAACCACCAGAAGTACAGCTTCCAGCCCCTTAACTTCGTGCGGCGTAATTCCTTTAGGGTGATTTCTTTGACGGTAGACCGTGTCCTGACTGGGTGGTAATTCCTGGCGTAAGTTGTAATAATAGCGACTCAGCGAATTAAAGAAATGGTCCCACGATATTGTAGCCGAACCAGAGGAACCTGAACAGGCATAGTAATTATATATTTATATTTCCTTCGTTCAACACATATATGAGTTGGCCAAGTGGCAAATACTCACCGTTCGGTTTAAGGAAATTGAACGCTTGCCTCGCTGCCTGACGTGACGAAGCTAATGACGCTATCATTTTTAAGTACGGTACAAATAAACCAGACGGCAAGATTTCGCCGGCCAGTCTTATAAACTTGAATAACGCCGCTTGCCTCGACGGAACGCGATTTGCGTGCACCGAAACTGAGACTAAACTCGAATCTGAATGGTGACACCAGTAGTCCATTACCAGGTTCAGTTTCAGGGCATCCTTCTTGTACAACTCGGCTACCATTAACATTAAATACTCAAAATGATTATCCAAGTTCGATGGAAGCTCAATACCAGCGTGCTGATAAGCTTGAATTAATGGCATGGAATCGTCAGCTCTACTTCTTAATTCCTTCACCTTCAGCGCCATCAAGAGAATAAAATCAGAGATCAAGGTGTGAAAGTAGCGCATGTAAAATTCCTCTTGATGCACACTCTCACTCTTGAACAGAACGTCGGCCATAAAGTGGAAGGCTTTGTTTGTCAGTGCTGCTTCTAACAAGTTTTCATCCTCGCTCATGATGTTCTGGGTCTGAATAGTGTTTGCAGCTGTTTTGATCGTGGCTATAGCGATCGCTAAGGCGAATTGCATTACGCCTCGTAAACCCGGACTTTGCCACGTTATACTGCTCGATGTCAATTTTTGATTCAGTTCGTCCAACATACCGCGTTCCGTTAAAAGTGGAATTGACGAAACTATTTCTGGAATTTATTTACAATCTCTTTATAACAATATAGATAGACGGTATATATACCGCGAACGTACCTTCTCCGTTTTCACGACTGTACAATGAACTCAGATTTACAGCGTTTAGTGCTGCCATAATAAGAGCGAATGTCACTTTATCCGGTCCACCTTCTCCAGACTCGGACTCTACTTGTCGCGATTGTAAGAAAGATAATAGACGGTATAAAATAGTCGTCGGCAGGAAGGATTGCGCTGACCACAAGTACAATATGTCAGCTAAGTCTTGCCTAGAGTCGTTGTAAAGCTTCATTACCATATGATGATGTTTAGCACCTCCTAGTGCTCTATTCTGTTGCAGTAGGTCTTGTTCCTATATAAATACATTGTTGCCATGTATAATTCTTCCATGCTCTATCTATAATGTGCTTATTATTATTACTAACTTGAGTCGGATCCATCTCTTCCAACAGGGATAAGACTCTATCTAAGAGACCATCATCTTGTAACTTATTTGTATACTCTGTTATATGCCTTGTTAATGCAATGGGAGCATCTAATGCCCAACTATGCCCAATTCTGGCTTGTACTAGTGTCCTCAGGGCAGACGTGAGTGATTTTCTTCCATCATAATACAACAACACAGCTGTTAATCCTCTTGTCAATCCCGGATAATGTGGCATTTGAAGTTGGGCAGTACACAGAAGATCCAATGCCATGAATTCGTTCAGATCATACATGTCTGATATGATAAGTGTTTCGTCTGCCAATTCCTTAGATAACAATTGATGGCCTAGACCAGGTAATGTTATACCGTCCGTAACTCCTTTTTTAATTTCTTCTCTGCTCTTTACATTCTTCGGCTACGCAGGTCAAATGAGCTTTATCATATAATGCACTGACACATAGAAATAATTTACTTACAGGGTTTTTCAACAGCGTCAGAAAATTCTGTCTGTGATTTCTAAGTGCCTCCGTGAACTCATGATATTGTGGGTCATAGGAACTTGGCGCAGATATAATGTAACGCTCCACCAGGCTTTGGAGCTCCTTGTAAGGAGTCCACATGTCCTCCGTAGTTGCTTTTTCTGAAACAAATGTTCTTTGTACATTACAGCAAAGATATTCACAGTAACACTTTGATCTCTGTTCAACAACAACCACGTTGAAAATAACGTTGAGTGTGCATCATGATGGAGGCTAGAGCCATTCAAAATTTGAAAGGTTAGAACTTTGTCAACGCTATGTCATGCGGTGCACTTAGAAAATTCCTTCCGTTATTACCTTCGGACATTTGTTCGGCTTGGCGGGTGAACTTTAATCAGACTATTTAAGTGATGAGAACAACGCGCAGCGAAAAATGATCTTGTGCAACATAATACAAATACCGGTCCTGTGGCGGGAACGAAGAGTTCGCCGCAAACAGATCCGGCAGAGTGCATTAATGTAGCCTTGATTCAGATCGGCCGACAGACGCCTTAAGGAAAAGAGCGAAAAAAATTTCTCTATTGTGAATGTTTAACGAAGGGAAGAGGGGTCATTCATACAAATATTATTATATTTAATCTTTTTTATTAGAAAACATTCAATCCTTTGAATGTTATTATCGCAGAAGGTACATATGTATATCTGTATCGCGTAAATAATTTCTTACAACTCAAGGCTAGGCCGCTTTATTTCTTTATCAATTTTAGATGAACATAATGTGGTATTTTGAATATGTAAGTTAGTTTTACAGTTTTTTGGTTACGCTCGATGAAATACATTGTGATGTTTTAAATTCAACTACCGGTGATGCGACAGTGAAAGACGATAAGAAATAGTGGCAAGGCACGTTGATAAAGTACACTGGAAAAATGTAGCCCAACGTGTTCGTTCGCATTAATATCCCTTTATAAGGCAAAACGACAGAAAATCAGGTTTTATTAATTAATATGGCCGTTACACCAATGTCCCATGCAAAATCTGGTCCATGTCTAAAATGCCGAATTTTGATTTAGTTTAGACCAGTTTAGACACAAACCAGCCGCAGATTCAACGTACTTCAAAGAAAAATTTAAATTCTGCTAGTTTCGGTAGAGTTTGGTAGAGTTCAGGTACATTTCAAATAAAAGAATAAGACATTGTCAATTACCATAATATCGCAGCTAACTATTTTGTCACCCACAAACTTCACGCACCTTAAGTACGTTCAATGCAACACCGTCTTTATGACACAAAATCTATATTCTTACAATTACAAGATCAATAATTGGTCGAGTTTACGCGCGAACTGCGAGCACAATTTGTCTGGCAATCGGCCAACAATAGTGGCAAATTATCACCAATAAATCAATGTAATTGTATCGGAAAATTCTTATAAGGGTATTGCCGTGAGCTTATTTGCCCCTAAAGTTCATTAATTCTTTTCATTCGTTAAGTAGCTTACGTTGCGTTGAATATTAAGACCGCCAACATTTTGGCAATGAGTGACGGTCAGTGACGGTCAGTGACGGTCAAGCGGCAGATATGAAAGGGAATAAGGAGGCGTGCTTTTTTGACATTTCGAGGTAAAGCTTTGCAGGTGCCTCCTTGAAAAGATCAATATCGACATGCCGACGTCCACGCGCATGACTATGTTGGTCCGGACAGAGAAATTGCAACATTCTTGAGGTTATGATGCGGAACGTAAGGTAGTTTGACCGAGTGAGGTAAACAAAAATCTCATCGAGTTAACTTCAACCGGAGTAAGGATGTTCGAAGGTGCTATCGCAGCGTTTGTCAACCGGCTCTTGGGCAAGTATGTGGAAGACTTGGACACCCAACAGCTCAACTTCGGTATCTTCTCCGGTGATACCTGTCTGACGGATCTTAAACTTAAGCCGGAGGCCTTGGTACGTGCGTATACACCGTCAGAAATATATCTCGTTAGTTTAAGCTTTTAAGTAAAATATTTTAACGTACATCGTGTAGAAAAAGAAAATTTGCCATCCACGTGATGGCAAAAAGGTAAAGCTGAACAGCCAGAAGATTTATTTTCAGTAGAATTTTCATTTATATGTGAGAAATTTTCTCCGTATCCCTTTGGAAGCAGCGTAAATATATAATCGGATCATATGTTTTGTTTGTAGTACCAGCTAGGCTTACCGATACGGGTAGAAATTGGTGTCATAGGGAAGATTGTGCTGAAGATACCATGGTCTACTCTTTTCTCTCAGCCAATTGTTTTATGTATAGAGGATATATATATTATTGCCGTACCGTCAATGTATGGGCCGTACGACTCTGAGATACAGAAGAGATTAACCAGAGCAGACAAGAAGAAAGTATTGGAGGAGCTGGAGGATGACGCTATATCAAAATTCGGTAGATATGTGCATTTTCAGGTAAATATGCGATAGAAAAGGAATTACATTCTTGTGCCTTAATAGGTTTGCCCACCGAACTCTTTGACGGTCTGATGACATCGGTTATAAGAAATTTCCAGATAACTATAAATAATGTACATATTAGATATGAAGAGAGACTCTCTGATAATTTATTGTGTGCCTGTGGTATCTGTATTCAAAGTATATCTATGACAACAACAAACAAGTAAATAATCATTGTTTATTGGTGTTGATTAACTTTGAAAATTATACATGTGCCGAATATGCACTGATTATGCATTTTTCAAATTACCAGCAAATGGAAGCCAGGAGTGTGCACTACGAATTCTCAAACAACTTATCAACTTGTAAGAACAGAGTCATTGAGCGTGTATTTGGATCATGACGCTGAACCCTGCTTATTAGATCCTCCTGTCAATTGGGATATACCAAGTTGCCTCGCATGGAAAAGTACAATGCACAGATCTTTACAAACATTTGGCATGAGAAGTAAAGAGTTTCAATTTCGTAAGTTTGACAACATATCATTGAGCGTAAAGGAACAACGAAAATGGTTCATATTTTTATATATGATGATGTTCTTTCAGTTTTAAAACCCTTCACTGCTAAAATAAAAGTGATTGTACACAAAGGCAACGAGATGCAGGCATCGAGAATGCTGGTTGACATTGTGCTACAGGATGTTGCAATGCAAATTTCGGAAATGCAGTATATAACGTTTTGTCAGCTGTATGATTCTTTGTTACGAGCCGTGGTTAACAGGTAATATACATAGACCACGTACGTTATAAGATTTGTATAGGAATATTTGACCTCTAAAGCGGTGCTCGTATCTTTGCAGGCCTTATAGGAAATGTCGTCCTGACAATAGTATAAAAAAAAATGTTTCCTACTGGTGGAAGTATGCCTACCATTCTGTTTTAGAATCAAATGTGAGACCTTACAAATGGAAGAATATAGCAAAGCATAGAAGAAATTATAGAAAATATAAAGATACTTATACTGAGATTTTGCTGCGTCCAAACGACACAGAATTAAAACTGGATTTACAGAAATATGAAGATGCCTTGACAATACTCAATATAGTGATTGCGAGAGAGCACGCTACTCAAGAATTAAAGAACAAAGACTGTAAATTAACGCAGAATGCAAAGGGTCGATTGACGAGACAGAATTCAGAAGAAATTGTTCTGCAGAGTCACGAAGATTTGGAGGAGTCGGATGGCGTGAATGATGATAAACAGGCCAGCAATCGCATAGTCGATAATGGGACTGGCGCAAAAATCAAATTAGAAAAATTGCCCCGACCAATCGGTACACCCGCTGAACTTACTCTTTTTACTGAGCATGCAATGTATAAAATACTCTCTGTTCATCCTTGTAATTTAGTTTTCGCTGTTCTAGATTATAAGTACAATTTTACATTGGCCAATTTGTCATTGAGTCTCCTAAACAAGGATAAAGAGGTGCTCGTCATTACGGTGACACAGTTTTTAACCAGTATAGAAGCTCAACCTTCACTGCTGGCTTTCAAAATATCCGCACGTGCGGAGAGTTTTGTTGTCGAAGGTATCTCGCAGGAAGCCGATTTAATTCCCATGATCACAGTGGATAGCGTTCTAACAGGTAAACAGAGTAAGAATGTTGTTTGACAAAGGGTCTTTTATAATCTTATATGTAATGTGTTTACAGGGAACGTTTCATCGAACTTCCTAGCTATTGATTTTGAGAAAAGTGGCGTTAACGCGGATACTAATTTCGATCTATCCGTTAAATTGGAAGCTATTGAAATTACCTATCATCATGTAAGATATTTATTCAGATTGAAAAAGAGATTAGATATATTTGTAGTGTTTAGGTCACAATAATTATTTGGAACATCCTTTTTCAGTACGTTATGTTAGAAATGATAAGATTCTTCAAGTTAAATGAGGAATACGCCCGGGACACTATACTCTGGATGTACGGTATTTGCGATGTAGCTAGAATGAAATTATTGCATCTCGTGAGCGATATCGTTTCGCAAACTCTACGTATAAACGTCAAGATGGATATTAAGGGACCGTATATTATATTTCCTGAACATGGCTCAATGCAAAAGTATGCATAATAGATGTACAATTATAACGATGATAATGGTTCTTAAACAGGCGCAATATGACATGTGTTTTAGAGGAGGACACATACTTGTTTTAGACCTTGGAAATATAAGCTTATCTAATGAGCTGCAGGCGACCAGCCTCCAGCTGGAAGACGCTACGCTCATGGAAATGGAGGAATTACTCTATGACAGAGTTCATATAGCTTTTAACGGTGGCCAGATATTATTTTGTCATTCAGGTATGGTATTGGCAATAACAATAATAACAGTGATAATGATAATGATAATGATAATGATAATAAAGGAAAGACGTTATTAATGCAGGAGATGACTGGCGAACGACTAGAAAGAAAAAGGATTCCGAGTTTCATTTTTTACCTAAAATGCAAGCGAACGCTACGTTATCTTACAGCATCAAACCCGAATATCGTCAATTGCCGAAGGCAAAACTTAATATTTCTGTTTCTACGATGAAATTCAATCTGACAGAAAGTAAACTACAACTGATCATGCATTTCTTGAATATACTCTTAAAGTTGCATCAGTATGACATTTTGAAGTATAAACGGAACTTGGATAAATCTCTGGCGAAAAAGAAACAGTATGCCCTTATATCAAGTCTGAAGGAACTTTTACGGGTTCGATCGAACATATGCTTGCCGCCTATGCCGATAGTGCGGTCATCCTTTAATCACGTAACGAAGGAACTTTTGACCAACAACACGCCAAAACTCGATCGAAACGTCGTCTCGTCCGAAGTGAGTGAGGAAGACTTGGAACTCTTGTCGAAAACGATACATTTAACGGGTTTCGACGATATCGTGTCACCCTGCAATCATGTCAATTTATTAGTCAGATTTGCCATCGGTGAGGTGAGTTATATTTTCGTAAAGTAGAACACTAGAAGTATGGGAGAAGAGAAGAGAAAAGGAAAGAAAAGAAAAGAAAAGAAAAGAAAATAAAATAAAAGAAAAGAGTATTGTGATTCCATATAATAGTTAACTGTTATTCATCGATGTCTCGACGTTTAGCTCTCGATTCATTTGGGATGCATGGCATACGGAAGGGAACAACCTTATCTGAACCTGAGACTACACACTCTATACTTGGAAGCTGCAATAATGGAGTATGGGCCAGCTATACAGTTTGGCATTGGTTCACTTTTACTGGTGGATAAAACGAATGCCGGCATAACTGGATCATATTTAGAACTATTATCGACGGGAGAGTCAAACGAAGTATTTGTTATGTCGTATCGCAAGGTACATATTATATGGTTTCACCGACAACATATCGTGTTCAAATATTCTCAATTGTTATACTCCCTTTCTCTATCTCCAGGTTAGATCCAATTGTCCAGATTTCAAGTCGCATTTTAAAAATATCGAACGATCTCTGGTTCTTAATCTATTGAGCCTGAATATTATTTTTCATAGATCAGCATTCTTGAAAGCAAGAGACTACTGGAATACCGTGAAACAGTGAGTCTACGCATTATGCATGTCACCGAATCAGTTAGTAGTCAGTTAAGTTTTTGCTATCTTGCAGAATTTGCTACGCGAATTCTTTGATAAACTTCGCCGAGGACGTAATGCAAAGGGTTGTCAAATGGAAAGAAGAAGGAAACGATCCTCCTATTCCGCCAGGTGCAATTAAACTTAGCTACTCCGCCAGACTTGGTGACCTGACGTTAAGATTTTGCGACAAAGATTCCGATCTTCTGGAGTTGAAAATTCAAGGATTCGAAAACGATTGTATTTACAATGCAAACGAGAGAATGGTACTAAGGGCGCATCTTACGAGCATACTTATTGAAGATTTGAACGAAGATACCCTTTACGCAAAGGTCATTTTAATTTCAACACATTTAAATATAATTAATTACTGCTTCTTCTCTCATTGATCTTAGCTTTTTTTCTTATCACCTTACAGATATTGTCTACTGACGAGGATAAAGTTTTCGACTTGAAATATGTGAGGCATACACCGAGACTGTACGTATGTTCCGATATCGATACGAAGCAGGACGACGTCATGTCCGATGGAACCTTCAAACTATCATTCGGCAGAATGAACTGTCTCCTGATCGTCAAGATATTGCAAGACTTTCAACATTTCGTGACACCTTTCGCCTCGGTCCTATACTCGCGCTTCGCGAGATTCTTATCGAACACATTTCTACGCAGTTTCGAGGAACTTAAACGAAGCGCCACGAAACTCCATATTTTTATTGACCTTCAGGGACCCATATTCCTCTTGCCTCAAAGAAAGGACGTTCCGACCTTATTGCTTTTTGATACGGGTAATGCCCGATACGATTTTATTACCGAATATTACTTTACAATTTCAAGTGCAATACTGTCTCACTTGCTACTTTCTATTCTTTCCAGGACTTTTGTCTGTAGAGAATTTTTTTAAGAAAACTGAACAGCAGTCGCAATTCAATAAAGTGCCCGGCAACGATGGGGCTCAATGCATAATGGACAATATTTTATTAAAGTTAAAAGCTGTCACTGTATCGCGGGCGATTATAACTCTCAGAGGAGATTTGGAAGTGCAGGTAAACTTTTCATTATTTGAAATGGATGAACATAACTTCTGAACCTTCCCGTTTATTATTATCTTTTCTAGGAACCCATCGTTGAACCGATACACATTCATTTTGACATGAAACGCAAAACGGAATTTCGCAGCATGATAGAATTGAGGACTTACGGTTTATGCAATGTGCAAGGTTCAATAGACTTCGTAAATATCAATCTCAGTCAACGGGACTTCAAGTCGATTATTCTCGTCTGGAGAGATAATGTCTCTAGAATCGTTCAACCGCATAAAATATGCGATAACGAGTATGCCTTAGCCGAATACAATGCGAAGAAAATGAAAGCTGAGAACGGAATGGTGGAGAAATTGGAAGTTTTTCTTGCTCACAACGAGACGTCTTGCTGTGAGATTAACGTCAAGCTAATATTGGAAGGGTTGCAACTGAATCTGTTCTTCGATGCAGAAGAGGTATAGCTCCAACCTGCAGAATTCATGTATCGCAGAAGAATTTATTGTACAACTGTGCACATGTGTAATCGACAACCTTTTAGGTTTTGAGTTCCCCTGTACGAGATTTGAATCATGGCCTCTGTAAACTCTCATTCGGCGAATTAATCAACACTTACGACTGCTATAGCGACAAGAGTCTCAAGATGAAGCTCTCTTTACAGAGCTGCATCTTACAGGACACCAGGAAGGAATCGGTCATCGTCAAGAAGTTCGTATAGCTAGTATTATCAGATTTGAGCTACTCTCAAAATTGGAGTTCATCCAGATGAAAGGAATTTTACTCGCTTCCAGAATAATACAATCACCGGCCAAATTAATAGGGATGAATGATGAAGCCTGTATATCGGTATCCATGTCTCCCATCGTCGATATGACTTATACGCAAGCACCGGGTGGCGAAAAGTGCTTTGACATTTTAATACAGGAAACTCGTGTCAATTTGTCAGTACCTTTCCTGATGCATCTCGGTCGTTACTTCACGGACGCGTTGCCAACTGATCAGATCGATGAGGGCATTATCAATCATGGTTACGAGAGCATAAGTCAGACAACTGTAAGTTTTCTTATAACTCTAACGTAAATTGTTATCCTTCTAAAATCATATGGTTCACCATGCTGCAAGAATTTTTGTACAAGTCTATTTTCGCTTTAAATCAAGAGCGGCAATACTGCAACAGGAACGACTAGCTTTAATCGAGCGCAGTATTTGCAAGATCAACCAGGTATGCCGTTCTATATTGACCAGACGTTAATAGTAATCAAGTCTTGTTTACGCGATCGTGTCCCGCTAACGTGAAAAGAAATTCTTTCGATGATAATCGCTTGCTGTGATCAATAGTGTTATTGATACTTTTATTGAGATTTTTTCGTTAAAAATGTAGACACTTCGATATCGGTGAGGATACAGAAGCCCGAGATCTTGCTGTTTGGCGATCTGAAAGCGAGTAACGCTCATGTTATTCTGCTACAAGCCGAAGTTACCATCGAATGCAGTACCCATAATTGTACCTCTACCATCGTCTGCACCTTCACCGATGTTCGCGCTAAGAGCAAAAGTCACAGGTCATACTTTCATGACTCTCCACACTGGTTGTTAAGTCCCTGTGACGTAGAAATATGCAAGAAGGAAGATTTCTCTGCTCGCACTGTGGAAGTCGGAGTCTCCGTCAATTCTATGAACATTCATTTGTCTGCCGAAATTATTCATACCTTTCAAGATGTAGGTATATATCTTACCGAGATACTGCATGTCATTTATATATTATGACTAGCACAATTTCTAGATCTTCAACGAGGCAACCGGTTTTCTACGTAGTATCAGTGTCAAGGCCGACGATAAAAATAATAATCACGACATGAGCGTATATTCGGATTTATGGACACCAAAAAAAGTTCTGAATATTCCATATAAACAGCTCCATGACTGTGAGCATGCGTATTCTTGATTAAAATAATCTAATAACATAAGACACACACCCACAGGTATACATATTTATGTCTATCTCTTTTAGGCAATCCAGTATTGTATCACGAGTCGAATGAACAAATAGTTACGTTTTATCTGAAGCCTGTCTTGTTACGAGTCTTAATAGAAATGGATAGTACGATAGAAAAACTTTCAATCATGAGGATGGAAAGTGTACTATCAATTACTGTGACCGATTGGTTCAACAATTTTCAACTCGAATCGAACGTCAACGTTCATGCATTCTGTTATAACACAAATCACAAGACTTGGGAACCTCTAATCGAACTCTGTACGAAGGACAATGTCAACTATAAACCTTGGGAGATGACCATTAAGGTAAGGATACATTAACGTATTTCACTGGAAGCTTTCAATTCATTGTTGCATTTTGGTGAGTAGATGTGCTATGCAGAAGCAATTATGATAAATCCAAATTGGTTGGAGCCGTGTCAGCATGTTAAGAACGACGGAACACGAAAAAAGGGAATAAATTTGGAAAATAGCGAGTCCATGGATATGGTGTTTATTGGACCCGACCATACAGTGTCCTCTAAAGCCTGCGGTATTAACTAATTAGTCATAATGTCTTCATCAATTATTTTGTTAACGTTAACATACTTTACGCAGAGCCAAATCTCTACTCGGAATATGAAGATTCCGATACTGATGAGGAAGAAACGCCAAGGAAATTATTGAGAAATTTTCATTATCTCTTCAATACTAATAATAGTACAGATGATGAAAGCGACAGTGACGATTCAAGCGTAAACGAAGATGAAGTTTCTGAGTGTACGCAAGAGTATAATATAGATGGAGGTAACATATCTGGAAATCATGTTACTGTCGTATATGTCGTAGGAATATGATTTATTGTAAACGATGAGCTTATTATAGATACTGCTAATGGGCAGGAAGTAAACAAACCGTGTCATCCGACCTTGTACGTCATAATCTGTGCAGAAGATGCAATCAGGTTTACAATTTCACCCAATACGATTCAAGTGGTGAACACATTCTTGGATGCCTTCGTTCAAGCTAAGAATGGAATTCCCATCGTACCCGTCGCAACCGGAAAGTTAACTTTACAAAATGACATAGGTCATGAGAGTCGGATCGAGCTGCTCGCGTCAGAAGAGGTAAGAATATTATTTTCTATTAAAATCTTCTTCTTCTCATTGTTATTACTATCGTTATTAATATTAATAGAATTTGGGTAAAAATGGAACACGTGTGATTGCTTCTCAAGAACACCATAATGCAGATTCTCCTGCAAGTAATCCGAGTAGTCCGGAACCGGAACTACAATCAAATCCTTCTAGTCCTCAATGGTTCGGTAGCGAAGTAGACACAATAGAGCCCGATGATCGCTCGCAAACATACGCTGTGACTGCACACGACATTTTTTTCAACGATTCCCCTGTTCGCATTTACAAAGCTATAACTGGCGAAATGCTGCATATTGTTCTTCAAGGCTTCGAAGATATTCTAATCTATTGTCCTATAAAACAAGACTGTACTCTTATTCCACTTCGACCGATTCGACACGAAGTTCGTTATCATTTGGTGATAGAGGTAACAATAGATACCTATATGCATCGAACAATTTCCGTACGATCTCCGTTACAGGTAAGTAGTTAGAGTAACAGCAAATTTTATTTTTACTTATTTACTGTTCGATTATTCATACGGTCCTCTCTCTCTCTCTCTCTCTCTTTCTCTGCTCCCCCCCTTCTGATTAGTTCCGCAACGAAACGTCCTATGCTCTCGGTCTCTATTACAAGAAACAATCTGTAGAAAAATTACAACTTGACCACATTGGGGAGGCGATAAACCCATTCGATGATAACATAAGATTGACAATTATTGAGCCGGACTGCACTTACAGCATTCCTCTCTACATTGCTTATCATTTTCCTGTACACGTGTTACCTGCGTATTTAGAGTAAGTAACTCAGATATTTTTGAGCTCTTATCGGAATAGCGGCGGCGTGAATACAGGCAGAAGAAAGTGGAGATGGAATGTATTTTATTTCACTCTAGAAAGTACCAAGTCAGCGAGGAAGGTATTTATTGGAAAGAGTTAACCAATGCGACGAGCGCCGTTAAAGACATATACTGTAAGATAAAGGATAGCGATAGTCAAGCCGTCTTCGCTGTTAAAGCGTTAGGTACAGAACACCCATTATCAACGCGACCTGGTTGCCATGTGCCGAATTATTTGATAAGCATTCTTCCTCCAATCATTTTTAATAATCAGTTACCATTTGTTATTGACATTAATGTACCCAGTATATGCTATGACGTCAAAATTGAGCCTGGCGAGAAGATTAATGTACACTCACTTAGATGTACCAATGACATTCAGTTCGTCTTGAAGGTATTTAGAAAGAAGATAATTAATACAATATCTTTGCCATATATCGTCTGCTATATCGTTTATCATCTCCTATATGGTTGTTAATTATCGGCAAACAGATTCATAGTTATTTGGGAGTCCAGTGGATCGGTTCTGTTAAATTAAATCCTAACGTAGAGCGGAAGACTGTTCTGATGAACGCTGAGAACGAAACGGAATCAACTAAACCATTTATGTTGTGTGTGGATTTATACAAAGGCAAGAGCTGGACTATAGTTATTCAAGCTCAATACTGGATAATCAATAAGTCTGGTCTACCGCTGTTTATACAGGTAAATCAACAATTCGACTTTTTACTCTTTGCTCTCTATAGCATTCGTAACGAGTGAGTTGAAAAATGTTTGACAAGGAATGCCATTCGCACACTGTCTACGAGATGCCCGAGGATGAACTAATGATGTTTTCACGTAAATGCAACAAGAAGGACATGGTCAGAATACGAGCCCATCAATCCGAGTGGTCGATGCCATTTGGATTGGACGGCATCAATTCGAATTCTCTGATCGTCTGCAGAGACATTGAACGTGGACGAAAATACAGGATTCTCACGGAGATAGAGAGTTCTCGTCTCTCTCCACTCTTTACAAGCATCTTGATGTTCCTACCCTATTTCTTGATTAACAACAAGACTAAGAAGAGCATGAGGTTCATGGAGGAGAATGACGACGCCGATCTCTGGAACGATCTGTTACCAGGGCAAGAGATCTCCTTTTGGCCCGTCACCGAGTCCATGAGGATGAGAGTCAAGTGGAAGAATAGTCAACTTGTGTCCCAACACTTTGACATCGCGCACGTAGGACGCACGATATTGCGGATGGATAATGGGGTCAGTTGAATGAATGCGTTGAACGAATGCGTTGAACGAATGCGTTGAACGAATGCGTTTAGCAATGATATGCTGAAAGAAAGGTTTCGCACAATTCCGAAATGATTGCATGATCCTATTGATTGCAGTCGGCGCTCTGTGTCGAAATCAGCGGTGGTACAAGTTCACCGTACTGCATAACGTTTCGAAAGTACGCCGCCGGCGATACACCGGTCAGGATAGACAATCTTTGCGACGAACTATTCCTCAAGATTCATCAAGTTAACTTGGGTCAGGTCACGCTCTTGAATCCATTTCAAAGTCTACTTTATACGTGGGATGATCCTACGAAACCGCGGGAATTGATGTGGAACGTCTATAACAACAAGAATGCTGGCTACAAGGCTGCCTTCGAAACGGATGGATTCGGTCATGAGCTGGTGTCGTTTATAACGATAGAGCGACATACGGAAGATAATTCATCCGTTTCAAAGGTAGTTGGGGAAGCAAGACCGAGCGTAACCGGCAAAATTGAAACGACTCACAGTGTTGACGGTACAGATTCGCAGCCATCGAGTTTGGAACAGATAAGGAAAGATGAGATCATAGTATATTGGGTAAGCTACATGGAAGGTGAACAGAGAGTGTTACTGTTCACTCAATACGAGAGCGTTTTTCTCAAGGCAAAGAGTATCATCGATGCCGAACCAAGTAAGAGAGAGATATTCTTCTCGCTGGCAGGAATAGAATTGAGCGTTGTAAGTTGGGAGACGAAATAATGTTACCGGTTAGCCTCTATATGATTACCGACTACCATTCCTTAATTATTATTTTGCCAGGTATCGAAAACTAACGGAATCTCACATGAATTCGTACATGCGAACATACTAGACATGGCAGCACAGTGGGAACTGTTTTTCGGCAAAAGATGGAAAAGATTGTCGTTAGAACTGAGTGCGTGGATTGAAAGTGTATACGTCACTTCTTCCAAGAAGGGGCAACTGCCAAATTTCATAGAAGTGAGCCGTTTCTTTCGACCCTTATTACAAATTAATGTGCTATTAAGTAACAGATGAAGCAACGTTTTGTCGTAGGTGGACTTGGATAAAATGCACATCACCAAACCATTCTTTGGCAAATTACGAAGAACGTACTCACCTGGAATATGGCTCTATTATAGATGTTCCGATGCTTTCACATACTTTCAGGGTCATGTGCATCGCATACAGGTGTCTGCGTCTTCTTTCTCTCCGCTGCTCATTTTTCTGCTTCAATAACGGTCTATTATCTATCAGGTGGATAACCAGCTACAAGAAGTCTCCTTCCCGGTTGTTCTGCATTCCAGTTTGGAAAACAGTTTCATCAACTACGCCGGGGGCCACAAGTTACAACACTGTATTGAATTCGTCTGTCTCAAGCAGAGAAAATTGAAGCACAACGTTTACAAGTAAACACCCGAATTATAGCAAATATTGCAAAACGAAATTATTAACGATGACTCTTAAATGTGTACTTGGTTCAATGTTGTCACAGAGGTATAAGTGTCGTCATTAGGGAACTACATTTGAATCTGCAAGAAGAGTTTCTGCTACATTTGGTTGATCTGATACCGAAGAGGGCGGAAACTAAACATTCAATTGCTGCTAAATTGCGACGGGACGTTTCTAATATACATGTTCCTCCATTCCGGCGTGACAATGATGTAAGCTTAATTGCTTAATTAATTCCTATCACTTCGCGTTATGTTTCGTGAACAGATGATGGAAAAGTGATTTTTGCAGTGTCAGAACAGCATAAGGAAGAACATAATAGAACAGATATACATTTCTCCAATCGTCGTTCGTCTCAAATTACTGGCAAAAGCAGAACGTTCGAGCATTTGTCAATTTACTAACTTGAACGAGTACCGCAATATCGTAAAATTTATATTTCAGTATGCGCAAAATGGTGTACTGGAGAAACAAGCTGAATTCAAGTGAGTAACTTGAGCGTAGTAAATTTGTCAAATAAACTGCTCACTTCTTCTTCTTTTCTTTTTTCATATTAGGCTACCGTATTATCAGCAGAACTCGATCGTTGTCGATAATACACAGCTACTGCGTAATCTGCTTCGAAATTATACGGTTCAAGTAATGCAGCAATTTAATGTTTTGATTCGATCAACGACAGTGTTAGGGAATCAGTACGGCTATAATTTCAAGGAACCGGGAGATCGACATTATGATCCGAATTCCGTAAGTTTTGTTGAGGAAAAAATTTTGTACTTTGGATAGTGATATATGAGTTTTACAGCTTGTAATGTGCGGCGACGAAATAGCGGAGAAATTATGTTACGATGTCGCCTGCTATCTGGGATATGCTACCGTCGATGCATTGCAGACTTCGATTGTTAATTTCAGTAGCAGCGAACCGCACAGTTTGTATGCAAAGGTAGAATTTAACTGCTTTCTCAACGTTTAACATTTGAACCCTTCATTTTGCGCTCACCCCCAACCATCATTTATAGGCAAACGATTTCTTTGAAAATTTCGACGTGCCACCATCTATTTTTATTATACACGACGCTCTCCTTACCGAGATCGAACTAGAAATGTCCGCTTTAATAGGCTCAACCGCTAACGGTAAGTAATTCAGACACATTGAGCATGAAATCTAAATGTTATCAGCAAGCGCCGTGTATATGTTTCTTTTTTATTTCAGGCGTTCATCACGAGGAGTCAAACTATTTTTTCAAAACACTCTGGAAAAAGGTGTCAACGTTGTTCAGAATGGAGAGCTCTCACTTAAGGTCTTCGTCCGTCGTTATTGCGGATATAATAAAAAGGTCACAAGCGATTGGACACGAATCCGTATATAGAGTCCGTTTGCCTCGTTATATAAATCCGTACGCGGTAAGAGTTACTTCCATACATTTCTTTTCTTCTCGTTGTTATGCTTTTTTATAAACGGCCAGTTTATATGACATCATATTACGACATATGAAGCAAAAAATTACAATAGATTTTCAAATTTAATTAAATTAACCAATATTGATAGTATAATAATTACATTATTAGATCCGGATTAACGTACATTTTGGGTATTATTAGTTAAGCATTATGAATTATACAAATTATTCAAATTATTCAAATTTCATTTCCTATTTATCGTTACGAGTTTTAAGTTTACCTATATTACATTTATTTAATGTAATAATTACATTATTATTATTCAGGCATCATAAGTTATGCAATTGTTCAAGAATCATTAGACTTTGCTCCTCCCACGTTGCATATTATATTTTAATTCTTTATACTTCGTTATTTATTTCAGTTATCGTTTCTTTCGTAAAGTATCACTTTGCTCGGCATTGCCGGTGCACCGTTGTCGTTAATAATCAACTGCTCGGAAATATGTGCGAACCTTTCATTTGGGATAGCGAGATTTCTGGAATTGTTGTACTTTGACATAGGGAGTCGAATTGCTGTCGCTGCATAAGGCTAAAGGGATGCATTTGTTGAACATTACAAGCAAGGGCCACTGTGCCCAGACAGATACATACTGGGGACACGCCGTATTGTCGAACGACGGGAAATCCATCGCCCTCTTATCGCTGCAGTAAGTAATATTAGTCTACAAACATCACCTCTCTCTCTCTCTCCCGCCCACCCTCTCTTTCACACTCACCCTCGCAAAGAAACAAACACACACACACACACACACACATCGCTCTCATTTAATTTACATATGATCACTTTGTGCCATTCAACCCTCGATTGCAGCCTCGTTCGTGTTTCGGTTGTAGTAGTGCCACGATCGAACTCGCAGTTAAGATCCATATCTCGTCGGTCAATTAATTGTTGGCTATCTTACAGGCGGATATACTTCATCGAAAAGGGTAACGAATGGGGCGTGTGGGACGTAAAGTGGACGATAGAAACTAATCAGTTACTCTCGCCCCCGGCCGTTCTTAACAACAAACTTATTTTGCACGTGAACAAGGTAAGTTTAGTTTTACGGACTGCACACTTTGAGAGAGTCGTTTACGACCGACCAATTCGCATTCCAATAACAACGTGTCGTCATTTCATTCTCTCCCTGTAATCTCGAGAATACTACGTATTCATTGTAACAGAAAGATCGTATGCAACGTCCAATTACTTTTCATCTGTTCTCTCTCTCTCTCTCTCTCTCTCTCATCGTGTTCTATTCATCGTACGTGTGTACATATATTAAGAGTCCGTCTTTGTCTTTCCAGAACGAAGAACCAACGTCTCCTATCGTTGACTGGTATTTGGAAAGCAGGGATTCGGATGTTTTGCATTGGTTGTGTCGCAAAATAAATGCCGCAATGGTTCTGAATATGGAGAGCAGTGTTTGTTCAAAACAACCCGATGCATAATACTGTACGTACACGCCTCCTGCCCTCCAACATGAACAATTTAATAGAAGAAACATTTGACAAAAAAAAAAGGAGAGAAATCAAGAAAAAATAAAGCCCAAGAAAAAAATAAAACTTGGTCATAAAATGAAGATTGATGTATATTTACATTAGTTCGGCACAATAAATTTCTGTGGTAAATGCAAAATTCGCTGTTATTATATTATGTCTCTCGTGGTTCGTGTACATGTCGTATGTGAGGTCTTTTTTTCTTTCAAGAGCATCAGCGTCAGCGTCAGCATCATTATAGCATTACCATCAGCAACGTCATCGTTATCGTCATATGATTACGCGGACACTTTACTGTTATAATTTTATTTGCTCTAGCACCCCCCCCCCTCCCCTCCCCCCAAATCATCGTGGGCGCCGTCATAATCGTCATCAACATCGCCATCATCATCAACATCATCATCAGCATGATCATCATCATCATTCGTATTCAGATTTCGTATATATAATATATATTCGTCTGGATAAAGTACGTCTAGTTTATTTCATAATTTATTTACAAAAAGTCTTAGTAAATTACACTTACAGGCATCTCCACTCGAACTAAAGTAAATAATTTAAGAGCTACACGTATTTAGATATCTATAAGAGTAGGATACTTTGGGGCCGGGGAGAAGCTGGGACCAGGGAAAGTGTTCTCTGTGTATTCTCTGTGTGTCCTGTGTGTGTTTCTCGTGTTCTTTTTTTAGTAGTTTAACTTATCACCAATATCTAAATTGCTCAATCGATTAAAATAAATCGTTATCCACCCCAACTATTTTTCCCCAAAACTAAATTCAATCTCTCGGACTAACTTTGTATCCCTCGTTCGTACTTTCTCTCTCCCTCCCCCCTCTCTCTCTCTCTTTCTCTCCCTCTCTCACTCTCCTTCTCTCTCTCTCTCTCTCTCTCTCTCGCTCTCTGTCTCTGTCTCGCATCTTTTCAATCACTCAGAATCGCAATCAAGCCAAACTTACATTTTCATTCATCCACTCTCTCATCCTATCTTGCTCTAAAGTTTTCTTTCAATTGAAAATTTCGCCAATTATGAACTCTGTTGCGGCCACTAGAATAGGGAAGTACCACTGGAAGGTGTGCGACGACGAATGCATTACTTTGTTGCACGACTGCTCCATAAAGCGGGAGTGCACAATAGTTCAGACGTAAGAACGAATTTGGAAAAGTGTCGATGAATGAAATTACACGCAGAAATACTGTCAGACAGTTCGCTTCGCCTGGACACATAATCGGATAGTTAACGATAGATTTCTCGATTACAAATACACGTCGTGCCTGCGCTATAACTCTTAAGAAAAAATCATTAAAATTGCACGGTCAATTCTTATAGTTTTGTATTCCCTTTTTTTCGTTTTGCGTCCTATTATGTTATGCTGTGTATGTGTGTCTGTATATGTGATGTCGTACATCGCCCAGAGTCTTCTGTATTACAAGTCCTTTGTCGTTCTACTCCTCTCATTGCAGTACAGTCTTTATGCCAAAAAGAAAATTTCCAATTAACAAGACGTCGGCACATGTTTTTTTCCTCGCTCTTTGTTTACATAACGTCTTTCTCAGATATTACATCCAATCAATCGTTCACGGTCATTCTCTCATACAGGAAGCCACCAACGAAAAGAAAAGAAAAGAAAAGAAAAATAAAAAAAAAGAAGAAGAATCTCTGAAATGCGAAATCTTGCGTCACTTAAGTAAACGTGTCTATTTACTTACATTTATAAGTTACTCTTTTTTTTTTATCCATCATAAACACTGTCCCCACCTCTCGTTTCTACACACCCCTATACCCCGCGTTCACGACATATTTCTCATTCATACAACTCTCCCCCTAGCCCTCTCTTACTTTTTCTTGCTCGTATTGTACGCACGTACACATTTATGCAAATTCATTCACACCGAGAGACGAACAAACCTGGGAGGCTTTTCTTCATATCCCCTTATACGCGGTCGACGATTTTCATCCCCATCAAGATCTAATTTGCTATATTTTCCTCCCCCATCACCGCGTACATGTCGATTTCCTCAACACTTTCTCTTAAATATCCCTACAATACACCTTCGTCTGGTCTCCCTTTCGTGGATTCTCTATCATGTGTATCGCGTTCTCCTTTTCCTGCGAAAAATCTTCGTCCTAGATTCAATCTCTCTTCTTCTCACGCAATTAACAAACCGCGACTTGCCACACGAAGTTATTCCCCCTCTCTAGTAAACGTCATTCATCTCCAGTTCTCTAGTAATCTGTAAGTGTGCTTTTATAATGACGAGACCGCATGTAGCGGCTTTATCTTTTCTTATGAAAGAAAGCACACCGCGATGCAATGACCGGCTTTCGCCCGATTTCACTTTTCTCCTCCCTCCCTCTCTCTCTCTTTTTTTTGTTTCTTTGTTTAATTATTCTTCTTCAACCACGCGGCCGGCGAAAATTGAATAAGATTCAATGGAAGTGTGTGTTATCTACAAAATACCTTAATTACTCGCTAATTACAGCACAAAACATGCAAATATAAAAATTTGCATTATATTATCATTAATATTTATATATATAATCGTCACCCCGATATATCATTCCATTTAGCAATCGCACCATTTCTGTTTTCATTTACTTCTCCGTCTTCTTCTGTTAACTTCATCGACATAATATAACTCCCTCTTTACGCATTTCTCATATTTTTCCCTTTAATAAATGTATTATGCTGCTGACTTGTTATCTATCTCGATCGACCCTTCTCTCTCTCCTTTGAAGCACGCGCCGTTTCCTTCTCCCACCGTTTCTCACACAGAACAGCTAGATATTTGTCAATCTCACAATCTTCCTCTCTCGTTCGTTCGTCCTCTGTGACACACTCAGTAGACTGAATATTCTTAATATCGGTAGTCATAGTTCTTTCGTACATATCTTACTCAGAATCTTTCTTATCCTCTCGTTTCACTGGCTCTCCTTCACTCTAGATCTCCTCCTTCCCTCAGACGCACGCGCGCGCGCACGCACGCACGCACGCACGCACACACACGCAAGCAGACGCAAACGCAAACGCAAACGCAGCAGACGCAGACGCACGCACATACATACACTCTCTTCCAATGCCATTCTCTCCCTCGCGTTCAAATGTACGCGCCACGCATTTCGTCTACCAAATGACACACGCATTCTCTCTCTTACGCTCCTCACTTTCTCATTCCCTATCTGTCGCTTTCTCCTCGAAAGTTCATTCATTTCCTTTTATTTGCCGCCTCGAATAACTATGAAATATCTTACACTATCGATATTATTCCAATTCACGAAGGGGAAGGTATAGCCCGATTTGCCGAGTTTTAAGTGTCGGGGATCGAGTATATACCTACAGGCTAACACCGATAATTAACTTTTTTCTTACTTCCTGTTTACTCGATATAAAACTACAACTGCGCTGCCATGGCATTTCAACACTTTTATCATCCTTTTTTGTCTCTAGAAGATCATTGTCATAATCAGCATTGTATCATCGTCACTGTCCAATAGCGTGATCGCGTCCTCCCTCCGGTTTTCCTTTCACTCGGTCCACAACAATCATCATCAATTATCAATTATCAATCGTAATCACTCCGCTGGCCCGCCCAGTTTCAAAGATACTCGCATCGGATACTCGGCATCGAATACTCGGCATCGGATACTCGCATCGGATACTCGCTCTTAGAGTGAATCTTGTTGCTCGGTGTGTAGCCCGTTGTTCCTTACCGTCCATCCCCGCAGTCAGGATTACCACCGTCGCCTTTGTTGCCGCATTTGTTGCCGCCTTTGTTGCCGCCTTTGTTGCCGCCTTTGTTGCCGCCATCGCCTTCTCCTTCTTCGCCATCGTCTTCTCCTTTGTCGTCGCGTTCGCCTTGGCCGTCATCGCCGTCATCGCCGTCATCGTCGCCGTCGTTGTCACGCCGCTCCGATTCAACGATTAAACTATCGTCGAGCACTAGACCACAGACGAAACACTCAATTGTCATCGTGCGCTCCACGCCCGCGGACAACACTGCTTCCCTAAGAAGGACAACAACAACAACAACAACAACAACAACGAGAAGAAGTAGAAGAAGAAGAACCGAGTATTCCCTATCCTGAGGCATCTGAGTCGTCAACAGTTACGTGCCCCTCGAGCATTGAAACAAAACACGCGCAACGATCGCGGCGACCTGCTGATCGAGGATCTGGCTCATGACGAGGGCGAGTAGCCGGGACTCGTGCTGGAGCAGAAGGGTCCTGTTGTCCGGATGCCTGGCGAGATTGAGAAGGGTACCCGCCGCACGGCGCAGCATGTCCAGACTGGTGCCCATCGACTCGGGATTGTCGCGAAGCGCCGCCAGACCGTGCTGATTGGCTACGCCCAGCGCGCTCGTCTCGGCCTGCTCGATGAACGCCACCAGCAGTGCCACGCAGGGCGTCTGCAGGGCGATGGTGCGCGCCACGCCGCTGTCCGCCGCCGAAAGGAAGTGAAGGAGATTGACGCCGAATTCGCGCAGCACCTGCTCCTCGCTGCGACAGAGCAGCCTCGTCAGCACGGAACACAGTCTTTGGAGCCGGGAGTAGGGCGGCGTCGCCACCACCAGGTCGACATTGCACTCGGTAACGCAGAGCTTGCAGAGCGCCTCCAGCGCCAGTCTCTGCGGCGAAAGCGAGGAGTTCGGCCCCACCGTCGGAAAGGGATCCTGGCCGTGAGCGGCCGGACAGACCGCCCAGTGGAGCAGTCCGTCGAGTACCGGTCGCGATATCTCCTCCGGATGTTGGCTGAGATCCATGTGTCCCGATATGTTCGCTGCCATCACCAGCACGTTTTCTCTTATATGATGCAGGAAATCCCACCACCACTCGCTCTCCCCCTGAAGGCTGCTACAAGAGTCGGCGAAGTCGGCATCCTCCTCCCGATCGTAGTTGCGCGTCTTTTGCGCGCGCACCGGATGTTCGTGATGCAGAAGCAGCAGCTTACCGAGGAGGCTCAGAAACGTAACGTTCTTCGCGAACTCTGATTCATTGCCAGGGATGAAGGTGAGATTACGCAAGATGGTTGAGAGGCAGACACAGCGGCGGGCAAGATTGTCCTGGGTCTCTGTCACCAGATAGAGGCTAGCCTCGTCGCGCGAATAACTCTCGTCCTCGTAGTCGCCTATTCGCCTCCTCTTCAGCGTGCCAGCCGGGTCCTTTATGTTCAATCCTGGTCCCTCCTTGTCGTCCGGCTTCGGGGAGCTGTCCTGCTCCTCGATCTCCATCTTTATCGGAGCGTCACCGGCACTCGCACCACTCCCACTAGCACCACCGCTACAACCGTTGCCACCGTTGCCACCGTCGCCACTACCACCACCGTTGCCACCTCCACTACCACCACCACCACCACCACCACCACTACTACTACTACTACCTCCACCACCACCACCACCACCACCACCACCACTGCTGCTGCTGCTGCTGCTGCTCTTTTCGACGTTAAGATTGCTCAGCGCCGAGCCGTTCAAACAGTTCTGCATGGGTAGCGTGTCCTCGTCGCTACTCCTCGGCATCTCGGCATAATGCTCGCCCATGTTGTTATTTGCCTTAGTGTCGCCGCTGTCGCACTCTTTTTTCGCGTTGAACCCGTCGTTCTTTTTCTCAAATAACTCCCTAGTTAAGTCATTCATTTCGACCGGTTCCTTCTTGATCCGCGACAAAACGTCGCTCAGAGTTTTTGTCTTCTTCTTTTTGTCGAGCTGCTGCTGCTGCTGCTGCTGCTGCTGTTGATGGTGGTGATGGTGCTGTTGCTGCTGTTGTGGCTGTTGCTGCTGTTGATGTTTCCGTTCGCCACAGTCCTTGGGCTTGTCACTGAATTCGCTAGATTTGTGAGACAGCTCCAACGATTCGAGAGCGCCGATGTCGGATTTCACCTCGTCCTTCATGATCGTGTTCTCGACTTCTTTTTGCAGCAGTGGCGGCTTCTCATCCCTGAGTAGCCGGGCAAAGGGCACCGAGCCGATCTCGGACTGAAAGCATGTCACTATATACTTGGTGGCATTCGTGTCAACTTGCCAGGGCTCGGTCTCCGACTCGCAGTCCTGGTGGTCCCAGGTTCTTCTCGAGTCGAGGACAAATAGGTCGTCATCGCGAGGCACGATCTTCACCGGCCGACCTCTCCTCGACAGGAAGGTGTAGTTCGACGTAGAGAGCAGTTTTGTTCGATTCTCCGGGTCAATTGGCCGCGTTACAACGCCCAGATCAACTTCCGGACCATCGGGCGCCTGATTCCAGTAACGGTCGTCTTCGTTCACCGATGACTCGAACATATCGGAGAGAGAACGTGAGAAATGTTCCAATAATACATCTAGTAATCCGGGTAAGTGCGCCAGGCCGAAGTAACTCACCTAGAGGAAAGTATAGGAGGATAAAAATGGCTGATGTCGAAATGAAGGAAATGAAAGTCGAAAGTATACTTACGGAAGTGTCGTCGAAAAGCAAAATATTTAATACGTCAAGGGCCCAGCAACTTTCAGCGAGTAACCCCGATCGCAGAGCCATCATGATGCGCCACGCTTCGACTGGCGCAACATCGGCTCGCGTCAGTTTTCGCCTCTTGTAGAGCAACGGCGTGACAGCCTCGACGCTGTCGGGTGGAAAAGTCATCTCCCTCTTCGACGTTGGCTGCTGGCTTATCATCGGATTCATGCCAAGCTGACTCTGAGCATCGGGAATGAGGGCAAATTATAATGTTTAGCTCGATGAGCGTTGAGCGTCGTATAACGCGTTCAAACTAAAAGGGGAGAGAAAAAAAATTGACACATGCTCGACCATTCACCTGATGAGATCCAGGTGGCGGATACAAGGGTGACGGTTGATTCGTATAACGATGATCCCACGGCGGCGGCGGCGCGTGGGCTATTGCGTTTATGCTGGGCTGGGACGGAGCCCTGCTCGCCTGTTGGCTTCCCCACTGCGGAGTACTGGCCATGGGACCCACCGGAGCCGGTGCCGATGTCGCAGAACCGACCTGAGGCGGCTGCGGTGCTTGCTGCTGCTGTTGCTGCTGCTGCTGTTGTTGCTGCTGCTGCTGCTGCTGTGACTGCGATTGTGCCTGTTGATTCGGATACTGGACCCTATTGTTGCCGCTACTGCTATTGTACTGACTGCTCGTGTTTGGCCATCCTAAACGTTTACATGAGCTCACTGTACATGACAGAGAAAGCTAATCACATAATCTATATACAGCCAAGAATACGACGAGATTGACTCGAGAGTGCACGTTCGTCGTTCAACGATGAATAAAAGCTCCTATCATCCCTTCAACCTCGTCGTACCCCTATCCCTCGTGTCGCTTATATATTGACCTATAGAAGATCTATGCACGCTTCTCTACGGGCTTTGCGCTACGAAAATACCTGGGTAGGCTGGTCGCTGTTGATTATACTGCGGATATTGTTGGTCTTTGGCAAAGTCAGGGTGGCGCCTTGGCTGGGTCGGGCCTGGCGGTGGTGGCGGCATGTTCTTATTAGCTGTCGCCCCTGCCGTATAAATTTGACTTCCACTCGGTGCACCGTATCCGCCCTTCAAATAAAATAAACGGTTATAATGTGCAAGACGGTCCAAGATGATGCAAGGCTGATTTCGAAGGGACAATAAGATGATTGTCATTTTACTTGTTCCTGCCGATAATAATCCTGTGGGCAAGAGTACGACGAGGCAGCTGGAGGCTGCGAAGGAGAGGAAGGTTGGCTGGTAGCCGTTTGTTGCGGCACGTTAGGCGGATGTGGCTGCGGAGCAGAGGGATAACTGTTGTTTCGAGCACTTGGCGGCGTTCCGGTCGGATAATTCGCCGACTGCTGACCGCTACTATATCTGTTGTAAATGTCCTGACCGCTGGCGTTGTTCGGCGGTATGTTACCACCGGGATATCCCCTATGTTTTCGAAACGGAGAATTTAGTTTCAATTTCACCTCTACCATTATACGGCAAGAGGCAAACGGCAAGAGGAAAGAGGACAAAAGGCAAAGGGCTCGTGGCACTAATCGCACGATGACCACTATACCTGTCGACTTCCGAAACGTACGGTGGATAGTGTGACCTCGGCGAGTACGGTTGACTGAATTCGCCCTGTTGCGTTAATGTACTAGTCTGCGGCCGAATGTACTGATCCTGAGGATAGTTCTGGTACGAACCGGTATTCTGGTAACTGCTCTGCTGTATCCCTGTAGAAAGATTTTGAGAGAACGTTTCGTGAAATATATATATATATATATATATACAGAGAGAGAGATTTTATCCAATATAAGCTCAAAATCTATAAGACTAAGACACCGTACTCTATCTTGATTCTCCGTTACGCTCACCTTGATGTGGCGAAGGAGCACTGCTCTGACTCGGCGGACGTGGCGGTGGAGGCGTATAATCTGACGAGGGTCCTCCAGGGGTGCCCCCTGCATAGCTGCTCTGATAACTTCCGTAACCGTCCATCGAAGTGTTACTCGAGCCCGCGGCGGGAAAAGAGTCTTGCGAGTTCGATGATCCTAAGATGAATATTTGATACATTGAATGATGTCTCACATGTCGGCGAAGGGTGAATCTAGTTGGAAAGATTCTATTGGTGATTCTAGCGGGGACTACGTATTGATCATGTTTACCGGGTGACGGTACGGACGCTGTTCCCTTGGACCCTTTCTTTTTGGAGCCAGCCTCCACTTGATTTATGATAGGCTGAGGATCGACACCGCCGCGATCAAAGTGACACTCGTAAGCCAGCAAATGTTTCGTATAATGCTTGCGCAATGTATACGCCGCACTACTGCTGGCACCGATGCCTAACAAGCCAGCGATATCCTTCCATGTCTTATTCTTCGTCACCTAGAGTAAATCGTTCGACACGTTATTCCTTCAAGTCAAACTCCTGCCAATCGGGGTTGGAGCTCGATAGAACAGACCAAACAGATTAATTGAAAATTCAAAACAAAGAGCAAAATACTGTCCTCTAAAATGCAACGGAAAAAAGACCGCAGCACGTATACATCCCAAAAGTAATCCACTTATTCTGAAGACATGCAAAATATGAAAAAACGAAGAGAGACATACACAGAGATTACCCCGCTCGAGAGTACGATCTTTCCACTGTCAGTCTATCGACATTACAAAATTTTACTTTGCTTCCTGTGTGAGCATTTGAATAATTCCATGTAGCACCAAGGTTCGTAGAATCGAGGATTCGAGGAGGGGGGAAGGGAGTGTGTGTGTGTGTTCCAATACGCGGCCGCGTAGAACGTCGATGGGAGAAAACTTTTTTTGAAACACATCTCTTTTGAATCGTTCATTTCTCTTTTTTCTCATTTCCGTTTTCTCTCTATCCTACACTCTTCGTACAAAATCAGCTTTACGGCAGAAGATGTGAGTAGCCAAAGAGTACAACTACATGCACAATTCAACATAGAGACATAAAGGTAAGAAGCGTACTGGCACGTTTATATATACATATACATATACATGTACATACATACATATATAAACATAGGCAGGCAGACATGTATATGTCTGTATACATACGGATGTATGTATGTATGCATGTATGTGCATATAGACGCGTCAAAAAAAAAGTAAGAGAGAAATAAAAGTATATCCAACTTCTGTCATTCTGGGTCGATCAAGCATAATTGAAACAGTAAAAACGAAAAGATCCAAGACCTTTCAGCGTTGCTTTCGAAGAAAGCTTGGCGAGGGAGAAAAAAAAACACGTACTTGTACAATAGAGCATACGTGGAAAAAAAAGAGAAAAACTGAAAAACACATAAGACAATAAAGACTACGTAGAACACCAAGGGCTAGATGGAACTACACTGCACCTTGCATACCTCCATGAAGCCCCCCCTTTCCTTCACGTAGAGGTATAGCCGAAATAGGTCGAGGGGGTTCTTGGAGATGGTTGGACAGCTGGTGATCGGTGTTCTTCTTTCTTCCATAAACGTAACTAATTTGTCCAGCCATGTTCGTCGCTCCATTGAATCATCCATTTCATATAATTTGGCCAAGCTATCTGGTTTCTGCAAAGAGGTTCAATTTGAGGTCTTCGAGTCGTTTGATTGACCAACGCGTTACGACTGTACGACAAAAAGTAATACGCTAGTTTTGCAGAATGTAAGAGGTGTAGAAGGAAATTAATATTAATAATGTTTGTACTAATCCTGATACATACTATTAGGTGTGTCACGTTAATTGTCATGCACCAAAACCCATCTACGCGAATGTTCTTGCAAGATTAAGTATGGAAAATGAGCGAAAGGAAAGGTGACTATGGGCGAAGAGGCATGCAGTATTGCATATCAATGATACAGAAAATGAAATCAGGTTAAATAAATAATGTTAAGAGGTAAACGCTCGTTCTGCATTCGGCTTATTCCTAAATTATTAGGCATGTAAATGAAGAAATTATTAGTACGGTATGTATGTGCTCCCCGAATTAAATCATAATGAGAAGAAAGATCGGCGAGACCAATCCTGCAATACATGTAAGGGAATCAAGTGCGGTGTAAGTCGTATTATACAAGAAAGAAAATTGCGTGGATAAGGTAAAGCCTAAAGCGTGTTTTGACAGGGGTTGGCGGTGGTAGAACATTCCTGCAACAGTACGATAACAGTCGTAGTTTAAAAAAACAATAACCTTAGATCTGTATGGGTCTTGAGGCACATGACTGTTAAACACCTGCAAAATATCAAATCGTTGAACAATCGGGAAGAGAATAGATTATTTATTCTAAATAGACGTTTCTCTCTCTCTCTTTCTCTCTCTCTCTCTCTCTCTCTCTCTTAACTCTGAGTAATCTGATGTACGATCATGCAGACAAAAATTGAACGTACATACTTTCACATACTTTCAAATACGTTTACAAGTATTTCACTCCAGGAGAATGAGAAGGAAAAATATGGTAGCAGAGTATCGTTACCAAAAGAAAAAAATAAATCGCCATGATAAGAGACAGGTATACGTACAGGACTAGCAGGAGTACGGGGCCAACCAGGACTATTCATGTCGGGATATTCCTCGTGAATTGAATTAATACTAGCAGCACCAGGCGATGGAACTGTACTTTGCGGCGTGGCTGGGTGACTATGATACCCTCCCATCATTTCCTTGCGAACCTTTGGTGTAAACGCTGGATCCTCACCAGATGCTAGGAAACACAATGAACCACTTAATATATATATATATCAAACGTGGCAAACATTGGGGACATCCATTGTCATTGGCAGAAAAGTAGAGAAGAAAGTATATGTGATGAAATGTGGTGAAAAAAGGTTTCACCCTTCGTTTCTCAGTGTAGAATATTTTAATTGCGTACGGTTGAGAGTTTACTCACCGGCAGACGCGTTAGACAATGTTGACTGTTGCGAGCCCTCATCCAGGGATGTTCCATCCGGACCTGTCGTTATTACAGAGGTCACAGTACCACTCGAAGTTGATGTTACATTAATAGCTGATGTACCTACGCAATCATTGTATACATTCATGTTTCGTGATTGAGCCGTTATCCGTGTTGCGTGGACGAAAGAGCCACACGGGCGACTTTCACTGTCTCGTTATGTGGTTTACCTGATGCGGTAGTAGTTATGCCGCTGTCGTTCGAAGTCTCTGCCGAAAGATCCGCCGAATTGTGACTCGTCGGTGTTGGCGTCGATGTCGGATGTGAGTTTGGAGTTGTGCTCGGCGGCGGCATCGGGCTGCCTTCGTGATTAAGTGGCGGCGTCGCCGCGGGCGTATGAAGGTGTGGAACCGCCGAGCTAGTGGGTGGCGGCTGCTGGTTGCTCACGTGATTCGGGGATGGGGGAGGAGGGCCCATCGAACTTGCCGGCGGACCCATATTCCCAATAACTGTCACGCCAGGTGTACCGGGTGGTACCATACTCGCCGATCCGCTGCTGCCATAGACCTGAGGAGGACCAGGACTGGGCGGCATCCCAGGGGGTACACTATTGAAGCCCATTTTATGCTGTAGACACAGGAAATAGAATTCTTTAGTAAGACGCTCAAATTATTAGACAGCAATCATTAAATGATTTATTCTTTCTCTTCCGTGAACACACCGTGTAAGGCGGATACTGTGCCAGGTTATTGGGCCTGTTGGGCGGCTGGTACTGGTTGTTGGGCGGTGGTTGCGAATTTGCTGGCGAGGGATATCCTTGCGGAAATTGCATGTGTGGACGCGGGGGTGGATAGGTACTTTGCGCGTGGTAACCCCCGGGCTGACCCGCAGCCGTGCTACCAGCTGCGTATCCCATTCCACCACCCATTGGACTTATGCCACCTAGATTCGACGAACCGGGCCCTGGCTGAACCACGCCAGGACCGGTGTTGTTCATTTTGTAGCTGTGCATGTGCGGTGAAGGGCCCAATGGTTGCTGGTATGCCCCTGCGTATAAACAATATGGCACATAGTCTTCAGTATTTGTCACTCACTGACGTACGGTAACCTTATGCCCAATGCGACTAGCCTACCTTGAGTTGTCATAGGAGAATGACTCATGCGTGCTGGTCCACTACCATCTGACTGGCTACTCGACGGACGTGGAGGCATCTGAACGTTTTGTTGACCTGTGCACAGAGACCGTCGTCATATTATGTATCAGTACAATTGCGCGCACAGCCAATTACATAACACATTGAGGGGGAAACGTTTATTCTTTCAAGATTTGTCGAAGAAGTAGGCATGCACTGGCACATCAGACGTTAGTCAAAAATTAATACCGTTAAATCTGTGTCAACTGAAACGAAAACAGAGATCTCACTACGCTAAAAAATGACTTTATCTTGAGGATATAGAAAAAATCATAAGATCCACAGACCAACAGCAGGGGACATCGAGCGTGAACCTGTGGATCCTGTAGGTGAAGGGGTAGGCCTCATCCCCTGAGAGTTTGGTGTCCCTGGGCAAGCAGGTCCATTCGAGCTGTCGTTACTATTCTGCCCTGACAATTCCTGCAATCAGGTTGCAAAGTAAATCGACAGTCAAAGGATGTTCAAAGGAGAGTACTGAAGAGCAATGTCCTCCCTAGCACAGTTTTCGCACATGCACAAACACACGCATACTCACGCACCTAGAATTCTCCACCTCGGAAAACGGTGGGGGAGAGAAGAAAAGGAAAAAAAAAGTCACCCACAGACGCAGACGTCGGGAGATTAACATAAACAGTAGTCGACGCGACGCGTAACATCGTCCATCGCACGTTCCTCAAAACTCATGCACATCACGGTGCCCTCATCGAAGTACGTCGTTGATCGTTACGTAGAAAAAGAACGTGTGCACACACTCTCCCGAATCCACTGCGCGCGATTGCGTTGGAAACCGTCACACACGGCACACGGCACACGGCACACGACACACGACACACGGTACACGGTACACGGGCCACGACACACGACACACGACACACGACACACGGGACCAGTAGTATATTTTCGTCCGACGGGGATAAGAGGAGTTTCGTTGGTCTTGGTCTTGGTCGTCGGAAAGGACAGATAACGCGCGATGGTTGAATAACAAAAAAGTTTGCTTCACTCCTGCGAACGCTACCCTTACTACCTGAGAATGTTGCTACCTGTCACATCCCGAGTACGAGAAGAGAATCCGTGAGGCATTACACGCGACAGTGGCCAGCGGTCGTATGACACAACACATGTCTCTGTTGACGACGTGTATGAACGTCGCGCGTATCGAAGCCAGAGCGCGCACACAAATGGGAACCGAGTACCAGCAGCAACGTAGGCAAAGTGGCCACGGGAAAGCTCTCCCGGTATTGGTGTCGAATTCGCTGGTGTTGGTGATAAAGACGGCTCCTCCAACACGCTTCGCATAGGTCGGTCACGATGATACATTGCGATCCGCGCGAGCAGAGGTAGAGCGCGCGCGCGCGCGCGCACCTACGATCCCGCTCTCCCTCTCTATGTTGCAGGAAGCGGGAGGGCAATACATGCTACCGAGGGGGAAAGGGAGGAAACGTACGGTACGAGAAAAAGAGTAAGTGAGATGACGATAGAAAGAGAGGAGCTCTCGTCGTGAATAAGAGACGGCAGAGTCACGTCGTTACACACCTAACCAACGAGTCGTGGCGGCGGTGGCAGCAGCACCAGATGCAAGTACAGAGTGCACACAGAGTGCGATTAGACATTTCTTCGAATAAGAGAACAGATCGTGCGACCTACAACCTTTTTCTACGCAAACTTTACAGAAATGACCCCCAACTATCGCTTTCAAGATCCCAACCAATGGGCAATCGTTTTTACAAGCTTACTCAGGCTCAGAAGGCCTTATAATAGTCCGTGTCATACATGCAGAACTCTGTCGACAACGACAACGACGACGACCGATAACGGTCGGCTCCGACGACCAATGAGCTTCGTTGAAACCCCTTTGCCGCCTACCACTGGGGCACAGTATCACTCGACATAACAGGACCCTATCACCATTTGCTCCTCAACGTCCTACGAAGCCAGAATCATCCCGTAGGACGAACTGTTGATAATGTTAGATGCCGTTTTATGCCAGCGCCAACTCTGTCATCAGTGACGATCCACGAACATTTGTATGGCGGACCCAACAGCCTGATGCAGTCTTGTATCCTTTGTGTACATCATGTGTTTGTGCGTTCGATAACGATCGGGATGGAGGTTAGAGACGGATGACAGGGACGTATCGCGTGCCTGGGTTAGGGTACATGCATGCCAGCTTGTACGTAGGTGAAGGACAGTCAGATTGATTGATTATTGAATGACGAGAGGTGGGTAGCCGAGGAAAAAATTGGAAAAAATCAGTGAAAATCGGTGAAAACGTCTGAGACTTG
The DNA here is from genome assembly GCA_914767735.1 of Anoplius nigerrimus. Lineage (NCBI taxonomy): Eukaryota > Metazoa > Arthropoda > Insecta > Hymenoptera > Pompilidae > Anoplius > Anoplius nigerrimus. Next base: position 222,996 of record OU612086.1, read on the forward strand.
GCCTTCGGTTAAATCCTCAGCTTCCTTCTTCGGAGACTTCATCGGCTATAATAGATTCTTCGCGTTTCGGTATATACTCGTTGGAGGGCGTTCTTTCGTGGCGCGGCAAGCGCTCGGTGATCGTCGGCTGTTTTCGCCTTCATTCGGCTAGCGCAGATCTTTGCTCCAAAAACTATCCGAGCGCTCGGTCGGGGCACCGATTCGTTGCACACACGCGTAATTTATCCGATCATCTCCGTTTGTCTGAGAGAAACTCTACGTTTTAATGAAAGCAAGGCGAACATTTGCAAGAAAAGTCTTCTTTGCGAAATCTTGAGATATTTAAAAATTATTCCCGGCTTTCGTTACGATACGAACGATAGAAAGAAGTCTTTGGGTATCGGTTTTTTAGAAACGTGCGAGTTTTCTAATTTGACGAAACGAAGCACGTGCGTCATATGCCCGCGCATCTTTTTGAACGAGCCGACGAGAACTTTGCCACTCGGAAGATTATAACTGAACTGAGAGAAAATTTATCTTATTCCAGGCGTCGTTCAGTGGATCATCGTTCCCTATAGAGCCCAAGTGAAATTTACTGACCGAGAAGAATGAGGAATGACACAGAATACACGCACCCCTCGCTTATTGAGTGACAATCGCGCGCGCGATTTCAACAAACAGAGTATAGCCGAACATGATAGAAAATCTGATAGAAAGTGGGAGAACATTGCTGCCGCTTTATCTCTCTACAAGCGTTAGCCTATGTTGTTCTATTCTTTTGCCAAAGGCAGACGCGCGCAAGAACCTGTGTCTATGAAGGCTCGATGTATAGGAGGCGAGCACCGAGTCAAAAGTAAAGATGCAGGTAGAAATAGTGATAGATATAGAGGCGCACGAAATAAGTGGGAGAAAGAGTCGAAGAAGAGAGAGGCAGGGACGGGGAGGGGCATGAGTAAAAGTTAGAACGTGACAGAGAAACGAATTGATATAGATAGAATGAGAACAAATGTGGAAGAGGGGGGGGGGGGGGGGGGGGGGACGAATTGATACAGGACAGATAGAGAAGACTGAGGAAGGCAGAGAAATGGATGCACGAGGATAGAAAGAGAACTGGGAGGTACATATATGTGGAAAATCTAAAACGTGTAAGAGAGAAACGATTGTGTAGAAATGAAGAGAGAGAAAGAAGAGCTATGGAAAAGTTAGAAGGCGTAAGAGAGAAAGCAAGGGCAATGGAGAGAATGAGTCCGTCAGAGGTGAGGAACGATCGAAAAGAGAGAGACGTGGAAAAGTTAGAACGTGTGAGGCAGAAATGGATAGCGTAGAATTAGAGAGAGGGCGAGAGGGAGAGAGAGCGTAAGAGGGGAGAGAGAGAGCGTAAGAGGGGAGAGGAGAGAATGGGGGGCGTGTGCGGGGAAGTCGCTAATATCTGGGGCTCCGGCGGCCGCGCAACTCGCGACGTAATCGAACTCTACAAGTCGCTTATTCTCCTTCCCCTCTTCCTATGCCCCTCCTCCTTCTCTCCTTCATAGCCGGCTCCTCATGCTCGAGAGGTCTCCCATTCGCTCACCCCCGTTTGCTCTTTTCTTCGGAAAAGTATTTAGCCAAATACCAGAAGAGAACGATAAACTCTCGTAAACGCTAATGTCTTTCAAAAGGTGCGCGCCAGGGGGGGGGGGGGGGGGGGCATTGCACTTGCTACGCATTCACATTTATAAATATACGCGCGCATGAGTACTTGCACTTGTCCCGACACCTTGTGCTCGCACATGCATTCAAACGTGCGAAGGATCAACACAACACTGAACCGCGGGCTCTTCAATGTCGTTTGTCAGATCGAAACGGGATACTTTTCTTTTGCAAGGAGGAAAGAGATGTGAGATCAACGTGCGTAACGTTTTCAAAACGTCGGGAAACGCTGAATCGAACGAGAATCTTTCCACTCAGAGGCAATTCAACTTTTTTCTCTTGCCTCTCTGTTGACAACTACTACCTTGCACAGACGTAATCGAAAAACTTGAACATAAGTATTCTCTGAGAAGAAATAGACTGTCCGTAGGTTTTGGGCATGTGGGTGTATGTTCGGGGCTTTGTTATGATGTAATGCACGCGTTCCCCTCGCGGCGAATCGCAAACGTAACTGACATTATACAATTTTGTGCGTGGAATTTCTAATGGAGAAGTTAGGTGTGTGAGCGTGAAATTCGAAATGTAGGTTTGTAGTGTCAAAGAAAACTCACCCCTGAATCAATTCCTTGAGTATTTGGCGTTGTTGATCGTTGCTGCAGATTATGAAAACTCTGTATGGAGAATAAAAGTCTTATTAGTAAACATGACAAAGTAGTTCTATTTGTGGGATTTGTATGTATGGCATAGCATATTACAGCTATTAGTATTTCTTTGTTTGACACATACTCAATTTAAAATCCTATTTCAACAACAGAATAACGATTGACTGTAAAGTATTTGTCTGTCTGTCATGATTCGAAAAATGTTTACATTAAAACACATCTAATGTATGAAGATATAAAGTAAGGATTTTCCAATCAGTGAATTTGGACCAATCCTAACAATCTTCTCCGCGTCATGTTTATGTTTACTAATGAAGGAAATCTCTAGAAAATCTAAAGGTTATTACGAGTCATATCCTACCGCATATATGGGCTAATAACGGCAAACATTGTTGATTTTTTAAAATCACATAGTCTCTATAAAAATTCGACTCTTTCCATAATTATTTCTGTGAACTGCCATGCCTAATAAGTTTAATCCGACCAATTAAGATTCCTTGCCTGTCAGGAAAGGAATATAACATCCTCCTCGTATCGCTCGCTCATTCTCGTACGCATAGAATACGATTACTATCCGAACAAGATGTATCTTACATTAATTTCAGCAGAAACGCTTTGACGATTTACAGTACAGAAATCATATTTTTCGATTACCGAATTAAGTTACATTAGGATATGAAGTTAATTTTGTATCAGTCCTGCAAGAATACTAATGTCCTACTTACTTGAGATTGACCAGAAGATTGCGGCTGCGGTGATGCTGAAGGTGGTGGTGCCGGAGACTGAGATAAAGCACGTTGGGGTGATTGACTCGATGGATTTACTTGATTAGAAGGTGGAGGTGGGGGCGGATTCGGTGGTCCACCTTGATTCCAGCCCCTCTGCTCTGTATACAGACTCGAAGGGTGGCTAGTTTGCGTAGTATAAGAGTTTAGCTGAAATACGAACACTGTGTTAATCCAGTTCTCTATCGTTTGCAAAACCGTCTTGATAAAATGCTACAGACAGGAAGAACAACAAAGCGATATACCGATTACGTTAAAATACTGACCTGATGATGGCTGTAAGGTGTGTGTGGTCTCGTTGGGGAGGAATATCGTTGGGCATACTGCTGATATGGCATAGGAGTCGGAGAACTTGGTCCTCCTGGCCCTGCATGTAATCTCGGCGACCCCTGTTATTGCAAACAGTACGTGGTTAGTATCTGAGTTGTGCTGGACTTTGCAAGGAGGTAGCGGAGAACTTATTATGGGCCGAATAACAATATCTGTTTACCGTTTGCGGTGGGCGTTGGCTTGGTTGCGGATAAACCGGTGGAACAACCGGCGGTCGTTGCATTGGCCACGGCTGCTGGTAGGACTCTGGGCCCATACCAGGATAATTAGCATGAAACCGGTGCACAGGCGTTGACGCTTGTAGTAACTGATTCAAAGTAGGTGTTGGGCCAGTAGCCTGCGATATACTCTGTCCGGACAGAAACCTGGGTTGTCCCGGAAAAGCTCCTGGCGTGGCCCCTACATATGCCAATCGTGATTCAATCTTGGAAGGTCCGTAAGGCTCCTCCATCTCGGGTCGGTGAAATCGCTCGGTTTCGTGCGCTAAGTGTTTACCGTGATAGTCCAACTGTTTCCCGGGGAAGTCTGCATGCTTCCCTACGTACTCCGGTACCTTGTTGCCCGGATAATCGGCTAGCGGCTTCGAGGGAAACTCGTTCGACTTGTTGGCGGTGTACTCGTCGGAGTAGTCGGTGCCGCGGATAACATTGGGCGCAAAGGGATGTGAGCCCGGGTGAGTGGGATGACCGGGCGCGTCGAGAGACTCCTGCTGCTTGCCGCCGATGGACTCTTGAGGGGCCTGGCCAGCCTCTCGCGGCGATTTTACCTCACCGGCAGTGTGTCCACCAATGTCCTCGCGGTATTGACTCATCTCGAAACCCGTGTCCCCGCCGCGATTCACATATTTAAGCAGCTGGGCCGCGCCCCGGGGTACCTTATCGCCCGGCTCTGGATCCAGCTGCTGTTTCGTATTACCACTCGCACTATTACCACCGAGTTGCGGACGTTTCTGTGCGCATTTCACGGACTCGTTCAGCTTCACATCGTTTTGTTGGCTCTCGGCTTGCGTCGCAGCCATGTTCTCTCTCCTCACGGAGCCATCGTCGTCTCATAAACTGGCCAATCGCGGGACCTCGTGTGCCTGAGCGTACTATGTACGCCAAATCGAAATTCCGATTAGCCGAACGTCGTGCCTCGCGGGCGACCCGTTCCGCCGCATTCTCAGTCGGGCAAGCGAGGACTAAATACCGCACTAAGAAAAATCACTTCCTGCCGTTTTCAAAGTAGAAGGAACCAAAAAAACTCATACGCTAACGTCAAAAGCAGCGTCGCACGTATTACGCCATCTTGCGGTCCGCGGGGATAGCGCTGACGGCGGTGCACTCGATGAAGGTCGATTTACACGGGCGGCGCGTGCATGTGATGAGTAGTGTGTACCGAGAGTCGACCGCCGCGCGCCGTAACTTATCGGAAACGTTAAACCTTCTCTTCCTCTCTCTCTCTCCCTTCCTCTCGCCCTCCCTTCCACCACCCCCCTTGCCCATCCAGGCGCACATGTGCGTCGCCGCGACTCGTACCACTTTTTTTCATCCGCACTACTTGTCGACCAAGCGCCACCGCACTACCACCGCACCACCACCACCACCACCACCACCGCACACCACCACCGCCGCCGCCGCCGCACACTACCACCGCACACCACCACCGCACCTCCTTTGCCACCTTCGTCACTCCGCTACCAAAGAGTTTCCAGTCGCCTAAGCGACGAAACGCGACGAAACGCGACGCGACCCAACGATTCTTGTGAGAAACCCTTTAAGGAACACACGACACTCGACTATCGTACACCATCCTACGCGCTATTTAATCCTTCTTTTCTTTCCTTTCCTTTCCTTTCCTTTCCTTCCCTTCCCTTCCCTTCCCTTCCCTTCCCTTTTTTTCCTTCCTTTCCTTCCTTTCTTGCACCCCCACCCCCACCCCACCCCGTACCCCACCCCGTACCCCTAGCCCAACCTATATCCCACTCTCTCACTTTGTCTCTCACTCCAACTCGCTGACAAGAAAATAGTCAACGCCTCGCGCGTCATACGATTTACAGGTTAAGTATCGTTTGACTAGACGGTAAACAATTCTCACGATCGAGCGACCGCTCGACGTTACAGGACTCTCTTGCAGGAGGACGCCTTCTTCGAAATATAAATAGTAATGTGCGCGGCAGATCGAGTACGGGGCCTTCTAGATGGCGGTAACGACTGGTAACGACACAGCGAGCACACCCTCGTCAGAGTACGTCGGTAGACGATGCCAGCAGTGGTAACATATCTGCGCGCGAACCTTGTCCGGCTCGTACCCTCCTTTTATTCACCAACACCGTCCGAAAGTTGCCATGACCTGACCCGACCGTGGCGCCCGATCGCATCGTGCTAAACAATTGCTCCTCGCTTTAAGCTCGCTTTAAGCTCGCTTGCCTCCACTTGCCTCCCCAGGCTTGAGAACAAAATAAATGATTTAGCAGTTTCTCAGAGAGACAGCGAAAGCGACTCCTGAGAATCATGGAACCAGATTCGAGTGTGACTCATGTTCCGTGACACGGAACACGTTCTTCATGGATACATGGCCTACGCAATGTAAACAAAACTCCACTTGCCGATCGTTGGTAAGACAGACGGTTGCGTCCTATGAGGGTATATATTATTTCAAGGGGAAACTCAAATATCTTTCGTCCTGTAGTTTGATCAATTCCTCGACAATGATATTCCTTCTCATAGTTGCTATTCTTTCGTCGCCTGACAACCAATTATTTTCAACTTTCTAAGCGTAACTGAGAGATTTATTTGGATTTATTCTCGATAGTCGTCAGGTAGGTGGACTTACGAGTGCTTCAATGCCATTGGCGTAGCGCTGTGTTAGAGTCACATTGGCGTCGACAAATGAATACCACGAATGTCGTGTTCCGAAACTCATCTAGTAAATTTCTCTAGATATGGCTCCTTACGTGCAGAATATTGCTACCCAATATGTATGTATGTCGTCTTCCTTACATTATGCTACGTACACAACAGCAGCAACACACCACCAGCTTAAATGTTGGGTATACGCCAGTATACGCAGGTATACGCAGGTATATGTACGGCAGTATACGGGTATTGGGCGTATATGACGTGTTATGAACAGGAGCTTGTTTATGGTAAATTGGAATACCGGTTCCGTAACATAAATATCCTTTTTATTTATTCGTTTCTTCCTGGCGACCCCCATTATTCTCGTGATGTTTATATATGCAGTTTCACCCTTACGGAAATTGAGCGAAACAAATCCTCGAAATTTTATGTGGCACTTTAATCTTACGTGGCGCGTTGTTATCTACGATTATCACCTCTCGCTCTCAGTCATGTCGTGACAAGTCCCTTGTTGATGTGTCAGGTATCGGTATCGTGAGCGATTTTTTGGCAAGATTACGACGGCTCTACGAGCTGTAATATCTTGATTATTTTCTGTTATAGCCTACGTGGACGTTGAGAACTCGAGAAACAGCTAATTATATGGGAAGTTGAGTGTAAGCAATAAAGGAGTAGAAGTAGTGCATGTTCGATGCAGAATTCTATGATGATCAGTAGTCAAACAGTGTCTCTTCACACTACAAATGTTCCTCTACATCTGTCAAACCTTATCCCCAGCGTATGTTGCAATCTAACGTTGACGCAAGTACTTTTATAGGTGTTTCTATGACGAGCTAACTTTCGCTCGCTGCCAAGGGGTAGTACGAGCAGTATAATCCTGGAAGGATATTGGAATGCATAAAAAGCGAAAAAAGTTAGGTACAATGCGTGCTTTGATACTTGTCGGAGGATACGGAACCAGGTTGAGGCCCCTTACGCTTAGCAGGCCTAAGCCTTTGGTAGAATTTGCCAACAAACCGATGCTTCTACATCAGATAGAGGCTCTGGTACGACTCATGAGATCACGATCAAAATGAATTGCGCAAGTCCTTAAGTGAAGGCTTACGCATATTAATTTTTTTTCACATCCTTTTTAGGTGGATACAAATGTAACCGAAGTAATATTAGCTGTATCGTATAGAGCCGAACAAATGGAAAAAGAATTGAAAGAGGAGGCTACGAAATTGGGTGTTAACTTAATTTTTTCTCACGAACCAGAGCCCTTAGGTACAGCAGGACCGCTTGCATTGGCGCGTGATATGCTGGCCACTGGAGATGAACCATTCTTTGTGCTAAACTCTGATATTATATGCGATTTTCCGTTCAAGCAATTGCTAGAATTTCACAAGAGTCACGGCGGCGAGGGTACAATTGTCGTCACCAAGGTTGAGGAACCTTCTAAATACGGTGTTGTCATATATGATGATAGTGGAAAAATAGAAAATTTCGTCGAGAAGCCGCAGGAATTCATTTCTAACAAAATCAATGCAGGTAAACCTTTGAACAAGCTGGCTTTGGGTGACTATTTCCGAACACGCCATGAATATATGAAAAATGTATCCAACGCAAGGTATGTACATCCTCAATCCGAGCGTCTTGAAAAGAATCAAACTGAAGCCCACCAGCATCGAGAAGGAAGTCTTTCCTTTTATGGCAGAAGATGGCGAACTATATGCGATGGAACTCTCTGGCTTCTGGATGGATGTGGGTCAACCGAAAGACTTCCTGAAAGGTTCTCATCTACGGTAAAAACTTACGCGTATGCAGTTACATTGCATCAATGTTTTTCCATAGGAATGTGCATGTATCTTTCGTCGCTTAGACAAAAGTGTCCAGAGAAATTGTATTCTGGTCCAGGAGCGGTGGGTAACGTCTTGGTTGATCCCACTGCAAAGATAGGGAAAGATTGCCGTATAGGGCCGAATGTCACTATAGGCCCCGATGTCATTTTGGCAGACGGATGCTGTGTCAAGAGATCTACTCTTTTGAAAGGAGCTGTAGTGAAGGAGCACGCCTGGCTTGATGGGTAATTATTGGATGAGATTGCGATGAGCCTACGGTGAGGCTACGGTGAGGCTACGGTGAAGCTACGATGAGGCAAATTGACTATGTGAGACTCTCTCTATTCCACTAATACAGCTGTATCGTGGGCTGGAAGAGTGTCGTCGGACGTTGGGTGAGGATGGAGGGTGTCACTGTGTTGGGCGAGGACGTCATTGTTAAAGATGAGATTTATATAAACGGTGGACAGGTATTGCCGCACAAGAGCATTTCAACGTCGGTGCCGGAACCGCAAATTATTATGTGACAAGTGAGTGACGACGGACATCTAGTCACATTATGTTGGACAATCAACGGGGACAACGATTATGTGCATTTCTATTCACGTTTGCATTTTATTTCCTACATTTTGCAGAAAAAAGACAATATTAGACTTACTGATAAAGGGATATTTGTCCTATAACTTTCGATTTGATTACCTACACATCCTCAAAAATATCGATATAATAATAATAAAATAAATATAAAGATATCAGGCGAGTCGAACCGGAAGGCCTCGCATTACAATCGCTGCCGCTGTCATATATTGGAGGCACACTCCTTTCGAATGTGCAGCTGCTCTTAACATTTCGGGTTCTCTGGTAACATTGGTTGTACCTTCCTTCTCAGACTTTGAAAATTCTGAATTTGGAGGAAGGTAGAATCGTACGGCGTCTTAAATCGCATTATTATTCAAATAACACTTACTCAGTTTTCCGGAACTCCAGGCATCGATATCGACCTCAGACCATGGCCGATCGGCCACGGATGGAATCCAATTGCTAATAAAACTCGCTGTCATCTTGTCAATATCAGCATCCGTTACTTCCCACAACATACCTAAAACACAAGGACTAACGTCTAATGTATTAAAGAGGTCTCGCTGGTATAATTTCATTCCACTATCTTCCAATATACCTGCTTGCTATAAGATACTGATTCGATACGCCGTAAGGCGGAAATCGTCCACCAACAAACAGTAACTTGACACTGTTGCAACCAAAAAGTAAAACATTCGCTTGAACTCGTAATCTTTCTATCCTTTCCGCAGATAAATACTGTATACCGCTCCCGTGTCCATTGTACATTAAAATATTGTGGTTGACTAGAGCATCTTCGAAGGTATCTGGTTCAGGCTCCACATTGTACCGTCCTTTCCAATGCGGCAGCCAATATTCGATAAAAAGTCTTAATCGCTTTTCCATACTTGATAAATTACCAGACGGATTCACAATGTGCGTTCCTTTTACATCGGATGCCTTAATTACTTTACATCCGTCTTGTATAGTGGGTTCATGTTCTTTGAACAGGGCATACGCGATGTGCAACGATGGGAAACGTGTGACTGGATGACGATAAAGTATTTCCATATGCTCAAACGGTATAAAATCCATGTTCTGAGGAAAGAATATATCAAAATTATGAACTGGATATTGTACATGTTATTAGGCGATTATAAACCACTAGCATACTTCGTCAATGATTAATATTAAATTCTTTCTCTTCGCCGTTTGCAGAGCATCCAAGCATCCCAATTTTCCGTATATGGACAATATCATATTGCTAGCCAATTTTTCGTACTTCCCCAGTATATATGTAACTGCTCTGGCAATTTCGTCGCGATTTAGGTAACAAGCGCCTAAAGCTATTTTCTTCAACAATCTCACTGCTCGTGTTGACAGTTGTTTACTAGAATTTCAAAATTCGTCTATATTGTTGTGATCTAACAAATTTTGTCTCATGGGTTCAAGAATTCCGTTGAGACTTACGAAACGCGAGAATCTGATATTAATTTATCAATCATGTCCGTAACGTCTTTTACAAGTTCCATATTGTCAATAGGATCAGCAATAAATAATATCCTCCATTCTCTCAGCCAACTATGTTCTAAGGCTTCTACAGCTACTTTCATCTTATTATTTTGCTTTTCCCTCATTTTCCAATACGAAGCAGTATTCAAATATGTCGCCTCTAAATCTGATTTATTGGTCTGTACTATTTTTTGGATCTCACTGCAGACGTCATAATTATTGTAGGTTTCAGGTTTCGGTAAAGTGATACAAAATGGTTCTGCCGCTTGCTTTCCTGTAGGAAGTACACTGACATGCAATGCATGCATGGTATTGTATGGTGATTTCAAATATTTCATATTTTTCAAAGGTTCCCATTGGGCAGTCACTTGAAGTACATACCATTCTGTAAATGAAACACGTAATACACATTGTACAGTAGAAAATATTGTAAGTTTCATAGCATTAAGAAATGTACCTTCTGGAAGCTCAGAGAGTTTCGACCTTAACGCGTCGACGTTTCTACTATTGTGTGGATTGAATTTCACATTCTCAGAATGGAGACCACGCATCTGCGGTACATTTAAGATAGCCGCGCGTTTTTCACTTTTCGTATGCCTATGTAAAACTTGTTGACGTAAAATTACGGCGTGTGACTCCATTAAGTGGTGAATGCCTTCAGCTTCCTTGTCTGCCTGATGGATATTTTTGGAACAGTATCAACTATATTATTCAACAGCAATAATCTAAATATAATATACACAACGTTATATGTAAGTTACAATCAACGCACCTTTAAATTGCACATTGCCAACATTTTATTTAAACTAGCATATTCTACGCTGCCCATTACACACTTGCTGGAGCGAAGCAGATTCTCAGCATCATCACTGATATTCTGGAAGGTATCTGTCTTGATGATGTGTTGCACTTTTCTCTTACACTGTTTCATTGTATCTGGATGAGTTTTATTCAACAACGACATAATATCACCGATAATATCGTCAGGAGTACCAGACATTTTTAAATATGTTTTCAATCACATCCCCGAGGTAAGCAAACTTATGACACGACATAAACACAATTTATAATCAATAGTAATTTTTCACACTGGCTATCACACAGAATAAGTTGAGTATTTGCATTTATTATAGATATGTTTCCGTAAAATGATCAAAACTCACATCAGAATTGAAGAGTATCATCTCGACTCATCGTTATTTGAATTCTGTAAACGGTGTTCCTGATTGCGCGATCACATGGCGCTGATCTTAGCGAGAATACAGTGAACTACAACCTGTTTCGAATACCATTTGGAATCTAGTAATATTCCTATAGGGGAAAATTATTGGGAGTTACGTGGAGTTACGCAAACGTTGCGCATACTGCGTGGATCGTGGCACCAGTTTTAAATGATCAGTATAATTCCAAGTGCCGATTGAGTTTCGTTTTATTTGTGACCTTTCATGTAAAAAGTGTTTATTATTATAAATAGCGAGAACGCACGCAATGCACGCTTCCTACTATATAACTGTACTCTTGCACATTGTGCAATATAAATACGACCGACGATCTTAACGGAAACGTTAATGTACTTAACAAACGACATACAGCACTGTTCACATTTTCTGTTGATAAACACGCCGCGCCATTTCCGTACTTTCTCATTCATTTGTTTGCTTGACGGGAATTAACGGCGTGGTGTACTATTTTTTATTTATTCGGACTTCGTCTTTGAGTCATCCTTGTAATGCAGGAACACAAGGGAGAATAAGAATACTCCGCCCATCATCGAAAATGCGCTGACGTAATATGGGAATGCACTGGGTATGAAACGTTCGTACTGCGTGTGCTCCAGAGGTCTCACAGACACCTGAGTCGTGCTGTACAGGTGAGTGAGACCAATTCTGATGTAATCCACCTTAAACTGATATACACCATAGACGTCGGGGATTTTGAAACGAGCTTCATAGCGACCGTTGCCTACAGGGCGCATTGTCATGCGAACAAACGGATCAATTCGAACGAATTCTAACTGAAGATCGTTTGTCTCGTAAGGAATCCACTGGTTGTCGGAGAGTTTCTGAACTGTGATCGAATAAACAACATCGTCCATTATAGTGTAAGCTTGATTCGGTGGCTGCACTTCCCCAACCTTATGATGGCTCACAGAGGAAACCTGGATTACGCCATTCTCCTTAAAAACCCATTTTGCCATAGCTGTGGCAACAATCTCATTTCCAGATTTTTCGTACACTTGCCCACCTAGAAATAAATGCACGTGAATTTTGTGTCTCGAAAACAGCAACATCGTTAAAACATTTTCAATTTCGTAAATAAATCAGGCACTTTCAATTACCCTGGACTCTCTGTATTGAACTGGTAAAGGCTTCGTCACTGAAGAAGTACAAGGAACCAGAGAAAAGGACCCTCGCATTGTTTCTGGCTTGTATTGCAGAGATGAGTAGTGTATTCTTGCCAACTGCATGTGGGTATTCTTTCACCGAATTGTCCGGGTTATATGAGTAAGCTGTGCTCGATGCTGTTAGTAACCTTAGAACCAGAGGATTATCCGGATCGGCAATTAAGCCAGTTCCTTGATACAATAGAGGTGGAATGTCTTTGCTGCCAACTATGACAGGAGCATCTATCAAATTGGACGGATCGGCCACAATGGTTGTATGTTGCCCTTTGTCCGAGATATCATAATTAAGGTGATCAATGACCGCAGCCAGCTCTTCATCTATCTGAAATCCACACTCTGATGCCAGTTCACGTAACGCATCACCCGACTGCGAGGACCCAGCTACCAAAACATTACCACCTCCATCGATAAAGTCAGTTATAGCAGTGACACTTAATGCGCCGCCGAACTCTTCCACAGATGGTGCAAATATGATCAAGTGCTTGTACAAAAATTCTCCATACTTGGACAGCTGAAGATTGGTATCGTCAGCTAACTTGAATGTGAGCGTATAGTTGTTCACTGTAAGACAATTATAATATCTGATGTGGTTAATATAATTATTATTGCATTAAATCTTTTTGGATTTTCTTAATAAATCGCCTCGAGAAATATACGGGAAGGTTCTTTCGTTTATCCCGTAGATTTCCCTTCTTTTAGATATAATTCATTTCATAGATTGTCATAACCAAACAATTGTGCCGACAACAGAAAACGAAAAACGCACCTTGAAGTGTTTTGAAAAATATTGAATGTGTTTCCTTAATAGCGAGATTGTCTAATAGGACTAGAGTTTGACCACCGGCGTGTGCTGTGACGAAAATCGTCAGAAGGCAGAGTAGTTGCCCCTTGAAATTCATTTTACATGACATATACGTCCACTTTGACCGAAATTATATCGCGATAACGTTACTTGGGACTGCTTGGGACCGACCGACGTGTCGCCGGTTGAGCGGGACATGTAAACCGGAAATGACATGTCCGACTAGGGATAATTGTTGCCTACCATTGCCTACTGTTGCCTACTGGTTTGGTTTTATCGGTACGGGAACTTGATGGGAATGAAATTACCATTAAAAACATTTGAAATGGAGTAGGCTCAAGTGTGGAATAGCCATATCGTTCTCGTTGCCAATGTTCTTGTGTTATTAAATTTTTCGCTCAAAGTTATATACAGACGGGAATAAAAATAGAGGTATTTCAATAAAATGTGAAAATGTGTAAATATCGATATTTCTATATATAACGATTGAAAATTCTCTGTATCCGATGTTGCGTCCTAAGCAGTCCTAAGTGGTCCTAAGCAGTCCTAAGTCAACGGCCCTCTCAATTCTAGTAATATTTTTATTATAGTGTTGCACATAGTCTGAAAATTGTTTGCTGTCTCTCGGAGCCAATGAGAAGGGACGTTCAGAAATTTCAAACCGAGCACCATATTCAACGTACGCTGAGAGAAATTGAGCCGTTACACAAGTCCTGCATCAGAATAACTGTGAGACGTAAACTTTTGTTGTTGCGCGCTCATTGTGAGAAATAATTGTTGTGTTCTGGGGGACTCGATATATTGTAATGTATAAAGACTGTAATGGGAATGTCGTTGTTTAAATGCACTGCAGGTACGAATGTTTGTCACATCGTTGATCACTTTCGTGACGTTTTAGTTTTACATAGTATTTATAATGGAGAGTGACAATTTCTGATGGATTGTATTTGTCGAGGTCACGTCATTCGTTGCTGCACTTAATGTATACCGTGTTTATTTTGTAGTTTGTAAGTTTGGCTTGGGGACATTAGATCATCTGTGATTAAGTGAACATAAGATCAAGCCTAAACAAAATATTTTTTTCATTGCTTTTGTCATTACATTTTCTTTCCCTTTCAGATCTTGCTTAACATTTTCGCACTGGATCAGGATACATAATACAATTTGAGCTTACCCCTGGCGAGTGCAGAAGAATAGCTATGAACGAAATGGATGAATATTGTGCACCTCAGTGGACAGATTTTACATCTAGTCCGCAGGTGCCTTCAGAAGACTTTTTTGAAAAAGAACATAAAGTACACGAGCGACAGATGCACATAAACGTAAAGCAGCCTGAAGTATCATTTGAGGAAATAGCAGATACAACAGTGGAACCTGATTCCATTTCACAGACTAATATGGATACTCTGCAGAGCATTCCCGTCAAAGTTCTTCAAAGTAAATCTCGTAACAACAATAAGGCTGGAACTGTAGAGGAAACTATCACATATAATGAGGTGTTATGTGAAGCGATGAAGAATTTACAATTATCCGCTAAACGTAATAAATGTCGAAATTTAACTGTACCGTCAATATGTCAGGCAACAACCCCAAGCTTTAAAACGCCTACTATAATGAAGGCGAGAGTCAATGGGTATTTACATTCAATGGGCGCTCAGAGAACAATTGTAGACCATTCTCAGTCTGTACCATCGAGGAAATCCAATACCAAACGGTTGGCGTTTACACCGACAACAAGTAAGAATGTATCCAATATGTCAACACCAAAGTGCAATGAAAGAAAAGCAATGACGAAAATTACGAAGGAGGTGACAAAAGAAGTACCAAAAGAAGTGCCCAAAGAAGAAGAACAACCGGTTGTCTCAGAATTGATTGAAGCACCTGTAAGCGAACTCGATATCGTCTCGTCGTTTACGGAGGTTTCAGCAAGCAAGAGCAAGTCAAAGAGGACGTCTCTTGGCCAGCAACGTCCGCGCGTTGTAGCTTATCAGTATCGTAGACGAAGTCTGGCCAAGTACAGCCGGCGTTCGGGCCAGTTCGTCAGCCTAGCCGAGGCAGTCTCCAAATTCCAGACCGGTACTCCCAAGCGATTCCGCAGCACGAGTCAAGCAAATAGTAAGTTGGGTCCCGTCGGAAATCTGAAGCAGGCTGCTCTGAGGCGAACCATTGGCATATCCCCGGTCCTGAAGTGCAAAACTCGGACGCGACGCGTGACAGCATTGAGTCAAGAGGAACGCGAAACTCTAGAGCTTGAGGAAATAAGGAAGCATCCGATAAAGGCAAATCCTATAAAGATGAGCATACTGAAGGGCGAGCAGGTCCTGAAGAAACTCCCCAAGAAGCCTATTACCATACCAGAGCCTTTCAATCTGACGAAGGTGAAGAAACCTTGCGAACCGACTGAGCCGAAGCAGGAGCCAAAGCAGGAGCCAAAGCAGGAGCCAATTCGGAAGAGGTCAACGATAGCGAAAGCATCAGTGCCGACAGTGGTGAGTGCGGGCGATTCCGGCATCGTAGTCGCCAAGGAGAAGGTCCTCTTCTTCGGTGTGCCAGCCGACAGTAACGCTAAGAATCAGACGCACGCGATGCCATTCAGTTTCGAAAGTCGGAATCGAGAAATTCAAACACGGAAGGAGCAGAAGATGAAGCAGCTCCAGTTACAAGAGTCGAACAAGATTAAGGCCGAGTTTCACGCGAGACCTGTGCCGAAATACTTGAAGCCGCCGGTAGTGACTGCGAAGGGGCAACATTTGAAGAAGCCGACCCTCGTCACCTGCCCATTCAGTTTCGAGAAGCGCGACAAGAATCTGCATGAGCGAAAGGAAAAGCTTGTCCAGCAAGTGCTCGAAGAAGATAGGAAAGCTCGCGTATTCCACGCTAATCCCGTTCCGGTCTTTAAGCCTGTCATGGTGAGAGGAAGATCGAAAGAAAATTTGAAAGCCAAGCCGAAGGAGCTGGAAATTAAGAAGATCGCCGTCCCCAGCCAGTGCAAGAAAATCATTAGGGAAGCTAAACAAAGTGTACAGGAGCAGGGGCAGGGGCAGGAGCAGGAAAAGGAGCAGGAGCAGGAGCAGGAGAACAAGGAGCCGAATATCATTGTCGCCAATGATCCTAACGCGAAAAAGGCCAGCAGTTGCAAAGAGATAAAGCCGAGACAGGCCGAGTTAAATACTGACAAACGAGCAAAAGAACGTCGAGCGTTCGACGAGAAGCTGAGGCAAAAGGAGCAGGAGGATGAGATGAGGCGTGAGAAGGAAGAGGAGGAAAGGCTGGCAAGGGAGAGGATGGAGAGGGCTGAACTTAGAAAGCTTGCGGAAGTGAAAGCGAATCCGATGCCAGTGTATAAACAACTGGTACCGTCTAAGGCGACGAAACCTTTAACAATTCCGCAGAGTCCGGCATGGGCGAGCAAGCCAAAGACGAAGCATGCCGTTTAATTTTATTAATTCTTAGTATATGCTATAGTGTCATATATATATATATATATATATATGTGCGCGCGCGCGAACGAGCTTAGTCGCATAAGCACTTCCCAATTTCCTTTCCTTCCTCTTCATCGCCAACTCAGCTTTCTCTCACCTTTTGCTCCCTTTGCCATATTCTCACCCCTTTACCGCACACGACTCTGTACGCGCTGTGCAGTATATGTTTACCGTGATGTAAGGAAATGGAAGAAAAATTTTAACATACAAAAATAATCCTTTCAATTAGGAGGACTGTTCTTTCTCCCCAAAATACTCCATCTACGCGAAATAATTCCTTTTTCACCGACACGATCAATGAAAAAACAATCGTTGTCAATCGCATAAAGAAATTCAAAATAGTTTCAACAATTTATTTTAATTTGTTTTGAATGTACAACGATGATTAAAAGCACGTGTGTTGTCAGCTTTTCTAGACAAAAGGATGGTTATATAAAATCAGTTCTGAAAACGCTCTGATGTGGGACACAGTTGTTAAAAGAAATCGACGAACTGCACATTGGCAATTTCTCAGTATGATTCGTTTCTCAGTATGCGTCGTTGTTCCATACGTGTATACTGCGCAATTTGCGTAGAATGAATGACCGGCCAATCAAAGTGTTACAATAACACTGTTTATGATAAATTACACATAAAAAAGAGGAGGAAACGAAGGGTAAAGGAAACAATGAAACTTTATACATTTTTAAGTATTTACAAGTTTTCCGTAATTGTTTCTCCCTATAAGTTCGAAATGATTGTACATTCAAATATTGTATAAAAATGTAACTCGTATCCGTTCGAACGACGGAGGTCCCATTTCGCGCGCCGAAATTGCACGAGCGAAATTGTAGAAACGCCAGTACCTTTCGCGATTAGCAGACGAGAAGAAAAAGTAAATAAATTAAGAGCAAGAGAAATATCTACCATATTAATCGTTACTTAATGTATAACTGAAGAAAAAATAGTTCGCAGTTATTCTCGCTGTTTTATTTTTTCGTCTACTACTCTCCTTCTTTTTTTCTTCTTTCCTTTTATATATAATATATATAAAAATGCAAAGGCATGGCAGCGTGGGCACTTTCTCGTTTTCGCACTTTTTTCAATGTGCTAGCCACCTTGCCTCCTCGATCGATGTATTCTTTCGCTTCTTTGAACAACATCCACTGGATTGGAAGGAAACATTTTAATAATAATAATTGCATGTTACTCGCGCCTGTTACATTTAACAACGAACTATATCCAATAAGAGTTTCACATTACGGGTCTCGTTATCGGCATTCGATAAGTTCGGGGGAAAAAGTTCGGGATTTGAAGAGAGGCGGGAAAAAGTATTTTAATCCGCATATTCGGAGGTCTCATCATCCCGTCAAAGTTCCTTTAGCAGTGCCGATCTCGCATTTTTAAGCTTGTCCAATCGCCTCTGCAAGTGCGAATTGGCAGTTTCCAACTCCTCTACGCGACCCTGTGACTCTCTCACCTAAAATGGCATACGTATATTTCTATATATGATATGGAGACGGATGGGAAAAATGAAAAAAAGACGTTACCTCTCGTTGGAGCTTTCGTTTCTCAACCTTCAACTCGTCTTCCGCCTTTTCGGACGCTTCCGCCGCAGACTTATAACGAATAACTTGACTCTCCAATCTGGCGACCGTCGCTTGCAGAGTGGACATGTCCTGTTCCGCCTTTTGCAGCTTAAACTTGTAATCGGCGAGTAGCTTGTTGGCCTCGCGCTGTATATCCTCCGAATCAGTGAAACAGCCTAATACGGAACTGCCGCCGGGAGACCTCTCCGGTCTCATGCGGTTTCTCGTTTCCTCCAATTCCAATCGCAAGTGACGAATTTCATCCTGCAACTCCTTCTTCTCCGAAGCAAACTTTCTCAGCCGAACGTCTGTAACAAGATACATCGTATGTACATACATCTAACGGAATTATCTTATAATTCCTTCTTCTATACTATTATATCACTTGTTTCGTATACCTAATGAACCTTTGCCAGCGTTCTGCAATAATTCGGCAGCTTCCGTACTGACTAGTACTCTCTTCCTACGACACGGTCCATTCTCAATGTCGTTCTCTTCGTCCCCGCTATCCTCGTCCTCAACAATAACTAATCCATTCTCCTGTATGAGCGTATCACGCTCCATTAACTGTGTCTTACACAAATCGAGATCCTCTTTCAATCTTTGACTAATTCGCTTCAATTGCTCAGCATCGCGATTCTTTTCTCTGAGCTCTCTGCGCAACTGTGCCGCCGTCTCCTCCAATTCTTCTAACTTGTCTTTTAACAAGTCTACCTGATAGGCGTACGACGACTTTTCATTGTCTAATTGAGCATTAGCTATCATCGCTTTCCGAAACTTCTCTTCGAACTCCTTTAGTTCCAACTGCGGAGGACAATGATTGAACGCACTATTTTATTCAATGATTATTGACTTTTAGTGAATGACACGCTTGTTAGGGCGACCTTGTAAGGTGCTAAATATTCTAATAAACGTGCGATCAAAATAACGACGAACAGTTTACCCTGAGATCTCTACTAAGTCCAGCATCTTCCAACGAATCTTCCGATGATCTGCGACTCGACTGAAAGTTGTTCGAGTTTGTCAGCAGACGTGACGTTCTCACTGGATCTGGCGTTACTCGCATTGTTCTAGTGGTATCTGTTAGAGAAACTGTTACATTCGTTATGACAAATCTGTCCATTGGGCCTTTTCTAATAGTTATCTTGAATATGCTGTGAGTATACGCCTTACCTGTGCACATATCATAAACCCTGTCAGCATTCTCTTCAGCTTCTTTCTGCTGTCTCTCCAATTCTCTCATTCGGATTTCCCTGGCTTCCGCCCTTGCCTGCCTTCTAGCAGCCAACCTCGCTTCTGCCTGAAAGTACGTATGGAAAAGCCATCCTGTTACCAAAAAGACATTTCAGCATTGAATCAATCATTAATACAACGCCGTGGTAAACGTCAAAGTGGTTGTATCAATGGGAACAACTACCAAATGTAAACTGTTCAGTCTTCAGTCTACTAAGTTTTCGTAATGCAGTTTTACGAACTGACGTGCGAGTATAAAAATCAAGAAAAATCATATGTTCATATAATGTACTCAACTGAGTCAGATGCTAAATATACTTTGCCCGTACATAGATTTGGTCCATTTTATACACATTTCATGCATACTAATACAGCGCAAGGACTAGCATCAGTTGCCAAAACTTGTGGGCAATGACAAATTTCAATGAGGCAGTCAATCAAAATATGTTGGGGAAAGCAAATGTCAATATACACAAGAAATGATTGGATGCACACATGTCGGTCTACCATCACCGTCACCCGGTACACTGTGGGAACAGATTTATAAGCATGCGCACACAAAACACAGATGCAACGATTTTTCAGAGCACCGGATCTGCACCGTTACATCGACTTAATACAAGACTACTTCTCGTTATCTCCGGTAACTTATGAAGAACAAGTACTGAGAATGCAAACAGCATGCGACACTTTGTTCACTCTCATTGTATGTGTTCTTTTGCAACGCTCCTTTCCGTAAGAGAGGAAGAAAAAAACATACTCTAATAGAACTCAGGCCATACCTCTTTGGCTATTTGGTCGAGTGCCTGATCCTCGGCTGAATGCCGAGTAGCAGTCCGCCTTCGTCCAGCTACGGCAGACTCCATTTTTGAATCACTTTTACTCGCTGTGTAATAATTATTTGAACCAGGCCAATATTTTCACTGCTGCTACCTCACAAGGAGATAAACCACCACACTAGGGACAAATAGACACAAAACTAAAGCAAACATGAGAGCTGCTGACATAAGTTTTTTTTAAGCAACACTGGATTAATGGGCTTGGATTTTAAATGTTTCCCAAACTTATGCCAAATACTCAAATTTTCCGTTCCCACGAGCAATTCACACAATTCTTGCCACAGCACATATATAGACAAAAGCGATTGACTAATGTACATTGTAACATTTCCTTCTCAGTAAGCGCATAGGTATATTTTGAACAAACACAACTATGAAGTTTCAACTGGATATCCTTATCGCTTCGTTAAACCGCCGATAACAGATACATCCTTATAACTTCCATCAACGTCAATACTCCATAAAAGTTCACTCGCGCTATGTACAGAACGCAAAATCATTTTACCAAAAACTAGTCGTCCTGAAAACTGTACCGAAGCCGTGACGAACCTAGGTGTTACAGCGTTGTATTCTGGCGAAGGAAATGATCCGCCCAGTCGGTCTAGTTCAGTCTAGTTCCCTTACGACTGCTTACGACAAAACAGGGCAATAATCGCTCGCGAATTCGTCGTCTCGAGCTAGCCGCTCGTATGACGACATTTCAAAGTCGAGTATTATCTGTTTTGCGGCGTGGCCGTGTTCTCCTCAACACACATATCCCGTGTGTGAGAATCGTGTATTGGCTGCGGAATCAGGGACGTTAATCCGCTGGCAAACTTTGAAGAGAAACCGGGCACCCCGGTGCTTCTCGTTACCAATACTTTCGACAAATATATTAGTCAAACAACGAGATTCCACCAAGGGACACACTCCGATGGGCTTTGCTTGGCTTTGCTCGATGATGATGCGAAAAGGTCACCGAAAATCGTACATTTTATGTATTCCACACACCCACACATTCCAGAGGACGGAGGCCAGTAGTACATGCATACGTTGAAAAAGGTTGATCGAGGTAGAGAGTAGTGTAGATAGAAAGAGAGAGAAAGAGAGAGAGAGAGAGAGAGAGAGAGAGAGAGAGAGAGAGAGGCCGTATCGGAGGGGGTATAGAGAGACAGGGAGAGAGAGAGAGAGAAATAAAGAAAGAAAGAAAGGTTGAGAGAGAGAGAGAGAGAGAGAGAGAGAGAGAGAGAGAGAGAGAGAGAGAGAGAGAGAGAGAGAGCCCACCGTGATATACAGTTATATTCTATAGCATTTTGCGCCGTTTTGCTCGATGCCTCAACGCGGGCAGGTTTTGACGACTTACACGCGCCGCAATGGGAACGCTGTTTAGCCAGCGAAGAGGAGGAGCATCGTTTTTTTTTTGTCCCGAAGAAAAGACACCGGACACAGAAATAAACCTGGAGGCGCACTATAAATATAATCGATGGAAATCGGATGATGTGCTCCGCCACCGCCACTGCTCGCTGACCATCTGTAGTTGAACGCGCTTTTCGACTCCCCCCCCACCCTCTTTGCCGTTTCGAAACAAGAGTGCCACTCGTCTGTCGGGGGCAGTCGGGGGCAGTCGGGGGTGACTTCACCATTTGCTTTATCAAAGACGATTGTAGGAAACCGATGTTACGGTAACCGGCTACTCCTGTTATTTACGGGCGTGCATTCCTCGACGCATGACAGAAAGAGAATACGATCGAGAATAGATCTTCCCTTCAGCGAGCCTGATGCCTGATACCAGTGGCATACAAAATTGCAGTAAGCCGCGCCTTTCGCCAAACCACGCTAAACTGACAAAGTAATGCCATCTATCAAGATGGCTGAGCACTACGGACTTCTTACCGGCCAGACTTACCAACCAGAGCGTTACAAATTCGATTTCATTTTCGTTCTATCAATCGGCATTGACTAAGAATAGGATAGACTGATCACCTTATGGCCCTTCGTGTCCCCGGCAAACGGCTCCCTGACTTATTTTTGACCCTCTGCAAGCATCTGCAAGATAGCAAAAGGAGAATCCGATCCACCGACTTTCGATTTTTGGCCGAATAAAACGGCAAGGCAGCACCTTCCGGGTAATACACGTTGCGCCATCTCTAGCGACACCGACGAGCCTATGATAATCATAAATTTTCTTGAAACTTTCGTCGCGTACTTTAACATAGGACTATCACGTAGCCTCCTTGACGTGCGACAAATTTTAGCATTGCATGTTATGTCTATCCTACATTTAGTCAATGCAATCAGATTGAATGCCACGATCGTGGCCACGATTCTCTTGTCAACAGTTTTGCACCTTACAGGACTAGTTAGAGATAAATGTAACATGTATTTATCAATACCTGGGGAAAATATTTAGATGATCGATATATCGAAAATTAAACTCGCTCGCATTCTCCGAATACAATTATACATACAACCGGTTATGATCAAGTCGATACGGGCATTATGACGAAGGAATTGACGACTCATAATTGTTTAGAGAAATGCATATGTTTCATCTTTTAACATTGCTGGAAATTGATTGGGAACGTTAAATTACCATGTAGTCGATTCGAATAGTGTTATCCGTCGCTTCCACGAGGCACCTTTCAAACGTTGTATTTCACGTCGAACGGTTAAGAAGGAAAAAAACAATTTGTAAGAACTATACTGATACGGGCCACGATAAGCTAACAATTTATTTATCAATACCAACATTGTATCTTTTCTTTTCTCTACTAATCCTATTATCAATCCTATCACAGCGTTAAGTGATCATATATCATACCTTGAGTGAATTGGGAGAAGAAAGAAGGGGACCTAATTTGCAATAAGAATTTCGTTCGTATGCCGGCTTTCCGTTTTCTTCCTAAGTCGTCGTTCGTATCACAAGGGAACATGAAACGATAATGTTCTGCGGTTGTGGAAATTCGTTCGTGTCTATTAGGTTGATTGGTCGGACTTGGTTGAGGTTGAAGAGACTATTGTTGAAGCAAAATTGAATATCAAAAGATGACCGTTACGCGTACAACATGCCATTTGGGTCGCAATGTTAGTACGAACTTTGGCACGGTCCTCGAATACTTTATCTAAGATTTCGGCTACGCCCAGTACGTGATTTGAGCAAAAATTCATTTTACCTCCGGACACCGTATTGACAGGCGGGTTGACCTTGTTCGCGTCGTCGTATGTAATTCGCGGTTTAATGACATGTTTATGTTTACGTACACGGAGGGATAGATTTGAATCGAGTGGCCGTGAAAACGAAATGATCGAATTAGAAAATGGTTTCGACGGAACTTAAGGACGCTCTGGCAAGCACGGCATCCATATGCACAATTTTACAGTTTTTGGCCGGAACGTAAGACTTTATTTAAATACTGAACATAACCTGGTCACTGACTTTTTTTCACCTTCGATATCGGACGCGGCCAATTCAAATGTTCAAATTTTTGAATCTTCATCAACAGACATACGCTTCTTCCAGATTGGTATGCAGAAAATTTATGAAAAACGGCACTACCGGCGACACGTCGGGTTTGGCATTCGTCACATGTTATATGTCGTAAGTGGTCAAAGCTCCATTGCTGCCTAAAGGACGGTGCAATTGAGTAGAGTTAATGAGGTCATTTACAGGTGCAGCCTGTGGTTAAGATATGGACTGCTGATAGGTGATTCATTTGTGGTGTTCGTTAATATGTTTGGCGCAACACTTCAATTATGCTACGTCATTACATTTATTCTGTACAGTGTGAAAAAGAGTGTAATGATAAAGCAATTTGTTGCTGCAACTTGTTTTCTGGCACTCGTATATTTATACAGCGTCTATGAGACGGATAAAGCATTGGTTACAGAATACATTGGTTTTCTAAGCTGCAGTCTTACTGTTCTGTTCTTTGCATCTCCTTTAGTGATGCTGGTAAGTACGAAATGTTATATTTGCTAGAACACGCATTTTACACAATCCATATATAACTGACGTATTTTTGTTGCATACGCTATTTATTTGGACTGAATATCAGTAATTTGGTTTGGTTCATTGTAGGCACATGTAATAAGGGTGAAAAACACAGAGAGCTTGCCATTCCCTGTGATAATGGCGTCATTAATAGTATGCTGCCAATGGTTTGCCTATGGATGTCTGATCGATGATCAATTTATACAAATCCCAAACTTTTTGGGTTGTATTCTATCAGCATTCCAGCTCTCTCTGTTCGTAATTTATCCCAGCAAAAGAGTCGACCAAGCGCACTTTATCTAGATCGAGCCAAAGTGAGCAGTTATCGTTTTGACAGAGAATACATGACGGACAGAATGATGTTTAACGTGCCTGATAAATGGTTCTGTGAAGAATATCAATTTTCGGGAACCAACCACTGGTGCCATCTCTCGGCAAAACGTCGAAACCTTTGAATGAAATACAAGAGAACATACACATAACGCGGACTTGCAGTTATTATTTTACGGAGTTACCAACAAGTCGTCTGGCAACTTTACGAAAAACCTTATTAGTTTGCCGTCATCTTATTTCCCGCATTTCATATGTCCTAATAACTTGTTTTGATCGCTGACGCGGCACGGTATGTTAGACACTGTATTAATAACTACTCACTGTCTGATATGTCGCGCGAATGATGGTATATCTTTCGATCCTTGTGCCAGCTCGCATCCCCGTTAAATGCTGGGTCGTGCCAAATCTGCGATGTGGCACTTGTGCTCAGATAGAACATAACCTGATTGCTCGGCACCGCACGCATTTCAACGTGAGAGACATGAGGATCATGTTATATTGAAGCAAACATTGCGGCGGGAGCGTATGGTGCAACAGTCTTCGTAGCTATGAGTATAGGCGCAAGATAGAAAGATGAGAATACCGTTATTTTTATTCGGTATTGTACAACTGCTCTCCCAGTGTAGTTACTCTCATGCCTGGGACAATGACGAGCTGGAGGTCTTCGACGTCGTCGAGGAGGTCAATCAGAATTTCTATGAACTCATGGGAGTTCCTCAGGTAGTATCCAATTTTAATTGAGATCTATCACTTTAATTCAAAAGATAACATATTGTTCACCTATACATTCGATGCAACATTATTTCTATTTTGTACAGACTGCGAATGCATCTGAGATCAAGAGGGCTTTCAGGCGGCTGTCCCTTCAGCTACATCCAGATAAAAATCCTGCAGAGAATGCGGAGGAACAATTTCGAAAAGTACGTATATTTAGGAATGAATGTACATTGCGTAGAATCTCGCTGATAGCTACGTTTAATCTTGTAACATATGGATGTTCCATTTGGAACACTTTCACAGTTAGTTGCAGTGTATGACGTATTAAGGGATGTGGGAAAGCGTCAAAGATATGACGACGTTCTTGTTAATGGACTGCCAAACTGGCGGTCAGCAGTGTACTACTACCGACATGTTCGGAAGATGGGACTATTGGAATTGAGTATTATTCTATTCTCAGTTATCACTATCGGTCAGTATCTTGTCGCATGGGCCGCATATTTTGAGAAGAGGTACACTTATGTAAGTGTTATCGTCAGACCTAAGATTGCATACATTCTTGACAGCTATAGCGATATTATATATAATATAATTTGTAGGAACAAGTTTTAGGTAGTAAGTTGCAAAAAATGCAAAAGAAGAATAGGAAAGGCAAAATGGATGTTCCAGATTTGGCGGACATTCTGGAAAGGATTCCGACACCTAGTATTTGGAACACGCTTCCTTTCCAACTTCCTCGATGGGTGGTTGGTTCTGTCACCGCTGTGCCATCCACCATTCGTACTATTAACTTTATTTTGGAAGAGAGAAAGAATCGGAAAAAGTTAGAGGAAGAGGAACTGTGAGCGTATAATCAAGTTTTTGTTAAGTATGTATAATTGTATTGTGTCTTTAACTTGTTCGCCTCCACTCAGAATACAAGAGAACGAACAGCCAGAGATGGAACCTGTGCCGCGCGGACCCAGAAGGAGAAGGACAGCGTTTACACCGCAAGAGAGAAGTAATAACTGTGTTAAAGAGACTGTTAAACAGAATAATGAACAGAATCGTACCAATCATGTGATTGACAAACCTGTCATACAAGGCGGTTTGTGGACAGATGATGATATATTAGAATTAATCAAGTTGGTAAAGAAACATCCCGGTGGGACACCGGAGAGGTGGGAGAAAATCGCCGATGCCATGAATCGCACAGTCAACGAAGTAACTCACATGGCTAAGAAGGTAATTTCTTAAATTGCGGTAATATTTGAAAGCTACTCGTTGCTATTGTTTTATTTACTTTTTGGAATAAGGTGAAAGACGAAGGTTTGAAGCCAACGGAGTCTTATGAGGACAGTACGCCAGAGGAACGACCAAAGAAAGTAAAGACAAGGGCGGACAATATTGACACAGGTGCTGAATGGAGTCAAGATCAACAGAGAGCATTGGAGGCGGCTCTGATGAAGTATCCTAAAGGTGGGTCTGTTGACAGGTGGGAGAAGATTGCTGCCTGCGTCGAGGGGAAATCGAAGGTATATATAACTGAAAGATGCCCGGCTGCAATCTACTCGTCACAAATGGAACTTGATCAATTGACAATTTTCAGACCGAATGTCAGGCACGATATCGTCAATTGGTGGAAATCATCAAGAAGAAGCAGCAGCCACAATAACCTACCCAATGTTCCTTCGATATCGAAAGTTGAATCTTTGACCAAGACAAATAGTACTATATGTCCAATATTGTTTATAAGAAATCTGTTTTACACCTAATGATTGAATACTTCTAAACGGTAACGCTGTTATATCGGAGAGAGGTCTTTTTCTACGCGATAATAGCATTATGCATTTTGCTCCCCTTTACCGGATATGAGTCTACGACGATGATCGTAAGATCAAATTACCAACGGTTAGGATTTCAATTGCAATCGATTGTCATACGTGCATACGAGGTACACAACACTTATATTCGATTCGAAGGGAAAATTAATATATTATCTTTCTTTCTACAATGTCATCAGCGAATGATGTATTTATTTAATAAATTTAATAATTAATTAAGAGGAAAAGACTGACGAGGTATGACACTTATATAGAGTGCACCTGCCCTCCGGTACGTTGGAGCTGTTACTTGTTGAAATATTTTTATCCGCGAGATACTTGTAAGTATACGATAACATTTTTTTGGCCCAATCTTAATTCAATATAACACATTTCACACGATACCATTCCCTTGACAAAGAGAACGCTATATATAGTTTGATGTTACCGTATGTGTTCCAAGTGTCGTATCGAATGAATTCGCGAAACGCTTCCGTCCTTACACAGATTGGCAATTAAACGTCAGTGTTTTTCAAGGATAGAGACGTGACATATGATTAAACTTATTCATTTCACTTCGAACACTGTTCCAATAAATCAAGTATGCGGATTAATTCTTTGAATTAATTAACAAATTATATGATCTATACATATATGTGTACGTATTGGAGAATTGATGTCTAAACACCGACTTGATTATTTTATCTGTATTCCCTATTCTCTCTTTTTCTTTACATATATATATATATATATATAAACTTACGATTTGCAGTACGCAGGAATACGTTAGAGAACTTGTCTATTATTGACACTACGCGTCTTGTCAAGAGCACGGCCCCATTCAAATCCTTCTTTTAATCCCGTAAACCACTAACAACGTTTGTCCTATAATTGAGCCACCTTGGTTCTTCATTCTCGATGGAAGTCAACATTTATGTGCTAAATCGATGAGATTCGGTTGTGTTATCGTTTCGATTTTATTTTTATTTACTAGGTACTACAGACACCTTAAGTTAATAATCGTAAATCTGGCTTTGCACATAAACATGTAGTCTATAAAAAAGAATTATTTACATGAAAAGTGCAAAAAGTCACTTAGTTACGTCTACGGCGCACTCTCGATATTCTCCAAGCATTGGGTTCTTCGTATTTATTGTACAATGGTTCTAGTCTCTGATTCTTCTTAAATTTACTGAGTTTTGTCGGATCGCTGAATTTGAAGAATGCGGGTGCGAATTCGACCAGCCACTTCGGATCTATCGTTGTCACTTCTCTCATATATTCCTTCGTCGTTTGCACTAATTCGTGATATATCACCCATTCGGGCTGTCTGTTGAATAATGCACTGCTGGGGTGAATATATACCACCTGACTGTCAACCAAGGTTCTGTACCCTTCCTGAGGATCTTTCTTTGCGGCGTTTCGAAAGAATCCTGAGCAAACTGCTTTCTGAATCCTTACGGTATTCTTGCCAGCAGACACCACGTCGAGCTTGTGCCTAAGAAAATGCGATTAATACGATTAAAGAGATTGCAAATCACACTATCACTTCACCCTGTAATATTCAGTTGAAAAGTATAGGCATACACACCTGTCCATTATACCCAACAACTGTTTTCGCACATCCTGTGCTCTCTTCAGTGTTCTGATTTGTACAAAATTTTCATAGCACCACGCATTGCTAAATTTATTATTGCGCCACGAGTTGTAAACCGCTAGCAACGTCAAATGGTCTCCCTCCGCTTGATTAAACTTTGCTTTCTTTTGATCAGCTAACGCTTGCTTGTCTTTCGGCCGATAAAAAACGTTTTGAACAGACAGCATGCTGACGATCGTCAGTATTTCGTCGGAGCATTGTAGGTGCACGCTCATAATTAACATTTTCGATAGATTAGGTTCCAATGGAAACTCTGCCATTCGTCTGCCAAGACGAGTTAGCAAGCCTTCATTGTCGAGAGCACTTAGACTATGTAGGGATTCCAGAGCCATGATCAGTGATTCTACAGGCGGGGCGTCCATGAAATCGAAATGTAGAAGATCGTTAATACCCATTGTTTTCAATTGGAGTACAGTTGTCGCCAAATTTGTACGCTGTATTTCTGGAACGGGCGTCGGTAACATCTCGTCCCTGTAAAATAAAGAAGCTCATGTTTACAATTCAAAAGTTATTGCGCACACGAGAATCGTATATTTCTAAACATACCTGTATGCTCTTTCAGTGTAAAGTCTATAACATTTTCCTGGTCCAGTTCTTCCAGCTCTTCCTGCTCTTTGTTTCGCAGCAGCCTGACTTATAGGCGTCACTATCAAACTATCCATTCCAGTCTTTGAGTTGTATACCTTCTGCTTGACGAAGCCCGGGTCAACAACATAATAAATTCCATCAATTGTCAGACTTGTCTCAGCAATATTTGTCGCGATTACGACCTTCCTAGAGCCAGGTGGAGCAGGCTCGAAGATTCTTGTTTGCATCTCGGAAGGCAACGCTGAGTAAACTGGAAGAATGATTAACTCAGGGACGTCGGGTCCCAGAGACTTCATTCTCTCGTAAAGAATCTCACAGGCGGTATCAATTTCTTCTTGCCCAGTTAAAAACAAGAGTATATCTCCCGGTGGTTCTCTCAAGTGTATCTGCATAACAGTAATCAATGCTGCATCCAGATAGTCAGTCTCGGGCTCCTTTGTGTACATTACTTCAACTTCAAAGGTCCTACCGGGAATGGTGAATATTGGCGCTTCAAAGAAGTATTGTGAAAACTTGACCGCATCCAGTGTAGCACTGGTTACAATTAGTTTCAAATCGGGGCGCCTGCCTACAGCTTGTTTGAGTAAACCGAAGAGCACATCGGTATGTATCGTTCGCTCATGAGCTTCATCCAACATTATCACGGAATACATTTTCAAGTCGAGATCCATGAGACATTCACGTAATAACATACCGTCTGTCATGTATTTTATATTTGTTTCTGGGCCAGTGCAATCTTCAAAACGTATTGTGTATCCTACCTCTTGACCAAGGCGACAACCAAACTCTTCTGCTACGCGTTTAGCAACGGACATGGCCGCTACTCTTCTCGGTTGCGTACAACCAATTTTACCACGTGCCGTAAATCCTGCTTCAGCTAAATACTGTGTTATCTGAGTTGTTTTACCAGATCCAGTCTCACCGATGACAATCAGAATTTGATTGTCAGTGACAGCCTTTACGAGATCGTCTCTCAATTTATAGATGGGCAGACTCTGTCTTTGCTCCAATAATGTCAGATTTGTCTTCTTACCAAACGACGATTTCTTACCTCCAATTACGTGCTTTTTCCACTCAGGCAGATCTTGGGTTTGTAGGCCAATTCCTCGCATGTTTGCAGCTAGCGTTCTACTCTCCGCTTCTGGCAGAGGATCAATCCAGTTCTTATTGAGGCCTGTAGGAACAGAATCCATCTCTTGTTCACGTTGTAACATTTTCTGTTCTCTTCGTTCCTTCGCTAATGCGCTCTGCATCATCGCCGCTTGGGCCAAGGATCCATCAGGGTTCTTTACAATTCGTACAGGACTGAGGTCTCCCAACGCTCTGCCATGGCCATGAAGGAATGGCGGTTCTTCCTCGACCAGTTCTATTTCGACGTCTTCCTCTTCATCGTCTTCTCTCGGTAAAATGCCAGTTTCGGTATCAAACTCTGGCAGTTCGCTTCTGTCTATACATGACGCCGCGAGCATCTGTTTGATCTCCCATTTTTCAGGAGATGAAAGTCTTTGTACACGTTTTCTAGAGTACGTTTCATCCTCATCCCAATTGCCTTGCAGTTCGAGTAACGACGTAGGTCGATCAGGGTTACGTAAATGCTTTTCATCCTCTTCTGGTTTAGCAATGGCGATAACAGGATTTAAATCTTTACCAGTTTCTTGATCGACGTCCTTCATACTTAACGATACTTTTTGCCCACCGACACTGAGAACTTTGACAAGGACTTTCTGTCCTCTCGACACAACATCATTTGCACTGGCCACTCTACCTTCCCTTCTCAATTGGGAAATGTGGACCAAACCTTCCCAACGTCTTTTCAAGCCTTCCAGTTGCACGAAACAACCGAACGGTACAATGTTTGCAACTTTACCAGAATAAATCTTGCCAATTTCAGGGTCAATCGACAATTCCTCTATCGATCTTGATCTAGATTTTGCTCTGGAATATTTTGTATCTCTACGATCGTAGGATCTGTTCCTGTTCCTAGAGCGTCCTCTTCTGCGTTCCTTTGACTTGTGCCTCTTTCTGTCCCTTGAAGTTGAGCGATTTTTCGATCTAGAACGATTCCTAGACCTCGAACGGTTTCGTGATCTAGAACGGTTATGCGATCTCGATCGATGGTACGATCGTGAACGTCCTCTTGATCTAGATCGCTCTTTCCTATCTTTGCGATGCGATGACCGCGATCGTCTTCTTTTCTTCTCCTTAGACCTACTTCTCTTCTCAGGTTCTTTCTTACTTTCCTTTGTGCTAATATTACTATTGACGGTGGTAGGCGGTTCTTTCTTAGACTCTGTCTCGTTTGATAACTTTGATGGCGCACATGCTTCCAACGATGCCATTGCACTGCTAACAATGTCATCGTCGGTCTTACCATTTGACACGGACGGTGGATTTTCATTTGGCATTGCCAATGCAGGGAACTTTTGAGCAAGTTTGTCTTGCCTATTGACAACCTGTTCCTGCAGCGTCGTGGATTTGCCCTGTGGCTTCATATGTTGAATTATTCTCAGCAAATTGGCCATGAATGAATCTGAAAACTCAGCACCTTTTTTTATAAGAACTTTTTTAAAAGCGTCGAACGTGCTATTCTTCTCAGCGAGATGAATTATAAATTCAGCGAGGTCCTTGTCATTTAGACCCAAGTGATTTTCCAACTCCGTACATATCTTCGATACTAGGGACAGATGCTCTAGTTTCGTTACTTCATCCATGATTGCTGTTAACTTTGTTTTGACGTACTGCTTTAGAATAGAAAACTGTATTGGAAACCGTAAATTATATACTATTGATATAACCAGTGTTTACATCTTTCCATTTCGAAATTGAGGAGGTTATGTGTTGTCACTGAGGACAGTATGCCCAGAACACCCAGAATGTAAGATGTCGGTATACGATATACGATGATAGCGGATCCAAACGGAATTTTTTAGAAGCTCTACATAGGGATCGTACCGGTTGATAATCAGAAAGAGATAATGGCGGCGCTACAATCATGATGACCAGGGTGTTTTTATTTATGTGCAATTTATCGGTTATCATTGGTTATCATGGTCCCTTCGAATGCTGCTGGGTTCATCAGCAGATTTTTTGTTCCCACGTTTCACTTTTCTAAGCGACCAATTATCATAATTTCATATCGTTACCATTCTTAGTCTTTCATTATCAGTCTTTCGACTCGTTATCAGTGTCTTTCCGGTTCGCATACGCGCGAGGCAATGTTCAAAAAGTTTAATGTCGCAGGTGAGAGTAAGAGAGCGGTCATAGACTCTAAAAATGTAGAGGTTATTGAAAAGAAGGTGAACATACTGATAGATGACGATGCAGAGGATAGGTAAGGTAATTGAGAATGTTCTTTAAAGAAGCTTAGACAGGAAGGGAGTAAATGAAAATATATCCCTTTTTAGGACGAAACTGACTCGACGTATAGAAAATATCGTGCTCACCGTAATCGAACAGATCTGTTCCGGCAAACTTCCGATAGTCTCTTATAAAGTTCCATGCAATCTGATGACGGAGTGGAATAATAACGATGTTGAAGACGGCGTTGAAGACGGCGCTGAAGACGGCTATGAAGAGCCAATGTTGGAGGAAGAAAGTAAGAGTCGCAGCCAGGGCGTAAAACTGACTGTCGTTGATTTTACCTCGAACAGAAGTAAGGAGAAGTTAATTCTCCTATTTCTAACTATGGTACGGGTCCATCGATTGTTAATATCGGGCAGTACCTTGACCAGACGATCTTTATATTACGATTTAAAAAATGGGAGCAGCGCTTATCTTGTTACCGGGCAAAGGCGAATTGACTTGGCCGCGTATCATCTTGCTTACCTATTGGCTTGTCCTCCATGGTGTTTGAGTAAGCCGAGAGACATAGTCAATGATTGGACAATAAGAGCCGCGCTGACTGTAACCGTTTGAAAAACTGATTCCCATTCCAGGAATCGTACCGGCACCGAGAGGTTTAGCGGCAGGGAACTTATCGTTGACCCTTCTCACCGATGAAACAGTTGATTATAACGTGCCGGGTGGAAGACTAATTCCGCAGCTTGGTACAAATATAACGTCAGTACGTACTAAGGCAAAGTTTGTTCTGATAGTAGAGAAAGATGCAGTCTTCCAGAAGCTGTTGGAAGAAAATTGCCCGCGGAGCTTGAATTGTATATTGGTAACGGGAAAAGGATATCCTGATCTAGCTACCAGAATGTTTATTAAATTGCTGTCGGAAAAAGTGGGTCATTCGATATACACATTGGTAGACGCTGATCCCTTTGGTGTCGATATTATGTGCATTTATCGGTGCGTAGTAAGAGAGAGGAGTGATTGGCTCGGTTGGTATATAGAAATGAAATAATGAGAAATAGAATGGTAAACATTCGTAGCTTTGGGTCAATGGCATTGTCTAAGGAGAGAGATCAGTTGGCTTGTTCGTCCGTTCGATGGCTCGGAATTCATCCTTCGGAGTTAACTGCTCTCGGCGTCACATCCATGCCTCTTACGAGCGCCGATCTCTCAAAACTGTCCACCATTGAGAGTCGTTCCATTCTTCGGAACGATAGTATTCGCCGGGAGATGAAGATATTGCGCAGGGGGAAAGCGGGCATCGAGGCGATAGCCGGGTTCACCAAAAATTTCCTTACTGCCACATATTTACCTTCTAAGATCGAAGGGTCCAAGTATATTTAATCGGAGTGGGGAGAGAATACTTGAGGTTATTGTTGCCTAAAAATATTTCGATTAAACATATTCAAGATTATTTCAAGATGACTTGTTAGATGGATTGGCTGCTTCATATATTATCCTTACATCAGCCTTCGACCTTTCCTTGTCGTCGTCGTCTTCTCGAATACGCGCTTTTCATCTTCGTCATTACTATCTTCCAATATAATTAATTCAGGGACTCTCCGATGAAAGCCAAGGAACACTATACCGCTGACCGACGATTTCCGTGAAATTGGCGTAATACTTTTGGCGCAAAGACTTTTTGATCGAGTTGCATAACGATGCTCGTAAAAACGAAACCTTTCTTTCTTTGATTTACGTTGAGTACGTCCAATAAATTTCTTTCTTCCCTTCAATCTCCGAACAGCCATCGCCGAACTGTTCCTTTTACTAGCCAAGGTAAGAATAATAAAAAATCTGACAAGTTAAACGGCACCTTCGTCCAATTTTCCCGCAAACCTATTTACCTATACGTACGGCGATGAAAGCTGTAAGGGGTTAAAGCCTCAATATATCGTTTATTTCTCATTGATTCTTTTTTCTTTTTCTTTTTCTTTTGCTTTTGCTTTTTCTTTTTCTTAAATGACATAACGCTTGGTATGCGAAGCGAGAAACAAAGACGAAATAGAAAATGAGAAAGTCTGTGTTCAGGTAATGTAACAGTTTATTGAAAACACTTTTGTCCGCCCGTTGCCCGGACCGAGCCACGCTGATATTAAAAAACGCAGAGTCTTAATAACATGATTATCTCGTGGATGTTACGTGGAAGATAAATTGAACGATATCGACGAAACCGGGACCACTCGTTCTCCTCAAAAATCTTCTTCTTATTAAGTATACCGAAGATTTCTTCATCTCTCTTCCCTTCTCGGTAATAGGTAATTAATCTCATTACGAACTTGAAATACGTCAAAGAAATGGCCGGTTTCGAGGATAGCTTCTGTCTCGTTCGCTCTATCTATCTATCTACCTATCTATACGTTTCTTTCGCTCGCTCTCTCTCTCTCTCTCTCTCTCTCTCTCTCTCTCTCTCTCTCTCTCTCTCTCTCTCTCTCTCTCTCTCTCTCTCTCTCTCTCTCTCTCTCTCTCTCTCTCTCTCTCTCTCTCTCTCTCTCTCTCTCTCTCTCTCTCTCTCTCTCTCTCTCTCTCTCTCTCTCTCTCTCTCTCTCTCTCTCTCTCTCTCCCTCTCTCTCAATCACTCATTCTCTCTCTCTCTCTCTCTCTCTCACACTCTCGCTCTCGCTCTCGCTCTCATACAAACACACATTGTTACGGTCGACGTCGGTGCACTCTTAGTGAAAAATCGCTGTGAAGAAGGATCTGTCGTGATTTAGTCGGTCGAATGGTCACAACGATGTGTGCTCGAGAAACATATTCTTTCGAGCAACATATAAAAAACAATGATTACTGACGTATCGTTCGTCACATCGGTTTTTCCCTTTTAAGGGGATCGTCGTTACATACTTGTTCGAGGCAAAACGTTCTCAGCGTTTTTAACTTTACCGACAATGGCTATGCTCAGAGCAAGTTTGTACTGGCGGCGAATGATATTTCTCGCTCGACGTCCACCGTCCTATCTTGCGGTTGCTGTGTGTCATATCGCAGTGCTCAATCTAGACCAACCTCCTATCACTTGCGGCTATTCTCTTAACTCGAGTGAGTCTTGGAACGTCTCTTTCTCTCTCTCTCTCTACGAGTTTCTCAGGGCCTCCCTTTGTGCGTCCGTTTCTCCCATCCCCTGCATCACCCACTTCACCCTTCTCATAGCCACATTCTTCCACTCATCCACCCTCCTTTCTACCACTCTTTTCTCCATTAAATCCATTTTAACTTAGCGGTATTAATAGATTTGACCAAAAGCTACAGACATTCCTTGTACACTGCAAGTACGTATGATTTTATCTTTTCCATTCTCCAGGCCGCCTATGACTTTTCCCCCGTTAACTTTCGTAACACCGTCACGTTCGCTCGTGCGCCTTTTGTCTCTCGTGGGTCCGTCACCTTGAGCCACGCCCTAATTTCTCCAGCTTTTTTTAAACGCTATACTTAATAATTGATTGACATACGTTCGTCTTTCCTCTAACGTGCCACCGATGATCTAACCAACGGTCTGGCAATGCTTCACAAAGCCAATTTCTTCGCGATGCGACGCATATGCGTATATACTGTTGCACGTTCTAACTGTGAAGTGGAACAATCGCTTAGCTTGCCTATTTCACTTGGAAAGAGATTGAATCTACCGTCTCCGTATAGAAACCGTAATCTATTTAGCCTTTTCGCATTTTGACATTACATTTTGACTTTGCGATTTATAAAGAAAGCGCGGCATGACAGTATTCCTAGAACGATCCTAGAATCGAGCAATAAAAGAGAAACGTACGCGGGACATACGAAGCTAAGAGAAAGTTTCCACTTCACGCGCTTTCCGTTTGTACTGTTTGTAATTAGCACCGCCATAAGATCTCGACTTTGGACAACGCACGTAATATGAGCTACTATTCTTAAACCGCGAGAAAATTAACCTTCGTAGACCATCCATTCTGAACATCAATTCTGAACACCGATCCTGAACATCGAATATTTGCCTCATCGCACTCGTCACTAGTGCGCCAAGTATAGGCTCTAACGCCTGTACGATATTCACGATTTTTCCCATTAATTAGTAATTCATTAATTAATACTTAGTTCCGCATTTTCTTTCTCTATGTCTTCTCTTGAAAGCATCCCCACCCCTTCGCGGCCCAGCCCTGCCCTCCCCGACGTCTCTCTATTTATTATCATTTGATTAGTTGCACTAGCCTTGATTGTCGGCATTTAAGGGCTGCTCGAGCAGGCAGCTTATAATATGGCGACGTGCGACTCTTTTCCGTTCGAGTGCGCCTCCCCGTGTTAGAAAGCCGTACAGTGACAAATCTACAATCACTTTCCCTATACAGCCATTCTCGAAATCCCCGACGCCAGCTAGACGCCAAAATGAAACAAGTCTGCATAGCGAGTGCGTAGCGGAGTCGAAAAGATAATTCATATAAGTAGATTGAGAGGAGAGATATATAATAGATGAAAGCAGGTGCACCTACTTTAGTTCAGCGGACGCATCTCGAACGGACACCGCACTCACTACTTTCACCCTCCCTTTTTTACCCCCAATTCCCCAATTCCCCAATACTCCCAATATCTCTTGCCTCAAATCAAATCGCAATATCGATGTGTCTGCCTCCAATAATCTCCTTTAACTTTTTATTTTTCTATACGATTACACGTACATACATACATACATACATACATACATACATACATACATACATAGACACAAATATATATGAATGTATGTTTGTATGCACTTGTGCATGTGCGTATCTGTCTATATACAAATAGGACTTTCGGAGAGACGGACAGACAGATAAACAGACAGACAGACAGACAGACAGACAAACAGATAGAGTAAGAGAGAAACAGAGAGAAAGAGTGAGACTGAGAGTGGGAGAGAGAGAGGGAGGGAGGGAGGGAGGGAGGGAGGGAGGGGAGAAGTGAATATTGTATATGCTTTTTTTTGTTTCGTAGCAAAGAGGAAACTGCAGCAGGCCGATGCAGCTGAATAGTGAGTAGTGAAGGAGATTAGAAGTGTCTCATCTCACTCTTTAGATCCCTTCCTTTTCTCGGACAATTCCCTTGCGGCACGATGTTAAGATTATTCGGTGGGTACCGATATAGCTAATG
Organism: Anoplius nigerrimus; assembly: GCA_914767735.1. Classification (NCBI taxonomy): domain Eukaryota; kingdom Metazoa; phylum Arthropoda; class Insecta; order Hymenoptera; family Pompilidae; genus Anoplius; species Anoplius nigerrimus. The sequence goes on from OU612086.1 coordinate 260,939, forward strand.
GGTACGCGGTCAGTGAATCCCGTATCTAAAGAAAGGGAATACTAATCCTCGTTCGTAGGAGTTTCTTGTACTGCTTCTGCGTTTCCATTCCGACCATTATATGGCCGCAGGTTTGCGATACGAATTTGGGTCGATGCTCGCGACAGGGATTTCGAGGTTACTTGCTTTGTAAACAATAGACATCCCGCGATAGACTTTTCTCGGCTTCGAGGACGTAAACTCTTTCGCCACGCTCACGGTGGCAATAAGGTCCACACTCTGGATGTATGATAATTAGATGTACTATCGATAACAAGGGAGTATTCGGCTTGAGGCACTAGGAGGCATCCAAGGCGAGGCACTCGGCGAGGAAGTCCTCCATGGAACGATAAGCGTGTTCGATCACGCCGGAGAGCGCGTGATCTTCGTCCGCATAACTCTGAGGTAGCGATAGCTTAAGTAATTGCTTTCTAATTTCTAATTTCTAATTTCTAATTTCTTATTTCTAATTTGAATAGGGATTTAAACTGACCTGGTACCTAAAGATGACACCCGCCTCGGACAGAGCCTTGGCGAAGGCAACGCCGTGCGTATAAGGCGCTGTAAGGTCAGCTAGACCGTGAATAAGGTAGAGGCTGTGACTTGGGACCAGTCGGGCTCGTTGCGTCAAGTCGGCCTCAACGTAACCCTTGTAGTTGTCGGCCGGTGCGCCGAGTACACGTTCCGTAAATGCCGAGTCTAGGGCAATAGAATCTCCAAGATGTAATCTGTATATCAGTCCGATATCACTCGTCTCTAATAATGGGACTACTGACTGTAGTAGAGCCAGTCGGCGATCGGATTTACGGCCACTCCGCACTTGAATACGTTCTCCTGGCTGCCGAGCACCATGGCAGTGACGTAGCCGCCGTAACCCCAGCCCCAAACGCCGACTCGCGTCACGTCCAAGTACTTGAGGGTCTTGAGGAGATATCGAAGGACCGTCAGCTGATCTTGAACTTCGACGCCGCCGATCCTTCGGAAGAGATCCTTCTTACCCTGGCCTCTCGCACCCCGTACATCCAGTCGGACGTAAACGACGTCGTTGTGGCTCGACATATAGGTGCCCCAGTCTATGCGAAACTTGTCGGTAACCGCTTCGCTTCCGGGACGACCGTTCACCTCGACCAGCACTGGGAATGCCGCGTCGCGAAGCTCCTCGCGCCACGAAGGCGGCAACAGTAGTTGAACCTGAGCTTTCCAGCCCTGAGGCAACGGCACCTGATAACCGAGCAAACTTTCCTTCAGAGGCCGACTCTTTCAATCAGAGCGACCGATCGGATCCACCTTACCTCGAAGCTCCTCCTCGTTGGCAGAGCGAGCTGCGACAATTTCTCGGCCTTCTGTATCTTCGAGTCGTAAAGTACCCGAATCATTTTATGAGATGACATCATGTGAACGCCGGCGAGCGGTAGCCCCGGACCTTCGCAGTGAAGAATGTAATAACCCTGATTCTCCTCGTCTATCGGCGGACTGACCGAGGCGGTGAAGTGAGTGCAGTTCGTGTAATAGAATCTACTCCGCCAGAGGACCTCGCCGAGGTCGCATGTCACGCAGAGTGGCTCCAGACGACGCGGATCGTCGGTCGTCGGATCCTTTACAACGTAAAGATGTCTCTGGCCGGGCTTTCGTTCTCGCGTCCCGAGATAGTAGACGAGATGCGCCTTCGTGTCCCAGGCCAAGATCTCGCTCACCTGCAATTCCAACGGAGAGCAACCTATCCTTATCTAGAAGAATATAGCAGCTCCGATCGAAGATGAGAGCTTTTTTTTTTTACCTCGTATCGACCGTGCGACAGTACGGCTATCCTCTGTTGAGTCAGAGTGACGTGCTTGATGTGCGTAAAGTGTTCCTTGTCACCTTCCTGAACGGAGGCCAATAGAAGGAAGCTGTCGCCGTCGGGCGCGAATACCGGATGAGGATGGACGTCGAGCCACTGGCCTTCCGGTGCCCTCTCCGAATGCGTCTCCTCGCACTCCCATAGGGGCGCGCGACAGGCAGTCACCAGAGAGAGATTCTGTGCCCTGGTCATCCAAACGATCGATATCTGCGACGAGTCCTCGCCAACCCAGCCGGCGGATATCAAGTAATATTCTCTGCAAAGCGTAAGCCCAGGATAAATTCGGCCGAGTTAGGGCTTGTCGGCTCGGCTGCTTGTCGTCCTATTATTAGAGAAGAACCTACTGTCCGTCGAGGGCGGCCGGTGGCTTCACCTTTGTCCTCGTAACGACGCTGCTAGCGTTCCCCGTCGCTCCGGATGTCGCCGCCCTTGTCGCACTTGTCGTCCCACTTGCCGCTTTAGCCGCCTTAGCCGTCGCTGCCGCACTCACCACCCCCGCTGCTGCTCCCCTTTGACCCGATGACCGAGAGCTTGACTTTAACTTCGACTTCGACTTTGACTTCGAGTTCGTGTCCGTGTCCGTCTCCACATTCGATGTCGTGGCCAGCTCGAAGAGCCATAGATCAACTTCTGGATTGGAAGATCCCGGGGTTGGATATCTAACGGATCTGGAGGGTGGAAAAGTGCCGCCAGCGGGCCTACGCGGCGCAGCGAAAGGATTCGTACTGGCGCCGTCAGTGGCTACGCCGACGCCGACGGAGAGGCCGACGCCAATGCCAGAACCGCCAACGACGCCTCCACCGCCTCCACCGCCGCCACCGGCACCGCCGCCGCCGCCGCCGCCGCTGCCGCCGCTGCCGCCACCGCTACCGACACCGACGCCACCTCCGCCACCGCTCTGGGCACCGAACCAGGGAAACTCAAGAGCCGCCACTTTGGTATCGTTGAATACGGCGAACAACAAGTGACTACCGTCCGGACTGGGCCAAAGTGCCTCCGGGCGCGGCAATACCTCCTCCTGATAAAGCCAGTCTGGAACACCATTATAAATTACACCCGCTATCCCGCTATCCGTTAACCGTACATCCTCCATCGACGAGGGGCTTCTTCTCATGTAGATGTCGTTGTCCGAGATCATCAACAGTCCAGTCGTATTCCCCAGCCAGGTGGTATATTGTAATCTCGTCTGTTGCATTCTTCGCGAGGCATGCAGACGCAACGGAGTGTGATGGCTGCAACGATCGAAAGAAGAGCGGTTACATTCCCTCACATTATCCTACCCTTACGGTCCCTTAACGGTCCCTTTACGGTCCCTTTACGGTCCGCGCTCTACTCACTCGTTCGTAACGTCGTAGACCGTGTAGTGAGCGGTAAAGGTGTTCCGAAATACCTGAAAGTAACCAACCGTCTTCGGCCTCTTACGCTTTCTTTCCCCGAGAATAAGCTACAACTTCAACTAATCAGCTATTCTTACCGGCTTAACATTGTGCTTGAAGAGTACGTAACGTAAGTCGGCACTGCATTGGTAGCCCTGGACATTGAGTTGCCTCTGAAATGAAAGGGAGGAATGACGGTCTGTACGATCAGGCAAGCTCGGAGGCCCGATGGGAAACCTACCAGCGTATGATTCGAGACTAGAAGAGAGACGCTGTTGTTACTGGTGTCCAAGAGTGTGAGAGAACCGTCGTCAGCTTGATAGACGAACTTGTCGTGGGTAACCCAGGTAGCCGGTAATCTGTGCGGTGTGAGATCATCGCGCAGGCACTCCTCCAAGGTTAAACGTCTACCGCTCCAATAGAGGAGTTCATCGACGTATCTGAAGTAAAGATAAAGGGGATAAAATTGCCTCGGAGTGTCGAGGAAAACGGTTGGACGGGAGACTTACCCCAGGAGGTAGATGGCCGTGACGATGCCGGCGATAACGAAGCCAATGACCAGCAAGGAGAAGACTATACTCCGCCAGTTGTGGCCTCCTTCGGCGTACGTCAGATCCTAAGCGACACGCAGGTGTAGAGGGAGATATCGAATATTTAGTCAAGTCGCTAGAGTCCCTCTGATATGAGACGACACTGTCCGACAAAACTGACCTCTGTATAGCCAAACTGACAGTCCGCCTACACTTTTCTCAGCTAATCAAGTTAGTTTTGAACTTTCAGTTGGCAAGTGTTATCGGACGGCGCTGGTTACTGTGCAGAAGCGTATTCGAGCGGGCATGCGGCGGGGCTAGGATATAGGTCTGTGTAGCTCTGCTCTAGATAGGTTTGGTCTAGGTAGGTGAGGGTAGGTGGATTGACTGCGACCGCACCGGTCAGCAGTCCCTTTTGCCTCTACGCCTCTCCTTCCGAAACATTCGATCGCTCGGATCAATGCCGGATCAATGCCGGATCAACGAGGGCGGTAAACATTAGTAACGTCGATCAACACAAAATCCATTAACTTCATGCCGCTCGACCAACATTCCACCAAATGCTACGTCCAACAATTTTCCAAATGCTACACTTATCGCTTTCTTCCATTGAAAACCATTGAGAACCATTGAGAACGATTGACAACCGCAACACGTTTTACTCATACCTTTATTATCTCAATTCGCCTCTCGGCAAACAATCACATTTTTTCATTCCCAACATACACTCGCCTTTAACATTGTATGCCTATACATAGTTGTGCTCGTGCAACCAGTCGTGCAACCAGTCGTGCAACCAGTCGTGCAACCAGTCGTGCAACCAGTCGTGCAACCAGTCGTGCAAACCAGTTCGTACTATTCTTCCGAGTGGTATCGTACGTTCGATCGTGCAACAGCGTGCCATCCCTTTCTTCAAACAAGATTCTTCGTAACTCAGCAATTTTAATACATTTATTTCATCACATCTCCGAAAACATTGCACTTAGAAGGCTCGGGTTGCGATTTTTGTGATCCTCGTTTCATCCTCTTTCAGTATACATAAGCACAAGTCGATCGGAAGAATTTTAATTTTTATCCATTTACCCTTAAAATCTATGGGGTAGTGAACTTAAAAATCGATTCTAAGACCAAAAATATTTTCGCGTTTTTCGACGATTTTGAAGGTTCTATCACCTTTCAACAGGTTCATATAGTCCCAAACTACCCTCCATTAGTCGATCAGTGCTATAGCATAAGGATACGGCCATCAGATATACATATGGTCTAAAATGGGCCTAAAACGGACCTCCGTAGGCTAAATGACCCAAAAAGGGCAATAATTCCCATAAATATGCATAAAAACATCTGGTAGTCACTCCCCGATACTAAACTGCAGATTTACTTCGTAATGAGAAGATGGACCCGATGACGTCTACATATGTAAAATGTCATGGTAATTTGAGCCTTAAAAAGTTTGAATCTCGTGGGGCAAGCCATACGATAGTGGATAGAGGAGTGAATGAGAAGCTCTGACAAGCGAAAGATTCGAAATGATCCAAGTTCGATCCTCAAGGCAGGAGACAGCGGTCGAAGTAGTATGGGCAAATGGCTAGCGAGCGTACAAGTAATATAGTTGGTGAACGGGGATGAGAGTGATATCTCACCCTGTCGTTGTTCGAATGTATCGAACACCGCTGAGGCGTAACTTTATTCTGCTTGAAGGGAAAAAAATGGTGTCGGCCGAAGGCGCGATGTCGTATTTCCGCTCTCTACTCGTAGCCCATCAGAGTATAACCTTTACGAATTTCGCTATGCCTATTATTGCGTGTCCGATCTATTTCGTCTAACCTGCTAAGCCTCTTCGATGACCCTCCAAAGATTTCCCCGAAAAGGCCATTTATAACACTTTCCTTGCTCGCTATAGTACCTATCTATCAACCTGCACTTGGCTACAAGGACGACGATAACGAATGAGGAAGACTGAGGCGTCGAAAATTTGCTAAAATCTTAATGAGAGCTAATCGATATTGTCTATAGTTTCCCTTTCGCTGGATAATGTACTGTTAGTCGCCTTATTCGCGACGCGATCGGCGACGCAATCGGCGACGCAATCGGCGAAAACCTCGTCGTTAGCCTAGTAGAGGGGAAAGTAGATGGGGGGTAAAAATTGACAAACGATCGACTTCCTTTTTATCGGCGATTGGTCGACATCGAAGCCACGGTAATCGCTTTCGGACGACTTGTTTATCGTGATAAATAATCGTCGATCGGCCTCGTTTGTATACCATCCTTCTCTCATGCCATTTCACCGACTCTCTCTCTCTCTCTCTCTCTCTCTCTCTCTCTCTCTCTTTCATACACACACAGACACACACACACACACACACTGGTCGACAACGTCTCTTTGTCGACGATCGATTGACTCGCGCCGCTTTGCTCGCTTTCAATTCTAAACGCGCACGTGACCAAGTATAGTTTCGACGGGGAGGAAATATCTACCGACAATGCCATCGAGATGTGATATAACTACATCTATATATAGTTTCGCGACGCTATCGTAAATATCGAAAGCTGAAAGAGACCGAATGCAGAAAGAAAAAGAGAATTACACTCTTTCCTTTGAACTCTCAATAGACCGGCTGTAATGAAATATTCGATCGATATATGCAAATAATGAAGTGTAGAGAATATACGCCGAGCGTAGAAAGAGGCAGTATTCATTCGAGTGCATTACGATGATACTCGTCGGATTACGTGAGGGACGGTCAGTTTTATCCGATGAGTGAGACGTTGCTCGAGTGTCAGCAGCTCATTAACGACTTCCCAGTCGTGATATAAGTCGCTCCGAGTTTCTTCAAAGATTCCAATGAAATTCGGCAGGGACAGATAGAAAGATAAGGTGGAGAAGCGAATCGTTCACACCGCACATTAAGATTTTAGTTGACGCTCTGCGCGTCTCGTATTCGCTCCCTTCAGCTTGCCTTTCCTATCATCTTGTTAGTCAGACAACATAAATTTCGTATCGTGAATGAATTAAAGTAAAAGACGTTGGAAGGTGCGATTTAGCAACTGGCGTAGCGAATTGGCAGGCAGAGATAGAAAGATGTAGAGAGGTTGGTAAGACGTGTCTAGGTTGAATTGTGCCAACTTATATATTACTTCGTCGGACTCTTGCAGATGAGAGGACATCGGGCCAAGGGAAGAGAGAATATCGTTGAAGCGTTTGCTCTTGCCAGAAATTGCCGATGATGATGTTGGTGGCGATTGCGCGCGCTTCCTCTTTCGCTCTGCCTCTCTTTCTCCCTCCCTCCCTCCCTCTCTCCCTCCCTATCTTCTCCTCTGACGCGACAATTCTACTCGGCAGCTCGTAGTTACACTTTAACACATAGCACCTCCTTTCCTATCGTTGTCATGTTAGTATTCTATTGCCACTTGCGCGAATCTCTTCGGGGAGGAGCATATGATCACTTTGACGAAAGAGTTAGGGATGTTTCACTGGTATCGTTTTGTAGGAAGGAAGGCCTAGGAAGGATCCTAGGTTGCGGCCGGGTTTTATTAGTTCACTCGTGTCGCGTACTGTTGCCGCGTATTGTTTTGCGTCTCTTATTGCCTTGTACTCTTGTGAAGAAAGGCGCGGGCGCGAGTCACTGGTGGCGCGCGGCCCCACCACTAGTTTATCGCTGCCAGGATTGGCAGTACCGTTCTCTAGGCCAGACAATGTCAGACTAACCTGTGTGTGCCATGCTTCATCGAGGAGATCTCGAGAGCGGAAAGTTACCCATCCATCCCCTCACTCGCCTCTCACTCGCCTCTCACTCGCCCCTCAATCACCCTCAATCCCACCTACCCACCCTTCCTTTCTTTCATCCTTCCTTTCATCCATCCTTCCTTCCTTTCACCTTCCCACCTTCACACCTACCCGACTACCATCAAAGCTACCTTCTCGACTAATGTGTACAATGTCAACCTCCGATGCTATCGGACTTCCCTATCACACCGATCCTTCCCTCTGCGCACTACGCCTATCCGTTATGTTTCTATCTAAACCAATTCCGTTCTATGACGGCGCAACTGAACAATCGAAAACATCTGACGATCGAATTATAATTGAGAAAAATAGAGATAGCATTGGCATCGTTAAATGTACAGGGTAGACGATCAGTTCAACTCGAGCAACCCTCTCGTCACTCACTCACTCACTCGCCCACATACGCACACAAAGTCACTCGCTCTCTCTCTCTCTCTCTTCACTCTTTTTTTCCATCGAAGGTCTCCTGCCAGTGGCTCTACAACGTCATCAGGTCAGTCGTGCAAAAGGGCCGATAATCGAGCTGAGAAAGCCTCATAGATAACTTATCTACCGTTCCGTTCTTTATATACTTTCAGCGGAATTTTACGGGTGAGAGGGTCAAACGAAATTTCTAATTGAAGCGTACTGGCCTCGGTTCTAAGTAAAATTTAGACAGGAGTATTTTCAACGGGAAGCAGTCGCCTAGCGCAAGACTCTCCTTATTTCCTCGAGTGGTCATGTGTCGGGCTAGCTCTCTACTCCCCGAGTTTACATACTTGCACCTTCTTCTACCGTCTCCGTCACGAGGATCTGAGCATACTAGAACGATAAAGGGCAAATGTTGCCAAGGATAGTAGTCGCTACTGCCTACCAGGCTTCACTATCTCTCTCAGGGCGTATCGTTAATCATTTTCAGCTTCACTCGAAACTCGAAGAGCCAATCTGTCAGTCTAACCAATAATCAAATCATGCGATGTATTTGTCAGCTTGAGCAGATATAGTTGACCTTATTATTTCAACAGAGTTTTCAAACCGATTACACCTTAATCATTAAATACTGCCCTCAATTCGATCGAGCCAAGTTTCTTTGATAACTTGCAGCACGATATTCATCAGCCACCGTCGGTGACTAAGTTCTGCGTCTGTCTTATGTCGACCGTTACCACTTGTCAACGAGCGAATCGAAAGAGTACGTTTTTCAAAGCACGCCACAAAGTATCTTCTATCTTTAGTCTACTGTTCCGCTACATATAATTAACTTTGCTGTCATTCGAGAATGTCGACTGGGGATTAATAGATTTTGCATCGCCGATTTCGGCCGTCTCTGCCAACTTTTCTTTCAGCGAGGAGGAATATTCTCGAGTGTGTCTCTACATATTTTCGACTTCGAAAAGCAGGAAAACATTTTTCCCGGCATCTTCTTCAGAGAGAGAGAGAGAGAGAGAGAGAGAGAGAGAGAGAGAAAGAGAGGACGAAACTCACTGATTTGACAGGACGCGAATTACCCGGTTAGAACACATATTAAATAATTCGAAGATGTAGAAAAGTATGAGAAATCTTTAACGAGCAATCGTTGTACGGTTACACGCTATAAGAGGACACCATTTTCCATATGTGTCATGACTGAATGGATTAACGGTTTATCTCTATCTTAGGATTAATAAATGCAGTGTCTTAGGTCGTGAAAGGTTTACTGGGGGCATGCACGTACTGACGTTTCTCTAACTTGTATCGAGACAACGGTGTCGGTAGCTCGATATGACGAGGGATGTTTATTACTCGAGAGGAAGAATGAAATTGTTATCGATAGCACGCAGAGATATGGAAACACGCAGACACTGAGAGACACGTAGACACGCAGACGTTGATGAGTGGGATATTACAGGCAAAGGGCATGCAATCGGTGAGAGTACGTATCTTTGAGCGAGACGTTTAGTTATCGAAGGGGTTGGGAGCGGATGGTCACTCGATTGGAGCTGCTGAGCAATTTACCTCTTTTACCTGGGCTGATTTTGAGCGTGGATCGGCGACCTGGACGGTCTCGTCGGGGGGCAGCCGCCAGGAATTTCTTTCGACGTTGACGCTCGCGTTCATAGCGAACTCCTCCTCCGCCACCCGCGTCCCACGTCTCTCTTAGCCACTTCGTCCCTCGCGATAAGCTTGCCCGAGGTCCCCAGGGTAACACCCAGGGTAACACCCAGGCCACTCCTGGGGCCAAATTTCTGCACTGACAATCCACACTTCCTCACCTGGAATGGAAGAAGAAAGAAATGATCGTTGCTTCAATCGGTATTAACTTGACATTGAGCCACCGAGCGACCAAGTGCGCAGTGCTTGCTCGCTACATTTTCCATCCTGGACTCTGGATCTTGGATTCTGGATGTTGGATTGTGGATAAAAGGTAGGGCACAGGACGTTGTCCTCATTCAGTCGGCGGGCTGCTGCTGCTGCTGCTGCTGCTGGCACGTTAGCCTCGCGATGACGTCAACGAACCCCTCTCGACCCACCGCCCCCTCTTATTACGTCAGCCAGCAGTGCACCGCAGACTCTACCCTCGCACCCACAGCAGCCCAAACTCAACCGATCATTGATAAAAAAATCCGCTCCAATTCTTCAAATCAGATATAACGATAACTAATAGCAGTAGCGCTAGATACAGTGAGTATGAATCCGTAATATATAATAAACAGCCCTATCTATTTTTCTCTAGCGTATCCTACTCTGAAAAGGTAATGAGCAGCAAGTTGTCGCGGTTAAAAGGCTGTCGGTAATGGGTCTCGATCAGGTTCCAGATTCCTTCGTGACGAGTAGGATATTTGAATGAAGCCTAAAATGGCTCAAGATTATTGCCCTACTAAAATGATTGCACTTAAAAGATAAGAAATGGATTGACAGTTCCATAGAGATATGTATTTGGATCGCTGGCAGACTGAGAGAGAGGGAGAGAGAGAGAGAGAAACAGGCAGACAGCGTGCCTCCGTAGAATGCGGTATATTATCCGGAGAAATCGATAGAACGCGAATCCAGCTACCAGCCAGCCACGCCGTTCGTTGGCCCTCCGCTCATCTTCCTTCGACCCTTCCTATCCTCCACCTCCTTCTTCTCTCTAATAATACTTTCACTCTCATTTTCACTCCTTCCACTCTTTCTCTTTCAAACGGAAGACACTGGGCGATAGACAAACTTCAATTTTAGCCTCATTCTTATTTTTTACAAATTTCCATTTTACGAATTGTATCATATTTACATATCGTCCATTCAGATATATCGTCAAGTGTACCGATGACAGACGCGCACCAGAGAACTCAACTGACGGTTAAATCAAGAGACGTATCGAGTTGGATGTTGGGATAAACGGAGCGTATAAACGATATTGCGTGCCGAGTTGTCGTCAGAGCCTTCCAGGACAATCCGCAAATACGGATACGTCCTCTATGTTTGTACCGTTCATGTACGCACGCCTCGTCTCGTTCGATCATCACTTCCCTTCCTCCGCCTACCTCTCTCCGATTTTTCCTCAAATGGCACGCTATTCAAAAAAGGAGGAGAGAGTTCCCATTTTATTATGCCCCATATCGTCTGGCACCAATCCAACTCTCCGTCAATTCCAATCTGTGTCGTTGGCTCGACTCTAATTCCTTCAACATTTCGATTGACGGTCTAGGGAGGCAAACGTTACAGAGTCGAATCAAAAATCCAACTGATCGATTGTTTAGCAGGAATATACTCTCCTTAGCGTTCAACTTACTTTTCAATGAGACGTGCTATGAAAATAGAGCGGGATAGATTAGATAGAAGGATAGGGGAGAAAAAGTGTAACTGGTGAAATGGTCGTTGTTATTGTGTCACCTCGGATTCATGCGGCCAAAGGAGAAAGGAGAAGGGAGAAAAAGGCGGTAAAGTGGTCTGCAGAGACGCACAGTTGGAAGGAGGTGGCATGTGTGTTCTCATGTAAAGAGGGGAGCTGTCCGTATGAGAAGAGCCGAAGAAACGGCATTCAGGGAAGCGGCTTACATCGCAAGTGACTCGAAGAAAAAAAAGGAATGGATGCAGAAGGGGTTGAAAAGCCTCTTCAGAGGAACGCATCCTTCCTTTCTTCCCTTCCTCTTTCACTCTCCCGCAGCGTAGCTGAATAATGCAAGAGAAAAAGAAATTGAAACGAAGAAACGAATTAATTCGCATATATTTTTCCCTCCCCACCCCAAACGGTTGCGCGAATCAAAGTCTGTCCGAATATGTCGTAATTCAGATGGTGGTAATAATAGCCTTTTGTGTTGGGCGCACTGTTCGTCGTTTGGGATTAATTAGTGGCTTCCTTTTGAGCGGAGATTTTGGCCACCTAACAGGGACTCGCGGCCCTCCTTTATTCAGCCTCTCTGCATTTCCATCTCTGACTCTTGGCTACCGTTCGATACGCGTGAAAAAGGTTACTCCAGCGCTATCGTTAATTCATTAAAAGCGTACTCAATTTATTAAGAAAACGTGTGCAAGTGCCGATCCATGGAAAGAGGTGATAAGCCAAGGTGGCTGCTACACTCGCTCTTGCTGCCGTCAGCGCAAACCATGGAGCTATTCTGCTTTATAGAGAATCATCAGAACCCCTCCCGTTTACCTTCTATCTAGAAAGTCTATCGTCTTTTTCATTTCTTTCTCGTCGTTCAAGAGAAACAACGCTTCGGCTCACTAATCAAGTGTCATATCGAGGAGGGAAGACGAATGATTATGCTGTTCTGCGATGCGCGTGATTAATTGCTCGATCCCTTCGAAACGCTGACTAAGCCTTTGATACCGACTAGACGCGTATCGTCGGCACCTAGGCACGTTGCACCTTCCCTCTCCTACCAATTAATGACGAAAAAGCTCTTGTATCCTCACAATGCTTCCAACCTTCTTTGAATAGCCAACCACCTTCATTCCATGTTTCACGAAACGGATGAGAGTTGAGAAATTCTTCAACGATCGAAACGATTTCAATTGTTGTTCATTTCTTGTTTCCTATATCGAAATCAAATTCCCGTACGCGCCGCAACTGTAGAAATCTTGCCATAATGTGGAATGCCCATTCAACAATATTTACATTTACAATACAATCACTTCCAGAACCAGCTTTGCGCCAAAAGAACGAAAGACGACATTGACACTCATGTAGGCGGTATGCAGGAACATTTCCATCATCCGCAAAATAGCAACAATCTCATTTTGTAATAGGGAGATCATATCACCAATGAGTAGAAACCGATTCCGTTTGAAGCAATTCGCAAATTATCTTCATTTCGCCTATTTAAATATGCTTTGAAATAAGAAATAAGAAAAAGAATATACCATGTGGCAGCAAGTCTACATATTTGGTGAGATATGAGTGAATGTACTAAACGAGATTGTGACGTTACTTCGTTTCTTCCTCTGAGCCGTTTCGGTGGAATGGTTTGAGAATAAAATTTGGATGAACTTGACATCGTTCCAATTAAGCCTGACACCGTCAGTGGCTCACCTGTATTCGACGTGCATGCGCTCTCCTCGTGAATCTCTTGAATAGATCAGTACGAGATGGTGGCGGTGTGACGAAAATATTAACGGTTCCCGTCTGCAGTTGCCAAGAATGCCTCCTCCTCTAATCGTAGCCGTACCCGTACCCGTACCCGTAGCCCTATCCGTAACCACAGCCGCAAAATCTTCACAAAAATATTCTCAATTCTTTCGCATCATTTCACCCTACTAAATCACGATAATACCTTTCCGTATCTACCTTCTTTTACGCCGACTAACGAGACTTTTTCCTCATTTTCACTTTATTTCCCATTATGACGCACTATTTTACGTCACTTTGCGTTATTGCATCTTATTATTATAGATTATTTGCCTTATTTTCAGCCATTTCGGGGTCAATACGAGCATTTTAGCCCCTTTTAAAAGAAGATGAGACAGTGGCGAACAAATGATGAAAAATTGTGAAAAATCGATATTTTGCCGGCCCCGTGGTGTATGATGCCTGTTACCTCCAATATTCAGTTAAAACATGAACAAAAATTATGGCTAAAAAAGTACCTAAAAGAATTGAAAGGAAGAAAAACAAAGGTTTGCGGCGATCTAGAAGAGCGACATCTCCCGCGAGATGCCAGAGACGCTGTTTACATAATTTTCAATTTTACAACCGTTCCATTTTTCTCCAAATGTAGAATGTTTCGAATGTATACTGTGTCGTTTCTTTACGACTACACTTTACAAACGTTTCGTGACTGTTACTCCTATTAGCGCGCAGTAATTGTCAAATTTCTATATGGATATCGCTGATTTAATCATGCAACTTATTTGCTTTATTACTCAATATATCATTCCTTTCTTAACTTGAATAAGTAGCTTTACTCTCAAGGCTGTATAAATATTGTACATATCGTTTCTCCAGCTATCTATCTCTTCTTCTAGCCCTACTTCCAACTCTTTCTCCCACTCTCGCTTTCTCGCTTCCTACCATCTTCTCTTTATTCCAACCTCCAAATCCACCGATAACAGTAATATAACGAAAGAAACGAAAATTCTGTCTGATGTTAAAGGAGTCCATGAGGAAAGATCGATCAGGAAAGGAAATATTGGGAAAGTTTAATGGTTCGCGAGAAAGAAAAATCGCGGTCTGATGATCAGTCTCGATCCTCTTTGGTCAACAGTTGAAAACTGAAATAAAAGTTGAGGGAGTAACTAATAGCAGTAGTAGTCCTAGTTGGTTGAGCGCGGTAAAGGAAAAAAAGTGGAAAACGATTGTGAACGTGGCCGAGACATACCGATGGTCGACCATCACCCTGGCTCAAAACTTGACATTTATTTTACAGGTCTTCCTCACTCACGTCTTAACAGATAGACTGACGTTTCGTTCAAGTACAAAAATATGAAAAGGAGGGAGGGGAGAGGCTAGAGGGAGATGGAGATGGAGATGGAGAGGGAGAAAGGTTGGCAAGCACGGTGTTTGCGCACGGTCTCATACGGAGGTGGCATACGGAGGTGGCATACGGAGGTATGCGACACTCTACGAAAATAGAAGAGTAGAGTAGACCCGGGGAGAGTCGGTCTCGGGTGTGGAGTTAGGAAAAAATTGAGGAACGTTCTATTCTGATAGAGGACAGCAAGCGGATCGTTCCGGTGAGAAAGTGAACGATGACGGTGCTATCGTTGACTGAATAGGTGACTCGCTCGAGTGGGAAAATCCGTGAATGGTAGCTCGGTACCATTCACTTTCGAGCGAGTGGGTATAGGCACCGCCTATCTCCGTCCTCGGGTCAAAGATCGATGTTTCTGTTCTCCAGCGCGCACCGTATACCACTAAAATTACCTTCCAGGTGAAGGTTGTCGTTACTATGGTAACACGGGCTTGCCCTGCCTGTCACCATGTCCCTCTCCCTCTCTCACTCGCCTAGGTCAGGGCCAGAGGTGTCCGGTCTGCTCATGTCTCTTCCTCTCCATTCTCTTCTATATCCCGTGCAAATGCTTTCCACATAACAGGTGTGCGTGTGTGTCCTCCTCCAAAATATCCATGAGGGAATAATTACTCGGAGTGGTGAGACCGAGTATTACTAATGAGATACGCGTATGCCGAATTAATGATGGCGTTTAGCCGTTGTCTTGAGAAATAGTCATTTCCACCGAGCTCGTTAATGTCAACAAAGTTGAGAATGATGTACCCTTTTATGCCAAATTTACCAATTGCTCTTTAGCAGATTTCAATTCAAGGCTCCGAATCGGAGTTGCCTGCATGTGCACCTTATCGAGAGCGCCTTAGCTTATTTTACATCCTGATCTTTGATTAATTATTGTGCAAACTCTATTAAATTCTCTACTGCGCGGAATAATAGCGGTGCGCTCTGTTCGGAAAACTAATTTAATCTCCGCAGGGTCCGGTAAAACATGAAACCCAGTCAGCTCCTTTCTTCGATAAATTTATATCCTTTTCTGGCGCGGACTAGTACCTATCGCGCCTAGTCTCCTTCTCTCAAACGATTGATACCTTCCTACTGTACGCATTAGCTTTCCATAGACTTTCAACCCTCCTCTATCTCGCTCTAATCAAACCATTCCCTGAACTCTGCTACAATCTGCTCTCACCAAGTAATCCGATCTTACGGCAACACTTACCGACGTCCCACAATTAAAAGCGTACGCGCTTGTCATTGAACCCCCTCTTCTATTGGATCATTCTAAACACGATTACTTTAGTCAATGTGGACTTTTGAATAAAGGAAAAATAAATATTCCATGTTTTGTTCAACTTCCAGAGTACAAGGGTTGAGAACTTGGCTAGTCACACCCTGGCAAGACGAAGGTGCCAGGGTGCGGCAAGTAGAGTTCGCGAAAGGCAATACTGCGAGAAGGGTTGGAAAGAGATATCAGGGCGGAAATCTCGATATGCAGATGACGAAGGGTGAATATAGAGTCGAAATCTCAAGTAATACCGGTAAAATCGACCTCTGTGTTTTCCCTATTTCCACAAGCCCAGCAATCCTCCCTCCATTTATCTAGCTACCTACCTAACTAACTTTTGCTCTCTTCTCCTACTGCCTACGGAATATTCAATCGCGCTCCGGCTCCTCTTCGCCCTCCTCGTTTCACTCTAACTTGGTCTGACTCTCGCTACTTTTCTACTACTTCCTACTCATCCGCCAATAACCCTATCACCGCCGTCGTCGTCGTCGTCGTCGTCGTCGTTGTCGTCGTTCTCATCATCATCACTTCAGAGCGACCAACTCGATAGAACTAAAAGCCACTCTTTCCTCGCTTTCCGTGTATTTTCATCAATCTATATAATATTCTTGATTCTCCCCCATTCTCCCTGACGATTCTCATGACGTTGGGAGTAAACTTCGAAAAGAAATTGCACCGACATCCTTCATTTTGGCTACTGACCGAATGTATAATGAGACCGAATCTAAAGTTTTAGTACTTTTCTTTCGAGACACGATATTGCGACCCTTTCACACTATCGAACATGATTACCTATATAACTCGTAAAGTGACAGTTTCGGAGGATGCTATGATGTCAAACTGAATGTAAGAAGAATGGGATAAGAGAATAGAGTTCGAACAAACAACAAGAGAATCCCTTTCCCACTTTTGCTAGATGAAGCGGACAATGGTTCGTTAGGCCGTAGGTAGGTCTTACTCTATGAATGGATATATATGGATAAGAGCCTGTCGACCTGAAGCGAAGGAAGAAAAAGGTGAAGAAGGCGATACCTCGAAAGGCAGAGTAATCGAGTCGACGCATACCGGAATAGCCGTTCCATGTCCCCTCGGCCATTTTTAACGATTCCTCACGTAATTACGCTCCCTATTCTCTTTAACGCTCCTGTCGTCCATTCATCCAGCGCTGCTTTCACCAAGGCCACTCATCTAGAGCATATCGCTGTTCATTCAACCACTCTCTCTCTCTCTCTCTCTCTCTCTCTCTCTCTCTCTCTCTCTCTCTCTCTCTCTCTTCCTCTCCCCCGCCGTTCCTTTCCGTTTCATGGGACTTTCCACTATTTCGAACTATCTAGGTCATCGATGTCTTGTCAATATCTATACCGCGATCATAATCAGCTCAACATCCATATCTCTATAGCTTTGGCACGCAATGTCTGGCAAAGACGCTTGAATGACTCGGTATATAAGCACTGATTGTCATCTCAATATTGTCGTTGATGCCAGAGATATGGCCGATCGCTTAACTGTTTCGTTTGTCGAACGATAGCAGCTCTGTACATCTTGATGTTAGATGGCTTGATGTTAGATGGCTTGATGTTAGATGGCTTGATGTTAGATGCCCGAAGAAGCTGAAAATACGCGCACTACACTCACGGTGTATACTGCTTGCGCGCCGTTAACACCTCCTAAACGATCAATTATCCAGCTAGACTCTCTCCTCGATCATTGCAAATTCCAATTAACCTCCCTGCCTCTTTCATCGCGTCTCCTACGCCTTGTCGAGATGTGGCTGAGAGGTGTACTCAAGCAGCACAAAATTAGTTTGCAAATTTGATGAAAGAAGTTTCTTTAACGACGAGAAGGAACCGGTGAAGCAACCCCCCCCCCCCCCCTTTTTTTAAGACTCGCCGATATACTGGCATATAGGAATACGAAATATATTCTCGTACCGGAAAATATATTGTACGTATCTCGAGGTACGTAACGATACGTAACGGAAGATCGGGTCATCTCAGGTCAATCGAGCGCAGTCAATGATGTGCCGTGGAAAAAATAAGGAGAAAAATTGGACCCATTCCGATTTAAGGTTGAGCTACTCACTCGTCGAAGAGGAGAAGAGGAGAAGAGGCGAGGGTAATGGGATTTGCGGCTCCTTTGGCCAATCTGTGGCCACACACCGACCAATCCACGCCGAGTAGCCCGCAACGACGGCAGACTAGGCCGCTATTAACCGCAACAACCTACCCCACTCACCCACTCACCCACTCACCCTCTCACCCATTCGGCAACTCACATTTTCCTTACCTTCGCACGATAAATCGCCTTCAAAATGGCTTCAAATTGGCTTCAAATCGGCCCCTTGCATAAACCGCATAATCTTTTACAGTGAGCCGTGCGAAAGCTATCCATTCATCCCTACATACGAAGAGAAATAGGAAAATGTCAAGTTCAGTGTCAATATGGAAGAGGCCGTGTCTCGTAAAAGCAACATCTTTCCTCTTTCCTCTTCCTCCTTCGCACAAGTCCGCTCTCAATCCTTATTCTTTCGAGGAACTCCGAAGCGGTTCGCAGCGAGTAAGAGAGGGGAAGAAAGCAGTGCTCGAATCGTCGAATCGATTCTGTCGGGCCGTTGCTTCGCAGATTGCCCCTATTCCTCAACCAAAATTCTTTCCGGCATGACACTGCCTCGCTACTCTTCGGACCGTGTCAACAAAACTCGGAGATTCTATACCGCTAGTGCTAGTATACTTGAGATAAGGCCAAGCCATTTATGTAAGAAACATTAAACAAATCCGATTCCTCCTGTGCATCGTAATAGAGTTCTATCGACTACCAAAAAATCTATCATCTATTTCTCTTCCGAACGAGACTCAACGCTATTTTCACTCATGTATCGTATCACCCATCGATGAAAATACGCCACACACTGGCAACTTCCTAGAGCCTTTTTTTACCTACGCTGTAGCAAGCTCCTTATTGCCTCCTAAAACTCAGTCTTGCTAAAAGAGTCGACAATCTTCTACTTTCACTCTAACGTATTTTCAAATTTCACTTATTTCATTATACTGATATAACGTATTATTTCTATAAATGTCAAATAAAATGTAATATGCCTTTACTGTACATATATTTAGAACGATTTTCTTATCATAGATACCATGTGCTAAGAAGCAGCTTCAAAATGTAGAAAACGAAATATCGTAATGCTAGGAGAAAGAAGCGGTCAAATACATGATTATGATGTTGAGTAGTCTAAGGGAATTTTCTCACTTGACAAGATTTTCATCGCATGGCTTATGTAGAAGACGCGTAATAGCAATATGAAAGAATAAATGGCCACGTCTCCCAAATTGAAAAATGGATGCGGCTATAAAAGGAATGACTGCTTTTGTAAGCAGTAATTTCTTTCGCATTCTTTGGCCGATAACTTTGATAAGCGTCTCGATACGTCACTAGCTCGCGTCGAATGAGATACGAGTACACTCGTTGCCGGATTCTTCGATACGCCGAACAAAATCCCATTTCCTGCTTTTGCGCAACAATCGCATATTCGAGACGCGAACTGGCGAACCCGTTTCAAATAACATGTAAAGTCATCCGCAAACCTCTTTCAACGGCAATGTCGATGCGAAACAAGAATGACGACGATCACCCAAACGACAATGATATCGACACCCCGGTCATTCATACTTTCAAAGCATTACCTCCGTACATCATTTCTTTTATCGTATGACAATGCCAGTATAGACCGGTTATGTCTCCCGCAAACCGAATTTTCAACAAACTGCATTAAGATGAGATCGGCGACGATGTCGAATTCGGCCCTAATACGCGCCTCAACTACACAGTTAAAACTGTATACACATTGATTCATACTGTTTTCATAAAAATATCGACAATTGTTGAAGGATAGCTCAGTTGAAGTGGGGCGGCACAGGTGCTTATCTGTCGAGACAGTGGCTAAGCCTATTAATACATTTAGCCATAAAGTTAGAATCTCTCCTTGTCCCTCGTACACGTTATTATGAAGAATCCGTGTACTGCCTGGTACCGGTGTAACTGGCAACTCGACAGAATGCGTTCACCATTTAACCGACTTATGTAGGCGTCAATCGAGACTCATCGAAAACGTAAAGCGCTCGCTTACAGGAAAACGCTAAAGCGTTCTTCATCGACAGCGTGAATGAGGCAAGGCTAATTAAGTGTAAACGTCAGCAGATTCCAGGCAACAATCATCAGAACGTGTCATCAGATCGCCGAGTAAAATCCAATGAAATACCCACTAGCAAGTATTAAAAATTAAACCAATTTCGTCAACTGTCAACTGTCAAGGTGGATCCATAAAATGAACTGACGGTTGCACCGAAAAATAGATGTTGCAAAAATTTGGTAGAAAGTGAGAGAGAGAGAGAGAGAGAGAGAGAGAGAGAGAGAGAGAGAGAACGTATGCAACTCGAGTATTACCTGTCCGATGATATAACATGGCGCGTTTGTTTGATGTCACAACTTTTGTATCGCTCAGCCGCGTTTCTACCTCAATACCT
The DNA here is from genome assembly GCA_914767735.1 of Anoplius nigerrimus. Classification (NCBI taxonomy): domain Eukaryota; kingdom Metazoa; phylum Arthropoda; class Insecta; order Hymenoptera; family Pompilidae; genus Anoplius; species Anoplius nigerrimus. The sequence goes on from OU612086.1 coordinate 281,185, forward strand.
TTTTAAAAGGTTCATTTCAACAGATCGAGAATTAAGTTAGAGAAAATTATCCATTCTGCCCGAAACCCGTTCGATACGTCAGCGTTTTAGGAGTGGAAAAAGGATGGGAGGATGAGTCAAGTTCGGTGAAATGAATATTGTTCCCAAGTTCTAGATCTATAGATTCTAGATCCCTATATATGGAATGTATGGAACGGTAAGTGAAGGCTAAAGATGAAAAATATAAAATGTGTCCGGAATAATAGGTAAAGAGATTTTGAAATAAGCATGATGATGAGGTTAGTTATAAATGAGTGGGGCTTACCTCAAAAGAGAGGAGTAGAATCGGGTGCTAATCTCTGAGAACAGGCGGTCGGTAGCTCCAGGATCCTGGTTGCTGCCTCGAGGGAAGCTCGCCCGGGCGGCATGGCTCCCACCTCTTCACCCTGATCCTCCCGGGATGCTGCTGTTGCCCGGCAGGGGGTCCTTCCCGTACTTTCCAACACCTCTTCGACAGTGACTAGCTGCCAATTCCACGAGCCACGATCGTTGACCCTCGAGCATAGATCATCGATCCTAGACCCCCGATTCTCTATCCTTGCCAGTAGCAATATTTTCGATAATCAATCTACCCAGAAAGTTTCCGGTCACCCCCGAGCCGCGAGTACGCAACTCTGACGCAACTCTGACGCAGATATGCCGCAGATATGCCGCAAGTCCACCGCACTCCGATCGACACCGAAAACCGAAGAAAACCGAAGAAGCTATCGCTTCACTTTCCAGCTTTCAGTTCCGCGTTCAGTTTTCCTTTCAGCTTTCCTTTCAATTCGACAGCCCTCGAAGGAACCCTCGACGAAGCCCTCGAACCAGCCTCCCAAACAATATTCACGAAGCGTTGCCAATCTTCTCCTCCTCCTCCTCAGGCATTGCGCGGCCACCCTCGGCCGCTCTTTTCTTCTCAACTAAATCCTTGTCACGACCTTCTTTCCACACCGAAAAGATCGGGACCCCGTCAAATTGTGGTAGGCAGGCAAGCAGAGACAGGAAGACAGCCAGGCAACGAGGCAGCCAGGATAACGTAGGGCGTAGGGAGAAGATGACAGAGAGAGAGAGAGAGAGAGAGAGAGAGAGAGAGAGAGAGAGAGAGAGAGAAAGATAGGGAGGAAAGTAGCAAGAGTGCGAAGAAGAGAAGGAGAAAGAGAGTGAGAGAGAAGGAGAAAGAGAGGAAGAGAGAAAGAGAGAGAGAGAGAGAGAGAGAGAGAGAGAGAGAGAGAGAGAAAGAGAGAGAGGGAGAGAGAAAGGTTTTTTAAGACCAGATAAATGTAGAGGATAAGAAAATAGGAGCGGTTTCTGGCTAAAGGGTCGTGTACGGCCGTGGAGAGGATCAGAGACGAAGAGAGGAGAGCACAGAGACCTGGGCACAGGACACGATGGCCCGGCCACTGCGCCGGCACTGAGGCTACGCCGCAGCCTCGGCCTCCTCTCCTCTCCTCTCCTCTCCTCTCCTCACATCCACCCTCGCATCTGACCCCCTCGTACCCCCCCGAACTCACGCCCTCCCTCACCTCTCTCTCTCTCTCTCTCTCTCTCTCTCTCTCTCAACCCCTTTTCCACTCACACTTTGTCTCCTGCCGAGTTTCTCTTTATCCCTATTCCTCCTGCACAGCTTTCCATCCACCGCCCTCTTTCCTTTCTCGCCGAAACAGGTCCTTTCTCCCTCCGCCTCGAATCCTCATCCGAATCCGTCTCTCTCGCCCTTCAACTTTCATTTCCCTCTGCGCAGTGGCGTTTGCTCGCGGCTCTTCTTTCATCGTTCCAGTCTGCATCTCCTTCCAACTCGCTCCTACCATTTTCCCTCACGGTGTAATCCATCTCCCTCCGTAGCCGACGCTCCTCCTCCTCCTTCTCTCTCTCTCTCTCTCATCGCTATCATATCCCTTCTTCCTCCTGCGAAACTCCCTGCTCTCTTTGCCCTAATCGCTTTTCGTAGTGAGATCGGCCGTAGTGACCGGCAGTAGTGAGAGCGGCCGTAATGACCGGCTTCTCTCCATGTCTCCGCTATCTCACTTTTCCTTCTTTCCATCATTCGAAGAGAGGCAAGCAGCGAGTAATGCAGCTAACAGTGACACATTTCATCTTCGTCCTCGGGCTCCATCGATGCCGATGGGTAGGGGCGAGCTACTGGGTGGTAACTGACACCCCCCTAGCCACCCAGCCAGCCACCCAGCCAGCCACCCAGCCAACCACCCAACCAGCCACCCAACCAGCCACCCAACCAGCCACCTACCCTCCCGGCACCAAGTTCAGCTAGACTCGGTACGCTACTGAAGCAGCCCGTCGCTGCCCGTCGCTGCCCGTCGCTGCCCGTCGCTGCCGGGCGCCTCTCATCCCTTGGCACGATCCTGACGCCAAATACAGCTCGTCTCGCAGATTTTCTGGCAACCTCCCTTTACCCCGCCCCCTCCTCTCTTCCACCCTCCCTCTCCTGACGCCACCTATCACCGGTAACCTATCCCCGGTAACCTATCACGAAAGCTTAGTTGGCATCGGACAAAGCATACGTATTGCTGCCTCCTTCCATTCGTTTGCTGCCTATGCCTTTGACCGACTGACATGTAGACAGAGAGCCGAGAGAGAGGGAGAGAGGAAGCGTAAACGTATTGAGATCATTGAACGCTGCCGGATTCGGCCCTATCGAAAATATTGACAGGGACGTGATCTGCTAGGTAGTAGAATCTTCTTAACGTAAAGTCAACAAGCCGGAAAGAGAGAGAAAGATTAATTATTATAGACATTAGAGTAATACGCTATTCTAATCAGCGTATCAGAGGGAAGAGATTCTTTCGAGATAGTATATTCGTTGAGGTTTCGGTTGGCGTTAAGGTTTATCGAGGTATCGCGGAGGTGGTCGCGCCCCACCTTGAAATATCGGCACGCAATCGCGTTTGAGGCGTCACGACATGGCAAAAGATAGCGTATACCCCAGAAGACCAACTATAGTACTCTTCGGCCCAAGGATATTCTTTCGGAGAAGGACGTTCTCGTCGGCAAGCGTGCGGCCAATCTGCAAGGTCTCCAAAGGAAGGAGGAAGAACAACGGCCATGCTCTCCTTACGTTCAAAATGACCTAGCCCTTTAGTTGAACTTGCCGGCTCTCGCCGCTCTCTCTCGCCGCTCTCTCTCTCTCTCTCTCTCTCTCTCTCTCTCTCTCTTTCTCTTCCGAGTCCGTCTTCCGAGTCGGCTTCTCAAGAAAATGGCTGAGGAGAAACGGTTCCATCTGGCAGTCACGCAAAATGAAAAGGCACGGCTAGAAGTCTAACCTTACTCGCCAGCCCGGTATCGATTGTCGGCACAAGCCAGACACATTGCATGCACGTCCTTGACTTCGCGCACCTTTGCGTTTCCGGGGCCAAGGACAGCAGGTGCAAGATTAATCGCCCAGGAAGTTGCCGGACATTCGACGATAAGAAAGAAAGGAGAAAGGGCCAGAGCTCTCCCTGAGTTATGCCTTCTATACTTATTATCAGCCTCTCTGCCTTCTATGTTCCTTTTAATTTACCTCCAATGATCACCGGCAATTAATTACGGTTTACGTTCAACTGGAAAAAAAGAAAGAAGAAAGAAGGAAGAAAGGAAGCGTAAGTCTAATACTCTTCTTTCCTACATACTCATTTATACAGGTATATATATACCTATAATACAATATACAGGAGCGGGAAGACGCTATCAACGGATCATTCCGCTTTCCACATTTCCCACCGTACCAACATTCGACGTTTCTGCTAATAACGACGTATCTTCACTCTTAACCTTTAGCCGGCGTACCCTCACCACTCCCCAACAGCGTAACCGCTTATCATCCCTTCCACACTCCTCTCTCCAGCTCACAAAGACCCCATCAAACGTCAAAGAGCGAATCAAATCTAGCACGAGACGATTTGCATTTTGAAACAAATCGAATATTTAGCTACCGAGTAAAATCTTTTCACCCTCATTGTCTCGCGCTAAAAAGTACACATTACGACTGTGACGTCTTTTCTTGCCAATCCAACATTCTTCGAATGGATGGAGTGATGAAGGAGTGTTAAGGGGAGTGGAAAAAGAAATGGTAAAAAAATTGGCGAAAAACGAGGACGATCGATGAGCATCGAAATTCAAAGGGCTCCCCACTTAACAATATACATACACATCTCTTTCACTCTCTCTCTCTCTAATTATATATATTTGTTGTTGTTTTCAACATTTAAGTTACACCATAGAAAAGAGCCACAATATTATCCGCTAATCAGGTATTTATTATTATTAGGGAAATTGCGGGAATAAAGGTCCGAAGACTTGTCTATAAAGTATCATATCAACGAAGAGACACATATAATTTAATTGCTTTTTTCTTCAAATCATTGCCTTTGCTTCAACGTATCACAAGGGTACAGCCTTTGGGAAGGACATTAAGCGTGCTTATTGGAAGGCGAGGCCAGAAGAAATTTCTTTTTAATCTCCTGAGTGACTTCCTGGAACCGCCCCAGTAGTTTTGCGCTACAGGCAGTCTTTGGCATACTCCGACCATCATCGAAACTTCTCTACATCGTCGGCGGGTTAGTTCCGCTACTTTTTCATCACTCCCCGTCCAGTAGAGCATTCGATGATTCGCTCGATAATACAGAGAGGCTTCCTAAGGCTTCCTAATCTATCTTTTTGACAATGATCGTGATGAATCTCATGATAAAATGGCGATAGTAATGAGATAAAATTAGATATCACCATCGAAAGCAGCTTGCGCCAATCGAAAATGGAAAACAATAGTAAGAGACACTAGCCCTTCCTCGCGCCTAAATCATTTACGAATCTACGCTCTGTGTACCAAGCGAGCTTTTATAATTTTGCACCTTATTCCCCCATTCGTTGCGAACCATCATATATTCGTACGTCATTTATTATACGCTGTCGAACGTGGTCCATACAATGATGAAAATATATGATCAGCCTTAAAATCATTCCGGCATTGCTTTTTCTGCTTTTTAGAAGAGAACTTGAAAAATAGTAATCCTTCTCCGTTACTATCTCCTAGTGTAAAATAGATTTTCTTCGCACACAATCATTCAATTTCTCCCACGCAGCGATGATTTCTCTTGCATTTTCGTACGGTAATATTTTCCGCTAATTCTTTCTTTCTTTCTTTTCTGATTTCTGCAAAAGGATTAAGAGAGGGAGAAAGTGAAAAGTACTATTTGCACGGGGAAAAGTTTGTCAGTGAGCGTGGGAGAGAGAGAGACAATCGGTCCAAAATTTATCCATTGTGTGATAGAGATGCGGCGATACGCCGGTTAAGCCGTGGGCTTCATCCGTATAGGTGACCTGCTCGAAGGGAATGTCTGCCACTTCGAGAGCCTTTGTCAATGCCATTGCCTGCTGATAGTGAACGTTATCATCGCCCGTTCCATGTATTAACATGAACTTTTTCCCGCGAATGCCTTCCACCAGTCTCGTTACATCGGTCCGATTGTAGCCTTGCAAGTTGTCTTCTTCCGTTGGCAAGCCCATGCAGCGTTCCGTATAAATTGAGTCTGTAATGGAAGAATATAAATTCTAGCTAACCGACTATCCGATCTGAGAAATAGAGACGTACGTACCGTAGTAAATCCAGGCCGCTACCGGCGCGACAGATATTCCGCACTTAAAAATCTTCTCTTTGTCGGTAGCAAGAGTCATAGCTGTTGCAAAGCCACCGTAACTCCAGCCCCAAATGGCAGTCCTATTTCGATCGATCCACGAGTACATATTTTGAAGCGATCTGCGCCAATAATTCGATCCAATAATTCGATCCAATAATTCGATCCAATAATTCAACCATCAGATGATAATAACAATGAGTTTGCTATCACTTACCGGACGACACTTATCTGATCCTCGATCTCCACGGTACCTATCCTTCGATAGATTTCGAAGAGCAACTTGCTTCCTCTGTGACCAGATCCACGACCGTCGATCCAGGCATAGATTGCGCTTCTGTTGGTTGCCATATATGAGTGAAAACCGTAGCTAGCTGCGTCCGTTATTCTGACCGTGTTGGGCCCGGCATAACTGGAAACGTAAAGGCGCGAAAATGAGCCTTTGCTAGTGACACTCACAATCAGTTGGGTGCGGTGCGTGCGGTGCGTGCGCTACTTACACGTTTACCAACATCGGATATGACTTCCGTTCGTCGAATTCCGGAGGCAAAAGCAGTTTCACCTTACTCTCGTAGCCGTTTGCCTTTACGTAGAGGTTCTTGACGATCGGATGAACCCGCTCAGCTAATCTCCTTCGTAATTGCTCGTTCCCTTCCCAGAGCTGGATCCGTCCGTGGGTTGCGGCATTGAAAATACTCACCGTCGCCGGATCAGGCCCGTCGCAGGTTAGAGCGTAGTAAGATTTCAATAGAGAGAAGCTTACGCCAACGTAGCTACAGTTGTTACCTGTTACCGAATAGATGCGAGTAATCAGAATCGAATTGATAAACGGAATAAGACTCTTCGACATTTACCTTCGGGCGTGAGAAGTTTGCATGAGACACAGGTGGCTTTTTCAGCGACGCCCCGCACGGGAACTGAATAGAAATTCTTCTGTGACGGTTCTTCCGCACTGCCAGCCAAGTAATACGCGACCCCGCTCGAATAGTCAACACCCAAGAAGGAGTAAACTTCGAATGCGCCAGGCGTCAAATCTGTCTCCTCCGAGAGTACCCCATTCTCGTATTGATACCTAGCAATTTTTCTCATTTTAGCCAGCTTGCCCATTTTTCCCATTTTCCTAATTTTACCGAGTTACCTTGTCAAGTGCATAAATCGGCCAGCAGGAGTACCTGACGGCTGCATCTTTTGAAGAATCAGATAGCCCTCATAGTAAACAGGGACAGGAACTTCTAGCCAGCCTTCCGACTCTTCTAACTTGAGAACGTTTACCCTGTAGCCCGTTTCCCGATTGTAGAAAGCCATTTGACTCACGTTTTGAACTCGGTTTGTCCAAGTTGCAACTATGTTCTTCCCCAACCAGGTGACCGTGTAAATGATGCATTCGCTGAAAATATAGATTCCATTTTTTCCTTCCCGTCTTTCTCTCTTTCTCTCCCTCCAACTCACTCATCTACTCTACTCACTCTCCGACTACTTCTTTCGGGGCCTCAAGATTTATCGGAGTCGAGTTGTAATCAGTTAAATCGATCGACGATAATGTAACGACCGGATTCGGGCTACCAGCCTGTAACAAGTATCTTATGGAATGTCGACTATGTTTATTGTAAGAGTTTTTTCTATTTCTGGCTATTGTACGGGCGGTACGGGTGGTACAATAGCCAGAAATAGAAAAAAGTTGTTTAAAAAAAAAAGAAGACGGTGAGCTGACCTTCGGGTACTTGATCTTGACCTCTCTTGGATATTGGTAATCGAGGCTGCCGGGATCACCGTAATAAAAGTAGGAAGCGTCCTTGACGTTAGTATCGTTGAAGGTTGCATAGACGAGATGAGTGCCGTCTGGCGAAAACCATATCGCACTCGCCGATCGCAGTACTTCCTCTGACAATGAGTAGTAAAGTAACAAATGGAAAGGATTCATTTTGATGATGAGAAGGCCTATCGAAGGTCAACAATGTCTATGGACCTACCTTCGTAAACCCAATCAGGTACGCCATTGTATACGAAGCCGGTCACTCCGTTTGTCGTCAATTTTCGAATTCCACGCTTATCATTCTCAAAGCTCCGATAATAAATGTTGTTCTCGAGAACATAGACCAATTCGTTTTTCCCGGGTACCCATTGTGCATACGTTAAGAATTCACCATTCGCAATTTCTTCGTACGTTCTGTCAAATATCGAAGATTATGATTTTTCGATAAGATTCTTTCTTCGATCGAGGATTATTACTCGTCAATTACGATTAGGACTCCTTAATATCAATTGAGTACTCACTTGCGAATCGAATCGAAGACAACGTACTTTCGAAATATCGAGTGTCTGAAACCCTAAGTGGCAAACGAATCTTGAGATTATCACGATGACATTATCTTGAGATTATTCTCTCGAAACGATAAGTAGGTAGGTATAATCATTTTGTATACTCACGCTGCTTGCCTCATGACCAATGAGAAGATAGGTTTCGTCCGACGATAAGGTATACTTGATGCGCTGATAGTTTTGCTGCAACGGAGGTACTTGCAATTAATTTTCCGCTCGTCGAATGTTTCTTCCGTTCCTTTATTACAATTTTTATGAGAATCGTGGGCCAGTGCAAGTAATAAAAAAGTGTAAATAAAGATATAGCTGAGAATTACGGAGGTAAGGGATGATAAATATTTACGTCATCGGTCAACGTGCCGGACATAAAATTGTGAAAAATATGCAAAAGTGAACACACAAATCTAAATGTGTGAGGTGTAGTATCTGTTGGGTTCGGGATCGATTGAATGGGAAACACTGATGATACTCGAAATCTTTAACGGTCTTTACTTGCGCAGCAGTGTTTTTCCGAAATTACATTCTAACCGTTATTTCGGTAGATAACGAAAAATAAATATTGAGGGACGTTTGACGATTGAGCGAATCTTGGTTGAAAACCTTGACGTTTGGAAGGTAAACAACGATAGCGGGACAGCGTAACACGCTCTGACAGCCATCACGAGCGTCGTTAAAATTTAATGACCAGCAATAATAGATGTCATCGCGCTATCCCGAGGGTAAATGCTGATTTAATTACGCCCGACGGGAACACGTTTTCGGCAGATGCTTCGCGTTACGACCTACATACCGCCTACTGCCTACACTTATCGCTCTGCTCCCGTCTATCGAATGACTCGATAATCTCTAATCGCCTTTAACGGTCTACATTCGAAAGAGAAAGAAACATCTCGAGGTTCGGCGCTGCTTATAGGCCGATGCTTATACGTCACTTATACCTTCGCAAATGATGGCAAACTCTTACTTACCAAGACAGCTGCGTCGAAAAGGACAGTTTTTCTAAGCGTCTCCACGTTCAATTTGACGATATTTCCGGTCACTCCGTCCGTGTAGACGATCTCGGTGTCCGATCTCCATGTACCGTTGAAGTGGAGCGGAAGGAACTTTTGCCCGTACGTTTCCTCCAAATTAAATGGAATCGCTGAATTCCCTTCGCTCTCCTTCTCAATTTTATTCTCACCGACGATCGAGCCAAGATTTAACTGAGACCCACTCTTATCGATCACTCTCGTCACTATTAAATAGGAAAACTCTTTTCATCCTAGAATAATAAGACTCAATTCTCAATAGGCTTGATATCGCACCTGTTCGCGGCGAAGAGGAAACAAATCCGAACAATCCCAGAACCAATATTCTCCTCCAAACCTAGAACGATCAATTATTTTCTAATCATTCATCTTATTTCCATTATACATTGTAGAAATTGAAAATCATCGAGAAATTATCTGTTAACGTGAGGAAAGAAGAGAGATATGAACGGGAGTACGTGCGATGAGGCGGTAGTGCTTTCTGACAAGAGACAAGCGATTTCAAAATCAATGAGTTGTTGGCCCCGATAAGAAAGACCTCGCTGACAACAATTTTACACATTTTTCGAATTGTTAGCCTACCGAAGTTGAACAGGTTCAAAATTCTCGCTTATCTAGTGGCTTGCCTATTTAGTGGCACGCTGCGGCATTGAAATAAAGGAGAGAACAAAAAAGCCGAATAGTTATTGTTTGAATTTGTTAGACTTACCGCGTATATCGGGACGGTGGTGGCGCTCCTTGCCATGACGATGAAGCTTGCCGGAATTCCGTTGAGTGAGTGAGTGAGTGAGTGAGTGAATGAGGGACCTTCTATACGCGTATATGTGTATGTGTGTGTATGTGTGCGTATGTCTGCGTATGTGTGCGTATGTGTGAGGGAGAGAGAGGGGAGCGTGAGGAAGAGAGAGAGAGAGAGGGAGAGAGAGGTGGGGTGGTGGGAGGAGGATCGAAATCCGACGGTCGATCGGTAGAGCAGTGTCGATCTTCCGAAGACTGCGTGAGGAAGACTGATCGATCAAGTACTTTCCCGTTGTGTTCGCGGACGCAGGTGCTCCCACTACTAGTCTGCTCGGCAAATCCGGGGCATTCCCGTACGGGAATGCATAGGTGTGAGTGAATAGTGCAGCCAGACGTCGATTGAATGCGCCAGGCTATGTCCGTCAATGCTCCTTCTTCCTCTTTCTTCTTTCTTCTTTCCTCTTTCCTCTTCCCTCTTTTCTTAATTCAACTGAAGAGACTCTCACGTTATCTCTCACGGTAGCTGTACTCTCTTCTCAACTGATAAACGCCCCGCTCCTCTCCTCCATAATGTTACTGCCACCTTTCATTGGCTTTAGACAAATGACCGAACAGACTCCAAGTTTCGTTACCTCCCTTCGTTTCTTTTTCCTTCCTTGCGGACAGACCCCGCTTATCGGATACCGCAACAGTTTGCCCGATAAGAAAATTTTAGATTGCCTCGTCGTCAAGTTAACTTTGACGACGCTCTCACAACGTGCAGAAGTCAATTCCCTTTTGATCCAATATTGATAACAGTTAGGAAGCGCGCTTTGTCGGCGACAAGCTGCAATCGCATCACGATCAAGTAGCGACTATAACTGAACCTGCACGTAACTGTCGTATTCGTTATCGCGTTATATCGCCAACGTAGACGATACGATCGGAAAGTTGAAAATGAAATCGCTGAGATGGGTTCTCATTGAAAGCGCACGCGCGCGCCTCTTATTCAAACGGCACGAGAGATGCGTGCGCTCCTCGAACAATGCCAGCTGCCTGTGTGCTTTACAATTTCACGCGAGATTCTTACTGGCATTTCGCATACGGCTAACCAAACTTGACAACACTTTAAGCCGAACGGCCGTTAGATGACAACAGAGTGAGAGAGAGAGAGAGAGAGAGAGACAGAGAGAGAGTAGTGAGAAAAGTCGTCCTTGCTAATAATATTATCAACGTCACTGCAACCTTAATAACCTCCGGTGTTTCCCCTTGAAATTTTAGACTGAACCGATGCCCCTATGAGAGTTACTCATATCCACCCCCTCCCAAGCCATCGGCTCACCGCGGTCTTTCCCCGTTCCGACGGACGTCACTCTGCCTCCCTTCTCCTCTCCTTACAATGGACATTTTTCGTCCGGGCAACTTCGTCCGGGCAACTTCGTCCGTCACAGTCCATTATTTTAGCCTGACACCGCAGTAGAGCAGTAGAGTACGCGACGAGTGTCGCCTCAAGCACAGAGTACAACCGGTGGGCGTCAAGTGGTACGTCAAGTGGCAGAGCGAATGATATTTCCTACTTTGTCCCATCTATATCTATGTAAATATCTACCGAAAGCTCGCAACCGTTGCCACCGACCAGATCGCAACAACCTTCTATCGTGTCAATCCAACTTACTATCGTAAGAGTCAATCGTCCTCTACAAAACTAACATTCTATTTTCCACAAATTAGTTGCCCTTACCAACGAAGAATCTAATGATTACAGATAATCGCCGACAGACAATTATTCTACCTTACTTTCCTCCTCGATAATCCAACCTTGAACACCCGTTACCATTTTTATCGACCTTCTACTTTTATCGGATATTATCTCATTGAACAAGTGACCGATGTCAGCGGTGCACAGCCATCCACAGCCATCCCACTTTTTCACCTCTCCCTCCACCGATCTTTCCGCCCCTCTCTTCGCCCCACACTGCCTCACACACACTCAGCCCCCTTCCTTCCCGAAAGCCGCCAATTTCATTTATAAATCAGTCAACACTTAGATAATTCAATGGCTAATATCGCCGATGAAATTTAGGCTTCCATATGATATTATATTTTTTACGAAAATAATAATAATAATGTCTCAATAACTATCGACAATAAGTCTATCGATTGAATAGAAATATTGTTTAGATGTATTAGGGTGAAAAATAAGCTGGTATCCATTTCTGTCGAGTTAGACGAGATGGAATTATTATTAGATAAGAAGAGTTGTCCTCGGTAGGAGGGGGTCCTCCTTCTATTCAAACGGGAAGCGAAAGAGCGCGCGCATGCGCAACAGGCTTGGCGGCAAATTGTCGTGAGCAAAAGAGGAACGGTATCGCCATCTTCCTTCAACTGATGGGACATGCAGTCGCAACTACGGTAAAGGTGGTAAAGGTAAAGAAAGACGTGCTCATCACCGATTTCCATGAAACTTTGCAGAAACATCAATTTTTGCATAAAAATAAGATCTGCAAAAGCCGCATTTTGACCTAACACTCGCATTTTTTTGACCTAACACTCGTATTTTGACCTAACTTTCTCAAAACCGATCTCATTAAATTTCTACGTGTTCTACGTTGCTTTTCGTTTTTTTCATTTACCATTAATGATACTTACCGTATATTTTATGGCTTCTAGCTATTCCTATGGTGTTGTTCACCAAAATGAAATATTACAACAGTGCTGCAGTTTCTTCTATGGTGTTTTACAATGAAATGGAGTTCCTTATGATTCGAAATGAATAGAACGGTTTGAAGAGTAGGTTCGGGTTAGATCTTTGTTTCCTCCGAAGGGATAACTTCCCGCCAAATCTTACTATTTCTATTATTTAAGCGCTGGGTATAGGCGAGGCTTCCCATTCATAATGTTGCACTTTGGGCAGTTAAAACCTAACCCAAACCTACTCTCAAGCCATTGTTTGATTAAAAACTCTTAAACATTATAAAAGGGAAGCGTTGCCCACACCTAGCCTTCGCCAATTCAATATTATTTCATTTCAAATACGCGCACTTTCCCTGCAAACTTGCCCGTGCGCATGCGCAGGTGTCGTTCACGCTGCCGGTAAGGCAGGTTTTATAACTAAACTTTAACGCTTAATAACTTTTTAATTAGACGCGAGCGGGCCCTTTGACTTTTACAGATCTTATTTTTATGCAAAAGTTCACCATTACACGAAGTATCATGCATATCGGTGCGGAGGACGGGATTCTTTACCTTTACCATAGTTTCCAATCCTGTCCGCCAGATTTCGCTAGTAGGATGTTAGAACTGGTTAGAACAATAGTAAGAACCTGGAACGACGTGGGGTAGAGCGTGCTTTCGGGGTTGCTGTTCCGGCATTTCATTCGCGTTTAACGCATCTTCAAAGGAATTTCGTTAAATGTACTGGTGAAAGTTTTGCTGAAGATTCGGTAGGGCCGATATGATGCGGGTGAATAGCGTTATCGAAAAATCCTTCTGGAACAGTAAATATAGCTGGGAAGCAATCCGTGCTAACCTCAGGTTAAGGTGAAGGATCCCTTTAACTGCTTTAGGCGGGAGATGGTCCGAACGTTCGGCATGGTACTTTCTCCATTTCCATGAGGTCGGAATTTTATATTTGCCGATCTTTTCACGCGGGCATAATTTTGTAACGTGCGAGATGGAATTCGATCACAGATTGATGTTTAATTTCCTCTCCATTTTCGGTACGATTTTATTTACACTTGCCACATCTATCACAATCTTCGTCAACCTAAGGTGAGTGTTCTAATTTGTTGGAGAGCGTTCACGTGCATACAGGTCATTTTATTCTTATCCCTGCAGGAAAAGATGGCCAGTGAATGTAAACTGCTGGTTCTGTAATGATAATGTTAAAGTGCAGAGCCAACAACTCCATTGGTGGTTATGCTCATCATGTGAGCAGTACAATGGATTTACGAAGGTAGGTATTATCAACTGTAAATAGATAATATGCATCGTATATGGCTATAGGTTCACGTTTTTCTGTACAGGATGGGGATTATTCGTACGATATTCCAGAGAAATACAGATCACCTACGCATAACGGTACAAGATACTGTGAGACGCAGAAGGGAGGAAACGTGAGCAGTTGTTCAACTGGTAGTCTCTGTTACCAGTGTAACAGAAATGAGGAATTTAAATTGTCAGAGTTGAGAAAGTTTGAATCAGGTAGTGACAAGCACTATGACACTGAAGTGCAACAGCTAAAGGATAGATTGGAAGAAAAGTATCCACTGTGTGAAAAATGTAAGAAATCTGTTCAAAATGTGTTAAGGATTCAAGCGCGATGGTTGACACAGTACAAAATGTTATTCTTCAAACAGAAAGCAGTTCAGAGTATTTTGACGGTATGTATGTTCTTGGAAGGTAACGCGGAAACTTTGTTGCAGAAAAGTACTCATTGTAATTTCTTCCTTTTCAGAATAAAAAAGCATCAGAGAGTATTTTTCGTGGACTTTCAACTATTCTCGTGAGTGTATTGGCATACAACCATCGGTGGTTGTTATTACCTGTGTGCGGATTATTTTCGCAGATATGCATTTGTTGGGTAAATTCAATGAGGAAAAAATCATATGATGCAGTGTTGTTGTGTCTCTGGTGCTGTATGATTCTACTTGTAATTTGTCCGGACCTACAGTTTTCAATGTTGACTGCAAAGGCTAGCATATTTTTATCTCAATATGTTTCCCGACGTAGCATGGTACGTTAATTTCACACGTACATACCTGCACACACTTTGTAAACAGCATCTTTATTATCGGTTTCATTTTTTGAATTCTTCCAGATTCTGCAAATCGGATTCATAATAGGTCTTATGAACATGTTGCACAAGTCGTATGACAGAAAATCTTTTAGAACCATTTGCCTCAAGAAGATCAAACGTAATTCAGCTTTTCTCTTATCTAGCGATTCTCTGGATAGAGATTTAAATATCAGCAGCGATTTTGAAGGTGATAATGCATTTAACACTCTTCGCATAACTGCCAGGAACCTGAAGACTCGAATTTTTCATACACCGACTCCACTATCTCCGGAAGTCACTCTTGCCAAGTCTATTCAAAGTCCTACTGTCCTCACGTCGACGAGCAGCAGTAAACAGCAGGCCTTTAATTGCCCAGGAAAGGTCATTCAAACATCCACATACTCGTTGAACGACAGCGTCGCTACTTTGAGTGCACTCTCTCTAAGTGAAAGCCAGTCCAAGTACATTTCAAGCTCCCCGAAGATGTTCGAGAAACGAATATATGGAACGGGAACGGGCTCGGACCTTTTTAAAAAACTTAATGTTTCTGGTCGAAGACATATTCTGTCACCGCCTAAATTAAAGTCCGTTTTGCAAACATCTTGGGTGGCTGGCGGTTACTGGCAGGAAGGTATGAACACACCGTCACTTTCAAGATCATCAAGTCAGAGTTCAGGTTTGGGCTCTGGCGGATCGAATTTTGCACCGTCAAGAGAAGCGTCGGTTCATGAATTTGATCGATGTTCCGTTATTTCTGACGCGACACAGTCTTGTTACGGGCCAAAATCTATGATGTCCACCCATCAAACGTCGTCAGCCTTCTATTATCCCTTGGCGAGGAAATCTGTGCAGGATTATCGTCCATTCGTTCAGCAACATCATGTTCAAGCGCCGATGCAATTTCAAAATGGCATCTCGGCGCCATTTAATAACGGCCTGCACGCGCCACAGAATCAAGCCATGATGCCCAGTGTGACTAAGAGTGCAGAAACTTCAGTTTGTTCGAATCATACAACGACGATTGTCACTGCGAGTCCAATTTGGCTCTCCACCTTACTCTGTTGTTCCGTTGTATTAAACGCAATCGTTCTATGTACGACCTTCTTACGTTAACGTCGGCATTACAAGAACGTACAGTTCTCCCGCACGCGCGCGAGAGATATTCTTCATTTTCATCTGTCTTCCAGTTCCGTTTCTCTATACAGACTGACTATGATCTTCCGACAATTTTATTACCAGTAGAGATTGGGATGCTTGGGCGAAGTGAAGGCTGCAACGATACCGATGGAATATTTTTTCATTAACAAAAAATCGATTGCCAGAATATGAAGGATCGATATGCGGGAGTACGAAGACTATTTAAGAGTGTGCATCTGTGTCCGCGGTCCATTCTCTGCACGCTGCTATTTTCCGGCCAAGAGGAAATCTGGATATCGGATCAAATTTATGGAAAACTATCCAAGTTGTGATAAAACGCTCCTCGCGTGTGTTCATTAGTAAGATATGGCGATAGTTCGAGGGACATACTTGCAAGAAGAGTTCTTATCGTCATCGTCGTCTTTTCATATTAGTGAGTTTTTTTTTTCTTTTTTAACTTAATATATATGCTCGTTAATGCGTAATTGGTAAAGGAGAAGAAACGGTAATCACTGTATCGAAGGTTTACAACACACTACTTCTCGCTACTTATTGAACGTACGGCTACATCACCATCCTTCGTTAATAATAATAGTCTCATTCCTTCCATCACTGCCAAAAAAGAGAAACAACAAAGTACGAACGCGTTAACACTGCCGCATTTTTTATGTCAGGACGTTTATAGCGTCATTCGAAACAGAATTTTATATTGTCATGCAAAGAGTAAGTTAAGGTCGTGTAAGAATAAAAAGAAAGGCAAAACACCGCGGGCGGTGAACAATAATGTACGCCGTTGTTTTTTCTTCTTGTCTCTTCTTCTTCTTCTTCAAGGAAAGCGAATGATGCGACGCTGCGTGACTGTATCTCAAATTATCTTTAACTGTTGATTTCATGATGATACACGTAAGTGTATAAAAGTTTTATTTGGTTGGTAACAATATGTTCTTCCTAAGTCCCATTGGCCTTGTCCACGCTCGTGCGTAGGAATCAAGGTCGTAATATTATAATACCAGATTTTAACGATTGAACCTCACCGAATGATTGCCTTCAAACTGTTTATTTACGTTATATGCATCGAGCTTGTCCGATATCTTTTGTATGTTTATAAAGATATTTGATAGAGCGCCGATAGTTATGTCCTATTACAGTGTTGCGCGCACTGAATTAATTAGAATAAACTATTGTAGAACCTCTTCACTCGTTTTGCTCGCTCACACTCTATCATGACTGTATTGTCCACAGATCCTAGACGACTGCGTTCGCTAAAAAGAGACAGCTTAATTTTTACAAACGATACGAGAGCAGCGGTGCTTAAATCATCGATTTTTGAGTACGATTGACGTAATCCTAAATTCCGTTTTGAAGGTAATAATTAAGATATAGCGTATTAAGAATGCGATTTAGTTAACGAGTGAAAACGATGGATAACGACGTGATTGAGAATGCGAGCAATTTGTCTTGAAAAGTAATCTTTAATGAAACCGGCGTTACAATTTGCAGTATCACGATATAATTATAGCCTGTCTACACAACCTGCGCATACAAATCTAAAGCCTAGAGAACCCAGGAGAGACGTCTCTTCCAGCTTTGCTGATCGAACGGTGCCGCGTTTCATTTGTTGCTTTCCCGGCGAGGTAGATCCGATTATCCTCCCATCCTCGTCTTCGCAAGAATTCGTGGAGTGCAAGGAATATATTTTTTAATTTTTTTTTATTATTATTATTTCTTTTTATAGATATATATATATATATATTAATGGGGGGTAGACACACCAGGGTATACAGACATATATATATATATATATATATATGTATATTTCTTTTATCTTTTATATATGTATATATATCATGCAGTGGGAAAGAGTGTTGTTCTTTATTCTCGTACAATATTTCAGTGCAACGAAGCATTACACGGCATTGAAATAAATTGTTCTTTACTGAGGCAAGGGCTCTTCGACTGTACACTAGGGTTTTTTTTTGGATTTATACAAACTTTTAAAAATACTTTTTCGCTAAATAGACTCCTGTCGATCGGCACTCTCGCTTTCTCTCTCCCTTTCTCACTCTTTCTCGCCTCCTTTCCGTCGCTCACATCTGCACATTTAGAAGGCCGATAAACCTAAGACTGATGTTCGCAGTTGTTAATCGTTTCTTCCATCGTCTTACTGAAGATTCGGAAACCAGGTAAGTATACGTAATATGATTATAATTCAGAAGACTGTTTGGACCTTCCTTTTCACTTTTCGACCATTTTTTTAGAGAACTAAGCTTTAACAAACTCCAAGAATGCCTGAACTTGAACAATTCAACAGTCTACGAAATAATTAATTGACAAATTTAAAAGAATGTCTCGCAGATTCGTTCTTCGACACTTCTATTATATGCCTTCATCGACGGTGTTGTTCTTCGCATAACATTTTTTTATATTATCTGCAGAACAGCAGCCTAGTCCGAATGAACGCGTTTGAGATTAAATGATTTCACAAAACGCCAAACTTGTTCATTGCAGTGAAAGTATCGTTCAATCGTATGGCGTTCCAATGACAATGAACGATCTTTCTATCACCGAGTTAAATTAGAGTGTGTCAGGGAGTCTCTCTCTCTCTCTCTCTGTCGCCCCCCCCCCCCTCTCTCTTTCTCTCTCTTGTGCCCGAGCCGCAACGATGGTACAAAAGTCGTAGAAAACGAAAGAAGAAGCAAAAGAAGATGTAGAAGTAGATGAAGCACAGAGGTGAGTTTAGCGTCTTACGAATTTTTTTTTATTTGTAAAATGGGACAGGATGCCGTGTATCAGGATAGTTAGTCTACAAAAATGTAATGCTTGAAAGCCTATGGGGGTGGGAAAATTCAAGGTGTGAACGTATACGAGTGCATGGAATTGTGCCTACATGCACGTTAGTTATGAGAATACCCTAAAAAAAAGGTAATATATGACGATAATAATAACGGTATCGTATAAAAATAAACGATGCTTGGTTACTACGTACAACCGAAGAATTTCACTCAATCTCTCTCTCTCTTTCTCTCTCTAATACTCTCGATCTGTCTTACATTTATCACGCAAAGGTAAATGAAAAGAAAAGTCTGCGCCAACACCGTGTGAATCATCGTACGTGGGTTTTCTTCTTCTTTCAATACTTTGAAAGATCATTAGGCTTTGAAACATTAACATTAAAGTGCAAAGTGATGATAAATAGACATAGAATATATTCGTACTTGGTTCCCACTTCTGACGAGTAGGGGATATTATTTTCTTCTTTGTGCACGTACATTGCGTATGTGCATTTGTGTGTGATCTGTGTACGAGAACCGTCTGTCCGTGTTCTCTCTTTTCCTTGCATCTCTAGGTATGCAACGCGATATTGGTATCATCATATGCCAGGATAGTCGTGCAATATTGCAGAGAGGACTGATTGCAATAAGAAGTACGATTATATTTACATACATTTCGACGAGAATACTTCCTTGCTCCCATATCAGCGCCATAAATAGTTTGAATTGTACCCGTTCTTATGCTCGCTCCGTATATTATCAATCCGCTTCCTTTCTTTCACGCACACTCTCTTTATCTCGCCGCTTTTAGAACCAACGATGTCACCCCCATTCGTATATCACAAAAGTTATGTTAACGGTGTATATCTTATTCGGGGTCTGGGGCGGATTGGGATGAGGAAAGTTAAGATTAGGTTTACGTAAAGGACGAAATGAAGGAAAAGTATCTCTTTCATGCTTTCTCTCGATCTCGCAGATATAATGGGCGGCCTCGTGCATAGAGTGCATTAGAGGCGCACGGTACCCGACCGCAATATGTGCTGGGAGACGGTAAATAAAAATCCATTGCATCTCTCACCATTGACTAAATAGATACATCGAGGCGTATTCGCTGAGCGTATCGACAACGACGCAGATCGTTAACCAAAAAGATCTCCGACGCCGTCAATCGCCGTCAATCGCCGCAGGCTCTCACGCACAAAATTCCATTTTTCACTTAAATCTTCTAAGCTAAAAGTAATGAAGACTGCTTCGCGGTCGCGTAATTGTAACATTTAAGTACGCGGGTATTGACTCGCAAAACACCGAACGTCACACACACACTCTCTCTCTCTCTCTCTCTCTTTCTATCTCTCTCGCTCTCTCTCAATTGTATAAATAAATTCGGTTACAAACGATATCGCTTACAGCTTACAAAGCAACGTTTCGTCGACGGCATGCGTAACCACAATATAACATTAATAGTAGCAGTACTAGAAGTACTCGTGGTGGTTGTAGTAGTAGTAGTAGTAGTAGTAGTAGTAGTAATAGCAGTAGTAGCAATAATAGTGGTGGTGGCGGTGGTAGTCGTAGTAGTAGTGGTAGTAGTAGTAATGGTAATAATAATGATAATAATAATAATATTATTAATAATAATAGCGAAATGTAAAATTAATTCGTAATGATAGTCGTATAGGTGCGGTTGGCTAGAAAGGAAAGAAAAATGCACAAGTTTCATTGAGTTTGCGAGTAAGGGTTGAGAAGTGAGAAGATGAAATTGGCGAGGAGGAAAGAACGAACGTGATGCGATTGTATTTTCTCCGTGATGTCGGCATCTCGGAAGAAAGTTGAGAAAGACGGCGTTCGATTGACACCCTCAAGAGATATATTATGCGTTCTGGTCTCGTGCATTTTGTCTAACGCGTTATTGGGTAACTCTTATGGGGAACGACGAGTGAACTGAAGGACGAGATATTGTATTTCTTTTCGTGTTTTGTCCTTCGCGACGGAGAAAAATGAGAAGAATAGATTTGAGAATGGGAAGAAGAACGCTTTACGGTATTAAACTATAAACGTCGGAGCCTCCGCATAATTAGAATGGTAATGTTTACTAAAAATCATAATAATATTCATAATTGATAATAAGAATAATACTAACGATCATGATGACGATGATGAACGATGACTATGACGGTGAGAGCGATAATAATGACAGTAATAATAGTAAGCCTCCTGAAGATGAACCTAACGCCTGAGCCACTACGCCAAATCTCGTGAAAGATGTACAGAAATACAGGGCTGATTCTAGTAACTGAGCCAAGCTATAACTCTTTTTTAAATAAATTTAGAAGAAAATCGTAGAGGCTCAACCGGAATTGAAAAAGAGAACCACCAATGGGTAGATTTAAGAAGCTGCACGAGTTGGTAACTGTTTATCAAAGATACGCCACTGGTAATGCGAATGCAATTTTAATGAGCTCGGATATAAATGCTAATTGATAAATGCCACTGACAATATCCACCGGGCAAGAACGGTGGTCGCTAGCAAATTTGAAAGATTGCAATTTAATTGAATAGTAAGGTAAGAGAAGTGAAATGCCAAGTTGGCAAGCGGAGAGTAAAGCACTAAGGCGCTTCTTTTGAATGATCAAATAATATGAATTATATAATAATTACAAAAGTCTATTTCGATATCAAGGTGACCCCAAGTGCAGCTACATGACTCTGTAAGAACTACGAGACCACTGTCAAAGGGTCTATATTACAATTGTGGCGAAAGAAGATAATCTCTCCCTTTGAATCGACGTAGATTGATCGCAGAATTAAGATAACAATAACAACAATAATTATATCTGTAATAATATTAATTATGATGACCGGAATGCCGATGAGAACTGTGATTGGATGAGGATGACTTGATGAGAATTAAAAATAAAATGGGAGAAAAGAAATAAATTAGATTTAAATTATAATGATTAATAATGATTGAGTGCGGTAAAGGGGTTTTACCATTATATTAATAATGTAACTTTAGAAATTGATACACCGATGTTTGTGTGAGACCTGAATACAGAATTTGATGCATAACACTTAAAAGGAAAAGAAGAAAAGAGGGAAACTTAGTCCTTCGGTGATCATCACTCTGATCCCGTGAAGATTTGAATCGCGCAGCATGGATAAGCTTTATTGGAAAGTGACGCTTAACACTCGGTTAAGCGAGCCATCCTCGCTGCGTCGATGATAAACGGCTCAGAACTAAATGACATAACAATACCATCCCTCTCCCCCGCGCGCAACCTTCTTTCAATAGCCACAGATGAAATTCTCTTACTTAGAAATACTCGTACGCGTGATAATCATTCGATTAGCGATCCGATCATCGGCCACATGTCCAATCGCGTTCTAATCACTGTTCTTTCACAAGCGACATATTTGAATAGACAATTGCGGTTCTCTCACTCGCGGAAACAATGGATAAGAAGTGTATTACTGAATGAGGAAATGCGAGTAGAGAGGCGTTAAAGTGTCTCTACTCGCAGAGAAATCCATTTTGAGTCTGACATTATTCTCTCCACCCCCATATGATGCGCGTCCCTGAAAGGTCCCCCTCGTCGTTCCTGAAAGACGGTCGACAACGGGCGACAACGGGCGACAACGGGCGACAACGGGCGACAACGGGCGACAACGGGCGACGCGAATAATTTATGCGTATAAGAAAAATTTGTTTGGCTATTTACATATCGATGGGACATGCACAACTCACGCGGAACAACAGAATGTACTTATATAGGATAATACCTCTAAGCGCATGCTGCTTGCATTGAAAAAATAAAAATAATCGGTTGGTGCTCCATTTTTGCGCATTACAGTACGCCTATTATCCTTACTATATGTTGTAACGTTTAAATGTCACCTCTATAAATCAAAGCCGCCTCTGGAATTCGTTTGTTTTCGCCGATGAAAGCGTCCTTGCGTTCGTTCTCTGTAAAAGTGAAGCTTTTGGCATTATCGTCACGATCACTGTACGTTGTTACTGATATCTGCACAAAAAGACGGAAGAAAAATAAAGATATAAGGATGAATTACTAGACGATAAAGTAATATAAATCTCGCGGGAAAGAAAAGAAATGAAAAGAAAAGAAATGAAAAGAAATGAAAAGAAATGAAATGAAATGAAATCATAGGATGAAGACGAAAAGCACTAATATAGAATAATGAGTCAGCCGAATGCGTCAGTTCAGTTAATCGGGAACGAAGACGTTACTAAATTAGATTGAATCATAGATCAAGTGGTTGAAATGCCCGCTGTCAAAATCTCGCTTTTATGAGCTTTCTCTAATGAGAGAAAGGAAAAGTCTGGTTAAGAAGGACGATCGGGTGCGTAACCGTTTCGCAGATAATTTCGAAAGTTGCCAGTTTCGCTTTCGTTTGATTTACGAAATTCATTATTCATGAAGCTTTCGTCTGTACTAATTAAAAAGGAAATCTTGAACGAGGGTGACACACTCGCTACTACTCATTATTAAATGAATAATGCCATAAGAAGACGAGAGTCCGTCGAGACATAATACTATTGATCTGACGTAAGGTCTAGTGATCGCGATTAACAATCCTTACCACGATTTCCAGTTTTAATGGCGTTGATGTTGCTCGAATGATGCTGTCCAGCCCTGATCGGCTTGGCAATGAGCGCGCTTGCCCCACGGCGCGTAAAGTTCTTCTGCCTAACAGCCTCCTTAATTCTATCTACTTCGAACTGATAACGCTTACGATCTCGCATCGCACCCTCTTTGGCATCTCGCAGCGCCGTCTCCAGTGCCTTGATGCGATCTATCGTCGCTCGTAATCTCTTCTCCAATTTTGGCATCTCGCAACGGAGGTCAGCGTTGTCCCTGACAAGTTGCTTGTGCACCTTTTTGAAGAATAGATCAACGTGGTAATGCCAATAGGTAAGATTAGACGAAAAATGAAGGGAAGAGTTTGGCGCACCTTTGTCAGCTGGTCGAGATTATTTTCTAGGAAGGAGATCTTCTGTTTTTGCGCGAGCGAACCTCCGTCATCCTCGTTGTCCTCCGCGTTCATCGTCTTCTTTATTCTAGCCTGGAGATCTTGGACGAATAGCCTTCGCAGATTGTGTAGGGTCTGTAGTTCTTTGGTCACCGTGTCCTCGAGTCCCTTGAGATCCTTCCTCGCCTGTTCGCGGCGCTGGTTCAACAAATTGATCTCTTGCAGCTTCAAAGCCGTGTTTGCCTCCTCCTGTTTCAGCTTCTCGTAGTCGGCCTGCATCTGCTGATGCGCCAGCGTGAACTTTTGGTTCAGATCCTTCAGTTCGCTGATCGACGCTTGCTTCTCGGACAGTTCGTCTCTCAGTGCGGCGACCTGATTATCGGCAAAGTTATTCGCATCCTCATTTTGCACATATTAGAGGGAGGAAGAGGTTAAGAGACTTATTAGACTTAGGTCCTACCTGCTTTTGATGGGCATCGCGCAACTGATCCATCTGTTCTTCCAAAGCGACCCTCATCTTCGTTGCGGCCTCCTTCTCCTCCGCCTTCTCCTTATTGGTAACAGCCTGCACCTGTTCAGCGGCCTTCAGTTTGGCACACTCTTCGCGAAGTGCGTCGACGTCTTCCTCGAGAGTGCGCTTTCGAGCCTCAGCTTCCTTCATAGACTCAGCCAGCGTTTGCATGCGTGCCTCGTGTTGAGAAATGAGCAAACGGCAATCGGCCAGATCCTTCTCGTACTCGGAAACCTGCGCAGAAACGGTAGAGTTACCGGTATCCACCTCAACATGATGATCTTTAGAACTTACCTTCTTGTTGCAGTCCACTTGGAAGCTTTCTAAACCTTGACAGCGCTGCACCAAATTCTTCACCTCTGACTTCATTTTGCTGATATACAATCTCGCGACGGTGAACTCTTCCTCAAGTTTTCCGTTGCTCTCCGGGCCAACCTGTCGTAGAATGTAAAGAGATATCTTATGTAAAGGCTGGAACTGAGAACCGATACGTTTGAACACAAACTACCTTTACGTTTTCATCACCGCCAATGGCAACGCCAATCTCGCCAAGATCCTTCAAGAAGTTGGCCAACATCTCAGCGATCCTCTTCCTCTGGTGAGCGGACACGTCGCGCAACTGTTGCAGCTCCGAGGTCGTGGTATTCAAGGAGGTCTGCTTGACCAACAGCTCCTCCGTCAGCGCCTCGTTCTCCTTGTTCTTCTGCTCAACCTCCTGCGACTTCTGATCGTAATTCACTGCCAGTTCCTCCAACGCCTGCAAGACCTCCTTGACCTCCTCCTTCGCGCTTTCGTTCTCCTGCTGTATTCTATTCATTTCCTGCTGCAGCTGCTCATAGTCCCGCCTCGCGCTGGCGATCAATTCCTCCTGCTCGTCCATCTGCTCCTTCAGCTTCTCGACATACTGAGACTGCTGGTTGATCTCCTCGTCCTTGTCGTCGAGCTGTTGATAGAGCCGTTCGCGCTCTTCCTCCAACTTTTGCCTCTCCTCGTTCGAGAGCGATCCCGCCATCAGCCCACCGCCGGGAGTAGCAGGTACGGGACCCTCGTCGATTTTACCCTCGACAGAGGCGGTGATCGGTGTCACGACATCCGGTGCCTCGACCAGGCTAACCTGTTCTTCGATCTTGACAGTCTCACCTTGCCGCCAGCGTGACAATTCGGCCTCCAATTTCTCCACCTTCCCCTTCAATCTGGCAGCCTTTTCCTTCTCGCGCTCGTAACGCCGCTTCCATTCCTCCGCAGTTAACTCCTCGTTCACGCAGACGACGTTCTTGATGGTCTTGGCACGTTTTCCTGTAAGCGTATGCCACCATCCATACAGGATCTTTTCAATATCGCATGCATCGAAATCGCATGCATCGAAATCGCATGCATCGAAATCGCAGCAGATGAGAAAGGCGTGATATCTTACCGAAATCCAATGTAGACTTCGTTTCAGACTCGTTGAAGCTTGCCGGTGAGCAACAGATTATAATTGTCGTCCTGGCATTGCCACCGAGCGACTCCTGAAGGATTCGCGTTAATTTTGAGTCACGATATGGGATGTGGGTCTTGTTGCCGTCTGCCAAGGCGGAAATTACGTTGCCAAGGGCCGACAGTGACTTATTTATGTTTTTTGCTTCGTCCAACACTGTTCCTTCCGCACCAGTTTTCGATACCTACATGTCGAGTACGCACATTGTATTCCATTCTATTGACTGACATACACTCTTCTCGATTATTTGCATCAAATTATTTATCTAAGCTTACCTTTTCCGAACCAGCCAAATCGACGAGATACAGTTTGCCTGACAATTTCTTTTGATTTTCCAAATTCTCCTGTTTCACGTTGATCAAGAATACAGAATGGGAACGCGAACTGTGCTCGTTCATGTTAGTCACGGCGATGTGACGATTCGATTTGCCTTCTTCTATGACTTCGAAAACTTCCTCGGGACTAGATACAAAGCGCTCCGTCGCTCCTTTCACAAATGGAACTCGATTCTTATCCTCGTGTACGCTCAGGTTAATCTTTGAAACTGAAAATTGTTTATGTTGTAGTAATCGTTGTAAAGCCCAGCTGTAGTAATCGATTGACAGACAGAGAACGTAGATGTATGTGCAAAACAAAATCCCGTACCATCAAGAAGATCCCTTATCTTGTCCATGTAAATTTCAAAATAAGATACTTTGATATGGAACTCCAGATTCTCTTCCATACCATAAATATGATTAAATATGTCATTAACAATTCTTGGGATGATACCCTGCTTATTAGGGTCTCCGATGACACCCTCCATTGTGTGTGTTTTTCCTGAATAAAGAAACATGTCAGTGAATATAACTGTATCGCTGTCGATAACTAATTCTAATGTACTCTATCTGATGATTTACCAGAGGATGTTTGACCATAAGCAAAGATTGTTCCATTGTATCCTGCCAATACATCTGTGACAATAGATTTAGCTGCCTCATTGTATACTTTGTCCTGGGTAGCGTTTGGCTTAAAAACTTTATCAAACAGATACACTTTTCCCTGAAATTGAAAAAGTTAATGTATGTAAACAAACGGTAACATTGAATGGAACTTATGCTAAGTGTAACAAGGTATCAATATAAGTTTCTCAGAATCTTACATAAACAGATAGAAAAACTTGTCATTAAGGAGAGTGAGTACGATCTATTTAATTCAAAGAACTTGCGGGACACAGTAAGAATATTTACATATATAGGTGTATGATCTGCATGCGAGTGTTATGAAACGGTGTTGAAATATCGATGCCGAAATTCATAAACGGCGGTACTTGAAACTATCTATGCATAAGGCTAAAATGTGGTCGAAGATTTTTGGACAACCGACATTGACAGAATTCGAGCGTAGCGAACGAGATATCGTTTGAACGAAACCATATGAACAGTAGTGAGATTATCACAGCAAGTGCTGATAGAACTGTACCGTGATAGGAATGACTTTCGAAGACGGTTACGGTAAGACAAAGTAAGGGCGGGTAGGCCTATTTTCATGAATGGTCCCCGTTCGATTGTGCGGCGATGAGACTGTTAGGAGATTTTCGTGAATGCTTTAAAACCGGATATCGACAGGGAACCACTGTCAGCTGTGAACCGTATGACATCACACGGAGCAAACGAACCGGAGCAAATTGAACCGCTATGATTATAACCGCGCGGTAGCGACGTCAGGAGAAGTTTCGCGAAATCGCTTCTTCTCTCTTTCTCACACACACACACACGCATTCTCTTCTTGTCCTCTGTCACTCTCTCACTCTGTACTCTGTTCTATCACCTATCACTCTGTTCCTCCATCTCATGTACACACCGTACCGCACGCACGAACGCACGCACGCACGAACGCAACGCACGTACGCACGCACGGTCTCACTCACACACAAGTTTACACCTGATCAAATTCGCGAATGACGGATAGATTTTTCTTTAAGCCTCCGAGTTTCGTATCGTCCGACATTGATAAACGGCAATGCGAACGATATTCGGATCAAGTATAATGGGAATCGAAGGAGACGACGATGTTGGGCTGGCTGTTAATAAAGAGCGTTACGTACCCCGATCGAGATACAGTTCTCCTCGCCTCCAGACGGGAACTTGACGATGAACTTGGAGCCAGCCTTTTCCTCGGAGTCATTGAGCGGGCGGAACCTGCAGACAACCTTAATGCTGTCCTCCGCCGCTATCTCACGTTCTCTCGGCGTAGTCTCCATTGCCATTAAGTTAGATGTCCGTCCTGTTCGGGCTGCTCTGTTGTCCGGCGCCTCCTTGTCGTGGTCGTCGTCGTCGTCGTCGTGGTCGTCGTCGTCGTCGTCGTCGCCACCGCCACCACCGCCGTCGCCGTTGCTTCGCGTGCTCGGCACGGTGCGCGTTTGTCGTCACCAGTACTCGTCACGGCTCAACGAACCGACTCTTTCTTCTCCTTCGTCCCGTGTTCTTCCTTCACCTTCGACAATTTCACCGAGACGTTCGCAGGGTACATAGGGCCTGGGCACGTAAACGCGACTCACATCGAAAAATCCGCCCCTCCTACCTTCCTGCCTGTGTCAAAGGCAAAATGCACACAGCCCGATTTCGGGGCCAGTAAAGATGGCCGTGCGGCTCGCTCGCTGTACGCGACAGTCTGTCTGTCTCTTGGTCTGTCTCTACCAGTCTCTACTGCTAGTCTCTCTCTCTCTCTATCCCACTCCCACTCACTCTCTCTCTGCTTGACGTACAGGCGCAGGATATCCACCGCACGACGACTGCGACACGGATACGTATCCGATTCGTTCGTATATGCGCCTGAGTACTGTAGTATGTACTGTAGTCCGCTATACATACATAGTGCCTTTCTCTCTACGCGTTAACACATCTACGCATATCCTGATCGATTCAATGTAGAAGATGTGCGCTTATGAATAGTCGGTAAATGCAGTACTCTACCCTATATATGTATACGTACACGACTCAGCCAGGTGTCAGCTTATGTGTATAGGTTTACTTTTTTTTATGAAATTACATAGTTATATACAGGATATAGATATTGTCCTGTATATGGGTTAGTATCAATATGAATACACACTTTAGAATGTGTATAGAGTGGTATAGAGAGAGAAATGGTACGATGTACATATATGGGCTTATTGTAACAAACGATGGTTTGCTCAGCTAATGTAGTATGATGCAATTCTCTCTTTTCCATCCCACTTGCAATAAGGAGATTTAAAAAGTCATCTTCTATTCGAGGCGTTGTGGACCATCTCTATGTCCTTGAAAGGAAGGATCCCCGTCGTGCGAAACGTCACGTAGGGAGAGAATTGATGAGAAAAAAAGGGAGAGTTGGAAAGAATTAAAGTGGAAGTTGGGATTAGCCTGGATTAGCCGGAGAATGGTGAAGAGTACTCATGCGCAATGTGTACATTCCCCTTTGTCTCTGACTCATTCTGCTTACGTTTCGCATCAAATTATAGATCGGCTGACGGATGTCACCTAACGACGATACTGTACCGTGTCGGATCTTTTCGATAGTCGGGGAACTTCGTGTATGACGAAAGATTCAAATTTGAATTTTTGAAATTTGACGCAGTGCTTCGAACCATTCGATAGACGCTTTATTATGAGTATCGCTTGATGAAATTGTAGTTTCGAAACGACCGGTCTTACCATACTTACCGGAAAATGAAGCTCCGCTCTTATTTCTAATTGCTCGCATAGGGTCTGCAATTCTTACATTAGTATATCGCAGATTCAACATAGACAGAGAGCACTTATTTGTAACATAACAAAAGAGGCACATTTTATTTTAATTTTTTCCTTTTCTCGTAACAACGTAAAGAATGATTTGACACAGTCATGGTTTTGCTTAAAAATTACACGTTAACTATGGTATTCCGATGCATCTTGCTGCTTGCGCACGTGCATACGAACATCACATATATGTGTGTGTGTGTGTGTGTGTGTGTGTGTGTGTGTGTGTGTGTGTGTGTGTGTGTGGCTGTGTATGTGTATTAAACACTACTTCATCTCCTATAGACTGTTCTGACTAGTTTGGGTACATAACGAAATGCGATTCCCTTCCCGAGCGCAAAAATTGGATTACCATCGCAGAAACGTCTCTCACCATTTACGTACAAGGAGTATAGTGCGCGGATAATGAGGATTCATTCGTCAATACGCGACGCCGCATTGTATAAAAATGAGTACATACAATGAGTGGAGTAATCTAATGTACAAATTTTAACTTTTCAACAATATCTCTTTTTCGTCTCTTCTCCTACTTTTGCCTTGGCTCGCGAATGACTGTTCCGCGACGATAAATCGATTAAAAATCAACAGTTTCGAAGGAAAGGAAGTGTCGTAGGAACGAAAGCAAGCTATTCAAAGTGTCTAGATCTTGGTTCGATCCAGTTAATGACTCGCTCTTTGCATAGCGTACTCGTAGCCATAAATTGTCGAAGGGATGCGCCTAAGCCGCCAAAGATGGGGGATTTTCATTTTTCTCCGCTTGAACAGTGTCGATGCGTCTTAAAAGTAAAGGACGAGTCGAAAAGTCTGAGCTAACTTTCGACGATCAAAACTGGCACGAAATTTTTCCGAAGATAAGGGTAATTCCTAAAGATAATATTACTACTATGCGTGTGCCCGTAATGCATTTTTAACAATGCATTCGCGATGGGTACACAAGCGTATTCTCAGCGAATGGAGTTTTTTACGGTTCTCTATTTCTTTTTTCTCATCCATTTTTTTTCTTCACCTCATAAAGTAAACCGTCGACGAAAGAGTAAAAGGTATCTCGAAGCTTAAAAGCGTGCTGGTACCCGGCTATTACGGAATGTTTAAAGTAGAATAATTGTCGGCACATTCGAGCGCGCTCTGACAGCCACATACATACACGCATGACAGCGTATAGTAGACTAGAGAAGCTTTCGTGTCCATTGATCGCTGTCGAATAAAATGCGCGACGACGGTAGTAGGGCGTTCTCTCGGAAGGAATTCATCTAACGAACGGAATTTTACCGAAAGTCACCTATTTGATCCGAAGATCCGAAGATCCGATCATTTCTATTTCTCAGGATCGTAGTAAGCTTGGACTAAGGTATTCGTTGTACTCGGAATAACGGACAACTCTGGTGGAACAACGTCATTGTCACTAATTCTGAGAATTCGGCACCTACGGTAATAATCAACCAACGTTAGCCAACGAAGTAAGCGTTGTGACATATTCATTTCGAGAATTAAATATGTATCTCTCTCGCTCGCTCGCTCGCTTGTTCTTCCCTACTCTTATCGTTGACACTTACGATTCAACTGGCCTTTAGACGTTTGTCACTGACATAACAACATGATCGCGTATCGATACGAATATTGTACAACGAAATATACAGTGTCTTCAATATATTCGGAACATGCAATAAGATTGATGCATCTAATTATTTACATTTTGATACAATTTTTGATTTAATAATAAATTACGCGATTCTGGGGAATTGACGCGCGGTGATCCTACGTGCGTCGTTTCGTGTCTTCTTGGTCAGAATTAGTTCGGCCACATAGGAGGCGCGCGGCAAATAAAAAGAAGAAAGAAAAAAAGACAATTCGTCTTACCTAGAAATCGCTATCTATTGCCGTAATACCTTATTCTATGCCGAAGGTATTCGTTTCTTCGACAGCTAACAGCAGTTTCTCGTATAATATTTCTGGCGTTGGATACGGCGGCAGGTCTAGGCGATTGAAGCAGGTATGCGCTCTGTAAGGAGAGGTATCATTAGCTCTACCAGCATTATTCTGAACGGTAAGGCACTTTTGGCATGACCTACGCACCTCGGCAGACTGTTCGGTCTGCCCCATTTCTCAATGCAAAACTTCCTCGGTCCGGTAGATCCTCTTAGCGCGGCGAAGCCTTCATACGGAATGCTGGAAGTTCCGGTGACGAACTGCAAGAGTCTCAGTCGTTGCTCATTCGTGAACCGACTGATGCTGCCCCAGAACCATTCGACGACCGGATGAGCGTCATGATAGCCGCTCCTGTACTCCGTGTGCGTTCGCCAATCGTTCAGATCAATTTCCGCAGCTCCGGCTATTACCAATTCCAACTCACGCGCATCGAAAACTGAAACCAGTCTTGGATCAACAACCTCATAGAAGCCGCGAACGAGGGACTCCGTTTGCTCGGCCACGCCGCGCTCTAATCGCCAGCGCACTACTCTTTCGAGATATTCTTTCTTATTC
This sequence comes from Anoplius nigerrimus, assembly GCA_914767735.1. NCBI lineage: Eukaryota > Metazoa > Arthropoda > Insecta > Hymenoptera > Pompilidae > Anoplius > Anoplius nigerrimus. The sequence continues at coordinate 312,795 of OU612086.1, forward strand.
TTTTCCGTAACGGCGATATTTCTGCCGCCGGGCTTCAATTCGCGCTCAGCTACTCGTCCCAAAAGTTCTTCCGTCACGGAGAATGTCAATTCCAACGGCTCAATGCTTATGTCCCTCTCCTTGATCCACATGAGGCTCTGATGGAACTCTTGATCGAGACTCTCCAGGTCGCTTAAGCTTGCCGGTATGCGCAGCAGAGCCTTGTAAAAGGGTCTCGTGAAAAAGGCGTCGAGCAGGTACTGATGAACGAGAGCCAACCCCAGCACTCTGCCGGAGAACCGAAACCAGTCATGGTAGTTGTCCACGAAGGCCGACATCGGCGAAATTTGCACGGTATAAGTATCGTTAGCGGAATATTCGAAGAGTCCGTAGTAAGGATTGAAGAGTTCGCGAGACAGGTGGAAGAAAAATTCTCGTGACGGGCCGCCGTAATCAAGGCCTTCTTCGTGGTCGAAGATGACCACAAGTTTACCTTTCTGCAAGTCCTTCTTCGACGCTGCCATTATACGTGTGAACGCGTCTTCCAACAAATGCTCTCTCCTGATGTGCAATCTGTCAATTCAAGGAAGAATTTTAATCTGTCAACTTGTAGATATGTACTTTGTCGAAGAGTCTGCGGATATGTACTTTAGCTTGCCAGGCCCTTGGCCGTAGCCCTTGCTCTCTAGCTTCCTGTAAAAGGTCCTCAACTTCGCCTCAAAGTCCCTTCTGTATGGGGCTGGAGCTCTCGCTGACGCCCTTGTCAAGCCCGGAGAAGCGTGTGGACTGCCAAGAGGTGATCTGCCCACGTTACCAGGTACGTAGGACATGATTTCTTGCTCGAACAAACTGTAAGCGTTCGAAAGACACGGAGAGATGAAGAACGAATGAGATAGAAGCCTCATTCATAGAGTATAATACCTTAAGAGTAAAGCGAGCGGCACGTCGTGACCGAGTCGTTGCAAGGCTGCGCTTCCTTCCACTCTGATGGTGTTCACCTTCTCGCGTAGGGCAATGTTCTGGCCCAGGGCGGAATGTCTTTCCTTTAGAATGTCAATTATGTTCGGCTGGCGCAGGAAAGCAACGACTTTGTCGTTATAGGCGACCGGTATGTCAGGCGTTGCGGTAACGGCGGACTGTTGTGGCCTCGGAGGCGGTACGGGCGCTTCGTCCATCAATGCTCGAGGATGAGCAGCTTCCGTGCAGAGCCTTGGATCGATAAATGATGTCGCCTTTCTCGCATGATTAATAAAGAAACGCTGAAAATTCGAACGTAAATGATAATTCCTCAGTTCGTCTTCATCCTTTAGCTTGAATCTAAATTACCTTGCCCGTTCGATCGAGTTTTGACTCGTATCCCCGCGGAAGTTCCTTCGTCGAGTCGGCAAAGAAATTGATCAAGGCGACCAAGTCTCGATTATGTTCAAATATCGGGAACACCTTGGGATCGCGTCTGACGCGGCCGATCATATGCTTCAAACTGGGCTTTCGATTGTACAATTCCATTGCATCGACGTTCGTATGGAGAACGGTGAAAAAGTCTGGCCTTAAAAGGAACAGCACCGGCGGCGTAGTTGTGATGTCAAATGCTTCTGTCTCGCTTCTTTCGGTTCGTTCAGGTCTTTCGGCTCTTTCGCCTCTTTCGACTCTTTCGCCCCTATCGCCTCTATCGCCTCTATCGCCTCTATCGGGTCTATCGGGTCTATCGGGTCTATCAGCTCTATCAGCTCTATCAGCTCTATCAGCTCTGTCAGCTCTATCGCTTCTATCGCTTCTATCGCCTCTATCGCCTCTATCGCCTCTATCGACTCGTTCAACTCTCTCGATTCTTTCAGGTGGACGAGCGTTCTCAGTACTCTCGAGGTGATTTCCATTGGCGGCATTAGGACTGCTGCATTCACGGTCTATATTATCCGACCGCGACATTGTCCTGCGAATTCTCTGATAGCGTCGATCCAACTGTTGTCTTCGCAGATCAAATCCGCAGTACATCGTAGTTAAATCAGGTCTTTGCCAAGTGGTCGTCCGATTAATGTGGTCTATGTAAAACACTCGCCCGTGACTATCGATTCTCGCCTCCCAAGCTTTTGGATAAAGAGAAAAAAAAGATCAGTCTATCTATCAGTTGGAGCGTTCGGTAGCAGTGATTTCTTACATGGTGGCAACGGTTCCTCCAAGACCATCGAGGCACAAGATGTTTGACACATGGGCAATGGTCGTAGAGCTTTTGGACGATGCGTAGGCGTTGGTGGACATTCCATTGGATTAGCTTCCCTTATTTCAGATCTCACCAATGGTCTGTGAGAGCGTAGAGAGCTTAGCATAGCTATGCTCTTTGTGACGGCTGTTCGAGACTAAAATTAGGAGAATGATCTTGAAATTTTGATTGCTTTATCCGACATATCGACTGCAAGCTATATTCAGCTAGAATATAAGAATTGATTACTATGCGAGAGAAGTTACTTTCGGATTGGATGCCTCGTCGACGTCAACTATCTCAAATCCAAAGCAATCTTCCGGGTGTAAGGGGGCGGGATATCTTTGACATTGTCTTTTGGGTAATTCGGGCGGGATAGTAGGCACCGCATTGCTTCTGTGCAGAGGTTTATGTGTAGTTCTCGGCGGAAGTGGCGGTGGAGGGTTTGGGTAGAGTGTCTCGTATAAACACTCGGGAGATGAGAGGCCGGCCGTGCTACGCCACAGTTGATAATATTCCACGCCCTCCCTCGTCACAATGCCATTTGTTTCGCAGTGTCTCTAAAATTCAATGAATTTCCAATTGCGAATTCGCTAAACGATCCTGCTCATTAGCAATGAAACGCCTCAACTAAATGTTCATAAGCATCTTGCTACATGAATTTGTTGACACACTTAAGAAAGTATGAGATAAAATTACGAGGTATTAATGCGTTCATAACTCTATATACAAAACCATCATCCTAAAAAGCAGTATTAAAATTGGCACGCTACCTTCTTAGCTCTATTTGGCACCAAAACCGCTTGTTGCGATTCGGTATCGGAATTACTTCCGTCGCTGCTGTTCGATGATCTTCGTTCCAATGGCACACCGTGCACTTCCTCCATATGCACTTGCCGTCCTGAGGACGATGACGATGAAGACGCTGACGGGTCTAACAGTGCAACGGCATTTTCTTCCACTTCCATTTGTGCTTGCACACTCCCCTGATGATCTATTCGCCCCAATATCGGTAGCCTGAACGCATCTTGCGACGTTGTTGCCTCTTTGTAATTGTGCAGTGTTAAGCACCTGAGCTCATCTATATTCGGTTCATCGCAGTTGTCAGAAGATGTGAAACTCTCGTCGCCGTTTCCCAATAATTTTAAAGAACGTTTTGTTGGCATGACATTGCTACAACTGGCCGTTTCGGATTGCATCACATTTTTCGCACCATCCTTCGATGGTCTTAGAAGTTTCTTCGTCACAGAAAAAGAACTGCAGTGTGCCGAATCCGTATAGCTGCTCGGTGACGAGGATGCTTCCTCGTAAGCATGTGCCGATGCTTGATACGTGTCAGATGTGGAGTTATCGCCATCACAACATTCTTCACGCATATTATTCGGCAGTGTTAAAGGTTTCTGAGTAGTCGAGATATTAAATCTGTCAACATTGTATTCTACAGCAGTCCGATCATTAGTGGGCCTATACAAATGTAGAGCTTCAAAATTTTCAGCGACAGAGTCTGTTTCTCTATTATTTGAAAACGTTTCATCCTCTGAAGTTGATACCGCAAACGTAGCTCCATGTGCAGCAATACCAGATTTGTCTCCATTTGGCATTGAATAATCACTATCGTTGGCACCTTCCAATGAATCTGTACTGTCCAAATTCATGTTGGCGCTTTCATCTGAATTCTGTTCCTGCATGTTTTTATTCAGTAAGTGCTTCTTCCAAATTGCAGTTTTAGGGCAGGTCGTGGGTGGCATACAATCTAGGACATTACCGTCAGTGTCTGACAAAAAATACATTCTTCTTAACAAGTTTTTGTGCCATTTCAGGAATGCCTTTTGACTTGTACACTGAGCGAGTGAGCTATATGTTGCATTTGTACCAGTGTCACTTTCTTCTGACAGATTGCCAGATAAGGACGCATCGGTGTCCTGGAAGGATTCTGTTTCATCTCCACATCTGGATCCCGACGGTATAGCATGCGTTGCCTGCTCATTCTCAATATCCATATGACTAGTCAGGAATTTAGTAGAATCAGTTCCTTCTTCCATTTCACTGCTTTGCTCCAGCAAAATTTCATTTTGCGGCAACCTATTTTCCAGTGACAAGGTATTGCACAATGAAATATTTTCTTCATTGCTAATGCTGACATCGATAGCGTCAGTGCGACTTGTCGTTGTTGACAATTCTTCATTTACGGATGACAGTGTCATCAAGCTGGTGGATTGTTCCATCAAGTGCTCTGTCTGTTCACTTTGTTTATGTGCACTATCAGGAGCATCTACGTCAATGGACATTCTCCCAACTTCCAGACAAATGCGTCATTTGTCTTAACTAATGTTGCCTCACCTTCTAGATACCTAGAAGCAATTGTACGGTCATGATGAGTAGCTGTTATAAACGTTGCTAACAAAACAGAGCAAAAAATTTGAAAAAACCTTGAACTGAAATAAAACTGTTACAGCCTCCACTCAAGAAAGGAGGCGGATGCGGATACGAAAAGTGACCAATAGTTCAACGCACGATCTGTTTCAAGGCATCGATTGAATGTCGACATAACAATGTACATACGCATTGGAGATTAACGGGCATTAATATAGAAATGAAATTACGATACTTTAATGCGTACAATTATTTTCTTTCACAAGCAGGGTACACATTCGAAATTGATACACGCAAAACATTTTAAATCGTCGAAAGATTGAAAGAACATCCTGGAACCCTTGCCTGGTGAGTATGAAATGTTTGTTGTTATCTTAACAAAATTGCTCCTAGCTGTTCATTTTGCAACGAGTCTTCTGTCACGAAATCTTGCGGTTATTAATTACACGGATTGTATGTCAGCGAAGACGATAGTTTTGACAGAAAGATGTAGCAGACTGAATCTAGTAACTTTTGTCGTCGTCACGAGTGACATACTGCTGCATACATATGTACTGCTGAAAATATTATCCTCCTTCTAGTCACCTTCTATGGTGCGTTCGGGGCAGTTCGGGGAGTCACTACGAACGCCATGGAGACTAGATTATAAGGAGTACGAACGCCATGTTAAAGAAATAATCCAGATTTTAATACAGCAATGCAAGTTAAACCAGCAGACGGCGCTAGTATCGACAGTTACCGATAAATATAGATATCACCGACGAGATATACTTAAAGACCGCTAGCCCTGGGTAAAATTTCGGGCACGCAAGGGGGCTCAAAGGGGCCCAAATGCTCTGTCGGCACGGAAGAATTCCGAGGTTCTAACTTTGTAGGTAACACCAAGCACCGACGAGGAATTCCTAAGAACCACTGTCGTGAAGGGCGTGGTGGGGAAAAGATGTACATTGAGATGTATGTATACGTGCTCTCAGTCAGCGAGTCGTCTACTACGTACCGAACGGAGACAAGAAATAAGCTACGGCTCCGACTCCTCTCCGACACGATTGCATACAAGTGTTTCCTTTGGTATAAGCCAGCGGTATTAAAATGCTTTTTGTCCCTAACCTAACCGATAATCTGATAAAGTATCTTATTCGAAGGGTGATGATGGGGCTCAAAAGCGATCCCAAAACAATTATAAACCAAAAACGTCATTCGAAAGCTTATTAAAAAATTCCCATTTTCATCATGTGTTAACGTTGAATCTGCAAGGGCGATGGGCAGTGAAGTGTAAATTGAAAACTTCCCTTTTTGCTCATTTTTAAAAAAGGGGTGTCAGTGAAAAAGTCAAGATCATCCTTTCTAGTCGTTTACTGGCGTGTTAAACTAATTTGTAGAACGAACTTTTATACATGATCGAATCCCATCACTCCCAATTTTTGTATCGTGATAATTTTAAGTGCTAGCAGCACCGACGAGGTTGAAAATGTTACAAAAAGTACTTGTTAATTAAAGAAGTAAATGCCTTCCAATACACTTGCTCTCTTACATTGATTATTGTATTCCATTTCATACAAATGATCGGAACATGAGAAACGAAACGACCCTGTCTGTACGCAAAACTTGTTTATTTCTATCTTTGCAATTCTAAAGTTTTTCCGTTGCTCGTACATACATCCGGTGATTTGACACGAATGTCGTCTCTGCGCCACGTTGCCGGCCACGCTGGGCCACGCGCCCGTCTCTTTGTAATTTGCCGACACCGCCAAACGTAGGGACAGTTGATATAGAAAGAGGGAGTGAAGGTGAAGCCATTGTTGAATGATTGAATTCCACATGACGATGAGGCAACACTAGTGCAGCGAAGAAATTTTTACAACTTTGAATTTTTATGAATAAAAATGTCAGTACCGTATTGCTAATATTTTGCCAAGTAAAATGAGACCAAACACGAAACCAATCGGGTTATATTTTGTTACTAATTAAAACTCCTATTTACATATAAAATTGCTTGCCACTTTATTTGCGTATGAGGAGTTTAAAGCCGTCTAAACTGTAGCAGGATCCCTGTGTGAGTTTGTGAGGAGGCACCTGCCAATGGTGTCCCTACACGGTAAGAGACGCAAAAAAAATGCCGCCAAATGGGCTTATAACGAATAGGGGACATTCATTCCACTCAAGAAAACTTTGTTTCTCATCCAGCTCCACGGTAAGCGTCGTCGATTCATCCGCCAGGTACTTGATTCACATCGAATAGAAGTTCCTTCTTCACACCACATTGATCTCGCGACGTTTAGGCGACAGTGTGTTTGACAAGCCAGAATAGCGAAACCAAGTGTCGTAACCATTTCGTATTTGGTCTTATTTTTATTAGAAAAACGTCTCCAATATACCAGTAAACTTCTTTTTACCGAAAAATTGCAATTAACAATTTTTGATTTCTTAACTAGGGTTAGTGTCTCACCGATAGACCGCGTCGCTGTTCAATTGTCAGCATCAAAAAATGCCACTGCGATACAAGCGACGGGGAACCGCTCGGCCGACGACGACCCCTGTTTGTGAAAGGGGCATCCGGGGACAGATATCGTGTAGCTCAAATCGGACTCATACATATAGAAAATCTACTGTAGTCGAATTCGTTCGTTTGCTTTTTGCCGATACGGATGATCAGAAGTAGAAACGGCAGATAAGGAAAAAAGACGGACTGAAGACAAAACATATTAGTAATATTATTCCGAGTAAAATGAGACCAAACACAGTACAACTCGGTTTATATTTGTACTTATTAAAACGTTTACATATTACACGTTCGTACATATGTACATAGTCGTTGCTGTAACAAACGCAAGCCGGCGCATGTCAATGGACGCTAGAGCTGGCGGCCGCTGACGTCACCGAGCAGAATTTGCACGAGGGGAGGCGCGAAGCGCGTTTCTTTCCGGACGGCACCGGACGGACACGGACGGACAAGGGATATAGCATTTTGAGTAGTAGAGCAGAGCAGATGCAAGGAAAATCAGAGTTAAACCGAATAGTAGTTGTTTTCTCGAAAATCACCTTACATTACTTATAAAATTATCAACTTTTCACCACGTTACGTTAGTATTCAAAGGAATTACGCTGCGATATCAGGCGTGACAGTTGCCGAATGCGAGGGGGAATCCCGCCTAGTGGTGGGGTTTAAGCGTCAAAATTTATCTGGGAGATCTCAGGAAAAATTCATCGGGCCTCCACTGTATCGCCTCCGCGAACTCTTAAAACTTGGCAACTAATAAATGTTAATAACAATTTATGCAGGATCGGAAAAATTTCACACTCAGGTGAGGAGTTCTGAATCGTAACCATTGGATCCTGAAGCCGGCCAAGTACATTTACTAATAGACATTTCGCATATATATTAATGTTTTTCTTGTACAAATACATTGTAAGAAGAAAAACATAAAAATGCACGTAAAGAATACGTCGAAAATATGACAATCGTCAAGAATACGACAATCGCATGGCGGAGGGGTGTCCCTATGTCTAGTGATCTTGAGAGTATTGAATTCGTGCGCAGATACCGAAAGTGTAAATGTAAGTGGGTACGTGTTCCCGGAACGCAGCAGTGGGAAGGTTTGAATCGGTCCGGTTAACATTAAATGCGCTTGAACATTACATGAAATATAATTCGGCGCATGCACCGCATTCGTTTTATGCGGGGGGCTACAGAACATGGGTCAAAAAAAGAAGCTGGCTTTAATTTCTAATTGAATATAACTAAACCTAAATATTATGTTAACTTATATCTAGGAAAAAGAAAAATAAAGGATAAAATACAGAGAGATTATGCTGCACACAAAAAGAAGAAAAAGAAAGAAACGACAAAATAATAATAATAAACTAAAGGAAAAAATAATAAAGAGAGCAGTACTGAGAAAAAAGACGTTATGCCGTTGTGCAACCGATAATATTAGCGGAACTACAAATATTTTAGGATATAACAAGCGCCATTACTACATATTCTCCTTGTTTTAGCAGTTTTCTTAGCATCTATATTTGTTTATTGTACCCCATCTCATAGCATTGAATATTGCATAATATACTTATCTTATAAAGGATGCATGAAAATTCGTTCTACAAATTAATTTTAACACGCCAGAATCGGCCAGAATTCTTGATTTTTTAACGGACATCCCTTTTTTAGAAATGAGCAAAAACGAAAGTTTTTAATTTACAACCTACTGCCCCTTGCCCTTCTAGATTGAAAGTTAAAACGTGATGAAAATGGGTATTTTTTAATGAGCTATCAAATGACGTTTTCGATTTATAATTGTTTTGGGAACACTTTTGACCCCATCATCCAACTACACCCTTCGAATAAAATACTTTATCAGATTATCGGATAGGTTAGGAACGAAAAAGCATTTTAATACCGCTGGCTTATGTCAAAGGAAACACGCATACGATCGTGCCGGAGAAGAGTCAGAGCCATAGCTCATTCTTTGACTCCGTTCGATACATTGTAGTAGACGACTCGCTGACTGACAGCACGCATCTGAACTTTCCCCCACCACGATCGTCACGGCAGTGGTTCTTCGCAATTCTTCGTAACTTGGTGTAAAAACTGGAATCAGTGAGTTCGTTGCGTTGCCTTGAGTTTCCTGATTCGGCCGCTCTATACGCCGAGAGGGCGTCCCAGTACGGCTCAATTTTCGTGCGACACAAAGTCCCATAAGGCTAGCGGTCTTTAAGTATATCTCGTCGGTGTAGATATACAAATTACACAGAAAATTTATATACTAATCGCAAGTAAAAATTGTGATTTTTTTTACGCAAAAATCTTTAATATAAATGTAAATAATCATAAATATTTAAATAAGATACAATTTTTAAAATTGACTTGGAATAAAAGATTGATAATATTGATACGCTGTACATAGTTTAATAGACTATTTCAATTTTTAGCTACAAATAAATTATATTGAGACATACTAGTTTAGACACCGACGAGATATACTTAAAGACCGCTAGCCCTGGGTAAAATTTCGGGCACGCAAGGGGGCTCAAAGGGGCCCAAATGCTCTGTCGGCACGGAAGAATTCCGAGGTTCTAACTTTGTAGGTAACACCAAGCACCGACGAGGAATTCCTAAGAACCACTGTCGTGAAGGGCGTGGTGGGGAAAAGATGTACATTGAGATGTATGTATACGTGCTCTCAGTCAGCGAGTCGTCTACTACGTACCGAACGGAGACAAGAAATAAGCTACGGCTCCGACTCCTCTCCGACACGATTGCATACAAGTGTTTCCTTTGGTATAAGCCAGCGGTATTAAAATGCTTTTTGTCCCTAACCTAACCGATAATCTGATAAAGTATCTTATTCGAAGGGTGATGATGGGGCTCAAAAGCGATCCCAAAACAATTATAAACCAAAAACGTCATTCGAAAGCTTATTAAAAAATTCCCATTTTCATCATGTGTTAACGTTGAATCTGCAAGGGCGATGGGCAGTGAAGTGTAAATTGAAAACTTCCCTTTTTGCTCATTTTTAAAAAAGGGGTGTCAGTGAAAAAGTCAAGATCATCCTTTCTAGTCGTTTACTGGCGTGTTAAACTAATTTGTAGAACGAACTTTTATACATGATCGAATCCCATCACTCCCAATTTTTGTATCGTGATAATTTTAAGTGCTAGCAGCACCGACGAGGTTGAAAATGTTACAAAAAGTACTTGTTAATTAAAGAAGTAAATGCCTTCCAATACACTTGCTCTCTTACATTGATTATTGTATTCCATTTCATACAAATGATCGGAACATGAGAAACGAAACGACCCTGTCTGTACGCAAAACTTGTTTATTTCTATCTTTGCAATTCTAAAGTTTTTCCGTTGCTCGTACATACATCCGGTGATTTGACACGAATGTCGTCTCTGCGCCACGTTGCCGGCCACGCTGGGCCACGCGCCCGTCTCTTTGTAATTTGCCGACACCGCCAAACGTAGGGACAGTTGATATAGAAAGAGGGAGTGAAGGTGAAGCCATTGTTGAATGATTGAATTCCACATGACGATGAGGCAACACTAGTGCAGCGAAGAAATTTTTACAACTTTGAATTTTTATGAATAAAAATGTCAGTACCGTATTGCTAATATTTTGCCAAGTAAAATGAGACCAAACACGAAACCAATCGGGTTATATTTTGTTACTAATTAAAACTCCTATTTACATATAAAATTGCTTGCCACTTTATTTGCGTATGAGGAGTTTAAAGCCGTCTAAACTGTAGCAGGATCCCTGTGTGAGTTTGTGAGGAGGCACCTGCCAATGGTGTCCCTACACGGTAAGAGACGCAAAAAAAATGCCGCCAAATGGGCTTATAACGAATAGGGGACATTCATTCCACTCAAGAAAACTTTGTTTCTCATCCAGCTCCACGGTAAGCGTCGTCGATTCATCCGCCAGGTACTTGATTCACATCGAATAGAAGTTCCTTCTTCACACCACATTGATCTCGCGACGTTTAGGCGACAGTGTGTTTGACAAGCCAGAATAGCGAAACCAAGTGTCGTAACCATTTCGTATTTGGTCTTATTTTTATTAGAAAAACGTCTCCAATATACCAGTAAACTTCTTTTTACCGAAAAATTGCAATTAACAATTTTTGATTTCTTAACTAGGGTTAGTGTCTCACCGATAGACCGCGTCGCTGTTCAATTGTCAGCATCAAAAAATGCCACTGCGATACAAGCGACGGGGAACCGCTCGGCCGACGACGACCCCTGTTTGTGAAAGGGGCATCCGGGGACAGATATCGTGTAGCTCAAATCGGACTCATACATATAGAAAATCTACTGTAGTCGAATTCGTTCGTTTGCTTTTTGCCGATACGGATGATCAGAAGTAGAAACGGCAGATAAGGAAAAAAGACGGACTGAAGACAAAACATATTAGTAATATTATTCCGAGTAAAATGAGACCAAACACAGTACAACTCGGTTTATATTTGTACTTATTAAAACGTTTACATATTACACGTTCGTACATATGTACATAGTCGTTGCTGTAACAAACGCAAGCCGGCGCATGTCAATGGACGCTAGAGCTGGCGGCCGCTGACGTCACCGAGCAGAATTTGCACGAGGGGAGGCGCGAAGCGCGTTTCTTTCCGGACGGCACCGGACGGACACGGACGGACAAGGGATATAGCATTTTGAGTAGTAGAGCAGAGCAGATGCAAGGAAAATCAGAGTTAAACCGAATAGTAGTTGTTTTCTCGAAAATCACCTTACATTACTTATAAAATTATCAACTTTTCACCACGTTACGTTAGTATTCAAAGGAATTACGCTGCGATATCAGGCGTGACAGTTGCCGAATGCGAGGGGGAATCCCGCCTAGTGGTGGGGTTTAAGCGTCAAAATTTATCTGGGAGATCTCAGGAAAAATTCATCGGGCCTCCACTGTATCGCCTCCGCGAACTCTTAAAACTTGGCAACTAATAAATGTTAATAACAATTTATGCAGGATCGGAAAAATTTCACACTCAGGTGAGGAGTTCTGAATCGTAACCATTGGATCCTGAAGCCGGCCAAGTACATTTACTAATAGACATTTCGCATATATATTAATGTTTTTCTTGTACAAATACATTGTAAGAAGAAAAACATAAAAATGCACGTAAAGAATACGTCGAAAATATGACAATCGTCAAGAATACGACAATCGCATGGCGGAGGGGTGTCCCTATGTCTAGTGATCTTGAGAGTATTGAATTCGTGCGCAGATACCGAAAGTGTAAATGTAAGTGGGTACGTGTTCCCGGAACGCAGCAGTGGGAAGGTTTGAATCGGTCCGGTTAACATTAAATGCGCTTGAACATTACATGAAATATAATTCGGCGCATGCACCGCATTCGTTTTATGCGGGGGGCTACAGAACATGGGTCAAAAAAAGAAGCTGGCTTTAATTTCTAATTGAATATAACTAAACCTAAATATTATGTTAACTTATATCTAGGAAAAAGAAAAATAAAGGATAAAATACAGAGAGATTATGCTGCACACAAAAAGAAGAAAAAGAAAGAAACGACAAAATAATAATAATAAACTAAAGGAAAAAATAATAAAGAGAGCAGTACTGAGAAAAAAGACGTTATGCCGTTGTGCAACCGATAATATTAGCGGAACTACAAATATTTTAGGATATAACAAGCGCCATTACTACATATTCTCCTTGTTTTAGCAGTTTTCTTAGCATCTATATTTGTTTATTGTACCCCATCTCATAGCATTGAATATTGCATAATATACTTATCTTATAAAGGATGCATGAAAATTCGTTCTACAAATTAATTTTAACACGCCAGAATCGGCCAGAATTCTTGATTTTTTAACGGACATCCCTTTTTTAGAAATGAGCAAAAACGAAAGTTTTTAATTTACAACCTACTGCCCCTTGCCCTTCTAGATTGAAAGTTAAAACGTGATGAAAATGGGTATTTTTTAATGAGCTATCAAATGACGTTTTCGATTTATAATTGTTTTGGGAACACTTTTGACCCCATCATCCAACTACACCCTTCGAATAAAATACTTTATCAGATTATCGGATAGGTTAGGAACGAAAAAGCATTTTAATACCGCTGGCTTATGTCAAAGGAAACACGCATACGATCGTGCCGGAGAAGAGTCAGAGCCATAGCTCATTCTTTGACTCCGTTCGATACATTGTAGTAGACGACTCGCTGACTGACAGCACGCATCTGAACTTTCCCCCACCACGATCGTCACGGCAGTGGTTCTTCGCAATTCTTCGTAACTTGGTGTAAAAACTGGAATCAGTGAGTTCGTTGCGTTGCCTTGAGTTTCCTGATTCGGCCGCTCTATACGCCGAGAGGGCGTCCCAGTACGGCTCAATTTTCGTGCGACACAAAGTCCCATAAGGCTAGCGGTCTTTAAGTATATCTCGTCGGTGGTTTAGATTTGGAGAGGGCCTAATGGAAACAAAGTCTAACTGACTCAGAAACTGCAAACTGACGCGCCCTCTATCTGTACAAATTTTCAGATTATAAATCTAGTGACATTCCTATCTCGTTCGTACTCCTTATAATCTAGTCTCCATGACGAACGCTATGAACGCAAACACTACCAACGGCGTTCGCGGAGCCCGATAGCGCGATGGTGGTATCAAGCTCCGTGAACGCTCTACAGCGTAGCGTTAGCAGACGATCATCGTTTTGTGGGGGGGTTTTCAAATCGAAAAATTGTTTTTCAGTTTTTCTCACATACAAAATCGTTTGCGGGCTTAAGTTAAATAAGATAAATTGTTGAAAGTCGACTAAACTGAAGGCTACTAAACATATTTTTTTGTTGAACAATAAAAACGAAAGAAACTATTATTATTATTATTTGTCTGGCACGCGAATGAGGTTATAAATTTCAAAATGGCCCTTGGCAGAAAATAGGTTCCCCACCCCTGACTTACAGCGTGTGGTGCTATTGGCTGTTCACGGAATACCCCACGCAACGCAATCGACACACTACCTCGGAAGAAATAGCGTTCGTAGCGTTCAGTCATGACGTCGCACACCATAAGTAGTGACGTCACGGTAGTGTTTGATTGCGCTACCGTCGAGCTCCGCGAACAGTCTGTAGCGCCCAGTAGCGCCAGATAGCGCGAATAGTGACTCCCCGAACGCACCCATTATAAGGAGTACGAACGAGATAGGAATGTCACTAGATTTATAATCTGAAAATTTGTACAGATAGAGGGCGCGTCAGTTTGCAGTTTCTGAGTCAGTTAGGCTTTGTTTCCATTAGGCCCTCTCCAAACCTGTTTTAAAAAAAGTTGGGTAATTGTTGGGAATGACTCGTTCCTCACCGATTTTCATGAAACTTTGCAAAAACATTAATTTTTGCATAAAAATAAGATCTGTAAAAGCAAAAAGTGTCGCTCGCGTTTAATTAAAAAGTTATTAAGCGCTAAAGTTTATTAGAAAATCTGCCTTACCGGCAGCAAGAATGCTATCTGCGCATGCGCACGGTGAAGTTTGAAGGAAGTTTGCGCGTATTTGAAATGAAATAATATTGAATTGGTGAAGGCTAGGTGTGGGTAAGGCTTCCCTTACATAATATTTAAGGGTTTCCAATCAAAAAAGTGGGTTGAGAGTTGGTTTAGGTCTATATTTCTTTCAGCCAAATCTCACTTTTCATTTTATTTCTACGGCTAGGTGCGGGCAAGGCTTCCCTTACATAATATTTAAGGGTTTTCAATCAAACAATGGTTTGAGAGTTGGTTCGGGTTTTATTTTAATAGCAAAAGTGCAGCAACATCATTTCTATCGACAAAAGCACTACAAAAGGGAAGCCTAGCCTACACCCAGCCCTTAAATAATACAAAAAGTAAGATTTGGCTGAAAGAAATCTAGACCTAAACCAACTCTCAAACCATTGTTTGATTGAAAACCCTTAAACATTATGAAAGGGAAGCCTTGCCCACACCTAGCCATAGAAATAAAATGAAAAGTGAGATTTGGCTGAAAGAAATATAGACCTAAACCAACTCTCAACCCATTTTTTGATTGAAAACCCTTAAATATTATGGAAGGGAAGCCTTGCCCACACCTAGCCTTCGCCAATTCAATATCATTTCGTTTCAAATACGCGCACTCTACCTGCAAACTTGTTCGTGCGCATGCGCAGGCATCAGTGCGCATGCGCTGTGATAGCATTCTTGCTGCCGGTAAGGCAGATTTTCTAATAAACTTTAACACTTAATAACTTTTTAATTAAGCGAGAGCGCGCTTTTTTGTTTTTACAGATCTTATTTTTATGCAAAAATGTACCATTATACGACGTTTCATGCAAATCGGTGAGGAGGCCGCGATTCTTTACCTTTACCCTCCCCTCTTGTAAAACGTGGTAAGTACCGCCGCGCCATCTATACGAAAAACCCACTAGATGAACTAAATTTGTGACTAGGATCGCCCTCAAAAACCCCAGGTTGCAGTGCTCCAAAAAGTGGATGCACTGTAGATTTGTTCTGGTAAAACGATTCTAAGTATTCAAGTGTACCAAAAGTTTAAAAGTTTAAATAATATTTATTGTTCTCTAGCAGAAATTACTTAAATCCGAAAGAGAACAACAAATATTATTTAAACCTTTAAACATTTGGTACACTTGAATACTTAGAATCGTTTTACCAGAACAAATCTACAGTGCATCGGCAAATATAAACTTATGTAGTAAAACGGGTACTTTTCATACCAAGAATAACAGTATGTAATTGTTTCAAATCAAATCTATATTCATAAAAAGATGCACAAACGAACGTATATATATATATATATATATGTTTTATATTATTTATTGCACCAATGCATTGTAGGTAACTTTGGACAGCTGCGTGTATGAAGCGCCTCTTCAGAACCTGAAAAAGGAAACTGTGATTAATACCTGATCTGATTGTTTCGATGTGAACAATGCCTGCTCTTACTTCCCTTCTTATAAAGGATGTCTGTTTTCCATGGCCGCAGACAAGGTGCATCAATTGTCGAAATTGAAAGCCTCTGGAATCTGAAAAAGAAAACTGTGATTAATACCTGATCTGATTGTTTCGATGTGACCAATCCTGCTCTTACTTCCCTTCTTATTATGTACCATGGTGAGGGGCTGCTCATCCTCTCGTGGCCCGGCGCGGTGCTGATTTTTTGTATTTGTCCGACGCAATCTCAGCAATTGCGTTAGCAGCCGCATGCATTGAAATTTTTCCGGAAACTATTTTATTAATATTATTTATAAAATTCTGCACAGAGATTTTTATACATGCCTCAACGAACGCGTCTCTAACAAACTGCCCGTGCGCGGTACAGTTGCAAAATCTAAAATCTAAATTCGTAAATAATAATGTCTTTAATATAGTTTTTACGTCGGCCCGATAAGAAAATTCTTTCAAAAAATATTCAATTGTAAATTTTGCACGATTGCATGTGTTTCGAAAATCGGTGCCCCTGATATTGTGAGTGCAGGAAGTGCACTCACGCAATGAATTTAAATTGTTAAAAACATTTATAATTTCTAATCTATATATACAATTGTCCTCTTCGTTTATTTCTAAATTTAAAATGTCAATAAATGGAATATCTTGCGGCTCGGAATTTTCTATAAAGGTATCAGATTTTAACAAATTACTTAAATCGAAAAGGACATCTCCCGTGCTTTTATTTTCACAATTACCGTATTTCGAATGTCGCGTCGAGATGTTATTGATGACAAGGGTTTTGAATCTATTCAAAAATTCTACCGCGGTCGGTTTTACATCGCGGCAACCCAGTGTGCGAATTGAGCCAAAAAAATTTTCTACTGGGTCTTGATTTATATATCGGGGGAACCAATGTTCAAAACCTTCTCCGTGCAGTATGATAATAAGAGACTGGAACCCCTGCAGAGTGCTTATCCAGTTTCGTAGAACAGCGGAACGTTCCTTCCGCTGTCTAGTCACTGGGTCCACAAATTGCATTCGTTCCAGTTGTACTATGGCTTGGTTCCAAAACTCGACATGCGGACTGCTTTCACTGACGGCCACACGGTATTTAGACTGCGGTTTTACCGTGTCGCCATTGCATGCGTCAAACAAATCATTAAAAAATGCTATGTACTTTCCCGCTTGTTTGCCCTCCACAAAGGGTATGGTCAGTGGGCCACGAGCGCTATCAATAACTCCTGAAAAAAAATCATATTTACATGTATAAAGTTACGAATTTACTAATAAATTCAACAAAGCGTTGGATATATTTTTTAATTCTACTACATACCTCTCGCATTAGCCATGGTTAATATAAACCGCGCTACATTGTCACTCAAAACCTGCACCGCGTGCTTCACCCGCATCTTCTTTATCCGGTTTTTGCTGACGTGGTTGTCGGTCAACTTCTTCATCATGGTACAATCGAGGTTGATCTGGTCCATTTCGTACGCCAGCTCGATGGTCCTCCACGATAGATATTCCTTGGCATCCCCGGTAGCGTTGATGACTTCCAAATCCTTGGCGAGTAAATTATTGCGGATACCTTTGATGAGGTGCGGCGGGTCGTACACCGCAACAAGTGGTCCTCCGTCGGTGTAGATTATATTTCCTACAAAAATTCTGAATGTTTCTTCTGTTCCGCAAAAAATACTCGTATTCGGAGTGCAAGTTAATCCGTTCTAGCTAACTGCTCGTTTACCCTTTCTACCTAACTGTTCGTTGGTCCCCGCGACGCAATTAAAAATGAATCAATCCCTTGCACCTACCTGTAAACCAGTTCCGAGTGATTCCGTATATACACAGTAATCTCTTCTATTAACACGTTGATCGCCCAATCACCCGTACTTGGATGTAGCCCCCGCGGCTACGTTTCCCGGATGACAAATGAAATTCTTGTAAACTACCTACAAAATCCTGTTTCAATTAAACGAAGGCGAGTGTCATCCGGGAAACATAGCCACAGGGGCCGTCACACAAGTACGGGTGACATGGCGTTTAACGTGGTAAATCGCAAATTGTAAAATCCAAGTCCAAAACACCACAAACGCGCTTCATCATTATCCCGGAAAAGATTACGGTTGTATTAATGACTTACCTAAAAGTTGGTTGTCTACCGGGGCCTGGCGTGCTGTTTGTGACACGAGTTCGGTTATAGCTTTTACGTTTGACGATCCTTGATCGCAAACGTACGCTACTATTTTAAGTCCGCAACTCGCGACGGCCCCTGTAACTTCTTTGATTAACATCGTTAAATCCAAAGAAGTTGTTTGCCTGTCAGAGAAGTAAAACGCGAGTGGAAGTTTCCACCCGGTTTTAATTCCCCGCAGCATAAACACAAGGGCAACGTCTGCGAGTTTTGGACGCCGAACTCTGCCGTGGTCCTCGAAGCCTATAATTCTTTCGAGGGAGGGGCACCAATCAATGTGGGCTTTGATGGAAATTTCATCCCACATTAGGCAGCACACCTTTTCCACTCCCATCATCTTCCGGGCATTTTCCTGCAAATGGTTTAATAAATTATTATTTAGTCCAGGCTGCAAGACCATGGAACGTAATAGCCTTCTTAGGACGCTTCCGCTCGGCAAATTAAATAGCGATGAAAGATACGTGTATACCCCCCTGGAATGCTTGTACAGGGACAAGCAAAGTATTTTTTCTTTCATTGAAAATCGCCTTCCCTACAAATCACAAAAATATGACAATATAGTTGTATATTTTAAACACAAAATTCAGTATTTATTTTATTAGTACAAGCATACCCGTGCTGCATATCTCGATGACCGCAATTGCATCTCAATAAATGTTTTTTGACTCTCCGACAAATGTGCGGCCTGTGACTGCAGATGATGAGAAGAATAAAATTTCTTCGCCGCCTTCAGTCGCTTCCTCAAGGTCAGTAACTTTGTGTTGTAGTATTTCCGGCTGCGGAACAACGCCCGCGCTGCTTTATACAGGCTGGCCTTTTCGGGTGTTAAATTTGCTGCGTTTGTTCCTGCAGTTAACAAACGCAGCAGGCTCTTAGTGTTCCGGGGTGTCTCCATACTTCCTACTGCCTGATTGTGCAAAAAGAAAACTTTTTTGTATATTGTATAAAAATATGAGGGTATTTCATATATTGCATTGGGTAGAGGGTACATGCAACGTATGAGGATGCTGTATATGTCACACATACCTTTACTTCCATTTCGGAAGTGCATACAGAAGTATGCAACCTGGCTCTACTGCCACTTTCCAAGTTATGTGACCGGGTTGGCTGCACATCTCCTGATATCTGGTTGCATAAGAGAAAACCGATTAGATTTTGCATGACACCATGAAGGTACAACACACACTTTGTTTTAGAATAATTGTTACAAACCTTTACCGCTGTTGTGGAAGCACATACAGGAATATGTGGCCAGTTGGTTCTGTCCCCATGTTGCACCTCGTAAGAACAAGAGGGCTGTATGGTTTCTATTATCTGAGTATGCAAATAATATATATTACATTTTGAATTAATATATCAGAATCTTATAGACGTATTGTTGGATTGGATGAAAGTGACATACGTTTGTTTCCTCTGGAGATATGCTGACAGCTCCTGGTAAATGTAATGTTGGCACAACATTGCATTTTAGCTTCCTTCTTGCGTATCCCACGATGTACTCTTCTTCCTTAAAATGTCGGTAGCAAATAATCCACTTCTTCCTTAGATGATCATTGCTACTCAGACTCCCGATTTTTTCCGAATAAACTGCAGCCTTCCATAATTCGAGCCTGGCAGGATCCTTCGGAAAAGAGTGCACTGGCACCGTACCCCTCATTGAACGGCATCCAAGCACGCAGCACTCGCGCAAACTCATGACTCGCTCTTGTGCACCACGCACTTCACAAATGCACAAAAACGTAGAATGTTCGACTAATGCCCGCCAAATTTCCGTTGCGTCCACTTTGACCTTGCAACAAGAATGTAAACAATCGACGGGCGACAACACGCGATGATTCATTTTGTTTCAAATATCAAATGACTCCCGCAAAAATTCAGCCAATAGCAATTGAGCTACTGCCGCGACATCTTAACGACCCGCCGCCGGAGCGGTACTACAGACGTTACCACGTTTTAGAGGGGGAGTGAACAGGCCCTGGACTATACCCACCAGCTCCTATTCTAGACAGAGTGGCTACGCAAGACTACAAAGTAAGATTTAGTACATGGTATTTTCTGTGCCAGTTTATTAATCGGAAAATATTTGCAGATTCCGGGATCTGACATTGTTATAGAAAAAAACACTCCCATATACGTAGCGCTTTATGGAATTCAGAAGGATCCTAGATATTTTAAGGATCCATTGCGTTTTGATCCTGACAGATTTAATGAGGAAAACAAAAATGACATTGTTCCGTGCAGTTATTTACCATTTGGGGAAGGACCGAGGATATGCATTGGTATTTCTTTGTGAAACCAAGAGTATTATGTAATTCCTGTGCTGTTAATAATGTGTGCTTCTTCATGTTTATTTTTAGGTGCCCGTATGGGTGCACTGTTGACCACCGTCGGCTTAGTGACGGTACTGAAGAATTTCGAAGTCTCGGTGACACCCGGACACACATGTGGGATTGACCGCCGTTTTGTATTTGCCAACATTCCGCCCACTGCTTGTCTGACATTTACTAGGGTATGATAAAGCTCTAACGCAAACAGGAAATTATATCTGCATACCATGTATAGTACAAAGATAGCATAGAAGCTTGTAACTATTTTAATAAGAATAAAAGTATTGTTTGTGGGTCTGACTGGCACATAAAAGTTGCAACACAATATTTTAATGTTTATTACATTATATTATAGTGACGTATAAAAGATTAGTAAAAAATTAACTCTACTGTGAGGAAGGTTACCGATTTTATTTTGGCAAGAGAGACAAATATTTTTTAAACTCTGGGAGAACGCAATCTTCGGGCTTTAGTTGTGTGTCAGCAGTAAGTTGATCGCTTAAATATTGCGGTAAAAAACATAGAATGCCCTTGCTAGCCAATAGAGACCACTCATATCGAAATTGGAATCTGTCGATACTTCGCCGCCCAGTTTTTGTATTACTTTTTCGTAAGCAGTTATGTCCTGTCGTTACAAATTAATGAGATTAACACCGCCAGTGGAAATATTTAATTGTGTTATTTTATATACCTTCATGTTTGAGAGCATAAACTTGCGTATTTGTTTAGTTTCAATTTTGGATCCAAACTTTGACATTGTATCAAAGTCTAAGTCATCAAGATTGCTCAAAAGTGTAGGATTGTTAGCTTCTGTTTCATTATGTTCAGGTGGTACTGGTGACTGCAAAAAAACTTATCAGCTAACAAAATGTAGAAGGTATAGATAATTCTAGTTCAGAAAATACCTTGGCCTTTATTGGTTTCGAAGGTACAAGATTAGAATTTTCCCAACCGACAGTGTCAAGCTGTGACTCGAGAGGGATGGGTTCTTTATTGTCGTCTAACTCGGTATTGCTGGCTAATGGATATCGAAATTCCGATGTACTTGGGATCCGTTCGAATGCTTCTTTAAGCTGGGCTATTTGACTAACAAATGTTCATAAGATCGTGAACCTGTGTGTCTACTTAAATTCGTAAAGTCAACATACTCATTAATTTCTTTGTTACGCGGTGGAGTGTCTTCATCAAATTCCAACTTCTTGCTAAAGGGCAACGTGTCATTGGATTGTATGGACTTTTCACGATCTGATGATACTGGCGATGTTGTTTCATTATTTTGTTCAACCCTTTCCCTATTTGACTCTTCTTCTTCCTGCTGTTATAGTATTAATAAGAGATACAAAAATGTCGAAATAAAAAATATAGTATATACCACCTCATCATTTCCAGCATTCTTCAATTTTTCCCATAACTGCCTTTTCAACTCGGATAAAGGCTGAAATTTTAGTATTGTAAAAGGTAAAATATCTTTCCAGTACGCTGAAATAAAGTGACACGTACTGTGCTTGGCGCTCGTCGTCTTATCGGCTGCTCGCTTACATACATGTCGGGAAAACTATCCACCCATTTTTTCCAACCCTTTCTCGTTTCAGGCGATGGATCCGGTTTAAACACTTGTCCATATGGAGTTTCTGGAGTGGCTACATGGAATGGGGACGGCGGAGTCTTTGTCATAACTAAACTAAGCCGTTTGTTTATTAACATAGATCCTGTAGAGCCTGGAAGATCCTACAGCCGTATACGAATACTACAATTAATGTTCTGCAAATATAAGTAATTCTCTACGTGGATTGTAAAGTACCTGTAATTTTAATAGGTCACTTTTAGGGGTCACCATGTTATTAGAAGAAGGAATGTTCGACAGAGGTATATTTACCTGGTTATTTGTCTCTAAACTTTCTTTTTCATCATTTGGAGGGGACCTATCCGGAACTGGAAGTGAATCGAATGGTCAGAAGTGTAATTAGCAACCGTGTTAAATTTGCTTACAATCGTATGTTAATGACGTAATAAACACCTATGGTATTTCCTACGAGGTAAGGCGTTTCTTCTACAAGCTTCAATTGGTCTGCACATGCTCTAAGCCAATCTGCAGTAACAGCTGGCAATTTCCATTTCACGGCCGCATTATACTTGTCTCCCTCAGGTGTAGGACAGACTAAATGTGTACAGGCACGGGTGTTTTTTGCAACGTTTGTTTTCCGTGCAAACGTATCCTGGAATCTGAAGATAATATATCTCAAATGCATTTCCTATTAGCAAACTACTTTGATACGTTAGGATACAGTACACAGCACCCAATTCCATAGCCAACGTCCTGAGAAATATTCTTTCTCCGCCGCTATACATGCTGGCTGTAATAACACAGTTAGATAAAGGTTTCGAATGATTGTCAAGGGATAGAGGTCTATGGTAATATTTGATATCGATGATTTTGTCGGCGTTTATACAGTCTCCCTGTAAGAAAGGTAGAGTATCAGGTACTACCAAGTGCTCTTGCTCGGAAGAAAATAGATGACTGGACAAAATGTGGAACTTACAATAAACAAGTTTGTCACGATCTGATTTACGATCTGTTTCAAAGGTGTGCCGAATATTGGAACAACTCCGTAATCGGCAATACCACTAAATCTAAGTGGAACTACTTCTCCTCCCAGAGCACTAATACTTTCCGCTACGTAGCTGTCTTCATTTTGGAAACCGGATACGATAAAAGTTAAACCTATAGATCATTTAACAAATATTAATACGTCTGTAGTTGTTTGGTGGCAAAGATTTCAATTACCTTTAAATATCCGTTCTCTTATAATTGTACCTAGACTGAGCAGTACTATGCTCTCATCCGATGTACTGTCGTGCCTTGTTCCGAGTATTGGTGAAGATATGTTAGCTGTATCCTGTTTTTTGACCGAAAGACTTTTTTTCGGACGTGTTGCTTCGGGTGTCGGTTCATAAGGTTTTAAAAATTCTTGTACTGTTTCACTAGTGGCTGAAAAATGTTATTGACATTTTTTCTGATATCATAGCATTTATATAAACCTACACGTGAACAAATTCCTCAAAGAAATTACCGACTGTTTCTTCAAGATATTGTTGAGTGGGATTATTATCGGTTTTCCTTGAAGGTGTCTTTTCGATCGGATTCTTGAAAGGCATTGATGTTTTTTTCGAATTTTCTAGCATCTGTTCATTGACACTTGCTTTCCGAATTGCTGTATTTTTAAATTCATACAAGAAACATTCCTCTGTAGCAGGTTGCTTTAATTTAATACTTTCTTCTAACCACTCTAAAGTGAATAAATATGGGCTGTCGAACGTATATTATATATAGTTCAGACAAATTATGGGGATGAACATAAATATATAGGAAAGGTGTAATGCCCAACGTACCACAACTCCATCGATTTTATCAGGCTCAATTCACGTGATGCTTTGTTTTCATCTCCGATTAGTACGTGAGTTACAGTATCCGAAATATCGTTTAAAAGAGTGGCACCGCCGACACTCAATATTTTATTAAGTTTGTCCTTTTCGTATTGAGTAAAACCTGCCAAATATATCTGCAAAACAAGTATAGGTGTTTTGATACGGCACAATTTAAATTTATTGTGCGATTACATACTGTACATCCATCTAAAAATGCTCCGCCTGTAAATGTAGAGGCCGAAAGGATTCTATCGAAGATTGCAATTTCCGCACCTAATACATACGATAATAAATGTCGGATGTTACAGAAAATATATTATGTGATCTGTGTTTACCAATACCCACAATGTCTATTCGGAGTAGAAAGAAAATCCATTGATGAAACATTCGCTATTGTTGCTATACCTTCGTCTATTTGATTTCTTTGCATATCACAGTGAATATTACTAATGGTTGAAACATTAAAACTTGCATTACCTGTAATACATTAAAATGAATAAATTGTGGTGTTTAATATCAATTATCAGATGTTATTGAAGCTTTACACACCATGTGTTTTCTCAGGAGTAGAACATGCCTTAGTAGATTTAATGAGAAAGTTATCAAATGGTAGGGCATACCCTGTAGATTGCAATGTAATTATCTACTTCGTTATATCGCGCAATTATGAAACGGAAGAAGAATGTACAGATGATATGTGGAATGCATACAATGTTTGTAACTATTTACATTATTTATTGAAATTAAGATCACGTAATTTGTATATTAAATATGCTGTCCCTACCATAGAAATGCTGTGAATATGATTTAAAACCAGAATGGATTACAGAGGAAGACTGTTATGGTATAACATCAGATAAAGATACTATGTTTGTAATGGAAGAATTTGAGGGTGATGTTTTTGAAAAGCTAAGAACTTCTGATTCATTGTAAGTATGTTCAATTCTCCAAAAATGTTCAGCGCTGTTATAGAAGTAAAACAGCAGTTGCGTCTATCAAATTTTAGTAAGCTAGTTGGACCACTGTGTTTGTTGATCTGTTTTAACAACGGTGAGGCAATTCCAGATGGAAATGCAGTATATTCAACAGCAATGAAAGATATGTGTGTATGTGTATCAGGTTTGTCAAAGGATGAAAAGGTAAGTATATATATTTGTACTCGTCTTATTTTGAAAGCAACCATTTTAGAACATTTATCATACTCAGGAAAATATACAAAAACTGGTAGAATACATGGGTGGAGTCTTCATGAAACAATTACGTACCTGTGTAACACATTTAATCACAGATTCAGTGTTATCTGCAAAATATGAGGTATATCAATAAACACACAATTATATAGAAGTATTTAACATGAAATAAAGCAATTATGAATTGCATTCAATACAGAATGCCATGGGAATGAAAATTCCAGTCTTTACAAAAGAATGGGTAAAAGCAATATGGAAAGCAAACTCTAAAGAATACGTTCAAGGCAATAGTAAGCGTTTTGATAAATATAAGTGTCCAGTCTTCATGAATTTAGTCGTTACGTCAAGTAACTTAGCTAGACACCAAAAGGAAGAAATGAAAAATCTAATCAATAGTAATGGTGGTGTATGTAAACTTATTATTCTGTTAATGATGCTATTGAGTGAAAAATATAATTTGTGATAGTAAATTTTTGTATCAGACATATATGGGATCCCTGGATGGATGCAAAGTAAAAATCGTTTTAGCTCCAGAAAATTGTCCATTAAGTGATAAGCTGAAATATGCAATGCAGAATAATATAGCCTGCTTAAATCTTAATTGGGTTTACACTAGTATCTGTACAGGGTATGCCCTACCATTTGATAACTTTCTCATTAAATCTACTAAGGCATGTTCTACTCCTGAGAAAACACATGGTGTGTAAAGCTTCAATAACATCTGATAATTGATATTAAACACCACAATTTATTCATTTTAATGTATTACAGGTAATGCAAGTTTTAATGTTTCAACCATTAGTAATATTCACTGTGATATGCAAAGAAATCAAATAGACGAAGGTATAGCAACAATAGCGAATGTTTCATCAATGGATTTTCTTTCTACTCCGAATAGACATTGTGGGTATTGGTAAACACAGATCACATAATATATTTTCTGTAACATCCGACATTTATTATCGTATGTATTAGGTGCGGAAATTGCAATCTTCGATAGAATCCTTTCGGCCTCTACATTTACAGGCGGAGCATTTTTAGATGGATGTACAGTATGTAATCGCACAATAAATTTAAATTGTGCCGTATCAAAACACCTATACTTGTTTTGCAGATATATTTGGCAGGTTTTACTCAATACGAAAAGGACAAACTTAATAAAATATTGAGTGTCGGCGGTGCCACTCTTTTAAACGATATTTCGGATACTGTAACTCACGTACTAATCGGAGATGAAAACAAAGCATCACGTGAATTGAGCCTGATAAAATCGATGGAGTTGTGGTACGTTGGGCATTACACCTTTCCTATATATTTATGTTCATCCCCATAATTTGTCTGAACTATATATAATATACGTTCGACAGCCCATATTTATTCACTTTAGAGTGGTTAGAAGAAAGTATTAAATTAAAGCAACCTGCTACAGAGGAATGTTTCTTGTATGAATTTAAAAATACAGCAATTCGGAAAGCAAGTGTCAATGAACAGATGCTAGAAAATTCGAAAAAAACATCAATGCCTTTCAAGAATCCGATCGAAAAGACACCTTCAAGGAAAACCGATAATAATCCCACTCAACAATATCTTGAAGAAACAGTCGGTAATTTCTTTGAGGAATTTGTTCACGTGTAGGTTTATATAAATGCTATGATATCAGAAAAAATGTCAATAACATTTTTCAGCCACTAGTGAAACAGTACAAGAATTTTTAAAACCTTATGAACCGACACCCGAAGCAACACGTCCGAAAAAAAGTCTTTCGGTCAAAAAACAGGATACAGCTAACATATCTTCACCAATACTCGGAACAAGGCACGACAGTACATCGGATGAGAGCATAGTACTGCTCAGTCTAGGTACAATTATAAGAGAACGGATATTTAAAGGTAATTGAAATCTTTGCCACCAAACAACTACAGACGTATTAATATTTGTTAAATGATCTATAGGTTTAACTTTTATCGTATCCGGTTTCCAAAATGAAGACAGCTACGTAGCGGAAAGTATTAGTGCTCTGGGAGGAGAAGTAGTTCCACTTAGATTTAGTGGTATTGCCGATTACGGAGTTGTTCCAATATTCGGCACACCTTTGAAACAGATCGTAAATCAGATCGTGACAAACTTGTTTATTGTAAGTTCCACATTTTGTCCAGTCATCTATTTTCTTCCGAGCAAGAGCACTTGGTAGTACCTGATACTCTACCTTTCTTACAGGGAGACTGTATAAACGCCGACAAAATCATCGATATCAAATATTACCATAGACCTCTATCCCTTGACAATCATTCGAAACCTTTATCTAACTGTGTTATTACAGCCAGCATGTATAGCGGCGGAGAAAGAATATTTCTCAGGACGTTGGCTATGGAATTGGGTGCTGTGTACTGTATCCTAACGTATCAAAGTAGTTTGCTAATAGGAAATGCATTTGAGATATATTATCTTCAGATTCCAGGATACGTTTGCACGGAAAACAAACGTTGCAAAAAACACCCGTGCCTGTACACATTTAGTCTGTCCTACACCTGAGGGAGACAAGTATAATGCGGCCGTGAAATGGAAATTGCCAGCTGTTACTGCAGATTGGCTTAGAGCATGTGCAGACCAATTGAAGCTTGTAGAAGAAACGCCTTACCTCGTAGGAAATACCATAGGTGTTTATTACGTCATTAACATACGATTGTAAGCAAATTTAACACGGTTGCTAATTACACTTCTGACCATTCGATTCACTTCCAGTTCCGGATAGGTCCCCTCCAAATGATGAAAAAGAAAGTTTAGAGACAAATAACCAGGTAAATATACCTCTGTCGAACATTCCTTCTTCTAATAACATGGTGACCCCTAAAAGTGACCTATTAAAATTACAGGTACTTTACAATCCACGTAGAGAATTACTTATATTTGCAGAACATTAATTGTAGTATTCGTATACGGCTGTAGGATCTTCCAGGCTCTACAGGATCTATGTTAATAAACAAACGGCTTAGTTTAGTTATGACAAAGACTCCGCCGTCCCCATTCCATGTAGCCACTCCAGAAACTCCATATGGACAAGTGTTTAAACCGGATCCATCGCCTGAAACGAGAAAGGGTTGGAAAAAATGGGTGGATAGTTTTCCCGACATGTATGTAAGCGAGCAGCCGATAAGACGACGAGCGCCAAGCACAGTACGTGTCACTTTATTTCAGCGTACTGGAAAGATATTTTACCTTTTACAATACTAAAATTTCAGCCTTTATCCGAGTTGAAAAGGCAGTTATGGGAAAAATTGAAGAATGCTGGAAATGATGAGGTGGTATATACTATATTTTTTATTTCGACATTTTTGTATCTCTTATTAATACTATAACAGCAGGAAGAAGAAGAGTCAAATAGGGAAAGGGTTGAACAAAATAATGAAACAACATCGCCAGTATCATCAGATCGTGAAAAGTCCATACAATCCAATGACACGTTGCCCTTTAGCAAGAAGTTGGAATTTGATGAAGACACTCCACCGCGTAACAAAGAAATTAATGAGTATGTTGACTTTACGAATTTAAGTAGACACACAGGTTCACGATCTTATGAACATTTGTTAGTCAAATAGGCCAGCTTAAAGAAGCATTCGAACGGATCCCAAGTACATCGGAATTTCGATATCCATTAGCCAGCAATACCGAGTTAGACGACAATAAAGAACCCATCCCTCTCGAGTCACAGCTTGACACTGTCGGTTGGGAAAATTCTAATCTTGTACCTTCGAAACCAATAAAGGCCAAGGTATTTTCTGAACTAGAATTATCTATACCTTCTACATTTTGTTAGCTGATAAGTTTTTTTGCAGTCACCAGTACCACCTGAACATAATGAAACAGAAGCTAACAATCCTACACTTTTGAGCAATCTTGATGACTTAGACTTTGATACAATGTCAAAGTTTGGATCCAAAATTGAAACTAAACAAATACGCAAGTTTATGCTCTCAAGCATGCAGGTATATAAAATAACACAATTAAATATTTCCACTGGCGGTGTTAATCTCATTAATTTGTAACGACAGGACAGAACTGCTTACGAAAAAGTAATACAAAAACTGGGCGGCGAAGAAAAAAACAGAGACCGAGGACAACAAAACAGAAGAGGAAACAATATATCATGTACGAGCTAAGAAGCAGTGGCAAGGGGAAAGGAGAAGCCGCAACAGCTGCAGCTGCATACAAATGGTGGAGATTGAAACTATCGCAAGAACCGTACAAATGGCCGAAAATAGTGATATAAAAGGAACATCGTGGATACAAGATCTGAAAAAACAGGAAATAATAAAAGAATTGGAAGAAAGGAGCATTGAATTGAAGGAGGGTCAAATACGGAAAGGGTTAAACAAAATAATGAAACAAACGAAGGATGATACTGCTCACAAAAATGGATGGAGAGGCGTATAAAACGATTAGGAAGGTATGTGCACCGCGCAAACCAATAGAAACGCTGCTGCAGGAGATCATCGATAAGGTGAAGGCCTACGTAAAACCAAAAGTTAACATAACGGTATTAAGAGTGGAATTCCGCGAGCGGAAGCAAGAAAAAGGCGAAACAATCGCGCAATACATAACAGCACTACGAAGTGCGGCGGCGGAATGCGAATTCGAAAACGAGGAGGAAGCAATGCGGGACCAGCTGCTGACTGGGACACGGAACAAACATATTAGAAGAGCCCTCTTTAAAATTGAAGAGCTGACATGGGAAAACGCCGTTAAAACGGCAATGGCCATCGAACAAGCGGATAAAGCCGCGGACATCATCACGACAAAAGCAGAGACCGAGGACAACAAAACAGACGAGGAAACAATATATCATGTACGAGCTAAGAAGCAGTGGCAAGGGGAAAGGAGAAGCCGCAACAGCTGCAGCTGCATACAAATGGTGGAGATTGAAACTATCGCAAGAACCGTACAAATGGCCGAAAATAGTGATATAAAAGGAACATCGTGGATACAAGATCTGAAAAAACAGGAAATAATAAAAGAATTGGAAGAAAGGAGCATTGAAGTGAAGGAGGGTCAAATAGGGAAAGGGTTGAACAAAATAATGAAACAAACGAAGGATGATACTGCTCACAAAAATGGATGGGGAGGCGTATAAAACGATTAGGAAGGTATGTGCACCGCGCAAACCAATAGAAACGCTGCTGCAGGAGATCATCGATAAGGTGAAGGCCTACGTAAAACCAAAAGTTAACATAACGGTATTAAGAGTGGAATTCCGCGAGCGGAAGCAAGAAAAAGGCGAAACAATCGCGCAATACATAACAGCACTACGAAGTGCGGCGGCGGAATGCGAATTCGAAAACGAGGAGGAAGCAATGCGGGACCAGCTGCTGACTGGGACACGGAACAAACATATTAGAAGAGCCCTCTTTAAAATTGAAGAGCTGACATGGGAAAACGCCGTTAAAACGGCAATGGCCATCGAACAAGCGGATAAAGCCGCGGACATCATCACGACAAAAGCAGAGACCGAGGACAACAAAACAGACGAGGAAACAATATATCATGTACGAGCAAAGAAGCAGTGGCAAGGGGAAAGGAGAAGCCGCAACAGCTGCAGCTGCATACAAATGGTGGAGATTGAAACTATCGCAAGAACCGTACAAATGGCCGAAAATAGTGATATAAAAGGAACATCGTGGATACAAGATCTGAAAAAACAGGAAATAATAAAAGAATTGGAAGAAAGGAGCATTGAAGTGAAGGAGGGTCAAATAGGGAAAGGGTTGAACAAAATAATGAAACAAACGAAGGATGATACTGCTCACAAAAATGGATGGGGAGGCGTATAAAACGATTAGGAAGGTATGTGCACCGCGCAAACCAATAGAAACGCTGCTGCAGGAGATCATCGATAAGGTGAAGGCCTACGTAAAACCAAAAGTTAACATAACGGTATTAAGAGTGGAATTCCGCGAGCGGAAGCAAGAAAAAGGCGAAACAATCGCGCAATACATAACAGCACTACGAAGTGCGGCGGCGGAATGCGAATTCGAAAACGAGGAGGAAGCAATGCGGGACCAGCTGCTGACTGGGACACGGAACAAACATATTAGAAGAGCCCTCTTTAAAATTGAAGAGCTGACATGGGAAAACGCCGTTAAAACGGCAATGGCCATCGAACAAGCGGATAAAGCCGCGGACATCATCACGACAAAAGCAGAGACCGAGGACAACAAAACAGACGAGGAAACAATATATCATGTACGAGCTAAGAAGCAGTGGCAAGGGGAAAGGAGAAGCCGCAACAGCTGCAGCTGCATACAAATGGTGGAGATTGAAACTATCGCAAGAACCGTACAAATGGCCGAAAATAGTGATATAAAAGGAACATCGCGGATACAAGATCTGAAAAAACAGGAAATAATAAAAGAATTGGAAGAAAGGAGCATTGAAGTGAAGGAGGGTCAAATAGGGAAAGGGTTAAACAAAATAATGAAACAACATCGCCAGTATCATCAGATCGTGAAAAGTCCATACAATCCAATGACACGTTGCCCTTTAGCAAGAAGTTGGAATTTGATGAAGACACTCCACCGCGTAACAAAGAAATTAATGAGTATGTTGACTTTACGAATTTAAGTAGACACACAGGTTCACGATCTTATGAACATTTGTTAGTCAAATAGGCCAGCTTAAAGAAGCATTCGAACGGATCCCAAGTACATCGGAATTTCGATATCCATTAGCCAGCAATACCGAGTTAGACGACAATAAAGAACCCATCCCTCTCGAGTCACAGCTTGACACTGTCGGTTGGGAAAATTCTAATCTTGTACCTTCGAAACCAATAAAGGCCAAGGTATTTTCTGAACTAGAATTATCTATACCTTCTACATTTTGTTAGCTGATAAGTTTTTTTGCAGTCACCAGTACCACCTGAACATAATGACACAGAAGCTAACAATCCTACACTTTTGAGCAAACAAACGAAGGATGATACTGCTCACAAAAATGGATGGGGAGGCGTATAAAACGATTAGGAAGGTATGTGCACCGCGCAAACCAATAGAAACGCTGCTGCAGGAGATCATCGATAAGGTGAAGGCCTACGTAAAACCAAAAGTTAACATAACGGTATTAAGAGTGGAATTCCGCGAGCGGAAGCAAGAAAAAGGCGAAACAATCGCGCAGTACATAACAGCACTACGAAGTGCGGCGGCGGAATGCGAATTCGAAAACGAGGAGGAAGCAATGCGGGACCAGCTGCTGACTGGGACACGGAACAAACATATTAGAAGAGCCCTCTTTAAAATTGAAGAGCTGACATGGGAAAACGCCGTTAAAACGGCAATGGCCATCGAACAAGCGGATAAAGCCGCGGACATCATCACGACAAAAGCAGAGACCGAGGACAACAAAACAGACGAGGAAACAATATATCATGTACGAGCTAAGAAGCAGTGGCAAGGGGAAAGGAGAAGCCGCAACAGCTGCAGCTGCATACAAATGGTGGAGATTGAAACTATCGCAAGAACCGTACAAATGGCCGAAAATAGTGATATAAAAGGAACATCGTGGATACAAGATCTGAACAAACAGGAAATAATAAAAGAATTGGAAGAAAGGAGCATTGAAGTGAAGGAGGGTCAAATAGGGAAAGGGTTAAACAAAATAATGAAACAACATCGCCAGTATCATCAGATCGTGAAAAGTCCATACAATCCAATGACACGTTGCCCTTTAGCAAGAAGTTGGAATTTGATGAAGACACTCCACCGCGTAACAAAGAAATTAATGAGTATGTTGACTTTACGAATTTAAGTAGACACACAGGTTCACGATCTTATGAACATTTGTTAGTCAAATAGGCCAGCTTAAAGAAGCATTCGAACGGATCCCAAGTACATCGGAATTTCGATATCCATTAGCCAGCAATACCGAGTTAGACGACAATAAAGAACCCATCCCTCTCGAGTCACAGCTTGACACTGTCGGTTGGGAAAATTCTAATCTTGTACCTTCGAAACCAATAAAGGCCAAGGTATTTTCTGAACTAGAATTATCTATACCTTCTACATTTTGTTAGCTGATAAGTTTTTTTGCAGTCACCAGTACCACCTGAACATAATGAAACAGAAGCTAACAATCCTACACTTTTGAGCAAACAAACGAAGGATGATACTGCTCACAAAAATGGATGGGGAGGCGTATAAAACGATTAGGAAGGTATGTGCACCGCGCAAACCAATAGAAACGCTGCTGCAGGAGATCATCGATAAGGTGAAGGCCTACGTAAAACCAAAAGTTAACATAACGGTATTAAGAGTGGAATTCCGCGAGCGGAAGCAAGAAAAAGGCGAAACAATCGCGCAATACATAACAGCACTACGAAGTGCGGCGGCGGAATGCGAATTCGAAAACGAGGAGGAAGCAATGCGGGACCAGCTGCTGACTGGGACACGGAACAAACATATTAGAAGAGCCCTCTTTAAAATTGAAGAGCTGACATGGGAAAACGCCGTTAAAACGGCAATGGCCATCGAACAAGCGGATAAAGCCGCGGACATCATCACGACAAAAGCAGAGACCGAGGACAACAAAACAGACGAGGAAACAATATATCATGTACGAGCTAAGAAGCAGTGGCAAGGGGAAAGGAGAAGCCGCAACAGCTGCAGCTGCATACAAATGGTGGAGATTGAAACTATCGCAAGAACCGTACAAATGGCCGAAAATAGTGATATAAAAGGAACATCGTGGATACAAGATCTGAAAAAACAGGAATAATTGGAAGATTTTGGATTGGAAGAATTTGGAATAAAAGAATTGGAAGAAAGGAGCATTGAAGTGAAGGAGGGTCAAATAGGGAAAGGGTTAAACAAAATAATGAAACAACATCGCCAGTATCATCAGATCGTGAAAAGTCCATACAATCCAATGACACGTTGCCCTTTAGTTTGCCCTTATCATGTACGAGCTAAGAAGCAGTGGCAAGGGGAAAGGAGAAGCCGCAACAGCTGCAGCTGCATACAAATGGTGGAGATTGAAACTATCGCAAGAACCGTACAAATGGCCGAAAATAGTGATATAAAAGGAACATCGTGGATACAAGATCTGAACAAACAGGAAATAATAAAAGAATTGGAAGAAAGGAGCATTGAAGTGAAGGAGGGTCAAATAGGGAAAGGGTTAAACAAAATAATGAAACAAACGAAGGATGATACTGCTCACAAAAATGGATGGGGAGGCGTATAAAACGATTAGGAAGGTATGTGCACCGCGCAAACCAATAGAAACGCTGCTGCAGGAGATCATCGATAAGGTGAAGGCCTACGTAAAACCAAAAGTTAACATAACGGTATTAAGAGTGGAATTCCGCGAGCGGAAGCAAGAAAAAGGCGAAACAATCGCGCAATACATAACAGCACTACGAAGTGCGGCGGCGGAATGCGAATTCGAAAACGAGGAGGAAGCAATGCGGGACCAGCTGCTGACTGGGACACGGAACAAACATATTAGAAGAGCCCTCTTTAAAATTGAAGAGCTGACATGGGAAAACGCCGTTAAAACGGCAATGGCCATCGAACAAGCGGATAAAGCCGCGGACATCATCACGACAAAAACAGAGACCGAGGACAACAAAACAGAAGAGGAAACAATATATCATGTACGAGCTAAGAAGCAGTGGCAAGGGGAAAGGAGAAGCCGCAACAGCTGCAGCTGCATACAAATGGTGGAGATTGAAACTATCGCAAGAACCGTACAAATGGCCGAAAATAGTGATATAAAAGGAACATCGTGGATACAAGATCTGAAAAAACAGGAATAATTGGAAGATTTTGGATTGGAAGAATTTGGAATAAAAGAATTGGAAGAAAGGAGCATTGAAGTGAAGGAGGGTCAAATAGGGAAAGGGTTAAACAAAATAATGAAACAACATCGCCAGTATCATCAGATCGTGAAAAGTCCATACAATCCAATGACACGTTGCCCTTTAGTTTGCCCTTATCATGTACGAGCTAAGAAGCAGTGGCAAGGGGAAAGGAGAAGCCGCAACAGCTGCAGCTGCATACAAATGGTGGAGATTGAAACTATCGCAAGAACCGTACAAATGGCCGAAAATAGTGATATAAAAGGAACATCGTGGATACAAGATCTGAACAAACAGGAAATAATAAAAGAATTGGAAGAAAGGAGCATTGAAGTGAAGGAGGGTCAAATAGGGAAAGGGTTAAACAAAATAATGAAACAACATCGCCAGTATCATCAGATCGTGAAAAGTCCATACAATCCAATGACACGTTGCCCTTTAGCAAGAAGTTGGAATTTGATGAAGACACTCCACCGCGTAACAAAGAAATTAATGAGTATGTTGACTTTACGAATTTAAGTAGACACACAGGTTCACGATCTTATGAACATTTGTTAGTCAAATAGGCCAGCTTAAAGAAGCATTCGAACGGATCCCAAGTACATCGGAATTTCGATATCCATTAGCCAGCAATACCGAGTTAGACGACAATAAAGAACCCATCCCTCTCGAGTCACAGCTTGACACTGTCGGTTGGGAAAATTCTAATCTTGTACCTTCGAAACCAATAAAGGCCAAGGTATTTTCTGAACTAGAATTATCTATACCTTCTACATTTTGTTAGCTGATAAGTTTTTTTGCAGTCACCAGTACCACCTGAACATAATGAAACAGAAGCTAACAATCCTACACTTTTGAGCAAACAAACGAAGGATGATACTGCTCACAAAAATGGATGGGGAGGCGTATAAAACGATTAGGAAGGTATGTGCACCGCGCAAACCAATAGAAACGCTGCTGCAGGAGATCATCGATAAGGTGAAGGCCTACGTAAAACCAAAAGTTAACATAACGGTATTAAGAGTGGAATTCCGCGAGCGGAAGCAAGAAAAAGGCGAAACAATCGCGCAATACATAACAGCACTACGAAGTGCGGCGGCGGAATGCGAATTCGAAAACGAGGAGGAAGCAATGCGGGACCAGCTGCTGACTGGGACACGGAACAAACATATTAGAAGAGCCCTCTTTAAAATTGAAGAGCTGACATGGGAAAACGCCGTTAAAACGGCAATGGCCATCGAACAAGCGGATAAAGCCGCGGACATCATCACGACAAAAGCAGAGACCGAGGACAACAAAACAGACGAGGAAACAATATATCATGTACGAGCTAAGAAGCAGTGGCAAGGGGAAAGGAGAAGCCGCAACAGCTGCAGCTGCATACAAATGGTGGAGATTGAAACTATCGCAAGAACCGTACAAATGGCCGAAAATAGTGATATAAAAGGAACATCGTGGATACAAGATCTGAAAAAACAGGAATAATTGGAAGATTTTGGATTGGAAGAATTTGGAATAAAAGAATTGGAAGAAAGGAGCATTGAAGTGAAGGAGGGTCAAATAGGGAAAGGGTTAAACAAAATAATGAAACAACATCGCCAGTATCATCAGATCGTGAAAAGTCCATACAATCCAATGACACGTTGCCCTTTAGTTTGCCCTTATCATGTACGAGCTAAGAAGCAGTGGCAAGGGGAAAGGAGAAGCCGCAACAGCTGCAGCTGCATACAAATGGTGGAGATTGAAACTATCGCAAGAACCGTACAAATGGCCGAAAATAGTGATATAAAAGGAACATCGTGGATACAAGATCTGAACAAACAGGAAATAATAAAAGAATTGGAAGAAAGGAGCATTGAAGTGAAGGAGGGTCAAATAGGGAAAGGGTTAAACAAAATAATGAAACAAACGAAGGATGATACTGCTCACAAAAATGGATGGGGAGGCGTATAAAACGATTAGGAAGGTATGTGCACCGCGCAAACCAATAGAAACGCTGCTGCAGGAGATCATCGATAAGGTGAAGGCCTACGTAAAACCAAAAGTTAACATAACGGTATTAAGAGTGGAATTCCGCGAGCGGAAGCAAGAAAAAGGCGAAACAATCGCGCAATACATAACAGCACTACGAAGTGCGGCGGCGGAATGCGAATTCGAAAACGAGGAGGAAGCAATGCGGGACCAGCTGCTGACTGGGACACGGAACAAACATATTAGAAGAGCCCTCTTTAAAATTGAAGAGCTGACATGGGAAAACGCCGTTAAAACGGCAATGGCCATCGAACAAGCGGATAAAGCCGCGGACATCATCACGACAAAAGCAGAGACCGAGGACAACAAAACAGACGAGGAAACAATATATCATGTACGAGCTAAGAAGCAGTGGCAAGGGGAAAGGAGAAGCCGCAACAGCTGCAGCTGCATACAAATGGTGGAGATTGAAACTATCGCAAGAACCGTACAAATGGCCGAAAATAGTGATATAAAAGGAACATCGTGGATACAAGATCTGAAAAAACAGGAATAATTGGAAGATTTTGGATTGGAAGAATTTGGAATAAAAGAATTGGAAGAAAGGAGCATTGAAGTGAAGGAGGGTCAAATAGGGAAAGGGTTAAACAAAATAATGAAACAACATCGCCAGTATCATCAGATCGTGAAAAGTCCATACAATCCAATGACACGTTGCCCTTTAGTTTGCCCTTATCATGTACGAGCTAAGAAGCAGTGGCAAGGGGAAAGGAGAAGCCGCAACAGCTGCAGCTGCATACAAATGGTGGAGATTGAAACTATCGCAAGAACCGTACAAATGGCCGAAAATAGTGATATAAAAGGAACATCGTGGATACAAGATCTGAACAAACAGGAAATAATAAAAGAATTGGAAGAAAGGAGCATTGAAGTGAAGGAGGGTCAAATAGGGAAAGGGTTAAACAAAATAATGAAACAAACGAAGGATGATACTGCTCACAAAAATGGATGGGGAGGCGTATAAAACGATTAGGAAGGTATGTGCACCGCGCAAACCAATAGAAACGCTGCTGCAGGAGATCATCGATAAGGTGAAGGCCTACGTAAAACCAAAAGTTAACATAACGGTATTAAGAGTGGAATTCCGCGAGCGGAAGCAAGAAAAAGGCGAAACAATCGCGCAATACATAACAGCACTACGAAGTGCGGCGGCGGAATGCGAATTCGAAAACGAGGAGGAAGCAATGCGGGACCAGCTGCTGACTGGGACACGGAACAAACATATTAGAAGAGCCCTCTTTAAAATTGAAGAGCTGACATGGGAAAACGCCGTTAAAACGGCAATGCCCATCGAACAAGCGGATAAAGCCGCGGACATCATCACGAAAAAAACAGAGACCGAGGACAACAAAACAGAAGAGGAAACAATATATCATGTAGGGGAGAGTTGC
Source organism: Anoplius nigerrimus (assembly GCA_914767735.1). Classification (NCBI taxonomy): domain Eukaryota; kingdom Metazoa; phylum Arthropoda; class Insecta; order Hymenoptera; family Pompilidae; genus Anoplius; species Anoplius nigerrimus. The sequence goes on from OU612086.1 coordinate 351,187, forward strand.
ATATATCGTACCGGTCACCTAAATCGTACCTCATGCAGTTTTCCTTAAATATAAATGAAAAATGCTATCTAGCGGTATATTTTGATACTAAGTTTAACGTGTTCGTTACAAAACCAAAAATTTACACGTGTGCGTGTCTGATGTGCGAATAATAGCTGAGTTTAAAACTCAGGTAGTAGTAGTAGTAGTAGTATCAACCCCGACAGACATGGTCGGGTATTCCTCCCAGGGCTGACGGCCTTTGCCCCTTCGCCACGGCAGCGACGGCCCCTCGTCGGCAACTCGGAACTCGTTCCCTTCTGCTTCGCCACCACTACCTCCTCCCACTCGCGGAACTAGTACCGCTAAGGCAGGAGGAGATACTTCCCTTCGGGGCTGTGGTGTGACGGGAGGTTGCCTAATGCGTGTATGACCGCTCGTTCGGTGCGCTATCGACTCAAAAGCCCGGGCATCGTCGCGCTTACACTTACTAGAGGGTTTGCCCCGGACGATGGGAGTGTGCCGTTTGGGTCCCTACCTAGCCCTTTTAGGGCCCGCCTTGCCCACAGCTAAATTGGGGTTTATGACGTAGCGGCACTCCCTCCGGGGCTGCGGTACCAGCCCGCTACCCCCCTCACCCCCGCCCTTTAACCTGGACCGTCGGTTGGCCATCATCGGCTGTGTGCCCTAGTTCAACCCCCTAGCGATACTACTCCCCGCCCTAGAGCCGGCTACATCCGGATCTTACCCCCCTCCCGAGTGAGTTTTACCCATGTTCAAAGCTAACCCTCCCCCCGTTGCGTCGATGCCGGTACATCTTCGCCAAAGAGAGAGTAATCTACTGCCGAAGGAATTAGGAGTGACTCTAATGCCAATGGTTGGGAAGGATACCTATAGTCCTCCGGTTTTGGTCTGCAGATCCCTTCTCTCGAACATGCTCTCCGGAGAGAGATCATGGACGTTTCCAGGCCGACCTGCCAGAGTAGAAGAGAGAAAGATTCCGTCAGAGAGGCACGGAGTTACCTTTGGAAGATAGACTGGTCGAAGAAGTCGCGAGCAAGTGGCCGAAGAAGGCCTCATCGCGTCACCCCTCCCCCGATTATACTCCCTCCCGACGATAGTATGGAGCGCCAACGGATACAAGCTCGCCACCCAGCCGATACGGAATCCGAGTAACCTTCCCGCACAAGGCGGTCAGGCTAGAGTCGCCACCGCACAGCCAGCCGTGGTCCGCAGGCACCGTCTCCTCCTTGAGACAGGTCTGTGGTTAGGAGGATGGGACGTCTTTTAAAAACCCGCACACAGCCTCCGACTTCTCCGACGGCTGGGCCCGTCCTCACGTCTTGCGCGATAATGCGAAGCATCGTCTTGCAATCCGATCGGATTCCCAAGCTCTCCCTCCGCAATGCCGGCAGTGCACGCGGACACTACGCGGCATTACTTTGCGAGGCGGCTTATAGTCTCCGCAAAACTTTCCAGTTTATAGAGGCAGCAGCCTCGCGGTCGATGCATCCACCAGACCACCGCCCATTGCAGCTGCAACTCGCGAAATGGCGCACAGATCGTTCATCGTCACAGCTGGTCAGGCTTCGGTTTTAGTGAAGGCGATGCGCTAATATCGGCTTCCAACTCAGGTACGCCGGGATCGTCAGTTCCCATACCAGCAGGACGTACCTTTCTGGCCCGTGGCGGCGGTTTATAGTCTTCCGCAGAACTGTCCTTTTTTATAGAGGCGAAGCAGCCTCGCGATCCGTCGCTTCCTCCGGATCACCGCCTACACAACTCCAGCTACCGATATGGCGCACACACCGGTCACTGCCAGAGCTGATTAAGCTACGGTTTGTGTGAAGACGATGCGCTAATATCGTCTTCCAACTCGGGTACGCTAGGGTCGTCAGGCCCATACCAGCAGGACGTACCTTTCTGGCCCGTGGCGGCTAGCCCATAGTCTCCATAGGACTGTGGTGCTTTTTAGGGGTTTGCATAGTTGTGTCTTATTTGCTGTGTTCATACAGTTTGTTTCTCTGTTTGTGTATACTTGTGTATATATTTGTGTTGTATTGTATTGAGTTAGCGTTTGAGTGCGTTGTGTTGCATCTTGATGTTGGTTTGTGTTTAAGTTTATTTGACTTTCTTGTATATTTCATTGATATCAGCATTATATGGTTCATTCATTTTAGTGTTGATAGTATTGTATTTGGATCATTTGAGTTAAATTGCTTGTATATATTTGTTAATCATTATTTCACTGCACCAGTGGATTTGTATTGTGTCTTGCTACAACTTACTTTAAGGGTTTTTATATTGATTTAAGTTTTTACTTTTGTTTCTCTGTATTGGTATCTATTTTTGTAATTATTGCCTTTGTTTTATGTTGAATTTGTAAGCGACACTGATGATTGGTATTTTACTTTTATGTATGTTGTAAGTATGTCGGGTGAGATTAGATTTAAATGTTATTGTTAGGATTGTTTAAAGGAGTTTGTTAGCCTACGGTTTCCCTAATATATTTCAGTTTTTGTTTTTAAAATTAGAGTTAATTGAGTGTTTGTTTATAGGTATTGCATATATGTATATGATACAGTGTCTATTGTACTTAGGGATTATGTTTGCTTTATTTCTGTCATGTATGTATGTTATATATATATATATTTTGTTAGATTTAAGTGAATCAAAGTGATATTTCATAGTGTTTGAAGCGTATTATACGATCAGAGACAGCTGATTAGTCTTTTAAAGTGCACTGCAGCGTTTACAAGACTATTGCTATGCGGTGTTTAAAGGAGATATATCAGAAGAGGTTAGAAGAAGCAACATGTATTTGGAAGCGATTGAGACTGATTTTTATGAGTATTTCGACTTTAAGATTTTATTTGTAATGGTCTTGTATTCTCGGACGTTTCCTTCAATGTAATTCAGTGCATTTAGACGGCCGAGAAGAATTTGAGTGTAAGCATGGGCGATTGGATGAGTATATCGGCTTTAAGAGTTTTTGGTGGATTTGGTCGCCGCTATCTTGTTATCGTTAAGATGTATTCTATGACTATCTTGTAATATTTACATGAGTTATCTATCTTTATTTTCAGTAGTATTTCAATTATTACTGAGTATGTTTGCTTTATGATGTGTGTGCGTGTGTTTTAGTTTATTTGAGTGATATTTAAATGATATTTGAGATCTCTTGGTAATTTGCTTTACTTTTGCTGGTATATGTGTTGACCTATTACATGAATTTAGCTCACTGTCTAAGTTGTTAAATATTTGTAGTTTGTTGCGGACATATATGCAAGTGGATGGATATTATGTTCTTATTGAAGAGGAATTGTGAGCTGCGTTTGGTGCTTATTTGTTAAATTTGTAGTTACAATGATCTATATGCTATTTTAATAAATTGAAATGTTGGTGAAGTTTTGGTCTTTTTATTTCATCATGTTCAATTGCTTATATATTTTTTTTTTTTTTTTTATTCTCTATTGAGTTTACTAGTTAGTTAGAGTGTGTATTGTTATGTTTATTTAAGTGGTGTTTGTTTGATAGCAGTTTATATTTACTTCCTAGTTTAGCCATGGTTTTGCTTGCATATATTGCTTTATTGTTTTTAGTTGTTTCTTATTTTCAGTGATTTGTGGTTGAATTTAAAGGTGCTATCAGTTTCATTTGTTCAGTTGCTTTTGTTGTGCTGTTCCTAGTTGATTTGTCATATTGATATACTGTGGTCTAATTCATTTGAATTAAGGTATTTGCTTGAGAGTTGATTGGTGTGTGTGTGATTGACGTTTGCTAGGTTAGGAGGGTTATGTTTGTTTGTCTGTATCATAGACATGTATTTGGGTTTTTATAATGCAGTTTATTAATACAATAGTTGTGTGTCATAGGTAGTTGTTCTACAAGGTCAGTTTAAATTTTGTTTAGTGATAGTCTGTTAGTGCAACGAATTGTATTTCTGAAGTGCCAGTGTATTGAGTTTACATCCTTTTATTTGGTTTTCATTTCTTTTGATTGTTGAAGAGGGATTTGTATTGATTATGTAGCGTGATTATTCATATATGTATTATAGTTTGTATTTTTTTTTTTTTTTTTGGTATATTAAGGGTAGAGTGATGGATTGTGTTATGTTACTTGTGTATGTTGTTGATTGACCTGCAATTCTAATTTGTAGATGCATTTCAGGTATTACTGAGTTATGTTGTAGCGCTTTACGAGTTAAGGGTTGTCAGGAGATAAGCTTTTGGTTACTTAAGGTTGCTGCTTAAGTTTGCTGTGTTCTTAAAGGTGTGTACTGTTTCTTGTAGTAGTTCATGTGATTAATCTTTCTGTTTTTGATGCATTGATTGTATTTCTTGGGTATGTTGTCTGTTCTTCCAAGTGCTTGGCCTATACAGTACTAGTCGTTCTTGGTGATGGTTCGAGTGTGTGGTAATATGTTTTGAATTACTATCTTATATTTAGTTTGTTTCCTTATTTCCTTTTTCTTTTCAGATGTTATTGTTGTGAACATTATGTGATTCCTGAGGTCTGTCTTTTCATAAGGAGAGTTTATAATTAGATGTTTGGACTTTCTCTGTTTCCTTATTGGGAATATGCAAGCAGGTGCTGTCTATAAAGAGTTGTTTGCTGTTGTATTGGTTCATGATGACATTATAGTAGCTGTCCACTTATGTCTTGTATACATGCATATAGATTTGAATTTGGTATAAACGTAATAGTGTTTACGATATTTGCTATCTATCCTAGCGTCTTATTTGTTTCTGCCAGATTTATTCGGTTATGTTAGTGAGTTTTAGTTATACTAGTATTTGAGCTATATTTTGTTATATTTGCCTGTTTTTAATCCATGATTAATTTGTGTTCCTTGCATTTCAGATATGTTGTTGGTTGGATGTACTACTGTTGAAGAGAATCGTTTTATGAAGGAGGAGTCTTTACAGTTATTCTGCTGTATTATGGACCGAGAATAATGTATTGTTAATATTAATATAGATGAGTTTCGCAATATGGTAGAGTGTAAGAGAGTATTAATTTGATTATGTTGATTCAATTGTTTTAAATTATGATTTTCGTGTTTGAGCTGTGACTGATTTGTGTTTTCTATTTCAGGAACGCTGCAGATGAATATGTTGCTGTTAGGAGTATTCTTTTATGAAGAGGAATTGTCATTGCTATCATTTAGTGTTGTGATTTAGGAATGTTACGTTGCTTCTATTAGTAAATATATATTATTCTGTGTACTTGAGTATAGATAATATGTGCTTACAATGATTCAATTTATGTATTGTATGTCAGACGTTTGAGATTTACAAGTTGTTATATTGTGTAACTGATAAGATACAGTGTGATTGAGGACAGTTTATTGTTGCAATTATTCGGTAATGGTAATTATTTACTTATTGGTATGTATACAGGTGCGTCTTGTTAATATCGTTATTTATTATTAATTCTTATTTATGTTTTCTTATTTATATTATTATTCCTGTCTATCAGTGTAGAATGTATATGCATTTAGGAAGTTATTAGTTCGTTATATGTGTGTGAATCTTATTTGGGTTTTTGGTATACTCGTAATGTTTGGTGTGCATTGGCGATTACTTCCTGTGGTGCACTGTATTGCTATGTTTGTGCAGTTGTTGAATTGTTTTTAAGTGGGTTCGATTTCTGTTGTCTGGGGTTTGTTGTTATATGTGAGTGTCTGTTCGTGTGTTTAGTTTGTATGATGTTTTAGTTTTATCCATCGATTGAGGGTTTATTTCAGCTTAAATTAATGTGATTACATATGTATTTGTTTATGATTATATTTGTGTGGTTGTATATGTGTATAGTTCTATAGTGTGTGAGTATATAAAAAAAATTTTTTATGGTTGCGTGTCCTTTTTGTTTATTAGAAGTGGTTGTAGTGTTAGTTCTATTGTTGGTCGCTTTATATTTGAGGGTTGTGTGATTGTTGTGTCTGTATTTCGAATAAGAAAAAAAAAAAATAGGCGCCCTTTTTGGAGCCTTATATTTCTATTCTAGTATGCTCCTGAGGTGTGTGTCGTCGCTCATGCGTGTTAGGATGACTGAGAGGTTGCTAGAGCATTTGGCATTTCTCTCTAGCATTTCTAGTTACACTAGAATATTAGTGTAAACTACTCTGTAAATGGCAAGTCACCTTACAATTTAATGAAGATATATAAGCGGAATAACGCGCCGCACGGACCACATTGAGAACACGCTGACCAACAGACACATCTAAATATAATAACAAACCACGCTCTACCAACCTACAACCATCTAGGTCGATAGTAGGAGGCAAACGAAATGCCCGTACAACTGTCGCTTTTGCCAAAGAAATCGAGCACCTCTTATAAGGCAAACGAAAAGACACAGCTGTCAAACGCAAAGTCTGCTCTATCGGCACCAACATGAATCCTGCCCGCTTCACAAGCTGTACCAATGCCAGTACAGCATCCCTAGTAGCGCCACGCACCCGCACGCAACCATGAGCTGTACTCACTCCACGAGAAGTAGCGTTAGGCGATGCCAGCAAAAACAGCATCCGCACGTCTTCAACTAATGCCTCGACTTCATCCCGAGTAAATTGGCAGCGTGGATGCTCCGTTGACACAATTCCAACGTTGGCTCTCCCACTGACAAACTTAATACTCTCAGGAATATCTACAAACAATCAATAAACGAATTAATACACAGCTAGGATCAAACACATATAGTAAAAGTAATCAGCTAATATATAAATAACTGCTACACTTACCACATTCCACTATAGCTGGCGGCTCAACTATATTCATTTCCACGTCTGGAACCCTGTCCACAGGTGAGACAGAAACCCTATCAACACGAGCGGCAATTCGCCCATTATTCGGTGTAGAGATCTGCTGCACCACTACTCCTGAGGAGTTGCCCGACAAAACGGGAACATCATGTGCATCCTCGCCAACACCAGAATCCAAATGAGCGTCAGCCATATCGGCCAACAAACGGTCCTCCTCTATATCGGAACAATCTTCAAAGACGATATCGTCCGAAACCGAGCTCTGGGCAGCACACATTTTGCGAATACTAAAAGAATAAAACTCCAACGACGTGAACGATAGCAAATAACTTGCGAATATAAACACGATGCGCATGCAACCAGCCCTTTATAGTAATCACACCTCACGCAGGGTAGAGGGGATATATACCTGAACAACAGATAATACCATGCGCGGCGAGACACCCCACGACGTGGCAACAGAATACAAATATCTCTAAAACTAAATCGACCAACTGAAGTATATAACATATACACAAATATTGTAAATAGCAATAACGATACATGCACAAGATACCAATCTGTAGTACTGCACCTGTAACCAATAACATAAATGATACCATAAACCAAATAAATCCATATATAAATGTGTAACCCTACTAAACCAATAAACAGAACCACAAATACAATAATAACAGAAATACTTGAAAATGCATACCCCTACACAGATATATACAACGACTGCACTCAATATCAGAACACGACATAACAAACTATAATGTAACACATTAGATTACTCTTAACCATAAAACAAGTAAATTACAACCGAATATTACAATTACACACACAAATTTAAATAAACTAACACTCCTCGATCTAACGGTAACCAAGAATGCATCAATAAATCGCGGATAGCACAAAGACGATAATTATATACCCCACACTAAATCACAAGCAAACATGCAACAATCAGTAAGAAATTAACCGATAATAAATATATACGCTAGTATATAACAAATGTAACAATACACTACATCAAACAATATGTCCAAACAGGTATGCAATTACAATCAATCAACTCAATCACATACACAAACGAGTAACTAAAGCGAATCAGACATATATTAGGCAAAACAGTAACTGACAACACACGATAATAGGACAGAAAGAAAAAGCCCTCCTTCCTACATATAATCCACGACAACACTTAGATATCTGTAATTAAATACGTAGGCATAAACTCAAACATAAGCAAACAACTGCAACTAACAAGTAAAATCTAACAATAGACATAACTCTGCACATCCAACATATAAAAAACTCACAAGTACAACAATACAAATCACGCAAACCATAGGTAACAATCTTCTGCTATCAATCAATAGAAGATAATTAAAACATTTATCATATCGTAATCAACTAATACAGACATAAGAAGTAAACCCTCGCTCAATACAAATCAAAACACATTAAAACAGTTAAGACACATAAAGGATAACAAATAAATCTTACACACACCGAATATACATGCTATAACACACTCCATAAGAAACTCAGCAACTAAAAACAACCAAAACCCATGATACAGACAGATGAGCCAGAAACAAAAAAAAAAAAAGATAAGCAAAAAAGACGAAAAAAAAAAAAAGAGACCTTCTACAATAACTCATAGACCTCAACCAAATGAAATCAAATACTACTCTACACGCGTCATATTAAACTAACAATAAACACATATAAAAAGAATCTATAATATAAAAATACATTGATGACAAATTGGAAATGTACGCCTCTCAAACCCCGATAACGGTACAAGGTATCGAAAAGTAATTAAAACAAATGAAACAAAACCATGATATCAGAACAATAGGACGCCGAAAGGTACAATATGCCACAGTAATCTCAGCAGGTAAGAACGGAAAGCCCCCTGCAACCCGGGCACACAAGCATGAAATGCGTAATACTACCAACTATACAACACAGCGATATCGAACGTATATCAAATCAATAGCCCACACAAATTTATAGGAACTACTACTCGCAATCAACAATCAATACATTACAATCCTTGAACACTCTCCCTCAAACACACAATATATGTATACATAAATTATAAATATATATACACATAATAAAAGAGATAAGGGACAAAAGCCTAAATGTCACAATAAACCAATACGTAGATAGATACACATAATAAGTAAAAAAAAAAAAAAAATAATAATAAAGGGAAAAAGGGCTCCTCCGAATACATAGTGAAGAACAAGACCCCGACTGGAAATACACCTAAAGACCACAATGAAAATCAAGCTGACAATACCCCCAAACGGAAACAAATAATGAAATCGAACACGGTTAATAAATACAGAGAATTGTAAGGCCCACTCCGGGAACTCATCTAAGCCTACACGGAAGCATATACATACGCACGCTACAAAAGGGGCAAACTGTAGCACACGTGCACACACAATGCAACCCCATAAAACAACCAGACACAGTAAAACCATCAATAAACTGAGTGATCGCACCCAAACTTGAAGCCTAAGTAGGGTAAGACATATATTAAAACCGGAAAGCCTCCTAAAGACTATGGAACAATAGACCACCGGCACGAAAAGGAAACAATAGGACAATCCACCGCAAGCCGCACACACCACAACAATACAAAGATGTTAATACCCCAACAGACCACCCAAACACCGAAATATGACATAGCCAGCGAAAATGAAACATACTAGAAGTAATAATGCAGGCTACACACTCGATCAACCAAAACGAATAAATCAGTAATCTAACTACTCTAAATCATACATATGGCAGCACCCTAAATATCACACATCCAATCCTCTACATAGATCGCAAATATATATGTAGCAACAAGCATCAAATAAACCATACCCCTACGAAACAAAACACTATAACTAAATAGTAAGATTACACAAAGAAAACTCTGTTTAAGAAATATAAAATCCTTTATTTTATACATATAACAACAGGTCAGATAAATGTACCCTAAACAAAACGAATAAACAATCGTTACAAGCTTTATAAAAAAAAAAAAAAAAAAAAAAAAAACAAACATAAATACAGTAAACCCTAATCATATACAACTAATCTACAGCTAATAAACGACAATCATTGACGACAACGTAATGACACAAGGAATTAATTATCTCCTCAGAAACACCATGCAAAACAATGCCTCCCTCATCAGCCTCAATCTGTACAATGCGGCCGTCGCCTAGTGCATCAAAGTACAACTCCTGTAGCTCCTCCATTAAGGAATTAATCTCCTCGGCAGTAAATGGATAACCGGGATGTGTACTCGAAACCAAGAGGACATCAGTCAAACCATTATGAAAAATCAATCCAGCTGGCGGCACTAAATGAAAACACAACAAATAATAAACCAAGAATGAACAAATCATCACTCAAAAGAAGAAAAAAAAAAAAAAACTCTCCTATCAATTATACCTACACACAGGAGCTGGAATCTCCAAATGAATAAAATCCTCTAAGGCAAACGGTAGATTAATCATTTCTTCTCCATACAAATCCTGGCCATTTAATACTCCGGGAATATTATGCAAATCCATCACAGCATCTTCCACTGGAACAGCGGCAACCGGACCCAGGTAATACTCTCCCTCATCCAAAGACACCTCGCTTGGAGGCGACTCAGTCGAACCAGACAAATTAAATACATCCTCCTCTCTCTTTATGGGTAAATCAAAGGAAGGCATGTCTTATCCTTTCAAACCAAATATCTCAAAAACACGAATTTACGAAGCAACAGCACAGAAAGACGCATGAAAATTGAATACTCACGCAGAAATCACACCCATATATATAAGAATGACCTAGAGTAGGGATAGGAGACTACAAGTAAAGCAAAATCAAGCAGACAGTGCAAAACATACCAATAGGGCCATAATTTTAGTAACAATCAAGCAGCTACACTGCAACATACAACCCCACACGAAAGAAATATCCCAACACGCATAAACAGGATAAAAAGCTCACCCAACATGGATAGAGACAACTAAGAAGCATCAAACACAGTACAATCAAACAACAACATACAGCACAATGTGCATAACAACAAAAACGAAATAAACACAGTACTAAGAACACAACAGCGGCACGAGATCATAAATAAATCGCATATGCTACATTTACCTTTCACTCGAACAAAAATATAACACAAACGTCAATCAATATCCCTCCTTACAATAATAACTTAATACCAGTAACAGAAAGTCAAATAAGCTAAATGCCCATGCAATTAGATGATCAGTATCATAAGATGAACTAAAACATAAACGCCATCAATGTACCGCCAGTCATACGACCAATGAGAAGCAAAGGCGTACCAGAACAGAAAAGGAAGGGATACAACCTCTGATATTGGACCACTCGCACGACAGCCTAATCAAGATAAAATGGTGCAAATCCAACGATGCCACAACAAGACACTACCAATAAACTGAATGGAATTGCCATCTAAAAACACAACTCTTTCAGAACAGGTACAACTAACGATTAAACCAGACAGAAGAGGGAGAGATACAATATGCAGTAACAAATATACATAGAAATAAATATACATATAAAAACACGACGAGTACTCCAGCAATACCCATATCCTCACACAAATTCACAAAGCGACACAAATTAAGCGAATAAAATAAGCACAAGAGGATGACCGTACATACAACATATGACCACGGGTACATGTGAAATATACATATACTCAGTAAAATGAAAAGCGTCGAAAAACTCTGGCATGAGACAAATGCAAGACACGCGAACAACTCAATATCAGCATAATAGCTGACATACAACAAAGTCAAAGACACGCAAATCTCAAGTTAAGAAACTTATACCATACACTATCAACATAAATAAGAATTATCACAACTACAGATGATAAAAATTACACTAAACTTCCAACCAACCAATAAAATCAAGCACTACGTAAAACAGCTAATAAATAAGAAATATTATTTTAACAAATAAAATACCCACAAACTTTAAATAAACTTAAATACCAGAATGCTTTACCTACGAATAAATCAATGACCCTAAACACCACTACGGTACACTGTATTAAGGGACTCTAACAACACACACAAAGACAAAACGAAAACACTCTGAATCCGACAAGATTACTCAACATGAATGATCTAATAATTTCTCATTGCACACACATCTCGCGGTACTAATCAAACAACAATATACGCAACACAAATTAACAACATATAACCGAACAAAAAAGACACACCTGCATATACACCAAGTAGTATCAACTATCACTACACATTAAGCTACAACGACAAATCGCCCTCCACTAGCATCATACGCTAACAATTACAAGAATTTACAGCTTAAAACGAAACCCCGAACAACTAATATGAAACACACAAGTAGAGTCACGACATAAACACTTTATATACACTCAAATATCCAATACAATGCCATCACAACATTATAAATAATACACTACTCTAAGTCGCAATACAGCAAGATGACTATAGACATCTTTCCCTCACAAGAAGGAGCAAAATCCCAGTAGTAACACACCTAGTCAGTAACACTCAAAAGAAACACATAACATACAGGAACTAATTACAAATCAAATATGAAAACATATAACATTAAATAGCAAATAGCAAATTTTTTTTTTTTTTTTTTTTTTTTTTTTTTTAACAAATAGGCGCCCTTTTTGGAGCCTTATATTTCTATTCTAGTATGCTCCTGAGGTGTGTGTCGTCGCTCATGCGTGTTAGGATGACTGAGAGGTTGCTCCTGATTGGTCTATTTTGCCGCTATGTTTGGTATTTACGCGTGATTTACAATTTGTGATTGAGTTTTGCTTCCTTTAGGTGTGCGGTGTGTTTGACTTTGGCTTCCTCTTTTGAGTAGACAGTTCCAAGTTGTGTTATATGCTTTTGTTTTTGGTCATTGTCCTTTATGTTCTGTTAGCTTCTTTTTTTTTTTTTTTTTTTCGCCTTACTTGTTTCTAGATGTTGTGATTTGATTATTGGAGTCTATCTATTCCTGTGGTAAGAATTTATGGGGTAGTTATCATTGATTTCTTATTGTCTTTATGTGTGAGTATAGGAGTAATCGCTTGTTGTGTGGAGTTATTATATTGCTTCATGATATCGTTGTAGGAGCAGTTTTTCCATATCAAATATTCATGATTGATGATTTTCTGGTGTGAGAGTAGTGCATGATATTTGTTAGAAGCATTGTTGATTTATTTATTGTTAGTTTTGTTTGGTCATGCTATATAATTTCGATTATACTGGTTTCATGCTATTTGATGTTATATGTCACATATTTGATTTGTAATTAGTTCCTGTGTGTTATGTGCTTCTTTTGAGTGTTACTGACTAGGTGTGTTACTACTGGGATTTTGCTCCTTCTTGTGAGGGAAAGATGTCTATAGTCATCTTGCTGTATTGTGACTTAGAGTAGTATATTATTTATAATGTTGTGATGGCATTGTATTAGATATTTGAGTGTATATAAAGTGTTTATATCGTAACTTAACTTGTGTGTTTCATATTAGTTGTTCGGGGTTTCGTTTTAAGCTGTAAATTCTTATAATTGTTAGCGTATGATGCTAGCGGAGGGCGATTTGTCGTTGTAGCTTAATGTGTAGTGATAGTTGATACTACTTGGTGTATATGCAGGTGTGTCTTTTTGTTCGGTTATATGTTATTAATTTGTGTTGCATATATTGTTGTTTGATTAGTACCGCGAGGTGTGTGTGCAGTGAGAAATTATTAGATCATTCGTGTTGAGTAATCTTGTCGGATTCAGAGTGTTTTCGTTTTGTCTTTGTGTGTGTTGTTAGAGTCCCTTAATACAGTGTACCGTAGTGGTGTTTAGGGTCATTGATTTATTAGTAGGTAAAGCATTCTGGTATTTAAGTTTATTTAAAGTTTGTGGGTATTTTATTTGTTAAAATAATATTTCTTATTTATTAGCTATTTTACGTAGTGCTTGACTTTATTGGTTGATCGGAAGTTTAGTGTAATTTTTATTATCTGTAGTTGTGATAATTCTTATTTATGTTGATAGTGTATGGTATAGGTTTTTTAGCTTGAGATCTGCGTGTTTTTGGCTTTGTTGTATGTCAGCTATTATGCTGATATTGAGTTGTTCGCGCGTCTTGCATTTGTCTCATGTCAGAGTTTTCGACACTTTTTATTTTACTGAGTATATATGTATTTCACATGTTCCCGTGGTCATATGTTGTGTGTACGGTCATTCTCTTGTGCTTATTTTATTTGCTTATTTGTGTCGCTTTGTGACTTTGTGTGAGGATATGGGTATTGCTGGAGTACTCGTCGTGTTTTTATATGTATATTTATTTCTATGTATATTTGTTGCTGCATGTTGTATCTCTCCCTCTTTTGTTTGGTTTAATCGTTAGTTGTGCCTGTTCTAAAAGAGTTGTGTTTTTAGTTGGCAATTCTATTCAGTTTATTGGTAGTGTCTTGTTGTGGCATCGTTGGATTTGCGCCATTTTATCTTGATTAGGCTGTCGTGCGAGTGGTCCAATGTCGGAGGTTGTATCCCTTCCTTTTCCGTTCTGGTACGCCTTTGCTTCTCATTGGTCGTATGACTGGCGGTACATTGATGGCGTTTATGTTTTATTTCATCTTATGATACTGATCATCTAATTGCATGGGCATTTAGCTTATTTGACTTTCTGTTACTGGTATTAAGTTATTGTTGTAAGGAGGGATATTGATTGACGTTTGTGTTATATTTTTTTTTTTTTTTTTTTTGTTCGAGTGAAAGGTAAATGTAGCATATGCGATTTATTTATGATCTCGTGCCGCTGTTGTGTTCTTAGTACTATGTTTATTTCGTTTTTGTTGTTATGCACATTGTGCTGTATGTTGTTGTTTGATTGTACTGTGTTTGATGCTTCTTAGTTGTCTCTATCCATGTTGGGTGAGCTTTTTATCCTGTTTATGCGTGTTGGGATATTTCTTTCGTATGGGGTTGTATGTTGCAGTGTAGCTGCTTGCTTGTTACTAATATTATGGCCCTATTGGTATGTTTTGCGCCGTCTGCTTGATTTTGCTTTACCTGTAGCTTCTTATCCCTACTCTAGGTCATTCTTATATATATGGGTGTGATTTCTGCGTGAGTATTCAATTTTCGTGCGCCTTTCTGTGCTGTTGCTTCATAACATTGTGTTTTTGAGATATTGGTTTGAAAGGATAAGACATGCCTTCCTTTGATTTACCCGTAGAGAGAGAAGAGGATGTATTTAGTTTGTCTGGTTCGACTGAGTCGCCTCCAAGCGAGGTGTCTTTGGATGAGGGAGAGTATTATCCGGTTGCCGCTGTTCCAGTGGAAGATGTTGTGATGGATTTGCACAATATTCCCGGAGTATTAAATGGCCATGATTTGAATGGAGAAGAAATGATTAATCTACCGTTTGCTTTGGAGGATTTTATTCATTTGGAGATTCCAGCTCCTGTGTGTATGTATAATTGATAGGAGAGTTTTTTTTTTTTTTTTTTTTTTTTGAGTGAGTATTTGTTCATTCTTGGTTTATTATTTGTTGTGTTTTCATTTAGTGCCGCCAGCTGGATTGATTTATCATAATGGTTTGACTGATGTCCTCTTGGTTTCGAGTACATATCCCGATTATCCATTTACTGCCGAGGAGATTAATTTCTTGATGGAGGAGTTACAGGAGTTGTACTTTGATGCACTGGGCGACGGTCGCATTGTACAGATTGAGGCTGATGCAGGAGGCATTGTTTTGCGTGGTGTTTCTGAAGAGATAATTAATTCCTTGTGTCATTACGTTGTCATAAATGATTGTCGTTTATTAGCTGTAGGTTAGTTGTATATGATTAGGGTTTACTGTATTTATGTTTGTTTGTTCTTTTTTTTTTTTTTTTTCCTCATATAAAGCTTGTAACGATTGTTTATTCGTTTTATTTAGGGTACATTTATCTGACCTGTTGTTATATGTATAAAATAAAGGATTTTATATTTCTTAAACAGAGTTTTCTTTGTGTAATCTTACTATTTAGTTATAGTGTTTTGTTTCGTAGGGGTATGGTTTATTTGATGCTTGTTGCTACGTATATATTTGCGATCTATGTAGAGGATTGGATGTGTGATATTTAGGGTGCTGTCATATGTATGATTTAGAGTAGTTAGATTACTGATTTATTCATTTTGGTTGACCGAGTGTGTAGCTTGCATTATTACTTCTAGTATGTTCCATTTTCGCTGGCTATGTCATATTTCGATGTTTGGGTGGTCTGTTGGGGTATTAACATCTTTGTATTGTTGTGGTGTGTGCGGATTGCGGTGGATTGTCCTATTGTTTTCTTTCCGTGCCGGTGATCTATTGTTCCATAGTCTTTAGGAGGCTTTCCGGTTTTAATATATGTCTTACCCTACTTAGGCTTCAAGTTTGGGTGCGATCGCTCAGTTTATTGATAGTTTTACTGTGTCTGGCTGTTTTATGGGGTTGCATTGTGTGTGCACGTGTGCTACAGTTTGCCCCTTTTGTAGCGTGCGTATGTATATGCTTCCGTGTAGGCTTAGATGAGTTCCCAGAGTGGGCCTTGCAATTCTCTATATTTATTAACCGTGTTCGATATCATTATTTGTTTCCGTTTGGGGGTATTATCAGCTTGATTTTCATTGAGGTCTTTAGGTGTATTTCCAGTCGGGGTCTTGTTCTTCACTATGTATTCGGAGGAGCTCTTTTTCCCTTTATTATTATATTTTTTTTTTTTTTTTTACTTATTATGTGTATCTATCTACGTATTGGTTTATTGTGACATTTAGGCTTTGTCCCTTATCTCTTTTATTATGTGTATATATATTTATAATTTATGTATACATATATTGTGTGTTTGAGGGAGAGTGTTCAAGGATTGTAATGTATTGATTGCTGTTTGCGAGTAGTAGTTTCTATAAATTTGTATGGGCTATTGATTTGATATACGTTCGATATCGCTGTGTTATATAGTTGGTAGTATTACGCATTTCATGCCTGTGTGCCCGGGTTGCGGGGGGCTTTCCGTTCTTACCTGCTGAGATTACCGTGGCATATTGTACCTTTCGGCGTCCTATTGTTCTGATATCCTGGTTTTATTTCATATGTTTTAATTGCTTTCGATACCTTGTACCGTTATCGGGGTTTGAGAGGCATACATTTCCAATTTATCATCAATGTATTTTTATATTATAGATTCTTTTTATATGTGTTTATTGTTAGTTTAATATGACGCGTGTAGAGTAGTATTTGATTTTATTTGGTTGAGGTCTATGAGTTATTGTAGAAGGTCTCTTTTTTTTTTCTCGTCTTTTTGTTTGTCTTTCTTTTTTTTTTTTTTTTTTTTTTCCGGCTCATCTGTCTGTATCATGGGTTTTGGTTGTTTTTAGTTGCTGAGTTCCTTATGGAGTGTGTTATAGCATGTATATTCGGTGTGTGTAAGATTTATTTGTTATCCTTTTATGTGTCTTGACTGTTTTAATGTGTTTTGATTTGTATTGAGCGAGGGTTTACTTCTTATGTCTGTATTAGTTGATTACGATATGATAAATGTTTTAATTATCTTCTATTGATTGATAGCAGAGGATTGTTACCTATGGTTTGCGTGATTTGTATTGTTGTACTTGTGAGTTTTTTTTTTTTTTTTTTTTTATATGTTGGATGTGCAGAGTTATGTCTATTGTTAGATTTTATTTGTTAGTTGCAGTTGTTTGCTTGTGTTTGAGTTTATGTCTACGTATTTGATTACAGATATCTAAGTGTTGTCGTGGATTATATGTAGGAAGGAGGGTTTTTTCTTTCTGTCCTATTATCGTGTGTTGTCAGTTACTGTTTTGCCTAATATATGTCTGATTCGCTTTAGTTACTCGTTTGTGTATGTGTTTGAGTTGATTGATTTAATTGCATACTTGTTTGGACATATTGTTTAATGTAGTGTATTGTTACATTTGTTATATGCTAGCGTATATATTTACTGTCGGTTGATTTCTTACTGATTATTGCATGTTTGCTTGTGATTTAGTGTGAGGTATATAATTATCGTCTTTGTGCTATCTGCGATTTATTGATGTATTCTTGGTTATCATTGGATCGAGGAGTGTTAGTTTATTTAAATTTGTGTGTGTAACTGTAGTATTCGGTTGTATTTTACTTGTTTTATGGTTAAGAGTAATCTAGTGTGTTACATTATGGTTTGTTATGTCGTGTTTTGATATTGAGTGCAGTCGTTGTATATATCTATGTGGGGGTATGCATTTTTCAAGTATTTCCGTTATTATTGTATTTGTGGTTCTGTTTATTAGTTTAATAAGGTTACACAATTATATATGAATTTATTTGGTTTATGGTATCATTTATGTTATTGGTTACAGGTGCAGTACTACAGATTGGTATCTTGTGCATGTCTCATTATTGCTATTTACAATATTTGTGTATATGTTATATATTTTAGTTGGTCGATCTAGTTTTAGAGATATTCGTATTCTATTGCCACGTTATGGGGTGTCTCGCCACGCATGGTATTATTTGTTGTTCAGGTATGTATCCCCTCTACTCTGCGTGAGGTATGATTACTATAAAGGGCTGGTTGCATGCGCATCGTGTTTATATTCGCAAGTTATTTGCTGTCGTTCACATCGTTGAAGTTTTATTCTTTTGATATTCGCAAGATGTGTGCCGCCCAAAGCTCGGTTACGGACGATATCGTCTTCGAAGATTGTTCCGATATAGAGGAAGATCGTTTGTTAGCCGATATGGCTGACGCTCATCTGGATTCTGGGGTTGGCGAGGATGCACCTGTTTTGTCGGGCAATTCCTCAGGAGTGGTAGTGCGGCAGATCTCAACACCGAATACTGGGCAAGTTGCCGCTCGTGTTGACAGGGTTTCTATCTCGCCTATGGACGGGGTTCAAGACGTGGAGATGAATATAATTGAGCCTCCAGCTATAGTGGAATGTGGTAAGTGTAGCAGTTATTTATATATTAGCTGATTACTTTTACTATATGTGTTTGATCCTAGCTGTGTATTAATTCGTTTATTGATTGTTTGTAGATATTCCTGAGAGTATTAAGTTTGTCAGTGGGAGAGCCAACGTTGGAATTGTGTCAACGGAGCATCCACGCTGCCAATTTACTCGGGATGAAGTCGAGGCATTAGTTGAAGACGTGCGGATGCTGTTTTTGCTGGCATCGCCTAACGCTACTTCTCGTGGAGTGAGTACAGCTCATGGTTGCGTGCGGGTGCGTGGCGCTACTAGGGATGCTGTACTGGCATTGGTACAGCTTGTGAAGCGGGCAGGATTCATGTTGGTGCCGATAGAGCAGACTTTGCGTTTGACAGCTGTGTCTTTTCGTTTGCCTTATAAGAGGTGCTCGATTTCTTTGGCAAAAGCGACAGTTGTACGGGCATTTCGTTTGCCTCCTACTATCGACCTAGATGGTTGTAGGTTGGTAGAGCGTGGTTTGTTATTATATTTAGATGTGTCTGTTGGTCAGCGTGTTCTCAATGTGGTCCGTGCGGCGCGTTATTCCGCTTATATATCTTCATTAAATTGTAAGGTGACTTGCCATTTACAGAGTAGTTTATGTTAGAGTACAACGATAGAGCACTGTCGTATTGCGCGCGTCAGCATGCTCTACTGTCTTTTGGTGCGTCGTTTATTTTAAAACAATTGAGTGTCCAGAGCGTCTCGTCGCACGAGCAGAAAGCACAGTCGCGCAGTATCCACCATTATTCGCGGACACGCTATGTCATTTGTATAATATATATGTATTAATAAAGGCCACTGGAATAAAGTATATATAAATAAACAACAGTTTACACTAATATTCTAAGTATGTCTGTGATTGTGATTTTCTCATATATATATATGTTGTTTGATTGTTGTTATGCGTGTCTATATATAATAAAGTTTATGTGTGTTTGCTATGGGAAGAGAGATTTTTTTTTTTTTTTTTTTTTCGATCACCTATCCTTCTTTCTTACTTGATTTATTTGCTTGCTATGGCTATTTCACTTTTCTTGTTGTATGTTGCTGTTAATCTGTAAATTTTGATAGATCTTGATTACTACATACATCAATATTTGTTTTACATAGTAGTGTGGTGTTTCATTAGTTTTTTGCTCTTGTGAAGTGATTCGTTTGGAATTCAGTTATAATATTTCGAATAGTAGGTATGACTCTTGTATTTGGTTCTGTCTGTACAGATTTGGTATCTATTATGCAGGTTTGATGCACTCATACACATTGAGGTTTAGTTGGTGCGTTCATGCGCGTTGTAGGTTTAGTTGGGCTATGGTTCCGATTATAGAGTAGTGTCTTATGTTCTATGTATCCTGTTCGGTTGGTATATTGATGCCTGGGTAAGTGTCGGGCCTTGCATTACTACTTATCGACCATTTATTTCTTCTGCTGCATTTATTTGGTCTATGCGACATCTCGATCTGTCGGTTGTGCCTGGTTGTGCCTTACTTCCAGTTTTCCATACGTTATATGGTTATGTGATTTGCTACTATAGTGTAGCTCCTTTTCTTTTTGTATGAGTCATTATTGATGTGCTGTATTTGAATAGATAAGTGTTGAATGTTTGTGAATTGAGGTACTACTTATATCATCGTTTCCTTTGTATTTGTAATTTACAGTTTAATGATCATTAAGAGAATATTTGGTTTGTTTAGTATTGTCAGTTTTATTTATTATCATCTTTTGTTTCTCTTGTCTTTTACTTCTTTTGATTTGCTGGCTTGTTAAAGGGTCCAGGGATTTGTTTCTTCCAGATATTTAGCAATTTTGTTGGGTTTAATATACTTTATTATGGCTTCATCATATACAAATGAGTCAAAGTTCCTTTTACGCTTACTTAGGTGTCTGGGGCAATCCCATATTATGTGTTTACCGGTTTCTTCTGCTGTTCCACAGAATTTACAGTTGGTAGCCTCAACTTGTGCCATGTGTTTGAGGTGATAGTTTAACGGGGCGTGTCCTGTTGTTATACCTATGACATCTCTGATTTCTTTCTTATTTAATTTCATTAGATCTTCTGTAGATTTGCCTCTTACCTCAGTTCCATACATGGTTTTGGTGTGTGCACTGTCTGTGCATGTTTCCCAACATTGTGTTTGTTGTTCCCTCAAGTCTTTCTTCATAATTCTCTTTATTGTTCCCATAATTCTCTTTATTGTACAGTTTCCTAAATCGTACCTCTGTGCGGTCTCTAAAATCGTACCGGTAGGATTTATGCAATTGGTAGGATTTTTATGTCTTATGCAGACACTGCAACTTCCAAATATTTTCAAATATTTTTCCTTCTAAGAAATATGGATTTAATGAGTGTTGTAAGCGGTTCAACATACCAAAACCTACTTTCAAAAGACATCTTGAGTGTACAATAAAAAGATCGTTATCGTAAAGAAAAAAGAATGGAAATTTCACAACATTAACTGAAGGCGTGGAAGATCAACTGGTTGAACATATTCTCAATGTAAAAATGTTGTTAATTAACATTTTTTGTAGACACATTTTAAAGTATTTTTTAATGTATAAAACTGCATAAATATATCACAAAGAGAATATCCAAACCATATTTTTTATTATAGAGGCATGATACTTACTAGAAGATACTAGGGGCATGATATTTTATGATAGAAGCATGATAGAACACGACAATTATAAAGGTACGATTTAGGGGACTATGAGGTACGATTTAGGATACCGGTTGCTAAAATCGTACTTTTTCAATGCTTTCAAAAAGTGTAATTTACATCAACAATAAACTTTTTTATTCACTTGTTATATTATAAAATGATTAAATAAGCATCACACTATCATTTGAAATTGTTACTTTTATATATAACATTTCCAGTTTCGTGTTTTATACAAATTTGCTTAAGTAGTACGATTTTGGCAACTTTCCCCTACGAGCTAAGAAGCAGTGGCAAGGGGAAAGGAGAGGTCAAGTGGACAGGAGAGGGACACACGTGAACGCAGGAGCACGGACGGGACGTCAGGAACGGAGCTACCCACCACAAGGGCCCTGGACGCGGAAAGGGGAAGGTTGCGCATGCTGCAGGAAGCCAAACCATCACCGTGCGGAGTGCTGGCACCGAAATAAGACGTGCAACGCATGTGGAAAAATAGGGCATTTGGGAGCAGTATGCCGAACAAGGAGGCTGGGCCAGGGGAGAGCAGTAAAGACTGTAGAAGTAGAACGAAGCTCAAGCGGAAGCGAGTCAACGGATGAAACAGAAGGGTACGCAAACTTGCCATCCATGTGTACGAATAATGATTGCAACTCGATTATAGTCAAACCTCAATATTTAGGGATTAAACTGGAGGGCCAGCCAACCAGGATGGAACTCGATACCGGAGCAGCGGTTTCGCTAATGAGCAAAATAGATTGTAAACGACAGTTACCGAAGAATAAAATACAAAAAACAAAAAAAGAGTTAACTTATTATGGCGGGGAAAAGTGCAAACCATTGGGGGTAATCAGAAATATTCAAATAGCATACGGGTCAAGAACCACAAAAGGGAACTTGTACGTTGTGGGACACGGCGGGAGGCCACTCATAGGCAGAGACTGGTTATATAAACTAGGTATATGGCCCGTACACATTAAACAGGTAAAAAGCAAAGGAGAAAAGAGGTACCTTACATCGGTGAAAAACGTAGTAAGCAAGGACATAGAACGACGATTGGAACAAGAACGAAATAATTTTTTTAAGAAATATGATAATTTATTTTCATCGGATGTAGGGACATACACAAAAGCCGAATTTGTGATACGGATGAAAGAGGGCACGAATCCAATTTATTGTAAGGCCCGATCACTACCATTCGCAATTAAAGACAGAGTAAGCGCGGAAATCGACAGATTAGTAAAGGAAGGAACAATATCACCATGCGAAACAGCAGAGTGGGCAACACCGGTAGTTCCAGTGAACAAACAAGACGGGTCAATTAGATTATGTGGAGATTATAAAGTAACGGTAAACAAAAACATAATCGTGGACCGGTATCCTCTACCACGCATAGAACACCTAATTGCAAATTTACAAGGGGGAAGGTATTTCTCAAAAATCGATTTAAAAGAAGCATACGCGCAAGTTCCGGTAGCTGAATCATCCAGGAAATATCTAACGATTTCAACGCACAAAGGTCTGTACCAACCTAACAAGTTGCCATACGGTATCGCGTCCGCGCCGGGATTTTTCCAGCGGCAAATGGAAGGGATTTTCGCTGGAATGCCAAACGTTAATGTCTTTCTAGACGACATAATCATAAAAGGGAAGACAATTGAAGAAAATCTAGAGAACACAGCCGCGGTCTTAGACAAACTACAAGAGTGTGGATTAAAATTGAAACGGAGCAAATGTGCACTATTGCAGCGAAAAATAAAATATTTGGGCGTAGAGATCGACGAAAACGGAGTCCACACACTAAAAAAAAAAAGGTAGACGCGATAAACAAGGCACCAACACCGACGAACACGAAAGAATTGCAAGCCTTCTTAGGGATGGTGAACTATTACAATAAATTTATAAAGGATCGAGCAACAAAATTGCAACCACTATATGCTTGTCTAAAGGGCGACAAGTTCCACTGGACGGAGGCGTGTCAAAGGGCTTTTGAACAGGCAAAAAAGGAATTGCAGTCAGCAGACGTCTTAATAAATTACGACCCAGACAAAGAATTAGTATTAACATGCGATGCTTCAGACTATGGGATCTCGGCAATCCTGGCACACACAACTCCGGAAGGGGAACGCCCCATAGCGTATGCATCGAAGACCTTGAATGCAAGCGAGCGGAACTATGCACCCATAGATAAGGAAGCGCGAGCGATCGTATTCGGAATAAAAAAATGTTTTGATTACGTGTACGGAAGACCATTTATATTAAAAACAGATCACCAACCGTTGGTGAGAATTTTCGGAGAAAACAAAGGCATCCCAGTAATGGCGGCAAGACGGTTGCAGCGTTACGCAAATTTCCTAAGCGCATTCCAATACAAAATTACCTACGTAAAATCGCAGGAAAACAGCGCGGACGGGCTATCGAGGTTACCCATACCACCAAAACAAGAGGTAACGGGCAGCAAACGTGCGGAAAAGGAGTATACGCACTTACATTATGTAACACAGGAATCGTTCACATGTCTCGACGACAAAGTAATAGCACGCGCGACGCGGAAAGACACGACGTTAGCAGTAGTATTAAGGCATATTAGATCAGGGTGGCCAAACAAAAAAACGATCCGGCAAGAGTTACAACCATTTGCAGTAAGGAAAGACGAATTAACAATCGAACAAGATTGTATTATGTGGGGTTATCGCGTGGTAATTCCAAAGAAATTAAGAGAGATAATTTTGAAAGAGTTGCACGGGACTCACATGGGTATAGTAAAAATGAAATCAATAGCTAGATCATTTTTTTGGTGGCCACAGATTGACAAGGATATAGAAGAATTAGCGAATAACTGCCGCAGTTGTTTAGAAGTCAAAGACAACCCAAGAAAGGTTGAATTGAATCCGTGGAAATGGCCAGAAATGCCGTGGCAGCGAATACACACGGATTTTATCGGCCCGTATAAAGGACACAATTTCCTTATGATAATAGATGCCCGAACCAAATGGCCGGAAGTATTCGAGATAAAAACTACAACGGCAGCAAAAACAATAGAATGTTTCCGGAAAACCTTTGCGAAATGGGGATTGCCACATCAAATAGTCAGCGATAATGGACCACAGTATACGAGTAAAGAGTTCGGAACATTTTTAAAAAAATTAGGGATACGGCACATCCGCTCGGCGGTAAAACACCCAGCGTCTAACGGAGCAGCGGAAAATTTTGTAAAGTCGTTCAAACGGAAATTAAAGATATTATTGAGCGAAGGGAAGGCAATAAACGAAGCAGTGGATGCAATACTATTCGAGTACAGATCGACAAAGCATAGCACGACTGGCGAAACACCAGCAAAACTAATGCTGGGCAGAGAAATGAGAACAAAATTCGACTTACTAAGACCAGACATAAACAAACGACTAGACATACAAATCGACAGGCAATGCCAGAACGCGAGGGGGAAAGGACAAGTGGAGTTCGAGGTGAACGAGGTAGTATGGGCAAAAGACTTCAGGGCAAGGACACCCAATTGGATGGAAGCACAGGTGACGAAGAAACTAGGGCCGGTAACATACTTGGTGAAACTCAGTGCGGGGTTGGTGGTAAAGCGGCACGCGGAACAGCTTAGGAAAGCGAGCCCGCAAGCGGATAAAGAGGAATCGAAGGAGGATAGGAGGGGGGAGCCAAAGGTCGAGGCGGGGGTGCGCCGCTCCCCAAGGCTACTACAAAAAAAGACAAGCGGGCGCCGAACTAGAATAGGAAGTAGGAACGGAATTAAACAGGGAGGAGTGTAGAGTATGCTTAGCAGTACGGAGAGACGAGTACGCATGTGTGTGAGTGAGAGAGTATGTGGGCCGACGCGTATGCGTACCGAGAGGTACGGAGACCGCGAAGGCGACGAACGAGTTAGTCGAATAAAAACCTGCAAGCAGATACATCGTGACCTTTCTTACTCCCGACACTACACTCTTGCCAAAATAAAATCGGTAACCTTCCTCACAGTAGAGTTAATTTTTTACTAATCTTTTATACGTCACTATAATATAATGTAATAAACATTAAAATATTGTGTTGCAACTTTTATGTGCCAGTCAGACCCACAAACAATACTGTACGATCTGGGCACAGTGAGGTAGCCAGCTGTCCCGATCTATCTCTGTGTTCCGTCCCGAATGGAACGGTGCGCGTGTGATCGGTGGACCAATATGCGTGAATCGCGACCGAAAGAGACTGAGTTCGGTGCGAGAGAAATAGCGCCGGTGCACGTACGAAGCGACGCGGCACGCGAGCAACTATTATGACTATGACCGTATTGAAGCGCGGTCAAGCCGACAAGAGACTACAGAGAGTCCGAGTGAGAGACAGTCCGCGACTGCGATTGAGAGACCGCGTGACTGAGAGAGAGCGAGTGAGAGTGAGTGGCCGCACCGAAACCGCGACGCATTGATATAAGCATCACACCGACGAGGGAGTGAAGTAGCGGGGGCGCAGGAGCACCCGAGATTGGTGGATCGAAGTCGCGATCGCGCGATCGGAGCGGCGCTGCGAGGTCATTGGCTTAATCGCCGTATTTCGGCGCGACAGGTGCGCGATGATGTATAGCGCCGCCGCGCAGGCGCACGCACGCTGGTCCTCGGTCAACATCAGGGCCGCGGGACCGCGATCGGAGGGCCTTGGCGCAGGTTCGCACGCAGATTACATAAGTTTACAAGGGGAGGACCAGGATTGTGGGTCACCGATTTTGATGAAATTTGGCACAGACCTTCTTTAGCCGAAAATATTGGACACGTGTTTTGCCAAAAGTGGCACTTCTCCCCCATTTTTGAAAAAATCGAGGACAAAAATCAAAATTTTTCGATCGACCTGAAATTTTAGATACACGTTTAGAATTGAGATCGTTTGGTCGCGAACCATGACAACAATTCGAGTGATCTCTACGCCTCGTCCGGCCCTTCACTTTAAGACAGAGCGTACTAAATTATCACTCCGGCGGTGAAGAGGTGTCCGAATCCCAAATTGGCAAGAGACACAGCTTGCCAATGGGTCGCTTATATTCCGAAAGCGCAGTTTTAACGGTCACCACACGGGTATGCCCGTCCGATCCGGGGTGACATTGGGTGACACGGCCCAATTCCCATTTACCCGGGGGAAGATTTTGATTTTGCAGGAGGACCATTCTGCCCACCGTGATCGATTCCTGAGTGGTGCGCCATTTCGACCGTTGCTGCAGGGTATTAACGTAATCGCATTGCCATAGTCGCCAGAATCGCTCCGCGCACTGTCTTACAAGCTGCCAGCGAGACAGCCGGTTTTCGGATAAATCGAGCAGCGAGGGCTCCGGGTTCACGTTGACCGCTGAGCCGATCGTAAAGTGCCCGGGAGTTAGATAGTCGTAGTCGTCAAGCGTGTCGGACAAGGGCGCAAGAGGACGCGAATTGAGACATGCTTCGATTCGGCAAATGAGGGTGTAGAGTTCCTCGAACGTTAATGCCCGGTCGCCCATGACGCGAGACAAATGTTTCTTCACGCTGCGAACTCCGGCCTCCCACAACCCGCCGAAGTGAGGAGCGGAAGGGGGAATAAAACGCCACGAGATGCCGTCCGACGCCGTTGCGTTTTGAAAGTTGGGATTGCGAACAGCTGATCGGTACGCGCGGGTCATCTCGCGATCGGCACCGGTGAACGTGGTCGCGTTGTCAGAATACATGGTCTCCGGAAGGCCGCGTCGCGCGCAGAAACGGGCGAATGCGTTGACAAACGCGTCAGTAGAACAATCACTGACTAATTCCAGGTGGATCGCCTTCGATGCCATGTCCTAGTACCTGGACCGTGGGATAGTATTCACGGCGCCCAAACGGAGACAGTCATACGCACTTCCAGGACCGGCAATTGACACCCGAGCCTTAGTCCGAACCGATAGGTCTGTTTAGTCTCAGACACTCGTCACCTCGCTTTCTTCTAAGAAGGGACGGCTGATAACTCAGCTAGAAGGTTTAAGACAGTACTTTGAACTGCGTTGCGATGATTTTTTTTTTTTTTTTTTTTTTTTTTTTTTTTTTTTTTATGATTGACGGAGGACAGGGTTGCATGGGGTCTCCCGAGAGCTTGCAACAAGCACGGGGAGGCACCGGGTAAATGTCCTCCATAGGGGCGTACCTGGGGACTCACGGCCCCCTTACCGCCCTATGGATGTATATTGGTGTTACCTATATTTAGAGATTAGGGATCGTATTAGAGAACATTGAAATATGGGTGGAGGAAAACTTTCAAAAAACTCCCATAATATGAGCGGGCTCTTCTAAGGAGCCAGTTTCAAATTGTTCCGCCTTGCTTAATCATGCAAGGTGTGTATGATTTAATATGCGCAAGCGCGGGTTGAGCGAGCCTGTGCTCCCAGCTAATGCTGCAATGGGTGAGGGTACTTGACCCGATATGGGATCCCGCAGGACCGGAAGCTGCAAGTCTGTTGTGCTAGTGGGTTGGAATAGACCTTAGCTAAATATGATAGTTTTAGTTTTGTGTAGAATTTTTGAATGTGTAATAATTTAGTTTTCTCGTGTAGCCATTTGGTATCTGTGCGTATTGGATATTTAAGAATAAGTTTTAAGATTTTATTTTGTGTCGTTTGGACTTTTTTGATATGACAATTGGCTGCTGAGTGCCAAACTAATATTCCGTATGTTAAAACTGGCCTGAGGCACATTTTGTACAACAGTATTTTGATATTTGATGACATATTTATCTTAGGATCTAGTAAACGGGCTAAGGCTCTATATGCATTGAATGTCTTAGTGATTCGATCATGAATGGCTGGGGCGAATGTGAACTTGTTATCTAGGAGAATACCTAGGTATGTTACCTCGGTACACCAGTTAATGGAGTGATTTAGTAAAGTTAAATGAAATTTCTCTAGGTCTCTTCTAGTATTCCGTTTTTTAGTGAAAACTATTGCTTGCGTTTTTTCTGGATTTATGGTCAGCTTCCAGTCCTTTAGGTACCCGGACACAGAGTCAAGGTGCCTCTGTGCATATCGCACCGCATACTCAAATCTTGTGGAGGAGGCATATATTGCTGTATCGTCCGCATACAATGCTAAATTTGAGAATTCCGCGTTTGGCAAGTCATTAATAAAGATATTGAACAATAGTGGTCCAAGGATGGAGCCCTGGGGAACTCCTGCACGCACCGGGAGGCTGTTTGAGACATGTTGTTGTAAATTGACTATAAGCGTTCGGTTAGTGAGATATGACTGAAGGAGTTTTACTGTGGGGAGAGGTATTCCGGCCCTCCATATCTTGACCAGGAGTGCATCATGCCAAACCGAGTCAAATGCCTTTGCCAGGTCCAGCAAGACCAGGACCGTGTCCTTATTGGTGTTTAAGTTAGTCGCAATATTTTGCGTTATCCGCAGACATTGTTGGATAGTGGAGTGCCCTGCCCTAAATCCAAATTGCTGATTTATGATAAATTGATTTAAACTTAATTTGTGAGAGATATAATTATAGATGTATCTTTCCAGTACTTTAGATACAATAGGTAGTAGACTAATTGGTCTGTAACTCACTGGCTGCGTAGGGTCTTTACCTGGTTTATGAATTGGAATAACTTTAGCCGTTTTCCATTGACGCGGGAAGTAGTTTCGTCTTATACACTCCCGGAAAATATAATAATACTGTGTGGCTACTCTTGTATGGGCATATTTCAGCATGTCTGCGGAGATCTTATCAAGGCCCGGTGCTTTTCCGGTTTTAAGTGTTTTAAAGGTTTTACGGACCCAACCAGGAGAAGGGGAGTCAGATGTTTCAGGAAACTCGGTGGTACTAGGGGTAGACATGATGAGTTGGATGGAGGAGTTGATAGTACGTTCGAGGGGAGATTTGAGTGCGTGGGCGGTGGTATGTACCCCGGAGAATTGTTCCGCTAGGAGTTGCGCTTTATCGTGGTTAGAAATAATTTCAGCATTATTTATTCTGAACGGGGGGAGGTGTGATCTATTAGAGGTGCTTTTTATCGATCTATAAGTATTCCAGAAGGTTGGGTCTGGTTTCCTGAATCTAGCTAGGAGTTCCTCCCAGTGCCTGTATCTCGTTTCAGCTATGCACTGCTTTATCTCCCTGTCCAGTTCTCTTAACCCTCGGACGACCGAACTCTCCGTTGGCGCCTGGGTCTCTTTCGGCCCCTCACAGACAGTTCACTAATACCAATCCGTAACGGCTCGAGCGAGCTGCTCGCCGGATGCCGTCGGCTCACTTCAAAAGATCTTTTATGCGTTATCGCTTTGAGAACAATTGACGAACGCCGCGCCGGTGACACCGGCCCAAGTAGCGAACGTCTTGTTAGAATGTGTGTGTTTCCGCAGCCAAGACATCCCGGTACCGTGACCCAGTCACAGTAGTCGGACGGTTAATGAATCTACTGTAATTGGTAATAACAAAGTCTATAATAGACGGATTTCTGTTTCCGGGGAAACAAGTGAATTCATCTGGGGCTACAATTCTGTAGTCTCTGGACAGGAAGTGGTTAAACAATGCTATGCCGTTTGGGTTTGCGATGTGGTTACCCCAAGCGCGATGTTTGGCATTCCAGTCGCCAGCAACGAGATATGGACTGGGAAGACTCGTAACCAGATTCAGGAGTCCATTACTAAGTTTGATATATGGTGGAACATAAATCGCGGCTATAGTTAGTTTAGGGACATTTATCTGAATCGCGGTGATTTCTACAAGTTCTGTTTCTGGAGGCTTGATGGCCGTGAAATCTATCTCTGATTGGAGTAGTATCAGCACCCCCCCTGATCTATTTCGTCCATGGGACATCCTATCCTTTCTCACGACTCTATAGCCGGGAATGATGAAGGAGAGGTCGGGAGATAGCCAGGTTTCAGTTATGATTAGTATGTCACATTTGGAGGTTTTGAGAAAGAGGAGGATTTCATTTCTATTGGGAATCACCGAACGGGCGTTCCAAAGGAAAATTGAAGGGAATGGAGGAGCCATCTAATCCAGGGCGGACAGGATTTGTATGATAACATTGAATTTCTCAAGTTTGGTACTGCATCCTCGCAGTCCGGTTACTAATTGTCTGGTTATAGTGAGCATTTCTTTAATGTCACATAAACTGTTCAGTTCTTGAATTGCTTCTTTAAGAGAGACAATATCATTGGCATTAGTTGGTATTCTGTCCGCCCTGAGATTAGACGGTTCTTGAGACAGTGGTTGGTGAACAGTTGGATTTGGGAGTTGGGAGGGGACTGAAGGATCCGCTCCCCTCCTCCCAGCCGGGCCCGCGAGTGCCGCGGCATATGAGTGGTTCGGGTTAATGTAACGGGTTTGAGGAGCATTTAACCCGTGATTTGCACCGAGCAAAAACCGTGAAGCTATGGGGAGGTCCCGCTGGACCTGGCGTTTAGGCTGTGAGTTACGTTGCTCTTGTCTGGTTAGATAGCTCAACAGAGCTGGGCACTGTGAGTAATTGGCCGTATGTGGGCCGAAACAGTTCTTACATTTGGGAGTAACTTCCCTGGGCTTGGTGCACTCCCGGGTGAGATGAGGGCCTGCGCATTTGACACACGCGAGAGGAAGGTTGCAGTTTCCTGCGGAATGCCCATACGCTTGGCAGCGATAGCATTGTGTATAATTCTTATTGGACATGTATTTGTCCCAATATATACGGGTGTGAAAGATAAACCCTGTCGCAAACACCTGTGCCGGTGCGCAGTCGGCAGGGAAAATGACCTTACAGATTGCGTATTTTGAACTCTCATTTCGCGGATTGATATAAGATACATGGGTCACCGGGAGACCAGCGGACTTTATTTCTGCTTGAACTTCTTCCAGGGGAAGTTTAGGGAGACCGCGTAGGACAAATGCATGAGCTTTGTCGGTGTTCAAGGTGAATGTAAAGTATGGTATATTTTTGGAGTTTAACTCCTCTCTGAATTTATGGTAATGTTCCATATGAGCAAGTTGTAAACGTATTCTGTTGCCTAGGTATTTAATATGAAAATTTTGGGTACCGAAGTCCTGTGTCAATTTTTTATTAAATGAAATTATGTCAGAGTTAAAGTTTGATATATATAATGGTGGCGGTCTCTTAGTACGCAAATTTGAGTTAATCTGGTCTCCCGGTGTGACCGGAGTCTCTGAGTGTGGTTTGTCAAACGCGGACAGGGCAGCAAAAGCCTTGTATGCCGATGATACAGCGATATATGCTTCCTCCACTAGACTTGAGTACGCGGTGCGTTATGCACAAAGACATCTTGACTCCGTATCCGGGTTCCTAAAGGACTGGAAACTGACTATCAACCCAGAAAAAACGCAAGCAATCGTATTTACTAAAAAACGTAACACCAGAAGAGATTTGGAGAAGTTCCACTTAACGTTATTAAACCATTCGATAAATTGGTGCACCGAGGTAACATACCTAGGAATCCTCCTAGACAGTAAATTCTCATTTGCTCCGGCCATTCAAGACCGAATCATTAAAACACTTAATGCACATAAAGCATTAGCTCGCTTATTGGATCCTAAAATTAATATGTCACCAAGAATCAAAATATTGTTATACAAAATGTGTCTCAGACCTGTTCTAACGTACGGAATACTAGTCTGGCACTCAGCAGCCCACTGTCATGTGAAAAAAGTTCAAACGACACAAAATAAAATCATGAAACTCATACTTAAATATCCGATACGTACAGACACAAAATGGTTACATGAGCGAACTAAATTAACTTATATACAAGAATTTTACAACAAATTAAAACTATCATACCTAGCTAAGGTCTACTCCAACCCTCTGGCACAACAGACTTGCAGTTTCCGGTCCTGCGGGATCCCGTATCGGGTCAAGTACCCCCACCCCCTGCAGCATTAGCTATGAGCAAGGCTCGCTCAAACCGCACCTATGGCCAATCATAAACACCATGTCCCCTCACAATTACCATGTGAGGCTTTACTAATATTCGGACAGGCTCCTACATGAGCCGTTTCATATCACGGGAGTTTTTGAAAATTTTCCCCCCACCCTCAACTCATTGTTATCGGAAAGACTCATCACGCCAAATATAGGTAACACCAAAAAACATCCATAAGGCGGTGAGGGGGCCACGAGTCCCCAGGTACGCCCCTATGGAGGACAATCCCGGTGTCTCCCCGGGCTTGTAGTAAGCTCTCGGGAGACCCCTTGCAACAGTGTCCTCCGTCCAATCAAAGAATTATTTAAAAAAAAATAAAAAAAATAAAAAAAAAATTCAGAACCATTTTTCCACAAACAACTTCCCTCCAGTAGATTAATAACTCGGAATCATTCTCCCGACCGGGGTGGCCACGCCACCCCCGGTCTTTAAAATTAATCTCAAGCGTCCCACTCGCACCCGTAACATGCGTAAGGGAACACCTAAAAAAGCACTTACGGAATCCAATCTACGTAAATTTGAGATATCATATAAGGACAGCCCGCCGACAAGCATGGCTGATCCCCAAATTATTCCGTCTACCAGTACGTTCAAGAGCTCGTCTAAGTCGGCGCAGACTACTCAAATACAGAAACAACTTCATCTAGATCCTAGTCGTGCTGATGATCAATCATCACACGACTCTAGTGATGAGTCCGTGTTCTCAACATATAAAATGATAAAAAGCAAAAGCTCTCGTAAGACATCGCCATTACACAATACACCCAAAAAATCCAAAATCGCGAGGGGCGAGCAGCCTACTGCTCCCACACCGCATATAGTGGAGGAGGTCGCTTTTAAGGTACCTACCACCAACAAACAAATCTCCGGAGGTTAGTTTCCGTAAGGGCTTTTATCGGAGTTCCCTTGCGCATATCTCGAGTGCGCACGGGACGTTTGAGGTTAATTTTATAGACCGGGGGTGGCGTGGCCACCCCGGTTGGAAAAGTTGTTGGAAAAGCTGTATCAGATTAATAAGGTGGAGAGGGGTAATTCTCGAACGCGAGCCGTGAGGAGCACGAGTGGGGGAAGCCCAAATGAGCAAACGACCAATACAGTTTTGAGTGGGTAAAGACCCTATATGATCAGACCCGGTGGGAAAAGGGAAAAAGGGGGGTTGGTTAAGAAAGCCTGATTTGTGTATTAAATTAATGTATATGAGGCATTCCATGCCAAATCGGACACTTTCGGACCTCACCCCCTTCGATTTTTTTTTAAATTTTTTATGTTTTTAAGCCTGATGAAATACGCGTTCATGAATTTTTTCAGATTTTTTTGACCATCCGTTTCGAAAATATGAATTTTCTTAAAATTCGGGCTCATTTTTTTCAAATGCTCATAACTTTGCGAAAAATGGACCAATATGATCGTTCTTTTTTTCAAAATTTGTGTTTTTGAATGCTCTTTCAAGAAAAAAATATAATTTTTATCGACATAATTTTTTTCTTTGTTTAATTTTCATTTAAAGCACAAAATATTTTCTATCTCAAAACATGTCCCCTTCGATTTTTTTGAAAAAATTCTCAAATAAACTTTGATGCATGTAAGAACTAAAAAAAAATTCCCATCGTGGGGAAACTCTTCGTTCTATTTTTTTTCTATTTTCGAAAATATCCATTCTCTCAAATCGTTCGTTCCGTTTGAATGAAAAACGTTTTTTTTCGAGATGTATGCCCCGTCCGATTTTTTTGAAAAAATTCTCAAAAATACTTGGATGGATATAAGAACTTCTAAAATTTGTCCGATGGTGGGGAAATATTTCGTTCTATTTTTTTTCTTTATTCGAAAATATCTATTCTGTCACATCGTATATTCCATTTCAATGGAAAATGTTTTGTATCTCAAAACATGTCCCCTTCGATTTTTTTGAAAAAATTCTCAAATATACTTTGATGCATGTAAGAACTAAAAAAAAATTCCCATCGTGGGGAAACTCTTCGTTCTAATTTTTTTATTTTTTCGAAAATATCCAATCTCTCAAATCGTTCGTTCCGTTTCAATGAAAAACGTCTTTTTTCGAGATGTATGCCCCATCCAATTTTTTTGAAAAAATTCTGAATGAAGCTTTGATGCAAGTATGAACTTAAAAAATTTGTCCGATCGTCGGGAAACTCTTCGTTCCATTTTCTTACTTTATTTGAAAATATCTATTCTAACAAATCGTATGTTCCGTTACAACGGAAAATGTTTTTTAACTCAAAACATGTCCCCTCCGATTTTTTTGAAAAAATTCTCAAATAAACTTTGATGCATGTAAGAACAAAAAAAAATTTCCCATCGTGGGGAAACTCTCCGTTCTATTTTTTTTCTTTATTCGAAACTATCTATTCTGTTACGTATTCTGTTCGTTTTGGTGGTTAAATTGAAATGGAACATACGATTTGTCAGAATAGATATTGTAGG
Source organism: Anoplius nigerrimus (assembly GCA_914767735.1). Classification (NCBI taxonomy): domain Eukaryota; kingdom Metazoa; phylum Arthropoda; class Insecta; order Hymenoptera; family Pompilidae; genus Anoplius; species Anoplius nigerrimus. Next base: position 385,943 of record OU612086.1, read on the forward strand.
ATGCGAGACGTCAGGAGCGCGTATGTATGAGGAAAAATGGTTCCGAATTTAATGATCTGGTGGGGGGTAATGCCGACACGCGAACCGTGGAGAGCCCAGTGGGGGAAGCCCGTCTTGTGCCGCCGCGACTAAGTATCGCAAGTGAATAAGGACCGTGTTTCGTTTTAAATCTAAAATGTATATTAAATAAATATTTGTAAAAAAATGTTTCGTTTTAAATCCAAGATAAATATTAAATAAACATTTGTAAAAAATATTTCTTTTTAGATCTCAAATACTTAAATGTTTAGTAAACATTTGTAAAAAAATGTTTCGTTTTAAATCTAAAATGTATATTAAATAAATATTTGTAAAAAAATATTTCTTTTCGAATCTAAGATAAATATTGAATAAACATTTGTAAAAAATATTTCTTTTCGAATCTAAGATAAATATTAAATAATCATTTGTAAAAAAATATTTCGTTTTAAATCCAAGATAAATATTAAATAAACATTTGTAAAAAATATTTCTCTTCGAATCTAAGATAAATATTAAATAATCATTTGTAAAAAATATTTCTTTTTAGATCTCAAATACTTAAATGTTTAGTAAACATTTGTAAAAAAATGTTTCGTTTTAAATCTAAACTGTATATTAAATAAATATTTGTAAAAAAATATTTCTTTTCGAATCTAAGATAAATATTGAATAAACATTTGTAAAAAATATTTCTTTTCGAATCTAAGATAAATATTAAATAATCATTTGTAAAAAAATATTTCGTTTTAAATCCAAGATAAATATTAAATAAACATTTGTAAAAAATATTTCTCTTCGAATCTAAGATAAATATTAAATAATCATTTGTAAAAAATATTTCTTTTTAGATCTCAAATACTTAAATGTTTAGTAAACATTTGTAAAAAAATGTTTCGTTTTAAATCTAAAATGTATATTAAATAAATATTTGTAAAAAAATATTTCTTTTCGAATCTGAGATAAATATTGAATAAACATTTGTAAAAAATATTTCTTTTCGAATCTAAGATAAATATTAAATAATCATTTGTAAAAAAATATTTCGTTTTAAATCTAAAACAAATATTAAATAAACATTTGTAAAAAATATTTCTTTTCGAATCTAAGATAAATATTAAATAATCATTTGTAAAAAATATTTCTTTTTAGATCTCAAATACTTAAATGTTTAGTAAATTATCGTAAAAAAATATTTCGTTTTAAATCTAAAATAAATATTAAATAAACATTTGTAAAAAAATGTTTCGTTTTGAATCTAAAATGTATATTAAATAAATATTTGTAAAAAAATATTTCTTTTTACATCTAAAATAAATATTTAGTAAACATGTGTAAAAAAATGTTTCGTTTTAAATTTAAAATGAATATTAAATAAACATTTGTAAAAAAATATTTCTTTTTACATCTAAAATAAATATTTAGTAAACATTTGTAAAAAAATATTTCGTTTTAAATGTGAAATGAATATTGAATAAACATTTGTCACAAAATATTTCTTTTTAGATCTCAAATAAATGTTCAATAAACATTTGTAAAAAAATATTTCGTTTTAAATCTGAAATGAATATTGAATAAACATTTGTAAAAAAATATTTGTTTTTAAATATAAAATAAATATTTGTTACATATTTAAATATTAAAAAGACATTGAATATCTTTTTAATATCAGATACATATCTATTTAATATTTTGTGCTACTAGGGAATTGGAAGAGTCAACGAATATACGGTAGTCGGCCGTGTATTGTTTGATTTGGTATGTCCCGTAACGGAAGACCCGAGCGGGCAAATAACAAAGGAGACCTTTAGCAGGTAGGCCGCGGGTTACGGACACCTGTGTGGATTACCGGCGGTAATAATCCTCGCGATTACTCGATAAAATTTGGGTAATAATCGGTTGATTTAAAGTTTTGCGGTCAAAACTCTGGTTTCATAAAGACTGGGGCATTTTATTCCGGCTATGCTCCTTAATGTATAAGAATAGATAGCCTGTTGGGTTACAGGAGGATGCAATAATATTACTTAAAGCAAAATAAATGAGTAATGAATTATGCTAGATAAATGAGGTTTGTTACACTATCTTATATCAATGAGAGAGTAATAGAGTAATAATTGTAATTATTAAAATTCTAATAAATAAGCTGTTCAGCTATGGACTCCGATGGGTGTAAGTGATATACTTTTATAATACTGTAATATAATAGTTAATGTATTTTAATTGGGTGATATAATAGCAGGGATTTTAGAATGTAAATTAATGCAATTGAGTATACTATTAAATATTAATTAAAACAATTACTGATAATACTCTGTACTATATAGCGGAAAGCCCGGCACAAGGCACTGGGGCCGGAAAAGGAATGAGTCCGCTATTCCTGATATTATATTATGTAAATTGCAAAAGAAGAAAAGAGAAAGAGATAATTAATTCAGCAATAATGTTAGTTAATGTACTTAAGTTATAATTAGTATATTGAGCAAAAGGTACTCAAGTTTCGATGTCTTGATGCCGCAGCGAAAGCCTGAGTTGAGGATGGTTGGCACACAACACAATTTCAAAATTACTTCCGACTCCGACGAGCGCACCGATGAGAATGGAAAAATGGTTCCGAATTTAATGATCTAGTGGGGGGTAATGCCGACACGCGAATCGTGGAGAGCCCAAGTGGGGGAAGCCCGTCTTGTGCCGCCGCGACTAATTGTAAGTATCGCAAGTGAATAAGGACCGTATCTAGTCAGCCTTATGCTGAATTAAATGAATAATTAGGTGTGGATAATATTTGATTGATTTAAATTAGTTAACCGAGGCTACGTAAAAATAAAATAAAATGTCTTTGGTATTTCCAAATTAATTGATTATTCGGTGTGAGCAATTGAAAGAGTCAACGAATATACGGTAGTCGGCCGTGTATTGTTTGATTTGGTATGTCCCGTAACGGAAGACCCGAGCGGGCAAATAACAAAGGAGACCTTTAGCAGGTAGGCCGCGGATTACGGACACCTGTATGGATTACCGGCGGTAATAATCCTCGCGATTACTCGATAAAATTTGGGTAATAATCGGTTGATTTAAAGTTTTGCAGTCAGAACTCTGGTTTCATAAAGACTGGGGCATTTTATTCCGGCTATGCTCCTTTATGTATAAGAATATATAGCCTGTTGGGTTACAGGAGAATGCAATAATATTACTTAAAGCAAAATAAATGAGTAATGAATTATGCTAGATAGATGAGGTTTGTTACACTATCTTATATTAATGAGAGAATAATAGAATAATAATTGTAATTATTAAAATTCTAATAAGTAAGCTGTTCAGCTATGAGCTCCGATGGGTGTAAGTGATATACTTTTATACTACTGTAATATAATAGTTAATGTATTTTAATTGGGTGATATAATAGCAAGGATTTTAGAATGTAAATTAATGCAATTGAGTATCCTATTAAATATTAATTAAAACAATTACTGATAATACTATGTACTATAAAGCGGAAAGCCCGGCACAAGGCACTGGGGCCGGAAAAGGAATGAGTCCGCTACTCCTGATATTATGTTATGTAAATTGCAAAAGAAGAAAAGAAAAAGAGATAATTAATTCAGCAATAATGTTAGTTAATGTACTTAAGTTATAATTAGTATATTGAGCAAAAGGTACTCAAGTTTCGATGTCTTGATGCCGCAGCGAAAGCCTGAATTGAGGATGGTTGGCACACAACACAATTTCAAAATTACATAGTGCGTCCATCGGGGAATTTTTAATGAATTGAGAGCGCGGATGCGAGAGGAAATCGCGGTCCAATCCTGAAGGAGGGGGGGCGGGATAGGATCGTCCCAATCGAGGCGGCTTCTCCACAGACTCTGAATAAGAATTTTTGCCTTAATAATGACCGGCGTTACCCATCCTAACGGGTCATAAAGCCGCGCGATTATTGATAGAAGTAAACGTTTCGTCGCGGGCGCGCTATCGAACGGGGAAACCGGAAAATTAAACTCATCGCGATTCGGGTTCCAAACAAGTCCAAGGACTTTAATGTGTTCGTCTGCTGCCAATACCTTTTTGCCGGCCGCGATTAAAACGGAAGGGTCAAGATCAGCGACCAGAGTGGGCTGGTTACTTGCCCATTTACTAAGAGTAAATCCGCCCCGCGACAAAAGGGCCACTACCTGGTCACGCGCTTCCTTAAGGGATTCGAAGTCGTCGGCCCCGAATAACACATCGTCGACGTATGTGTGTGATCGCAATACTGGAACCGCGACAGGGAAGTCATGACCTTCGTCAAGAACAAGTTGTTGAAGTACCCGCAACGCTAAATATGGGGCACAGGCCATACCATAGGTCACGGTCAGTAATTGATACTCCTGCAGAGAAAAGGAGGAGTCGGGATGCCAAAGGATGCGTTGAAAATCAAGGTCTTGAGAATTGACCAATATTTGTCTATACATCTTAACGATGTCGGCAGAATAAACGAATCTTCATTGTCGCCATCTCAAAGTTATCGCGGATAAGTCGGTTTATAATTTAGGGCCAGTTAACAGGAAGTCATTAAGTGTGCTTCCGTTAGAAGTACGACAAGAAGCATTAAAAACAACACGAAGCCGATTCGGAGAAGCGTCCGTGCGGAGTACCGGATGGTGCGGGATGTAAACAGTCGACGCGTCTCGACTGGTCACCGAAGCGACGGTTCTCATATGCCCGAGCGATTCATACTCGCGCATAAACTTGTGGTACTCCTTCTGCAACGTGGGGTCTAAATGCAATTGTCGCGAAATCCGATGGGCCAATTTAGTCGCGATATTCCGAGAATGACCAATATTAATGGGGGGGCCTGTCTTGAACGGTAGCCGCACAACGTATCGGCCTGACGCGTCGCGAAAATGAGTTCGCCGAAAATGAGACTCCGCTTGAGAGTCACTGGGCTCCAAATAGTGCGACGTAGGTACGTCCTCCAATTCCCAGAATCGCTGTACTGCGTCGTCGAGCGAAGGCGTTGCGCAACAGTGAAGTACCGAGACGTTATTTGTTTTGGTACGATTCGTTCGCGGAATTCGACCGCCGGGCGCGAAGCGGAGAGAGGCCTCGCGGGGACCACAAATAATCCAGCCAAAAATCGACTTCTGTGCTAAAGGCTCACCGGGGTTTCCCTTACGGACGCCATGAAGAAGTACGTCATTGTATAGATCGCACCCGATTATGATATCGAATGGAGTTGACGCAGTGGGATCCGGATCCGCCCACTCAAGACTAGATAGATGTTCGAATTTGTCGAGTGTGGGAGAGGGAGTAGGAACGTATGTCGTCATTGACCGACGAATAGCCGCGTAGATGTCGAATGAGGGGCCAAAACGGGCGCGATGCGATACGATTATATGAGCCGCGTGAGTAGATGAGCCGGCGGGGTCGCCGTCAACGGTATTAAACGAGATAGGCATACGGATGCGCCTCACGCGTAGCAATTGTGCAAGGTTTTCGGAAATGAATGTCATCTCCGCTCCTTGATCGATCAAGGCGCGGACCACGGCGTGGCGGCCTCCCGGAACACGGACCATGACATAGGCTGCTGCCAAGAGCATTTTGCGACGCGGTCTAGAGGAAACTGTAGCGTGGTGAACAGTCGCGTCGGTTCGCGGGGTAGATTCCGCACCCACTGGCGCGGGAGGGACCGGAGCACGAGAATTGCCCCGGGAGGGCCCCGAACCGGAATTTAAATGAAGGGTCGAATGATGACGCTTCCTACAAATCCGACACACGTTCATGCTCGGACAATCGGTGACCGCGTGACGACTACTCAGACAATTGTAGCATCGGTTGTGACGACGCACAATTTCGCGGCGCTCGACCGGGGAGAGAGACTTATATCTAGCGCACGCTCGCAATGAATGCGGTTCGGAGCAAACCGGGCAAACACCGTCCTGAGACGACACGCCGATGGTGGCCATATGAATTCGCGATGTCGCGGGTTTAGAGCGGGTTTGAGGCGATGCGCGAGCGACCCGCTCCAACGCGCGGACACGAGTAAGAAAAAAGGTTTCCAACTCCTTGAACGATGGAGCATCATCCGGGCTCGTCGCTTGAAGAGCCCAGGCCTTTTGGGTTACGGGATCGAGACGATTTGATAAGAGGTGCACCAACGTGTCGTCCCAGAGCTGGGCAGGGGTCCGATCGAGATTTGAGAGAGAAGCAACGATACCTTTGAACTTATCATAGAGTGTGCGCAGGTCCGCTGCGTTCTCACGAGTCACGGCGGGCAACGAAATCAACGACGAAAGTATAGTGTCAAGCAACCGATTCTTGTCTTCGAAACGGGCGACCAGCAATGTCCACGCGGGCTCGAAATTCGCGGCGGTGGGGGACAGATGATTAATGCACTCGAGCGCGGAGTGACTGAGATTAGAGATCAGGTAATGCATGCGCGCAAAATTACTTAAGTCTTTGTTCTTCCGCACCAAGGCGGTGAAGCTATCACGGAAAGAACACCAGTCGGCATATTTACCAGTGAAGGGCGTCAGTCGTATTGGCGGAAGAGGAACGGTATGCGCCGTGGACGGAGAGTGGTACGTGGAGGCGTCCAACACCGAAGGATGAGGGCTCGCAGGCGGCTCCAGGTCCTCCAAGCAGTCACTCATGTAGTCCCGGGCTTCATTGTAGGCGTCCTCGACCAGGTGCAAATGGTTCTCGGTGAAGTAAGGATGCGTGGCCTGATCCTCAGCAGTGGTCGCAAGGACCAGCTGGTCATGCTCGTGCTGGAAGTCCTTCCACGCGTCGGAGAGGGCTGCGATCCGATTTCGCACTTTAGCAGCCGTGAGGTTGGATAGGCCGATCCTTTTGAAGTTCGGCAGGGCCCGCTCGATCTGGTCCCGCAGACGCTTCTGTTTCAGCGCCATCACGTCCATGGTTGTTTGCCCTCCACAAAGGGTATGGTCAGTGGGCCACGAGCGCTATCAATAACTCCTGAAAAAAAATCATATTTACATGTATAAAGTTACGAATTTACTAATAAATTCAACAAAGCGTTGGATATATTTTTTAATTCTACTACATACCTCTCGCATTAGCCATGGTTAATATAAACCGCGCTACATTGTCACTCAAAACCTGCACCGCGTGCTTCACCCGCATCTTCTTTATCCGGTTTTTGCTGACGTGGTTGTCGGTCAACTTCTTCATCATGGTACAATCGAGGTTGATCTGGTCCATTTCGTACGCCAGCTCGATGGTCCTCCACGATAGATATTCCTTGGCATCCCCGGTAGCGTTGATGACTTCCAAATCCTTGGCGAGTAAATTATTGCGGATACCTTTGATGAGGTGCGGCGGGTCGTACACCGCAACAAGTGGTCCTCCGTCGGTGTAGATTATATTTCCTACAAAAATTCTGAATGTTTCTTCTGTTCCGCAAAAAATACTCGTATTCGGAGTGCAAGTTAATCCGTTCTAGCTAACTGCTCGTTTACCCTTTCTACCTAACTGTTCGTTGGTCCCCGCGACGCAATTAAAAATGAATCAATCCCTTGCACCTACCTGTAAACCAGTTCCGAGTGATTCCGTATATACACAGTAATCTCTTCTATTAACACGTTGATCGCCCAATCACCCGTACTTGGATGTAGCCCCCGCGGCTACGTTTCCCGGATGACAAATGAAATTCTTGTAAACTACCTACAAAATCCTGTTTCAATTAAACGAAGGCGAGTGTCATCCGGGAAACATAGCCACAGGGGCCGTCACACAAGTACGGGTGACATGGCGTTTAACGTGGTAAATCGCAAATTGTAAAATCCAAGTCCAAAACACCACAAACGCGCTTCATCATTATCCCGGAAAAGATTACGGTTGTATTAATGACTTACCTAAAAGTTGGTTGTCTACCGGGGCCTGGCGTGCTGTTTGTGACACGAGTTCGGTTATAGCTTTTACGTTTGACGATCCTTGATCGCAAACGTACGCTACTATTTTAAGTCCGCAACTCGCGACGGCCCCTGTAACTTCTTTGATTAACATCGTTAAATCCAAAGAAGTTGTTTGCCTGTCAGAGAAGTAAAACGCGAGTGGAAGTTTCCACCCGGTTTTAATTCCCCGCAGCATAAACACAAGGGCAACGTCTGCGAGTTTTGGACGCCGAACTCTGCCGTGGTCCTCGAAGCCTATAATTCTTTCGAGGGAGGGGCACCAATCAATGTGGGCTTTGATGGAAATTTCATCCCACATTAGGCAGCACACCTTTTCCACTCCCATCATCTTCCGGGCATTTTCCTGCAAATGGTTTAATAAATTATTATTTAGTCCAGGCTGCAAGACCATGGAACGTAATAGCCTTCTTAGGACGCTTCCGCTCGGCAAATTAAATAGCGATGAAAGATACGTGTATACCCCCCTGGAATGCTTGTACAGGGACAAGCAAAGTATTTTTTCTTTCATTGAAAATCGCCTTCCCTACAAATCACAAAAATATGACAATATAGTTGTATATTTTAAACACAAAATTCAGTATTTATTTTATTAGTACAAGCATACCCGTGCTGCATATCTCGATGACCGCAATTGCATCTCAATAAATGTTTTTTGACTCTCCGACAAATGTGCGGCCTGTGACTGCAGATGATGAGAAGAATAAAATTTCTTCGCCGCCTTCAGTCGCTTCCTCAAGGTCAGTAACTTTGTGTTGTAGTATTTCCGGCTGCGGAACAACGCCCGCGCTGCTTTATACAGGCTGGCCTTTTCGGGTGTTAAATTTGCTGCGTTTGTTCCTGCAGTTAACAAACGCAGCAGGCTCTTAGTGTTCCGGGGTGTCTCCATACTTCCTACTGCCTGATTGTGCAAATAGAAAACTTTTTTGTATATTGTATAAAAATATGAGGGTATTTCATATATTGCATTGGGTAGAGGGTACATGCAACGTATGAGAGTGCTGTATATGTCGCACATACCTTTACTTCCATTTCGGAAGTGCATACAGAAGTATGCAACCTGGCTCTACTGCCACTTTCCAAGTTATGTGACCGGGTTGGCTGCACATCTCCTGATATCTGGTTGCATAAGAGAAAACCGATTAGATTTTGCATGACACCATGAAGGTACAACACACACTTTGTTTTAGAATAATTGTTACAAACCTTTACCGCTGTTGTGGAAGCACATACAGGAATATGTGGCCAGTTGGTTCTGTCCCCATGTTGCACCTCGTAAGAACAAGAGGGCTGTATGGTTTCTATTATCTGAGTATGCAAATAATATATATTACATTTTGAATTAATATATCAGAATCTTATAGACGTATTGTTGGATTGGATGAAAGTGACATACGTTTGTTTCCTCTGGAGATATGCTGACAGCTCCTGGTAAATGTAATGTTGGCACAACATTGCATTTTAGCTTCCTTCTTGCGTATCCCACGATGTACTCTTCTTCCTTAAAATGTCGGTAGCAAATAATCCACTTCTTCCTTAGATGATCATTGCTACTCAGACTCCCGATTTTTTCCGAATAAACTGCAGCCTTCCATAATTCGAGCCTGGCAGGATCCTTCGGAAAAGAGTGCACTGGCACCGTACCCCTCATTGAACGGCATCCAAGCACGCGACACTCGCGCAAACTCATGACTCGCTCTTGTGCACCACGCACTTCAGAAATGCACAAAAACGTAGAATGTTCGACTAATGCTCGCCAAATTTCCGTTGCGTCCACTTTGACCTTGCAACAAGAATGTAAACAATCGACGGGCGACAACAGGCGATGATTCATTTTGTTTCAAATATCAAATGACTCCCGCAAAAATTCAGCCAATAGCAATTGAGCTACTGCCGCGACATCTTAACGACCCACCGCCGGAGCGGTACTACAGACGTTACCACGTTTTAGAGGGGGAGTGAACAGGCCCTGCGTGCGACACACCGACGTGTGTAACCGTTTTTCTCTAGTTTTACATTGCACGCGTGAAAACGTATCAATTCTGAATGTTCGTCAGTGACGTTTTTTGATCGTGTTGGATGGGAAACGCACTGTTATAGATTGGAACGTACGAATTTAATATCAACATATTTTGGCCCATAATGTCGTCGCCCGCCAATGTGTCCAATACCGAGAACACCCTTCAATATTCAGAGGAAAAATCATTGTCACTCTACCGCGCCGTAAAAGAGGTTAGCTTGATGGGAATAAATTGCGCGGTTTCAATTAAACGTACGACTTTTCGCCACGTACGCGACGACGTGCATTAACGAGAGTTTTCTGTCTATTGTAGAATATATATCAGATTGAAAAATTGGCCATCGACGTGGATGCAAATTTGAAGAACATTAAGAAGAAAGTGACGACAACAGTCTTTCTAATCAACGCTTTTGCCTCGCAACAGCCCACCAGAAAAAAATCGGAATCTTAGCAATGTAGATCGCAATATATATTTTTAATTGCCAGAAGAAAAGTATGTATCTTTTAGATATGCGAACGTCCTTTATATCCGTAGCATAATAATGTTTCAACATATATTTGGTATATACCTGTATGCGAGAATGGACTGAGAATTAGTTCGCAAACGATTCATTACGATGGTACCCTGACAATTGACACGGTTTGTTCTCTGGCCCTGCGAGTGTACTCAATGAATAAATGAAAAGGCCGCAGTAGTGCATATTCGAAATACTTCAACACACCGCAATTGTCTATCGAAACGAAGGACAGGAGAAATAAGTGCTTGACGCGCTGTTGAGAATTTTGAATTGAGGTTTCGATAGTCTCGCAAGCGATCGTTCGATAGTATCGATTGTTCTATGGCGTTGGATACAGTTGGATATCGATTATCGTAAGCTGGTTCGGAGCAGAGCAGAGCAGAGGAGCATAGTCGGTGCGGCAGACTGGAATCAGTCAGAATTGGTCAGAATCCATCCGAGGTAGATACGTTGGCGGTGTGTATCGACTGTGCAGATCGTTTCATGGGTTACCTTTTATGGTGATCCAGGATCGCCGTGAGAGCTTGGCCCCGACTTTGTGATGTTTCAGAAATAAGCCGACAAGATCATTTCATCAGATAAGTAAGAGGCTCATACAGAGATTTTCGTTAGAATGTCCCGCCCAGGACACCGCGCATATCCCGGGATAACGATTGACTTGTGTTCCGAACGTAACGACACTCCGTAAATATAAAGATGACGGCATCAAGGCATCACCAATGAATAAGCGGGATGATGCATATCGTATACTTGGAACCGAGTTCGAATCATCGATTGGACATCAAATCATTGATCGAAAGAGACGGACAAATTTTCGGGCGTCCGCTTTAAATAGAGTCCGTCAGTAATTTTTCGCTCGCGTCACCGCTTACTGGTTCAACTGGTTTGGTAATGTGACGTTCGTTTTTATTTCTTTACCTCATGTGTCAGGTTCCTTTTAAATGAATGGCTTATGTCATATTAGCCAGTAGCTGTTAAAACGTGCCGTCGATCAAATGTGTCGGGGGCTAATTTAACTAGAACGTTGAATGTGTGTCACAATTCTATTTGGGAAGTTTGTGTACTTGAGACATGAGTATAAATTTTAAAGTTGGGGCACAGTGAATGAGTCAGTGTTTGGATCAGTTTGGATCAGTTTGGATCTGATTCACTTATTTAATTTTCAATTTGTTTATTGCTACAGAAGAAAATTTTTATTCTTTCTTCTAGGAATGTTTGGCAGCTTAAGATGGATCACGATTGCAGTAACTGTGTCAGTCTGTCTGGCGAATTATCCTTCGCCAGAGAGACTGACAGGTATGAACCCTTGCATCAGCAAACAGAGTTGTCACGAGTGTATACAAACTCCTCACTGCGCATGGTGTGCTGCTCCCGTAAGTCGTTTAATAATCATATCACATTGAGTGTGACAAGTGGCATATATAAGCATGACTAAAAATATATTGATCCCATTAGAATTTCCTGGAGAAAAGATGCTTTCTCCCCAACATAAACACAAAGATATTTGCAACGTGTCCTGAAAAGTATACATGGAATCCCGACAACGAATTCAGCATGCTGAGGCATCGTAACTTAACCAAAGGTGGATACTCTACTGGTGGTAGCATTTTCGAACACAATATGTACACCAACACATCGAGTTCATCATCATCATCGTCGCACAGTCACTCTAGTAGCAGTTCTTCCAGTAGTAGAAGACAGGAAGCCGTTCAAATGTGGCCTCAGGAAGTCAATTTAAAACTTAGAATAAGTATGTCGTCATTGAACTTTCTTATGTAAATGTATTTCAGAAATTACCAAGGAAAAAGAGATCTTTGTCTGATATACATTAATATTCTTAGATGAAGCATACAGGATGTCTTTTGCGTACTCTCAAGCTGAAGATTATCCTGTGGATCTGTACTATTTGATGGATCTGAGTAAATCTATGGAGGACGATAAGAAGAAATTATCCGATCTCGGGCAATTACTTGTCGAAAGTATGAGCAAGATAACAAGCAATTTCCGTTTAGGATTTGGCAGTTTCGTCGACAAGGTCGTAATGCCATACGTCAACACAATGCCAAAATCGTGAGTTGTAGAAGAGGCACGACTTAAGCGAATTTTTAACGTAGGTATATTTAATAAACGGTCCTATTTCTTGAATATAGACTAATCGAACCGTGTGATGGATGCGCTGCACCGTATGGATACAAAAATATTATGAGACTATCTCAGGACACGAGCCACTTTGCAGTATGTGCCCTTTCAATCCTAGTTCTATTAGCAAATCTGTCCACTTCTTTCGTTTTATGGTACTGTATACTCAACAATATAGGGATTGGTGCGCAATGCTTCTGTCTCGGGCAACTTGGATGCTCCAGAAGGAGGATTTGATGCCATTATGCAAGCAATAGTCTGCCGTAACGAGATCGGCTGGCGCGAAAAGGCTCGTAGGCTACTCGTATTCTCAACCGATGCAGGATTCCATTATGCTGGCGACGGAAAATTGGGTGGTATTATTAAACCGAACGACGGATCATGTCACTTGGACTACAGTGGTCTCTACACCCATTCGTCTCTCCAGGATTATCCTAGTATCTCGCAGATCAATCTCAAAGTGAAGCAGAATGCCATCAATATTATTTGGGCTGTAACGGAGGAACAGATCAACATTTACAAACGACTGACGAAGCACGTAGAAGGATCGTTTGCAGGAAAATTATCAGACGATTCTAGCAACGTAGTCGAACTGATCAGAGAACAATATGACGCGATTTCTAGCTCAGTCGAAATGAAAGATACTGCCAGTAGCGCGATCAAAGTGAAATATTACTCTAGTTGCCTGGGCACTGGCCCCGCTATTGAAACCGACAACTGCGACGGACTTAAAGTAGGCACGAAAGTCGAGTTCATCGCTGAGATTGAAGTTACCAGTTGTCCTGCGAATAGAAGTGAGTGGAAGCAGAAATTCGAGATATATCCAGTGCGTACCAATCATCTATTACACTATTACTATTATATAGGATCGGAGTAAAAGGTCGAAACAGATGTCAGTTAATTATTTCATTACCGCAGGTTGGAATCAATGAAACGTTGACCGTGAACTTGGAAATGTTGTGCGATTGCGATTGCGAACATGAAGGTCCAATGTACGAGCCAAACTCAGCAGAATGCGGTGGCGTTGGAACGCTCAAGTGCGGAGTTTGCGAATGTTACGACGGCTATTTCGGTAAACATTGCGAGTGTAGTCCTCACCAGGAAACAGCTGGCTTCGATAAGCATCTTGCTTGTCGACCTGACAACACTTCGCTCATTGATTGTTCCGGGAGAGGGACTTGTGCGTGCGGAGTTTGCGAGTGCGAACAGAGGGAGAATCCGGAGGAGGTACATTCTATTTATTCCGCCAATAATGCAATGCAATTCTCTTTAGGAGAGAAACTAAGAGAGAATCATTTCTCCTCGTCAATTCCTCCTCTCATTTTTATAGGTAATATCAGGACACTTCTGCGAATGTGACAACTTCTCATGCGATCGTGACCATGGCTTCCTGTGTTCAAATCATGGAACCTGCGAGTGTGGCCAATGTGTTTGCAATGCAGGTTGGTCAGGACCGTCGTGCAATTGTCGTTCCTCGAACGATTCCTGTATTGCCCCAGGAACTACTAACGGCATCCTCTGCTCTGGCCATGTAAGTCGACAAATTGCAAACTTTTTAAATCTTGACCTTTATATGTGTCGATTATACACTGGACTCAGAAAACGTATCGCACCTATCGAAATAATTTAATGAAATATTTACGATACATTTACGAAACATTTACGAAACATTTACGAAACAAATTGCTAATTCAACATATACTGACCTTCACATTTACTCGAATGGCATTCCCATTGCATGATACGGGAGCAAACTTGACCTTTCACAGAGACTTTTATCATTCAATTCGCTACTCGTTTAAATTATTCACACTATTAGAGACATAAACTATGTTTCATTTTGCGATTGAGGACTGACGGTCCGTGACATTCAGATATGTGGCAAAAGTTGAGTGAAAGTTAAAAGCTGTCTTGATGCAAATGAACAGGGCGACTGCGTTTGCGGCGAATGTATTTGCCACGAAGAGGGAAACATACGGTATTCGGGCAAGCACTGCAGCAAATGTCCCACTTGCCCGAGCAGATGCGACGAGCTCAAGAGCTGCGTTCAATGCCAGATGTACGGAACCGGAAACTACACCGACGCGGAGGAATGCGCCAAGAATTGTAAGGAGTTTGTGCCGGAGGCCGTCGAAGTGGTTATTGTCGACGTTGACAACGACGAAGTTCTCTGCTTCGGAACGGACGAAGACGATTGCAAATACAATTTCGTCTACTATTACAACGAGACGAACTGCTTGAAAGTACGAGCGCAAACCGAGAGGGAATGTCCGCCGCAAGTTTACATGCTTGGAATAGTGCTGGGTGTCATTGCGGCAATTGTTCTAATCGGTCTCGCTCTCTTACTACTCTGGAAACTTTTAACGACGATACACGATCGAAGGGAGTTTGCCAGATTCGAGAAGGAGAGAATGATGGCCAAGTGGGACACCGTAAGTAACTCTCATTTCAAAGAATAGAAACAGCTGAGAGAGATATTTGATGCGTTAATTATTCATTAAGAACTATTAACAGGAAGTTTAATATATTTAACGTTATCTTAACGCACAGGGTGAGAATCCGATTTACAAGCAGGCGACATCCACATTCAAGAATCCCACCTACGCCGGCAAGTAGTCAGAGACTCGATGCGAACGGGCAGTGGACATCATCACCTTACGGTATCCATTGAATAACTTTGCAAATAGCTTCGAATCGATCAGTATTTTAACTGTTCGGATAAACTGTCGTTTAATCGTGCCCTGTGTTAAGACAGAAATCCTTTTCTCTCTCTTTCTCTTTCTCTCTCTCTCTCTCTCTCTCTCTCTCTCTCTCTCTCTCTCTCTCTCTCTCTCTCTCTCTCTATCTATCTACCCATCTATCTATCTATCTATCTATCTATCCATCCATCCCCCCAGCTCCCCCTCCTCTTTCTCTCGACATTTCGTTATCTAACACGCCCTTGAGGATCAATATAACACTGCCACAGTACGTAAAGTTTACCGAGCCTGTGCAGACCGTGTACAGGGAATTAAAGGCGATACGCTCTTTCTGCGCCTAGAAATAATGCGGAGGGGAAAGAGAGAAGAAATAATAATTAGAAGAGTTGTCATGTACGTTAGTTTTTACGTGAAATTGCAACGTATATAATAGTGCCTTCATAGATACTTCGTCTATAATGTTACGTTCAACGTACGCTCACGTCTTCGCTAGATATATCACGTTATCTATACGTTATATAGTTAGTCAACTTCCATCGCCATCGTCGGTCATTTATTTGATAGACTCTCGCGACGATTTATTAGGGAAAATGACGAAGGGGCGGAAGAACTTGGATTCTCCTCAAACGCACACGTACTTTCGACTTTGCGGCATGATTTGCGGTTGAGTACGGACTCGAGATTAATTCGTAAGAAAAAGCGCACAAGAGGATGTAGACTGAAACGTAATGTATCAAAACGGCATCCTATCGAGATCAGTTAACTTTTCTCTCCCTTTCTTTCTTTCTCTCTCTCTCTCTCTCTCTCTCTCTCTCTCTCTCTCTCTCTCTCTCTCTCTCCCTCTCCCTCCCTCCCTCCCTCCCTCTCCTTCTCCCTACCCCTACCACTCCTCTTCTTCTCCCCCACCCTCTCTCCTTCTTACAATGTTGAGACAATTATTAAGGATATTTAGAATGTTGTATAAATGTAAAAAGATGAGAAAGTCATATGGAGTGGGCGAATGGATGATGGAAATGGGGATGGGGGTGTACATCTCGTACAGATGCCTTACAGGGAACACACAAGCGTTGCCATTGACCTTTTAATTTTTACCTTATACGGTAAGGTACGATACGACATACGCAAGATTCTCCTCGTTTTTCACGTCTTTCATCGAATGAAATCGAAAGACTGTCCCGTTTTCCCGACGATTTGATAAGCACGTGCTTTCGCTACTTTATGTTTCATCGAACGAAATGCATTGCGTATCAATTATCTTATGAACATTTTCCCCTCGAGCGGATAGATCGCATCAAAAATGTCCATCGACGAAAAAAAAGAAACGGGACGAGAAAAAAAGTAATCGTTAAACCCCAAAGGTGCTATTAAATGGCTTTTTTTTTATCGTCACAAAGTAACAGGTCGCAGCTTGAATATGAACGACGTCTGTTTCGATGCACGTCCTCTTTTTTACCTGGTTTATCGTTAATATAAAAAAAGCGCATGAGCGATAATTTATGAAACTTTTATACCTGCATTTCTGAACGATTACTCTTTTTATTTTTTAATGTCGAACGAGCGTAGCTAATGTATGATTAACTCGAACGTTATATCGCGTGTATGGTTCTACAAATCTAGACTGAAATATAGAAATTTTGTATAAGCGAATAATAAATATTACATACTAACTGATATCCCACCCTTGTAGACTTCCGTTTATCAGTTTGTGCGTAACGTAAGCGTGCCGTCAGCGTGCCGAGCGCTTGAATCATTTTGATTGAAGGCACCGTGCTGCTGCGGCACGTGTATTGTATCTGTGTAGTGGCTCTCTTGTGCCTGTGTGTGTGTGTGTGTGTGTCTGCGTGCGCGTAGGATAGGGCTGATAAGTGTGATCGGTATGCCGAGAAAGGATGCCCGCCCGCAGCGGCATCGCGGTCAAACGATAAGACTCGCAGAGTTTGGTCTCGTAGGACCAGCGGTTACACAACACAGAACGACTCCACACAGGGCGTCACACAGGGCGTCACACAGGGCGTCACACTAGCAGGTAAAAGCCAGTGCGCACACATAGAGAGGTAAGAGAAGCGCACATGGCAGATGCTCGGGGCACAGCCTCGTAATAAATTATCGAGGAAGGACGTGCACGTTGTGCTTTCTGACGACGGTGCATCGATAGAACTTGTTTGGCACATTGGTATTACAATGCAGATAGCGGAGTATAAGGACGCGCCTCGGTAAATTAGAGCTCGCAATTAATCCTCTCTTTGCCATGGCCATGATTTAAGCGGAGAGCGTCCGTTCTTCGGGGAGTTAAATGAACGCTACTGTGGCCGGCTGTTAATTTTTACGATCGGCCGACACCTCTTTATAGGCATATTTTTCCAATACGTCGCTGGTAATTGGCCTCAGGTTGAAGCGACGGTGCGATTTCCAGCCGAGAGAGGATATGGCCTCGAAATTTACAATTCAGCGCGCAATATTAAAGGTATCACCTGACGGAGGAGCGAACTATTGTTAAAATGGAAAAGACGCGCCGTGGGAAAAGGTAAGCTGAACCTGGCGTTAATTTTCATATCGGGGAACGATGCGACACAACACCACCATCGACACGTCCGTTTCGTTTTCTTTCGCCTACATTATTCTTGACATGACACGGTTGACTCGGAAAGGCGTATGAAATCGCGGCAATTCATTAACATTGCACTTTGACTATTTGCATTTCGACGCAAGGGATTATCGAGGCCGGTGCCGTGCTTGACATCCCTTTCTGACCGCTATTTCTGACGATAGTTGCGGCTAAAGGAAAGAGAAAAAAACAGATTGCCAAAGTCTTCTCTATTGTCGGAGAGCCTTTAAGAGACAAATATCAGGATTACTGTGAACAAAATGGCCGACTAGACAGACTCCTAATCAAGTGCAATCTGTTGCGTTAGACTGAGTATTATCGATGGCCGTGAATAAAAGTTTGGTAGGAGACCGTGTGGCGCGCGATAAGTGAGCGTAAAACTTTTCAGCCGAGATAGAAACGTACGTCATATGTACCATCTACTTTATCTATATATATTATCAAAGAGAACGCACTGCGTTGCAATTTCTCTCTGTTATACGAACACGTGACATCGCGCTCAACATATAGACCGATAAGATATCCGGAGGATCTGTACTTTTCACGAAAATCGCATTGACGCTTATAGCGCTAACAATTTATTTCCTTTTTTTCCTACTTCCATCTTCGCTAATAACCGAATTGCGGCATACGTTTCATTGAAAGAAATTATATTTTTCGGCATCAACATTAGGAGCATAACATGTTATCTCGTGGCCGCGTTGCAATGTTTTACGTCAAGTGGCAATGCACACACACACACACACACGCGCGCGCGCGCGCGTACAGAGCAGCCACGAATGCGTCGCAAGGAATGACTGCAAACGGCAATTACGCTTTTACCGATGCAGTCCAGCAAACAAGATCTGTCCGTTCATAAGTTATTATCTAGACGTTCTATCGACCGACAGAGAGGAAGGGAAAAAAAAGTGCTCAACAAACAATCACGAAAACTTTGTACTACAAAAGCTTCGTTTCTACTTCTTTTTTTCCGGCCAACAAATACCGCTGCAAGTCGGACAATGTTCGATAAGAGAAAAATTCATTTCTCATCGCTGATAATACGCGACGAAAAACATTATCCTCTCCCTACTATTGCGTATCGACACAAGCTTTTACGCGAATACGCTTACGTAAAAGGCGTAGAAACATGTCAAATACATATATCTTCCTTGGACACATCATGTTCTTGTTGGCGACGATTGACAAACAGTTTTTCGCTAGCTGTAAATGGACGCAAATTAGTCTACGTCCGAACGGGAAAGTGCTTTGCCTTTAATAACATGATAGCGCTATTTGAACGTTGAATCCCGAAATATAGATTGGTAAACGGAATCGTCGTTATAACTATAGTCTATTTGACGCGTATTTGTCGCCGCGCGGCGTATGTACTTCCTCCCAAGATCTTAACGACATTTTCTGACACAGCAGTCACGTGGATGTCGAAAATTGCGGGAACGTCGCTGGAAAGGCAGGACTGCGCCGCAAAAATACGAGAGAGGTACGTACAATTATCAGCCAGAAGTGACAGACGCGGTGCGGTTCACGTGTCGGAAAGCTGATTGACACCTTCGTCGTCGGTCCTTCTTTTCCAAACGCAGTAACCCGTGCTCACTTTCGCGTCATCAGCTTCAATTTCATCCGAATTTCCTTTAAAACAAGTTGCGCATTCCGTTAGGGGTGAAGTCAGGTGAAGTAGAGAGAAAAGTGAGGTAAGAATTCAAGTTGAAAGACCCGCGCGCGCCGAAGCACTGTACACTTGTATTCGCAAAGAGCAAAGAATCACGGCATCAGATTCCCCTTGACAGAGGGCTGTGCCTTCACTTCTACCCTTGACTAATAACTCAATTCTCTAGATTACAACGGCTCGCATACCTATCGTTCATATATAAGATATTTCTTTATTATTATATTCTCCGCCGCTCTTTCGTTCCTTCTCTCAGTCTCTCTGATGAAGAGTGCGCGCGCGTGCTCTTCCTCCTCTCCTGCAGAAATTCCTTCCTCAGTTGCAATTCTCCCTCTCCTTCTCTCTCGTGGCTAGAAGTGGGTAGAAGGTAGCGTAGCGTACTGTACCTGACTGTACCGTACCGTAGCGTAGGGACCGTACCGTCTCTCCCACGTCGCGTTCATGTGTGCGCGAACGACCGCGTGAGATATACCCGTGTGGCATACCCGTGTGGCATACCCGTTGGCATACCCGTGAGGCAAAAGAACCCCGAACTTCGACTCATTCACCATTCTTGTCTCAAAGTTTTACACTCGCGTTGTCACGCGCTAAAAATATCCTCGCTTCGTCGCCCCAAGCTCTACCATGCGAAAGACGAACGCGCGGAATTAGGACGTTGACGAGCAATACGACCACCGCGAGCAAGACGACAACAACAACAACAATAACGAGTACGGCGGTGACAACGTCAACGGCAACAGCGAGGAGGACTAGGACTAGGACTAGGACGAGGACGAGGGCGAGGACGAGGACGAGGACGGCGGTAGAAGAGAGAAGAGTGGCTGAAGCCTGCCTGTCGCAAGAGTCCCACACCGTCGCAACCGCCACCCTGGAACGATTATCGTCATGGAACGACTGTCGAGGGTTGCATGCTACTTTCGATGGATGAGAGGTGCGCCGCAGGAGAGTCCAAATTTGTCAACATCATCGACGGCGACGACAACGACGACGACGACGACGACGTCTGCGTCGGCATCGAGTGCCGCTGGTCTAACAATTAGCAACGATGTTCCGCCATCCTCGCGCTCGCTGTCCGTCCTGCGACCATCGACGATGACAGCGAGCAACGACAATGACGTTAACAACAATGGGGACGAGCGTACCGAGCGTACCGAGCGTGCCCCGTGCTCGACATCCTCATCCTCGTCGTCGTCCGTCTCCGATTATCATGACGTCTCAACCGAGTTCGACGTGTCGCGACGCTTCACGCGCATATTCGAGAGCATACTGCTCTGGGAAAACTCCGTTAACAGTATCTCCGTCGTCATCGTATTCAACATATTATTCTGGTGAGTGACTCAACTCTCTGTGTTCCAACTTTGTGTGCCGCGTCTTCTTCTCCTTGCAAAATCCTTTAGTCTGCTTTTCGCCGAATGTAATTTCATTCGGCACGCTGCAACCTAGTGCAACTATGATGCATAAACTCGCGTGAGCACGCGCGCGCGCGCGCGCCCGCCCGTGTGCCATGTGTGTGTATGTATATGTGATACCTGCTCATACGATTCATCGTTATGCACACAGTGTCGCTGTAAGTGTGTGTTCGCGTGTGTGTCGCGTGTGCGTGCGCGCGCGCATTATTCGTAGTCGATCGATGGAATTCGATCGTTCGATGACGTGCGTTCATCTACAGTTTTTCGCCTTTTGTCTAAGAATTATGCGATCGAATGGGCAGGCAACGATCCCAACGATTAGACGCAATTGCGCGCGATGGCGATATGCGCACATCAAATAGTGCAGAGTCGTTTCGAGGCGCGCGCGCGCGCCCTCGCCTCGTGTGCGCGCATAACACATGCACACGTGTACACATGTAGATGCGTGCCGAATGACGTCTTATAGCGGCGCATAATGCCCCGTATGTGTACATTCTCTTCTCGAAAAAACCTGTGCTTTCTGTGGTTGGGCAATGATAATCCTTCTGGGTCAAGGTCTTTGTCGCGTACGCTATATCATCAATGCTTTTCAATGGTATTGAAAGCTCGTACAACT
The DNA here is from genome assembly GCA_914767735.1 of Anoplius nigerrimus. NCBI lineage: Eukaryota > Metazoa > Arthropoda > Insecta > Hymenoptera > Pompilidae > Anoplius > Anoplius nigerrimus. The sequence continues at coordinate 407,540 of OU612086.1, forward strand.
TTTTTTTCCCCTGCTTTCCGCACGCGCAAACACACGAACGCATCGTTAATACGATTTCAGCTAGTAACAATGTAAAAGGCCGCGCCCCTGTTTTCTACTATGGATAACGGAAAGCAGGGGACAGTAATAACATTGGAAATTATGGTAATGATTATGATAAACATTTGCATTTGCGATTGGGTGTTGAGATGCCTGTTTCTTGTTGAGTTAGATAGTGGATGGTATGCTCCCTGTAGGATAGATTGCTTTTCCAGCGTGCACAGAATTCAAGTATTTCACAGTATTTCCTGCATGAAAATGGCTATGTTCGTTGACTTGATGTGCCTGAAAAATGTTAGTGAGAAATAATTATTGCTCAAGGGTGATAGCATGGATCGTATGAAAATAATGAGTGAGAATGATTGTGGATGAGGAACATGACCTGTGGTCATATAATGATGCCTTATGAAACGATTGTTGTTCCAGGGGAATTATTGTACTAGAGATCCGTGGCTTTGCAGCAGCCAGCAGTGCTGCGCTCGTTGTGGTTCTCTGTTACAGCACCTTAGAGGCGCAAGCTCAGAGGGATGGCAAGATTGCTGACACAACAGCGTAAGTCCATCCTTTGCAATAAAGAAAAACCGCAAACAGACAATTCCATGGAATATGTTCAAGTAGCGCTCAAACGATAAAATATGACGTCTGTGTAATGATCTGTCCGTTTTCAGAATCATCATAAACAAGCTTCGCAATATGTTTGTAGATCGCACGCAAAGGCCGTACAGATAGAAAAGATTGGGAGGCGTTTAAAGTCAACGGTTCAGTCGCTACAACAGTTGCGGAAGGATGAACCCGGAACGGTAAAGTATAATTTTTCAACTATTTCTCACTCCAACTTAAATGGTTGTCAACTCCTCCCTGGAAGAGATGCATTCGACATCAGGGGCAGAAGAGGGGGAGCAGAAATAAGGAAATGTCCGCTGCTTTCAGTTCTGTGTGGCCGTTTGCTCCGTTTCGCTGGGCTTATGGATAATTGGGCACACCGTGAACGGTGTTCTCCTCGCATACGTAATATGCATGAGCATCTTGCTCGGACCTGCGTTGTTATTGAAACTGCCTGGCAAGGTGATGCATCAGAAAGGTAATTTCAATAACTCGAGCAGTATAAAGAATACGCATACCACTCGTAAGTAGGCTAGTACCTTATCATAACTGCCCCCTCGAAGCGAATCGTGGATAATCTAACACTTTCTCCGACTCTACCTTGCAGAATGGGACAGTGAGATAGAGGATTTTTTGCCGGCAGTAACGGAGGATAGTTTGCAGGTATTGCAAAGAGCTGGAGACTCCGGTGATCATTCGCCGACGCCGACGAGCGCCGTGTCGGATGCTCAAAACGGTATAATCATTAAATCCTCTTTAACGTACTAATCACCGATAACTCGAGCTACAAATTCACGGCTCATCCGTAATAATTCCCATATTAGCAGACTTCTTTAATGAGGACGACCTTGTCGGCCTGAGAATGCCATCGCACGAGGACGGAAGCACAGACGGTGTCGAATTGTCCGAGCTGGAGTTCAGTGCCGGCGACACGGATATTGACGGTATCAAGTTTCAAAGTGGCCAGTTCGAAAAGGGCTCATCGTCGGAGGAAGAGGCCGATCTCGAGCCTATCTCACGGAAGATGCTAAGCCACGCTGATGAAAGCGACAGCGAGTTTGAGATAATCGACAGTCGGGAGGTGGCGAACTTGAATATTGCGTGAGAAGTTTTGCTTTCAACGCCGTATACGAACTGTGAGCCAATCTCTCCCCCCCCCCCCCCCCCCCCCCCCCCCGCCCAAACCTCCCCCCGTACTTACGTGTAGATAAAAAGCGAGAGGCGAAAAGTCATCGATGAACGACATACGCGCAGGAAGGTTCACTCTTCGAAATTGGAGTCTCCTTCCCGATACAAAAGTTGTATCGTTTCGTTGGAAGCGACAGAGACGTACGTTAAAAATCAGCGGGTATTAAGGTAATGTTACCGGTGTCCGTCGAAGAGAATTCACATGGGACACGAATTTCTGTGTACAGTAGTTTTGTCAAATAGTTTACTCCCTTTAATATAATACCTGCGCGTCGAAGAGGCAAAGCTGTAAAAAGCTTGTGTGTACGAAACAGGGGATAATTTGCCATTTTTCTCACTACTGGAAATTGCGACAGTGTGTATACGGTGTGTATACTAGCCTTTTAAACAATTCATTTCACCGCATCTGAAAAATTCTGTTAGATTAGCACATTGACGGCGTAGTAGTGCCGAATCGTTACAATAAATTGTATAAATTGAATCCACTTTGGGAAGGAAATTGTTACGTCGCCGTATAGCTGATCTGCGTTCTTTCGTTCATAGTATCCATGTGAGAACTCCCGCGCGGGAGATACAATTGGATTAACTACGCCGTAGACATGGTGTACAATAGGTTTTTTCTTCCTTGAGGCAATCATAACGGAATATACGTTTGTACACCACATTACCCCTTGAAGAGAAGAGCAAGTACCGTGCTTTTAATACTTGTAGCTTACAGAGAAAGAAGCAATTGTTATTTCGAGCTTTAGGCAATACATATTTATTTATATACGTATGTGTATCGAACGTAGCGTTTAACGTAATCATATTTAATATTTTTAACAACCATAAGGATGACGTGTACATTTCTAATGTGACAAATAAACGCACGTGTACAAATATATATGAAAAAGTCGTACGCTTTATTTTCACGTTCACAACCTTTCCACTGTAATATTGTCATATAAAATATATGCAAAGAAAGATTTTGCGCCTAACAGAACTGCCCTTTTACCTTCTGCCGCATCATCTATCATTTCATGATGTTGCATCGTCGCCGTTCTGCTCATTCTCGTCAATAATTGCACTCGTATATTCGAGATTGTTCTCTGTTTTCTCGTTTATCTGATTGCAGCTTCCATTTGCTCCGCTCGAATCACTATTTGTTTCACTTGTATTATCCGCTTCTTTCTCATCGTACATTTTGGGCTGAGCATTTTTTCTTTCTGGTAGAACAGCAAGAAACGCTTCCTGCCAATTTAAGCCTTGGGTAATCCTAAGAATAATCTCAAACACTGGGAAAAAAAAGTCTCTGTTACGTTGGTACAATCTTTTTCGTCACAGATTTTTTTTAACAACTTCAACAACTATTATGATTGTATACCATGATCCACGGTTAACACTTTTCTCGCCTTCATATGTAGAAATTGATCTAATGGTAAACGAGCATGCTGAACTCCTTTTTCTGTGGCCAATTTGTGGCATAGACCCTGGAACATATGAGAGAATGTAGCTGAGTTTATCGCAATATATGAAATTGAACTAGTACTTACCTTGTGGCAATTATGATCAACAAGGCCACCTATCACATAAACACCATTAGGATCTATCTGATCGATAGTGTTGTCAGACTCACTTGTAAGGTAGACAATTTTCTCTTTCGGATAAACATTCAGATAAGAATCGGAACAAAACCTCACCTGTAATCCATTACAATGTAAGTCTTTTCCAGATCTTGAATTAGGACGTTAGAAGAAGCGCTTTATTAACGTACGTCCCAATGCTCGTATCCATGATGCTTTTCCATTTCCCTCTTGGATCTCCCCTCAAAGCTGGTCAAGGAAAACTGCATCGGTGCATTCGCTCTTCTGTTTAACGTGTAACATCGTAATATTTGCTTAGTCAGTTTCCCAATGTCTTTATCGATCATAAGCTCGTCGAAAGATAAATCGATCGTCACTACCACCTTGCACGTACTGTCGGCCATGGTACTCCTCTTCAACGCTTTCCTGGACGGTCCGAGATCTATATTATTGGCACGAGCATAGGCCTTCCTCTCCCTTGCCTTAACGCGCTCTCGTAATCTGTTAAAAAAAAATAATCATGTAATACACATCCAAATTTCTTACAAGTGATAGGGCAACAATTAACAATGAGCGTTATCGGTGCAGGACCAGCATGTGTACCTTTTTTCATGTTTACGCTCCAGCCATTTCTCCCTCTTCTTTACCTTTTTGAGTTGTCGCTTACTTAGGTTAGCCGTGATTAACGATAAGGCACTATCGCATGGAAGACGCTCAGTTGTTTCTCCCGCACTGACATTGTTGACGTCCTCGTTATTTTCCATGCGCACCGTTGAGAGCGTATGTACACTTCCAGAGTATATTGAAAATGTATTGAGAGTCAAGCGAAGTGAACGATTGCAGTTGTTCTGCAACAGGAACAGTAACGCATCGTAACCAATCGTAACCAACTTCACATGCCGGATGTAAGACGGAATGCCATTTTTACCGCTAATGTGGTTCCGACTCTGCGCCATCTGACACGTTTCGTCTCAGGGAAAATCTTTGGCGAACATGCAAAAATTTAAACAGGTACAAGCAAGGGACCAAGTGTTAATCGAAAAGTATTTGGAAGCAAATAATCTTGCGTATGAATCAAGCGAGGATGAGGATGATGGGCATAATGATGAAATGCGGGAGAATCTCTCCAAGGTTCTTTCGCATTACAAGGGTGAAAAGACGGAAACAGAGCGAATGCTCAGTTATTTGACTAACGTCTTTGAAACGGGCGGTGCTGTTTGCTTGATATGCATTTCTACAGTGAAAAGAATAGATCCGGTATGAATCATTCCCCTTATCTGTATTAAGTTATGTCTCTGGTTTTATCAACATTTATTTTCACTGTCAATACATAGGTGTGGAACTGCGGCAAGTGCTATGCATTCTTGCACCTAGACTGCATCTTGCGTTGGGTCCAGGACAGTTTGGTTTACAAGCACCAGCATGGAATTGAACCATTGTGGGCATGGTAAGTTCTTATAGCGTGTGACAAATGAGTAAGGAATAATGAAAAGCTTCTAACTACTTAATTATTGCATTTGGGCGCAGTCCAAAATGTCGTACAGAGTACAAGGAAATACCAAAGGTGTACAAATGTTTTTGTGGAAAAACTGAAAATCCATCGTATCAGCCTTGGACCATACCGCATTCTTGCGGCCAACACTGTGGCAAAAAATTATGGCCACCCTGTGGTCATAAGTGCCCACTTCTTTGTCATCCTGGACCTTGCCCGCCTTGCGCACAAGTTGTTAAAGCAGCCTGTTATTGCGGTAAGGTGACCGGTGCATCGCGTCGCTGTAACAATAAAGGATGGAGCTGCGGTTCTATTTGCGGTAGAAACTTCAGTTATTGTCAGCATCAATGTCAAATTCCTTGCCATGAGGATAAGGAATGTCCCCCATGCCCTGAAAAAGCAGAAGTACAATGTCATTGCGGCCAGCATAGGGAATTTAAGTATTGTAAAGAGGCAAACTGGACATGTGATGAGCCTTGTGGCAGACTGTTATCTTGCGGCATTCATACGTGTAACTCTACCTGCCATAGACTTGGTGACTGTCAACAATGTCCCCTGGAGGGAAACAGAACATGCCCATGTGGTAAGAAACGTTATCGTGGTTCTTGCAAGAGTGAAAACAGTCTATTGCCACAAACCTGCGGTGATACATGCGGCAAGTTATTAGATTGTGGTTTACACTTCTGCAGCATGAGATGTCATGCAGATCAGTGCGGTCAGTGTCTTGAAGTTGTTGTCAAGGTGTGCAAGTGTGGATCGTTACAAAAGGAATATGCATGTGTCAAGGAATTGCACTGCTTGAAGAAGTGTACACAAATGAGATTATGTGGTCGCCACCTGTGCAACAGGAAGTGCTGCGACTGTTCTAAGCAAAACATTGGTAATGTTTGTGAGAAGATATGCGGTAAGTCTCTTAATTGTCGCAAGCACAAATGTGGGGCACCCTGTCACAGCGGACCATGTTATCCGTGCGATAAAGTGGAAGTAAGGCAATGCAGATGCGGTAACAGTAAGCTGTCAGTACCGTGTGGCACCGGTGCAAGTGTCAGACCACCGGCGTGCAAGAAACGTTGTAAAGTGCCACCAATTTGTCATCATCCAAAAGCAGAGACACATTTGTGCCATCAGGGCAGTTGTCCACCTTGCAAACAGGTCTGTGGCTTAATTTATAAGAGATGCAAACATGCCTGTGTTGCCCCATGTCACTCAAAAGTTTGGGTTACTGCAAAAGGTGATGACATGACTGTACGTCATGGCGCAAAAGCACCTATGGTCAGGAAAACATTGCCCTGCCCACCTTGCGAAGTCTCAGTTTTGGTAATGTGCTTGGGGGGTCACGAGACAACACCATTGCCCTGTCATGCATCCAGGTCTACATCCTGTGGCAGGTTGTGCGGCCAGCCATTGCCCTGTGGTAATCATAGTTGTGAGTTAGCATGTCACAGAATAAAATCATCGGATGAAGATGAAAGAGGAGTGGCGTGTATGCAATGTGAGAGACCGTGTTCTCTTTCACGTACTACAGGATGTACACACTCTTGCCCTAAGTCGTGTCATCCTGCACCATGTGCTCCGTGCAGACAACTGGTTCGTTTGCCATGTCATTGCGGCATTAATACTCTTTACCGACGTTGTATTGAGCTAACGTCAGCGAACACAGAGCAACGAATAGAATTGTTAAGATGTGGCAATCAATGTCCAAAGAACGTGCGTATACATTTGTTAGTGGTAGACACTCTGCTCCGAATGCATTACCAATTTATTGTTTTTCTTCTCTCTTCTTGCAGTATCCCTGCGGACATCGGTGCACAAATGACTGCCATACAGGAGAATGCGCTGACGCAGAGAAGTGCGTTCGGAAGGTTAAACTATGGTGCAAGTGTAAGCGCATAAAGAAAGATTTCAAGTGCCTTGACGTACGGAAACGTACAGTGACCGTGGACTGCGACGAAGTCTGTCAACGATTGCTGAATGAGAAGAGGGAACGCGAGGAAGCAGCCATTGCCTTGCAGCGACAGAAAGAACAGCTGCAGAATGAACTGGAAGTAAAGAAATTTATGGGGAAGTTCGAGTCCCGGCGTAAGTGGAGAGACAAGTCGGAAAGCAAGAATATAAAGAATAAAAACGATGCGGGCAGCTATCGTAAATGGTTCCTCCCATTGATGATGATCACTGTCGCCGTCGCTGCAATTTACGTCGCCTACCAAAATTGACAAGCCGCCAGCCCGTTCTATCTTACTGCAAGAATGAATTACGTTTAGAGGTGGCTCCTTTTTAATTCTTCCGATTTTTCTACGTAGCTTTCCAGTATGTAGTTTTGGTAAGCAAGTCCTATAGCATTGTGATAACTTCCAAATACTTATTCCATTTAGTCTTAACGTAATTTAAAAATAAGTCGTCGTCATTACACCTTTCAGGCACAAAGATAGCATAGTCGTGTAACTGTGTAACGTCAACAATTTGATTAGTATCTAAGCCTGTTTTTATTCTTTTGAGACCATACAATTTGTTCAATATATGATATATATGTAAGTTATACCGCAAGTGCTGTTTTAAATAATAATAATAATAATAAAAAGAAACAAGTACATAGAGATATTTTATTTTGACGCTGCATGATCCAAGATCCGTAATAAAAAATCCCTAAGTTAGAATTGAAACTGAAACTGTTTCAAGCCCAGGAATTTTCAGTGCGAATATTCAAACTCCGTTGGAGCATGGGAATTAATGATAATGATAATGATAAATTGAAATTGAAAAAAAGGATAAAGTAGAATAAAGGAGGGAGAGGGTCTTTACCGACGCGCTCGTGTAAATTATCGACTAAGGCTAAAAGGCGGCGCGGGCGAGAAAAAAATGGTGGAGGCCTTGGGTCCTCCTTGGGGCCATCGCGCAACGACGAAAAGTGCGGAGCTAGGGAATTTCCGTGAAGTTCGGCGCACGGGAGCACGGCTGGATTGGGCTGGATCACCGCGCGCGCGGTCTGACAATTCTCGCTGTTTTTAGTGAAATTTATTTTCAAAATGTCAGCTACGAGAAGATTGCATAAGGTAATTCGAAGTCACTGTCAGTTAGGGCGGAGGTCGAGTGGGTCGGAAAGGGCTCGCGGCGATGGACTCGGTGGACCGTTCGGAGGATCCGTTCTAGGACGGGACCTTTCTCGCGCCGATCGGGCACCGAGGGGAGAAAATGAGCACCGGAGACCTTCCGTCGGCCGGACATGGACGACTCATCATCGCCGCCATCGAGCCGCTCTTGCCCCCTTTTGCTCTTGCGGCCCTTTCGCACCGATATCAAAATCTTCCCATCCCAATCATCGACACTAGCCCCCGGCTGCCCCCGGCCCCGGTGTCGCCTTTCATTTACCGTCTTCGAAAAGCTTTCGCTTTCTGACGGATTGCCCATAACATTTTTCCAGGCGAAGTGCTAGAGACACACACGCACACAGACATATCGCGCCGTTTCTCTCTCCAATTTTCATAGATTGCATGGGCTATCGTTCCATTCTCTTTTTGCAGGAACTAGGCGACCTGAGGGCGTCGGCGATGAAAAACTTCACAAACATACAGGTGGACGAATCGAACGTACTTTCCTGGCAGGGGCTGATACTACCGGTACGTGGATACCTGAGTTTCGTCGGAACATTCCGTCACATAACCTACGATCCCCCTCCCATGCATTCCCCTTCAATCATCCGCCTACGTACGTGCGGCTTTTTCTCACTATAGGAAATTTAGTACCGATCGCCGTTCACGCAATTTCTCATTGCAGCTCCTATTTTCTTTGATAATTCCATCGTTCATTCCGTGCCTAACGATACTTCCCGCTTTGACAAACTGACTGAGCTAACAGAACATTCATTCTGATAAACTTAATTTTTACTCTGCCACAGGATAATCCTCCTTACAACAAGGGTGCCTTTCGTATTGAAATAAACTTCCCTGCAGAGTACCCGTTTAAGCCACCGAGGATAAATTTCAAGACAAAAATATATCATCCAAATGTCGATGAGAAAGGTCAAGTCTGTCTGCCCATAATCAGCGCAGAAAACTGGAAACCAGCAACGAAAACTGATCAAGGTGAATTATGTACTTATGACTGATGATGTAGTAAAATAGGGGAGCAATGAGACAAACGTAATGAGCTTGCGATAGATAGAAAAGATTAGTCAAGATTTGTTTTGAAATGTACATTTGTAACAGTTTTTTGGTAGTTGGGCATGGATGAAATGATCGGACGAAATTTATGCTTTCAGTTATACAATCTCTAATAGCGTTAGTCAATGATCCCGAACCTGAGCATCCGCTCAGGGCAGATCTTGCAGAAGAATTCCTGAAGGACAGGAAAAAGTTCTTGAAGAACGCGGAGGAGTTTACGAAGAAACACGCGGAAAAGAGGCGAGAGTCGTCCTCGTCGAACGAATAACCGAGAGCGTGCAAGCCATTACTCACCGCGATGCCTGTCGCGTGCCAGCCAACTTGTCGCAAGCCAGTCTCTGTACAGATCCTCTGCTCACGGAGTTCTGTGTCGGCGGGACACCCTTGTACGATGTTCGTTGACACCGACAACGACGATACGATGATGAGCGTACACGCAAATTGCACTGTTTATATGGTGGAACAAACTTTTTCGAAGTAAATTATAATAAATACCTGTATGATATTGTACGTAAATGTTCACTTGCGGTCAAGTGACGAAGAGTCGCCTCTGATCGGCCTGTACTTGTAAAATCACGAGAATAAGAGTCGGTCGTGATTTTTCGGGTGTTGACTTCCGGTGGTGGTGCGGTGGTGACGGTGACCGGTGCTTCTTCCCCGGGGCCAGTTTCTCTTCGACGGCGGAGACGGCGGAGACAGCGGAGACAGCGGAGACGGCGGAGACGGCGGAGACTGCGGTGGTGGTCGAGGATCAATTCTTCCTTGCTGAGAACGGTCAGGGAACGGATGTGCGTCTAAGATTTCTCGCTTCGAAGAACGTGTCCGTTTTCGGCTTACAAAAACGTGTACTCTCGGCGTGTGTCATGTCAACCGTTGTTTTCCCGGCACAGTATATATAAATGTATAAATATATATAAAATGTTGTGCAACAGCGCGTGTTCAAATAGTTGCATTTCATCGCTGCATCTTTCTTATTATGTCGCGAAGACGTTTATTATTCTACGTGTTCGACCGCTTTCAAGTCTCTTGCCAGGAAATTAATCGTCGCTCTACATCCGAATCAGCAACATTCATTCGAATGGCTAGCGTTAAGCCCTGTCGCCTTCTGTCGCCTTCTGTCGCCTTCTGTCGCGTGCCCGAACAAAAGGGAAATAGATTTTGCCAAAAGGATGTAAAGAAATGTTTAACAATGTGCTGCCGGTTTACGGTCAACCGATTAAAAAGTTCTTCACGCTTTGATATTTCATTTGTCTGTTATTATACGCAAAGCTAAAGTAGTCATAATGAACGTAAGAAACAGATATTGCTGAATCGATGTGGGTCGATCGAATATTTCCTTCCACTTTTTGCGTATGACTTTCCAACGCTTTCTCGCCCTACCATTAATAAAGAGTCAGGTAAATGTGCTTTTTCCATACATAACAGGGGGCAATACTTTTAAACATTTTTATTTTTACTCAGTTTTTTTGTTGCATATGAAAGGGTAAAACGTTCTTTTTCGGATATTAAAACTTCGTACGAATAAATAAAGAGTATATTATAAACGGAAAACGAAATTGCGACGTGCATTCTTTTTATCTGTGTTCTTTGCTGTCTCTCCCTCTCTTTCTTACTCTCTCTCACTCTCTCTCTCTCCCTCTTCCTCTCTCACTATGTCTCTCATATTCTTTTCTCTACGAGCAGCAGCATAACGATATCATATATGACCTCATTATTTTTCTCATTTCAATAACTTCCTCGTCTTTATTTAGTCACATCCGTATTTCTTTTATTCCATTTAACAAAGTCTGCGTCTCTTACAGTTTGAAGATCCCACGTTTGGCATACTACAATAAATAGTCAGTGTTGTACCGAAATTACACGCTGATGAAACGATCGATAATTGAGAAGCTGGGTGGAACGGGTAGTAAAAAATGCGCGACATTTGTATATACATTTAGGGCATATCCAGGTGCTTTCTATATAACTAGATACTGTTAAACGGTACTTTGACAGAGTTAGGATGGTATTTACACGCGGTACTACTGTTCGTCTAATTCTTTTCCACTTTTGCGACTGGTGTATGTATTGTTCGTATGTTTTGTACAGGCGCGCACGTGTGCCTGTGTTGAGTGTGGATGTACACTCTGTTAGTCGAACGAAGGATCATCATGATGAAAGTTCTGGGTAACAAATAAAATGAAGACGTACGCTTGTCTAACATTTTATGTTCGTACTAATCAAGAGACATTTTTCTCATAATCATTTTCAATGAACGCATCTTTCATAACTTCCAATATTCTTCTTTCTGTTGCTCTTCATCTTTCTGTTCTTCTCTCTCTCTCTCTCTCTCTCTCTCTCTCCCTCTCTCTCGCTCTCTCTCTTTCCCAATCTCAGACACACTTACACACTTTATCCAACGGAAGGAATTGGATTATATGTTGTGATAAAAATAAAATCAATTAACATTGAAAATGAAACAAATATATTCTTAGATACACATTCACATTCCTTATGTACATGTACGTAGCTGATAGCGACGAATCTGATGCTTCGTTCGTGTTCCGTTTTTCTGTGTGCTCACGATATACTCAAATAACTTGTATGTTATAATAAGAGACAATCACAGTCTTACAAGTATAGAAAAAATTCCTAATGTTAAATCGCGCGGTCATCCCTCGTTAGCCCCCCCCCCCCCTCTCTCTCTCTCTCTCTCCCTCCCCGCAACTCTTCTCATAGTCATTACTCGCATTTCAGTTAAATAAATCGACGGTATTGCAATTAAATACATGTAGGAAAGAGCTCGACTACACTTGGATTATATAAAAACATAATGGGACCTACTTGAATATCTCAAGTATATCGCATATATCTTTTTTTCCATTAAACGCACATCGACCGTTTCTTCCACCAAACTAATCAATTATCAGCGATGCGTATTCATTCGCATTTTTTAATGATCTTCGAGGCATTCTACACCAAAAAAGAAAGGAGATGAATCTCTCTCCCACTCCCCCAACCACCCCTCTGTTTTCTCTCTCTTTCTTTCTCTCTAACTTTCTTGTAACGCGGAGCGAAGGCGCACTACGTTGAATTTCCATCGATATACATGGATCGTGTGTACCCGAGGTTGCCTTCTCTGTAAGTAGAGTGAAGGGAATATTTCTTTTCAGAGACTTGGGAAACCACATTTTAAATTGGGTTCACCGTTGGTATAAGCAAAATTAGTTTTCTTTCTTTCTTTCTTTTTTTTGATAAATTTTGTCTTTATATACGTAGTCTAAAATCTTATTTACAACATTTTTGTTTAACGCGGCAAGTGTACGCACTATTTTCTAAATGAATGTCTTGTTGGAACAGCAAGCGCATAAAACGACCCGCATTATGGAAATTCAGACGAGAATGCGTCGCTATCGATTCGTTTGGAATGTCAAAAGAAATCGACAAAGGCCACCGTCTCGAAATGAGAGGTAGGCGAAACGCTTTTCTTGATGTGGAATGCCTCACGTATGCGCCAGCATTTATCTTAATTCTTATATTATCATGTACTTAAACTTGAGATTGACAACGACAGCGATGATCGCAGGAAATGTGCGGGGTTCAGAAATTATGAGACAATGTCGTGAGGATGAGAGGTGGTGCAATGAAATGATTATGGTGATGATGGTGATGATGATGGTGATGATGATGGTGATGATGATGTTGATAACGATGATGACCACGATGGCGATGACGATGAAGTTGGAAATGGCGATGATGATGGCGATGATGGCGATGATGATGATGATGATGATGATGATGATGATGATGATGATGATGATGATGATGATGATGATGATAATGATGATAATGATGACGATAATAGTTATGATGGCGGCGATGGTTTCATGATTACGAATGATAATGACGGTCCGATAATATTAATAAGGTGTAACATATTGTACGAGTGATACGAAAGAATGTATTATTACAAACTACTTACACGTTTGTACAGATCCAACGTTCGAATTCAGCATTAAGCAACATAGGTATACACTTTTCTGTAAAAGAGAATTAGATTTGGATGTAGAGAGGATCGAGTTTTCGGATCCGCGAGGCTTTCATCATCTTACCTGTCTTCCGGCGTGCGAGCCAAGTACTCCCGTTCGATTAAACCCTCGATGCGTTTCTTTATAATAACGGGCGAAGGCAGGAACCGACCCTTCAACTGCTCCGTCACTTCCGTCACGAGAATGTTGTGCTGTTAAAGAGAAGGCTATCGCTAGTAAAAGTTGTTAAAATGATTAAAGTAGCGAAAAGGATTAAGAAGACGTACGGGCATGCGTTTGCGGGCTTTCATGATGCGTACAATTGCGGCCTCAATCTCATGCTTCCGATCTTCGTCAACCTTATTACGAGTTTCTTTCCTTTCAGGCTCTGACTCTCCCTTTGCAGCGACCGTCTGGATCTTCACTCTTCGCGAATGTACGGGGGAGAAAGAATAACGCATGGATAAGGATGTAATAAGGCTCTCCGGCGAGAGTGCCGTATACGAAGGTGTCGTAGCTAAACGACAAAAGGAAGTGATCATTTAACCTAGGCAGTAGTGCGACAAACGATACCTGTGCAACTTGCTGGTGAAGTTATCGTTCACGCAAAAACAGTGTGACGGCTCGATTTCCTTCGTTCGAGGATGCTTAAGTAGCACCCTCTGCGTCGCCTTACCCATCGCAAGAGATTGCAATGCTCTAACCAAATCTCTCTCTGGAATATCGGTTTCACCTTGAATTTCCTAGGCAACGCATTCATAGATATGTATACGGGTAAGTCAGCCGGTTGATATTGCTAATATTATATGTGAACGATGAGAATCGTTTCAAGACTCTTGGAAAAAGTCTTTGACCATTACCTCGTACGTTAGTCTGTCTCTCTTGTTGAAAAGCATGAGCACGCACATCTGGTACGTCGAAACCTGTATTATGTGTTTTCTGATATTGACACAGCTACTGCTGCGCTGGCTGAGCATGCTGACACACGGATTGTTGCTACCGCTCCCATTGCCGATAGAACTGGACGACGAGGGTGTGTCCAGGCCGCCACAGTTTGCTTCTTCTCTTCGTGGCCCGAAGAAGTTGGCGTTCAGATCAGCTGAGCCTAATTAATCAATTAGTCATGGCATGATGGCAATTCAATTAGAATTATTGATTGACAGAAAGTAATTGAACTAATAAATCTGGAAGACGTAATAAGAATTACCTAATTGCGGCTGTAATGTCAGTTGTCTACCGCTGTGCTTGGCAAGATAGAAACGTCGAAAAGCGTCGAAGGCATCGCGCGGTGCCGCTGGTATGCTGCATTTTGGCGTTGCCGATTGCGTTGGCCAAAAACCGGTTGTCAGCACTCTGACACTGATGTCCACTCCGTGTAGACTCGTCTTTTCGTGCAAGTAAATACATTTCGCTCACTCAGATTCAACGACGATTCAATCAAATCGATTGGAGAACATTTCAAGAAGAAAGGAAGAGTATGCGACTTACCCCCGAGGTGAGAACGTGATCCTTAAACTCGTCCATTATCGTGTTACTAACTGTTATATCCTTGAACATTCCCTCCAACTTCGACGTAAATTGACATCCACATTCAGTCTAGAGAAAGAAAGAAAAATATATTGCGAGAGGAAGATTGCGCGAAGGCAATTTTATATTACCTTCAATTTGGATATCATATTTTTCTCGCTGTCGTCCGACACAGATTTGTTCAATAAAAGCCGCTTGGCCAAGTGCTGCTTATAGTATCGTTCGAACACATCCTTCTCTTGCAGGAATCGGAACAGTACCATGGTTTTGTCCAATATTCCCTCAATCTCTTGCTCAGTCATCTGGAATAAAAAGCTTATCCACGTCGAAAACTCCAAGACAAGCATGTTTCCGAATAAAATATGTTCGAAAGCAGGAAATATGTTGTACAGACCCCTTTTACGCCCTTCTTCAATTTGTCGTCTATGAATAGCGAGAGATACTCGGGACTTTTTGTGTTTAGATTGAGAAAGTATTCAAAGTCCGACGCGATCATTTGCTTAAACAGTTTATCGTTGTTGAACGAGTCGTGAAGGAAATGGTCAAAGCGATCCTTCAAGTCTAACAGATTTTGGACAAATAGAACAGCATTCGTGGTGGACTCGTGTTCCTCCTGCACCATGGCACGTCCTTGTTCTTTCAGGAATTGTGAGACGCAGTCGCATACCGTGCGCAAGCCGTCCGTTACTCTGGAGAAGAGCTTGTACATGCAGCCCAAGTCTTCCGATTTCTGATTCTTAAGCATATGTACAACACCGCTGTTCTCCATCTACCGGATACGACAGAGATTACAATCCTGTTCTTTACTGACCTTAAAATAAATGGAAAAGTCGGAAACATATAAGAGAGATCTACACATACTTCTACAATAGTCTTCATATGGATTTTGATTAATTCTTCCTCGACTACTTCGACTATTCGCGGCTCAGTCGACTCATCCAAATAATGTTTTGCTCTCTCCGATTCCTCGCAGATTCTAGTCTCAACTTTCTTTATGTATACCGATGCGCTATTTTCGGCTAAAAACTTCTGCGATTCCATCTGCAAAATTCAATATAAAAGTGCGTAGATGCGAATTGTTCAGAATTTGTTTTGGTAACGTTATACGGTACAATTTAGAACAGGTACGCACTCTATAGAACTCGGCACTTTGTTGTAAAAAAGGTCGCTCAAAGTCTTCCTCGTACACTTGTCGACTATTGATTCCAAGTAACATTAGCATCTGACAGGCATTCTTAATTGCAATGCGATCGACAACTTCTCCTCTTCTTTCTCTTGCTACCATGCCTAACAACTTTTCCCGTAAGTGATCTCTAACGCAACCGTATCTCACAACCTGTAAATTTTTATATATCAGTGGTATACCTCATTATCCACAGATTGATGGACAAGGAAATGGAGAGATAAGAATTTTTCAGGCTTTCTAAACTTTGGACTCGATTACCAGGCATTACCTGGTCACGAAATATGATGAGTCCCAAGTTGTACACGTTGTCAACGTCATTCTGCTGCACATACACTCTGTCCATGTACATTAAAATATCCCTAATCATCACCATCGATGTCTGATGATCGTTCCATGCTTGGTTCAGTGTTTGTAAAAAATTATTATGAAGCGAGTATAGCACATCTTCGCGCACTTTTTTCTCAAGATGATGTGTTACTACCTCCTTCAGGCCAGTATACAAACGTTCCCCGTACTTGTGCAAAACCATATTATAGGCATTGCGATAGAGCTCCTCAAAGCTGAGGCCGGAGTTGTTCTTCTTTTGAATTTCCTGTATGGCATTTTTAAGTAAGGCCCAAATGTTCTCCACATACTTCTCATCCACACTTGTCTGGAAACATAAATAAGGTTATCAGAAATGACAGAATTTGGTGAAGCCTTGTTAGTAATGGAACCTGATGCATCATAACGTGTTTTCGACTGATTGTTCAGAAGAGGATCAATATCATAACCGATAGATGCACTGAACAGTTACCATACTTCTTGATAATAAAAATTTGGAAAGTCTTAAATCATCTTGATTTTGTCGCCAAGCACAGCTTATATGGACATTTGTTTGCCAATTTTAATGCAATGGAATGTTTTTCAGAAGGACTTCATTATGATTTACTTTAAACCGAAACATTCTGCAATATATGTTCGGTATGACCACACTGAAGTTGGAAAATTGACAATATATAAGATTAATTGACTGTCTGCTGTTACTGTGACAACCATCATACACATTTATGGAAATTTTATTTAAGCACGATAGTCTTATCTAACGGATAAGAAGATGTACCGCATGTTGACGATAATATTATTATCCGGATATCGTGCAGAATGCATAGTTTCAAAGACGCCGTTTGATCTGTATTTTTTTCTCTCTACAGCAGATTCTCAATGTGCATTAAAACAATAAAATGCCAAGAAAATAAGAGAGATTGCGGAAGAGATTTGGAAGAAGCTTAGAACATGATATATTATGCATTAATATGGGATGAACGATGAATCTGAGATGGGCAAGTTGATTGCAAGTTTAGCGTCATTCTTGCAGTCGCATTAGGAAGCAGAAGAGTGGATAAAATTGGTGCAGACCGGTTGGCAGCAGTAGTGCAGCATAAGAGTAGATCGAGGCGATAATTCTCACCTGAAATGCGCGAATGCGCATTTTGCTCTCCTTCTTAGGCAGAGCACTGCTCTTCATCATGATGAGTTTCTAGTTTAACGAGGTTCCTCAAAGTCGTATGCTGCGCGCGAGTCTGTGATAACGCTATGCCGTGCGTACATTGACACCGATCAGAAGAGTGGGTGCATTCATCCGCGGTCGCGAGAACAACCGATGATCGGCTTCGTTGAGGTTCCTGGCTTAAACTTGGCGTTGCAGCGCGTATTTTTCGGACGTCGACGCGACGTCGGCAAGAGTGTACGCTCGCCAAGAATCCCTTTCCCAACTAGCCGTGCGACAAAGAGCGAGCTCCCGAGGATAATTCCTTCCGATGCACGCCCGCGGGGGGCAACCGTTGTCGGGATCGGCAAGAATCTGCATAAAAGGGTTCTGTGACGGGTCGTCGCGCGGACGAGCTGGGACGAGCTGAGACGAGCTGAGACGAGCCGAGATCGAGCTGAGACGAGCCGAGATCGAGCCGAGATCGAGCAGAGGCGAGCTGAGACGAGCGGAGGGAAGGAATCTGAGGTATGACCGAAGACGGGCCGAAAGGAAAACACCGCTTCTGTCAACAAGCCGATCTTCTATCGCCTCCTTTATGCGAGCCACGAGTCAGCGAGCGGGGGCCATCGGTCGGCAAAATTTTTAGCAGAGCTATGCGTCGGGACGGAGCGTCTTTCGGAACATAATGGGAAGCTCGGGCGCGGAGAAGGGTTCGCTTTTCATACACAGCACTGTTGATCGCCGAATACCATCTCAGCGACGACGACGACGACGACGACAACGACGACGACCACGACCACGACGCATCAATCATGAACCAGTACTGTGAGGACTGCCGTCAATGCGACTTTTGCCCATAACAAATCTCCGTTAATCCTCTGTAAACCACTTTACCACCGTGCTATCCCGTTTACGGCGCTATCGAACTTTGCGCGTAGAACGATTCTCATCTCTTTGCAAAGACGCCCTGAGTCAACTTCACTGCTTGGCTCAATTCTATTGGTCGACGGTGGTGTCATACTCAACCGAAACCTACTCTCATTGTCCGATACAATTACATCAACTTTCATTTTTCTTTTCTCTATACCATCCTCATTTTTTTCCATTTACATCATTAAATCTCCTAGCTTCGCTCTCAGTCACAATCTTGATAAAAGATACTGATCATAATCTTCATAAATGGAAAATATTTCAACATTTTACCGACCGGCCAAAACGACAAATTGAATCGATTGCACAGTTTTACGCTAGATAGCGTCTGATACACCGTTTTGGGGTAAAGGTAAAGAAAGACGTGCTCATCACCGATTTGCATGAAACATTGCAGAAACATCAATTTTTGCATAAAAATAAGATCTGTAAAAGCCAAAAAGCGCGCTCTCGTCTAATTAAAAAGTTATTAAGCGTTAAAGAATAGTTATAAAACCTGCCTTACCGGCAGCGCGAACGACATCTGCGCACGCGCACGGATAAGTTTGCAGGTAAAGTGCGCGTATTTGAAATGAAATAATATTGAATTGGCGAAGGCTAGGTGTGGGCAAGGCTTCCCTTTCATAATGTTTAAGAGTTTTCAATCAAACAATGGTTAGAGTAGAAGTTTGGGTTAGGTTTTTGTTTTCCCCGAAGGGGAACTTCCAGCCAAATCTTACTTTTTGTATTTTTTATCAGGTAGCTGATGTAAAATAGCTTTGATACTTTACAGCTACTCTGCTGTGTTATTCAAAATATGTTAATATTTAGCATCCACCACAAAATCATAAGATTATATCAGTATATACGTTACTACACGTACATTAGCGACTTTTCAAATGTTCAAAAATTTTTGTCTAGAGCAGTCTAGAGACATTTTGCAATGTTGATCAAAAGTGATCAAAAGCCACCTATAGGTTCCTAGGAAGTACTACAAATCAATTCGCACTGTTCATCAAGCGAAAACATTTCACGCATGGCGATATCATAAAGCTTTCCGGTTCGTGTTCCTTATTCCCCGAATCACGCATGTCATCCATACGAAAGCTGCAAACCGGCGATTGTGTAGGTTACGTTTCACAGATCCCGCGACTCGGTGTTGTCAAAAGTTATCTCAGTCCTCGAAGTTTTGAATATAGTCAATAACTGTCAAATCATCAGTATGGAAGACTTAACGAAGCATTTGGGCAAAATAAGAATTCCTCATGCAGGCGACAGGATATATAAAGACGAGTGTGTCTACTCTTTTGATACACCAGTAAGGATACATGAAATTTACCATCTTTCCTACTGCCGTATAATGTTTACTACCTGTCATTATTCCCTTACGGACCCATTGTTGTCTCTTTTTTTAAGGACACACCCACCGGATTATACTTAAGCCTTACAACATTTATTGGTCTGGGAAAAGATCATGTTGCTCGTTATTATGAACTTTCAAATAATCCCATCTTTCTACATATTACAAGGACCAGAAAAGAGGTGCGCTTTCTTTGTCTCCATGGATGTTGTCACATGTCAATACAAATTTTTTGAACATTCTGCGATGTTATGAATCAGTCAGATGATTCTTTAGGTCAGTTCCCTTGTCAACTATGTGCATTTCATAGATTCTTTCCGAACAGCAAGCAGATGGTCCTGAAAAGAAAATTACACGGCTAGCTATAGGAACAGTTGGTGGATTTACGCCAGATCAGCAAAAATATACTTATGAAGAGAAATATGAAATTGTTATCCTACCAAAGTTTATAACCATTCCATATCCTGGAGCAGATATACCAGAGCAGGTTTGTATCAAACTGACCTGATGAATATCTAACAATGAATTATTTATGCTAAGTTTTTGATAGGTCAACCTTGCAGTTAAAGCTGTATTGGATGCAGAATCTGCATCTAAGGTAGCTGAAAGAGAAGCGCTCTCGGGAACATGGGATGGTGAAATAAAAGCTGTCTCAAAGTAAGACCTATTCCTGCCTATTCAAATTGCACAAATAAGTAAAAATTCAAATGTGTAATATAATAAATCTGTACTTGACAGGCATGCAAATAATTTAAAACAATTAGATAATGGGAAAAAGATTCCACCAAGTGGATGGAAGTGTGAAAAATGTGATTTAACTCAAAACCTTTGGCTCAATTTAACGGATGGTAGTGTACTATGTGGAAGAAAGTTTTATGATGGAACTGGGGGTAATGATCACGCCATTGAGCATTACAGAGCAACAGGATATCCTCTTGCCGTTAAACTGGGAACAATCACGAAAGAGGGTAAAGGAGATGTATTTTCATACGATGAGGATGACATGGTAGAAGACCACAAATTAGTTGAGCATTTGGCACATTGGGGTATCAATGTTGCCCAAATGGAGAAAACTGATAAGTCAATGATAGAACTGGAGCTTGATCTGAATCAGAAGTTTGGCGAATGGGTTGCCTTACAAGAGGCAGCCAGTAAATTAACGCCCTTATATGGGGCTGGATACACGGGACTCGCTAACCTTGGGAATTCTTGTTACTTAAATAGCGTTATGCAAATGTTGTTCGCAATACCTGACTTCGTTCAAAGGTTTGTATGCCGGTCGCACTTACAGGAGTGTACGAAAATAACTGCAAATCAATTTTAGATTTGTAGACAACGCCGGAAAGATATTCACGCAAAATTACACTGACCCAGCGAACGACTTTAATGTACAAATGTAAGCATTAACACTGCTAAAATATTGTTAAGCGGTATTGAACATCGTCTAGTATAAAACGGGATAACTTATTGTTGCAGGGCTAAGCTTGGTGTAGGTTTGTTGTGTGGAAAATACTCAGTTGCCCCAAAGGCAAACTCTGAAGACGACTCACGTCAAGGCATACCACCACGTATGTTCAAAGCCCTAATAGGTCGTGGGCATCCAAGTTTTTCCTCTAACCGGCAACAGGATGCGCAGGAATTCTTCCTTCACATAATCAACATTATTGATGTAATTGAAACTTAAACAATCTCTAATATTAGATCATCGTAAACGATTCATTGCACGCAATGTTTATTGTGCTAATACTAATGTTGCAACATTAATTGAACAGCGTCATAGTCGGCATCAAGCAAACCCGACCGACTGTTTCAAATTTAAAGTAGAGGAACGATTCCAATGTAGTCAATCGGGTAAAGTCAAATATACTTATCGCCCGGAATTTATATTACCACTTCCGATACCACTGGATGCAGCACTCAATAAGGTACTTGTACTACACTTTCAGATCATCTACAATTATGGAAGAAGGATATGTTGTGAAAGGTAAATTTGATTTCTGTATTCTCTGTTCGTATTTTAGGAAGAAGTTGCTTCATACGAAGCAATGAAGAAGGAAGCCGAAGAAAAGGGACAAAAACTGGATTCAAGTACCCTCGTACGCCCGCGTATTAAGCTTTTATCGTGTCTGGACACCTTTATTCGTTCGGAAATTGTGGAACAGTTTTATAGTTCAGCTCTTAATGACAAAACCACTGCCCATAAGTAAGTCATATATTACAGTTAAATATTGTACCCTAATCACACAAGCTTTTCTCAAAAATTAATATTTCTTTGCCATTGAAAATTAAACTCTACAAAATAATTACATTTGCATATCTATAAAAGCTGACATGAAAACTTTATTAAAAAGTTGGTATTATATGTTGTATGATCTTCCTTTCTTCTTTTTGTTGCCGGTATATTTATGAGCATTTTATGACTGTAAAAAATACTGAAATACTGATTGTAAGATTCATCTTTGTAGAACAACCAGATTATCAACCTTCCCAGACTACCTGCTGATTCACCTAAAGAAGTTCACAGTGAAAGAAGACTGGACGCCCATCAAATTGGATGTTGCAGTTGAAATGCCGGACACCATTGACTTATCTTCTCTAAGAGGAAAGGGTCTGCAGAGCAACGAAGAATTACTGCCAAAAACTTCTGGCTCGGAACCGCCACCACCCGTTTACGACCAGCAAACTCTTACACAGCTGACAGACATGGGCTTTCCACCAGAGGCTTGCAAGCGTGCCCTTTACTTCACAGAAAACAGAGGGCTAGAGGCTGCTACTAACTGGGTGATGGAACACATTGCAGATTCTGACTTTGCAGACCCCTTCATTCCACCAGGCGTTGACGCACGGCCGGGTAAACTTAATTTCTTTCTTGTACAAGCTGATAGTTGCATAATACTGATGTAATGATTAATATTATTATATTTTTGTCAGCCGAAGTTATTAGCTGGCAATCGTTATAACTTATTAGCATTACTGTTACTAATCGCCCGTGTTAAACATTTATTTACTTAATGTGTATCATTTATGAAGGTTATTATTGTTTTCAGGAAATCAGAACTTTGTTCCCAACGAAGAGTTATTAGGAATGGTTATGAGTATGGGTTTCACTAGAGTGCAGGCGACAAAAGCTTTAAAAGCAACAGATAATAACTTAGAACGAGCCGCTGACTGGATATTCAACCACCAAGAAGAACTAGATAATGCTGATACGGATGATGAGGTGGTGCAGTCGGACGGTCACTACAGGGATGGCGAATGTCGTAAGTTGAATTTTGACAAGGTTGTTTCTTTCAAATTGTGAACAGTATGTATACACTAATTCTACCGGGAGTTACAATTTGTTTGAGCCAATATGTTTAGTGGATAAAGGAAGGCTTAGACGCGTAAAACATTTATATGAACTATCAACGACATTAAATTTCTAGATCTCGTACAAATGTCATACAGATCGTATTATCAAAATGTTATATAGTCCTAGTAAATTATGATAGACCAAATCAATCGTTCACACAGAAAGATAATCTAAATGCACTGTTGTTTGAACAGTAATAGTCTTACCTTAATTGAAGTTTGAAACTGTTGATTAATCTAATCAGTAAACTTTAACCAGGTAGATGTGTTTTTCTATTTTTATCATTTTTGTATTACTTAATCTGTTGCAGAATACAAATTAACCGGATTCATTTCTCACATGGGCACGTCGACAATGGTTGGACATTATGTTTGCCATCTGCTCAAAGAAAATCACTGGGTGATATTTAACGACGACAAAGTATGTTCACTTAATATGTTCGGATAATATTCATCGAATCGGTGATGAATGCACATTAAAAGTAAATTGTTTTTCAGGTCGCATTATCCGAGAATCCTCCAAAGGAATTAGGATACATTTATCTATACGAGCGTATTCATTAGACTAACCGATATTTGTTTTGTATCATATTATATAAATATTGTAATGCTCTATCAATAAAAAGTGAAGATAGATGCAGCTAGTTCCTGCAAATTTCGTGTTTTTTACAAATTTGGAATTGGCAATGAGCATTGGTTGTCTTAATAAATAAATATACGTATGCAAAACGCTTCGTTTATTATATAGCCATGGCACAATTATCATCACGCCTTACAACATTATTTCGACTGTTGTGTATAAATAGCAACATGACAATACAGGTGGTAAAATCGTTTATCGTGTGTTATATAAAATAAATTATATGATAATAATAACTGTAAACATATACGGAAGTTGATAAGCGAGTTGTAGTAGCGATTTCCTATTGTTAAACGAATTCAACTTCTAAAATTCAATACTAACAGTTTAACAGTTCTAATATATCTAAGAATATTTTCTTGAACGTTCGTTTAATATAAATACATGGTTGTTAAATGCAAATACTTCTTTGGATTAGCAACAAACTCTCCATGTTCCTTGTAACAGATTAATATGCACACTATTCTTCATATACACTCATACATACAACCTGAAATATTTCATATCGAAATTGCAAAAAGTTTGATTGTAAGGTAAAAGACCACTGTCGTATTGCAGTTTGATTTTCACTTTAATACTAAGAAGCGATGAGTCATCCGTGAATCATCTTCACCATTTCGAGGCGCGGTAATATTCGCATTAAGTAACGGTGTGCACGTGCGCACACTGTCGTAAATGATTTAAATACTTTACGCTTACGTAAAACGTATACCTGCTTTAAATTAGTTAACCGTATCAATTAACGTTAAGTAAAATAGCCACCTTACGTTCGCTAATAAAAGGCACTACTGTACAAATTTGTTTTGCTTTGCACAATGTGGTGGTTTACAAAGCACATTACCACTATGCATATTAATTTAACGTACCAGGGTTAATTGTATAAAGTACACATACAAAGAATGTACCTTTACTGTTCATCGTTCTCAGGTATCAATAAGAGAGAGAAAAAAAAAACAATTTTGCCCAAAGTACTTTTACATAGGCTTACCATTTGAAATTCAACTGTGACTGTTGCGTCCTGCACACAGTACAAGGTTTTATAAACTTTATGGCGATTCGAAGAAAGTTTGATTTACTCTACATAAGTAATCAAACCGTACTTAAACTTTACCGTAATTAACAATAGAACTCTAATGTAACAACTTAACTTTCTTAACAGCGAACGTTTTTCTTCCCGGTGTCAAATCGTGCAAGGTCATGTACATATTGTTCTTTCGTTCTAAGTACACGTGCGTAATTGAATGGATTGTAAATCTGTTTGTAAAAATGTGATTATTATAAATCTCCCCGCGTGTACGTTCACGGTTCGTCTTCTCTCAGGTCGGCACGATATACCAAATTGATTCAGTAACGTTTTGCCAGTGTACCACTTCGAGTGGAACGGGTATGGTAAGCCTACATCTAACAATGGCCCATTAAATACAACCGATTGTATACATATGCATGTTACGCATTGTGTGATAATCAGTAATTCGACATGCATACCATCGTACGTATATGCCCACGTTGTGTAATAATACAGGGCAAAACATATTGTACATATATAATAAAAATTTGAACACTTCTGTTATACGAAGGCACAGTAAACGGGATTGTACCCACTGGAAGAATATAGATTCCATCACTAACGCAATTAGGTCGCACTGTTAACAGAACTAGGCTTTCGATATGGAACGGAAAACGATCGATTACCGATGAATGAATGTTAAATCCCGTAAACATTACTTAATATCCGCGGTAAGAGAAACGTTTAGCGACGCGAATGTCGAATCAATATTCATTGTGCGGGAAATTAACTGGCTGTTCTGTCTTATATCCTCGGGGTAATGCCACCGTCTATTATACCTAAACATGGTGGAATCACATACTGGATGTTTTCTCCGTCTTTCCTGAATGTTGGTTCCATCACATCGGGCAACACTTTTATACGTAGCAATTTGCTCTTGTTGCCCAACATACATTTTATTTTGACGTCCACCGTGACATGAAGGTCTGATCCACGCAATCTGTTGTTTAACAGAAATCTATTAGTCTTAGTACTAGTAGTACTAAAATATATTAAAATAAAAATATGAAGAAAATAATTATACTATTTTATAGCGCATTGTTTGAACGCAAACAGTCTTTAATGTAAGTTAAACAAATAATAAAATTTTAAATTTGATCTAATTATCAGTGACCAAGGCTGAAGGCTTTATCAAATTAGAATTTTTATTTGTCATATAACAGAACATATATATATGTTCTGTTATATATATATATAAATTGACAAGATTGAAATTCTGAAAGATGTATATTCTTTTTATAATTTTGCAGATACTCTTTCGAAAAACACGTTTATAACTGATCAGGACAATTGCCGCATATATAAATATATATGAATGACTGAAGTTAAAATATAAAGTAGTACATATAAATAAGATAAATAATCTATTAATGACTCAAATATAATGAACTCAGTAAAAAAAATCCTGGCAAAGGAAGTATTCCTCTCTTTAGGTACTCTACATACGATTGCAATAAGCAGTGCTAGTACAAGCAAACAATTATTTCAAATGTAATATAGCCTTGACTAGATCACTTTTATAATTGAGTGTACTAAGAGAATAGCATCAAAGATTATTCGAGACGGTAATGTTATCGCGAGTGACAAGTACATGTGAACAATATATCAGAGACGGTAGTTTACTTACTGATAATATCTGTTGTTTAAAATGCCGACTAGCTCTCCGACTCGGTTTTCTTTAGCCGTGATAGATATGATCAGATCATTTCCGCGATTCGAGTGAATCGCTATAAGCTGATCTGTGCCTGGCGATACGCTTAAGCCGGTAATCTCGGCGATTGGCATTCCCTTTTTCATTGACTTGAACTTAGAATTCTCCAGCTTGTATATGGCATGCTCCGTGACCAAGAGCACACGGTCAGACTGCTTATTATATCTATTAGTCTTTCTGACGAAGGCACTGAAGAGGACAGTCTTAAAGTGATCTGTGTTTCGTAGATTATTTATGGACGACGTAAACGTGTCGCTGTGTGGATTTTCATCTGGCTTTGACAAATAATTTCCGTCCCAACGTCTGTCTTGGCCCCAGTAAGGCCTCTTTGAACGTAGCACAGCTCCTGCGGCCATCTACAAAGAAACACGACGTGAATATACATATTTACCAAGCAACAGTTGCATGAACTGTGTACATTGTAGAGAAATATTTAATATATTGAAATAACAAGTAGAAAGGTAATTAGTTTAAGGTCGAAGCGAAGATTACGAAGCTCACCTTTATTCGCAGCTGAGGCCATTCGTCTCTAGGGATGACCTTGAGTACCATCCATGCGCGCCAACGCGAATACATTGCTTTTAAAGACGGTATTACGTGTCGCACGGCAAAGTTTTCGCGAGGCCACTGCAAATGTTTCCCGTGATCTTTCGTAGACTTTGCACTCTGCATCAGTTTCTGCAGTTCGCTGATATAAGTGCGCCGCTTGTACTGTCTATAGTACTGTATTATGGCGAGAGCAGCTTTCATCTTCTTATAATTCTGTCGACATATGTAGCCTCTCCACTGTTTTTGAAGTAATATGACTATTCCCGGTATGAGGTCTTGGCGGGCCTAAATATTAAAAACAATGTCTGAGTTGTCAACAGATTTCCAGGCAATTGTGATTTATTAGATTGGCAAGAAAGTCATTTCGATTCTGCAGCATCAAATAAAGCTCTTATTTCTATACAAAGAATAAACTTTAATCAACAATATATTTTCCATCTCGTTGCGTATCTTAAATGTGACTATTGTCAAAATTCGAATGTAATATATTTTAACACTGACAGAAGTTGTTTAAAGAAATAACTGTGTTATTTAGTTTCGAAACGTAAAAAACTTTCTTGCCAACACAATAGTATAGCGTGCATGAATATTAACCTTTTCTAGACTGAATAATGTTTGTGGCGACCGAATGAAGATCTTGGTATGTCCATATTTTACATCGTTCGAAAATCCTTTCTCATCCATTAGGGTATGAACGCCGTCTTTGTCACTTCCTCCTCGGAAATTGGGCCACGTGTATTGGGAAATCATTTTGTACCTTTAGAAGAAATTATAAAGCGTGACATAGACAGTATTATGACTTTTGCACAAGTATACAATAACAATAGAAAAAGCATAGAGAAAAACCTTTTGAGGAATCTGTCATATCGTTGTCTGTAAACGAAGCCAGCTCTTCTTACTAATATGTTCTCCACTAGACCCAGATAGCGCACCTGATGGCTCACTCTCTCTTCATCAAAGACTACCGGCGATTTAACTTCATTAGGCTTTATGCATCTCACGTAGAACGGTTCCTTGCTCGCCAAGTTTTTAACGAGGGCTACCATAGAATTACGGAATAGCGTGCCAGCTGTCAATGGTCTTTTTGTCGTCTAGAATAGATACAATTCAGTTGGAATACAAACTACATTGCCTGGAGAGATTTGCAACTGGACAATAACCTTTAAAATGTTCTGAGCACCCTCCGGCCACATTTTGCTAATTACTGTGTTTTTGCTATTGTACAGTAGACGCTTGAAATCTTGGAAAAGAGTATCCTTATTCTTGTCCATGAAACCGTTGACATTATACACTACGTCTCCGGCGTAATGTTTTATTTTAAATTGAATTCTATGTTGAAGTTCCTTATCCATCGGCTTCAGTTGTCTCGACGAATAATGCTTGTGTTCCACCAGTTTTTGATCCATGGCACTTAATAACATCTGCCGAATAATGCTTCTGTTTATGACTGAGCTTAATACTGGAATGTCATTTGATAAAGGATATTTTACTTACCTCATCTGTAATTTTTCCAACGTTTAAACATGCTTCGTCCATTATTGCAAGTATTCCCTTGTGAGGCTGCTCGACTAAGTCGCAGATTATTTGATTATTAAAGTATTCGATGTTCTGCCACTCTATACCCTCGCGTCTGTACTCTTCTTGTTCCTGCTTCAGCACCAATTCTGAAGTGATAGTGACCAATTTGTGTTTTAAAGAGTATGTCAGAAGAAATTGAAAATTGGTTGCACAAGTACTGGACACGTACCGATAAAGAGTTGTTGTAACTTTTCATTACAGTAATTAATGCAAAATTGTTCAAAACTGTTTAAGTCAAAAATCTCAAATCCATAAATATCGAGGACACTAATTAATTTTCTGTACCTCTTGCTTGCACCCATGTCATTTATATTAATTGAATCATTAACGCGTGAGACGATCCACGAGAATAACCTTTCATATATAGCCTACAACAAAGAAATGAATATATAAAATTGTAGTATTATATCATAACAATAAGGGTGGGAGAAAATTATATGGAAACATGGAATGAAACTTGGAGAGTATGATTACCTTTGCTAGGGCATCTCTACCATATTCAGCTTCTACTAAGGTGTGAGTCTTTTGCATAACTTCACCGCCAGCTGCTATTACTCTTTGCGAAAGAGCGGTATTCAATTCGTCAGAACTAAGACCCAACAAATGCGCTGTATCACTTAATGCACGTTTGTTTCTTATCAGCAATTTGTCGTCCTCCAAGTCAAACGTAATATTACCCTAAATCAATTAAAGAAGCATGTATACACAACATTCTTTTATTACCCAAGAAGAGCACGGCGGGATTTGCCCGAATGAACCAACCAGAAGCAAAATACCAGCGATGACACTCCATATCGTTTGAATTTCATTTGAAGTAAAACCTAAAGTGGTCATGGCCATGTTTACAGCTTTGTAATCACTTCTATCGGTGCTACCCGCTCTGTTGTCTTCTGCATTACCAACGTAATAGTAGGCAGTCGAATCACGTACAAGGCGCAGTTTACCCAATTCATTTTCGGAACTACCGTTCAGCAACTGAAAATAATCGTACGGAAACGTTAGCAAACATTGAAGCAATATCGTTAATGGGAAATCACATGCAGCGGTTCTACCTGATAGAAACAATGAAAATTACGTTCGCCTTTTTGTTGATGTACCACTCTTGACTTCTCAAGAAGGTAGTTTGTTACATGACCCCCAACCGGATCTCCCTTAAAATCAAAATTGATGTCCATATATTTGCCAAATCTGGATGAGTTGTCATTTCTATTTGTCTTTGCGTTGCCGAATGCTTCCAAAATGGAATTAGATTGGAGGAGAATGTTTTTCACCCTAAAATGAGATACATTTGAATAATTAGATATATGCATAACATTACCAGCTGTAAGTGAAACATTATTATTTATGATTCTTGATTGCACTAAATATGTACCTCTCAATCTCTTGCTGTCCACTGACGTTTGTGACAGCAGCAATGTATTTCATAATAATTTTGCTTGCTTCTGTTTTACCAGATCCAGATTCACCGCTGATGACAATACAAGTGTCACGACCTTGTTGTTTCATTTCACGGTATACTGCATCAGCAATTGCAAATATATGGGGTGGGTTCTCAAACAGCTCCCTCCCTAAAAGGAAAATTTGTATATTACTTGACAAATTAATTTTAATTTGGTTTCATAATAAAAAACAATAATTCATTTCACCTTTATATTTGTTAATTTGATCAGCATCGTAGATGTTTATAGTTCTATACGGATTGACACTCACACATACTTCTCCAATATATGTGTATATTTTACCACCATTAAACCTGAAACAATATATGTATCATTATGTCAGAAGGTATCATAACTATATATAAGTGATAATAATGACCGCAGACTGATAATGAAATTTGATATAGTGATCAGTGTTGTTATTGTGAGACGTACTACTTCAAAGTATAATCCTTATCTTTGACACAGTTCGGAGACATTAGTAAATCAGTGTGAGTCATAACGAAATGATATCACAACATTTGTATTTTTATACTCCTCTCTATTTTTTCCTACGTAATCAACAATGCAGTGTAAAAGAAAACTTTACGCAACGATCAATAGCGATAAGAATGCGAGATAACAACGTTGCAATTCAATTTCGAGCCACAGAGAATGTTCGTGGGGTTTTCCACGTATCAGAAGAGTGCCCATATCTACTGGCAGCCCGCCTTAACGAACGTAAGCGGCAAATTATACTTTCCTACGTCAGTCTGCGTGTCATTCGACATATTCAGCCGGTGAAAACGGGTAAAATTCGTTGGCAAAGGCAACGTGTAATCGTCGCGAGTGCGACGGGACAGTTAAAAGGCCGAGGATGACTCATCAGCGCGAAATACTGTATACATGGCGTTAGATACGAGACACTCGAAAAGCCGATAAAGAAATCGTACACGCGACCCGACGCGAGGAACGGGCTCGCACGAGGCAATCGTCAGATTATTCCTATCTGAGAGCGACAATTTGTCGTAATATAACCTTCACTCGATGCCGCCCGGGGACCGACATATATATTTCCGTCCCGCGGAACGTCGAGCGTCGCAGTCGAAGGAGGAAGCCTGCTATCGGCAACCCACGGACATTCCTTCCAAGCCATTCCAGGATCATTCCTAGATCATTCCAAGATCATCATTCCTCGTCCGAAGCCCATCGTCCGTTCGCGCCCAAAATTCCAATCTTCCCAAACTCTACCCCCGGCCACCCCCGGCCCAGGCCTTCGATCCAACTGTCACGCTACAACCACCTGCTGATCCGGCATGCCACGCCCTCTTGATGAATATTTCGTGAATCACCGCAGATTAGAAATGCCCGAGCCGAAGGCATGCGAAAACGCCATGGCCGGAGTCTGTCAACTTTCGCCGAACGCCGCGCGGCCTGACAACCTCGACTCTCTCGGCCTTCGGGACGTACCTGAGCTTCAGGTTGCGCACGACACTCTCGATGTTGATCTCGTCCAAGAGAACGAAGTCGCCGATGCCAACCCCATCCTGTCCTGCCATTTCTCACGCAGGCCGATAACCGCGCGGCACCGTGTCGCGCTGTGTCGCGCAAACGTTCGCCGCGAGTGGGACTTTTTGATCAGAGGCTGTCCTTGTCGCCGATGCGTGCCGATGCGTGCCGATGCGTGCCGATGCGCGAACCTCGGGGGGCACCGGTGGGCACCGGAGTTTGTCGACGTTCCACGATCGGTACGCTGGACTCGCGGCTCGCCCTACGACGGAAGGGTCGACGCGCTTCTGCTCCCCAGGCGAACTCTCACGAACGGACCATTCGCCCTCGACCACCCTCGACGACGACGCTCGGGCGAATGCAGGCGAATGGTGAACGCGGACTGACGCGGACTGACGCGGACGCTTCCCCACGCTTCCCCGAACTCATCGTGGGCAACCCCACCACGTCTACCGCCCAGGTTACAGGAACTTCAGGCGTGTGTCTACCGGATGACGCGCCGGACGCTGAGGATCCTTCGGCTAGGCGTTCTTAACCGTTAGGCTTAAGCGTGCGGCGGAATTCGCTGGGAGAGGATGTAATTGGGAGACGTTTGTGGGAAATTGTCGTTATGGAGATTGTGGGAGGTGTTTTGTAGGTGGACTTTTTCGAAAACAATGGCTGAGGTGATTGATTTGCGATTCTCTTTCGGGCTTATGTACTTAATCGGATTTGTCGGTGAGAGTGGAGGAGATCGGTGTTGGATGGCTTGCTAGGCTTTCGGAGCAATGTGTACCGTGAGATAGTCGGTGCACGGTTTTGATAGTAAATTAAGTTGGGAAGAGTTGGAGTAAGTTAGGGAATGTGAAAATTGTGGGAGTTAAAGAAGTAACAAACTGACCTTCCGCAATCAAAAAACATTTAATTTGTTTGATTACAGGATTAGAATAGTTTTCTGTTACGTAAGTACGTTTAACGAGTTATTCAGTTACGATTTTTAGATATTTGAAGTGTATGCCTATAAATATAGTATACGTTGTTTTGCAAAATTGTAAGTTCCACACTTGCCTCGTTATACATTTTCCGTAATTCATGGTCTTTAAATATGATAAAAAAAAGTCAAGTAACACTCGCTATGCAGCTGTACAATATAAATATTTATCCTTTGTTTGAATAGAACTACAAGTAACGCACGCTACTTGTTGATATTACACTCTCGGAGCAAGGAAGAGTCCGTTCCCGGCTTCCGTTATGTTTAAGATCTTCAGGTTCATCCTTTATTCGCAAATACGGCGTAAATTCTCTACACATACACTATAACATCTTTCTTCTTCGACTCTTGCCTCACACCGTTACATCCTCGCTATTCCACTGTTCAGTCACGTCCAGCGAGTCAGGCAGCCCTTGACACACTATCTTAAAACGTGAGGAAAAACTGTTATGGAAATACGAGCGATAGGCAGACCTTGCCGAAAGAAGAGTCTCCTTGGCCCAAGAAGGACTCCAGTCTGGGAATTTACAGCACTGAGCTTAACGACAACTAAGTCTATCCGGTGACAGAAGGAAGCGGAGCTTTTAATTTTTCCGCAAATCGCTCCGAACGTTCGCGTACACGCAGAACGCGCGAAGCAGGTTGAAAATCAAATTATCGGCGAGTCGCTCCGCTCGGCCTGGTTCGGCCATACATATGACACATTGTACATAGTTCCTCTACGCATGCGTCGGCAAAAAGTGTAACGCGCGTGTAACTCACACTTATTTTGGGGAGCCGATCCGCTTGTGTCCGCTTGTCATTCGGACAGGGTCAGCCGAGGCGGACGTTCGTTCGCCAGCAGAGTTCGCGCGATTCTTTCTCTATGTGACGCGTTTCGATTTTGGAAAGATGGTAACGGCCAAAGCAAACGGTTACAGTCAGGTCGGTACGGAGCCAAAAGTAGAGGAGTACGCAGGACTGTGGGAAAGGATTCGGTTGTACGAGTGGACGTTCAGCATAGGACTCCTGATATTCACGCTGTCCGTCGCCCTGGGAAAGCTGTGCGTCAATTATGGTATGCGATATGTATTTTTGGCGATGACAGGCACGGTTCCTTGACGGCAGGGCATCGGATTTCTTTTTCGGCATGGGGTGCGCGCGTCGTTTCACACACCCTTCCTGCAGGTTATATTTACCCGCTCAAACGATACGTCACATATTTTATGCAAAAATGTATGACTTGCGTAACGTAAACACGTTCGTCACGCTCGGTGGTTAAATGAGATTTTGATCGGGATGATATTTGCCGAGAAGTTATTTCGTCGCGCTGACGTTTCTGACAAAGAGAAAGTTTTCACTGAATTGCTGGGACAGTTGGTATAAGTTTTTTGTTTGTTGTTTTTAGGAAGTGCTCTGTCGTGGCCGATGGGAAATCATTATGCGTCGATATCACTACCTAATCTGTCTCAATTGTACACAGCCTCCGATACTGCAAGTATACCCACTTTACTTAATGTCAACATGAATCAACTATGGGAGACTACAGAGAAATTGACAAATGTCAGTATCGATAATGAAGAAGTTATTGCAAATGTGGTTATTTCAGTAACTGAGAAATGCGGATGGCTAATGAAAGCGTTCACCTGTGGCTTGACAATGACAGGTTTTACCTGGTACATCATGTACAAAGATAGTAGCATTCCTGGAGTTGACCCACCTTCACCATTCACTCCTGCTAAACAAAGGTAAATTTAATTTTCTTTTGTCATAATTTTTTATTCGTGAACATTGTAATTTATCAAACATACATTATCAGTTGTTCATTTTTTTTAATAATTTTACTTATCTTTATTGCGACATTACCTGATAATCATTTGATTCTAGATATCGTTCCAGTACAGGATTACAGTTCAATTACTTGGTTGGACTACTAAACGGAATATTGATATTTTTATATATGTGTTTGTAAAGTCTCTAGTGTCTTGGAATTTGTAATTTTTGTAATCACGTAAACACACCTGTTTGTTGCTACTTTTGCTAGCTTGTTAGTAGAGGGAGACAATTAGAGTGAAAAGTGACCATTTCTAATGGTATTAAAGTTTGTTGCTGTTTAATATCACTCTTAGCACATTTGCGTCTAGTGTCACTATTTTCCTACATTCATTCGCAGCCTCCAAAATTTTGAGGAGGTTGATTTAATGCAACAAGTTAGTTTAAATTCTTTCATTTACGAAAGTATGTACATACTTAGCGGACGGAAAATTAATAGGTTCACCTGCACATGACAAGTTTCATAAGTGATACGAAGTCCACTAAAAAAGTATACTTTTACTTGTTTGGTACTTTCCAAACCTGGACAGAAGTGTACTTTTTTACATGATTTATGGTCCCAAAGTATTAATGGGAAACTATATTAGTTCCAAATGGACAAAAATGTGTTAAGTGGTTGTGTTTGTGTGCTGGACAAATTTATGATCTATGTTATTTCCAAAAACATTACCTGCATTGTTTAAGACTGAATGATAATTTATGTAATAGCATTATTTTTCTAGAGTGTAACATAATCTACATAGAAGAACGCTGAAAATATTTTTGTATTGATTGTGCATATATAAAGTATGCATTGCTTGCAGGTGTTAATATGTTAAGAACTTGGTTTATGTTACTCCGTGTAGACAGATAATATTTAATATTTTCTGCAAGCCAACTTCTTGAGGAATTATATGTCTCGCTTACTAATTTATGTTGCTATTTAAACGAGTGTAATGTCGTTGTAAAAGTTTGTGTCAGTATATTTTTGCTTTGTAATTAAAACGTAATTTATTTTCATGTAGAATATTGATGGTGCATACTGGTTAAAATTACAAACAATTATTATGCAGATGTTGTGTAAATAAGAAACAAAATTATGTGATCTGTGTCATTTTGATTTTTACGCAATATTTTACACATGGGTAAATATTGTTTTCCCAGTGATCCTTGTAAGTTAAGTATTCTTTGCTAATTAATGCAGGTCAAAATAGATTTAAAAATTGTGCTCTTTTGTCAGCAGAAAATGTTTTCCATTGTTATAAAATCAGTTTCTACACAAATAGATATTTCCTGTGACACTTTTGTCACATCAGTATCTAGTACTTGCAATTTATCATTTTCTTTTGTCATTTTGATGTTAATAGTTGTAAACAAGGTCTTTAGATGTACAAAATAATGTACTAATATAAGCTACAGATATATGTAATTTATATTATGTACAATACATGAGAGGAAAATACTATTTTTTTATAGAATATATATCAGGTACACCTTTATGAGGCGTATACCGAAAAAAGTATAATTTCAATTATATAAGATGTATTACAGATCATGATAATGTAACTGTAATACATGTTTTATAATGTCCAATTTCACAATTGCGCCACAAAGTATTATAGTCTCAGAGAATTGATAATCCGATTTTTATGTTAAAGTTTTAGTTTATTAATTTTAATACACATAATTTTATCGAAAGAAGTGATTATGGGCAGGATATATATGTTGTTTTTACCGGTCATCGTTTCTAGAACAATTAATTTTTATTTTTTACATTTGCAAAATTTTCAGTGAATTGGTTCTTACCAGTTCTTACTAACTTTTACCACACCAACATATGTACAAAACCGCTATTATACACCTTATGTAATAAACTATACATGCCTAAGTTTTCGATGATATGAATTATGTTTCTGCGCAATATAAGTATTTGAACCTGCTCCTTATTCCCTAACAAATCACTCAAACAAAAACGTTTCATTTTTTATATCGTATGTTAAAAGATTAAATTTTAGTTTGCTCCATTCGCGCTGTTCTTATTTGATATTGTGCATCGGAGTATGACAATTCAAATTCTGCCGCATTTGCGATTTGCATTTAGACCTATGTTTGCGCGAAAGGCAATATGCGTATCGGTGACATAATATAACCTTTTTCCGAAGTACTGTTTAGTGTGAATGCGGTGTGCGTGCGTTTAGTGTTCAAACGGACGGAACACAGGATCGCTAGTTGATTAGTACTCGGTTACCTCCATCTTTCCTGATATCTCCTGCCATATTTCCGTTTGTCTTCTATACATAGTCTGTGACTAAAGGGAACACTTTTTCGTTAAGTTATTTTTCGTACAATTATTAACGTAGTTAAAAGAGAATAGATATAAGACGTATTTATAATGGATCATCAGGTGTTTAAAATTTACAATAATGACGATTTCAACAGAATCACAAAAGGCATAAAAGTTGCACAATGCATGCAATCGCGATCGTCATCTGGTAAGTACAATTTTGAATTGCTCTTTCGCTTTGATTAGACACTATTACGAATAGAAGGTTATGATGGGTTCCTTAATGTCAGTGTTGTTGTTATTTTTGTCTTCAATATTTTCGGAATCTATTTTTGTTGTTTTGACAAGATAAAAGTGCGTTTTACGGTTAAGTCATTGGATGTTACAGTTTCAGAGGCTGAGAGAGTTTTTAGCCAGTTAGAAGATCTGGTTGTTTCTGACACCTTGTGTTGTTCATTTTGTAATGCCGCGTTTGAGGATAAAACGCAACAAAGGTTGCATTACAAATTAGATTGGCATCGTTACAATCTAAAGCAACGTTTAAATGGTCTTAAATCTATAAGCGAGGATGGATTCAGTCTTTTAACTGAAGAAGGTACTTAAAGAAAATGCCATTTTGTGCATACAATAAAAATATGTTTTTCAAATAACAATCTGTTTTGTAGGTGATGTATCCAGTTTGTCTGGAAGTGACTCAGAAACTGAAAATGAAGATGAAACTGGTACCTCAGAAGCAGGAGGCTCACCAGCTGGTCAAAGCAAATCTAATGAAACAGATAATAAAACTGAAACAGATAATAAAGCTGAAACGGATAATAAAGCTGAGTCCGAAAATAATGTCGAAACTGCAGAATCTCTTGTTGGACAATGTAAAACAAACGAGCCTAATAATAAACCAGAACAGATAAGTAAAACTAAAAAACAAGAGAAGAAAAGCAAAGTAACCATATGTGCATCAGATAGTTCTGACACAGAATGTAATGAAGAACTTTCCAAGGAGAAAAAACTTGAAGCTCTGTTGGCTGTTGCTAGTCGCCACTCAAAAGTATTCTTTGAAAATGAAGATGGGAATATATTTAGCATATACAGATGCTTATTGCACAATAAAAAGGTATCAGTACGATACTTTTATTATCAATAAAACACCATATTTTCAAAGCATTTCAATTATAAGAGGTACTTATGTGTTTTAGGAAATTCCAGAATTGGACAATGTGATGATAGCTCAAGCTTTGAACAGCGGCAAGAAAACAAATTGGACTGTTATCATGATTGGTGGTGGTCATTTTGCAGCAGCTGTTTTTCAAGGTATAAATGTCACTTGTCACTGTTTAAAACCAGTGATCTTAAGACTATATGTAAATCATTAATAATATAAATGATTTCAATAATAGGCGGAGAACCCATTGTACATAAAACATTTCATTCCT
Source organism: Anoplius nigerrimus (assembly GCA_914767735.1). Lineage (NCBI taxonomy): Eukaryota > Metazoa > Arthropoda > Insecta > Hymenoptera > Pompilidae > Anoplius > Anoplius nigerrimus. Next base: position 445,338 of record OU612086.1, read on the forward strand.
ATACTGTACGAGCAAAACAAGGTGCGTCACAAAGTTCCAGAGATAATCGAACAGGTGGTAGTCATCCAAAAAGTGCAGGGGCAAGTTTGCGTCGATATAATGAAGCAGCCCTTACTCAGGTATTTAACTTACCATATGCATTCAAATAGATTACGTCGCAATGGGCAAACACAAATCCCCTTTTTTTCAGCACGTTCAAGACATTCTTGAGTCCTGGTCAACACATATAGACAATTCTTCCCTGATCTTGTACAGAGCGGTAGGTCCACACAACCGCAGTGTACTGTTCGGTGGAAAGAATCCTGCATTAGACAAGAACGACGCAAGACTGAGACCACTGCCGTTTCCTACGCGTAGAGCAACTTTCAATGAGGTTAAACGAGTATACGATATATTAAGTACAATGGAGATATACGGTAACTGACGCTTATCAGCATTTACTACCTTACCACGGATTGTTCACTTTCATGATTATGTCCGCTGTGCGTGATAGGTTCAGCGGAGCGCTTCACAGATTCCTTCCCCATATCGCCGCGTCAACCGTTAAGAAAGAAGGTATCGAAAACTGACACAATCGCTGAAGTCGTGGATAAAAGTGTCAATGGAGGATGTAGCTCCAATAGTGCAAACGATACTGCTGAGCGGCAAGATAATGAAAAGTTGAAAGTAGCGAATCCACAGGCGTCGCCTGAAAGGCAACAGAGGAATCCACGAACGCATATAGACAGAGCAAAACCGAGAAAAAGTCCATGTCGACCTCTGCCTGGTAGGTTTATGGAGTTACAGATATGCAGAACCCAATCGCATTTGCTATAAATTCTACATTGTGCAGAGTAGAGACTGTCATGCACATAAAATTGTAAATAAGTGCAATATAATGTAATACTACTTAATTTTTTTAGACATTGTTGCTAGACTGGCACAGTCATCGTCAGAGTCGGAATTTGACGGATCCCATTTGGCAATTAACATTCCTTTGGTGGAGACTAATGTGGAAATTAACTTTAAGGAGAACCTACTTGCGTTTCAAGACACAGTGCCCAGATATATGAAAAATAAAAAAGCGCGTCGGCAGAAGAGGAAAGGAAAGAAGGAGCAAACGGATGGTGAGCTAACATTAATTTGTTTTGTAGAACCTGTTACATTGGTTCGATCCTTTTAGAGTCACCAATAAGTGAAATGTTGTCAAACATGAAAGTGAAATTATGGACAGCATGTAAGCTGGGTGACGATGAGTTACTTTCTTCCACTATTCGTAACTTGATGATGGAGGTAAAGAAGTATCAAGAAATGGATGAGGAGGAGAACAAAGAGGATGATGCTCTTCGGGAAACAGCCTTAGTGAGCATGGATAATGTGACAAAGCTTGTAAATGACATGAACGAAGATGGCAATACGATGTTACATTTGGCTGCCATCGGCGGTCACATAAAACTGATATGGTAAAGTACTGGTGTACTTGACTAGAATCGTTTCGCTTTTCTTCACGTGAGGTGTGACAAGATCATTTATTTCACGTAGGGCCCTTCTGGATATAGGGTCGGATCCATGTTGTAAGAATAAAAAACTTCAAACACCTTATGCAGCAGCGAATGACAAAGAAACCAGAAATACTTTTAGACGATTTATGGGTGCAAATCCGGATAAGTACAATTATAACAAGGTGATTTTTCATTAACCAATCTTGTATAACGTTTGTGTAAATATCTACTGTTAACAAGAATTACCTATACATACGTGCTATTTCTCTTGAACAGTCTCAAATTCCTGGGCCACTTACTGACGAGATTGAGCAGGAGGAGCTAGAAAAGAAGCGACAGCAAAAGAAAGCAAAGCGCGAGAAGGAGAAAGTGAGAAGAAAAGAGTTCGAGATTAAAAAACAGGAGGAAGAAGCAAAGCAACGGTTTCTGAACCTCTGTGACAGAGAGAAGGTACTAATGACATTAACATTTGAATGTGTCATTGATTTTTCTTTTCTGTTTCCTGGTAGCTAAATAATCATTTTCACTGTGAAATTTTCAGAGGGCACTTGCAGCAGAGCAACGAATAGTGAAACAAGGCGGTACGATATTATCGCGGTGCTTCCAATGTGGAGTAAATATGACCGGCCAGGTGCCGTTCGAATACAGTGGGAATCGGTTTTGTTCGATGCCGTGTCTGAAGGAGCATCGTCTGCGAAACAAATACGTTACCTGATGACTTCTCGTCGATCGGTCGGACTTATAGATAAACGCATCCACAATTGACTTGTGCGGTATGCGCGACAAGTAATTATTATTGGTTTCACTTCTTTCCGGTAAACAAGTGACTCTGATGTAAATCGACACGTTTTTACGGCTGCTGCTAATTTATTAAGTCTTATACAATCGGTTCGTTCATTTACACGATTTTGCAACTGTACTTTACATTGTTCATTCTGTCCGCAAAGACATTTATCATGGTACTAAGCCAAAAGATTGTGTGATCAATAAAAAAGTTTTGTTTACCATGCATAACTATGATTTCACTGCCTCGTGGAAACTATCGAGCATGGTTTGTAATACATTGTAGCCTAAATAATACTACATTGGCAAAAGTCAATTCTGTTTTGGACTGTTTGATGTCTGACACATTGTGCAAACTTTGTCCTCATCATTTGGCAGTTATATGATTGCTCACTTTTGCGATATGCCTTGCCTTGACGCTGTTTCCTTGGCAACGGACGTCAGTATGTATCACACAGTCACTTTTTTGAATAAGCAAAGCTAATTTACTTTACTATGCCTCGTGTCTTGATTTTTATGCCACCGAGAAGTTCACTTTTATATGCAACAAGTGAGTTAAGGGAATGTTAGCTAGTTACGAATGCACATTGATAATTGTAATCCGACAAATGTGAATATTGACACTATTAATAACAGGAGTGCAGCAACAAAACGGCCTCTGGTTTTCATAATTCATGGAACGGATAACATTGCCATTAAGATAATGTCGCAAGCAATCGACATTTATCACTTCAACGACGCAGCTTCAGGTTTCTCATGCAGGCATGTCTGTTTAAGGTCTTTTAGGGTTAACAAAGCACTTATTTCTATTTTGCCCAGAATAATAAATGTAGATACGTTATTATTTCTTAATCATGTCGGTGAGTGCCCTTCTTAATAAAAAGGGAATTTATCATAGCTAACTTTTAATATTCAATCTATCGTTGTTAAGTTGCCTTTTATACCATTTTTAATCTTGTTTGCACATAAGTTTCCTTTTGTCTTTTACTGTTTCAGTTACTCCATCGTCATAACTAATGCCTAAGAAAGTAACACGTCATCTCTCATCCTTAAAGAAAGCATCATCAAGTCAAAACGTCATTTTGCATTTGTCTGCGACAAGTTAATTTTAAATACAGAAGAAAGTCTTATAACTTTAAAATTCAGAAAGTGCAACAAATGACTTCATCACTAATCCGTGTTCAAAAGTGTAAAGCAATATATATATGAATATGTATGATACGTACGCATTCATTAGTGGGAAATATACACTTTATAAACAACATGGAGTGCAAGATAATAAAAACTAATATAAGAAACTAACATTGGTGGAAGGAGTAGCCAATTAAACAAAGCATCAGATTTCAGATATAATATTGCATACAAAAATAAAACAACTAATGCAATCAGCTAATAGAAGCAAATGCATATTAATCTTATATATGTATTAATTGAGAGGTATTAAAATATTATTAAAATTAACAATCGCAGATTGTATTAGTAAAAGGATACCTGAAAACGTCGTGTTCATTTCACAGTCCTAAAGTAGGATAAAATCTCAAGCAGACTTTTCATCGATTATTAGTATTAGTGCTATCCTATTATTTTGTATACTCTTCATCGTATTTAATCATCGATATGGCATGTCAGAAGAATACTATCATTTGAATGTAAACATTTATGTGATACACAAAACAATGTTTGACATAATTTTGCGTTTCTTACCGTCCTTTAAAATAAATCAATATAATTTCATTGCCGTGGTATGGTAACTCATAAAAATGTGAATGTACTTCAGTGTATTAATGGTAGAAAACGTCCTCTGGTTGTATTTTCATAATATAACAATTTTCAATTTGCATATTCATGTTGTATAGAAGTTCCTTTGAAGTTTCTTAAATCATATAGTGCTCATAAAAAAAAATACTAATATCTTAAAGCAAATGTAAACGCAAAAAAGTATCCGAATTATGCTCTTGAGTGTTCACAGATAATATTATGGGTTGACACTGTTTTTTATAAAGTCTGAGGTCTAGAAATAATCAAGTTTAAAGAAACTATATTTTCATCAACAATTCTATCATAATCACATGTAGATCCGTATAATAACTTAAATTACAAATTTTATGGTCTGTACTGTACGCAGATCATCTGTATGATTACATTTTAAAGAGATAACAAAGTTCGAGTTTACTAATTATATATAAAAAACTAATCTTTCAATATATTGACACATTTGTGAATTCAGTATTCGCTAGGAGTAAAAAATATATTTATTCAATACATTGCCACGAAAATTCAATAAAAATCTGACATTTCCCGATTCCGATAATATTTTACGATTATGTGTAATGTCCGGATGGCGCGCTGATATTTGCTTCCCTCTTTTTTTCGAAATCAGCGAGGTGGTTACCGACGATATTCGTAATTTCAGTACGATCAATCTCATTTGCCTGTCAATGCATTATTCTCGCGCACGTACATCCGCATTTGCATATTCGCGTACATTTCCGCCTTTTAATTTGTTCGCGACTCTTTACAGTCTCTTTCATAACTTAGGTTTGCTCCGCAAACTTTGATAGCGGGATCGGCACCAAGTTAAACGGAAAAGTGTAATTGTGCACGTTCAGCAGGGGTAGCATAATCGCGGAAAAGTGATTACTCATGAATTTAACATCTGCGAGCGAGTTGAGAATTAAACAAGCAAGCGTTAAGCTGCTCGCATATTTATTTTTCATAACCGACCCATGGAAAAAACATGTTTTTACGGTGTTACAAGGACGCTTAATACGTGCCAATATTGTTCTAGACAGGATATTCAAGAGTTCAATACTTAAAAAATGCAGAGTTTTGGCACAAAATGTAAACCAAGCAGTATTTCAACTTCCTAAATCGTGATCAGCTTCGAATGTGAAAAATCAGAAAACTTTCATAAAATAAAGCAAGTGATCTTGTACACTTTATGTCCTACAGGTACCATATCAAAATAATTCTTAGGATTTTACATTTTTTGTAAGTAGTATTAATGTGATTGTACAAGAAGCAACACAAGAGGTAAAGATATGAGTAAATAATATTAACAGTAATATTCCTGACAATTATTATTGTAATGTAACGTTGAATAAATGAAATAAGAAACACATTCAGATTTAATTGTTTGTATGGTAATGTATTTTTTTCCAATTCATTGAATCTTTCGAAATAAAATCAACTCGGGCAACGTAATGTTATCCTATATTATTTTAATTCAAGGACGTATACTATTAAGGGCCATGAGAAGTAGAATGTAAAAAACGCATGCAAAGGCACGATAAATAACTATTTTTATTGCTATGACAAATAAAAGCCATACATTTTCCTGGCAAACGTACATATATGAATATTAAACGAGTTCGTGTCGGGGTCATACTGTGAGATAGAATTATTTTTGTTATTTTTTCTTTCAAACCTTATATGAAACAGTACCTCCGCGGTATTAAAATGCACAATAGAACATGGACGTACAGCGTCGACCAGAATACTAATTCATTGGAGAGAACAATTTCTCTTGTTTCCGATCAGTGGATACAGATTCATTCTGACCTGATTGCGTTGTTATTTCCCTGGATTCGTGATAGGTTTGTGAATGAAAATAAGATAAATCTTTCCTGTAACGCTTATTGTCAGTTTATTATGCCGTGTACAAACTTAAATGCTGCGTCTCAATTAAGTACATACAAGCGCAATTTTATTATGAAGACGAGTCATTTTATTGTGGAATAAAATATTGTATTTCGAAGTACAGCATCACCTTTTACAGTATGCCCCTTTACGTGTTTTTATATCTTCGGGCAGAAACAATTTAAAAGCTTACGTGACGAGGCAAGTACCGCTTTTATTCTTATATCTCGTTAATGCATGCCATATTGGAATTCCACAAAACGTTTTATGATTTAAATTACTTTTTATTGTCGGAAAGAAATTGACGCATTTTAAGCTTAAATGGAAATCAGTTTTATTTTTTTATGATGTTTTTGATCTCTGAATCCATGAATATTTTTTATTTTAAACATGAATCCGTGATGATATTCAACTACTCACCTTTCCATACCCAGAACATTAGTAATTACAACAGTTAAAATGCATGTCCAAAATCTATGACTTTTACATGCAGAAAGAAGATTCGTTCGAATTACAATTTTGATTACCTAGAACGTTAGATCTAAATCTGAATGAATAGTCTGTTTTAACACAAAGAACATCAGTGTAGTCGGTGAATGGCACAGGTCAACGTGACAGTTCAATTATCTTGCAGTTACGGAAGACACGTTATGTTTTTTGTATTGAAATATGACGTTTCATCGATCGGGGCAGACGACTGCACCGAGGAAATTTATTCATTAAATGTATTTGTCATCATTGTCACATGCAATCAGTATCCCACGACTTTAGACACCTGCCATAATCGACGCTTCGGAATACACGTTTCTTCATCCTCTAAGAGCCTCTTGAAGTCACGGTGTAAAATTCTTCTCGTTTATATGTTCTATATATTGCCACAACAGTTTGTTCAATTAAACAACAAGCATATATGTTGGCAGTCAGCAAAATGGTTTAATCGACAAATTGGAAAAACTTCAATGATTTATACATTATAGTCAGTCAGTTACTGTGATGAGCCAAACGATTTGTGCAATTCTTTTTATATTTTGATTTAAACCACTTTCATGATCTACACGTATATTTCACTAATCGCACAAAACTATCATTTTTTATGCATTAAAGGTAACCTTGAAGTCTATAAAAGTTCGCCGAGAAAAATATGTTTACTAGAACGCTGTACTTAACTTGACCTGTACAGATTTCGAAAATAAAGTTTTTTATATATTTTCAAGTAACACAAGTACTCACGAAGGTCGCAAATAATGAACTTCTTACGTTATATTCGCATATACTTATCTCAATTGTTCTTACTGAGATAAATAAACCCTTGCAGGGTTTGGTTTCTTGACTCTAATAGAGTTTGATTGTTCGGGAATGATCGCTTTTACGAAGTTTCGCATATAAACACGATTTTCTTTGCAGATAGGACGTTTACTGTGGCGGCTCGTAACGTTTGACGAGATTAGCTTTGATTGACGTTTATTCTACTGACGGAGCATTTGACGATGTCGTTTTGCTCTCACTCAGTAATTTGAAGCCTGCTGGGCGAAGACAACTCTTTATTTCCAGTGCGTCGCAAACGTTCAATTTTTGAAGGTGTGCTCGAAAGTTCTACTCAAAATTATCTTAATTTTCGTTTCACTGAAATTACGTCCAAAAATATTGAATTCTCAGCTTTTTTTGTCGTCAATGTTTCACTTTGCTGTACCCATTTTCTTATTCAAATTTAGCCAAAACATTAAAAACGTCAGCAATAGAACATGTATCCTGAACATAAAGAAAAAATGAAAAATAACAATTTAAGATGCGAATCCGTCGAAAAAGTCGCAAAAATAAAAAAAACGTTTATTTTCTATCTCTCACGGATCTCTCATAAATCTCTCATAAACCGTTATTTGGACTCTATCGAAAAATCGAGCTTTTCCTAAAACCGGATTCAAAACAAATATCCGCCTCCCTCACAATTTTACGATTGTCGTCTCTCTGAACGAAAAAGTTTCACTTTCCATCAAAAGCGTAAATCCAAAAAATGTCCATTTTATACCCCCCGCATATGTTCAATAAACCGTTATTCGAAGAGTCAAGCCTTACCTAAAACCAGAGTTTGAAACAAATGTTCATCTCACTCTGGATTCTACGATTGGCGTCTCTCTGAACGTTCACGAAGAATGAATCTATCGCCATGAAATCTCAGCTTAGCCTCTGACAGCCTCTGACGACCCGCCATGAGTTTGTCAAGCCAACTCGTATTGCCTGCACATATCTCACGTATGACTATTTTTACACGAAGCCGCCGTCGCTTTATGGGGTAATACTAACATGACAAACGACCTCGATGATGCGCAGAATATCCGAGACGAACGATTCCGCGCTCGCAAAGTGGATTCTTCTTCATCGTCCTTTCAGCTAGACAATTTCAAATCACTCCTGTCTTCGTCTGTCACTCGTCCAGTCAATCAGTTTTTAGGTCTGCAACTTCCGCTTTAACGACTGTCATGCCTGTAGAAAATAATGAGCCTGTCACGTAAGAAAATCTGTGGAATGTACAAGTAGCCCTTCTACAACGCTGTATCCTACAACAGGGTTTCATCTTAATACATTAAGAAAATTGCGAAAAGCTTTGTTAACACTGTACTTCAACTCACCGAATCACACAACACTTCTTCACTCAATCACTTCCAAGCTCGCACTGTCGTCAGACTTTCTTTTGTCACACCACTCTACATATACAGTCACTTAACACATACTCATTCAGCAACAGGCTTGCCTACATATGTATGTAGATCCTACGCAGGCATAAGCTACACACACACACTCAATCTCTCGCATTCAACTTGCCTCACCCATACCAAATCGTATCCCACATATCGCGACCTACGCGTCATTAGACGTTAATTGGAATTGTTTTATGAAAATGACGTGCCAGCCGTAGAAGCGGAGGTAATTCAGTTAACTCCGCCGTTACCACCGAACTTCCGCTACTTACTCAGGTGGGTAATTAGGGTACTTTGCTGTCCAATCAATATTGGCCACATTTTGTTCGGGAAGCAGGCATGTTCCACCCCATCGGATGTTTCGAGTTCGATACTTCCTGGGAGGCAAACTTTTTCTCGCACCGATATATGGGCTGTCAACTATCAGGTCAATTCATAAGTAGCTTCCGTTTTTTATCAGACATTTACTTTGGTTACATTAAAGGAACCGTTTATTTTTATAATGTTGCAATTTCAAAGTTTTTCTCACACCGCCAACTACTAGGCCGATTCACAAGTAGTTTCCATTTTTTTTCAGACATTGAGTTCGATTTTTTAAATTAATCGTTTACTTTAAAAGTGGCCAAAGTCCATTTTTCAATTTTTCTTTGTTGGTCATTGTAACGTGTGCAACTTTAAGGTAGCTGTTATAAACATTTTTACCGCTGTGCGAAACTTTCAATGATGGCAGGAATTGAATCTGTGGTGTCAAGGAAACTCGCACCTCCCTCCAATCGTTCCAAGTTTATTGCAATTACTAATTCGACATGCATACAAGTATCGAGGCCTAATCACCGAAACAATAAGCTACGCTTTTCGCTCTAATCGACATCTATCGTTACGTTCAAATCATGGAATTGCCTGTCGAAAAGTATGACAGGCACTCTGTCATTTGGTCCTTTTTCCTTACATTACGTCAAACATGCTCGCACGTACGAGTCGTAATAAAACGGCGAACGAATCGTTCGGTCCGCATCATATTTCTTTTTTCAACGCTTATTTGCAGATTTCATGCATAATCGTCGGATTAAACCGTTATCGTTAACCTGACATCAAAAATTTTGTATATCGTATATCGTACATGTAATGTTACTTAATAACGCATGTGTGAAGAGTGGTCATGTAGACTGTTTGGTGTTTGTTGTCGGTCATTCTGCTTGTACTCATACGCTCGATGAATTTACACGCAGTAAACTGCTTTTATTCGGTTGAAATCAGTTGAAATACTCTTGCTCGTTATCTGGCTATTTTTAGTTAATGGCTTTATTAGTGAATTGCAGAGGCGTTCCGTCGGCATCTGTTTGCCATTCATAAATGCCGAGGCGGCAAATTCGATTTATTAACTTTCAGCTTGCCCGCGGATCAAATCATATTTCCTGTCAGTGTGTCATTTTTCCCGTAATACTGTTACCGGCCCTGGCGCGCCTGTGCCAATTAGGTTTTACCGTCTCTTTTACGACACCCGGTATCAGTTTTTCGTTAACCGTCGTAAACGAAGGACAAAGTCGGAGAACTTCGCCGACTTATATTTCCGAGAATTACATACGACGATGAATAATTCTCGGATGCCAAAAAGTGAAGAATATGTCTTCGTCAGCCGCCGTGAACTTGTCGGCTGTCGCAAAACTTTCTACTTATAAATGAGTCGTTTATTTTGAAAGTGACTTAAGTGCATTTGACAATTTTTCTTTGTTGATTGTTGTGCCGTGTACAACTTTAAAATTGTAAATTTAACTCTCTTAAATATATTTAAGGAGCTTGATAGGTATATTGGTGTTTTATACGTACCTATATCTTCAAATTCATTGAAACGCAAACTCTTCAATATATGAATTAAAGCTTAAATGGACTTAGGTCAGCTTCAAAATAAAGGATTCAAATGTTCTGGCAATTATGTAGGTGGAAAAAATTTGTCTCACGTGTGCCGGCGAGTTCGAAGCCACGATCGCGAACATTGAGCGTGATTCATTCGTGTCGACTCTCTCCCTCGCGTTTGCCACACAAAAGGCTTTGTTCGAAGCCGCTTTTAACTGACGTTAATTTCATTTGCCGCGACAATGGGGTGTAATACGCTCTGGGGAGTATTTCGCTTATGCGAATATCGGACGAATATCGGACGAATATCGGACGAATATCGGACGAATATCGGGCGAATATTGCCGCGTATTCTCCGATTGCAAACTTTGCCGATGAAAGAGGGGCCATCTTGCAAATCGGTATCTTGTTACGGTAAAAAATATGGCGCTCAAGTTAATCGGTCTTTGTACACACGCTTGGATCGAAGGTATACTCTTCTAACAAGGGCAGGTTTAGAATCGAGGTCAAAAACCAACATTTTTCGATCTGTAAAATTCTGTTGAATTTACTTGCTTTTCATCAAAGGCCTCGATTTTCCCAAATAAACAATATTTAACTTGCTACACTTCTTTGATGCAAATCGAGTAAATTTTATAGAACTTAATCATAATGTATGTTTCAAATATTGTTTATTTGCCAAATAAATGTGTAAATATGGTTTCGGAGTCAATTTCAGACACGTCTACAAAAATTCAGCGTGATCGAAAAATTTTGGGTTTGACCTCGATTTCTACAAAAGTGGGGGATTGTTACTATTTTTGGCAAAACACGTGCTCAATATTTTTGACTAAAAAAGGTCAGTAAAAAATTGAAATAAAATCGGTGACCCACAACTCTGGTCCTGCCCTTGTGACATATAAACGTCTCTATGTCGCACGCTTACCGAGTGTCAATGATGTACGACTGAATATGTGCTGTACTAATGGTTGGCAAACTGTCGATCATGTTTGGCTATTATGATGTCCTGAAAAAATGCAGCGCTATCAGATCGAGTACAATAGGGCCTCCTATGACATGGTAGGTTGTATATACATTTCGTGTTGCATGAATCCGTGTTATACGAGTCATTTAGATTATGCAAATACATGAGCCGTTCACAGGCCAAAGCGATTAATCTATCCGTTATATCAGTTCAGTTAACTTTCTTTAATAATCCGGCTTAAGATAGGTACTACATGACAACAATTTTTATGGCCGTTCAATAATAGATGTTATTTTTCACAGGAAATGTAAAAAAATGTATCAATATGCATTTTCTACCTTTTCTTTTATGGACTTAATCGATTTGGCAAGTGAGCGGCTCACATACAGTTTACTTATGCGTAAATACTCTTCTAAAAATAGGGTTTCCCCGAGATTTGAAAAGCACAATAACGTTTAGTCTTATCAGCCAAAAGTTATATTAATTATTGAAGCTGAACGATAAAAAAATTGGAGCATCTGCCTTATTGTTTTAGCGTGTTATACGAATCCGTCCTATATGAAACCGTGTTGTAGGAGGGTCTACTGTACTTCTTTATGAAAGCCTACTTTCCTCACGTCATTATTTTCACGAATTACTTTTGGGCATTGGTAGTATTTTATCGAGTAACTTCAATAATAACCGACAATTATACATAATCACCGGATTAATCGTACATTTACCGTAACAGTTTAATTGTTTGATTGTTATTTCATTTATCAGTGAGTTTCGCGAGATTGAAACAGATCAAAGGTGCGGACCTGCGTGGGGTCAACTCAAGGATTTAAGTACATACAATTCTCGAAAGGAACGTTGAACTTTTGTCCTTTACCCGATCGTCGTCCATACAATGAAGTCGCATCTAATCGTAAATACGTTTGTACAGAGTGGTTTGTTGAGAACAGACTGTCTCTGCAGCTCTTGTTACCTTCTGGGAAAAGAGGAAAAAGAAGAAGAGGGTGGGTGGGGGTGGAAAGGGCCAAACGTGGATACTTTATTCATGGTCGTTTGTTTTGTTCGTCTGATGGTCATTTCATTTTCATGAGCTTTCTTTTCAATGGATTGACGCAGGCTTTTGACCTGATTATAGGCGGAGAAAAGATGTTCGGTAAGGTACCTTTGTTGCTCTATTGATGACTGCGGTATTTGAATCTGTGTTCTTTTCCACTTGGCTATGTTTGTTTTGGATTAGATCTATGAGTCAGTAATCAGAAATGAGGAAGTACATTTTTTGTAGTTTGTACAAGATTGAAGCAAAGGAATATTTATTGTTGTTACGAAAATGTCCGTATATTAGTAAAGTAGAAGTGAATAAAGAAATGTTTGATGTACTGTGCTTGTTGTAACTGTAGATTTTTAGTAGGATTCATTTTCAACCATAAGCACAAGAGCTTTCAAGACGATATTTCTAGTGAACCACCCTGCACATGTGCATTTTTACAGAGTGAGACAATAAATTATTTTCTAAACGAGGCATGTATTTATTTTATTGAAATTATTTTATTGAAAAAAAAGTTTCACGTATTACGTAACACCTTAAAACGGATAGATATCATTTCATTTCTTTACACTTTACATTCTCTAGATACATAGTACATACTCATAATAAGCCATTAAACATAGCTGATAATTTCTACTCAATATGTTTTTCTTATCCTCAGGTGAAAGTGAACTCAAGATTATCTTGATAATCTAGAAAACATAAAATACAGAAAAAAATGAATCGTGCTTGTCTAGTGGGCCTTTTAAAATGTAACAGTTAATGTCACTCTTTTTTATAGTAGGTATCCAGTTACCTATAATACTACCTATTGTAGACTCAGTCTGTACATTATACACCGTGTCGCCGAAGTCAATAATAACGAACGCCAACGTGTCAAAAAATTATTTTACAAATTTCTAGGACAATACGACCAAAGCGACGGATATCTAAATTGTGACTATTCTTGGGAAGTATGACAAAACGTTGCTAATGTTGTACTCCTCGAGCATCCTTTAATCTCTTCAGGGACATCATGTTTCTAGTTGTGATGCACATTTAACGTGTTTAAAAGAAACTTTCATATCGTATGATTTATTTTGTTCAACATAAAGAGGAAGAAACAGTTTGAGTAAATACATCTCCGCGAAATTAAACCCGATTTCATTTATAGGAAGTACATATTTGTATAATTCAAGTGACTCGTAGAACACGGATTCGTATCTACCGTGTTATAGGGCGGTCTTAATAAAATCTGTATAATTCACATTCGACTGTAAAATGACCTAACTTGTTATTCCGCATAAAAAAAGTCCTGCTGTATCGTTTGTCCTGTTTGCATAATACGAAGCATGTTGCTTGACGTATGACAAGGTGCAAAAATTTCGATTTCTCGTTCGACTTAATGGAATTCGTCCCTGAAGAGGATAACGCATTGAGCGTCGGCGTTGGTTCCTGGGACTGAGAGTGAACCTTCTCTTTGGGCCGTGTCGGTCCCTGGGACCGACAGTGAACCTATCCTTTGGGTAACGTCAGTCCGTGGGACCGACAGTGAAATGTTTAGGGATCAGAATTACGATGAGGTACGGAATTATTGTGAGATATGCAGAAACAAATGATGATCATAAGGTAGTGAATGACTCCCAGCGGGTCGGAATAAGTTTAGCATTTTGCAATTACTTTTCCGTACGGGATTTGAAATCAATACATAAATATTAAACACCCAGAATTTGTTGAAATTGATTTGTTGTGTTTCATAGTATTTATAATAAACTAAAATATAAACTTGCGAATGCCGTCGCTGCGGTGGCATCGACCTCAAATTGTAAAAACAAGGGATGTGACAAAACAGTTTGCACGGGACTCAAATGAAGAAATCTCAATGCAGGTTGGGAGAAGAACTAATCATCAATTACAAAAAAAGAGAAGGAAATGACGACCAAAAAAGTCATTACTTTTTTCAATACGTCAAAATCCAAATCATATCTTTCCTTAGAACGCGTTAATAAATTTCATTAAAATTACATTTATTTTTAACCTGGACACTGTCAAATCCCAGGTACCGACGCTCAACGTGTTAAAAGGTGACAAAAAATATGCGTTTCGCCCGATTTGAATGCGGCTTTAAACGGACGTTGATTCATCACTGTCCGAGTCATCGCACTCGTCCATGTACGACCCTCGGCCATCGGTTCCGGTTACGGACCAATTGGAGTCGATGCCGATCTCGTACTTGTTCCTCTGCGCGTTCTCGGCCGACACGATCCTGACATAGGTGTTCTTGAAGTTCTTGACCTCCTCGTCGAGCTCCACACCCTTCGTCACCGGGCTCCGCTCGACGCTGCTCACTGACCTTGAACGCACCTTCTCCGTCTTCTCGGCCTCGATGGACTCCAGAGAACTCTTCCTGCGACTGTTCCTGGCATTGGAGCGAGTCTCCTTCTTCTGGCCAGGCTTCCTTTTCACCTTCGGACTCTCATTCTCCATGTACTTCCTGATCCACTTGGGCGTCTCGTTCGAGTACGTCGTCTTCTTGGCGTACTTCGGACTGGTCAGAATGAACGGCACCTCGGTCTCGATCACAGTGGTGATCACCTGCTCGTTCTCATCAAAGTTGCTCTCCAGGTACTTCTTTCTCGGCTTGAGGCCTACCCCGAGCTTGCCGAGGAGCGAGGAACTCTCCAGCCCGGTGTCGTAGGTGTACGAGTAGTGCCTCTGAATGTGTTTCGGCTCCTGAATCGACGGCTCCGTCTTCGGATTGCAATTTTCATCCGCCATGTTCTCCTTCGAGTTGTTCTTCCTGATCTCGGCAGGCTTCTCCGTAAGCGGCTGAGACTTTCGGTCGGCCGCGTTGTTGTCCTGAAGGACTATTCTGTTGATGGGCGAGGGCAGCATCAGCAGGCTTTGTCTGAGATTGCCGGCGATGCTGTGTCTCTGTCTGGCTGGCGGGTCCAATAATCGACGGAGGCTCGAATTTCTTATCTCCGGCACGGACATCCTCTCCCTGTGCGCCGTCGAGGACTCGGAAGCCATCGGCAGGGTGGTGGGCGGCTTGGCTTCCGCGGAGTTCGGCGAGGGAGTCTTGCTCAAGGTGATCGGCGGGGCGAGGAGCGGGGCGAGGAGCGGCGCGAGAAGCGGCGGTGGTGGGGAGCGTGATATTTCGGATTTGAGGAAGTTCCGCTCGCCGGGTGGAAAGATGGGAGAGGTACTGGCGACTATGACGCTTTCGAGACCCTCGCAGGTGGGCGTCTTCAGCCTGCCGCCAGGGATGCCGCTGTCGTCGGTCCGCTGATTCTCGGAGATGGGCGAGCTGGCTATGGGCAGCAACCTTGACCTGCCGCTGTCCTGATTCCTGGTCAGCTGACTGTCCAGACTGAATCGCTGCTTCGGCGTGCCGGCCATCAGCCGAAGGTCGTTCTGCGTCTCAAGCTCGGGAATGGAGAACCGGTCGCGATTGAACTTGACGCCGGAGACGTCCTTGAGGTTCCTGTACTTGGCGCCGATGTCCAGCTGTGAGAGTCTGTCCCTCTGACTGGCGTTGGCCACCGGCGCGAACCTCTTGTGCTTCGGCGGCGAGGGCGAGTGCAGCGAGGTGTGAGTGAAGCTCTGCTGGCCACCCTGAGGAGGAGGGGAGGGCGAGTGAAGCACCATGGTGGGCAGAGATTCCTTTCTGACGCTCAGACAGGGCTGCGACAGCCTCTGATGAGCCCGTCCTGGATAGTAGTCCCCGGTGACCAGCGTCGGCTGAGACAGTCTGTCTCTTCTGCTGGGCACCTCGCTACCTCGAAGAGCGTACCTCCTGACGTCCGGCTGGGACAGCCTGGACGAGCCTCGGTCGATCTCAGCACTCCCACCCAGGATGTTCACGTTCGGCGTGGACAGCCTCTCCTCCTCGTTGATGCTGTTGTCGCCGGAAGTCGCTCGCAGGCTGGTGTACGAGAGTCTCGAGCCCCTGTTGATGCCGGCGAAGTTGATGCCGCTGAAGCTGGAGTTGAGAATCGGCTGGGACATCCTGATGCGACGGTCGACCGAGGAGCCGCCGCCGCCGCCGCCGCCGCCGCCGCCGCCGCCGACGCTTCCGGTGGCCGGTGACCTTCGCTCGTAGGGCACCAGGAGGGTGGGCAGGTTCGGCTGGGAGTATCTGCTTCGCTGGCTGGCCGGCGAGTAGCTAGGCGGGCAGGGCGTCGTCGACTGGGTGCCCTCGTAGGTCATCGAGGAGACCTGGGAGTCCTGGGACTCGATACTGGACTGGGATTGGGGCGCTATGTCGCGCAGGGCTGGCCTGGTGGGGGTTATGTGAAGGTTGGGGTGGGACAGACGGTTCTTGCGAGCTGGCTGCCCGGCGCCGGCTCTCTTCAGCAAGAGGTGCTCGATCAGGTTCGGCTGGGACAGCCTGATGCAAGGTCGCAGCGGATTGCCCTGCCGATTCAGGTACCAGAGGTCGCGGCGGGAGTAAGGCTCGCATCAAAGTGTGCCCTCCTCGCGCAGACGACGCATGAAGACGGGACGGACGTCCTCGAAGAAGGAGGGAAGGTCGAGCTCGGCCGCTCGCGCGATCCCGCCGTCCTTACATTCCAGCCAGTACGTGTCCATCAGGCCCTTGCCCTGCAACAGGATCCTGGTCAACGCGAGCTCGGCTAACTAATTCATGTCTAATAGTTTCCGGTGTTTTTTCAGAAGTTGAATTTTTAAACATATGCGAAATAGCGAATTGTGGGAAAGTAGAATGTGCAAAATGTAAATTTCATTTCATCGTTAAAGTAAGTTCATCGTCAACTTGTCGTTTGCACCTTTTTTCTTGCTAACGTCTTCATTATTGTTACGATACTATATATAGTTTGTCTATTGAAGTGGACTAAACTATTGGTTCAGTCGTTCGCTGTGCACGTTTTTTCAATATATGTAACATTAAACACATATTTTAACACGTTAAGTGCCATATCGTCCGATCTCGTTAATTAATTTTTAAATTTAATGAGAAGTAGGTACATACCCGAAATTTAATTAGAAATTGAGGTCGATGTATAAATTGAGTGGCTCATTTGCGAAACTGATTTCGTTAGCCGAAGAAAAAATAGCGATGACTGGTAAATTTATAAGATTAAATAGCAATCGTCTGCTTATCTGTTATAATTTTCAAGAATTTGGGAGATAGGGTTGATAACTCTTCTGCGAATGAATCAATAATTTTATTGATCTGATGATGTACTTTTCTATAATCAGTGACTTTATATTTTTGTGTGCAAAATCGTTTCAATACATATTTACATTCTCTATAGGAATAGCAGTTTTTTAGTAGAATTTACAGTTACTGACTCGAAATTGTACTTTGACTTTTTATATTTTAACATTCTTCCACTGATACTGTAATCTTCCTCAGGATGAAGAAAATAACAGATATTGATCATCTACAACGCTGACGTTCTCGAAATATAGTTTATTTCCGTACTTCCAATCGAACAAGTAAAATTTTCATCATTATCAACGGTTGTAACAGCCTAAAATCCCTACTTTTCACCTGACTTTGTTAACATAAACATTATCGACATCGCGTAAACGATCAAAGCACCCAGAGAAGCAATTTATACTTCTCATCATCTCACAACTCATCATACCCAAGCGAAAATTTAATTGACATGAAAATCTGCTAAAGAATCCCACAACTAAATAGAATAAACTTTATCAGACCTAACACTCGGGCGAGAAATATTTATCCATACTAACCTTTACGTCCACCAAACCGCGATGTTCAATTTTGAAGCCTCCGACCGCATCGAGAGCCTTTTTCATCTCCAAGCTGATGTGAATTCGCAGAGCTGCAACAGGGAATGTGAGAGAAACAGTGTCTCCTCCATCATTTTTCAGCCGACCGCAGTCGAATTTTTTTGAAGGAACGAGAGCGTAAATTCAGGGTGGAGGGGGTCATTTTTCGAACGATACTGTTCTTCGAACTTTTACCTTCGCCCGTGGATTCCATTCTGCTGGCCGTGTTGACGGTGTCACCGAAGAGACAGTATCTTGGCATCTTGCTTCCGACGATTCCAGCGACTACGGGTCCTGTGTGCGCGCCGCTACGTATTTGAAGCCGTTCGCCGGGTCGTTTCGGGACTTGAAAGACGGAAGAGGCGGCGAGAAGATCCAGAGCCATTGTTGCGATTTCCGAAACGTGCTTGTCGCCTGGGAACGGCAGAATCCAAAAATTCACGTCAACGCTATTTTTCTCCCTCGAATTCTGTCAATTTGACTTTTTTTTTTTCTCAACAGGTCTCAACCGTTTACTTTAAAAATGGTGTAAGTCCATTTAAAAAGTAAATTACACATATTTTGCGATTATTTTAATATCAACTTTTATTCATAAAAAATGAGGTAAGTATTGCATAACTTGGGATTAATGCAGTGTGATCTGTTTTATTCATGTCATATCTCGTATAAAAAAGAAAATGGATCACATTTATTCAAAATAAAGGGTCCAAATGTATCAGTTTTACCGTTTCTGACAGGCAATCCGGAGGCCACCATGTAGGAATCGCCGATGGTCTCGACCTTGTAGACGTCATAGCACTCTATGCGAGCGTCGAAGAGCTTGTAAATCGAATTGAGGAAAGTGACCACCTGCAACGAGGAAGCGTCAAAAAGTGAGCTTATTAGACGTTCCGTATCCGGTCGTTCAGAATAACTTCCGCCACGGATACGAACCTCTAGCGGCGTGTTCTCAGCTGCAATTTCCGTGAATCCGACGATGTCGCTGAAGTACACGGTGACAGCCTCGTAATATTCTGCCGGCACCTGTTTCAACGTACCATGTTCACAATATGTCCGTCTTTGCGTTCGGAACTTTGACGACGGACGGCTGCGAGCCGCCGGGAAGGTGTGAGGGTCGTTTGACAAGTTTCGGGATCTACTAGTTACTGTCGGGGTGATGAGCTTGTGGCTGGCTAGTGTCAGTCTTCGAACCAGATTCGACCAAACAGCCCAGAGTAAAACTTGTTTATAATTAACCGACCTTCGCAGCTAGTTCGAAGAAATAGACTTTCAAATTTAACAACTTTTTGTAATATGGGTGTCACTCTACGTGTTTTGCAGACTTGACTTGACTCTGCTGGTAGGGTAATAAGTTGAAGATTTGATTAACTGTATGTCATAGAATGGAGTCTGTGTTTGGATAGGTAAGGGGTTTCAACTGATTTTTGAGGATTTTTTCACACTTGACCTGACAACTTTTTACAAAATGAGAGTCATTTCACGTATTTCGTAGACTTGATTTTACTTTATTAGTGGGATAATAAGTTGAGAACTTGATCGAATGTATGTCACAAAATGGAGTTTGAGTTAGGTACCGTAGATAAACGGTTTGAACTGATTTTTGAGGACTCTGAAATTTCAGAAGTTTTCGCAACATGAGTACCACTCCACGTATTTCGTAGACTTGATGTGACTTTGCTGGTGGGAGAAGAAATTGAAGACTGGAGTGACTACATTTCACAGGATTGGGTCTGTGTTAGGTAGTATAGATAAGGGGTATGAATTGATTTTTGAGCATTCGTTTCACTTATCAGACAACCCTGTACGGTCGCAGGCGTTCGAAATAGGAAATTCGAGCGGGATGGCGGACGTGGGGTGGATGAATGGTTGTTCATCTACCTGTTGCGTTTGTTTCAGCTGTTGAGCGACACTCGGTGGCAGCATTTGAAAGAGAAGAGTGTCACTCTTGCGTTTCTCGCGCTTCAGCTCGCGCGCCTTTTGCGCCAAATTCGCGGCGTACATCTGTAATGTGCAATGTATCGATACCTCAGCTACTTTTGCACGAATTTCTTCTTACATTTTTTAAACGTTAAGGTGCCCTGTGTCAGGAAAACCTTAAGACGCCCTTAAACATTAATTTTTTTTAATCGACCACATTTCTTTCTTGAGAAGTTGTGCTAGTTTAGTAAATCACGTATTACAAAGATTAACAGAATAAGACTAAATGAATATTGATGATTTTCTTTAAAAGTGGAAGATTCAGGCCAATTAAGTATACATTGAAAAAAAGGAAAGATTAGTTTGATTCTACACACCCCTAACAGAGTTTTCAGTTACAAAAATGCTTCTTTGAATAAGAAACAAAGTACCCGCCAAATGTCAATTTCGTTATTTTTATGACTTTCGAGCTACTCGTTGGCTGAACAGACACTAATAATTACATCATCAGACATTTTCAATGTTTACCCTGCACGTCAAATAAAAAAAAGAGATATCATTGTATTAATTAATTACAATATAGTTAATTCTATTAAAAAGTTACAAAAATAGTGCGCAGTAATTATCTAGTAATATTTGTCGCTGTCTTTTATGCAAACAATCAAAACGTAAAGTTTGCGGCAAAGTGTACAAGTGTGTTAACGTATAAAGCCCATATTTGTATAAGTATGTAAGTCGTACAAACCTGTATGGTAGCGACAGCGTTTCTTACTAATATTATAATAATAGGCGACACGACGAGAACGAGAACAACTATAGCTATGCCGGCTACTTCCTTGTTGCTTGCATCTTGCAAAGTGGAGTTGACGTAGTCCCTGAAAGCAGTACATGCTACAGTGACCCATCTCACAGTGCAAGATAAGTTGTCTAAATACCTGATCGCTCCGTCAACTTTCAAATATAAAAGCAAACTTCTAACAATGTAGGTACTACCTACATTCCAAATCAAAGTATTATGCTGCTTTGATATGATGATATAGGACATTGTGAAATTCATTTTTATCGAAGAAGACACACAATTTTAACATAAGTATTCATTTTTGATTTCATACATTTTGTTGGAGTATTGTTCATAATTTGATGATAAAAGTGATAAGATAAAAAACGTTTATTCATACAGTATAAACGTTCATTTATTTAGTGTTACCAGAATTCATTCTACCATTCTCTATTGTTATGTGTAATTTATATAATATATTTACCTCTTCAAAAACTAAAACTTAGTAGAATTTTTATTCATGTCTAAATAAACAGTCAGCATCGAATATTTCCAAAACTCAAGTTAAACTTAAATTTAGTCAACGTTTAAGAAATAAAAAATTCGTTTTACCTTTGCTCATCGTTGTAGGTATAATTTAAAACTTTTTATTGCCAAAGCCAAGCTATTTAATTTTTCCTTCCAAAAATTCAAGCGTTAGGCAACTTATCTTTGGATCTGTCATTCGCCCGAAGATGAATACTATATGTGACAAAAATTTACCTAATCATGTGTCGCAATTCCCGCTGTAACTTTCGAAGTTCGTCGACGTAGGTCGCCATCGAGTCGAAATAAGCGATGGCGTCCTCTATGTTTGGCTCGCGTTTCTGGTTGCGCAGAATTTCGTCCCTCCTAGAAGCAAAGATCGCCTTTACGACAGACTGAAAACGAACGAATCTCACGATGCGTTCGCGTGGCCATTTTTGTTACGAGCGTAGTCAATTCTGCCTAAATGAAACCGATGACGCAATCAATCACTTTTCGCTCACAATTATTAGGTACAAGCGATATTTCACCGCCTATAGAATGCAAATGGGAAGGGATGGATATGGTAATTACACACTCTTCAAGATAATAAAATTGTACAATCGGTTCCTAACTTACTACATGACATTATGCGAACGCTTCATTTCAATCTGGATAATGTCAAGTAAGTGTCCTAATAATTAGGTGCTTACCAAATGTAATTGGGAAAAGTTCCTTGTATTAGGTTAAAATCAACATTATTAATTTTGTATTTTACTCGAATTTATTTTCTGAATTAAAGATCGTTGTCTGTCGTATTATAGCTACCATACGCTAAAATGAATGCATAATTGTACTGTATTTCGATTATTAAAAATATACATTAATTATATATGAATCTGGCAATGCTTTTACTATTTTAACCGTATGTAATTTGATTATATGAATTTCTTTTCGGCGAATTCAACTAAAATAATCTACATTTACGGGCTGCAAATTGAGTTACATCGCTTTCATAATGAATGGCTATGCAATTTCTTTTGTCGGCCATTTCTAACTTGAACAAAGCATTGGCATTTTTTAAGATATCAAATACTAACTACTTATAAACAAAATGTTTGCACTAAATTAGGCATAAATTACATGATATCTAATTTTTTTAAGAAGTCTTACACCACGTTCCGAAATAAATGTTCAAATTAGAAATGACAAATAAAGACTATAGAACGAAAATTACGGTTTATCTAATTCTGACTTTTGTCACCTATCAGGCTGAAGATGTCAATGAATAGGAAATGTTTACGGGAGTCGAAGGGCAAAACTGACTTAACTTGTCAACTGGCATACCTATGCGTACCTGGACTTGATCCTGCCATAGTCCGGCATGGTGCGTGTCAGTTCGGTATAGAAGCGTTTAAGAGACGGCATGTACGTTAGGGAACCGTTGAGAAGATCACGTCCAAGTGCTTCATGTCGCACATAGCTGACGTAATTGTCTCCCAACAGGATACCGCGACCGAAGTAATTGATTCCATAAACCGACGCTATGCCCAAACTCTCTATGCTACGGAGCAAATTCTTGAAAGCTATCAAGTACCTAAAATGACAATCATCTTAAGTGTACCAATCCAATCCGACGTGCCACGCACTCGTTCGTTAATCTAAGCGCATGACGTTTTCCATTTGTCACGTCTCTCGCGCCTAATGAACGAGTACTGCTTCAATTTCAGTTGAACGTTTCACACGTATTAGATACAAACTGAGCTTGACGCCAATCGAAGTGGACTGCTCGAAAAAATAAACTGGATATTATGTATATAAATATATCTTTTTGTTTTAATAGTGAGGAAATTTTCGGAAGGAAAAATTCGTCCAGTCTGCGCAGCTTGGCTTCTATCGTGACGGAGATAATTGCTAGGCAAGGCGTGACTAATTTAATTATGATCCAATAATAATGTATTCTATCAATAAAATTATTTTTTTAATTTACGTCTTTTATTTGACAAGACATATCGGATCCTTATTTAGGTAAATTTCGTTCGGTTCACATGCTTGTGACGTAAAATATGCCGTTATTGAATTTTTAATTATAAAGTATAAATTATAAAATATTGTGCTTTGCAGCCTCTTGCGCCATAGTATCCAACGACAAACTATTCTTCTAACTACTAATAGCTAGGTACTAAAAAAACTGAGCTGAATTCTACTTGCAAGATATTTATCACATTTGTCTTTACGAGTTGAATTTACATAAACTGCCCAGTATGCAAAATCAACGATTTAATCACATTTACTGTAACATTACTATTTTTTTATCACTTTTATAATTGTCGACAATTACGAGCGTTAATATCCAGAAGTTCAATCGTAAACGGTCAGACCAACATCAATAATCCCCGCACACGTTATAATTTGTCCACTCTCTTTAAAACGTAAAGTTACATTTTGCCAATAAACACGGCAATATCTACGGTCGACACAAGTCTTGCCTCTTCAACGCGTGTACCACCAACCCATGCATCAAAACATTCTTACAAACTGCAATCGTACATCTCTTTCAACTCGTTCAAAACCCAACAGCTATATACGTTTGATACGAAAAAAAATAGAGTCTCGGTCTCACGGAAGATCTCTTCCGCGTTAATGCTCACCTCCACACGCCGCTATTATCCGTCTCCTTAATCTGATTCGTCAGATGATCCAGCATAGCGGCGTTGACGCTCGTGTACCAGGCCATCACCTCCGTTATGCTACTCTCCTCGGAGCTAATTTTCTGCCTAAGAACATGAAGCGAAACGACAAAAAAAGGGCCAGCCGCATCTTTTCACCTCTCATCCACGGCGCTTAATCACGCGTAACTTAACGCCGAATACAAATGTTGCCCCCCACTCCTACTCACCGAGCACCTCTAACCCCCCCCCCCCCCTGCCGCCAACTGTCGGCCGCCCTGGCGAAGGCATTGCGTTTCGCAGATGGCGACGATTGACGAGGAAGCGATTCACGCACGCCCTCGATGGCAATTAATAAACGCCGATAATGTTTCTGTTACAAGGATACCCCCGGCTTAAACGTCACACGGTTGCAGATTTTAGCCGCGAACAGGCAGGGTCTAAAAATACTGTCTATTGCTCCAAATGGGCGACCACGCGCTCATGTGTGACAGCCTCGTGTATTGCTCATAGACACACGAGTGTTACGGGGCAAGGGAGCGGAAGGCAGTGGATGAGGGAGAGGGAGAGGGAGAGAGAGAGAGAGAGAGAGAGAGAGGGAGAGTTGCGAAGGATAGGAGGGCAGGCCGGCTCGATTACATCTGTGTGCGTGCACCTCGAGTGTGTACGTCCGTGAGAGAGAGAGAGAGAGTGCGCGTGAGAAAGATGGGGAGGGAGAGAGATGGAAGCAGTGAGATCTTAAGATAAATATATAGATGCTCGGTAGATCGTCGGGGCATGCGGGAGGAGATGGAAGAGGTAGATGAGGAGGGTGGAGGAGGGTGGAGGAGGGCGGGGGGAGAAGTAACAGTGAGACGGATAAGCGTGGAAAAGGCTGCGAAGGGAGCTTATTTGAGCACCATAGGCGTCTGATCGATTGAGCATCGCGTCGTGCTCGGTGGCCATCAATGCGATGTTAAGTGCCATCGGTAATCGGTACTCCCTGAGGAAGAGCCGAATCGTTCATCGTCCCTCGCTCGATATAGCAAACATTCGACAGCAATTGACGTAGGCTCTCGGTGCAGGCCGACGATCGGCGAGTCGACTTTCGTGGCTCGGTATTGACGGTGGGCGGTCGGCCTGGGAAGGGGAAAATTGTTCGGCGAACTAACGAACTTATTGTCGTGTAATGAGAAATGTATCATTTGGGGGATCGATGTGTAGGATTGTTGCCAGTATGATATTCACTTTTTATAGCTTAAGATTAAGACAACAAACAGATGAATAGTTCATGAAGCGGATTGTAATGGTTCTGATGCTCGGAGTTTAGGGTGTTTTGAAGAAGTATCTGTTTTGTCAACTCTTGTAAACTCTGCACTTAGAGTGTTGCCGAAGATTAAAAGATGTCAAATCCGTTTGAGTTGGACACTTCTTAGGTGCGACTAATTCAAAGATTCTTGCCGTTAATTAAACAATATGCGAGGCTGCGGTTCGCGTTTGCTGTGATAAAGAGAGCGCGTATTCGTTAGATTAAAGGTTTGCATGTACTGCAAATACTGCGAAACCTTCGGTGTCGGGTGCATTCGCCATTTCCACGTGCTGGAAATGAGAAACGTGCTTCTTTTAAATATTCCGAGTACATCGCGCTGGCATCGTTCTTTCGCTTTCAGTAAATAAAAACCGCATCCAACTATCTCTCGCACAACAAACCTTCACCTTGCCCGCGTCTCAAATTCTACATCCATTAAAGACACCTCCCTATTAACACGTCACGCTTACGTAAAGTGACAGAATGAAAATGTTGGACACGCGTGTAAAATTGAAGTGTAGAATATGTTCAAATATGCCGATTACAATCGTTTCACTCAAGAATTAGCTGGAAGCAAATCAATTGATTACTTTAACATACTAAAAAATCAGAATATGTTAAAATCTGCGATTATAATGGTTTCACTCAATAATTAGCGAGAAGCAGACCAACTGATTACTTCGACATACTGTCATGAAATTAACGTATAGGTAAAATGTTGTACCAATTTTTTTGTTACTTTTAGTTACACAACCTTCATAATTATCACTACAAACAACGTATAAACGAGTGACTTAATTGAATACACATGTTAATACGTTCAGTCTATATGCAATGGCAAAAAATTGAAAGTAAACAGGTGCATGATATGCAAGCGTCGGATAAAGAATTGCCGCAGAGCCGAAGAACGATATGTAAAAATGGAATCAAGGTCTAAAAGTGAATCGAATGGGAAGAAGCGGCGACACCAAAGGACTCGGTACGTGGATAATCGATCGATGCAATGCGTCAAATGCGTCGAAGCTTCTGTAAAACACACATCGCTTATATCGATTTGAACGCCGCACCCTTTCAATGTTTCTTTTCGTCGTTATATAATTAGACGAGGGGCAAATGAATTAATCGCGCTCTGTGTAAAGATAAGGTCGACGCATTAAATGAGCAGCCTTTTTGGTAATTGGCCCACAAAACTCATGTAACTTAAAAATTCTACTCCATTCGTATCACGTTCATTCAATATTTAATGTATAATTTTTTAACCGAGAATTAAAACAAATTTTTTGTCTAAAAACGCAAATAATTTTGCAGCACATATTTAAAGGTATTTTATACTTTTACTTTCGTTGATACTAGGTCGAATACCTTTTTGTAACTGGTTAGCAAACTAGGTTCCGTGCTTTCGTATTTTCTTAAAGAGAATAATGTATTAAATCTTCAGAGTTAAACTTTATCCAGTGGAACCTACTGTACTTAAACGAATACTTATTTGTCATGTGTTTGAAAATGATTTTTCTTATTAGCAGTAGAAGATAGGTGTACCGAATTAAAATATAGGATCAAAAAGAGACGAATTTTGTTACTGCCTAGTATTTTATTAGATGCGGAGCATATTCTGCTGTCAGTACGTACTGGCCATTGAAACAGGTGGATCTTTTTCATGGTGCAGACGCTTGACCTTTTTTTCATTGCCAGTGGACGAATTTTTCGTTAGCAGAGCAAGCAGTTGAAAAAAGGACTGGAAAACGTGTTCATAAAATGTCACGAGCGTATTGCATTTTTTCTGGCCTGGTTGCTTCCGACAACAATCCGTTATCTGCCATTTTAATATTCGATGTTTTGCGAATGTCAGATTGTGAACATGAAGGACAGTGACAGAAAGTTTTGAATTTTGAAGACGTAATCTAAAATACGTTTATTAAAGTTTTTTCCATGCTGTCTCATTATCATGCATCAATATTCTCTAGTTCGAAAAGTTGAGATTTATCTTCGGTTATCTCAATCCGTGCCATAAAAATTAATCTCTCTAGAAAAATTCTAATTAGAAAAATATATCTCACTGGCACTCAACTAATCTATCCGTTAGCTTTTCAACTGACCAATCCTGAGTGACGTATCATCCTCGCAAAAAAAACAAAGAAACTTCCTCCTTATCTACGGTCACTATTTTCAGTCCAATCAACCAATGAAATCCACCCACAAGAACCAATGGCAAAGTTTATCTGACTCCACGATAATGAATAAAGAAAATTTACTCTCGTATCCCACTTCTGATAATTGAATCATTTTTACCGAGGTGTATTTTTCAACCGACTCACCCCAGAACCTTTGGCTCATTCGGTCGAGAAACCTTTGCTAAAAATGTGTGTCAGATGCAACTCAGTAGCTATTCCACGAGTATCCGATCACGTTTAGCAAAATAAAGCGAACGAAATGCTGACAAGCTCGGTTTTGGCATCGTTTGTAATCATCGTTCCAATTTATTGACAGTTCTTGGCAATCGCATCGATATGACGGATCGTGGCCCATTGATGAGAGGAACTCGATTAAAAAGAGATAAAAACTGTTTGGCCGGCTTCCATCGGCATCGGGCAGGAGTACGAAATCGTTTAAGTGAACCATAATAAAGAGCGTTCACCCTCTCGTAACTCATTGTCAGTGCAGAAGCAAACAAGTGTTCGCTTTCCGTGCGTTACGGAGAAGATCGAACGTTTTCATCGATCGGCGAGACGGTCAACTGAGACTCCGTTCTCTTCTCAGTCAGCCGTAAATTGTTCTCGAGTGAAATGGATCAAGTCCTGTCTCAAGATTGTTCGTTAATATTCGTTACCCGCGCATTGTTCTCGAGGAAAAGGATGAAGACTTGAAACCCTTGTCTGAGGGGTTACGTTTCTCGCCAGGCACACGATCATTTTTCAGGAGCGAAAGTGTAAACTTTTGAAACTGTTTCATAGAAAATGTTCTGTTCTTAACGATTTTTAGTCATTTTCGAAACGTTTATGAGGATAGTGTACGAATAGTTGAAATGATTTCTTCCATCGGTTTCTTTGTTGATACTGGGCATGCGATTATCTTTCTAAAGTTATGCTATTACATATACGATTACGATTCAGAAGTTGATAGTATACTATTGGAAAGTTGTCATGAGAAAAAGGACAGCTACTGATGCAGCTTGATTCGCAAAATTCTGCTTTTCAACCATTAACTGCCTCGAAATAAAGAAAAGAATGCATGAATCATGTTTGATAAGATTATGTTTATGTTTACATTCGTTACCTGCAAACACTTTCGAAGTGAAAGAACAAATACTCCTTAGAGCCTCTAGCATTACATTAGTATTACAACTTGCTTCTCATTCACAATTTGCGAGGGAAGAACAACTGAAGTCACTTTGTTGACATTTTTGCCGATCAAGGACAAGTAATAATATAATTGGCATATTGTTTGTATCTACTGTTGTAAATTATTCTCAAATGAAACAACCAATATTCGAAACCGCTCCTAACATTGCATTTTTAACTTGCTCTCCATTGACATATTTGGCCGATGAAAGACAACTAATAGCGTAACCCGATCCTCTTCCTCGTCCGCAAGCTAACTCCGAGCAACAAGTCGGGCGAGCCCTACATTTCCCTTCCCTTCCAAAAAACATTCCCGTTCCAAAAATTGCCCTCCCCAGTTATAGGAAACGGAAAACGATTATCTCGCGACAGCGTAGAAAGGCGTAGGCCCGTATGAAAACGGAAAAGGAGCCTTAATGAAAGCCAACGGGGATGTTAAATGCGCACGACTGACCTCTTGACGTAATCGATTGCGAGGGAGATATAACGCGAAAGAAGCGAAAGGGAAAGAGGAGGAGGATGAGGCGAACGTTCTGTGCGCCAGAGCGTGATATTGTCCTCCTATAATCTGACATCGGTATTCGAGATGTCTCGGACGCCGTTTCGCTCGCGGCCATTTTCGAAAAGGGCGCGACGTACAACTGTCAGCTCAAAAGGAAGGATCGCAGGTTCTATAGGATCGGTCGATTCTATTCATTCAAAGTTTGAAAAACTGTGGATCTGTAAAGAAGGCCGAATCAATCGCACAGCATTTGCTGGGGTTCAGAAAGTACAGTAAGAACGAGGGTTTAATTGAATAAGCAGAGTAAACTTGCGAGTTGGTCAATTTATACCGGAGTAGAGCTTGATCGGATATTTTGAAAACGATAGAACGTACAGTTAGGAAGAAAAAATAATTGGTGGACAACAGGGACTTGTTGAATTACATGTTTGGCTACAGTATTTGAGAAATAGTACGGATCTAAAAGTAGAATAGGACGTAGTATATTTTTCTCGGGTTTGGTACCGTATATAGGTACTCATTTTAGCTTCCTATCTTACCTAAAGTCCTCAAGTCGTGCCTGGAAGGCTTCCTTGCTGACGACGTCGTAAGTTTGCGTCTTGCTTTCGTCTCTCGGAACGGAGACCAATGGCCAGGTCGTCATGTTGTGCAGGGCCTGATCAGTTATGGCGAACCTCTGCGTCAAGTTGGACCTTTCAGGGATGCAAAATTTAGAGGTTTAAACCACAGCATTTTTGTTGACCAATATCGACGGACCATCTCACAGACAGAAAAAAAGTTGATCTTTCTGTCGGTTGAAAATATAGTCGCAGGTATATTAGTTAGTAACTTGAATTAATCGTACTTTAAACAATTGGAGGCAAGCTTGCTTTTCATTTATAATGTCGAATGCAAAGAAATTTAAAGTCTCGAATAAAACTTTTTTTACTTAACTGTTTGTTATTTTGATTTGGACTATTTTCAAGTTTAGATAATGCAAAATAATTCTGAATTGCCAAAATATTTAACATATGTTGCTCTTTGATGTGAAGTAAATGATTAAGATTTTCCTTTTTATTTTTGCTCACACTACTCTTAAGGATGCATAATTTTAGAAGCATCTGATACCACTTTCGATGACTGACGTCAGCAGATCGAACGACAGAGATGACTCATAATTCTTTACCTTGTCGTTCGACACTGTCAATGCTGGTAAAGGTGTGACTCGTGCTAACTATGTAAACATTTTTAAGCAAATTCTCCATTCAGGTGAGGTGTAGAATATATGGTGAGTCAGAATTCTCAAGAATTTGGTTCAATCATCAAGTCGAACTTGTTTACCTTCAGATATAAAGTATTAAGGTGCAGTATCAAAATTATAAACGTCTTTTTCCTTCTACTCAACCGCCAGACTGTCACTTCCGGAACATAAAGACAATGTCTTACTGTATCATTTCTTCTTTTCCTGATAGAAGATTCTCTACATACCTAATTAGGTACTATATATGCGCAAGAATAGCTATATAGATAATGTATTCCATATTCTTTAGATATCCATACAATATGATATCTTCGCGAGAAACTCACTCGAATGATGGAGAACAAACAATTTTTTATAGCATCAACAGCTTTCATACTGTGACTCACGTAAGTATTCTTGTACACTTCATAATTTGTCTTACACACATCTTACACATTTTACATTCGCGCTTATTCATTTCAACGATTCAATCGTGTATCGGCGTATTTCTACCAAAACTCAAGTAGCAATACTATCCTTCTTTTACATCTCAAGACTCTTGCAGGTGTTAGATTTTGTGACGAAGGTGCTTAGGACAGTGCTGAATGACTGACGTCATCGAGGCGAGGGATAAAAACGGATGAATCCATCATTCTGTCATTCTGTATGCCGGACAACGGCAAAAGTGTAACTGCGAGGGTATTAATAGCAATATGAATATATTTAGGCGAACGTGACGTTGAGTTAGGCTTTAGGGCGATCGGTGAAAGGTACTGCATATATTTGCGACCTTTTGTTTGCAGTATCGATATTCGAATAGTATGTCAGAGGGATTACTATTGTGTACCCATCTTTTTTTTTGTAGCAACGGTAATGGATTGTTGTTTGCACTATCGTAGAGGATGAAACGTGTGCCGCAGTTGAACTTTGAATACAGTTTTCATGCAATGTTGGTCGGTTCAAATACCGGTCGGATGTTAGGTTGAACAATTTTACTTATAGGTGTTGGCACTTGACACTGGACCAGTCAAAACATCTGCTTTAACCTTGTCTTATTGTTAGTAACCACTTTTCTCTCAAGAAACATTTTATTCTTTGATGTATTCTTTTGCACTTATTGATGGAATTAAATATTTCATTTTTTACATTTTGTTAATGAGTTCCCAAGTTAAATGAAAATGTAATTAGGAATCCTCAGTAATTTTAGTGTGAATGCCCGATTACAGTGAATAATAATCTGTGGATTACAATAAAAAAGAAAGCTCTGCGTGAAGTAAGTCAAGCGTAACTTTCTTCCAACTTCGATGGATTAAAACACAGTAAAAACGATTAGTTTGTTAAAGTAGATAAGCGTCTTCGATAATGTTTTTCTGATCGTAGCTTATTCCGTTTAATTAACATAATTAAGCGTACCTGAATATACATTCTGTTTTCTTTAAGTCTCTCTTTCTGTAGTAATTTTTTATGTTTCATTGCTATACTGTAATTGTAAATTCATGGTATTACACGTATGTGAATATACAGTTAATTTTACCTAAATTCTTCCACCTTTACGTATCTAATTTCAATGCTATCACCACAGTAGTTACTATCGACGCTAAATTTACCGAAAACGACAGTCGCTTTGAATAAAGCAGTTTTACTATGTCCCGCTTCACATATGTAATGGATATGTAGCCTACTTTACCCATTATTTCTCCTCGCTTGCATGGCCGATTTTAGTACTTTTATGATAGTTTGTAAACTCTGTTGAGTCTATCGCCAAAAAAGAAAAATATATATTTGCGTTTAGTAAAACGTTGTTAATTTTCAAAATTTCATAGGCATAAATATATAACCTATTTTGTTTAAACTCTTGCACATAGAAACATTCCATTTCAGTGCAACAATTCTTTTTAAACAGCGTTTAATACCTATGGGGTGAAAACACAAATAAATCGTGGTTTGCACTTTTGTAATTTATGCGTGAAATAAATGTCTAGAATATACAAACAAGTTAGAAGATAGGTGAATATTTTTTTATCATTTCTGTGTACAATTATTTTTACTCAACATTTTACTCAAACTAAGTCAATCAACTCCACTCTTCGGATTTCTTGAAATTTCCTTGTAACTTTCTTTAACATCCGGTTTAATATGAAACATTTTCGACGAGTAATTTGCCATCAATTAAGTAACTTCTGAACAAATTGATTAGAATACTACTACTATCCGCAAAAAAGTTACAGCATTACCAGAATATCAACTTTAAAACCATCAAGTAATGCATCCTACAATATTCATTCAATCTTCTACCCAAAAAAGAACTCTAGATACTCAATGAAAACTATTTCACCACACTGTTCTCCTCCACACACATTAGAAGAAAGCCTAAATATTCAAAGAACATCACTTTCCATCCTCTACTTCACACTCCCTTAATTCAGCGAACGCGTGAAGAAAGATGGCCGAATAAGAGTGACCCTAAGGCTGAAATGAGTAGCGAAGAAGGACGCGGGCAGCAGCAAGGACTCCGAGGATGGCAAGGACAGGAAGGAAGAAGGTTAGGTCGAAGTCAATGCAGTCAATGCAGTCAATGCAGTCAATGCAGTCAATGCAGTCAATGCAGTCAATGCAGAGGCCACAGGCGGCCACAGGCGGCCATCAGTTTTCATTCCGCCGTTCGAGGCAAAGGGTTTCGAGAGAGAAACGATTCGCAGAAGAGAAACGTTTAGCGTCGCTCAGTCACGTACGACCACGTACGACTGACGAGATCAAGCTAAGCGACCAAGATTGCCGACCGAACCGGACCAAATGAACGGACGATCGCCATCCGTCACTCACAGATATTTATATTTGTAACAGTAATAATCTGCAGATAATTTACACGAACTTTGCGAAACTTATTTTTTATCTTTTTGGTTTTCTCTAAGAGTCGGGCTGTAGGCAAAATTCATTTCCGTTATAAATGTGTTTTTGAGATTAGCGTGCAATTTAATTGAGGGGTGTGAAGGATAAAATGCGTGTCTTAGAAATCGATTATTGATCGAGTATTCTTTCTAAATTCGTGTTAAGCCTGGTTTGTGTAGACAATAGTTTATGAGGTTGGGGTTGAGGTAGAATGTATGTAGTTGCTTGAGAGAATTTGGTTTGATTGAAACAGACGAATTGTGATAAAAGGAGATATCGTTAAAAGTTGCTGTTTGTTAGGTAAATCGGAGTTTTGTATTTAAGCAAAAATTGGAAATGTTTGCGAACTTTGTAAGCTGCTAATTGGGATTACCGTGTTATTGGTTTTTTTTATACTTTGTAGAGAATGTGTACTTGATATGCGGAGGAATGTAATTTAATTGAAAAGAGCGATAAATAGGTTCAAATTATGTAGTATATTCGTAATTAAATTGTTATCAGCCAAAATCGCGTATCGCTGAGTAATTCTGCGTACCTAAATCAGGGTTTACAATGTTTTGTGTAAAAATCATGAGATTTTTTCCAATTTATGCAATGTGTGAAAGCCAGATATTTGGTTGTAGGAATCCTCACGTTGATTATTGCATTTTTAGAAGGCAATATTTTCAATATCGAGTTACAAAGACTTTCGGCGGAATATTGAATATAATCCGGTTTATTTGTTATAATTTGGTATAATTACATAGGTATATTCTTTCCAACTTAAAAATTTGTTTGTAATATTCTGTGTAAAGATATGATTCTTTTGCCCATTACTGTAGATTGCAAATGCCAAAATGATTCTGAGTATCCTGAGATTGACGTACTATATTTTTAAGAGGCAATACATTCAATATGAAACTAAAGGTCATAACTTCCGGTGAGATATACAATAAAATATGTATCGTTATAAGTAATTTATGACATCGTAAATATCCTATTTTCTTGTTTATAATTTTCTACAGCAATGCGTGTTTTCTCAAAATTGCACAGTTCGCCAATGATAATTAGGTACTTTTTACTAACCGCGACGTTGACAACGCTTTCTACACCTAATATATTTCACAAATTACATTTACCTACCTAAGAGTGTTGCCATTAGTGTAGATGAAAAATGCCACTTCCGACCTCTCCAGCTGCATCCTCGTGACCACTTTTCCAAGATCCGTGGCTATGGTCACCTGAAATTGCAACAAAACGTCCCAACTTTCATTACGGATCAACATTACAGACCGTGCCGCCATTTTTTCTGCTCCGCGGCGTAAACAGAGACTTAAGCACTTCCGGCCAAGTAAGATAAACATTTCAAATGGATAAAAACGACTCTTCCGCACTAAATTCGAATCTAGGAAGAAAGTAATTAATGCTGCCACGATGGGGGATAAACGCAACACATAACTCGAGATCGGACAGGAGTCAAGGTCAACCAATAATGCGGCTTTCTGGCGAAAGTGGCCTCAATAAAGACCTTTTTCTACGGCTGGATGGAGCCTGGATTAAGCTACAAATTGGACTTTATCTTAAGAGGAAATCGCATTAAGAGGTACCTATACACACACACACATGTTTTGCCTGAAGTCAACACTAGAATTGTCCTGTCAAAATTACTGATTGAACCTTGATATTGGATCTCAACAATGACTTCTCTCTGATGAAACACTGTTTCTTCAAATTAGCTGTTTATTCTGAAAGTGACCTAACTCCATTTGTCAATTTTTCTTTCTTGATTGTTGTAAGATATAGAACTTTAAGGTAACTGTCTTTAGTAAATTATTATGCAATTTATATAGACAGAAGATTTCCTGAGTTTCCTGAGAAGTTATATTTTTAGTGTTACAAAGAAATGTAAAATAAATTAACTATTGTTTGTTCAATTTAAAGCATTTTTAATTATGTTGAATGGATTTGGGCTCTTTCAAATTTGATAACAAAATCTAGTTGTTAAATTATTTATTTAATAGTTGTTATTGTTGTAATAGGAATTGTAAATCTGACTGTCTTAGATACATTTAACGAGTGTGGTATATTGGTATCCCACAGGTATATTTGTAAATTCTATTTAAACGCAAACGCAATCTAAGCTCAAACTCTTCAAATATCTGAATTTAAACTTAAATGAACTCCGTTCACTTTCAAGCTGCATCATTCCGGGCAAGTTAAATGAAAATAGGAGAAAAAATCGTTAGTCCTAGCGCTGAAAGGTGATAAAAAATAGTGGCTGTTAAAATTAGAGGAGAGGAAGGATGGTCTTGTCGCTTAACGATCGAGCCCCGAGGAATTGTTTGAAAAATGAACGCGGCGCACGCTCGATTTTTTATTCTACAGCCTCTTTGAGTATTTTTTCTTCCTCCTTCCCTCCGCTCGCTGTCGGCGTACATTACGGCGTACATTACGGCGTACATTACGGCGTACATTACGGCGTAGGCACGAACATGTATGCGCTTCCTATAGATTCTAATTACACAGGGCGTGGCAGGGAACCGTCGACGCGAATGCGCATATAAAACACTCGATCTACGTTAACGTTCTGTCGAAGAGTGCAAACACACGTCCGTTCATTCTTCCCTGCTCGATCGCACTTTAGACGCGCAGACCTGCTCCTTTTCCTTCAACTTCCCTCCATTTCGGTCACTTGCCCGGATCGCGCCCTTTATTTTTCTTCCTCTTCCTTCCAACCGATTATGCGAACAACGCAGTTTCATGAAAAAGTATCAGTGTGTTAGTAGTACTATTATTTTTCCTATCTGCCTATTTAATATGAAAGGAAAGTCAGAGAAAGTTTTTTTTTCAAAACTATCCTATCAACCTTCAATCAAATGTGTCGACCAAGGAACATTGATTCATTTTCAAATTCAGTACGACTAAGAGCCAGAAAATTAATTTTAATAATTCTCTGCTGCCTCAACGTATACGTCATCTGACATTAAAGAGGAAAAGAGAGTGCTCTAACACCATCACAGAAACTAAAGTTATGACGTTAAGACCTTCTACTTGAAGGGAAAAATTAGTAAAATCTACCGTCAAGAAGTAAAAAAAATTGCCGAATATATACCAAATGATCATTAATTTTAAGTTTGCGCAGCAACTCATGAAAATACTACAACACAAAATTTATAAAAGTTATAAAGTGTTAATCACACATGTTCACGTTGCATGTAATTTTTTTTCTTTATTTAGAATTCCGATTAAATATAAGTGATTAATTTTTAAAAGTATTAAATTGTTATAAGTATTTAATAAAACTTGCACAACTTTCGTGCTAATTACCTAAGTACTTACATCTTTGGAACAATTGCTTCTTGAACTGTTCAAACATTTTGCTAACGCAAGATGCACATTTACAATAAACATATAATCTCTTCCAAGTAACTATTAGAAGATTCTATTTCTTTTAAGACCAATGATATCTATATAAATAAGTAAACTTCTCTAGCTTAGCATACACAAAGTCTGAACACATATTCAAAACCTAAACAAACCAATCTATTTATTTCAAAATAAAACCTCTTAGCGAACGACTCCGATCAAAAAACTTATCGAACATATTACACACCCTCAGATGTCAAAGATCTAATATTAAACATTAAATAACAGAAATCAAAACAATCACCGCGAAGAACGCGCACTAACCGGAAGCTAAGCTTTAATTTTTCCAACCTAACCTGATTCTGCCCGGAATGATGCGACCCTCGATATTCCGCAAACGCTTGAAATTCTCTTTGGAAAAGAGAGAAGCTTGGTGCTCGTGTAATAGGTATTCGTCGCAAGGATGATAGAAGGACGACGTAAGGAGGATGTAAGGACGATGTAAGGACGAGTGACAAAACGGATCGAAAAGGAGAGATCGATAATCCTGACCTGCGTCTCGATGTCGGAGACTTCCTGCCTGTAGATGAGAATGTCGTGAAGGGTGTTGGCGGTCTGGACGATCAGCGCGAGGATCGGTATGAACGGCAGGACGAGCATCTGCAGGAGCTGGATCCTCCTGCCGCGCCGATGAGCAGGATCCGTCGCGCGGGCCCAGCAGGATCGCTTCCGGTTGGCCTTCGTCGTCGAGACGTCGTCCGACGACAGGCTCCTTACCGAACTCACTTCCGCTGCCACGCAGGATCCATTGCGCGGTGACATGCTGCAAAAATAGGTGCCGAGGTTACATTAGGGTACTGAAAAATAGCTTCGATCGAAATTGACTTTTTTTCTAGAGTAAGGCAATGTTAAGTTTAGCCAAGTTTTAAATAATCTTTTTTCATTTGAGAAGAGATTCAATTGAAAAGTGCAATTGATAAGTCAAATGAAAACACCTACTGCAATTACATAACACTTTCTGCTGCACCGAGTGTCAAGCAGAATTTGTACACAATAAAGTGATTACGTTCCGGATTAAACTTGTTATTTAACAGGCAAGAACAATTTACTTGCATAAACAAAACTTACAGGTCAGTCAACTACAGCTGCTTTAACGTAGTAAACATGGGTAATTTATTCTGACCGACACAAACAGGCGCGTACATACACAACGAGGCTCTCGATAATCATCGAGTCCAAATATTAACGCAACTCGCTGTAAACCAAAATTATTGACACTCGCTGCTTTAATCACGAAAGCGATTGCCGAACGCTGCAACGAAATTGTGCGAAGCAATGAGAAGCGAACGTTTAACATTAAAATGTCGAGCAGCCCTTAAGTCCGTACCCGAGGTTAAAAAGTGCAATATGCTGAATCTCTTTCAATTTTCACAATTTCATTAAGAATTGGGGGGTCTAAGCGTAAGCCTTAGATATTTCTTTCTACTCCTCTCAATAATATATTCCTACAAACTCAATGTCAACTTTACGTTTATCATTGTCTTCTGTGTCTCTCTCCTCTCAGCACTGTACTTTTTTACCTTCGTCTTTATCTTCTCTAAAAACTGTATTTCTCTACCTGTGTTTTTTTTCTCTTATCTATCTTCCCTCTCAAAATTGTATTTCTCTACTTTTATCTTTGTCTTACGTGTCTCTCCTCTCAACACTGTCTTTCTCTACCTCTGTCCTTGTCCCCTCCCTCTCTCTCTCTCTCTCCCTCTCATATTTATGCCTCTGTCTCTATCTACACCCCTTTTCCTCTTCGACATCTTCATCGTTCCATGCATCTGCCATCTTCCTCTCTCTCTCTCTCTTCTATGCAACCTTAACATTTCCACCTCTACCACTACATCTCTCTGCTTTCCTATTCTCCGTCCCTGTCTTCGCCTCGCCTCCTCACAGACCTCATAAACGACAAGCCAGAACTACATCCCATTTTTGCCAGGACACTCGAGCGTTTCCCCGTGCGACAAATTCCGGGAGAAAAAGCATATTCCACCGTCCCTGGACAAATTACAGCACACAGCCACCTTCTCGCCGCACAGAAACGACCCGGCGAGGCTGAAGAAAGCCAGATTGCCCCGAAGAACAATTAACGTCGCTTGACGGACTCCCCTTTGCCGCTCAATCAGGAGGGTTTCGAAAAAAAATCGTTCAAGTCGCTCGTCCTCTGTGAGTTTCTTTAACGCTCGGCCGGCCGCCTTGCGCCGTCAATCCTTTTGACACATGGCGCGGGCAAATCAAAAGTCCGTTCCTTGAATAGTGGCTGATTGTCGGACGTGCGTCTGTACGACTAGGCTGGGCCGTCGTTTCGTTCGCGGCAAAAATTAGTGGCCGAGACTTTTCCTCCTTCTCGGCACGGCACGATGGGATCGACGTTTTCACTTGCACGGTTAGGTCCTTCCCGGTGGACCGAAATTTGGCCAGGGTCGAAAATCGATATCGAGGAAAGGGGGAGGTCGGCTTGTTCTCGGTCGTTGTTAATTTAACGCGTCCTTTGTCGAACGTAAATTGAGTGTTTTTTCCGCGGGAAGGAGAATTTCCGTCGGTTCCGCGTCGTTAGGCGTCGGGCAACGCGGTGCTAGGACTGATTGCGGGCAGTTCCGGTGCAAATGAAGTGAAGATGCAACGATCGCGGGGAGCTCCGAGAACTTTTAGCGACGGGGGAGCTCGCAGTGTCGTCGTTAAATAGATTAACTCGGGCCGTTTAATAATTGGAAAACGATCCGACGAAGTGACGCTCAGACGTCTATTCCGATGTACAGAGAAAGTGGAAAAGTTCAACGACTAGAACCTATGACCCAACTCGCCGAAAAATGACTTTCATCCCTGAGCACATTATCAACGGGTCGAAAGCTGCAGCGACCCACGTCCGCTCGACAATAAAACCGATCGCAGGCCCCGAAACATAATGCATCGTTACCGTCGAAAGCGTCCGCGTTAAACATTCTCCCCACTCTCATCAACCTCCCACGAATCGAGAAACTACGACCGTGGAACGCCCCGGAACATTTTCCGTCCTTGCGACAGCCCAGCAGCTCTTCCCTGCCAATAAATTCAATTACAAGTCCTCGAACGGCGCGTACCACCTCAACTTTTTTCCCCTCCATCAACCGCTTACGCATTCCCCTCCCTCCGCCGGACTCCCGCAAATCAAAATTATCCCTCGGCTACCGGCCGTCCCCCGTACACGGGTGACGCGTCCTACGGTCAACGCACTAATTGGCCCAGAAGCTCTCCGCGCCGCCAGCCGTTGTTTCAATAACGTCGCAGAACGTACGAGAGATAGGCAGACGGCGAGTAGTGCAATAAGGAGGCTGGCGAGACGAAGATTGGGGCAGGGAGCGTTGGTGGGGGTAAGGGCCGCGTAGATAGCGGAGCGCGCTAGGCGGCCTGGCGGCGGCGAGCGGCCTGGCGACGGCGAGCGGCGCGGCGGAAGGGGGAAGCGGAGGGGAGGGTAGGAGTGACGCGGCGATGGGAGTAGGAGGAGACGCGAGGCATAAAAGCCACACGTTGTTTGCAGCTGACTTCCGGGGACCGCAAGCAAACAAAGTGATCCCGCGCATCGCATGCATCGGGGCGTTGTTCTCTCTATACGAGGCAATAAGCTTTCGCCCCCCTAACCATTTCGAGTACGATGCCATGCTGCCGCGGACGAAGGCACGTCCGAGGTGACACGCGCACGCCTCTGTCACAATGTTTCCGCAGTGCCCTGTGGAAAGACGACGATTGGACTGCTCGATCTCCGGATCGATCGACGATTCCACGCTCGCAGGAATTAAAGGCGGACGTGCGTTGCGTCCCAGGGACGGTTGGGTGGAGGTGGGAATAAGGGGGGGGGGGGGGGGAGTTTGCACTACGACGATGGCTTATCGGGAATATCGATCGGGTAACGAGCGACGAAATGGAATGGAAAGTGCCGGCTGAACGGGGAAAAGATTCGAAATGTGCGAGCGACAGACTGCAGGCATCAAAATGTCCTGCGGCCGATGTCCGCGTATAGATTCTCGGCGTCGGACAGACGTACGAGCCGATAACGACTCGGCAGAGATTGTTTTCGCTGAATTGGATCGACGAACGCGCACCGGTCCTATTCTGCGTCGGTACAAAGTACAAGCTTCTTGTTCGCAAGGTTCCATCGGAACATATACGCGCAGTACACACATACAGATACAACAGTCATCTATGACATAAGCGTAAACAGCCGAAGAAACGTACAAACGTATTTACATGTATACGAGTACAGTCGTGCAGTATCAGCACAAGCTTCCGCTAGGGACACATCGTTCATTACATTTACAAGGCTGCCATACAGACAATCAGTACTGAACAGGCCATAAGAAGTACAGTTCTGGGACCGTTACTCGCATTCCGACAACAATCTGTGAGGACAGGTACCGCGAAAGAGCGCGATGGGAAATGAACACGCGTGGCAAGTAATGCAATCATCGTCGTGCTTCGATCTTCCCAGCCATAGGTAGTTGCCAGCTCGCATTAGATCAGGTCTCGTCGTCCGCGTCCTTGTTTATGCAGCCGTGAGCGTCATAGCGACCCATCGCGGGGAAAGTTCAGAAGGGTCCGATCAGTAGCGCACGTCGGCCTTCTCCAGGCCTCTCGCCCCCCACTCCCCGCCATCCACCACGAACCTCCCCTCACCCTCTGTTTTTCCATGGGCCGTGCGGAAAAACGTGCCGAGGACGGAGCGGAAATCCTGGACGAGCCTCAAGGACGACGCGCGAAACGAAGCCAATAAAGCGGACGACTGGACGTTGCGGGAGGAGTTTCTCGCGGAGCCGGCGGTAACGAGGTTTACACGGAAGGCATCTACGAGGAGACAGGCGGTCTTCGGGCATTACGGGAAATCGATGAGCCGCCGGCGAGCGAAGACGTTCGCCGGAATGCGAGAGCGACGGATTGCGACTCGTAAGGCCCGAAGGTCGTTGGGGTCATGCCGAGGCTCGATAAGAACAGCGAAGCGTCGATGCCACGACGCTTTGGGGGGTGGACGCGGATGCGGGCATGGCGGATGCGGATTTGGGGGCAAGGAAGGAAACGAGCGAGCACACTGCAATTGCAACGGAAAAGACATCGAGAAACACGGACGGAAAACGGAAAACGGAAAACGGAAAAGGGGGTTGCTACTTACTCGCTCTGTACGGTCAGCATGACCGTGGCCCAATGGTTGCCCGCCGATTGTTCACCCTCTCGCCTCTCTCGAGACCCTCGATCCCTCGATCCCTCGGATCACCAGATCGCCTCGATCCGGTCGCGACGAGCTCGCGCGATTCGACGCTCGTTACTTCGGGCCTGAATGGCCCTCCGGCACGGAACGCAAGACGTATTATCTTATAGAGAACGCTGCTCCTCTCTCTGTCCATTCAGTCACGACATAAAGGTTCGCGCACGTGGAAGGGGGTACCGTAAGAGCATTTCTGAATGGCGGCACCCGCCGCGAATGATCTCCGACGCTACGTTCCCGCTCATTCAGCTGTCGATTGATCACCGGCTGCAACAAGTTATGAGCGACCGATCGGCACCTAGAGCGCACGCCGGGCGAGAAGCTTTCGGCCGTGGCTGGAGTCCGGTGACCTTTTGACCTTGAGTGCCGCAGCCTCGAGTTGGGCAGCGCGGGTACGTACCTTCCCAATTGAGAGAATCGGGCAGGGGCCAGATGGCATTAAAGAGTGCGCAGGTAAGCGCAGCGACGCGAGCAAACCTCAGGCCGAAGAACGAGAGTCTGCCCAAGCCTCATTTGGCGCAGCCTGCCTTGCGGATGAGCACGCTGAAACGGGAGGGAAGGTTCGAGACAACGATCGACATGCCATCATCTGCTCGGCAGACGTTTCATCGTGGGACTGGACTTTCTATCTCCCTCTCCTTCGATTCTACGTTCACATTCAGATTTACGTAGGAGGATCATCGCTTGCGAATGTCGAGGGATCGAAACACAGCATGCAAAGTTGGAAGAAAAAACGGTTACAGAGGGTTGTAGGTTGGGGTTGTAGGTTGGGATTGGGGGGGGGGGGCGGTTATCGTATGCGCATGGGACCGCCGATACACGAACAACCAGACAATTATAATAGGAGAAAATTGCTCTTACGCGTTTTATATTCGAAAGCACGGGAGTATGCGTCTGGGGGGCTAAACTTCCGATCGCTCCCGATCTCTCTCGCCCCCTTTTCTCCCCTCCTCTCAACGAGTCCGTCCGAAAGGTCGCTTACAGATTCCTCGGCGTCTCCGAGGCATTTAATTGTCCCTCCGCTACTCCCTACCCCTCCTCTTTTTGACCGGCAAGCGCCACTTTTTGCTTTCGTTCCTCTCTCTCTCTCTCTCTCTCTCTCTCTCTCTCTCTCTGATTTGCTTTTTATCTCCTTTTGCACGGCCCTTAGTCCGGATACCGAATCCTCGCGCGCAAAAGGAATCCTCCCCCCGTTCGGCACTGTTTCCTTTTCCCCTCGTGTCCGGTGAAAATTCGAAATGAGCGTGACAGCGTCAGTCCGTTCGCTGCTGGCGGATGTCCAAGTGAAGGAGCAAACAGGTGTTCCCGCGTGGAATGCGCGACCGCATACTGCCGAGAGGATCTGAAAACCTCGACAATATGCCAGTGCCGGACTCGTGGTAGTGTCGTCCTCCTCCTCCTCCTCCTCCTCCTCCGCCACCTCTTCCGCCTCTTCCTCCTCCGCCTCCTCCTCCTCCTCCGCCACTATCACCGCCTCCTTACCCTTTGCTCTTCCACTCTCCCTTCCCTGTCGTAGCACGATCCACTACCCTGCTGAGGGTACATTCCATGCTACTCACCCTTCGGCGCGCCATCAGCATCCGTGATACTCGTCAAAGTCGGTATCGGCCGAGGACTCGAATGATCAACCAATCTGAATGACACAAGTTTATTGAATATGTTCAGATCCGGGACACTAAAAAAGAACAAACAAATTGGGACATTAAAGGTGTGTTGGGTTTGGAATTCGAATTCTGTTGTAAGGTTATGTTGGTTGGGTAGATTTCTTTGAGCGAGATTTTGAGGAGTGTAAGTAAAGGCGGTTTGATACATGTTTTGAGTGTGTAAAGCAGGGTTTGGTTTTTAGAGGATATATGTCTGAGTTTATTGTTTTCTTGATGTTTTGAATTGTGATTTGGGGGTGTAATGACTGCTGTGTGGTGAGTGTCTTAATACTATCGATTGTTGGTAAATGAAGTTGTCTCCTGTCGGTATGTCTCTTGAGGACAAAATCATAAGCTATCTTCAGTAGATGGCAGCGCTAGTAGGATTCTGTTAAAATAAATGGGGGTAAAGGTATAGAAAGGGGTACTCACCACCAATTTGCATGAAGCTTTGCAGAAACATCAATTTTTGCATAAAAATAAGATCTGTAATGTGTCTGTAAAAGCCATCATCAAAAGCGCAGACATCAGTGCGCATGCGCAGATGTCGTTCGCGCTGTCAGTATGGCAGGTTTTATAACTAAACTTTAACGCTTAATAACTTTTTAATTAGACGAGACCGCGCTTTTTGGCTTTTGCAGATCTTATTTTTATGCAAAAATTTACCATTACGCGAAGTTTCATGCAAATCGGTGATGAGTACTTCTTTCTATACCTTTACCAAATAAATTTGGAACAAAGGAAAAGGTAATTGATACAAAATGTTTTAATTGCAACAGAGAGCTTTAATATTGAAAATATTAATTTTATACACAGGGTAGTAAATAGCACATGCAATTTTATTTGTCATAAGTATCTTTATAGGCGATCTTTAAATAGAAGACATATGTACTTTTGTAACATACAGCGTGTTGTAAATCACTTGTGGAATTATTTACTACTAATTAACATTGTTTCAACGCAGATCAAAGAATCTGGAGACATAATTATAAATAAAATACTATATTTGGTCTATAAATACTTGACAAAATCTTCATACGAGGTAGAAAGAATATTCGTTGATAAAATGATGTTCACATTTGCGCTTATACATTAGAATCTTTATACATACATGAGAGAATATATTTTTCTAGAGAGACATGATACTTTAAAATATGGTGTGTATACATATGTTTGTATGAAAATATTACTGTTTGTATCAAA
Organism: Anoplius nigerrimus; assembly: GCA_914767735.1. Lineage (NCBI taxonomy): Eukaryota > Metazoa > Arthropoda > Insecta > Hymenoptera > Pompilidae > Anoplius > Anoplius nigerrimus. Next base: position 490,109 of record OU612086.1, read on the forward strand.
GGTATTACATGTTATAAGATATTAGTTTTCCATTAGAAAGCACACAAATTCTTACATGGTATCAATGCTACACTAATCTCTTTGTAAACTGATATTTTGAAAAATTATTCAGAAACACATATCACACACTTGTACTTACACTGTAACATGTAAGTTCAAATAATCACTTACAACATATTATATAAAGTCATCCTAAACAAAAATAAATTCCTTCTTGAAATACCTTTTCACTCATTTTACTAGTGTACATCTGTATGGTTAATAAATTACGGTGTCTGATGAATAAATAAAAGAATGATGTCCCGACAATTAATAACTTCCAATTCTACTGGCAATGCGAGAGATCAGGTACACCATATTAGACTATATGGAAAACTATTTCTGTTTTAAAATTCTATTAAATTTACTTCTTTTGTCACTGTGTTTATTGTAGTCGGTGTTACGACTGTTGTTGTAAAGGAACGTACATGTGATTTGAATGTTGAACCTGTTTCCCAAGCTTGATCCCTAACTACACCTAAATTTCTAGGATACATCAGTAATGGGTCCTTCCCTGTCTTCTTAGATAATCTTTCTTGCAGCGTTATCAATTGAGATCTCCAGTATTCATAACTGGCCTGTTTTAAAGCACTAACCCACTGATCAACTTGAGCTTCAGATCGTCCACTGAGGATATGCCTCTTGTCATGTTCATCTCTAAACGTTATACTAAACGCAAATACACCATCCGACATTGTGTCTATATTAATACTACAATTTTCTAAAATTATCACACCAGCAGGCTGCCGTCTGTCAATATGGCCCAGTTCATTAATATTAAAATAAAAAAGTAGGTTACATCTCAGCTTGAACCATCTTTCTCGAAATCCTGTAAAAAAAAAAAAATACCATTACTTGTATCTTTTCAAATATGTTAAGCACTCGACAAAGCAACTACGAGGCCCGAATATTAATAACGTTAAAAACCACTGAACAGCGTGTGAATAAAAACGTAAAGCAGAACAGTCAAAAGTGGAATAAATATTTATAAAGGAAACTACGTATCAGAGTTGACTTCGTATTCAATTTATAAATGGCCTAACCTGATTTGTGAGCTCGTTTGTGATTCAAACGACCTTCCAGGTCAGCAGGACCAGCACTAGCTTCGCCAAGTTCTTTTTCATTGAACTTCATGCCTGCATAGAAACTTTACGTACTATCGAAGTTATCTACATAACAACAATTTTGTTGGACAATCATTGCTTATACACAATTTCTACCACTACATGCTTAACCGAACTATAATTGGCACTGACGGTTATAACACGATCGCTATTAAATTGTTTATCAATGCTAGCACTGTCGTTTTGTCATGATTTGCTAAAACGTCAACCCCCTGATTCATTCAATTTATCGATATAGTGGGGGAATTTAAACTGTGGTTATCAGTTATATGTTTCAATAGTTTCACATTGCACTCGTACGTTTGCACACAGTATATACACACGCACACAAACACATACATATAGAAGCAAATTCATGCCAATCACTTTTATTGGATATCGAATTCCTTTTCTACTAACTATTGCACCCGTTTAAAACTGACAAATGGTACGCTTTCATATTGTAAAATAGTGCTCGTTACAGTTATGTAAATCTGTTACATAAATATTTGCATATTATCTCAATAGGAAATATATTTAGTGACTGCAGGAAGGTCTACTCTCGTGATTGGCCTGTGTGCCTTTGACACATGAATGCCGCAAAAAATATTAGACAATTTTGTGAAATATGAATAGGAACGTATGATTAATATGTAATAGATACGAAGGCGAAATGGATTCTGAATACAAATACGTGAAGGAACTTGAATGTAAACAAGGAGCAGTAAGAGCAGTCCGATTCAACGGTATGTATATTGTCTTGGTATTATAACTGTATTAACTGAAATGTAGGCATAATTCAATAGTTTTTTAGTCGACGGTTCGTACTGCATAACCTGTGGATCAGATAGGAAGCTTAAACTCTGGAATCCGTACAGGTCCGTTGAATTGAAAACGTACGGAGGACATGGTGATGAGGTTAAGGACGCGTGTGCCTCATGTGACAGCAGTCAAATTGTATCGTGTGGGAAAGATAAATCTGTTATTCTTTGGGACGTGAGTACAGGCACTCCTGTTCGTCGCTTAAGAGGCCATGCCGGACCCGTGAATACTGTTCGGTAATTTAAAATTAATAGTGTTTTTGTAGAAAACTTTTTGAAGCATTATTATTTGTTTGTTTACATTCTGTACTTATTAGATTCAATGAAGAGTCGACTATGGTTATTTCTGGATCTCAGGATAATTCTGTTTTATGCTGGGACGTACGTTCTAAGGCACAAGAGGCAGTTCAAAGTCTGGACGATGCAAAAGATGCAATTTCCACTGTGCGGATATCCGATTATGAAATTTTAACAGGTTCCTACGATGGCAAAGTGCGAGTGTATGATATTAGAGCAAGTGAAATGTATTCAGATTGTATGGGAGGTAAGCTTCACTTTCTTGCTCAAGATTACATAAGAATATATGAAAGGTAATACATAAGTAATTTCTGCAGATTCTGTAACATGTGCAACATTTACCAAAGATGGTCAATGCGTATTAGTTAGTTGCGCTGATGACACAGTAAGATTGATGGACAAAGGTACTGGGGAGTTATTAGGTGAATTCAATGGACATACAACTGGTAATCTTTGCTTAGAATCATGTGTTGACAATCAAGACAGTAAAGTATTATCTGGCTCTGCCGACGGAAAATTGTGGATCTGGGAGCTTGTCAATCAAAAAGTGATTACAAAACTTTGCCCATTAAAACCATCAAAGCAGCCAATACAATCTATTGACATGCATCCACAGAAAAATTACATTCTAGCAGCCAATGGGCAAACTGTATTAATGTGGAGCACATCATCGGAGGATACCGATGAGTAGCTTTGTAAATAAACGAATGATCAACACATTTCTTCATGTGTTTTGGTAGGCCTCCTTTGCAGCGTCTAAAAATAAACTCATTCACCCAAAGTTATTTATGAAACAAGCACAAGTTACATGTCCCAAGCATAATATCTGTATCATTGCAAGTGAAGAGATAACGAACATGCAACAAGCCCCCATTAATCGCTCCGTAAACAATAAACAATCCCACTGGCCACCGATATTCTTTCCACGTTCATTGCACATTCGAACTGGCCGACCCTTCCGCGAAAGGTACGTATTACGATAACATCGACAACGCGAAACTAATGGATGTATATAGGTCATTGACGCGAGCAGAATAATTGCAGCCGCTCTGCGACAATCTATTATACGACAATTATGTAATGATAAATAGATTGAAGATCGGAGCCCTAGACGGTTGTCTATGTGGCACCTCATCAAGTGGCCCCCGAGCGCGCCTTAAGCAAATAGTGGGGGTGGTCAGGCAAGAAGGCAGGGGAAAGGCATTATGAGAGGGACTTGCGCGCGCAGGTGGCGCGATGTCGGTGCGTCAGAATCAGTGGTAGGTCGTCTCGCCCGGGAGTCGGTGCGAGGGAGCGAGAGAGAGAGGGGGACAGGCGGCGTAGCGCGCAGGTGAGAGGGAGACGGCCGTACCGAGTTCCACGGCGCCGAGCGAGAGGTCCGATCGTACGACTCTCGCGCGCGAACGAGACGGAGCGATGCGCGGCGAGCGAGAGAGAGGCCGTCTCAAAGGAGGGTGTGAAAGAGCAAAGGAGACGGTAGGCGACATCGAATGAGAGACACCGAGGTACACGTATACGGGGCGGGTCGGCCAGTTTCAACCACTTCATAGAGCCGCACTTTTTATCCCGTACTCAAGAGTCCATAGCCACTCTCCGTACGGCTTACTCCTGCACGCGGCGCGGCCCGCGTCTTCCCGAAAGAAGTCCCAGCCGTTCGCTCCGGATGCGGCCTCGAACTCGTCCGGCCGCGTGTTCTTCCTCCGTCTCGCAGAAGTCACATTCGCGTAACAATCCGTGGACACGCCAGACGGCGCGGGCGAAGTGAGATTTCGAGTTGTTGTAACTCGTACGTGCCTCTCTCTCTCTCTCTCTCTCCCTCTCTCTCTCTCCCTCTCCCTCTCACTCACGCTGCCGCTGGGCCAAGGCCTTACGATCCCACCCCGGGGCGCGATCGCCGGCTCCGCGGGCTATCGAAAGGACCTTTTTTCCTCTCTCATCGGGAAGATCGCCGTCGACATTGAAGCTGAGGGACCAGCACAGAGAGTTCGCGTCGGCGGTGGCGGCGGCGGCGGCGGCGTCGTCGACGGTGGTGGTGGTGTTGGTGGACAACGGGTAGAAAGGAGGTGGTAAATTGTGGCAGTGGCGGAAGAGGTGGACGTAGGAAGGAACGAACACGGTGGGCACGCGAGTGTTGTGCAAGAAAAAGAGGGTTGTTATGGGGCGAAGCTGTCGCTCGCTGCCGATGTTAATCATCGTCGGCATTGGCGTCCTGGTGGCGACGTCCGCTGCATTCTCCACGGACAGTGAGTATTCGTCGTTTCATTGTCGTACCAACGAAGGACGAGGCTAGGTTCAACTGCTAGGGCGATGTCGATCGCACCTCGCTCGCCTACCTTCGACGCTGTCAAAGCATTGATTATTACATCAAAATCCGTACGCGACGAACGTATCGTTCGATGAGAGAAGGGGGAGGATGAGTCGACGAACGAAACGGGGAGGATGACGAGAAGAGCGGGATTGTAGGGTGAGGGGGGGTGTAGAGAAGCTGAGAGCTTGAGGTACAGAATGTGACTCCGTACGTCTGCGGTGTGTGTCGCATGGAAGGCACCCAGAAGGGGGAGACGATGTGAAAAATGAGAAATGATCCGTGCGGAAAGATAAGAGAGGATCGTGTACGGTAGGAAGGAGACGGGTTACAGGGGTGGGTGGCAGAGGGAGGTGGCCGGGGACGAGGGAACGTAAAAGCAAAGAAAATGTATGCGGACCCAGTGCTCGCGCTGATTGACAAAATATGCGCGGTCGTGACATGCGCTCTTGTCACTTACATAATCGAACATTTTTCTCGTCCTCTCTCTATCTCTCCCTCTCTCTCTCTCTCTTTGAGCGCGAATGCCAAATAATTGCCCCATTGTTTGCCCTGAAACGTCGCGCCTCGCTTCATTGACATCGGACTCGGGCCAGTCTTTCCTCTCCCCCCTCCAATGCTCACCTCCCGCACCTTTTTGCGCTTCGTGCGTGTATATAACGTTCGTAGGTGCGCGGCGAGTGTCAGCCATGACATTCAGGTGCGCGGATGAGATATAATCATAATAGATGGATGTACACACAAAATTTGCATGCCCGGTTTTTTTTTTTGCGCCAGCGATGCCTCGCGATCAAAATAGAGCCTGCGGATGTGGCTAGAAAATGCGAGCGCTTCATGTGCACTCTCGGCGCAACCGAATTTCGCAGTGGGTTGTTCGCCACCATTGTTCGGTTTCCTTGTCGTTTTATTGTCAAGCCTGAACAGTCTTTGTCTAATTTTTGCCGAGCGGAAAATGAGTGTCGACGAATTTGTTGGACGAAACGGAGCCGCTTCGGAAGTGGCGACTAACAGCGAAGATTTCGAGAGGCGTACGAGCAAAAGTAAACAAGGACGATGATGTACGACAACTTAGCAGTATGAGTAACATTAGTAGGATGTTGTACGGTGTGTTTTGATCAATCGTTACGCAAACGTTCTGCGTACGCGAGGCGGGCACGCGCTCCGAAATAGAAGTGGATAAAAACAAATGAAAAGGAAAACATGTCTAAATTGGTTGTTGTCTCGGGATGCAAGTTAATGAGAGCGGATTGCAGCTTCTGTAGGGTTGGTTGTGAAATGGAGATTAGGAGGAAGTAAGCGGGATCAACATTAGCAAAACAGTCTCTTCGAAAACGTAGTCGAATGCGAGTGACGTGCTTCTCTCATTTGTCGAGAGATTAGAAATTAAGGAAAACACGCGCAGAAGAAAGATATGTATCGATTGACTGTTATAAAAACTTGCTCATCGAATGTTTTTTCGTGACCTTTTCCGCATTTCTTAGAAGGGAAATGGCTGGATTTGCAATCGTTGTACGTTAGAACCGATGATTTATTGTATCAGCAAGCTATTTTATACAGTAAACAGAAGGATTCTGTTTGACTTTCAAACTCAATTGGAAAGAAAACGTATTTAAAGTACAATCATTACTATTTATCAATTTAATTTCGAGAGTTCTTGCTGCACATTTTAAATACGATGTTTTAACTGAAATACAATACTGCCGGTCATGTAGCGGACAAAATTAATTTAACTTTTAATTACAATTTATTTAATTTCCATTCTCGCGACAAACAAATTCCCATTGTCAATATTTCGGTGCTAACGTAAAAGCTAACGTAATTAAAACGTAAACTAATTGTTTGTCGGGAAAAAATGCTGAACACGATGATGCGAAAAGCGTCGAAAGATAAACATTCATAATTGAACCGCTCGCATGACCTATCTTCCAAACGAAGCCGGACCTTTTCCACGTACCGGAAAGATAGTCTTCCAAGTACAAACCTATTCGCTAATAAAGGATTCCACGAAACAGATTTCTCTCGAATGCTTAACAAATAATACAATTTAAACAAAAAGGCGCGGGAGCCAAACGTACTCAAGTAAAGAATCATACTCATCGTATTTCTTATTCGGAGAGCTAATTTCGTCAATACATAACGATTTTCTTACATCTTATATGGTCGAACGAACCATCGAGCGAGCATTCTCGTATCAATCTTCAGGAGAAAGTAATTTCCTGCGTTGACAGGAAAGTCAATGCGCCGATCGGCGTGCGAGCGTGTTCCACATTGCCAAAAGAATTATACTATACGTTATCTATATGATCAGCATACACAAAACAATTGATAAATAAGTAATGATGAAGAAATTTTTAAGGTTACTTAGAATTGAATTGAAATTTTATGTAATTGTTGTTAGTATGTTTAATTAATATTCTTAATCATGTATATAATTGCAGTAGAGCCTCCTATAACACGAATTCGTATAACACGGTAGAAAAATTGTGATCGTGTTCATATAACACGATAAAAGAGGCTTGCATGACGCGGTAAAAGAATGAGGCACATATTGCGTTTTTATTTCGTTTTAGCGGCAATAATTAATATCACTTTTAGTTGGTAATACTAAACGTCATTGTGCTTCTCTTTCGGGGAAATCCCATTTTTAGAGGAGATCATCTCATTGTCAGTTTGTTTCTATCGTTCGTCTTCTGTCGCTCAGACCTGCTCAGACCCGGCTTCCGACAAATTCACGCGCGCGCGCACGCACGCACGCACGATCGTCATTTGTCGCGCGACGCGTAGGCGGTAGTCAGACGTAGTTCCATTAATAAGGCCGCGCATCTTTGCGGGGCATAACTTGCGGGAGGCTCTGCCACGGCATTCGTTCGTAATAGCTACGCAACGCGTGCGTGCGACGAAGCGTGCGACGAAGCGTGCGGGAAGCGTGCGTGTCGCACGAAACGCGCCGAGCTGCACGCGTGTACCAGCGGATGACGTTTAATGGCGCACGAGCCAATGGCTGATTGGAATCGCTTTTGCTGACGGCCGCGGCGGCGAGATGAATAACGAGCGAGATCACATTGAATTTTCGGGGCCGTACTCTCTTTTGCTGCGCACCAGAATCTTCGACGAGCGGGACTTTCAATTTTGAAACACGATGTGAATGGGTGGCCTGAAGAGGCGGGCTTTGTGTTGGTCGTGATCACGATTTTTTCACTTTTCATGACTGTGTGAGATTGGCGAGAAAGTAATTTCGGTTTCGTAGTAAAACTCATACTTCTTTGAAAGAATATCTGCCGTTTTGTTTCGTAAGTGTGACTAGTATCAAGTGCCAAAAGGAAAATATTTTGACACTGACGGGAGTTCTGCGAAAAATTGCAACGATATCTGTGTTTGAAAGGAGAAAATACTTTCTTACCAATTTACCAATAGTAACAGGTGAAATGGGGTTGGGCGACGGAGGGTAGCAAACTAATATATTTATATTTTATATGTATTTTGAAGCTATTGTTTACGGTTGGATAGTAAGATATGGAACGCTTTTTCGTACTTCTAAATAGATAACATGTCTAGTCATGTATGATGTACTATAAAAACGGGGCGTTTTTTACGTTGGCAATATGTAATTGTATATGTACTGCGAGTTGCTTAAATAGTCTGGTTGAGAGTAATACAGAAACTACATTAATTCTTAATGTGTAAATATGTAAACTGCAAGCCAAGCCAAACAGTTAAATCAAGCTTCTCGGATTGTATTTTGAACTACTTTCGCAATTAGCAATACATAGGATTTAGTTGCTGACTGTACATTACAGTTGAATGACTGTTCAAGATTATTTTTATTCTTAAAATTCTTAGTATATCCGGTACAATAAGAGTACTTAGAAATCTGTAATGACGTGATAATGCACCGGTAAAGTACCGGTTCAATTTCGAGTCATAAACAGCTTCCCTTTGTGATAACACCTGTGATGTATTGTGACATTTTTATTGGACATAAAATAATACACAAATGAGATATGCATATTATAACGGTGCATAGTATTCGTAATTCACGGAAAAATCAGGTGAAATCCAATGATCATGCAGATGATCCTGGAGGAAACTTACAAACTTTGTCAACGTACTTGACAAGTTATTCCGAGTCGAAAAGGTCACGCACACTGTGAATCTAGGTTTATTCGTTTTCAAGATAAGCATTGCTTAATCCGTGTGTCAACTGTCGCACAAGCTACCTTTACTCTGTAGATTTCTGACAGTCAATTTCTCTGCACTCTGCGCAAGAGCAAAACGTAGATCTCGGATATATCTGTTTCATGCAAGTAAATATTCACGAAGAAGAGTCAATAGATACAAATAAAATTATACCAAATTTTCATTGCTTTCCTTCAATCAACTTTGCATAAAGTCTCGTTCAACTTTATACGAATCAAAGATAAATGAAGAAAGGCTCATAGTACATTTGACCTCTTTCATTCGGCTTGACCTGCCAAACATGCTGGTAAAGTTGCACGCTTTCCTCATGGGACATTCTCTGTGGAGAAACGCTAGTTTTCTCAGCTGTAACAAGTGCTTTCAAGACAGAGTTTTGCCGCAATGTAAAGCTAGTTTACAGAATATGTTGATCACTGCGCGACCTTGTTGGGTTAAATTTTCATATTCTTCCGCTCGGCACAAGCAGTCTCTGATGTAAGCCGCAAAAGTTGGGTAAAATGCGTTACGCTTAAGCGATGCATTAAGAAAGAAGCAAATGGAAGTTGATGAAACAGTAAGAACGCGCAATTAGGGCAGAGATTGATTTTCCGCATTGAATGAACTTGCCACTGCAGAATCTAATTCAGCCAGGAACTGTCTTGCGAGCGACTGGCTCTATTTACATCTCATAATCAAATGCAGCCTTCATTACCGCAACTTTTTTCCTGTACTGTGTACTCGTTTCAACATGAATACTTTTATGTCACTTATTCCCGTCTCTACTCACGCATTACGTACAAGTAATTGCATGTGCTGGTTATTTTAAAAGTGGTCTAGTCCATTTTTCAGTCTTTCTTTGATGATTATACAAAACATGATTATAATCAGAAATTAATTCACTCTGATATCAAGTGAAGCATTCTAAATTGGTTGCACGCTCCTTAATGAAATATGTGACAAAACACCGGTAACTAAAATTGGTTCGTGACATAAATCATAAACATTCGACGCGGCGCAAACGTTATCGGACGTTATCTTGAACGTTCCATCGCCGGGACCATTTGCCGTGAGCATTTTTCACCAGCCCACTCTCGTTTGTTCCAGGTATAACCGCATGCCCTTTAAATCAGTTCCGTTGTGCGAACGGCAGATGTATACCGGTCCTTTGGGTATGCGACAATGCCGACGATTGTTCGGACAATTCTGATGAAAGCCAGAAGGAGTGTAAAGGTAAGTCCAGTTACATTCTGCGAGTCGAGTGGCAAACTGACGTGCAAAGGCGTCAGACCGTTCAGTTTCTTTTCAGACCTGCAATTGCAGAGCGGAAGCGAGCTGACGATTACTTTTGTAAACCCTCTACAGTAGACCCTGCTACAACGCCGAAGATACGTTCCGTGATTTATGAATCCGTGCTGTTCGAAACACTTAGCTTTTAACTTACTTTTTATATTTAAAATAACGTTATTTATTAATTAGGGTTGGGTCACTAAATGACAATTTTTACGGGCATTGAGTAAAAAAATTTTTTTTATAAGGAATGTATAAAAATTCTCAATACATATTTTATATACTTTCTTTTATAGAATTAATCGATTTGGCAAATGATTTGTCTCAAATTTAAGTTGGATAAAATAAATCATTCAATATAAAAGTTTTTTGTTAGGTTACCAGCCAAAAGTTATATTAATTATTTGTGCCAAAATGTATTAAAATCTCAACCTTTGTCTCATTTTTTCCGTCTTATATGAATCGGTGTTATAGGCGGGTCTATTGTATATGTCAGCAGATCAAAAATGGACACGAAAAACATTTGACGCCATTGTACTTGCCTTGCGCGGCTCTATATTCTTCAAATATAATGGACCAGAATCATGTTACGTTACTGAGTTGTTTACGCCCAGATCAGCACAACATTGCGCATTCACCAATTTGCATTCAGTGCGTCAAAGCAATTGTTGTTTAAACGGAGAGGCGGAATGCTCAATGCAAATCACTGAATTCGATATGACTTACGTTTCTGTAACGAAACTTGTCGATGTAACTCGAATCTCGTCTAGCTCTAGATTGTCGTCCGAAAAATGTGGGTTCTTGCGATTCGTATAATTAGCTTCATTACGATTTATCGCGCACTTCCTGACCAAGTTACGATGACACACATTGATCCAATTGCACTGGTGAGGACATTTTCTTCAACGCATTACAATACACGCATAAATCAGTATAATGCGTTACAGTGCGGCGTCTGCGTTGAATTAAGTACAATCACGTACGAATACTTAACAGAGTCGGGCAGCGATTAAAAATTGTAACTGTCACGGAATTCATTGGATTCGAGTTGATTTATGTCCCTATTATGTTCCATTCCTGAAGACTCTTGTAGGTTTATACTCGGTAAATATGAACTATCATTATCCGACAGCAAATACCTTCCAAGTTTCCACAAATAATCCAATCACGTTCTGTCGCATAGTTTCTGACCAAATATTGATGATTCACGACGATTCAATTCGTTGCACTACATTTTCCTCAATACACTAAGACTAGCATACAGTCTCATACTGTATTACAGTATTGCAGTTTCATTTGATATATGTAACGTGCTATTACGTCTAACACGAACATTAAGTAAAGAAATATATCATTGCAGACTGAAACAGGGCATAACTATTTTAACGTCCATGCAAATCAGAGAATTTGCTTTACTCTGGGTCTTTGTCCATTTATTACACCTACATAAAACATCATGGCCTAGAAACATCGGACCTTAAGATCTGTGTAGACAATGTTATTGCAATTCATCACGTGGCATTCAAGCTAAGATCATATGCATTGATCCGATCCCAGGACATTTTCTTCAACATACACAAGGTAGCCCATTGCAATATCGTACAGTTTGTTCCAAAAGCGTCGCCCATTTAATCCAGGATAAGCATATGGCAGCAGACGAATAGTCAAAATTTTCAGATTCCAGAATTCGTAATGAATCGACCGCAACTAAGCTAACACTGGAACTACCAACCTGCCAAAATGACTAGTCTGATCACATTTTAACACTAGAACTATCGACCAGACGTAATGACTGGTCTGACAAAACCTTGATAATAATTGTTCTCTCATTAAAATCATTGTGGTAGGTAAATGATCACTTGCTTTCTATTTTGTCAGTTCAAATACATTGACTTGTATCATTCCGTCAAGTGAAATGAAAATATGAATAGGATACGTCGGTAGTCCTAGCGTTAAGCGTCTTCATCTTCTCATTTGCACGAGTTCAGCCAGTGGCAAGGGCGCTTCCTTCTACCACTATTCCAATTTCACTTGGCTCGCTTATTCAAGAAGTCGATTAAGCCGACCTTTATTCATTCGCCGTCGGCGTCGCGAAAAACAGTCGGCGGAGGTCGAAATTAGATTTGTTTACACGCAGGGCAAAAAGAGTCGCGCTGATCGTACAATATTCGATCCGATGAGGGACACGCAGATATGCGCAGGAGTCCGTTATCGGGTTCGCGGAAATGCAGTTGCAACGGACGCGAGTTCAATCATTCATGCCGGCGGATCATGCCTTTTTTAAACGGAGCCACCATCGTACATCGCTCGACACACTATCGTGTCAGGCCTTACGTCCATTAAAGTCTCGTACAGCGAGTGAGCGAGTGAGACAGAGTCAGTGAGAGAAAGAGGGAGAAGGAAAAGAATCATCTCAATCGACCGCTGATAACGGGACGCGGATTATTAATTGGACCGAGCTGCGATTCAGATCGGAAACTGCGCACAACCGTAGAAACATATCTATTGACAGCCGATCGACAGCCGATCGACAGCCGACCGACAGCCGCGAAAATTGAAGTTTGATCCGCGTACGTTCGGCTTAGAATAATTGCGATAGATTATGATATCGCGCGGCGAGCGGCGAGCGGCGGAAATTATAGGCTTCCTTTCGGTCGGGGCTTAGAAGGATGGAAAAATGGGAATGGCAAAAAGCGGTCGTCCTTGCCGGTAGTCGTACGGTCTCTCCCTGTGCCGATGAGTTGAAAAGGGTAGAGAAATCGGATCGGGCCCCGACGCATGCAGTTTCTCGCCGCTCTTGCGTCAGACAACGAGACGGAACGGACGAAACTGCACCCTTTGTGGGCCAGATTCTCGGAAGGCGGACCAAACAGATTTGCCGCCTTAAAGAAAGCGTGCCGGATTCCGTATTCGACGTCGCTCGACGCTGGAAATGAAAAATGAACGGCTTTGAGAAGATCGGTAGGAGGAGAGGCGGAGAGAAACGGAAGTTGGTAGAAGAATTGAAAAATCGATCAAAGTGCGAAGATTAGGATAGTAATGAGGCTTATGCCATATGTCATAGAAGTAAGACCAGCTTAGTTCTATTTTTAAGGCGAACGTTGAACAAGTTTGCTTATGCAAAGTACGCGTTCGTTCGACGAATAACGAAACCGGCTTCCGGTTGTACTCTCGTTCACATGACAGCTAATTATCACGGCGATGTTCAAGAAAATCCATCAGTACCCTCTTCTGGAGTGCAATTGCGACTTCCTGCCTTTGGTGGCAACTAGGAGTGCATCCGAGGATATATACCTGACGCAATGTACCGAAAGTTTTCCTAACGTTCCTATTTACCTTCCAGCGTGCTCCCATACATTCCACCTGCAGCCTGAAAGGGCAAAAATTCTGATACCGTCTCTCTCAGTTGAAACTGCACATCAGCCACAATAACCTCCGTCCTTCCCCAACACATAGGTACAGGTAGTCAACCAAGAATCACATCTCATCCACTCAACCTCCATTAATCTCCCCGCTAGTTCGGAACTTAAATTCGAAATAGCCGCCAGTCTCGAAGTGGCCCAACTAACCTTCATAAATGCCGAAAAGTAGTCGACTTGCCGTTCACATTACGCTTTAGCATAAAGGCAGGGACACTTCTCCCAACTTGCTCGCTTCAAACTGCGTATCAGCCAGACTTAACATTGTCATCTCCCACCTTACCGACGTACTCACCTAAGAATCATGTCTCAAGTTCGAAGCTACCACCACCTTCAATTGCGCAACAAATCTTTTGCGAACGTCCGCTACTCCAACCTTCATTCCCATTACACCTCCACACACACGCACACTCCCACCCATAAACTTCACGTGCAGCTCGAAAACATAAAAACTCTTCCTATCACCGTGCTTTCCCCAACCTGTACATCAGCCACACTTAACCCCACCTCCCACACACACACAGGCGCGCGCGCACACACACTAACCTCAAAATCATCCGCCCAAACTCCATTAACCACCCGTCCGGAACTTAAATTCGAAATAGCGGCCAGTTCCGATTGCGCAACTAATTTTTGCAAATGACTGAGACTCTCCGTCTACCCCCCCCCCCCCTCCTCCACCTCCTCCTCCCACGTTCAGTCCCCCGCCCCGTAGCGCAAAGCCGTAAACCAGTTGCATCAGACAGGCGACTCGGTCATTTTTGCCCGGGCAATTTCCGAGTAGCCAAGGCGTCCACCACCATTTTGGTCCTCTTCTTATTCCTTCATCCCGTTCACGGTCGCTCCTTTCCGCTCCCTCATTGTCGAGCCCCTCCCCACCTCCCTTCGCCTCATCGCTCAGTCGCTGCCCAGCCGCTTGCCCCCCCCCCCCTCCTCCTCCTCCTCCTCCTCCTCCTCCTCCTCCTCCTCCTCCTCACTCACACATAGGTACTTCACTCCTCTCCCTCCCTCCGCGGGCTATCATAATTTGTAGCGCAAGGCCTGCACCGGTTGCATCAGTCTCTCTTTCTGGAGCACTGGCGAGCGTGGAAGAGGGGGTAGGGGGCTTACTCTCGTATGTCCATCGAGCGTAGGAACGTGTCTGGCCATGTGCATTGGGTACCCCGGCGAGTCTCAGCTTCTCTGCCACGCAGACGACGACTACGACGACTACGACGACGACGACGAATGCGGCCGGGGCGCACCATATAATTATGGTGAAAGCCAGTCGTGCGAGCGGGCGATCGCCGTTAAGCGCCGCTCGCGATCCGACGCGGATCGCTTTGCGCGTGTATGCGCGTGTATGCGCGTGTATGCGCGCCTATGGGAATGTGTGTAGAACAGGCGGCAGCCGGTGGCTGATGGGCTGAAAGATCGGCTTGACCGGCGAAAATCCGGAGGCTGGCGCGATTTTTCGGCTGCTGGAATGTTTTGGTATTGTTGACATGATGCTAGGGAGGAGGGGTGGGGCTATTGGGGTGGAGGTAGGGGTTTTGGATTTGGGATGAGGATGATGGTGGGAAGAGAAATTTTCTTAGGGGGAAGGGAATGAGAATTTGGTAATTAAAATAATTACAATGAAGAAAATTTGGGTTGCTTGGACTGGGGGTAGAGGGACAATGTAATTCTTGTGTTATATTCGTAACACTGGTCTGTCCTTCTATGAAATGTATGATGTTTTGTTGATGTAATATTATTGAACAATGTTAGTTATTATTGTAAAAAATTCTTGATAAGGACGTAAAATAAATGTCAAAACGTAGAAGACACAGACTGATCTTTCCTTGGTCTTAGACACACCGAAAACATCATACATTTGTCGTATTATGTTACGTGGATGGGACCATGTAAGAGATTGCAGTCCAGGTTATGCAGGAAGTTTATTTGACATGACTATATCCGAACTCGTGGCCAGATCCAGACTCGTTACTACAACTAAGCAACAATCACAATTACGTCGTTCTAATGTTACAATTTATTGATCTGTCTGCTTTTTGGCAACTTCAACCCTCCTACGCGACCGTAACAGTAACATGTTTTGGATGGTAGCCAACTGAATATTAGTAAACAGAGGGCTGCAGTCAAGACGTAATGAACAGAATTCGACTCTATATTATAGGTTTTAATTATTTTCTTCGGTTAGCGTTGAGTTTTTAATTTCTCTTTATTATCGATAAACAGGACAGGTAAAGTGGTCCGCCGCTTTGATACAATTTATGCAAATCTCACCGTAAGTTCACTTATTCTGCTTCGCAGTATACTTTTAACCGGTCGAAAGTAATCAAGCGCACTGCTGTACGCTTTGAAAATTAAATAAAACGCTTAAAGGATAAAGATGCGATTTCTTGTGAGCGTTGGGTTGCTTCTAGAAAAAGGAATTTATTGTTCTTTGTCGAAGCATCATATATACGTAGAACGCAATTGTCGGATGTATATAGGATTTCCATCTTCGTGGGAAACGGATGCGGAAAGATAAGGGTTTAGGAAATGGGGGTAGGAAGATGTGTTTTGAACGAATGGTGCTGAGATTGAGAATAGGATTGAAAGAGCGATGAACATTGATTTTACTGTGATTCACATTATTCATTGTTTAAACGGAAATAGTCAAGCTTTTGATGAAAAGCATGTAGTTTATTTTACAAAGCATTCTGGTGGAAAACAGAATTTGCAACCATTGTTGAATACCTGAAATAAAAATTATTTTTTGGTACTCAGTCAATGTTAAATACTTGTATTGCATAATGGCCGGCTTCTATAGAGAATCCAGAGGTTTCTTAATGATATTTTTATTGAAACTAAATTCGAGACCTTTGTCTATATATCTTGCATCAGAAATGATCGACTTCTACTACTGAATATCTTAAAAATTGTAGAACAGATGTCAAAGAATCTATAATACATATAATTCCTACACATATACTTAATTCCTTCGCATACAGCTAATTCAATCATCTAAACATTTCCCCCTAATAACAAATAAGAAGCAAGTAAAAAATCCACACACCAAAACTATTGACCAATTCCAGAAGCTTTGTCGTTATAAGAAATTGTCAACATAAGTAAACTGTATTATTACAAGAGTCAACATCCTACTCCTGAGCCACAGGACTAGGGGAAACCGTAACTTTGACATCAGGACGCGGAAGCCATTTCTCGAATTACATAACGTTCCCTCGAAAACCTATTCTGCGCGGCAAAAAAACGGACGCACGCACTTTTTGCGAAATGTCCGTCATCTCCGGCAGCTTTCAAATCAATTCGTCCGGCCCCCTCGTCTTATTAGAGCCGAACTCCGGGAAATGTTCGGTATCGTGCGCGATTTAGCTTCGCCACCTGATTGCTCGGCGCCCACTTTTTACCGTCGTAACCAGCGTTTACGTATCAATTGGAGAGTGCAAGGGAAACGCAGCGGGCTCGCATAGGCCTGCGCACGGCCTGCGCACGACCTGCCATTCGTCGGCATGGAAGGCTGAAATAGACCGGGTAATAATAGGCACCTGCGGTATAGACGCCGTGAGTTATTCGGATTATGTACTTACATTATTGAAACGACACGCAAACGGCACGCAAACGGCACGCAAACGGCAGCCGTACGCTTAGCCTTCGCGTTCTTACGAGTTCAGGCACTTTTTCCACCGGCCAGTTTTGCGCACGATAGCCTGACAAACGCTCGCTGCTGGCTTGCCATTGTCGGCACGTCGCTGGAAACAGATTTCGTTTTACGACCGACTGGATCGGATACTGCGTTTTCTCCCTTCCCAGACGAGGGGGCCTTGACGGATGTTTCCATGCTTTCAGAATATGTTTCTCGTGGGTTGCATGCTTTTTAGATGATCATAGGTGCGAGGGTGTGGATTTGATTGGGGATGTGAAAGAGCATGGATGCAATTTGTTAAGTCAGTGAACTTAAATCACTGTTTATGTCTTAAACTTGATCTGGTATACGTAATACGGTTGGGTGCAATGTTGATAGTTCTCAAGATAATTGAATGTTTTTTAAAGTCTTTAACGCTTGACATATGTCTCCATTCTACGTGCCATTGTGGGCACGTCGCTGGAAGCAGATTTCGTTTTACGACCGACTGGATCGGATACTACGTTTTGTTCCTTCCCACGCAGGGATCTTGAGGGATGTTTCCATGTTTTCAGAATTTTGTCGTAGATTGTATGCTTTTTAGAGGGCGGATGATAGGCGCGAGGGCGTGGATGAAGGTTGAGAATGTGATGAAGTATAAATGCAATTTGTTAGATTAGGGGTAAGTTGTTAAGCTTACAAGTCTGTTCGTATCTTAATTTTGACTTTCATTGGTTTTGAAGGTGCCCAACTTGATGTGATGTACGCAATTCAGTAGGATGCAAAGTTGATAGATCTCAGGATAATTAAATGTTTCTTAAAGTGTTGAACGCGTGTCATATGTTCTGATTCTACTTGATATTGTCCGTCAAAATTTCACTCTAACGTATACTGACGCACAATCTGATTAAAGCGAATTCCAAATATCCGCTAACTATGCATTCAGTTTGTTAGGTTATGAATAAATCATTAATATTTTAGGACATCTGCTCACGTCTCTGAGGTACGTTTCAAAGTTGACTTTCGTTGATCATGAAGATACACAACGTCATACCTATTATATACGCAATGCGGTTGGGTACAATTTTGATAGATCCCAAGATAACTAAATGGCACTTAAAGTCTTTACATAAAGTCTAATAGGTATATATCTTAATTCTACCCCCTATTGTTCGCCAAAATTGCATTCCAACTTACAGTGACCCGCATTTTAACTAAATCAAGTTTCAAACACTTGTCAACTATGCGTCCAGTTTGTTAAGTTATAAGTAAATTGTCAAGATTGCAGGCCGTCTGTCCATGTCTCTGAAGTACGTTTCGAAGTTGACTTTCGCTGACCTTCAAGCGGCCAACTTGATATGATATACGTACTTCGGTTGGCTGGAGTGTTGAGTAGATTCCAAGATAATTGAATGCTCCTTAAAGTCTTTCTCTAAGGTACATCTTAACCGTAGCTCACATTGTTCGCCAATATTCCATTCCAACGTACCCTGAGCCACAACTCGACTAAATCGAGTTCCGAATACCAGTCAAGATTATCGAACATCTGCCACGTGTGCCTGGTACGTCTATAACCCGCGAATCAACTGTATCTCGAGCAGAAAGCGCGGCAGTTAGCGATACATTATTCAGAAGTCCGCAGTATCTTCCTAACAACGCCGATGCACCGACCGGAAATGAGCCTCTGCTCGCCTTGCATCCGGCATATATCGATGCCCATAGCATTATGACGCCGCGTTCCTGGAAAAAGCGTGCGACTCCCGATTACCGGTATCCGCATCTGATACAAAGCAAATGCTCACTATTTACATTGCCTCGACTGCGTATTTGGACAAACTCGGCTCTCGGTCAAATGAATCGTCAATTAAATTGATCGCTGCCGCTCTTTCCATCCCGGAATTACATACGAATTTCGCCGGCCATAATGCTGGGAATAGAGGGTTGAATTGAGCCGTTTATTTTGAAAGTGGCCTGGGTCCATTTGTCAATTTTTTTTGGCAATTGTGCTTGTGGGTATATTAGAAGATTTTCTGAGTTGCCTAAATTCTATTTTTGACATAATACAAAGAAACGTAAAATGAATTATTGTTCTTTCGATTTGAAGCATTTTAAATTATGTCCAATGAACTCGGGCTCTTTCAAATTTGATAACAAACCTAGTTGTTAATTTTAAAAGTGGCCTAAGTCAATTTTCGGCGAAAGAAACACATAGATATTATTCACTTAATAATTGTTACTATTTTACTAGGAATTGTAAATTTAACTCTAGGGTACATCTAAGGAGTGTCACACATTGGTATCCTAGACTCGTATTTGAAATTTCAATATCTAAATTTCAACTTAAATGAACTTAAGCCAGTTTCAAAATAAACGATTCAATTAATTAAATATATGCCGATATCTTTTTCAACTACCCCTCGCCGTGCCGACGTCAAGCGTAAAAAAAAAGGGTGTATTACGTCGTTAGCACTTGTCAGTTGGCGCGGATTCGCAAACTGAGGCGTAGTTGCAAATCACACGGCCGTTACGGGGGAACGTGACGTATCACGCACGTATGAGCAAGCTAACAGAAGCCCTTTCTCGAACAGGCGCCTGACAGAAGAGCGGCAAGGGGCTTCAGAACTCGCCGAGAGAGCGGAATCTCGCTACGTACTGCGTCTTTGATTAAAACTGGCAACTTCCCGTTCAGTCTCAATTACCGAGTCAATGGAAAATCGTTAATGAACCGATGTACCTCGCCGCCCTGTTTCGCCCTGTTTCGCCCTTTTCTACTTGGACCCTGCCGTTATCAAAACAGCGCGCCGCTCAAAGAGGGAGTTCCCGAGACACTTTAGACCTTTCCCGAAGGCTGAAATCTTGCCCGCTTTCCGCGTCGAGGTCGGACGAGATTGGGTGCTATCATGTTTTTAACGTAGTTTACATCCGTGCTTTCGTCCCGGCCTTCTTTCGTCTTGTCTCGGTAGAAAAGTTATGAAATCAGAAGACCGAAGCTTCTGCGTCTCTCGAAGGTCGATACGTCCCGTATTATATCATGCCAGAATATTGCCCTGATAAGTGCAGATTTACTTTCCGCAGTCTGATATCATATTCCGTCGAGTTCATTATTACCGGGTCTGTCCACTTTTCCGTTCGATATAATGCGGAGCGGAAGGGAGCTACCTCCTTACCTCGATCCCGTAGTCAGAGTGGCGAAAGTTTCTACGGGAGATCCAAATATTTGTCAGAGATTTTGCGTCTCGAACAACGAGACCGAGTCGAGGCGTCTCTAATGGCGGACTCACTTTCTGGACTCTGGCATGATATTCGTCCCCGGCGTCTTCCGATTATCTCCGCGGCCGTTTGTGCATTTTTCGGCCGATATGACGCAAAGTGCATGGATCAACGAAATCGTTATCGTCGGCCATTGCGTTAGATGCCGTCCAGGCCAACGATCTTGAATGCGTTGTGCAACCGAGCGCCGGAACGATCTGGCCATTCGATCGCTAACTAATCAGGGAAACGTTTTCGATAAATAAAATGGGACGATGCTTCGTATACGTAACGCAGTCGTCGTCCGCTTTGTTTTCCTCTTTTGCTGCCCGATGACCGTGCGAATTTATAGGCTTCGTTCGGCCAGCATCCCTGCCGGCGAGATCGCTGCTCGACTCACGATTAAGTTTCATTTAGCACGATTAAACGATCGATGCTCCTCTTCTGGCACCGGGCTTGTTTTATGTCGTTTTTCGGACCTTTTTGTTGGATTACGGAGAATAAACTAAGGTTGAAAACTAAATTAGTGGAATTGACGCTTATCTCTTCAAAAAAGGTTTTTACAATATTGTGGTGTTTATTACTTTTTTAATATGTGAGAACGAATTTTCTGGTTCGAGGAAGGGTGGGGATATTTGGGAGTGATATCTGAGTGAATAAATGAAAATTATTGCGATCATTTATCTTCTGTACTAGGAACTGTATCCTTGCTTATTTAAGCTGATTTTTCCCAGTTTTAGCGGAATGTTAATTCTTGCGTATTAAGGTAATAGGAAAAAGGAAATGTTAAAAAAAAATTCTCAAACTTCAGCCACCGTGATCCAACGCAAAAACTATTGAACAGATTATTAATTTACACGCCATACTTTTCTTAATAGAGCTTACGATTTACGAACATTACCCTTAAGAAAACAAAGTTTTCCAACATAGTTTCGAGCTCAACACTTCTTAAACTTCTAAAGCACGTAAACAACTTAACAATCCATTTTCTCTTGTGGGCTTGAAGTCACTTCCTGCTACATCGATACTTTTTTTAGCCAATTCAATTTGTAGTCAGTCAGAGTCACACTCATTTCTCGTTTCATAATCATTTTTTTTGCAATAAACATTATTCTTCTTTGTGATTACAAACTTTGTCCCGCGATATCAGAGGACACCTACGCTTTTTGCTCGATACTGTTTTACACCATTCACAGTTACCTATAATAATCGAGCCATAAATAGAACGTAAAAAAAAAATATGTTTTCATAATTATCCCCATCACCTTCTCTTTCATGTCCGTTAAACAGAATATTATAATCGAACCGAACTCGACATTTGTATCATGCTGGCAAGAAAGTATTTTCGGTTTTCAAACAGATAGTGTTCGATTTCCCGATTTTTTCGTAGAACTTCTGTCAACGTTAAAATATTTTCCTTTTCGCACTTGACAGTAATCACATTTAAGTTACGAAACAAAATGGAAACTACGTGGTCGATTGAAGTTTATTCTTCCAATAAAAATAAGAATTTTATTCACCCTACAAAACCGAAATTACCTTCTTGCCAAGCTGCTGATTACTTCACTTCTTCGCTATACTACCTCACAAAACTTGAACCCTCGCACACCCTCATTTTGACTCAGCCTCGATCGCGTCACGAACACTTCTTCCCACGAAGATTAAAAAGAGTCGTCCCGCCCATGTCACCTTGACAGCTTCTAGTCCGGCTTCCTCAAACATTTCAATTACGCCTCGAAGTCCGAGATAGCACTTCCGGCGCGTGCCGATTGCATCCAAGTTCCGGAAGGACCTCGCGGGTCCCGAAGGCAAACCGGATGTCGCCCGCTTTCCCGCCCGAAAAACAAAGCTTGCGCGCGCGCGCGCACCCGAGTACCTACTACACGAGAACACGCTATGTGCGAGAGGACGATTTTTCTCCGTGGCGGCCGCGAGGAGCATGTGCCTCCCGATCGCAGTGGGTTGCGCGTGCCGGTCGTCAACGTGTGCGTGCCCGCGCATCCGTGTGCGTCCCAGGTCCGTATATAGGGGCCCGATCGGCCGCTCGCGAGTTACAGCATCCGCGACTCTCGCCGCGAGTGCATCGGAGAACTCTCGGAGAACTCTCGGAGAACTCTCGGAGACTACCGGCCCCTGTCGAAGCGATCGGCAGCCTTGCTCAACCTCCCCTCCCAGAACGCTCCAGGATACGGGATCGGCGACCTGGACCCTTTCGGATACGGAACCTGCCGTTCATGAGTTCGGTAGGATTCTGAATTACGCGAATCCAGGAGTGTGAGCCACGCGTGGATAGTACGATTCTGGGTTACGAGGGTTCGGTAGGATTCAGTTACGAGAGTTCAGTGGGATTCTGAGTTACGTGAGTCCAGTAGGGTTCTGCGTTACGTGAGTTCAGGGGGACTGAACTACGTGAGTCCAGCAAGAATCTAAGTTACGTGAGTTCATTAAAATTCTGAATTACGTGAGTTCGGTGAGACTGAACTACGTGAGTCCTGCAGGAGTCGCAGCTTTGCGAGTGCAGTAGGATTCTGGATTCAGAACAAAGGTGACTCCACTAGAACTCTGGATTCAGAACAAAGGTGACTCCAGTAGGATACTAGATTCTGAACAAAAGTGGCTCCGGTAGAACTCTGGATTTCGAACAAACTGACTCGAGGAAAAATTCTGCATTCCGAAGAAAGTGAACTCAGCAGAACGTTGAGCACCGTAAGCCGAGCCAGGGGGAGTAGACGGCGTGCAGTGGCGTGGATGAGCGGCGGCCCGATCCCTCTGTGATTCGCGTGCGAGGTAGGGGCGGGATAGGCCGAGAGTGGCATTTATACCTTCTTGCTGAGCGGCAAGATGCGAGTGGTAGCGAGGCGAGGATACGACAGTGACGGTGTGAACGCGCGATGTCGCCCGATGCCGTTCGCTCGGTTGTGCATGATTCTGGTCCAAGTAACGTGCTTGACGTGTCTCGTCCTGACGGCCGACGTGCCCAAGGCCGAGCACGACGATCATCACGAGCACGAGACTCACCACGAGCATCGTCACCCCGATCATCTTCCAGGTGTCCAGGAGTGCACCGACACGGAGTTCAAGTGCACAGACGGCAGGTGCATACCCGGTATATGGCACTGCGACGGCGAGAGAGACTGCCAGGACGGCTCCGACGAGGATCCCAACGTTTGCAGTAAGTAGCCACTCTCGACGAACATTACTTACCGCCGCTTCGAAGCTGTTATACGGATTGCGATTCGTCGTCCTTACTGCCGGGATCGCGAGCTAGAGTTTGTCTAGCATAGTCTTCACTGCCAATTGCGGGTGGCCAGAGTCAAATCGTTTCCGTACTTGCGAGACTTCCTTGAACGCTTCTGCCGAACGTGGTGACGATATTATAAAACGATGATCGAACGTAAGGATTGTCGTTTTGTAATTCTAATGGAACGGTATAGGTGGAAAATCGCGGAATTTGCTGGGGCGGAAAGTCTTAGCGTCAAGACCGGTTTCATTCGAGCGCTCGGCTTCCAAAAAGACAGTGATAACAGCCGTCTGCCATTCGAGACATCCTTCTCTCACGGAATCCATCCCTTCGCGAGGCTGTTAGAACAATAGAGTCACTTTTCAGCGCCCGCCTGATACCCAGACAAACCTTAACGGTAGAGCCGACTAATCAAAATGGTCTGTTCCTATCACACCGACTTTTCTCTCCAGAAACATTTTATTTCTCTAAATATTCTTCAAGGCGGTACATAATGAACACACGAGACACACTTTAACACAGTAAATAATTTACACGGTAAATGATTAATTGTTTCATTTTGTAAGTTCAGACGCGCTTGTATTATGCCGGCAAGTTAAATGAGAATTTGAAATAGTCGATAATTCCAGTGTTAACAGCTGCAGTGAAATTTCGAACGCGCGCGGTTTGAATTCTAAATCTAAGCGCGGTTCGTTTCGACATCGGCTTCTACTATCGGCGCGTATATCTATAATTAGACCGTATGCGCGACGGGAAAATCATAATTGCGAGTGGTTACCCTCGACTTTTGTCCGCGAGGAGCTCTGGTCGTAGACCTTCTTAGTAATCGTTCTAAAATAGGGTTTAGATCGGAACCAATCAAAAACGCTAAGCGATGTCGGAATTTTCCGTTTATTCTTGGTCGCTGGACACTTTTACAAAATACAAAAAACACTTCACTTTACTCAAATTTGAAGAAGAATTTCATTCAATAAAAGATTTTTGTAGTATCTTTTGTACAAATTTTTTTGTAATGATTTATTCTTCGTTTGAACGATCATATTTGTAAGCCGGATTCAAATTACGGGCTGTAAAGAGTTTTTCGAACCAATCGGTTGAAAGTGCGTGCGTTAGACGCACTTTCAACCGCATTTGTGTTTTTGTCGCGCGAACGATGAGTCAGTATTACCGAAAGCGATTCTCAAGCGTTCTATTCGGCCGTAGAAACGGTTCATATGCAAATTCCTGAGCGCGAGAGCTAGACGCATTTGCACAGTTGCCATGAAAACAATCCACCCACTTTTCTCCAATTGATTTTCAACCGTACGGCCCTTTCGTAGAAACCGGCCAAACACAGATCCTAGGAAAACAGGTTATCAGGAAAACAATTCAACTTCTATGTTCCTAATCAATTTTCAAGTACTGCACTCCGGTATAAAAACAGTCTGTACGCAGACGCAGGCGTCTAAACGCTTACGTCCGACATAGAATAGTCCACCGTTGCATCGTAAATTACATGAACATCCAGGCTTTTCGACTGAACTTTTAAGATTGAAACACTGACCCATCTGGCCGAGGGACAATCAAAACAAAAGCACGTTTTCTGTAACCTCAATATACCAGTTAATTGTCGAACCTCTAGCTTCGGTAGTTGATTCTTTATAGCGAGCTTTTCAACTTAACCGTTCGTTATTGACAGTGACTTAAGGGCAGACGAAGGCTCGAAATGTAAAAGATCGCTCGCAGAAACGTTAGGCCGTGGTGAGCACTTTGTGGAAACACGTTGTACAGGGTGGCTCAGATTGTAGCGCGTTCAGCCGCGAAACCGGATGAAGCGTGGATGAGGAATGTCGATGGAAGAGGAGCAGGACTCGTGCAATTTGGCTCGCGACACACGCAGACGATCGGCCATTCGGCCGATCTTATCGCAACGGGTTGTCGCCGATCCGGTGGTAGGCTCGATATTGCGCTTGCCGCGAGTGCACTTTTTATGCTAATAGGCCACTGGCTGACGCAAAATTCCTGCCGATCGACCGATTTAATTGCCGCGGGAACCTATAATCTGAATGCCGCGGATCGTAATTACGGTGTCATGAAAAAGAGGGGGGGGGGAGGAGGAAAAGTGTCGCTAGGTGAAAGCTCAGGGAAGCCAGAAAGGAAAAGGCGTTGCGCGGTCTAACGGATTAGCGTGGCCAACTGTTTTGCGCAGTTAACGTAGAGGGTTTTCAGCTCACTATAAGAGTCTTTCCTCGGTTTGTGTATGTACTTGAGTTTAGAGCTTTTGTAATGTGTCGGTGGTTGATGCTTACTACGGTGGATGAACGAATTTTGGGAAAGGGCATAAAGGGTAGTACGACACTTTGAAAAGAACGAATTAGGCTCTCAAGCGGTTTTCTGCAGATAAAATAAACAATTTTAGCTCACTTTAAGGTTCTTGATTTGTGTACTTAGAATTTAGTTTTCGCAAAATCTACTGTATGTAATTATTGCCGATGAGGTACAGTGAATATTCGAGTTTAGATGAAGCTCATCATGTTTAGAAGGACATTTTGAAAACAATGAATTAGGCTCTCAAACTGGTTTCAACCATTAAAATAAACAACTTGCTTGCTTTAAAGTTCTTGGTTTGTATACATGGAATTGAGTTTTTGCAACGTATCCTCTATGTAATTATTACCGATTACAGTGAATACACGAGTTTCGAGAAAGCTCATGATGGCTAGTAGGATCTTCTGAAAACGACAAAGTAGGTTGTCATGTACTTTTGCGCAATTAAAATAGAGAATTCTTGCTCACTTTAAGTCTCCTTAGTTTGTGTACTTCTAATTGCACTTTTGCAATGTGTCGCGTATGTAATTATTACTGATTACAGTAGATTTACAAGTGTAAGGAACGCTCACAAACGTTAGTAGAAAACGTTCTGAAGGAAAGAAATTAGAGTATTAAATAGACTTGCGCGGTTACAATAAGATTTGTTTCAATCTGAAGATATCGAATCATTGCAAAAAATACTTGTTCCCAGTTGAAATAGACATTTTCTTGACATGAATGAATGGTTCTTCCATCCACCTTCTTGTAACAAAGGTAACATCACGATACCGCATCAACTCTTCTGAGATTACAAAGCAAAGTTTTGAGGAAACCTCAGTGAAGCCAGAAAGGGAACAATGTACTGTACCTACCGAACTAACACGACATCCTACACCATTCAAATCAAATTTTCAGAACATACCTATACATTCACAACATCACCACATATCAAGACCTTCCGGACTACACAAAGTAAACATTTTGATCAAATCCTTCCTAAATCCAAAACAATTCCGCTCTCCTCAATATTTCTACGAATTACATGACCCCTCCTCTTCCCATCCACGAATCCTTCATCCTCATCCATACAATTGCGCTTTTGTGACGTCACCACGCGGCAAATCGATCACGATTACCTTGACAGCGAAAGTTTGACAATTCCGACGCAGGACTCAGAACCGGAAAATGGCTGACGGCGTCGAAGGTTGCTTTTCAAATGAAACGGCGAGCTTTTCAACGAAATCACGCACCTCTCTCGCAAAGTACACGTCGATCAAACTTCATCGCAGCACGTAAAATTGTTAGCAGCGGCAGTGATAATGTCCGTGTGTCTACTGGGTGTCTAGCAATTTGTGCCCGTCGCGGCTTTGTTTTATGCTCGAGAGGCCCAATGGGCGTTCGACTGTGTCTCCGATGACTTTTCTGTCATCCAGACACGGATCGAGCAAATATTCACAGCTTGCATTGGTCGTCTAAGATCGTTGATCCTGACGATGGACTATTCTGGCGTTTCGAGCAGAGATGGGCTCCTAATACAGTTCCAACAGACATTATTGAGCATTAAGCAAAAATAATCGTGCCTCTCTAGTAGAATAATGAAGGTTGAAATACATAAGTACTTCTGTTTTCATGTTTTGTCTTCGTCTTTTGATGGGTCCCAATTTTGTTTATTTTCTCTATATTCTGATCGGTGATCATTATTGAAGTTGTTTCCTGAGTGTACGTCCGAATTTGCTTAATTTAATTAATGTTTCGTTGCAGTGTGTTGTGTCTAAAGTACTATATGGCCTTACTATATTAGATATAATACGTTAGATATTAGATACTGTATTAAACATGATACAGTAATACCGTGTAATATAACATCAAACATATTGTGTTTCGCCGTACTTTAGATATAACATACTGCAACATATATCTATTATAGTAATATATTATATATAATCAAAGTTCAAAGTTCGACATCAAATTGACCAGTGAACGTACACTTTCCAAATGAAATTCATATTTTTTACCGTAACAACGTGACTGTACCTCGTAGCATTTGACTTCCACCCGCGACGAGTAAGGCAATGTTTACATTTACAACGTCGGTATTCACGAAAGCCAGAATTTATTCCCTCCAACGCGACAGGCACGAATCGCATATCCATTTTGCGTAAAGCTCACCTCAAAATTGGAGAATATTCGATTCTACCAGACAATGCCCATCTCTGAATCGTACGCGTAGCGACTCGATTCGTTGGGCACAGACAAAAAAGAAATGGCAGGCAAAGGTAACAGGCCACCAGACTTCGGCATTGTGTTTCACAGTTTCCAGGGACGAAAAAAGGTCATGCGGATGTAGGTCGAAAAATTCTTCCCTTCCCGAGATACAAACACTTTTTGCGCAACGCTATTTGCCGGAACAGTCGGCAGACGTTGAATTTTGAACTCTGTCATCGTTTTCTCTTCGCAAGCGTAAACGTTACCTTAAAGAAAGTTGCTCTTACATTTAAAGTAGCGTGTCAGAGTAAACTGGTCTTCTTCTAAGCTTCTCCGAACAGTGTCAGCAGTATGCACTCTCGTCATGACAATCTTAAAAAGTATCTCCACAGAGAACGATTTTTAGCCCTACGCGCACCAGTGTCGGCACTTACGAAAGTGGTTTAAGCAAAAAATCGAAAAGACCTACTCCCCTATTACGACACACCGTCCTATCCTAAAAGTCAACATGAAAACAACCCTTTATTCATTCTTACGCCGCATACACGACGGCAATCGCTAAAGTGGATCAAAAATTGTTACCAACCCTAACCTACCCCTGAACCTTTATTCTACCCACCACCGTCATCCTCGAACGAATAATTAACCTGCAGATAGACCACTCTCGCGATTTCCGACACTCGACCTTCGTCCTTGAGAAAAGCGCGCATCGAGTTTCGGCCGCATCTTCGTTGCCACTCGGTACATAACGTCGGTACATAACGTCGGTACATAACGTCGTGCGGCCCGACGAGTCGAACTCGACTGTCCCCGAAAAGGGCAAATATATAAATGGGACTGACAACCCGAAGGGCCACGACCGTGCAGCGACACAGAGTTCCAGTGCAGTCCCAACACCTGCATACCGAAATCGTGGGTGTGCGATAATCAGATCGATTGCAACCACGGGCTAGACGAGAAGAACTGTCACAGTAAGTTTCCCAATAAGTCTAGGGGCGTCTCGTCGTGGAAAAGAGGCCGAGGAGCTGGAAAGAGACCGGAGGGAAAAGTGCGTAATGGGCATGGCGGGATTATCGGAGAAGATGCAGGCCGGCCTCGGCGGGATCACGCTTTTTTCGGTTAGGTCTGGCCGAATTAAAAGTTTTCGAGGGACAGTGACTCGAATGTAAACCCGACGGGCTCGATACTCCGCATTCACTGTAATGCGTGTGTTTGCCTCGGGCATGTAGGCGGAGCGGCGGGGTGGGGGGGTTGGCTTTTAAAAGTTTTGACGCTTTGAGGCGGAAATTTGACTTTTCGCTTCGGAGAGCTGGATGCAGTTAAAGTGCGGAGGAGGGAATGGAGGAGGTGTTTAATGTTAAGTGTTTGAGTTTAAATGTTTTGATTCGGGATACCGGGTATACCGTGTATGTGTAATGTTGAATCGTTTCAGGGAGTATGTGTATATTGTTCCGAAACTGTGTGATTCAGCTTTGTAATTGAGATATGATGAGAATTTTTGGATTGTGGTAATAGAATTAAAATAATAGGTACGTTTTTGATGCGTACTTGTATGTTTCTACGACTGAAACGATTCTGACGTTGGCACAAACAGGTTCAAGATAGGTATAAACGAACAGTCTACGCTGTCAAAATGTACATACGCCACATCATCCAGGGACGATAAAATCTCACTCATTCACACTCAAACGCTATTAACTCCATTTCTTCAATTCTACTCCACCTTACATTCAAGCTTATTAATTCCCACCCAGCGAATGCTTTTCCCACACCGTAGACTGTTCGCCCGGCAAAACGAAGAAAATTCATCCCCCAAGTGACGTTTTCAACCCCCTCGAAGCGTCTGTCCGCCAGGCCTCGATTACTTCACCGTCCTCTTACGCGGAAGTCGGCCGATCGGCGCCGCACAAAACCGAGCCAACTTTCATAATCGAGTCACTGTCCTTTAACCGAGCTGCGTGTCCCCTCTTCCGCGAGGAAGGAGTCTGCGCACGCGCCATATGTCCAAACAAACCGCATCGGCAAGGCGTAGGCTCCTACCCGCTCGCCGATCATCGTTTCTCCAGCTTCGCCGGGTGCCGGGATGCGCATAAATCATGGACACGATGGTATTGTCATGCTTGTAGGGACGAAGAATTGCACGGCCGAGCAGTTCACGTGTCATTCGGGAAACGGCGAGTGCGTTGCACTAACATGGATGTGTGACGACAACCGAGACTGCTCTGATGGCTCGGACGAAGCTGAGTGCAGTAAGCTTCTGCACCCATGGGCTACTTTCTATCGCTTGCATCGCTTTTTTTGCCTCCTGCCTGCCTGCCTGCTTCCCTGCTTCCCCTCTCCCTACGGCAGCCCATCCAGTTCTGTGCACGCTTCCTGTTCCCGATTTTTCTCGCTAAGCCTCATCGTTCGTCGGAATGCTTCTCGCTCGGACGTGCGATACTGTTCCCGGTCGATTTTCGACGTAGAAAGTGACGGACTGCTTACGCGCTTGTTGCTCAGAGCTGGATACAGGCGGCCCCCGACTTTAGCGCATACAGTTGATCGCTCGTCTCCAAAGTGTGACCCCAGAGATCCTAGAAACTCGTAGGGGGTGCACCACATTTCTCTTCAAAACACTTTATGTTCTCTTCTACGCAGAATATATGGACCGATTATTTTGAAAGTGGTGTAAATCCATTTTTCAAATGAGATATCATATCATTTGTGATTAGTTGACTGTAAACTCTTATAACTGTGGTAATATTTCTTTCCCACATTTATTTGTTTGTTTATTTTTAGATTAATCAATGTTTACATGTGGTACGTTTAATCCGTGATATGTAATTTATCGTTATGTTTTCTTTGCTTGTTTACATGGACTAAACATAAAATATGAAAGCATGTTTTAGCCACTATACAGAGCGATGGCTGATAAGGAAGAGTTTAATGAAGGATTTTCTTTCAAAAATGATTTTAGTCATGCTTCTTGTAAAAAGTATGCACCAAAGAAAGTTATGGAGTCTTCCTAACAAAGTACGATAGAATTCTTCCCGAGCACTGGGCGGATAATATTGAGAAATTTCAATAATAACCGACAATTATACACAATCACCAAATTAATAAAATATCCCATAACGAGTACCATGCAGTAAATGTACACGCAAATATGAATCTTGAGCTCATTCGCTACATGCTACATTTTCTAACACTTCGTGTAATATTGTGCGTAATTATTGCCTATAGCAAAATTACTATTTACGTATTCATGTATGTATCGTTTCATACGCATCTCCGGAATCGCAACGAATCTCTAGAAAAGCAAATGTTTGCGGAACGGAGAAACAAGCTCAAAAAAGCTCTAACTTCCTTCAACTCACCACCATATCAGCTCGAACGATTTCAATACCGCGAACAGTACTTAAATCGTCCGTACATCCAGCCTTAAAATATTCGCCGAAACTCCGTCAACTTCCAGCTATGGTGCTGACGAACAAATTCTGCGAAGACGATTTTGCAAACGATTCTCTTTTCAAGTCGCACATCGGCCTATTCTCAACACTCTAAACCTGGACACGATCACCCCCATAAAAATATTTGATGTGCGACTTTAAGCGGTCGCGACCGTTTTTATTTATACATATTAAATTTTATTGTATACCATTTTATAGGTATATAATCCGTTTATTACAAAAGTGGTGCAAGTCCATTTAAAAAATAAATAAATATTACATAAATAAACCGTTTACACCACGTTAATCATAAATTATATACCTCATTTTTTTTAAATATGGACTTACACGACTTACAAAATAAACGGTCCATATATTTCGAATGAACGGTCGCTCGGACAGCTTATAAGTCGACCGAGTGAAAAAACAGAGAAAATTCGATTCCAGTGCCGAATGAATGTCTCGCTTACCTTTTTGCCTTTATCGTCTCTTTCGTCCAGCTGACCGCGTATTAAATCGCACGTCTCGAGTTTCGACGATGCACGTTGTCACGGTTGCGCATTATCAGCGTTACGCTTATTCATTAATACCGCGGCGGGCTCGTACCGTGACCGTACGCAATTTAATACGGGCAATTAATTAAGCCGAGCACGCTGCCGGCGAGTACTAATACTCCGGATGCGTCGGCATGCTTCAACTGAGCTTGCATTTTTTTTTGGCTCCGCTCGATCTGGCATGATACTCGTTGACGGGTCAGCGATTTTTCTGACTTGACGCTCGTAGATTGTGGGATAAGATTTTAGTTTTGTACAGGGTGGCCCGTAACTGGTGGTACATGCGGGCAGTGGCTGGTTCTACGTGAAAAATTGAGTCGAAAATGTAGAATAACATTTTTTCCTATGAGACTTTGATTTCGAGAAAAACCGGTTTGAATATTTGTCGAGTACGCGTGCACTTGGTCTAGATTCGACTTAACGGACTTTGCTGTAAATTATCTTTGTCCCCTCTTGTAAACAAATTCAGTGCTTGTATGCATAGAATAGATCGGCGGTCAAGACAACAACACTAAAAATACTTACTTTTTAAGAATTTGCTAAGTTCAAAAATTGTTGTAAGTCATCTCCACGGAGCTCCACGCGTACTCGACAAATATTCCAACCTGTATTATTATATATTCTGTACTGATCAGCGATATAGTAACGTGAAGTACAGGGCAAAGTAGAGGCAATGAAGGATTCCTATATTTTGAGTAATGTAATGGTAATTATAGATGTCAAAGACCGAAAGTTGAGGAACTGAAAATTATTGATCAGGTTGGACTACGTTGCTTATTGTACCGAATAATTTGGATCATAAGCAGCTTGTTCAAGCGCCTGTTGGATTGTGACAAGCAATGGGAGTGAAGATAAATAATAATTTTGAGTTCTTAAAAATCTTGGCATAGACCATTTTCAAAGCAGCAAGCGCGTATAAAGATAATTTTTATACTTTTTGAGGGTAACTTCATGCTTGCAGTAAAAAATCCCAGATTCACAAAGACGTCTTGCTAAATATGGTAAGATATATAGTACAAAGTATGTATTCACGTTGACTAGAATACTGAAAAATCGTTGACACCGTTTCAAAAGTATTTAACACTGTTTCAACATTCCTTTAAAGATAACTTCTAATAGCTAGCTTGCTTCCGTCTAACATGCATGCGAATGCCAATGCTGACTGCTGCTCGTCCGTCTGAACACGAATGCATGAGTGTAAGGCGCATCATCGTTCGTAGAGCACGCGTAAGAATGATTGTTTATCGTTAACGTGGGCGCACGTTGTCAACGCCTCTGAAAGCCGCCATTACGTTGTTTCCCGTCGAACTTTTCAGTTCGCGTAGTTTCTTTCCACGCTACTTGACTGTAACCATAACTTATTTCTAGACATTAAGCGCGACCGAACGTGGCTTCGTTCTGCATCCGTACGAATTTTTCCACCCTTCGCATTCTCGATGTTCTGTAGACGTATTCGAATTTAGTCCTAACGTCAAACGGTTTATCCTACCTTCGCGGAATGTCGAGAAATTGATTTCTGGTTTAACCAGTTCGGTTCGAGTCACATTGCGCTGGTTTTGCACGAAGCGAGCCACTTGCCGTTAATCGCTCTATAATTTGTTGTTCGTGCCTCTTTTCTTTTTTTTTTTAAGCGAATTTGAGCCGCGCGATGTTTCCCCCTGCGAACAATCTGCTGCACAGCTGAAATATTTCTTGGTGGAAAATTAGATGCATGCAATCGATTCTCCGAACACATTCGCACTCTTCGAATTGACCCAACGTAATCTTGTACTTCCAGGAAAGCAAATTCTTTCGTATTTTGGATACTGATTACGGTTGGCTTTTAATGACAACGCGTCGGTGGTTGCACGGAAATTGAGCTGAAAATGATAAAAATACCATAGATCCTGCGATGTTTATAGAGGGAATATTCGCGCGACTTTTGTTTACAATTCGCCAATAACATTTCACCTTTCCATATTTGATCTACGTGCAAAACCTATTCCAAGAAATTCAAAAAATTCCTACGCTTTAATATTCCTATATTCAGAAATATTTAATCTGCGCCGTTTCGGCGTATAGAGTACGAATCTCTTCCAACGTCAAACAACAAGTGATCCCAACCGTGAAGTAACGTATTCCGCGTTAATTTACATTTTAAATGCCAGAACGCGACCGCTGGCCAGTCAATACATTCTTTCACTCCGCTCAATTACACTCCGCGCGCAAAAATTGACTGTGAATGTGTTCGAATCTCGCGCGCCGTATTCTCGACTCCGAAGAAAATCGCATCGGTTCGTGTTTACATCGCAGCTCGCGACATAATTCCTTTACTTCCCGGTTTCGCGTTACTCTCGAGTGTCTGGATGAGGACGGCAGATCCTTTGACCTTTCGTCCGTGCGGTCGACGTTGCGCAGCGTGACCTAACCTCAAAATTGTCCTGCCAGATGACACTTGTCGATCGGACGAGTTCACCTGCGCGAACAAGCACTGCATTCAGCAACACTGGGTGTGCGACCATGACGACGACTGCGGCGACGGAAGCGACGAGAAGGATTGCGGTCCCATAACCTGTCGTGCGGACGCAGACTTTGCCTGCTCCGAGAGCTACTGCATCACCTCCAAGTGGAGATGCGACGGGGACTACGACTGTCCCGATCATTCCGACGAGATTGGCTGCAAGGTAACGAGCTCCGGAAGAGGGCGCGTAAAGGTCCGAGTCCGATCATGTTGGACGACCTTGAACGGAGGGTGCACCAACTTCTATATCATCTACAGCCGTTTATTTTGAAAGGGGCGTAAGTCCATTGTCCACATGTACGGCAATGAACTTGTATTCGTGTTATGCGCTTTACGTAACGTAGATTAAGAAGGGCAGCAGGGTTTAATGGGTGCCTGACGGAAAAAAGTTTGTGCAAGAGGCTTGGATAGTTTAGCGAAGAGAAAAATCGATGCCCGACTTGAACTTGAATCGCGGCTGAGGTCAGATTTCTATTTTCGTGTATTCTGGCTTGTTTGTTTTCGCTTGTATTTATGAACTGGAGTTGACGCTTTACGAGTAAAAGAAGGTGAATAGACGGATGGAAATAAAGAATAGAAGAGCGGAAATAGAAGTGAAGAGAAATGTCATGTAGCTTAAATATTAGAAAATATAGACGACGGAAAGTTGATGTAGCAATCATGGAATAGTATAGTGAATAAAACAAGGCGGAAATCTGGATTTGAATCTGCAGTACTTCAATACAAACTGTTATCTTCGTATATGCACTCTAATGTACTTCTATCTACTTTGGTTGTCAAGAAATTTTAATACTGTAAATATGGAAGTTGTAGAACCTACTAAACTAAGAGCTATAAATGAAAAGTGTTTAAACAAAATTGATTATTTTAGAAGCAACAACTCATAAAAATACTCAGATTAAGTCTGTAGTAATTCAATCGAAATTGCTTTCTTGTATGCCAGTAATAATGCACTTTCTTCTATCGCGGACTATAGACTAACGGTCTAATAATCGGAATAATAAATGTTTCAAGGACGTTCTAAGTAGCGCGAGGCCAAGTCACTGCGATCAGAAGGAGTTTGACTGCGACGATGGCATCACCTGCATTCATCAATCCTGGGTATGCGATGGAGACAAGGATTGTCCGAATGATGCGGATGAGTTGCCGCAAAGATGCTTCAACATCACCTGCAGACCGGACCAGTTTCAATGCGAGGATCGTCGTACATGCATATCAGGTACACTTCACGCTTAACCACTTCAGGAAACGTCCTATCCACCAGTTGTTTTTTGCCATCAAACGCGACGTGAACACAAGTAGTAAATATATGAACTTGAAATTTATTCTACCTACCGGTATCAATATGTTGAACTTGAAGACGTAGCCGTATCTTTAAAATTAGTATTGAATTACATAATTGGCGGGTATACGTAGTTGTATGAAGTGAAGATTATGTGACCTTCCTCGCTGCAGGACATCTGTATTGCAACGGCGAGCCTGAGTGCGCTGATGGCAGCGACGAGAAGAATTGTACGAGCAAGGCACACGCGTGCGATCTCCTGACTCAATTCGAATGTGGAACTGGATCGTGCATACCGCTCGACAAAGTCTGCGACAAGAAACCGGACTGTATTGGCTGGGAGGATGAGAGTGCCGAACGTTGCGGGGTCAACGAATGTCTGAAGAACAACGGCGGTTGCTCGCAAGTCTGCATAGACTTGCCAATTGGATTCAGATGCGATTGCAGGTCTGGCTATCGGCTGGTGGATAATCATACTTGCGACGGTAAGTAAAACAGTTGTTAACGTGATCGTGTTAACTGATTAAGATACAGATAGCCCTCCTACAACACGGCATTCTATAACACGATTTTACTCTAACGTGGGAAGAAAATTGCGGAAAGCTTTGTACGCTACACTTCTTCAGCAGTGGACAACATCATTTTTGTTTAACAGATTTAAAAACCAAATATCCTTAAAATACTGAACTCTAGTGCCACAACACAAATATATATAAATAAATGATAGTTTATTCATTAATAACTCTGTTCGGACGTTATATCGTTGATGATTATCGTTCAACCGAAAAAATATTGAAATCTATTAAATTAAGGTTGCATTAAATGCAAATATTTCTTTCTCGTTTTGAGTTATACAGACATTTAGATTCGAAATAGAAATTAAGTTGCTCATATGGAATTTAAGAAAGATCTTTGTTCTTAATAAGTTTTCGGAAAGTACACTCCACTTTTTTACTGGCTGCGGGTCTCATATAACATGCTTTCACACAACGCATTTTCTAGCCACCTATCTACCGTATTACAGGAGGACTACCTGTACACACTCCCTCGCAACTACACAAAGCTAATATAACGGACATTTGCGGCCATAAATATGACGAAACAATAACTGCGGACAGACATCAATGTTCATTTACGAATGCTTTCATCGAATTACAGACATTGACGAGTGTCTGGAACCTGGCAGTTGCTCGCAGTATTGCCTGAACGAGAAAGGTAGCTTCAAATGCAGCTGCGCGCCGGGCTACTTGAAGGATCCGAGAAACTTGACCCGCTGCAAGGCGGCCGAAGGTCACGCGAGCCTCCTGTTCTCCAGACGGCACGACATCAGGAAGGTGGCACTGGATCGACAGGAAATGACTGCCATCGTCAACAACACGAAAATGGCAGCGGCCTTGGACTTCGTTTTCCGCACCGGCATGATCTTCTGGAGCGATACCAGCGAGCAAAAAATCTACAAGTACGCTCCGCCTCTGTCAGCGATCGGCAGGTGTTTAACAAGGCACAGTTAAACAACTTTTGTCCACTTTGTGCAGAGCACCCATCGACGAAGGCAACGAGCGAACGGTAGTGATCGATCACGACCTGACAACGTCCGATGGCCTGGCAGTTGACTGGATTTACAGTCACATATATTGGACGGACTCGCGAAAGAATACCATCGAATTGGCCAACTTCGAAGGGAACATGCGGAAAACTTTGATCCGGGATCATATTCAGGAGCCGCGGGCAATTGCTCTGAATCCTTTGGAAGGCTGGATGTTCTGGACTGACTGGAGTGACGAGGCTCGAATTGAGAGAGCTGGTATGGATGGTTCGCATCGATCGGTACGTTCCACTTTTCAAATTCTAATCTCAAAATCCGTAAACTGCCTTCCACCGCAAAAACCTAACAATTTATTCGGTCCAGGTGATCGTCGGCAACGACGTCAAGTGGCCGAATGGCTTGGCTTTGGATCTCATCGGCAAGAAAGTGTACTGGGTGGACGGAAAGTTGAATCTGATTGGCTCCTGCAACTATGACGGATCCGGCAGACGAACGGTTCTCTTCTCGCCGGACAATCTCAGGCATCCGTTCAGCATCACGACGTTCGAGGACTATGTTTATTGGACAGACTGGGATCAGGAGACGATATTCAAAGCCAACAAGTTCACCGGGGGCGAGGTGGAGGCCGTGACGTCTCTGAACTCTCTTCAGCATCCCATGGTCGTTCATGTCTATCATCCGTACAGACAACCGGATGGCATGAATCAGTGTCAGGCCGTGAACGGCCACTGCAGTCATCTTTGTCTGCCGGCTCCCAAGATCAACTCAAGGTCTCCAGTTCTCAGCTGTGCCTGTCCAGACGGCCTCCGACTCATGTCGGACGGGCTGATGTGCGTGGAGAACGGTAAGTTCAATCTCGAATGAGAAAAGAAAGTAAAGTCGAGCGACAGGTATACACTCAGGAACGACCTAACGTACAAATCTTCGACGATCAGCATGTTGTAACAGTTGTTCGTAAGCGGCACGGGATAATCTATTTTATTTCAGTTATACGACTTTTTCGTTAACTACTTGAAAACTTATTGTTACACTGATATCTCGATGTTCTTTTCGTTTGCATCTTGCTGCTAGCTACTTATCATGTTTATTTTGGCATCGATGTTGCATGATTATGGGACCTTTCAGTAACAACGACTGTAGAACCCACGACGGAAGAGGTGACCAAGCCGTTCAAGAGGCTTGAAACTGTCAATGTCACGACGCACAGTGAGTATACCTGCATGACGTTTTCCGCCACGCTGTACATCCACTTAGCCATTCCGTTCCAAGTACCATACACGCCATCAAACGGTGTCTCATTAGTTCCGGCATTGATCTCAATACTCTTTTAGATCCGATCAATGCGGGCACCAGCGATGGAAAGACGGGAGCAGCGCCGGAGTCGACGGATCCCGGCTTAGTGGCCGGCATCGTCATAGGCGTCGTGTCCCTAGGTCTACTCCTGCTTGCACTAATAGCAGTATTGTGTTACCGACACTATCTCCACCGCAACGTGACGAGTATGAACTTCGACAACCCGGTGTACAGAAAAACCACGGAGGATCAGTTTAGTTTAGAGAAGAATAGATTTCCCCTTCCCGCCGCCACAGTTGGAGAAGAGGTGAATATTCTCTTTCATAACAGCTCTGACTCATTCTGCGCACGCAGCGACGATGCTTGAGAGTCTGCCAAGTCGTCTACCTGCGAGCGTCTCGTTTATCTGGGGTTTCACTGTTAAAAATCTTTGTTTACGTTTTTCGCACAGGCCCAGGAGCCATTGACAAGTCCTGGAACAAACGATTATGTATAGGGTCAATGTGTCAATGAAAACGGGCATAGCAGGCAACGTGAGAGGCATCGACCAAGCAATGAAATTGTGTAAAGAACGAGACTACGGGTGAAGACAAGCATGCATTTAACCTGGATAGAAACGAAAAAAAAAAACAAATATCTACGCCTGCCTGCCCGTCTGCCTGCCAACTCAGCTGTGATTATGTTTATGTTTTTTGTACTGTGTCTGTTTTTTTTTCCTTCGTTTACGCATTCGCGCAATATCTTGTCATTCGACCATACACATATTCTTGTCGTTAAATACGTACGTGAACGTCTAGATTTTGCTCAGAGACATAAAGGGAGAAATGTCGGGACACGGAAAAGTGAATGGGAAAGGGAACGTTAGTTGTTGCCAAATGAGCTGTTATGATGTGGTTTGTAACGGAGCATCGCAATTCCTATATTCAAATTTTGTATTCCTCCATTTGTAGGATATATATATGTATACATATTTATACATATATATATATTTATATGTAAATAAAGATAAATATAAATATGTATAAATATATATCCATAACGTGTAACATAGCGTTATTTATCTTATTTCGATTTGATGCAGTTTTTGCACATAATTCAGAGTCTCTATATCTAACATCTTATATTTCTATACGAATGTATGCGAAAACTTGTTATTGTTCTTCGAATTATTTATTGCTGAGAATCTACTGTTAGATAAAAGTCTTCATTTCTATTACTTCCTATTGTCAAAATCCTATCTACGAGGCAGTAGAGAGCTACTATCACAGAGAAGATTTTTATAAGTTTGCATTTCATGCGGTTCTCTTATGAAAATGTAAATACATAATAAACTTCGAAAGAGACAGTAGTGCGTGGCATGGAAAGATATGATAAACTATATTCTTGCTTTAGTTTGCATGCCCACAATTTTCATGCTATCCGAAATATTTCGAACTTAAGACATTGTTACTATTTTCAATATCGCATAGCTGTAAGACTGGTAATAATACTTACATTCGACACTAATATTAGCGAAGATGTGCAGAATTTTAGAGGAAGTTAACAATCATTATGAACACTTAATTTTCATGCGAAACAAAATGGCAAGCGTTTCTCCTTTTATGTCAGTTGCATGATGCATAAAAGCTGTGCTTTGTCAGCACGTCCAGTTTTTTAACAGCCGCCTGTATTTTGACAGGGAGCCCATATCATAATGAAATCATTCTTAGAGATATATTGATTTAGTGTTAATAAGCTATAATCAGATAGATTTGAAAAACCAATTAGATATAATAAGATGAGCTCAATGACACTAAGTGTGACT
Organism: Anoplius nigerrimus; assembly: GCA_914767735.1. Taxonomy (NCBI): domain Eukaryota; kingdom Metazoa; phylum Arthropoda; class Insecta; order Hymenoptera; family Pompilidae; genus Anoplius; species Anoplius nigerrimus. The sequence goes on from OU612086.1 coordinate 530,560, forward strand.
GTGCGTCTGTTAAAGAAAAAGAGAACAAACTGTTGTTTAGGTACTTTCACCTACTAAAGAGATCGGTGTATATGTATAGAACTATTACCGCAGGCTTAAGAATTTTACTTACAATATACGTGTATATATGTATGTATGTGCATGTACATATCTACGGATCTATATGAAGTGCACATGTACCTATACATATGCATATACAGCATACGAACACATATACATACATACACATACTTTATGTTTCTTATATTAAATAATTAAATGTGAAACAAACATTCTCGTAGGTAAGATTAATATTAAAGTGATGCAAGCTTAGGGCTCAAGTGAAAGCTGTGTACACTATCGAGTAGCGATGAATTATTGGCCACTTGTTGCATTTTTACCAAGGTTTAGTATCATTTTGTAACAAGGTTGAGAAAAAGAACGTTTGTAAACGATAATTGAAAACACTTGATCTGTTGAGTTGAGTGAGAAAAAAATCTATGGCATAGAGGGTATCGTGTTAGAGTTTGGTTTCGTTTCTTTTGTAGATCATTAGAAACAATGATGTCAGTCTGCCTATCATTGAATGTATTTGAAAGTTCTGCAAGACCTCGCTGTTTCATGATAAACACGCCATGAACTACAAGTATAAAAATGACAAAGTCCAAAAAATGAATGTATAAAGGTTTGGTGGTGATTTTAATCAAAAGATAGGAAGGGTGTGATGATAAATACCAGTTACGACTAACTGCGTGAGTCATATACGTTGGCATATACATTGTCCTAGCCAATCTATCCGCCAAAATCGTGTCAAACATTATTTCTATGCAATATGTATATGTATATATATACATATGTATTACAACTCCATATGCATATTATAACAGAAATATATATATGTATATACGAGGCAAGACCCAAAAATAACCGGAAATTTATGATGAAAACCAGGACTTTATTTTTGTTTTGAATACAGTTTTTGTTCAAACACAACTTTAATCACTTTCAAAGTACTCTAACTTAGTACTAATGCACTAATGATTCAAACGATTATTCCATTGTCGGAAGTACCTTGCTAATTCGGCCTGTTTGATACCTGCTAGCACGTGGCATTGCATTTGACAATGTTGAAATCGGCAAAACGCTTGCCTTTTAAGTCCCTTTTCGTCCGACGGAACAGGAAGAATTGCGCGGCAGCCGAATCTGGCCAAAAACTGTCAATAGTCTGACTGCGTCCTTCGTTACACGACAGGCTTCTACGCCATAATCCATTTGCTGTTCTGTGAAAAGTCGGCATAAACTTAGCAGCCTCCTTTTAAACCGAAAAACTATTTGTACACTTGCGTTTTACTGAAAACATGTTCTTTGTAAGCTGCTTGCATCATGACAATAGTTTCAGCCGGGTAAAAAAGAAAACACAGCCGCACATTGTCGCGAGCATCTGTCAGTTCTTCGTGTCACGAGTACATTACAAACACTACAAACACACATACACACAGACAGGCTGTCAGAGAAACCACACGCGTCGTTGTCGATTGATGCTGATTGATGCCGCTTGGCATACTGACTCTGGAGAGGTCCTCGTTGGTCCTCGTACTACAAGTAGACGATGCGTAGGAGTACGATGCCGGTTATTTTTGGGTCCCCCCCCGTATATCCATATGCATATATATATGATATATACATATAATTTATTATAATGATTATTGTATAAATAAATATACAAAATAAATCACACAATTGTCATATTATTATTGTACCTGTGTAATGTGTAAAATTTGTAAAAAAAATTATTTGAAAGGAAAATATACAAAAAAGAATCTTTTCGTCTGCATTTTATATGTCACTGGTGATGCGATCGATGACGCATTAACATACGTCCGTTTCAAACTCGAAATTTTGCCGGCGACCTCTCGAAATGTCGATTGGGGCATTGATCGATCGATATATCGCTGCAAAATACAATTTTATCAAGCGGTCGGTTAGAAATGTACAAACTGTTTCTGCTCAAGCATGGATTATGCCAAAAATTATCCCTCTTGCATCAAAGTTGTGAGTGTCAATTGTTTCGAATTCCCTTCACCATTGCAGTAGTTAGAAGGATGCAAATTCAAATCAGTTTCTCTCATGTTAAGTTATTCTTTGTTCTAGCCGGGTACAAAACCAGCGATGACAGCTAACGTGCACAACAATGAAATCACAAACATATCAACAGTAAGCAACGATTTGATATCTTTGGCGAACCGAGTGTTTGGTGACGGAAAATGGAGTCATTCAGTAACTAATCAAACATTAGGTGGATATTACAAAACACATTTACTTTTCTCAGCGGTTTCATTTAAAAGTCCACTTACAGATTTTACCGACAACATTATGGGTAGTCATGTAGCTGGTTGCGCAGCATTTGTTAGAGTTCAGTTACCTGATGGTACTTTTCATGAGGATATGGGTTACAGCAATGCAAGTGGTGCAACAAAGGGAATTGCAGTACAAATAGCAAGATCTGTACATATTAAAAGACTACTACATTTCAGTATTCCGGTTTTTCTCTCCTCTCTCATCTTATTATTTTGTACATTTAGGAATCCATAGCGAATGCATTCAGAAAGGTTCTACTTTGTTTTGGTGGACAAATGACTCGAGAATTACAGAAATTGGACAGTAAATTTATCAAAGCAGCTACAAATGATATCAGAAATGAGGTTCCATGTTCAGACTTTATTATTGAACCTAACATTGTAGGATTTGAACCATGTGCACAATCCACACCCCTTCCTAGCCATAAAGAAACAGCAAGTTTACTTGAAAAAAAACGTAAGGGTGCTGGAAATAATAACAATATTTTTTATACAAAGTAGCTTCATTATGTACATCTTTTACAGCTGTTACACCAATCGAACCAGTTAATGTCAGTAGCAAAGAAAACGGTGTAAAATTGCCAAAACAAGTACCACAAATTCCTCCAAATGAAGCGACTGAGCAAATTCGTAAAAAAAGTTAGTTTTCTTGTAGCTAAAGCAATACAGTAAAAGAAATTAATTAATTGTTCTTTTAGCATTGAGTGAAGAGGAATTGCAACGCATGGAAAGAAAACGAAAGCAATTGGAAAAGCAATTAGAATATAAACGAATGATGAAAGAAAAAGAGCAACAAAAAATGATGGAAAAACAGAACCCTAAATATTAGAATGATAAAAAGCATGGGGAAAAATTACATGGCAGAATGTTGTTTCTATTATTATTCATTGTATGATTATGTAATTATATATTTTATATGTATTTTTATATATTTTTAATTATAGGCTAAACAGTACACTCGTTGTATACGTTTGTTATTTCCACATGTCCAGGAGCGTAGTATTGCGCAAATGACTATATAGAATTGTACAGGCGGGAAAATAGACTTAACCTAATTGAGGTAGTTTGCTGATAACGTCCACAAAAGATTTTTGAATTTTAGTAAAGATACTTCAACTTTGTTGTAGGCATACAATAACAAATAATTTGTATTCCTATGCATTAAGAATTAAATATAAACTTTTCACCAAATGTGGTAATAACAAATTGGGTGTATAAGTGTTTTACAAGAGACACTTGCCATTGAAGTTTGAAAAAATGGGTGATTATTTCGAAAGTTATGAAGAGCTTGATGTAAGTTATTTCCGTGAGTTTATAAACCGCTTTTGAGACATATTATATACAGTATTCGATAACAAAACGTTTTAGGTGCATTATTTGATGTTAACTGACAAACCGCGCACGTTAGCCTATAAGAATGCGATTTTCAATTCAAATACATTTAAAGATAAAATTGTGATGGATGTTGGTGCTGGAACAGGTTTGTCAGTGTGAAATATGAATATATTTTATTTCTTCAATACCACAAAGTATTTAATCATTTATTGCAGGTATTTTATCTGTATTCTGTGCACAAGCCGGTGCTAAATTGGTATATGCAGTAGAAGCAAGTCATCTAGCAAGCACAACAAAGAAAGTGATAACTGAAAACAAATTAGAGGATAGAATTGAGGTGATACGAAGCAGGGTTGAAGACTTAGATCCCAATGGGTTTCAAAAAGTGGATATAATAGTATCAGAATGGATGGGCTTTTACTTGCTCCATGAAGGAATGTTAGATTCTGTACTTCTTGCAAGAGATCGGTTTCTGGCAGAAAATGGTATCTTATTTCCATCAATAGCTAAACTGTATGTTGCGCCTTGTCAGCTACCTTCTATGTTTCAATTTTGGGATGATATTTATGGAGTGAGCATGAGGTAAGCAAATTAAATTCAAGAAACATATTTCTCTTACCAGTATTTATATTTTTCATGTAATAATTCAAATATCTGCAGATGTGTGGGAGAAAAATACAGAGAAGAAAAGTCGAAGAAACCAGAAATCCTATGTGTAAATGAATCTGATCTTTTGACTAAAAGCAAACTAGTTGCATGGTTAGACCTACAGTGCATATCAATTAGTGACCTGCAAAAATTGGGTGAAGAGGATTTTGTAACAGTCTGTGAAAAGGACGGAAAGTTTCAGGGAGTTTGCATATGGTTTGCTGTTGAGTTTCCAGACAATTCAGAATTATCTACAGCACCGTCTGCAGATATCACTCACTGGAAACAAACAGCTATTGTTTTACCAAATGAAATAGCAGTATCAAAGGACGAACCAATAGCTTTTAAACTCAAATTAGAGAGGGACACTGCAAAACCAAGGCAATATAACATGGAATTTATTCTCCAAGATGCAGAGGAAGTTGATCATGATGTTCCTTGCCCTTGTTACATGACAAAATGTATTGTTACCAGAACTTATATTGACCAAACTGACTCTGAATTGATAAATGATGGATGAATACTAAAATATTGTTTTATTTCTTAACCACTTCCTTGTTAATCCTTGTGTACAAATTGCTTACAAATACAATAATTTAGAAGAAATATTACATAAACGAGAACGTGATGTAAATTTGCAGAAGAAAACAGATTAATACTATTTTTATATATGGCCGGAATTATACAAAGAAGTGATAATGTTTTGATACAGATGAATGCTGTAATTAATGTGACTAAACCGTCTTATAAACGTTAAATACACAAGGAAATGTAGCATATGTCCAATTTGCAAATTTTAATTTGAAAATTAACCGCATATCTGTATGTCTTGAAAAATCGTAATGATCGAAGGACTTCAGATTTGAATACAAAAGTGAACGTAAATATAAAAATTGTGGTAAAAATAATATTTTAGCGGAGTGGAAAGAAAATTTGTTGATTTTTATTGAAATATGTACGCCTTTTTGGTTTACATAAGTTTATGGCGGATGCACATAAAACACTAACGTAAATTAATTCAATTTTGTTAAGCGCGCCTACTTGTAACCATTCATAATAAAGCAAAACGAATCTTTAATCCATCTTTAATCGATGATGCTGCTGCCATCTACGAAATTCATACTACTTCCGCGCAAAGCTTGTGTTTACGTCCATGTGACATTTTCAGTAATGTAAGACGAATAATACACGTGGTCTTCAGTGAGAAGACTTTTGTTTAAACTGTTGAATAAGTGGTTATTCATCGATTTAGTATAAGCACGTTAACTTTGCATCTGTATCTTCATAATGCCTGTGATTCAACGTGTCATGTAAGAGCTTTTTTATAGGTTATTTTACGATAATTTCTTAGAGAACCATCCGCGTAAAACATTGTGTAATTTTTCTTTTTAGAAAACCTAGTACCCATAAGGGGAAAAAGGCGATTTTAAAAAAAGAACCTAAACTGATAGAAGATGCTAAACAAACATTATTCATAAAAGGGCAAAATGTATCACAGACGTTAAATGACTGCATAAAGGATTTGGTATTACATATATTTTTACAAATAAACTTTCAACACTTTTATTTTTGACATGAAAAGGTACATTTACAATATTTTTTTACAGTATGATCTCAAAAAACCAGACGCACAAATGATGCAAAAGAAGAATGACATATTGCCATTTGAAAATGTGGTACCAATAGAGCAGTTCTCAACGAAACTAAATGCATCACTTTTTGTATTTGTTTCACATAACAAAAAAAGACCACATAACCTCGTATTCGGTAGAATGTATGAACATACATTATTGGATATGGCAGAGTTTGGAATCGAGAATTATAAAGGTTTGAAGGAATTCAAAGTTCCTAAGATTGCCTGCGGTCTCAAACCTTTATTGGTCTTCAATGGAGAGCTATTTGAAAACAATCATGAATATGTCAGAATCAAAAATTTGTTGACAGACATGTTTCAAAGGGAAATAGTTAATAATATTCGTTTACAAGGCCTAGAACATGTTTTAAGTTTTACAGCTATTGAAAACAGGATACTTATGCGCAGTTACAGGTACATACAATAAATCTATAGTATGTCAACTCATTGCATTGAGACAACACGGTTGAACATAAAATGTGTTTATTTTAGGGTAATGCTAAAGAAATCAGGTAGTAGAATACCAAGAATTGAACTTGAAGAGATAGGTCCAAGATTGGATTTAGTTTCTAGAAGAACAAAACTTGCTTCTGAAGATTTGTTTAAACAAGCATGCAAGAAACCCAAGGCACTCAAGGTAACAAATTGCGTTTACTATAAATCTACATGCTTTTTATGCAATTGAATAACTTTCATATCTACATTATAGGTCAAGAAAAAGAAAAATATATCAAAGGATGAACTTGGCACAACATATGGTCGTATACACATCGGATCACAAAATATTAATAGCATACAGACAAGAAAAATGAAAGGTTTGAAGAAAACAATTGCAGAAAAGAAGAATGAGAAGAAGCGAAAGAACGCCGAGGAAGAAACCACAAATTCAAAAAAAATAAAACCAACAGAAGAAATAAGTACAGAAAAGGAAATTAATGGGAGTGTATGATCTAATGTAAATATATGTTTTTGTCAATGAAAATATAACTTACGTTAACTCTCCAATGTCTTATACTTTTGCATTATCTTGAATGGTCCAAGTTGAACTATTCTTATAATCCTGAAGAACAAAAAATATCATGATGTATTAACGTATAATATGGGTAATGCACGCATTAGTAGGAAATCATCTGCCTCAACCTTTATAATTACTCCACTGGCTAACAAATTATTTCTTGCACTGTCACATGCAGCAAGAATCTGTTTATCTTTCACATCAGATTCTAATGTACTTTTGCGTACGGTTGCTCTAAATTGCACAAAATCTTCGATAATTCTGTTTATTTGTACATCACTCCGTACATTGACAGTCTGTTGACGTATTCCAAATTTTTCGAGTACCGTTGAAACGTAATGTGAAACTGCAGCAACGGTAAGAGTGGCTCTACTTTCTGAAACGCCCTATAGGTAACATATTTATCTTACGCGTAACATGAAAGGATAAGATAACATACGGTATGTTTGAGTGAATGCTTTACCTTTGTAGGTTGCAACATTTTGTTTGCTGTCTGCATGAGTTGCAAAACTGCTTGAAATGCCTTAGCGGTATTGAAATCGTCGGCTAAATGTTTTTGAACTGCATTCTGGGTCTCATTTAAAGCCTACAATCATGTTTTGTTAGTGATCATATACAGTTGTATAAAAATATTTTACTTACAGCAAGTAAAACATTTTCATCTATATGATCACATTGTCTTTGCCCACGCACGTAACAATCGCAATCGTTGAGAAAGTGTTCTATTTTTTGTAGTTTATTCGCAGCAGCATCCATTGTTTCCTCAGAATAATCGATTCCTGTCGAAAAGAATACATTACATATTGACATTGTACATTTCAACTATAAGAATCATAAATATAAATTCTCTGCAATGAGATTTTATTTTAAATGAGATTATTAACTGTAAAATATACACAGTTTTTTGTTTAACTGCCACTTAAGTGGCAACTGTTTTTAATAAAACTATGTGCTTATGTTTAACAACTATTATGTATTGATTTAAAATTACAATGACATACCATAACGATAATGTGAAAGCAAGCAGAGAAGCCTGAATTGATTAGCTGTGTATTTCTCCAAGAAATTGGATATAGTTATTGTGTTCTTCAAACTCTTGGACATTTTTACATCTCCTTTGACACATAGATGACCACAATGTAACCAATAGTTGACCCACTGATTTATGCCATGATGAGCACATGACTGGGCTTCTTCATTTTCATGATGTGGAAAGGCAAGGTCTATTCCACCACTGTGAATATCTACTGTTTCCCCAAAGACTGAACTAACAGAAAACATAAATTTTATTAATATTAATATGCTGCAAACTAATGATAATCTTTTATATTAGTATTTTTTACTAGCATTTCACATATCTGGGTAAATTAAATTGATCTCATACAAAATTAGAGAAGTACAAAAATGTTCTGTATAAAAGTTAAACTAAAACAACTATATCCATCTCATAAAACAGAATATTTTTTATATTATAATACCTTGCAATTGCACTGCATTCTATATGCCATCCTGGTCTACCATTTCCCCAAGGACTTTCCCAAAACGGTTCACCATGTTTTGAAGACTTCCATAATGCAAAATCAAGTGCTGATTTTTTATCTGGATGTGGGGTATCCGAAAATGGAGTAGAAAGTTTCCCATAATGTGTAAATTTTGTTGTGTCAAAGTATATACTTCCTGTGCAAAAGGAGATTATTAAGTAACATGCTCCAAATTTGTATGAAGGCAATTGTATGGACAATGTTACCATCCTTAGCAGCATAACCATAGCCATTCGCAATCGTCCTTTTTATGAATTCAATTATTTGTGGGATGTATTCAGATACTCTACAGTACATGTACGGCTTTATAACATTTAACTTCTTCATGTCATCACAGAACTCAGTTTCATAATGACGTGATACAATTTGAAAATCCTGTTTCAGCTCATTTGAGCGCTGAATTATTTTATCGTCAATATCCGTTATGCCCATAACTAATAATGAATTTATATTGAAAAAATCTGAGAGTATTCTGCGGACAATATCTAACTTCACATAAGTACTGAAAATTGAGGCAAATGTAAAAATATAATTTTTTTATGCATATAAACAGAATGCACCAATAAAAATGTTTATTACGCTGCGTGCCCAATATGTGCAGAATCGTAGACCGTCGGTCCGCATGAGTACCATGTCAGAAACGATTTATTTTTTAAAATTAATGGCACTTTAGATTTAGTTATCGGATTGTACAGATCAATACATGTCTTTGTGCCAGTCGGTTTTATCCAAGTCGCTTTTTTCGATTGTTCTGCGTGCGTTACGTTGGAACGTCGAAAAACTGTCACTTTATAACTGATTAGCTTACAACTTGCCGAAATACCGGTTCTCTTCAAGTGAACTGTCATTTTAATCGATTGATCTACAGATCTTCCTTTATTTGTGAATCAGTTATTACGTGCTAAACACGTGTTAAAAAACAGCTGATGATCGCGTGTGCCATTATGTTGCTTACATCTGTTTACATCCATTCCATACATACACCCCATATACTACATATGTATGTACTCATATGTATGCCGCTTATTTTGGAATTTCCAAACGCCAAAGTTGCAACTTCTCAGAAGCAAACAAATAATTGAAACCAATAAAACAAGTACACACCATTAAAGGTGAGCGGCTTACATCTTTACTAGGAAATAAACAGTTTGTGATGTCAGTCTTATTTATTATCATGCAGACAAAAGAATTGAACTTTCTACGAGCCAAGTAGAATGACGTTTGGGGGAAAAAGGAAAAGAAAGACGTGCTCATCACCGATTTGCATGAAACTTTGCAGAAACATCAATTTTTGCATAAAAATAAGATCTGTAAAAGCCAAAAAGCGCGCTCTCGTCTAATTAAAAAGTTATTAAGCGTTAAAGAATAATTATAAAACCTGCCTTACCGGCAGCGCGAACGACATCTGCGCACGCGCACGGATAAGTTCGCAGGTAAAGTGCGCGTATTTGAAACGAAATAATATTGAATTGGCGAAGGCTAGGTGTGGGCAAGGCTTCCCTTTTATAATGTTTAAGAGTTTTCAATCAAACAAGGGTTCGAGAGTAGGTTTGGGTTATATTTTAATAGCAAAAGAGCAGCAACATCATTTCTATCGACAAAAGCACTACAAAAGGGAAGCCTTGCTCACACCTAGCCATAGAAATAAAACGAAAAGTGAGATTTGGCTGAAAGAAATCTAGACCTAAACCAACTCTCAAACCATTTTTTGATTGAAAACCCTTAAATATTATGAAAGGGAAGCCTTGCCCACACCTAGCCTTCGCCAATTCAATGTTATTTCATTTCAAATACGCGCACTCTACCTGCAAACTTGTCCGTGCGCATGCGCAGATAGCGTTCGCGCTGCCGGTAAGGCAGGTTTTATAATAAACTTTAACGTTTAATAACTTTTTAATTAGACGCGAGCGGCCTTTTTTGCTTTTACAGACCTTATTTTTATGCAAAAATTGACCATTACACGAAGTTTCATGCGAATCGGTGAGGAACGCGTCTTTCTTTACCTTTACCCAAAATGCTCATACCACAGACGAGATAGGGATAGACATTGCACCTTATGGGACTTCGTGTCCACGCTGAAAAATACCGACAGCGCAAAAATATCGCGCAATTCGGAGCGCACTCTATGCTTTATGACGGTCAATCGTAGAACTAAGCCGAGCGCCACAACATTTCTTTGTGTGCGTCGTATGTATGTACGGCTTGTTACGTGGCTGCGTGAATCTATTTTTAACGTAGCGAATGTAATATGTTTCGTGGTTTCGTTGACTGGAGATTTTCGATGGCCCAGCCCAGCGCCTTCAGGAGATTTGACAACGCACGCGCCGAAGCGAACACAGGTGGATAGGGTGGTCAAAACTGCACCCAAGACAAATAATATAGTAAAATAACCATTCGATAGATTATGGAAAAATACTCATGTTTGGCATGCTTCAACCATATACACCGACTAGGACGGTAGTGGGAGGAATTGAAAAAAAAACAGTAATTTCTCCTTGTTTTTTCGAAAATGAGGAGGTGAAAAAATTTGGAAAAAATCAAGGGTATGCCCAGATACGAAGTACATACCCTTGATTTTTTTCAGCTTTTAAAACTCAAACTCCGGTAATTGAAATATAAAAACAAGAAAAAAATTGGAAAATTTGCAATTTTGTATTAATGGACTTTTGGATGCATAACGAAAAGAAAACCCTGTATGACTGTAGTGATATGCCGTAGCCCTGTTTTTTTCAGATTTTTAAAAGGGGTGGGTGTTTGTAATGAAAAAAGTAAAAACCTGTTACATTAGATTTTCGATATGAGTTTGATTTGAGCTACACGATATCTGTGCACGAATGGCCCCTTCCACAAAAGGGGGTCGCCGTCAGCTGCCGTCAGCCGAGCAGAGCGCGGTTGCTTGTTTCGCAGCGGCATATTTTGATGCTGACAATTGACAGTAATGAGTCTGTCGGTGAGATACTAACCCTAGTAAAGTAATGACAAATTGTTAATTGCAATTTTTCGTTAAAAAGAAGTTTACTGGTATATTGGAGACATTTTTCCTATTAAAATGAGACTAAACACTATATGATTCGACACACGATTCACACGCAGTAGTTAATGTCTGAACGCCAAGTGCCATAAGAAGCCCGTCCTGCGTAACATTGTATTCGATTAATAAATATAGTCCGATTCATGTCGTGTTTGATCTCATTTTAATCAGAAAATTATAAATAGTACGATGGAAACGTTTTCATTTTTTCATGTATCAAAAATGAATGTCAGAAATGTTTAAACATAAGGATTTGACACACTGATCTATAATTCGATGACGTTGCCGTGACTCACGCCATATCGCTTTCTTTTGTCCGTCGTCGGCATCTCTTTTCAGCAAACTACAAAGTAAGTTCCGAGTTACGAAAACATATGTAGTCTCCGATTCTGAAAATGTCCGGTTTCGAGTCCCAGAGAGAAGCTCGTGGAGGGACAGAAACAAGGGAAGATCAGAACAGAAAACGCGAGCGCGATCTTCGATCTGCGATTCCCGAAACGCGGGGAGGCAGGTGGGAACAGCATGACGCCAATTGTTGAATGCCGTATTTTCCGTACATGTTCAATTGTGGTTCCGCTTCTTTTTTCGCAAAATATATTTCTCTTCTTTGCAACAACGGGTGTTGCTTCAGATGACGACAACAAAACGTTGCCATCGCTGCCGATTGCTTGCTGCCGAGTGCCGCCAAAGTAAATACAGTGAATTCTGTCATTTTGCCCTAGGTCGGGTATATCAGGTCGGATTCGAAGTCAGGTGGTCGTAGAATCCAAAACAGGCACTCACAGTGCGTAATTCACTTTGTATTTTGCCGATAGAAAGTGCCGACGACGAACAAAAGAAAGCGATAACATCTGAACCACGGCGACCTTAGCGTACTAAAGATCAGTGTATCAAACGCTTCTGTTTAAACGTTCTCTGTATTATTTTTTTCTCCACAAAAACGTTTCCAATATATTGTTAATAATTTCCTGATCAAAATGAGATCAAACACGACATAAATCGGATTACATTTACTGGTATTGATTAAGGCATTTAATACAATTATTGCATAAAATAATTACAAAACTAAAACGTTCAATAAAGCTCACAAAATATTTGTATATTTATCTGAATGATGTCCAGAGGTAACCTTTATTAATCGAATTTATAATAGTAATGTTACATAGGGCTGTCACATAACGACACCCGGCCAAGATCACTCTTCACAGCATTCGGCCGGTGGGCCATCCGAAGATTGTTGGCTGGATATACATATTATCTGGTAATCGAATTCAGCCTTGCCGCGCGAGACATTGCTTGTTTAACAGTTGAATGTTGGGCAATAGTCGCACTTAGCGAACTTCTTTGATAGGAAACATATTCATATTGAATGGACAATGTAAGCCAGAATGTAAAAAGTAACGATTTTGCAAAAGATAAAGTGTAACGGGCGTTGTTGGACAGGGTAAACATTTAAAAATTGCGCTGTTTTAAATATCATCGAATGAGGCGATTTACGGTCAATATCTAAGATATAGATTGGACCCAATTGGCGTCTTTGACCCCGAACGCGTTATAAAATAACATACAGTACAGGAATTGGAAACTGTAGGTTTTCCACTGACGGACTCGATAGGAACATATATAAACTGTATTATACAATTACAGAATGTGCCGATTAATTTTGGTGGAAATATTAAGGAAAATTTGAATGTCATTGAAAAAATATAGAAATATTGGATTGTCAGAGTTATCAATGAAAGTAAGGATTGGCCAGAAGGTTGCCGGAATGTTGTTGGAAGAAGATTATTTCTTACCAACAAACAACAACAATTAACATGAGAAAATATGGAAAACAATTGTGGTTTTTTATTATGACACGAACTACAACTACGTATGATTGAGTTTTGTAAGAATTATAGTATGAATACACTCTACATATTTTTCGTGCATAAAATTCATGTGGGTTTTGCATATTTTACATCCTCGGTTTGTATAGAACTTGTAACATTTTCAATTTTGACAAATGTCAAATTTTCACTTTCAACAATCAATAAATGTTTGTACTGGGCGAAAAATATTTTTGATGCGTCCCTGATCGGTTTTTCAGTTCATATTCCCACATAGAGTGTCGTTGCCTCACAATTTTGCGTTCAACCGGTAACGTTGGACGTGACACCAAAATGGTATGGGGGCTCTAGAGCCCCCCGAGCGTGTGACAAAATTTTGCCCAGCATGCAATGTCTATCCCTATCTCGTCTGTGCTCATACTTTACCTGACACGATTTCATATTCGAAAGGGGCAAGAAATCGCAGACAATGGGATTTCCGTCGTCTGCGCGATGACGCCGTTGTCACCAGTTGTCACCTATTGTACGGTTCGACAACTAAATCCATTTTGGGTGATTCGTCGAACAGCTGACAAGCTACAGGGACTGACTCAATGGCCGAGCGTGTTGACCAGTGTTGATGAATCGTGAGTGATCGTGAGGTGTCGTGAGGGAATCAGGCTGGCGCAGGCTGGCGAGTGCTGGCGAGTGTTCGGGTCAGTTCGGGTTGACGATATACCCTGGCAGTGTCTGGCAGTGTTATTTAATTTTCCGAAGTTTGCGGACATCGGTGTCAGCCAGTTCGAAGTGAAGCGCGAGGTTGACACGATTGCGAGGAAAAGCTGCCAGACGAAAGCAGGCCGTGTCATGAGAGCGAAAGTGAGGTCGTGAACGTCGAATGGCACCAATGTACTTCTGATCATCCTGGATCATCCTCTTTCCCAGCCACCGTGCGCGAGATAATCATGTGGCGCGAGGATTTCGCGTGGATCTCATGATCATGGCCAAAAGTTCGATCGCATTTTGAGAGAAACTGCGTTCCATCCACTCACATTCATGGTGAGTACACTTTGATCGTGACGCGAGGACAATTATCTTTTGTCTGGCTACGTCCAGCGTGATTTGCCTCTGGATGCGTCATATTAGCTGCCTGATTTTCACGCCTCGAATGAATTAAGGAAGTTGCGATGACTTTGCGTCCGAATACGCGTACGCGCCGTTAATTGGCAGTGAGTGGTGAACGTTTTCGAATTGGGATCCGCGTTGACGTTCACCATGGGTGTACGGTGCTCGACGGGGCCAGTGATAATCGTGTTATTTATTTATTCTCGGCTGCTTCTGCCGTTTGACGTTAATCTAATAGAGCACCGAAATACGTAATTGAATAATCGAGTCCTAAAGTGGTGTCTTGTTACTGCTGTCTTTTGTATGGAAAAAGCTTTCGCGAAGGTGGTTAATCAAGGCGACGGATGAATAAACATAATGTCAATTTCGTGCTCGGAAATTATGTTTTTCTTGATAATCTCACGATTTTTTAGTTACCCGTGACGTTATCTGTAATCTATTTTACCATACCGTAAAAATGCATTTATGGGGTTTATTTTTTGCTTGCACACATGTGGTCTTATTTTAGATATAAGTTATCCTAGAGTGTATGATTACTTCCACTGATGACGTTTTTGTCATATTTCAGGCTCTACGTATGATGTCAGCAATAGTGCCAGGCACACATAATATATCAGATAATGCTCAAGGCTATGACCATAATATAGAAAGGCAGAAATTATTAGAAGACTTATTGACCGCTGTTAAAAAATGTCACATCAGATTCGGTGGACGTGCTGAATTAGCCACTGAGTCTGATACGTGCGTCACTGATCTTTGCTATGTATTTGAATCAATTTTCAGTCATGGCTTGCGTGTCAATTGTATTGAGAGAATAAACTCTGCTATAAGGTACACATATTTTTTTTTAACAATATCACATGATCACTGTATTTTGTTCTTTCATTGGCTGCATAATGTATTGCAATATCCAACTTGAATTTTATTTATTTTGTTGTTGTTTTGAATTGCTTATAGTTTTGACTAAAAAAGTTTGACTACTTAATATATTCAACTTTTCTGTATTTGTTCTCAATGCTGTAAGACCAAAAAAATTATGTAATCGCAGGATGCTATTTATATATTTTTTTGCACTTTACACGTTTCTTTATATTGTCTTTGTTTCATTATTTTACAAATATAATATAGGCATGTATTTTATTATTGATACTTCAATAGTCCCAGTTTTTTGTGGTATATTCATAGATGTAAAAATTACAGCTAACAAACTAGATACTCAAATTATGTCTTAAGTAACAGATTATAGTGTTATATAAAAAGATTGGTATAAAATATATAAGTAATATTACATTAAGAAATAGCATAATTGTTTAAACATTATACATGTTTCTATATGGCTATGTGTATCTGTATCTAATTACCGCCTGTTATTATTTTTGGAACACTGTTACAAACAAAAGAAAAAACTGTTGCATTTTGTTTTGTGTCTGTGTTGATAGTGTTTATGTTTCTATAGACATGTTTCTGACTTAGTGTCTGGAGGCAGTATAAAGTCCAGCAATACTGGGGATGTAGCATTTTGGCCGTGCATAAAGGAACAACTTACTTGGCATGAACAGGAACGTTTTAGTGTCTTAAGAAAAGTTCATACAGATTATGGTCGTGGCAGGGCATGGCTTAGAGCTGTTTTGAACGAACATTCCCTAGAACGTCACTTACACGCTGTAATTAACCCAGATACATTGGCTCCTTTTTATGAAGACTGGGCTTTTTTGCTGGATCAAGAGAAAAGTTCTGTATTGCCGAATGTAGCGGCAGGTAAGCATTAGTGTATGAGCTATTCTGACATACTCAATCAGGAACAGCATTTCACACTTCTTATTATTTGTTTCTCAGGTCTCGGTACAATTTTGTTCGCAATTAGAATAGACAACGAGGAATTAGACAATAACGGACGAGAAAAAGACGGGGAAAGATACAGAAATTCTCAGTCTGAGCCTATCATATCAACTATAATTCCTGGTAACTCCAATTGTTATTTGGAATTCATTAAAAAACATAGATATTTACTCTGAACTAAATATTCCTTTTGATCAGGTCCACCAAGTGGAAAGCAAGACAAACAAAGAAAAAAAGTGCCAACACACATTATATCATTTGACAATGACCAAGATGAAGGGTACGAAAAGGGTACCGCTTCTGTCAGTGCTCCACCAACCTGCGTCAGT
The DNA here is from genome assembly GCA_914767735.1 of Anoplius nigerrimus. Classification (NCBI taxonomy): domain Eukaryota; kingdom Metazoa; phylum Arthropoda; class Insecta; order Hymenoptera; family Pompilidae; genus Anoplius; species Anoplius nigerrimus. The sequence continues at coordinate 547,200 of OU612086.1, forward strand.
TCACCAACGGTGAACACGGCGAAGGATTCGACTTCTTTGGATGAACCAGCAGCAGAATCGGAAAGACAATGTAACAATACCGATACGGTAGAAAACGAAAAGTCTTCGGAAATTGACGAACAGTGAGTACTCTCCACACACAAAGAAGCAGTTCGTAATATATTTTATCTAACGAGGCATTCATTCATCAGTGAATCGTTCGAGGAGGAAAATGTATTGACTCCTGTAACGGATTCTGGTAATATGGGAGGACTTGTGCCAGTGTCGCCACTCGATCAGACACTTGACGACATGTTGGTTACGCTACCGAATTATTTGGACGTGGGTATATAACGATTTAATCATTTACGGTCATGCGTAAGCGATAAGTTTGTTTTTTTACGGTATGCACGTTAATTTACGTTTACCTTCGTTCCCCAGGAGGCCTCCGAAGTTCCGGAGCCGGCAGTTGAGGCTACCGAGCCTCTTGTTGTATTTGAGACACAAGTGAATGACACTGATGACATAGATACATTGAGAGTACGACTTTTGGCTATGACCGAAGTTTTGGAGCAGGCGAGAGAAGACGTTACAACGAATAGGTTACAACTCGCTCGATTCCAGAGACAACATCAAAATTACCTGGAAAGGCATGAGATGCAATTACAATCATTGCATCGGTGAGTTAGAATATTTCCGCAAATTTTGTAATAAATATTAAAATGATTAATATCTTCGGTTTCGCACTCATTGATATTTTGTACAGCGTACAAAAAATTTACATTTTATACATTTCAATTTATATGTAGATTACAATGACGTGTTAACTTGCTATATGATATAGCAATAAATGATTACCATTACATAAACTAGACTTGTTTGAAGGTAATCCACTTAAGTCACGGTCAGGTTACACCTACACTGTGTTTCTGAAATGATCAAGTTACTACTACCATTTAGTGATAGAATGTTGAACTACATTGTTAGAACTCAGCGTTAAACAAATACTGAATTATACTGAATAATAAGGAATAACTAAGTGACCGTTTTTTAAGCTTTTGACCAAAACTATTCTTATAATCAGTAACATACATATTTAAATTCAACCAGAAATATGAGCCTACGAATATTTGTTGAACGTAATGTTTTTTTTAATCTATTGTTACCGCGAATGCAAACGTTGTGGTATATTTATGCCATGTTTTTATTACTTCTTTTGAGAATAATTGTAAATATAGAACAGAATAATTTTTTCGACCAACTGTATAATATTTTTTCATATTCTTTCACTTAACCACTTGATTAACACACATTTTCTTGTTACATAAAATGATTGACTCAAAGATACTTTGACACTATTGCTCAAAATCTTGAATGTATCGTTATTTCACAGGGTAATTGTTAAGACGGAATTTTAAATCGTTAATACGAAAACCTGTTCTGAATCATTATTCATCGTCACTACTCTTTGTTGAACAGGGAAAATGAGCTGTTAAGACAGCAGCTGCGTAAGTATGTAACGGCCGTACAATTGCTACGCAGGGGTTCTGATTCAACAACCGTTTCGGAGGAGGACCCTTCTTTAGACTATCATAATGAGGCACAGCAATACGAGGAAAAGTTGATACAGGTGGCTGAAATGCATGCTGAGTTGATGGAGTTTAACGCAAGATTGACACAGCAATTAACGAATAGGTAAAGGCTTGAGATGAATGTATTGCTTTTAAAAATATATTCCATCGTAGGTTAACAGAGGTATCTTATCGATTATTGTATTATTGTATAGGGATAGGCTAGTTAAGTTATTGCAAGCTGAGCTAGAATGTCTTCGTGGCCCGTTAAATGAGGATGATCTTCCATTAGAACCGCCTTGTCTTATTCATATATGGATTCCTTCCGCCTTTTTGACCGGTCAACCGTCTGATATTCATCATGTCTATCAGGTATAAGCAAACATAAAATTTACTAAATCGTACAGTAGAATCAAATGCAGAATGCTTGACTGAGATGCCAATTTTTCTCGTTACAGATATACGTTCGTATCAGGGATACCGAATGGAATATTTATAGAAGATATGCACAATTTCATTCACTCTACAGAGACCTGAAGAAACATGATAGCATCGTTACAACATTCGAGTTTCCACCAAAGAAAACCATTGGAAACAAGGTACAATCATTAGTGACACTCCTCTGACAAAACGAATTTCTAATTATAAACCCAGGTTATAAATCTTTTCTCTTCTTTTTGTTAGGACGCCAAGTTTGTAGAAGAGAGGCGACAAAAATTGCAACATTGGTTGCGTCGAGTTGTTGGCCGACTAGCGCAGTGTTCTCCTGCATTCTCGTCTAGACCGAGCAGACAGACACTTGTATCTTTAATGCCATTTTTTGGGTAATTATACTTCCAATTACGTCCCTTCAATTGGCACTACATTGAATTGTTAGCCTTTAAGAGTTTCACTGAACTCAGTTTTCTTATTTTGTGTAAATGTAGTACGTGGACCGAAGTATTCTGCTGTCTTCATAAATATGTCTGTTCAAGATCGTATAATCATGGCATTAAATTATTTTCAGTGACAGCCCGAATAATGAGGATTCAAGGAAGAACAATTCTACGAGAACCTCGTTTTCTTCTTCCCCTCAATATATGGGTTTATAATCGTTGATGTTTGTATAGACAATTTGTACATAACACGGAGACTTCTTATTTAATCGAAAGAACAGACAAAACGTTATTATCTACTGTATATTGTTGATCATTAAAGAGACCAGCATACGTTTGCAGAGCTATAAACTTTAAATGTTTACACGTATGCGATTTATATAATAGCATGTCATGTATCAAATTATGTATGTAGCAAAATTAATTAAAGGCTGGCCTTTTTGTACAAATGTCGATGATTATTGTTGTCTCGATTTACCGTATTCTTTGATAAATAGAACAGTACTTTGTTCTATCCTCTCAATATATCTGACGATCATCGGTTATGACAAACGTGGAAGCTTATTGAGAATGCAGAGTACGTTCTGTATGTTGGATTAGCTTTGCCTGGAAAGATTTGCGTTGTGTCAAAATTAATGCAATTTTCTAAAAATTTTATTTATGTAAGGCGCCTTAACAATAATATAAAAGGTACACTTTTCCGCTTATACTTTGTGTTAAAAATAAAAGTGCATATTATAATTATTGGAACAAGTAGATACAGTGTTATGCTGGTAAATGATAAAATTAATTGTATCGTAAGAGCCATGAGTTCAACAAGTTGCACAGGAAGTCTCATTATGGAGAGGTAAGGTAAGGAAGAATAAACTTTAATCGACGAGATGCTTCAAGACAAACGTTTGCTTTCAGTCGAAAAATCCGTTGTATCAAATGTATCAGTTAAGCGGTAACACACACACGCACACACTTTTTTCACCCCCCCCTCCCCCTTTTTTTTTACTTCCGGTACAATCACAGATTATATTAAATAACAATTTGGTGGCGCTAACCTTTCCATATTGAGATAGCTTCAAGCAGTAAGGTCAACAGAAGATCATTACTGATTGATGTTTCACTGAAACGATTACAAATTCGTATCTTACAACGCCTATCAGAGACTGTCATTGATGTTTTCGCGTACGATCAATTCTTTTCCTTTTGCAGAACATTGAGCAAATCAATTTACAGTTCCAAACATTTGGACCAGAATGCGTACAAGGCAAACATATTCATACAATTTTCATTAGAACTTTGACTGTCACGCACTGCGCTTGTAACGCCAGGCTACTGAGGATCCAATCAGACAAATTTAGTGAAAAAAAAAAAATACTTTATTGCTTTATCACGAATATGTTGCGAATACTTTGAATGAACGTCAATGCTCCACAAAGTAATACGTTGCTTGGCGATGAGTACTCTGATCGCAGTCGCATGTGACAGAAAGAAAGCTCTCCGAACAGCATAATCATTGTAACAATAATATAATACACATTAATACGATATAACTTATTGCTATAAGAGACAAAATATCATGGATTGTTGGAAAAAAAAAGTTAGTGACAGCAGGAGGCAACTTGGTTGTTCCTCTTGGTCGTGGCAGCCAAGTTCCATAGAAATACAGGTAGGAATAAAGTTGCCTGCATACCTTGTTCGTTTTTCAGTATCAAAATATCTCTCAATTATCAGCTATAAACGGAAAACAAACAAATTCCACTTTTTCTTCTCGACCATTTCCTATAATACTGTTTATACGTTTATGCTGAGCGTAACAACTACAACGCGCATTTTTAGTAAATCATTCTAACTTATGCAACGCGGGAACCTAAGATACGTTAGTTTACATGATGTACTCGAGATGCTCTGATTATATCGTCATGATATGCGTAACAACCGTAATTAGAGGACACGAACCGAGGTACTAACGACAATGAAAAGCATTTCGCTTCGTAGACAATTCTAACGTTGTACGGAAAGTTTTCAATGAAAATTGTTTGAATATCCGAGTCTTGCGCAATGCGTATAAGTACTACACTTTGACAATAAAGTAAACGATGAACGACACGTGCGTCGCGTTCAACGCTCACTCATGATCGTAATTTTTTGACTAATTTTTCCATCGAATGCTTTTTAATAATGTAGATCCTCAACTGTTCGTCTGCAGATGATCGACGTCTTACTATTGGAAATCTCGCATATCTCTCTCTCTCTCTCTCTCTCTCTCTCACACACACACACACACACTCTTTCATAGGCAGTATAAATCTGTGCGATACACTGTTTATACCTTTCTTGACAGAACTTTCGAAAATATTCGCAAAGCAAAACTGGGAAATTTTCCCTCAGTCACTACGTTCCGTACGAGAAATCATATGCTGCGAGAGCGTTAAATTAACTATTTACATTTTCGCTAATTCTCATCCCTGCGCTAATTAATTTTACTTTAGCCCTAGGACGGACTAGAAAGAGGCGACCAAATTATGCTTTTTATGTTCGTTCGCGAATGTCGAATAATTGTCAGAGAATCGAAAGTAATTCGTTGGCCAGTTTGAATTGTAAGACACTCTTTGAGGAGAATGTAGAATTTTGATCGGCGATCGTTGAAAAATCGAGGCCTCAACAGAAAGATTAACACATAACGGTAAGTGTAAACGTAATCGATGAATAATGTTTGCTGACATCGTCAATTCGGAATCCTTAGCTTGAGTTCGAATTCCGAGACGTGCCTTGTCCGGCATCATTACTTGAATAAGGAATGAAAATTTCGGATAAAACAAGCGCAATGAGAAATGTTTCGCATCCAAGCGAGAATTACATGCACGACGTCAATACACGTGGACGCAGATTTTTGTCATTCCCTTCTCTACCTATCCGCGGAGGTTGCGCACAATACATCTCTTACAAATAAAAAAACAATAAATTATGTTTTACATATTTATTACAAAACAGTGAATAAAAGTTGCACTTAATTTCAGTAGGTATATAAAATTTTTTAAGATAGTTTTTTTTTTACAACATACAAGATTTTTTTTTTGTTTGTTTCGTTTATCGTTTTATGTACTGGAAAAGTTTGCATAGTTCTGAGCATCTTACAAATTACAATACATATGATCAACAATCATTTCCGTTATGTGCAATATACTGCAACAATTACATTCTGGACAGTCCTAGGGTTAAATGAATTTATAATTGACATAATCATTTTGCCATTCTGAAACCTGCTCAGATTGATTTGGATATGTAGAGAAAATGTACCGAACAGTAGTCACGTAAGAGGATCGTATCTCAATGAATCTTAAAATGATACCTATGCCCCCTAAAAGTCGCCATAGGTAAAGGTAATTTTTTTTTCTTTCCGTCGCGGTAAATTTGAGCCTAATCGATATAACTCTTCTCTCTTTTTTTTTACTCTCCCATCCCATCCCGCCCCCTCTCTCTCTCTCTCTCTCTCTCTCTCTTCACCCTCCTCCTTAATCAATTTTTTTCTTTTAGATATTATCCAAATAACAGGTAATCTTTAGTTTAGCAGTCTTTACGCACGTTACTCTGTCTCATTTGAAATTGACAACGAAAAAACTAACAATAATGATAACACATGATTACGTGTACACGAAGGTTAACGAGCGAAGTCTCGACACGCGGGAAGAAAACGAAAATGCGAAAGTTTCGTCTGGAGTGGGGGGTGGAGGTAAGGGATCGAAAATGAAAAAGGATCAAAGTTCTGCGATAGCTGTCGAACGATGGTATCCTACTTCTTCTTCTTTTTTTTTTCTTTGTTACGCACTGTGCGGCAAATGTCGACGACACTCTCTTTTTGGCGACAAAATCCGGTGGGAAGGGGGAGGAGGGAGGGGGTGGTCAGCTACGAAAAAACTATTAATCATATCTCGACTCTCTGATTAACCTTCCTGCCAGTGTAGCACACCGTTGGCTACGCGTTCTAAGGCATGAACTTCCTAATGAGCTGGATGAAGGAGAGCATAGATCAGTGTGCCAGGTACTTATGTGTTAACATTTTCCATTCTTTTTATCCCTTTTCCGCACCCACGCCCCCTCCTACTCCCCCCGACCCCTCCTTTTTTTTGGTTCGCTCGACGTAGCTAGAATTACATTAGAGTACTTTAGAAAGTATATTACTATTGTTTTACCATTTTTGTTTAAAAAACCGCAAGTCCCCCATTTTCCCGCGCGCGCGCGACATTACAAATTCTACTTCAAGGGAGTCCGCGGCGTTCCGGCTTTTTCGACTATAAAATCGCTCCTGCAAAAAGTGTTCTGCGTCGGAAAGCAAAAAAATAAGTTTTTCTTCTCAATCTCCTTCCACCCAATTCACAAATTCTCATCCGTCATTGTCGCGTAGCGGCAAATGTGTCACCTAACCCCCCGTTTTGCGTATACTAAATAATAAGTTAATCCATCGCACGAATAACATCTACCGACGTTTCAAAATCCGCCGCGCGCACCTTTTTTCTTTGTCTCGGGCATTTTTCGTTTTTTTTTCCGAAAAAATGTTTGGTTTCACAATTTGGAAAGGTGTGTGTTTTGCCCTCTGCGTCGAGAAGAAACAGATTAATGTTGAAAGAAAGAACGGAAGAAGAGAGTGAAACTGGATGAAATGACATTATTTCATTTTCGTTTAGGTGCGTATCAAAATATAGTGATTTCAATTTTTCTCCTCCTCTTATTATCCCCCTTCCCCCTAACCCCGCCTTCGGTCGTACCCCTTCTCGCAGCGACAATAATAATAGCAATAATAATAATAATAATAATTAATAGCAATAATATTCCTAAGAACTCAGTATACATACACGCATAAATGCCTATGTATATGTACATTGTATGCGCGCGCGCGCGCGTGTGTACCGTATTATGAACATTAACGTAAATGTTTTTGCGAAAATTTTATATCGACCTACCTCAATGAATAACATATATACATTTATATTTATATAATTAGTGTGTGTCTCTCCCCGGTGCGTTATTCGTGGGATGGCTTAATCAGGATTCTGATATTACACAACACATGCATGCTGTTCACCTGTATTAAACGCAGATTAATATGTAATGTATATATACTTATACATGTACGCGTGGCTGCATATGCATGCCGGCCTACTAAAAGCATTTACCACGACCGCATGTATACGCATACACGCCACCCCCCCCCCCCCCAACCCACCCCCCTTTTTTTTAACTACTATCCGCGTTTATATACAAAACCTGCACGCACTCACACGCACACCATTGTCCATGCCGAGTTCTTTCTCTCTCTCTCTCTCTCTCTCTCTCTTGCTTTCTTTCTTTTATTTTCTTTAGGGAGCCATCTGTATGCACATCAGATACCGCACTTGACTTAAAACTGATATCGTCACTTCGTTAGATATTATTATTAATATTATCATTATTATTATTAATTATTATTATTAATTATTATTAATCATTATTATTATTTTATTTTTTAATATTTGTTGTATCACTTGTTTTTTTTTCCTTTCACCGTTTTCACGTTACGCATGCGACTTTTTTCCCTTTTTATAGTATAGAGCTCATTCTGCTATTATACACCTGCAAATATGTGAATTGTATGCTCGTGCGATGATTGTACACACAATGCACATTGTGTAAAACCGATGCGATGCGAATTACCGAGTCAAAACTCTTGCAACCCTATGGTTAATTGTCGCGTACATCGCCAATTGTGGTACGGATTTTGAGAGCTAACACGGTGGGCCCCGAAATGGATCAGTCGACGAAACACAGAAGGCGGAGGGTGACGAGGGGGGGGGGGGGGGGGGGGGGGGGGGGGGGTCGGAACGAAAACGAAAAAAAGAACAAGAAAAAAAAATATGATCCCTCGAATACGAAACATCTCACTCTCCTCGTCGCACGCTCTAATTCCCCGTACGGAACGGCGTCAAATTGTTGAAAAAAAAAAAAACTGAACGGCCATAGAGGTTCAAGACTTTTGAAAAAACTTCTTTTTTTTTCCTTTCCTTTTCCTTCCTCATATACAATAATAATTCGAATATCTCTAGTGTACATGTAATAATACAAAACGATACAAAATTCTAACAAGTGATTCATCTCATGTCGCTATAAAATCGAATTATTTCATAGTGATAAAGGTCTAATGAAAACATTATAGACGGGTACCAATGTACATACCTAGGCATACGTACCCCCCCCCACCCCACCCCTCCCCCCTTCCCAAACCCCATTCCCCACCCCACCCCATTTATTTAATCTTTTTCATCTGTATAATTTTGCTTCTCTTTTCCCAACAATCAAATTTTTTTAATACTTCTTTTTTCCGTCATCTCGAATATTTTATCCCTGTATACAAAACTAAATGTTGTTTAGCACATTTTAGTCACTAAATTTAGAATACGCAATTTCATTAGTCTTTTTCCCTGTAGAACACAATGCTCATTCCTAAATGTTGCTTCTTTTCTTTTCTTTTTTTTTTACTCTCAGTTATCACAAATTATTGTTCCTCATATTTGTTATTGTTTTCAAACATTAACGGAGCTCGGATGTGTGTTCCAATACTTTGTCCCTTTTTCCTTTTTTTTTATCAATGGAATTATTAGTAATTCTCTTTTAATTACACAATCACGTTTTTGCCCGTACGTCGTTGGGTAGTCACACTAGGAGCAGGCTGATTTTTTTTTATTATCATCATCATCATCATCATTTTTTTTTGTCGGTAACTTTTGCCAGTATATGTCGTTACGTCGAAGTAATAAATCACTTTTCTATCCACGAGGTTAAAAAAAAATATATATATATATATATACCAATTGTGTTTGTGAATATTACACCGTAAGGTAATGAGTGGGACTATGGATTTGGAGGAGGTGTTGTCGGTGTCGTGTGTGATGAGGGTGATGCACTGGCAACCATTGTCGGACTGGCCGGCTGTTGCAATGGCAGGAACGCTGATCCCAAGCTTGGTTTTAACTGGAATGCTACGCACGGCTTCGGGCAATAGTCTAGTTTGCTCAAGTCTATCATGGGTCGCCTATACATACAAATTTCATACGCTTGAGACTTCATGCCAAATCTTTCATACGGTAGCGGCAATCAGTTTATCGTTACGCGAGCAGACTCTATCGACCGACATTTCTTACCAATCTTCTGAAAATCGTTTCGGTTGTCTCAATTATTTCAGACTCGCGTGCTAGAGGCTCGAAAGAGAAAATTTGCGCGGCGTACGACGTACGTTGAAGCGAATATTCGTGGCTGACTGCGTTACACGTAAACAAGATTGTGGAGAAGAAAGGAATGAGAAGGTTTCAAGTACCTGGCATCTTCGACGAATTTCAGGTTGACTTTCTCACAGCCGTCTGGTGGTTCTCTCGCGAGGAACCTGTTAATGTGTGGAGACGTTCCTAGGCGTCCTTCTCTATCCTGTTCAGGAGTTGAGCCACGGCTTCCACCTTTAAAGCAGAGGGTCTAGAGTCAGTATTGTCATTGGTCAGAGTGCGTACGAGAGATCTACCGTTCTTCAAACTGATCAAATTAATGAAACAGATCATGCCATCCGTAGAATAGGCACACGTATGCAAACGTAAGGTCAATTGAAATTACAGTAACGGGCTCATTCGATTCCTATATTGACAAGTAGAGAAAAGCACGAAGACAGGCACATAGTTGACAGATGCTTCATGCTTGTACGCTAAATGAACGTCAGGTTTCGAAGTAAGAAAACTGAGACCTGAGGGCATGCAGCATTGGCAAGATCGTCGAATGAATCGTGTACGTGAAACTTGCAGTAACTTATACAGAAATGAGGACAAACGTTATTGACATGGTACACGATGGGAAACTTGTTTCTCTTCATGGTGTGGGAAAGCATGCCTACGCTTTCGCGTCTGTGTTCTGTCACATTACGAGTGTGTAAAACGGAAGCGTTATTTGTTTACATTAACAGACATAATGATGAAAATATAATAAATGAAAATAGAGTGCGCACACGGGTCTAGCGTGAAGGAAAACAATCTGATCAACTGAAAATTCGTAATGATATATGTTCCGCGTGTATACTCCAACCTTGTAAGAGATCGCTAGGCGGACGGGAGGCATCCATAAGACCAGGAATCAGCGGAGATTCAGAATTCCTAGATGGAGGGCCTGTCTCAACAGGCACGCACCACAGTTAGTGTGTTATTTAATGTTGCGCAACACCAAGAGAATAATCAGTTATTACAAGCATACATATCCGTAAAACTGCAAAAACGAGTAATGCGTCTCTCTTCCTCATACCGAATATTTATAATAGAATCGCAGACACGGGATGCGTTAACTAACCAAACTAATGTTCAGATTAATATTTCAATTAGCAGACAACATCCTCTCAAAGGATTTGACACAGCTGCAAACACTTTTAGGTACATATGAGAAGAGTGTTTGGCGCACACAGATAAGTGGACGTGTGTTGTTCTCACCTGACGAATAAGAACTGGATGGAAGGTCGGTAGCTGGTGTTTGCGTATTGACACTACGGGTAGCCCTCAGCAGGTCTGCCAGGGGTGCACGATGACCCTCTGGCGTTATCTGTTCACGGTATCTTGCGTACTGGAGATAATCAAGCAAACATTGGATCTTTCGCGTCAGAAACATTTAGCCAATAACGATAGCATTGTATATTGCGGAGAGTCTCTTTTCATATGGGTCTCTTACCTTATCTTCTACCGAGTGATCTGGATCACTTGTGTTAGCTGCTGATTTGAGTACCAGTCCTTCGATCTCTTGATTGAGACCCTCGATGGATGAACGCATTGGAGGCCTCATTGGTTTTACCGGTATGTTCATGGGGCTCGCTTTTGTACTCAGGTTAAATTGATTGTCTGTAAAGAAGCACAGCAAACATTAGATTTAGCTGTACTGATATGTTTGACAGATGATTGTTGTGTGTGAAAGAAGCTGTGTAGATATTAGAATGATGAAAATAATTGAATACAAATGACTGTAGAATCCATTACGTGTACAGATACAAAATAAATGTTTCCCTATGTCAATAAGAATTGATTAAGCCTCAATGGTAACAAATTAGATCATTTTCGCGTTTTGTGTGAAAGATTCAGTTCAGGACACTTACGTATAGAGGTTTGTGATGCAATACTGGGTAAAAGGACTGTGTGATCTCCAGGTAGAGCAGGTGGTGGTCCACCAGGCATTATAAGTCCGAAAGCAGCTGTCCTTTCTCTACTACTTGTGCCTTCTTTATTTGTACGTTGTAATCTGCATTTTACAGGCCTATGTTAATAATGTTGTGAACCCTGTCTATTTATATTATAAAGTGGAAAATAATAAGCATACCGATGCCTGAAGTATTTTTCCAATTTTTCATCAGTGGTGGTTTGTTCAGTTGAGTGACGTGAATGCATTTTTCTTGGTTCATTAGACCATTCTTCAGTCTGTAATGAAATGAATATGTTTCAATATAAAATGAGAAGACAAGAAATACAAACAGATACTAAAACATGCCTTAAAAGTAATTGAGTTCTCACGTAATAAATTTATACATACCTGTGTGGATTTATCAACCAAGAGTAGACTGGAATGAATATAGTAAGTGTCGCGTGGCCACTGTCCTTTTAAGTAAATCGTATCTAGTGACGCTGTTCTTCTGATATTCTGGCTTCCACTTAAGCTTTCACTGCAGCGACCACTCAATGTTTTTGATTTGGCTGTGGAAAGAACAATAAAATAAAAATAAAAAAAATATCAGAAATTTTAATAATGGGTCCAGATCAACTGCTTATTATGCCAAACTTAATAAATTGTATTACTACTGGAGGGAACACACAATTACTAGGATTACAAACAAGCATAACCAGTACCGAGCTATATTACACATATTCGGTCACTGGCTATGCTATGGAAACAATAAGTGAGACAAAAACTGAAGGTAAGGTATGAAATATAAGTGCACGAACTACAAAACTAAACACAAAATGCAACCGAACTAAAAATCTATATTCGGTTACCCAAGCGACTCTTTCCAACAGAAAACTTGATGCCCCAAAGTGAATCAATAACGGAAGAGAAGAATGAAACAAATTCTGAAACAAAGCTTCAATACTATTGACTGACTGGACCACGAATAAACACCGATATCAAACAATGAACCACGTATTACTGTAACACCGAACAGACAGCTACTCCACAAACACATAATCCTCAATCACAAAGATTCTGTCAAACATTCACTCAATATCCCCTTGTATGGAAGGCACAGGGCGAAGTTAATGCACAGTGAAACCCGAATATATCCCTGTCATCTATATCCAACGGTGTCGCGCGACGACGACCGGCAGAAGTCCCGCGTCAGCCGAGAAAATTGACGACAAACGAATAACCGTCTACTGGCAAACACTGGCAAGCTCTTGGGAAAACAAGGAGGCGCAAGTTCCGGGGGCCGGTGGGCGATAATCGGCGGACACAGAGCGATTCGAAGCACACGGGGTCATGGGGGCCGAGCGTGACAAGTGTAACAAAGAGAAGAAAAACTACGGGGGGGGGGGGGGGGGGGGGAGGACACAATAAACGGCAGGACGATCCTGGTTCTTGGCGCGCGCAGTCCGCGCTCACGTACCTTTGTAGGAGAGGGAACCGGGACTCCGTTGTCCAGAGGAGGCCGACGTCTCCGGCGAGATGCGGGCTCGCCATGCGCTCGCATTGGTCGGCGACACGGTCGGACTGTTACTATTACTCTTCCTGAGGCTGCTGCCCTGACGGCCCTGTCTGAGCAGCGAGCTCACAGGCAGGGTCGCGCGCATCGGGCCCTGCTTCGACGTCGAGCATGGCGAGGACTTTCGCATCCGCTGCGAACCCGACATTTTGTCATGTAGACAAATGCCACGGAGGTTCCCTCGTCCTGCTCGCCCGTCGCCGGTATTGCCCTGCTTGCGGAACGGTGCGCGTGCCTTGCTCGCAGACTGTTGGGCGCCGCGGGCGTCGATCAGGGCACGAGGCCTCCGAGCACCCGCGACTTATTGTCGCGCGCACGCGGCAACGACAAAGCGGCGGTATAGCGGGCGACGATCGACAAACACAGGACCACGACCACGACCACGGCGACGACCACCACGGCGACGGCGACGACGACGGCGGCAGCAGCGGTGGCGGTGGTGGCGGTGGTGGTGGTGGTGGTGGTGGTGGCGGTGGCAGCGGCGGCGGCGGTGGCGGTGGCGGTGGCGGTGGCGGTGGCGGTGGCGGTGGTGGTGGCAGCGGCGGCGAGCGGCACGCACCGAGAGCGCCTCTGGCCACGGACGCGGGGGCCGAACCTTTCCCTAGCGTAAACCCTCGCGCGTATCCTTCTCGTTCAGTGCGGGCGCAGGTGACGATTTCACCGGCGCGGCGAGACCCTTTTCACAAACAACAGTGGTGCACTTGCGGTGGCGGTGGCGACGACGGCAGCGGCGGCGCGACGACAATGCCCTACGCGTCTTGTCATTTGCAATGTTCTGCTGCTGGCTCGGCACGCGCGTCACGTGACCACCTGTCCCGACCGGTCATTGGTGCGTTGTGAGCCCGTCGAGCGTCGTACTACGCTCGACCGTGGGGGCCGCGTTCCATTCACTACCACCGTAGCGCCGTAGCTAGCGTCCTATCGCTCTCTCTTTCCCACTCGCGCCGCCCGCGGCAGTCTCCCCCACCTCTCTCTCTCTCTCTCTCGAGCTCCCCACCGCCAGCGGTCGGCCCCCCCCCCACCCCACCGCCCGCCGCGCCGTAGACTCTACGCCCCGCCCCTCCTCCTCAGCCCCGCTGCCACCGTCAACCTCCGCTCCTTCTAGCCCCGTCTCCTTTCTTCAATCTTCCTTTCCTTCTCACGCGCATGCAGTGACGCTCAAATTAACTTCAATTTCAGCCCCGTCCGCGCTAACACTGAACCTTCCGTACTGGCACTACGTCCCCGCTCGATCGGCTCCTGACACCGTCTCCCCCGATGGAGCGAGCCCCGTTTTCCACGATCCTCCCCGGAGCAGGGTCAGCTTCGGCGGAGTGACATTTTTTTTCTCTCTCTTTCTCTCCGTCGCCCGGTAGGTGTCCGCTCAGCGGCACGTCAGGGAAAGACACGCGCTACCAAAAACGCGCACGGCGCGGTCCCCTTTTCCTTTCCTTCGTCGGACTACTCGGCTCCGTACAGCTCCGTATGGCGAGCTGAGGTTACAGCCGTGCCGTGTAACTCTCTTACGATCTACGCTTTGTAAGAAATGTATGAATAGGAGCTGCGCGTGCGTATAAATGTGTGACACGGCGTGCGCGCACACACATTGGCGAGGGTATACGCGTTACGAGTTATTCAATCTGACATTCGCCCGGCACAGCGTACGCTATTTAGTATCCTTTCGATACTCTCGCTGCTACGATCATTATATCGAGCGTCGGGGTCGACTTTGGCGGTGCACCGCTCCTTCTGGCGCGCTTGCGGGAAAATATGAAATTATGGCGGGACGCCACGGGACGCTGCCTGCGTCGGTATTTAACAGCCAGACGCCGGTCGCTCTCGTCGTTTGTCCGCGACATTGATAGAAAAACACGGTTAAGAGACGAGGAACTTTATTTCTGTTTTTTTTTCATTCACTGCATCAAGCTTGTATGTTTATTTACAATATAATCATTTATAGTACAGCGTGTGACTTCTATTACAATTATCCTAACCAAGATATAATTACAGACAACGTATGACTAGATTAAATAATATCAAGAAATAGAATTGGCGTATCAGTCAAATGTAAATCGGTTATTTTATCCGAGCTGCGCTGGATGTACGTAAAAGTTTTACGATGCCTAGAGTCAAAATCATTACCTTAACGTAAAGCTAACGATCGTAACATTCTAGACGTTATTTCCTTGGCTCGCTACTCGTTAAGTCATATCCGTCTACTCATGTTCCTGTTTCTTGCTTTTTCCCTTTGCCTCGAACGCGCTAATGTGTAACATAGTCAGTTCCAGAGTAATTTGTCATAGGTACGTTGCATGTATTTTTTTTTTCTTTAATAAAGGCACTGCCATACTCCTTTACTGAGGACTAACGTAGAAATGCATTTTATAGTGACTGGTTATATGAATTATACACGCGTATACAGTGCATTTAATGTTTCGCGTTAAATGTAGTCTATCATAGATCACTCTGCAAAGCAGCTTGCAAGGAATGTCGTGTAACCATAATTTGATCGTGACAATAAAAGGGTACCGTACAAAAAGAACGAAAGAAAGTGAACTTATGCGTATGCTTCAGCTTTCGTACATCTCAACTGGCAAATGGATAGAAGAAAATTATTCTACGTAATTCTACCGTCGCTTAATCGTAAATATATCGAAACATCGAACGTATATGCGCAACCTACCGATTAAACCAATAATAGACAAGCATAGATAGCATCGGCTAGGCGTTCGTTACAGAAAAGCTACCTGTCTGATAAATGAGCGGTTTTTGTAATAAAAAAAACAACGGCGCAAAGAACAATATATAAACACGCGAATAACATAACAAAACGCACGACGCTCAGTCTCCCGTAAGCAAAAACATATAATGCATTTTTTTTTATTTTGCATTGTAACGACGTATAGACCCCAATGAAAATTACGCGTTAACTATTACTATCCGGTTTTTCGTCTACACATCAAAACACGGCTGTGATCTTTCAAACTCTATAACGCAATGTACAATTTCGAAGTTATGGCGGAAACGAATTATACAGAAAGTTATTTCTATTAAGATATCCGATAATACTGAAAAAATATATATACACTCCTTAAAATATATCTCTTATCGTTCTAGTTATGTTACATTAATTAACTTTTACGTTTAGTACGTCAACGTCACTTGCTAACGAAGTAAGTAATTCAAGTACTCTAGTTGTTAGTGGACATTATAGAGAACATAAATGCACTTACACTTGTAGAAAAAAAAAAGCCATAGTAAAACGTGACATGTACATAGCCGGATGAGGCAAAACTGTTTTGCGAACAAATTATTCTGTTACGTTTTGAGACGTGAAAAAAAGTGTCGAAGAGAGACAAAAAATTGAACACATTCCCGCTATTTCAATTACCGACGATTTAAAATTATTCAGTTCGATCATCAAGGCTAGAAAATAATGTGAAATGCCTTCTGGTATCTGTGACAGGTAAAGTATTTTTCCCTTAAGATTACGATGTGTTCAAACACAACATAAGCATTGGTGTTCTATCGCTTGAACTGCTTTCTTGTATCTGCATTTCAGTTAAAGCAGTTTTATTACGAAAATAACCGCCTGCTACTAATTCCGTTTTTATAGCAAGGTAACGCGATAGCTAATTATTATACACATTTCATATCATCCTATCACCGTTTACTGTACACCATTTCCCTGTCATTACGTAAAGAATGATGCTACTACGAAGGAAATCAGATCAATAAAAAATATAGACTCCCAATATTCTCGTGTATATGAAAAATCTCTCAATATCTGCAAATTTGACAGTTTCAGAAAATAATGTAACTTCTGTCTTAAGTCTGTTTACAATGAAATTTTTTTTCACAGCAATCATCATAATGACAGTAACAAATTGCACGTGTGAGCATGTCTATCGTCCCGTTCTTTTCTTTTTATCTACACAACAGCGTGAGCATACTTATTTACCGATATATTGCGTTACGAATAAAAAGATAATATGATTAGGTGGGCAGTGTGACACTTATTTGTTATTCGCACAGTCAGGACCGTATATATCACTTAACATTTTCGCGTGGACAGTAACATACGAGTGGGAAAATACTGCAAACTAAAGTTACGAGTTAGGCCGAAATAAACGATGAGTGCATTGTCGACGTAAGTACGGCATGTTAGATGCTTTAAATCTAAGATTGGGTAGGGGGGCGTACGAGAAGTGAGGAAACAAAAATCTGTTACGTCACGATCACGTACGATCTCGGTGGGTAGTCAAACTGTTATCATCAAATCAACGCACCTGCGAATGCGCAAAGCTGTCGCAACAACGAGAAACAATCGAATCAGAACAACCGATACTTCTGCGAAAATGGGCCTAGCAGAGAATTAACGAGGGGAACTATAATAAATAAAATTTCAAATTAAATACAGATTTGGTACGCGTTAGTAGCCAGTTATACCGTCTGTCCGCGAGATGATAGCGAATTCTCTACCAGTACCTGTACTTCTTTATACAGTCGTTGCCAAGATCTACGACAACTAAGTGATTGTCGGGCAGTACGGCTATGCCGGATGGTCGACGCAATTTTGCACTGTGCGAATCGATCTCCGTTAAGAAGTTACCGCCGCCTAACTTCAACACTTGAATGATGCTGCGACCCTTGTCCGTACGTGTGCCCAGTATTCTGCCTTCGGCATCAACAGCTATGCCGCCATAAGTGCCCTTACCTGCACACAAGTCACATCGTAATAAGGAAATTCGACTGATTAGAGCTGTAATAATGTTCTGTTTTAATTAACAGCAGAAGTAGAGACCGGTCAAAATGGTTTGACCGTACCTTAATACTAGAACTACCGACAGGAATTACTTGTCTAACATCCTAATAATGACTTTTGTCTCGTGAGTCACTTTTCTTTTTTGAAATATTCTTTGCTACTCGTTGAAGTAGGTAAATTATTAATTACTTGTCATTTTGTAAGTTCAAATATATTGACTTGCATAAATTCAGCACGTCAAATGAACATATCAGTGGAAATCGTCGGTAGTTCTAGTGTTAATAAACAATTTTTTCTCATGCGGCATTTTATTTTCGTAAACATTCTTCAGCAGTCATTTATTAGGCGGGTATATAATTAATTGTTTTTCACTTTCTAAGTCCATACACATTGACTTGTATCATTTCGTAAAGTTAAATCAAAATATGAGTTCAAGTCACTGGTAGTTCTAGTGTTAATTGATATAGTATACAGGATGACATCACTTCCTTACGGCAAAGTTTTAAAATGAGTTCTGTGTGACAAGTTAAGAAGCACACAGACATGTAGAGACAAATGCAATTGCAAAATGAGTTCAAATCTATGGATTCATGTATAGTGTTCTTTGCAAGATTGAATGGGGTATAGATACGTTACAGATATTAGATATTGTTACAGTGCGTTGGACTCATTGGAGACAATGTATGGCAAACAAGTGGGAACAGAAACAATTGAAAGCTATATCAACGGCTCGTAGAATGATAGCAAGAGGTGAGAAATAGCGTTGAACACGAATAAACTGCATTTCATGACAAATTGTTCAACTCAAAGCATGACTTTGAATCTATTTTTTGTCTGAAACCTTTTTTCAGTTATACAGAATGGCAATACTTTTTTTAAACTTGTCAGAAATGAATTGATTATTAAATAGATCTCTGAATTCAAATGTAACATTGCATTATGCAAAATTCATTTAGGCAGTGTCATTAAGTTTTATACAATTGGCCTTCATATAATCAATGCCAGGCAGAACAAGATATAACTCGTTGAAGCAGCGTTGCCATTGTTAGACTCACCCTTTCCTTCGGCAAATATTTCCTCCGAAAAATCACCTTTGGCAGAGAATACTTGAATGCGACTGTCGGCAACTAATATTTCACCCGCCGGCCCGACCGTCACGGAACTAATCAACTTAAACGTTCCTCTTTTCCCAACCTAATAAACACATAAAGATTACAAGAGTAAATGACAACCTGATCCTCGCGGTCACATAACTCTGATAACGTACGCCTACCTGGAAAAGAATCTTTCCATCGGAGTCAAAAACATAAACACAACTTTGGCCGTTATCAGCGACTAATATATGTCCATAACTTTTATCCACCGCAACGTCGATTGGCTCCTACGTAACAAAGCGTCTAATTTAATAAATAAGGAAGAATTTTCTGAGGTAATTTGGCTCGGAGTAAAATGAGTCTGGACTACGAACTTGAAACGCGTTATGGGAAAATGACCGGATCGTATCACCGAACGTGCTCATTTCTGTAACTGTCCGTGTTCTCCAATTGACGACCACCAGACCTTGTTGCGAAATAGCAATTCCTGTGCAGCTACGTCCATCCAATCCTTCGTTAGTTATGTGCCTTTGAAAATCCAAGTCGTAATTCAGTACCTGGTAACAAGGCGGACCATTATACCAACAAGCGACTTTGAGAAACAGAGTAATTCATGAATGAAAACATATTTCTTCTGACTGAAGAAAAGAATGGTGAAGCGTACTTTGATACGACAGTTTCCGGTATCTAATATGTAAATCATGCCGTTATCGTCGACAGTGACGGACACAGGTTGATGAAACTCATCCTTGCCGTTGCCACGCTTTCCGTATATCTTGATGGGCTCATTATGTTCCGTTGCGTCAAAAAATAAGGGGTAATCTTTGATAGGTCGTTCGAATACGGACAACTTGAGGACGTATCGACTGACGGACGGAAGCCGGAATAGTACTTCGTACGTGCCGTTATCCAGGTCTTTGATCTCGGTAGCGATAGAAGTACTCTGATTACTCGAGTGCATATTGTCTGCCAACGTTAGCTCCGCTCCAATCGGATCGCCGCCAACATTTCGCGGATGTCCGTGATAGTCGATAGTTTCTACTATGACGGTCGCTTGAAGCTTGACTATGGCCGGGTCTTTCAGTCTGGCTCGACACAGGCCAGGCATCGTCGTACTAGAACGTACACGGCCAAGCATGCCAAGCGCTGCCTCCAACTGAGCAAGTGCGTCGTTATGATTAAACTCGAACGTGATAAATGCATTCTCTTTTGGCTCGCTAAGAGCAGCTGCCGCGTCCAGTTGATCTGACAGAGTGCCAATACGTTGAGTGATATTGCGAACTTCGACCTATGAGGAAAAAATTCAATGGAAGATGTTGAATCGAAGATGTTGAAAGGAAGACAAGCGAATGAGCTTGTCATTTATGTGAATAGGTACCTGATACTGTAGCCCCTCGCATTCTCTCTCCACTTTGCTTTTTTCCGCCTCTATGAGAGCGTGTTGTTCCTCGAGCACGTGCTTTTTGTCACGTGCGGCTGCGGTAACAGCTGCTTGAAGTTCGGCACGTCGTTTCTCGACTTTGGCAATGATTTCCGCGAATTCGGTGTCTACGGCGTTCAGACACCTTTCCATGGCGGTCTCTAAACGCTGAAGCTCCGTACTGACAGAGTCTTGTGCCTGTGTCAACTAAAATATATCTGAAGATTAACTCTATAATTGTTGATTTTACATTTCCTTAGCGTCAATGGGATGATTGCACTAACAGGGTGCACGCAAGCATTCCTACCTTAGATATACATTCATTGGCTTTGTACAGCAGTATTTCAGACATTCTTTTTATTGCGATGCTAAAAGGAATTATTGTATGTTCAGTGCAGCCTGGCGATGTTCCTGCATGAGTCCCCCCTGTACATACTGTGCAAAAGACTGTATCACATGTTTCGCAAAACAGTAACTCCTGGTTTATATGTTCTGAACACTTTGGAATAACCTGAAAAATGGACATTTGTTTATAGTAATTGCCACAGTAGTGCCGTTAGTTTCATTTACAGTATCTTTTTCAAGTGGAAGGTTACTATTCTCTGTATGTACCTCTCTTCTTTGTCTAGACATTAGGTCAAGCAGTTGATTAACAAGAAAACTAGGGGGCAGTGCGGGGACTCCCCCACGGGGGATTGTTATTAACTCCCTGCAAATCGGACATCGAAATGCACCAGTCTCTCGTGTTTGCGATGCAGCAATCCTTGTCAAACAGTGTAAACACACCTGAGAAAAGAAAAACATGATATACCATGCTTGTTAACCAAGTTCGCAAACAAGTATCGCCAGTACAAGTACATACAGTGTGTGAACAAGGTAGCAACTTTGGAGTATGTTCGCCGCCATCATAAACACAAAGACACGTCCCACATGTCAAGAAGCTCTCATTAAAGTCTTCATAGTTTATGCTGACCGTCTCTACGAGCATGGAGCTCATACTGACCATCCTCTCCCCTAGCCGCGTCCTACCAAACAAGAATAACAATTAGCCAAGCGCAGAAGAAAATCAGAAGCACCCTGACATTTACTACTCAAGAAGACTCAACGAGAAACACATTCAGACTTCATTAGCAACACCTGAAGCATTACGCTCGTTAAACCTGAGGAATTACACCGCTATCAACGCACGGCACCGCGCTGTCATCAATTGTTCAAATAAACGAGCACGTGTCCATCCCGACGCGAGCCATGGTACCGTTTGGCCACCCGGAGAAATAAAACGCCATCCGGCGCAATGTTTACCCCCCCGTGAACCAGATCGGAAAACTTACTGTATGGCCAAGCGCAGTGCCTCCATAATGGAGCTTTAGTTCCGTTGCCGAGCCAGAAGACGTACACGTCCGTTGCACGATGCACGTCTCGCGTCGTCGGTGCACATACTACGCAGAGTGCAGCTTCTTTTGTTCATGCCACCGACCCCGCGGCCACGATGCACCACTGTGCACCACCGAGCACGAAGCAGGAGAATAGAGACGATCCCGCTCTAACCAGCTCTAACCGTCAACGACTCTCGGCTGTTCTCGGCACCGTCGTCAATTCTCCCATCTGACAATCGCACCTTCGTCCGCCGTGATCCGCCGTCTTGTCACGCACGGCAAGCACGTCTCAGAAGCAGGCTGCGCGAATCGTCAGCCAGCCGACAACGTATCGACACTTAATCGCGAACTGGCTCGCTTCCCTCGCAGCCGCTCTCATCGCGGCCACGTTAAACCACGACCACGGTAAACAGAAAGCGTACGCGCGACCCAGCGCGACCCGGGCTCCTTTGTCCGCCGTACTCCGCGTCGAACGAATGGCCAGCCGTCGCGAATAGCGCGCTAGGTACATTATTCGCCCCGAGAGACGGTAAATACTCGCGGGGCACGGTTTACGTTGTCTCGTCAGGCGACTTCCTTCGCGACGTGCATGCACATGGCTCGCCAGTCTCTCGCGCGCGTCTCAAGCAGTCTCAAGACATCTCAAGATCATTCCTCCGCCGAGTCGCACTCCGTCTCGCTCGGGGAACTCTTCGGCTGCGGCAAGCTGCGGCAAGCTGCGGCCAGCTACGGCGTGCTTCTCGGGATCGCGGACGGAATGGGACGGAAGGAGAAGAAGCGAAGCAAACATTCTGCCGCCCGCAGCCGCAGCCGCCGTGCATCAGCTGGTCGCTAGCAGTCGCTAGTGACTCACAGTATAGCTTACGGTCGCGCACGTATCCGCGCCTGAGATCCGACGCTCGCTTCGGATTCGCCGCCGGCGTTAGAAGGATCCTTTCGGTGCTCTCCGGCGGCAGAGACGTCTCTCTCGCGGAGAATTAATCCCGGAGCAGGACTCTATTGTAAATAAACGTGCCTTTCACGGATACTGGCTGGGCTCCGTTCTCTCCGGGACCAGCTGCATTGTAATGGCGCGAGCGATTTTTCTATCTTTACGGTCACAAGGTCTATTTGCGGCCACGGCAATGGATGGAATAAATGCGCTGAATTAGTCTTGCGCTCTTTGTTTGGTATTCGAGTATCGGGATTTACGGCCCGGATCTCGGGTACGGAGTTGTCGGTGGGTTGCAGGCGTTCTTAGTTTTCGTTGCACTCGCGGAACTTTGAACCTGATGTTTTGATGATGGCGATTTAAATTTTAACTGGTTTCGATAACGATCGGAACCGATTGACCGTTCGCGAAAGATCTGGTATAAATATCTCGTTCCGACCCGTTTTCAGGGTTAATCAGATGTAGAGTAGCTTTAATTAAGCCAATTTATAATCGTCATTTCGGAACGTACGTTTTATTTATGCATAAGCATGACAGTCGCTAAATATAGATCGTGGAAGCTGTATAAAATTAAGGCAGCGACCATAACAATAACAAAGAGAGAAAATGCTACATCGTAGAAGCTGCATTAGTAAACCGTGCATAAAGCATATTCGTATTTACGACCACCATGTGCACGGACTGAATACGACGGCGCGCATTAAAGCCGTCGCGTGCAATAATTTATTCATAAACTGTTTTGTTCCCCCCCCCCCCCCCCCCCCGACAATACGCGCGACATTTCCTTTACTCTTTTTTTTTTTACATACAGACGAGTTCAATTATACGCAACGCCTCTGTCAGCGTCGCACGTAAATACGGTAATGTACCGTTACGCTTAATTGATTGTCTATTATGTTTTAAGTGCGTCGGGTGACGTTTCGTTTTCGAAAAGTTTTTGCGGCGGCGCACGACAAAGGAAAGATTACACAACCCGCACATGTGCCACTGTACAGTTACGGGATAGTCCGGCTAGATTACCGTATAGACGTTCGTGTCGTCACGTACATACTGCGCATGTCACATGTCAAAAGGTGCACACGCTGCGTTCAACTAGTAACTTCTTATCGCAACTCGCCGCCTTCCCCCTTCGAATTTATTTTCATATCGTTACGTGCGATATTGGTAAACGTTTATCGGTACAGTTTTATTGGCTACCGCCGCCTTCGGGCACTGAGCTATTGATTGTCAATTAGCGAGTGCCCGGCGAAAGAGAAAGTGAACCGTCGTTGCACAAATCTGATTAACATTGCGTGCCTTATTAATAAAGATTCGAAGCAAAAAAACTGTAATCCCATTTGATGAGGATCATGCGCGTCATCGAGTCAAAAATTCTTTAAATGAGATAAATTGTTTAAATTGATCTTGTTTGCCAACGAAGGCAAGGTAAGTTGTTCCTGATCCCTTCGAATTAAAGAGATTAATGTTGCTTTGTTCTGATACGATTATCCGCATTAATGGGCTGTTTATTTTGAAAATTATGTAAGTCCGTATTACAAAGAATTAAATATTGCGTAAATAAAAAGTTTACACTACATTAATCATAAGTTATATCATATATTTTTTTTTTTAATATGGTCTTACACCATGAGAAGCTTGGCTCAAGGTTTACAAACAATCATTTTTAATGTGCGTCCACATATTAAATTGGTGCGTTTATTTTGAAAGTGGTGTAAGACCATATTTATAAAAAATTAAAACAAAAATTTCAATATGTATATAATTTATGATTAACGTAGTGTAAACTTTTTATTTACGTGATATTTAATTTGTATTTAAATGTAGACTTACACCACTTTCAAAATGAACTTCATTCATGGACGTACATTGAAAATTGTTCAGAATGTAAACCTTGAGTGAAGCTTCTCGCGACCACTCGCGACGCAGATCGTCTCTTGACAAGACAGCCGACAGTTGGCTGACCGATAATAATTTCATTACAAATTCCGCATTAACTCGTTTGTTTGTCATCGGAGTGTCGGGTTCGTCTCCCGCCGAGTCCTTTCGAAACGAACGGGGGGCGACAATCCGGCGAGCAGGAGCGATCGCGTCGACTCCTTCTGTGTCCACCGTTAATTCGCACCTTGGCACTCGGACAGCGGAGCCAGGCACGATCGAAAACGTCAACACGTCGAACGTAATCGTCTCTCGCGCGGACAAGACCTTCGCGCGTCTAAGTTGGCCGGACGAGAATAATTGCGAAACTCGCTACTCACATGAAGGGGCAGCAGCTCATGAAGCTCACGTTGGATGTCCGACTATTGCTCCGCTCTTTCGGCCGTATCGGCGTGTAAGGTTTCGACTTTTGGCTCCGCTAAGTATTTTTAGCGCGCCAACGACGATGACCGCGACGACGACGACGACGACGCGACAACGACGACGACGACGACGACGACGAGGAGGACGAGGACGATGTATTATCGTCAAAGCACGTCGACTCGTTGACAATTAGACGATATATCGGTCCCGCACTCGGCGGCAGATACCGCCCCTTTCAGCTTCCCTCGTCGAGCATCAGCGTCAGTTCTCGCTCTCCCGTTCGGCAGCTCCCGCCATATCGGCGATCGGGCTCATTCACGGAACTAACGTCGACGTAAACAAACGGCGTCCCGACGCCCGCACGGTGTCCGCGGCGTTTGCCCGGTCTTGTACGAACTCCTCGGCTTCGATCGACGTGTGCGACGTGCGGTCTCCGACGCTCGGCCTCCGACGCTCGCCAGCGAAATCTTCTTAGCCCGCGCCGAGGAGCCAGCCAACGGGTGTCCGACGTGAATGCGTACGCGTGCACGCGATATTCCGATGGTGCATTAACCCTCGTCGATACCGTACGCTCGCGCGACCGATAAACGCTGAGCTCCCCTCGGTCGATCCTCGCCTTTCGAACTCGGCTCGGGACTACCGCCTACTACCACTTTTTTTTTCCTTTTCTTCCCTTTTCTTTTCTTTTCTTTTCTTTTCTTTTCTTTTACGGTGGAGAGATCTTCAGGAAGAACCCTGTCCGACGGCTAGTAGTACTGTGTAACTTTTGATCTGACACCTAGTTTTTTGTTACCAGGCTTTCGATTTGGTAGGTTTCGGTCTTTTATGTACGAGGCTCTTGGACTGATAGGTGTCGATTTTTCAGCTTTGAGTCTGTGGAGTTAATAGCGACAGATGTTGTGAGTAGGAGTGTTTTGGGTTTGACAGATTTCGATTTTGTGTATACGAGTCTTTTCGGATGATAGGTTGCTATTTTTCAGATTCGAGCTTTTCGAGTTGATAGCTTCGGATCTTCCAGCTTCGAACTGTTTGATTTGACGGCCATCAATCTTCTACTTTTGATGTCTACGATCTGACAGTTTCAATTATTCAGCTTTGTAACTTTTGACCTGACACGTTTCTACAGCTCCGATGGTTTTGATATTTTACTTTCCAATCTTTTATTTTTAAGCTTTTTCACCTGACAGGTTTCGATTTTCCACCTTCGAAGGTTTCAACCTGATAACTTCCTGACAGGTTTCTCTGTTCCACGTCCAAGTCCCTTGACTTGAAAGCTTCCAATCTTCCGCCTTCGAGCCTTTCAACCTGACAGGTTTCAACGTTCCGCCTCCAAGCCTCTTGACTTCAAAACTTCCAATCCTCCACCTCCGAATCCACTGCACGAATCGACCTTGGCTCACTCTCAACTTTTCCCCAAGCTCCCTTCGAACCCTCAACCTGCACAACGCGTTCGATTCCGTTCACCCTCTCCGCCTCTCCCAACTGAAGTTCCAGGACAGCGTCGTCCTGCAGGACGATCACTCCCACAGAATTCTCCGCCACCTTCCACAAGTACACCGCACAAGATCCGCAATATCTTCTCCGAGGTGAGGGTACGCAACGCGTAAAGTGCAGCTCCCTTCGCGTTCTTAACGACTCTCACGCACCGGACATCGCTTCTACGGGGTTGTCCGCCAACGTCCTCCCTATCGAACTGTCACTCGATGACGGCGCCGACGAGGCGCGACAAGGACGACGATATCGATTCTATCCAGCAGCCTAACCCCACGTCCCTTATCAAGCGAGGCCAGCTGACGCGAGCACCGCGACTGTCATCCTCTTGGCGAGCGCGAGACGTTTCCCTCCGGACGCGAAGGATTGCGGGCTCAGGATTTTGGGCGCGCCTCAACGGTAATGCAGGGATGAAAACACCAGCCCTCCCCTCCCCACCCCGCCGGCGCGGCTCACTCGCGGCTGCTCGCGGCTGCTCGCGGCCTACCCCCACCACCGCGCTCGCCCGCTCGCCCGCCCGCACGCCCACCCGCTCGCTGGCGCGGGGCCGCGCGCGCCCTCGAGGCTGTCCTTGCCGCTGCGGCGCGCATGCGCACCGCTGATCTGGGTCACGCGCCACTCTCCGACCCCGCACGTAGCCCGCTTTCTACGCGGACGCCTATCAACCTCGGGGAAGTTTCTCGCTCCCCCGGTTTGGCACGGATGCAAGCCGATGACGCGCGATCGTCGCCAGGTTGCTCCTCGTTGCTCCTCGTCGACGAGTGCGCTGACGATGATCGAGGGCTTGGGGGCTTCCCCCGCTTCGCGCGCATGTCCGTTCCTGGCTCATTGACGTGCCGATGACAGCCCACTGTGTAGGTCAGGTCGCTCTAGACTACCCCTTTTTGGCGGACAGTTGTTAGCGTAGGACGTAGGCAGGAGGGGGGAGACTGTTTTGGAGGCGGAGGTTGGAATTTCGAGTTGTGCGAGATTAAGGAAAATATTCGGAAAAGAATTTCGTGCGATGATATATTTCTTATCTGATGAGGCGCGTAGGAATTCGCAGTTGGGGTGGTAGTTGAGTCTTATCGATGTCGATCGGAATGTGACGGTGGCTGTTTGGCAAATTGGCACTGTCGTAGGCGTGTATCGTAGGTTGACGATTAGTCGGTTATCGGTATATTGTTTTAACCGGCGTTGGCCTGCGACGATTGCGGGATCGGGCGGATAAAATAGTTTGATAGCGAAGATTACTACTGTTCAATGTCATCGGTATGATCTGCGAACGACAACTGTCGTGGTACTATTCGATGTTCGTCTTTTATTTATGGAGAGACGCGTAGGATGTTAAGTGTGTGCGTGAGACGCTTACTTCTTTTGCGAATCACGTGTCGTATACGGACGCAAAATGCTTCATACGATCTTTTCCATCTCGTTACGACTTATGGACCGTTTATTTCGAAAATGGTGTAAGTCCATTTAAAAAAAATGAAATATCACGTAACTTACGCTTACTTTAGTGTAATAGTTATAACTATTTTGTATTTAATACCTTACAAAATACTTTGTCCAATTTAAAGTTGGCAAAAGAAGTTGCGTAGCCATTGATTATGAAAGTTGTGTAAGTCCAATTTTCACAGACATAGATTGGTCATGTGGTTACGTATGTTTTATTCACGTGCCTTATATATTCAATAGGATTATTAAGATATTATAAAACAATGTAGACAAAATAATAAATTTGTTTTAAATGAAATTCTCTCGTTTCATTTCGTATTAAAAAAGAATCTACAAATCGCAATTCAAAAACGGGTAAGAAAAGTTGATAACGGGGAAAGGTAAACGCTGAAAAAATTTGGATGAGGTTTTGCAAAACTGTACTGTATGCTATTTTATATCAAATATTGATGGAGGATTCAGTATTGAAGACGTATGACTTATCACCTACATGTGGGGGAAGACCACTAACATTTTAAAGAAATGCCCTGGCACCGTTGCACAACGAGGTCGTACCAAATTACATACATAAAATATAAGGCTATGGAGCAGTTATTACCTTTTTAACCGAATAATGAACTGAAAGCAAACTCAAGTAACATTAACTAATTAACGATCAAAATAAAAAATACTTCTATTTTATTTATTGTAAGTATTTATTAACAAAATTGACATAATAATATATATATTTTAAGCGGTATTTAATTTATCATACTCGAAATTAAATGATTTTTGCAATTAACTAATTACAAAAATGGCGTAAGTCCATTTACAGCCCGTAAATAAGTATTCCTTTTGTTAAATTCGCCAAAAAGAAACTTATGTAATCAAATTACATATTGACAAATCAGTAGGAAGATTGTCAGACTTGATATAATTAATGTATATTATTTACTTCACTAAAATGCTGATCTTCAATTATCTCGAAAGAACAAAAAAAGACTTACACCACTATCAAAATAAACGGCCTATATATCCTAAAATCGATATTTCGGCGGTAACCTACTGTGACGAAGATGAAGTCAAAAGTCTTACACACAGTTGCAGTCCATCGGTTTCATACGAGCCCTAGCGCAAGATCATCATACACCTTGTCTTATGCAAATTTTTCCACGTTCCAATAATCGCGATCAAATTCACAATCAGCACGTAAGTACCTACGTACGTCTGACGTGTTTGACTCGAGCGAGTCTTATAACAATATCTATCGTTCGATTAGTAGTCACACGCCTTTAAAGAGAGATTACTTATCGCACTGTCGATCGTGTGTCATGCTGCAGATACGGCAGCCATTATCGTATGTAGCGCAGTTGTTAATCCTATTCTAATTTGTTAGCTCAGAATGCGATTCTGATTGTCAGTCGTTGAGGGAACAATGAAGGTGCCTGTCAATTAGGAGGCCCTGTGCACGTTGTTCCTGACGTCGTTGATCCAGTCGACGTAGCTGAACACTCTGGTGTGAACGTCGGGAACACCGCGGGCGCAAGGACTTCCCCAGGATCCAATTGCTATTTGCACGCCATTCGCCACCAAAGGGCTGCCCGAGTCACCCTGCAAAATTTCGGTTTATCGAGCGATTGATCATGGAAAAAGAAAACGAGGCTGAGCGGGTCACACTTACATAGCAGATTCCTTGCCCGGCCACTGTTAGGGTGCATATGTTCGTGGGCTTGATGTTGGCCAGAATCTTTCGACATCGAGAAATCTCGATCAGGTTTAGATCTATTTCCTGGAGCTCGTGGTGATTGGTGCCGCCCACCTGCAAAAGAATAGAGTAAACAACGTGCCTCTTGTTTTCTTCCGTCCTAACGAGAGTCAAGATGATTTATCTGACGGATTAAATTATCAGATTGGCAAGAAAGTAATTTCGGGACTGTAGTGTGAAATGGAACTCATGTTTTTGTATAATGAATAAACTGTGAACTTGGAAATTTCTTCAAAAACATTGCAAGACTATCTATTGTTGAGAACCGAAAATACTTTCTTGCCAGCCCAATAAGCGAAACAGTTATGATAAGGTCTGCATGTTGTAAGGGTTGTATCTTTCTCGGAATCGGTCGAGTGCACGGAGCTAATTTGATTTCGGCCCGAGAAACATAATTGTCAGCGTTTTTTCACGTGATAATACACTTAAACGATTAAATTTAATCTTGCACATTACTATTCTTATCAACACTCTCGCCAACACTAACTTCTATTCAAGCGAACTATCGTCTTTTTCAATTATGTTGAGTTTTGCGACTCCATTTTGAGTTACGCGCTGTCCGTTGCACTTTTCACAATTTTTTTATGTTTTAAATGTTTGTCATTCGCAAGTTTCGTCTTTCAACCACTCTGTGCACTGTATCACTTGTCGGAGATAAGGTCTATTTATCGGCAGTGAAGTAAGAATAGAACGAAATTAGATGTCTCCGTGTTATTTTATACCTTGGTATTTCCCCAGCCCGTGAAGACGGCCTTGAATCCTCGATCGTCGACATCATCTTCCGGCAATGCAATCGGGGCGACCGCGTTTGTGTATTTGATTGGTCCTTTTACCTTTAGCATGCCAATATCGTTCGCCTGTATACTCGAGGCATATTCAGGATGCACAACTGTATATTCCACCCGGTACGCCACACCACCTTCGGAATAGAAGACAATAGTGTTATCCTTAAAATCATCTATTTTATTCTAACACTAGATGCGATGGACCAGGGTAGATAAATAGACGTGTGTTAGTAATGACTTTTTGAAAGTACTGGCTTGTTACTCCCTTTTCTGAACTTTTGCTTAGCAATTATTGAGGTAGTAATCTTCAGGCACACTGAGTTTTGTTATTGTGACAACTTGCATAAAATTATTTATCTTCAGTAATTTAAGGTTAATGTTAATGGCTTTTCGTTGATTTTTCGGAACACTTCAATTTTAAAACTATTGATTAGCAATTAATGGGCTACTAATCATCAGCCAAACCAAACTTTCCCATTCTGACAAAGATCTATCAGCTTAACCGATGACCCGCCGTAATACAGAAATACAAAAAAAAAAAGCTGAAATTAACTGTACATGTAGAAGTTGCAGTCATTAAAAGAATACAATTTGAAACTGTGTCCCAAAAATGGGACGTCGGCGGATAATGAGTTAACGTGAACGAAAGAGAACGGAATTAAAAGTAGCCTGAAGCAAGGCGATCATGTCAATACCTGTCCGTAGATTGTTAGTGCCGACGACGACGATGATGGTGTCGGCCGGATGTTTGGTGAGGCAATGTCCGGCCGTCAATATCCAATTCTGATCGATCACCGATCCGCCGCATTTGTGAACGCCGCCGACCCGAAGCGAGGCCTGATAAGGATAAGCGTCTTCCTCAGCATCCCTGCCGCCGATAATTCGGCCGGTGAAGTATCTGCCATCGGCTGCGAAACACAAGGTAGCACACCGTTAACAATCCGGCGAAAAGCGTAATCTCCCATCGCACCGGCGCTTCTCACGATTCGAACTGAGAACTCGAACTGAGAACTCGAACTGTCGTAGGAACACACCATTACCTCCTAGTGTGCAAGCTAGAGAGACAAGAATCAGGAGTACGGCACACATTTTGCCGCTCTGTCTGTGCTAGAAGGTATACTCACCTTTGTATTTATACGCCGAGATATTATCAGCCGGGTGTTTGCCATCAACGACTACTTTGAAATTAGTTCGCGGCCAGATTTTGCGCTTAATCGGTATGTCATTTGTTTCGCGAACGCTGACAGTTTTACTGGTTGTTGACGCTTCGGTGATCAGGGCAGGGATGCAGGGACGTCATTCGTGGCGGGAATGCAGGTCGATTCGAATTCGGCGCTGACCTCTGTTGTAAACAGAGCGAATTCAAGGACACGGACACTTACGGCGAGTTCGCACTGTGTTATCTGTTCCTGGAATGTTGTAAGTGAATCGTACGGGGAATGCAATCTTTTCTGGTGCATTCAGCGTTGTTTGACGTGCCTCTTCTTATTCATTCATTCATCGGCAGCCTATCGATCCGGGTAGTGTGCGTAGTGTTAATTGGGAAACTTTATATCAAACGACTTAGTGCGGTTGACAGATTAAATCGGCAGCGGGAGTATTATCAGTAGCTTTAC
The DNA here is from genome assembly GCA_914767735.1 of Anoplius nigerrimus. Lineage (NCBI taxonomy): Eukaryota > Metazoa > Arthropoda > Insecta > Hymenoptera > Pompilidae > Anoplius > Anoplius nigerrimus. The sequence goes on from OU612086.1 coordinate 579,293, forward strand.
ACGTGGGACTCGAAATTGATTCGTCGAGCGGATAGAAAACTTATCGGCGGACGATCGATTTCCGAAAATCACGTTCAGCGCCAAATATCGTCGCGAGCCGATCGATCATCAGTGCTCTGCTTGATTTCTGGTTAGCGGAGCTGATGATGGCTTTACGCTATTAATTCTGTCCTTCCGTTTCTGGATGGATGCGATATCTAAGTCCTGGATTATTCTTTTCATGTATACGTAAAGTTATCGATCCGCGAATTGCAATAATTAAGATAGATAGCCTACAGTGGTTTTGATTCATCTGTTGTAAGAGAAAAAGAAATTGTTTTGTATTGGATCCACTGACTCATTATTCTCTTTAGTTTGAAATTTGACGGTTTATCCTCGACTTCCGTTTCTGAATCAGACGGATGTCACTACTTTTAGTTTCCTGAAGCTTTTGATCAAAACAGAAACATTTTTGTAAATAATTCTAGCCTTCTACCTCCGCAAATCTTGAATACAATGTGAATTATGAAGTCTTGACACCGGAAAATGAAAACTGACCGATCATTGTTACAAAATTCACTCTTCGAATATACGATGCCTAGAATTTCTGAATTTTTTCAAGTTTCGTAGAACGTTTCATAGAATTCAAATCTACTTTACTATCTGCGCCTTAGACTGCAGACATCTTTCAATCTTTCCCATCTACGTCAAGGGCAGCCAAAAAACATTGTCAAAACAAAATGCCGTCAACAGCGTGCCTTAAATCACAGTCGGCTCTCGCAACTTTTCCCGGAAGCCATCTTTGCGCGGACGAGGACCCGCTTCCGGAAAGAGCCTCATGCGAGTCGACAGTCGCTTTATCGCGAAAAACGGTGACTTTATCCTAACCGCGACGAGCAGTAAACATCGTAAACGCACAACGCGATTCTTCGATCAGCTTCTGGCATAAAATCACATTGAAATTCGTAAGGTTAGCATATCTTGTTTATTGTCGCCGCTTGAATTACAATTGGCTCGAGTTTTCCGCGTAATCGGGATTTGTCCTTCAGCTGTCGCTCTTCGTGTTCTCGCTGATCCAGGAAGCGTAGCTGTACACTCTGGTGAAGACGTCCGGGCGTCCCTTGGCGCACGGCGTCCCCCAGGAAACGACGCCGATTTGGACGTCGTCGGCTACCAGCGGACCACCGGAGTCACCCTGGAGTAAACAGTCAATTCATTCAATAAATACTGACAGCGAATATAATCGTTTTGGTATGATTTTATATATTCGGCCCGTTTATTTTGACACAAGTGTAAGTCCATTTAAAAAAATGAGACATTACATAAATTGTGATTCATTTGGGTAACATCATTACTTATGTGATATTTTATTTTTAAACAAAAATGTGGCTACATCACTTCCAAGATAAACTGCCCATATACACATATTGAAATTATTATATAAAAAACTTTTAAATTAACTATTAGTGTTAATAATGATCGTTAAATAACAAATATGTATATATGTAATGAGTATGAATACTGTGCACTGAGGTTAAGTATATTAAATAGATATGTGCCAAGTATTTGTATGTATTTTAGTATTATAAGTAATTTAACCTCAATCGATTCAATCGTTTACTTTGATATGAGAAGAATTTATCTTCATGTTAATTGAAGAATTATGTTCAATATCCTATTGAACCGATTTGAAGGTAAGTGAGTTGTTTGACCTGCGTTGTTTAATGTCAGAAGTTGTGAAGCCATTAGTTTTCTACTTTTTTCTCGAACTCAACGGTTCTATTCTATTCGATGTTATTCGGGCTATTTCGATAAAAAAAATGCAATTTGGAAATAAGGATAGAAACAATTGCTTTTATCATTATGTTCTTCATTAACTCATTCGTGCAATAAATGTAATTCCCAATTTTTTGAATATTATAAGAATCTACTTACGTGACAGGCACCTTCACCCTTCTTGTTCAGCGTACAGATGTTGTTGTTAGTGATACGGAAGCTTGTTCCTAAACATTCTCTCTGGTCGATGACGGTCAACGTTATATGCTGCAGTTCGTTCGGAATCTTGCCCGGATACTGCGCAAAATCATTAATTAAACAAACCTCGCCCAAAGACATATCTAATTAGCACTAGCTATTAGTATAAATTATCAGTTTGACCATATCTCAACAACTTTTCTTTCATTTTATTTTTTTAAATATTCGTCAATACTCCAGCTTGGTAAATAATTCTTTATGCTCCATTTTATGAGTTTCAGCATACACATTGCGACAAGTTGAATGAAAATATAAATAGAAATGATGTGTTAAAACCTACATGATGAGTCTTACAGTCGCGCAGAAAAACATCTCTTTCCGACACATTCCCGAATTTATCTCAATGCAAGTCTAAGTAAATAATTCATTATGTTCCATTTTATTAGTTCCAACATACGCATTGCGACAAGTTGAATGAAAATATAAATAGAAATGATTGCGTTGAATCCTACATCACGACTCTTAATACATTTGCGCAGAAAGAGATCTATTCCCGATACTTCCCCGAATTTATCTGATGCAAAGGCTTATAATCTAAATCAGACTGCTATCAGTTCGAATCTTCTTAATGCGCCTCGCATGAGGTGTCGCCATTGTTTACGTTCGAGTGTCGCAGGCTCGAAGCAATTAATAATTACCGATGTAGTGCCCCATCCTGACAAGACAGCAGGATAATCAGCTTTCTTGAAATCGTCGCTCGGCACGCTGACGGCTTTCACTTTATCCGAGAAGACGATGTCTCTGTCGACTTTGATTACGCCGATGTCATGTCTGATCAGAGCGGAACTGTACCTGGGATGACTAATTATCCGCACAGACTGATACTCATCGCCCCCCTTGTCCAAGGTAGTGCTGCCAAGTACGACTCCGATGCTCGTGTCATTGAAACTAATTGTTGACAGAAAGTCGGATCACGTCGTGATACAAATAGACGAGTCAATTATTTCACGCGTGAGTTACGTTGAATGAAAGTTCACCTTGGGGTTCAGTATAAAGTGCAATTATGAACTGAAAGTTTCCAAATGACTGGTGTACGTTAATTGTGATCAAGATGATTATATTGGACCTTTCATTTTGAAAGTGGTGTAAGTCCATTTTTTTTTTACATGAGATGTCACGTAATTTGTGATTATTAACTTGAGTTGCATCACAATAGAATTGTAAGATTAAATACAGGTATTCACATTTTGATATTAATACATATAAAAAATACGTTTTAATACGTGAACCGACATACTCTAATTTTCCAAATATGGAAAGAATTATATGGAAGAATTATAGCTGTAAAATATTATCCGTTATTTATCCGTAAACTAAGTTATCCGTTATTTATGTGTATTAATATCAACGTCCAAGTGGAGTATTCATATCTAACATTAGAATTCAGTGATGCTACTACAGTTAACAATTTAGTTACTATGATTTCTGATCATATACTGTACGCGGTTGCAAACAAATACTGCAATCATTTGGAAGCCCAATTCAACAATTCCTGCCATGAAAGGCTTATATGAACTGTGTATGTCACGCATCTGTCATTATTATCATCACTATCGTATACATAAAATAAAACCCAATAGCATCTCATCCATAATACACATGTAAACATCGTACGCAAATGTAAGCATCAACAAAAAATTCTTTAATTCCTCAAATAAGGACCATAAACGCACCTTGAAAGACAATGGGCAGCGGTGAGAATCCATCTCTGGTTCAAAACTGATCCACCGCAGAAATGCTTGCCGTTGTAACGCAAGGACGCCTGATACGGAAATTGACCTTCATCCGCCGTTGATCCGCCGACGATCTTCGGCTTCTGCTCCGTCTCTGCAATATTATGTTAAGACCGACACTTGACAAGAACCAACGACGAGGTCATTGACGTCAACAATTACCTGATGCCCGACACAGAGCCAAAAGGCTGAATAACACGATGACCAGCATGCTTGGTTCTAATTGCAATTAGAATGTCGTTCTCGAAAGACTTCTGTGACAATGCGTTTCCGAAATCTTGCCCAGGGTATATATACCTGGCATGTTCCCGACTCGAGCAATTAAGGAGACACCTATGGTGTCCATTTAAATTTGGGTCAGATACTAGTTACGAAAGGACGTCATTATAATATATCTCACGCCTCTTCGGAATGATAGCGGAGATGATAGCCGGAAGCAGCCTGCGAGCACCCTCGGGTCCCATTACCGAAAGTCCGGGCTAATCGAGAAGATAATGGGCCTGGCTGACAATTATGACGTCATCTGTCCACCTCGAGGATAAGGGAATTCTTCGGGAATCTTTGATTGAGACGCTACGTTCGAATTTTCGATGTTTCTTCATTGACGCTGATTTGGTTGAAGAGAATAGAAGAGAAGGAAAGAGAAGGGAAGAGAAGGGAAGAGAAGGGAAGAGAAGGAAAGAGAAGAGAAGGGAAGGAAAGGACAGGTAATGTTTGTCATCAGTGAGCTCTTAACCGAGCAGGTGCGCAGAGTGCATATCAAGGTGTTGAACGGTACTCGGCAGGGCTTGGAAAGAAGAATAGAGTGCGTTCAGTTTAATTTTTCTTTATTTCAATGAATTCGGGGCAATGTGAACCGTCAGGCAATATCGTATTTGATAAGTTCAAAGCGTGTCCCGCTCAATGTCCGTAAAATGTTCCCAAAGGGTACGTGAGTGACGTTCTTATTAGCTGATTAGCCGGCGTGCGCTTCCTGACGCTCGGCTTCATTCCTTTACGTTGCTTTCTTTCCTTTTATTTTCTAGTCGGGCGCGATTATCGGCGGAGAGAAAATGAACACGTTTATTGCGACCGCTCATACTCCCCCTAAAAACTTGTTCATATAAAATGTGTATCGTTCACAACCAGAAAAATAAATGTCAAAATTATATAGTATTCGTCTTGCGTAAGTAAGAATAGAAAAAGCTAAATAAAAAAAAAACAAAAGAAGAAGGGTAATTTCTATTGCGCTGATATCAAGTTCCATCTCGGTTCATTATCGTTCGGTTAAACCACTCGTTGTCTAACTAGGTTGTCGAATGGATGATCCTGCCCAATGGACACCTCTATTAACAATTAAAAGTGCACGTCACCGATTCGGAGTTCGTTTACATTTAATATCACCTGTCTGTGAATTTTCTATCGATGCACAAACGATCATTTTAAGTATTCGTAAAAAATGTATACGCCGTAAACGAGAAATTTTAAAATCACATGCGAATCGCCGCGTACTAACCGAAATCATTTAGCTATCCTGGCAATTAACGGTTATCCAAGTGATATTAAAATTTCTTATCCTCCCATATTTTTTTTCCTTTTTTTTTGATTGTCTAAAATATTCTAAGTAATTGATATACGCATGTGCATATTTCACGTGTATCTGTATCTGTATCTGTATACACATGAAATTTATTATCATTATCGTTATCGTTATCATTATTATTACCTCTATTGTTATTATTAATAATATTATTATAGCTTAAACGAAGCGCTTCTCGCCACCAGTACGGTAGGTAAATAACCGAGTATTTTTATGCGGTGTATTCTTTCTGACACACAACACATATATATTAGAAGATAACATCAACGGTACTAAAAATATAAACTTTTCCTTAGGACATTAAATTATATGCTTTCTTTTTAAATATAAAGAGACATGTTAAATGTCAGCACCTCTGTTTTCTCTTTCGCGCCTTCCCGTACGTACATTTTCGGCTGCAATTCTCGTAACAAACATATCCAAGGTGTCTACCGCTTCGATAAATCGCGACCTGGAATTACATTCCCATCATATAAAATGTTACAATCTAACAGAATGTGACATTAGTCTCCCGCGCGTCAAACGGGAAGAAAATGCATGGTTCATAAATAGAGAGAAGAAGCAGAGCGGATGAAGGAGGTTGAAGAGAGACGAACTGATGAAAGTTATCGAGAGAGAACGGGTGGAAACGGGTGGAAACGGGTGGAAACGGGTGGAAACGAGCGGGGAACAAATGGCAGAGTTGCGAAACTTTACTGCATCATGAGTAAAATCAGCGCTGAACTGACATGTAGGGCTTGATCGTCGAAGTCGGTACGAGTGCTGACATTTAATGTTAGAGCCACCAAACTGTGTACAAAACAAACGGTCCGATAAAACACTAGGCCATAAAACCCCGTCACTTATTAGCTATGAAGTATTTAAGTATATTGTTTGGTTTCGGCTTGCTAGTCGTTGGCCAGGGTCGGCTGACCTCCCTTTGCAAATCGATCGGCAAGGACTTGAGCACCGCACTGCTGCCGACCTTCGGCGAGAGTTGCATCGGCGACGGCGGACCTAACCTCAAACTTGCCATCTCGTTGCTCGGCGACTCCCTGCGCCCGCTCAGCCAGACTTCCAGCTTCGTCTTCTTCGGCAGCGGCTCCGTCTCGCTCGGCACGTCATCGTCCACGTACTGGTTCATCGATATGATCGTCTTGGACATGGGCGAGCTGAGGCCCGTCAACGAGGAGTTGATGAAGCTTGACTGGGAGTGATCCGAGCCGTCGTTGCTGTCCTGATTGATGCTCATCGGTGAGCCAAGGCTGATATCCGAGATGCCCTCCTCCGAGCTGATGTCCAGTACCGACTGGACAGCTACTTGCTTCCGCAGGAAGGACGCTATGCTGCTTCTGCCAGACGATCTTTCCTCGAACTTGGTGAACGCCACGCCGAGCAGCGTCAAGTGGAATGGCTTCGAAACGTCGACGGCACGATGAAAGAGCTTCATGGCCAGGGCTAGCATCTTCGCATGGTCGTAGGTGCCGGTTCTCGATGATGGCAGGAGGTGTTTAGGTAGCGCACACTGTCTTGTCTCTCGCTTGCCCGAGGCAGGCTTGTTGAAGTCGTGCTTGCGGACGGTTATCTTCACTGCCGTTGGGATCCGACCATCCTCCATGGCTAGCTCGGTCAGTCGCCTCAGAAGAGCACCCAGACGGGACTCAACCTCGGCTACCAAGGACACGCTCTTGAAGCCGTCCTCCAGACCGATCGACTGCTTCTTGCCGGACGGCTTCACGGCCGTCTCGTCGATGCCCTCCGCGTTGTCCTTCAACTTTCTCGCGAGGTCGGCGCCGATCTTTACTTCCAGATTCTGCAGCGGTATTCTTCGGAGATCGTCGACGGTTTTAATGTTGTTCGATAGGAGGAGTTCCGTGGTCTTTTGGCCGACGCCAGGTATCCTGGATACCGAGCCCACGGTGGTGAGCAACATGGGTGCCCCGCAGGGGAATACGAGGGTCTGCTGGTTGGGCTTATGCATGGAGCCTACCAGCTTCGCCAAGAGCTTGTTATGAGCGATACCGGCGCTGCAAGTGAGACGCAACTCTTTGTATATTCGATTCCTTATCTCGGCGGCGAGCTTCGTCGCGGTCGACAAACGCGCGTGACATCCGCAGGGACAATCCTCTTCCGAGGGTCCGAATATTTTACCTACAACGCCGCCCACGCACTCATTATCCACGGAAACATTCATATCGCAGTCAACCTCGCTCCCGGGCTCGATGTACTTTTCGACCATCGACGTTGCGTCGATAAAGTTATCATCAAGACCTAATCGTTCAACCAAAGGAGTAAACTGATGTATAATTTCTAATATTTTTGCGGAATAGTGACGATAGTTTGTTAAATCTTCGCCATTCACCAGGGCCAGCCCTGGACATAAATGCAAGGCTTCTTGAACGGACATGCATTTTTTAACTCCATATTGTCGTGCTATATAATTACTTGTAACTACCATGTTTTTTTGTTGTACGCCCAATGGTTTCCCATCTAATTCTGGATGTCTCAACATCTCTACTTGGGCATAGAAACAATCGACATCCAAGTGAATTATGGATCTCGGATGATGCATTATTCCATCAAAATCTGAGGTATCCATATTTTAATAATTTACTTTACAATTATTAATAACACTTGGGACTGGTCATACTGATACTCTCTTATGAAATTGAACAAACTCTGCAATACAAACAAATGCATTATAGTCTGCGTTAACCTTCGCTGCATCTTTCGTCATTCAGGATAACTAACCTGTCAACTTGGTTATAGTTCCGGTAGCCAATTTGCTACCACCCTTTTTTCTAATAACCAAACCATAAATTTTGACAGTCCGATAAGCGGTTAGCTTATCTGAGTCGTCTTGTTCCTGATTAGTCACAGTGTGCTGATTGAAATATTACCTGCTTGTCGATATTTCATTAGATAGCTGTTTGTAGGTTTGCCAAAGTACATTTCTGAAATATAGGTTAGAATGGTAAAATGTTTTGAATATAAGTGTCACTGAGATATCTTAAATGAGTACTATTCACGATAAGGCGCCGAAAAATGTTACGATAACGTTGTGTCAGCCCCAAAGACCCATTAATTTATGCAAGAGATTATTTATTTCAGGCGATAACATAATTTCCTTAACATACCTTCACTTGCGACAATCGCTGCTGCTAATCTGCTAATCGAGTTATATCTACCGTATGACACCAGTCCGACGGTAAAAATTCATAAATATTCCTTCAATATTCTCTCGTAGGTGCAAAACGCTGCATTAAAAACGTAGATATTATTCATGGAAATGCCTTTCACCGTTGACGAAACATTTAAAGTTTCAAGTGTGACACTTTGATCATCACTTTTTCTCTTTAACAAATCACACTCAGTATCACAGACATGAAACAATGAGAATTGTACGAAACTTTGTTTACAATGTGCAATGCAACCAATTTATTTTCACATGGTAGCCATGTTTTGAAATTGTCATAGATATATGCGACGAATTAGAACGTATGAAGAAAGATGGTGTACTCCGAGTGTTCGTATCTCGCAACAATCGAGGTGTTCCGAAAACAATCCGTGTGGAACGACACCATTAAGCCTACTTCATTCGGCATCAACGATGCTACGCTAAACGTATCGCGTGGCATTCTATGATACCGGCATTAGGTACTTAACGAGATTATTAACGATTCTGCGTGTTGCCGTTCGCTATTTTCAGTTACGAACAGTTACGAATGTTCGAAATAATCGGTAGACCTTGGTCGTCCATTTTTTGCAAGATTCGTTCGTGCCATTAGAGTTTCCAAAATACGACTTTCTCCGTCGAGTATCTGCCAGTCGAAAGTTCGATCACCCAGAAGCAGAAGGTAGAATTTTCGGTTGGGTAATATCAATCTCAAAGATAAAATAGGACCAATGAATATTGGGTGTCGTCGGTTATGCGTAACCTTGTTCAAAAAGGATTTTCCAGCATCGCTGAGCTGCGCCCAGCTGCGCCCAACTGCGCCCAGCTGCGCCGGTCGGCAGCAGTCGGCAGGCAAAGTCGGATTCTTACTTCGTACTGATTCGTACGGAACCGTTTCGCGAAGAGACCGATACTGTTTCTCGGCACGGTATAGGTTATGGGAATTTAATTTTGTTTGAAAATCACATGTAGGCGGCCATCTTGGAAAATCCTTTTTCGCTTTTCGGACAAACGAAGTATCAAATATCGGCGATCATTTAAGTTGTCCCATACAGTATTGAGGAAAAATCCTTTAAAATCGGCGTTTCACCGTGGAAAGGGAGTCTTCCCGTGGGCTCTCGGTATCCGTTAACGGGAATGCGTCGACAAGATAAATAATATTCGAACGGTACCCGATATATTTCGCGGTGTCGGGAAAATTGTCTTAGAACTGTGATACCCTGCGGCGAAAATACGGGGCGATAGGTGAATTTTCTCGTCGTCGGTCGAATATAATATAGACTAAAACGGCTTTGCAAAAAAAATTGTGTAAGAAGATGGCGGAGAATGAAGAATTAGAGGTGAGTGAAGGATTAAAGCAGCGCGGTTGTAGTTAGAATTTTTGCACGACTGTCGGTGGATCTCCATCGCGAATTAGGTGTGGTAATATCCGGGGTATCGGCCGTTTGCGGTGCGGGTGCCTGAGTTGCATTTGATAATTCAGCGAGACGCGACGTGTGCTTTGCCTTATTTTGCTCGCGCACTTTTTCCCATCACCGTCCCGTTCAACACGGGACAGGTAAATAGAGGTTCTTTCTCCCTTCTTGCTTTTCGATGACGGCAGCTTGCCCATTAATATTTCCATTGTTTCCAAATTGAGACCAAGGAAGGATCCTACTGCCGGAAAAATGTCAAGTCTAACATAATGATAGGTAACCTCACTATTCTATCTTTATTTTCATTTTTCAAAAGTGAACGCGCGTGCACATATAGCGCGTACACATATAGCGCGCAAATTCGCCTATTTCGTTACGGTAGCATTTGTTTTACCATTATAAATGATGCGCACCTGCTTTTTTACCATTTTTCGGAAGAATCATTTCGTGGGATTGTTCCAAATACTCTACATTTGTTTCAATTCTCTCAGTAGAAGGTGTCAAATTGTTTCTGTAGTAGAATTGATCGCTTTTAATGTTTAACATGAAGCGTCAAACTGGATCAGTGAACTTGTCTACGCAAGTTCAACATATATTATTGTTTTTGCAGAATATGATATTAAGTTTTCGAGTGTCTGAGCTTCAGATGCTTTTGGGTTTTGCCGGCAGAAACAAATCTGGTAGAAAGAACGAATTGCAAGCTCGTGCGCTGGAATTGTTGCATCTCAGATCACATCCGGTTCAATTAAAAATTCGTGAACTTTATAAGACTATACAGTAAGTACATCATAACTTTACACATAAAGTCAAGTCAGTGATGATGACAGATTTTTTTTGTGTAAAATATGGAAGTCTTATTGATATTATACATATAGTGTAACACTACGTAAATTCATAGAGCAGATCAATTGCTGGCTCATCAAGTGTACGGTCAAACAGGAGGTTCGGGGGAACCGCAAGTAGATCAAAATATGCATTCCAGAAGTTACTATACAAAGTGCGTAATAAACAATTTTACTGACATTAAAAACCGTAGCTTTGATATTGTCACTAGATATAATTAATTTTGGTCTTGTGACTTACTTGTAGACAAGCGATGAGTCAGCAACCACAATCGCAGACTGCAGTTGCAGCAGGAAAAGAGCTTACTCCGGCACATCAAGCATCTTTACCTCAAGCACCCAGTACAAATCTTTTTACTCAATTACCAACATACAGTAATGTACCGTCGCAGGTACGATCGACCGAGGCTTGTAACAATGCTGTTGCAAGTAATATTAATCACTATGTAATTAATCACACTGACCAATGTATGAATTTTTTTGTTCTATTTCAGAGAATAACCAGGGCTACATACAACATCCCACATTCATATTCTTCAAAACTGTTTCAAACGCCGTGTCAAACGCAAGCAGCAACTCCATATCCTGTTCATCCTGATGTGAAACTGAAGAAACTACCATTTTATGATTTACTGGCAGAATTATTAAAACCGTCCAGCCTAATGCCACATGGGTCAATGAGATTGCAAGAAAATTCATTCAAGTTTCATTTGACACCGCAACAGACAACAGAAATAGCTAGTTCGCGTGATTGCCGTGCAGGTAGTAAAATGGACTACACAATACAGGTACAACTATAGTTTCATCCACATGTATTTTTATATTGTTTTTATAAACTGTGTGTTATGTAGAATTATCATTGTATGGTTTCTAGTAGTAAGGTTAATAATAGTAAGGTTGAGAGTATTCAATGACAGTTGATGTTCTTCTTTTTTTAATTTGATATTTACTAAAAACATTTTCAATTTTGATTGTGACAAACAGGTACAAATGCGTTTCTGTCTACAAGAAACGTCCTGTGAGCAAGAAGACTATTTTCCTCCTGGCATAGCAGTCAAAGTCAATGGAAAATTATGCCCCTTACCAGTAAGTAAACTCAATTTTTTTTCCGTTTACATTTACTTAAGGTTTCTTGTACATGATTTCTACATGATATAAAACTGTTCGCGAATTAACAATTTTTTATCTTGACATAGATATTTATTTTATAATTTGTCTATTAGCCATTATAAACTCATTGGTTTAATTGTCGATAAACGGTTGTACGTAGATTACAACTCAAGAGAAAAGCATCTGACATAGTGTTTTCTTTCTGTTTATTTAGAACCCAATACCGACTAACAAACCAGGAGTAGAACCAAAGAGACCGCCGCGACCTGTTAATATTAGTCCTTTAGTCAAATTATCACCCACAGTAGCAAACCACATTCATATTTCATGGTCGGCAGACTATGGACGACGATATGCCGTCGCCGTCTACCTTGTCAAGAAGTTGACGAGTTCACAGTTACTGACAAGATTAAAAAATCGGGGGATGAGGCATTCGGATTACACTAGGGGACTAAGTGAGTTTCTAAAACGACAAAAGCTGTTATATATGATTCTGTTCATCCTTTGGTCACGGTCTGGTATATTCCGTGTGCAGTAAAAGAAAAACTGAACGAGGACGCGGATAGTGAAATAGCAACGACGTCACTTCGGGTATCGCTGGCGTGTCCACTGGGAAAGATGCGGATGACGACGCCGTGTCGATCGTCGACATGTTCCCACTTGCAGTGCTTCGATGCCTCGTTATTCCTTCAAATGAACGAGAGGAAACCCACGTGGAGCTGTCCTGTCTGCGACAAACCTGCGCTCTACGATAATCTCGTAATCGACGGATACTTCCGGGACGTTCTAAGTTCAAACAAATTGCTCCCAGACGTCAACGAAATACAGCTGCTGCAAGACGGATCCTGGGAGAATTTAGTCCTCAAGAAAGAAAAGGATAAGGGCAAGAGTGAAGCGAAAGTTGCCACGAACTCGCCGGATCATAAAATTAACGTGGATACAGTTGACCTCGGTACGATTTCGCTTATCAATTGTCGACTCTCGTTCGTTGATTATCGTCAACCTTCCGCATCGTAGATACGTATTGACCGCCCATTGATCAATTGTCTTTGTCCCGTACAGATGAAAGTAACCCAAGTGCGCCTGCGCCGAAGGAGAAGAAGCGTGCAGTGGTTATCGATTTAATATCGGACAGTGACGATGACGAGGACTCGGCGCCGCTCCAAAGTACAAAGAAACTGGCGACCTCCTCTCCAAAGAAATCGCAAACGAACTCTATTAGCAGTACCAGCGAGTCGCCGGAATTAATGATAATTGATCTAGAATAGAACGCGATACCCTCATCCGTCATAATGTTGCCAAATCAGCAGCTGAACCTGTGAGGACGCTGGCCAACGTGCCGCCAGGTCGACTCACTGTCAGTGGCGTCATTAACGCTGTGATCAAACGATCATTATTATTATTTGAAGCATCATTTTATAATGTACAGGGATGGTCGAGATACGCTCTCTTGTTTTATGATACACCTCGAGGTCGCAGGATTTTTTAATTCGGTCAGCGGAAGTCGGAACTTTCCACGTTTCACGCGCGTTATGGACGTAGCTGATCATTTTTTCCCCCCCGTTACATAAAGTCACGTAGAATCGACCGAGTCCAGGGAACGACTGAGGCGGTTAAGTATTTTAATACATTTTTCACAGAGACGAGAATTATTATGTAATCGTACATCCGGACAAAATAAAGTTACCTTTACTTTGTAGCGTAAACACCTTATTAATCTGAGATAACGGTTAACGTCGGTCAACGGAATGAGGGACAAGTCTGAGGGCAATCGGCGATTGTCACTTATTTTTTTATTTTCTCGGGACCATTGTTGACTTTTTGTTGTGTGTATCGATTAAAACACGTCAGCATTTATTCAATTCGGTTTATTTCCGTCGTAAGATTTGGTAAAATAACTTAGGCTGTAAGGTTCGTAAAATAAGTACCTCGCATAGACTAAGTCTCGTAGTAGCATCGGGGCAGTCCTTTTGGGGGGTGAGGAGGGGGGAGGAAAGAAGTTGGATGAACGTTCGACGTTCTCGCATCGTTGTATCTCATTACCGGCGTGCGGATCCACGCTCGGCTCATTATTTATGCATAACGATAAATGTTAGGTTTTCGACGTGCCTTAAGAAGCGTTAGGCGTCGTGTAGACACTCTCGTCAACGGGCGGATACATGTAATTTCGTAACGATATGCTGGAGAGTCGTTGGTCCACTGGTTCTCGCGTGTCGTACAGACTCGGAGCTTGGAATATTATGCCCAAGGTCCCCCCGATGCACGCAAACGTGAACACCCATAGAAAGAATCTGTCCAATATCATAGCTACGAATTTCCAATCCTCTATCACCTGCGAAATTTTCGAACGGGACAAAGGGGTCAGTCTCTAAAAGGGCGAGAACCGTAGATTCTGTCGCAAGCATCGAGAGCTGGGGTGACATAGGCCACGATACAACTTAAATCAATTGGAATCAATGTGTTTACCATTTATGACAGTCGTACGCTTTAGAATTAAACTTGGCTCTCACCTCGTTATCCTTATCCGCGTCTTTTATGTGTTGAGCAATAAAACGGACGCCCTTGAGTGCCGAAATGACGTCCGGCGATAAGTGTTTCGGCATCGTATTCTCGCTGTCCGTAACTGTAACAGTGTGAGTTATCGGCCATGTGAGCCTGAGCCCTGATCTTCGAAAATTTCCCGCTACAATCTATCGTCAGTGGTTACTCGTTAAGCCTTGTCGTTTTGTAATTAATTTAGCTCTATGTACAATTCAGCGTTTTTTACTCTGAGAAATATATGCCTCTGCAACGCAGTACTGACGCTGTCTATAATTACCGGAGGCGTGTTGAGTGTGCCGAGCGTCGTCGTCTCTCATGTTTTTGTATGCCGACGTGACACTTTCAAATCCATCCTGACTACCCTTCAGCTCGGTCGGATAGTCGCTGACACTGTCGCGAAAGCTGAAATGTGAACGATGCAAGTATCGAACCATCTCGCGCCGGGCGGTTGCTTTACCTAAAATCTATCTCGTTGGTGTATCCGCTGTCCATGTACGTGTCATCGTAGTCAGGCGTCGAGTACGGCGTACGACGCATCATCAGAATCCTCGGCATCCAATTGAGAAACACTTGCCTGACCCAAGGCGACATGTTGTGCGTTGAGGGTGACCTACGCAGCGACGTTTGAATTGAGACGGTGACGTCACTTGTTCACATTCGCCGCGCGGCCGGCCAATGAGCGGCTCAGCAATATAGCTCACCTGAAGTGAACGTTCAGCACGCACACCGTGATGCATATGGACAGTGTGACGAGGATCATGGTGAAGAGCAGGTACTTGCCGAGCAACGGTATGGCGAGGGATGTCGGCGGAATGATTTCGGCCAGCAGCAAGAAGAAGACGGTCAACGAGAGTAAAATGGAAGAGCAGAGCGATACCTGGAACGAGGGGAAGATATCTGCTCAACTCGAATGATTGTTTGCTGGCCATTTGTTTACCTTCTCGCCAGAGTCGCTGGGCAGGTAAAAAACGAGCACAGTCAGGAACGTTATGCCGACGCAAGGAATTATCAGGTTCACCGTGTAGAACAGCGTTTTTCTGCGCATCGTGATGTTGAACGTGATATCTGTTGGAAAAGTGATCGGTGAATGCTCGATATTTACTGTGACTGTGTCTTGTCGATGAAGAGTTGTGTATTTGTGTATGCTGATTGAATATCTGCGGTTGCAGTTCGTGGTTTACAGAGTTATAAAGAGAACGTACGTGTTTATTGGAACATGTGTGAGAATCTTTTCTGTATTGTAAAAGCGCAATACTTGCGGGTTGTTTCATAGGGTTTTGAAAACTGGGCCAAAATGGTGGATTGATGAAGCTGAAGCCATACACAGAAAGAGTGAGAAAAGTGTATACATTAATAAAGTGAAAACGTAACGATTGTTGATTCCACGGCTGCAATTTGAAAGGCTGAATATTACGGTAGGTTTTCTCATATTCTTATTAAAAAACATGGTTAACAAAAAAGTTGGGCGCTTGGCGTCTATTTATCTAGCATATACAGGAAAGAAGATTTGAAAAATCAAGTAATTATATATATTCGTAGACGCGTTTTGTATTAAATATCTATAAGATGCTAAATCCAATGGAAAAACAAGGTAAACTGGCTACTAATGAGCAGTGTCATTAATATTTTAACCATTCTCTTTGAAACATCCTGTATAGAGCGTTTAGAATTAGGCGCTGCGTTAAAATCGTAACCTCTGATAGAAATACTTTTTTTTTACATATCTAGGTCATATACAGAAAGAAAACAAAATTGTGTTTTATAAGAGAACAATGCAGCGAAAGTGTTGTAGATAAACCTGAATAGAGTTAGTAAGACCTTTTTTTTTTGAAACTAACTCGACGAAGGAAGCAGTTTCAATTATAACATATCTAGGTCACGTTTTGAAACAATACAAAATCTAGATTAACAACAAGGAAACGAAAGAGTTACGGATTGATCTGAACAGATTTAAGTAAGGTGATCTTGTATGTTACTGACTGCCATCTTCTCAGCGCCGAGCAATTACAGTGAAACAATACTCACCGGAGTAAGGTTCCTCGCAACAAGGATAATATTCTTCATTGCGAGCCGCCGGGACTTCAAGGATGTCCCATTCGACGGATAGATAAAAGTCGCTAAGGTCTATGCCAATCGCGACCAAGTTGCTGCCAGGCTCCTGCTTCATGTGCTTCAAGTCCACCTGTTGGTAAAAGTCCTTACAAAGCACACTTTCGAAACGCATCGTACTTGATCGACATACTGGCGAAATCGTGATTCTTTGGCCCGTTTAGAAGAATGACTAAGGTGTCAATACATGACTAAGGTGTCAACCTGAGCACCGTTGTACGTCCACGATCCGAACTTCATGATACAGGATTGTTCGTCGAAGGGAAAGTATTCGACGTTAATCTCGCAGGAAGACTTGTAGATGGCCGGCGGTTTCCAGGACACCTCTCCAGTGTACTTCAGGGTGGCTTTCGTCATCAAGGTCACCTCGTAATTTCCATCGGCGCTGAAAAGATCGAATAGTTTCATCGGTGTCGGTGGTAGAATATGTTTTTGAACATTGTGTTCGTATTTGTGCGTAACGCAATTGTTCCGATGTTTCAATTGTAAGTAGATTTAGGTTTACTGTAATCAATTATTGTAATGGAATAAAGGGATGAATTCTATTATTGTTTTTGCTAAATTCTTAATTTTTTTTTGCTCAATTTTACACTAATTACTTTCTTAAGTCACTTTCATAATCAGTGGCATAATTTTTGATCCGTTGAAGTCCAGATATATTTTTGAAAAACTGCCTATTTCAGAGAAAATTCTGCCTTCAGTACCTAGACTTTTGAGGAGTAGTGATCATAGTAGGTCTAGAATGTTTTGAATTTAAATATCGCAATAGTCAGATAGTGTATTCTATTTCATCACTTGAAAAGATTCTGCTACTCTTGTCACGAAAATAAAAAAGCGATTATTTTATAAAAGAAAACATTTTTACTGGCTGGAAGACAAGTTTTGGTAACAATGAAAACATCTCTGAGATTTTACTTCGCAAAGCTTTCATGACGTGCTATAACGTCTTTTTCACTTACTTGTTATATAATACGATATCTGGCAGCCAAATATTTTCAGAAGGCACGTAAAGCATTTCGACGCCACCGTACTCTTCTGGGTCCCAACTCAATTTGTAGTCAAACCATTTCTGCGAACAAAGTCCAATAAGTACCCGCGGGTCCTGACATCGTAGTACGCATTAACTTCACTTAGCATAACACTGACCTGTTCGACCCAAACGTTGGTCGTCATCACCTGATTCTTCAAATTCTGCGAACATTACCGCAGCATCATAATTACGTATTCAAATGGTAAGAAGAAACGTTAGATTAATAGCGTCACGTGTCAGTACCATTTCGATCAACTGCGACAGCTTCAGCCCAAGCCAGACAGTGAGTGTCTCCGTGTTGTTTATAACAGGCCGAATAAGCCTGTTGTAATTCGATAGTAGATCGTCGTAGAGCCTTTTCGTGTCGGGATTTGCTTCGTAGGTTTTCATCCTGGCCGCACCTAGAAAGTAAACGAAGAATCTATAGTCAGCGCCTATCGTGTACAAAATTGGTCACCGACCCATACCCATCACTCCCAGCCTTTCACACTCGGCACAATCGAGGTCAGGAAGGATTCCACTAACGATCGAACACCTTTGACAGGTCACTTACCGTGTACGATGCTGAAAACATTGCAAAGTGTCGCGAGTACTGGCATTCGCATCTTGTGATTGTTGGCGGCACGAGTGTGAGAATGAGTGAGTTTGACTGTCGTTCCCAGCTACGATTCTTTCTTGATTCCGGTTAAAAGGCCTCGCGGACACTCGATCGAGCTGTTGAGCGTGGGGGGTTTAATAAAAAATTTGATAAAACGTATGTCGGATCAGAGGGACGTGGTCGTCCTGCATCCCACTGGTCCAAGATCGATATCCGAAGTTAGCGCCATGATAGTCGTCAGCGATGTGTGCGCTTGTGCCCTTCCCAATCGGGCCACGCATGCGCAGTGGGGCGTCAACAGGCCTCAAGCAGTCGACAGCCTCTGGAACGTGGTAAAGCTAAAGAAAGACGTGCTCATCACCGATTTCCATGAAACTTTCCAGAAACATCAATTTTTGCATATAAATAAGATCTGTAAAAGCCAAAAAGCGCGCTCTCGTCTAATTAAAAAGTTATTAAGCGTTAAACTATAGTTATAAAACCTGCCTTACCGGCAGCGCGAACGACTATCTTCTAAGGGGTCAAAAATAAGTCACCGAACCGTTTGCCGTTGGTCAAAATTCGCATTAGTTTCGGAGTTACCGCCAAAAAAACGGTAGGGCGATAGAGGATCGAAAGGAGATGATGAAAATCGCAAGCCGTGCTTCCTAGTCTTGACGTCGAATGCCGAATTTTAATGGGTAAGATTAATATTCAATAATTACTATGCCATATACTATTTTTCTTGATAATAAATGGGTTCTTTCTATTTTTTACAGTACGTGTACCAAAAGAACCAAAATTCCGTTCACTGGTGGCTTCCTTACTTAAAATGCGACACGCAATAATGGTCTTACTTAGCCGCTTCCACAGCAAAAGTGTTGATCGTTTCAAGACAGTTTTTAGTGTGTTACTTAATTACCTTTGCGACTATATTAATATTAAATTATTAACGATAATTATTATGTAGAAATTGTACGTATGTATGTATGTGGTGTGAGTATTATGTATGTAGCGTGGATGCGAAAAATAAAACAATTGTATGGGAATTAGATTATAACTATGTAAGAAACATTTTTACTGTATACTATTTTTCCTTACAATATACGTATTAAACGAAATTCTGTGTTCTCTAATTACTTAGTTATAAGATCCCATATATCCAATATCCCTCGCCGAAACCACCTTTTCCGTCGTAACAAAATTCACCGACTTCAATGAAATGTCATGGGACCATATAGAAATGCCATGGAAGAAGCGACTATTCTTTTCATTTCGTATCGTAGAGAATTCCATTTTGATGGAAAACAGCATGGGAATAGCGTGAAATCATCAAATATACGAAGGGGCGAAATCTCGGTTACGACTGGATTCAGTCAAGCGTGAAAAATCCGAAAAATTTTAAAGTTCCGGTTAGGACTGGATCAGTCAAGCGTGAAATTTCGCATATTTTTCAAAAATGTCGAAAATCTGACCAAATAACAGGAACATAGAAGTACCGAAGAGGTGGCACAGCGAAACTTGGCGTGTTCAGTCAAGCGTGACGAATAAGAATTTCAGAATTTTGCCCAAAATCAGACGAGTTAATAGGAACATAGGAGTACCGAAGAGGTGGCACTGCGAAACTCTGCGTGTTCAGTCAAGCGTGACGATTAACGTTTTCAGAATCTTGCCCAAATCTCTGTACTTCTCTATGTTCCAATTTTCCTTTTTCGTTCGTTTTACATATTCTATGGACTTCCCATAGGATATTTGTAATTCTGATTGCTTTTACTGACACTGTGCGTGTTGTTTTTGGTTTCCTTATGGTTTACTTATGGTTTCCTTATGGTTTTTGCTAGTATTCTCATTTATCTAACTTAAAATTATTTCCTATTATTTTCAATGGGTTTCCTATGGCGTTTCTGCGCTTTTAGTATTCTTTAACAATACTTACCATATATTTTATGGAGTTTCTGGCTTCCCTTGAGTTCTGATGGTGCCTAATAATTATCATGAAGTGTTGTTTTATGGATCCTGAACTTCCCGAAATGTTGACGATGAACTTATAACTACTGTAAACGACGATGGGGAATAGGTGGGTTAGGAAAGTAATTGTTGAACGCTAATTTTGGTTTAATTTCTGGTATATTGTAAAACGATTGAATAATATACATTTCATTTCCCTTAACAAAAGATGCTTAAACTAAATATAATATTTCTACGTCTTTTACGAAGACTTTTATGTCTAAACCGTTTATTGGCTGTAAAAGGTGACGTGAAGCGTAGAGGCATTTTAAAAGTCCCCTCAAAATCAAATGATAACGCGGGAACATCAATAGAAATGGTAGTTCTAAAATTCATCGTTTTTGGCAGCACCTCCCGAGCAGTACACGTCGCGCCATCTCTACGTTACAGTCGGAACCCACTCAGTTCTCGACAGTGTTCACGTGTTTGCCGCCGGGGGGGCAGCACCTCCCGGGCAATACATGCCGCGCCATCTCTACGTTACAGTCGGAACCCACTCAGTTCTCGACCGTGTTCACGAGTTTGCCGCCAGGGGCAGCACCTCCCGGGCAATACATGCCGCGCCATCTGTGCGTAGCAGCTTGAACTAACGAAAGGCGGCAAATCAATGCATTACATCGTACATTGGCGCATATGGGACGTAATAGGCTCTCAGGGGTACTTCAAAACTGTTTCTGATGTTAGCTAAGTCGCAGACATAGTGACTACCAAGTCATTTGCTACTAGAATAGGTTTATATTTTATAACTTTTTTTCTCATAATCAAATAACATGATTTTAATGTATTATTATTAGTAGATTACAATCACTTTGAGTCATGAGAATGTTGCGCAAATGTAATCAGGGGCCCTGCACTATTCATTCAGCAATGAGTATTTTAAGGAAAATTAATGCACAGTATTCGAAACGCCTAAGATTAGATGTAAGGGCACTTACCACGACTTGTAGAAATGATTATAAATATAAGGATACACTTTTGCTGCCATCCACACCATATGTACCTTATATGCCACATAAAAAACGGTTGTACCGTGATGAAGAATTGATGGAAGTACATATGTTGTTCTTTTTCTTCATGAAATCTTAAGTAATATTCGGATAACTTCTATTAATGAGTAATACACAACAGGAATGTGAATTTGATCATCTGTACGAATGGCAAAGGAACAACATTTCAGGTCCCGACTTTGTTTTACATGATGGTCCACCATATGCAAATGGGCTACCACATATAGGTCATGCAATTAACAAGGTTGAGTAACTTCACACATTTAGTTAGTGTGAAAAATGCTTGTAGCCATTGCTTAATTCTTACAATTAGTATTCCTATAACGTTGCAGGTTCTTAAAGATATCACTTTAAGAAGTAAAGTTTTAAGGGGTCAGAGAGTACATTACGTACCAGGATGGGATTGCCATGGCTTACCAATCGAAAATAAAGTTCTGGATGGTATCACAGATAAGCACAAATTGTCACCTTTAGAAATAGGGCAGAAGGGTATGTTACGTGATATCATTATCCTCATTGTGAACAATTTGTAAACTAAATATGAATTTGTATATCTTAAGCTAGAGAAATTGCTAAAAAAACACTCTGTGAACAAAGAGAACAGTTCAAATCTTGGGGTATTATGGCAGACTGGAGCAACAATGGATGTTATGCTACAAATGCACCATCATACATTCAGAATGAATTAAAGCAATTTATGAATCTCTATGAGAAGAATTTTGTGTTCAGAGATTATAAAGCTGTACACTGGTCACCATTTTTACGGTATGAACAATCCCTCTCTTTCTTTTGAGCAAGAAACAATATTCTCTGAGAATTTGTATTTTCATGTAAATAGTACAGCATTAGCAGAAGCAGAGTTAGTATATGATAATAATCATGTAAGTAAGGCTGCAACAGTCTGCTTTAAACTGGATTTATTACCACTGTCATTAAAAGAATTCAAAAGCAAGACACTGTATGCACTTACATGGACAACAACACCATGGACATTAATTGCTAATCAAGCATTGGCATTCTCTCCCAGTCTATCTTATTGCATTGCTGAAGATCAACATGGAAATTTATATATTTTAGCAGAAGATCTTTTACAAAATGTTGAAAAGAGAATAGGACCTCTGAAACCAGTTTCAACTTTCATGGGTATATAAAACATTTAAATTTTACAAAAAAATTTTTTTAAAATAATTTGTATATATAATATTAATGCCAAGCGAGTCTTTAATTGGAGCGAGGTACCAACATCCTATCGCAAAAGAAACCTTGCCGTTTTTACCGGGATCTCATGTCAATACGGCAATGGGAACTGGATTAGTTCATACTGCACCTGCTCATGGGCAAGATGATTTTAATCTCGCACTAAAAAATAAAATACCAGTTGTACGTATCTTGTATTTTAGTCGTTTAAATACGTAATGTGTTCATCTTGTTATCAGGAGAATTGTTCGTCTAGTTATGCTTAGTCGACGCTGACGGAAAATATACCAAAGAAGCAGGAAATGATTTTTGTGGAATGGACGTTCTAACTGATGGGAATGAAACCGTACTACAACGTATCGGTTCAGACAACTTATGCGTTGAGGATTTTAAACATTCTTATCCCTATGATTGGCGAGTTAAAAAACCTGTGATATTACGTGCCAGCTATCAATGGTTCATCGATATTGATGCAATCAAGGAAAAAATCACTGTAAGATGAATATTGGAATTTCGCATTCGCATTCGAATATGGGATTTCGCCTGTAACTTTTGAACCGCTGATCGAAACCTATGATAATCATACCTTTTTTGCAGCTTTTGACGTGCTCTATGGGATAGGACTATCGGCGAAAGTCAATCTTAAAAAAACTTTTTTGATGTTTTAAGTCAATGTTTGGATAGCTGTAACTCCGAAAATAAGGCAAATATCGGGGAACGGGAAACGGCTGGCTGAGTCTTTATTGACCCCCTACCACTATGCAAAAGCGCGATTCGATCCAGCGACTTTCATTTTTTGGCTCAAAAAAACGGCAAGGGGTTAGCCTTACCATTTTTTTGGGTCAAAAAATCGGAATCGGCGTCGTTTTGCTATCTTGTAGAGGGTAAAAAATAAGTCAGAAAGCCGTTTCTCGTTGGTCAAAATTCGCATTATTTTCGGAGTTAGAGCCAAAAAACCATCGACTTGTTTAAGCGCGTCGGAACAATGCTTGATCAATACTACTTAAACATTTATTTCGCCTGTAACTTTTGAACCGATCATCAAAATTTATGATGATCATACACTTTTTGGCAGCTTTTGACGTGCTCTATCGGATACGACTATCGGCAAAAGTCGATCTAAAAAAAATTGTTTTCGACTTTTTAAGTCAATGGTTTTTTGGCTGTAACTCCGAAAGTAAGGCGAATCTTGACCAACGATAAACGGCTCTGTGACTTATTTTTCATCCCCTACGAGATAGCAAAAAAAAAACAACTTCGATTTTTTGACCCAAAAAAATGGTAAGGCTAACCCCTTGCCGTTTTTTTGAGCCAAAAAATGAAAGTTGTCGGATCGGATCGTGCTTTGAGATAGTGGTAGGGGGTCAATAAAGACTCAGCCAGTCGTTTCCCGTTCCCCGATATTTGCCTTATTTTCGGAGTTACAGCTACTCAAACATTGACTTAAAACATGAAAAAAAATTTTTTTAAGATCGACTTTCGCCGATAGTCCTATCTGATAGAGCGCGTGAAAAGCTGCAAAAAAGTGTATGATTGTCATAGCTTTCGATCAGCGGTTCAAAAGTTACAGGCGAAATAATTGTTTAAGTAGTATTGATCGAGCATTGTTCCGACGCGGTTAAACAAGTCGATGGTTTTTTGGCTCTAACTCCGAAAATAATGCGATTTTTCACCAACAACAAACGGTTCTCTGACTTATTATCATCTGACTATATTAAACATTAACTTGCATAAAAATAAGGTCTGCAAAAGCCGCATTTTGACCTAACACTCGCATTTTTCTGACCTAAGACTCGCATTTTTCTGACCTAACACTCGTATTTTGACCTAACTTTCTCAAAATCGATCTCATTAAATTTCTACGTGTTCTACGTTGCTTTTCGGTTTTTTCATTTACCATTAATGATACTTACCGTATATTTTATGGCTTCTAGCTATTCCTATGGTGTTGTTCACCAAAATGAAATATTACAACAGTGCTGCAGTTTCTTCTATGGTGTTTTACAATGAAATGGAGTTCCTTATGATTCGAAATGAATCGAAGAGTCTCTGGCCTTTTGAATTGATTCTTTTACGACAGAAAAAGGTATGATTTCAGCCAGGGATATTGAATCTATGGGATCTTATGACAAAGTAATTAGAGAACACAAAATTTCGTTTAATACATATATTGTAAGGAAAAATAGTATACAGTGAAAAATGTTTCTTACATATTTATAATCTAATTTCTATACAATTGTTGTTATTTTCGCATACACGCTACATACATAATACTCAGACCGCATATATACATACGTACAATTTCTTACATAATAATTATCTTGAATAATTTAATATTAATCAATATTAATATAGTCGCAAATTTAAATAAGTAATACACTAAAATCACACAGATGGTGCGACATGTACTGCCCGGGAGGTGCTGCCCGCGGTGGCAAACTCGTGAACACTGTCGAAAACTGAGTGGGTTTAGACTGTACCGTACAGATGGCACGACGTGTACTGCCCAGCAGGTACTGCCCCCGGTAGCGAAGTCGGTGAACTGTGTCGACAGGCGACTGAGTTCCGACTATTTCGTAGAGATGGCGTCTAATGTACTGCCCGGGAGCTGCTGCCCTCGGTGCTCAACTCGTCAACTGCGTCGAGCATTATTCCTATACTTATTGCGGTAAAGGTAAAGAAAGACGGGCTCATCACCGATTTGCATGAAACTTTGCAGAAACATCAATTTTTGCATTAAACTAAGATCTGCAAAAGCCAAAAAGCGCGCTCTCGTCTAATTAAAAAGTTATTAAGCGTTAAAGTATAGTTATAAACTTGCCTTCCCGGCACCGCGAACGACATCTGCGCATGCGCACGGATAAGTTTGCAGGTAAAGTGTGCGTATTTGAAATGAAATAATATTGAATTGGCGAAGGCTAGGTGTGGGCAAGGCTTCCCGTTTACAACGTTTAAGAGTTTTCAATCATACAATGTGCTATTAGTTTAATTAAAAACGGAAATCAAGGGATGTGTATACCAACAGTTTTGAATTGAACGGGCGAAAAATAAAGAATTGAAATAGCAATAATAATTAACCACTCTATTTGCACCTGTGATATTTTTGACTTATCTCCTGACAGCTTTTGCCAATTAGACTCATTCTCTTCAGTTCTTGACCAGACATTATCCTAAACTCGCGGCTTTATTTTTGAAAACACACACAGTTGCAGCACTGTAAAGAGTCCGAACCCAAAAGGGAACGAGGTTAGCCCGGTCAAAAATTTCGTGGAACTCTTCTGTTTGTCGTCGAAGTCGTTAGAGTAAGCCAGGTGCTAATATTGGGCAACTAATTAATACTTCTTTACCAATCGTAGACGTGCACCATTAGTCCAATTGGAAGTAAAGTAGCAACGGTCGTTGTCTCTACTACCCAGTCTTACCAACTTGTGATATTCTCGACTAATCCGTTGACGATTTTTGCCAATCAGACTCTTATTCTCTTCAACTCTTGACCAGACATTAGCCTAATACCGCGATTGTATTTTTGGAAACGCATACAGTTGCAGGTACCGTGAAGAATCTGAATACAAACAGAAATGAGGTCAGTTTCTTCAAAATTCGATGGTTTTTCTGCTTCTTTGTCGAAGTTGCTAGAATAAGCCTGGTGCCAATATTGACTAATATACACTATCGATCTATTTCAATATAAGATTTGGGACATTTGTGCACTTATAGGTGCAAATTGAACACAAGGAAATTCAGACGGATAAAATAACAATAGCGATTACTCGTACCATTCTGTTTCATTCTGTGATATTCTGAACTTATCCACTGGCACTTTCTGTCAATTCAAAATAACAATCCTACCATTCAGACTCCCGTCCCTTCCAGCTCTTGACCATTCATTACCGTAATCCCGCACTTTTTAATTCTGACCAATGAATTAATACTTGTTCGGCAATGATTGAAACACAATATCAGACTAATTGAAAAGAAAGACAAGATATATGTGTACCTACAGTTTCGTATTGAACAGAAAATTGAAAAAGATAAAATAGGAATAGGAATTATTCGTACCATTCTGATTGAACGTCAGATATTCTCGACCTATGCACTGACGACTCCTGTCAATTCAAAATAACAATCTTTCCTGGCAATTAGTCTCTCATACGTTTCTGCCGTGACCACTCATTATTCCAATCCCGCATTTATTTTGGAAAAAGCGCCCAGAGAACGGGGTCAGCCCCGTCAAAATTCGGTTGAAGCCCGGCGCTCATCCCCGAAGAAAGGACATCGCGACGATGTCCTTACCGCAAGCCAGGCGCCAATATCGATCAGCCGACAAACAATCCCGGGGCCGGGCATTGATTAAGTAGCGGCCCGGCGAGGCAAATACGCGATCCCGAGGCGAAAGGGGCACTTAGCGTATGTTTGTTTAGTGCCTTTTACGACGATATCAGTGAGGCATGTGTTAGGTCCGGAAGGAGAGTGCGCCGGTGTCTGGTTCGCGGCCGATGGTTTGGGGTGCCTCGGCGCCGCGCAAAGAGAGGGTCATTTATAACTGTTATCGCAAGACTTACTAGCCCACTTACTACTTCCACTGTCTATTCTCTTCCCTCCCGCGAGCCTCCTACCACCGACAGCTTCCGCTACCATGGCAGTTTTCAGCCCCGTCTGGCCCCGTCTGGCCCCGTCTGGCCCCGTCTGGCCCCGCCGTCTCGAGCAAGTACCGGCCTTTCTTCTCCTACCCCCACTCCAGCTCCCGCTCCCTACTCCGCGCCCCTCACACACCCTCACTACACTCGCTTCCAACTCTCTCGCCTGCAATGCACGGCGGCCTCCCGCTACTGTTTTTCTCGCCTGGACTCACGTACGTCATTCTATTAGCGATTTTTGCCACGGCGTCCGACGCCGCGGAAACTGATTTCCGATCGAAGATTCTCGACAGGCTCACTGTCTTAGCACGTCGCACGCTGGCTAAATCTCGGCCACTGAACGGCAAACTGTTGGTTTTGCCGCTTGCTGACCGATGAGTGGCTAAAGAAAATGTTTGAGATCTTAGACAATTTTCGGGAAAAGGGTATACAGTAAAGTCTCGTATAACACAACGAGAAAATTGCGGCTGGAACTCGTTCAGTGTGATAGAGTCGCTATTACGCGTCAAATAAATTTAAAGATTTTCACATAGTTGCCGATGTTTTAATTAGACAGGCAAATTTGCAAAACTTACGTGTTGTTTATATATTAACGATGAAGCTGAGAGTTTAAAGAAAGGGGCGGTCTAAAAAATAATAATAATATATGTATCTACAGATACAGTACACTCTAGTGTACTTTGATTGAATGGTAGTCATGTATACAGAACTGAAAAATAGAAAGAAGATCGGAGTTTTTTATTTACAGATATAGGAAAAAAGCTGTTTTTTGTCCCATAGCGGATTATTGCATGTATATAATATAAACAGAAAGCAAAAATATTAATACTTAAGGCGTCCATGGTATTTTTTCGAAACATTGAGATAGAAATCCACTGAAAATCATATAAAAAATCAGTGAAACCCACGACAAGCAGGCGAACCTTCTACCCGACTCCAGGAACGATGCTCGCCCACTAAATCCTCACCCTAATCCTCCGACAATTCGGCCGGATCCGCATACCGGAACTATTCGGCATCCGCTCGTTTCTCTTCCGTTGTTTTCGCCGGCTCCTCAACGGACGACACGATCCTAATATGGAAATATGTCGCGGCGCCCGCAAGCCGACGATTAATGGCAGGAAATCGATTTCTGCCCTTCGAGGATGAGGTCGGCCTCGTGATAGGTATAGCTGGAGGAAGAGGAGGTGAAGGAGGTGGGGGAGGAGTGCAAAGTGGCGCGAAAGGCGGGAGAAAGATGGAGAAGAGACGCCAACTCGCTGAAGGGGTGGGTTAGGGTGGTTGGGGGTGGAGGTGGTGAATTCTGGAAGCCACGCCAAGTGCCGGAGACACGAGAATTCCATCTGGATTTACTAAGATCAGCGCCGTTTAATGTGGAGCTCGATAAATCCCTTAAAAGCTACTGGCGCGGGCCGCCGTCGACGGTCGGCGGGCATTACAATTTCCCGGAAGAGGGGTAAGGGTGACGGGGGGGGAGGAAGATGTAAATTTTGCAGTAGCTGGCCGACGTTCCACTCGCGCTCGCGCATGTGTCCGCAAGCGCTGATATTTTGTCGTTTTCCGACGCCGTCTCGTGTCTGTCCGTAAGTGGTCCGGCGATCGTTTAATCTTCCCGCCAGTGCTTCTTCGACGCGGCTGGAGGGGGAGGGCTGGCGGTGGGGGCAGTTCTTTCCCCTCCTGCGACGCGTCGGATTTGACTGCCGATCGCGCGGCGAACAATGATCATTTGAGTCGGACTTGTCGGACTTGTCAGCCGCATTTCTACTGGGACTGACCGCATACATATTGACTCATTCCATTAGTTAGATGAATGACTATGTCCAGAACCGAATCGAAAATGCATTTGGCTGTTTTCAAATCCATAGTCCAAATTTTATTTACTGGGAAATCGAATTGTTCATCTTATTCAGTAGCTATAATTATTTTTCGTTGATTAATTATTGCTTTCCGTAAATTTTGTAAAAAGCAAAGATCAGATTTGAAAGCAAAATGAGTTTTCTCTTGTTTGCATCGAAGAAAATTGAAGCGATCCCGTTTTAAACGGCCGCCATCTTTGACTACTGGAGTCAGCGCTCGCGATCGCGTACGTGGTCAACGATAACGAGCGCATTATATACGTCGTTCTACACGCTCAGACGCAAATTGGGGATTAGCCTGCTGCCCGTTTCGACGCGCCGAACATTACACGAATTAAGTGTTAATTTAATCTGCCCCCTGAATTTCGCCGCACTTACTTCTCGAAGCAGATTCGACCGTAGGATCGAGGCACGTTTCACCTTCCACGGGCAAACTTGACCTTCCTGCGGGTTAAGAGGTAAAGCCCATAATTAGGACAGAAATTCTGATAAGGGAATTTACTCTCAAGTCGAGTTTGACAATATTTTTTATGAGTGATATTTTTATTGTTGTGTTTGGTACTGAGGCAGAAAGTATTTGCTTATATACTAAATATATATAATAGCATATACATGCAATGGAATGTGTGGTCTGATTTAATGCGGAAACTTTTTGGTAGGTCGCGATCCCATTGGATGGAAGTTCGTTTCCGTGCTTGGCTGATTTATGCATTTATTATTATTTCTGATGGTAATTGGGAGAAAGAAACAGTGCGGCCACCGTTCATATATTTTCCCACTAAATAGGCACCGAATATAATTTTTCATTAGCGTTCTAATAATTCAGTGCACCTCCTCCCATTTCTATCACCCTGCAAGTAATATTTTTACATTTAATTCTGTTGATACTAATATCAATTTCTACATATCTTAAAGACCCAAATTTATTTGTATTATTACTAACATTTGTTTAAAGCTGTAAATGATGTACGCAAGTAACAAAGATATAATGATAATAGAGTAATTTATTGATTCCAAACCGAGGTTTTCAATACTGAAATACTTTATTTCCAAACAAAAAATTCCTGCTTACTCGGAATACAATATAAATTATAATATATAATAATAAATAATAATAAATATGTATATATGTATATATATATATGTAATAGTAATATTTTGTAAGTTATGGAAAATAATTGTGAAAAATTATTTGAATTTAAAATAGTTGAATGTTGAGTGAAACTAAATATATATACATAGATCTGGGCACGTATGCGTCGAACTCAGCACCTGGAAGAGAACGACTCGGTTACATGACGAGTGCACGTCCATTCATTCGCTGGCACGGCAGCGAATAATTTATTTAGCGCGACGCAATGACGGAAGCGACCAGCGACCAGCGACCAGCGACCAGCGACCAGCGGCCAGCACAATGTGCGTTCATTACTACTTTAGTCAAGCGCGCATGACGATGGCCGCGTTTCAAGATCTCAGCCGTGGTGTAAACTGACCTCGTCCAGTCGCAATATTGGCTGCCTGTTCTCGGCTAAATTCTTCCCTGCTTTCCGCAAATACAGTCTCATTACGTTGCCCAGACTTGGACATGTGAGAAGTCTTCGTTTATTTCGGAAATAATTGCATCTCGCTCGGACGTGCTTTCTTGTTTGGATAATCTTTACAGGATTGCATGCAAACAATTTATAGGGTATATTAAAATGTTGGGGTTTAATTTGCCGTTTTTGAACAATTATTTTCGATTAGATGATTTGGTTTTGAACTCAGTTTCGGTTCTGGTAAGTGAACATTATTGATGTGCAATTAACAGCTGTTTCATTTGATACTTCGACAACGGAACGTGTGCAGAACGTTAGCGGTTCTTATCAGTAATAATGGAGAAAAGTGAAAGTGCCTCTATTGTTGGGCTAATATGTCTTACGTAGTCCCAACGTGTGTTCATGGTTCATCCGCTCCTTTAGTAGACATAAGCACAGTAACCTCATCTTGTCCAGGCGGTTAAAAATATATTCAGTTTTTATTGAACCAAACCTCATAAAAAGTTAATCGCTTGGCCTGCGAAGAGCTCATCTATTTGTATAATCTAAGTGATTCGTATAACACGGTTTCACAGAACACGGAACGTATCTATCGTGTTATAGGGGGGTCGACCGTATATATATGTGGTAGTGAGCTTAACATGGCGACCGGATTGCCCGGTACAAACTGCTGGCCAGACGCTGTTATTGCCGGAGTTAAGTGTACGGCTATCTGACTTTTTTCCTGCCTTTTGTTGTGCCCTGGGTCTGTTGCTTTGCGGGCGTTTTCTTTTATGGGGTGAAATGGGAGGCAGAGGCGAGTAATTTTTGATTTTGCGTCGAGGGTTTTTTGTCGAAAGTGGACGCCAGCGAATTGGCGAAATTCTACGGCAAGATTCTTTGGGATAAGTGTTGCAATTTTTCAAATGTCTTCTCAAATAATTGTGAGTTGCGTAGGTTGAGTTCTTGGTAGTAGAATTAAATGACGTGTGCTAAATGAGCTTGGAATATTAGGCAACTGCGTAGTATCTAGACTGGCTCGATTGGGCTTCTTCTTTTTAGGAGAGGTGTTTGCAGCTGTTTCTTTTACGAATTTAAAGGAAATGGAAGGCGACGTTGTGTAATATTTCATTTTGTACAGTTGGTTGTTACCATTCGCATTTTCCCAGGAGCACAAAATAATGAATTCATGTGTATATAATATTAATAATACATTAAATCACATTTAAATATTTTAATATACATCAAATATTTATTTTATATTACTTACAGAGAAATGTATTTTTCAAGACGTAAAATAGCTTTAGTATTCCTTATTTTCTTTTTTAAATTTAACTACTATTCAATACTATTAAAATATTAAATACATCTTTTTTAAATGTTTATATTTTATAATGTTTTACTGTACATTTCTTATACATAAGTCGAATATTTATATATATATTTTTTTATATTAAAATGTATGGTGTAAAAATAATTTTCTAACGTTTAAAAAGGATCTTAAACCAATATTTTTATGTTCTAGGCTTGTAGTGTTTCTTCTAATTTTGGACTTCAAGGTAAGTAATGTTCAGAATAGGAGCCAATTTTTCTAATATTTGACGACGCAACATTTGGTAGTGTAAGTTGATTAAATGAATTTCAATTATTTAATTACTTTCTTTATTTATGATATACTGTAAATACTACTTTGTTTGGTAGGTTGACAAGAAAACGGGGGCTGCCTGCCCACTTTTGATTTCGTGCCAAGTCTGCATTTTGTCACCTAAAATATGACATTTGGGAACTCTCAATATTCGTTTGTTATTTAATTAACATAAGCGGAGTTATCGAAGTGCCGATACGCTCGCTCGCCAAATGTTAAACGAGTATCCGAGAACATTAAACTTTCATCCCTTCTTTATGGAAGCAGGTACCTAGACCCCATTCGGTTGGGGTGCGATTTCTTCGACTCTTACTCGAATATCTCCTTTTGCCGGCTGCAAAGCAATCTCATGCAGTGCGATATAATTTTCTATTTATCCGCGGCGGCCATATTTTTTAATGTTCTCGCCAGAGAACCTTCGTTCCCAACTTTATGCTCCCCTGTTCCACTTTCGAGTACATGCGTCTTGACCGCTATCTTGGCATGATGCTGTTTTAATTAAATCCGCCGTTGTGACACAATAAATACCGGCCAGATTCCATTGCAAGATTGCTGCAAACCGTGAGACGCGCGATATTTGCGAGCATCGTACTCGGCAATCTAACGTAATTTCAGGAAATAACAGCGCGCTTTCTTGTCAAATGCTGCGGGACTTTAAATAAGAAAGTTCTACCGGCCATTCGCTTCTTCTTCCCTTTGGGGGCGATGCACGCGCACACCCCTACGGTTTCTCCATTCCGCTGGCGTGCGATTTCTTCAGCTATTGCACAACGGGTTCCCTTCCTTTCCTTTACACGCGACACGGCAATTTCATGTGGCGCGACATAATTTTCGATTCACGCCAAGGCTGCTCATGTTTCCTAACCTTACCGATGTCGTCATTAGACTCGCTCCATTCTTCATGTCACAGCCTGTGCTTAATGCCATTTCCAGTGCAAACAGAATTTCCTAGGGACCGATTGGTGGGAAATAGAGAATTTTGAGCGATTCGGTGATTTTTAATATTGGACATTGGTCAAATTTTCGGACAACAAAGGACGCTGCAGAAAGCTGGGCTGTAAAGCAATTCCAAAAATAAAATGTTCCAAATGCAACGTATATACATCTATGCTGATGCCACGTGTAAACTGCCTTATGGAATTTCATACTTAAGCGTTTACGCGCAGAAATGCGAACAGTAAGCCGTTATTACTTGAAAGTTACAAAGTGAAAAATGATAATGAAATTGTTTAAACTGGTGACAATTTGTTTAGTCGACATATATAGGATTATATAATAATTCATGATTTTCGGTTGTACAAATTTAGTCATACTTAAGCAAAAAATTCGGCGCATAGAGAATTAAAATGTATTATCCAATTTTCACTGACAAAAATTCGTAATCTTCAACTTTACCAACCGATTGGGAGCAATTTTTGATGTTCCTCCAGTCAATGAGAAGTTCTGGATCACTCTAATCGAAAAAAGCCACATTGAAATGCCCCAACATTTTCCTTCCCCTATAAAATCGTCAGAGTCCAAAATACAGGAGCAGTATACCCGCTGGCCTGTTAGTCGCGACACGAGGCGAGTATCGCATATCCGAGAAATTCCGTTCTAATCGCCCCCCGTAACGCGAGAGGCTCGCGATAATTCTCTCGACGATTCGAGACAAAAGAGCAAAACTGGGAAAAATGGATTTATTTCAGTTTTCGTGGCCGCTGCCGGCCGCTGCCGGCCGTTTCTTTCCCTCCACCTCTGGCCGTTCGTCCTCTCGCCTACCCCTACCACGCCTCCTACCCCCCTATTCTCCCCCCACTCCTCGTAGATCTTGGCCCTTTATCCTCGAGCACGGCTGTATCCCGAAATACGTTCCGCACTCCCCCGCGGCGCGATATTTATAACATTGACTCATTTTCCCTCATTGCACCGAACAGTGGGACGCGGGATAAATAATTGTCCCCCGCCTTCCCCCTCCTGCACCCCTTCTGCACCCCTTCTGCTTCCCTCTTTCGGTTCTTTCCTTCTCGCAACGAGCTTTATCGAGCCAGACGAGCGGTTGGGACACGTTACGATTCGCTGAATTTCCGCAGAACGCCGCTGTGCTGCGAAGTATGGCCGACGTTTAAGCGGGACTTCCGGTGATATGTGCGTGTTCGGAAGTCATTTTCAAGATGGCGGACGGGGGAGAGCCAAAATGGGCGCTTGGCATTTTTCGAGTGCGATTCGAACAGTTGTTTCTTGTTGATTGCTCCATTTCATGTTGTGAACTGTGTAGGTTGGTATGGTCGCGGTTATGGGTTTTTGGTTTTTATGTTAGGGGGTTCTGGTGGATAAGGCATAAGCGGGAATGTTTGTTTGGCTAAACGGTAGTATGATGAGGTCTGAGAGATTTGTGAGTGAGATGATGAGGTTTGAAAAAGTATGATCTTCTATATTTTTACAAAGTGTGGAATTTCAGTTATATTCGAGTAGCTTTACTTAATTTTGATTTTGATTTTTGATTAGTTGAAATATTTTTCATTCAGTTTTTCGTTTGAGCTGTAGGGTTCGGCTAATATGTTCTAACATCTATGATTTTCTTTCGGAAAAATACGCTTTTGATCCCCAAGTCGCACGAATTTTGACATATTAACTAAAAGAAATGTGTACGGTGAATTATTTTGATCATTTTTAAGATCTTTGGCATCTCTTTATTTGTAGTAGTAGAGCAGAGAGTTCGAATCAGCACAGTTTATTATAAAGCGCAACATTTTAAGCAAAATATTTGACGTTAGAGAATAAACGTTTGGATGAGATTTATATATTTCACAACTGTTTTTTCAAGATTCATCTTGCCGGCCATGATTCAAATCGCCAACCTAGAAAGAACCTAGCTACAAAACTGATTTTCATCCTCTTGCACGTTTTCATCCGAAAAAATGTGTCGTAATCTTCCCCTCCCCCCACTTTGCACGCCTCTGGGAGTCGCAACTGAGAGAAAAGGCGTGCGAGGCAAACAGCTAATAAAAGAATTCTTCGTACGAGATCTCAACGTATTTTAAATAAATATTTCACTGCGGCGAATAAAGGTTTGCATAAAATGTAATGTATAAAAGAGTTTTTCGCATTGCCACTTCGGTCCGCTGAGAGTGGTCACGATTTAAAAGCACTAAACTGTACGGTGTACCTTTCTAGAAACTCCTAATTTGCGCCACTCACCTAATCCTTCCTCCTATAAAACTAAA
This sequence comes from Anoplius nigerrimus, assembly GCA_914767735.1. NCBI lineage: Eukaryota > Metazoa > Arthropoda > Insecta > Hymenoptera > Pompilidae > Anoplius > Anoplius nigerrimus. The sequence goes on from OU612086.1 coordinate 614,465, forward strand.
CGCCGGTCGAGTTTTCTCAGGTAGTTAGTCCACGTCATGAATTCCAGCGCGGAAGGAAACGATTTAAAGAACCGAACAATAGTGTAGCCAGCGACTAAACACTGATTTGTACCGAGAGTGGATGATTGAGTGAAACAATTTTTTGCACGAATTTATTTATAGGAAAAAATATCATATTGTCTATTTACTGCTTTAATTATTGTAATTATCTTCGAAATAAACGGGTCGTACAATAATATTGTATCACCCGTTACTGAATATTGAATCGTATATTGAGCTTTTAATGCGTGAAACTATACACTACTATTTATGTAGATACAAAACACTAATTCCCTCCTCGAATCATCTTTCCCAAAGAACTAGTCTCCAGTGTAAGATATAATGTACATACAATATACGGGACGCAACAAAATGTGGTCCAATTTCAGACTAGAAAAGAAAGCAGCTCGGAATGGAATACAGTATAAACCAAATTTTTTTTGGCTTTTGCTTTTCTTCCAGTCGGATTTCCTACCAAAAAATCTAAAAAAAATCTGAAATGTGTGCTCTGTTACCAGGAGTAGCTCTGATTTTTTTGAAGTTTTTTTTATCCACTACGTTCTGAGAAAACGGTGTGAGAACCTGCTGTTTCATTCTATCCTTTCCCACTCCATAGTCGAGATAGAAAATTGGAACTTTTCACACGTGATTTATTTTTTTATAAACTATCGAGTCGCTCATTTTAAATTTAATTTATAAGGTACTTTTAAGGTACATATGCCTACTGATACATTGGTATCCTATACATATATTTTTAATTGTACCTGATTGAAACACAAACTCTCAAAAATCTCAATTTAAACATAAATGAACTTAGGTCAGTTTCTGCATTAAACAAATATAAATATCACATTGCATAATATCCGAATATTCTTAAATATGGACTTAAACCGCTGTCAAAGTGTACGGTCCATACGTTGCAGTGCTCGTTTGCACAATCGCGCAATACGTTGTCTCAGGCCAAAGAATTGCAACATTATCGAGACATCCGACGCAGAGATACATTCTCACATCGTGACTTTTCCGATAAGTGAACCGCAGCTCACGGTTTCTCCTCCGGGCGCGAGGAAGAGTACGCCGAGGATGTTGTTGTGCCAAATCGTTTTGATCGTTCGCACGGAATTTCGGATTAACCCTGCGGCCGACCGACCGACCCGGAGGAATATGAAGCGAATGCAAACGATCGCGAGGAAAAGTTCGGCAATTTCGCGCGTGGACATTCGAGTCCAGGATTTTTGGCGTCTCGCGCATCCGTGGAACCGTTCACCGTCACATTCTCCCCCCCCCCCCCCCCCCCCCCCCCGTATCTGTGCGCACGTGTGCGTGATCATGATCGTACGTGGCTGAGGGGTGAGCGAAATCGAAGGCAAGGCGGTGGAAATGCAAAAGAGAAAAAGGGCAGGAAATGCGGCCGGCGGAGAGGAAGGGTGAGAGAACGATGGGGAACGGGAAGGGGAAGGGGAAGGGGAAGGGGAGGGCGAGTGGGAAGAGGGGAAGAGGGCAAGAGGGGAGTCCTAAGGAAGTGCTGCGTTATACCGGAAGTGGATGAATTGGCTCAAAGGTGATATGGCCTGAAAGCCTCAAAGAGGAGGATCCGGCACTCAGTCCGACATAGATTATTCATGTAATTCTGCACTCACTTTGGCTCGCGATCGATCAGTCACGGAACGATGCTCATTTGAATAATGAAATTCGAGGAATCCCTGTGTCAATTGATGCCGGATCCAGCCGAGATTTTTGGCTACCGACGCTCGCCTCTATCGCCGCGATCTTCTTTGTTCCGCTAGCCTGTCTGTCTCTGTGAAAGCTTCGGGCTCCTTTCGGAATTCGGTGAATTTTCGAAAAGGATTTCGCGGCAGTTCCGTTCGAAGGTACTTACGTGCTCTAAAAAAAAAATATTATTTTATCACATTTCTCCATTTTCCATTTAATACAGTTAATCGTTTTGACAAGTGAGCAGCTCATTTAATGCACCTAATCTACTGCTCATGGCATTACCGATAAACATTCATGCACGGACATCCGCTTCTCCCCTCTACTTCGCAACTTCCTTCCTTCCCGCCTTCGCCTCACGCATGTCTGACAATTTTCCATCTCGCAACTAATATGTCTCGCGCCAGCTTGATCGATCACCGCGTTCATTTCGCGAGCGCGTAATTTACGCTCGCAGCACATGTATTTTTGTCCTAATCGCGATACAGCCGTCAGCTCGTATTTTGCCGCGCAGGTGCTCTTGATTCTTACGGCAGCGAACGGTTTCGTTCCCTTCTACCACCACCCCCTCCCCCTCCCCCACCCACTAGCTCTTCGGCCACCCTCATTCCTTCACTCCTTCCCCACTGCGCAGACGTAAATTCATTACGAACCTTCGCGGGCCCATGCTCGTCACGCGTGTGTTCACGTTCGTGTGCCGCAGAGGCGTGCATGCGATAAGTTTGCGGCTCTTCTGCGTGCGTTAATCTCTCGAGGAACGAGTATGGCTGTCATACGTCATCTATGTTAATGCCCGCCGGAGGTACAGAGTGTTACGTTCAACCTGACGCGTGAGGTGCAGGTTGAGCAGAATGTTTTTTTTTTTTTAGTTGAGTTCGAGAAAGCTGTTGTGATATTTGGATGAAGAGGTTGGATGGAAGATTGGCTGAATGAAGGAGTTTTTTTTTGTGGTGATAATGCTGGGGTGAAGTACAGGTCTTCTATAACACGGTATTCTATAACACGATTTATAAATTGCAGAAACGTTTGTACGACACTGTACTTCGGCAGTCTGCGTCGAGCTGCGATATGTTTAGGAGTAATTTTTTCACCTTTAAGAATAATTTTTGGAAAGTGAAGTCATATGCCTTCATGTAACATGAACTAAATCTTTAAGACTTACATCGGTATATTTGATAAGGAACGTAATTTTATCAATAATTTACATGCAAGATTAACTATTATACATATGCACAAAAGTATAAGAAAAATGGAATAAACTTATTTCCTAAGAGAATTTATAACGATGCTGGTTTATGCTAGACAATAATGTGTAGAGGAACTTGGTTGACTCAAATGAATACCTGATTGCTGTTGTTCAAAAACATCCCCTCTCATTCTTGTGATAATTCTTTAACACTCGTTAAATCTAACGGTGGAAAACTACCCTGTAACCTTTCACCCCTTGCGTTCCGCCCATACATTGTCTTTCAAAAATGACTTGTATCGATGCGTTCTATCACCCCTTAAATTTTCTCCCTTGAATTCTGATTCACCCTGTAGATATCTGATCGCTCGAAAAATATTCCAGCCATCCAGCTGTCCGTCTTTCTTCCAGTCGAGTCCAACCGAAGTCCCGAGGTGGGAGGAAGCTGGTCCTCAGGTAGGACTCGGCTGCCTCCAGGAGGTCGAATTAATCGATACCGTCTGATATCGAGCGTGAAGTTGCGCTTCCGTTGTCCTTTACCGGGTCCTCCTCGCATTTCCGCATTCCCTTTGCCGGTCGGAGCGAGGTCGGCAAAAGTTTCGCGAGAAAAGGGCCAAGGTACGCTGACGATGTAGGCGATCGTGCGGACGCGCGGAAGCGCGGAAGCGCGGAAGCGCGTCCTGGCTAACAAAAGCAACGAACCTCGTTAAGGGGCCAACATCAAAGTGCGCTGGGAAAGTTAATTTGGCCCTGGAGACGAACGACTCCTGGCCAGGCGTGGATAAAGGGATTTTTATCGGTCGCATTGCGAGCGCAATGAAGGGAAGGATCGTTGATAAGCTCGACCTTGCGACAGAGGTCAGGCGAGCCTCGGTCCTAGGACGTCGGAGTGCAACTGTAAGGGCGTGTCGGACTTCGTCAGTGTCTATGTGTGAGCGATGCAAAGGCAAGTTTGTGAGTGAGAGAGTGGGCGCGGTGAGATGCATAGTTGAACATGTTTGTACAGTTGATTCTTTGGTGTGTAGCTGTTCGAATGTGGTCCAGAATATCGAGTATCAGAAGGTTGTGAGATTGAACAATACAGGGTTGACTGAATATGTTTACAATAGGCAGTGAAAGGGTATGAAAGTGGTAGAGAAGGTAAGGAGAGGGAAGGTAATGGAGTTGAGGATGATTGAAGGAATATATGAGGGTTGAAGAGGATTAGAGAGTGAGTATTGGAGATGGGGCTTGTGTAGAAGTTGCTGTGATGCGAAGGGGAGAATTAACTGATTGTTATGAGAAGTGTGCGAGAAAGGAAATCTTTGATAAATATTATTGAGGAGTGGGGTTGAGTATTGAAAAGTTCCCCTCGTTCGAATAGTTCCATGAAGTACCCAAATGCTTAAACTAATCCTCAAGTAGGAGGTTGAAAAATTAACGAAAATCCACCTACACGTTGATTCATTTATCTTCTACCTCTACGTACAACATGTTTTTGTTTTGTTCGTCTGTTTAATGGAGTGTAAACAAACGAAAGCAATGATCAACCTTCATTGAGATCGGAGTTTCTAGTTTATGTCAGAAAAGAACAAATTTAATGACTGATAACGACGATGCCCGTTCATGATCTACCGTTAAAAATACAACTTCTTTAAAACGATACCAGAACTTCTTACTCTTCTGCATAATGAAGAAAAGAAACGACTGCAAAGTTTATTCTTTCACGGTCAAATCCCGTGACATTGCCTTGGGGAAGTAAATAGCAGAGGGTCTGATAGAAGCGATGGCTGGAAATTCATTTCCCGATCGACCTTTGCTATGATAAGTTCTTGACCGACTCATTTCTTCACGGAATACTCGCTCACGTTCTTCTCATGCGATATGTAACGGTGAGCAAGGTGTAGTATGCCAGAATCAAAAGGAAGATCTTTCAATGCTTCTTAATATGTTGCAATGTAGTAGCAAGCGAAGTAACTTAACTATTTGACCTTTGAATGCTCAGTAATACTGTATACTGACGTAGGGCGGAGTAAGTCAAGTATCTTAGGATATATTCAATCAAACAATCAATATTCGTCGGTTATACCTTGGAAATAGTAAATTATTGTGGCGCTGTTATGTCGAAAATTAATTGAAAGCACGTACGAACGTTAATGAGTAAATAAATAAGAGTTTATTGAGTTTTTAAAAAACGGAAATATGAGTAAAAATTGATAGAGTACAGCGATGAACATTTCATATTGCGCGCGTTAGTTTAATTAAAGTCAAAAGCGCCCTATAAGGTGGAGTCACGAATTTCTACTGTTTATACAAGCGCCTTCTTTTTCAATAGATGAAAGTGCAAAGCAAGCGGTCGCATAGAATCCATCATTGTTCACGGTCATCCATAGTTTCATCGAAAGTTTACGTTGTAAAATAGAACCCACCGCAACAAAGACAAAATAACAAAATTCGATTCTCAAAGCTGAACGAAGGAGATTACATGGAACCGTCCCCATGACAAAGTTCGCCATCGCGACCGATCGCCGAGGAACATAAAATTGGCAAGCCATCGCCGAACGCCTGTCACTCCCGTCGGCCGGGCGTATTAAGCGCAAAGACGCGCGCTCGATAGAATTCAACTTTCGCCGGTGACAATCGATCATCCGCCCGGTTAATATTGGACACCCCGATCGGCCAAGCCCGAAACTTGTAACGAACGACACGTCAGCGACTGGCCGCCAGCGAAACAAATAGTTTCGCGCCCGACGGCGAATTATGACCTTGAACGTCCGAGCGGCCTGACAGTGTTCTCGTTCGGCCACTCTTTCCCTCCTCCACCAGCAGCCCGATGCCGTTCAAGCCTGCCTTTCAATTCCGGCACTCAAATCCGTTCGTTTCGACTTGCCGCGACCGTCTTCGGTCAACTTCGGTCAACTTCGGTCAACTTCGGTCAACTTCGGGACTCGTCGCCAACTTGCGGCCGCTCGACTTTGACGGGCCGGCATGGCTTCAAAAACTTTGCCTGCCGGACTGTTCGGAGTAGGGGGTGGAGGATGAGGATGAGGATGAGGATGAGGATGAGGATGCCGTTTGCGGGCAAGCTCGCCGCGCGACGGACTGTGTAAGTGACAAGAGAGCGACAGGCATTAATCTTTCGCGCTATCCAGCTGATGAAGTGGCAATTTCCTCCTGATAGTAAGAGGAAATAGGGTCTGCAGACCAGTTGATCAAACCCTGAACAGTGGCCCAACCCTGTACCGTTACCTCCGCTCTCTGTCTCTGTCTTCGCTTCGGTCCATCCTCCCTGCTCGCCCTCCCGTTTCACAACTACCTTCCCTTCCACCGCCTCGGTTACCCAATGGCTATACTGCGTCTGCCAATCGATGGTGCACTGTATGCACCTCTGATCCCCCCGCCGTCCGCGGTCCGCGGCCCGCGCCTCACCTTACCCAGACTACGACGCCCTTCCTCGGACGCCTCGGAGTCAGGAGCGTATACTTAGCCGCGGGATGGAAAGTGCTCTCAAGTGGATTCGGGACTCATCTCGGGAGAGGGAGGGGGACAGGGGGAGGGGGAGGGGCAGAGAGGGTGAGAGTGAGAAAGAGAGAGAGGCATGCATCGTTTCTGACGGCTATTAGGCTGCGTTCGTTTTTCGGGGGAGGCTTTTTCGATGATTGTTGCGGAGGGGGTGGATTTTAATTTTAGAGGACGATTATGAATATATGATTTATAGGTGAAGATTGTAGATAGGTGTGTCCTATGTTGATGCAGATTGTAGCTTTAGAATTTTAAGTGAAGTAATATCTTAAGCGGATAATGTGTGAGATATTTAAGTGTTGCTTCATGCTATGTTAATTTTTAGGTTATTGTCTTAATGTTATAATCTTTGTCACAGACTAACCAGCATCCAAACGACACATATTGCGCACATTCAAGATAAAACCGTCCTAAACCCACACATTTCAGTTTATCCTCTCCTGCTAACAATACGAAACCTTAAGACAAACCTGCTGAACATTTAGATTATTCGCACCATGCCTACGAAATCGTAACTCAGATTCGAAAATGAGAAGTCAGTATTCTAGAAACGATCTGTGCTGTAGCAGCGTTTGACGACTCGTTCTCGCTTCGAATCGGATTCCTAAGTCTATTAAGTGGCAGGAAAGCGAATAGGATGACTTCGGGTGTGTATCTTGCATCTCGTTACACGCGATTCGAACGGATTCCGACTGATCGTCCGCGGATCCTGATCAGTTAGAGGATAATGGGAATTGATCGAAGATAGGTATACGCGATACCTTCCACGCACATGTACCAACATGTCCTGGTTCGACCCGTTTAACGGAGCAACGATCGTCTCGACGATTGCTGCTCATTTCTAATGACGATATCCGGATGATAGCGTTTCCCCTTCGCTTTCCGATAGAATTAGTCTGTTTCTGCCCATACCAAATTTGATGACGGATCTAAACACGTTTATCATCCTACTGTGTAGCAACTTGATTTTTCTGCTACTGTCACTCGTTTAGGATTGCCTTGTACGTTCAAAGTCAAGTAGAATTTCATTTCCTCTCCCTACTTGCTTTTATACCACTTTTTGTGCATTCTGCACTCAAATAGAATTACGGTTTCTCTGTTTTTGGCCAATATCCAATTTTGTAACGTATTTATCCAATTTTCCGATTGTTCTACAGCGTAACAGTTTGATTTATCGCTCTGATATCGAGGGGGGAATTGGATCGATGATATTCAACAAATAATTTTTTAGTCTGGTGTCAGAGGTTCCTCGTTTCGGTTTCATCTGGATATCCGTACTGAAAAATGTTCCAGTTTGTCTTTCTTCGTTGCTTTGCACGTCGTTAGTTATGCCGCATACGTTGCGGTGCATGTGCAGTTATATTTCGCCGAAGTTGGCCCATATTCTGTGGTAGCACTTGCTACATGTCAGGCTGCCAGTCCGCAAACAGGCATGGGAAGCCTGACAAAACCTAAAATGTGACCGATTTAGGTGTGACGTCACGAAATCATACCACTCACAGAATCGCCAAATGTCACCTTATTGCGATTCGTACTAGGCAAAGAAACTTTTAGTATTTAAAAAAGTTCCTTGACGGTAGAGGAGTGGAGATTAATGTAAAAGATACTCCACCTTCGAATTGAAATGATTCTTGTTGAAGGGATCTAGTTGTTACAGTTCAGTATGCAATGAATTTTGTCATTCGTTTAAAGGGAATAATTGCTGTCATTTACAGTAACAGTAAAAGTTGTTTGGTTGTGTTAATCGAAGATAATCCAAATTCTGTGTTTATTACATTCCGAGTAAAGTAATGCAAAAATAGAATGCTTAAAAAAGGTCACGTACAACAATTAACGATTCCTGAACAGATATTTCTTTATATGTTTCGCATCGTTTGGCAAAAGACATTGCAATCTTTCTGGTTACAACAATTATCGCTAAGTCGTTCAACAACATCAGTTTTCAATTTCTGCAGCAAAATAAACCGAAGCATTTATAAATGCCCTTCAAATTACATTCCGCACTATCTTGCATCCTCTTACATATCAATTGCCAAAAAGTTCGAACCTCCATAACGTATTTCATCTTCGATTACATGTCAATTAACCAGAAATAGCTTACATCCGGCAATTCACACAATACTGAGCCAAAAAGCTCCCGTATCACTAGCATGCAAACACCCACCCAATATCCAAAGAAGAACGAAATACTAGCGACCCCCGGCGCACAATAATTATCGCCGGCTCGGCTGAAAGCAGCATTGGACCCCATTCCGGATTCCAATAATCGAGGGTATCACAAGTTGCTTTCTAATTATATTCCCAAAGTTTTCCCGTGCCGCGCTACACCGGCGGTTGCCGCGGTTGTGGGATTTCGATAGTGCAAGCGGCGCGGATTGGGACGAGCTGCATGTGCAGTGGCTTATATCGCGAATGCTAAATTGCATCGCGTACGCGCTACTTTCCTACGCGTCTGTATATAGCACGATACACGCGGCGGGAGGGGAAGGGGAGGCCGAGTGGGGGGAGGCGCGAGCCGTCAGCAGGAGAGGGGGAAGCGGACAGTGGTGAGTCGCGTGTCCCGTCTATCTACGTGCCTGCGTGTGTGCAGACGTGCACGCGCGCGCCCCAACGTTGACTAACATTTCCCCGAGAGTGCATTTACAACGGATATTACATCGAACATGGCAGAAAAACGATCGGCAGAGTGAATGTGCGCGGTAGACGAGGACGAGATTAAAAGCTACCGCCCGTCAGGGCCGATGAACTCATTTTTTCTCGGGATTTGCCGGATCTGCGGCAGGTTAAAACGTTTGGATTACCGGCGCGCATTCGCGAAAGTGCATGGGAAGAAGGCACTGCCATTAAACTGGGGTGGCTCGGGCGTGCTCGTGAGCGAACGCCGCGACAGGGGGGAATGCGTCGTAATTGGTCGTGCGAACGGCAATCCAATGGTTTTATGCGGAAAAATGAGATAAAAATGTGCGACACATTTTTTCTCCTTCTCTACCCTTTTCTCGCCCCCCCCCGCCCCCTCTTTTTTTTTGTCCGTTCGGGCCGAGGCTTTATTTTCGCGGACGAGCGATCGAGGATTGATCCGTTTTTTTCGCGGCGAACTTTTAAACCTCCCGGAAGTGTGGGTTAGATAAGTGCAGAGTGGCGGAGATAGAAAAAATGGATGGAAAGTGTGTCGCTGGAATTCTGTTACGTAAATGTGTTGTAGGATGAGGACGACATTGGACTTTAAATAATTCGAATAATCATATTGTGCATCTTTGTAATTTTGTACAGAAAAATTCGTAGTTATGCGTTCTTTGGCTTGTTTCATAAGTAGTACGCATAAATGTTCAATGTTCTGTTTTTGCAGGAAGAAAATGTGGTTGTATGTGAAAAATTGTGTCTTTCTGCCAATGTTGGTACAAGATGTGAATGCAGCTCACTAATTGCGGAAGAGACCTACGTGAAATGTAATGGAACTGGTAGCTTATTGCAGTAAGCTTATCGAAGTAATGAAATAAACAAATTACAAACAGATGATCCAATCGCATGCTGGTTGTATCTCATTACATGGTTATTATTATGCTCGGAATAAAATGATGAAAGTGTTCCCTACTTAAATAAAAGGTGATTATATGAGATTTAGTCGATGTTGAAAGCGTCGTCCGTTTACCGGAAGGAAATGCGGCGAAGCCCTTGCCGACAGACGCTGTTGGCCCTGCAGAAGGTTCGCGGCGTGGCAAGAGACAGGCGGCGTGCCAGTTTGAAAATCGTAGGAAGGCATTTCACAGCGGATAGCTTTGTCCTGCAGATAATGCATCCCAGCTGCATAGCGTGGCAGGGCGCAAGTGGGATAGCATCCTTGGCCAACGCGAGCTGCTCATACCCGGCCTCCCTCCCATGCATACATGCATGAGCTTACGCGTGCGTATAAATATCCATATGCATCGAATAATATTATCCTACGCTAACGTCGTTACAGCCAGTAATACGCCTCCATTGCACGAGCCACTCTCTTATCTCTACCCGCCACCTATCGTCTTTGCCTCGCTTTGCCTCGCTTTGCCTCGATTTGTCTCGCTTCTACTCGATTACATCCTTCTTCATTCTAATCCTTTCTCGCGGATTCGATTCTTTCCACCAGTCTCCAGCTTCAATGCCAGTTTTCTTGAAACAAAAATTCTACGAGTAATAAACTTCTACGTGCAAATAAACATTTCAAAATATAAAATATGTCACGGGGGAAAGCCTGACCGTTACAGCGTCCTGCGCCATTATTAGTATCAGACCGGTGCGATTTAATACACACGTAGAAAGGATTTCAAGTAGAAACGTACGCCAGTCATCTGTCCTTAGCAGACTGATACGTGATCTCGTTAAATGACGGCACGGCGAAAGGGTCAACGACTGTCCGGATGCGATCGAAACGCGTCCGACAGAAATAAACCGTGCCCGCTGCCGTATATTAGTCGGTTGGATCGCATTAACATTTGCATCGGGCAGGAAATAACGGCCAAGTGTAAATATAATATCGGAACTCGTCTCTGATATAAATAATTAATAAGTCGCTTAAGGGCATTGCCGATTACAGCGCAAATTACATTCGTACTCGTGTGGCGATGTTAATTGCAACTTTCTTCATTAGAGTGTTTCTATTGCGAGGTCGCTTCAGTGATTCGAGCGTATCGATGCTGAGAGATGTCCGACTAGTTTCACTGATTACTACTTATGCACATTTATTACGGGTTCAAATATGAGCAACTTCAATCGTTTTGGAACTCAGTGCTCAGAACGAATATGTAGACATGTAGAAATCATATTAAGTTGAAATTATGACAAGAGTTTGTATTGCGAGTGTATGTGTAAGTAGTAAAGACTGAAACAGATCAGGCGGAGTCAGTGAAGCACAGACTTGAAAGGCAAACAGTTTGACTTGCATCATCGTATTGAATTCACAAATTTTATGTTTTCATTGGTGAAAAACCAAATAGGGGCTGATGGGTATTTTTTTAGTTTTTCACCTGCGCGGCGCTTGAGTAGAGAATATCGAAATTGATCAAACGGGGCCGGAATAGAGTTAAATATCCGGGATTAGCAAATTTTCATGCAGCTGTAGATCAAACAAACTGCGTGTTTGCATTCATAAAAAATCGAACATATGTCGAGTATAGCGCCTTTCGTATATATATATACAACAAGTATGTACAAGTAGTATTTATTAAAATTGATCAGACAAACTCAGTGCTACGCAGACAAAAAATAAAACGTTATTCTATTTTCATTGAGGCGCCGGTTGAAAAAATGGTATATTATTGATTGACAAATGTTAATAGTTATGGAAATTAACAACATTTTCGATTGTCAAGAGAACGTTTAAGCAGTAAATATCAATATTGATCAGACCATACCAGTATTTATAATATATCAAATATTATTTAATTCTTGTTAACATGTGAATGTAAACGTGGGTAAGTATTGATCTGGTAAAATTCTTTTATACATTTTGAGACAGAAAAATAATTATAATTTTCAAAACACGTCAAATCCGACAAATCTTCACACAAACGCTTTTGTTACTTCTGCAACTTCTACCCAGTTCTTATATTGAGTATAAGAAGCTTGAAAAAAAGTGTTGATGACATTAGAATTACAAGTTCATATAATGAAAAAAATTTTTTGGTTCATATATGGTCTTCCATGTAGCTTAAGTTGGGTGTTGCGTAACTACTTATTATTGCTTAATCGTAGGAAAATTTGATATTTTGTTTTTTAATACTACTATTGCCTATCTAATGCATTTCCACATTGCGGCATTAAGCTATTTATTATTTCTCTCTTATGGAAATAGAAACTGATTACAAACTTTCTTCTTACTCATCTGTATGTTCCGAACTGCAAAATCGATTCATCCCGAATCATCGTGCTAATCCTTTCTTACCCTCTCAATAAATTTTCATACCACATGCACCTGTTCGACAGCGAATCTTCCGAGGACCAATGACAAAGCCTGCAGGGAATGAAGACAGTGTCACGAGCCATCGAGGCCGAGAGCGGAAACAATGAGAGCAAGGGGGTTACAAAGCGTCGTAGTAAATTTCGCGAAACTCGGCCATCCATTACGCCGAAAGTATCCATCGTTCGCTTCTATCGCGAAACGGTTATGTCCCGGCAACGATCAATTATCGTTACTATAAACATCCGACATCATTAATATACGTGAACGCCGGCCAGCGGAAGCAAGTCTGACAGGTGACAGTGCTGCTCCCTGCGGCGACCCGACGCATTGTTGTTTTGCCCGGAAAGTTATTGTTGCCTGAATACTTCTGACACATTCGCTCCGACGTTTGCGCGACGTACTCACCGGCCTCCGTGTGTGTGTGTGTGTTTGCGTCGGGGTGCGTCCGCTAGCCTGTCTTACCCGGGATGAGTCGACGAGCGTTCGATGCAGTTCGATGCAACGTCGAACGATAACGGCAACGCTGCCGCGGCGGAATGTTCGATACGATGACGCGAGTTTCGAAATTGCGCTCATCGGAGATCAGAAATGCGCCCGCTCATTTTCGTTCGGACGTCGCTGACGATGAGACTTTTCCTAGAAACGGAAGCAGATTAGTACGTTACACGCCTCGTCTCCAAAATGTGTCATGTTCTCACGAGTCCAATAAAGATTCCCTCTCCACGTTCGTTTGACGATCGCCACTCGTCGTGGGCCGGGTCACCGGAGACCCAGACACCGGTGGCCAACGACCAACTAGTTAGCCCGGAAGAGCAGAGTGAATTTATTCCACCCTCACCGATTCGAAGGCGTTCGTGTGCGTGCCAGCATCGCCAAGTTTGCCGCGATGTCAACTTTTGCCGGGACTTAGGCGTGCGCATGCGCGCGCACGTTCATTCCAGGGGAAAAAAATGAAAGGCGCCGGAGGAAATGAGGGCCGGTAATGCGCTCGCTGTCGGCATGCGTTATGAAGAAAGTTTATACGGCGTTAATGGCGGGTCAGGTGGATTCTAATTGCGTTTTCTTACGCGCAGGCGCGAGTGGCAAAGAATTCCGTTCTAAGTTCCTGATGTCGGCATTAGCAGAACTTTGATTTCCGGCGGTTGTCAGAATCGAAACTTTCAACATTTTGTAGTGAGTGCAATCGTATGATCGTTGGAGTTAAATAGAAATAAAATACGCATAAAAGTATGTCTGGTCATGGGTTGATAGAATATTTTAATGATAACATGAGATGTAAATCGGTGAAAAATGAAATGTTTCCGTTGTAGTGAGTGCAATCTCGCAAAGTGGTTATTAGAATTTTAATCTGAACAGCGAACATGGAGTAATAATTAGAAATTAGTTGTTTTTAATGCTTCTGTTAATCGTGTGTTTTTAATCCTTTATTTAAAAGCTGTAACGAAAGTACGCAATAGGTGCTGAATTTTTGATCTGTGAAACGTGATGAAAATTCGCAGACGGCCGTATTTTTGTTCTCCGCGGCGTAAGAACTGAATATCGATCTTTTTTTAATGTGTTTGTTTCTGCTGTATACACAAAAAATTTGCAATGAATTCAAACTAGTTCTTTGCAAATGCCAACTCTGTATTTATAAGTAACATATTTATTTAAAACAATGTTTTTTGCCAGTTTCACTGATAACGCATTATAATACACAAGAATTAATATTTTGCGAACTGTGCCTGTGGTTAAGCAAATTGAATGTTAACTCAAATACCTAAGCGTTTGCCATAATTTTGGTGAATTTTATTCCCTCTTTCGAGTAACGAATGAGCCTCTCCTCGAAAGAAAAATGGCCGCTGTAATGTCTTCGCTGTTACGTAGGTTATGAAGAAAGTTTATACGAAGTTAATGGCAGAAGGTCGGATTCTCATAAGGTAAGATTTCTTAAAAAGATGTAGTGCTGTTTCAATTATAGATTCCAAATGTAAGTACGTACCGTCGAAATAGTGTCATTTATTTTAGATTACGTCCGCTACCGAAACTGAAGTCACACTCATTTCCCAAAAAGGACAGTAAAATATATAGAAATATATAAAGACTGTATAATGATCCATCACATAATTTGTTATAAATTTAGTGTAAACTTTTTATTTATGTGACATTCTATTTAAAAAAAATGGACTTGCACCACTTTGAAAGTAAACGGCACCTATGATCAAATTCGCTTTTAGATTTTAGGTCTGCGTACAAAAACACGATAGATATTTCTATTTAGTTCTCAGGAAGGAGACTAAAATCTGAATAGCTTCATTTCAAAGCTTTCCAAATATACAATTTGCCCCACATACTACTTTAAATATATCGCCCGGTATAAAATTCGAATAGAAATAAATGTCAAATTGTCAAAAATAAAATACGTTTCTCAACGACGTCATCCCTATCGATAAAATTTTTCTCAAGTTTGGAACGCCTAATAAATGCGACGCTCAAACGAAGATGGCGGCGTCGGGTCGATGAAGTTGTCAATGCAGTCTCTGACACTTCCCATTGGCTTAAAATACGTGTCAGCCAGGTGATGCTGGTAGGAATAGGTTGAAATTCGATGGGACTAGTGTGAAGTCGCGCGAGGGAAAACTTTCGAGTTCCTGGAATAAATAATGTTCTTTCTTTCCCTCCGGTTGCTCGGAACGCTTTCGATCGGAAAGTTGAAAATTACCACTCCTAAATGTTCGCTCCCAGTTTTTACATGCCTCATGTCTTACAACACCTTATTTCAGAGCTGTGCACGTGATACTTTTCCCTCAGTAACACTTTTTTCCAGGAAGCACGAGGTTAGAGTCCCGTTTTTAACGTCATCAGGTTCAAAATAAGTATGTATGGACTGAAAGGGATGATTCAGATTCTTGAACATGCAATTTTTCTGTTTTACTACGAAGTTGTTTACAAGAGTCGAATTTAATATTGGCAAAGGAAATAATTGTTATTTTCAGTCAATTATATGCCATAATTGTCTTTGTAACTTTCTGCAAATTTGTACACAGGAATGATCTTTACTATTGATGATTGACGGGAAAAATTGGAATTTTCAGCTTCTCATATGCCTTAATTGTGTTTTGCTACAAATTTGTTTACTAATGTAAATTTTAATATCGATAAAAGAAAGATTTGGGATTTTGAGACACTTATATGCCATAAATGCCTTTATGACTATGTCTTGGTTTACTCAAACGTTTCGCGATCCCTTTTCTTCGAAACTTGAACCCATATATCATCCTTATACTTTCTTCCCAACTTATATTCCGGTACCCAGCCACTCCCTTCGAATTTGTAGTTTGATTTCCCACAGCCTACTTTTACTTTCTACGGTACATAAACGGGCACTAGGCATGTTTCAAACTCATAAATCAATCCTGAAAAACGTCAAGTACACACTTTCCCTTCAAACGAGTGTTTACTTATAAACTAAACTCTCTGCTGAAGTCGTTATTTATAGAACTTTATCGTTTCCAGGAAAATAAGATTCTTTCTCTTACTGCACTGCCACCTGATTTCAAAATTCTCACAGAAAAACAATGAATCATTATTGAAGAGTCACTCGGATGCTAATTGAAACTTGGCTCTTTCAAACTTTTCATGATTACCTTTCATTACTGAATTTGTATATCAATCTCAAACTTCTTTCCGGTCTGTATTTCGAAACTTGGCCATTTCCACTGATTTTGTAGCTTGATGTCATATCATTCACTTTTACTTTCAGTGATAAACAAACAAACACTGCACTTGCTTCAAAGTTTCAATCAAACTCGATGAACGCCAAATACACAGTCCTCTCTGATTTACAAGTGTTTGCTTTTAAATTCGGTTCAGTTTTAAGTCAATAGCTTAAGATCGATCTGGGTTGCTGAAAAGCAGACACCTTCCTCAAGTTACGTTGTTATCCAATTCCATAATTTGCGCGGAAAAACAGCTGCCTGTTACGGCAGCATCTTGAATCGACGTTCAAACCTTCCAACGACTCTTCTTTTCAGAACTTAAACCTGTATGTCAACTTCAGATTGTTTTCCGATCTATATTCTGGTATTCAACCGTTCCCATTCAATTTGTAGTTTGACTTCTTTATATAGAAACTATTGTTAAAGTTTGTGACGCATCGTTAAAGAGTTTGATTCCTCCTTAATTACATTGATTCCTCCATAGTTTAACTCACACTACACTAGAGTCATCACTTTTGTGGCTATTTAAAAATAGGAATATATTTTATATTTCTATATTTCTAGATCTACTTATAAATCAATTCGTTGATTTTAGAAAAGAAAGATTTCTAGAAATGTTCTTACTACGTTCCTTATTCTTTTCTATGAACACTCACCATGCTCAAGCAGAGGCCACACACTCAAATCTCAAGTTTGAAAACGATTCCATCAGTCGAGCTCTCGTTACGCCGACTGCGAATCAAAGGAACTCTCACTTCCCTCTCAACTTTTAATTAAACTCGAAACACTGTTTCCTCCGAGGTGAAGGTCTATGAAGAATGGGCATAAGTTCGCAGCAAGCTTCAGAATGTAAGGGACGCCTGCAATTCTAGAAATGACCTTTGCATATTCCTTTCTGACCTCAGACTCGTAGGAAATTCTTGGCCATCAAAATTCTGGCACACTTATCGGACGACAAAGATGTGCCTTAACACATAACACTCTGAAAAACGTCAATTAACCATGAAATTCACTGCGCGAATGACCTTCCCGTAATACGCCGTATAATTCATGGGGGTGTAATTGCGAGAGAGAGGGAGAGAGAGCGGGAGAATTGGGGACTAATCGCGTGTTTTTGTGAAACACGTGAAAATGACATTGTATATTTTGTATATCTTTAGCATGTGTAAATACATTTATTTCCTTTAGTTATAATTCAACCCGTACTTAATATCATCCCCAGCAGAATTCCTACACATATGAGCGAACGTGAACACTAATGAAGAACAAGCTTCGTTTCGGTCGTGAGCACTTAAGAGTAACACTTGTCTACGCAAATAAAGGTCCATGGAAAGCCACGGAAACCCATGGAAATCGGACGGTAGAGACATGCTATACCGGGTGACCGCATTCGTTCCACGGTGTTGCCGTGCGAGCGCGACAGAACACGCAGATTTCAAGAGATGCGGAGGCTTTCACGGACGAGTTCAGGGTCTCGTTTGGCCCGGGCAACGTTTTTGGTGGCCGACAACGAGTCGCGGCGGCCAACGGCAATGGCCGGCAATGTTTCGCATCGGCGAAATTCATTACTTCCAGGCGCAATTCCATATATTATCGCCCGGTTCCCGGAGTTGTTCGGCGCAATTGCCGGTACATTGCGCGGTGCATAACGCTGTCGGGACGGTAACGTGGTGTGGGAGGCACAGATATGAGCCCCTAACTGCGTGGAGGAGCTGAGCGAGGACGGGTGGAACTTATTCGCGTCGCATGCATCGCATGCGGACTCTTCGCTTAGCCTTCCACGGGGAACCTGATCAGTTTCTGTCGTCTTATCGGTTTATTCTTTTAGAACAATTATTATTTGCCCTTTACGAGAATGTGGATTGGCTGGTAAGATTAATCCTGCATAGAGCTGAAAAGTTGGCTAATGAAGGAATGTTTAATTATTCAAATATTGAACGCACAGATATGAAAAGTTCAGTATTCTTCCACCTACTTCATTGATATATTAGTTGATTTAAGAACGTACCACAAAATGCATTAATAAACTCGATAAGTTAATCGACAGAAGAAGTGTCTTATTGGCATACTAAAATTTGGCCACTTTGTATCTATTTTTACAGCTGACCGATCTCTCCCAGTAATAAAAATATATAATGTAATTATAGCTTATAAAAAGTACTCCCACAAGCGATCGTATGAAAAAATCCTTTACAAAAGTTTACTCTTCAGAAAAATAAATGTTCCGAAAAATGTGAAAGATATGCAAAAACAAGTGAAGGTACTCGACATTAAAATATAAATTTTGCATGTACTATTAATTCCGGAAGAGTGAAAATAAAAATGTTTCGCCACGAGTGTTTTCATTATCGGCGGATGCGGTTACAAGTAAAATCGGACTCTGTCACAAAGAGAGCACCGGTGACATATCAAAATCGCATGACATATTGCGAACACTGCACCGAACTTCAAAGCGCGAGCAGAGATGTGGATTCGAGCGGTATCCGTTGATGTCTACATCCGCGATTGCTCATGAATCGAATTCCGCGCAGATACAGGAATTTCTCTTCCATATCAGTGCGCGTAGATGTTTTGCCGAGCGAACTAAAAGTCTGATCTCACGGAACGAGCGGAGTATTCCTCGCTTTCCCATCGTCTCTCCCCTGGCCATCTCTCCAGCTTTCCGAGAACAAATGGTCGGCATCGAAAGCCCAAAGTTCAACTTATGCAGATCCATGAATCAACGCACGCTTAGTCGGCCTTGGATAATGAACGGAAAAATGGCAACATGAAATCTCGCGCTATCCCGTAGCTAGGCGACGCTAACGACTTTAAGTTGGTAGGCGTACTAAGCTTATACCAACTACAATAAATTCAACAAATAGTACACACGCTAAACATCCACCTAACAAGCCGTAAGGTTCGTTAAGAATTCAGTTCGCTCCCCTGTTGCGTCGCGATATTCTTTATCGTTAGGCAGCGATTGTAACACGGTTTCCCTTTAACGCTATAAGGATATTGCGACAACCTTTAAACACTATAGGTACTTCATCAGCACTGGATAACATAATTTTTGTTTAACATATGTAAAAACCAAATTGCCTTAATATAATGACGGAAAGCAATAATGAATTATAGTGCCTTTACGCGAAAATATATAAATAAATTATAATTTTCTCATTTATAATTCTATTCCAATGTCATGTCAATGGTGATTGTTCAACTGAAAACACTTCTATACTTATATTCACCCCTACGCACTATTTCTTCTTACACATCAACTTTCCACGCATCTACCACTCGTACATTTTTCCTTACCATACATCATTACTGTGATCCTTTCCATTACATTCTTCTGTCATCGTTCGTTCGAATATAATATATTCCGTCTGCCATAATTACACCGGTCAATTCATTTATTCCTCTA
This sequence comes from Anoplius nigerrimus, assembly GCA_914767735.1. Lineage (NCBI taxonomy): Eukaryota > Metazoa > Arthropoda > Insecta > Hymenoptera > Pompilidae > Anoplius > Anoplius nigerrimus. Next base: position 633,940 of record OU612086.1, read on the forward strand.
CTATCCCCTACTACACGCAAACCAGTCCTATAAGCCTAAAACCTAGCCCAACCTTCCTCAATACGACAAAACATCCCCTGAACCCATCTAGAAAATCACGCATTACAAACAAAACAAAATACCGACACGACATTCCAAACTTCAAATTGAGTATCCTCAATAGTCACCGTCTCCCCGCCCCTCTCCGCCCGTATTCCTCGATCACAGCCGAGCAGAACCGAGCTCGCCCGCGTTTTACAAACGGTCGGACCGCGATATTGATTTTGATCGGGCGAAAGGTCATTAAGGTGACGCCGAAAAGCCGGCAACGAGTAATTGTTAGGCTCGCGGCCGAGCGTTAGCCGTCAGACAATTTGCCTAATCGCTGGGAAAAGCAGTCAACAATGAGCGCGCCGAGGTAGGAGCGAGAAGCGGGCTCGCGCTCGTGTCGGTTCAACGATTGTCGGGCCGGCGCGGGAGGGAGTGGGGGGTAGCCGAGAGTCGCGGTGTTCCGCGAGCGGCGGCGGAGGGCTTGAGGGGCGGAAACGGGAGAGAGAGAGAGAGAGGGGCGGGGGGGGGGGCGAACAGGTGGCAGGCGGGTGTGTCAGTCGGGCAAGCCCCGCGTCCCGCGAGTTAATCGTCAGGAGCCAACAACGTTCCGTTCTATTCACCGTCATCGTTCGGGGATAATGCTGTCGCACGGTGGGAGGGAGGGGGAGGGGGAGGGGGGGCTGTTTGCGGCGGCGGACGTCATTTTTACCGGCTGTTTGTCGCCTGACTCGGATAATTTTCCCCTATCGGCCTGCTTAATGGCACAGCTTTCGCGCTCGGAATTAGAGCCGGCGACACTAATTTTCTTCCCTTTGCGCGGGGTTTAGTGGAGTGGATGCTTTCGGGTTTGAGGGGAGATTGATTATGGGTAGTGTCGCTATCGGATTTGAACGTGTTTTTGATTATGTGAAGGCGATGTGGGACGAGAATGATAGAAATAGCATTTTCGATGAACAAATGGGTGACCTTCTTTGAAGTCGGTTAGTCTGCATATTGAAATACGTTGGTACTTGGTAACGATCATTGTCACGCGGTAAACATTTTACTGATAGAACGTACTGGATGATACGTATATGGTCTTATGAGCTTAATGTCTGATGGGTGCTTTCATTGGTTATATTTTTGTCTTTTCATTTCGAATATGGTTTATGGATTTACCGGGGAACATTTCTGATGGGCAATGCATTTATGTTTATTGTGATCTGTTGTCCTCGTACATGGCGATCCGTCATTAACTGAAAACAGTACACGGTGCGTGCACTGCTTTCTCGTTACATTTGTACATTCTGATGCCAGCAATTGAAGTGACACAATATCGATAGCGTATCGATAGTCGATGGATTCATAGCTACAGCGCCGGACTATAACGCTCGGGAACTGTTGACAGTAAACAGTGATGGTCGTTCAATGATAATGATAGATAATAAAGCCGGGTCTGTATGTATTTGTCATTGCAAAGTTGAGTCAGCAAACATCTATATTATATCAAAATTCGTTTAGACTTAATGTTTCATTATAACTGACATGTACAGTTCTCTATGCAGGATATGTTAGCAAATGTGAATGGATTCGTAGACCAAATAACTGTGTCAATTCAAAGTTCAACGCTGTCATCGCACATTCAACAAACTGTTTACAATTAACATACATTATACGTTTGTTTAGTTACAAACAGCTTTGAATAAATACTTTTAGTTCTTGTTGTGGTATATGCTATCTCAAGTAGACGTGTTTACTCAGATAAACCATCCCTCGCACATAAACAGACAACCTAACCTCTTATCAATCAAAACCCCAACCACCCTCCACTTATACAATCATTTAACCTTCCCGCACTGCAGCCCATGCTTTCCAAACGCGTACTTCAAAATCCATCTCTTCCAATAATGATCTCGCACACTGCCCATTACAGACGAAGTCACACGTACGTCCGTACAACGTCGAGCAGTTTAAAACAGACAGGCTCAAAACTTCAATAACCGCTTCAATAATCCCGAGCCATCAGCGTTATGCGCAATCTCTCAGTCTCCGCCTATTATAACCCTCTAATTAGAGTCACCCATTTTCAACATTTCCATCCGCCTACCGGCATCCGGCACGCACAGTTCTCATACATTTTGATCCTTCATTAGCCGGAAACAGTGCGCGCTCGCAGCCCGATGCCGGCGATCACAGTAACGTACTGCCGATCCGCTGCCGATCCGCTGCCGATAGTGGATGGATTCGCGGGTATAATGCGAGGGTACAGTTAAAGATAGCCGCGACGGGTGGCGCGAGGAGTGGGGGGAGTCGGGCAGCGGCCGAGCGTCAGCGGCGGAGGAGTGGGGATGAGGCGGCTCGGCTAGCGGCGGCTCGGCTAGCGGCGGCTGGCCGGAGCGTGAGCGTGAGCGGGAGCTGAAGGGGGGGTGTAGGGTAGCGTAGGAAACGTGAGCTACTCGTGAGAGTCCATTACGCGCCGTGAATTCGCGCACATTAATTGCTGCTCCCCTTTTCAGTTCGCGCTCGCACGAAAGGACTGCCCTCACTCCCTCTCCCTCTCCCTCGGCCTCAGCCTCACCCTCTTTTTGCTTCCGGTTTGAATTCGAAATGGATCCTAACGGCGGCGCGGTTCGCCCAGGAGTCATTCATGCCAAGTGGAATGTAAACGACATCGCGAGCGTGCGAGCCTTCGCAGCGAAAGAATAACGGCCATTCGTCAAGTGGACGCCGCTTCAGTTCAGCCGAGTTGAATGAAATTAATGCTCCTTCTTACACTGTCTGTCTACTCGCCTGGCATCGGGGGGGGGGGGGGGGGGAAGCGCCGCGCCATCTTTTGTGCCCTGTCTTAATTTTTGCCACTTCGCGCGTCCTGCGACGTTTCTGTTACCTGGGCCGAGGACGCGCGTGGGTGGGTCTCTGTGTGTTGGTGTGATGCGTGGCTCGTTCGCTGTGGGGGTTAGATGTGGTGTGTTGCCGATGAGTCGGTAATTATTCGAATGCGGGAGGACGGGTTGAAGGGTTGAGGTTAGGAGATTCTTTCGTTCGTTCGTGCGCGTGTCAAGACTTTTTTTAGTGCAGGGCATAATGTGTGTGTGTTGGTACGGATAAGAGTGCGAAGGGGTTGGTTTGAGTAATCTGAGAATGGGGCGGAAATAAATGGAGTGTTACGAAGTACGTTTTGCTTTATCTTCTTTGAAATTAATGGACAAGTAAAAATTGAAGAGTTTGAAATATAAATATCATGTTAGTTATGATGAATACACTGGCTTTTTACGTATAAATATGCTCGTAGAGACGAAATTGAAGTTTCTTTATTATTAACATATCCATTATGAGCACAGTTTCTGTGAAATTTTGTAAGTAAATAATTTCAGCTATTATTACTCACAGAACAAGAATATGTACGTGCGCATTATTATGAATCGTTGATTATGGATACAAATGTAGAAGATGGAATCCATTATTGGCATACAATATACATAATCTCTTCATACTGAAAAAACTGTTGAATAATTGCATTTACTCTTACATCATGATATTCGGTTAAACTCACCCCGTTCACGATAAAATTTAAAAAGTGCTTCTTTATTGAATATTTACTTGATAAAGGAACAGATATTGTTTTAATGTTTGCATTTGGAATATTTGACGCTCTTGACCCATTTTGCAACAGTTTTACATATGTAGATGTACCTAATACACAAAACCTAATACTTCTTGTATAACAACAGGAAAAGTCTTAGTAAACTCGCTGTCTCAACTTCTTGCCCATGCTTTCACCATCGTATTAGTCACAGACACCGTCAAATCCATCTTTACATTTTCATTCCCCTTTACCCGTGCCTTCAGGTTTACCTTAGGTGTATGTTTTTCAAATTTATTCGGAACGTGTATAACACGTGTGCATATTTAAAGTATCGGATAACTGAGCGTTACGCCGTTTCACGTTCAAACCTTCGGCTATATCGTTTAGCTCTACTTCCACCTCCACCTCCACCTCCACCTTCCACCTTCCACCCTTCACATCCACCTTACCGCCCCTTCCACTTCAGAACATGGTCTTACATAGATCTTACTTATGTCACTGGATTTGCTCGAGTTTGTCTTGAGAGGATTCAAACTTTATGTACCGACAACTTTGAAATTCTTCGACTGCACTCCTCTACCTTTTGATATCTCATCCTCTAACTGGCCATGAAGGCTCCAGACTGTCTCTCCGAAGGCCATTTTTCTGCGTCCGTTAATAACAGTCGGAGCTTGCGTTCGATTAATGCAAATTGTGAATGTGTCACCGTTGAAGTTCAATATTTGTTTTTGTAATAAAAATGATTGTTTCTAGACGAACTGCTTCTGTTATTGTAACATACTTAATATGTGTTAACGAACTGCTTCTGTTATTGTAACATACTTAATATGTTAAAAGGATATTTAAGTGTTCCGTTTGGCAAGGTAAATATGTAGGCGTGCCATTTATGCTATTTCATAATTTGTTTCGAACTGTAATACTTAAAATAGGTAAAATATCGATGCACAGATCACAAAATGCGGAGCATACATCCTTACGGCTCAGCGAATAGCATAGTTATAAGTATATTTATATTTTTTAACTATATTGGTAAGACTTAATTGCACATATACATTTATATTATAACAATATAGTCCTAATGATAAAGCATTCCAAAGTTTTTAAACGTGGAAACTTCCAAATCGTTATTGTTACAATTATCACCCATCGTAAATGAAAAGGGAACATACGCTGTCCAAATAAGATAATTTGAAAGGAGCGCGCAAAATATGAATACACAGATCGCAAGAAGCATGGCGTAGGTCACAGCCCAACGAGTAGCATCGTCGGCTTACTTATGCGCGTTAGCTCGGAGTTTTCCTCAAGCGCGAATATTTATTGCCCCAGGGCGGGCAACCGTACGGATTGAATTATAATGCGGTACGGACCTTAGCCGTATTTTCCATTTGTTACGCGCTAGAGTCCTCCCCCTTCATCGCCAACCTCCCTCCTGCCCTTCTAGCTCCTCCCCCTCCCGCGCCCCCATCCTCGTTCTTTACATCGTCAGCGCCTCCCGCAGTTCTCCTGAGAAACGCGATCCTTTCTTTGTCCGTCGTCTTCAGTAATTCTTTAATTGTCCTTTTGCTACCCTTTCCCTGACTCCTTCCAACGTCTCACTTTCTTCGGCTTCTTCATCGCTGCCGTTCCTTCCTTCCTGTTCCGACTCATCTTATTTTCCGCCCACTTATTTCTATTGCGGCTTTCATGCCGGCTGCCAGGCAATTTTTATTACCCTTTCGTGATTTTTAGGCGTCTGCGTCGTGAAATTGTCGTCAGCTGCCTTTTTTTGAAATTATTTTAAAATTATTAAGTTTAGCGCAGTTTGTACAGAAGTAATATGCCTAAGTTATCCAATTTTTATTAATTGACCGTTCCAGAGAGTGCAATCTATTGAATTGATCATAAATACAAGAAATTGGTAAAATTCTTGTGCCAGGTCGCTCATATAGGTTATGAAGGCTTTCTTGCCAAGTTTCTGAGCCGACGGATATCAATTTTCTGTTTTATTTTATTCCATTATACTAAGTCTTTTTTTACCACATTTATTCTCTACACTTCTCTGTATCCATCCCCCTGCCAGGATTTAATCTACATTTTTATAAAATTGCTCTCACTCCAGTTTGTGATCTCAAAACAGGGCCTCAACTATCTTTTTTGTTTACATCAAAAAATCTTTCCTTTGTCAAAAGCACCAGTTTTCAAACATCCCACTATATATACATTTCCTCAGCTTTATATTGAATCATTTGTGAAAAATAGATACCAATAATTAAATCAGAATAAATCAAATACAGTCGCATTCAAAAGCCACATAACTTCATAAAATGTAACAAAAGTCGTCTTGCAACCGGCCAAGCCAACTTTATAAGATTATAAAATTTCAAACCGTATAACTACCAGTTTTTCATCGATCCAACATAATCAAACGGTTAGTTTAAAAAATATCACATCTGATAATCGTGTTGTAGACGTTACTGCGGGGCGAATTTGAGGTAGCTCAAAAAGATAGTGGCAACCAAATGCCCTTTGAAGGCGAGAGCTGATTCGATCGTCATGGCCCGTTCGGAAATCTTCGCCGACATATCCGGAAGAAAGTACATCGCCAGTATATATCACCTCACTTAATACTTTCATAAAACGATCACCGGGACGGGACTCGGCCGGGCAAAGTTATAAAGTTACAAATTCCCTCGGTCTGAACGTTCTTAGGGAACGCTGTTACACTCCTATATATAGCACCTTTTACCCTTGTTTCTCCGCCTTTCCCACTATATCTCGTACACTTCCTGGATATACCCTCCGTATTCCTTAGGTGCGAGTCAAGGGTGTTTCATATTTCCGTTCATATTGTACAGATTTCGAGCTGCCCGCTATCCTTCTTTCCGGACGGGTAATTTGTTACGAATTTATCACTCTATCCTTGTGGGATATCCTTGCATTATTCGTCGATATTATATAATGTAGTACCTATATGTAGTATAATTCATAAGTTACATGACTTGCACCCTTTCAAGGGAAGCAATTGATTACATTAGTACAGTTTGAGATCATCTTAACTTTTGCAGCCGTATCAGCTAATATGTATGTGTATATATAGTATATGTATATTGCACTAGTAAAATTTGTGACTTTTAAGTCGATTTTTCTCGAAAACGGAACGTTTAAAAAAAAATTGTCATACGTTTTTTTCGACTTATTTTTCCATGTAGATTCACCTGCTTTTCGTTTGTACCACCGGATCGAAACCACCCTGTTTATATAACGACACAATTTTGTATGAAGTAAAATACTGCACCGATACAATTTTCGACGATTTTGACTTATGCAACAGTATCAACGAATATACTTATAATTATACGTTTTGACCTAAAGGAAATTTCTACACCAATGCAATTTGTAGTGTAGTATCCTGACTTAATAAGCAATATACCTAAACCTATACATACATAATTCCTCGTTTTGACCTGGAGCAAAGTACAAATTTTAACTTAAGTAGCAATCAACTCTACCCGCTGTCAAGCTACCGAGCAGTTCAAAGCTGACAGTCGCCCGCGCACTATTTTATATTCCATCAGAACGCTTAGGGGATTGAATGGAGCAGGTGGCATGCAGGTTAGGTATGAAAACAAGATTTTCGGCAAAATAAACAGTTTACTTTGTACGGCGCGCAAACCGTAGCCGGCCGCGACATGATCTGCCTCCCGATGGCCGCCGATACTGTCTCGGGCGCATTTTCGATTCCGGTCGCATTCCTTCAAATGCGACTTCTAAGTTTGATTAAACGCCCCATTGTCTGGGACACGCTCTGGCGAGCCTTACTGACGAGCCTTTCTGACGAGCCTTTCTGACGAGCCTTACTGACGAGCCAGCGGCAGGGACGAAGCGGGCCATTGTCTTTTTCCACTCATCCATTTTCATACGTCGTCCCGCCAATTACATTCAGACACCACTTCGTCGCCGGGCCATTTGGTATGAAATCGGGCTGCGGAAAAAAAAATTTCGCCACGACGACTCCATCGTCGCGATCATTTCGCTGATCGTCCCGTCGGCGTCGTAGCTCGTTCGTAATGTTGTAACGTTGAGCGTAATGAGCGACTAAATGTGTCGACTGCGCGGCTGAAATTATTCGTAATGGTGGGAGAAAATGTTAAGCGTTAAACATTGGCTAACAATTTTGGTATGGTCAATTTGATTTTGCGGACACAATTGCGTGTGACCTTGCTAACCGTAGGACAGATCATGTCGGTGGATTTTTTTATTGTCATATAGTAGACAGTAGAGTGTTGTACGAAATCGTATATAATGTGAGGCAACATGTTTGAACTGATTATTGCTATATCAAATTTTATTTTCTGTTCAGTCAAATGAAGCTGTTATTTTCAAATAAATACCATAGGTATATATGGAGTTGATGAAAAGAATATTATGAATCTACGAGAGGAATATTTAATTTCGTTCAAAATCACATTAGGTCTTTGTTTTAGTAGCAAACATTCATTTTTAACGGTCGACTAAAGCATATTCAATTCTTAAATCAGGTTATTCCTGCCGTTCATTATTTACCCCGTTGTACGGAAAATCGCTTTAATCGCAATATCTTTGTCGCATAAAGCACATCCAGTATAAACGAAAATTCCAGAATACAGCTCGAAACGAAGCATAATATGACATTCACATCATCACAATAAACGAGAACCAAAACGCAATATAAAAATCTTTAATACGTACAGCAAAAAGTCCAACTTTTCATATACAACACTCCGTTGGTATCAATTAAAAAAACAGTTAAACACCCGCCGAAGAGAAAGAAACACAATAAGCATTGCATTACCTAATATAGTTAATTCTATAATATCAGGAAGCATACCGATGCGTTTCCCTGCTCGCCACGCATTAATCCAATCGGGACGTCAGATGTGTTCGAAACTACTTATTCCCCCCCTCCCCCCTGACCATCCTCTTTCCAGCCCTTCTCACCCAACCTGGCCAGGCATGCTTCTTGCACATTCTATGTACATAGGTGCACATAGGTGTGTGCACACATGCACGCGGTGCGCTCACGTCTTCCAGCTCGACCGAAAGCATACATCCACTCGCCGTATTCCTAGTCACGGTCTTGATTAGCCTAATAGAAAACACAAACACGGCCTTAATGTATACCATCGATATACCGTGTACCCGCGAAGTCGAAATATCGTCTGGAACCTTGGTACGTCGTGTGAGAACAGAGATAAAAGTAAAGAGGGGGGGGGGGGGGGGAGAGAGAGGAATATGCGTTCTAGAACACTGTCATGAATAAAATACGAGACCATCGTGTGAGCATTGAGACGCGGTAAATAATGCTGCGCTGAGGGATTTTTAGGATATGTCAGACGATCGGGTCGGTTCGAGTTTCAGCGAAGTGGAAATCTGCTGAGTGGATGATGAAAATGAAAGGTGCCGGGATGAGTTTGTTCGGTACTTTGATGTTGGGAGCTTGTAATTAGCGCTAGAGCTACCGACCATTTCTATTCGTGTTTTCATTTAACTTGCCGGAGTGATGCAGGTCAGTGTGTTTGTACTTACAAAATGGGGAGCGATTAATCGTTTACTTGTTTTCATGAGTGCTGATGAGTGTTTCGAAAAAGGAAATATTTCTTGAGAGAGAAGTCATTATGGAGAAAGGTTCAGATCAGTAATTTTTACTGCTCGATAGCTTTAATGTTAAAGAGGTTGTAATGATGATACTTTGATATGGTAAAGTTTGTGAATTTTGATGCGCGATGCAAGTAGGTAACAAAATAAAAGAAATAATCTTTGATAAACGATTTCTGGTTTATGTGAGTTCACTGAATGAATAGTGAAAGATTTTTTGGAAAGAAGGATGTGCTGATCTATAAAATATGGATAATACGGTAATGTATTGGAGGATTAAAAGCAGTACAATCTTATGTGTAAAATTTATAGTAATATGGCGTGACTGACGGTTCATAATTATATGAAGGTTTGAAATGATATGGTGAACGTATAACTTCTTGGAATATTTGGGAAATTTGTGATTAAATGAAACGCAATAATAATTGCATAATTCACTATGACATGGTACGATTAAAACTCTCGGAGTACGAATATTGAAATGACAAAAATGAAGTATCATTAAATATTTTCATCCCTTAACTAATAATTCACTCCTAACACTTAAAAACGGTTCAATAAACAAAGCGCCACGTTAATTTTAAACTTTAAGTACATACTACATTACGATTAATCTCTTACGAACGAACAAATCGTATTTGAAATTCGAACATTTCCCACTGGAATGTGTCGCGAATTTTCAGTCTTATGAATCAATGTAACTTTTTCGGACGAACGAACAGTCAATACCGTCAATCCGATGAATTAGGTTAATATGCTCACCACTGCATTAATGATTGACGACCGGCAGAAAGTACAATTTACTGCGTGCACCGTGACTGAATTCCTCAACTTCGATACGCTGCACACATTTACATTGATCGCCGTTACACATTGAAGCCAATCAACTTTCATGATTATTATTGCCGAGCATGGACAGTACGATAGAATCGACTCGTGACAGTCGTTACGTGAAAACCGTTCGACTCGATATCGTTGGAAACATTATCGGGTCAATTTTGAATACGTGTTCCATAATTTCTCTTAAAATGAAAGATTAAGGATCCGTCGTCCTTAAACCTTTCGATAATGAAACGAGGCGCATTCCACGCACACTTTCGAGACCATTGTATTCCCCCATCTTGCACGCAGCCCCATGGTTCCCCGAGCGAAGTCTTTCTATCCATCTTCCCTCATTATCTTTCGCCCCATCCATTGTTTCGGCACAATACGTAATATTATACGCGAAAAAGCGCGTTACGCTAACGAACTTCATCTTCGCTGAACATCTTAACGTCTTCCCCGCGACAATTATCATTATATTCTGCCGCATATGTGTGCATTAGGTGTACAAATAAGTTCGGTGCCCGTTTGTCGTATATTCCATATTTATTTTTATACAGAAGGTACACACTATGTTTCGGAATAAATACTGTCACATTCATATACACACTTGTGTATCATAATACGTTCAATGTTATCATATATACATTCAAAAGAATGTCGATTGCAATTAAATTTGAAAGCAAGAAAAATACGTTTTGCTTCAATATCTCGTATAATATATGTATAAATCATACGTATGCAGATTTTGATGCGTTTCATACGTTCACACTGTGTGTCTTCGTGCATGAACAATGCGAGCTACCGTCCCTGAATTATGCGCAATCCCGTTAAACTGATCCGCCACGTAAAATGACCAGATCTTATCCGTAAACAGCATACCTAATATCTGCACCTGTCCCTGCTTGCTTTCATTGTTCATCGACAAAGGGATATGCGCTCTTCGTGTAAAGCACGCCAAAACCCGCACCATAAATACCAGTTAGTTGCTGGGATTCGTCAAGCTCTGTGCTTTAATAGACTATACATTTTTGGCAAACGCAATGCCGTGTATTCATTTTTACAGAGGAAGCATGGAGAGAAGGAAATGAAAAAGAAATCGTTGCTTGTTGAAACTGCCTGTATACATCAACATATTGTCGCGATCTTTGAAATTTTATATTGCTGAAAATAGTCAATATCCATGTTTTTTGTAGTTTTGACTAGAGTTGATCCTATATAGTTATAAATGGTAACAAATTATTTAGACTATGATTTTAACGAGTGCAAAGTTAACAAATTTAATTCTGAATTAATAGAACAATTAATTGCAGATAATAGAACGGGAAATTCTCACTATGCTTTTTCCGCAGAATTTTTGGTATCAATTGCTATATTTGTCATGCACTCATTACGTTTAATGACTACTTCCGGAAGTACTACTTTTCACTTTACAGTGCACTCTAACTTTATGCACAAATAATGGCCTTACTTTTTGTTAATGGACTTTATTCGAGCGCTGGGCATATTTGGAGAATAATTTTGCAACGCAATTGAAAGATGGATTTTTACAACAGAGAAAGAAATCACTTTAAGAGCGTACACTCATTCAATCTTCGATCTGACGCGCGAACACTGGTAAACCTTTTTATTATGATCGATAAACGGCCTCGTTCTATGCTCTATTTCAAGCAAATTTCAAACGTATTCCGCTGCTCGCAATGAGAATCGTGAGGTGTGAATGCTCGAGTTACACCGCGTTACTTCAACTACCATTCCATCTCTTGAATTTTTATTTCCAATCGGAATTATCCTCCGGATCGTAAAATGCTGTAATCGGATCGACGTGTACTCCGAGTACACGATCCGATTTGCGGGATAGCGGAAGTGCATTCTCAGGAATTTGAACCTGAATAGTTAGATTCTTCTCTGTTTCAGGCAAATACTTGAAAAATATAAAATTTTCTTCACAGCTCTACGCACATCTGACTGGTTTTTAAAATAAAATCCTACATAACAAATCCTTAGCCTTTTATTATTTCATATGACAGTTAAGTGTTTATTTTATTTAACTCATTTTTCCATTACAGCCCATTTTTCTCATTAAAATTTACTGAGAAGATTTTTAAGTAGTGCAGAAAAAGTGAAGCCCCTGCAAATCTCAGCTGGACGTTAAACTAAATGGCTTTCGACCCGAGTAAGAGGAGATTGTTGCATGAGCAGAGCCATGCACCCAGGAGGATTAATTTCCGATTAATACTGTCGACTCGGATACAAACAATGATAATTTGCCGTCAAGGGGCACATTGCCTTCCTTCGATCGCTTAATACCCGGATTATCGTTGCCTGCGAGTTCCGATAAGATCAGCTAATCAAACATTATTCGGCAAATGTATAGAATGCTGGAACAGATGACTCATTCGGCGAAAATTTCATCGTTGCCTGAAAAACGCGCGGAACTGCCTGTATGAGGAACTGTTGACAAGCGTTAGTAATCTGCAGGTGTGATAATACCTGTAAATATAAATGACAGTATCACAACAAGCTGATTGCTGCGGCTTTATACAAATTATTATTGAATAACTGAATTTAGTCTAACAATTATATCATTAAAGCAACCAATATAGAATATCTAACAATAATGATGGACTCATCATGTGCTTCTGTAAAATTATAAGTGCCGTTGATTATGAAACTTAACTACTTAATCCAGGATAATAAAGAAGTACGTTCATACACATATTTCGCAGTTAGAATTACCATTTTTGCACGCATAAATCAGAGACATATTCCGAGCGAAGCTGCATCGACCCTACATATCCTCAGTCCCCTTAGCATCTGAAAACGACACCGACCTACCGCAATCCCTCGAGCCTACGTCGATCCCAGCAAAACTCAGCTCAGCCCCCCGCGGCACGACGAATTATCGGCCAGCGAACGCTGCCAATTTGCACATCGTGAAATAGCGCGAGACTACTTAGCGCTTAATAGACACAGTTTGCACACTTTCGCCTGTTCTCCGCGCCCGCCCCCTACTCCCCTCGGGTCCCGTTCGCCCGGCAAATCGTTGCTCATTTAACGCAGTATCATTATTGGTCGATCGTCGGATTATAATGAGGTAGCATGTTGGGATTAAACGTATTACCGCGCGCGTGTAAATGCAGTTGGTAGGACGCGGCTCGGTAGGCAAAATGGTCGCTGCCGAGCGCGAGGATGAAGGAGTGGGGGTAGCAGAGTAGTAGCGCGCTGATTGTGGGAGTAGAAGGCGGTGGAGTGGGGGGTACTAGGCGCGATAGAGCCTGGTCGGCGGAGTGGGGGAAGATAGGAGGGAAGCTGGCTTCGGCCAAAGCACCGGGCTCACAAACAGCACGAACAGGCCGAACAACATGGTTAAACAATCCACCGACAATGGACCAACGCCGCTCTCGGTCGCGCTAGACCGGGACTTCTACCGGATTATTGTAACGAAGAGTTCGGTACACACGTGCGCACGTATATGTTTACCTATGTTAATGTCCCTGCTGCGCTCGTATGCGAATCTCTGCACGTGCGGGCCAGTGCTGCGACTATGTAAGAGTGTGAGAGAGAGAGAGAGAGAGAGCGAGAGAGAGAGAATGGGTGTGTGTGTGTCGGGTGGCGCTTATACACGGCCGATCGACCCGACGCACACTGGCACGTACGAGTGCACGTGCTGGTACCTACGGAGGCGTATAGATACCGTTCCATGGGAAACAATGATAACGCTGCCACGCGACTACTTGTTATCGCGACTTTGTGCCGCTTTCTCGTTTCTCGTTTCTCGTTTCGCGCCCGGCAAGCTTCAATGGCGATATCGCGCATGTCTTCGGCGTCTCTTCGTTCCTTCTCTCTCTCTCTCTCTCTCTCTCTCTCGCGTGTGGAAGGCTTCGTGAAAAGTTTAACGGGGCAGCCTGTTGACGATGCGTTCCGAAACTTTTTGAGCACGATAAAATATGTTAACGCTTGATTGCGTTTGACGGTAGGAGTTACTGATTAAAAATGCAATGATTGCGAGATATGTTACAGCAAGTGGCTTAGAGTAAGGTGTAATTAAAAATGTCAGAGCAATTAATTTCGACATTGAATCTTGGCAAGATCATTTTCTTTCGATAGCAAATACGTTTCGTTACCTTCTGGTATGTGTGAGGAATGTGTTTACATAAACGCGGAGGTACGTTATTTATTACAGGGCGCTACGTTTAATTGATATTTTTGACGTATGGGCCCGTGTCAAACGGGCGAGGCAGAAGAATTTACGCACACCGTATTAGATCGCGGTTCGGCCGCTGAAATATTCATTAAATCTGGCTAATTTGAGGGTCAGGAAGGTACGGAGGGTGCGCAACTTTTCATCCTCCTGAGAGATTTGTCTTCGAGACAGCAATTTTCATTTGCGTGTGTAAATTGCGCGTGGCTCACGCACGCGGGCACACACACGCGTACATGCTCGCACATTAATATACATTTTCGCAAACAGGAGCGTGCGCGCAAGCCTCCTAATGAGCCCTGTATAATGGAATAACCAATTCGACCTTTTTCTTTGCCATTCCTTTTCTTCCGCCCTTCTCTGTGCTTTTTTTTTGCCTCCAACTCGCCCCGAAGCGATGAATCACTCAAACGTAACCGACGGAGAACTTTCTTACTGGATCAGAAGTAAGGCGAGGACAGGACTCGGAAAAGAAGGAACACTCGATTCCCGAGGTTTTCAGGGGGGTTAAAGTTGAAATTTGTGGGCTAATCGGCGTCGGAAATGGGAAAGAAGGCGAACATGAAAGTGAGAAAGGTTCAGGTCTGAATAAGATCTCTTGTTTTGGAGTCAGACATCTTTTCCAAGTAGCAGATTTGAAATATTAGTAATCGTAAGTCTAAAAGATGATCTACAAAGATATTGAGTATGATCGTGCAGCTTTTTATTCATTGGATATTATAGAACAAGAATAAATGTTTAAATATATATTTAAAACATTCTATAAATTATTGATCGTTTCGAGTTATAAATCGTTTCGAGGATCATTAAAAAAATACAAATAAAACCTCACTTTTTGAGCAAAATCTTCACTCTGAACACACTGTGCTCATGTGCCAAATCCAACCATCCTGACAAAAGAAATATTTAAAGCAAGTATCTCAATTTAGTAGTAGCACAGATTCCTACCGAATCAGCGTCGTATCTTTCATTCGCACCTTCGTGCCACTTACCTCATCCTCCGCCCAAGAAAATATTTAACCGCTCCCTAATAAACTGCCCCCGCTCATCGCGCACGTCGACGACCTCCGAGCATCTCCGTCAGATTAGAGTACGCCATTACCTTCAACCCCCTGGCCGGAAGCAGAAATCTTTCGGACTTAAAGCAGGTGACCGGGTCCGGCCCGCCCCGCGTAACACATAATTCATGCTAAAACTAGAAGTGGCTGCATCTCGTGCGCAAGGAGTTTGCGGAGCCATGTTTACCCAGACTTTTTCGTTACTTTTCAAGCTCGGAAGTACACCTGCGAACTTTCGTGACACCGTTCCCGAGACTCGGTAGATAGCCACTTCACGGCGGAACGCGGAAAGGAGGGGAGGGGGGAGGGGGGGAGAAAATAATTATGCCGCCGCTCGTCAGGGCCTAGAATTTTGGAAAACGCGGTACCCGATAACGATCCCACCGAACGGGAGGTGGGCACTACCAGGAGCACCGGAATCGAGTCTTATGCGGCAATCCCGGGAGTAATGGGCGTCGCGGCGTCTCTGTTTCTCATAATGCAGCCGCGGAAACGATTCCTTCGAAACTAGAATCGGCCGCCCGGACGGGGAACTGGGTAGATGGAATGGTAATGGAACGATTTCCGCGAGCGTCGTCATCGTCTCGGCCGGCGTGCGAGAGGCGAGAAAATCGACTAATTCGACGCTGCCGAGATGCGAATTTTACCGCTTTGAGAACGTCTGCCGTGGCCCTCGCGCGAACGGCCGAACGAACGTGATGGAGTGAGAGCGAAAGGGTAGGCGGGGGGGGGGGGGGGTAGCAGCGAGCTCGCGGCTGGCGGAGTGGGGGGTAGAGCGACTGAGCGGCCGGAGTGGTGGGGAGAGCGAGCGAGTGCACGGTGAGCCAGCGTGAGGGGGTGGGGGCTTGCTGAAAGGGACGCTGAGAAGAATGGGTAGAGGACGGAGAACGGGATGAAAGCTAAAGACAGACGTGAGCGAAAGGAGAATCGAAGAATTCTCGAGTGAAAAGGAGCAGTCGGGCAACTTGCATTCACAACAGTGAATTGCCCCGAGCGGCACTTCTTGCCCGCTTCTTCTCGTTCTTTTCTCCCGTTCGAGTCGATCGTTCGGCTCGTTGTCTTACTTGCATATCGGGCGCCTATCCCTTCTCGTTCGACGTTTAACGGCGTTCTGCCCGGTGGTTACGCGGGAATTTGCCGGTATGCGGTGTTTACTGCGTTGTATGGTTGTACTCTGTGAATCTTATGCATTACTCGATTGGCGTTGGTTCTCTTTTTCACGATATAATGACTTGAGATGACTCGTGAATGATCCGTTGCTGGAAATAATTTGCTGATTTACGTTCAGATATACAATTTTCTTGATATTTTACTTTTTGCTGGGATACTTCTTGCTGGGCACACAAGAAAGTAAAATTTACTTTAGAAACGTTTCACAAATTATCCGTCTGAATATATTCATGTAATATTTTTGTAAGTAAAATTTGATACTTTATACAAAGTTCACGAAAAATATAAGCGTTCTAAGAAACTGAAGATGGGCCTAAGATCTTAATCAAAATTTCTTTTTCTTAAAATGAATACAGTATTTTTCTTACTTTTTTTCACAGAACAAATAATTTGAGTTATATGAACTCGTGATATTATGAGTCACCCTGCATAAATGTATGTTGGCGGCATTTGTTTTCAGTCTAATAAGTATATCACAACGTGCTGGTCGTTACTGGTCGTTACCTACATATTGTAAGATGGAAATTGCTGAGGAATTTCTTTTTGAATTATTTTTATAGAATTTTAGTTACGGCCTGGCAGTTTTACATAGATAGTTAAAGTGTCACAGTTCTCATCCATCATTCCTGTTGGCACTTACGCATATGGATTGTGTACTGCTTTCGTTCGACGTATAATGACATACTAATTACTACACGAACTTGCAAATGAAGGTAGCATTTTTACACTCACCTTGGCCGAAGCTTCACTTAATACCCATTATGAACATGACAAACTGCGACAGATATATTAAAATCGTTATAAACTTATCCATTCTTTGACTTATTAGGTTCATTCCAATATTGTGTGTTTCTTTTCATTCGATTTTTAACGATATACGAATTCTTTTGGGTGTTGACATCACTTTATTTGAGATTGTATCTAATATTTTGTGCATTCTCTTAGGGTAACAGTTGACTGTCTGACGAATTGTGTTTATTTTGACCTATAATTTATTACGTAAATTTATGGAACAAAGAATTACAACTAAGAGCTCTGGATGTAATTCAATGAAAAAGAATGTATACATTTTCAGAGGACATGACAATCGTCCTATTGTCCTGCTTGATGTCCGCACAGCGTGAGTCAAATCAGAGACTTTGACTTCTGTCATGTAATACATCACTTCGCTTCATCTTTGAGATTTATGACAGATGCCTTAATCAGGTTGAGCCTCAACTTCCCATTCACAAGATTAACTCATTTTTTTGTCACAGCATAACTCTTCTAAGTGCCTCATCAGACGCCAGATGCCATCTAAATTGATATAAGTATAACAAGATCGAGTTTTAATGAAATAACACCGTACAATTTGATCCAATTTTGCGGTGTCTCCCGTAATTCAACCAGATACGCGCTATACTTATTTGCCATTACATGTTTTGCCATGTCCAACCTCGTTGATACAGTTCTCTTTGGACCCGTAACTCCTCCCTTTACCGCGAATTCAAGATATGCAAAGTTCTTGAAAATGGCCAACGGGACAGGAAACGCAGGAAATTGATTCTTGCTAAAAGTACTGATCTAATTTTCTGCCCCGTGTAATTATTGAAAGTAGTCGGAGCATTCCTCGGATTTAATAGCTTCCTGTAGCTTAAGCACTCTTGTAATGTTCTCTTCCAGCGTTAGACACAAATTAGAACCGACGACCCTTTAATTTAAGTCTCAATTTCGGAGAAAGAAAGTCATCAGCCGAAGCTAAACCTGGGGAATAAAGGACATGATTAATAATGGCTGGAGATGGTGGGGGTAGCGTACTTTTTTTCAATAAAAAGTGTCATTACGCCGACGGCAGAGTGAACCGAGGCATTGTTGCACAAACTTCTTTCCTTCAGCTTCCTTGATGGGTATTAATCTTACGGAATTGTGGTTCATATTCAATTCCGTTGTCGACATTTTAAGTTCTAAAGAATATTCGTTTATTACGAAATTGGCCACGTCTCTTGTAACGACTTCACCTGCTTTCTATTGAAAATGTTTAAGAATGCAATAAAGCGTTATCTTCGTAAACACTTGTCGCTGATGTTGTACACAAGGCGTGTCTTACACGACTGTAAATATTGTAACATTGTCTGTTACAGACTACATTATCTATCCCTATCTAATCCCTATCTGGGATTTGAGTTTATAGATGATGAAGAAATATATTAAATTAAATTTACATTAGATGAATATAATATTTTGTTTTCGTTCCGTGTTATACATAAATTTACATTTTTAATACGAATTATGTTGCTTATATAAAATTAAAAAAAGTTTGTTTTTATTAAGTTTTCTTTTCTTTCTTTTCCTTCTTTTAGTGCTGGGTTTGGGTCTCATATAGCACAGTTTCAAACAACACGGCATTTTCTAGAAATCTGCCTACCGTGTTATAGAAGGACTACCTGTACTTAAGAGCTGAGTTTCTGGATGCCAACGTATCACACTGCTTATGCATATGTAAGACGGTTTAATTTACAATTTCTACTAAAATAAACCCAATTATTATATGAGTTATTTTACCAATATATAAACGCTTTCAAAACAAACGACTCAACTGTTACTGCCCATCGTCGCCAGTCATACAAAAAACATTGAAATAATAGTTTTTAACTTGAAACCGCCGTTATTTTCCGGTTAGTTCGTAAATTCGTTTCGAATTTGATGTCAGATCGTTGCCGTAAAGCGTCGGAATTTCAACATTAGTTTTTCAATTTATTTCTTTTCCCGGTCCGCTTTAATGGGACTGCCGAAAGACTGCTGTTGATACACGCTGGCAAACCGTGAACTCGGCAGCAATTAGAAGAGGCGATAAACGATGCAACCAATAGCCTCCAAACTGAACTGTGCAAACGCATAGCAGCGAGTTTGCGGCTAGAAAGTGGTCAGTTTAACAAATTCCTTTGCGCGCACCGTACTAACAGAATAAAAGAATAACTTCGGCGTTCGCTAATTGAAAATGGCCGTTACGTACTAAACCGTAAACTGTGCCCCCCATTAATAATGTCACGGCCGAAATGGTGAATTATTAAGGAAGTACGTGTAATGCGCGAGACGAAGATGTGTAAAAAATTGTGCAGTCTCTGTGAGTAAATAAAAAGGCAGTTTCGCTTGCGGAGGATATTGGCCGCAGATTGCTTTCACGTTTATTCAATGTCAAGAGGAACATGTGTGTTTGATGAGTACACATTCGTTTTTCGTTTTATGCGATAGATATGGGGGGTAGATCCAGATTGTAATGAAAGCAGTTTTTATTCCTCTCTAGGTTGATTTTGAAGTAAGTAAGATTAGCAAGCGCTTCGTTGTACAGGATCTGATGTAAGTACTCTTCAAAAACTTACCCCAGCTGCTAACAGGTTTCAGCACGAGTCGCTAGCATGTCAAGAAAGGTTCATTCCTGACCTGACATGCATGAGAAGATTGTAAACTTTTAAACCAAGAGTTGAAGTCCAAGAAATGAACCGTTTATATTGAAAGTAGTGTAAGTCCATATTTAAAAAAAATATCACATAAATAAGAAGTTTACACTAGATTAATCATAAATTATATTATATCTCATTTTGTTTTAAATATGGACCCACACCACTTTCAAATAACGACCGTTTTCGGGGCTTGTCCCATATATGAATCTTGTAGTAAGGGGTTAAAACAAACCGAATACCGCAGGATACATTTATGAAAACAGACTTTTGCTCTTACGCTATGTTAATAAATCACCCGATTTTGCCATAACTGCCGAATTCGAAGCAACGAAGCGTCATGAAAAATTGCGACAACTAAGAAGCATTCTTGTTCACTTCATTCTGGCGAGGTAGGTAAAAAATAGTCGGCCAAAAGGATGTACAAAATTAAAGGAATGCAGCGGATATCAGAGTGCGGATTATTACACCGGATTACACGAGCAGCTCCTTTTTTGTCCATGGCTCGGCAATATTCGTGGAGCAGCGGCGGTAGGGTGGGGGGTCAAAAATCTACAACATAAAATAAGAAGAAAGTGTCGCGCGAACGTTCAGTTATTCACACTTTATCTGCCGCGTTATATGAGGCGGAAGAAAATGCCTTGCCCTGGTTCACTTTTACAGTACATTTGAAATTACACCTATTCCCAGGAATTCATTCGATGCACACTGCCCGCATCCAGTCGCGTTTTTCACCCAAATATACCATCCTCATCTCTAATCCGGTTTACTTTATTAGATTGTGATAGTAGTCCTATTACTCTACATTCTTCGGCACGATTCCTTTTAAAAATTGACACATTTGATGAAATCGATTTTATTCCTTTGTAGGATCGCATATATATCAGTGTGCTAATTTTGCAATTTTCAGAATGACCTTGACTTGGGTGAGCTGTCGTTCGGAAATTATCTTCGCTTCAAAGTAACGGTCACCTTTGACTCGTCGGATCTTTAAGTTTAGAACTTTTACGTTAATGCAATAACTTTGTTAGCTTTAAACGATTTACTAAATTTTTTACCCACCAAAGATTGAGAATGTGATTGTTATATTGTACAATGTTGAATGTAAGAATTGATGGATGTATGTCAGAGTCTTTAAGCTGTAATCTTTAAAATTAGATAGCCTACTGAACCTTCGTGCTTTCGGACCTTCAATCCTCCGCCAACCACGCTACAATGTCGGCGAGCAAAAAAAACTTGAAAAAAGAAACTCCGACGCCGGAAGCTTCATGGAGTGAGATACGGTTAAGGCAACGCACGGCAGTAGGGGGTGGGAGAGAATGGGGGTGGAATCGGGGCCAGGTGTTATAGTGCTATCCGAATGACACTTTTCTAATTCATCGTTCGAAGATGGCGGCGACGTACGACAGTTTCGTCGACGTTTAAATGGGACACCTGTCGCTCGCGGCGTCGAACGCGGCGTTGAACGCGGCGTCGAACGCGGCGTCGAACGCGGCGGGAACACCGGTAGCAGAGGGAAGAATCTGGAGGGGGAAAAAAAGAGTTAGCTCGAAGGCGGCAGCTAAAATCGCTGTCGGCTCGCATCCGGATCGCTTTCCGGCTATCGATCAGCTTCCTTCGCTGCGGACGGCCCAACTGCCGGTAATGGATATGGAAACGTTGTCGGCCGAGGGTCTGGCATACCTTTTTCGAGGCATTCCACCCAGCGGGACACGTTAATTCGATAAATGGAACGCACCTCTGCTCTTCAACGCTCGGTAGTTTCTTTTGTTTGCGTTCTGTCGTTCGAAACGGATTTTACTGGATTTTGGATTCATGTAAACGGTATTGTGTCTCTACAGCATGCATGTAAACTGTGGACTTGTATTGTTATAGAGTGAGTATATGTAATTGATGTTTACAGGGTGACCAAGCGGTTCAAGAAAATAGGTTGTTTGAATAAGAAGAGATAATAGAGATAAATTATTCTCTGCTGAAAGTCTGGGATACCTTTTTCGAAACATTCCACCCAACGGAAAACGTTAATATCGATAAACGAAACGTACCTCTGCTTTTGAACGCGGGCTAACTTGTTTTATTTACGTTTTGTCGTTCAGTTCGGATTCTACTGCGTTTTCAATTCATGTCAATGGTATTGTGTCTACTGCATGCGTATCCTACCTATTGCATACATGTAAAGTGTCAATATTTATTGTTATCGAGTGAGTAGATACTGTTGATGTTTACAAAGAGTTCAAATACTGCCAAGAAAAGATAGCTGCTTCAGTATAATGATATGACGACTAATTATGGGCGGATAAGAGTCTGATAAACCTTTTCCGAAGCCTTTTGTCCAATTGAACACATTGATTCGATAAATCAAACCGACCTCTACCCTTTAACTCTGGGTGGCTTGTTTGTTTGCGATCTGTCGTCCAGCCCGGATTCCATTCTTTTTCGATTGCTATCAACGATATTGCCTCTATTACGTGTATGCAAAGGTTGCGCTGTTGTTATGATACAGTGCATAGATGCTATTAATATTTTGTATCAATAAGAATTCATAACGGTGATTAGTTAGTTCACTCAAAAACATCTGCTTACTTTTTCTTACATTTTTTACTTAAACGAACACGTCAATTCATCATATTAAATAGGCCTTTGTTTTTAGGGTTTGGATTTTTTGTTTTCTTTGAGATTTTGTAACGGTCTTTTTGATCGACGCGTTGCATATGTTTACACATATATAATTTACACAGAGTTAAGTAATATAAATAAATAAATATGAAATAATGAATAATTTTATGTGGATCGTCATATATTAAGATACTCTCTCAATCGTCGTTATACACTGTTAAAACTTATTCTCCACGTTCTAATATAAATAATATTAAAATAACTATATATATAATAAATCACTAATACATACAATTACACACACATCTCTTTAGACGTCTTAGGCCATGGCCCCTTAAAGTACGGCGGGATACAATAATCTTCTCGTAACGGTATAATATTATATTATAGTTTGGCGGGCGAGCGTTTCGTGCCTTCTCCGGCTACCGGTAGTCTTATTCTGTTCGCATCAAATTAGCAAACGCTCGATTCGGGCTCGCTCCCCACCACTCGCCTCTCGCCATCTAGGTGTCTTTTGCTCGGTACGCAATGAGTATCGTTACAATTTACTAATGCACATCGATTATTCTACTCTTTAACCTATCCTTTAACGGTGTCATAAATATTGCATGATTAGTTAAAACTAAATATTAACTGATACATCTATATTCATAGGCATTTGTATTAACACGAGGAAGTATCGGTAGTGGTTTTAGTAAATTGAGGCACCACCTAGGATAACAAAGGGTTTTAATTAAGGAACAATTCAAACATATCGTAGCTGAAAATTACGATTGCTGGCAGAATCGGATAACTTTTTAGAAGCCTTGGTCAGGACATTTCAATTCGTTAAATGTATTACAATTCTGAACTCAAATACTGTCCTTGTTCTTTTGTTCCCCTTTTATGGCTGAGTATCATTTCTGCTGTTCTATCTACTGATACAGTTTGGCAACGTTACGTGTATTGTAGAATGTCTGTCACTGTCACGTCTTTTAATCGTAAATTGTAGCACTAACACATTTAACTGTCAGGATAGACTCTATTCTTGCCAACAAAATCTCGCCAAAATGTTCATTCACAATTTACTTAATTTAACCGCTTACCGCATGATATTTTAGAGACATCTGAAAAAAGAATACGCAGACTGCTTTGAAGATATACGTCATAGGAGGAATATACACAATTATTACCATAAGAGCTTCACCGGAAACCGACAAAGGTACAGAAAACGTGTTCGGTGCAGAAATCTACCTGGCCGTATCGCGTACCGGTTGATGGATTAAGGAAGAAGAGGATAAGAACGATGCTCGATCAATTTATATCACCTACTTCCCATTAAGCCAACGTCCGCGTATAAATACATCGTTCACTTAAAAAGCTTCGCTTGCAGTTCGTACATAATTCAGTTCCGCCGTTCGGAAAATCGTAAAAAAAGAAACCTTTCCTTTTTGATGGGCTGGCGCATTAATGCCGAGTCAATCTTCCTTCTAGCTCGCCAATAGTCGAATTAGTCCGTCCGCCTTCGCAGGCTCGAGACTCGAACGTTGACCTCGGACAAATCTATTCGCACTCCCCTGCTTTTACGAAGGTCGCCTCGGCTTATCCGCGGATAGCGATCTTTCGACAAGCCTGAAACATTCTCGAGGAGTGTCGCAGATTGCAGCTTAAGATGCGATCGAACGGCGACAGGGCCCTCTTCTCATCTCCCCTCTCATTGGCATTGCAAGCGCGAACATTAAACGGCCAATTTATTCCTCTTTAATCCGCTGGAAGTGACTGACGTCGAACCGGTTCGTCAGGCGGAAGTGCACAGAATCGAATGAATGCAATACGTTTCTTGATATGTGTCAGAATGTTGAGCTCGGGATTTGGAAGTGATGAGGGAAGTTTGAGTATAAGAGTGGTATGAGAGTATGTAGTTGCGAATTTGTCGTATGAAATGAAGATCAGATTTCTGTACGTGGGAAATATTTCAAATAGCAATGTATTTTCCATTTTCTTCAATGATATTTTGTCATGTTTTTGGTAACTTCATAAGACCGCGTTCATGAAACTTCTGAATAAAAGTGGTCTTTATCACTGAAAAACAGAAGGCTTTCTATAGTTGTAAACCGAAAATACTTTCTTGTCAATCCAATAGATGCGTGAGGAGTTTCAACTGAAGGTAGGTTGAGTTATTGTTAATTGGACCTAGTTGGGTCTATGTTCCAGTTTGCGGATAATCGTTATTCGATAGTTTAAGTATTCGTTCGTTTAGAAAAGTTTGGGACGTATTTAGTCAATTAGCTGTATAAACGGTGCATGAAAATTGACTTTTTGCTAGAATGTAGTTGCCAGAATGCCAAAGTATCCACTTTAAGAAATAAAAAGGTTTAGAACATACGCTATGAGAACACATCGCGATACCTGTCAGTCAAATTGCGCTGGAATCAAGAAATAATCCGTTTCTAGGAAATAATGCTTAACCTCCATTAAAAACATAAAATCGAAGAATCCAACCAAGAAACAAAAAGGCCTAAAACATACCCTACAACAACATATCGCGATACCTGCCAATCAAATTACCTTGGCATCAAGAAATAATCCTCTTCCAAGAAAAAATACTTAACCCCCATTTAAAACATAAAATCAACCTATCCACTCCGAGAAGCAAAAAGGCTTGACAAAACATACCGTAGGAGAGAACACATCGCGATACCTGTCAGTAAAATTACCCTGAAATCAAGAAATAATCCTTTTCACCTCCCGACGTTCCCGCACGACGCGTTCTCACTGAATCCAATTATTTCATCCACTGCCCCTCCCCCTCCCCTCCCTCTGTCCACCCCACCCCATCGCCAGCCGTCCCATCACTCTCCCCCCCCACTGTCCCTTCTCGACGGCAAGGTTCGTGGTCCAACCGAGTCTGGCGTCTGGTCTCTTTCCCGATCTTCCCGACTGCTGCTATCCTTCTCTCTGTCTACCGATTCCCGATCGCTGGAGCCGTCGACGATCGAGGAGATCTCTCAAAGACGACAAACGACGCCGTGTCCAGAGCAAACTCGATTACTCTTTGCCCGTTTACTTCGTCGAGATATCGGTCTTACGCGACGAGGGACTCATTACGGGGCGACTTTTAGAAAAGGAGTGACGGCCCGGAAGGAACGGCAGGAAGAAAGGGGAGCTCGTTAGGTGTGTATGTCTGGGAATACTGAACGAGGAACGGAGAGAAGGGGAAAGAGGGGAAAGAGGGGAAAGAGGGGTAGAGGGGGTAAGGGAGGTTGGATAGTTCGGGCTTTATGGCCGGAAAGCGTTCGTGTACTGTAAGCGTATACCGGATTGTTTGAAAGATTGGTAATTGCTGGCTAAATATGTGCGACGGCGTATGGTTTTACTGTAATAATTTGTGTGGATTTCAGGGTGCCGCTGAATGACGGCAGGAGAGAAAAGGTTCGCGCTCGGCATGTGTTCTTTTGAAGTGAAGGTATTAGTTAAGTATGTAATGATTAACTTATGTTATTTAGTTGTGTATGGGAGGGTGATATCGTGGAAGAATGTGGGAGGATGTGGATTTGGAGTGGAAAGTGTACTTAAGTGTTGGAAAGGTATCTTAGAATAAATGCGGAGTATAGATTTCAAGTTTGTTATTCTTGATGGAAACTATGTTCTACTGTTTACCTATGTTTTAAAATTTCTCTCAGAAAATTTGAGAAAATGAAGAGGCTTCATGTCTAACAAGCACCCATTGTAAACCTATACCTGCTTATTTAAGGACTAATAATCAATGTATAATATGGTTGCGAACAATCAGTTATTGACCGTCAGTGATAGATGTATAATAATAGATTTTCGGTGTATTCAGTCAGTGATTTAAATTTATCAACTAATTAAGTACCAATAATTTTTAACTATAACTCGTTTAAACTGAACGAACGTTTTACTTATTGAATGAACCATTAACAATTTAAAAACAAAACAGAAAGAATTGTTACTAAATGTGAAAGGAACATATATTAATATTTTATAAATCTAACTCACCTAGTCAGCAATCTCCCGACGTTTCGGCAGTATATAGGTACTACAATGTATGTATACTTAATATTAAATACACAGATAATTTAGTACAAATGATAGGTTATAAGAGAAAATGGCACTAAAAACTAGTAAGTGATCACATACACACAATTTCTGTAATATCTAAGAAAATGTCTGTAATGTCTAATAAAAATTGTCGAATTTTTCTTCGTATTTGCTTAAAAAAACTCTGCCAGCTGCTTACACGTACATACTGATTAAAATAATAGAAGACAAAGGAAAAGTCCATCATTGCCCGAGAAGGACTCTTCTCCACGCAGCAGAAGAAAAAGGCACGGTGGCATGCTCGTCCAACGAAGCAAATTGCTGACCTTTCCTCTACTATTTCAGTCGGCAATGGCTCGTTATCATCCGGTCAGATCCGTCCCATTAAAAAGGTACAACACTTTATTCCCCTTCCCCGATTCGCAGTTTAAAGCCTCTTATTTACAGGCCGGTCGGTCGGGACCCGACATAAAAGTGAAACGGGCAAACGATGTGTCCCATACAGGTCAAAACACCTGTAAAAAAAAAAAAGAGGGTCGATCGCCGGCCGTCCCTTATGGGGAACGAATGGGGTTCCTTTCTTCGCCATTCGGCATGGGGAAACACGCAAATGGACAGATCAATTTCCCACGACCGGCTTTTTACGCGCGTTTCATTTAATCGGTCCGCATTTTACGATTTCGACTCGAATCCCGGAAAATGTCCCATCGAGAATGAAGGGAACAGTCGTCCTTTGGTTGTCACTTTGACCGAATCAAAATGCGGAATGTTCGGCTTGACGTGATAAGGATCGCATACCTGAGAATGCCGCGATGGCGATCAATAACGGTATTTTGAACGTCGGATGTTGACGCGGCGAAGAGCGATAGTTACGTGAAATTGAAACTGTGATAATGACTGAACGGCAGTGTTCAACGTGGAACATTGCCGTCGTGACAAATGATACGGAGTTAAGCAGACGTCATGATAGGGCTTTCGACTTGGCGCGCTGAGACGGGAGTTCAACAACAGACGATTATTCAAATCAAAGGTTTTGTGGGAATGTAATAATGCTAAGTTCATTATTTAGACGTTGTTCAGCAGTAAACGAATCTTGAGGTGTCAAGTATGGGGTCTTGGCTGGATTTTCCTTTTATCGGAATTGAAAGTTTATTGATGCGAACGGAATTTATTTCAGTTAATATATTTTGATTGCATAAGTCTAATAAATGCTTCTACTAGAAAAAATGTGGAGTTTACAAACGTTGTTTTCCTATTACTAACAATATTGTTATAGAAATGTTATTAAATATTTTTCAACTTGTTAGTAAGAAAATATTTAATAAAATTTAAATTATAATATTGTTATTAACACGAAAATAATGTTCGCTAACTCCATATAGACATATACATGTGTGTACAAATACCACATATATACCATGTATACGACGCTACCTGACCATTACGTCCAATATTAATCTATCCAAACATTACCGAACAACACATACGCGACAAACGACTCCAAGTGCTAACAGTTTCCATAACGACTCTCAGCAAGACGCTATCATAAATTGCTAGACATTACCATAAATGTTTCAAACTGCGATAGTTCCGCACGATAGCGCTCTCAAACTAAGTAGGGTGACTGTCCAGTGAATGAATACTTAAACTGCGCTTCTGTGAAAATGAGTATCGCAACATTATTTATTTAATCACCAGGATATCGTTTCGTCTTAATACAAAATAACAGAAGAGTGAAAAGGAAATTTCTACTGTGTAATGAGGTTATATTCTCATTATCGTTGTATTATTATCACGTTTGTGTAAATTCTCGTGAAATGTTAGTTCACATGATGCAGATTTATTCACGATAGTCAGCTATAATCCACAAAGTACAAGATTTGCGTTGTTTTCAAAGCAGTAGGTCAGCTGCGTCTTCTGAAACAGTAAAATTGAATGCCTATTGGCTGTGCTTAGACGAAAAGGGTCCGAAGTCAGTGCAGAGTCAATAATCCAGCGATCGGCGACGGTTAATTTTCCCCGTCCGCTCCCGAAATAAAGCCAGCGTCACATGACCGATGTATAGGCATTCTGCGCGAGTGCCCTCGATAAATTCGTCCTCGGGGCGCAGGGCGAAAGGGACGGACAGTTCGGCGAGCCTGGATTCGAAATACCGAAGAGAGACAGAAAGACAAAGAGAAATGAAGAGAACGCACGCGTGCATGCGTGGGAGCGAAAGAGCGAGCGAAAGAGAGATAGAGAAAGAGAGAGAGAGAGAGAGAGAGGGCCGGAGAAAGTTTGCGGGAGGCCAGGCGGCGGCCATTAATTGGAGAGGTCCCCGCGATGTGATTATTTTCATGACGTTTCGATTCAAATCAAACGCATTGTTAAACGGCGCCTCATTGTGTGCCAGTTCCAATTTGCAGCTATATTTCACGCCGCCCTTTCTGCACGCTCGCCGGGCCATTCGTCGATACGCACGGACCGTTATTCCGAACAATTCCGTGACGTCCGTGTCAACTGCGACCGTCCGTGTCTCTGCGTCTACCCCCTCCCCAGCCTCCGGCCACCCCGTCCCCACTCCTCCCCTCCCTCACTCCCCTCCGCGCGAGTCGACGCTCCGTTCCGCGCTACCGCTCACTCCCCTTTTTTCCCGCTGTCCGTTCTTTATTTTCGCTAATGATTTGTTCAGCTCGCCATTTAGCCGCGTAAGCGCCGGTGAATTCTTGCCAATTTCAGGGCTGCGCGTGCGGTCGTGTGGGTGGGGAAGGCGAAGAGTTTGGAGGGTTGTGCATTTGCTCGTACGGTCAGTCGTATATTTCAAGGTGTGATAGGGCGGATTTTCTGTATTCGTTATGTTGTTTGAAGTTATTAGTGGATTTGACGGGAGGAA
The DNA here is from genome assembly GCA_914767735.1 of Anoplius nigerrimus. Lineage (NCBI taxonomy): Eukaryota > Metazoa > Arthropoda > Insecta > Hymenoptera > Pompilidae > Anoplius > Anoplius nigerrimus. Next base: position 663,368 of record OU612086.1, read on the forward strand.
TGAGTAGGTCAAGCTTGAAGCGGATTCAGAGTTTGTAGATCGTTGGAAATATTTGACTTACTTGATTTTCAACCGTGATTAATAGACGTGTATATTGAGTGTTTCAGCTTTGATCAGCACGCGATGAAGCAATTATAGTAAAATGATAGGAATTGTTTTTTGAGTGGATGAGTGTTACAATTGCCTGATGGGATATTTAATTTGATGTAGTTTGTAGTTATTTGATTGTTGGTAGTACGACGGGCGGTGTTTAGTAAATTGGAGCCAATACATGTATTGCCAGAAGCAGTTTGTAATTCTAATATGGTGAATGAATTTCAAGCTTTAGTAATTCCGATAATATTTATAATTGTACTTGCTGGCTTTTTCAATAACTTTATCTATATAAATCTGACAATAGGTTTTAAATGAATTTCTGATTACAGGTTGATATGTTATTACCGTCAATTTCTGTTTAATAATGATGCTCATTAATAATCGAAACGTCACGCTGTTCTATATTTTAATTCCTTTTTTCTTAGATATATACAACCCTAACCTATCAGATTTTCATTGTGGCATTCGGTAATCAATTGTTAAGGGTAGCTTTTGGACAATTACAGTTATTTTCAGAAAAATATGAAATACATCATATACTTATAACAAGTTGAGACATTTTTACTGCCAAGGTATTAAGAAAAGTAAGAAAATTTCTCTACAAAAATACTGTACAGAATAAAAATCTATTCTAGATTAATATTAAGTTGACATATTTTTTATTTCATTTCAGGATTACTATGACACGAAATGATCCAATAAAGGTCAGTCATATTGAAAATCGGAAAACTTCAAATATCGACCATCCCGATTTTTTTCGTAAATTTTTCCACTGTGCTTTCCACACATTTGAACAGACAAACAAGAAATTGTAACATATCCCAGTAAACATAATTTATATTAATACCAAAATAACAAATTTTTGCTTTATCTCAGGAACACCGTCTTACATAACACCGTATTCATCCCCTACGCCGCGTTATCAATCTCCCCAGCACGTTCAAAAATTACTTACTTCTCCCCACAAATCCAATCAAAATTCCATCATTCCAATTCTTTCCACAAATATCGAGCCTCCATCCTTCAAATCTTCCCCCACCAAAGCCACATTCTCCAATACTATATATTCCTCACATCCAAACATATAAAATCAGAGCCCAAAACTACTGCAACATCAAGTACGTCATCATATAAAGACCATATAATACCCACCGCAAACAAGGGTTCGAAAACCATGGACCGGGCCACGAAGACTCTAATAATCATCGGCGAACATCCCCGCCCACCGAATTTTTTCTCCATCTAGGCGAAGTAGCGTTCGCCAGTGACCCCTAGCCGCATCTTCTTATCCACTCTTTTATTCCGGCATCGAGGACGCAGTTTTATTCATGCCGCAGGCCGCGCGATCCGTTTCCCATTCAGTCCGATTCGATATCGCGTCGAAGCGAGCAGCGGGGAGAAAGAAAGGGGCGTGGAGTGGGGGGCGAGCGGGACAGCGAGCCGAGTAGTAGGAGTGGGGGGAGGTGGCAGAGGCTGTAGGAACGGCTGAATATGCTCTGCCGATTCCGCTCGGTCTTGATCGAAGCCCGCAGCTTCGAGCTGCCTGCTGATGGCATTTCGAAAGCGCCCGCGGTGCGTGTAAACTATTTCAACGAGTCGATCGATCCTCGAGTAATCGACTCGCTCCATTAATGTGGCACCGACGATAGTCGAGCACTGCCATCCTTATATACCTGTCCGCGAGCTGCTAAACTCTTTCTCGCGGAGGACGCCAACGAATTAGAGAGCGGAATATGATTATGTTGGACGAATACTGGACGGATCGTACGCTCGGGGTTGGTCTGGGAGTGTGGGACTTTTTGGTGGGTTAGAAGGTGACGTTCTGGAGAGCAGGTGGGAGATTTAAATACGTAATATACCGTAAATATACATGCTTTTTATTAGGTTCTTAATAAATGTTTGAAGAATTGAATTGGGAAGTGGATCGGTAATATGGCAGACATCCTTATATGTATAGGTACTCCCAGACAATCCTTTTCTGCAAAGTATTGTATTAATGGTTTCCTTAATATGTTTATATTAACCAGTATATTGAAACATTTACGTAGGAACATCTGTTTATTTGTGACATAATAGATATTGGAACATTGTGTTAATAATTAAGTCAACGGATGTAAGATGTAACTTGCAGCGAAAAAGGAAGGAGATAGTTGCTAATAAAGTATATTCTTATTACTACATTCATGATGGATACTTGTAAAACTATATCGATAAGTACATCGGTAGTGTAGCATCCCTCCATTTGTGTATGCAAGAAAACTATAATAGTTTCTATGTGGAATGCGGTCAATTTAGTGCTTTGCTTAATATGGTTATATTGGCCGACGGACCAGAGTTTCTGTGTGAACACGTGTATGTGTGTGTGTGCCTGTGTTTGTGTTCCTGGAGTTGGTTTGGTAATGTGGGAATCTAAGATGTTTTCTTAGATGGTGGTGTATTGTTACATTAATAGTAAGTAAACATGCTACGTCGAGAAATATATGGTAATATATTGTACAATATACTATTACGTTAACAGCGATAGATGAAGTATGCATTAGTGGTAGCCTCGGAGGTCGATAAGTAAGTATACGCTTTCAGCTGATTTCTGGAGGAATAGTTTGAGAATTGAATGGCTAGAGAAGTCGACAATTTTATGTACACGCCAGATAATCCTTTCTTTCCGCAAGCACGGCAAAAACTATGCTCGACTTAATATGTTTATATTGGCCAGTAGACGCAAGCTCTTAAGCAAGCATGTTCTGTTTGTATGCGGAAGTGGGTTCGACGACCTTGGAACCTGAGATGTTACGTTAGAAGGGAATGCGGAAGTTTAGATTGTTTTCATGCATGCTGTAAGGGTGTAGCAATAAAAGCAAGATGTCATTTAGAGAAAAGTGGATGTAGCTGACAATTAAATCTCTCAAACCAATTAACAATTGCAATTCTAGATTACAAACAGTGGCGAATTAATTGCTGTAAAGAACAATACATACTTCCTACATTTAAAGAGAATAAGAAATTCTTTACCTTCTGAAGAGGTTCCCCATCCTTACGCCTACCTTGCAAACATAGCCTTACAAATATTTTCTCACTTTCCACACCTGAAACAAAAACCACAAAAAATAAAATCTACCTCACTTATACTACTGTCATTTTTACGACCAATAATTCGGCCCTTCTTGAAGTGTACCAAAATTATAACTTATAATATCAATTACATTGTTCTGCCTTGAATTTCGCCGAGCTTACAGTCCACTCCAAAAATTATTCGGAAGTCGTATCCTAAGGTGCAACGACAAGGAATTAAAGGAGTGCAGCTTATTCTGAGCAATGGTATGAGTCTGGTGAACGTTGCCGGAGGGGAGGGGAGGGGAGGGGAGGGAGGCTCGAAGGTTTTAAGCAGGTTGGCGAAGCCCCGTCAGTTACTTTCCGACCAGTGCGACACTTTGCACGAAACTTGCATTTAACTAAGAATGGCCGTCCAGTTGGCGTTCCGAAATATCGTCTGACACCGAGCTTTTAATCCTTTTAATCCGCCAAGTCCTAATCTTCTTAGGACCTTCAAAGCCTGACACGCATTAATTTATATACCGCCCCGATTACTTGGATTTTCTATCATCTCTTCGCTAAATATTTACCCGTTTCTGAAGTACCGAAAACTTTCGGCGTCAACTTATAATCCGGCCTGCGGATTTTCGCCCGGCAATAGTCTAATGCGACCCCGGACGGCTGCTGAAACGATAATGGCCGTTTTTCGTCCTGCGCGACTTCCGGTTACACCGTTTGCGACGCCGTAATGGATGTGACGAGGCAGGTTCATTGCCGGTGAAAATGGATTACAAGGAAAGTGATTGTAAAGGTAAACAGTCTCGTGATGGATTTCTCAGGCGTCTGTTACGTAATTTGGAGCCAGTCAAGGCTGATTTTTTTCTTCATAATTGTTCATTCATTCATTGTTGGAAGGAACACATTGTCTGTGTAACAATCGCTGCATGATATAATACACCAGACACTCTGATAAGCCGCTGTAAAGCAGTAAACAATTGCAGTTGCGCCAAAGTTTAATCTTTCGACTCTAATCAACGTAAATAATAAAAGTCAATTGCATTGAACGGCTGCCTGAAATATAAATTGCTGTGAAACAAACAAATGTTAGTGTAGTGTATTGTTGCTGCTAAGTATCTTGTTGAAGCGAATGAAACACCCTATGGCGATACAGTAGACGACAATATTTTATTTATGTGCCGAGATACGTTCTAATCATCACTAATACCTTTTCTCCTCCGGCGTTCGAACCTGTCATGTTCCTCTTTCATTGGATCGTTCCGTTGCTCACCTCGGTGATTTATCATTTATCGAGTTACCGCTCTCCCCTTTCGCCTCTCATGTTTATTCCATGAAACTTCTGTTCACTCTTTTTTCACCATCTTCCATCCACGTTCTTTGCACGCCATAGTACATTTATTAATTACGACTAAATGCAAAAGCAACAGCTTGTCCCGTTACCACAGATTTCATTATTGAAAGAAGCAAACAGGTATAGGCTACTGTAAAAAGATTGTAGAACAGAAAATTGAATAGAAATTTTTGTTAATTTTTGGAAAAGAAGAAATTGAGTTATAACGTTCAATCGATTGCTGCGCAATTATTAGTTTGCAAATAGCCTATTATGTAATCTTGCATCAGCTATAATATTGTTTCATGATTGCATTTCGAAACAGTTTAGTGAAATCTATCAGGATTTTCTCAAATTATATGCGCATTCAGCATATTTATGTACGTAATCACATTAAAATACACACGCTCGTTAACCGTTATGAAATTGTATGAGGCATCGAATTAAATGCCAATTACGTATCCGCGAGTGTCTATCTTACGCAAATATAAACGGCAGTAACTTACATTGTTACCGACTATCTGCCTTACTTAATAGAGGCCTTAAAAGATATGGAAAAACTTGTTACTTCTGCGTTTTAGTACGCTCGTCAAGTAAAACATTTTGTAGGCACTAAATCCCTTTCCTGGATATAATTTTTCACGATTTACTCTGATTTATACAGTGCTATTCAAAACTCGCCTTAAACGTTCTACGATCAAAGATTCTTAGGTAACCTTGATTAAGTCAAATTAACTGTTAGGTTAAACTTTGAGCAAATAAGATACTTTTTTGATTTTACACGACACATTTTACTGTAATTCAAATTGCTGACATTGAACGTTTCGTCTATTTTCATGATTCTCTTATGCTACATCGTGCCTGTCATCGGACAGATATTCAAATTCGACCGTCATTTGTCTGCTGCAATATGCAAGCGCATTTTAATGCTGTCTGCTGTTTGTCATTTCAATGTAATAAAGCGATTTTGTGCCAGTGATATAAATAAGGAAAATGGTCGTGTAAATTAATTTAAATTTCTATTGTACACAACATTACAATGATATTAATTACATTGCGTCGCCAATTAAAAGGTCTTGGAAAGCTTTTGTTAGACAAACATAATGATTTAAGTTTTTAAGTGAGGTGAGGTTTTAGAAACCATTTATTATGATTGATCGCCAGTCAGACAACGAATTTTACGATCAACAAAAATTGTCCAGATTATAACAAACAAAACCAACATCCATTAGCATGAACCACCTTCAGTGCCAATAAGTAACAAAAAAAAAAAAAGAAAAATCCATCATCTTTTTTACTTCCCTCATCGAAAGGTACAAAATCACAAAGCAAACACTTTCACCATTAACTGCGCCGGCCACAAAAAATGCACACTGCCACATTATCCGAAAGGAACGGAGTCGAACCGATCACGGGCAGAAATAAAGCGCCATTAAACGATCAGTCTTCTCCCAGTCCCATAAACTGTTGAAAGGCGTATAAAAATAAGGGCAGGCAAAAAAGGAGGGAAAAGGAGCGTTCAGCGAGAGATTTCGGTGACTCGCGCGATTTACATGAACGCGAATGTCGAACTCAAAGTTTTATCGAGCGGAGGGGATGGCAAAGAAGTGAGGTGGGCGGAGAGCGGACAAGGAGGAGGGGGTGGGGGTGCGTCATTGGGACCGATTGTAAAATAAAACTTATTCGAGCCGGGTCGATCGACGCGGGACTGATCTACATCGGATACCGGCGCATTGTTCGAACAAGAGGCGCAAAAAGAATGAGCAATTTTTGCAAAATAATTGCCCTGCTTCCAATCTGACCCACCCCACCCCCCTCCGGCCAGCCCTCATCGACGGACGAGCTTCCCTCTGCGTTCTGTCTGCCGACATCTCTCTGTCGGCCGCCAGGAAGTGCGGGACATTGATCACGAGAATCGGACGCTTTTATTTGACTGTCGATAAATGAGAACGAGCCACCCCCGCTCGGCAGCAACGGCGATGTCACCGGATTTCATTAAGCGATGTATTATCAATGAGAGCCGGGCCCGAACAGTCGTGTGCAGGAATTAATCCGTTATTTATTGTATTTGCGCCGAGCTTCGGAGCACGATCGACGTCTGATTTCCAAACGAGCCCTTCTGTTCCAGTTATCGTTCTGCGAAGTTTCTGCCGTTCGGGTACGTTGCCCACCCTTTGTGTAGATTCGATGCTAAAGCGAAAATCTAATTTATTGTGATCTTTTTGAGTCTTTGGATTAGGCATAGGGCTGGTACTGAGTAGTGAAATTGTGGTGCAATCATGCGCTCAGTTTTTCTGTATAGGGTGAATCTAAATTGGAGGAAGAATATATTTTTCGGGGTCGCAGCTTGATGGCGATGACGGTTGAGGTTTGATGTGTATGCACGTAGTGCTAATGTGAAAATCTTGTTTAGGTACTGTCGTTTTAGGTTCTGTTTGCGTTACGTGTTGATAATTACATTGGCCGGTATTGGTTGAGGTGTGTTTGATGGGTAAACCTTAGGTGTCGATTTATATGCTCACTTTGTACCCCCGTAGAGATCAAAGTACACAGGGTTATTATTAGATTCTCCTTTGTTTGACTTTTACCCTGAGTAACCTTGTGCAAGTTCCTGCTGATGTAAAAATGCTGCTATTCGTCCCTCCGGCCTTGTTTACAGCGGCGGACGTTAATTACACATGCTGCAGTAATTTGGTAAGAGCAAGAACATGAAAAACGACATGATTTATACCTGTATTTTTTTTGCATGCACCATCAAAACTATATTTTATACTGAATACATTTTTCTGTTCCGCATATATTTCTTTCTCCTCTGTTTATATTACAAATCTATTATTACATGTACTTGTACTGTGTGGTACAAATATAATTGGGGTGGATCTATATACTGCATTTTTGTCCCAATCATGTTACACTGGTCAAAGACATCTACTACTGTCAATATTCTACTTATTCCACCATGCATTTACCATTACATACGTACGCAAACAACACACATGCATGCTTCTAACCCAGTTAATCACATTATCCCATTCAAACACGCCAATCCTTGCTACAAACTCAGCCAACACGATGAACGAATTATCACCAAGAGACACACGCACCACTTCCCGTTAAAAAATCAAGCCTCCTGAATAAAAACCACCACTTCCCTCCTCAGTCGCGTGCGTATTAAACCAACGACACGCGCCATCCCTCTCCAGATCGAAACATCTGTCGCCAGCGAAAGAATGCGCAACTTAAAGTGGCAGCGAGAGGGTAGCGAGCCGTTGGATTTGCGAGCCACTTGCATCGCGGCAAAAAAAAAAATGGCCAAACTTTTTCAGCGGCCAGCTCTATTTCACGCATCCCACTCCTCACCCCCCCCCCCCTCCTCCTCCTCCTCCTTCCGCCATCACTTGATTCTACTCGTATCCGAGTCGGACGCCTCGTTCGTGCTCGCATAAACTGCCCCACCCTCCTCCCTTTTTTTCCCCACCGCCGTCACCTCGTTTTTATTGGCAGCGAGCCATGAATTCGAAATTACGCTCGGTCCGAAGTGCGCTCGGTTCTTTCCGCCGAACGTCGCTAATTTACTTGGCTACGGAGCCCCACTTCGGCCCGAGTGTCCTCGACGTGCGCTGGCTGGCGCGTGCGCGCATGCGCAGTGGCGCAGGTGACCGTTGACGAGCAACGTCGGGGGTTAAAAATGGGGTGGGCCATTGTTTACGGACGAAAGGTGTGCGAAAGGTGAAAGGGACATCGTGGTCATTTGGCCAATCGATTATAAGTGATATGGAACAGATTTTTGGACAATAACAGTACTTTCTACAGGACATTTGTAGGAGAATCAAGTATAAGGGTGAGCATATTTTTAACGGTCGTTGCTATTGAAGGGGGAAAAAGTAGAATTGGTTTGGATTCTTGTTTTGTTTTAATTATATTTCAGTATCGATTGCTGTGTTCATTAGTCGTAGACGAAATTGTAAAGTGGTAGGAATTAATTGATCGTTAGAAGGATCCTCGAAAATTCTTACCAAAAAACTAGAAATCTCTATCGTAGGTATCCCATAAGAACACTTGTCGCGAGTAAAAGAATTTGTAAAGTAGATAGACGGAGGCTGAAAGTTGAAAGCGAAGTCAAGTGTGTTTAGTCTACAGAATATGCCCGTTTAAGCAACGAAGTTTTGATCGCCATGTCTGAAGAATTGGTCGTTCTGGTAAAAGATAAGTAGAGATAGATAGTGTAGTGGATAGAAAGATGTGGCGCGTCTAAGTATTATGAAGTACACCATAGACAAGTATTTAGTCTATGGGGCACAAAAACCTATACAAGCGCTCAAACGTTTGTTAATTTTCGGTTCAAGTGTGTTTCTGCTTTACAGAAGCAGTTTAAGTGAAGCATGCGGTTCGTTACATATGAATAAAAATCGTTAAGTAATATAAAGCATTGTAGAATAATAAGAAATCGTATTGGACGTTGCATCAATACATTTACTAAACTCATATGGTCAACATTTTATTCATCCCATTTTAATGTATTATCATATCGTCCTATTAGCAAAATTGATTTATTTTCTATACTGGTTTGCATTGGAATTAATATTTTTATACATTATATTTTTGCATTTCATCGAATTTACACATATGCACATTCTTTAATCCGTGCTAAAATAAACATTTTATGCACTGAGTGCAGAAGTTCATGTAAAAACGCAGCTGCGTAACTTTCTTCTTTGTAAAATTTTATCACATTAATCATTTATTTCCACTCGCCATTCTGTCGTCCACTTTTACATTTTCCGCCCATTTCGAAAGCATTTTCTATGCATATGATTTCAATACACAGTACACTCTATTGATGTATGTATTAATGCTGCCACGTTCCTGTTATATTTATTTTGCTAAGAAAAATGTTGAAATATGCCGCGTTATACATGTGTAAAACATGCAAAATTAACGCGGCTTATTTTTTTAGTTGAATCGCATCTTATTAGTTTATCCCATTTCAGAATTCCAACATCAAATTTTGTATTTCTTGGCACATTCTGAAAGCAAACTGTAAACTCTAAACTCTTTCAGTACATTCTATCATTTTAAAGTTACTGCTTCAATACATTCTATGGTCGTTTTTGCAAAATAAATATTTCAAACAACCGTATCATCTTAATGCAAAGAACACTGTCTTCGCAATCCCTTTTTCAAATCTCACCTGATCCTTAGTTTATCCCAATTCACCCTTTCAGCGACCATTTCCATACACCCTACCTACCCCTAAACCAAATTCTACAGTGCTACCACACACTCCATCACCCTTGCCAAAATAAATATTTCACTACATCGTGTTCGAACACGCTTGCGTGAAAAATAAAGTATCCAAATTCTTTCCTTTTTAACCGATCTCATCGATGGCCTACCTGCATTCTCCTTCCTAATCAATTTTTACTATTACCAGTGCACTCTAATTTACACATTCAATTATTACATCCGCCACGATGTATTAAATGGCATGATCCTGATCAAAACAAACCTTTAACCACATCAATGCCTGCTTTCCTCAAAACTACCCCCTTCCTCGCAAATCCATCCTTCCAGACTCTATTCCTACATCCCAACCTCACCCACACCCTAACCACCTCCCACAATCCACCCGCAAACCAATTATATTACCCAAATGCACGCCCGGCCACCGTAGCCGAAAATGTTGAACGACCCGGTAGACTTTATGTCGCTGCCGCCGACTTCCGGGCGCAATCGGCTCGATGGGAAAAGGTCGTTCTTCGCGCTAGCGCCTTAAATTTCATTCCGGCCAAGAACGCGGGAATCGGTATGTGAATCAGGCGCGCGGTCCGAGAGATGCGAAAATATCTCCACGGAAATTCGACGATGCGATCGAGGGCCGCGTATAGGTTAGGTTAGCGTGCTGGTGAGTTGCTGTGAGGCGAACGACGCGTGGCGACGCGTGGCAACGCGTGGCAACGCGTGGCGAGAGCTTGGAGTGCGGGGGTGAGCTCCGAGCAGCTCCGAGAGGAACGGCGGAGGAGGAGGTAGAAGAGGGGGGAGGTCCAGTGTTTCCCAGTACTCTTCGAAAATTGCATCGCGGAGCCGGTATAAGTATTTTATATCGAACCGGCTCAATGTTTGCCGAGTAACCGGAGCCAATTCGTGCGATGGCCATTCCACGCCAAGTTCACATATTTACGGTGAAATTATTCGTCGGACATTTCGTGCCCCCTCCCCGTCCCGTAAGAAAAAGGTATCGATAGTTGTTCCGCGGCGAATAATGTATTCCGGGCGAAGGAGCTTGCTCGATGAGGGGGGCGAGGGGAGGTGAGAGGGGATTCAGCGAGTTTGTCAGCGCGAGCTTGTTTTTCAGATCGTCCCGAAGCTGCCCGAAGCTGCCCGAAGCGAGAGAGATTGCCGAACGTGGGAATTTTGAGGGAATGGGTTGTAAAGTACGGTGGAAGTGTGCCATTGAGGCATGGGGAGAAATATGGAAGAAGGAATTGGATGTGGTGTGCTGATGCAATGAGAGGGGATCGTTATTCGCTCGTGTCGTTGTTTATGTTCTGATAATGTTTGTACGTCGCACTACGGGATGAGTGGTGTTACATCTTAGCGTTTTATTAGTATACCTGTATGGTGCGATATAGTGTGAGGGTTGGGAGGAGTCTGGAAGGAGGACTTGGATGCAATGTGCTAATATTGTACGGTAATGTGTTTGGTATTTATTTCTGTCTTTATATCTTACGATGAGATGATTGTGCCTGATTCTACAGTAGATTATGAGACAAAATTCAGAAAGTTTGTAAACGAAACATATTATTGATTCAATGAAGGTAGAAGTCTTAAGCAGCTACAAAATTAGATGGTACATCATAGTAATTCAAGATAGTAAAAGAAATGTAGAAGGAAAAAATTATATTGACTTAATATAATAATAAGGGGGAGTGGTATGTATTTACGTTATTATTTTTGTTTTTCTTATGTTTGCAAGAGATTTTGTGGTTTTGAATGTTAAAGTGAGATGTATGGTAGAGTGTGGAAGTGGATACTGTCGTTGACGTGATGAAGAAGGAAGTTTAAGGAAATGAGTGCATTGCAAGGTACATTGTAGTGTGAGATGGTACTTAACACACATCCGACTCGCATTTTTTCCCGCCAACATTGCCTAATGGGCAGCGTTTTTTTTACACACTTCGCTGACTTTCTATGCTCTGCATAAATGCAGATGCGACTTTAAAATGACCGTACTTGCTTTGATAACATTTTTTAATGTAACCCCCATCATGCGTATTCCTGTAAAATGTAAATATTTTTACAGTAATTCAAATTTATTTTTGTCCTTTGACGAAGAAATTGAATACGCTGTGCCTATTCCACCTAGATACTTAGAGGTAATTTTTATTATTATTACTTTGTATATCCTTGCACATGTTTATGCTGTATTCATCAGTTATAGGACAAAGGCTATTTTTCTACGTTAAACAAAACATTTCATATTTGCTGCCCATAGGAACAAAATTATGTTACGACGGGAGTTAGGGAAAAATTGTCAATCGTTACCAATTTGATACATAACTACATAGAAACACGATTAATAGACGAATGTCGTGAAAGCCCCCATTTTCTTCCGCCACCTCCATTATAACCAAAACAGGCCCAACCAAAACTCGAACCGCCCACCTAAAACTCAGCCTCACCCCCACCTACAACTGTCCGTCGTCCAAAGCCAACAATCCCACAAACCAGAGTCCTACCTCCGACTAATCCACCGACACTCCGATTGACTCATCCCATCGATTATCCGCCCCACCATTCCGACCTTTCCGTCTCAGCTCCCCACGAGAGGCTACATCGAAAAATAATTGTGTCTCGAAGGTATGCCAAGAGCAAAGCATCACTCTCTCATTCGAGCACGACGTTCGAAAATCCGCGCTCTAACGGGACGAGCGTGCTACTCGCGGCGTAGTGTGGGGTCGGTGAGTGGTGCAGAAGTGGGGGGAGGCGCCGGAGGAATGGAGTGGGAGCCAGCGAGTGGTGGGGGGCGAGGACGGTTAGGGATCTCACAGCGTGCATGGAATCCGAGAAGACGGGCCGAAGTATCCTGGAACGACGTGCACGACGTCAGGATCGACGTGCGTCCGGCCTCCGGAAAGGAAAAGAAAGTCGGTCTGGCTTCGGGAATTTCCAGCAGAACGTCCGCCGCAAGCGGATCGGGCGCCGATCGCAAGGTCGTGGAGCCTGCGGGATGTCGAGGGATGATTTCGGTTGGTTGAAATGTGTACCGCCTAGTTATCTATGCTTTCGCATTCATGTTGAATCTCCTTTTCCTCAAAATCGTTAATAATAATTTTCTACATCAAGTGAAATCTCGAAATCGCACCTGTAGGTCGTTTGTGCACTGTATAAAGTGCAAGGTACCATTCTATTTGAAAAGGCACAGAGACTTCTCTTTCGTATTTCTTATCACTTGACTCATGGTCAATGAAACTGTTGAGAGAGACTAAATTCTATTCTGACATCTCAATGTACCATATAAGAACCAACCCAATTTTTTCCCGAGATTAAGGAAAATAAAACAATTTGTTAATCCCACTTTGTCTTAACCACTAACGTATATATTTTTCAATTATACATAAAAAAACACGCATGAAGGCATTAAATAACATATCAATAGAAATAGTCCTGAGTAGTGTTGCGATCTTCTATCTCGCCATCTAAATGTATCCTCATTCTTCTCTCTAAATCGTGATCCTGTTGCCACCGATGAAAACGTTCTGACCCGAGGACATACCGACTTCCTGTTTGTTCTTTTCATGCTCACCTTCTCTCTCTCTCTCTCTCTCTCTCTCTCTCTCTCTCTTGCTCCCAGTTGTCTCCCTACTGCAAAAGCTTGCCAACCCCTTCTGCGGCGGACAGTAAGGTATAAAGTGCACGCGATGTATTGATAAAGGCCTTCTATCTCGGCCTTCGTTCTTTCCCTCGAATGCCACCTCGTTTTTTACTCTTTCGACCTTTTCTCGGCGGCCGTCCCGAATTCGGCAGCTTCTTTCCTTCCGCCGAGATATCATCAGGCTCAGATTCGTTTCATATTGGCGGCACGTATCGTTGAAGGAAGTGAGGTTACTTGGGCGCGATGTAATGGCTCAATTATAGAGATAGCGTTTTGCTTGGCTCGGACGCCTGATCACAAAGGTAAATTTGACAAATAACGTAGGTGATCCGAGCAAGCATGCTCAGGCTGTTCTTTGATCAGCATATGACGCTTGCGGGGGTGTCCTGATTGGCTCTGGCTGTTTACGAGTCCAGCAGCTAATTCTGTTGACGATTAACGTCGCCTGAGTAATAGTCCAAACAGTTGCGCTAATTTTGTAATTGTTAGACACTTCCTTCGTAACAAGTAAACCACTCTTTCCTAGGCCCACGACAAAGATTAGCCGAACATCGCACGGTCCGCAGGCTCTTCGGACGCCATTGTTTACCGTAGACCAATTTACTCGGGCTGACACTCTTGGTTCGATTCGCGAATTCTCGGCCTGCGTCCCGCTGACATCAACAAACATCTGTTTGGCACGGGCCATTGTGTAGTGACGCAGCATGCACCGGCTGCCGACCGAGTGCGCTTGCGCGGCTCGCGCCTAAAGCTCGCGCCTAAAGCTCGCGCCAAAAGCTCGGCGACGCGCGCTCTCGCGTGAGAGCCAATCAGCGAGCCGCTAGCGTTCCTCGCTCAACTACGGACTCGCCTGTTAGCGAATTTCCGCGCCAACGGCTGCTCGGGCCACTTCGAGCTTTATCGGACCAAAAAAAAGGGAAGAAAAAATTGCGCTCCATCTCGCCGGCTCGTTTAAGCGCGGCCAAGTGAGCCGGGGCAAAATGAGAAGTCGAGTGGTTAATCGTTCCTTTCTGTCGGCCGCGGACCTGCGAAGATGGCGGGATTCGGATCGGTCGCTCGTCGCGACCCCTCTGGGCTAGAATTTGCGAAGTGTCCAAAAATCGCCAAGCTGGTGATGCACCACGCGACACGGACGAACTACTGCTACTACTGCTACTACTATTGCTATTGCTACTTCTGCCAACACTGCTACGACGAGGCGTGGGACGTAACAGCCGGCCATCGCGAATTTCCGAAGCAAGCGCCCGGAACTTCTGGAATCTCCGATCGGACAATCGGCAGAATCTTATCCGTCCCGAGTGTCCGCGCCGGCGAGTATTTTAATGAAGCCATTATCTCCGCCGAATCTCGCACTCGATGGCGCGGCGCGATTGCGCCTCTGCCTTCGGTAAAATTCCTGAATTACGCTGAGCCACCCCACGAGCATCGTTAACACCTATCAGCCGAGACACGAGCTCTTCCGCCGACTTCATTCCCGAGCATCCGCTCAGCCGAACGTCACGCTTCGGCGTCGGTTCTTTTTATGACTCCGACTCGACGTTCAGAGCCGACATTAATAAACGCCCACTAATTTATCGCCAGTCCCGCCCCTCTCAGTCTCTTAAATTTCGAAACGGAATCGGCGGTACGGCCGGATAGTACGGCAGGAGGTGGAGAAGGTGAGCGGACGGGGGCTGGGGAGGGAGGGGAATAGGGGGGCAATTGATTTGCCTTTACGACCCCAGACACGCTTAAATCTCATTGGTATTCATTGGAGGTCCGTCGAAACTTTATCGATTCCGCGGCAGCGACGATCTAATTACTTAAGAACGCTCGCGCGGCTGTCGCTAATTTGCATCGGACCTCGAGCGTTCCGCCGGCCGATTCGGCGACCTTGCCGAGGACCGAGGCATTGCGCATGCGCCGGTTAACGAGCCGCGATAACGGCCACCGGCGAGAACGGTCCTCGGCTAATAAACAGCCAATGGCGATATTTCTGGGTACGTTCGCGCTGCGAGTGCGTTTATCGCTCGTAAAAAAAGAGCCTGGGAAAGCGGTGGGTTAGGTGGGTAGGTCGTAGGTTGGGGAGTTTTTCCTCCGGTGCGTGCGTAATAAAGGGTGGATGGGAAACGGTCTATCGGTTTGCTGTTACAACGCTTCCTGCCGATGTTGAGCACGGAGTGTCGGGGATGAGTGGCGAAGAATGGACGGCGATTAAAGGGGAGGGGGAGGTTATGGGTGGCGGTGGAGGGCTGATTGAATGGAGGGGTGGGGATGATTGGCGCCGGGATCGAACGATTTTCTTTGATCGGCAAGCTATCAGGAAATGTGGACTGATGGTCTGGGGAGAATTGTTTAGTGCGATTTTCGATTTTAACTCGATAATAAAAATGTTTGCCATAACCAAACGCCCTACATAACGAATCATTGAAATATTTAAAAATAGCATTAAACAGATAAAAATCTGTTAACTGATCTACAAAACACCGACGTAACCACCAAAAACATTTACACGCACAAGACATTCGTTCTCCGATGCTCAGAACCTCTCCACCGTACAATTCCCACCTACCACCCCCACGATCCCCACGGAAAGAATCGCCAGCCCCCTCTCACCTTCCAGAAGCCTGAACGTTCGCAGGCGGCAACAGTTTCTTCCGTACCGTTTAACCGGCAGCAAACGTACGCGACCCTAACGACCGACGCTTACACAGCGTCGTCCGACGCCTCCGCGGAAGATAAACGTTCGATAACCCCCCCGAACACAGGAATCGTGCTCCTTTGCGCGTAAATGGCGGTGGACACTAATATTTTCATCCCTCCGCCGTGTGGATCGGGGCCGTAAAAAAGTGTGCGCCGCCATCGTCGTCCATCGTCGACCATCGTCGGCCGGGCATAAAAACGGTTTATGCATCGGAACGAGTGCCCCATGCCACGCTCGCCTTTTCCGCGCTCGAACGAGAGCTTATTGTCTCCCTATCGGGTTCTCGATTTCGCACGGAGCCCGTCAAGGCCGACTCGTACGTACACCTACGTATATATATGCGCGCCAATGCGCGGCGTCGGCCGAGCAGCAAACCGTTCGCGGCACTTGTTCCGTCACCTCCTTGTTTGCCCATCGCGATACTCTCTTCCTAGTCGGCACTGATCGATAGCCGGCACTGATCGATAGCCGGCAATAATCGCGCATTAACCAGCGAACTCGGTCGCGTTACACGCTCACGCTGAACAACGGACGCATATTGAACGCTGCGTGTCGGCAAGGTGACACATTGATAGTCCACAGTCAGAGATTTGGGCTTTGGATTCTTGAAGGTGATCTTTTGGATCAATTGTGATGTGGAGAAAAAGTTTTGTTGCGGGAGATTGATATTTGGTAGGTTGTAAAAGGTGTCATGCAAAGAACGAAATCTTTGAAATGTTTATGATAAGTTTTCGAATTAGTTTAATAATACTAACGTTTCGATCCTTTGCTTGGGTCCACTTCAAGAAAATGTTAAATTTAGCCTGTGACCAAATAAAGCTAATATTATGTAATTGACGGGAGGTAGTTTAGACGTTAGGAAGGAGTTATTTTTATTAGGAGAAGAGTACTAATATTTGTGATTCAGTGTGTCTTTTTGAGAGGGTCCGACTGAAATTGATTCATGACACAGTGTGTGTGTATAATACACGCCATTGTATTCATCTTCCAAAATGTGCTGTACATAGGAATTTTTGTCCGAAAATGGAACATTTAAATATTTAAAAGATAAAAAATTTAAATGTTTATTCGCAGTGCAGATATCTTTGATCCTTTTATTAATTTTGCATAGTCATACAAAATGAAATGGCCCATGTACACGTTGTGCCAAATTTTCGTGCAAAATGCGGCAACACGTAAAACAAAGATAAAAACGTCGCACTCTCCGTGCGTTATCTAGCATAATTCAAAAGTTCATACCTACATACCATGTAACAGTGGAATATTCGCACAATCGTCAAAGTCCAAATTTCATTGACATGTTCTTCCGTTAATTCTGTTCTTGCTAATTGAGCAATATTGAATAAATACCAATTCTCATAAGTTAAAGGAGTAATATAAACCGTGGAATTACTATTGCGTTATGATCATACACAACAGAATCATATCCACTGTATTAATTTACCATGAAAAAAACAGTTTTTTTCATATATTTTTGAAAAATTACTTTTACTGGGTAATATAAATGAATTTTTCAACGTTGCGCACGTTTATACATATACAATGTGATACTCTTAACTCTAAGTAAAGTAGTGTTTTTTGTCGACAGCATGCTTTTTTTTTAATTGCAAAACTTTATGTGTATTGAGAAAAAATATGGTCTTGTTATATCCAAACAGATATAATAGTGTAGGTTTGTTATGTTATGCAATAGCATATTTAATCAAAGGAATAAGAACAATATGTGTCATTGCTAATCAGAATCTGTTATGTATTCACAAGCTGACACGAATTTTTTATTCATCAAAAACACTATTACAAATTCCAGCAGATAAAACAATCCCTACATCTGCTATCATTCTGAACGATTTACACAAGCATTCGCCAATTTCGTAAACTCTGTAACGTCAACAGAAAAACGTGAGCACCAAAACGACCCAGACCAGCTTCAAGAAAATTCCACTGAACGCAGCAACGCATTTTGATCTCTTAGAACATAATCTCGACCCGAACATCTTCCATCCTCGGCTTCCAACTCTGAGACCGTGTCCGAGCTGCATACCGGGTGTCCACTTTGCACATTCCACCGCTCGTGGCGTCACAGGCGAGTCACAGGGTGCCCTCCCGGCAAAACGTCGAATTACTATCCTTAGCGAGCCTTTTTTCCGCCAAGGAGGCCGATCTAAATCCAGGCCATCTCGACGGAAACGCTGCAATAAGCGAACTTCTAATGGCGGAGGTCGTTCCTTTTTTGCCCCCCTCGTCTCACGCAACGTCGTCCAGATCCTGAGCTGGCGATCCTACGGATAGAAACGCTTGGAGGTGATTTTCCGTCGACGCTATTAACACCGCAGCTCGTTTCGTCCATCCTGGTTTCCGGTCGACGACGTACTCACACACATACACAGGCGAGCGCACACTGGTATGGATATAATTCCGTACGCACGCTGGCAAGAATGCACACATACGTAGCTGGCCTCGGTGTGTATGGGGTAGCGTTAAGGTTGGTAGCCATACATTCGTGGTAATGTGTTGTTTACAGTAGGGATGGAAAATTGCCGATCTGAGGATGTGATGATTTATTTGTGGGAAATTTCCAAATGTGTGTTGAGAAGTAGGGATTTAAATAGCGAAAATTATATTTTATTGAGGGGTTGGTAAGGAAGTGTGGTTGATATGTGGTGACAGGGTTCTGGAATTGTTTTATGCTTGAAAAGGTGATGGAAGAAGATATGTATAAGTATTGATGCGTCCAGTTTATGAGGTAACAGCCTAGCTATTCTTATGAAAATGTATGGTGTAACAAAAACGGAAATTAATGTTGCCGCGGTATTTGTACATAAAGGGCCTAATGATCAAAATAATTCCTACGAGAATATGCAGCTTTTCTTACCCCTCCAAAATGTGTCCCATTCACGTACAGCACAAATTGTCAACCATAACTACTACCATCACACCTAATACGTCATATTCCGTCTCCTCAGAAATATAAGCCGAACCATTTCAAAAACACCCTATCGGCATCCTCTAATCTAGAAAACAAGCCTAACCTAAAACAAAATCCTCTTCCTCACTAACATTATCCTCCTCCTCCTCTACAATCCTCCAGAATCCAAAAAACATTTTTTGACGCATCTAACGCCAATTTAACCATCAAACTGCGCCCTGTTTCTTCGTCACCCCGTATGTCCCATCCACGCACACTTACAAGCAGACTGGCCATAAACGCTTGCACTCCGCGCACACACACAGCGAAAGACAGTGTCACACATAGGCACATAACCAGTCGCACGCGCGGCCGTCCACAAATATGATCAGCACACTCGGCCACTCGCCGCGGCACACACACGTACAGGCGCACACGGGCACAGGGAGTGAAGCACGCTATCGAAGCTTAGGTTTGCCCCCGGTGTATCGCGATAGCATGAGAGCATAGTGTTGCCGCGAGGCCGATGCTTACTACTGCAAACAGCCAACGGCCATCCTACCTACCTATCCGGTCTATGTGCGCACGTCGTTACAGCCGGGAAAAACTCCTCTGCCTATCTTCAATCTGGGACAAAAGTTCGGTACTGCCTTACAGTTTCTTACTTCGGAACGAGCGACAAACTTGGAGTCTCGAATACGGTGCTAAACAATTTAGGACCATTTGACGTAAAAGCAGACAGTTTTTATAGGAGTAGGTCAGAGAAATTTCAATGTTTATATGTTGATCAATGTATTGCACTGAAAATACTTATGGAGATAAACGTTCGTAGAGAGCATTTATAAAAGTACGCAAAGTACAGATTGGGAAAAAGTATCTCTTATTTGTAAAAACATAAAAATAAAAACATTAAAATCACAAGTCTACATTTGTGGTTAAATCTGATCCTTTTGAAAATCAAAGGGTTAACATTAAGCAAATATGATAAGATTCAAAGCAACTATATTATAATCATAAAAAGTCACATGTAATTAGCTAATAGAGTCATTACCGGAGAGTTGCACAATAATTTACGGTGAAGTTCGAAATATCGATTGTTGGCACAGTGGTTGACCAATTTATCTTGCACTATGAGATTGATCATCGATGACACTTGTACCATTACATTCGGAGACTGTCAATTTCACTTTGTAACCTGGGACTGACAAGTAAGTAACTGGCATAGCTATAGTTACGTTGGTCCTTGTCGCATAGCCAATTATTATAATATACCGTGCCACACGAATGAATTTAATTAATATTGTTCAATGAAGTAAACAAGGTAATGTGATTATACATAAGTGTTTTATATTGTTATGTTCGTGAACGAATGAAAACTTCTTTTTTGTGATGTGATTCCAGAGAGGCTTTTCAAAATATTTCTGCTAATAAAACTGTTGATTCGAACTTAATGAAATAGATGAAGAAAATGATTTAAAAACAGATGATTTATGAAGGATATAGCAATCTTAAGGTTTTCCTAGTGATACAGTAAAACAGTCACACAGTACACAAATAACAGCTTACAAAGTTTAAGATTACCAGCACAAGTATAATTCATCAGCTGAATGTAATATAATCCCAAACTTAAAATATTGCAGCCATCACCTCCTGCCACTAATATAGAATTATTCTTAAAATATTTCCAGTAGTATTATAAGAAACAAGTCTGACTCATATAACGTTCCATCTTATAAATAATAATTAAATGCTCGAACACAAATGTATTTAAAACACATGTAACACCGAAATAAAATAAAATCACACGGACAGCTGTCAGGCAACAAAAATCAAAAAGTCCTCAACATTACAATCATTAATCATTAACCTATGACTCTAATTACGTACTTCGAACGATTATCGTTCAAACTAAGCAACCAAGTGTGTTTCTTGCACAACATATGCACTTGCATTATTATTATTACAAATTTGAATGAGTTTCGGTCTTTATTTTTGCCCTTCTGCTAATGACATATTTTCAACGTGACCTGCACTTCGTTATACGTTGATGCACTTTTGAACACGTCTATATCCGAGAATCATGATTTTTAGTCTGCATCTTGCTGGCGATATCAGGGTTCAGGTGATTCAAGCGCATCAGGGTCAGGACGAGGATCCTCGGACGATAGAATGGCGGCCGTTAGTCCTGACGCGGATATCTATGTATCTATATATTCTGCCATGCAAAGGAACACTTTGATCTTTAACGAGGTGGAGCGAGTGCTCGAGTTTACGTGGCGTAATAATGTACGCTCATTCGCGCAACTTTGCGTTAACCTTGTCAGCCAGCCTGGCTCACTCGCAGTCGAATGGCATTTCGACGTATTTCGATAAAGTTACGGGCGAACATGGAGCAACGTATCTGAAAGGGATCCGTTTTATGCCCGACACCTCCTGGAAGTCACGACTTTCAACGATTTGCCTACTCGAATGTGTGGCACAAGTATGAAACTTGTCATATGTGACTGTCATTTGGTGTGTGATCGATGGATTTGCTAAAAATCCGAGGTCGTGCCATAATGCTTTTGGTTGCTGATCTTGGCTGTTAGTAGAAGTTACGTTAGGTTCATGGTAATTGCGTCGTTTTGTTTACGTCGAGAGGATGATTGAGTTTTGTAGATGAAGAAATGTTTGAGGATGTGTGTAATTTTTCATTTGTGACGTTCGTACACCTATCTTTGAGTGATATGTTTCCTACTCAAGGCTTTATCCTTGTCGTGTTATCATGCTCGTTCAGCGCTCGCTAACTACTGAACATTGGGTCATCAGAGACCCAGGCACCGTGGTTCAAGACTTAATACGCATTCCGTCAGTGTTTGTTCAGTGCTCGTTAAATAGTGAATGTCGGGTGATCAAAGACCCAGGCACTGCGGTTCAAGACTTAATCCGTATCCCGTCAGTGTTCTTTGATCGCTCGCTGAATAGTGAACGTTGGGGTCGTTAGTGACCCAGGCACCGCGGCTGAAGACATAATCTCCATGGCGTCACTGTGTTCATTCAGTGCTCGCTAAATACTGAACGTCGGGTCATTAGAGACCCAGGCACCGCGGTTCAAGACTTAATCCGTATCCCGTCAGTGTTCTTTGATCGCTCGGTGAATAGTGAACGTTGGGGTCGTTATTGACCCAAGCACCGTAGCTCAATGGTTATTCCGCATCGCGTCGGAGTGGCTTCTTTCGTTGAGAATACGGCCGGCGCGGCGGCTGAAATGCGAAAAGCGATCGATGGCGCGGCCAAATTAATTCAGTTGACGGCCGATGCGCGCCAGCGTCAAGTTTGACTTGAAACGACATCCTGTTCGACGTGTACCTGTTCAAAGAGGTCGTTCACAAAGTCCGATTTCAAAGTTGGGGGCAATTAGTTATGATCGAAATTACATCCGCTAATTGCGCCTGAGAGTCCTACGAAAATATGGTCGCGCACGATCATGCTCGACCGATTTGAAATGGCAGATGGAAAAATCAAGTGTACACGAACCGATGCCGAGGCCAATTAGTCACGTTCGAAGTTACATCCGCTAATTGCGCTGGGGAGTTATGCAAAAATGTGATGGGGAGTCATAATCGTTTCATTTCAAACGACAGACGGTATTCAATTTCGGGAAAAGAGATTACTTTCTATACCAAAGTCAGCAACAGTATGAATGCATTACTTAAGTATACATATAATTATATATAACAACGATTTATCTAAGATTGCGAATAAAGACTCGATAAACCAATACAAAATCAAAATCCTTTTCGCAAAGCGACATCATAATCGAATCTATATCTGGATTTGCCTGAAGTTATTATAATAAAAAAACTGTATTAGGAATAAACGGAACCATTTTGTGGATTATTTATGTTTCTGTCGGTATTTACTAAACAAAACAAAGCGTGCATAATAGCTCTGTATTTTTATATGAATAACAACTTATTTTTTAAAATTTCAATAATAGTTTTGTTACTATTTATAAGTACTTACTTATATGATACAGTTTTGTGACTTTCAGGTTACAGTCGGTTATAATGGTAGATTTCGGTATACGTAAGAAAATGATTGATTATTCTTCCATTTGGAGGGTTAAACAGATTCCTCATACAGGTGCATAAAGCTGTCGCTTTCAACTCTCCCCTCCCCCTCTTGTCGCCCTCCTCCAACGACGCATCGCCCGAGTCCTCCAGCACGAAACAAGTTCGCCGGAATTGAAACGCTGCCTGCAAAACGTAAGCAGATACACAGCTCCCGATCCCCAAATGATATCTTTCGGTGTAACCGCAACTGTTGAAGAAACTTGCGCAGGTTCAAAGATTTAGTCGGGCTTAGCTCGGTTTAGCTCGCTTCGGAAGTTCATGCCTTCGACGCACCGGCAAACATTCTATTTTACATGAGAACAGACAGACAGACAGATAGACGTAGCACTATTTTGTCCACAATCGCACACGGGGTGAATCAGAATTCGACGAAGAAAATTTAAGGGGTGATAGAATACATGAATGCAAGCAATTTTTGTAATACAATGTATGGGCGGAACGCAAGGGGTGAAAAGTGACCTTGGAAAACTACCCTCTAACTTGGTACCCCTTACGTCCCTCCAATACATTGTTGTACAAAAATTGCTTGTATTGTTGTGTTCTATCATCCCTTAAATCTTCTCCCTCGAATTTTGATTCAACCTATATACAAAGTTTGAGACGGCGAACAATGAAATGCGCAATTCGCGAGTTTTAATTTGTGGCATCGATAAATTGTACCCTTTTTTTCGCCATGCCCCCCCCCCCCCCCCCCCGTTCACCCTTGTTCCGTCATGCTCGTCCGTGTCGAATTGTTACGGTCAGGTCGCTGTTTCGAGGCAGGCCTTCGCTAATGTGAATTAAAAGTTTGGAATTACGGTTGCGGATTGTTTAACCGAGATGAAATTGCCTCGGCTTTTCAGTAGATTCGCATTCGGATGTGAAATTCACCGTTGGCGGCCCGTTATTAAACGACAAATGAGGAAGAATTGAGTGCGCTTCGCGGAAGCCGCCTGACTCTGTGCGAAATCGAGCCCGTGGAAAGGTTTCCATCGGCTTCATCGGCGAGTTCCATAATCTAATCATCGTTATTGGTCGACGAATGGAACTGTTCCAGGTGGAACGCTGAAGTCTGTGTATAGGTTAGATAGGAGAAAGTGAGTGCTGTCGTGTAAGTTTTGTGCGAACGGTGGTGTGAATATGTTAGGAATGCGTTGAACGGAATTGTGTGGATTCGTGTATGAAGGATAAGGGTGATACATGTAGTTGTTCAGTTCCTTGAGACCATCCTCTTCCACTTCTCTTGCCTTGTGAGCAAATCTTACACCCCGAATTGGTGCATTGTAATACAAAACAATGATTCTACGTTCCTTTAATCACTCTGAAAGTAGTTTTATAACAATGAGATACTGATTGAAGAGATTTTGTAAGAGTGAAATGTGAAGAAATTATACTTTCCATCTTAACTTCGCCTGAAAAGGGCATTTGAGTCAATCTATTTTTCCAGCCATTTCCCCAAACAACTTTTCACTACTACTGAAAACTTAATTAATTTGAATGAAGAAAAACGCGTCAAGGTAATGAAAATAAAAAGCGAGATCCAAATGTTTTAGTTTGAGAAAAGACGTTGTAAGTGCTCTAATGTAAAGATCATAAACAGAAGAAAATAATAACGATCGCATGCAAAGAATACAGATAGAAAACAAGAAATTTTCAAAGACTCGCGACTCAATCTGACCTTTTGCAAATATTCAACACAATTTTTCATGATTACTCAAAGAATAGCGTACTTTGACGAAGAAAAGCATGACGAGCGTACGAAAATATAAAGCGAGACACAAACGTTTTAGATAAGAAAGGACTTTATAAGTGCTCTTACGCGGGGATCATAAAAATAAGTATGGCGCGCTATGAAGAGAGACAGATAGAAAGGGAAGCGTGGAAGCGAGGAAGGCAAGGCACATTAAGAAGATCTGTTTAGAGCTAAGGTTTCACAGAGGGAATCTCTAAAGACTCTTACTGGGCCGGGGGAAAAAGTCAATATCGCGACAGTGGGTACTTACCGTAGAGCAGATTCTGGTAATAGTGTCTCGCGAACTGCGCTTAACCTAGCACAAGGGGTGAGCGGAAAATATGAAAGCAGGCTTAGCCCTCCTATCTTTGCCCTCTATCGAATTCTCATTGCTCGTATCGTTTCCAGGTTCGATTTACGGTCGGCGTCCATTCGCCCGACGAAACGTCCCCCGGCAAAACTGAAACAAATTCATAGGAGTTTGAACGCTGCGACGGATTTTCCTTCCTTTGCCGCTGTTTTGAAGGAATTGTTGAAAGTTATTGCCTGTCGGCTGCGGAGCATTGACATCTCATGAACTGTCGAAGTCGCTGAAAAGTTTCCGAAATATCTCGGCTTCTGTCACGGGAATCGATGGCTAGATTGTCGGGGAAATTTTTGGCCGGACGGAGGAGCCAATGGGAGTGACAGTAAGGATGGATGGAAAATAAGACGTCGAATTTTGAGGTTATATACTCGTTTCTTAATGAAAGTCGAGAAGTTTTC
The DNA here is from genome assembly GCA_914767735.1 of Anoplius nigerrimus. Lineage (NCBI taxonomy): Eukaryota > Metazoa > Arthropoda > Insecta > Hymenoptera > Pompilidae > Anoplius > Anoplius nigerrimus. Next base: position 688,896 of record OU612086.1, read on the forward strand.
TAAAGTAATAATTAAAGTCAATTTTCAGTAAGTGAGATTGAAATGCTTGATGTCTAAAGTATGTTGCAATGCGAATTGTAGGTGGTACCAACCTAGATTTTGAACTGAATACGTAGACATTCCAAAACTAGTCTGTATTATAATGGAAAGAATAGAGGAATTTATATTCATAACTTTTTCGTGATTGACCCCGCAATTGTTTGATAGTATAATGATATCTATGTTATCAAAAAATATGCTTCAAGGTTTATGCTATGGAAATGTTTATTTGACTCTGACATGTCTGTGTACCAAGCTTAGCCACGGGTTGCATGCAGCAGGATAAAACTCACGTTACATCGACATTTCAGTTACATCTTGACATCACATTCGCTTTTATGCCAAGAAAACTTATTCATCCCTTACCTCTTCACTCTATCTCTCCCCACTCTTCTTTCCAACCAAATTTAACATTTAACATCGAACCACCCCCAGAAAATTCAGTTAACAAACAACATTCGCGAACAAAGTACACTACAAACAATTTACCCGTTAATCATGAACAAATCAAGCTTGAAATTAACACAGTCGACGATTCCACCAAACAAATTTCTTCTGCAGCCAACACTCGCAACAAAAAATCAAAACTGATTCACGTATCAGCATTCTTGCGGTACTTTTCTAAGATCTCACCGCTCAGATTGAATACTTTCGGCGGAGAGTATCGGAGAGTATTGATTCCGAACTGAACAATGTACGGACGTTAGCCGAAGATTTGGTCCGGACTCCAATCCACTCGGCAGGATCCGAGATTCTTATTTAATTAAGCGACGTAAAACAGGAGTGCCCGTCGTTGCCCTCAGCTTGAGAATTGATCGAGCCTGCCGTTGTCACGTTCATTTGTAAGCTCCTGATGCTCTCGAGAGCGACGCGAAAGAATTATCCGCCATCTTGACAGTCGGCTAGGACCTTCGAAGCAACTTTCTCGAGAATTCTACGTGCCTCAATCTTGGCTCTTTTTTGCGGGCAGGCAAAATGACAGCGTGCCTCTGTAGAGGAAGATGTCTTTGCAGAGGTGACTAGTGTTCGACATGTGGCCGGAATTGATTTGCTTTAATGTGTAGGGAGCTGTAATTGTCAAATGGATTTTCTTCACTTTGAATAGAGTTACAGAACATTTGATATATATAGTATACTAATTTGTAATTTGTGTTCAATAGTATGCATTATTATTAGAATGTATATTATGTTATTATCATATTTTTGATGATATTTATTGTTGTTTTCGCATGCAGAACATTCTAGTAAAGTTTGTTTCTGTAAAATGAAGAAGAGTGTTGTGCTCTCGCTAGCATCAACGAAATCTGCAAATCGCAGATAATATCTCTCGATTGAAATTAGTTATCGTCCTTACGGGAGTACGTTATTAGTTTCACACTGAATCACGTTATACGATGATTAGCCTTCCTCTCGGTCAAGCAGAGAGGCGCATACGTTATGTGCGAACGTCACACATTCGTAACAGCAGGTGGCTTCCTATTCTCAGACGACACTCGGTAGAGTCGATCGAAACTCGAGGCACGACAATATTCCGACATTACTGCAGTAGAACTCGGATACATAGTTTCCCATCCTGTTTACGTTCCTTTCTGCCGATTAAGGAATAAAAAACTTATAGTGATGCATTTTATGCAATCGGAGTCTTGAAAGTAAAAATCTTGCTCGTAATAAGAATGTTATCTCTTGCAATACAAGTTTTATAATTTCTAATATGTAGGTACGTATATTCGTGGCAAACGTTAGCATTCTCATTTTTCTTATATTGTTCAACAATAATATAATATAAATTGCGTTTGTTACATTTTATTCACCGAATCAAAACAAAAATCTAATACAATAAGCTGCGTCTTCTTAATCGTGTCTCCATTTCTCCCAATAAAGAAATTTCCATTCAAAAATAAGACGGGCAAGTTGATCAATGACGACAATGTCTTGACAATTAACTGTAATTAGAAAAGTACTCCAAATTTTGTTAACAATAAATTGTAAAGATTGTGTTTGTAACCGTTGCAAACTTTAGCATTTTCACTTTCCATAGAACATTTAACTATAATTTGACACTTCTTTATGTTCCCTCCACTCGAATTAGTCACTTGATACCAATAAGCAAAGCATGAAAAACGCAGGACTTTCGCCCTTTCCAAAATCTCGACACAATAAGCCGCGTGCTCTTAATCGTCAGTCAGCTCCTCCCAATAAAGAAATTTCCCAACGGCCGCGTAACTTCCGCCAAAAACGTTTTCTTCCGCCAAGAGGGGCAAGTTGGCCAATGACGTCGGCGTGAAGTGCAGCTAGAAGAGTATGCGAAACTTTATTAACGTTAAATTTTGTTTTATGAAACCGTCGGCGCGCAGCAAGAGGAAGAGGAAAGAGGAACCGGCAGCGGAGAGGGGTAGGAGGGGAGTAGGAGGGCAGGGTTTAAATATGCAACAGACAAGATGGCCGCCGCTTGATGGATGTGGCCCGTGAAGAAGCGACCCTCTAGCGAAGTATCGAAGGAAGGAGGCAGCAGATTTTTGTCGTCGTTAAGGACTGCCTGCGATGCTGGGAAATACGAGAGTTTCGCGGTGAATTTTAACGATACGCCGGCAGGCGGATAATTCGAAAATTCAACTGAGCGATACAGGTATGCCCTCCTACAACACGGCACCCTATAACACGTTTCTGTACTTTGGCAATATGTGTTGGGTATGTTGAAGAGTGCATTTTTGATTTTTAAGACTAATTTTTGGAATGTTAAGTTTCTGTCCCATCACACACATAACCCACACCATCCCACAGCGCGAGCAGACTTTTATCATCGCCAGCACGTTATCAACGAGCTTCCGGCGGATAATTCGAGAATGGTCGATCGTTCGCCGGGCAAATAATCGATCGTCCGAGGAAACTATTGCCAGCCCCGCAGCTGGAGTCCGCCGTCAAAGGGTGGAGTCAATTTATCGAGCGAGGTGGCCGAGATGAGACGTCAAACAGACGACGATCGCTGAGAGAGAAACTGGGAGAGATTGTCGGAGGTGAGCTCAAGACGCGAGGACGAGGATGGGATTAGAGGCGACGGACTTAAGGGACTTCCGGGTTACAGGTGCCGCAACAATAGGGCGCAGGTAAATAAGCGTCAAGGGGAACCGTTGATAACTCAGGGCGAAACGTATGCGGGGGCCTTTGTTCTTTGATCATGTCCGCTCGAACGGACGGCGAGGATCGTTTTTAGTATGAATTCTGACACGAACCGGGAACACTGTTTTCCTCCAATCTTGTCCTCTATCCAGTACCTATTACTGATGTTAGTTCTGTTCCTACTGCTGATAGCATGGTCGATTAGGAAAAGGATAAATTTTAGTTCTTGCAGAGGTGCTATTAGAATAAATAGGTTTTTTTCTGTGATTCTCATACGTGTTTTTTTAGACAACTGTGAGGATGTAAGCGTTAGATGTGATTATACATTTAAAGAATTAAAGATTTATTTCGTATCTGGATTGTTTTTTTAACATTTGTCAGACGTTTGAATCTATCATAACAACCGTTGGCTGATGACAAAATTGCATGAATTCTTTTTGTTCTCAAACACTAAAATTTGGGTCAGTGGAATATGACGACACGCAGTCACATCGTTAATTATATAAACGTACATGTTGCATTCTATGATATGACATATTTTTTAATAAAATAAAAAATTGGTCGCTCATTAATTAAAGCATATAGTGGGCAATAGATTATACTACAGAATACAATGAATTTTTCCCAAAAATAAACAGCGGTCTTCAACAAATGGTTATTTTGTTCCGCAACGTTCCTCTTTAACATCGATATTCTCGCCAAACAAGGCCAAAGTAAATGTTACATTGCGATTCTCGTTTTCAAAGCGAACTTTACTACATACTCCATCTGTAGAAAAATGTCCATACGAGCATTCGAAGAACAAAGCGACGGGTGCGTTTCATCTTCACAATCGAGAACAATTCGTTCTAACGCTTATTTACCAGGAATATACTCACTTAATGAAAGTGATGTCAATGTATCGAAACGACATTTTGCGCGAATCTGAAAATAAACTCCTCCTATAGTCCGTCTATAGTTCTAAATGTTCGTAGTACGTTCAATTGAACATGATCACTGGTTAGAGTCTATGCACTTTTCGCTCTTCGATTTATTAATAATTACATAATTATGTAGGTAATTTGGAAGAGTAGTAATGTTGACTAATGTGGTTATGAGACGGGATGGCATCGATAAGAGCAAATATGGCAAAACGTGGAATTCTCACTATTTTCTCCAATCAAATATCACTGGACTTAATAACGTGTACCTTTCGCAATTAAAATTGTCGATAGTTCCGTTTGACGATCACTCAGTTGCGATAATAAAACGAATATCAAAAATAATTTATATACTGTTCAATCTTGGCACTTAGAAATCAAATTTGCTATTCAACACCGCATTTGAATTCAAAATTTATTTTATATACCGGGATTTCCATTTTTTTTTATCCTTTCAAAGGAAAATGATTTTTTAGTCAGTAATATCTGTATTAATCCTACAAATTATTTCATTATTGCATAGTTTGGTTTCTTTACTGCAATATATGACTTAAATATGTGTAAGATAATATGTCAATTAGAATTGAAAGACCCAATTTGGTGCCAAAAGTAACATATCTTATTAATCAGAATCACAAAATGAATTGACACTAAGTTATATATTTTTGGCGTATTTAAACGCTAACGTTTCTCGAACCTTTTTACTTCAGTATACATTATGAGTTTAATATACATAGAATGCATACGACATTAGCAGATTTGTCAAAACCGTTACTGGTACTGTCCTACTTATCCTATTCAGTAATGACCTACGGCTTACGTCGTTTTGATCCTTTTGTTCTGTTAAGCCAGAATATTCTACGTGACTGCCATTAATCGGCAGACACAAAGTGCATGCAGAGTAAAGGTGATATGCTTATATGCCATTGTCTATTCTGGCTTCAATCTCAATGGGAAACAATACTCTGTGTTGTCCAGGATATATTGCGTAATTAATTCAAGAGCTTCTTTTAATTGCATGCCTGTTTGCAACGTACAAATCACTCTTTTTTACGAGAAAAGCCATAAAGAGAAATTTAATCTGAAAATCAGTAGAATCGGGTCGTACCTGATAATATTGCTTTCTTGATAGCCCGTTTTGATTGAGACCATTTTTTCTCTAGGATTGCACGTATTGAACGTAGCTATGACAAAAAATGTCAGTTTGTGTTAATTCATAAAATCGTCGTTCTACTGGGGTAACTTATTGAAGCATAATGAAAAAGTAATAGGGTATGTGATCCATTGCTGAGGTTGGCTGGAAGAAAACCTACAGTTTTCATGCCAAAGTCAAGATACGTCAAATTGTTTCTAATAGTACAAGAATGAACGTTTATTCACGAAAAAAGTTCAAAAGATAAACGTTTATATTTAGCTGCCAACGAAATTAAATAAATGTAACAATTTCACAGGTATCTTCACATCTTTTATATAATATATTAAGCAAAATATACATACACAGCAATCATACATACATACCTTGTTATGATAACATTACATGCGGATTCATTGTCATAATCGTCCTTATCTATAAATCGACATCACCAAAATATTTGCAACCCCTATTTCATTCCCACTCAATCCCATTTCAATACCTGAAAGCTTTGCATTCGCAAGTCCTTTCCGTCGAGAAGGAGCGAACTAGTTAAGACCCATTCTCTTACATCAGATCGCTGAAACCTGATGCAATAACTTCGTTACAGCTCCCGCGATAGAATTAATAGCAAACATTGATCGAACGGAAAGAACAAAGGAAAGTTTGAGCAGCATAGTTCGCAGTCATTATCGGCGTGCGTCTGCGATCCGATCCGATCCGATCCGATCCGATCCGAATCGGGCCGAGCCGTGCCGAGCGGTGCCGAGCTGAACCGAACCGAGCTGAAGCTGGCCCTGGCGAGCGATCGAACGGAAAATCAGCCATCGGCGTTTGCCGCGTTTCCCGGAAGTGACACTCCGAATGCATTATCCGACGATGCATTCTGCTGCAATCCATTCGCTCACCGAATTTTCCCTCGGCCGCCACATACATCGTCGCGAACGATTTCCGGCGGGAAAGTCAGGTTTGGCCATATGCGTTACGAGTCCTTGAGGGATGGGTAAGTAGGTTTGGGGGAGGGAGGGGGTTGAGATTCAGATGAGGTTCAAGTAAATGGGGGTTGTTTAAACAAAATCTTTGAAAAGGTGTACGTGAAAGTGTATGGATGTTTAGTTTCTCAGGAGGTGATTGAATGTAGATGTGTGTGAGATAAAACATGAGCAAGACATAATACGTATTTGATAACATAACTAAAACCAGAAAAAGTCAGTTCCACAATTTGACGATTTCATATACGTATTTTATCCGTACACATGCACATATAATTGAATAATAGTGTCCGTCTTGTAGTACGGGTCCGTAGCGACCCATCCCCTCTGTCCCTTTCTCTCATTGACTTACGCACAACCTCCACAATCTCAACTCCTTCCTACCCTCATTCTTCTGCCTATTCCTAATGGCACGGTTATGCCATTTCCTAATCTCATGCACCCACCCTAATCATTTCCCATAATCGCAAAGAACAATTACAATCCATCAACCCATTGAAAATTCCCACATTCCACTGTCCTCGCGGCGCAATATCGAAAAATGTCAAGGTGACCTTGAGCCCCAGCAGCCGCTAAGTTCCGATGCGAGAGGAGTGCGGCAGCCGGCCGTGAGTGGAAATGTAACTTATTGGCAGCGAAGCGAGACGATCGGAAGGCATCGCTCGGATAATGCAGGCAGAGTGTCGCTTCCGCGAGTGTGCGTGGGGAAAATGCCGATGGCTGATTTTCCATGCGATCGCTTTGTCGGCCCTCGGCAGGGTCCGCATCACTGTTGCGCTGCGAGCCTTATCGGCGATCGGCGATCGGCGATCGTCGTTCGCAGCCTGCCGCGGAAAGTGCCTTATCGTCGTGAAAGCTGCCCGTTGTTGGCGTTCCCTGGCTACCCGGGCCTGCTGCACAAAACCGCCATTCCGACCTCCGGACTGCGTAATTGGTCGCGTGAGACTCGGAACCGAGGAATGATACGCGAATTCTGCCGCCGAGAACTGGATCGGTCCCGATAACGGACTCGATACTATGCGCGTCCTGGCCTACGCTGGATTCGAATGTGAAAGTGCCATGTCAGAGGGGAGAGGCGAGGAAGGGGGCTTGAGTGTGATGGGGCGACAAAAGACTTGGAATCGTGGAATGATACGCGGATTAAGCAACCTAGAGCGGTATTCAGTTTTATGGGTGATTAGATGCTTGAAGGTGGTGGTTTTATGGGTGATTAGATGCATTAGGTGATGATCATAGAAGGGGATACTGCAATCGAATTCGATCATCTTATTTACAAACTACACAATGCCTACTCCTTCTCTCTCTTTCTCTTTCTCACTCTCCATTGATCCCACACACATAAATACACATAAATGCTTCCTATCATATTCCAAAATAAAAATAATAATTCATTCTCTGTCACATATATCAACGTAATCGCAATAAAAAATCATTTTTCTCCCAGTATTTGAGCGAACGGCGGGTACACACGTAACGTTGTTTAATTTGGAAAAGTTTCGGGCGCTGAGTGACATGCACCGCGATAGGGAACTAGTTCTCGATCAGATACTCAGCGAGGCGCCCCGAGCTGTATATCCGTTGCGCAAAACTCGTAATGCAGTTCTCCGAGCAGGGTTCGATCCGGCCTCGAATCGTATCTATGGGCAATCTGATCGGTACATCTCGCATCTCGTTACGTCTTCCGCTCCCATCGCGTCTTTTCCCATCCGATCAAAGTGACGTCGTTTAATCCCATCATCCCCAAGACTGACTGCGCCCATTTACCGTCCCTTACCGCTGTACTTTACTATCCTTCACCATCCTTTTCGCATCCCTCGCCAGCTCGGAATCTGTTAACTGTCTGCCACGCAAATTTCCCATTTCGTTCGGGAAGCAAGTTCCGCGTAATCGTGTCTGTGGCGTTCGAAAATTTTATCGCGCTCCAAGTGGAGTTCTTCTCCTTTCGATCTAAGGTAAGGAGTTGGCGTTCATTCATTATGTACGATTAATGTGAAATTATGTCGAGTAAGAAGCGCTAACTATGTGACGTAGGACAAACTTGTCTATTTACAATGTGTTCAGTCAAGTATATTGTTATTTGGTACGTGATCGGTCATTTATCATTGTCATCATTTTGTTGTACTTGCATACATTTCAAAAAATTCTGGCTTAATATCGGAGTTCTCCGTTTATGTTAAAATTCGATTGTTAGGTAACACGTACATTCTTACAGTGTAAAAACAATGTTTAGAAAATATAACAGATTATCGTGGACACTGCTATAGAATTAATGTGATTAAAAACTACGTAAAAGTATCTTGCAGGCTTCCACCAAAAACAATTTCACCTGTAACATGCAATCTTGTTTCCTACACAAATTCACGTCCAGTTTCTTACCACCCTGTGAACCCAATAAGCATTTTCTCATACAACACACCCAAAAACAGCCAATCCCTTAAATCCCATTCGACTGACTAGACATCTAAGTAAGTACCTGAAAACAGCGTTCTCTCTTACTATCCTGTTAATGTGCACATGAGAGTAGAAATACAAACATTGTAGGCAATTTATTTGCAGGTTCCATACAAAACTATACAGATCTATTATTGTATTAGTTACTCAGAGTGCAAAACTTGTGAAAATTTATACAACGAATATACTCACGTTTCACCTAAAATGAGTAATAAAAATAATTTTTGATTGCAATCCGGTCGAGTATCTATGATAAAGTACGAATGGTTAAATTTTCTTTCTGATATATCGGGACATACACTGATATATGACTTTGGGAGCAAGAGTGAAAACCAGAAGAGATAGAAAGCTTACTTGTGGGTTCTAAACAAAATTATAGAGTTCTATCGCGGTACACGTCACTCAGCGTCAAAACTTTTGTCCATAAACAACGCCACGTAAGCATACACTGTCTGCCTATCGAAACAGTAAACCAGGATATTTTTTATTGTTTCCTGTCCGACGTCAACGTCGGAACACGTAAGGTCATGATTACGTTTCTTTCCGTGACGTGCCCTAACCAAGCACCAAAAAACACCATGCAGAAAGTGAGCCAAGAAGAAAACAGAAGAAATTGCTTTTCCGCAAGCTTGCTTTTCAGAATCAAGTCCAATCGCGATACACTCTTTACGGAAAGTTTTGCAAATTATGCAATGTGGCGTGCAAGCTTAATGTGTTTCTTCGAAGTCTGAGAAACGATATTTTATTCTGTCTCTTGGCATCGAAGTCGGGACCAGTATCTTTGTTTTTTTCTCAGTGACACAGGAATGTAGAGTCGGTCGAAACTGGGAGAGAGAAGGAAATCAAGAGATTGCCTACCGTGAGTCGTGAAATTTATGACAGAGTCGGTCGGCGTTAGTTGACTCAAAAAGCGTCGGAACGGCGTGTATTAATTTAATTGGGATGTAAGTTTCCTGCCGGACGTCGCCGACTAGGTGACAGTTTAGAAGTACTTAATTAGATGGAGTGTCGTAAAGATTGTTCTCTCCGGTCGGAAAACAGCATCATTTTCAGGAATTCCGTTACGAATCTTTCGTATACATACGCTTCACCTCTTAGTATTTATTTTATCACAGATAAAGACATTTTCTGCGTGCCAATTTACTTTGCTGGTTTTTTTCATATTTCCGTCAATTGTATTAAATATTGTATATGTTACGGTAAATTTGATTAATTCTGTGATTATGTATAAATTCCACTTAATTTCAGAAATATTAAAAACTTATCACATTAATCAAATTTACTGATGATTATGTATGGACCTTTTATTTTGAAAGTGGTGTAAGTCCATTTTATTTTTAAGTTAAATATGACATAAATTAAAAGATTAGACTACATTAATCACACATTATGTGACATCTTATTTCTTTTTTAATATGAACTTACACCACTTCTAAATTAGCGCTCCTTATAATTGTAGTGATACTTTTTTTACCACATTTGTTTCATTAAAAAGTGGTGGATAAAGAAGATTTAAATAAAGGATTTATTTTTAAATTATGTTAGTCATGCCTCTTATAAAAAGTATGCATCAAAGGGTGTTACTTATAGGGTCTTCCTACCAAAGTTTGATAGAATTCTTGTTGAGTACTGCGAGAATTCCATCAAAAAAACTTCAATAATAACCGGAATAATACATAATCACCGTATTCATCATATTTATCGTAACATGTACCCATATTTTTATTTGTTGTATAGCCTCTTCTTAACTGATTTGTCATGCCCAATATAGCTTACATTCTCTACGTATACGTTCTTTCATTTACTGTCCGTACAATCTACAGGTTGCATACACTTTCCTCGATCAGTTCCCTACCGTATACGGGGTGCTCATTTTATTTTGACTTATTGTTACTTCAACTTTTGACACGCAACCGCGGTATGAAGAAGTATAATTAGAACGTTCGCTGGTGTTATTAGATTAAAGTAAGCTCACCGTGTAATCAGGCCGGACAGGGAGGCGAACCTAAGCAAAATTACGCTTCCTTCTAGAGCGGAGTTGTGAAGTTCCGTAACGTAGCCGGAGTGCTGAGAAAATTCTTACGCAACCTGTTCCGAACTTCTAGACACGTTTTCCATCATGTCAATCCGCGATGATTGAAATTTACGTTCATCGACACCCATGTATCAGTCGTGCAAAAGGTCTAATTAAATAGAAATCCTAATCTAGCCGCGATATCAATATAAACCTAGACAGTAAATCCAATGGATTGAACTTTACAGAAACATAGCATTGTACATCGAGTAACATACAAAAATCTTCAGCAACGTCTGCAGAATGCAACTAGAAAAAATCTGAAAATTTCCTACTAGCTTGATCGCGAAACACTCTAACAGCCTCTCCCAGTTTGACCCGTTTCTGTAACTCTCGCGCCAATGAAACGGTATTTATGCGAGACAAACGGGTCGCTGACGTCCGAAGGATTGAGCAGGATATTAGTTTTGAGGTCCAAGGCACGCCTATCGGCCGAGATCGAATACAATTAGACATATTTGACCGGGCTGAAATTACACTAAATCGACGAATGCACTCGGATCCGACCAGCCCACTGTTTGCCGGCGTCAATGTGGACACGGCATCGGTTTGTTACATGATATTGTTCCGGCGATACTATGCAATTGCATTGGGCCATCGATGAAGCGTCGTCCAACGTTAATGCGGTTCTAATGTGACATTTTAGCGCTGAAGGACGCTCGCCAATTCGTCCATTTCAGCCGATTCGATCCGATCCGGACGAGTGTAGGCTCGCCCGTTCGTACGGCACGCCACTTTGTTCCCCATGCCGTTCTTTGACAATAATCGTTCAACTTGCGACCCGGCAACCGACAATGCGAATTGCCACCGAAGCTTTTCTTTTGTTCCTCGCCGTTCGATGGACGTTTCCCATTAATTCTATCCCCGGAATTACGCAGTTATTACATTCGAACGGTATAATATAAGGTAATATAATGAGTCATGGCTAGGTTGATATGACACGATCGAATAGTGGGTACTCGTCATTTGAATCGTGGATGTATCTGTAAAGCTGTACTGTAAAAACTGACAGCGTGTCTTGACAAGAATAGACAATGTCAGGTTAAAAGCGTACAATAATTCACGTTTACGGAGGCCTTCCTACGCGCTCGTTAAATCATTTCCCCAATCGTAAATATCATCATTCGGTTATCAAGATTTCGACGCGATTTACGATGTCGCTCGTTGACGTACAGCAGCAACCCCGTAATATTACGTCTCGCCGTCCGACGAAACGGAGCGAAAAAATAAATGTTGAACGACCGTCGACGTCATCAATCCTCATTCCTCCGCGTCGCATTCCTCGCGCGATAACGATGCCGCCGTTATAATAAAACTTTCGGGCTAATGAAATATCGCATTATTATGTCAGCTCATTCCTATGCCACCCCACCTCCCCCGCTTCTTCTCCCTTGCGCACTCCTGTAATTCAGTATGCCTCCGCATTATATATTATATACCTTTAATTAAGTGCGTCCGCGGCCGGCTGAATCAGCGGCCGACTAACGTTGCGTCCTTTCGGCTCAGATTTTCGCGAAACTTCTCGAATATATCCGCACATGTTTGCTCGCGCAAATAGTCCGCGCCCGAAAGGTTACGCGAACTGTTCGCGAAGGATGAGAGGGGTAAAAACTACAATAAATACACAAATAAGTGAAAACAAAATACATACAAGTCAAAATGTAGTAGCAAGTTGCTGACATTATTTTGATTAAGATTGACGAATTGCGTGCTGCAGTGAATATTTGTCATTCATAACGAAATATGTCTTTTCGTTTTTCCATTGCTTTACATTAAAAAATTCTGTGCAACAGCAGTTTTTAGTTTCTTTAAAATCTGCCTCAAAGACTTACAAAAAATGATCTCTTTTTAGGTTTAAATTAAAATACTATTTTAATAGCAACTATTTATATTTAAGAGTTTTTTACTCTTAATATTTGAAAGATGGATTAAAAATAATTAAAACGATGCTAGTGGGAAGATACCAAATCATTTTACAAAAACATGATATGAATTTGTTCTTTAAGTTAACAAGCAGGAAGATACTAAATTGAGATAGGAGATTATTTTTGTTCACATAAGTTTATCGATGTACTACGCATTGGTGTGAACAGAATAAACACAAAGTTAGTATACTCTGAACAAAAATTGTATCAGTACTAGGTTGGACGCGCAATGTAAATTGTCCGTTGACTATGTAAATAATCATCTTGCGAAAGCGATAAGAGGAAGAAATAAAACAAAAGCCGCTTATTTTGTTTGTTACACGTGTTAGCTTGCATTCGGTGCGTTGCCTTCTTCTCATACCGAAGACGAAAGCATGAAAAATCGCTGGCTAACGAGGGGTAGTGACAAAAACTGAATTACAGCTTGTCGATAATTAGGCGTACAACGTATATTTAGGATGTGCATGTTTCCAGGAAACTGATTGGCCTGACGAACGAGCAAGAAGTGTAGAAATGACAACGTCAGATTAAATAGGATACCGTTCACTTGTCATTTTAGTCTCGCAGTTCCTTAGTTTATAGCCGGAACGTTTATTGACATTTTGATCTGTCTTAAGAACGAATCAAGTGCTATAGCACTAGAAAGTGAAATTAATGGCGACGTTTGAGAAAGCTGGAGAGGACCGAACGAAATGTTGGGTGTGTCGATGTGCTGAACGACTTGTTATTTACGATCTACACCATTCCAGAAACTGGCCCAATGTAGGAGTCGAAAAAAATCTTAAATGGGGATAGGTCACAAATTCGAGTCGTTACATTCCAATTAAAATATATATCGACCATTCAACTTGTTTTGAATATCCTTGCGGCGTGATAATAGGAAGAGCTGTGGAGTGGATGTCGACTTTTAGAAATACAAAATGATAATTAGGTGTGGAATTTTGTAGATGCTAACGGGTGAATGAAATTGAGAATGATTATGAAGACAGGATTTAAGTATCGGTTACGATTTTCTAAATGAGCCGGGCGACAAACGTGTCCTGGAGGTGATACTAATTTGTTTGAAATACCAAGTGATGAGACAATTAGGCAGATAATTGAGTTGAGAAAGGCAAGCAATCACAACTTTGGGCATTAATGATGTCATGATTGCACTGTACTTTCTCAAACGAGTCATCCTATAAGCGTATTCACAAAGTGACACTGATTCTGTTGAAAAACTAAAAAATACTCAACAATTAGACATTAGGTCCTATTTGCAAAGACAGTTATACCTAGACATTAAGGGACCCGGAATCGTATGCCAACCATAATTTCCCAAACGAGTCATCTTATAAGAGTATCCGCAAAGTGACACTGATTCTGCTGAAAGAGTGTACAATACTCAACAATTAGACATTGAACCCGATTGACGAAGACAGCCGCATCCAGACATTAACAGAAGCAGCTTCGTATGCCAACGGTAATTTCCCAAACAAGTCATCCTATAAGCGTATCCGCAAAGTGACACTGATTACGCTGAAAAAACTAAACAATTCTCAACAATTAACCATCGAATCTCATTGACGAAGACATTCCCAACCAGACATTAACGGACGCAGAATCCTCTCCCAACCATAATTTGCCAAACAAGCCAACCGACGCGCGTATTCGCAAAGTGACACTGATCCGCGATCCAATTACGCGCGCATAAGTAAACGTACCGAAGATAGAAAATATACGGTAGAACCGGGAACGCGTACGCGTTTATCTCGGCGTCTCGCGGCAAATAGCAGGTTCGACGAACGTACGCGCGACACGGCAAACAGAGGCACCGACAACAAAAGGAAGGCGCGAGGAACGACAGTGGCGCCCATGCACAATTCTGCGACGCCGAGCCCTGCGCCAAGAAGAACCTCCCGTAACGAGGACACTTCCATTTCTTTTCCCACTGCCCGTAATCGGAGAACGGAGAACGGAGAACGGAGAACGGAGAACGGAGAACGGAGAACGGAGAACGGAGAACGGAGAACGGAGAACGGAGAACGGAGAACGGAGAACGGAGAACGGAGAACGGAGAACGGAGAACGGAGAACGGAGAACGGAGAACGGAGAACGGAGAACGGAGAACGGAGAACGGAGAACGGAGAACGGAGAACGGAGAACGGAGAACGGAGAACGGAGAACGGAGAACGGAGAACGGAGAACGGAGAACGGAGAACGGAGAACGGAGAACGGAGAACGGAGAACGGAGAACGGAGAACGGAGAACGGAGAACGGAGAACGGAGAACGGAGAACGGAGAACGGAGAACGGAGAACGGAGAACGGAGAACGGAGAACGGAGAACGGAGAACGGAGAACGGAGAACGAACCGAGCCTCTTTCCGCGGTAAAGGTATAGAAAGGGGTACTCATCACCGATTCATCATCAAAACCGCAGATGTCGTTCGGGCTGTTGATATGGCAGTTTGATGATTTATACCTTTACCGTTCGTTAACTCCTCTTTCGTTTAGTCAGTTAATATATAACCGTGTTATTCTTATTCTAGTTCTCGTATTATTCTTCTAATGATTGAGTTACGACTTATATTCCTCTGGAATTGAGTCGCAACTAATTGTCATTCGGGAATTAATTTCTGCTCGCTGGTACCTTTTTCCTTTTCCTTTATCTCCTGTCAAATTTTATTCAATAAAATAAATAAATTTGATTGAAATTGCAATTTGTATTCGCGGTATGTTACTTACGAATGCTGACGTGATATATTATAACAAAACTTGTCATGTTTCCTAATATTTTATGATCGCGAGGAACATATCATTGGGTATTTAAGTAGAGTCATGTTTCAACATTTATTAAATTCAAAGAGTATATTAGATTCAATATGGAAATTTTACTAACCCGTTTCTTTCAGTTAATACTAATCCGTTCTGCTTTATGTTTTAGATTGATAGTTTCAATTCATTCAATGCAAGAGATGACTTCTGCAAAAGTTGTAAGTATTGATATGAACATGAATGAACACCTATTTTATCGTCGGCGGAAATTCGGCGGAAGGTCACCGAGGCGCGAAGCTGAAACTGATTGCGAGCCTGAAACAAAGCAGCGTCGCGTGGCTAGGCGGCTGTGTGGAGTGACAGAGCGAGAGGGATAGAGTGGGAGGGTAGCTCGGGCGAGTGGATGAGCGAGATGGAGCGAGAGTAGGGATCGGGAAGGTGGTGTGGGGGGGGCCATGCTGGCGCATAGAGTAGCGGACGAATAGAGGGCGAGAAGGAGAGAGAGGGAGAGAGAGTAAGAGAGCGGGCAGTGGCAGGAGATTGCTAGCGAATTATCGTTATGAGGTCGGGCGCGTTATGAAAATTAGGTTAGCGCCGAGTGAGGCCGGCCAGGATCGTTGGATCGTTAATGGTTGCGCAAATTCGCGCGCGATATTTCGTCTGCGGCCCATCTACGTCTCTTAATTAACGCCATTTGCCCCCCCCCCCCCACTCCTCCCCCTCCAACCCTCCCCCCCTGTTCATCACTTTTCTCCTTCCTTTTTCTCTTTATCAACTTTTTAACAGTTTTTAACATAATTCCAAAGAGATAAAAGTCGATCAAAATAGTCCATTCGAAATTAAATTGTTTATAACAAATTCATTGCACATTGATTCAACTGCTACTTTGATAATTAAACATAAGGCTGTAATCTTATAAAACTTTATTGCACATTTTTTTCCATATCCACTTGAAACTCTCACAATGGGACTTACGTCACTTTCAAAATAAACTTTCCCATCACTTCATCAACCACCAAATTCTCGTGTAAAATTATGTGCGTGTAATAATTTAAAATATATCAGTAACAATTTGCTTTCGAATGAAAAGATCACGTAAAAATGTGACAATCAAGGTAGCCAACTCTTTCCTGGAAAATGGATTTACACCACTTTCAAAATAAACGGTCCAATTAATGAGCACCATGACCAGCGTCACTCGGCAATAATAATCAAATACGACTCGCGAACCTTCACGCACACCGGTTGCGTCCAGTTCGTGCCTTTTTTGCTTCTCACCCATTTCAGTGTGCGACGACGACGAACGTGCCAATTACAATGTACAGAGTCTGAGCTCGAGAAAAGGAAGACGGCCGCGGCGTCTTCTTGTATTTCCTGTCGGACCCGAGGCTAGTCGGAAGACTCGTATCCGTCATAAATAACAGGTCATCCGCGGCGAGTTCGAAGAGTCTTAGGCGTCGTCCCGTTCCACAGCGTCTCCGTTAAACCTGTAATCAGGGCTACCATCTATTCCCATGGAAGCCCGACGTCGAGGACGGTGATGGCCAGTGATGGCAGACGAGGACGGTGATTCCCCGTGGCGGAACAAGCGAACGCAACAGTAGTGGTAACCCTGGAGGGCGACTTCGAGGAGTAAAGACTCCCGCCGCTTAGCATGCCGCGGACAATAAATAAATACAGGCCGCTGCTACCTGCGCGGCCTCATGCTCGCCTCCTGCTCGCCTCCTGCTTACCTCCTTCTCTAGTTAGCTAGCTCTGTCTTCTTTTCGGCTCTTTCTTCAGGTGATGGGTTGCCAGTGTTTGGATAGGGGAGATTGGAACTAAGTGGGTATATTGTCAAAGCAGTTATAATTAACATTTGAGTTATTAATGAATTTTATACGAATTTGCCTGCTACTTATCTTGTCTAGTTGGCTAGCTCTGTCTTCTTTTGGGCTCTTTCTTGAGGTGATGGGTTGCCGGTGTTTGGATAGCTGTGGTTGGAATTAAGTGGGTATATTGTCAAGGCAGTTATAATTAACATTTGACTTATTAATGAATTTTATACGAATTTGCCTGCTACTTATCTTGTCTAGCTGATTAGCTCTATCTTTTTTTGGGCTCTTTGTGGGGTGATTGGATAGGTGAAATTTCACCCTTAGCCACACATTGGCAATAAATCTACTTATTGACACAACATTAAGTCGATTTAATCAACTTATTTCATTAGACTTCAATCATGCCGAAATATAAAAGAATCCTTCCCCAACACAACCTTATTCAGTCCAAACCGTCCCTCTGTATCTTAAGGATTCAAAAATGTTCCTAAATACCTTCAGCTATTGAAACCCCTCTGCCACACTTCACAAACAATTCTACTCGTCAACGAAATACACAGATTGCAAAAGCAACCTCAATCCAACTCAATAAAGGACCGTTTATTTTACAAGTGCAGTGCCCACTTTATTTGAAATGAGACATCACATAATTTGTGCTTAATTTAGCGTAAACTTTTTATTTACGCAGTATCTCATTTTTTTTAATTGACACAAAACAAACTAAAATTTATTTTTACTTATATTAATAATCCTAATTACATTTGTATTGAAAGTACTTACAACACTTTCAAAATAAACGTTCCATGTCATCCAATACTTTGCAGGGAAACGACTCCTCGATACAAACCTCGAACTCCATAACGAGCGACGCGCACGGAAAAAACTGATTCATCGTCCGCAAAGTTGAATCTTCGCCTGTTCCTCCACCGAAGGCCGTCCTTACCCCTCCGTCGGCCATCATCCGAGCCTCCGTCCCTTCCTCTTTAGCAGAGTCCATGGGCCGAAACGGAGGCGTTGAAAAGCGCTCGAACACGAAGTTTCGGGCCAGAGGAGGCCGACTGACGGCAGAAACTGAGAAAGGTCGCCGCTAATGAGCGCGTGGAAGAAATTTCATCGTGGAAATCCTTCGAACGGACGATTTACGACGATTTACGACGATTTACGATAATGTCGGTCCATTCGGGAGCCCGCTCCCTCGCCTTCTTTCCATCTACGTGCCCCTCCGCTCTTTTCCATCTTCTTCGCCTAACTCACCTGGCCGCCTTCATGCGCGTGGCGATATGTTCCCCCCACGACTTACGGCCGTGAACGTGGGGGAAGGTTATGGTAATTATCGAGGAAGTGGCACGATTCGAAGCTGCGACGATGCCGAACGCTTCCCGGCTGAGAAATAAAGACGTAGCGGTGTGGTCTGGGAAGATGTCATTGGCTGGTCAATTGATGAAAGGTATTGGGTATGTGGGTCATTGGGCTTGAGTAGGTTAATTGGAATGATGTGAATGTTGGCGTGGAAAGATTTATTTTTGTTGGATTGGCAGGTTTAGAGTTTTTTAACTGTCTGAGTTTGGTAGTCTATTGTTGTATGCTGTAGTGTAGGATAGTTGATTGTTTTTGTCTGGTATGAAGGTTGATGGTTGCAAGTAATTGAGTAACTCTTTTAATTAAGATTATTTTGATATTGTATTGTGTGTTGTCGGACTTCAAGTTTGATTGTTTCTAAGCTCAAAAATAGAACTTGTTGTTTATTTTGTGGATTAGGGAACGTGAACTTTATGGTTGAATCCGGAAATTCTGAATATGTAGATAATAATGCTTTATTACTTCAGCTCGAAAATTAATCCGAAGGTCTGGAAATAGTGGGGAATTATTATTATTATTGCAAATTGTTCATAGGTATGAAGTACTTAAGTATAAAAATTGAAAGCATCTACATATATACATTTACTCATACGAGAAATAGTATAAAATATTATGATCCTTATCTAAAATATCTTTAATCCTGCCATAATACAGTACAGCACCTTAATTTAAGTAAATTTTCCTTTGCACAAAGAAACAAATGTAGTGAAGAAATAATAATGATAATTTTCAATAAATTATTCAAGTATTCGTCACATTTATCAAATTAACCAATAATTATACATAATAGATCTTATAAAAAAGGATAACTTTCCCATCACCTTAGAGCAAAACCGTGTTACAGAAGAATCTTTGCACAGTTTTAATCGTACTATATTAAAACCATCCACCAGAACAACCGGATTCCCTGCCCCAAAGCACAATATACAAAACAACAGAACAAAATCCCTGATAACATCGACAACTATTTACCGAACAAGTGAGCTTCCTCGAAGCTCGACAAGTCCCATAACTCACTGTTCGTCGGTCAGACAGCCGCCAAACGACAAAAGCGCCGCGTGCCTCAAAAGATGGCGTCCGGCACTACGCTAGACAGCGAATCAGATATCGCTCGGCGCTAATGAGAGAAAAACGGCGGGAAAGATGTCGAATCTTCGGAAATCGTCAGCCAAGAAGAAGAGGCAGACGTTGAGGATCCCGGACGAGGCTCCTTCGGGGTCCGATCTGATGGAATTTCTCGGTGCCGCGATTATCATCAGGGATCGAGCCCCGATGCCGCTCGATATTCGACGGAACGGGTACAAATTGCAGGCTCGTTTACGCGTTACGCGCTCAGATGCGTTTCCTTTGATAGGCTAAACGGCTGTTCGCCGGTAGAAGGTTTCACGCCCGTTCACGAACGGAGGAGCTGAAGAGAATTTCGTGAACGAGCTCACGCACGCTCGACACCTTCGCTTCGCGCCCATTACCAACACCCATGCTCGACGTTCTTTCTTTTTGGTGCCTTTCGACAGGATCGCCTAATTTTCGGAAGGAGTTAAGCGTCTGCGCATGGGTGTACGTCGGTTAATTTGCTGATTAATGGCCGGTCTGGGTTAGGTGTTGGGCGAATATATTGGATGGACGGTGGCTGTTCGTTTTTGTGAGGTTAGGTGGCAGTTTGGTTTATTAATAAGGGGCTTAAGATGTTTGCGTCCTGTTTAGGTGGGGGAGGATTGGATGATGGGTGGCGTTGTGTTGGTCTGTTTGTACCGAAATGTTATGTTGCATTTTGGTTCAATGTAGCTTTATGTTCTAAGGTATGTTGGCGAGTTTCTATTAACAAAGAATTCCTGTGTATCTTTGAATGTCAGTGTGTTTGTTCTGACATTGTATATTATAACGAACTTTAACTAACAAGGACTTTATTTGAATGCATGCGTAATTTTAAATATCAATATTTTTGTTCTGACGATGCATATTGTGACGAATTTCAATTAGTAAAGAATTTGTTTGAATTTTTAGGTTTTTAAATATCAATATGTTTGTTCTAACATTGTATACTCCTCTCCAAGTTTTTCTTATACATTATTATATTGTTTTTCTTCGAATGTTATTCTTAAATTAAATTTTTCCCAATATTCACAGCAGCCACACATTGACAATTATTGCAACTTTCAGACCTTCAGTTTCGTCTTGAAAACAGGTTCTTATCATCGAATGACCATTTCCAACTGTTCAACAAAATATTCTACCACACAACATACCATAATTAGTCCTTGATCCCAACCATAATTTCACACAGGAACGTGCCAGACCCAAGCAAAAATCCCCGAGAAACCTTCAACAACCAAAAATTCGCACCAACCACCCCAAACCTTTATTACGCATTCAAAACAATTTCAATCATCCAGATATCGTTTGCGGCCATTGATTAACACGGGACGCCGTGCGTGTGACGAATACAACGCATTGTATGCGGCCAACGACATATAACTCACTGTCACGTCCATATTAGCAACTACACCTGGCGTTTGGTATGTATAATTAACACATGCAAATACGCGCCGTGCAATTCGCACACGCGGACGGACGTTTGCGGCGAACGGGAAGATTCGCAAATCCGTGAGCAAAAAAAAAAAAAAAATTGAGCCTCGTCTTCCGAAGCTTCCGCAGCTACTCTTTACGGCGGATCCGGCGGGATCATAATATTGAAAGACCTAATGGAAAAAGTGCTCGTGGAATAACCTGGCACGGCGCGAAGTAACTTCATGCCAGGCTTGCCAGGCCAGTAAAGGATGCACGTGCCGAGAATACGTTGGATTCGCCCAACTTGTCGTCGAGCGCTCTGGCGATCGACCAATCGTCACTCGCGGGCGTAAACTGGGCGAAATCGATTGTCTTTTCGAAAAAAGCGCATCGCACGCTCGACTCTACCCGGGACAACCGCTGATTCGTTAGCTTGATACTATTGGATGTGCTTCAGGTGCTTGTGGTTAGAGAGGTTCCGGGGGTTGGATTCGTTTGGCGGATTATTACTATTTTTTGGGTTGTTTTTTACTGGGTGTCATTAAGGATGAAGAGATGATTTATGGGATTTTGATTTGGGGAGATATTTTTTGTAGTGAAGCGTCTTTAATGGATTTGGGGAGGATCAGAGACAATTACCGCGGATGACGTTCGTAAAGTTGCTGCAAAGTAATAAATATTTTATATACGTTATTTAAGTACGAGACGATTATTTAAAAGAACGGGCTAATGCGCCTATTACAACATATGAAACGAATAAGCAATTTTCAGCCACAGTCAATTAGCAGCGAAGCATTATCAGCCTTCCATTACCCACATTTAGCTTTGAATAACACCTCTCAACCGTAACAAATGTATCAACGAATGAAGCCAACTTCAACTACTCCCATATATACTCTCGCCAGTTTCGACCGTACCGAAATGAGGAATACGCACGCAGTGTAATCACTCTCATTTATTTCACGGCCGTTTGATGCGTGGCCACATGCGAATGCACGTACATCCTACCTCACGGCTAATCGTCCGAAACGGGCCGACGACCCTCAAGTATCCCGACAGCGAAGATAGGGCGAAATAGGGCGCATTTCATTTTTCGCCACCCGCCGGCCAAAATTTACATCTCCGGCAAGAGGCATTTAATCAGCTGGCAGCGTCGGCCAAATGGAATTTCGACGGGGAATATAAAAGGACGCCGGCGGGGGTGAGCGGGCGGTCGGTTCCAGTCGGTTCTCAGTGTTTAAATTGCCGGTATCGGACGAGAGAGGCGAGAGAGGCGAGAGAGGCGAGAGAGGCGAGAGAAGCGAGAGAAGTAGACGGAATGCGAGACGGTGGCCAACCGTCGAACGTGCCCTGCGATTCTCGTCCAAAGTCTGTCCAGTGCAGTCCAGTGCAGTCCAGTGTGGTCCAGTGGCACTCGGCAGCTTTGTTGAATTTCACGCCATTTGGGTAATTGGCCGAGCAGATCAAACAGCGCCGATATTTTCTACTTCCCGAATTCGTACGGCGCGATGAATTCTTCTTTCTCTCGCTTGCCTCTTGCTCTTCTGTCTCGTTCGCGCACTCTTCGTTTGTTTCACTCACACGCTCGTCTCGTTACGCTCTTCGTTTGTCTCACTTTCGCGCCCGCTTTACGTCGCAGTCCCGCGACCGTCTTCTGTCTCTCAGCCCTACGCCCATACTACCGCCTCACTCGCGCGCCTGTCTTCTGTTTCACTCGCACGACCGTCTTCTGTCTCAACCGCACGCTCATCTTCTCTCTCCGTCGCACGCTAGCCTTTTGTCTCACTCGCGCGGTTCCCGCTGGTTCCCGCCGTTCGTTGTTTGGCCAGTGAGCGGCCGGACTCCCGTCGTGCGACCCTTGCCATAATTGCTGGTGCCCTATCTTCGGGCCCGATTCTAGCGTCCAATCTGCAATCAACATGTCCGACAAATGATAGCGACGGTTTTGAGTAACAAGTTCGCGGGGCGTCGGTTGGGGGAGTGCCGTTTCTCACCTCTTTCGCCGCGGACGATTGCTTTTTTGGCGGGCGATATGTTTTGGGGGAATCTAATGGGCAGAGTTTGGTTATGATGAGCGACGAGGGGGGAAAAGTCGAGAACGCTGTGGACACAGAGGGCTCGGATTAAGATCCTCGGGCATATGCTACAAGAAGAACGTATGGTAAGCGAGGATTCTAACAGGTACGAAGCAAAGCACTCAATTTTGAGACGTTAGGAGTTGAGTTGTTCTCAAGTTCAATATTCTCATTGAGAGTAAGAAACTGAATTTTGTTTACTGGGCACAGGGTTGGACTTGCCAATTAAACTTGTCAGCATTTGCTATAAAAATTCGGTACTTTGCAATGCATAGATAGTAAATCGAAGTTGTCAATAAAACACTATTCAAAAATAGACTTTATACAAAAAAAGTAGAAAAAAGTATAAACTAGACACGATCGCTGCTGCTGTAACGTTGATCACACGTTAAAAGTGCACTACGACAATTCGTTTCTGCAGCGCAACAAGTTTGGAAATCGTTCGAATTCAAACGTGTGACTTCATATGAAATCACTGTACAGGGATGTATAAAAAATTCTTCGATGTATTAAAGCAATCTGTAACACGCTGTATTTCGACTTTAGTGGAACCACTCCACTAACTCCCATTCGATACATTTGATTTGCCCGGATTAGTTCAAAACCTGGTAAAAACATTCCCACTACCTGTTAATTCAACTGAAACCTCTTTCTGTCTCTGATTTCAGTTTGTCACCGTTTGAGCGAGAAATACAGTGTAGGACGAAAATTGGAATAGCGGACAAAAATCGGTCGACGAGCGAGGTATTTTAAAATGGAGGATAACCATTTCTGTGTCTCATTTTTTTGTGCAATTTTTTTGCGCTGAATTGTTCTTATCTGTAGCTCCCATCGACCATCGTAGATGTTTTTCGATAATTTATTTATTTATTGACTGACCGATGTTGTAAATTTTCTTTTCACTTTAATTCATACCATAACGTAAGAAACAGGTTTAGATTCAAATTGCGACCATTTATTTTCAGAATCGATCAGCGATAGTGTCAATTTCAGAAGCACGATAATTATTGCACACATAGTATCCTTAAATGTCTGCACAATTTTTTTGCAACTAAAATTGAGTTTTATTCCTGCGCTTACCACCCTTTATATATACCTCTGAATCATTTCAGTTTTTTCGTTTAACTTCATACTTTGGGCAGTGTATTTAAAATAAATCCATCATCTGCAATTCCATTACACAACAAATATATTTTTGATGCTCACAAAGTCGCAAATAAATTCATACTCATATTATTTTACATTATGCAATCGACATCTTTCAGTCCGTTATCGAACGAGCTGGATATGAGGAGGATGAAAATTTTAAACGATGGGAAAAACAAAAAAGCGTGGATCATTTTAAAAGGGAGGATAATCGCGGCACGTGTTGAAGCCCGTGACTCTAAGCGGCTAAAGTTCTTTGTCGGCGGGAGAGCACATTTAACGGTTAACAATTTATTCCGTGCATTTACTGCTTTGTTTGGGGCGTTTAGATGGCTTCCCGCCGATCGAAATGAACCGGTTCCCTTTGATGGCTCGTTACTGCGAAAAATCGAGTCAATCGAGTCAATCGTGCTCACTCTTTGTCATGTCTGCTTCGCATCGTCGCACGGTACATCAAATGTGTGGAAAAATCGAAGAGTGAATTCGTATGTTCTTCTTCGCACTTGTGTCTAGAGATTTAAATATTCAAATTTTGTCGCCGCGGAGCAATCGCTGTTCGTTATAATCCTGTTTGATTATTTGGGAACATAGTCGCAATCGATGTCCCACTTTATTACATCTGTTTTGCCAAAACAAAGGCCGTAGTTCCACTTTATGTTTAAGAGTCTCGGAGGAGTCGATTGTCACGGAGCGTGAATTACAGAATGTAAAACATTGCGGGGTTTACCGTAACCTTACGTAAATCACTGATTCAGTCAGAGATCTGAACGTTTAGAGAAGAGGGAGAATCTCATTCACTGGGGACATCATTTTTGTTCGGACTTGGCTGTCATTCGCCCGACTGCGCGTCCTTCGACAAGTTTGACTGAAACCTAACCTCAACTAATGAGCGATCGGGACTCATTACGAGTCTTGGCCGACATCGGTTAGTCTCGGCAATGGGGAATGGGGAATGGGGGTGAATATTAAATCCTTCGATCCGATGGGGCAAGGAATGGTGGAGTAACAGAAGCTTTGATTCTAACGACGACTCTCAATAAATCATGGAAAGCTCGCATCACGAACAACTTTGGCGAGCGATCCGAAATTTATCAACAAATTGAGCAGACGCACCCTGACAAAGAGCCTGCCAAATTGTTTATAGGTCGGGATTTTGTCTTGTCGCAAAGAATGACGTCGTTCATTCTGACGCAACACGATGCAGAAAGTGCTATAGTTTATTGGTTAGAAATTGCTGGACTTTGTTTCGTTACTGTTTGGTGAACATTTGTGAGATTATGTTATGGATTACGTGTTTTAATGGAACCCGTAGTTTTGAGAAATTTTTGTACTGCGGAAGTTACAGCACAATTATGGATTTTGAACTGTTGTGCCTAGGATACAAAGACTTTAAAACTTTTGGGTGATTAAAAACGATTATGGGCGATTAAATGTTGCTTAATTTGTGACATTGTATAAATAAGGTAATGAATCTTACAATTTTTCGCATTTATTTTGCTTTTCTCGGAATTCTGTCGCTGATTTGAATAAAAAGTATATTACGCGCGACTTTCCATAATTGTTTTCGTAATAGAGGTGTACTGCACTGCAGTAGGACTAACAAAGCTTAATTACGGGGTTGTCTAATGTGTTGTAGTTACGATAATGACAGATTAAGCCTTGTCATACTAATTTTTCGCGTGTTCGGCCTTGATTATAGTGACGGCGCACAAATCCTGTCAGAGTTTACCTTTATCTTTTCGTGTATCGGATTCGGAAGACAGTGTTTAAGATATCTCAACTAACACATAAATTATACCCTCAATGTTTGTGTCAAAGCTCGTCACGCTCGCATTCCGGCCGCATTTTTCTTTCTTTTTTCGCAAAGTAACGCTAATAACCCACGAAACCTGTCGCGATCGCTCGCCATAAATTCTTTCTTAATTACAATAATAACATGCGAAACCTGTCGGGTCCTGTTCCTCCCACTTTTTTGTAATCCCTTCTACGCAAACTTGGCTTTATCTGACTACTTTATCGCGGTCCAAAAATAATGTATAAAGTACCTTAGCTAACACGTAAACTGCGTTCTCATTGACGTAAAACTCGACAGGTTTCACTTATAAAACCTGTCACGTTCATTTTCCGCAAATATTTTCCTGGTCATAATAGTAGCGTATAAAATGCAGTATGTACTTTGCTCAGAATATTCTTTGGGATTCATGAAATTTTTATTCACATTTCACATCAAATCTGTCACGTCCATCAAATCAATGGTCATCACGTCACAAACAAATTGACTTAGGAATTTACTTAATTCAAAACAACGTTTTTACTCATTGAAATAACTGCGAAAATTCATATGTAAAATTACCGTGAACATACCTAACCGCATAATATTATTTTGCGACAGCTAATCTGAAGTTGTACGCGTCCCCACAACAAAATACACAAATGCACTTAGGACCCTAAAAAAAAAAAGACTCAAACTATCCCAACATAAAATTCCACCCCCTGCCACTTCTTCTCACTGTCCTCTTCTGCGAACACGGCTTTATGCGGCGCTCTTATCGCTCGCAAAATTCCACGGCCAAGATCTCTTAATTAAGGAGGTTCGCGGATCGACGAGGGCGAATCTGGCCGAATCTGGCCGAATCTGGCCGATTCGAGTGAGATCGTTATCGGGATCGAGTCGGTAACGATCTCGCATCAGCGTTCGCTCGCGATATCTCCCGGCTTGTTAGAGTTCCGCCGCGAGTCATTACGGTTGTTTTCGTTCGCGCGTCGTTTACGTCTTGCCTCGAAATCGATAGAGCGCAGAGCGCAGAGCGCTAAGCCAGCTTTGTGATAAACTCATTAGGAAGGATAATGGATGGCGGCTTTGCCCGGCGGAAACTTCAATTTTCGATCGCCCGCCTCAAATATCCGACGGATTCGTTATGCTAATGCGATTTTCGCCGCAGGATTGGCACCCATGTCCTTTACGGACGCGCAGCAGAAGGCTTCCGTTCCTGTAGTTAGACGAGAAGATGTACTTCACGTACTTTCAATTTATCGGGTTGGCAGGAAAGTAATTTCAGTTTTGGAGTATGAGATAAAACGCATCGTTGTACGCAAATTTTAATTTACCGTGTATTTTTTATTTTGTCATCTTTTTGGCAATTTCATAATACCACGCTTAGAAAAGTTCTGGTCCCTATCAGTGAAAAATTGAACGCTAGCTATGTTTGAAAATCGAAAATAGTTTCTTGCCGATCCAGCATTTAAGCTGTAAATTAGCGGTCTTTCCGAAATTGATTGACATGCGAAGATGTATTTTGGAATGTTTGAAGTGATATATTAAATTTAAACTGGCCCAGTGAAATATTTGGGTCTGGATAATCTAAGATGAAGTTATATTTTGTTCATGTGAGTGTTTCGTGCTTTAAATGTACTTATGTTATAAATCGCCAGTCCTACTTTCCAGAATCGATAAACATGCGCTCCTGTTGCGAAGTTTATAAGTGAAGATGTATTTCCAAATGTCGGAGATAATATTTTAATTTCGAATACCGCGACCGGAATATTTGATTCTGTACGGTAACGTAAGGTACGGTTATATTTTCATACGTGCTGAGAAATGAAGACGTATTCCAGAATGCTGTTATTTGTACTTCAATTTCAGATCGCTCGTTTCAATATCTGTCGGATTCTTTATGCTAATGCGATCTCATATGCGCGTCATTTTTCGGAGAATCACGGAATATGCACCTTCACTGTAATGTGACATCCAACATACTTTGAAGATTTATTCCAACATGCTCGTACAAGCAATAAAGCGATTATTAATATACCGACACCACTTTTTCTCCGTGTCACTCAAGAAAGAATATTAAATACCAGCATTTTTCCTCTTCAACGTCTCATAAAGGATTTATTTCGATTTTGTGTTTTATCTCGCCGGTTCAGTACAAATCGAGTCATTTCGAATGTGTTCCACTTATTAATTCCGGCTTTCGCTTTCGGTTTCTCGTGAGTTATGTATAATAAAACTATATAGGTATTATATCATTATACAGTAAGTACACACTCAATTAAAAATAACACATTAAATTATATTTCAACTATACATAGTCGCTAAAAAATCTCCTAACTTAAAACCTGAATCTATTATTTAGCAATAATTTTTATTACAACTGACTATTGTTAAATATTATTTCTAATCTGGTGTCACATACTGTCGTTCCGATCTTCTTTCCTTTCAATGATCCAATTAGAACAGTCTTATCAGATCCGCTCTGATCGCCAAGCACATTATAGGTACATTTTATTCGTCTACCTTATATCTTCTGTATCCAAACAACCCATACATGAATTACATCCACACTACACTTTAGAATCCTTATATTACAATTTTTACTTACTCCAGCACAAAGAGGATGGCAGAAGAGAGAAAGAAGAGAGAGAGGGGATAGGATAGGAAGACGGTGGGGAACAAGACAGAAGAGTGGGGAAAAGACAGAGAAGGAACGGGTTGAGGGAGAGAAACGCAGGTCCCGGAGGAGGGGTTGGAAAGCAAGGGAGACAAGAGGTAGAAAGTGGGAGAAATTAAATAAAGATAGAATAAGATAGGGTAAGGAAGAAAAGGAGGGACTGTAGAATAAGACGTAACCGAAAATTGATCATATAATAAATAAATACAATACTTACTCCAACACTGATTGAACAAATCATGCCCCCGTTCTACCCCCACAATCTTCACCCCCCTTAACCGGTGATCACTCACAGCAGAACATTCGACAGCATCGTTTCCAGTCTTCGGCATCTGCCATGAAAACGCATCTCGCTGGAATCCGTTATTTCTGAGTCCAGCGCCGGCAGCGACGCGAACTTCAATTTCGAATCGAATCCCTCTCATCCCCCTACCGTGTACCAGCGACATATTCCGAATCACTTACCTGCGAGATTCCCATATCAGGCGGACGGATCGCGGCGGTTATCAAGACTCTTCCCCGACGGACAATGTCTGCTCTCTCATCCGTAAATCGTCGCTGGGTGTACTAGCGAGAGGATCCACGCTCGACAATATAGACAAGTGCGTTTCTTTTCTCAATCTCTTCCGCGGGCGCACAAAGTGCGCATGTATAAATGCCAGGTACAAAAATCAATGTGTGTGTGTGTAAATATATATGATTTGTGCGCTCCTGGATGATATGTGTATATATACAGTACATGTACACAGATATATATGGAAAAGTAAATGTATATTTATATACATAGAAGTGTATTTATAGATGTAATAGTAAATAAATATTTAATCACGAACTGAAAATTTGTAAAATTAACCGGTGAGTTTTTTCCCAACCTTTACGCAGATGCGTTTTTCAAAATTGACAATGACACTTAGCTAAATCTCAGATATCAGAATTCTTTCTACTTCACCCTTATGTACGTACATTTCTGAGCAGGTACTTTGTGCACGCACATACACATTTACGCGCGCGCATGCCAATATTACAAAATCTGCCCACGGAATAGGACCTGCAGACGCATCTATACACATATTTCTGTGTATGCCATGAGTGCATGTGTATGTGTGCACAGGCCGCGGATCCCAGCCGTCCTCTCGAGTGAAGAGACCTTTCAAAAGTCTGACCGGCAGTTCTTCCGACTGAATCTCAGGCGGACATCGACGACCCCGAAGATCCTCTTATGGCGACCTTAAACGGGCTTTAGATGCCGCCTTATTATCGTATCATTCGTCTACCTCTCAAGGACGACCCCTGCGTCGGTAAGAACGAGATTCGTCGAAGCCTCCGGAGCGGAGAAGAATCTCGGCTGAAGTTTCTTCAACTCTCGCTTCAACGCCGCAAATTATTTAGTGCGGGAAGGCCGAAGAAAGAAGACAAAGAGATAGAAGAATGCTGAGTTCGCGAAGAAAAGTTCTGCTCCTGTACTCAGGTTATAAGACATTAGCATCGGCAGTCTGTTGGATTATAAATAATGTGAAGGTCGTCTGACGTGTTGGTAGAAATTTTTATTGTAATTTGAAATTTGATTGTCATCAAAACAGTGTACCTTTACCTTCTTCCACTCAAGTACCGAGTAAACATTTTAATATCTAAGTTAATAACATAAAAGTTAATAAACTAAGTGAGAAGGAGCTCAGAAAGCAAGCAAGTAAAAGGAAAATGAAAGGAGAGAAAATAGTGAGCTTACGAAATCTTTTTGCGCCAGGAAAACAGTAAGAATCAAAAAGGGCGTTGAGATAATGCAAAAATGAGAGAGCAGGACAGGAAACCTCCGAGTCTATGCTGTCTAAACAGTGCGCAGTGGGACTCCGTAGAAGCAAGGAGCCAAGCACGTGAGCGTAGAGGAGCGTAGAGGAGCGTAAGACGAGGAATAACGCGGAATAACGCGGAAGGACAATAAGAGCATAATCTGAGGAAGCGAAAAAATAAGAGCGTAAGAGACTGCGAGAGCTAAGCGAGCGCAGGAGAGAAAAAGGTCAGAGAAAACGTAAGCGACGGAAGAGAATAGGAGCGCAGAATGAGAGAGTGCGAAAATAGGAGTATAAGAAAGCAGGGGAGAAAACAGGTAGCGGAGGAAGGAAGGGCGGCCGGGGTGGGGGGGGGGGGGGCGAGGTTCCAAGGGAAAGGATTTTGATTAAGCGGCCCAGCACGCCGCTTTCAATAATGCACTCTGCGCAAAGTCGCTTGATTATTAAACGAGCGCTCTGTGCTTGCCTCTGCAGGAAGGATGTCAGCGAGGGGGAGAGGAAATGGATGAATGAAAGCGTGCGTGCCGGCTTCGGAGTGCAGACTTCGCGTACGGCAGGTGTCGCGCGAGGCTCGATTCTGCCGGAATATGTTTTCGCCTTCACTTTGACGGCTTAGTGACGTCAGTTGATTTTTCCTGCAGAATGTTACGATGTTCGATTGGTGGTGTTAGTAGGTTACCCGTTAGGTTGTTGATTAGGATGATTCTCAAGAAAATACAAAGCTGTGTCAACATTTTTAATCGCGTAATTTTTGCTGTTTATACATCTGCAAAAACTCGTTTGCTAAAACATTGACGTTTGAAAACTACTCTCTTTTTGAGGTGACCCGAACAAATTTGTAAAAATCGCTCGTAAAGTGCATTTATGAAAGAACAGTTGAAGCTATACTGAAACAAAGTGTGTCAAGCCAATCATGGACCTGTGATGAAGAGATTTCTAGAAAGGAAAATAATGAGAACATACATTGGATATTTGTATTGAGTGCCTATGGTAGTCTTTCCGTCTCAATCGTGTACATGATCTTTTAAATGGACGACGATGTGAATTTGTGTAATGTTTGATGAAGATAACCGTATGGAAGTGCACTCGTAAAGAGACAGCTGATTTTCTCGCACTCTGAGGGAACGAGGCCAAAACGATATTGAGATAAAACAGACGCGACTGGTCTTGGAGCGAAATTGATGGAAGCGATGTAAAATTGGTAGAATTAAATCTACCGCGCGAAATTGGAAGCTGCCACCTTCGAATCCTCTGGTCGGGACCGAATCGACTGTGTCACTGAAGTGCTTACGTCGCCTCACTTTTTTCATCTATTTACGTGTCACTTCCATCATAGATCTGTCGATCATTGTCATAGTTCGTTGTAGGCAATTCTCATAGTGCAGATATACTGAATCCGATGAAAGTGATTAGATATTTGTGATAAATAACTTGTAATTAATAAATATTACTCAATTGCATGAACCTACTTTCCCGTGTCACTCTACCTAGAAAAACTATTTGGACTTTAGAAGAGCAAGATGACAGTCGATAAATCCATCATGAAGAATATACTGATGTAAAGACTAAAAATAAATGCTACCATCGCTGTAATCAACAAACGAGCGTAACACTCAACTTTGATCCAGTTCAACTCTGTACGGCCGCATATGCGACAGCGGCCTAACAATAAGGAAACGAACAAGTTTGTCAGCTCGATTTGTAAGTGGGCAGCTTTTGGTGATAAGCGGAAAACATCCTGTCGGAATAATAATTCTCCCCTGACTCACGAAGGACGAAAGGTCGTTTGTCTCGGATCGACGTCGACTTCTTCGCATCACCCCCTCCCTCCTTATTCACCTCCCGCCAACTTCCCTCATCCTCGTATCAATCTGACCCCGAGTCGAAGCCCGAAAAACGGAAGGAACATTCGCCGATATTGAAACTGAACTATCCTACGAACGTGACGTACATCCGCATTCTGTCGATCGGCCTCCACCGACCTCGCATTGCTCGCATTTCCTGCCGCGATTCGCTTTTTTTCATCTATTCCACCAAACGAGCCGGACGATTTGCGGCCTTTCTAATCGGCGAGGAATGGCCGTCGTGCGTTTGACCGTGGAAATATGCGTGACGTGCGATACTTGTTAGGGTTAGGTAACCTTTCGTCGTTTGGATTTGGTCGGTTTCATCGGTACTTGTGGCGACGAACATTGGATGTGGACCATTATAAAGCATTCTTCCCTTCAGGTTTATTCGGATATGGGTAAAAATAGTCTATTGTTGTGTGCGATACTTTTTACGGTTATGTAATTTTCGTCGTTTAAATTTGGTGAGTGTAATAGGTGCTTATTGTGACGGAGATTGGATGTGAACTATTATAAAGGACTCTTTCTTTCTGATTTATACCCGTTAGGTTAAGAAAATATCATTGTTGGCATAAGCGTAGCGTGCATATAATTTTTGATAGCATTAAATATATTTTGGATTTTCGAGTTGGTGTGGCTGTGGCTCAGTAGAAAACATTTTTTCTACTATATTTATTTGCGTTGGGTTATTGAAAATATAATCTATCGATCTATGCCGGTGTTAAGTGCATTCTAAACTCATCCATCATTTTCACTGAAAGATTCGATTTTTGTTTTATTGAGAGTAGGTCAGAAAAATAGTTTAGTTTTTTTTACGCCGTGAGATTCTAAGGGAGTCCCTTATTACGAGCTTCTTCCGAAAGAAAGATACTATTAATTTCGGCATGTAGCTACAGGTGAAAATTAGATCAGCCGATAGCAGCATTTGACGAAGAAGGTTTCAGTCTTGTCCGGATGACCGCGTGTTTCTTTGATGACCAGGTAAAGACTGTCACAGACTGGCTCGAAAGTTTTGACTTACCTGCAATATTCATCAGACGTTGCATCTTCTGCCTATTACTCATTTACGTCTTTACAACGTTGCCTTAATGAAAAAACTTTTCATTTTCTGGAAAATTGTAAAAGACATAGAAAATGCATGTTTTATCTTTACTTGAAAACAGAGCCACATTTTTTATATATTTAATAAGTTGAAAGAGAATAAATCAAAATGAAATTCCAAATTATTCACTTTGTCGCTTCATCAGATTAGCAACCAATAGAATTTATGTTCATTAATTCAAAAAATTATTCATTTTTTCAAATTTGATCACTTTGCTAAATGAACCACTTATCAATGCACCCTAAAAGCAATCACACCTCAATTACACACACCCCTCTAATTCATCCTCTCCAACTGATCCCATTGACCAGAGTAAGACTTATTCACACTTCTCTTCCCATCGAAATCGAGCAACAAAAATCCGCGACAATCAAGACATTCCAAATGCCAGCCTAAGATACTCTCCGATTTGCCCTTCCCAAATTTTTATACCCACATCAACACACCAAACACTTTCCTCTAATCCAACCTACCCAATAAACAGAATCGGCAAGAGGCAAAATTATGAGAAGCCCATTCGAAGCAATGCCATCCCCCTCCCATAAACATGCAAATACTCGAAGCCGATTCCGAGAACTGCCGGGAAAGTATTGTCCGCAATAAAAATCCGTCCGCCGCCAAGGTTCGGGAACGTGAAGGTACCGGTGATGTCCGTCCGTCTGGACGACGTTACGGAATGTCGCCGTGATTCGGTTAAACCGCTGTTAATGTCCAGTTCGAGGCATCGTGAGGCATCGTGAGGCATCGTGAGGCATCGTGAGGCATCGTGAGGCATCGTGAGGCATCGTAAGGCATCGTAAGGCATCGTAAGGAATCGAGTCCGCCATTCGTCCTGCTGCCGGGAGTCCTTTGTAAGTGGCGCACGTCGGGGCTTAGCCTATCGCGGCCGATCGAGCCGCGCAGCGATACTCTTAAGATTCCTTAATTAAACGGGCTGACAGCTACATTACTAAGATCGGCCGCTATCGAAGGGCAGGATCTCCGGAGGGCACCGGAGGGCCAATGAGAATGGCCGCGGCTGCCTCGGCTGCCTCGGCTGCCTCGGCCACTCGCTCTCGTGAATCCGACTTGTCCGAGCTGACTCGCTTCACGACTTCAACTGTCGACCGTGACGATGGCTGCCTCTGTCTACCTTCCCCTCACCCTCCTCCTCCTCCTCCACCTCCTCCCGCTGTCTGTCCCCCTCCTTGCCTTTCCATTCTTCCTGTTTTCGTCGTCTCTTCGTGCGGTGCGTTTGTGAGTTTGCAACTTTTTCTTATTTCTTCGGGATGATTTCTGTCTTGGGATCTTGTGCTTTTTAATACTAGGGGTAGATTTGGATGGGTTGATGGATTGGGTTTGTTGTTGCTACTTGTTATGTTTGGATGACAGTGGTGATAAGAATAATGTACCTTTTTTCAAGCAAAGGATTGGTCTTGAGACTAAAGTAAGATTTTTCCAAGTACAGCGATGATTTTTGGCTAGTATATATGTTAATTCACATACGTCAATTAAAAAGACGACTTTTTACAAATAATCTTCGACAGAAACTTACAATATAAAAGTAGGGTCCAACAAAGTTTGTGGTTCGTCGCTGCTAAGTTCATTAACTTTACATGTCCAGGTCGATGTTCAGATCAAAGTATCAAGGCATAGAAATTATTTTTGGATATTATTTACGCTTCAATCGCATATTATGGTTAAAAGAAAAATGTTCTACTGAATCTTTGTCAGCAAAGTTCAATGTAAAATCAAAGACCAACAAAATATTGCTGACTTTGATCTCAAACTTTATTAACTTTACACGCTTGTCGTTAAGAATACTGTAAAACTTATCCAAGTAAAAGAATGATTTTTACAACCAGCTTCTGAAATAACTAAGAACAAAATCGGTTCAATTTAATCTCCGGCATCTTCGAAAGTAAAATCAAGGCTCATTGAACACTTTTTTGATAATTCGATCTAAACCCTTACCGCAAAAACAAACCTACCATCGAAACAAACAGCTACAACCCAATACTCATCCCATTAATACCAGGCTTTAACATTTTCATTCTTAGCTTCGCAAGGGCATTCCGCTTTACCCTCTCCATCTGTTTCTCCGACCGTCTGAGCATTTCTTATCAAAGATCCGACCTCGGCCCACTATTACATTTCACCCTTAATCCCTTGACCTTCGCGCTTAATTTCTATCCTCCCCGACCTTTTTTTTCGCTCGCTTCCCTCCCACCCGATCCGACTCCGAGATTTCTCCTTCTCAGCTTTCATTTTTACGCTCTGCCCCCCTCCCCTCCCCACTGTCTGCTGCCTTCTTTTTACGTCCCTTCATTCAAGCTCCTTTTCTTTCTCGGCGGATCGCCGGCGTCCTTTGAGCGGCTCCTCCGTGAGTCGTTTCGAAAATTTGAATGATAAAGCGGAAGGGCGAGCTGGCGAGTAGTTAGGAAGCGAGCTTGTCTTTCGGGAACTTTTTCAGTCCACGCCTTCGTCCGTCGGCGTCAAACCGCGAAATTCCGACGGGTCAGCTAGGACGCGTCGAGGCGCGGTGCGCCGGCACGACGCACAAAGGACGACAGCGAAACACGCCGGGATCCTGGATGGAAGGACGTGGGGAATGTGTCCGCTTCGAAAACTGCTTGTCGATTATCGACCCGGACCTTTGTAACGCTCGCCGCGAAACGATTCTTACGCATGCCGGAGGATGCTCTTTCTTTTGGCCATGCGACGTGGCGAGGATGGATGTTGCGGGGTGTATTATGTGATTCTAACCTGATGTGAATTTAAAGCTAATGGAGATGTTAAGATTTTTCATCTCTCAACTATGCTCAATAATTTGCAAAAGAAAATCATTAACAACCAAGCTATTATAATAGACACCCACCTGATTTGAAACCTTATCACATCACAAAATCAATCTGCAACATCCACTTCACCATACAAACCACTCCACTGTCCAGTTTCTCAACATTTACGTACTCAACTTTACTTCTAGATAGACGTCAGTCCTACCCAATTTACATCTTCAAACTATGCCCAATAACCTGAAAAAAGGATTAATAACAGCTGTAACAGTAACCTACCTTATCTCTAAACTTATCACACCACAAAATCAACCTGCAACATCCACCTCGCCACAAAAACCACTCTACCATCCTCTTACTCAACATCCCCACTTACCCCCCCCCCCCCCTCCTTCTCCCTACTTCTTCATCGTCGCCCCATAACCTCCTCTCTTACCGGATCAAAATCATAACACAAGCACGATACACCTTCACGCTTCACTCCGACGTCATCTTTTCCTTCTCACCTTCCACCTTCCATCCCACTTCAGACCCTCGAGTAGCACAGTTCAGAAGGAAGAAACCGTGTCATGCACATCGAACCGCCCATCCGTTAGTTTGCCGAGGATCGACCGGCTCCGATGGCCAGGCTGGATTACGATCAATGATCCATCTTTTCATCCTAGGCCAGGCTTCGTGGCAAGCATCGGATAACTCGGTCCATTGATCGACCTCTACTTCGAGCCGAACGCCCGAAATGGCCAATCTTGTCCATGACCTCCGGCTCCGGCCTGCTCGGCAGTGGAATTGAAAAGAATTTTTGACCGGCAGCCACGACAACGCAACCGGCACGCGACAAAGCGGACTCCTACGTGAGCAATATGGCGGACGAATTTGCCCCGCGACTTCCGGTGCGGAAAGTTGCTTGCTCGGCGGATGACCTTGGCGCCCGAGAGGCCGTGCGTGGCGAATAGGGGTAGAGAAGGAGGAGGAGGGGTGGTTGCGATTTGAGGGGAAGAATGGCGGGGAGTGTCGGTCGTGTCGGTCGTGTCGTAGTTGAGGCGATTCGTTTTAGTACGTTAGGGCGCGGTAGGGGGGCAGCACGGGACAGGAATTGGCCAATGGGAGAGGCTGCTTGCGGATGATGTGTGCTTCTGTCCGCTGGCCAGGAGACGGTGGTATCTTTCGAATGCTGGCAGATCGGTTTTGGGTCGGTGCCTTCGAGAGGTACATGAGTTTCACGCTGTGATCTGGAAGGGGTGCTCACTTGATGTACTTGATTAGAGAAAGATTCAAGGAGTGCAATAGTGGTGTAGGGAAGAAAAGAGTAAACGCGATTTATTTCTCTATAACAGAACAACTATGAAAAAAGTTTATTCTTTAGTTCTGCTCCCAAATCCATTTTTACGCACGTCATCCATTACAAATTGCATCAACCAAATTTTGGTTCCGTATTTCTCACTTTTTAGCCCTCAAATTTTCAGCCCTCAAATTTTCAGCCTCACTCGCAGGCCACTCTTATCGTCGGACAGAATCACAATCTGATAAAAGCCACGTTACACATCCGGTTTCGTTCGCGCAACTTTTCGAATCGTTTCCTCGCAAAGCGTCGGCCATTTGTAGAGACACTTCTGCCAAAAACGTTCACTCTCGCGCTCCCTTGCCAATGAAAGGATTAAGCGCCGAACCGAAAAAGGGTCAAAAAGAGGGGAAAAAAACATTTTTACACCAGTCTGTCGAATCCTACTCGTCGACAACCCACGTGCCAGGGAAAGTACGAAACATTTTTTTGATGTCCGTAGGCTGTGAAAAACTTTCACCTACACGCCATTTTCTTTTGAACTCCGTAATGAATTGTTCGTAGACGATCGTCGGCTGTCAATTAAGTAAAAAGTACAGACTAAAATGATATAATAATGACTAAATAATCCGTAATTACTTATGTTTACAGTGACTTTTCTCATAAATCATTTATTTTATCACATTACATGCGGGGCGTCACGAACCCATAAAATAATATCAGGATATTATTGCCGAAAGAAAATGCGAATATAATTATACCAAAACAGCCTCGCGCCCAAAGGGTTAATACTTTATCAGACGAAAACCATCACATTATGTTAACGGTAAAAATACCTCTCCCGCAGGTAACGATCAGTCGCCGTAAAAGGTATTAATACCCTTCCCGCTTGTAACGTGTTAATATTTGTTAGTACTCATTTATATAAGAAAATGATTAATTGTTTTTCGTGTGGAAGGTTCAAATATATGTACTGACTGTTAGGTATTACTCTGACAAGTTAAATGAAAATATGAATAGAAATCTAGCGTTAAAACCTGCGGCGTCGTCCAATGAATCCTTTACACGGGCCGATAGAATAATCGATGTATCGACTGGCGAGAGTCGCAGTTGAATCTAGTGCCTGCACATTTTTTTATTGTCCTCACCTTTCGCACGTCTCCCGTTTTGTTCGTCAGGGCGAGTCCGCTTCAAGCGGTCTGCGACGGTGGTGTCCGTGTGTGCGTGTATCTGTTTTTTCGGCGAGCCGGTAACATTGTCTGGGATATACAGGGTCGGAAACCGAAATTCGCCCCCCGCCTAAATAGATTTTGTCTGAGCCCTTGGCACGCTGACGGGGACGAATCAAAGGGAGCATCGCTTGCCCTCGGCGAAATAGAATTGCAAACGAGCCCTAACCTGCATCAACGACCGATGCCACGGACTTCGCAAATTACACTCGTTCTCTTTAAGTATCCGAAACATTCGGATCGATTGTTCAGCGAGTTCGAAGTGTTAGGCGAAGAGAGGAGTATGCAGGTTTCAGGGTCGGTTAAAGGGCATGAGTGGATTGGCGGTTGATACGAATTTTTTTGGCAGCGAAGGTGATTGTGTAAGTTTTTGTTTTGTGTCTAATCGATTTTTTGGAAGATATGAATAGTGATGGGTTTTTGGAGAAATTATGGAAAGAGTTTGCGGAATTTGCTGAGAGTAACTCATGTTTAGTTGAAGGAGGAAGGATGTAAGGGATTGTGTGCTTTCGAGTTTTATCTTTTCAGTCTTCCAGTCTTCGTTATGGTTTTCGTGATTAATTGGGTAATTGTTTTATGGTAGAAGGTGTATTGATTTTGTTGGGTGTCCGATGGGGTAATTACGAAAGTTTCGGTTTTGTCTACTTTAAGACTCTAAGTACCTTACATTTTTGGCTACGGCGACTAAAACGGGAATGATGAAGTGTCGATTTTATACATTTTGGGTTTGATGAGTTTGGTACTATAAAAGTTTATAACATCCCACACCAGGTATATTTATTAAGAACGCTATGTAGAATTCTTACTTAAAATTCATTATTTTTAGTTTAATCTTCGAGTCGATGAGAAGCGTTCATAAAAAGTTAATCGGAGAAAATAGGTTAGCAATTTCACTGTTCTTAATTCGTAGAAATATTTGTCCGGCACTAAGAATTTTTCTAAGATACGTGAGAGATTGTAATGAAAATAGTATTTAACAAATGAACAGCTTTTGAAATTATTAATAAACACTTCGCAACCTGATATCCTTAAATACTTCATTAAAGTTGGTACCAAATTACATTTAATTAGTACCATTAAATACAATACAACAAATGTAGTCCAGTTGCCCGTACCAATGAACTGTATTAATATCAACAGAAATAAATAAAACGAAATAGTGTTTCACCGCTCTAGTAACGTAAAATCTTAATGTTGAAGCGAGTCGGCTTAATAAATTATGGTCGTGGGACATTTGTAAGTGTAGGTTGTTCTGTGTAATGCCGAAAATTATCACGTTACATAAAACACCGAGAAACACTAACGGCCGGGCCGTTTCCATTTAAAATTTAAATGCGCCATCCCGTTAATTACGAACATCGCTTACTTAGTACATCAAATAAACGCTTTCCTTTAACTTTCTCGGTAATTAGCGCACCCAATTTGGGCTTCAATTAAGAAGTCGCGTGTCCGATTGTTATCTCAGGATCAAGCTTTAACCGGTCACATCGATCAATGGACCAAATGCATTATGTATTTCGATTAGTTATTCATAATAGAAAGAAAGGAGTACTAAATTTTAAAGAACTCCATTTCATTCACAGTTCTTTATAAATATAAATCTGTGATTTCTATGTCTACATTTTCTGTAATATGAATAGTCCGTTATGCAAAATTATATACGCAATATTAATTTTTTTAAAGTAATTCGTGCAATAAGAAATAATTTTAATCGTTGTACCTTTATTAATACAGCCTATGATTATCATATATTTTTTCCGTGAGCTGAAGAATGCGATATTTTAAATTATATAGACAATATTTATTTATAATAATTAAGTCGTCCGATAAAAAAAGATCGTAATCATTATGCACGTGTAAAACAGCCTGTAGTTTGTAGGTATATCTCCATTTTATGTCATATAAACTGTAACATTCATAGATTATCAAATCAGTATAATATAACGCTTGATATATACATCCACGGTGATAAAAAAATTGATTATCCTCAATGGTTACAATTTACTTTGACTCTTAACACTGACATCTGCATGAGCATTAATGCTTTGACTTTAGCACAGCGCTACATCGCAAATGGGATCAGTTCAGCCGGAACTAAATGAGGCGTGCGCATTACAACGATTACAGAAATCAAATTCCGATCATGGCGAATTTCAAAATAATGGAACCTGATGCAGCGTCGGACGATTAATCTCTAAACGTCCACTTTGCGAGCGACGATCGACATTCTACCGCCGCAAACCTCCTACTCTATTAATCCTATCGTACTAACTGCCCGGCCGCGGGGACATATTTATGCCGTTCACGAGCAGGTTTAGCCCGAAGGAATCTCAACACGTTTCACTCTCATGTCACTCGGGATGCTCTTTCGATTTTGCGCGCCAGAGCGTAAGGTGGATCGAGAAAATAAACAGGGTAATTGAATGTTGATACTTTGCCCGTAATCATACGGATGTCGTTCAACTGGATTGCCGAGTAACATAATTAAAGTACGGATGATTGATAGATTTGATAAGTATATGGTCTGTACTCTCAGATATTAATTGTTTTTATAACGTATGGAAAACGTTTATGTCAAATAAGTCATTGACTGAAATTCGAATTTACATTTTAAGGCGGACAAATTGATGGAGAAATAAACAGAGCAATTGAATATTGATACTTTGGTCACAACCATATGAAGTGTTAAGACACCTTCTTATCAGCTCCCGAATCTAATCATGCCTATGCCAACATTGATCTTCCACACATTGTTCATGAATTGTTTCACATGAAATGTAAACAGAAAAGAAAAAAAGAAACATAACGCAAGACTACCATCCAAACCCGCTCCAATAATAATAAAAACGCTCGAAAAATCACAAAACTTTCAGGTTCACACCACCCTTTCCACAGAGCAAAAACAAAAAGCTGAACCAACCCCACATCATCATCACGCCACTCGCCACTACGCGCCCATAAAAATACGAAGCCACGCTTCGGGAAAATCGATAAATCCCGAGAGACGACCCGTCCGAATATCAAGCGCGCCGGGAAGATTAGCCTTAGCAGCGGGAGTCTATTTATCCAATTGAAGAGCGAAGACGTCCAGTTCAGGTCTTAACAAGTGTTGCACACCCTCTCGATTATATCGGAGGACCCCGAGGCGTCGGGGTCTATCTTTATCCGCGCATCGACGAGGATTTCAACACGCGCCTTTTTTCTGCCCCCCTCCTCTACCCCCACCTCCTTCTCTTACCGCCATCGAGCCCGTAGCATGTGTTAATCCTCGATCGTTGCCGAACCGGTCTAACGAGCGCGTGTAAACATAATCGTCGGCTGATTGCTCGGCTCGGGCGTGGGCTTCGACACGAGGCGGGCTTTTTGAACGGGACTCATTCCACCACGGGGCCCTGATTATGCTAGTTATCTAGCCGGGGGCCCGGGGACCGTCGAGAAATTTTGAAGCCTCGGCTGGCCAAGATCGGCCCTTTCTGCGCGGCCCGACATTGTTGCGCTTCTTGATGCGCGGCCATTTATCATGGCCGGCTATCGTTGGTTGGCGCTTGATGAAGTGATAATTAGGATTCGTGTTAGGCAGTTTGCTGGGTCTCGAATTTGTTTATCTTGAGGATGTTTGATTTGACGCTGGGGAATGGGGTGGGATTGGGATGGTAGGGATTAGGTGGGTTGGATGTTTTTGGATGTAGTTGGGTGTTGCGACTTTTTGGATTCTTTGGCGATTGGCTGTGGACTGTGGGACGTAGCCTGTGGGGATGCTATCGGAGAGGGGCAGTATTTGATCAGGAGATGATTATGTTTTACGTTCGCGCCGTGATGAGTACCATTGCAAACCACGTGATCTTCTATCAGCGATCAAGGCCATGTTTGATACTGGAACTATCGACGATATTTACTCATACTTTCAATTGATGCGCTGAAATTATGGAAGTCGCTAAGTTTGAATGTATAAAATGAAAAACATTAAACATTAATCGTTATAATAAATCATTAATAATAATAATAATAAAATGAATTATAAATCAAATAATAATCATTTACCTACTTCAGCGAGTACTAAAGAATATTTAAAAAAACAAAATGATTCATTAGAGAAAAGTCATTATTAACCCATTAACTGTGTGAAATTTTTTTTTTTTTTTTTTTGTAATTTTTGGAGGGACAAGTTCTATATATGCACAAAAGGTTGCGTAACACTATAATTATTTAAATTCCTAAATCCCCAAATCGGAATCGTGGCAGCTAATGGGTTAAGATAAGATCAACCAAGTCATTTGGACTTGTCGGTAGTTCCGGTGTTAACGTACGTTCGTTTGACAGTATGTAGAAGGTCCGTTCATTTGACAACTATCACGGACACCTTCTACAACTTCTACCATCCTCACACTCTACAGGTTAAAAATCAGAAACAAGTGTTCACACCCCCCTCCGTCAAATCTCAAACAGTAAACACACAAACCTACCAGCGAAAAAGTTTGTCATTCAAGCAGCGCCTAACGCTTTTGAACACGGTGGCCGACGTCCGGCATAAATCTCGCAGGCCCACACGTACCGCGCATTCCGACGTAGTCCATAAAGAACAGTGACGATCTATCTCAGCGACAAACCTCTCCCCCCCCCCCACCTCACCCCATTCAAAAATTCTTCAACACCGCTGCAGCCCGTCCCCGTTCGCGTAAGACCGAAATTCCGTTGTAAATATGCACGCCCACCGTTTCTTTTGGCGAGCGTTACGCGCACGACTCGTCCCCGTTCATTCTCTCCCCCTCCCCCTTCCCGTCGCCCTTTTCCACCATCCAGCCTTTCGTCCTCTGGCAGTGCCGCCAACCTCTCCCTCGGCATCGCTTTCGATCCGGGCCACCCGATAAAATAACAGAATAATCCCCCGGTATATCGCGCCCGCCGCCGGTGGCACATTCAATTCTACGGAATCTCGTATCATCTGATATACACTTAATCCCTGAAGTGGAATAGTGACTGAGGCACACCGATTCCGGGCTCGAGCTCGCGAGGCGAACGTGGGGGAGACGCCGGGGTGAGTGGAGGGAGGGGGGTAGAGGGAGAGGCAGTAGCAGAGACAGGCGGAATGTGATAGCAAATAATAAGAAAAGGGGTAGCAACGGAGGAGAGAGAGAGAGAGAGAGAGAGATTGTAGGAGAGATTTGGAGAATGTAAGGGAGAAAGTGATGGGGAATTATTGGTAAGTTGAAGGAGAGGAAAAGTGGTAGTGGAAGTGTAGCAACAAAATAGGAAATATTGAAAATAGGGGTAGGGACAAAGAAGTGACAGATAGTGATGGCAAATTATTGACGGCTTGAAATAGAGAAGGAAAGGCAGTACAAAAACACAATAAAATTAAAATAATAAGAAAAGGGGTAGGAAGAGAGAGGAGGCTGAAAAAGGAGAAGAGAAAGATCGTGAGAGAGACTTACATAGGTAAATTGAATTCGAGGATGAAACGGCAGACGGAACGTGATAGCAAATAATAAGAAAAAGCCAGGAAAAGAAGAGAAACAGGTTGTGGGAAAGATTTGAAAATTCAAGAAGGATATAATGGAAAATTA
This sequence comes from Anoplius nigerrimus, assembly GCA_914767735.1. NCBI lineage: Eukaryota > Metazoa > Arthropoda > Insecta > Hymenoptera > Pompilidae > Anoplius > Anoplius nigerrimus. Next base: position 733,241 of record OU612086.1, read on the forward strand.
CAGGAAAATTTAAAAGAAGAAAGAGAGGGCGAACGCAAGAAACACGAACAAAACATTAATGAAAAGATGATAGAAGATTAAGTACAGGCAAGTAATAAGCTAAAGAGAGAAACAGAGAGAGGGAGAGAGAGAGAGAGAGAGAGAAATAAAAAAGGAAGTGTAAAGGAATAGATGAGTTGGCCGATAATTTGAAAGAAACGAAAATGGCGACTGATTCCAAAGATAAGAAAACGAGTATTCAAACTGAAAAAAATACGAATAAGCACAGATGGGCAGAGAAGCGGATGCCGAGCAACCGGAAGTTTAGAAGAAGAGCTTGGGAGGAATGAAGACGAGAATGTTGCTGGGACAGATAGGTAGGGTGACTGAAGTGGTGTGAGAAAGCAGAGGATGAATGAAGGACGCGGCAGGTCACGGTGTCCGTGAGGAAAGATGGAGATCGAGAGAAACAGGAATGGAGAGACAAAAAGGTTTGATGGTGATGTGTGCGAGAAGAATGTGTGCGGCAAGGAAGAAAAGAGATGAAAAGGATTGGAGCGTAGAAACAGAAAGGAGAAAGATAAGAATGAGGAAGACTGTCCGGCAGAAATGAAAGAACAGAAACGATGAATGAATAAGGACACGAGTAGGACACGATGTGTGAGAGGAGAGAATGAGGGTTAGTTAAGAGGAGCAGGATAGGCAATGTAAAAAGGGTTAGTGTGGAAGTGTGTACGGTGGGCGACAAGGATGGAGAGGAGATAGGATTCAAGGATAGAATCAGAAGAATGGTGAAAGAATGGAGGAAGCAGAAGATGTAGAACTCATTTCATGGAAAGGAATGGACAAAGAGTGGAGAAATAAAATTTAATGTAAAAATATGAAAAACTGGACGTCAGACACAAAGCAATATAATATAAAAATATGTAATAAAATTAAGCAATCAATAAGGCAGTATTCTGTATTACCAAAATAAAGTTAGTACAGTCATAGTCTATTCTGTTTATTTAATGTGCTTGCCTATGGAAATAGGAAATGTCAACTTAATTTTTCAAGCAATTTACCTGTTTGATTTCAAATTTAATCAATTGTGCAGAGTCCATTCGATTTTTCAACTTTATATTACATTTTTTGTTATAATCAACGGAAAATAACTTCTCGTATCATATATAGAATAAACATTAGTGCCTAATTGATGATACTTTCAACATACGATAACAATTTTGTAATCATAGACCTATTGATGCTTATCATCATGATATCGAAAGCCAGTACTAACAATTTTTGATAGAAGAAAAGATTGCGAGAGCGAATTAACAACACTAACTGCAAGTTGGAAAGCAAATGAAAAACTGAAGTCTAAAATGAATATCATTATCGTCCAATACGTTACTGCTTAATTGATCAAACCTTCGATATACCTAAAAACAAGATTACGATGAAAATGCTGCAAACATGCTAAAAACAAGAATACTGTAAATCAGAAATAGGTTTGTGTCTACTATGTTAGAGTACGCGACGTTTAAAATCGATGGCGACGATTTTCGGGAGAAGGAAGAGTGCGACAGCAGGTTTGAAGTGTTAACGACACTAGCTGCAGGTCGGAAAGGAGGTGAAAGAATGAAGCCGCCTTCCCATACTTTAACTCGCACTTGTACCTCAATGTCGGCGAGCTAAGTGCCTTACGTAGAGGCAGCCAAACTCCTGCGGATCTTAACGGAATTTGCTCGGACGAGATATGGCCGACGTAGAGTGTGAATATGTGCAGTGCTTCTCGAAGACATTCGAAAGGTCTTAAGAAGAAGAAGATTGAATTTCTTAATCGCGAAAAGGAAAACGCGTTGCGGTCTGCAAATACTTTGTTGCAAGTGCGAACGTGGCCGCCATAGAGACCTTACTTTCCTTCCGGCAAAATTCTTTCTGGGTGACCAAAACGAACGTCTAGCAAGAAATTGCCGATAACGGAAGAAAAACCGGGACAGATCCCTTAAAAGAGCATCCGGTCTGAGCTTGATGAGGTTTATGAAGAATATTTTTACGTTGCAATTGCCAGGGTAAATGTCTCTCGTTCGATGTAGTTTTACGGAATTTGTCATTCCGGTACAAAACTGTCGGGCTCGCGAAAACATGACGTCTGCCATCCGTGTTTAGTTTCAATTACCGGCCGCCGGATTGAAAACATACGCATTATCCGCAGTTTGTAGTTCAAGGCAACGTTGGAATCGCATGTGACTCGAATTAATCGGGAATATTTCAGTTGCTCAACTTCGTCTAACGGAATACATTAGACCCCTCAATAACACGGGTTTATATATTACATCAGTTAATAAATCTCCGGTCTAACGAAGAAAAACAAATTTTGTTAAGAAATGCAACTTTATTTATTAACATACAATCCTTCAAGAGTGATATATTCATTCAAAGGGTCTTCTAACTTTTCGATGCTTTTCTTGTAAAACGGTTTGTCTTTGCTCTCAAAATAGGCCTCAGTTTCCAACAACCTGATTCTTAATTTGAGCCAAATTTCTTTCCCTGGAGCATATTTTTGTTGTCTGCAATGAACCAATAGTCGCTGGGGCCAGATTTAGAGAATACGGTGGGAGAAGAAGCATTTCAAAGCGTAATATCTTAAATTTAAACATCGATGATCGACAGCACCCGACATTTTTTTTCAGGCAATGTTTTAAAAATTATAAAACTGAGGTTACTAAACTAATTCAAGAAAAATCTAATTTTAATGTAAGTATATTGTTCACTTGCAAAAAGCATTCAATGAAAATATTTTGTACCGACACCATTAGTCTTTCAGAATAATGCTATAAAACGATCTCAAACATCTTATTTTTCGCCAGAAGATGTTACTAGGGTCCACTAAGACTATTTGAGTTCATTGCATCTGTTTGAAGTTTTAAAAACTGGTGTGACCCACTTCTTACATTATAAGGAACTCTTCTTCATTTTTTCTTGATTCAAAAACAGACTCAACAGACTTAATTAAAAAACTTTTGCGCCTCCAATAAATCACGAGCTTACAGCAGTTACATCCGTTTAGCTTCACCTAGAATAATCGAAAAAAGTACATTGGCTACAACTTGCAAATTCAAAGCTCGTAAAGCGATAAATAATCCAAATCCGATCTCATCGGAATCCGTTTCGCGGCAAATTCGCCGCGCATTATCATCGACCGACCTCTCCTCCATCCTCGAGCCTCCGACCACTCAACAAAATTGGAGGGCGAGCGTGATTGATAATGCGCGAGCGTAATGGAGGCAGCGCGCTCGAAGTATGACGAACACAAAGAAGTGCAACGTAAAAAAAACAATCGAAAATCGACGAAAAAGAGCTCACACCGATCGGCTCGAAATTGATCATGCCCACGAGAATTCGTACTCATCCGACGGCATTCCTAATCGCTGACCCCTTTGACCTTGAGAACTTTGCGATACCGGAAGGGAAGCGAAGAGAAGCGAAGGGAAGGCGAAACTTTCTCTTGGACCGTTTTTTATTCCTCCCATCCTCTGCTCCCCCCCCATCTTCCTCCTTCCCTTCCCCTTTTCTGCTTCTCGAAATAGTTTCTTTGCCGGACAAACTACGAGCATTTAAGTAGTCTTCGGTGTCCGCGAGGTTAAGCAGGCGTACCGTTTAATTAGTTCTTACCCCCTCCACCGAATCCTTCTTTCCTTCCGCTACTACACCCCACCCCTCGCCATCCTCTCCTTATTCTACCAGCTTCCGTCCATCTATTTATTTCCTCAAGATACCCCCCCCCCCCCCCCCTACCATCGTCCTCTTCGCGAACTTTTCCTCGTCTTGTAGCCGGTACTTTGCTTTATTTTACGTTCGCTTTACAGCGTCGGAGTCCTCATTCCGTCAACGTCCGTTCGCGGGATTGAAACTGATAAACGACTGGGGATCGGCAGGTGAATATACCTGTCTGCCTACCTGCCCGAACTGAAGGTGTGCGGAATCTTTGCGAAGAAATTTGCGATTCTTCGGTAGGCGGGAATCAAGTTTCTACGAATTGGGAGTTATTGTCGAACCGTTTATTTTGAAAGCGGAATTATTATTAGTAATACGAACTTTGTCGAACGAGTTAAACGGGGGAATCACAGAATACATGGCTGGCCACCTATGTTGAATACTTTCTAAATCATTGAATACTAACCAAAGGAAGATTTCTATCTTACAGTTGGTACAATACAACCTATATTCGAATAAATAAGGGCTTAGTGCGGATTTGCCCCGTGTACGGATTTACCCTTGTGCATCTTACTTAAAGTCAATGTTTTTCTCTTAAAATTAATCGATATTTAGTAGTCAAGAGTACAAGACTGATCGAATACGCCGAAAGCTTAGAATTATAAATTACACCCTGACGGTCAATAACCACTTAATTTTACATCAATCAACAAAGCTATATAAACCTGAAAAGAGCAAAGTGCAGCTTAACTCTACCGATACCCAAAGTCAATATAGAGTCTTCCGGGCAATGAAGCATCTACCGTCGCATTCCGAGTCCTCCCCAAAAACAGGCCAGCCCCCTCCACCAATTAACTTTCCCTAAGCCGCCAAAGAAGGCCCAACGCACGTTAAACGCAGAGATTCGATCTGGAAGCATCAAGCTCGACATCCGAGAGACACGCGAGGCTTCGCCAGGCATCTTCCGATTGATTCGCCGACAATTGGAGAGAAGCGGTGCGTGCGAGCTCGATTCCAATCTTCCCCGCGTAAACCTTAATACCCGGTGTCCGCGCAGTAGGCATCGGCCTAAGCGCATTAGGCGCGCAACGGTGTAACGTATATAAGAGTATTTCGGACGGATCGGTCGATCGACAGGAACGATGGAGGATCTGGGCTGCTTCGAGGCTGAAGGGGTGGTTCGAGGGGTGGCTCGGCAGGGGATAGTGCATTCTGAGATCCGCGTCGCGATTAAATACAGAGCCACGAAGCGGATCGGAGAGACTTGTTTGACTTGACGACTTCTCGTTGGATAAACATTTTTTTTGTGGTTGGGGTGCTGCTTGAGGAGCGGCAAGCGGGGCAGGGGGGGGGGGGGAGCGAAGTGTTTTTTGAATTATATATCGTTAATGGGTTAAAGAAGTTGGTGTGGAGCGTAGTGATTACGGTGTGTGCTTATTCGTGTCAGGATGAGGATTTTAAGAATTATTTAGGAAGGTAAGATGGATTTACTTCCAATATTTACGTTTGTGTTCATTCTCCTCCCCCACATAATGCAGCCCTCTCCAAATCTCACGATTCAACTTGACCTTGACACTAAGCAAGCTCGAACAAATCCACCTCCACTTGACGTCCAACTTTCGTTTCAATCGTTGTCAAATCTTTAAATCCCACCAAATTCTATCATCAAACTCTCTGCAGTAAGAAATCTTCTTTTTTGAACTTTTCGACGAATATCTCCTCAAATGTTGCCGGTAAAAATTTGTGATTCTCACCATCCGCTTCTGACTCCACTCGACGTTTATTGGCTTTCGTGTTTCTCCCGATTTGCCGCGAGAAAGATGAATAGCGTTGCGAGATGGCTGGGAAGGATTGGAGGGGTGGGAGAGGTGGGGGCTGATGAAGAAAAGATGGCGACCGTTGCATCTGCGGGATGCTTCCTTAAGTATGCCGTCACATATTTACAGCGCGGTATACGACGGTCGGGCCACAATGGATTGTTAAAGGTGCGGACGAGCTTTTAACGTGATTGCGAATGTTTCTCTTCATGGCTGCATGCGACGATGAAGATTTCTCTACCCCGGCATACTTGTCTTAGGTTCGAATCGTACCCAAATTATTTGATCCGCCGACTCGACATCAATTCCTGATGCCAACTTTGATTTTTTTGGAGTTATGTGTGTGTTGAAGTTGGTGAGAATTTGGTTTGAAATATTTTAAAGGGGAGTTAGTCCTTGTGCTTACGGATTCGACGAGATAAACATTTTCTGCTGGGATTGGTTTAAACAATTTAGTGGGTATGTGTGATTATAGTATAATAACTTAATGTATAAGCCGTTTATTTTGAAATATGAATTTCAATGAATTTCAAGTGTTGCACTGCGAACATCGAGTTGTTCATCAAGGCCGTTAGAGCATTCGTAAGTTTTACATCGCGAGTGCAGAAACATATTCAAGAGACAGGATAATGGGAAGACGCACTGTTTCCATGTTGAAAATGTTTACTGAAAATTCGATCCGTTTACCTGAGTCGTACGATAAATTGCATAAAGGTCGTTATTCGCATCCCTTTCGCAATAACAATATTTTACGCGAATAATACAAAAGTACAAAGTGCGCGTTTAGTATCGAAATGTTATGCACGCAGAATAATAACAACGATGAATGTACGGGTAACCTTACACGAGTATGTTACATTTCGCCGAAAAATATTTTTCGCCGATTATTAACCATTACATCGAAACGAATCGGAATGACTTTGTTTTTACGCCGTTACACTCGCATTCGTACTTGCCACAGTGTTCATGTAACGGCGCGCTTTTACGCAAGTAATGCGAAAGTTCTGCCACGTATGTGTGTTTGTGTGCGTGTGTGCCACTCCGGCGTTTCAAACATATGTACGAATACATAATGACCGTGTTACATGCACATGTTATCTCTCGCCGAAAATGTGCCCAACGAATATTCGATCTATTACATTTACCGGGCTGAATCACAATGCGAATTTCCTTTTTGCGGTATCACGCCCATATAGACACATGCATGCATACATGCATGTGTGCGAGGCCAACGTATCGAGCCACGCAGGTCTGGCCGTGTTACATATACGGTTACAAGGGTAATGCTTGATGCGTACGCGGTTCGTTTTAAGTGAATTCTTGAATATCTCGAAATTGATTAAAGTTACGATGTAATTGTGTAGGTGGAAATTGTAATGTGCACAATGGTTACACTAGTGTTCGGTTAACCTTAAAGTGTCTGACGAGTCGTGCAAATGTCACGTTAACTGGAATGAAATCCAACCTGAGCATATTCTGAATATGTACAAATGTTATAGAAAATTTAGATCAAATTTGCAGTATACAATTATTTGATCATGTCCAATTGTTTAAAAAAGTCGGAGACACGATACACGTTATAACGTACGATACCAAATATTCAGACCATAATTGCAATATAGGTATAATTAAGTATTCTCCAATGTCAAATTATTAAGAAAAGCTTACATATGCAGTACATTATAATGCGTAATAGAAAAAAAACAGACCAAAGGTAAGTATAATATGTAACTATTTTCAAATGTCTACTTCTTTAAAAAAAATCAAAAATATACATTATAACGTATAATATACACCACAGCAGAATTGCAGTACCTTAAGACTCTCTTTCCTTGACCTTGAACGGACCTTTGCAAGTTCCGCACCTCACACTTTCGAGTATCCAGGTCTTTCCGAACCGCTTAATTAACGGTAAGGAATGCCGTTCACAGGTGCGCCTGTGAGCGAGCCAATATCGAGATGCGGACGATAGCAGTGCGCATGTCTTTACGGCGATGATCGGTTCATCCGTAGGATTCCCGTGGCGATCGTCGGGTGGGTCAATAGCGGATAATGACATGCATTCTCGTGAAGCTCGAAAAAGGAACCGTGGGACGTAGCGGCAACTTTCAAAACTCGGCCTAACACGCCCGACGACGAGCGAAGAAAAGAGTTTCGTGGCCCTTTGTAACCCTAAGCGGCGACGATGAATCAATTATGCTCAGTTATGCTGGGAGCCGGGCGGGCCCATTTTCAGATTTTCCTGGCCGTGAATGCCGAGTTCGAAAGGTGTTGCGCGGATTAATTGCGGGCCCGGCTCGGATTATTCAGGTCGATTTTGGTTTTACGTCCATTAGCGTCCGGCAGATTTCGGTAATCTCGGCGGCGAATTGAAACGAAGATTTTGCCGATAACGGAATTGATGCGGATAAAACGATTTTCGAATGCGTCGTAACGACGTAATCGCCCGAACTCGCGTAACGTTGAGCTTCATGATCCAATGTTATGCGTTTTCACTTTTTGGCTGTACAGGTTTGACAGTGTAGAGCAATATGATGAATGGAAGGGTGTAAATATTGTTTAACTTGTTTAATTGAGCATTAAGCGGGGATGATTCTGACAGAACTTGATAAGAATGTTTTCTTGATTTTGCTTTTTCACTTATGTGTGCAAGAATTATAAAATCTTCTATTACATCAGCCTCTTGAATATTTTACTCAACAATATCATCAAAAAGGTTTACAGCGTATACCTTATATGAAGCAAAAGCAAGCCGAAAAATTGTTATCCACCAAAAAATTCCATATCGTCGACCGTGAAGCAAATACCACCTCAAGACCCACTTTTCATCATCCACCAATCATGTATACGCCCACTTTACAGCGCAATTAACTCAACGAATGATCTATCACAGCCTCTCAAATTAGCATCTTCAACACTTTCATTAAAGAAATGCGCAGTCTGCTCCTTGTATAAGGCTAAAGCAAAACAGAAAAATTGTAATGCACAAAAAAATTCCATGTAATCGACCGTGAAGCAAGTACCACCTCAAAACCCATTACTCATCATCCACCAAACGTCTGTATGCTGATTTCCCAGCGCAAGTAACCCAACAAATATTCTATCACATCAGCCTTTTCAACGCTCTCATCAAAAAATTTGGCAGCTTGCACCTTACAAAAAGCAACAACAAGTCCAAAAATCGTTATCCACCAAAAAATTCGATATAACCGACCGTGAAGCAAATACCAGCTCAAGACCCATTACTCATCATCCACCAATCGTCCATATACTCACTGCCCAGCGCAATTCCTCATTAATCGCATCAGCAACCGTTCGAAATTGCACCGCGCGCAACGCATCGGCGCATGACTCCGCAAAAAGGATCTCTGACGATCGAACCACCCACACTATCCCATCCGATAAATACCTCCCGCAAAAGAAAAGATTCATTCAAGAAGCAGGTGGTCCGTCTTTTCGGCGAAGCGTCTTTCTTGCTTTGATCTCGGATCAATCTTGTTCCGTGCTTCTTCTTCTCCCCCCAACTCTTCCTCCTCCACCTCCCCAACCTCCTCCACTGTCCGGCTCACTCAACCCCCACTCCACCGACGGAACTCGCGCGCGCGAGCGAAAAAAGAAGAGTACGCCTTGCAAGAAAACATCGAGCTCGAAGCTAACGGATAATAACAACCGGTCGTTCGGCCGAGTCTTTCTCCTCGGCTCCCGTTTTCCTACTCCACTTCCATTCTCAGCTTCACCGAACTCCGGACGGCGCTCTCGGTTACTTATGCATTTATTCAATTATATTTAAATAATTGGCCCGGCCCACGGGCGAACGAGAGCTCTCCGTTCGCGAGACGAGATCGAAGGTTGAGGAATGTCTCGATGTGCGACGGATTTCGGAAAAAAAGGGAGATCGAGGAGCGCATTCGGTCACGGTTCGACGAAAAAGGGGAAGAAGAAAGAGAGGGAGGTGGGGGAGGGGAGGGGGGGACTGGTTACGATGTGGACATGTGTCGGAGGGAGGTCGGGCAGTTTTTTTGCGAGTCGGACGCCACTGGATCGCGAATGAAACAAGTCGGGAGCAGAGTGGCTAATGGAGATTACAGACGGGTCATAATGATCATTTTACACGGCGGGGAATTGATCGAAATTATCCGCGGCTCGTTTGCGGGGCCCTCCGAGCTCGGCCGGAGAAGTGGCGCTCGGAATGGATTTCTTAGCGGATTTAACCTCTTCGTGGCCAGACGCGATCCTTGCGGGTGATATACGGTGTTTGGGGAATTAAGCGGGTCCTGGACAGGGATCTCGGAGGTTATTGGTCGTTAGGCATGGATCGCGGTGATGTAAAGCGACCGGTTCGGAGGCTATGTTTGCTTTGCGGGCGCATGTAAGATTATCGGTGGATTTAAGATTGGCAATGTGAACCGTAATGTTCATGGATTGACGTTTCGGAGGCAAGATTGTGCCTTACGTGATACTGTGTGATGGACATGGTATGCGGGCGGATTTTTAGGCGAATACAGAGTGATGTTACCTTTTAACCTATTGTTTCTTATATGATTTTATACATAATATGTAAATATATATTTTAATCAATATTCCTAGTGGTATATAATAAATATTATTATGTATTTACATATTTACTATCTAATAATCATTATTATCAATAATACTACATTTAAAAACTTGATAATAAGTAATCTATATATTATATATGTGTGTAGAATATTTGTGAAGTTTTGGTATCTGTGATCGGTTTACAGTTTTCCAATTACGCTACCGTAATTTGTGATTCTTCAACAATTATGACGCAACTGTTCTGGTCTTCAACTTGGGACTGTAAAATTACTTTAATTGTGTATGAATTACGCGTCAAATGCAGCAACGTAATATGAAGCGGAATATAATTTTAAAAATCTATTACACTCGTCAAGAAGACAGCGTAATTTTAAATTCGAATTTAAACGTTTTAATTGATATCAGAATTAATTTCAACATTGAAATTAAACAGGTCGGTATAAAGCGTTAGTCAATTAATTGAGGAAATTACAGGACTAGCCAAATAATCTAAAAATGCAGATATCTTTGTTGGTACATTACTGTTTTTAACTTATTTGTATATTATGTAGCATAATTTAAACTTTTTTCTTAAAATAATGTCAACCTTCGATATAACAATTAATCACACCAGTCATGTCCGTTAAATAACAAAATCATTAAATTATGTCAATTCCAACATTTTAATAATACAAAAACCCGAGTTGTTCAAGGACTGTAGCTCACTGCTTTTAAATTACTTTAATATAGTCGAGCTCAACGTGCCAAGTGCAACAGCACACGTAATCCAGAATATCATTTAAAAACTCTGCTACACACGCGAACGTGACACGGTCATTTTAATTTTGAACTTAACGTTTTAATTTAAACAAGGTTAATCGATTGAGACCTTTTAGCTCGTATAATTTACTTTGTTCAAATTACCTTAATATTACTCGACTCAACGTGCATTGTGCATTTTGTAACATTCACTTTCATTTCAACTTTGATCTACCCCTAATAGTTATATTAGTAATATATTTTATATATATTAAATGATGTTATATTTTATTTGATAATAAATAAGTAATATTATTAACTATATCGATATATTTATTGTTTAATCTTAGCACTAAATTTACATGTTATTCGTAAAACATATTCTAACAAAAACGTCAATAGCAATACATATCCGACCAACGAATCACGTCCCACAACTTACTTCTCCAAAGCTGCTTTAACATCCCAGCGAACGTGCCAAATACAACAGCGAATGCGACCCGGAATGTCATTTAAGAATCCTGCTACCCTCGCGACACGGTCATTTTAATTTTGAAAAGTCACCCATTCCGAGGCGCCACGCCTCTCTCTCCTTCGCCTCCCCACTCTCTTTTTTTTCCCCCTGCGAGGAACATGCACCCTTATAAGCTGCGGCACGAAAGACACGGATGGCGCACCTGCGGACTTGACACCAGAAGGTGCAATTCGGAATGGAATCCGGCTTCGGCAGAGACTCTCATAGACGAACCTAACCCCCCCCCCCCTCCACCTCTCCTCTCCTCCCCACCGCTCTGCGTCTACCGCCCCGCTTTCCAAATCTACCAATGCGATCGCGAGTTTTACCGCAGTTCTCGCGGATTATCCGCGGGCTCGATCGTCGGATTGAAATACGGCCGAGACACGGTACTTTTCGAAAATAGCTCAAAAATTGATGGAGCTAAGGTTCCGGCGGTTTGCAAACCCTTTTTTCTTCCTCTCGATGAAAACGGGTCAATGATATTCTTGAGAACTTTAGTCGAACGTTAAATCCGCACAGATTGGCAAACTTCGCGGTTGAGAACGTTAAAAGTCAATGAAACTGCGTCGGAACTTAATAGGACCTTACGTTTTTTTACCTTCTCTCTCTCTTTCTCCCTCTCTTTCTTTCTCTCCACTCTCTTTTTTCTATCGCGAACGTGGGGCATGAGGGCGCCATTATTGAAAGCCCGGCACGAGATATGCCTTTTATGAATTTTTTGAGTGGCAATCAGCCGAATTGAGCGAACGTCGTTTATTTCGTAAGTGTTCGACGTGCGCTGTTAAACCTGCGGTGCAAAGTGTTTTCGCGCGCGATATTTGAATTGTTGACTCCGTAGCGTCAGTTTATTGAGTTCTGAATTTTTGAGCTCGCGATTAACCAAATTTGAAGGATAATGTTGATCCCGCATTATTTATCCTTCTTGTAACATATTTTGGCATAAAATCAGCAGATGTAACATAAGTTGTACAAAACGTCAATTCGATATATTCGTCAATTCGGAACGACTACCAACCGAACTGTACCAAAAATCTTCCATCGCTTAATCTTATCCCACCCCACCCCTCCGACGTACAAGCCAAATATCAATCCTTCACACCGGAAGCCTTCCTCCCGCGCAAAGTGCGCAACTTTAATATCCTCACAGCCCGCCTAACACACATCCCCCAATCTTCCCCCGTTCCACGCAGCCCAAACTAGCCTCGAACAAACACACTAACCCAGCCGACATCGAGCAGCACTCTTACCCTCCCCCCAGAACTCAAGTTTTGCCCCGGTCGCGCGGAGGCAAGGGTGGCCAGAAATCTCATTAGCATCCGTTATTTTCGATGTTGAGCCTGGCAAATATTCGCGCGCCACCGTCGACACGAGTCGGCTCGGGTCAATTATTACGCTGTTTTCTGTCCTTTTGAGAGGTCCGCCGCGTTGTCTCCGCCGTTCCGTTCCGAGGAGTATCATTTCGTTGTTTATGCTGCCGCCCGGGATGCGCGCAACGGCAAATACGCTTCTCGGTTCCTGTCCGTGTACACACAGAGGCTGGATATCACCAGGGACGTTTGCCCACTCCACGGTGCCCCGCGTCACGAGTCTCCCCTCCCCGCCCCTCCGCGCCCCACTCCTACGCTACGCTACGGTACGCTACGCTTGCACGCCGGCCGCCAGACGATGCCTCGCGGAGCACGACGGAATTTGACCTGCCAAGCCAGAATTTGCCCGGCGCGAGTCGAATTGCCTTTCGAGCACGAGTTGCGGCTATCAATGTAAATTTGAGGATGACGTACGACGATTCATTGGCCGCGTAATGAAGGCCGTTGTATCGATTTGACGGATGCGAGTGGCTTTGTGTCTTTGGCCGGATTCGAAGAATCGGCCGCTGCGGGGGGAGCATTTACATTTTGGTAGGTTGAGGCTTTGACTGTGAGGTGGGCTGACTTTGAAGGATGGGAAAGGTGGATGGGTAGTTTTTAATTGGCCTGGTTTTGCGTCATTTGGGGGTAGGGTGGATTTGGTGGATTGGTAGGGGGTGGTAAGGAACGATTGGGGGAGAGGAGTGTGATGAGTTTGAAGGGAGTGCTGAAGGTGAGTGGGTGTTTTGGTATGTCGTGACTGTTTTTGGGGTGGCGGGTGAGATCGCTGTTGGTTTTTGTCTTGAATTGTTTCGGTTTTGAATGTTTCTTAATGATAGAGGGTGTGGTATCTGAAATTGTTGACTTTTCCGCAACGAGTTAGTATGAAAGTTGTGTGATAACTACATAATAAGTTGCGTACATATAATGTTCCTCTGCCTAATTTGTCTTAAGCGACATACTGTCATAGGCAACAAAATCTGATATACGAACTTCAAGTGACCAAAAGAGTCTTCAATAAACACGCCCTAACTTTTTTTAAAAAGCATCGCCAAGAACTCAATCCAAAAAGCAACCTTCAAACAATAATGATCCTCTCCATCCCACGTGACAACGCACATACGTCAACATGATCAAAAATCGTTTTAACCAACCTGCAGAATATACCATCCCCACGTTCCTAAAATTTTCTTGTTCAAGAAGTTCCCAGCTCGAGCGGGATATGAAGTGTAAAAAAGGAACTGTCGCCCGGGACGTCTTGGCAACGAAATTGAGTCGGCCCTGAACGTCGCGCCCTCCTCCAGCTGGCATCTCCTCATCCTCCTTTTGGACCTTCTCTCGTCGATGCCCTCGGCAGTGAAGAGTACATGCATTCTCATAAGCCACGACAAGCAAATCCCGTGGCTGCGCCCCGGAAAGCTTCTGCAGCTTTAACGCGGCACTGAATCCCAGTTCCGGAATCCGTTCGAAAACTGTACTCGCCCCAGGAGTGACGATTAATTACGATACTACGTTTGAACGGGCGCCCGGAGCGGAGCTAAGAGGCGCTCGCGCCTGAAGAATGTCTTGTTTGCCTTTAGGATCTCTACGCTGCTCATGAAACTGGGAGAGTAACTGATTGGGGAAGGTGGATGCTGAACGGAACTTGTTCATTCGAAGGACTTTGGATGGATGCAGTTTTAATTTGCCAGGCTTTATTGTACCGTGTAATGGTAAATTTTTATTTATTACTGTTTAATGTGTGTCGTTACTTGATGCTTTACGTTGGTATTTATTGCTGATTTAATCCCTTTTTGCATGATGTGTGGGACAAGCAATGGAAATAGTTGTTATTTCTTCGTTTGAATGTTTACAGTCTTTTCATGCATGTCAGGTCAGGAATAAACGTATCTGAACGCGCGGAAATCTGTTAGCAGCTGGTGACAACAGTTTTTAGCTTATTTTTTTTTAGCTATTTCTAAAAAATCACGTATGAAAAGGTTAATTAGGTTCCTTACTAACTTCTGGTTAATGCCGAGCTAACGTCGGCCTTCTTTATTCATAACAGCATTTGTGGTATCTTCCAACTGAGAACGATCATGTTTGCAGTTTAAATTGTGTAAAGCTGCAGAATTTTAACATTTCTACTTGTGCCTGAAATAATTCACTCGACTCTCACATGTACATTCCTGTGGCTAATGCAAGTCAATAACGAAATCAACAACACAAATCAGCCATTACTCTTCCCAACAGCCAGCGAATAAGAAGCGCCAGCCTAATCATCGAAATCAATCCTGCATCCGGATCTTGCCGGGACTGATTGCGGTATTGAAAGATCGGCAGAATACTCGAAGCATAAGTGCACTTTCCAGCGGCAGGCTTTGGTCCTTTTTTTCCACGGAGGTCACCCGCTGCCTCGCACACAGAATTCGTCAGCAAGGGTAACTTCCAACCTTCGATACATGTCCGTGCATCAACCTGCATCAACCTGCATCTACATGTCATGCATATTACATCCTGCTCGCCGGCAAATTGACAAAAGAACATCGACGCAACTTGGCGCATGTTAAGCGCGCGTCCATAGAAATTAAACGGAAAGTCTGAGCATCGAACCGATTAATGAGAGGGGAAAAATGTTCCCATAGTTAACACAAGAACCAATGAAAATGACTTGTCTGACTTTACCTTAATACTAACTTTTCTCTTATGAAACATTTAATACTTTGAAATACTCTTTGTCAATCATTGCGTTATGTAATTGGACGATTGTTTTCCATTCTGTGAGTTGAAACATATCGACATGTATTTACTCTGAGTGAAGTTAACAGCGAAGTTTTCATTCTCGTTTTTAAGGACTACAGACGAATACTGTCTTAACCAAGCCCGGCCGTTTCGATCAGGTAATTTATATTCTTCAGCGGTTTAATTAATTTCAGTATTCATAGTGTTGGAGACATTCGACGATTGATGAGTTGTAGTGTTCGTCAAATCACAAAATTAAAAACAATATGTAAATGATAGATCTGCTTGAAAGGAACCAAGATATTTTGTTTAACGTATATATAACTACACTAATGAAAACAAAAATTATTATAAAAATTGTATACCAAAAAGTGATGTTATCTGAAGGAACATGTCAACTTAGATAATAAGAAGAGAATGAATTAAAATTAAAGAAATAGCCGTGTCGAAGATAAAGATCCACTTGTATCATACCAACAAGTTAAATAAAAATACGGGTATGAATCATGTATAGATCTAGCGTTAAACTTTTCACAGGCCAATCATCGTCCTGCGGATCGAAGGAATTGGCTTCCGTGTTGATCCTTGCTCGAGACAGCTGACGACTAGGCGAGCAGGGGATGCTCCTGTTCATTACGTCGGCGATGCGACACAATTTGCGTGCACGCCCGGAATATGCTTCGTGAACCAGAGGTCGGATGTAAAGGAACGAAGAGTCATTGATCACTTTCATCGTCATGGTCGGAAATTACGGCGCGATATTATTTCATGAAATTCGGGAGAAAAAGTGTGGCGAGTGATATCGGAATTTTGTTCGAGTTGAAATTAATTTGCGAGAAATATTCGCGGAGGGTGAGGAAGGTGGATACTTTGCTGCTGTTTTGGCGCGATTCGGAGTGCGGTAAATGCGGAAAAATAAATGTTTGATGCCAAATGGGCGAATTTGGGTGCAGTGTAGGTTCGAACGATGCGAAAAGTGGAGAGTGATATTTATAAGCGTCGGCGAATGTGGCGATGTTAATGGGGAAGAATGAGTTTTATAGATTGCGAGCTATAGTTGCTTTTCAACCAGCGTCAGTTTCTCCTTTTATCCGTCCGAATCCTTTGCCCGATACTTAAAGCGTATCCGCTCCGCAGGTGCATCGTTTTTCTTCATTCGCTGATTCAATTGAGTTTCATAAGGATTAACCGCTCTAGAAAATGTTCAAAGTAAAAGAAAGTGAGCGGAATTATACTACCTTTCATTCGTAACGATATGTTTTATGCGAAATAAATGTTTCGATACGTTCTTCAGCGCTTGGAATATTATTTCATAAGAATTTATGCAGTAACATGATTTTACAGTTGCTACGTGATCCGACGATTTTCAAATATTTTAACATTATTACAACATATTCACGAATAATGGCACATCGAAATGATTCAGAAATTCATTTACAGATATGAATCCTGTCAAACCCACAATAAATACATTTGTACAATCAAAGAAACCTCTCGCGTAAGTCTATCCGTACGGTCCGACGTCAACCTCAAATCTTCCCTTAACAACCTTCACTCCGTCCGCTAATCGCCCATACCTCACCCCCGACCAAAAACAGAAACCCTCCCATCCCCAACAGCGAAGCACAGCCTCAGCCACTCTCGACACCCGCAGCGAACCCGAGCCAGCTCCCAAATCCCAAAACAAGCGCCTCACAAAAATCATTCCTTATCACCGGCGTCGTCCCGCCGAAAAAGCCCTCGTACCGCCCGGACTAGCCCTGCGATCTCTTAATCCGCGGCAGCGTAATCTACGCGACGTCCCAAGAAGAGCTGAAAGCTACCGAGCCTGGCCACGAGCCCATCGCACGCCCGCACGCCGAGCGTGTGACATCGGACTCGCACTGGCGTCTGCATCGTCGCTCGCCAGACCTCTTCCCCTCCAAGGCCGATCGTACTCCCCCTTCGCCCTTAATCCCCCCTCCCGCCGTGGCGTTGGCCACCGGTGAACCACCTACCGTACCCCCTCGCACGCAGGGCTCGCACGCAGGGCTCGTACGGTGCGTGAACGGTGCATGAACAGGGGAACGATGGGGGGGGGGGACTGGCTACCGATGCCGGCGGCGGGTCTCCGTCGCAGTCGGTCAACTCCGGCGGCGCTCGGCGATCTCCGGGCGCGCTCCGTCGGGGAAGCGGCGCGCGCCTCGTGTCTCTTGGCTCGCGTCTCTCTCTCAGTGATTACCGTGCAGTCCTCGCGATACGACCTCCGGTCTCCCCCCGCTCTGTTTACCTCAGTGGCCGCGCGCGCGTGTGAGAGCGAGGTGCGCGTGAGAGAGGATCCGGCAGCGAGTGACCGGCGATAAGGCGAGAGAACGATCTCAGCGTTCGCGCGAGGGTGTAAGGGCCTGGCGCGCAAAACATCTGTCCGTCCTCGAATTACGGAAAGCAAGGCCCGCAGAATCCCGCAGGATCTGGCCAGGATCCCGCTGTCTCGCGCGGCTGTCGGCCGGGCTTTTTTTTTTTTTGCAATTCGGCCCCGCGAATTTCGCGGGCAAAGGTGCGCGCAGCCATTGAATTCACGAGTGTCGGAGTGAGGGTTAGGTGCGAGTTTGCGGGAGGGAAGCCGACGGCGGTCGTGGCGATTTGTTCGGCCGATTGTACGTGAGAGGGTCGAGGTTCCTCTCTCTGCGTGGCGCAGTGGTAATATCGCGGCTGTCTCGAGGGGATAATGGATTATCCGCACGCCGGGGAACGATGGACAATAGCGCTCGGAGTGAAGGAGGTCCTGGCCTGACGTGACATCGGAACGCACGCGTCTCCGAATCGTCTCCGAATCGTCTCCGAATCGTCTCCGAATCGTCTCCGAACCCTGTCTAGAACTCCTCTCCGAATCGTCTCTGGGCCGTTTCGGACCCGGCTTCGGCGTACGGGAGCCGCTCGTAACTCTCCTGAATACCGAAAGCGAAGGAAGCCAGCGAGCGGAGGCCGGTACCGGATTTGGATACGAATTTCGAAGCTGCTCACTGGAAAACGACAGGGCTAGCTGTCGGTCGATCGGAGTTCTCAACAAGTTGTAACGAGTCATGCCTTTTTGTACGGTCGCGTGTGAACGTTCGGCGGGCCGCGGAGAGAAAGTGTTTGTGCGTGTCAGTGCGTGGTGAGATTCTCTGTCGGACAATGGGACTCTGACGATGAGGATACCGTGATCGACCGTCAAAAATTGCTCCACGTCCTTCTCAGCACGTGATACAGCCGCCGCAAGGATACGTTCAGACGACAGTAACTAAGTTCATCGAAATCAGTGTTCAGGATTTACACAGTGCTCAGTGTTCACGTCATATCGAGTGTCGAGCCTCACGATACAGGTAGGACTGAAATCCGTAAAAATCACGTGTCAGTGCCTTTACTCCGAAAAATGCTCACGCCGCTAATGATCCAACTCCATCGAATTTGCTCGGCCGTCGCCGAGATTTTGCTCGACATTCGTTCTCACGTCGATCCTTCTCACCTTCTCCGCTCTCGAGGTCCCTGCACTCTTTTTCCCCCCTTATTCGACATCCAGCCAAAGTTTCGACCTGCCCTTCCCCTTGTCGTCCAACTCCCGACGGGAGAGAAATTAATCGTCGACAATCGGGAGAGAATGCTCGGCCGCGCTCGGCAAACTTAAAGAAGGATTTTCTCAATTACCGGCCCACGCTAATTGAACAAAGCGCCCGCTCGGTTACCTGTTTGCGAAGCAAGGCGTCGATCGGGTCTAAACAACTGGGGCGACTGATTAAACCGCCGCGGGCGATGTAAATTTGCACGACGCTGATATTCATGGAAACGGACGGCGACGGGAGGTTCTTCGAAAGTGAACAGTCCGACGCAACTTTCGACCGCTTCTCTCGCCCTTCGCTTCCTTCGACCGATTTTTCCTCCCTTTTTCTCGCCTCGTTTGACTCGTTAGCGGACCGCGGAGAAATGATTGTTTCGTGCCACGTTCGAATTTAGAAGGTTGTGGGCTGCGTCAATGGGTTGTGTTCGTTGTGCAACGTTCTTTTTTTTAATCATTTCCAAGTTTGCAACCAGAACTATCGTTTAGGACGGTTCGTTCTGTTTTTGAGTGCTGTGAAAATGGAGTGTCATAGTGAAATCGGAGAAATTGTTTCTTTACGTCACGTTTGATGTAAAGATTAATTATAATTAGGTGTTTTTTTCTAATGAGGTGCTTAGCTTTTTTAACGTCTTTGTTGGTTAGGTTTGACAGCTGGGGCAGGAATGTAATTTGTTCGAAAGTCGGGGCTTGTAAAAATGAATTATGTACTGAAATCAATTTGAGCGGAGATGAGTTCGCGTTGCTCCAGTTAAAAGGATGAAGAAGTGCAGAGAAGACTGGATGCCCCGAGAAACAAATCTTTTGGATTTCATTAATCGATATACTCCTGGAACTTGTTCCGAGTAATTGAGAATGCATCTTAACGAGCGCTTCATAAATTGCCATTCGAAGAAAAAGTACTTAATATTAAAATAAGGTATATTTACACGTCAGTTTACGCGTAAAGCCCTTTTGCGGCGGTTGTAAGAAGTTCGATCAATGCTCGGTGTAAAATCGTTTGAAGTTACAAGTTACTGCAGCAAAAAAACTTGTCAGAAGTGTTAACAATTGTTCGATTACCAGATCGCGAAGTTGAAAAGTCAATTTGCTCGCGGCCTAAGAGTGATTTTACTTGGCGTGAACATTTCGAACTTCTTCCAGTTCAGACGTCTCTTAAGTCACGGATCGCAAACATTCGATCCGCGGGTCATACGAGACCCTCCAAGTAACTGTCAACTTTCGAAATCTAATGAACTTCGGATCATTTTGCATTTACTAAATCTGATGAAGATTTGAATTTTTTCCGATTCAGACGTTTTTCAAGTGATGGACCGTAAACGTTCGAACCGCGGGTCATATGAGACTCACCAAATAACTGTCCACATTCGAAATGTACCAAACTTCGAATCATTTTGCATTATCCAAATCTCACGAAATACATGACTCAACACGCACGTATGCTTCCTCATAACTTCATAATTCTGTATGACCCGCGAGTGTCACAAACATGCAAATGTGAATTCTAACCTAAGATCCGTGCCTCAAAGTTTTCCTTCGGACACCAAAATTGACTCGTGCTTGCCGTTCAACCCCCTCCCCCCTCACCTTCCGTTTCCGTTGCCGAACAACAAAAGGAGTTTCAGACGACGGCGGTCGGGAAGAATGGCGTGTACCTTAAAGCATTTAATAGTTCGCCAAGTTGGAAAATAATGGTAGCGCGATGTGCCCCCATCGAGTTTCGTTGACTAATTACTTAATGTTCTTAACTTTATTATTACGCCGAGTACTCGGCCGGGACACGGCGAAGTCCTCGGTACGATTCCGTGGCTCGCTCGAAGTTGAATCGGCCCGAGTGGGATGTTTTGACCTGCAGCACACCCCTTACCCACCCTTGTACTCCACCCTCAACCCCGGAGCGTAGGGCTCGCTGGAAAACTAAACAGCGCGGACTTTAATTCGGCTCGCTTCCGGGGAAAAGATCCGCTCGAGAGAGTCGGAATCGCGAATTTCCGCTTTTTCGCTCGGGGAGCGAGAATTTCGCGTTAATCGACGATAATTTCGTAAGCTGTTTGCCGAATGTTTCGCGGTTGTTCCGACATCGTTTGGGGGGGAGGTCGACGATGGTAGGGGGCGGAGGCCGAATTCCTGCTCGAATTGGAGGTACGAGGATTGCTTATCGGATCGTTCGCGGATTATTACTTGCGACCGGAAGCTTCCACTCCCGCCAATTGGGCGCGAATAAAGTTTTAAAACAGCCGCGGCTTGACGCACCGGTGGAAGAGGGCAAGAATTGCTCCGGGTTCGCTCGTGCGAGTGGAGAGCTTTACAGCTTCGTGGAGAGGTCTTTATTTGAATTTATGCGCATGTGTTAAGTTGTGGATAAACATCCATACTCATACCAAAGAAGTGTAAATCAAATTTATAAACAATTGCACGTGGACGTTCAGTCGAACTCAATATTTTACTCCAAATTCATTAGCTTTTCCCTCTAAACAACACAAGAAAGCAATCCTTGTCCATCGTTGACAACCTACACCGTTCCACTGCAATGAAACAGTTCTAAACAGTGGCTGAGCCAAAATCCATCTTTTGTATGACAGATCACTTCCAACAGACAGTGTAATAGAACACGCGTGGGCAAGATATTCGAAAAGTCAGATTACCCCGGATTTTGCGAGCAACTTCCGGCACGCTTTGTGCCGGCAGTCGCGGCGAAAGAAAAAGTTGGCGAAATAATGAAGGCAAGTGAGAGTAGTGGCTCCTCGTCCCTGAGGACGTCGCGAGAGTAATTGCTCGTCCAATGACGGATACTTACTTTGTGACGTAATGGCACAAAGTGATTGCGTAGTAATTGCAAGCAGTATTAATAGTTTTAAAGCCGTAGTAGGAGGCAGCGAATGGCCTCTTCATGAATTATCGTACTGGAACAGCTAGCGTTCAACATGTCACATGAATGCTTTCTAATTTACATGCTATTGACCGGGGACGTTGGCGGAAGTTTAAATCGAAAAGTGGAACGTCCCGTCGGGTTGGACTAAACGATCGGTTGGAAATTAAGGCATAGATCATTGTACAAATAGTCATACGTATTTTATACCATTATAATGCTGTGATATGGACCGTTTATTTTGAAAGTACTGTAAGTCCATTTAAGAAAAAAATGAGATATCATGTTTATACTTAATTTAGTGTGAACTTTTGGTTTATAACTGGCTAATATGTAATACGTAAAATAATGCTAATGCTTTGTTTAATTTAAAATTGGCCGATTAAAAAAAAAGTGGCACGTCGCTCTCTGTTGAATTTGACGATTAGTATTACTGTATACGTACAAGGCTTCAATTTGTGTAACCTGGGGGAATATGTCGCTGAAACTTTTTTACATTCTGGTATAATATCTCGCGATGCATTGTATTGCAAAGTTTGTCGCGTCAGCAATTTTATCGCGTATTCGGACAGTCATCTGTTACAAGATTAATTAATGGTGCCAGTTTTTAAGGCGGTGCACCAGGTAGCAATAACCGTTACCCTTCGTTCAATATGCAATTATCGTTTCTTACCTTCGCGTTCGCGGATATTTTCGTTTATCATATTTGCCAAGTCTAAAAAGAATAACGGTACTCTGTTTTTGCAGGACCGTCATTAAGATTGATATTACGGTTCGTTTCTACCCCGATAATATTCTATTAAATTTTAAAATACACGTGTCATAAAGTCAATTATTAGAATGATTTAAGGGCATTAATGGAAGCGTGTAATTATTTGTTTCGTTCATTACTTTTTCAATAACATCCGCAGAAGTTGTATGTATAAAAACATTTTCCTACATGACATAATGAGAGTATCGATAGCGTGTGTAATGAAGTGTCCGTAAAAGTGCTTGAAACGTGTCAATCAATCGCATCATCTTTTATATGTTGTGCTCATCTATATGATAAAAGGAATTACAGAGTAATTTGCGTAATTGAAGCCTGTCACTCAAGTACCAGTTTTACCAGTTGTTTCATACACCGGACAGAAATGATCGGTGAAATAATAATCTAAATGACAATTCCAAACATAGAATAATCCCGCCAATTAGTCAGGCTGCGTCAGCCAAGCGAATTCGTTATTGTAGTAGTATATGGCCAAGCAGAGTAATTTAGGTCAACGAATTATTTTAAAAATGCTGAAAGATTTTTATTTTGTCCTTTTTCACCAATTTTTGCGCATATTAATCAGTGTAAATGTTACATTCAGGCTGGGAATATACAGTGTACTGATTTGTTTTGAATACGTTTAATTAATAATGACAGTCAGTTCATGCTCTTTTAAGCAAATCAAGCGGAAATCTCATAACTAACAGAGCTTTCATCCAAAATCTTCGAAATACGGATTATCATAGATATATTCGTAACCCAGATTTTGCCATGAGATTCGAAATATTTCTAAATTGCTACCTTCCGAACGCTGTATAATCCACGTGACAATATTGTGTCACAAATGATTGTGCAATGTTAGTTATCTGCTTCTTACGGACTTTTAAGCCATCCAACAGATATTTGTCCAATACATTAAAGCGCAGTATGATCTAACAAGTAACAAAGTTCCCTTTAAACGCATCCATTTTGTCAGTACCATTCATAACACTATTTCAGAAAATCCAGGAAAAATCATCTGTCCAATAGTATCATTCCTACGTAAAAGTTCGAAGTCACGCAACGTCATACATACGTAAGCTAGGATCCGTGAAGAGGCTCGAAACGTGTCGGAGCCGTCATCTCCCCGATCGTGAATTCCGAGAAGGGTCTATTAAGAATATCGTGGGGCGTCGGATTAACAAGACGGTATTCTTTCGAGGCGAGGGCAGCGTCGCTCCCAGTTAGGTGTTGCAGACCGTAGGAACCGTCGCGGCTTCGTTCTAAAGAACTTAAATTGGGCACTTGTCACTCGTTAACCGGCAATTTTCTCGAAAGGGAGAAGGCGCGCAGTCACGAAAACAATTTAGGTGCCGTCCGCTTACCAAAAGACAAAGGATGCTCCGGCGCCCGCAACTTTGGCCGCATTTAATTCCACGCTTTTTTTACGTACCATGAGAGAATGCCCCCCGAAATGATACGTTGCGGGAATAGAAGCGAATCGAGAGTAATGGGACGCTTCGATAGGGTCCAGTTAACACTTTAACTTTTTCATCCTTGCCGCCTTCGATCAGTTTCGTCTTCCTGTCATCAAGAAATTGTCAACTTGTATGTTTGTCATTGCTGCTGAGCTGTGGTGCTCATTTTCAAATCCTAGTTGTGTAAATATAAAGAACAAAAAATCAAATAAAAAAAAAGTAAAAAAGTTTACTGAATATAGAGTAGCAATTAATGTTATTAGTTTGGTGTAAAATCGATATTCAAATCAAACGTAATATGTTGCATGGCCTCTAAGTTTGTATATAGGAGAAGTGTGTGGAACGTGGTTAACTATAATCAACTTGATACTGCTCAGCTGAGTGTAGTTTTTTGAATGTTTCATGAAGTAAGCTAGACGCCGTGAAAAGTCATGCGACGCTTGATGAATAAATTTTACTTCACGGCCGCAAGAGTCAAGTTGTTCGAAACTAATATTTAATGGAAAACGACACCATTTATTCCGCAGTTCGCGGATTTTTTTAAAGAGTCTAAACGACAATTTTGAACGCCCTGAATGTAATATACTGTTACGCAAAACCGACAAAATGAAAAAGTAGGTTTTAGTTAAAAGTGCATTTCTGGGCTGTTTCTATACAATTTAAAAACAGTTCCAGTAATTAGTAGATAAAACAATACTAAGTACATATTCAATTACAATTTTGTTCATTCCATTGTTAAAGTTCAAGAATCTACCTATCTTTGCCAAAACATTTCCAGAAGTCCAACTAAAACAGATAAATTGTTCTAACCAGACATTCTAAACAAAGTAGAAATTGAAGTATCAAGCCGTTTATGAATTTGATGGCTTACACTTAGAAATGAAACCGCACAATTCTCGTAGCAAATGTCGAGCTAATAAAATCAATGAAAAACGTTCGGAGTAGAAGCGAGAGCGGACGCCATGCCGTTGAGAAAATTGGAATTTACTCCCTAAACGAACCGTGACATTTTCTAAGCTAACCAGGCCCCGTAAAAGTGTCCCACCTAATATCTGGCATGCCATTCGCCAGACACCGTCTACGAGCAAACAAGAATATTCCGCGTCAAGTATTTCGCATCTAAAGCGTGCCCTCTCACTTTCAGCTTTGCTCTATCATCGCGACTTTTTCCTTTTTTCACGGGAATCAGAGGAAAAGAGGAGCGTTAAGGTCAGATTTCTCATCTCCGTTATTTCGCTGCTACGAGAAGCTTTCGTTTTTCTGTAAATGGCCTTGAACTGCTGCATTGTAGTTGTAGTCTAGACGAATGAATAACTTAGGCAGGGTGGGATTTGTGTCATAATTTTGGGAAAGAAAGAAGTAAAAGGTTGGGTTTGGATACTGTTCAACATAATCTGTATTGAACATTAAACAATATATTTATAGAGGGCCGATTAAAATCAAAACTGAATTCGAGTTGATGGCAAGCGTCCGCGTCAAAATTTGTCCACCAGCCAAACGCAATGCTGAAAGCTGGTAGAAAAACAGACGCATAGGTCAGTCACCGTTGCAGCGGCGATAGTGCGGCGGATGCACATAGGCAATACTAGGTCTGGAGTGAACGAAAGAGAGGATGAAGATTCTCATCGAACGATATCGCAGGGTCAGATACGAGCTGAGAGAGGGTATTTTTAATCCGCGAGTCCGCTCGATCGACTTTTCGTGGTCATCGGATCCGAGCAGGAAGCTCTCTTATTGCTCAGTTACGTCTGCCTCCCTCCGAATATACAGGGTGTCCCTCTGATAACGGCAACATCGGAACGGAAACATCCAGTTCCTCGACAGAAAGTCGGTCGGCAAGATCGAATGAAGATTTTGTGCCTCAGATCTCGTTCTAAATAAAAATTTATTGGAAACTCGATGCGATGCACTGAATATTCTTCATGCTACAAAAAGTTGATTTAACCAAATTTATTTTGAGAATTTCGTGGAGTTTCTTATTTTTTATGGATTCGTAGTTACGTACATTCACATGTAAATTATGGCTTGTGAGTTGGAACTCGCGTTAGGTACAGGTATGAATTGCGTTAGGATTCCTGCAAGTAGTACGAGTCAATAATTTGACCAGCTTGAATCAGACGTCCAGCCTCTCGCGTTCGCTGTGATGAAGCACAGGATTAAAATAATTTTTCCGTTATTACGCCGGCTTAGACCAGTTTCACGGTTGCCGCCGCAATTGCAATTTTCGAAGCAGGTCTCAATTTCGCATTTTCGGCATAGTCTCGCCGGTCTAAAATTTTTCTAACGAGTATATACTTAAACGAAGCCGCGAGCAGAAACGCAACAGCGGCCAGGTAAAAATTTGCATTTTTAGCCATCCGTAACGGCTTCCGTAAACAAGAACATTCCACAATTTTTTCCTCCGCCGCAAACCGACCAACAATTTCCGCACAATTCCAGGCCCTCGCATTCATTTATTAATAACTCACTTTAAACTCCGCCTCAACAAACTCAATTCCGCGGCTTTGAGACCGACGTTTACGAAAACGTAATTATCACTTTATGAACAAATAACGCTATACGTACGATTCGCACGTATACCGAAGTCCACCGTACTGAATATCTGCGTTCTATCACTCTTCGCAAACCCTCCCCACCCCCTTCTTTCCTCATCGAACGACAATTCACAACTCATCCCCACCCCCCACACACACACATACAGAGTAACGTTCACCAACGCGTATGAAGCAAACGAGCAATAAGACTCTAAGAGACGTAGAGTAAGCGAACGAAGTCAGAGGCAGACGAGCGCTCTGAGTAGGAGTAGAAGAAGGGGTAGGGGTGGGGAGGGGAAGGTAGCGATCGCTAGGGATCGAGGCACGATGTTCGTCTGGCATCGGACCTCCTTTACGCGCGCAGAGTCGTCGGCGGCGTACGTCGATGCATTTACATGTGGAATCCGTAGGTTTAGGTAGTCAATTACATTCCGCGCGTTATGATGTTCCATCAAATAGATTCCGTGCGATGCCCCGCCCTAAGAATCCCTGGTATTTTGCAGCATTGGCGTGCCTGCCTCTCCTTGCCCGACTGCCTTCCGTGTTCGTATACCTGTGTGTGTATGTGTTCATCAGTGTGTGTCTCTCAGCGCGTCCGTGAGCCGTGAGCTTCTTTATGCCTGTACACATATTTATCTACGTACTTGCTGAGAATATATATATATATACATATACCTACATTTACATACGTATATATACCTACATATATGTATTTATCCGTCTATGACGATCTATGTACATATACATAGGGCATATATATCTATATGTGTGTATATGTGTATGTGTACATATATATGTATATACATCGTCATCGGCGGAACGATTTCGGAAATCCATTAAACGCATCCGGGCTCGGCGCAAGGTGCAGATTCTGGGGGCGCATTTGAAATTTTTTTCCCAACCACCACCCCCCACTCCCCTCTCATCCTCTATGCACGTAAGGAGCAGCCGACGGTGGAGGGGAGGATAATTTCGACGCTGGAATCGATAATGCATCGCTGCCGCTTCTTCGTGTTTTCGGAAATTGGGGCCGCGACGTTATTCGCGCCACTGCGTCTAATGGTATGCGGGGCTGCTTTGATGCTCATTTTTTTTCCTGTGTGCTTTTTTGTTCCACCCTGCCAAAGGCAAATACGCGGACGTAATCGTCGGACTTAAATCCATGTTACCGTTCGCGGGGCATATTGGATAATTGCGGACGAGGTAGGTTCGAGTAGGTCGCGGGTATATTTGCAGTTTTATTCTGTGGCGACGATTTTTCGTTACGTGCATCCTGTTTTTCGGATATTTTTCGATATTGATCATTTACGGTCGACGCGACGCGTGACGCTCTCCTGACATTAGGCTGTTTTTGTTTTTACTCTTTCCCGTATTGGCTGTCGCTTTTCTACGAATGATTAATTGCGTACATTTTCAGATTCGGTCATTTTGTACATTTTATTTCCCCTTTTTTTCTCGCCTCTGGGGTATTTTTTTACACGGGGCACATGTTACACGACGCCTCTCCCATTTCAATTCCGTTACGTCTATCATTTCAGGGATAATAGTATCGCATTTCGTTCGTCTTCCCTGCTCCTGCAAACTCGATTATTGATTTCAGCCAAATTGATCACAATCCGAACGGATCTCTGATATTTTCGCGGAGTCGAAAGTTCTGCAAGGGAATCTTCCTGCTGAGAGTAGGCTCGAGCATCAAGTTCAAATATTAGGTGTTTTAGTCGACATTTTTAACCGAACATTCGTGAGACTTCTCATTATATCGGTTTTTGCTTACATATTTCGCTGTGGAACGTAACAGACTCCGAACAGCAAATTTGACGTTGGCTCCGTGTACATTATCGCGTCGGCCTCAAGTTTCAAGAAAACTATTAATCATATTCGTCGGCGATGCAACGTCAGTGAAAAGTATCGGTACATCGAAAGTGTTCCGTTACGACAAAGGGAGGACTACGAACTTTCCATAAAGGTATCGCGTTTAAAATGGGAGCACGTCCCACATACTCTAACCAGAAATATTCCAACACCTTTAACGAAACAGGGTAACTTTGAAAACTGGACTGAATGGCTCGCATTTTTGGAGAGGGTACGGATTTTCGGTAGAAATGTGCAACTTAATTGTATAAGTGCAAAAAGTTCGTGTTGGGGTAATTATAAGTATATATTATAATTGAACTCAATTGTTGTGCGGATTCACAAAGATATTTGTATTTTGGGGTGTATTACAGTTGCAAAGTAAGAGTCTGTTCAAATCACGCGGCAATTTTTATTGAAATTTGCGACATTATTGGCATTTATATTAACTAAATTGTGTTCTAAGTAATTTTGTTTAGAGAACCA
This sequence comes from Anoplius nigerrimus, assembly GCA_914767735.1. NCBI lineage: Eukaryota > Metazoa > Arthropoda > Insecta > Hymenoptera > Pompilidae > Anoplius > Anoplius nigerrimus. The sequence goes on from OU612086.1 coordinate 762,140, forward strand.
ATTGAATACACTTACCTGTTGTTGATATCTGAAAAGTGAAGCTGAGAAATTGAAAAAAGAAGAGGTTTAAAAAGTAATAATAATACATGTACCTATACATTTAAAGATATAAGACGTACAAAGGAAGGATTAGGTTACGGATAAGTACCTGTAATTGCGTCATAAAATTGTTCCGTTCGAACATACAAAAATTGACCCATATAACGTGATTTCCTATAACGCGGAGCGTATCCCCGCGTTGTACAGGACTCTGCTGTACTTCCGTTCCATACATCCAACATGGCCTCTCCAAAAACCTCCGAAAACTTAACTTTTCCCCAATTTCACTCCATCCTCGCCCCTTAAAGAAATTGAAAAGGAATCTCAAAACAAATTCCACTCAACCTCAGAGCTTTCAGCCGGGCCAGCTATCCTTGAAACCGCCTGTACGCGACCGGAAATAATTGGCTAACGCGCTCGGCACGCCAATTGTCGGCCTCGACCCCGAGATCGCGGAAAAGCGAGTGCCCGTCGATCATCGGGCACAACGATTCGCCTCCATGACCTCCGACTACGAGATTCCTTATTACGTCCCAATTAGGGCTCATTACCCGCCCCTGCCCCCTCCCCCTCTCCGCCTCGGCACTGCCTCCATCCTCGAGTCCGCAAGAACGTTCGAGATCGAACCGATCGACGAACTCGAATGCCGAGAGGCTCGCAGATTCGGGAAAGTGAAATTAGCCCAAGTGCCGCGAAACTTGGCGAACTTTTACCGTACGGACCTCCGGCCGCGTCGACTTCTGCCCCCCCCCCCCACTCTTCTCCCTGCCCCCCTCCCCTTCCCCATCCGCTGCTGCTTCGACTAGCTTCCACTCCTACCGCTAATGCAACGAGCGCTCGCTCATTTGCAAAGTCCGAGCTTTTATTGCGCGTCGACTACCAGTTTTGTTTTACGCACGCTCGTAAAATGGCTCGTTAAACTTGACCGTGCCGGTCGGAGGTAATGAAGTTCTGTGTGTCAGGGAGGCTTGTGTTGTTTGGTAGGCGTGATGTTGATCGGAATTGGTTAGCGGGCCGGAGGATGGTGTTGGGTTTAGGTTTCGGTGTCTTCGGGCCGCTGGGTGTGTGTTGCTTGGTTCGGGAGGTGGGACGAGTATTAGGTTGAGGCTTGAGGTTGATTGGAGGGGTGTAAACTGAAGAGTGTTGGATTGTCGAGATTCTTTTCGGTGAGGAGGTGTGCTTGTTTGTAGGATAGGATTTTGAGGTTCTGGGAATAGGAATGTTGGAGTTAAAGTGATGAGATTTAGGAGGGCTTTGTTGATTTGACAGGTGTATGGTAATGATGCGATTCATTAAACGGTTCATTTTTCGTCTCATGAGGTAAAAGGAATGATGAAAGAAAGTTTGTCGACATCGTTAAGTTTGAGATTTTTAATAGTTTGTGTCCTTTCAGTACTGCAATATGTAGGAAAACGTCTGCTTAAACAATCTCCAGTATTTGCATGCATAATATGAAATATAAATAAAGCATGTAATAATAATATACATAATATACAGGTAGCCCTCCTTTAACACTGTTAATAGGTTTCCCACATACAAAAGAAGCACCGTTGCACTTAATGCCCGACACAGAAGTCGGAATATTCTGCATTCTAGACTGAAGTCGCTTATCCGCACATTGCACTCTTGGCAGATCATCGTTTCAATCTATCGAGCAGAAAGTCTCAGATGAATATTCGCGATAACGGCGCAGAGAGGAATGCGAACTGACGCCCATTACAATTGCACGCGCTGCTAAAGGGTTAATCCGGCACGAACGAATTGAACAACGTGGCACGTTGGCACGCGTGCGCGTCCGTTATCGCTTGCCGGAATGTCTTATGACATTTCCGCGTCGTCAAAGCCTCAAAGTCTTCATTAGCGAGACGTGCCGAGCTAGGCTAGGAATAGGTCGGCACGAAGATCAAGGACCATCTGCATCTTGAGTGAGCGGCCATTTTTTAAGTTTTTTTTTTAATTTAGATTTGAAAAGCCCTTGTTGTGGTTGAAAATTTCCGATATATATTCGAACTTACTCTACATGTTCAACACCTTACGGTGTTATATTTTCTTTTCCGTTCTTACTTCCAGTTTTATCATGTTTGAATGTTAGTAGTTATACATAATTAGAATCTCTGTAATATTCAACAATGTAGCGATAAAATATATTTTAGTAGACTCCTGATGAGGACGCCGAAAGGTGTTGAAACGTGTAGAGTAAATTCGAATATATATCGGAAATTTTCAACCACAACAAGGGCTTCTTAAATTTAAATTAAATATTGCAAGCAGCTTCCTCGTGCAAGCCATATAACGGGCAGTACAATAATGAAGTAAAGAACAAAATTAAGGTTGAAACGTACTCGGTAAACGTGGACTGGGTCAAGCTTCAATAATTTGCATGAAAAGTGGAAAGAACGTGATTATGTGCGTAAAATCCCAGAACGTGAGTACTTCCCCTCCTCTCGTTACTTTAACACGTATTGACATTGCTGAAAACGGTCCTGTGTTAAGTACGTTGAGTTGAGACTTTCTTGAGTGCACATGTACCGAGCGGATTTTCAAGATTTATGGTCCTGAAAAGGTGATATCAAATGAAAAGTACCGTATTTTATGCTTTCGAGTTATTTTCCGATGTCGTCAGAGTCGTTTCCTTCTCGCTTCTACCCTTAGTCACATGACACCTTTTGTTCAGTGAACCCACCTATAGCACGGTCTCGATATAGCACGACTTAGCAAACTCGCGCAGACCTCACACGGTTCGAGTTTTTCCAGCGGGAAACTGTAAAGCTGCTTACCTCCTTGACAAGAACTTTTGGCAGCTGTACTAAGTGATAACATATTGACACGGTACATAGAGCAACATTGTTTCACTTTTTTCTTTTTTTGGCGGCCTAACCGTGTTCAGATTAAGTAACTCATATATTGATTCTTTGACATGTACACATAAATGTTCATGAACCTTTGAACACTTCCAATCTGAATACTAACTCAATAAGCACTTTTTGCTTCCCTACTTAAGCGATATCAGGTTGTCTCACTAACATTGTACTTTATTTAATTCTAAATCGATCTTTAATCCTTACGAGATTCAAGCTAACCGACTCATCCATTCAGTCAATCTTCCTCATTAACCCTCGGACATTCATGAAGATCCCAACACCCCCAGGTCCATCGCCAGCCACCTCTTTTACTCCTTCCCACTCCCAACATTAACACCCTCAATCCTCACCCTATCCCACTCAATTCCAATAGCAGAATCACAGTCATTCCCAATAACAAAATCTCTTCCGCATCAGACGCGACTCGGGACTCACTTCCGAATCCTTCGCTCCGGAAAGGGCCGACCTCGTCAGCGACGCTCGCAACTTCGACCCTCGATCCTGACTCTTCCAAAATCTCGACCCACATTCCCGGAACTCCCGTCATCCCGCAAAATGCGCGTCCGGAGACGTCGATCGTCGCTGCTCGCCATTAGGAGGAATACATAACGTCAGCAATCGACAGCTGTATGCCGAGGCTGGCTTCAGGGGGTGGCCCGGGGCTTGCCTAGGGGGAGGGGGTGGTTTCGGGGTTGAATCGAGAGGGCCAGAGCCGCGAGAAAGGAGAATCAGCAGAACGAAATTGAGCCGGGTCCAGATTCGAGAGGTTTCGTGCGGGTCGAAAAAAAAAGAATTGAATAGCGGAACGATCGGCGGCGCTCACTTGTTAGCGTTCGCTTTTGACTGCTGGGGGTTGGGGGATGGGATAGAAGAAAACACTCGATATAGTGTGGGCGATGGGATACAGGCCGAGAGCGTCTGGCGGACTTTGTCCCTGGTCGATTTTGAATATGTTCGATGTGATGCGAGGAATTGGCCTGGATTACGGCCGCTTCCGGTTGTGTTCTTTGTTCCGGGGTGCCTGAAGAGGAAGAATGATCGACGGTTTTGTATAGTATTTCCGATGGGGTGTTGTTTTTGTTCCATTCCAAAGTTTCGTCTAGACACAATTTTCTTTTGGATTCCTAGATCAACTTTCAGTTAGCACCTGAACTGCAGATTAATTCAAGTAATTTAATAATGACTTATTGATTGCTATCAATTTCATTTTTTTAATATTCTTTACCACTTATTGAGATAAATGATTAATTTGTCTGAATTTCATATGTTCAATGGCGCCAGCTGTTATCGTTTCGACAAGTTAGATGAACGCATTCATAGAAATTGCCGGTATTTGTAGTGATAATGATAATTCCTCTCTCAAAAGAGATTTTATCGTTTGAAATATTCTATATGGAAAATATAAATTATTTTCCATCGCGTAAGTTGAAACACATTGAGTCGTATCATACCGGCGAGCAACATAAAACTATGAGTATGGAAAGTTTTTTTGGTTGGTTTCAATGGTTAAAACCAGAATTATTTGAGTCTGGGCGTTACTGTCAGGTCCATTTTTGCAAAAACAATTCAATTCCCTAGCCCGTAATGTCCCGTTCCGTAAACCGGTAAGCTCCAAGGTCAAAGACCACGCTCGAGCGAGTTAAAAGGCAACACTCTGTCGCGTTTAGTTAGAAACTCCCTTCCGTCCCTCCGGTACTTTTTGCCCGAAAGTTAAGACTACAATCGCTTAACAGCGCAGAATTTCCACCCTCGGGCCCGTCCTTAAAATAATGCCATCCGCCATTTACTCCGGACCCCACCCCCTCGCTTTATGCCGTCATTAAGCGCGAGCACTCTCCCTTCATAATGTTCAACACAACTCAATATTGCCCATCCGACCGCCCAGTGGCATCTGAAGGGAAAAAAAAGGGATATATATCCCCGCGTTACCTTATGTATATATGCGGAAGGACACGAAACTGGGTGATCAAACTTCGGCGTCGTACTCTTCCCGGGGATGAAAAAAGGTTATATAAACGGAGGTCCGGAAACTCTTCCTTTCCGGGATACAGACATTTTTCGGTCACACTGACCCAGACTGAGCGTCGGATGTGAACGTTTAGGTACTGTCATCGTTTCTTTTGCTATGTAAGCTGTATTGAAGTTGCGATATATTAAATTATGAAAATTTCAAAATCTTAAGGAAATGGCTATGATAAATCTTCAACTGCAATCAATTCTCACGTTAAGGTGATAATTTGCCTTCTTTCTCAGAAGATCCAATAGCTATAAATGTATAAATAACACTACACAGTATACACAAAATAATCAACATAACAAATACATGTAGGTAGATGTCATTATCACAATTTTCACGCTTGTTTTTAAAAGAAAAGTACGATGTGCAACAAAGAAAATTGACACCATTCACCTGCGAAACGTTGTAAATTCTTGCATACGATCATTCCGACGAAAAGAAAATCCGTATAACCGTCCTCCCGCAAATCCCGAAGGGCACTCGACTGTCAGGGCAGGCACCCCGCACGTCTTCCGGGCCGACAGATCCAATAGCCGGCCGGTCTCGTCGACGGCGAGCGGCCCTCGATCATCGCCGAGCCCTCCGGGTCCCTTTATTTCCCCGTTATTTACTGATCTTTCAACGCGTCAACGATTATGTTCGTAGGTGCCGAAGGGTGCGCGACTCAGCCGGCGTTCAAGGACAAGGCAATAGGGCACGCTGCGTACTGCCGGCCTGTCGGAAAGGGAACGTCGGAAAGGGAACGTCGGAAAGGGCACGTAGGAAAGGATAAAGGATCGAGGCCCGAAGGTTCAGGACGAGTGGCTGGAAAGGAAAGCGGGAAGGGGTGGAATCGCAAGAGGAGAGAGAGGGAGAGATATAGTCATCTCTGGCAATCGACGCCAGTGTGAGTCGCGCGAGAGTGCTTTCGAGTGAGCTTGCGAGTTAGCTGCCGACAACGAGGGGGTTGGGGTGGGGGGGTGGAAAGTTGTGGAGGGTGCTCGTTTTCTTTTTCTTCTGTCTTTCTGGCCCTCCGTCGCTTTCTCGCGAGTAGCTGCTTTTTGACGGCGGCCGGGAGTGTGGATACTAGTGGCTCCGCGGGGGTGAGTGGAGGGTGGGAGTGGGGGTGAGAAGTGACGAGATGTCTAGGGATGAGATGGCTACACGTCGAGGGATCACCTGCCTGTCGGCGATCCTTCTGCTGATCATCGCCTGCGGGACCTGTCGAGGGAGGATAACCAATCAGGAAATAGGTGAGTTTTTTTATGCATTCTTCTATCTGTATAAGCTGACAAGCGTTCCTTGCGACGTTTCAGTATTTTCGCGAATATTTTTTAAGGTTTCATTCTTATCAGGTACTTACATCAACGTTCCGCTGATGTTTGCTGTGTGAATGTATTAGGATGGATTTTCGGGGCGGATTTGGTCGAATAATTTTCGAAACGTACGTTGCGTTACCGTGTAAATCTCGCCGGGGATATTTGTTGTGCGAGAATATTGATAATTATAAGTTGCAGGTTGTCCAAAATGGGCACTATGAGCGCACTGTGTTACTGTTTACCGGCAACGTTTATTACGTAAATTTATTGAGAATCGCCGTTTTTTGAAAACGCTAACATGCATTCGCGAACTGTTGCTCGCACGATTGTTGCGATTCGTACATTTTACCATCCCGCACACTTGTACCGCGTATTACTGCTAACTGCTATAATATAAACTTACGCGTACAAATTGTCGAAATTTATTCGTTAATATTTCAGCTTTCAAACCCTGTACCATTTTATATTCTGAATTATACAACGCTTTGGCATACAGCCGGATGCTCGTATTTAATTAGAAACTTCCACCGGTGATACGTCAACAAATTGTCGCTCATTTACAAATGATGACCTTATATCAAAATATTGCTTGCATTCATAAAAAAGAAACAACCCCCATCTTCACGAAACAAAATCGAAACACCTCACTAACAAATAAAAGCCCCCCTTCCCCCTAACTGTCACCCCACCCGAGAACGACACATCCCCTTTAATTGCCCATCGTCCCGCGGTGACAAAGCGAATATTATCTGAGAAGCGAATCAAACTCGCACTCCACCGGCAATCGACAAAATGATATGTCACCTCCATTGTCGCCCGCAACGAACCACCTCCGATTGTCAAGTGCGGGGAACGGTCCGCACGGAGGGGCAACTAGCAAAAATGGATCGACCGACGGCGGCCTATCTCTTGTTTCCCGTACCGCTATCGATCCGCCATCGATACTCGCCATCGAGGCTCGCATCGTGCCAGAAAAAAGGAGAGAAAGGAATCCGAACATTGCGTGCACGCTCGAACAAGAGAGCTGTACGCACACCGACGAACGACGGCAGACGATTTCGACAGAAGTGGATGGAACTATTGCGAGCGACAACGTTTTCCTGCCTTCGGAAGCGCGAGCGTTACGCTGGCCAGTCGAGCATCAAATAGCTCCGCACTACTCGCCTGCCCCTCCCCCTCTCCCTTTCCATCACTCCTCTACCGTACGCTCGGGCCTTCGTTAACGCGCATGCGCGAGCGCGAGGTGCGCGAGGTACGCGTGCCGACGAAACAACGGGCCGAACGTGAAAGAGCGTGCACTGTTTCGCGGCCTCGTTAGGAAAGAGGCACGCGAGGCCAGTTAAAAAGCTCTCATTTCCAGTTCGCGCGACAAACGAGATTACCCTCGGTGACGTTTTGCGAGCCCGTCGGCGGCGGACTTGGTCTACTTCTGCTTTGCGCCTCCCTTGTCGGGCTCTGACTCGATTTGCGCGCTCGCTGCGTCGCGGACGGCGAGCGTGATGGGAGGGGGAGGATGGATGGTTTTTGTCGCTGGATTTGTAGGGTGGGTTGGTAGCTGGTTTTGTGGATGTCGCGATTGCTTTTGGCGGGGGTGGTTACAATTACACATGTACAATTAGACATGTAGTATATGGGATCATTTAAGTGTGTTACTTAAAGTGCAACCATTACGTGACCTTGAAGCGTGCCAAAGCACTTGTTGCCCACTCTCTTTGGTTACAAATGAGTCTAAGTCCTGGGGTCCTAATAACTTCCTGTTATTTGCACCTGGGAGAGAACTTGACAATACCATGGTTGTCTAGCATGGCCAGGAACCATTCTCTCGGCTTCTCTTGAAAGGAGAGATCGGCTGGACTCACCGCCGAACGCCTCTTAGAGGAGCGAGTACAGGAAAGCAACCCAGTAGTCACCCCTGCAGACCAGGTCTGAGTCACTTCCTGGAGGAGAGGCCGGCAGGATTCTGCCCGGACTCCTCCTGGAAAGTGCCCTGCGTGGATCGTCTTTCGAGTCACGTTGCAACCTAGCTCTCAGTCACTTCCTGGAGGAGAGATCGGCAGGATTCACTCCGGACGCCTCCTGGAGAGTAGACTAACGAGGTTTCTCGAGTTAAATTTCAATCGCGACCTGGCTCGCTCGTTGGAGAAGAGAATGGTAGAATTTGCCGCCGTCGTCTCGCAGATAGCAGAGTCCAGAGAATAGCTAGAAAACTGGCTGGGGTGATCAACCAGTTGATTGGAATATTTAAAGTCGGCGCGCTAACATCGAACCTGGCAACGAGTGGGTTCAGTCATTAAAAATTGGGCATTGCAAGTTAAGCAATTCCCTACATTATCTATCACAACGGACCGAAACCTTGTAATTTCTTCAAAATGATTAAATCCTTTACCTTTGTCCTATAGAAATAGAATAGAAAAGTCCACTTTTGAGTACGTCAAGCTGTAGAAAATTGAATGACAATTGAGTTGAATGAAAAAGTTACTTTTTCGCGAAAAATCGATGATATTCAAATATAATCGTATCTGATAACGTTGGCAAAGCGACTGTTCGTAATTTCGGGAAAAGCCGGAAATAAACGACTTATTTTGCCGTTAGGTTTGGCCGCAAGCATTTTCACAAATGTAAAATTCGCAGAATTTATTATGGAAACTGTAATTCAATATTTTGCGAGATCACATTTTAATTACTTTCGTTCGTTACGTTAAACGGACTTGTCGAATGGATTCCGGTTACACTCTGTATTCTATGAAAACGTGTTACAATGTTGTTTTTGCGCGACGAAACCTGATTCTTTGCGTTTAACGCAATGGAATGCGAGTCGTTGCAAATTTTACAGAAGCCAAACGTAATCATCCGACATTTCAATTTATTATGGCTCCATTGTTATAAATAAAACTGGCTTTATTCGTTCGTTTCATCGTGGACCTGTGGACAGTTTCGTCAGCAGGCATGAAGAACAGAAAAGAAGGTATCTTACTCGCACTTTGTCTTTTTTTTTTATTGTAACACATAGCACTTTAAAAACCGCCAACTTTGAATATTTGTGGAGAAATGGAGTTGTGCATATTCTTTACGTAGCTGTGACAAAAAATTTTTTAAAGATTTCTCATGTGTTAGTTTGAAATGTGGCGATATTAGTAAATGATAATAACATTTAGAGTTTTTCAGGACAGATTATTTCTTTTTAACTTAACAAAATTCTTGCCATCTTTTATATAGTCAGTACATCTTTCTATATTAAACAACGCACAGTTTTATAAACACATCATTACAGGATATAATGTTATTCAGAAATATCTTCCAATTCAATCTTAAGTCTCCGATTTATACCAATGATCTCATTTTACGTTAGACAAAAATAAAAAGCCCACGAACAGAGCAATCCAGATAAAAATGATATGAAAGTATCTCATACAGTCCTCAAGTTAGACATTTCAATTCAACAATAACCATAATCCTCCGGTCTTACAATGGAGGAATAACGAAGTTGACGATCATCATTCATCAGTTAAACTCGTGCCGATCATCGGGAATTCATTCGTGTCCGATCAGGATTCGAGGCTGACACTTCGAAGAGAGAGAATCCCGAGTTCTTTCTCTTTCGATGGAAGGTTTCGCATCGTCAGTAGTCCGAAGCGGGTCCCGGGTCCCGGGGATAAAAGCTGCCGTCGAAATCTAAGAGGATGCTAACGAGACGTCAGTAGAAGGCGGTGTGAGTGTGTAGGTTGCACGGCTTTGACCGTCTTACCTTACGTCGAGCAATCGAGCGATCGAACGGGATCGCCCTCCCGATATTAACCCTCGGACTACGGGCCGCGTAGACTACGGTTGCAGGGTCCGACCGAACACTCACGGATAGGATCCTAACACATTGTTACGGCCGCTCGAGCGGTTCACCGATACTGTACTGATACTATGACAGACGCTTCCGCTTGAGCTGGCGAGTCGCATTCATATACAATGTTAGTAAGAAAGCAAGATTGGAAGCATAAAGGTTTTGCGATAGGATGCAGAATAATTAGAAACGTTATGAATTGTAAACAAAAATAGATTTATTATTTATTTTTGTCCGCACATCGGTAACATGTAGTTGTTATTTCTGATGTCGAATGTTTCTGACATACATAATTAGTGCACGCATGTTCACTGTTCGGTGCAACCTCACACCAATTCTTTTCGGATGCATCTTCACTAAATGCACCACAATCTTCAGTCGGTTCTGCGGTATCTGATTCTTCCTCATCTTCACTTCCCTGATCTTCAGACTCAACGTCACTATTTGAAACGCTTCTTCCCTCCGAAGATTCATCACAAATCTCACAAGTGTTGTCAGAGTCGGAAAACCCTTCGCTGCTTGATATAGAAGCCATAGCACCAACTATTTTACATTCGATTTGTTCACAACGTTTTCACCTTCTCTACTCGCAATTCTACCAGAAACACAGCCGATGGCGTACTGAGTTCTGGGTATGGACTCATGACAATCGAAGGTAGCCAAGACAGCGTGCGTGACAAATCAAAAGAAACCGACAAGAGCTTCTGTAACTTGTGTGTGTGTGTCGGCCGAACATAGCTGCGAAACACCACTTGTTTTCAACGATCGTAGTGTGCGTTATCGCTCTTGCGGCAGCGAGTCCGAACGGACCCCGGGCTCGTTCTCGGAGGGTTAAACTTGAGATCGGCTTTGGCACCGTCCGTCCGACTCGCCTTTGTTCCTCAGATTTCGATGTTTACGCCTGCGAGCGTCGCCGAGCGCTGTCGGCGCTTCATTTTCCACTTACTGCTTCCCTCAGAAGCCCGAATTTGGCTAAGAAACCCTTCCTTCCAAATAATCTATACGGTTTGATATGAAAATAGTCGGAAAGGTTTCAAGTCACAATTTTCCCAAAATACGCTCGTATGTGTGATTTTTTTGAGAGGCTGAAGAAATGGTATTGCTGTATAGGTTATGTTTGATTGCTAAACATTTTTTGTTCGGACGAAAAATGGCTCGATCTTCTACAATTGGTGGCTGGAAATACTTAGGGACGGTTTATTTTGCGCTTATTGATCATATTATACATATTGAACATTTTAATACAATATGTCTCTAACAAGCGATTCAGACAGAAGAATGTACAAACCTTTAGATGTATTACAGTGGGAGGTCGAAATTTACTTTAAATAATTGACATTTCATATCACTGGGATTCCCTGCATTTACAGTAAGACAACCAGCACTTCCTTCTCATGCAGAGACTAATATAGTGTATTAAATAACACATACGATGTATATTCCACGTATCCTAGTCGTAAATAGTATTCTCCCATCATGCAGTTGCACACAACCTATCAACCGCACCTGACCATAACTTCCAATGCTCCAAGCACCAATTCCCAACAATTGAAAACATCCCCCCAGCACAATCCTGCCATAACACCTCGGCAACGACTCAGAGTCCACAAACAATCAATCCCAACAAATTCTTATCAGCCCCAGTCAAAGTGACTATTCCCGAACCAGACGTCGGCTTCAACAGCTAAACATGTTAAAGAACTGAATAGCACTTTGTTCGGCAACATTTCGCCCATCATTCTCGCTGCTTGCGAGCGTCTAAAGCGTCGCGACGCCTCTCAAACGATTACACAACTGCGACGTATGAAATAACTACTCTTCCTTGTCCTCTTCAGACTCGGCTCGAAAGAGACAGCGCTCGCGTTCGAGCGAGAGGACTTGGCGTCGCAAATGGGGATCTAAAGAGCGAGGGCGAGAGAGACGGGCGGATAGAGAGCGTGGAGAAAGAGAAAGAGAGACAGATAGACGTCGTTGGGGAGTAAACGTGTAAGTGAGAAAGAGAGAAAGTGAGTGAGAGTTAGAGTAGAGTGAGTAAGAGAGAGGGCGAGAGAGAGAGAGAGAGAGAGAAGAGAGTGAGTGAGAGAAAGTGAGACAGAGAGACAAGAGAGCTAGAGGGAGAGAGAGAGAGAGAGAGAAGAGAGTGAGTGAGAGAAAGTGAGACAGAGAGACAAGAGAGCTAGAGGGAGAGAGAGAGAGAGAGAGAGAGAGAGAGAGAGAGAGAGAGAGTCCTCCGGGACATACGCAGGCTGGAAACTTGTCTCGTTTCCGCGTGTCGTGGGCAAAATTATGCGCACCGTGTCTCCGCGACAACGATACTCTTCGCTACGGCAATGGAAAGAATCAAAACTCGGGAATAACCTCGTGACATTTCGCGCAACCCATCTGGCTCGGATCTTGGCCCAGAAATTAGTTTATCACGGAGGAATCGCGCCGGGAGAACGAATCCGGTTACTTGTCGCCGATGGAAATTGCGATTAATTGGGAGCTCTTCCCTCCTCAGCGGAACTGGTGCAACCTGATTTTCTATTGTTTGCGCAGTCTTGAAGGGATGTTTTGCGTGATGAAAGGTTTATCGCTCGGAAAGGTATGGGCTGTACGGTGATTAAGTGGAAGGAAAATTGAGTGACTTGCGCGGACGGAGGAAATTGATAATGAAGATTGCGTTTTGCATTTTTATTTTTCTCGGCGTCGGAAGAAGGAATGTTTTGATTTATGGAAGGATTCTCCTTTTGTTGGATATGTTGTGTGCAGTGATAAAGTTAAAGAAAATTTTGATTGTCTTGTACGGAAGAGAAAAATTAATAATGACGATTGCATTTTACATTTTTTTATTGTGTTTGTATATATACATAAGTATATAATTTTTTTCTCGGCGAATGTATGTTTTGTATTATCGCGGTAACTATTCTTGGAGGACTAGATACAGTGAGAAAATTGAAGAAATGTGGTACATCTAAAATGAAGGGGAAAAGTCAATAATTAAATTGGGGTATATATTTTGATTGATTTTGTGATGAACAGGGATGTTTGAAGTACTGGAGGATTCTATTCTTGATGGACAAGAAGTGTACATCAGTAAAATTGGAAAAAAAATTATTCATCTAATATGGAACGAGAAAATCAAAAATAATAATTGGTTTTAATATTTTTATTGATTTTTGTGATGGGAAGGGATTTCTGAAGTTACTGAGAGATTTTACTTTTGAAAGACAAGATTTGTACAGTGCAAAAATTGAAGAAAAAATTCATCGGCTTGTTTGGATAGAAGATTTCAACAATGAAAATAGTCTTTTCGGTTTTTATTGCTTTTTCGATGGAAAGGAAAATAAATGTTTTGAACGACGACTGAATTTTTTTTTACCAACGTGTACACCAGCAATATTTAGAACGCTTTTTCTTTTCGCAAACGCAAGCTTAAAAATGCTAATTATACATTTTCAGTGATCTTCTATTTTTGGGAGAGTGTAATGAATACTGAACGAGCAAACAGAATGAAAATTGTATACCCTTATTGTTTATACGGTGGAAAGTGGGGAGAATATTTTGTGCTACGGTGAGATTCTACTTCTAACGGGTGTAGACGGCGGGGCATGCTAATGAGATGGTTAGTCGATAACATGTTCAATGAATTCTGAATCGAGTTTAATGAGTTTATCAATAAATGCCGTATTCATTGTGTGGGCTACCATTTGCGCTTGGGGGAAAAAAGCTTCTCTTCGCTTTTTAAAGTACGCCCTGTTTTTCTAGAAACAGATTGATCGATCCGCGCGCCAATTTGCTTGCTTAAACTTTGCATTTAATTTTCATTGCTTTTTGCGGAACTCGCGGACGCTTAACCCGCGGCGCACCAGGAAAATATGATTGTACTGCTGCAAATGGCGTCGAAAATTTAACTGATCGCAACGTCAAGATTACAACAGAAAAATTGTTGATCAACGTGTCACTGAGTAATAACTACATTTAGTCGTATTAAATATTCAAGAATATATTCGGTTGGCAAGAAAGTATTTTCGGTTTCAAGCATAAACAGCGCCGTAATTATTTTTACCAACTTCTGTCAGTGTTAAAATATTTTCCTTCCAGCATTTGACATTAGTCACATTTGAGTTAGAAAACAAGCTATAAAATTCCTAATTTACTAAAGTGTTATTTCCTACTAGAATACCGAAATTTCTTTCTTGGCAACCTAATATTTGCAGGAATTCTAGGTTCTCTACGTGATATTATTAAGGATGTTCGTAAGGTTTCAGCAATTTAATTTAAGTATCTTTTTCAAGATACTCATATGTCCAATGTAATTGGAGAGATGACCTCTTCAGGAATACAGATTTCAAAAAGTCTCCTCTACCATCCTCAAAAGGATCAACCTCAGACATCCTCTTTACTAACCTAAAAATTTCATAAGTCGTGGCTTTTGACCCTTTTGGAAGATTATAGGTTTACATAAAATAATTTGATTCAAGTCAACTGAGCATGCGATTGCTATCCTTAATGTTTCTGATACAAACAAGTAGTTATAGTATATATACAGAGTCACAATGAAGTAGTCGAAGACCATGTAGTTATCTGTATATAATAAAATTCACAAAACGTTATCAATGTATTTTATAATTTTCATTCGTAAGCATACGTGACATGTCGTCTCCAAAATTGTAAAAATCCGCATACTCAAAATTTCATATTTCATCCCATACTTCACTCTCCTTAACGAATGTTAAATTCGATTTTAATCACATTCGATCCATAACCACATGACGTCCATATTGGATTTGCAGATAACAGATTAATACACCTATTCATTCCTAAACCTACAATATGAATTTTCCTCACATGAATACGATGCGACTCAAATTCTAAAACCACCCTTTTAAAACCGAAAAATATATTCCGGAAACACTCGACCGGCATTCTCGAACGTATCCTTTCAGAACACAAGGATGTGAAGCTCATCTTGGCACGAAACAATTTCAATCATTTAAAATGCTTTTGTAGATATCCTCGAGGATTAAATGCGGAACTCCCTCGCAACTGCACGTATAACGCAATTCAAAAAAACAACCCCTTTGATATCGGAAAGCACATTTCAAAAAGACGTCTCTCGAATCCTCAAAAAGATCAGTCTCAAACGTACCCTTTCACGATGTAAGAACTCGGCATTCCTCTGCGTACCCCATCCCACCCCATCCTACCCCATCCCTCCCCTTCTACCATCCCTGCGCTGCCTTATTTTTGTCCCGTTTCCTCAGTGACATAATCCAACGTCCCGAAACCTTTTCCGTGAACGGCTCGAGTTACGGAACGATTCCTCGGCAAAACTCAAATCCTCGAAACGTTGAATCTTGAGGCTGCTCCGCAGCGGGCTGTTTCAACAACCTAACAGGATAAAAGTCGTACCTGGAAACGTAAATCGTCCGCTGGAAGAAGCCGTTCGTTCCTTCGATTGTCGACAGCGTTTGCCTGCCATTCGAATGTTCGTCTACGTGTACTGCGCAATTAACGATTTTTTTGCGTCGGTTGATGCTTCAACGCATTTTCCAGAATATAGATTTTGAAGGGGCGGTTGATCGAAATTTTGTGAAACTTAAAGTTTTTAATGTGAGGGTAGAATAGTGGGAACTATGAGATTGGCAAGAAAGTATGTTGCGTTTTGTAGTATGAAATAATATGGAAGTTCTTCAAAATAATTGCAATGTGTCATGAAATCCGTGTTTGAAATCCGAAGATTCTTCCTTGTCAAACCAATATTTGAAAAGCTCTGTTATTGTACGTTTGCATTTCACTTTTTTTAAATGGAAATTGAAATCTGGGTGAGACTTGATTTATTGTTCGCTTGCGTACGTAGTTCGATATTCAAAATACTTGTGATTTGAATTGCAATATGTTTTGTTGTTTGTCCGGCACATACCTTGCCTTCGTTGGTGCGATCGTTATTTTTACGGAATATATTCTAAATTGCATGCATTTCTAATTTCGATTTGTATCACTTTATCACGTACTTTTGTTCTACTTGTTTGACGATACTAATTTCGCAACACTGATCAAAGTGGAATTTCAGTGTATTACAGAAAATATCAGAAAATTAGAAAATATCATGCACCGATAATTCCTACTCTCAGTTTCATTCAACTCAGCGGAATAATACAACTGAATATGTTCAAACCCACAAAATGAAAAACTATTGTGGCTTTACTTATCTCAATGAGTGATAAGAGTATTTCAAAGAATTAAATAATTCATGACGGAAATGTCAGTATTAAGGGACGGTCAGATCAGTCTGAATCTGACATATGCTGGCCTCCCCCCAAGGAGGCCAGAAGTCTTCCGAAGATTTCCTTCACGTTAAAAAACAAAAGGTCAGATCAGTCATTTACTATCGATTACTATCGATCAACTACACAAGTCAACCACTAGCCTTTTAACAACCAGCGAATAAGAAGAGCCAACCTAATAATCGAAATCATGAGATTCGAGCGCGGCAAATTCAAAGCAAACTGTCCAAAGTGCTAATCGACTTGGCTCGCGCTCTCGTGCAATTCCAACCTGTATCATATTCCAGCTTCAGGACTCTTATCCTGACTACGCGTACAAAGGACTTCGAACATTAATGCATGAAGAAGCTGAGGGGCCTGCGGCGGAAGGTCCTTCCCCCCTTTCTTTCTGCCGCACTTCCGGCGATAGGTGAGCGCGATCGAAAGGGATGAAGGAGCTCAGGACAGGAAGTAAGGGGTGTCCCGGTTGAGACCAATGGCAATGGCAATTCGTCGCATTATCAACGCTCGAGCGGACGATTAAGCGGCCGTGGAGTACGTTTTATTTAATGTTCGGCGCGGATCGGAAGTAATTACGGTTACTCGAAGCGTAAATCCGACCTGGCGAGGGTAGGTGGCGAGGGTTGAGATTAAAGTTGAGGCAGTGAAACCGTGGAGAAGGGGGGTGGGGAGGGGTGTGGATTAGAAAGAGAACGCGGCGGGAGGAAAAACGGTGCAATTAACGAGCGGGAATCGACGTTAGCGGTGAAATAGATAATTGAGGGGGAGGGAGGGCGGATTTTTATTTGACGAATCTCTATCGAAAATTCAAGGTGCTACTACGTGAATGAAGTCGTTGAAAGCGGAAGGTGAGAGGGGGATGAAAATCTGAATCAGTGACTAGCAAGATTGATTTGATCTTATTTTAGAAACATGGAATTGAGATGAAGTAATTAAGAGGAGCAAGAGAGAAGCGTGGTAGGAGTTAAATGAGGATTGACATTGGCTATTTGGGTTTCGCTGTCTAGGTTACGTTTAGGGATATATTTGGCGATGAGTAAAAGTGTCTGCTCTTTGAATGGGTTACAGGTGATACTTATTTTTACCCATGTTAATCGATGAACATTTCTGGTTTGAATACCAGAACGTTTGATTTCTAATGGAAACTTTTGATTTCTAATGTTCATAAAAATATCGTGGCATTTTACTTATAATTTTATGTGAAAGTTATAATACGGACCGTTTATTGTGAAAATGGTGTAAATTCATACCTCGAAAGGCATCAAGATGTTATATTATTTATGATTAACACTTTTTATTTATCGACTTGTTGAAGTGTAATCATAAACTATACTATTACTACAGAGCTAAATGAGAAATTGCACTTGTACGGAAGTATAATAATTCTCAATGAACGTTTAGTTCTCACTCATGTTCGTTCGGTGCAAAGAATTTCACACTACCGTCATAATTGATACATGAGCTCCTATAACCTAAGTCTCTTAGAATGAAAGAGTGAGAACCGCAAAGTGACAAATGTACAATGAGAGTGAGATAATTACTATGGCCAACATAAATTCCATCTGAGATTTTGTTCAAAGGTATTGGTAGTTAATACTTAAAACACTTCCTTAAATAAAATGTGTAAAAAGTGTACGTCTAATATCCGGTAAGCTGCAAAGAATTTCGCATGACTGTCATAACGAATACATCCGCTGCTCTTAGCATCCGACATTTCCTGTTCTGCGAAAAAAAAACAAGAGTTGCGAAACAGTGAATGTACAGGTGCAGAAAAGTTGGATGACTCGACGGATAAATAAACCGACGTAAATGGAGTCAGATGTTACAGGTTGGAAATTCTTTTCAAATGGAAAAGCAAGGTTTATTAGTATTTGGCTCTGTATGCGAGGAAAGAAAATGACGAACATGTACTCTTGTGACAACGAACGATGTAAGATTCATTTTCAATCTTACGCTTGAACAATTATGTAAATCACAACTTGACGATCATTTTTATCAAACCCACACTTTTCACAAAAAAGTCGCTCATTAATCGCTAACAACTGATCACGATTCGTAGTTCACCCGGTATACTTTATAACAATAGACTTCTTCCCCCGCGATCACCTAGAAGCACGAAATCGTTTCCATCAGACCTTCGAGCTCGTCAGTACGTAGAGAATTTCATCCGCCAACCCCAGCGCGCCTCGCTCGCCATCTTCTTCGGCCCGAAGGAGGAAGGGTCTCAAAGCGGCGAATGTGCTCACCCCGCCGAGTTTTGGCGCACTTTAGCGCAGGACTATTTCGCATCGAATCCTGCCCGCAGCTTTTCCGAGCCTTTCAGCGTCTTCACCGACTTCCGAGAGTACGCAACTTCCGAGATGAGACTCGCGAGCGCCCGCGCGCGCGCACGCTCTCCCTAGCGTTCAAGATGGCGGAAGTGCGAAGCGCAGGGTAACGGCGGGCAACGTTCTTAACTTGCAAATTGCGCCGACGTCGGATCCGGCCCGAGTCTCGCAGCCCGGCAATTTATGATCCTGACCTTTTAATTACGGCCAGGCCGAGTGAGACTTTCCCCGCGGCAACTTTTCGGACGCGCACTTCGGTATTTGCCATCGGAATTTCCACGCTTCTCTCACTCTTGCGACTTGGTTCCTCTTACTTCTCGCGAGAGAATTTTCGTGCGCGAGTTTGCTCGCCGGAAGCTGGCAGAGTTAATATCTTTCCAGCGCGCGTGTTAGGAAAATGTCTTGGCGCGGGTTGAAAGAAAATTTGCTTCTTTGTTTACCTTTTTCGAGTCGGTTCAGGTTGGTGGTATCAGTGGCGGTGTATTATGTAAACTATTGTTCGCGGTACTCGTAATTGATTTTAATTAGGTCTCGGTGTTATGATAATTGGAGAAGTCTCTATTGCAACTTGATTTGTGAAGTTTTGTCTTCTTATTATTGGTATTAACGCTTCTTTTTGCTTTGCGATGTATATTGATATACATGGTTTGTATAATATATATTATATAATATATAACACAATAATAATAACTGAACTGCATGGGCGTTCAAATTCTGTGTGATGACGTTTTTATTGCATTCGAATTATGTCTACTTTAATATTGGCTGATTGAATAATGGAAACCTGTTCTGCGGGCGTATATATTATAAATACACAAATGCATGTATGTATATAATTAATATATATGTATGTAAGTGTAAAGCTACCCAATCGGATGTTACTATTGTGCATGCCGCGATATCAAAAGAAATTTGTAGATTGCTGCAACAAATACTACAGTATAACATGGACAACTCACCCAACTATAATACAAACTGTTGAAAGCATTATATTTCACTCAAACATTTTTGGTAAACTTACTCCAGCAAAAGTAATTAAACTACTACATCCCTGATCAACTCCTCACGTCGACCACTTCTCAAAGCCAACAACCTAACGTTTCGCCCCATATCCTAGCCTCTCGACATATCAATAACGGTAACAAACACATTAACCTATCCCACGCAATACTCATCCTTCTACCACTACAGGGAAAGAAGACGAAATCGCACCGACGATAAAAACTGTCATCCGCATCGTCCGTCCATTCGCCATTCCCAAACATTTTTATGAACATCGACGCAACAAAGGCCGTCAACCTTCCCCGTCCCAACCGTACGCACAATGCACACCCCCACATGCGCACACGGCCACATATATATGTAAATTTTATACGCGTCGCTTTCTTCCGCGCTTTTGGCACGTTGCTCATGGCGGCATTTTTTTCCGAGGGCAGAATAAATTTCCCCTACCGACCCCCCACTCGTCCAGCCCTCCTCCCTCCTCTCCCTCCCAACTTCCGAAGGTTCTCCGTCGTTCGCGACTGACACTATCATTCCTCGTTGTCCTACGTTCGTTTCGAAAACGTACTTCGGCAACGTGGCGAGCGTCGAAATATGTGTCAAGGCGAATTACGCGTCGGTAGATCGGATTCTTGGGTAGGGAAGTTTTTGACTGTGCTTCTAGCTTACCAACCCCCCTCCTACCCTCCTCGAGCCCTCTGGCCTCTCCGTCGGAAAGTCTGAAGGACTCTCGTGGCTCGAGTAAATGAGATACGTCGAGAGAGTCGGCTTCTTTCCGCTTAAAACCGTGAAGACCGAGTTAATTTATATACAAGAATTACGGGGCCTGATACATATTTCATGAACGCTCGGTGGTGCGCGCGTACGCGCGCGAGCGCAGTCGGAGGCGGATTCTCGCGTAATGCGCGTCGATCTTCGGACTGAGACGATTACTGCCGGGATCTAGTCGAGGGAAGTTCTCGTTCTCTTCTCTCTGTTCTTTACCTCTGTGGATCTGTTTCTTTTGGTTTTCTCATGTTTTTAAGTACTACAGGAATACTCTGTTTGGGGTGGTTTTTTTAATATGAGGTTTGAGGGCATGTGGTTGAAGCGGAGTTTTTGAGAAATTTTTGAAATTAATTGTCGCTCAAGATTTCATTATTGTGTAATATGTATTTTACATATATGTGTATATTTATATTGTAGTTAGGCATATTTTGATTTATAATGCTTCTGTTGTCTCGTAGTGGAAAAATTTAACTTTTACGTGACCTGGTTTTGAGTGCAGTCTCTGGCCCTTCGATTTTTAATTTTTCATCTCTAATACCATCTTTATAAATATAGATTTATATACTATGAATTAAAATTAACAAATTCATATAGTAGGAATTAATATCTACTCTTTACCTATTTCCAGTATACGTGTGATATATCAAGTTAAAATTGGTCATACCGCATCGTTAGAAAATGATCACGTTCAAGTGTACGACACGATCCTTCACCCACAGCGTTTAGATTTCGACCTCTAATCGCATTATCGATTCGCCCTCGAGGATCGATTTACCGGCGTTCATAACGTATCAGTTTCACGTCAACGCCATTCGTCCGGCTTCAAATTGTTCGAAATACGGAACACTCTGCGCACAACGTATTTCTATGTGCCGCATTTGCGCATGTCGTAGCAGCAATGCGAAACTTGTTGGTTACCAACACGCGTCAATGGTAGCAATTGAAATATGGTACATGCACGATGTCAACCTCATTATTGTTAAATGACACTGACGCTTCGCCAATGGGTGCTACGCACTACTAATGATGTATCATTTATTTTGTTCCAAGATCTCAGTACGTTTTACTGACAACAAAGTGGGACGATCTCCTCTAAAAACGGCGTTTCCCCGAAAATTGAGAAGCACAACGGCTAGTTTTACCAGGCAAAGATATATTAATTATTGGAGCTAAAGCGTAATAAAATTGTTATCTGCCTCATTCTTTTACCGTGTTATACGAATCCGTCTTAAATGAACCCGTGTTATAGGGGGGTCTACTATATGGAGCGTTTATTTTGAAAGTGGTGTAAGTCCATATTTAAAAAAAATGGGATATCATATAATTTACGATTAACGTTATTTAAAAAGTTTATTTATGTGATATTCAATTTTTTCTTTAAATGGACTTAAACCGCTTTCAAAATAAACCGTCCATATAAGCACTTATCTGAAATCATCCGGTGACAATCGCCGATCAACATGAAATAACGAGCCGTGTGACGAGACCGTAGCTCGAATTTTTCGAACCAAAAACCCTCGACAGTCCGTTGTACCGCCGAGTGTAACGACCTCGACTATTTGCTCGCCGTTAACAACTGGCGCGCGGAGAGCTGAAATTTGCCCGCGCGCACCTGCGAACAAGTAACTGCGCACTTCATTTCGTTCGGCACACGAGATTACAGTCATCGCCGATGCGAGTATCGACTTGACCGAAACGTCCGAGGGATGCGCGCTCGACCTTTCCCGATGACCCCTCACCTCACGAGCCATTGTGCATATCTGTCATTGGCTCGTTCCCACTCGTTCCTCGTTCCGCCGAACGGGCCAACTCTCCTTCGCGGCCAACTTCGCGGACATCGTCCGTCGCTGGGAAGCCAAGCAAGTCGGCAGGAAACAACTGTCATTTGACGCACCATTGTATTTAAACGCCATTAGCCGTAATCATCCTTCATTTTCCTGTTCCTGGCCGCGGGGGGAGTGAGGCGCGGTGTTGATTTAATTGCGGTTAGGTTGGCAGATGATAGACGACCCGTGTTGGGGGGGAGCAGAAAAAGTTTGCGTAGTTGTATTGGGATGCGTGTGGAGTAAGTGGAAGGTTGAATAGGTCTTTTGAGGGTGATTATTACGTTGCGTTAAAGACTCCATCGGTGAAAGTAAAGAATTAAAATTATGTAGGAAATTAATAAGACGTTTTTTGTGCTAGGATTCTAAAATTATATAGGGGGTACTATAGTGTGTGGTACTTACTTTACGACTATATGGAGGACGTGGACGTAACGAAAAATGTTCATAAGATGTATTTGGACCGTTTATTTCGAAAGTGATGTAAGTCCATATTTAAACAAAAATCAGGTATCATATAATTTATGATCAATGTGATGTAAACGGGTTATTTATGTGATATTTAATTTATTTTAAATGGGCTTGCACCACTTTCAAAATAAACGGTCCATATAATATTTTACCTTGGTTGAAGGTTATAGTCATGCCTCAGTAATTCGCAATGATAGAAGCTAGATTGTTTGCAGTTGTCGAATTAGATTATCGGTTAGAGAATTCTACAATTTCATAAATCTATGATTTATGTGTGGTGGAAGTGGCTCAAAGCTGATATACGATTTCTAATGCATGGCTGCTTTTAGGTGCATCAGAAATAGAAGATTAAATCTGAATGAGAAGCCAGGGAATGATTTTGCATAGATTATTCACCTTTGTGGAAGTCTTTAATCCAGAAATTTATCCGACCACTCAATTAAACCAGTTAGTACGCAACCCAACACAATATTTACAAACTGTAGCGTCAACTAATGTCAAATAGGACATATGACGCCGCGAATTTTATTTTGTTATTTCGGTATCCTTTACCCACTCGCGAAAAGGTCACATATGTTATAGTACTCCCAGTATATGAATTTTATAAAGTCTTCAATGTAGCCTAAATACAATGTAAAGCAGTTTTTTATTTGATAAAGAATGTAATTATGATTATGTAGGAAGATAATGTGTTTTGATGTGAATCCAATATACGTAACAGGCCGTCATAAATTATACAAGCGTAAATTGGTACTTTAAATAATTGGGTTTATGGGATATAGCAATTTTCCACTTTCCACATAATCTCACGGTATATTTATAACTATATATAATTCTCGAATAATAACATGATAAATTCGATCGTACGCCCTTACCCATATCGTACTTTAATGTTAATTATTGTAACTTCATGATAATTTTATTAACAATTGATCTCAACAATACAAATATAAGCACTAAAACGGGACTCCAAAAGGGCACTTAATTTTTTGCGCCACACGTAACGCGACAAACTACAAAAATTCAAATCGTCTCATCCACCATTCAACCATTTCAACAAACTGTCCACCCCGACCAACCCCACTGCACCAAAAACATTCAATTTCCACATAACATCACCCCAACAATTCCATCCCCCTCCCACCAGTCCAGCTTAACCCTCAACTCTCCCAAAAAGTCTAATTACCCCCCCAGCCACTCAAGTCCAACCCCACAACTCACCCCGACACTTTCGCTGTGCATCGCCGCGAAAAATCTAGCTTCTTTCGCCAAGGCCCGAGAAAGCTCGCCAGAAAGAAGGCCAGCAGACAAGTTGGAAGAAAAGAAACGTAAGGAAAGAAGGACGGAGCTGTGGGTACCCTTGTCGTCGGGCTCTCGGCCGTAAACAAACGTTAGCCACACCGCGTGCAAATACCCATTATTCCTTTTGCGTCGGCCCCCGACACCCCCCCACCCCCCTCCCTCCCCCCTCCTCCCTTCCCGTCGTTCTTCCGTTCGTCGGACGCCTGGCTGCTCGATGTCGTGTTGCGCGCCGAGCGTACAGCTGTACTTCGATTTCGTGGCGACTTTTCATCGTCGTGAGAGAGAGAGGGGTGGACTCCGTGTGTGCTTTACTTCGGACCCGAATCAACGAACCGTGCGCGGAGCACGACTTTACTTTTCCTTCTTTTCGAGCGGCGTCGAGAGTCAAGTCGTTTGAAAATGACTTATACACGCGAGCCACCCCTCCCCCTCTTCCCCCCGCCGTTCTCTCCTTAGCCGCTCTCGAGCTTCGCTTTTCGATCGGGTGCCAGTCGCGTCCTGTAAGGGGCAGAAATTGGGAGGGGGGGGGGGGGGGTAGCGATTATGTTTTTGAGTGAGGAGTGGATAAGTAATCATAATGCGCCGACTTGCGTGCTCCTTTTTTGTAGTGTGAGTCTCTCGCGTCTTGTAACGGGCAGGGGACTGAAGGGTGGTTTGCGGTTTGGGAGAGGGTGAGGGATAGAGGAGGGCAGCGATTATGTTTTGGAGTGAGAAGTGGTTCAGGTAAATATAATGCGCTGACTTGCGTGCTCCTCATTTGTAGTGTGAGTCTCTCGCGTCTTGTAACGGGCAAGGGTTGAACGGTGGTTGGGGAGGGTGACGGAACGAAGGCAGCGATTATGTTTGGGAGCGTAAGACTGGTTCGGCAAATATAATGCGCTGATTTCCGGATAAGGTTTTTCAAGATTTTTTACGTTCTGTAAGGGGTAAGATTTAGATTGCGGTAAGGGGTGCAGGTGTGAGTGGTTGGCGGAGAAGTGTGATAATTATCTTTTGGAGCGAGAACTGATTACCGGAGTGTACCGATTTCGTTTCGGACTCTGGGCTGGTTAAGCATACATAATACACTGATCTTTGGATTATTTTTCTTCCATGTTTTTTGACGTTCTGTAAGGGTTAAGATTTGGATGGGGGTAGGGGGTGTGAGTGTCAAAGGGTCGGTGAAAGAGTATAATGATTATGTTCTGGAGCGAGGACTGATTAAGTGAACATAATATGCTAACTTAGGGGTTCTTTTTTTGTAGTGCATGTTTTTTTCCATCTTGTAAGGGGTAAGGGTTGCAGTGTGGTAATAATCTTTTAGCGCGAGGACTTTTTAAGTAAACATAAAGCGCTGATTTACGGGTTCCTTCTTTATAGTGCAAGTTTCTTTTACGCCTTGTAAGGATCACTAGTTGAAGGGTGGTAAGGGGTTCGTGTGAACGATTGCAAGAAGAAGAGGGCTGGTAATTATGTTTTAGAGTGAGAACTGTTTAAGTAAATAAATGGTTCTCATAAGAATTTGTTCAATGCTTAAATTTAAAAAATCAGCCTGCATTCATTCTCATAGTTTTTTTCAATTCATGTCATCAATACGCTCTGTATAGGTCAATACATAAATTAACTATGAGATAGTCTTTCTGTGTTATATAATAATTAATAATAATACATTATAATTTATATTTTCCAAATGTTATCTTTGCATTTTTCCTTTCACATCGACACATTTCCTTTGGTTTCCACATATGTGAAATGATGATATATTATACATTCCATTTATACTACATGTACGAGTGATACAAAGCTGTTCTTCGAGTTAAATTTTATTGATAGTCGACATCCTAGTTTCTACGAGATATTGAATAAACGTTTCTTTCCTAGGCAAAATGAGAACGGCGGTGAGAAACATATCAGTTCCTATTCAGCGACGAAGTAGTGCTCGAAAGTCTCACGGCTATCGTCGATCGAGAACGATTATTTAAAACTCCCAGGTATAGCTTACGTCCTTGAACGGAGAATTATCGATGTTTTACCAATATTTCACCCAACCCCGAGACGAGCCAGACATAACCTATATTCAGTGCGTCCGTATTATAAACTTCCGCAGAAATGTACCGACTACTTCTTCAAGCTTGCCACTATTTTGTATGACATACATTATTTGAATTTGTATTGGACTTCCATTTACGTTTAGCACCAACTTTATTCAGAATGTTTGATAACTGTTAGTAGAACTGAAAACAAGATAATCGAATATAAAAAAAAAGTGGAAAATAAAGAGTGAGAATTATTCGTAAGGGGCTTTGTTTTTGAGAAAATTGAGTTTCAACTTTGAAAGATTACACTTGTACTTAATTATGTTTCGCTTTAACGAACCACAATGTAGGTGATTACCTGCTGATAAACATAATCGCATGTTGCTTGAATAACTCTTTCAATAATGCCTCTTGATTTCGCTTCCGGTTTCCGTAATAATCAGCAGCGAATGATGCGTTCTAGTACATGCATGTAACACAAGCATCATGTCTGTATATTCCGGATTGCTGTACATCTACTGTATTGCTGTAGATCTACTTGGTCAGATTTCGAGACCGTTTCAAGTGCATACCTACGATATGTAACACTCGAGAACAATGTTTCAAATGAAAGTTTTATTCTCCATTTATTTGTAAAAGACTTATTAGCTTTAAGTACGTCGCAGATGCAGCACAACATTCAAAGTCGATTTTCCGATAATAAAGATTCAAATAAGAAAACTCTTATTTCTATTTTCGACTCACTTTTTTCTGCTCGCAATTACTTTGCCACTAACCACACACCCAGTATAAATATACAAATATCAGTTTACTATTTGTTTATGTGAAAAAATAGATATATACATATTACGTACATTGCACAATAAACATATAAATATTTATAGTACAACATAATACATTTATATATACATACCTCTACATATTCATAAGGATTTTATTATATACAAAACTCATATATCCTTATAAACAATAACTTCGTTACACGTGCCACTGCTATAATCCTAACTAAAAGCACTAGCATATTTCTGCAAAACGAAATAAGAGTACGCGAACATATACGCAGTGTCCCTGTATGATAACGCCGCGAACGCAGCTCTGCCACGGATGATCGCACTCCAGCCGACACAATGGAATTAATTAGCAGCGCGGCGTAACAACAATTGAAAGTTTCTGCCGCGACCGGAGCCGAATGAAGAGTGTTTACCCTTGAACAGACTATCGCGGACTTTTCATTAACGTCCTCCCTCGACTCAACGCAGCTCGAGTCAGGGCAAACGTTCACAGTCGGCGAGTGTCAAAGTTTCGAGATACTGGCATCGAGCATGCCGTCGGATCTGGATGAAGCTAATTAAAATGTTAATGAAATCCCGATAACACTCGATTCAAGGACATCGTCTCTCGCCCCGCCGAGAGGCTCGAGTGATCAATTCAATAACGTTGAAGTGTTTGCGCATAGCTTACGGCGAAGTAATGGGTGGAGGGGGTTGGATTGGGGGGCGGGGGGGGGGGGGGGGTGTACGAAGAAGCCTGAAAGTAAGAAAAATCAATGGGTTTCAATTTTGAGTGCCGTAACCTCTGCCCTGAGAATCCCGTACATCGTACTCTCCTGCGTTCGGTCGCGATTAGACTCCGGCTGACCTTCGCCCGACCTTCGGCTCAAAGCGTTCTCGCCCGACCGCGCCTCGATGCACATTCTGTGCACCGTACAAATTGATAAGGCCCGACGCTCGCGAGTTATGCGGATGAGATGGTGAGCGATCGTATGCAAATTTTGCGGAGGGGGGATTGGGGGAAGGCGGGGAGGGGTGGGGGAGTGGTATAAAGCCGAAGTGCCGCTGTAAAGGTGGAGTGACGCGAGGAGGTAAATTTTGTCCGGGAGTGTGGGATAAATTTATGATTACAGCGGATGTTTACTGCGGGGTATGAAAAGGGGTGTATTTTTGAAGGATGTTGGTTTTGAGTGTCGCTGGCGAGTCAGGGGAGAGAGAGGGGGGGGGGGGGGGTTGAATGTGAAGTGTGAACTGTATGGAGCGTAATGTTGAGCTGCAGTGGTTGTGAACTTTTGTAGGGGAATGTTAATGGGTAATTGCTGTTTAATTTGTAGAAAGGTGTCATTTTTAGACAGTCTGTTGTAATACGACCTGTAATGTGGGGTAGCGATCGACGGTGGATTTTAAAGCGTGACGTGTTTTTATACATTGTATTATATTGTAATATATGACAAAGTATACCCTCTACAAAGAATGGTAATAAAATATTAACTGATACTTTATATTGAGTTCAATGTGCAAAAATGTCTTATAGTTTCATGCTATTACATTTTTAAGATATTGCCCCATCTTGTAAAAAGTTAACGGACCTACAAGCATTAACTTCCGAGTTTTCGAATAAAGTACCATACATAAAGTGTTGTAAGGAAATGTAAGGGAAACATTATTACATACTTTTATATACAGCAATTTTTCTTGGTTCATGTTTAAAGCACAGTTCTTGTTATATAAATAGTATATGATCAATAAATATTACCTCCTTCGTATTTCAACGAATTTACATCACAGGTTGTAAGACAGCATTAAGGAAATATTTATCTTGGCACTGAATGTACAGAATATCCAGTAATTCAACCCCGTACAAAACTTTCGCATAGAACGGGCATATTAACGTGTACATATTCCTACCAAACGTAAAACGATGTAACGCAATATTCGTGAAACGTTCACCCTTACGCCGAGAGTACAAAATATCCCATAATTCCAACCCGCCCCATACAGTACCTTCCACCTAGAAAGTACACGACCGAGAAGTATTAACATCTATATATTCCT
This sequence comes from Anoplius nigerrimus, assembly GCA_914767735.1. Taxonomy (NCBI): domain Eukaryota; kingdom Metazoa; phylum Arthropoda; class Insecta; order Hymenoptera; family Pompilidae; genus Anoplius; species Anoplius nigerrimus. Next base: position 790,989 of record OU612086.1, read on the forward strand.
GCCAATGGTAAAACGTTACACGATATTAGTAAAGATTACATGTTTTGCTTTAATGTACAGCTATCCCACAATTTCGAGTCGTTCAATTTTTAGAGTATCATCCACGTGGAAAGTATATAATCAACAAATATTAATATTCACATGTTCCTACCAAATGTAATACGTAATGAGATATTAGTAAAATCTCCAACTTTAGCCCAATGTGCAAAATATTGCACAACTTCAAATCGTCCACCTTCTACACAACATATTCAAAACATGCCACAATATACAGTACCTTCCGCGGAAAAAGAGTACCGTCACCCCTTCACACCCACAGATCCCAATGAAACGCAAACCCTACCGAAACATAACTCGAAGCCACCCGCTTCACCCCGACCCCCGGAAGAGCGCACAATCTCAATCCTTTCCCAAGGCAGCCCAGCCCGCTGCAGGCATTCGAGCGAGAAATACGAACTGTGCCCGAATAAAGTCCCGTCGCATGTAAAGCGTTGTAATGGAATGGGATCGCGATCGCGAGGCTGGCGGAAAGGATCCGTTGAGAGGAGCAGCTTTTCTGCTTCGCGGCCGGAAGATGCGAAGGGCCAGCGGTGAGGACGAAATCGCTGCTTTCGAATATGCCCGTACGCCGCCTCATGCACGTGGTATGCATGTGTGCGTGCCGTGGAGTGCATTGTTGTGCGCTCGAATCGACTTGTCGCCGGCGACATTTATTTTTCCGCCGGTGCATCTCGGCGTGAGAGCCAAGATGTTCCAACGCGACTTTTCCGTCAGTCAAGTCCCTTGGCAAACAGTCAACCCGAAGGGGGGGATGCGCGCTTTACGGGCTGTAAAACTTTTGCCCACCCCATACGAACGGCCATCCATCATCGGCTACTTGGCAGCACCTTGCCGCGTCGGAGTAAGCGTTAACGCGGCAGCTTTTAAACAATTGCTTTTGTTAGGGTCTTCTTCGGTTGATTGGCTTGGCTTATCAGGGTGATTATTAGACTGGTTGGTTTCTGGATTAATGTTGAATACTTGATGTTTCAGCCGCTTATTTTGAAAGTGATCTAAGTCCATTTGTGTTTTATTGTAGTTGGGATATTTAAGAGTTTGCGTTTTAATTAAAATTGCGAAAATATATGTGTCCAAAATTATTGTATACACTAAATATAACTAACTGGAAAGCCTTGTTTATGACAGCTAACTTAACGTTGTGCATTTTCAAAATAAACGGCTCATTTATTGTATTTTTGGAAGATGGTATTCATGTGTTGTCAAGGAATATATGTACTTGTAATTTTGAAGTAGGATTTTTGTTACGTTAGAGTTAGGTTGTTCTTGTTCAATAATCATTTGTTACTAGATTCTGTAGGAGACTTAGAGTGCAAACGAAATTTTAATTCAAATGAACATGAATGTAATTCCTATTTTCAATGAACAACAATTTGCGTTGAATACTATAAAATGCCTACAGTGCCTGTGCTAAGAATATATTTTGATCCGAACGTATACGATATCCACTTGGACGGTTATGTGTAGCTATGTAAGCAGAGATACACTGAACTTTAACGTCATAGAAATAGGAAAACGATATTTTTTTATGTAGTATCGTACGCGTATATCATCCATTACTTGGTAGAAGCATGGAACCATTTATCGATTACATCATAGTAGTTTGCAGTAATGATATATTTAAGTGCACAGTGTCGTTTAGTGACGTTATTCCAGCGTGCACTCGATGGCTTTTGTCATAATACTCATAAATTCTAGCACAGGTTAAAACTTTACTCCTCCCTTTCGTCTATTAAACCTTGTCCGGGATTTTGTGTCAGTTGAATAAAGAAATTAACCGCAAAATAAATGCAAAGAATCCAATATTTATTGTTGCTTCCCAAGAAATGCATTCTATCATTGCGCTCACTTAAACTCTAGCGCGCATTCTTAAATTCGACTTTCAAATTAAACTTTCCACGACCCAACCGTCTGCCATGTGCAATTCGTTTTTAATTACGTCGGCAGGGAATTCGCCTTAAGCGCGGAACAAAATTCGAATACTCTATCAAGCTCCCCGGATTAAAGGTGTATACACACTTAAACCGCACAAGCTGTATACCGGTGTACAGCACTTTCTCGACTTAGTAAGCCCCCCGCTCGGAGTTCAGCAGTATTTAGGGTTGAATCTGTTCGACGCAGCTTCGCCGACAACTTCAGCTAGCAGGACAACGCGTAGAATCATCTTTCTTCCGGCTTAGTGACACCGGCATGACACGTGACACCGGCTCCGCCCGGAAAGTGCTCGACATTCCTCAACGTTCCTACTAAAATTGTTACCGCGGCATCCGACTTGCCTCCCGCGCCTAAAAGCTACATTTTCGAATCGTCATCGGTGCAAAAACTGAACACGACTCCGAAACGAAGCGGACCAAAAACAAACTTTCAGCTACACGCCCCACAACCAAGCCCAACAGACACGAGAATGAAACCATTATCATCGTCTTCGAAATGAACTTTACCTCATTACCAAACTCCATTCAGCATCCACATTCCCCAAATCCACCCTTTACCGCTACATACACCGATCCAGCCTATCAAAAGAACCGCGAACAAACCTGATCCAAACATTACTCACGTCCAACCCCTCCCCCGACATGCAACAAAAGTGCCTTTAGCCGCCGAACTCTCACGAAAGGCGATCACTTCGACCAGCTCCTCGAGAATATGCATTGGAAGAATTCCACCCTCCTCCTCCTCCTCCTCCTCCCCTATCCGACCATCACCCCAGCACTCGACTCAAGAAAGCAGCTCGCCGTATCTCCGCGCAGCAGCCACCGCCGAAAAGCTCAGGCTGCAAGCATCCGAGCGTGCTACGCGAGAAATCCGATCGATCTTAAAGATCTCGTTCCACCGCTAACCAGCCACCGTTGCCACCCCTCCTCCACCCCCATCCCCCCACCCCCCGTCCCACCTTCTCTCGGCTCCCGCTCCGTCGCCTTTGTCTCGCGCCGGGATTCGTCTTACTCCCGTATCCACCCCACCCGCTACCTTCACCTTCCTCTCTCCTACTACTACTAGTACTACTACCACCCCTCCCCCCCCCCCAATCCCCACTCCACCCGCAGCTCAGAGCGATCCGTCCGCTCCCCGCACGCCCTTTGCCCACGCAATTAGCCGGAGCTTGCAGCAACAATGGAGTGCGTTTATTGGATCTCGCCCTCCTCCACCCCCGCCAAGCTACCCCTCCGCGCTCTCTTGCTCGGCTAGTCAGCTTCCTCGTTCGGGTCGCACAGGAGCAATCGGTCGGTCTCGAAAAGATTTTAAGCTCGAGTGCCTTTCCGCGAGAGCGAGAGCGCGAGCGCGAGCGCATGGCGGAAGGACGACTGTGCGGTTGAGGGGGTTGGCGGCGGAGGGGGGCAGGGAGGACGGGGTGGATGGGCTTCGACGAAGGAACAATGGAGGAGATTGAAGGGGGGCCCCGGGAAGGGAAACGAGACTCTTCTTTTCTTTCGTCGGTGAGAGGTGGGCAGGGGGGGGGGGGGGTGGGGGAGGGGAAGCTCTCGTTTCTTTCCGGGGGTGAGTGAACTTGGGGTGTGGTGGGAGGGGGGTGGTTATCGTGATCGGCGGGAATCGTTTGCCAGACGTTTTTAGAACGCGGACCTTTGGCGAGGGTGTCGAGTGGTTGGGATCGAAGATTGGATTGAGGGTGGGGTTATTAAGTGTTTTGGTTTGTTTCTTAGAGGTGTCGGTTGTCTTTGTTCCAGGTGGTTTTAACCGGGATGCTGGATGTGGTAGATTATTTTGATTTTGGAGATTGTTGGTTTGTGAGGGTTAGGTTGGAGACTCGATTATTTGAGGATGGTTGTTAAGTGTTCTCATTTTTTTGGTGGTTGGTTTTTCGTATAAAAATATTTGCGCGGCAGGAGCGAGATTTTTATATACTTATAGCAGTAATCACTGAACACATTGTAATAATAGCAAAGGTATAAACATCTCATTATATTATATATGCACATATTAAATGACTCTTAACATGTTACGATGTACAGCACAGTATCGAATTAACACTATTTTTACAATCTTTTAACATCCTATGCATTATTCTTTGACCAACAAATTTCAGACAATCCGTATCGAAATAATTCCCTGCAACAAAATGTCAATTATTTCCTTACGATTTCCTACAACCCCTAAGGTAACTCCATACCAGAACCTTCTCGTATCCACCGAAGTATCAAAAACAGGATTATCCCCCCGAACACCGTTAAACCCACCCTCCCATCGAACGGTCCGCATTTAAAAACACGAAAGCCACCCCGCCGCTAATTGCGCATTTGTAAGATTCGTCGGGCGCCGCAATAACTGTTTCCCTCGGATTTCGCTGGCCACCGTATTACCCGCAAGTCGAACTCGGCCGCGCCAAAGGTATTGCGCCTTTATCGTTGAAATTCGAGTCGCCATTCTTTCCCGTACCCGACGCCTCGCGTCGCGCCGACAGTCGACGCTCATCTCGAGGATTTCACTCCGTATCGCGCCATCACTGTCCCTCCCACCCCTCCTCACCCCTTTGCAATTAACCGGGCGCCACGGTAACAATGCAGTGCATTTATTGGATTCCTCTTTCCATCCACTCGTTCCTCCCCCTCTCCCCCTCTCTCTCGCTCTCTCTCTCTCTCTCTCTCCCTCGCTCTTTCTGCCGCCTCGCCCAGTCCTCTGTCTCCACCCTGTTTTCTACGTGTTTCTGCTCAATCTTTCTTCCCGCATGTAGCTCTCATTGTTTACGTTCTCGCTACTCTCCGCCCCCTCCGATCGCCTTTTGTCTCTTCTCCGTACAACATTCCTGTCTTCGCAATCTCTCTTCCGCGCCTCCTCCCCCCTCCCCAAGCTCTTCTCTCACCTCACCCGCTGCTTATAACTTATTAAGAGGCCTGTCGCGAGCCCGCGGCAGTTCAATGACCCCTGGGTGTCCCGTTTCCGGTCGTCCGCTTCCTCCCTGATTTGCCTCTCGCGCCTGTACGAGGTCCTCGTGTTACAAGTTTCACGATATTTAGTAAGCACCATTGTTGAATAGTCAGCCGTCCGACCAGTGACAGACCAGTTATTCTCGAATCGTCGATCACGCAACATCGTTTTCTACCGTTCTCAAATCATCTCTAATCCGTCTCAGACCTCAATCGTCCACAATTACTCTCATCCCTTCCCGTATTGTCTCTCGCCCCATTAATTAATCTCCCCTACCAAATCATCCTTATTTGTTACTAAATATATAATTACATAATCGTAAAACTAAATGTGACAATTCCGAAAAGATCGATTCCCGCAATCTCTTTACAATCTCCTGCATCTTCATAATCACTCCTCTCCTCAACACCTACCCACCATAGGATTTCCACTAGCTTCCGCCAATCTTCCCACGCCTCGTCGAAGGAATCCCGCAACTAGCCGCCGATGCGGCGAACGAAGGAAGCAGGACGAGAGAACGACCCGAGAGAGCGAGGGAGAGAGGAGCAGAGAGAAAGGAAAGGCGACATTTTTACCGGCCCCCAATATATAAAATGGGTTACGATCAATTGAATCGCCCCGCGCGATATTGAGAGACGCCGTAGGAATGCGCTACGCGCGCCCGCGCGCGCAAGAGGGCGGCAAACCGATGCTCGTTGAACCTTGAAATACGTCCTTATCATATTGCTTGCCCCACTCCGTGCCGCCTCCGTGCCGCCTCCATGCCGCCTCCATGCCGCGCGAAACGCTCTACCCCCACTACGTCACCCAGTACGCCTATCCCCCCCTTCGCTGGCCACCCAAACTCCTTCGCTGCGTAGTAGTGCTCACAAGGCAGCGGTCGGAAACGTATAGTTCTTTCGGCCGTTCGCGCTCCCGACGATGCTCGCCTCTGGAAGAATGCAATTCCGCGATACGGTTGGCACGCCTGCCCGAGTAGCGGCGGCACCTCCAGCGCACGGCCGACTTTACTTCCGGCGAAACGTACGAGTGGTACGGGCGCCTGGCCTGGCTGTTCTTGAAATATTTCCGAGGACGAGAGGTTCGGCTGAGCGAGCGTCGTCGGCCAGGCATCGTGGCTTCGGGGGTTATGGCGGATGGCGGGTACCCTGTTGTCGGCCTTGCCTCGGTGCAGCCGGCTGCGAGCGGGTGAACTCTAACAAATTGTCATTTGCAGCGCGATACTCGTTCCCCCGGCACAATAATCCGACTCCGCTCTGCCCGACGACGCCCACTTTTCTCTCTCGCCCTCGTCTGGCCTCAGCTCTCTCAGGGCCATGCTTCGCCTAGGCATCCATTCGGATAGATATGTGTATATGTATATATATCATTAATTTTGTTTCAGCATTTTTCCTTTAAATATGTATATATATATGTACATACGTAGATTAATAATTAAATAATTCAATATAAAATCATTTATTTATTCTTATATATTTTTAACTATTCATATAATTATTTATATGAATAGTTTCTAAATCCATCGCTCTATTCTGCCAAAACAGAATTTAATATTATTCAACTAAGGAATTTAAATCTAGAGTATAAGTGGACCCCTCCCTAATCGTTTCCTTGAGTATACATAATTTAGAAACAGTACAAATCGGTCAAATTTATCAAATCTAGAGGTATCTCCCTGTAACGGAATCTAACAATTTAACTGTTCTTCAAGTGTTTTTTAACATCACTTAAAACGCAGATAAATATTTAAAAACCGACTTACAACATATTCTTAATAAATCAGTAAATACAGAAAATGTTCATTCAAACATTCCTCTTCCTAACTTCTACCTTAACAATGTATTGTTTAAAAACCGCAAGAATCAATAAAATCTACCAGTCCACACACACACACTGCTACTACTTATCCTAGTACCCATGCAGCAGTGCAACCTTATCCTTGCGCTGTTTCTCCTCCATTCTCTTCTCTGCCGACATTGCTGCCTCTGTGAAAATCCTTGCACAGAGCAGAAAATGCGAGCAGCCCAACTAAATTAGACGCGCTGGCAAGATATACGCTCAACATCTGGCCATCTTTTCTTTTTGCCGCACCTGTATTTATGTATTGACGGCAGAGAAATACAGGTGAGTCCTTTGCAGGGTGCATAAAGACCACTAACAGGTTTAGTACATGTGATGAATTCTTGAATATTTATCAAATTAACCGGTAATTATATATAATGACCAGATTAATCACGTTCACCATTACATATATATACAATCCCATTCACACATAGATACAGCTAAATCAGTAAATAATCTTAATTTACTTTTTCCGTACGCATAATCATATTTATCATACAGTATACAGTCATATACGGTCAAATACATTAAAAAACATAAACTTATAGTATTTCACTGTATAGTCCACGCTTATAAGCCCACCTACATAAAAACAGGAACAAATACACAAAATGCGTGGTTTGAAAAGGAACTCTCGAAAATCTGAACAAATACCTGATAACGGTTCTCTTAGATCGAACAAGAGCCGCCAGACAATTTCCTTAGATTACTCTCTTTGCACCTGCTCCGCCTTTTTATTCTCTCCTCCTAACGGACCCCTGTTGTGATTTAAAGGCAGCGAAAAGTGATTGAGAACTTTTCTTTCCGCGTAATTAAGCTCGCCGCCGGCAAAACCCGCACGAGGCTCACCTTCCATTGTTTTGCGGCGAACTGCAAATTTCCGTAAATGAAGGCATTCGTTCGCATGCTTCATAACCGAATGCCGGACTTTTGCTTCCTTGAATCGGCGCCGGAAGGGTGCTCGAATGGTCCATTGACTCTCGACATGCCTCTTGCCATGTCAATTCCCGGAACGCGGACCGACGCTTTGTGGGAATGCGGAAAATGTTTTGTTGCGGAAACTTTTCCTATGCCGCATATATCGGCTAATTAAGCATTGTTCTGCAGTTGGAGTTCGTTTTGAAGGAAAGGAGGCGGTTCGAGAGGTCATGTAACTTTCTCGTATGATTTGTTGGATTACTGATTCGTAGTTAGTACTGCTTCAATTGTTAGTAGTTCCTGTCGGGTGATAAAGTTAATGAGCGGTGACTCTTTCAATCAAATAGAGTGTTAATGATTTTATTTGGGTCCTCAGTTACTAATATACGTAATAACGGTTAAAAATCTTTATGAAGTATAATTGGGTGGAATACTGTGTATAGAATTAGTTACTCACTAATATAAATTTCTATCGATGTAACTAATGTAGGAAAGATTAATGTAGTATAAATAATTGAATAATAATCGAGAATTTTACGAATAATTATCTACTCATATCGCCCCCCAAGCATAAAAAATCTGTCCTACTCCACCGTGAACGAGATTAATGAAGCAACAGGAGACGATCTACTTCCACCCTTTATCGGACCGTCACAAAATTCGAACCTGACATACATCCTCTCAAATTCATACTCTCCTACCAAAATTTTACCCACCCTCGCGATCAGCTCGTAATCGCGCTTTATTTCGGCATCGCGATTACGATACTTGCGATTTACGTGGCGAGCGGCCACGTTGCAGGAGGGGCGGCGGAGGGGTGGCGGAGGGGTGGGTGGCGTTAATTGGCCGACGCCGCGGAAAGAGTGCGCGCCGATCGGTAAATAATCCGCAAAACGGCGCGACGGCGTGTAACGTCGAAAATTTAATGTCCCTCCCTCCCCTCTCTCTACCCCTCTCTACCCCTTTATCGCGCGCGGCCATCGAGCATTATATTTTCGGCGCCGAAAAAGCTTCCCTTCCCTCCAACTGACCACTTCGCGAGCGAGAGCGCGCGCGCACGCGCACCGGAATCCTTATCAAGCGCGATTGAACGATTTTAATAAGCGAACTGCCCCTACCCTTCTCTCGCCTCCTGCTCCCTCCTATCTCTCCTCGGTCCAAGGTTAATTATTAAGCCGGCCAGTTTTCAATTTTAATATCGTCCGAACGAGGGCAGAGCGAAACGGCACGATAATGTACGACGCCGAAGGATTTTGCGGATGTTTCTCTGCGTACTGATATATATATATATTATATGTATATGCATTTTCAGTATCGGCTATCGCGCATTTCTATCGGTTAATTTCGCTGGGCGGGAATCTGGCTTTCGGCAGCGTCGGGACGCTCGCGCAAAAGAGTGTAATACGACCAATTAACTTTTTAGCGAGTTTACGCTTTTCGTACGTCGACGCTTACTCGACTCTTCGGAGGTAATCGCCTGGCTGGCGATTGTAATGTCGTAATGATAATGTTGGAGGGGGGGGGGGGGGGGGTAATTATAAAATGCGAGATCGTTCAGTCTCGTTTTCAGCGGCGATAATCGTTTCAGAACGGTCGCCTCGTGCTGCTGTGCATTGTAATGAGTAGAATGTTGATTTTTTAATGTTTGCGTGGGTTTATTATGATTATTATAGATATTATGTTTGTTGTGTGGTATGCGCCTCTATGAGGACTTTGGGTTCTTAGATGAGGATTTGTGGTGAGTAAAGTGTTGAATAATAACATCGTATGTGATGTGAGGAATAATGTTGCGGTCTGTGTACTGTTACTACTAAGGATTTCAAGGTCTTTGTAGATTGAATTCCGACACATTCTTTCCATTGTCAAGAACAGAACATTTTATACATATTCGAACTGAGCACAGCCATCGTAAAAAATTCTTTCGAGGTAACGTTTCTGGTGGGATTAATTTGCCAGAAAGAAATTACTCTATTTTTTATGAAAACCCTTTAAACCGTCTGTCAAAGTATGAAATCTCATTTTCGGGGCCATAATAGTTCCGAATGCCTCCGAAATATTAAAAAATCTTGTTAACGTTGTTTGAATTTTTCCTAAATCGTTCGAACACTCCTTCCACCATCGAAAACAGAACATTTCCAAAGACCTGAACCGAAGACGGCAGTCGAAAGAATTCTTCGTTCGCCGGAGCACTCGGCGGAAATAATTTCCCGGAAAGAAATTACTTTATTTCTCAGGAAATCCCTTTAAACCGTCCGCGGGAGCGGTTGTACCGGCGGCATTAACATTAACACATTTCATAGCCTTAATCCCGGCGCCTCGGCACTTACACTTTTATTCGGCCGAAAAACGTACCGTCTTGCGGACGTGCACCGCGGGCGTCGACCGACGCCGTTGCGGGAAATTCGCGGCCTCCGCCTGTATCAATATTTCATACCCGATGCGGTGTTAGGTACCTCGAGATCCTCAAAACGTGCCTTGGCCCGTGCCGGGCTCTGCATTAAAGCGAGGGAACGCCTTTATTCCCCAGCATTCGCTCTCGTCATTGTTTCGCGCCCATTACTCCGCGCACTTTTTTTCAATTTCCCGCCACTCTCTCCCACCGCACCAGACGTTCCCCACCCCCCTCCTGCCCCTCCAGCTACCCATAAATAACCGGATGTTTAACCGTTAGCCAGACAGCCGAAATGAATCTGGGCGTAAAGGACATCCAAACAGCCCCTTCGTTTAGAAAATTGCCTCGTGCATTTAAGAGTTAATCTCCGCAGTAACCTCGGAGGGTGAACGCTGGAAGGGCTAGGTGGATGGCGAAGGGTGCGGTGGGGGGAATGGGCTGGGGGTGCCTGAAAATCCTTGGGCACAATGGAAAATACGGTTATACGCAGTGCGAGCGAATGGGAAGCAATGGAAGTGGAAGGATACAGTCGAGGAAGTGGGTGGGGCGGGGGTGGAGTTTGGGATTGGCGGAGAATTTCGTTGAAGCTAATGACCGCCATAATTAGACGAGCTGGCTTGAAGAACGGCGACTTTTCAATTTTCCCGCTTAGGTGCGGAGAGGAGAAGGGGGGGGGGGGGGTAGAGGAAAGTTTGGGATGGTCGATGATTGGGTTGATGTGAAACAGCACCATCTGGCGGTGGATAGTGGAATGGAGAGATTATTGGGCCTGATTGGAAGCCATCTTGGACGTTTGCGGACTGTTAGTACAAAAAATCAAATTGGTCAGTTAGAATAAACTGTTTGCGCTTCAAGGCGGGAAAATTCTGAATTTAGTTGGTTTGACTTTACCTTCACCAAGATGACAAAATCAAACCTATGACTTCAAAAATAATATTTCGGGCTTATCAGCGACCAAATAGAAAATTTCACACTGTCTCATCTAACCTCTAGCCACCACCCGGTTAAAATCACAACTAACAGTCCGAAAAGCGTACCTGTGCTCTTCCGGCGGCCATCTTGAATGTCCGCTGACCACGTATCAGTCCATCCCCGAAAATAGCCGAAAATCCTCGACAGCCGTCGCATCGAGCATCGTCCGAAATGACACGTTCGTTAATCGATCCCGCCCACGCTCTCATAATGAATTCGGCATAAAGTCGAGCCCGTTCGCGCCCGTTCGCGCCCCGGCGCGATCAATTGATATTTAAAATGAAAATTGATTCCGATTCGCAATTAATGTCAGGGCTAATAGGTTCCCGAGTAATTCGATGTCCGCTTCTCGTCGGCCGGCGGCGCGCGCATGCGCGGTGGGCCGAGCTGAGCGGGCGGCTGCCAGTTCGGCCGCGTGAAAACGGAAATGAATTATAGCGACGCCGTCGTCGGAATATCGCGCTGACATTTTTCGACCCGGCAATTCATCTCGTCGATCTCTCAATTTTACCTGTTTATGCGCGAGACAGACGTCGCGCCAGACGGTGCCGGGTCTTGATTGGCCGGTCCGTCTGTATTGCCATGCGAACGGATCGTATGAGCGAAATGCAGATTAATTGGGCGGATGTGAATGTTAGTTGCAAAGCGGAAACGTATTATTTTAGTAGTCTAAGGGATAACGTTATATGTTTCTTGACTTGGCCGTTCAATTAATATTCGAGGATTTCTGTTGGGAAAGAACAAAATGCATTACCAAAAATATTAATGAATTGTGGGGATACAAAAAAAATGCAACGCAATCTACATTTATTGGTCAGTCTGAATTGTGGTACAGACATTCGTTGATTATGGAAATAATATGTGTTTTAGTTATATCTAAAGAATAACATTAAGTAAGTATATGTTTATTATGGCCGCTTAAATTGCGGTGCGAAGATTAGTTTAGGAAAAGAACAGATTCCATTATCGAATATGTCGTTGATTTATGCGGGAACAATAAAAAATGCATTACAGTCTTTATTGACTGGCTAGTGTGATTTCTGATGCAGACATTTGTCGACTTTCAATGTAAAATGTGTTTTAATCACTGTTAAGAAATAAGATTATATGATTATTGACTTGACCTACATTGCGATGCGAGCATTCATATAGGGAAAAGAACGTCATAACTGCAATGCAATCTGAAGGAATAAAATTATGTTTATTGACTTGACCGTCTGAATTACGATGGAAGCATTCGTATGAGAAATTAACGGATGGCAGAAGCAAAATGTGTATGACTTGTGCGAATACAATCAAAAGTTCAATAGAATCTTGATTGATTCATCACTGTGAATTCTGATGCAAGCATGCGGCGATTATCGATTTAATATGTATTTTAGTCATGTTCGAGAAATCATATTAAATGTTTATTGACATGACCGTCTGAATTGCGATGCAACCATTCATAAGGGAAAAGAAGGGATTGCATTACTAAAAATGCCGATAAATTGTGTGGATATGAACGTTTGTTCCGGATAGGGGATGAATGGGGAGGAAAATACTGGAAGCATAAATGAAGCGCGCTACTGATGTAAAATATATTTGACTAAAGTTTAAAGGAGTTGAAACACGCAAAGATTGATTTATTAATGCATATTTTGTAACGAAATGTGTAGGTCTGAATTTTAATCGCCAAAAGGGAATGGATTTTCATAAACAAACACTGCTATCAATGTACAATGTGTTTCATTAAACTTTCAGGTAATATAATTACAGTTTCACGAACTTGTCTGTCTAAATTATGATGCAAATATTCTTATTTAAAAGAAAATGATGTATCACATAAATAAAACGTTTGCACCACGTTAATGATAAATTACATGATATCTCTTTTTTATTTTCAATCTGGACTCACCACTTTCAAAATAAACGGTCCATATCGTCACCAAACGCATGCGCAGAGTTGGTGCGATAAAGAATTTGTCACGTCACGTATCCCAAATTTAATACTTTCCCGATCCGTCTGAGTTGGCGACGATCGAATTATGGCAGCATCAACAAGTATTGTATCAGCTCGATCTCGAATGGCGATCACGTAATCGAGGCTCATTTGACATCGTAATCCGTTGTGGACGAGCTTTATTCGACGGGAATGGACGGATAGTTTGACGATCGGCGTCCGGACGATTTTACGAGCCACCTGTGCTCTCTTCCTTGTGCATTGCGTCAATGTCGTTTGCCTCTTATGCTCCGACAATTCGCCATTACGTACTTTCGATTTAACGCCATAACTTCGCTCCTCTTTTCGAAAACACATGACGACTATATATAATAAACAACTACACATTCAACTTTCCTTCATCAAAGTATCCTAAGAAAACTAGTAATAATTATATGTCACACATATGATTTTTTTTTTAATTTTTTGATTGTTATAATACATATTATTTATTTGATTCATGTTATATTTATTGCCAATAAGATTCATGCGATACACCCATGATGAAGGTTAAGCATTTTTTAAACTTTATTTATTATGATTTTTGTTAAGATGCTTTCATAGAGGATGCTTGAACTTTTAGTTGTTTATTATGGATTAGATAATAGAGATGCAGAAATTCTTAGTATTTGGAGATCTTGATAGACTCTTTTAGCTGCTTAGCTGTCACGTTAATTTTACGTTAAATCGATAGACTGATCATTAGTGACTCTTCCGGGAAGTCAATTACAGTGTCTGTTTCTACGAACATTTAACCATCGACGCTGGACCTGGCGATGTAATTAAAGAGAGTTGTCGGGTCTTTCATTGGATTCATTATTCATTACGTCGATGCTATGATTTCCAAAATTTCATCGACAATCCGATAAGTAATGCGCATAAATCATCACTCAACTTCCGCCTGACACACGTATTGACACCGACGTAGAAATGCATAATGGATAATTCGATTATACCTTCCACAAACACGCATTAAAATGCTCTCAAAGCCCTCGATTTCACAGCCTCGTAAATAAAATTCAGCATTTATCAGTTCTCTGTTATTCACTTCCAAACATCTTCAGAACATTCTCAATAACACAACCCCAGTAAAAACACACGTAAATAAAAAAAAATCTTAAACGCAGTCACAATCCATAAGATCCATATACCTATATCCTACGCACTCTTTGTCGCGAAGTATCGAACCACTCCGAATGCTTACCACCCGTTTCCACGAACAGTACGAATGCCGACCCTCAGCTTGCGAGGAAGCTCAAGGTCACAGGGACGGAAAGCCGTATACGTCAGATCGGCGACGAAAGACAAAGATGGCTTCAAGAATCGTGAGGGTTGAGTCGCACGCGAGTGTTCGAAGCTGAGGTGGAGAAGGTGGAAGGGGTTGGGGGGTAGGTTTGCGAATTGGAAGTCGACGTTTTCGTGCAAGTTCCGGCCGCGAGTTAAACACACTTCCCTCAGCAGTTTACTACGTGCTATTGTAACCGGCTCGCAGCTTTTGGCGTGCCGGCCCTATCCGCCTTTCTATGTATTACAAGAGGCCGGGGGAATACACCGCATACGCGATGGTATGCGTGAACGTAAGTCGGGAACTTTCCGCCTAAAGATTTCCAGGGGGAGGCCTCCGGCAAACTTTATCTTCCGAGTGCCTTAGCGGCAACTGAAACCCGGCTAGTGTTAAACCACCCGACTCTCCCTACCTGGCTGTCTGTCTTTCTGTTTGCCTATCATTTTCCATCAGTTTCTCGCATTCTTTTTATTACTCTCTACATATATTATGTACTACTCACTAAATCTATATACACGTCAGTCAGTAGTTCAGTATAGTATAAATAGTTCTATTGGTGTCAATCAAAATATATGAAGCATTCCATGCCAAATCCTACACTTTCGGACCTCACCCCCTTCGATTTTTCTTTAAATTTTTTATGTTTTTCAAACTGATGAAATACGCGTTCATGAATTTTTTCAGATTGTTTTGACCATCGGTTTCGAAAATATGAATTTTCTTAAAATTCGTTGCTCATTTTTTTCAAATGCTCATAACATTGCGAAAAATGGACCAATTTGATCGTTCTCTCTTCGTTCTATTTTTATTCTTTATTCGAAAATATCTATTCTGTCACATCGTATATTCCATTTCAATGGAAAATACATATGTACGTATAGAGGGTGTCCCGGTAAGTACATCGGGATTTAAAAGTCGGCGAACTGCCATCGAACGCTTTGCGAGGAGATCGAATTAGGAGAGAAGATTCTTTACGGTGTCTTTAAAATGCCGTCTATCGTGTTCCTGTTTTATGGCGAAAAAACACATGAAAAACAATGAAATTTGCAATGACGAGCATAGTGACCTATCTAGTCCAACGGCGGAAAACCTCTTCTTTCTTCGGACAAGCAAAAGCAAATCCACTCTGTTCGGGAGATTGAAGCAGGTATCAGTTTTACATTGATTCGACCACTCGCACGAACGCAAAATAGCAAGAAATTGTTATCATAAAACATACGAAAACAATTTGCCTTCACGTTTGTCAGTGGTCGCGTCAATCAAAACCTTGATATCTACTTATCGAACTCTACGTTTTTACGATTTTTTAGCTCTAGAAAAAAAACTGACAATCAAAGGCTAGCACGTAGGCACTGTTAAAATTAATTCATTAATTCCGATATACAAAGTATTATCTACAGGATAGTATAATATATTATAGTGTGGAATTTAAGAATTAATTTCAACCGCTCGTACACGTACACGTTTGACCGAATCTCCCGAACAGATCGAAATACGTATTTCACTGTGCAATCAAGTGCATCTCGATGGTACAATCAAAACACTGGTAAGTGCAATGAAATGCTACTTCGTTGTCCAATGTACACGTACTCCGCTTAATACTAAGACTACTATTAACACTAGCAAATGGCAGTTGTAACCATTCTCTGCTAACTAATGCTTGTAACAGCATATGCGGAAGTTAATATCGGAGAGAAAATCGCGGTTTTAACATGAAAATATAAAGACCAAAGAATAATAAAATATTCTATTACCATTTGATATTTATACGGAATTGGAATTGGAACTGAAGTGACGGGAACAAAATTTGCGGTTGCAACTGCCAAATGAAACCCAGATAAAGGCTATTACTTGGCGCGAAATTAAATTAAGAGAAAAGTAATAGCCTTCCGCTGGCCCTACCTACTTATAATTAACACATCACACCATTCAGAGAAAGTATGCTACCTGCCTACCTAACAACCTATATTTAAAAAGAGCAAAACAGGCACACCAACACAATCACTCCAAGGTTCTCAATCAACCGCCCGGGTGCATAATAAGCCTAACCCTAGGGAGTACATCCCGGGACGTCTCCGACACCCGAGCTCAAATTCACATCATACTCTTACAAACTAGGTACGTACCAACGCTGAAATCGATTGTAACGCATAATGACCGAGAAAACTATCGCGAACGCGTCAATTTACTTATTTCAATTTTCTATACGACCAATTGTTGTAAAGATGTTTAAGTTTAAATAATTAACAAGAAGGAAAATGATATGATGCCTCAGAAGGTGTTATATTAGCGTATTATATTACGCAGAAAATAAATATTTGATAATTGAGAAAGCAAATGCGGTATTCGAGAAAAAGCAATGGTCATTGTTAAGTGCTCTACCCGACGTACATGCCACAAACACTACGCAATCATACAATGGCATGTACGTCGGCAGTCATTAATACGTTATAATCGCCGAAACTATGCCTTAACTAAACCGTACTCACCGGCCTGAACCATGCATGCCGCACCTCGGCCCATGCATGATTACAGCCTTTAGTGACATGAGTACGGCCAAAATAAGTGCACTTACTTTGTGAAGCTAAAAACATCCTGAGCTAAGATTAGTAATATCTAATGTCTATAACAGATAAGCGGACTAATGACTCTACTATCTTATTTCTGTAATGTTACAAAATAATTCGACATTGCAATGGTGAAAATGACTCTACTTTGTAATAGTAAAAATGACTCGATTTTTAATAGGAAAGTGATTCAACTTTTAATAGACTGGGCATGCAAGAAACCCTCGAGCGATCCTATCATACGAGCGAATACTCTGCATCACAAAATTATGACATGTGATCTCGCTGTATGATACAATCTACTCGTCGCGAAATGCCATCTTGATCATTGAAATTTAATATACGATCGAAAACGAAACGTTCTTAAATACGAACGTATTGACTCTACTTCGCATGTAATATTAATTTTATAATCGCAATTAAACGATTATTAAAGCAAAATTTGACTCTTATTCAGGAATGTATTCAAACCGCGCAAAACTTTATCAAATTAAATATTTCAAAGGCGAACGCGACCGCGATCAAATATTTTCTACATAAATTGAGCAAGGGAGGCCTATCCTGATCTAATACATACACATGAAAATGTCCCCTAACAAAAATTGACGAGTTGACTTTTCGCTAAGCGTAGCGAAAAATCTACTCGCGGTCAGTATGCTCGTCATATATTCAAGAAGAATAATTACAACGATTCACCCGTGTCGCTTCGGACCAATCATCCTACGACATGATGGATGACTCGAGGGACTTAAAATTTGACTCACCGACTGGTCAAGCATACCACAGGAACACGCTGCATCGACGGATCCTTGACCCTCAGTTCCATAGACCCTCAAGTTGAGTCTGCATTCTGAACTGTGGGATGTTGCTTGTGGATCCTGGCGGTGGACTTGTGGATTGTGGATTGTAGATTCCGAACCCAAGCCCATCAGAGAGTAAGACCACGTCTCGTCTACCAGAATTCGAACCAGATTTGGACCACCAGAGCGCAAAGTATGGACCATGGACTTCCACGCTATGTATTATATTATTCCATTATTTCTGTCGTATCGTGTACTTACATATCTAACACGTTACGTATTCTTAACCATAATAATTACAGTACAGCTGTTTTCAACATGTGATCCACAATGTTCTAATTTATTTTCAAACAATTTCTATTAAACTACTAAGTTTGCTTCAAATTCCGTATTTTTTAGGAATTTGCAACATGCTTCTAGCCATCAACACCTAACTATGGTAATTTCAACAAATATTTGAAATGGACATTAATGCAAGTTGGTATTATTGCTGTTCAAAAATAATTTCTTAGTAGACAGTTATGCAATGCGGTATTTGAATTACTGGCTTTGCGCATGCGCATTGCTATGTAGCGCGTCACGCAGTGTTGAAATGTGCAATAATTGCATTTTATGCATAAAATAGAACATACAAGCTTGAAATGAATCGCGAAGCACATGCTACCTTAAACAAAGTGCGAAATAAGAATGGTACTGAAGATCAAACTCACCAGACCGAGGCCTGGTTGAGAAAAATGTGCTGTATGCGTTGCAAAACTTGTTGTTTTTTTCAGACTGTAAGGGCTGCTGAAAATAATGTCGAATATTTCGATTAAAACTCAATATCCTGTCTATGCTTATAATTGACTATGTTACTCGCTGCTCAAGGCACAAGATCTTTGTAAATTCAGTAATGGAGAAACAAATATTTATTAATAAATGGTCAAAAATTGTGGAGCTCACCTTTCGCGATGACACTTGTGGCACTTTCTTGTCGAAACTAGCTGGACCAATCAACGAGCGCTGCGCGCGCAACTGTCCTTTTGTTCAAATTGCAGCATTGCAACGTCCCGCCATTCCCAACCATGCAAAATTTGACAACTACATTTCTAGTACGATACATGCTAAGTAGTCAGAGTATTCAACAAAAATCTGGTAATACTGCAGGTCTACCTCCTGAATAACGTATTGAATATGGTCAGACTCACCGAAGACTGCCAAAAGATTGCAAAAATTCTTCGACTACGTCACAGCGTCCTTGATTTTCTATGCCAGCAAGCGTACCTGGAATCAATGTCATGTATTTCATTTAAAACACTATGTGCAGGAAACACATATCGTCAATTAAATTGCCGGGCACTCAATTTGCAATATTTTTACAAATTTGGGGGTGGGACAACAAATATTTATCAATTAATTGTGTAAAATGACAGAGCTCACCTCGTATGACGACACTACTGGCACTCGCTGAGTGAAACTAACCCAACCAAACGCAACCAATCAGAACGCGCGATGCGCGCGCCCTTCTTGGTCAGTTCAAACTGTCTGCTTGCTTGTCCACTGTCGACTAACCATAATGTGATCAAATTTGTGAGTGCTTTTTGAACTTTGTACGCGTGAAATATGTGTTTGCGTTGACATTCAGTATTAATTTGTTGTTACCGCGAGTGTAATAGTTGCATCAAATGCTTAGATATGATAGTCTCTTCAAAAATTGTGCAAAAATCTACAAAACCTGCCAGATCAGTTTGTGTCTTTATTGTACAGATGAGCTCATTTGTCTTAAGGTAACATCTAGACATGAAATATTATTACATCACTTGAATGTTGCCTGATACTTAACGCACAACTTGGTCAATAAACATTTTGCTGAGAACATTTTGAAAAATATGTGTTCACATCATGTTCTCACTTGAGAATACTTGTGGACTAAAATGTGCTAACAAACAGAAAGCCATAATCAAAAGTGCCCCTCAATCTTGCTTATATTACAAAAACCTGTAGATAAAACACAATAATTCCATTTATTCAAAATAATGGATAAAAACTTGTCATTCAGTAGCAAGTGTATACGTCAGTGCAATTGAAAATTCTGACATTTTAATATTCTAAGCACAGTAAGATAAGTTTCTGCTGTGTGGGAGCTTATATTTCATCGATTGAGATTTATACATTAGCCCCTACTTTCTATCCTAAAGTGGTTTTCCTCTGAAATATTGCAGTTAAACTAGAACCAACTATTGTTGTTTCATTTTATGTTCTCTAAGGTTATCTGTAACAGGCTAAAGAATTGTCTGAGGTGCAAAACTTGTAAGCAAAAATTGTAGCTCATATCATGGACATACAAACTGAATCGTTTGCTAAATTTTTCATGTACTTTCATACACAGATGGCACTTAAAATACTTTCAGTTCCATTGTTCTAAATGCCTCGAATAGTTGCCTATCATATAGCGGACACAATTGTAATGATTTTCTGTTTTGAAAACTAATTTTGGGCATGTACTGGAAACTATTGCACTTAGAAGGTGCTGGTTGTCGCTTTTGAAACATTCTTTTGTCTTTCTTTTGCACTGAAACTTTGCAGTTCAGTAAAAGAAACATGTGTGCCATGCCGCTGACCAAATACCCAGTTTTATGTTGTATATTGTATATTGTGTGTCCATGATATGAGCTACAATTTTTGCTTACAAGTTTTGCACCTCAGACAATTCTTTAGCCTGTTACAGATAACCTTAGAGAACATAAAATGAAACAACAATAGTTGGTTCTAGTTTAACTGCAATATTTCAGAGGAAAACCACTTTAGGATAGAAAGTAGGGGCTAATGTATAAATCTCAATCGATGAAATATAAGCTCCCACACAGCAGAAACTTATCTTACTGTGCTTAGGATATTAAAATGACAGAATTTTCAATTGCACTGACGTATACACTTGCTACTGAATGACAAGTTTTTATCCATTATTTTGAATAAATGGAATTATTGTGTTTTATCTACAGGTTTTTGTAATATAAGCAAGATTGAGGGGCACTTTTGATTATGGCTTTCCGTTTGTTAGCACATTTTAGTCCACAAGTATTCTCAAGTGAGAACATGATGTGAACACATATTTTTCAAAATGTTCTCAGCAAAATGTTTATTGACCAAGTTGTGCGTTAAGTATCAGGCAACATTCAAGTGATGTAATAATATTTCATGTCTAGATGTTACCTTAAGACAAATGAGCTCATCTGTACAATAAAGACACAAACTGATCTGGCAGGTTTTGTAGATTTTTGCACAATTTTTGAAGAGACTATCATATCTAAGCATTTGATGCAACTATTACACTCGCGGTAACAACAAATTAATACTGAATGTCAACGCAAACACATATTTCACGCGTACAAAGTTCAAAAAGCACTCACAAATTTGATCACATTATGGTTAGGCGACAGTGGACAAGCAAGCAGACAGTTTGAACTGACCAAGAAGGGCGCGCGCATCGCGCGTTCTGATTGGTTGCGTTTGGTTGGGTTAGTTTCACTCAGCGAGTGCCAGTAGTGTCGTCATACGAGGTGAGCTCTGTCATTTTACACAATTAATTGATAAATATTTGTTGTCCCACCCCCAAATTTGTAAAAATATTGCAAATTGAGTGCCCGGCAATTTAATTGACGATATGTGTTTCCTGCACATAGTGTTTTAAATGAAATACATGACATTGAGTCCAGGTACGCTTGCTGGCATAGGAAATCAAGGACGCTGTGACGTAGTCGAAGAATTTTTGCAATCTTTTGGCAGTCTTCGGTGAGTCTGACCATATTCAATACGTTATTCAGGGGGTAGACCTGCAGTATTACCAGATTTTTGTTGAATACTCTGACTACTTAGCATGTATCGTACTAGAGATGTAGTTGTCAAATTTTGCATGGTTGGGAATGGCGGGACGTTGCAATGCTGCAATTTGAACGAAAGGACAGTTGCGCGCGCAGCGCTCGTTGATTGGTCCAGCTAGTTTCGACAAGAAAGTGCCACAAGTGTCATCGCGAAAGGTGAGCTCCACAATTTTTGACCATTTATTAATTAATATTTGTTTCTCCATTACTGAATTTACAAAGATCTTGTGCCTTGAGCAGCGAGTAACATAGTCAATTATAAGCATAGACAGGATATTGAGTTTTAATCGAAATATTCGACATTATTTTCTGCAGCCCTCACAGTCTGAAAAAAACAACAAGTTTTGCAACGCATACAGCACATTTTTCTCAACCTGGCCTCAGTCTGGTGAGTTTGATCTTCAGTACCATTCTTATTTCGCACTTTGTTTAAGGTAGCATGTGTTTCGCGATTCATTTCAAGCTTGTATGTTCTATTTTATGCATAAAATGCAATTATTGCACATTTCAACACTGCGTGACGCGCTACATAGCAATGCGCATGCGCAAAGCCAGTAATTCAAATACCGCATTGCATAACTGTCTACTAAGAAATTATTTTTGAACAGCAATAATACCAACTTGCATTAATGTCCATTTCAAATATTTATTGAAATTACCATAGTTAGGTGTTGATGGCTAGAAGCATGTTGCAAATTCCTAAAAAATACGGAATTTGAAGCAAACTTAGTAGTTTAATAGAAATTGTTTGAAAATAAATTAGAACATTGTGGATCACATGTTGAAAACAGCTGTACTGTAACTATTATGGTTAAGAATACGTAACGTGTTAGATATGTAAGTACACGATACGACAGAAATAATGGAATAATATAATACATAGCGTGGAAGTCCATGGTCCATACTTTGCGCTCTGGTGGTCCAAATCTGGTTCGAATTCTGGTAGACGAGACGTGGTCTTACTCTATGATGGGCTTGAATCCGGAATCTACAATCCACAATCCACAAGTCCGCCGCCAGGATCCACAAGCAACATCCCACAGTTCAGAATGCAGAATCAACTTGAGGGTCTATGGAACTGAGGGTCAAGGATCCGTCGATGCAGCGTGTTCCTGTGGTATGCTTGACCAGTCGGTGAGTCAAATTTTAAGCCCCTCGAGTCATCCATCATGTCGTAGGATGATTGGTCCAAAGCGACACGGGTGACTCGTCGTAATTATTCTTCTTGAATATATGACGAGCATACTGACCGCGAGTAGATTTTTCGCTACGCTTAGCGAAAAGTCAACTCGTCAATTTTTGTTAGGGGACATTTTCATGTGTATGTATTAGCTCAGGATAGGCCTCTCTTGCTCAATTTATGTAGAAAATATTTGATCGCGGTCGCGTTCGCCTTTGAAATATTTAATTTGATAAAGTTTTGCGCGGTTTGAATTCATTCCTGAATAAGAGCCAAATATTGCTTTAATAATCGTTTAATTGCGATTATTAAATCAATATTACATGCGAAGTAAAGTCAATACGTTCGTATTTAAGAACGTTTCGTTTTCGATCGTATATTAAATTTCAATGATCAAGATGGCATTTCGCGACGAGTAGATTGTATCATACAGCGAGATCACATGTCATAATTTTGTGATGCAGAGTATTCGCTCGTATGATAGGATCGCTCGAGGGTTTCTTGCATGCCCAGTCTATTAAAAGTTTAATTATTTTGCTATCAAAAATCGAGTCATTTACTATTACAAAATCGAGTCATTTTTGCTATTACAAAGTCGAGTCATTTTCACCATTGCAATGTCGAATTATTTTGTAACATTACAGAAATAAGATAGTGGAGTCATTAGTCCGCTTATCTGTTATAGACATTAGATATTACTAATCTTAGCTCAGGATGTTTTTAGCTTCACAAAGTAAGTGCACTTATTTTGGCCGTACTCATGTCACTAAGGGCTATAATCATGCATGGGCCGAGGTGCGGCATGCATGGTTCAGGCCGGTGAGGACGGTTTGGTTAAGGCGTAGTTTCGGCGATTATAACGTATTAATGACTGCCGACGTACATGCCATTGTATGAATGCGTAGTGTTTGTGGCATGTACGTCGGGTAGAGCACTTAACAATGACCATTGCTTTTTCTCGAATACCGCATTTGCTTTCTCAATTATCAAATATTTATTTTCTGCGTAATATAATACGCTAATATAACACCTTCTGAGGCATCATATCATTTTCCTTCTTGTTAATTATTTAAACTTAAACATCTCTACAACACTTGGTCGTATAGAAAATTGAAATAAGTAAATTGACGCGTTCGTGATAGTTTGCTCGGTCATTATGCGTTACAATCGATTTCAGCATTGGTACGTACCTAGTTTGTAAGAGTATGATGTGAATTTGAGCTCGGGTGTCGGAGACGTCCCGGGATGTACTCCCTAGGGTTAGGCTTATTATGCACCCGGGCGGTTGATTGAGAACCGTGGAGTGATTGTGTTGGTGTGCCTGTTTTGCTCTTTTTAAATATAGATTGCTAGGTAGGCAGGTAGCATACTTTCTCGGTATGGTGTGATGTGTTAATTATAAGCAGGTAGGGCCAGCGGAAGGCTATTACTTTTCTCTCGCCCCCCCCCCCCCCTCCCAACCCCCGAATTTCGCGCCAAGTAATAGCCTTTATCTGGGTTTCATTTGGCAGTTGCAACCGCTAATTTTATTCCCGTCACTTCAGTTCCAATTCCAATTCCGTATAAATATCAAATGGTAGAGCTAAAAAATCGTAAAAACGTAGAGTTCGATAAGTAGATATCATGGTTTAGATTGACGCGACCACTGACGAACGTGAAGGCAAATTGTTTTCGTATGTTTTATGATAACAATTTGTTGCTATTTTGCGTTCGTGCGAGTGGTCGAATCAATGTAAAAGTGATACCTGCTTAAATCTCCCGAACAGAGTGGATTTGCTTTTGCTTGCCCGAAGAAAGAAGAGGTTTTCCGCCGTTGGACTAGATAGGTCACTATGCTCGTCATTGCAAATTTCAATGTTTTTCATGTGTTAGAAATTACATTTTTTACATTGACACCATCTTCTCTAACCTGACATATATCTATATAAATATAGATATATATAGGTATTTCGTAATCAGCTAATCCTAACTTATTCGTCTCTTTGAAAAGAACTCTCCGATATTCTTAACCATTCTCCTGTCATTCTCTCTCTTCAACCACTATTCTTCCATTTAATTTATCTATCATTTTCGATCATTCTACCCCCCCCCCTCTCTCTTTCTCTTTCTCTTTCTCTTTCTCACATTCACTCACTCACTCCCTTCGCACTTCGTCCACCACGCCACTCTTACCCTCTCATCCGCCATCAGAAACTGTCTCCGTCCTCCTCTCCGGAATACTCACTCATACCTCGGCACCTACCGTACCATCACCTACCGTACTATCACCTACGTACTTCCTTCGCTCAGTTCACCTTCAATGTTACACGCGAAGCGCTGGGACTCTCCTATTCCTTCGGAGAGCTCGCCGACTTTAATGGAGAATCCACGGATGGATACGGCCGGTGGTAGGTGAGGGGGTGGAAAGAGGTGGGAGGGGGCGGTAAGAGAAAGGAATGAGGCGAATGGAGATGGAGATGGAGCCCTTCCCGTGTCGGAAAGTGCGCGACTGGATGAGGGAAAAGTGGGTGGGAACAGTGGCGGGCTACTTCTTTCGTCTGCCGTCTTAATTCAATTTCGAGATCGGTACGTTTTAATTCGCCCGATCGCTTCTTCACCGACGAATCTCTGCTTAACTCTTCGGCTTCCGGCTGCTTTTCTCGCCGAGAGAATCTTCGCGAAGCCTCAGTCGATGATTGTAGCTTTGCGTTCGACTTGTGCGGGAAGATTTGACTGAAGAATGCACGTGTCCTTGAAACGGTTCACACTTTGAATTTGGGTTCTGTAGAGCATTGATTTTGCGAAAGTAGATGTCAGTTTTATCGGTGATCTATGTTAATATCGCGCTGTCAAATATTTTCGCTCTATATATATGCGTCTAATTGCACTTTTAAGTGCGGGAGCAATTTTGATACCAAAAATGGGCGAGCGCACGGCTCGCTCGAACTCAATGCGCGAAATTGGGAATTCCGTTCGACTGTGCATTAACGTCCGCATTAATAAATCGCCATTGAGCGGCCCATTAAAATTCTAATTATAACGCATAGTCGCAATTGCGTAACTGGGAAGCTGTTATTGATCAGGCGATGGGGGAAGCGGCGTCGGATTTTAAAGTCGGTTGAGTAGGCCAATTAAAATTCATATTGCCAAGTAAAGAAGTATGATTAGCGCCGGAAGAAGGTAAGCGGCCAGTGCCAATATTTATTCGGCGAAATACTTTCGTAACGGAGAATCTTTCCTCGAAGTTTCCGGAATGAAAATTCTTTCGCGTCTCAGTTTCGTTCCTGTCAAAGGTTGTTCTGGATGGATTCGATGGAGCCGGATTCGATTGATCGATCGTGCCGGTTCAATGGCGACGCTAAATCATCGCTGTTTACCCTCTATTAGCCGCCCGACAGAAGAAGTTTATCAGCCGACAGACTGTCAGCTGCGTCATTCGGCGTGACATAATCGTTTTCGCGGCAAGAAAATGGCGTCAATTTAGAGACAATTGAAGGCGCCGAGCAGTGTCGGACGAAGCTGGGCGCGGAAGTGAGAGGGAGGATGTGGAATGGTCGGTTCTTGTTCGATGGACGAGAGGACGGAGGAAATGGGCGAACAGACTCGTCGAAGCATTCGATCGTTTACGGTAGTAATACTTTGGGAATGTCTATAGACGGGCGACGTTGAACTCGGAAGATCTGTGCTTTGAGTGTACATATACACAAAGGATTCAATATACGTAGCAATGATTGCGAAATACATGAAGCGATGTATAATACATGCATCCTTTGTGAAGAATAGAAAACTGAGTATCTGTTCATGTTAACCGTATTTAATATCTGGGAATTAGAGTAGTGATTGTAGTGATATACGAAGGAACTGAAAAGTCGTTACATAAAAGAATTTCTTTTTTATTGTAAGTGTGTTGTGTTAAAGTTTAGAGAATATTGATGCTTTAAGTTGTTATTATCAAGCAAATGTGAAACGAATTATCAAAACTCAAATTGTATGGGCACTTTATTTTATACATATATGTATGTTATATAGTTGCAAATGATTATTCTTCAGACACGTCATATATTTTACCATTTTCCTCAATACTTACATTTGTGTTAAATGTTTTACAACTCCTATAAATATTTAAATCGTGAATCATGTTTTACCGATCTATTTTTATTAGTCGCATTAAATTGTAGCATCGAAGTGCACTTTTCAAAATTTTGGGCGACCGACCTGTGATATTCATAAAATTCTCGCTATGTACGTTTACTGATGATCTGCAATTCTAATGACTCACGACGATCCAACGATAGCACCCCCCAAACTTCAACATCTTACATAAATTGAACAGAAGCTGAGTAAACAGAGAATATAATTTAACGCTGACAAATGCAAACACAAAACTTTCAATCAAAGTAAAAATACTGTTTCTCTAGTTGCCCTAAATAAAGTCACTATACCTCAGATTGAAGGTCAAAATACTTATGAATACATCTTGATTCAAAGTCAACATCGAAGGGACACAGCAGAGTACGTAAAATTCGCATTGCTTAACTAACACAAAATCTAAACTAACCTTAGACAACAAACTTCGATTAACATAAGAATAATCAACATTACGGCCGAGAGTCATGAAACAACTATAAACACTACCATAATTCTCAGCACTGTCGACAATACAATCAAACATGTACGTAACCATAAAATAGATGAATGACTTTGAACTCCATCATCAATAAAAAAGTTCATTCCTGCAAAATCCTACGATAGTCTCCAACGGGGAACACAATTGGTATTGTTCAAATATTAGCTAAATCAATTCACTTAACATTCACGTACGACAAATTGTACAGATTGGTTTAGTTAAAAAAAAGATTCATACAAATTTCGACTACCTTCAGCCAGACGGTGAGCAAATACTATCAGCGAACATGTCGGCGAGTGAAATCGAAATGATCGTGTGAAAGGGAGTTAAAAAAAAAGAGGCCTCGACTGCTCGAAGTTGAACTTCATCGATCTCGTGACGTAACGACGCGTTATGCGAACGTTATAACGCGAAATTGAAAAGTTCGCGGGTTGAGAGGGAAGTGAAAAGGCTGACGGGGATGGAAATAAAGGCGGGAATGTCATTATGAACCTTCTAACTCTGTCGCATTTTTCTCCGCTCTCCGTCTTCTCTACTGGGTGTCCCGGGAGACGGCTGTCAAAGCTCGAAAGTGTAGTTCCGCTCTCTGGATTCTGGTCACGGAAGATTCGCTGAAGGGCTGCGGCTTTATTTACGATGGCTCGCATAGTCGTGCTTGTTGTTCTGATAATGCGGTTTATGCGTTAAAGGGTGTGTTATGTCCTCCTCTATTTGACGATTATTATGCGATTCAATGCGTATTTATTATGCGAGTCTACGGTGATAAATATCAAATAGTTAATTGGATATCAAAAGTTTGACGATTGTTTATTGGGTTATACTGTTTGTTGTAACGTAGTAGAGGATTAAAACAGTTTTATCAAGTTGGTTTCATGAATACAAAGCTTCGGGCAGATAAAATTTTATTGTATTTCACCGAGTTCTTTTTTATGTAGCATTATCCTTTTTTGGTTGTATCAGTAGTTATCGAACACCCCATATATTTTGTTACTTTAACTCACGGTATGAGAAGAGTTTTTAAAGGATTTAAACTGCCACTTCATTAACTGTAACCGACCACATAAAATTTTAATTACAACTGCAATTTGTAATAATAATGGCTTTCGTAGTCATCCTACTTTAAGCGTTAGACTTGTCTCCTAGTACACATACATTCTGAGGCGAGCAACATACACATTCAGTACACATCCTTTTTTCCATTCTTCTCTAGCGTCATTCTTGTCGAACATATTTTTGTTTTGCAATGCAACATTTTTGCTACAGATTATTGTTTTCAATTTCCACACCGCATTTTGGTGAGATCAGACTCGAAAATAAACATTTACCCTACACCATCCATATTTACCCAATTTCTCAGCCCCAGTTAATTTCTCTAAACTCAGTATTGTCACTTTGAAAGCTTAGTGTTCATCAGTTCGATAAGAATCGATCAGCGCCAATGCAAAATTCCATTTCTCCAAATTTATCATGGTCTCCGAAACCTTAAAGTTCTTCAGTTCGCCAATCAGAGTCAGTAATCTTTAATGCAACAATCGTCACACCTTATTCGCTCCAATCTGAACTCCGTCCTTAGCGTTGCGGCCAGTATTTTTCATTTCGCGCCCAATGAACGGAGCGGTCCGTCGCCGATGCATTTTGAGCGTATTAGAGCTGGGTGCAGAAATCGTTAGGAGGGAACGTGCGACAATCGGGCCGAGGGTCAATAATCTCGAGCATTCGTTTCAATCCTTCCCTGGACCCGGCTTCGTCCCCCCCTTTCTTTTCCCTTTCATGCCCGGCGACGATCGCCGACGCGGATATCAGGACCGATGAGGCCGTGATAAACTGGTTCCATTTGCCAATAACTCAGTTCTCCTCCCTTCCGAACCTCCATTTCCGACCTCGCGATCCACCGACTTCGAGCGCCCGTTTCTCTCTCATCCTAGCAGACTGTTTTCCGTCGCCGATTCTTGCGGCGGACTTGTCGAAAAAAGCTGAGTGGATGAACGCTGGGATACGCGGATTTATTTAACACTGGAACTGCCCGATGACGTCTGTTCATATTTTTCATTCACTATTAAACATTTCGAAAAGTAAACTGTGGTGCCGCCCCAAAGATGTTATCATCGAGTAGTCATAAGGTTGGAACCGACGTTTTCTATTTTGTTTTTCTTTGACTTGTCGCAATGATTCAAATCAGTCTGTTTGAACTCACAAAATGGGAGAGAACGAATCATTTATCTGTCCCAATCTGTGGTGAAGAATTAAAGAAAAAATGTTTCGTGAGCAAAGGAATTATTGTGATATGGCCAGAACAGTCAGTTTGACAGGTTGGTAGTTCTAACGTTTAACTTTCATATTGTCAAAATTGAAAGTTTCGACCCATTCCATACATTTCCATCCTATATATCACTATACCCCATTTAACTCAACGAAACGAATAAAGAACAAAATTTCCCCCCAACCCTCAGATCAACGTATTCCTTGTCCTGAACAGAAGAGGACTGTTAAAGTTATCTAAAAAATTCGAAGAAATGGTTAATATTGTTTAATCTTGAGTTTTGTCTTATAAATAAAATGTTTTCTGGAAATATTCTGTGAAATAATGCTAAATGAAATTTTGTACAGAGTAGCTGAAGTCCAATGTCATTAGCTGACATTATAAAAATCGTAGCAGAAAATTATTAAATATTGAAATGTCCCTTTAATACAAGTAATACAGACGTATGTCATAAAAACTCCTATAACAACTTCAGCTATCCGATCAAAATATATTTCAATCTGTTCATACAATCGCAATTCTCATCCTACCCTCGAATATACTGAACCAACACTCACACAAATACGTCTATTAGCCACTTAAATCAAGCTTCAACCGACACTCAGCTCTTATCACGCGCATTATCAAATTACGGAATCAAAAGTACAGCCAAGCACCTCCAAATTACACTTATTTCATAAACTCCCCGGCACCGTATCCGGGAACCAATTAAAATAAAATCCAATCCATTCGTACGGTAGCAATTCTTACCGGACCCATCCCCCTCTCCTCCTCCTCCTCCCCCTCCTCCTCCTCCCGTACACAGAAGGAACTTAATGAGGCCGTATGCGCCATTCGGGCGAGAGCGCAAACATTGAATATCAGAATGCCCCATTACAATATTACATTTATGGCGTCATTAAATTTATTTGTACGTACGCGGCCGTTCATTATCGTCGTTATACTTTGCATACAGGGTGGGCGAGAATCCGCAAACGGAGGATAACGACGACAATTAAAAGTAACGGCGCCCGTTATTGTTTCATTGCTAGCGAGGCCGCTCTCTGCCGCTCATGCTCTCCTCTCATCTACCCTTTCATCATTCTTCCCCCACCCCCTCCCCACTCCCTCCTCCTCTCTCTCTCCAATCCTCACGCCTTCCCCTCTTCCACCTTCTTCGTCCGCCTCTTTCATCGCTGAGACACAATAGGTTCGAGTGATGCACCGGTACGCGTCATTATTGTTATCCAGCCTCGCTCAAGGTCATTCCTATTCAGGAGGTTGGGAGGGCAATCGATGATGGTCCCATCTTCGTTTCCTTCGTCGCGCGGGTCACTGCGAGCTCAATCGACGGATTGAACTTGAGGCTGACCGGAGGATATCGAATCTCTGTTGATCAGCGTGGTTCACACGTACGGGAACACACATGGACGCGTAACACGAGAAGCGGAATGTGTGAGCGTCACGGACACGTAGGGCGGCTTACATGGGATGCGACAGTGTGATTCATGGTAGATAGTAAATGATACATTATACATGGTACGCTTCTCGCGGAATGCACACGATGCCGGAGTATGATGCATTCAGCGAATGCGGTGTGTTGTAGAAGAATAATGGAACTCGGTCATTATACGAGTGGGCTGGATGCGAGGGTGTGTGGACGTGTGTGGACGTGTGTGGGTGTGGGTGGGGGAGTGTGCGTACGCTCGGCTCGAGTTCGGTCATTTCGTGATTCATGGTTGACGGGAAAATATGTGCTGCGGACGGTTCGTTTGAAATCGTAGCTACGGTAAACAGTATAGCGCTAACAGTCGGTGATGTACCGAACGCGTACTGTGAGATTGGATGCGCGGTATTTGTCTTTAAGTACGGCAGACTTGCCTGTAACAGGGTTTCGTATAAGACGGATTCGTATAACACGATGAAAGAGGATCGTATAAGACGGTGAAAGAATGAGACGGATGTTGCGATTTTATTATCTTCTTGCTTCAATAATTGGTATAACTTTTGGCTGGTTACACTAACCGTCATTGTGCTTCTCAATTTTTCGAGAATCTCATTTTTAATGGAGATCGTTTTAATTCATTCGTAATTGTGAAGCACATTAAACGGGTCTTTAAAAACTTTTATATCGTATGCTTCATTTTATTCAACCTAAATTAGGGAAAAAATGATTTGGAAAGATAAATTTTTGCGAAATTAAACCCGATTTACTTATACAATTTTTTACTTATTCACTTATACAATTTCATGTAAAGGCACTCAAGTAATATATTAAACAAGTGCTGTAGAAGTAGAGTTTTATAGAAACATTTTCGTAAGTCTCTTATCGTAGTGCGAAACCGTGTTATAGGAAGCCGTGTTGTAGAAGGGCCACCTATATACGGCTTAGCGAACGGTACCGTGACTGTTCACGGTAAACAGGAGATCTACTCCATAGATATAGAACTACATAAATAGTTGTGGTACGCACCATAAGCAGGAGCTTAGTACAATATTTACTGTAGACGCGTAAAGTCTCTCGTTATTCAGTCTCACGCACGCGTCGTACATCTTCCGCTACGCACTACGTCATAGGTAATAATTGATGCCGCGCACGTATGCGTCACGTTATAAATCTTCCACTATATTCTCCCGGCGAAGTGCAGGGCGTAAGAAGAATGAAATTGTATCTCGCTCGTCGTCCCTCGCCTTTCACGATACGTACGCTGCGCTTTCTTCTATTTCCTTATAATGCGCTGACATGCATTTTGCAAATCATAAATCACGAAGCGCGCGCAATTTTATGGGATCGAATCGTCATTGAGAGAAGCTCCGGGCCGTGATTTATGGCCTGGACTCGTTTTGGATCGATGGAATTCATACATTTCGCGAGGGTGGGCAAGGGGGGTGGGGGTCAGAGCTCTTGCGAAGTTCGCAAAGTATCGCCATTGTCGAATGTTTGGGAAGGAGTATGAGTGTTGCCCTATTCGATATGCGCCGCGAACGACTGATTATGTTCGCGTAGTGGGACTTGACACTTCTGGAGAGTCAATTTATTGATAGCTCTGTCGACTGTCTATATCTGATTGAGAGTACAACACGCCCTTGACTTTCGCATGTAATTGGTTCCTAAAGATTTGTGCGAATGTTGAATGTTCGAAAGTAAAGGGACGTACAGAAATATGCACCAATAGGCTGACTGCATAGTTGTATCCGTTCTGTATCCGTGTACAGCCTTCAATGTGTACGGGTCTTTATTCCGTATCTGCGTACTTAGCAGATTGACTAACTAACTGCGTGTATCTGCATTTAGTAATCCGTCTGCTTATCTGGCTATCTATCAGTTCGCTTATGTATCTGACTATCTGCTTACATATCGATGTGGCCATCTATATATCTGTCTATCTATCCGGTTATCAATGAATCCATCTATCTATCTATTTATCTATCTATCCATCTATCGATCTTACTATATATCTGTCCCACTATCTATTTCCGCATGTCACTCCTTCCTCTTACGTACACACGGACGCGTGTGTCGTATTCTCAGAATTTGCATAGGCTGGTGTCGTGAGTATGAGACTCACACTCACTTGGAAAAATTCAGTTAGTCTTGACATACTATTCTGTTAATAAACATCTAATGCTACGGTTCCACTTTTTAATCCAAGAATTATACATTCCACATACGAGACAAGTACAAGAAACACATTAATGCATATCATCAATGCTTCCAGCCTTAACAGCACTCCCATCAAGCAACTGAACGAAAAAAAGACTCTCCACACATCCGAACTCGAACTTCTTCCTCCAACATCATTACCAGCAAATCCGTCAACTCGATTAGACATCCTGTCTCATTACTTTCTTTGCCAGTCATTTGCTATCCGATCAATCCGCCAGGTGTTAAAAGAGGACTCGGTTTGAATTCAAAAGAAATGCTGAAGATTTCAGTATCGCGGCCAAGTCTTCCGCATCTCGTTCTTCAGCAATAACTGGCAGCGTTCCTCCCGTTCCTCCCGTTCCTCTCGTTCTTATTCCCCGCGGCTGATATTCCTGCTCCTTGCAACAGAACGGAATGACGGGGCAACGTAAACAACGTTACGGTTAACGTTAGGCGAACGGTAAAATTGCGTGTCATTTCTCGGCTGCGCACCCGAGCTTTGTTTACCATTGCTCGCCGGAGACGTAATAATGTAATTGCGTGCTCGCTGAACATTTTCGTTGCTTTCGGTACGCGCGTCCGTTACATCGGTCTCGGTCTAAGTTTCTGGGTGGCTCGGCAGATTTCTTTACGTTGTAGTTGGAACGCTTTTTTATCGCATTCGTTGTTTGCCTTGCGGTTGGAGTGGGTTTTATCGCATCGTCATTTTGGGAAGGATATGTTTGTCTTCTGTTTCGATTTTGTTCAGTTAGAATTTTGTGGGGTTCATTACGCGTCTTCATACACCAGTCTTCACCGGTAGATTTTTCGATTCCTTTAATTAACCCAAACTCTGCAATGACGAATCACACATTGCAGCTGCTGATTCTGATTCTGACAAGTGAGCCACACACATTTAGAACGACGATCATATCCTAAACACTACACCTTCAACACTTCCTATCACAAATCACCGGATTCAATTGACCAAGCATACAAGACTAATCGTCGAGGCGACTCGCAACATAACCTCCACACGCAGTCGCGGGCCATATCGGCAACTTCTCCCACAGATGGCACACCAACCTTCACCGGAAGCCTCTTCCATTCCTTCACCTAACCACTCTTCCTCTCACCTGTTCATCCATCAATCCGCTTATCTATTAATACAGGCCGGATCGCGTGCGCACGCGAACCGGCGGCAGGGCACGCTTCCGGGATAAAACGTTTCTGAAAGTGACGCCGCTCCGCAGCTGATGATGAAGGGGGAGGGGGTAGGAGGGGGTAGGAGAGGGCAGCGGTCGGGGAAAGAAGTAGAATGAGCAGGAGCGAACCCTTCCGCCGAGATGGACGCGGCAAGTTTCCGGTGCCGCGCGCGCGGAATTACGTTAGACGGCAGCGGGACAAGTTGCAATGGGCAAAGTTTCCGCGAGTCGCAAATCTTAGTCCTCCCTCCCCCCGCCCTCTCGCCAAAAACCGGAGAAAAGCCGACGATGATGAGAACCGGGTAAGAGGCAGAAGATGGGATAACAAATTGTTAATTTCTGAAATTCCGAAAGTTACCCTGCTCGACGAGGACGGAAAGTGGGGTGGGAAGGAGGGGGAGGGGTATGCTCGTCTCGTTTCTCTTACGTTTCAGCCCTTTGTAACGTTCTCTGTCCGATTTTCTGGAAGAGAAGACGTTCGCACCTAACGGACAATTTTATTTCGCTCACCTTCCCACTCTGTCATGGCCGACCAATCGCTGACGATGCTCACGTCGAGTGACAACGATAAAACTTCTCGGTGGTTGCCGACGTGTCGGTTCTTTTCATTAGTATAATCGGCGAAAATTGGGGGGCGAAAGTTTTATGGTTCCGCGGCAACCTGAGCGAACAAAGTTCGGCCGGGCGGGGCCGGGGGGTGGGACGATTCTTGGACTACACGCCTTTTCTTTCGGCGGCTCGGTAGGGGGAAATTGCGGTTTCTTGACCTCGATCTTGTCCTCCGCTTCCGCGGTCTTGTCCTCGTTCTTTTCTGGAGGAAAGATAACTTTTGGCGGATAGCTGCCATGTTGGCCGATGATTGGGCCGATGGTCCTTGTATATTGTTCAGAATTGGAGAAATGTTGAGAAATTGTGTTGGTAAGGATTGGTGACGATTTTTTTTTGTGTAGTCCTCCTATAATACGTTCCGCTCTAATACAATCAGAAAATTGTGAATATCTTTGTACAACATTGTATTTATATAGCACTGGACAACAGTATAAAGCTGTATAAGCTGCTTAAGTATAAAAAGTTAAAAAAAAATTTGTGTTTAATAAGTTTTGTACTAACTCTGGATCTCGTATAACGCGGTTTCACACAACACTACATTGGCTAGAAACCTATCTATCGTGTCATAGGGGTGCCCCTGTATTACACGGCGAGATTGGTGTTTAAAACTAGCAAATGTGGATGATAGGAAACTATGTAAGAAAAACGCCAACGATATCCGTTAATTCGAATCGAATCAATCCGCAATCGATTAAGGAGACAGAATCTTTAGGTTCGCAGGAAACAATGTTGGAGAATGATGATTTAAATATTCAATCGTTGGCATCGCTGAATTACGGTAAATTGTCAGGAAATGCGCTCGGTATTAATCCGTTAATGCGCTTTAATATCGTTCGATATCGGTTAATCACTTGTTATCCGTGCTTGAATTAATATTTTACGACGGGGTAAAACTGGGGTTGTATAATTTTGTAATGAATTAAAATGCTTATTAATGCTTCTGCGCGAGATACGGCGGACGGATGAGTTTTGATCGAAATGTCTGTTTGTTCGGGACTCGATGATGAGGACATTACAAAAAATTAACATATTTCCTACGCGGACGGCACATTTATCGGATAAACTGGCTGAGCGATTATGACCGAAAAGTCGGCTGCAAATATGATTTGTTATTCGCATTATGTAAACAGGGATTAATGATCAATCTCAATTTCATGCTCAAACATCTCCAATTACGGCCTGTAAATAAATTATTTAAATATTTCCATCGATATCGGATTTCTCTCCGACTGACGATCAATCCTGGAAGCAAAATTTAGAAGACTGAGAATTGCTTTTCTGCTTTTCATACTTTCACCCTAAAGAATGATTCAAGAAATTTGAATTTACGTTACAATAACTTATCTGTATTCCCCAATCCAAGGTTCAATACAGAATTCAAACAGTGTCAGTGAGGCTGGTTATCAAATTTGCAAAAGTGAACAAGAAAAGTAAGTTTGGTGCGCAATTTACACCTTTTTTTGTGATTGCCATGTTTTCGGCAACTGCAGCAAATTTCAGTTCGAGCGTCGGCAAAATACTGCACAAGTTTTGACTGAGAAAAACCTAATTTGCCTAATGCGTTTACCCAAGGCCAATTTTGACCAACTTTCGTATATTCGCAGACCCATATAAGGGGTGTCGTTTTTGGTAATTTACTTTGCGATCATGGGGAGAGTTTGCAAAACACTTCGCCAGTGATAACTTTTGAACAAATCGATATATGGGGTTGATTCTGACGTTAAAAAACGTTGTTTTGAAGCTGGCGTAAGTCTATTTTTTGAAATTAAATATCACGTAAATAAAAGTTCTTCATTAAATCAATCACAAACTGTGTGATACCTAATTTTATTTGAAAAATCCGCAATCGACCGCTTTCAAAATAAACGGTCCATATTGTACAGCTTACCTTTACATTATGAAAGTTATACACGATTCGTCACTTTCTTGACATTTCAACAATTGACATACATTAGGATAACAAAAAATTACATGCTCTAATTTGGATTTTGGGTATTTTGTAATCCTGTCGATTACATTAACCGAACCCTCGAAACTCAGTGTATTATTCTCGTTTGCTTGATTAGCACGTAGTTCACCAGCACTTTTCGTAATCAATTTCTGAAATCGTCGTATGCAGACGAAAAACAATCTGGGAGATTTTTGGGAAAAAAGCGGCGATCGAAGGCAGAGAATCAGCTTCGTCGCTTCTGGCAGGATGCTTTTCGCATAAATTCCTTTTTGCACCGAAAGTTCCGCCGGTCGTTTCCGATCGTGCCTGGCAAGAAATAGTCTTCCCTGATTCGTCACGCTTCCCTGACTCTCGGGATTCATTTTTCGGGTGTCGACGCTTGCGTTTTCGCAAAAATGAACTGCCCAAACGTGGAAAAAAATTTATGTTGATCTACACTCTGTATTCGTCAGAAATTTTGATTAGATCGAACGGTGCATTTTTATATTTGCAGGATTTTTCTAATCTTGGAGTGTGGCATGTGTAAATTTATTTTCGACTAATTTGAACGGCGATTTTGATTTTGAACGAATTTCAATCCGCTAAAACATTAAAATCGCAGAATATGACAGTGAGCAGCCCAGAAAAAATCGTTTTTTCATTACTGACTTTGTATGGATTGAACAATCTATGTATGTAGTAGAATTTTGTATTACTGCAATATACAGTATATGTATACAGTATATATTATCCGTATATTCGATCGTTCAGGTGAGCTGTTTACTAAAGCTGCGCAATTTATAAAATGTGTCAATAATCTTTCGTCAACAGATTTAAATTGTCACCGCGCCCCGGAATATCCGATGTCAGTTTTAATATGACACTTGTCTGCAAAATGAATTGAGGATTTGCATCGTGACGCGCTCACTATGCATTACAAATCCAAGGAAATTGATGGCGATGTCAGATTAGACTCTGATACTCGATACATTTTTTCTGTCAAAATTGAATCTGACTCTACATTATAGATTTGCTAATTCTTACGACATACATGTAAAAAGCTGTTAATACAAAGATAAACTTAACACAGTGTATCTCGCATTTTTAAACGTATTACAATTTTGAACGCGTATCTGTTCAAATTGTAAGGCGCTTAGAAGCGCAAATTTTGATTTTATCTTGAAAGTGCGCGTGCAATTCTGCCAACGTCAGCACAGATATGATGTTAAAATTACACTGAACGTGCACCACCTGCTTGTAACTCGCTATATAAGTATAGTTTAGCAGACAAAATCTGTAGCGAACGATAAAAACATGTTTGTATCTCATGCAGAATATTGCGTATTAATATTATGCACACGTGTACGCTCTGTACGAATTAACGCACATTTTTTATCTTTAAACAGTATTTAAATTTTTAAATTGTACTTGTAATAAAATGTAAACATGTTTTAATTTTATTTAGAGGGTTTTTAAAAGTGACATTAATAATTAAAATAATTAAGTCTCTCCAACATCAACGAAGTTTGCAATTGTTGACCAGCCTCATAAACAATGCCAAAACCGATCAAGAACTCTTACCGAATATACCCGAACAAAACCGATTCAATCCGACTCCAGTCTCTCATACATCAAAATTTCCATCTTTAGCACATTTCAGCCCACAACGTGAAAATCAAAACTTCTGAACGTCAATGAAGCTGACTCAGAACGATGAGTGATCAAATTCGTCAGTGACGTCACGGCAGTTTTAATGCAACGTAAAAGCAAGCGTCGCGCGGGAGAATAGAAAAACGAGAGGGCGAGGGGTGGGGTGGGGGTGGAGTTAGAGGGTAGGGGGCAGGGGATGGCGGAATGCAGTGTGGGGACACTGCCGGCGAAGAAATTAACTTTTCTCCGCTCGTTAAATAATTCACGAGCCGCCGTGAGCCGAGTGGAAAGCTTACGCGGGGCTTATGAATTTTTCCACCCCCCCCCCCCCCTCCCCCTGCCGACCCTCGACCGCCTGATAACCCTGAAGAGGCGCGACATTGTCGGGTCCGTTTTCTTAATCGGCCCGTTGACGTTCGAGCTGACGGGAATTACGTCGACGGGGTGGCCTCCCTTGACAAAGTGGACGAGAGAGGGTGGTTGTGCAGAAATCGTCTGCTAAGCGAACGTTGTTTAGGATCGATTAGATTAGGTCCAGTTTTTCTCGCATCGTTCATGGTGAGATTGCTTTAGGCTTCGAAAGTTTGTTGAAGTGTGGCGATATTTTTTATTGTATTTTGTGTGATTGGTTTAGTGGTATATTTATTAATTGTTTTATTGGTCGTTTGTAATGTATTGGTTAAAATATTAGCAAGTGAAAATGTGATAATCGAGCAGTTCTTGCATTGTAGTGTTTAAAAAATAAACACAAGATTACATATCATATTATTCCAATAGTGTTTTCTTACGATTATTAATTTTTTTCTCTATGTGTCATTAGTAGAATATTTACTGGTCACTAGAAGAATGAATTTGCGACCGAAAGCGATTTTGACAGAATGAACGATTTTAAATTGACCAGAATTCTTTAAACTATATGGTATGCATGTTTTATTTAATACCTCTCGAAGACAAAATATCAATGTTTCCCAGAATCAACAGTTACATATTCTATTATCATTATTATAATTACATCAATTTTCATATTTGAATTGTTTCATTATTTGCCAACGCCAAAATGTAATGGGTGAATGAAAATGTCCGAACAATGCCTACCGCCACGATTTTCCAGTCGAACTTCGGCTCAATTTTGCAACTAGCCGCAAAGACTCTAAACTTGCCGCCCCGATGCGCAGAATATCAAAGTTGTTGTGAAAATTTTGCGGGGGTGGCTCTTCGAAGGGGTAATAATTAGATGCTGAACCTGCAACGGTATCCCACGGCTCGCGAATTCCACGAAGGTAGCCGGAAACGATGTTAAATTAATAGCGGACAAATTTCTTCCCGAACGGAGAGAGATCGATTAACGTCTTCGAAACTTTCGGACTGTTCGCAGTTGCCGCGCGCAGATCAGTAGACAGGAACGTAAACCGAGTTTCGTTCGCTGATCGAAAGGGTTGAGCGGAAAGGGCAGATGTAAAGCAGAGTCGAAAGAATTGACTGGGTCGAGCGGAATCGAAAAAAACCGTTCTCGTCGAACGAACGAGCGGAAAATAGTCTGCTGGCGGTAAAAAAAAAAGAGTGGGCATCGGAAACTGAGCCAGGATTTTCGAAATTTCTCTCACGTCAATTAGATCGACAAGCGCATTTTATGTCCGCGGTCGGAGGAATGTTCAGTGAGCCAAAAAAAAACTGGCGGCGTACAGAATGGAAGCTTGGACGATCGAAGCGGGAAGATCGGCAAAAGGGCGGTTGAAAAACAAATTTTTTTTCCGAACGGTCAAAAGCGAGTGCGAAAAAAAAGATGGTAAATGAGAAGCGATGAAGAGCGAGAGAGGGAAAAAAATGAGTGGCGAGGGGTGAGGCTCGATGTGGGGCGGGATTAAGTTTTCCCCTACGTAAGTTCACGAGTTGCCATAAAGAAGGTGGAAGACCTCGAAACGTACATTAAATATATTAGACGAGCGGCATAAAGTACGTAATAAACTTTTAATGAATACGAAGTCGCGCGAGCGAAACGGCCCGCCGTATAGCTGTTTAAGCTGCTCTCTTTGACGAGGAGCCTTTTCCCTTATTCGGCGTCGCGGATGAGGACCGTTGCCCCAATGTTTGGCTGGAAATTAGCGTGTCGCTTAAATGTTTAGAGCTAATACGGATCGCATTATTCACAGACTCCAGCTATAGCTACGTACTTACCTTCAAATTTTTATTTTCGAAAGTTCTTATTTTTGTTTCGAATGCTTCATTGATTGGCTATATCTATTCATAATCAAGTGCTTGGCCTTTCATTTTTTCCTCTCCAAAAACAGATCACATATTCGTTTGAAACCTCTAATGAATTCGTAAAACGCATTTTTCAAACGTTTAGCCCGAAATCAGTGGGCACATAAATCTTTCGACTTAATAAAGATCGTATTATTCATCATATTCATTTCTAGTCACGTAACCAACTTTCGTACCTTTTTTTTTTAACGAAAAACCTGTTATATAAATACTTGTTTAAACTCGTTATTGAATTCGTTAAATATACGAAATATTCTCATGCGAATAAATTAACTTTCCTGCTTCGCTGCATCTCATTACAGATACGCATTTAAATCTTCAGGATCTTTTCACGGAGTGTGTTAAGATTTTGTCCGAGATCGATAGCGGATACGTTAAATGCACTTACTCCGATATTCAAACTAACTTTTATACTAATGGCTGGCTCTTGAGGAAACTAGCATCGCTCGTACGTACCTTGAATGGGATGAAGAACCCTTCTATGGCAATTAGATCTGATTACAAGCGCGTGTAAAGCAGCCGGCTCTTTACGTGAGGCATCCGGACCCCTAAATTTGTTCTCAGCTTCGAACTGCCACTTTCAAAACATCAGCATGCAATAGCACTCTAAGATCCGCGTTAACTTGTACCACGGCTACGCCGATATAAACTATAATTCTAGTCCGAGTTCAAGTTTGCAACAGTATAAGTAATTCCATTAATATCACCTAAAAGAATAATCTTTATGAATACAAGTATTATAGAATGACGTATAATATTGCATATCGCGTTCACCTACCCTTACCTAATTATAATCTTTATCATCAACACAAAAGACTCAAATTCTCCTACCTCTCAATGTCAATACATTGTTTTCTCAATACATTTTTTAATCTCTATTTTTAATTCCTACCCGAATCATTTTCAACACAATTTTTCTACGTCAACGCATCATGTACTACATCGGCGTCCTAACATATGTCTCACCGCATTTGAGGAAAGAAAATCAGCCCTAGCAAACATTCATCGTCTTACGTCCCTTTACATTGATCAGGACAACCCGCGCCTCGGCCAGCGTACGTCCGAGCCAAGCGCCGAGAATAAATAAAATAATCCCCTGTCCGCGACACTCGACGAGCGAGCCTCGCTCCCGTAAACACTGAAATTAAAGAGGAGAGAATCCGCGCACTCGGGGCGAAATTGCGAGGAGCGGCTCGCGGATGGAGAGTACGCGGAGTCGGCGGAGGGGAGGGGAGGTGAGGGGAGGGGACAGAAAAGAAAGGAGGGGAAGGTAGACGGTGGGGGCAGAGAGAGGAGCAAAAAGTCGTCGTGTCGGAGTGCACGCGGCACCGCGAGACCGATGGCAGGTGTGCCAGAAGTTGGTAGCACT
Source organism: Anoplius nigerrimus (assembly GCA_914767735.1). Lineage (NCBI taxonomy): Eukaryota > Metazoa > Arthropoda > Insecta > Hymenoptera > Pompilidae > Anoplius > Anoplius nigerrimus. The sequence continues at coordinate 833,222 of OU612086.1, forward strand.
GCCACCGTGGAGGCACGAGGTAGAGACGGAGAGGAGGGTAAGAGGGGGGAGAGGCATCAGGGAGAGGATTAAGTTTTCCTCGGCCTAAGTTCACGAGTCGTCGTAAAGAAGGCGGCGTGCGCGATGGGAGGGGGGTCGAGTGGAGGGGAGGGGGAGGTCGGCGGAGGCGTTCGCGCGAGTCGAAAAAACGAGGCCGTCGGAGGTAAACGGAGCAAATTAAGCCACGCTGGGAGGAATGCGCCTCTCTCTCTCTCTCTCCTCTTTCCTTCGAGACGGCATTAGCGAGCCGGCACTGCGCTTAACGATCGTCCGGAGGGAGGGGGTGGTGGGACCGAAAATGAGAGTGCGAGGGTGGGGAGGGGGGGTCAGAGGTGCCGAGCACGTCCTCCGGGAAAGGAGGAAAAAGGAAATCGTCGGAGTTTCGTCTCGCCTTTTTCGCAGCGCAGTTTCGGCAATTTCAGATTTCGTTGCCTGCGAAGGGAGGGGAGCGCGAGTTTTTTGGGGCGGGCTCGGGGGAGTTGGGGTTTTTTGCGTTTAGGTGGTGTCGGTTTATTTTTGGACGCAGGTGAGGAAAACTGTTGGATTCGCGATGCGTTAGGTTAGGTGTGTCTGAGTTTGTTTTGGAGGTTTATGGTTGTGCGTAGGGTGGATCGTGAAAGATGTCTGGATCAGAGAGTGTGCTTTTATAAGTTCTTTAAGGGGTGCGCGGGATATATAACCGATTGTAGCTAATAACAGAAAAAATAACATATCCGACGTTTACTGAATACGAATTCTCAGACATTTTTATTGTTCAACAGTGGAAGCATATTAAATATTAATAGTCCCTAACAACAGGTTCTTAATTTTTTCTATGAGAAGGTCAATCTTTTTCAAAGCATTTTCACGATTTTCACGAAAGTGAATCAGAAGATCCAGACAATAATCATTCTTTCTTCGTATTTGGCATCACACTGAAAAAACAGTCTTCGAACACCACTCCTAAAACCTTCAAGCCTCCCACGCCCTTAAATCTTTCATGTCCGACGATCATCAACTGTCTGAAGTTCGCTTATCACCAAGAATCACAATCCCAAACAAAATCGTCTCCCCGCGCAAAACTGCCTCCGCGATCAACCTCACGAAATTTTCTGAACACTCGAAAAGCTTTCCCGCGCAACTTTCGTATCCACTCTCACCCTACAGTGGCGCCATCTTCAATCTCTCGAGCCTCCGATGCCCGACGCCCTTCATTGTTTCCCTTTTCACGCCGACTAGGCCGAAAACGATTTTTGCCGGCTGCCAAAAAGAGTCGACTGCTTGTCGGTGGGCTTTGCAGGGGGAAAGGGGGGTTTGTCAAAAATTTGGCGAGACTACCCGGCGGCCAGCGAGGGCTGTCGTCCGTTGACGAGTATCGAATTTTCGGAAACATCCGAGGCAGCGCCCTCTGTCGTACACTTTTTGAGCCTGTCGAGTGTTCCGAACACTTTTCGTGACGCTGTCGGCGTCCGGCAAGAGATTTTCGTCGAAATGCCCGCAATTGGGCAAGCGTGGGAACTGTGAAGGTTGATAGCACTTTGGTGGGGGTGTGTGAGATCCAAGGGACGCTTCGTTTTGGTTGGTAGCTGTAATGTCAATAATACCCTTTCACTCAAACAATTTTATTTTTTACCCTCCCTTTTAGCAGCCATTGAAATAAGTAAGATATTAATTATTTTCCGTCATGCAACTTTAATGACAGACTTCTACCATTCCATTAACATAACAGCAAACCAACATTCACCCTTAAAAATCACAACAGGACCCCACCTATACTCAATACCATGGTACACCTAAAGTGGCCCTTTACTGGGAGGACAAAAAAAGGGCTCAGGCGTACTCTTCGGCCGGCGCGGAAGATCAGCGACCTGAGCCGATCGATTCTGCGGGGTCACGGCGGGACAGGCACCGGCAACGAATCAATTACTGCCGCGCCCGGAACGCATTGCTCCTGTTACATGGATATCGGTGCTGCCCTGTAAGCGGTGATATAGCGTTGTAACATTGACCGCGCCAGCATGCGCGCCGGACCCTATAATGGATGTCTAATCGTACCGATGTGCTAATTAGCGCGTGTACCTCTCCCCCCCTCCCCCTTCACCTCTCTACCTGCTCCCTCTCCATCTGCCCCTTCCATCAGGATCGAAAAAGCGCAGGATCGATCAGGCGATCGTGTCCGACGGCCGTCGAGTGTCGAAACCTTGCCGACAAGATAGAGGACGGTCGCGGATTTCGGCTCATTTTAGATCCAGGCGCCGGGAACAGATTAAGCGCTGTACTCCCTTGTCCGTCCGCCATTGATCGTCTTCGACAGCGTTGCCAATGGCCACGCTTCGATACTTCCATTGAAATGGGACGATAACTCGCCCACGACCTAACCCACGACCTAACCCACGAACCCGTTGCCCGTAATTCGTGATTTTTCGGCCGGCGCGCTCGAGGGTGGCTTCGTTAGGCAGATTCGGGTATTTTCGGGTCTTTGGTAGGGATGCAAGCTATTTTACGGTTAGTGTGGAGGTTGTAGGGAATGTTGCGTGATGGGTTCGTTAGGCTCACTTGTGGGTTTTGTGGATCGTTGGTGGGGATGTCAGCTTTTTTACTTACGTTTCGCGTGGTTATTTGAGGGGATATAATATGGTGGGTTTGTTAGGTTGATTCGGGTGGACAGTTAAGTACCGCAAATATATTGTGCACAAAAATTGTGGATATTGGGGCTTTTTTTACATAGGGACAGTACCTATATATACCATTTATGTAGCACGCATAAGTAGTTACTATCCATCTACATTCATGTATCGAGAGATGGAAGCTTGTACTTGAATGTCACATTGCTTAATTCAATCATTTTACATAAAAAGCATCAATTTTTCTTACTTTCCATACTTACATTTCTTACTTACTACCTCCTTGGATCGTGTGATACATTATACTTTATGCGGCAGCCATCAATTTATATTACTATGACACATACGAATGTAGATCATGAGCTTAACACTTGACAGGTTAGGTTGCATGTTTACTCGGACTCTGCCTGCTATAACATTGCGTGCAGATTGCGAAAGAAACATTTGGGACAATCTAATATTTCAGCTCCCATCTTGCTGAATAATAATACCACCGCGTGTATCAGACACGAGAAACCTCAGGAGTATTAAACCAAAATAACAAGGAATACCTCAACGTACCCCTCGTTACAAAAGTGGGTTACCTCAAAACAAGTAAAATATTCCAATAACATTCTTAATATAACAAATATTCCGCTAATTTAAAATAAGTAAAATATTAAAAAAATCTTAATATATAATAACAAATATTCTACTATCTAAAAATGAGTAAAATATTCTAATAAAATTCTGACAATTCCTCCCAAATTCCCTATAGCAAACAATTCATCCAATTTGCTACACCTTGTTTCTCCATGAACCATTCGCACTGTTATACAAAAAATGAATGTTCACAGAAATTCAAATTCAATTCTCTCAAAGTTGCTTCGCACATGATTTCTCATCTCCAGACTCCGATTATTTCACCGGCGTCCCACACACAATCCGCCGAGAATCCGCGCCATATTTACAGTACATTACCGACTCGGCACACGTACGAGGTACACGAGATCAGAGAATTTGTACAAATACTCGAACCCGAAAGCATTAGAAAGCTCCGTCGGGCCATTCTCTCATCTGACCCGTCCGACAAATTACACTCCGACCTGCCTCGGCCATCTTTATCGCTCGCCGTGGAACAAAAAAATAAAAAGGTACGATCATCCCGCAGAAAGTGGAAGCCGCTTTACGGATCGTAAGACATCCCATAAAATTCCTCGCTCGGCCCGATAATTTCGCTGAGTCCGCCGACAATCACGCGACGATTGTTTCTCGCTCAGGTGCAATATACGCCAGATAAGTGTTGAGGAAGGTGCCGAGGCAAGTTCCTTCCATTCATCGCCATTCATCGGACCTTCCCCTGGGCCCCTCGCTTCATACGTAATCTTCGCCAGTGTACTCGCTTCCTTACACTTTTTCCCGAGGAGCGTAGCGGACTTTTAGGAGTACGTTTCTGGTGGGATGTGTTCATGTTATATTAGTTGATTTTTTTAATGGTTGAAGAGATTGAATTTTTTGGGATTTATGTAGAATAGTTGGATGAGACGCTTTGTAGTGTGGTATGTGTCATTCTGTTTGGTTGTACTTAGCTGTTATTGACGTACTTAATAAAATGTAAAATATAAAGTAATATACAGTAAGTAACACCAAACAGTAGTAAGTGAAATTTATATATTATTATATAAATTACTAGTAAGTAATGCTAATCTTATTATTTTTTGGTATTTTATTATGGAATATTACAGAAAGGTTTGGAGGTTCTCAACATTTGCATAATTTACTTTACTGAGGGTCTCAAAATCTATTGTTTTGAAAATGTATTCTTAACTGGGAAGAATCCTCCACTCTTCTTTTCTTGGCCATAGATTGTAATTATAAAAACATATACTTAGTTGCCCATAAAATGCAATAGCGTCCTGTATCAATACAATCCCTCCAAAATCGAATCCCAGTACGAAAAATTCTTTCATCTCCTTTTCAACATCTCTCTTACCAAATGTCATCTCCACGAAGCACTACTTAGATTCTCTAATCACATGATCATCTTTCCACACCATAACCTAAAATTGCCGAAAGAAAAGTGCACCAGCACATTGTCGTTCTAACTTCACAAATGAAACTTCCTATTGAACCTCCACCCCTCCTTTGTACATGTGACACAACAGCAGGTACATTTAACGCCCAATCAGGCATGGCGTCTCTGAGTGCCGCGCGGACGAATAACGGGCCCTGAATAAGGCCGTAGCGAATGGTTCATCAATCGCTCGTCGGGCATTCAATAGTTGAGCGGTTGCGGCCCGTAATTATCAAGTTTCTCGCGAATTTCTGCCCGAACTGATCGAGTGCTCTCGCGCGTGCGATCCCGCTCGACGAACATTGAGCTCCGATACCTTTCGATACCTCTTCAACTGTTTCAAGACGCCCGGGAGTTACATGGCGGCCGTTACGTTGCCGGAATTACGTTGCCGGAATTACGTGCCGACAGGCTCTACGTGCCCGATTACTGATTTTGGGGGGTGGAGGTTCCTTTGTTACGGTGCTCATCGATCGGCCACTTGTAAGCTGACGTCGTCGGAGCGTGCAGTCGGAAATAAGTGTTATGGAATATGCCAATTATGAGTTGGTAGGTGGTATATGCTTGATTACACGGGTTAGGGTGGTGCAGTCAGGGTTGTTGGCGTGTTAATGATTTGCTTTTGTAGATGGTATTCTTAGGCAGGCTCATAGATGAAAATGTGTGTGTAATATTTTGGTACAGACGTATCGCCGTTTTCGTGAAGGACGTGAGTGTAATGCTGATTTTGTGGTGGAAGTGTTCTAATTAATTGTACAGTATTGAATTGATACAAATTTGGAAAATGTATTCTTACACACTACACATACTGTTGACAGAATGAGGGGCAATTTGGGTTAGAACGGCGGTTCGAACTGAATGCCTACAGTCACAATCTTCATAGAAATCGCCAACCATTTAATACCATCTGCATAATTTTAACCCTAGTGAACTGTTAAAAAGCAGCCACCATAATCATCTACTCGTGCGTAAAGTTCGTTGCACCTCTGATCTCTTCAGTAATGCATTGATGGAGTTTCACTTTTCAAGGATATTAATCCTCTCCGTCACGCAACAGAATGAACTAGAATAAGAAGCATTTAAGATTAGGTCTACGATTCGACCTACATATACAGTTCAAAACGCTGTGACAACCTTTGAAGAAGCTCAACCCCTCAACAAAGCTCACCTTCCTTCCTCCCTCCAATCCAATTCCACCTAACTTTCCCCCTCGAACACGACAAATCCCAACATCCAAACTATCCTAACACTATCCAAAACCTGATCGACATCAAAAATAAGCTACCATCCACGATCAAAAACCGTAAAGAACGCCAACGTCAGCTCTGCGTCAAGCCGGTCCGCGCTTAATTGGAATTCTATTTGGTCCTCTCTTTCCTATCACCCCCTCCTCTCGAAGAACTCTCCGAAACACAATCCACCCCCGATCGGTCACGCCCGGCAATGAGAGAGAAAGCCGAATTTTACGTCAGTCCGAATTTCCCTGATGTTGCGAATGGAAACACGTACGCCAAGGTTGTCAGTGACGCTGGAAGGTTAGGCTCGGATGCCCGTGTACGGGTGGCGAAGAGTGAGGAGGGGGAAGTTGGGGGTGCTGCCGGCAGGACAGAGTGTGAAAGAGGAACGTCGGCAGGGTTCGATTGTATTACGATTCGGAACAATCGAGTTGGCAGGGCGACAGAAACTGAATCGACGTAGAAAATGTTTTCGGAATATGAGCGCGGATATCGAAACGTGTTAAATCGGACGGCAGGAAAGGTTCGACGGCGGCGGGAGGTGGGGGGTGGTTGATCGGCTCGGATCAGCAGGGATCGATATAAATCGGCCAGAATCGTCGGGAATTGTCGATAAATCAGCGTAAATCGATGTTAAACAGTTCTCGGACGAGGTTGGTGACGCGAATAAAATGTGTCTGACGTTTCGCAGTCTCGCCCTGAGAGGTGAAGGGGTGGGTAGGGGCGGAGTGGGACTGAAGGGAAGGGGTACCTGTCGACTTAAGTCTAATGGATGTTTATTCCCGTCGATCGAGTCGAATATGACGTGTAACGTATGCGACGTGCGCATCGTTGAGCGTGAAATTGTGCGCGAACAGTTTTTACCAATTTTTTTTTGCTTTCTCTCTTTTCCGCGTCCCGCGCGACAGACCGTGAATCGCGACCAAATTCGGGACGAAATTGTTCGATTGTCGATCTTCGCGCTGTTTCGAGCCTCGCCTCTTTCCGGGCGCGGGCTTTGTCGGCGGTGAATTTTTGCGATTTGTCTGGCGGGCGAGAATGTAGAAACTGAATTAAGATACCGTTTTTCGGTGCGCAACGAATGGCGGCGGAGCAACGCGAGCGTTTTGCACGGCCTCTGGGCTCGAACTGTAAGCTGGCTTTTTTTTTCGTAGTTAACACTACAACTACCAAAGAATCCTATTCACATTTTCATTTTGCCAGAATAGTAAAAATTAATAAGATTGAAATTACAAAACGGGGGGAGAATTAATAATTTACGAATCTCAATAAGTATCATAGAATATTCCACAAAATAAAATATCTCATAAGAGGAAGGTCGTTACTAAAATAGGGTCAAGTAATTTTCACTGATCGATATTCTAGTGTTAAAGAAACAATTAATGACATTATTTTAACTTTCGTCTAGACGATATTTGCATTGTGTGATACAGACTTGATTCAATAAGAATGATACTCAATACGAAGAAAATTCAATAAATTGCGTTAGATATCGTACATCATGATTATAGATTCCTCTTCATAGAGAGTTCCAAATTCTCTTCATAAAGAAAGCCCCTCCAGATTGAACAGACACTTCGAGCCCGCGATTCAACGAGAGCGTCTGCGACGGAATCGTTGGCATAATCACGACTTCTTCCCACGCAGAGCCGAAAGTTCTCGACTCCGAGCAAACACTTGTAATCGAAGGACGCCGGGCAAGGATTGAATGGGAACATAACAAGACACCTGTCGCTTCGATTTCAACGAATCCCGCTTGAATGCGAACCGCGTCGGCCGGAAGACACGCCCTCGATTCACTCTCGAGATATCGATATGCATTCTCCGGGCCCCCGCGCGCCTTGTAATTCACCGATGAAAGGAGTCGGCCATGCGGAAGGCCACCTTCTTCGCCGGATAAATACTGAAGGCAGATTAATTAAGACGCTCCCTGGGAAGACGGCCGCCTCCGCCTCTGCCTCCGCCATTCCTCTCTTTCGAATCTTCCCGCCGCAGCAAACGGCGGCCATTGAGGGCCGTGTTGAATTTCCGGGCCGAAACATTTTGCTAACGAGACGCCATGAATAATGTCGCGTATTGACCGTCCGTATTGTAGCTCGAACAAAAAGACGGAACGACCGAGAGGCTGTATAGGGTGACTCGCTCGAGTGTGAGAGAGCGAGACAAAACTTTCGGGAACACTGTGTATGCGTGCTGGGTCGGAATGTAAAGTCTTGGCGGTGGACTTTTGAGTTGGTCGTGTGGTGCGGTAGTTGAAGAATCTGGTTTGTTATCAAATTATAAATTTTGTGGGAAAATATATCAAATGTTTGAATTTGTGTTGGGTTGAAGTATTAATCAATAATTCACATTTAAACATTCACTTGCTGTTCTATTCTAACTGGATGGACTAATTTTTACGTAGTCTTCCTGTGTACAAATATGTTAAAAATTGTTGCCGAGTCTCAAGTATTCCTTCATTCTGCATAAAATAGCTGCTCTTTGAGCCGCGAAAATCCTTTAATCATAAAATCTACTCCCGCTGTTTCACAATTCTTGCGAACCGCGTTTCAGATGTTACCAACTTAAGTGCTTTTCATAATTACAGTTACTTTGGGATTAATATCGTTTTAACTGTGGCATGAGAGACGCTCGGCGTTCGTAAGAATTTGGCGTCGTATGCGTTCAAGTGCTCTCGGGAGTGCATGTACAGTCATGGCCAGAAGTGCATGAGGCTTCGCCGACGTGTTCGTCGTTGACAGAGAACAGAAGCTGAAGGAAATGGAGCGTGTCCTGCCCATCGATTGCCGGCCGATCTGTAATAGACATCTAATTACACTAATGCGCTAATGAGAACGCAGCTTCCTGAGGATTACGTTCACGATATTAATTCCATACGGAGTCCCTAGATTATTTCTGCACTTTCGGTTGATTTTCTGCTGGTAATATGTTTACGCTATTGTTATGAAGATAGATGAGCAAAGTAGACGGATTGAAAAAAATATATAAACTTAACGAAAGAATATGAATTGTTCCAAAAATATGGCGAGTCATCAGCGTAGCTGAATACGACTTCATCCCGTCTAATAAGTATCGTCACTCGCTTTGCACCCTGCGATCGATCAATTTTCGCTTAGTTATCTCAAGCCGCGATAAGCCGAACATTATCGCCTCTCGCGGCAAAAAATGTCGGTCGGCCGACTTACCGATCCAAACTGGAAGCTAATTATGTAACTGATGTCGCCGCGGCCCGTTTTCTTTAACGATACTTTAATGGAGGAGTCTTCCCTATCACATACCGCAGCCACGTCGTCAACATCGATATATCGATTATCGAACAGCCGATTATCCCCGACGGCGAGACCCTAATTAGCGTGTCATCTTTGAAACATGGCGGAGCTCGATCAAATGGTACTCCGGATTAACCTCTTCAGTATATTGAGTCCTACCGATACTTTCCGTACGTCGAATGACATCCAAATTTTGTATTCGTGCCTCTTTGAATACTAGCCAGGCATGAAACTCTTGCTTACTGTCAAATGTTTTTGAGGTAATGTTCGGGTTAACCTCTTTAGCGCGCTTACGCGTGTGTGCTTACTCAGCTGGCTTTGAGTTTAATTTGTTTATCGGATATACTGGGTACCTTCGTGAGAGGTAAAAAAGTCGTTGCTGAAGAGGTTAAGAACTGAACGGTGCGTGATAGGATTAAGGTAGGATAAAGTGGGATAATAATCGTCGGCTGAAACGTTAGAGTCTGCTTTTGTCCAGACGGAATGCTCCGGGCGTTTGATTTAGTAGAGTTTGCGAGCGGGAACAACGTGAGTCAGTGCGCGTTTCAAATCCTCTATCCTCGCAGGTCGTGCACGCATGTAGAAGATTATTACAACGGCAAAATTTGTAGATATCGTATACCTGCTGTTTATACGCATGCGGTATAAGTTGATTCAAAATTAACGACTTAGTTTGATTTTTATTATTACGTTATTATATCATATTGTTATCATACATAATACGGTTTGAAATTAATATATCAGGAAATTGTAAATTTCAATCTTCATACATTCTTGTCAACTGATGTATAATATATAAATAATAAATTTTTTGGCAAATTGGCCAAATACTTATTATTGTACATCAATCACTGACGGTCAGTACCCGATTGTTCACAACCCTATTAAACATTCTTGTTACGCTAATCACAACATTACCCAGACCGAAAAAGTAAGATCCAGCACAATCTCAGTTCGTTTACCGGCCGTCTACCTTAAACAGCGCAACATAATCCAATCCCCCGCCTCATCATCGTTACCACTCTCATGCACGTCCGCAAGAAGAGGAATACCTAACGTCAAACGCCGGAACACAACACCGAGCCTCGGCAAAGTTCCCCTAATTCAATTCCGGCGCTCATTGCGTAACCGCACAACTCAGACAGCCAATTCGAGTCCTCAATTCGCATTCCACTGCAGCTAGGCACGATATACACACCTTCAAAAACCTACGATCCCTCAGGACGATCCTCGTCAAATCCGCTTTCCGCCATCTTGCCCGGACGTATAACTCGAATGGAAGCCTTCGGCCACGAAAGTTCCATTAAAAAAACAGAGACTACTGTCTTTACGGGAAGGGTGAGAAGGGGAGGTGATGGTAGGTGAGCGTAACAACATCCTCAGGATATAAACAGCGTATACAGGCCGCAATCTTCTAAATTTCCCGCTCCAACTTTCCGTAAACAGCTTCCGTCGGCGGGTTCGCCGCGTATCGTCTTAAAAGGCGCATAGAGCCGAGTTTGGCGGCGCTATAGAGAGGGGGGCGTTTAGTCGTGCACGACGTCTAAGTGGCCGCCTAAGTGTCCATGCCGGTGGCCCGTACGGCGAGAAAAATACAATAAGTGGTTGCAAATGCAGTTACCGCCAGGCGAGCGCTCGATTTAGTTGCGGCCGTCGCCAAGAACTGTACGATGCCCTTCTTTCCTATCCCATCCCATCTTATGCTCTGTCTCCTTCTACCTCAGTCTCTATCTCTCGCTATACCTGTCTCTGTCTTACTACCGAGCCCGCATTCTTATTCGTTCTGGCCTTCGTGTCCTAGCCACTGTACTTTCCTTCCACGTTCTCTCCGGCCGTTACTTTCTGTTTCGCCGATTCTCTCATTCCGTTTCTGCATTCTCTTCCCCCAACCTCTGTATATAGGTACGTGTACGTGTATAGTATGTATTCATTTAGGTGTGCATTACTTTCGTAGCTTCTTCCCCCTTTTCGCTGTTTCAATTCTTAGTTGTTCTGGTATATTCTTTCTGGCTGTCTCTGTGTTATGTGCGCAGTATATTTATTTATCTCTTCTCGCTTTCCCACTTTATTCCTCATTCTAATCTTTCTGCTTCTTCCTCTGTACATATGTACGAACTTGTTCATCCATTTATCTGGCTATCTCTCAGTTTCTTAACCCCTTTCCCCTTTCTCAATTCTTAGTAATTTGATTACATTCTTCCTTTCTGTTTCTCTCTATGTACATAGCCTTATATCTGTTAATTTATCTATCTTTTCCTTTTTTACCTCTTCTTCGCCTTTTTTGCTTTCCTTCAACTTCTCCAATTTTACCCACTCTTCCTCTCAGTCTATGACTAATTTTGCCTGTTTCTCCATATATGTCCACACACACATTTATAGTATAATATATATCTATTTAGCTATCTATTTCAATTTTTTTTTAATCTCCCCCCTCTTTTGCTTTCCTTCGTCTTCTTCAATCTCACACACTCTATCTTTCCTTCTACCACATTCTTCCTCCCTCTTTCTCTGCCTACAGCTACACATACATATATATACTATCTACTCATTCATCTGCTTATCTCTCACTTTCTTAATTTGCTCCCTCTTTCGCTCTCCTTCGACCTTCTCAAATCTCCCTCACTCTATCCCTCATTCTCTGTACACACCCACACACACACACACACACATACGCAATCTAGCCATTTATCTACCCTCCTCTCACTCTCTGTCCTTCCTCTTTCTTCGTCTTACACTCTTAACTCTCCTCCATTCTCTCCTTCCCTCTCCCAATTCTTTCCCCACCCGCACACTTTTTTTCTCACTCTTTTCCTCATCCACCCCTCCCTCCCGCGGCCACTTCCATTAAGCGAAGGGAAAAGGAGGGTGAAAATGGACGACAAAGACGCTAACCTCGAAGCATGAGAGAACGAATCCGAGCCGGAGTCGAGGGGCAGATTCCGTCATTTCTCAAACTGGCACCCCTTCCCCTCCCCACCCGAGCGTTTCGCATCCCCCCAAGCCCGAAGACCCTTTACCCACTTATCGCCACTTTGCGCTAATTGATTTCAAGTGCGACGAATTGTTTTCGGCGCGTGCAACGAACCGGCCGGCGGTCAAGCTGGCGGAAGTGAGGTTATGTTCGACGGTGGGCGGGGTGGTGAGATGGATCGATCGATCGACGATATCGAGCGAACCACCCTGTGTCGCTATTGCGAGCGAAGATTTGTCGGCGAAGGTGCTCGCCGCGGATGAGATTCGAAATTTATCGGAGGCACGGAGGACGGATCGGTTTAATAAGTCAGGGGACGATGACGTAATTAATGTCGGCGGATTTCTGCGGATCGCGATTTATTCGGTAATAAAGGCGGAAGAACGGGGCAATGATGTCACTGTTCGATTCCGTTGGCAGTTTTAAGGGGGAGGATTTCTGTCGGTGCGTGCCGTTTGGGGTGTTCGAAGTTTTGAGGTTAGGGTGAGTTGGTTTTGAGACGCTGCGATGTTTGGCGCTTCGCTTGTGAAGTTTGTTGGGATTGAGACAGTTTTAAACTGTATGTGGGGTGTAGGATATGAAACGGTGTGAATGAGATGTTTCAAGAATTCTGTCAGGGGAGCCTCTTATGTAGATGTTACAAATTCGGATCCTTCTCAATTCATTACTTTAGGAACGATTCGCAGAAAGGACTCGAAAGTGTTAAAATATTCCTTGACAACGATTTGAACATACGTTAATAAAGTCTTGAACAGGGTCTTTAAACTTGAACATTTATTTGATTACCTTTATGACCTTCAGGCAACATATCTTTATTGATTAGATAGGTATGTCCTGATGATTCAGTTTATGTTAATCTTGAGATAAATATTCTTATAATTTTTGGATTGGATTTTTCACTTATTTAATTACTTACATATTTAAATGCGGGACAAGCTGACAGAATCTGATCAGCCCTGTTACGCTAGTTTTATCCTCCGCGAACATTCCCGACCGAGATTTTGCCAGAGCACTCGGCAAACTTTCCGAAAAAAGTGTCCTTGTTCGCAACTTCATACTACACCGCTGCCGCGAGTTTGATAGTTTGTCGGCTGTCACTATTTACTTTCCGCCGGCAGCGACCCGCCATTTATTACCATCGACACGTATCCTTCACGCTGAACTTCACAACGCGGACACCCTAAACTCAAAAGTAACACTGGGTCACGGCGCTATCTTGGCAGCGGAAACACACACATTCTTACGTTTTAAGTGATATTTAATTTTTTATAATTGAAATTATATGATCTTTACAACTGACTAATTATGAAAATGGTGTAAAAAAAAACTGTATTTACAGCACGTAAAAATATATCAGTTTTGTTGCATTCGCCTAAAAGAAACTTATATAATTAAATTACATATCGATAAATCAGTAAAACCATTGCAAACTTAGATATAATTAAAGGATACCTTTGAACTGACTGACTTGAACTTACACCACTTTCAAAATAAACGATTCATATATCAGTATGTTTCTTGAGCGTCTCAGATTCTCGTTTGTTGGTTCATGACCGGCGGTCTTTCCGGTAAAGCGAGTACGAATTAGTATTAGTGAACCGTCTGTGCGGGTCAGAAATGACCCAGTGATCATCCGCCGCGATCCAAATCTCCGAGAGTGAAAACACATGCATCGAAAATTGTTTCTCTCTCCCACTCCCAACTTTATTCCCTCGGCCGTGCCGGAATTTTTATTCATTTTTTATATTGCACTCGAAGATCATTGAAAATGGCGGAACGTAGTTACTCGAAGCGAGTCCGGGCGAGAGCGTACGTACGTATTTTCCCTTATTCCTCGTATGTCGCTTCGCTCGGCCGCGCGTATATAAATAGACACTCGGTAGTATCGAAAATCGCCGACTGCGTTCGTGTTTCGCGCGGATTGCAGTCAACGCGGGCAGATAAAATCAAAAGGCTGGCAGCGCGGCCAAGTGACAGGTGTACTGTTCGGCATTGATGGAAAATGGAAAAGTTAGAGAGGACGTCGCGGAAAAGGGTGCAGAGGAGGGACAGGCGGCGCGGAAGGGAGGATAGACAGACCAGGGAAGTTCGGAATAAAAGATGGATTGAGGGAAAATATTAACCCTTTGCGTTTCACGATTTCTTCGGCAGGGCGAAGTAGCGACTTGAGTAGAATTTCATATATGCTTTATGCGCAAAATAATATTTTTATTATACTTTATATTTATTTGTCATATATTAATATTCTATTATATTTTATTTACATATACAGCTTCAAGGATATATAATAATTTTCTAAAGTTTTAGCTTGTATTTTGGTTTTGTATGATAATTTTTGATACATTGACTAAGATGCATTGTTGGTTTATCCGGACATGTACCACAGTAATACATTGCTTCGAGTCTTCCAATTAGCTTGTTTCGGCACGATTAAACCCTACAATCATTTTTTTTATGGTTGTGAGAATTGTATGGAGGTTTCCATTTAGCCAATTTTCATAAGAATTGTAGATACTGTCGAAGTGTGCACGAGTTGCTAGTAGAATAGTTTAAAATTGGGCAGACACCTTCTTCCTAAAACTCTTTATTCCTCTTTGTCGACACATATCCTTTTATAGTCTTTTAATGATTTCAAATTTTTGTAATGCCTAAAATAGGATTGCGATAACTATCATCCTGTCGAAACAGAAGGTTTGTTCGTCAGATTCAGCAAATAGTCAGAGTAAAAATGTTTGCAACTATCAGCATTTACGGTCATTTGACCGTATACGTCATCCACACTCAATTAAAGTTGTCATTTTGGCTGCACGATAGTTCGAGTGTTGAATAAAAATGTGAGCAAAATCGTCTCTAGTCTTAACAATGCCATTTCTACCCAAGTTTGATTTCATTCAACATATTAATTTTCTATTAACGAAGTCCACCTTTACTACAACCACCTTCAACGCGAGAAATCGTAAAGAAATCGTTGGAAGGTCATATCCGTGATTACCTGCCGCCGATTCATAAGTCCCAGGACACAGACGAGTCAGAACACTGAAAACTCGGAGATTAAGCTGAAGGAAACATCCGGAAGCAAGCTGGAAGGGAACTGGATGAATCGGTGTGCTTCACGGACAAAAGTAATTGCGTGCCGTCAATTCCTGATACGGGCGGGGAACGCAAAATTTAATATCAATCTATCGGCGCGCAATGGCGAGGTTCGCATCGCTCGAGCACGAAAGTTTCATCCCTCGGGACTCACCGAGCAATCCTGTGATCGGGATGCGAGACTGTCGCGAGACAGATCCCTTGCTGAAGTAAATTTATTAATCTGATCCTGTCTCTCTCTCTATCTCTCTCTCTCCCTCCCACGCTTTATTCATCCTTTTTTCATCCGTTTTTCAACTTCTCACCCTGACGCCGTTTGTACCCAAGTCCTCGACTTTCTCCGAACTTTGTCTATAGGGTGTCCCCGAAGTGAACGTAAATGCTTCAGAAGCGTATATGATGTATTACTGAGGATCCACATCTTTAATAAGCATTTTGCCTTGTTGTTCGTAGTAATAGTTTACTTAAAAGTTTTAAACATTTACATAAACTTAAAAAATTTACATTAGTAATTATTGTTATTTATTCTATTTTTTTTATATAACTAACAAAATACAAACATATACATATACATATATAGTAATAATATGTAAATTATTGCAAAGCATTTAATATATCTTGTCTCCGTATCCTCTGAAAAGTTGGTGTGGGGACACCCTGTTAATCTAAGCTCGGATCAGAAGAGTAGGAGAGAGGGTGTTGATTGGTTGCTGGATATTCGATCTTGAAGCGAAAGTAACGAACTCCCCGCGTTGCGATTTTATGGAAAACGACACTTCCTAAAAGGATCGCCCGAACGTTTCTTCTTTTGTCGCTTATTTAATATGACGCCTGTCCGCCGAGCATGAGTGCTATCATATTCTCGGCTCTTAGCATCCGTAACACATGTGCTGGCCCGACGGATGGTACTGTTTGTTAAGCGATTGCTTACATAACTGACACGTAACGCTCGAGTCTGACAGCTGGACGCTTTATTTTTACCGTACTCGGACTTTAACCTGATTTCTTCAGGGTAGTTGGAAGATTTGCGTCGGGTATTGTTAGGTTATGTGACGGGATTATATTTCGGTGCAACTTAACCAGGCATGCGTCGGAGAAAAATTCAGAAGGAAGATGTGGACGAATGGTAATCGACATGTAGAGACTTCATATTCAGACTCGTCAAAGTTTTCTTATCGTGAAAGAACAAAATCGTGTTGTAAAAGGACAACCCGCAATTATCATTGCGTTCTATCTGGAACAAGCACACCCAATTCCAGAAACGATGCCACTTTCACCCCGAGCAAAGCGCATCGTCCCGTATTTACAATAATTACCGCCGATGAAGAAGTGTTCCAATTTCTCTCCTTCCGCGAAGAATGCTTAATGCGATTCGGCGAAGTCTAATTAACAATCATATTATCCAAGGCCGCGCCGCCCTCCGACGCCCTCCTTAAATTGTCACGATAATAATTAATTCCACCGCTAATGGTCGCTCCCAATTAACACTGGCGAGCATTCATTTCAAGGTCGATTTATCATCGTCCGAGGGTCGGAACTTCGCCGTTCGTCGGCGTAAAAACTTCGCCGCGGACACGGAATCGTTAGCTGGAATTTTTCAGTCGACGAATAAAAATTTGCCGTCCGACGGTTGCAAATTGCGTTTTCATTAATGGCCGCGTGTCGCTTGCGTGTCTTCGGCCTTCTTCCACTTCGCGTCTGTTCCGGACTTTGCTCCAGACTTCGCTGGGAGCCTAATGGGTGGGATGTTGGTGGAGAAGGTATAAAGGTCCAAATATGACGTGGGAAGGATGAGGTTGAATATGGACGTAGGAGATATTCTGGGTAAGGAAAGAATTCTGTGGAAAAAAATATAATTGTAGAGTTTGTGTAATAGATTATAGGGTAACAACATTCATTATATAAATATGCAGATGATGGATAGGGGTCAACATTGTATATAATGGAGAACATGATATACTGAAACATGTTGTGAAATTCGGATAATAATAGTAAGAAATGTATTAAACCATAAGATAAGTGACGACTCAGGATGAGGATGATGATTTAATTTGTTGACGTTTTTTAAAAAAAAAAGAGATAATGGTCTCAAGGTTTAGGTTATTTTATACCTCTGGTAAATTGTTTAAAACTACTTGAGCGTGACAGAAAACAAACGACCGAACGCATGCGTACTGAACGGGCAAGAAAACCTTTCCGTTGACATGTACTCGCAAAGGCAGAGAATGAAAAACATGACGTGACACGAACAGGATGGAAGTGTACCCGAACACGAGCCTTTTCTTCGGAAGCCGAGAATTGCAGGCGTGCGCGGCTGCCGGTTAATGCTAGTCGGCCTCATTATTTGCCTTTCGTTGCGATCATGTAAACACGCGACGGTTATGCGAACGTGCCGGGAGCTGTCACGCGTGCGTGCATAGGCGCGTGTCCATCGAAATTTATGGCTGCCGGGAAAGCATCGTTCGATAGATCTGAGCGGACAGCGAATTCTGGATTTATCGATGCGAGGAAGAATTATTTCGTGCCTTACCTCCACTTTTCGCTTGTCCATTCAAAACTTGTTATGGAAATTGGCCTTGTGTCTCGCCGCGTTTTCTAATCGACGCCACGATCAAGATTTAGAGGCGATACGCGATAGAGATACCGAACGTGACAGCATGGAAAATCTCAACTCAACGCACTTTCGTTGCTTGCGTTTGTTGCGGTAATGATAATCATTTGTAATGGCGGGTCAATGATTAGAACTAAGATCTGGCAACGTGGAATTTGAGGAAGATATGGATCCTGATCGATTTGATTTAGAATGTTGACTGTGATGCCTCTGTTGGATTTCGATGTTTAAGATTTTCAAAGTGTAGATGATAGCATACATATCTATATAGAATATACATAAATATAGTAACATTCTTTTGTCTTGTATATACTTGTCACTTCTTACATTTGATTGGTCAGTTGAATCGCAACGGTGCGGATAAACAGTGAATTCGTCGATGCAAAGATTTATGGCAATGTATGCAGGTGCGTCTATCGATATTTATGATGGCTGAATGGGTTGTGTATGAAAAGCGTGGGTGCGCAACTCTGGCCAGCAAATCCAGATATATCGATGTAGAAAAAATGATAGCTCAGTCTATAAGTTTTCTGCGTTACGGACGATTTTTCGAGTAAACTATGGAAAATGTAGCTCGGCTTTTTTTTTATCAGTGATACATGCACCGTCCCGTGATGCATTCTTTACACTCCTCACGAATGTCGCACAGAAAGGTATGATATAATCACAGATCGTAATCTTTGCGGATGGGTAGCATTTTCAAATGTAAATTCTGGATACTCTAAGTGAAATCAACTGTCTACAAACTTCGTGTTTTGTGGACGGTTTTTAGATACGTTATATAAAATGTCGCTGTGGTTTGTTGTGCTACCAATATAATACAAACTCTCTACTCTGCTCAAAATCAGTTCATCGCAATTTGTATATTGTTGAATACTATTCAAACTTTTTTCACACGTTTAATATTCTAACCATTTTTGAATCGAGAGCATTTTTGGAAGATTAGCAGAATATTTCTCAACAATCTCTATCTTCTTAACGATAAAAGTCAAGAAAAACTTTTCTTTCAACTTGCAAACAATTCTAGAGCCATAATACAGATAATTTCTGAATCCGTCTGAATTCATACAGTGATTCCTTTTTATGACAGTGATGCAGGAACATTGAATTACAAATATTGTTGATTCTTCTATAAATATTAATGTATACAGTGTTGTAAGAATCATGCAATGATTCGCCATATCAAAAATCGGCGGGTCCAATTTGACCCCGGCACCGTCCGTTGTCGCAAATTTACGCGAAACGGACGTACGAATCGTTCACCTGCTATTCGAGTTCTACTCCCCGATGCCATCGAACCATCTCCGGCAGAGAGTAAAATAAAAAAAAAAGGCTGGAATTCATTGTCGTCGAGCGAGAGTTTACTGTTTCGAATCGCGGCCCGACGCTTGGCTCGGAACGATATAAGTTATTAGAGTGCTCGGCCTCGCATACGACATAAAGCACTCGCACTCATGCTCGACTCTGCTCTATTAACGATCAAAGGATGGCCGCCATTCCGGATGCGGCCGCTGCCAGGTGATCGACAAACGCGAGCACAAAAGTTTGCCGATCGATGCTTGACCGTTTCCAACTTTTGCCTCCGATCAGAAAGGAAATTTAGGGCTCTCCTGCGCCGCTCTTTTTTTTTTGCTGCTCGCTTCCTCCTTTTTCTGCCGGAACTCGGAACGCTGGCCATGGCAGTTGCGTAAAGTTGTGCCTTGTGTTTAAAGTTTGGCGGAATTTTGGGTTTCGGACTGGATGTGTGTAATTGTATGGGTCGTTTTGCGAGGATAAGGGTATGCACGCTTTATTGCTTGTTCTGGGTCAAGATCAAGTGTAAATGACTCGTGACATAATTAAGGCGTTGATTACGTATATTGTTCGTTGCGAGTGAATTCTGGTGGAAGATTATTGATCTGTCATGGGCATTTTTGTATGGTTGTGGTATTAGATTATTATGCTTATTGTATTGTTATTGTATGTAGATGAAATTAGAAAAGATTTAGAAAGAGGAAAGCGCGTGGACGAAATATTGTTAAATGATAGAGTTGACGAGGTTAAAAATGGTGGGGGGAATACGAAATTTATATGTAATGAAGTATATGAAGATGCGGTAGGATTTATAGATAAGCGCGTACGAAGAGTTTATAGGCTTGAGCATTAAACTGAGAAACTAGGTTGTAAAACATCTTGATGATTATGAGACTCGAAAATATGTACTTACTGATTTATTGGCGTGGATGTTGGTTAATGGTTGGGATTAAAGAGCATGAATCAAATAATACAGATAAGCTTTGCTCTAAATCCTTGATCAGAATTAATAAAGATTCAAATCTGACCTGGATATTAATGCATAGTCTTCATTTCTACCTTCAAAATTGTTTACTAGGCTGCAAAAAGAATAATGTGCACTACGCCAAATACAGAAAGTTCACGTTTATATTACTATAATAATTTTATTCGGTCCTCTCAAGGATATTTAATGCCACAATGACCACGCATTATTACAATCCTCATACAAAAATATCTTCAAAAACGCCTCTCCATCTCACGATTGATTAAACTGTTTGCACTCCCTCTGGCATACAAAAAAAAAATGCCGCACAAAACATCCCTACCTTCCACCTTACAACAGCAAACTTCGCGTTCATCCCTCTCCACCTCAATACTCTCCAAAAAAAATGCCCGATACCATCCCTCCCCCTCCCACCCTTTCGCGCCTCAAGGATGTTTCCATTCGAATCCTCTCCATCTCCCTCCCGGCCATCGTTAACCGCCTCCCCCCTCCAGCCACCCCCATCCTCTCCCACCTATCCGTCGGGAGCCGCAATCGTCATTACGCCCGTCGCAGCCCACGCCAATCGCAGGAACTCCGAGAGGAGCCGCCGCAAGAAGCGCAGTCGAAAGGGAACCACGGGCTCCGGGCAGACTGATTGGCGGGTCAAATTAATTGTAAACAATCAGAAGAAACCGGAGAGCGCCATGCTGGCCGCTGCGAGCAGTCGGCACAGCTGCACGTACGTTTCTCGCCGCTAACAACTCATCGTAAATCGTCGATTGCCATCGTCACGGAGCTGCATCGACGACGCTGCCTGGATACACTGTATTCTCTCCCCGCCCCTCACTCCCCCTACCAACGCCGCGCGGCCGTATCTCACTTATCCTTCCTACGCGTCAGGCTCCCCTCCATCGCGCTCGCTGGCTCTCGCCGCCGCCGCCGCCGCCGCCCGCCCAGTGGCCCGCTCGGTACACTTAGTCGTGGCCGTATGTGCTCTCGCGCGAAGGAGAGAAATCGTCGAACGGTGCTCGGCGAAAAAAGGGGCGAAAAAAGGTGGGGTGGGAAAACTAGTATCGAGCGTTGCAACTACGTGCTCTCCTCCACCTACTTTACCTCCTACTTTACCTCCAGCTTCAGTTGCTAGTACTGTTGCTGGTATCGTCGGCCGGCCCGCGCTTTACTTTGCTCTCTTTAGAGATGCCGCGGCTCTTGATATCGGTTCCGATGAAAGATGGGTTCATTTAAGGAAGGGGCAGTTGTTAAACAAATAGAGCTGATGGGGGCGAGGGCAATGGTTTACTCTGGTTGGCTTGTTCTTTGGGGAAAATGTGAGGGGGTGAGGATGGGTGGTAAGAGTGGTTTATCGAAATGACGCTGGATTTTGTTGATAGTTTCTTGGGAACTAAACAGAAACAGACCATCAAAATAGGTCCGGGATTCGAAAAGAAATCCTGCAGAGAGTTCATAATACATATTACTTTCATATAATCGAAATTCCATACAACTATTCAACCAAACAACTACCTTCCTAAACCATAGACTCCTTCACACAAAACAAAAACAGACCATCAAAATGGTCTTAGATTCGAAAAAAAAAGCTTCCGTTCGATCACAAATCCTTGTCTCAGTTCGTAACTCGCGATCGCTTTCCTCAAATCCTGGCCGCGTGTTTTTCCCGAGGATCGACGCACGCCTCCAGTCGGCGTGTACACTTCCATGTGTACATGTGTGTGTGTGTGTGTTTGTGTCTCGAGTGTCGAGACGTGCTGCTTGCCGATCGCGAAGAAATGGAGAGGCGGGCGTTATAAGAGAATCGTGGCGGCAGTCGAAGGTGGCGGATGGGTAGTCTAGGATAGTCGAGGTCGGCTGGCAGACGATGGGGGACGAGCAGGGCGGAGAAAGTGGGCCGAATGGGGTCGGCGAGGACGTGTGTATCCACGTGAAGACTACTTTTAGGATCGTCGAGTACCTTTGGGAAATTGGTTCCGCGCCTCACCGGGGGCCATCCTCTAACTTTTATTCTCTCCCTGGGACCGACGACAAGAAAATAGTGCAAACTGAGAGTCCTGACTTTTTCTTATCTGCCTCCCCTTCTGTCGACGCCGCTCCCCCTCCTCCTCGTCCGAGTACTCTCCTTTGCCTCACCAGCCACCGCTTCCGGTTCTTCGTCTTCCTCTCCTAGCTCTCGTCAGCTTCTGCGCGTCTTGCAATCGACCTTGCACCAGAGTGCTGAAGGATACGTTTTCGAGCTCATGATTTTTTTCTCCCTCGAGCGAAGGGATCGCCAGGTCTCATTGGTGGATTTTCGGCGTAAATCTCTGGGAGTCTGGGAAAGATTTCGGCGATTCGATCCTCGGCTGACCTCGACTCGATTTATCGGTCATCTTCTGAGCTTTCAGTTCGTAGAATTGCTTGTGGTTGCTTTGTCTTGCGCTGTTTCTCGGTTTGTTGCGTCGTACTCTTATTTGATGGCTTCCTGATTGTCACGATATAAGTTTTATTCTATCCTAGGCCGTCTCGCAGGATTTTCAGTCTTTGTATATTTCATAAGCTTACTGTTCCATTGGAAGTACAATGTCAGCCGTTTTCTGGGTAGCATCTGACTGAATTATTGACCATATTGCCGACTAGTCTAACAGCTTTCTTATAATCCCACCACAAACTTTTCTTCGGCCCACCTACCATTCTGCCTTTCCACTCAATTGCAAAATAATGTCCGCTTATGCACCCCACCACTTATCCCAATATCAATTTTCTTCTACGGAGACAGTTCATTTTGTACTTCCAACACATCTCCACTTCTACTCTACATAATAAAGGATCACTATTCCCGTCAGTGCGAACGTTTCCTAAGATCAAACTGTCGTAAGAGAAGCTCGTCTTACACACATATTTACACATACTCTTCCCTTTCCGTCGAGACTGTCCGCTCCACAACTTTACCTATCTCCATCAATTACATCACCTATTTATCGTCCCTCTTCCACCGACGTCCTCATTCTTCCACTTAGTAACTCCTCGCTCATCGCATACTCCACCTTTCTCTACCTTCCTCTCCTCGCTTCCACTCAACCGCCCTCCCGCTCTGCCACTGTCCCATTCGTCCAACCTCTCCCTCCATTTGTCACCCTTGTCCGACTCGCATCCACCCCGCTCACAATCAGTATATACCCTTCGGTCGAATTCGCGAAAGATCCTCTTTCCGCTGATCTAACGAAGGGTGGATAGCTCAGAGCTCATTTCGAATTCTCTCGCTGCCCGTCTCTACCTTCGATCGCCCTCAACCTCCTTTGCCTGCCAACCTTCCCCCCTCTCTGAATCTCCCTCTCTCTCTCTCTCTCTCAGCCTTTGCCCTCACTAACACATACTCACACACACACACTGACAGCCAGAACAGCGCGATACGTGACGCACGCGTACTCTCACACTCGGCCGGCTCGCTTTATGTTGCTCTTTCATCTCGCCGCTGACGGATTTCGAGAAAATCCGGCTGGAATCGGGGCAAACTCGCTCCTCGACGAAATACTATCGGCCTGATCGCGAGTATCCGTTTCCGTCGGGGCTCTCGCAAAATAATTTCGCTAATCTCGCCCCCCCACCTCCCGGAGGTTCGCCTTTTCAGTATGTTTTCCTCTTAGCCCGGCAGCCGGATGTTCGTTTAGGCGGATGGAATCGAATATACGTCCTTTGGTTCCTGCGCCCCCTTTCGCATTGTCGATGGTTCTTGAGAGATGGATGCAGCTCGAATGTTCTTGCAAGGAAGAGGTTCGAGCTTGCAAGTCGTGTGTGAGCTTGCTCTTTTTCGGTCCTGGTTTTCGAAAGTTCGAATTTGAGTGCGCTGGGCTTCTGGATGCTTTCGGAGTATTTTTTGGTGGGGTTGTTCGGATGAGTTTGTACGGCGATGAGTTCCTTTCAATTATATCGAGTAATCTATTAATGAAATGTATAATCATTTATCTGTCTTTGTTTTTACACATTTCGTGAATTAATTTAGATAGACTCAATATGTAAGGGTAATCTCTTTAGAGCCGTTTGCTTTATGTGGGAAAGTATTAAATTAATTTTAACTTGAACCCAAGAACTATGAACGGTTTCTACTCTATTTAAATATACTTGTATTGTGATAATTTCATGTAAAATTGAATGGAGTATAATAGTGATAAAATGTATAACTTTTCATACGTTCTGTATATTACTACTGGTTGTATTAAGATGAACACAATATGTGACGCTCATCTCTTTAGTGTTGATTTCTTAACGTAAAAAAAATACTCTGTACTAAATTCATTATAATCTTAAAACTAGAAATACCGACGATTTCTACTGATATTTTCATTTAACTCGCAAAAATGATACCGAGCAGTCGGCTTAAACTTGCAAAATAGAACACTATCAAGCATTTACCTATCTTTATCAATAAAGAATACTTCAAAAACTGGAACATTTTATCACAGGAAAGATTATTAAGACACAGTCAATGAATCATTTTGAAAGGTCGGCAGTTTTAATATTGAAAGCAAAGAACTTTTCAGCCCCTCTCATTAAATTGACAGTTTTTCGTTCTCACATACAATCAAATACGAAACCAACTAAAGATGCACACACGCGAAATAGTCTGCCGAGAGGTTAGAGTTGATTTTCCTTGTTCATTGTGCCCCTCGCAACTTTCATTTCAGGATCGTTTCTATTTTCACGTCAGATTGGATTGGGATAAGCGTTAAGCATTTTCTTTGTTTTTCCCGCTCCCTCGGAAGGTTCGTTTTTCCTTTAGCCTCTCCCGACTGTCCATTCCAGGACTTTTAATCGATTCCTTCCTAAGTACTGGAATCTTATTCCGCTCTCCACTCCTTCATTTTTCCCTCCTCGCCTTTTAATAGCGCATAACATCGATCCGCTTCGACTTTTCAATCTCTGCTCCTATTTCTGTGCCCCGACCCCTTCTTACATTACTGTGAAATGTTTCTCGGGCGTCTAAATCTCAGCCGGACCTAATCCTGACTTAGCTCAGACCCGAATCTTTATTCTTCTTTTCCTATCCGCCCTCCTGCCCCGCCTATTCCTTTCCTTGTTATTCTCGCCCCCTTACTTTTCCCCTTACCTGTTCTACCTACTTCTACGTTAATATCGGGCCGGATGAAAAATGTATCTTTTTCCCGACGTTCGTACAAAGTGCACGTATGCGCTGGTAATTGTAAAAGCCATTTGTCATCAGTAAAACATTGAAGGTTTGAATCAATCATTGATTTTAGCTTCCTTTTGTTTTCTGTAGCGACAGTCAAGATTTAGAGCATTGTTTGTTGTTTAGGTTGGGATCGCTTTCATGGTTGTAGGAACATGAGTGTCATTTTAGAATTTTCGTGTACATATTAAGGATATGGTTTAAATACTGTTCTATAAGCGTGCATTGTAAGAAGAAGAGTTTTTCAACGCACAGATTTATATTTACGTATTAAACCTTATAAATAGAATTTCTTTGAACTTTTTACCTATATTCAAATTAAAAAAAAATCAGACAAATTCAAATTCAAACTCTTCTTCGTGTATTAAATTTTATAAATTAAATCGTTTGAATTATTCAGCTGCCTCATTTTAGCAGTTCAACATTCTTTTCTTATAATACTTGATCAACCAAATCCGACATCTGCTAACAAATACAGTTAAAGAAATAGACACGTGTCTCTATTCGAAACCAAGAAACACTTCGATTCCAAGAAGCGATCGCCGAAGAAAAAGCTTTCGAATCCTCAGAAAACACTTCAGTGCACCGTTTAAAACTATCTCCACCCTTACATACACTCCGAGTCCTTACTTTTCCATTTCTATCCAACCTCCTGCCCCGCCTATTCCAACCTACTCTTCCTTTGACATCGGATCCGACGAAAGATGTCTTTATTTCATTCACCTCGAAGCATTCCTCAAAATCAGCTCCACCCTGATCTATGTATTCTTTCTTCACCTGCCATGCTACCACCCCACCATAAATTTTATCTTTTTTCTCTTATAAGAGAATTTATTTCTGAGATATTGACAGATATTAGCAAAAAATGAGACTTTATTTTCATAAAATCAGTACGAAATACTCGCCCTATTTACGCCCAAAGCTCAAACATCCGACTATCGCCACCGCCGACTGGTCGCCACTTATCAACCGTAAAACTCTCGAGTCACAACCTCGCATGTACAAACGCGCGACCATCGTCGCTGTAAGTTCGTCGAATCCTCGACTCCTGTACGGCCATCGATGCACGTCGCGATATCGTCCCTGACTCCGGCTCCTTTCTCCGTACGAGTCCTGGCCATGTTTCCTCGGCCTCGCCGACGACGGATTTCGCGCAAATCCTCGAAAGTCGGATCGACTCGCCCTCGGGAGATTCGCATCGATTCGATCCGCGGCAAGTGTCGTCCCTTACCCTACCTTTGCCTCCGTTCCGATCTACGAGCTTCTCTGCGGGCTTCCACGAAATCACTTTGACTCGACCGCGTGACTCCTGCCTTCCCCCTCCACTCGCCTCTCGCCCCCTCTTGCTGGCTCTCTCATCTCTTCTCTGACTCTCTCTCCCCCTCTCTCATCTCCGAGCGCTCCGTGCCAGGCTCCCGAGATTTCCACTCTCTGCCCTTTGCCACAGAAGTGCATCGCGGCTCTAACGGGGGTATAAATCGCGAGAGGGCCGATTGAAGATTTCCATTGGCGGGTCCTCTGCCGGAAATCGACTCCGATCTGCATGATCGTCGACTGTCGCGCCATCTTAAGCGCCTGGCCTTTGCCGGTGGATGGGATTGTAGGTTAGGTGAGCGTGGTGAGGGTCGTCGGGCTTTTTTGAGGGATCTGTGTGTTAGGTGTTCGTCGATGACGGGGGAGGAGGGGGGGCTAGAGTGTGCTGTGGTAGGGTTGTTACGATGGGGTGTTGGGATATGCTATTTTACTTTTAGATACGCGAAAGGTGAAGGGTTCGGTGTTTTATTCATCTGATCGGGTGAGGATCGGAGTCTGAGGTTGGTCTGATTATGAGTCCTTGAATATGGTATTGTATACCGCAGATATTACGGGGGTTGGTGCTGGAATATTGTAGGAGGGTGAGTTTCTAGATAACAGGAAGCAATTTGGTTCTGAGAATTTTATGGAGATATGAGGGTTGCAGAGATTTGGAAAAGCTGAAAATGAATTTAGGAATGTGTTTAGAGACCAATGATGATACAGGAAGGAAAAAGGAAAAGCAGAGCATTTAAACAAATGTATAATGTTTAAATTTAATAAATGTGTTTGCGATATAAGCGAAATCGTTGTAATTGTGAACCTTTGTTTCGACTGGAATTATGATCTTTGAGAATGAATGCATATATACTGCACCTCTGCGGCCGTTAGGAAAGAAACTGGGATAGTTTGCGTTTGATGGAAATGGGGGTTGATGTTGCGCTCGTTAGAGTTGAAGTATGACCTTATTGCAGTTGACACGTTATCACGCTACGCGGTAAGAAATTGCGCATTCGTTTCTTGAAGTACCTACACTATTTCCTGCCAACCGCAAATTTTCCTTCTTTCATTCAGTACAATCTGTTCTTTATTACAGTCTTGTGGAAGTAATAAGATGTTCAACACTTATACGTGCATTCCTTCACATACGTTCTCTCCAAATAAACAAATATCAGTCCGACCAAAATTTCCTTTAAAAACATTTACATTCCTACTACGTGCATTATTTCACATATGTTCAGTTTACGTTCATCCCCTCGCAAGAAACAAACATCAACCCTGTTAAAATCTCTCACATTCCCCTGCGGTTACAATTTCTTATCACCAACAAACCGAATCAATACCTCATCCGCACACTTAATACGCGTACAACACCCCCTCCTCCCAAATTTTCCTTTAATACGCTGTGATACTTAGATAGCCACTCCTCTCCTCGCCATCACTCACCGCGTCTATTTCCGGCGTCTCATCGAAAGATTCCGTGCAAGCTCATGTCGAGCCACTAACGAAAAAATGAATGACCCTCAGTCACTCTGAATCTCTATTACCGTAGGTCGTGTCCCTACCCTCCCCGCCCTTCTCCCACCCTACTTCTTCCCGTCAGTTGGCTTCCTTCGGCTCATCGAAAGCTTCTCACGACGAGATGCGCGCGCATCCCGCATTTTACCGCTTCTCACGACGAATCTTCGAAACTCCGACTCGACTTCCGGCAAAATTCACCGAGTCGCACACTTCCCTCGATCTATCGCTCGATCTCTTCGAATTTCACCTTTTGAGTTTCCTCTCGCTTCCTCTCCCTATTTATACCTCGTTTTACGTCTCCCCCCCCCCCTTCCCTCCACGCTCCTGTCCTACCCGCTTCTCTGATCTTTTTCTTCACCCTCTTACCACTTCCTTTGGATCCGCTTCGGGCTTCTCATCTACAGCAAAAATTCGCGAGAGTTACGAAATTTTTTCGAGCCAAGCCCTCTCCGCTCGGCACGGAGGAGAGATTTCCGGTCGGGATCTTCCGGCGTCCGGGCGTCTAACGAAGAACAAATTGCCCCGTTCGAATCTTCATTACTTCGATGCATTCCCGACTTGCCGCTACCCGCGGCTTTACGGTATTTATTGCCGTTACGCTTCGCGACCGCTTACATCCACTTTTTTCTCTCTTTTTTTTTGACGATTTATGTGTCCTCTTTATTCAATTCCGGCAGTGCGACGATGATTCTTCATTTCTTACGCTTGTGCGTACGTCGGATGTTCGAGATCGATGGATTTTTATAAAAATTACGACGGCGATGATGATGATGATAGTTATAAGTTATTGATTATTTTCTTTGCCTCAGTTTAGTCTTTGACTTGATTGGTTTTATTTTTGATGTTATATAATTATGGAGGTAACCCTCTTACAGTATGTGTTATATGAGACCCGGAGCTAGTACAGAAAGGGGGTTACGTTCCGGAAAACGTTTTGTTAAAAGTAAACATTTTTTTTAAATTTCATAAAAGCAACTTACCCCTTATTAAAAATGTGAATTTGTGTACAATGCAAAACTAAATAAAATATTATCATGTAATCCTAATTTAGTTTTCTTTTCCATCACTACTTAATACAATAAAACGAAAATGTTTTATCTGTTGAGCGATATCACCGCCCAAATTAGTTTTTAAATATGTTAATAAAAAATCGTGTTATACAGTACTGCAGAAGTGCAGTGTACCAGGAGTGTTACAGTACAGTGTTATATGAGTGCACGGTTTGTCGATACTAGTTGATAAGTCGGAATATGAATTTTCTGCTACTCCCCGAAGACTGATCCTCAACCTTTTCTGTTGCGCTGCAAAAAATTTCGATTGGACATTGCTTTCGTCCATACACAAATGTCTGCTAATCTGTACACCCATCGAAACCATAACACCGCGTAAACATAATCAGCCGCGACCGACTCATTTGCCAGAAGCTAACCCGAGGGCGAAAAAGTCAACTCGTCCCGCTCGGATCTTAACCTTTCATTGTCGCGAATCCTCGCCGCGCCCTGAATTTTTCACCCCGCCCCACACCCCGCCCCACACCCCGGGCCATCGACCCGGGCACCCGGCGGCCTTTCACCTTCTTGTCGAGGGATTTCCCGTAAATCCCCGAATGGCGAGTCGACCTGTTGGCCAAGATCCCATCGGCTGCAGCATGAAACGGCGTTCCTCTCCGTTTACTCCTTTCACCGTATTTTGACCGTCTCTCTTGACCCGCTCCGCCTCAGTCCGGACTCCATTCACTCCCCCGCTCGACCCACTTTACCCTTGTCTCTCCACCCCCTGGCCACCCCTGATTCCCCCCCATTCCGTCCAGTCGAAAATCCTTGATCTCATTCCTCCGCAAAGCTCACCGCGACTCCACGGACGCTTCCTTCCGCTAGGGTCAATTTTGACCCGGGCACAGGCACCCGCCGGCCAACGTCTTCCAGCCGTGCGGGCAGCTTCCCGCCGCCATTCCCAGGGCCGATTCCGCGAATGATCGGGAGAGCGAGAAATTTAGCGGACTCCGAGGCTTCGGTGGGCGTAAGGGGGTGGACGGAGGGGTGGACGAGAGGTGAGGGGTAGTTTAAAGTGGATTAAATTTCTCTTTCGGTTTAATCTCGGCGCGACGAGTCCTCCCTCTTCTGCCTACCTTTCATCCCGCTTTAGCGGCGTTCTCCGCCACCCTCCCTCTTCCCCCGTTCGCCACCCCAATCGGGGCCCAACCCCCTCGACGGCGCATCGGGATTCGGTCTGGGCGGGGATTTAATTTTTAACCCGAGAAGGAAATGGGATCGGATGAGCGTCCGCGCTTTGGATGAGGGTTGAAGGGTGGGGCTGAGGGTGGGGGTGGGTTATAGGGGTATATATATCGGTTCGCGCCTACGTAGGCACTCGGCCGCGTCCGAATGCGCCGTTAATTACGTCGCGGCCATTCTTTCTGCCGCTGTCGTCCGTGCACGTTTTCCATCGGCTCGATTTTCATCCCCCTTTTTCTTCTTCTCTGTTGCAGGTGAGTGCCGGAAGGGGTGCGCCGAGCGCGTTACAGTCCAGGAGTAGTAGGGGATGGCTGAGACGCTCGGGTAAGGATCGACGAACGTAGGGTCAAACTTTGTTATCTCTCATCAGGTACCTACCCTTTTCTTCCCTGCCGGGGCTCAACTTTTTCCACCCTTCCCGCGCGCGTCCTGAGATTCTTCCAGGCGCTCGTCAATGTCGTCGAAGTTTTAAAGTCGACCCTGTCAGTCGTCGTCCTACCTCGGGTCCCTTCAGTCTCCCGCGGGCAACTTTCCGAAAGCCATCAGCAGCCGGACAGATAGGGGGCTGCTAGGGTGGCGATGCTTGGGGTGGGGGATATTTTTGAGAGCGTCAGGGGTGGAGCTGGCTGGGAGGGATGCGTCGAGCTGCTGTCCGAAAGCTTCAAGGACACTCGCACGGACGGCAGCGGGTAAGAGATCCTGCCGACAATCCTTGCCAGCTCGCTGCCAGGACGAGAAGGATGGCTGATTGCTAATCCGACTTTCGACGCGGTCAACTTCCGGTACGAGATTCCCTTCCGCTTTGTTCGGGTTGGCGAGGAAGTGATTTCGGTTTTAGAGTGTGAAATAAAAATCGAATTTTTGAGCAATTAATAAACTTTAATCAACAATATATTTTCCATTCTTTTCTGTACATATGGTTAATATCAAATGCCAAATGGAAAATATTCGAACACCGATGGAAGTTCAAATATATTACAACGGTTTTTAGTTTTGAAAACCGAAAATACTTTCTGGCCAACACAACATTTACTCGTAATCTGCATTGAAATAAAATCTTATCGGTTCTAAATACTTGCTTCGATTATAGCCTTCAAGTCTTGATCCTTCATTGTAATGTATCGATATTTCTTGGGTACAGTTATACTTTGTATACAATATCAGTATATTGTCCCATATATTAATTTTCTATAGAACTTACAGTCAAATTTTTGTTAAGCTCTTATCTTATTTCCCAGTTTCTCCATTTTTGTAGATACACAATTATTTAGTTTTATATATTAAATTACTAAAGAAAAATCAAATTTTCATTAAGCGGTCATCTTATCTCCAAGATTCTGCATTTTTCTAAATACTCGTACCTTATCAAATTTCTCTGGTTTGCATTGAACCTGAGACGGCTGTACTTTGACAAAAAATTCCGACGGATAAGGGAAGACGCAGTGTACTTCTCCGCTACGTAAATATTCAAACATTCTCGAAAGTATTCGCGGGAAGGGAAGGATACTGTTGTTTTCCTGTCCGAGGAGCTTTGAAGTACTCGCTTGAACGCGCTCCTTCCTTCCTGCGAATCGCAACTTGGACGCTCGACTGATTGGTAATCCGGCCAACTTCCGGCGGCTCCAACTTTCTATGAGGAAAGTAGAAAGTGCCCGCATTTTCTCCTTTCCACGTACATACGTTCTTGTATCCTGCATTATATAATCAACGCGACTGTGGCAAACTCTCGGTCTTCTGCGTATGTACAAGCATTTTATAACATTTTTATGCCTTTGCAGAAACTTAAAATTGACGCAATTGAAAATTCAATGTTGACAACATGATGTTTAGTATTATTGCTGTGTGCGTTACGGTATACGACGTTATCTACGTTTAGCAGTTTCAAATATCTTGAGATTTGTTGGGTAGCAAATTTTAAAATATAAGAATATCAGAACCTACATTCTTCTAATCCCTTATCTAATCTTCAACACGGAGCGTTGGCATGATGGAAAAATTCTTACTCCGCAACATCCTGGCTTCAGTACAGCCACTCCGAAAACGGTTCCAACCCTGCCTTCCGGCACAAATAAAAATTCCTGCACTCACGTAGCAAATGACATGTCTCAAGGTCATCCAAAGTCACTCGCCCGAAAAGTTTCGTTCGAACGCCATTCTCGCCCGCCGTAAACATTCGTGTCCTGCCGGAAGGACGAAATACTTGCTGCCCGCCCGAAGGACACTCGTCCAGACATCCTCCTGCAGGCTCGGCTGATTGGTAATCCGAGGAACTTCTCATCGGCCCGAGTTTCTATGGGACCCCGTCGAAAGTGTATTTCTCTGCCGTGCGGAACTTTCGAAAACGTTTGGCGGGCGTGCGACGAATAAAACGTCCCTTCCGGCGAGATCGAGATGGAATTCGACTTCCTCCCGGGAAGTGTATCGCGATAAATGTAAAGCAGCCTGCCACGCTGAATGCATTGTCGATGCTGGCCAATTTCATCTTTATTTCAGCGAGAAACGAATTAATCCTACGCGTGCTGAGAGTTCGCACGTGAATGGGGCTGGTATGCTCGGATGGTAATTTTCGGTGGAATTGTTGGAATTGAAATCATACTGTCACTTGGTGGGATGCTTTGATATCAATTTACGAAATATTTAAAAAGATTATTGTTTCATTACTGTATACCTATGCTTAAGTTTTGGAGACTGGTTTGGATTTATGGGGTGTTTCATTAAGAATGCAACTTTTCATGTGTCTCCTATTCCACTCATCTAACAGATACACATTCTGTTAATGTTCTAACGATCAATCATAAATTATTTGCTTCTGACATTTTATCTTTTATGTCAATAGCATTTAAGTATTCCAATTCCTGTAGCCAACAATTGAATGAAAAAGTGATCAATCATTCCACTCAGAAAATCATTACGCCCTTTCATCCATCCACGAGCAACTACCCCGCAAATAAAACGGCCATCAAGCCATCGAATGATTCGACTCGTGCCTCGCCGACCGATCGAAAACCATAACCGGTCATAAAATCATGCTCCTCGCGCGTCAACAGTCGGCCACTTCACTCGCCTCATCAAATCATTCGGCCCCACCCTCCTACCGTGAGCCCGTCAAACTTCTCCCCTAAATCATTCGATTCATAATTCATTCCCCATTCAGCCACTCGCCCTCCTCGTCAAATCATCCCCCCATCCTCCCGTCCGACCGTAACCCGCCATAAACTCCTCAAATCATGCGATTCGCAATCGGACCCCCCACCCACCCGCCACCCGCCACCTTGTCGAGTCATTCGAGTCGCAACGTCCGCCGAACAACCCCCACCCCCGCAAACTCGATGACGTCCGCGGTAAACGCTTTATTTATTATTCTTGAAACAGCGTGGCACTTTGGTGGCGCGGCGTACACTTTGGCCGGAAACCGCGTTAGGCCAACTTCGAATTGAGTTTTCGCTCGGCAACCGGAGGAGCTTGGGGGTGGCACGAGCTGGCAGGGGAGGGGGGTGGAATGGGGTAGGACGGCGGTTTAGGAAGAGGGGTAGCGAACGGCACGCCAATTCAGAGCTCGGGGTCCTTTTCATACTCTCCTCCTCACTCCCCCCACCCTCCTCATACCTTCACCACCTTCTCCCCTTCGTCCCTCTTCGAACCACCCTCAACCCCCGCTCGCGCCGAGGGAAAAGTTACGCAGTCGCTTAATGGCGCGCCTTTAGCATTTGTTGGGGCCGGATTATCAGCTGCCTTTGAGGCGCTACATAATTCAGTAACCGCGTTTTGAACTCAGCTGAAATTGGTGTCGAGGCGGCGAGAAATTCGTCCGCTTCGCTTCGGCCGGCTTTCTTCGTTTCTTCTTCGGCGTACTGTTCTGCACCCCCTTTTTAGGAGGGTTTTAAGCAACAGTTCCATTACAGCCTTTATCCTTGTGAAATTGATTAGATGTGAGTTGCATTTTTTGTTGGGGCTCTTACTTTTCGTTGAAGATTCTAGGTTCTTGTTTCATTTTGAAAGACTTTTCTTGTAACCTTTTCTGTTTGAATTAATGTGTATATTTCTTAACTTTCCGTTGAAGATTTTATGTTTTTTTTTTTATTTTCTGTTAAGAGTGAATGTTTGAACTGGTCGGGATTATAATTGATATTTGTTGGCGCTGGGTTGCAGTTATATTAGAAAATCTGCAGTATACAGTAACTACGATTTGCCCCCACTGAAATTTTTATCGAGGCAGCCAGAAATGCATATGTATAGTTTTAGTAAGTCTTCTTTTTTTTCTTAGTAGTTTACCTTCTTACCACTCATTTGTACGGACTTTAATGCAAAGGTTGAATCGTTGCTTTCTGATTACTTTTGTAGACTTCTCTTGAAATTTGTCACCCTTCTTCTAATTTTATGGAGATTTCTTGACTTTTCTTCAGACATTCTGTATATTTATGAAGTTCTTTTAGCTGGAAACGTTTGAAACTGTGCAAAACCAGATGATTGGTTGGGCCAACTGCGTTTCTCAGTCCACTGCGTTTTTAAAATTTTTTTAACGAGAAGCCGACTCTTGATGAAGGGATTAACTGTGGCACGAAATTGTTTTCCGGTTTTTTCCAATTTTTATTTCGGTTCCAGTGTAACCAACAAACATTCGCTCTTCACAGCTTTCTACGCTGATGCAATAAAAATCATTGCATTAACGCGAGAGTATGTTAATCACTGCGTCAGACACACAAATACAAACAGTTTCACTTCAACGTCCCATTCAGCACATAAATTAACCTCAAATCTAGCGGATCAATTAATTCCAACTGCCGGCAAGCAATTTCTTTTTACATCGATCAGACCCAAACACCACCAATACTTAAAATCATTACGTGAAGCTTAAATTACACTTCTCAACACAGGAAAACATAATGTCGTCACGCGCATGCTCACAGTCTCACTTCAACAGTACATCAAACATTCCCCGAGCTCCGGACCATTAATTAAACTCAAACACCTCCACCCGAATTCTCTTTCGTCGCCACCCAAAACATATTTCACTCTCCTCACCATCCATTTCACCCCCCAACCCACACCATTTTTCCCGTCCGTCCGGATTGTCCATAGCATTACATGGAATCCTGAAAATTGCGCGCCTTCAACTCGAACGAGTGGAAAAAGTACAATTATTTCTTAGCAAGTTAGTTGAATACAGTCTGTCGATTAAGTGAAAGTTTGACAAGTGTATGTCATGGGACAAGTGATTGCATTCTTCACAAAGAGTGTACGATTCCCCTACGATTAAGGTATAACATAAACGTACAATATCTCAAAATAGAGTGAAGTGAAGTTAGACTCGACCTACCCCCAACTATCCACCCATCAGCCATAAACTCTAAATCAGCGCCAGCCATATTCACGGAACCTAACCTCCGAATCCATCGGAACGCCGGAGTAAAATCGCTCGCTCCAAATTTCTCGCCGGACGAAAATCTCCCTCCCCTCCCCTCCACCCGGCCACCGCCAACGCCGTACCAATAAGCCCGAAGATATAACGGACCCCGAAGTGTTGCCTGCCTGCGGATGACAGTCTTCTCGTGAGACCCGACTCCAATATATCAGCGTCGTCCTTTAACCTCAAATAATTGTACGACTCTCGACGGTAGCGGCGTACCTTCCGCATTCCCGCACAGCAGTTAGTTTCGGAATACCTGAAGACAGTCCACCCCACTCCACCCCCTGCTCTCCGCTTCTCTTCCCCTCTCCTCTCCCTTCGAGCCACCTCGCCATCTACACTTGACGTCTTCCGATACTGTATCCCAGAGCTTCGCTCCTCATCACCATCGTCCCAGTTGTAAAATAATTCATTTGCAAGCGCGCCTCACGCCGCTGCCAGCAGCTTAGGTCTTAGGGGGTTGACGGCATGGCCTTGGTAACGAACGCCGGGATGGATTGGAGTCGGGACGCTGCGGAATGGGGAACTAAGAAGACAATTGTACGTATTTATGCGAGGCTATAAGAGCTGCGGCGGTTGTTTATTTACTCGGATGGCGAACGGTGTCGGGGAATACGGATTCCCGGATGGATCGTTCGGCGAGATGCGGCTGAGTTTCGATCGAATTGCGGATGTAATGGTTTTTTCCGGTGGGGTTACTGGGTTGAGAGAACTGTTTTTAATAAGTTTAATTTTAGGTGGCTATGTGTATTTATAATCCGGTCTGTGGGAATAGGAGGCAAGCATATTTTAAATTGTTGACTTTTTTGTGTGTGATTAGGGTGGAGATTAAAGTTGGGAAAATTGTTTTGACGGATCTTTGACGGTAAATATACACATTTGCTGAATAATAATTTCAATTTCTTGTCTATATAGGTTTGTCATCTGTATCGTGTAGGTGGAAAGTAAGCATTTTCAAATGCAGATATTCTTTTTTTTCGTAAGAAGCGTATCGTTTTTAGATACAGTAACTAAACAGCACATACATATAGGAATCGTTGAATGCATTAGTCGATTAAGATGAGATCACATATTTCGGCAATAGGATTCATGGTTTACGAAAATTCGATTCGATCGTCCGCACCAAAAATCCTCCCCGTCGACCGTTTTCCGCCTCCAAACCGACGAACGAAGAAAACGAGCGACCTGCGCGAAGGTTGAAGGAGGTCAAGAAACGTGGAACGGAAAATGCTGGCAAGTCTGAAAGTGAGTCCTGCCCGTTGTGAGACTCTTCGTCAAAGACGAGCGTCTCTTAAATCATGCCTATGAAAAATGTAAAGATTATATCATTAAAAGCGTCCGCCTTTCTTGCAAATGGGACGATGAGGGGTGGGATGGGCAGGGGGGGGGGGTGAAAAAGTGCTGGAGAGGGACGCTGAAAGGGATGTGGAGGAAAAAAGTCGTACGTGCGGAGCGGCTGACACAGATTCTTAATGTCGAAACGATCCTTTCCTAGCTATTCAGCGTAACGAGCGTGACGCTAATAAGGGGTGGCGCCGAATAAAGCGTCGGGACGTACGGATTACTTCTCGTCACCTCCGGCACTCGAGCCGAAGGCGGCCGGTTTGGCCACCGATTTTTCCAGTGGGGGTGGATAAGATTTTTTTTACTTGCTGAGAGTCGTCGACACTCTCTTTCCGGTGAAGTTTTGCGATTTTTATATGGTCGGCTGGAATTCTTATGTTGGGGGACAGAGTGGTGGTTTGTGAAGGGATGAGTTGGGGAAGGTTAGCTTTTTCTTGTATTTGATCAAGAGGTTTATAAAGCTCTTTGTACATCTGTTATTCTTACCTTTTTGCAAGGTTTAATTAGCAGACAATTTGTTGCATTAGTCAAGACCAAACAAAGTAAATGCAGGCAATTTTTATGAATGAGAAGAATTAATCGAAATTGTTTGCTATTTTCTGTATCGTTTTTAAGAAATGTCTTTCAATACGTGCCTTAAAAAATATATATATAAATAATATTTAAATATATGTAATATATAAATTAAATCTAATAATAATATTATATATATAAATAAAAATTTCCTTATAAAAAAATGTGTATAATACCAAATTAAGTACTACTTGTTTTGATCGTCACAAACAAATCTCGTATCCTTATTTCGTATAATATGTATACAACATCACTTTTTTAATTTACCTTAACACGTTACAGACAAATCACATCTCAACTTCATATAATATCCACACAGAACCGATTCACATCTTTACCTTAACCCATCACAAACAAATGTCACCCTTCCGCATCGATCACACACCCTCCGCGACTCTCCCACAAAGGATCCCAAGACGATACTTTTCACTTCCGCTCCCCCTCTTTATCTGCCCTCCCTCCACCCCCCTCAAGTTCCGCTTGTCAGATTTGGCCGTTCGATACATACGTCGCGAAAATCAAACGCCTTCTACGTTCCTCGTCCCATCTAATTTCGTATCGGCTTATCCGATTCCGGCGAACCTCGCCGGTCGCTTTCCCGGCTTTATCGCGGGTCAGGATCGACCCGAAAAGAATGGCGCACATAAACTCCGTGTTCTCTTCATTGTCGGGCGAAACGTTCGACGCGCAGTCCGTAAATAAACCGGCCTCGTTCCTGCACCTTAACCGGCATATAGTGAAGTCCCGTATTCGTTCCCATACTCTTCCATGCTCTCCCATACTCTTCCATGCTCTCCCATACTCACCCATACTCACCCATACTCTCTCATACTCTCTCATACTGTTCCGTACCCTCCCATGCTGTTCAATACTCTCCCATACACTCCCGTATTCCACCCCTAGCTTCCCACCGGAACGTCGAAACATCGGACTCGCTTTGCGGACCGAGGGCGGGTTGAAAAAAAAACTTATGACTTTCGAAGCCTTCGGGCTCTCTCGTTTTTCAATCTGCCACCCATTTTTTCTCGCTCCTCTCCGGCTCTTTATTCTGTCCTGCCTCCGTTTCCTCATTCCTCTCCTCGGCTTCCCTTTTCGCTCTGCGCTCGCATGCTTTTTCCGGGATTTCTTTCTTTTTTTTTTTTGCAGGGGAGAGATCTGGGTTAGGCGGGTACGGTTTTGTTTTTATCGATGGGCGCCGGTTCTTGATGGGAGGATATTGTGCGATTGTTGGGGTGTTGTTCGTTGTTCTTGGGTGGGGGGGGGGGGGGTGAGTTACGGTGGGATGGGGTGGTGACGGTTTTTCTTGCTGGGTTCGGAGAGGTAAGGCTGTGTTTCGAAGTTTTGTGTGGATTGTTGGTGGAGAAAGGGCAAAGTGCGACCTTGAGACGCGTGTGTAAGGGAAACGAAATTTTAATGTTGAGGTGGAAAAGGCAAGGGAATGTAATTGCAATAGAAAGAGTCAGAAAGCTCATACCCTGCGGATTGAAACGCAAATAACACACCTGCAACGCTTAACTTGTGAAAATCAAAAATACCAAATCCGGCTTTACGTTTCATTGTGACATCCCTTAAACTCTCCCTCCACTTCCTCTGTCCGTCCCTCCACTTCCTTGACGGACGTGCGATCCCACCCGATTTGTCGCGAGGCGCAAGTCGAATCGAAACCAGTCTCTGAGCACGAATCCAAGTAGAGACGCCACCTGCAGAAAGAGATCGAAAGAGACAGCTAGAAAAGGATAGAGAGAGAGAGATATATAGAAAGAGAGGGAGAGAGAGAAAGAGAGAGAGAGAGAGAGGACAAGGAAAAGAGATCTCGACGTGCCGCGGATTGAAAAAGGGTATAAAGCGGATTTCGACGTCCGCCCCGACATTCTCGGTTCAAAATCAGCGGATCGCGGAATCTCGCGAGATGCGAGGCACGCGAAACCCACACGCCCACACACACATGCGATCACACATGCGATCGCACATGCGCGACAGGACATTTTTTTCGGGCCGCTTTAGTCCGGCTTCCGGTGCTTTTTCCGCCGCGAATTCAGCGAAACAACTTTTTCGCTTTCGCGCCGACGTCGACTTACGATATCGTCGATCGAAGCTGGCCAAATCCGTTCGGAACCGAAAAAATCCGCTTCCCTCCCCCTACCTATTGGCAGGTACCCTCTTTTTGCTCGAATCCTGGTCGACTGGCAGGTTAACGCGTCCGATTCTCGACGGTCTGGCTCGATTTTACCGGATAAGCGCGCGGACAATCGCGATTCGGGGATTCTTATGTGGCTTCTTTGAAATATTGGCTTGGCGAGAAAGTATATTCTGCCTTCGATCGTGAACTTGTAATTCCTTTCAAGAACTTCTGCCGGTACTAAAGTTTTTCTTTCGGTATATTGACATTAGGCACACTTAAGTTATGGAATAAAATGGAAAATATAGTATTGATGAAAATTTGTTCTTTCTATGAAAGTGTTTTATTTCACATTTCGGAACTGAAATTACTTTCTTGCCAAATCAGTATGATGTTACCTACATGTTATTTACTTTACATCCTTATTTTAGGTTACAAACTATCTTGAATTTACTGCTCTCATTACAACTGTTTAGCGCCAGTTCATGTTTCTGCGTATTAATCAACGTTTGACAATCAATATACAATTGTAGATATAGTTTCCGAATTTGGGCAGTATGTCGACCATTGGAAACCTACGACCTATTCTGTGCTTAAATTTTCTGCGCTCCTCTGTCGATCCTAGTTAATATTTGCAATAGTTGGAACGCAAAGACAGCGCTGGTGAAAAACAAAATTTATTGAATCATATTCGGGCTAATATTTTTACTGAACAATTATCATAATTGACTTATTTGACTTCCTGTTGACTAGTGAAATGAACAGATTGCTTCCTACGATGATTCACTGTTAGTTATTCTGGTAGTCCATCACGTATTTTCATTTTTCGATTTGTTTAACATTTGCAGTCTTGACTTAACACAATACATACTATTCTACTAACATTTACAGACGTTCAATACATCAAATGTGTCCTGCCCTAGACTCTACCAACAACAGCTGTCTGCACATATGAAATATTACAAGAAAAACATAGAAAAAATAGAAACGAAAAAACTTGTACAATAGAGACTTATGATGAATGCATTTCAAAGAAAATGCCGCAGAACGTGGATGAAGAATGAACAAAGGAATCAACAAGCACGTGACTGTGCAATGTTACTGGATGCTTCATCTCGAACACGTGTGAAAATGATAAGATACCCGTTAGCGTATGCTTCGCTAACATTTTTTGTCTATTCACCGGGTGCTATTTCGGGATGTTAATTAAGCGCGAGCAAGAGCACGAATCGGAGGCCTTGTTCGGGGTGGCCGCTTTGGCAAACAATCGCGAACGTTGTTGGACTAAGGCGAGTTACACGATGCGGACCTCGGCTAGCGCGAATGTTCAGGATTGTATAGCGAAAGTGGGCTTTTGCTGCGATTCAGGCGCGATTCTCTGACGTTTCTGCCGTTCCTGCCGTTTCTGCCGTTCCTGCGGTTCCTGCCGTTCCCTTGTTTGCCTTCTGCTCCTGCCGCCATTCCGATGCGCTTCTGCTCGGTTTCTGTTACGATTCCGGTCCGCCCTATTGTGCTTCTCCGCCGATTGTGCTTTGATTCCCGTGTCCGTCTACTATGATTCTACGATCGTCCGCTATGGCCTGCCTTGTTTGTTGTTTCATTTTCTGACGTAGAAACGATCTTACTACGCCGGATTCGTACCGTACGTCCACTGTTTGATCTCTGACGGCGTTTCAACGCTGTAATGGACTTTGATTTCCGTGTCCATGTACTGCCATTCTACGATCTGACGGTGTGACATGCCATGTTTGTACTCTCATTTTCTAACTTAGGGACGATCTTGGTATGCTGGATTTCTGCCGTATGTTCATTGATCAAACTCTCGTGTAATTTATGTTCATTGTGTTATGCTTTGATTTTCCTCTGCTATAGTTCTACCCATTTTCTAATATGGTGTTCACATTTTACTATGAATCTATGACCAAACGACCGTTTTCTTGTGTATTTACTGTGGTTTCTTAAAGTGATCATAACATAATTCTACTGTAAACACATCGTTCCTATTTTTAAACATCGTTTATCCTATGCATTTATTAAATTTCCAGTATTTTCTCTTTACAGTCTTTCCGCACTATTTTCAGGACCCTCTTGCGTGTCCCTCGCTCTCACTTTCTCCAACATTATCAAATTCAATTTTTAAACATTGATTATCATATACATCTACTGTATTTCCACAATATTTTCTTGTCAACCCTTCTTTTCTACTTTCAGAATGCTCGACCATTTCAACACTTTTCCGTCTGCGATCTCAATTTTAAAACGTTGTTTATCCAACACCTCCATTAAATTTTCATGTTTTTCTCTCTATAACCTTTCTGCTCTATTTGCAGGATTCTCTTCCGTTTCAACACCTTTCCCGCGGCGGACTCAATTTTCAAACATTGTTTGTCCTACACATCCATTAAATTTCCGCTATTTCCTCTTTACAGCCTTTCTGCTCTATTTTCAGCATTCTCTTTCGTTTCAACACCGTCCACAACGCGATCGAACTCTATTTTCAGTCCGTCGCCCCTAATGTTTCGAGCGAATTTCTATCGCGCCTCCGCAATACTTCCGGCTCGTTCCTATTGCATCCCTATCGCGCTTGCCGGCGAATTCTAACGCATAACCAATCCGAGCACGGGCGCCGATCAACTCGCGTCAAACACACCGTGCACAAAACTACCCTTACGCCCGATTTGGCGCCCGTCAAATTTTACCGCACATCTAATTCACTGTTCGTCGAACTTCCACGGTATCCAATTTAACCGTACGTCTAACTCGGCCGTCGCACGCCTAATTTGCCGCGCGCCAAATTCATCGCCACTACGAATCCGTTGTCCGGAATTGATAGCTGCCACGAATTCGCCAATAGCTCGATTCGCGCGCTCCCGTTTTTCAATTCGCGTCATTCGGTCGTCTAGTGTGTTCTTCAAACGATGCGAGGCACGGGAGAATGAAACTTAATTGATTCAGAATATCGTTGTTCCAACGAAATATTTTGTCTATGATGTTCTTCCGAAAGTTGTCCCATTCAATTGAGATATAAATGATTGAATCAACTTTTTAATCGGAATTGCCCATGCAGATGTGAAAGAACATCTTAGTGCACTTTTTACAATAGTCAACTTTTGCAGGAAAATAAAGTGTCCTTATTAATTTGGTTCGAATACTGTTATCCGAGCAGAATTATATGTGTAGGTATAATATTACATTTCTGAAAATTGTCTTCCTCGACTTTGAGGCAAATGACAGAATCATTTTTTTTTAATTTAATTTCTTTCAAAATCTCCGGTACAGTTGTAGAAAGTATCTTAGCGACAGTACAAAGTGAATCAATTTTTCACCAAATCCAGTAATAGACAACGGCACTCCATAACGAACCCCGAAGGCAATCTATCGACAGAACCACTCTATCCCATGACAGAGCACCATCCGAGCAACCGCCATCGAGATTATCGTTACCAGGCCAAGATTCGAGCTTTCGGCTGGGCGTGGCTGTCGGTTTTCGGTACAGGGAAACTTTTGCATGCCGATGTCACTCGGTCGAGTCAAGGAGACGTGGAGAAGCGTCCTGAGCGAGAAAGAGAAAGACAGAGACCGAGAGAAAGAGGGAGAGAGACACAGTCAGGCAGGAGGATATAAGACAGCCGTATACTCCGCGCTCCACGAGGCAGTTATATCCCAAAGTCGTGAAGCTTTCCCCGGAATGTACCTTTGCGCGGAAATGACGGCTCTCAGCGTCTAGCGTCGCGACGCACGCGTCCGTGCACCTGAACACACACACAGGCACATAGGAGCCTTCTAACACTGTCCCGAGGCTGGCTGCCGGTTGTCCGACAAGTATACCTAGGAAACGTGTACGGACATTTTCTCTCGCCGAACTCGGGCGTCGGATGTAATTGC
Organism: Anoplius nigerrimus; assembly: GCA_914767735.1. Classification (NCBI taxonomy): domain Eukaryota; kingdom Metazoa; phylum Arthropoda; class Insecta; order Hymenoptera; family Pompilidae; genus Anoplius; species Anoplius nigerrimus. The sequence goes on from OU612086.1 coordinate 876,908, forward strand.
ATCTGACGAAGGTACGGCCTTCCACATTCCGCATTACGGCGCAGTTAGTTATCCGAGTTATGACGCTTGTTAGACACGGGCGCGCATCTCGGAATCAGATCTCGATACTTCCGCGAGCACGGCCGGAAGTTGGCGCCCGATGCCGATTCCGATGTAGGATCGGCCTTCGACTAATTAGGAGATATCGCGAGAGCGGTAACGAGCTCATCCCGTCTCCGACGACTTCGGCTACGACTTCGCTACGCCCGCCCACTCTTCGACGGCCAGAAGAAATTAATTGCCACCGTCTCTCCGCGCACCGGCCTGCTACGGAGGAGGCAGCGTCGGCGTCAGCGTCGGCGTCGGCGTCGGCGTCGATTTTTAGACGATTGTTTAGATGGTTCAATGGAGTTATTGTGGAAGATTGGTTAGAGTATTGAAGGTGTGATATGTTTGTTGGGTTGTCTCGAGGATGTCTTTTAATTGCAGTTGCAATGAGGTATAGGTGTGAAAATTATACTTTTGTTACTTAATTGTATTATGATGGTGTTATATTTACGATACTTGATTTATCGAACGATGAGACAGCGTCAATTTTACTGGCACATTTTTAGACGACTACCCGGTTTGGGCTTTAGATGGATAATTGCGGAAAAGAGAGGTCAACGAATGAGAGCGTGATATATTTGTTGAGTTTCTCCAAGAAGAGTTGTTAATTGGATCTGTAATGAGCTACATGTGCTAGAGTGATGTATTAAGTGTGAACATGATATATTTTCTACTCACTTGTAAACCGGTGAAACACTTTAATTGTTGTGGCACATTTTTAGAAGAAGTTCCGGATGACGAGTCAGTTGAGTAATTGTAGAAAGCATATGTCAGGAAATTAAAGTCGCGAGATGTTATCTTCTCTCGGGAAGAGATGTTAATTGCGACCGTAATTAGATATAAGTATGTGCAAGAATGAAGCGTCAAGTATGAAAATGAGACTTTTGCTACTTGATTGCTGAAAACGTTTGTTAACGATGTCAACGATGTGTAAAATGTTCTGTACGTCGAGTGATGAAACGTAGTCCACTGTATTAGTGACCTATTCACACAGACGGTTAAATTGTACAATGTAATGTTGACATGGTGCTTGCAACTGAACACCATTATATCTTTTTGCCACGTTCGATTACGAAGAGTCGTTAGCTGTAATGATGACATTCTTGAACGATCGTTGAGCTGACGCGTTAGTCGGTTAATTGTCGAAGTGATAGGTCAGTAAATTAGAGCCGCTTGCCGTTCATTAACTTGTCACAGAAAAAGTTGCTAATGGCAGTTCTTACGAAAGACGCGAACGAAAATGAAACGTTAGACATATCACGAAGCAGATGAACAATGTATTAAATGTACATTCCTCTTACACTAATAATCATTATTTTTCTCACTATTTTTCTTTAAAGTACGCATTAGTCGACACAATTCTTATACCTAGTATATTTTATATTTTCACATCAGATTCTGCCTATAAATTTTAAATTATAACGAACCTCATACTTCAATCACTTACAGCCAGCTGGCAGGAAATTCTTGAATTTACATAAGTCAACCTGCAATAGAAATCTACTCTTTCTAAGAATCCACTACCACCATTCCGCTAATACCACAGGACACAGAGCACACTACTCCTCTTGCCAATCGCAGAAATCAATCGGTAAACTGAGCAATTCCTACTTTTCCCCCACACTTTTTTGTCAAACGTCACTTACCCACTCAATTATCCATTCTACGCTGACGCGCTCTCGACACTCACACGTGGCGAGTTAAACTTTTCCGGAAACTCGCATTACACCGGCCAGCACTTACCAATCGAACCCTCGCCAGTCCTTCAATTTCATCGTCAAGATTCAATTACCCTCGTCCGCTCAAGGCATGCAACTTTCGCGTTTGGTGAAATCCTATCCGCGGGTCATACTTAGACTCGTCGGGCACTGAATTAAAACGGCGTTAGCGGCGAGCAATTTAAATACCCCCCCATCCCCACCTCACCTACCCTTTTTTGCACCCCGGTGAATCTTCCGGTCTCGATTCCGCGCGGGAAGAAAAAAAATGGCGGCTAGTTCGCGCGAGCGATTATCTCGAGAAACGTCGAGCTTGACCTAAGTACTGAAGGCTGGATTTATCGCGGTAGCTCGCTCGAACACTCTACCTGCGGATATACAGGGTGTCCCGGTCGATCTTGATATCCCGCTTCTCTCGCTCGCCGTTCGACTGGTAGCGAAAAGTGTTTCGGAGAGTTGAATGGCGGCGAATGTAACTTTGGCGCTATTGGTTGGGTGTGTAAGGGTGATGTAAAGATCAAGTTTGTCTTTTCTTATGGTATCAGGTTGGCAAGGAAAATGATTTCTGTTTTGTAATGTGAAATAAAACTCGTAGTTTTGTAGAGAGGTTTAATTTTAATCAACAATGTATTTTCTCTTTTGTTTCGTAACTTAAACGTTACTTAATGTCAAATGCTGAAAATGAAATATTGTAGTACTCGCAATTTCTTCAATATAATGGCACGTAATCTACGTTTGAACAGAGAAAACACTTTCTTGCCAACCTCATATTTTCTGTTATATTAAGTAAAGTATTAATTTAGAATCGAAGTGTAATAGATTTTCGGTCACGTCAGGTAAAATTATTGTGGCACCATTGCTGTTATACTGAGACATTTGTTCCCATTTATTTGTACACAACATCTTTTACCTGGCGTCTGTTTAAATTATGACGACTCTATCAATGACAATAGTCAAAGTTGAGACGTCAGAGCCGAATAAGGCACCCTGTACCATGACGCACGTGTGTGAAATAGAACGCGTACGGCTGTGTGTACGTGCTCGCATGCATTCGCCCGCCGGCGAATTCTATCTCAGCGTTTATGCGCGCGGCAACGGAAGCAACGTTCGTTCCGCGATTCTGCCAGCGATTTGAAAGAAACGCAGCCACGTCGATGTTGCGAGAAAGCCTTTGAATTGCGACCGGTCGCCAGCATTTGGGTCGCGACGACGAACTGGGGCTGGGCTGATTAAATTTCGTATGCGTTACATTTTCCGCGGGTCGGCCGCCCGTCGAATCGTTCGAATTATGAGAGAAACTTATTGTTAGTCGATTGCTGGCGGCGATTCTTTTGCCGGCATTGCGTTGCTAACCTTTCTGCAGTTGGCGAATTTAATGCTTTTTGTGGGATTCAGGTTGTACCGTGCATTAAGGACTCATGCATAAAGATGTATAATTTAGGGATACTTTGATTTCGATGCTCGTTTGTTGTTAGTTCACGGTCTTCAGGTATGACCTTGCTTGTTCGTAGATTTGTTTCGCAATTTTTTAATGATTTGAGATTTTGAAAGAATGATTGATTTTGACTTTCAAAATGTGAGAACCAAGCCAGCTCGTATTCACAGTATGTACCGAACTACACCCCTAACCCAGAACCCAATTACACCCTAACGCGAACCTATATCAGACGACGACAAAGTATCCATTTGATCCCTATCCCCCGCCATTTTACATTCGCGCTAAATCATCGAGACCTCCTGTGCCCGCGGCAAAAAACGCTTCCTCCTGCCCTCGAGTGACACTTCGGACCCGGCCGAACGACCGCAATCCTAATCGAGCCCCAATTTATGCCGGCCGCGTGAATTATTGAGGCAGAGTTTGCCGACCCTGCTCGGCGGCCATAATGCGAAAAGGCGCGGTTGAAAATCTTTTATTGCCCCGGCAACGGTAGTTGAGACCGAGTCGGCAGGAGTCAGCCGGTAATCGTCGGGGGTCAGGCACGACAAATTACAGACAATTTTCTCACGCTGTCACCCAACGGGACTAAGAAAATGGACAATTCGAGAATCGGGTCGGTGCGAGACGCTCAGATAGTCGAATGGCGTCGAATTAAAGGTTAGTGTTATAGATTGGGTGTGAAGGTCAGCTTCAACTCAACTGTTTTTTTTTATCATCAAGTTGGCAACGAAGTTATTTCGGTTTTGTAGGGTGAAATAAAACTCATACTTTTGTAGAAAGAACAAACTTTAATCGACAGTGTACTTTCTATTTTGTTCTGTAACTTAAATATGATTGATATCAAATGTCAAATGGAAAATATTTAAATGCTGACAGAACTATCTCCGTTTGAATACCGAAAGTTCTTTCTTGTGAAACCAATAGTTTCTGTTGTATTAGGCGAGTTCATAGTTAGTTACAGGAACAGTATTTATTTAGAATCGAAATGTAATACATTTTAGGTGAAATTTGAATCAAGTGAAATCAAATATGTTTGACATAACCAACTAAATAAGCAGATACAAATAACCAAGTACAACCATCACCTTAATTCGGCAGCAACTCAACGTCACAAAGAAAAAAAAACAATTCCAAAAAGGAAAGAATGGATATTAATAATACAATACTGTATTCGTTAAAAGGAAGATTATAGGTATAATTTTTTATTCAGTAACATCAGATTCAATGCTTTCAGTATTCGGATCATGTCGCACTTCTCACTTTAATCGGAAAAATCGGGGCTGTACTTTGGACTTTTCAGTGAAACGATGTTATTATACAAACATTGTGGATGTATTAACATCTTTGATCTAGGATACTGTACATCTAGAAACTGGTAGAGTGACAATGTGAGAGAATTCTCTGTAATCACAGTAATGGTCGACTTCGGACTCTCGCAATAAGTCCCGGTGTTTACACCCGTTTACAGGAACGAGACCAAGTTTTATTACATCGTCTGTCGACCGACTTCCGGATCTGTCGGGAATCTTGGTGGCAGAACGGAGATTTCCTGTATTGCTGCGCTTAGACGGTTAAGACGCGAGTTACGGTCGCCATTGTGGCCTCTTCCCGACAAGAATACTCGTATGACGTACGAACGTATGTTTTATGGCTGGCCGCACTCTTATTTTGGCCACGTTGGTTATTCCTAGGTTTTCCGAATTAATTCGTTGGCACCGACATTGCGCTTGGCCAACTTTGTTCCACGCGAGTTTCGATACGTTATTCTCTCTAACACGAAGTATGGAACTGTTAGCAGTTTCATACGAGTGCAAAGTGGTACAGATAGAAAGCAGACTCTACGAATATTTGTATAATAATTAAAAAAGTCCTATACATTATAGCGGCCCGTACTTTTAATATTTTCAATTACACATATTAATTATGACAGTACACGTAGCTTTCGTGTCTTCAACATTCTTCGTCCTACACACACACAGACCGGTAACTACTACCAGATCACCGTATTTACTTCCGCCCATTCGCATAACACATGCAAATACCCGCGGCACCGTGATTTAGTACTACTTAACCACTTATTCCCGCACGAGCCTTCAAGAAACACGCTTACCTTGCAATAATTGAAATTTATAACGCATTCCGAACATAATGACCCTTCATTAGATTTTCCACCCTGAACCTCACGCGATCACTCGCACACCTTAATTGCACCTGTCCGATCGACGATCCTCTTCAAACTTCGCGAACGACAAAAAGGCAGAAAGTCGGAAAAATGCTCGACAGAAAATGGAGTTCACGCATCATTCCTACCTCACCCATCTCCCCTCCGCGCGACTTAAATCGTCCGAACGGTCACTTTCGAGACTTCGCAGCCTAAGCACGAGATTAATTATCGTAATGGCGGCCGTTCTCAGCTGCGATCCGCGAGCCGTTAGTTCGAACGAACGGAGTGGGGAGTAAATTGTGCCCTCTCGAGTACTGGCGCACTCACTTCCCTCCGAGAGCAATCCACCCCTCCCCGCTTCTCTCTTATCCACCTATCTTTACCACCCCTCAAAGGGTAGTCGAAAGAAAGTCTTTCAGCTGCTCGACGTATCGGCACCGAGTATTTACGACTCCGCGAAACGATGCGCGCCGAGCGCACTCTCTTTTCGACGATCTTTCGCGATACGAGCCTCCGCCTCCCCCCTCCCTCCCTTCCGCCCCAAGCAGCTGCTAAAGTCCAGAGAGAGGCGGGCGAAGGGAAATTTACCCTTCGAGCGGATTATGCGCAAGTTGCGAATAGAGAATTGCACGTGGGTCAGGGCTGTGCGAAATGTTGAGAATGTATGGATGGTACGTACATTCTCTCTCTCTGTCTCTATCTTCGTTCGTTCGTTAATTTGTCTTCCTCATTTTCGGTCCCTTTACTTTTCTGTTTCTTACTTTTTCTTATTCACTCTCGCATTCTTTGTCTCATTTTCTCTCTACCTTACGTTGTATTCTTCACTCTGATATTCTTACTCTCTTCCTTTCTCTTTCTATCTCTTTGTTTTCCTTATTTTCTATTCTTCACTCTCGCATTCTCAGTCTCTCATTTTCTGCCTACCTAACTTTGTATTCTTTTCTCTGATATTCTTACTCTCTTCCTCTCTCGTTCTTTTTCTTACTTAGTGTTCTCCACTGCCGCATTCTTAATCTCTCATTTTTTCTTTACTTTACTCTGTATTCTTCAATCTGATATGATTTTGCTCTCCCTCTCTCTCTTAATCTCTATTTCTCAATCTCTCTCTCTCTCTCTCTCCCTCAATCACTAACTAATCCTCTCGCGTTTTCCCACATACCGCCTATCGACATCGACCTGCGAGCAGCTTAATTTTCGTCAACCAACACGCTTAATACAGGCCAACGCTTGAAAATCGGCCATGACTCATTTTGCGCAGCAAATGGCGCCCAGCAAATTATTGTTCCCCTCCGTCTCTTCCGAGGCTGAGAAAGAAAAGTTTGCGACTGTCACGTTTCTTTCTTCAAGCTCTCCGCCTCGCTATTCTTTCTTTCTCTCCCTCTCTTTTTTTTTGGTAATGAGTATTTTAATGACGCCGTCTCGGAGTGGCATTCAGAGGAGGCATTTTAAAGTTATTTTAAGGAGGGGGCATTTTAAACTCTCTGCGCTCGCAAAAGTTTTTCTCTCTTGGACGCTCCGACTTCCCTGACGTCCCGCTACTTTTGTTGTCGCCTTGAACTCGGCGGTTTTGTCAGTTCGCGTCCCAGTGCTTCCGGTTGGCTCGTTCTGTTACACGCCTTTCGGGATGAGAGTGAAAACGGATTCGTTGTTCATCGTTAACAGTTTTGATGGCTGAATGGTGTGACTTTAATTGCGGATGCTTTTAAGGACTTTTCTACTCTTTTCTTGTCCAACCTTTTGTCCGTATATTTCAATTCCTTTTAACGTCGAGAGCAAATTAAATAATAACAGTATCAAATTATTAACAAGAAGAAACGTCATTGTTTTATGTAGTGAATGAAATATTGTTAGATCCTAAAAAACGGACCGACATTGACAGGATATATTCGTTTTTAGCCAATTACTTCTTCAAGACAAGAGTATAATTTTGTTTATAATCTCTGTACGCAAACTATTACAGACATCATAGTACAATCATGTTTTTGATGGCTATGAATAGACTTACGCTACTTTGAAAAGCAATGAAATGTCGTATTATTCACAATTTTTAAATTCCGTAGGAAATGTAATGTTATAACATAAAAGGATATACATTTATTTTTAATCCAAAGGATATTTACATTTCCTCATAAAATTTGATTGCATAATATTTTCCACATCGGCACTTTCAAAATATACTTTTTCATCACTTCATTAACTAGCAAATTTTCATATTGCAAAATCTTAATGATTTTAAATACATTAGTACGAATTTGCTTCAGACCAAAAAGATCACATAAAAATGGAACTATTAAGGAAGCTAACTCGATTTTCTTGGAAAATGGTCTAACGCCATTTTCAAAATAAATGGCTCACTTAATCTACTCCATCCTCACAAGCATGTTTTGCATAACTTACCTCGCTGTAATAACTTCGATTAATTCAAAATTGCGCATTAATCCACCTTCTCCATGATCCTCCCAAATACGAGCAATCAGTCGGCAATACCCAGCCTTTCATTTTCGATCTACCGGATTAGCGTACGAAAAACTGCGTCATCCGACCTTCCGCCTAATCTCTATATTCCTCCGTCAATAACAATAAAAATAAATCGCCCCCCACTCACCCCACCGACGCCGATACTACGCCGATGATAATAGAATCCTTTTGTACAGCAATAACACTAACACGTTTCCGTTCGCTCGACGTATTTCCGAGATCCTCCGAGCCAGCTCAATCTTAACGGCATCAAGTTGGCCCCGAATGGGATTAGTCCTTCTCCCAAGGATCGAAGCGACAATTTTCTTCGTGCCAATCGACGCAGGGTAGCGGCAACATCCGGTGTAGGGAGAGGGGAGGCGGAGGTGGCCCCCCTCCCCCTACCCTACGCCAACCCCTCCGCTCGTTCGCATTAGCCACTATCGCTGCCACTCGCGCCGTTGATAAACTTCGCGCAAATTGCCGGAATGCGAGCCCTAATTGCCCTCGTCATGACACAATGGCCGGCAATTTATCTCAGCCGTGTTTACCTGACCTTCCTTCGCCGCCATATTGTTCCGCGTTCATTAGCCGTTCTCAGTCGCGAGAAACGATTTTTTTTACCGATGAGCGGCGGATTGAAAGAGCAGGCTGCCTTTTCGGCGTGCAAGGGTCGATTTATCGTCATTAAGCGAGACGACGCTTGGGATGTCGGTTCGATGAAGCGTCTAGACGGCGAGCGTCGTCGCGTTCGACGGCGGAAAGTGAGGTTAGGGTAGCGAAGCGTGGCGGGTGGCGAACGTTGGCGGCGCCAGAGTTGGCTTGGGGTCGATACGGTGGAATTGAATCTGATGAATCAAATTTAAGTGGCCGGTCGTTAAAGGCAATGTTGTTGATGATTAGTGTTGAGCTTAGTCTGTTTTTAGAATTACGGAATTTAGGTTGAGGTGTTGTGTCATTATCTTTTGACTGGAAAGTAGAGGTTAGGATAAGAAAATAATAGATATAGGCTTTAATTTTTTGATTTAGAACGGTAGAAAAAGATGATACTTGCGAGGGTATAGAAACATTTCGAAGTGGCATCAATGTACATTTCTATACTTGCACATAGATTTTCATCCTTCAGCGAAAGTTACCGCTGCTAAATTCGAATTTCGATTAAAATCTGAATAAGTCCTACTTTTCAATAGGCACCTCCACAGAATTGAACCAGAAACAGAAATACAGGTCACACCTGACCTAACCTGCCACATTTCTGCAAGGCTCTCGCGTTCCACCCAAAATATTTAATTTTCCGCAAATAACCACCGCACGGCAAATCAAGTTAAAACGAAAGTATCCTTACGCGACTACCGGCAGAATTCAAGCAATCTCCTGACAGAAATCTCGGCCTCTTCCGTAAGCGCGCGAAATAATCTCACCGTCGAAGACGGCTCTCCCGACTCCGAAGCCGACCTAACCTAGAAACAGCCTTCAATATCGGATCCTAACGCCATTAAGCCGCTTCTGCCGCTCTCAGCGACGCCGGCAAAAGCCGCCCAGCGCAAAATAGAGTCCCCCCCACTCTCGTCCCGCCGACCAGAAATATTCTCTTGCCGAGCATAATTTTCACTCAGCGACCCCCGAGTCCAATCTCGTTCGTCGATCTTTTCCCACGCGATCCCGAAAATAATGAGCGACGCGCCATTGCGAGAGTGCGCATGCGCGGTTCGCCCTCCCTCCCCCCTCGGACAGCAACGTTTCGGGATAACAAGAATTAGCCGCGGTATTAATCGCTAAAGCCAAAGATTAATCCCATTAAATCTGCTCTCGCGTCTAACGAATGGCGACCGTGCCCTCCATTAAATCGGTAATACGCGACGCGGCCGGCATTATCGTCATAGACCGTATATACTAATTTCGTCGAGGCAACAATCTGCATAATTTCGTTAGAGGGACCCTACCGTGGACTCTACCCCCTCCCTCCCTCTCTCTCCCTCCCCTATCTCGTCCCTTTCCGCTCCTCCCTCCCCTGGGCTCGCAATGTCAGTTTCGGTTTGTCTCGCGTATTCGTTCCAGCGGCAGGTATTACCAGATATTTCGTGCCTCTTTCATTGTTTCTGTCATCCTCCACTCTAACGCATTCGCTTCCATTTTGGAACGTCGCTTCGATTTTGATAAGAGCTGTAGCACTACGTTCGTCTCTTTATTCGCGGAGAGCCACGCTGTCGGGTTAGTCTTAATTGATATCGGGTCTGGCTGCTCTTCATTTCAAATTGCAATGTGGTAGGAAGTGAGTGGGGAGTGTACCGGGTGGCGCGGAACGTACTGATCGTTGGCGGAAGAATCGGTTCAGGTGTTCGTTGCATCGGGTGAGACGTGTGGAAGTTTTAACACGTGAAGAGGTGAAGGTCGGTAAAAGAAGTCAAACTGACCTCCCTCCCCTCTCTGCCATTTCCCCCGCGTTTGGAAGTGTTCATCAAGCTGATTGGAGCTTTTCGAGTCATTCGAAAATTAATCAGGACCGTACCGAGTCCATGTTGAAAATTTACGCGATAAAGTTACGGGCTACAATTTTCTCGCCGACGATCCCTAAAGCTACATGTCAATTTTCACTTTTTCTTCCTCCTCAACCCCTCCCCGCCGAACTCATCCGCCTCTCGCTTACCGTCGCGAAACGCCGGGACTACGCGTGTACTAATTTCTGCCGCATCGAGAATCTGCATAATCCGGTTAAAACGAGTATCCGGAGCGAAGCACTCTCTTTCGCCTACCCTCCTCTCACCCTCTTCACCCTGTCGCCCCTCTCCCGACCCTCCAAACATTCCACCCCCGGCTTATCTAATTTCCGTGCCAAGGTTATCCTTATCGGTCGCTCGCTCGATCGCTTCCAGCTGGAACAATTCGTCTCACGCGCCTTGATCCTACGATCTCTCTCTCTCTCTTGGTCTATTAGTCTCTCTCTTTCTCTCTCTCTGTCTCTCATTTACTCACCTTCCCCCTCTCATTGAGCCACTTGATGTATGCTGAGAGGATTACGGCTTACAAGAACGGAGTTAAGGTCGGCGCTGAGAAGAAGGCGAGAACGCGTCGACGAGCAAAAAGGAATCCGAAGAAAGATGGAGGGCGACCGAGGAGGGAATGGGGGTGGAGGGTGTAAAGAATTAACCTTTGTTCGAGAGCTTTCGTCGACATTGCTTATCCGAATGTCGCGGAAGAGAACCGGAAGGAGTGGCAGTGTGTATCGAATGTTTCAGGTGTTTGATGGTTCCGATGAATGTAGAAAAGACGTCTATAGGTTATTGTATGAACCGAACTCTGCTGTATCTACATTTTGCAGCTTTCAAAATTTGTAGTCATTCTAAGTATGTCAGTAGGTCGCAGTGGAAGTTATTTCGATAAATGACCAGAAATTCTGACATCATTCATGCCTATATATCAGAGTACTGAGACGAGTCTACGACTATATACAATCTTCAGCACCTCCACAACATTCCGACATTACTACCACCCCCTTTGTTTTCCGTTTACCCACCACTTCAAATTCCACTGGCTCCTTCCACCATTGATTCAGTCAAATCGTTTTTCTTTCTCTGACCTATAACCCATCACCATGTCGCCACTTTCAAATACTTTTCACCCCCCCCCCCCCTTCCTCCGCCCACCACCGCCCCCATCGATTTCACGCCTCGTCGCCGATCGCGATGCTATCGACGTAATTGCCGGCGGGCAGAGTTCGTGTTTCGCGGGCCGTAAGTGAATTATGCAAATGAAGCCCGCGGCTGGGCATCGAAAATGTCCGCGGCGAAATAAGCGATTGCTCGCCAATTACCGGTCGCGATTTATCGCCGATCCGATGAACGCCCACGCCTGACGACTCCGTTAACCGGCAGTGTGTCGCTCGCGACCCCCCACCGTCGGCAAGCGCCGGAAGAGAGAAAGAGAGGGAAAGTTAATTTTCATTAATTAACTTCGAGCTGGGCGCCAGCCAGATTTAAGGATCCGAGGATACGTAATGTTATGATTTTTTCTATATATATATTTATTATATATATAGAAAAAAAACATTACGATTATATGTATATACGTTAGACTGGGTTTAGAACTCGAGCAGACTTTGTCAGTCTACAAGCTAGAAGAATAAATTCATACTCTTGAATTACTCAACTCAAGATTCATATTTTCATCTGTCATTATCATATTTTTGAATATCTTGAAGTAAGGTGGCGCATGCTCATAGGCTAGTATAACACATAGGTTTCATGTGTGAAAGTGTAAGTGAGTTCGATGGATTAAAGCTGATGGAAGTAAGGGATTTTACAGGTTATACATTGGTGCCCCTTAGGTATATTGATTTTTTGTAAGGCAGTGTGTGTTTAAACGGTGGATTTCCTGCCTTTATTCGAGATTGTTGTTAAGGGTTGAAAGTTACTCTACGAATTGCATACTGCAATTTTTACATTTTATCTCTTTGTATCTGTACTAACTGTTGTCGCGTAACTAAGCATACCGTCAGAAAACAAATTCTATTTTTAAATTTCAATTCCTGTAAACCTCGTCTCCTCCTACCCCCTGCCAAGTAAATAATCCACGTTTCTCTGGCATTACGCTCTCGAAGCAATAACTCTACATCCTTACAAAATCCTCAAATCCGTCTCCACATCCCCCCACCAACTGATTGCCATAAGTTTCATCTAATCGCCCCATCGCAAATTATGTTTTCCGAAGCGCAGACGCTCGCTCATCCGAGTCGAACTGTCTCCCGAGACCGGAAGTACTCAGCCTGCTTTCTCATCGACGAAGTAGACGGAGTGTCGTTTTCTCTCCGCCTCGCGAAAGGTTTATGCAAATCATTCTTCTCGCGGCGGAAAACCGGATTCGGCCGGATTACAACGTCGCGAGAATAATGGCGTCGTTGTCCGTACATCAGCTACTCCCGGCGTCTCTTAATTTATGTTATCCGCTCGCAGGTTCGCGCGCGCGCGCGCGCTCGCGCACTCGTGGCAGCTGATGAAGTTCGTAATTCGCGCTGTCGAACGCACCCGGCGACCGCGGCGTGCTTTGAATTAGAGGCGGATGTAGAGGGCGTTTCGTTCAGCGGACGCTTGTAGCTTCGGCTTGTTCAGTTTTGCCGGCGAGACCGGCGATGCCTGCCCAGAAATTGATGGACACTGTTGGGAGCCTAAGTGAGATTTATGCACTGCGTGCGGCGGATGTCGGCAGCTTTCGGCTACCTCTGTGCCTTTTGCTGTTTGGATAGTGCTGTAGAAATTTTAACTATATAATATAACATATCTTAACTTTAATCACTTCGTTATGTCCCGGTCCACGCAACAATATGTTTAAGATTGCTGTATATGGTGGATATGTGTAGTGACTGTCAGAATACGTCGATAAATAGGGAAGCATTTAAAACTTTATTATTACCTAAGCACGAGATGCATATTTAGACAGGAACATAGGAAGAACGTTTGGCGGGTTTATATCGGTTCTCACAAATGAAGATAGACTTCTGCAATTCGGTTAAAACTGCAAGAAATCATATATTTTGACGACTTTTGACCCATAACTGAAATATCTATGCTTCGCAACGTCTTCGAACGTCTGTCTTCTATCACATCACCCGACTTCGATGAAACTTTCAGTGGAAACGGAGTTAGGTTAGCTGCGAGCTATAAATGTTGAAGACTGATGAGAATCACAGTTCTCGACTACGTTCGACCTCAAATCGTAATACACCCAATCATCCTTACATCCTTCAATACTTATCACTCATCGCATCAATAAGCTTCGATAAAAGTCACTAAACATATTTCTGCCGTACTAGCAAGCTACTTTTCAAATTTTCATTTCACGCTTCGATAACGAAATTCTCGATTTTTACTGTTTCGTCCCAATTCCCGGGGAACCGCAACACTTCTGGCTTCCCAAAACCAAATTCAAATCGTTTCGCCGAATTTCAAAAATGTCAGTTACCTCCTGAATATTCACCGAATATTCCTAAGAGTCACAGTCTACTCCAAAGCCAGGATAAGCGCCGGCAGAAGAGAGTTCGAAATGCGAGGCGGAAAGTGCGTACCTTCGACCCTTTTTTTTTCGAAAAAGGTCGGAACGTCGGTTCAAGATGCGTAAAAATGCGGACGCGGAAATGATGGGAAAAGCAGACGGCGAGGGCTTCGGATGATCCTAACGGCACTCCCGTCGGGCACGGCGGCAAACTGGATCAAAGTTTTCAATTAATAACTTGTCGCCGTCGGTAATATCTTATTTCGAAACTTTCCGCATTACTTCGAGTTCGCTTTCGTCCCAGAAGCCGCGTTGCTCGCCCTTCGTTCGGAAAAGCGGTCGGTATTAAGGTGCTTTCGCCGTCCTTCAACGCTGAAGGTCACACGAGGTTTCTTACCTACGCACATATCGAACTCTTTTGCTTGTAGTAGGTTGTTAAGAACGTAATTTCGGTTTTGTGGTATAAAGTGAAATTCACATTTTTAGAATAAGAATAAGTTTTTATAAAAAATATATTTTCCATGCTGGTCGATGACCTTTTGCCATCTTTCTGGTAACTTCGTAATTTCACACTGATAAACTTCTGATCCTTGTCAGTAAAAAACGGAATGTTCTGTTTGAACACCGAAAACTGTTTCTTGCCAACACATTGCGTATGTGTGATTGCGTTCATGTGTTGTGTGTGGTATTGCATTAGAGAAGACATATAAAACGCAGTTTTAGTGTAATGTTAGTATTAGTAAGTACTTTCAAATTTTTATCGGAGAAGACCAAGATATCGGATACTTATAGAAACAGCAGCTTTTCATCATTCTTGTTTCAATAAAAAAAATACACGTACACCTTGCCAAATATTCCAAATCAACAAAAATTCATCAATTTACGGAACAAAATTTGACCTACCCCTTAAGGTCATGAACGTGACCCACACGTGCAGCTCGTGTTGCGCATCGACCGTAACAGGTACTCCCAACGTTTTTGCTTCCCCCCCCCCCCTTCTCTCCCCCCTTCGCACGCGACTTCGACAAGGACTCGCGCTCATGGTCCTGAAATTCGATTTGCCACGTTTGTCGCTAGGGTCCGTTCCCTCGATATCCGCCGGCACGTGTACAGGGTCCTTGCACAGGATCCCTCGACAGGATCCTTCCGCAGGGTCCTTCCGCAGGGTCCTTCGCCGGGCGCGATCGACGACATGCCCAACGGAATCTTAAGTTCTCAAGCCGTCGCGACGTCGACGGCCGTCGCCGAGCTCTCGAGAAAATGGCGAACAATACACAAACAATCGGTCCGCAGAACCATCGGAGATACGTCACTCCGGCGGGCAGCTCGATTAATTCAATTAATTCAATCCCGTAATTGCTTCCGATCGATCCGACGGCCATCGAAGTTCCGCCGGCTGCTCTTACGTGCCTCGCCCCGACTTTTTTTCCGCCTTCTTCGTCTGCCACCCGGTATCCGAGTGGGCGTTCGCCGGGCGAAGGTATTGCTCGTACTGCGCGTCTTCTGTAAGGGGACTGCGAGTTGGGGGAGTTTTAATTGTTTTCCGAGATTGTAGGTAAGTTGGCGATCGGAGCGATAGTGCGCTGGCCGTTAGTGTCGGTTCTACGCTTCGAATTTTACTGCTTGCGATGTCATGAGGAATAATTAACATACGCTGCTTTATGTAAGGAAACAAGCTGTGTGATAAATATTCAAGCTTGTCACTGTTTTTCTTTGAGATTGTTGCTAATGGCTAAGTATGAAATGGAAGGAAAAGTGATGAATTTTCTGTTTGGAAATGTAACTCTTCTTCTGGGAGGTCGATAAGCTGTATATAGTATAATGTTACGAAAAATAATTAACTAACACTAATTTATTCAAGAACATAGGTGTGTTGAATCGACCGATTATCTATTGTTTTCTTTTCTTTATAATCTTTGTGCATGATGGTGGTGACTCAAACAACACTTCCTGTTTCTTACGGTAATCATCTGAACTTTTAAACGTCTATTAAGATGATTCACTAAAAGCCCGAATATAGCGTTGAAAATTATGGTTATGAACAGCCCCTCGAATCAATAGTTTATGGTCTGCGTGCAGCGAACAATTCGCAGAAAAGCACCAGCGAAAAGTGGTTCTCCGCTCGACGAGGCCGGAGAGCAGAAACTGTTATACCTTGGCCGACTGCAGGCCAAGCCGGATTGCACGTTCAGTGTTTTCCACTGAGTGGCCCTTCAACGCTTCATTATCCACAAGCCAGCAACAAACATCCCACCGATGTACGCACCTCTGACGTCACCCAACCTAATTCAGCCCCTCAATCTCTCCAATTAACCCTATAACGATACCACAGCGTCCAAACCGTTTCAACGCAAACCAAAAGTATCAAAAGATGCAAGCCAAATCTCATCCGTCATTCATCCCTTAGGAAATCGTCATCTTACCTATCAACTAATGACAACTCACATATCGTCCATCCCCTCGTCAGTCGAGAGAAGAGAGGAGGCACAGGTCACTTCTAAACACTGGCACGTAGTAGAGGGATACAGTGAAGGTCCGTCGGGTTGGTGTGCAGGGGGTGGTATAAGGGGTGGGCCGTAGCTTAATTGACGACGAAGGCGCGAAACGTAAAGTGCGCTCCTTAATTGCCAACATCAGTAATTACGGTACTCCCCGGGGCCGTGGGCATTTGCCAAGCCCCTGGGGCTTTTATTCCCAACCTCCCTCTCCCTCGTTCAGCCCCTCGCCACCTAGCCCGCCACCCCGG
Organism: Anoplius nigerrimus; assembly: GCA_914767735.1. Classification (NCBI taxonomy): domain Eukaryota; kingdom Metazoa; phylum Arthropoda; class Insecta; order Hymenoptera; family Pompilidae; genus Anoplius; species Anoplius nigerrimus. Next base: position 893,503 of record OU612086.1, read on the forward strand.
TGGAAGCCGCTTCCACCCCCTCCGAGATTCAACAGCCTCGGCGACGTCGGCGTCGACATCGACGTCGGCGACGTTCTCCTTCCCCGTTCCGAGATTGGCGTCGGCAGTCGTTGACTGGCGAACGTCAGCGTTCGTTCACTTCCACCTGTCCCTTTTCATCCCCTCGGCAACCCCTCGGCAACCCCTCGGATCCACCCCCGCCCGCTCGAGGACCGATAAACAGCGAGCGGTAATTAGATTCTCGGATTCGATCCTTCCGGCGATGGTATACTCGTTTCTTTGTGCTCGGATTTTTTTCCGATTTTTTGAATATGTGCTGCGGTTGTAGCGCGTAGAAGTCAGGGTGGCATTTTTTGTTTTTGAGTTGAGAAGACGGGGAATGGAATCGTCTGGCAGGCCTGATTTTTAGGTAAAGTTTTTAGAATCAATGGATTGATGAGTTTTCGAAGAATAGGTGTTTGTTTATTGTCTCTGAATGTAGGACAGTCTGGGAGACAAAGATCTGTTTTTCTTTGGTCGTTTCTTACTCCCAGTTCAGCTTCGAGCGCTAGCAATCGCAGATAATTAAATTCGCAGAATCGGTCGCTTCGAAAGCGTCGATGCACAACAAAGAACGTTGCAGAATACGGTGAAGCTCGTGAGATTCAAGTTCTGTTACTATAATTAAACTCAAAGTCCATGTTGATGATATTCACTAATCACCATCATTACCGCTAGAGCTATGTACCAATAAAAATGACTGAAACATATAGACCATTTGTTTTGGAAGTGGTGTAGTTAGGTCCATTTAAAAAAGAAATTAAACATCACATAAATAAACCATTTACACCACGTTAATCATAAATTATATGATATCTATTTCTTTTTTAAATATGGACTTACACCAGTTTCAAACTAAGCGGTCCGTATCATGAAACACTCAGGTGAAACATTTTACATTTAAAATTTTCTTTAGCACTCATTAAAACAGATAAACGATTATTTTCCATTTTCTAAGCTCAACCACATTGACTGGCTCTTATCGTTCCAAGTTAAACGAAAACCTGAATAGAAATCGTCGTACAGTTACTAGTGTTAACGGCCGAGAATCAATAATTAGACTCTCACATTCAGCCCGACAACGAGCACCTCTCCACCGAAATGCTGAAAAGTCCGCCCGAGAGCAACACAATCCCACGTACGCCCCGCCCCGGCACATTGTACAGGTCAACGTTTCTCTTCCTCGCGCAAAAGGCCTTCGCTCATTGTTCCCGAAGGAAGAAATTGCGGAATACACTAAGCCCTATCCACCCCCACCCTCCACCTCCCCTCGATTCTTCCTCTCTCCACCTGTCTATCACTCGCCTCCTTTCACCCTTTGTTCCCTCAGTTTTTCATCCCCCTCCAACCCCCGCGCTCATTCTCCGCGCGACTCTCAGTCATTGACTCAGTTTCTCTCATTCACCCCCCCGCCCCCTCCTCCTCCCGCTCCGCATCCCGCGCTCTCGCGCGCGCGTTCCCGCGCCTCGCTCAGGCTCGAGGACTAACCCAGATCTCAATAAAGCGTTGCTTTAAAACAACTTTCGGGCCATTCAGCGAGAACGGGCTTTGCCAGTGACGTCTGCGCGGGTGCCACTTCTAATTGCTCGGCTACCCGTCGTCGTAATCGTCCTCATCGCCGACTGGTACGAGAGCGGTGGGGGTGGCAGCGGGCGGCTGTGGGCGGCTGTGGGGTGGGCTGGAGTGGGAGGGGGGAGCCGCGCTACGGCGTTAGACTCCGAGCGATGGGAGGCGAAGGGGGGGAAGGGGGGAAGGGAGTCGCGCTACGTCGCGAGATTCCGAGCGGGGCAGATGAGGAGCCGACGGGCGATGGGCGGCGATGGGTGGCGATGGGTGGCGAAGGGGGGGAAAGGGGGGAAGGGAGTCGCGCTACGGCGCGAGACTCGGAGCGGCGGATGAAGAGAGCGCGGTAGGGGCGGCGGAGGGGCGGCGGAGGGGAGAGCCGAAGTAGCTCGGCCCCGGGAATGAAAAACCGTGCCACTCGACACTTCTCGTTGTTGTCGCGCCGCTTTTTCATGGCAAATTGCCGCGTAATTAAGCCCGGTCGGAGCTTGTCTCGCGTCCCGGTCGTCGGAGTCCGTTGACAATGCGGCCCTTTGTCGATTGAGAAGACTCGCTTCCCTTCCCCTCCCTCCCTCCCCGCGCCACGGTTCTCCTTCGTCGTCTCAGTAGTCGTCGTCGTCGTTGGGCCGATGCTAATGCCTGGCGGGAAATTAGCCCTCCTCCCCTTCTTCCGTGCACCGCCCCGGTTCCCGGGCTGGGCCGATTCAAGAAAGGGAACTCTTCGGTTTATCCGGGAGCGTTTAATCCAATTATCGCCGGGCGAATCTGCACGGGGCGAGGACTGTTTGATGTCGGGGGAGCTGGACTGATTACCGGATTGCGGTGGGGATGGAGGGGTGTTTTTGATGCTGGAAGATTGATTTCGGGGGTGGTGTGTTGTTATAGTGTGTGTGTGTCGGTTGATAGTATTGATGGAGTAGTTTGGTCCTATCATTTAATGTTTATGTTTTTTATGTAATGAGGGTGATGAGAAATGGATATCGAAGAATATCAGGCTAAGACTGTAATACAAATCGCAGTCAATATGTTTCATGTAGGTGTTTTGATGACAATCGTATAACTATGTTTATAAAATAACATAGTTATGTACCGATATTTGAAGCAGATTTCTTTCTTCTTGACCTTTATATGTACTTATTTTCAACCATGTGTTAATATTTTTGTAAGAAAATTAATATAAGCCCTTGTTTTGGTTGAAAGTGTATATTTTCATGTATGCGCCTTTACAGTTCTCAGAAGTGGGATTGTGGTCTTGCGATTCCTGACAAATAAACATTTTACGTTATGTGTAGTTTAATTACTTCTAATGACGACACTGCAAGGTGTTGAAACAGGTAGAATATTAGTACTTATTTAAATATACACTTTCAACCAAAACAAGGGCTTTTAATAATTTTCTTACAAAAGTTTCTTTCTCTCACAATACCTGAAAAAAATATATTCGAAAATCCACGTAAGCCGGTATATTTTCGCATCGTTCCCTCCTACCGGCACCAAAATAAGTAAACAATTGTATGAAAACGCAGCGTGAAAAATCGATGGTGCGCCCGACTGTCACATTATGCGCTTGATTGGGCGGCGAGCGAATTTTCGAAAAATAAAATGCCCCGAGCGAGGGTGAAATCGCTGCCTGCCCGTTGATTTGGACCCCCTACTCGACAGGGGAAGCGTTGAAAATGTCAGCGTTTCGAGTCCAGTAGCACCCTCGTACGTACGGATTTATAAGCGTAACCGGGACAAAATCTGCGAGAAGTACGATACACGCTCGCGCGGCAGCGAACAAGAGGGTCGGCCACTTCTTTCGGCGTGTGTGCGCGCTAGTTATTTTTTCTGAAGGCCGGACTGCCTTTTTTTCCGCCACCCCCTCCGAAACGGATCCGAAGTGGATAACTCCAGTCGAGCCGGAAAAAAGCGCGCGGGCCGGGGCTTCTAAACAAAACGAGAACTGGCGAGCGCTCAAACGCATCTAAACAATAAGCGCTCGGAGCGCGTACAAAAATACTGCATCCGACAATTTCGCCGTAAAGAACCGGCCGAGGTCAAAAACAGACTCCTCTCTTATTGGATGCCGTGCGGTATCGATTCGAAAGTGACGCGGGCGATATTTCAATTAGACAGGAGACCGAAGTCTTGCGATTAGACTTGTCTTTAACACTGGAACTGTTGACAAGTCACAATGACTTCTCTGGCCCTTTTTATTTATTTTTTTCTTTTACGTCAAGGAAATCTTCGGAAGACTTCTGGCCTTCTTGGGGGGAGGTCAGTGTATGTCAGATTCATACTGACTAAAACGACTTCTCTGGCTTTATCTCAATCATGACTTGCATCTCATGAATTCTTTTCTTTGTTAAAATATTCTTTAAGTAAACCATTCCATTCAATTTTATAAGTTCAAACACATTGACTTGCATAATTTTTTAGCACGTCATCGAAAATATGAGTAGAAATCGGTAATCCCAGTGTTACAAATTCGTTATCCTATCAACGTTCAGAACAGAAAAATAATAGAAATATTTAAACATCTCAGGCAGATGAGATTCTTATCTAATCGGATGCATAAAGGCTTAGATGCATGACTCGGTAGCATGCATATAGCGTTCATGCATAAATGTATGAGTAAGAAACGCACGCCTAATGCACAGATCACCTTGAATGGTTCCAGCGTCCGATTCTCATGGATTCTCGTCAGTTTGGGGAGAAAAATGATAGTTGATCGATTGTCGCCTATTGCGGAGACTCTCGTAATTGATCGCGGACAAGGCTTAAGAGAGGTCGTATTAAATATTCAGTGACAGGCAGATTCGATGCTCGATTCCGAGCCTGCCAAATTGGCAATCTCTCGGCGCGGTTTCCTTAGCGGCCGTTAATTATCGCGAATTGCGCCGTCCATTAACGATGCTCGGCGGTCGGGGGCGACCTCGATTTTGCCCCCGTAAACCTCGCGTCTCAAAACATGGAGCCGGTGTACGAGCCGGCTGGCTGAAATTTCGGGAACTGAGCGCGACTGTTTTGTTCCGCCTGCGGTTCCCGCCCGCGAACGTCTTTACGGCCCAGGAGTTTACTGCGGTTCGACTGTCTACGCTTTCAACCCGCGCACTCGACTAGCCTGCAATTTCTTGATAATGCATATTCTTGCGGTGCCGCTGATGATGGGGATGATCTATATTTCATATTTTGGGACTCTGTATTTTACTGGTTTTCTGACTGTTTATGATTTCAACCTATACATTTTAATACCTACTCTAGAATTTTCTTGATGATCTATATTCTTGCTATTTTCATGATAATGAGAATAATGTATATTTCATGTATTTCATATTCCTACAGTGTGTAATTTACTGTGGTTTGACTGTCTACGCTTTCCACCTGCGCACTGCACCCCGTCTCACATTGATACTACCTATAATACCTTACTCTTATTCGAAACATTCTACTTACATCTTTATATCTTATAATCAAATAAATATACCGATTTACTTCTACCGATATCAAGTAAATGAGGATCACCTATCGAAACAATCCATCTTACCTACATCTTACTCTCGCTGCCTAACATTGATACATTTACTTTCTTACTCTCGCTCAAAACATTTTTACTCATACCGCCATCTTTCAATCAAACAAATATACCAAATTACTGCTAACGACATCAACCATCATCACCCATCCCAATAATCCATCGCACACTAAACACCTCCACTCCCCTCACATTGACACCCCAGCTAAATAAAACCGAGGTAACCGCAAGCGAGCGGACAGCAATTTCTCCGAAGCGGAGGCCGATGGAAATAATTCCTCAATTACTCGTCCAGCCACAATTATCCCCTCGCACTCTCCGACCGATCGACCATTCTGACGATCGAAACGTAACGTGGCACGTCCGCAATTGCTCTCGATTCCGCCGGCCGAGAAAGAGTCTCATGTCAAATACTGACGTCCGGCGAACGAAGCGGGATGGACTGAGAATGAGAATGAGAGAGTCGGACGAACCTGTTATTTCATCATTTCAGCCGATTAAGCGTAATTAAGCCTCGCCTTATCGTCGGGCTGTTGTCGTTCGGCCGCTTGCGAGACTTTCGCTCCGAGACTTGATCCAGTGCATGATGTCGGGATATCGTCTTGCCCGGCGGGCTAATTGCGGGTGTCAGGTCGAGGGTGAAAGGTGCGATGAGCATTTGATACCCTGGATACGCCTGCGGAGTCGTCTTTCGGCAGTGGATCGGGGTTCGTTTTCTTCAAGTCGCTCGGACGATTCTGTTTTTCGAGCGGATGTGGATCGGATTGACGGTGGTTTGTCGTATGAGCTAGATTTCGGAGGTTGGGTCGAAATGCGTTGGAAGTACAGTGGACACCCCTATAACACGGTTTCATGTAAAACAGATTCGACATACATAAGAACAATCAACAGCCTAACTTCGTACACCCTCTTAAACATCCTCTGAAGCAACCCCGAAACAAAAATCGCGACCCCACCCCCAAAAGCATCCAAACAGCAATCCGCAGGTCAGCTCTAACGACACTCCTGGCCAATAAAGCATACGTTCGCGAGGCGGCCCGAACGAGCACATTTAAAATCGGCCCGAAAACACCTCGTCCCCAAATTAAACCGCACCGCCTCCGCCGCGAGACATGTTTACCGCTTCCCCCGCAGTTTCGGGAAACTCCCGAAAACAATTTCGCCGCCCAGCCAGACGATCGCAGCCATGAAATTAATTCGTCCCGCTTCCCGTCGCTCAGATTTATATTAAGATAGCCGTGGAAACATCCTCGACCCTCCCCGCCATCCCTACTATCCGTTCCCACCCTTTTCGCGCCGCCTACCGCCCGACTCCCGAAAGAGGGTCCAAAAAGACCCGACCTCAAATCCCGGCAACGAACGAATCTTCTTCCTCCGTGCCGCTCGAATTAACGGAGATCACGAATATCAGTGTCGAGCGAATATCCGAGGAGTGCGGATCTTAGCTTTCGGAAGGGCGAATCGAGGGGGTAGGGGGGCATGGAGGGGGTTGAAGCGAGGGGTGGAAATTATCTAACGGACCGCGCTACGCCCGGATTTGCCGGGGTTAACCCAGATTTCAATGGAGTCCGCTTTAAAGCGGCCCCCTCCCTCGACCACCTCCCTCGACCACCTCCCACGACCCCCTCCTTCGCCTTCCATTCAGCGGAAACGGTCTGCGTAACTAACAGCTGACCCCCTTCTAATTGCTCCGGATTCTGTCGCCTTCGTGCCAGGATGAAAAACCGTGTAACGCTCCACCCTGCCCCGCTATCCTTCCTTCCGCTTCCGGTTGTCTGCTCCTCGCTCAAAACTGCTGTCTTTCTCTGCCGTTCGATTTACGTCTCTCTGCCATTGGCATTGCCGTGGTCTCCCGGATGTCTCAGTCTCTCAGTTTTTCTCTTTCTATTCCACCCTCTCCTTGTTTCAGACCTAATATATTTTTAATAAGATATTATTCAGATGGTTTAATTAAGACATTAAAATATGAATTCAAAATTATATTTCTGAGTTACAAAAACCGCATTAGCAATTACATATTTATTGTCAAGACTAATTTTTTCACTATTAAGTGTATTTACCCGAGACATAAATTTTAACCTAATATATCACTTTCCTGTTTTACAGTACAACTGTAATATTTTTATATTTGCCCTATAAATACTATAAACAGTATTAACAAGAAAAAACATTGCTGCTATACTAGCAGGATGAGATTTTTTCGGATTAATATCCCTCTTCCTGTCTCTCTGTCTTTCTATATTTCTATCTCTGTCTAGGTTCCACCACATACCGCCATTTGCACGCCGGCCGTCTTTCGTCGAAACAGCCTTCGGGCGGCCGGCGTAAGTGCACTTGTTATTTCGCCATTTCGGGTAATTGCGCGTAATTAAGCCTGCGGTTAGCGAGGGCTACCGTCCAGGAGTCAACGGTGCCCGGGTCAAACAGTGTTAACACTTCGTCGAATTGTCCTTGCTGGGTGAGCGCTTCACGATTCGATGCCTGATCTAAAATTGAGATCATCCTCCCGCCGGCTCTGCGCTTGTGTACGTACACAACATGTGCATATTCCGTCGGTGATACGTCCAAGTTGAATTTGTCGCATAGTTACGAAAATAGCTAAGAGACGATGGAAGGGTTAGTTAACCAGTCAGCTGTGACAACATTCTCAGAGCAGCTTTTAGTTTGTTTGATTTCGTATTTTCCTCCAAAGATACTAAACATATTGAAATTTGTGAATATCTTTTAGTTTCCGCTAAGATTACAGTTTAATGTAATATAAGGTTGCAGCAACCGGTTATTAAACGTCAGTAATAGACGTTTTACATATATCTACTAAAATTCAATGATTTTAATTGTAAATCAATAAATTAAAGTGATTGAAGCTGTTAATAAATTTATTTTATCACATTCTAATTTGAGAGAACAATCAGAAAGGAAGTTTAAAAAAATATAAAACAATGAGGTGTTTGAGCAGTTTGTCTTATTAGATGTATACGTTTAAACTATGTGACATAAGTGGGGGTCAATACCATGCGGAGATGTTTACCGGAATATAAGTATATGCATAACCGCCTTTAATAAGAAATAAAAATACATTTACATTTATACGTTTATAGGATTATAGTAAAGACGTAATTGATGGCAAATGTCAGATCTTTCATACCTAGTACTCACAGTCACATTCGCATGGATGTGGGACTTTTCTGATTATAATTACAGCTAAATTTCCTCCATTTCTCTATGACGGATGTACTCGTCAAACACAGCTGACCAGTTAAAGAATTAAATGGTAGTTACATTCCGGTCGCAGACTGTTCAAGGATTGATCAGAAAGGAAAATTATAAAGAATATATGGAATGAGCAGAAAGGATACCGCGGAATGTCACTCTGCGAGGACGCTTCTTGAGGAACGTATAAGGAAAAATTTGAAGAACGTCCTTCCGCGAATCGCGAGAGAAGCCGGCGTATTCGAGAGGAACGTGTTAAAAATTTCGTTCGTGAATCGAATTCCTGAGACGCCGACGGTTTCCGTCGGATATGTGCCGCTAACGAAGAAGTTCAAAGTTTTCAATTACGACCTAAGGGTCGTACGATTAAGGACGAAGCAGTAGAATGTATCTAATCTCAAGAAATCGTAGAGAAAATACGGAGGATTATTATTAACGGCCAATATGCTATTCTTTGAGAACAAGGTCCCGAGCTGCGGAGAGTGAGAACAAAAATCGGAGAATGTCAATCTGTGAGGACGAAGAAGCTGGCATATTCAACAGGGACCCGTTAGAAATTTCCCCCGTGAATCGAATTCCTATGGATTCAGCTCCTTTCCAGGAAATGCGAAACTATACCCATCGTAAAGTGCTATCAAGGATATTTCAACTGTTTTCTGAATCAACTCGTAGGAAGCTCGGAGAAAATGAATTGTAAATTTAATAAGGTTATACGAAGAGAAATAAAAGCAATGACTGGCAGCTCTACAAAAACCTAGTAAAATGTAATCACAGCAATGTAAAGAATAAATTCTTGTCGCTCCTACTGCTTTTCACGAAATGTAGAACTTAATAGCTAACACTCTTACAAAACCTAGATTACGGTGTTATAGAAGTAACATTTGTGCCCCCTGTATGACCTTGCCACTGAAAGGGGTAGAACTGTTCGATTATTCGAAGGTAGAGCTAAGACGTAGTGATCTTGTTTTTCGAGAAGAAAACAAGAGGATTTAACGAGAGCATTAGCAGAATAAGTAAGAGGTTCAAGATTTACTCTTCGTTGAAATGTACATGATCCTGCATGCTGATGAAGAGCTAAAGATAAAGATTGACTACAATCTATCAATTCTAGGTCACGCATACATAATCAAAGGAAAAGCTGTTTACCAATACAACAATCCTGTAGTCCCTACAAAGATGCAGAAAGCATAATTGAAGGGAGTAGTTAAACATTTCCCCGGATTTTTTCTTTGCTCTGAATGTCGTCTCCATGACATTCCCAGCGACAAAGAAGTTAGTAATGTCCACCAAACTTGTCTTTTCCCTTTAAGCCGTTCCAATGACATTGCCGACAACCGAACACCCAAAAACGTCCCTGGAACATATCTTCGTCCTTGAAGCCGATCCCATGACATTGCCGCCGAGTCACGCAGCATTTCGGCGCCGGGTAATGCGATTAGCGCGGTTGTTGATTCTCGAGTCAAGCTCGACGTTAACGGTCGGTCGGATCGCCCTTAGCGTCGGCAGGTACCTTCTCGCGATTCGGTGACTGATCTAAAATTGAGATCAGCCCCCGGCTTCGGGGTCGTATCGATTCCCGGCCGCTACTCGGCTCCTTACCTGCAGCCAGACCGGCCTCATCGGCCATGATCTTACCCGGAACCTCGAGCCAGCCGTCAATATTTGCGCGGAACGAGCGTGTCTATCCGACAGCATTATGGAATCCTAATGGCGGAGCGTGGCGCTTGTTGACCGAAATAAAAGGATAAGGTGCAACGTTGAGGCTGTGGATGTTTGTCCGACGTTGAAGCTTGCCTGACTCGAAAAGAAGGCGGTCAGGTGTTGGAACTCTGCAGAAAGACGGTGGATCTGGTCTTTAGGGGTGGACATTGCGTACGTGGAGAAGGGGTAGTTTTAGGGTAGGAATCTGAAAACTAACATGTCGGTTTAAGAGCTAAATTTTGGAATATAGTCTTTTCTAGTATTTCGTCAGAAATTGAATGTGAGAAAGAGTTAAATAACGGAGTAGGTTTAGTTTTATATGTAAAATTTGCATATGGTGGGTTAAGGAGGTTTGTTTATGAGTATATTTTTGTTTCAGGTAAGCGAAAGAGGGCTTCGGTGGTTGAGCGATGATGAAAATTGGCCTGGAGAGCCAATCATAAGTTTCTCGCGTGATTGAAAGCCATTGTGAGGTATACTATGTACTTATAGTCTAATAGTATTGCAATAACAATGTTTTTATCTGACGATGTACAACTTTGTCCGATACTGCAATTATGTAGGGATGTTGGCAGTACGGTAAAAGTTTTGAGAGATATTGCTTGTTTAATATGAAGAAAGATCCAAATTAGACGAGACTGTTCCATGCATCTTTCGAAGTTGAATCGTACCGTTGGAGTTAGGAACTTGTTCAAATGTACTACATGTGCTTTAACAGGTTTTGTTATACAACCATAAAGTATTGAAATTATTGGCCGAGTTGGTCACGTAAAATAGGAAATAAGAATAAGGTGGTGTGTTCCAAAAATTCGTTTCGTCCCGGATCTACTGGCGGACTCTACAGTAGGGCTATGCCAGTAGATTCTGCCCTAGACGAACACATTTTTGCCCATTTTGTTATACGATGTTTGCTACCACTGAATGCCACGTTCAACAAGATATACTGTTCTTCTAAAAACTTCCCCGAAAATCTTCAAAAAATAAATATTCTCCGCATTTTGATAACTTCCTATCTGTGAAGTGACCTCTTTGCCCTTGAAATTCGATACACAAATTACTTTTAAACTCGTAACTGTCCGTAAAGTAATAGTAATTTCATTCGAAAGGATACATGATTTTGTCAAATCTTTGTAACAGGTTTCATTAACGAAAACTACAGATAAAAGCAGAAAACTGGGAAGGACAAACATATTTCACGTAAAAGCAAAGAACTTCCCGTTTCAACTGAGCTCCTGCGCATATTACCAAATTGCTAACGAAGATTGATGTACGTTCTAATAGCATGCTCCAAAAGGTCTCGCATTACTAAATGTTGCTAATGGACGTACATATTATGAATCGAAAGCAAACTTTTGAGACACCTAACCCTCCCACGACGTTAATTCGTGCCACGGTATCCTTGCTAACCAAAACTTCGAGGCCGTGCATTCAAAATTAAACAAATTGTAATTAAATAACTTGCTGTAAAGGCAACCCGTCTCAGAAGACGCGCAATTTGCTTAAATTTTCATATTAGATATACCGACGATTTCTATTCATTCAGTTACTTATCTGGCGCAAAAGAATACAAAAATAAAATATTCCGTGAGAGAAGAGTCGGTATTAAGATCAGGCCAATTATTTTGACATGTCGTAAATGTAAATCTATTTTTAATTTCTTATAATGACAAATGCAATTAGGCAAGTAGAAAAAAATGAATCATATACACTCCCCGTTTAATGCAATATAAAACGTCAAACAAATTATTTGACGAATAAAAACAATATACATCCTTAACTGAAGAGGTAAAAATTACAATATACATTACACAATAACCTATATCTCTCTCAACCAGCCAATCAGAGATGCTCACTACGTCCGACAATAAAGAAATCTTTACTCAAATTACAGTCCGGAAGACATTTGCAAGTTTTTAATCAGACTCTTGACATTTTTGCAACCATTAAGCGCACTCGTTCTTTGACTCCCACATGGCCGAAAATCCGATATGCCCAGGCTTGAAGCTGACGATATCGGTTCAAGCTGGCGACGTGGACCGTTGTTACCTTGCCATTTCAGGTAATTGTGCGCAATTAGGCGCGGTTAACGGCTAACGCGAGTTGTACTCGAAGGTCTCGTGTTAACACCTCGTCGAATTGTCCCACTTACGTCCCTAGGGACTTTTCCGCCGTTCCGTTCGGCCTTACGCACACTTGCGCCGGCCATTATCAAAGTGGGCTAACCGGGAATAGTAAGAAAGAGTGTGCTTAATCTATCGTATCGCTGCGGCGAACGACGTAGGCAGCAGAATTCGACTTGAGTTTTCGCAATTTTCGACTTTGGCCACTTTTGCTGTGGCACGTGCAAGCTTTAGGAATGGTTGAACTTCGAAGGGAGGATGTGGAAGGGTCGTGTATGTTCGAGTGTGTAGTATTAGGTTTTAACATGGTGGACTAGGTCAGTTTTTGATAACTGTTATATATTCGTCGTATTATGTTTTACAATTACAATCCACTAAAACAGTAAACTCTATAATTACTGTACACGACGGTACAAAAATTTGTTTCTCTTCCTCGTTATTTAAAATAATATCAACGCTAGCTTCTTCACATTCCTTAAAAATTCGACTGCAATATATTTTATCCTTTCACGTGTCAATGTTTCAATTTCCAGACGGTGGAAATATTTTCAATGAACTTCCGTCGAGCGTCTTCGCGGAGGAGCGTAAACTTTGAATAATGACTCTCTTATTCATGAAAGATAACTCATTTTAAGTTCTGAATATAAAATGCACTGCGTGCGGGTTAACGGCGGGCTTTTTAATGATTCCCAACTTTACATTCACCTGCAGAGCGGCGCATTCATTTCTGAGAAAGGAGGCACTAATTGACACCAAATATTTTCACCGCCTCCATTCGCACATATTACTTTTACTGCCATTTCATAAGTGACATTGTCTTAAATAAAATCATAATTTTGCCTTAATATTGTAACTACCACGAGCAAGTCTAAATTGGAATATCGCTGTCAATAGTTACACAAATATTATTGCAAAAAGAGAGTTCTAATCCGGTGTTGGTAATAAAAATATTTACCAACTTGATTGTTCTGTACGTCAAATTCTACTTTTTTTGTAAAGCATTAATTTGGCATTGAATTAAGAACGTTGATAGTGATTGCTTGCAAGTCGTTTTTAATTATACATATTTATTTTAAAAATATGCTTTTTTATTATAAACGGTTTGTGGTATACTACTTTTTCAGAATAGGCCGTTGATATCTTTCAATCGAAGAAATGCTACCTTCATCCCCCCTCCCCTGCCTATATTGTTTTCATATTCACCACCGTATTTCGAATGACATTTAAATTTACTGCAACATTTCTCAAAATTCACAGTACTACATACAATTTCAAGAAAAAGTCTGCCCTCACATTCTACACAGTGCGATTTGCCACTCTCAACGCCTTTACAACCACTTCGCAACCCTTCTACCCCGAAACAAAACCCTCCCCGAATCCTCCCCCAAGCAGCCCGACTCTTATTTTTCCACCCCCGATCGGCAGCCGAGCTTCCCTCTGAATCTTGACCCCGAAACCGGAAAGGATTCAAAGTGCTCCGAGACTCGAACTCGCGCCGTCGTTCCGAGGGAATTTAATTGATTTAATTATCACTCAACTCCCCCCCCCCCCCTCCCTCCATCTCTTCCCACCCCTCTTCCACGCGGCGAGAGATTCCCGTCGCAGACTCCGCGACTTGCGCGAGCGGAATATTCATTCAGTCCTCCGGCCGTTCCGAGAAATTTCCTGTCATCCGGTCCTCCGCGGCCGCTTCCGCTTCCGCTATCGAATCCGAGAGTCGTCGAGAGATCGATTGTGTCGCACGGCCGAGCGCGGAAGACGTCGGCCGAGAAAACGAGGGAAGGGTGGAAGGGCAGGAGTGGTGGTAGGGAGATAGGTAGGGTGCAAGAGGGGGTGGGCAGTTAAAGCCACGAAAAGAGGGACTGCCGGGGTTCGGCGTCTCTAAGGCAGAAAAGATATCCGCCTTTCCATTGCCGCCTTAATCCAGCGGTAGGAAACGTCTTAATTGGAGCTTAAGGGCAAAAGAAACCGCGGGTCACTGTATTACGATCAGCGACGGCGGCAGAGAGAGAGAGAGAAAGAGAGAGAGAGAGAGAGAGAGAGAGAGAGAGAGACTGGGGGGAGGAGGGGGTAAAGGGTGGGTTGAGGCTGTGGAATTGGTGGAGGAGTGGGGAGACTCTCGACCGCACCAGACCCAGTTGCTTTCATTAAGGCAGTTGAGGTTCCGTCTTCCCCCCCCCCCCCCCTCTTCTTCTTCTTCAACCCTCTCTCTTCCACTCCTCTCTCGATCTTTCTTCCTCTTTTCTTTCGTTCACCTTTCTTGGCTTCACTGCCTTACTCGGTTGGCTGGCTTCGGGCTGCTTTCTTTTGCATCGGCGGTGTCCTTGGGTCTTGTTCTCCTTATTCCTCGGCACTCTTTGCTTTGGTCTTCCCGTTCCGGGACTCTGTTGTTCTCTTCATCTTCGGCACCGACAACTCTTGCCTTCTCGACGAGTCGCCCCGCTAATTCAGCGTCCTAATCGCAATTATGTCTCGCGGTCGATGCGTCGATATCTCGATTCCGCTGACCTTAGGTGTCGACTACTTTCGATCTCGTAATCGCTGAATTTCGTCGATCGTAAGGAAACAATTGCAGGAACGCTCTTCGAAAAATCCTATATTTTAAGTATGTTCGCTTCTGACAGACGTCAGCTTGTCAGGAGAGAACAGACGCAGACAATCGTGACAGCACCTGGGCCTCCTCGTAGTCCGGAAGAATCGAGTGGTACACGGAAGCCATTGTCCAAAACCTTCTACGCATTCCGTACTTATCATTCACCCGATCCATAGAACCTAAAGGGTGATCCATGGATTACGAGCATACTGGATATCATAACAGTACCTTCAAGCTACCCTCCCATCATTTCACGCTCCCGTTCTTTCTCTCCCAGCTTCCCTGATTTCCTTACCGACCCCTCGCCCACCACCACCCCTCCCCCCTCTCTCTCATTCCATCGTTTCGCCAACCGACGTCCCGTCGGTCATAAATAGCGCGTCTTCGAATTCCTGCCGCGGCCTCGACCGAGGCCACTTCCCCGCCGCCGCAGGTAACAATGCGTCCATTCATACGCTGAATGGAGCGCCGGTGGTCCTTTTCATATTCCTTTCTTTCTCCTCCTCCTCCCTCCTCCGCCACCCTCTCACCACACCGTCCACCCCTCCGTCCACCCCTCCGGCCGTCGCGGTCGGGTTCGTTCCACTCGCCGGCCTCCGGTTCCAAAGTACACAGAGCCGTGCGTACCACCTCCTCCTGCTCCGTTGGCACCCTGCTGCCCATCCCCACTCCGCTCGCCCTCGCAGCGGGCCAAGTTAGCGCAGGTGTACGCGTATAATGTCCGCATTATGTACGTATATTTTATAGCGCCCCGTACGAACGGGAGCACGTACACACGTATATGCAAATATATATATATATATATATAGATGCGTGTTTGGGGATGTGTGTGTGTGTGTGTATACCACTCGGCATGGCGCGAACGTTAATACGAGCATCGTCGGCGAGAGAGCATGATGTTCCGCCTGGGATCGATCGGAAACTATCCTCTGCCGAATGCTCTTCTTCGTAGGGTAGGGCGGAAGCTTGGGGTTATGAACGACTCGTTGCGGAGGACGGGTCACTCCCGCGTTCCTCCCTTTTTTTCGCCTCCTTTTCCTGTTTTGACGTACGCCGGCCTCGGAAGAGCAGAGAGTGAGAGAGAGAGAAAGAGAAAAAAAAAGAAGGTGGTTGGAGAGTTGAATAAGTAGGATGAGGGATGCGAAGGTGGGATGAGGGCCGGATTTATCGCGCACCTTTGTGCCGATCACATGACTCTCGACATGTGTATTTATGCCTACCCCCCTCCCCTCCTCCTCTCCCCACCCCACCCGCACCTTCTGCCCGCAGAGATGAAAGACACCGAATTTTTTTCGTTGCGGCCTCGCGCCACTTTGCGGCTCTGCGCCGGAGGGGGCGGCAGTGGTGTGGGGGATGAGGGGTTGAAGGAGTGGGAGTCTTTCAGTGTTTAAAGAGATCTTTATCCCGTTGAGTGGGAGGTTATGACGTGACGGTGATATCGTTTAGCATTTGCCGGGAAGTGGAAAGGAATACGGGGGCGCGTGTCAGTTCGCACCCCCTTCATCCTTTGTTGCCCGTAATTACTCGTTTCTTTCGCGCTCATCTGCTTTATTTGCCCCCCCCCCCGTCCTCCTCCCTCTACTCCTACCTCGTTTCCCTAAGCTGCGGGCCTGGCCTCGAAATTAAAATGTTCGCCCGGACTCTCACTGCGGGATATTACTCGTCGGGGCAGTTTACGTTTCAGATTTTCTCGGACTTAATTCTCGTCACCTTCAAGGTCGCGAATGTTGCGAATGACATAATTTGAGAAATAAAAAGTGTAGTCGAAGTTGTAACGGTATAACATGACAATTGTGGGATTTGAATAACTAATAAATGATTATTATCCCGTAGAAATAAAAGTGCAGACAAATGTCGACCACGTAAAAACGTATTATATAGACAGAACAAGAGGCAATCCAAATTTAGGACACTGATTGGAACTAAATATGTACAGGAACAACCTTCACCGGAATAAACAATCACTTAGTACCATCCGTACAATTCTGAACGGTTTGTAAAAAAGAGAATCCACTCATAATCATCTATCTGTACGTGAAGCTTTTGATCTGTTCAGTCAACTTTCACCGAAGTTCACTTTTCAACGAAAAAATTGTTTATAATCATAACACGGCTACTTCCGTATTATTTAATACTGAACCCCAGGCTACTACTTCGGTCGCAGCTTACGTTATTACATCCGTCTGCAGACTCTTCGTTCTATTCCTATCTCCATCCGGCCGATATCTTCTTCTCTCCGGCTCCATTCGCTTATTTATTTGTCTGCGTCCCGGTATATCTGCCTTCATCTTTATACCGCCGACCATCCTCCCGTCTCAGCCCTTCCACTCTCTGAATACGCTCGTGATGCATTCCTCCCGATAAACAAAGTGATCACGCGATCCATTCATCAAAACGTGCCGGTCCAAGCCACCGGCCCAAGCCACCGGCCAGTCACTGTCAAATTTCGAAAACAGCGAGCCACCGCATTGGCCGGAATTCAACTCGGCAACTGTCCAAAGGGAAGAAGTGCGATTCTAATGAGACGGATCCTGTGCTCCGAACTCGCCGCGAAATTAAAAGGCCAGATCCGGATTTTGAGAAGATCTGTATATACTTAATTAAGAAGGTTTCGTTTTTGGAATTTATTCGGGTGGCGAAAGTGGAATATTTATATTTTCGATTTTTAGGGGGGAATTCTATAGAGGCTGAAGGATTTAGAGTTTGTTGGGCCGAAGTTTCGAGGAAATGAGTTTTGAGAAGAAAGCTTGGGCTATATGCGATTAAGACCGTATGCTTTCTTAAATTTATTCAGGGGTAAAAGTAAAATTGTTTTTATTTCGGATTTTTGTGTAGGAAGTTAAGTAGGAGTGAAGGATGTAGAGTTTATATGGTGTTAAGATTTTGGGAAAGAAGACTGGATCTTTATGTACTTAAGAACGTTTTGCTTTTGAAATTTGTTCTGGGGCTGAAGCTAGATATTGAGACTAAATTTAGGGGTTGAAGAATGTATAGTTCACGTGAGTGTGAGGTTACTTTATTAGTCCGATTTTTTAAAGGAGAGGAAGACGTTTCTATGTAATCAAAAATAGAAGAATGCATTTTAGATCAGACATTAATCTGATGATAATTTAATATGTAATTACTATAATGTTAATTGAAACTTTGATTTTTATGTTAACAAATAGTACATTTAATATGTGGACGATCCACATTATATAAAATTAAAACATATGCCAAAATCACAAATGCACGATTTATGTAAAATTCGCTCATACTGTGTAAATCGCTATTAACATAAAATTAACATGTCAATGAATCACATCTAGCCTCATTTTACAGTTGGCAAGGCATTGACATTCCTTTCATGCGACTGATTGTTAATAGAAGTTTGCGCATTCATGCGTTAATTCGTGCACGATCGTGACATAATGCGTCATATGTCGAACAGCTCAAAGTAATTGAACCGCGTTTTCAAGTATCATTTTTAAATATTTCCCTGGAGAGTTACGCGCCCGAGTGTATATAATTTACGCGGTGAAAATTTGCTTTCCCCACGGCATACGATATTTACATTGTCAATACATGATCAAAACCTCGCGAAGCGGTAATTCAATGTTTGATGTCAGTACCAAAAGAATTTGAATATCATCCTTCCGCTGTTCTTGATTAAAATCTGAATCGATTCTCCGCTTTGTTACGCAATTACGAATTTGTTACTTCCTCATTTAATGTACAATAGGGTTCTCAACTTTTTTTTATATAACAATCAGTATTGATGTGTAATGTAAAATGAGATTGCAAACAATCAATTCCTGTATAATAGTTGGTTTTTTGGTCGGTTTGGACAATCATCCTTATCTATTTAGGGAACAAGGGAAAAATATGCAGAGTGTACCTGACGGAATTCAATATTCTGTATAAATAGTACATAAAAATGTGGAGATCAGAAATCTTTCTCTCAATTGACCCGATATCGATCTCAGACATCTGAAGCAAAATTGCATATTTCCGTCTGGATTCCAGACGTCGAAAAAAGAATCGACGGCCTTTCTGCGGTTTCCGGGTGGAAGCCGCGACCTTGAAGTTCAATAAACCGCGTCTGTGGGTCGAAGCTGGTGGCAAACGACAAAGTGTCCCCCCACTTGAATTCCTTAGAAACTGCTTTGCATCATCAATCCTACTTTTAATCGTCGGTTATTAAATGCAGAAGCTGACGGTGTCCCACATCTAGCACCTACCCGGTTCAAAACGGCAGACTGACCTGCGTTGCACTTTACACGAGCCTTCCGAATTAAGCGGGAATTAATTTGAGAACTCAATTTGCTGAACTCCATTATGATCGGGCAACTTTTGTGGGTGGGGGTGGACGAAGATTGCTGAATTGCTGCGTTGGCCGACATTCTCGATTGGACGGTTCTGAATTATGATGGTGTTAAGGTATTCTTCATTGGTTGAGGTTAGAATTTCTTGAGGTTAACGTTATTTGGCTGATACTTTTATTCTTTTTGTTAGCACTTAAGCGAGATATCAATATTATGATCCAGCAAATTTTGTAGATGACGGTGGACGAAGATTGCTGAATTGCTACTTTAGCCGACAGTATTTACGGTTGGGTTACTCTGAATTATGGTTGTGTTAACGCATTGTTGATAGGACAAAGTCAGGATTAAAGTTATTCGGTTAATAGGAACACTTCTTACGTTTGGTATCTTTTAGGTGAATTCGACTACAGATATGTGTATACTGAAATAAAATTGTTAGTGAACGAGCAATATTTATTTAAACTAACATAATTCGGCAGACAGGGGCATTCTTCATGTTCGATGATTTTCACCTAAATTCGAGATTACATATATACATACTCTAAAGCTCTATTATTCCCCAGACTTAAGTATACCTCCACACCCAAAAATCTCTCTACCTGTACTTTCCGAAACCTTTACATTAAACTCATTTGCCGTGCACTTTCCGCACAAGCCAAAAGTTCCACATATCCAATAATATTCCGCAAGTACCAAATATAGCAATGAAACTTAATTGTTTCAAACGCATGTCGAAACGAGTGAACTGTGATTCAGAAAGCTTTCACAGAGTGAGCAGAGATTCTTCATACAGGCATAACTGAGCGAATCGAGAGTCCGTAGATGCGATCGCATACGTTCGATAGAATGCACTTGCTGGCGGCCTCGGTTCTTTGATCCTCGCTTATCGCCTGGCGAGCTGCATTTGCCGCACGCTGATACGCTGAGCCAGGATTAGCCGCTAATCAGGACTTCGATATGTTTGCGCATTAGCGGCGCGAATTTGTCGACAACAGCAGGACTTCGCGCACCTTATCTTCGAGGTTGCGCATTTTCGTTTGATCAAAGATGTGTGCTTCTGGTCTGGATTTTCAGATTAGTTCAGCAGATTTCCTCTCTTTGGAGCATGTGAGTTTTTGTTAATGTTTAACAAGTGATTGCACATATGTTATGTATATCGTGGTAAAATTAATCAATTTTTGTATGATAACAGAACACTTTGTCTCTGAACTCTGGAAAGCATTGTTCTTGTATCTTGTTCTGTAGTGTTTTATGTTCCTCTGTACATGTGTTAGTTCTTTATTGAACTGAGTCTCTGGCTAGACGCACACTATTATCATACCTAAATATATCTTAAATTACTCTTAAATTCTTGTATATTATATATTTTTCATCATTGAAGCCATTACTATGTATCGAATTCATTTCAAAATTCATTACATCCACGCATTGCTACATACCTACATATAAAAATGCAAAATGTACGCAAGTGGCGTTAAGAGTATAAATATTTAAAACTTTTCGTCCCATGTAACAAGAGCCTGCAGCGCATATTGTTGAATAAATAAGAAAAGGTGGAAACGACCTGTGAAAGGTACCGCGTAAGGTTTCCTTATTTATACCTTCGCTCCTTTGTCGCGTACCCTAAGGGAACCCAATCACTCTCCATTGATCGGGCGATCAATGAAAAATTCGTGTACACGTTTGTCTTTGATTGGCAAAAGATCGAAGCCCCGCTCCTTCTTCGCTTATTAAGACGTTCAGTCTTTCCTACGGATTCCAGACATTTTATAGAAAAGTTCTCGGCGGCTTCAGACATTATATTTGCCTGAACAGCATCTTTCACTAGCGACAGCCGCCAATGCTTTACGTCATTATTAAAGAAAATATTTCTCCAGGAAGATAGGAATTTTTCTGTTCAAGGTGAAGCACGGCCGTAATTCTCGTTTACGAAAAATCTCTAATCCGTATTCCTTCATTCCACGCTCCTCCCGCGCTCGTCATATCTATACAAACAAAAAAAAAGAGAATCGCCTGAAAATCATTTTCACCCCGAAATCATACGCCAGCCGCAAAAGTTCTATTCTGCGACCGAAACTTTGTTCCCTCCGCAATTTTCTCCGACTTTTCATAATCAGCGGAGTGGGAAAAAAATACTGCGTGATCTTGCAACGACGACCTTTGCAAGGACTTTTAATTAACCCTGCAATTTATCTATTTCGTATGATCCCTTGCGATATAGTAATATTAATAATTATTATCATCTTTATCATCAATATCCTATATATGGGCCGTTTATTTTGAAAGCGGTGTGAGTTTATATTTAAAAAAAAATGAGATATCATATAATTTATGATTAACGCGGTGTAAACGGTTTATTTATGTGATATTTATTTCTTTAATAATGGACTAACACCACTTTTAAAATAATATTTTTATATATGTATATTTCATTCCTTGTGCATTACGTGACTAAAACTATCATTGACAAGCTTTCCATTTTCCAACATTTTTTAACCTGAAACCCCCATTCACGCATAATCGAAACATTCCGCGGCGAGCGCGAGTGAAGCAACGCTCATCAACCCTTCCAAACTTCCCCCGCAAAATTTGCCGAGCGCCACGCGTCGAACTGAAGGTTAGCCGGCCAGGACTGCGCCGATTTTTCCCCGAGAAATTTCCATCCGGCCAGGGCGAAAACGTCGAAGCTGCTCTTTCGCTCTACGTAACTCTGACGTCAGACGAATGCACTCCGCCTCATCCCTTCCCCCTCTACCCCCTCCACCATTCGCCCCATCGAGATTGAATCTACCGAGATCATAACTCCAACTTTTCAATTAACGAACCCGCTTTCCGTTCTACTCTCCTTCTTCCCTCTCCCTTCCGCGAGTCTCCCTTCAACCCCTTCGCCGTCCCGCTGACCGGCATCTCTTTTTTTCTCCACTTTTCGTTACTCTCAGTTAACAAAGAGTTTACCATTAATCAGACTGCCAGCCGAAGATGCTTCTTGAACGGCCGCAGGGCACGTAGGCTATATATCCTGCTTAAACGCTCGAGACAAGTCCCTTTCTTTTGCGGCTCGCCCCCCTTCACCCCCCCTCTTCACCCAACTCCTCTCTCCACACTACGCTCGCTCGCAGTCTCCACATCTCGCCCTCCCCTCCCTCGCCGCCACGACTCCCCCCACCACTCCCCCCACCCTCTTCACCCAACTGCGGCCCGTACATTTTTCTGCCTCGCTATCGGATCGCATTATGCGCCGTCACGTCTTAATAAATTTACGAGCGAGGATCCGATTGCCACCGGCCCGAGGCTGCCAATTTTAATATTAACTCGGCGAGAGATATGCGTGAGTCGAACGTACACGTACGCCTGTTTTTCCGCCTATCTGTCAGTCCAGGCTGTGGCGTCTATCATGCTCTCATTTTGGTCGGATGATGGTAAGGCTGAGATTTTTACGGTGGGGTATCAATTGCGGTTAGGATGACTCCATGACCATGTTTTGGATTTTGGGAGATTTTTGAGGTGGTCGATGGATGTTCTGTGTGGAGTTTGCGTTTGGAGGAGGTTATGTTGAGATTCTTGGGAGGTGTTGACTTTTTGGGGCTAGGAGGAGTGGTGGTGTTGATGGGTGAAAGACTTTGGGTTTATTATTGGGATTGATGAAGCAATGATTTGAAGGTATGAAGTGAGTTGTAATTGATGATGGTGTTTTGTATTATATAAATGAATAAGAATTTAATTCGTCGACTAATCTCTTATGTAAAAAAACGATCAATTATCGAGGAGCCGTAGTGCAGATAGTATCAGCGTGGTTATCGAATGGGTAATGATGTAAATAAGCGCGGTTAATTGTTATCCGGAATATACATTGATATTTGACGTGTGCAGTAGCCGAATAAATATTAAAGTCAATATATGAACCACTTAATAAAGGATCAGCACACACACAATGCTCCACCATTTACCATATGTATTTCATTAATTGCTACCAAGACAAACTCTGTTTCTTCCACCAATTTCTAAGGCAGCCACTCACTCTCACGTTTCACCTAACTCAACCTGAAAAGGAAGCATCAGTCTCGCCCAACCTGCGACTTCCCAGCATTCCAAAATTCAAAACGAAGCACCCCTTTGTCTCTCGACTTTCAACCCCATCCTCTCTCACCTCCGCCGAGATCCACCTTCAATTTCCAACCTAGACCATCGCTCGCCGTCTTTTCTGCCCACGCACACCCGTGTTCGAGGCCCGCGGACGCTTTTTACACGCTAATCTGTCTCGATCGATCGTTTAATCCGGATTAGAGTTACGGGTGACACGAGTTGAATAAGTAATCGAGCCGCTGCCAGCTCTACCGAATGTAATTTAATTCGTACGTACTCGCGTCTTCCTTCTCTGCGCTCTCTTTCCAGCTAACCGTTTTGTCTCTCCCTCCTCTCTCATTCTACCTTCTCTCTCTCTCTCTCTCTCTCTCTCATTCTCACTCACCATTCATGTCTCTCCATCCTTATCTGGCACTCCTACTCCTAGCTTTGAATCTACCGTTCTTCCCAGCGTATCCGAATCTGGCCTCTCCTTCCCACCCGCGCCGATTTCAGGCCGTCTCTTTTCTCATCTCGGGCGAAGGTTTAGCTTACCCCGGGAACAGCCCAAAAGTTAATTAGTTCACGTTAATTTTCCGTCAGAACGACACCGGGGCTTCATGGCGGCGCCGCTCGGGATGTCTTGAGGAATTTACCTTTGCCACCGAACTATCACGTTCGAGCAATGTCGACCTTTCGCGGCGAATTCAGCATGGTTAATCCTTCCCTCGCGGTCTATTCAATTTTCGACGTCTGTAAAAATTACCAGCCGCGCAC
This sequence comes from Anoplius nigerrimus, assembly GCA_914767735.1. Taxonomy (NCBI): domain Eukaryota; kingdom Metazoa; phylum Arthropoda; class Insecta; order Hymenoptera; family Pompilidae; genus Anoplius; species Anoplius nigerrimus. The sequence goes on from OU612086.1 coordinate 917,389, forward strand.
CCGAGTGCGACGGCTCGTGTTACGTAATTAACGCGTAATTGACGTCGCCGGCGGATGGGAGTGGATCGAAGGACTGCGCGTAATGCTTTCTTCATTGGGAGAAAAATGATTCGGTTATGTTCGGATTGACAAATTGAGATATATTTAGACTATGGTTTCACATCCTATTATTTAAGATGAGAAATTAAAGTGAAATATTAAGCGTGCTTAGGTTGTGACTTTTCGACGTTGCGTTGATCGGAATTTTTTTTTGTGTTGGGATGAATGCAAGCTTATTATAAGTACATACTGACTTTAATTCTAATTTTAAGTCAATCATTATATTCTGCTCTATTTCCCTCCCCACTAATGTTACCGTGTATCACAAACTCTGATTCCAACTTTAAATCCTAAAAGCGGCCGCAACAGTGCCCATTATTCAAAAACGCTTATCCTAATCAAAACTCAAAACTGCGGTCACATCTAAATCAAAACTATTCAACACCCCCCCTTGACCTACTTATCTTCACAATCACTCATAAGCCCAGCTCCTGCAATTAAGGACGTCCCACAAAAGTTTCGCTATGCACGCGGCTGATCCTGATAAATCGATGATATCAGTCAAAGCTGCCTCGTTTAACATGGACTCCGCCGACACGACGAGAGTCTGCCGGCGATGTTAATACCCGAACGCGACCGGGAGACCGTAAAATCCTTCGCTCGGACTTTGCGCGACGATAAGCTCATTGTAGTCGCGTGCTGAACTCACAATGGCGGGAGTCTAGTCACTGGCGCAGACATTTGACGAGCATTCATACGACTGACACTTCGGCAGAGCCGTACGAACTAGCAAGACTCGTTTCCCATTCCTGCGCGCGACATTTTCCACCTTTTCAGCGATACATCCGAACGCACGCGTCGAAACTTCGCGACTGCAAAAAGCGGATTAGTCCCGGCCGTGTAAATTTTAATGCTTCGCGAAAGAGCTACTTTTCCCATTGGGGACCCGATTCCCCAATGAGAGTCCGAGGAACGTTCCTGGGAACGTGCCGCGGAACTCGAGGACTCGAGAACTCAAGAACGAGTCGCTTTAAGCTTTAATGTCGGAGAACGGAAAATGCGCTCTTTGAACATTTCCCTGGAAACAAAGAAAGATCGTATCGTTTGGCTTTCACGTTTAACCTCCAGCTTCGCGTTCGTGCAAGTAATTGCGAGAGGTCTATGTCACAGTTTGAACTTGAAATTATTCGTTTCGGTCTCGATCGTTGGAAGTGATGGATTTTTGCGGTGTACTTTCTGTGACGATTTTTCTGGAATGTCTCGAGGAATGGTGTTGATGTGTAATAAGGATTAGACGTAACAGCTCTGTACACTATCGGATTCAGTTTGGGAGGACTAACGATTCACAGTGGTTTTAAGAAAAGTAGAACACGAAGAAAATATATTTCAAAAGGGAAGACAAACATACACTCATTTCGTCCACTTAGTTTTGTGTATCTTTCAAGATTGACCTTTCGTACATACGGCACATATTCATTTTGTGTCTTTGCTTAAACTTATGACGTTATATTTTCCCCCGTATTAAGCAATTTTTCACAATCTTTTGCAAACCCATGCCGCGTAATTTTGCGGCCCATTTTCTTCTCCGACACGAGAAAAACAATGCTTACAAGCGGCTAATACACGTTCGCGAACGAACTCGCGAAGAATACGATTTTTCCTTCCAGTTCGCGGACCCGTCCGGAATTAGCATTTTTAATCATTTTCCGCGAGTAATGCCGTAATTACGGAATGCAGTAAAACGTTATTAAACGAGGGTGGAAAAAAATCTTAGTTTACTTTAAGAGAGTTGATTTACGAATCTGCGCGGCGCAAGTATTTTTTTGCCCCTTTTGGCAAATAGCGCGGCCTCGGCAAAATCTCGATTCAGCCGCTTTCAACATTCGCCCCGCGCACGCAACTCGAATCTATTAAACTTAATTACCCCTTTTTTCACACCCTACGACTCCGTGTTAACATTGCCCTTCACTCGGTTCAGCGATTGCGGCTAATAATCGAAATTGCTCGAACGTCCAGTCAGTTCCGATAGAATAACGTGCGAGCCCTTCACATTTTCTGATATATGCGCAAACATTTTTGCCGCGGCAAAAAATGTCGGAAACCATGCCGATAATTCGCTAACACACGCGCGCATTAACAACCGCTGCCGAGCTTAAGTTTTTAATCGTATCGTCCAAATATTTGCCGGAAGCGAAAAAATGTAGGTACGTACATCCGCTATTTGCGCACTCCGTGTACATTAACAACCGTACCGAAATTCAAGCAGTCGGCCATTTTACGCCGCGTACTTACATCGGAACAAAAAATGTACCCTTGTTACGACCTGGTGAGCTCCTTGTATCGAAGTAGTTTTCGTGTAAATACTTTATTAACTGGACCGTTTATTTTGAAAATGGTGTAAGTCTATATTTAAAAATAAATTAGGTATCATATAATTTATATCTAACGAGGTGTACACGGTTTATTTACGTGTTGTTTATTTTTTATATGTTGCTTAATTGCTATAATTTTGTGTATAATATAGAAATGAAATGAGGTGTGGAGTGTGGGCCGTAACACCCCATTTGTGTTTTTTCAACTACGTCACAGTCTCGACTTTTCAATCTCCGCCGTTAATCCACAGTTCGGACTCCTCGCGTTAACAATCGCTGGCCAAAAGCTGTTAACGGCTTCCCACCGCTTCCGGTGGCCAGCGGGCTTCCTCGGGACTCGATTTACGGGCCTGGGGAGAACTATCGTTTTCATTTATTGCCCTAAGTACCCCCTAAAGTCCCTCTCGGTGCTCAGCTGGCGTGCGTCGGTACGGTTCGAAGGTTAAACGCGGCCATTTTCGTCCGACGGAATTCGCGGACGAACATCGAGAATCGAACGTGTGCCGCTTGATGTATCGCCCGGCCTCACCGTAATAGTCGAAAGCGATTGGCCGAGCGGTAAAGCTCCGAAACGAGATCCGACTTCCGGATTTCTCGAGAAATTCCGCCCCGATCGACTTCCGACTCTCGGAAAGCTCCGAGGAAGCTCCGAAAAGAGGCACCGAGACGCCAAATTCGACTCGCTTTTAGACTCTGATTCAGGCGTCCTTCAGCGAGATGAACTTTTTGCCTCGCCGGCTGGAATTAGGTTTCGGGCTTAATATTGATTGGAAAGCCGAAGGCGGAGGATGTGTCAAAGGTTTTGTGCATTCTGATTGTTTGCCCGGCGAAACTGCTAAAGTAAACGACGCTCGAACTTGCGCGGCTTGTTACGTTACAACTGATTGTTATTGAGCAACTTTGGGTAACAAGTGTATCTGCGCGTAGGCGAGGGCGTTTGTGTGGGTGCGGATTTACAAGCCTGTTCAAATCGGAAACTGCGGCGTGAAGGTGGACCGACGCGCGCGTGCCATTCGAGCTTTTGGAACCGTTGCCTTGTATATTGTGCAGTATTGGACAGTTTGAATTTACGTTTTTACTTAACTTGCACAATTTGGTAATTAACGGAACTTGTATATGTTACAGTTTTCGTGGGATAGGCATATATGCGGTTATTAAGTATAATTTTTTTTTATTTGGAAGTCTTATATGCTACATTGTACAGTGATCGACATTCAAAATTTACATTTTTATTGTTTATTATTTATTATTTTTATTATTCATAATTTGGTCTTTTACAGGATTTACAGGATTACAAATATCATGATTAGGTAGCAATTAATTTGTTTGGAAGTATTAATATACTTCTACGCGTAATTTGGTATATAACAGAATCTTTGTTCATTAGAATATTTATAGAGAATCCGTACGGAGGTTAAGCATTATTTAACTTATTTGTTAGAATTGTGCATTGTACAGTATTTAACAGTTTAAATTTACGTTTTCATTTCTTGATACAATTTTGAATTTAATATACTTTTGTATATCAAAGCAGTAATAACGAACATTTAGGGGTGATTAACCAGCATTTAATTGACTTCGAAGTAATATATTGTACAGTATGTAACAGTTCAAAACGTTTCTACTTCTCCGCACAATTTGCTATTTAGCAGAATTTGCATCACAGTCTTTACAGGGTAGGTACACGCTGATTAAGCAACATTTAATTGACCTCGGCGCATCAAAATATTTCACAGCGAATTTCGGAATTCCGTTAAGCAGGAAATTTCTATCAGAGGGCGAAAGTGGAAATTTTAACTGTCCGGTAAATGTAACGTAAAGCCAGCGCGCCAAACGTGAAATTATCGAAGGCAATCTACAAGTTGGATCCATAAATCGTGCCTGCCTCGGGTTACAGCTTACAAGGCCAATATTTTGAATCGACCAGGGACTCGCGCGCGGCCGTACATCCCTTCCGATCCGAAATCCGACGCGAAATAAAGCTCGGCCATATCGACGTCCGTCGATACCGTCCGTCGCGGACGAGTGAATTTCGCGGCTCGCGATACGGTTTCTGCGAAAAAGTACGGATTTGCGAGGGTAAGTTCTAGATTTGTCGATATTCCTTGTTTCTCGTACGGTCGAGTTAATCGATTCGGAGGATAAGCGGTTCATTTCGTTACATCATGAAAATGTAAAAGGAAATATGGACCGTTTATTTTGAAAGTGGTGTAAGTCCATAAAAATGAAATAAATATTACATAAATAAAAAGTTTATACTAAATTAACCATAAATTATATGACATCTCATTTTTTTTTAAAATGGGCTTATACCACTATATAATAGGTCCATAATAATAATAATCGGTAATAATATGTGCTTTAAGGACAATGGGTTGAAATTTGACCTCCGATCTTCATTACGCATGTCAGGAATTTGATCCTACAACGGATGATAGTCTCGTATAGTCGATTTAGTTACGATACGATTTCAGTTACCATACAATTTCGGGCTAGTATTGCAAAGTGAGCAAAATGCACCCGATCATCTGTTCACTTTGCTTATTGTTTAGCTGCCTTGTCATTTGTTATATCATATCGATGAATAGTATGTAAAGAATTCGCAAAATTCATGAAACCCGATTACCGATCCTTTTTGAAAAAATTCCTCGGACATTTTCGAACAATTGTTTAACTTTACTCGATATGCATTTTCCAATCAAAATTTCAAATCCGGTATAATGAATTCACTTTACTTTGTTTCTGGTTTTAATCTACAAGCAAATCTGTCGTTAATCTCATTATACCGTCGAATTATATTAAAAAAATTCTCAAACTTCATGGAACTTTGTTATAACTCGGTCGTTTTCCAAAAAATCCTCCGTGCTAAACAATAATCTGGAACAATATTTTAATTCAAATTCAAAATTACAAAGTTGGCACAAATACTCCATCAGTTCTCCACTTTATGCTTTGATATAAGTACTACCTTATAATTTGACAAACAAGCGACCCACTGCCTTACTACAAAACTATTTCTCATTTTCCTATCCTACAATTTGCCAGCCAACCACCCCACCGTCTCATATCGACGAACCACATCTGAAAAATGACCGAGATTCATCAAACCGCCTTACCACTCGCCCCTTCCCCCCAAAAGAACGTCACCCTTCACGATACTCACAACCGACCGACCCCGCCCGCGATACGATTTCCGGCCAAAGAATTACGAATTCGCGTACGTAAGTGCAAGGACGTCGGGCCGACGAAGCGGCGCCAAAATTTAATCGCACCCCCTCCCCCTCCCACGGTAATTTAATCGCCGCCCGCCGTTCGCCCGAGCAGATTTATCTTGGAAATTACCTGGCGCGGCCGGCTTCACGGATTATTTGGCAGCGAGGCGCGCCTGATGGAAAGTCGCCTGCCCCCCACCCCACCCCCTCCTCCCCTCGTTCGAATAACTCGGGAGCCAGGGGTTTGACGATGGAAAGACAACGTCTGCGGGCGTAAGATAAATTTGTTCACGCCCGGCGCACCGGAACGAGCTCCCTTTGACCGGATGTCGCGCCTGGGCCAGAAAGGAAGCCAAGGGCCATCGCCGACGCTGCATGCGAACAGATAGCCACGCCGAGTCGACCGGCTCGGCGCGGGAGGGGCTGGAGGGGAAGGGAGCGGCTGAAAAAAGCGGCCGCCGCCCGGCGTGGCGGCCGGCCGAGAGTGGAGCGGACTGGGGAGCGGAGTGGGGAGCGCAGTCGAGCGAAGGGCAGGGGGAGGGGTGGCTGACATTACGTTGCATATACGCCGCTTGCCTGCCGCTCACTTGCCGCTTACAAGAATTGAAGAGGGTGGGTAGAATTTTAGCAGAAGATATTTGCGCGGTTTGAGTAGGAGAATGTTGATTGTTATGATGCTTTGAGATTGTGAGTGGGGGTGCTAATAATGCTCTTCGGGCTTTTTTGTTTTGATCGCGGGAGATGGATGACTATTTCGTGCGCGTTAAGTTTGTTTGGCTATTTTGGCATCCTTCGATTCGTCGGTTCTACCAGTCAGTCAATGGGATTTGAAATTAATTATACATATCTTGAGTTTTTTTAGCGTCTGGCTACCTTGCAGCCGACTAATTAGGAACTTTCAATCTCTGGATGTCATTAACTGTGAGTCTCATATTACTTTTATAAAGCTTCAACTTTTTGCAATGTCTGGTTATACCGGCGCGGATTAATTGAGAGTTTGAGATGTTTAAATGCGGATCAAGAGTACATATAGAGAAAGTACGAGTTAGTCACAAAAAGTGTCTCCATTGTTCCTATTCGAACGAAAACTTTGGTAACGTTAAAGTTGCTCGACATAATGCGATGAGTATTTTATTGACATAATACTTTTTTAACATTGCCTGTTCTTAACATTTTGTCAACTAACGAATGTTTAGCAAGGTTAACCTGTTTATTTCCTACAAGCCCTATGCATATGTCCACTTTAAGTAAGCACCTTAAATAATATTGTCTCCTCACACTTCATAAATGTGTCGAAAAAGAACGGACATGTTTATGGCCATTCGGTTAACTGATATACCGTGTATATTCAATGTACATTGAGGCCAAATTCTCATTCGCATATTTGATTTGCATATTCGAACGCAGCACTTATAAAATTGATTCCATATTGGCTTCGGTCCATCAGATACTCCACTGAAACTGTTGATATCGCCATTTTAGCCCGATGTAACCACTACGTCGGAATTTTACATCGATGAGTAGAACAAACAGGATTTTATTAAAATCGCACACTTACACGGCTAATGTTCTCACAGTTCGTCAATACTTCCCCACTTCCTACTGTCCCATCTTCACCCACACTCTCAAAATTCTGACACGTAACAACGCACGTCAAAGACTTAGATGACAAACGCTCAAACCCTTACAGACACCCAATTTTCCGTACGATCTAGCAGCGACTCGTCTTCAGCAGCCGCATAAATCCTCGATATTCAAAAAACATCCATCACCGCCCCATCGTCGCCCAGCCTCAAAAACATACATCCCTCCCGCCGCACGTGACACCGTACGAAAACGAAGGTACAGTCCGCCCCTGACGCAAATCCTCCGCGCATAAATCGTCCCCCATTCTCCAAAAATTCGACCGTGGCTAATAGCCACGAAATTGACCCCCGTAAATCAAGATCGTGGCGAAGGAAAGTCGCGCGGCGCATTTCTTGGCGCTGGACCCGCCGGACCCGCCGGACGCGGACTCTTTTATTCTCCCCACCGGCTCTCCACGATCTCGAACTCGTAGATTAGCGTGCCTCGCGCATTACGCCGGGCCTGCGGCCGCTTCTTTGTCGACTACAAAGGCGGACAAATCATCTTGTCGATACCCTTCCTCCGCGGAGTCCCGACCGCGCGGTGGCAGGGGGCCATAAAAGTAGTTGGCCTAAGTCCAGCCCCAACCGACGCCGGCGTCGGCGTCGCTGGATACGCGCGAACCTTATTGTCGGAAGCGTCGCTGGGGAAGGTCCGATGCGCGGCCGTGGCTTTCCGCCGGAAGTTGACCCCTCGAACCGCCGAGTGCGGAAGTGGGCGCCTTTCTTTATTTCCCTTCCGCCTGAAGGCTGGCCCGACGATGCGGAGAGTGGCTGCCTTCGTTTTTAGATTAGGAACGCGCGGGAGGCGTTCTCGCTCGACGGATTGTTTAATGTGGCATCGGTCGAGGTAATTAGGGTTGGGAGAGTGATGGTTAGAGGTTGGGGAATGAAATGTGTATTTTGGTTTGTGGGCTGGAGCTATGTTTGTTGAGGTCAAGATAGGGATGCTGTCTTTTCTTCGATTTGGAAGTCGGTCCGACAGATTTTGTTCTGAGTAGTTGCATAAAGCGATACATCCGTTTACACTGGTTTTTGCTAATATGTCTGATTTGAGTTACTGCTGTTCATTAGGAGGTTGGTTATGAAGGGTACAGTCAAGACTTCTATAACACGATTTCCATATAATGCGGAGGTAAAACAGGATTTTAGTTTAACTTGGATTAGTTTTTTTATTTTTTTATAATTTCCTTACATGAACTGTTCAATCCAATAAAAATAATTTTATATGTACTAAGTAAGTATATATAATATCATTCTGCCCTTTGCGTATAGAAAATTTTATTTTATAACAGTATGCGTCAGTATACGAATTTCGTGTACTAATAATTCTAAGAACTGATTTTTTCAAAAATTAAGTCTAGAATTTCCACAACTCACACCCCTTTAATCGTGTTGCGAATCAGTGCATTTCACATTCGCGTAACATTATCCTATATAAATCGCATTTCATTGTTTCATTAAAACTCGAAAGCGCAGTAAGCATTATCGCGAACAATTCCGTCGTTTCGCGACACTTTAGAAAATTTATTCTGGCTGTACCGATAGCGGAAGATACTCTCGAGCAATCAGGGTGCGCGAAATTTCGAAAATGCGCCTCCGATGTGAAAAACTGCCGCTTATCCGACGGCCGTTGATCATTCGCGAGCGGAACGACGCCATTCGCCGATCTCGACAACGACGCTGCGATTACGTGGATGATTTAAGAATGGCGCCAGCGTTAATTGTTCTTGCCGTCACGTGTCGTGCTTTCGTCGATTGTTTGCCGACTGCTCGACAATTGTCACTTGAATGATTTGCAAATTGCCAGATCGAGGGAATCATAACGAAAAAGTACAGTAATTAAAGCACCATACACTACTGACAGAGTTGAATAGTACACAATTATTGTAAATAAAAGACAACGACTTTTGTGTACTATCTTATGGAAATCGCATATGAAATGATTCAAATAAGATGCAAATTAATATTTAAACAATTTTTTTAAAGAATAGCAAATAGATTGGAAGATACATTTGAATGCCAAAATTAATAACGTAACATGTCATATGTTCACTGTAGTAATTGATTATTTAAAACTGATATTCCAGCTTGTTCGCTATCTAATTTTTATGGACAGTTACTCATGTTTATAAGGAATAAACTCTGCTTCATTCGTAAACGTACTAATCGCGTTAAGGACGCAATCATTGCAAGAACAATTACATACAATACGAGCGAGTCTTCTGTAGAAGTAATTAATACGTTCAGCTGCGTTCGTAAGAGCGCATTATTAAAGCGAGGTTAATTTAAATGAAAATTAAACTGGGTTACATCAAACTTGGCGTTCTTGCTGCAAGGTTGACCTGCATACTTCGTGTCGTAACGCGTTAAAACTCACTTGTCGTTCCAGCCGCTCGCTTCAAAACGAAACGACGCAGTTAAACGCCAAACATCTCACACAATCTTCCGCAAAGCTGCACGTTCGCCTCGAGCACAAATTGCGCTCGTGAAAACGCATTGTCCGACCGTGCCATCGAATGTTTCTGACGTTTCGACGAATGGCGCGCCGTCTACCGTCAGCATCGAATAACAAAGCCATAGTCGAACGCCGATTGAGGTTATGTTCGTTGCCGATCGTTCGTCGATGCTGCAACTCATTCTCATTCCACGTGATCAAGTGCGAAATTCAATAGCATCTACTGTACTTCCCTAGCATTAAAATGTCAAGATGCACAATTTATATGTTTCCGTCAGCATAACAACCGAGTAACAAAGCCATAGTCGAATGTCGATTGAGGCTATGTTCATTCGTTGCCGATCGTTTGTCGATTCTGCCAATCTTTCTCATTCCACGTGATCAAGTGCGAACTTCAGTAGCACCCACGATACTTTCCTACTGTTAATATATGAAGATGCACAATTTACAATTTTCGTTAGCATAACAACTGAACAACAAAGCCATAGTTCCGCGATACTTCATTCCGTTACAATGTCAATATGCACAATTTACAATGTTCACCAGTGAGAATGTCCCTATACTTCGTTCTCATACAAGGTTAATTCTTCTTAAGAATAATATCCGTCATAAATCACATCTGAGCGTCAATTAAGACTTCCACTCGATCCTGGATCCCACTGACGAACAGAAGACAGCTCAATCAATTAAAATTCTCCTAATCCCCCATAACTCGAATTAGACCCAAACGGGACCACGGGGAAGAATCGAGCCGATCCGAAGAATCCCCAGACGTCCGATGGCAACTGTCTGTGCGCGGCGGACGGGCCGAAGGTGGGGGGGAAGCCGGAAAAACTCAATCTAAGCATAAATCATGGCCTATCGATTTCGCTGCCAACTTTCCTCGCTACCGCCCCGACGTATCAGAGATTCATCCTGTGACGCGGCAATAACATCTCTCGCCGGCATAAAAATTCAACTATACATCAAACTGTCATATATAGCGCCGTATTTGTACCTATCTCGCTGATATTTCCTCTCTTCCCTCGACCTCGTTCTCTCACTCTTCGTTTCTCTTTCTACCACTCCCTCCCCCCCCTCTCTCCTCGTCCCACTCCTTTTTCTTCGTCTGTCTGCGCACACACTCTCTCGTGACACTCCGCGATCCCGGCGGCCACGCACGCGTGCGCTCGCGTGTCAAGCGTGTGCACACATACACACGCGCGTGTGTCACGCCCTCCCGCGGAAGCCCCCGGCACCTTTTTCATCCCCAAACATCAGCGACGCACTACCCGGCCGTTGCAATTTTTCTTTCCGCTCTCTCTCTCTGCCTGACACGCTCCCACCTTCCTTCTCTTACGATTATTCCATTTTTTTTCCCCCGTTGTTTTTTCGATTCCTACGTCGTTCTTAGCTCTTTGTAGAAACGTCTGAGGCGTTCCCTTGTCCCCTTTCTTTCTTTGCCCGGCGCCTTCGGCTTCGTCCTTTTGCGTCGGGCAATTTTTGCGGTTTTGTGTCGCTCAATTTTCTTTCAACGTTTCTGCTCTTCTTTCCTCTTTTGTGCGTGTCTTCGGGTTCGTTTTCTTGTTTTTGTTATTTATTGTGGTCGTCCTTTGCTGTCTTTTCTTGGTTTTTCTGCATTTCTGTTCTTGCTTTCTCGGTTTTGTCTTGGTCGTTTCCTTTTAACCATTTTTTGTGCTTGGGTTTTGGTGTCTTGTCTTTGTTACTGTATATTTATGTTCTTGAATTCTTTGTTGTCTTACTTTGATGATTTTATTGTAGTTGTCTTTTACTTTCTTTTCTTGGTTACTTTTTGTTTCGGCCTTTGCTTTCTTCCTTGTCTGGCATTTTCGTCTTCGTTACTTTATTTTGTCCATTTTTTGTCATTTCCTCTCGGCATATTTTCTTGTTTACCCCACATTTTGGTCCTTGCTTTTGTTTTACCGGGCGGTTTCATGTTCGTTGTTTTCTTTCGGTCGTTTTTTGCGGTGTTTTCTTGCCGCCTTTCCTTCATTACTGCGCGCTTTGGTCTTTGCTTTAGATTTTTTCTTGCTATTCTCATTTTCACGGTTTATTTTCATGATTTTCGCGACAGTCTTTTCCTGTCTTTTCTTGATTACTCCACATTTTGGTTCTTGCTCTCCGCTTTCCAGCCATTTCCATTTCCGTGTTTTATTTTGATCTCTTCTGCGATAGTCTTTTGCTGTCTTTTCTCGGTCACCCGATGTTTTGGTGTTTCCTTTCTATTTTTCCTGCCGTGTTCATATCCGCGTTTTACTTTCATCATTTTCCCGACAGTATTTTGCTGTCTTTTCTTGGTTACTCGATGTTTTGGTTCCTGTTTTCCTTTTTCCAACCGTTTTCATTTCCGCATTTTATTTTCATCCCATTTTCGACAGTCTTTTGCTGTATTTTCTTCGTTATTGCACATTTCCGTTTTTGTTCTCTCTTTCTCCGGACGTATTCAGTTCCGTCGTTTTATTGTGACCATTTTCATTCCAGTCTTTTGCTGTTTTTCAGTCTTTTCAGTTCTCACTTCCTGGCTGTTCATTTCACTCTCTTCATCATCCATCTGGTTCCATTTTATCATCTGTACTGCTTTCTCTTTTTCCTCCTTGTTGTTTCTGTCTCTTACACTATCAGCCTCCTTCATTTCTGCATCACATTTTTTTACTTCTCCTTTCGCTACGATTTCTTCTCTATTCTTCTCGCCATTTCCGGTTTCTCTTTCTCTCAAACTCCACTCCCAGATCTCTCTCTCTCTCTCTCTCTCTCTTCCTCTCTCTCTGTGCACATTTTCCTATCACTCTCTTTCTCTCTCTTCACTCATCTCTCAGACTTACACTTCTCCATTCCATCAGTTCTCCAGGTGGCTTCGTCTCCATCCGCGATTCTGCGCTTTCGATATTTGCTATTCGAAGTTCGGATATCGCTGGGAATTCCCAAGATGGAAGTGGTTCTTGATCGTACCCAGAGCGGCAACACTCTTGTGCCAGACAACTCTCCTATGACTCTTTGCCTTCTTTGCCTTCCCTTCCTTTCCTTCCTTTTCTTCCTTTCCTTGCCTTTCTCTACTCTTCACGTGTCACACTTTCGTCAAACCCACAGTTTGTCTTTCTTCAACATCGTCTTTGTTTCCTTATAATCTGACTCTCGTAACGCAGAAGAGCAGTTCGGATCGGTAGCTGGAATTTTGTTTCGTTTCGATGTCGAATGCGTCAAGATTCTACTTCAGTGTTTCTAGACAACTTTTCATGCTTATGAAGGCATAGTGCAATGATTCTTAATTTAATTGCAGACTGTTTTTTGAAAGGTTTTGGAATCGTTGATGTCTGAAATATCCGAACTAAGTCAAACCATAATCGTCCAATAACATCAAACGTGTACCGTGCCAGGAAAAAACATAAAAACCAACATATCTCCCTAACAAATTCATCTTTCCACCATACACGTATCATCACATCGTCCATGTTTCCTTTCCATCCTCGACTTCCGCATATCGATAGGAAAGGCGTGCGGAAGAAGAGGCTGCGGCTTCGAAGGGGAAGAGTGGAAGGGGCGGGGGGGAGGGGGTAGGTGAGGGGGAAGATTCATACGTTCGACGTCGATGGATCGATCGATTTGCCTCTCGGACGCTCGTACGTTGTTCCGGCCGGAGTGTTTGCCAGAGCCTGGCGAATATGGCCGCGCACTTTTTAGCCGACAGGACGAATGGATCGGTGACGTTTCATTTTCTCTTGATATCCATTAGCGTGCCGCTGACGATTTACGCGATTGAAGCGCAGCCTTTTTTATCGGGGGTTCGGTGGGTGGAGGGGGGAGGAGAGGGGGAGGGGGAGAGAAAGGTTCGCTGGCTGCCCCCGGCCTCTGAGGAATGTGTTTGCGATAATGGCCGGCACGAAGGGGGATGTTGCGAATTTTGTTTGTCTGAGTATTAATGATGTAAGGGACGGCGGGGGGTTGGTTTGCGCCGTCGGAATGTTTTTTGCGGGAGTGAAATGGGTGGAATGTGAAGAATGTGTTTTGGATAATGTGGACGGGTTGAGAGGGGTGATGTTACAGGTTTTGCTTAAGCATTAATAATCCATGGTATAAGACTCTTTCGTAAATTGGAGTGAGATTCGAATCAAGTAGTATTATGTGAACCGTTTATTTTGAAAGTGGTGTAAGTCTATTTTTTTCAAATGAAATATCACATAAATAAAAAGTTTACACTAAATTAATTAAAAATTATGTATTGTCTCTCATTTTTTTTAAATAGACTTACATCACTTTCAAAATAAAATGCCCATGTCTGTTACCAGGTTACGATAGGTGATTATTAGTTAAACAATATGCTTATAGGAAACATTATATGTTCTTCTTGCGCATAAAAAGATAACTAAATAATAGAAAGTTTACGTTAACTTAACTTGGATCTCAACAAATTATATGCACGTTGTGAAGAAACTGGTGAAAATAGCAAAAGTTTAAATTGTTGTTTTATTCAACTGCTCTTTCAATTCTTCCAATTTTTGTTTTATTCTATTGCTGGTTTTATTCAACAACGTTTGTAATGTTCTTAATTGGTCCCGATAAAGTTTGGCGTAACAGGTATTAAAATAATGTAATTGAATCAATGGCGTTCATCTACTCCTTAAAACGGGAGGCATTTGCAAATAGAAGGTTTACTCCACCAATGCTCACGTTGTAACTGGAACTCAGCTTATCATACAAAAGGAAAAGTTTACTCTTAGTTTCGAATTGCATTCCGTTCTTCAGACCTCACCAATCGATGGAATCAAAGAGGAATAACGATGCGTCGGAGTCTGTCGTCAGATTATGTAACGCTGAAAAGTCTCGTACGTGTTACATATTGGAAGCTGCTCCGAAGTGACGCAATTGAAGTAACCTATCTTCATGAGATCATACTTGAATCTTTCTTCGAAGTCTTCCAACAGTAGAACTCCATTTTCAGTCTTCGAAAACAGACGCAGCCAAAAGTAAATGAAGGTCGTGATCATATTATTACGATTTATATTTACAAACCTTGAGTGCGTGGGATTAGAAAAATTCTTAAAGTAACCGTGGATGAGTTTCTAGATAAACTAAAAGCTTTTGTGCTCTTAAGTAAAAGATTGCTTACTACAAATAATGACTGAAACGTAACTTTACGTAAAATCTAACATCTTTCATCTACTCTAACCTGAAAAATTCCAAATATTCTCAATTCTTACCGCACTTTTACATGCACTCTAACCTCTACCTTTAATAAGACGCCATTATCCACACAAAGCAACTTTACCCAAAAAATGCTTAACACACGTCCCAAACAGTCGTTTATCTCCACTAAACCTACCCCCCTAAACCCGCTCAGCCTTCTCTTATCATCCCGAAGGCAAACTCTCGATCACTCCCGAATTCCATTCTGCTCGTCAGCCCCCGAAATCGATCAAGTCAAAACTCCAACATCGAACGTCACTCCCTGCGCGAAGCTCGAAGGACCAGAAGGTCACGCCTGAACTTCCCTGTCGTGGAAAAGCGGAAACTGCGAGACGTGATGGCAAAAACGGGGCAAGCTGAGGCGCGCACGCACCTCGAACAACGAGGGCGGAAGGACACTTCCGGTGGGGAAATTGCGCGGACGTATCTGGATTTCAGATCGTGATTGGCGCACTCCTTTTGGCACGCAACAGGGACGAGGGCCTGATCTTATTAGAAATCCTGTCCGGAGGGCGTAGTTTGAATATCGAACGTTTCCGGCGATCGTTTCAGGAAACTGGCCGGGCAAGAGTTGTGGGCGGCGTATAAATTGTTTCATAGGTTGTGGCCGTCATGCTCGGTACGAAATTAGAATTGAAATTAGAAGTACAAATATGGGGTTGGTTTTTCATAATCTATTTCAGTATGAGTCGCTAACATTTATTTTGTGTTTGGAGAAATAAAATTTGACTACAAGATATAATGTTAAGAGTAATAATAAGGTGAGATTTTGGTAATGAAGTTGAAATTTATTTGTATGGAATTTTACTAGAGGTCTCTGGCTTAAATATTAAAAAATTACAATACAACCGACAGTCAGAAACTAGAGTCTTTAGCGTTTACAAAATATCCATAAAAGTCATGCTAAAATTCCATATAATCTTCATCATGTTCACCTCCCGAAAAATCAGACCATTGTGCGACTATCTTTTTGGTCGAATCGCAAAAATTCGGCGTAAAATCGAAAACCCTGGCTCCCGCATCTTTCATCATGGCCAAACTAACCCCGGCCATATTTATTGGCGGAAAATTCCGTACTGAATGTCGTTCGTTCAGCGGCTGAGCGCGGGATTAATTTAATTATTTTTTCCCATGTTTTTTTGTTATGCGGTTTAATTGACAAGTTTTGATTTTCAATTCAATTATTTTTGGTTTGTTTGCGCGGGGCGACGATCGAGATGCGTTTATTAGGGGAATTGGATTTTGCGGTGTTGGCGTTGATTGACGGAACGTTGGTGTGATTAGTTTGCTTGATTTGGGGAAATTCTGGGAAAAATTTGTTCGGTGAGTCCAGCTGTGATTCTGTACCAACTGTCAACACGATTTGACGATAATGAAATTATTTTCCTTTGTACGTTTTATCCCTTGCAGGGATATTACGTTTGGGATGAAGCGGATTTCTAACTGTATAATGACGGATTCGATTGTATCATTATATGTAAAGTAAAAAAGATTAGGGTAAGCAAACATTTTTCTAAACAAGCGATAGAAAAAATGTCAAAAAAGTATGTTAAATAGTTATTCATATTCATAACCCACGATAATTACTTACCAAAAACATCGAGGAGCAGAAAACATTAAGTAGAATTATAGGATATTTTCGCGGAATATCGAGCGTAAAGATGCATGAGGTGAGTTTTGCATAAGGAAGTGTCGACGGAGAGAATGCAGAGGATTCCTGAAACAGGGTGCCCGAAGTGGAAATAGCGGCCGTCAAGGCAGAAGATGGGAGATACTGTCGGCGATACGAAAGGTTCGCACGTCCGACGGCAGACGCGGCCAATTTAAAAACCGATCGGTTCCGAATGTCAGAAAGAACGTCGAATTTCCCGCCGACGACCTGGCACCATGCAGAAATCTTAGACAGCGATTTGTGCGAACGTCAGGGCCGAGCGAGGATGGAGGAGGGAGTAGGCTGAGAAGGCTGAGAAGGTCGAGGAAAGGCTGCTTAACCTTCACTAGTAAGAGTGATCAAAGCCAGACATCAAGAATTTTGAAAAGATACTTCCTCTTTATAATTTGTTCACGTTTAAACAAAATATTAAATAGATATAACACGTAATAGGTAACATTTGGTTCCTGTTAGATTTAACAAGTACTAATAGGACATTGTTTGTTAAATCGAATAATTTTCTGTTGAATCGAAGCACTTTTATAATGGCTTAAATCAAGAATTATTTACTATACTATTTACTGTAGTGAAGATTAAAATAATTGCGGTCTTCTTAATATAGAGGCATAGTTACACTTGATGGTACTGAGCAAAATATGTAACAACATGTTTTGTTATGAGAAGACACTGTGTGGTTTGAAGGAAATAGGTTTGAAGTAGATTAATGTCTTTAATCTTACAAACAGTGAAACAGAAGAAACGGATGTTTCGTACTTCTTTCAAAATTATGTGTGAAGCGTATCACGGATAGTGTTTCCGGGAAAAACGTTGGAAATTTTACACTCGGAAAATTCTTCCCCAAGTACAAATCCGCCGAGAAAAGCACGTCATGAAATGAAAGCAGTGCCGAGGAAAGCCAGTCCGCCCGACGATTTAGTAAAATGTAATATGAAAAAAGGGCTAAAACAGTAAACAAAACAAATGGAAGAAAATTGGCACACGCCATGCAACCTTTTTTTGCCTCTTCTGCGTTTACAGTGCCTTATTGCAACACTATGAAAATGCGCATACATTGCTCACATTATTATACAGGGTGTCCCGTGACTGGTGGTATAAGCTCGTAGTGGCTGATTCTACATGGAAAACTGAGTGAAAAATGTACAATAAAATGTTTTCATATGAGGCTTTAATTTCGAGAAAAACAGGTTTGGATATTTGTCGAGTACACGTGCACTTAGTCCAGATTTGACTTAACGGACTTTGCTGTAAACTATCTTTGTCCCCTCTTGTAAACCAATGCAATGTTTGTACTCATAGAATAGATCGGCGGTCAAGGCCAGAATATTAGAAATACTTACTTTTTAGGAATTTGCTCAGTTCAAAAATTGCTGGAAGTAATTTCCACTTTGCTGGACACATAATTATGTTCGTCTTATCGAATTCCCACGTATCCACGACACTCTGTATTCATATATCTTAAGAAAATTTTGGCATATATTGTTTGCGTATTTTTGTGTTAAAAGTTATTATTAGTTGCATTAATTCGTTTTAGCTGATTCCGATTCGCTGAACGGGTTGATAAAACTGATGAAACATCGATGAAAGTTTCGAACATGGAGTACCTGTAAGTTGGCAGGCTTGCTTTGTCTCGAACGTTTTAAAGTTTACGTTGACACAGTTCTGCGGTTCGCTAGTTAACGTTTCATGAAGTTCACGCAGCAACTGTGTCGGGACGGGCGAAATTCGCCGTTTGATGAAACTTTAAATATCGAAACTTATTCAATATTTACGCAGCACTCTTTTTTTTCCCCGCTTGACTCTGCGCACTGAAATAAATAGACCGTTGTATCATATTAATCGCGTTACGGCCAGCGTTACGTACACGTGTAACGTACCTTCTGAAATTTGCATTTTTTCCCCCACCTGCAACCCCTTCATTCTCTCCCCTTCAGCTGACACCGTACCAAATTTTCCTACCCGTAAACATTTTCACAATTATGAATAGCTTGGTATTAACATGACGAACCTTCTGAAAATTATTCCGCCAAAGTTACGAAGTGGCAAAAATTCTGTTCCCTCACTCCACAATTATCATTTTAAACCGAACAATAACAATTACAAGTTACCTCATATGTACGAAACACTCTCGTTACCATTCTGAAAAAATGTCCATCAAAAACATATACTACTAAACATCATGACAGTTGACAGTTGACACCAACGCCACGCAACATATTCTTTACTTACTTCTCGTAAACATAGTCCCACAAGACAGACACGGTACTCATCCTTACACGTACACACTCATTGACACAACTCACTCGCCAGTGCACTCAGTTATTCTCTCTGTACTGAAACCATGGCAACATCTATGACCGACGCGTACGACACTCTCTGTACAATATAAATATACTCTTAAGTCCATGAAACATTCTCATCCTCAATATTGTCAGTAAACACTAAACTCTCATTGTCAGTCCCAAATGCTGAGATTTCCTAATATACAGTCTTTTGATTTCTTAGAGTGAACATATGGATCTTTTATTTGTATTATGTAGATCACGACTCTACATTTCTCCACGCACCAAAAAGAATTTTTCTTTAATGTGCGATCTGTAGTCGTTAGTCAATTGTCTGTAGCCAATCTTTAACAGAGTACATGAATGCTGAACCGTACAATTTTGTTTTTGTTATATATATGGACTGTTTATTTTGAAAGCGGTGTAAGTCGATATTTAAAAAAGAAATTGAGATATCATAATTCATGTTTAATGTAGTGTAAACTTTTTATTTATGTGACACCTAATTTTTGTCTAAATATGTACTTACACCGGTTTCAAAATAAGAGGTCCATACATATATTAATAACAATAGTTGTACGTAGATATATTAGCAACAAAATACAAGAATAAAGATACCATTTAATAAACATCAAAATCAAATCAACACATCGTGCCATATCCTTCGAACAAACGACTTGAACCGAATCCTCTTCCTTACGCAAGCTTTTCATCAGTAATCCACGATATCCGCGCAAAGCAACTCACGTAGCTTAATGGATCGATATATAGATATCCAGATCGATAGTAGCCGAGAGATGGAGCTTGGGAGTGCAAGAGAGGCGTGGTGGGGGTGGTAAAGGCGAGCATCGTACGTGAGTTGTCGCGTGCGGATACGATCGAGCGGCACTTCCTTTATGCAAATCGGCCGGGATATCTCGATCCGTGGATCAACCCCGCCTCGAGAGTGGAAAGAGTGGAAAGGGTGGCAAGAATCCGCGGGAAAAGGCCGTTTACACGCCGTTCGACATCATCGGGAGCAAATAACTCGATCCACTCGAAACTCGAGCCTGCAATAGGACTCGAATTAACGGGCGGCCTGTCGAACGTCAGATACAGCCGCTTCCGGTTTCTTTGGGTATGAATAGGATTCCTAGGTTGCAATCAATGTTGTTTTCTTTGGTTGATCTACTTTTCGAGAGAGGGAACTTCCGGTGGCGTTTTTTCCTTTTGCTTGGTCCGAAGGTGAGAGGATGTAGGAATTTATAGGTAAGATGTGTATGTGTACAGAGTTTGAATGCGATGTGTGGATGTGGGTTGGTTGGCTACATTTTGGTTTAATAGACTCAATGGTAATATCGTTTGTTTGAATTTGTATATTATGTTTTTACTTTATACTTTCGGCATAGAAACAGTTACGTAGATATGTTAGCATCTGCCTTAACTCATTAAGGGCGTTGATTAATTTAAGACTCGAATTGAAACATTCTCTGTCAATACTTCTGTCTTCTGTCGAATTATAAACTGCGTACTTACAACTCATACAGTTCTATAATAACGCTCATTTGCCGTATTTATTAAATTTCGGGAATAATAAAATATGAACAGCTTGAAATCCTACAATAAAAAATCTTAAAAATACAGTGCAAACACAAAGATTAAAACGTATGCAAACGTTTCGATCTCCAAACTGCTTAAATGGTACTTATCGATTAAAAGCGCATAACTTTGCAAATAAAACAGGTAACACAAATTAAAATTAATACGGAGCAAAGCAACCAACTCAATTCTACTAATTTATCTCGGATCGCATTAAATTTCGCTTAGAAGACTGAGCAGACGTCCCTATCAGCTGCAGTGAACTGTTTCGCGTTCGAAACTGACCCAAACTCCCGACAGTCGCTGAAACTGTTAATAACGGAATCGCGGCAGTTAAAACGCGATACATTTGGCAGTGCCGGCGTTTATGAGGCCGCGTTTACGATGTAAATTATTATGGCGGGAAGATGTTAATTGTCGTCAATCATAACGGGCCGTGATCGATTTAGTCTGCGTTTGCATTATTGATAACGTTCGGCGGATAGATAGTGCGGCCTGTCGAATAATGTAGTGCCCGACGGTGAGGCGTGACAATGAAATATGACGAGGTTAAACGTGGTTAAGTACGTTTAGTCTATGGGGTAGTTTGGGTAGACGGTGGGAGGGGAGGGGGGTAGCGTAAAGTGTCGATCGTGAGAGAATGGACCAGGCTTTGTTTGGTGCACCTGCAGCGGGGTTGACGGGGGGTTGTTCTTTAAAAGCTGTATTGTCTTACGATTTAGAGTCTGTCGGTGTCAAGTGTGGGGTGAGCTGAGCGGGAATCAATAATTTAACACGGCTTGATAATGAGCGGGATTATCGTACTAGCTCGGTTTAATGTATTTTAGTTTAACGATGTGTGCCGAAATTAGTTGATAATGTGTCTGCTGACTGTGAGATGAGAGTGCGTGGTACTGTATAAGTTTGCTGGTCGTTGTCTTGGGGAGGGGTGAAACCACTTCGTTAGGAACAATATATTCAGACGCATCTTCAAACTTCCCCCAGTAGTAATAATCGTGAAACAATTGCACAGGATTTGTTTCTTTGCGGTAAGCGGACTACGGGAGAAAACATGAAGTGAATTTATGCAGGTTTTGTTGCTTATGGTAAAGAGTCTACATTTTTGTCACGATGCTTCACAAATTACGGGACATGTGCTATTTGTATCGATTTGGCATTTTCGGATTGATTTGGGTATATGAAATAGAGTGCAGATATACATTATACATTGGATATATTTTCAAATTGTATATATAATTCTATGTATTTAAAATTATGTATCAAGTCGAGAAAGAAACGAATAAATATATGACATGAAACTTCTCTTTTAAATTCATCGAAATCAAAAAGATGAACTGCTCCAGAAAATAATGCTAGTGACTAAAAATCTAAAAAACCTTACGTACATAAAAGCGAAATGACTTCCTAGCTACAGTGACTGCTTCAGCACACACCGGAAAATGACGCCGAAATTACGTCTTTACCATCCCACACGCCCCCACGCCCCATCTAATCACAATCCGTCCTCCACCCCAGAGCGAGAAGTATCCCCAATAACTCCCCGAATCGAGAGCCCTCGCCGCCCCAATCCATCAAAGAACATTTCCTCCAATATAACTTACAATTAGACAGGCCGCCAAGCGGCTAACGAACGGACCTGCCCTTCCCATTGGTAGACGGCGAGCGCTGGCGGGACGAGCGCAAAAAAGGCGGAGATTTGTGTGGGCGACGGGTCACGTCGAGTGGCGCTTCCGTTCTGGAATTACGCGCGATATTTCAAGCCGGGCAAATATCGATTGGACGCTAGCGCTAGCGCGGGCCACCGATCGGCTCCGAGCGGAGTAGCGTGAGGCGTAGATGGGGTGGCCAGGCGTTGAGGCAGGGGCCGAGGAAGGGGGGAGGGGGGGGGGCAGAGTGGCGGGGAGAGCCGATCGGGCGATCGCTTCCCGAGCGTCTTTTGTTCCGCGAGTCTCTCGCGCGGAACTTTCGTGCTTCTTCGGGAGTCGGCGCCACGCTCGACGCCACGCTCGACGCCACGCTCGACGCCACGCTCGACGCCCGCTTCCGGAAAGTTCCGAGTTCACGCTCGGCAGCGATAGCGGGACGCTAGCCGAATTCTACGAGCGGCGCGATAGAGATAAGGATATTTTTCGTTCGAGTGGTACGCTCGGATCCGATCGCGAACGGGAACGCTGCGTATCGCTTCGGGCGAATTCGGGAGAGACGATTTTTAATCGCCGCGTCGATTCGCGTTGGATTTCGCTCGATTTGCAGAGGGTGGGTCATTGTTTTTGATGGTTTCGAACGGTACGGGAGATTTTTTATGGCCGATTATTTTTGATGGGGATGTTATTGTGGAGCGGAGAATGTGGAGGGATGAAAAGTAGGAAGAGAGGCGTTTGTTGGTGGGCTAGTGGAAGATGAGGACTGGGTTAAAGTTTTCAGGCTTCAGGTCCAGTATAGTATGGGACATGGATGATTAGTGTGTTTCCGACAGTCGTAGGAAGGAGTGGAGATGGCGGATTCCTTAGAATGTCATAACAGTCGTGTTCCTAGTTTACCGAATTTACAAAATACGATTTATCTCTCATTTATGACTAAATAGACAAATGTTTAAATAATGAACATTTTCAAGTTTTTTCCTGACGATGAATAAAAGCTGTTGTTTGATAGGTTGGAATCACAACAATTGAGCAATGAAAACACAGTCATCCTTATGACCAAGACAGAGCCGTATGTAACCACGTTCATCATAATTTTTTTCAACAATAAAATTTATTTCGAAAGAAGACAGAAGCGTGTGATAATTTCAGAACACAAATCTACACACACTTGTTCACACTATCCTAGCGCACGTACTCCATAGCGCGTGTCCAATCTCTTTTCTTTCCTCTCATCTAGCCGGTCGTTGCGAGTCAGGGAGTCTCACTGGCTGAAACTGGCTGTTGAAGCCAACAAAACTCGAGCGGCAAATTGGTCTCGTCTGACGGCTCTCGTCGATTCCGTAGTCCTACTTCCGGTTCCGGAGGGTTCGTCACTGCGTGTTACTTTTTTTCCACAATTAACAGTAACAAATTACTCAAACTAATAAGAAGCAAACGATAACCAATCACCAACAAATCCACCCCCAAAAAATCGATCTGCGCCCCACAATTTGTCTCGATCCTGAACGTCGCTCATACGTTCGCCGGGAGCAAAATTTCTCGCCGGAGTGTATCGCTCGCGTCATAAATCTGCGGATATCGCGGTTGGCAGCACTGCGCCTGTCGTTTGTTATCGGCACACGGACGAGAATCCCCCCGATTCGTTCGCGGCCGCGAAGGAATCATTTTACAAATTGACCCCGTGATCGCACGCCGGAAGATTCTTCCAGGGCTGCCAATCGCGAGATCCGTCAAATTCCTCGAAGATGGCATCGCAACAGGTATTAGAAAGCGGGTATCGATCTGCCAGCAGCGGAAGATTTGTCGACCGGGGCGCGGATAAGGCTCGAGTAGGGTTGGAAGGGGGCGGAGGGGGGATGATAGGAGGGTAAGAGGGTGAGAGGGGTGGATCCTCGAACGGGAGCACCTAAATGTCCGCCTGCTTTATGGAAGGATGAAAAAGGTCCGTCGCGCGCAGTTATCGTTCTCGGAGGGGTAGATTTAGTGCGAGGGAAGATTCTAGGTCAGTTTCGTTGGATGTTTCACGGTCAGTGAGGCTTGAGCGGTTTTTTTTCCCCTTTTGCGGGGTAGGGGTGAGAGGAGAGTTTGAAGGGCTGTAGTGATGCTTTTGGAAAGGTTTAGGGGTAAATTTTCGGTTACTATTAGAAACAGAAATTTGACGATTCGTGAATTCATATTTGCGAGCTCTCTGAGTTTTATCTTGACAGTGTTCAAAACAATTCTAGGTCAGTTTCGTTGGATGTTTCACGGTTAGTAAGGATTGAATGTTTTTTTTTTCGTTTTTTGCGGGTAGGGATGAAAGGAGAGTTTGAAGGGCTATGGCGATGATTTGGAAAGGATTAGGAGTGAATTTTCGGTTCGTGTTAGAAACAGATAGTTGACGATCCATGAATTCTGATTGATGAGTTTTGTCTCGACAGTGTTCAAATCTATTGTGGGTCTGTTTGTTTGGATGTTTCATGGTCAGTGAAATTTGAGGGTTATTTCATGTTTTTTGGGGAAGCGGGTGAAAGTGGAGTTTGAAGGATTGTAGTGACGCTTTTTGAAGTATTTAGATGAGAGGTTTCAGTAACCAGGTGTTAAAAGAGAAATTTGACAGTTGTAGATTTAGCTTTGCCAAAAAGTGGTAAGTAAAAGTAAGAATATACAACAATAACTGAAACTTGAAGAAATCAATAATTAATTACTTGATTTCTTTAAGACGCCGAACAACAATTTTACGATCCTACCATAAGAAAGCAATTAAAGATCAATTACTCTGACTCCTTCCTTGAACGAAAGCGGCCGAAAAATGCATTTTTCATAATTGTAGGTCAGCTGCTCAGAGGGCGAAAGCGAAAGCGTATGAAAGCGCCAAAAAATTACATAGCTCGTTACGCCGTTCTTGCGGAAGATAAAAAGAGGAATTTAAAGCAACTACCCGGCGCTACTTTTGTGCCGGCCGTATCGTCGGATTCGTCATTCGCGTAAACGGGCGGGCACGATATTCCGGCCCGAATATTGAGCGAACGTGTCGAGCTTTTTATGTCCGCCGGTGACACTAAATGTTTTCCATTGTAATATCGTGCGTTCGCCGATGCGTGAGCTAAACTTTGTTATCGCCTATAAATTCACCGTCTCGTACAGCGTTTGCACTTCCCGCTAAACTGGGTTAAAGTAAAATATTTTTATAACCCTATGACTCTTTTTTTAACTCTAATGCCATTACCCCCCCGGCGAAACTACCTTTCCTGTCACAGTTCGCATCACGGACCACTTAATGCTTCGCCCAATGGTACTCATACGGCGATATGTTTGACATTGACATGTGTAATGAAAAATTCAAATTTCGATATTTTGAATTTTCGAGAAGTACCACACCTATTAAACTTAGTTACCACACCTCTTAAACAACTTCTTTTACTCTATATTTACTGAGTCTTGAAAATGGCAACGTAGCTTCATGAATTTTTTGATTTCGTACACTTACGTGTATATTTTTTTAAACGAGATATCAAAAGACCCTTTTTATTTAAAAACCTACTTTATTTTGTACCGTAAAAAAATTGATAGTATTATAGTATCATACACTATTTGTTTATTGATTATCGACATTATACATGTTATATTTTGTGATATTCGGTGCAACAATTTATCTTGACAAAATGGAATAGTTGTACTAGATCTTATTACCGTTATGTAGAGGGTTAATCAATATCTTCATCTGATCAGAGAGTCAGCAAACATTCAA
This sequence comes from Anoplius nigerrimus, assembly GCA_914767735.1. Classification (NCBI taxonomy): domain Eukaryota; kingdom Metazoa; phylum Arthropoda; class Insecta; order Hymenoptera; family Pompilidae; genus Anoplius; species Anoplius nigerrimus. The sequence goes on from OU612086.1 coordinate 943,178, forward strand.
TAATAAACGAAGTTTAATAAACTAATGCTCAACAAACTCCATAATCTTTTATACGTAAGTAAATCAAAATATCGAGACCCTATTCAACCAAAATTAACAAAGTAAATCATCAATGTCTATAACATCGCCACCAGTATCACCCCTTACCTAACCCCGCCCAAGATACATACTAATGACAATGGGTAATTAACTTCCAATTTGTATTCACAGTGGCTCCATTCTATAATCGCCAAATCCGATTTCCAGCGCAGGTAGAATACTCGTCATCTATCGATTCTATCGACTCTCGGATTCATGCGAGTTACAGACATATCTGCGGATGTGTCAGTGTGCGAAATGTGCGAACGATGCGCGTATGTGAGTCTATGCAGACGGACGCGTTCGGTCATATTATGTGAATTTATATAATTCGAATATAAGCCACGCTATAGATACAATTGAAATCGCGAGGCTAATCCATAAGCCCTGCAGATCAAATCAGGTGTCGGCGTATCAAATTTATTATCTGGCTTGGGTAGGGAACTGCTGGGCGGGGGGGGGGGGGGGGTGGGGGGGGGGGGTAAAACTCTTTGCCATTCATATTTTACACGGATATGAGAAATAAATTACCGTGAGATAAACCATTTGAAAAGCTTTCGATGAATTGAAGCGGCCGTTGTCTCGAAAATGAAATACGGCAGTGAATGATTCTTGTCTGCTACCGATTTGAATTTTTATGCGAAGAATTTGGCGCTCTGGGTTGGTAAGGGTGTTTTACTGTTTATTTACTGTTTATTGAGTGAACGCAGTCCGTTTCCCCATTTTCACTCAGGCGTCGGTAAATATTCGAATAAAAATACAATTTTGCAACAGCAAATCAAATTTGGAAGTTTCGGGCTATAAGCCTCATCTTTGCGCAAATGAACCATTTTAAATCGTTTTAATCTGTTTTTACACACGTCAACATTTAATATTGATTTGATTTCATAAATATCACCATATACACGTATTCATATATAGCGTTAATTAATTTTATATTCGGATATTAACTGTTTGGATAATGTATTCCTAAGCTGAATAACAATTAATTATCTGGTATAGAAGATTAAATGTACATAGTGGGCCCATTCCCAATCAGCTGCATAGAATAGTAAAATCTTCAAGTGCGTCCATCTTTACCCCCACTTAATCAAATCTCATCCGCAAACGTAACAAGAAATTACATAATTAATCCAAAAGAAACTGATTCGCAGTCGCTATCAATAATACCCCAACCTTCAAAGTCATCCACCCACACCCTCGCTCGAATAAATTTCACCCACAAACACCAACGTAACAACTCTTTTTGTTTCAATCCAAACCAACCCTTCGCCACAAACATTAAACATTGGCCCTAAAATTTGGACCACCGTCACGCAGCATCAAGCTGTTCAAGGTCACCCGCCGCCGCTCAGCTAAAATCTCGCCCGCGGTCGTCAGGCAGTAGCCGTTCGAATCGCCAACTACAAATCTAACAATTACACTCCCCGGTCCGTTCCATCTGGTGCCGGATGGGCAACCTTGCCACTCTTAGAATGGCCGAAAACGTCGGCAAAGTACGGTATCCAAGATCCGGCGCCCGCGGGAACTTCTCGGCTTCCCGATCCGCGCTGTAACTCAGTGGCTTCTCGCCTGTCACGCTCTGCGAACGATACGCCCCGCTGGAAAGGGGTACATTTACGAGGAAATCATCCCCAGAATGGACACGGCAGCGATGCGAGCCACCGGATCGTATCCGTAACTTTCTCTCCTGATTCGGTCGTCTGTCGATCCTCCCTCCCCTCTCTACCCTCTCTACCCTCCTTACTCTCCTTTCCCATTCCTTGCCATGCCTTCCACGCCTTTCTCCTAACCTACCTTCTCTTACTTACCCTCCCACCCCTGCTACGACCATCGGCCGCGAATGATGGAACCAATTCAGTTTCGTTTGCCGCCATCTGGCCAGTTCCGAAGGGTAACCATGTTCAAATATATCGGCGAGTACATCGGAATGTTCCATCGAAATTAAATGGTGCCATTCCGGAAGAAATGTACCTGCACTTCCCGATCGCCGACGACGTCGACGACGCCGTCGACGCCGGGGACGTCGGCAGAGGTCGGATAGAGGTCGGATAGAGGTCGCTCATTTACGTCGCTCGCATAGCTTCCGGTTTATCGATATTGCCAATTTCGTTTTGCTCGCAAGGAGGGCGCCGGGGACGCGATCGAATGTGTCATTGTCAGGTGTGCAGGTGTTGAGCAGTGGCTGTCCTCCGGGATGATCAGCGGGATGAATATCGACAGGCGACTGGCTCGATAACACGTTTCGTAAACAGGGTGGGACGGGAATCGGTGTGGACGGGGCTTGAGCAATGACGATCTCGGGGTTTACGGTCGTTTGAGTGGACGGAAGAAGGAACTGGAATTGTGCTGGGCAAGATTGCTGGATGGACAGTGGGAGAGGGCTTCTTTTACGTTCGGTGCTTTTCTTACGGTGTGTGCGGATGTTGCGAGCGATGGGAAGAGTAGTTGAAGGTCAGGTGATAATTTGCTACAGATGTTTGAGAGGGAAGTGTTAATATTATATACATTCGTTGCACGTGACCAATATTTCGGTGATAGCTGTGCTACCGTAGGGCTCCGTCACCCAGGAATGGGTGACGTTCTTCTCGTTCAAGTAATATCGGATTTTTCGTTGAAATTTCAAAAGGAATGTAATGGAATAAGCACTGAAATGTTAGTTGAAAATAAACAAAATCAAAATATTAAAAATATATACATTACACTACATGTTCCGTTGGAAAGAAAAGATCGTATAAGTTTTTATTCCTGCACTAGTTTTTACAGCAAACTGACTAATTTAAATTGAAAGAATATTATTTAGAACACTGAGGATCGGAAGAGAGGCAGAAGTGAAGGAATGTAAAAAAAAAGATGCAATGATGTGTAACGAAAATGAGAGAGAGTTGGGGGAAATTCCACTTACAATCGTTATTATAAAGCTTACTTTGCCTTCAACACTATCCCCCCACTAACAATTATACTTTTACGTCGTGCAACGAACGTTTTGGGGGTCACTGATGTGCTTTATCGGAAAAAGTCCACCTTCCAAAGAGTTTCTCGCTTTCCCCACGTCGGAATTGAATACTTTATTCTTGGTAATGAATCGAAGTTTCGATAACATTAGGATGGAAGTGAGAGGTTATGTAACTACTGAATTTTCAAGAATCGAAGGTTTGCGTTTGCAAGTAGAACATGAATATTAATATGAACACGTAATGCGTAACGAATTGTTACAACATAACGTGAAAGTGGTTTTCTGCGAACTTTGAGGTAGTTTGAGGACCTTCGTAAGAGCTCTTAATTTCGAGATAACTATAAATGGCACCGGCATCTCTTAACTAATTAAAACCTTGACCCTAGATAAATGCTTCAAAATTCCTTCTTCTTCTTGAATCACCACTTCCATCCGAGTAACGTTCTTTTCAGGTCCACTTTAAACTTGCCTTCACTGTAAGTAGGGAGCTTTTCGTTCTTTTCAGCTGCACCTTAAACTTATCCTCCCGGTAACTAAGAAGCTTCTTCGGTAGTTTGCGAATGCGACGGATATATGTGTTTATCAATATCGTCAAAGTTCATTAAACAATCAATCATTAGTAGTCTCAATGTTTGCGATTTTTAGAACAGACTGTATCTTTTTGAATCGCCCTACATACTTGAGATATACGTTCATTATAAGGATCATATTCTTCCACCATTCTTAAATATTTGTCAAGATGCATGAAGGCTTTATTCATGTTTTCCATCATCAAAGTCTTGAAATGTTTATCAGCTTGTTCCTCCTTACTTTGACTGTGCATTTAATTGCTGTTTAATTAAGTAATCATTTGACAGAGGTACAGAGATACAGTCAACTTGTTAACATCTTCATTGTTGACATCCACGTTTACTTCGTTGGGTTAACTATATCACGTGCGATAGTTTCCGATGTTTTTTTCAGAAGTATGATTTATAAATATGCGAAATAACCCACTCACAAAAAATACACCAAACTTTGTCTTACAATCCCGCATTCAGGTTGTCAGCGAACGACATCGAACCAAGATAAACGGGCGGAATATTTGGAAAATCGATAATGGACAGCACTGACGACAGGATGTTGAGGGAGAGTGTGCATCTGTAGGTTAGAGAAGCAGTATTCTCGGTCCTGGCGCAGAAACGTGCCAGCGAAAAAATATCTTCCGTCCCCTGGCGGCGCTCTCTATATTTCGAGGGGGGTGTTTATCGTTGCCACCCCCCTCGCATTCTTGCCCTCTTCCCGCTCGAAGGTCCCACGATCTGCACACGAGAGGTTCTTATCTGGCGACGTTGTTGCTCAAACACAATTTACACGCCACCTGCTTCCCGTCACGTACGTTCTTACTCCCCAAGCGATATCTCGATCCTCGATTTCCTTCCTCAACGTATTAGTCGCCACTGTAATTAGTCAGTGCTCCACTTCCAGTTCGCGGAGAGAAGGAATTTAGGTTAGAGCGTTTAGGCAGTATTCGGGACCTACGGGAATGGAGAAAAGATTTGTATGTTAGATATGGGCTGAACGGCGGATGGTCTAAGATATTTCTGCTTTATATGCGTGCTGTATTGCTTCCTGTTTATCTGTTTTGAAATTATGTGGTTAGTTTATGGGTTTAGGTTAGGTTTTGAGGCGGTGCTTAGGTTAACTTTTAGTTTAGGGTAGGAATTTATGCTTGCCGCGCGGTCTTGCTTTTTGATAATTATTAAAGCTTTGAGTAGGAAAATGTTTCTTTAACTTAAAATTTCTGGCTTTATTTGCTTTTTTTCTGGATATCCTCAGTACCAATATTTCATCGTTGATCGGTATTTAACATTGTTTTAAATATGGACGTTAGGAGCAGGCTAGATTCTAAACGAAAATATTCTAGAATTGTGTTGGTTTTAAGTACAAAATTTGTCTTCTGCGTTGTTTTGCAAAGTGGGACACGGATATGAGTTAATTTCCTGGTTTTTGTTCAGAGCCAACGTATTTATGAAGAAAATTCGAAATTACGCAAAGCTGCAATGCAAATAGAATAAAACTGTATGAGAATTTCCGGGTTCCACAAAGTGCTTGGATCCTTACAGCATTTTCAAGTATTTTAAGAATTTAATTATTTTTATTATTATATCTCGCGCTTTTAATAATGAGCTACTATTCGCGCATTTTCACAGTCGAAGTCTAAGAAAATCTCACGTTAACCGAAATAGCATTCCTGCGAAATTACATGCAAATCAAATATTACACAATTTCGATGTGCGCATTATCATGACCTGAGGTTTTGTTCCATTAAATTATTGGGAGATAGACCACTACGTTGCAATTCAAACATCACTCAGTCAACCCGAACAAAGTTGTCATCTTCAGTTCCCAGCTGCACCCATCGCTTAAAAACAAACAAATCCATCAACGTCTTTCTTTCTTCTGAACATTCAACTCCAACACAAATCAAATTTCCTTCATACGAATAATATGATAAAAAATCTCTCTTTTCAAAATCATCTCTCATCTCAAAACCTGTCGTTAATTCCTTCTTTGAACAATTTTTAGCCTAACAACGACTTTCATCGAACAGAGCCGCGTAACCTCCATTTTTAGTGACGGTCCAGAGCGGCGCAGCATGGCTAATATGTAGCAGTCGAACGGTGGTCAGGCACATACGCAACATTTTGCTCGATGTTATGCGACCCGGCAGTCGATCGTGCGAGTTATCGCGTCATGTATAGGTTATGTTTGCAGCTCGCCGCGTCGGTGAGAGTCGGTTGCGTTCGCCGGCCAGGTTTCGGCTCGTTACTCCGTTACGTAACCGGCGCTCGTCGGCATATTCAAAATTTTACGCCGGCTCGCATATTATGAGCACGCCTTTGAGCCCCGCTCTATTTCCGCCGTTAATGGGAAAGATCCTTCCTCGACGTTCGCCAGTGAGCTCTGTTTTCCACGAATGTATTGGTGGAACGAACGTGGTGGATGTTAATCGCGGTTAGTTCATAGAAATGGTGGATTTTGGAAGAATGAGGATCCCGCAAGCCCGCCTTCGTCACACTAGTGAAAAAGATAATAAAAGAGTCAGGACTCACCAGAAAAATCAATTCCACCCCCCAGCCCCGTCTGACACCCCTAGCAAACTCTTCGCTTCAATTATACTCTCGTCCGATCAGGCCGCATCTGTTACTCACCGTCACTGGCTCTCATTCGATGTCACACGCACGTACACACATATATACCTCGTGGCAACGAACGAACGAACGTCGACAGTCGATATGCGAATCGAGTAGGCGAGGACAAAATGTTTACGTAAATAGTATCAATGACACGGACGTTTGCCGTCGGCGAAAAAATCGTGGCCCGCCACTGTCACCGTCGAAGTTGTCCGTGTAAAAAAAATCGAGGGGATGAAGAGGGGGGTGGGCAGAATGGTCCGAACGAATTTAGGCGGAGAGGGAGGGAGAAATGGAAGGCGAAAAGCGAGTCACGAACGAAAAAGTGAAAAATTAAATGTGCGTGATGCGGTACGTGCTCGTACCAATACACGCCTCTGTTTCTGGCTTTCTGCTTTTCTCTCTTTCTCTCTCCCCCTCTCTCTCTCTCTCTCTCCTTCTCTCTCCACTCCACCTCTCATTTCTTGTCCACTCTTCGTTCGCCGTTCCCTCTTTCGGGTTCTGTGTCTCATTTTCTCGTACTACTTTCCTCTCGCATTGTCTCTCGGATTTTCATTCTCTTTCTCACGCACACACACACTCTCTTGCAGAGCGTACGTTGTACTGTTTTACTTTCTTTTTCTGCTCCTCTGTACTCTCTCTTTCTAACGCTCTCTTGCATTGCGTATCTCGCACTGCTTTCCTTTCTTTTTTTCTCCGTCCCTCTCTTTCCCGCGCTGCCTTGCATTCTCTGTCTCGGTCGCACTCTTTTGCTTCCTCTCTCTCTCTCTCTCTCTCTCTCTCTGATTTTCATTCTCTCTTTGTCACACTCTCTTGCATTGTTTATCTTTCTCGTACTGTTTTCCTTTCTTTTGCTGTCGCTCTCTCTCGTTCTCACACACTCTCATACTATTTTCTCTCTCCTTCTCTCTCTCTGATTTTCATTCTCTTTCTCACACACCCACACACTCCTCACATTGTCCATCTCACTCTTACTGTTTCCCTCACTGCGCTCGGAGCCCGTGGCAACGTGGAATGAGCAAAAAATTATGCAACCCCTGCCCACCCCCCTCTGCCACCCTTCCCTCCACCCCATCCCCCCTCTCGCAACGTTCTGCATCTCGCAGTGCCTGTGATATGATTTCGCAACGGGCAACGAGACTAACTGCGCGTGTAAATAATATTAATGACAATGGCAGAGATACGCGCTGGCCGACCCGCTCGTTTATACGGGGTGTGCTTAAAATGTTTGAACACGCTTTGCTAACGTGTTCTGCTAATCGGACTAATGGAAATTGTCCCACTAGCGTTGGCGGGGGGAATGGGGAGGGGGGAGGGTGGGGGTGATTCATGAAATTGGTCGGATGCTTTACTTGTTTGCCTTCTTTGTATAGCTTAGACGCTGGGGGGTGAAATAGGGATGCGTCGAAATGCGTTTTAAGGGTGGCGCCGATGTATTTTTGGTGCTCGGTGCTGAGAAACGTTGAGGTTGGTCGGGTTGGGGGCTGTTGGTTGAAATCTGGTAGGAGTTATGGGTACAAAGGAGTGGGGCTGAAAAGTTTTGTCGAGTTAAGTGATGAGCTGTTTTTTTGCTCATTCGTATGAAGAAGGGAGGGAAAGCAACGCATATTTCAGGAAAAAAGCAGTATTGGGTAAAGTGTTGTGTATATTCATTCTTCTGATACCACAATTAAGTGTGGCTTTGTTAAGATTTTTAGTTTAATCATACCACAACTAATACCTCTTGCAAAATTCCAGTCTTCACATTTTGTCGACGTAACCTCTTCAAGCGTTACATCTGACAATAGAACCTACCGTTCCAGGCCATTTTTCACCTCGTCTCCTCGTCCCGAAAGATTTGCTCAGCGACACCCAGTGGAGGCCGTCCGTAAAATCGGCCTTGCCCGTAGTTTCATTTTATCGCGCTGTCGTCGTCCCCCCTTACGATGCCAGAACTTCTGGCATGTACGAGCTGCGCAACGAAGGAAAAGGTTGCGCGTTGTTGCCCGGCGGTTTTCTCGAATGCATCGTTAAATTTTTAATGAGTTTAACGTGGGCGTACGTTGCAGGCGAAATACGATGGCGGCTACCGGCTGCTTGATTGTACCTGCCCCTCGCCTTCCCGCCCCTCCCCACCCCTTCCCTGACGTCCTTTAACCGAGCAACCTACGAAACGTCCGTTAATGTGCATTCGTGGCGCTGCGAGCGGCAGAGACCGGAAGAAGCATTTTGAAACGTTGCGCGAATTTTTCATCCGACTATTAGCGCTAGCCGGATGGGGCAGCTTTCGCTCTGAGCATCTGCCATAATTCTCGCTCGCCATTTTTCCGAGTGTTTCCGGAAAAAGTAGATTAGTTACGCGGCGATCTGGTTTCCTTTAAGTAGTCTTCATTGTTTCAGTATTTTGTTGGATGTTTAAAGTAAAATATTTTGCTGCGTGAGTTAATGCTCTCACGATTGTAGGTGTCGTACGAAATAGTTATGGTACAAATATTAGTGTTGAAGTTAACGAAGGGTTTTGATCTGAGAAGAACGTGATATTGTTTGGTATTTCAACTATGAAGATTAAATTCATGAGACCTTCTTTCACGCGGTAGAATGCTGTTGTTGGGTCAACCTAGGCATTAATATGTCACATGTGACGTCAGACATTTCGTGTCGTCATCAATAACAATTCATTGATAGAATCAGGTCATTCGTTCCGACTAAACGTTTTCATTTCCACATTACAAGATATCGTATTCTCGTAAATAAACTAATCGGCAAACCATGAGAATATTTCAGTTTTTCAAAACATGTCGCGACTCAACATTTACCATTACACATTATAAGATACCATATCTTGTCAAATGAACTAATCTGCAGAACATGAACAAATTCCAATTTCTCAGAACATGTCGCGACTGAGCGCAATCATCCCCCACGGCCATCTCGAGAGCACAGCCCCTGCATCGATCAACCCTCAGATTTTTCGAATTCGGCGTACGTCCGGAACTGCAAGGCGTTTAATCTCGAACGATACGAAGGTCGCCATTATTGAATCGCACGCACGTGTCTCGCTGCCCGTATTCTCGATTTTATTCTCCAACGGTCCAGGGGTGGGCGACACGGGGAGGAGGGGTAGGGGACTAGAAATGAAAAATCGGCGTCGAAACTGGAACTCGCTCCCTCGACGCATAATTTTGAAATTTATTCGATTGCGCGCGCGCGCCCGTATTTTCGTGTCGCGCCGTTACGACATCGTTTCGGTCTTTTCTGCGGCGAGCCTTTCTGTCTCGGCCATTTTTCACACATCGTTCTCCCGGCTTATGGATTCCGTCATGACGGGCGGGCCCATTTTTCAGCCGGCACCTACGTTACCGACATTCCCAATGCGCCGAATGACTATTTCGCATTGGCCGCGCCTCGCATTATGTACTTGGCAGCGGGGCAAGAATGATGTGTAAACAGAGCTTTCGGAAGGTTGGCAGCACTTTCCCGGTATTGCTTTATCGAAGGGTTAACGATATTAATTCTATTGTGGCGCTGCGGTGATTTATTTCTCTTTTTTCCTGCGAATCTTTTGAATACGTTTCACGTCCGAGGAAAAATGATTTTTGTGTTACTGTATTTCATTTTGGTGAGTGATATCGGATGAAATGTACTGAGCGCAATTATGTAATGAGATTTTGTGTTACTTTGAATGAAAGAATTTATGTTTGCTATTTTACTATCGCGCAGAATTAATGGTATTACAATTTGTTGTTTAATGATATTAAATTTATGCATATCTGGGAGCAATTGGTATTGGTTCGAAGTGACATGTACAGTTGCGTAATATATTCATAAATTATGAAGCCTGTTAACCCTTAATCACGCAAACAAGCAATATCCGCTTGGCGAATTCTACATTCTTCGAGATCCCATCTGGCATTGTTAAATATTTATTCATATTCTATCCATGGAAAGGCAGTTATAATAAGAATGTTACAGAATTTGTTATTATTGCAACGAACTCCGTTGCTTCGTTGTAATTATTCTTATGTCGTTCGACAATTACAAAACTCATTAAATCCTAAACTCACTAACGAAGAATCAGTATTCACATTCTGTAACATTTTTATAATACCTTTTTTATTATTTCAAGCGGTGCTTATGCCTTTGAAACAAAATTTTCAATGAAATCGAAATGATTGGGATTCGATAATAAATAATGCTAGAATATTTGTAAGTATGTGGGGTAAAAACACTTGTTATTCATCAACATTCAATCCTTCGTTATTACACCAGTTTCAATTCAAATGACACCGTCAAATTCTCCATACTGCCAGGCAATAAAACAAAAAAGAAGCCCGATCGAAGAGCGAGCATCCTCCGCAAATGACAAACGTCGTTAACCCCTAATCCGGCAAACAAGTACTCGGCATCCGGACAGAAGCGGACATTCCCGAAGCGGTCGACTCTCGAAAAGGCGAGGGTCAATATCGGCCCAGTCAGCGCTGTCTGGCCTCTCGCAGTTCGCCGGCAGAATTGGCCGCAGGTTATCGCTGCGTTCGGCGCACTCTTTTTAAACTCCTCGGCCGCAGACGTAAACAGCATCGTGCGTCATTCAAACGGCAGGGGAGATACCGAATGCTGCCTCCGTAACACTGCCGGCCCTTTTCCCGCCCTGCCAGTTTACTCCTGCTCCTGTTTACGGCCCAATCCTCCGACCTTCCCTCCCTCTCGGCGTTAAAGCTCAACTCGACCTCGCCGGCAACGAAAGTTCCGGGAGAGTAGAAGCTCAATCTGGACGCAATGCGACTCTCTTTTTTTAAAGTCTGTATAACGCTGAGGATGTTCTTTCATTGCTGTGTGAGTTAATCGTTCTGTTTTTAGAAGGTATTGTTACTTCGTTTATTATTTGCGGTATGTCGTTGAACGAGGTTTTTAAGATGTTTGTAGTCTGTTTATTAATTAGTGGTGTGATTGTAGCAAGGTTCAAGATTGAGTATTTTGTACAAGAGATTGTACTTTAATCGTTTATCATGTTTTTATATGCTGTCAAAGAGGTTTTAGCGACAGTAGTCTTGTTTTATGATCTGTTAATTAATTATTACTATGATCATATGAAGATTGATGATCAAAAGAGAGGTTATCGGCAGTCAATAAATACAAGATAATTTTTCTGACTGTTCGATTAATTATTTAAAGAACTTGAATTAGAGTCAGGTATTTCGAGTTACATTTTTTAATTAAAATTCTGTTGCTGTCCTCCCTATTAACTACTTCCACAGTTTTCAGCAGTTTTCTGCAGTCAAAAGCAGAAAAACGTGTTCATACTCTTCCTTCTATTAACAGTAACTTTTACTTTATCCTTTAAACTCCCCCTACGCAAATTCGCCTTCACAAAGCCCACTCTACAAAAACTATATCAATAAGACACAGCTCCAAATACTTATAATTCGCAAGACAAAATCTCGAATCGAATCCTCCCAAATAAAGCACCACACCACTCGCTATATAGCGACACCAAATCCAAAGGATGTAATTCACTCGAAACGGGACCGGTGTAAGCATTTCCGTCTAACAAACGACTCATACAGAAGCTGCGACTTTTGTCCCGCCAGTTGAAGGAGGCCACTCTGCGCACAGGATAAGGAGAAGCGAGGGGGGAGGGGGGTGGGGAGCAGGACGAAGGCCAGCGTCTCTTATATGTCCTCGTAAAGAATCGCGAGAATTCCGACAATCGTAAATCAGTGCTATCTCGGGCGTTGTGTAACGTGCGGGAAATCTACGTTGTCGATGCTCGTATACTCTTATACCGATGTATGTGTGTCTGTGTGTGTATACTCGTATATCGCTGAATGGTCCGTGTCCGCGAAACGTGTACACGTGTACCACCTGTAAATTCGACGGATAATCGCATTATGCTGATGGAGTTGTCCTCCGTTCGCGGCAGTCCTAGCGGGCGGCCATTTTGTTGATTAAAGATTTAATTTTCGGGGCCAGTTTTTGCGTTCATCCAATTATTGACGGCGCGTAGGGCCGATGTTTGTTCGGGGACGGGAGATGATGGGTGGGCCGAATGGTTTATTCATGGCCGAGTTGGGAGTGTAAATCTTTGTGGGCTGTTGTAAGTAGTGGTTGGAGAAGGGGTGTGGATGTGTTCGGGGTGTATGGCAATTTTTGAATCGTTGGTGAAGTTCTCGTGGTAAGGATTTTAGACTTATTACATTAGACGTATCATTCTGCGGCACATGTTAATTTATTAACGTCGTTTATCTATCGGAATAGTCGAGACGCAATGGTACGCAAGGCAGTACGTTCGTTCGTTCGGAAAAAAAGCTGCTGGAATGTAAATCATTTGCGGGAACACTGTACCGAGGTTTAATTAAAGCGTCCCGATGTAAATAATTCAACAGACGTAACTTCGTAGATCCGCACCAAAGAAAAAAAGGCGAATGTAATAGAATCGCTGAGTACTCGCGCGCACCGCGCATACGTAGCAAAATCAATATTAATAACCGCGAAGAATGCCGACGAAGCTTCCAAGTTTTAATCTTCCCATCGATCCCCTTTGATTCTCAGTAATGTGAGGTATCCAATTTCAGCGGCTCGAATGTAGCGAAGATTTTCTACGGCCTCCAGATACCAATTCGTGTTTCCGCCAATGATTGCCAACGAAGCTAGTGGCGAACCAATTTACTAAAATATGCGTATACCGTAATCGGTTTCAAGGTCACGCATGCGTCATCAACTAAGCCGCTACTTTATCAAGTCAAACATGTTCGTTTTTTAACACATTTTTTTTTTACTCATCTTTTCACTGTGTTAAGCTCTGTCCACTGTCATAGTATCGTATACTTGCTTCGAAAAATGTTCTTGGCCATTCAAAATATACTGTCCATATTTGACAACGTCCGTGAAAAATGACGACAGAGAGATCGTATTTCACGCCTGTAAGAAACCGCCCAATTCCTATTCTATTACAGGCCGGCCCAGCGCAAGATTTAGAACATACCGGCTGCTTCGGTGTCCGCCATTTTTTTCGCTACTTCCCCCCCCCCCCCCCCGCGCATTCCCCTCTCTCACACCCAGGCGCATCGAAATACATAAATCCCGAAGTGCGTCCTCTCTTTTATGCGCTCGTAAATAAGGGCGAAAATCCCAGCAATCGTAAATCAAACTTATCACCCGTTGCGCCGGTGTACTCGCCGCATTAAGAAAGTCCTTGCACCTTACATTCACCCCCTCCACCCTCCCCACACACCCTCCGCTTTCCACCCCAAGCACGCTCACCTCGGAATTCGATAATGTCGGTGAAAAAAAAACGTGGCCGAAGTTGCGTGACTTCTTTCGACGTTTTTCCCGACCTCACCCCTCCCCTACCCCCAACCACCCTCCAATTCAACAACCCCCCCTTCTCCGCCGTCGACGATTTTGCCGAAGTCGCGAACTCGAGGAGAAGCCGTCCGCGACCTTTTAGCATTTCCCGCCGTCTTTCGCGACGAAGAACCGGCGAAAACTTGTCTCCTTCTGTCGTCGTCCTTCTTTTCCGTTTTTCTCGTCCTTTTTCTACCCTTAAAGTACGCCGAGTTCAACGGCTGATGACGCCGAACGGGAATTTTGATTTTCTTCGTTCATCTTCCTTTCTTACCGGTCCTGCAGAGGTGGGAGGTGGGGGGGGGGGGGGGGGGGTCGATCCTGTTGGATTTGACGGAAGTTACTTTTTCAACGTTCCTAGCCGGAATGGACTGTCGCCGACAGTTTTCGAACTTCTTTCGGCATGTCTGATAGGCACGATTTAACGTCATTTGTCGTTCAGCTTTTTGGGGAGGATCGGCAGGATAATCGGAGTGAATTTGGATCTGCATTGCGTTTGTCTGGAATGTTCTCCGAGACAATGTTAGGTTGAAGGTAATATTGTACGTTTGCTGTACAACACCTTCAAGTTCCAACGTGCATCCACTTCCCGCAAATTGCACTATTAATCGTCTTCGGTATCAGTCGGATCTCCGGAGCGTAAGACAATTTTGTTACATCCGCTAAACTATTTTACGCATGAAACAACATGCTCATTGGGCGGATATACGAGCTCTGATGCCGGAAATAATCGTTAGCCGGAGAAGGGTCAATACGGGGGAAGTAAACAGGATAAGGCGGTCGCACATTGTGGCTGGCGTACTTTAAAAACTGTAACTGCCCTCCCAGGATTTATACGCGTCGTAAACGATACTTGGAGTTGCTTTACGCCGGGCCGCGTTGTCTCCGCTTTTCAGCTGCCCTCATCTTCCCTCCCCCCCCCCCTTTTTTTATTATGGATGCGCACGCTTAACGTCATTCTCCAACATTTCTCCGTCGGCCGTAAAGCGGCACGTATGTTCTTCAGCAAATTTTTCGCCTCGGTTGCTTTTTCTATTTCGGCTACGTTCTACGTTTCGCGGTGTAAAACTTGCATTTAAATCCTTATTACTTCCTGTTCGTTACTGTGAAGAATACGACGTCTTTCAAAGAACGTTACCCTTTCAATTTATTGACGATCGAAACTAGTAAATTACATCACTTAAGGGGGGAGACCTGTGTAAGTGGCCCAAAAAATCGATTTTTTTTTAATGCATAAATCGATTGTTTAACATCTCGAAATTATGTTACCGAAGCCGCAACACAAAATTCGTAAAAATGTAGTATATATAGCCCATTTTATCCCCGAGCGCGCGGAACGCTCTACGGTGGAGGTAAGTATGTTTCGCATCAATGATATCAATGCATTCACGATGACAGGTCGGGTTCACTTGTATAGAAGTTTAAGTAAGTATATGATTACACGGCTGTAGATATATGAACCATTGTAAGTTTTCATGCAACACTGCGTATATTGGAATGTTATCTCCCGAATAAGAAAGTGTCCGCTTATCACCTTTTTTTCTTCCTTCTTACCCAATGGAATATTAGCGATTACGCTACGTGCCCACAGTGATGTACATTTCGTCACATTATTTAGGTGAGCCTTGAGCAATTCACAGCGTATTTAGCGAGAATTTTGTGACAGAAGGGCGTATATAGTGAATAGTGACAGGAGCGCCGTAGCCTTAATTCAATAATTGAGGCGAGAACAGTCCGCAGAAAAAAAAACAAGCTTTGCTGGAGCAATTCGAAGAAGATGAAGGAATTATATATGAGCCTGGCATAGCAGATTAGGAAAAAACTGATGTAAATTTCCCAAAAGTGTGATTATATTGAAGCTAAACTTTAAACGCGTTTTTCTCGAATCAACGTTTGGCATATCGGTGTGCAAGATAAAGAAAAAACTCTTCAACGGATTGAGTTGGGTTTTTATATACAAGAGGCTGAATATCTTGGCCAGGGATTGAACCTAAATAGACATTGATATTATGCAAATAAATAATTTTTTATGCACTTTATAAAAGAAATTTTCCTCGGAAAATTGATCATTTTCAGTCAACCTGCTGCCAAATTTACAATTTTGCAGATATTGACTTAAAAATAGGTTCACTTGCTTGCGGCATCTCTAAGGTCAAGAATGCTATTTGGATTTTTAATTTCGGATCACTACAGCACACTCTGCACTGCACACCGCAAACCGCTGCAATTGAGGACAGGTCGGACTTTGGCCCTTGTAACATTATTAAGAAAAACCTGTTCTTATTCAAAAAAAAATGTCTGTACAGTATAAAAGTGTAAATAAACTATGACCAAATTTGAAAAACATTGATTAAATAGTTCCCTTAAGAATAAATCCCGAATATTGCTCGATTTTAAGCGCGCTACACAGGTCTCCCCCCTTAAAGCAATAGTACTAAATTGCTTTAGGTTGAAACTAAGACCGCCAAATTCATTCTTTATCTTGCTCGTTTTGTTCTTGTCAGAAACCGCACATTATTATATGTAGTGAATTTCTTAATTATGAGTAACACGTATAAATTAATCACTATTAACGTTATATTTATATAAAATAATTTTTATTTAATAATTACAAATTTCTAAAAAATAATTTTTATTATCATTTTATACGTACACATTTAATTTTATATATATGTAATGGGTATAAAAATTATTATTACATAATAAAATTGATATTAATAATTGTGAAAACATTTTATAACAACTATACATAGTTGAATTATAATTTATTGTGTAACGTATTGTCGTCAATACTGATTAATATAAAGCCATATAATTGGTAATAATTTAAGATAATCCTATATATATTTACAGTAATTTAACAATAGTTTTTTGTACAAGTCATTATTGTTAAATAATGTGTCTACACATATACATTATAGCAA
This sequence comes from Anoplius nigerrimus, assembly GCA_914767735.1. NCBI lineage: Eukaryota > Metazoa > Arthropoda > Insecta > Hymenoptera > Pompilidae > Anoplius > Anoplius nigerrimus. Next base: position 959,635 of record OU612086.1, read on the forward strand.
TTAATAAACGGATATTATTTAACTTTACCGTAAAGAAATGGCGCTCTCACGAAAAGAATCTCGGAAACGCAAGCTCCGACTAAGGCCCTCACACTTCCGTGAGCATCAATTTAACGTCAATTAAGCCCGACGCACGATATTCCGTATTTATCGGCGTAGTTTGGTTAGTAAACTGTTAACTCGACACACGGAATCGCCACCTACCCGTAGGCTTAGAACATCCGCAATCCGCTTGCAGCGAATTCGCTAATTTAATCTCGCGCCCAAAATCGTTTCCCGCGTTAACTCCGCCGACAATGGCGGCCTGGCGCGCCGCGCGCCGCGCGCCGGGCGGAAAGTAATTCCGTCGATTCCACCGATCGGACATCGATCAGGCCACGTTCGACGTGACCGGATTTCTCGGCATCTGCACGAGAGTAATAATAAACACGTCGCGAGCCAGTCTACTCTCGGCGCATCTCGCTCATTTTCCGCTCTGTTTCCCGACTCTTCCCCCTGACCGCCATGTTAAAGGGGTGTCGGACTGTTCGTACGTGATAAACAGGTGGGACGGAGCAAGTTAAATCGTGCCGCAAATTACGAACTTACATCATTCAGGTTATTGTTACGTTACTATTTTTTGATTGTATTTGTCTTTTAGTATTTCTTCCCTTAAATCTTCCTGAGTGGAACTTTCTTTTTGACGATATTTAAGTTATGTATTGATAATGCTGTTCTTGTATCGTCTGGTTTTGATAGATTGGTAAAGTGTTGAGTACAGCATAAAAAAGTCGATCTCCTTTACATTATTCTTCTCATTGTTAATCAGTTATTTGAATTTGTTTTCTGGAGGAATGCAGGGAGATTGAATGTTCTCAACAAGTTGATTTCCTTCGGGATCTGTAAGGAATGTACTATCTATTTTCTATTTACTACCACAGTCCCCAAAACGTCGTATACACGAAATATTTCCAATTCTTCCGTTTCAAAACTCTTTCTTACTCTACCCATCCTATACATTCTACATTACTTCTCAACCTATATCGCCATCATTACGCAACCTTCTCACACAAATCCTCACTACTTTACTCATCTAACTCCTCCACAATCTAATCCTTCACCCCCACACCTTCCCCACCTCTAAACACTCCTACAAAACATACCGAACCTCATTCCCTACCCTCACCTCAAATCCAAGAAACCCAAACAAAACGCCCGATCAAATAGCGAGCAACCCACAACTCCCTACAACCCTCCCGCAGAAACAACTTCGATCGCCGATCGATTCATTTTCATCCCTGCCGCGACACTCACACAGTGCCAGCCACAGTCCGTGTGAAAGAGACCGAACGAGAAAGCGTATTAGCCCTCGCGGTCCGCGTCTCTCGACGTTTCGTTCGCGAAACGCATGAAACGCCTATTCATGCGCGCAGTTTTTTAATGCGGCGCGTGCCTGGGACAAAGAGGGACATAGCCGGAGCGCTGGAGGGGGCTGGGGAAGGGCCGGCGGAGGAGGGGGCGGAGAGGGGGGAGGGGAAAAAATCTGCACTGCGACGCCGGCCCGCGGAAAATGGCCCCACCGTACGATGGGATTGCTCCCATTATGCGAATGCACTGCCGCCGCGAGCCGATGCGGACTCGATGGGTACCAGCGTGTGTGGGTTTGTGTGGGTGTTAATGCGTGTGTGCGTGCGCGTAACGGCATGGTCGACGGTAACGGGCGAAATGAGACGGAAGCGGGCGGAATGAGACGAACTGGGTTGAGATGAGGAAAGAAGTATCGCATAGAGTGAGAGTTGCTTAGGGAGGGGGAGGGGCGGGAGGTGGGGGGTGTGACCAATGAGAATAATTCATTAATCCGAGATCGATCGACCTGGTGATTCGACAAACGAGGATTTCGATTCTCAGTGTTGTTATATCGGACTGTTGATATTAACTAATTTCGGTTGAAGATGCGCGAAACTTGAGAGATGCAAAACGGAATCCGTTTTAGAGTAAATAGTACTTTATTGGCTAGAGTGATGTGGTATGAGTGAAGTTGGACTTATTTTATTTGCCTATGCTTAGGTCTACCTTGTTCAAAGTGGCGTCCATTCACAGGCACCAAAAACATGTTATTTCTTAAACAATATTATTTATGTTAATTAGGATGATAAATTTGACACCTGTGTAAACCCAAAATTGTACTATGTTATTCTACTATGTTATCTGCTACCCATATTTTCAAATTTAATCCAACGCAAACACTTAAAAACCTTGATTCAAACATAATTGGACTTGCATCACTTTCAAAATAGACTAACAGAAGGGTAGTTCGAAAACATGGCAATATATGTCCCGTTACCCTCGGTCAGGTACACCACTGAGCCGAATGGAACCAGGGGGTTGACCGAGGCTGATATTTATTCGGCTTGTTTTCCGGTCAAGTGCCGCCCGACGTGATTAATGTTAATTCGACGTCGGACGTCTGAGGTCAGATTGCCTCTTGACACTTTCGAATCCGGGATTGTTTTTAAGATTCTCGTTAAGGACGGCGAGGTCTCCGAGGTTCTGTTTTAAATGCAGAAGGGACCAGCGTGGGCGTCTGTAGGTGCGAATAAGTGGCGGGAATGGTATTTGCTCGTTTTGCGAAGAAGCTGCGATAAGTTCGAGGAATGGGATACGTGCGAGATGTTCAATTCAGATTGCGGAGCTTTGAATTCTCGAGTAGACTTAATAAGGATGGAGGACGGGGAGAGGAGAGGTTGTGGCAAATATAGAGACTGAGAAAAGGGTGAAAAATAGGACGTTTGCGATGATAACGGCGGAGGTACGAGCGTATGGACGAATTAAATGAGGCTATACACGCAAGCGAATGGATGTTAAAATAGATTGCGCGCAAATATTTCGGGAAAATGGCGATACTAAACTCTCAAAACATATTTCGCCCACAACACACCAACAAATTCTCCTAAAACCACATAAAAACTCAACATCCACCCCACCCTACAAAAGCCACCCCCTTCCTCCTCACAATCCTCCGCATCTTCGCCAGATCATTCGCGGCGCCGAAAGTTACGGCCATCTCGTTTGGGAACCAACTCACCCCCTCCTCCCCCTCCCTTCACCCCATCTCATTGCCAGCAGGACGAGGGTCGTCACCGCGGAACAGTTGGCCCGCTGCACGCCGGAATTCGCTTTGTCCGAATTTGCAACTCGGTGTGCCGGGGAGAGCCGCAGGCCCGCCCTCCTCTCCGGTATCGTGCACGTCGCGTGCTCACGCCCGTGCTCACGCCCGTGTCCACGTCCGTGAGCGTGCTCATGCGCGCGCGCGCGCCCGGGCTCGTGCATTCTCACACCATAACAGATACCTGCGTGCAGGTGCGGAAACAGGAGGCCGCAATTAGTTTGCCTCGCCGTTTCCCCTCCTCCCCCACCTCCTCCTCCTCCTCCTCCACCTTCTTCTTCCTCTCCCCCTCCTCCCCCTCCGCCATCCTCCTCCATCAAGACTGCGGTCGGAGACGTAATTACAAAAGTTTCGCGTCATAACTTAATTGATACGTACGTTACTCACTTTCCAGTCCCACCCCCCCATCTACCCAAACCAAACTCTACCTCATCGCCGGTGTGCGGATCTTGCCGGTGGTTTTGCGGCACTAATCTCGAGATTGCGTTCTCGAAACGCTGGCCCCCGAAGCGGAAGTCTTATTTAAATCCGATCCGCCCGGAGGGATCGTCTTTCGCTGATGAGCCGTTCGCGGTCGCTTTCCTTTCTTTCGCGCGACGGAGGATGCGACGATTAAGAAATTACGGGGTTCCATGGGGTTTTGTGGAGGCTGAAGTATGGGTTGGGTGCGCGTTCGACAAGTGCCCATGGGCCAGAGCCATTGAAGGTGTAATAGGAGGAATAGGTACGCATTCTTATAATTAGCAACATGTTGAACTATCAGCATACAGGGTCATCCTTGCCTTATCACAACAATAATCATAACAATCAATTACCATCGAACACCGACACCAAGCACCTTTCCCGCAAAGCGAGGCCATCCCAATGCGAATCAGTCCCACATTTCCGCAACTCTCCGCCAATTTGCATTGGTCCCGCCAAATTTAAAATCGTTATACTGCCCCCGCGACAGCGGCCTCGGCGAGCTAACTATCTCGACTAAAATATGAACGCCAAATATTTGCCCGGCGCGCGTCCCGCGCAATTATCGTCCCCGACATTCAGAAATATCGGAACTAAAGCATCGCTTTTAATTCCGGCGTCGGACGTGCCAGCCGAGCGAAATGCCGGCCGAATTACGTGGAACGATGAGGGACGAGGGTGGTGAAAGCGAGGAGGGGGTCGGGGGAGGGGGGCGAAGCGTCGCGACGCCGAGCGGATCGGCGCAATTTTCCTTTCGGACCGACGTGACCGTGCGCGCTGGGCCCGATATGAATTTTCGGAAAAATATCGGCTATCGACGCGTTTCTTTCACCCCCCCCCTCCTCCTCCTCCTCCTCCTCCTCCTCCGCCTCTCCCCGAGCTCCGCGGCCGCGATCCATAAAATTAATCTCAGCTACCGTAGGAGGAAATCCGTTTTCGATCGGACCTTAATAACGGCCGTTTGTGCGCCGGCAGGCGGCACGTATCGTCAGGCCGGAAGCGGAGGATTGAGGAAGGCGGGGGGTGGGGGCTGGGGGGTATGAGGAATGATGATATGTATATGTCAGTTTCATCTGTTTATGTATGTATATCGAGAGGATATTAACTGCCTATGTATAATTGAATTATAATCAGTCATTGTATTTATTTATATATGATTGAATTGTAATGTAATGTATTACTGTTAATAATGCTTAAAATGAAATCATGTTGCAGATAGTAATTTAACGATATTATTATTTATGTAGTGATCATTATGTCTGTATAGTATACTATTAATAACAATAATTATAAATAATATTTAAAGTAGATATATTTGAGTATTGAATTTAAAATTGTTTTGTTTATCATGAAGTTATAATATAATATAATTTAATGCATTGTATATATCGTTCTACAAATATAAGTATACTAATATTCTATTTATACCCGTAACATATGTATGTGTATGAATAGATTCTTAATTCATCCCCCGGTTCGCAAGAGGGACTGGAAAAGATTGAAAGGAGAGAGAGGAGAGATATTGAGGAAAGAGAAGAAAGAGAAAGGAAAGCGGAGAGTATTAAAGAAAGCAACAATATAAGGTAGAAGGAGAAGAGAGACAGTGAAATGACCGAGAAATCATTGAGAGAAAAAGAACCAAGGAACGATATTAAACAGAAAAGCGAAAAGAGGCAGAGAAACCAAATCGAAAGAAGAGGGAACGAGGAATCCCAAGATAAAGAGATATGGATTTTGCGACAGGGTAAAAGTTTGCGGTGACGCGAACGGCGTGGATTTCAAGAAGGAATTCGGCGACACGATGCTTTCCAGCCTTCTTGCCGACGATAGTTTACGCTCTCCCACTCGTTTCCCGCCCCTTTCCTCTTTCCTTTTTGTCTCGGGCTACGTACCTTCGGCGCGGCCATAAATTGCGTCCGGCTCAATTGCACGATAATGCAACAGCTTGGTTTAGAAAATATACGCCCGATAAATTTCGGGCCCGTGGCCGATAGCCGAAAATTTCGACGAACGTCCGTGGCCTGTTCCGCGTCTGACACGTGCGATCTATGTTTTTTGTGCCGGATTGGGGGTGGGGTGGTGAGCAGATTTTTTTGCGGTGGGGAAGAACAGGTGGGTCGCAACGATTTTATGTCGGGTCCTATGGGACGCAATTTTTTATTTTTTATTTTTAGAAAAGATATGAGTGTAGAACAGATGCATGGTGGGAGTATTTGGGGTACATTTTTTGTAATGAGAATGGTACGAAAATGTATTTTGTTTCACGAGGTTTCTGCTGATGTCGCTTTTGCCGAAGAGTTGACTTGTACTACTAGTTTCAGACGGAGACAGTTATAAGATTGAACTTAAAGAATCGCTTATCTGAAATAGTAAATGTACAAGCTGTGAAAATTTTATGGCAGGATCTATGGGATGCTATGTTTTGTTTTTAGAAAAGATATGAGTGTAAAACATATGCATGATGGTGGAGGTATTTGGAGCTCTTTTTTTCGGTTGAGAAGTGAAAAGATGTATTCGATATCGCTTCTGTTCAAAGCGTTGACTTGTACTACTAGCTTCAGACGAACGCAATTGTAAGGTTAAACCTGAAGACTGGCTTATCAGAAGTGACAAACTTGTAAGCAGAGCATGCAAACAAATAAATATAAATCAAAAACAAACCTACAAATGCATAAGTTAAAATTATAAACTGATAAATAAAAATAAAATCGATGGCATATGCACATTTATAATTCTCAAATAATTATGATCATATATTATCAACTTATTAGAAATATAACTTTCAACACCATAAAATCGCCCGAAACAACTATTAATCCTGCTTATAAACCCAATCTACTACCCGTAAAAGTTACATAACATTCGGTCGATGTCATCCGTAAACACTATCGTCTGTATCAATATTCTGCTCACATTTTCACAAAAAGACCGAAAATCGTTCTCCTCGCGTCCGAGGTCACTCACGAAACTTAGAAGGCCAACTGTACATTGTTCCTCGATTTACGCGCCGGAAAGGGTCTTTGCCGGAGGCCGGAAGTGTAAGGCCTGAATGAAAAACTTGAGAAATCAAGAAAATAGAAGTTGGAGAGAAAGGACGAAAAATGTTTGCCGCTCGCCAAGGTGACATACGTTTCACTAAATCGTCTTTCATTGCCTGTATTTGTTAGTTTAACGTAATATGATTTAAATTTTCTCTCGGCGACCTTCATTTGACCTCTACAACTCAAACTCTTTTCATTCGCGAATGGCGTCGGATATGAGATTGGAATTGATGGAAACAGAAGGTTGATGCCTGATGGAGAATGATGGAAAACGAAAGATTCCAAGATAAATATAAAAAATCAAGAATCTATATTAAACATAGCGATTCCTATGTAATTCATTAATTAAATTATCACAAAGAACTCGCAGCTGTGATGCATAAGCTGAAAATGAACAATTCTTATCTTCATCTAAACGTTATCGTTAACACAATTCCGTGTCCTTTTGACCTTCTTCCTGCAATTGAGATTCAAGAAAGAACGATTTCAAACCTAAGGCGACAGCGAGCAAGCTTGAACCTGACCGAAGGAACGAAAGGCAAAAATTCGAGGCGCAGAAAGGCAGAAAACCTGAAGCGAGCTGAAAGAAGAGGGGAAATCAGGAAACAGCGGCCGTAGCTTTAGGAACGAATTTGTATGGGGGCAGGATTTTAAGTACGCGAAAATGAGAAATTTGAGAGGCCGTCGACCGAGTCCGAGGAAAGTACACGAAGATTTTAGAGACGAATTTAAGGAGTCGAGCGGAAGAATGGAAGGCGAGCGGCAGAAAATATAAGCTTGCCCTGACAAAAGAATTTACGTGGGAGAGACAAATTTCAGGAAAGCGGCGGGAGGTGCCGGTGGGGGAGGAGGTGGGGAGGAGGTGGCGAAGGGGATGGGGGGAGAGGAGGTGGCGAAGGGGAAGGGGGGAGAGGAGGAGAAGGAGGAGGAGGAGGAAAATAGAGAGTGAGCGACAGATTACGAGAGTCAGGGGAGCACGGGCGAATTTCAGAAAGGAATTAGCGCGGGACGGACGAGTTTAAGGAGGGGGTGAGGGCTGGAAAAGTGAGCGAACAAGGGCTGAAAGTCAGGTAGCCGAAGAAAACGGGGCAAATCCAAAGACGACAAACGAATTCCGAGGAAGAAGTCGCGCGGGATGGAAAAAAAGAATTTTCGGTCGAGAGGTGGAGGAAGGGGTGGAAGAGGGGGGTGGGGGGGTAAGTTGAAAGGCGAAATGTCTGGAAAGCGGAGGGAGACAAAAGGGGTTGAAAAGGGGAGAAAGTGCCGCTCGGATTGAGGCTAGGATAGAATGAAAGGCGGAGAAGGAAGGATTCTACGAGCTCGGGAGGGCAAAAAGTGGGGGCGGGGGGATGAAGGGGGGTGGTGGGAGGGCGAAGGGCGAAAACTCGGGGCGGAGCAGTCGCATTTTCTCGATTTTTCATCGCTCCTCATATACTCGCCGGCGCTCGCACATAAATTACGTTCGGCCAAATTGCACGATAATGCAACAGCTTGGTTTAGAAAATATCCGCCCGATAAATTTCGCCCCACGGTCCAATACCCGAAATTTTACCACCGAGCCAGTCAGGAACATGCGCGCGCGCACCGGTACCTTGACTGGCGAAATTGATCAAATCTTCCCGGCCGCTACCTGATTTACCTCAAACGCGGTAATTATTTGGAATCCGGCGAAAATTGAGGTAAAGTTTGTGCAACGTACTTTGTTTTCTGATGTTTGGTACAGAACGGGAGAAAGGTGAATGAACTCAGTTTAGAATGAATCAGATGCCATGGGTATATGTATTTATCTGGTATTGTATGTTTCGAAAGGGCAACAATTTGTATGATTGAGAGCACATTTACATATGTGAACTGATACGATTGATATAAATTAATTGTTTGTTTTTATTTGAGTAGGATTGGTGATATAAACTTAATTTTTTAAATGATAAAGCTATCAGTACTTGCATTTGATTTCAAATCGAAAATTTAATTGATATCAGCTCTAAAGGTGTGCACATATATTCACAATAAACTTTCAATTATTTATCTATCAATCATACACATCAAGAACAGCTTTACTTATCTTATTAAGACATAACTTCACGGACACCGTCCATTTCAAAAACGACTTCTTACGTCACATCCGTGACATTATTCCCGCGAATGACTATGCTACAGTGTTGCCAACGTTAACCGACGAGACGCGCTATTCGCGTGCAATGGGCCCTAGTTTATTGTTTTGCCCCCCTCTCAGCCCCACCCCGTCTCTGGACCGACTCTCACCCTCAATTCCAGCCGCCATCCTGTAATTACGAGATTTTACGTTCAGTAGCCTGTAATTTCCGCGGCATTCGTTCGGATTTTGCCCGTGACAAGTTGTCATCGGACGCGACGAAATTTATTGAATCACCCTCTCGCAGCCGGACCGACAAACTCTCGACGAAAGCGCTCGCATCCGTTCCTGGCATAATTCGACCGATGCGGACGGGAGAATTTTATTTCGTCCCGACCGACGACGGCGAAAAAAATAATGCGCCGGGTTTTTCGGCCCTTAATTGTCACTTCGAGTCGAAGCTTCGAATTTCACGCTGCCAGTATTGACAGGTTACTCGGGATGTGCTTTGTTTTTCCGGTCCAACGAGACGGAAGATATCGTAAGTGAAATCATGGCTGGCATACTGATTAGCAGTGAACTTGGTTGAAGTCGTTTATGAGAATATTATGTACTGGTGTCTGCAATCAAGTCCTCGTGTTATATGGAAACTATTTTTTGAGCATCGAGTTACGATATAAAATTTTGTAAATATAAAACCCAAAATTATATATGTTTAGTACATATAAAATATTTTTATTAGATTGAACAGTTCATATAAGGAAATGATAAAAAAAATTAGAAAATAAATCTAAATTAAACTGAAAAAAGTGTTTCAGCTTCGTGTTATATGGAAACTGTGTTGTAGGAGGGTTGACTGTGTCCTCCTTAGCCAACCTCCAAATGAACAGCAGCAACTCAAATCAGACACATCGGTAATATCAGTGCGATCGAACCTATCGCTATTTTCAACTACTCGGAACAACAGTTCATATAAGCAAAAGTTTAAAAAATGAAACTGAATTAAACTAAACCATAAATCTAAAAATTAAACTAATTCAAATTAAAGTGAAAAACTGATTTGCCATAGTTTTGTTCCGCGATATGTAGAAAACGTGATATAGGAGGATTGACTGTAATTATATGTGACAATTAGACGCAACTCATCATATTTCTATTCTAGCGAATAAAATGGACTCCAAGTAAACTTCACGCCATTAAATTTACATTTACCCCAACCATCTGGCTTGTCTTTTTTCACCCCACCCCCTCTCTCCCGTTTTCCGCGTTGTACACGGTACGATTTTAACACACGGCGTACGTTCGATAAACGAACGGCCGCCGTAAACATTGTATTTTGACTATCCGATATTTTACACCTGTCACCTGGATATTACGTCACTGACATTTAATACAGTAATGCCCCTCCGGATAATGGAGGAAGATCACGTGACAAACATTCGCGCGCATGAATTCGTAACGGACCATTAGCCCGACGTTTATCGGGACACCCGGTTTAACAAATATTGCCGCTGCTCGCGAACAGCGTCCGCGGCCTGTTTGCCGAATAACGGTCGCGAAATGTAATACCTGTCGGCAAGACAAATATACCGGGTGACCTAAGAAGCACGGTATCGAGCCAGCTTGTTTCTTGTCTCGCTTGAAGCCGGAATCGACGGCGAGTGCGAAGAGTACACAGCGAAGCTTGCAAACGGGTGGAAAGGGTGGTAAGGGAAGTTGAGGAAGGTTAGGGTGAGGGGAGAGTGGGAGGGGGAGGGCAAAAAGTACAAAGCGAGCAGGATAATAACGATACTCTGCGACGAAGTTGCCACGGGCGCAGTTAAAGCAATGAGTCTCGCGGCAAAATTCCCTCACCTATTCTCTCTCTTGTTCTCTCCCCCCTTTCTTCTCTCTGTACTTCTACCCCTTTCTCTCTCTCTCTCTCTATCTCACTCTCTCGTCTCTCTGCATTGCTCCATTGCCGTCCTCTTCCGCGTCGGCTGTCGTTCTCTATCATCCTCCCTCCTGCTTTTACTCTCTCTCCGTCTTATCGCACTACAATGTCTCTCTGTCTCTCTCTCGCTGTTGCATTCTCCCACGGTTTACATCTGCCTCTCTCTCTCTCTCTCTCTCTCTCTCTCTCTCTCTCTTTCGCTACTTTACTCCTTCCCTTGTACCGCTCTCTCATCCTCTATCCACTTCGCTCTTGTTTTCACTCTTTCTCCGTCTCTCTCCTACTGTTCCTTTCCTCTCTCTCTCTCTCTCTCTCTCTCTATCTGACTCTCCTTTACACCCCGTCCACCTCTCTCGCTCTATTCCGCGCGACTCGTTACTCTTCCCTCATCCTTCTCTATTTTTGGCGCCCTCCTGAGGGCGACCGGAAGAATTCCACCCCCTCCCCTCGCCCTCCGTCCTCGCTGTTTCCCACTGTTCTCCCGTACTGCTCCTTTTTTTTCGGTCAGGCAAGGGAGACATAAAACCGGCATAAAGAACCCGCGGCACTTACATCGCTCTTAATATATATAACGCGGCACTCGCCTGGCACGATTCCGCGCCGTATTCTCGCTAGTACAGTGAGTGCCGCACACAGGATCACCGCGGGATCCCAGGACGTGCAGGACGAGGGGGAGGGTGTCGGAGGAGGAGGTCGAAGTCGGAGGAAAGTGTCTCTACTCGAGAATCGTACGGCCGACCGCCAAGGAACGAGGAAAAGATACCGGGGAAGTCTGTGGATAGAGATGAAGGTAGGGACGTGGGAAGAAGAGCATAAGAGAGGGAGTGTGTGAGAGAGAGAGAGAGAGAGAGAGAGAGAGAATAAATTGCTCCCAGCATCTGGCGATAACTGGAAAAGTTATCGCACGCCTATCCTTCCGCCGGCCACGTACGATGTTACCGAATTCTTTCGCTCGGCCGAGAACTTTTGCTCCCGTTTGACATCGGTCATTGCGCGAACGAGAGGACGAAGTTAGGCGACGAGTCGGTGGGAATGAGTTCGGGGGGAGAGGGGGGAGGGCTTGGGATAAGTGAACGGCGATTGATAAAGAGGGAGGGTGAGGGAGAGGGTGGAGATAAGGACCGAGAGTGATGAACAGAGATGGAGGGGAGGGAATGAAACGGTGTGAATGAAGAGGGAGAGAGAGAGAGAGAGAGAGAGAGAGTGGGAGATAGGGGGAGGAAGGGAGACCAAAAAGTCTTTGTCGAAAAGTTGCACGTCAGGCGTAACTAGTTTGTTCTTCCCTCAATCTTGATGCCGTCGTAATCTCGTCGTAAAAAAAGGGCCGCCGCGAGGACATCGGATGGCGATGATTATTTTATGGGAATGGGCCGATCGACGATTTTACGGCTGGCACTTCGACTTTTTCGATGCCGCCCCGCGTGCCCGCATGGGCGGCTGACGAATTTGGCCCGCTTCAAAAATTACCGATTTACGACGGATCCACTCCGATCGGTCGATCAAATTCTTTTCGGCCACTCAGCGGTGAATGGGCGAACGCTGGATTTTGGTGGGAGTCGATTTTTATGTGAAACGGGCCCGTAGGAGGGACGGCGGGTCAAATGTGACTCAGTGGCGCGATCTGTTTTTTTGCATGAATGTGAAATGTATTTCATGACGGGTTAAGGGTCGAAAATGATAGGGTTATCATGGGGTGCGGAATATTAAACGATAATACCACTAAATATTACTCATTTGGTGACGAATATATTTTTAGTCGTTTGGCTGTCCTGATTCATTTCCACTACTTGATATTATAAATTTTACTTTATGACATAGAGTTGTAATTCTATTGAGACTCCGGCGTCGGTTCTCCACAACATTCACGTTTTACAAAAAAAAAAATTCTCCTATCATCCGAAACCGTACTCGTAATAACAACCGAACCCACCTCATCCCCAATTCAAAACGCGCAATGCCCCCCTCCCGCCGTCACCCTCGCCTCCCTCTCCCGAGAAAAACATCGCGAGTCGTTGGGCAAACGGCGAAGTTCTTCCGTGCGATTTGGAGAAAGTCGTGCGACTCCCGCGAATTTCCATGTCGCGGGAAAAGCTGCCCGCGGGAGCGTGCCTAATGCGACTGTAATGCTCGCCGGGCCGATTCCTACCGATTTCGAGTTCGATCGAGCGACTCCGCCGTCCGTCCGCCATTGTCCGCCCTAACCATCCGATATATACGATCCCCGCGACCGCGGACAACTTCGCTGCGGATAGTTTCGATTCGGAACGCCGGCCGCTGCTTCTGCTGCCCCCCCCCTTCCCACCCCCGCCCCTGTACCGTCCATCGTACGGTTCGCCCCACTCCACCTACCGCTCGCCGCTGTCGCCTTATCCCCCACTCCTCCTACCGCTCGCCGCTGTCGCCGATCCCCACTCCTCTTACCGCACGCCACTGTCGCCTATCCCCGCTCCTCCGGCAGCTCGCCACTGTCGCCTACCCCTACTCCTCCGCCGACGCTGCCGCTGTCCTCCAGGCCGTGCCCTTCTGCCGTGCGGCTCGTCGGAAAACGGCTATCGCTAACGCCGGACGGAAATGCTGGGCGCGCGGATCCGAATATGTATGAGAACGGCGAGTTGCGCGATAAAAGTTGAAATTGCCGGGGAAAGGCGGCCGCGCCCGGTAGGTACATTCGATTCGCTCGCAAATTGCCTCCGGTCGCTCGCTGGGAAATAGTGAAAAATTCCCCTTCCGCGCCGACGGCCTCGTCATTTGGCGTCATTTGGCGTAATGTCGCGGAATGTCGCCGGGCGCGGCTTTTTGCCTGTTTGCTTTGTCGTTAGGCAAGCTTTGCCGCGCTCGGTTCGTTTGCAGTCGTACGGGTTTTGCTTCCGGGATTGGACCGTTTTGTATTTTGGACGCGCGTTGTCGGCAGATAGAAATTATTGCTCGGTGACTGAAAATTAGGGGTAGTTCGCGGGTGTTATTGAGTATGCGGTAGATGTAAACACAGGGGAATCTGAATTTCGAGTTGCGGTCGTGACGAATTTTTTATTTACGCTGACGATCTTTTTGTTTGGTCTCATGTTTGTGGTTAGTTGAATGTCGTATTTCTGAAATTATTAGAACTATCTACTCGTCCAGTATTGACTTACTTCGCCGAATCTTGAACACGTGTTTTGGTTCGTTCTGTAGAATTTATGGACTTTTAATCGATGAAGCAATATGTTTGTTTCATATTTACATGAATTATTTTACTGATTCAATATATACACACATATATATATGTCACGTATAAAGATTCCAGAGACTCATTGCGACCGTTTTATTCTACAGTGCTAGATGCTGCAAGATTAGACATGCATAATATTGCTGAAATATTTGTACAGAGAAATGGTTTTATATTTTTCAAGCAAGTTTTCATGCGTGACTAGTTCAAGTTTTTTCTTGCTTGCGTTTTGTTATCACATTCATCGTTATCTTTCACGCTGTCTGGTACAGTAAAGAAAAAAGAAATCTATCATGCCACCCAACAGTCGTCATACATTCTCACAACAATTTCATCCGTTCGACCTGTCATAAACAGTCAACCGGAATCAGCATTCACCAAAAAATAAACTCACTCAAAATTTGGGCAAAGTCCGCTCATATTGTTTGCAGTAGCTACAGATTGGAGTGATAGGTGTCGAAAAAATTAGTCACACATGCTTTATGTATGTGCGCATATAATCGTACAACTTACGTCCCAAGAAACAGTCATCCCTAAACTACCCCTATACTATAGAATCCCTATAACTACCATTCTAGACATTTAACATTTTCCGTTACCTACTTTTTATCGAATTCGCCAAAAACCCAATATTACAAATCTATCACCGACGTTCAATAACCGATTATTGCACCCTTATTTTACACTACTTTTTACTTTAATAGCTCATTTATCGTTATCTTTCCAAACCTCCAGCATAATAAATAAAATAAAACTTGATCATGTCATCCAAGAATCACCATACGTCCTTAGAACAATCCACTACACATGAACACCAATAGAACCAAGCTAACCTATATTGACCGCGATAATCAAATCCGACCAAACAACACAACCTCACTCCTCAGCACTTACCCATTTGAAAACCTCGACCGCCTCCACAATTCTCCGGACAACAGTCCATAGATCCGCATCCGGTCTTCGTCCGATCCATACATCGAACAACCCCGACATCCCCACCCCATCAGCTTAAAATCCCCGGCCGGGACAAATGTTACAGGCCATTACGTCAAAACATACGACCCCCTCCCCCCTCCTTCTACCAAACATACGGCCCTGGCCAACGTGTTAAAAGCCTGCCGTTTGTAAAGTCGCGGCGGGCGGGCTGGCCGCATAAAACTCGAGCTCGCGTCATCTCTCCAGTTCCTGGAATCGGAGTCCTCGACGATCGACATAATTTTTCCCGGAAATTCCCGGCGCTGCTCGGAAAGTTACAAGCTTCTTTTGGCTCCGGTTCCTTTTTCTCCGCTCGGCGAACGATCGTCGACCGCCTCGCAGCAGTTCCAGCTCAAGTGGGAGGAAGAGAAAGAGTAAGAAAGAGGAAGGAGGTGGAAGGGGAAGGGGGAGGGGGGGGGGGGGGTGAGAAGGTAGAGGTCCGTTTTGCACGCGTGGCAGGTTGAAATCAATGGTCTTAAAAGGAGCAGGACGCACGTCCGACTCGGCAGGCACAGATTGACGTTCCGGAAGTCGGGCGATCCGACAGGAAAAAGCGGCCGGGAGAGTGTGTCGCTCCCAGTGTCGGTAGGAGTGTCTGTGTGCGCCTAGAGCGCCCACGCGCCGATTCGAAACGATCGAGAGGCTGACCTCCGCCTCCTTCGGCCGGAGGGTGCGGAGGACGCCACGGTTGAAGGTTGGAAGGAAATAGGGTGATCGAACTATGTTTGCTGCTCTTGGCTGCGGAACTCGGCGAAAGTTACGCGAGCATTACGTTGACACGGGGGTGGATGGCGGTGGGTGGGGGTAGGGAAATTTTTGTGCCTGACGCGAGCTGCGGATCTTGGGATTAATGCGTCGGAATTTGTTCCATCGTTTTTAGACTTTTGACATTTCGATAGAACATTGTACCTGAGGCTGTCAAGAGTTGGACAGAAATATTCTTTGTAATGTGTACAGGCCGTCTATAACAGTGTAGATAGATTCTTAGACGATACCGTGTTGTGTGAAACCGTCTTATATGAGACTAGAGCAAGTACAAAAAGGAGGTTACGTTGTGAAAAGTTATTAAAAAGAAAGGTTTTTTTTTAATTCCATGTAAGCAACTTAATTTTTATTAAAAACATGAATGTATGTATAACACAAAATGAAAAGAAACAAAATATATTATTTTAATTTAATGTTACCTTAATTTAATAAATTTTTAATAAACATTGAAACATTGAAAAATAAACATTGATCAGCAATGTATTCTTTCATTTTGTTCGATAATCTTTTGTCATCTTTCTGGCAACTTCCTAATTCTTCGCTCATAAATCTCATCAGCATAAAAACGAACATCAATTTCGAAAACCAAAAATCCTTTCTTGCCAACCCGATACATGTACAAATATCTACGCTGTACTAATATTCTTTCCAAGAACCCAAGTGAACAGTTGAACTAACTCATCGACTCACAGTATCCACACGTTCCACACAAACATACATCATTCACCTCGCCATCTCCGAGTGGCCACCATCCTACCCTTCATCGGCCCAACAGACATCTCGCCATCAATCCGTCATCATCAGCCGACTTTTTCGCCCCATCCTTCCTCTCACCCCCTCCAAGGCCATCGCTCTGCGGAAGTGGTCATTTCTCGCTGCACTTTCCGACCAGCCGAATAATCCTTAATTACAATATCCTACCGGGTGGCAGGAAAAACATTCTTGCCCGTCAAGCGAAAGTGAGAGACGTAGAGGAGGAGGAGGAGGAGGAGGTGAAGGAGGGTAGTGAGGGGAGGGGGAAGGAGAGGATAGGAAAAAAGTTGAGCGGCGGGAAGGGGTGGAAGAAGGGTGAAACGGATTGAGAAAGTGGCGGGAAAAAGAGCGGGAAGAGAAGTGGCTTGCCAGGGCGTGCGGGAGAGCGCTAGGGTAAAAGTTTATGGTGAAAACGCAGTGCGGGCCATTGCTGTAGGCGCCGGAGCGAGGAAGGCTAGACGGCGCCATAATTGATGGTGGCCTCACTATCAATGGAGCCGATTCCTGAGGAAGAGGCGTTTTTCGCCACCGACGCACCGAACGACGCCGTCTCTCTTCTCCCTCTACTACCCCCTTCCAACCCTTTCCAACCCCTTCCAACCCCTCCTCGGTCATACTCTATCTGGCCGAGTCGTCTAGTTTCCTTCGGCTCGGGTCAATGTATTTACGGGTTTATTCAAATGTTTGCACTTGCTTTCCGTTGAGATATGTTGAATGACTGTGTGTGTGTGTGTGCGTGTTGATTGAACGACATAAGTGGGATAGCAACGTTACTTTGCGGCAAGTAACAGTGAGTGATTAGTTTTGGTACACACTGTACTTTTTTTTTTACGAATTTTCCGGTTTAATAATTGTAAGTACTACCTTTTTCGCTATTCTCGTTCATGTTTCAGTACTTTCCCTAGCGTCTCGCTGCATATATTCATCCCCTTACATCCGCCTATTTACCCCACCCCCCACTTCTACGCTCCCACTGTGACACATTCTCTCCCCAACCTGTCAATCTGCCGATCTATCCATATTCCTCAATTCCTCTCACTCTCCCTTTCATCCCCTATTTCCCTCACGTACACCCTCATTCACTCTCTCCTCTCATCCACCCTCCAGCCACCCTGCTCAGCCAATCTCCCTTCCGCCACCCCCTTCAACACCCTTCAATCTCACCCCCTACCCGCCCCCTCTGGCTCACTTTCCTCCCGGCCAGCCACGGCAAGAAACCTCTTAAGATTATGGAGCCTCTTTTTTACGCTCGTCCGAGAGTAGATTGCGCCGGTTAATTTCATTTCTAATAATCCATCCGCGGATTATTTCGCTCCCCGAGCGGGAGGCCAATGTTTTCTTACGGTTATCGAACGAAAACCTCCCGCCGGCCACTTCCTTTGTCGCGACTGTTCACCTTCTTCCTTCGACCCCGTCATTTCAATGAGGACTCTTCTTCACCTTTCTATCGCGTACGGCGGGGTTAGTTTCAGACTTCTCTCTCTCTCTCTCTCTTTTGTTCTCTGAATTTCTCACTTTCTGTTCTGTACGTGTCTCTCTCTTGTTCATCAAATTTCTCACTTTCTACTTTGTGTATGTGTCTCTCTTGTTCTTTAAGTCTCTTAATTTTGTAGCCTGTGTGTGTTTCTCTTTTCTTCTTTAAATTTCTCACTTTCTACTCTGTGTGTATGTGTCTCTCGTATTCATTCAATTTCTCACTTTCTACTCTGTATGTGTCTCTTTCTTGTTCTTTAAATCTCTCATTTTCTAGTCTGTGTGTGTTTCTCTGTCTTGTTCTTTAAATCTCTCACTTGTCACTGTGTGTGTGCGTTCCCCCTCCCTTTTATACTTTATATCTTCCACTTCCTAATCTGTATTTCTCTCTCTCTTTTTCTCTGATGTTCACCCTCTTTCGCTGTCACTCTCTCTTTCTCTATCTATCTCTCTCTCTCTCTGATTTTCATTCTCACACTCTTCATATTGTCTACCTCACTCTCTTTCATTTCACCTACCTCTCTCTCTTTTTCTATTTCTCTCCCTCTCTCTCAACTCTTTCATTCCACCGATTTTCATCTCTCTCCTTTTGTCTCCCATAATCTCTGACCCTCTTCCTCCCGCGCGAGAGAATTTAGCCGCGCTGCTTTTTTCCGGAGCTAGAATGGGAACCTACGATTGAGAGAGAGGAAGAGAGAGGAAGAGAGAGAGGGAGAGAGAGAGATGGGGAGTGAATTCGCGCAGAACGAGACGATTTTCGCGCAGGTGTCGCGCACAAAGGAAGGCATTGTCTCGCTCTTCTTTTCGTTTCGTCGAACGCACGCGAGCCTTTCTGCCTGGCGAGGCCGCACTCGGTTAAATCGTACGCCCTTTAAAGCTGATGAATCAATGTGGCCTTGGCTGGGAGCTCGTTTCGCGCCCGTTGTTTCGCCCGTTGTTTCGCCCGTTGTTCGCCACCTTGAATTTCCCCGTTTCCCGATTCTCTTTTCCTCGCGCAGATTTTGCTCGCGTCGGCGAGTCCGCTCGCATGCGATTCTTTCGATACATTTGTTGGTAAACGTATGCGGGACGTATTGGAATGTTGGGATAGAAAGTCTTGTTTTGACTATAAACGAGAGTTATTCTAAAACATTCGCAATTGATAGCGAATTTTCTTAGTCGGCCATTCTTGGCTTGTTTCAGTATTCTCATACTGTTCAATTCTATGTGGATGAATGGATCTAAGACAAAGCAGCGTTAAAAAACTTAGAAAATCTCGGTTTAACTATAATCGCGTATTGTTTAAAAATCTTTGCAATCAACACTAAATTTGGTAGTCCTTTCTTGATCGGAAAGAATTTTCTTTCGCTGGTATTTTGTTCTCATACTGCTCGAAAGTATGTGGACGCATGGACATGAGACAAAGGCGTTTTTAAACGTTAAGTTGAAAAATGTTAATTTGGTTATAATCCGGAATAAAAATGTTTCATTCCCCGTATTATGCAGAAACTTCGCAAGGGTGATTTTCGTTTAAATTAAATTACGACGCTATATAATGGGTTAAAGTGACGCTAGGTATTTTTGTCTGCGGATCGCGCTTTACGGGGAAAAATTAAATATTAATAAAACCGTCGCGACTTAAGTTCGAAACTGGCAGTATATTTTCCGTATTTAATAACCTCGACGTCAACCTTGATACCGCACCAGGATCTGATATTTTTTAAGCAATTCTATCCCTGTATCTGCCGCGCCAGGCCGGGTCACATTTTTCTGCGCAATCTTTTTTCCCTGGAAAAATTATATATATTTCATCTTAATTCTCCCGACCTCCGGTAACGATTCCAAAAAATTATGCTTTCTCAGCTATCGCTCGTTTTCCATAATTTTCGTTCATTGCGTTAATTTCCGAAATGCCGGTTGTATCCTTAATGTACTCCGCACGTAAACTCGCTAATCAGGATTGGAGAAAAAAAAAAGTGTTCGTTGTTACGGAGCTCGGCGTTATCATTAACAAAAATCGCTCGCCGACCGGCACGAAACCCATTTTTCCTAATTGCGTCCGGAGACAAGCTTCCAATTGCCGAGCGGCAAATTTCCTTCCGATTCCCGACACTTTTTGCGCAACCCCCCGCCCACTTGCGGTCGACGTTACCCTTTGCTCGGCCACGATTTTCCGGCCGCGCGTTCCGAAGCTCACAAAGACACTCGAGTCCGACGTTGACCTCCGCCGACCGTCTGGCCGAGGACGGAATTTGCGAACGAGAGAGAAAACTGACTAGATTCAGTCTTTTCAAGGTCGTTCGCACGTTTGCTCAGTTAGCGTATTTGATTGGAGGCGAAAAAGTGTGGACACGTGTCCAATACGTTTAATTACTGCTTCAAATTAGTTTTCAGTAAGTACTTACGTTCATTACTAGTTTCAATGTTGCTTACTTAAGTATATGAGTTTTGAATAGTTTATCAACGGTTTTCCGGTTCTAATGTATAATCGAGTAGAACAAATTAAGTTGTGAATTTCCTGTTTTGTATTTATACGGTTCATGAATAGGTTTTAGTCGTTTTCTGGTTTTAAAGTATAGTTGATTAAAAAAGTGTACTTTTTTATTTTTTTCTACGTATATACATGATTTTTGAATAGTTTTTGAACGTTTCACGTTCTAAAGGCATTTAAATATAAATCGATAAATTTTTAACTTTCCTTTACATGCTTGTATAATTCAGGATTAGTCTTTTTTACGGTTGCCGATTTTGTAGTGTAAACGAGTAAAAAGGAGAATGTTCAATACACTTCGACCGCTCAAATTCGTCCTTGAAGAAGTTAACACGAATGGTGTGAAATTTTTCTAACCGAGATGATCCGGGCGAAGCCAAACGCTCTCCCCTCCTTTCACTCTATCCCTACTCATACCCTCCCTCCCCACTTCTGCACCACCGAACGACTAGGTTCACTCCGCGCTCGGGCGCCATTACAGTTCAAAACTCTTTTTGGCGCGCTCGACGTCTGAAATCGGTCGATCAGACCTCTCTATTTGCGCAAACAATCTCCTCCCCCACCACTCTCTGCCCACCTTCCGACCATTTTTCCCTCTTCAACGGCCGCCTGGTCATCCGAATAAGCCCGATTCGCAAAGAGCGGCTGTTTTTAGCAACTGACGCGTACGCATTTTTATTCTTGGCCCGTATCGTTTCCGGCGCAAACGCTCGTTCTCCCATACTTTTTCCGTCTCTTTCCCTTCGTTCCGCTTTCACTCCCCTCCACCGGCCCCTAATCGTCGGCCAGGGTCGCTTCGTTATCGGAGGGGCGGGGAAAAAAAGCTGTTACGATTATGGCCATGCTTTGCAGCCCGGCCCGTTTCGGTTAATTTCACTTTTCGACGCTCGCGGATTCTGCGACTCCACTTTCCGCGATTTGTTTCCTTTCTAGGTAGTGTGTGCTGTTGCAAAGCGAACGGTCATCAGTTTTCATATCTGTGTCTCTGTCCTTCTCGATCTTAATAGAATGCATAAGTACTATTATTCTCCTGGTTAATATCTATCTCGTTCGGAGTTGAGTCTCTTCTTTTTTTCGATGTTGATCATTATACCCATTTGACCCTCTTCTAAGTAGTTTCATACTGTGTATGTACATTAAGTACGTACGCTCTATCGTAATGTCTCACATTTTTCTCTTGTTCATACTCTAATACTGTCATATTACTGCTATGTTTCATATCTGCCTCTCTCAGTCTTTTATTCTCCCCTTCCTGGAATGCGCACTGTTTTATTCCTGCTTAATTTTTATCTCTCTCAAATTTGAGTCTCCTATTCTACCATATTGCTCACCGTACTCTCTTGTTCACTATATACTTAAATGACGTACACGGTACGCCGTATACTCAATTTCTCTCTCTCTTACTTTTCTCCGTTGTTCATATTCTAACATTGCCTCACACCCAATCTTTGACTCTCAATTTTCTACAATATGCATAATTTCATCTCTACTTAATCCCTTAGCCCTTAATTCTCTCATATTTGTTCAGTACATATTTAAATTACACTTATCCTATACACTGCATACACCCTGTAATTTTCCTTACACACTTCTATACACTATATCCCGCTTACCTTGTTCATACTCTAACACTGTCTCACGCCATCACTCCGACGCACTGCTCTCTCTCTCTATCGCTCTGATAATAACTATACCCCCCTCCCTCGCACATATCTACACTCTTTCGCTCTGTCATTTTCATACCATTCCCCTCTTGCTCGCATTAACGCTGACTCTCTCTCTCTCTCCCCCCTCTCTCTCTCTCTCGCAGACTCTGCCCATTTCCCCGCTGTCTCTTTCCTCTCTCGCACTGTCTCCCATGCGTTCCCTTTGACGTTGCCCGACGGCGCGTAAAAATCCGAGCTCGCGCCGGCAACGTTTTGCAGCCATAATTGTAGAGCGGTCGACGTTAAATAACGCTCGTTTCGCTGACAGTCTGATTACCGGAATAATAAGCACGCATTCGCGATCTCGCCGAACGCATTCTGTTTCCTCTACCCCCGCCATCCGCCATCCGCCTCGCCCTCCACCCTCCCCTTTTCATCCCTCCTCCGCTCTCTCGTTTTTCTGCCCTCTTGCCGCCCTTTTATTTCGAGCCCACTTTTTTTCTGCCGCTCTCACAGCGTCCTCGGATCTTTTTCCACTCGCTCGACTTACTTTCCTTGACAGTTCGTTGGCAGGCTGACTTGGCGTGAAGATTGGGAATTTTTATCGCTCTGATTGAAGGCTGCTTTATTTCGGGGGTGGGCGTTGGATCTCAAATGATATGCTATCATTTTT
This sequence comes from Anoplius nigerrimus, assembly GCA_914767735.1. Lineage (NCBI taxonomy): Eukaryota > Metazoa > Arthropoda > Insecta > Hymenoptera > Pompilidae > Anoplius > Anoplius nigerrimus. Next base: position 982,271 of record OU612086.1, read on the forward strand.
GTTATGATGTACGTTTTTTGTGTGTTTGTTGAGAACTTTGTAGAGGTCTGCTTTACTTTGGGGTGGGGGTGTATGTTAAGAGACATGCTATGATTTTTGAGACATGTAAATATGTAAAGCAGTTCTGACTTGTCCGCTCGTCCTTCTCGTGTACCCTCTTTACGCGTTGACTTCCTCTCCCGTTTTATTCTGCTCCGTGTGAGAAGAAAAGTTTCTTTGTTCCCCCAACTTTTTTTCAGAACATCCCCTTCCTTCCCTCCCTCGCCTCTTCTGTCTCGCCCGCACTATTTGCATTAAAGTATATAATACAGATAAAACACCACATATTTCTTCGGAAATGACAGGAGCAAAACATGGTAATCAAACATTCTTTCCCTTCGCCTTTCTCACCTCCTGTCTCTCTCACCATCCGACGTTTCCCTCCATCCCTGCGTCGCCCACACTTTTTCCCTTCCTCCCAACCCCTGCCAGAACCAAATTTTTTCTCCCACCCCTCTCCACACATCCCTTCACTCCTGTCTTTGTTTCATCTCTTAACCCTCTTCCTGTTTCGTCCTTGTTCTTCACCCCCACCCCTTCACCGTCCATTCATTTCTGTCTAACCCCTCCCCTCCACTCTACAAATTTTTCTCTATTTCCCATCCCCCTCCTCATCTTCACTCTTTTTCCCTTTCATTTACATTCTCCAGGCCACGTCACTCTTTTAATTCGACCCTCGAAAATTGCAAGTTTATTGGACTTCGAGCGTGTGTGTGTGTCTGTGTTTGTGTGCTCAAAAACAGCGTTTCGCTCGGACCTGGACCAACCTCTCCTTTCCACTCTCTACCCCCCGTGGGATTACACTGGCGTTACGCTCGCTTTTGATGAATATGCGACCACTTAAACGGCGACAGGCAAGATTGATGGAGCGAGTCGCATAATCACGGATTTATTCCGGGCGGGGAAGAATTTTCGCTTGCGCGTCATCCGCTAAGGAGTCCATTGTCCGATTCTTTCGGCTGGCCAATTCTCACCCTCCTTCTACCCTTCAACTCCATTCTTTTACCGGAATTCAGTTTTTAGTTCCCGGTCCGAGTGGCTACATGTGTATATGAGGCATTCCATGCCAAATCGGACACTTTCGGACCTCACCCCCTTCGATTTTTTTTTAATATTCTATGTTTTAAAGACTGATGAAATACGCGTTCATGAATTTTTTCAGATTTTTTTAACCATCCGTTTCGAAAATATGAATTTTTTTAAAATTCGCGCTCATTTTTTTCAAATGCTCATAACTTTGCGAAAAATGGACCAATTTGATCGTACTTTTTTTCAAAATTTGTGTTTTTGAATGCTCTTTCACGAAAAGATATAATTTTCATCGAAATAATTTTTTTCATTGTTTAATTGTTATTTGAAGCACAAAATATTTTATATCTCAAAACATGTCCCCTTCGATTTTTTTGAAAAACTTTCAAATAAACTTTGATGCATGTAAGGACTAAAAAAAATTTCCCATCGTGGGGAAACTCTTCGTTCTATTTTTTTTCTTTATTCGAAAATATCTATTCTGTCACATCGTATATTCCATTTCAATGGAAAATACATATGTACGTTTAGAGGGTGTCCCGGTAAGTACATCGGGATTTAAAAGTCGGCGAACTGCCATCGAACGCTTTGCGAGGAGATCGAATTAGGAGAGAAGATTCTTTACGGTGTCTTTAAAATGCCGTCTATCGTGTTCCTGTTTTATGGCGAAAAAACACATGAAAAACATTGAAATTTGCAATGACGAGCATAGTGACCTTATCTAGTCCAACGGCGGAAAACCTTCACGTTCGTCACTGGTCGCGTCAATCTAAACGTTGATATCTACTTATCGAACTCTACGTTTTTACGATTTTTTAGCTCTAGAAAAAAAAATGACAACCAAAGGCTAGCACGTAGGCACTGTTAAAATTTATTCATTAATTCCGATATACAAAGTATTATCTACAGGATAGTATAATATATTATAGTGTGGAATTTAAGAATTAATTTCAACCGCTCGTACACGTACACATTTGACCCAATCTCCCGAACAGATCGAAATACGTATTTCACTGTGCAATCAAGTGCATCTCGATGGTAAAATCAAAACACTGGTAAGTGCAATGAAATGCTACTTCGTTGTCCAATGTATACGTACTCCGCTTAATACTAAGACTACTATTAACACTAGCAAATGGCAGTTGTAACCATTCTCTGCTAACTAATGCTTGTAACAGCATATGCGGAAGTTAATATCGGAGAGAAAATCGCGGTTTAACATGAAAATATAAAGACCAAAGAATAATAAATATTCTATTACCATTTGATATTTGTACGGAATTGGAATTGGAACTGAAGTCACGGGAACAAAATTTGCTGTTGCAACTGCCAAATGAAACCCAGATAAAGGCTATTACTTGGCGCGAAATTAAATTAAGCGAAACAAAATTAAGAGAAAAGTAATAGCCTTCCGCTGGCCCTACCTGCTTATAATTAACACATCACACCATTCCGAGAAAGTATGCTACCTGCCTACCTAGCAATCTATATTTAAAAAGAGCAAAACAGGCTCACCAACACAATCACTCCACGGTTCTCAATCAACCGCCCGGGTGCATAATAAGCCTAACCCTAGGGAGTACATCCCGGGACGTCTCCGACACCCGAGCTCAAATTCACATCATACTCTTACAAACTAGGTACGTACCAATGCTGAAATCGATTGTAACGCATAATGACCGAGCAAACTATCGCGAACGCGTCAATTTACTTATTTCAATTTTCTCTACGACCAACTGTTGTAGAGATGTTTAAGTTTAAATAATTAACAAGAAGGAAAATGATATGATGCCTCACAAGGTGTTATATTAGCCTATTATATTACGCAGAACATAAATATTTGATAATTGAGAAAGCAAATGCGGCATTCGAGAAAAAGCAATGGTCATTGTTAAGTGCTCTGCCCGACGTACATGCCACAAACACTACGCATTCATACAATGGCATGTACGTCGGCAGTCATTAATACGTTATAATCGCCGAAACTACGCGTTAACCAAACCGTCCTCACCGGCCTGAACCATGCATGCCACACCTCGGCCCATGCACCATTACAGGCCTTACTGACATAAGTACGGCCAAAATAAGTGCACTTACTTTGTGAAGCTAAAAACATCCTGAGCTAAGATTAGTAATATTTAATGTCTATAACAGATAAGCGGACTAATGACTCCACTATCTTATTTTTGTAATGTTACAAAATAATTCGACATTGCAATGGTGAAAATGACTCGACTTTGTAATAGCAAAAATGACTCGATTTTGTAATAGTAAATGACTCGATTTTTAATAGCAAAATGATTCAACTTTTAATAGACTGGGCATGCAAGAAACCCTCGAGCGATCCTATCATACGAGCGAATACTCTGCATCACAAAATTATGACATGTGATCTCGCTGTATGATACAATCTACTCGTCGCGAAATGCCATCTTGATCATTGAAATTTAATGTACGATCGAAAACGAAACGTTCTTAAATACGAACGTATTGACTCTACTTCGCATGTAATATTGATTTAATAATCGCAATTAAACGATTATTAAAGCAAAGTTTGACTCTTATTCAGGAATGTATTCAAACCGCGCAAAACTTTATCAAATTAAATATTTCAAAGGCGAACGCGACCGCGATCAAATATTTTCTACATAAATTGAGCAAGGGAGGCCTATCCTAAGCTAATACATACACATGAAAATGTCCCCTAACAAAAATTGACGAGTTGACTTTTCGCTAAGCGTAGCGAAAAATCTACTCGCGGTCAGTATGCTCGTCATATATTCAAGAAGAATAATTACAACGAGTCACCCGTGTCGCTTCGGACCAATCATCCTACGACATGATGGATGACTCGAGGGACTTAAAATTTGACTCACCGACTGGTCAAGCATACCACAGGAACACGCTGCATCGACGGATCCTTGACCCTCAGTTCCATAGACCCTCAAGTTGATTCTGCATTCTGAACTGTGGGATGTTGGTTCTGGATCCTGGCGGTGGACTTGTGGATTGTAGATTCCGGACCCAAGCCCATCATCGAGTAAGACCACGTCTCGTCTACCAGAATTCGAACCAGATTTGGACCACCAGAGCGCAAAGTATGGACCATGGACTTCCACCCTATGTATTATATTTTTCCATTATTTCTGTCGTATCGTGTACTTACATATCTAACACGTTACGTATTCTTAACCATAATAGTTACAGTACAGCTGTTTTCAACATGTGATCCACAATGTTCTAATTTATTTTCAAACAATTTCTATTAAACTACTAAGTTTGCTTCAAATTCCGTATTTTTTAGGAATTTGCAACATGCTTCTAGCCATCAACACCTAACTATGGTAATTTCAATAAATATTTGAAATGGACATTAATGCAAGTTGGTATTATTGCTGTTCAAAAATAATTTCTTAGTAGACAGTTATGCAATGCGGTATTTGAATTACTGGCTTTGCGCATGCGCATTGCTACGTAGCGCGTCACGCAGTGTTGAAATGTGCAATAATTGCATTTTATGCATAAAATAGAACATACAAGCTTGAAATGAATCGCGAAGCACATGCTACCTTAAACAAAGTGCGAAATAAGAATGGTACTGAAGATCAAACTCACCAGACTGAGGCCAGGTTGAGAAAAATGTGCTGTATGCGTTGCAAAACTTGTTGTTTTTTTCAGACTGTGAGGGCTGCTGAAAATAATGTCGAATATTTCGATTAAAACTCAATATCCTGTCTATGCTTATAAGTGACTATGTTACTCGCTGCTCAAGGCACAAGATCTTTGTAAATTCAGTAATGGAGAAACAAATATTAATTAATAAATGGTCAAAAATTGTGAAGCTCACCTTTCGCGATGACACTTGTGGCACTTTCTTGTCGAAACTAGCTGGACCAATCAACGAGCGCTGCGCGCGCAACTGTCCTTTCGTTCAAATTGCAGCATTGCAACGTCCCGCCATTCCCAACCATGCAAAATTTGACAACTACATTTCTAGTACGATACATGCTAAGTAGTCAGAGTATTCAACAAAAATCTGGTAATACTGCAGGTCTACCTCCTGAATAACGTATTGAATATGGTCAGACTCACCGAAGACTGCCAAAAGATTGCAAAAATTCTTCGACTACGTCACAGCGTCCTTGATTTCCTATGCCAGCAAGCGTACCTGGAATCAAGGTCATGTATTTCATTTAAAACACTATGTGCAGGAAACACATATCGTCAATTAAATTGCCGGGCACTCAATTTGCAATATTTTTACAAATTTGGGGGTGGGACAACAAATATTTATCAATTAATTGTGTAAAATGACAGAGCTCACCTCGTATGACGACACTACTGGCACTCGCTGAGTGAAACTAACCCAACCAAACGGAACCAATCAGAACGCGCGATGCGCGCGCCCTTCTTGGTCAGTTCAAACTGTCTGCTTGCTTGTCCACTGTCGCCTAACCATAATGTGATCAAATTTGTGAGTGCTTTTTGAACTTTGTACGTGTGAAATATGTGTTTGCGTTGACATTCAGTATTAATTTGTTGTTACCGCGAGTGTAATAGTTGCATTAAATGCTTAGATATGATAGTCTCTTCAAAAGATGTGCAAAAATCTACAAAACCTGCCAGATCAGTTTCTGTCTTTATTGTGCAGATGAGCTCATTTGTCTTAAGGTAAGATCTAGACATAGAATATTATTACATCACTTGAATGTTGCCTGATACTTAAGGCACAACTTGGTCAATAAACATTTTGCTGAAAACATTTTGAAAAATATGTGTCCACATCATGTTCTCACTTAAGAATACTTGTGGACAAAAATGTGCTAACAAACGGAAAGCCATAATCAAAAGTGTCCCTCAATCTTGCTTATATTACAAAAACCTGTAGATAGAACACAATAATTCCATTTATTCAAAATATTGGATAAAAACTTGTCATTCAGTGGCAAGTATATACGTCAGTGCAATTGAAAATTCTGTCATTTTAATATCCTAAGCACAGTACGATAAGTTTCTGCTGTGTGGGAGCTTATATTTTATCGATTGAGATTTATACATTAGCCCCTACTTTCTATCCTAAAGTGGTTTTCCTCTGAAATATTGCAGTTAAACTAGAACCAACTATTGTTGTTTCATTTTATGTTCTCTAAGGTTATCTGTAACAGGCTAAAGAATTGTCTGAGGTGCAAAACTTGTAAGCAAAAATTGTAGCTCATATCATGGACATACAATATACAATATACAACATAAAACTGGGTATTTGGTCAGCGGAATGGCACAGATGTTTCTTTTACTGAATTGCAAAGTTTCTTTGCAAGAGAAAGATAAAATAATGTTTCAAAAGCGACAACCAGCACCTTCTAAGTGCAATAGTTTCCAGTACATGCCCAAAATTAGTTTTCAAAACAGAAAATCATTACAATTGTGTCCGCTATATGATAGGCAACTATTTGAGGCATTTAGAACAATGGAACTGAAAGTATTTTAAGTGCCATCTGTGTATGAAAGTACATGAAAAATTTAGCAAACGATTCAGTTTGTATGTCCATGATATGAGCTACAATTTTTGCTTACAAGTTTTGCACCTCAGACAATTCTTTAGCCTGTTACAGATAACCTTAGAGAACATAAAATAAAACAACAATAGTTGGTTCTAGTTTGACTGCAATAGTTCAGAGGAAAACCACTTTAGGATAGAAAGTAGGGGCTAATGTATAAATCTCAATCGACGAAATATAAGCTCCCACACAGCAGAAACTTATCTTAATGTGTTTAGGATATTAAAATGACGGAATTTTCAATTGCACTGACGTATATACTTGCCACTGAATAACAAGTTTTTATCCAATATTTTGAATAAATGGAATTATTGTGTTCTATCTACAGGTTTTTGTAATATAAGCAAGATTGAGGGACACTTTTGATTATGGCTTTCCGTTTGTTAGCACATTTTTGTCCACAAGTATTCTTAAGTGAGAACATGATGTGGACACATATTTTTCAAAATGTTTTCAGCAAAATGTTTATTGACCAAGTTGTGCCTTAAGTATCAGGCAACATTCAAGTGATGTAATAATATTTTATGTCTAGATCTTACCTTAAGACAAATGAGCTCATCTGCACAATAAAGACAGAAACTGATCTGGCAGGTTTTGTAGATTTTTGCACATCTTTTGAAGAGACTATCATATCTAAGCATTTAATGCAACTATTACACTCGCGGTAACAACAAATTAATACTGAATGTCAACGCAAACACATATTTCACGCGTACAAAGTTCAAAAAGCACTCACAAATTTGATCACATTATGGTTAGGCGACAGTGGACAAGCAAGCAGACAGTTTGAACTGACCAAGAAGGGCGCGCGCATCGCGCGTTCTGATTGGTTGCGTTTGGTTGGGTTAGTTTCACTCAGCGAGTGCCAGTAGTGTCGTCATACGAGGTGAGCTCTGTCATTTTACACAATTAATTGATAAATATTTGTTGTCCCACCCCCAAATTTGTAAAAATATTGCAAATTGAGTGCCCGGCAATTTAATTGACGATATGTGTTTCCTGCACATAGTGTTTTAAATGAAATACATGACCTTGATTCCAGGTACGCTTGCTGGCATAGGAAATCAAGGACGCTGTGACGTAGTCGAAGAATTTTTGCAATCTTTTGGCAGTCTTCGGTGAGTCTGACCATATTCAATACGTTATTCAGGAGGTAGACCTGCAGTATTACCAGATTTTTGTTGAATACTCTGACTACTTAGCATGTATCGTACTAGAAATGTAGTTGTCAAATTTTGCATGGTTGGGAATGGCGGGACGTTGCAATGCTGCAATTTGAACGAAAGGACAGTTGCGCGCGCAGCGCTCGTTGATTGGTCCAGCTAGTTTCGACAAGAAAGTGCCACAAGTGTCATCGCGAAAGGTGAGCTTCACAATTTTTGACCATTTATTAATTAATATTTGTTTCTCCATTACTGAATTTACAAAGATCTTGTGCCTTGAGCAGCGAGTAACATAGTCACTTATAAGCATAGACAGGATATTGAGTTTTAATCGAAATATTCGACATTATTTTCAGCAGCCCTCACAGTCTGAAAAAAACAACAAGTTTTGCAACGCATACAGCACATTTTTCTCAACCTGGCCTCAGTCTGGTGAGTTTGATCTTCAGTACCATTCTTATTTCGCACTTTGTTTAAGGTAGCATGTGCTTCGCGATTCATTTCAAGCTTGTATGTTCTATTTTATGCATAAAATGCAATTATTGCACATTTCAACACTGCGTGACGCGCTACGTAGCAATGCGCATGCGCAAAGCCAGTAATTCAAATACCGCATTGCATAACTGTCTACTAAGAAATTATTTTTGAACAGCAATAATACCAACTTGCATTAATGTCCATTTCAAATATTTATTGAAATTACCATAGTTAGGTGTTGATGGCTAGAAGCATGTTGCAAATTCCTAAAAAATACGGAATTTGAAGCAAACTTAGTAGTTTAATAGAAATTGTTTGAAAATAAATTAGAACATTGTGGATCACATGTTGAAAACAGCTGTACTGTAACTATTATGGTTAAGAATACGTAACGTGTTAGATATGTAAGTACACGATACGACAGAAATAATGGAAAAATATAATACATAGGGTGGAAGTCCATGGTCCATACTTTGCGCTCTGGTGGTCCAAATCTGGTTCGAATTCTGGTAGACGAGACGTGGTCTTACTCGATGATGGGCTTGGGTCCGGAATCTACAATCCACAAGTCCACCGCCAGGATCCAGAACCAACATCCCACAGTTCAGAATGCAGAATCAACTTGAGGGTCTATGGAACTGAGGGTCAAGGATCCGTCGATGCAGCGTGTTCCTGTGGTATGCTTGACCAGTCGGTGAGTCAAATTTTTAAGACCCTCGAGTCATCCATCATGTCGTAGGATGATTGGTCCGAAGCGACACGGGTGACTCGTTGTAATTATTCTTCTTGAATATATGACGAGCATACTGACCGCGAGTAGATTTTTCGCTACGCTTAGCGTAAAGTCAACTCGTCAATTTTTGTTAGGGGACATTTTCATGTGTATGTATTAGCTCAGGATAGGCCTCCCTTGCTCAATTTATGTAGAAAATATTTGATCGCGGTCGCGTTCGCCTTTGAAATATTTAATTTGATAAAGTTTTGCGCGGTTTGAATACATTCCTGAATAAGAGTCAAACTTTGCTTTAATAATCGTTTAATTGCGATTATTAAATCAATATTACATGCGAAGTAGAGTCAATACGTTCGTATTTAAGAACGTTTCGTTTTCGATCGTTCATTAAATTTCAATGATCAAGATGGCATTTCGCGACGAGTAGATTGTATCATACAGCGAGTTCACATGTCATAATTTTGTGATGCAGAGTATTCGCTCGTATGATAGGATCGCTCGAGGGTTTCTTGCATGCCCAGTCTATTAAAAGTTGAATCATTTTGCTATTAAAAATCGAGTCATTTACTATTACAAAATCGAGTCATTTTTGCTATTACAAAGTCGAGTCATTTTCACCATTGCAATGTCGAATTATTTTGTAACATTACAGAAATAAGATAGTGGAGTCATTAGTCCGCTTATCTGTTATAGACATTAAATATTACTAATCTTAGCTCAGGATGTTTTTAGCATCACAAAGTAAGTGCACTTATTTTGGCCGTACTCATGTCAGTAAGGCCTGTAATGATGCATGGGCCGAGGTGTGGCATGCATGGTTCAGGCCGGTGAGGACGGTTTGGTTAAGGCGTAGTTTCGGCGATTATAACGTATTAATGACTGCCGACGTACATGCCATTGTATGAATGCGTAGTGTTTGTGGCATGTACGTCGGGTAGAGCACTTAGCAATGACCATTGCTTTTTCTCGAATGCCGCATTTGCTTTCTCAATTATCAAATATTTATTTTCTGCGTAATATAATAGGCTAATATAACACCTTGTGAGGCATCATATCATTTTCCTTCTTGTTAATTATTTAAACTTAAACATCTCTACAACAGTTGGTCGTAGAGAAAATTGAAATAAGTAAATTGACGCGTTCGCGATAGTTTGCTCGGTCATTATGCGTTACAATCGATTTCAGCATTGGTACGTACCTAGTTTGTAAGAGTATGATGTGAATTTGAGCTCGGGTGTCGGAGACGTCCCGGGATGTACTCCCTAGGGTTAGGCTTATTATGCACCCGGGCGGTTGATTGAGAACCGTGGAGTGATTGTGTTGGTGTGCCTGTTTTGCTCTTTTTAAATATAGATTGCTAGGTAGGCAGGTAGCATACTTTCTCGGAATGGTGTGATGTGTTAATTATAAGCAGGTAGGGCCAGCGGAAGGCTATTACTTTTCTCTTAATTTTGTTTCGCTTAATTTAATTTCGCGCCAAGTAATAGCCTTTATCTGGGTTTCATTTGGCAGTTGCAACCGCAAATTTTGTTCCCGTCACTTCAGTTCCAATTCCAATTCCGTACAAATATCAAATGGTAATAGAATATTTATTATTCTTTGGTCTTTATATTTTCATGTTAAACCGCGATTTTCTCTCCGATATTAACTTCCGTATATCCTGTTACAAGCATTAGTTAGTAGAGAATGGTTACAACTGCCATTTGCTAGTGTTAATAGTAGCCTTAGTATTTAAGCGGAGTACGTATACATTGGACAACGAAGTAGCATTTCATTGCACTTACGAGTGTTTTGATTGTACCATCGAGATGCACTTGATTGCAGAGTGAAATACGTATTTCGATCTGTCGGGAGATTCGGTCAAATGTGTACGTGTACGAGCGGTTGAAATTAATTCTTAAATTCCACACTATAATATATTATACTATCCTGTAGATAATACTTTGTATATCGGAATTAATGAATTAATTTTAACAGTGCCTACGTTCTAGCCTTTGGTTGTCATTTTTTTTCTAGAGCTAAAAAATCGTAAAAACGTAGAGTTCGATAAGTAGATATCAACGTTTAGATTGATGCGACTATTGGCGAACGTGAAGGCAAATTGTTTTCGTATGTTTTATGATAACAATTTCTTGCTATTTTGCGTTCGTGCGAGTAGTCGAATCAATGTAAAACTGATACCTGCTTCAATCTCCCGAACAGAGTGGATTTGCTTTTGCTTGTCCGAAGAAAGAAGAGGTTTTCCGCCGTTGGACTAGATAGGTCACTATGCTCGTCATTGCAAATTTCAATGTTTTTCATGTGTTTTTTCGCCGTAAAACAGGAACACGATAGACTGCATTTTAAAGACACCGTAAAGAATCTTCTCTCCTAATTCGATCTCCTCGCAAAGCGTTCGATGGCAGTTCGCCGACTTTTACGTCCCGATGTACCCGATGAAGGATTAAGATAACAGTTCAGACTATTTGTGGAAAGTCACTAGAACAATGCTCTTAATCACTTTCGCACAACTCATGTCAACTAAGCCGATGTGATATTTTCGCACGTGATCATACGTCGTTCGCCTCGAATGAATGTGTTTGGCTGGCGAATAATTCAAAACAAAAAATGTGCCCGCGAGGTTTAAAATGTTTTTAGCTCCGTTCCATTCGTCGTTCCCGCCATTGTTTTCACCCCGGCACCTCTTCGTCCGCGTCCTTCTTTCATGGCGTAGCAATATATACACCCGGCCGATCCCCAACACCCCTCGCGCGAGGCTCGCAAAAAAGCTCTCAGGATTATGGGATTTTTTCGCTCGACCCCGCCGGGTAATTTCACTTTTCCGCGACTGGATTTTTGAGATCCGACGCTATCGTCTGGCTCGCGTCAAAATGTTAAAAGCGCGGCTCTGAGATACAACGAATGTCCTGTTTGCTTTCTTCACTCACCCCCTGCCACCCCATCTACCCCTACGGCAACACAGTTTTTCGTCCTCGTTTTATTAAACCCTTTTCTAGTTTTTGTTCCGCTTTTTGGGATTGTCGGTCATGCTACGGTTTGCTGCACTTTTTTAGGTTGGGTAGGTTGGCAAGGTGGAAGGCGGAAGGTTCCGGTTGGTGTTACGGTATCAATATTTGACGAATTTTAAACGCGCGTAAGGGGGTCAGCTTCGAATGATTTCGAAAGGAATTCTGCAAATTCCGTAATGTAGTTGATTCGAATGACAAGTGTGGTTCTCCTATAACGTGGTGGATAGATGCCTAGTAAATGCTTTGTTGTGTGAAACCGTGTTACATGAGACCCATTCCCAGTACAAAAAGGTCTACCGAAACTTAATAAAAGCATTTTTATTTCAATTCCATATATGTAACTTAATTTTTATTAGAAATGTAAATGTATATAAGTATATAATGGAATTAGTCATAATTAGAAAATTTTTTAACGACTACATAAAATTAATAATAACTTGATGTATTATTGTTAACAATTAATAATACATAATCAAATAATGAATAACAATTTGAAACAAATTATTATTCATGTATAATTCTTACATACCTATAACATACGAATAAAAATGTCAAATTCCGAGTAAAAACGACCATTCCGTCAGCTGCACAGTGTTCATACACTGAATCACAGGAAACACTCGGTTGTCCCTCCTCAAACCTTCATTCTCCCCCCTGTGCACCTCCAAACACCGAAATTACTCCAGTCGACTCTCCCAGACTCACGCCAACACACCTGTCACTCCCTCTCCTCTAATGGACCTCCCGAATCCGACATCAGATCGGCCGCCGATTCCTCGGACAGTAAACACATATAAAATTCTATTATTCCTGACGTGCAACATGATTCTCGAATCCCATCCGCTCCCTCCGCCTCGATCAATCACGCTTCCACTCCTCCATTCGCTTTTATCTCCGACTACCCCCCGATCCCTCCCCCCTCTCCTCGCAGCACATTCTTCCGGGCCGAAATCTTGAGGAGAATCTCCGACTGTCGCTTCTGGCAGCGATCCGCGTCAACCCGAACGGCCGTGGCTCCGATTTCTCAAGATCAACCTTCCTTTCCTACCATCCGAACTGCTTAACATTCGTGGCACGATTTCCTCGTCGTTGGCCACCCCCAGGACATCCCTCTCCACCCACCCCTCTTTCCACCCCCCGAGCCACTCATTCGTCGCCGTGGGACGCGAAAAGCTTCTCAAGGTTATGGGATCGGTGTCCAGAGTAATTTCACTTTTGAGCCACCCTCGATTTCGACTTCGGCGAACGGTCGCATGCTTAGTGGGAGTTGGAGGTGGAGGGTGGAGGGTGGAGGGAAATGTTTCGTAACGGAGTGATAGATCGCTTTTTTCTTGGTGCGAAGCTGTATTGTCGGATCGGTAGGTGTGACTTGTTTCACTAACAATAAGCTCTGTCATCTTCGAAATCTGAATTCTAACCATGAACCCCCACACTTACAACCAACAATTGGACAATCTATTTTGAGTGGTGTAAGTTCATTTTTTTCCCTAAAAAAGTATCACGTAAACAAAAATTTCACCCTACATCAGTCACAAATCACGTGACATCTCTTTTACTTTTAAGCCGACTTACATCATTTTCAAAATAAACGGTCCAATTATCAACCTCGCTCGCCTCCAACTTACACGTTACAACTTTACATGCCGACAGTGCGCACTGAATACAGAAGTCAGTCGTTAGTCACGAAACGCGAAACACGAGTCTACCCCGATGAAAAAAGAGCAACCACGCGCCATCCGGCTCCATCTCCCACCCTCCGAAAATTCATCCCTTCGGCCATTTTTTGCCCGCCCCGGGAGCGATGTTAAAAGCGCGAAGGAGTGATTCGTTACATCGGGAATGGAGAGGCGCGCGTAGGAACGTCGAATGGGAATGTTGCCGACGGCGACGACAGACGTCCCGACGCCTCGACCCGGCGCCCTAAGAACCATTCGCAAAAAAGCTCTCAGGGTTATGGAATTTTTTCTCCCGACGCAGACCGATCTCTCGCGAGTCGCACGAGATGCGCAACGTGATTTTCGGCCAATCGGCCGGATGCCTTTGACTGATTGCCCATGTCGTTTGTACACTCTTTTTTATCAACCCCCCCAGAGTACCATGGTAATAAGGTGGAAGGGGTGGAAAGGGGTTGTCGGATATTTGTTCGGGGTTGATCTTTTTACGACTTCCTTTCTGCCGCCTGAGAACTGAAGGGTAGGTTGCTATGGAGGAATGTTTGATTAAATTGACAATTTATGGTCGCTGCTTTTGGTATACGTTTTTTTTGCGGTTGATATGTGGTATATTGTGTTTGATGTATAGTAGACTCTTGGAGCACGCGGATTATGTGTAACGTACTGTAGAAATTGGGATTATAGTAACGGTTTCCAATCTGGAAGGTGTGACAATTTTTACTACAAAATTAATGTTCATTGCCATGATATCAAGATAAAGTTAGAATAAGATAGGATCAGACGGAGCAAGAGGTGATATGTGTTTGTGCTGTTTTTTTATAATTTATCGTGTTTTACAACAAATTCCACCATAAATAATACTCTCAATATCTTTCATGTAATAAGAATCCGTATTATAAGAAGTTGCATCAGATTTCAGCGATAAAACAATTGCGATATCTTCTCTTCTCATCAAAGCAATATTTATAAACAGTCGGTCGGCGCTAAATTGTACGTTCTTCCGGCGTACGCGGCACAGAAACGAGTCTGAATAGAAATCATTTCTAGAATCTCTTTCCGCGCCGATCGCAATTGTTTCGCGCCCAATGCCTGCACCGTATCCGCGCTGCGTATTTAATGCAAATTTTCGGTGCACGCTAACAGTTGCGGCGAAATGTTGGAATGCATTTAACCGATTGTTATCATCGTGGGACGCGGTTACGCGGCTTTCGGCGTTACAGGCATAATGCCTGATAATAACTCGATAACGCTTCGAGTAATGTCATCAACATCGAACCCTGAATACGGTATTCGCCGCGTCCTCGCTTCTTTATTCCTCCAGGATAATGTATAACTTGTAGGGCAAGGATAACAATAATCTGCTTTGCTTTCTTCGTCGGGCGAACAAATTTTAAAGAAGGGAAGAGAAAGGGTAATCGACAAGGATTGAAGGTAGACAGGAATCTGCAAGCTCTTTGTACGTAGGATGAAAATAAGAATACCTAGTGCCTTGAATAAAGTCATCGGTTTTGTTTAAGGTATGTGTAATGTCAAATATTCACCGTATGCGTGTCATATACGATTTGGTTGAGTCGGAAAAGAAGTCGCAGTAACCAGAAACTGATTCTTTATTGATATAGAGTGAGATGTATGCATATGTTTGAAAATGTTGGAAACAAGTAAGGGAACTGGAAAATAAAACAATAAGTACAATACAAGCGTTTATTGAAAGCGTTATGTGCGAATTGTGAGTAACATACAATTTTAATCTAACTAGATAAACTATGCACTTCTTAATGAGTGGTAGTAAATGCAGAACTTGTTTTCTATTGGCAAGAATATGTAGGGATGTGAAAGAAAATTTGCTACAACGGCACACAATTTCGAAAAATAACTGAGGACAGTTTTTTAGAGCCAAGACACAAAGGGTGGTTTATTACTTTGTAACGCCCTGTTTCGTGTCATGGTTCCATTGTTTTCGCACACTAATCCATTCTCAAGAAAAGTGCTTACGTCTGCGTCCAACAATTTTATTTCTTCTTTGCAGTCCGTATTCCTTAATTAAGGTACTTGTATTTGCAACGGACCAATCAATTAAATCCTCAT
Source organism: Anoplius nigerrimus (assembly GCA_914767735.1). Lineage (NCBI taxonomy): Eukaryota > Metazoa > Arthropoda > Insecta > Hymenoptera > Pompilidae > Anoplius > Anoplius nigerrimus. The sequence continues at coordinate 998,036 of OU612086.1, forward strand.
TTCTTCACCTTTCGTCGGAATATTCAGTCTCACGTGCAAAAGCAGTTCGCGATGGAAAAGGTAAATACATGAATCGCATTGAAGGAGTGACGATAAAAAGGTTTGAAGGACAATTGAAGTTTTTGCGGATTCCATCGTCGGGATGCAAATGAGTGGACGCTTTAAATATGGTCATTAGCGTTAGACGCAAAAATGTTTGCCGCTAGGAATCTTCATATCTTTACTATTACATCAAAGGTATGCGCTCTCATGCAGAGAAATAGCAGGATACACATTCTCGTTCTTCGCATTCTTCATTATAAAACACCCTATACATCCTTTAATCTTCCCTCATCTTCATCTGGAAAAATACCTGAGACTTATTCGTCAAATAAATTCCTGTTTCTTCACCGACTTGGCCCAAGATGCATTCTCATGCAGAAATTGATAAAAACCTGCATTTCCATTTCTTATGCTCCCCATAAGAAACTGGCCGATTTATTTTGAAAAGCAGAAAGTGTCATTACTCGAAAACGAGAATCCATTGGAAGTCATATTTCTTCTATTGTTCACATACAAATAACTCAATAAGGATTGGAATTAAGTTATCGACACTAAAGGCAAATGCATTCTACATTTGACACCCTATACTGCGCATCATATACTGTTCGATCCATGCTGCATATTCTGCTTCCTTTACTCATTGCTTATCCTTACAAGGAAAAATAGCGGCCATACATCAAATCTCGATCTTTGCAGCATCACAGCACAATAAGCATTCTCACATACCAACCCCATCAACACGCAAATCTTCATCCCTTATATCCTCGACCAAAAACGAAGCAAATCGTCTCGAAAGGCAGACGATGATTGAGTGCCGATCGGAATTCATACTCTCCATCGTCGGAGGATGCAAATAACTCGGTAATGTCCTGACTGAGATGATCGAGACTAAGCACCAAAGAATACTACTTTGTTTATTCTTTCTTTAGATAAGAGAAGATACTTTTTTGAAAACAAATTCGATTCCGTACGATTATCTGAACATTGTAAAACTTTCCAGGTGCATAAATTATCGAAACAAATACGTGCAATATTCACATTCGCCATAAAAATAGTAGGTGCTCTGTCTGAAAAGATAGAGAAGGATTATTACTGAAAATTGTCGTTACACTATCATTGTATTATGTGTCTGTATAGTGTGACACAATAAGCATTCTCATATGTCAAAACTATCAATATGCAAATCTGCATTTCTGATAAATCTAAAACATTGCTATCCGTCAAAGATTAAACACCGATCGGAATTCATCCTCTCTATTATTTCAATTAAAATGATTAACACTAAATTTGACCACTCTCTACCGTACATCCCACTTCCTTCACTCAGTCAATATTCTCCCACGGGAAAATAACATCCATTCCTCGAATCCCATCTAGATCACTACGCCATTCCGGCGCAATAAGCACGCTCGCACACCAAAACCGTCAACACTCAAATCTGCATCCCTCACCCCTTCACCCCCTTACCAAAAAGCAAGCAAATCGTCTCGAAAGGCAGAGCAACGTCACCATCAGACGAAGATTGAGCGCCGATCGGAATTCATACTCTCTCGATGGTCCCTGGGATGCAAATTCCTTGGACTCCGAGTCGATCGCTTATCCGCCGACACCCGACCAGGGTCAAAGGCCAGTGAAAAATTCACCACCCCCTCTCGCCCCCACCCTCTCTCTGGCATCAAGCCGGAAAAAAAGCGGCGACCCGCGGCGATCAATCAATTTTTGACGTCGGACCGACTCTTCCGGTCAAATTGACAGTCTCGAACCGGCGCCTGGCCGACAGTTCCGGATAGTTTCGGATAGTTTCTCCGCGCGAAGCCACAAAACGAACGAAAACCGGGCGCGGAACCGACTGACTGAAGGTAGGAGGGGGGGTAGCGTGGGCACTTCCGGCACGTTCTTCCGGTTAATCTGACAGTTTCGGAATTTCGTTCCAAATAGTTGCCGAAGAGTTCGACCTTCATTCGTCTTTGCAATATTCAAGTAGCGAGCGGGAGAAAAAAAGTGGTGGGGGAGGGAGGAGCTGGAAGTCGCATTGGGACGAGTTATGCCGATAATCAGACGGGAGGGGGGGGGGGGTGGAGAATGGCCGAGGAACGGGGGTGGAATTCAAGTACGGGTATTGGACGGAAAATTGCGAGATGCGCGAGGCTAAGTTCGATGAGATGTCAATGAAATGTGGTTTCCTTCGAAGGAATCCGATTGTGGTTCTCGGTGTGGTTGCGTTATTGTGTACATCGACGTTCGATGATCTCATTCCTTTGGAAAAATATCTTTCACGAGGGGTCACTAGAGATGTCTGACGATTTTGCATGTCTGACGTCGATAGACATTAAAAAGAATATATGTTCAGTATTATTATTAATACATTATTAAATTAACGTAACAAATAAAACTTTAATAAACAAGCATGTATTTATTTATCGTTAAATACAATTATATATATTTAATATGCTATAATACTATAGATGTTATTTGAAAGCAGTATAAGTCCATTGAAAACATGAGGTATCACATAACTTGTGATTAATGTAGTATAAACCGCCTTATTTATCGCCTCATTTATATTCGAAAACAAACTTACACCGCCTTTCAAATAAGCGGCCCGTATATAGCATATAATTGTATTTAATAATAAACGGTTAACACTAAATTCCTCACGTGCATATCTCATTATTTTTCGTTTAAATAAACGGTCCATATGTATATAGGTTAACAATGAATAAGTTACGAGACAATCAGACGTCAGTCGCGTAGTGTCATACATTCTCACCGATCTCGTTGAACGGCGAAAATTTTTCCACCGTTTATGGCCGACGCGCGGCATTCTATCGCCGTGCATTAAAGTTAAATCTCTTAAGCAGTTGGAACGGTCATGTAATGGCTGCGACGTGTTACATATCCTCGCATATCCTCGGGCGAGCGCCGCGGTAAACACACATTTCCGCGCATAACATTAAAATCCGCAACTTCCGCTCCATAAAATTATACAAGATTAAACTTTGAACGCCCGGTATTACGGTCCCTACGGCATAATGATATAACTTGCGCGAGACAATGAATACTGGCGAGCAATGCTGCAAAGACGTTAACGCTGGAGGAGGAATATTTTGTTCTGTCGATAAGTCGACTTTCCTGACGCTTGTAATAATTCGAGTTTTACATTGTAACAGCGTGGCTCGCGAGCAAACGGATTAGAATTTCTACGCGTACTTTGACAGACTACCCAATAATGCTAATTCGGTGATTAATAGTGTAGCATTAGCTGGCTGTCAGTTTGCGAATCTGCGAACGATAGTGAAGTGGCTTGAATTATAGAAAGGAGGACCTCCTGTTATCGGCAGAATTTAATTAATAATCGGTACTGCAAAATTGCGGCTGAATTATTTGTTTAATCGTTAACGATTCAGGATGTATCTATTATGAATTCTAAATCTGTATTCATGGGGGACTCGGATCAAAAATACCATGAATGAACAAACTTTGTCAGCTACCTTCTAATTGATGCCCAAACAAGAGCAGGCAGAAAAAATCGTTGAAAGAGACCAAGAGCAGGAAATATATAAATATCAAAAATAATACCTTACTCTTCATTCCTATAAACAATATTATAAATGTCTCCAGCCAAATATAAGTTCACCAAAAATCACAATTACCTTCAACATCGAAAATCCAAGAACCTCCAAACTCATCATTATCTTGACCCCATACGCATTAACGGCAATGCTCGTCTAATGATACTCTTGAAGCCTGGCACTCGAAGGAAGACATTGACACTCGATGAGCGGAGCGGGGTCAGTGGAAAGACAAGCAGTTGGCTATGGAGGCCCTCTCTGAGTACAATAACATTGTCAACATTTAGCAGGGCGCCAGGATGCATCGGAGTCCGGTCATAAGCGCGGTCAGCGAGCTTCGTAAACAATTGTCCCGTTCGAAGATTAAGGGAACCGACACGGGCCCGAGATAAACGCGTGGGTCAGTCGTGGATTGTCCGCGGTGGGCAGGGGTTAGGTTTGCTTTACGAGCGAGAACCTCGACGGCAAGTGTAATTCGGTGCGTTAGACCGTGAACAACAGAGGCGAAACGGCGATGCAGCGAAATCGTCCGCCTCCGCTGCCGGCTAAGCGGAGACTTGCTTTCCATTACGAGTTCCTAACCGAAGGGCCCTCCGATGCATTTTCCTTCTCCGAACGTACGCCGAACTTCCCCGCGTATGGTATCGGCATGATTTATTGGGGTATGGAAACATTGCTTGGGACAAGATAGGCATGAAGGATCTATGGTTTGGTTTTAATAGTGAAAACCGTATAAAATATAACATAATTTCCCCTTTAAGTAAGAATATTAGTTGGATTTGTTTTATTACGTGTTATTAATCGATGGATCTTCCATGCATTTTCCTTCTGAGAGCATACGCGAACTTTCCTACGTATGGTATCAGGATGATTTATTGGAGTATGGAAACATTGCTTGGGACAAGATAGGCACGCAGGATGTATGGATTGGTTTTGATAGTGAAATGAGTATAACGTTTAACTTCACTTTTATTTTAACTGAAAATATTAATTGGTTCTTTCTCAAACATCTGTCAAAGTCCTTTAGGTACAAGTATGGTATATAAAATAACAAAAATATTGAATAAAAAATATTGAGATAATAAAACTGGTACGATTCGTACTATTAATGGTTTTAGTGTAATTAAAAATGTTGGTTTTAGATGCGAAGAGATAGATTAAATACTGACGAAATCAGAAGAGTCCGAAATCACTGCTTACCTAAATGAAGACTTGCTTACGAGTTCTACGTTAAAACCTCTTGGAAATTCGACTCTTGTATTACAAGAACTGATACACTAGCGAATGAAAACATTAATGGATCATTTAAAATCATACAATAAGCTAACCACGACAATGTTGTCCCAAATTTACTGAGAACTTTAAAGACTCCAGCAGAAGTGTCCAAAAATATAGTCCATTAAAATTCCGTATTTAACACTATCGTTCTCGTAGTACACGCACATTTCCGTAGTAACCTACGCTGTTAATTACCGGGGCACTTTACATGACAAAACAAGTATGGAAAGTTTGTCGGCGTCGAGTGCACGCAGGCAGGATGTTTAATTGCGGCGTATAGGCACGCTTGTTATCAAAGCCAGTAGTAAAGCAAAGATCATGTCAGACATCGCGCATGCCGTAATGTACTTTGCGGCCTGGACGTACGGTACTTTCCGTCCACCATTGTAACGCGAGTGATATTATGCGCAACGAAAGTCTCTTTCCGTGTACGGCAGATCATGAATGGCAGATATTATGCCAGTTCGCTTCAAGCGTGCGAACGTATACTGCATCCGCAGTAGAAAAGGCAGAGTTAGGTCAGCCAATACGCTTCCTTTGAGCATCATTGCGCAAGCAACCTCATCCCACCGTTCTCTTATTCTTCACTCTTTTATCGAGGACGGTTCGTTTATTTACCTCTAATATTCGAGGTCAACCTTTGGTCATTTCAAGGTCAATGTACAGGAGACCCCATTTTTATTTATGTAAAAGGTTGCGTGGAGGTAGTTCTTTTACTCTTCACGAATTCCTTTCTCGAACATGGTTCGTTTATTTATCCCTAACATTTAAGGACAACCAGTGGTTATTTGAAGGTCAACGTTGAGGCAGATTGCATGAGTAATTTCGGGTGATTAATGCAGATGTTGACAATGCATTCAGTTTTGGGGATTGAATATATTGGTTTTGACATGTTATAAACAATGGTTACTCTGTCGTATGGATTCTGTAGATATTAGCCAAATGCAAATCGTCAACCTCCATTCTCCGCGTTCGCCAGAATCGAACAAAATGTTCGTGCCGCATCCAATTTCGCATCAGTTTCGACGGACGCAGGAGTTTTCGAAGTAAAGTATTTCCAGAGCACTCACGGTCAGATGACCCGGCCACCTACTAAAACATTCGGGAAACAAGAACAAAGTACTATTCTGTTTCGCTCGTTCAACTTTGAAAATTACAATTCCATCTGATAATCCGTACGTCGATTCTTTGTAAAAATCGAAAAACCAAAAACCTGTATACATATACTTGTTTTAACATATATTCCCAAAAATTCTTGATCATATAGAATTATTGTAGATTTAGATCTCACCTGATTAAATTTAAAACGCACTTAACTGTTTTCATTTTCTTTTGCAGGTAAGCCTTTGAAATATTTATTAACCTTGGGTCAATTTAACGACAACGGCCTCTACAACTGTGGGTATGCTTCTTAAATATTTTGTACATCCGGTGCTTTGCTTGAATCAAAATTAACCTGCTTCCCCGCCAGTATTTTACGCAAATTCACGAGGAACAAAAATCCTCAAAAAAAAAAAAATCCTAGAAAACAGAACAATGTGAGCGTGAACGTGTCAAAGATTAGAACGCTGAGAAAATTGGAGAATAAAGAGCGTGGGGACTTAAGTGAGTAAACTATATTCAACTCGCTCTAACTTCTCGGAAAGTCGCTAACTTCTTCTAACTCCCGGAAGTTACGGCATTCGCAACTGACAAAGTTCACTTAACGTATGATCACATTCGTACACACCGAACTTGAAAAGACTGTCCGGGAGCGATTGACAGAATATTGTCGACAGGATGGCGGGAAAAAAATTGGCCATATGATCTTAATCTAACACTTAAGAACAAATTAGACAGGATCATCAATTTTGTCAACACAAGCCAAAGTGCATACATGTTCCTAAACACATTTGCTCTAACTGACAAAAGTCAGAATCGATCGAGTCCCGCAACGAAAGTATACCGAAACGATATCCGGTGGTGCGAAAAAACAAAACGAAATGTCCACCCATCGCTGCCCTCCACACGTACGCGTGGGCGAGAGAGTGTGAAAGTGTGCTGTTACGTATTTACATCACTCTGTGATTCTCCTTTCAGCCGACTCTCTCCCCTGTTACTCCCTGCCGTTTCACGTTTTATCATTTTTCGTACTTAGGTCGCCCGCCCTTTCATAGTAATTTTTTGGATGTTTCACCACTTCCAGCTTTTTTTTTTACCCCTGTACTAATCTTCTTTTACACCGTTATTCTCGCTCTGTCGTACTGTGGCTCTAGTTGTCATCTCTCGAACATCACATCTTATTCCCTCGTTCGGATCAATCTCTAATCTCTCATTCTGAGCAGATCTCAAATATTTACCCTCGTTCACCCACTTCCTGAGAAACGAGCTCACTGTTAGCCTCATTCTTTCCAACCTCTAATCTGCCATTTTTCGAATTTTTCAAACATTAAAGTCTCAGTCGCAGACTTTCTCTTTCAGTCTCAATCTCAATCTCAGTATCTGTCTGTCCCTCTGTCTCTTTCTCTCTCGCTGTCTCTCCCACGCTCAGTCTGTCTCTCTCTCTGTCTCTGTCTTCCACACACATTTCGAAGCTCACTCTCAAATTTCCACTATCTCTCGCTCAATCTGCGAAATCCACCATCCCTTTCCCGACTATCTCATCCACCCCCTGTTGCCCATTTGCCAGCCACCCCCGACAACAGGACGGCCTCGTGTAAAAGCGCGTGAAATTCGCTCACGGCCGTCCGCTGTCGGTGATAAATATCGCGCCCAGCATACCTAATTTCGCGCCGTCGACGAAGCGGCACATAAATATCCGTTCCATTAGCGCACCGTTTTTAATTGGCCGCGATTAGCGCCGAGAATCGCGAGAGCGCGCGCGCGCGCGTGCACTTATTTCAACCCCGCACGCGCGTATCTGCCATGAATTCTTGATTGCGAGTAATGCGATAGATTGTAATGTAATAGTATGCGTTGAATACGTTCTGAGTGCATGCGAATGTGTGCGCAGAGGAAAATAGGGAGATTAGAGGATCTTTGTTTATGAGCAATGCGGAAGTAATGTACTAGTTTCTGTAGAATACATTTAACTGAGTACATACATTTATATATATGCAGAAGCAAAAATTAAGATATGAAAATATTGAACTTATTTCGGCTCCACACACTCGTATTTGGTGTCGTATTATGGTGGAATTATTGATTGCGTATCGTGATTAGATGGATTGTAATGTATGAGTATCCGCCAAACACATTTTAACTGTATGCAAATATATATTTACTGCAGAAACATAGCATACCGCAGAAAACAGTTAAAGTTTGAAAATATTAAAAAGAGTTAACTTAGTTCTTCTTCGCACGCGCGTATGTGGTGCCAATTCTTGATTGCGATCAATACACAAGACCATACCGTAACAGTATCGGTTAAATACACATGCATACAAATATATACAGGGTGAGCCAGAATTCGAGGGAGAAAAATTGGGGGTGGTAGAACACACGAATACAAGCAGTTTTTGTCAAATAATATATGGGTCGCAACTCAACGGATAAAAAGTTACAGGGCATTTTTGCACCGTCACATTTAACGCGCTGACTGACCGGGCGGCGAACGTGTTAAAGAATTGTCACAAGAATGAGAGCAGATATGTCACAAAACACATTATTAACACTAACATTATTGACTTATATGCCCAAAAATAAAAAGTTTAAGGGTAACACGCTAACTGCTATGCAAATTTATGAGGAAACAACCTTCAGCCACGGGCGCTGCACTAAAAATAAATATATCATAAAATCTGTCTCCCACATAACAGAAACTGAAAATAATAATCTGAAAAAAATGTCTGACCGAAATAGGACCGTACAACCTCACATCTTCCCAAATACACAATCCAGTCCTAACCGACTACTTCCTCATCCCAAACGATACGTAGCCGAAAAACTGAGCAACAGATTCCTTCCACACCTACGCACCGACAAATCCTACCATTCAAACACACCACCAGTCCTCCAAAACAAAATTCACTCAATCACACGCCATCCATGAACGCGTCAAGCGTGTGACACGAAACTCAAGGTCAAATCGAAAAACGGAAAAACGGAAAAACGGTCCGACGAGTGAGAACACAGCGGAGCGGACGCCATTAACGGCTGCCAACCTTAGCTTGGCGCCAGCGTAAATACTGGCTGCGCTGGCGGAGGCAAATTGGACGATTAAGTGGACGAGCGACGGTAGGTAATCCGCTCTTTAGGCATCGTTCTCCCTTTCACTCGTCGCCATTCGCGCCAGCCTGATTGATAGTTCGCGACTGCCTGCCGCCCGCTTAAGAGTTCACCGTTCACCGTTCACCTGTTACATCGCTTGCAGGCCTCGCGGAGTGTAAGTCGCCGGCCCGTCGAAGTGTGCGGGCGCCGAACGAGCGCTAAATATTCATAGCGGCCGCTGTCGATTATCGAACGGCGCGTCATGCAAATGTCATGAGCCCTACTCTCTTTACAGGGGTTTCCTCCCTTTTTTTCGGGGGCGGGCCCCGGCTAATGGATCGGGGCAGCTTTGATGTACGCATCGTTTACGGGCGGAGGTATTCTTTTTTTCCGGCCGGATACAGGTGTGTCGAAGAGGGAACTTGCTCGATATTGGGAGCGTTGCTTAGAGGGGTAGGGTGGGGGTGAAATGGTACATTTGTAGGTCTTGTTCGATTTTGTACATTTTTTGTATAAGAATAGGTGGAATTATTGTTAGGCTTCATTATGTATCGAGGAATACTGAAATATGTTTGCGCTGGTTAAAAGTATGACAAATTTGACGTATTAGGATAAATTTTGTTCGATTTTTGTAGCATTATTCAGAAGTGTTGATAGGTTTGAGGTAAATATAGAATTTATTTTTTTTCATCGGTTACAAGTGTCACGAAATTGTGATATTAGCGGACTTATTTGATGATATATTATGAAATATGATGCAATGAACAGAGTAGATTAAATGTTATTTAATTTTCCAGATGTTGTTTAGAAGTGGAGGTGGATTCGTAAAGTTGGCTGGCGTTCTTTTCTTGAGTTGATTGCAGATATGGCGACAATGACGAATGAGGAATTTTGTGAGAGTTGTTTACGTAACGATTGCATACCGCGACATAGTGTTGGCATTCTTTTTCTGGCTAGATTAGATGTGATGAAATGGTGGAATTAGAGGTGTTGCTCGATTCGCGAATGGTGTGTATAATTACAGGCGAAGTTGCTTGCTAGAATTAATTGCGTACCGAGAAATGATGTGGACATTTTTGTTTGAGTCGATTAGAAACATGACGAAATAAACGTGATAGTTCAAATCTTGAATTTTGCAAGTGCTACTTGAAAAATAATAAAAAAACTCCAGATAGATTTGCTGTAAAGATTATTCGTATACGGTAATTTAACAAAAAGAAATACAAATGTAACTATCTCGAAAAAGTAACGAAGCAAAACATTTTAAACCACTCGAGAAAAATTTCGTAATTTCGACCTCGACTCTCACCATCAAGTAAATACCAAATCAGTTCTGATGACACACAAATTCTCGTATGGATTCTCTTTTGCGCGGCAGGATGTAAAGACTGAATCGCTTGCAGATTTATGTGGGTCCATCGCGTAAAAATACATGAGCCCAGAATTTGTAATGCGAGCTAGTCAAAGTGTCTGCTCCTGATCCCCTATTTTTGGAGCGTGTCGCGTCATATTGCGAGAAACCGTTTTACACCGCCGCTTCTAATTGGACACTATCGCTCGTAATTTTAACGAGGTTAGGATTAAGCGTTATCCACAATTATAATGTACGCTCACGGTGCATCGCTAGGATACGGTCTCACGTTTTCTCTAATTAAATCATCAATTAATTTTGCACCCCCCCCCCCCCCCCCCGCCTTCTCCCCCTCCCGCCTCCTACCTCATCCCCCGCAATTAGCCTTGCGGCGTAAGATTATGTCTTACACCGCTGACTCGCATAAGAAACGATTCTGTTCGACTACATCCACTTGCTCGTGAACCGCGAAGCAAAAAGCAAAGGTACGGAAGCCGTAATGAAATTTTAGTAGCTAGTATTGGAAAAACAGGGTATGGGATAATGTTGTACAAGCTGTTAATGACCGGATGAACGTTCTGCAGGAAAGGTTTGAAGTCGAAGAAGACTGGCATGAAGCGGTTTTCTAATGATACGTTATGACATCTTTCAGGAAGTGAAGGATTAGATTCTTCTATGAGTCGAGTGTTGGTATGAAGTGAAGCGATGATAATTAGGGGTGACATCGATACTGTTACGCAATGTACTTTGATGGTGAGATCGTTCGAAATAAGAGCAAGATGTGAACTGGCGCCATGAATGGTTTCTCTAATGATAAGGTTCTAATAATATCTTCTTTTTCTGTCACCTGACAGCCGTCAGTAATTACAGTACTGCTACATCAATTACTACCAGGCAGACTGTTCAAGTAATAGGAAGCTCTGATTAAATGATTAAAGCCATAGAAACAATCCAAACCGGTGCTATAAGCCTCTAATACTTTTCTCACCTAATGAGACCAAAACTTCTCAAAGCTCTCGGACCTCTTCATCTTTGCCAACCAAAATTCAATCTTTCTCAGTTGTTTCAGTCTCGTACGGAGCCAAAATGAAAACGATTCCCTTAATGAGATCGATTTGGTACTAAAATCGTACGGAATCGAGAAAGTGCAACTCAGCATCCATAAAAATTGCGAATTGTGCGATAGCCGAGGGCCGCCTGTAGTTGTGAGCGAAACTTAAGGCCCGCAGGAAGGACGCGAAAGTCGCTCGGCTCGCAGTTTCTCCGCATTCGTATCTGGATTTTAATTAAGTCCCGCGCAGCGTGTTTGATTTCAGTCTCAGCGACGATTACTGGCCATCCGGTCGTTGGAAAAAGTCTGCCAGGATAATCGTGTCTGTATCAGTGTCGATCTCGGCTCTTGCATGCCGACCGCTTTCGATCGGCGCCATTTTGTTATCGGCCAGCTAATGGCGCGTTGCGGTCGAGTTGTAATTAAGCGATGAAAAGGATTGGGAGGCGTTAAGTTAGGTGTGAGGGAAACGGTTTATTGAATATTGATGATCCGGTGGACGAATGTTGGGGCGATAGTTGGTGAAGACTTGGGAGGCAGTGGTTCTCTTACAAGGTGTTACAGGGTCTCTTACGAGATGTTACAAGGTCTCTTACGAGAAGTGTTCGGATTATTATACTGAATTTGCATATGAATTTGTAGGTCGGTGGAGCGGTATGGCTGTGATGATCTGAATTATTAAAACTGGATTATATAGAATTGAGATATAAACGTGTGATACTGATACGGTGTCAAACTAGAGTATATTTCGCGAGTGATTGTTAATATTGAGAAATGTTAATGTGAAAACTGGTTGGGTATCAGTCAATACGTTATCGAAGATGGATATACACAGAAAACGTTTGAAAGTATCGAAAATTGTTCGCTACTAGCCTTCACTACGGTAGAATAGGTTATCGCATATGGATATATATTGAAAATTATGGACAATATTAAAAAAATGTTGTTATCAAAAATTCAACTTCCTGACAATACTTTTACTGACAGTTTTTTCGACTTAAATAATACAAAATCAGTAATTGACCGCGAAACACGCCGTACAATTCACTAGAGCGGTCCGTTACACGTTCAATATCGATTTTCAATGGTCCACTCAGGCATAAGACTAATTTCTGTGCTATCAGTATGACCATTGCTAGGTGACGCGAGCGGGCGAGAGCAACGGCCAAAGTACTGAGACGCCACAACATCGAGTGCGCAATTGAATCGACGCCTTTTCCTCCTCGAGCTCCGACTCAGCTTTATTTCCCCTTTTTTTTCCTCCCTTGATCCAGGCCGCCGCCCTCGATCAGAATGCGTTCATCAAGAGCGGAGGGCTTCGCGCTTGATTAAGCAAAATACGAAGCACGCCGCGGACGGAATATTTTTGCGCTGCTTTTCCGCCTTTGTCCCGCCGACGAGGAGTGATTGTTGCCCAGGGTTGGAAAGTGTGAGGTTAGGTCGGAGTGTTCAGTTCGTCTTGAGGGACGGAGAAGGATGTAATTTTTCCGATAGCGCAATTCGTTAGACGTTCAGTACCGGTTCGTCAGATATGAGCAAGAAATGCAAATTTATTGCATATTTTGTTGTCCGTGCTTTTTGATGTAATGTAAGTCGCTATTAGAAATTGAATATTTTTGCGCTGCTTTTCCGTCTTTGTCGGCCGACGAGGAGTGATTGTTGCCCAAGGTTGGCAAGTCTGAGGTTAGGTCGGATTGTTGAGTTCGTCCTGAGGGACGGAGACAGATGTAATTTCTCCGATAGTGTAATTCGTTTGACGTCCAGTACTGGTTCGTCAGATATGAGAAAGAAATGCAAATTTGGACCGTTTATTTTGAAAGTGGTGTAAGTCCATATTTAACAATAAAAAGATCACATTAACAAGATGTTTACACTACACTAATCATAAGTAATATGATATCTCATTTTTTTTTACACCACTTAGATATAAACTAACACCACATTCAAAATAAACGGTCCATATAATTGTTTCATTACATCTAGATAATTAATCATCATAGGTAAAACGTAAAACATTAAACATTAACCATCCCAAAGCTAATCTCTCATTTTCACATAAAAAATTTCAATTCGTTCACAACCGACCCCCCACCTTCCATCGATCGTCGATCTACACATTTCGATCACTCGAAAGAAATTCGAGCAAGTTAAATAATTCACGCTGCCAACTTCAGATTCGACCAACTCGCGAAGCATCGCCAGCGGAAACATCGTCGCTTGTTTAACTACGGAAACATCTGTAAAATATTCATTGCAGAATGCTCTTTCAACAATGGGGAGCAAAGTCGCGGAATGGAAGGGCAAGTGGGTATTACTCAAGGTATCATCGCGAATTAGCGCCGGGCAAGTTTGTAATTCCGCAGCGAGTAGCAGGGTGAAATGAGACTGGGCGGTGGTGGGGGGTAGGCGTAAGCGGAGTAGGAGAGAAGGAGGGGAGGGGGGGAAGGAAGCTTCACGCTCCGCGAGGAATGTGTCTTGGCCACGGAATTCTTTGATACCGCGATTTTCGAGTTGCGAAAGTTCTCCAAAGGCTTAAAATCTTTCCAGTTTGCGAAACGGAACCTTTTGCGAACGCTCGCGGAAGGTATCCCGTCGACGAAGGCGAGTTAAGTCAAAGCGGAGGGTGGCCGAGAAGGGTAGCATTGAAGGTTCCGAGGTCGACATCATTGTCGAGGATGAGGTCGATTGTTTTCGGTAGGCGAGCTCGTAGGTGTTTACTCGTTTTTACGAGGACGCGGAAGGGTGCGAAGGTAAGATACGCGGCATTATGTGGAATGAAACGGTTTAGGGGGTCGTTACTTTTGAATTTAGTATCTGACACGTAATCAGATATAAAGACCCAACGTGGCTCGCATAACCGGGGACGTAAATGGGTCCTATGTCTGTGTGCGTCTCCCGACGGTCGGTATATGTTATGCTAAAGGCTTGCCTGCCATGAAACGTTTCGGCGCGAGAGGTGCGCGAACGATGCGATCTTGTTTAACGGTAATGAAAAACGGTGTGCCCAGGATAAGGTAATGACAGGTATTAAATTGCGCACTCGTCAAGTATGCTTTTCGCGTTTACGGCACGGCGGCACTAAGAACTTTCGACTACCTTCGCTGAAGGACTTTTGACTGCTTTCGTTCATTGCGAATTACGTACTTGGGAAGTATCATAAGTTTGTGTTTGTGGACAGTGGAATAAAAGCTGAAGCATCTTGTAGGTTATTTATTCCTTATTCCTGTTTTCTTTGATTTCCGAACATGAATAGTACGCATCAACTTGCAAGTCTCTTGGTCTCTAAACTGTCAACAAGTTAGATCTCACATAAGCACAATTTCGAAATAGGAGCTATCATAATTATAACACCGACAACTTTTCTTCTTCATCGGGAATGATGTAATTGGCAAATATCATATATTTGCATTTGTAGCCAGTAGAATATCTACAAAACCATCTTGTAGCTTATGCATTCCTCATTGCTATTTTCTCCAACTCTCTAAAATCAATAAAACACATCAACTTGCAAGTCTCTGAACCGTCATACCGTCAACAGGTTAAATCTCACATAAGTATACTTTCCAAACGGCAAAATCATAATCATAACACCGATTCCAGAATGCGACTCACAGCTACTCTCCTTATCACCTAAAATCAGTTTACATTTCTTCTCGACTTCGAGCGCAACGTTCTCGATGCCCAAATAAGATTCCGCCTTGGCAAAACATATTTCCCAACGTAATTTCGGAGCTACGACGCTAATTCTCGGAAACGTTCATGCGCTCAGCCCGTCTTGCGCTTCTTTCGACTTTCGAACCGAAGCCAGATAACTAAGGTTCGCTGCCGCCGGTGCAATTTGGAGCCGTGCAATCGTTATCATCCTTCCGATCGAGAGAACGATCCCGTGCCACATCCGCCTCTCGACTTCTGAACTTCGTGCGCCCGTTATCTTCCGCGCGATGTAAGAAGGATTACATCTTGTAACGCGCTCCACGACAAGGGCAGGCTGCCAGCCGAGAATTCCAAGTTTGGATCGGAGGCAGTACGCTAATCCGAGCCTGTTCTTCAATTTGCGTCTGCGAAGTCGACGGCGATGATCGCAAACGCTTCCGCGGAATTGTCGAGTATTCCAATCGGAAATAATGTTCGGCTGTTGGGATGCAGGTAGTTAAGTTAAGTTCTTTCTGGGATTAGAAATTGGTTATTGGAGGTAGCAGACTTCGTAGTCAATCTCATATAATAATTCTAGTTTATATCACATTCTGCAAATTAAATTAATTAAGTACATTGATTTCTTGAGAGAAAAATATATTGATTTATAAAATTAAAGTAAATCCGCTTGTGACGCATTGAGTATATGGTTGAGTTACTGAGTTTGTAAAAAAGCGTTTATACCAAAGGTTGAAAATGGAAAGTATTATAGTTATTGAACCAGATTTATCGTAAAAAGATGATGATTAGGATTACATAGAACGTAACTCCAATTTAAAATATACAGAATTTACTGGAGTCCAACAAAAGTTCGAATGTCTCGTAATCAGAATACATACCATATTTATGACAATATTGCTGTCAAAATATACCTACCAAATAATCAAACTCTAAATAATTTCCTTCAGAGAACCTTATTTATATTCGATAAAACTAACTTTAAATTTAATTTAATTTTAATTTACTATCATAATACCAGTTGCTGACCTAATTTGTTTTTTTTAATATTTCTTTTCATTGCCTCATATTTTCAGGTTATACAAACAATGTTTGGTCAACACGACTAAATTTCACTCAATCAAACCTTTTATTATTCTCACCCTGCTTCTTCTATACTAGTTATTGATTGCATGGTATGTTATTTAAAAGGATATCGACGCCAACCGTTTCGATAACAGCTATCCTTGAGTTTTAATAATTTTTATTCCACTCCGAATTCAATTCGAAGTATCACAACACATTGAGTCCGACAAACATTTTTTTTTTCTGTGTGTTGAATATAAATTGTCAATTGAATGCAAACCTTGTCCCTGTGGTAAGATGTGCTATGCCAAGACTGATGTTTGAATGCATGTCGAACACAAGTTGTTGCCAGAAAGTAGTGTGGGTTGGTAACTTCAATTTTTAATCGTTTTTATGATCAATTTGCATTTTCAATACACATCGAGTGCAACAAAAGTCTTGTCTATCTTTCCTTTTTTCACCCTTGAGTCCCTATTTAGACGTGTGCGATAAGGGGGTGGCTGGCGAATGGCAAAATTTTGCCGCCCAGGCGGAAGATGCGACACTCAGGGTGGAAACTGTTGAGGGTACACTAGCTGGCTGAAGTATTATTCCCGGTTTGCCGTGGGATTAACGTTAGTTAAGATCGCAAAGTTGACTTTCGGATTAATATAAAGTCCGGGGCTGACCTCGCTGAGAGATCGCCCCGACTTAAGCCTCATGAAAACTGAACGAGCAAATGCAAATCCGGCTGATAAATTTATGTTTACCGGGGGGGTGAGGAGGGTGCCCGGAAATTCCGAGCTGGCAATTTCCGTCGGCGCGGATTGTGCCACGATCGACGCTAATAAAACTGATTTTCGAGGGATCTTGTCTTCCTAGCTACGTTCTTCGCGCATGCTTTTAGCTGCGTTTTACGAATATCTGCCTTTTTACGGCCAATTTCCGGTAACATTGTACGCGAGATGTTACACAATCCTATTTGCCGTCAGCTTTATGGGATACGTTTTGAGAGATGTCCAGTTGGGCGAATTATTTTATTCGCCTGTACTTGTATACGTGTTTAGTATGAATATAGGTAAATTTGATTTTTGACAGGCAATGGGTCAGCCAAAAATTTCAGATGTCAGAGAGTTTTTTTGCATTTACATCTTTAGCGTGAGAGGGACACGTGTACGTGTGAGGATGAAGTAGCACGGTGAATTGTGTAGTTGTCAAAAGTGAAGCACGGCTGGGGAAGATTGACAAAAAGAACTTTCATCTAAAGCGTGGCATAAAAGTCAGTCGTATACAATGAATAAACTTGAATCAACAATGTATAAGAGAAAAATGGTTCAGCAGTCACAAATGTTTTTCAAAAAAAATATAATTATCTACGTTTAAAAATCGAAAATACGTTCTTGCCAACGTAATGTATCGTGTTCAACAAATTGTTGAACTGTAATCATATACGCATTTAATATAATTAATATGATACGTATTTTCACACTATTATTGAAACCATATCTTCACACAGCCCTTCGAACTATCTCATTTTCCATTAATCGTACGTGCAACTTTCACATCAAACATCCACACACACTCATACATGAAAACAACCTCACAATAATGATATAGGTATAAGGAAATTCATATCAATTAAGTTTTTTTATCTGGGATAATGTCTCAGTGGACATACACGCGTTTCAATTGCGATAAGGGTAAGATAATTTTGCAGGAAAGTCTCTAGATAATTCCAGAAAAATACTGCACCAAAACTAGAATATGTTCGAAATTTCTAATGAACGAGACGAACACAGATTCCTGTTAAAGAAATTGTTACAACTTCCACTGATTCGACCACATGCATGTCTCAAATTAACCAAATCGAGCTTACATCAACCCCCTCACCGCCGCCACAACGCATCTCCACCTACAAGCACGTTATCAGCACAAAATATCCATACTTCCGCCCCAGGAGGCACCGATCGAATAATAAAAGCAGAATCTATCGGGAACGCGGAACTTAATAAACACCTACGCCACCCCCTCCCCTCTCCCTGCCAACACACACACGCATCCACGTGATTTCACCTGAGCACCTGTGCAAATCCCTACTTCCAACCGATAAATCCACGCATTCTCGCCCCCTGCCTCACTTCCGGGAAAGCACGCATCTCGCCGCCCGACGCCGATATCGTCGACGAAGGTGAACGAGAAACAAAAAAAACGCGGGGGCAAAAAAAAGAGCCTGGTCGAAGCCCTCAAGAGAGAGGCTGCGATGAACCGGGCAGAGGAGGAACACTTCTAGCTCGGAGCATTTCCGCGAAATTCGCTCGACGAGCGACTCGGCGGTTTCTCGATGAACGAGCATCGTTCGCTTAACAGGGCCTGCATAAAAGCTCCAACGTTTTTTCCAGCCCCCCTCCACTCCCTTCGTTCGCTGTGCCGCGAGTCCAACCCTCCCCTCTCGCCGCTCTCGCCCTGGCAGTCAGTGCCTGGTACAGTTTTCGCGCGAGGAGATGGTTTTATTACGCCCTGATGATTCCCAATTACGAGGATCGTCGGATTAAACGTAAACAAGGTCGGGGAAAAGTTGCGATGCATTTAATTAAACGGCCCCGGCGAAGCGGGGACGAAGGTTCGCTAGGGCAGGGTGTAGGTTCGGACGGTGTTCGGGGCCTTGGTACTGTTCTTCCGGTTTTTTATGGGTAGGGTCAACACAATATACCCACCCGTCAATTCTGGTTATTATATACCGTATCATTCATGAACGTTGGACTTAGCATAAAGCAGGTTTCAATTTGCGACCTGCACACGTTATAGACAACCTCCATTTCGATCAATAGATTACATTAAAGAACAGTCATAAATTCCTACATGAGCTTCGCCTTTCGTCCACTGATTGAAATCGGAACGAATCGAGCAACGAGCTCAATGGAGCGTAGATTGCATGCGAGTTCTGCAAACGCGGAAGGCAGTGTGTTAAGTGTTAATGGAAACTTTTCCTCGAATCGGGCCCGATACCGACTCTTGAATATGCATCGAGTCTAACGGCGGATAGAAAAATTCGTCGGAGTCACGCAACGGATATTTTTCTTACGACGAACGTTGGAGGGGTATGCGCGCGCACGCGATCTCTTCCTATTTTTGGTGCGACCTGTAGATGACGAGACGGATATTTAGTCCATGGTTTTGTTTAAAAACCTGTTCTGGATAAGCTAGGCATGAATATGTAAGTGAAATTGTCTTTAGCTTAACGAGAAATGGGACGTTAAAAACAACGAGTCGGGTTGAGTGATGTTTAGTGGTGTAAAATTTAAATGTAACGGATAATAATGAATTTATGTGTTGGTATAGGAATTTAGGGTACTTTGATGATTTGTTGTTGGGTTAGTGAGAGCTTAATAGATTGTTATTTTGAAAGTAGGAGGATTTAGCAGGGAGTGGGTGCAAAAAGACAAACGGTTTCGTAAAGGATACAAGAAAAAACTACGTAATTGATTAGAAAAGTAGGGTGTAAGAATTCATATAAAAGAGACATAATATCAGAGCTGACATAAGTTCTGTTTTTCCAGCAAAATAAGAGCAAATTGAAAGAAATGTATACATTACAATATAATGTAATTTCCCTCGCGATCAAATAGTATTACTTATGGGAAAGAAAGAATATTTAAGATGAATAAAACGTCTTCCTTTTTTCTTTCAATAATAACATTGTTTAAGGATTATTTTAATGCGCCTAAGTATCTTAACTCCAAAAAACTGTTTCTATGTTCGATATAATGACTATCCAACAGTGCAGATATACAGACTATGTATAATAATATTCTTACCTGCCTTTTCTCGTAATCTTGAATATTATCTTTAAAATGAACTTCCACCAAGTTCTACTTTAAGCAATCAAGTTGTTCACCGAAAAAATCACTATCAATATCTTGCTCCTGATGACTCATAATAAATCATTCCTTTATTCAGCCAACAAGACTCGACTACCGAGCATACCGTACTAATTGTTAATATGAAAATACTTTCCAGTTTCCCCCGTTTTAAGATCGCGAGGGAACAGTTGAAAGTTGTTGGCAAACTTTGTCGGAATGCGGAGCTCATTAGAATATACACCAAATATTTCAGCTCGATGGTTACTCGCCGCATAACCATCGAGCGGGAGGAAACGAGGTCATCAGGAAAAAGACGATCGACTTGATAATGGAAGAGATTCGTCGAAGAGTGGAAAAAAGTCCCCTCGACGTGGCGAAAATTGTTAATTAGTGGAAGCAACGTAATTTCGAGAATATTCGAGAATCGCTGCCTCAGTCGATGTACTACAGGGTGTTTTCCAAACATCTCCTGTTTTTTGATCGTAACATTATATTGTATAATACCTTCACATTTCCATAGTTCGTTGAAATTTGACGTAGAATTTTGTTACTTTAACGTGCTGGCAAAAAAAGCTAGAAAATTGGTTTTTGAAATATCTGTTTGTTCGTCATTATTATACTTCACATTGCTCATAGAACGTATAACGAAGTATGTTAGAGTTTTGCTTACCACTTAAAGGCGTATTCAGCCAATTTTTCTCCCGAATCGAAGTAAAAGTGCGCCATCTACGTTCTTTTGAGTTTACGTGAAACTAAGCTGCTTCAGTAAACTTTTACTGTGCGCGTCACACAGATACACACGCCGCAAAGATTTCGCCGGTAGCAAAATAATTATTCCGGCCGTTTTTCCCATTCCGAGCGTGTTCGAAACTTTCGCTCCAGTCGTCTCGCACGTTACCCGCCATTATTCAAATAAAACGGAACACGATCTAGACTGCGCGCGAGATGGCAGACAAAGGCGAGCGTGGCAGCTAATATTCGCCTAACCTCGAGCCATCCACGTATTCTTCCCAGCCCCTCCCGATCCATCAACATCCTCCCTCCTGGCACGTGCAAAAATTAGGTGCGAGTTAAGCAGCATCGACCGAGAGAGAGAGGTGTGTGCGCGCGCGCGCGCGCGCGCGTGCAAAGCTGAATGTGCGAGTTTTTTTCGAACGTTATGGATATCCAGCGTTATGCCTTTCATTCTTCATGGCACAATGAGATTCTACAGGGTGGTGACTGAAGAACTGGAGAGTCTGAGGATGTCGTAACTTGACAGGATTCAGAGTTTTTATTTTTTCTCTTGATGAGGATTGTATGATTTGACGATTAAAGTGGACCATTCAGGGTTTCCATACTAGGGAAAGGTCATTTGTTCAAATTCAGTGGACACCCTATGTTTTGCATTGTATATATTTAATAAAGCTGTTTTTGGAAGCAAAACCTCAATCTAAGCTTTTCTGGAGTTAAGGATTCCAGATAATTTTTAATAGTACGAGGGTTGTGTGAACATTGTCGCAAAAATGCGAGTTTACTATAATATTGTTTCTGTTCTTTATTTGCTTAAAAAGTTTTCGCTTTTATATCTCGTTGGGGAAGCGCTAGTTTTAAAAAATTGGAAATTATGTACCTATTGCTATTAGCAATACTGACTGTTTTCGTGATGAAAAAACTGGATCAAATTATGGAACTTGGCAAATAAAGGAGTCTTTAAGTCCAAAGAATGAAGTATATAAAGAATAAAAATTAAGCGTGATTCATGCAATTTCACTATTACTACATAATGTTATCAACCTGTTATGCCACTGGGATTCTTGAGAAAGTGTACTGAGACTTTTCATATCCAAGAAAAACGACAGTCGTCGTTAAGACCAAACAATGAAGCGTAAAAATAATAAAAATCGGGGGTAATTCATGTAATCTTGCCATAATCACATAATATCATTCAGAAAGCGTAACATCTTCGTTCTTTCGAAAGTTCACTGAACGCAATGACCAACTCAAATAAAACTGCCATTCATAAAATATAATGAACAAAACCTACGACAAACCAACCCCATCATCACCTAATATCATCCCTCTACACCATCGCTCGCATGTACCGAAACCAAAGAAATCCATCCTTCCGTCAACTCCATTCAATTTGAACAGCCCCCCCCCCCCCCCTCGTCCTGCCCCGCTTCCAACCTCACCGCCAATTACACCTTACCTCACGGATTCCTACCTACCGAACGCATACCTTCCGACACCCTCGCAAGTGTGATAATTCCGCATCGCGTCCGCCTCTCACCCCCATACGTGCGCGCCCAACCACCAGACGCTCAAAAATGAGATTCGCGTCAAGCGGCATCGACCATGAGAAATATGCGTGCGCGCGCACGCGCCGAAGCGGGCCATGCAAGTTTCGCATTGTTTCGCGTAGCTGGCGGTGCGCGAGAAAGAGTGGCGCGGATGGAGGAGCTTCTCGAAGCAGCGGCGGCTGGCGAGGAAGGCTGATGGAGGGTGAGGGGGGTGGGGGAGGTAGCATTATCTCGCGAGCGGGGAAACGCAACAGACTCGCGCAGACTTCGAATTCGCATGATACCGGCGCACCGCGAAGCCTGAGAGAATGCGTAATTTATGTGGAATAATTAACATCGTCGAAGCGCCGACGAGAGAGCGACGTTATACCGGGCGTTCGGGAAAGTATTCGCGAATTGTCTGAAAACGTGCTCGCGGCACGGAGCGGGGAATTTGATCTTGAGAGGGAGAATTTGAGAGCTTTTGCGTGGCAAGGTTTTCAGGCCTGACGAAGAGAGGGGTGGTTTTGTTTTTATTCGTAGGGTTGGGTTACGTCGGAGAATTTTGCCGATGGTTGATTGTGTTCGTGAATGATGGAACAGCAAAAATTGCTTGTATTTTGTTACTTGTTACTCGGAGATATAGGACCATGGTTTCATATCGCTTATTAAAATGTCTTGCGAAGGTAGATTTTGAAAAAAACTGCTTTCAAGGTTAACATTTTTCCTTCTCCCGCACACCACTTTTTAAAACCTTGCTGTTCAAATATGCATCGTCTCAGTCTGTGTCTGCGACGCTTTCTCATCTCCGAAGTGAAAATTTATCATTTTTTTACGGCAAGATGGTTTGAACGCTGATGCGATGGTACGCTATTGTGGTTTCATTCATGAGATTGGGTTGTATCGGAAAATTTGTGGATGTGAAAAAAATAGTGACTATTGACTAAATAATACTATTACTTTCAACCTCAAAATTCACCGTTCTCGGGCACACCACTTTTTAAAGCCTAACTATTCAAATATGTATTATCTCAGTCTCTGTCTGCGACCTTTTCTCATCTTCGAAGCGAAAATTCACAATTTTTTTTTACGGCAAGAAGGTTGGAGGGCACATGCGATAAATTCTTTTAAATTTTATGCATAAATTGCCTTATATGGAACAAATTATATACTTAGGTATATTCGATTAATCAAAAATTCGAAAAATTTCCGGACAGCAACAATTCCTTCTATTCTCCGACCAACTTCCAAGGTCAAAATTCCTCTTCCGGCACATTTAAAATTCCTCCACAAACCTCACCGTTCAAATATGCATCGTCCCAGT
Source organism: Anoplius nigerrimus (assembly GCA_914767735.1). Taxonomy (NCBI): domain Eukaryota; kingdom Metazoa; phylum Arthropoda; class Insecta; order Hymenoptera; family Pompilidae; genus Anoplius; species Anoplius nigerrimus. The sequence goes on from OU612086.1 coordinate 1,021,658, forward strand.
CTTCTACCCCTCCTCATCCTCAAATTTCATTTCAAGACTTAGTCCTCCGATCCTACCCCGACTACGCAGCCTGGAAGTGAAATCTGCGGAGGAAGGAACCGTGACGCGGGGGGTGGAGAGGAGGGGAGAAGGGAGGGAGGCAAATTCTCTTTTTGTCGAGAAAATAATGCCGGCGCGAGACATTAACGATGAGAAACCATAATGAGAGGCACGCCCTCATCGACGTCGCGGTCATTAATCGCGCATCGTTTGTCTCACCCCGTAGGGTGGCCAGAGTAGGGGACGGTGGTGAGGGGTGGATGCGGTGACTCACGAATTTGATCAAGACGTTAAGGATTTTCTTCCCGAGCTCTCAAGAGTTGCTCGCAAGCGCGGAGGGAAACTCGACAAATAAAATGAGTGATCCGGCGGAAGCTGCTGGGTCATTCTTTATTCAGAGGGGGTGGGAGCAAAAAAAAAAGCGGAGCTGACGGTCTCGGAATGGGCTAACAGGGTGGGAGTTCTCAGTTGATTAGAGTGTCCGATTTTTACGGATTTCCGTGCTGAGTATCAGCATTTCCGGATTGTAATGGAATTGCTGGATGTAAGCGCGGATTTTATTCTTTTTGGTTGATTGTTGAAATTATGTAGTTTTCTGTTTGAAAGTTGATGATGACAAAAGTACTTTGCACGGTATCATAGATATATAGTTATCGTATTTTTCGATACGTAACACGCACCTATTGTATTACGCGCACTTCCATCTTTCCGGCATTCTATATTTTGTATGGATAACGCCACCATAGTTTTATTATTGAATTTGACTTCCTTCGTGTCCCTTTCTATTGTATAACGCGCAGGTTCTTATTTTATAAAATGTCAACTTTTTCGTGTAGATAACGCGTTAGAGATTAGATGCGATTTTATGTGGTAAATTAAGAAATACGTTCTATTATTTGCAAATGTCGGAAGAATGAATATCGATCAACCGTCATTATGGCGCGACGGTGAATTTAATGGACTTTTTCATAAATTGTTACGCTTAAATACAGTAGTAGACAGAGTGGAAGCGGCTGTTGATCAATTTCATGAGCCAACTTACCTGATCGCTGGATGAAGACGTCCAATCCTTGTCCGCAATATCCTCTTCCTTCACAATTTCATCCTGCCAGCAAAACTGGTTCGACTAATGCGTTCGCCCTTGTAATTTTATTGTCGCGCATGATAAACGCGTAGGAATTTGCATAATGGCATTCAATATCGCCGTTTGGCATGCCGCTTGTAATACCTGTAATCTAACTAATTCTACAAATTATTGCACCTAAATGCGCGCCATATCGATTTCGTGCAATATCCATTCCGCGTAATATCTTAAACAAAACTTTCGCGCTCGCAGTTATTGTTTCAAATATCGTTATTGAACACTTTACATTCTTGTAATATATTCAGTACTAAGACTCACTGTAAAATAAATTTGTTAAATAGAAAACAGCTTGTTTAAAGTGTCGTCAATTTCTAAACATTTAATTAAAAATTGTACAAATAATTTGACGCTAATTCTATACAGTTATATTTTGTCTTAACAAGGTTCATTGCAAGGAAATCTTCCGAATCAAAAATGCGAATACTCAGATCTTTTAATGTTAAACTGACTATCATTAATCTCATTCAATACTTTTGACGCGACACCGTCGTTGAAAAAAATAATGATACCAATAAAACCTACAGCTAAAATCTATTGGTTCTGCAAGGAAGTATTTTAGGTTTTCATACATAGATTGCGCCGTAATTTTGTTAGTATTAAAATATTTTCTTTTTGGCATTTAATATCAATCACATTTAAATAATGAAACAAAACGGAAAACATATTCTGGATTATTTCATGCTACAAAACCGAAATTACCTTCTTGCCATCCTGATATAACGCATTTTTCGTCGCAGAACATTATGTCGCATAACATATCAGAATATATATCGCATGATACGGAAGATCGAATCGTGGAAATTACTAACAACATGGGTGAAGAAGAACATTGATATCGATAGACATTCTTTGCCGGAGTCGTCCATATTGACTGATTGCAAAAGTTGGTACCCAATTTTTATAACAGCTGGAAGCATGTATATTTGATTATACTGTTGTTTCTCTCATAACAACATTACAAGCGAACAGATATTTAAACGCGTCGCAAATCTGCATAACAGACAATGAAAAAGTATATTTCCGAGCAACAAATACTGTTCTTCACAAAATTCTGTTGCACTCAATTCGATTTGAAAACAAGCTGAAACTTTCGCACTCACCTATTCTGCGTCCAAGAGTCCGTCGAACGGAGACTTCCGGTCCCCGATCCATCCGCCAGGTGGCCGGCCGATCGTTTCGATTTCAATTCGACGCTATCGCGATCGACGAAAGGGGGCAGCACGATTCTTCCCGAAGCCGTAACCGACGTCCAGTTTAAGTTATTCCAGCGTCGTGCCGTTCAACGTTCCCGCCCCGGTGTTTTGATATTCCGCCGGCGATAGAGTTCGTTCCAGTTCCATGATTTATGGCCAGCGGCAGCCTTAATTTACGTTCGCCGTACGATAAGCAAACGACGACAACGACAACGAAAGCGGTTAGCCGAAATCGTGCGCTCACCTCACGTACGCCATTCTCGGACTTTCGTCAAATGATACACGAGTTTTACCGGCCAGATAGATGGCTCTGCCCCCGCAGTTTCCGGCGTGTTTAGCCAGTACTGGCCAGTACGTTTCGTTGGGTCGCTCTGACGAACGTGCTTCTTCGCTACCGATTTGCTTTCAACGAGCTATTTCCATTGAGGAGGATGTTGGATCTTGGCATGTGTCGGTACGGTTATGGTTCCGTGGTGAAGATGGGAAGTGTGAGTGTTAAGACTGAGCTGAAATGAGATCGGCCAGTTAAGATTGTAGTTTAGTAAAGGTGATTGGTAAGCCATTGTAAAATGGAGATGTGAGAAACATCAAATTATAGTATAACTCCCGAGTCTAGAACTTTGGCAACTGACCTTGAACACAGAAGCCGAATCCTTCTTAGCGGCAGACATCCGTGGAGTCTGGAAGTATTCGTCGAGACTCGCAAGGGAAAAGATGTAGATTTCGGCCGCGCTGCCAAAGTTAACCAATCGGCAAGGCACCCCATATCCTCGGACGCGATTGGCCAGAGCGTCCCTCTGTCGGCGCTGGCAAGAAATAGGATCGTGACCCCACGTGCATCCGAATGCGATGATTCCGAAGGCCTCCCCACAGCTCGTTGCCGGCCATTAATATATCACGGCACATGGCCCGTGGGCAGATAAGAATTTCGAGCTGCCGGCACCCGCGGGACTATTTTTTTCCCCCAGATCCCCGGCAAGGATTAAGTCCCGAAAGTGTTTACGGCTGATACGTGATCCTCGGCGGTGCTGTATATTCGCCGGATGTAAATCCCAGGCGCCGATAACATCCAATTTTCTCTACGGAGACTGTCTCGGACTCGACCCACGCTCCGTATCTCTTATGTTCAACGTACGAGTCCAGGCCAATATCGAAGAAGCTGCCTTTCCTCTGCCTTTCTTCTGGCTCACTTCTGCCTTCTTCTCGCCCACGCACTCAACAAGGTTTACGTGCGAAGGAGCGATGTGTGGCAAAAAGTTGTCGGCGCTTGGAGAGGGCGGAGGAATGTGAATTTTTAATTATGGCTGGGGGTTGGTTCGTTACTGGGATGCGATTAAAACTAAAGCTAGGTTCTGTTTTAATAATGGCTTTTTTCTAATGAAACGCTTTATTTTTGGAAATTCTCTTTGGCACTCATTAGATAGATTGTTGCACGTTTTGCGAGTTTAAATATACTGACTGATCATTCCAGTACGTAAAATGGGAATATGAATAGAAATTGTTAGGATTATTTAATACTTATTGAGATAGGTAAACCATTAATCGTTTTCCATTTTGTAAGTAAGTAAATTGAACATACTATCAGAAATCATCGGTACATCTATTGTTAAAAGTGCTCATGTATGTCTATGCGTACTATTAGCGAACGTTGTTTTAAACGATTTGACTTGACATATCCTCGTTTGGGAAGTGGTTGAAATAAGTGTGGGCTTTGGTTGAAGTAGTTGAAAGTCACTTCGGTTTTTTAGTATGAAATAATCCTCCATATTTAAATACAAAAGAAATATCTTTAATGAACAATGTATTTTTCCTCCCGAACTTGTGGCTACCAACTTTGACGTTGACAGAAATTCTCAAAAAAAAAATACCGCTATGCTTGAAAAACGAAAATACTTTCTTGCCAACCCAATAGATGATTACAACATATTAGGTTTCGCGGACAAACACTCTAATGACTCAAAATTTACTGCTGTTCTTAACATCCACATTTACAGTAATCTTAAATCCACCTAGAATACGTATACTCTTTAATCATATGAAAACTAAGATCAACATCGCCAGCATGCAAACTACAGATCAAAAACAAAAAACGCACACGCCATATCAACCGACCTCCGCCGACGCAAACCGACGGGTAAGGTTCAAAAATCAGCTGCGAAGAGCAAGCTCGAATGACATACAGCTCCCATTCGAGGAGCGGAGTGAGCGATATATCCCCCTCCCCCCTCCCCTCCCCATCCGATATCGCTCAGCTGTTTTCCAAAAATACGTGCCCCCGTCAGCTCGTACATTTAGCATGGGACATGAAATACGAAGGCAGTCGCGCGCTCGTCCGCGTTTGCGCGGCGAATAAAAAAATTTATTCGCATATCGCGCGCGTCTAGGCACGAAGAGAATAAACATTTTATCCCGATGAGAGTCCATGCCGGGCATCGATGGCGAAATAACAAAAGCGTACGGTCGAGCTTCCCGTTTCTTTTTACCTCTTCCACCCCATCCCACCCCCCTCCCCCCGCCGACCACCCAGTCGAACAATTTTTTCCCCCTCTCTTTTTTTGTTCGTCTGCCGTCGGGCTCGTTTTCGAATTCGATCGCGCGCTATTTGCCGGCGGGACGCGCGTATTATACGGCGCGAGGGTGTCGGTGCGTGCGTGTGACCGGTACGCGGCCGGCTCTGACGTCATAGGCTAACGATGAGTGACGAAAGCCGGCGGACAGATCCGATCGGCCGATCGGCCGCTCGGTAGTTGCGCAATTTCGTTAAATACGATTGTCGTGCCCGCGCTATCGATGTTTGCGCCCTTCGGCGGTCGAAGTGGATGGGGTGGGTCATTGGGGTAGGTGAGGGGAAGGGAGGGGGGTGCAGGGTTAAATAGCAGTGTGCACGGCGCTCGCGGACGAGTGCGTCGAAATAAACGCGAGAATTTTCGGAAAATTGATGCGCGAGCGCTCGCCGTGAATTATTAATATTGCTGTAATAGGGCTGGGAATTAAATTGACGGCGAGTTGACGGGAGAGTATTCGAAAATGACAATACTAATTTGCGCGCTAATTTTGGTCGAGAGAGTGGTGGGAAGGAAGAAATCGATGAGTGAGTGTCTGTGGTTTTAAGAAAGTTACGTTTTGTGAGTGGAAGATCAGGTTTGATTTAGCAATAGTTAATATTGAAGTTGACAGTTATGGCTCTATTATACGGCATTTTGATTACATCCAACAGTAAGGATCGAAATGTTTTATGTAATCAAGATAGCGTGAAAAAATGGTGTTCGCAAAACCACCACAGGGTCGTAACTTTCAACTTCAATATCAATAGCCACAGTCACTAAGTATACTCGGCAATAACTAATGTTCGTATTGATTATGGCAGGGAATAAATGGAATCTGTAAAAATGGCTTGATCATGGCAGTTATATTGTATGATTTTAGAGAGAGGTTCAGAATCCGTATAAATTAGGATGCTTCGGAAGAGTATTCAGTATTTATACTGTTTGACTGGCGAAATAATTCAACGGAAGTAAATGGCGTGTTAGCGCTAAACATTGGAGTTTAAAAATTGTGTGCCGACGGGAGCGGACCGTGTCCCGAAATATATTCGCGCGATCCGCCGAAAGAAAAATCAATATTTACCGCCGAAACATAGACAGCGCCGGGACAGACGCGGAAAAAATATTATATCTCCTTTTCAAACAGATAATAAAGCAGCTAAATACTGCACGCGCTCGCTTAACGAAATCTGCGTCGAATTATTTCAAACGTCACGGGTTCCCGCCACGTCGCGCCCAATTTACATCCGAAAAACCTTCATTTCCCGCATCATCTGAACCTCTGCATATCAAACATTTTCCACAATTTTTCATCACCGCTTTTAATTCCGGACGCCGACGAGTCACTGGGGCTCATCTTTGAACATTCCAAAACTTAAAGGGTACAGCAGAATAACATGATCAAAAGTGTCCATAAACCGAATTAAATTTTGATTGACCCTTTCGATACCTGATAATAACAGAACGATTTGTATACAATTTTACCTTTGTATCTCAACTGTAGCGATGGGAAAGAATAAAATGAAACATCAGGTTCCCCTGCCATTTTCTTTGAATGTAAAAAAGTAAAAAAAATTGCGAAAAATTCAGAGCTAAACCTTACAACGTTGCACATATTACAATTTTTTTTTATTTTTAAATAGAAAATACAATTAGTACAAAAGCGAGAACCAAAAAAACCATTGAAAAAACGATTACTGAATTACTAATAACATATCTCTGATTGTTCTCATACTTTCGGCTTTAGTAGCATATTATTATAAAAAAAAATTCAAATTCACACGTTTCATTCTGTATTCTTATCAGCTGACGTCTCACCGGGTGGCGCTAAAGTGTCGCCGGCTTTCATCCTGCAATTATACTTTTTCCCGCGGTGCCAGGATAATCGATTAGTCGCGCCGTCGGCGCCGGATGTCGGCGGGGCGAGATGGGAAGTTCGCGCGACGACGTCATAGAAGGCCACCTTAAGTTCCGGCAGTCTGGCCAACAGCGTCACGGCACATTCGGCCGGCAATGACTGCGCAGAATTCACAGTATAAATTCACGTCATGGGAAAAAACGAGCGACGCCTTTCTTTCCCTCGAGCACTTCGCGCCAGATCTTAGACGCCGGTGCGATCATGGCGTCTCTAATGGCCGCTGACGGATAATCTACGAGCCGGGCTTCGTGTTCGGTATACCGTCATATCCGGTCCGGGGGAATGTAATACTGTGTTTTGATGAATGACGGATAATGCTTGAGTCAGACTCATGTTTAGATCTCCGGCCGTGTTAGCTGCTTAGTGGGCTCTGATATCGAGTAGGGGAAATGTTATATTTTGGTAATTGATGGATTATGAACCGGACTCGTGCTTAGATCTGTAACCGTGGCGAGAGTTGTTTGGTATATTCTGATATAGAACACGGGATAGGCTAATGTATATTTTGGAGTTTGATGGATTCAGCATGGGGCAGACTGGTCGTTTTGCAATCTTGGTAAGGGTTTATATTCAGTATACTCTAAAATTAATTGGTTATTGACTTCTATATATATCACTGTATTCTACTATCAATATTAAAGTCACCAAATCATTTTTAAACTATATTAAGACGTAATTCACCAGAATAATCAATTTAAAAACCTGACCAATTAACAGGAATATCGTGCTAGAATAATATTTCTTTGAATATATCCATATAAAATATCTACGTCGCTTTATGGAAATAATGCTCTCAGGGACATATACAATTTTTATAGAACACGATGCAAGAAGGCTCGTTTTCGTAAAAGAGGGAAAAACGGAAGGGTGTGAATCGTTCTCAAGTCGTCTCCACATTCGGCCGGCAATGACTTCGCACAATTCAGGCGCCCCAAAAAACGTGCGACGCCCTTCTTTCTTCAAGTACTTCGTGCCAGAGCTAGACATCAGCGTAATGATGGCGGGTGCAGTGGCGAATGGCAGATAATGTACGTGCCAGACTCGCGCATTACACTTATATGTGTGTAATTGTTCCTCGTCTCAACGTTCTTATATAAATAACCGACGGTAAAAGGTTTCCGCGAGTAAGGGCTGCTCTCAAATAAAAATACGAATTTTATTCTGCCATCTCATACTTTAATGTACATACGTACTGCTGGGAGAATTTATACTTTCCCCAACCGTAAGGCTTCTTTTTCACAAATGTACTGCAATCGATTTTGCTGTACAGCAATAATAGATCTTATTGTACGATATAATAATGTAACAATTGCAGTACTTTTAGTAAATAAACGCAGTGTAAACATATAACTATAAAAGTATCTTTTGCTCAACGAATACAACTGTAAATATATAAATATAAATATTATCTTAAATTGATATCTGTTCATTTAAATGAAAAGTACTTTAATCTTTCAATTTCGGATAATTTATGCGGCTCAACAAATTGTGTGTAGTGTGAAACGTTTGAACTCATAGCGGAAGCCAGAAGGCGATGAAGCGCACAGCTTCCAACCGGAAGAAGCGTTAGCTCATATTTCCTTTAAAAAAAAGAACGTCAACTACCGAATCCAGCCGTTTGCACGGCCGACAATGACTGCGCGGAATTCGCAGCCGCAAAAACAGGCAGCGCCCTTCTCTCGAACACTTTGCGCCAGCCATTCCAGACACCGAGGACGGCCTGTGCACCCGCTAGGCCCACTTTTGTTCTCCCAGGCCCGAACTTCGCCCACGTTAACCGATTGCACCGGAGTGCCGTCGACGTCGAGGCCTCGTTTACGCCGAGTGCGTTTTTCGACGCGCTCCGCGTGCACCTGCTTCCTCGTAATCGAGATAGAGAGAGATAGAGAGATAGAGAAAGCTGTCTCTACCTGTATCTGATTCTCTATCCCTCTCAGACTTTCTGTTTTTCTCTGGCGGGAGAGAAAATGTGGGGCAGAATGACGAATTCAGACAAGGTCAGATAGATAGATATTTATTTAGCTCCTGTAGCTACATTATAATTGTATTATACTGCCATTGGTAGTAATACACAAATTTGACTAATTTCGCTAATCACTATTTCTGATCCCCATACTACTAATAAAAAATACAATAAAATCAATATTGCCCTCTTTGCTTTATCCCTCCCTACTCTTTATGTATGGGACTAGCTTTCGATTAAATTCAGACAGATGGAGAAAAAGAAAGGGAGACGTGGGTAGGGGAGAAAGAGAGAGTAAGGAAGAGAGTGAGCGAGAGAGAGAGAGAGAGAGGTAGAGAGAGAACGGGTCAGTGTCATAGTCACAAAATCAGAAAGGGGGAGACTTCCAGCACCAAAATGTGAAAAATAGGAAATTGACAATAAAACAGAAAAAGAGAATTCTCTATCACCAGAGTGTGAAAAAAAGAAAAAGAAAGTTTGAGAGAGTAAACGAATGAGAGACATAGGCACAAAATCAGAGAAAAAATCTCTATCATCAGAGCACAAAAAACAGACAGATATACAGGGGTGGGGTCTCGCAAATACACATTCACGCTGAGCCCATCGCAAGCCCACCTTCACGGCTACCTTAAATGCCGTCGTTATCCGCGCGCCACGTTCCGGGCGCACTCGGCAAAAATCCTAGACTCCGCACTCGCGCACGTCGCAGCGCGGCCGAAAGGGGGAAAAAAGGCACAGCGAGAAGAAAAAGAGGCCGGAAGGAGGAGAGGACGTGCGGAGTTTCGGTGGGGAAAGGCGGAGTGCAGCACGATTCAGCGTCTCGAAGTAAGCGCGGGCAACAATTACTCCGGACTCTCGTCAATTTTTTTAACCTATCCCCCCCAACCCCCAACCCCCTCTCATCCCGCCCGCTCTTCTACCACTTCCCACTCCAGCGCTCGAAATTCAAACGTGCCACGCGGATGACGATTTTTTTGCCTGACTAATTAATCGGCGGCCGAATGGAATATTTTGCGATCGTCGGCGGAAATCGACCGAGTCAAATCTGGTCTTTGTCCTGCTGTATTTTTTTTATTTCGGTCGTTGTAGTGAAAATAGACTCGGCGCCGATGGATTTTTGTGAATTAGGGTGGCAGGGTTTTTGGTGCGCGGAGTGAGGGGAGCGGGGTGGATTCGGGGTTAGCTGATACAAAACGCGCTGATGTTTTGGGTAATCAAAGGGTGGAATATTTTTCTGCCGTCAAGGGAATTAATTGGATTTAGTTCATTTTTTTCGAGCGTGCAGTGCGATTTTTTTTCAGTACCGTTTGAGAGAGGGGATTTCTGTATTTATGGTGACTTCATTTTACATTTGATACATTAGACGGTGTGCAAATTTTTTGGTTGACGTTTGGGGTGGTGGAAATTTTTTCTCATTTTAAACGAAGGAATTAAACTTTCTTCACCTTCAGCGTTGTATTTAAACTTAGTCCATTGTTTAGTCTACTTATACGATATGACGATTTTTAAATGATCCTCCATTTGCATTGACTTCATATTTTGACTGGGGCAAAATTATTCGAACTTCCTTCATTCCCCGGCCTGCTTATACAATGTGACGTTTTTTGCCGGCCCTTTGAGTGCACAAATTTTGTTGTTTGCGCTGACTTCATTTCTTGTTCGCGACGTTGGGGGCGAAGGTAATTTTTGCGGAGGTAGCTTGCGATGAGGAAAGTTTTACTTTGACTCGAACTAATAACGAATGCCGCGTGATGCGCAGAACGTCGCACACGTGTCGTCCTCCGTGTCAGACATTCCCGGAATGACCAACTTTCTTCTCTTCATACTTTGCGGTGTCTTGCCCTTAACGTCTGTTTCTGCTGTTAAACTCTTCCGCTTTTTGCGGTGCACAGGAGTTCGGCTGAGCGGAAGTTGCACATTGATGCAGCGAATTATAGGTTGACCCAAGTATTCAGATTTTGCTATAAGTTCAATACTTTTACAGTTGCCAGAAATGGTCAGATGTGTACGACTATTATATTGAGGTTAATGTTTCTAGAATGTATGTCTAGTTGAAGTATTTTACGCAGCAATATAAACTGTTATTACTGTGCAGTAAATATATTATATACGGAGTGGGTAATATTAAATGTTTTTCCGTGCAGAATGCTTAACATAAAGTACTAAACGTTACCGCAGTAATATTCACACTTACTGCATGCCATATACGCGAAACACTTCAACGTAGCAGTAACATTGTCATGGCCGTACATTATCAGTACTACGTTATGTAGCAAGTACCATGCATTAAGTATACTTTATGCCCTATAACAACTTCTCCCATTCGAACAACCTCCACTTCTCATCGCACACTTCCCACACCTCAGCGCGACCCACCTCAAACATTCAGCATCCCCCAACCCCTAACAGAATGCCCTCTGTAAACCATCAAATCCTCCACTCACATCGATACTCAATACTACTGTCACCCAACGTCGGCTTAAGTGTGTATCAGTTGCAGCCAATTTCTCGAAATTCAGCTTTCTCCAAATTATTGCTTCATGCTTATTCGGCAGCTAGCATCTTTCTTACTCACGACTTTCGACCTTGAGAATATCTAGTAATTATATATTTTGCATTTTACTTGATATACGAAAGAATAAATGGCTATAAATGTGTGAGTGCAAAAATTAACATAAATATTTTTGAAAAAGTCACATTTTTATTCTTAAATTTGTTTTAAACTTATGTACAGTTACCGTCAGGTTTACTTATGTAAGGCTTTTTATATTTCAAATAAATAGACTTTTCTTAGACTTTTTATATTTCAAATAAATTTCTCTATTATTGAACGTAACTCCAAAAAATAGCACAGTATTCTTTTACCTAAAAATTGAGTTTTCCGAAAAGTCCATTTGAAATCGCTATTATAACAATATTTTTTACAATGTCTAACGCATATTCACTCTCAACAGAAACTTGACAAACTCATTTATAATTGATTAACCACCATCGTCCTTTTTTTATGTAGCGTGATTGATCAATCATGAACAATAACTACCGATCTTTCTCTTGACGCACCCGGGGCCGAAAATTCGACAACAAACTCGCGACACCCGATACGCCTGCGAGAAAAGCTCCCAGCTTCTCGTCACCAACCCCCGAAACTATTGCGCACCCCCTGCCTTCCTGCTGCCTCGCTAAATTGAGAAAGTTTTTGCATGAAATATGTACAATGAGCCCGACTGCGGTCGCACGACGTATGCAGCTTCCGCCCCCTCTATGTTTCACTCTCTCTTCCTCATTCTCTCTCATTTTCTTTCCCTGTCTCTCTCAGTCTGTTACTCTCTCTCCCTTTCTCATTCTCTCCTTCACTATCACTCCCTCTATCTCTCACACTTATACTATCTTTCTCCCTTCCTCATTCTCTTTCACTTTCGAACTGTTCTACTCTCTTACTATCCTTGAGTTTCTCACTTTTCTACTCTCCCGCATCCTCATTCTCTAGCTCACTTTCTCCCCCTTTGCTTCTCTCTCTCTCTCTCTCTCTCTATCATCCTTTCAAACTCTCCTACTCTCTTTCATTCTCTCACCCTCCGACTCTCCTACTACCCCTCATTCTCTATCTGAAACGCACCCAACACTCACACTCCCTCCCACTGCCTCAACATCCAGGTTCGTTTCGCGCGTCGGCCGCGTACAATTATTGCGCGTGTACTCGCGCGCACGGAAAGCGGCGTGTGCATGCTGAAATCGTCGGTGCGTTCTGTAGGACTCGACGTGCGCGTCGCGGGACGTGAAATATCGTCCTCGAGATTCACGCTGATTTTGACTAGTTAAACTGGACGCGTGCGCGCGCGCGCGCGCGACGCTCGGTCGACGGCGCGGAATAGAATTACAGACGAGCGGCGGGCGTGCGTGTGCGTCCACTGGGTCGTGTAGGTGTACACTCTTCCCTGATACTGGGATGCTTTCGATATATGTGCGTTTGAGAAATGTTTTACTCGTTACGAGTATGATGATTCTGTTCCGTCGCAAATGGTAAAATCTTAATTGAAGAATTCGAAGTATGACCAATTGGCAAAAATTGCCCTCAGAAGGGATTAGCTTGCAAGGACAATGAGTCCAGGACACAAGGCAGGCGGTTGTAAACCAATAAAACGCCTTTTATATATTAGTTCCAAAATGGTGTTCTGGTCACCACGTGCTATGCGACATGTACCCCCAATTGTCCGTCCCACACAGATTCTTCATTTTTAACTTTTTTTGTATGTCCATTGATTGTGTAGTTGAGGATAGGTGTACCTAGAAAGCAGTGAGTATTGTAATGTATGTTGAACACGTTATTGGGAGATGAAGTACTTAAGTACTTATTGTCATACTAGACTGTTTGATACTTTCAATTTAAATTGTATAATTGTACAATGAAATATATGCGAATATAATATTGCAATTATTTGTATTAAAATGCATTCATCGTTTGATGTCCCATACTGAACCGGCACATTTTATATAGGAAAAATGCAGTTTGTAATAACATATCATATGGTCTTTCCTAAAAATTACTTTTTATAGTTTACTTTTAAATAGTTAATAAAGAAAAATGGTGCCGACGTCGTTGTAATCAAATAAAGCCGGGCCGACATAATTCCAAGCAAATTGCTCGCATTACCGTGAATCGTGTTTTCGTTCCGTTTTTAATAGCTCGCTCCGATTTTCGAAAAAATCGCCATCACCCTCCTCGCTAATGTTCGCGAAACATTTTAAATGCCAACTTTCGGGGTCATTGATTGGCTCGGCCATTTTTTTTAAAGCCGTGCACCGCGATTGTGCTCGAAATAGAGGTTCATGCCCCCGGTAATCAACTTACTTCGCCCACCGGATTTTGTTTCCGAGAATCGCACTGATCTAATTAGCTACATCGTACGCTGGAAATTGGCGGACAAAATATGATTATTTCGTTCTACGCTCGCGCGAAAGCGAGAATTAACTTCGTTGAAGCCCCGCGCTTCCTGCGGCGAGAAACTTACAGCCGCGCTGGCGTAAAGTACGACTCTCATTTGTTCGGGCGCGTATCGATTAGCGGTTCAAAATTTCGGCGGGAAGCGTTTTTCATTGCATCGCGGGATGAAAGTTTGAGTGACGCTCGGCTCATACGCTATATACAGCTTTATAATTACTAATAATATAAAGGTATGCGTAGCTTTCTTTGACCTATTAGCGCTCCTAATTTTGATCCGAAGGTACACTAATTACGAAAGGCTAATTGCTTGTCATATATGGAGAAGCTGGAGACTGAGACCAGGAATTTGAGGGACATTCGTCGACGTGTGTCTTATGGTAACTCGTGAAATTGATCAAATATTATCTTTCGTTGTCCTCCAGCTGCTCGGATGGAATGATTATACTAAAAATGAACTGCTCTGTGATTAATGTAAACCACGTGTGAGCTGCGAAGTGAGGTTAGGTAAATGTGAAGACAGGGATACAAAGATTTCTTTCCGTATGTAAATTATCAACTTGTATAATTTACAATAATATACTCAAGCTACTGTACAAATTGAAGAAATCTGTTCTTGTTTTACTGAATAAGTCTAGGTTACTGTTTTTTTTCCATAAGAGTAACATAACTAAATTTGAATTGCAACTCATGACTGAATAAGTAGTATAAACTACATTTGAAGTACACATTCTGCTCAAGACTACCAAAGAAGCATATTCAGTGAAAGCTTACGTCAGTTTCCGTTATCATGTCAAATACATGATCAATAAACTCTATTACCAAAGACACTGCGGACTCGGAGAAAAATCGTGCAATTTTGCAAAATTGTATTTTGGACCACTGCGCAAGGGAATACAGAAATGACGAATTGTAACTTTGACGGCCGCTTGAGAGTTGACACAGCGGCTGACGTCATCAAGCGTTTGATCATATAAGCTTCGTATCTCTTATCAGTCGGACCGTACTTTCTTTCACGGCATCCCAATGTCTGTATAACGTTTCATTCCGACGCACACATTCATTTGTTCGACGATCGCACAATAGATTCTCCGCGCAGCACAATATCCCATCTGCAAAGGCCATCAGTCTTTTTCAATTATTTCCTCGAAACGGGCATTTCCGGAATTTTTTTCCGAGCAAAGGGTATAACGCTTGCGGTTGCTTTGTTTAACGATCCTCGACGTTCGATTTTTTGGTATTCTTCTTTTTTTTTAGCAACGAAAATGATTTTCTGCTCTTTTGTATTGCTTTGAGAAGATATTGGGTTGTTATTCGATTGCATGTTGCTGAGCCTGCATTTTTGAGGTATGTAAAGGGAGGCGGTGATTAAAAATTGGCCATTATTGGCGTTAATTATATGATTCGAATGAGTGTTCTTCATCTTGCCCTAATACCTGCGCGATCTTTGTGGTGGTTAAACTTGAAATTAATGTTTCGTGTTATGATCTTCTACTAATATTCGAATATATTCTTTCCGGCATTTGATATTAGTCACATTAGCATCACGAAACAAACTGAAAGATACATAGCTGATTAAAGTTTATCCTTTGCATAAAAATATCAGATTTACTTGACACTGCAAAACCGAAATTACTTTCTTGCCAAGCCGATATGGCAGATCTCGGATAGCATATACAGATGTAAGTCCATTTAAAAAGAAAGGAGATATCGCACAAATAAAAAATTTACGTTAAGGTAATCACAAGTTATTAATCACAAGTATTTGAAATAAACGGTCCATATATTGCATAATACGAAAGATCAATTTGTGAAAATGACTGAATACATCGGTTAAGAGGCACACTGATCGATATTCTTTGTCAAAGTGGCTGACCCGCCCACTCGACGAAAAAGCGGCGACTCCGTGGAAATTCGACGATTACAAATTACCGAGGGGAGGGTTGAGGGGGTTGAGGGCGGGTGGGGGTGGGGTGGCGTGCGCGATCCGAAACGGTCCACGTTGGGGCCCACAGTCTAACGTTCCAAATTTATCGCCGTCCTCCGGCTCGTGAATTTCGCAAGGGCCGTGGGTCACACCAGACTCAGGCACCGTCGTGCGGTATTTCAGCCTTCTGAGGGGGCGGAAAAAATTGATTCCCGCCAGCCGGCGGTTTTGACCTTGTTGTTTCGGTAAACAAGAACTGATCTTGCGACATGGTATTTTGGGGTGTTGGGATTCGGTTTGGTTCGTTGTATTTTTGGTTGTGTTTTTCGAGGATTTGACGGTGTTTTGTTTGTCTGCGGTATGCTTCGCTGAGGTCGATTTTTTCCTCTTTTTCGGTGGTTGATGCTTTGATCCCGTGGGAGTTAAGGGATTTGTTTGTTTGATAGATTTGCTATTGCTTTTTTGAGCACGATACTTTTTGCTTTTGGTCGTACATATCTTAAATAATTTCTTTAATTTGTGCGGCGTATTTGAATAGTGATCGAATTCTTCGTTTTATTATGTACACCAATTACATAATTGTTTATATATCCCAAATTTCTTGTCTCCATTTGACACATTCTTAATTCCAAGTTTGTCTAAAAGGGATTTCAAAGTCAAAACATTGGATTTTACATCTTCACTTTATATTTTTACATTAAAATATTCCTTATTCTAAGGAATTCTTATTCCTAAAATCATATAAATATGTTCTATACCTTCACCTTGTGTTTTTCGTTTACCTTTGTAATGTTCACCAGTTACATCACGGTCAATATATCCACACCATTTCACCAACAGCATACATGCCTAATTTAATCGAAAACTGTGTGCAAAACCAAAAGATTACATAATCCGCTTCCTCCTTAAATTTCTCTCACAAAATCATTCCCTGTTTCCTAATACACCCCGGTCACGTGACACCCAGTATATAGAGCGTCTCCCGCCGCCTATTTCTCGTACTCCGCGGGTCTCGGCGCGGGAATAATCCCGAGAGCGATAACAATTATTATTATCGTCTGGCAAGGGATCCACCCGATGAGCGGCGGCCCGCTATTTTGTCGGCCATATCTGTTCAGTATCTGCTCGTTGCTCCACGCACGTACACACTCACACTCCCAAGCTTCCCAGCTCTCGTCAAAGTGTGCGAGCCAGTCTCTTTACGCTCGCGTTTATGGACATGAGGCTTGGGTGGCTGTACGTGTACGAATCTGCGCGTGTGTGTGCTTCCCGGGGTGTGTAAGACATTCTGCGAACGCGTTGCATGGGAACGATGTTGTTTAACGGTCTATTGGGTAAGGAAGAAATTCGTGAGGAAGGCGCAATTGGTAGCAGTGATGTTTTTGGCCAAGGTTTTCGAAGGGACTGAAGAAGGTTTTAAGTTTGAATGAAGGGATTGAGAGAATTCGTTCGATATGCTTGGTTAATGGTCTGAGTTGTATGTGTTACTTTGAGTTCCTTGATATTCAAATGCGGATACGTTTTAATATTATTCGTGAGCAAATCGTTATTTAGATATTTTTTGTATGATCTTCTGTTCATCACATGTGATAATGCTTAATCGTTTCCTTTCTTCATAATAGTCCCTTGAAACCTTTGCAATTATCAATCCCTCAATCAACAATTCTTCCTCTTCATCAACACGATCGCAACCTAAAATCAGTACACCCATACAAACGAATAAAAACGTAAATATCATCGGGGTCAAAATTGACCCCGGCACCCCTCGACGCAGCCGATGATAGGCCAACGTCGACCTCGCTCGTTCAGACTGTCCTGTAAAATTCATTCCCCGTAACTGCATAAGCGTGCATAATTATCAGAAAAGCGAGGCGAGGTCGGCCGTGTCGCGAAATAGCGTGCGATAGGCGAGCAGGGGGTGGGCAAGAGAAGGGTCGAGTGGGGAGTGCGGAGGGGGAAGGGGGGGAGAGTATAGTACGGTACAGCGCATGGGGCATTGTGCCCATTTAATGCACGGCGCCGTGGCAATAATTATATTAATTGCCCTTCCGGCGGCCACGCTGCCTTCGAATGAAGTGCAACCGATCCGGTAATTGACCGGTGCCTACCCGCTGTGCGCAAATTCAAAATGCGACGTCGAGTGCACGGGCCCGTGCGTTTCCGGCTGCCATCGCGACAATCGATATGGCCGCCGATATGAATATCGTCAACTTGCCGACTCGATGGCGGACGATCGGGCAAGGGCTGGCTGGATAATTGGGATTTCGGATGCTGAGGGCTTCGGAAGAGTGCTGAGGAGGGTGGGGAAGGGGGTGGGGGGGTGTAATTGGTTTTTGGTGCGAATTTGTATTGGTCGATTAATGGCGGTGCGTCGTGTTCCGCTTGGGTGAGTGTGGAAAAGAATGTTAATGACGGTGGGCAGAAACATTTTCTTTCGGTTTTTTTCCTGAGCGTGGTGTCAGGGTGTTTTGAGGTTTGTTTCGTAGGAGGATTGTGGGTTTTCTGTGTTTAGGGGAGAAAGGTTTTTTTGAGTGGAGGGTGTGGTTAGAAGAGGCTATGGCTGGATGATACTGCAGTTCTTGGAGTGTAACTGAATTTTTGGTTAGGCCAATTTTTTGAAGTTGGGTGGTACTGTTGGAGGTTATTATGTAATAATGTTTGTCTAGTTGTATCAAACTATACTTTATTTACATAAATATGTCATCAATACTGGACTTAAATAACTGTAGCAATTAAATAAGGTTTATATTAAATGCATTAAATGAATTTATTCGAGTGATGTCGATCAGTAATGTAAGACGTAATATATTTATTATTTCTGTAAATATGTAAACAAAGTTAATGATAAATGAGTGTTGCATTCAAGGAATTGTAAATTAAATTTATTCGAGTAATGTCAATCGACAACGTAAGATGTAATATATTTATTTCCATAAATATATGATCAATATTAATGATAAATGGGAACAGCATCGGAATAAACTGTAAATTACATTTCGTGAATAAATTGATTCTTGTTGTATTTCAGTCAGGGATGTAAGGTTGCTTTGTGTTACGTTGTAGGGCATACTGGGAATTTGTCGTTTTTTGGGAAAAAGCGCTTCTACTGTTTCAGAGCTAAATTACGAAACAGCAGCCTTTACAAGAACACGTCCGATATTGGATATTTCATTTTTCGTCGGGATTTACCGTAACAACGGCGGCATGTTTCAAGGTTAACAACTGCCAATATTGGCCCGAAAAGCGTAATTGATTAGAAAATGGCAAAAACGAGCAAGAGTTCTATTTATATGGATGTTTTACTTTGAAGCAATTGACAATATGGACCTACTCGTGCTATTGTTCGACGTGCATAAGGAAAAACGGTAAATATTACGAATAAAATACTCTTGAACTTCATTTATCTCTAATTAAAACCCAGATGTGTATCAGTCACTACAAGAATGATCAAACCTAGTCAAAGACCCATTCTTGATTAAATTGTCGTAATTAGTTTACCGTTGAAACTGCGAATTGAAACTTATCAATACATACTCAAATCTGTATCACATAAATACGTATCAGATTAAATGACGATCATCAACTCACCATAAAAACACCAAACAACCATGACTCGCACAACAGTTAAGTACACACTTTCCATTCCCACGTACCTAACCATCCAACCTACCTAAAAACCAAACCCAATTCGTCGCTTCGGAAAGTTTCGCTCGAACACGGAAAGACGATCGATGCCGGACAATAAAATCGCGTGCCGGCAGGAAAGGGCGCGTAATTTGAAACAATTAAAACGTTCGCGGCCGAGTAGGAATTCCGGGTTGGGCGCGATAATCCGCTGAAAACGAATACATCATCAACTACCGACTCCACTTCGCCTGCCGGCGTCGAAAACGTTGGCAAATACGGAAAGCGCTTACGCGCGGAAGCGACTGCCGCTAAGTTTCTCCGATTAAACAGGAGGGACACATCCGGCGACATGCCGGCGAAGCTCGGCGAAGCCCAGCGAAGCCCAGCTTGCGTTATGTAGCTACGAGATAATTATCGTTTTGCACCCCGTCTCTCCGAAATTATGCCCGATCCGCTCGTCGGTACGGATACACGTCTGCACCCCCCATTCACCCCTTTCCCTCCCCTCTTCCGCTCATCGCTACTTTTAGCGAGCGCACTAGCGGGTGTCTTCTCTTGATCAAGTTTTTATGCTTTCCGGTATTGACTCGTTTGCAGATGCTGAGACTGTTTGCGGATTGCAGTATACGTTCGAAGCACAGTTGCAAACTTAATTACTCCGCAGTTTGTGTACATATTTAGTGCGTTATTCGTATGTGTTCTTTAGGTTTTGCAGGATAAGTTACAGTCTCTTGTTATTCGTACAGGATGCATAAGAATATGTTGCCGCCGGGTAGCATAGTGGGGTTAAAGTGATAGGATATTTATTGTGTTTTTCAGTTTTCAATTGCGCTATCTGCAACGTCGGTACTAATCGTCCAGCTTGCAGAATATATTTCTCTGAGGAATTCGAGATTTTGATTTCGCAAGTCTTTCTATAATTTCGTCGAGCTTTCAGAATCGATGCATTCTGATATTTATATATCAGTCTAGTCACAGCAGTTATAGCCCACCACGGTCAAATTTAACACACACAGTCACAGCGCTCACGACTCTATTTTTTCATTGTTATTTTGTTAATATAATGTATATACAATTTAGCAGTTTTCCCTCAAAACATAATCTCCTAACCCTACCCATATTCTCAGTCTGTCAGACATTCAACAAAACATAACCTCACCCCTAACACCACGAAAGCTACAGGCTTCTCCAGCAACGTCTCAACTTCCTCATTAACCGATTACCCGGCGAATCTTTTCTACTCTCATTACCTCGCCGTCCTTCATCCCGAAAGTTGCAGCCAAGCCGGCCGAAAGTTTCGCCATCTGTTTTGCGGGACACCCTGTGCGGAATATAGATATTGTGCCTTCCCCTTCGACATCGGTGGGCAAACAACGTGTTCGTATACCGCAGGATGTACGCACCCGGCCATGTACGTGTACGCCTCCGCCTATGGGCATGTATTGCCGTACATAGGGACCGGCCCCGTATATATTTCAATGCCTGGTTCAATTGTTCCGCTAGACGGAGAGACGCGACTAATTAACAGATCCGCGGAACTTTATTCGAACTGCTGTCAACTGATGAACTTATGCCGTGCGCACATAATTACCGTTAAGCTTCCGCACCGAATTAGCTGCGTACGCGTCGCTGACGTACGTACGTGTGTGTTTGTGTACGTGTGGGCGGGGGGGAGCACGTTGGTGTTCTGCCACTCGAGCGAGCGTCGGATTAAGTGCGACGTCAAGACGGATGGCTATTAATTGCGATCGGGTTAATTAAGGCACTTTTTGCCACCCCGTTAATCCGAGAGGAAACCAATTTTTTCCTAGTCGACAGAATTCAGTTTCTGATAGTGGAGATTATTAGTGGCAAAATTGTTCATCTATATTGATTGCCCCTTGAAATATTCGAAGAATTTATCTACCGACAATAGAGTTTATGAATTATTTCTTATATTATGCTGTTACAATTAAAATTGATTTTAATTTCTTATTTTAGTTATAATATTTTTGAATCGATAGGTTTATGTGGCTATGTATATATTATCCTGTTATTGTATACACTTTTTTTATGAACTTTTTGAAATGAAAAAATTAGTTCGATGTTTTAATTCCCCCTTTCAAGTCTTTATTGACCGAATCGGCCTAAAGGCTGTTTATATTATACATTTCACTGACGGTCATTAGACAGTGCTTTAAAGCCATTTTACATTATGCTGATAATGTATGAATTTTTTGTATGGAATTGAGAATGTTTTGTATGATCTGTACGAAGTTGGTACTGTTAATCTTTGAATATTTTTGCATGGATTTGATATTATTTGTGGATGACCCGTACAACGTTGATGATAACGTTAAATATGTCAGTACGTAAAATTGAACTTTACGAATCGCAGTTAAACCTTATAAACATTGTCCCAGGATCAGTCCTGTCTTCCTTTCCCTAGAGGCCATCCTCTTTCCCCGCAAACCCGATCAAAGGTTCCAATGCAAATACTTTCCACCCAAGCACAGCGGGAGTTTTCCTACGGCACAGTGCTCGTCCACCAATCAGAGGAAACCAGTCAAGAAAACCGCAATCTAATTCCAACTGAGATTCACTCAATGCTCTCTATCGAGCTAACAGACTCACGCTTAAACCCAAAACAATCTACACCAGTCTCAGACGTCACTTGTCATTATACCTATGCACTGTTCATCTTGGTTCATCGAATACCCAAACCGTGGACACATCAACAATTCTTTAGTCAGGTTCAAGTTTTCCATTGCAACTCTTCAAGGGAAATGTTATAGTTAACAAAAGACCTTGAGGATAGAATTAGTTTTCGAAGCAATAAAAAAGGAGTACTTTTTACATGATTTATTTCAAGATACAGAATAGATGGGATGAAAATCAATTGTTTTTAGTTCAAGTTCACAGTAGTATCTTTATAGCAGAGACTAAAGGCACGACACGGTTAAAAGGATAACCAGATACAGCAGGAGCCACGAAGAGTCCCACAGTCGACCTTGAACACTCCGTTGGCCGAAAATTATTTACGCATCCTCCTCCGACAAACTCATATATCAACCGCGTCACCTCGATCATTCATATTCGCTCAAGGCCATAATTCGCCCGGGCTGACGAAAGTATTCATGAGATGGTCAAGAGGGCAGGGCCTTTTAGTGCAATTATCTTTGCCCGATGCGCATTATGCCAAAAAGATTTCGAGTGCGCAATTTCTGCGTCGCACCATAAACGATTAGCTGCCTTATTTACTTTCGCAGCGAAACGATTTTGCGCGCACGGAATTTCAATCGGCCTAACTCCACGAATGCTGCGAAGGTGTTGGTGTATCAGTGTCTGTGTAAAGGGAGTGTCGAAGTGTGAAGCCAAGTATGGGTTGGATGATGTTTGTGTGATTACAGTAGTATTTTACTCACAGTATATTGAAAATACGCAACTTGTTGCATATTTTCATGATTTTCGTCATGTGTTTTTGAGTTCATCCCATTATCCACCAATGTCCCCATTTTGGGACACAGTCTCAAATTGTTTTATTTCAATAACTGCAACTTCTGAATGTACAGTGAACTTAATTTTTTATGTTAGTATTTTTGTGGTACGGCGAGTAATGGGTTAAGACACTGTTAGGGCCCACCTCGCAACATTCTGTGTTGATCAGTCTATCCAAAAATTAATGTATGTAATATTAATAAAGAATCATATTGTGGTAACTATATCAACATAAGGACCATTCCACTCCACGAACAAACAGATTTACCACGCATGCCAAGCCGTAACACAGACATACGGTATAGGTACTGAGAAGTAAAATAGATTTATGAATTCAGAAGAATGACGTCATTCAAGATTATAATTCCGGCTATTATTAAATATGAATTCCATTCACCGAAGTTCGCATCCCTCCAAACATGAAACGCAGCGCTAATCATTGGAGCAAATCGACGTCATAAAATCGGAATCCCCAAGCGTTTCTAAGCATCCCCGTCCTCCGACAATGTCCGCTAATTCGCGAAAAATTATATTATCCCCAGCATTAGAATCCAGTCAACCGTGAAACGCGCATACCGGACGATAAACGAGTCGACAATCCCAACAAAGTCGTCGCTAAACATCCGATTCATCCGCGAACAATATCCGCTAATTCCCGAGGAGCCATATTATTATCGGTATTAAATTCCAATTCTGACAGCGCGTTGTCAATCAGAACGTTCGCCACAAAATCGATCGCCAAATCCAATAACGCTGAAAATACAAAATGTCGTCTTCTTCTCACCTACGCTTAATCGGACCCTAAGGGGTTGATATCAGCTGGTGAATTCGTACCCTCCCCAACCTCTCCCTCCCCTACTATCCTTTCCACCCCTACCACCAACGCCGAGTTCGAGGAAAGTTTTCGGTCGCACGGAACACAAGCCACTTTGTTGGCAGAAACGTCGGTTGTCCGAGTTTAATAAAGATGAGCTTATGAAAATTTATGGCCGCGGTCGCGTATCGGCGAAACGGGGGGTGGGGGGGAGGTAAAAAAGGCTCGCGCATGCGCGGCACAACCCTCGCGATCGGGCATATCGGCGGAGGCAATTTGAGGCGCGATCGTCTGGTTTATTCATGAACGATCGTACGGCAGGGAGACTTACGGCGGTTAGGATTAACGAGCGGGAGAAATTTCTTTTTTGCCCGCCTGCCCCGCGGGGGTGGGAGGGGATTGGGGGTTGGCTGTTGTAGAGCGATAATTCTGGCCGCCCCGAGGTTAGGTCAACTTCGCGCCCCGGTGAGGGCCAAATTGAAACGGGGGTAAAATCCTGCCGCTGATAATTGCGTCTCGTGTCGCGCTTCGATCGGTTCGTGGAAGCGATTGGATTTTGTTTGGGACGCTTGGGAGAATGACTTTTGGTGAAATATCAAAGAAATTTGTCTAAAAATGATGTCAACAGGTGTTTGCTTTGTACCCATATGTATTTTGGACTGCTTCTCAAGAGCACAAATTTGTTTTTAGAGGCTCTGTGTTTTAAAAGTTACTTTTTTTTTTAATTATACGGTTGTGGAATGGTTTTTTTTCCTGGAACCTATGTGCAGATTGAAAGTGTATTTACGGAAATGTCAGAATCACATATAAAGGGTATAGCCGAATAAAATGGTCAAAAGTGACCCTAAATCGAATTGAAATTTGAATCTGTTATTCTATAAGCTCTAATAATAGAACGTTTTATTTGAAGTTTCAACTTTGTATCTCAACTATGGAGGTGGGAAAGGGTAAAATGAAACAACAGTTTTTCACATCATTTTCTCAGAACGTAGTGGAAAAAACATTTCAAAAAAATCAGAGCTGCACCTGGAAATGCTGAACAAATATTAGATTTTTTAATGGAAAAACCAACTAGTACACGATGTCGATTACATCCGATCAAATCGATATTTATTTTCTCGGTAATCGTATGCCAGACGTTGAATAAATACGGAAAATCTATTTCTCAAACTTTACTGCCTATTTTATTTGGAGCCAGACGAATTGCGGAACTGTGACAATTTTTGCCGATTTTCGTGGCACCGAAAAAACGAACCGACGGATTTGACGGCGAAAAGACATACGGCCAAATTTTGCGCTACATGAAAGCTGATGCTATCGGCAGACTAGTCGATAGGATTTAAACCAGCGTCCTATGCAACGTTGTCTGATTTCAGTCTGTCAATTCATCGTATCCACGTTGGCATTTGTATAGTTGCAGGTGGAATATTATTGCTTTTCGTATTACGATAGTCTGTACTTGCTTACTTTATCAATTAATGGCGATTAAAATAACGGAGCTTCAATTTGAATAATGAAAATAAAATGTTTCCATTTCACACATTTACAGAATTTGAAAAGTTTGTTTCGTTTTAAGTCCAGGTCAATACAGTTAGAATTTACATTTTAACGATGCAGATAACTGTGTAAAGAACATTATTTGGAGCAACAGTTAACATCTGCTTCTTATTCACCGTTAAACTCTACACCTATACAGAGAGGAAGGGTTGCAAATTTTGTCTGACGCGAAGGGCCAGGGCTATCAGCGGAGTAGCCGGGAGGATTTAACTCTGTGTCGTACACGACGTCGCCCGATTTCAGCCGGCGGTGCACGCCTGATGCAATTAATAGACGTGCCGGCATCGGCGGCGACAACGGCCTCGCACCGGAATTACCGAATTTTCCCAGTAACGCGGTGGATATTGCGTTTATTAAACGTCGGAAATGCCGACGGCCATGCGAGGCACATTGTTTCAAGTAAAAGCGCATTCACCCTTTCGCCGTTATAAACGCGCCCATATGCGTGCGTGTAATGTCGCGGCGCGGCGTAAGATCCTGCCGGGCTTATTGAGAATGTACAGTCGAGGGGAAAAGTTTTGGCCGCCCCGCGGCGACCGAAATGGCCCGCTCAGTTGGCACACTGTTTCGCGCGACCAATCGATTTTTACCGGGTTAAATTGCGGTTAACTCGGCGAACTGGCAATGTTTTATGTCGCGGAGTGCTGTTTTAGAATATTTATTGCGGCATTCATTCTCAAAACGATTTGAATAAAATTGATGAAGTAGATTAATTTGCGGTCATTGTTCCTCAATATTATGTCTTGTTCACAGCAAATTATTAAGTATCCCCGAAGGGGATGCAAACCAAAGATTGAAACGTTGAATACGATAATGACATTGCAATAAAAACATAGTTTTAACATAGTCCAAATCTAACATCTTCCATAGTTAACGAAGTGTTTGTTTCTGGTTTCATTCCGGTATACAAAAGATGATTTAGATTCTTGATTTTACAAAATCTCAGTTTTTCAGTTATCAATGCATCAATGCAGTCAAAAATCGAGTGCAAGGCTAATTCAAAGTACTATGACGACATATTTTATAACAATCGCACGCTAACGTTTATTGTATTAACTTGACAGCTTTACGCGGAACGTCTGTCAGAGTTCGAAAGCGATCGTTCTTGCCGAAGGCTACAGTTGCTCCCGTTGTTTTGGAACTTTTTCAAGGCCTTCCGTTTCTTGGTTTATCGCGACAGATCCAGTTCGAAGTTTTTCAGGACCTTCCGTTCCTTGATTTACCGTGACAAATCCCCAGGTTTACGAGTATCAACCTTGCTTACACGTAGCTATTGAGCCGAAAGCGACGTCAATCGTGCAAAACTTTTCGTTCCCCACAATCGCATTACACTCTTTCACGCACGCAAACAATCTAGACATTTTCATCCTCTCCGAACATGTGCGAACATGGCTTGACAAAATTAGGTTTCTGTATCAAAGGGATATTCAACCTTTTTACACCTACAGCCCACATTTATGTCTCTGTTAGTAGTTAAATTTTCTAACCGCCCACCGATTCCACAGTAACGATAATTCATGAAGTAGGGAAGTAATTTTAGCTTATAAAATTTATAAGGCTGAGTTACAGCAAATTGAAGCATACAATAATAATTACTTATCAAATACTTTATAACTGACGTTCGCTAAGTTTGGCGGAATAAATCTTTATAAAATAACTTACTGCAGTTGAATTTATCTTTTTATTTATATTTTGCATGTATAGAAGCATAAAGTCTGCGGAAATTACATTTAATTCATTAAATTCCTAATGAGGTTCCTGAGGCTGGTGCAGCGAAACTAAATACTGAATATCAGGCTCAATTTTTTTTAACGATACTTTAAAGAACTTCTATTTCAGTGTTTGCAAAAAGTCAATTTAATTACCACCATGAACGCTTGAGCTAATAGGTGGTAGGGACCAGGTTGACTATTGCTGGTCTATCACATTGGATTTAGAAAAAAGAAAGAAAATTTCAATAATTTAGACTATTCTCACGATTATTATGTAATTTATTCAGCTTATATAAAGCGAAACACATCTTTATTCGTATAAGTATACAACGCTACACATTTTTTGGCTTGTATAATGTATACGAGTTTATATTCTGGTATTTGGGATGTACGTCTTAGACGAATGTCAGCCGGGAAAATTTGTCTAATCTGATTAGGTGTGTGTAGCAACATAGTGTTTGCGTTGCTCAGGTTGCGGTCTGGCTTGTTTTGAAATGTAGTCTATCAAGCCACGTTAAACATACAAGTGCTGCAGGTGTATTTACACGGTGGCACCAAATCTAAGTACTGGAAACCCACACAGTCTTAAACTCCAAACCAAGAGTGCAAATTTTTATTTCTCCGCTTCGAAATGTTGACATTGGAATCGTTACGAAGTTGCACAGGTTTGAATTAACCGGATATTCGAACCAGATGAATTCTGACAGTTAGAATAGCTTTGATGCGGATCATAATGCGTCGGAAGTGTACCCAAGTGTTAGTTTCAAGCTCGGCGTATAGCTATTGAAATTTGAGAATTTGTTTATAAAAGCTGACTCTGACTGCTACGAGCTTATGGCTGGCAATTGCGGACTACTCAGAACAGTTAGGCAAATGCTAGATTCGCTTGAATTCTACAATTGAGATGTGACAAAGGTACTCAATACAAACGTATTATCGTTTTCTGCAAATATTAATAAACAACCAAAATTACGTAAAGCTAGCACTCGTCTTAACAAGTAACAGTCGCTGCTCAGAACCGTCACATTTTTAAGGTCAGTAAGCAAGCGATTAAATGTTACAATAATCGATACCAAATACGACAATAGTTACTGAAAATCATTTTAGTTTCTAGCGCATGTGAAATATTCAAAGAATAATCCTAATACATAGATACATAGAACTATCGATCAGAACATATTATAATTAAAATAGTCAGTGTTAGTCACTGTTAGCACTATGCTTTTAGTCAACAGAAGTACTCTAAAAATAGATGGGCTAACAGCTGTCTCGGATCGTGTGATTCATATAATTTTTCTCCACAATCCTAAATGTGCTTATGGTCAACGAAAATATTTTTAAAATAGATGAGCCAGCAGCGTGTTTGGATCGTGTGATTTATTTAATATTTTTTACAATCCCAATGACTGGAAGCGCATTACTACAAGCAACGGATACAAATCTCAAAAGCACCCAGCTCACCATTCAAAAATCTTCCATCAAACCCGACCGCAGAGTTTCGCACCGACGAAATCACTTTGCCGAAGGAATCCCTTTAGAATCCCATCCTTCCCGGCACAAATCACATTCTGCGGTCTCGCGGCCGGCAAAAAGAGGTCCGAAGACAAACCCTCTTTTTTTTCGCGCGTAAGGGCAACTGCACCGGGAAAAAGTGTTGGCGTAGGTAGGTGGGGGGGGGGGGGGATGGGATGGTGGGCTTGAAAGCACGAGCAGGGCAAAAAAAAAACTGTCGAACGGTTAAAGTGACTTTTCCCCAATCGCTTTCGGGCTGACCGCAGGCACGTGCCCACATGCGATTAAACAGTTTATAACGATCCCCCCACCCCCTCTACCGCCCCTCCGCCGCTCCTCGTCCCACTCGATCGAGGCAGGCCCACTCGTTACAGTCGGATTTTCGACGCCAGATTCCGAAGGCCGTATCGCGAATCTCTTTGATGCGAGACCGCTCGAACGGATAATCTCGGCCGGGGAGCTGCGAGCGGGCCGGAAATAAAGGGAGAAAGGGGGAAACGGATGAATGGACGGTTCCGGGGGTGGGACTCGATGAAGATCGGGGGCAGGTGGGGAGGAGGGGGGAGGTTAACGGATTTGAGCGTGTAAAACTCAATTTTCGGTGCGGCCGCGCGCGCGCGCTTGAGTTGTGCGGAGAGAGAAAAATCTGAGTGTGAGCGAGAGAGAGAGAGAGAGAGAGAGAGAGGGGGGAGGAGGCTGTCGCACAATTTGCCTCGGCCGACTAGCGGGTCGTCTTTGTCCTCGCACCGCCGCTGGCCAGGAATTTCATTTAGTCACATCGGCGCAATTAAAAGGCAGCATAACCGGGACGCATTAAACTGATAACGCCGCGGCATCGCGACAAATCCGTGGTTTTCCGACCATTGCCCAGAGAGAGGGACGGGCGCAGGGGGGGTGGGGCTGAGAGGGGGTGAGGGATGGGTAATTGAATGAGTGGGTGAGACCGGGGGAGAGTGAGGAAGTGAGGCCAGGGAGTAATTGAATGAGTGAGGGAGAGAATGTGCGGGTCAGGGAAATAGTGACTGCCGGAATGAGTGAGAAAGAGAGAGGTTGTAATTGAGCGTAATGTGGGAGAGAGATTGTAGGTGACGGAAGGTAAAGGGAGGTGTGCTCGAGTGTGTGAGGGAATGGGAGGAAGAGAGAGGAGAAAAGAAGGAGACTAAGTGACAGAGGAAAGGAAAGGTGTTGGACAGTAGCGGAGAGAGAGGGGGAGGGAATGGGAGGAAGAGAGTCAATGATAGATAAAGGTGGACTGTTGGAGAGTAAATCTGACAGAGGGTGATGGAGAGTTGGAGGAAGTGTGAGTGATACAATTAGAGAAGAGTGTAAGAGAGAAGTATTAACGAGAGAGAGAGAGAGAGAGAGAGAGAGAGAATGAAAGAGAGAGATGGGGTAATTGACAGAATAAAGGAAGAATGTCAGAAAGAAGTATTAACAGAACGAAAGAAAATCAACGAAAAAAATATATTGATTTGTATAGAGACTTTGAAATCTGTCCCTTTTTTCGGTCACCTACCATCTTAAATTTTATTACTTAAATTTTAAAACTCATTATCTACTTAAAATTTATTTTATTAAAAATATATCTTTCTAATAATTATAAATATATATAGAGCAATGACAAAGAAAGATACTAGATACTAATTCAAATACTAAATACTCAAATAATATAAATATCTAAATACTGATAAATTTAAATATAAAATGACTTTCAAAACAATCATCTCATACATACGGACCATTTATTTTGAAGGTAGTGTAAGTCGATATTTAAGAAAAATAAAATACCATATACTTTATGATAAGTGAAAATCTGTTATATAATAAAATAATATAATAAAATATACATACAATCATACATTGTCTTACTTGTTGAAATATGTACTTACACCACTCTCAAAGCAAACAGTCCGTATATAGATAACATAGATACACGCGAGCTGTTTGTTTTGAAAGTCCATTTATGGTCCGTATACTAGGCGATAGAATAAGGAACAGTGCCGAAGAATAACACCGAGAGAGGGCGAGTGGCAGAGTATTAGAAGCTAACTTCTCTCCCAACTCTGGCGGACGCCTACGAACAAGCAACACAGCCTGAGAAGATAGTAAAGGAGAGAATAAGAGAGGAAACGAGGCGGCAGGACGCATACGCGCATTGTGCGCTCATCGGGGCGCACTGTCGTTCCGTCATTCGCCAAACGAAATAGAGCAGTTAATCGCCGGGGAAACAGCGCGAAGCCAGTTATAACGTCGGATGCATACGCCGCACGTCCTCTCTTGATTACGAGTATCTGACGTGCGCCCGGTGTCTATAACTTACGGCTGATTGCGCAAATGAGCGCTCTGGGAATAGCTTGGGCGAGGCAGGCCGATCCTTTCTCGTTGCACTTCGGCGATACTTTCCTCGTTGGGCGGCAATTGCCGCGCAAATTGGTATCCGTGGCCGGGTAAGTGGGCCGGGCGATTCAAAAATTAGAATCGGTCGCGCTGAAATTCATCGGGGTCGGTGAAGGTTTATGGGACGCTCGTGCTGCACTTTGTCGGCGGTATTAGGTTTAGGTTGTTTATTGTTTTGTTTTGACAGGGTGAGATAGGATGTATCGTTGTTTATGGGACGTTGGTATAGCGCTGTTACGGCTGTTAGGTTTAGTAATGAACAATGCTGTAATAGATTCTGCTGATTCTGTTACTGGAGTTTTCTGGAACTTTCAACGTTTATACGATACGTATTGATTCAAAATAAATGAAACACAGTTATTTAAATATTAAATAATGCCGTAACAGCACCGCAATTGGTTACTAATAGTTATTTTTGGTATATTCACCGCTACATATGATTTTAAAGTACGCCGCGGTAATAATTGTATCAAATTGTAAACTCCTGATAAAGACACCGTAACGTGTCTAATCCTGTAGAGCATAATGAAAATTTAAAATACATCAAGATCTTCAGCCAAAATAAGAGTTTCCAATTTTTATAAAGTATTAAATAATTGAATCGTTCCAGTTCCAAAATCCAAGTCTTCAATCCCTATTAACCTCTCCGCAGTGAAAAAAAACGAAAAACCACCCTTCAAACCCAGACTCAAGTAAAAACCGCTCGCTTACCAAAACAACCCCTCAAACCCGACGCGAAACAATCGAAAAAATATCGCCGCCAATCTCACCGCCCCAAAGATGCAGAATCACGGGAAAAAAAGCCAACCGCCGCAAAATCTACGAGCTTGTCAACACTGACGCAGCCCCCCCCCCCACACCCCTCCAATTACAGCCGTTCAGAAATGGGGCTGCAGGGCTGCATCACTGCGTCGCTCTTTCGAATTGTTAAAAACGTTCGAGTTTCGGGTCAACAGAGTCATCGCACCGGCCTTGTACCGACTAACAGATCCGTGAATCCGCGGGACACTTGTACGTACAAACGTAGCGCATTGTTCGGCAACGTGCATGCTGCCTGACCTATGCGCACACACACACACGTGCGCACGCAAGTGTATATGCGCACGTACGGGAAGAGACTCGACACGCGTCGGCGACGAAGCTTAAAGCACGTTCGGCGGTTTTCAATCCGCTAAAGGCGACCCTAACAAGCGACGTAACTGCCGTCCTGTTACATCGACGACGACGACTCTCAATTGTGTTCTCGAGGGTGATGTCGATGAAAGCGGCAATTATGTCATTTTTGCCGGCCTGGCGGCAAGCGGAGGGCGGCATGTTCAAAAAGTCGGAGGAAGAGTATGTTGAGTGAGAAGAGGGGGTGGGGGGTAAGTGTGAGGTTGGGGGGCGTAGTGTGTGGGATTAGGTGGTGTAAGTTTGATAAAAAGATTTACAAAATTATTTTGGGTAAATGGAGAGTTAATATTAGTATGTTTCTGTGGATGGTAGTAGGATTATTTTATGGTATGTTTCGAAAGTTTGGCGCTTCAATGCGGAAAAGGTTATTATGAGAAAGTTAGGGAGTGTGATGTAGCATTGCGCAAAAAATGTGCAATATTATTTTGGATGAACGGAAAATTGCTAAATTTTGGTTTAATGTAGGTTCAATATCATTTTATTAAAGATTTGAACAATTTGACGTGAGTTGAACCAATTGGCTGCGACTAAGAGAAGGTGCAAAATAATATTTAAGTATTTTGTAAAACTATAGAAGTATTACTATTTTGACATACTATTCGATGTAAAAACAAATGTTTTCTTTTAAAGAGAAAATAGTTAAGATATATCATGCATCTACTATCAAAATCAATATAAAGAAAACATCGAACTCCGTACCAAAATCATTTACGATAAATGTATCCAATCCCAAAACTCAACACAAATCCAACAAACTTCCTAGCCAGAAACCTTCATACTATCCAAATCAAGACAAAAATCCTCCGCATTGACAATGACACATTGACACCCCATTCATACTTTCCCAATCTCGACAAACATTCAAACATTCCATGCACTCTTCGACCCTTTCTTACGAACCGCGCAATATCCAAAATACGCCACGAGACTGATCCAAAAAACTGTTACGCACAGAATGCCAAAAGTAGCGAACGTTGGGAACTGTAATAAAGAATATCGAGAGTTCGGACTCTGACGTCGGCATCTGACGTTCCTTTATTTTCCGTTCCCGAACTTTCGTCAAACGGATCAGAATCTGTTTCTTCCCTCAGCATCGTGGCGCGCGAAACTTTCGGAGAGTTGCGGAAGTAAGCCCCGCGGTTCGGCCGGGATCGATAAAGATGGCCAGATGGAAAGGAGTTTGATAGAAGGTGAGAGTGCGGTCGGAGCTGGCAAGAGGAAACGATTCCCTAGTAGATTTCGTACGGAAGAGCATCTCAGTTTAAGTCCATTGTTGTGGCCCGCTCTGCTTCGTTCGAGACAGAGCTACACTTCCTTGCGAAACTTATGCTGAACGCACACATTGATACATTGCATGGGTTGACGTTACGACTATTGTATAGTAAATAACCGCGTAATTGTTCAACGATTATTATTATGACTTAAGTATTATGTTTGTTCAGTGAGGTTGGGTTCTTTGCGATACATTAGTACCGGATTTTTTGCTATATTTTATAGAGTGATTTATGAAATGTTCAGAAGTGTCAGCGGTGTTGAACTCCAGAGGAACAGTTTAACAATATTATTTAGTGTGTAGGACATTAGATTTCTAGTTATGACCAACAATTTCTGGTACATTTCAACATACAATGCCGATAAAATAATCAATGTTCAAAAAAGTCTTACATTATATGAATTAATGAACGTTTGAAGCAAATGGTAAGTTAATGAAACTTCTAACAGTCATTTATCTTGCTTTCTATTGATATTACACATTTTTGCATCTACTGTCAATATTTCTTCTAACGTCAGCCATTATGAAGCTAGCAATGCAGGAACACAGCAGTTACGAAGAGAATGGCGGGGTTCAGGTCGATTCAGACATATCAGTGACGCGTCATTTCCATATCAGTCGCATACCGGTATTGTCTGCCTAATTTGCCTGATTACTACTTACACGTACGCGGAACAGCGTGTTACGTCAACGCATTGCCAGTGCCAGCCTGCATACGGCTTTATGAACGTGCAAATATAGATGCATTATTGCACAGCGACGAATTTTCCACGGAAACATTCATTTCGCCGTACGCCATTAACATTTTTCAACGTTTTACATAATTGATACGCGGATAATTGTCCGGATACTCGAATAAACGATATTTATAATTCTCTATAACCCGAGTACGCTCGATGCTGCCGTCTGATTCGTCCGACGCACTCGATGTCTCATTCGCACACATATCTTAGCGTGCATGCAATCCATGTGATCGTACCGAACGACATTTGTAATCTGTTGACAACGGACACATTCGATCCCTTGCCACCAGCTGTACATTACTAATTTGTGACCTTCTATCTACGGGTCTATTTCTAATCTACACGTTTATCTTCCAAGTTACGTATCGCGTATGACAAAGTGTACGTACACCGGTCTCCGGGTTGTAGATCCTCTAACAACATTGACAGCTCGCACGTCCAACACTTCCCGCCCCTCTAATCGATCCCAATTCAGATCGAATCTCAACTTTCTTCTACCACCTTTCACTCCGTTCCTCACCTACGACCGAGATCAATTTCGAGCAGCAGGATTTCGAACGGGAAACTCAACGGATACGGCTCATACCGGACTTAGACTCCATTTTTCCTCCCTCCTCTTCTTGCCAGCCTTCCTGCAGGATTGCCATTTCTTTCTCTCAGGCGCACATTCTCCGAAAGCTTCCTGCCTCTCTCTCTCTCTCGCTCTCTCACTCTCTCTCATGCCTGTCCATCAATCTGCATTTCAATGCGCGCGTACACTCTTGTTCCGCTCGGAGAAAGATAAAGAGAATGCGGTGGCGAACTGAAACTCACTCTTCTTTCTTTCATTCTTTCTTTCTCTTTCTTCTTCTTTCCTCTCTTTTCCCCTTCGCTCTTCTTTCCACCCGACTCGCCGGATTCGTCCGTACTTCTTGCTCGAAGCTGTTTCCTCCTGCAATTTCCCATCTCCGGACATTCGTCAGCCGGATCAGGATCCGCTTCCGTCCCTCGCTCAGCTTTCAATATGGAAAGTTTTGAGGAATTTATAGGCCAGGGAGCATAAACGTGCGACGCGGGCGCGGAGGAAATGATCCGGGCGATACGATGCGTAAAGTTTACAAAATTGGCACGCTGAGTGAAGTAGTAAAGTAGCGGGAGCGGGAAGGTGGGCGATGGGGGGGGGGGGGGGGTATTAAAACGTGGGATATTCGGAGACTCGGATTTTTAGATCGGCACTTGCCGATGGGGTATGGCGAATGTTCTGGAATGAAAGGATGCGAAGGAAAGTATTATGGAACCGTAGAACGAATTAAATGCGTGACACACAGTGAACAGAATGGCAATAATATAATAATATTGCATAATTTAATGTTAATGTTGTAGCCACTCCCCGTAGTTACGATTACTATACCAAGTAAAAGCTTCTTTCAGAAACCAAAATAATAGCAGAGAATATTAAAAAGTATGATCTTGGAAGGCTTGAATTTTTAGGTCAGCATTTGTTGACGTGATGAAGTATGGCAAGTGTTCTAGAATAAATTAATGCAAATTGGCGGAATATACCGGCATGACGTGCGGTGAGCAGGATGTTAATAATATAATAACATTGCTCGATGCCATGCTAATTGGACGCCAGAAGTTCAAGCTTACGATAGCACATCAAATAAACTATTTAAAAAGTAACAATCAAAACTATAAACCCTCAATATCCGAGAAACATCTCCGATCCGAAACCCCTACCGATAAAACATACGCCGTTAAAATGTACAAAACAACCCCTGCCTCCCCAGTACACCCAATAAACAACCTCCACCGTCCCACTGACCTCGACAAAATCTTAAATCACGCCACAATCTCTCAAGTCCAACAACCAACCGAACCCGACGAGTGCGACGACCTGACAAACTCAGCGCCGAATGAATTACGGCAAACGAAGAAATATCGGACAAAGCCAGGACACCGGAAGCCATCTGGGAAAGGTACTCGAGAATCCGCGCGAGCGGTGGGAAGGGGCGGGGGGGGTTGAGGTGGTCGAAAAAACTGGAGATGGCAGCAATTGAGATTACGTACACACTTTACTGGCACGCCACCTGGGATTCTCGCGGATGCGACGTCGTTTCCACTCGAACACGGCGTATAACCTGGAAGAAAGTTGATTGGAGCGGACGTCCTTGGGACTCGACTATTCAGTTTCACCCGATATCCGCAATCCGCGAGCTGGCCGGAGAAATTTGCTCCGAAGCTTCGCCGATGTACCATTGTTCGTCGCGTTACGTAGAAAGACGCCTCCGCTCGAGTTTCATTCGGCGAACGAGACACGCACGGGTTTGGAAATGGAGAGGTGGCGGTGGGGGTGGCGGATTAGAGGAGTGGGGAGTGTCTGGAAGATCGGGAGGAAGATCGGGAGGAAGTTCGGTAGGTGGAACGGAAGAAATGTGAAGAAGGGATGAAGGGAGGATCGAAGTTTGGAATGCGGAAAGTGGGAGGGAGGAGGTGGGAGGATGGTAGGTAAGAGGGAAGGTTGGGGGGGTGTGTTTGAGAATCGGGAAGGCGGGTGGCGAATGAGTCAGTCGGGAATGAAGGAAGGAGGATTGATGTTCGATGCGTGGAAAGTGAGCGAGGTAAGGAGGCGAGGAAGATAAAAGGTGGATGTGTTGGACGATCGGGCGGGAGAAAATTCAAAATTTTGAAGAACAAAGAGAGGGAGAGTTGAGTCAGGAGGTGATTAGTACCTATTACTTAATGCTGGGAATGTGGAACGTGAGAGGAAACGAAGGAAGGATCGGAAGAGAAAAGAACTGACTGGTAAAGATAATTAGATGAGTATGTTTGAAAATCAGGCGGGAGAAAATTTGAAGTAAGTCAGTCGAGAACCAAATTACAAAAGGGAGAGATGAGTTAAAAGATGGGGGTATTGAATTGAAAAATGTGAAAAATATGGAAAGGCGACGGAAGTGTGAGAAACGAAGTGAATGATACAAAAGGTTGAATAAATATTTCGAGATGGGGGTTCGAGAATAGGGCAGACAAAAATTTTCAATTCGCAAATTAGAGTGGGGAAGGGAAGAACTATATGACACAGGTGAGTTCATTAAAAAAATGAACGATGATTGTACGTAAGAATTAAAAAACTGAATAGAATGAAGAAAGGAAAGATTGAATTAGACAAGAGTCAATAAAGAAGAAATTAATTGAGTGTGAGAATCGAGAGTATTCATGTTGTGAATGGAAATGGGATATAAAAGAAGGGTAACAAAGTCGGAAAAGAACAGAAAAATGAATCGAATGAAGTGAGAGGAGGAGAGAGTAAGAAAGGAGACTTGCAGAGAATGAAAAGATGAAAGGAATGTGAGAATGAAAAAATGTACGATGCATGGAGATGATTGGCAGCAATGAGAGCAAATTATGAAGAGAATAAGAACAAGGAAAGAAGAGACTGAGTTGGACTGTGCATAAAAGAGCGATAGAAGTAGAATATGAAAAATGATGACGGAAGAAAGAGGGGAATTTTGTAGAAGATCGAAAGACTTGAAGGTGAAAGTGTGGAAAATGAAAGGCTGTATGAGAAGATAAACCTGATGGGAAGTTGAAGGAAAACAATATAAGATAAGTTTAATAAAATTTAAACAAAAAACATGTTATATGTAGTAAAAAGAGAAAATTATGAAATGAGTCAAGTGAAGAACAAAAACAAAAATAAATTGAACGTGAGAACAGAAGAAGATAAGAAATTTTCACTAAATTAAATAAAACATGAATATGATTGAGAATGAGAAGAGAGAATAAATTATGAAATGAATAAATTGAGGAGTAAAGGCGTAGGATTAGGGAGTTAGGAGACAAAGAATTGCAGAAAGGTATACGGGAAAAAATAAGTGGGAAGAGGAAAACTTCTGCGAACGTCGCTGGAGACAGGAATGGAAAGATAATGAAAAAATGATAAGGAAAAATAAAAGACAGCAGCCGATGGGATACTTTAAAGGACTGATCGTGACTGCGACTAAAACTGGGGATCTTAAGTTTGGGTAATCGAATTGATACTGAAGATTGCGTTGATAAGACGAACGAAGGAAGAATCAATAAAATAAAAAGTGCAGTGGCCGCGAGTTGTCAAGAGTCACACTTAATGGCTTTTCTTACTTTCGTAGAACCTCACGGCGAAAATGACAATTAAATATAACTTTATTCCTTTCGATGTCTGCAACTCTTTTAATACAATTCCATTTTAATGTGAAGACGTTAGTAAATGTTTGAAAATTATACATTTGAATTCAATACCTTATAATTATCAGCTAAAAACCGTCATGCTCGAACAAATGCAAAATATCAATAATAACATTAAGAGGCAGACATAAAATCTCATGCTTACTTTTTCTTCTTCACACTTAATATTGCCAATAAATTTTCTATCCACTCTATTATAAGCCTAATGCATACACGTCTAACTTGTTATTGCAAAAATTTGCTTTGAACAAAAGAAATTGTACTGAATCACATTCACATCTAACTTGCAATTGCAAAATTTATTATGGACAAAAGAAATTGTACTGAATCACATTCACATCTAGCTTGCTATTGCAAAATTTGTTATGGACAAAAAAAATTGCACTGCATGATGTAATAACTCATATATCATAATTCAGTATGC
Organism: Anoplius nigerrimus; assembly: GCA_914767735.1. NCBI lineage: Eukaryota > Metazoa > Arthropoda > Insecta > Hymenoptera > Pompilidae > Anoplius > Anoplius nigerrimus. Next base: position 1,060,236 of record OU612086.1, read on the forward strand.
CTTGGCGAAGAATTGACTCCACACCCACAGAAGGGGAAGTGACAATCGAAGCCTCCGTATCCGTGAACGATGCGGCCGAGTCTAATTACTTGTCACGACAGTGCCTAATGCGAGTAAATCCCGGGAAGGAGATTCCTCGAATCGAGTGCGGGTCCCGTCGCTCCCGGAATTCTCAAGATTGTCGACTTAAGAAGTTAAACGACCTCGTCGTCGTCCTCGTCGTCTGGATTCAAGGACAGACGCTCCGTTGCGGCTCTCAAGATCGGATTTTCCGCGTGCGTCCGCCTGCGTCCCTGACGCTTTTCTGGTTGTTATGAAAACTAATTTTTGTCTGTTTTTCTACAAGCAACTTGGAAGTGTTATATTGTTATTACGGAAGGAATCTGGATGCAGACGCATGCGTTCTATTTCTCCTAACAATTAAAACACCGACGTGTCCGATCAGTTCAAACAAAAAACGATCTACACTTATCACTTACAATATTCGTGTTCATCATCAGCACTTACTAACTCTCATTAAACTCGAAGAAACCATAAAAAATACTTGAACAACATTAATTACACAATCCAAACTCAAATCAGCATCAATTTCCGACAGAACCTCTCTTCCGCACAAACAAAATCCCATGAAAAATCCTTTGCCAGCCTCGATTCTCTTCCCGCCGAGACAAAGGTCAAACAAAGGTCGAGCCAAGGCAGGAAGCTAAGGATAAGGTCGGATAATCGGTTGGGAACAGGATTTTTAAGTACGATTATCCGCCTTGAATCTTTTCTCAATATCCGTATTCCGTCAAGCGCGACTGAAGGTGGAGGGGTTGGCGAGGGGTCGGGGCGGGGAAGGGGGCAAGGGAAAAATATGGGCGCGTGAAAGAGAGGGATTTACTTAAATCGACTGCCTTCGGGAAGCCGGCAAGCAATGAGATTCTCGCCGATCGGCGAATCGCAAACGTTCGCGAGATTGCTCGCATTATGACGCGGCAAACTTTAACGCGATTATGGCCGATAATGCGCGCATAAATTCGCTCGTACCATTGTTGCCGGATTTTCTTGCGTCGGAGGTCGTACTACGCTTTTCTTTTATTCGATTCCGCCGGTCGAGGTATGGCGGAAGCGAAGAAAGGAATCTGCAATGAGAAAGTTATGCGAGGGGAGGGGGGATTGGAATTTAAGAACTGCACAATCGATGAGCGAGTACTTATTAAAAGTGCTTGCTTATAAAATGTTAATGTGAGAAATTAATTGTTTTATGTATTAATTATTAATATTGTGATTTTCAGTTTTTGTTACGCACGTGTTCGATTTCTGAGAATTTTATTATGAAGTGAAATCCTGAGAGAAAAATAGTTACGTTAGAATTTAGTTATTTACTAAATGTTTGCAATTGGATTTTAATATTGTTTTACACTATGTGGATGGAAATTGAGACGGAATTAAGAATAATATAGTCAATGTTGGCATTAATATGTATTACTTAAAATAATATTTTCACTAGGGGGTTGCAACTGATTTCTGTGTAGCTTGGTAAAAAATTCAGAAGAGAGAGTGATTTTTGATATTCACAAGGTTTTATGATAGATGAAATAAAGACTCAACTGGAACAAACATCTCGAATATATGACAGTGACATAATCCTCAAAATGTAAGCAATGAGAAACTTCTTCAAGTACACTAATATATAAATAAGACATCTAAAATAAATTCAAACAAATAATAAAAATTAAATCACTCTCGCAATACGCTAGATTAGAATCCACACAATGAAAACACCTGATCTTCGTAAACATTTTCCAACCCTCCATCATTAAAATCACAATTCGGCAAATAAATTCCAAAACCCAAGTATTAAGGATCAACAGATAATTAAATCGTAGGAAACGAAAAGTGAACTAACTGTTTTAAATCCTGTCCTTACCCAAGTTTCGCCAGAAAACAGGAACAATTTTCAAGTCGCCGCGTTTTCAGTTTTCCTTTTATGCCTCGGGCCACTTTCAAAATCCCCTCTCCCCCCTCTCTCCTACCTCCTGAACGTAACTTTCGTTCGCACTTGTCATTCCGTCTATCGTCTTCGCCCATTTTCCCTCTCGTTCGCTCCCGTAATTTCGTTTCCGGCCCCGTCCGCCCTATCCGTCTCCCTTCATGGCCGTCTGGCCTCGTTCGCAAACTAAGAGAAGCTGCCGGCGAGCTTTATGCGATTACCGGCTTCCGGCGAACTATCGGCAAGCTTAATTACCGCGGCTTTGTCGTGCGACAATACGGGCGTCAGATATTTATAATATCTTATCGCCGCCGATCATCGTCTCCGCACGAATAATAACTACTAATCCCGACGGTACAAGCCGGCGCACGTATCGCTATACCGGGTGACGGCCGAATATTTGCCGAGACCTCGACGACCTGCCACCGTTCTGTCCGGGAGGTGTAAGAAAAGTTTAGACTGCTTTCCAACCTTAATTCTCGACCGTGAAAGCGTCTCTCGTTTATCAGACATTTATTTCGCTTATTGCAATCGTCCGCTTGTTTCCTGTTAAAACGTGTATTTTGATCTGTCGCCCTGGTGAACTTTTGAGCCGACCACTCAGCTGCGGAGACCATTTCTTAGAACAGCTTTAACGTTGCTTTATTTCGTCTTTACCTCCATAGAGTCTAAACATATTAAGATTTACAAATATATTTCAGTTTCCTAGTTTTAGGTAATTCAATATTACATTACACATATAGTCGTCAAATACAGCTGACTGGCTAAGCAAGCGTCGCTGTGTAAAAAAAAATTGACTTGGAAAATCGTTTACATGCTAGCTCGTAGTAAGCTAGGTTACATAACGCCGAAAATCAGGTACATCGAACGTCACCCAGTATACGTCAGGGGTCGTCCTGCCGTCGTTCCATCGAAGGACGTGATTCGATTTATTTCTCGCCCGGCCCCTATCCCCTTTTTCCGACCTCTACCCCTCTCTCCCACCCCCCTCCACCCCCCAACCCCATCTAGCACCCCCCGTAGCGAGCCCTCCTCGCCCTTGTTATCATCCCGATCCGCTGAGTGATACGCCGTCGCGCAGCGGGCAGGAATTAAATCAACGGTTAATGAGGCGCGAAGTAGCGGGAACGGCGGTTTAGTTTGCGGCAACGTCAGCCGATGTATTTAAAGGCCCGGGATAGTTCGGAGAGTTTCGGGTTCGATGAACTCCCACGGTGAATCAGGTTTTCGAAATTGTCCCGACAAACGGGCTCATCACCCTCTCGCTCTGAGTCGAGTTTGTCCTTTTCCTCTCTCTCTCTCTCTCTCTCTCTCGGTCCCTCTTCGAATCAGCTGCAACTTCTCTCTCTGTCGTGATCAAGTACGTTCTCTCTCTTTCTCTCGCTCTCTGTCTCTCTCTCTCTCTATCTCTCTTAAAATCAACTACGACTTCTCTCTCTCTCTCTTTATCTCGTTTTCTCTCTGTCTCTCTCTCCTTCAGCCCCCCCCCCCCCCTTCTCTCTCTCTATATATCTCTCTTTCTGTCTCGTACTCTCTCTCTCTCTCTCTCTCTCTCTCTCTCTCTCTCTCTCTCTCTCTCTCTCTTGGAATCGACTACGATCTCGCTCCTGATCGAGTACACACTCTCTCTCTCTTTGAGAGTTCATCCTCTTCCGCGATCGTGCGCACGACTAACTCGAACGGCCTCGGCCTGCTAACCTGGCCCACTCGAGGCCCCCACCCCGCTCCCACCCCGCCCCTCCTCTCGCAACACGCTCGCTGGCCGCGAAAATCTGCGCTGAATCGGCCATAATTGCGACGAATGAATTAACTAGCGAATTAGTCGGCTGACAATCGCCGGATAATAGGCACAGAGGCAAACTGAAACTGCATGATTCGCGCCTAATTGGACGGCACGGAATTTCTGCGCGCCTCGCTGCGCCTCTGGCGCGACCGATTTGGGAAAGGATTGGGGTGGTAAGTTTGGGGGGGGGGGGGGGAGCGGTTCTCGGAAGATGAACGCCAGACCGGCGAAGTATCGGATGTGGTCATTTTTGTGCAATTGCGACGTTAAGGCAAAATTTTCTGATTGGACTGTTGAATTCAATGTTTTTGACTATAATGCTTTGAATTGAAGGTACTTTGTTTGAAACGAATGTTCGATCGGGATGGTGGATGAAGATGTGAAAATTAAGGGTTGGTAGGAGGTTGTAACGGTTGCGATGTGAAGTTGGCGGGGTGATGAACATTTATTCACGGTTAACTTGTGAGAATGTTTCTTTTTTTATCTAGAATTGAGGATGTCGATGGGAGACACATGCACTCTGAGACTTGAAACTTTTATTGCATTGAACTTTATGAACATTCTAACGTAAATCATATTTTCTGTTTCAGGTAAGGACTGTTCTACAATACAATTTACTGTCACCCGGCAGTTTCTCAACTGAACACGTGGTCGTTGTCTTTACCATCAAATATCGTAAGTTCGATTTTTAACCAATTGACTATCTAGGAGGCTATCTATCTATCTATCTAGCAAGGATCTTAAACGAGTCGTCGTCCCTAATAAAATTTTGGATTCTTTAACATCCATGACAAACGTGACCAGTCGGTAACAGAAGGCGACATGAAAAAATTTGAACACATTACGAGCGCGAGCGTTCACAAAGGGCGCCATATTTGACGCGTTCGCTTTAACAAAATTTGCCGACAGCGGCGCGGCATCGTTCGAAACCGCGAAAGCGTTCGCGCATAAAGAATGCGAGTAACATTTCGATCCGAACATTCGCGCGGCCTGCGCTCCGGACGATTAATCAAAAAGTTCGGCCAACTTCCTGGGCTGGCGAAAAAAAAATTCCAACTCGATCGAGGAGCCGATCGTGCCCGCATTGCGTGGTAAAGTGAAAAAAAAAGGTTGCATGATGATGGTCGGCATATAGGGCGTTCAGCTCGAAACAATCAATCGCTCGAATCAGTACACCGTATATGTGCCGATGATCGCAAAACTGGGCTAATTGCAAGTCAAAAGTTCCCTTCAGCGTACATAGCTCGTAATGAAGCGAAGGATCAAAATCGGAATTTTGTGTTATAATAGCTGTAATTCTCTTAATATGACGAGTAACAATCTAGTACGTAAATGAATTTAAACACGTTACAAAATCAACATATCCAAGTAAAATACTTCAATCCCTGCGATTAGAATAATCGACACGATCTAAAAGCAACGGACACGAACGGTACTACCTTTTTTTTTATCCCTCCATTAACCCAAAACGTTGATGTCCACCAGGCACTTACCACGCTTATGCACATATCACCTGCTTTCAGTCTGGAATCAGATGTTACGTTTTCGTCTCCATTCTCGTCGATTTCAATTTACTTTCTATCTATTTGTATTGTAAATCTCTTGGTTAAACATTCTGTATATACAAATTGCGTCTTCCCGTGCTTTGTTTATTTACAATTCGGTATAATACATAAATAAGTAAATACAAATATTTACACATATAAATAAATAATAAGATAAATAAGGACTAAAAAGATATTAATGTTAGATTTAGCTTATGTACAATTAATGTTTGCGTTATACTGAGCGTATGCCAGACGCCTATCTATCTCTCTCGGTTTTCCCTTTTTCATTGAGAATTTCTATAACAAACGTAACAAACAATTTCGAGTCTTCCAATATCCCCCACTACCTAACGCCCATTCTATAACATTGGTAGGCGTGAGGGTTTCACACGTCAACTTATTTAACTCATCCTTCGTATGAACCATTGTCAGCATTCGAAGAAAGTATGCATCGACGTATCATTCAGAAACCACAACACCAACACTATTACCTAAATGACATCCAAACACCTGCAACCTCAACCCACCCCACTCCCCATGAGCGATTTGTTTCCATCGTCGGCTGCGAATTTTTCTAATCCACCGTACTAGCTGACGTAGCGAATCTTGTATTCGACGCACGCGGAAAATATTCATGTACATCGATGACACGTTCCAGCCAATCGGCTGCCCCGGGCTCTTCCTCTGTGCGATACACTCGCCCCCCCCCCCCCCCTCCCGCCCGCTCCGTCTATCTCTACCCCCTCCTTCCCCCCACCAGCACTCCTCTCCATCTCGCGCACACTCTCCATACAATCAGCGACAGCTCGATCAGAATTGCGGGGAATGAACTACCCGGCAAATTAGTCGACTGACAACCGGCGGGTAATAGATGCAGGAGGAAACTGCAACCGGATGATTCATGCCTGATTGGATAGCGCGAGACGCTTCGTTGGTCGGCGGGCAACAATAGACTGCATAATTCTGTCAAATGAGACGCGGCCGCGTCTGAATGGATCCGCGGGACTCCATTTTGGGTGCCGAAAGTGCGTGAGCGGGGAAGCCGCGGGGTGCTTGACGTTCGCGTCACGCCGCGTGACAGTCTCTAGTGGATGTAAAATGTTTTTTTTCTTTCTCACCTAGGACAGGCGAGGGACGGACCGGAGTGTTGTGTCAATCGACACGTTCGCGGCGGAGGGCGAAAATTTGTTTGGGACGCTCGAATAGTGTGATAGTTCTGTTTCGTTTTCTTCTCTCTGGCTTTTTGCTCGGTTTATCTCGGTGGGGGGGGGGGGGGGGGGGGGGGGTTGGTTTTACAGGAGTGGTGTTAGGGTGTTTTGTGGAAATTTTTTTTAGCATTAAATGGCTCGGTTTTTCATTAGGCTTAAGGTTTCGAGGACTTGCTAATGTTTGGTGGTGATGGGTGATTACGTTCTAGTCTAGTGACCATTTGATTTCGTTTTGGTAATAGGATGAAATTTTAAGTCGTTTTCGGGGACTCTATAAGATGAGTACTACTATTTTTGTATGCCGTCAATTAATCAGGATGAGTGTGGTTCATATACAATTAGTACTTACAAATTATTATTTCTAGAATTTCAATTAGGAAAATGTCATGATCATGCCAATATTCTCCACGATCAAATCGGAACGCCTCCAATGGCATTACCGCAACTACACATATTAACTCAAGACCGATTCGTTGCTCGCACTTGGTCACCATTCGCGAACCAATCACGAGCAGTCAAATTTCATGCGCCGCGCGCATGAAGTTAATGAACTGAATCCATACCGTGTCACTTTCCGCATTTTACACGCTCGTATCCATATCGGCCGATGCCTTTGATTTTTTGCTCCCCCTCCCCCGCCCCTGCCCCCTCCCCTTGCTCTCATCCTCCCACAATCAATCAATTCCGGCCTCGAATTTGGAACGGCGTTCAATATTCGCACGCTCGAAATAAAGCTGGGCCTTTGTTAACAGATGTTAACGCCGCATTTCGGTTCGATTCCGGGGTTCGATCGATTTGCAATTCATCCGGGCCGGAATGTAACGAAAAATTGAAAGAAGCGTGCATCATGGACGCTAGAGATGCGTGGAAATATGTAGGGTGTTCTCTCTCCATTTAGTTGAAGTGGTAACGAAAAATTAGGTGATCGGTATCGAGTGGGGCATATTTGGATCATATCAGTTCGTGCCTGTTCGTTTGATATTCGAAGAACTAGTAATAGAATAATTGTAATAGAATAGAAAAAATTATTTTTAGATATAAATTTTATATTTTGTTTAAAAAGATTTAATTTTAGAATAGGATAGAAGAAATTTTTATATTTTTTACGTAAGCAGGTTAATACTTTTTTAATGACGTTGGGTTGCATTGACTGATAAAAACTGTAGTGAAGAAAATATATAATTCGACAAAAAATCGAAGTAGTTCGTTACATCATCTGCAATTGATTATAGAAAAGTATGCTCTACTAGTTCAATGGTTGTCAAAAACATTTTAATGCTACGACAAATGATACGCGAGGTACAGAGATGTTCATGCCTGGTGAGAGACCCGGTATAGGGTGCAAAAACGTAATTGGGGTCGGTTACATGCCAAAGAACGAGATGAGCATTACGTACACGCTAAGAATTGTAATAACGTCGTTGTTGGGGTCGGTGAGATTCACGTTTTTGACTCGCTCGATTGGCCACACTGATCGAGTTCGGCCTCCTACCCCGAAGATGCGCCAGACGCATTTCGCGGTCAAATTGGAAAATTGGACTCTGCCCGAAGAAACTGTCTTCCGTTCGTGCGATTTCTTGTATTAATCGAATGTCAGAACAGCAACTGAATTCGATCGCTACTGATATTCTTTTTGTACATATTTTGTTGACAATTTCACCTCCTTTCTGATGGGTTTGAGTGGAATTTAGAAAGATGATAAGTGAATTTTGGCTCCCTTCTGATCGTTTTGAGTGTAATTTAAGGAGGTGGTAGGAGTAACTGATATTTATGCCATACTTACAAAATGTGACATTTTTTATATTTACCTGGGCGAAACATTCCAATTATTATTAGAACTGTAAACCACTTCTAACATATTTTGCAAATTTAACCTCACCATCAATAATATATCTTTCGACGAAACAATTTACGAAGCTTCCAAGCATATATGGACCATTTATTTTGGAAGTGGTACAAGTTATTTTTAAAGAAACAATATCTCATAAATAAAAAGTTTGCACTAAATTGATTACAAATTATGTGACATCTCATTTTTTAAATGAACTTATCCCACTTTTAAAATAAACAGTCCATCTGTCGAACTTGAACCTATATCTAATAAAACGACTTATTTCCTTAATTTAATTACAAGCTCCTCATATTGCAGCCTCGCGCAATAATTAAAATTCGCCGACGAGCCATCGCTAAGAATTCTATTTAAAATAGCCCGCCTCACTTCCTTCAACTAATTAGACACTCGTTACATCCCCACGAATAACATTTGCGTTGAGCTACAATAATTAACCGTGGCAGCCGTCATTGTCGCTGTATACAGACCAAATATTACTCAAAACGTAAACATGTCATTATCCGCAGACGCGCAAGCAGGGCCAGAATGTTCTGGAATGCACAACAGCTTCCATTTGGGCAACATACTTTTTCCGCTGCGTGTCTCATGACACCCGACGGACATCGACACTCTCTGCCGTGTCGGAAACCGCACGTTTTTTCCTTCATTTGTTGACGATTGACAAGCGTCATCGGCATGAGTCAGTTGCACAGCCAACGAAAAAAGATTACTAGCCGCATAAAGTCCGCCTTCAGGCGACAATGGCAGCTTCCGGATCGTGCGCGGTTTGTCGGACAGTTTCCTGCTTGCGATATGTACACGCACACCGATGTGCACTACGCTACGTTCGTCTGCACTTACGTGCGTTTCTGGGAAAGCGTGGCGTGCGCAGTGAATCGTGAAAGGATTGTTGTATTGACTCATATTTTATGAGCAATTTAATCTCATGTGAGAGTATGTGATTGGCTTGCGTTAAGGCTGGAAAGGTATTTGCAGGTAGGAAATGTGAAGAATAGTTGAAGTTGAAATCTGTTTAAGAATGTGAGTTTTAACGAGCATAGTATGGATATGAGTTTTAGGAGGGCGTAGAAGATTTTTAACGATTTGTACAGGAACTGTATCCAGTCTGTTGTCAGAGCTATATATGCGTCTTATCTGAATGTTAAAAATATTTAATAAACATATAATTAATTCTAGAGAGTACACTATAATCAACGTTTTAGAATACTCTACTTCAAGTTCGTACGATCAGGTATTAAAACACGTTCATCGATACTGTTGGTTTCGTCTTGTCACAGTATCTTAAAACTTCACATAATTTTTAGTAACACATTATAATCAGTCTTCCACAGAATGCTGTACTAAAAGTCTGTACGTTCAAATACTCAAACACTCTTATGGATATAATACTCCCACTCGTCCCATTCATTCCATTCCACCGGCTCTTCTTCACAGGATCCAAAAGCTTCACATACCTCCGCTTCTCCCCTACTAACGACACACTCCTCCTCCGAGCATTACCAAATCCGCATCAGAAGCTTCCGTATCCATCATCTTCTCCCTAACAATTCTTGCCGCGAAGTCCGCACGCAATGCGGCCCATCCTAGCCGCTCAAATTCATGACTATGCTCCAAAATGTATTCGAGTAGCTCCGGTTAAAACATGCGCACACGTTAGCGCAAATGACCTTCGCAGAGGACGATGCGCCGTGCGAAACGTTTATATCATTCCGATGCTCGCGTAAACAGGCGAGCGTGGAAGCCTCTAGCCCCCTTCCCCCACCTCTCTCTCTCTCTCTCTCTCTCCACCCCCCGCGTATCATCCCTTATCCCGTCCTTGGCCTCCCTCGCGGGCGCGGAACCAGTATTTCTCAGAACAACCCACGCGATCCCCGTATAAGCATTGTGGGTAGTGCTTAATGTGACTCAGGCGCCCCGGGGAGACGGCACTTTATACATACCTAACTATCCTACCGCATAGTCTCTGCCTCCAGCCCCGTATGTACGTATATACGACTGTAAGGAAGAATAAGTAAAAGAAAGCCCGTATGTAAGGAGCGGACTTGGGGGCACAGAGTGAATTGTTGGGGAAGAGGTAAGAAAGCGCGGATGGAAAATTTGGCCGCGGAAGGAGGGTAGAAAGAGACGTACGGAAGAATATATATATATTAATTATAATATATTGAGTTGACAAGAAAGTATTTTCGGTTTTTAAGCATGGATAGCGCCGTAATTATTTTTAACAAGTTCTGTCAGTGTTAAAATATTTTCCTTTCAGCATCTGACATTAGTCACATTTAAGTTGGAGAACCAAATATAAAATACTGTTTGTATAAAAATATGAGGTTTATTTCACATTACAGTAAGTACCGAAATGACTCTCTTGCCAACCTTCAAGGTAATGAGAACATAAAAATAAAAATTAATAAATAAACATATATTCATCTCTATTCAACAATTTGCAATGTCCGCTTGAGTCTGCTCTTTATACAGTGACTTTCTTCTACTTACCCATTCTTACTGTCGTAATTGTGCGGGGGATGAAACAGGGATGTTTTTTTAGGGTTTTGTTTGTCCGATGTCTGTGTGAGTTTTGTCGTCCGACTGGTTCCGCGCAGTTTATGTACAGTCTGTATCGGTGTGGATGGACTAGTTTATGTGTTCTGTAATCCGGGGCTTAAGAAGAGATACTGTGCGTTAGTGAACAGGTCTTTTTATTTCAACCATTTTTTTATTCTTACGAAAGGTTAATTGTACTGTAATGATCTTGACCGGCCAGGATTTTCTGCTTATCTTTCATTTCGTTTTTCTGCTAATTACACTGTTTTAATCTTTTCACATCCTAACGTATTTACGGTTTACACAATGAAGCAATAAGAATTTAACACAGTAATTAAGTCGCATTGAATTGTAGTTTTTAGTCGATTTTTGCAGCGGCGCATTTTTGAGAGTGCAATCTTTGTTCTTGCTTCCCTCAGCTGTTCTCTTCGATTTGCTGCACGTTAGGCACACTCTCGTTTCGTGTCATTACAAACTACAGCTTTACCTGTGATATCTGCCTGAAGGACGAAAGAGCGACGTCGGCGAGCTTTCTTCAATTTGTTTTGCTTGTTCAAGATGCGCTAGTTACGCCGCATTATATTACTCTCATGCAACCTCTGCTTCGATAGCAGGCCAATTTACTTTCCTTATTCCGGTGCAGTTTTTCGTCCGTGTTTTCCTTACCTCTCCGCAGAACGCACTCTACTTTCAGTTCCGTACAAACGACCTTTTTCAAACAGTGGTCTCCTCCTAAATACATATCTCGTTATTTACGGTATATTAGGCAGCGTTATGTAACTGCAGATGGCGTCGGTTCAACTACATTTATTGCACAATGCGTCCACTTCCTACAACGCACCGATGAAACTACAAACTGGCAGAACTAATTTTTTTTTGTCCACGCTTAAAATATGGATAATGTAGAGTTGTACACGAATATCGCGAAATGGAGGCTCGAGTAATGAATGGTTAAATTTCATCGGGCGGAAGTATAAAAATAAAATACAGCGATGTGTTAATTCGGCGAACGTACAAACGTGCTTATCAGCATCAGAGCAACCAATAACATAACATACGTTTGCAAAATAAAACAAATCTTTAAGTTCGCTCAAACATATACATGAACTAACAAACATTAAATAATCTTCTCCCTCAAAGACGACGCAAAATCGTCCTGATTCAACTCGTCTACAGCAACGTTCGCCAACCTCCCTACCTTCGCGTCTCCCATACACATGCCAAGCTAAAATCTTACGTAAACGCTTATACCCGGCGAGCTCTTATATTTCCATCGCAGCCGCGGCGTTCAGTTATCGGATTAGCATGCGCATACGTTGGGCAGAAAGCGCGTACATTTGCTAAATTAACACATCCCCCGTAACCTATCCCCGTCATTCTCAAGCGTGCCTGCACATTTCCCTTTTTCCCGCCGCTCGTACTTTCAGCCAATCCGCCGCCGCACTCATTCTTCCACCTCCGTCCCTCCCGCTGGCCAACTCCGTGTCTATTTATCTCTCCTTCGCCACCCTCGCCACCCTCGCCACCCTCGCCACTCCGTTTTTCTTTATATATCGCCGCCGCGTGCCTTTTTCCACCCCGGCCCCTCCTTCGTTTCACTCTCTCAATCTTGTCCGTTTCTTTTTACCTTTTTCATCTTCTCTCTCACTCTCTGTATTTTAGTCTGTCTATCTGCCTCTCTCTCCCTCTGTCTTCGAACCTCTCTGCGCCTCTCTTCAAAAAGTCAACTTTCCCTCCTTCCCCCAGATTGTTTCGACTACCCTCCCACCCCTCGCCCTGCAGTTTATCTACGTCATACTCTGTCGGTCCATTCTTATCTCGCGCGTGCTCCTACGTTTCTCGACGTGGCTCTCTATTCAGATTTCCGTCTCTCCTTTCGCTTCTTCTGCCCTCTCTCTCTCTCTCTCTCTCTCTCTCTCCGCTTCTCGCACTTATCCTGGCCGTTGACTTCGACTCTCAGCAACCGTCAAGAAGATGCGAGCCGGTAGTAGGCGGTTAGGTGGGGAACGAAACGCGGTGCAGGGAATATTATTCAAAGCAAGATTTACATTTTTACGACGCCGCCATTTTCGACCGAAGGCACCGGGGAGAATAGGAATTAGATTCATTTACATACGTACGGCCGCGGGCGCGGGTTGCGCGCGCGCGCGCACGCGCGAACGTAAGGGAGATTAACGACTCGATTAGTCCGCTTTTCGACGACTTATATCGCGTCTGCTCCTGTCTGATTCATTTCCGTCCACTTCCTTTTCCGCTTCGTCCCGGTGGGATGAAATGATGGCAAGGATTATCGAAACTGCTATGACTGTAGGCTAAGTTAAGAAATACGAATAGGACAGTGAATTAGGAATACGGTACTGGAACCTAGTGAGATTAAAGCAGGTTGACAAAACTGACGGATTGTGATTATATACAGGACGTCGGTTAACTTACATGAATCATATGGTCCAATATATGGACCGTTTATTTTGAAAATGGTGTAAGTCCATACTGAAAAAATGAGATATCATATAATTTATGATTAACACGGTGTAAACGGTTTATTTACGTGATATTTAATTTTCTTTGAAAATGAACTTACACCACTTTCAAAATAAACGGTTCAAATACAAGATGTACCTATATGTTACTCTCTGCGTTCCTGCTTACTCTGTTTGGACATTTATCTTTTCTGCTTTTTCTCGCCTGCTAACGTCACATCTTCCTTTTCCCTATCTCTTACTGGGTTACAGATACACTTACTCCCCCACACTCCTCTCTCTTTCCTGCCATATGTACACCCTTTGTATATTATATTGTTCAGTGTCAGATTTCTTCTTGTTCCAAATCTTCTTACCCTCCCGTTCTCTTCCATTTTCGACGCCTCAGAGACATTCTCTCCCTTTATTTTATACTTCCCCTCCCCTCCTTTCAATGCATCGTCCTGCCCATTGCCTCCGTCCTTTAACAGCTCACGGTTTATCTATCCGCCTATATAAGCGACTTTTTCCCCGCATTTCGCATTCGAGGCACACAACGGACTCCTGGCGCACGTCATCCTCGCGCAGCTTCGTCGAACGACTCGAATTTCCAGCAGGCGACTCTCAGTTGTCCACTGCAGCTGCGTGTGTTTCCTGAAGCCAAAAGTTTCGCGCGTCGTTCGAACCTGACACCTCATTGACGGAGGAGGATGAATATCGAGTTAGGGTTTTCGGGGTCAATGGACGAAAGTACGGATATTTGGTGTGTTGATGCTGCAGTTGGCTTCATCTGATAGAATAGGTCACTTTTTGCAGTATGGGGGATTTAGAATGTTCGATGAGTAAGAAATTAAGGTTGGACTGTTCAGGTTAAGTATTTCTCGTGGGAATGTGGAAGATACTAAATATGTAAAGGTATTGTATCGTAATAGACACTTAGTTCTGGCAAGAGATGTTTATTTCTTTATACTGCCGGATAAATTGTTTTCTCCGAAGCTGGAGAAGAATATAGAATAAATTCCCACCGCGTAAAATTGTCAAATTGCGAGAATTTAAAATGTCGCTTGTAACCGAATCCAAAGAAATCTAAAATAATTCTGACAATTTTGCAGATACTTTCGGTTGATAATTATAATTCTTGATTTTAAGGTTCACAGTTGCCAGCACTGAGCTCGTCAAACGCATTAACCAACTTGTAGATTTTTAACTTGTTAAAGAGCTACCGTGTAATGATCGAACCTAAAAATCTTTCAACTTTATCGAGCGAGGCTGATGTTTCAGGCAAGAACGAGTTTAGGAAAGAATTTTGCACGTCGTCATAGGGTGTTCTTTGTGGCATGGGGGTTGAATGGGGCGAGGGTGAAATTGGCAAGTTTAATGACCTAGCAACCGATAGTACGATATTACATTTTTGTGCTCGTCTCCGCTTTTATCGAGTGGAGAGAATATTTTGACTGGCTCGTTCCTTCTTTGCGTCGACCTGATCTCGTATCGAAGAGGCTGCGATATACGCAAAAGGTGTTTGTGACAGTTTTACTCTTCGGCAGGTCTGTCCTCAAGTCATCGTCCGCAATTTATACTCCTCGTCACAATTATGGCCCAATATTTTCCAAAATTCTATGTAATATGAAAGAAGTAAGACTGTTAACTACTATTGTCATGAAATCGTACTTTTGTCATTCAAAAATAATAATTACCAACATATCTTATTAAATACAAATTCCATTCATTCTTTCAAGATTGTAAACAAAATAAAAGAGGCAAGATTATTAATTAGTACTTTCCTGACATTGTACATTAATCCTCCAAAAGTAATAACCATTAACAAATTGCTTAATATTCAAATAAACCTTTTTACTGTCCCATTTTACACAATTAAGTCCTTCAAATTCTCGAAATTCTCTTAAACACCCGAAGCATCTACCCATCCCCATCCTCCAAATCATTCCACCTATGTTAAGTTCCACTTTTCTATTCTTCCATCTTTTATCCCACGATGTCAGCCGCATCTCCCAAATAATTCCCTTCCGACGTCAATCCCTCGCAACGTCATTAATCCCGCCTCGATTCGAAATGAGAGCACTCCGAGGTCAAAGAATCAATCTCGTCCTCCCAGCAATCAAAAGGTGTCCCGCTCGAGTTTCGATTCAAAGGCGGCCTCTGTCTTATCGATCGGCCGCCGTAATCCGATTGGCTTCCGGCGCTTAAGTCGAAAACAATCTGGCCGAACGATTACACTCGATCCATCGATTAACATTCTCGGCCGCCGTCGGCAGCGACTCCTCGCACATCGCGTCTCTCCGCTCTCTTTGCACCTGTGGAGAAGCGATCATTAGGGCGGCGCCATTCCTGGCGAGAGTCAGCTCGTTCACTTATCGTAATGACACGTTCGCCGGAGTCGATTATTTTAGTGCGCCTCGCATGCCGGCGCGGTAACATAATAGGCCGAGCGAAAAAACGGACGGGAAGAGTCGTTGTCGGACCGGAAATCAGGCAGGCGAGCTGCTAGTCTAGTAAGAACTTTCTTTTTTGCTTTGGTGATAAGCGATGCTTAACGGTAGATGTATAGAAGATTTTTATATATGATTTAATTTGATTTGTCGGAATTATAGAGGTCGGTGTGTTTGAAGTTACTTACAAAATTGAAAACGGGTAATTGTTTACGTGTGTTATTGGTTGTTTACGAATTTTATGGAAATTAAATGTTTCATGAGAAGGAAGCTATTTTTAATGCTAGAAGTATCAACGATTTCTCGACGTTTTTTCATTTAATTTGCTGGACTTGTACAAGTCTATGTGCTGAACTTAAAAAGTGGAACACAATTAATTTTCATATTTCACTGAGTACTAAAGAAATTTCGGAAAATAATATGTTCCATGAGAAGAAAGCCATTTTTAATATTTACACTATCGACCAAAGATTTCTGCATATATTTTCATTTAATTTGCGGGTATTGTATAAGTCTGTGTGTTGAATTTATAAAATGGAAAACAATTAATCATTCACCTATTTCACTGAGGTCTAAAGAATAAGTATTTCAAACAGATCAGACGACGGATTGTTTGAGTGTTAAGGACAATATTCAAAATGCGTATTTGTTAAATTGTATTAAAGACATACACATTTAACGCTCATTACCGGCGAGAACGACAGAAATTACTGCGCAGAAAGACTCGCCGCACTAATTTCCGTCCAGCCATAATGAAAATGTCCGACGGGACTTTTCCCGAAACGTTATTTGATCGCGACATTATTAGACCAGAACTGACCGTATACAAAAACGATCAATTACGTCGGCGTACATAAAAAGTTAATTTTCCACAGGGCCCACCCGTTAAACGTCTCCTATAATTATTCCCACCCGCAGGCGAGATCGATCGCGACCGAGACCGTTGTGCATTGCTTAAGAAATTGAAAATTTTATATCCGAGAAAATGTCGGTCGCTCCCGACCGAGGTCAAAGGTAACGCAAAGAGTGCGGGCCTGATAGAAAAGCAGACCTAGAAAATTCCGAGGAAAAATGTTTACCCTTTATGCCGCGAACCGCCTCTTCTTTCATTTCGCCTCTCTCTCTCTCTCTCTCTCTCTCTATCTTGGCTCACCCCCTCTCTCACACACATACACACATTCTCTCCTTCACTCTCACAATTTCGATCGCTTCCTTTCGCGAGCTGGTTCTTTTGCCGTCTGACGCTTTCTGAGCATCGTGCATAGTGGGAATAGTGGCTGCTGCCGGTGGAGAGGGGGGAGGGGGTGGAAAGTGCGAGCGATTACCTTTTATCCACTGAAAACTCCACTACCGCGTCGACGAATCAGAAGGAAGCGTGTCACAACCGGTCGGAGCCAGCTGGCCGCAGTTAACCATCTATGGGCCGAATTTCTTTCTTAAATGTAAAAAAAATTTACTTGACGGGAAATCAACAGTTATCAACCTATATATGCCGGCTACACAAAAATTTGATTGCATATATTTCACTTGGTAAGTTTGAAGTAACAATAGCTTACAGTGTTCGGACTGCGCATAAATGGTTAAGTGTAAAATTCCGTAGAACAGTTTGCAGTTGCCGTTTAAACATTGATGTACGCTGCAGTTGAAACATTTTGTTTTTAGAACTCGTTTACAGCCTGGCTTTCTGCGGCGCGCTCCATTGTTCAAAAAAATTGGCCAATGTGGTACTTTATCTTTCCGCACTTTCTGCACTGGCCGTATTGTATTTGGTCTGGGATACTGATTGCCAAACTATTTTTTGTGGTTCAGAATTTTCCGCGTTTCATGATGATTCAGTACTATCTTCGTCGTCACTGTCAAAAATATTTGTGCACCGGCAGGTAAATACGGGACAATCTTCGTCGGACTCAGAATCTAGTAAACGATCTTTGGACTTATTACCGCTAATGCGTCTGATTCTAATTCCTTCTTTATTCTGATGTGAGTTTGCCTCCAAATTTTTATTACGTGATATATAAATTTGAAAATATAAGAAAGCACAAGCATTTTCCTAAATATACTGAAATCTACCATAATATTTCGCTGCAAGCTGAAAGTCACAAAACTATATCATATACGAATAGTAACAAAATGATTTTTGAAATGCAAACAAATAAGTTGTAACTAACATACAAACCCAAAGCCATTAAGATCGCTGCTTTTTGTATACGAGACACCAACGGAAGCATAAACAATGACAAGTCCACAAGATCTTCTATCTTCAGACAACTATCAAGGCTTTACATTGCCATCTCAGTTTGATGATGCCGCTAACCGTCATCAATATTGTTATTGCTTATCTCAGAAATTAACTTTAAAAATTAAAATTATTTGTTTTTATGTCGATATATTAGCACGTGACCTGACACGGTCCCGAGAGGTGGATCCTAATAATTATCGCTCTAAAGCAGTTGAACGCTGTACGTGACAGATGAAGGTTAGCTGTAGAGAACGACGTCAGAGGGGAGGAGGTAGAGGGGAGTGGTAAGTCGGCTGGAGGGGCGGTAGTGGAGTCGTTAGAGTCGGAGAAGAGTCTCGGGCGAAGATCAGAAAAGTTGAGTGTAAGGACCGAAAATTAAGCGGAGTGGGCGGATGACACGCTCGCGAGAGGAGGTCGTAGGTTTTAAGGTGTGATGAAGAGACGTTTGAATGAACGTTTTGCGAGCGTGGAACAAGGGGTAATGTGCGTTTTAATTGCGTAATTGAGATTCAGTGTCGTCGCGGCGGAATACATGGTCTCTTTGATTCGCCGGCGTGAAATACTTTTTAACTTTATGTTAAGGGTAGGTTGAAAATGCGGTGAAATTGAGCAGTTTCAAGTTGAGACGTGGCCGGTAAAAGAATTCATTTTATTAATTTGACTCGATCGAAACTTTGAGTTCGATTCATACCGAGAGATAGCTAGATAAAGACAGCA
Organism: Anoplius nigerrimus; assembly: GCA_914767735.1. Classification (NCBI taxonomy): domain Eukaryota; kingdom Metazoa; phylum Arthropoda; class Insecta; order Hymenoptera; family Pompilidae; genus Anoplius; species Anoplius nigerrimus. Next base: position 1,079,004 of record OU612086.1, read on the forward strand.
CTTACAACAAAAGGCACTGATAAAGAATCGACAACTGGAACTTCGCTGAACTGATAAAGAATCGACAACTGGAGGAAATCGCAAAATTAATAACACGAATAAACATAAAAATGGAATTAAACTCAATATTGACGTAACATATAGACCCACAGCTAGCAAGTAACATACCTGAATCATAGATCTAACATCGCCAGACTCCGACCCCTCAAAAATAGACAGCCGGAAGCGAAACAGAAGGAATCGTTAAAGCGTAATGATATCAGCGCCCAGGGAACAAAGATAGCCCTCCGGCAAAGGGTCAACCGGAAGCGTGGGTAGGGTGGGCTGCGGAAGAGGACAGCGTATCGAGCCGTGCGTCGAAGGGCAGACTCCCTCGAATCGAAACCCGCGGATCGAGAATCCACCGAAAGAGCAGAGGCATCGCAAGGACAGAAGGGCGGACGGAATGGGAAGGTCCCGGGCGCTTCTAATTTCCTGCCAACTTTTCCAGCCCCGCCGTGGTGCCCCCTCGACGTGATAAAAATGGAATAGTCGAGCGGGGAGTTTCGCGATTATCGATAGGAACAACGAACCTTTCAACCCTCCGCGCCGAGCGAGGGAGAGAAATTTCGACGGAGACGGACGGAGAACGGGAGCGGGAGAACGAGAGCGGGAGAACGACAGAGAGAAAGAGGAAATTCCGAGATGAGTCTATTACAGTCAAATGGAGTTCGATGGAAATAGCCTCGTGAAAAGAAACTAATAGCCTCTTATTATTCCTCGGCCTCCCCTGATTTTACAAGCGGAAATGGAGGAGGGTGCATAAAGAGGAGCGAGACGGAGGAAGGAGTCGAGCTCGGTGAGGCTGGCGAGAGCGAAGGGGGTGGAGAAGGGTGGAGAAGGGTGGAGAGGGGAGTGGAGATGAGGGAGGGGGTGCTCGTTTAAGTAGCCGCCCCCTCCATTGACCCCCGGCGGCAGTTGGGTCGCGTAAAAGTACAAATAGCGGTAAGATTGAATCGGAAGGCGCGTAATCGTCCTCATTCTCGCTCGCAGGCTGAGGGGCGAGGACGGAGAACGGGAATGAGGAAAGCGTCGAGGGGAAGGGAGGGTGGGGGGACGAGGTGGCCGAGGCCGGCTAATTGTCCATTACCCCGTCGTAATTTCGACCTAAGTCTCTTAAGCAGTACATGAGGTAGGCTTGACGAAGGCTTACCTTCTCAGGCAGCGTGCGTTCGTCTTCCTCTTTTTATCATCGTGGATGCTGCCGCTTAACTTCCTTCTTACTCATGTTCTCTTTATCCTTCCTCTCTCTCTCTCTCTCTCAGACTCTCTCTCAGACACACACTTTCTTTCTTTCGCGAAAGAACTCTTCGTTCTGACCTCCTCGAGCATCTGCAACGGAGGCCTCCCTTGTCTCGCAGCCCTCTCGCTTTCTACCTACGGCCTAGTTCCGTCATTTTTCCCGTCCTCCACTTTCGGCCGACGGACCGGCCGTAAAAACTGGCCAACTTTTACGGGGCAGTTTCGCGAGAAGCCCCCGTTCATCCCCGCGAATGCGAGCGGACGCTTTCCGGAACGGTGGGGGTGCGATAGGGGGAGCGGAGGGGAGGTGAGAATGCGCTATAAAAGCTAAAATTGCATCGGGGCAATAAAAGATGAGGTTCGAGAAAATCCTCCCAATTTTATCGACAAGAGACTCCAAGATGGGGTCGCTCCACTTAGACTTATCCGACGATTTCGAGCCGCGCTTCTCAATCGTTTCTCGCTTATTCTCATTCTGTGTGTCTCTCTTCCATTCTCTCTTTCTGTCTCCTGAGGTCTCTTAATCCTTTACGCTGTTTCGATTAGTTTCAATCGATTCTTAACGCTCTCTTTCCACTCGTTTCACTATGGCAGCTTCTTAAATGCTTCGATAATTCGTTCAATTTTTCATTCTCTGTGTTCGATTAACGATTCTGTCGTTCTGTTATCTGTGACTTGTTCAATTTCTAACAGACTTCAGCATCTCATTGTCAGTTGTTTTTCTTCATTCTAGCTTGTACCTTTATACCATAATTTGTTCACTCTTTCATTTTGCGAGCATGCACGCTTCTCGCTTAGTTTTCCTCCCTCATCCTCTCATTATCCCAATCTTAGCTTTTCATCTTTCAACTTCTCCACTCTCCCATTCACTCATTCTCACCCCGTCCCCTACAAAAAAGTATGTCTTGGATCGCAGTCTTAAATTACCCCTCTTCCTGATCGGACCTTCAACGCTTTGTTGTCGGCCTACAGAATGTCGCACCTTCGAGCTCCGGTCTTCGACTTTCCTTTTTGGGGTTGAGAGGCCTGGGCGCAGGATGCAACCCTTGGGAGGCGAATAGAGTTGCGGAGGGGGAGGGTGAGGTCATTGTCCGGAATCATAACCGAACAGAGTTTGCAATGCCACACTTCAGCTTCGGCGGACGTGTGAAGGTCTCGAGATAGGGTTGCTAGGCGGCTAGGAGGTAGAAGAAGGTAAGAAAAGGTCCGAGGGAGGAAGAAAGCTACTAGGTGGGATGAAACGGTTATCAGGACTGTCCACTTTCTATGAACGGCATCGTCAGCGTATCGGATTGTAAAATATTGAGCTCTCGAACCTTCCCTTTTGACATCTAGGAGTGTCTAGTATAGGACTGAAGACGTATTGTCTCTACTTCATACCGTGAACGCAGACTTCGCTGATGATTTTATCAGCTTACGTGTTCAATCTTCTATCTTGCTCTGTTTTTATGTTTTTTAAGTCTTCTCATTTATCCTGCGGTTAAGAATCTTTTTCACTTGCTAAGGTCACTTAATTGCCCGATGATAATATAATCAATAATAAATTCAAGTTTTGACAAACCCGTACTATTTGGTTGTTCACAGATTGTAGTAAAATTTGTAAATTGATTGTAAAAAAATGGAATATTTGCATTAAAGTGTCAGTGACATCGGGATTATTAAAGCATCATTTTTTATATCAATTCCGTTTGATGTTTAAATAATCGTCATTTATTCAATTTAAGATTAACGGTTTATTAAAAATTTGTTTTAATTAAAAATTTTAATTACCTTTATTTTGCGTACACACATACGTTTGGTTTTATTCCATTCTTTTCAGATGGAGTACAAATACCTCTTCGAAATCGAGTCCATTTAAATTAAGCAAAGTAATCTAATACTTGATTCGGTCTGTGCTATAGTCATATAAAACATGGGAAAACTAATGATAAACAGTCAGTATATGTTTTATCTATTTTTCTTGCTTGTACGCTGCCAATTATGGAAGTGTCCCTAGACAAAAATTGGATGAACTCGTTTTTGTCGTTTGCCGTCTATTGCAATGCAGTACAGAATTTTTCATTATTTTAAGATCACTTTCTCAATAGTCTCACATTCTTGACAAGAATTTTTGTTTCTTAAAGAAGCGACTGACTCTTTGAACAACAAATGTAAGAAGCATTGGTTGCGAATCTAATCATAAATATGGAATACTGCTTACGTTTCCTTTGAGCAAATCATTACGGACGAATTCAGGTATGAAAGGAACCCGCTGCCGAAAAAATCCACTTTTTGCTCCTTCCATCAACATTACTTCCCGTCCCGCATAAACGAGCCATTCGAGTAATTATCGGCGATCGATCGGGATTAACGCAATGAACCTCGTCAGCGTAACAAGATTCGCCGAGTAAAATCCCCTAACTATCCCGAAAGCCTTGTCTGGGACGTTTCGGACGAAACTAACGAACAAAAAACTTCCGCACGCCGAGCAGGAATCGAAGATTACACCTCGAATGTAAAAGGGTCGAGGATCGATTGTCAGGGGCCTGCTAGACGACGATAAACACGTCATCTTCCGGCGAGGAGTCGATGATAAATTCGACGCACGACAAATTGTGCGTTGACGCGAGTGACGAGATTCGAAAGCGTGCCGTGACGTCAGCTTATGCGTCGTACGCCGCTTCGCTAGGAAAGAAGGGTCTCGTATAACACGGGCTCCTATAACGCGACAGACGTCGAGATTGAGCATGTATATTTGCTTCCAGTAAAGCGAAAACCCTAGATGGTGTTCTTTTTTTATCAAAAATCAACAGTTTTTATAATTATTGATTTCTTATAACGCGATTTTTCGTATAACGTCGCAAATGTAAAAGTAAAATTGTAAAATTGCGAAAGTATGCCACGTTTTTGTTTTAAATTACATTTGCGAATGTATTGCCACGTTGACAAAACTGCGTAAGATATTCTGTACAAAGAACAATCACATACATTACCCAGAAGTATAAGTATTTTACTCACACATAACATATTTATAGATCACATATCTATTACGGTAGAGGCCAGCGAAGGTCAACGTTTTGCGCCCTAAGCGCTCTGACGTGAAAATTTCGGCGTTGCCGAACGTCGAGCAGAAAAAGAAATTTTCCGACAGCTCTTCATCGTTGCTCAATCTTCTATCCCATTGTTTGGAGCATCCGCCTACCGAACCACCCTCTTCTGGGCCAGGTTCGGAAATAATAATCGACCGTTCGCGTGGCATAATCCCGAGCATTAGCACCTGGCACGCAGGTAATGCGATTTCGAGCTCTGCACGTGACAACCGAGTTTTATCACGTCGGCCCGAATGACGAGGCGTGCCCGGAGTGACGGATTTTGGATATTGACGGCACGGATTAGTTACGAAGTTAGCCTGCGGGACGACAGATCAGAATCGGACCGTCGGAGTAAGCTTTTTTCACGCCGATGACGCATGGTAGCACTTTTTCTTCTCGGTTAGTCTATTGTAATGATCGCAGAATGCTGCGTGTTCACCTCTTAACACGGCTTTGATTCTGTTTATCGATAGCGCGTAGAGAACTAATCCTGTGTCAATTGAAGATTTTTTGGGAAAGGTGATTGCTGTGTTAAGTCTGGAGATATTAGTTTTCTATTCGTATTTTCGTTTGATTTACTGGGTTTATAGGTCTTTGAACTTTTACAAAATTGAAAGGAGTAAATTGTTTATCTATACCACTGACCTGTATAGGATATGTAAACATATAAAATATTTAAGGAGAGAAGAGGCGTTATTAACTCTAGATTTACCAAAGATTTTTATTCTTATATTGTCAGAATTTTTGCCAGAATTATGACTTATAAGAAAACGTCTGTTTAAACCTATAAAATAGAAAATGACTAATCATTTATTTATCTCATCAAGCGCTATGAAATATTTAAAAAAAGAAATGTTCCCTGAGAGAAAAATCGTTAAACCAGACCAATGATTTTCACGCTCCTCTAATTCTAAGGTTACATATAAAATAATACAACAATTTATGTAGAATTTTCGTTTATTAGTTACACACCCGAGCACCATCAACCGCAATACGCCATCTCCCTCTCAAATTTTAATAATATCCTCTTCCCCACTGCAAATTCCACTATTATCGAAATTGCGTCGGAACCGGAGTTTATTCACGACCGAATCTAAACAAGCCCACTCTGACATGCGCAACTATCTGTACTATATGGTATTGTACACAAACTTTTATACCGCCGCACCCCCCTCATCCCTCACCCGCCACTCATCCTACAAGCCGCTGCCAGATTACGCGGCCTTTGAGAATAATGCTGGGAACAAAGTTACCTGCCGCGGGTTAATAAAAACAATAATAATAATAAATCTCTCCTCATCCGCCCCCTCCCGCTCATTGCGCATCGCGCAATGTTACTGGGAGGTCGAGGTAAAAAGTTGGCCCACCGACCGGCTTAAGCGTCCGTCTGACGTTAACGAGGCATTAACTCTCCCCTAACTCGATGACAATAACAATCACGAGCATTAAACGCGTTTCCGGTAACGCCGCGCGCGAGCGTGGCTGGCGCATATGGGAACGGTTGCACACACGCGTGCGTGCGCGTAACTTTCGTCAGTTGAAATGCAGGCCGGATGTACACACGTGTGCCGAGAGCGGCAGTTCGATGGAGTAACGGCTAATTTTCGGAAAATCGAGATAAACGGATTTCGATCATTTCGTCGAGCGGGCAGCTTCGATCGCGTGTGTTACCGCGGCGTAACGAGCTATGCGCTCTCTCTTTCATCTTCTCTCTCTCTCTCTCTCTCTCTCTCTCTCTCTCTCTCTCCCTTGCACACACTATGTACCACTTTCTCTTTCTTTCTCTGTTAATCTCACTTTTTATCTGCACTCCTCTCTCTCTCTCTCTCTCTCTCTCTCTCTCTCTCTCTCTCTCTCTCCACCTGTCTATTATATTTATCGTTTACTTTGTGCCTCTCTCTGTCTCTCTCGCTTCCATCTCTTGTTCTCTCTACTTCTATTCTCCGTCTGCCGGTTTGTTTCTCTTCCTTTCTTTCTTTCTCACTCTCCGTCAATCTATTTATTTCTTGCTTTATGTATCTGCTTACATCGCATTCTCTCTCACGCACGGAAATAAACGAGGCTCGGGAGGGCTAGTCTATGAAAATTGGGAGCTCATCAGCGTAATATGGAGAAGCGAGTAACAGCTAATAAATTGCATCATTAATGACGGCAACCGCACGTTTTTCGTCTCGTCATCCATCGCCATTTTGGACACCTTTATCGAGATTGTTGTGGCCGTGAAAGGAAAGTAGTGAAGTGGGGTAGCTGAGGATCAAGCTTGATCATCGTTACCATTCTTTCAATCAATTCTTTACTATTCAAACTTGTCCAATGACAAATTCTTGCAATAATACATGTGAAACTGTTCACTTCTTCGGAGTATATTCAGTATATTACAGTCGATTGAATAAATTATCTTTATTCACCACAGCTGTATTTAATAACTTATTTTTTCTATCGTTCGCTATATAAATCTATTCTTGTACGACCCTTGACAACCAAAACTGCCAATCAGCGTGCGACACTTCTCTCAACGTGTCTATGTTTAACTTTCGAATCTACCTTCTTTCGATGCAGGTCTACACCTGCACTCTTCCGATGATCGATTCTTCGTCGGATTCTTCGACAGTTGGCAACTTGACGTTTCCGCGAGACTTCTTTCGCGTCTAGCCAGTGACATTCGTCCTGTGTCAGGACTCCGCTCCTAGACAGACAATGTAACGACACGTTCGCGTTGCCTTACGCGCCTGTACATCGAGATTACGAGCTGCCGCGACGTCGCACTTTTCACTTTACGATCCCCCAGACCCCAGCGGCCGAATGAAATTCGAGCCATAACCCCTGCCACCCCCTTCTCGGGGTCGTCCCGCCTTCCTCCAGCCGACGGTAACTTTTACCGCGAGCAGCGCAAACGACTCGTCCCGCATCTCCAGCAATCTCGAGTCTCGTAATTATCCAATGTAAATTAACGGCCTCGGAAGGACTTGGCCGGAAAGGATTCGCTGGGGGAAGGAATTTTTGAGATTGCCAGCTTTTATGATTGCGATTTGAGGAATGCTTCAGTACTCGAGTACAATTGTTGATAGTACTAACTAGGTTTGCGATTTTTTGCTCAATTTTAGTTTTTGTTCAATATTTATGGATTGGATTTGCGAGATATTATAATTCGGTGATCGCACTTTATAGAAATGGAATTCATCGCAAATCTTCTATTTAATTATCTGATGTACTTTAACGACCTTGAAAGGAGTTGGCTAGAAAAATATTCGTTGGTAAAGGAAGGAATTTTTGACACTGTCGGTTTTAATTGTTGCATTTAAGGGATGTTTCAATATTTCAAACTTTTTGTTTGTCGATGATACGTTGCAGTTTAGTTTTGTAGTTTTTCTTCAACAGCTGTAGTATGCAATTTGCCAGGAATTTTCAGCTATATTTCGTAAATTTTTTAGGGTAGAATTTGAGTATATTCTACCGGTTTTATAATCAATGTTGCGATATTTAAAACGCGAAAAAGCAGCACAATTTATCAAGTGAAACTAGAAACATCAGTGTTAATCTCTCAAGCCTCGAAGCAAAACTTTCCACGACTTTTTGATCAATGTACAGACACTTAAGATTCGAAAAGATTGAGTTCATCTATACATCTTTATTCGCTTTGCAAACTGTTTTACAATCAGATAGTGTTTAATGTACATTAATCGATTGACAATTTTTAAATTACTTACTGCAGTAATGTTTTAAGTTTGCTAGTTTTGAGGTACAATTTTTGCGAGACAACAGTCCACCGTTTTCCTCGATATTTGCGGGCTATAAATGGCAGGGCAACTTTTACGATTTTTTGGTCGATGTTTTGAGGCCGCAAGTTGCGGGACAATTTCAACCTTTTTCACCTCACGCTCGAAACTCGCAAAGTTCGACCTGGGCGACGCATGATTTATTCCACGAATTAGCTCATTTCACAATTTTAAACTCGCCACTTCTGACAGTCCGAGTTCCCGGACAATTTTCACATTTTTCATTCAGCGTCCCTATACATCGAATTTGCAGAATCTCTGTTAAATCACACGTCTGACTATATTTCGCGAATAGCGGTTCAAGTTTACATAATTATTAAATACAAGTCAACATGTCCGAAAACCTGATGAAAATTTGACATACAGTTTCCCAACGTTTTCACGATTATCCTGACGTTAACACTTCCAAAATGATATCTTCCGGCCATTCTTGGTCCTACTTTGAACTGGAAACGACTGGTACCGGCCATTTTTCATTCTAATTTCACATTCAAACGACTGATATTGACCATGTTTAATTCTTCTGCGACCTTTAAATGAGCGCAACTCACCATTTTCGATCTTAATTTGACCCTGAAACAATTACTATCGACCATTTTTAAACCTGATTTTAGCTTTTAAACGATCAATATCGACTTTTTTTATTCTAATTACGCCTTGAAACAATATCTTTTGACTCTTTTTCATCTTATTATCTTGAACCGACCTCTGTCGATCATTTCTTGTTCTAATGTGACCTTGGAACAACCGCTGTCAGCCACATTTTAATCTTGGTTTCACTTTTAAACGACCGCTATCCGCCATTGATGACCCAGATACGATCCTGATTCGATCTTGAAACGACCGCTATCCACCATTTTCCATCGAAACTTTGATCCCGACGCTCTCGAGAGTACAGAGCGGTCAGGCGCGATTTTTAAGTCGACGCGACGCATCCGCGCATTAAATTCGACGCCGGGATTTTGTCCGCGCGCGATCCGCGTCGATTTATTTCCCGAATTGTGTCAGAGCGATAGCGACGTTTAGCTGGTTAAGTGGTTGCGACGTGTCGGGACATCATGAACGAAATCGCGGTTGACAGTGGATATGACATGCTACCGGCGCTCGGGGGCGCTCCATTTTTTTCCGCAATTAGCATATCGAAATTCATTTGAATGTCAAGCGGATAAATGGCCGCCGATATATTCGACCCGGCGGCCTCGTGTTTTTCTTCTAAGCTTCTCCTGCCTCCCGTAAGCTGCCTGTAGCGCCTTTTGCACGAAAACGAATGATTGTCGAACTGCGATTAGGTCGCTATTTTCAATTAGGCGAAGCAGAGTTGATTGTCTCGCATGGGATACAGTTGATTAGCCTTTGATAGGACCTGATTTGGTGGAATGATATGTGTGTAGTTGAATGTAGTTGAAAATATGTATGTAATATAAAGATTGTGTTGGTATGGATATTAGAATTGATAATGATTTTTGAATAGTGAGTATGTATAATTATAAACATTATGACTATATAGTACTAGGTGTGAAGAATATGTGAAGAATGTGTGAGGGTAGAAATATAAAATTATATATTTATTATTAAGTTGAAGAGGAATATGACTTAATACGTACAAGGATTATATTAATTTAAATATTATGTTTATACATATGAAGTATGTACATGAATAGATGGTGAATCCATCGCAGTATTCTGAAAATCAAAAGTTTATGTTATAATGTATATAATGTATTGCGTTATTAAAAAATGAGTCAACACATAAAATTGTAAAAAGTACAGGTTATTCGAACAACACCAGACATTCACCAGATTAATATAAACAAATTTTCGTCGAACACTTGCTAACGTCAACTCAATCGATCCACACAACACAAGACTACAAACCTATCACTCTAAAAATCCATCCCACACCCACTATCAGCATTCTCAAAGCTGAAGACAAAGGTCGAACCTTCGGGCCGAAACTTCGACGCGGACAAAATTGCAGCATCCCTCAACCCCCTCCATCCCAACCACCCAACCATCCCTCCAATCCCCCCCGAACTAATACCTGGCTCAAGACGCCATTAGAGATTGATTTTGCGAATCGTGTGGGTCAGCTCGGCGATCAATCAGTTCCGCTGAAATAGCGGCGAGTCGCTCGTCAATATCCACCCCCCCCCCCCACCCCCAACCCTCCATACTTCTCTTTTTGACGTTCTCTGTCCCTCTTTTTGTTTTTTCGAAAGCCACCTTTCTCGTTGTATTGACTCGTCAGACTCGGCTCGTCCGACAATTTACGCCGGCACCCTCCACCCCCCTCCTCACCGCTCGCTCCCCTTTTTTTCCTCCCCCCGGAGCACCGAAAACGACACCACGCGCCGGGAGCATAAATCGATGGGGACAGAATTCATCGGTAGCTTCGAGCTGCACCCTCCGGTAATTTGTTAAGAGTCCTACGGTATATTCGGGCACGTTTTACATACGCGCACGTACGTCGGTGTGTGTGTGTGTAGGTGCGTTCAGCCGCGCGCGTCGACGCTCGGACGTGTGCGACGAAGAAAGGGTTACACAGGTTTCGAACACTGGGTCGGTCGATGTTTGACGTGTAAGTGTGTGTGATCGAATCTACGGTGCTTAAATATCGAAGAGGTGGGAAAAACGTGTATATTTCTGTTCAACAATGTGTGCGTGGGTGGACGTAAGAGATGTTTCGAGTTTCGCGTATGAGGTCGATCGTGTGTGTGTGTGTCAATGAATATGCGGATGTAGGGGTTGTATATACCTACGTGGGGAGATATGTGTGTGTATGTTGTCGACGTGTCTATGTACGAAGCGAATGTGTAACATAGTCAAAATGCACACGTATACAATGCACAGAGCGAAAAACGTCATTTACGTCGTTCAGACGCCGACGTAGGTCGTATGTAACGTAAATGTGTATATGTACGGCGGACGAATGGCTAAATAAAGGACTGCGTCCGAGGAAAGGTTTCACGGAGTCCGAAGTACCAGAATAGGCGTCCATTGTCGAATACATTCGAGCCAAGCCGTTTCTACGCACTTAGCGTCTACGTAACGCTTACGCTCGCGATCTCCAGTCTTCCGAGAAGAAAAAAAAGCCATCCATCCGCCCTATATGTCCGGATATACATATTCAGAGCCGTATCGGGCTCGTTGTCGCAGGACTTACACACAAGGGCGGTCGACCGTACCTATTCGACCTGCACATAACGCAATCGGACACGTACGCTGGGCGAAAAACGTCATGCACACGTAGCATGCATATAGGTACGCCCATACAGGTACACACACACACACACACACATACACACACAGAAGGGTGGCACGGTATTTGCGAGCTGTCCATATACCCCCGGCGGAGGATTTTCCTTTTGTTCCACGTTAAAACCGCACGTGCCCGCACTGCAGACACTAGACATGCGAGGACACGCATGCGCTTAAACTAGTCGCCTATGCGCGCGCTCGTACGTGTGCAGTGACGGAGAGGATGAACGCGGATGGACGTTGGAAGAGGAGAGAGCTAGAACCGGAGGGAGAGAGAGAGAGAGAGAGAGGGAGTGAGAGTCAAGGATGTAGGAAGTGTTTGGAGAAGCGAACGAGTGAGGAAGCACAGAATAGGGTGTAGAATAGGGTTGGCGAGAGAAAGTGAGGGGTGTGGAAAAAAGGAGAGAAAATCAGATACGTGAATAGAGAGAGACAGAGAGTAGAGAGAGTCAAGGATGTAGGGAGCGTTTAGACAAGTGAACGAGCGAGATAGCGCACAACAAATTGTAGAAAAATGTAGAGAGAATGTGAGATATAGATTGAGGGAGAGAGAGAAGGAAAATGTTTGGGCAAGCCAACAAGAGAAACAGCGCATGATAGGGTGTAGAATAGGGTTCGGGAGAGAAAGTGAGGAAAGCAGAAGAAAGTAGAGAAAATCAGATAGAGAGAGAATAAGTCAAGGGTATAGGAAACGTTTGTACAAGTGAACGAGGGAGATAGCGCGAAATGAGGTGTAGAAAAACGTAGAGAGAATATGAGATGGCTAGAGACGGAGAGAGAACGAGAGGGAGGGTGGGGAGAGTGATTGGGCAAGCCAACAAGCGAAACATCGTAGAATAGGGTGCAGAATTGGGTTTGCGATAGAAAGTGAGGAACGTAGAAAAAAGTAGAGAAAATCAGGTAGATGGATAGAGAGAGAGAAAGAGAGAGTGTCAAGGGTATAGAAAATGTTTGGACAAGTGAACGAGCGAGATAGCGCAAAATAGGGTGTAAAAAAAAGTAGAGAGAATGTGAGCTACAGAGAGAGTGAGAGAGAGAAAGGGAGAGACAGAGAGAGAGAGAGAGAGAGGGAGTTAACTATATAGGAAGTGTTTGGACAAGCAAACGAGCGAGAAGGCACAGAATAGGGTGTAGAATAGGGCCCGCAAGAAGAAGTGAGGACTGAGTAAAAAGTAGAAAGAAAATCAGATGGACAGAGAGAGGGAGAGGGAGAGAGAGAGAGAGAGAGAGAGAGAGAGAGGTGTCCGAACTGGCACCCACAACCGTATGCGCATCCCATACGAGCCAGGACTCGAGCGAAGGTACATAGAGTCCACTTTACGTGTGCGATTATGTGCACACGCTCCCATTCTCAGTCTGACTGCGCGCAGGGTGTGCACACACATATCCATGTATCTGTATAGGTATATCACTGTGCTAACGCATAAAAGTCTCACGCCGCTACGGATTCCGGCCTCTGGGGATATGTTAGGCTGAATATGTCGCCGCTCTGGCTGAAAACTCGAAAAAGAAGATATTCACTGTTTTGAGAGAATCGATGATATACGCGGCCATTAATATTCCTACGCGCGCGTGTGTCCTCAGTCGTCGTCGGCGTCGGCGTCGGCGTCGTCGACGTCGTTTCACCCTCTTTCCGAAGCTTCCCTTTCATATCGCTCGTCGCTTTACGCCGATCTATAGGGTGTACCCCGCAAAAAGCGACCTCTCCGCTCGGTGCAATACATTGCACCCAGTATCGAGTGTTCGTAAACATATATGCAATCAGTCCACAGTATATAACCACATATTCTCTTCACATTTCACACCGTAAGAATCGTTCGAAACAACTAAGCCTAGCAATAGCTTGTACGCAATTCGTCTTACGTGCGGTAGCATGCAGATTCGCACACACACACACACACATACACACACACACAGCATTGCGTCGTGCTCGCCGTGCATTATTATGTCGCAAGCAATTACATGCCGGCAAATATGTAATATGTATGCCCGGAATGTAGGTCGCCGGGGCGTGTTTGTCTTCTCGAACAAACGCAGCGTTAATACAATAATACATTAATAACGGCGTAATTGGACAGTGCGCGTTAACGGCTAGTATCAATTATGCGCATCGATTTTCCCGTCGGCTGGCAGAGCAAAAAAAGAAAGGTTAAACATGACGGATAGAGTCCGATGCCGATCGTAATGGGCCGATAAGATGGCAAACAGCCCCGGTCGCTTCCGGCGAATTACGAACCGGATGTCAACCCTTCCGAGCTTACCAACTCACAGGACACCTGCGCAAATTTTACAGACAGACCCATACTTTCGACGTTGGAGCTCAAAAAGCGTTTCATCAACCTTCGTCCGTTGCAAAATTCCGTACTCGGTGCGCGCGCCGGCGTAAAAATATTTCAGCAATTCCACGTTCGCTTGTTTTCGGACGCATAGCGGGGGTCGGGGTAGACGATGAGATGGAGGGGGGGGGGGGTGAGTTGCGAAATTGGTAGAAACCGGGCAATTTCCCATTCGGACGATTTCCAGGGAATTCGAGCGGAGGGGAATAATGAAAAATGTTATTAGCCGTGAGAGCGCGGGGGGGTGGGAGAGAGGGGGTGGAGGGTAGTTCGATAAACAGCAATTTCAGCGCTTTCGGCCTGCAAACGAGCGTAAAGAGGCGAGGCTCGCGATAAGTGGTCGTGATTCGCTTATTTCGGCCGAACAAAGATGGCGGTGGGAAACGCAGTTGATTAAAGGTAAGAGGCTCGATGGGGGTCGAAAGTTTATCGCTGCGCCATTTTTGTTCCGCGAGAACGCTGTGTCATCCGAAAGCGGCGCTGTGGCGAAAGGTGGGGGGGGGGGGGGGCAAAAACGTGCGGGAGGGCAGAAAAGCCGCGTGAACATGTCAGCGAGGAAAGACGGTGAACATGAGCGGGATGCGTTGGGTGCGGGCGCGTGGCGCGTGGCGTCAAATTGAATCGGGCGCCGGTACGTTGCCGAGCAAAACGTAATGCATTCTCACTTAATCGCTTCCCTTAGAAACACAAATGCGCGCTAGCACGGGAAAACATTAACGCTCGCTTCGTCTCTCGCCGTTTCCCGCTCTCAGTTTCTCTCTTTCTCTCTCTCTCTCTCTCTCTCTCTCTCTCTCTCTCTTTGCCGTTTTTTATCTTTTTCTACCTTTCTCCGTCTTTCTCTGTCGTTTTCTGTCTATCTCTACCTTTCTCTCTCCTTTTCTGTCTTTCTACCTTTCTCTGTCGTTTTCTGTTTTTTTCTACCGTTCTCTGTCGTTTTCTGTCTCTTTCTAACTTTCTCAGTCTTTCTTTACCATTCTCTGTCATTTTCCGTTGTTCTCTGTCTGTCTCTACCTTTATCAGTCTTTCTCTGTTGTTCTCGGTATTTCTCTACCTTTCTCTGTTCTTCGCTGCCTGCATTCAGTTTTATCGCACTCCGTCACTGCCCGAACCTTTCAACCCGTCCCTCTCCCACAGCCTTCCATTCTTGTCCTGTTCCTCTCTCGCGAGGTTAGTCTTTAGTTCCTGATTTCGACAGTTGGCTCATTGTTCCTCTCTCGCTTTTGGTCTTGATCCTGATTTCGATCGCTGCTCTCGTTCTCTCATTGTCTCTCTCTCTTTGGCGTGCTTCCTGATTTGGACGCTTCTGTCACTCTCATTGTTTCTCCTTCTCTTTAACGCGGTTTCTCGCCGTCTTTCCTCACAACTTTTAGCCTTTGATTCCAGAGTTTGTGTAATTCAGGCCTTTAATTTCGATTATTTATTTCATTTTCTCTTCTAACGTTCACCCTTTCTAGTGTTTCGTACTTTGTTCATTCAATGACTCCTATTTCCTATTTTGACCCTTGATGACCTTCAATGACCTCTGTGTTGATTCCATTTCTTTTTCCTTATATTTGAACCCTTCGAAATCTGAAACTAAGCCGAGACGTGACAGAAGAGTTGAATCGCGTGCGAAACGTTTATGCACGCACGCACGCGTGCGGTGAGTCGCGAAAGATTGGATGCAACGCCGGCTTACGTCAAAAACTGCAAATTTCAGCTGGGTGGGATCCGTTTACTTCGGACATCCTCAAAGTGTTTATTCTTGTCACGATAATTTGCCACTTGTCTTCATCTTGACACTTCAAAACTAAATCATCAGTCGAATTTCTCCAACGGCGATTGAAAATATGAACAGAAGTTCAATTGTCGATTTTTACGCAAGTCACTTACGGATTTATTAATCGACGGGTAAAATTATTATGAAAATGTATTGAAGTGTAAATTGTAATGCGACAAAAGTATAATGGAGAGTTTGTTGCGATAAGGAAAAAAATAAATGAACGAGATTTTATTTATCATAAAGAGATTTACATGATTTGGCAGATTCAGGCAACGGTTGGGTTCACATAAAGCCAGGAACGTCAATAATTCGATCGTGTAATGACGCAATGAGGTATGTTTGGAAAGTTATGCCAATAAATTGATACGGGGCTCTCATGATTGTAATTGCGGGGAGGATTACAGAATCGACATGCAGACTGTGTGATTGAGGAAAATTTTACTGCTGTTCGGATGACATGGTTACGAAAATTGCCACCTTGATTAGGATCGTAATAGCAGCACTAATCCTATGGAACTCGAAATATATACTTACTTAGGAGAAGTAGAAAATACCTAACCATATCTGACATATATTATATATATAGACAATTTGCAACTCGATTAAGTTGCTTGTCTCACAACACTAAAAATTGAAACTCGTACGATCAAAATTCCACATTTTTCTATTTATACCATCTGGCATTTTAAAGATACATAATTTTCTATTCTTTACCGACTTTGGCCGTTTAAGACAAAACTACCAACCCAAATAATATGTGCTATCACCTTCACTAATCCCATCATCAACCACTTCCCCTCCCACCGACCAAACACCTGAACCACCCATCTCAAACGATCGCACACAGGACACAGCACCCCAAAACAGTATTCGCGCAAATCCACAAAGACACATATCTCAAATTTCACCCCCGTTCTCATCCCCCGACAAGCATCTCTCCCCCCGTAAGAACACCGTATCAAGCGAGTATCAACAAATCACCTCGCTATCGGTCGATCGTCGTTCGAACATCCGACCGAGTGGCTTAGCCGAGCAGGCCAGAAGGAGAGAGAGAGAGAGAGAGAGAGAGGGAGAGAAGAGAGAGGAGAGGGAGTAGAGAAAGAGGACGCCTGAGGGTGAAGAGGCGGAGGGTGAGTTTTTATTGCCGTGACCGAGCGGAGTGGCTCGTGACGGGCATCGAGGTAAAGCGAGAACAGTGGGGTCGGGAGCGAGCCGAGGTCGAGATCTGGGGCGATACACGTCGTCCGCTAAAAAGGCGTGACAATGCTCGTTGGTCCCCTGTCATCATACGTTACCGCGCATAAAGGTGACACGAGCTGAATGCCGAGCGGAGCCGAAAAGGGATCCAGCCTCCCGGCCGGACACCCCGCGAGCTATTATTGAATTATAAAACGCGTTCGACGTACCGACGTCGACGATACGAGTGCCTTGAGACGGACTCGACTGCCCTGGAATTCGAGATCGCTCGATGTCGGACGAACGCTCGGTGGCCAGAGTTCGACCTTGAACGGATATGCGGATGGATTCCGGGAGCGGGGGTTCAATTGGGCTGTCTTTGATGACGATTTTTAGCCTCGTGCAGAATTTTTTTGGAAGTAGCTGATACATGTATATTGTTAAGTGGATAATCTTGCCATGTGAAAGATTAGAGATCATTTGTTTTGGAAAACTACGTTCCGTCTCTCTCTTGGTCAGAGCCAGGGTACTACAACGTGTTTCTAATGTTCTATTTTATCGATCTGCCTGTGTCTCGCCAACTTCAAATAAGTGTAAACAATATGGGAATTTTGAAAGGAATAATTTTATTGACCATAGTTTAATTCGAAAATAGGCGTGGCTCATAAATGGTAAAACGTGCATTTATAGATGTCAGAGTATAGTTTAGTTTTTTTCAATACATGCATAGATTCTGAGTCATGTGGTATAAAATTAGAAAAAGCAGTTTCTGTCTTTGTTCATAAATAATAGTACCTTGCAATTTACATAGTGTGCAAAGAACTTTCATCTGCATGAAAGACCGTATATGGAGCAAACTATTTTTTTTTTACTATATCAACATGTAATAAAAGTGTAAATCAACTCTTCTTTAAGATTCTTATACTCGATATAAGCAAGCTTTATGGGGAATTTTTATATCTGTCTAATTTAAAATATTGATCAAGATAATGAAAAGAAGAACTTACCTATGTTAGCAAAAGCTTCACTGTACAAAATCTGTTCAAAGTCTTCTTCAAAAACTTCGCCCTGCGGCTACCAGCTTTCAACACAAGCCACTAGGATGTCAAGAAAACTTCATTTCTATCTTGACATGCACAAAAAGATTATAAACTTTCAAACGTTCAAAATAGCGACTCTATTCGTTGTTTAGCTAGAACGTGGACCATCGTGCAATAAGTCAAGGAAATCGGGATAGTGCGATACTCCGATTGTTGTTTTGTAAGATCAATGGTCAAGCAAAAAAGTTTTCAGCGGCCAGGCGCGAACGTTTAAGTGGCCAGACAGTTTTCGTTCCGAGTCCCTTGGCTCGTGTGACGTCAGAGATCGGAATGAAACGCGCTGACCAAACACCGCACGGAACGAAGCGTCGATCGAACGTCGAAACTCGGGTATACAGAGGCGCCGTCGTAAAAATCTCTGATACACAACATAAATAACCCGAAGAGTACACCCTTCCAACTTCCGATGTCGTTTTCCCGCTCAGGGCCATCAAGCCCGCCCCCGAACAAATTCCGCACACCCTGCGAAGCGTCTAGGTCGTAACAGAAACATTTCCGCCCGCTCTCCCCCGGAGCATCAACCTCCGAATTCGCCAATTAGTCGCCGCTAAAAAAAAAAGGCCGATACTTCCGGTGCCGGCGCGTAAACTTGATCATCGGCGCGTTAACATCGGTTCCCTCTTTGTCTGTCGCTCGAGGGTCGCAGCTGAATGGCCAGAACTCTGTCGGCAGGCACCCTTGCACGCACACGGACACGGACGCACACGACTATAGTCGAGAGTGGCAGAATCGGGCCCGCGGGGCACAACCCTGCTCGCCAGGTTACAAAGCTCGTCTCAATAATTGCGCAGCGAGCAAATAATTTCATATCGCACCCATCGGCGACCTCATTGTGCCCCGCTACCGATATACCTACAATGCGTGCCACCTTCCATTGCCCTTCCGGTGACCTTCAGCGGCAGCGTTCAGTGCGATGCTGGGGACTGTTTTCGGTACGACGTTCAGTGGTACATTCGGCGTTTTATTCAGTATAAGGTTTAGGAGACGTTCAGGAGATGTTCAGAACATCTTCAGGATAGGTTTAGCGCACGTTCAGGTCGACGTTCTGAACTATGTTCAGCTCCACGTTCCAGACACACGAAACGGAACCCTCTTCCTTACCCCAACCCCCATCCGACACTTTGTCTGTCTCGTCCGGCAACTCCACCGTCCGCGTTCACGGTTCACCTGCCTTTAATTAATCCCTCAAGGGCGAAATTACGCCAGCAGCCCCTTTCTCTCGACATAACCTAACCTCTACACTTTCTCTTTCTCGACTACCTTCCCCATACTTCGGCCGCGTCTTCCTGCTCTTGTCCTCACGCTTACGTCTTGCTAATGAGTCTTGTGTCATCAGACCTTCCTCTTCTTCTTCTTCCTTTTGTCTTCTGTGTCGATTACCTACAGTGACTAACAAAAGCATTCGGACATTAAATATGCAAAATACGCGAAAAGTGGTAGAAGTAGTGTAATCGTTTGGGGATGTATTTTAACCACTGGGGTTGACAATTTAGCTTTTATCGAGATAATTATACACAAATATGTTTACCGAACCTTTATACTCAGCCGTGAGTTTCTATATTCTTTAGTGTCCGAATACTTCTGTGAGTCACTGTACGTCTCTACTTTCCGTTCGACTGAGCTTCCGCAAGGTCCCACTCAGCCATTCTCCGGGAAAAGTTTCCCGGCCGAGTTCGGGGGTGCCATTTTCTTTACCGACCGGGTCCCATTACGCTGTCGGTATTCCGCCGCCACGTGCTCCCCAGAGATTGCGTCGAAAGTTAAAATTAAATGATTCCGGCCGAATCGCCCCGCGAGATTGCCGCTTCTCGATAAACGTTACGCGCCCGGATTCGGCGGATCTTTTCTTCTAGCCGGTGGCCGAACTTTTCGGGTCTGCTCGGCATTCAGGGTCGTTCGCTGGATTCTGGTACCGGATGTTGGCCCCTGTCCGCCGGCTGCCTCGTTTCCGGCATCCGCATCGTCCTTCAGAAGGCTATAAATTGAGATTTTGAGCTTCTGCAAACAGCTGCGATTTTGTGAAGCCACGTTATCATCATGATTTAAACAAACTAATTGCAAGGAACAACATTTTAAGTGAGTAAGGTGTTCACTATTCTGCGCCGAAGTCCGATGTATTTATTGGGGTGTAAGTTTGTACTGTTTCGAAAGTCTTCGGTATGTCTTTGCCTGGAGTTCTGGGAATCGGGAGGTGTGTGGAGTACTTGAGATACTTTTAAGAATTTATAAATCCCGGATCGCCCGAGGTCAGGACATCTTGTCTTAAACATCGGACGGTGGTCCTGCAAACAGAGAGATAGGTAAAACAAGAGAAGTAAGACCTTAGTCTGTCCAGAACGCGACATCGCAGGACCAGAGATTCTTCACATTATTGTTTCCTTCAAACTGACGTTTTCGACTTGTCCAATAATTGCTTCTGTCAACTTTTGACAACCGAAACTGTCAGTGATACCCCGTTCCTCTTGCATTCTTTCTTCTCAATAAGTAAAAGCCAAGCAGGTCAACCAGGTTATTGATCGTTCGTATTTGTAGGAAAAATTGATTACAAAAATAAAAATTTCTTATTTTTGTCGTAGTAAAGAGTAATAGTTCGCATTACTAGCTAAAACAATAATGCCATTGAAATATAAAAATAAACAAATAATGTTACGGATAGCAAGCTGACTACAACCAAATTCACAAAAATTAATATAGTGTTCTGTAACAGAGTTAGAAGCAGCGATCGATGGACCGATGATATATAAGCCTCTATATATCACACCAAAGTACAAGGAAAAGCTATCTGCGAAGTAATCTATGTTACAAATATATTATCTCTCCCAAAGAGAATATTGTATGTCTCAGAAGCAGGTCGCATACGTCTTTCAAACTAATCGCACTGCATCCATACCACTACAAGAAGAACGTACCACTTCTATATCGCTTCTTAGATAACAAATTGCTTTCCATAAATCCATTACTTCCCATAATTACACTAATAGGACTTCAATGAAGCCATATATAAACACATTATTTATCGTAGTTGAACACTTAACGCAGCTCGCAGGAAATCTGATATTAAAAACAAGACTGTATCGATACTTTCAGCTGTACTTCACGCAGCTGCCGATTTCTGACGATGCCCTCAGTTACGGGGTTATTATGGTGAAAGTTCGAATTAAGGCGGCAGCAGGTCAGGTTAGCCAACTTTGTAGGAAATGTGAATCTGGGCGTAGAATCGTTAAAATGCTTGTTACGGGGGGGAACGATTAATTATGAAGTGGATCGATAGTTTCGTAAGCTTTGCTATTATCTCTTTCTTCACCTGTGTTTCTCTCTCTCTTTCTCTCTCTCTCTCTCTCCCTCTCTCACTCTCTCACTCTCGTTTAAGTTTTCTCGTTTCAAACCTCTGTTTCTGTTCCGAGCACTGACAAATTTCGGTCACCAATTTCGCAGCGAATGTGGTGATGAAACTCGTTCATAAGTAATGGTAAATAATCGATGATAAACGGATTAATTACGAGGATTCGATTACAATGATACGTCGCGGATAGCCGGCCTATAATGTCCCGCAGATTTCGATTGGGTTTCAATTGTCAAACCTGTTTCGTAAGTTTTGATTGTGCGGTCGTTTTGAACTGGGATTTGGTCGATGCACGTTTCCCGTACTTTGCGTCCTGAACTCTCGAAATATGTTTAGAGAGTTCGTTTGTTCGAATTCTTCGGTCAGAATTTTTTCTATTATTCAGGGTTTATATGAAATGTTTATTTTAAAAGTGTCGACAGTCCATACTTAAAAAATATTAGATTTACAAATAAGAAATGTACACTACATCAATTATAAACTATATAATCTCTATATATATTTGTATATTTGTCAAATATCACTCTTAAGAATTTCGAAAATTGAACCTTTTGGCCACCACCTACCATTTTCGCATTTCCCAGAGAATCGAAAATAATCCCAAGCTTCACTCCCAGGTATAAAACAATGAACAAACACTAAAAAAGTTAACAAAAAAACCTCAACCCTAATTATCCCCCTACACAATACCCCCACAACATTATGCGAAAAATCGAGCCCACCCCCCACAGAAACTTCAAACACTCATGGTACACCGTCCAGTCATACTCGTCAGTCACATTCGACCGACGCGTCATTACACGTGCCGCCAGAGCAAAAGCAGTCCGCCCGTCCGCCCGTTCGCCGCCGAGTGGGGCAGAATTCTTAGGCAGGCTCCGTTTCGATGGAAGTTCGCCGGCAGAATCTCGATCGTCATTAACTGGCGCGCAGCACGAAGCAATTAATCGCGGTCGCAGGCTGTCCGCGCATGAATAATTTCATCGTGCCTTCCGTACGTTCGGTGGTTTACGCTCGGAACCGGTCGAGAGCCTACTCGGCGGGCATCGATGAATCGACGCGGCAGGAAACTGTATGCGCAGGCTTTAAAGGACGATTCACATTGATGCGGAACGCGAGCAAGGGCCGGAAATGCCAATACGTTTCCCCTGCCGGAAGCGCACGGATACGGCCAGTCGAATTCGGCCACGCCAAGTCCCTCGGACGCACACTTGCACTTAATTAAATGTAACCGATGTGCGGGACGCTGTACGGCCGCGCCAAATTGGCAAATATGCGCGCTTAACGGTAAACGAGACTGTTCCCGATCGGGTTCGCAAATAAAGTGGGATGTCTCAGACGTAGGGTCGATTAAGGATGGCGATTGATTGGCGTCGTTCGACGATGAGTGGTTGCTGGTTGACTGGCTTGGGGTGCAGTATTTGCGAGTATCGTTCTTGTATTTTGTAATGTATTCTTAATGAATCATTTGGAAGTGTATGAACACTGCGGTATGATGTAGTTATTTTCAACGCAAGTCTACGAGCCGTGTTTTTTTTTACACGGACTTGCACCACTTTCAAAATAAAAAAACTCCATATTCTACATATTCCTTGCATCCCATCATCTTAAATCTACAACCCACGCCAGGCAATGACTATCACTTCAAACATGGAAAAATTTGCTTTTCATAAGCTGTTAGTCGCAAATTCTTTCCATAATCGTCGCTCGGACGTCAAAAGGTCCTGCTTAGCTGAGGAAACACATAGGAATCGTCGCCGAACGCGACAAGCGGACTCTTTCACTTATCCCTTTCGCTCTGTTAGCCTGAACGGCTCGACTCAGCATCGGCGTGCATTTCGCGCAAATGCGAACTGACCTTAATGCGCTTCCTCGTTTGCGTCGCAGGCGCGAGTCGAGCATCGCATGCCTCCGTGTCTCCCCTTTCGGCGCCGCGACGCTTCCGGTGCCATTCCTGGCTTCCTGCGAGCCCCGCAAGGTAATAAGACATGGCGCGTCCTCAAATTGGCACTTTTGGCCAACGCCGTCCCACCTTAGTCGATGGACCCTGCTTAGACTTCGGGACGGATCCCGAGTGTATCACGGAGAGCTTAATGCAGTAGAGAACTTAAATAAGTTACTACTACTTACTACTTACTTACTACTACAAAGTTATATTAATTATTAGAGCTAAAACGTAATAAAATCACAACATCGGTCACATTCTTTTACAGTATTATACGGATCCGTCTTATATGAAACCGTGCACTAGGTGGGTCCATTATAGTTCCAGCAACATGATTATAGATGCCAGTACTTTCCTATCCTAGCAATGAGATCTTACACGTCTGCACACATTAAAATCAGCCGATAAATCACATGCTAGTACTATATTAACATTTCTGCAATTGTATAGGACCAACTTTGCCAATTAGTGTGAGTAACACAGATCTACAATCAGTTATTTAACAAAATCCGAAACATAGATGTTCCAAGTCAGGTCCAATCTTACACCCTATACATGATCAGAAGATTAATCCGACCGCAAATCCAATGCACTCAATGCAAGTCACTGTACACGTCGCGCATCGGTATGAGCACACCAGATGCATCTACAAGATACCACCCCTCCCCTTTCCACAACCCTGCACCGTTCGCACTTTGCACTCGCATAAAGGACGAAATAAGCGGTCGATTCGTCAAGTAACCACGCTAGCCCTTCCGTCCTCCACACCCTCCCCATTTTCCTACTTCCCGCCACGTTTCCCTTTGCACACCCGCCACTCCTCCCTCTCCGCCCCTCCAAGTAGCAACGCGAACCTCACTCGCTATTCCGACCGCGGCAAACGCGCGGTTGCCGAAATGAAAGGCTTGCTCGATTCCTCCCCTCCAAGCTGTAGAACCTCCCCCCCCCCCCTTCCAATCCCTCCCGCTGGCCGAGCTACGCCAAGCGTGCCTCAACTCGAAGCAGAGGAAGGAGAGAGTCCAGGTGTCGGTCCGGCGAGCAACAATGCCGTGGCATGCTTCTGCATACCTCTCTCGCTTCTTTCCGAGCGAGGGGTCCTTCTCTTTTCCGGCTTTCTTTATGTCATTCTGCCGGTTGCGCCCGCTTACCGCGCTGTAAATTGAAATTACGCCTGCTCCGTTACGCGCTCATTCATCCCTTTGACGCGCTAACACGCCAGTCTCACTCTTGTTCCGTCTCTCTCTCTCTCTCTCTCTCTCTCTCTCTCTCTCTGTCTCTCTCTCACTGTCTTTCACACACGTGTCTCTTTCTATCGCGTTGACTCGCATGTGCGCCACAAGCCTTTCACTCTGCCGGCTTTTCGCCGCATTCTCTCACTTCGTACCCTCCTCTCTCTCTGTCTTTCGCTCTCTTTCGCTCTCTCTTTCTTTCTGTTTCTCTCTCTAGCTTCCACTCTCTCTCTCTCATGCCTTCTTTGTCTTCGCTCTCTTACCGCCGTCTGCCTCGACCGGGCTCTCTATAATATTTCGTCTTTCCATACCTCGCATCTTTCCGCACCCCACACAGCCCCCCCTCCACCCCTGACCGGAGACCCACCCCGTGCGACTCTCTCGCAGTCGCAGATGTCGGAACAAGTTTTTTTCTCCCCCTCGACACGCGAGCCCCGGAGCGCGGCCGAGAACGTTTAATTAAATTAAAGTATGCAAAGCCGTGTCAGGGACCCATTTTCTCCTTCTTCCGCCCCCACCCCCGCTCACCCTTGGAAATTCTCTCATCTTACCTCACCCCCCGGCCGTCCTGCTCCTCTTTCCATCCCACCCCCCTCTCGCCCCGTTCGATGCTCCCGTGACATTTATGACGAGGTTCAAGGGGGGCGGGGAGGGGGAGGGGGAGAGAGAAATGGCGAGCAACGTGATACGCCGAATGTTCGTCGGAATAATCGGTGCGCGCGCGCGCGCGCAAGTAATAATTCGGCCGCCCACGAACGAAATGAGAAGAAAATAAATCTCGTCCTCGGGGGGCGTTGATGGACGAGGCTGGAGGGGGTGGGGGTGAGATTCGTTCGAAGGGCTGAAGGGAGAGAGGATATTTACCTCTCGCGTGTCCAGAGACAGTGACGCGTCCGCTTTTGAAGAGGCTCGGATAATGTCAGGGTATTCAGACCTAACCTCACTTTCGGATTCGCTTTGCGTCTTGGATCCTCGGGAAAGTGCGCTTCACTTGATGATCGCGACGTCGGTGGGGTTGGTGAAAAGGGAGGGTCGGGGGGAGGTTATTCTTTCGATTTGACGAGATACGGCCAGTCAGAATGCTGGCTAATGTCGGAGGCATTCTTTTCTTCCCTCCTGTCTCTCGTTTTCTCGAACGTTTTACGTAATCAGTTATCTGCGCGTAACGTAATCTGGCGATGACAGATAAAGGGAGCGGGAGACTTTTTTTTATTGAAAGACGATGGGAGGAGTACGGCGGAGTGGAAAAATTGCCCTGGTGGCCATTTTGATAGGTACTCGAGTATTTAAACGGTGAAAAACGATTTGTTAAAATAATCTTTAACTGTCTACTTTACGTTATGTTCAAATAATAGTCTTTCGAGAGATAAGAATTTTATTTGAACACAAAGGATGATGCTCTTATTGGAATATTTTGGTATTTCGAATGCTGTCTTCGATCAATGGCACGAAGGAAATGTTCGGTCTCGAAAGCTACCGTACAGTTTGGAGGTAAATTTTATTGGCAATGGTTAGATATCATTGTCACCAGTAAGTGAAAACCGTCAAACTTCCCGAGATCAGTGTCGCAGCGAGTCACGAACCGCTTCGAAAAAGCTCAAAAAACAGCGCCGTCCGAATACGTTCATCTCGCTGGCCGTCAACCTTCTCTCAACCTCCGAAACCCGAGCGTCTAGCGTTTCCAGGACGCCGGAGTCCTGGACGCGGGAAAGGAAAGATTTCGCGCGAACACCCGGACGAGCGTACCTACGCACGATGAAGCACAAATCCTTTACGAGAGGAAATTTATAGCGATGGCGTTTAGCCGAGAAGCGCCGCGGAACGTAACACCTCACTCGCAGGATTCCCGGGGCGAGCAAAAAATAATTAGCGCGGCTAACAATTCTCCCCCGGTCTCATCCGACCCGCGCGCGTACGTCACTCCGACATTTCTCTCGATTTTACCCGTACCTAACACACTTGCACTCTCCGCCATAGTTTCTCTCCGGTCCCGCCGGCTCGCCTCTTTTTTCCCTCCTACCTTTTCAGTTGCTCCGCTGCCCCCACCCATCCCCCTCCTCGCCTCCCCTCCGCCGCTTCAATCCTTCCCACACGCCGGACTCCCTTTTCCGCGCGCTTTTACGTCGGTCTCTTTGAAAAAAAAGGCTCGCAATTTTATACGTAGGAAAAAGTGATGAACCTCGTCGACAATTCCCGCGGGTGTCCTCTCGGGTTTTCTCAAACAGTCGTCGGGGGAGTCGGGTGGGCAAGCGGGGGGGGGGGGGGGCGACACGCTGTTTCTCTCTGGCCTCTTTCCCTCCCTGCGCCGCCCCTCTCGCTCTCTCTCTCTCTCTCTCTGCCCTCCGTCCATCCTTTCCGTCCCCCTTAACCGTCCGACCTTCTCCCTCCGCAGACGTCGTAACTTACCTCGTGCAGTGCACTCAGAATCTCGACACTCCCAGCAATTTCGGGAATTAGGAAACTCTTGGCCCGTAACTCGATTGGTGCGCATTCGAATCCTGTGCTCTTGCCGCTTTGCTCTAACCTCTTACCCCGTGTACTGTCTCTCCCTCTCTCTCTGTCTCTGTCTCATTTACCAGCACCCTCTTCCAACCCGTCTGTCTCGCTCCAACGCGCGTGTCGCGGCTGCTCTGTAACTTGAACTCGTGTTTATTGCACCGGCAAGCGGAAAGATTAGCGCGCGTGTCGGGAACAGTTTCGACGGTGTACGCTAATTTTGTCGGGACGACGCGAGAAACGCCCTCTAAGTGCCCTTGATCGTGCGTCGCGCATGGGACTCGCACGCGACTACCCTCCTCTCCCTCTCTCTCTCTCTCTCTCTCTCTCTCGCCTTATACTCTGTCTCTCTCTCTCTGTCTCGCTGAATAGCGAGTCAGCGGCGACGAATTCGCTCGTTTGCGAAAGTTGAGACCTTAGCGACGAGCCACCTCGAATTTCCGATTTCCGGAACGAAAGGCTTCGGGCCATGTAAGTAGCTGATGCTAATTCGGAAGCTGGCCGCTTCGAAGCTGTAATTCGGCTTCGCGTTAACGAGTGGAAAAAGGATTTTGTTGCGAGGATTAATCTGCTCGCGCTGGCGAGTTTTTCGGTAGGTTCATTTTGGAAGCCGGGTCTTGGCTTAGAGATTGCAGGTGTTTGGACGTTGTGTGGGAGTAATGTGTGTTTAGTGTAAAGTATGGTGGGGTAGGTTGTTGGAGAGGGAAGGACGGTGGTCGGGTCTGGGACAGAAAATGTCTCGTTGTTTGTTGTGCTGTGATGTTTTTGTAAGAGGATAACATTTGGGAATTTTGCGAATTGTGGAAGGAAAGGCAGCCTGAAACATTAACGTATTAGGAAATATTGGGAGCATGCTAATACAGATTGAAAATTGTAATCACAAACAAAATCGTAAACACTATGACATATATAGAAAACTGTAAATACTCAAAGCGGACTTACAATTACAGAACTGCTTAGAAATAAATACATTGAAAAAATTAAGAATCATAACTACCTAAAAATACGTAGATTGAGGAGACTAAATATCGCAATTGTCCAAAAATAAGTAGATCAAGAAAACTGAGAATCGCAACTATCTAAGAATAAGTACACTAAAGAAACGTGAGACATCGCACCGGGCGGTTCGAGAACGATCTCATCCCCAACTGTCCCGTGACACGGACTTCTCCGCACAAAGGGGAGGAAATCACATCTGAAAGACACTAACGGCCGGCCGATAATCCGGTGAAAATACGAGGACTGAAACACTTAACCGCGGGAAACGTGAACGTTTAGGTATCGGCGGCACGGAGCTGGGGAGAGTATCTCGGCAACGTGGGCGAGGACGCTAAGCCAGAGATCGGCCGTAAATTCGGGGCAGGGGTCGATCGACGTTCATCGCGAGGCAACGATCTGTCGACTGCCAAATCGACGAAAGAGGCAGTAATAAAGTTGTCGACGACGTGAGACCTGCGCAGAATTTAATCTCGGAGGAGAAACGAGAATGAATCGAGTTCTTCAGTTCTCACATACGTTACTGGTCTCTCTCTCTCTCTTTCTTTCATTTTCTCTCTTTCATTCTCCCTCTCTTTTTCACTCTGTTTTTCACTCTCTCTCTCTCCCCCTTTCTCTCTCTCACTATTTGTCTGTCTCTCTCTCCTCTCTTTCTCTCTGTCTCTCTCACTCTCTGCACTTTGTATCCCTCTCCTCACGTACGTTTTCGGTGCCCACATTTTTTCATCCCTTCCGCCGCCCTCTCACCCCTGGACTCGCCGGTACATTCCCATCCCTCGAGACTCGACCCTTCGACGTCGAACGGCAAGGAGGTCGTTGGCGGAAGGTTGGAGGTACGAGGTTGGAAAGTTCGCGGGTGGCAAAGGGTGGCGGGCACGGACGGCGAACGGTCAGAAACAAGAGGAATTTTATTTAGTGCGGGCACTAAACTCCCAAAGAGGAAGTCCCTTTGTGTCGTACGGTCCTCCCCACCCTCCCCCTCCGACTCTGTCCCCACCCCTCGTCGAGCTCGTCTTCGTAGCGTTCGTCGGTCTCGGGTCGAGACTTTCGACCGGATTCCCGAACTACAATATCCAAGTAACCGTTTCGAATACCGTCGGCATCTCCGGTATCAAGGAACGTTTACACCCGCCGTTCATCGCTTCTGTCCGGAGGGAGGTTGTAGCGGGGGTGGGTGGAGGGGCGGGAATCAATTTCGATTGGCATCGCGGCGGCGGTATTGTTTTTTGTCCTCGGACCGTGGTATGCGGGCGGCGAGCGACGCTTTGGCAGGAAAATTGTGTGTCTGGGTTTAGCGTTGGCACCGCCGATTTATTGGCGGTTGATAATGGTATTGGGGCCTGCGGTGGACTCGCTGCTCGTCTCCTCCTTTTTTTTTTGGTTCAGTTTATTAGGTGGGAATTAAGGTTGCAGATCTGAATCTTTTCTGCTATGCACGTATATATCGTTTTAATTTTAGAATTTGTTATTGAGGTGTTGAGTGTATAATCTTACAATAAATTGAATTGAAAATGTGTTGAGGTGTATAATCTTTCAATAAATTGAATTAAGAATGTTTACAATTCCCACATTATCCTTATTGGACGAATACACAGACGCTCAGTTCGTTTAAATGTCCACGTAGCCTAAAAAACATGAAAAAGACAATGTAACACACCGCCATTAACGCCGATAAATGCATCCTCGCTCCCTCAATAACAATAAACCGAAAATACAGGCCGGGAACAGCACACCGTTGGTAATCAATCTTTGAAGAACTGCTCCTACCCGGAGTACCGCGGAATAATAAACACGCAAACCGATTCCAACCCCCTCGAGAACAAGCCCTCACGAAGCAGTTTAGCGGAAACAAGAGTCAGCGCCCACTGCCGTCCGATTTAATCAGCTCCGGGCGAAAAAAAGTTCAGCTCTCGGAATCGAAGCGGTCGAACGAAAGAAATCGCGGCGAAAATTTCATTCACCCTTCCACCCCCACCTCGCCCCTCCTCCATATTCGGGTGGCGAAACTCGTGCAAATCCGCGACAGTGCGCGCAGGACAATAATTCACTTCCCGTTGGAGGGCAATTATCGGTTTTCGCGAAACTGATTATCCGGCGATTAACGGCGGCCTGACTCCCGTTCGCGCCGTTATTTAAATGCCACCCGGTGTCGAGTGACTCGCCGAGGATCGGTGTAATAAGAAATGGAAGAAATTGCGGCCTGCTCATGTGCGTGGAGGATCGAATTTCGAGCGGGAACGAGGCGTGAGATTGTGCGTGGAGGGGAATGACATTGAGCTGACCTTCACGGCGGGAGATTGATTATAATGATGGCGTTTTGAGTATTTTCATCTTTAGCGCGCTTTTTTCGCTAACAATTTTCTCAGATACTTCAGACAATAAAAATTTTCAACTGATATATGCCTGTAGCCTAAATGGAAATTCGACAATAAAAGGTCTGATACCTAAGTAACCAAAATTAACATTTCCTAACACTTATCAAATCATCAAACACCAGTGCTTCAACAAGAAAGAAATAATAACTTATTCAATTCTCTAAGCATGTATTAAATCTTTTTACACTTTTCAGTTCTTCTCTGAATACAAAGTGAAATTGGCATTCTTAATTAATCCATCTGATTCAATTTCTTAGTCTAATTGCGAGTCAATTAACACTAACTTTACATCACATCGCTTCAAGAGCAAAACGATTCGACTGCTTTTATCCTCTAACGCCAGCTTCATTTTTATTTTACACTCAGCATTCTTCCCATGGCTGGATCGCCTCTACACGAGAAGAAAATAACGACGCGGATAAAGACGTGAAAAAAATTGGACACTCCATTCCCGTCGGTATCATTCGATATAGATGGCGCGAGTTTTGCTTGGAGCGAACGTTGATCGAGGTTGACGGATGAAGCGGAATGGCGGAGTAAAAATAAAACAACCGGTTGTTAAGCGAGAATGAAGGGGAACCGAGAGACACTTTCGAAACGTGTTAACCAAACAGCCCGTCGATTTTTGTTTGCTCGACCCGGGCGTGAGAAGCAGTCTCGAAAATAAGCAGCCGGCTCGCAGATGAGACTCGAACCGCAAATAAATCGAACAACCGAACGAAATCCGTCGATTATTGAAACATTATCATCGGCAGCGCAAAGAGTATCAATCACCAATTAAACGGATCGACTCGTCGCATGGAAAGCGTGACACTCGTAAAACTACGCTTCGATCTTAACCTGAACATTTGATCGGCCGCGAACGAATCCGGGCACGAAAAACCTCGCTAAGCGGAACGAACTCGGAGAGGTCGTTGTTACCTAACCGTTCCGCAAGAACCTCCGGCAAAAAAACGAGTGCTCCTCGGTGCGGTTATCGTCTCCCGATCCGACCGAGGGTAGAATCGAACGTGTCCTCCGTCCCAGTCCATCATCGGTGTATCGACGTCGTTCACACCATCACGTTCTTCCATCCTTCTCCCACCCAAGGCCGTTCAGGTTCCTAAATCCAGCCTGCGCTAAGCGCAGGCAATTCTCGGCCAGCGTCTCTCACCTTGAAAACGCAAGAGCCCCGAAAGAGAAATCCGAACGGAAAGCGAGGAGCCACCCTATCCCCCGATACGTCTAATAAACGTGACAATTTATTTTCCGGCCTCCTGGGAACGATTTACGGCCGGGCGTACATTAGATCGTACATAAAAATCCGTAATATATCGGCTCGTAATAGATCGTCTCCTTTCCGGCGTCCTCCAGTGGGAAAGAGACGTTCGGGTACAAGAGACGGTAGTGGTCGGTAAAGGGAGAGAAGGACCCGGGAGAAGAGTAGGAGGTGGGGTAGGGGGTGGGGTGGGGTTGACATATTTGAGCTCCGAAGGAAAGGCCCAAGATTTATGCACGCTCGGATCTACGCATACAGACGCTCTGGATATGGACCGAGATTCTTCCCGACTGACAGTGGAGTGGGAGGGGGAATGGGTAGAGGAGCAGAGGGGGTGGGAGGGGGAGTAAAAAAGAGTACGGAGTAGAAGAATATCGCGATCTCGAAGCGAGTCCGTTTCTTGCACTTCGATGATTGATGAGCTCTTGTTTACGCGCCCAAACTTACCCACCTTCGGCATTACAGGCACCCTCTCTCCCTCCGCCTGCCTCCTCCCGCCCTTTCCACTCCTACTTCCGGCTTCCTGCGTCCCATTCACTCGCCGAGAACCCGGCGTGTTATCCTTCCGCTCGCAGCGAACAGGAGCGAAGAAAAGACGCACTCGAGTCCGTCCGACGCTCATCGGCCGTACTCGTTTTTCTTTCCCGTCCTCACTCATTATTCCCCCCCCCCCCCCCCCCTCCCCTCTTCTCTTCCCCACTACACCGCTTTCAGTCTCTGCCTTCAGCCTGGCGCTGGCCATCTCTCCAGCTCCGGCGTCCCACTCCGCGGTCGGCGTCGGTCGGTCAATAGCGCCTCTTCATTCGCTTACAAGCGAATCCTGCCCGGGCGGCCGGTGTGTACTACATCTTTTTGCGGCCGACGGGATGCATAATTAATTTTTTCCTGCCGACCGTTTTTCACGGCGGCGTCGGCGGCGGCGGCGGGAGGATGCGCGCGCGCGCAGCCGGATTCTGGGCCGCGGGGGTGGGGTGGCGGTGTTTGATTCCTAAAACTAAATAATTCTCGGGAGTGAATAATTGACCGCGGTTCCGGTCCTCGCTGGTTTGTATAGACTCCACTCTCTCTCTCTCTCTCTCTCTCTCTCTCTCTTCCTCTCTCTCACTGACCCTCTCTCTATCTGTCTATCTATCCATCTGTCTCAACAAATCGTCCCTCCTGTCTGTTTCCTCCTATCTACTCTCAGGACCATTCAAACCTGTCGCGCTCGATATAACGAAGCACGTAATCTATTCAATCGGTGGAACGTCAACGTTATCGCCACAAAACGGTCGGCGTAACGTTGAAAAGATGAACTCGACTTGAGCCGGCTCGGCTCGGCGAAAAAGTTTGCCAGCCGCGTCGCGTTCGCAAAAAGCGTCGAGCGATGAATGTGCCGCGCACGAATGAGAGACGATGATGAAGATGCGTGATCATGAAGATGGAGGGGACGCGTCGGGGCTGGCCCGATTATTTTTGCAAGTCCGATGGAAACTCTTTCGGCCGGCTTCATTATTAATTCCTTGACGTTCGGCCGCGGCGCCGCTGCGAAATTGGCGAAATATAGAGTGCGGCGAATGAAGTTTACGGCGGTTATGTAAAATGAAAAATTTCAAATGTACATGGCTCGCAGCGGGAAATTTAAAGTGGCTGTGACGTACGCTCGGGGGTGTTTGTTCCGGCTGACTGAATTTCGGGGCGAGTCGATCGTTTCTGGGAATTGCGACGACACTTGAGTGTCTCAATTTTAAGCTTATTAATTATTTTGACAAGATATAATAATGAATATAGATGACATGTTAGTTGTGGTTTATTTAATTTAATGACACGTGCCTAAAGGAACATTTGACTTTTTTGCGATCTTCGAGAAATTTGAGAGAAGCTACGAACGCGCCGTCCTCCAACAGGCATAATTCAACCGATTAGAATTCTCGACCCCTTCACCTCTCAATCCCTCAATTCTCCCCTTCCATATCTCCTCCTCCCCCCTACCTTTCCATTTCACTACACGATTACATCGAAGCCAAGGAACAATGTGAAACGAACGAAACGAGAACGCCGAAAGAGAGTCGGTCCTTCGACATTAAACTTTCCATCCCTCCGACTTGGCACGAGGCATTCGGCCTCTTTCTCTCCCCTCCTCCCCTTCCTCTCCCCACCCCCTCTATTTCCCTCCCGGCTCTTTCTCCGACAGTTGATGGAATGCATAATTAATTTTTCAAGCCCGGTGTCAAGCACGGTCTTTTTCGCGAAATCGCCGTGATAAGGATAAGTGGATTACATTGGGGAAGGGAGAGGGGATGGTGAGGGTGAGGGGTGGGGGGAGTCGGCCCGATGAAAATGTTACGTCCCGCGCAATTTTGCTCGAATTTGCCCGGAGCCTCGCGGGTACTACGGTACCTCCTTTCGTTTACGTTAACACGGCCGGCTATTACGTCGGGGCCGTCGTTTATTCCCTTTGATCCTCCGCCAGGATCGTCCGTGTGCACCTGCACACCTTCGGCACGCTGCGCCAGTGGCCCGTGCGCGCGCGCGCGCTCGGTGAACTTTCCGCGTCGCTTTTCGCACGACCGGGCGAAATTTTTGTGCCGAATTATTCTGTCGATGATTTTTTCGAGCTGGTTCGATTGACAGGATTTCGTCCTTCGAGGAGTGATGCTGCTGTTTTTTTGATCCTGGAATTTGTTTTTTCCGAGTTTTGAGGACGAAAGGTGTCGGGATCGGAATCGCGAGTTTTTTGGGGGCGTCTATTGAAATGGGTCGAATAAGAGGGTCAAAAGTGACTCTGAACAGTATGAAATTTGAAATGAGCTGTTTGAGGGATTAAAAATAGAAGGGTTCGCGTCAATTTTCAACTTTTCATCTCGACTGTGGGGATGGGAAAGGCTGAAATGCATTGTCAGAACCAACTACCAGTTTCTCAGAATCTGGTGGACAAGATGCCGGACATATCCGACATGCCGACATGCGAAGATGTGTCGTATGTGTAATACAAAAAACGATAAGAAACGAGAATCTCTATATTAATGCCAGGAATGTGATGTTGGGTTATGCGTGCATCCGTGTTTTTAAATATACCATTCGGAATTAAATTATTAATCACTATATTATATATTATGTTTTATTTTTTACTCTAAATTATATACTATCTCTTCACTTTTTTTAATGATTAATGACATTTTTTTACCTATTAAATATGTTTATATCTTATGTAGATATTATGAGTATATCGTTTTAAAGAAAAATCCCTTTTCTTCGAAAATACACTATCCACGCGCAATGCGAACACTTTCGGACCGTACCGCCGTACCGAAAGGGATAACAAATTGAAACTCATATAATGATTGTCACATAACAGACGTATATATCTTATTTAACGCAAATGTGAAATTAGTCCAATTTGCCACGATTCGCTAATTTTCATCTTTCTCGCCGTAACGTCCGTCTTCCTGCCTGTCACTGTCAACCGTTAATCAGAACGTCGTGAACGACTGTGCACTATTACGATTGACATTCCCGGCCGCCATTTTTACACCGAATCAGAGGCAAGCGACAAGCTCGTTCACTCCCTGCAATCCATTCTTCCCTCGCCGTTCGTTTAATTAACCTCGCCGTCCGACGTTATTAATTAAAAAAATGTTTCACCAAGCTTAATTTAAGTGTCCGCTCCCGTTCTCGCGGTAGACAGTGCAGGAAATTGCGCTGACTTCCCGACGATATCGTAATTGATCCTTTCGTTCGACGCTTTAACGAGTCAGGATCAAAACATGAGGTGCGCGCGCACCCTTTGCCAGTCACCCGGATTCGCATTTAATTTCGATAAAAGCGTCCCCCTTTCATTACGCGCACCGAGAGTGTCATTCCGTTATACAGCGCTGACTTTCTTCTCAGCTCGCACTTTCATTGACTTCCGCGAGGCAAAATTCTAAATGCTCTCTCGCACTCTTTTGTTTCGGCGTATGATCGATGTTCCAGGAGGGAAATGTCGGTATTGTCCTCTAACGAGGCAATTTAATGAATTTTCGTCGAGGCCGCGACTTTTAATTGCGATTTTTGTTCGGTCTTCTTGGCTTCGCTCACCTTTTTTTTTGTCTCCCCCCCCGTTAATTATATCAACGCGGCCGAAAGTATATCGTTGCTTTTCCCCCGGCGCTTTCTCCGTGACATTGTCATTTCAATCCGCCAATTTTCAGGAACGCGATGCTCATTAGTCGGTACATATCCGTCGGGTTATTTCTGGGAAAGTCGAGCGACTCGCGCGAGCCGCATTATTCTGTTATTCAATTTGCGAGTGACGCACCGAGTGCGGCCTGTTTTGCCAATTTGTCGGGAGGAAAGTCGCTGCTCGCGTGCAAATCGTCTGTTAGCGGGGATGTTTACGTCCGCTGTGTTTGTAATGGGCTACTTGTTGTCAGTTTTTGTTATAGCGCGGCGAGCGGTTCAAGAAATTGTAATTTCCATCGATTGTAATTTGATAATATATTGGATTATTTTTTTAGGGGAAGATATTTGTGACCGTCATGTTTTGAATGATTTACATATTCTCAGGATTTATATTAGTGTGGGTTAGCGTGGAATTATTTTGTTTAGGTGAGGAGTTCGAGAAATTTTAAATGGCAACGATTCTAATTTGGTAATATATCAAAATATGATTTTACGGAAAGATTTATGCAATCCTCTTGTTAAGAATGGTTTATACATACTCAGCTTTGCTATTTGTGCGAAAAAGAATAGTATTATTTCAATTTATAACTTCCAGTATGATGCTTTTGTCTTATTGTGTTGATGTTTATTACATTTCTGGATACAAATGTCAATTGGACATCTTGCTTTTCCAAACTAAAAAAGATTTACAAGTTGACACGATGCTTTAATTTCCTTCATTTCCTTAGTCAAAAAAGAATAAGTAGAATGAATATTCGCAGCTGTATTCTGCAAATGTA
This sequence comes from Anoplius nigerrimus, assembly GCA_914767735.1. Taxonomy (NCBI): domain Eukaryota; kingdom Metazoa; phylum Arthropoda; class Insecta; order Hymenoptera; family Pompilidae; genus Anoplius; species Anoplius nigerrimus. The sequence goes on from OU612086.1 coordinate 1,115,325, forward strand.
CTTTTTACAAACCAAATTGAAGAAAACCACAACGACATAACTTTCAAAATTCCACGAGATTTCGCAGAATTTTGGTTCGTTGCAAATTAAAATGCCAGCGGCCGAAATTTGATTCCACATTCCTGCTTATCTGTGTATTAGCATGAGAGTGTGTACCTTTCTTTTGTAGCGTTACCGTTCCATTACAACGTCTGGTGGAATGTACATGAACAGTTTAATGAATATTTCCAGCCATTTTAATTTTACAATTCCGAATGAGCGCCCCCGCAAAATTTACAAGTTTCATACTGCATCGTGACATTGATCATCTTCTTAGCGTCGCATTTAATTTGACAATTTTCATTTCACACAGCTGTAGGCCGCGCTACATTGAATTTAGCAGGTTACATTAATTACCGTAATTTTATCGTATCATTAGCAATATATTCAGTTTCACATTGCTTGACAACACTCATTAATCATTCCGCCGGAATTACAATTAATTTGACAAATTTGTGTTCCTTCCCCCCTGCAGCTCGAACCACTTCCGTCTTCTTTCCTTCACTGCACATCTCTCTATGTTACATTGTAATCTATTAATTTTCCTAACTAGTTTTTAGTTCATCCAAGTCCACATCGATTCTAATCTTTCTTACTGCACATTACGCATACGATCACTCATACTCACGAGCGTAATTATTACATCATACGTTACAATCCCGACAGCGTTAATAACATTCAACGGACATTACATGCTTTCCAGTTAATAATTTCTCCCACAATTTCGCGCGAAAGTTCTGTTTCTCCTTTGCAATATCAATTACAGCACTCGCTTGTAACATTACCTTTTCGATACGCGTATCGCTTGCAACGAACATTCACTCACACGCGTCTTCCGAATCTCGTTACCACCGAACAATTACATGCTCAAGGTCGCATGTATCATCGATGTTAATATTCCGCGAATAACAGCGATGCTTTGCAGTTTCGCATCGTCCGCAAATTCAGCCATTCCCAGAATCGAGAAAACGATCAATGTACCTCACCCCCAAAGGGATGTTAATTAGACTGAAGATTACATTGTAACCGAACAACGTGACTTGCGACCTCTGATCTGTTAATTCCTGTTGTAATTTTAGTAAAAAGTGTATTTCACCAATGAGCGAACTGAAGTGTGCGTGGGGCTCATTATTATGGTGGTGTAGTGGAAGTTTGAGTACACGGGGTATATTACGCATATTAAGGGTGCTCGCGTATTCAAACGTTAAGGGTCACACTCAACCCTTCATCGGCCGCCCGTTCACGTGCCGACTTCCACCGGGTGCTGGATCATTTCTTCTCAAGAACTAGAAGAAAAATGTAGAATAAATTGACGTTAATAGCGAACATGAAAGCGGAAGTTGAGTGGCCGGAAATAGTTCAGTCGGATTTCGTCGGTGAAGTAATGTGAAATTAGTTCTTGCTTTAAAATTGTGATGAACTTGTTGCGATTATCAGGCAGCGTGTGCATATGTATGTGTACATGACTAGTATGTGTTCAAGGTCGACATTATAGTTGAAAAAAATCGTTGATCGGCTGTTTATTAGAACGAAACAATTGAAATTTTTGTTGCTGATGTTAAAGTGTATATAGACGACGGAACCCATTGTTTATACTTTTAATTTGAATTCTATTAAATTGCAGAGGTTATTGATCCTTCGTGCTGTGTTTCATTATTTACTGTTTTCTGTCTTTGTTACAAAGAGATTGAAGCGGTTATAGAAATATATTTATGACTGGTATGTGCATGTGCTGGAAGCTGCCTTGAAAAAGAAAATATATTCGTATACAAGTAATTCGCAACAGTCTTACAAGATATAGAAGTTTCTCGGAAAATTCAAAACTCCAAAAAATATCATAGTCACTCTAATTCTGATTCCTTTCTATATTTCACACTTCTATACCGCACATGACAAGCAAATTAATTTATTTGATTTAATTTTATTTAAGCAAGAACTTTCCTTCACTGTTCCCTTATCCAACTTCTGTCGAAAATGGCCAATTAGAAGTTAGCGAAAAGCAACAGTTCCTTGTTTGCTTCCGCCCACATTGTCCGTGTAACTTCTTCTTCCTTTTAGGGTAGTCAGTCTATCAGAGTCTAGCACGCTATCACACTTTCACGATACTAATCTACACACTACACGTAGAGTACATCAGTTCAACGGAATAATCATTTATTCACAAAAAATTCTATAATCATTTCAAGTAAATTCTCACGACCATCCTTAAAGATATCGTGAAGCCTTACAAGCTCCGATGACGTCACCATACCGTAGATACCTGCCACTTGGCAATAAAAATCCGTACAGCGACCAAATTCGACCTTCCGCCCCTTGCCGACGCCGACAGAACCGATATCGCTGTTCGATTGATCGGATTCTGGCGTCGTCAGCGACTCGTCTCCGAAATCGATCGTATATTAACGCGGTCGGTGGGAAAACATGAAATTCACCCTATTGACGGTGCGGGAATATCCGCGCTCCCAATGAAAACGTTTAATGGCTCGCGATGCCGTCCGGCGTCCGGCGTCCGGCGTCCGGCGCTCTTTCGCTCTTTCGCTCTCGCGAACATTGGCTCGCTCGCCGCGCAATAATTAACGTAACGTCAATTAATCGCAGCGCCGTTTTGTCGGCGAGTGTGGACGAATTTGCCGACTCTCGAAATCGGCGGAGCCGACGGACGCGCGCGCGTCGTCCGCTCATAATCCTGCGGATGCCAGTCTGTCGACATTATTCGGAACGATTTTTTTTCTTATTTTCCTTTTGTTTTAATTGTGGTTGAGGTGCAGACGCTTAGACGCGAAATGTTTATTGGCTGGCAAGTGGTGGGGGACACTTATGTATTGGATCCTGATTTGTCAGACCTTCGAAGTGTGGACCGTTTGTTTTTAAAGTGGTGTAAGTTTTTTTAAGACGAAAATTATATGACCCAAAACTAAAATCGGAAAGCAAAAATATAAGTATTATATAACTTTGAATTAGTTTAGTGTAAACTTTTTATTTATGTGATAGTTTTTCTTTAAGTTTATTTATACCGTTTTTTATATAAGTGATCCATATGCAATGAAAACATTCTTGAAAGTTGATAAAATGTCATCGAACAAAGAAAGAAGGGAAATGTTTAACATTCCGTTTGGCAAAGCCAAGTTTGGCTGTTCGTGCACGAAACAAAATATTTGTTTAATGCGATTGAATACTTTTGCGTTTGTCCATTTTTAGTCGTCTGTTCCTCGTCGGTTATTAAGTGAACAATGCGATCACGGACAAAAGAAATGCACATAGTGCTTTGATTCGACGCAGTCTGAAACAGGCGCAGTTGGAATTATGCCAAACATATTTCCAGTCAACTTTTGTCGCGCAATAAGAATAACAAGGCACGCTCGAATAATCGCAGTTTTCATAGTATTTTAATTACCCCGACTTGCGCGGAGCAACGGCGTTAATTAACAATGGGGGTACTTAACGCGGTCGAGTTAAGTAGGGCACCCTGCATAATACAGGGACATGTACAACCCGGAGGTTCGAGTATAGAGGGTCGGAAGTTTTTGATTCTGACCGTGTACGGGGAATAAAAGCCCACGGGAATAACAGTCCTGTATATTCTAGCTGATCGGCCAACACTCAATTGGCACTTCTCACCTCGGGCTATTCTCCATTTATGGAAGAGCAGTTATATTTATTTGCGATCAAGATATCGAGTTGAACGTCGTGGATAATAAAGAACGATGGGTAATGAAGCCGTTCGAAAGGGTAGTAGTACACATTTTTGATTGTATATCGATTGGTCTGTAAAAGGTATACTGTTTCTGCGGTGAGAATACTCTGTGTTTTTAAATATGTGGTTGTGGATGTACCACAGTATAGAATTATTGAAATTTTGGTATGCTTAAAAGTATAACGTAATCCACGTATATTATTGTGGTATTAATATAATTCAAACTATGACTACTTAGCATATATAACTTATTCAAAATTTATAGCAGAAATATTTAAGTTATTTGATTAAGTATATCGATAGCCAGCGAATAATAAGTTAAAAAACAAATTTAAGCTTTGGCACCCTTGAGCGTAATTTTTTGACCCAGTTTACATCAATATCCACACGTCAAATTACATATGACATTAAAACATCCATTGTTTACATATAACTAATAACCCTTCAATCGCACATTTATTTAACCATATAAATCCCCTACTTATTTAGCACGATTTATAAACTCAATATAATATAAATATAACTATAAATAAAGTGCAACATAACGACTCACAATCATATTCTTGCCGTCGCAGTCAGGTTTGCAATTTTTGGACCCACAACATACGGCCCATAAAATATGAGAACTCAAATAGTTGCAAAGCATACATACAATTCATAAATATAATATAAACAATTCCTATCTGATCACACTTCCATTTAGCCATATACTTAAATGTCTGAAATACATACCACGACCAAACAAAATACCTCACACCCAACATACAATAAGTAACCGATCACTTTTAAGCTCTCCCAATCAGATTCGTAACTTCCCGTATTCTCACACACAATCCAACGACGAAAGCTTCCGTCACTACCATACATTATTCAAACACAAAGTAGCATAACCCCACACATTCGTCACCTGCATACATAAAACCGAACATGCACCCACTCGCTAACGTACACAAACCCATAAACGGCCCAAATACCTCCTACGATCGAGTCAAGCACCTCATACCCAGCGAACAATAAGTAACAGCGCAATTCTAGCTCTCGCTTCAGAACTTTTTGACCCGGCACACACGCGCGTCTGAAAGCCCACGGGAGCAACAATCCTGAGTATCCTGCTAGATCGAGCAATATCCAATTGCTAGCCTGCTGCCCTGCGGCCTCTCTGTCTCACACACTCTCTCTCACTCACTCTCAAACAGAAGCACGAGCAACCCCAGAGGAATGCGGAGGAACTCGAGGGCTCAGTGGTTTGTTGTCGCTTTTGGCCGGAAGCGCGGCCAGTAAGAAGGCAGGACGTGTGCATAGCATCCGATTTACGAGTGGTTAACGCAAAGGGGCCGAATGATTTCGCGGCTAGCGATGTCCTCTTAACGAGGCAATTCGGCTCACGGACATCAAAGCCGTAAACAATATTGGACGCCGCTTTATGCTGGCCCGCGTTACGACCTTTCGTCGTCCACGCGCGCCGAAAGAGGCTATATTAAATGTGTGCAGTTAACACAGCAAGCCGAATGAGATCTGCTCGGTTTAGGGTAAGCGAGACACGGCCGAGAGTCTTCCATTCGGACCTGAGGGATAAGTTTTCTTCATTCTGTTATCGTTTGAGAAGTTCACGTGACAAATTGGTTGAGTCCGCTTTTTTAAATATTTTTGGTTTGTGTGCGTGTGTGTGTGGTTCATTTATACTGCTGATGAATTGATGATAAATAATGATGTGTTGTAAGAAAAGTGATTTATTATTTCCGTGGGAAATCTTTAAAAAGATGGAAAATAATTATTCTTCAATTATTTATCTTATTATAAATAAAAATTGTGTTCTTTATTGTATTGTTCGATTACATACAGTTCTATCAAAATTTCCTCTTCTTTATTAATTATTATTCTCTAATTTAAATATAAATATTAATACAATTGATTGTTGATCATTAATAAATAAAGCGCGCCGCCATAAAGCGAGGAGGCCGCGTGCGCTGGTCCATTATCTCTCGTTAATTAGGGCCGAGCGGCCATCTTGTTAATGATCGCTTAGTGCGATCGCACTCTCGCTTAGCCGACCAACTTTGACCTTTTGCGATGTGCGCGCGCGCGCGCGCGCGCGCAATGTCAAGATGGCGGGTATCGTCAAGTGCGTGGCTCGAATTTTGACGGGACGGAATTTTGATTGATATCGAGTGGATGCTCGAAGTTGAGCAGCTTGATAATAATGTAGGAAGTCTGTGTTCGGGGGCTCTGGATTTACACTCTTTATTTTATAAATATTTAATGACATTCTTTATTTGCTTTCACTCTCGCAAGTTTTACTCAGCAGGTTTTGACTCTCAGATTCACACTCAGCGCGAAATATTTCCGCTACACCCTTGTTTGTCTTTTATTCTCCTTTATTCACGCATTTCACTCACACACCGAACACGCTCATACACACATTCATACGTAGGTTTCCACAATAATATGTTTGCTGTTTTCAACTCAGTCTTTCATCGTTGGACTCTATGTTGTTATGGAATCTAACGGACAAAAATGTGTTTTACTAACGATGAAAGTCGAATATATGTTTTGGTTAAATGTTAACTGAGTACATACGCAGGTTCTTGTAATCTGTAAAACCTCGAGTGCCTGTATATTTAGTAATCGATAAAAATATCTTAGAGAATTATCTTATTTAACTGAGATGTTACTGATTTATAACTGATTTGGTTTTGGATAATGGTTATCTAACGACGGTGTTGTTTAAAATAAAGCAAACAGTGCAACATAGTTAATACCACTGGCATTAGAGCACTACACATATCACATTGTACAAAGCAGCCTGCAGGGAACATAGGCATTTATCGTTCTTACAGTTATATCCTGGATTTCCGCTTACAGGAATTAACCGTGCACCATCATCATTAATTAGAATTTTCGCTTACAACCAATGTTACATTAAGTATTTTGTAAAGTAGAAAGATCCTGATCAACGGAAATTATTAACAATAATAATTATAATCTGAGAATAGTAAGTAACTTTACCGATTTGTCATATATTTTTTTGAACATCTAGAGAGTACAGTGCATAATATAGTATAGTATGTAGGATGGTGGGAGGGTTAAAAGAGAGAGTCGGATAAAATGTAAGAGTTTAATAATGTACGTAAATAAAGAACAAAGAATCTACATCCGCTCGGACCGCGACTTAGCATCGAACTGTTTTGCGAAGTGTCCTCTCCACGCGCCCTGTGCCCTTCCACCCAGCACACTCATTCGTCCATACCCGCGTACACAATCACACATACACACCAACCACGATCAGACGACGCGCCGCGAGGAATCGCCAACACTGTCCGTGCATTATGTCCCACATTCGGCCATTCCTGACTCATCTTCAGTCCCTGAAGACAATGCTACGTAAGGCTTCATGTAGTCCGCCGAGGTAGAAGTTACCTTGGGCCCTTCGTCGTCCCCTACTCGAACAACCTCATATCGATGGTTTCTTTTTATACGGGACACTCTGTATGGACCTAGAAATTTCTTTTTGATCTTCAGCCCAGGCCCAAATTGCGTGCGCTTGATTGCCACCAAATCGCCGATCCCGTAAATCCTCGCGTCTTTACAAAACTTATCGTGATTTCGTCGATTTTCTTCCTGAACCTTCATAATGTTCTGCTTGGCAACATGTCTGAGTTCGTCCCGTTCATGTCGGAATATTTCTGTCGACTCTTGCTCTATTAACTTTAGAATCTCCAACTCGTCTTTCCGTCGCATCTTGGTGCCGATTAGAACTTCAAAAGGTGTCATGCCGATGCCACGCTGATACGTACCATTGATCCCCTGTTGCACCCTCCTGACATGCTTGTACCATTTATCGGGCGCTTCTATGGACAACTTCGTTAATATAGGAATAATTATGCGATTTATTCGCTCCACCTGCCCGTTTCCTCGGGGTACGCCGACCGTTGTTAAAACATGTTCTATCCGCTCCTCCTCGCAATAATCCTTAAATGCTCGGGACGTAAAAGCCGTTCCTCTGTCCGACACTATCCGCTGTGGGTTGCCGAAACACTGCTGTTGAAGTGTTAGTTTCTCTATCACCTCTTTGGAGTCGGTACTCTTCGTGGGGTAGAGCCAAACAAATTTGGAAAAATCATCCACTACCACAAAGAGGAACTTATACAGCTTGTTCGTGGCGGTCATGGGACCCAGATGATCGACGTGGAAGGTAGTCAGCGGTGCTTCTCCCTTTGAAATTGGTATCAACGTGCCCTCCTTTCTCCCCTTTTTCCTCTCAGCAAGTACGCATGGCACGCAACAGTCAACGAAACGTTGCAACTTCTCTTCAAGATTAGCGATATAATAATCCTTCTTTAAACCTTCTGCCATTTTCCTCACTCCAAAATGTCCGTTATCGTGAGCCCTTCTGATCATCTCGGTTTGGAGCTTTATGGGAAGTACTACCACTTCGCGTTCTTCGATTTTCCTCATGAGCATCTTGTTCTTGAGGAAGTAGTTCTCGTACGGTTCTTTAATTAGTATGCTTTTAATAACTCGGAGACGTTCTTCTTCATCCTGCGCCTTCCGAATCATAGCAAGTAATTTATCTTCGATGACCATTACTGGATATCGACTGAGAGCGTCGGCGTGTCTTAATCGGTTCCCTGGTCGGTGTTCTATTTTGTAGGAAAACTCCTCCAGCAGCAATGCCCAACGTGCTACCTTTGGTGATAAATCTTTTTTCTGCTCCAGAGTTTTCTTGAACGCGTCGCAATCAGTTACAATCGTAAATGATAATCCGAACAGGTAAACACGAAACTTTTTTACAGCGGTTATAACTGCTAACATTTCTAATTCATACGAATGCAATTTGCTTTCGGTATCCGACGTTTTACGACTCATATAGTGGACCGGATGAAATTCCTTTTCGTTTAGCGCTTTTTGTAACAAGACCGCCCCGAAGCCGTCCTTACTTGCGTCCGTGTGCAGCTCCGTGTCGGCAGCCGGATCGTATATGCGCAGGATTGGCTCTCGCGACAATATGTTTTTTAATGTGTCGAACGCTCGCCTTTGAGACTCGCCGAAACCATACACGTGCGTCTCCTTTAGCACCTCGGACAACGGGCGTGCTATCTTCGCGTAATCTTTAATAAACCTTCGGAAATAGCCGGTTAGGCCTAAGAAACTTTGTATATCTTTCTTTGATTTTGGTTCAGGAAATCGGTCAACCGCTTTAATTTTCTCTGGCGACGGATTTATGTATCCATTTTCAATTTCGTACCCGAGAAATTCTACACGCTTTTTAAGAAATTTACATTTTTGCCAATTGATATTTAGCCCATTCGCAGCGGCCACCACCAACGTTTCGGTCAGTCTATTGAACGCATCGTTTTCATCGGTACCCGGAACAATTACATCATCGATATATACAAACATCGTTCCTCTACGTATCAGGTCTCGAAATATATCGTTCACGAATCTAACGAAGCTCGCGGGACTATTGCATAATCCAAATGGCGTTTTATTGAACTCAAAATGTCCTAACGGGGACACAAACGCGGTAAACTTGCGACACTCTTCCGCGACTGGGACATGAAAAAACCCATTTTTCAGATCGAGGACGGAGAAGACACGAGCATTCGCCAACTCGTCGATACAGTCGTCTATTAAAGGCATCGGGAACCTATCTTTTACTATTTTCTTATTCAGTTGCCTATAGTCAATGCACACTCGATACGCACCGTTTTTCTTTGGCACTACTACCACCGGACTTGCATACTCGCTTCTACTGGGACGTATAACGCCTTCATCCATCCATTCCTCGATTTGGCTACTCAAAATTTCTTTTTCTTTTGGAGCCAATCTACGCGGACGCTGACATACTACTTCGTCGTCTACCAAAGAGATTCTTGTCTCTACGGTAGTCGCAACGCGTTTCGCCGGTGTATACTTTTGAATAAGTTCTTGCACTTTTGTTTGATACGGTTCGGCTATCTCTATCTCATTCGGTGCATCTTCTACAATATTCATTATCTGTGTCACTTGACGTTCGTAATCGCTTTCCACTCGGGCTACGCTATCGGTTACCGGTTTATCAATTTCACCTTCTTCTCGCGTCTCGCCTTCTGCCAATATTCTTATCGTAACCTGACCTCGCCAAATATTTACTTCGACCACCTTCAAAAATTCCTCCCCCAGAATAACCAGTGCCTCCATAGCGTCGCTTGGAACAACAAACATTTCCATTTTACATGATTGATCTGTAATCTTTAGCTCCAGCTCCAATTTCCCTACCGCGGAGGCTGCGCCGCCCCCAAAACCTGTAAACTCTCTTTGCGTTTTATTCAATGCTGGAGACCCTATTTCCGAATAAATATCCTGTCTTATCAAATTTACTTCACTCGCCGTATCCAACAGTGCTACAAATGACTTTCCCATTATTTCGACCGTAACCGCTTTCTTATCTGCATCACTCACCGAATATACTGTTGCCGCCTTTGTCGTGGCTTTAGCTGTTTTTTTACAATCTGCCGCACGATGGCCAAAGTCATTGCATGAAAAACATTTCGGTCCTTTATCTTTATGCGTACAATCTTTTATGTCATGCTCTGAAGAACCACAATTGAAACAACGCAGTTTCTTATGTGCTTCACCCCTCGCAAATCGTTTCTCTTTAGTCGCGTCTAATTTCGGATTTTTCGGTTTCCGAAATGTTGCTTCTTTCATTTTATCATACTTCTCGAACGCTTTCCTTAATTGTACCAACGTATCCGCGTTATACAGTATCGCTTTGTTTGTTTCTTCGTCAGGGACGCCCTTGATAATATATTCGATAAGCGAATCTTCATCGAGATTCCCTTGACTCGCTATTTCCTGCATTGCGTACATATAACGTCGCGCGCTTTCGCCAGGTTGCCGCTTTCGATTTGTTAATTGATTATGTACTGTCGCGCTGCTAACTTTACATTTAAATTCCCGACATAACCGCCTTTTTAATCTAGACCATGTTGTAATGTCTGTCTGGAAACTAACGAAAAGCTTCGCGGAACCCCTAAGAAGACGTTTCGCGTATATAAGTTGCTGTAACTCATCCCACTTTAACAACTCACTTGTCTCTTCGAACTCTTTCACCCACTTAGTGACGCTTAATTTATCGTCCCCGGAAAAATGCGAAATACTTTCTTCTACGTCCCTGATAGTGAACCGATCTCCGCGAGTCGTGCGATTTCTACGGAATGACGCGTCGGATCGCCGTCGCTCGGCGCGTGTACTACCTGCACGCCTACGTATTCTGTCTTCCCTGACGTCGGTTTCACTCTCAGTCTCTTCATGTGCTGAATCGTCACTACTCTCTTCTGTTCCTTGCCGAATGATGGTTTCGTCCTTCTCTTCGTCACTGCTGGTTTCGGCTTCCTCTTCGTCTTGGATATGTTGTTTCAGTCTCGTTCGTAATTCTTCTTTTTTCCCGTGCATAGGGAGTTGCAACTGTTCTAATTTCTCCTTCAGTTCCTTTACTTTCATTTTATCTATCTTTCCCGGCGATAACTCTAAGTTCCCAGCCGATTTATCACCTCCATTCTTTTCCATGGGTCGTCGTTCTTTCTCCTGTTCGTCTGGTCCGTCGGTCCGTGCGTTTTGCGCTTCTGACATCTTGCTCACGGTGATTTTCCACTTTACCACTGTTCACTCAGTCTCAGTCTCCGTCTTACTACTGTTTGATCGCTCCTATTCACCACTGAACAACTGATGATGAAGGCCAACTTATCTTCATCTACTGCGTATTGAATAGGTCTACGATCTCCACTTAATTTCAGAGACAAAACCGAGAGTTCCACTGAGTACACTGTATCTTTCACCACCCGAATCCGTCGTCTTCACCCTGTTAGCTCACCATCCCGGACGAGCCCCCAAATGTAGGATGGTGGGAGGGTTAAAAGAGAGAGTCGGATAAAATGTAAGAGTTTAATAATGTACGTAAATAAAGAACAAAGAATCTACATCCGCTCGGACCGCGACTTAGCATCGAACTGTTTTGCGAAGTGTCCTCTCCACGCGCCCTGTGCCCTTCCACCCAGCACACTCATTCGTCCATACCCGCGTACACAATCACACATACACACCAACCACGATCAGACGACGCGCCGCGAGGAATCGCCAACACTGTCCGTGCATTATGTCCCACATAGTATATAAATTTTTTGTATGTATGTAAGTATGTATGTACCTTTATTTCCGTTTCCCTTACGGGTTTACGTTTAAATTTGTTGTACACCTTCAATATTGACATTAGCTTCAGTAAGATGAATATGCCAGAATAATAAGATAAAAAATGCGAAATTATCCAAACGATCTTATTGAAACAATATACGTGGGATTTTGCCAAAGTTTGCTTAAAATGTAATTGAGAAAATGATGGAAACATTTCGCGATTCTCATTCAATTCGCGCTTTAATAAAGTTGCTGATATTCCTTGGGGCATTTCTGTTCAGTGAGTACTTTTTCGACGGACACTCCGCGGATTAACGCTTAATTGACCATTGTTTTAATCGTATTTCGCAATTCTTCCATTTCCCGATTTTAATATCCTATTTTCCGCAATGGGCCGTACTGTTATATTAATCGCTAATGTAATTTCAGTTCCTCTTTATTGGCTCGCAAATCGCATAAGTCGCATCGTACCCCTATGATCGATTTTTAATATTTTTCTTTTTTTCGACTTTTCGACAACATCGACTGTACCTTAATTACCAGTAAAATGGAAAAATGTCACATAACAACGCTCATACGTCTGCGTTATACCAAATCTTACGTAAAAGCACATTAAGTACATATCTTACATACAGTCTCAAGGTCAAAAAATTACCTTCAACCGTATTCACGCCTTGCTTCCGAACAATTTGCGTCGAATTCTTAGAATTGTAATTCTGACAGCCATTATTACCATAATTCTTACGCAAAATACGTGAATTTCGGCGAATCAGACTCGTTGAAATCTTGGGACGAGATTTTTTCTCAGCACAAGCAGTCTTATTGCGATAGAGTCCGGAGTAAGTAAAGGAGCCAGAAAAAGCAAGCAAGCCAATGATATAAGCGGGCCGGCGAGGATGCTTAAGTTAATGCAATCGATCATCTCCAAACTCCGCAAAATTCAAATCACCCACGCTTTTACTCCATCTCATTTTTCCGGACTCGGCCACAATTTGAATACATGATTGGCGATTCCTTGCTTCCCTCTGCGTCGTTCTTCATTTCATCAGAAAACCATTTCCGTATTGCTATCCGTTCCCTTGTGAGTGTTTAAGCGACTGACCGATTTGAGGGCCAATCTTTTAAATGCCAATTTTGCATAAAATTTAATTTATCTTTCTTAACAGGCCTTGTTTGGAAATATTTTCACGAGTCCTGTTTCTGTTTAAATTTATTTAGATTTAGATGTGAATACGCAGGAAAGTGCAAGTCTTCTAAGTTTGAAGAAGAAGGTTTGAAAATCAGAAAGAATGTTAGACTTAAAAGTACCAAACTGATATATCTCATCATAAAACTCAGATATAATAGTTCCATTTAAAAATTATGCTGTTTTAATTCCAACATGAATAAAGTTACAATATCTTTTCATTTGAGAAAAGTATTTTCTTCTAAAATGCAGTAATGAGAATTATATTTAAAAAATTGCAATTAAATATAATTCTCATTACTTCTATTATACAATTCTCATACTTTGAAATTAAGAATAACATTTAAAAAACGTTCCCCCAACACATTACAAATACAAAATACAAATTGGGCCCGAAATTCGGAAGTAATCAGAACATGTGCTACGATGCGAGCCGTCTGCCGAAATATTCTCGCCAAACATGATCTTCCAGCCGCTCAACCTACCGTACGACGTTACGATTACGCTAATCGACGAAACTCCATTTACACGCCACTCTCAAAGAACCGGCGACCGAGCGACGGAGGACATTGAAGATGGCAGAGCGTAGCGAATGGCCGACAGGAACGACGCGCCAGCCTGAAAACTGAGTGGAAAATGTCGGAAAGACGGAGACAGACGAGGCCGGCCGACGGAGAGGGACGAAATTAAAGCGACGAGGCGAGAGGCGCGACAAGAGGATGGAATGCTACAGAGGGGGAGTGTGTCCAACGAATGGAGAAAGAGAGAGAGAGAGAAAGGGGGAGAGGGAGAGAGGAGCAGCGCTTTATGAAAAGCAAGGATTAGATTTGCCCCAACAAGGTTCGTCGGGCGCTGTCTAGAAAATGAAAGAGGATAGTCCGGCGGCGGGGAGTGTAGGGGAAGGGTACAGTGGGCTGGGATGGAAAGGGGGTGGGGGTGGGGTGGGGGGGGCGAATGAAAGTGGCCAGTAAAATTCACTTAGCGCATCGCTCGGATGAAAAGAAAGCTAAATGAAAACGGTTGTTTGCGGTGGTAAAAGCTGCTGAAAGTTGCCGGCGAGCGCGACCGAGCGACGCTCGGGGAGCATTTAGAGTAACCTCGCTGCGAACCTACAACCTCCGCCCGGAATCTGCCCTAGGACCTAGCCGGGGAAACTATTGGGCGCGAGCCTCAAATTTTTCCGACTCCGCTCCCACTGTCGCGTCCTGTCTGTATTGCGCGTGTAGGTGTAGCTTTATTTTTCTCTCTTACACACGCACATGCATTCTTACTATATATTAATCATTATTCATTCTAATATTTCGATTCATGTCATCTTTATAGACATTAAATGGTATTGTCTTTGAGTTTAACGAAAAATAATAATTAACTTTACGTACAATAACTAAATATATCTATTGTAGATATGTAATTATAGTGCTGTATGGTCATAATCATTACATATATACATTTGTGCTATTCAATCATCATTAGTATTGATAATAGTATTCTTAAACATTTTTTAATCTATTAACCTGTATATGCATATGAATATAGTGTTGCTCTGTTAGCTATATATAATAATACTATATTTAATAATTAGTAAAAATAAATTTTTTTTTATTAATTTATTATTGATTATATGAGAACAAATTTATTATTATTAACAGTAATATATTAAATTATAATCTAATTACATTTACGCGTTAAAAAAACGCTCTCATCGTTACTAATGTTAATTTTAATAACTAACTCTCCCTCTCTCTCTCTCTCTCTCTCTCTCTTTCACTCTTACTCTCTCACGGTTTCGCATTCTGGACGCCTGCCCCTGTCGTTCCTTCACTCCTTCGTCACTCACCCTATCTCCAGCATTCTTGCGCTCTTTCGCTTCGCCATTCTCTCTCTCTCCTTCTCTTTCTAGCTCTCTCTCAGTCTCGTGCCAGCCCCCTGCCGACGCTAGCTTCTCATTTATGCGAAATTATGCTGCGACGACGGTAATATGCACAAAAATCCCACTAGCATCGCCTCTTTCGGTCCTCTACTTTTTTGGGCGGCCTCCACCCTCCTACCCCTCTCTTCCGGCAGGGGCCAGCACTGTTTATCCGTTCCCCTCCTCAATTTCTTCGCAACGTACCGCGCGCAAGCTGCGGTATCGCGTGACGGCGACATTTAATTTTCTACCCTCCGGCGTAGACTTTTTTAACGAGGACAGGCTTGGCCGCCTTACGACGTGCGAATTCGCCTGATTTACGCGAATTGTTCCCGGCCGCGGCCGGAAACGAGAAAGGGAAGCTCGCGGATGGCCGCTCGCTACGTTAAACAGAGAATTCTCATTCCGCATTCTAATTGAGCTTAACGTACGTCTAACCGAATCTCTCGCTTAACGGGGAGGCAAGAACTTCTCGGCGAAGAATTGCGTAGCAGAGATCGGCCTTGATTGTGGTATTAACATGAGCTGCTCGACGATTTCTGGACATATTTTCTGTCTACTTGATGGGATGATGGGAATAGGTGTCCTTGAACTTGCAGCTTGAACAAGAATTAATCATTCTTCTGTCTTATTGTATTCTGAAAACTGTGTAGAGTAATGGAATGTTTCGTGAGAAAGAAGCATTTGGACCGTTTAGTTTGGAAGCTGTCCAAGTCCAGTTTTTTTAAATGAGATATTGTTTACAAAATTCAAAAATTTTACAGTAAATGAATCACAGATTACGTGACACTTTTTACATTATTAACAGCAGAACTGCCAACTTGTCAACGAATAAAAAAAATGGAAAAACGATTTTTATACCACTTTCAAAATAAACGGTTCATGTAATTCTACAATCACTGTAGCATTATCTATTGCAAGAAATGTTGTGACGTTAACGCGAAGGACTCTCGTCCCAGACGTCAGCGAAAGAATATGCACCGCTCGCGGAGAAATTACGAATTTACGTAAGTGAATCGGAGAATAGATGAAAAGTCGCAGCGAATTGGGGTACTGGGACATTTTGAAAGTCAGGAAGCGCGAAGGTCGTTTCGCGACGGTTCGTTCTGATATTGAAAGGGCGTCGAATGTGGGTCATAGATGCCCGGCTTGTTAATGAGGAGGTTACAGTGGCTGCGAGTGTGAAACTTTAATAGGATTTTGGTCACAGCTCCGAATATCTAGACCGTATTTAAAGTTAAATGGGTCTCAGGCGCGAGGCATCTTCGGAGAGTATGGTCCCTTCTCGGATGTCAAGAATTGACTTTGCATGGCTGACTCGTACTTACACTACCTTCGATCTTGACTTACGAACAATGAACTCGACAACAGGCGAGTAAGCTTCGTGAGGCGTTTAGTATCACGGGCAGGTTCGATACGAAACTTCCGATTTAAGTTGCGAAGCTAGAATACAATTCTCCTACTCGTTCTTTGACGAATGAAGGTACGAGTAGCTCTAGCACTAAAATCCTTCGAACAATATATTACTTTTATAGCACTGGGTAGTATGATTTCTGTCTAACATATTACACTAAAATAATGACGGGTGGTAATAATAAACTGTAATGCTTTACTTATAAATATGTAAATCAATAATAATTTCTCTTTTATAATTCTAATTCCAACGTTATATCATTAAACTGAATAAACGTTTTTATTTGGTTGAACTTTGTACTGACGACGAAGGAATTTATTAAATTAAGGTTGTGTTAAATAAAATTTTTTTTTTGTCTTGTGTCGTACATACATTTACAATTAGAAATTTTAATTACAATTATCATATATACATATAAAATTACAGTTTTTGGGTGCCTTATATTAATATAAAAAAAAATTCACCTTTAGTAAGCTTTGTGCTGGTTCTAGGTCTCATATAACACAGCATTTTCTCGGAACTGATCTACCGTGTTATAAGAGGGCTACCAATACACAAACACGATTGACAGGACAAATTCTCCGTACAGCGTTACGTAACTCCCAAGTATCAATCCTCGAACGATCGAAACTGACGTCGCCAAAGTTTTTAATTAATCACCAACCACCAAGACTCCCGCATCCGCTTAATTACGACGAGCCCAGTCTTAATTGACGACGTTAAACCTTTCTTGGCCGTAATTAGAAATTATTCTACCCATGTTAACTGGGTCACGGACAGAAATAGAACTCCGCCAGCCCTTTCCTGCCGAACAGCTTTCTTTCTCTTTCTTTTTTTCACTCCCGCGTCAGAGTTTACACTCCGAAATACTCTAATTGCACAACGCACTTAACAAGCGTCCGCCGTCGGGCTGCGTTAAACTCGCTTTCAGCCGTTTCGTCGGGAATACAGGGAAGCCAGGATGAAGCTGAGCTTAGAACCTTCCCCCCACCCCCCTCCCCACCTCCGGAAGGTGTCTTCGCTCGAGTTCGCATCGCGAGAGATACGTCCCGCTCATTTTTCATCCCGTTTAAGCCATAATCGTGCCGCCAGCCTCGATATAACTACACGCTCGCCGATCGCGGCCAATGGCGGGAGGGGTAGGGCAGCGGGTGGTGGAGGGGGGGGGGGGAGGAGGAGAGAAAAAAAGTTGGCCGGCAGGGGGAGAAACGGCGGAAAAAGGCCACGAACGAGGATCTCGATAATGGCCAGTTCCGTGCCACTTATTTTCCGCCCTTTTGCCCCCTTCATTTTCCATCTTTCGCCGCCCTCCCGATAATAATTATCGACTCGAGGAATTAGAGTCGCGTGCGATCCCTCGAACGAGCGGCGAATAATGGCGACCCTGCGACAGCGATATTTTTCCGATTACGTCGGCCGTATTATAGGGGTCCGCTTAATTACTCCGCGAGGTTAAAAACGATTACGAACGTAGACGTCAACTGTGATCGTTCGAGGATTGTGAATGGCGTCAGTTTCATCGGAGAATCAACCTTGTCGAGGCTTCCAGTGAAAAATTTGAGGAATCGAAGGTTCCTGCTAGAAATTCTGTATTTAGGGGTTAAGTCCGCGTTTTGATCTATGGAATGTTCGATAATGTGGACTGGCTAAGATACCGTTGGTAGTATTGATAGTTTGCTTTGCTGGGGCGTTAGTGCGAGCATCACGTTTGTGTTCAATCCACAGAACGTGGGCGTGACGTGTACAGAATGTGTTCCTATTGTACGTAAATGGATGATTGCCTAATGCGAATCAGTGACTCAATCAATTTGTCGAAGTGTGCTGGTACTTTAACAATTACTCGCTGTGTATAACATTATATTTAATAGAATGTTCGCTGTCCAGTATTATATTGTATAAGAATTTTAATAGTATCAATTTGCACTTTCAATAAACACAATTCTATTCTGTTTTTTTTTCACGAAGAATGTAAGGTCAGTTCTTTCATTTACACTGTATTATAAGTGAAACTTTCATCCTGCTCCGGCCGGCTTCTTATATTTCTTCCAAGCAATCTGTCAGGATTGCGTCCGGTCTAATCTGCTCAGTTGCCTGCAGTACACTGCATGCAAGAAAAAGAATTTAAGCTCTCTCGTTAAAGAGAACTTAACCCGACACGCAATTATCAACCGAACTCCACTTCGACCGAAGTAAAGTAAATTCGATCCAAACTCATCAATCCACATTAACATACCGTCACAACTCAACATTCGAAAAATCCCTAAGAACAAAAACTGCTCGTGTAGCACAAAAAAATATCGACAATCCCTCTGAGGAAAATACGAGCTATCTCGGAGTAAAAGGAAGGTAAAAAATGGGCAAAGCGAGCATGAGGAACGTTCCTTAGCGCATCCCTCCGTTTCCACCGGCACTATCTGGCAGCACACAACATTCTCCATCGTGCCGATAGAGGAACAAGAGCTCCTTTTTCGTAATCGGCCCAGAATCAATTTCACGTCAGGTTTATCGCGTCGCGCGGTGAAACAGTGGACGTCCAATTACATCTTAATCTGCGCGGATCAGCGAGTCAATTAATTACGGCGGGGTTCAAGGCTCTCGAGGGCGAAGACGAAGGAGAAGACGGTGGTGGGGGGTGGGTGGGGGAGGGGGGGGGCAGCCTACGGCGCCGGTCCCACTTTGACCCAAACAGGATCCATCGACGGCTCTCGCCGGAAGCCTCTCTTCTCCTCGCCTCGAACCTTCCGAGAGAACAAAGTCGGCCCGGTCTGGGAATTGCCCGCGAACTGAGCCATGATCACTGAGCGTAGTGCTTTTATTCTAGCTCTCCTTATCTTGATGCATGTCGGTTCCATCTGTCTGTTCATTGATTTTAAGTACGGAGAAATAGAATGGTTACGGCTGAATTTTGTTGTTATTGGGGTGTGGGTGGAGTCTTGGGGTTGTTGTGCTTGGGAGGTCATGTTTCGATTAGGTATTGTCTGTTGGTATGGTTTATTTTTCTATTTCCCCTTTTCAGCGACTATTTATTTATTTATTGCACTCTCTGTTTATTGAGTCATTGATTTTAGATAATCAGAACAGAGACTTTGAGTGTGGGGTGTATGTAAGAATTGGAATGGTTTTCAGAACATTTTTAATCCTTGGGGTGAGAATTTTGATCTTGAATGGTCTGCTCGGAGGTTAATGTTTTGATTAGGTGTAGTCTGTTATGTAAGTTTCTTTTTCTACGCAGCTGTTCAGTGTCTCTATTCACCTATCAATTTAACATTATTTAACATTAATCACTTGTAACCATAACTATTGTTAAATAATACAGTCATCATTACAAATGATCATAAAAAAATTGACCACTACTTATAATTGAATTAAAATTTAAACACACTATTGTTAGCGATTATTAAACTACATCTGTACAGTAAATCGTTCTCATGAAATATTCCAAGACCCACCTTCGAAAAAACCGCCGCCGCACCAACCGCAATTTCCGTCATTCACGACTCGGCGAGCTAAACATCCGCAAATCATATTTTTATCGTATCGCCGTAACAAGTTGCAAACTCCCAAGTTACATTCCTGCAACTTGAAATCTACGCGGCCGACACTTTTTATTCTCTCCGCCGATCTATATATCTGCCTCCATCTCCGCCACTCTGCCTTATCTGCCTTCCCATCTCTATCTTCATCTTACTCTTTTTATCTCTCCCTCCCTCCCCCTCCTGCCCCTGCCCCTGCCCCTTCCACACTCTGCCCTTACTAAAACCCTATCTCAGGTCCCCTTTAAACCGCGATATCTCGACAATTCGGCTTGCGAACCCCGTCGCTGACATTACTCACGTTAATTCGAGCCCGAGGACGCTCGTCGGACTTCCTCGACGACTTTCGAGACACTTTCGAGACACTTTCGTCTCGACGGCCCTCGACTTTTCTCTCCGCGAATCGGCGCAAAATCATGCCGCCGCGGCCGAATCTGCATATTTGGCGACTGAGATGATCGAGGAGGAAAGTTTCGCGAGCAGGCGGTTTTGCGAAAGTGTGAGAAAAATTGAGAGTCAAAAATTGTGCGTATTGCCACGTCTGAGGTCCAGAGGTTCAGAATCAGAGTTCTTTGTAAGGTAATGGGAATCGTTGTCTGATAGGAGGTGTGTGATTGGCACTGACAGTGAGTCCAATCTTAGCTGTGGTTTCTGGCAGATGATTTTCTACTGTTTACTTCAATCGTATATGGACCGTTTAGTTCGAAGATAGTGGAATTCTTTTATTTATTATTGATTTTATAATTATTTTAATATATTTTTAACAATTAACAGTCGATATGTATGTCTTCATTCATTGTTCCCTTTCGGGTTACAGAACTCCATACCACTTACACTTCTTCTTCATCTGACTTATCCTTATCCTATCTAGTACTGTTATAAGTACGTACAAAAATAATTTAAACAGACAACGCATGTTCGTTTTTATTCTCCCATCTCAAAGAAATTCCTCTCCATACCGCGTGACGCTAACGAACAAAATATCAACGTAAACCTTGAACTCCCGCAATCCACCTGTCACCCAACGAACTCCACGAGAATCTCGCTCACAAAGCGGGCCGACCAACCGAAAGGAGGGTGGTACTCACCCCTCCGTCCTGAAAATCGAAAATGGCGAGTGCTCGTCGCTAGACGAAAAATCGAAAAGCAAGAGGGCGCGCAGCGTAAGGGCTCAAAAGAGGCGGGACAATAAATAGAAGCGAAGGACTGGGGGAAGGGGGTGAGGGTTGAATAAAGTTGCACAGGCCGAAGGGTTGGAAAGCGTCGCGCGAAAGAAGGGATCGTGGGTGAGAAAATGAGACTCGGGGGCGGACGGCGGGCAGTGCGGGAAGAGGAGGGGGCGGGGGGTGAGGACTGTACATTAATTACTCGGATGTTATATGCATGTTGATAGGATACATATGTATGAGCGCTCGTAAGTAAGTTGTGCCGTGGTTATGGGGAGGGAAACCGGGAGAGGACATTCCCGGAGGACCGTCGAGGTCGACTGTATCGAGCCCTCGGCCTCTTCTCTGGTCTGCTGAGAGAGAATAGAGGGTGAGTGAGAGAGGGAGAGTGGATATGGTGCGAAGAGTGTGTAAAAGGAGAGAGTGAGAGTACGAGTGTAGAGAATAGGCAGGAAGAGAAAGAGAGAGTGGACGAGAGTAGAGATTGAGTGAGTGAGATAGAGAGAGAGGGAGGGGGGAGAGGAAGAGGGGGAAAGAAAGGGAGAGAAAAGTTGTGTAAAAGTGAAGAGAGAGATGGTGAGAGAGTAGAGTAGAATAGAGTAGAATAAGAAACAGTTTGAATGAGAGAGAAAAGGAGAGAGGGAGAGGGAGGGAGAATGGATGTGGAGCAAAGAGGAAGAAAAGGGGTAGATAGTAAAAGCATAAACGCGGAGAACACACAGAAAGAAAAAGAGTCCTAGTAGAGTAAGAGTCGAGTAGAGATTGACTCAAAGAAAGAGAGAGAAAAGATGTCTAGCCAAGAGAGACACAAAAGGTAGAAAGTGAGAGTATGAACGCAAAGAGAGACAGGCAGAGACAGAGAGAGTAGAACAGAGATTGAATGAGAGAGAGAGAGAGAGAGAGAGAGAGAGAGAGGATGACAACCTCTGCGTATTACCTCGTTCCGCCTTTTTGCCAACGTGAGACGGTCCCGATGTCGGGCATTGTTTGCATCTGGAAAAGACGCGGCTGAAATAATGGAGCAGCCACGGGCCTGAACGGGAGGCAATCGTAGGTGAAATGAAACAGGGACATCGGAGACGCTCGATTCTCGGCTCGATTCTCGACTCGATTCCCGAGTGATCCGACGTATTGATGCATGGACCTTGTCGGGGAAATTGGTTCACCGGAATGCGCTCATCTTAACGCTGCCGTCGGCTCAGCCCGAATATCATTTGTCGCGGGTAAACATGGCGAAATTGTAAGATGGATAGATTTTGTTGGGAGATGGAGTCAGTCGGAAGGGCGGGGAGGGGGGGGGGGGAGGCTGGCGAACCTGATTTGCCTCGAGAATCGTTCGAACTGTATTTTTCTACTGAGAATCGGCATAGTTACGTAATGTATTGGATCGGCGATGGTCGAATGAGACACAAATACGTTTGATCGATTGACGGTTGAACAAACGAAGCCGGTCGGATAAGTATGTTTATCGTAAGGCTGATGTTAATAGCGAGCGGTTGTGAAGGAATATCATACTGAGATGGAGACAATACTGCTACGAATTCAAAGAATGATTCAGCGCTTGTTCGTATTCTTTCTGCAATGTATTATACTGTGTTTTTGGCGAATTTTGTCGGTGTTATATTCGTAACTACTACAATTCCATGATTTAGAACTGAAAAACATTCACTTTAAATACTCAAGCTAATAATTATATAATTTTAACTTATTAAAGTTTGAAAAAGTATCTTTCTACAATATATAGGTGTACATTTATCGTTAGGGTAAGTAACGAAGAATTTATTTTGCCTGTAATAGCACAAGTACCATTACTCCTTATAATAACACATTTTTCCTTTTTCCAGGTAAGTGCGAATCATTCGACAGAAAAAAGGTAACGTTAAACGTAATTTCATTCTGATCTATAACATTACTTAATCCGCGGAAAAACGTTAGTCTCAAAATCTACCGAGTGTTCGAGAAATTAGGTTTATCGCCTGGCTGGCACAAACAATCGCTGCTGACGTAAGCGTTGAAAAATGAATGTGCGCAAAATGGCGAACTTGGCGGCTTGGAACGATATCATAAAAACCTTGACCGGGACGTTCCCTTTTCAGCGAATTGCACGAATTTCCCTCCCCCTCCAGCCCTCCTCGATTCGCGGACAGTAGAATCGGCCCACTCATCTAATGCCCTTCCGTCGACAGTGATTTTTTTCCGGCTCAACTAGTTCTCTAGCGTCGGGTAGGCGCATAGGCGAAATGACAAAAATGTAGTCCGCGCACGTACCGCGTGGAGTCGGTTATCCGAATGCCAAATATATGAAAAAAGCCGAGTGGCTCGAAAAAGTGGGCGTGCGGGTGAGAGATAGTGACAGATATCGAGAGGAAGAGGGACGGGGTGTGAGCGTGAATAGAGAGGTTGTAAGAGAAAGAGCGGAAAGGTAGAGTGTGAAAGTGAAGATAGGGAGAGGGCGAGAGAGAGATAGAGAGAAAAAGAGAGAAAATGCAGTGTGAAAGTGAAGACAGAGACAGACTTACAAATATTGAGAAAGAATGAGAGAGAAAACACCGTGTAAGGGTGAAGAGAGTGAGTGTGAGAGAGAGAGAGAGAGAGAGAGTGTGTGGAATTCAGATTCAGAGTTATTCAAAGAAAGAGAGGGAAAACAGTGTATAAGGGTGAAGAGGCGAAGAGAGAGAGAGAGAGAGAGAGAGAGAGAGAGAGAGGGAAAACAGAATGCGAGAGTGAAGAGAGAGAGGCAGATTTGAAGGCGACGACGGGGTAAAAACAGGAAATCTGTAAACGATTCGGTGGGAAATCCACAGGTACACTCGCGTACCTGTTGGAGCGGATGAAAGGGTTGTCAGGATCATTACGTCGGCCGTGCGACATTACTTCTGCCGCGGCGGTTATTACTGTACTTCACTTTACTGCCTCCATTGTGAGCTGGCCTGCGAGGCAGGCGATGAATAAAAGTATATTAGCGGAGGCCTGCCCGGCTTTAAAGCTCGGCAGGAACTTATGTTAGCGCGTGCACTTCAACGCACTAAAACTGCCCGGACGTCGGCATAACGTTGGCCATCTTCCGCTTCAGATTGTCGACGTTGGCTTTAGACCGTGTTTTATCGTCCCGCTGTTGTCGCGGCCGTAGGTGTGAAACTGATTTTTTCGTCTAATAGGCTTGGTCGCATGTCGGTGTGCGAATCGTACTTGTATGAGGTGGGGCAGATTGTTCTTTTGGATGGACCTGTAGTTTAGCAACAGGCGATCGATATTTAAATGTTCAAACTGAAAAAGAGGCTTATCTTCAAAGTAATATAGACCGTTTATTTTGAAAGTGGTATAATTCCACATTTGTTTGAAGATTATATACCACAAAAACAAAATGTTTATACTAAACTAAACAGAAATTGTGGTATTCCATTTTTTTTAATGGATTTACACCACTTTCAGAAATAAATGAACAGTCCATACCTAAAAAGATAATCTGTTTCCATGTAAATCATATTCATTCGCACGAATATGTTACACATTGTGTATATTATATCATACACACATGTTACATTACGTATTTAAACATATTATTCATATCTGTTTTTTTTTTCGCTTTTCACTTAGAGTCCTGGTACTAATTAGTCTGATACGTTTATGCGACCAAGAGGCCCGACGATTTTCATTCGAAATTCGGTTCGGCAGCGAGCGAAACAAATAAAATTTTCCCTCAAATTATGTCGGGTCATGCCCGATGTTTTCCCGCGATTCGCTCGAGTCCGTATGTAAGGCAAACATATCAGCTCGCCGGGCCGAATAAATGTTTGCTCTCGTCAAAATGATCGAAAAACGTTGTAATAAGTGGTCGAGTGAGGCGCTTAATCCGTTGCTACCTGCGCTTGCATGGAAGAGAAGGTTTACGTTTCTGGTCGGATGCAATACGGACGATATACAAGGTGGATTAAACGATGTGTGCTTTTGCAAATTAACGGGGAATAATTCTTACCGTGTTTGCGCTAATTGTTTCGAGAAATTGATTCTTAAATTACTAATTACAAAGCTACCCTATTTCCATTGTTCGTGTATATATTGTACCGTACTAATGTCTTATTACATGAACATTATAATACTTCCAACAAAATGAACCTTTGTCCACAAACGTAATTCATCACAGCTTTCAATTCGATGTAACTCTTGTCAATGCAACAGAAAACAAAGCGTAACGGAAAAATGTCGAGCATTCGTTCAGCTTAAGCAAATCGTCCCAGAAAGTGATAAATGAGCGTAGCTAGACGAAGTTTATGGATAAAAAGGTGGAGAGACGTTGCGGAATGGTGTCCTCGCCGAGAGAGATGCATATTTCAGCGTGAGAGGTTTATTAATCTCGCCGGTCGATACCTTCGGGCACGTTCGCGTCTTATCGGCTTCTTGTTGACGTGCGACGTAACTCATGCGCAATTAAAATCACCGTAAATAACGTCACGGATTCAATGGGAAGTCAGTGAACGCGGAGACGGCGATATTTCACCTGGCCATCTACGTACATGTATTGTATATGTGTTATACGTACGAAACAGATGGCCTAAAGAGAGCCATTTTATGCCAATCGATGCCAGATAAGCGAGAAGAGAATGGATTTTTGCGGGAAATGTAAATGCCTCCGACTGATGTCGACTGCGTTCTCGGTATGAAATTGAATGGAGTGACGTAAGAGTGTTACGTCTGTGTACTGCGTTGTTAAAAAATTGAAATGCTTCTTTACCGGAGGCTCATTGTTACATGTGAAATACAAATAATGAATTTTGGTGCCTTAAGACACTTTTATTTTCGATTATTTGCAAATTATTACAAAAAGAAACCGTGATATCCGCAACAGACTTTGTCACGTCCTAAATTTATAAAATCCTTATAACAAGAACAATATACGTATATATCCTCCCCACATCCAGAACACCAACCCTACTAAATAATACATATATAACGTCAACCAAAAAAAGTCTCTTTTTACGCATTTTCTAACAGGCCCTAAAATCTTGCACACCTTACAAGAAAGAAAACACATGCCGTCCGAGGCGAAAAACTCAATCGAGCTTCCATCGCAGCCTCCTTTTTGCCCCGACCCGAAACTACTTATCAGTGACGGTCTCCGAAGGACCGTAGAAATGAACTGTACCCGCCCCTTGAAATATTATCCGCGGAAAGGTCGCTCTTAGTTTAGCTCTTCGTAATTCGCGCGAAGTACGTCGAGTCGACCGCAGCTTATCGAGCTTCGCGAGTCCTCGGGGCTTCCCTTACTTGCCAAATGTATTTTGCCACCCCCTCCCAGCCCTCAGCCACCCGCGGCGAGCATCGACCCTGCACTTTTTTTTCAAACCCCCAGGCACGAAGAATGACGCAATGAATCAGGTTTCGCCGTTCGGCTTTGTTCGTCGCCGCTTTCTTTCGCATTGTTCGCCTGCTTTGCGCATATGTCGTACGGCTCGCAGTTCTTGCCGCATTTTTCTCTCCTTTTCTCCTATTTTTCGGCTCCCCACCTCGCCTCCCCCCCTCTCTCCCTGGCTTTGACAATATTGCGCTGGTCCTCGCCGGCGCTGACGTTCGTTTTCGGACTTTTCTGCCGGAAATTTTTGTTTATTGCCCGGGATGGAATGCTTACGATTTTTTTTCACTTTTTGAATTGTGGTAGACAATGTTGGATTCGTGTCGAGGCGGTTTTGGTTACTGTTGGAGGGTGGTAGGGATGCTGGACAAGGGTTCGTCCTTTTGGTATGTTTGATTACGACGGTTTTTAGAGGGAAATAATTCACTTCAGGTCAGAGTTGCCCATGCTTAATTTTCTGTTATTTTTTCGCTTGATTGTACTGAGAAAGTAGTAATGCAAAAAAAGTTTATTACACTAAGGTTACATTTTATGAAAATAATTTTTTCTCCGTTTTGTGATATAACATACATTTAAATTTTTAATAAAATTCAAACTGCTGATATGACATTTTTCAAAACTGTTTATTTTTAATAAGTTTTCGGAACGGAACCAATCTTTTGTCCCGGCTCCGCGTCTCATATAACACGGTTTCATACAACATGCCATTTTCTAGGAACCTATCTAGCGTGTAATAGGAGGCCTACCCGTATTTCTCTTTCCGCTTTATATTATACGTACAGTAGACCACCCTATAACACGGTACCTACGACCCGTGTTGTGCGAGTCACTTAGATCACACAAACATGTATGTACCAGAAATATCAGACATCTACCTCCTCTAGATGAAATCGGGTTTAATATCGCAAAGATTTATTTTCCTAAAAGTCATTTTTCTCAAATTTAAGTTAAATAAAATAAATCATACTAAGACGATCACCTCTGAAAGTGGAGTTTCCCCAAAATTTGAACAGCACAATAACGCTTAGACCAGGCAAAAATTATATTAACAATTGCAGCTAAAACGTAAATAAAATTGCAACATATCTTATTCTTTTACCGTGTTATACGAGCACGACCGCAATTTTTCCAGCGTGTTACACGAATCCGTCTTACATAAATCCGCGTTATAGAGATGCCTACTGTATAACGCTATTACGCATATCTCTGGAACGGTCCTTTTCGTACGTTTCTCATTCGGGCTCGAATATGTTAAGAGGCCTGATCAAGATGAAGTTGGGCGCGAGTTTGCATTGGAGTGACCGAGCTGCGGGTTCCTGCGACTGAGGCCTCGGCGAGGGAAGATGCAATGGGAGCGCGCGGATGCCGTTGGATTGCATTTGAGAGAACCATTCGAGTAAACACTGCTTGCCGCAGATACCACATGTTGTGCCGCTAGGCGAGACTTTGACAAGATTTACGCTCGGCGCATAATCCATTAGCGAGGGATCCTATCTATCAAGGACACCGCAATTCAACCGGATCTGTTTCAGTTACTTTAACTCCTATATTTTCGAAGTTATGCGGGTTCAAAGTGATGATGTAATCGAGTCGGGAATGATGTCGTATCTACTTGAAGTTTGAGGGAATAATTACTGTTAATTAAGTAGTAGAGGTTTTAATAATGGGCTTTGGAAGCATGGAAACATCTTTCTGACGTTAATTAGTATTGACAAGCGTTAGTATTATTGGTCGTATATAGCATTAGCACATTTCTGCTTAACAAACCTGTTATACTATTGGGTTGAGAAGAAAGTACCTAATTCCAGTTTTGTAGTGTTGGATAAATCTCATGTTTTTGTACAACGAATACACTTTAATTAACAATTAACTTTCTATTTTAAAATATTTTAAGACTGATAGAAGTTTTTAAAACAAATTCTAATGCTATCTATATTTTGAGAACGAAAATAGGTCCTCACCAACCCAAAACATGAATATATCTACAATATGCAGTATTAATTTATATAGACATAATCTTACCAAACTTTTACTTCCCACAGCCCTTCATTGCAAAAGCACTACTCAAACTGAAATCAATCTACACCCTACAGCACTAACACATATCCTATCAACCTACAATCATACCTTACTACGTACATCAAAAACACACATCTCACCATATCGTACCACATCAAAAATCGAATTCCCCAACACGAAATCTACCTTGCACATGCACGGTACCTCAAATCTTACCGAACCTCAGTGACATCGCAATACATCCAAAACAGCTTCTTCACCCGTCAGCCTCTCACTCCAGCCATCAAAGACTCAAACCGCACCGAAAGCCAGCTTCGTCCGGCACATAAGACCTTCGAATCGACCTTTCCCACCCTCCCACCTCACCCGAGTCTCAGCCTCGGCCGTCTCAAGAAGCTCGCGCCCCTTCTTTAATAAGGATATAGCCCTCCTCCCCCACCCCCAGCCCCTTTCCGCCGACTTTGTCCTAAGGCCGACTCGCATTACGTCGGATTGTCGCCGGCGTCGGCAAAGGAAAGATGCGGGAGGAAAATGCGCGAGTGGCCGACGACGCGTCAGTACCATTCGAATGTAATGCCGTGAAAAGGGAGGGGGTGGGGAGTGGGGGTGGCCCACGTAAGGTCTCAGTGCCATTTCTCCGGAGTAATCCTCGAATGTCTTGCCGGCGGGCAAAAGCCGTCAGAGGAGCGCCACCTTCTTGATGGACGTACTCGGATTAAAAGCACTCGGCCCTCTAACCTCGAAAGGCCCTCGCGTTAATTGCGACCGACACTGTGCATACACAAAGGGAAAGGACGATTGTAGGGGAGGGGGAGGCGGAGGGCAGGTCAATGTTCGAGCGCGTGGATGGATCTATTTTGTTTAATCAGGGTGAACGGTTAACGGGTTGGCGAATTTGGAAGATTGGAAGTTAGTCGATGCAGGTGTGGGAATGTATAATATGAAATAAGTAGGGTTTGTATGGTAATCTATAAATTTGATGAAAAATGCAGATATATTCATATGCAAGACTCTCAGCGTCACTGTTGTAAATTAATTTATTCGCGAACTATATCGTATGGACCCCATTACAACAGAGTGTATCATTAAACCAAACAATTATTACATATGACAATCGAACTACGTGCCAATTATGGCACGAACTCCAACACTATCCATCAGAATGCAAGTGCGTACCGGCCAAGCAAAAGCTATCTCTAATCCGATAAAATTGAATTGAATCCAATATTTGCATTGCAACGCGGCAAAATGAAACGCGATATACGTCCATTAAGATTTAGCGAATAACATTTTTAATTTATGCACCGCCCATGACTCGCAAACTAGATTTACCGCACGGCGGACCTGCAGGCGTGCCAACCCCGGCGATGCAAAATATATCTCTAATCCGATAAAACTTAATACAAGCAATATTTGCGTCGTAACGCGCCAAATTGAAATATAATATCCGCATAATTCGCGCCCGTTACAACTCCCGACCCATAAATCTTGATTCCCGTAACGTTTACAACTTACAAGCCGCCCGCCCGGAATAATACAGTCGCACTCCGGGTTCAACGCACCGTAATCCGATAAAGCCTCATTCGGCCAAATGTTTACAACCTACAAATTATGCACCTGCACTGAAAGCGCCGCCCGCTGACAAAACAGTTCGCCGAAAAGTGATACTCTCAATGAATCTACCACTTCTTCCTCATCAATC
The DNA here is from genome assembly GCA_914767735.1 of Anoplius nigerrimus. Taxonomy (NCBI): domain Eukaryota; kingdom Metazoa; phylum Arthropoda; class Insecta; order Hymenoptera; family Pompilidae; genus Anoplius; species Anoplius nigerrimus. Next base: position 1,145,509 of record OU612086.1, read on the forward strand.
AAACGAGAACGATTTCTCCGTTGAACGATATAACATCGGAATAGAGTTATAAATGAGTAAACTAGAACTTATTTATATGTTTCCATGTAAAGACGCTAAAGTTCATTATTCCTTCCCGCCGTTATTTCAAGGTAACACGATAAACAAAATTCATCTTATCCAGTGCTGCAGAAGTACAGAACTGTAAAAGAGTTTTTACAATTTTCTTATCGCGTTAGAGCAAAACCACGTTATAAACTACCCTGTTGTACGAGAGCTACCTGTAGACGGATTCGCATATGTTAGGACGCCTTAGCGCCGCCGTCAAATCCGCCGTCAAATCCGCCGATGACGCACACCTGGATATTCCGCTGAATGGCGCGAAATTAATGGCATATGGCGTGCAGAAAAATTTGCTCCAAGTTCCCCGTTGCCGTGAACTTTTTAATCCAACGGCAGACACCATATGCGTTCGTCCGATTTCGTTTGCCGAGGTGGGACAGAAAGGTGGAAGGAGAGGTGTACGAACGGACGCAGAAGGTGGTAGGTAGATAGAGGCGGCCGATGAAAGGGGTGGCGAGGGGTGGAGAGGGGCGGGAGGGGGGAGGGGGGAGGTGGGATTCGCATGCACCTTCGGAACAATCGCTCGCGGGAGACAATGAGACTACTTTTGTTCCCGACGTTACTGCGAGGGTGCTCGCGTATCAGCAGTTAGGTCTTGCTCTTTATCTTCTCGTTTCCTTTTTTATATCGCGCGTACGAGAGCGCACCGTTGACGAGGGGGACTTTTCTTTCCTCTTTGTTCAGCCTATCTCTCTCTCTCTCTCTCTCTCTCTCTCTCTCTCTCGCTTGCTCTTACTCCTTCTCTGACTATCCTCAATGCACTTTTTTTTGTAACCCCCCCGCCCCTCCTACTCCTCCTCCTCGTACATACTCACCCCTCACTGGCTGTCTATCTATCTTTGCAGTCTCGTTTCTTGTTCGCCCGTTTTGTCCGGCAGTGTCCTGCCTTGTTTTGTTTTAGGAAAATCGCCGAGACTGACTTTAGCGAATGTTGACCGGGTGAATGCTGGCTTGAGAGAGGGAATTAAGGGGAAGGTTTGAGGGTTGGTTTCGTAGTCTGGATTTGTCGTGATCAATGTTACCTCGTCAGTGCGAAAGACGGTAGTTCGATTTTTCAGGTGTTCGGGTACGAATGTGTAGTTTACACTTTATTTTACAACTTCATTATACACACTGGCATAGTTATTAATATTCGAACGAAAACAATAATCCAATCGGTTTTACAATTATAATAAAACGTTTTATTCATCAGTATTGCATGTATCACAACCAGTATAATAACAAAATCTTGAGAACAAAACGCTCACTTGTAGTTTCATCACACTTATTAAGACTTTCTTAAATAATTGTGCGCAAATACTTTCTTCCGGCTTTCGAGTTCAAACAACTCACTGTGAATCGCCTTATTAAGACAGAAATGTATGAAGAAGAGAACTGTGACCTCGGACTGCTCACGAACTTACCTCCCATGCTGGGCAGCAGTTTATCAACCCTTCTTTATTAACCTTTCGAGGTCAGCTAATCGGCGCGCTCCGACAATTATTTCGTCGCATGCGAGTCCCGCATATTTCAGGCAGAAAAAAAAGCCTGGCTTCTTATTTGCTCGACGACGTTTGAAACTTATTCTCGAGTACTATGTACTTAACTGTATATATTCGGAAAGCAAAAAGCGGTACTTCGCGGCGATTTAATCGGCGCTCCAATTTTTTGGCCCACGTCTCCGATGTCAGATAGCGGACGGTTTTATGCGCAGAATATACTCTGTTATTGAAATAATTTTAGTCCACTGCGATTGGTGGGTTGAATTGCTTCTAAGATGGATGGCATGTGATTTATTACGCACGAGTTGTGACGGTTTTGATAGTTTTTTGTTCTTTCGGGCATTCGTTGTTTAATCGTAGTAGGTTGGAGGAATATGCATATTAAAATTTTGACACTTCAGTTCATATATTAATAATTTCCTGGTTTATAAGTGTAGTATGTAAATAATGTAATAAATGTTCTTTAGACTATGTCCTCAAAATTTGTCATATTACCATACGCACGATTCTATTCCGACCTTTCAATGTGAAAAATATAGGTCGACAATAACTGTTTCATATACCGTTTACATTTCAACGGCTTCTGCCAGTTTGTATTCAAAAGGTGGCAGGAAACGAAGAGTATAGGTTATTCCGCTCTTCATATCGAGAAGTGCGCGTCAGAAGTTCGCTTAAAAGCTACATATTCAACAATATTACTCTTGCACATTTACGCATTAACAATTACAGTCTTTACTTAACATCCGTTCCCTGCCATATTACACCGAAAACAATTAACTTTCCATCGTGGCCGCTCAAAAGCCCTGGCTAAAAATAACGTAACCCAAAAAAGCGCTAGCCCAAACTTTCCAGAAAATTTCTATTAAACGCACATCCCCCCTCTCACCTACCTCCCCTCATCCGACAGTATTTTTTCACGAGCGTCGAACATTTCATTTCGCCCCGATTCCTCTTCCGTCCGTGCGAATTGGTAGTACAGGTTTCCGGTACGAGAAGCCAATACCGATGGAGAAAGAGAGGAACGGAGAGCAAGAAGGAGAGATAGAGAGAGAGAGAGAGAGAGAGAAAGAGAGAACACACGTGCCTTGATGAGAAATTCCGCTCGAAGGGCGTCGCGTATTTTCCCGGCACGTGAGTTTCCGGAAAATATCGCTCGTAACGTTTTCGTTTCTCGGACGTCTCTGGCCATTCTCAGCCTTCGACCACACACACACACACACGCTTCACCTACCTACCTTCCTACTTCGCATATCCAGAATGGTTTCCCTTTTGTGAATCCAATCCGCAAATGCCGGCCGATGTCAAATACTGATTGTGAGCATATGCATGCATTTGAGTTATTGAGTTATTGTTCATTTTGTCGAAGGTTGAGTCAGAATAAAAGTCGCAGTGAGATAACATAATGAACAAAATCTATGTAGTGGTGTTGAAGTACATTGTTGCAAAAAGATTTTTGCAATTTTCTTATCGTGTTAGATCCAAATCGTGTTATAGAATGTCGTGTTGTATGATGACTATCTGTACATGAATTCACATAATACAAATTGCAGTGATTAGAAACTTTTTAGCGAAAATGTTTTGCTGTGTTGAACTATTTCTACGTGATATACAATTTTGAAGTAAATAGGAAAACTATGCATTGCTTAATAATTATTACATACAATATAATTAAACAAATAGTGGAACATGTGGGGCTTGTTTTTTATTGCATGTAAGAATGTGAACGAACATTCTGCAAGTTTGAGAAAGAGCATACTTGCGGCCAAGGAAAATTGAAAATAATTTTTTAGAGCCAAGACAGAAATGGTGGTTTATTGCTTAGCAACCCCCTGTTTCGTGTTCTTGCATCATTCTCTTCCACATTAATACCTTCTTAAGGAAAGTGCCCACGTCCCAAAGATTTAATTTCTCTCATTTTCGTCAACTAAGTTTTTAATATTTGCGACGAAACACCTTCCCATCGTGAATTGACATACATCGACATTCATCGGTATGCATCGACATGCAATGACATACATCTACATACACATACATCGACATGCATCAAGGGTCCCGTCCACGTTTAATTTGCGGTCGAAAGTGCCAGAATTTGTAGGGCTTCCGCAAACCGATTGGACGCGCGCGATTCTGAGGGCTGGCGGGCCAGGGTCCGAAATTTCATCCGGTTCACGCCCGGCACGTCGTGGCTGCGCGCGCATCCTCGCGGCCACCGCGCTGGTCAAGTGCGCCTTTATTTGCACGCCGAGCCGCAATGAGCCTGACTAATATTGGTCGGCGGCCTCGGCGGCCTCAGCGGCTGCGGCCGGACGAAAGAGTGGCTCTGCAGGGCGTCAAAGTACGAGGGGCAGTGGCGCGGGTCACCGGTGACCCGCGCGCGTCATATCCTTTCGTCGGCGCGCGGAAGTCATTTCAGTTACGCGGGAAGCGACCCTGCGGAAGCGGCGGCTGGTTCGATTCGTTAAACGACGAACGAGGCTGGTAGGGTGGCCTTGGCGAACGTTTCAATTGTTTTGGGTGGCGGCTATTGCAGGGTAGTGTGGAGAAACATTTTGTTTAGAAGGTAGGTGTTTTGTTCCTGATATGTGGTTTCTTGAAATCTTTACTTATATATTTATTGATGTATGAAATTGGTATTATTATTTATATAATATTAATATATATATTAACTTACACCACTTTCAAAATAAACGGTCCATATGATCGCATCCTTGGCATTCTAATCCAGCTCTCTCGAGCATAAATTCGCGAGACCGGACCCGTATCGCAGTTATCCGGGCGAGAATCGGCAACGTCGCAGACGACCTCTGCGCCGAGCGGCCGACTGAATGCGCTTCAACGCAAAATGGCGGCTGCCTGCGAGGCGGTCGCAGTTGCCATGGCCGGCGCGTTTATTATTATCAATGTAGGCTACGTCAGGCGTTCCAGCATGAACGCGATGCTCACAAAAGCTCGCCCCGGAATGGAAATGCATCCGACGCTCTCGTCGGGATAGACGAAACCAACCCTCTTCGTCCGCGTCTTTATCTTCCGGCCTCCATATTTCGGCGCCGGGCGCCATTCTTTTTCCCTTTTCCTTTGCCCCGTCGCTAATCTCATTTCGAAAATCGCGCGTCGCATGGCAGTCCTGTTAAATCCTCGTGCCTAAGTCCGTATCATCCCTCTCGACACTCTTTTTTAAATACGTATTCACTGTGCTTACCCTTGTCGTCTGTCGTCACGCGTGTATCATACGTCATGGCTTTCGTTTTCTTCTCAAGTGCTTTTCGGTCAGACTAGTATTATCCCTGCTTTGCAGGCTGCGCTAATCTCAGTGAGCGACGCGAATTTAAGAGAAATTAGTCATACGAAACTGGAAGCGAATCTGATTAGTCGCGTTAAGTTAAGGTTGAGCTTTTTTCGCAGGTTTTTGTGCATAAATAAGTTTTGCGCTTGGGTGGGGAAGGATTCGACCGCTTGAATAAGTGGCCGTGTTCAAGATGTATCAATGTTTGAGTAGTGGAGTTTGTAGCTGCCGAAAGTAAATATGGAACCGAATTATAATCGAATATCGTGCTGCGGTGTTATTTTTCGTTCTCTATTTGCTAACCTTCGTAGCTGGAGGGTTGTTGCGTTTGCTTTTCCAATATTTGAGGTTTACTTTGCGCACTGATCACTGTACGTATTATCGAACCTCTTGCCCTGTCAAGTCACGTTCACTGTGAGGATTATGATTAGGTGGAAGCTGATGAAGATCGTACTCTAAAATCATTAGTGTACACTTTATTAGTATACTGAATTAATAGAAATTCCTTGCTAGCGTGTTGAATGATTAAACTTAGTATATATGTAAGAGTGAATGAGTGAGTACGAATAATAACAGAAAACGACAAGAAGGCAGTCCATATATTACGTCTTTCACAGGTAAATAACAAAGCATATCGCATCGTTAACAATCGTTCACGACCTTTCACCATAATTTCCCGACTCCACACCGTTCAATTTCCCAACACTTTTTGCAAGCGTCGATCGCACGTACACGCATTCAAAATTCGTAACCGGACACGCGCGTCGCACGACTTTCCCAATAGAAATCCGCAAATCCTCGCCGGTTCTAGCGGCGGATAAATGGAAGAGGAGTGAAAAAATACGCTTCGCATTCCGGAAGTGGGACTCTGCCGGGCCAATTCTTTCGCGGCTCGATTTTTCGTTAAACGCATCCGACTCGTCCGCGCTTATTCCCGCGAAGCGTGCAAACCGCGCGCGCGGGCGCGATAAGCGCATCTTTATTTCACGTCCTAATTTCCGGGACAAAATTGGCGTCGCTCGGCAAACTTGCTGCTGCTGCTCGCGTCGTTCGGAGGATATCTTCATCGCTGAGGCGTGCGTTCTCGCATGTGTGTGTATTCATTTTTTGGTAGAATTTGTCTGATCAGCCTCAAAAACTTCCGTATAGACTTTTTGATAGCGGATTTCGTGGCGTTGGGTAAAGAGAGGTTTGAAAGATTAATGCTTTTATGTTTGTTAACTGTAATTAGTTTTGAAATTCTTTGGCCCGGGTGGTGGGTGACCCAGCTGTGGGTATTCAATTTGCAAAATCTATGGAATTGAAACTGTACAGACACCTGTGCATGTCTATAGGAATGTGTGTATGTAATTGAAACTTCTTGACAGTCTATTACATATTGTCAAGTGAAAGTTATATTAGACAATATATCTTATTGTACTTTTTGTATTGTAAATATAATTTCGGCACGAAAACAACGATTTCTGGTAAGAACCTTTATTAGAAAACCTTTGTACAGAACATAAAACTATTTTTTCGAATATTTTTCACTCTATAATTTTACCTTTTACTAAGAGATCACTTACTTTTACTACATACCCAAAATAGTCCGAAATCTTAAATAACTTTCTCATAGTGTAAATACACACAATATAATTCTGTTATTTACGCCAAGTAATGTCACAGCTAGCGTATCTACCCCATGCTAAGCTGACTGTAAACATTCTCCGCTAACAAGTGATTTGTATACCCTCCGCCATCTTTGTCTGGCTAGATTGTTTAAACAGCCTGCTGTGCATCGCTCCGAACTCGAGCCGGAATAACACGCGTGCACACTGTTTTCATAAATGCGAATTCATTCCGACCCCCGCCATTTCGCTCGACCTGCCTTCGTCGTTAATCCGCGAATGCGAGCACGAACATTTCTGCCCGATTCTTATCAATTAATAAACCGGCGAAACAGCTTTATTGCCGAAAAGTTTGCGATAACGTTTTATTCCCATCGCGCAGATCGTGGGTGGTTGTTTATGTGGGAAGGAATACGTTGTATTTACGATCCCGCGTATGAGATTGTAGGTGTATACACATAGTTGACTTCGAAATGTGTGAGTATCGAACCAGCTTGATTATTTTAATTTCTGTGGAATATGTGTATCTTGTTTCTGAAAGCTGATGTTGGTACGCTGGTCCTGTTGAATTCTGCTTTTGACTTTCGTCGCTTTCATAACGGTTGGTAAGCGTGAATTCGATTAGTCACATTAAAAAATCTACTCTCCTTTCATTTCGCCCTCGTGCTTCGCTTTTCCGTTCTCGAAGGTTGTAATGTCCGTACACGGAAAATGTTTCATCGAATGATCGGCAATGTATAGTGACGAATTGGGAGAAATTATACAAAGCGCAATTAAGAGTCTGTTCACTGCAGTCTCTATCTTTTTCAATCTTCATAATCATGGTCTGCCTGTGCAAAATGTTGCATACGCCATAAATGCAAGAGAAAAAAAATTCAAAGAAGTTTTAATTAGAGGGTGAAGGTACAAGAGCATTCAATCAGGAGAATTATGCTTTTCGCTCCCTAAAATCATGAAATCAATCTCCACAAAATGTTATACCTCAAAATCTTAAATCACGAGAGCCTTATAAATTGTCTAAACTAACTAATTAAAACAATTTATTTAAGATTCAGTTAAATCACTATGATAAGGAGAGGTCACTCACAAAAACGTTTAAAGTAATCTTTCTTTCACAAGAATCATGAAATTCGTTTACACAAAATATGTCACACGTCCAAATTTCAAGAATCTCATAAAATATCCAAACTAATTAATTAAAACGATTTCTCTAATTTTCACTTGGAGCACGCTCTCAAACCAAACAAAAGCATTTAATTACAAAAGTCATGACATCTATATAGACAAAATTCTTCACACACCCAAATTACAAGAGCCTAATAAAAATATGCAAACAGACTAATTAAAACAATTTACCCAATTCTCACTTAGAGCACTCTCTCAGCCGAGAACCGAAACAAAAGCATTTAACCGGAAAAATCAGGACGTACACCGAGTCTCACCCCTCTCGAGCATCCTGGCAGCCCTTTTCACTCTGCGGAGCGATGAAGTCTGCGTACGCGTTCCGCCCCATACGTCAAGGGTGGTGCGAGTAGGCGCGGGCCGCGTCATAGGCGCGCACATGTGCGTACTTACGGCCGGGCACAATAATCAACACGCAGCTCCCCGTGAATAACGGAGCCACGAAGGAGCGCACACCAATGGCTGCCTCTCCGTTTGTCACGTTCAGATTCCAGTTGCGGATACGCCTGCACCTACGATCTCCTCTCTCGCCAGCTTCCTCCCGTACGCCCGTACGCCCGTACGCCTCAGTGCCACTCGCTCGTACTCTCCTACGCCTCCGCGCACGCATATATACAAGCGCGATCATACAGGGTGTGCCACTCGATTCTGACGTCGTCATTCCCGCGCTTGTTACCGGCAGCGAAGAATTTCCGGCAGGAACGTCGGAGGGCTGTGCATTGTTTTTCGGTTAGGCGAGAGTGGATAGAGCGTATGAGGACAAATTTAGAAGACAATTTATTTTACAGATATATTAGAACGAATTTAGAAGAAATTAATTTACTTTACAAAGGAAGGAATCAATTATTTTACAAATTTAGAAGTACCGATGTAGAAGAATTTATCCATTTTGCAAATTTATAAGAATCGATTTATTTTTCAGATTCAGAAACACAAATTTAGAGTATTTAATTTATTTTACAGAAGTAGAAACTAAAATTTAGAATTAAATTAATCGTATTACCTAATAGAAGTACGGGAGTAATGTCTGAGGACTGGGGCATGTTTTGAGGTTGGGTGAGAGTGGATACAGAAGCATTAATTTATAGTTTGAATCAGATTGATCCGTGCAGATTTATTCATTGGAATGTGCAGACGAAATGTTACTAACTTCAAGGAATTGCATATGAATCCGTATATTGCACTTGTTGAACGCAAGAGTCAAGTATTTACAGTTAATTAAACCAACGTATCTCCTAATCACACATTACGATCAATCCTTACATAATTTTTAGGCGGTTTCAACAGGGTGAACCAATAAAACTAAATCTCGATGACATTTGACTCTCATCTTTTCCCTGACGAGACAGCGGGGAAGTCGAGATGTCAAAGTCGGACGGGACACCCTATATGTCTACACCCACTTACACGGTACACCGTAGGCTCACGCGCACGCATACGTTCGTTGTCGGGAATTGCAGTACAATGCGGCGAACGTTCGCCGTACAGTTATTAACCAGGTGTCCGTTCGTAAATTCGCGGTCGCTCGTTACGCAGGACGGGACTAACTTACGCTAACGCCACGGATGCCGGATGAAAGAAGTTAATTGGCTGTCAGGGGCGCAAGGTGTAAGTAGAGGCGCTGAAGTCGTGCCTAATTTCGCGGTTGGCCAGGACTCGTCGCTTGACTAGCGCAGTTGCGGACGCAGACCCTCTGCCAAAACCTACGATTTTCGCATTATTTAGTACGCAGAATTGGCAGGGCGGTCGACTGTTTCCGGTTTGCTGTTTTATGTTGCCTTTATTTTGGGTTACCAAATACCGTTGCTGACGCGACATGTATAGTGTGACATTGATGGCAAAATTCAGAATTTGTGATTTGGTCCTTTATGATATTTGAAGAGCGTATATTTTCAGGACTGGTGTCCGTTTTCGGCCAGGTTGATTTGTGCTGGATTTCTTTGGTTGGGTTATAATTATTGGAGTAATATATATAATATATTGTTGATGTTGAAGTAAAATATCATTTAGAATTTTGTTCTGTGGAATGAATTTGTAATTGTTAAATACAATGTATTGGTAGGTCTGACGACTGTTTAGAGTTAGTTGATTTGTGTCAGATTTCTTTGGTTGGCCTGTAATTATTGGCAGAACATGTATAATATGATGTCGTTGGAAAACTTTAATATTCTCTATGATTTAATCTTACAAAAACTTATGATTTCAAGCAATTAAATACTGCAAATTTGGTAGGATGTATTCTACTTCACCTGAATAATAACATTTATTTTACATGATTTATGACTCTTAAATGTCACCCTGACCATGCACGACCTCTTCCTATATATAAGTACTACTTCAAAAAAACCCACCCTTGTCAAAATATTTAGTTCACAAGAAAGTATTTTCGGTTTCTAAACATCGATAGCGTTGTCATTTAAAAGTAATCGCATTCAAGTGACGGAATAAAATGAAGATTACATTGTTCATTAAAGTTTATTCTGCAAACAAAAATAGCTTTTTTTCAGATCACAATTATACTCCACTTTATTTACCGTTGAACAGGAACACCCTCGTCCAACGCCGCATCCAGACAACTCTAACGTGAAATGCTGGTTGAACGCGATAGATATCCCGAGAAAAGTTGTTTGTCATCCTTCCTTCCAAGAATTTCCATTTTGCCGTACATATTGTTCTCCGTCTTTGAACCCAGGGGGGAAATTTCCCTGTTCCGTTCCCGACGGCAGATCGGCCATATGTCACAGCGGATACACGCATCGCGCGAGTTCTATTTCTAATCACTGTCACGCCATAATGCGGATTCTATCCAGCTTCTGATCCGCTTATGGGATAATGAACGCTAAGTGGCAGCGTGACGCAAAGTGTTCGCTCCTGATTGAGATCTGACGGATTTTCCTGTATTAGTGATCTGCCCATCTATCCGTATCATTTACGGTGTCGGCGATTAGCCTAAAGCGTCCGGATCATGAATAAATTTCAGCCTGGAAAGTGGACAATGGTAGACAATAATTGTTCCATCTCGTTTTTAAGCTGTAGCTGGTTAGATATTTCAGATTATTACAGTAAGATAATGATAATTAAAATATCATTGAATGGTAAGAAATTCAGTTTTTTAATTATTAATCATTAATACTGAGTTATATAGACTTATACTTGTACATGTGACTGTTAAATTTCGGAGGACGGGGTTTTCGTGAGTTTTTAATATTGTATTAATTAGAGACTGTACTTGGCAGATTGCTAAATGCTTTACTTGTTTATCAGAACATCTCTTTATATCATTCCTTCAAATCCTTACTATAAGCATCTAATTAAAAAAACAAAATCATCTCTCACACTCAACCCGTCTCAAAACTTTCCCCAATCACCACATTAACCTAATTCAAAACTTCGCAGACACACAATTCTCCATATTAGTTCTTTGCGCGGTCAAATTCGTCGCCACCTAAACATCTCCCAACAACACGCGCTCATCCTGCCAACTACTTCAAATTCTCATACCCACCTACCCTAATTTCCACTCCCGGCAACAAATTCCGCTCCTTACATTTTCCAAATTACCACCTCAGCCCGCCTACAAAATTACAATAGTCCGAAATTAGATCCGCCCGAAGCGCGGCGCGCCGCTCTAATTCCGACGTATGAAGATTAGGCGACCCTGTAATTTCGCCGCGAAGACAGAGTCTGACAATAAGAGCCCAGAAAGTTGTCCTCCGCGTATTCTTGACGTCCGCGCGCGCGGAAAAGGACATGCGCCGCGAGTCCTGGCTTATCGTTCCAGCCGTTATCCTGGCAGGAACGTGCCGCGGGAGGCTGCGGGAGGCCGCGGGAGGCCGCGTGCGAGACAATTTAGTCAAAGTGGATTAGTTTAATCATTACCAAGGACGAGTCGCGCGCGTCGGGCGTTAAGGAGGGAGCCCGTAGAAAATGAGTTTCAAACTTCGCCGGAGGAAGTCTCGGAAGGTGATGGATTCTTCGCGCACGACCCGGTGTCAAAAGGTCACGAGCTTCTCTCTTATGGCCGGAGGTCCCTTTCACTTCATCGTGCATGGCCCATCTTACATACCTGATCGCCTGTCTTTGTACTTCCGGCTGACAATGGGGTAACTGAAACTACATTTTGGACATTATGATCTTGTCATTACGTTCGCTTCTTTTCGGAATGCGATGTGAATGACTTTTAAACAAAATTATATTACACATTCGTGACTCCTACGTAGATAGTAGGTAATGATGTTGTAGTTGGAGTACAAGATTTCTTTGCATTGTGTTTATACGATTATAACCAAAAGTTCAATATATTCCCAACAATGCATTTTAAAATACTATTAATCTAAATTTTTAATAAACGATTAAGAAAAAGTTATCAAGTAAATTTTATTTCCATTAATGTATAGACTCACTTTCTTTAAATGTTCCACTTTTAAATAATATCATACAGATTGCCAAAACCAATATTCTTTCTTTTTTATTTTTATTTAGCGCCTTCACGTATATATAACAAGTGTAATATTGAATATCTGTAAACTACGTTAATATGTTTGGCAAAATATATTGAAAACATAAAATTACAATGACAAGAAGCTCAAATATTATAAAACAAATACATTTCCGTAACATGCCCTATTTCCTCGCTGTCCTTCTCATTCTATTTTTAATTTCGTTTTCCTCGCTATTGTTCATCTTTTTCCTTTTTTCTCGGTAAGTTGGGTGAGACGGCGTGAGCGGATAATAGAAGTTGGAGTGTTGATGAAAGTTTCCGGGGGGAAAGACAATTACGATTCTGTCACATGGGCGTTTTGCGCCGGAGTCGATTTAAGAAGTGTTGACGGTCTTCTTTTGTGGTGGAAATTGGTGCCGACAGTGTTCAGTGGTCAGTGACACTTATCAGTGTGACGGTTCAAGGTATATTGAGGTTTGCTTATCATAAAAACGCACGCAAACTGACACGCCAAAACATAGATGACAGCAATAATTATCATAACGACTTGGGTAAAACTAAACTAAATGAATAATTTATGCAATAATTTAATTTCATCTCGATAAAATTCTCGATTTCCAACTTAATTATTCTGCTTAGAATAAGTTTATGCGAATAATTTGATGGAAGATATACTTCGACAAGAGTCGATGACAGAATTTAAAAATGACAGTCGAATCTGAAGAAAACTTAATCGTAGGTTGAAACATTCTGCATCAATACACTTTCCACAGTAGCATATTTGTATGTATAATGACAGGTTTAGCAATGTTAAATGAACCGATAAATCGATAGTATGTTCGGCGGCTAATAAAAAGATTTGCTCGCTAATATGCTTTATTGGCCACGAATCGAATACATGCCGACACGCGCATACTAATAATGAGTCTAAACTTTTATAACAAACGCCTCCGCTTCCGATACCGTTCATTGTTGCCATTATCAGTTATCGAGGAGGAACAACCGTACGTAGTCCTCGTGGCGGAAATTGATTGCCCGCTAATTATGTGTATAGGAAATCTATTTTAATTAATGCGGAAAAACAGTTCAGATATTGTCAGCGGGTCGTAACGTAAAACGATTATCCCCCATTGTTTATCCGATCTATCGGTACTTGTTAAATTGAAATTAGTCGGATCTCTGGATAGAGTCCATTGAAGCGGGCCGATAGGTAACCGATACTCCGTACAAATACGTTCATACCAAAACGTTAACCAAATTATTGCGCAATTTCATAATCAAGGGCTTTCAGCGCGCGCAGACATTTTATTCGCGCTGCGGAATGGCCGATATAATTAAAACAAAATAACATTGCGCGAGATCTACCAAAGGGAAAATACAAGCCAGTTTTTGCATTTCTTACGAGCGTAGAAATAATTTGTTATACGATTATTCGGATTTATATTGAATTTATTCCATAATACGAAGCAAATAAAGTATGATTATGCGCGAATATTATATTGCCGTGTTCAGTATTGAAATTATACACGACTGAGTGCTTTCAGCAATTCGTTTTTTCGCGAAATCCTCTACAGTAACAAAGCGCGGCTAATCCAAAGCAGATAAAATCAAATTTTATTTAAAAGAGCCCGCCCCGAAAGTGGCTAAAGCTCACGGCATCCGTTCCGAGACAAGAAAATCTTCATCCGCCAACCCTCCGCAACCCTCCGCAACCCTCCGCATCCCGACAGGCACCAGCCCCATAACAACGCCCCATCTCCTAGACGCCCCGCAAAAAGAACCTGCCAAACTGTCTGCGCCCGAATACGTCATCACCCCGCGGCGGCTTTGTCGAATTCCTCCTCCTCCCCCTGCGAAACGGGGTGCGGAACGAGGACGGCAAACTAAAGGAGGTAGGAACGAGAAAGCGAACGACCCCCATCGGCAGCCCCCAGAAGTCGTTGCGCGACGTCGCGTGTGCTGAGGATCAACGACACTCGCTCGTATCAAAAAGTTCGCCGTCGAAACTCACTCCACGATCCGCGCACGTTTCCGCGAGGATTCCCCCTCGAACCCCCAACCCTCTCGCAGTCCGACATCCTCCCCCCGCCGCCCTATCTACTTGCTTTAATTGGGATCAGCCTGCCGAGCACTCGGCGCGAGACAAATGAATGAGAGCGAAAAGTAGTTGCGAGGGGACGTAGCTGCGGCCGAGTGCACGGCAGTGTACGGGAGGGTACGCCTTTCACTCTCCGCTCTCCACTCTCCGCTCTCGCTCCTGCGTCTTCGCCCCTCTCCCTCCGCCCCCGTCACTCTTTGTCCCGCCATCTTTCGCCGAGTCCGTTTCCGCGTGGATTCTCGTTAACATTGCGCGCCTTGCGAAACACTGTGCTTTCTCTCTTCTCCCTCTCTCTCTCTCTCTCTCTCTCTCTCTCTCTCTCTCTCTCTCTCTCTCTCTCTCATACAAACCATACGCACTCTAGTTCACTCACTCACACGTTCCATCTTGCTCTCGCTTCGTCGAAACACTAGTAACACGCGCGGATGTTACCGGGTGTCGGGGGTAAAATGAGGCGGAAGGTGCGGTGTTGCCTCTCTTTATGCGAGGGGTGAGGGTTATGGAGTGTATGTTTTTAATTGAGATTACGACTTCGTTCGGAGGGTTTCAGGGGTATCGTGATTGGGATGCAGAAGGTGAGTGGGGTGTGCTTTGGATTTTAGGGATTTATTTTTGATTTTGTATATGTTGTTGGAGGCTTCGTCTCGTTACGTGTAATGCGGAACGTGTTTTCGGTTCTGGGGGGTTTGATGGCAGCGGTTGGTGGAATAAAATGTAATAAGGGTGTATTTAACAATATTTTCTGCAAATTTCAGTTTTCAAGTAATATTTAGTCTAAAAGACTTTCGTTTCATAGGAACCAACATCTAGAACAAGAAAATTACTACATTATACCAATTAAAGAAAATTCAATTCTAATTTTGTATTTTTATTTCAATTACTTATATATATTGTTACGGCCGCGAAGAAGGGCGTTTATGTCAAAGAACACTACTTAATCAATAAATGATAATTAGAAGAACGTTGTTAAGCATAAGAACAAATGTTGTTATTAGCTGCTAGTCTACGTTTAGGCACCAAAGAGATCGAACGCACTTCAATAATAAATCTTGTTGTCAGGTGTCTTGTATACCCTGATCTTATCTTTAATCGTAAAAAATATTAATAACCCTGTCCTTGACGTCAGAACCTACCTTTCCCCAGCATATCTCATTCCCAAAAAAATATTCCCAAATAATTATACAAAAATCTCACCCACCGAGTGCGCGAGCACTCGATAAAATCTCCGCCTGGCGATTTTATTCGGAGGTAAAGGCCCGCGTCAAAAACATTCTACACTTTCGACGTTATTTCGTCATGCAGATTCACCCCTCATCGCGTCGCGCCACCAATTTGCTGACACCCCATGCGCAGAGTGTATACACACGGCCGCCCCGAATGTCACGCATCCCTCTCAATTCACCACTTCACATCCGTCCATCTCCCTTTGATTCTCGACAGCCGGCAGAGGGGTAAGCTCGAGATTCTCACCGCGATTTCTGTCTGTCCCGACTCGAGCTTCCCTACCCCTCCCCCTCCCACTCTCCCTTCCTATCTGCTCGTCCCTCAACTGCCTCTCGCTCCCTTTGTCCTTCGTCCTCCGCTTCCTTCGCGTCCGAAGTGCGTGCCGAACAACGAAAACAGTGGCCGAATCGCGGATCGTTCCGGAACTTTCGACATCCCTCGTCTGAAATCCTTTCATGAGATTTTATGAGACTCGGATGCTTCGAACGAATGCTGTAGTTATTGGTATATATTCGACGGTATTGATGCTTGATAGCGGTTTATATTGACACAAGTGGAATTCGTATTTGGTATCGAACGATGGGGTCGATAATTTCGGGATGGGATGATTATTAGGATTAATCGAGCGGGGGTTGTTTTAAAGCGTGGTTGGGATATGTTTGATTTGTAGGTTCCGGTCTGTCGGTTATGCCAGATTGTAAGCTTGTCTCGAATGTCTTGCTGATGTTTGTTAACAGGTGATTTTGGGGTCTGGTTGATCGTTATGTAGAATCAGGTTGCGACAAACGGTTATCGACCGTCAGTGTAGATGTATAATATTGTGTTTTTGGCGAATTCGGTCAGTGTCATACTTGTAGCTACTACAATTCAATGAGTTTTAACTAAAAAACATTAACTTTAAGTGATTGAAGCTAATATTGAGATAGTTTAACATGTTATAGTTTGAAAAAGTGAGAAGAAATTAATAAAAAATTACAGAAAGAAAGAAACAAATTTATAAGTCTGATTAACATAGTCAGCAATCTTCCGACCTTTCAAATGATAGAAAGACAATGAGGTGTTCGAACAGTTTGTCATATTACATGTATACTTTTCACTATGTCACGTAAATGGGGGCGAATATTATGTAGAGGGGTTTACCGGAAAGTGAGTATGTTTCGTTCAAGATTCCTCCCATCCTACGGTGTTTGTTGGAGAAAGATGGACATACTCATTACGGAGTGAAGTAGTTTTAGATGGGGGAAGGTGCAGTCAGAATTGCAAGTATAGAGATACTTATTTTACCAAAACTGAATTTAATAATTATTGTAATATGTATTTTGCGACCATTGTCTTAATCGTTATGTACGCTCTAATAGTTCATTACGTTCATCTGTTTTCCGCAATGAAAAGCGTCGATAATCACGATTGACAAACGCAACCTGAACATTTTTAAACAAAATACAATAGCCATATCCCATAACAGATCCGATCAGGCGACGGCAGATTTTATAATATTCCGTTATCACATTAATTACTTTAATTCGAGCGAGAGCGAGTAATGCGCTCATATTGAGCGTAAATGCGGCGAATAAAAATTCGAATATTTCACAGTGGGAGAAAGTCGCTCGCACTTGATGTTTATGGTTGATATTTATTTGATCGCGATAAGCTGTGCTTTTCATATCGTCGGACCGTTAATCCGATAAACAGATTTCATCAAAGCGCGTAGTGTCGATTTTTCGATTTAATCCCCCGCCCTCCGCGAAAGGACGGCGGGCATAAAATGAAATTGCCACTTTCATGAATTCGGGGCTTATGATGTCTCTTAAGCAGCGCGAGAGGGAGCGGGGAGGGGTGGAACAGATAGGAGAGGTAACGGGGAATGATTTGTGATACTTTAACGTACGCGGCCCGACGTATTCGAAGTGGAAATGTGCAACAAGAGCGCGTTTTAGCGAAATTGCGCTGCAACGAGATTAGCCCGTAGAAATGAACCTTCGCAAATGGCCCAGATGTAAAATGTATGTATGTTTAAGCGGGATCAACGTTTCTATGCATCATTTGCGTTTTAATGTACTCCCGCTGTACTTCAACGTACGCCCCCGGCGAAAGGATTAGAAACTTCTGCCGCGGATTTGAATGAGTGCGTACTGATAGTAGTATTTGCGAATTATGTCGGTGATCATTTCCGTTTTATTATTTGGGAGGTCAATGTTCAATGGGTGATGTAAAGTGACTGTATTTTTTCTTGTTATTTTTTGATGTATTTTAAATGGAACCATATTATTGTACGGTAATGAGTAACGGAGAGCACTCATAGTGCGCAATTAATATTATAACAAACTAGCGTATACTCTTTTTATACCATATTTTCATTGCGATCATTATGCCATGCCCATTAATGCTAGTTTAATCCATTCTATTTCGTAATATATATAGGAATAACTAACAAGGGGCAATAATAATATACAACTAACATTATTACGACAAACCTTCTTATTCTCCATTTTATAACCTATTACCACTCTCCCAACTATTGTATATAAATGCACCGATTGCCGCAATTAAAATAAAAATAATTTTAACCTCCTCACATTTTTCCCTCCAACCACTTCCACACTTACCAGTATACAACCAACAAATCAATTCCATTCCGCAACATGCATAGTAATAAGTAACAAGGACCAACTATAGCGTACAACTAAAATAATTACATCAAACTTACCGATTCTCCCTTTCAGCCGTATTACCAGCCCCCCAACTGCAAAGATGCCGTAAATGCCGTAATGCCGAATGAACGATCATCTCAACCTCCTCAAATTCCTCCCACCCACCACTTTACCAGCCCATTTCCGGTCGGCGGGCCCATAAGCAACGGATCCATTCCGCCCCGCAACATTCTTCCACGCCAGGCGAAATTACCTGAAATCAGTGAGCTCGCGATCGCAATTAACCGGCCGACATCCGAGCCACTCGGCAATTGTCCCCGAGCCAAGCAATTCGTTGATAAGTAAACAACCGTCGAGCCATTCTTTCGTGCCAGGCCGAACGAAGCGGCTCATGGCTCGCAGTTGGCCAAAGCCCGGAGCCCAACAAATCGTTTCCCGGCGCGAACGAACGCGACGCGAATACCATTCGCTCGGCCACGTTCGAACGAGGGCCAACAATTATCCCGGCTGCCGTGCACGAAAGAGGCACCGACCATAACTTACGAGCATCCGCCGCCATCGTCGCACTCGTCGCACTCCGTCGCACTCGTCGCACTCGTCGTAGTCGTCGTCGCATTATGGAAATTTCGCCTAACAAGTAGCGATAGGGCCGCGGAGTATTCGCCGAGCACGGCCCTGGCCCTCTTTCCCTCCTCCCTCCTCCTTCCCCCACCCCCTTCCCAACCCATCCACGGTCAATTAAGCGCATAGTTCTAATTAAACGAATAGTTTAATTCGAATCGTCCTGACCCGTTCCCGCCTTTCGCCAGGCCGGATGTTCCTGCCCGGATTTCGCAGCCTTCCTCCTGAGCGCACCCTGCCGGGACCTTCCCATTAGCCCGACGATTCTACCTTCGCCGGCAGGAAGCAGCAACTGTGTGGCTGTGTATGTGTGCGAGAGTCTTCGAGGGATAGGTGTAAGTGTCCGACCGCGGCGGGGCGTATCGAATAATTGAATCGGACCGCTAAATATTCCGCGGACGGAGCCTTATGTGCTTTGCGGATTGGCGAACTGGCGAACTTTCTTTGCCACCAGCTTGCACGTGTGTGGGTATAGCTCGTGAGGAACGGTGGAATTAGTCTGGTCCCTTGGTTCGTTACAGTGGGTAGGGGGAGGAAACGGTTGATTTGTATTCGCTGATTTTTTTGGAGTGGACCTACCTTGTCGGTGGGACATGGGTGGAGACTTGTTAAGGGATGGGATTTGAGAAGGTTTCAGATTGGATATATTCGATGGTGGGATGTCGTAAGTGTGAGAATGAGTAAAGTGGTACGAGCTTTCGTGCTTGATAGCGTATTTGGGTGTTGGTAGAAGATTTCATTCGATTTTCATTGAAATTCTGTCATTTATACTCGTTCATTAGAAGCTTTAATTATTAATTGTGTTATAATGATTATTTGCTAGTTTTAGGTATAATTGATGTTATTATCATTTACTCCGTATGTCATAAAAAATACTAACCATGGTAGCAATATATTAAATTGTATTACGCATCACATACAAATTTACAATTATGGTTTATTCTTAATCTTTCCCATAATCAAAGTTATTATCATTCACTTCGAATATTGTCGAAAAAATTCCGGTAAGAGTGGCAAGACACGTTCATTTTATTTCGAGCTCTGCGACGCGTTGCGTCACAATTTACAATTGCACAGTAGATGTCATTGTCTTTCAAAGCGGTGACATGCATGCGCAGAAGCCGAAGCTGATACTGACGAACGAATCACGTCGTTGCGATTTCAAACTGATGACGCCAGCACCATTCGGCAGGTGCATACAAGTAATTGCGTTGCCGCGAGGTTAACCGTAGAAATGAACCTTCACAAATGGCATAAACGTAAAGCACACCCATGTTTAAAGCGCAGCCTATATTTCAACGTATTCATGCCACTGTATCCCAACTGTGACTTGGCTGAATTGCTCGTACTCGTTCAAACTGACAAGGCAAACTATTGCGTCGCTTAACAATTAAACTGTGCACTAGTTTTATAGATGTGCGTGAAATATAGTTTCAGTGGTTTTTCTGAATAATTAAATAATAGACAGTAGTATTATATGATACAACCTTACAAATTGTCTAATAGATTCGTTAGATCGTATAATAGTCAAAGTAATCACTGGTTTCTTTTGGGCTAAATTAAAAAATATTTCATTAAATCATAATATTGTCTGTAAACAATCTCTACCAAAGTAGAATGAGTATATTATTTACACTACGGTAAATATACTATAGGTAATCTCTTATTATAGGTTTGATTAATTCTGTACACTATTCTAACATCATGAAATCTTCAACCTTCGCTCGCTATACTCAAGCAAAAGCAGACTTAGCATCCTAAATAATACTGAAAGCATCTTAATAAATAACTCCCTGCAACAGATTTGGCTCCATTTCGTATTCTGCCTCATCAGACGCCTTATATTAACTGAACCTCTTCCCTTAAAACCATAACTCTCAATACCTTCCATCTTTGCCTTCCCCACAATACCATTCTAATTCTTCATTCCACCCGCCCCCACCACCATCCTAGCCCAACCTAATCACCTTCAACTCGCCTATTCCAAGGCAACCTCAACAGACTCATCCCTAACGAACACAAACCCTTCATCTCCGATACCAACTTCCTCAAATCCGTAACGACATTGGCATACCAGAAAGATCCTCGAGAAAACCAGCAGATCCTCACCGGCAGCCAGCCTACCTGCCACGATCCGCACCGAACGATATTATCTCTCTCGCGAGCGGCGAAACCTCGGACTTCCGTTCCGCTCCGTTAAGATAAAATTCGACGAGAGAAATCTCATCCCCCCTCCTCCACCCCCCCTCCTCCTTGACCAAGAGTCACGTGCCTCCTTCTTCTGCTACCGCGAACGAGGTGCCGGACTGTAGCGTGCGCCCGGATGGTACGTGGGTAAATCAGTCTGAAGTGGAGCGTGAGAGAGGGTGAGAAGGGTGGCTAGGGGGGGGGGGAGAGAGTAGGAGGGAGAGCGTGGAAGTGAAAAAGGAAGTGCGCCTGTAACGGAGCGAGAGAAAAAGGAGCAGCGGGTAAGAGGGCGAAAAAGCTGGACGTCGAGTGAGCTCCGAGTCTCTCTCTGCCGTTCGGTGTGTTTAAAAAGGGGCGAGGACGTGAGAGGAGGGGGGCAGTTTCGTGTTCTCGCGATATCCTGAAGGGGTATTCGAACGTCGGCGCTGGACGCGCGGTTGAAAAGAGGAAGCTTCCTGCTTCGCGGCGATTCAGCGTTAACGAGAATCCACGCTTGAACTCTCGAACTAAGAAGAAGAGTGCGCGCTCGGGATAGAGCTGGCCTCGGATGAGCGGTGGGGAGGCGAGGAAGGGATGGGGCGAGGGAGGGGAGGTTGGAAAGAACGTACGCCAGCCGCGAAAGATAGAGAGATCGAAATCGAGTACCGTGCAATCTCGAGTAATGCGAGTAACTCGATCCCGGGCGAATACGGGCGCCCAGAGGGGTAATTTAAATCCGCCGAAAATATCCTTTATCGCTACCCCGCGACGGTGGGGATGAGGGGAGGAGGCGGAAGGAGAGGGGAGCCGAGCGGTTACGAATGAAGCGTAATAAATCTTTTCGGGTGGAAATGGCGAAGGAGATTTGCATCTTTTCCGAACTCCCCCGACGCGGGTGGTAAGTGAATGTTTTCATTAGGATTCTTTTGTCTATTTTTGTAATGCAAATGACGTGGCCTCGGGGTACAGGCGCGACGGTTTGAACGGCGGTCGCATTTATGGTACGCTCGAGCGGGGAATCGTATGATGCTGGGCGGTATAGTCGGCGGAATGTAGTGTTAAGTGTGTATTATCTGTACTGTTGTGCGTATCGTGTACTGTAGCTGAGGACATGGATGTTCCATTCTTTCGGTGGGCTGATTGTTTGCGCATCTATTTGTATGTAATGGTCAAGTTACAGTCAGTTACTGAATGGAGTTGAGAAGACTTCCAACTGTCCTATGAAGTAATAAGTAGAACACTCCGGTCAATACACGTTCGATACTCCCTTTACCGCAACGGACGCCATGCGCGACAGGGTTAAATGTTCGATAAATTTGCCCTCTCCACTCTGGAAATATCAACAGTCACCTTTCGGTCGAGTGGCCGACAGTGACTGACCACAAAGGAGGAAGGAAAAATCGTCTGCATTTTTCAGCTACCCTACCCCCTCTCTCTCGCCCTCTGTCTTTCTCTCTACAATTCGCGCGATTCGAACCTGTCGATCGAGCGAAATGAAATCACAACGAAATGAAATCGTTATCCCTTTCGGTCCAGCGTTCCCGCGAATTTCCCGTTCGTTCTCTGTTCGCGATCGCTCTCCCGACAATGTTCCAGCGGCCCTCCCACGCTTCTCGTCGCGAGGATGAAAAAGCGAGAGGCGCGCGCATGAATTCTTGAAGCGGCCTCGAAAAAGCGTCGCGGCTGTTTGCGCATCGAGCGATCGCGCGGCCTGCTCGACAAATCGAATCAATTTTAACACTTTCGCTTCTGGGATAAGCGCGCGTACCGTCCGCTGCGCCATGTTTTTTAACATTATTTCACGATGAGAAGTGTGCTACGTCGTAATCGAATACAGGTAGCCTTCCTTTAATATAGGTTCCCAGAAAATACTGTGTCGTATGAGACCCAAGTACAAAGAGGGTTACGGGAAACGTATGAAAAGCAAACATTTTTTTAAATTCCAAACTTTTAAAAGCAACTTAAGTTTTATTAAAAATATAAATGTATGCACAACACGAAACTAAAAGAGACGAAAAATATTATTTTAATTTAGTATAACCTTAACGTAATAAATTTCTTCCCGATTATTACTTAGTACGATCAAACGGTTTTTGGTTGAACAATATCACCAACTATCAACCTCTCGTTCCATCTTTCAACTTCCACCTTTCAGTACCAAAAAGTCCTTCGATCACATCGCCGATCGTCGGCGAACCGACATAACGAACGACCTTGAGGAAGCAAAAGGACAAGCTTTCCGATCGTTTCGATCCTACCCGCTCTCTTCCGCGAGGTGTTTACAGGTTAATGAATTAATCGATCTCACCCCGCTCTGGCAATAATCCAATCTCCGTCGTCGCGTATACATTCAGCTTCGGTATATGTACGCATACGTACGCGTACGTCTATATGTGTGTATGTGCACGGACCGTTGTCGTGGACCTGTCGCGTATTTGCTCGGTCTACGTATGCATATCGGACCTGGCCGTATCAGATTATGTACGTTCGAACGCGGTAATTAGTAATTAGAGTGCGCGCCGATGCGCCTTCGTGAAATTTTCAGCCCCTCCCCCACTATCGTTCCTACCCCCACTCCACTTGCAGCGTGCGCGTCCTGTTTCGGGCGCCTCGTTAATGGAGGGACGTAAACTCATCTTTACGCCCTTTAGGGCATGAATGGGATCGTTTTTGTCGGCGCCCGATCGGCATTGTCCTATAAATCGCGGTCCGCGGCAAATTCGGGGGTGGCCTCTGCTGACGCCTGAATAATTCGGAGTTAACCGACTCTAACGTCGGCCGGATATTGTTCATATATTTCGTTTTCGGCGGTTGGTGTTTTGGTCTTTTCTTCTTTTGGGGTTTTGGGATTTGTAATGTTACGGTTGGTATAGTAAAATAGTGTTTGGTGTTACGGTTTTAGGATTTTTATATCTTTTCAGTGGAATTTTCACTGTATAGCTGTTAAATCATAGTTATTAAGACTGTGGTTACATTAGATCGGTTGAAAAGAAGGAGAGGAAGGAAGGACACACAGGTGTGGTAGTTTTTTTTACACGAACTCGATTCATTTGCGCATGTCTCTTTGCATACACTCAGCTAAGTGTTATTCTCTAACACTGAGGCGTGTTGGATGTTCTATTAAACGATTTAATTGAGGTGTTGATTATGGTAGTGCGTATGAGTGTTAGAATTTTTGCATGCTTTTGTGGGTTTGATTTGTATTTTAATTATGGTATTTGCTCCGTGATTTTTCGAGAATAGGTCGTAGGTCATGTTGGCAGAAGTATGTACTTGTATTGCAAACAATGTCCGCAAGTATTCTTCGATAAAAACAATAACTTTTACAACAGACTGTCATCCTGATTATTATTCGTAATTTCTGCGATTTATCCTAACAGACTCCGACGAAGAATTATGATTTTTTCCACGATGTCGTTTTGTCGCTTACGTAAACAACGATCGATCAAATTAATCGTCGCTTTAGATCTCCAATAGATCAATTTTTTTCCGTCGTCGGACAGACGCCTGTACATAAATCGTATTCAGAGAGAATTCGCTCGCTGTCCAGCACTCCCGATACACAAAACGAATGAAAACATAATCTTCCTCACGCGAGGCTCGTAACTTTCACAAAAAAAGCAAGGATTACCTTCTACAATTCCATTCTCTCTCATCAAAGTATCCGTCGCCTCGTCATATCAATTTAACGGCCCTTAAACTTTCAGCGAAAACATTTCCTTTCCGCGACAGCCGTTTTCCACACTCCTCCCATTTTTTTGTCCACCGTACGTCTGAAATCGATCCCGAACCGGCTTCAACCTGGAAATTAGGTTTTCCCCTTTATGATCCCGTTGTACGCCATCGACACAACTTTCACCGGCCGTAAATTCATTTGTTACGCCGCTCGGCGCGTCAATTGGAAAAAATGTTGCCTCGGCCACGCCAGACATTCTGTATGTAAAATGCGTTCCGGCGAAATTTCCGGTTCCGTTCCGGGGCGAAATTACGATACAGGCACGCGGACCGCAAATAATCTCCAGGGTATCGACGACTTTGACGAGAAAATTAGCTTTCGCGCGAACTTTCGCCCGAGCGACGAACGCGTCGTTCGGCGCCGCTCGGCCGCTTCCGCCGTTAGACGCCGCAAATTCGTCGTGGCTAGGAGAAATTCTCGACTTTCGTTCGACAGCTCGCTTTACGGAGAAACTGACCGAGAGCGATACGCGGGAATACGGGATGAGTGACGATGAGGAGAAAATTAGCGGTGCAGCCGGCACAGTCTTTTGAGTTAAAAATCCTGCGGCTCGGTTCATTGTTCCGGCCTTTGTAACGTAATTTCAATGGAAGAACCTTCCTTGCGATGTGAGCTGCGTCGATTGTGTTCTCGGGAAATTCTCCATTTTTCGGTCGAACGTACCGTGACGTCACGTGAAAATGATCTTAAGACGAGATTTTTGCTTGTTTGCATTTGAACTTTTTGGGATATTATAGGCAGTTTGTTGTATTGTGGTTGAGAATAATTGGTTCACTGGTGACAATCTTTAGTTCGCTTGTATATTTATTATGTGTTTAGACATCGCTTGTATCGACAACAAAGCATTTTATTCTATTGCATTCAAGAATTCCTGCACGATCATTTGTATTAAATCCGTATATACAGACATACTTATTAGATTGCTAGTACCACACCTGAAAACGAATATTATTCAGTACTCTTAACTTACTAGATTGTCTGATTCTCCTAAATATATATAGAAGCATGAAGCACTTTTCTCTAACCTGCAAAATAAATTGTATTTTATTCTTACGCTTATGTATAAATTCTGTAGCAACGTAACTTCAAACAATTCTTATTTATTTCTCTCAAACTCAAAGATTGAAACCGGACAACAGATCTTATTCCACCCACCCCCTCCTTCCATCCCCAACCTCACTCGCAACCCCCGACGAACTTCCGTCGCAAAACGAGCAGCTAGCAAATATGCGCACGCTTTCAGCCCGCTTAGGCGATCGATTTTAATTAGAACGACCGGCGGGCAAAACGGTGTAATTCCGGGTCGGATGAGTCGTGCAACTCGAGCGTAGCCGGTTCGACCGGGAAGTAAGCGTTGGCAAAATGTTCTTTGACTAACGAGAGGCAGTTTTTCAGACTTCTGGCGTACTGCCGGATCATTGAAGACGTGCTCATTTCGCGAGAGCGACCTGCCGGCAAAAAAGGGGGGAGGGGAGGGAAAAACTGAGTAACGTTGCTGCTTCGCTTCTTGTCCTCACCCCCTTCCTCCCCCTCCATCACCCTCCCGGCTCACCTATCTACTCTTTCTTCTTCTCCCATCTTATTTACGATATTTACCCGTCCGCAACGTTGACATAGCAACGCGATTGGCGAGTGTACCGATCGGCTGCTACGATGAAGAAGTATCTTCCAGGAGTGTCTTACGAGGGATGAAGCGGTATAGGATGCGCAAAATAAGATGGCGAGTGCGAGGGAGCGTGGCCCCCTTTAATTCCAGCGTTTTTATCAAACGGTCGCCCACTGCGTTCTCCCGGCGTCTCTTTACGCGCTGCTGAACGGGTCGGACTTTTTATTCCTTGCGTAATTTATGATAGGAAAAGTGGAGGATTTGAGAAATTTACGGGGTTTGTTGAGAGTGGATGGATTGCTCGAGGAATTGAGAGAGGAATGATTGGAGGATAGGTTGAATGCTGTATGTTGAGGTTGGTGAACAATTCAATGTGTCGAATGTGTATTTCTTATTAGTTTGTTTTGAGGGAGATATTCTGCAGAGGCAGAAAGCGGAAATTTAACCGAAAATATGCATTCACGTGACGTAATCTTCACATCTATCTGGAAGTATTCACTTTGTAGCTTTCTACACTGTACACTCACATGAAGCGATTGAGTCTACTGACCTTCGACCATCATACTCATCACCCTTCAACCATTATAGTATTGTAAACAAAATAAACATTAGACGAAAATGTACTCCCACATTCTTCCCTCTCGAATGAAAGTATCAAATTAACCATCTTTGGCAATGTTGTATAGTAATTTATCACCAATTATTTATTACAATTATTTATATTTATTAGATATTAATATAGCAGCCATTCATGAAAAAAAATCCTTAATATCGTCACACATGTCCCGAAACGATTAAATATATTGATACATCTAACTAAAAGTATTCTTTTTAGGAGTTCTCCAGTACTTTACCGGTTCCGAGCGTTACATGTACGCCCACCTCCGAAAAGATCCTGAATAGAATGTGCCCTTACGCCTTAGGAGCGGGTCGCACAATGGGCAGGAATTAGTGGCATTCGCGGTTGTGCACGCGTGTTAGTGTGCGTCATTCGAGCCACGCGCACGCCCCTGGATGTCATTGAATCGTCAAAGGGATCCTGTAAGCCGATGCGATAATTATGTGGGCCCCTCCTCCCCCTTCCTGTCCATTTTTCTCCACCCCTCGAGAGGCCACGTGCACGCATTTCTTACTGGAATGCCTGTACATGCAGTGACTCGCACAATTATTCGGATGCCTTCGAAGGAAATGGCTTATTCACTTTTCCATCAAACAGTCTGATTAGAAAGTTTCGTTCACTGGTTGCTTGCGGTGTGAAAAACAGTGAACAAACAAAGGTGGGAAACAAAACTATGATAAAGTTCAGATTCGTGGAAGAAATGTAAATAATGATGGTGTACTGTTTTTTTTAAATATGATGAATAAGTATGCAGGAACTAAAATTGTAGAGTTACGTTAGAAATATGGGCGGGAAAAATTGTGACGAACTCGGTTAACGACGCAGGGATGTACAAAGGTTTAAAAGTGATGAAAACCGTCGTTCTCGGCGACTGCCGATTTATAACTGGAATACCTGTACATCATGCATCTTTCGATGTCTGTCGCTCATCGGGCCATCAATCGATCCCGTTCAAACTTTCAGCGCGAATACGGCTGAAATACATCAACCGAAGGTACCTCCAAAATAATCAGTGCGCGCTTACTTAAAAATAACGTACACCGCGGTATAATATTTTATCCTCCGCCATCCTTCATTCTTCGTCACACACACTCCTCTCGCACTCAATTTCAATATCTTCTTCAAATCAACACAAATAAAATCCTCCCACTTTCAATTTCATTACCATCTTCAACTTCAAGATCATTGTCTAGTTCTAATGATACACAATTTTGTTTAGTCACATTATTATGTAAAATTTGGATTCAACCGGTTATTGATCCTCAGTGTAGATGTATAATATTGTGTTTTCGGCGAATTCGGATAGTGTTACGCTTGTAACTACTACAATTCAATGATTTTTAACTGAACTTTAACAAGTATAACACTGACTGAATTCGCCAGAAACACAATATTACGACATTATTGTACACAATTTTCTTAAATCTAAATATTTCTGAGATATACTGTACACTGCCGAATGATTTAGCGGGGTGAGTACAGTTTGCCGGGTGTGTAACGAGGTCGACGAAGGATTCAACAGAGTGTGTGTGTGAGAGAGAGGGAGAGAGACGGTGCATTGAAAAAAATCACACTTGCGATATCCAGGCAAGCGTTTGACACTTGTGTTAGTGAGCGGGAGAGTGTGCACGGTCAATGGCGCCTTCTCGGGCCGAACCTGAGCTTTTCAGGCCGACAGCGAGGATCGAGGGGCGGGTTTTCACCCTCATTGTTCGCCACCCCTGTTAATGATTCCGCCCGACGATCGTCGAACGCGCGGAATGTCGCGACAAGTATTTCAACGGACGATAATGCCCATTCGTAGTCGTACAATGACACGGCGTGAGGTTAGAGGGCAAGGCTTGCGAATGTGACGTCGAAGCTGGGTGTACGCGGGATTGTGTAAGGCTCGACTGTAATGGGGATGACGGATGCGGGGTGGGTGTACGGGCCGAGCTCGGCTGGATGGTTTGCTGTGCGAAGTATCGTGGCGATGGGAGCGGCTTTAGGAACGGTATTCTAGGTGTGTGAACTGATCATCTGTCTACTCGATTATTTGCGTCACGGAGGATGCGAAGAAGTAGTACGGATTTGGTAATAGAAATAGTATAGATTTGAACGGTTTTTTTTTATGTAGGAGATGGAATGTAGGTTGTCATTATTAGGTGATCAATGCGTTTTGTGACCGTTTATGGATATTTTGTCATATTTTGTTCCTGTAAAGTACTCTTGTTCTTGAAAATATTTTCTTTAATGGTACCTTAATCGTTATTTGTTGATATTCAGCTGTATAATTGAAAAATTTATTTTGAACATGTGAAGGTGGGAATTGATCAAAAAGCAGAGTTATTCTACTTGGTGTTTGAACGAATCATATATGGTTATTGATACACAGTCAATCGATTTACATAATACATAAAATTTTGTTTTAGGCTATGTAAAGCTTTGAAGAAACAATTATTTTTAAATAAACCTCACATTCTCTAAAAAATTACGAATCGTACGGAATGTCGTAGAATGTTTGGACACACAATGGCATTTTTGATACATTTACTGTAACGCACATAGGATAGACATACAGTAATTAACATACATTTAGTGATACTGATATAAAAAAGATTAAGAATTGTACAGTAATTTTTAAACTCTAGTATTCTCGTCTGTTAACTGTAATAATTTGAACCCTAACGGCTGTTCAGAATATCCCGTATAATATCGCAAGTATTCTACGCACGATAATGAGTACTCCGCAGGCAATGCACGCGATGTAAAACAGTATGAAGGACAACGCTTCCGAATACGCGAACAAGAAGACTATGCATACGACGGCATAATGTTAGAATATCGCATTAACGATAGACGTAACGAGCAAGACCCGAGTAAATTAACCTATGAACGCCAAAACACTTATTCCACACAACAGCTGTATCTTACGTAAAACTTACAATCACCCCAGAAACAGTGACACACGTAACTCTCGCCCAATCGGAATCCAACTACCCAGCACAAAAAAGTCTTCCATAACTCCAAAACCGATTTATTCCACAATCCCCCGTTTTCCAATATTCCTCAAAATACAGTTCGAAACTCTTCCGAAATCCCTTACCATCGACGAAATTACCTGCAAACAAATTACCCTCTCCCACGCCAGCCATAAAAGGAAACAACTTCTAATAACCGTTATACTTTCCGGCATGGCATTAACAAGTTCGCCCGAAGGGAAGCGGAGGTTACAATCTTTACTGAAAAAAAAAAACGAAGAGTGACGATACAGATCGTTCCGATACTCGCCGGATGATTGATACGGGAAAGTTCGTGCCATTATCAGTGATTAAGCGGCAAAATGGGAAAGTTATGAAACGTCGGCGATTGAGAGGGGGGTCCGAGGGAAAGAATTGCCAGTACTTCGGCACGACTAGTAGTTGCTGTAAGTTAAATTAATATTCAACGTCGGAGCGTGGGTTCAATTTATTAAAGAAATTCCCAAGGGCGGAAGGTAAGGATGAAGGGGGGGTGCGGAGGGTTGAAGATGGGAAACCCGTTCTGCCGAGGATTAATTTATTACATTCCATCCTTATTGGAACGATTCTTTTGTAAATATGTACATGCCTCGATAGACGGCGGAATTCGAAGATGAATCGATCGAGTTAATCCGGATTTGTTGAATGCATTATATTACGTTCGCGAGCGTCGATTCGGATTTTATTGACGGGAGCCCGCTTTGAACTTAGCCAATAACGGCGAATATGGGGAGTAATGCGTTAATCATTTCCGGGTTGTGAGCATCGTTCGTTGCGAGGATGGGAAAGAAGAGTTTTGACCTTGCGTCGGTTTGCAAATCGTCGTTGTAAGTACGAAGTTGGAATTTGACTGTCAAGTATGGTCTCTTAAGGGATGTGTTTTCGATACTGATCGTAATATTTTAATGTAACTTTCGATCAGAGTATTTGGATGCGAACATTTCATGACTGTTAAGAAATGAGTGACGTGTGGGATTGTTCAGTTTTCAGAGTAACGTAATATGTTTTTTTTAAGTAAAATAAAACTATTTTTCAGTTTACTTGGTAGGATTTACATTTTAGTTGCTTACGCTTATCACAAGATACCTACATTATTCTGTAGACTGTAGTTTTACTACCTGAAGAATCGGAAGTAGCAGGATCAAAACGTTGTAATTCAAAATACAGGTGTAATGAGAACACCGATAAAGAGTATTCCGAAATATCAAATGTTCCTTCAGAAGATACTTATTATTATTATTAAGATCATTATGACTGTTTGGTACTTCGAGTGTTAAGAACGGAAGTCTCGCACTGGGAGCAGACTCCAAAAATGATGAAGCAATCGTCGCAAATGGAACCGTCGGTGAAATTCGCGACTTGAACGGGCCGCCGAATCGAAATTGCGATCCTCGATTGGGACCGACGGGTGGCAATGAAAGCCGAGCAATAACGTTTGGCCAAAACGATGCCTCTTCGCGAATAATCGCGGCCATCGGCATAAAATGTAGAGGTTCATACCCGGGCAAGTACAATGCGACGTTGTTCAATGGGCAATGAATGTCAGTCGGCGGCGGCTGGCCGTTAATGCGAAAGAAGGCTTACAGAGAACGAGGGCCATTGGCCAGTTACAGCTGTGCTTTAAACATTGGCCAATTACCGGAATTAGCAATTATAGTTATAGAAAGAGCGGTGAGGGCATAATTCGGCAACTGCCGCTACAGGCCGATTCAGGAATAGTTACTCTCGCAGCTTCCAATAAATTTTCCTTGGGGAACGTATCAGGCGGAAGAATGTAAGTTTAATGGGCGGCTGTTAATATTCAGTGGTGGTGTAAAAGATTGTCTAGTTCTTTCCTTTTAGTATCAAAGTGTGTTTTATTGTGTTATTGCATATTATTGTAGATTACGTCTTCTGTACTGTATCTAATCGTTTTTATACCCTGAAGTACCGACCAGTTAGGTCAGAAAAATGCGAGTGTTAGG
The DNA here is from genome assembly GCA_914767735.1 of Anoplius nigerrimus. NCBI lineage: Eukaryota > Metazoa > Arthropoda > Insecta > Hymenoptera > Pompilidae > Anoplius > Anoplius nigerrimus. Next base: position 1,177,289 of record OU612086.1, read on the forward strand.
TCAAAATACGAGAGTTAAGTCAGAAAAATGCGAGTGTTAGGTCAAAATGCGGCTTTTGCAGACCTTATTTTTATGCAAGTTAATGTTTAATATAGTCAGATAATAATAAGTCAGAGAACCGTTTGTCGTTGGTGAAAATTCGCATTAGTTTCGGAGTTACAACCAAAAAACCATCGACTTGTTTAACCGCGTCGGAACAATGCTCGATCAATACTACTTAAACACTTATTTCGCCTGTAACTTTTGAACCGCTGATCGAAACCTATGATAATCATACACTTTTTTGCTGCTTATATGGGGCTGTACGTATGGTGTATGTGCGGTAATTGTTGTAGTTAGTATAAATCTATATGTTACTCAATTAATGTTAATTCCTGTAATTATACATATGCTATCTTAATTCTATAGGGTGTGGGGTGTGGGCCGTAACATTTAATATTGACAAAAGTTCTTCAGAAAAATTAGAATGCTATTCATGTTTAAGCAACTTGCACACGATTATAAATTGAATTGGTGTAAATTCGGAGTTTGTTGAAATGTATGATCCTGTGGTGAATGTTAAGTTGAGCTCTGTTTATTGTATGTCGTCGCATTCTGATGGCGTTCAATCATTGTGTATTTATATTATGTGCCTACGATTGCCCATGTAATGCGTATTTAATTGTATTCGTAAACGTGACGAGACTATACTCACAATTTGCGCAGATTGTGCGTGAACTATGGCCAAATGTATAAAGTCCTAATGGGTGTTAAGACCTTGTTTGTTGTACGTCTGTCGAATGTTAATATCGCTTTTCAAAGGAAATGGTGGAATAAACTTTAATTTTATATGCTACTTTAGCGAACTGCAAGAGTAGATTTTAACGGCCGTCAAATTTTTCAGCATCTCAATTGTTCTGTACAAAAGCTGTGAATTCGTTTGTTCGCCGAATATCAAAAGGAAAACGTAGCGCATAATACGGACGAAATGTACGACTTTGAATGCTCGAAACAATTAAATTGGAGCAATATTTTTCCTACTCTCCGTTTCGTGCGCCGGGAATAATGCATCTTCGTCTCAAAGAACTGTTTCCCGAACACGCCCGAACGTTCCCAACTTTAAGACTGACCTAAATGGCGAGCGTAGTCAAATCAAACTGGCGGTAAATTTCGTTTGACGCAATTTTGCAACGTCACGACGCTAAACTCTTTGATAAATTTGCATCGGAATCCCGAAGCTTAGCGCCGACGATAATTTGGCCGTTAAGCAAAGTTTATTTGACGCCCACCTTGGCAATGAACTCAGTCTCATTATGTCAACCCAGCGGGATACGGCTGAAGCCTTACGATATTCGCGTCCATTGTGCAAAATTATCCCTGCGATTAATTACGCGAGCTTTGCGAAATATTGATTACGTTCATTAAACGAACATGTATCGCGCGCAACAATATATCGTCCTCTGGTGCCAAAGGTAATATAAGTACTTACATAATCTGTTATTGCAAGGGACAAATAACGTTTAAAATTCAACCGTATCGTCAAAACATCTTACGAATCTGAAAACACAACCTGCATATATTTTCGTATCATTTTCTTCTCAATCAACTGAATCTTCAAATAGTCAAATGTAATATCAAATGAGTAGCAAAGGTATTAACTCATGAACGTGATTTATCACACACAATAATTTCTCAACACATAGTTCTTGCCGAAAATAATATAAGTACATAATCTATTATTTTGTACGAACAAATAACACATAAGAATCAACCCTAGCCTCAAAACATCGTAGGAATCGCCCTTACATTAAACCATCGATATCCAGAAATGTATTTATGAACATTCGTCCCGTTTCCCCCTGAAGCGACAAAATCTTGAAAAAAGTCGATTGTAACATCGAACGAAGAACAAACCGTTCTCTCGTTCCCGAAAGTGGGTGGCAAAAAGGGTAAAGGTTGCAAAAGCGCACATCCGGCAGGATAATATTTCTTCATCCCCAGCGAGTGATTAGCCTCGGGAACCGGTATGGCGATTAATGACATTCCGAAGTCGTTCGAGTCGGCGGACTCGTTTATTTCTGAACATGACCGACCGCTCGGGGACAAGCTTTACGTCGGCCATTAGAGCGCACTAATTCATTACCTCGGCAGCCGCGAGCGGCTATCCCAACTGGATAAGAAGGAGAGGAACGTGTCTTGCCGCGCCATCGTCAGCGACTCGCATCATCGATATCGATTTTCAGCCCTAATGACGGCTGTTAGACCGTTAGCTTCCGCTTTAAATCATTGTCCAATTTTCGACTCATGTGTTCGTATATCTCTTCCTTTCATTTCCTGTAGTTCGCTTGATGTTGTGATATATATTGGTAGGTCAATGCTTAAGACGTGTTACATATGAGGGATATAGATACATATTTTTTTACTTTGGTTTTGTTGCGCTCATTCTAATTACATCTACTGTTAGATCATTATGATGGTCTTTCAATCATTGTTCAATTTTCGGTTCATGTGTTCGTATATCTCTTCCTTTCATTTCGTGTAGTTGGCTTTATGTTCTTCTGTATCGTTAGGTCAACGTTTAATATCTGTCAAAGATCAAAGTTACGCTACAAATTGGATTTGGGAACTATTAACTCAAATTAGGCGATATTTCTTTACAAATTGCTATTGACTTGTATTCGGAATGCTATTGCCTGCAATTCTCGATTGACATCTCTAGATTCTCTGATTCCTACCGACCATAAATTTTTATATGCCCGTAACGTGTTCAGACTTGTGTTACGGTACTCGTTAAGTATGAAAGTCAGGCAGAGTTTCTTACCGTACTTTTTGTGTCATTAGATCGATGTTGGAACCTAATGACTGTACTTAGATCCTAACGATGTCGTTCAATCTTTGACTGATGTGTCCAAGAATCACTAAATGCCTCTCAACCGTCGATTTATCTTTTCTTTCACATGATCAACCTTGACTTATGGCATACGTTCCACGTGGAAAGCAATCGATTTCTCTAACCTGCATTACTATATCGACACTGACAACTAACTAAATTAGGTTGTCATCTCTACTGATGGATTCTCGCCAACAAATTGAAACTTCGAACTATTCTATCCTGAAATCAGTCTAAGGAAGTGTTACTTTGCATAAATTCTTTGCGAGCATTGATCATTGCTGATAAATAATGGCACTTTGAGGATCGCTTAAAGTATATCAAACGCGTCCGCCGCATTTGCATGAAATCGCCGACGCCGGAAGCTAACGACCATAATTTGAACTTAATGCCACTTTTTGATCCCCCAATTTTCGTCCAATTTTCCTCCACCCTCCCTCTTCCCTCTCTATCTAACAAAATCAAGTTGCCGCCCGATCGCGACAAGCCGATCATCCGTCCTTATTTCCAATCTATACTTCATCCTTGACAAAGGTTAACGCTCTTTTTTTATTTTACGATTCTAGAACTGTCCGCTCCTTTTTTTCACGGCCGTCGGGTGCTTTAGCGGCGCAATAACTTTTGATATATGATCGCGCGATACGTTTTTATTTCCGACAGCGAAATCGGTGTTTCATCTTTGTTAAAGTTTAATGCCTGTTGATCATCCAGTTATTATGGTTTCGGAAAACGTCGGGAAGGATGAGTGATTGAGTGCGGCCCGGTGGCGTCGGTAATCTTTTTTTCTTTTTTTTTGTCGGATCGTTGTTTATGGCGCCGCGGACTATGCCTGGATCCGGGGCCGATCATTATTTTTGTCAAAGTGACGTTTCAATAATATGCTAATAGAGAAGAGCCGCGGAATTAATTAATATCGATTCCATAGATCGTGCGTTTCGAAGGGCGTCGGTGTGTAGTCCGAACGAACTTGACATTTATAAATTGAACGGCAATTAATTGCGGTCGCCGCGCATTAAGAGAATTACCGAATGCACAATGGGCGCAGCTTCCATTCTTTTCGGCAATTAATGTATCGCGCGACGGTATCGATTAGCTGTCATTCTTTACCCGCTAACGATCGTTTGTGCCCTGTCAACGAATTGACAGCCGTGTCGCTCGCAATTGACAGTGTCTATGTTCTCAGGGAGCACGCTTGCACATGTTCTACATAATTACTCTGTAATGACAAATTATACGCGGACGTAAATGCGTTCTGTTACATGCTATGTATTCGAATTTTTTGAATCATTTCCTGTGTTTCCATCTGTTTTCTCGAAAGTATAATGCGTAGAATGTTTCGGCTACGATTTTTTTGGGATATTTTTTTCATCTTCATTCAATATGCGAAAGCATACCTCAAACAGAGGATTTTTGTTTTTTAACCCATTATACTCGTTATTCGATAGATTTTTTTTGAGAGTAGCGCGAATATTTAGGAACGTAAAAGATGATTCGATCTACTGACCATTGACTTACGACAAATATATTTGCATCGAATATTTAGCAATATTACATTTTTAAAATCCAATTTTTCTTGTTCCGACAAAAATTTTCTGTCTCTACGAATATCAACAGTTTCCAGCTCAAACTGTGATCAATTTGCGGTAAAATTAAGCTCTATCGGATATTTAAAGCTCTGAACGAAGACCGAACATTTTACGGCATATTTTTTACCGTCCCTTCGGATTTACACCGTTTTATAGCCTGCCACATGCAGTGTAACAAAGTACATCAACGTGTAGTTGGCATTGTAAGCAATAAGTCCGTCAGAGAACTTTCCATTTATCATAGAAGTTTGTCACAGGCATCCGTCAGCGTAATAGTAAACTAGTGTTCAGTTATTTAAAATGATAACAAACGATGTAAAAGTTAACTTAACGCGATAAGTGTCGCAACGTACATTTTGTAACATTCTTACACTCTCAATTGCGTACGTATGTACACTTTTAAACTCCCAACTTTGACATTAATATTATTTGCCTGTTTCATTGAAAACTTGTACGTGTGGCGAAAACATAACGACCAATGCCTGAAATCTAACGTTATAACGCTGGTTGGCGAAAGTTTCGTACCGCATGCACGCTTCGTTGAATTCTGGCGCTTCTCGTCGAATAAATATGATCACACGTATACCGAACACTTCCGACAAGAGCCGATATTGCTTCCATCTGCGAGAGTCATGTAAAATTTAGGGTCCGGTTAGCGGCAGCGGAGCGCTTTTAATTAAAGCCGCCGAATGTTTTGAACGGCTTGTCGTTAGAACCGGATTAGAAGTTTTCTCGAGTATCAGGACCGAGTGCAAATCTTCCGACTTGTATGCGGTCGGCGGAAAGTAGCAGGTTCAAACTTCGGTATTGCTCACAGGTATCTTCGGACTGTAACGAGTTTCATAACGCTTAGGCGTATATACAGTGCTGAAGACTTTCATTAATCCTCGGTCCGTCGAATTTCGGCCAATAATTCGAAAGTCGGCTCTATTCTCCTCTGTCCAATGACGTTCACGCTGTACGGATTACTATAATATTTAACATTAGGACTGCTGATAAGTAATTTTAACGCTTTTTTAATGAATGTTCTCCTGTGAAACGTTTTATTGTGTGAAATGATCGGTAGCAGTCGGTGTAATAAGTAATTAATGAATTATTTACCATTTTGTAACTTTATTAATTTGTATTATCACGGTAAGCTAAATTAAAATATGAAGAGAGTCCGCAGTTCTAATGTTAATAAAGGTTGATCACTCGTAAAAGATTTTATTCTTCAAAATATTCTTTAACACTCGGTGAGATAAGTAAATGTAAATTATTTTCAAATTTGTAATTTCGCGATATTGTATTATTCCGACAACATTAAATGGAAATTCGAATAGAGTCGTCAATTCCAGTATCAAAGCCACCTAATAAATCCAGCCATTTCATAATTCACCAGCTTACGCGAAAACAAAGAAACCAAAATGGCGCCTTGCGAACCGACAGAATCTCCACCACCTATATAAATGTCTTCATCGGTCAAAGATAATGTTTAATGAGCGTCGCGAATTGACCTCATCCCTTCTTAATCCATCGAATTTGTCCGATGCTTCCGACTTCCTCCGAAACTTCTTCACTGAATATCGAACGACGCTTGGCGTCGTTTGACAAATTTCGAACTTCCATAATTGTAAATCGAACGCTTCGATCCACTGACGAACATCTTCCTTCCTCAGCTTCCGGTGCTTGAAAAACAAAGAACAAAAAACAGTGAACAAGAGGTGGTGGGGGTGGGGGTGGGGGCGTGGCATCAAAAGGGACATCTGCATTCATCTTCTGCCTTGGAAGCGCAACCCATAAAACTTTAATCCCGCCAACTTGCCGAGCGTCCGAATACGTTAGCCGGCCATCATTTCATGTGCCAGCCTCGCGCGTCAGATCCAAACCGGCCGTCAGCCGAAAGACAAACTGTTTAATAAGGGCCCACGGCCCGCATAATACCGGACGTTTCATAATTCTCGGCCGCGTCGAACTGGCCGACGTCAATAATTCTAATTCCGTCCGGCTTTGGCAGCGATCCTGTCTGCCGACCAAAAATCAGCGGACCAACCTCCCCCCTCCCCTCCCTTTTTTCACTTTTCATCCCTTCGGCGCAAAACGTCGAATGCGATCCGATTAGTCACCGATGGGTGACAATGATGAATTCGACGGTCGGAAAACGTTCGGATTAATAATGATGGTCGACACAAATTACATTGAATCAATTGCTGTCGATGACGTATTTCGATTGTTTGGGGTCAGATCGAACCCAGGTCCCGCTCTCTGCTAATCTTGATAACTTGTGGCTGACGAGCGTCAAGGTCGCTTGAAGGACGCGCAAGGAGGTTTCGTTCTCAGCGGTGTCGGAAACGTGCAGAGGGTCTATTGTTGAGATTGTATGTAGGCGAGGTCTGTATGCGTGCTGATTGTGGACTATTCTAGTGTGCGTGAGAGGGCGTATTGCGAGTACTGTACAGACTGATTTGGGAGGAGCGGGTTTGATACTTGACTGTGTGGCGGTACAAGTATGCTAGCAGGGTTCTGATTCAAGAGAATTTGATATTGACGTCAATAATGTATTTCTATGACTGTGGTACACTGGTCTGTATGTGGTAAATGCTAACAAGTATCTGATTCAAGAGACTTTGATACTGACGTCTACAACGTATTGCTTTGGTTGTAGTACATGTTGGTATGTACGATGTAAACGCGTGTGTTTGCGTAAAAGCTGATCTTGTAGCAATGTAAATAAAGATAACTCTCATAATTGATTCAACTTTGTTTCCTTACTATGATTTTACAGTCTGCACAAGCTCGTATACAGCTTCGGTAAATGAGGATTGGCACGTATGGACATTCCTGTGAATATACGTATGTTTCACATATGTGTTACATATAACCCTGCGGGCGTTTAAATTGTACGTTACATTATGCGCTTAGATATAGGTTTTATACGTACGTCCCTGGGAAACGTATATCGGCACCCACCCATCCTCCCACACTCGCACACGCGTTTCACACACGCGATACCTACTAGACTGAGCTTATTTAATCTGGTCATGAATGTAAATTACGCATTCGTACCGCGAGAGACTCGGACCGCGACTTTGTCATTACGGTGTCATGAATAATTCTCGCAATTACGGTTGATTAATACCACTAATTATACTCCTTTCTTCCAGCATTTAATTACATAGGAAATTCAAATACGCGAAAGGTACCGCCGACGAAAGGTGGGGGGTGAGCATTCGGTTTTCGGCGGAGGGCGGAAAATATATCGTGCCGGCCGATTCTTGACCTTCAGTTTTTCATCTTTGAGTTTTGGACAATTGATCGGTAGATCCGTATAACGTGACGTGAACGGAATTGTCAACAGGAGGGTGGCAGACATTTAGTTTCGAATGAAAGCAACTATCGTGTCTCAAAATAGTGTTTACACTCATTGAATTTCAATAACTACAAATAATAGTAGTGATACTGCTTAACTGATACTGATAACTTTTAAATGTGACTTGCAGAAAAGTTAAAGGATACACAGTTTCAATATCATATCTCATTACTTCAATGTTGTCACTGAGACATACACACTTATTTTAAAAGTTTGACGTTCGTCACAATGAGAAAATCACAGTAAATAACGTATACTTAACCTACTTTATCAAAAATAAAACTTTTTCAAGCGTTTTCTTACATTCCACCGCGACCTAATTAACAACCAAAACTCATTCCCTACTCACACCAAGCCCCTCCAGCTTCAATCTCAAAATTTCAGTTCCAATTAAACTGTTCACATCTCACGTAGCCTCCATTAACTTTCGAAAATGAAACATTATTCCGCCACATTAATTAGACCGCAGTGAAATAATGAGTACATTATTTCTTTCGGCACCTAACCGACTCTATTTCGTTCTCCTGTCACCCTGCCCCCACCCCTCCCCCGCTCCTTCACCGCCCAGTCGCGATTACCTGCCGTCTGGCGGCGAATTTAAAATCTGACCGTTAATGCGCATTATTCCGGCCACGTTCGCCTCGGTCTATATGATCCGGCCAGGTCTGACTCTCGGCTTTGTCATTTGCAGTGACAATGACAGATGCGGAGGCAGTGGCAGGTGGAATTGCTCAGTTGCCATGCGACGTGGAGCCGCCGGTCCCCGGAGACAAGCTGCACATAGTTATTTGGTACAAGGAGGAGTCCGACAGGCCGATATACAGGTGAGTCTCTCTCTCTCTCTCTCTCTCTCTCTCTCTCTCTTATTCTTTCTCACTCCGAAATTCAGCATCCACCCTCTTTACCAACCTCGTACCTTTTGACCCGCTTCCTTTCGTTTTTTTTTCGTTCCCGCTTTTCGTTCCTGCCGTCTTCCCAGCGACAGCTCGCCACTGGAGTGGAAGACGCGGGACGATTTAAATCACTCGCGAGAGTCCTTCAGGACTGTCTCGGAGTCGAACGGAAATTCGACGAAGTGAGGAAGACGACTTTGTCCGAATTAGGCCGGAAATCGGGGTAGTGGCTTGGGTGCGAACACAAAGAAGGGGATGAGATTATGATGACTGGCGGAAAGTATGGTGGGGGGAAAGATTGGAATCTTTGTAAGATACGAACTGAGTAGCGGTTGATTTGAGTAGGTACGTCTTTTCTTCGTGATGGGTTCATTAACAGAGTATTTAAAAGGATTAGACTGGGGATGTTTGAGACGCTCGATATAATTGAGGAGGCATGTGTGAGATTTTTTAAAATACGTTTTTTCCATGGATGATACATAAAGAGATTTAGAAAATGAACAGTGGCGATGAGATTATAACGGCGGAAAATGTAACGGGGGGAAGGTTGAAATCGATATAGGACAGGTACTGGGTTGTAGTGAGTTCGTTTTTGTTCGTGATGAGTTCATTAGCACAGTGTCGAATAGGAGTAGCAGTGGGATGTTTGAGACACTCGGTATATTTGAGAAGATACGCGTGCGAATCTTTGAAATGCTTTTTATTCTTTATAAGATAAGACAATTAGACGACGATTGGCGGAGAAAAATTGAAATCTTAGTAAGACAGGTTCCGCGCAGTAATTAATTCGATATTTTCCGTGTTGCGTTCACTAGCAAAATGTCGAGTAAGATTAGGATTGGAATGGATAGTAATTTATGCGTTTAAGCTAACTTTTTTTCTCGGTGTACCGAGACACTCGGCGTATCGAAATTGGATTTATGCTCTGAAGTGAAAAAAAAATAATCAGACATCGTTGCATCAAAAACGTTTCGAGTGTGGCAATAATTTTTGTACGATAGGAAGGCAGATTTTTCTGAAAATTGGTAGTACGCTCGATGCTTCGCCCGTTTCGGGGCAGTCTGAATATTATTCAAATCTGTAAAGTGCTGAAAGTGTAGATAGTGTAGTCTTGAGACTGTGCAAGTTCGGATGACAATCCGTTGGGTATAGATTGCGAAAGTGTACCGGGACCGTCGAGACTCCCGATAGGTATCAAGACTTTCAGGACTTTTGAGATTCGCGGAATATTTGAAACGATTCGAATCTATTGCCATACATTCAGGACCATTGGGAATGTATCGAAAATCAGATTCTTTGTCACTGTCTTTTACGATGCGCGCGTACATTTACCGGCAAAAATCTTTTCTACGGCTGTTTAATAATAAAATGTAATACTTTGTTGAATACACGGAAAATTCATATGTAAATTAGAGCAGGCAGTTAAAAAAATGACAGCGTTCTTTTTTGCTACTAACAAAACTGGGATTCCCTACTTTATCGCAGCCGTATCTTCGAACATTCTCCGAACTCTTAAGCGTTGTTTCCTGCATAAATTATCTTATCACGATACACATTCCTGTAACCCTATACGTTGATCGACATCGTTAATGAAGAGTCGTTCACAGTCAGGGATTCTGTTGGGTGCAGATAGTGACAGTATACTCGGTGTAATAAGGTTTCTAATTCATGTTGTGACTTTAACGATTTGAAGTATATTTAAGATGATTCCAAACATTACCATATGTTCAGCATAATTGTACACGTTATCGAAGTAGGTAATTACAACCATTCCCGAATATGTTAAGTAGCACTTTTACAGCTTGCCAACACCTGATTATTGCAAACACAAATTTTAATCTGTTGTGAAATGTATTAAAAAATTAGAAGAGATATCTTTAATTAAACCAGCCTAGAACTACATTGTTGATTGCAACACAAATTGTTCGACGTCACATCTTCAAGTTACGGTGCAGCAAGGAAACCGTTCAGCTTTTTTGTCTCATACAATACGGTACCAAGATACAAGTTCTAGGAATCGTGGACATTGATCGACGTCGTCAGTAAAAAGACCCGTTCACATGTATGGTTTCGTAGAATTATCCATTGAGCATGGTTTGTAACAGTACATCCAATCCACTGAGATTTCCAATATGTATAAAAATACCACAAATTATCGAAATTCACAAGATACTTACAAAATTCCAATGCTCGACATATTAAAAACATAACATTAAAACATTGATGGGTAAAATCTGAACATTTCAAATATTATTACGTACAATCCAATATAGGTACACGGAGTAATTCGCCACCTGTCTTACATAAATAACATTATCACGATGCACACTCCACAAATCATGGACGTCCGAATTTTTCAATACGTATCAGGACATCCGATGCCATTAACATGTAAAAAGTATTTTAAACATTCAAACCCTCGGCATATTAAACAATGGTCACCGTCGATTCTAAACATTTCCCGCCTTCCGAACATCGTAATAAAAACCGAGTCCTCTTCTCCCGTACATAAATTACGTTATCACAACGCACATTCCACGAACCCTGGACGTTGGTCGCCGTCGTCAGCGAAGAGGCCTGTTCACACGTTCGAGAGTAGGATCCGATGTAACTTTGCCCGACAAACCAGAGCGAGGCGCATAAAAGTATAAACGTCCTCCGAGGACCGGTTTCGCGGAACTGCTCGACATACATTGGCCCGCCATCCTTACGATCCTCGCCGGAGATGCTTCCTGTCCTTGTCGGCGATCGGGTGCGACGAGGAGGCAGCATTGCTCACCTTCGACGATGAAAACACCTGCGCAGGTGCACCTTAGACTTATCTGCCTCTCGTTTAGCGAGACCGGACTTTTGTTATTCCTACCTCGCCAAGTCAGGGATAATTCGATTAGCTGGGCTTGCTTGTAGAAACGAAGGACGTATTCTGTTTCTGGAATTTATTTCGTTGTTAAGGGTGATAAAAGCAGGGAGTGGACGGTGAGATTGAGAGAAGTTTGGAAAGGCGTTTGTGTTAAGTGAATGTAGTTGTAGAGTATGGGGATTAGACTGTTTAGGTTTGGATAGAATTGATGGTTTTGATAGATTTTGACGGGCCGTTGTGATCATTTTTTTTATTGACGTACAAAGTGTGAGGGACGAAAAATATGTTTTTTAATGATTATAAGTTGGAATTTAGCTGTAGTTAAATATAGATCAGGAGTTTGTGTGTACAGAAATATCTGAATGATCTGAGTATTAAGAACTTTTGTTTATCTTTCAAAATAGGGTTTAGTGGGAATATTTGCTCTCTATACTGATTTCAACGACACTTTTCTCACAGTCCGCATAGATCTATTAGAATATAACATTATACTAATTGCCATCAGCTTCCATTGACAATACATTAGCCACTCTATTTCACGGATGATTCGACCTACTTACCTAACACAAAAGTACAATTAAAATTGTAACCTATAACCTGTTTTTTTAAATGATCTCAGTGTTATACAACTCGTCACTGCCGATCTAAAAACGGAAAACAACCATAACTATTATCGCGTGTGACAATTGTCCATAGACGCCCAATTCGACTAACAGTCCCCATAAACAGTTATGGCAACGACCGCGCACTGAAAAGATCAAAATCTCGTCGAACAACGCCTTGCCCAACATAAAGCCATTGCAACCCCTCCCTCCCTCCCTCCCTCCCTCCATCCTCCTCTCCACATCCATCCTTTCAATCTTCGTTCGAAAGAGATCGCACGAAGCATTGCGATCCGTTCGAGTCAGCGGTATCGATTTCATTCGAAACAATTTCGAGCGGGGCAAAAATAACCCGCGAGCGGCCGACAAACCGGAGGATGAAGAGGGACTACCAGCCGGAAAAGCGTCAGGCCAGAAGAATGTCGATTAAACGTTAAACGTTCCTCGGGCGAGTTATGCGCGCTCGAGGTCAAACGCTAGGCGAACAGAAGCAATCGAAATCGTAGAAGCTCTGGCGGGTAGATAGAAAGAGATACAAAGAACGAAAGAATGAGTGTGAGAGAAGAGAGAGAAAGAGAGACAATGAACCGAGAACGCCAGAAAAAGTAAGCAACAAAGGGTGGCCAGGTACAAAAAGGCGGAAAAAAAATCTAAAAGAAATCTGGGTAGAAAAAGTGAGAGACGGAAGAGGGAAATAAAAAGCAGCGAAGGAATAAAGAAGAGGAAGAGACCGGAGACCGGGAAGAGGAACAAAAGGGGATGGGACACGAGGATGAAAGGCGAACGGGGAGCGGGAGGCTTGAGAGAGGGGTGACAGTGAGAGCAGAAGAGTAAGGAATCAGACAGCGAGAAAGCCAGAGAGTCGATTCCCGCCTTACACAGTCGAATTGATATCTCGCGGTCGCGGTTTATGCATAGAAACGAGGAAGAGAAATCCCATCTTTCCGCGGGCTCGCGGAAGATTGTAGAATCCCACCTCCGGCCGCCCTCCACTCATTCCCCCCCTCCCCTCCCCCTTGTCGCACACTTTTCGAGCCACTTCGACCAACCCCACGACCCGATTCCTCGCGATCTACGCTCGTAACCGCGTCTTTCGCTGCCAGTATTCCCTCCAGCGCTGGCTCCGTATAGAGAATTGGCTTCCAGCCCTCTTCCCTCCCCCTCTGTCTCCCTCCAGCCTGCCTCTACCTCCGATTTATGAATTGCGCCGGGCTTAAAGGTGGCCCATAGCGAAATTATGGATACGACATTATTTCTTCTGGCACGTAACCTGCTCGCTCTTTGTCCCATTCCGGATCGTCCTCCTTTCCAGCCTCGTTCAGCATGCCTTGCCTCTCACTCGTTCTTCATCAGACATCTATGTACTCTCTCTGGCTTTCTGGCCCTCGCTTCATTCCGCGCTTTATTTCCCACGGCGGTCGGCCGCTCCCGGAGCCGCAATTTTATTAAGTCGAAAGTTTTGCCGCGAGGACGCGCGACCGGCCGAAGGTGCTGCTCGCCGTCGACGATTTGTCAGAGGGGGGTGTCTGAAATTTTTATCCTGAACGGCATCGTTCGACGGAACGTGGCACGATCAATTATTCGGTGGCGTTTCGTCTTTCGAGCGCTGACTGCTTTCGATCGGTTTTTTCGGGGGGATTTGGAAGGTTTATTTATTTTTTAGCTTGATTCGTTTGTGGTCGTTGGGATTCGGGAGAGGGTCGGTGGCGGAGTTATGGGGTGAGTGTTTTGCGTTGGGGACTGTGTCGTGCGTTTTGTAGGAGTTGATGATGAATGAAGAGTGTAAGATAGTGTACGTTTTGCGAGTTGGAAATAAAATGGTTTGTAGTGTGGATAAGTCGTTGTTTGAGCTTTGTATTATAAATTTTCTGGGTGGACTATAAAGAGTAAAAGATTGTTGTAAGTGTCGGTAATAAAAAGTAGGTTTCAGTCCTTTACTTCATATCGAACAGTGCGTAATCAGTGACTTTTAAGAAGATGATTACACTATTTTTTCCATTGCAAATAGATAAGTTTAAAAAATATACGAATAATCGAATTAAATGTAATCTTCAATATCACCACATTCTTACAAAAGATTGTATCGATATAAACACCGATTCTATTTAAATCACCATCACGTCCCATCCTTAACCGAAATTAATTCGCATCGCCCAACCCGCCACCCGAGAAACATCCCCCGCTTAATTACAAAATACCCTGCACAATCCCACGCTCGTTTCGACGAACGCCGGGTGCAATAATCGCGCGGACGATCTGGAAAAAGGCGTCAAGTGAACGAGGCGGACCAACAGGGGTTAAAGAGACGAAGCGGGATAGAGGGGTTGGAGAAGGAAGGGTGGAAGTGACGCGCGTGCAGCGCTCGCCGGCGAGATAAGGCTCGGAAGGGGGAAAAAAAATTGGCGACCTGGGCCGGAAACAATGGCCGCGGCCATCGAGTCTGGCGCTCGGTATCCGCTTCGCATAAACGGAAATATCCGGCCATTGCCGCGTCTCACGGAATTGGCCGGAATGGCCAGCTCGCGCGCGCGTGCGTTATAATTAATTTCGCCGCCCGGTAGATAAGCGACGGTCTTAAGTCACGATACGCAGGTTAAGGGTCCGTACGGAGTGGAACTGGCGGCTGCCCGACTCGGTAACGGAGAAATAGAGGACGTTGAGGAGAGTGAGTGATAGGGTGGAGGGGGGGTGAGTTCTGGGGCTTGAGAGGACGGGTGAGTCGTAGAATTGAGGGGGCGGGCGGCGGGACAGTGGGGAAGTGGTAGAATTATGTAGTTGGATATGTCGGATGGCGGTGCTAGGTGAGAGTTGAGGGATGTGAAGTTCGGGAATGAGGGTTCGAAGAATGATATGCTGAGGAATTGACGGAATTGAATAATTGAGGTGGTGGTGGGATGTGGAAGAATGTGTGGCAAAGTGAGGGGGTGGGGGAGTGAGAGTTAAAGGGTCTGAGGTTTGAGAATAAGGGTTTAAAGAATGATTTTCTGGGTATGAGTAGCTGTGGGTGGTGGTAAAGGAAGACAATTAAGGGGGGGGGGGGGTGGGTACTAGAATATGGAAGTTGTAGCAGATAGAATATGTAGTTGATTTTTTCTAGTAGCGCAAAGAGTTGACGGATATGAAGTTAAAGAATGAGGCTTTAAATAATAATTTACTCTAGAATTGATTGAGTTGAGTAATTGGAGAAATAATATAGTGCTAGTAAAAGAAAATTTAGGGGAGTAATGGAATATGATAGTTATCGAATATAGAATATGTAGTTAAGATATGTCGGATGGGAGTGCAACGATAGCACTAATGGAAGTAAAGTTACAGAATAAAGGTTCGAAGAATGATATGCTGAGGAATTGGTAGAATTGAATAATTGAGAGGGCCAGGTGAAGGTAGGATGTGAACGAATAAATGTTAAAGTGAACGAGTGTTAGGATTAAGTGGTAGAAGTTGCCGGATAGTGGTAGAATAAGAGAGTTAAAGGGTGTGAAGTTGGATAATGAGGGTTTAAAGAATGATTCGCTGGGGAATTGGTAGAATTGAATAATTGAAAGGATGAGATAGAGGTTGAACAAGAATATTCGTCGAGTGGTAAAATGAGACAGACTGTGTGAAGACCTGAGGGATTGATACAATTAAGCAGTCAAAGAATAACGTAATGAAACTGAAACTGACCGAATGGGATATAAATTCGAAAGGGTGAGAGAAGGTGGAGAACAGAGAATAGAACAGAGAGTAGAACAATAGTGAAGAGGGATAATTATGCACATGCTTGTATGGGATACAGACGGAATTGGGGAACTCTGGGAGAAGGCAAATTACAGAATGAGACTAGGCAGACAGAAATTATATTAATATAGTCCGAAATTAGTGGAATGAGAAACTGTGAATAAAACGCTAAATGATCAATTAACACTTAAAACGATGGGACAGAATGCAATGCAGCAAGATCCACTCATACCAAAGTGCTGCAATCACACACAGAATATATAATGCACTCGCAAAATAGGAACCTAGATAAGCGATATACAGAGAGATTAGAATGAAGTATTTAAAAACGTGAGATAACAATCTCGCAACTTCGTTCGCCGCTCCAATTCGCCATTAGCAACCACCACCCAACCCCTGCAAAACTTCGCACCCCTCCGTCCATCCCGGAAGAGCGAAGCTGAAAGCCTGCATGCCTGCGCTCCCTTTGCGAATCGTTACGCTATCTTGTACGTCATACCTGCAAATTTATGCACAGCCGTAACACGCAACGAGCCTCCATTCGTTGCTACATTCGCCGGAACAAGGCCTGTATTCGAAACCGTTCGCCATTAAACCTGCAAAACCTAACGAACCCCATTTCTTCGAAAAATTCTCTCCTCGTATAGCAAACGGCCTTCCCTTGTTCTCGCATACGGAATTTATACCGACCGCTAACGTTCTTTTGCCCACAATCTTTGTCTCTCTAGCCGACACCTCCTCCCTCCCCCTTCCCACCACCATGCCTCCCTCTCTCAACATTTTATTCCTTTACTCTGCCTCGCGCGCCTTCCTCTTTGCCGGCGGCCCCGGTATCCGCTGGTTTGTTCATTTTTAAGTAACGCTCATGTTATCCCACTTAACGCGCGCGACTCCCATTGGCCGTTGCGTTCCGCGGATCGGAACGCTTAATGATTGTCCGCGGTATTTTTATCCGCGTGTAAGCCAGCGTTCCTCCCTCGCGGTCTGCCATTCCTGCCATTTAGTCCGTCCCCCCTCCTCCACTCCCTCACCCCACCCCTCTCTTTATGATTCCGCACCCTCTCCACCTCTGCCTCCCCTCCCCGCGGCCGTATCTCCTTTTTTCAGTATTAACTTTTTGCGGCCAGACCTTTTCTCTCAGTTTCCAGTTTATCCGGACGCGCGCGGCGCGTTTACGCTCCTCTCTCTCTCTTCCGCTCTAATTTTTTTTATGCCTCCACCATTCATCCGCCTCAATCTTCTCCCTTATGTCCGTTTTATGCAAGGGACACGCCGCGACATATGACTGCGTAACTCCGCGCTGGCGTAACGAGCAACGTTCGAGCCCTCGCGCGAGATGCGACGTTGCCGGTGCACGCGTCGCCGCTGCCATTGGTGACGCACTAAATGTCCGCTACGCAATTCCGCGGGGTGACGCGTAATACTCCCCCACCCGGTACATCGCTCGCCGCTGTTCCTGCCTCCGCTACCCTTAGGACGTCCTTGCCGCTCGTCAGAGTCGTTTTACGTCGTTACTTCGTCTCTCTCGGCACTTCGGTCATTCCATAATTTCCGGTTTTTGGGCCTGCTCGAGTTGTTCGCGTTCCTGATTACGCTTGTACTTCATGTTGTCTGTCGCTTTCTCAAGTTGTCCTTTTTCATTTTTTTTTCGGATTATTCGCGTGACGATTACTTGTTTTCGTATGCTTTGATAGTTTGTTGAGGTTTCAATTGGGTCGTTTATCTTTTGTGTTTTCTGGTGTGGTGGGTTATGCGGAGCTCTCTTTGTTTAATCTGGTTCCTTTGTCGAGTTTTCGAAATGTTTTAATATTTTGTTTGGGGATTTTTTTGTTGCGCAATTTGTTCTCATCCTGCTCTTTCGTTTCCAGTCTCTGTTTGCTCAACCTGAAAATTTGTCGAATTCTCTTCAGGATTTTGCCTTTCCTTCTCTTTACTCTTCCGGTGCGTTCATTCTTTTACGGTCCAACTGTGTTTTTACATTCTACCTCTTGCGCTTCTTTTCACCTTCTAATTCCCTAATCTTCTGTTTTCATTCTCTGTCGTTCTCCCGTCCACTTTGCCAGGTTTCAAACCAACCGCGTTTACCTCTTTCACTTTTTCACGTGTGCAAGTACTCTCAATCTCGTGACCTCTCTTTATCTTTAATTTATTTCTAGACGTCTTCTCCCTTCCATTTCCTTAATTCGACTTTATATGTGCTCTCTTTTATCTTCCCCTTCTCTTTCTCAGCTGATTTCTGAACTTCACTTATTTTTTTAGAACATTTACATTTTAACTACTCTATTTCCTTTTTTTCTATTATTCTTTTCTATCCCATTTTTGCCTTCACTTATTAACAGAATTTGTCAAATTTTGTTCCCCCTCTCCACTTTTTGATCCTCTTTGCCTTTTTGTCATTCTGAAACTTCCACCCTCTCGATTTTCTAATCTGTCAATTTTCTAATCCTGCTTTCTCATCTTTTCACTCTCTTACTCTCCCAATCTCCCACTTACTTTCACAACTTTTTTATCCTCCAATTCTCCGTCACTCTCACCAAAAAATTCGCCAAAATTTATTTACCCCTTCCGCTCTTTCACTCTCTTCGCCCATCTCTCACTCTCAAACTCGTCTAATCAAAAACTCAGCCTCTAAATTCTTTCCTCCCCCACCCTCGCACTTTCTCTCTTTAACAACATCCAAACCCCCATTTAATTTTCAAACTTACTTACCCCCCATTCTTCCCCACCATTTTTCGCCGCTCATCGCCAAAATTCGTCAAATTCCTTCTGGCGCACCGGCTTCTAATGATTTTTTAATGACGCCCGGCGTCTCTCGCGGCCTCCCCCCAAAAAAAAGGAAACGAAAAGGAAGAAATTAGCGTGCTGCCCTTGGCCAAGGGGGTGCAATTAATGTCGGCGGGCATAACAACTGCCGAGGACATTTTGCGCGGGAAGTGGCTCGAAGGAATTACCGGCCGTTCGAGAGAATGGGCCAGCGAAAATGGGAAGTATTAGGAACTGCCGTGTTATTGCGCGCGCGCGCGCGCACGCTTTCGAGATAAGGAAATCACCCCTGGTTAACCCTTTGCACCCCGGGCATTTTTCACCGCTCAGACCCCTGTCCTTCCACCGAAACCGTTTCGGATTGCGAGTCCCTTTCGTTGGAAGGACGAATGTAAAGTTTGTCCAATCACGTGCTGATATCTCTTTCTTGAAGTATGTGAGATCTTTCTCATGTTCGTTTCAATGGGAGATGTAAAGCGTGAAGAATGAAACTGGGATATTTATTCCGTTTTTTTGTCGACTTATTGTCGATAATACAAGACATGTTAATAACGTTGGTAAATTATGTTGCATGTGTTAAGGAGTGTCTGATAAGTTCACGTTATTTGAATGATATGATTGTTAATGTTGTTTTTATCTCAAAATTAAATGCAAAGTATTTAAAACTACTCCTTATTTTCTCGAAGTATTTTGAACTTTTTCTCATGTCAATTACAAGAACAGATGGATATTCTATATCCGTCCCGAAGATTTTCTCGAGTAACGTTCAACTTCGTCGAATGAAAGCTGTCTAGATGCATTGATTAAAAAGATACAAAGTTTCATATTACCCAATATTCGAAACAACTCTTTAAATTGTTGATAATTGTGCACTTTAGCGTCCTGTTGCGACAAAAAAGCGATTAATCAACTTCTTTGCAAGGCATCTACAGATTCCAAATTGTCTATATCACTTTTCTTCATTAATCGAATGAACCGCTACTGACATCCGCCTCTCCCATACCATAAATCCTTATCACTCATCGCATTTACCTCGATCACATATAATCCGAGAATTTACACGCTTGTTTCACTCTAATGAGTATAACGATCATTACCGACAATGCGAGCGGGTAAACATTTGTTAATTAAATTTTCATATACAAATATAATTGTACCCTACACGCACATCGTACTGCGTCGTATTTACATCCATCTACTCGTATTCTGTATTGTACCGTAACTGGTAAGAGTAATTCTGTATATTAGTAGTGTGAACACGTACGTTTCGAGAATTAAGATAAGCCGGATTTTCAGGATTTTCATTCTTGTCAGTCTGTCCGTTGAGAGTGCAAAACCATTCTTCTGCTTAGGAAAAGTAACATTTGGCCAATGGCGGAGCGCATTAGAAGGAGTCCTGCCTTAATACACGCGTTTCTGCGAGTTGCGATAAGGAAATTGCGCCGGTTTAACCCTTTGCATTTATAGCCTCTTCGCTACAAATCTCTGGGAAAAAAAGTGAAGAAAAAAGACAATTTTATGGTATCATGTCTGAACGCGAAAAAGGAATTTAAATTCTCTTAATGTTTTTATGTCGACGGGCGAGTGAATTGAAAAACTGATTTATGATCAGAAAGGCTGGATGTCATTGTCCACTATCATCTTCTTTATTAGTTTTATTAGTATTTGAATACTTAGTTATTAGTATATTAATTTTTTTTATATCTAATGCGATTAATGATCAACTTAGTATTTACGAATGTCATAAAACATGATTACTTATATAAGCTCTATTCCTGGGAACCTTATTTATTATTTTTTGAATGCCACTAACATTTTTCTAAGTTCAGTATACCTATTATTTTCTTATATTTGAGTTTTGCATGATTTATTTAAAAAGTTAACAGAATTCGGCGGGAAGATATTGTCAATATCGCAGAATAAATTTTATCTAACTTTCCTTTAGAATATTATCTCCTCCCCCACGTCTTTATTGGGGCAAACTTTGCTATAAAATGTTTTTTTTCGCTCATGCCTTCCACAGATTACACATTCACATCCAAGAAGTGTTACAAAGCACACATGTAACGATCAATCTTAAACATTCATATATGTCCCTGACTCTCCTTATACACCGAATTGAACAAGAAAGGGTCGAAAGCAAACACTTCTCATATAAAGTCTGAGTAAGCAAATGGCTGGACTCAAGGTCACCTTGACCTAGAACGTTCCCCTCATTCGTACCGTTAATAAATTCGTCGTCAGGATTTTCCATTTAATCGTCCTCGGCATCTTTCGTCGCGAACATTCGAGGGCCGATAAAAATGGCGTCGTAAAGTGCGGATATTACATGGACAGCGTCGATTCGTCGTCCTGACTCTGTATCCTCGACCTTTCTCCGTCTTATCCTCGGCAAACCTTCCGCGTCAGCGCATTTCGTGAGAGTTTAATGGCCCCGATATAAAACTTTCTCCTCGAAGGGACGAAATCTGCCTGATAATGTGCGAGGATCAGCGTGCGACGAGAATGGGGTTGTTCTTCGGCGGTGGGGGATGATCAGTGCGGATTTTGTACCGTCGTGTGATGAAAGGTTACTGTTTTTGGGGTGGGGCGTTCGAGGTGAGTAAAAGAATCGAGAAAGTGAAGGATAGATGGAGAGTTTTGTAATTGAGTATAAGGATGTAAAAGTAAAATTTGGAAGATCGCAGGGGAGGAAAGTAGTGATCGTAACAATAAATATTTAGAAACACAAGTGAGAAAGAGAATTAAGACAAAGATAGATTAGAACATATAACAAGCTTGCTGTAGAACACGAAAAACATAGATTCATACTTCTTTCAGAAAAAGTGGTTGATGCAAATCATTGCCTCACCCATTCTAATTGTAAGCATAAAATATTCCAAAAAATGGGAACTAGTAGTCAGACTCAATAAGAGTGCCGACCACAACAGTGTGACTTTGACAAAATACAGGAATGCGATCTCGCCAGTATCAACGAGATAATCAAGTAGAGAGAGTGCGATAGAGAAAGAAAGCGGGAGAGAGCGAGAGATAGATAGATAGATAGAGAGAGAGAGAGAGAGAGAGAGAGAGAGAGAATGCTTTCGCTCCGAGTACACGTAGCTAACGAGCACTTAATTGAGATATAGGCGAGTGTCGTTCCTTCGTTGCTCCATCGAGTGGGACGCGGCACGGTTAGGGGTTGGAACAGGGGCGGTGGGGTGCCGGCAGGGATGGGAGGGAGGGGAGGAGGGGGGGTTGGAATGCAGAGGGCGGATGTGGAGGGTAGGCAGCCAGAGAGGCCGATGCCGAGAACGCGCGCGGCATTGTAATCGAATCGCGAGGCTCCGTGTAAAAAGCGTAATTTCATTTCTATTACGGTGATTACGGATTTTACGGGCTCGCGACGGTTTAGCGGAATAAATGAAAATTAGCGAGGAGCGCAAAGAACAGAGGTTCGCGCCTCTCTTTGACTGCCGATCGATTTGCTGCGTGCTCGGCATGTTCCAGCATGTTCCGGCGTGTTCCGGCGTGTTCCGGCGTGTTCCGGCGTGTTCCGGCGTGTTCCGGCATGTTCCGGTAGTGAATTGACCTGACGGTATCGATTCTATTGACACCCGATCGCCGGGCGGCTGGAAAACTTTATCAATGTCCTACAGCAGCATCCTCGTCGGAAATTATATGTTAATCAATGTCGGGTCTAGATGAGTCATAATAGTAGGCTGTATTGATATATGACATAATAGTGGGCTATATTGAGCATGTTAACTCGTTTGAGTGTGTGCCAGGTGTAACAAATCGACAAACATTAAACCGTAATACAGCACCGTAACTTATCAATCAGAACTTATTGAAAAACACAAAAATAATAAATTCAAAAGGAATAATTAACACTTTGCTTCTAAATGCTTTCCCGGCTTTTACCCAATCACAGGCACACACACAGTAGGATATATCCAATATTAGTTCTAAACGTAATGTAAACCTGGACTACGCTACCAAACTGCAACGTCAAGTAATCCGGCCTCAACGTGTCACACACCTACAATCTTTCAATAATTCCACCAGTTTTTCGACAAAATCCTGTACTAAACCGCAGAAAATTGAACGAAACTAACGCAATAAAAGCCATGCCTAAACCGCTCAAACTCCCCCGAACCCAAAATGCATTAAATTCAACGCGGCAGTCAGATTTACGAAATTACAGGCTCGAACCCGCAGCATCGAGCGCCTATAATCTCGAAGCTCGAATGGCGGCGGGCGCGCGCGCGCGCTCTCACAATCGACTCTGACGAATTGCGCGAGTTACAATGAGTGTCCGCGTGACGTAATCAACGCGCGAGTTAGAATAAACGAACCCCTCGGCATCAAAGACGACCGGCAGCGAGTCGATACACAAGGCGTGCCATTCGGCACAATGAAGTGCGCGCGTGCGCGCGCGCGCACGCACGCTGCCTCTGTCGGATTATAGTACGGGCTAGCTCGCGAAAGGGATAAACAGCCGAACGGCCAAACTGTCGAACAGCTGAGCCGATCAACAGCCGAGGGTCGTACACAGATCGCGTCCCGTAGCTTTGCATCGCTCGCCAACGACGAAATCCCTTTTCGGACTTAATCCGCGCGCCATTTTCAACCCGCTATTTACGGCGGACGGAATGCGCGCGCGCGCGCGCGCGCGCTCGTCGGCGATGCTGTGTTCTACGGGCCGGTTTTTGATAGGGACGAGATTGGGAATTGGCGCGGACTGTGTCGCTCGTAGTTCTCGATAGGGTATGTGGGAGTGGGTGAGGGTAGTGTCTGATGATGAGAGTTGCTGGGAGTGAGGTCATTGTGGATTCGAGCTGTGTTGGTTGGTTTTTTGAGTTGGAAGGTTGGTTGAAACTTTTCGATGATGAATTAAATGGGAATGCTTTTCGTAACATTATAGTGGACCGTGTCGTACGTAGTTCGTGATAGGGTCAGTAGGGGTGGGTGGGGGTAGTTGCTGATGATGAGGGTTGCTGCGAGTAAGGTCATTCGATGTCACTGTTATCAAGACTCAATTCACTACGTCTTCCGTCCATTCTAATCCTAACACCCAAGGACATTCTTTCAGCTTTGGCACGCGCATTAAATTTAACGCCATTGTTAACATTCCCTATTTCAGTTTTCCATCCCATCTACATTCGGCCTCATCCCCTTGTTAATATACCTATAAATTCTCCCACTCATTCTAATCCCAACTCCCAACAACATTCTTCCAGCCTCGGAACCCTCATTAAATAACCCCAGCATTAGCATTCTTCATTGACTCGTCAAACTCACATACATCTGCATTCATCCTCTTATTAATGCTCACATTAATTCTTCCTCCAGTTTTCGTTCAAACATGATACTTTCAGCAATACTACTATCGAGTCAAATATCTTAGTAGAGTGCGTTAATTTGTGCAAAGAATAATACTTTTTACACATTTACGAAGTAAAATTATCAACGCTTTCTTATATACTCGTCAACAGTCATACCTCACTGAAAAAACCCGATTAATAAACATTGTTATTATTATTATTAGGACTAGAAAGATCTGAACACAACTGAAGGATTTTTCAAATCCGAACTCAGAAAAAAATCAGAGTAAGAAAGTGAATTTGAGGCGGACGATTGCGGGATGAAACCTTTAATTATATTATAATGATATTTTCACGATAATTACCTTTAGTATCTCGCGAGTCTCGATGCTTAGATTTTTTCGCCTTTAATCATTTACAATTCACTCTCTTACTCCAATGTTTGCCTGCGTTCGGAAGCTCCTTCCGGAACAATATACAACACCCAAGCCAATGGCATACATTATGATTCAGTTAAGCCGGGACATTCCCATTAAACGCTGCCGTCAACAATCCTCAATTCACTTCTCTCACCTACACTCGCACCCGAGCCTCATGTTTATACTTTCCCTATCAGGACTCTGGCTCCGTCCGGCCATAAAAACGTTCGCGCCGGAAGCGAAGAGTCGTGAAACTCTTCGACGACACTTTTTCACCCTCCCGGCATCCGTTTCGACTTTCGACATCTCCCGATCTTTATTCTCCGCGCGCAGGACGCGGCTCGTTCGCAGGATCGAAGGACGAGCCGCATCGGCCCAGTCCTGGCGCAATTTACTTTTGCAGGACTCCGAACTCGACGCACGTTAACGCTTCGATCCTTTCGATCGCTGACTTTTATTGGCTATAAAGATCCACCTTGAATGGCGATGCATTCGGAGTGAAACTAAAATGCTGTCATATGCTGTTAACGAGTCAAATTAGATCGATGTTTCCTACGCTGTCATAAAATGAATTCGCAACTGGCATTATAAAAGTATAACATGTATTCTGGCCTTTCATCGCAATCTTTCGCTGCGATATTAGATCTTTGACTATTAAGTTAAAATAGCGCAGATATTCAAATCATGTATTTTGTACAAATGATTGATGTTAAAATAAATTATTACGATGTCTGCGTTGTCATAAAATAAATTCGTAACTGAAATTACAAAAGTGTAAGACGTATTCCGATCTTTTATCTCAACCTTACACATACTAGACCTCTGACCATTAAGTGAACCCATTACCAGCTGCAATACAAAAATACAAAAAAAAAGGAAATTATCTGTACATTTAGAAGTTGCAGTCATAAAAAGAAAGTGACAACGTGTCCCAAAAGTGGGACATTAGTGAATAATGGGTTAAAGCATTGCAGACATTTGAATGGCTCATTTTGTTCTTGACCCCAATTTCTACGTTATGACTCCTATTTCGTCTTCGATCCTAAACAAAATCCCCAACCTTCCTTCAAACTTGCCTCTAACTACGCATCCGCATATTTAAGAAGTCGTAAGAAGAGTGGGAGACATTTAATTGCTGCGCGCTTCCAGGAGTAATGAAGAGGTGTAACTTTGTTCCAGCTTTGACACGAGGGGTAGGACAACGTTGGAACAGGGCAACCATTGGCAACATCATGGCCTGGACGGACGTGCCTTCTTCCGCCATTCCGAGAAGCCGGCGAAGCTCACTCTCGAATCTGTTCGTGAGAGTGATGCTGCAGTTTACAGGTGCAGGGTCGACTTCAAACAGTCGCCGACCAGGAACAGCAAAGTCAATCTCACCGTTATCAGTGAGTATCTGCCCAGTTCACATCTTACTCTATTATTATTAATTAACAGTAATTACTTGTATTGAAAATTATTGTTAAATAATAGAGTTAACGTTGATGATGAGAACATTTTTTAACGATTTTTGTCCAATCATTATTATTTTATTATACGGTGATATATTAATCAATATTAGCACTAATAAGTTACAATTGAAATATATGTAATCGTTAACATATGTTCTCATCATTGCTAACGTAAATTCTATTATTTAACAACAATTGTGATTATAAGTGATTATATATGTAATATATAATATGTATTCAGGGTAGGGTTTTCGATGAGCTTCTTGAAATTATTGAAATATGTAGTTCCGATCATTTAGAAAATTGTCGACATAAAAAACGATAGTCTTCTCCAATACGCGTTCTCCAGAAGCTTCGTTGCAAATTGCACACTCTATACCGTCTATACCCGCGCGTCTTGGGGCCAGTGTCACGTGACTCATGAATTTTGTATATCCGTCGGTAACCACTTTGCACGCGGCAGGATGAAGTAGGAATGTCGAGCTCGACGGGAAGAGGGCGGAAGAAAAAGAGGTTCTGCTCGCGATGCTCTCGATGACTTCGGCAACGGTGATTCATCGTTCTGCAAATTGATTCGTCTCCGAGGCGACGCCTAGCGCCGCGACGATACGATTCTCGCGAGCGGAAATTTGATGTGACAATCGGATCCGTGAGCTCGCGAGAACGCGCGCGCGCGCGCTCTTCCCTGCAGCGCGGAATTGAAGATGTAAATTTTCCCGACGCTTAGATGAGATATCAGACTTGCTGCGAAGCTCTGCTCGCTGGAGCGTAACGTGTTCTTTGGATGCTTTGTTAGTGGAGAGTGTACTGTGGAGTAAGTGGAATTCGAAGATTTCTGGGTGGAAGTGTAACTGTGTTTTAATAGATGCGATGGTTTATTGTTAGAAAACGTTTGGGACGTGAGTGTGTACGTTGCCGTACTTGTGCTTTGCTAGTGGAAAATCTATTGAACATTTGGGGAAATTCGAACATTTGTACATCGCCGGATAGAATAGAATATTATTAAAAAAGTGGAATTCGTATATTTATAGTGTAACTGTATATTAATACATGCGACGGTTTATTGTTGGAAAATGTTAGGGTGCGAGTGAATACATTGACGTACTTGCGCTTACGATGCTTTGTTAGTAGAGTGTATACTGAGAAATTGGTGGAATTCTAACCTTTGTTTATTATCAAACAGAATAGTTTATTATGAAAAGAATTGTGGACTTATTTGTGTATAAGCTGCCTTTAATTGATTCGACCAAACATCTACACTCTCAACGACCACAATTGTATTTAAATCAATAGAGACGCCTAACAAAAATTCGTCCTTTATTCACCCAATCTCACATTAATTTTCTCATTAACACAGAATCAATTCAATTTATTAAAGAAAAAGCCGCATTAGTCGTATGAGTCACAACCGACCCGGGGCCGCCGCTGAGAATCCCAAACAAAAAAAATGAATAAAATAATAGAAAAAAAATGTTAAAATTCGGGCAATTGGAGCAGCGCGGCCGAGACAAAGGCCAGTTTAGGTCGGACCGCGAGCATTTTGAGCGTCAGCGGAGGCCGGGCGAGCGAGGAGGGCAATTATTAAAATGAAATCGCGGAAAGTTGCAATTTTGGTATCGCGAGCCGACCTCGCCCGGGGGTTAATTCGCAGACCTCGCAAATTGATTCGTCTCCGACGAGCCTGTCTCTCCTCTCGCGGACGAATGCGAGAGCTAAACCGTGACGGGAAAATCAAGAGGCGAAATTGGAGGCGTCGGCGGCGGCATAACTCGCGACAAAAAAAGAAAAGGAAGCGTAAACCGTTCCCGCTCACTCGCCGAGACTCTCCTCGAGTGTTTCTGTTAATTATCCGATTCGTTTCGGTTGAATGTCGTGCCTGAATGATGCCTCGTTCAAGCCTCGTTCGCGTCAGGAAGTTTAATACAGTCATCCGCGAGAATCTGGCGGCAGGCCTGAGATTGATGGAGAAATTATTGACTGATACTACTTGGGATAGGTGCTATAGTTTGCTTTCTTTTAAAAGCTTGTCAAGTGTTGGATTTTATTCGATTTGCTGCATTAGTTCAGATCAAAGATTTATTATACGTAATTCGGACAGATATGTCAAATGTTTATTATTTACGGTTTAATCGAATGATTTGCTAACAGTCCTTCTGTTAATCACAGAAATAAGTTAAGTTGAATGTCCTGTTTGAATGATGCCGTGTTCGTGTCAGGAAGTTTAATACCGTCACTCGCGTCCAGGAGAATCTGGCGGCAGGTATGAGATTGGCAGAGAAATGATTGACTTACACTACTTGTGATAGAGTTAGAATCTGTCGTGTGTTTAAAAAACTTGTAAATTATTGGATTTCATTCGTCTTGCTGCATTGTTTCAGATTCAGGGTTCATAAAATATTGCACAGGATTATAATAATAATAGAGGTGTCATAAATGTCATAAAAGTTTCGGCGTGGTACAAAACTTGACAGTCGTTTTATTCTTAAATCGGTTGTGATATCCGAAATTTGATTAAACACAGTTTATAAGGGTAGTCAGATTATCGTATTTTAATTGTTATATATAGTGAATGCTATAGCATCTTAACTATGGCAAAACTTAAGGTTATATAACATTAAATTCAAAATAATTGACTTTATGTGTTGAATGCTATAGCATTCATGTCATTCTGCATGATCGTGAAAATGAATGCTATATAGCATTCACGTCCGCGAACGTGTTAAGAGCTCCTTAAGAGAAGCCCTGGCTCGCCGTTCGAAGTTGATCAAATTCTCGTCTCCCCCTTGTCCTCCGTATTCCGCGAAAGCGTCGAACAATCGCCAAGTCACGAGAATCGTAAACTGGACGCGAAACGGCGAGGGTAATTCGTAAATTTTCTATCTCGCGACTGCTCGACGTCGGACGTCTTGCGGGAAATTTTACTGGCTTGCCGCCATCGGTCTCGTTAGATGTCGTTTGTCGACGACAAACTCGCCGGGATGGACTATCAACCTCGAAATTATCGGCATATTATCGTCGTTGGCCGATGCAAGCTTTACGGCGAATGAGACTGTGACGGTTTTAGAACGGCTTCTTCAATCTTGCATTTCGCGTCTGGGTCGGCCATGTTGTTTGTGGAAACGGTCAAGCCTCGGCAGGAAGGACGTATATAGGATCTGTCGTGATGCTTATAGTAGTTGACTGGTCAGTTATGTGAGCTGTAAAATGGTGGGCTCATCCAGTCTATTTATGGAAAATTTTCTAGGAAAGGACTGCGGTACCGTTCATATCCACATTCGGTACATATGTCCGTACGGTTACATGGTATTAGTTTCCGAAACTAATTCATCAGTGTACGTTGGCACTGACAAAAATTCATGACGCACAAATTTTAACTCGCTTTCATGCTCATAACTTTTCAAACATCGTACTTAACCGACTTAATACTTTAAACATCCGTAAAGCATTACATTAATTACTTTCGGGTCTAATTGCGCATTGCGCAACGCAGTCGCGTAATTAAAGTATATTAAAGTACGCGGCGGTCCGATGCGGGATAAAACTGTTCGTTCACTTTGTTTATTTAACAATTTCCACCTGCCCGCGCGTGAAAACTCACCGTAACGGGGTATAAAGTAATGAAACGATTGAATATGCCGTGTATGCGTTCATGACCGTTACAGAGGTAGGGATAATTGGACGATATCATCAGATTGAGAGCAAATAAAATATTTGATCAGCGCGAAAACGTTTCTCCGAAAAGGTTTAAATATTTTAAATATTTTCCGCCGGATCATCGATTGTGCGATTTCGTTCCGTGCCATTCGCGTTCTCCGACATATTATACAGTAATAATCGTGGGTATTATTTCCTGTCGAAACATTCTTCCCTATTCGGTGGCGTAGTGGGAAAAAAGCTCACGGGAATTAAGGGAAATGAATTCGTTGTCAGAATGCAATGAAGCGGGAACAAATGTTATGATTTCGAAGGATTCAAGAATGACAGTAGACGATATTATATGAAAATTAGCAGACTGTTTATTATGTAAAAAATTGTAATGTGAATAACGCATCAAGAAACTTCCAATGATAATTCATATGTTTTTCATGAGATTGAGGGTGGCGAGACACAGAAAAAAGGGTTGCAAAAAAACATACAAAATCAAAAACACTTTAAGAGAGTAAAACAGAGTGATTAGTTGCAAATGACGTAAGAAAGACAAAAATGAAAACTCAGTCGAAGTCATGGAAAAATAGGGCGTCTATAAACAGTAGTAAAAAAAACAATAGAACAGAATGAAATAAGAGTAGCCCCGGATCAGAGAAGCACAAAAAACGAAAGTCAGGGGGACGTCAGTAAAAGACAGATAGTTAAAGATGGTGAAAGAGACTAGACGCGCCTAACTGGAGAAAGACAGATAGAGGGGGCGCAAAAAAGGGTGTGAGTGTTGCTGGGGTTCTTATTGTGAAAATTATTACAGTACCGCCGGAGCAGCTTAGCATATTGGACGAAGACGGAGGGTCTCATATTCCCTATTACATCCTTGGCCCGTACAGTGAGGGCGCTTCTCTCAATATTACCTGCGTCGCTGCTGGTGGTAAGTCTATATATACGCACACTCTACTTGCATAGGTGCGCGCGTGCGAATGTGCACACGCTCACGCGGTGCTCCGTTTCGACTGAGGCAGCTGCTTATCTCGATAGGTTCGAAATTTCGAAAAATCTCTTGAGAATTTTGCGGGTTCAGATCGATCGCCGGAATGTGAGTGTGAAGATTTTCTTCGTAAACACACACTTGCAATTTTTCTCGAATATGTATAGTACTGATCATTTTTCTTTAATTGTATTAAATGTTGAGAGAATGAACTAAACATCTCTACATTTTCATAAATTACAATTCATTAGAGATTATTGTTTTCTATTTAATGTAAGTAGAAAGACTAGTGTTCAAACTGCTCCAATTTGAAACAAAGTTATTAGCCAAATAGTCAAAAGGAGAAAACGTTCTTAAAAATAACTAAAAATCGACTTTATTACGAAAAAAACATTTTCAATAGAATCTGATTGTACTTCGACACAACGAAACTGGAAAATTAATTACTTTTTTTTTAATTGCTTTCGAGGCATCGAGCTGCTTCCGTCCGAATGGCCCACCCGGTATATCCACAGAAGCGAGCACACGCGTTCACTGCACGCATATATAATGCATATCCGACATCCGGAGCGTGCACCTTAGGCGCGATGTAACGCCTTCGCCATTTGCACATCGCGCCGTTACAATGTAAACTTCCGGCCGCGCTTTCGTGGCCGCCTATCGTAAGCAGCGGAAAATTTGCCGCTTATTATTTCGGATACCCTCCTTTCTGCGAGGAAAGTGGATTTTAGCCTCAGTTACTTTGACATTTTGTTCAACCTTCCTATTCTTCTTACTTGACTTGGAGTCTCGTTGCAGTTAGGAACGTTGAACGTTGGTCGGCTAGTGTTATTCTATTTTTGTTAGTGATGAAATGTTAATTCTGTCGACTGTGATGATAAATTTGACACCTTCAGAAACAAACATTATTCTACAATGTTACCTGTTATACATATTTTTTTATTTAATCCAACGCATACCATTCAGTAGATTGACGCGGACATAAATGAACTTACGCCACTTTCAAAATAAACGGCTCATACAGCCCAACCTTAACTCTCAAACCGAGAGTGAAGATTAATCTATCCGTTCGCACGTAGACGCAATCTGCTTCATGAAAGTGAAGATTCGCCGAGCAGATCCAGTTTCTTCATCCTCCCGCCTCTTTGCCGATCGTCTGATCTGTTTTCCGTGTCCCAGGTCGTCCACAGCCTCGCGTAACATGGTGGCAGGAGAATGCGCTGCTGGATGACAGCTACGAGAGTGTCGACGTCAAGAGGGTGAGAAACGTCCTGCGATTGGAGAAGTTGGGCCGTGAGCACCTGCACGCAGTTCTCACCTGTCAGGCATCGAACAACAACATGGTGGCTCCCATATCCAGCTCGGTCACCCTCAACATGAATCGTAAGATCGATAAAAAACATTGAGTGGTCGATGTCTTATTTATTTAAATTTTTTATTTTTAACTCTTATGTATGGTTTGTTGAGTCGAGGGTTTAGATGCAGAGTTGATAAGAAAGGATGCTTGAAGTTGGGAATATTTATTTGAGTGTGAGTTAACCGTTGGTGGCTTTAGTTTAAAGGAGTGGGGGTGAAATGTTTTTGTTTGACGAGTGCGTGGTTGAGTAAATGTTTGGTGTTTCGTGTTTGATGTGAAAGGAAAGAAAGGAGAGAATTATGATTAATGAGACAAATAAATGTGTTGAAACAGATATTTAAATATAAATGTATGGATTTATGGTAAATATTGACATATTTTGTATAGATCTTTGCAGTTGGCTATTTCATTTCGTATATTCTTTTCAATGGCTCGATAAAATGTTATCTATCGCAGTTAGAACAATAGTATTGCGAGTTGGTAAATATGTATAAAGTTTATATTCAATATATAAAATTTAAGAATACCAACTTTCGTGTTGAATGTCAAGATTTAAAACTCAAAGTTTGAACATAAAATATCGAACACATTCGGCTGCTTTAACAATTAAACTGGACAAAAATCGGAATAAAATTACGTTCAATACAACGAAACAGCAGAAAAGTTGCCAAAGCCCGTGTTTATTACATTTCGAATTTACATTGAAATTCACGATTATATTTCGAAACTCGATCTACTTCCACATATCTCCACAGTCCAATAAACCAACATCGAAATGACGCTACATTCCGATAGCATCCCAACGAAGCAAGAAATTCTACCAAAATCAAACAAAACCAACCTATGATCCCACTTGCATCACGCCATCTTCACCCCCATCCCTCCATATTACATCCCAACGACTATCATCGGCGAACATAAACGTATCACACACGTTCGACCCGCGCGCATGATCGGCATGCGAAGACGATCTCTCAAACACACGGAACGAAAAAAAAAGGAAAACAAGAACCTTGTCGAAAAAGCGTCACGTCCCCGTGGTTACCTTTTAGGAAAATGTAAACGTTAAGTCAGCCTGTATTAGGTGCTCTGCCCAAGTCCATTTCTCTGTTCGAGCGTCTTTTGGGAGAAACAGGGATAGATAGACAGAATGATAGAGAGGGGGTGAGTTCCCTGTTCGAGCTTCTGTCAGGAGAAACAGAGATAGGTAGACAGACAGAAAGAGAGCGAGAGAGAGAGAGAGAATGGGAGAGAGTGAGTGAGTGAGGGAGAGAGAGAGAGAGAGAAAGAGAGTGAGTGAGTGAGTCGAGGTAGTTGAGAGTCGGTGAAAGGTTGCTAGGAGTTGGCGTGTGGAGGGGGATGAAAGGGGTGGAGTGAGTGTTCAGTGAGCAAACTACGGCATATCCGACACACGTGTTTCAGTGAAGCCGCTCTGGGTCCGCATGCAGGGAGAAAACCGTCCATTTAGCGCCGGCACCACGTACGAGATAGGTTGCGAGGTTGTTGGGGCCAGGCCGACCCCAAAAATCACCTGGACCAAGAGGAGCATGACGCTGCGGAACGCGCGACAGACGGTACGCACGCCGGATGCGAAATTAATAAAGCACGGATCTACGGCTCGTACGCGTACAGTGACTCGCCAAAGTATTTCGACGCTCGCGATGTGCTGGAATGGTAAAAATTGGGGGTGGGAGGTGGTGCGAATTTCGGTAGGGAGGTTGGAGGAGATAATGTGACTGTTAGTGTCTTAAAGAGGTCATGAGAAGGTTGGAGTTGTTTGTATCGATAGTCAGACTGGACGAAACTTTACTATATAGCTCAGGCTTAAAATATTCAAACGGAGAGGGAAGATTAATCTTTCGGTAGATAGATACAATCCGTTTCATGAAAGTGAAGATTGTTAAGCGGATACATTTGCTTCTGGGATTTAAAGGCGGTGGGGTATTGTTTAGATGACCTATGTTGCGAATGTTTTCAGTTAGGTGATCAGTTTCGAAGATCATTATTTATTGCTAGAACTATTTGATTTTGAAGTTTTTCGTAACAGACATAGTGTTTATGATAGGTTTGTAAGTCAAATACATATGCACAGACATGGTATATCTTCACTAATCGTGTTTGATTACAGTGCTAATTTTCTACGGTAATATTTCTACAAGCGTACGGTAAGTGTCAGGATACTTTCGCGAGTCACTGTATCTGGCAGTCAAACCGCAGCATCGGGTTCTCACTCATCAAGATGAAGCAGCTTCATGGTCATTTCCGCTAACAAAACGCCTGTCACCACTCCCAACACAAACACCAACAAAGAAAAACTTTCTCCGCGCAAAATGAGATTTTTACAATTATTCGACGGAGATATTATAGAATGAAACAGAAACAAAATTAATAAACAGTCTAGAAATTTGAAATAATTAACCGATTAACACCTAAAATTTTGTACACTAGATGACATTCACAATTATCAGCACAATTATCTGTTCAGCACGATCCTGAACGATCATAAGAATCGTTTCGTAATTTCGTAAGTCTCCGAGTGCAGATACACGCGAATGGCGCGGAATTTGATATTTGTCGTTAAATCGCCGGTTATTCTCGGAATTCAAACCTCGTTACGATATGACAAGCCCTTTCACGTAGGTTTTGCTCTGTTACGCGACTGTACGGCAACAGACTTTTTGCCGGAGCGTCAAGCAGGCACTTTGCCGCGTAGATCCTGCATATATTTCCGAGAAAGAAACTAATGAATCCCGTGCATCGCCGTATTCGGATTCTCGTTAACCTTTGAACGCGCAAACGTTGATACGACCCCTCGACGAGCACATATACAAATTTTGCCCGTCATAATCCGAGTCCCAGCGAGCGTGCATTTAAGTCATCGGTTGGACGTAAATGTCCCAGTCGATGTATACGGGGTGTCTCTGGAATTGTGATAACGACTGGATGGGGGTAAAAAACATTTAAGTAATACGTCATTATCTTAATACTGATTTGTTTCTGATGATAGATTTTTGTTACAATCGTAACGTACAGATTTGTTACTTGGTAAATATAACCTTTATTAGCAATTCCTATTCTAATCGTCCAAAATCGCAATAAAGTTTCAGTGTAAATAAACTTTCATCATAAATACCGCGGATTTAATTCTTACGCCAGGCTATTCCCGCGTTTTATCACTTCCCGTGTTGTACGGAAACTCGTGTTATATGAAACCAGTAAGTCACAATGTCTACGTCGTTTTATACGAGAGTCCACTGCATTAGGAACGTAAGGTCGCGCTCAAGTCAACATTGCCCGCATTCAAACCCCATCAAACGTCTCGTAAATCGTTATCAAATCCGCAAACTAACCGGAAACGGAATGCTGCGGAACTCGCGGCAGCCGGAGAATGAATACTTCGAGGCCGGCACGCAAAAAGCAACGCAGCGCGCTCCCGACACATTCTTTCGCGAGATTGCTCCTTCCAGCCAGCGCCGCACTTGCAGGGACACCCTGTACACGTTTAACGAGACTTGGCGCGACCCAATTCCTCGTACTTCCCGATAAAGCAAGGTCGGCCCCGTCAACATTACGTGACAAACGGCCGAGCTCGGATTTTTAACCGGAAAAATTCCGCGCGTGCCTTCCTCTCGTTATCGACTAAAATCGATCGATCGCCCGCTCTTCGACTCGATCGGGAACCTCTCGACTTCCCTTTCCCAGCCGGAAGCGCGCGAGACATCCAGTTACGCTTCCGGACCCTTAACAAGGTCAATAGAAAAGTCTTTGTGCTCCTGATATCCTTTGTTACGCTCCTTTTTGTCTCTCGGTTAATTCCCAGGAATTGTCTTAATTCTTTGCACGTTCTTCTTCTTTGCGCTGGTAATGGTGTTGTCTCTTAATCCGTTCAGCCGTAATAGTTTTTAGAACACAGTGTTTGCTTATGGTCATTGAAGGCGATATGGGACTTGTAGGATGAAATGTTGTTAAGAAAGGTTTGGAGCGGGTCGGTTTGCGAATCGTGTATCAAGGGTTTAGATAACGTACCTATATAGTTGTTGGTTACTATTTATTTTCTTTGCTGAAATTATTTTACTCTAATTTCATTCTAATCGCGTGTGAACCAAAATTATTCACTGTCAGACTTGATGTCACCTAACTTATACGCACCTAACATTTACCTGACCGCACCTTCACACAATCTATCACACTACTCGATCACAAGACAAAAATACATAATTTTTTTACCCAATCACCCATATTTTCAACTCATCTCACATATCCGTTCATAAATTTCTATAAGCATAATTATCAGACTGTAGATTTTCATACATCATACAATCTCCACAACCTAAATATTTATACAATCCCTGGCTGCCCTACCAATATTAATCACTGCCAGACTTAATGCCACGTACGCAGTATGTGTATCCGATTTTGGACTGGCCACCCCTTGGGCACCCTCAGTATTCAGGGCCGCTGTCCGATCATTAACACGTACGGCGAACTGTTTTAAATTCATGAAAGTCTTTCGGGTCGCAGATCAGTCCCGACGGCAACACAACGACAAGCACTCTGACCTTCGTCCCGACCATCGAGGATGCCGGCAAGTTCCTCTCCTGTCGTGGCAGCGTACCGGATATTCCGGATTCAGAGATGGAGGACGGCTGGAAGCTCGACATACACCGTAAGTGTCTCACCGAGTGGGTAGAAACATCTACACCCCCGCTATTTGCATGTCCAAAGTGTCCCGACACCTTTCGAACGTGAAGGTACTATCGAAGGCTGATAGAACTCATCCGAAGCAGCATCGACTGTTTCGAACCTGCGAAACGTTCAATTGTCTTTGCATTGAACGAATTAGTATGCTGAATTACCGAATCTGATATTCTCGAATGAGTATTGTACAAAGATTTGAAGTAATGTATACGCTAAGTGCGTGTACGTATACATTAATACTCATAAAAATCGGACAGTAGACCCTCCTATAACACGGTTTCGATTAACACGCAAAAGGAGTGAGACAGACGTTGCGATTTTATTACGTTTTTGCTCCAATAATTAATACAATTCTTGGCTGGAAATACTAAAGGTCATTGTGTTTCTCAAATTTCGCTGCCTCAAACAAATTTTTCTATCGTATGTTTAATTTAACTCGACTTAAATTTTTAGAAAAACCATTTGCCAAATCGATCAAGTCCATAAAGGTAGAAAATATGTGCTGATAAATTTTTATACATTTCTTGTGAAAAGAAAGATTTATTATTCAATGGTCATCAAAATTCAAACCCAATTATTAAATAAAGCTATTTTAAATATAACAAGTGAGTTAGCCGTATTGGGCCACAAATGGTGCATGTAAGTGTTTGTATTATATAATTTAACTAACTCGTACAACACGGATTCATATAACTCGCACGTATCTACTGTGTTACCGGGGTGTCTACTGTACTTATCGTTTGTCAGTCTGCTCTGCAGCTTCGTTAACGATGCATCCACGTGACCTTGAACAACATGAATCGTATGACGCAGAAACAGTTCGTACTTACCAGCGCTGTATTAGCGTCCAAATGATGCGAACGTCACTCCAGGACACTCTGTACGTTTCGCACGCTTCCGTGTACGTACGTGTCCGTGTTGTTTCCGAACGCAATTCGGGGTACGTTCCCGACCCTGATCATGGTCAGGCTACGTGCTGGGATGAAAGGAAGAAATAAATAGCGTCTCGGCAATCTGTCGGTTAACGAGAAAATTGGTGAGAGCGAGCGAACGATCGTGCAATTTTTCCGAAAGACTCTTCGACGGAGGAGGGGGTTGGAGGGGGAAGGGGTGGCTGTCGTTATAATTTTATGGCCTGCAGAGGGATAGATTCCCTGGAATTAGCTGCTGACGGAGTGGATCCGCTAATGTGAAAGGATGTGATGGAGATGAGCTGGCCGCCGTGCTGAGATGATGAAAAGTACTGCTGTTTTCAGAGCTCCGGGCCGAGGGGTTGCAAGATTTGACGATGAACGATGGTTAGGGGAAAAGGGGTTGTTCTCAATCTGTTTGGCAGCCTCTCTTCATCTTCTCGTTATGATCTCTGATTTGACGGGTAGGTCACGGAAGGGATTGCTTTGATAATTCTTGGGAAGTGAGTTTGGAAGAGAATTTCATGTCAAACAGGTACCAATTATAAGACTGTGTAGTTCTTATGTCATAGATAAATGGAAAACATGTTTATAGCTTAAGGTCTGTAGTACGTGCAATCCATACATAAATTACGTACGAAACTCTGCATCGAATCAGAGTTTCACAAAAATCTTAATCACATTCAATCTCTCCTCGGTTTTCCCCTGATTCTCCTACTACACCTAAAACCAAATAACATAATTAAGTTATTATTTCTAATAATTCACGTCTCACACAACACTATCACACTGACACAATACTCTAAATTGCAATCAACAACCACTACGCCATCTAAAAGCAACTTTCAAGAAACCAACCCTTCCTCCACTCGAATCTAAACTCCTCCACGCTCTAACTCACCCACTCTACGAGACACACATACACACTACCGACATCGTTGCACTTGCCACACCAGCGTCGAGTCGCATCTTCGCATCGCCATTTATGATTCTTCTTGCCTCGCATCCGAGCCCGGCGAGCAAATCCGATAATTCCGCGGCAATAACGAGTAAATCTCTCCGTCTCTCTCGCACTCGAGGCTTCTCTACGTTATCTCGAAAATTACCGGCGGATGCGGTTAATGGAAAAAAGCTCGGACGGGAGACGGGGGTGGCCTGGCGATGGAAAAGGATCGGCGAACGAGGATGGGGCGAGGGGGGAGGGGGTGGGTCAGCAGAAAGGGTGGAGGCACTTGGAAATGGGGTCGCGAGAGGAGAGGGGGGAGTTGAGAATCGAAAAAAGGGAGAGAGATAGAAGATACATATATACATGTGGGATTGGAAGAGCGCGCGGCGCGATCAAAATAAACAATGTGAATGACACGAGCGGAGGCACAGAGGTCGGCCGAAAGAAAGCGCGAAGGAGGGGATTAGTCATCGTAAGACCGTCGAAGCGAGACGTTGAGCGTATAAAGAGTATTTTGACTGTAATATCTTTCCTAATATATATCGTTTTTGTTTTAATAAACGCCGTGTATCATTGGCCTTCACAACGCAATCCTACAATTGGGGGCTCGTCCGGGATCAAACAAAATACATTCAGGATTGGAGAAACGGCCAAAGCAAACATACGCGGAAGACGGTACGGCCGACGGGGACACGCGATCGCGAAAGTGATTAAAGAGAAAAGTAATAAAGTGATCAAGAGAGCGATTGCGGGAAACCGGCTAGCCGAATATTAGGATAGATAAAGTGAGCAGACGATACAGATAAGCAAATACGAACAATGGATTCGAAGACAGGCACGACAGGCGAAAGCGGACGCGAATCGCAAGACGGTGATGTTGCTACAAGAAACATCGACGAGGCTCAAAGTGCGGAAACCGAAGGCACAAGGATCGAGAAGATGAAGGTGAGCCAGCTAAAGCAGAGGCTCAAGGAATTGAGGTTGAGCACATATGGTAAGAAGACGGAACTGAGGGAAAGGTTGAAGGCGTATGTAGAAAGGAAAGATGAAGCCGACGCTTCTGATGAATCCGAAAGTTCGGAGGAAGAATCAGAAGATGAAAGCGAAAGAGAAGAAGAACAGCAGACGCAAGCACGGAAGAAGAACCGCCGAAGAGGAGAATACGCGAGAACATCGCCGTCGAGTGCGTTCACGGTAAAGGACGTGGAGGAGTCGTTGACGCACTTTTCCGGTGATGACAGTGCGGACGTAAGTAAGTGGATTCGAGATTTTGAGGACATGGGTGAAATGTTACGGTGGAACGAGCTGCAAATGCTTGTATATGGAAAGCGAATGTTAAACGGATCAGCGAAAAAGTTTATAGCGGCGGAACGAGGAGTCACTTCGTGGGAGACGATGAGACGAAGGCTAAAGAGAGAATTTAAAGTGGAAAGGAATAGTGCGTTAGTACATGCGCGATTAAGCGAAAGAAAACGGCTTCCAGACGAAACTGCGCGACAGTATATATACGCAATGCGCGAGATCGCGGAAGAAGGAAACGTTAAAGAAAACGCGTTGATGGTGTATATAATAGACGGCATACCAGATCGGGAATTTAACAAGGCAATCCTGTATCAAGCACGCAATTTAAGAGAAATGAGAGATAACCTGGAAAAATACGACCGGATGAAAGCCAAAACCGAATCGAAAGTACAACACCCCAAGAAAGAAGAAATAAAGGAAGACAAAGAGGAAAGCCAGCAAAGGAAAGCGAGATGCAACACGTGCGGCGAATCGGATCACGACGCGAAAGCATGCCCTAACAAAGGCAAGGGACCGAAATGCTTCAAATGTAATCAGTACGGTCATATTGCAAGTAAGTGTGGAGCTAAAGACGAAAACGATATTCAAGTGGCACAGGTAAACTGTGTGACGCAGAGGAAGTCTACACGTATGGCACGAGTAAACGGTGTAGTGTGTGACGCATTCATCGAAGGAAGCGACAATGCCCTAACGAAGATAATCGGAACATTCGATGCCGAGACACAAACAGCGAAGACACCGATTGCGTCACCACTGAGGGACGCGAGGGCAGGACGAAGGAAAGAAGACGAATTGCGGCAAGATCAAAGGATAAGGGAAGTGGTAAACGACGAGATAAACGGGGTTTGGTGGGTGGAATCGGAAGAGGTGAAAGTGCAAAAAGGGTATAAAGACAGGTTAATGAAACTGAGTGCGAATTACGAACCGGCGCAAAAAGTGAAAACAAACATTGAAACAACAGTAATAGTGAAAGAAAAAGGCCGTTTGGATAGGTCAAGATTGTATTATAAATCGTCGGGGAGTAAATCAGAAGCTGATTCAAATGACGAAGACGAGGACAGTAACGAATCAGGCTTAGGTCTCGAGGAAGAATCCGACAATGAAGAATCCTCGAAGTCGAAGAAGAAAGAAAAGTCAGGTGAGGATGCGGAACCTGTCAACGATACAGATTCAGATTACGGTATGGAAGAGATAAGGACAACGGAGAAAGATAAAAAGAAAACAAAGAAAGAAAAGGAAGCTCCGGTGCGTAAAGAACTGGTGAACGAGTGCGGAAAGCGGGTAGAAGACTTGAATGTCAGGCCAGTTAAGAAAGTAATCAAAGCAAAGGCCAGGAAGAAGCGTAGGACAATTCGAAAATTAGAAAAGGAGAAGACGGAAGGTCGCGGCGAGAAGTCTCGCGGTGTCAGACCGCCCCGAGGCAAGCCGAAGACAGCCAGGAGGAACGACAGGGATCTTCGGGGACCGAAGAAATGCAGGAAGGGCCGAATGTGGGATTGGAAGAGCGCGCGGCGCGATCAAAATAAACAATGTGAATGACACGAGCGGAGGCACAGAGGTCGGCCGAAAGAAAGCGCGAAGGAGGGGATTAGTCATCGTAAGACCGTCGAAGCGAGACGTTGAGCGTATAAAGAGTATTTTGACTGTAATATCTTTCCTAATATATATCGTTTTTGTTTTAATAAACGCCGTGTATCATTGGCCTTCACAACGCAATCCTACATACATGTATATAGAGAGAGAAGTGAAGGGAATCTTTAGCAGCAGGATCGGCATGTACCATTAATTTCAGCGGATCCGGGCTGATCCTCGGCAAGGAAAAACTTTTATATTGGACAGTGAAATCGTGGCGTTAATCTCGAGCGGCCATGACAGAAAACTGGAGAGTGGCAGAGTAAGGGGGTGGGGGGTGGGTGGAAATGTATTGGAAGAAAGGGCCTCGCGATTTTGGGCGGATACGGTTGGAAAGGTGAGTTGTTAGGTTGGATTTTCCGTGTTGACCTTCGAGGTCGCACGGTCGAAGGAGGTTCGGTTTGCGGCGGGGTGCGAGCAACTTGCTGCGGTTCGCTTTCGGTCGCGTTATGGTGCCAATGACTTTTATTACGGCGGTTGGGGTGGCTGAATGATCGTTGATGGCGGTTTTGGGTAATCGTTGCGGATAATCGTGGGAGCGTGACTTTGTTTGCGTTTTTCCAAAGGGTTCGTGCGGTTTCGATTCTGCGCAGATTTCATTGACGATCGATGTTGGGAAATTGCAGGAGATCGAACTGCTTTAGTTTTGTTTGGAGTATTCCTTATGAACAGGAACAAAATTGTTTTCATATTTATGTTTGGGGCGTTATGTGCCGTCAGTCTTTTTCAATTTGTCAATCTTGTCTAAGTAGTCGTGAAGTATTAAAACATGTTTTCGTCACTTTTGTTGGGTTTTTATATATCTTTGCAAGTCTGTTCATCATATGTTCGAAGTTACTACTTCCACAACATAGTATGTAAGTAGTTTATATATCGTTAATTTTAACGTTCAACGTTCGCTAAGGTCATCTCCTCGCAACTACGTAGTATCCATCTGTATCGACTTTCAATCGGCCCCTGCCACCGAGTCGCACGCCCGAATTACCGCGAATTAAGTTCAGCCGAGAACGGAGAGTCGGAGAGACAGATCGAGGCGTCAGCAGAGGATCTATTTTATTCTCGAAGCCGCAACGAAGGCGCAATGATCGATCAAGAATCGGACGACACTGCAATT
The DNA here is from genome assembly GCA_914767735.1 of Anoplius nigerrimus. Lineage (NCBI taxonomy): Eukaryota > Metazoa > Arthropoda > Insecta > Hymenoptera > Pompilidae > Anoplius > Anoplius nigerrimus. The sequence goes on from OU612086.1 coordinate 1,219,700, forward strand.
TACTGCCGAGTTAAGCACGGAGAAGGTTTTAGAGAACAGTTTGATATACCGTCGACAGAAATCGGGGTATTTGTCAGATGTGCGATCTTATTAAGGTTGACACTGCCGCTGGGTCATTTGTGATCCACGCCAAGGTTTCTAATTTTTGGTCGCTTTTTAGGTTTAGGCTAGAATTTTTCGTTATATGTTACATGCATTGTAGTAGTAAGACGTTTCAATTCGTTATACTTTTCTAGTGTGGTAAGAAGTAAAAGATAAAATTTTGACTTTGTAACATGTTTAAACGTTGATATTTCTATTAAGTACTGGGAATGATAAAGTAATAAAAAAATGTTTCGCTCGTTCTCGTTCTCATTTAAACTCGATTATGCTTAGACGTATTTATTTCTTCTATGGATAGATGAAAATCAGGTAACAAGGTATTGTATTGGTGTCAATACACAATATACCTGCATTTACAGTTTTTGTATTAATAATGATATTTTCCGTACGTTTGCAGCTTACCTCTAGCTATGAACTTTAATTTCAGGTTTGGTATCAGCAACAAATTGATATCACATGTTAAGTGCAAATAGTTAGTTTGAAACTCTACTATGCAAATCTCAGTATTTGTAAAAGCGTTTCAAACATGACTTTTATGATCAATGAAATATTAATGTATTCTAACCATCAATGTTTATATTATCGTTTTGTTCATGTAATAGATATCTCGTTTGTATTAGTACCACATAAACTGTCGGTTTGATTAGAGTTCACCAGAAAACGATTCCTATTCGAATATTTGACGAGCACAGCCTTTTGTGGTTTTATCTGAACAATTAATTATGCAAAACCTCAATTAATTCCATTCTGGGAATAGTGCTAGCGCAAAACATTATTATTATATTACGATACGTTAAATGATGAGATAATTATAATCAGGCAAGATAATCAGGTAAAATCCACGAACTTCCCAATCATCATAAATACCTTCTCAAAAATGTTGAAAACTTCTATGCTGTAACTACATTCCAAAACTTTCATGTTTAAATTCCAAAGTGTGATAATTTGACGACGAGACATTGTACTGTTCAAAACGAACTAATGTCAAGGTAAAATTTATGTTCATAGGTCAATACTATCTAACACTAATTTCAAATGTATGTTTATAGGTTAATATTATGTAATATTGATTCGACAGCACGCAGCTGGATGTTATAGATTTTGTTCATTCAGCGTCCGTACGTTAAGCAGCTTTTTTCATAAATGGCAGTTGACGTTTATCTTGCTCGATGCCGCAGAAAAAGAGCTCGGAGTAAAAAGGAATGCATGCTAATCTCGGTTATAACCCGATGTAAAGTGCTTTTTCGTTTCGCCCGTCCCATGCGATGCGAATGTCACTCCCGTTTGTTTTGTTGTAAAGTTTGCGCGTAACTTTTAAATTGGCTAAACTTTTTAATTTCGAACGACGGTAAAAACGGTCTGTCCGTCCGACCTAATCGGAATTTAAAATTCCCATTAACTTCGAATTCCGAATGGCCCCGACGTTCCTAAAGTAGCAATTTTTGTTCCGTATATACTGGCATTGTGACAGAATCTGGTGAAAATTGTACGATAAAATGCACATCGGCCTGGCGCATAACATACGACTCACATTCTAGCGAAAAGATAAATTACTGTTTCGACATTTTTCAGCACTCAAAATGCTACTTCCGTAATGACCAAATTCTTCAAACATACTTTATAAATATAGCATAAAGCATACTTTACATTTAAATACAAGTTTCGGAACGAATCTGTCAAATATTTAACGAAAAGTTTTGAAACAAATCTTTCAAATTTCTGATGGAAAATTTCGAAACAAATCTTTCAAAATCTCGTCAACTTTTCTATAATCCATTCGCATACCTTTCAACGACGATTTCTAATATAAAAACCGTCGCCTTAACACTTTAATGGCCGCTCACAAAACATTAATTTTGATTTTAGATAATTGCTGTATCGTTGTCTGTTTTGAAGTTTAGATATTTTTAATTAATTCTTCAAAAATAATTGCCGTCAAGTTTTGACTGCGCAGACGTGCGACCATTAAAGCGTTAAGAACTGAATCTATTACAGACGGATTTTCTTAACATCGCTTCATTTGAACACGCTTATTCATAATAGAGGTATACGTTACAGCCAATTTTAAATATTAGACGACGGTAAGTTTGCGCGGTCCCGTTTCGCATATTTATCATTCGAAATGAATTTCCCGCGCCGATCATCAGGTATTCCTCGCGCGGCCAAGATAAAGCGAGCGATGATTAAACGGGAAGCGCTGTTTACGACGTAATAATGATCGATGCTCGCGCGGACGGAGGCATATACAGGGTGTCCCGGTCCGCTAGGAGCATACCCGGTCTCCGCTGTTCGGCCACACACGTATCCACAATGTCCGACGATATTAATTGCGTTTTGCAGACGAGCCAGTGGTCACCCTCGAGCTGGGAAGCAATTTGAACTCGAGCGCAATCCGGGAGGGTATCGACGTTTACTTCGAGTGCAACATCAAGTCCAATCCCTGGGTTTACAAGGTCTCCTGGAGGCATAACGTGAGTCCGAGCAAACAGACATTCCGTAACGATCTCGGCGCCGGCATCGTCCGGGCCGGGTTAACCTATCGAAGCATCGTACTTACCCGCGAATCGATAATTTAAACCGGCCCGGGAGCTTAATCGAGGCCCAACCTGCCTAACCTGAACGGGAGGTGGAGATCCGCCACCTGCGATTCCGAACTTTACTTCTAAAACGTCGGCGCCGCTCGTAGGCGAAGTCTGTTGCTATTCGATGCTCATGAATGGAATACGCGCCGATTTGTAGGTACAAATGTGTGTTCGTTGCTTTGAAGGTATTTTTTTGTCCAATTTATGTTTTGTTACTTAACAGTGGCACTACCGATGATTCGTTGTCGATTTGATAGAGGTGAATGTGTTTGAATTTAAAAAATAGAAAAGAATTGGTCATAAACAGTGTCCGATAGAAAGCATTTACGTTTTAACTGGACTAACACTCTCATTTTCGTTAATCAGGAAAGTAAAATGTTAATACGATCAGTAGCTAGAGTAGGATGTTCGCCGCTTTCGAATGGAATTCGCGCCGAGTCGCGTTCGAATTAATCAGCTGTGTAAGCCGTTTGACACACGCGCGTTTTTCTAATGGCTTGACTCGAGATCGATGGGCTCTGGACGAGAATTTCGGAGGAAATTTGTTTCGGCACGGACCGTAAGATCCTTTGCGCGTTCCGCCAAATTGGGTAATCGAGAGGCTGTAGGTGTTTCATGCCGGTGGGGAAGCTTCTTTTCGATGTGAATCCTGGAATGATGTATCGGCCAACTTTCATGGTCCTTCATTCAGCTTTACTGTTGGCCGATGATAAATGTTAGCGTTGTTTGTGTTAATTGTCGGATTTCGTACTTGAATCCCATTTTTCTGACAGTGGATAGTGACGTATTGGTGGAGTTGTTCGGTGTTTTATTCAATTTTAGTGTCGTTTTAACTGGCAATATGGTGTGGAGCTGTTGTCAATATTTCTTGTTGACGAATTTATTTCCAAATGTTACACCCGAATTGTGTCGGTGTATAATTATCTTTTACACTGTTCTTTTAGATTATTGCACATGTAATCTCTAATTATGCTCGTATCAGATAAAAGTCCAAAACATTTGTTTCTTTTCGTCGAGTACTATTCCAATTCAGTTAAATATCAAAAATTTGTACATGAAATCTCTAATTCCGTTCACATTTGATAATACTCCTACATATTATAGTTTCCTTTCATCGACTAATACTCCAATTCCAAAAATTCTTATATGTAATCTCTAAGCCTGCTCATATTAGATAATACCCCAAAAGTATCAGTTTCTTTTTGTCGAATACTGACTATCTTAATGCAGTTAAATTTAAAAAAATATCCAATCTATTACACACGCACAAATTACTTCAATATATTTGTTTCTTTTTATCAAATACTATTTCAATTCACCCTAATTAAAAATCTTCCCACCATTCCACGATTCCCACTCCTGTTCAACATCACACATTAAACTTACACCATAATTACACCTTTCACCGCCACACTCAAAGCACCCTTTCTTTAACCATCCCTTCCAGTACCCTCTAAATCCACAAACACCAGCCACTTACCAATTACCACACACTTAACCTCTTCTTCCTTCCAATCCACATCCCGCTACCACCATAATCCGCAACCCTTCCCACTATCAAAACACCAAACCACAAAATGATCACTGACCAATTCGAACCACCCCCTCCCTCCCGCCAATACCACACGCCAGTAATAACCAAAAAGATTAGAAAGCGGATGGAAATCTGAAGAGAAGCTCGCGGGCGTGAACTTTTTCACCCCCTCCACTCTCCCCACCGTTCCTCACACCCTCAAATCCTCGAATTTGCCTCGAAGGAATTCGAGGACGATTGTCGGCGAGCGACAAAAGGCCGGAAGGAAGAAAGCCGGGAAGTCGCGTTGTTCGCCGGCGAGAATGCCGCAATCGCGAGAAATCGAAAAACAGCCTCGAAAGCTTCTCCCCTCTCCCCTTCCCTTCAACACAACTCCCCCCCCCCCCCCCCTTACTGCCGCGCGCCATCTTTCTAGCCTCGCCAATTCGCGCGGAATTCCTCTCGGCTCGAAGAATGCGCGAGCGAGGCTGGCAAATTGCGACCGCCGCGAAAGTGACAGGACGGATCATTCGGGTGCGTTCAATCTACAGGGTGTCGCGTAACTGGCGACGAAATTGGGCCGGGGCGATTCCGTGGGAATAAATGAGTCGGGAGCGCGGAGTAACAATTTGCTGGGCGAGGCTTGGTTTTCGAGATAATCGACTTTGAACGTCGACCGTGTCGTGCAAATTTTGTTTCCGTGCGAAGAAATAAGCTCAGACTGGGGAGTAGTAGGTTATTGTTAAGGAAGTTTTGGGATTTTTTACTGTGGAATTTCTTGAACACCATTGTTTTCGCTTGAAACATTTGCAAAGATGACGTAGGAAAATGATCGTTAATAAGGATGGGATAAGTTAATGTTTACAAATATGTCAGGTAATTCAGAGAAGACCCGGTCGAATATACAAATCTAACCTCGAGTCAACTCTTTCACGAGGGTATAAATGAAAAAATTATATAACACACTTTCGCCTCATTTTTCCGGTCAGTATCATCATCCGGCACCGGTCGCACGACGCACGGTACAAAGCGTGGGCCGATGAATATGTATGCGTGCGCGGGTGCGAAAGTTGCGCACATTTTTATATTTCATTTTCAGTCGCCTGTCTATTAACGCTTAAACGCGCGGCGGCGAAATTTATCGAGGCGCGGGTAAATTTATTATCGCCAGTAAACGTATTGAGTTGCTAATGGAGGCTGAGCGTGTCGGAGGGGGTTTATCGAATTTATTAAGTTTTTACTTGTACGGTTATAACGAGGAAATTGCCGCTTCCCGCGAATTTGTTCGCCGAGCACTTTAAACGAACTGGAAGTTACCGCTTCCGCTGACAGCTGTTTCCCTTTCTTTCTATTTTTTGCCCTTCCTATTGTTTCCTCCGGCGATCGGGATGATGGATTCTAATAGGGAATTTTTTTTATACTTTGAGCACCGTACGCGCTTTACGCATTTGAACTCTGCTTGGGGGCGGAAAACGTTTCGGTTCTCGGTGAGGATAGTTTTCCGTTTCAGAGGGAGGGAAAAGGGAACAAATTGATTAGAGAGATGAATAGACATTGAGTAGCGTATTCTTTTGACGTTATGTGATCCAGGGGGGGGGGTTAGGTGGATAAAATTTCAATTTTTCCCATTGCTCGCCCGTTATCTTGTACTGAAATGTGAAATGTTCTGGTTTGTAGGAAAATTGTGCTCGCTTCAGAGAGAATTTCATAAATGTAGTATTAAACGGTCAGATTTTTCTTCTAATTAGTAATTTCATTTACAATCATTAACATTTAATCCTTTAATACGCACCGGTGTTCCACTTTCATTACAAAATATACAACAAACCTCAATTTCAATAACCCCAATTATGTTTTTTAAAAATGTTTATTTAATTGAATCCACCAACGTAAAAGTTCCACCACTCTCAAGCCAACGAACATAATCTACCAAACACGTTTGCTACGATTAAAACTATTCGATATTCTCAAACTCGTCCAGTAGCTTGCCAAGAGAAATGGCGGCAAAAAATTGCACAGAGACGAAGAAGGTGGCGAACGGGAGTCGTGACGAGCGATTGAATTAATTCGGCGAGCCCCACTCGCAGGTAGATGCAATTTCTCATGGCCGTCGTGGCATTTCGCAGGGCAATCCATTGTATCACAATGCAGCGACCGGGACGATAATAAGTAACCAGAGTCTGGTGCTGCAGAGCGTGACCCGGAGCAGGGCGGGCATCTACACGTGCATCGGCAGCAACCGGGAGGGCGACGGCGAGAGCAACGCCTTAAATTTGGACATCAAGTGTGAGTAATGACGTCAGCCTACTCCTCATTCTGGCCAAGTGAAAGTTTTGAGCCCCCGGGCGGACGGTAGTCGACGTCTTAACGTCTTCAAGGACGAATTTTTCCTCGTTAACGTTAGAACCGCTGGCGATTTCTATTCGCATTTGCAACTTGCTGGAATTATACTATTTGACTATTTTGGAAAATAAAATATTTCATGAGAATATTATTAAAGTTAGAGATGTCAATGATTTTTATATATATTTTCATTTAATTTATCGGAATGATACAAATGTGTATTTCAATATACAGAATGCAACACAATTGATCGTTTAGTTGGCTTAGTGAGTGGTAAAGATTATTTTGGAAAATAAAATGTTTTGTATGAGAAAAGCTGTTTTGAGATAGGGTCAGATTAGTTATTTTTATAAGCCGGTACTTCCAGTGTTGAAAGTAATCTGATTGTTAGACTCGGCTTACGCAACATTTATTTCTAATTATTATAGTATAACGATGGAAGAATACAAAGTATAACTGGCGATAAATATTGATTCATGAAAGATTATACACCACTTTATGATTCAGAAATATTGATATTTGCTAACTGTAAGACTTGAATAGGATATGTCGACTACCGGAAGCTCCTATTTTTTACAATCTGTTTGACTCTCGTTAACCTATACGATTTCCCTAATCTCGTCGTGGGAAAATGTTATTTATGCTTGTAGGAGTTTGTACAACATATTGTTGCTACGGGTAATATTTGAAGCTGGCACAGATTATCTGTGTCTAAAATGTTACTCAGGCTTCGGTAATCCTGTGTAAGCCGAAGGATTTGCTATGTTTGCAAATGTTGGCTCGGTATAATAATAACGCCGCAACATACTACTTCAAACAGGCTGGAACGATTAAATTCTAAAACATTGTTTAGTCAACGTCAAGCGCGAATGAGACAGACTTTCAATCCCTTGAAAATCTGTCAATAAAATATTGCTAGAATGTGTTGACGTAGATATCGAATTATTGATTATTGCAGCGATAATCGTAAATGGTAACACTTTTCATGTCACACCTTTCCGTATCTCTAATGTGATATTAATAAGAATCATTGCGGATTAAGACAAATGGACAAGAGTTCGACATAATCTTGGTCATATTGACCGAAAATTCAGAGGTGTGCGTTCAAATCTTGAGCCACCAAACTGGAATTTTTTCTGTTTATGCACTAGAAATGTACATGACATATTATAATATTACAAATAAAATATAAACTTCATCAGAACTTAATACATATATTGTGGATAAACGTGAAAAATTATATGTCCGTAAAAATGGCATGGGCCTAACTTCGACGTTTATTAATATTATGGGCTAAAAGTCATATTCTTAAAATGTTTACTTAAATTCCAAACTGGTACCAAAATATTGCCCGATCAAAACGCCTTCAGTATACAAACAACGGGCAGCTTGAGTAATGGAAAAAGAATCGCGAGCTTCGGACAATCAATCTTTCTTTTACAACAAATAAAATAATGCCGCTCCAACCACAATAAACCGCCGACACCCAATACTGAATCTGAGTCGGACAAAATCTAACCAACAATAAAAAATTACCTACGTCAAACTAAACACTTATCGACATCCACCCTACAAAACATCAAATAATCATCCCTTAATTCCATATCGAACCAATTAAACGCACCAAAACCAACCCTCACCTTCCCACCCTAGCAAAGCTACGGAACAATTATTCAAAAACATTGTCTCCGCCCTGAGCTGAACCCTCGTCGAACAACGCTACCTTCTCGTAAGTCAGCCTACGAATAACGAAGCGTAAACGTTGAACTCTCCCCCTCCCTTGCCCCCACCATCCCTCCTCTCGCCGTTCGCGCGTCCCGAAGTCGCGAAACTTGGCCGGAAATTTGCAAGTCCGCGGAAGGAGAGTCGTGCTCGCCATTCTCGGTCGCGGCGCATGCGCGCTAAATTGACGGGGGGCGACGAGGCGATATAACTTAATTAACATCGCTACGTCGCACCTCTCCCGTAAGAAGGCCACGAGCCGGTCGCCTAACCGGCGTTATTATTCATTGGGCGCGCGCGCGCGCGCGCGTCCGATCCGTGCTCGCATGCGAATCTGCGAAGCGAGCGAGTGAGTCTCGCCGCCGCGAGAGTTTAACAAGACTTTGGGACGGGTGGTAGGGGGGGCAGATGGGGTGGGGAGGGAGTGAGGGAGGAGTGGGGGGAGCGGGCAAGAAAAGCGGCGACCACACTCGCCGGAAGCGGACCGCTCGTAACTACGACGCTTTTACCGACTAATGAAACGTTTAACGACGCTGGCAGGGTGAGGGGGGTGGTGGGGAAAAAGTAGCTGTTTACGGGGTGAGAGCATTGGTTTCGGAGGTGTTGGTTCGAAGGTGAGAACTATTCACTGTGTATAGGATTGGGTGCTGTTAACGTAAGGATAGATGAATGTGTATGCGATGTGAACGTGCCCAATTGTTTTAAGAAATACATTTTATTTTATATCTGTTGGAATGTCATGCTTTTACCTACTAACGAAACGTTTAACGACGTTGAGAAGAACGATATTTGACGAAAAAACATTTCTTATGGAATAAATGCATGGGTTTGTCAAATGTTGTATTCTCATAATATTATTGTAATTCTTTAACCGATGGATCTAATTATACCAACACTCTTGCTAATATATAATATTTTCATAGAGCTTAGATTGTTCCCGTTGAGCAGCCAATAGAAATAATATTCTTCACATAACCGGCAAGAATCAAAGTGAACAGCACAGAATTACATCAGCACGCAAAATAATTCCACTTAACCCAAAATATTCGTAAGACACCGTACCACTTTCGAAATTATCGCCAACGTCCAACTGAAACGAAACGCACCTTCGATACACCGTTATAGAGAATGAGAGTGCGATAGAAAGAGAGTAAGAGACAGAGAGAGAGAAACAGAGCAGTAAAACGTAAAAATAAAACTGGAAGCGTTTCAGCGATAGAACGCTGAAATCTACAGTTAGCCAGGTGCGATACATTGTTGTTACCGTAAATTCATTAAGGTGCTAACGAGTCTCTCACCAGCCCTTCGTCCTTCCACTAGCTTCCCTCCACCCCCACCCCCCTGCCTCTCATTTATTATCGCCTCTCTCTCATCTTCCCCTTCATTCAGGCTCACAATTTTCTTCGCTCCCTTCTTTTACTTCCTTCCTCTCTCCATCCCTCTCCCACACCAACTCAATCCTGCATTCGCTCCTTTCACACCCTCTGCCCGCCTCACCCCCGCTCATCCCTTTCGCACTCTCTCTCACTTCTCGATCCATTGTCTACCGTCCATTTACTCCCACTTCACCTCGTTCGCTCAATCGAACGCCAATTTCGTGTACTTCGGGCTCGAAGGACAATTTCGAGCGTCGAGGATTGTTTCTTTCCGCCTTCTTTCCCGCGTCCTCGCCTTCTCCCTAATCCTCCCCTCCGCTTCACCTTCCCTCTCCTACCAACATCGTCGTCTATTCCGCGCCAACTTTATCGCTACACAGAAGAACACTCTCGAAGCAGCTTTCATAACGGCAGATAAACGCTCGCCCCCTCCGAAGCGTCAACGCTGTGATAAATTTTTTCCCCCTCAGCTACTACACCCCCCCCCCCTGCAACCTCTTCCTCACCCCTTGCACACTCCTTTCTCCTCACCGCCAGCTGTGCTTTATGCCGTTTCATAGCCGCCGCGCAGCCGAATTCACGAGCTGATGTGCTTACATCCTGCGAACGCGGAGATCCTTTGAGATTCTCCCGCTCACACTTTGCCCAACCTTTCATCCTTCTGCCTCTCGTCATTCCGCTCTCTCACTCTCTCTTTGAGGCCTTCTTCATTTCTGTCTATCTATTTTCTCTCTCTCTCTTTCTGTCTCGCAGGTCTTCATCTTTGCCTACCCACACTCTCAGACTAACTTCCTCTCTCTTTCCTTCTCTCTAGTTTCATATCTCTCTCTCTCTCTCTCTCTCTCTCTCGCTCTCTCTCTCTCTCTTTCTCTTTCTCTCTCATACACTCAACGCTTCTTCATCTCTATCTACTCGCTCTCATCGCCTATCTCTCTCCTAAACCATCTTCCTCCCTCCCTCTCTCTCTCTCTCTCTCCCACATAACCAGCTCCTTCCCGCGTACGTACACTCGAGACACGTTCTTAGCCCAGAGCGGGCGACCTATCCCCGCACAGACGCCAAGGATCGTCTTTACGCATCTCCGTGGCAGTCTGGTAACGTGTGCTGCTTACATAGAGACGAGGTTGCACCGCTTCCTGGCTTCTGGCTCCTGACAGTACTGAATTCCGGTATCTGTCACAGGGAGGAACAGACAGGGCGAAGGAGGATGAGTCGAGTAGAAGTAGAGTGTGCCTGAGAGAGAGGGAGAGAGAGGGAGAGGGGCAATTGTGGCCGAGAGAGAGAGAGAGAGAGACGGAGATAAAGATGGAGGGCTGCGGGTAGACGCACGATGATGAATAGAGAATGAGCTGGGGAAAGACAAATACGGAGATGGATGTAAACGAGCCGATGGACGGATGGGATTATCGTTAAAACTACGGATTAATCGATCATCTGTCTAGGGTTGGAGGGAGGGGAAAGGTTTATTGGTAGCGGGAGTTAACCGGTCTCTCGATTATGGCTGCAGTTCAAAATGTTAGCGGACAGACGTTGAGTAGGAATGTATTTTTTGGAATTAAGTATATTTATGTTGCGAAGGACAGATTGAATCAGAGGTGGACGAATTTGCATAAGAAAAATAGGGAGAGATGGAACGGGATTATCGTTAAGATCGTTAAGATTGTGGATTCAACTTTCATTAATGCGCAGGCGAACGATTTCGGAGGACAGGATAAATGTTTAGCTTACGCAAATGCGCGCGGAGAATACGATCGGATGAAATTATCGCCCAAAATTGAGAATGTATCGTTGCATAATGCTGACCGGAACTCGATGTACGTTCGATTTAAACCTGTTAACGCACGGTCCTTCAGCTTTCAATTTGCTCGGCGGTATAATTTTCCGAACGTATCGGCGGTTATCGCGTATTACGGGCTCCGCGATAAATGTTAACTAGACACGCTTGTTAGTTAACCGGACGCAGAGACGGTTGCTGATAATTGTCGCGGAACGAAAGGGACAGAGAGAGAGAGAGAGAGAGAGAGAGAGAGAGAGAAAGATGGACAACGGCGGACAAGATGAAAAATACAAAATAAGGCGGAGAGAGACAAACACGAAAATTGTTATAAACGAGTCGATGGACGAATGAAATCACGGTCAAAATCGTTGACAAACGACTCTTTCACGATCCACGGGACTCGAATCAGTCCGTACGTTACGGTAAACGTTGCCTAATTACGCTCCCTGCCTGGTCTACCATCGATCTTTCTCGAGTGTACCTCATTACCGCGTATTTCGTACGCGTCGAGTGGAATTTAATTCGATATCGGTGCGCATCGGGAACTCGACGAATGAAAGATTCGACGCACTCGATTGTGTAGCGAGCCGATGTCGCAATTTGAGCCCCGGGGGTGGGAGGAATGAAATGAATTTTTGTTAACGACGGTTAGTTATCAGTCGACAGTTTCGCGGCCTGAGGGGCGCGTTTGCGGCTCAACCGTGGAACTCTCTTTAATGTTTATGGCCGGCGACAGGGAGGGGTAATTACCGGATGCAGAAAGGCAAGGGCCGCGACTCCACTACGTGAGTCACTTGCTTTAACAATTTTAAAGGTCCGATGCACTCGCGTCGGGGCGCAGAGACTGGCGTGCACGATCCCGTGAGTCTGTTTACATTATTTCGTATTACGTTAAATGAAACGCAGGTTCAAAGTAACGATACTGCGCACGTTCTAATGGTCTAGTAAAAACTCAAGCTGCATCGTCGGAAAATGAACATTCAAGATGATTCACTGTTACGCAGTGAAACATATCTATTTATTTGGTCTTTATCTTTCTTCAACGCAATAGTCCCTTCTTTTGACCTGTTATTATTTCACATATTTATCATTAACCTCGGCTATCCTTCCAACGCAATTATCCTTCCCGATAGGATGTCATTTATTTAAATATTCCCGATCCTCACTTATTTTTTAGAGCGATCGAAGCAGATTATTCTTAAAATTCATACTTTTATCGATCGCTTGCATTCTTCGTTCATATTAGTAATAGACAGCCATCGAAGGTCACGTTCGAATGCGGAGGGTGAATTGCTTTGATTGATGAACGTTTTTAAGGCATGACTTATTCCCATTGCTGCCGAAATCCAATAGCAACAATGGCCAGCGGTGTGCAGAGTCCGTTTACATAACTCTGTAACGCGCGCAATACCGATCACGCGAAATTAAACTCGACGCTTTATGAGCGTTGGAACCATTACACGCTGATTTGCGCACTGCCATGCGAACGTGTTACGCTGTTACACTGTCGTAATGACGGCCGATAACCGCGTATAAAGCCCGAATGACTTTCGTTGCCAGTAATTACTGTCCCAAGTACAACGTTGTCCCGACAACATTTGAACTCTTTAAATTCCGAAGTAAGCAAATATAAAGGGGGGCTTTGTGGCGGTGAAATATCATCATTACGTAAAAACTTGAAGATGTGGTAAATATTACGGATAATTTAGTCAGTACGTTAAAAACAACGATCATTAATCTTCTTTCCATTTGGTAAAAATAAGCTTATGCATATCAAAGTCGTGTAAGTCTTTCAATTGAGATATCACATAATTTATGATTAATTTAGTGTAATCTTTTATTTATATATGACTTATAGTACTTTCAAAATAAACGATCCGTATACTCAATTTACCATTTCCACTTACACACTCTACAAATAACACCTTTCTGCTCGAAACACTGAACACTCAATCGAGGCGAGAAAATCGTAACGCAACACAGACATTGACCTTGCACGTATCAAATATCCAATCTGTCCATTGGACAAAGACGTACGAGCCAGCAATCCCGTTAACGCCAGTACGAACAGACGCAATAGCGATCACACCAAATTAAACGGGACACTTTATGAGCGTCGAGGCCCATTACACGCTGATTTGCGCAGTGGCATATGGACGTTAACAGTCGTAACTTACAGGCCGACTTAAGACACCGTTAGAGCAATTCTAGATCCTCGGATGGCTCGATCCCTCGATCCGGACAGAGACCGTGAAACAGGTTCGCGCATACGCACGCTCGCTTCCTCCAGATTGCCAGCGATATACACCGGGAGCACACATTCAGCCTCTCGGTCTCGCCAGCCTCGCGCGCGCACACCTATGCAAATCCGTGCGCTAAACCTGCCGTAATGATTTAGTGGGCCCTTAACGTCTGTATATACGGTGGAAAGTGACGTACGGCCCTGCGAGTCGCGGAGGATCCGATTTACGCGGCTGTACGTTTCACCTAGCGCCTTATGAAGGCTCGTCATAGTCGTCGTGGCAGGCGTCGTGGCAGGCGTCGTGGTAGGCGTCGCGGCGGCGGGCGTCGTTTCCCACGTTTTACGGCCGGCACGCCGAAGGCGCGAGCTGCGGCCGCGCGCGCGCGCGCGCACGATGAAACATTAACCGCCGATATAAAGGCCGAGATTGCAAAACGGAAGAATCCTATAAAACGTACCCTTAAATCGGTATTGCTCGCCTCCCGCTTCCCTTTTCGCGCCGTGAAATTTCGATAAGTGAAACTCCGGCAGCCTACGATCCGGCCGGCGGTACTTTTCTCTGCCTAGCGCCGTTTTACGCGGCGCGAGCGAGGGCTTGGGAAAAAATGGCGATTTTATCGGCCTCCGGGTATATATACATATAGGGCGCCGGTTCGCGGCAAACGCTATTTCTTCCGGCCTTTGCCGACCGGAGTTCCAGCTTTCATCGGCTAGGATGGCTTTTCGAGTTTATCGTTCTTTGATAGGGCTATGTGTGTAGCTGAGTATTGCCATTTAATGGGTTTAGCTGTGTAATTAGAATGTTGCTAGCGTTCGTTTCGGTGAGTGGTAATTCGCTGGTGTTATGGAGCCCGTTTCGAATTACTTAATTATCAAACTAGTAGTATCCATGTAACAATCTGTTGACTATTTTCTATTATCACATGATACTCATTTTAACAGTTAAATAAATCGACCACTTATACACAATTTGTTTCCTAACGCTCATATTCTCATCGACATTTCCGTTCTTTAACATGACTATACGTGAGACAGTATTGACTTCACAAATCTTCGCTATCTCGGCAGGCACGTGATAAAATCGAGATTTAATATTTGTAAGCGTTCAACAGCTAACATGTAACAACATTGCCATTGCTGATTCCACTGTGCTATATATAACTCTCCGCCCTCCCCTGCGCGCGCATGTAAAACTAGCTTTAAATATCGATATTATTGATAGTAGATTAAATCGGCGTTGTTCGCGGAAAATGCTATTTTCCCTCGCTTTTCCCCGGCGACACTCGAGGTTTCATCCGACATGACAGCTTTCCGACTTTATCATTCTTTGATCTGTCAGCGCACACGCGATAGAAACAGAGATTCGGCGTATTTAAACGCTTTCCGACTGAAAATGACAGCCGCAGAATTAAATACGGGTATTCCCAATTTTATTGTCCCGCACACAGCCGAGCGCATGCCCGTCTACGGCTGAAGGTTGCCTGAAAAATTGACGTTATCCGTACCCCTGCTGTTCGCTTTTTTCTACGTTCGTCCATTCCTATGCATTAACGAGCAGGAACAGTGATTCTCGCTGAAAGCTAGAATTTCACACGACTGATTTTCTTCTCTTGTATACCGACCAGCGATATACGTCACTGTTCTTTGACAATTTTTTGTTTGGGAATGTTTTGGGGTAATTTATGCGACAGTCGTATATATACGTTAATATATAGATACATAATATTTCTGTTATATGTCATTCAATATATCCAATATATAGATACTAAATGATAATAGAATTACGGGAAAGTACACGTATAAAATGTGTCTGTTCTCGAAGTTGTTCTTACAAAGACTTATGAAATTCCTGAGAAATCTGTGACAATTAGAAAAGCAGTGGGGATATTGCAAGTGACGTAATTTGAAAATTTGAAAAATTGGAAAAATTGTTCATACGCATCATTGAGATATCTGAATACGGATCATTTGGTATAAACTCAAGGTCAGATACGGACGATATAAAAATCTGAACGACATAAGTTGCAATTACGAGTGTATGTATATTAATGTGTTCGAATGCAAATACATTGACACCCATGAGCAAGTAGGCATAGGAATTACATCAAATACGATTTTTCGACGACAGAGTCGTTTCCCACCATTTTTTCCCTAGACTCTAGTGATTTTATCGGACCAGACTTCCCAACGTTATTATACACATCACATATTTCGTTGACGCGTACATTTTTTTGCTACGTTAGGTTCGACTTTTTTTCCTCCCCTAGCGCAGCAGAGCCAAGCGAGTATAACGGGGGGGTATAATTAAAAGTGAACGATAACGACTATACTTTCGCGGTGCGAGCTATACAGCCGCGTCAGGGGAGTTCGACGTGTTATTAAACATATTCAGGAGCGTGCCGTTCTCGCTAACAACGAAGGAAAACATTTGTTCGCCCCGTAATTCCGGCATTAAACGGCTGCCAGGCCGAATATTTAAGCTTTTTTTACACCCTGACACGTCGTGGACGCTGCCGCGACAAAGGAAACAATGTGCGAATCGTACAGTCGTTAACAAATACGGACGACACCACGCTGTTCGAATGAGGTTTTGTATTTACTGATCGATGTGTGTGGGCTTACAGTGGTTTCTAAGCAGTGTACTGTATTTTTTCACGAGATATTTGACGTGTTCTCGTGAATTGGATAGGTACTTACTGTGAGTGCACTTCACGTATGTTCTTTTATTTTTACTGGTCGATATGTATGCTTACGTTGCTTAGTAACTATTACGCTGCTTTGTTCACGGAATGTTACATGTAACATTTCTTTATTCGGTCGTGCCTTTGTCTTTACAGACCAATGTATAATATAATATACATATGTAGATTTACCTCACTAAGCACTATACAGAATTTGTTGTGGAATTGTGCAAGTCTACCTCTTTTTCCAAATGATAATTATATACACACTGAAAACAGGAAAAATATTTTTAAATATTTCGATGCATCCATTTTTGCATTATACCTTAAATACACCAACAAACCCATTCCATTCCCACCGACTCGCCCACTCTCCACAGCCTTCCGACAAACCAAAAGCCACCCCCCACCGACCAACGTAAATATACATCGCTCATTAACCTCTATACACGCCGTAACTCAGCAATATTTTTTTCCCACCGAAACGTCTCATGCATCCGTCGCCGTCCATCCTTAATCCATAATAATGTGCCCAAAAAAAAAAAAAAAAAAATGCAGAACCAGCGTCCGAATTTATTTGCGCCGGATAATTACGTAAAAGAGCAGAAAAAGTCCGTTGCTGCCTCCACCCTCCCCGCCCCCTCTCCGCACTCCACCCTTCGCAATCCGCGTCCGCAAATAGGCGGGCATCAAAAAAATATGAGAGACATTCGGATATTTTTTATCTGAATGCCGCAAGCTGCCCGACGACGTTGAATGAAGGTTGGATTAGGCGAGGCGGGTTGGGCCGCTTTTAATCCTTATTTTCCTTCCACAGTTGCGAGTAGAATCGACGGCAGGTACTCTCGCTGCCGAGCAAAATGGCTTAACGCACATCCGGCCTGCCGGCCGCTGCCATTGTCCGACAATTATGCGCGCCCGCGGATTCGGACTGAGATCTTGAAGGCAGATTTCCGACTTCAAGGCTAGGCGGGGAGGGGGGAGGAGGAGAGGCTGGCAAAGGAGACCGCCGGAACTGGGAAGTTGGGATAGACGCGTTAAGTACGGAGAGATTATGGTGTATTGTTAGCGAGTAAGGCTGAGTTCAGTGGTGTAGGTCAATATTTCGGTTGGCGGCTCGTTTAGGATATTTGACGTTTTTATGGAGAGTGGAATTGTTCAGGTCGAATTTTTTGGAAGAATGTTAGAAAAGGTAAATAGATTATTTTTGCAAATATTCACAAGTTGGGATAGACGCGTTAAGTACGGAGAGATTATGGCGTATTGTTAGCGTGTAAGGCTGAGTTCAGTGGTGTAGGTCAATATTTCGGTTGGCGGTTCGTTTAGGATATTTGACTGTCTCGAGCTGTGGTGTTGTGCAAGATACATTTTTTGTTTGATTTTGAGACATGCTAACTTATAGTGCATTAGTAATCAATGCAAAGATAAACGAAAAATCTATACCGTCATATTGAGTATGTAATGGTTATATCGAATTATTCGGCTAAGCACATAAAATGAGTACTGCAAGTTAACCTTCTAGCTAGCAGTGGGTTTAGATGGATTTCAATGACTTTAAACAGACAATTGTCTGGACGAGTTTAGTAGTATGAGTCAATATTTCTGACTAGGAACTAAACATAATTTGAATCAGTAAACATTTGAAGAAATAGATCGACTTAACACTAAATCTTACAAATCGAAGCACAGTACACCTTGCGCAAACAAACACCTAGAAATAGTCATGTAATCCAATGTAAAATAATACTGGCCGAAAGATCAACTTCAGTAGTACGAGTCAATTTTTCAAGAGTGAGTTCGTAAACGTGCACAATGAACTCATGCACTTTAGTTCGGTTTTATCTAGAATACGTCAAGGGAGATAAAAAGAAAGCAGAGGGACATCAAAGAACAGAAATACAGTAGTCTTTAAGCTGCCTTAAAAGCGAAGATAGTCTGCTTAAGTACTCCTGAACGACGCAGTATTCTTTGCGTGAGAAGATAAATTCAGTAGTTCAAGTCGACCGTTGAACCGACAGAATCAACGATACGTATTAACAGGTTACTTTTGTAACGTACCATTCACTGAAAGCACAGAATATGTTTGAAGTTATTCGGCCTAAATATTTGCCTTAAATTCTACACGCGGCATGCTCAAATGAAAAAGTCAAGGACACCTTGCTTCGAAATAGAATACGATAAGGAAGACGAGATAAGGTAACAACGGGCATCAAAGGATAGTGTCACAGTATTCTCCGTCCTGTCTCGGAAATGAAGATGCTTTGCGTAAACTACTGTGAGACGAGCTCGTTGCGTTCTTAAATAAAATTACAACTTCAGTAGTATCAGTCAATCTTCAGGCAGGCATCTTATTAGAATGCGTTTTACAACGTTAATTAATATGTTATTGAGATTCACATTAATTTTATTTTAATTCTTAAATTGCAACGAATCTCGAAAGCAACAAAAAATGGCATTTGTTTATTATGGTGATCCGTTAAAAAAATTTCGGATTTTTTTAATTATCCGAAATAATTTCGGGCTTTTCGGATTTTCAAATTTCTGTTCAACCTCATATGTTTTGTTCCGATCATTTTGTAGTGTGCAAACGTATTTACAATTAAATTACATTGCATTTTAAGTAAAACAGGAGAAATATCTGTCTACTGGCTACTTGCTAACATGTTTATACTACTGATTACATACAGTTTTCCAATAGAAAAAAATACAATATATTCGGCGTATGTCAAATCAGTACACACAACATAAAAGCATCAACTCATTATTCAATGTTATTCAGTTAACATTAAGAAGCCTATTATTAAATCAGCTCCAACACACTACTGGCTGACCACAGCTTTACTTGCACTACTTAACGCACTACAATACATCGCATCAAGACGATCTTCGCGGAAAAAAATCCCACCGAGCAAAACAGAATCAAAGTAATAAGTAGAACGACTCAATCAATATTCAGCACATGACAGTTACGTACATTGAAAAAGGATGATAAATCCGACAGCTAAGCCGGAGAATAATTGAAGCAAAACGCTTAGAGGCACCCAGCGATCCTTCATTGAATCGTCTCATCGTCGGACAGGCTTAGGTTAAAAATACACGGAATTAATTCTCGCCGGGTCGCCAGCGACCCGCCTCAGGTTACCTCGTATAAGATTAATAGCGAGCCGTTAACCGCACACGTGAGAGCGGAAACGGTCCGCTGATAAAACGAGCCTATCATCAGTATGCATTACATGTGTTATCTATGAGAAACTTAAACTCAAAGCGGGCCGGAACGGATGAACGGATTAAACTATTAAATAATAAATTATTTGGCCGGTGCGCGGGCGCGGCGAAAGAGATTTATTGCGTGCCACATTAATGAGGCCGAATTTGAAAGTGGACTTTTAATATGCCGGATCGAGTGAGCCGACGCTCGGCTACGTGTAATTATGCAAAATCGTGACCCTAATCCGGCGCACGTTACGCGAACATGATTAAAATGGCCAATATTAGGTAAGCCACGCTGATAGATGACAGATTTAAGGCTTTGGCCGCCGAATTTACGTTAAATTTTCGGCGACCACCTTCTATTTTCTGATTCTAATAATATTTGACTGTCACCATTTCAATGATTGATTCTGATTAGCTTTTTTTTATTTTTGGTTGAAGTCTGTGAATTGAGCAATACGTTTCAATACGCATCTTCTCTTACAGACCTTTAAATTACAATATCAACAGTCAGTCATTCCAAATTTGTCTCTTCTACCAATTTGAATATTACCTAATCTCTACCACTCTAAACGTGAAAGGAGCAGAAATTATTCTAGCAGACCCTATATGAGCCATTTATTTTAAATGTGACTTAAGTCGATCTTTGTTAAGAAGGCACACATTATTCACTTAATAATTATTATTTTAATAGGAATTGTGAATTCAACTCTTTCAGTCTCACACATTGGTATCCTACACGTAAATTGTAAATTTCATTGAAAAATAAACTCTTAAATACGTCAGTGTAAATATAAATCGACTTAGACCACTTTCCAAATAAACGACTCATAATATCTCACTGAACAAGAATTAAAAAAAATGATTAAAAACTGAAACCTAACCGCACGTTACTCTCAAATGTGTTCAGGAGCAGCAAGACCATCTCTGGCTGCAATTAACATTTTTACGTGTCGCACGACGTCGAGTTTGATCGAGCCACCGTATATGTCACCAACAACTTCCCGTTACATTCCGAACATACATCGAAGAGTAATGGGATGTCTTGTACGTACGTGGTCGGGGTCGGGGCATAATTTATGGAAAAAATTTCCAGACGATCCCGGTAGATGCGTCAGACTTGTCGATAAACCGCGTGTACGGCAAGTACTTGTCACCTCGGCCCTTAAAAATTCACAGGACCGACGTCTGTCACCTCCGCCCTCCCCCACTCTCTTCCCTCGCACCCCTCACCACCTCAGACAAGGCCAAGACTCGCTCGATATCAATTTTCGACCGAAAATGAAATAGAGAGAGAATGACATCGAGATATTGAGAGTGAATTGTGTCTCATTTGCTAAAGCGAATTACAGGTCGTCCTCCTACAACACGGCATCCTATAACACGATTTCAGCCAAACATGATATGAAAATTGCGAAAGTTTTGTACGACACTGTACTTCTAGCACTGGATAACATGATTTTTGTTTAACGTATTTTCGAACCAAATTACCTTAAAATGATGACGGGAAGGAGTAATGAATTAAATGTGCCTTCGCTTGAAAATATATTAATAAATTATAATTTACTCATTTATAACGTTATTGCGATGTTATATCGTTCAACCGAAAAAAACGTTCTCGTTTGGTTGCTCTGAGTAGTGATGACGAAAAAGCTTGTTTTTAAAAAGTTCTCGGAACGTAACACTCCTTCTTGTACTGGCTCTGGAACTCATATAACACAGTTTCGCACAACATGGAATTTATACCTCTATATCGATTGATTAATCAGTTTGATCATCGACGTAATCAACATATTCGAATAAATCGATTAAACAGTTGTAGTGAGGCTTAAATAGGGATGGTTTGTTTTGCACAAAAAATTCTATAAATCTGGGATGTATTGTTTAATAGAGATTATTTATTGGTTCATGTACGTGTCGTTTTTTTGTGTGTTTTAGTATTATGAATTTTGTTCGGTACTATTCGAGCATGGAGAGTAATAAATATGTCGGGGAATTAATTAAAGTCAACGGGTAATTGTTATGATAATGAGAACTTTAAGCTTGAGTGATACAATAGAATGCAACATGTTTTTCGGCCATAATATTTGGCACTGTAAATGTAAATTGTAATTGATTCGACGGAATCGCGGGAGGACGGTCGGCGTAGGTCGGAAATGGCAAATATTGCAGGCGAGTAACAGCGTTAATAGTCAAATTCTGTGAAAACGGGAACGCGTGCGGCGGTAAACCGCAATATAATATTTCAAATTGGAAGAGATTTATAGAGTAGATTAATGATTATACCTTCAGCAAATTACTTATACACACCGTAGTATAAATGACCGGATCTATCATCAAATTCATCCAACCTTTTTACCTTAATAGACATTTCAAATATAAGAAGTCAATATATACCCGGCGATGCGAAACAAACAGAACCAAAAATTAAACAATTCCAAAAAAGTGGCCTGCGTATCTTCAGCAGTAAATGACCGGATCTATCATCAAATCCATCCAATCTTTTCACCATTACGGACACTTCAGGTATAAGAACCCAGTATATACACGGCGACCAGAAAAGAAACAGAACAAAAAATTAGAAATATATTAAATAAGAGGTGTCTGTATCTTTATTCTGAATACAGTTCAAGTTCATTGTAAAGTACCCAATCTCATAACCTCGACCAAGGGCACAGAATAAAATGATTATATCCCCAAATTTGTAGGTCACTGTATTCCGATACGAACCCGGAAGTTCACTGAGCACTCAGAACAAAATAATCCCGTTCGTTCGCGAACCTAATCCAGATCTAACTCTGCCGTCCGTTCGGATGATAAAGCATACACGGTTGGCCAAACGTAAACGCGAGAGTTCGTCTGGCGATAATATTCGGCCGCAGCCCGCGAGTGAAACTTCGATTCCGTGCACGCAGATGCAAGGGGGTGCAAAAAAAGCCACCCTCGGGAGAACGAGATCGCATTAGCCGGTTCGATATCTAATTTGGCAAATATAATGCCGCCGAGACCCGGATCGATCGTAAAATAATAAAGACGTCTTGAACGCTGCTGGGAGTAATTATTTGTCGAATAAAACGCGAGCTTGGGGTAATCGACGTTCGATTCCTCCCTCATCGTTGCGGCAATTATCTGTTTTCGCCCGATTTATGAAGTTTCGCTGGAAAAATATTTGCGGACCTTTGACTCGCCGGGACGTTATTAACGGGTATTATTAATGAGTGTTAATGAGCGTGGGTTCGTGCGTGGTTTCGCTACAGGATGTTTCGGCGGATGTTAATTGGCGGAGGAATTCATTTTACATCGCGTTCCGTCCATTGGTTGCTGTAACGGTTCGGTCGTCATAGGCAAAATTTTGTTACCAGCAACCGCATGTTGTGCGTCGGACGGCACGCGCAGGATCACGCATGCACGTTTTCCTGCCCTGAGGGGTCAATGAGTGGGACATCGCTGCGAATAGGCACTCGAAGTTGCAAAATTCTATGATAGTTATTGTTCGTAATTGGAGCAGCGACGATACGCGGTCGTTTGCGTTCAACATTATCGATATCCGAAATCTTCGATGTGCGCCGGTCTGGAAATTATTTATTCCAGACAAAATTATAAACGGTAAAATAATAATATAAACATAATCTACTCATTTTCAATTATAATACATTCTTCATATTCATATCAAATACTTTGCATTACTGACAATAATATTATCAATTTAACCCCCCACCAAAATTTACTTAAAAGTTCTCTGAACGCTCTTGACACAGTAAAGAAAATCGTATTACGATTTCCGAAATAATTTCCCATGAAAGCTTTCGGCTGGCCAGGCTCTTGTCCAAATATTTATTCGGCCAAAGCAATTAGCCCAAATGATTTCGCATATTACCCACTCTCGTGTACAATCATTGTTTGCGCCCCACGATCGCCGAGGCCTTTAAAGCCGCAATGTTTTTCGCTCAATCATTCGCCGCAGGTGTCGTCGATGAAAATATTTAACCAGCCACTCGAATAAGCGCGCTCTCACCTCTAGTCGGACGTCAAAACATTTTCCCGGTAACTACGTCCGAACAATTTTTCATCCCCGATGACGCTCGTAGGAACGATCAAGACGATAACTTATTTTTACACTTTTCACACGCCGCGCACTACCGCTCAACTATCTTCGATTTTCGATTTATCTCGAATATTCCACACCTATCATAGCTTGTAACAAGATTCATGACGTGTCTGGTTTAAATCATTTATTCACTCATTAATCATGGTGCTGATCTGTGCCTTTCTTTAAAGTGTATATGTCGTTAGTTCATTGATTAGGTTGAAGAGGATATTAACTGTATTATTTGAAACGGTTGTTTGAAACGGTTTGAAACCCTTCGAATATAATAACTCATACGTCTAACATTTTCTTGTTATCCTGAAATATAAGCGAAATACTTGTATATGCGTACTATTTGTTTATAAACACGTCAAGTGTTTAGCGATATACATGCGTCGAGAAAGTTGAGCGCTATAATTCGGCGTACTGCGAGGTGACCGTTAGTACTCGATATCGTTCAAATGGACAGAGACTTTCCGACACAAAATCTATAGAATTAATAAAGAGCATGATCACTGCTTCAGACTGAAACTTAAAACATTCACTCAGACAAAAACGTCGATCTACACTCCTTGAAACCAAGAACATAAATAACACTAATTGTAAGTTATCGAAATCCTTCGTCAAGAGCTCTGTACGCTATCAGTTGTTTAGTCCAAACAATGACTTCTGTCGATATACTGGGTGATTCCGACAGATATACAGGGTGACACAGTACGCTGAACTATGCTTCCGTTTCCCTGGCCTCGTCCTTACCGGCAGTTATTTCTGTCCTTCCGGCTCGATGATCGGCTCTCGTTAGTGCCAGCAACGGAGGGGTGGCTATGGGAAAGTAGAGGAGTGGAGGGGAGGGTGAATTATCTGGTCAGCGGCGGAAAATGAGATGTATTCCGATAATCGGTAGTTTGTACGTTGTCGGGCTTTGTTCGCGGGACTTCGCTGCTTTATCTTCCTACGCATGGGTTGAGCTTATTTCGTTAGCGACGGATCAGTTTGTATTGGGTTCGTTCTGCTCGTTTGAGATATGTCGATGATCGGTGCTTGGCTCGCGTGTCGTTTGAAGTGGATGTGTTACGGGAATCGGTGGCAGTTTGAAACGCTTTGATCGACTGGTTTGCGGTATTCGTTTGTGTTAGTCGCGGCCGTCGTCTCGCTACTTTGTGTTACGTTAGTGTACATCGATTCGAAACACTGTTCTAATCGTGATTGCTCTTGGGTTTGTCCACGTCATTTTTACACCATTCGTAGTTATGCACTTTCGTTTGCAGCAGTAATCCTCAATCTTTTGGCATTGTTTTCTGAGACGTAAAGTTATTTTCTTGTCGCATCTGGAAATTATTATACTGTTACGACTTTCGGTCTGGTTCTGATTTCTGAAATTACGTATTTCGGAATATAATCATTATCCTTCAGTTTACTATCTAGACTTCATAAACGAATTTTATGTTTTCATTCGTTCTTTCAGTTAGAGTTCACAACATTCAATCATATCAATATATAACGCATGAAATAAGGAATTTGAAATAAATACACTTTTAAACACGTGACGTCGTCTCAAAGGTAAGACAAGACTTAGTTCTCTCTTTTTTTTATGTATGAGTATGTATACATGCGTACACACAGCTGTCACATGAATTCAATTACCTCAAAGCATTCAAAAAATGAGAATTTGTCACAAAAAGCACAAAATATTTTATTCCCCTACAAGTCAATACACAATTCCTGCCTCCGCTTTTCAACTTCTCAACTACCCCTCACGTTTTCTACCTCTCCGCATACTGCGATAATCAGCGATACTTGACACCTATTGTATTCAAATGTCATTATTGACCTCCATTCCTCATCCCCTTTCACCCCCCCCGCCCCATCAACCCTCTCATACGCAATTGTATCTATCCTTTCCCTCTCCAATTTCGCGCGCCAGTATCTTTTTTCTTTCACACCTCCATCAGAATTGTTTCCTCCGCATGCAGTCCCCCCCTCTCTCGCCACCCATCGGCTCGCATTATCCTCCCCCCACCCTCGCCCCATCCATCCAAGCGCAAATGAGATGTATTATGGTAATCGAGCGTACTTCGGTAAAATACTACCGCGGAAATTCAACGCTACACTTCTCGCGTATGTGCATTTCCTTCCCTCCTGCCACGAATCAAGCCACCCCCCCCCCCCCCTCCAGCACTCCCCAACCTCTGCCACCCTCTCCTTGGCAAGAACAAAGGTTCCCAATGCCGACTGAATTCCGTACACGTCTAACTACTCGCGTTTAGCGTTTTACGTCGCGAATTTGCACGTCGCGTAGATCGTACGTTTTATATAGCGTTATCAACGTTATCAACGTTATTGGCTAGGCCAGGTAAGGTTAGTACCTGCGACTCGCTCGAGATTATCGGGGCGAATTATAATCTGGGCATGAGAAATTTCAATTTGCCGGCCGAGAATGACTGCGGATACCTACTTGGTTCGTGAATGAGGTTTCTTAGAATGGAGTCGCTGATGACCCTTCTTCAACTTTATTTTTTGGTAAGAAAAATGTTGTATAGCGGTGTTCTTCAGAGGAAATTTAGCTGGAGTATAGGGTTAGCCTTTGTTATTTCTTCGTGTTATAACATAAGCACGGAGAGTATTAAGCATTCCAGTAACTAATCAATTGGTTGATTTAATCAAGGGGTGGGAAAGAGGGATGGAAATGTTCGTGCTATTGGCCATCTTGTTTATCTTGCTCTCATATGACTGTATAGACTCAGTATTTGACGTTATCTCACAATTCAGCGTCCTTCAATTTTCTATCCGGACAAATCGACGTGATACCAAAATGGCGTATGAGCTCTCTGAAGTCTAAAAAGTAGCGGACATTGTTTTCCAGGCAGCATAAAACTGTCAACGAGACGTGAAAAACGCATCGTTCCGCGTTGATCATGCATCCTGCATTAATCGTTCGAAAGCTTAATCTCGCCGTTTTCGCTATGCAATCTATTATTGCGCGTCCTAATTAAAGCCCGTTAATTATTCAGCACCGACGGCTCGACGCTGAATAACGTCAGAGTGAAAAATTTCTGCGAACCTATCCTGAGTCTGCCGACCGGCTCGAACTTAAGGCGGGATGCGCCGCGTGCGGCGGACGCATTCGTCAGGCGTTGATAAATTTTGACTTCTTATCATTACTGATGTAAATTCTATTATTTCACATTAATTTTTATTATTACATTGATTATTATTAAACAATAATTCCAAAAGTCACATACGCAGAAGTTCTAAGGAAACGCACGCGTCCGGACATATCCAACAAATCCTTCTCTAAAAACGCACACGTCCGGATGCATCCAACAAACGCTTCTAAAGAAACTCACAAGCGTCCGGACGCATGCGGCGGACACGCACCAAGAAAATTTCGCCGAAGAACCGAAAGTCCCCCCTCCCCCCCCCCTCTTCCCTCCTTCCTCTTAAGCCGGACGCGCAACTTCCGGCAAAGATCAAGCACCCTCCGCGAATTTGCATCTCGTTACAGCGAGCTACGCTTTGCCAACCGGTGCCAGGTTTTGGCAGACTTCGGAATATTCAGTCGGAGCAGTTTTCGGCCGCGGGACACTCGTAATCGGATTATTCAAATTTTTTTTTATAAACACCACCCGCGTTCTGCCGAACCATTTACAGATTGTGAATATTCAGTTACGGACCGCCGACAGTGGCAATTGATTTAACGGTAACAAGATCCGCCATTTTGGTGATCAAACGTCAAAATGGCGGCAAATTCAAGTGCCTATTATGGCAGTTGTCATCTTGGCAGGATTATATTGAGACGGTAAACTCGAAACGCGAGTCTTGCTTCGCATCGTATTGAGAAAGAAGGTTGGGTCATGTTCGAGGGAGGGATTTTTTGAGAGGTTTGAAGTTGGCGGTGGAGGAAGGTTGGGTAATTCAAAGAATTTGGTGCGTGAGTGGACGGTGTTGGTAGCTTGGATAAGTATATCCGGTAGTAATTTTACAAGTTGTGTTGGGTAGGAGTTGAGAGATGTGAAAAGTATAAAAGTTGTTGAATGGTAATACCAGAACGTAGAATCTTCATGTAATAAACCAAGCATTCATATAACGATTTGGAGTAGAAATGATGTAAGAACACTGACACTTTTGTAATGATGCTTTGAATGATACTTTAGACAAGTGCAAAAATATTTTATTCTGATATTAAGAGCTTAACAGTTAAAACTGGATGTTCGTTATTCCTTTACCTGAGAATGAAATTTAAAAAAATTTGACGTTACCAACCAAAATTAGTACAAATTCTGCAAAATGATATTAATAAACAGAAAGACCAATTGTTAAACAGTAAAACGGGATATTCTAAACTAAAAAAGATGGACGCTTTCGAAAAAGGGAGTCGCGTTAGCATTACAAAATTTACGCGAATACAATTACGTTACTTTTAATATTTACGGTACGGCAAAGGTGATTTATTTTTATGCATCCGCGTTGAATTTGCGCTGCCGCTGAATTTATTTTGCTGACAGTAAAATGTGGAATTATCGTATTGCGAGATGAGATCAACGCGCCAGTTCGAATTGAATAAACGTCAGCTGGCTTATGATGTTAACTTATCCGATAATTTAAGAGCGGCCAAAAATAGTTGAGCGTGAAATATGCACGCTCTAATAGAATTTGCTATCAACGCGCCACTGGGTATGTAAAGTTTTGTCAGAACAAAGCATCTGTGACAACATCTAGATAAATCGTGTAAGAGGCGGTAGACACGTTAAAAAATTATTGTACGTCTAGGAACAGACAAAATATACTGACCGTAACTCCGTCTGTTATTGATAAAAATTAATTGGGCAGAATGCGACTGTAATAAGATTAAAGAGGAATGTTGCAGAATTTAATTTAATATACAATTCGAGTGATATTTTTTGCGGACTTTGGAATTCGTTAGTGAGGAAAGTACATTAATCACAGTGGAATACAAATGTAAACAAATTGTGACGTTACGTTATGCACTGCTGTTAATGCATATTTTATATCGTTAAGATCAATCTGGGAGATGATTATAGTTACAGAGTGCCGAAACTGGGAATGGAGTAAGGAAATAAAACATAGAGTAGGTTACATCCTCGATACAAGACAGACAATTTCTCGTGCCAAGATAAGTCGAGATTGCAGATCTTGTTTTGCTTATCTTGGCACGTAAATCGTTCTTGCTTGTGCCACATTTTTCTCGGCTTTTGTATATGCTTATTTCATGTAGTCCATTCTTAGCTGTATAAGGTTTGTCAGGTTTTCAAATTAGAATTTTTAGTTCTTAAACCTCGGGATACTCAACATTCACAAAATAAATATCTATTACAATTCACACACATGTTCACTCTCGTGTGTATACTTTAGTTTCTAATCCGACTCTTTGTGTTATTTATGGGTTTTTAAATCCTACAACGGCTACTTTTAATATAAATATTTACTATATAGTTTATCCTCAAAAGTATAATCAGTCTGATTGCATATTCAAAGTGTCAAATTTTTAAATTTTGGAATCTCCAACATCTTTCGCAAGCCACATCTACGCACTTTAACACGCAGTCGATTCTGTATCTTCCTACTTCAATTTCGACGCCGACCGTTTGTATTATCTGTAACTTCTAAAACAAAAACACGATTTATATTAATATACATCGTCATCTTATACAACCAACTCTCAGCAGTTTGAATTTCACTCAGATCAGCGACTGAGTGTCAAATTCTTAAACCTCGAAATCTCGAACATCTACCCCCAAGCCACACCCACACACTCTCGCCCGCAGTCGATTCCGTATCTCCATACTTCAATTTCCAATCCCACCCTTTGTACCGGCCGCAAGTCCCGAATCCCAGAAACCGCTTGCGCCCTTCAACCACGAATGCGCCAGTGTCTGTCAGGCCGCACACTCATTTCCGGCCGGTCCCACCTGACACCTCAATATCTCAACTTTCAATCCGAATCTTTCACCGGCCCTCTCAAACCCTGAAAATCCCTGCCATCCACCCGACTCGATAAAATTCATCACTACACATCGAGCCATAAACGCGGATCTTTACACAGCCGCCCCCTCTCCTCCTCCTTCTCCTACCACCCCTCCCCTCCACTATTTCAATTCCCAATCCGATTCTATCTGCAGCCTTTCAGCATCCGGAGTCCCGATGCGCGCCGAGCGGCCGTCAATCCGAGGAAAATTGATCGTCGCCCAGCGCGAGGACAGACGTGACGATCGTCCCCAGGTTGAGAACCGCTGCGCCATGCGTTTTGTCCCGCCGACAAAGACGCATCCAGGGCCGACGTGCGAAACCTACTCCCACTCCTCTCACTCTACGGTACACGGATGCATAACCGGGATCGCTCGCTCGCTCGCTCGCACGCTCGCGCGTGCGCGCGCGCGTGCATGCATAGATACGGGATATAATATGGATTACGCGGTTGGCGGGGACTTGAGATGATACATGAACGCCGATGCGTCGCGCTAATGCTTAATCAGATACGTTAATTAGTCACTGTTAATGGAGGTCGCCCGATAAAGGACCCCCCCTCCCCCCTCTCTCTCTCTCTCTCTCTCTCTCTCTCTCTTTCTCTCTCTCTCTCTCTCCCCTACCCCTTGGCCGGAACACGTCGCGGATGTATTGATCGATCGTCACGCGCATCGAATCTACATCCGCCTGTCAGTTCGGCGTACCTCGTCGGCCATCTTCTCGGCTCCGAGGCCGAACCGCGTGGATCTTCTTCGGCGGTCGATCCGATGGGATGGGAATGCTTGTGGAAGGTGGGATCTGGGTCCTAGGCGAGTCGCTTTGGTCTGAGTCAGTCGGATGGCTTCACGTGACTCGCAAACTCGCGCCCTCTATTACTGATTACCAGTCCTGCGAGCGTGTTAATTAGTCACGGTTAATAAACCGTGCCCGACATGTGGCGGACGACGCGTCGCGAGCATTGTTGATCGATCGTCGCCTTGAGAAATCTTGAGCCATGCATCCCGGAGCACGTGTGATGTAGTGGGCGTAAGCAACAATTGGCATTGACTGCTTGCACGGCCGATATCTTCATTTCGATGGCTGGGTAATTAGATTGACAGGTGGATGAGTGAGGTTCGCTGATTTATGGAAGGGTTGGAGGGGTTGATTTTTCTGCGGGTAGTCGGGGGATTTGAATGAAGAATTGGTCTTTAGGTAGAGTTGAGGTCTTGAAGGAATTTTAAGTGTAGAAAAAGTAAAGGAATTGGTCATTTTGATCATTCGACGTATGAAGTGTGAGGGGGAGGATCTTACTTCCGATTTTTTAAGTTCAGGACCAGATATATAAAAGACTAATTAGAATTTATGCACGTGATTTTTTCATGAGAATGCCAGAACTGTTTAAGAATTATTCAAATTAGTCATTTATTAAATTCTACTTACACCGACAACAGAAACAGGAATATATTTATTATCGCGAATTTTATCCTACAAACGGACATCGCGCTTTCTTTGTTAGAATAATTATTCTACGATCACGTTCATCTATCAATAATCACAGACTCATCCATACATCTGAAGGATTGATCGTAATTTTCATCCTAGAATATTAGTACCGCTTAAGAATCACTCAGATGAGAGATTCATTCATTTAAGTTATAGTAACTCATGACATACATATGGAAATACCTAGTTTCATTAACACAAACGTCACTCAATGGCTAATAGCTGTGCTTTCTTGATCAAAGAAACTATTCCTCGATCGCATCCATAAATCAACAAACTCGTTCATGCATTACAGTTGAGATTGATCATGTTGTCGTAATTTGTATCCTAAATTGTCAGTACCGTTAAAGTGATACCCAGTTAAGTAATTCATTAAATTTTAGTTATCCTGGATGTATGAAAGACAGTACCTACATTTATTATCATGAATCTCATCCCAGAGATTACCACTCACCTTTCTTTATCAACCTATCCATTCCATGATCACTTCCACCCATCAGCAATTGCAGACTCATTCATGCATCATAATCTATCGATCACTATTCAAACACGTAATTTATATCCCAGAACGTCAGTACAGTAAGTGTTAGCCAAATAAATCATTCATAAATTCTAATTACTCCGACTGGCGGGAATATCTATCTTTATCTCCCCAATTTTCAACTCACGAACTATCACCCTTCCTTCTTCATCGAACTATTCCACATCCACTACCCCCGCTCAATAATTAACAACCCCCCCGCCCCCCTCCCCACACACATTATTTCACGCTTCGCGCCCGCGAAAAATCTTCGCCTAGCGACGCAGCTGGCCGGCTCGATTTTCAATTTCCATTTGGCGACTGTCCAAACGTTCGCCCGACTAAGCCAGTTTTCCGAATCAAACGGACCCAGGGAACAACATTGAAATCCGTTTGACCGATGGAAACATTAACCGTCCGACGAGTCGCCGTATAATGCGTCGCGCAGCCGCACTTTTCGATTTTGACGGCGGCAATCGGCGCGGACGGATTACACGTCGTTAATGCCGAGCGGCGAGCATTAATCGGCCATTGTCGAACTAGCGCTATCAATTGCCGTTCGATCGTGGCAATTTCCGTGACTGGTAGTGGCCCGCCGCCATTGTTGCCTTCGTCGGCCTCGTAAAGTCTCGTGGGCGAACCGATATCGACAGATGGCGCCTTCGAACGCTGACCTTTCGGGGTGCGAAGGTCAGGTTAGGCGGCAGCATATCGATGCCCGGGTCAATTGTGACCCGATTCTTCGAAGCGGTGGTAACGTTAGTCGTTGATGTTAAATACTTTATTTGAGATGCGAGTGTAGATAAATTTGATGTTTAAGGACATCTCTGATGCTGTTTATGTTGGGGGTTGGGACTGTAAGCGAAGGTTCGGTGTAGGGGTAGGAATGCATAGAACGCACTCGAGATCAAACGATCAGGTTAAGCGGTGTCATACCGATGCCCGGGTCAATTGTGACCCAGTTCTTCGAAGCGACAGACAGGTTAGTCGTTGATGTTAAATACTTCTTTGAGATGGGACTGTAAGTACGTTTGAAGTTTACGAACATCTGTGATGCTGTTTATGTTGGGCTGGAGGTGGGGGTGTAAGCGAAGGTTCGGTGTAGGGTTAGGAATGCATAGGGCGCACTCGGGATCAAACGGTCGGGTTAGGCGGGAG
Source organism: Anoplius nigerrimus (assembly GCA_914767735.1). Classification (NCBI taxonomy): domain Eukaryota; kingdom Metazoa; phylum Arthropoda; class Insecta; order Hymenoptera; family Pompilidae; genus Anoplius; species Anoplius nigerrimus. Next base: position 1,252,483 of record OU612086.1, read on the forward strand.
CATACCGATGTCCGGGTCATTTGTGACCCGGTTCTTTGAAGCGACAGACAGTTTAATCGTTAATGTTAAATACTTCTTTGAGATGGAACTTTAAGTAAGTTTAGAGACATCTGTGATGATGTTTATATTTGGGGAGGGGGAGTTGCAAGCGAACGTTCGGTGTAGGAGTAGGAATGCATAGAAAGCACGAAAATATGAGCAGAAATCGTCGGTAGTTCGTGTTAAATCGAGTCAAATATACAGCCGGTACAGTTTACCTCGCTTAACGAAATATTTACATGCCGACAAATTTTTTGATCTCCTTTTACACATGCCTCACATGTTCCTTAACATTGTGTCAACAACTCTTCTACATCCCACCCTAACACCATACATCACCAAGGAAACGATCTGCTCCACTATCAACCCTCAAAACCCAATTTCATTAACGGCACAATGTCACAAAGAGCGCGTCCACTCAAATGACCTTCGAACTCGCCGGAAATTCTCACTCCGTCCAACCCCACCCCCAACTTCAGCAACGTCTCGTAACCCTCCCTGCCCCCACCTCCCAAGGCGACATACCGGGCAGCAATAATAATTATATAACGCACCGCCGGCATCTGGAGCGGCCAATAGGGTCCGATTATCGTCGCATCCGTCCCGTGCCATCCTGAACCCGGGCGAGGAGCCCCGCGCCAAAGGACATCCGACAAAGGGATTCCCCGGCGCTATACCGAGGTCCTCGAGCGGAAGTCCGGCCGGCGACTCTTCTGGAAATTCAATAATAGAGTGCCGCCCGGCCAGCTCGAGAGACAATCCGTCCCATATACGCTTCCGCGTGTCTCCCGACTTGGCCGTAAGCGATTGAGAGGAGCGCAAGTGGCGGAGAGGGGGGGTGGGGAAGAGATGAGAAGTAGGAGGACAAGGAAGAGAGAAGCTAGAGGCTTGGAAAGGGGGGGGGGGGGGTATATCAAGGTCCGTCTCATTGATCGCGTCGCTCATAAAATTCCATACCGCATCCGGCATTCGCGGCATTGTCCTTTGTACGACCTCTGCGTGGGTCGGGCTCATGTACGTGACACACACGCACGTATAGAGGGAAATCGTACGGACGTATATCACGAGACATCGTTCGAGCACGATGGCGGACGTAGACCGCGGAGCTGGGATTCGCGGAATAAATAACGACGTTATCAATGAAAAATCGCTCGACGTTCGCAAGTGGTGGCGAGGGGAGGGTGGTGGGGGAGGATGGATTTTCAATTCGTTCGCCGATGCGCGCGAGAATGTTACGAGCCGCTCTTGTCAAATGTCGATTCCCGGATGCGGAGAGGAGAGTTTCGCAAGATGCGACCGACGGCTGTCGGGTTGCATTGCGATGCTGGGCATTGTCGAAAGTTTCGTTCGGGATCATTTGGCGGGTGGGAGGTGAGCGAGTGGGGGGAGGGTGGGGGGGAATAATTTATTCCTGCGCGGAGTGGACCGCTATGTTCATTTGCGGGAAGGCGCGTAAGGGGGTCGTAAATGTCGGTTGGCTGCCGGGGGGTTCGCCAGAGTGTTCGTTCGAGTTAGGTTAGTTTTTGCGGAAGTCGTTTTGATTCACGGCCTGTTTTTTTTTTATTCAAGCCGGCATACTTTCGAGTCGGTATATTATGTTGGCTTTCGGGCTGGTTCAGTGTTTGCGTCTCTCGAAATTTTTATCAATACAACTTTTATTCACAATTGCTTGCCTTTTTGTTGTCCAATAGAATGACGATTATGGGTAAAAGTATATTTATGGGAAATAGTTTGTTTCTTCATTGAATACTGAAAGTTTCACGTTCGCTGTGAATGCCATAACTGAACTGAACTGAATCTGCTCGCGAAGTCTAGTAGGCCTGCGAGGTTTCGATGCCATAAATTCTTGAATAGGCTCGCGTTTATGTGCGCCGAACAATAAAACTGTTGGCGTTTATTAACTCGGAATACGAGGACGTTAAGTGACTCGCTCAGGCGCGAGTTGAGAAAGCATCCAGGTCGATACGATCATCGGGCGAGATTATTCCCCGGGCCGACGTCGGATCGATATATCGCAAGGAAGGTGCGCGACGTGAATTTTCTCACGGCAATTTCTCCCGAGAAAATTTTCACCGGAATCAATCGTCCGTTCTCCACATTTCCTCTCCTCGCATCTTTTCCTGAACTTTTTTCCCTCTTTCTCTCTCTCTCTCTATCCATCTATCCATCTATCTGACTTTCTCTACTTTTTTGTAGGGTCCTCACTTTCCCTCGCGGACCCTATTCTGTGCTGTTTCGCTTGTTCGATTGCCCAAACATTTTCCCTCTCTGTATCTTTCTTTCTGTTTCCCGCCTCTCTCTCTCTCTCTTTCACACTCTCTGAATCTATCTATCCCACCTTTTCTACTTTTTTCTTTACTCCATTTTGCGCCGTCTTGCTCGCTCACTTCTCCAAATGCTTCCTATATCCTTGACTCTTTTTCTCTCTCTCTCTCTATCTCTCCCTCTCTCATTCATTCACATATTTCTCTTTCGCTCATACTTCCGTCCCTCTAATTTTCCGCTTCTCACTCTCAGCAATCAATTTTATTACATCCCGGCATTTCCATTATCTCCCGAATCCTACCTACATCTCTAATGTCCCATTGTCCACCTCCCCCCACCCTCCCAAGAAATCTACTCCTGTTTTACACCTATCCATTCCCCTACACTGTCCATTCCATAATCTACTCTCCCTTTACATCCCTCAATCCTTCCCCTCCCTTCATCCATCCTCTCTCAGTTCATTCACCACCTGTCTCTTCCACTCTCCGTCCAGTCATCAACCCCGTACCCTCCCCCGCCGCTCGCCAACTTTCCATCTCCCTGACCATAACCCCCCCCCCCTCTCCAACCCCTCCCCTTCCCTCCTACCAGCAGCTCCTTCCACGAATCCATCCGTCCCGATCTATATCCCTCCGATCGGCGCATCGTCCGCGACGTTCCCATTCTTCCTCAGTGTCCCCCTCCCCCGTCACCGGAGCCGGGTCAAATGTGACCTACGGTTGCGTTTTCCCAAGCGAAGCTCCTCCTGGTCGTTCGGGTCGCTGCCCGCTGACGTTCCGAAGTGATATCCCAGTCTCGATCGTTTCGAACGGTGGGAGGGTGGTGGATGACTGGGACGGGGACGATGTGAGGGGTGGGTAGGGGTGGGTGGGGAAGCGATATTCGAGGCGCGATCGCGACAAAGGAAGCGCGCGACTCCGCCGGAAGTGACCGGCCACGACTCTCGCCGGGAGATTCAATAATACTTTGAGCGCGGAAGTGCAGACTCAGGAGACGTTATGTGTACGGTAGAACGCGGACCGCAGGCGGATTGTCCGTCAGAGGGGTTGGAGATGGGGGTGGTCGGGGGGGGGGGGTGTTCTCGGGAGACGAGAGCAAAGAGACGGACTCGGAGCTGATTAGATCGCCCGTAAAATTCTTGACCCTTCTGGCATCCGGTGCCGGGTATTGCTGGCGAATGTCGGGCTTTGAGGTGGGAGAGGCGGTGGAGGGGGGAGGAGAGGTTGAGGTGTTGCGGATGTGTTGCCGGAGTTTAGGATATTCGATTAGACGGTGGAGGGTGGGATTTTGTAAAGGGAATTTTGGTCGTTAAGGTGAACGACGCGGTCATTTTGAGTGGGTTGGTACGATTGGCATCGGAAGATATGCGTATATAATGTGGATACTTACGTGTAATGTTGGTACACGCGAATTTTTAGTGAGAGTAATTTAAAGGTGATAAGGTCATTTATGTAGCATGGAATTGGAATGTCTTCTAAATGACACTAGACAACGTATTTTCAATTTGCGAACGGTGGATAATTAGTCTGATGTCTGAAATTAAATTGATAGAAAGTGAAAAAGATCAGATTGGCAAGAAAGTAATCTCACTTTTCCAGTCTAAAATAAAACATATTGTTATATAAAGATTTACTAACCACTGTGTTTTCCATTTTTGACCGTAATTTAAATGTGACTAATATCAAATGCTAAAAGGCAAGTATTATATTTCACTGGCACACGATCTTAAACAAAATTACAAGGTTATTTTTGTTTGAGAACATAAAGTACTTTCTTGTCAGCCCAATAGTTCATAGACTACCTTTTATGAATAAGAATTGAACTAACTGGAAAAGACTTCATATTTCTCTGTGACTTCGAAATGACACGAGACCATAGAAGATGAAGTTAGGCTAGGTTCCCCGGGTGTGGATTTTGTGTGAAAAGTATTACTGTTTCAAGCCGTTCGGGCGTTGAATATAAAATCGGGGAGGTGAGCTTGCGATTTTCGGTGCATCGAGAAGCATCGTGATTGCATTTATTCCACTTTATTGGCAAAGAGCATCTGCATGTGAGCGCGCGCGCGCGATTCCCACTCGATCATTTTTAAAAGATTTCGGTACAACGTGTACACGAGTAGATGTGCATGTAGCAATCGTTCTTACGTCGTCAGTCACTTTGATAAATTCGAATTCATGAACGAGAATGAAATTCCATAATAAAAAGGCAAACAAACGATGATGGATGAAAGCTACCGACTTGAACACAGTGCAATTTTGAAGTATGCCTGCGCCAATAAACGTTGCATGTGCAACGATACGGTATGATATACGACGGCGTGTGCAGAACACGTGGTAAGCAGGCAATTATCGGGTAATTCGTACATTAAGGAGCCACGTATTGAAAAATACTTTATTTAGTTCACAAATCTGAAACCTAACCAATTCGCACGTCTGTAAACATTCAATTGAACTGATTAAAATGTTCCGATAAAAATCAACTTTATGTTTCATATGTATACGTAATGATGTTAACAAATATTAGTTCACACAAAGTCACATATTAAATTAAACATCTACTACTGAGCATAATTGCATTCCCTGTTCAACCAACCATCAAGGTCGTATTCAACGAATCTGTTTCATTCCTCCAAACTTCTACCTTTGACCCCGAAAATAACCCAGACAAATCTCTAAAAATCAATCCTTAATACACAACACCCCCAGTAAGATTCATATTTTAAGTTTAAATTTAATAAATACGTAAGATTTAATGTGTAATATTGTGTTTGGCGAATTCGGTCAGTGTCATACTTGTAACTATTACACTTCAATGATTTTTAAGCGAAAAACATTGACTTTAAGTAATCAAGCTGAAAAATGATAGAATTTAACATATTAAGTTTGAAAAAGTGGGAGAAATTATTATTAAAGAAAGAAAAGAGAAAATTTATTAATGAAGAAACAAATGAATAAATAAAGTAAGATTTAATATACGAACATTCAATTATCAGGGACCCAAAATCAACTTTCTGCCACAACTTTTTTCATACAATTTAATTCTGCTCAAATGTCACGCTCGTTACAAAAACTTCTACTCAACATTCCATCGAACGTCTACGACAACCAAAATCCAGTGACGTCAGTCTTCCGTGAAGCGCGACCCTCTTTTCACCGACGACGCCGCAATTAGTCTCCGACTCGCACTCGAGCCTCAGCCGGATCAAAAGAAAAACTCCGCAAGTACATTTGAACGGATTAATAATGAGAGCTTGCCCGCCGGTAACGAAGCTGCATACGTAATTCAGCTCGCGACTTTATTGCGCACTGCGCACGCGCGCGCGCGCGCTCGCACGCTCGCCGCCTAACGCATCGCGAAGGGATGAACTTTTATCACGTTGCCGGCACTGCCGTAAACATGTTTTGTCCCGCTTTAAGCGAAAAGAGAGGGTGGAGGGTTGGGGTGAAAAAGTTCAAAAAAAAAAAAATTGGACGCAGCGCAAAAGTTAACCCAAAACACGCGCGCGCACTCCTTTTTTTCCGCCGACCCGTGTAATTCTATGCTATGTTCCACATGATTACGGGCACGAGGGGCGGGTGGTTGAGGGGGGGGGGGGGGAGCGATATTTGTCGCGCTTTATATGCCGCGGACATTTTCGTAATATAAAATCTTCTCAAACAAAAAACGCGAATGTCGGCCGAAACCTGGGCGTGACAAAAAGTGGACGAATGAAAAATTGAATGGTGAAACGTAGGGAGGGGATGGGTTGGGGCGAGGAAAAAAAAATTAACGTTCCTACGGTCAGTGTTGCCCGCCAGAAGGGTTGGATTATTTTTTTTTGCGGCCTGTATTTGTTTGTTTTTTCGTTTTGTTTCGAGTCAAACCGGCATAAATTTCTGGCGCGTTGAAATATGTGAGATGCGTTCGCCAACTTTTTTTGTTGTTGAGGGGGTGGTTTTGCGATGAAAAGGAATTTGTTTAAATTGGGCCGCGCGAGCGCGCGATTTTTGTACCGGTTAAAGAGTCCTGCCCCTTCCGCCGATGAATCATGAATATTTAGCGTGGCGAGGCTTTCCTTTTTTTGGCAGCGAAACAGGGCGGCCTTTCGTCCTTTTTTGTCAGTGGGACGTTCCTTCGTTCGCGTGCTTTTCTCGGAACATCAGGAATGCGGAATCACTATTACTCACGCAAGCTTAAAATAAAGTACCGTTTACGTTTATCGGGCTCGTGCAATCTGAAATTGTTTCTTGGACAGGAAGTATAATTATTAAGAATAATTTATTTTTCGTCTCGCATACGGGTGAACTTTGAATATTCAAAAATCGTTTGACTGTGGAGCGTTTAGGATATTGCAGAGCAGTTCGGCAAATATTTCATCTGTGATATCGTGGTCGTTCAATCTAAAATCGTTTCGTTAACAAAGCATAATTGATAATAATAATTGTAAGAATAATCAATTTTTAACCCACACATGCTTAAGCCTTCGGATGGTGAAAAACACTTTTACTATGGATCGTTTAGGATATTGTACAGCATATCTACAAATATTTGATCTGTGGCATTGTGTTCGTGTAATCTGAAATTGTTTCTTCGACAGCAAGAATTAATAAGAATTAATCTCTTGTCTAGCACTCGTTTAAACTTCGAACTGTTAACAAAAGTTTGACTATGAATCGTCAACGATGTCGAAGAACAGATCGATAAATACTTGATGTGAGGGGAATGGAACTACAGGTGGTTTCCACACACTCACACTAAAGGGTGTACTCCGTTTTACAAAGTTCCGCATTGCTAGAAAGTTAATGACGTTGAGTCAGGAGATCAAGCTTGGTAATTTAAAATCCACTTACGTTCCACGAAAGAATGATTGCTAACCTGTGCCACTTCGTGTACGCTAATGTCTCTGCCGTCTGGTGAGCTGTGACGCAATTAAAAACAATTGAATACCAACCTGTAGCTTGCACGCACTCAACGCAGTCATTACTGTTTCAGATACATAAAATCTAATCAAATTATCTTGAATTATTTCCCCGCGGTTAGCATTCAAAACATAAACTGTGTTATACTGTTAATATTAAATAGGAAACTGGTCATTTGCGGGTGAAAAGGCATTTTATTGTATGTTTACGCTGTATTCGGTTAAAAAATAAATTGAAAATAGGACAGTTCTTTGACTAGGATTGCTGTCAGTATTCATCCATAATTTCCTTCAAATATAACTGAACCCAACGCCCCCGAAGAACAATTATAACACTCCCCATAGATTAAAAACCAACTAAACTCAAAGATAATACATATATATTTTACGGGAAATGTAAATAATCCGATAATTATGTATAATTACCGGTTATTATTAAAGTCACTTGATAAAATCCTCTCAGTGCTCAAGAAGATTTCAACATACTTTGGTAGAAGAACCCATAACTCCCTTCAGCGCATACTTTTTTATAAGAAACAGAACTAGCATGATTTTCAAAAGAAAATAATTTATTTAAATATACCTTGTAACCCTCCTCTTTAAACGAACAAACAAATGTAATAAAGAAAAATTGCCTTAATCATATATATTACATTTCCACACTATATACCTACACTAAATTTGACAAATGGTACGAATTCCTGCATATTCATCAAATTAACCGATAAATATACATAACCCCCAAATTAATCACATTTTCCGCAACCTATCCAATACAACACCATAAATACATCCAACACCGTAAAATAAGTCCCAAAAAATCGCCATACACGTATCCGTCCCCAGCTTACCGAGTACCCATGTACGACGCCGTGTCGTTAACCGTCGTTAATCTTAATCACCCACCATGACGCGGACACGGTATGCGCGTATTAAGACGCTCGATCGACCTCGGCATCGGCGGCTACATCCGGTTACGTATCCACACGCACTGCACACTCTAACCCGCGAGCACAGGCGCGCGCGCGTGCGTGCGTCCTACAATGTACCCAGAGCAGGCACGACATTATGTACGTATTATGTGAAATCGGATAGCTGAGGTTGACGCAGAGCTTGGAAATGACGTATGGCCATCGATCCGCAGCTTACGGCTTAGGCGAGCACCAATGGACCCATTCCGCAGTTTCGTTCCGCGTATTAGCCGGACTCTTTGTATCGGTGCCCACGGCGTTCGTGTGAATGGCAGCCCTGCCGTGTCTTGGGAGTCAATAGCGTCGTCGGAAAGAGTAGGAGAGCTAGAGCGGAGAGCTTTGATGCCGGGGTTCAAGCAGATCGCGGGACATGTTAATGGGGATGAGGCTAGTTTTGAGCTTGGCGTGGGTGGAGGTCGTTTCGACGTTTCGAGGGATCGAGCGGCTGGGGGTGGAGGGGAGAATTTTCTGGGTGCTTGATGCAGGGGATGGCTTGGAGTGGAAGAGTACTGTTTGGTGTAATGAGGGTTTCCGAGCGGTGACAGAGATGGCCAGAGTTTCGTAGGGTTGAGTGTGGGATGGGTTAACCCATTAGCCGCCACAATTCAAAAAATATAAATGAAATTAGCTGTATGTTTAGAGGTTGCAGTTATTAAGAGAAAACGATTTAAAAATGTGTCCTGAAAATGGGACATTGGCGGATAATGGGTTAAAGATGATTTGGTTGAGCGTTTGGATTGATTGTGTTGCGTGTATGTACAGGAATAATATTTAAATCCTAATGAAAAAGGGTGTTGTAAACAAAACAATTCCATTCAAACAAAGACTGCTGCTTTATGTCTAGCAAAGTAAATTCGTATCTGTCGCACACACACACACGCTCACTCACACATATATTCATTCCCAGCATGCACAACCGCAATATATTTCGCAAACATCGCCAGGCAGATCCAAAGATGTTCACCTCCGACCCGACGTTAGCTTTCATCGAACTAATAGGAAGTTTCGAGCAACAACCGGAAACATTGGCTCACCCCTAGGTGTTCGTCGAAACCAACAAAAAACAAAAAAGAATAAATCGGTGCGCGCAGAATCGATTCTAACTCGCCCCGCGGAGCGCGCGACTCCCACGTTTCCGTATATTAAATCGCCGATAAATTCGTTTCGCTGTCAAGAAATTATTTTCGCCCGGACGTTTGACACAATATTTTTCGAAACGTTACGCGATACAGTGCGGGAGCCGTGCGGGCAGGTTCGATTGAAAAAACATCCGTACAAACGCTCCGCCGCTATTATGTAGAAAGAATCGCGGCACGCTGAAATTGTAAAAAAAAAAAAGAGGGAGGGAGAGCGAGGGTGGCCGAATGGGTGGCAAGGGGATGACGCGGCAACATTTTTTAACGCAATACGTAACTCTGAGCGTTCTGAGTTCCGAACGTGCGACTGGCAGCTGACAATGTGTGGATTAAGATAGTCAGACAAATTTCATCCCCCCCCCCCTTCATCCCTGTTCGTTATTGCTGCCGTTGTGTCGATGAGAAGCGTCCGTATACCGGTAAGAACATAAAAGACATTCGAGGCGTGCACAAAAACTACCCTGGCAATATTTCGAGTGCGTGCGCGCAAACAATGGCCAATTTTTTTCGCAAACGAACCGACGCACGCCGTGCTTCATAACGGTCCCTTATTTTGTTCTGCTTTTTTTTAATTTTGATTTTTTTTTTTTTGGCGTCCGCCGAATAAACGCCCGGGAATATTCGGGCGAGATTTTTCGCGCGGGCCAAAAACAAAAATTTCGATTATAAAGGATTACCGCCGGCGGACGGACAGGGGGATGAAAAAAAATGTTTGCTCAGCTGAAGGTAAATGTGGGTTCTTACGCGGAGCGTGTTGGCGAAATTCGGGGCGTATTGAAACTGCTAACGAGATACGGAACGGAATTTTGGACGATGCTTCGCTGCGTTTGCGAACGAGAAACGAATGGAATTTGTTGCAATCCGGAATTTCTTATTCGTGTTGAAAAAAGGACGACTTGAAAGTCAATGGTGTGATAATTAAAGATGTGTGGGATTGGGATGTGTTTGAAGTAGTGATCAAAATAGTGCGTCTACAGTCAAAAATGATTTTTAACTCGAAATTTTCAGGTTTCCGAACGAGATGGTATAATATAAATTTTCGAGTAAAAGAAAAAACAGAAATAATTTCATTTGTATGACCGAAAATTATTTTTGCCTTAAACTTTAAGATCTCCAACGAAATGGAATAATATAATTTTCGAAGCAAAAGTAATTGCGAAACTCGTTAAAACGTTAAAATGTTAAAACTATTAACACATTTGAACTGTAAATGGAAAACGGAGTACAGGAATGAAGGAAAACATATTCCAGACATGAAAAGTGTTACCTCCGATTGAAACAATATCTCACGACGTTCGAAAGAAAAGTTACATTACATCCCTCTAGAGTATCCAAACCTACCTGCAAAATGATACCATTGACCTCCGCCGAAACGATCAATTTTCAACCAACCCCCTCCCAACGCTCACTCCCCGAATCAAACCCATACATCCCCGAAAACACTCCCTCAAAATGCATCCTACATCATCCACCGCCCCGTACCAAAATCCACCCCCAACCCCTAAGACAATCTCGAAACTCACCCATCAAAAATCGCCACCCCTAAATCCGAAGCTCGACAACCGAAAGTGTTAACGAGGGTCGAAACAGAATCCGACAGCACCCCCACCCCTTGCCGATCTCTCTGTCGGCAAAGAGACGCGGACGTATCGGAGTGCAGGTCGGCGTGAAAATTCCGCGCCCGGCGAGAAATCGGCCCCGGAATGCGGTTAACGGAATGATCGGAGGGGGGGATTGAATACTGTCTGACCTTCTTTCAGTCGCCCCCGTCTGCCATCACGGTCAAACGAAGGTATTCGGGGTGGCGCGACAGGAGACCGCGAGGATCCCATGCGAGCTGGAGGCGAACCCGCCGGAAGTCTCGTTCACCTGGAAATTCAATAATACAATGGAGGCGGTCGACATACCTCAGGCACACGTCACCAGCGAGCGAACACGCTCGATAGCCTCCTACACCCCGATGACCGAGCTGGACTATGGCACTCTCCTTTGCTGGGGCAGCAACGATCAGGGCACTCAACTCGAGCCCTGTGTATACCATATCGTTCCGGCCGGTGAGTGCTGCCCTTTCAGAATGTCCGCTACCTATCACCGCGACTCTACCCTCCCACCACCCCCCTTCGAACCCCCTTCGACCCCCTTTCCAATCCCCCGCTTGGCCCGATTCATACCCACTCCCGACTCGACCTCACAACCTACTGCCACTCTCAACCTACTGCTCACAGCCTGCCCTCTACCCTCTACCCTCTCCCCCTCCACCTTCCCGTTCCAGACTCTTTCCAGGCAACTGTCCGTCAGGATACGCTTCGATCCCGGTTCCGCTCGAACGCTTCCTCTCTTTTCGATCCCGGACTTCCTTTTTGCTCGCTTCTGCCCGTTCGCTTCGTTTTCGATTGCTTTCTTCTTCCATTCTCTGGCTTTCGATGTGTGTCCTTGCGTGGTGTGTTTGTAATTACTGAGGTGAAGGTACCGTGTGTGCTGTGGTTGTAATTGTTGATTTGGACTTGCTGGGTGACTATTTGACCATTTTGTTATGGACTTGCTTTTTGATCGGTACTGTACCTTTTTGGTGGCTTCTTTTGCTGCATGGGCATGTAAACAGGTTCTTTGTATTCAACTGTTAGGAGATGCTTCGATCTCGTTTGTCCTGTTCGACCTGTATAGTATAATTTAAGGAGTTGACCTTAACGTGGGTCACAAAACACTATTCTCCGTCGTCCCCCGTTTTTTTAGCAATCCCCAATCACCTGCAAACCTTCAAATATTTGCCTTAGTTCCCAGGACAAGTATGCTTTCTTTAAAAAATGAGGACGAATGTAGATCAATTTTCCGATGTATATCCACCACCTCTTCCTTCTACAATTCGACAGTTTTTCATCCACTTTTCCAGCTTCTTCATCCCTCTATCCACCCCTTTCGCTTTATTAGTCCCCTCTTCTATTTTTGTACATCCTCGCGCGCGCGTATTCCTGTCAACTCTCACAATTTTTCCCCACTTTTCTACACTCCCCTCCCTTGACTGCCGCGCACTTTCCAGTCACACCTTTTTCACCTCGTTCCGCGCAATTTCTCGATCCGAATCGTTGCTCTCTCGCACTCTCGCACATCGCGCACTTCTCGCTCCGCTCTTTCGACAATTCCGCCGAATTTTCCCGCCGTAATTGTACGTAGGACGCGCTTTCTTCGAAAGAGCCGGGTACGCTCGTTGCGCGAAGCTTTTCAATTTACCTTTTTTGCCCCGAGGTCACTCGATGCGCGACCTTTAAAACGTTTGCTCCTGACGTATCACAGCGTGCGGCGCCGATGATCCTTTTTTCCACCTCGGCCTCATCCGACCTGCTTGCCTCTCGCCTCCGACCTCGGCAGATTTTCGTTCCGTATTCGTACGTGCCTCACACAAACACACATACACGCATACGTGACTCCCACGAAAAGAGCCGCGTCGAGCAAGAAACAAATGAGGCCAGAAAATTTCGGTGTAATTGGACCGTTTATTTTGAAGGTGGTGTTCAAAAGTCAATTCTCTTTTAAATGAGATATCGTATAAGGATGAAGTATACACTAATTTATTCGCAAATCATTCTTTTTTAAATGGGCTTACACTTTCAAAGTAAAGAGTTCATTTCCACTTAATGCGCATGAAGTATCCCATCGATTGTATTTCTTTACACGATATGTTCGAATTGTTAAATGGTCCTTTATTCTTTGCGCGTTCGAAATTTATCATTTCGCTAAATACTAAATAGAGAGGTTAAAATTTGACATATTTATCCAAAGCCAGACAATTTGTATCAAATCTGACCAGCTATTAATTCAGGACGCTCGTGTGAAAGCTGTAAAGTAGCTGTCTGCCGTTTAATTCTAAATATTTTTTTTTGTCAATTTTTTGGTAACTATGCTCTGGCGGTAGTCAATAACGGTAAACAAAATATTGACGATTACGGAACGTGATAGATGCACTGGCCTATTGGCCGTCAAACGTTGGGCAACTGTTGCTATTCCGTTCGAGCCCGGTATAATATTCCATTCCCAAATCCATCCATAACGCTATGTCCATAGTGGAACAGAATGGCCCTTCAGCGTCGCAGTAATTAGAACCATTTAGCATGCAATAACGATGCAGTTCGAACCGCAAACGAACAGCGACGAGTACGCCGACGGCCATTTGCGCGAACTCTAATAAACTGTCCCTTCCGCCCTAAAAAGCCCTAAACCGGGATGAAACACCATTTTTTGACAGAAGCGTTTTTATCGGGCACATGATCGACGTGCGAAGTGTAGCTTAAACGGATTTTTTTGCGAAAGTGTTGTTGACCGCGTTTTACCCATTTTTTCATAAAGATTGTAAGCAACCGTTCTCTGTTGGTCAAATGAACTAATCGTGCCAGGTGTAGAGAAAACTTTAAGTGTTTTGTCAAATCTTAAATGAGGTTTTTGTATTTGCAAACTTTTGAATCTTCGAGAGAGACACTGTACTTGAGATGATGAGAAAAAAAATGGGACTCACAAGATGTGATGATTATCACTGTTTTATTTACATTTGAGACACAACTTTAATCTACTAATACTTTGACCTCATGACATATTATGAAACATCGCTTGAGTAAACTAATTCTGCTGAATTCCGAAAAAGTTCAAATCTTTTCTGCTATATCTAAAATGCTACTCCTGCCCTTGAAGATATCCGACTGTTTCCGAGAGTCACTCACGAATGACAAAAAAGTCTCTGTATTCGGAAAACGCAAGCAATATAATAATTTCAACCCTTTCAATTACATTTATCACACAATTTTTATCCATACACCATTATAAAACCAAATTCAACATCGACTCATCCATCAATCCTTCCGTTAACATTTATCACATTATCACTTCTGCCTTATCATCAACAAACAATTATAATCCCCAAACACTAACCTAACAGCGGTTTAAATACGTTCTAACCCAACCTGTTTCCCCACCCTCAAGACGTTTCCGACACGTACGCGAATTCGAACGTTCACCGTCTTTAACGCTCGAAGACATTAAAGGGCTATTCTATTTCGGCACTTTATCGATAGGCATCCCTTTGCCAGCTCACAGTCACACGTACGCCCGATGCATTATCCGCAGCGGCGCCCTCTTCAATCCCAACCCCCTCCACCCTCCCAACCCTACCCCCCTGTCTCTCACCTCGTTTCTCATTTTCCGCGTCCGATCGCAGGCGTGATCGATCGACGATCCTTTCGCGAAGGGTGAAGTCTGGCGAAGTGCCCTTTTTTGCACGTCGATACCGGAAGGAATTAACTCCTCCGAGTGCAATATGGGGAGATGGTGGGGTGATGGGATGGAGGGGGCGGAACTGATGGGCGCCGGAAACGGGGTGTGAGTCTCTCAAGAAAATCGTCGTCTCGAAGGTGGACTGAAAATTGCGAATCGATCGTCTGTGCGAGGTCGGGGTTGAGATTTTGATTTTGGGACGAATTTTGGCTTTGCGGGATGGAAGAGTCAGATATGTCGGTGGAAATGTACATGAGATGCATGGGGTTAATGTTATATTAATTTATAGAGTAAAATGTTATCAAGTATACACATTTTTGTTAGTTTTCTATTGGTTTGTTATACATTTATAAGTGTGCAGTAGCGTATGATGATGCCTCATCCACCATCTCTTTAAAAAAAATGTGATAAAGCTCACAGTATAAAAAATAGAGGTACTGTGTCTTATACGATACACACACAAAATTCTTCAAGCCGTTTTCGTCAAAGATAGATCTCGGGTACGAATGTTTTGTATAGACTTAGTTCGGAAGACAGAATTCTTATGTAATCGTATAACTCGCAGATTGCATTCTAAATATTTCTTCTATCCTGCCACAAAGAGAAACTTTGATAAAACAGAATTCGCTTTCAGAGTGATATAGGATACTGAAGCCGACACATACTCCTATTAATTAGCCCCGAAAAATATACCGAAAACTAGTCCTACATCACTAGCCCCGATTCAAAACTCATCAATAACAACCCACAACTCGTCCACCGTCAATCCTCCACAATCGGGTCGCATTTTTCACTGCACGCTCTAGACTCTTTAAAAGCGAACAGTACATCGCTCCTTTTAACCCGATTCCCAAATAATCGCCGGAAAATTCTCTTTCCAGCCCGATCAAAAACGTGATGCACCTTCGGAAACCGACATCGCTCCGCAACTCGCATTACCGGGCGCGAATCAAAATTTTCGCCGACCCACCCCGCGTTCGTCCAACCCTCGACCGCGTGGCAGGTGAAAAACGGGGTGGGCGTGCAAATTGGGGCGGGTGAAGGGTAGGGGGAAGAAAAAGTTATCGCGGCCGTCCGCGTTACTCTTTGCGCTCGATTTATCGAATTTTCCGGCCAACCATGTCAGCGATCGTGGCTTTCGACCGAGTGATATTGACTACGCACATCCCCCCTCCATCCCACAGTCAATTGTGCCTCTCTTTTTTACACTCAATTTCTCCCCCCCCCCTCTCTCTCTCTTTTTACACCGAATTTCTCACTCCCTGTCTCACTCTCTCTCTCTCTTTCACTCCCTCCCTATTTCTCACACTGCGCACGCACAGTGCGCTTTTTCGATTCGGACGGATATCGCGCCTAACGGAGCGCATAATTGCCTTTGTCAAATTCTCCGCTTCCGGGATTGATGCCGGAACGCCTGCCTCCTCGTTTCCGGACATTTCCCGACATTTCTTCTGTTTTCCGTACCCTCCCGTTTGCCACTTCGCAATTTATATCCTCTCCGCGCGCGCACAACCTTGCCCGCCCGCTTTTTATCCTCGCCGTGTACTATTTTTCTACCTATTTAACGTTCCCCGCTCGCTCGATTCTTAACTCTCTTTGCCCGACCCTCCGCATCGGCCTCTGCCTTCACTCCGGGACTTTTCTACCTATTTTCCAGTCGGTTCGCCAGCGCGGGCCTCTCTCATCGTTTTCAATGTTTCTTCCCCTTTTTTCCGTTCGCCTCGCGTTCATACCGCCTTCGGTATCTTTAAGTATCGCACACTCCGTTGCGTTCGGCCGAGTGTAATTTCTCGTCTCTTACCCGCGCGCAGGATCCCGTCTTCCGTTTCCTGCCCGCTCCTCGGACTCCGTCTGCGCACCTTCTTTGTTTTTGCCGCGCTTTTTTCCGCTGCGCTCGTCTTCCTTCAAGGCGTTCAAGTTCATCTCGCATTGTCGCTATTGTCTTGCATATTTCACGCTCGCTTGCCCTTTACCTTACAAGTATTTTCCCCCCCGCTGATTTCAGTTGGGAGTCCATTCTGCGTTGGGGGGGGGGGGGGGGGGGGCTGTTCGCATTTTTCACGGCAGAGACGTATTTTCGTGGTAGGAAGGCTTATCATTTTTATAAAAATTTTTACGCGCCTCCGACGAATTTTAATCCCACCTGTTCGGCGCCGTACCGGGCGGTGAGTGGCGTTAATTAATTAATCTTACCTCGCCGCGCGGAAGCGTGCGCTACGGTTACGGACAACGTAAATATCTTCCCGTTCCGCGCGGAACAGACCGCGGGTCGAGTGATAAGGTGAATAACATTTGACCCTATCTCCGTTCAATTATAATCATTTTCATGTACCGCACGACGGTACTTGTACATAAATACTCTTTCGGGAATCATGACACAGGAACATTGACACCACCCTGCCTAGTTCCTCCGCTAATCCCGTTTCACATTCCGAATTAACTTTCCCGTATTATATTTGTAGGATTTTTATTGAATAATTTGTAGTAAATTTGTTAACCTATTTACTTATTTTAATATATATATGAGGCATTCCATGCCAAATCGGACACTTTCGGACCTTACCCCCATCGATTTTTTTTAAATTTTTTATGTGTTTAAGACTTTCTGTCACATCGTATATTCCATTTCAATAGAAAATACATATGTACGTATAGAGGGTGTCCCGGTAAGTACATCGGGATTTAAAAGTCGGCGAACTGCCATCGAACGCTTTGTGAGGAGATCGAATTAGGAGAGAAGATTCTTTACGGTGTCTTTAAAATGCCGTCTATCGTGTTCCTGTTTTATGGCGAAAAAACACATGAAAAACAATGAAATTTGCAATGACGAGCATACTGACCTATCTAGTCCAACGGCGGAAAACCTCTTCTTTCTTCGGACAAGCAAAAGCAAATCCACTCTGTTCGGGAGATTGAAGCAGGTATCAGTTTTACATTGATTCGACCACTCGCACGAACGCAAAATAGCAAGAAATTGTTATCATAAAACATACGAAAACAATTTGCCTTCACGTTTGTCAGTGGTCGCGTCAATCTAAACCTTGATATCTACTTATCGAACTCTACGTTTTTACGATTTTTTAGCTCTAGAAAAAAAAATGACAACCAAAGGCTAGCACGTAGGCACTGTTAAAATTAATTCATTAATTCCGATATACAAAGTATTATCTACAGGATAGTATAATATATTATAGTGTGGAATTTAAGAATTAATTTCAACCGCTCGTACACGTACACATTTGACCGAATCTCCCGAACAGATCGAAATACGTATTTCACTCTGCAATCAAGTGCATCTCAATGGTACAATCAAAACACTGGTAAGTGCAATGAAATGCTACTTCGTTGTCCAATGTATACGTACTCCGCTTAATACTAAGACTACTATTAACATTAGCAAATGGCAGTTGTAACCATTCTCTGCTAACTAATGCTTGTAACAGCATATGCGGAAGTTAATATCGGAGAGAAAATCGCGGTTTAACATGAAAATATAAAGACCAAAGAATAATAAATATTCTATTACCATTTGATATTTATACGGAATTGGAATTGGAACTGAAGTGACGGGAACAAAATTTGCGGTTGCAACTGCCAAATGAAACCCAGATAAAGGCTATTACTTGGCGCGAAATTAAATTAAGCGAAATAAAATTAAGAGAAAAGTAATAGCCTTCCGCTGGCCCTACCTGCTTATAATTAACACATCACACCATTCCGAGAAAGTATGCTACCTGCCTACCTAGCAATCTATATTTAAAAAGAGCAAAACAGGCACACCAACACAATCACTCCACGGTTCTCAATCAACCGCCCGGGTGCATAATAAGCCTAACCCTAGGGAGTACATCCCGGGACGTCTCCGACACCCGAGCTCAAATTCACATCATACTCTTACAAACTAGGTACGTACCAATGCTGAAATCGATTGTAACGCATAATGACCGAGCAAACTATCGCGAACGCGTCAATTTACTAATTTCAATTTTCTCTACGACCAACTGTTGTAGAGATGTTTAAGTTTAAATAATTCACAAGAAGGAAAATGATATGATGCCTCAGAAGGTGTTATATTAGCCTATTATATTACGCAGAAAATAAATATTTGATAATTGAGAAAGCAAATGCGGTATTCGAGAAAAAGCAATGGTCATTGTTAAGTGCTCTACCCGACGTACATGCCACAAACACTACGCATTCATACAATGGCATGTACGTCGGCAGTCAGTAATACGTTATAATCGCCGAAACTACGCCTTAACCAAACCGTCCTCACCGGCCTGAATCATGCATGCCGCACCTCGGCCCATGCATGATTACAGCCTTTAGTGACATGAGTACGGCCAAAATAAGTGCACTTACATTGTGAAGCTAAAAACATCCTGAGCTAAGGTTAGTAATATCTAATGTCTATAACAGATAAGCGGACTAATGACTCTACAAATCTTATTTCTGTTATGTTACAAAATAATTCGAGATTGCAATGGTGAAAATGACTCGACTTTGTAATAGCAAAAATGACTCGATTTTTAATAGGAAAATAATTAAACTTTTAATAGACTGGGCATGCAAGAAACCCTCGAGCGATCCTATCATACGAGCGAATACTCTGCATCACAAAATTATGACATGTGATCTCGCTGTTTGATACAATCTACTCGTCGCGAAATGCCATCTTGATCATTGAAATTTAATGTACGATCGAAAACGAAACGTTCTTAAATACGAACGTATTGACTCTACTTCGCATGTAATATTGATTTAATAATCGCAATTAAACGATTATTAAAGCAAAGTTTGACTCTTATTCAGGAATGTATTCAAACCGCGCAAAACTTTATCAAATTAAATATTTCAAAGGCGAACGCGACCGCGATCAAATATTTTCTACATAAATTGAGCAAGGGAGGCCTATCCTGAGCTAATACATACACATGAAAATGTCCCCTAACAAAAATTGACGAGTTGACTTTTCGCTAAGCGTAGCGAAAAATCTACTCGCGGTCAGTATGCTCGTCATATATTCAGGAAGAATAATTACAACGAGTCACCCGTGTCGCTTCGGACCAATCATCCTACGACATGATGGATGACTCGAGGGACTTAAAAATTTGACTCACCGACTGGTCAAGCATACCACAGGAACACGCTGCATCGACGGATCCTTGACCCTCAGTTCCATAGACCCTCAAGTTGAATCTGCATTCTGAACTGTGAGATGTTGGTTCTGGATCCTGGCGGTGGACTTGTGGATTGTAGATTCCGGACCCAAGCCCATCATAGAGTAAGACCACGTCTCGTCTACCAGAATTCGAACCAGATTTGGACCACCAGAACGCAAAGTATGGACCATGGACTTCCACCCTATGTATTATATTATTCCATTATTTCTGTCGTATCGTGTACTTACATATCTAACACGTTACGTATTCTTAACCATAATAGTTACAGTACAGCTGTTTTCAACATGTGATCCACAATGTTCTAATTTATTTTCAAACAATTTCTATTAAACTACTAAGTTTGCTTCAAATTCCGTATTTTTTAGGAATTTGCAACATTCTTCTAGCCATCAACACCTAACTATGGTAATTTCAACAAATATTTGAACTGGACATTAATGCAAGTTGGTATTATTGCTGTTCAAAAATAATTTCTTAGTAGACAGTTATGCAATGCGGTATTTCAATTACTGGCTTTGCGCATGCGCATTGCTATATAGCGCGTCACGCAGTGTTGAAATGTACAATAATTGCATTTTATGCATAAAATAGAACATACAAGCTTGAATTGAATCGCGAAGCACATGCTACCATAAACAAAATGCGAAATAAGAATGGTACAGAAGATTAAACTCACCAGACTGAGGCCAGGTTGAGAAAAATGTGCTGTATGCGTTGCAAAACTTGTTGTTTTTTTCAGGCTGTGAGAGCTACTGAAAATAATGTCGAATATTTCGATTAAAACTCAATATCCTGTCTATGCTTATAATTGACTATGTTACTCGCTGCTCAAGGCACAAGATCTTTGTTAATTTAGTAATGGAGAAACAAATATTAATTAATAAATGGTCAAAAATTGTGGAGCTCACCTTTCGCGATGATACTTGTGGCACTTTCTTGTCGAAACTAGCTGGACCAATCAACGAGCGCTGCGCGCGCAACTGTCCGTTCGTTCAAATTGCAACATTGCAACGTCCCGCCATTCCCAACCATGCAAAATTTGACAAGTACATTTCTAGTACGATACATGCTAAGTAGTCAGAGTATTCAACAAAAATCTGGTAATACTGCAGGTCTACCTCCTTAATAACGTATTGAATATGGTCAGACTCACCGAAGCTGCCAAAAGATTGCAAAAATTCTTCAACTACGTCACAGCATCCGTGATTTCCTATGCCAGCAAGCGTACCTGGAATCAATGTCATGTATTTCATTTAAAACACTATGTGCAGGAAAAACATATCGTCAATTAAATTGCCGGGCACTCAATTTGCAATATTTTTACAAATTTGGGGGTGGAACAACAAATATTTATCAATTAATTGTGTAAAATGACAGAGCTCACCTCGTATGACGACACTGCTGGCACTCGCTGAGTGAAACTAACCCAACCAAACACAACCAATCAGAACGCGCGATGCGGGCGCCGTTCTTGATCAGTTCAAACTGTCTGCTTGCTTGTCCACTGTCGCCTAACCATAATGTGATCAAATTTGTGAGTGCTTTTTGAACTTTGTACGCGTGAAATATGTGTTTGCGTTGACATTCAGTATTAATTTGTTGTTACCGCGAGTGTAATAGTTGCGTCAAATGCTTAGATATAATAATCTCTTCAAAAGTTGTGCAAAAACCTACAAAACCTGCCAGATCAGTTTGTGTCTTTATTGTGCAGATGAGCTCATGTGTCTTAAGGTAAGATCTAGACATAAAATATTATTGCATCACTTGAATGTTGCCTGATACTTAAGGCACAACTTGGTCAATAAACATTTTGCTGAAAACATTTTGAAAAATATGTGTTGACATCATGTTCTCACTTGAGAATACTTGTGGATAAACTGCTCTAACAAACGGAAAGCCAAAATCAAAAGTGTCCCTCAATCTTGCTACTATTACAAAAACCTGTAGATAGAACACAATAATTCCATTTATTGAACATAATGGATAAAAACTTGTCATTCAGTGGCAAGTGTATACGTCAGTGCAATTGAAAATTCAGTCATTTTAATATCCTAAACACAGTAAGATACGTTTCAGCTGTGTGGGTTCTTATATTTCATCGATTGAGATTTATACATTAGCCCATACTTTCTATCCTAAAGTGGTTTTCCTCTGAACTATTGCAGTTAAACTAGAACCAACTATTGTTGTTTCATTTTATGTTCTCTAAGGTTATCTGTAACAGGATAAAGAATTGTCTGAGGTGCAAAACTTGTAAGCAAAAATTGTAACTCATAAAAATATTTTGAGAAAGAAAAATTTAGCAAACTATTCAGTTTGTATGTCCATGATATGAGCCACAATTTTTACTTACAAGTTCTGCACCTCAGACAATTCTTTAGCCTGTTACAGATAACCTTAGAGAACATAAAATGAAACAACAATAGTTGGTTCTAGTTTAACTGCAATATTTCAGAGGAAAACCACTTTAGGATAGAAAGTAGGGGCTAATGTATAAATCTCAATCGATAAAATATAAGTTCCCACACAGCAGAAACTTATCTTACTGTGCTTAGGATATTAAAATGACAGAATTTTCAATTGCACTGACGTATACACTTGCCACTGAATGACAAGTTTTTATCCATTATTTTGAATAAATGGAATTATTGTGTTCTATCTACAGGTTTTTGTAATATAAGCAAGATTGAGGGGCACTTTTGATTATGGCTTTCCGTTTGTTAGCACATTTTTGTCCACAAGTATTCTCAAGTGAGAACATGATGTCAACACATATTTTTCAAAATGTTTTCAGCAAAATGTTTATTGACCAAGTTGTGCCTTAAGTATCAGGCAACATTCAAGTGATGCAATAATATTTTATGTCTAGATCTTACCTTAAGACACATGAGCTCATCTGCACAATAAAGACACAAACTGATCTGGCAGGTTTTGTAGGTTTTTGCATAACTTTTGAAGAGATTATTATATCTAAGCATTTGACGCAACTATTACACTCGCGGTAACAACAAATTAATACTGAATGTCAACGCAAACACATATTTCACGCGTACAAAGTTCAAAAAGCACTCACAAATTTGATCACATTATGGTTAGGCGACAGTGGACAAGCAAGCAGACAGTTTGAACTGATCAAGAACGGCGCCCGCATCGCGCGTTCTGATTGGTTGTGTTTGGTTGGGTTAGTTTCACTCAGCGAGTGCCAGTAGTGTCGTCATACGAGGTGAGCTCTGTCATTTTACACAATTAATTGATAAATATTTGTTGTTCCACCCCCAAAATTGTAAAAATATTGCAAATTGAGTGCCCGGCAATTTAATTGACGATATGTTTTTCCTGCACATAGTGTTTTAAATGAAATACATGACATTGATTCCAGGTACGCTTGCTGGCATAGGAAATCACGGACGCTGTGACGTAGTTGAAGAATTTTTGCAATCTTTTGGCAGCTTCGGTGAGTCTGACCATATTCAATACGTTATTAAGGAGGTAGACCTGCAGTATTACCAGATTTTTGTTGAATACTCTGACTACTTAGCATGTATCGTACTAGAAATGTACTTGTCAAATTTTGCATGGTTGGGAATGGCGGGACGTTGCAATGTTGCAATTTGAACGAACGGACAGTTGCGCGCGCAGCGCTCGTTGATTGGTCCAGCTAGTTTCGACAAGAAAGTGCCACAAGTATCATCGCGAAAGGTGAGCTCCACAATTTTTGACCATTTATTAATTAATATTTGTTTCTCCATTACTAAATTAACAAAGATCTTGTGCCTTGAGCAGCGAGTAACATAGTCAATTATAAGCATAGACAGGATATTGAGTTTTAATCGAAATATTCGACATTATTTTCAGTAGCTCTCACAGCCTGAAAAAAACAACAAGTTTTGCAACGCATACAGCACATTTTTCTCAACCTGGCCTCAGTCTGGTGAGTTTAATCTTCTGTACCATTCTTATTTCGCATTTTGTTTATGGTAGCATGTGCTTCGCGATTCAATTCAAGCTTGTATGTTCTATTTTATGCATAAAATGCAATTATTGTACATTTCAACACTGCGTGACGCGCTATATAGCAATGCGCATGCGCAAAGCCAGTAATTGAAATACCGCATTGCATAACTGTCTACTAAGAAATTATTTTTGAACAGCAATAATACCAACTTGCATTAATGTCCAGTTCAAATATTTGTTGAAATTACCATAGTTAGGTGTTGATGGCTAGAAGAATGTTGCAAATTCCTAAAAAATACGGAATTTGAAGCAAACTTAGTAGTTTAATAGAAATTGTTTGAAAATAAATTAGAACATTGTGGATCACATGTTGAAAACAGCTGTACTGTAACTATTATGGTTAAGAATACGTAACGTGTTAGATATGTAAGTACACGATACGACAGAAATAATGGAATAATATAATACATAGGGTGGAAGTCCATGGTCCATACTTTGCGTTCTGGTGGTCCAAATCTGGTTCGAATTCTGGTAGACGAGACGTGGTCTTACTCTATGATGGGCTTGGGTCCGGAATCTACAATCCACAAGTCCACCGCCAGGATCCAGAACCAACATCTCACAGTTCAGAATGCAGATTCAACTTGAGGGTCTATGGAACTGAGGGTCAAGGATCCGTCGATGCAGCGTGTTCCTGTGGTATGCTTGACCAGTCGGTGAGTCAAATTTTTAAGTCCCTCGAGTCATCCATCATGTCGTAGGATGATTGGTCCGAAGCGACACGGGTGACTCGTTGTAATTATTCTTCCTGAATATATGACGAGCATACTGACCGCGAGTAGATTTTTCGCTACGCTTAGCGAAAAGTCAACTCGTCAATTTTTGTTAGGGGACATTTTCATGTGTATGTATTAGCTCAGGATAGGCCTCCCTTGCTCAATTTATGTAGAAAATATTTGATCGCGGTCGCGTTCGCCTTTGAAATATTTAATTTGATAAAGTTTTGCGCGGTTTGAATACATTCCTGAATAAGAGTCAAACTTTGCTTTAATAATCGTTTAATTGCGATTATTAAATCAATATTACATGCGAAGTAGAGTCAATACGTTCGTATTTAAGAACGTTTCGTTTTCGATCGTACATTAAATTTCAATGATCAAGATGGCATTTCGCGACGAGTAGATTGTATCAAACAGCGAGATCACATGTCATAATTTTGTGATGCAGAGTATTCGCTCGTATGATAGGATCGCTCGAGGGTTTCTTGCATGCCCAGTCTATTAAAAGTTTAATTATTTTCCTATTAAAAATCGAGTCATTTTTGCTATTACAAAGTCGAGTCATTTTCACCATTGCAATCTCGAATTATTTTGTAACATAACAGAAATAAGATTTGTAGAGTCATTAGTCCGCTTATCTGTTATAGACATTAGATATTACTAACCTTAGCTCAGGATGTTTTTAGCTTCACAATGTAAGTGCACTTATTTTGGCCGTACTCATGTCACTAAAGGCTGTAATCATGCATGGGCCGAGGTGCGGCATGCATGATTCAGGCCGGTGAGGACGGTTTGGTTAAGGCGTAGTTTCGGCGATTATAACGTATTACTGACTGCCGACGTACATGCCATTGTATGAATGCGTAGTGTTTGTGGCATGTACGTCGGGTAGAGCACTTAACAATGACCATTGCTTTTTCTCGAATACCGCATTTGCTTTCTCAATTATCAAATATTTATTTTCTGCGTAATATAATAGGCTAATATAACACCTTCTGAGGCATCATATCATTTTCCTTCTTGTGAATTATTTAAACTTAAACATCTCTACAACAGTTGGTCGTAGAGAAAATTGAAATTAGTAAATTGACGCGTTCGCGATAGTTTGCTCGGTCATTATGCGTTACAATCGATTTCAGCATTGGTACGTACCTAGTTTGTAAGAGTATGATGTGAATTT
Source organism: Anoplius nigerrimus (assembly GCA_914767735.1). Classification (NCBI taxonomy): domain Eukaryota; kingdom Metazoa; phylum Arthropoda; class Insecta; order Hymenoptera; family Pompilidae; genus Anoplius; species Anoplius nigerrimus. The sequence goes on from OU612086.1 coordinate 1,278,146, forward strand.
GAGCTCGGGTGTCGGAGACGTCCCGGGATGTACTCCCTAGGGTTAGGCTTATTATGCACCCGGGCGGTTGATTGAGAACCGTGGAGTGATTGTGTTGGTGTGCCTGTTTTGCTCTTTTTAAATATAGATTGCTAGGTAGGCAGGTAGCATACTTTCTCGGAATGGTGTGATGTGTTAATTATAAGCAGGTAGGGCCAGCGGAAGGCTAATACTTTTCTCTACGTGCTAGCCTTTGGTTGTCAATTTTTTTTCTAGAGCTAAAAAATCGTAAAAACGTAGAGTTCGATAAGTAGATATCAAAGTCTAGATTGACGCGACCACTGACGAACGTGAAGGCAAATTGTTTTCGTATGTTTTATGATAACAATTTCTTGGTATTTTGCGTTCGTGCGAGTGGTCGAATCAATGTAAAACTGATACCTGCTTCAATCTCCCGAACAGAGTGGATTTGCTTTTGCTTGTCCGAAGAAAGAAGAGGTTTCCCGCCGTTGGACTAGATAGGTCACTATGCTCGTCATTGCAAATTTCATTGTTTTTCATGTGTTTTTTCGCCATAAAACAGGAACACGATAGACGGCATTTTAAAGACACCGTAAAGAATCTTCTCTCCTAATTCGATCTCCTCGCAAAGCGTTCGATGGCAGTTCGCCGACTTTTAAATCCCGATGTACTTACCGGGACACCCTCTATACGTACATATGTATTTTCCATTGAAATGGAATATACGAAGTGACAGAATAGATATTTTCGAATAAAGAATAAAAATAGAACGAAAAGAGAACGATCAAATTGGTCCATTTTTCGCAATGTTATGAGCATTTGAAAAAAATGAGCCCGAATTTTAAGAAAATTCATATTTTCGAAACGGATGGTCAAAAAAATCTGAAAAAATTCATGATCGCGTATTTCATCAGTTTAAAAAACATAAAAAATTAAAAAAAAAATCGAAGGGGGTGAGGTCCGAAAGTGTCCGATTTGGCATGGTCCTCATATATATCAGTCTATGTAACCTATGCGTCTGAAGTATGATCGGTGGTCGTCTTCGTCGTCGATCGTTTTCTATCGCAGGTCTTAAACTTTACCTAAACACAAGATAACATTCACGCCTCACGCATTCTCGCATCCACTCGGCATTGTCCCATGCACTCACTTTCGCATTCATTCGAAGCGTTCACTGACTTTTCTCCCGTGTACACACACACATCACACATATTAAAACCTACGTTGTGCCGTACCAAAAAATCAGTTCCGCACAGGCATGGTTTTCATATACGAAGTAATAAGTAATAACGCTTGTTCCAGTTACTAACTTTCTGTACAACCCCCCCCCCCCCCCCCTCTCCCTCATAATATAATAACACGTGCCCGAAAAACAGTGACCAGAAACCATAACCAGCATCAATTCGTCTCGTCCCCCCCCCACCCTCCTCCCAATCCCATTCACCCAAAAACCTACAATACGCCCCCATTCGCTCGTCACGCGCCGGTCGTCCGTCCTGGCCGGGGAGAGGGGAAAAAAAAAAGTGGCGAGCAAACAAATTCCAAGGCCCCCCGCGTTAATCCCGCTCCACTTCATTCCATCCCGGCATTCTCCGGCGCCGTTCCTCTTTCCGCGAATCGGCCCGAAAGGGGTCGCCTCGCGCAGGGTCGGCCGGGGGTGGCCGGGGGTGGCCGGGGGCCAGATAGACGCATCGATACGTGACAAACGCACTTTAGTACCTGTCGCACTCCGGGTCGGCGCACTAAACTACTGGAACGCGCAATAAAAAGCGCCGTTAAAAGCGTCCTGCCTCGCTCCCACTCGCGCCCTGGGCCGTAAAGCGAACATTTCGATTTGAGTACCGCCGCGGCGAGAGAATAGGAGAACGAAAATCCACGGGTGTCGAGGGCCGGAAGGGGCTTGGTGGAGTCGGGAGGGCAGAGAGGGCGGACGGCGGGCGCAGGGTGAAAGGGGGAGGGAGTGGTACGCAGGGTCGGGGTTTAGTGGCCGAGGGCGAAACGGAAATTCCGAGTTTCCGCGAGAACGGTCCCGAGAGCGCACTCGAGTTTTTCCTGGAGGCGCATCAATTAATACTCCCCGCCGCCTGCACTCGAAGTCGGGACGACCAGGCACGTTCCTTCGGAAGTTGCGCGCAATTTCGCCGATCTTCGCGCGTCTTCGCGCGTCTTCACCGCCGCTCGGCCGCGAGTGAGCGCGCGAATGAGCGCGCGCGGCGTTCCCATTTATCAAGAGTCGCGCGGCCCGCGACCGCTCGAGGATGCAATCTTTATGAAGGACGCCGGTTGAGAGGCGGCGGTCAAGTGAAGGAAGTCCGAGTGCCAGCAGGGGGAGGGGGGAGATTATTAAAAGCGTTCGGCGGCGAAATCTTCGGCGGGAGGTCGGCTAACGAGCGGAAAGCTGTTTTTGGAGCCGGATTTCAGCTGGTTGGATGGTGGAAGGATTTAATGGTGTTTTAATCGGGATTGGGTTCTCGAGAAAGTTTTTCGGATGTGGGATTAATTTGGGGCGTTTTGATGGTTGGTACGTATTACGTTTTATTTGCAGGTGTTGTATACTTTGTCCGTTGGTTCTTGCGGAATTCTGTTGAATGACGCTTTCGTTATGAAAGCGTAGCTGTATTGGCTTGAAACTGGATGAATGCCGAAATAATTCCTATTACTGATTCATTTTTTTTATTACACCTTATACCTATTAGTCCGCATGTTTAATACTTCGCTTCTCTCCGCGATCATACGCAAGTCCTAGAAAAGCAATCTTTTCAACCCGCTAACTTATCAATTCCATATTCAGCGTCATTACCAAAATTGCCCTCTACACCCAACGGAACACCCTTCAGCCCTACATAATAAAGAGAGTCCATTCAATCCTCCAACTCCAGATGACACGAACCCTCCTAATACCACCTTAACATTATTCCAATATCGGCAGGCCTTCGGTATCCAAAATCCGTCATCGCATCCCTGAAAAGGGGCAATCTTATCATCCCCTATTAACTCCGCCATGCCCCAATCTCATCCTTTCACTCCCATGCCGAGCGACATTAACGAAATTGCTCCCAGTCCCGCCAACCTTCATCGAACCCTGGTCGACCCCCCCCCCCCCCCTCCTTTTTCCGAAACCTTGGCCGGACCTTGCGGCTCGTCCGTAAGGTCGACGATAACGAACTCGGGATATCTCATTTCTGCGAACGTTTGGTCCCAATGCCGCAGGTCGCCCGGACACGCCGCACAACTGTTCGCTTTTGAACCAGACGGCCGACTCCCTCTACGTCGAGTGCGCGGAGGGCTTCGACGGCGGTCTGCCGCAAAAGTTTACGATTCAGGTGGACAAGGAGAGCGGTGGTGCCGGCGGAGGACCGCCGAAGCCGGCGACCACGATATACAATCAGACGAACAAAGTTCCCTCCTTCTCGGTGGGCAACCTCGAGCCGGGCACCACCTACGACGTCCGCGTCTATTCGAGCAACGCCAAGGGACGCAGCGACGTCGTTCAGATACGCGCCACCACCCTCAATCTGCCGGAGAGACGAACAGGTGAGTGCCGAGAAGTCGTCGATCATTCGTCGATCATTCGTCGATCATTCCTCGCCGACGGATCCGGTACGATCCGGAGGCAGGAATGATCGAGAGGTGCGGATCGAGAGGGATCGGATTAAGCGAAGGACCTACGTCACGGAATCTTTTGTAATTGACTGTGATTCTGCGATTTCATTTGAGCACTGTCCGCCACGCTGCACGGCCTTGCATCGTAGAGCGTCCAGGGATCGAGCCTAACTGTAGATGCACACGCGGACGTTTGTATTGTACTATACGATGCATATGTATATCGAGCGCGGGGCTTGGCGAAGGTTGTAGTTCCAAGTTCTTTCGGGATTTACTGTCCTTCGGGCAGCTTTCGGCGCGGTGTTCATGGGGTGATTTTCGAATTTTTTGTGAGAGGGGTGATTTTTTTGGATTTTGTAAAGATGTGTTTATAACGATTTATTAAGGGTTTTCGGTCTATTTTGAGATAGGTATGGTTTGAAATTATGACTTTTGGGTTATTAATGCTGTTACTTGCTCGGTAAAAAACTGTTAGAAGTAGGGAATGTTATTAAGACAGGTTCAGACAAGTTATTTTTATATGTTGGGGAGTACATTCGATCTCTATAACGTTACGTTCTTTTACATTATTAAACTTTAAATTAAATGAAGCAAAAAAGGGAACATCAGGAAAATGTAATAAATTTCCAGTTTGATTATCGACCAAGTACTTCTTTCACTACATTCGTAAAAAAGGGTATTCATTTTATTGTTATTTATTACAAATGTATAGTAAGATCAGGTAAAATACGAAAATTACACCCATTTTGAGAAACATCGTACGCTTCACGTTGGAAATTATGATAAGAGTCTTTTGTTTCGCGTACCACCCCTTGTTCGAGGCGCGCATAAGCGCGTAATGTACTTCTCACCCTTCTCTACGTTCACCCTTCCGTTCCTTGATGGTTTCCTTCCCTCGGTTGACCTCTCGAGCGCGATTAGATCAGCGTTGGTTGACTTGAAGTGACTTATCGAGCGTCGCACGATTCCCGCTTTTTATTCTTGCCTCTTAAGAGTATACTTTCACAAGATTAATCTCGACGATTAGCGCTAATTTTTGAACAGAACGATGCTTGGGAGATCGATACCGTGAGCGACTTATAATGTTAATGAATTGACCGACTTGGACGACCGCAATTAACTCATTACAAGAACATACTTTTATTAACATCATACGGAGTAAAGTCGAAATTATACGGATGTGAATTAAATGAACTGGACAACAGACCTATCAAATACGAATATTCTACTGTTCATTTTAATGTTTCTTTAGCTTACCGCTCTGTCTACAAAATGTCAATACCAAAACTACTCGTTGTTTAAAAAAATTGCGAATTAATTTGTCAAGATTATCGTAACCTGAATTGATTGACTTTGACGAGCGCTATTAATTAATTACAAGTACATGCTTTCCATTAATATTATATTCAGTAAAGACAAAATTATACAGAGATATATTCAATCAATTAGGCAACTGACCTATCATATATGCGAAGATTCTTCTGTTCATCTAATACATTTCTTGTGCAAACATTTACTTTAACTCATCGCTCTGTTTACAAAGCATCTAGACTATACGTACACGCTGTTTCAAATGCTGCATCAATTCATTAACACCATCATAAATTGAATTGACCTACTTCGACAAGCGTAATTAATTAATCACAAATACACACTTTCCACTAATATCACAGTCAACAAAGTCAAAGTGATACGGATGTGAATTAAATCAACTAGACAAGTGACCTATCGATTGCGAATATTCTACTGTTAATATCATTGTTCCTTCAGTTTACCGTTCTGTTCGCAAAACATCTACACCAAACCTACTCGCTGTTTCAAAAATTGCGTATCAATTCGTTAACATTATCACAAATTAAATACTTTCCACTAGTATCATACTCAAACAAATCAAAATGATACGGATGTAAATTCAACTGGCAACTGACCTATCAGATGCGAACATTTTAGTGTCAATCTGAATTTAGCTTTAGCTTACACACTTTGTACACAATACATCTCCACTAAACCTACACGCTGTTTCAAAAGCTACATCAATTCATGAACACTATCACGAACCCGACGCCGATCTCTCTCGCATCTTCGCAGTCGAACATTGACACGATCTTGTAAAAGAATCCAAACAAAAAATTATGATAAGATGCGTGAAAGCGTGCGTCGCCCGTAGTAGTTGCATCCTAGAGGTTGACGACGACTCTCCCTGCAACGAAGTAGACCCCTTGAAAGCTCACTGTAGCAGGGCGCACGTTCAAGCGTAGTCAAATCGTAGACCGACCCTTATCTTCCCGCCAATTACAATTATTTCTCTACCGATCAACCCACTCCACCTCCACCCCCTCTTCCACCCCCTTTCCGGAACACTTCTGACACTTTCATTCTTCCCAGAATCGCGGCAAAGCGAGCGCGTTAATCACTATCCGCGCATAATGATTATCGGCGTAACGAATCAGCCGAGCACGCGCAGAATGCGAAATTACGGTAATTAATTTCGTGGATACCGTTGATAATCGGCGGCGCGGGGGCGTTTACCTCGGAAACGAAATATCGCCGCGGCCATTTCCCCGTATTATTACGTGACCGTTCCGCGCCGAACAACGCTTACGGGCGGTAGACTTCTCGAGAGTCTGTCGCCGGGTCACATTTGACCCAGCCATGGAGTAAACTAGACACGGTTTGACGTGCTCGTATAAGCACTTTAGAGTACCCACTTTCAGATTTTGAATGATTTGATTACGAGCTTTGCGATTCAAGACTCCCTATATGAATACGTAGATTGATTTGGTGTGTTTAGACTTATATCGATTGGCGAACGCCGTTAGCTTTCAGCGATTTTCGCCTTTGAATTCTAGGTGAAAAGCGTCGGAAATTTGACGGTTCTTAATTTGGCGCCCGAAAAAAATGTGGGTCGCCGTAAAATAAACTGCCTGACGGATTAATGAAGATGGCAAGGGAAGGGGTGGGGGGAGTGGGGCGTTGATGCGGGTGTGCATGCGGATTAAAGCGAAATAATACGACTACTAAAGTGCGATGCCGAGTACACGCAGAGATAATGCGTATAATGCGAATAAAACGTTTAAACTTGTAACGTCAATGACGGGAATCGGGCGGGACATGATAAATCGCGGACGCGGGGGGTGGCGGAAAATGAATAATCCAGAAATTTCGATGATCAAATTCGGCGCGCGCCGCGAGAGGTTCATAATTCAGGGGCCGGGTGTCTGGGTTTTTAATAAAGGCCGGGGGTTGAAATTGTCCGTTCGCGCCGTAATGAATAACACGTTATCAATAATTCACGGCGTTCGGGGCAGTTAATTTCGACCCTTGACACACTCCCGACGAAACTTGAAATCTATTTTACGAAAAATACGAAAGCTTCGGTTGGAAAGAGTTCGGTTTAATCGTTTGAGTCTCAGGGGTGATTGGAGGGCACTGTCAAAGAATGCTGACCAGTACGATAGTCCTATTTTTTGCGGAAAAATTGACATGTTAACTTTTGCATTCATTTACTTAAGTTCTATGTTTGTAAGATTAACAATATTTTTAATTCGTAATCTCTCAGCCTACGAAAGGTATACAGGTAGTCCTCCTATAATACGGTAGATAGGTTTTTAAAAAATGTCGTGTTGTGTGAAACCGCGTAATATGAGACCCGCAGTCAATACAAAAAGGGGGGTTACGTTCCGAAAATCCGTTAAAAATCAACTTTCTTTTTTAATCCCATATAAGCTTGTTAATTTTGATTAAAAATATAACTTATAACGTAAAAGGAAAAAATTACAAAAAAATATTATTTTCTTTTAATGTAACCTTGATTTAATTAATTTCTCCCTTATCGCTATTCAGTATAATCAAACGAGAACGTTTTTTGAGTAAAGGCACTATATTTCATCATTTCATTCAAAAATCATGTTATTCAATACTGTTCAAGATGATATACAAATGTTTTCGCAATTTTCTAATCGTGTCAGAGCGAAACCGGGTAATAGGATGCCGCGTTGTAGGAGAGCTAACTGTTCATTACTACATATGCATACTATTAGTTTATAAACATTGCAAGTGTTTACTTGAACAGACGTCGCCAGACTGAGTAAACTGTCAGCTATCCATAACATTCAAATGTACTGAAACATTTCGACACAAAATCTAAACAACGCGATCACGGTGCTTTGGACTCAAACGGTTAAATCGGACTAAAGTCGTAAATCCGACACAAATACGATTAACAAAAAAAAAAAGTCCACTTTCGCCAAACTCACCCGAAAATTACGAGATTTATTACGGCTGCCTCGGGTGAAAAAACAATTGAAGCCCAGACGTCCGTCAGTTCGCCATTCATGGCGCGACGTCACGCAAAATCGTCGATGTCGACGGTAGACAAAAGCGAAATTGGAAAAAGGGCCAAAAAGGTCGGCTGCCAATGTCGATAAGCAACGTTTAACATCCCGCGTGTCGCGCGCACGTTTACGACGATACCTGCCAACTGCTGCGAAACAAGTCGACGTTCGGGTCAGCGGTGACCCGGGCACAGGAGATGTCCTGGCGTAACTTCGATCATATCCGACTAGCACTGAGTAAATTACACAAACGCAATTTCCATTCGATCTAACTGTTATGCTGGAGCGAATAAATTTCCAGGAGCGGAATCTTCCAAACAAAAACTGTTCACATTTTTCTTTGCTATTAGCAGAGTTAATTCATAATAGGGTTGTAAACAACCGGTTTTTGACTGTTAATGATCGATGTATAATAATAGACTTTTGGCCAATTCGGTCAGTGTCAAATATATCAACCAGTTACCAAAATTTACGCTTAAATTCATTTAGTATGATTAAACAATTTAGTTGAAAAACATTAATAAACCATTAATAATTTCAAGAAAACCAAAATAACTTTTACCATATATGAAAAATATGTCACCTAGTCAGCTAGCTCCCTGGGAATGAATTTAGCCTGACCGAATTCGCCAAAAACCTATTATTACAGGGTTAGTTCATTGAAAGAATAGACACAGCCAATCAAAGCAGCAATTGGTACTCAGAGTCTCGAGAAGAACTGAACACATCGAAGCATTTATTCAAAACCTTGTACGCATTCCATACTTACCTTCAATTCATGAGACATAACGAGTGGTCCGCGTATACAAACATTACATAACATACGTGCGGGGAGTGTGGAGGAGAAAAGATAGAGTTCCGCGAGTGGAAGAAGAGGAAATAAGGACGTAGAAATCGAATGAGGGATATAACGAGAAATCGAGCGAGCGACGGAAAGAAAGAGAGAGAAAGAGAAGGAGAGCAAGAGAGAGAGAGAGAGAGAGAGAAGAGAGGGACCCTTTTTCATGGCAGCCACTAGACCGTGCCTGGAGCCACTCCAAGGACATAATGCAATTTTATCGGCGAGCATGCCGAAAGGGGAAGGGGGGAGAATGAAAGAGCAGCGCCATCATCCCCCGGCCGCATTCTTCGCGCTAATTGCTAACAATTAACCTTTGAATGCGTGGACGGGCTTGGGATGTAAACGTTGCGCGTGCATGGCGTGCGCGTTAATAATGCGTAGCTAATTGGTGGCGGCTGGCGTCGTAGGTGGCACGTCGCTTGAATGCGTTCCGAGCTCATCCTCCACCTCCGCCTCCACCTCCACTTCATCCCCCACCGCCGTCTCCCGGTACCTGTAATCGGGAATCTCTTGTTTTCGACGACACGGCTTTCGACCGGCTCGACGCTTAATGCGAACCGACGTACTGTACAAATGAAAATTCTGCATGCTCACGCGTCGAACTGATTGGCTTTGCGAAACTTGTAATGTACTGTGAGAAGACAGATATGAGTGTAATGTATAAGTTGGTTTCGTCGTTTCTCGGTGTTAATGTGTGAGAAGGTTGATTACTTTGACGGGGATGACATTGACTGTTAAAAAGTGGAGTCAATGGATTTGGCTTGAGTAAAAGCGAGTTTTTCTATGAATCAACATAAATGTTTTGCTACTGCTGTTTGCTTGTTCTACGTTAAATTTTGGTAAATTAAATTCGAATAGAGTTATTCGTAGAACAAATTATGTAACAGAGAAAATGGCCGATCGAATAAAGAATTTTATGAAGAATAATACAAAAAGATTTTACAAAAGAATAATTACAAGTACGTATACGGCAAAGAAGGTGTAAAATGCGTAATGCCTTGAACTAATTCATGAACTAAAATTAGAAAATTATTCTTAACGCTTGCAACGTATGCTATTCTAGATACAATGAGAAATCTGTTATATTTTCAAGACTTCAGACTTTAACTGGGTCGCCCGCGAGAAACATAAAACTCGTAAAATTCCGAAAAGTGGTAAAATTAGCATAACTAACAGCTAACAGATGACGCGAATCGCTGCACTGAGGACTCACTGTTGTCATCGTCTGCTGAACATATGCCAGATCTAATCAAGAATTAGTCTCTTTTCTCGCCACAAAGCCCAATCAGATCGCCGCACAAAACCAACAACAGTTCAACAAATTCAAGAAGTCGAAGACTATCCGAAATTTTGCACTGCCGCTGAAATACCATCTTCCTTCTAATAACTTCTCGGAACAAGTGCTTCTAATCAAATCTCATCTAGACACGTTTTCAACGTTTGAACCTGTAACCAGGTCACCGTTAAAGCTGAATAGAAGTATTCGTAAAATACGCGAAGCTCGCAAAATGAGAAAGTTGCCGGAGTTCCCGTTTCCGCTGCCGCTCAAAAGTGCGAAATACTTTTTTAATTGCGCTAACTACCTGCAAAAAAAAAGAAAAAAGTCACGAGACCGTCCGCCAGTTTCATCACATTTCACGGATCCCATTCCGCGACGCATTAGGGAATACCTCGACGTTATCAATAATTCGTCAAATACCTCGCTGATAGCGATCGTCGGAGTACACCAAAAACGCATTAAACGGACTGATCCTTCCCTCCACCCCCACCCCTCGACCTCCCCATTTTCTCTGCCGACCTGACTTCCAAATTAAACGTAACACGGCCACGAACGTCAAAATTGCGCACAATTACTCCCTGTCCGTTTCAAATGAGATTCCATAAGAATGTACGCTTCCGGCAGGGAGAGAAAGGCAACAATTTTCCAAAAAAACTCGTCGACATGCAAAATTTGCAGGCCCCTTTCTATTTTTGATCATTCGTCGGCTAATGAAGCCGAACAAAGTGTAAAGAGACTTCTTCGTGAGAAATGACCGATAGAGCGAAACGCAGAAATTTTGATCCGTTTTCTTGTCTACCACCCCCATATATAAACAGTGTAGCTGAATATAATGGCCCTGATGGTAAAATGGCCCTAAAATGAATTAAACTATGAATGAGTTGCTGGATACCTTACGACGAACAAAACATTTGTGTGAAGTTTCAACTTTCGACGTGTTTCCGGTGTTTGCTTTCGTACTAGATAAATTTTCTTTTTTTAAATCTAAGAAAAATCTGGAATGTGTGAACCATTACCAGATAATCTCTGATTTGTTTAATTTATTTTTATACACCACTGATAAGCTGGGAAGAGTACCCGGTGTTACGTTTTAACCCCCCACACTCCAGACACAAATTATAAACTGACACGAATAATTCTCCTTTCATAATAACATTAATTTCATCATTTATCCTGCCGGTAGGATACAAGGCAGTGCTTAAACATACAACACGGTAAACAAGTCTATATACATACCTATAACTTACTTAATCTGAATAAGTGCTAAAGAATATTTCAAAAAATAAAATGTTCCATGACAGAAAAGTCATTATTAAGATTGGGCCAGACATTTTGACCGCTCCATATTTCTAGCGTTAATTCGGTTTAGAGGCGCTTTTTGTCATCTTATTCGACTGTACCCTTCCCGACCTGTCCCGAATCCCGGATGTGCGCGATTTGGGAATACGGTCGATACGTCAGTCATGCCCGAAAACGTTGCGTACACGATATATAGCCCAGGCTCGGTATTAGAGGTAAAGTCGGACGCAGTTGTAACGGATCGAGCCAACGACGACGTCAATATATAAACCAGTGAAATCGAGTTTCGGAGTGCGGCAAGTTGCAAGGGGTGGAGAGGAGGATGAATAGGGACAATGTGGGAGACGGTAGGATAGAGAGAGAAAGAGGAGGAGGGAGGGAGAGACAGATCGACAGAAAGAGAGAGAGAGAGAGAGAGAGAGAGAGAATGTGGAGTATTTTGGGAGTGTCGTTGCGCCAGTCTGGGCTTTTCCCGTTCGAACGCGAATGGCAGGTATCGACTGCGCTTTGACATTTATATTACGAGGCCAATGCGCCGATCTGTTCGCTGCCGTTGCCACGCGTATGCAAATTAATAGCGGCTGCCGCGTCCGGCCACCTCGGACAGCCCTCGTTCAACTCTACGCACGCCATTCGTCCTCTCCCTCTCTCCCTCTCTCCCTCTCTCCCTCCCTTTCTCTCTCTCTCTTCTTTTTTTCGCCACAGTCGAGCTCTCGAACGCGTCGAATCGACATCGAACTTCCTGCCGCCTAAACGTTCGTTTAATTGGACGTCCGTATTTAATTAGACGGGGTCGAGTTCGTCGTGCGTGACCTTGATTAGGTGGGATTTTACGGGAAAATCTTGTGACGTCAACGATTGCGGGTTGTACAGTGTAAAAGTATGCGTTTGAGTTGGGAGAGGGATGAATAAAAATGGGAGGTGGGAGAGTCAGATTTCGGAGTACAGTGAGGTACAAAAGTAGTTGAGGGATTAGGATGGGGTGCTCGTGGAATAATTGAAATATTTTTGTACGCGATCGGGAGATATGCAGAAATACAGATCATAATTTAAACGGGGTATATTTCAAATATTCGTTAGAATTCCATGACTATAAAATTTCTCTAGAAATTTTATATTTATATATCGGCCACGAGAAAATTTGAACACGTACAATTGTCACATAGTGTATGTTTAGCTTTATAACTGCTGTAATACATAACACCTTAGTAGGAGTAGCTTGATAACTGTTAGTCGATTTATTTCTAGCGGCAATTATATGTGGCTTTCGCAATATGTGTGTATATGTGTAGTACATATTTCGTGACCGTCACCGTTTCTGAATGTATTTCAAATTTGACCGTTTCTAGTAGTGTCACATACGACGTTAGCGATACTTTTGACTTTAACACGAAACGAATTGATAGCGAAATATATTGTACATCGGATGCGAGTGTTCAAATACTTTCGTGACGCCACTGTATCGGAGCGTCTATAACGACGGCTGTCCGGCGAGCGACGAATTTATATTGATGGAACTTTAGCGTTTGTATTAAAACGCAACGCTGTCTGTCACGTCGGGGCCAGCCGCGAGGACGAGAACGAAGCTGGACGAATTTTAGTTCGGAGCCAGCAATTGCGTTTTGTTTCTTCATTCTCTCGCCGAGCATGCGGCTCTCCGTATGAATATTTAAGACCGCAGAGTAATTCGGTATTGTTTTCTCATGTCGCGGGCGCAATTTTGTTGACAATTGCGCGAATGGCGGAGGCTGAATGTATCGTCAAACTATCACGTGAGGTGATTTTTAGTGCTTATTTTTCTTTTATATTTTCAGCTTTATATCGCTCCTCGTTGATTTCATGTTGGTTTGAATTTATTTCTTTACAAAATTCAGTTGTTACGATTATGTATGGTGTGCCCATATATATATATGGGCTGGTTACTTTGAAAGTGTGTCCATTTAAAAAAAAAACGAAATTTCACGTAAGTGAACAGTTTACACTACGTCAATTATAAATTATATATCTAATTTTTTTTCTAACTATTGACTTACATCACTTTCAAAATAAACGGTCCATATATATAATGCATTATTGTTACAAATCTGGATTGTAAAAATTGATATTCAAATTTACATTGAATCAGTCATCATCGAAATCTTCAATTGCATAAGTCGTCACAAATAAGCACTACATAATAATTAATGAATAAGAGTTAATAATCACACCAAAACTGATCAAATCGTGTTGACTCTCCCAAACGCAAGCAAAGACTACAGACTCGTAATTTCCGTGGTAATAGTCATAGTAATAGTCGTAGTTTCAAAGGTAAACGTCCTCGCGAGCATACGCGCTGAAAAAGTTGAATTTAAATGTCCGACTTCTAATTATTTAGCCGTAAAATGTAGCACGATAACTACGCTGATTAAATCAGTCGAACTGTGTCATCCAATCAGAACACATAAAACTCCAAATAGCCCCTCTGCAACCAACACTCCTGCAGCTAACAACCCTCTTTCGACCCTAGACTCCCAAAACACGCAACCTCACTTAGTATCCTCATCTAATAGAAATCTTCCTTCGAGTACGTGCTCTAATAAACTCTAAACTAACTTCCTATTCAAAACTTTGGTATCTTCAAAAACTTGCATAATAACCACCCTTTGTAGAAACTACTGGCCCTACTTCCCTGTCTTAACCCAAAATTCCCAATTCTTTAGAAAAGTGTATAATGACCACCATCCAAAATCAATAAACTCCACCGGACATACACCCCTAAAAATAATTGAACCCTCTTTCCCCACATTCAAAACCAACTTACTGTACTCTTCAATCGTCAATTCCATGAGATCCAGCAATAAAGTTCACACAATACTAGCGTAACATGCACCAAACCCAAAATGAGAACTTTCCACCTCAAACCTCACGAAAACTGCATGAAACAATAAACTACATATAACATCACCGAAACATTCACCAATCACAAAATTTGAACCTGCTATCTCAAATCTGGCTAATCCTGAAATTCACTAAAAAAAACTGCATGCATGTGCGACTGTACAACCCTACAGTACCTTACAAGACAACATAACACCGAAACAATGAACTCCGCATAACACGACCGTAACATTCACCAGCTACAAAATCAGAACTCAATCCAAACCTCTTCAACTCTAAAATCCCCTAAAAAATTGCATATAACACCACCGCAATATTCACCTATCAAACAATCGGAACCTTCCAATTCAACCCTAAAATCTCCCCAAGAATTGCATGACACAATGAACTCCAGACAATACCACCTTCTACGACCACAAGATGAGAACTTCCAGACCAACCCCACCATCCCCCAAAAAACCATCTTCACCGAAAAAACAGCCCAATCCAGGATGCCCTAAGACAGTATCCCATCCCCTACGCTTCACCATGAGCAACCCCCGAACCAAGTCACTTGACCGCCCGCCACCCCGAACAGCGAAGTAGCGTGTAGAGGAAGCTGAGGCAGGTGTGTTGCACCGATATGGTAGCAGGTGAGAGGCTGGCTCGACCTCCGTCCCCGGAGAATTGCACGATCCGCGAGGAGAGCAGGACGACCGTCAGGGTGAGCTGCGCGGAGAGCGAGTACTTCGACGCGAACACTGCCACCTATGTACTTCAGGTGTTCGACGCCGACACGAGGCGCCTCTTGGCCTCGGCGACCAGTCTGAGCCCTAGCTTGCTCGAGGTCACGGACCTGCCGGCCGAGAGGAGCCAGTCAGGCCTGGTGCTCTCCCTTAGGATCATGACGGCGCACGCTACCAGCGACGCGACCGTACTCCACAGCCCGCACTTTGTACAGGAGGGTAAGACCCAGGAGCATCAACGTTACCCAGGTAGGGCCCAGGCTAGTCTTCCCCATTCGACCTGCGCGCCCTCTACCGTGCGAACCTAACCTCAATTCGTGGATCGATCGTTCGTGGATCACTCGCTCTCGGAGTCTTCATCGGCGGTCGACGGTCGACGGTCGACGCTCGTTGGCTTGACGGTCGTTGGCTTGACGCTCGTTGGCTTGACGCTCGTGTCATCGTCCTCTGTTTGACGGTGGGGGGATCTTTCGCGTGCTTTCGGAGGATCGTTTTGGCTAAATTTTTGCAGATCTTCCGTAATCGCCAAAAATCGTCGGAAAATGTGTACGGAGTAACTGTGCACTGGAGATGATTACGAACATGTTTGATGTAACAGTTCACTGGTCATGGTCATGAACATGTTCAGTACAACCGTACATTGAAGCATGATTACGAACATGTACAGTGTAACGGTACACTGGTGCATGGTTTCGACAATGTAAAATGGAACAAAAGCTTGGAGGATAGCTTTGCTGCGATTTTTGGCGGTTGATTTTTGGTGATTATGGAACGTTTGTAATGTTCAAGATTTAGATTAATTCTATGATCTGAATGCATTTGTTTTTATTGGGGATGTGTTTGCTTGTAGTGTTTCTTTGTTTATTTTTCTAATTTTTTGGATTAGTTTGTAGTTTAGATACTTGTTTGCTTCGAGGTACTTTTTGTTGTTTATGGAAAAGCAGCCAATAAGTACTTGGACCCAAAGCAATCATCTGTATCAATTTGTGTTTTCTTTGTAGTGGAGTTTGATTTCGTTCTGTAGTTAGTTCAACGGTTTGATTATTGCGTTTTAATTGTGTTCATTCTAATCGACTTTTATGCGATCGATGGTATATATTGGTAATTTACGATTAAGGTACTTTCCGGCGTTCACGGAAGTTTGCGCAACGATGAACGAGAGGTTTACTGTAATTCGATTATTCCAATACGCCCCCATCTATTTCATTCCCTTCAAATGAATCGCGTTATAGCGCGTTCCAAATATCGTCACGCGCTCCTTTGTTGCGTCACTCCGATCGAATTTCGATCAACGAGTTCTACTGCAATTCAATCATTTCTCCTAAAGTCATCTATTCCATCACCGACGCATCATGGCCGCAAATTTCTTTACTGCATACCTTTCGCACAAAAATGCTGAAAAACGTCGAAATTATTCAATATCGATCTTCCTACCAGGACACTTTACTTAAACACTGTTCTCGTTGTTTCTCCAGGCAGAAAATCATTGAACAAACTGTTTGGTTGGCAAGAAAGTATATTCAGTTTTCAAATGTATATAACACAGTAATTTCTTTGAACAACTTCTGTCAGTGTTAAAATATATTCCTTTCGAACTTTGAAAATAGTCACATATAAGTCATACAACAAGATGGAAAATATGTTGTTGATTATTATGTACCTATATGGGTAGTTAAAGAGGACTCAAATAAAAGTGGTCGAAACGTATGAATATAAATTTCCTTAATGGTCCCACTTTGTTCAACAAGAGGATCGAAGGTCATGAATATTGTTGATTAAAGTTCATTCTTTATATAGAATCAAAAACTTTAGTTCACATCACATAACCGAAATTATTTTCTTGCCAATCTAATATTTTCCGAACGTAACATTGCGTGGATCTCATCCGCCATGGAAACAGCAGCTAATCTCTCAATCATCCATATTCAAAGTAATTTCCATGAAATATTCAGCTTTTGCTTTCTCTGCAAGCGTCCCTTATCGAAAATCATCGCGCTAGCTTTCCCGGGCGCCGCGTTATTTCCCTCCCGCCAATGACAGTCACGTTTCAACTTGAATAACCTTGGGGACCGTTCGGATGTTGAACAACGAACCCGCACTATCGTCCGGAATAGATTAGGTAGATCAAATCGCGCCCGATCGCCTAATTAATCGCGAGGCCTTCCCCGAGGCGGCGGGGGTGTCTCGTAAATAAAGTGGAGAGTCTCGTTTCGCGAAGGAGATCCGATTATCGAAGGGGCAGAGATAACCGTACGTATCGCAGTTGGGGGCAAGTATCATGTACAGGGTGTCTCGCTGCAACCCCCGGAAGCCGATTTCCGGAGCGGAAGATAAGTCGGATTGAAGGAATATGACTTTTTTTTTTCGTTTCGTTCGGGAGTAAATCACGTTTCGGGTTCGGCAGAGATTTGGATATCGATTCTCGTAATTTTCAGGTTAAGAGGTCATCTCGATAAGGGGATTCAATTTCGTTTTTTATGAATGAAGCGGAAAAGGAGTAGTTCAATGTTCATTGATTGGAATTTAATTTTTATCGTCGTAATTATGTGTAGTGGACATTTTTTAAGAGACTGTTTGATGAGTTATTACTTTTAGAATCAGTTTTTTTTTTACATGCTTTTGAAAATCGTTCTATGTCTGTATTTCACATATGTAGGCTTGTGAGAAATTGTTTGATTCGGTTTCCTTCAGCAAACGGTGAACATGAATGTAGGAGCTTTGGGAAAATTATTTCTTGCACTTCGAGGTGTATCTTTTTATTGAATTTTCTGAAAAAGATACTCTGTGTTCACAATACACACATATACCTCCTAATACATTTACTGGTTTACTTCGTCGAGGAGAATCTTATTAACTTATATTTCCATTTGCAATCACTTTCTGCCAAATTGTCTACCAGAACCTTTACATTCTTACATTACAAACAGGTTCATCAAACATTGTATCACATAATTTTTTCGAAAGCAAAGAGTCTCATCTAAAATGGTAAATTTTTATTACCAGCAGTTACGGTGGATTTAAATTTTCCCAGCTAATTCATCTTCTGCGCCATACCCAATTCCTCCTTGTTAAATAAGAAAGTTAGGTGGAGATCAGTAAAAAAAACTCAGATCATTTCTAAACAAATTCCAAAACTAACAATCCGTCTGATATTCTCATCACACATATATCTCCAAAATATTTTACACTTTTCCTCAAATCACAGGTCTCAAATACCAAAGTCTTTACATGTAACATCTCAGACGGTACCAGAATAAACCCTATCTCAACAATACGCATTACATTCACCTCACACTCAATTCTCATGAATACCGCACAAAATTCCCAAAACTTTTCTATCTAGAAACAATTTCCCTTCACATCGCCAACGACACGGAAACATGCGCGGAAAAGACACCCTGTATGCCCCCGGCCATCCTTGTATGCGGCTCGGTACTCCCGTGTCTGTTTTCGGCCATGGGACCCGCTCGCCACGTCCGTGTTACGCGGTGCGGGCGGTTAGTACGTACACGGGAACGTAGACGGGACCGTAGACGGGACTGTAGACGGGACCCTCTCGCAAGAACTTGCTGCCAAGGGACGCCACTAAGACTATCGCCGCTCCGCCTGAAAGCCCTGTCTAAGGGCATTCAACCGAGATTGGTTTGCGGCCGGACTGGATCTTCGAGGCTGCAGAGAACGTGCACGCGCCTCTGCGAGGAACTTTGATAAGTGTGGCGTGGGACGAGGATGGCGGCCGAGAAAGATGGATAGATAGACGGAGCAGAGAGTGTCGACGAGGGGTGTGTAGAGTGGGGTAGGGGGGGGGGATCAGCCTCGAGGATTGCGCCTTCCATTAATCTCTTGTAAATTAATGAATATGGTAATCGCGTACGGATTCAGACGGCGCGCATTAATGCCGCTCGAGGGGAATTCACAATTTGTTCTCAATTCTCGAAAATTTCGGCCGAGTTTCCGCCGGTAATTGTTGCCGGCGTATGGCCCGCGAAATTGACGCTTCTGCGGCGGGGAATGTGGCTGCTAGGTGGCGGGGATTAGGAATGGGTATTAGAGGTCGGTTGGGATACGTGTCGGGAATGGTATTGGACGGTGGAAGAGTGTTGGGGAATATTTCTGTGGGTGCGATTGCAATGATTTTTTGTTGTATTCGTGAGAGCGATATAGATAGATAGATAGATAGATAGATATCGAAAGAGAGAGAGAGAGAGACTAGCTGAATGATTCTTTATGACTTTTATACCTGGGTCGCTTGCTAATTGATTGTGGCAATTGTTAACGAGTTAGTTTGGCAGTCGGTATTGAATTAGAAGGTTCGAGGATAGAGTGCAGTCAAGTTTGAAACTACTTCTCGACGTCGCGCCAATTTTCGTCTTCTTCGCTTATTATCCGCTCGCCAGAAGTGGTACGTTCCCGGTAGGAAAAGTGTAATCAGAAATAAATTCACTTGCGGGGCCCTGAGTTTCTGTAACATTTGAACACTCCTGGAGTAGAGAAATGAAGGTACATGGGAAAATTGTGAAGTTACATAGAGGACAGTGTTCATGGTAGACCAAGTTCAAATTAATCTTTAACGTTGAGAATTGTCCTAGAAATAAATTAATTACCACAGCGTAAGTTTTAGTAAGATTTGAACACTTTAGAAGTATAGAAATGAAAGGAGTACATACTAAAAGTACATACATAGAGGATATAGCATTTATGCTAGAACAAGTTTAAATGAACGTTTCGAATTAATAGACCCGCCTCAAAAAATGTAGAAAATAACATTTGCAGATCCGAACGCAACGGAAATACGGAAATGCAAGCGGTAACTACACGCGCAAAGCGGAAAATTGCCCCAAAAGCGTACCATTCATGTTAGAGCTATCTCAAATTAATGTTTCGGTTTAATACCCACCCCATTCACCAAAAACTGTACAGGGCACGCTCAATGGACCAATACACTTAGACGAACGATCAACGTTCCATTGACTCGATAAGACACTCCTATCTCACAATACATTCGATCATTTCTAAAGTATAGAGAAATCACATTAAACACATGGATCTCACGCTAATATAGACTCAATCAAATGCTTCAAATCGAACAAAATAAAAATACACGCAATAAGCAATCTCTTGCATCTGAAATGATAATTTCTTACATACTTACATAACTCATTGAATCTTTCCTAACACATACAATCAGAAGCAGTCGTAGCATACGCAAACTAATGCTGCAAATTACTCACCCCACCCGGTATAAACTGAACAAACCGCACGTTTAAGACAACTGCGACCGATTCCAAACTTGTGCCGCAAAACAGCCATTTCGAAAAGGCTACTTTTTCAAGTCAGTCTATCCGGACACTCTACAGGACGTTTCAAACGCGCTCGCGCAGAAGTTCTCCCCGCAGCCCGGCGCGGAAGGGAAATATTTACGGGCGATGTCGGAACACGAAAGACAGAGATGCCTGGCGGGAAATTGATGTGCCAAGGGCCCCGATATCGATTCCGACGTCGAGGATTGGTCTCTTTGAAATTAGCGGACCGCGCCAATCGTAACCGGATCAAGCGTCGACCGTATAATCGAACCGCATGTTTAACGTTTCGCCGAACGAATGGCGAGCGTTAATTACTATCTCGCCTAACGACGAAGTATCATTTCGGCCCTGGTAAATAGAATGCGCGCGTATTGACATCGGCCGCGGGTGAAGAGGAGGGGGTGGGGTGGAAGGGGTTGAATTTCGGAAACGAGCCTGGAATCTATCTCCGGCGCGAACTAATTTGCGTTTTATGGAAAATTTATTCTGACTCGCTCCTTCGGGTCATTTTCGCTGTAATTTAACGAGCCGTCCCGATCGTTTGTGTAACTCGTTAGATACAAAAATTGTTTTCCGACGACGGTAATTACACACCCCATTCGGAGTCGTTATTGAACGTACTTCAATCGTTATACGTCAGTGCAGTTCCTTTACTTTCAGAAAGCGTTCAGTTGTCTTGGTAAAGGCTTTATACAACTAATTCTTGATTTCGGAAACGAGCCAGGAATCTATCTCCGGCACGAACTACTTAATTTGCGTTTTATGGAAAATTTATTCTGACTCGCTCCTTCGGGTCATTTTCGCTGTAATTTAATGTGCCGTCCCGATCGTTTGTGTAACCCGTTAGATACAAAAATTGTTTTCCGACGACGGTAATTACTCATCCCTTTGGGAATCGTACTTTAATCGTTATACGTCAGTGGAGTTCCTTTACTTTCAGAGAAGGGTTCAGTTGTCTCGGACATTGTACAACTAATTCTTGATTCCAAATTGTCCGTTACTTCATAAACGTCGGTAGAGAGTCGAGTTTGAAATTAAGCGCTACTTCTGTTACGATTGTTCCGGGCGAAGCGAGCGGGGCAAGAAAATCTGAAGGGAAGCCGTTGTGTTCATCTTAATTAGCCATTAAGAGTTAACTATAAGCGAAAAGATGTTTATCCCCCCGACGTATATTAATGCGCCGGCGCTGTCTACGTTTTATTGTCCTCGGGAACAATGGGACGGCGTAGGGCAAAATGCTCCGTTCTAATCGTAAGTCAAGTCCGAGCTTAGCGGGCCCTTTAATTTATCGGGAAAAGCGGAAGCGTGGCGAAATTGATACTTAATGGTTATTTAGTAGAAGCTCTCGCAGAAGGCGCGTAGCAACCACCTGTCAGATAAATTGCGCGAAGGCATAAATCGTATTCCAGGGAAAGGGCATCGATTGCATTTCCATTTCAACGTTTATTACGCCGCGCCGTGACGTAAAATGTGCATTCCCTGCTTTCCCGATCAGGGATGCATAACTCTTCCGGGAGGATATTTCCGCTGGCAATTATTGTAGTTGTCTCACTCGAACGGTTCAAGGACGCGAAATATTTATCTTCCTCTTCGCAGATATTTGCAGTGAGATTATTGACTCTTTTGTACTTCAAACGTTCTATTTTAAAAGATGGAAGGTATTGAGACTGAAATGTGTTAGATGCTTCATTTTGGAATTCTTTGTGACTTTTTGTAACATTTGGTTCTACATTATTTAGTTTCGGTTAGGTTTAGTTTACACTTTCTTGAAGGAATTCTTTCATCACTAAGGTAGTTAGTGTTTTTCATTTGCATATCGTTGCAGCGATAATGTTTATATTTATTATATTTATATTACAATTATACATTTGTACAGAGAGAAAACATGTGGAGTGTACTCTCCAAATGTACATATATATAAATGTATCATGTTACTTAAAGATTAATCAATTCAATAAGACATCGAAAGATTACACTACAAAAATACAATTTTAATACAAGCCCCATTTCCACCACATTATCAACAAAAACACTATTTGATTAACGTTAATCAATCTAAAATTAATACAAAACAAACCCGATAATAAGCTCACCGTATAACCAAAAAGTTGAACGATTTCCTTCTCACGAGTTTTCTAATCAGCACATTTTCCACCGCATTCTCCCAGTTACCTTTTTTACGCCTCAAAATTCGCCGACGAAATTCGCTTTGACGTCAAGCCAGCGTTGTATATGCCCGAAGTTTGTTCGCGATCCCCGAAAATTTGGCTCGTCCGTAGCATGGCGGAGACCATTAATTTTGATTCAAGGAATTCGCACGTGCTCGCTCATGAAACGTCTTTCCCATGAATTCCTTCCGATGACCTACGGGGTTTAATATCGAGTTAGGCGAACGTAGCCGGTTGAGAGTAAAAGTGAGACGGTAGAACGGCGGAGAAATGGCGGAAGAGAGGCCAGTAGACGGGGAAATGACACTCGTTTATGGGAGTTTCAGAATTTAAGTCGCTTTTGATTACTCCGGAACTTGACTGCCGCCGCAGTTACGTAGAACACCCGCAACTGAATTCCACATTCGTTATCAAGTTGCACGCACTGCTCGCGCAACCTTCGGGCCATTCGTCGCCTTTGATGTTGCCGACGATGGAACAGGCGGTGCGGGGAACTTCGTCGACCATTTTTATTTTGATGTGTGATTGGCTGACAGTGAAGTATGAGTTCGAACTTTGAGCGATGGAATTTGCGGAGGGAGGTTTTATTTTTTGGTCATAGGGTTGGTAGGGGATATGTTTAGATCATGGTTTTAGTGTAGAAATTTGTTTTTAGGTTTAGGTTGGTGGTTTGTGTGAATTTAAGGTACCAAAGAGTGTCTTATTTTGTGTGAAAGTTTATTCAAGTGAGTCATCGACAGTTTTTAAATCATATACCATCGTTATAAAAGCTTTCTTGATCGAAATAATAGAGTTCTAGCTTAATCATTCACGCCGTTCCTTTTTGCTAGTCTCAATTTTCGAATTTGTGTTTTAAAACTCAACATACAGTTTCTACATTAATTCAGACCCCCTTTGTCTGATTATCAGATGGCAGCAAAACTGTAAACCTAACCATGTCCAGCCCTTATTAGGAGCTTTATCGTTTGACAAAAATTGTACTTATTGTTCACCAACATCTTGCTTCTACATTAGAAACGTCACATGATATTTTCACTCACTCCTCTGAACAAAATGAAATTCAAGAGTGAACTACGATCATGATAATGAACACAACCCTTCCTAGAAAGTCATTTACGAGTTACTGTACGTTTAACCCGCCAACATCTATGTACACATCGATCAACTACACCTTTCTACAACAACTCGTAACAAACATCAACTTTCCCCCAATTAACAGTCTGCATACAATCGCATTGTGCTTTCACTCACCACCCTTACAAAATAAGACTGCGGACCCCACAATCAAGACAACCCTTCCCTCAAACCCCATCACACTGCAAACTTTGTACCTACAACTCATCAACATCTTGCTTACACGCGAGCGTCCGACGAGCAAACTTCGGGCGCCCGGAAGTACCGAAGTCCATCAAATCGAATAATCGTCGATCGTCGGCGTCGATCTTGCCCTTCGCATCGATCAACGACAGCGGGATCGAGCGATCGTCGATCCTCGATCGTCAAACTCCGGACGAGTTCGTACCCAGCGTCGAGAGTTGCCCGGAGCGAGATGATCAACTCGAAACTCGAAGCTCGAAGCTCGAAACTCGCCGCTTGTCGACCATTTTCGTTCTCACGCGACACGTTTTACGAGTATCCTCTTTTTACGAGGCCGCGCGACGCATCGGAAAGAAATTCCATGGGCAACGCACGAGGACACCATGCCTGCCAACAGCATCGCGCTTTCGCTTCTCATGACTTCTAGAATTTACGTTGCTCACACCTTTCGCCACCAACACCCCTCCCGCCCGCTCTCTATCATATCACTCCTCGTTTGCGCGGGCAGTGAGTCCCAAAAATGTTTGGGCAGCTCCGATTGACTTGTTCGAAAGAATGACGAATTATTTTTGAAAGATACTGGATGAGAGAGGAAACTTTTGGGTTGAATTGCAATTATGAAATGTGTAGAGTGAAACTTTAGCTTGCAGATAATATATTTTGAAAAAATGGGATATTGGGATGTGTCGCTTGTAACTTTTTCGTCTGAATGCACACCGAATGTTGAGGGATTATTTTCTGAAGGTTTATGTCAGTTATATATTGAGTTGGCAAGAAAGTATAATTATATATTTAAAGTTAATTAAAGAAATATTTAAAGTATATTAAATATAAATTTAATGAATAAATTTAATAAAATTAATAATCATTAATTTTTAAGAGTCAGAGTTGTTATTTGTTTGAAGAATTTCTGTTAAAACAGTTTCCTTTTTGCACTTCATATTAGTCACATTTAAGTTACAGTACAAAATGAAAAATACATTGTTGATTAAAGTTTATTGCCATGGTGCGTATTCGAAAACTTTATTGAACTTAATTAACGTCTCTGAGCGCTGATTGGAGAATGACAGAAATCACAGTACTCATTAATTACTGATACTTTTTGCTAGTCAGTGCACAACCAAATTGTAGTCCTCATCCAGTAAAATCATGCTTCGGACCGGCAGAAAATTCGAGCCGTTCGGTTCAATGTCAGAAAGGTCAGGAGGTGTACGGTTCAAACATTCCTGGGATACAATCGAACGCGCGCAGGCGAGTCCTCGGTCCTTGTTAGTGTCCATCGTCCAAGTAGGTGCCTTCGATTGCATGCGAGTCGACGTCATCCTCGTACATCAGTAGCGAGAGTCATGCGTCCGTAGTTAGGGGACACGCACTGCTTTGGTATTGTTGCGCAAACATTTGCGACCACTTGCGAACATGTCCTGTCGGTCGAGTTTGACCCACTGGAAGACCTTGCGCGCTATGGAATTCGACGCGCGAATTTAGAAACGACAGGTGCTGCTAAATTTCGTTATCGGGAGTCACTGTTTATTGATAAGACCTGTCGCAGTGAAGTCATATTGAATTCGAGGTGCGAAAATGCAGGATTGAGGACTGGTTGTGAGAAATTTTGAATGATATTTGTGATTGTTGAAATGCTAAATTGAAGTTTGGCTGCAATGGAGTGTCATTGATTTGATAATGTTGGGGTTTTTATAGAGTTACGGTACAAGTGTTTTGATTGGGATAGAATGTTGTCAGCTGTGATCATAGAAGGTTAGACATTAATATCGATTTTGACTATTAAGACGTTTAAAATTCAGGGTTAATCCTTGATTGTATTCAAATATTAACGATTTCATCTAAAAATGTCAATCATATGTAACGAGAAATAAAAATCATATGTTTTTCTAATAATTTGGCAGGCAATTTTATCTTACAAACATTAGTAAAATATAGCAAAAACGAATGTTGAGACAGGTTAAATTCCAACTTTCAAATAGACAATACTTAAAAATGCAGGAAAAAAAGTATTCAAAACATTAAAGTAGCATCTTTCAAAGTTCAAATTATATGCACAACCGATTCAAGTTCTCCTACAAAAATATCAAAATCCTTCCTCAACTTAGCAAAACAAAACGACCCAATCATTCACCTCAATGCATCAAAGTAAAAGATTAATTATCTCAAATATTCGTCACCTCTATTCAATATCCATCAACCAACAGCGCACAACGTCTTCTAACGGATCAGCGAACAAAACCATAAAAAAATAAACTCATCTCTTCCAAGCAGTAACACCACGACCAATCCAATCCTTTCATACTCATACTCGTCCTTTGCATTTCGAAAAATAAGACTCCACATTGACCCCAGTCGTTCATTAAACTCTCGCTGAACATTGGCGGTCATGACAGCCGTCGAGCAAATTGTCCATGATGGAAAATGGCGACTGCCGGCATGAATCCGTGAACGAATATCCTTACAGTCTCCTGTGCCTCTTTCAGCTCTGACCCCGGTGATGTTGTCCTTGTCCGGACCCTTGCTAGGTGCCGTGGTGGGTGCGACTGCTGGTCTCCTCCTGGTGATCTTCGTGATAGTGCTGGCCGTCAGGCTGCGCTATCGACCGCGACCTCAGGAGGACAAGGACTCTCACGACGACGGCGGCATGGCCAACCTGGCCACTTCCGGTACGGCGGCCTCCTCGCCGCGCGACAAATCTTCGACCTTGCCACTCAGCGCCGACAGCATCGAGAGCTTCGAGAAGGATCCAGACATCATTCCGCACGCCAACGGTACGTCTGACTAGAGTTTCGATTTAATTGGTTCAAGGTCACACGGGACGTTCAGGTGTTCTTTCTTTTTATCGATAAGGAAGTCTTCGGAAGACTTCTGGCCTACGTTCAGGAGTTCTGCCTTAGGTACCTTAGTTCTTTGTGCCTACATTAGGGCGTTAGGATAGTTGAAAATTATGGCGTGAAATCAGTTTTTAAAGTGACCTAAGGATATTTATATTTAAATTGATATATTTAAGAGATAAAGTGAATAATATGTGTTTTTCTAGCAAAGATGTAGTTAAGCTACTTTCAAAATTGATTACTGGGTTTGTTATGAAAATTGACTTTAAAAAATACACGGGTTGTGTACACTACTATATTTCTTACTACGTCACTAATCACGTTTACGGAACCTAGAACATTTCATGGGACATAAACGTAAGAATAAGCATTCAACCACGAATCATTGTCAGTAATTACGAAATTAGCTTCCGAAATGTAGATTACTTGCGAATTCCACTACGGCAGCTGGCGCGACATTAAAGCTGAAAACTTAATATCGAACTGAATTAAGACAATTCGTGGGTCAACGCCAATTACTGGACAGTCCGCTTTATCGCCTCTCCGCCGTGAGGGATCGAGATTTTCGTCGACCCAGAGCTAATAGAGAGAATGTCGGAGATAACGAGTTCGAAAGGGACTGCTAGATTTGGCCGCAGCGGCCGGTATCTTGGGCTAACACGATCTTGTTGCGCAATAAAATTTGAATAGAACGAGTTCCAAGGGACCCGGCCGGATATGGCCGCAATAACCGGTATCCCATTTTCGCCGATCGTGTTTGTACAGCAAAATCTGAATGCAGCCAGTTTTAAGGTACCATGAGACTGGCTCGCGGCGGCGGCGGCGGCGGCGTCGGCGGCGGCCATGTTTTTCCAGTCCATTACGTTCCATTCGATTTTCGCTACGCTTATTTCCCGACCCCCCCATCCAGTTGACATCGATTTGAGACACCCGCGGGATTTGCCCCAACCGGATGTCGTTGCCATCAACTTGTTTCGCAATTCTTCTGAGTCGATGGCAGATAACTCGCAGTTCTTTGAAATTGACACAATTGACTTTTGTCACCAGAACTTAAAATGCAATCGTACGAGTTTGTGCGAACTTAAGATGTGTTATATGAACCTTTTTATTTGGAAAGTGTATGTCCTTCTTTTAAATTAGATATCACACAATTTCTGATTAATTTGGTGTAATCTATTTAGTTACGTGATATTTTATTATTTTTTACACTTTCAAAATAAACGGCCCATACCGGTAGTATACGCATTTCTGCGTATTTCTTTATGAAATCAGGTTCTTTTTTTCTATTTTTATCAATTTTCAAATTTTTGAAC
The DNA here is from genome assembly GCA_914767735.1 of Anoplius nigerrimus. NCBI lineage: Eukaryota > Metazoa > Arthropoda > Insecta > Hymenoptera > Pompilidae > Anoplius > Anoplius nigerrimus. The sequence goes on from OU612086.1 coordinate 1,306,042, forward strand.
AAAGTGTTAATGTTTTAATTTGTTAATATTTTATTTAATATGGATTTTATTAATGTTGGGACATATCACAAACTTACGTGATAAACATCTCTACGTAAATGTCTCCTGAACCGAAATGAAGTCGAAGTCAAGCAATTACCTTCCATTCTCCATCAAGGACATCTCAACTGATTATCCCCCCCTGCCCCTCTCACAACATTTTTGCACATTCATATTCGTCTGCATAAGTAAAGTTGCACCACTAACGCGCATCAATCTTTTATAACATACCCCAAAATTCACCTTTCAAGCCACCCTCCCCTCATCACCCACGCAATCACCTAATTTCTTTCATCCCCCATACCTGCCTCTCACCCCCACCTCCCTCCGCCAACTTTACGTATCTGTATTTCCAGCCGACCACGTCCGCCCTTTTTAACTCTCCCACCCCCCACCCTCCTCAGTCCTCGATCTTCCAGTGCCACCCCCGCCCCCTCGCTCATTCCCAACATTTTAGCCAGGAGAACTCCTCGCCATTCCTCTCGTCCTCCTCTTCGTCCTTCGCACCCCCTCCTTCGACCATGTCACCGAAAGCCACCTCCGCTGGCCACCCCACACTTTTTATCCTGAACTCCTTGGCTCGTCCGAGCTGGCCAGGACGACACGAAGAAACGGATCGCTCGCAATTAGTCAGCCGTAAGGGGCTGGTCATTGTCTTTTTAGTTTCGTAGCCGGTGCTCGCCTACTTTGCCTCCCCTCCCCTCCCCCCTAACCCCTCACTCGACCTCGAGTGTCAAGCTCGTCCTCGGAGTCAGGCTAGGGGCGGCAGAAGGGAGTGGGGTGGGATGTTGGCTCGCCTCAGCTTCCTGTCGGCGACTTTTGGCGCGAATCATGATCTTCGCGACGGGGTGCAAAATCGGGACTACGAGTGACTGATTCTTGAACGGATTATCCTTCTTGCGTGGGCGGAGACCGAGTCATGCTTCAGGATTCGTTAGGGGAACGGTTCGCTGTCGGGACGGTTTCTGCCGCTTCTTGGTCGCCGAGTTGCGCGAGGGTTGCGGTGAAATTATTTGGATTTAGGGGGAGCTGGAGTTGGTAATGTCATTTGAAGGTTAAGGGTGGTAAATGTGTGGTCGGGTAAGGTGCAAATATGGATGGGTTGATTCGACAGCTGGAATTTTGAAATCATTCATACAGATACGTAGAATACTTCGGAGTAACATTAAATAGTTGTTGCGTGTGGAATTAGTCATGTCATTTCGAGGTTACACGTGTTGTGTGTATGGTCGCGTAAGGTGTAAACCTGGATAGACTGATTCGACAGCTGAAGTATCTGAATCATACGCATAGAGACTTTCAGATACTTCGTATAGCAGTAAATAGTTATTGTGTATCGAATTGGTGACGTAATTTCAAGGCCAGCGACTTGCAGGGTCACGATGCAAATATGGATAGATTGAATCAACAGCTAAAATTTCAAAATCAATCGTACAGAAACGTCAAGACACTTCAGTATAACATCATATAGTTAATACTAGTTACCATAACAGAAATGCATATCACTCAACCAATACAATACTTGAATGAATCACAATACTCACACAAACTGATCCTTATCACCTTTGCCACAGGCTTAACCTTTCCCCTCATTCCACGATCAATCCTAGACAGAAGACACGACAAGCAACACTTTTGAGACTTCGCGCCGTAAGTTTTCGCGTCCAAAAAAAAAATCCGCCATTTTTCGGAGCCCCCTCAAAATTCGCGCACACGGATTTAACCCCCGACGAAAGTCGAGCAGAGCCAGCCGCGCATCCAGTCGGATCCTGGCACAAAGAGATAATTCCGGCAGCCTTACGTTTTCAATTTAATCCGACGCGGAGGTCAGAAGGTCGTCCGCGGAACCGGTGCGCCTCCTCGGACCGTGCCCTGTCCCACCCTTTCAAACGCGGACCTTCTGACGACTCTCTTTTTTTTGTTTTTGTTCAGAAAATTCCTACGCCGAACTCTGCAAGGGAACATCGCCTCGTTACGTCATCCAGCAGCAACGGAGCGACGCTTCAACATTCACCACGCCGAACAACGTAAGTCCCCTTTTCACTCTGCCGAATTATTTCTGCCCTCAAAAACGTGCTCTAATTAAGAGCTCACTTTTTGAGTCGTGCGCGCGCGCGCGCGCGTCCAGTGTCCGGGAGGCAGCTGGGTTCGGAATGTGTAGCTTAATTGTTATTAGTGGACACGTGTACTGAATACGGTAGTAAGCGAACGTGTGCGCTGACGTTGGAATCGCTTGAATACGTGCATTTACGTTGGGAGGTAATTAATGATGAGAATTCTTGTTGACGTCATCCGGGTGATTGATATGTATGGGATTTGATATGCATAAATGAGTTGCGGAAGTGAACCTATGCGTATTTATGTTTCAATTTTTAGGTCAGTTTCATGTTTATGTAAGTTGTTCTTTATTATGTGTGTGTAGCTTTAAATGTGTTACGAAGTTAGGGGATTATTTCGAAACATTCTTCAGACTATACTTGGATCGTCTATTTTGAAAGTGGTGTAAAGGTTCTAATATTTCTGTGCAAATTGCATTAAATTCAAAATAAACAAACAGTGGAATATTCTGTTCGAATGAAAAAAAAGTCGTCCAAGGAAAAGTCAGCCATGTTTGTCACATTTGTTTTGTACGCTCGAAATGCTATCGAAATGAGTCTTTTTCACTGTAGTTTCGAATTTTCGAAGCAGGAAGTAATCGCAGCGAGCCGAATCTGGCGAATTCGCCAGATTGGAAAGCACCGCTATTTGCTTTATTGCCAAAAGTTCACGCATGACCGCGGCACGACTGGCGTGTCTATTATCATGCAAAAAAACCACAGCTGTCGATATTCGAACCTCGTTTGAAATTTATCTGCCCTGTGCTATATCGTCCGTAACATTGCCACTAAAAAACCGTGCACTCGAAGAATGAAACATTACGCATCTGCCCACTGCTTAAATGAACACGCCGCCATATTTTTTGGACACGCTGTCCATTATGTCTCTTTACGCTAGAATGACTTCCCTTTGTAACGGTCTCGGATTTGAGGAAATGTTTAGCGGCCAATAAGATAAATACGTGATCACTTGCTGTTGGAAGTTAAATCAAAATGTGCACATTTCGTTTTAGAGTAATTGTAATTCACGCACCTTTTATGTAAAATAAATCGTTTTTCTACGTATGATAATGGTTTAAAGACAATGTGTCATCGGTTATTTTTCCAATAATGTCGATTATTGTATTTTTTAACACATTGCATGTCACGCATATTCACTTATTCAAAGTCACAACTTACATAGAGATATTTAAAGATATTGTCGAATATTAAAAAAGTAATTTACGTTTGAGAATTTTAATTCACATAAACAATTCTTATACATACGATCATTGCTTAAACTCGGGGTGTCTTCGACTGCGTTTTCCATTATTCACTTATTATGTTTTTTTAACTCATCGCATACCATACCTAATTCAACCAACAAACAATTCTACACACGACGATCAATTAAACACAGCACCGGTCCACTTACTTTCCCCCACCGTCCACTATTACATCTTTTAACGCACCACCACGTCTAATTCCAGGAATTCCCGACTTTTTCCAATACGTTCATTCCAGCTACTTCTCGAACTACATTCACATGTCCATTAACGCAACCCACGCCATGCCCAATTCACATTTCTGTTCATCCCACTAATGAGTTAACTCAGACTCCGCCCGAATAACTTGCACGCCATTGCCCTCTAATTAGCAGCAGTCTCTAACAGCTGCCCTACCAAAATTTCGTTAGATTCTATGATCACCCGGTAGAGTCAGGTTTCGTGCTAAACGGATTTTTGTCAATTGTCAGGGAACGGAACTGACGTACGCCGAGCTTTCTCATCGCGGAACTCGACGAATACCGCCGAACTGCTACCAGCCGGTTCAGGCTTCCACCCTGCAGAGGCCCCAGCTGCTGCCGATGTCGACCTTGACGCGACGACAGCCGATCCAGGAACCCACGCTCTACGCCCAAGTGGCAGGACACTCGAAACCGATCTACGTTCCACCTCCTCATCCTTACATGAGTCGCTCCGGCGACGAAACTACTGCGGAGACTCCCTTGATTGGACATGACAATAAGGTAAATGTCAGTCGGTACCGGTTAAAGTACTATACATGTAGAGAGTTTGATACATAGGATTGCGTAGAATGGAGAGGTAACAGGACCTTCAGCAGACTTAGTTTCTTTTTTTTCGTAAGAATAATTTGCGTGGCTAATTATAGTAATACTCGAGTCCTGAACAGTTAACTTAGACTTGTCTCATAAGACAGTTTGATTTTGATTAGCAGTTAATGGGATCGATATACAGTAGACTCCCCTATAACACGGATGACGCTTCCGTGTTATATGAATCGGCGTTGTACAAGTCACATTGATTATACAAATACCTATGTATGTGCCAGAGGTAACAGATATGTACTTCCTCTAAATAAAATCAGGTTTGATTTCACGAAGATTTATTTTATTTTATTTATTAAAAACCTTTTTTTCCTTGAATTTAAGTTGAATAAAATAAATCGTAGATAGAGACTCTTTCTATTCTCTCGCGTACTCTCATTAAATCTCTAAAAAAGGAAATTCTTCCCACAGATCCCAACGATCAGCCAATCGGGCAGCTCCATCTGGCGCACCGATACTCCACCAGCATCGAACGCCCCAACGACATGATTCCATCTTCCCGCGCCGTAAGAAGACGGGAGATTAACGTTTCCATTTCGCTCCTAAACACTCCTAAATCTACCCATAACGATCGAAAGCAGAGATGCACATCGACTCACGTACGCGCGTCGGGCGACTAGAGAGAGAAAAACGAAGAAAAAGACAAAGAAAGAGAGAGAGAGAGAGAGAGAGAGAGAGAGCGAGGGAGAAAGAATGAGGGTGATGATTCCGTTAGCCGCGAGAATAACTGGCCAGATACCGTAAACAGATATAAATATAAATATAAATACAAATATATATATATATATATATATTATATATACGTTCTGATTAGACGTAACGCGTTAATACGCTCGTCCGCGACGAACGATGAAAGTAATTCAAGAGAACGACCGAACGCGGATATATTCTAAGTGTAATCCGTGACCGTCGGCAAGAGGGTTAGGGGGAGGGGCGGGGGAGGAAAAAGTGAGTTCCACGTTTGAAGAGTTCGACAAGCGCTGGCAACCTCGAAGACTGCCAGAGACTGAACACGGATGGCTGGACGTTGAACGGAGCAAAAATCTTGGCGGAGCAGCTGTTCTACCCGGCAATTTTTTCGCACTCAACCCAAAAAAAGGAGACAACGTCCGTCCCTCTGCGAGTCCTTCGCGGAAGAACACTGCCTAATCCTGTTAGCAGGGTGACGCGCCATCGAGGTTACGAAGAGCAGCGCGGCCGGCCGAGTCCTCAAGGTCAGCCGGCGAACGATTCGTCCTTGAACCGACGTCCGGCCCAGCTCGGGACAACGGGACGGCCCTTTCAACTCCTCCGATTTCGACCGACCTCGACCGACGGACGGTCGAGTTGTGTAGTAACTAGCTTAGGTGACCTTTTTTTAATCGTCCCAGACGCCTAATCGCGTCAATCGATCCGGTCGATCGATAATCGACGCTTCGATCACTCGCGAGCGTCGGTACAGACGTAAAGGGTAAAAGAGGAATAATAATAACATTAATAATAATACTAATAATAATGATATTGATAATATTAATATTAACGAATAAATGATAACTGTGCCACTGTGTATGATCGCGGATACGTTGTTGACAAATTTAGGATGATTACTGTTCGTGCCTTTCGTTTTTGCCGGCGGCTCGAACGCGCGTTCATTGAACTTCGTTTTGCTCATTGTTTCCGGCGGTATCGGGGGGCTCGAAGATTTAATTGGCTCTTAAGGAAAATTTAATTAGCGACTCGGCGCGGGGAGCTGGACGTTCTTGGCGGACGCGAAGTTGAAGGTGGAGGATGGATGAATGGGGGGGTAGGTAGGGTGAGGAGGGGGTAGATCGATGGTGAAGAAGGTCGATCAGGACAGGCTTCGGTTGAGATCCTTCGAAGCTGAGCCGATTGCCAGAAGACTGAGGATGCCGAAGAGTCGGAATGGGAGTGTGTCGATGAAACGATGTTTAAGTATACGTGCCATATAGTTAAAATGTTAATGAGTGGGATGCGGCTGGGAGTGTCGAGGGACGATCCGACGTTGTTACGTACTTGATAGCGAAGGGTGTAAAGCGAATGAGAGATAAGGAAGTGAATTGACCCGGGGTGTTTCTCTTCTTTTTTTATTGGACACCCTCGTCGGTCGCGACGCCAGGCGTCGACGCGTGTTCTCGGAAAATTTTCGGGACGCCCAAGTCGTTCGTTAATCGGTTAAGTGGCACTGACCTTGGATCACCGTTGGCTATTTCTATCCGAATTGACAACTAGATTCGTTTTCCGAAAATCGAACTCGAAGTCAATATCTAATTACTGCCGCTGATTTCAGCCAATTTTAATGCTATCTTTACGCGTAATTAATTTGCTGTGAGATCGTATTTGGTACGCTCGCGTTATTCTCCGCTTTTTTCTGCCTGGAATTATCGATGCGATTCGTTCGGAGAAATATTTCGTCCCGCGGGATCTGTGCGGGGCTACGGTATTAATTAGCCACTTAACTGATTAAACCCCGAAAGAGAGCGCGCGCCGCAACCGTTCAAGCGATTAAGCGTTTCGCTCGAGGCTCGATTAATGAATGACACCGTTATGATTGCGAATCCGTCATCGTATCGATCGATCGATCGACCGTCGAGGGTGCGAGAGAGGGCGAATTATTCGGCAAGTTTTTGCGTATCGTGTTTGTACATATATATTTTTAGACATCCCTCGAGATCACAGTGTGAATACGTTGACCGTGGGCGAGGTCGTGGCTTCCGCTTTTGGCAGCAATGAAAACGGTTGACAAGCGTTCTTTTCTCTGACGTCACGCTCGCTCTGGGAAACGTCGAGCTTTCGTTTTCTTTTTCTTCCACCTACCATTCGTCAAGGACGAAGCTGCACGTCCGAATCCTTCGACGTCGCGCCAAATCTCGAAATCGGACAACCGTCACGCCACTCAACGAATCTCTCACCTTCAAATTTTCGATTGCACTGCGTAATTTTATACATTTTATAAGCGTTCGGCGGTCGCGAAATTGTGCGCGAACTCGGCCGAGTTTGTCCGAAATCTTTCGACTCGCTTTTACGCTCGGTAATTTTCGACTGATGGAAGGAAGGGACGAGCAGCGAAACGGACCGTTTTTGATTAGGGACTTCGTCGACCGTTTTACCCATTATCTCATCGACCGAATACTTCTTTCGATTCCGGGTGTAAGCTCGCCTCGTATGCACTCGGATTCATTGCACAAGCTAGTCAGCGATACGAATTTCAAGCTCGAAACGCTTCTCGACTTCGAGCCTCAGACGTTCGAAGGACAGGATCGTTTAACATTCGCAGAATTCATCCGAGCATCTCAATGTTCATAGTTACCCGAGTTCGTTCGCGAAATGAATCCGAGAAGTACCTACGACGCAACCTACACCCAGTTAGCTCGTCATTAATAGAGAACGCAAGCTAAAAATTAAGCTAAGCGTATATACGTATATCATACCCATTATATTAACATAGAGTGGGAATGTATTTATTTACCGTACCTTGCTGACTCTCTATAACCTACCGTGAGACCTTAAGTTTCGTCGTTGATTCGAAGTGGCTCGAAAGATGCTGAGCTTTCGAAAACTGTTTACCGGAATCTCAATTTTACGTAATCTATGTCCGTACAAGCCGTTTTCTTTGGCCGCGCATTTAGCAGAGTTTGGGTTATAGAGGGACGCGGGGTCGAAGGTCGAGTACCTCGAAATTCTCATGACGAACCTGCGAAGAACATTGTTAACGGCGCTAACCCGAGACTCGGATTTTGCACGAACTAATTGCGAGCTAAGGGTAACCCGACGATTCTGTCATCGACCGAAGCCGGGCTCTATTTGTAATGGAAGATTTTATTCGATATACTCGTACATTAATCAGGGTTTCTTCGGATAGAGTTAAACGCAAGGAAAAAAATTTACGCACGTTCACACAGGATAGTTGATTATTACCTAAGAGGGCTCTAGCGTTTTGCGCCGCGAGTCGATAAGGAGGAAAGGAGAGGATGAAGAGAAAAAAGAAATATGGTAAATAAATAATGGGCGCGCAGCGGAACGTTTTTAGGGTGTTGGACGATTAAGTATCGCGCGGGTGGCGCGTTTAGTTTGGCGCCGAAAAAAAAAACCAGACGAGAGAGGCAGAGATTCAGTATTTTGTCAGATAATTGATATTACAAATCCGTGTACCACGTGAAGACTTTTGATAACGTATGTATGTGCTTCCGCGTCCAACGTTACGCGAGCATATATATATATACACACACAACACAGTACGTTCTGTCGCTAATACGCGTTAGTAGGTATTATAACAGAATGGGATTTAAATATAAATTATACACCAATTATAAACGCAGGCATACCGCATGTGTAAGCGAGATACGTGTGTGTATGTGTAAAGGATAATTAAGATCTTATAATTTTAAAACGACTTTTAAGATATAGGTTTACTTGTGTAAAATAAGAAGGAATAATTGTGCTCAATAAATTTCAATAAATAACGATTTTTGCCTATGCTAATAACGATTGTCACTATAATTATTTTTGTATAGCGTCGTAAGGGTACAGTTATTGGATAGAATACGTGTGTCGAGTGCATATATGTGTAGATCGGTATTTATAAATATACCCAAATGTATATTTATGAACGCATTACGCATATATGTATTGTGTAGTAGAATTTTGAAGCGTACATGTAATAAAGTTGTTTCCCACTACGTACAAATTCTATAATCGTTAGTCTTCGGCCACCTGTGTTTATTTAAATTATTTTCTCCCTTTCTGATAGGACGACTGGTCGGTTACATTGTATTAGTAGCCGATAACTTCGGATATTATAATTAGAATATGATTGTGTCCTTTGCACGTTTTGTAGTAAATTTACCGAATGCTGGTGTACCCACGAATGTTAACAGAACTTTCTCTGTTTCTGTCTTTATTATCAACAAAATGTAAACCAGCCATTATGATTTGTTTGTACCACCTTATGATTAATTCTGCTTGTAAGACTTTCAATAAATATGTTACCTCTCTTAATTCGAGTTTGCTTAAGCCTGATTTTTTGTTATCTGTTATCGAGAGATCACTGTGAAGCTTCATATGGATAAGAAGGCAATGATTTTGGTAAGGGTATAGAAAGGGGTACTCATCACCGATTTACATGGAACTTCGCGTAATGGTAAATTTTTGCATAAAAATAAGATCCAAAAAGCATGGATTCGTCTAATTAAAAAGTTATTAAGCGTTAAAGTTTAGTTATAAAACCTGCCATACCGACAGCACGAACGACATCTGCGCATGCGCACTGATTTATGCAAATCGGTGATGAGTACCCCTTTCTATACCCTTACCAAAATCATTGCCTTCTTATCCATATGAAGCTTCACAGTGATCTCTCGATAACAGATAACAAAAAATCAGGCTTAAGCAAACTCGAATTAAGAGAGGTAACATATTTATCGAAAGCCTTACAAGCAGAATTAATCATAAGGTGGTACAAACAAATCATAATGGCTGGTTTACATTTTGTTGATAATAAAGACAGAAACAGAGAAAGTTCTGTTAACGTTCGTGGGTACACCAGCATTCGGTAAATTTACTACAAGTCCGCTTTTTCTGGCTTTTGCAGATCTTATTATATGCAAAAATTCACCATTTCGCGAAGTTTCATGCAAACCGGTGGTGAGTACCCCTTTCTATACCTTTACCTCCCTTTCTATACCTTTACCACAATGAGAGTCGATAAAATTGTCGGTAAACAAGCATTGCTTGTTGGTAAAATTTCAAACACAAATTATCTTGTGATTTTCATCTAGTTTGTTGGTACACAAATAAACTAATTTGTGAATTTAAAAAACTAAGGACTATGGTTTTTACAACGGGCTTTATTTCGAATTCAATAAATGTCTACTTGGCGAAACAAACACAATATTAGGCCAAAAATTGAATACTTCGGTTAAGAATATATTAAATGTACCAACTGGATATCAGAGAGGTCATATATTGTCAAAAGATATTACTTTAATTAATGTATTAAGCAACAATTGGAGGTGTCTCAGAATGGCAAAGATATTAGTTATACCCGCAATTTGTTACAAAATCCTCTTTAAATTGGTTTGTATAGTTTATATATAGTATAATTTCGTATAAGGTCAAAAATAAGAATAGGTTTAACATTTCACAGCGGCTCCAGCATGGAACTAAATAGAAAATACAAAATTTTGATTGTGGGAAGTTCAAAGCATCGGAAGTAAGTTGATATGTATTTATGTGTTCAGAAGTGTTTAGCACCTCTTTCAATATTGAATACTCATTACTTATACAATTATATAGTAATATCATAGAACGACTGTCGTTCCAAGGGGATGATATATATCATACCCTGCATTACATTTTGCCAAGAACATAGGTTTACTTAAAATTATGACTGTAGAGCTGAAAAATGTTCACTCGTCAAATGCAGTAAATATAAATATTTAATCCCCTCCAAGATTTACAACATTTCCAAAAAAGGAACAGTCACTAGGAAATTTATGCAAATATACTTACCCCCGTTTCAAAATTTTAACTGAAAAAGTTTGTGGTAAAGTCAAACTCGTAATTATAAAGTGGTTTAATGCTTCGTTAAACTTGTAAACAAGCCACTTCAGGTGTCAGTGTCGCAAATTTGTTTTAAAATATCGCGCCGTGCTCGTATCGTTCCCTAAAATTTGAAAGTTAACATAAAGTGTTGATGTGTTCTATTTCTCATTGGTGTATGCAAATTGCAACCAAATAGATTTTTTTTTTTTCATAGTTTTGAGTCGCATCAACAACAAGGTTATTAGCGACTAAGGGATTGTTTACATAATTTTCGATATTAGATTTGTTTCTTTGAGGTATATGAGTGGGTCATTCTTTCTTTGTAATGCACTGAAGCTTCGAAATCAAAGAACAAATGTAAAACTTCATGAAAAATTTTAGACTGATATCGTTACAAATAAAAATGACTGTGACAAATTGGCAGCTGTCAAGCAGTCACGTCAAATGTTTTATAACAGATTCAATAGATGAAAACAGTTCATGTTACAATTACGTATTACTTCATAATCGTACTTTATACGGAACAAACAAATAAGTGGCGTCACCTATGCTCGACTTTCATATATTCCCTAAATTCTGCCATGTTATCAATAGAAGACGTCCCTGATAAGACAGTCACAGCACACAAAACTGTTTTGTCAATGGAAATATAACGATCGAGCATTGTTCGAATCAATAAAGTTTCTTAAATTCATGATTTAACCGCATACATTGTAACAAAACAAATGAAAAGAAACGACCTCAAACTCAGCTTAAGGATGATCAAACAGGGAACATTATTATCGGACATTTATTGATGACAGGATATAATGTAGCGATTAATAAGACGCTAAACGGCGTAAGGGGTGAAATGATGCATCGTAAACAAGGTGCGATAACGAATGTAGAACGAATGACATTTATTCCCCCGCTTCTCTCAGAACAGAATCCTCTACGCTCACAGTACATCGGCGAAGGATATTACAAATATACATGAATTCCGTTAAGAGCAATGAAATTCGGATTTTGAGTTGGGTCCGTTCGATCGCGACAATGGCGTCGAGCGTGCTTAGGATCCATTCTATTTATGTCTTATAGCATATGTGCGTACGAGTGTGTATGCGAGTGTGCGTATCTCTACACCCCCCCCCTCCCCCTCCTTCGCCAATCGCAGCCAAATTAACATTTGCCATTTTCGCGCTCGCTTCATCCGCATGCTCGACTATCGAGACTGTTGACGCGTCGAGTGATCCGATCCGCTTCAAGGTCATTTTCACCCCCGCAAGCTCGACTATCGAGACTGTTGACGCATCGAACGATCCGATCCGCTTCAATGTCATTTTCACCCCCGCAAGCTCGACTATCGAGACTGTTGAAGCGTCGAGCGAACCGATCCGCTTCAAGGTCACCGTCACCTCCGCGCGAGAACAATTCTCTCATCCGAAATATGCGGACAAAATTGCAGCGACGCAAGTTCGCATACTGATATGCAGTTTCTATACGTATACATAACGCGTTAAGAGTCGCATAGTGAGCCAGGATGTCGCGAATGACGAATGTACAAGTGCAGATAAGTCCTATCGAAGCTGCTCTATATACAATCGGCGCCTATTGCAGGATGTTCGTCGAGATTAATGTTTCTATCCGCATATGAGACAGCCTCGCATTACGTCCTCTTCGTCCTTTCGTTCATCGATTCTCAAGGTGCGATTAATCGACTCCTTCCGTTCGGCAAGCGTAATTGAACGATCGGCTTAACGCGGCTACTGCGCAATTAATTCAATACAAATAATATCGGGCTTAGGCAGGTTCGATTTGTCCATTAATTGTTCCGTGACGGTATCTACGTGATGGAATGTGAATACACTATGATTGGTATAATATAAATATAATTAAATCTCACTCGCTCGCTCTCGCTCACTCTTTCTTGCTCGGCGTTCTATGCTTAGGTCTCAAAACGTAGCCGTTTTCCGACTTTCGCTTTTCATCTTTCGAGACGATCCGCATTCGGCGATTTAGCTTCATCTCTCGATCGGATTCTTACGCATTGTAAACGGAAATTATCTAAGACAATTTTGTAATACAGTACGCTGATACGTCGTAGTGAAACGTTATGTCGGTAACGACTCGATAAATAAATGTAATATTACGATTATAACGTAACTATTAAAATCCTTTTTTTAACAAGACATGCTAGTGCCGTTTTAGAGATTTTTTTACAAATTTAATAAAAACCAGGCTCGACCCTTTCAACGTGGGACGATCGAGTATAGATCCTCGCCGACGATAATCCGTTTGCCTTAGTAACCGTTAGCTTACGCAATCTTTTTAATAATCAGCTGACGCTTTCATCGCCATTACCAGGTTTAATGCTTCCTTCTTTTCCCCATAAAGGTTATGAGCACAATTAAATTAATTAAACTTCGGTGCAATCTACATCTTGATCGCACTTAACGCCTATCGCTAATTACAATCAGGTTGCAAATATTCACCTCGGCTGCAATATACCAAAGACTAACTTAAATCCCTTAACAACCAAGTTTTAATCTTTCTGACCTTGAATCAAGATCAACTTGTCATTAGAAGCTTAAAAGAGTAGACTGCTGTATACGGTTAAAGCTATTCTGCTTTGACTATCACAAAGGAAAGGTCATGCAAATATTTCGAGTCGAAGTATTTAATCGGCAAAGATCACAGGAAATAAATGCCGCTGTTTGGAAAATATCTTGGGCGACGTTCGAAATTATTCAACGAATCCAATTTCATCGCGACGCAAACGGACACTTCGAAAGTGCGCGGATCCTCGCCGAGTGTCATCGCGTTTCCCCAAGAATAGTCGGGACGCCGTTACAAGAATAGTCCATCCAATTTGCAAGGACTCTTTCCGCTTCCGCGACTCCTCGAAGGTGGCCTAATCGATAAGGGGGCCGAACTAGTCGGGTCCAATTCGACTCTTTCCGCCCGGGCGCAACTCGAGTCTCAATCGAACGCGTTAATTAAATCTGGGGAACTTTCAATTTAACTGTCATCGGGACAGAAAGGCGGAACGTTCGATTCCCGACGTCCCGAACTCAAGATCGCGCGATTCTTGTTAACGATCCGGGAAGGATGACGCGAGTGTACAGTAAATGATCCTGCGAACGATTCCGGCCGCGAAAAGGAATAAATGAAGCTCGTTTGAGGCGTGATTCTCGAACAAAACTGCGTTTCAGGTTTCATTATATTCGGTCGGTTGAATACTGTGTCGGATAACCGTTTAAAAATTCTCGACATTGACTGCCTGTCTATTGAAAGAATAGAATATTTCAATAAGTTACTACGACCATCGCACAATTATCAACGAATAACGTACGCGTTCTAAAAACAATTTTCTGATGGTCCACACCGGCCGGAACGCATTCCGTATTCAAAGCGCGCAGCAGATCCGCGAACAATGAGCCCAGCAAAAATTTCATTTACACAATTCTCGCCGCGTCCAATTAAATGTCCGCATCTTCCCAGAAAGGGAAGCCTCAAACGAGCGAACTTTATTCTCTCTCCCCCATCCCACCTCCCTCGGACTCATCTGCGCCCAGAATCAACCCACTGCCACCCGATTTCGCCACACACCCGGATCCATTCTGCAAACAGATCTCATATACACCCTTATCCGTACATACACACACATTACAGACGTACGCGCTGGCTTCCAGCCAGGATATCGTCGGAGATCGTCGAAAGATTTTCTCCTAACCTACGACTTTCTCACTCAGCCCCTATTCCGTATCTTTCTAGCCCCCACCCCCTCCTGCCTCTCCTTCCCCTTCGACTCCTCTTTCTCCCAGTCACGCACACACACGCGCATACTTCCAATCTTCCATCCATATCTTCATCTACGGCATGGACTCTTCGTGCTTCTTCTTTGGGCTGGCCTCTCCTTCGACCTTCTCACGTCCTTCAGCCGCATCCTCGGCCTTCGCTGCGACTTCGTGACCCTTCTCCAAGGCCGTTGAGTTCGTCGGGACGATCGGGGTCAAATGGTCAACTGGCTGGCTCGACGCTCTCTGCGGATAACGTTACGGTTTAGGATGCGTGACTACATTTTTGCGTGGAACTGCCATTGTTCGGAGACAGTTTAGGATACCGTGATAGGGGTTCTTAGGGCCGAGAGGGGTGGGGGATCGTTCCATTTCGCAGTGTACGGGATGTGGTTCGGTGTTTATGGTAGCTGTGGAGTTGTATTTCGGAGAGTTTTGTAAAGTTACCTTATTTGCGGAAGCGAGATTCTTTCCGTGAGATTCGGGATGCTTTGTAGAAGAGATAATCTTCTGTTCTTTTGCATTTGTATTTTCACATCTATTTTTATATCTTTGCTAATTTGAGAATGTCGCAAGATATATGGAATATATGGTCCGTTTATTGTGAAAGTGGCGTAAGTCCATATTTAAAAGGATCGAGATGTCAGATAATTTATGATTAGTGTAGTGTAAACTTCTTATTTATGTGGCATCTATTTTTTAAAAATAGGATATTATATGATATCTCCATTTTTTTTTTAAATATAGACTTTCACCTCTATCAAAATAAACGGTCCATGTCACCATTATCTTAAATCACTTCGATTTCATATCTGCAGGGTATGTGATACTGTTGTAAAATATGTTACACTGACTCCTACTACAATTTTCGAGAGGAAGCATTAGTCTTTGCTAGACAATTACCTTTCGAACATTCTGGAATTCTGAAATATTTAACAACCGCGTCTCCGACAAAAATTGCACCCCAATTAAGTTCAATTTCACTTCAGCCCCAAAACAAGACGTCTTCAATCAGCACTCAGCCTCTTTACTACCGCGAAACCCACAAGAATTCCACCCCCTCGCCATCTGCCTAACATCTACCGCCCCCTACACCAATCACATCGGGACTCCTTATTACATCCGGTAAGTCCTTCGCCGAACGGAATCCTTTCGGCCATAAACTGCGCAGATCGGTCACGTAAAAAGTTGCCAGCTGTCATTGACGCTTCCGTATCGTTCTCGTCCAATACCCCCCCCCCCCCCCCCCCCACACGCTTGCACCCCCCGCTCGAAAGTCACGTCCGCCGGACTCGTTTCAAAAATTGCGGCACGTAGAAGCCGATGAGGATTATGACGCGGTCGAAAGCTGCCCTTTTCTAAGCTCGACGATGGCCCTTTATCTCTTTTCAACAGTCCACCCCCTTCCCTCTCCCGTCTCTTGACCCTGTTTTCTTAGCGCACCCTCCCCCCTCCCCCTTGCCCCATGCGACTTATAACTCAGTCTGCAGTCGGCCTGCGGAGCGAAGCAGGCGACCTTTATCTCCGCTTTTCTCCGGATTCGCACGGTTTTGTTCCACGATCCTTTGTGCTCGATCCTTTTTCTTCCCCGTTTTGCGTTCAACGGTGCGATAAAGGTCGGCGGAGGATAAAACGATCGATCCTGAAGTCGGAACGCCTCAGTCTTGCAGGTTATGCTCGCTGCCGCGGGCCGACACGATAAGTCTTGACATCGGCCATTATCGTCGGCGGATGCTAGGACGAACTCTGGTTTGTCCGAAGGTCGTCGACGAGATCCAGCTTTTCCAGGTTTCAACTACTTTTCGGGGACGGTACTTGTGGAATTCGATCGTTGATGGGTTCAGGAAAGGATAATGGGATCTGTTTTCGATCGTGAGGTTGTAATGATGATGTTGGCAGGATGTGGTTTGCGGCAGAGTGGAAAGTGCCTATCAATGTTAACAGGCTATTTTCAATACTTGAATCATAGTTAGGAGCGCCAAGTTATTTAGAAATATACAAATTATATTAAAAAGTACAATAAATTTTTCAAATACAAAAGGCAAGATGATGTATGTTTAGTACACGTAAAGTTATTTGTATCGAAATAAAATACACTAAATAACTGCTTTGCAACAGTTTTAGCTTCTCGTTATATGGAAACCCTGTTATAAGATTACCGCGTTCTCGAAGAGTTAGCTGTACATAAACAAGTCCTGCCCATATACACTGTGAATTCTCAATATCATTCCCTTCTCTACGTACGGTGAGCACTAAATCCGTCTCGAAAATTGCATAGTGAATCTATCTGAGGAATACGTAAGCAATCTTTCTTTAGCCACTGTCAGCCTGACGCTTATCCTCAACGTCCCGTCTGGCCGTCCGACGCACGCCCCAGCTTAACACTTCCGACCGAATTGAACTTATCGACAAGCGCCCTCCCCGCGATAAAAAAGAAAGCGCAGAAAACGACGAACGGGTCTCGGAAGAGCCGGACGCGAAGTTTCGCGCGGAAAAAGCTTTCCACCGAATGACCGCGGCTTCCTATCGTGAGGAAAGTTCCTCGAGCGTCAAACAGACTCGAGTTTCCGTTCGTTTCCCTCGCGATACTACTCATTCCAGTTTCCCATCTTCCACCCTCTATCATCTTGTCCCTTTGTTTTCCTCCACCCTCTTTTTTTCCTAATCCCACCTTCTGCTCTCCTTCTTTTCATTAGACTCTCACTCTCTCTCTCTCTCTCTCCCTCTCTCTCTCTCTGACACTTCATCCCTCATCCTCTCGATTCATTACTCTCTCTCTCTCTTTCGGTCTCTTCTTACTCACCTCCCCCCCCTCTTATTCTATCATTCTATCGTTCGCACGGACTTAGACGCACACAAAGCCGCCCTCCTATTCGTTCCTGTTTCAGGAAGATTTAATTAACGGTAGCAGCCAGGCGTCGAGCTCTCGAAGGAGAGCGAACGAGGAAAGTTTCGCCGAGGAAGCTTTCCGCCCTCGTTTGTCGCCCGTCTGGCCGCCCATTGTTTCGAAGAACTTTTTATTTACAATATCCCCTCGGCGGTTGACTCATCGGAAAGTTCGGGCTTCTCGAAATGTCGTTAGCCGACATTTCGGCACGCGGTCGCGTACTCGATCGAGTTAAGTGCTTGGTTTCCATCGATCGGCAAGAAAGTATTTTCGGTTTTCAAGCAGAGAGCTTTATGATTTTTCGGATCTGTCACTGTTCAAGAATTTTTCATTTGACATTTAATATTAATCACCCTTAGATCACGGAAGACAAGCAAATATACATTGTCGACTAAAGTTTATTCTTCGCATGAAAATGTTTGTTTTAGTTGGTACTACGAAACTGAGATTACTTTCTTGCTAATATGATAGTTTGAATAGGTTGCGGCTTGACTGTTGGCTGCTTCTTTCAATGTATAGGGCTGTCGACTAGGTGATAGCAGTGGGAACACCTTTTTTTTCTTTCGAAACATGTATGAGGATTTGTTGTCAGATAATGTTAAATCCTATTGAAAATTAACTTCCATGCTAAAAACTTAATGTAATTAAATGATTTACGTAGAGCAATGAATATTTCCGCGTTCCACCAACAACGCGTACTGCTGAATATTAATCCTGACTAAACTCGTCGAACGTGAAATCAGGTCTGTCGAGCCGATGTATCTGCGAATTCCAAGAGACGGAGTTTCGGAAAGGAATCTTCGACAAGTTTCAGTGAAACATCTGCTTTCAGCTCCGAACTACGCCTTCCCAAGAAAGTATGTACCACTCCCCCCACAGCGCTAACTTTCAAATAGAAAATCTAGCCCCAAGAAGAATTGTTCGCCATATTTTGCTATAAGATCTGTTTTTAATTTCGGCATATATTTCAACGAAATTACGTTGTATCATTGTAAAAATTTGAACCGAAATTTAAAATTATAGCTGATCGTCCTGAAACGTACCTTATCAAATTACAAGATATTGAACTTCGAAAGGAATTGTTCGACGTATTTTGTCATAATATCAGTTTTTAACTTCAACATACATTTCAATGAACTTACGCTTTATATCCAACTTTCGAATCGAAACATAAAATTCAGTCCATATCTCGCCACGTTCACATGATCGAATTACAAGATATTAAACTTCAAAAGGAATTGTTCGACATATTTCTCCATTATATACCTTTTTATCTCTAACATACGACATTCTTATGAAATTACACTTCATCATTTTATAAATCCAACTTTCACATCAAAACATAAAATTGAGTCCACATCTCGCCGCGTTCATTATCGAATTACAAGATATTGAACTCCGAAAGAATCGTTCCACATACTCTGCCATCACCCTTAACTTCAACGTAGGACATCCCTCCAAAAGTACTCAATCCCTGCACACGCCCAGCTCTCGATCCCGAATGTAAAATTGAGTCGGACATCTCGACATACCCATTATCGAATTACAAAGCCCCGAGTCTCAAAAAGGAACCGCCGACATACTTCGGCGTAACATCTGTTCGCAAACTGGAAACTACGCCATCCGCGCGAAAGTGTTCTCGATCACTGCACATCCAACTTCCGTTCCTTACCCTACAAACTTATTTCTTTCATACCATCCTCTCCACCCCCTCCTCCCTCAATACTTGCCTGGACAGAGTCAGTAGTATTTCCGGACACGCCGTCAGGTCTGCCAAGTGCCTCCAGCTGACTCTCCAGCGCATCAGTCTTGTTTTCTTTATCAGCAGCGGCCAGAACCGTCCTCTTCCTCATGTCAACCCTCGCCAGCGATCCGCTCGTCAATCTCTCCCCCTCCTCCGCCCTCGTTCGAAGAGCATGATCGTTTCTCATCACGTAGGGCACCTCCTCGATCTCGTTCTTCCTCCACTCGCTACCCTGGCCGTACTTCGGCGAGGATAGGGCAGAGACGGCGACAAAGGCGTTCTTCGACTTGCTAGGGTCGACGTTCGTTCCAGGCTTGGCGATGGGCAAGGCTGTCACTCGATGATAAGCGAACCATCTCGAAGCTGGCCAGTTGCTGGAAGAGTCCTTGCCGTACTGAGAGTTCCAGTCCTCGTTCATTCGTCGATGACCCAAGTAAGCGTTGGGCTCCATAGACTTCTGCTGGCTCCAAGGTCGCTCGTTGGCCTTGGGCCAGATGTTAGGGTCCTTGGTCTTGACGGGCCAGTCGCTGTCGGACCTTGAGCCCCAGGCATCGCTGTTGCTGGACCAGGATGGCTCGTCGTTCAGCTTGGATGACCAGGAATGCTGGTCGCCAGGCTTCATGCCGGGGTGAAGGTCGTCGGACTTGGACCTCCAGGGCTCGCCAGAGGTCAGCCAGCCTTTCGGTTTCGATCGGAGAACCTCCTCGTTCGATCGTCCGCCCCAGATGGACTGATCGTTGGATTTTGAAGGACGGTGAAGATCATCGGTCGACTTTGAGGACCAGAGATCGATCTTGGGACTGGAGAGCCAGGGTGACTTCGATCTTCGCATGTCCTCTTCGGATTTGGAGGACCAGGAGCTTCCGGATGATAACCATGGATTGCTCTTCGGGATCCAGGGATTTGATTTTTCGATCCAGGATTGGCTGCTGGACTTACCGGCTGGAGGCCAAGAGCCGCTCATCTGGTTCCTGCCTGACCAGGTCGTGTCCGAGAGCCAAGGGTCGCTGTACTTCCCTTTCCAGGTGTCCTCCTCTCTTGCTGACCAGGATTCCCGATTCCTGTTCCAAGGACGGTCCGGGATGTTCAGTCGAGGCCATTGGCGTCTGGAAGGTAACTCCTCTTCTTCGTCCATCGGCTTGATCTCGTAAGGACGCCAGTTCGTGCGATCAGCGGGCATCACCCAGGCACCCACCGATTGAATCTTCGGAGAATCCTCCCGCTGATTCTTGCCTGACCAGTCATCGTACTTTCCTCTCCAGACGCCCGGATCCTCGCTTCTGCCCAAGTCCTCATCACTTCTGTGACTCTGCCAGTCCTTCACATCGCTCGACAACATCCAGGGCTTCCTCATGTCAGGCTTCCTCTGGGACAGTCCTTGAGAGTTCATCTTGCCATTACTGTCCTTGGACCAGGCCCTCTCGTCATCCAGACCAAGCTTCTTCACCAGCTCCGCGTTCGGATTGTACGACTTGCCGTTCGCGTCCTTGGGCCAAGGCTTGGCTCCAGGCAGCTTGTAGGGCCAGGTGGCAGGGTCCGAAGTGAGACTGTTCCAGGCCTTCATAGTGATCTTCGGCAGCTTAGGGTTATCCTTAGACTTGTCCTTGGCCTGGTCGTTCTCCTGGTTCTCGGAGAGGTTCTTGCTCTTGGCCCAGCTGACACCCGGCCTCTCTCTCGCCTTCATGATGTCGTCGTGAATCCAAGGTGGCAGCTTCGATCTATCAGAGTTCCAGGCGTTTCTCATCTGCTCGCGTCGCTGCCAAGATGTGTCCATCGGAACGTTGAAGTTTCCGTCCATCTGCTCGTCTCGCGTCCAGTAGCTGTCCTCCGCGCGCCAAGGTTGACCTTGGGGCCAGTACTTTCGATTCTCCTTGACCGGCCGACGCCAGTTCCAGCGATTCGACACGTGATCATCGTTTGGCCAAGGTCGATCGTAGTCGTAAGGTATGCCGAATCGATTCTTGCCGCTGTACTCTGGCTGGCCGTAGTCCATGCTGGGTGGGAAGTCGTCCTGATAGTCGTCTTGAATGTCTGGTCGACTGATTCCTTGCGAAACTTCCGGCATACTTTCGTATCTGGGACGTTGACTCATTTTGTCGGCGTCGAGACTTTGGGGACGCGGTGGACTCGAATCTGTTGAATTATTAGAGTTTTCGTTGTAGATGGTAAAAAATAGACTGATCAGAAAAGTAACAGTAACAATATTTTGCTATGGAACTACGGAAAAGGCAAAATTACTGGTCTCACTCTATTTTAATATTGAGTTCACTCTCTAAAACAATTTATTTTCTTTAAATATTCTCTGGTACCCGTGGAAATAAGGTAGTTAACTCTTTTCAATTTTAAAATGTCAACCACACTGACTTAATAGTTCTAACATAAATTATCACTTTTACTAATCATAATACGTACAATTTATATGTCACATGTATGAAGAAATTAAAATTGAAGTTTTGCCAGTGGATACTTTCTCATCAAACCATCAATTTACTAACGATAAAAACTAACTTTCTCATCGATCCTAGACCAACTAATACAAGAAAAACCAACTAGAAAAAGACAAACAAATTCCAAATATTCTCCCAATAAACACACGCATTCGAAATACCTTTCGGATGATCGAAGGCCGTTGACCTTGGCCTAGAATCCGCTTCGTGCGCCGGCAGATGAGTGTTAACCTTCCCAAAATGCACAGGCCTGGCCTCGACCGGTTCCTTGACCTTGTCCACAGGCGCGTGAATCTTTTCGATTCCGAAGGATTTTCCGCCAGTTTCGTTCTTCGCCTGCTGCTGAAGAGTGTAATGAGCTTTCGTCGGATTCTCATGCTTGTAACCGAGAAGTCTCTCGGCCACTTGACGCCACTGAGTCGTCAGCCATGTTGTTTCCGTCGTCACCGGCACAGATGGCACTGTGGTCGCCGTGAAAGATCGTGGCGCCACCGTCGTCGTTCGCTTTGGCTTCTTCTTCTTCTTCTTCTTCTTCGGCTTCTTCTTCCCTCTCTCCGTGTCGTCCAACGACGCGGAAGTTGAGACTGGCGAGTGCAGCGAAGTGTCGAACGCACGTTTTGCAGGTTCTCTTGCCAATTTAGATGCCTCTAGTTCATTCTCGATTTCGGCTGGAAGAAGGGTGTATGTTGATGATGATTTGAAAGTTGGAAAATGGATCCTCGGATAGGTGTTGGGTAGACTTATTAATTTGATAATTGATAGTGTAGATGTAGGAACGATAATTTAGATAACTTGTGTATCAATGTTTGTGATTTTGTAGATTTTTAATAGGTTTCTGAAGGATTTTGATGATGATGAAAAGCAGATAAGAATTACTATTTCCAATAAATCTTCATATTTGTAAATTTTCAAAAAGAAAGTTACATATTGATAACTTATTCGAGTAAGAGTTGATCAAACTTGTTTATTTGACAGTAAATTTTAGAAGCGGTATTGATGACAAAAAAAAAACTCTCCACTTAAAAAACTACCGATAAATGTTCCGGTCCGTTTGTCAACTACAGTTATTTATTCGATAATAAGTCAGTACCGTTACACGCGCGATAGGCAATTTGGTTAATTTCGGCACCGATGTTTCCAAACTGTTGTGACCTCATGCCCAGCTAGGAATTGTTAATGTACATTGCGTTTAATTGTTTGCCAATTCGAGGTACGCATGCCGCGTATAGCGCGAAGTCACTTGTTGCTTTAAACGTTCAGCCATTTTTCGATGCCGGCTTAAAAGTTCGCGGAATTAGTCACGCCTTCAATTACGTCCTTGGCCAATCGCAGGGACCTAAATAACGGCTTATCGTCTGGCAATTTTTCTCGCTGACCGTTTCCGAAAGTGAATCCCCAAATCTTCATAGAATCTCACTCACACGCCAAACTTCAATACGATAAATAAAGCCGTCGAATTTGTCCGCTTCCATTGGCCACCCAAAAGTTTCAAAGTCGCATGATTCCGAATCCTGCTGTCGTTTCTGGCCACTTTTTCAGCTTTATCGATAATCTACTTACGCAAAAGCTCGTGAACGCATTTCCAGCCGTTCGGATTTTCCGCAAAATTCACCAACAGCTTCAGCAGGGTTTCCACCAGTGCGCCTTCCCGCACCTGCGCAGAATGTGCGAATAGGCAGATTCGTATCAATTTGAAATAGTTAATACCTGACCCAATTACGGTATCATTGCGATTAAATCTTTTCGGCTAAACGGAATATGTCCAGTGATCAATTCGATTTTCTGAATGTCTGAACAAATATGCATCTGTTAATGCTTGCTAAACGTTTCGATACGCGGATTTGATCACGTGTGTTAGTCAAGTATTTTCTAGTAACGTGATACTGGAGACGAGAGTCGATATTATTTGTTTATGATAAGTGCATGAGCTTTCAAATAAATCTGAAATTTTTTAATCAATCATTTTCACCCAATCGAGATTAACTGATCCCCTCCGACTTTTCGACTCTACAGTTGGCGAAGATAATTATTACACCAACAAATAACGAGTCGAGAGACTCATCCGAGGCTACGAAGTTCGAAAGTGCCAACGTATCGTTCGCTTATGCAAATTTGACGTGTAAAGTTGTAAATGGCGAGCTGCACTGCGCTGCCTGCGAATGTTTGGCAGTTTCTGCGCATGGTTCCATTATCGAGTCATTAGCCACTCGATTACCTTCGGTATCATAGCCAATGTTGGGTAATTTCGAATGTCGGGATTTGTCTTCGTTCGATTAGGGATTTAGTTTGTTGCAGATTAGTTGTCGAACGAGGGTGTTGGTCAGTTATGATTTGGATTAGGTCATTATGTTCTTTATTTGTGATGTCGTATTAGGTTGGATCAAGATCATTTTAATCACCTACTTTCGATATGCTGGGAAGTGACGTGCGGATTCGAATAGTGATATTCATATTTTTTTGTTTGTGTAAAATACTGTGAAGATTGAAATAGGCTTTGGATAAGAGTGTGCTTAGACGATTGTTTTATTCTTTTTATTCTTTTGCGAGATCTTCATTGTTTTTACGTTTGTTATGGCCTATAATCACTTTTTCATGGATTAGATAATTTAATTAATTTATCTAATTATACCATTTAATACATTTTCGTCAATTTCAAATATTAGCATCTATCTTTTGGTTTCTACTGATCACTGTAGTCCTTTGCTTTTAATCTGTCAGAATGAAAATGTAAGCGTGTGTTTTTATAAATTTCTTTTCATGAATTTTGAACTTTTGATGTCGCAATTCCTATGAACTTTCATACGTATAACAGTGATTTATTGGTGAGCCAAACATGGTAGACATTTACGACGCGCTCGTACTCCGACCGAATTCAATATAATAACAGTTTTAATAATTATGAAATACGAGCAACTGTCAAGTGTATTCGCATTTAAGCCAACTCCGCCAATATTGATGTCAAATTCGCGCATAAACTGGTTTCCAGATATTATGCGGCGCAGAGTACGCTAATTCAACGTCGCATTATTATAACTGGGCGTTACAAATGGAAAGTGGCCACTGTACGTAGACACGACGGCCATGCATAATCTGCAGTTGACTAACAACACTGCGGCCACGTCACCTTTACGTAATCCAATTACACCGTGTCATTCGTAATGTATCTATCTGCCCATCTATCTCCGCGACAAAATCATCCTCATACTTATTCAGCGTTCGCTGTCAGAGTTACCATCTTTAACGTCATCACTGTTATTAGAAAGTTTGCGATACAGTATTATTTGTTAGAAATCGTAAATGGCATAGTTTTTGCAATAAAAGAGATGTAATGTTCTTTGTTTGAAGAATAATGTTATGTGAAATAATTATTTTTTTAATATTTATTAATTGTTTTAATGTTTTTTCACTTTCAAAATAAACGGTCCATATGTATGATTAGGAATTTAATCATCTTTACGAATATTTACATCGTTCACTTTTGTATTTCGTTTCGCACTCCAGGGATTTGCAAAAGAAAATGCAAAATATGTTACAGTGTAGAACAAGTGAACTGTTAAGTGCTGAAAGAGTTCAGTATCATGAAGGTCACTTTACGAAAATTGCACTCCTTACATACCGTTACATCTCATGCACTTTCGTTCTACCGAGTAGCGTTAAATATGTCGAAAATTAAGGCTATTATCGTTCTGAACTACGCTCACCGACGTCCAAAACAAAATTTAGTATGAAGATAGGTACTTTTCCTAAACACTTCCCGCACTGTACTATATCGTGCACTACCACTGACTCGCCTTATGACAACGTATTAAGTTTAACGCCGTCGCATAAGAGTAAAACACAGAGACTGCTGAAAATTCCAAGAGCCGAAAATTGTGCAAAAAAAGAACCAAAATGGTTCGAGTGTAAAAGACTAACCAGTATGAATCGGTAATAAAAAAGCCCGAATATCTTCAGTAGTGGATATCAATCATGTAGACGGCTTTCAGTTCGACCGTAAGAAAATTAAAAATTGAGAGACAAAGAGAGTTTCTTATTTAAAACATTAAACAGTATGAATCGCTGATGACAATACCCGAAGCATAATCAGTAGAACAAATCAATAATATAGAAGTCTTAGAGTTCAACCGTTAAAAAATTCAGAAAGAGAGAGAGACAAAAAGACTGACAGACACAGGGGGGTGGGGGGAGGAAGAAGAGAGAGAGGGTTCCCAAAATAGACGTCGTATTCATGCGGCATCGACGATGCACGAACAGAACTCGACTTCGCACGATCCAATTACGCCGTGACAATTGCGGGACATCCACCTTACGGGTGCGCGCGCGCGCGCGCGCGCGCACTTTAATGGCCGTTACGGAGCGCGAGGCATATCGAATTAGCTAAGAGACTGCTCCCTTTCCCATGCTGGGCGCCGATCGCAGCCAGGAGCGCACTCCCGGAGACCGCGAATAACGACGATAATGAAGATCCGGAAGACGAGGATGCGGATGTGCCTCCATTCGAGCGGCGCCAGTTTCCGGTCGACTGCCAGATACTTGCCGAAATATCCAACGTCCATAATCTGACGTTTTAGGTGCACCCGTTATTACGCGTCGCGGCTGTGATCTCATGGGGAACTCGTGAAGGTAAAATGAAGGTCATGGTAGAAATGTAGAACTTGGTTTCTTATTACAGTACCGGCGCCTTTTTATTGCTAAGTGGATAAAGTGGATAACACAATGTTGGCCTGGTTAAAAAATTTTGTAAATTGTATGTAATGAAATAATGGAAAATTGTATGTAATGAAATGGGCGAGAGTTGAGGCAAATAGTTCGGTCATTAAGAGTTTATTTCGATGTATCGTGACTACGCAGTGGAAGTATCGACCTTCATGCAGTATGAGCAAAGTTTGATATGTTGAGGGAATATGGTATATGATCGTGGATGAAGTCTTGAGAGGCTAAAATCGTTGGGAGAGGAATGAAGTTCGTGTGGAAAAGAGTATGAGTTACTATTAAAGTAGACCGACGCATAATCAGAAGTACACGTCAGACATAGAAAGCTTCATTGAATTCTAAACCGAATCTAAAGTAGATAATGAAAAAACTCTTCACTCTATCAAAACAAGTATTTTAGTTTTCCAATTCAAAAAAGTTAAGAAATAGGTTACCTATATGTAATATGTTATTTAAATCAAAAAGCATAAAAACATTGAAAAGAACAAAAAGTAGTACGCATATCAAACGCTTTAAGTAGTTCAAGCCAGTCATAAAGTAGGTCGAAGCATAATCAGTAGTACAAATCAACCATATAAAAGTTTATTAATCTCAAGAGTAAAAAGATAAAGAACCGACCACAAACAACGAATGTAGATAAAAAAAAACTTAAATAACAATCACCTCCCACACCTTAAAAATAATTATCCAAAATTCCTAAAGCAATAATTTAAGAAACTATTGTATTATACATCATACACCATACGTTTTTTAATATTAAAAGCATAAATCTATTAAAATGAAACAAAAGTAATACGAATATCAGACTTTAAGTAGTATGAATCAGTAATGAAGTAGACCGAAGTAGAATCAGTAGTACAGGTCAACCATATACCTATAAGTATATTATTCACAACCGCACAGAAATGAAAAACAGGTCACAGCAAACTAATATAAATGAGAAGTGTTGAACACCCAAACCATAAATAAAAATATTTTACATTCCCATTGCAATAAACTAAGACATTAACCATACGCAACACTTTCTTCAATCCTAAAAGTATAAACCTGTCGAAAGGAATCGGAAATCATACGTTTATCAAACGCTAGTAGTGTGAATCACTAATAACGTGGTCCGAAGCATAATCAGTGGAACAAGTCAACGATATGCCACTCGATTGAGCTCGAACGCGATGAAATGCGAGCCGGGGCCGGTCAAAGGGGATTTTTACATTTCGGCTGGCGAGAATCACGGCGGTACAGGTTAGTTTAGATAGTGGAACTAGCGTGGGCAGGCAGCGACGGCCCATTTACCCTTAATTTATCCTTCAGGCAACGTAGCTAACGGTGGGCGGATTATGCCCGTGAGCACGCGAAGCAGTTTCGGACAGAAATAGCGCCGGTTCGATTAACGATATGAATTTCATGGCTACCTTCCTTGACGAAGCCAAGTATCAACCCAATTTTATTAAACGTGCGGCGTCGGAAAGTAATTAAACACGCGGAACGTTTTTGAAACATATTTTGATGTGATGAGGTCCGTGATAATCAATGTGCAGTTGTATTGAAGATTCATTAAGCCTATTGTAATATGGAAACACAAAACAAAATATGAATATAGGATATGCTAAGAATGAAGTTTGGAAAACGATTCTTAGAGGTGAACTGCTTAATTAATGAATCATTTATTTGTAATACTATAATGTAATATATGTACCTATGTTCTTTAGTATATGACGTCTGCGAGACCTACGCTTTTAACATAGTGAGGTTTATAGGCTCTTTTATACTACATGGCCGTTATCGTAGATCAACTCCCCTCATACATTATTCAAAAACTTGACACTCTCATTTACGTATTTTTTTACCCCTTGAATTATCTCGTGAAGATAATATGATCAGAGTGACAATGTGCTATTAAATGTTTTTTACTTAAATGGATGAAAAAGACATGTTGACCCATGGTGACCAGAACACTTTTTTTTAAACTAAAATACAAAAGGCATTTTATTGGTTTATAACCGCCTGTTTTGTATCCTGGGCCCATTATTCTTGCAAGCTAATCCCTTATGAGGGCAATTGATCACGTCTCCGTCCCAAAGATTTAACATATTGGTTACGGTCCGGATTCTTTAATTAAGATTTTACCGTTTGCGGACGGAACACAAAACCCGTACAGACTTCATTCACGTTACAAATAATCTGACCGCCAGCAAAATCTAAGGATTTGTTCCGAAATGAGGCTTCGCACAAAGGCTTACGCTTACTTTCCCCATACCACGTGACGCACCATCATCATGCCAGTTCGTGAAGCCTCCGGACGTCACACATGTCCGGACGACGGTCGACTATTTCAAAGGCATCGAATATCTCCGCGAGCAAGCGACGTGACCGGGGTCGACGATGAAATCGGAAAAATGAGAGCCGGGCACGATCGACAACCGGGACGCGAATATTCCTCGGTCAAACGCATCACGATCCCGGACTGTCTTTATCTGGCCGATAGTGACGTCACTTCCCGTTCTCACCCCGCGGTGGCGTCTGATGAAGCGCGAGTCGAGCGATTTGTCCTTCATGTTCCTCGCTTCGACGGAGTCTGACCTGTGGTGGGATATACGGGGTGGTTCTTTTGATGGGTAGGACGGTTGATTTACTTTCTGATGTAGAAGACATTTTCGTCTTAATAAGTAATAGACTAAAAAGTATTGACGTTTCCCTTTCATTTGTTGCGATTTTGTTAATGGCGTGAGTTGAAAATTATAGGATGACAAGTATGTCAATAAGTTGAAATCACTGACTTTTTCTTCAACGCTCCTCACTTGGACGGAGTCTGATCTATGGTGGGATCTAAGGGGTGAATCTTTTAATGTGTAAGCTTTATTTTGTTTCTGAGGCAGGAGACATTTTTATGGTAAATGTTGACAGAACAATTGTAAATGACGATATGTTTCACAGAAAAATGTATTTGTTTAATTAATTTGTGGAATATTTGAGATCGTTGGATCGAAGGACACCCAGTATAGATGCAGGACAGGTCTCCCAGTTCGCCAACCAGGTCTTTCGGAGTCATTATTCGCGAACGACTCCTATGACGAGCCGATCCAAAGCTCTGACTGCAATGGCACGCGCGATTTACTGGCGAACAATTGAATGGCCTCGGATGCCGATAAATCGATGAATAATGGCGATATCGACTGTGTTCTGCGTACCCGCGTGGAGAAGAAATATACGCTTCTTACGCGAGCGGACATCACAGGCACCTAACCGCAAATAACTTACATGGAAGAGCAGTCGTGTTACACATACCCGCATCGTTCCCTGCGTTCTAGTGCAATTCTGTACATTTTATGTCAAATTTTCCAGAAATCATTAAGCAATACTTTATAGGGGTTAGGAACGAAAAAGATAATTTGCTGAATTCATGGTTTAGGTTGAAATAGATATGTTCACCAATAAAAAAGTAAACGATACTTTTGACCTATACATCTGTGAGGAACGATACTGAAATTACAGAATGTTTAAGTAATAGCATCTCACGCGAGAAAAAACATCACCCCAAAAACCTGACCATTTCACAAAATAATCCAACACATCGAATAACCGCCTAATTTACTGAATTTACACATTTTAGTAAAATCAGGTATGCCTACCATGAAAAAAATAAGCCATACTTCTGTACTGATCTATACAATACTAATAGCATCCCACGAGAAAAAGCAATACCTGGACCAAGCTGACCTTCTTACAAAATAATCCAACACGCCCCAAATCTACTTATTTTGCAGTTCTGATCAAAACAGATATGCCTATCATTAAAAAACTAAGCCATACTCCTGAACTGACTTATACAATACTAACAGCATCCTACGAAAAAACGGGCCATCCACTGGACCATCTCACACAGCCCCTTCCATACTCACACGCACATGAAAGAGCCTGCAAGAATCATTTCGAAACAGCGAGCGCCAGGCCGCTTCTTTCACTCAAATCGGATCACAGTTAAAAGCTCGATGTAAATTTGATCAGACACTCGAACTCCGGCTCTGTCCCGGACAGGTCTCCTATTTATTTGCCGCTCCTGTTTTATTCATAGCCCCATTCACTCTCCGCACATTTTTCCCTTCCACTAACCCCCCCCCCCCCCCTTCTCCTTTTTCTCCTCTTCCTCCTCCTCCTCCTCCTCCTCCTCCGCTTCTATCCCTTCCGCTCGCACTCTCGAACATTCAATACTCACGCCCAGCTCCTCCAGTTTTTGCCACTGCTCGGCAGCGTACTCGCCCAGCAGATGTGATCGCAGAATCTTCATGAACTTCTCCTCCTGCCTCTTGTCCAGCCTTCGGCCGGAATCGGGCGTGCTCTCGACGCCGGTATATCGATTATCGGCGCCGATTCGAGAATCGATCGTCGGCCTCTCCTGCTGACCGATCTCCTGTCTTGACTTCTCGGCCGCTTCCGTCTGCAAAATGCGGGTCGAAGGACAGGTGAGACGTGGAATATATGTGGAGATCATTTAAATATACTATTAATATAATTATAATATATATTTTAATAAACTGCTGATTATGGATAATCGCTGGTTATTAGTTACAATCATCACTAAATGTAGTGAATTTGACATTTTATTGAATATTTACCGAATTAACTGGAGACTTTATATCATTCCGAACTTGTAGTGTTGAGTGTGACAAAATAACAGTGTAATATATCTTAATAAGCAAACTTAATGTATTTAATTATTTGTAATAGCGGCAATAACCATCATTTGGAAAAATGTTTTTTTCTTCGGAATTATAAAATGATTGATGTATCACTTTTATTCCAACTTAGCGTACATTTACTTTAACAGTAATGTATAACAATGGTCTACGACTGTAGCAATTTTGCTGAAAGTTTAAGATATTTGCGGACAAAAATCTTCACCGCGCGATGTTCAAAAATGTCGTTACTCAATAACGTCGTAAGCAGCCTTCAAAGGCAGTCGAAATTCGATTTGCTCGCAATAACGTGAAAAGTTGGCGTTCCCAATCTTTCCGCGGCTCGTGGCAAGAAATATTAAACGCGAAGCGGAGCAGATGGAAGAGTGCGATGCGTCAAGAGGTGAGAGATCGAGCGGCAACAGTAGTAGAAGCTGTAGAAGCGGCGGCAGGAGCCGGAATAAAAGGACGACAAGGACGAGAGGAGCGAGAAGGACGAGTGAGCGCGAGTCTCGTCCGGAGTCGTTTGTTCAGAACGATTACTCCTGCTTTCGAGGAAATGAAAACGGATAAAAGTACGCCTAGGCGTCGAGTCATTCGGCGCTCGGCGACTATGCACTTTACTGCCACGTAGGACACTCTTTTCATCAAGCAGGACAAAGCTAGGTTTGGGGCAGTTCAGTAGGATTCGAGAATTGACCTGAAACAGTCGGCGATTTCTATTGGTGGAGTGAAGATAATAAAATAGGAACACTTTGTACTGGAAAATGATCTGAGACATGAATTACTATGACATTGACACTACTATTGACATACTATGAACATACGTAACAGTAACTTGTGTAATATGAACGTGAGTGCATGCAAGAAAAATTACACTGTGCATTTTTTCTTGATTTGCACTGTACTGCCACGAAAAGAACACTATTCATGAAACAGTACAAAGCTAAATCTCATTTTCAAAGGAATTCGAAAAGAATGAAAAATTGAACCTTTCAACTTTGAGCTCAAACGGGCGGCGATGTTTATTGTGACAGGATGTACAGAAGCCTGATTTTATTGATTCTGTTGTTGACACAAACGATGACATACTAAGATATTATTTATTATTACGACTTTAACACACATAACACGCATACCGAACGGCAAAGAAATATATTACAAAATAGACGTTCCGACATTTTACTGCCGACACGAGACGCTCCTTTCATAAAATAGGATAAAAGTAAATCGCAACCGAGCAGGTGACGGGCGAACGGATGATGTTCGCTGAGAAATTGGAAAAGATTGAAAATTGACGCTTTCAGCTTCAATTCGGAACAGTCTAGCACCTCTACAGCTAGTCAAAAAGACATTCTCTCACGTTCATTGATATAAAATTCCTTCAATAAAGCAACGAACTCACCATGCATAATTCAAATTTGCTTAATATTGTCATCTATACTCAAAAAAGAAAAACTTTCTTAATTGAAACCTTTCGTACGAACGTTAAGTTCAAAAATTTGTCGAAGGGTACCTTCAACCTACGCACACTGAATAATAAAGTTAAGACACGGAATTGTCGTTTAACGTTTCATGACCCAACGTCCCTCCAAAGTGGAATTTCAAAACGTGCGAAGCTATTAATGCAAATGTAACGCAGTTTAAAATTAAAGACAGGCCTCGTAAAGATGTGTCTGGAAGGTTTTGTTCCTAAGATGGAGCCGGTTGGAGTTATGGCGCCATTCATGAGGCAAGTAGCTTTTAAATTAAGAAGAGGTGCTAGAAGCGGAGTAAAGTATTAAGGGCAGAATATTATATAACGTTTCCGTTCCTTCAGCTTCCTCGCCGTAACATAAACACAAATGGCTCCTTATATCTGTGCATTAAATCTTTTGCGATCAAAGCCCAGGTCTTCAATAGTTAACATCCACGAAAAATATGTTTACGTTTCTGTATTCGGTACGGAAAGAAATATTCAGAGTTTACAATTTCTGGGTCGGTTTCACTCCACTCCACTAACTCTACCTAATCCATCTTTTTCGTTCTTCTTACACTTTCTAAAATATAATTATTTACTTTCCTTATACAAACGTGATGAGTTTATTGATAGACTCATCATCTTTCATATCCAGAAGGTACGTATCTACCAGCGCGAGGTGTGAGACCGGGTGGTAAGTAATATAACGGGCACTCGAAAAAGTCTGCACTCGTCTCGAAATACGAACCTCCTTCGTTTGCAGATCTCGTCTCTGCGGAGGGTCGGCAATCTCTTCGTTCAAACGATTCAAAGTCTCCTCGGAGGGCTCCAGGCTCTTCGGCACTTGCGTTTCGTTACTGGCTATCAGTATCTCCTTCTGCGTGCTCAGCTCCTTCTTCACCGTCGGCACACGCTTTGATTTCGTTCGTTCGTCCGCCAGGGCGTTAGAGTTCTTCTCCTTCTTGTACTTCAGCAGCTCGGCCACCTGTTTGAGTTGGACAATGAAAGGAACGTGAGGGTGGTCTTTTTCTCTTACATTGCATCTGAGCGTCACGTTTCGTCACTATTATTACTCAGTATGGCTAACATATAACTGTATTTGCTTTAGAGGACGTTTGTATTCGTTTCATAGAATTCTATTTTTTCTTGAATTGCATGAATTTCGAATGAGACAATAAAAGAAAGGTGAGGGTGGTCGTTTTCTGTTACATTGCATCTGAGCATCATTTTTCGTAACAATTCTTGCTGAAAATGGTTCCAAAATATTTTCATTAGAGAACAGCTATTTATTTCATGTCAATTTTATTCTTCTCATAATTCAATGAATCCGTATCAAACAGTGAAAAAGAGGTGAGGATTGTCTGTTTCTAGTGTGTTATCCTTGACTTTTTGCTGTTAAAAGTGACTAAGAAATAATTTTATTCGCATTAGAAGACATTATATTCATTTTATGGAATTTTTGTTCTCGTGTTTCTATAATTCCGAATCAGATATGTTAAGAGGGTGGTGATCTGGTCCTATTACATTGCATTTTAACCGAATTTGTTAAAACTGTTGTTGTTAACAATGGTTGACAAATAACAATGTGTGTTTCAGAAGATGTTAGAGGATGTTTCAAGAAATTCTTCATTTGTACACGCTTCAATAATTTGGCTAATTGTTCCAATCGGATTGTAAAGCAGTGAATGTCATCTGTTTCTATTCACTCGCATCTAAACACCATATTTCGTGATTTGCTGCTAGTTAAAATGGTTACAAAGTTACTTTAGTTATATTAGTGGACATTATATTCATTTGATCGGATTGTTTTTCTCCTCGCGCTTCAATAAATCGATAAAATATTCGATTCAGAAAATGAAAGGGTGGTGAGCGCAATTCATTTTTATTACCTTGCATCTGAACATCATATTTCGCGATTATTGCTGCTGAAAATGGGTACGAAATGACTTTATTTGCATTGCAAGACATTATTTTCATTCCGTGAATTTAATTTTCTTTTCGTGTTTCAATGACTCGAATGATTAATAATAATTATTCGAATCGGACTATAAAAGGAAGGTGAGGGTCATCTGTTTCTATTATCCTGCATTTGCGCATCATATTTCGAAATTATTAAAG
This sequence comes from Anoplius nigerrimus, assembly GCA_914767735.1. Lineage (NCBI taxonomy): Eukaryota > Metazoa > Arthropoda > Insecta > Hymenoptera > Pompilidae > Anoplius > Anoplius nigerrimus. The sequence continues at coordinate 1,340,641 of OU612086.1, forward strand.
CTGAAAATACGTACAGAATTACTTTACTTGTTTAGCCAACATTATCTTCGTTTCAGCAAATTCGTTTTCTCTTCAAACTCTGCAAATTGTTTAAAACACGCAATAAAAGAGGCTTCACTATTACCTGTTTCTATCAGACTGCATTTTTGTATCATATTTTGGGGATATTATTGCTGAAATGATTGCAAATTTACTTTACTTGCATTAATGAACATTACAATTATTTGATAAAATTCTTTTTCTGCTCGCTATTTAAAAAAATCGGCCAACTGTTCGACTCAGATAATAAAAGGAAGGTGGGAGTCATCTGTTTCCATTACCTTAATCTAAAAACCATATTTCATGATTACGTACTGCACAGGACAATTACAAAATTACTTTATCTGCTTTTGTAAACTTCATCAAACTTTTTCTCTATTACTTCAATAATTCGAATCGGACAATGAAACGTTTCTAAGTCCCGAGTGTTTTCATTATCTTCCATCAAAAAATCGTATTTTCAGATTAAATGATTAAAAATCAGCTACTTAAGCAAAAAGTTCGGGTTTTGTCACCCCTCAAGTTTAAAAACATAAGAATATTAAACCTTTTTCCTCCGGTTGACAATCTGACTTTGTTCTCACACGACATAGCGCGTGCACACTGAAAAATAATGCGATAAGCAACAAATTTGGAAAGAGAGAGGTGGTGATTAACACCGACCCCAATCGGCGATCAAACATTATCTTGTTTGCCGCAGCAAATACATATTAATCGCCGAAAACATCTGGGCAAAACTGAAAATCAATGCGACATCAAGCGCAGAAGAATAATGACCGCGCATGACAAACGAGAATCCATATTGCACGTTATCGTTTAACGTAATCGATTGTCCTCTTCCTCGATATCTCTCTCCCTCCCTCTCTCCCTTTACCGATAAAATGACGCAACATTACGGTGTGCAGGAAGACAAACTTATCGAATTATAAGGTCATTCTGAATTCCCGTATAAAAAAATAAATGTAAACAAAACAATTGTAAAGCTGATATGAATGGTCATTATCTGGAATATTCAAAAGTTACCAATTGATTATATCAGAATCAGCAACAATAAGATTGTCAAATGCTTGTAATTTGGGTCAAAATATACAGATACGCTAAAAGGTCATTCTGAACTTCGGTGCAAGAACTAAAATGGATGAAACGATCAAAAAGCTGATGAGCACGTAAAATAATTATTTTCCGAATGATTAAAGTGGACAATTCGTTACTTAAGATAGGAAAACGCCAAAACCGATAAATTCTTATAATTAAGGACGAACTCAATAGATTCGTTAAAATTTAGAAAAAACACAATTTCTGTTGAACCAGGGAAAATCCACAGACTTTATTAGATATATCGGAAACCATACCACAGAAATACGACATAAAACTGCAGATATAAGAAAAAGAGAGTATAATGCATCAAACATAACAACGTTCCAATTTGTAAGCGAGACTTCAAACATTTTTGTAACGAAAGATATCCGATTGGCTTGGCAGCATGAAATACGATATTTCGTTCGTCTTGCACATTCCAACCGGAAGTCGATGGTACGCATTTACAATGCGGAATCGAAGATAGGAAAATTTTAGCATATCGAAATTTTGCCCCGATCCCAAAGCGAATATCTTTGTTCGACATCAAATTTATCGATGACAGTCGACGTACGATCAACTTTGCGCACATAATTAATTACGCAGCCCCCATTAAGCGCCATTAAATTTGCATTCGTTACTCGGTGAACCGGCGATCTGATCAAAGTCAATCTTTCATTAAAATTCGATTACGATGTACAAAATGTAGCGTTCAATGAACCCAATGTAATTCGTAGTTCGAGAATAACTGACTAGATGAGACAGATTTATTAAATTTCAATTTACCTTTTGGTACATTTTAACTGTAAAGAAAACTATATTAACGGTTTATGTTTCATAATTAATTTCTGGATTCTGAACCACATGTGTAGAATTTAATCAAACTCTTTTGGTAAATCTTTCTGTACATCTCTATCATTCGTAATTCGTAACGTATTTTTGGAATATTAAATGCTTGTTCGGATATTGACCGATGAGGAAAAATGTAAAAACGATCCCGGTGTCTAATATAAAACTGCATGTTGCATGATGATTAACAAGTTCTACGGTCGTTACATTAACATGTCTATGGCTGGGTTGTAAGGTTATAGATCGTAAATTATATTCGTGGAAATACTTGCCAGCGTCGAGTAACGAATATGATTCCGCTGAAAAATGAGTGGCGCGTTATTAACATTTTTGATTGACGAAGTTCTAATCGCGTTACTGGCTTCGTGTAATGCATCTTTTATAAGGCTGGCAAATAATTTATGGCGTACTCGCGTAACGTAAGGATCCTTCATTATAACTTATTAAATTTTGGCTGGGGAACCGTAGTACTGCCTTTGAATAATGAGATTGGCATTAACCACTTCTCTTGTAACATTGAAACTGCAACTATATTACTTACGAAACATTTAATCTCACGTTGTACATTTGTTGTACTTAACTTTTGTGTGCGTTATTCATTTAAATAAGAACGTCTACGTCGTAAATGTATAAATTCATAAGATAGAATACGTAATTCGTAATCAAACTTTTAGGTAACTTTTAATCTCTTCATTATAATATAAATAATCGGAAAACAATTTTCATTTATATAATTATACAACTTTCCCCTATTTTTGGTTTGTTAATGAAATGTGCGTCCTACGGATTTTTATAATTAACTCATTATAACTCATTTTTTTTATATTTTCTATTCCTGTGATATATCTCGCTATATAAACGAATCGTAGAACGGTTAGATAACTTCTATATTAAAATTTCACATCAAGAACATTATATTGTACTATAAGACTGGGAATTCAGGAGCAATCAGAAACTTTGATGAGAGCGTATAACCGATAAGAGCAGAAACTCGAACCGATTACATACCTGTATACTACCTTCATCTAAGTACATATTACAAGTATGTAATTTTCTCGATATTTTTATTAAAAGGTAAAAAAAAATTCTTCCTACATGTTTCTGCAATACATCATTAATTAATAGCCGTGTTATTGGTTCTGTCCCAATTTTTTTACATAATTGATTCATTCCTCTTTATTTATGTAAATAAGCAAAGCTCGTATAAAATATTTTAGTAGATGATTCAATATTATACATAAATCAGAGACTACAGTAACGATATATATAATATAATATTAAATATAGTCCTAAAGACCAAGAGAGAGAGAGAGAGAGAGACCACCACATTATTGGGATAAGGGCATATAGTATAAAACTACACTCTCAATGTACTTATTACAAGTTTATAACTTTAAAATCTTGTTTTGTTTTCATGAAATCTTCAAATATTTGTTATCAACAGTATTTCTTTATGCAACCCCTGATAGTTCAACAAAAAAAGCAATATCAACGAAACCATCACAAAGAACCCACTACAAGAATTTCCACTGCCTTGCCTTCATCCAGTCACTACCAAATTTTATCCTCCAAATCTCCACTACTTAAAAAAACATCTTCTAAACATGTGTGTGCCCTAGTTCTATTTAACTCTCGTTACTATACCGTACACATAATTTAACGGTTAAACATAGCACACGCATGAATGTCCAATGAAAACGGAATATAATAGAAGCCGGCCGAGAGAATGCAGGATCAATTAGAAACTTTTGACGAGGGCGCGTAATCCATGAGTCCGTAAGCTCGAATCGGTTATAGGAATCCAAGCCCACATTATGACCGACGCACAGCGTTTATCTCGACATGTAAACTATAGGAAAGCACTTGGTCCACGGTATTCTATCGGAAAACGCTTGCAGTCAATGCCAACCGTCCTCGATCAGGAAACTTTTAATGCCTGGTGCATAGTGAGTGAAAGAGGGCGATAGAGAGAGAGAGAGAGAGAGAGAGAGACTCTGTTTAATTTTCCAACCGACTTTCGTCCGACCAAACCATCGCAACTATGCGCCATAATTATTCCAGCGCCATTTTCCGGAATCTGGCCGTAATTATGACGATGAACGCCGATGTAATGCGAGAAATTTCTAATCCGGATAAAATTGGAACAAAGTAAGGCTACCGAATGAAAAACAAGCTATCCTTAGACCATTGTTTAGACCATTTTTCCTGACACCACAATACACATACAATTTTTTTCAAATACAAGCTACGGACTAGTCCACCATTAATTTACTGCCGTTTTTGCTGTATTTCCCCGCCGCTCGCATCGAACACGCTCCTTTAATCGAATTTCGACGAAGCTCGCGATCCTGCGAGCGTTTCGCAGAAAATTTGTATTCTCGCCGCTCGAAAATCAGGTAGGAAACGCTCGCGGTCGGTCGCAACAGTTTCGTTCGGCAAAACGCAAAAATCTCTCGTTCGATGAACCGACAGCCTATCGCTCGCGCGCGATACAATCTTCGAGTGAAAAAAAAACAAAATAGAAGAGAGAGAGAGAGAGCGGCCAAAGCGACGCAGGCGTCGGAAAATGAAGCTTGATAATTTCGCCCGACGCTCCAATTCTGTCCTCGCAGATTACGCTCGCCGTCAAAGGCCGTCAATGGAAGTTTCTAATGCAATTTCGCGCCGACCTTCCGTCAGCGCTAAATTCCGTGCCATTAGCGCAGCAATTTCTAGCTGACCCGCAAAGTCGCCCCGACTCTTGTGCTATGCGCATATTAATGGCTCGCAAATGGCCCGATCGACGCCGCCTTTCATCGCCCGAAATTGTTGCGAACTCCCCGTTTAATCCGATCGTTTCCCTCGCGAAGGATACCGTCCCCCGCATTCTGCATCGACATTGTCGTCCCACTTCCGGTTGGAATCTGTACTCGAGTGTTGATAATTCGCAGAATATTTCTTCACGTTTGCTCAGTTTTATACGTATGAGTATACACATATATGTATAGGGATATAGATTTATAATTATTAGGACCTTGAATTTACTATTATTAACAGTATCGATTATAAATCAAAAATAGATGTATTTAAAAATTATATATAAAATTATTTATGTAATTATCGGGTAGAAATTTGGTGTCATTTGATGTATATAAAATAAATTCTTCTGCTTTGACAACATCTGAGCGACACATCTTCTGCTTTGAATATTACGGAGAGAATTTCCTTTTTGCAAAGTATAAACAAGAAATAAGAATTCGTTATTACACTGACTTTTGGAAATTGCATGCATTCGGCTAAGCTTCTCGCCGGAAACTCACCACTCCCGAATATGCAATATCGGGAATGAAACTCGGGAGGCCGAGTTAACGAACTGAGCTTACGGCATCCGACGATTTATATCGATGAAGGAAATTGTTAGCCGCGGACTCTGAGCCGACGTCGTTCGAATGATTCCACGATAAAATCTATCATCGCGGAAACGTTATGGATCGATATCCGATTTCCGGTACGCGGACATTGCCGCGAAATTTTTCGTCGGAACGGAATTTTTTCCATCTAAATTCTCCCGTCGAATCTTCATTGCCAATGGGGCGCTGTGATTCAAACGTTATAGTCGACCATCTGACAGAATTTTCATGCGACGGAATGGTTCAAAGCATTGTACTTGAAGATAGGTTGTCATAACAGCGGTGTATCAATTCGATCTGCGCGGAGAAATGTTGCTCCCTTCGATCCGAATTGATATTTTTATTTCCAGGAAGACAGTGCGAGGGAACAAATTTTATGAATATTGGATAAAACACATTGAATATATTCATGGTATTATTAACGTTTGAAAAACATGCTCAGGAAATTACGAATAACGTAAATGTCACGCTGTTCACGTACATTTATATTGTAACGGAATATTTCGCGTAAACCGAGTCAAATATTCTGAATAATCTACATTCATCAGCTTTCATATCTTCAGCACGTACGGTTTAAAGTTACTGCGTGCGGACTTTACTTTCACGGAAATTCCCCAAATCTGGCATACGGTTCTCATTTGCTTTCGAATCACTTTTGCGGAAAAACATTGCAGAAAATTAGAAACATGTGAAACCATCAGCGTCCATGTTCATTAATTTTATTAACTCATGTCTATAATTATTACTTAGACTGTTTGAACATTAATTTTTCGACGAATCTCTGAATTGGAACAACTTGTTCAATTTACATTATTTATTTTACAGAATTGTCCCGATGTTAACGAACAACATTCTAATCTGACCATACGCCTTCACAGCAAACAAAACTTTACAGTATACATGTACTTCTTCATCACAAATAATTATTTTGTCCTCACACAAAATATCAGACCTCACCAATAAATCAAGCATCCCTTAAAACTTTCACCCACAATCAAAACCAACCACTTACCTCCTCATCCTCAGTTTTGTCGAACACCTCGTCGATGATGGCCTCGTTGGACGCCACATCCTCGTCCGAGGATTCGCTCAAGGTCGTCTCGACGGACTCGAAGGTCTGACTAGGATGCTGCGTTCTCTCAACAGGGGCAGTTAACGAAAGCAAGCCGTCCATCGAGCTGGCATTCCTCATGTCGCCCTTCGACATGGCCTCGTGAGACTCGGCGATGGCCTTCAGCTCGTCGACGTATTCGTCATCATCGTCGTCCTCCTCCCCGCCCCCGTTGGCCTCACCCTCGTACTCGTACTCGTCATCATCGCCGTCGTCGTCCTGTCCGGCATCGTCGTCCTCCTCTTCTCTCGAAGGACGACGATCCGTCTGATAGTGGGCAACGTGCTCAGGCCAGCCCTCGTCCGATGAAGAGTCAGCTGGGACTGTCGGACTCGGCCTTGGGGACTCCTGGAAGTCGACCAACTCATCGTTTCAGGACTGACGATCTCTCGCCTGTCTCTCGTGCGCGCTTAAGCAAATTTGTAGCATTAAGCAAATCTGTACTGAGTATTAGGTTACAGAGACCTCCTTATAACACGGTAGATACTTTTCCCCGTTATATGAGCCGTCCACAGCACTGAGCGATTAACTTACTTGTTACATTTAAAACAACTGTCTTTAATAATCGGGTTAAGACACTGCATGGCAGCAACTTTTATGACCGTTGTATGATAAACGTTATTTTTCCACAAGAAATGTATGGAAATTTATCAGTACATAGTTTCTACCCTTTCCTTCATGGACTAAATTAATTTGGCAAATGAACGGCGCACATACAATTTATTTATGCGTAAACATACGCTTATACACATACACAGAAAGAAACTGAGCTGATCTTCTCTAAAAATTGTGCTTTTGAAGTTTTTCTTGTTCCAACTTGTAATTGTTGGACTTTTTTGCAGTTACATATTCTGACCATTTCTTTTAACTGTCGAGATGCAAAATTTAATGTAATAAATTAAAGCGTTTTAACATATATAGAGAGTTTGCAATTACATGTATATTAAAAACATGGATTTTAACTCTTTACCAACCTACCGAAACCACGAACGCCGCCCTGGAGGTTTGAATTTCACGCGTGCTAAACGTGTCCATAAATCAATCCAAGTAATGCCACTGTACAGATACATGTGCCTCCGGGAATGAAATATATTCGCGATTTTTCACATCAATCCCTGACCTACGTCCCTGTTCCCAACGGCAACAATTAACATGCCGCCATTTTCGCTGATAGAAGTTAACAGTAGTTACAAAATTCCATGTAAATAAGTTTTGTAGTATTCGCCCGCCAGCATGATGCAATTAAGTAACAAACGAAAATTGAAACATTTTTGTAAAGTTTGCAGCTACATAAGTTGCGAAAGAAAGTCCGCACAAAAGAATATTTCTTTCCATTTCAATCGAAATTGTTGAAAGAATACAGCTGTCGGGGTTCAATTTCAAATGTAGAACAAAGAAAGTTAAATTCAGATACATTTTGCTCTGAATGAAATGTGTTTGCGATCCTCGATACCAATATCTATCCTGAATCCCTGATACTATCAGCAACAAGTATTGTGCAACTACTGCCGAAGTTAACGACATTAGCTTGAATTGAAATCAATCAGTCTGTTACATCACCAATAAGACTTAGCAAATCACCAAATTGCATGTTTTACATCCAACTTAAGCATTGTCTTTATGTAGAACCATCATTATATATGAATGACAATCCCAGCTTCCATGCATAGATGAAACTTTACAGTTAACGCTTATTCAGACGCAAATGAAGTCGTCACGAATCAATACAGGTCATAGGTCACGTATTCGTACATTCAAATCCACCCCCTCCTGCCTTGCCCTTTCAACGAACTTCGTGGTCAAATTTCCCTTACCTCCTTCGTGCCCAAAGTAGTCTCAGCAGTGTCACTCCTGCTACCTGAAACAAAATAATATCGCAAATTATTAAACACGGAATAATTAATCTGCAGGAGATCTTTTACATCTTTAAACAATCAGATTTTTGGACTGTGGTCTTGGACAAACTATTTCACGCTTCTAAAAGTGGACTGAATATTTCGTAAATCTTCTTTTGTCACACGTCCACCATATTTCTTAACTTTCCATTACGCTTTTCTTCATGCATGCCACTCTTGTGCGCTTATACATGAGATTCCGTCACATATGTGTATACATTTCCATATGAAACAACCGTTTGCTGACCCCCAGCTATATAATACCCTTTCTCATACCCAATACCCTTCGATAAACTTAAGCTGGTATGACAGAAATTAAATTCATACAGCAATTCATATGCTGATTTTACCTAAATTTCTGTAGCTTTTACGCTGTATACCTCAAAAAATATGATGCAGAACCACTGTATGACTCTTCACACAGCAGTCGAAGCTACATTACTCCACCCCAAGCAGACAACCAACAAAACAAAAACTGTCCAGTAATAAACAAAGTAATCCCAACGAGAACAAAGCAGTATCGAATAAAAACCGGCGGAAAAAAAGCATAAGGACACAAACGAAAAGGAGCTATCAACCTATCAAATCGATCCCTTCAGCCGAAAGAAAAGAGTTAACCCGAGTACCTCCAGAGGACAAGGAAGGTCGTTCAAAGGTGGCCCGGCGGGACAATTAATTCACCGTCCGAATTCGTCTGCCAGAGTCTCCGGGCCGCGCGGCCGAAAGGACAAAAACGAGTGTAATTCGGCGTAATTGCCCGCGGCGACCAATGAGAGGTCCCGGCGGGCGTCCGGCTCGGCCAATTAAGCGCTTCGATCGCCAACTAACGAGCGGCCGGCGCGCGATATCGCATTCGCGAATTTCATTTGCTCGCCGAGCGTCGTTAGGGCCGCTTATCATTTTTGTTCGCGGCCGCGCTCGGCGACCGATCTCGTTTTCCGGGAGCCCATTTTGCGTAACAAGCTTATCGCGCCGCCGACGGAAATAAAGCCTTTCAGTCACGGGGCGAAATTTCGGTTTTGCTCCCGTTCTTTCGCTTTGCTCTCTCGCCCGTGATTTATGGTTGATACGGGAGAGCGCGCGAGCGTGGGCGTAAGGCTTTCCGGCGGAAAGCTTTAAAGATGCTTTTGACTGCTTTTTGTTTTGGCTTTACGGTACCCTGGTTGGGCAATAGCAAATTCTGAGCGGATATGAAACATTCGAATTGTGCGGGTTTCGTTCAATTTTGTTATTTTTTAAAAGAGTTGTCAGGTGGCCGGTGTTATAGGATGAACTCAATTTCCTTTAAGATAGTTGTAAGGAATAAAGTATGTTTTTTTGGAATTATAGAAAGATTTAGAGCTAGGGTGAAGTTGAATTAAGACGGTAAGGGCTGGTTATCAATGTCAGAGGCATGGTATGTACAAGTACCCCTTCTATAACACGGTTTCCCACAACTCAAAATTTTCTAAGAACCTATCGGCACTGTATTAGGAGGACTACGCGCACTTTAAATAGTATTTCCGATAAATCCTCAATGTTATACTCTCACTTTAGAATATCAGTACATAACCCCACATTCATTTGCATAGGTCCTCCCAAAATCCCACAGAAATTACTACCCTATAAAATAGTACAAGTGCATGTGCATTCATCGGTATTACCAGAATTTCATGAACGATCCCAACGATCATCACGCATCAGCAGACCTACCAAGCGACAGTGTTATGAAAACCAATACACGTAATACCGCGGCACACGGAGTCGAACAATCAGTGCACGCTGCTTCTCTGCGTCGAGGAGCACAGAATCCGGGAATCGCGGGGGAAACGGTATCGAGCAGCTTCGTAATAGACATTGAGCAATGCAGCCGGTCGCGATTGAGTCCGAACACGTACCGGCGTACTTGCACATGCAAAGCGTGCGTATATGCACGCGTGCGTGCACGCGAGGTCACACACGTACGCCTGGCGCACCGAAGCGGAAGAAAGTATTCTTCGAACAAGCCCGGGAAGCAACATCTTCCTCCGGGAACGCATTCCGCAGTTCGACCGGAAGTCATGATCCTGGGAAATGTGACGGAAATCTGCTCAATCTAGTGCGGAACTCGCGGATCGTTAATGGCGGGCCATTAAAGGTTGACGTGCAATTTACCTTAAATCGAAGCGTCAATCTTCGCCTGGCGCACTCTCGTCCTGTCACGATATTAATGTGACCCGGTTAAGAACGTGGCGCTCGATATTTTAAGCGGGAGAGCTAAACTTCCTGACACCGTCGATAAGTGGAATTTGAGTCTAATTTTTCTTTACAGTTTTTGGTGAGTGGAGACTTGATTTTTGGATGCTTATGTTTGAAAGGTAATAATAGATGCTTTCGTGAAATTAGATGTGGAAAAAACTCGGAATGCTTTGTCTGTTTTTGAAACACTCTGTAGAAGGACAGGAGCAAGCTAACGTGGTTGTAATAAGTTTATTGCTTCATATTCATTCTGATGAGTATCATGAGTTACAACATTTAAATGTTGTATCCAATAGATTTATACAGAGCATTCCTATTTTTATTATTAAATGAAAGGTGACAACAACTTTTCAAAGCTAACAGAAGATTAATTTCTATATCACAAGATGAGAGGTACAAAATTATGTACAATAAACTCAAAAACGACATAATCAACAAAAAAAGAAAAATCCTTAAAATCATCCACCATTTTATTCATTATCATTTGCGACAGTCCACTCAGAAATTCGAATTAACTTGTTCAATTAAATTTCTTCCATATACCCAAAATGGCGATCTAACAATCGGAATACTCCTATAGACAAAATGAAAAGAAGAGAGCCAGAGTGCTCGAACGAATCTTGACAAATTAGAGGGCTCGAAGCTGGGAATTGAAGGAAAGGCGGATGACGAACAACGTGGCATAATGAAAAAAAGATGTCGGAACGCAGCCGCCGATAATAACTCTCCGCGCCGATATAATTACCGGCGCGCTTAATCCGGCAGCTCGCGCGGCAAATAACCCAAATTCGAAGATCTACGAGCGAACCGGAAGCGGCATCGAGCCCCGGGCCATCGATTAGGGCTCGCTCGAAAATTCACTTTGATCAGCGGGTCACAAATATGGCCCCGGCCAATTATCCCATCTCTCTAATCCGTGCGCAATTAACAATCCGAGACTGTTAATCCGATCGCGCCTGGATTTACGATACCATCCGTAGGATAGGATTAACAAAATGGTCGTCGGTTTTAATGGCGTTCATTTTTTACCGAATTCTGCACCGACTTCGTCTTCGATGGGTTCGATGAGTTCGTTAACATTGTGTCAGTTGGGTTGAATTTGTTGTTGTATATGTTCATTCGATCAAGAGAATTGCACTGTTTATGTTGTAAGTGGTGTAAGTCGATATTCAATAAACAAATGTGATATCAGATAATTGATGATTAATGTAGTATAAACTTCTTATTTATGTGATATTTTTCTCTATAAATATAGACTTACACCGCTTTCAAAGTAAATGGTCCAACTGACAATACATCCTACCTTGACTCTATTCAAAGAAAATTTCGTTAAAACCGTACTGTATTATGATGAGCAATTATCACGTCAGCGACATATTGCGTACCGGTTATTACGACCCAGTCAACAATCCTCCCCTTAATCCTCGATACACCAACACCTGACCAATCAAATCCATTACCCAGAAACGAACACCTGTAACCATCTACCATCGACCTCGCCAGCCGCAAAACTCCACATCCGCCCTCAAGGCCATACATTCATATCAGTCCCACTAACACTTAACATCACTCCGCTTAGAAAACATTCGGAAAATTTCAACCGACCACACAAATCCTAAAATTCCACCTTGCTCCCCGCCCCCCTCCCTCCATTCCTTTCACCCAGCAGAAACAAGCCGTGTCAGATTGTTCTGGCCTGTCGATGGCAGGATGCGAATTTTATTTGTCCGCGACGGAAAAGAGAGGAAAGAGAACATGTTGAGTCAGACGTCCGATAGAAACAAGATTAATGCGACAGGAAATCTGGTCTGACGCTCGTCGAGGCATCTGGGGATAAATCTCGATTGAGAATGGTCAGCCGCGACGAGGGCCAGTAAAAGACTTATTCGGGTCAAATATGACCCGGGCACCGTCACTGTTGCGCCCTATCGATATATCATTCGAGCGGGACGCAGCAGCGTTAAAGGTCTGTTAAAAATGGAACTTGGCCCGCGTCGAACTCGATGACTCTCGATCAGCTGTCATTTGATTCGGACGCGAGCATTTTTGTCGGTATCGACAAAAATTATTATTGCCAGACTCGTCTGCGTGGTTATCGATTCTGTCTGATGGCGGTTGGTTTTATTTTTATGACAGCCGCGTCTGAAGAGCTTTGGAATTCTGGTTTATTTTAGGATGAGATTGATATTTGTTCGGGAAAGGTTAATTTTGAAAAGTGGATTTTAATATATTTGAAGGTTTTTTTATTAGGCTCTATTTGTGCAATCGTAACGACAAGTAGTACGATTTTTTGTACTGTTGTTTTTTTACGTTGAAGAAGATTTGAACTTGTAAATTTGGTTTGTTTGAGGGTGTAAGAAACATAGCGGTTGTATTAGACGTGTTTAGAATGTTAATGGAATTTTGATTACATTTTAATTTTGCAAGTGCTTGGGAGTTGGTCATCTTTTTCACTTTAAGTAATTTTTCTTTAAGGCTGTATGGTATCAAACGAAAAGGTTTATCGTGTATAGAAGTTAATTAGAACTAACATTAGACTTGATTTTTATATATTTTTATTATATCTCTTTATATTTTCTTTACTCCCCAGCATTGATCAACTTTTATCCTGTCGGATAATTTTCCTTTGACGCATGAGACCAGCGAACATATTTATCGTATTTAGAACGTCATCTAAATTAGAATTAGAGTTTGACTCCCGCAACTGTCCCAGTGTTGCCACCTTTCTCTCCTCTATCTCCATTTGCCTTTTCTCCGGCGTTGAAAAATTTTCGGCCAGCGGATCATTTTTCTTTGTAGTTAAACGAAATCGAGCGGGTATATCTATCGTGTTTAGAATTTGAGATGGATTAGCTGCCTCGAATGTTCGGGCGTTTATCTGGTTCGCACACGGTCGATTGTTCGAAGAACGATGGACTCTATATTTTCGAGCCAGCGTAATCGATCGTTTCAGTCCAATTTGTTCGACTGCTGACCGATGCCTATACAGTCGTTTTTGGCATTTTTTGAGATAAATTTATAAAACCAAGAGATTTCGTAATCAATTCATACCCTTATTCTGACATTAATGAAAACTCAGAATAAAAATACACAACATTTTCAGCCAAATGTGGCCATTAGCCGCTTATGATGTACATGGAAAGTCTGGAAAGAACAGACACACGTGTGTGTGTCTACAGAGTGAATCAGAATTCGAGGGAGACATTTTAAGAGGTGATAGAACACACCAATACAGGCAATTTTTGTAAAACAACATATGGGCGGAACGCAAGGGGTGAAAAAACATGGTAGTTTTCCACCGTCACATTTAACGCGTGTTAAAGAATTATCAGAAGAATGAGAGAGATTTAACTTTTCTTTTCTTTGAACATATAAATCAATAATATTCCTGTTGATAAAATGTTTTCTGAAATATCTCCTCTCATTCTTCTGATAATTCTTTATTTAGCACGCGTTAAATGGGACGGTGGAAAACTACCCTGTAACTTTTCACCGCTTGCGTTCCGCCCAGACATTGTATTACGAAAATTGCTCGTATTAATGTGTTCTATAACCACTTAAATTTTCTCCCTCGATTTCTGATTCACCCTGTATACAGTATAATATGTGTGTGTTCGGCAAAGTTGTGCAATTAGACGCGAGTAAATTGTCGGACTTGTCGCGTTCGGCATAGTTTCCATCGCAGTTTCCTGCACGACGATTCTCGTATTTTGACATTTTTCGTTCGACGCATTCTCGCGGGTTAGGTTAGTTCGGCCCTTTTGCTTGTGTTACGATCCCGTGTGACGAAGCGCGCTGTATTTTAACTTCCGCCCGGTCCGATGCATTTTTACTGATTACGTCAGTTGTGCTTTGACTTTTTCGCTCCACACATTTCGACAGATTACATTCATCGTGCTCTCGACTATTTCGGTCAATACATGTTCATTGATCACGAGAGTTGTGCTTTGACTTTTTTCCACTCCATCCAGAGCGGTCGGATCGATCGTGGTTTTGTTTTGCCCAACGAATTTTTGCCAATTTCATCGGTCGCGCTTTGACATTTTCGATCAATTCATTTGAACTGATTAGCTCGGACATTTTTATGAATAGATTTCGATTCTATTTGTTATATTTCAACGGTTTTACTTCGAAACATCATATTCATAGCATTTTCCAATCTTTTATTTAGATAATCTGGAGTCCCTTTTCTAATTTCTTTTCCGTCTCGGATTATCATCAATTTTTGATGTTTCTGTTTTCTTGGCTACCATAATTTCGGTCGTTAAGAAATTAAATCAATTAACTCCAGTTTATCCATGTAATTCTTTTTTAAAATAAATTTAAAACATTATTAATCGTAGCACCAAGAAACGATAACAAATAATGTGATCATGTGTTGACCTCAAAGCTGATTTCTTCATTACATAGTAGGTACTCTAACTGGCATAAACGTAACTATTATACGAACTCAAGTAAAAGTGGGTTAAATTACAAATAATTTCTATATGATACTCAATGAGTACAGGAATTTTTCAAATTAATGTGTGTAATTTCATAATTTTTCTGGATTTCTCTCTGAAAAGAGCGAATCGTTAAATTTGAAGACCGTCCGTTTCCCAGCCCACGTTCGCGACAAATTTTTTGCGCGACCGCATGGCGGACAAAATTTGCTTAAACTCAGGCCGATATCGCGATTGAATTACCGGTCGGGAAATTTAGCACGACGCACGCTACATACAAATTCGCCTTCCGGCAAAGTACGGTAAGCGAGAGAAGAAACACGAGAAATTGCGTTCTGAGGCATTGCGCGGCAATCAAAAGCGTGACTCGAATATCTTTGCGCCGCGATCTTCATTTCGCCGGATTTTTCATCGTACCCGTAATATCGTAGGGAAAGGATTTATTATTTTTCCCCGGGAACGACCGGAACGTTCGCCGAACCGACAATATCGTAAGTTCCGTATCGCATTATTGCTCCGAGAAACATTTCAAGTTACTTTCATTTCTGGCGGCGGGCGTTCATCATAAAATGGGTCCAAGTGGGAAACTAAAAAAGATTCTTTTTTTTAATTAACGGTTTTACGTCGCATCGATTACGGGGCCATTAGCGACGATATGTTTGTAGGTAATTTTCTTCATTTCTCCACACAGACTAGGCTTCATTCATATATGTTGCATTGCTATAAATACAAACCGAAAGTTTCGTTACAATAAAATATCTCAGGACGTTTGTTTTGTTTCGTTCAAATACCACGACTTTTTCTTTCAATACATTAGCACAGTTCCTTTACACACTCTCCCTTTGTTTCAATCCTTCCCGTTATAAATACAATCCGGAAGTTTCGCTGAAACAAAGTAATATGAGGACGTTTAGGGCACAAAGGGGAAGTTCTCGAATGAGATTCCGTGCGCAGAGGCTTCCAGAACTTCTTCGTCGACTCCACTCTTATCCCTCTCGTGACTTGCTCTTACTCAGCTCTTAGCAGCGTATTAAGAGACATTACGCCATTCGTCAGTCGGTCGGAAGGAAATCTGAAGCTTCCGTTTCGCGCGAAACTTGAAGCATCCTCATCTTCGTCTTCCGCTTCTAATTCGAGTCCGGAGTCGAGAGTCGCGGGACTCGTTCAAGGAATAAACAGAAGTTCATGGCGTCGAGTTACGGTCTTGAAGAGGACATCGCGCTGAAGATTAAGATCTTGCACACGGTGTCCCGATAAAAGGAAGACTCGCTCCTCTTCGTTACTGAGAACTTTTGCTTCTCTTAGAAGATCTTCAGGAATAAGTTGAAGTTGATCGCATATACCTACATTCGGGGTCACTCGACGAAGGTACGAATGACCTTGGAGGACCTCCGTCTATCTCGGTGTCAATTTTTGTTCCTTCACACTTCTATGTAGTTTTCGATGTTTCGTGCACTGAACTCTTTTGGAGTGTTTGTGTAATACTTTTACCTTGGAGCGAAAAGGGTGTTAAGAGTTGTTTCAAGAGCGTACTGTGTTTAAGAAAAGGAAAAGATGGTAGGAATTAGATGCTTTCTTGTTTTTATATTAGTGTTGAGGTGGGACGCAGGTAAGAAAATGTTTATTCCGGATTGCAAGCAACTGATTAAAAGTATGTTTTTACTTCAAAATGCTGGAAGACTGGAAGAATCGTTTGGCAGCAAAAGCTGATACCACTTTCTACTTTCAGCTGCAAATGGCATCGTAGGAATCAGAAAGTCACAAAGGAAATTCGAGGAATCAATACAGGGTCGTATATGGCACGTCAATAAGTCGATAAATAAACAGCCGATAAACATACAATTTCGTTCAAAGGCGTTGCCGCTTTTACGTTACTACTTAGTCTGCGAAAATGTTTTTCTCGATCGACTGAAAGCTATGTAAAACTCCAAAGCATTTCGTCAGATGTTTTCGCGAAGAGTAAAAAAGCTGATGAATAATGAGTATCGCTTTGATCTTCAATTCTGCAAATTTGAAAGTAAAGCTAGAAATCAAAGAACTGCTGTAAGAAATCGATACGTTACGTATGAGTAGCACTGATTGACTCGGTATAATGCTAATGAGTTCATTTTGGACAGTTGTTCATTTACTTCTATATTGTACCTTAATTATTTTTCGATTTAATTATCTAAACCAGCGCTGATGATAATAAGGTTGAAGATATTGTTTTTTACACGTGAGAAATTATGAATACGCAGGCCCCGCTGGCTTAAGATAATGATTTTCGTTTAGATGGTATGAATAGATGGCGATACTATTGATGTTAATGACAGATTTGAAAAATGGAATCAGATATATGGGTTCCTGCAATGATATTTCCTAACAATGTAAATTTCGAAAAACCGAACAAAATGTCTTCTTTTATTTGGTACAAATGAAAACCAATGCCAAATTATGTTTTTGTATACATTACAGATACTGTTAATTAAAAAAAAAACATTTATTCGGACGAACATTTTACTCAGAATAACCGAAAAATGCTCATCATTAATTTTGCACACCGGTGTGCAGTCGGTCTCATAGCCTCGGAAAAATCATTGCACACACGGTATGCAGTCAGTCTCGAATGGGTTGAGTATTGGAAACATTCGTTGATTTAGCCTCCTAGGATAGTCCTTTAGAACTCACTAAATAATAACACGAAAATTATTAGGTTTTAGTGGAATAGATAGAAAATACATCAGTTTAAAGTAAACTTTACAATATCTGGGTCGGTTTTACCCCACTCCACCTTACAATTTATGACATGTGTGTAAAAAATATTGCGACGCAATAGCCTCCGCAGTTCGAATTTCGCGAAGTTCCCCGCGGCTAGTTTGTCGGTTTGAAATACATGTTGAGGCCGTCGAGAGATCGATAATCGAGGTCGAGCCGAACAGAGAGCGGGAAAAGCATCGATCGGAATCGAATCGGCGTCATTGTCGACGGATTTCTACCTGCGGGCAGAATCCTACAAAGGCAGAGCGAATCTCTTGACCTCCACTGACGGAATGTGTATCGCTGTTTCGAGGGTGCTCTTCATTCGCCCATCCCTCTCTGCGACAAAGAGGCCAACCCCCACCCACCCTCCCCCTCCCCCCCCGAAAGAGGCAAAAGGCAAGTCTGTCTCTTTGCGCGCCAATTCGCCCGGCGAGAATTTTCAAAATCGACCCTGACGCTCCAAGCAACCTTTTTCGCGCCTTTTTGCACCGGACTTTGATTGTTGTGACTGTCTCTGAAAGAACGACTCGGCTGGAAAGGCCCTTTTTGCCTTTTTTCCTATTTGGGACTGGCTGGAGCGATGCTTTGAAACGCTTGATGCTTTCTTCGCTGTCGGGCAAGGTAGAAAAGTATTAATGCGGAATGCAAAGTGTGACGTTGCATTTGATGGATTGCTTCCTTTGACCTGTTTATGCTTGATGGATGTGTAATGGGCGAGTGTGAGACTTTGATGCCTTGTTTGGAAGCGGAATGGAAAGATTAAAGGCTGGTCAAACGTGAAGGATTTGAGAATAGGGTAGGAATCATATTAGTATTTTAGTAAATGTAAAATTGTCTGAATATTTCTGTGATCGATGAATTGTTTCAATTTAATGCTTCATCTTTGTTGGATCTATTAAGCCTGAGATTTTTATGTCTTGTTTTGTACCGGAATGGTGGTAACAAAAACTAGTCAAACGCCAAAAAAAATTAGAAAATAGGGAACTGGCTAGAAGTCATCTTACTATTTCAGTAAATGCGAAATTGTGCCAGTAATGTTTTATTTGACTGGTTGTGGGTACAAAGATATATAATGTTTAAGCGAGGGATATTTTGTTTTGCATTGGAGTGAAAGATTAAAGGCGTTAAAGATGAAGAGATTAAAGGCTGGACACACGTAAGAAATCTCAGAACATAGAAAACTTATTCGGAATTGTGTGCGTATAGAAAAACTGAAGTTAAGCCAAGTTTGTGTATTCAATGTACCACTTTATAAATGTTGTCTCTTGACTGCTTTATGCTTAATGCGAACTCAATGTTCAATGATGAGGCATTGAATTTTTATTTTCAGCTCATTTTGAGAACTTTAAGAAAATTTGCTAGGAACAAAATATTTAAAAAAATAGATAAACTCGCAATAATCATATAACTATTTCACCTAATAAAAAACTGTAGTATATTTTTTCAATATGACGGAAATAGGACCCTTAACTGTATAGTATTGAAATTCTATTACGAATTGACATAAAGAGAACAAGGAAGAAATGGACAGAAATAAAAATATTTCGAAAGGAGGAGGACTTGACAGGAATCATGTTACTATTGCATGAAACGCAATATCGCACTGCGCGCAGCTCCGTACCACAAAAATATTCCTTCCCCAACGTATCATAACTTCGTATTATTAACTTCTGTAAATCGGTTTCACATTTTTCGCTCTTGGTGCTATACAACCTAACGTAAACCTTTAACCCAAACTTTATCCAATCAAATTATTCCAGAACTAGATTTTCCACTTTTATATCGTTATCATAAACATCAATATAGGACTTCCCTGCAGATTCAATCAGGTGACACCCTGTAAAGTACAGAATCTTTAAACTAAAAAGATACACATTACATTACTAAGAATAATATATTCAACTAAAATATTGCACCTTCATTTCCTATACAAATTATACCAAAAAATAAGAGTACATTTCATTCTTCGAAATTTTCAAATAAATACGATAAAATGTAGTATTTCAAAATTCGAGCGTACCGTACAATTAGATGTATTTATTTGTAATATAACAAGCATTACGGGATACAACATAGAGCACGCAAATTGAACGTAGAACGTTGATGACTCAAAACTGCAAAGCCGATGAACGGAGGAAACTGCAAATGTACTTAGGCAGAGAAGTAGGAAGTCGTTGCAGAGTGGGAGAGGACAGTACGCAACGAGAAGCTGGCGAATTCACTAGTTAGCGAACGAGTGATCTTCGATACGGAAGCTACGGACCTCCCACTTGAAACTTCGGATTAAAGTACGAAAGTTACCGAAGTTACAAGTGTGAGGCGCCGGACTGCGCCCGCTCGCTGATTACTTAAAGAACGGATGGCAAGCGGGAGTCCCCAATAAAGATACCGGAAGTTACAAATAGGAGGGGGAAGTAGAGATACAAAGCCAAGAAAAAGAGACCATGGAGCTTAAGGCAAGACTGAGAAGAGTAATGAATCGTAAAGAGAGAACGAGAGGAGAGCAAAAGTGGAATGCGTGTAAAGTGTAAACTAGAGAAGTTTCTGTTCGAATTAACATGTAATCTACGGAGGTAAGTGACAAGAATTTGTTTGCGGTAGAGGTGTAATTTATAGAGGACGTGTTTGGGATGTTGTAACGTCGGATATTCAGTGTATGAGTATTGCTCCCCGCGCGATAATTCGATTTCTCGAGTGATCGCTAATTACCCGAAGGTTGAGTCAGAATCAAAGTCGCAGTGACTAGAAAACAAACTCTTTATTGGAAGTGTCTTGATGTGTTGAAATTGGGGTACAATTTTTATCTGATTAAAATACAAATTTGACCTAACTAAGTAAAGCTGGAATCAAATGGTGCAGCAGGGAGGAAACATAATAAATTAAATGTAAACATTGAAACGCGTGGCTGATGGAATGTGATAAATGATAGACGGGGAAGGAAAAGAGGGTGAAGGGGGGATTACAGGATGAAAGAAAACTGTGCTGCAAGTTGAGATAATGAAATGTACAAAGAACCGAAATGACAGAGGAGCAGGACTCTGAAGAGAAGCTGAATTAAGAGGAACAGGGAACTTAATGAATGGAGTAAAACGAGCGAAACAGAGAATAAGGACGGAGAAAATGATAAATGCCGCCGGCGACGGAATAGTGAAATAAATGGCATCAGACTTGATAATAATAGGGGCGGCCCAATGCTGAAATGTCAAAATACTGATACGACGACGTACAATGGAAACAGAAATATAAATTGTGCAAAGAAAACATTAAGCATGGCGGAGTATAAAGATAAAGTTTGTAAAGCAGGATCAAAAGAAAATTATTCTTCAAACAGGAAATTACCAATTCCGAAGTTAAAAATGGAAACTCTGGGTCAAAAGACCAACTTGGCTGATAAATTTCGTTGATATAGCCAACGCGAAGAAAATTGTTCGCCTCGCTGAAGACTAACAGATCCCAAATTTAAAGGGAAAAGGCTGAAAAAGTTTCAGACGATAAGGGCCTAATAACAAATTTTAGTGGAGTAGAAAACTCGAACGAAGCAAGAATGACCCCTAAAAAAATGCTGATTCGCAGAAATGATAATGGTACAATAGTTCAGCGAGAGTCCGAAAGAAAACTTCATAAATTAATCACGGACACCGAGAAAATTGTTCGCTAAGGAGTAGACTAACAGCTCCGAAGGTGAAAAAAGTAGTTGGAAGATTCTAAGAGGCCAAGAACCCAGTCAAAACTTTGATAGAAGCTGGCAACGCGAACAAAGCGAGGAAGAGCTCACGGAAATGGTAGTTAACAAAGATAATTGTGTCACGCCTGTCTACCAAGTGTCCGAAAGTGAACTCCATGAATTAAGTTAACCCAGACGAAATTCGTTCGCTGAACAGAACACCAACTCAGATCAAAGCGAAAAAATTGTTCGAATTCCAAAATGACAACCTCCGTTCGGTAGTCTTTAAAAATTCAACGAAACATATTGACCCAGCAGATCAATCATTCCGAATCATACGTGAAGCATAAACTCCATAAGAACTATCTTGGAAGCCTCTAAGAAGTTGACCGAGTACGATAACAGACCCAACTCAAAATGAAAAATCGCTCAAAGTCCAGAATAATAAACTCTGACCTTTAGCTCTCAAGAACCCAACAGATCAAATATTCCAACCCATACCAGAAGCATAAATTCTGTAAGAACTACTTTACCCGCAAAAAAAAACACTGATCTCTAACAAAGTGAGTGACCTCGAAACCGCAGGCAAAAACGATAATGCGACTAAGGTCAATGGTCTGAGAGGGAAGGAAGGCTGCCAAAGTCAAGAGGATCGGTTCTAACCGGGCTAATGAAATGCTCGGCCGACAGAGAAGCCTCTCGAAACGAGGTTACGACCTTCAAAGAGCAACGCGGCCCACAAAGCCTCCCTGAAAGATGACAGAGTACGATAACAGACCACCCCCGCGAGAGGACTACAGTTTCGGCTACGTGCTCCGCCATTTTTTGCCTCGCCCTTCGACTCCCTTTGCCGTCCTCGAGTTAATTTTACGGGTCGTTGGCGGACAGGGTCAGTGCAATTTGACGCTCGACGTTCGTAATTCTCCCCCGGCTCGAGACGGCGAGGAACTTTTTATTAAGCGCGAACGAGGGAAGTTTCGGGCCAAAGTTGTCGTGCGTGCGCAATGGAGGTACCCAAAGGCGCGATTATGTCAACTCGTGCTTCCTCGGACGCGCGGGGTAGGGGTATAATATTGTCGGATCAAAGAGGCTGCTCAATGACTGTAGCTGAACGAGTCGGGGTCGTTCTGGGACACGGAAATTTTCTCATTTGATTTTTTGGGGATGCGAGGGTTAGGTGGATGGGAAGTAATGAAGGTGAGGCGTAGTGGTGTAGGTTATTATATCTCATTCATCAGTCAATTATATATTATATCTCAACTCTTTATACAATCAGAATATAAATCTGGAAATATGAAAAACTAGGGATTTGGTATCCTCTATCAGGTATGTATCATCAGTACTTACATTTTGGAAAAAGCCGAAACGCAAATAATATTCTATTTTTTATTTTACAGAAGTCTTCAATATATTACCTAAATAACGGAAATTATTAACATACGGAAAAATTTTCTATATATTCACTGCAACTCGCTACCGTCGCATTATAAAAACTTCAACTTCAAACAAACATGCGGACAAGTAAACCCAGCTTCATTAACGCGAAAAGCGTACAATTCTCTAAATATCGAAAGAATTCTACATCAAAAACATTCCACCGGCAGCGAGCACGATACTCTCATTACACCCCCGATTAACGGGCTCAAAATATAATTCCGCCCCAATTTCGCGCAACCCCCTCGGAAAACATCCCCCGCCCGTCATATTTTCATTTCAAAGGCAACGTTCAGCATTTTCGCGTATTTTCCCCTTAAATACATTCTGCAAAATGTTCAGCCGCTCGCGCAGGGGCATAAAAGGGTGACTACCAAAGAGGCGGAAAATTGGAGAGTTGTAGGTCGCTCAGAAAGTGTCTGTACAAGAGAACTATGTCGAACTGCCTTCCTTCCGTGTTCGTCGATATTCGCCTGAAATATGCACTCGCCTTCCGGTTGAAAGCGTCCTCAACTAGGGTGGCTTTTAATCCTTCGTCGCGCGAACTTTGAGGAAGACACGTGGATTTATGGTGCCTCCCTTGGGCACACCTTCTTAGACTAGCTCGAAAGCATTCTCGCCTCGGTGTCTTCGAGACTCTCCTCCTGCGTCGCGCCGAACTTACAATGTCCGCGAAATCTTGCGGAACGTACGGGCGGAATCGATTAATCTATTTATGGCAGCCCAATTTGTCTGGTTTAAGCGGTTTACGGGGGAAGCTGGTGAAGTATTACAAGGCGGCGGGAACAGTGACTTGGGTGTAGTCAGTATGATGCGGATTGATTATTGCAAACTTTGCAATGTTTAAATTATAAATGTTAAACTTTGCAACATACTTATCCAACACATCGCTCAGTCAAATATTTCCATTCAACTCCGTAATCAAGGAAATCGATCCATCGAAACCACATAAATTCTCCGAAACTTCCCGTACACACCCTAGAAACACTTTCCGGCCGAACGATCGAAAGCACGCCCCGATCTCTTTCTCACCTCGAAGACAAGCAATTACCGACGTAATCCGAGAACCCGAAGCGAGCTTAGTCCGAGGCTCCGCCAATCCGCCCCGGGTTCTCATCGAGCAATTTGAACTCGATCGCGACTCTAAACATGACCGAACGAGTTCCAGGTTCCGTGCGAGGACAGGAGAGTAACGTACGTTTAATTTGCTCGGCGAAGTTTCGCAGTTCCAGTGACGGCAGCAAACCGCTCGCAAGTCGCTACTGGGCTCCCGGTATATTAAGCCGAAATCTACTCTCGCCGACGAAATACACGGAGAAGCGCCGAGTCCATTTTCGGAGACTCACGCCAATTTTCCGAGACGGCCAACTGGGATAACGAATGAGTCGCGAGCGAGGGACAGCCTGATTGGAGAGTGCGATTTTAGTCGAAACTTTTGACGGATCTTGGGAACATCGTGTTCTCTTAACACGAGATTCGAAGTTTGCGATTTGTAGAGGAGTAAAGGTAGGTGGGGATGAGTTTGTTGAATGTGTGTATCGATTCAATAGTTGGTTTAGTTGTAGAGTATTTGACCTTTGAGTGTGGAACATTTATATTATATTTTTATGTTATGTTTTTTGGTCGACTTTAATAGTATATATGTAATATAAAACATAAATATAATTATGTTTGTATAAGAATATACACTTGATATTATTGAAAATTGTACAGAAGAATAAGGACATATATATCAATGGCACAACAAACCCTGAAGGACACAAATTATATTAATAGAATCTATCAACAAGTATACGCAAATAACTACCTCAAAGAAAACTCTTCCAAAATCGTACCGTACCGAAGACATTCAACCCACCCAACAGAACAATCTGCTATTCGCAGAAGACGTTACCGGCCCAAAACCCGGCAAGCACATCCCATAACCGCGAGCGGCGGGAAATTCAAACTGACAATAAGCGATCGGCCGAGATTTCTTGCTCGAGCAAGAGGGATCGTATTGAAAGGGGCCGTGGGCGGTTTCCGCTTTCGACGTTTCTGCTTTCAAGCAGAGCGGAGAGGTACCTAAGTACCTAAGACCATAATTTATACGTTGCCTTAGCCGGTAGGCAGTGCGGCACATGCCGCAAAGTGCTCGCTCGCCTAAATCTCTCTTTCCCTCTTATTCGCCGTCGCTTTCCTTCATTCTCCCACCTCTCCTCCTCCCCTCCTCCCCCTCCCCCTCCCCCTGCACTCCGCCGCCCTGGCCGCCCATCTCGTCCGCTGCTACCACCCCTCTCCGTACTCCATCCCGCTACTCGCCCATTAATCGTGCATTACACGCGCGACGTATTGTTCGTACAGGCGCACACAGGCACGAAGTAAATACCGCGTAATGTGGCCGCCCAGCTAGGTGGAAGTTGCACAATTTCGTGTTGACGTTAAGACTCCGGCAAGTACCAGAAGCCTCTCTTCTACAGCTACCCACTAATTTTACACTCGTTTCCCGTGTCTGGTTAATTATTCGGACGAAAAAATCTTTTCACTTGAAATTCTTCGTGTGATGTTCAAAAATTATCAACATTAAATGGTCGTTGTATTCGATGGTATATCATTCCTTCCAATTGAATTTATCGGATTAAATGGAAAACAGTCGGATTATTAAACACACCATGAAATATTTAATCTTGTCTATGAAAATGATTAAACAGTGTAGGGAATGACTCAAACAACTTGAAACGGACTAAATTGAAAAAACAATAAAATATCACATAAATAATAAGTTGACATAACATTTCTCACAAATTGTGTGATAACTCATTTTGTTCAAAATGTACTTGCACCGCGTTCGAAATGAAAAGTCCATCCTGTTACATGTTCGTTCTCGATTCGATTTGATCATCCGTGATCACTGAAATGAACTCGATCATTCCGTCCAAAATGCCGCAACAGCTCCGAGCGAAAGATCAGGTCATATCACACAAATGCAAACTGCTTCTCCGAATCCACTAGCAATGTCAAACAAATGGAAGCTACGCAATAGCAAGCTGTGTACCCATTCAATTACACCGACCCGCTCAATTCAGGCGACCGTTTCCACAATCCAGGAATGACTAGCTAATTGTCCGAATTGTGCATCTGGTACGGCCGTGGCATTACGGAAGCAAGCAAGTGATCAAAGCAGCGTACGGTCAGACATCCGCCAGTAAAATCTTCGATCAAATCCATTTCGTCCAAAGACAAAGTCTCTGCCTTCGTTCCCAGCCAATTTTTCCTTCGAACATCGACGAGGTGACTCAGCCTCAAAGATCGGCGAACCGAGGCCGAAAAAGGAAATAAAGAGGCCGACAATGGTAAAAAAGGAGACGATAAGAGGAGAAGAAACGTTTTACGCGCGTCCGTAAAAGAGATATCTGCGGTTCTGTCTATAACGCCGGCACTTCACGGTTTCCCCGGGACAATGGAAAGTGTAAGGTGTCCCCTTCGGTACGATGTCGTTCCATTTCTCGCGAGGAAGCGGAAGTGGGTGTCGCCAGTTTCCATCTGCGATGCCGACCGCGCCACAATTCACTCGCGGCTCTCCGCTCGTCCGGGAACTTAATCGTCGATGGCTGTTTGTCCGAGGTGAGAAAAGAAGACAAATTCTTGCCGTTTGGAAGGGAGAACCGATATGTTTGCGTCGCGAATAGAGATAAACATGTGGTGGGGACTGTTTTTCGTTTGTGCAAGACTGCCAGGTCAGTGTTATATATTTATGTAATCTTAAATTATTATAAACATATGTAGTAAATATCAAATAGATACATTTAAGTATGGAATATAAAATTAACTATTTATTTAACACAAAATATTCATTATTTCTTTATTATGTAAATAAGTATATATGTATGTGCTATTTAATAATCATTATTGATATTAACAGTTTCTTTAAAAGTCCTTTGATTAATAATGTTTATATCACTATATAATAAATATTATATTATTATTTGTCATACGTTTATTACAATATATTATTACAAATGATAATTGTTAAATAATAATACAAGAATAGTCCTTCTTTTAAAGGATTTTTAACAAGAAAATTAAGAACATCAATTGTATAACCCACACATACGAGAGATCAAATTACGGGGATGACTCAACAATTTAATATTAATTTTTCTATTATCGAAAAAGAAGTTAATCGTTTGAACCTGTTATACTGATTTTCACAAAATACTTTGATTCTTTTAATTCCCCAAAAGAACTAAATTATTAAAAAATAAACCCGTTCTCTAAAAATACACAATTTCCTTTCCCATCTCACTTTAAAAAACTACACCGCAACTACTCGCACTTATCAAAGAATTCCCCCACCTAAATGCCCGGAATCCAATCATGCGGCGGAAAAAAATGGAGGAAAATAAAGGAATGAATGCACTCCGGATTCGAGTGGCCGACTCCGAAAGCGATGCAATTACTGTACTCCGACGTAGTAACAGTTTCCCGCCGCGAATCAAGCGAGGGTCGTAAAAAGAAAAAAAGTGTAAAAAGCAAGAAACCGTCTCGAAGTTATCGCGAGGCACTACAATGGCGAACGAGTCGCGAAGATATGCAAATTGGGCAACCGGGGTGTATAAAGACACGCTCGTCCGTCGATCGTAAAAGGCCGTAGCTCGCGAAAGTGTCATGGCGGCCGGAAGTATAACCTAACTCTCGGCGGCCATTCAATTTTCCAACCCTCGCGTCGGAAGGCCGAAAGACAAAGCGGAAGGTGAGCCCGGCGAATGAGAACGATAAGGACCTAACGTTTACAGTGCACAAAAGAGACTTCCGGTCCTTCGTTCTCTGGGTTAATCGTAACGAGCTCTGGGAGTGGTGGTGTTTTGACAATAATAATACTTTGACACCGAATTTCTTAATAATAGATGTACAAATAAGTTCGGTGCTCATTGCATATTATTAGCTGTAATTACGTCTTCAATAAAAAAAAAAACTTCCTTACCTTGATGTCTTAAAATATTACTCTCGCCTTACTCAAGATACAATGCAATCTTACCCCCCCCCCCCTTTTTCTAATCTTAACAACCAATACTTTGCACCATGGCGTTCCAGAAAAGGCACATGAGACATTGTATTCTTTCCACATTCGAGTTGAAAGGAAATGTTGCTGAACCTATGACTATAATCAAATAAACGATTGAATCAATATTCTTATAATCCCAACTCAGAACACTTTGATAATCCATCTGAAAAATAAAACCAATAAGCACGTATAAGACCGTTAAGAGATTAAATAAAATTTAAATAATATTCATATAATCCCAACGTAGGCCACTTTCGTAATATCTATCTGAAATATAAAACCAACTGGACGCATACGTCCGTCAAGAGGTCGGGCTCGCGCATTTTTCACCCACAATTTATGACGGCATTCGTCACGTTCGGTTTTTCACCGCGACAACCGACATTTTCATATGATTTTTCACCGTCATCGTAATTACATCGTCGTAACAGTTTCCGGTCGTAGAGACGCGGATACGTTCGTGGATTTATGTCTGCGGATCGCGGAAAGCGCCGGTGTCAATGCCGGAAGGTGGGTGAGGAATTTAATTTGAATGTGCAAAAATAAATATTTCCTCCTTTTTTCGTCGCGTCACTGCCGACAGAATTAATAGCTGCGCAATAATTCTTTCAACCGGCGAGACGGCACGAGCTGAGGGATAAAACAAGGAACGGACAGATTAACGAAGGAGTGGGGAGGGGTTGAAAGGAATGTGGGGGTGAAGCGGGGGCGAGGGTGAAAATGAAGGTAAAGAGAGGGAATAAGAAGCTTAAGTGCATAGAGGAACGTTGACTCGCGAAAGCGTAAAAATGGGAATATGCAGTTACAAACTGCGCCAGTTCGAGAAAAAGGGCCATGAAGAGGAAGGAAATGGCCACCTGAACCTTGAGCTCGTAAACTTGAAATTGCGATTTATATGGAAATGTGGGGGGGGGGGGGGGAACAATATTCCGGGACTGTACACAATTTCGTCGCGAAGCGCTAAATTGAAAGATGTAAAATGATAAACTTAATGTTTAGTTCGGAACAAAATTCAAGCTCGTTTATATTTTTGAGTATTATAATTCGACCCACTGCGTATGAAGAAATTTATTCTTAGGAAATGTGATAATAAGCGTGGAAAGTATAATTTGACAGCGTAAAATTGTGTTAAGTACAGATAATCAGACAAATTGTAGCTGAAAATTATTATTCTTTGCGTTTGATATATTCAAAATTATATCAATACTCTAATCAGTGTCAAATCATGATTCCATCGCATTTAATCGCGATGTTCTA
The DNA here is from genome assembly GCA_914767735.1 of Anoplius nigerrimus. NCBI lineage: Eukaryota > Metazoa > Arthropoda > Insecta > Hymenoptera > Pompilidae > Anoplius > Anoplius nigerrimus. Next base: position 1,369,798 of record OU612086.1, read on the forward strand.
AGAAACTGAAAGGAGTAAGACTTACTTATTAATGGCTGAAAATCATTATTTCGAGCACATAGCATACTTAAACCAATAGATCCGTTTAATAATGCATTTAACTGCAAAGTTCTAAAATAGTGAAGGGACAATTAGATAAATTATCGCTGAAAATTCTTGTTCCGAAAAATAATGTACTTAAACATACTAATGTGTATAATTATAACCGTCAATCATAATTCCATTGTTCTAAGAAAGTGAGCGAAGAATAGGTCATATAATTGCAGAAAATTCTTATTCCGGGTACGAAGTAATATACTAAAAATAAAACCCTACAATAAATGACGTCGAATTATAAATTCGTCCAATCTAATTGCAACGTTCTCGGCAAGTGAAGGGACAATCAGACGAGTAATGGCTGCAAATAGTTATTCCCAGCGCAATGCGATATGAACCGTAGAACCTAACCGCCGACAGTGTCCTAATTTACATGAAGGCAGATTCTCAACGAATTCCTCGACACTCTGAGCGGAAACGAACTCGAGAATAACGACGGGCAGACTTCCCGTCGTTAAAATGGCTTAATGAAATTACCGAAATGCCGGGAGCAGATCTCTTCCCCTCCATTCCCCTTACAACCCCCCCTCCCCCTTTGTCCACCAACAGAGAGTCGATCGTTGGAGCATTATCCTCCGATTTGTCCGAATTCGATAGTCGAACGGATTATTTTCGTCCGAAAGAACGCGCGGGCGCAGAATAAATATTTTCTTGCTACTCCGGATAAAGAAAGATCCTTTTTCACGGCGGTGCTGCGAAAAAAGGATACGTGCGATTGAAGCTGACTTTGTATGATCTAGCCACAAAAAATGTGCGGTTTGTTGAAAACTGAAAATAGAATTGAATACGAAGGCGGTGCTGGGTATAAAGATCGTGATACTGTTACTGGCGCTCGTTATTATAACGAGTAGGATGTTGACTTTAATTATGGAAATCATGTCCGTTTGACGTTAATGGGAGCCGTGAGCTATGATTATGAATTAGTAATTATAGGTCGGTACATTACACCTGATATAATCATTGTCTATTATTCCAATGATACTGTAAAGCCATCAGAGGGAAGTAATATATAGATAATCTTGAGCTAATAACGTATAATAATATTCTTAATGGGAAGTTAATAATTATAATGTTTTATATAGCTTTTGACCGTAATTAAGTCGTTTATTTGTCCTATTTTGCACGTCTCAAAATGTAATAAATAATGTAATGTAACGTTCATCCTACAATCTTAATATAATAAGACCAGCAACATTATCGACACAAAATCAGTAAAATTCGGCAAATCTTCCAAACCTAAAATCTCTATTCAGAAGATTTTGGCAAATCGCCCAAAACCAATCAACTTATTCCACAATCATCAAATTTGCAACCGCCCCCCACCCCGCAGATTCCTCGCACATTTTCTTACATACAACCCGACAATTACGTCATAAATTCAGTACAAAACAGTTCTTACCAGTACCCTACGCTAAAATATAACACTTTGCCTTAAATTCGTCCAACCTTCACCAAAATCTTTATCTGGCCTCCTTAGAGACGTCTAGAACCCTCTGACAAATCGTTCGGAATCGAAGGACTCTCGGTGTTCCATTTCCATCGAAGTTACAAACGTACATCCCCCCCGAAGCTTCTTACATACGTACTCACCTATATTCTGCCCAGGGCCCTCGGCATCGTCTGAAACAAAGGAAATAAGAATGGTCGTTAGACACGATGCTCAGCTCCGTATACCTTCGCTTCGCCGACATTGAACAATGCTGTATCTTTGCCGTTCTATGGATCGTGATTTGAGGTTAGGTAAGAGTGAGAGAGACGCCATGTTTGCGAATGAAGGACGGAAAATGGCGAGGCCGGGATTAGGGTGGCTGACTCTTCCGTCTCAAATGATATACAAACCCACACCTTCTGACCGTTATGCAATTTTTGCAGGGCCTCGACCTACTTCGAGGTCGCGGAAAGAAGGCATTTCTTTGCTTTTGAAACTGTGGCGCTAACTAGGTATGCTTTTGTCCGCTCGAGTTCGTCAGCTTTTTGGAGGGAGCTTAATTTTGACGGATGTTTTGGTATAGGTTAGTTTTCACCAAGCTGAACCGTTAGGGAGCCAATGATATTCAATGGTCGAACTACGTGTATGCGTTACAGGTGGAAGCTTCCAGTTTTACTTTGGATGATACTTTAGAATATTGTGGGTGGATTAGATGTCAAGTAAGCTGTGCTTCTAGTAATTATCTTTCGTTACTTGTCAACGTGCATGTTGTTAGAGAAGGGATTAGCTTTATAAATTTCACACAATATCGACCAAGAATAAAATGGGCCAATATATAAGTAACCATTATATGTATATGTTCTAAGAAAGATTACGTGAATTATCGGTCAAATGGATCCAATCATTAAATCCCGACATCGACGAAGAAAGGAACTTTTATCGTAACGCGAAGATGACGTCGACGTTTCATTGTCAGGGCTCAGCAGTTATCGCTGGGTCCGGAATGATCCGATATTAGAATTCGCGTGGGCTGGCTAACGTTTTACGTCGACATCGTTGTTTGAGAACTGCTCGACTTTCCGCGATTTCGGCGAGGCAACTTTCCGGGAACAATTACATTCCCGCGGAACGTTCCGCGCGCGAACGTTACAGAGTGCAAAACGGGGCCCGTATTAGTGGACAATCCGCAAATTCTAGAACGTTCCGACAGTGTCATGAGCACTCCGATTGCCTCCTAGCTCGCTTCCGGGCATGTTGAACGAAGCGTAAAACTTTCCTTGACAGTGGCCTTCTAAACGCGCGACGAGGTTTGTTGGTACACGCTAACCGCGTAAATCTAGAGCAATGTTACGATAGGAGCCGTAAATAACTCTAACGGCGAGATAAAGATAACAAATGTTACTTTGAAACGATAAAATGAGTTGTCAATGTTAACCTATTTTATTTTATAAGTTTATTAGAAGATATAATTTTGATAAAATTATATATAATTACATATAATATGAATATTTATATTTTATAATAATATATAATTTTATTTAATATTATCTCTCCTAATCTATCTTTTCTCTCCTATATCAAAACATTTACTTGGATATATATTATTTTTAATTTACGTTTTAGAAATATTAGGGTAGATAATATAAATTAAATTAAATATAGTTTATAATTATACTTATATTATTTGTAATTATATATAATTTGCTGTTATATTACCCCTCCAAATAACCTTCAAAAAGAAATTAAAAATGATGCATATATACGGATGTGATTATCATTATTAATGTTGTCTGAGTAAAAAAACGTTAAGAACTTTCTATTTATATATTTATTACGTATCTATTTATCATCATAGAACTCAATATTTCAAACGCTGCAAGCTAAAATAGAATAAAAATATCAAGTCAATCCAACACATTACTTTTCGATTCAGACATTTACTACTGACCGTAGCAATTCCTGAAGCAATTATTACAATGTCGTGTCCATTCTCAACTTTTAACGCCGACGCGTCGCGGTTAATTACAGCTAAATTTCCGAGTCGACGCGCGAATATCTCAGGAGATTATTCGAAATTCAAATTTCATCCCGCGTCGTTCGCAATGCATTTACATACGATTACACAGACATTTTCGCGAATCCGATGTAACCGGCCGCTTCCGAAGCCTTGCAGCTGGTTAAAGCCACTTACAACGCGCGCAAGCCAATTAATCGCCACGCAGATTTACACGCTACATTTGCCAGCGATGTAATTCCGTCTCGATCGCCCAATTATCCCCGGCAAAGTGCGAAGTCCCATTAAAAGTCGACTTCCAGTTAGTTGATCGCAGTTCTTCTCTCACGGAACGGCACTTCGCGGAAGATAAATTTTGATTTCCATCGATTTTTCACAAAGATATTCTCAGCGCACACAACTTAGCGTCCTGGCAGAATTTGAATGCCAAAAGATTGCCTTAGACGCTTGAACGGAATTTTAAAAGTTCGAATGCGATTGATCGTCCTGTTAAGTAGACAGGGTTATTTATGATCAAAATGTTTAAAGTGAGAGGAAGAATGTAAAAGGGGTGAATGTAAACTGTGGTATTGAGAGAAAAAAATATGAAGATGTGGATGATTAGTGATATGATATGTTGAGCGAAAGGAAAAGAACAAAGGGTGAGTTTGAAATATTTGTGTAAAAAGATGCTGGAGGATGAGATTAGAGGACAAAGTATTGCAAAATTATTGAATTTTACAATTTTTTTGTTTCGTGTAGATGTCTAGGTTGCAAGCCATGGAGAGCATAAATTAGCTTTAGTTGCAATGTGGTAGAGTATTAATGAAAATATTATCTTGATAGATGAAATAAAGAATTAAAAAGTTTTTGTTTCTTTCACAATTGGGTCGTTTAGTTACATATCCGAAAATATCAGAATTTATCAATAATAAAGAGCATATGATGTTGTGTGTCGACAGAGACTGGTTTTTGAATATTTGTTGAGCAAATTAATGTTCACAGAGGTTTTAGTAAACAATGTTTCCGTACGCACAGTGCAGTAGGAATTTATTAAATGAACGCAATACAGACAAATCAATTTTTCAGCTGAACATACGGGTCAGCGTATTAATTTTCATTTTAATTCTCATGGCGTCCCATCCGCTAACACATTTCAACGCTTCTACTGAAACAGAAGCAAAAATTTAACCCCTCAGTGAACAGCGTGTATAATATGATCATATAAAGGACCCTTGATTTAATTTTACTGTGTAGCTAATAAATTACTAATATAATAATTGAATTTGCAATAAAGATTTTAGTAGACAGAACGTATCAAATATATGTTACTTAAATGTATTTTAATGTAACGCAAATAAAATATGCTAATATCAGCACATCCATGTTTCACCTTTACCCTTAGCCAAAAAGGTCTAAATCCTTCAACTCCACGCAACCTTCGAGCCACCCTCGACAAAAAAGGATCAATATTCCGAAAGCATAAGTGGAACCGGAAGAAGAAAGTGGGGAACAGCCCCCAATCGATCTTCGCTTTTATTCTCCTTTATTACCCTTCCCCCACCCCTCCATATATTCACGATCCACGTCCATTCAGTCGCCCCTTTGTCGCGCGCTGCAAATTTTCCCGCCTCGTCAGAAGAATGCGCACTCTAGACAGACGAGCAACGCTTCTAAGCACCGTTCAACTTCCGAGTCGCCTTCGAGCATTTCAAAACATCTCAAAGGCAATCTCAACCTTTCGACGAGAAGTAACACGTCTGACAAACGATTCCGAAGTACACTGTTCCTGTACATTCTCTCTCTGACTGGCTGTGTGCATCTCTCCTTTTCTACTTTCCTTCTTTCTCGCACTCTGATTTTTAGCCTCTGCCTGTCCCTCTCTCCCCTTTTTTGTTCTGTGCTTTTTTCACATTTTGCTTTTTTGCACACTTTTTCTGTCACTCTCGATCTTACTCTCTCTTTTGTTCTTTGCATCTCTCAGTATAGGTCTATGCCCGTCTCGCTCTGTCTCTCTCTCTCTCTTTTTTTTTGCACACACATACTCACTCTCTCTGTCACTCCCAATCTCTGGATACTCTTTCACTTTTGTTCTTTACATCCCACACTTACCCTCTCAGTCTCTCTGTCTCTCTCTCTCTCTCTCTCTCTCCCTATCTCTCTTCCTCTCTCTGTCCCTCCCACTTTCTACTCTCTTTGAGTGTCTCTCTCACTCAGTCTCAACCTTTGTTAGTCACCCGCCCACTCACTCTCTCCTTCTCTTTTTCGTTCCCTACATCTCTCACTTTCTACTCACCCTCTCTTGCTCTCCGGCTCCGTCACTGTTTTCCACCGCACTCCCTCTCCCTCTCGCTCATTCTTTCTAGTGCTCGAGGAACTCCTCCATTCAATCCTCCCATACCTCCATTCTTCCACGGTTTCTGACCTATCGCGCGGTCCAATCACACGTGAAGGCATCGAGGAGTCGCGTCGAGCTCTCGATTGGATGTACACGTCTGGGCGGACGGCCGGAAGTTGAAAAGTTCCGGGCCGGGACATAGATTCCGCCGGAGTCATGGAATGGAGGATAGCTATCGCTGCCAGTATCCGAATCCGAATCCGAATCCGAATCCGAATCCTTGGGGAAGTGAGATGTCTTGTCTAAAGCTTTCCAACTGGCAAAGCTTCCCACGGATTTCCCTCACGGGAGAATGTAAATTAGTAACCGTCTGAAGAGGACGGTTGAAAAATAATCCGACGTTGAAGTTCGGGCGGACATTTTTTACGTCCGACTAGTTACAATAGCTTAAGCTATGTTTTCGGCGTAGTCGGTCACTGCTGTACTTTAAACGAAAAGCGAATTCATTTTCAATGGATTTTAACAGAGATTCGATGTATTCAGACTCGTCGACACTCCATCACTTTTAATAGTAGTAAGGTTCTAACTAATAATAGTAAGTAGAAGTATTAACAGCAATAGTCATCTTTAATCTTTTAAGTTTTCAAACTCTATTACCAATATTTTTTGCCTAAACTTCAAGAAATAATACGTTATATACTGTTAATTTTATATCTTGCAAAAACAATAAATAACAATCAACCAATAAATAATCGGCCCCTAAAATAATTGTACACATATCTTCGTACAGTATTAGAATGTTTATACTTAACGTTCATATTTTTTCGTACAGTATTGTACGAAAAACGTACAGTTCTCTCCAGCGCGCGCGATTGACTGTGTTGCGCGCTCCGTGGCGGCAAATCGGAAGATTCAAATTTCGGAAATCCCGTCTCGGCAATCCGATAATCGCCGAAGATCCCAAACATTCGCCAGTCAGCAAACAGGCGAGCTGAGAGAACAAAAGCTTCGCCGCCGGGAGTTATTCATTTTGCAATGAAGGAACAATGCGAGGTAGCGAAGAGAATGGTGCGATGGAAAGAGGATGAGAGGACATAGGTGGGATGGGGGGGGTGGGGGTGGTAGAGAGTAAAGAAGGGAGTCTAGTCGGTTCGCAACGCCGCCGGCCGCTTTTTCAGCTTCCATTGTTCGACGCGTCCCGGATTTTCGTTCTTTTTGGCGCCGCGCGAAGCTCGAAACGGTCGCGTTTAACGATATCAAAGGAGAGGATCAGCCGAAACTTGCCGAATTCCGGTCGGATCGGTAGCTTCCGGGTCGCCGGTGGCCCTCGGCTTTTTCGGCCAAATTGCGGTAATAGCGGCTGGGATCACGAAAGTGAGTTGAGAGTTGTGTGTGGGTTTCTCAGACGAACGGGTGGGTGTTGTACAGATTGTTTACAGCGGATGTAGGCGCAGGACTTTGGGAGAAGCTTGTTTGGGCCGTCCATTGTATTTGTTTGTGGGGGAGGGGAGGGGGTAGTTGTTCGCGGTAGGGGAGTTTTGAGTTCTTGAAAATGCGGTTTGGTAAAGTTTGCCGTGTGTTTGAATTGTAAATTTTAGGAACATTTTATGGCGTTCATGTAGAGTTTAGGTAAAGAATGCATACAGATCGTTAATATAAAAATGTTATGTTGAATACGAACAATTACATTGTTGTACATTTCTATTTAATTGCTGTTTCAATTGATTTTCTTTAGTTTTCGCGTATAAAAATATTAGAAATGTGCACGATAATCTTTTCTACACATTTTCTGTATAGAATGTACAGATGAGTGTGCTATCGGAACGAAAATTGCTTTGATTACCGTGAACAAAATAACCATTGTTTACATTAAATTATTAAACCCCAGCACTAACTTTTAATCACTCTCTTGCAAAATCATAGTTTGCTAACTGCAGTACGAAGGTATGATGATACTCAATTCGTGTGTCCGTAAAATTAACTACACGTAAGACCGATTCTAACAATCAACAATTACGCCATTAGAAATATTTCTTATATTCCCCTCTCTAAATTATAAAATATTCCTTGAATAGAAAAATCCGTATATGATCCAGGAACAAGTGAAACCCACTGATGATTTCTGTTTCATCAAAACATTCCTTATTCAATAATTTTTCATTAACCACGCTATACATGCTTCCCACTCTGATCTCACCACAGATACATACTACCTTCATGTACACCAATATATTCCTTAAAGAAACAAACTCCATCATACATACCGAAGCTTGTCCCAAAGAACTAGAAGACATTCGCACAACCTTTATTCACTCCGAAGGCTTGCAAACTTCAAAAAACCGTCTCATCCCCTCAACCGCTCGAAAGTCCTCTTTTTTTCTACTCATCTCCAGTTTCATGTCTGCCAGTCCAGCAATCTCGTCCGTCTCGTCTGTCCAGAATCGAATTATCCTCCCTACCACTTAAAAAGCCGCAAGTCGATGCGTGGGACTCGAGATAAAAATCAATCATCAGCCGCCCATCGAAATTACAAGAGGCCATCCATCAACCCCCCCCCCCCCACCTGCCCCTCTCCACCCCACTCCCTCACGCCTCATTCAGCTGGCCAATGCATCGAGCGTGATCGGTTGTTTCGAATCGAAGCTGGACGATCTGACGGAGGCAAGCTCGTAAAGTTCGAAAGCGTTCGAACTCGCCGATTCGTCTGTCATGAAACGATGTCGAATAGTGTACGACTGAATGTTGAACGTGCGTCACATGACGCTGGTGACGTAAACGTAAGAGAGTATTCCTCTAACAGTATAACATATTGAACGTATACCTATATATAATAAAAAGACATCGAATCTCTTTTTAATATTTAAATTTATAACATGGCAGCGATGTAGCATGTTGTCCTTTAGCCGGAAATAATGCGTGAAATATATCATATTATAATACAAAATGAAAGAGAGTATTTACGTAATCGAGCTGAGTGATTCCTCCTTTTATAAATTTATTGAACAGTTCGTATAAAGCAGCACGAGTAAACATTTGTTTTCTCATTCTCCATTCATATAATGCGTAGTATTTGTCATGTTGTATGAATATTTGATCTGTATGCATATATTGAACAATTTGTAGGTAACTGTATGAAAAACAGTTAATTATGTTTTAAACATTTCCACATTATACAAGTATAGTCACTAAGAAAGCAAACACGGAAAAACGAACAAGCTATAATTGAAGAAAGAATTGCAACAAAAAAACGACAAAATCTACGCTTTGTAACGAGCCATCTCTTTCTTCGTTACATTGAAACAGTACACACAATCTGAGGAGAGCGCCTTAATAGATGTGAATTATTGGATCCATTTGACCAGCTCGCTCTTGCCGATCAAACAAACCGAAACAAAATACGAACAAAAAGCACAAAGCATCAAGTAAAATCAAGAATTAACCAAAGATACAAAAAGATTCTGAAGAAAACGAAGAATGAAATTCATGTGAAGCAGCGTTTCGTTATCTCATAGTCAAGATCCGCTATATAAACCGTACATGCGGAGTGACTGGTAATGTATGAGAAGCTCACACGTATTTCAATAGTGTGTATGTGTCTATCGTGCGAGCCACGGGATGTGCGAAGAGAATATACGAGCGAGGAGTATAAAGTTCGAAGGCAGGGAGAGTAATAAAAAGGAGGGGGATGGAGATAGACGAAATCGAGAGTGAACGAAGCGAGCGAGAAAATTGAGGAGAAAATAAGTGACACAGAAAAAAAAACGCCTGTCTGAGTCCCCGATTCTTATCCGCTTCCTTCGTACTGCGCAGTCGGCTAATAAATCAGAATCGTTCGGCTGGACACGTTGGCACTATCAGTGAAATATACGTTCGACTCAAAAAAAGGGTGATAAAGGAAGAAAATAGATGAAAAGAGCAAAAACGCGAAGAGAGAAGGAAAATTGTGAGGAGAGAAAGTTTATGTAAAATTCTGTTTAGTTATATAGGTGTTTAGGCACGGGTGTGAGTGTATAAAAATAGTTAGTTTACATCATGAGTGTGCACGCTGTGTGTGTCACTGTGCAGCAGTGTATGAGGAAGATATACGAGGGTGGGCAATAAAAACAGAACGGCGAGCGCCCCATGCAAGGAAACTTAAGAGAGAATAAATCATAGGGAAGAAAATTTTATTATACTGTCCTGTATTTGTCTGTGCGGTTATGCACCTATGTACATAACTGTTATATCGATCGACTAATGTTTATCAATTTGAGCACACGAAGGTCAGTTATTATGAAAGTGATAAAAGTGTAGTAATTTTCATTACCTTAAATAGAAAGAGTCGAAATAAACAATCAATTTCAATTCTCTAATTCTTTACATACAGATACTTTTGTAATCAACAGCATATATGGTGCTAAACAAAAAATTCTCGGTGAACGATGAAGAATAATAAAATTTACATAAAAACGCTATGCATATGATTCCAACCGTATAAAGCGCCATGTAAAAAATTCTATATTTATTTAACAATATAATTTTTTAATTTTAACTTTCTATTTACAATAAATACTAATGTAAGCTTCACATATATCCTACGTGAAAATCGTGCGTAAATTTCGTGTAATATTGCCAGTACAAGATTTTTCTCCAACTTCCCACTTCCACCCCAAAGCCAGGCATTTAAAATTCACACGAACAACCTCCGATACACATAACAATCCGGCACGTGACTTAAAGTCCACAAAGCGCCGCGTGAAAGAGATACAAGCATCATTGTAATTACAAATATGATTACCAGGGTCTACATTTCAGCTCCGCCTTAATGAAAACGCCCGGAGCTTCCGCTCGCGTGAAACAAGATTAAGTCGGCGTAAAGGAATGACGAAAAAAGAACCGAATGAAAAATTCCTTCCCTCGTGGCGTAGAAGGCGTAGTACAAGAAACGTTACAATTATTCGTAGATGCGATTACCAAGGTGTACATCCTCGCTGCACCTTGATGAAAGTACTCGGGCTTCCTGCTTAAAGTTAATTGCCTCGCATGATCGTCCGGCTGCCTCGTAGGCAACGTAAGCACGACGCAACTTGTAAGACACTGTAACGAGCGTGGGAAGTGAATGCATGGCGGTTCTATTTTTCGACAAGGCTCGCCTTTCTCCGTCAGCTGAAAAGCCGACCTGCTCACTTGACCCGCTTTCCTATTAATTCAGCGAGCGTCAAGCACGACTAAGACGCTGATTCGCCAAATTTTCTGATTGACCGAATATCTAACTTTCCTGTTTATCATCAATTTCAATTGTTTTAGATGCGTACTTGTGCAAAATTAGGATGATGCTTGATGCTTGCTTAAACTCTGATGCGAACGTTGTAAATGTCTTTCTCCATAAAATACAGGTAAGTGTGACAAGAACAGCAACTTCGCGATTTTCATCCATTTCAATTATTTCAGACGCTTACTTGAGCAAAATTAGACTGATACTCTCTTAAAGTATGATGCAAACGTTGCAACTATCTTTCTCCTTAAAATACAGATAAGTGTGAAAAGTAACTGTAGAAGCACTGACCAAAAAATTAATTTGTTCAGGTCTGAGTCAAAGTATAATTCGTAGGTCAATGCGTAGAATTCGTATAAGGGGTTGGGTGCTGAACGGTGTGATTCTTATAATATTTATTTTCAGGCCATGAGGCTTCATGTAACACTCTGTTATGTGGCGCTTGCTGTTACACAGTGTCTATACCGGAACTTTCCGTATGTTCTCTCCACTTGTTGCTCGCTCTTGGCCGAAAATGGTAATCCGCAATTTCTGCAACGTTCCATTTCTTCGAAAATATTTCCAGTTTTTTTTCGTGGGACATAACCGGTTATTTTTAGAACACCGATGGAAAATGATCAAACAATGTCTTTCGATAGGTTACGGTAAATGTGATTAATCTGACGATCACGTATAATTGCCACTTATTATTGCCGATGAATTCTAGTGAATTTTGTAATTGTTGAATTATTGTGATTAATTCTAGAATATTTACCAAATTAACCGGTAATTATACATAATCACCGGATTAATCACATTTGCTGTAACAAGTACATTCTTTCCCATCTTCTTACTCATTATCAAACATTTACTACCATTCCAATCCGATATTATAGCAAACATTGTACCATAAATTTTTCCGATCGAGCGGCATGAATAAAGCACACGCAGACGCAGGCAAACGTCAAGAAGAATTTCAAGCAATCGCGTCACGTACGTTCCTCTTTATTATTTACCTGTTGCCCTCCCATTTGTCTTCATGTATACTAAATACGCATCCCCCGTTAATAAAATATGAGAGTAGCGATCCTCGCGCCGTCATGTTTTCTGAAGCCATAAGGAAAATCTACGCGTACGGCACGCCATGATATAAATTCCATGGAATCACGCCACGTACATAACCGTAAATAACAAACAAAAAAGGTCAGAGAGCTCTTGCGAGAGGTCAGCAAGCTTTACATCTCTCATCCGTAGACAAAATTCATTGCTAATTGTCAAACTCGTCCGGATCAGAATTCGACAAACGTGCGTTTTGACCTTTGGCCGTGAAGCAGGCGAACAAAACAAATTTTCTTTCATTGGATAGTGAGCAGAAAAATGAGGGGACGTTATATTACGTTAGGGGACGACGAGGATATACATATATATCTTATATACATTTAATGAATAATAAATAAACAATAATTTCGTTAAATTATAATTCAGTTATAAACAGCTGTTAAAATATTTTCTCATTATTATTAATGTAAATTCTACTATTTAATAATTATTATTACACATGACTATTGTTAAATAATAATTGAGCAGGACAATGAGGGAACAAATAGGCGCAGAATGGATGAGAAGACAAAAATTCGGATAAAGGAGGTTGATCAGTCCCGGTCGGAATGAGAAGGTCGCCACCGTGTTTGCTGGCAATTGAATGACAGCGGGGGTTTGAGAGAGTGGTTTGGCCAATAAGCTGACGCCTAAAATTAGTTCTCACGGAATTAGTTCCCCTCCGACGACTTCGTTATCCTGCCCAACGACGCTCTTGATCCGTATAACCAGTCGTTTATTATCGTCAAGGTCACCGCTCACTGTATCGCGAATTCTGTTCCATCCCTTTAGAAGCTTACGTTTCGTGAGCCTTTAAGAAATTTTACGTAAAACACGTTTTCTATTTAATTTTAATTTAAATTCTGTTTCAACTCCATGTTAAACTATTCAAGTATAAAGAAGAAGGAGCGGCTTAAAAAAACTTATTTAAGTTAATGAGATTAAATTATATTAATAAGAAGAAATTGGAAGTATAAGTTTAAGCTACGATCATATCATTGTAACTTAGGTTACATATAGATTTATGCCTTTTATTATAAATTTGTTGTAATAATTAACTAATGTAAGCGTATCCTATATAATTACTGCAGCCTGAGAAGGACAAAAATATAGAGGGGGAGACAAATTTTACTCATATCCATACACACGAACTTACATTACACTTTTAAACCCGGTCTGGAGGTGAAAATTTTAAACTGTTTAGGGATTGTATCAAAATAGTAACTAAGTATTAAGCGTTCGTCACGAAGCAAGATCTAGAGTGTTTAGCATACTTCATCAGTGTGAGTGCGCGGGAAATTAGAATCACTTCGTCGTGACAGTTTCCTTGCCAATCACGAACGATAGTGTTAGAAAGCTCTTCGATCGGCCGGAAGAAACTTGAGGGCATCTCATGCTCGATAAATGCAGCTTCCAATCTGATTTCCCAGGGGAATCTAGCTCCTGGTCTGCGAATCTGGTCCCTACCGTAAACGACAGCGTCCTTGAACGAACCGTGCATCGCAAAAGGGAACAGGTAGTTCACTTCATGATGCCGACATGAATCCAGTGCACGAAAGCAAAATTGTTGGGATAACAGACGTGCCGAAAAATGCTCGGGCATAAATTTCAACGTTACGAGATTCAGCTGCCGTTAAAGTTACATGATAAGGAAGTTTGTAAGTGGTCTAGAATTTATTTGGATTTATTTCGATGAATTGGTGGGTGTTGAATATAATGTTTAGATGAATTGAGAATGCAGTGTAAGAAGCTTGGTAGATAAAGGTACTTTACAGTCATGCATTATGTATGTTATTTAAATGTCAACACCTCATCTCATCCAGTGTAAAGAAAGGTCATAAGTTATGAAAAGTTTACTTTGAATTATTTGTGCTGCTTGGTGGACGAAAGTGGCTTATAATGTATACATAATTATAATCAAGCTCAGTCTAATGCATGAAAGAGAAATATTATTGGAAGTTAGTAAACACGCCGAAAAATTTACAATATTTATTGCGGCTAAAGTATTTATTCGGATTTATTTGTACGAAATAATGAGTGCAAGTGGAGATAAAGTATAAGAAGTTTCATAAATAAAGATACTTCAATCTGATGTATCATGTATTCCCACTTAAATTTCGACACGTACGCTGTAAATAACCGGACAATCGCAATAAACATGGATACAGAGAAATTATTCCACGGATTCTCACCTTTAGCCCCGACAACAGTACTCAGTCACCCATTCCATATATCGACATTTCTGTCGGCAAAATGTTTACTAAATCCCACCGTGAAGCTCATTGAAACGCTGGCAGATTGCAAAGCAAATAACGATACAATCACATTAATGGAACCACACCCAACTCCTCTACTCAGAAATATCACTTACTGTTTCCATGGGGCCCAATGGGCTACAGGTCATCGAATTAAGATAATATGGTCAAAGTTACAAACAAAAGCCGCCTGTGCTCGTAATTCATCGTACTTCGTAACTGATTTAGTAAGCCCATTTAAAAACAAATTGCAAAACCTAGACGTCATCCAATAACCGTAGAAGAAGAATATCTTAAAAAATATATGGCACAGAAGGATAAAGGGAATAAAGAGAATCATTCTGCGAAAAACTATACATATGGTCGAAAACTGTGTCTGTCAATTTTCAAACCATCTTATTCCTCGCAAAGCACTTCATGAGGATGACCACCATGAGGATCAACTTTCCTCCTCTCAAGGACAGTTTTCGGACTTTCAAGTGTTCAGGTCAACACGTGCTTATTGTCATCGCAGCGTGACACGATCCCAAAGACCAAGAAGGACACAATGCACAGGTATTTAACACTAACAAAATCGTAGAATATCTCTTAATACCTTCCCACCTTAAGCAGAGTACTGGAAAAAAGAAGGATAAAAGACTCTGCCGACTCGCGCACGAGAGGAACAGGTGCAAAAGGGTCGCATCGATCGAATCGATATGTGAGAGTGCCGGACGCGTGGGTGGCATCGTAGACTGGCCATGGCTGACTGGTTGGCCGAGTTAGGGTCATGCAATATTCAGACGGCACTCGGCTAAAGCAGACGCTACATATGCACCCAGACGAATTGCGTGCCTTCCGTTTTGGCCCGAGACGTATCGACCGACTTCGCTGCGTAAGTTACAGGAATCTTGATTTTTTTTTTTTTATCGAAATATTTCCAGGCCTATGTATAATAGTTTACCGCACTCGCGTGTGCTGTGCATTGCAAAATACACTACTTTCTATGTAACCAATACTGCTCTATTTCAGAAAATAAGCATCATCTAGATCCACCCCAACAATTAGGTGTCAGTGCCGAAGTATTTAGACGCCATGTACGCAGACAGTTTTCAGTAGCCATACACTGTAGCCTCGTCGATAAAACAAGAGTCAGTTCACCTATCCCCCGTACAGAGACAAGGATCCTGCTCACAGCTTACCCGCCGACGAACATAAACAGTTATGACTACAGCCTAACGCCGCGGCTCTCATCCGGTCTGCACACAGTTTGCGGACCGTACTTTCCCGCTGAACGCCCTTCAAAGGACTCACAATGAACCTTCAGGGCAGAACGCTCGACAGGCCGGCAAAGCTTGCCTCTTGTACCGATTTTCGCTTGAGAGCTTGCGCGCGCGCGCGCGCGTAGGCGACAAGTGCGGCCGTTCGTACGCACACACCCGGCGATTATGCGTGTAAAATATGCAGCTCCCACCCAAAAAAGTCACCTACAAGAATGACCATCGTCCAACCTTGAAAGCGACCGACACTGACCCGTTCCGCTTATTCGCAAATTGACAGATTAGTTTTCAGATCGACCTCGTGAAATTTGAATATTCGAATCCTATACGCTTGTCAAAAGAGCAATATTTAGATTCATCAAAACATACATTCGCTGTATCCATAATTAAACGATTCGTTTCCGCGGTTCCGGGCGAGTGATCGAGTGAGAAATTTTTCGCGGATGGTGAAAAATGAATGCGGTCTGCGGTTGGCATTTTTTTTTTTTAAACCGCAGCGGCCAGTGTGTTAAATTTCACTCGCGATGAAAGTTAGCTGCGTTGCAGTAGGGATGATGGAGGTAGAGGTAGAGGGGGGAGGGGGGGGGGGGTGTTGTCTACAGGCTGTTTCGAATGCGGCGTTATTACGTAAACTATCACTTTATCTAAGATGCTTGTGTGCAGAGGCCATTTTTAGTTCCGCGTTCCTGCGATTAAAGCTCTGTGTACATGTTAATGAGCGCTAGCTGGTAATGACAATGATACGCGGCAACGATATCGCGAGAATATGCAGAATGCAAGTAGCTGGCTGAAAGTTTTTAATTACCCGTTCGCTGTATGGCGGGAATGAAGAATAGAAGGAGGGTGGAGTCACGTATGGTTTGACCTGAATTTAATTAGATGTACTGGATACAATACGTGACTGAAGAATTTCCTCACTCCCACACGTGTTTTGTTGTATTTAGTCTATACTTACTAGCAAACGCTGATTATATCTTGTATTTGGAATAAAATTTGTTGAAGGGTGCAATACTTGATCTCAGACAAAAGGATAAATAGCAAATAATTACGTAATGTATGTTGAACTATTTTACCCTAATCTTAATGAGAATGAATCAGTATTTACATCATTCTGTATTAAAATTTTGTAAGTAATATATAATTATTGCATTTATTTAACAATTAGATTTTTTTAATAAATAGTTTCATAAATAAACGATATTTTTTATTCGCTCAAATGGAGCCAGATGCTCTGCGTTTTTCCAAACTTACTCGCAAACGTATCATCGATTGGAATCCAATTCTCACAGATCCAATTCTCGCACAAAGCATGATCTTTTGAAGTTTACAATAAACCCATCATATTCCATTCCAGGTAACCCCGAATTCACTCATCTACACTAATCCCGACCAAAACTATTTTCCGAACATACTCGCGCAGCATTTTATCTCCAACCAATACTCCCACTCGAAAGGGTATAGCCGAATAAAATGATTAAAAGTACCCTTAAACCGATCGAAATTTCGATCCACCCGAAAGCTTATAAAAAAAGAACCATTTGTGTAAATTTTCAATACTTTATCTCGATTGTGAGAGGTCGGAATGGGTAAAATGTAACGTTAGATTTTCCGACCATTTTCACAGAATACAGTGCATAACAAATTTTTGAAAAAAATCAGACCCACGTCTGGTAATGTTGCACACATCTCAGATTTTTTTCAGATTTTTGCAAAGAAAATCCATCGAACAAAAAAAGAAAAACTTGCTCTTCTCATCCTCTCAAAACCTAAACTCGTTAAACACCAATTTCGAATGTTCTTTTGGAATCCTCACCGCTTCATATGTCCAGCCAATTCTACCGCACAAAATTTCATCCTTTAACCTTCACGATCAAACCTATCAAGCGTGCAACCAACTGACACTGATCCCAAAACAAATACCCGCAATCGCTCGCTATTCAGAGCGAGCATTAAAAACGATCTGCTTCTCTCACACACACACACACACACACTCGGTCAGGCTCGTTATACCTATACAGAGAAGCGGCGGTATAAAGTTCGTCAAACTGGACCGAATCCATCGTTGGCTCCCACGTGGTCGGACACCTCGTTGATACCTTCCGCGGCTCGCTCACGTTTACCTACGCGATATGCAAATAGAATTCGGATCGCGCCCAGGCGGCACGCATGTTCGACACTCGCATTGTTTTCGAAATGGATGCCGAACGTGCGTTTCGAATTCGCGCCGATCGATGCTCGCCGACTGGCAACGATGGGAAAAGCCTGATTCCGGATTGTAGCGCTCGTTTCAAATTCGGCGTGCGTCGATGGATTGCGTAAACGAATTTTTGGGCTGCCTGTACTTTGTTGGGTACTATTAATCTTCTTTACGTATTACTTCGGATTTTGATTCTGAGGTGGCCGATTTTGGAATTTGTTTGATAGCTGATCGTTTGAGTAGGGTTGATAATTGAGGGATTCGAGGTGGTATGTTCTTGATCTTGAATTGTTGAACACAGAGTATATTGTAGGTGAAGATCTAGTTAGATAGAATGCTTGCTTTGGATTCCGCGCAAGCGTGCAACATGTCATTACAAAAATTCCTGTCAAACACGTGTCACGTCATGAACTAACTAAAATAATATAATTTCGAGTAATAGGTATATCACACACTTCATAATTTGAGTCGATTTAATCAATAAAACTCAAGACACTCTACTGCTAATCTTCAGTTCTACACCGGACTGTACATAAGAAATTGCATAAAATTCCTGTCAAGCATATAATCACGATACCAAACTAGAACAATATAATTTCAGCAATCATATCACATTCTCTATAATCAAGCCCCCCAACATTAATCTCACAATATCACGCTTTCAGTCCTGCCTTTCAATTTTGACCCACCGTAGAGAAAAACTGTTTTAATCTCTTTCCACCTAAAGTCACATGTCATCCACGCCTTGATCCTGCAACGTCCTATACGCGGACGTCCAGTTCTGCATATAGGAACGAGGCAGGCGGTCGGAAGAGAGAAAGACGAACTCTCGTCGATGACGAATCGACGTGCAGACTGGACTTGACAGCGTGTTACTTGCTGCAACGTCGATCGATGGCCGATGCCTTTGCTTCGGCCTGCGAGCTTTCCCGACACGGGCGTGAGACACTCCTTCATGCCTGTCCGTGCCTGAATCTGATCGTCGGCATAATTTCATCGACGAACCTTCGGACTTCAGTAAATATTCTTCCGCGCGCGGATCAATAGCGCGAAGCACGTTTAAATCGATTCATCGGATTGTTAATTTGACGGAATGTTTATTGGCAAACGTTTGGATTCTTGGAATAGTGTTTGGGATGGGAAGAGATGGGGGTGCTGTATTTGACGTGTCTAAGATTGTGGATTGTGAGGATATCGGAGCTACTGAAGCTGTGTGAAAGAAGAAGTATGTAACTGTAAGTGGCTTGTAATACGGTATGTTCTGCGTGCAGAATTGTAATTTTGCTAGTAACGATCATAGTGGCCAGATATAGTATATATATCTACTTATATTATGCACTATATGACTATAGTATAAGTAATATACTACTACATACTATACAATACTACTAAGTAGATGTATATACTTATATAAATATTCATAATCTATTATAAATTTGTAGTATAAGTAGACTTGAGACTTTCTTCACGGATTAGACCACTGACACGTCCTCGCATATTAAATTACTTAACTAAAGTGACACAAAAAAGCAATATACGTTCCAAGAACGTATACACCTGACGTGCCGTCACTTTGGAAAACCTAATTTCCGCAAAGAGAGAATAGCGCGAAAAAAGCGTCGAAAGTAACCTGATTAGACTCAAAGCACTAGCCCCTGGCCAATCTCTCACTTTCATCCCTTCGCAGGAACGGCGAACGAATCAAATCTCAAGGACGTCCGACCATTACCGGCTCTCCACCACTTACGAACTTCTCCCAACGCCCGATTCGTCCCGCAAACGGCGTCCGCGTAAAAGGACGCCGACGTCGTAGCCGTTTCGCGGAACAGATGAGGGTCGAGAAAAAAAGAGAGGGAGATGTGGCGGGAGGGCAGAATGTCGCCTCTCAGCGTCGAAATGGAAGAAAGTGCGCAACAGCGAGCGCATTCTCTCGCTGAAAAGTCGGCGAGCACGTACCTGGCTTTTCACGGCGCGGCTGGCGGGATAACGGGCCAAAGTGAGACGATGAAAGGGGCACGTAATTCAGCCAGTATGTGTGCGAGAAGGAGGGCAGGGAGGGGGGAGGAGCTGATGCTGAGAGGCAGGGAGTGAGACGATGCTAATGGAGGGAGGGATGAAGTGAGGAAGGAAGAAGGTACGTTGGTTGAGAGAGAGAGAGAGAGAGAGAGAGAGTCAGTAAGAGCAAGACAGATTGAGAGTGTATGTATGTGTGTGAGAGTTGTACGAGAGAGAGAGAGAGAGAGAGAGAGAGAGAAAGAGAGAGAGGACGCTAATAGAGCGAAAGAAAGAGCAAAGATGCTAAGACGCACAGCTGAAAGAGACAGCCTGAGAGAGAACGAGAGAAAGAGAGGACGCTAACAGAGCGAGAGATAGAGCAAAGATGCTAAGATGCACAGCTGAGAGAAACAGAGATTCAGAGAGAGAGAGAGAGAAGATTCTAAACCGCACAGCTAAAAGACAGAGTCAGAGAGGGAGAGACGATACCGATAGAGCGAAAGGAAAAGACGCTAAGAGTTTAGGGGAGGTGAGGTGAAGGCGGAGGAAGCTTCCCTCCGCGAGACGGCGGGAGTAGATTTTTTATTGCTCTTGTAATTCTCGAGCCGCTGCCGGTCGCGCATAAATACGTCTGCGTCTGCATATATGTAGGTGCTCGGGGCAGACAACCTCTGAGGAGTTTGGTGAGACAATGGAGGCAGAGGGGTGGCGGCGGGGGAGTGGAGATGGCTGCCCGAGTTGGGCAGCTTTAAGAAATGAGAGCTTCGAGACGGATCGGTCTGCCTCGCTCCCTGCTAACTTCCGGTTCGCTCGATGGCGAGCGATGAGGCGTGATGTATGCAGGATCTGCGTTTGGGGGATCGAGCGCGGTGGGAATTAATGTTGGACTGACTTTCGACGAGCTTGCGCTCGGAATTGGGCATGCTGATATGCCTGTACGGTCGTTAAGCGTATGGAAATTCAACGCGGATACAGAAACTGATACTTCGGTACGATCAGTTGTATAATGTTTTCGTGATTTATTTCGCGTCGTTCGGTTGTATTCTGCGTATTAACGTTGTGGTATCAGGAATAATTGTATAATGTATTTTGCGTATAACTCGTTCGTGTTGGTAGCCCAATGATAAGTATAAGGACCTAAAAGAAAAATTTACTTCGGCTTGTAGATCTATATAGCAGCTTGTCTCTTTTAACCTTGTTTGTTGTTCTTCTTCTCTTTAGTTGTTACCTATGCGTATGTATCTAATACTGCTCTAAAGTCAAGGCATAAATATATAATACGATACACTAAGGCTACAAAGTACAAATATAATGTATATACAACTACGGAGTGGAAGATTTCAATGTCGTTGTCATTAGTAACACAACTTTTATTTTTAAAAAGACAGAATTTAATTCTAATAAACGTCCCGCCAGGAAGTCTCGTTACTAAAATTCGCCGTAAAATGTTTTTAGTAATGAAATACTGATATGCAGAAGGCAAAATATATAATTATTAATAAATTCCATATTTATTCCCCGTACTCTATCCGCAATTGCAAGGACGCATTTTTCTACTTTACAAGAAAGTATTGAATATTATTATTGAACACCAGAAGCAGTCGAGAGCATCCCTACCTTCATTCCGATGTTCTTGTCTGTTTTGGACAGTAATTCGTCCCGACGTCGTCGTACAGTATTGCCGAAGCCCTACAAGGTCGAAGCCCCTTTCAGTTCGTCAGTGTGTGATTACCAGCGACAATTATACCTAACCTTCAACCCTCGCACAGAAAGTAATCGGACAACAACATTCGACACATTCCTTGACTTTTTTTTTTATTATTATTATTTTATCGTCAAGGAAATCTTCAGAAGACATCTGGCCTGCACATTTCTCGACCTTCAACCCACTCTGTTTCAGTCCGACAGTGAAGGAAAGTCATCCAAAAATGTTCCGGCAATTTTTCTCTTCTCTTTACAGCCGAACTCACTTTACTTACCGCTTTCACTGACAAAACCCATAACACACTCCGTTTCCGCGATGAAGGAACATCTAACTCGGAGAAATGACGACTCCCTGATATGGATTTCTCATTTCCTTCCTTTCTATCCAATAACAGTGTAACGTAAATGGGAGAGATCAGCTCGAGTACGAAATCCCAAGATTTCCCCCGTGAATTTCTTCCTCACTTGATCGGGTCCGGGCGAGAAAAGGGAGAAGCGAATGTCAAAACCGAAGAAAATTCCGTCTCACCTTTTGACCGACTTCGTCGTTTCGGCCAATTACCGGCAAAACAACAGAAAAATTCAGACGCAAATAAATTAAATGAACGATGTGAAAAGTTTCATGCATTATATTGGCTGTTTTGGCGTGCGCTCGTTTTAACATTTTTTAATTATTTTTCTGCATATATAGATGAATGATTAAAAAGTTTGACTACTGACTACTAAAAACCTATATTACTCTGTATGTACATAAATATTAATAGTTATGAGAAAAATTGATTGACGATAACTTCATATGTACTTTTGTTGTACTATTTTGTAAGTTATATAAAATTATGTTAGATATAATAATTAATAATTGGATAATAATTTTGATAAATTATTATTTATTATATGATTAGATATTAATCATTATTAACAATACTATATTAAATTATACTTCGATTATATATAGCCGTTAACCATTTTTCTCATAATTATTACTGTAAATTCGACTACTTAACACTAATTTTTATTACAAATGATTATTGCTATATAATGATCGGTCATAATTCAAACGTTTTGAAGTGAGAATCGATGAGTTTTTAGGATTTCAACGGCCAACTCGAATTGGTTCGTGACGAGCGAAGGAAATTTGCAGTTTCGAAGCTCGCGCGTATCAACGCGCAGCTGTCTGCGCAGGTCTGGGTGAAAACTGGTCGGCGAAAGGCTTTTATCCGATAAAACGATCAAATGACGCGGAATCGACAGATTCAATCGCGAAACTTG
This sequence comes from Anoplius nigerrimus, assembly GCA_914767735.1. Classification (NCBI taxonomy): domain Eukaryota; kingdom Metazoa; phylum Arthropoda; class Insecta; order Hymenoptera; family Pompilidae; genus Anoplius; species Anoplius nigerrimus. The sequence goes on from OU612086.1 coordinate 1,392,664, forward strand.
GCGGACGATTACGGAGGATTGTTCGCTGAGGTTTCTCATTCGGATGAAAGAATTCGCTTGAACTTTATGTCTTTACGGCAGATTAGATACTCGCTATGGAGACTAGTATTATTATTATTATTATTGGTATTTTTGAAATCGTCGTACATAACAAAACGTGTGTACTTTCTCGAAAGGCATCAGTCACTCAAAGATTGCGTACAAAACAGCACCACCCCGACCATCCCTCTGCATTCAACCAGTTACGAACGTCAATTCCTCCCTTGTCAACAGCGTCCCACCCCTCCATTTCGCGCCAAATTACCCCTCTTAAGAGCGCCATCTTTTTCCGCGACACCCCGTACACAGAGCATCCATTACCGGTTGACAAGCAATGAAAAACCAAAGAGGAACAAGTCGGGCAAAAAAACTCGACTCAGCTAACGGACACTTTTATGAAAAGAAAACCAAAATGCATCCTTGACAATTCAATTATAACACTTTGTTCGTTTTTTCCTGGCTTACTGACTGCAACGTAATTAAGAATACAACCCTTCATATTCTTTTTACATTCGTACCCATTTAATAATCATTACTAAATATAATTTATATTTAATAGTATAATTTATATATAATACATAATAATTAGTAAATGGCTAACATTTTGTTAAACTACAATATTATTCGATTATATATAGTCGTTAGTTAATAATAAGTGATTAATGGAAAAAATACAAAATATGCTGATTCATTTGATCGCAAAATTACGAAATTACTAAATGACTACGATTCGCGCACAGAAAACATCGCTGCTCACCGGAAAGGGAGCGGTCGACTTCCGGTTTATGTTTTCGCAGGAAAGGAGGGAAAACTAGGCTCAGCCAACGGACGCGTCTTCCGTCCGCATCCTCCGCCGCCTGGATGCTCGTTTTTCATCGGACGCTCGAAGGGTGGAGAGCAAAACCGCCGGAACGACCCGCTCGATTAGACCGATCTCGCCTTGCCGATGAAACTCTCCCAAGATTTATTTCCTCCGCTGAGTGCATCGCCAGTTGCCAGATCGGCCGCATTAGTGTGCTAGATGCCTCGAACGGCAATGTTCGCGGGAGTGTGGAAAGGAATTCCAACGTGTGAAGTTGGTAAAGAATTAAAACTGTAGTTCTATTTTTGTTGTGTGTGGATAGGTTGAACATATGTACATTCTTGATAAGCAGCACAAAATAGTAGGGTTTATACATTTGACAAGCGATTTTGACGATTTTATTTGTTGATACCTCTGGAATTGGTTGCATTAGTGTGCTAGATGCCTCGAATGGGAATTCGTGACAATATTTTGAGAAAACAGTACGCTATATAGATCAAAGTACAACCCTTGTTTCAGTTAATCCAAATATTTGATTCGATATGGCCAGTCTTTCGATCGGTTAATTACGTCGTTCCAGTTATTTTTATATTTTCCCGGACGTGTCCACTTTTTTCTGAAAGACCGAGAAATATAGCGGCAAATTACGTCGAGCCCTTATACAGCAGACTCATTAGCCACCTGTCAGTGTAACGGAAGGTGGAAAGGTCCGTTCATCAATCGATCCATCTTCATTCGACGCTCTCTTGGGCTCTCCACTCTCTTTCATCGGCTTTTTGCGTGAAAGGCAGCGGAGCAAAGCAGCGAATTCGTGTTGCGCCGTTATTAATTAGAAGGGAGGAGATATTTATTTCGCCCTCCGCTTAATTAGGTCCTATCACGAACATTATGTCGCGCAGCGTTGATTTTATGCACCCCTTAAGCGCGCGCCGTGCGTAAAACATAATGATTTAATTACGTCGACATGTCAATTCACGCTCATTAAAAAGGTACAGAAACAAAATCTATGAGGAAAACGAGATCAATGTATAATGTAAACGAAGCTGTGTATTGGTAAAAACTTGCTTACGTTGAGCTTAAAGCAGAGTGCAAAATAATACTAGGTAACTGTTACAGATTCAGACTAAATGTAAAAATTCTGAAACAGGAATATATTCGACAGAAGAACTGAATGTTTTTCATTTAATAAAGCTGTACGTGTGAAGTAAGCTTGTTGAATTTAAAACAGAGTGAGAAAATAATATCAGGTAACTATTAAAGATTTATGGCAAATGTAAAAATTGTGAAAGAAGAATATATTCGATGAAAGAACTAAATATTTTTCGTTTAATAAAGTTGTGCGTGTCAAGAAAACAGTGTAAATTGTTAAAAATGAAGAGTTAGAGCACAGTTAAAACGTATACTATAATGGTAGATAACTTTTTTAACGATTTAGAGGAAGTGTGGAAGAAGTTAAAAACTTTCAGTTTCTCATAGCCCCCAACGTGACATTGCTTATTAAACTTAAAATATTCGCGAAGCGGCGAAGTAAAACGTCGATTTCGCTTTTCAGATACGTTCGAAGAAGTTTATCGGCATATCGGTAAGTTTGGAACAAAAAACAATTATACGTCAATAATCGATGTTTCCTCAACTCCCCGTCTACTTTTTGTTCGTTCACGGCGAGAATAAAGCCACCGGAGTAGCAAACTTACCGATCAGATACCGTATTTCCAGCGGAATAAACTCGGAATTTATTTCGTCCCACATCTACGATATTAAAGCAACGAGCTCGAACCATAAATCATCCCCAATTTATTCGAATTCTACTCTGCGTTCACCTAACTTTATTCGCACAAAAATATCTCTTCAATAATTAAATTTGCATACAACTATACGTGTCTGAAAATTTACTTTATTTTTTGGCATATTGAAAGTACAGATGGTTTTAATGTTTTTACGGACAGAATAAGCTCCCAATACAATGAAGTCAATTGCCAACAGTTAGTCGTACCATCAATTAACATTCCGTGTAATATTATCCATCCTCGCTCACTGTAACCTTACGAAGCACACATGCAATTTTTCATTCTTTCGAATTCCAAAACACATCGACAGAGCGCCCGAGAACAATTACATTCAACCATCGAGGAACAAAACACCGCAACCACCACCCCCGCACAACCTAAAATCCTCAAACCGCAAACAGCGTCGCACCCGAGAGAGCGCTCCCTCCTTCGACTTCCAGTCTACCTTTTCACGAACGTTACCGCGACAACGCACACCAGCCGAAACAATCGAGTCGATTGCCAAACATTGGATTGCCAACAGTTACCCGTAGCGAGATTTACTCCCTGGCCAGGCGGGTAGTTCGGTTTGCCGGTGGGTGTATCCAGCGCATTAGCAGCGAAAAAAGGAAGCTGGCAAAACCGATGTTTCGCGGGCGCCGTGAAAAAGAGAGGAGAGGGCGCGAAGAGGGGTGGGGCTAGGAGGATGAGGACGGTGAGGGGAGGAGAGTGGAGGGTATACAGTGGAGAAGTGGAGAAGTGGAGAAGTGGAGAAAAAGAGTGCACTCGTTAACGGGCCGTTCGATTCGCAGCGGCGAGTTTGAGTTCGCGGACAGTGGAGGGGGCGTCCAGGGAGTGGAGTGGAGTGGAGTGTAGGGGAGGGGAGGGGAGGGGATTGCGAAGCGATCGGAGGATATTTTCATGCGCCCGATTCGAGGATTGCGCGCCATTACGCCAGCGACGCTTTCGAGTGGCCGAAGCTCGAAAGTTCGACGGCGCGGACTGGCGAGCCAGCTCGAAAAGTTGCGCGCAATTAGCGTGCGCTCAGATTTCCGAGATGAAGGAGGAGTTGCCCGTTGTGCTTGTCGGCTAATTGGGATTGATATCTGTTGGTGAGTTGGCGGGAAGACGGTTGTGCGGGGTGGTTGTCGGTTCCGATTTTGGCACTGTTTTCTGAACAGTTCTTTTGGATAAGGTTGGGGAGTCTATCGTTGGGAGTTCATTGGAATTTTATGGAATTCTGGGATACTTAGGTGGGGGAATAATATAATGGTAAGTTGAGTGGGGTAGTTGAAGTATTTTTGTTTGCTCGTTTCCTGTACTCGATCAAATCGTATTGTCGATAGATGAATAGTTGCTGATGTAGATCCAGTTTTAGTTATCGGATAGTTAGGATGGATATTGTTACTGTGTTTAGGGAAGCTAGTACGTTGTATGGCATAATTATATTCTGTTTTATCATTGTTTTTGATGTGCTTTTGAAATTATGAAATGCATCATATTGTTGGGTATTAAAGTAGGTGCAATTTAGATGGATTCTGGGATAATTAAGATTGATGTTGTATTTAGGGAAAGTAGTAACTTGAATGGAGCAGTTAATGTGTTTCTTTGATGACAACATTTTGTGCTAGGGTAGTTGAAAGGATTTACTCGAACAAATATTGTTGGAAGTTGGATAATCGTTGGAAGTAGATCCAATTTCATTAACCGATTAATTCAGATCAATATTATTGCTGTATTTTATATTACAATATATTATATTTGAATATAATTCCATATTTAGGGCTTTTAGCATGTTTTCCAAATGTCAATCATCAAAATTGAATAGATTACTCTGTGAAATTGTTTACGCTCTCCGAGTTTCTCAAAATGACAGCAATTGACAGTTGAAATTGTTGTACACAGAAAATAGTGAATTGAGAATTGTTTAGACTAACGCCAGTAATAAATCCTGGAAAAACAATCAAATGCTCATTTCATATTAAAACACGCTTCTGCGACATAGAGTTTGGCCTAGAACTGATGTTTTAATATACAGATGATAAAACTAGTTTGCTGAAAAGTTTTCCACGTATATAATTAAATGACTAATTGCGGCACCGAATAATCATACGCGTCCGTCCGCATACGATTATTTGCATCTGTCGCTGCATATAAATTTGCTCGGTTTTAATTAGCTAACGGACATTCGTCGAAAGAAAGTATTTTTCTACCCCCAAAAATGGCGCGACGTCACAAGATTTTTACAAATACGTCGGAAAATTTGGACACGTCGCAGGTTTAATTAAAGGTTTAATTACGTCAACAAAATGTTATACGCACGTTTGGCGGGACAATTATTTGCATGTGGTATGCCATTTGCATTTGCCTGGGCTTAATTAAATAGTAAACAGGCTGCCCAAAAGTGCTTTTGATAATACGGAAACAAGTATTCTCATAAAGCATTCTGAAATAACCACTGAGTCCAAGTAAACAACAGCGTGATATTGGAAGATTAATTACCCGAACAAATCAGTATTACGCATGTACCTGCCAATACAATTATTTGACCATAGCATTTAAGCACAAATCCGTTTGACTTTAACTGGATAATATAGATAATTTAAGTTCACATTATTACTGATGAAGTAAAAGTTAAATATTCCTCTGAGGCAATATCGACAAAAGACTTTATCATTTATCTAATTAAAGGGCCAACTGTGCTACTAAACAATAATATATTTCAATACATATATTTCTCTTAATTTAATTACTTGCCACACGCTTTATCTAGATTTAATTAAATATTATAACCATTATGTAAATTCAACTTTATTATCAGAAAATAGAATTAACCTTTCATGTTAGAAATATCTCCATTTCCTGGAATAAGTACATAAATGATAATATTTTACCGTAGAAACAGTGATTAAATATTTTAAAACATCTCAAAATACATTGCAATATTACCGCATCAAAATTTATGAAACAGCCACATAAAAAATAAGAAATAAATTTTAAAACAATTAACAACATCACTGAATGAATAGGTTCCATAAATAGTACTTGTGCGACACTTAGCCCAGCATCAATTTCTCAAAATAATGTAGACTGTCTGTATGAAGAATGTACGCCAAGCAAAATTATGGCACAATTCTCTTCAGAATCCGTCGACGCATCAGCAAATCTGAACATTGACAGTCTCTCTCTCTCTCTCTCTCTCTCCCTTCCTCTCTCTCTCTCTCTCTCTCCCGGGAGTGTACATAATTGATAACAATCCTGAGTCATCCACTCAAGTTCGTTCCGCGTCTCAAGCTGACGTCAGAACGCGCTAATCCTAATAAATAATGTTCTGCTTCGTTTGCATAGTGCGTTCCTCCGCGAAACCGGAAACGCACCTTGCATCCCTCTTTTTTACTCTTCGAGTCGGAAGCGTTCTCTGACGAGCTCCTCCCATTGTTTACTAAGAGTGTATTGTATGTATTTCGTTATACGAATTCAAGTAGAATTAAGGGAAAAAAGATGAAAGACTTACCAGCATCAGATTGTAATTTAACTTACAAACATCACAAACATTATTATATACACATAACAAACTATTTTCGTAGCCTCAGCACAATTTTTCATCAACTCGTCAGGCGATAAGAATCTCTCATGTACTGTTTCTCGAACGTCATGATGCAAAGTATTGTTTTCTTGAAGTTAATGCCAAATGAGGCAACAAATGGGGAACAAACAGAATTTTAAGATATCGCGACGGGTAAAAATGTTCATTTTAAACGTAATTACAGTTGAATATGTGCAAAGCCACCGAATTTATTCGCACAGCTAACACAATACATAAGTTGTAGAAAATTCTACCTGACTGGCTTCAAACATTTGGCCACAGATCGATGTTTGCTGATGACTTGCGGGCGAGAACGAATTTTCGGCAGCGAAAAATGGCGCGAACGATACAGAGCTGACATTTAAATCGCGATGGAACGTTTGCGTTCGGAATTATCGCGATGTTCTAATTCACGATAATCCCTATTGCGTGTGTACATATTAAACAAAGGCTGGGAAGTGAAATATTATACGTCTACGGGCGATAAATAACGACAATAAATCGTGTCCGTTCGGTGGAAACGTTAAGGCTGACATTGTTATCTCATTCAACGATTTGTTAGCGAATTGAGGATATTTTAGTCAATGGCATCCGCGGAATTGTATCAAAAGTTGCCGCTTGGTATACGAAATACATATCTGTCATGAACAATACAGTAATACGTCGATTTTACTATAAACATCCTATATGTCGCCGGAAGCAATAATTGCAGTATTTTATCGTAATCATCGGCTTTTATGGTATTTATCCGTCAAATTTTCATGCAAAACAGGTAGGACGGGCATGAATTGAGGTTCGCTGTTATCGATGTTCGAATGAGAGCATTAACTTAAACGTCCGACCTTAGATACGGGAACAATACGATATTTCCATGCATTCGACGAGGATCGATAGATACGAGGTAAGATAATCGTCCGTAACCAAATTTCAAAGCGTTCCCATCAGATTGCAGGACAATAAGATCGCAGATAAGTGAAACGAAATATTCTACGCAGCGACAGTTACTGTACACAAAATTATGCGGGTCCGTTTTATCATTGCGTGTCTCTCCTTTTTGCTCACATCTTGTCGTATTAATTAAACAAAATTAACCTGTTTCAGTCTGGTAACGTAAAACTCCGACAAAAACAGGAGGTTGTTGAAAACAAAAACGTGACGCTTTTAATTAATGTTCCGATAAAAAAGAGCGGCTGTGTAACGGAATATTTTTGAAAAATGTAAAACTTGTCCTTTTGCGGTAACATCATACTGACCGTAGCAGCGTTTCTGCTTTCAAAATAGGTGAACTGAAAGCAACGTTAAATGAAGGCAGGATGCGAGGCAAGGCATCTATTATTATACGTCAATTTACCAAAGCAAAAAGGTTTCTTAAGTGTACTACTTTGAAACAGAAATCCTTTTTGCAAAGAAAACCTTAGTTCAAAGCATCCGACGTTATTCAATTCGGAAAAAATGTTAGATATCACATAAATAAACTGTTTATTAATTTATTTACATTTTACTTTTTCATACATACATACATTTTTTTTAAATATGGACTTACTTACAGCAATTTCAAACCAAACGATCCAAACGAAGAGTGAACATTCCAGCTTTACTCGAGTTCGCCTACTTTGTGCCAATTGTCCTCATGGCGAGTACCCAGCTTAACCTTAGAGGCAGTCAGTCATCGTTACTCACGCTACCTCGAACGTTCGCAGGACGATACCAGCAGTCGTTACTGTCTTCGTCGTCGTTGCAGCACGATCGTTCACAGCTACCAGTTTGAGAATCGGCATAGTGCGCTCGCACGCGATCATGCTTCATCTTCACGCCCGCGCCGGGTATATTCATTCATTAATCACGGTAAGTAACGACGTACGTGGGTGCGGGACGATACTGTCGTCGAAGCTACATACGGCGCGGTCGAAATATGTCTTCCCGTCCGATCGAGGATATATGTATGGCCCGTCGAAAAAGGTGAATGATTCGCACCGACCTACGACTGGAGGTGTGTGAGATTGCAGGTGCTGGGATTCAATCAATATTGATGGAGTTGTGTTAGGTTTTTTGGCAGTTTTTTGTGCATTTACGCTTGTTGTTGCGATGTGTGTAGGGAAAGATTTTATAATATTATTTGACCTATTTGAAAACTTCATTATCGTGATAAATGTGATTATAGTAATAAAGCCAATTTAATACAATTAATTACGAACGCCTGAAAAATTATAATATGAAAATCGTCATTTTGTAATCATTAAATAAAATTAACCGTATATCAATATATGCGTCGTATTAGTTCCCATATGAAAATAGTATACAAAATGCAATCCTGTACTCAATACGTACGATTACAGTGTAAAATAAATAAATGAAGTATTATAAGTATATGCTGTGGTGGTTTAACATGTCACACACTCCACCCACACAATTCCAATAATAATTCTCCACTCAACACTCTCAACAGTCCCTATTCATCGAAAACTCTAATTTATTACCGATTATCGTCCGTTTCAAAGCACGAACAACGCGGCCATATTTCAAACCTCCTCGCTTACAGCGGCAAAAAAAAAAGAACAGCCCACTTCCGCAAAAAACACCGCCGACAACAGGAGCTTAATGTCACTTTCGCCGTATTGTTGAATAAAAAATGAAAACGCCGCAATGCGCCAACTGTTTGGCCATACTATATTTCCCCACCACCCGTTGAATAACCCTCGGACAGATGCGCGAGTTTTCGATTTCATTCCTACTACAATACACACACACATAAGAACTCGCACTCGACGCACACATACGCCGTACTTTACCTACCCTACCGAAAATACACCGCAACCCTGTCAATTAACATCTAAACAGCGGACACCGGAAAATGTCTGATAAACCGTCGGACCGTACGAAAAAAAAATTAGGAGAAAAAGACAACATCGGATGAAAAGAGCGGATGCAAGAAGAGAGTCGAAAAATAGAGAACAGGAAAGTGGATAGGGAGGGAGGGGGCGTGAGGGTGGTAGGGTAAAAATAGAGGTGGGAGAGGCCGGTGGGGAAGGAAGTAAAAAGAGGGAAAAAGGGTAGTGGGCAGAGGCCGTGATCGCGAAAGGGTTGGAATCGCTTTAATGAATTATGCATGCCAATCGAAGCGCGGTCTATATGGACAAAGATCGATCGAGCGTATCCAATCGCGAATTTTCCAGCGCGTACCAACGTCGGATCGGCTCGAAAGCCGTTACGCGCGCAAATAAAGTCTTCCAGTATCGCGGGAAGTTGTACAGAGCGTTCTGTAATTCGTCGTGTCGATGCTGAAGGTAAGAGTCTCGAAATGTAGAACGTGAAGTATGAGAGCTTTGGGATGTATCAAGAGGGAAGTAGAAAAATTCTTTTATATGGGACTTTGATCTGAGAATGTTAATATATTTATACTAATACACATTTATATTATGAATTTATATTTATGTATAATATATTTATGTTATACACTGTGTTAGTAGTGTGTTAAAAGGTAATAGTGAAACATGCACATGTTTATGTTATGGGCCTTGAAATATAATATTTGTTAGAAACGATATGTAACGCGTAGAATGAAAGAGTTTGGAAAGTGTGAGATAGATATCAATAAAAAGTTCTTTCACGGTTAAAATGCTTCCACAGAAACGTTCTGAATTTAAAAGAAAATTCTGCTAATATTAAGTAACGAAGAATAGCTCATCAGAAAACTGCATAAACAAAATTTCCAAACAATAAACGTGTCACATACCAAATTATAAAATGCGACATAAAATATAAAATTAACCACCCATAAAACTCCCGAAATGCACAAAAAACGCTGCTTTCAACTGCATTAAAAATCCAACGATATTATTTCCAAATTCTCGAAATCGATTCAGCCGTCGTCGATGCAAATCCTGCATGAAACAGACTCGACGTAATATTCCAGGCAAATTTAGCGACATGGCAATGAATAAAATGCATTAGCCAGTCGAAAGTATCTGTTTCGGAAAATTCTGCTACGGTCACACTCGCGAGCGTTATTTCGTCCGAAATCCAGGAATTTGAAGGTTCATGACAATGGTCAACTCTGTATCCGTATCCGCCATACATGTTTTATGTATACTAAAGCGGCGCATACGAATATCCGTCAGCTGCGACAACGATTTTCGACACGCCCGATTCGTTTCCAGCTTTCCATCGAGTCGGACAACGATTAGTACGTTAAATTTGCACAATTTTGAATAACAGTCGTCGGAGATTCGTATTCCACGATTGTGTGGCGCGTATGTTACCTCGCTGAAAGTCTATGGATATATCGTTCAGCGTTATTGCATATTTTCTGTCGTAAAAGAATCAATTCAAAAGGCCAGAGACTGTTCTATTCATTTCGAATCATAAGGAACTCCATTTCATTGTAAAACACCATAGAAGAAACTGCAGCACTGTTTTAATATTTCATTTTGGTGAACAACACCATAGGAATATAGAGCCAGAAGCCATAAAATATACGGTAAGTATTATTAATGGTAAATGGAAAAAACCGAATAGCAACGTAGAACACGTAGAACACTTAATGAGATCGATTTTGAGAAAGTTAGGTCAAAATACGAGTGTTAGGTCAGAAAAATGCGAGTCTTAGGTCAAAATACGAATGTTAGGTCAGAAAAATGCGAGTGTTAGGTTAAAATGCGGCTTTTGCAGGCCTTATTTTTATGCAAGTTAATGTTTAATATACTCAGATAATAATAAGTCAGAAAGCCGTTTCTCATTGGTCAAAATTCGCATTATTTTCGGAGTTACAGCCAAAAAACTATCGACTTGTTTAACCGCGTCTGACCAATGCTCGATCAATACTACTTAAACAATTATTTCGCCTGTAACTTTTGAACCGCTAATCGAAACCTATGACAATCATACACTTTTTTGCAGCTTTTGACGCGGTCCAATACAAAAGCTATTCTTTGACACTAATATAAACTGTAACATATTAAGTTACAATATTAGCAAAAAGTAGAACAGCTTGCTAAAAGAAATATACGAAAAATGATAATGGAGTGTGGCCAAGCAAAGAATTACGAATTTACATGCACGTGGATAATGCTGACTCGGATGGTACGGATTATCGATGCAACTCTTAAGAGGACACCCTGTATAAGAGCATAGGACTCGCGTCGCCGGTATGCTCAGCGACTCTTCGCACGTTTCGACCACTACTAACTTCTTCCGTTCGGTCGAGCAGTTAATACCACCCACGAGCTTCCGCTTATTCCCAGATCACAATGTTTGCGGTGCAAAGCTCATTTGCGCGACCGTACGAAGCTTAAGCCGGACCCACCTCGCCACTTTGGTAAGTCCTCGTTTATTAAAGCGCGGTATTAATTTCGTAACTCCCGCCGAGAGCTCGAGGCAGCCGCGCAAACGTCATTGTCGCAGGGATCGGGTCACCTTTGTATGCATTCCGTGAGTGTGCGAAAGTTGATCAGTTAACGGAAGTCTGCTGAGTTGGTGTAGCGAAAGTTCCTGTAGTTTAGTCGAAAAGAATATTGCTTTACGGCCCGAAAATGTTTTACATCGCTTGCACTATGCTGGAACGAATTTCTTTTTTTATTATCAATGTAATTTAATTATCACAATTTATTAAAGTTGGAGACTGTATTGAAAGAGACATATTTGAATAGAAATACCTACGTTTGAATGTACTTTGTGCATGCGAAAAAATGGATCAAAAATCGAACAATGCCTAGCAAATTTGCGTACTAAAAGTAATTTTATGTTGTTCCAAAGGAATCTTTCTTTATTGCTGGAAAATATTTTGCATCGCTTGAACTCATTCGGCCTACATTACTATTTTTTATATTATTAGCATTTTGCACTTCTGGAAAAGCTGACGTCATCGGCAGGAAAGTGGTGCAAAACCGTGCGGAGTAAAACATTTCCGGTTATTTCAAAGGAATCTGTTTATAAGTCGAAAATGCCTGAACCTTTCAAACGAACTTTTCAAGAACCACTTTCGAAAGAAAAAACTTTAGCACACGCTAAAGCATAAAATCAACACCTCCTCCAAAAATGGTAGAAAGGGCCGAAAACGTTGTTGACCTCGAAAAAAGCTCTCATATGTATTCCGCGCATGCGAAGCAGTCGATGAGATAAGGTCGAAAATCCTACGAAGTTATTTGGAAGAAAACTTCAGGTCACCTTGAAGGAGTCTCTGCTTTAAACCGAAAACATTGCGATCCTCAGGCCATTACACTGAACCCTGCTCGGACGACTGTTCTTTCGGGCAAAAAGCAGAGATCGTATGATCTGGTACATGAAGTCAACACCGTTTTGCAAAATGCAAAGAAGTGTCGCAAATGTCATTGCCTCGGGGTGGGACGCATTTGTATGCGTTCCGTGCGAGAAAGTTCATGAGATAAGAAAGAAAGTGGTGCGACGTCATGTGGGGGGAAACGCTTTGGGATGGTTCAAATATCAGTGTAATATCACTGGCAAGGGATCTCTGCTTATAGTCGGAAATGTTTTGCGCCATCTTCAGATAGAGTGCAAGGTAAACATTTATTTTCCTTGCGGTGTTCTACTTGAGTAGTATAGGAGCTTGTATATAAATGTATAAGAAAAGTAAAGTGACAATATTATTTGAACGAAAAACGATTTACTATAATTTAAATATCGGTGTAATATCACTATTAAGGAATGTTTGCTTACAAATTAAAAATGTTTTGAATCGTATTCCGATAAAGCCAACCGCTTATTTCTCACATAATGTTTTATTGAGTAACTGAATATTTCTTGCTTCAAATGAAACTTGTAAATCTTTAAAAGTGTCTAACATATTTATCAAATATAAATGCAGTCATGGCTTTTTGGAACACGTTCAATAACATTGCTACTACTTATTGTATAAACTCTTATGAAGAATGCTCATGGAATAATTTCAAACTAAAACTGAATATTACGTTTGAAGCAACACGTTTTACGCGTTCCATGCGTACAAGAAGGTTGGAACGCGAATAGAAATGCGATGAAGTTGCGAAGAGGGAAATACTTTCGGTTGTTTTGAACATTAGTTCTACAACATCAACGTAAAATTTCTGCTTAGAAACCGAAAGTATTCTATTTCTTAAACAAGTGAGCTGCACCTACACATTCTGCTAACGTTTTATAACGAAAAAGCATGATGCAAACTAAGTAAAATCAACAGAAAAATCTTCATTATTTACCAGAAAACATCATAATTTAAAATGGATATAGAAGTAGTAACAATAATAAAAAATGTTTGTTATAACAAATCTAAATGTTATTGCTCTCTTTAGTATATCATTAGCAACAAGAATGAAAATATGATAATGAACGAAGGTATAAACCACGATAAAGCTTCCAAATAACGAGGCAGAGATCTTGTATAGATTTAAAAACTTGGGAGAACTGGACGGTAAAAGTAATATTTAGGTTCTCTTAAGTTCTCTACCTTCAGTTTTGTGCGAAACTTAAGCCCATTTAAAACCTCCGCTTCATTATTCGTCCACTCTGCCACCGCACGTACTTTCATTTTTCTCCTTCTACGACTCTTTGTTATTAACTTTCACATTTTTCCTCTTAACACTTCATCCTCCTTAACTCAACCAACGCAAATTTACGATATTAAACGACGAGAACACCAAAATACATGTATACTTTTCCGTTGCAAATATTATATCAGCCATTTCTTCAGTCAGTGCATCTTAAAATCCTTATTGCCGTCTTAATTATCATAATTCCACCATAAATCCCGCAAAGTTCCTCTGCATATCATGGAGACCAGAAACTTTAATTCGAGCCACGTACCATTGCACGTTTCCAGCAATTACGAATAAGTTCATATACTACTCGTTTCCTAATGTTAAGTTCCTTAGTTTCTCTTTTCCGCAAACTTCTTTCGCATCAGTTCATTTTGTACAACTTTTACAACATGTCTCTACTTGTACTCTAATTAACAAAAAGTCATATTTTAATGTCGAACGTTTCTTTTGATCTTTTTAATTAATGTAATTAATTATATGTTTTCGCAATAACTTACAAAATAATTCACAACGAAATAATATTTTATATTCCTTATTCACCGCGTCTGATACTAGTTTTCCTATTACGTTTCTTCAACCTACTCCTTTATATCTTTATAATATTTCTATATTATTATATTTCAGCATCAATACTTTCCGTTGAATCTTTGGGACACACATTTAACAATTCTTAATTGACACCCGTCATTTACAGTAGCATCCAAAAAGTAAACATTTTGCACATACACGATTCATGTTGTCTTGTAAGCCATAGGGTTAAAATGAAGCGGCAGATGTATACAAGCTGTATTCGTAATTCATAATTTTGTTAGATCTGTTAACCTTCTGTATACTCATCTTTAATATTAGCATTTCACAATCAATCCGCACTTTTGATAATGCGTGCCATCGCTTTATCCCACACGCACATGTGACATAGTTGAAAATGCCGTCTGCACCATAGCTCAAGTTCAACATACGTACTCTCACATTAACTCTAATCATTTCAACCACTTAAAAAAAAGCAGCTCCGAAATCACATATTCTACATCACATATTCACATATTCTACTCTTTGAAAAATCTAGAGAAGCCTCAAGCCACCCCAGAACTAAGTCGTTCGTTCCAACCTCGCCCGCATTATGGCTGGTCCAATCCGCGACGAGCGCGGTGCGCACAATTTCAATAACTCCCGCTTACCACCGGCAGCACGCGAAGCTAATAACAATCATCACTAACCATACCGTACTCCGTAATAACTCGTCCTCTAATTGTAACAGAGCTTATTGTTAGTCACCTGCGGCGCGCCAGGATAATAACAATATCGTAAGGCCAGTAAGCGTGTCCTCTTAACAACACCTAGCCACAAATGAGACCTTCCACGAGCCCTGGCGAAAGTTTCTCGTATAAGAAAAGGGTAGTCGGAGTGTCTCGACCCGGTGGAGAGTCGTCCTCGTAAATTGGGGCCAATTACCCTGGTCAAGGTCGAACTTTGCATTCCGACGCCCGAAGAAGCGTCGTATCGCACGAATCTCGACCGGCTCGCAGGAAGTAATGGAATCTCTGGTTCTGACCAGGAGCCGTCGGTCCGCAAATTCGCCTCTGGCCACCGACCCCAACCTCCGCCATCTTTATCCATCTCCGGCGCGTTATTCGATTAGGCGAAAGACGCCGCCCGGAAAAGGGGTAGCTTCGCGCAGCAATCGAATTACGGGCGGATAATTCGATTCTGTCGCGGGCGCCGTCCTGGCCGACACGGTCAAAACGGTGTGCACGGGAGCTGCTCTGTGATTGGCTGCTTGGGGGCAGCTGCTAAACGACGCCGAGTTCGACGCCTGCCTTTCATCTTTGCGTAGGAACGATCTTTGATCGAAGTCGTGTACGTCTAAAGGGTAAAGTAGGAATTTGTGTGATCGGTACGTGCTGTCTGTGAAATAGTAGAGATTTTTGTGCTTGATATCGATTTTTATGTAATAACGATTTTGTACCAAAATCAGTATTTAGTAGACAGTAATGCATGTGAACGATATGATAATTTATGATCGACTGATTCACATTGCCTGTTAGACGGTGGGGGTTTCAGTGTTTTATTTATATTTTTGCATAAAAATGGTTTTTATCAAGGTCACTAATGAGTAGTTAGCAATGCATGTAAATGTTATGAATATTTATGATTGACTGGTCCACAGTGGACTACAGACTAAACCACGATGTATACCACAGTGAACACAGACTAAACCACGAGTCGATTGTACTGTAGTAAGTGTCCAACAAATGTAACGAGTAATTTAACTCGTACAATGAACGAAAGCAGTGCCATTTAAAATTGCAACTTTATCAAGCAACGTTTTCACCCCGCTAAGATTCTTCCCGCCGGCATTCCGGTACCGAACTGTCGTCGCAAACAAGGCAAAGCCTAGATCGCGGAAAGTTTAATCGAATCTCTCCGAAGCTTCAGAACTTTCGCCGACGTCCTATCAAAGAATAACTTTCCCTAAGTCAACTGGCCGCCGTGACAGAAGGATATTTGCCAAAGAGCGCGCGTGCCAGCGAAATTATACGCGGCAACACCCGGTATACACGTACTCGGATGTGTGCGCGTGAAACT
The DNA here is from genome assembly GCA_914767735.1 of Anoplius nigerrimus. NCBI lineage: Eukaryota > Metazoa > Arthropoda > Insecta > Hymenoptera > Pompilidae > Anoplius > Anoplius nigerrimus. Next base: position 1,408,969 of record OU612086.1, read on the forward strand.
GACGTCAGTCGGAAACATATTCTTTGATGCACGATCCTTTTCTCGAAGTCTATAGGTCAATCGGTCAAATGTTAATTATTTTTTGTGGACTAATTTGGTAGGACACAGTGAAGATTATAAGGTTACCTTATAACTTTTTTTTAGCATGTAAATCAATAATATTCTTGTTAATAAAATGCTTTCTGAAATATCTCCTCTCATTCTTCTGATAATTCATTATCACGCATGAGATGTGACGATGGAAAACTACCCTGTAACTTTTCACCCCTTGCGTTCCGCCCATACATTATTTTACAAAAATTGCTTATATTCATATTTTCTATCACCCCTTAAATATTCTCCTCGAATTCTGATTCACCCTGTATAAAACACCCTGTTCTGGATGAGTGTAAGAGTTTGTAAGGTTGTATTGTTCCCTGTATTGATGTTGTAACTGGGTTAACCGTTAAATTTTTATCAGACTAGTTTACTATGCGCGAGTTTAGTATGTAAAGTATTATGTGAAACACATCGACGTGTTCATGTCTTCGATAAATGCATATTCGAATAATCCTCCCTGTTCTATTCTGATATTTTGTTGCAAATGTTCCTCCTTTACACTATTTACATCAGACTTTCACATAAAATTGAACATCATATTCATTACACTCCTACCTCTTTAAAACACTTTAAGTTTCATATGCTTTGTTTTACAGTATAAAATTCAAACTTACATAGAATTTCCTCTGCTTTCTCTCTTATGACATAATTCTTATCCGTTCACGTTAAAAATACAGACTCTGCATATGAGAAGGTGGATGTTCGATTTAACAGTCGGTACGGTTATGCTAATTGATCTTTCAAGTTGTCTACCGAACGATTAAATCGCAATTAGGCCAATTATCAGATCGTGTACGCTTTCAATAATCTAAATCATTTGTATTACACTCATCAACATTCCTACAGTATTTTCAAAGCATGCCAATTTGCATTCTTCTTTCTTCCTCACTGCAAAATCCGAGTTTACATACAATTTCTCCCCTTTTCATTCTTTACTCCAATTTCCTACGTAATCCGATGAGGATTACACCGTAAATACAAACAACGCGTACGAAGGCGTGTACATTCAATCTAACGGGTGTTGTGTTGGTAAATCGATCTCTCACGTCGTTCAACGAAGAATTAAATCGCAATAAACCAAATTTTTCAAGATCTATGTACTTTCAATGACGTAATTAATTTATATTGCATTCAACCTCAATGGATTCTTTACATAAGCTTTTCATATAATCCTTATTCGATTACACCGCCATTACAAACAGTGCATACAAAGTCGTTCAGCTTCGATCTAACGGATGGTACAGTTTCACTAATCGGTCTCTCCGTCACCTAGCAAAGAGTTAAATCGCAATTAACCACCGTTTCCAGTTCCGCATACATTCAATACTGCAAAACATTTATATCTCATTCATTCCCATTGCATTTATATACCAACTTTCCATGAAATCCTTATCCGATTACACCGCGAATGCAAACAGTGCGTAGAAGCGTGGACGTTCGATCTAACGGGCGGCGTAGTTTGACTAATCGATCTCTCACGTCGCCTAACGTACATTCGAATCGCAATTACGTAAGCTCTCAGGCCGTGAACGGTGCGAGGAAGCTTCAAACGCGATGGTCAGGACACCGCGAAATTACGACGTCATTGCGCGCATAATGGCATGGGCAACTTCCGGTGCGGAACTTTCCGCAGGTTCCGGTGTCACCGAATTCGATTGACAGATTAACGACGCCGACAGGTTAATGCGCCAAGCTGAAACGAAGTCCGCTTCCAAACAGACCCTAGCAGCGCAAAATATTGAATATATGTGTATCCGATATTGAAAAGACATCAAATCTTTATTTAATATATAAATGTATATCAAACGAACATTTTTTTTAATTATTTATCAAATATTTAACTCATATTATTATGATATTATTTTAATATTGGATATAAAATATTCTCTTCTATTTCGAAATTTTTTGCTGCTGTTATAATATACAGTACTTGCGTTTTTACATTATAAATAATATCAGAACTGATTCTGTTTCCACAAGCTCACCCCGCTCATCGGCCCTAATATGAAAACTATTTTCTATCGATCATAGCGCGATAAACGAGTAACTAATGACAACTTCCAGAATGTTCTTGGAAGCCAATTTTGAAAATCAGCACGGTTACTAATGCTTCTAAAACGATACCGAGTACAACGTGACGAACACTGCTTCGAGTAATTAACGACAGTTTCGAAGCACATGAAAATATTTCCCTCATCGTACGCCCCAGAGGAAGCCATCGTTATCAAGCGAGTGAAGCAGCCATTGCGAAGTGGCCGCCACTTTTCAGATTAACAACTTCGCAGTTGAACGGCACGCCTGAATTACGGCGCATTTCTCAACAAGTAAACTATAGCGCGAAATTGGTGCGCGCTCGATTGTAACGTTCAACTCCAATGTTCCGTTCAATTCCGTTGACCCCATCAGACCCTACGTCACAGTGTAATTTACATGCCTCTCTATCTTCCTTCAACTGCTCGCGATCATCGCGACGATAAACGTCTCGTAATTCTCAGAATTCGTATCAATACGAAGCTTCATTGCACTGACGCAAACGATCATTTCCTCGAATTCACTTCGCTTTGATGATAAATTGATATTTATGCGTAATACCTGTATGCGAACGTTACGAACATCCTATTTGATTTTTGAAGATGATGGGTTTCCGAATATCGTACTTGCACCACTTTCAAAATAAACGGTCCATATACTAACGATTGATACGCGTATAGCGAATATTGTATACCTTGCAAAGATTTTGTTTATTAAAAGTTGACGGTATCGTGTCTCGTTATGTTTAAGAGTCCTTTAAAAAGTTTATTTCATAGAAAGTTTCTTTTCACGAACCTTCGTCATTCCGCCATTTCCATAACAGTGCATAAGGAAAAACTTGTTACGCGAAGCGGAGAAGACCGGAAGTAATCCACAATGTACCGCAACCCCCTAACACAGACTCGCATCCTCACTGTTCATAACCGTTATCTCACCGTCAAATTTAGGACAACACACCGCCATTGTTGCTGCTCAATATTGAACAGTGAGACATAATCGACATCGCTCACGCTTGCTCACGTAATATTCTCCCTAATATGTAACATTCTCGTTTTATTTACATAATCTGCAAAGGGAGCTTAACACAACTGCTGTTCGTGAAACTTTATCATTCTATTGTTAACCTGACGAGAAAGAAAAGTTACTATAAAAATGAGTGAAACTCCAGAAACCTGCTAATAATGCAGTGGAATATTGTAACAGTAAAGCAACCGAGGATTTCTCGACAGATTTTGGTCGCAAACTTTGTTTCACCGTGTAATTTCAGACGGTACACTCTCATCCTTGTCATGGAATATTAAATAGTCAGACAAAGTCGACATCGCTCACTCCTGTTTACATAATTCTCGCTGAAACACATAATATTTCCTTTGCTTTGCATGATTTATAAGTTTTAGACCTAGCTGCAACTTCAATTCGTAGAACTCCTGCGTCTCTATGTCTTGTCATAAACTCATGGCATAACGTATTTTACCATACCTTCCATTCTCACTATACAATATTGAACAGTTACGCGTAATCACAATTGTTTACAATTATTTACATAATTTTTGCTTAAACACATCTTAAACTTTTCTTCCAAAATCTATAACCTTCAGCTTTTGATAGACGTTGTAGATAAAAATTGATCAATTCTAACATCCTATCTTTCTCCTTGAATAATCTAAATACATTACTGAAAAGACGAACAAATGGGAAGAGAAACTGCATTATACGGTTCTAATATAATGTCAAACTACCACACTTCATACTTGCCACGAAATTACATTTTGCCCCTATTGCCACCCTACAGTATTAAACAGTCAGGCATAATTAACATCGCTGACCTCTATTCACATAATATTCCTCCTTTCATCCAAAATCTATATATTCCAGCTTTTGATAGACCTTGTATCTGATCATTTGTCCATTCCAACAACATTACATGATTGTAACATAACCTCATACTCCTATCGTAATCACCCCTACTCGTAACCATCGCATCATCATGAAATATAATTTCACCCCCATTCTCCCACACAATATTAATCAATCTTACCCCCTTTTCTTGCCAAATCAATAATCTCCATCTTTTAATAAAGCTCATACCTAAAAAATGTTCAATGCCAACATCCCAATTACAATAAAGTAATCAACAAATTACTGAACCAAAGAAGGCAGCCAAACAAACACTATACTAAACCCTCCGAAACAGTAATTTTCAATGCCAACATCTCCATGACAATAACGCAATCAACAAACTACTGAACCAAAGAAAAAGCCCGAATAAAGACCATACTAAACGCTCCGAAACAATGGCATAATCAACACCGTCCGCGCTCACGTAATTTTCGCCCGTTTCCTCGAGCAGCGCCGAAACGCTAATCGCCACCCCCCCGCGTCTACATTTACGCGGAGGCTTATGAATCTAATCCGTCGGACGGCAATCAGGCAGAACGATCGTTCTGTTAATCAGTCCCGAGATTGCCTGTTAACCAGCGCCGCCCCCGTTGCCATTAGGCTGGAAGAAGGGGACCTGTCCGGCGGAGAGTGTCGGGCGGCTGGGCATCGGTGGTGGGGGGAGGCCAGTCACGGCAGGCTGGCGGCGGCGGGGAGGGCTCGGCAGGTAGGAGGAGTGGGGGGCGCTCGAACACGGCCGTCTAATGCGTACGGACACTGACCAGCGCCGATCGTGAATCGCGCGCTGTTCTCACGGGCCAGGAGACAAATCCATTTTCCATATCCGACGCGTCGATTTCTGCACGTAACACGGGAACGGCTGATGTCGTCAGGGCTTCGATAAATTATTCTGGCGGGGTCACGGTCGAGGGAGGATTGCGCGGCAATTTCGGCAGGCCGGAAGTGCGAACGGATGCTTCGGGAGGTTGTCGCACGGACTGGGCTTGCGAGATTAATTGGATGTTTTAAATGGCTTTCGCTGTAGGGCGGGCTGCGAATTATGGAGGATTGGATTTTGGGAATTCGGTGCGAATGAGCATCGCGGTAAGTGGTGTGTGTGTGTGCGATGCGAGCGGCTGCTTTTAATGAAAGTGATCGAATTTTTCTGATATTGAATTTTGGGAATTCATTTTGGATAAGTATGGAGGTATTTGGTGTGGGTGTAATATGAGAGCTGTTATTCTTGAGTGAAGCGTCTGTCTTTAATAAAGACCTGCAGATTATGTAATATTGAATTTTCGGAATTCGATGTATATAAGTATCGTATATTAACTGGTGTGCGTGTATCGTGATAAAGAGCGCCACTAATATTGAATAAAACATCGCTCTCGAATGAATGTGTGCAAATCGTGCAATATTGAATTTTGGGAATTTGTTGAGAATAACTACCGTAGGGTAATATTATCGAATACGGCATATGAATCTTTATTGTGAGTTTCTCTATCGTAGATGATACTTGTTCCCAGATGATTTGTCTTTCACCCACGAGCAGGATGGCGCCCAGCTAACCCTTAATAAAACGTCGCCGCGTTGGAGGGAAAAGTCGTTACAATTATCGCAATAAAAGGAACGTTAAAGAATCGCAATAAAAGGATCGCAATTATCCGAGCCGATGGCCGTAAGAGTAATCGAGGCGCGATAAAACATTCCGCGAGGAAGGTATTCGACGATGATTCGAGGCGGTGGCCTCTATTTGCGCAAGACACCGTGAAAGGTTCAATTGACGTGCCAATAGCAACACCCGAGGCAGCTGCTCATCCCGGACAGCTTGACATCCTTCACGTTCCAATTACGGCGGACTAATTGCTATCGGTGACATTCTACGCGTGAAAAATAAAAGACACCCGCCTACACCATTCTCAACTTCCCAGTTTACTACCTGAACATTCGAATTTGATGTCTTCGATGACGACATTTTCATTTTATTTATATGGACCGTTTATTTTGAAAGTGGTGTAATGTGAAAGTGCCCATAATAAAAAACAATGAGGTATCATATAATTTATGATTAACGTGGTGTAAACGGTGTATTTACGTGATATATATTTTTTTGTAAATGGACTTACACCACTTTCAAAATAAACGACCCATGTATGTCATGTAATTTTATTCAGCCTTTTCGTCCGTTTTTCTTCACTTCAGTCCATCTTGTTCACTTTTTCGTTAACCTCCATTTTGCTCTCCTCGCTCGTCTTCGCTTCCTCATCCATCACTTTGGCCAATTTGTATTTTTCCGCGCCTCGACGCTTCGAATTACATTCGCGAAACAGCGTCAGGCCTGTAACTTCCGGCCACGGAAGAGGTTACGATAAACGGATCAGAAACTATTACCGAACGCTCGTTAGCCTAACCAGCTTAGGTTCGTTGTCGCGGACGTGCCTCTCACGTCGCTGGCCGAGATTACTCGCCAACTTCCGGTTTCCAGCCGAGAACATTGCCGACGACTGGACTGGTAACTTTCCGAAAATGACCTTCGTCAAGCTGGCCGCCAGCGATTATTCCCCCAAATCTGTTTCCCGCCATCTGCGAAACATTATGCCTCGCTGATCTGCACTTCCGCTTTCCTCTGACTTAATAAAATATATAATCAAAATTAATAATATATTAGGCGTACAGGTAAGTTTGCTCACTTTGCATGTAATCAGCTGTAATTACGTTCCAAATAACATGAAAGAAAACACAAAAAGTAATTTTCGTTCCTCAAAAGGAGCTGTACAAAAATAAACATCGAATATATGATAAGAGAGCCCCGAACTTATTTTGTACACCTAATAACTGAATAAAATAATAACAAATTAAAACAATAAACAATTGAATATCATAGGTGAAATTAACACTTTCGTTACTTGAAACGGTCGTAATGATCCATTATCAAAAATAAGATTCCTTTTTCATACGTATCACTTTTGTATTGAACAATACATGTGAGACATGCTGCTGTTCAAATAAAGGCAGCAGCTTTTCTGAGTCATGCACTTTTTGTTAGCTTGTCTCCTATCACATGGATATACAGCGAACAATGACAATGGATTACTATTACTCTCCCACATATGTAAATATTGTTTAAACGAAACAAAAGCACACATCCTACCACGACAAATTCCCAACAAACACACCTTCCGCTTTTCACCCTGTATAATCACCTACACTCTCCAGCATACCAAAAGAATCCCAAACCGATTAGCGTAACTCAATCTCAACACCGCAGTTCCCATAACTTTGACCTTCGAAACCAACTTTCCACCCTAACGAACTTCAGATAATCTCACTTAAAAAACACCGCAAAACTTCCCTCCGCTCATCGCACCCTTCCGTCAACGAATCAAGCGCGGCCAAGGGTAAACGATCCCCGCAGGGATATAACTCGACATAAATCATTATCGTTATTATCATTATTATTATTATTGCTATCATCGCCCGACCGAGAGAGCGGAAAGAGCAATTTGCCGCTGGCAACAATAAGAAGAGATCTCGTTACGGATAAACGGGGCCAATTCTGTTCGGGGAGGGGTGTGCAGGGGGTGGCTCTGGGGGGTGCGTGGGGGTGAAAAGAGTATTGCTCGCTCGTAATCGGATCAACGACTCGTCCTTCGCACTGAACTAGGTTGCCTGCCGACGAGAAGAGCGAAATGTCGCGGGTCGAATGCACAGAACCTACAGGCTGCTCGCTGAATATTTATGGGGGGGGGCTAATGGGGTGCATTGATTGCGAGTCAAGCGGGAATTATGGGGGTGAAGCTGTCGGGGGAAGCACTGGAAACTGTTGCGCGGAAACAATTGGGAAAATTCTGTGGGAAGTGTCTGGCGGGTTGTCCGTAATCTCATGGTGAGTTTCGGGTTCTATGGTGGAGTCGAAAGTGTCTGATTGTGCGAGCGTCTGTTGTGCAGGAAATGCCATGTTGGGGTGGACTAATAGTTTTCGATCGAAATGGAATGCTGGTGATGAAAGTTTTGTGTACTGTAACGCGCAGCGCGAGACGTGCGTAAGTTTTGTAATCTGTAGGCTTTCTTTCGATGGAGAGATCTGCAGAAAGACCTGTAAAAAATCTGTAGGCCTAAGCAGAGTCTATGTTCGACTGTTTTCTGAAGAAGAAAGGTTCGAACAACTGACACATCATAGTCGATTGTTACGCTATGAATATCTTTATGCGTAAAACAACAATTAAGAATATTGACCATAAGAAGAGTCTGTCCTTTATTTAAGTTATGTATTAATTTGCTAATGATGTACGAAAAAGGAAGTTATTAGCATGGAATTTGAAAAGGTTTACGATACCAATTCTATTATACATAAATTGTGTCGTAGGCCTAATTATAAGCTATATTTTACAGTTTTAATGAAGAAGGAAGGTTTAAATTAGTGTCGATTGTCACGCTGTGATTAAACAATCTTCATAGGTAAAAATGACAGTAAAGAATTATGATCATAAGAAGATTTTGACCTTTACTTAACTTGCATTTAATTTGCGAATGGCGTAGAAGAAGCAAATTATTGGCACGAAATCTGAAAAGGTCTTCTATATAAATTCCATATAATGTCTCTCACAGGCCTCAACATAATGTATATTCCTCTGTATTGCAAAGAAGAAAGTTTCAAACAACAAACGCAATTCTCGATTGTTACATTATGACTAATCTACATGCATAAAGCGACGATTAAGGATTACTATCTCGATAAGAGTTGTCCTTTACTTAAGATGCGTATAATATTGCTAACGACGTATAAAGAGGCACGTTACTGGCACGGAATCTGGAAAGGTCTTCTATATAAATTCCGCGGACAGCCTTATATAAGGCAACGACGCGGTCGGGGATTAAGAACAAACGTAAAATGTGGAATTCAGAAGCCGACAAGAGGGCTGAGGGACATTGCCAAAGGACATTCGGCGCTCTACATTTCGCTGAACTATATTTTCGGAGAACGCTGAGCCAGTTTTCACGCCAATAACCTTCCACAGTTGCGCCGTAAGTTTTCTCTTAGCCTTGTATTAAGGTACGTGTTACACGTTTCTTTACGATCGGCACATATGCGCATAAACAAGTGCGCCGAAATGTTTTCCGCCGTTTTACAGGCTTCGTAAACGGTACTGCACCTTATAAATACTTTCGGAAGTTCGTAAGACGTGTTATAAAGGTGAAGCACGGGTCTGACATAATCAACGTGTTTTCAATTAAATGTTTCAGATTTATGTAATGCAATAGATAAAGGTATATGAAACTTTATTATGTTTGTATCAAATATTTGAAGCAGACAACGTGCAATATTTCTAAACTTTTCATATATGTAATATATGTACGTTAATTATAGTAACATAATAAAGAATTATGAAAAAATTAATAATATAGAAATATGCATATCACTTTATTACGTTATGTCTATCGTACGAATCGTACGATGCGTATCGTATCGAGTACGAGTATACAAAGTAACATTCCCCTGATGAAGCTAATTAACTTTTAGTCACTGACGCGAACACTCCGATGAATCTTCCCCATCGATGCTCATAACTCTTTATAGACACGACATTCGTCGTTCCGCGGTCAATGTAGCGCACAATCGACCCTTCTGTAGTCAATTAATTATAGAACCCCATGGAGAATCACCCGTAGAGAAAGAATTAATGACGCGAGAGAATTAGCTGACAGTAATTCAGCGGTTAGACTCGAATGGCGGGGCAGAGTAGTCTTAATAAGGACCGTCTGACTTATTTCCAACCGTTTTCTCCGCATTCCCGTTCTGCATTCCGCATAAATCGCTAATGGCCGCAAGGAATTACTGTCTTCTTGCTTCTCAATTAATCCTCTAATCGGAAAACTGCCGGAAGAACGATACTGCCTTCCCAATTTTGCACAAAGTAAACGGGATGAACTTGCAAGTTTTAAAGCAAATAAAGCATTAGAATTGTAATACCAATAAGAAAATATGTTGAAATAGTACTTAAGGATTAATTCAAAAATTATTCTCAATTTTGAACCGTTACTTTGATCCGATGATTCTATTTACATAATCCCAATTCGACGGACGTACAAAGATGCACAAGTAGAACGAAGAAAATCGAGGGTAATTACATCTAACAAAACGATTCAGAGTTCGTGCAAACGAGCCGAAATGAACGTATTCCGCCTCCACATTAAAATAGCGGTTAGGCCAGAAGCGAGCAGAGTATTTCGTCGGATCGATCAAAGAAAGTGTATTTACCGTCGTAACGACGCGCATAATCGACCAACGTTTATCATTACCATCGATAGCGAGGCCTCCGCCATCTTAGAATAACACTCTCGACCCCGACGAAATTCCTGCCATTAAGTTCAATCGATTTTGTCCAGAAACAGGGTTTCCAGCCCTCTCGTTCTCGGCTTCCACGGCTTGACGAGGTGCAATTGTACTTCTCGGCTCTTAACACTTTCGGAACGGCTCGTTTCGGAGTCGAACGGCACGTCGGGGAGAACACTATAATCGGTTTAAGTGTACTACTATCGATAAGACTGGCTATATCCGCCGGAGATCGATACCGGGAGCTTTGATGCGTTTCTCGGATCTGAAGGTCGAATCGGAGGTTCGTATGCTGAAGAATGACGTAGCGAGTGCGATAGTCAACGATTGCCAAGTTTTGCGGGTCAATTATTGTACTGTGTTATCTGGCACGAAAGTGGTTCTGTTGACATATATTCATGTTCTGCATTCAATGGCGCAGGATATAGTATTTCGGGTAAAGGACGAAATCATGAATTATTTTCAAATTTTTGTATTGGTGTACTGCATTGGGGGTAGTGTGTTGATGATGATAGGAATGTTGAATTTTATTGTTAAGATTTTCGAAGTGTGTAAGTTCCTGATATTAAGTATCACAAACATTATTGTGAAATATTGTGATGTTTATGTACATACTAACATCTTACTGTTGTGTATTGAAAATACATACATGCATTTCTAATATAACAGGCCTACAATTTTCAAAACATTGCAATGTATATAAACATAAATTATCTGTCACCCATATTACTTAAGTACATTTATACACCCCTAAAATGTTACCCACTGTATATCGCTAACAATTTTAAAACATACATAAATCTCGAGCAACGTAAAACTTTCCCAATACTGCGCCTTCGGAAAACTGGATATCATACAGTTTGATCAGTACTTCTTTTAACAAAATAAACCAAAGCAACCGTCACGCAATCCTTAAAAATTCCGCCCTACTCCCTGCACGCACCCGCTCGCGTATAACACAACTTCCAAAAACACACTGCCAGGTTCACAATTCAAACGTTACACAAACCTCCCGACCCACTAAATAATTCCCGCAGTTTGAAGCACACGCTCCCACGTAAACGAGTGCTAAAAACAAAATATCCCAAAGCACGCGAGCCGCTTTCGGCTTTCCAGCCTCGGCCAACACTTTCCGCTTCGACTCTCGATCCTCGATTCCGACCACGTCCGCGAGAACATATTCCATGAATATTACATCCTTACATGCCGGATTGAGCCCTTCCGATAAATCGGCAATTCTCGCCGCTCGCACGCGGATTCGAGACAGAAAAGTGGACTGTCCGAATTACCGGATAATTTTTCCAAGCTCTGGCAAGCTGCCCGATTGCATCCGCATTCGCCAAACTTTTTCTACGACCCTATGACACGCGCCTGTACATTTGCACGTGTGTGTGGGTGGGAGCATTCTTCGTCATGGCCTTCGGCGAGTTTGCGAGCGAAACTTCTGCTTCCGGAAGGATGTACGTGGCCAGCAAATTTTCTCGGCAGGGACGAGACTATCTGATCGCGATCATCGCGGATGGGGATGAAATAACTATTGTCGTCCGCGGGATCGAGTCTGTCGATTATGGTACGCTGGATTGAGAGAGAGAGAGAGAGAGAAAAGTGTACTTTCAACGTGCTCTGGTACGTGCTGGTAATGTGGCCACTTTACGTGCGTGTTTGCTTGAAGTGAGTAGAATCCAATTAGTTACAGGTGAATGCAAAGAATATTGTAACTTAGCCTGGTGTAGACAAATGAATCCTTTGTAATATGAATAAATTTGACTGTACTGTATCAGCAGCGTAATGAGAAGAACACAATTTTTAAACAGAGGAGATTGTAGCACTATGTATTTTTTACATGCTAGTAATGCGCTCGTTTACGTACCTATATATTTGCTTGAAGTTTTTATTTTAACACGAACTACGTAATATTGGATATTTTATTAAATCTTTTCTTAAGTAGACAGAATCGACAAACCAATTTAAGTTAAAGTGATAAATCGTATTGTGCCAACAAAATAAACGGAAAAGTAGATTTCTACGGTGGCCTACATCGAGTGGAAGTAATGTATAGTTTTGCGGTGTGTATAACGTGTTCTGGTACACGCGGGTAATGTACTCTTATTATGTCGTTGTACTTGAATTGAACCAGACCAATTATTTCTGAAATAAATACTATTGTACTCCTCCTGCTACTACTGCATAATTCCGTTATAAACTTCACAACAATACAGCACGTGCTTTTCAATTGGTAGCAATAATTCGTACTTTAGAATGTCCACACAAATACACTTACATAGTCAACTTTGAGCAGCGCATATACTTCTAAAAAAAGGAATCAAAAGATAAAAGCTTTCAATATTTAACAATCATTCATAACATCAATAATGTAAGTGCATCGATTCGTCGATCAAAACTTAAATTGTCAATATTAATGTCACTGGAAAAACATGGCTATAAATAGCCGTAAATCTTCAAAATATTCGAATCTAGTTAAAAATTCCGTTACACTGTACAGAGTGTGATAAACTGCAGGATGACGTGGCACAAAAATTGGTATGGTAACGGAGTACATCACAGCACGGTCGAAGGGTGAGATTTATTCGCGAGGCACGAGAAGGAGGGTTCCCAACGATTTAGAGACAGGGTGGGTAGCAATAAGACAGAATTATGTATCCTGCCAGAGTGTAGATAAAAGGGATGGTGGAAGCGGCAGAAAGAGATGTTCCTCCCCACTAAATCGAAGAAACTGTGGAACTAGGGTAAATCGACGTACGTACATTATGGAAACGGGCGGTAATTCCATCCGAGACGTGTGTATATAAGGTGTTCGTAAAATATTTGACCAAGGCGCGCCGGCGTGTCTTATTAATCCCGCCAGGAAAAGAGTGGCTCGGAGAAAAGAAGTGAAAATAGTTCAGAAGACACGAAGAGGGCAAGTTGAATGCATTTTTCAAGTTTCGACGAATTTGAGCGAGTTGGTAACCATGCTCAGCAGACAATTTTTGAAAGGAATTAAACATTTGCCGACAAATAATTCTGTTGACAATTTTGCGATTATTTCAGTTATGTTTCATACCAGTTTGTTTAAGGACAAGCTACATAGTTTTAAATTCATCATCCGCCAATGCTCGATTTTTGTGAATTTTCTAATTGTTTTCTTTTAACGACTACAGTTTTTAAATATACGGTTAATTTATTTATTTCTGCATTTTTTAATTCAGGCAAGATTGGATTAAATGTACAGAATCAAAATGTTGTTATCACGCAAAAGTTCGTGATCAATAAATATTCCATATACCGACATTTTATTAATATTAGAAATCATGTAATATAAACTAAATTCCAGAAGAGCACGGCTGGCTGTCTGAAATCATATTACACGGAACACTTGCAAAACAGCTCAACCATCTTCCACACCCACACCCACACACACACACACGCTTACACCCACCGAACACCACGAAAAGATGAATTCGCCGATCGATCTTCGCAGGACGCTCCTCCATCACAGCCCCTGGCAAAACAGGCCGGTGGGGGTCGATAAAAAATCCACGAACATCCCCTGCATCATGCTCGCGTCCCACTTCCGGTACACTACCCGCGCCCGAGCTCGAGCGCGTGCGCGCGCATTATTAAATTCGCGTTTATCTACGGCCGCCTTCGTAAACAATTCCGGACATTCATAATTGCCAGCAGCGCCATCTGTCATGCGCGAGCAGTCGCTGGCGTTCGAACAGATAAGCGTTTGAACGCTCGAATTTTCGCGCGCGCGCGCGCGCGCTGTGTGCCAACCCTTGATCGTATTCGTTAACTGTTTGAGTCAATTTGAAGTACCGTGCACGAATTTGTTGAAGCACGTACATCCCAAACACTTGAAATGTTTATAAACTAATAGTTTGCATATATAGTAATATAGATGTATTCCGTAAAGTAACAAGTTGCAAATTAATAATATTTATCAATTCTAAGTAGCGCGCTCGAATTTATTGAAGAACATACATCCCAAACACTTGAAATGTTTATAAAACTAATAGTACGCATATATGGTAACATAAATGTATTTTATAAGATAGCAACTTACAAATTTAAATGTTCTCAGTCTTACGAACCTATTTAAATAAACGTAACAGTTAAAATTACATTCTTCGTCACAAAATAAGACAAGCGCCATAGCGCTGATTTCCATTTTTCAACACAAAAATGACAAGCGCTCTCGCGCTATTCAGCATTCTTCGACAATGTTTTCAATCACCCCCAAGATTCAAACGGTTAAAAGGCGTACACAATATTATATGCCGTACGAAACTTTATGCGCAAGCGAGTCTGGGTCATGATGAAGCGGTGGGCGGGGGGGGGGGGGGGAGGAGGATGATATGCGAAACGCGCGGAATGTGAGAATAAACCTTCGGGGTGTACACGAATACGACCAGAGGTAAGGTTGGAATTATTTTGCAGGCTGATGTTTGGCTGTGTTGGCTGGCCGCTCGTCGATGAGCGCCATAAATTTAGGGGAGGATTCGAATGGCGTTGGGGGCGATTATGATGGCCGCCTCAACAAGTGGCGGATTTTGAGGCGTAATAGGAGACGCTGAGCAATGCGACTGTCGATGTGTAAGTATGCGTCGTTGAATGTGATACAGATTCTTCTCGAACGGCTTATTGGTTGACAAAGAATTTCATATTTCGCTATTGTTGAAATATAAACAGGGGGTGGGGGATATGGATTTTTGTGTATGGCGATATTTGTTAACTGACGACAACGATTTTTCTGTCCTCTGCGATAATGATATGCAGGCATCAGGTTGGCAAAAATGTAATTTCGGTTTTGTAGTTTGAAGTAAAACTCATATTTTTGCACAAAGAATAAACTTTAATTAATGTACTTTTCATTGTATTCCGTAACAAGAGGAAGATATATGTAACAATAACAAAAGTTCTGCAAAAAAAAAATTGCATCGCTACCTATGTTTCAAAACCAAAAATACTCTCTTGCCAGCGCAATATAAGTGCATTAATAAAGGTCTACCCGGTTACATGTCTATATATTGCTTAATTATGGCCTTCTCCTTTTAGGTTATGTTGTCACAAGTTCTGTTTAGCAAATTATTTACTAAACATTTGTTGACTGTCTAAGAGTACATACTGTGCGTTTAAGGTCACACAATTTTTCATGTAACAGATCCATGTTGTCGTACTGCAGCTCCATTTGGAAATTGACTACATACCTAACGTACGTTCCGTAACTAGGGCAAAGTTTTGGATAGCGGGAGAATTTCGAAACGCAGAACGGAGTACGTTGGTTGGAGACTTATTCGCTGAGTGGACGCTGCTTTGTCCTGCACGACGCTAGTTATGACCAGTGTTTGTCATTCGACAGTTTATTAACACTCGGAAGAGACTGAGTAGTACTGCACCGTTTCGTCCTTCAACCTGGCGAAACTTTGCAAAAATGGGGTGAGTTATGTCAAGCGCGAGAATAACGGCGAGAATAATGGCATAATCGATTACTTGCGGATGACGTAATCCGTGTAACGACCAAAAATAGTAGGTAATTACCTCTCAGTACTAACAAACGACCCCTCACTTTCATGCCACGTTTCAACAATACATATGCATTCGCGGAACGATGTAATGCGCCATATTTCGATGGCAAGCTTCCAACGCGGCAGCGAACTTTTAGCTGCCGGAAATTTGAATAAAAAAGTGCCGTTAAACTTACATCAGGCTGGTACCGGGGGAACTCACGACAACCTCATGATATCATTAGATCATAAGGCTTTTAGAATTCTTCTATACCGAACGTGTAGCAATGTATTTTTGAGAAATAAAAGTTTATTACGAGACATTTATAACAATAAGGCTAATACGAAACATAGGTGTGACCGTTTTTGAGTATTAGCTACTGAGAGTTAAGATAAAGAAATTACATTAATCAATAAGCCTTCTCGTATCTTGTATATTTTTACATCTATGTAAGTATATCTTACACATCTTTCCCATCAATTATCGTTATTATATAACTATAATGCTGCTACTTCACAATATTAATTTCTACCAAAATCCAATTACCGCAAAGGAACTTACACGAAAGCAGCAGTTTGAACCTTTCACTACACTAAAGCAAAATAAAAAAACATCATTACCACAAGCTTATCTTACCAAACAATACAAACCGACAACTCTGAACAAAATATTCTCACGAAAGAAAGTTTCATCTCTCGATTATTGCGCCGCGAAGCGAAAAGCATCGACGTGCATATCGGTCGGCACTTAATTACGAGAAAACAGAAAAATAAACGACCCTCGTCAACGTCCATCCCGAAATAACCAACATTCTGCGCAAATACGGCAATTTATTTTCGTTCAGCAAACTGACGTGTCGACTGGCCGCCATGAATCGAGAATCGACTCGCCCAAAGGCCATCCGAAGCGAGACGCCAATTTTTGAAAAGTCACGCTTTAGCGTCGTTCGTTCCTATAAAAAGTTATCGATACACCCCCGAGCGACGAAAATGGCGCGAAAGTTTTGACTGCGATTCTCATTTTATGGCCTTTAAGCCTGACCGGTCTGCGAACGACCCACTTTTCGAACGAGAAAAATTGCTCGAGTATCTTCCCGTAACTCAACTGAACGGGCCTGTAGCGAGGTATCGGTTGATAGACTTCCTGCCCTTGCACTTTATTCGTCCGGCTAACGGCGAAGTTGAAATTTGGTTATCATTGTCTCGCGTAAGTATGTGAATCACGTTTCGGAATATTTCACTGGACATCGAGTCGCGATTAATGGGGTCGCTTTTGAAAGGAGCGAGATAACGTGCTTCAAGGGCGTACAATTTACGGCTTACCGTATTAATTTCATTTTCCGCTGAGTTTCGGTGAGACAAAGTATATCTGAAACGCAGATTTGCGTGGAAAGTAAACTTAATTCAACGGTATTCGGCTGGCGTGTGTAAATATTAAAGATTATTATTAATCGATAATGAAACATGATTTCATAACATTCTAGTTTCCACAATATTCCTTGACAGCAATTGAAATAGATAAATTGATTAACTGTTTAACGTTTTGTAAGTGAAGCTGTCAGTTTAAAAAAAGTGGCGGTTTAAAAAATAATAATAATAATACATGTAACTTTCAATACCAATTAAGAATATAAGAGGTACAAAGAAAGGATTAGGTTAAATATAAGTAAGTGAAATTGCGTCATAAAATTGTTCCGTTCAAACTTGCAAAAATTAGTCCCATATAACGCGATATCCTATAAACCCGAACGTATTCCCGCGTTGTACGGAACTCTACTGTAAACGAACCTGACATCTACTCCGCACACACACTGACAATTACACGGTTAATTTTATCCGCGTCAGTTGTAAGCGCGTGTCAACCGAAAGTGTGCGCAGTACGTTAGTTTAAGTATCGCCCAGTCTACCGACACTAAACAAATGCGTCGCGAGCGAATAAAATTAACTCGGCGAACAACTCCGCCGGTGCTACGCGCTAAAACAACAGAAAATAGCAGTTCAGTGAACTTCCGCCGCGGCCTGAACGTGCCGAGTCACTATTGACTTCATGAAAGCGTCACATCGCCACATAACCGCAAGCCGTACTTCCGACAACAGCGGACATCCCGGCATCGAATAATGCCGCCATTATCGCCCGAAGGACTTTCCGAGAACGGTCGCCAGCTTCAAGATCGATAAAAGCTGCCGCTCGGGAATTCGACTAATGTCCTTGACAAAATCTTAACCTCGGGGCTAACGACTTACGCGCGCGAAACGGTGGTCTTTATCTTCGCGGTGTAAAGCTATGATTTTCTATGGGCCTGAGTTGGGCGTACCACTTATGGAAAGCAGTGTAGCTGAGTTGTCAGGAGGAAGTGTAATCTATATCAAATATTGTAGTAAAGTCAAATATTGGATTCCTACCTCGGAAAGTAGATTGAACCCAGTCGTTTCCGGCCAATCCGAATAATACAGGATTAATGACTGTACGCGTGCGGCGGATGCGTGCGGCGGACGCGTGCGGCGGACGCAGATAGTCTATCCCACCTTTAGGTAGAGCATCGTAAGGCGGAAAATACGGTAGGGTAAGGGTGGGCAAAGGAGGGGAGGTCTTCTGAAGTTGGCCGTGTCTACAGTAAAAGCGGGAAGCGAATAACAAAAGGAAAAGAACAGTAGAACGACTCGCGAAATTATTCGGATGGGGAACAATGGCGGACAGTTCTTCGTGACGACTCGTGACAGAACGGAAAAATGTGGAGTGTGACAATACACGGCCGTTCCTTCGTTCCCAGTTTCTCCCTGATCAAAGTGCCCGATTGCTGGCTTCCGGCTTTTATTACTTTGGCTACTTATAGTCCGCGGCTTACTGGAAACTTTTTTTTTCGCTGCTTAACTCCTTTGCCGGAAGTTTTCGAATAATTTGTTGGCATATTGCGAGGTTGTATCGCGAGGTTATTGTTCTACTCCTAAGATTGTTTTCGATCATTTTCGAGTAGTTGATTAAATTATCGTGATTTTTTACTGAGGTCAGAAAGCACATTGCGGATAATGATGGTTCGTAAAGAAATAGAGAAGCAAACAGGAAAATGTTTGCCACTTCGTGAAATGTTCAAAAGATGTTCGAAATAACTGCGGAAGGCACGCTTTACGATTCGCTGAATTCCAAGCACGGTTTAACTGACTTTTAGACATTTCCAACTCCTAAACGAGGCGAACAAGGAAATCAAACAGAGCACTTGCACGGTTTTTGGTAATTCATTGCATGTCAAGTAGGTTCTACCAAACTTTCATTTAACTTCTACGTTTCAATGAAGCGAACTGAAAAATGTGAGTAAAATTTTCGCCCGCTTTTGTAATTCACTGTTTCAAGCCTGTTTTATCGCTCAACTAATTTTTTCATCAATGTTAGAGAAATGGAAAACGTTTTCCTGTTTTAGGTGAATAAGCCAGCCATCCTCCCTCAGTCTCTGAAGTCTCTGTATCTCAACTAAGAACTAATTAGCTACTGATGCAAATTCTTCTATAAATACAACGAAAGAGGCAAAACCTTTCCGTATTCCACCTAAACAATCGAATCACCAAAACTAAAGAAGCACCCACGCTTAATCTCTATAGTCTCTGCATCTCAACTATGCATTAATCAACGCACCCTCTGACACCAAGACGAATCGTCCGTGAAAATCACCGCGAACCACTCACCAAAATTCTCAAGACGCGCATTCCAGCCAAGTATTAATCAGGCCACGCTTCCGCATGGGAACAAATCGAGCGGGAAAATCAAAGAGAGCGACCCGTTCAAATTCGCAACTGCCAAAGTCCGTCACGGCTGATTTCCCCTAACTTCCGGCACTCGAGCGACTCGGAGGTTAAAATGGAGGAGAGCCAATCGCTCAATTTCGTGAGCGACAACACTGTCCGTGACTAAAATTATGGCAACGAGGTGACGAGTTATTCGAATCGCTACCTCTGTTCCCGGCCGTGAATAATTCACGAGACGACACGCATTATGCGGCCAATAAAGCGTGTAAAGACCCGCCACCCCCCTCCACATTTCCCTCCCTTCCACCTTTCCCTCCTGGCTAGAGTGCCTTTCTTCGTTCGCAGTGCGGAAAGAAGCACTTCGCGTGCCGATTCGCTGATGGAAAGGACCTGCGCGCTGAAATCCAGATTACATTTTTCACGAGCCGACGCTCGAATGATCGCTTGCGTATATAATATCGGAAGAGAGGAAAGGAGAGAGAGAGAGGCTTCTTGGATGTATGATACTGAAAGAGAGTGCGAAAAAGTGTGTGTGAGTGTGAAAGACAGAGAGAAAGGGAGGGAGAGAGAGAGAGAGAGAGAGAGACGGAGAGATCGCTTACGTATATGATATTGAGAAAGAGAAAGAAGAAGAAAGGTGAGTGAGAGAGGGGCGGAAATTGAGAGGCTGAAAGATTGGCAGAAAGAATCGGGAACAGAGAAGATGAAGTAAAAGATTCAGAGATTGAGAAAGAGAGAGAGAGAGAATGAGAAAATTAGATGTTGGCAGATGCAGGCGGGGGTGATGAGAGAATCACATATTGATTAAATGAAAGAAAGAGAGAGAAAAGGAGAATATATTGAAATGGGTCGGCGTAGATAGAGATTGAGAATAGATATTGGAGAATAAGAAAATAGAGTGCGTTCGTACAGGATGAAAAGGAGAGCGAAGAAAAAAATGTTGAGAGACCAAAAGAAAGTGAGAAATCAGAGTGTTAAAGACAGGTCGACGTAGAATCAAATATGTGGATGTAAGAAAGCGAATGCGGTGAAGTTGAGAAACGAAGTGGGTGAGAACAAGAGATATACAGAATGAGAGAGTGAGAGAGAAGATCCAAAAAAAGCGTTCAAAGCAGAATCACACAGGATCATATAATCAGAAATTAAAGGAGAGCAGTGGATAGAAATTGAGAAGCGGAGTAAGTAAAAGCAAACGATGTTCAGAATGAGATAGGAAGACAGAAAATGGGCAGACGAAAAAAAGCGGGAAAACAAAACGTTCAGAACAGAATGATTCGGAATTAGATATGAAGGAGCTAGAGCAAAGCGATGCGGAGAAATTGGGAAATGCTGTGAGTGAGAACGAGGTATGCACAGAATGAGATAGGAAGACAGAAAATGGGCAGACGAAAAAAAGCGGGAAAACAGAACGTTCAGAACAGAATGATTCGGAATTAGATATGAAGGAGCTAGAGCAAAGCGATGCAGAGAAATTGAAAAATTATGTGAATGGGAACGAGATATACACAGAATGAGATAGGAAGACAGAAGATGGGCAGACGAAAACAAGCGGGAAAACAGAATGGTGCAGAATTAGATATGAATGAGCTAGAGCAAAGCGATGGAGGGAAATTGAGAAATGCTGTAAGTGAGACCGAGAGATGCACAGAACGAGAGAGTGAGACAGAAGATCGGTAGACGTATACAAGAAGAGAATGAGGGCAGAGATGGGAGTGGGATGAAGATGGTGTCCGGGTAATATAGCGGAGATCCGTCCGTCTGGCAAATAAAGCGCGAGTTCGAGGGGAATACCTTCGTCTATCCGGGATGGAATTTATGGATTTAATACTTGATCGGACCGACATCTCGCATACGTCTTCATTCCCGGCGAGCGAGGGTGGATTCCCGATATTTTTAGACGCCGGCGTAATTCGACGGATTATGTCGACAAGCAGGAGAATCCTCAAACACTCCTTCCTCAATTTTCCATTCTCGACATGAGCCGACTTAAGATTCGATCACCGATCGATAGGATCCGATATTTTCGTACCGAAACGCAATTTCGAAAGTTCATGACTACAATCTTACGACTCATATCGCATTTATGGCACTTATCCTCGAGTAAATTGATTCCATTACTGCAAATATTCGATTTGACTTGATTTTGAAAGAGTTCGGTTTTACGATTGCTTCGTTCCAACTTGATTTTATGCATATTTTTTAGAGGAAGCTAACTCGGAAAAAATTTACAGTTTCGTAGTAGCGAGGCTGTAATTTTCGTTCAGCAAATTGGAATACGTAGTAAGTGTGCTCGCGTTGTTCGCGGTACACGTGTAGCAGAGTTGTTCAAGAATTCTTTGAGCGCGGGGGCGAAACAGGTACACAACCTGTTGATTAAAAGTGGTTCTACGCGAGGCGTTGCGTAACTGTCCGAAAGTAGGGGAAAAAGTAAACAGCTGCAAAAAGAGCGAAGTTGCAAAATAATAGGGCGAAGCTGGAAAGTTTGCGCGCGCGAAGCTGCGCTTACGGCGGCAATGAGGCTGGAAATTATTTTTACAAAATTTGGATCTCGGAGAGGCCATACGAACAACGGAAATTATATTATGTTATATCGTGTTAACTGGCTAAATAATAAAGATGTCGACGGAATTTATTCGAAAATTCTGAACATTGAATTAATGTTATTTGGTACAGATTCGAGTATTACTTTTATGACACCCTTTATTTTGGGAAACTGGAACAGGGAACACGCGATTGGAGTAATAAAATTGAATGAACGAACGATTGGAACTGTTGACATATTGGATTATTAATCATTTAGACGACGATGTAAACTGTGGCGAAATAGGAATTTATCGACTTAACAGACATACAATGTTCGTTGCTACTATTATAGTCGATCCATTTCGCTCTTTTAAGTTCACTATTCTAAACAATAGGAGCATTGAAGTGCGACTACGTTCGGCATTGTTTTTATTTTATGTTTCACAAAGGTTTCAATATTAAATTACTAAAGTAAACTTTCAATGTTACGTGAGTGCAATGTTAAAATACTCCTCTATATTCTCCTTTCACGCATAAAAATGTACGCAATTCGAAGAACGTTCCACAAATTCGAAAACCGTCCAACGCACTTAGCCATAGCAATCAAAAACGAAATCTGAATCCGCAAACTTCCGCTCAAAAACTTCCCCAAGAAACTCATCTGCAAACAGTTGCGTACGACCCGCAGAATCTACAATTGTGGCAATTCGAACGAACGGAACTTTTCATATCCTCGCGTTGAAAGGAAAATGCGAGAGAAAACCGCGAAAGCGTTCTACTCCTCAGAAACATTTAACAAGACAGGCCGGATGCGGGAAAGAATTGTCGTTGCAACGAATACTTCCGACACAATTTTTCGTCGAGCGCTGCACCCTCGGTTCGATGCTTCTTACTTCTCCCACACCCCCCACCCCGCACCCTTACCTTGTTTATCTTGAACAGCGTCGCAGCGTTATTATCCGCGGATTTTCAGCCTGCGCACAGATCTATTATAACGAGAGCAGCTATCGGTGAAAAGTTGGCATCGAAAATACTGACGAGGCGTCAACATTCCACTTTTCTCACCGAGCCCTTCTCCGTTCGTAACTCTTATTATCTGTTCGTTCTCTTTCTCTGTTCGTCTGTCTTACTCTCTATTCGTCTCTCTTTCTTTCCGTTCATCTCTTTTACTCTCTGTTCGTCTCTCTATATCTCTGTGAATCACTCTTATTCTTTATTCGCGTCTCACTCTCTCTCTCTCTCTCTCTCTCTCTGATGAGCTCTTTTTCTACCTGATCGTCTCTCTTTCTTTCTGTTCGTCTCTCTATATCTTTGTGAATCTCTATTATTCTTCATTCGGTTCTCTCTCTCTCTCGCTCTCTCGCTCTCTGATGATCTCTTTTTCTACCCGATCGTCTCTCTTTCTCTCTGTTTCTCTCTCGCACTCTCTAATCTTTCTTTCTCTACATTCGGCTCTCTCCCTGTTCAACTCTCTTTCACTGATCGTCTATCTTTCTCCGCATTCGTTTCTCTTACTCCCTATTTAACACCCTCACATTTCGTTCATCCCTCTTCCTCTCTCACTTCTTCGAAGTCGACGGTCGGGATTCTTCGGTCGTCCATTCTGTGCGAACTGCTCTGTGTGCCCCATCTTTCTGCCGAGCTCGTCAACTAGAAACGTCCATTCGAAACGACTCGCAATCAGAACACGCTGCGACGCGCTTCATATTGTTTCCCCTTGGCGCGCTCGCCGGGGGAAGACATTTTAACATTCGTCTGTGTCAGTTTTACTGCCATTCAGTTAACTGTACGGGCGCGTTCTTTAGTGCGTTCAGATGCCTTCAAGCGATTAAGATCGTGTTTCATATACAGATAGTTGGACAAGCTTTAATATATACAATAATTATGATTTCTGGACTACGATCACTTTTGACCGTTGTTTAGTTAATTGTTTATTCGTCACGTTTGTGATTCGTATTCCTTTGAGAAAATTGTATGTTACAAAAGTACCTGCAAAACTGCGTCTGTAATCAATGTAGAAATATAAGTGCTTCTAATTACAACTTGGCACGATTCAGTTTATAAAGCCATCACTATTTAGTATTATTATCTGCTGGTAATAAAAAGCTAATTTTGGTATAATCTTTCAGGCGTTGAGCCTCAATAGCGCATGAAATGCCGACAAGTTTTGAAAAAGGCAAAATTAGAAGGACGAAAGTATGTTTCCTAACGTTCCAACGAAGTCGTTAAAGTTCTCCAGTGCCATTAACACCTTCAACGTCGCCTTTGAAAAATCCAAAGAAATTCTAAGATCCTCAAATCTCAACAGTGTCAATTACCTTAGGAATACGTAGCGCGAGGTCGTGAAAAATTCTGAACTGTACTGCGAAACAGCAATTTTCAACGTTTTGACACAGTTCACATTGCTGAAAAGGCACACTTTCTTCAGATCTCAACAGCACCAATTACTTCAAGAATACCTTACCTTCTTACATGGCAAAACCTCAACAAAAAATATAACTTTAAGAGCCGAAAATATGAGTCTCACTGTTACAACTCGGCCAAACTTTTCGCAAACCACTAAAATGTCTACGGAATTCATGTTACCGAAAAGGCAATCTTTCTTCAAACCTCAACGACGCCAATTACTTCAGAAATATGTAACATGACAACATGTCAAGAAAACACGCGACTTTTAGAACCGAAAATATAATTCTCAACATTACAACTCGGAAAAACATTTCGCAAACCACTGAAATGTCCATAGAGTCGATGTTACCAAAAAGGCGATTTCTCTCCCAACCTCAACCACGCCAATTACTTCACATCTGGCCCTAAAAAAAAAACGCACGACTTCAAGAGCGAAAGTTTTCGAAAGCCATTGAGACGTCTGCGGTGCAAAGGAACGTGTCGCATTCCTACGGCGAATCCGCGTAATTCATCGTCGCGCGAGGCATTTAGGTGCAGCCGAGAAGAGAGTCATTAGCGAAGGTAGGGGCGACGGAGAGTGGGGAGGGGGGAGGGGAAGCGAAGGAGGGAGGGAAGCTGGTACCGCGCGTCCGAGAGTTACACGCTTTGTCGCGATAAGTTTCCAGGCTGCCCCGGGGGTAATTTCGACGCCTGGCTAAATTACCCGCCACCCTTATGCAGACCATTGCCGGAGAACGATTCACTCCCTTCCCAGGGTGCAGCACCCTCAAATTTACGCGGCGAGCGCGGGCGAACTTCGAAATACTTCGAATCCGGAAGTTGCCGGGCGAACGTATTGTGTTACGCGAACTACGTGCACCTAACAATATGGGCGCAGTCTGTTATTAAGTCGGTAAGCAGCGAAAATGTGTGTTCTTATTTCGGGGTCGGTTGACGCAGTGAAGCTGAGGAGGATTCTCTGTCATTAGTAGAAAGTTTTAGTGGGTGTAAAGTTCGGTAATATTCCGGGTATTGTATATATATATGAGTATATATATGGGTATTATTGAAATAAATGTTTGTATGTATAATGTGGATCTATGTATATTGTATCGGTATGTAGGTGATAAAGTGTGTATAGCGCACGATGTGCGGGTAAGTAACATTAAATCACAATTTTTTGTCTGCTAATACAATGGCGTTGATACGTACTCTAGTAGCATAAAATATTGATTACATATGTCTATAATTGAAAAGATATTGAATCTTTTTTTGATATTTTAATATATACTAAATATTTACTCCAGTTGAGTTTGAGTTCCAGGCAGCGTGATCCCGCTCTGTAGATATTCCGTCGAAAACTTATATTGTAGTTCATTTGAACGGTATAGTTTCTTTTCAGCTAATTAACAGATAATAGACATCAAACAAAGTACATCAACCATAAACTTAGACAATGTTTCAGTTAATATCCTCCCTGATACTAATCCCATAACTTTCCTATCTATCAAAGTCACACCTATCAATCAACCCTAAAGCACAATAACTCAACACAAAGAGCGCCTCAATAATCAAAACCTCGACCACAATTTGCCCCCTACAAAAACACCTCCCAAATCTTCCATCCAACCCACGCTAAACTCCAAAATTCCCTGCGAATCCATCGGACCTTAATGTTGTGTTGCGGCGACTTTCATCACGGGTCCTACGTCCCGCCCGATCCTTACGTACGGCATCGGCAAGCTCGAAATCCGAAGCCGCCAGTAGAACGAGGGACAAAGTCCCACGGTAAATTCATGGAAGCAACAGAGGAAAATCCTCGGGGCGTTAAGAGAAATCCTTCAGCGACCGCACTCGCTCGGTCGCGTAACGATCGAGAACGGTTGACCGGCTAGGATTCGAACTGGCCGGCGAGGAGTGGGGGTAGCGGCGGGAGGGAGCGCCGCGGAGCGCGCTAAGAGCGTGAGAGCGGAGGAGTGGGGGGAAGGCAGAGGCGGCCGAGCGTCAGGGGAGGCGAGTCGAAGTGGAATGGAAGAAAAGCAGCTGGCGGCCACCGACTGCCTCTCATTCGTCTTCGTTCCGCGAATTGGATTGGCGCACTCAGCGCCCGGAAGTACATCCGGGCCCGCAGGAGTCGTAACTTGTCCGCGACCGGTTACGACGTCAGCATAATTTACGATCGGCACATAATCGGCGCTAATTAAAGTCTCGGCTACGCAACGTAGGCGCCGTTTTTTGGTCGAAAGTCTGCTTTACGTGAGTCGCTCGCTGCGATCCGGGAAAAGGGGATGTTTGGGGTGAATGATTTAGGTGGGTTGCGGGGCTCGATGTTGCGGGATGTAAGTAGGTGGAGTTTGTTCGCTTGATGCTGGCCGAGGGAGAAGTGGGAGTGGGAGAATCGAAGCGAGAAGGTTAATTACTGTGAGTGGGCCTAGGGAAGGTTTTGGTGGCTGATACTGTTGTACTCGTAATCCAGAGGTTCGTCTGAAGAACCTGAAGAGAGGAAAAACTATTGTTGCACCGAGTCTTCTCTTTTCGAATAGCATTTCAAGCTAGTATAGGCCTATATGAATTTGTTTGATTATGAAAAGAAACAGTTACTTGTTTGGTTTAGGCGCATTTATTTTAATTTTTGTAAAATCATTTCAGTAACCTTTAAGATTTATTTCCCCTGTAACCTACAACCCTGCTTACCATAAACCCAACGAGCTAACGAATGCGAAATATCCCAAAATCCAGCATAAGCAGCCAACTCGCGTGACAATTTGGTATCCACACACACTCATATGATCCTAACGTTTATTCTGGACTGGCAACTTTAATTTATAACAAAAATTATCCATTTATCTTTGATAAATAATTCCCAACAAATTTCCAAACAAAATTTTGCATAAACTCCACTAAAAACGTATTTTTGAAATAGAAACCCACATAATTGCATATTTCACGTTTACTTCCACAGTAACCTCCAACCCTGCTTACCATAAACCCAACGAGCCAACGAACGCAAAATATCCCAAAATCCAGCATAAGCAGCCAGCGCGCGTGACAATTTGGTGCCCCCACACATACACACACATCCACACACACGTTTCCTGACGGTCAATCTCGGCTGCCGCCCTCGACGTAAATTTAAAGTTATCGCGCTCGCCGGCGCTTACCTTAACCGGGAATAAGTGCCGGCGGCGAGGCCGAGGGTTATCCCTAGGAATGCGCAGGAATGCGCAGGAATGCGCAGGAATGCACGGAAAATGCACAGAAAATGCACAGAAGTGCGCGGCTTTCTCGTTCTCGGACGGAAGCTGACAGATTTATCGTTTCGCGGCCGGTTCCGGCGCTGTTCGGCGGGACGCGTCGTCAGAAAGTTTTCCAAATTGTCTCCCCATTTGCCCCCCTCCCTTCCCCCACTCCCCTCTGCCTCCCTGCTGCTCGCCCTCGCACACTTTTCGACGAACTAATCGCGCCAGACCGTAAATCAGCCGGCGAAAATGCATTCTCGCGACGAGACTGGACTTCCGGCGGGAACTTTTGTACGTTTTTACGGAGCTGGGATCGGCATAAATAAAATCGGAGGGTGGGAGGGAGGGAGCGGGGCTGAATTCTTCTGACGTGTGCATTAGGAGTATTTGAAAGGACGCGAACGGTCAATTATGGGGTGTGCGTGAGTTGGGAGTAGTGTGTTGGTGTAGGTGAGATGAGAATTGAGATTTGTGAAAAGTGTATGATGTAAGTGTAATATGGGGGTAGTAATCGGGGCCGGATTCCATATATAAAAGAAATTTAGATATCATATAATTTATAATTAATGTAGTGTACACTTTGTATTAGACATCTAATTTTTAATAAATATGGACTTGCACCACTTTCAAAATAAACGATCCATATGTAACACAGAAAAAATATAATATATTTTGCATTAAGAGAGAATCATCGCGGACAGAAACGAAGCTGTTCATGCACGCGCGGCCTTATTTAGGTTGAATATCTGGTTTTTGGGGAAAACGGGGCAGTCATAAATAAAGCCGCACGGCGGAAGTGAGAGCAGGAAAAAGAAGAAACCTACCCGCGTACACCTCGGAAATGCACTGTATAAATATTTGCCCAGACGCAAATAGTCGATAATAGAAAGTTATATCAGTACACGCCCCTACTTCAAAATATGCAGAACATCTTGTTAACAAGAAAATTCCTAACAAAAGTTCAGGTATACTCTTATACACCAACCTTTATTCAGATTTAATATCTAATTGAAACATTAGAAAACAAACGTAAAAACATAGGATAACATTCGCAACCTGCTCATAATATTTAATTTTTAATTTCATTTTAATTTTGCGATGAAAGTGGGAGTATAGCTGGAAAAAAAATAACTGGGGAAAAACATTTGACGCTCGACTGGGACTCGCAAACATGGCTCGTGAAAATGCATCCCAATGGAATCGTGAAGCAATCAGAATTTTTATTAACACGCATACCTTCCTACGAAAGAAGTATAACGACCTCGGCGCGTGTGACGTCAACAAAACAACATTCGCGCCCACATCTGGACAAGCCATGAAAAATGCATACTCTCGCACGAAGGGACCCCAACGAAGTCATGACTTTTAATTATTTACACCGTCCTACGAAAAACAGCCTACCGGCGTCAGCGACAAAAACATTTTCACTTCCCACCCACTCAATGCGCAAAATGAAAACAAAAACATCCCAATGGATTTATGAAGCAATCGCGACAGATAGCCATGGGTGTAATGTGAAAACTGGATGTAATGGCAAAAATCGTGTTTCACATAAACTTCACTTAACCAGATTCCGAAAACACAACCCTGTAATATTGTTTACTTCGCAATCGTGTTGCCACTAACCTACAAACCTACTTTGCTTAACCTTTTTGAGAGTTTTGGTACACGCGGGTGCTAGTGGATGTTTACGAAAGTCTGTAGTTTCAGATACTGAATGTAATTTGGTTTACAATATTTACATTGTATATCCGTATCATGTACGTATCATATAAAAATGTGTTATATAGAAATATATTATTTTAAAATTAATATGAAAACAATGACTTCAAATAGTGATACTGTACATACAGGTATCGGGCAAAAGTAAGCAAAAACCGAATGTTGAACTTCTTTTACATAATATATTCACAGTTCTTAACCCTTGTCAGACTATAGTACACATATTTTTTGAATCAACGTTACACCAACGTTAGCTAACTACAATCTCAACAGTCAATTTTTTGATTTACAATCACTTTTTCGAAAGGAATACGTAGAATGAAATCTTGATTTTTAAATATTTGAAGTGTTGAACGTCAAAATGGCGTGAGAAGGGTGTCTGGGTGGAAGATGATTGGTGCAGCTGGCAAAATTTTTACACCTCGCGCACGCTCTGGGAATAAGAATGACGAACACAGGAAACGTCGCTGACCAGGCTTGTCCGAAGCCAAGGTTTTATGGCCGGCGTACATAACCTCAAAAGAGCCACCTGCGTTATCCGGGCAGAATCCTGTATTCAAGGATTGCAATGGAACAACGGCCTGGAATTTCTCAAAATCCGTACGGCTTCGCTGGTTTGTTTCCAGTCGAGTATTCAATTTTTATCTTTTCATTGAGAAGGATGTCAAAAATACAGTTATTTATAATGCGCAATATGGCGTGTATATCGCCGTCGTTTCCATATTTTTATCTAAGATGATTGTAAAGAATGGACTCAGGTGAAAATTTGTAAATTACATAACGCTGGAATTTGTCAATTCTTTAACAAACAATTGCATGCAACATGTACGAAAATGAATGAAAATTAAATCGACTTCAACTTGATACATTTATAGTTACGTACGATGGTCATTAAAATTAACTACTTTGGGTAAGGAGAGAATTCATAATTCACAAAATATTATCGCTATTGTAATTTTTGCAAATAATTAAGTACATTAGGTAAAATACTTCTCAAGAAAATACTCGAAACTTGAATAATATCGGTTTCGTATAATTTCAAGTTTGCAAGCAACTCTATCGCATTATTCGTATGAAATGTTGACAAACTCCTTAACAATGAAAATGACTGACAAGTGCATACGTATGCGACTACTCGAAACTTGAATCTGATGCGTTTTAGATCGGTCGAATTCTGTGCAAACTTCTGTCACACTATCACGAGTAGCGTAAACGCTCTAGAGCGCGCATGCGCCGTAAATATGAAAGACGTTGACGCACACAAAAGCAGATGCACTCGGTCGTACGTTGAATTCAATAAAGGAAAGTGCATGCATACCGAACTATGCGGTTGCGTGCACGATCTGACCCACTCGCAATTATTCCTGTTTGCGAACAGAATAGAATATTCGCGTGCAGTGTAGATTGCGAATGGAACAGTACACAAGTCGTTGGCAACGGTGAGGATCAAAATTGAAACTCGCTACCTTTGCAACATATTTTTGTTTTGCGTTGTACAGTCTTCGAAGTCTAATTATTTCGATACCGATAACGCGTTATGGAAGAATAAATTAGGCACTTTTGAAAAAAAAATCAAGTTAGCTACCTTTAAAATATTTTTCCATTTTACATTATGCTGTCTTCGAAGTCTAATTGTTTCAGTACCAATTAACGCAGCGCGTACGAATAATTAGACATATTTTCAAAAAAAGTTATTTTTAAAGTCGAATTAGTTATCTTTTAAAATATTCCTCCGTTGTATATTATGTTGTCTTTGAAATGTAAGTATTTTGTTGCTAACTAAAACATTATGGATAAATAATTAGGTACATTCTCAAAAAGAGTGGATGTTATAAATAAATTATTTCTCTTTACATTTTTCCATTTCACATTATGCAGTCCCTGAGGTTTAATAATTTCTGTACAAATTATCACGGTACGGTCGAATAATCGGGAACTTTAAAAAGAGTGAAAATTAAAATCAAATTAGCAATTGTTTCGTCCGCACCTAGTTGCATTTTTCATCATACACGCAGTTTAATAGAGGTCTGATTATTTCCATGCTGCCGACGGTACGTCTGTAGAAAGCAATTATATCAAACTCGAGTTAGTGAGTTCGGTTGGATGAGTTTCTTCATGATTTCTTCAGCTGAATCTCAAATTGCATTGAGATGAGTGAGTTCGCGGTCTAATTGAAGTCTAGCTGTTCATGTACGAGTTAACGCGTTGCATATGAAACGAGCGGCGTTGCCTTTGAAACGACCGAGTGTTAAAATCTAATTAGCGACTGCTTGACTGGTAATTGCTCCTTCATAATTCCTTGCTTTGCATGCATCTCAAGTTAACGACAATATATGCTAATATATTTCAGTTGAAATCAAATGAAAACTTACGTTTCTTACTTAACCTGAGTACCTAAATGAAACATTGGTTCAGTTCAAATACAGTCTAGATTCAGTAAACGTATATAGGGGTCAAAATTTGCGTCGACAATAATTGAATCATTGTTATACCGCACTCGAAAGAAGCGGAAGGAGCGATCGATTTAATTGTTGACAAGAGCCGAACGAGTTAAGACCGTGCACTTAGGTAAAAGTAATCGTATCCCGGCTTTACTGCCTCGTAAATCCCACACATAATGTCTCTCGGGGAAAGACATGAAACCCTCGTTTTGTGCGCAACTGCCTTTTCCTTCCTATTCACCGTATATGTGGGTCAATGGTGCGGGACAGTATTCCACGGACAATAAAGCAATGCTAACCATTCTCGAAGATGAAACAAAGTCTGCTTGATCTTCGTTACTGCGTACCGAACGCTGACCTACTTCGCCCGACGAGCCAGTAGTAAATATGCTATTACGTCGACCAAGTAGTACAAACCTTTATAGAAGCCTCCCGGTAGAGAAGACAATCGCAGACTCGGAAGCGTAAAGCCTTCTACAGATTTCGCTGAAACTTCGTTCTCGAGAACAATACAAACCTTACTGCTTTTAGACAGTAAGCAAAAGGTGTACACATAAATATACAACATAATTTGAAAAATGTGAAAATATTATTATTAAATTAAATTATTAATTCATAATAATTAAAAATATAAATTAATTACTATTTAAATTATTTAAATTAAATTAAAAATAAATTATATATATCAATAGTATTATTTTTAGAAATAATAAAGTTTGAGTAAATGGAATGAGTGTTGACTGTTACAGGATGAAACGTATATTAATGATATACTCGATGATAAACAGAAAATTCTGTTCTTATTTTCCGTTTACACTAGACAATCTACAACCGGTTGCAAAGGAGGAAATAAAAAAAAGATGAGAAAATAGGTAAGAGTGTGACGATCTAGTCGGAATGGAAGGAAAGAAAATATTGCGGGTACGTTTTGTTCCCATCGTGATCTTTTCTACCTACACAGCACAGTTTGACGACCCTGTTTTGGTAGAAGACCTGGAAGAGTGGTCGAGAAACGCAGGTAATCCAGTGCATGTTACTTTTTTACTCCGACACGATGTGACAACGGTTATTGATCATAAATCACTCGCAGTGGAGCGTAAAGCGGAATGAAAGACGTCCTGAGATCATTACGCCCATAAAAACGTAGTACTCCAGTTTTCCAGACCTTACCAGCCAGTTTCAAGCCGTCGAAAAACACATTCGCTTACAGCTACAAGAATCCTCATTCCTCAATGAAACTGCGTACATCCATCTTGCTGAAGGGAGGATGAATTTTTTGGTAAATTCGTTTTGTAGATACTTTCAACACTTCAGCTTAATATTGTACGTCGATATTAGATATTTTATACTTGCTACTTAGTCGGAGTATAATAATCATTTGCATTCTGTGTTCACTGTATCTACTAATATTTATTCCGCTACTACCAAACCTTTCTTCGGAGTAGACTCTTGATATCTTTGTAGCAGTCGTTCGGTCAATCATATTTGACAACTTTATTTCCGTTTGTGGCATTTTCGACTTTTTCTTCACTTTAGCAATAACTCTCCACTTCTTATTCTCGTATTCTCCGAAATTTTCCTCGATACTTCTTGCCAAGTCCTCAAAACACATCTTTAGCAGTTCTTAACATATTGAACGCCATGTCAATCATCGGTTACTGACAGTATAACATCCCATATAAAATTAAAACAGTTACATTGCTTTAATCAGTTTCAAGTATTTTCAGGATCGTATCGTAAATGTCCATTAATATTTCCTACCAAAAAAATGGTCATGGATTTCATTAATAAAGGACACACATAAAACAATTGTCATTCGTAGATCTTAAGAAACATTTTTGTCTGCACTGGACCAAATTGTCACAGAGAACTGACTGAATATAAACATAAAATATACTCGAGTAAGTTTCAATCTTAAAAGTATGCTTGGCCTTACGGAGATTCTCTTATAAATTCGCGTGACAGTATTAATTGACACCCTATCCAATAACAACATTTGCCCACTCATTTTCCACCGCAGGTTTCCTTACACATTTTCAATGCTGAACTAACGGCCGATACACTCTACACAATTATCAACTGTCAAGATCCTGCAACCCAAGGAATGCAAGCCTAACAACGATCCTAAACATACATTCGTCAAAATCGACACACTTAAAATATATGACGCGCATCTAACCCGTTCCGCTGACACTTCCCCGGATCCTGGAAAGTGCAAACTTCCGGAATCGGCCATCGAGGAGGACAATTCCAGAATCCTGCCGGCTGCGCGGCGGTCCGAGCCGGGGTCAGAGATAAGATCGTACGGTCAAAGTTCGTTATCGTCCCAGGCAGGATCCTCGCGCCCGAGGGCGCCACTTCTCATACCTTTTTTATCCTCCAATCTAGCGACGCCCTTTATCGGCGCCGCGGCTACAAAGTGGCGTCGTTACCTCACGCTCGGCAACGTGAATCAGCCGTAATGCCGGACATTATTGGTTCTCAATACACCCGGCCGGATATTTCCATCCTCGAGATACCATTGGCCCTCAGCGACGGAGTCTACGATCCTAGCGCGAGCTGCTTTATGAACGTGACGAACGAGCGGGGACACCTCGGTTATCGTCGGAACGTGTTCTTTACGACTTCCGGTGGAGGGCCGACTCGCATTTTGCGTAGTTAGGGACGTTTTACGCTGGAGGATTGATGATGAGATTTGGGGAATAGGAAGTGTACTCTGGGAATGTGGTATAGGCTCTGTTTCTTTTCTATAATAGCATGACCTTGAAATTAGACACGAAATATATTGAGATTGTGTATTGAGGACATCTTAATAGTGCTGTACTCAATTGGAGTATTTGTATTATATATTTGATGATAAAGAGAAGGGTACATGTATCAAGGGTTGAATTCTGTTCTTTACGACTTCCGGTGGAGGGCCGACTCGCATTTTGCGTAGTTAGGGACGTTTTACGCGGGAGGATTGATGATGAGATTTAGGGGAATAGGGAGACTACTGTAGGAATCAGGTATAGGCTTTGTTTCTTGCTTATAACAGCATGAGCTTGAAATTAGGCAGCGTATGTATTGGAGTTGCAAATGAAAAACATTGTAATAGTTTTGTACTCTGGTGGTAATTGGTGTATTTTGATAATTAATATTTAATGATAGAGAGAAGGGTAAGATGTGTACAGAATTTCTCTTTACGACTTTAGGTGGAAGGTCGCTGGTGCTTTGCCTAATTTTCGAAATTTTACGCAGATCATGAGATTTGCGAGAAAAGCAACCCATTTAATATAATATTGATAGGAATTACATAATCTGTAATATTTGGTCTAATTCTGGAAAATGTTCAACTTCTGCTTTTCGTTTATACGTGGGATATCTTTGAATTAGGCATCGAATGTATCGAATTCACGTGGATAAAACATTTTAATACTACCGTACTATGATGCTGGTTTATTGTTTGTACCACTTGTATTTGCTGACAGAGAGGACGGTAACAGGTTTGCAGGTCAAAACATTCACTTTACGACACGCGCTCAAAGCTGCTCGCATATTGTGTAGTTATCGGTAGTTTACGCAGGAAAGCTCGATCGTGAAGTTCACGATCGGAACAATAGAGCTTGCAAACTGAATTTTGAGGGGGCTATTAAGGATTAGACTGTGTACACTTGTGTTTGATTTTCGGGTAATTTTCGTATGGGTACTGCGACTCTACGTAATTACCAGCAGTTTACACAGAGAAATCAAGCGTAGGCTTCAGAAGCTAGATGAAAATTCTTCCAAACTAAATTTAACGATTTTGGAGATCATATAATTCATGTTAAAGTGTGACTGTAACAAATTTCATTTTTCTTGCATCCGATAAGTAGCTAAAAGTATACATGGTGTAAATATTGAAATTAATATTATATTATAATCTTCATCGCAGAAATTTCAATCGTAATTCACGAGGTTTCTATTTAATAAAACAAGATTATGTATAACAATTGCCTTAAGCCGTAGAGAATTTGCAATTAAAATATATCGTAAATTGCCGTTACAATAAGCGTTTTATTCGATGCATAATTAAATAGCGATTCGCAGAGAAAAGAAGCTTTTAGCGACTAAGAAGCTTTAACAGACGTTTTTTTCTTTTTATCCCGCGACTCTTAGCAGTCCCGACTTCTGCCGAGGACGAAAATGTCCTGAGTACATTCATAAAGTGACGCACTCGTCGATTGACGTCCTCGAGATTCTGTTTCCGATCCATAACATTTTATGGACATCGGCAAAAACTAGAGTTTTACGCCATTTTTACACACAAGTTTTATCGGATTCCATTTTCGCCAGAATCGATGCTCGCTAGTATTCTGAATCTTAACGCGGTAATAACAGTTAACACAGTACATAAAATTAGTAGAAGATAATTTCAATACAAGAGAAATGCAATAATTTGAGCATGAATACTTTTGAGATGGTAACAACATATTGGATTCAAAGTCACCCAAAATGCGAGCGCTTTACTACAAACTTCCACCGGTATATTAGCAAGCTTACTCGTACCAAGCAAGTATCTGCGAACTTCAATGCACCTTAATTTAGAATCTATCACCAAACTATTCGAACTTATTACTCCTACATTATTATCTTAACATCACAAAAGAATGTCAGCGCATAAAATACATCAAACGCAATCAATACATAACTTAAGCAGACGGATAAAACCCAATGCTCGAGCCGCATCCGTCACCGACCCAGTTTTCCGATCCGCCATTTTTCTCCCCCCGCAAGGAAGCTGCAAAAAAGCCAGCAGCGACTTCGAAAGGACTCAAAGTCCTTTCCACGAGCTGCCTCGAGCCATCAGTCAGAAGTCGTTCGAGCGAGGCGCGGATACTTTCATAACGGAAATCCCCCACCCCTACTCCCTCTCCCTTCACCCACAGTCCCTTTCGAATTTAACTAATTGCACTCCCCAATCTCATTTGCGTTTCAAATATCGCGATGGATTCGAGCGGACTCGCGACTCTCTTTGAAG
Source organism: Anoplius nigerrimus (assembly GCA_914767735.1). Classification (NCBI taxonomy): domain Eukaryota; kingdom Metazoa; phylum Arthropoda; class Insecta; order Hymenoptera; family Pompilidae; genus Anoplius; species Anoplius nigerrimus. The sequence continues at coordinate 1,445,871 of OU612086.1, forward strand.
AAGCAGCCGTGAAGTCTCATTCCCCCACTCCATTCTTATCCCCCCCACTCTTCCGACTGCGCTTTCCTCACCCTTCCCCCCACCACCGACTCCACTGCCGCTCATTCCTTCTCGTTCCGCGTGTATGCGCAATTGAAATTCAACTCTCGCAGCGGCGCGCGTCTTTCTTCTCATCTCGCCTCCTGTCCTTTCAAAATTACGCCGATCCGTTCTGCTTCCAATCTCTCTTTCAATCCCCACCTCCCCCACCTTCGCCGTCTCCGCGTCCTTCTCACCCCTTTTCCATACCGTTCGCTCGGAGGTGCGCGCAGCTTTCGATCCTTCAGACTCCGCACTCTTCGGGAGTCTTCTTGCCTTGCTTCCGCTCCGCTTTCCGTGTTTTTCTGCAGATATTTTTTGCCTTCTTGGCTTGTCATTTCTCAGAGTTCTCCGATTGGAACGATTTTGAGAGCTTGTGCGAGGTTGCGACTGGGAGAGGAATAGATGGTGAGGATTCGATGAATTGGGATTTTACGAACTGAAATGTTTTGGCGGGTGGTCATTTATTGATCTGGGGTGGTTGGGAAAATTTGATGAATTTTTTGTGCGGATGTTTGGAGGGGCTGTTGGACCGGTTGCGGAATTAGAATCTGTATCTAGCCATGCTTGTGTAGGATGCGAAGTCGAGTACTGAATGTATGAGCTCGTATCAGATGCTGCATGTACCATATGTGCTGTATATACATATGCTATGTATACGTGTGCATGTGTATACATGTAAAAATATCGTTAATTAGCCGAAGGTTATTTATTATATATTAACACAAAATTATCCTCGTACACTTATTTCGCATCACAAACATTCCTTTGTCACATAATTTCCCACTCTCGACAACTACACATTCCTTCATTCATTACTCACACACGCTAATGTTTCACTCAGCCGCACGCACACGCGAAAGCAACCACGCAAGAGTTCAACCTTCAATCTAAGCCGAAAACTCGTTCGAATCATGTCGAGCTTCCTCGCACCTTCCTCGGCAACGTCTTTCTTCGATTTTCATCTACCAGTCGACGGCACTTGCGGGCTCGCTGCGCAAGCGAGCATTCGTTTAACCGTATTTCCTTGACAGCAGTTCGTACACTCGCCTGTCACGCTGTCCTCGCGAACGAATTCCGGGATGAAAAAGCATCCCTTAACGTACCCACCCCCATGTCGTTTACGTTCACTGCTCGAAAATTGTTCGCCGCCTTGGCAGGAATGTAACGCGTACAGAATTACGTAACGAAAATTTAAGTTTGTACAGATAAAGTAGATGACGTGTCAAGGCCGTTTCGTCGATGTGATTGCGTCAGACGATCAATGCAATGGGTTTGTAATTTAATGTAACGAGCGTGTATACTGGACGTCATGTACAGTTAATGTAATTAAGCATTATTGAGAGGTCAAGAATATTCTGTATTATTTGTGACAGGCGTCGGGTCGTGTTAACTTTCGTTGAAGAAGGGATTTCGTCAGACAGTCAATGCAATGACACAGTTACTGTGACAGAATCGATTGAATGGGAGTTCAACGTGTAATGCTATCTGACGCGGGCAGGAATATGTCTCTTTAATCCGCTTTCCTCTTTTCCCGACGTCGCGTGCTGAAAAATTAATTGGCCCGTTCTTCGTATTGACATTTTCATTAATAATTACACCTTCATGCGCGCTGCTTCAATTGATTTTTGCGCGAGAAACCTTGTAATAATCTATTTACATCCGTCTACCGCTTTACTAACTAGAATAGATCCTCAACCCCAATTTGCAGTTTCGTACCGCATTAATCATCCGCACCTACCAGCAATCAATTATAGTCGTCAAATGAACAGAAAAGACAGTCTTTTTACTCCCATCTTTCATGACTGCTCATGCCAATACAACACAACAGAAATGCCAAATAAACGCTTACTATTATTACCTCTAACATTAAATACTCTTATAATCCGCAATCCTATCTAAGTATATCACAAATAATTCCAACAAGATTTGACATCTCGACAGATCCAAACATATTAACCCACGCACTAACATCCCACACCTACCCTAATCAACTCCACGCGCTGAAACCTTTGAATTCCGACAGAAGCGCCACTGCCAATTATCCGCCGCCCACTCGATTCGCCAGCTTCATTATATTTTCTTATCATCCTAAGTGCTCACCCTCACCTCCCCCTCCCCTGGCCCAGCGACGAGCCTTTTATCGCGGACGCGGGGTCAAAGCGCCTTTAATGGCGGAAAGCCGATGTCATCCGAGCGGATCGGTTAAGTGACAGAGGCTCGCGTTCGATGCAGGCCGTCTTCAAAGGACTCCGGGTCCATTAGCTTTTAGAGCTGACGCGGCATTCGCGTAATCCGCTGCGACCGCGCTCATTGCGAGCGACGGCGTGAGGTCACGAAGCCGTCAGGCATGACCGAGGATTGCCGACAGTCGCCGAGTCTCCGCTTCGTAATCCGCGTCCGAGTCAGCCGTGGAACGCGGACCCCGCGTACGTCACGGGCGCTTCGAGTCCCGGGCCGAGGAGTGGGAGGCACGTGGTGATGGAGAAGGGGTGGAGGGGGGGGGGGGGGCACTGTCGCGCTGAGTTCGGTATTAATGAGGATCGTTTGACTATCTTGCGCGCTGACTTTGACGAGTTGCGTACTTGGCTCACGGTTCGGTGAGCTTTGTTTGCCGAAAGTGAATTGAGTGACGGAGTAATTGGGCTTAGATGTTTTTTCGTGTGCTTCTGGGGGTTGGAGTTGGGAGTCTTGTGGACTGAACGGTAGTTGAGAGTCGAATTGGTTGTGAGGGAGGTTATGGAGGTGGGTGTTGTCTTTTCGGTCGTTTGTATTGTTGCACTTCTGTATTTTGGTAGGGTGTAATGTTGGGGATTGAATAGATTAAGTGAAAATATGTTGGGATTTGAAAGTGGGATGAACACTATCATGCTGAACAGCTTATTAATGAAGATCATCCCCGACTACCCTGTTCACGTACCCTGATGAAGCTGATACTCGAGTCTCGGTGGCATAAGTTTCCCTAATCGAAGTTCAACAAGAGTTACACAACTTAATACCTAGCGTTATTTTTATTAAATGAATCTTATGTGAAAGGGTGGTTCAAAACAGTTCTTGTTTATTTAGAGAACTTCTTGGAATATGGAGTATCTTGAGAGAGGGAAGCGAACGACGTCCTTGAAGTGGAAATTGGAGGATTACTCCTGCTGAGAGGAGAGTCACTTATTGATGAGGATCATCCGTCTATCTTGTTCGCGGGACCCGACGACGTATCTACTTGGCCCTTAGTCGAATGAGTTTCCTTAATCGAAACTGAATATCACATGGCTCACCGACGCCAACGCACACGCAGCAAGCATCCAGAATACATACGATTGCCATAGGTTTTCATCGCTGTTTCGAAATAGTCATTCAATAAAAGACATTCAAAAAAAGTCGACTGGTGATATTAGACTTTTTTGTCCTGAAGAAAAAACAAGATATGAAAAATCTTCCCATGAAATTTTTAAGTAGGACAGTTTCTAAAATATGTAATATGGAAATATATTAGGTGTTTTAAAGATAAGGACGGAGGCGAGAAAAATTATCTTAATTTTTTGAACATGGAGTAGTTCACTGTCGTTGGCCGCAATTTTCTCATGCACATAATAAACAGTTTCAACATAACCATTATTTAGAACGCATATCTTCACTGTTATTCGAAGTTCTAAGTGCAATATGACGAAAAGTCTCCAAGATGAAATATGAAATATCTATCAGCATTCATCACTACAAATCATCGCCCTTCTCCCATCCTATTTCCATAGTTAATTCCTATTCTTAAGCTATCCTTTCTTGAAATCACCCCTACTTCAAATTTGTGATGAATAGTGATGCGAAAGAAGGCTAATAAATTAAGGTTACATTAAATAAAAATAATGTTTTTTTGTGTTTAGTGTCATACGCATATTTACATTTCATCAAAATTAAGTTGCTTATATGAAAATAAAAAATAATGTTTGTCTTTTATACCCCTTTCTGTATTGGCTCTCGGTCTCATATAACACGGTTTCGCACAACACGGAATTTGCTAAGAAACCATCTACCGTATTATATGAAGGCTACCTGCATATACGATCGTTAAATTCAATTATCTCAAAACATTCCGGAAACGAAAAAGAACCCCTTGCTCCCTGCCACAAAACATAACCTCAATTCATAAAAATCTCCAGCCGCTCATAAGCGACCAAATTCAACGCGCTGCGAATGAGGTAAAGAGAACGAGGAATTAGCAAGAAAATGAGAAAAAAGCTCGCTTGCCCATCATTCACGGCGTAATCTCCGAAGCATATTTCGCGCGTTACTTCCGGTTAAAGGACAACATGCTCGCCGCCAGCAATTTTAACGATGCTCCTAGCCGCTGATTAAACGCCGGAAACGTTCTGGCACGCATAAGCGTCATCTAAACGAAACTAATGAGCGCGAGACAGTGGCGGAGGACAAAAAATGGCTGCCATCCGTCGGCAGTGCACTGACGCTAAATCGCAAGGCTAAAAAAGATGGCGTCAGTCTTCGCGTGAACGATGAAAGTGTCGAAATATACGTCTAGGCTTATAATCGTTTCGTATAGCGTTCGATACAGTTTTCATTTGGCAGGGTGCGAAACAGGGTGAGTGTTTGCTGACCTCTTGTGGCTTGTGAGGGGTGAGGGAGAAAAGGGGGCTGTTTTTAGAGAGCAGATACTCGGTATTGGGTTCAATTTTTTTGACCTGCTTTCGTTTGGCCGAACGACTGAGTGTTGATCGACGTTTCCTGGGATGGGTAGGATTGTTAATCGGATTCTTTGTTTTCTTTTCTTTTTCGTTCCTCACTTTTCCGTTTTCTCTGATGAAAGTCCGAGAGCGTACGCACGAATTTAAGAAGCGCAGACTGGATTCTTTTACATATTCGGAACGGGATGTGAGGGATTGTTGTGGGGAAAGAGTATTTTTATTTATTGGTTTAATTGAAATTTAGGTTGAGCTCACTTTGAATCACACTTGGTCACGAGGAATTTATAGGAATGCTTTGATTAAAAAAAGCTATCCTCTTGGAAAAGAGTTTTGGTATTATATTTAATTAAGTTGTATTTATTCTCATGTGAATTCGGACAACTACGAATGAGTATTTAACGACCTTATTTCATACGTAATAGATCGTTAATGAGATAGGACATTTCTTTTCGTTTGTGTCTATTTTAAAAAGGAAAACGACACTGAAATTAAGTTCATTTAATTTTTTTGATACCACACACTCTTTTATGAAACTTAAGAATCTTTGCGCGGAAGTGCGAACACTGTGAGTCATTGTTACTTCAAAGTTACAAATTGAAATAATTATAATAAAATTCTTTAGACGTAAATTGTTATTCAATTAGCATAAGTATATAGATTTAACATTACTCATTTTTCGTTCATACATTATTTTATATTTAAAAGAAAATTTCTTCCAAGTCCACAATCAACGGAAGTCTTCCTCTCCCCCCCCCCCTCCCCGTCCGTGAGTATCCGTCGTGTATCATTTAAATATGTTTACACTTCTTTGCGCGGCGCACGCTCTAAAAATAGCGTCGCGACGCTATTCGCGCCGTTGGGGAAGCGTCGGTGGAAATCGATCGACACGTCATCGGAAGGAGAGTAGCGCCTGGCTGCGCTATCGGCCAGGCACGGCTGACCAAACATCGGGATGTTTCACTTGCACGACGATGAAAGGAAATCCGCGCACGCCGCCTTTATTAATGGCCGACCTGTCAATAGAGACCTCGTTACGACGTTTTTTCTGCCTGCTTCGACTGACACGATGACGAGGAAAGCGATTGAACTTCATTTACATGTTCTTACATAAGCGGAGAACATAAAGAAATATAAGACGATAATTGATGATCTCACATTTTCGTATGTGAAGCTCATGAATTAGAAGTAGAATTTAATTATTCGATTGGAAAGAATGTATTATCGGTTTTCGATGATAGCGTTTCAATTTTTTGAAGTGTTGCCAGTGTTGAAATATTTTTCTTCTGACGTTTGATATTACTCACGTTTAAGTTGCGGAAGAAAATGGAAAATACATTTTCATTCATGTAGGATCGAGACAGAAAAATTAACGCTACCGGTGCGGGAATCGAACCCGCAACCTTTGGATCCGCAGGCCGGCGCCATACACACTGGGCCACCGGCGCTCTCTTACGTTCGTAACTTAATTATGGCTAAGGGCCTCTTGCACCTTAACGCCATCTTTCGTCTTTCGTCTGTCTGTCCTCCGATCCCTCCCGCAGTTCTTTCTCTAGGAGATTCCGAACCCCACACTCGGCCATCCTGCAATTGCATTTGCCCTCAAATGCACGAGCACGAGTCTTTTCGTCTTTACGTCTTTACGTCTTGGTCGTTCTCGTCTCGTACCAGATGAGAGGCAGTCTTTCGTCGTGTGCAACCCAGGATCTTCCCGATGCGAGTATTCGGAAGAGCTCCTATCCCGGACGAGCCCCCATTTGTAGGATCGAGACAGAAAAATAATCGCTACCGGTGCGGGAATCGAACCCGCAACCTTTGGATCCGCAGGCCGGCGCCATACACACTGGGCCACCGGCGCTCTCTTACGTTCGTATCTTAATTATGGCTAAGGGCCTCGCGGCACCTTACGCCATCTTTCGTCTTTCGTCTGTCTGTCCTCCGATCCCTCCCGCAGTTCTTTCCCTAGGAGATTCCGAACCCCACACTCGGCCATCCTGCAATTGCATTTGCCCTCAAATGCACGAGTACGAGTCTTTTTCGTTTCGTCGTACGTCGTGGTCGTTCTCGTCTCGTACCAGATGAGAGGCAGTCTTTCGTCGTGTGCAACCCAGGATCTTCCCGATGCGAGTATTCGGAAGAGCTCCTATCCCGGACGAGCCCCCATTTGTAGGATCGAGACAGAAAAATTAACGCTACCGGTGCGGGAATCGAACCCGCAACCTTTGGATCCGCAGGCCGGCGCCATACACACTGGGCCACCGGCGCTCTCTTACGTTCGTAACTTAATTATGGCTAAGGGCCTCTTGCACCTTAACGCCATCTTTCGTCTTTCGTCTGTCTGTCCTCCGATCCCTCCCGCAGTTCTTTCTCTAGGAGATTCCGAACCCCACATTCATTTACATTTTTTGTGTATATTTCCGGTATTGTAGTCTATATTGTAAAACTAGGAAAACACATAGTCTCTTGTCGTAAAAATACATTTTACATATGAAAGTTACAATTACATACTTAGAATTAAATAAAAATTAAATATTTATGTATTGTAGACCCAGCCAAACCGGTATTGACATCACTCATCAGTGTTCACGATATTTACTTTACTTTTAGTAATTTAACTAACGGTCTATAAATATAAATAAAAAAGTTTTATGCACGATTTTAATCCAAATCCATTATTCGTCACCGTCAAATTCCTGCACAATATTTTTCGGAATTGTTTGCCTGTAACGTTAAAACTCGATCAGTCCTTGATCCTATTCCCTTTTAAAGTCACATGCTCCAAAAAACCTTTCATTCAATTCGACCGTATATTCGACGCTTCTACGAGAAATGCCTTCCAGGATTTAGCTGCCATTTTTCTCTGCCCTAAAGTTACACCTAGATTGTTATTCTTGCAGAATTAAAACAAACGGGTCAGCTCCAAAAGTAACAGTTTTTTGTGAGTAAAGCTTTTTACTTTTACCGATTTAAAAATAACCCGACGTTTCCAAGTTATAAAGGCGTTACAGAATAATACTTCGAATTTCGATATAAACAAGTCGAAATTGACATCATTATTTTAATATATATGCCCCACATTTAATATCATAACTGCAGCGAGAAGGTCAAATTTCGAAAATAAAGTTTTCTGTATAAATTTCTATCGGCATCCATTAGTCATTTTGTCACACGGACTGTCAAGCTGCCGTTCGATATTTTTGAAAAACTGTTCGCCTATAACGTTAAAACGCAATCAATTCATAACACTATTTCCCGTGAAAAGTCACGACCTTTGCCAAAAACCTTTTATTGAATAAACCTGACTATTTTTCGCTTTCACGGGGAACGCATGCTTTCCAATATTTACTTCCAATTTTTACACACAACTGGAGTATGCTAGTGTAGATGTGTAGAAATAAACTGCGTGAAATAGTCTGTCACTGATCTATACAAGAATTTCGATTTTTTTTATTTATAAGAATATACAAAATATCTTCCATCGATCTGTCGAAGGACATGAACTGATATCGATATTCGTCAATTTTTGCGATGTTTACTCAATATTCAGTATTCTTACGACCCTAACCGAAAACAAAGGGACTGTATAAATGTCAAAAATAAATATTAAATCACATCTCACAATTCATTTCATCGTACAGTATGACCGTGCATATCCTACACATGAATTTTTCAAAAATCGTTTGCCTGTAATCCAATCTTGTTTTAAGGTCGTTACTCTTCTTGAAAACCTTTTATTCAATACCATTTGAATATTTGACAAAATCCTGTGTGGATTTAACGGTAGTTTTTATTTGCAGTATAAGTAAAGGTAGGTTATGTTATTTACGTAAGTATAAAGCCTCGAGATAAAATATGTATAGTGTGATCTGCCATTAAATATAATATTTTACAAGATATGCAAATATAAATACTAAAGAGTACTTCTATGAAGCATACAAACAATTTTGATTAATAATCTAGATGTACCTATATTTAACATCCAATAATCTAAGATATACATTTATCTATATAAATTTGTATTTATATAGATGAGGCTGAATTAACATTATCCATCATTTAGAAAATTTACTTCGCATTTACTGTTGCATTTTAAAGTACCTGTTACTTCAAAACCCAGTCAACCCTTAATCCTGCACCCCTTTCAAAGTCACATTCGCCAAGAACCTTTCACTCCATACCCCCAAAATATCCTACCCTCGAACGCACCTAAAGCCCTCGCGGTTCTATCAATCCCGACCCCACGCCACAGGTTAAATCTGTGAAAAGGAACGATCATACGTTCGCCCGTTCTGCGGCTCGCGAAAGGCGCGCGCAATAAGGATAAACATATCCTCCCCCGAATGGCGAAGCCTCGGAATCCCCCCGTGATTTCAGTTCAACCGTGAAATTCTCCCCACGCTCGACTGAGACGCTTCCATCGCGCGCTCTATCCCAACTTAGTTTCGAAACGTAAAGAGCTCGCGGGCGAACGTCGGGCAACACCGTAACAAGTCTTTAAAATCCGCTACTTCGCTCGCACTCGCCTACAAATTGCCCGCCTTTATTACGCCGTAAAGGGCCTGCCAGGATCCCTTTGAAATTCCGGCGCAGGAGCCTTTCCGCCTTGCGCAGTTTACGCTCATCTCGCTGACGATGAAATTATTTCCCGAGAATCTCACTCGCGGTGAGGTTTAAGTCGAGCTTTTCACTTGTGATGTCTTTCGGCCGATTGGGTGGCTGTAAGTATGTGACGTCAGATTTTGAGCGTATGTGTCGTGTAGGAGGCTGAGGTAAACGTAAGAGGTACTCGCTGTTGATGTACGGTTGATGTACTGTTTGATTTCTTGACACAGCGGTTGTTAACCATCAGACTTTATGCTTCTATGCATGCAAAGAATAAATAAAAAGGTAAACTTAACTGCAGCAAGTTGTTTTGTAAATATTTATTCTGCCAAACTTAGCGAAAAGTCTGTCATAAAGTATTTGGTAAATGATGATTATTATATGCTTTAACTAGCTGTTACTCCACTTTATAAATTTTATAATGTACATTAACTTCCCTACTTTATAAATTACCGTTACCGTGCAACCGATGGCGGCAATAAGTAAATTTTTAATCGCGTAAAATATTCTTTGTTGAACGATTCAATCCTGACAAACAAAATTCATTCTCTTCACTTTATATACGAACACCCAATAAATCTGCAATGTGACAAGTTTGAACGAATTAATTCCCTTATTCACATTACAGCAAACGTGAGTTGTCTATCCAGTATTACAGTTCAAGTATCAACCGTAAAAGAACACTTGTCAAATGTTCGTAAATCGAATACGTCTTAGTTGAATAAAATTACGAATCTCGATCGGGCAGTTCATTTATCTTACAGCCAGAAAAATAATTCGCCTTGCCGTTGAAACTCTGTACGAATAATATTGCCCTACTCAATCTTTACATATCGCGCGAGCCATAAAGCAATTTTATCATCGAAACGCCATCATACCGAAAAAAGGACCATAGCCCAGAACCTTCCATATCGCTATTAAAATCCTCTTCGTCCCGCAGTCTCTCTTATTCGCGTCCGCATTTGCTTCCTGCCTTCTCCCACTCCGACGATAAAATATTCGTTCGCTTGGAATGTACCCTCCTATTGACTTTCGGCCACTCTCTGTTTTTCCAGTATAATATCTTTCATCGGCGAACAGCTTGCCGACTATTTCGAGGCTCACTGCGGCGCACAGTGGGATATTTTCACCCGAAAGTTAAAAAAAATTATTCGCACGCAATCGTCAGGTTGGCAAGAAAACAATTTCAGCTTTGTAGTTTGAAATAAAAGCCACTTTTATACGAAGAATCTTTAATCGACAATGTATTTTTCATTCTGTTCCGGAAGTTAAAGGTGACTGATATCAAATGCCGAAAGGAAAATAGTTTGACGGTGACAGATGATCTGACAACAAATTATGACGCTATTTATGTTTGCAAACCGAAAGTAGCTTCTTGTCAACAGAATATTTAAGCGGGAGTATATGTGTAGAGCACCTTTGTACGCGTATGTTGTTTAGTAATCTATTGGTTTGGTAATCTATGTCTAAGATACGCTTATAGATTCTTTTCTGAATCTTTTAAAAAACACAAAATTATAAACACCATTCATATAATATATGTAAATCTCATAGTCATAAAAGTCATAAAAGGAAACTTCCATACCGCGTAACACAGAACATACATCTTCAATCTACTATTCTTTTGCATCGAACAATATTAATTACAAACCCTAACTTGTTAAATCTCGAAATCAACATTTTTCGGTTCAGTGACACAACCAAGTCAAACAAGAAAAATTCCATACCGCGTAACACGAAACCTACCATTCCAATCTACTACTCCTTTTGCATCGAACAAGACTAATTACAAGCTCCAACATCTTACGTCTCGGAATCCACATTTTTCCGGTCGTCGACCGCGAACAAGCGACTGCGCAACGAAATAATTCCCGCCCCCTTCGCCGCCCCCCGTTGATCAATTAGAGAGAGGATCCGCGGCAGAATTTGTCAAAGGCAATCCAGCTCGCGGGCAAATTCCGTGCCCGGAACGGAAGTGCGAACGGTTCGCAGCGATCGGATTCAATCCGTGCGCAAGAGTTGGCCGGCTTTGAGAACCAATTATCCCGACAGAGCCGAGTCGGGAATTGGCTTTGCAAAAGTCCTGCCGCGCAGAAGAAACAGGAGCGGAAGACGGCGGGACGGACACAGGATGGGATCACAGGGACGTTTGAGGCAGGACCTCTTCAAACGGTTTTCGTCCTGAACTTCGACGATTACGCTTTCCGCTGGGGCTTCAAGTCTCTCCTGTTTGCGCAATCTGCCGCCGTCTAATTATTTTCCTCCGTGTCGTTCGGCATGCACAGCTGCCAATTAAGCCGGGATATTTGTGGATTTGAGCGACTTTTGCAAATTTTACGAAATGTAGTGAAATGGGTGCTGTAATTCATGCGTGGCGGTTGTACAGAGTGTAGTAGAGTTGTGAAATTACGTCAATTGTTAAGAGAAGGATGAGATCGATGGTACATATTACTTAGGGCTGTTTTTATAAGTCAATTAATACGATAAACAATAAAATAAAGCAGATAAAGTGCGTAACGTTTCTAACCTTGCACGTAATGTACCTAAACGATTACTATATTTGGTTGTATGCAGTGCTGTCTATTGTTCATGAGAGGACCCGAAATTTTTTCGCGAACTGTATAATTATCTTCATTGATTTCAGTCGACTCGCTTTGTTACAGAGTCGTGACGAAAAAATTGGTAGAGGTCAAACGGCCAATATGTAATAAACAAATTACTACTAAGATATGCACATATGTGTTGAAATAATTTTGTTAGCAGTTTAAGTTGTTATGAAAATATTTTTTACAGAACTGTATTGAATATGCATACAATGGTTATAAAGATCACAATGGAAACATGAAAATGTTTCACAAGCAGCTTACATCTGTGCGCCACTCAGCAGGTTATCAGCTTTAAAAACAGCGAACGAAAAATGTTTAACCTTTTATCACGACACGTTTTAGTATCTGCTCTATTTTACTATTTCCAATTCAATCAATCTGCTCGCTCGGACGAGTGAGCGGAATGTAATTACAATCGCCAATGTAATTCAACGTACATTTATTACAGCTCCGAAACGAAACAATTGCCACTGATGCTTCGGAGCAGTAAATTTACACGCGTTATTTAGAATTCCTAATTGAAATGATAAAAGGAGAATTTATTGCGCGAGAATATTGTTCGCTCCGTTTTTCGGAACATTTTCAACGTTTCATTAAAAACACTTTTAATTATCTCTTTCCCGTACGACGAGTTACTTTTTGACTCTATTCGTCAGACCACTTCAGCGGAACGCGTTGTAATTATTTTCGCATATTTTAATTGAACTCCCGTTAATCTTCAATGACGAAAACGAATTTTTCAAAAACTGCTCATCCCCGCGGATTTAATTCGCTAACGTCACTAATCAGGATGCAATAGTTTCAAAAAATCTAAACCCTCTGTCGTCATCATATTTAATTTAATTTTTAATTTAAGTAACGTAATGTAATTATTTTAATTAATATTTAATTTTTACCATTTTGCAACAAAAATCGTGCTTTTAATCGATAAACGATACTCTTGAGAATCGATAGTGAAAAAATCGGATCTGTCTTTGAAATATGTTCTTACACGTTACATTCTAACATATTTAAATCGCAAAAAATTTCCAATTACTGCCTACTTTTTCCATTTTCTCGATCTGCTCAAACAAACACGCGATTGGTCACGGCTATTTTTTCAAAGAAGAAAAATAGCTGACGTTCAGGTAATAATTGAGAAGAATTTTCAAAAGGCAGAGTTTGAAACGTCATTGTTTTCTGGGTCAGTCAATGAACTTCGTCTTTCGACGTTTGTCGAATCTGTTAACTTGACAATTCCAACTGCTCGTGATTATTTTTGCAGATTTAATCCGAGGTAACGCTGTTGGCCAATCGCGAACGTTCTGTAAAGAGAAACTTGTTCCCAATCAATCTGTCCTGTCCGCAAATATGTAGCTGCGGAGCAAAAAGAATTGAACGTCGCCAACTTTTTTTCCATCTGCCTGCCGGCTTGATTTGCAACGAATTCCGATCGCGACTGCGGACTCAATTTGCCGGAACGTTTTTGGCGGCACTCGGCCATGAATGTTTCATTATTAACATTTGATATTAATCAGTATTTTCGGGCGTATTCCAAATTTTTCTCAAATTTTATGCGGCCAGGTTAATAAAATGAGAAATGTAATATTAATTAATATTTCAGTGGAAATTTTTATCTCTTTTTGTCATCATTTTTGACTTACTGTGTATGTCGTGCTTATTTAGTTCAACCCGCGCAAACGGAAGAGCAAAATAACAAAATCTCATACAAATTAATATCTCATGCGAAATATTCATCTTTTATTTCGGTAAATTTTAACTCTCTGTGTATCTCATGCTTATTTATTTCTCTCTGCGCGAGCGGAAGAAGAAAATGAAAGGACCGTAACTGATACTACGATGGAAATTTCAATCTTTTTGCATTTTCCGTACGCTCTCATCCACTGTATCGCGTGTTTATTCAGCTCTATCTGCCCGAACAGCTGAACGATTCGCAATCATTGTCGGACGCAATCGCAGATTTCATTTAACGCACTGTTGTCGTTATCGTTCAATCGTCACGCTCCTGTAATGAAATATTCGCGAACGGTCGGCCGGAATGTTTGCGGAAGTGAGGAACGACAAAACAGTCGGCGGAAGCCGTTAAATTGCTCATCGATACATTGATTTCTCGTTCACTGTTCGAACGTGCTTCCTCTTTTTTTCCCGCTTTCCTACATTAAAATCCCGTAACAATTACATTGTTACATGACATTGTTTCTAAGAAACAGCTTCATTTAAACACATTTTCATGTAAATTAATTATTCGGTATGCTTCTCAACGATCAAAGAGTCCTTTCATTTAGGCATTTTTTTTGTAAAGTGATTTTTCAGTCTGCGTCTCAACGATCAGGGAATTGTTTCATTTAGGCACATTTTTTATAAATTGATTTTTCAGTATATGTCTCGACGATCAAAGAATCGTTTCATTGACAAACATTTTTTTTTTGTAAAATTGTTTTTCAGTCTGTGTCTCAACGATCAAAGAATTGTTTCAGTTAGGCACATTTTTTTCTCAATATGTGTTTCGACGGTCAGAGAATTGTACTAAATGGTCAAACGAAACCGAAGTGCGGGCTGTATATAAAATTTGCACAAATACATAACAAAAGGGAAGCGGAGGTAAACCGTTAAATTGCTCACTGACTCTGTGCTTTTTCATTGATTACGCAAACATATTTCGCCTGTCGTTGCCTTCTTGTTCCCGTATTTACTGTATTGGGAATATTTTTCCATTTCCTGTTTTAAAAACTCAAGCATTGGCCTGGTACAATATAAAAAGTAATAAAATATAGCGTAATATTTCAGTGTAAATAACATCTGATATTGGTTGGAAATGACGTCGATAATTTTAATTAAATGAACAAAGATGTATCTGATTCGACTACTAATTCCTTCTAAATGGCCATATTTAATCAAAGTAATATTTGTACGGCAACAACGAGTAGGGAATGTAACCTACCAGTAAATACATCATCCACCGTTAATTCCTAACTTGTTACTCAAAAATACATTTTGTATTCATCATTCCACATTTCCGTTTGGTTGTTTTATGACATAAACAGTTTTATCAACAACAATTTCGACAATCACATTTCTCGTATAATTTCTCAATCTCGTTTCTTGCAAATGAATGTATAACTGTAACTAAATATTGACAAGTTATTATAATAATCGGTTTAAGATAATATTATTATAAACATCTCATCGATCATTAATTCCTTATTTCTTACGCAAAGACACATTTCACACTCATCAATTCAACCTGTTCCATATATTCGGTGATTTTCGTGTCATCCCTATTCTACGCGTTCGAGTAAAAACAAATAACTATACCAGACCATTCAAAACGTGTCATCATAGTCCCACAGCAATGACAAGTACATTGTAAAAACTAGCCAATAAAGACTACAGCAGCCAATGTTTTATTCCTTACACACGTATATATATCGTTATATCGTCCGAACCGCTCTATGACCTTCGTTGACCTTGCATCCACTCCATCCTTCACATCGTTCATAGCTCAAAGTTCATTCTCCATATCCCGTGCCTGGCATTCGAAAATCATCGATCGATTCGACAATGTTGGAAACATCGCACATAAACGTTAAATGCAATTACTGCCTACGCTTATTATGGCTAATTAGCACGTGGGCGCACGCTATTTATCCTTTGTCCAGGACTCGTTAATACTCATGAGCCGACGGGAGGCAATTAGCACTTGGCTCGCTCGTTTTATTTCCACTTAGTTCAACGTCCAACTCTTCAGCGAACCTGTTCGGGTGTTCTACCGCTCTTTTCAAAAGATTTTCGTCGCTCTGCGGCCGAAAAACATTTCCAACGGTGCAGAGACTGAAAATCGTGCTAATGCGACTTTTGAAAAGTTTCCTTCGGCCACTGAAATCGTTACGTAGTATACGTTCGTGGGTGAGTCAAAAGTTGTCCGCATTAGTGTAGAATACATTTTTTGAATTTTGAGATAACACGAGTGGCTTGAGTAAATAATACTGCTTGAATTGTAAAGAGTTTGCTACTGTGACTTTCCGAGAATGTTTTCTATACTTGCGGGTCAAACAGTTGAGTTGCATCTAGACACTGTTGTTATGTTTAAGCATTTGTTGGTCAGTGGTCAAAAAGTGAGAAAATGGTCAAAAAGAAAGAAACTATGTTTATTCGAATTATACAGTTGTAGAACGGATCATTTTTTACCCACCGTTGTAAAGTAAAGAAGTTAAAGGTTAGGGTGCAAAAAATCTGAATAAAATATAATACAAAACGTAATGATAGGCTAATAGCACATTCAAGAAATATTGTAATCCTCAAATAATGACATTGAAAGAAATGTTTTGAATTTATTTCTTTAATATTACAGTACACAAAAGTGCATGAATGCAAATCTTGTTTCTTTTATTTAGTTTAAAGATAATCCTAAATAGAAAAAGTTCAAATTCCTTACCCAATCAACACTTTTATTAATACTGTACTCAACTAAAACAAAGAACAATATTTCCATGATCAGATCAAATAATTGCTTAGTTTACCGTAAGCTTCTTACGTGTTTCTTAGCGTCCTTCAAAAAACTTAAACGAAGCTTCGAAAGTGCTTAAGGCACCATCCTATTTTTCCCGAACTTTCATTAGCGCTACACTTTGCAACCCACACCGATCCTACGCCAAACGTACTTCGAAACGAGTTTAAGGAACCACCCTATATTTCGCGAACTGTCATTAACGCTTTCTTCCCGAGCGGCAAAAATTCAACTGAAAGCAACACTTCGAAACGGCTCGGAGAAGCACCTCATTTTTCGCAAACGCTCTACGTCTTTCCATGCCAGCTGCCAGTCGCAAACTGGTAGCTGTAAAACTTTTTTTCATCGCCCGATCGGTCCTCGCGGACACGTATCAGAATACGAAGTCGGCCGCCGCTTTAATTACAAGGCTAAACAATTCTGCAGGCGGCGAAACTTTGCGACAGCTTATCGAGACGCCGGTGACCAATTTTCAGTTAGCGAAAACTCTTTCGCCAGCCAATCGAACGACCGACTTTCCCTGGAAACTTTTGACGGGTTAGCTCATTTTTCGCGAACTTTCCCTTCGCGTCTCTCCTCGCACGCCATTAATTACTGAATTGCAGTACCAAAAACTTTCTTTTGCCTATCGGCAGGACGAGCCTCGCATGTGTAATTTTACGACGGCACGACATTTAACTGCGCTATTTTCGAACTTTCGCTTTGCCAATTGCCAATTTGTAGCACATCCGAAGCTCGTTTATGCGCTCGTCAAACGTCTCTCGTCTTTTTGGTAGGGAAAGTTTTGACAGGTTAGCGAGTCGCCCTAATATTCGTGACGCTTCGCTCACGTGTGTCTTTGCATATTGATGTCCTACTTGCGGTGAACAAAAAAGTTCGTTCGCGTATCAATCATACGACCATTTTCCACCCTTAGGTTCAAATTTCCCATAGCTTACTAAACGATTTATCAATATTTTTATACTAATCCACCTGTGATCAATCATGTCTGTGGGTGGAAGGTTTAGTCTTTGTCCAAATATAAGTACGGTTTTTCTCACTAGCAATTAGCATCCTCTACAAATGTTCCCAAGGCCACAATAGAGGAACAAATGTAGGCGCACACTTTCTCATTTCGATTATTTCCTAAAAATACCATATATATATTTCAGCTAAAGATATAGGTATCTCCAACCTCATCGGCGCGTCCTTCCACCCCCCTCGTATTCCTTCTTCACGGTACCAATATGCTTCCCTTAAAAATCCTCCCCAGCCCACAATCGAGCAACAAACGTAGGTACACTCGCTCTCATTTCAATTACTTTCTCCGTCTCATAGACGCTCCTCCCCCAACCCTCCCTAATTCCTTTCTCACTACCAATAATCATCCCTTAAAACTCCTTCCGAGCCCACAATCGAGCAACAACCGTAGGCACGCTCTCTCTCTCTCATTTCGATCGGTTCGCTCTAGTTAATATATAAGCCACGTTCGCAACGATGGCGTGGGCAGCCGTTATGCAACGGAAAGCAACGTACGCGGTCGGACAGTGGCGCGTGAGGGGTGGGGAGCGCGTGAGGGGAAGGAGCGCGAAGGCAGAGACGTCTGCGCAGCGAGCGGCGTGCACGGCCGGAGGGCAGGGCAGGGGAAGGGAGGGGAGGGTAGGGGAGATTTATTATTACTCGTGGGAACGGGACCGGTGCAGGCCACGCGTCGCGTGGGTATCGATGCTTTTCTCGTCCGTCGGGAAGTTCTGTTATTAGATGCGAACGATGCACACTCTTTGCCGGACTCGGGACTCGCCGATGTCGGCCTACAACGGATTTTTAAAGCTAATGCTTCGACTGCCGTGAGAGCGTTCGATTCGTCGAATGGCTTTACTGCCGGTTCCATGGCTGACTGTCGAGCGTTTGTCTGAACTTTTCTCGGCAATGAGCCGCCAATTCGAACGCATCATCTTGTCCTGATCCTTCGAAGCGTTCGCGTACGTTAGTCCTTCTCTCAGAATAGATGGAGCAATATTTCTTCGAATTTGTCGTTTATCTGCCTGACAATGGCTCTGGTTTGTGTTATGATTCTTTGACATCTGTTATTTTCCATAGGGTTGCAAGTTGTGCCACGTTCTGTTGGAGTAATGACCGTTTTTGCAATCTACGGCTTCTCGTTTAGAGTCCTACCGCAAGCACAGACTTTTTGTCATCAGATTCATTTTAGAGCGTATTGCAATCAGTAGGTAGACTACAGATGTTGTAAATACAGTTGTACAAAACATAGTGGGCTTTTTACTTTAAGGTAGTGTAGCTTACCGAGATTTACTAAAGTCACATTTTCATTACCCAATATTAATGTAACGGATAGTAGACTATAAAAAACATCAAACGCACAACATTCGTATACCAGCTCTCTGTACCTGAGAATAGTATGGGATTTACGTTGTTCACTTCGCATATTTGATTCAGGATGTAAACTTCTTTACGTTTGCTCTACTCGTTACAGTTTACTCGGTCTAGATTCATCTTGCTTCAAGGGAGTTGATAGAAAATGTTTGCGCAATGTATTGCCACCTTTTTCTTTGACACTGGATATTGCGACGACGTTGGTGGAGGAAAAGATGAAAAAATGTGCGTTCTGAATATGTGAGAAACGTCTGGTGAGATACGTGCGTGTGTGTGTGTGTGAGCAAAAGGGAAGAGTAAAGCATGGTAGGCAAATATGCCCTACGGATGTACGAAGTTTAGTGTGGAAAGGTAAGATTCAAGTACTTGAACAAAATTACAAATATAATGTTTGTTTACATATCCAGTGTTACTATGATGTATTTCATTTTCCGAAGCAGGACTCAAACTAGAAAGCGATACAAAAATTTGTATTACACAAACATATTTTGTACAACACGAAAATATTTTCACCTTTTATCAGGATCGACAACGAAACTTTTAAACCTCCGATTTTTGCGATAAATTTTTCGAGAAGCGATACTGTTTAATTTTCATAAGACACCATCATATTTTAATGCATTCGACTAGGTACAATACCATCCGAACCTATTAACACTTCCCACTTACTCCTATTTAAAGCCCCCTCCCCGAACACCTCCCACAAGCACGAAGATACAGTATCAAAAGTCGACTAAACCTAACCGACCAAACGAATCCTCTACTTCAGCTTCCTACCCCCACGCCGTCCACCCCCGCTTGACATTGACTCCCACGTCCCACCCACCTTGCCCACCCCCACCCCCCACACTCTGCCGGACGGAAAAAAGTAAACTAAAAGCAGATGGCCGAGAGGCGCGAGGACAAAAGGACCGTCTCAAACTTTATCGTCGCGCAAACTTTTCTTTCCCCCGCGGCGTCGTCGCAGCTGGGAAAGTTATTTTGTGAACGGCACGCACACCCCCTTCCGAGTTCACCCCTCGTTTCCACCTCCCCCCCCCCCAGGCCACCCCTTCGCCGCGCCGCCGATGGGAAAGGGAGCAGAAAGAACCTGCGAACTCGGCGAGTGCCGCTTATGTACATGATTTACATATGGCCGCGACGGTATCCAATATTAAAAGGACGCGGGGGCGTCGCGGCGCCTCTAGACGCCTGCCACCCTTATGGCCAGTGTCGACTGCGGCAGGTCGCGATCGAACTGCCCGTTGGCAGGCTAATTATTGCGGGTCGTTCAAGTTCATATCTCTGGGTTGATGCGAGTGAGAGTACAGTGGAAATTGGTAGAATTGTGATAAGGATTGTAAGTTTGTTCGGATGTACTTATCACTTTTTTTCATGTATGGTAGTTCGCGTGATGTCAGTATAGAGTATTAATATCTGTTAAGTCGTAACTGAACCCGAAAGGGACACTAAATAATTATTGCAATTTATTCAAGTTCGTTTCATACATATGCATAATATGAAAAAGAAAACTTTTTTTTACCTAAATCTGCATTGGACCTTGCATCACTTTCTCTAATCCGAACCGTTCAATGAAACATCGCAAAGTTATCATTAGCCGACCAAACTCTTTTTCTTTTGACATGGCAAGTGATTTTGCAGCCTTGTGTGAGAAAAATGGCAGTAGTACGCGACGCAAATGTAATAAAGATCGCGAGAGAGTAATAGGTACAAGAAGCGATGATGTGGTATCGTTTACCTTCATTTAGGTCGTTACAACTGAAACTTTTTGCACTTTTATGACTAGTCTTACGTCGAACAACCTACGATCGCATAGTTCAGTGCGAGACATCCGATAATTGTTGCAAGCTGTTCAAGTTCACTTATCTGACGTCACAAGCCGCTCGCAGACTTGTCTGAGAAAGCACCAGATGCACGCGATAAACACAACCCGAAGATCATAAGCGATTATATGCAGCGATTGAATACCGATCTACCCTGTGTCCAATAATAATTAATAAAATTTGATATTTTTTTTACAATTTTTGCTTTAACACTAAATCTGATCTTAACACTTTTCTCTCATAAAACATCCTATTTCTTGAAATATTCTTTGGCACTAGTCAACTTGTATAATTTCGGCAAGGGAAAATTTGAATAGGAATCGTAGTTCCAGTGTTAACCCACTCTATCAAGAACCAGAACGTTCGTTCGTCGCAATTAAAAATGTGATGAACACAATTTCTGTTTCCAGTCTTCCGTGTCAAATGCGAAACTAATTAAAAAATTGATAGGTTCGTGCGCTCGGCATCGGAAACTTGGCTGAGTTAAAGGGAATAAGTCAGTTGTTGTCTGAGGAACTTGCGCCACGTGTTAACGGAAGTGCTTATTTCGCTGCTATGCCAGGCAAACATGCGGCAAAATGTACACCGGCTGAATCTAACATCGGATAACGGCTCGAGTAAATATTAGGTTCTTCGTTTCGAGCAGCCGACTTCACGTGAAAACTACCAGTTTCATGCTTACCAACACAGCTATGATGTTCGTGCATGCGTTACACGCAAAGGATATGAATTCATAAATGGATTTCATTCGAATATTTTTCTGAACTTCAGCTTAACATCAAGCTTCAGTAAAATATTTCTTTTAAGCTTTGAGTGTTTTGAATGTAACGATTGGTCCATTGTATGACTGAAAAAATGTTGAGAAACTTTAACAAAGAGATTCTTATATCTCTTTTATGTTCTAAACATCAAATCGACTTAAGAAATCATGTTTGGAATACGTGAAGGATACTTTTTATTCGGGGCTTATGTACTTTATATGAGCTATTGATTTTGAAAGTAATCTAAGTCAACTCATATTTAAATTAAGGTAATTACGAGTTTGCGATTTGATAAAATTATTTAAAAGAACAACAATTATTAAGTAAATAGTATTGACTTTTTACCGAAAATGACAACAACATTTGTCATAAATTGTAACAGCCTATAAATTAATTGCCCAAAGAACTTATCCCGCACATTTTTAACCAATTTGTTCTTTCTCCGTTATAATCGGTCACACTTTTAAAAACTTCGCGTTCTGAAATCATATACAGATCATACAAAGAACGCCAAAAACATAATTTGGACCGTTTATTTTAGAATTGGAGTGACTCCATGTAAAAAGAAACGGGATATAAATAAAAAGTTTATACTACATTAATCACAAATAATGTGTGCCAACTGATTTTCAAAAAAATAAACTTACACTATTTCCAAAGTAAACCCTCCATTTTTTTACCCCAGGCCAGCTGTAAGAACGAAAAATTGTACGTTAAACTTGGCACAAAATTATACTCAGCCCAGCCCTTCCTTCACTCCTTCCTACATTTGCATGCAAGTCGCGCCATTTTGCAAATCGCACGACGCGGCGTCAACAAACCGGGGCAAAAAGTCTGCGCTTCGAATGCGGAGAAGCCGGGTGGGACAAAAATCACGGATACGCGAATATGCGCAGGACATGTAGCTATGATATATGACTGTCCTGGCGCTCCTTTAAAAATGCAACGCGTCAGGAGACGCAGTCGTGCGCGGAAAAATGTACTGGCCGGCTGCCCTGCGGAGGAAGCTCAAAAGCGAACCTTTCGAGAACGAGGTCAGCGCCATCTCTATATCTCGATCATCTCGATCTTATTAATCCTACTTCCGACAAGAATATCCAATTAGGTCGGACAGTCGCGGCGAACGAAAGGAGAGGATTAAGGCGGTAGTCTGGTATAGAGCGAGATTTTTCACGTCATTTTTCGGTTGGAATAAATTTTGAACCGTTGAAGTTGTCTTGATAAAATTTTACATAAGTATTCATTGTCCCTTTGAGAATGTATCTACATTAAAAAAAAATTATTTAACTATTTCCATGTAGTTTTTTATTTTTCTACGACATGGTCCGCCGAAAACCGCCTCAATCGGCGCCAACTCTGCCTCATGTTGTTCCATATAAGTATGAGCCAAGCCCATTTTTGGCAAAAATTATGGAAAATAAAATAATTGTTTGTTTAATTTCTAGCTTTCTAGAGACTAACATCAAAAGTCACAACACATATTTTTTTGCAGGTATTTAAAAAAATCATGCATGAATGGTCTAAGATTCGCATGAAACGTTATACAACGATCGACGAACGAATTTCGCGAGGCGAAGATTGCGATAGTGCGTGTGATAAGAGTTCGCGAGATAAGCGGATTTTGAAGGGGTCAGTGTTCTCTTTCCGCAGAATTTTGCGCATTTATACCGGGCGGTAAGCGGCGTCGCGAAACGGAAATGGACTCATTTGTTCGGCAAATATTAGCGGACAATGTAGGACAATTTTTTTTTTTTGCGGAGCGCTTCAATTTTGCCCGGAGTGAAATAAAGGCGATTTATGCGTTTTCATCGTCGGCCAAAATGACGAATCGGAAATGTGGAATGCTTCCTTCGCGCCGTACTTTTTTCCGGATGGATTTTGATAATAAATGCGCTTTACGCGCCTGGAATTCGGTTGAATTACATCGCTCGGATGGAGTGCAACGCGGCAAGCACGTGCTGTAATGTCTGCCGTGCACTGTCTAATGCTGCGAATACGATTCTCTGGGTTTATTGTTTTAACATTGAAAACTGGTTCGAAATGTTACGTTACTTCATATTTCGTTATGACGTGTACGCGGAGAAAGATTTTTTATTCTATTTTGGTATTTGTACTGATCGCGGCTGGCTAAACGTTTACTCACGCTACTTGCCCTATTTGAGGCACTCGCGGCCCGCTAAACGTTTACTCACGCTACTCGCATCGCTCGCGGCCGGTCGAACATTTACTCACGCTACTTGCCCTACTTGCCCCACTCGCGGCCCGCTAAACGTTTACACACGCTACTCGAATCGCGTGCGGCCGACCGAACGTTTACTTTTGCTACGTATACCTACCGCTGCTAGCCGAACGTTTACTCGCGCTACTTGTACCGCTCGCAGCTGGCCAAACGTTTACCACTACTACTTGCGCTACTCGTATCGCTCGCGGCCGGCCGAACATTTACTCACGCTACTTGCCCTATTTGACCCACACGCGGCCCGCTAAACGTTTACTCACGCTACTCAACACTCTCACGGCCGACCAAATATTTACTCGCGCTACTCAACTGACTCACGGCCGACCAAATGTTTACTTACGCTACTTGCGTTACTCGCCACGCGACAAGTCAGCCTGCCGAGCATGTACTCGTACTACACACGCGCCGAATCAGTCGGCAGAGCATTTACTGCTACTACTGGCATTACTCGTATCGCTTCTCGTGCTTACTACATGTTAGCGCCTACGCCGCGCATTACGGCGAGCGACGTTGATTGTACGCTGACGAGAAGCGTACGATATCGCTTACAGAATAATGAACGTCGATCGTGTACGCCCCCAAGGCAGCGGAAGAGGCGAATCGGATTGATTCCCTACACGAAACCGATGCCGATGAGTTTGAGGTAAACTTGTACTCGGCGAAGCATGGATGCAGAGGACAGATTAACGTAATTGAGGATATGATTGACGTACGTACGTAAGCAGAAAGTGAGGAGAAGTAATGTATATACATGCAGAATGTAAGTTTGCTTGAAATTTTGAACGTAGTTTAAGGATAGAAAACCCGAAAAGCTGAATCAAGCGTTTACTTTGGTGTTCTTTACTGTGCATAATCAAATGAAATATAGCTGCATGTTTGTAGAATTGACAAGACTCAATATAAACTCACACAGGTTTAAATAGAGAATAATGTATAATTGTTAAATATGTTACGGTGCAGAATGAATCGTAAATAACACATTAAAATATAAACCATTTATAAATGTCAAAGACATTTATTATTCTTAATAGTTATTTTCGAATTTTATTCTAAACTGCTTGAAGATTCGTTAATTAGAACAGATAATGCCAGCATAAAGTAATTATCCAGCGCGGCAGGCTAAGATATTTTGTTACTCTCATTCGCTGCTTTCAACCACTTATACGGTTCGGTTGAAAGAACTGTTTGTCCCGAATTTTTCGGCCCTCATCAGTGCGCCATTCTGCCCGGCCAACTTTCATATGCGCAAAACACCGTTCTCTCGTCAAACATTCGCCGCTGGCCGCCTTTTGTCCAACTTCTCCATTAGTCCGTGACAAAGCGTGAGCGTACAAAGGAACAAAAATTTTCGTACAGCGCCCACCGTACTTTCTGGCACAATAGCGTCCCATCTCCCTCCCCGACATTTTCTTCCAACAACCCCTTTACGCAGATAATGCACGACAACTCACCGAAATAATCTCAAATACGGATAACATTCCTTCGAAAATACATGTAGGTACGATTACACCGAACATTTTCCCCAATTATAACTTGAATTAACACGTCCTGCATCCACACACCCTTCTTCCATTCCGCCATTAAATTCATACCATCGAAAGCAATATTCGCAATTTCATCTTTACAAAGAGCCCCTAAAACGTTCTACCCCCTCCAAATCGAAGTGCATGAGAACGCACAGCGGCGAATGTCCAATAAGCACGCGTCGGCATTAAATTTCACTCGTTCGCGTCCTCATATCCACTTCTCGCCCACGAAAGGCCGCTTGTTCGTTTTCAACCCCCCCCCCCCCTCCCACCCTTAGATTGCCGTGCACGCCCCCGGGGGCCGAGTTTTCGATTACCCTCGAGCGATCGTCAATGCGCTCATTAAAATCGAAGCCGGGCGCGTGCCGTGCAATATCCGTCCGAGCGGTTCATTAATGGATGCCGGCCGATCGAACGTTTTAATTACGCGCCCGGAAGCGGGCCGCGCCATTGTAATTCTCCTTGCGATGCGAGAAATTGTTCGCGGCGCAGCGTCTATATCGCGACTGACCGTTGCGCGCCACTGCGCGTGCGCGCGCGCGCGTACGCTGGTGCGTAGGCAGGCTGAGACACCCACATTACTTTCGATTATGTTTTGATTATGTTATTTATGGTAGGTTGCCGATTATATATTTTTATTGTTTTTAATATCTAACGAAGATCGATGAACTTAAACTTTTGCTGAGATACAATAATACATGCAGTCCAATACAATTCAGAACAATATTTGATTGCAAATATAATCGTTAAATCAGGTATTGCGACAATCAAAGTAAAGCGGTAATCTTAATTAAATAAGTATTTAATATACATTCAGCAAAGCGGAGTAATTCTATCCGATTCCTCATTATTGACTATCATTATTCAATCAAAACAGTTTTAATCTTTAAATCCTTCGTTCACCGTCATTTAAAAATTCTTCAATTACAAACAGAAGCCAAACACAAGCAATAATTCGATTCTTATTTTCGGTCCGTTACTGATTGACGAGTTGCAAGTGCAAAAAATGGCACATAGAATAAAACAATAGAGCAACTGGCGGCCATTTATTTCTATTACTCAGAAAAAAAGGTAAACGCAGGGATCAAAATAAATTTAATTTTTCAATTCTCCGCGGAGTAATTGAACGGCGAGAAATCGGATTCCGATTGTGCGTCATGCTCGAGTGTGCATTTTTCACTGCTTGCGAGAGATCTACTTTCTGTGAGCAATTGTGCGAACGTGACGGGTGTATGTTGCTCTTTTATGCTGCTTCGAGCCTGCGGCGATAAATAAAACGGGTAATTCAGAATACAATAAAGCAATTATACATTGACATCGTAATCGAGTGCGAAGTAAAAGATAATCCCACTGCATGGTGTCATGTTAATATTGTTGCTCAGATAATTTATTTTACTTAATCAACAATAGCTAAACAAGGGATTCACAATCGATCAATCATTGTTCTACGTCATTTCATTGTTTGGCGATAAATTGATTAACGGTGCGTCGAATTTCTGTGCGAGCAGATGCTAATTGCGAAAATTTTTGGGATTTGGCAGGGATTTGCATTTTTGTACGAATCATGCAGGATTGTCGGGAGTTAATCCTTCAAAAGCTTCGAATCGCGAGCTAAAGCTGCCATTACGCGATCGCAGCTTCACAAATCCTGCGACGATTGTGCGACTTTGATTCCGAACTAATTGAAAAGTGGACAAATATAAAGCGATTTTGCATTGTACAATGTGAATTATTGATCCAACCAATAAACGCACTCATCGGTTTTTGCTGGATTGATACAAGTGTACAATTACACTTGCTGGAACGATACAAGTGTGTTTGAACTGAACTTTTCGAACTTTTCACCATCGTTACAAATGATCATTTACCTACGTCAATGAACGTTAAAAAAGTCTTTGAAAAATAAAGCGTTCCATCAGAGAAGTCATTATAAAGGTAAGCTTGGACTAGTTGTTTCGACTGTTTGCTAATTCTAGTGCTAATATAAACGATAATAGAAAACTAATATAATATCAGAGAACGTTTAAAAATTCCGAGTATTCGAAGAAAAAATTACTATTTACTTCCTACAGAAGGTTCATCCACGTAAAAACTACGCTACGAACAAAAGATTACAGTATCTAACCCGCTATCAGCATCGCAGAAGCTGTTGGCAAAATAAAAAAAAAATCTCAACACGGTTCACGACGATGGACAATGTCATTAACTCAACAATAGAAAACGGACCCGCGCACATTTTTCATACCGCAGTAATGAAACAAGAACGGGCCCGTGGAGCGAAAAAAAATTCTATCAACAAATTCCCCGCATTGTTCTCGAACGGTAAAGAACATAATCCGACGAGTGAAAAAAAAAGCAAAGTTTGCCCCCCGCATTCTTCCAACTTTTCGCAATAGCCAGACGCTAAAATGGCATTG
Source organism: Anoplius nigerrimus (assembly GCA_914767735.1). Lineage (NCBI taxonomy): Eukaryota > Metazoa > Arthropoda > Insecta > Hymenoptera > Pompilidae > Anoplius > Anoplius nigerrimus. Next base: position 1,473,491 of record OU612086.1, read on the forward strand.
GATCGCGGGCGAGGGAAGGAAGTAATGATCGCATCGTTCGCCGTAGTGAACGAAATTGAAATATTGCTTCATGAAATTTCCTTTTGTGACAGAGTAATTCGGACGATGAAAGGAAAGTAAGTCCAAGCTTCCGGCAAGCCGAATAATTGCGATGCATCTTTGATCAGTCAGCTGTGTTTGACAACTATGTCCGTCACGGAGAAATTGCATTGTGTCATCAATTTTGTGTAATGACTACCGTATTCGTCATGTGTAAAATAAAGTTAGCCTTGCTATAATATTTGGTTTTTGACGAATTCGGACAGTGTTATACTTGTAAGTACTACAATTCAATGACTTAAAATAATTAAAACTATTAATGATATAATTAAACATTATAATTTGAAAGATTGAGAAAAGAATTTAATAAAGATTAAAAAAGAAAATTAATGTTTATAAGTTTGATTCACCTAGTCAGCAATCTACCGACGTTTCGACACCTTGCGTGTCATCTTCAGGTGATACCTTATTTTATATTTTATAACCTAATTTTACATAAATTTCAATATGTTTAGAATTTGTTAAGATAAAGACCAAATAAAATAGAGAGCTGCTCTGAGGGGAGGCCTCCACAGCTGACTGACTAAATTTTGGTCCACGATTGGACACTGTCGTTAACCTCGCTGGCTACATATTGCCAGAGAATTCTTTCAGTTGCAAATATTTTTGGTCCAGTGGAAAAGTGTGCTTATCGGCCGCTTCGTTTGCAAATGAAACCGAGCTTACCGCTTCGAATAATTGCCCGCTTACGTGCCCGTAAATAGCGACCGCTCCCACGGTGGCCAGGTTCATTAATAAGGAGGAAATTAGTTAGGGAGGGAGGGGGAGGGGGGAGAGGAACTTGAAAAGTTTTTGCGGAATTGCACGGTAGCGTGCGATAATTAACGTCGACAAGTTATTTTTCTGCGTGGGAAATTGAAGAAAGGAGCTCGCGCCGCGGAACGGGCAACAATGGTGGCGAAGTAGGAGGCAAAATTACACGCGGGTAGGGGGGAAGGGTGGCACGACTGCCGCGAGGAATCGATTCGAACAAAAGCAGACGATAAAAAGAACGCTTTCGCTCGACACGGCTCGTATGTCGAACAAACTCGTAAAATCTATTTTGAACCGCTCGCCGGACTCTGTTCGGTCAACACACGCTGCGCTCGAAAGGCACACTGTGTTCCAAGAACATTCACGGTGTTGGCAAAATCATTTTGAGTAGATACTTCACGTACGAGATCGATACGTAAATGGTTTAATGTGTACACGTGATCGTTTTCCGCACTAAATTTCTTTGCGGACGCATTATTTGCTTTATGCTGATTTATTCTGTGCTAAGTCAATTGATTTTAAAGTACTTACTAGTGAGTAAAACTTACAAGAGTGAAAATGTACGTTACAAGATTAAAGTCCTGCAAGTAGTTAAGAATCAAGAAATTCTTAGAATTGGGATTAAGAAATTAGTTCAGTACGTGTCAATTGACAAATATTGGAATAGACCGTTAAAAATTAGATGTAACTATTTGCAGGACTGTAATCTTGTAACTTACATTTGTAATCTTGTACATTACATTTAGTTACTAGTAAGGAAACTTACAAGATAAAAAATGTAACGTACAAGAGTTCTGTAAATAGTCACATGTGATATTTAACGTCCTATTCTAAAACTTGATTACATTTGTACGCTTCAATTGATTTTTCCGACTCATTTCCGTTCTACCGATCTTTAGGAATTCATTCCCACCGAACCAAATTCCATGTTCTCACCAGACGCCGGCGCATTGAACAAGTATTACGAAACCAAATTCGTTCTCGCAGCAAATACTCAACGCAACAATCTGACATTTGCAGCTACTTGCAAGCATACCGTACCTTCCAACCTTTTCATCGAACCCCTTTAAACCCAACAAGCTACGCCCCCAGTTTTTCACGTATACCCATCTCATCATCACTCCTCATCGACTGACCCCCACCCCCTCCCCCATTCCCAACCCTCAGCCGAGGTCGTATTTCCTGCTTTGGCCCCGAGTGAAAAGCTCGTCCGGAGCGGACGAGCCTGAATGAGGAATCGAACGGCGGGGCCAGGGCAAGGTACAGGGCCGTGCAGGACGCGGAGGTCGTAAAGTCTAATCGGTATTAACGGCGGGGCGTGCTACAGCGTTGCGAGTGCATTATTCGAAATTTCCGGCGGACATTTGCGCTCGGACGTGCCGAGGCTGGCAGCGCGGCTTAAGTAACAAAGGTAAATGCATGGCGCGGCCGGCGCGCACTGCCCGCGGCACTGTGTGCACAGGTGCGAGCGTTCCGCGCAAGCGCGCATGCGCGCCACCTCGAGACGTGGCCCGCCACGCCGCCGGACAAAGTTCTACTCGTCGGCGCGCGATCCTCCCAGCTAACGGCACGTATGCGGAACGCGCTGGATTAGCAACATGGATAAGGCTGGCCTTGTTAGAGGGATGAGGGTCTACCGAAATCTACAAAGTAATGGTTTATTGCGTTATATGAGATTTGAATAGACTGTTGTAAGTACTGAAGTTGTAAGAAAAGACTGTTTTCAACCAGTTAATTCAATATTTTAGTACGCATAATCATTATGAGCCCTTGGTTTTGATTGAAGATCATTAACAACTTTTTTACTGTCCCTGTTTTCAACACATTACGGTGTACTCGTCATTCGTTGGTTAGGAATCGCGGGGCCATAATAATTTGATGTTGGTTTCTCGTCATTTGTGTATTATGTTTGTGTATACCTACATATTACATTACAATGATACGCATTTCGAAAGCGGAGAGTTATTATTTTAGGCTTGGTACTTTACGATATTATAAAAGTCTGTTATATTGTAATGATTTACCTATTTATTTTGATTCGCGTTTACTGCAAAATATGAATTGATACCAATATATGAAATATTGTTACAATTATAAAGTATACTATTTTCATCGAAAGTATGGGCATTAGTCACCACTAAAGAAGCACAGTTAAACTTGTATTACATAACTTATGCTCAGTACTTTATACATGCTCGAATTGCGAAGGTGTAAACTGTAAGAAAAAGTGTAAGACAAAAGTAAGTACAACTGTAAGTAGATCTGTTCGACGCGAAACTGTTCCGTAAACTGGTGTAAAACTGGATTCCGCAGTGAGATGTAACGAGTGCTGGGAAAAGATATTCTGCTGATGTCTGCAGAAAATAAAAATACTGTTTTAAGGGAAACCACGGAAGAAAGATATGAGGGAAGATAAGGGGTGTCGGATAGTTACGAGTGGTCAAGTAAAGGTATGTACTAGGAAAAGGTGTGTATATAACTAGGTTCAGTTAGTAACATTACCCTTCCTTTACATTAAACAATAGACAGTACAAATGACAAGAACACACTAGAAATGGACAATGCAGAACTCTATTAGAAAATTAAAGGTTAAATCAACTTTAACCAGCTGTTAAACCACTGAGTATTTAACTACTTTTTGTAAATAATTGCCTGTTTTTCCTGAAAGCATGTATTGTTGCTTGCCAAGTGCAAAATAACAAATATACGACAAACTCTTCTGCGACACAAAATATTTATTAAACATCATTTTATTTTGAGCCATAACAGTTTTCCACCAAAAAGCTAGAATACGAATTATGCATAAAACAAAATATTCATGCACTACAGACGCAACAAATTCTCTTTAGAACATTTGATTATTCCGACAGTAATCCCTATCACCCACACATACAACATTGGTATATAATTGGAATGCATTCCTTTAACTCCTCTGTTAACCTTTCACTTCTTCCGCAGTGGAAAAGGACAAACAGCAAAAATATTCAAATCCTCAACGTAATCTCCTATCAGAAACAGCGAACCGAATGTAAAGTAAAGCATTTACTATTCCGACACACTCGGCTATTTCCGAAGTAATCCGCACTGCTTATAATGCGTGCAGTGACACGTATTTGGGGCAAACCTGTTTAACATCGCGGGTCACCATCTGTTTCTTGCGCTGTACAAGAAAATTACTCACCCGCCAAGTGTAAAAGTATTCAAATTCAACGCGCTCCGTTTCGCTAAAGGCTCATTTAAATATGAACTGCATTATTAATTTGACGTTGTAATTGACGTTACGTGCAATTTTACAGATAGCCCTCCCTGCAACACCTATCCTATACTTAACACTGTTTCCCTCTAACACGATACAAAAAATTGCAAACACCTTGATACAACACTGTACTTCTACAGTTGTTTAACATATTTAAAAACTAAATTACCTTAATATAAATTTCTATATTCTGTATTTGACAATTTTTTGAGATATGCAATTGTTACGTTATTTGGTAGCAATTGAAATGCCTAATGCGAACTGTTTCTTCAGGTTAGAATTGATGAAGGTTAATCAAATCCAGGAGAAGATATACCATTAATCCTTTCAACAACTTTTGTAACTAATTCTATATTCTATATCTGACTATTTTTCGATATATACAATTCTTACGTCACTTGATAGCAACAAGATCATTACATGCCTAATGAGACCCGCTGCTTTAGATTACAATGAAGGAAGGTTACTAGCCTTTCCTCGCGGTTCACTTTTTACGGTGATTATGCAAGCTCCAAGGGCAGCTCGCATAAACTGCACATCCTTCAAGTGCACTCGATGGGAGTCGTTATATATTGACCATGCGTGAGATGCATGTTCGAGCGGTTAACTTCACGGCTCGCCAAGCCTCAAAATGGAAAACGTAAGGTGCCCGCCGATACTTCCGCGGCAAGTTTCTACCAGCAGACCTACCGGAATATTGATACATCCGCAAGAATCAGCGAAACATTTCGCGGTACATTTGCATGATCAACATTTTCCGCCAGAATGAACCTCCGCTACGAAACTAACCTATACAATATGTAATCCGAAAAACGTTGAACTACGACATTTCGAACGAGAAGAATGCACTTGGCATCCGGCAGATCCAGGAATTTGAGAAATCACGCTCGTCAGTTCAGAAAATTGACTCGCTTGTCCCTCCTGACATCAAAAACTACCCTGAACGACGAAAAGAAAAGTTTCCCCTACTCTTACCCTGAACTACCTTCACTGAACACAATTGCAGACAGGAACACGGGAAGAACGAGCGAAGCGATACAAATCCTTCGATTCCGAAACTCGCTCACCCCCCACCCCCAAGAGACCCGAAAACCACCCCCTTCTGTCCGAAGCACGTAGATTCCCAGTTCGCAACTCCAGTCATCGACACTCGACTCTCTCGTAAACAAGGCACCCCAACTTCCACCCCCACCCATCCAGCGCCACCCCCGACCGTCGTAGGGGGTAGTGGACGATCTCAGGAAGTGGTCAGAGGCCGCGAAGGGTCGCGCGCGGATTCGTGGGGGAAGTAGGTCGAGCGATCGCGAGGAAGCAGTCGTTTGGCCTGCTTTCGTAAGGAGTCATATATTTACTACGTGCTGTCGGCATATCGATCCTCGCGATGTCGCGCGTGTCGACGAGCCCGAGTCCTTGGTCCCGTCTCATCCCCTCGTGCACACGATTCGACCCCTCATTTCACCCCTCACTCATCCTCCCGACCCCTCCCCTTCTCCACATCCACCGACTTCCGGCCCTTTGAGCATCCTTCCCGCCAGTCGATGCTTCCAGCCTTCCCACTCACTCTTCAGCGTCACATTTGACCCTTGCCAACGAAGACGATCTACAGACGGTTCGGGTAGTCCTTGCAAATTGGGATGGTACGAGAAAGGGTTCATCTTTTTTTTTTGTTGGGAATGGGTTGGTGGTGGTTGAGAAGTGCTGGTACTTTTGGAGGGATCTGTTTGTCGAATTTTTTGAGGGGCAGATGAGGTCAGCGAGAAATTTTGAATTCATTTTTTTTTATCGGGAGTAGGTCACAGAGTGTGTTTAGAAAATGTTGGTACTCTTGGAGAAATCTGTTTTTGGAATTTTTTCATGGATTCATGATTTGAGAGTAAACGGATGCCAGTCATTTTTAAGATAGGCGTTGCATATAGGAATGGTACGAGAAAAATTGACTTTTTTGCTGGGAATTGGGTTGGATCTGTGTTTTAAGAGTTCTCACACCTTTGGGAGAATCGGTTTTTGGGACTTCTTCATGGATTCATGATTTGAGAGTAAACGGATACCTGTAGTCATTTTCAGGATAGATCGTGCATAAATGGATGGAGTGAAAAAACAACACTTTTTTGCTGGAATAGGTTTGAATCTATGCTTTGAAAGTGTTGACACTTTTGAAGAATCTGTTTTTCGAATGATTGTGTGGATTGACGATTTGAAAATGAAATACACCTAAGGGTGGACATTTTTTCTTGCAATCCTTGAATGCAGATATTGTACGAAAACTTACTAAAGGTAAATTAATAACAGTATTTGGGAAGTGTTGACACTTTCAAAGGAATCTGTTTTTTAGATTTTGGGCTGTATTGATTATTTGAAGGTGAAATTTGTTTAACCGTACCACTCGCCATATTTTCGGAAAGCTTTCGTAAACAGAGATGACACGAGAAAAACATCACATCTTTCCCTGGGTGTAGTCTGTGGGCTGCGATTGGAAAGTGTTGTTATTTTGAGAGAATTCTCGTTTCACCGACTTTTTTTACAAACATGATCTGAGAGTGAAGTTTGACCAACGGTGTCACTATTCGCTCTTTCTAGTAGTCTCATGCACAAGGTGGGGTGACAGGTGAGAAATTTCCCTTTTTTTTTTTAATACTGGGTGTTTCTGCAGGAGTGGTTTTCTCTCTAGGAAATATTATCTTCACAGAAATCTTTTTCACCAACCTTTCGACAAACGATGATTCGACATTTCGACAAAAATTTGCTGAAGAGTACAGTGGATTATTTTCCCAGAATGTTCTTGCATCCGAGTTCTTTTCTCTTAGTAGCGGAAGTGTGAATCTGAGTCAAGGTTTCCTGGAGGGTGAATTGTCAGGTGTACTTTGCAAGTGTCGTTACTCCTTGGCCTTCTCTTTATTACACCTGTGTAACAACTTTTTAACAGGGTGACGTGTTTAATGATTTGCTAATGAAACTTCAGAAAAGCTTCCAGTTTTCACACAATCCTTCCTTACAAAAGAGAATAATTCCAGAAAAGTGTCTCTATTTAGTCAACCTCAATAAAATAAAGACCGACATTTATAATTCTTAATTACAAACTGCATTCGACAAGCTACGTTACACTCAATCGACCCTTCTCTTCACAAATTCAAAAATTTCTTGATACTATAACCTGTTTACGGATTACAAAATTAAATTCAACGAACAGTCGCAATTCATTGTTTCAGGTAATCTTTGCGCACAGGGTGAAACGGCAGAAGAAAATATTTACTTTTTAGTCGTGGGCGGAGGGTGAGTTTGCATCAAGGTTTCGTGGAGGGTGGGGTATAAAGTGTGCTGGGCAAGTGTTGTTATTTTTGGCCGAGTGTTCCGGATCAATTTTTTAACAGAGTAGCCTGTTTGACGATTTGACAACGAAATTTTATTCAAAGTTAGGTCTATTTCTGAAAAATGTCACTTATTCGTTAGCAGTAGCAAAATATATAAAAAATATAAAATAAAATATAATAGAGTCAAGTATAAATTGTATGGAAAGTGACATACAAGTCGTATTTGGAACGTGCTATTATTTTTAACAGATCTCACTCTTTGAACAAATTTTTAACCAATTATTACATTCTTCGACTCGAAAGTTTTGAGAACTTTCACAAATCGTCATATTGAATAGTCGTAGCATACAAAACCACGCTCAACAATGACTGACTACGTCAAAAACACTGAATCAAACGCAGTACCGAACCCACGAGCGTCCCCAAAACCGGACAAGCAAGAAGAGAACAAAAGAAGCAGAATGAAGCGTCGATACGCTGCTTTGCAAATCTAATTTAATTTGCCACCGCATCCGCCCGGAATGTCACTTTTCCGTTTCGAAAAATGGAGCTCGGCCCCATCGACTTCCGCGCAAACCTGCGATTTCCATTTTTCAATACCAAGACCCCTCTCCCCTCCTCTAGAGTAATTAAAACCTGTCACTCTGCATCCAACGAATCCGGTCAACGTTTTCATTCGTGGACCCGAAAACAAAAGCCCGAAAAAAAGCAAGCGACGCCAGAATTCACGATACTGAAAAGAAGCAGAAAAAGAAAGCAGAGAAGGAAGCAGCGAGAGAAGAAAAAAAGTTGCAAATCACCGAATCGCGTGTCTTCCCGCACTTTTCGCCACCTTCGATTCCACGAAGGCGTGACCGGCGAGTATCGGCCATTGTAAATAATTCCCGTGCAGGCGCGAATCGCAAAACTGGCGAATCGCGATCCCCTTTCTTTCCCCGACGGCAGTCGGCGCAAGCACGAATTCGTATTGCGCAAATATTTCAGTGCCGAACTCCGACCCCTTAAAAGTCTCATTTTAAACTTTCGCAAGCCCGCTCGTCCTTTATACACTTTTTTCATCTTCTCTTCCCACCGTCTTTCTTCGTATCTCCCTCTCCCTCTCACTCCGCCTTCCTATCTCTCCGTCTCTATTCGTTTCTCTTATCCTCTATCAGCCACGTACACACTTTCCTTCTATCTTTCTTTCTCTGTCTTTCTGTTTGTCTGACTGTCTATGTGTCTCTTTTTTTCTCTTTCTCTGTGTCTCTCTGTCTGTCTGCCTCTCTCTCTCTCCTCACTCTTCCTCCCCTTCTCTCATCCTTTGTCACTCACATACACACTCACCCCCCTCTCTTTTTCCATCTGACTTTCTCCTCCCTCTCGCTCCCCAAACGAAAAACACACGTTCCCCAAAGTGTCCACTTTCGAGAACGTCGCTTAATGTTAATTAAAGGGATACGCTGAAATTGTTTACGTCAAAGGTCTGGCTCGGGAAATGAATTTCGCATCGTCGGACGGCGAGAGCCACCTATCCGGTGGCCGTAATTAGTCGTCGAACGAATTGAATGCGCGTGCCCGCTTAGCAATTTATTAAAAAGACGACCGACAAAGCGGGGCTAAAAATGGGGCCCGCGCTAAGCGGGGCGCAAAAATGTAATTTGACGCCAGTAGTAACGGCGCTCGTATAGTCGGACGGTGGGAAGGCGGTGGGACACGGGCAGGAATGCAATTAGTTTTAATTCAATCGTCGGAAGGGAAAGAAATAGAGGACGCCCCCGACGCGGAATATTGTGACGATACGCTTCGAGGAATGAACAAAATTTGCGCGCGACCTCCTGCTCGCTAATGAGACAAATGTATCTTTCTGCCGGCATGAGTTTCGCGACACTTTTTGTCAAACATTATGCCTCGATGTCGCGCGTGCAGAAATTTGATGATATACGTCAAGATAGACTTTTTCGCATAGTTTATGAGTATATTTATCACCTTCGATCCGTTATATATATGTGTTTGGTTCGGCGATAGTGGGATCGTTGTAAGAAGAACATTCACATTGTACGTTTCCGTTTATTTTTGGGTCCTGCTCAGCTGTTATACGTCATTTGTTCGATATAAAAAGAAACTTTTGTGGTATTCGAATAATTCTATTGTACACATTTAATTGTATTGTTGTTACTTACAAAAAAAAGGGTCCCCTATCATTTTTGGTCGTACATGATTAGTAGAATTAAATGAGAGATATATTGAAACTGAAAATTAAAATTTTGTTTTGTTATTTAGTTTTTGAGTATGGTATGGGTACCAAACGCAGATGCAGTCTCAGAAACTTCAAAAGTTGCAAATTTTAATTAAACAAAAAATATTGCGCTATAATAACGCAATGCTACAGAATATCGACGGAAAAGTTTTTATGCACCGAAATTAACCGAATTAATTAGTTCGTCAAACGTAATATTTTTGACCGAATTCATGAAATACGACGTAGCTTCTTTCCGAAGGTAATATATTTAATTGGACTTGCATTTCGTTAGCCTAGTTTCGACGAACGCTTCCACAAACGACTCGTTGACGAAGTCAAAATTGGCCGAGTATCGATATTGATTCATTAGTCATCCGACGTGCGACCGGAATTTAATTTAGCAGCCTATTTCGTGCTAACTCGGAATTAGAACCCCACTTGCGGTCTCTGCTACGAAAATTGTGCGGAAGAATGTAATAAGGAATCGAGCACGTGGATCCAATTCTGAATACACGATCGCAGCTTAAAGCTCCGAAAAATCGTTTACGCAAAGCTCGTCGAAGCATTCTCTCGCCGCGATAAATCGAACGATTACGAAGCGAGGAAATGCGAAAAGAAGAAGCGAAGCCGCACAAAAAGGCGAGCACGCAATCCGCAACACGCGGTTAAAAGAGAAATATCTACAAAAGACAATTCTACTGTCGTGAACATTAATCTTTATAAGAGGGATAGTGAACCTATGACATCGGCAGAGACAAAAAATTGCATTATTCAAATATTTATCCCTCTCCCAACTTGGCCAAACTTGGGCATCACTCAAGTAATATTAATACTCACATTGCTCATGATTAATGTATCACAAAATTATAAATTTTTCTACATGTGACACAACATCAGAGTTATGTTAGCGTCTTTCAAAATTTTGACACGCCGAACTCAAAAGGTTCATTACTGCTCTATGTCAATTAACACCTGTCAGCGATATATGAACCAATCAATTCGACATGCCTAACTGCAAAAATATAGAATGGGAACGCTGACCAAAATTTGAAAAAAGCAGATATCTGTCGACTGAGAGGAGTCTGATGTAAGAAGCCAATGACTTAACGGGAGAAGAAAACTAATCGAAAAGCGTTTAACGCCTTGAAGTGAGATTCTTAGCTACCCAGATCGAATCGACTCTCCAGTCTCGGGATTATATCTCCGAGAATCGGCCAATTCAAACTTCTGACCAAACTTGTAAGTACAATATCCGAAGGGCCGCTACCTAATTGCAAGGTGTTCCGTTACTTCGTTATGAGAACGCCGACATCAATTAATTAATATGTCAGCAGTGGAAGATCGGCACATGGACCCTTCAAATTTCGCTTCCACATATGTATCGTCCTATGTGCCCGGTACATATACGTATGCAAACTTCGCCAGTCCCGCTGTTCTAGCCTGAGCATTTTAGCGTCGTAGAAGACAATTCGAGACTGAGGTCAACGAAATGATTAGCAAACTACGGGAGTGAATTCGATTCAATTGGATAGCAAGGAAAGCCGGAAATGATGCATTACTCAATGATGCGACGGAGCTCGTTGCTCTCGGCGTCGGGATAAGCAAAAAGTCGGAGGGGAATGAAAAATCACGGACGTCGTAAATACCGGGTGGAAAGCCGATTAAGCCACCGAAGGTGCGAAGTAAAAGTCTGGAGTAAGCCGACCGCATTTTTTGGCAATGCCTTTTTGAAGTTTTGTCAAGAAAAAAAATACAATGAGATGTTATATATGCGAAATAGGTGTAAGAGGTACAGTTCGTTTGCGAAATTACTTTGGTAAGAAGGCAAAGCTAATTCCGGTATTAAGTGCTTGGAAAGCAGATTTTTGTTTTTCGCTTTTCAGTAAAGCCGCGTAAAGTGTCGCGTTAAAACGAACAGCTATTGGATTTGTTCGGCAAAGTTCCTTTCCGAGCATCATCAATTTAACGCGACACACCAACACGCACCGCGACGTCATCCAACCCACACCATCATCGATTATCCAAACCATTCCATCATCATTCATTCGACGCCAAACAAATCACCATACTCATCACTCCAATATCATAACCTCTCCCAAATCACATCGCAGCACCTCATAACACCCTAACCCCCATAAGCACGCCCAATCCCACCGCCGCCCATAAAAAATACACCATAACCTCAAACTCCGCAAACTGGCGCAAACCGACGAAAGAGCGTCAAAACAAACTTACCCGCAGCATGCGCAAGGACGATCAGCAGCACCAGGGGCAGAATCGCGAAGCGGGAACCGGATGTCATGCTTGTTGCTCTCCGCACGCGGCGAAACGATCGACGATGGATCACTTCATCTCATCCAAAAGTTCAAACGAAACGCGCCACCAAGTAGTCCAATTCACTGCGCGTTCCTCTACGAAAGCACAAACTCGCTCGAAACCGGTAAGCTCGCGCGCGACCCTCTCGTTCGTAAAATTGGAGGTTGCTCGTTCGAATTTGAAGCGACGATCGCGAACGCTGGACGGTCGAACGCGTACTGACGGCTTCGGCCGCCGTCGACAAACTCGCGCTGTCACTCGGCTCCGTCTCGCTTCCTCGTTCGGGCTGGTTCGGGCGCACTGTCCTCGTCGGACGCCTTCGTCCGCCTCCGTCCGCCTTCGTCCGGCTTCGCTCGCGTCGAGCTTGCACCCTCGCTCCCCCCTCCCCCACTCCGCCCGCCACTCCCGCTGGCCCACGCGTTCGCGCTTCAATCCTCTGCCTACGTAGTAGCGGCGGCTGTGCGGACGTCGTCGCGTGCCTGCCTTCTTCCTTCGTTCCTTTTCGTCATCGCGCTTAATTTCACCCGCGGCTTTCCGTTATTGTGTCCCGCCGGGGCTCTTTTTGGACTTTTTTTCCCGACCGTTCCGTCTCCTTGGCTTTTCGGCAGGACGCCATTCTTCTTTCGCGCGGGTGTCAGGATTTCGCCGCTTTCGTTCTTGTTTGAAAACGTCATTGGTTAGGCCGCGACTTTTCAAAGAGGAAATATTGCAGGCGTACTTCGACTACTCCGAGCGGTGTGTATACCGTATTGTTATAATTAATTTCACTCGTATGCTTCCGTAATTGCGGTCTGGCGGGCTTTTCTTCACTTTTTCGAACGATTCATCTGTTTCAATTTTCGGCAGGACGCGATTCTTCTTTGACGCAGGTGTCAGCACCTTGTACTTTTCATTCTCGTTTGAAAATATGATTGGTTTGGCCTGCGCATCCCTTTTGGTTTTGAATAATTCTATATCGTATCGAATCCCAGTTCTACCCAACTTTCATTCTTACTGTGGATGCTACCACGCATTCTAAAGCGTATTGTCATAATTTCTGCGTTCCTTTTCGTGACCCCGTTTAATTTCACCTACGGCTTCCAGTAATTGCATTCTCGTGGCCACTTTCTGCCTCTTTTTGGACGATTCTTTTTATCATAGAACAGGATTTTCTAATTGCGGTCTTTAATCACTAGCGTTTAGGATCATAACTGACATCATGGTCGTTGTCCTTACGTCTCACTGATTCTATCCTCAAAAATGTGCTGTTACTATCACGTATATGTAAGAACGATAATTTGTATCATGTAAATCATCTTATAATTCCTTATAATTCTTATAATCACGTTTTAATATTTCTTGTTTTTGATCAAGTTCTTCTTTCTTAACAAGAATCATAGGCATCCTAGAAGATGTCTTCAATGCTTTGCTTCTTTTCAAATTATCCTCATTTGATATACACCATCTTAAAATTGTGTGCTCACTGACATTCCTTCAGCAACTTTACGTTTTTTCACATCGTTGACCCTGTTTAGTTGCTTGCCTTTAGCATTGTGATTAATTTGGTCTAGGATTCTCTGCAATTGCGCAGCATCGTTTCCCCTTTCCTCCGTTCTTATTCGTCAACAGTTCCAAGCATCCTGGAGCTCGTTGTCATAAATCGTTCATTCCTTTTTGCGAACTCGCTTAATTTCACCAGCGGCTTCCCGTAATTGCTTTCTGCCGAGCTCTTTTCGACTTTTCGTACATTTCATTTTCTTAGTCTTTCAACGGCTTCAGTTTTGTTTCCGTCGTCACAGTCCAATGATTAGTTTTTTGGTGATCCCGCTCCGATTCATTGACAAAGTCCTTTCATTACTCTCGGTCGTTCCCATTATTGGTGTGGTTTATTCTATTTTTTAATCTTTCAGTTTTTCTATATTTCCTTGGTTATCCGTACGTTCTGCAATTTGCTTTTCACATTCCACAATTTTCAGCTCTTTGAATGCTGTTGTTCTCTCACGAATGCATTATCATAATAAAATTATTTCTCGTCGAGATCCCAGCAATTTTACTTCCTTTCTGAAACTTTCTTGTAGCACGTACTCTCCCAGCTCTGCTTTTTTTACATTTGTGATTAATTCCGTCCTAGTATTCCAATTCCGTCTAAATCCTCAATTTTTCTACCATTATCAACAATTTTCCGCACATTCCACAAGCATCTTTCATATGCCACCATTCCTTCATACTTTCATAATTAATTTCGCTTAGGGTTTTTCTAATTATATTACCTCAGCTTCCATTTAATCTTGACACTTCCGTCAGTTTCGAATTCTCTCGTACCACCTCCTCATTTCGAAATTGAGCAAACCATTGAATTCATTCATTTCGCCGATCCGGTTTAATTGCACCAGCCGTTCGCGTAATTACGTTCTGTCACGCTTCTTTTACTTTCGATGTTTTACCTACTTTGTCGACGATCGCATTATTAACTCATTTCGAGAATCAAGGACCGCTTAAATTCTAATTTATCGCGGTCAATTCTTTCATAATTACCCGTCGTCCAAAATTTTGGACTTCCGCGTACATTCGTATCACGATCGCGTTCGTCATATTTTCAGCATTTTCCGTCATTTTGAAATTCAACGAAAGCCCAGCGTACGTCGCTGCTCGAGCAGCAGCTTTAAACGAGTGTACCCACTCTCATGTTTCCCTGTTCCCTCCGCTTCATTTTCAGAAATTCTTCCTTTTACTCGCTCGCCATCTCAAGCCTCTACTCAAAATTCCACCGACGACATAATACGCTATTTCATATCGCCATTCATCCCGCGCATTCTTTCGCAATTAATTATACGCTGGATTATTTCCGTGACGTGGGCGCGAAAAATGTCGGTTCTGTTATTCAAGCATTTTTTTTCAAATTAACTCTCTTCTCATTCCTGTCCAATTAGCGACATACATTATACATTTACTGCGCAGTTATTGCCATACGCTTTATATGAATTGTTTATTTTGAAAGTGGTGTAAGTCCATTTTTTTTTTAATTAGGTAGCACATAAATAAAAAGTTTACATTAAATCATAAATTTAATAATATCACATTTTTATTTTAGATGGACTTACACCACTTTCAAAATAAACGGCCCATATTTTGACCGCGCTTGTTACGTTTGTATGTGTTTGTGTATCGGGTGAATGCAGTACATATGATCCTATTTCTCCGGTTTCTACTCAGTCTAGTCCTATTTAATGTATCCGCTGCATTGGGTAGCACCGTATACAGGTTGCAAATAGATCAGAAGAAAAGTCTACAATGTCAGTAGCGCATATTACATAGTGACCGCAAAATATATCCATCACTAAGCTTATACAACCACACTTGTTTTCGATGATCAAAACATTTGATTTCAAGCAACTGCATAGATTTCGCGAAACTGTCAATAAAATTAATCGGTGACAAATCTTTTTGTCCAGTGTCTAAGTTGACCAATAAATAATGTTCGATACAATGGACAGAAAAATAAAGCAAAAAAAGAGGGCAGTAAATAAAGAGTGCACTGCAATTATATATGACATACTATATACTGCACATCGTGTACTTTGTATTTTTACTGGAAGAAACGGTAAACACGTATTCAGTATGACAGTGTGACCATTTGCGATTAGTCAAATGCATTTTTCTTTCGTTCCTGAGCTTCGAAAATGGATCAGAGTACCCGCATTTGTTTTAGCACATTACGTTCCCTTTCCGCGAAAGGGCTGAAATCGTCTTAACAATATAAATATTTTTCTGTTCATTAAATTTTAATCCTTCTACCCCAACGCGTACAATTCCTTTCGTCTTACCCCACTTTGCGATACCACATCAGTTTTATCATACTCAAATGAAATCAAACAAACAACATATATCATAACAATCTGCCATCAACAAATCCGCAGTTAAAAAATATGTTTCTATACATTCCAGTAAACAATACCTTTCTTCAATTATCAGTACGCCTGACGTCGTCGTCAAGGTAGCGTCGCTAACCGAAACGATTTTCAAATTCCTCTTACCCGGCCACTCGCACGGTTCCCTGTTCTTATCATGCGCCGATTTCTGTCATTACACTTTACCATACAAAAATACTACAGTGACCTCCCGTGCGGCCGGCCAATGAAAGCCCTGGCATCAACCACTTAAACGCCATCCACAGTCTACCGCCACAAAGGTGGACAATTACCATGAACGTGTTCGAACGTGGCCGATGTCTCACGGCCATTGGCGGTCGGTTGCCAACGAAGACAACGAGATGCCGTTGAATTGCCATTAACGGTCCACGACGAGACACAGATCGTCAGCCAATGGCAATCAAGGAGTATCGTTCAATTTGGACTGATTTGGACGGACTAAATACAGATTGACACAGGGACGCAGCAAACAAAAGAACTGAACTTTCTGGACTACTACTATATGGTCCCTATGAGTCATCCTGAAGAAACAGCGTTTAACAACCATCATTACCTTGAAGCTCACGATAGTCTTCTACAGCCCAGAAAACGAGACATGAAAAATTGAATGTAGATTTCAAATTTTAGTCTGCCGGTTTCACGCGCATGCTAATTCAAGGAATCGGTTACTGTTACGTACATCGATTGGAATCGATAGTCAAATTTTGGCCATGTTGGGTTATATTGTAGTTCCAGAGCTCGCCCTGGCGTCGGCGGCCATTTTGTGCAACGCTTGTCGGGAGGATGGGTGTACAAAATGGCCTCCCGGGTGCTGCGGATGTAAGCAGCGCTTTTTGATACGACCGACGGCGTTGCGAGCTCTATTTTGACGGGGGAGGTCGATTTGTATTAACCATGGGAAACGGAAGTGGAGAGGACGATGGAAGGGTCCAAATTTGTTAGACGAGTCTGGCACGCGAAAATGTCGGCATGGTTTGCTCCTGCTCGTCAGATGGTGCTGCAAAAAGGGATTGATCAATTTTTTGGGTCATGAGTGGCCATTGGAGTCTTCAGTTGTAAATATATGTATACTTTCGATGTACCGAGTTATTAATAAACAGAAACAAATCGAGAAATTGTCTTCAAAATTCAACCATTTATATTGTACGTTGATTGTAAGTGGAGTAAAATTCCATCGCAGTTTTAAATAAACTTATTAATTAAGGGATCGTTAGGTATGTATTACTTTAATCAAACAGCGTCATTTTTGTTATCACTGCAAGATGAGCAGAGAAAATGTCAAGGGCATCAACCATTTTCGTCAGGATTAAATTTCAGAGAAAGCAAAAGTGTTACTTAAAAAGATTCAATTACTCCCTTGAATGATAAGTACAATTCATTCCTCTGTTGCAACTTTCTTTCCTATACACGCCTTTACTTATTTATCTACCTTGAACACAAGAAAGATTCGACAATCTCGCTCATTGTGCAATAATAACAACGGTACTCTCCCTAAACAATTGAAATGTTCTCCGAACATTCGGACTCTATCTCTAACAGTACCATTCCATCTGTTGCGCAGATAACACACGCGTATCGCCTGATCCTCTTCCTTGCCGCCGAAGCATGTTCCAGCGTGCTTGTACATGTTCGAGCATGTTAAGGAATATTGCAACATCTTGCTGCAACGAACGCCGCTACGTCGCGCCCCCGTTTCACGATAGTCTTCTGTTTCTCTGTTTCGTATAGGTAGCGCCACGGACAACCGTTTGAGGATCGACTGCGTCCGACGTATATTTTTACAGTTTGCTGCAGGACGAACAAGACAAGGAGTAGTAAACGTGATGTCTCCCAGTCCAGTGCGGAAAGGTAATATCAAAGAATCGACACCAATGTCTCATATCCTTCCTTCGCCGACATTAACGGATAACAATAGCGTCAGATGCCATTCAGTTAGGGCTATATTTCGGGCGGGACGCGATATACCATCATGTCGGTCTCCTTTGGCGGTTCACGAGAACTGACAAGGAACTGCGCTGCATTTTAACACGTATCGGAATCAACTTCCCCGTATCCCGACGTCCCCATGATACAACATGTTCATGGGGATGTGACAAGCCTTCTCATACACTCTAACATCGTTGATTAAGTTAAGAGAATCGATTTTGAGCCTTTAATTCGAGCGTCTGCTTCACTGTTTATCTACATGCGGAACGCCCATAATCTGAAATTTTTCTATATAAATCATCCGGACTCGAGTCGGAACGTTAACATACGCGCAGTGAGAATTATGATGGTGGTAGACAAGCAAAAATTTGTCACCAACTATGTCATTTTGTGTAACTATAGTTAGAAGAAAGAAACTGTGATCCTACATGATGGTTCTCTTCATTGAATGTAGGACATGTTTTTGTTGAATTGGTATGATAAATGACAAGTGAAGTTGAATATTTGTGTAAAACGTTTATAATTTTTACAGCGGTTTTGGGTGAGCAGCGCACCAGGAGGCAAACACGTGCAAGCGCTGTGTTAATAGAAAATGTGATGAACAGAACAGATGACAATCTTACCTCAAAATTACGCTCTAAAAGGCGGGAAAATACTAATGACAGTTTACTATCAAGTGCAAAAAGAACAAAAAGCAGTGCCAGAAAAAGAAGGGAAGTTTCATCATCTAGTAAACAAACTGTAGAGAAAGAAATTTCCCCAAAAACTGAAAAAGTGAAAAGTAGAATGTTTAAACAGTCACTATCAAATGAAGATATTGCAAATATTTTGAACAATGATGTTCCGACAACGTCTAGTGCATCGTCAGAGCAAACTAATGCTAATGTTCGTGCATCAAAAACAATGAGCAACAATAATTCTCTCAATGAAATTATAAACAACACTTTTTCAGATACAGATATGGTAACGCCAAAAAGTAGTCCTATTGTTGTAAATCTTTCACCTCACAGATCGAGGAAAACACCAAAAAAGTCGCCTATTGTGTCTTCCCCAAAGACACATACTGGAGCACCTTTGAGACTCTCAAAAACACCACGGAAATTAGCTATTATTGCAGATTCTCCAGACAATTCGAACAAAACATCACCTGAAGTCTCAGTGCCAAATGGGCCAGAGGAAGAAATTCCTGTACAATCACTTAACAATTCTTTGGAGAAGAAAAATACACCAGAAAAGAAGTCCAAAAAAAAGAGATCATTCAACCCCAAATTTACACCTATAAGGAGGTTTTCAAAATCTCCAAAGATAGTTTTAAGATTGACAGATTCAAAGTCAAAATACAAGACACCAAGGTCAAAATTGAGCACTGGTAAAAGAAGCCTTGGCAAAGATCCAATTGTCAAGATATCACCATTGAATACGGCATCTTTATTGCAATCACAGTCCAGTCTTACACCAACTGCAAAAAAATCACCAGTAACTGCAAAGTCAAAAGATTATTCAAAGAAAGCTGTAGAAACAGCTGCCAAAACATTTGGTATAAAGATACCAAGCGAGCTGTCCACTTTATATGCTGCAGCCATTCTGAACCAGCCAAAAGTAATATTGGAGAACATACCAGATCCTGTACTTAGCGAAGGTACACCGCCGGCAAAGGGAGTAACGAAACCCAAGCGTTTACTGTTGTCAACGCCAGGAGCGAAAATCCGGCGATCTTTGAACCTGACGTCGTCACCGTTGCCTGTGAACCAAACATCGCCAAAAGCAACAAGTAGTCCTTTCCACCCAAACTTAATTCAGTCTAACACATCGCCGGCTGGAAAGCTGCGGATGAACGACACTTTCAACAAGTCTGGACAAATGCTAGACGAATCACAACCATCATTATTATGTAATAGTCTTCTGATGAACAGTAAAGACAATGCCTCCGAATCTTTCTCCAAGAAAAGTGCCGACGAAGCTGCCAATGACATCAACGTAGCCGAACCAGAAGCCGAGAATGCTGCAGACGAAACCTACGACTTGTTAGAGCCAAAAACTCCTAACCTGCGGAACAAGTGTAGAAAACGGTCGTCACTGCAAGCAGAGTTAACTTCCCCGACTAACACGGAAAAGAAGACCTGCAAGGTACGCTTTGCGAATCCACTGTTCAACAGGTCATCGTCGGCTATACCTTCGTCACCGTTACAAATGAAGGACCAGCGGCCGAAGAGTATGTCACACGGCAAGCATAATCGCCTACTCCCGCCCATAATAGTTCACAAATTAAAAGCCAATGACATAATGAAGCTTCGACAAGGTGCCGGCTCACCGTCTCTTTCGAGTTCTGGTCATAAGAGACCAAGTGTCATGTCGCATTTTGCCGCCAGGAAGACCATGTTGTTGAATAAAGCAAAACGAGGGTCCTTGTCCACTGCTCATTTTGAGTCTCAGGGCAAGAGTGAAAAGACTACCTCGACGACGCCAAAGGCAGAAGAGGCCAACTGCGTGCAGTTCAAGCAAGAAACGAACAAGAACATTCATCCTGTATCACCGTCCGTTGCTAGGTCAGTTGCCAGGACTAACAACATTGCGCTTCTGGCAGCGAAACAGGAGATGAAGAAGAGATCGATATCCTTATCCAACGTAAGTCCGTCTCCGAACAGATGTACGAGGAGTCATCAAGGTTGCAGCGTGAAGAAACTCAACCTGTTTCAAATATCTTCATCGTCAACGAAAAAATCGGGTATACATTTGACGTAGCTTGCTTTTTCTCTTTCGAGTTGCATATCACGGATATCGAAAGTGTAAAATTACCAAAATTTCGTTGTAGACGTTAAAACGCCGATAGCGAGGAAAATGCCAAATTTTGCTCAAATTCATCAGAAGAAGTTTGAGGCAATGGAATCGCTCGTTGATGCTAAGAACCGCATTGCCAAGAGGCATGTTTCATTATGTAAGTATGAATTCACACGCAGTTTACAGAGTACATAAATTATATAAAATAATACCATGTAGCAAACATTAGAATAGTTTAGACATTTTTCGAACCGAGTTTCCTAAAAGCACATTTTTCCTACAGCAACAGCAGTGAAGACACAGCCACAACCCAAGCCCGATAGACCAGATCATTTGAACAGGTTCCAAACAAAACAGGGCATTTATAACAGATTTGGCTTTAAGTTGATGCAGCATGATAATACCAGGAATGCCATTCCAAAAACCCAAACTGTCAGGTAAAATAAGAAATTCTCAATATTTACATGGTAATTGTAAGTCCGGATAACTACAAAATATTACCTATTCTGTTGAAAAACATTTTCTGCACAATTTTAATGAAACCAACGCCATAGTTCATGTTTTTTACTCATACATTTCATATGTTTCAATTTATTTTTATTATATTATAGTCGTCCATAGTTTTTGCATAATTTTACGTGTCGGTTTTAAATTATCTGTATAGTTCATGTCAACTATGTATTAAAATGGCTTGGTGGTATCAATTGCCAAATTAACACAGACAATTTTTCAGGCCAACAATAAAGGAGAAGAATCGCGCTCTGCTGAACCATATTCGTGTAAATCGAAGATTCGAGCTCCAAATGAAGCTCCGTAAGCTGAACTCTTAAACACCGCGTTTTAAAACGTAACGCCAATACATTAGAAGTATATTTGTATGTATGGTTCTTACGTAGTTTCACTTCAAGTATTTCGCCATACTGTAATATCGTCTCAATTGCATCAAATATGTTCATTGTCTACCTTTACTAGTCCAACTATCAGTGTATGGACTTTCGAGTTTAAGACGTAAAGAAAGAAAAAAGAGGGAAATGTAAACACTTCAAACAGAGAGAGTAAGGTGGTGTATCAACAATTCTTCCGAATGCGTACATTCTTCAGGCGAGGGAGTGAACTTTTATCATACCGTAAAACTGATAAGAGCGGTTTAGGTATACGTATATATATATATATAAGTGGAGATGCACTCAACTGTCTCCTTACGTAGTAAAACATGACAGAGCGATGTAAGGGTTTATGGAAACTTGTATTCAAGATAAGATCAATAAAGTTGCTTTCGTACAAATTTTTGTTGATAACAACTCAAATACAATGGAAATTAGATTCCATTTGACTTTCCGCGCCGCCAGACGGCAATAACGCAATTTAACAACGTAGCTTCAAAACAAAGTTCTATTTTTTCCGAAGGTCATTGCATTGTTCTAAATTGACTACACAGGTAAAAATTGAAAAAGCGCAATATTTGTTAACAGCGTTGTAATTGCATGCTCTATCGTGTATTTCTAAAATCTTCCCAACACCATTGTGAACAAATACACGGTTTTGTACGTTGAAAGATTGGAATCCTATCTGAATTACCATCTTGTGATAAGACATAGTAGAGGCTTATCTCCGACCAATCACGAGACAATAGATCGAATTTGTACACTCCGTTGTTTTCGTGCCTCGCCTCAAAATATCATTCGATCGCAACGGTCAATCATTCAATTACATGCAACCATTTACAGCCATCAATCGGCCGCGTAGCATTTCGCGAATGAGCACAAAGACATTCGGCGTAAGTCTTTGTTTTTACGGAAGCGCCTTTAACATACCACGTTCAAGGTAACTGTCCCAAAACTATTCGAGTCTCGTCGATGTCATAAACAATCCTGACAGATTAACGTATCGGTTCATCCGACCGTTTAATGGAAAGGGTCGTGTCAGAAATGTTAATCGTCTCGCGAAATAATTATTCTCCGGCTTTATCGCTGACGGTTTTATCATAGCTCGCCGAAGGCAGATATCAAAATGGTTCCCATGAACAAAACAGCTGTTTTCAGGGTATCGTCAGTAAATGCATTGTCAGCGCAATAGTGCGGTGCCGTGACGTGACCGTGATATGTATCCCGGTAAAAAAACAATTGCGGGGGAAGGAATATTCTTAAGTGCGTAGGCATTTGTCTACGAGGGCGTATCGTTCGAAAAAGCGATCGTAACCTTGTGAGAGGGTAACCCAAGATGCGGCAGAACTCCTATGATCCTCGTTGTCACTGATTGATTGATGCTACAGGAAACGTCATTAAACAAAAAAGATCATTAACGATGGATGTTGTAACTACGAGCCTCGAAGCGCTTATACGTAAGTTTCCGGTCATAAGTTTAACGTAATACATCGGCAACCAGCCACTGACCCAAACTTTGCCGAAAGTCGGTGTTTCACTTCTAATGTCAATGAACAAAATAATGTGAAATTGTTCACGTTTGCTCATTGTTTTGTTTCATTATTAAATGGTGAAACATACTTATATATATGATTCGCTGGATTTGGAAACATGTAATGTACAGTGTTGATTGATCGCTATTGTAGAAAGGGCAACAAATCCACAAAATCAAAAGCCAGATATAGCAGCTATCGAAGCTTTTTGCGCAGTACTTACTAAGGAGTCTGAAGGTCCACAAATAGGTAGCAAGCTTCTGGCAACTCACATTCAGTCTCCAACGGAATCTGAAGCGCTTCAAGCCCTTAATGTAAGTTATTATATTAATGTCTTAAGTTATAATTTAATTTTCATCCGTTCACACTTTATTCAGTGACTATATAGTATTTCTTTTGTTCAGACTAATTGTATAGCATACTAATAGTTTCATTCTATTATTTAGCAAGGATGAGTTTACATGCCATAAAAAATGTTTAAGGACAGCTGCAATTATTTTTTCTTATAGCTATTGGATACCTGCATGAAAAGATGTGGTTCACAATTTCATGCTGAAGTAGGAAAATTTCGTTTCTTAAATGAAATGATAAGACTTGTTTCACCGAAGTACATGGGTAAGAAGACACCCAGTGCTGTCAGAGACAAAGTTTTGGAGTTATTATTCCTATGGACTAAACAATATCCACGTGAATGTAAAATCAAAGAAGCATATGAAATGCTTAAGAAACAAGGTGTAATTGAGGTTTGTTTTGTAATTAATACATTGTGAATTATCAATATTTGTTCAAATGTGTTTGAAATATCACATTTACATAGGATGATTCTGCGCCAATAATTACCAATGCGGATGACATTTTAAAACCATCAAAGGCCAAAAATACTATATTTGAAGATGAAGAAAAATCAAAACTACTTCAAAAATTACTCCAAAGTAAAAATCCTGATGATTTGCAAGCTGCGAACAGGTTGATCAAGACAATGGTTAAAGAGGTGAATAAAATTACATTGTCATTAAGCATATTCAGATAAACATATTTCAGATATGCATTCTGTTCTGGCTATCACATCATTCTAGGATGAAAGAAGAGTGCAGTTAAATTCACGGCGAATAATGGAACTTGAATCCGTTCACAATAATGTCAAACTACTCTCCGAAATGTTGGATTCCTATAACCGACTCGAAACTAGCGCGGAAGATCTAGAACTGATGAGGCACATTTACCAGGCCTGTGAACGTCTAAGACCAGTTGTACTAAGACTAGCGAACGAAACTCAAGATAACGAAGAAATGTTAAGTACGTATTTTTATCAAACATAAAAAGTTACGATATATCAATACGCTTTACTATAGTGTGGGTATCTATAATTGGGAGTTTTTTTGTCACATTAGAAGGAAAAAATAAGCTTGAGAGAAGAGACAATAAAGGGCAACCCATTTATACGTATATTCCTTTTAGGTGACGTTCTCGTAGCAAACGACGAACTAGGCCAAGTATTTGAAAAATACACATCGGTAATAGTTCTCGGGCAAGCCGTTGAACGACCCAAAGTGAACGACAGTAACACTCCGTCATTATTAGATTTGTCCTCCCCAACTGAAATTGATAGCAGCATAAGTACAAATACGAATAACGTTTCAAATCCGCAAACGGACATGGAGGCATTGGGAGACATTTTCAGTTCGTTACATAAAACGATAGAACCCTTGCCAGGATCGGATGCCAATATTTTAATACCAGACTCAACAATTATGCAGCCAATCAGTGTTCTCCCAACGAATAACAAGAGTGAGTACGTTGACTTCCCGGTTAGAGTCATTGCCACTTAAAATGAAACTTGCCACACCTTAGGTGAAAATACAAATGTACCTGCGAAGAAGATAGACGCCAAGGCTAAGGCTTTGGAGGAGTTGAACGAATTAGGAGAGTCTCTGCTCAAGCAGAGTTTATCGTGTACGAAAGGCCGGTTATCCAATGGAAGGTAATCTATTTGTCTGCATATTCCTCTCTTTTCTCTCCTTCTCTCTCTGTCTTTTTCTCTTCTCTTTCACTTTACTGCACCACGCTGCATGTCAAATTACTATTGCAGTAAATTGCCCGTAAATAAGGTGACAAAAGATCAATCTATGTTAGAATGTTACAATGCGTCGACGCTCAGTAACGTGAGCGGTAGTTCGTCGCAATTTGATGCGACCAATGTATCGTCGACATCCAGCACGAGGGAAGCCAATGCTATCGAATCAATTTGGAAAGCGACGAATTTAGTTAACGGCGACAATGCCTTAATCGACATAACAGAGCCATTGAGCGAGGACGTTCAACCCATAACCGGATTAAATAACGCAAAGACTGAGAGTTCGCCAAATGAAAATGCTGCGAAAGTTATCAACGCACCAGCTAGCACGAATAGCGAACCCGAGATCAAGTCTTTGGCAGATATTCATGTTAATCTTCAAGATATTAAACCAGGTAACATCTTCTAAATGCTCTAACATCCTTGAGCAGTTTACCATATGAATATATTATTACTTATTATTTAGCTTTTCAATTATTATATTATAAATATCAATTATTATTATTATATATCGGCTTATTACATAGCTTCTCAAATTCACAAAAAAATTGCTTTCACCTTTAGAAATATATAGTAAGAATGAACAATACAGATGTTTTTAAGTTTATTTTAATCTTATTCAAAGTTTGTATAAAGGAGCTTAATATACTGAAATTATATTAATTCTGTTAGCTACAAATCCACCTATGACCGTGATCGAAGAGAAGAATGGCATAAGCGTCGTTCTACATTTCGTGAAAGATAGTCCAAGAGAGGATGTAACCGTGATAGTCGTTACGACAATGAGCAAAAATGAGAAGCCACTCAGCGATTACTTGTTCCAAGCAGTTGTGCCTAAGGTATTCAGTTTCATCGGAAACGAAATCTGATCTAACCACCTTGTTCAATCGCGCGGCATAATGAAAAGTTTCTGTTCGTAGAGGTGTAAGTGCAGGCTTCAGCCACCGTCTGGAACGGATTTACCGGCACACAATCCATTCCTTCCGCCATCAGCGATCACGCAAATTATGCTAATCGCAAATCCTCACAAGGTAAATCGAAATTTCAGCCCTGCCACTCTCCCCTTGTTCACGCTCACCTAAAATAACTCTTGCCGGGACACCTACAGGAACCCGTCTCCTTAAAATTTATGCTGAGCTACACGATGGACGACGAGACGATCACGGAAATGGGCGAAGTGGACAGACTGCCTCATCTGTAAAACTGGCAAGAGCGGTTACTTAAAACGACGGTGAAACGATACACTCGGAAAGCACGGAAGTAACGTTTATTATATAGAGTTATAGTTTTTCAACATGGCACTTTTTAAGCGCTCCACCCACATGGATGTCAGTTTAGCGAGCAGAATCTGTGTTAATTTCACTTAAAACCGTTCCTACGGACGCCTCTTTCATATACCCCTTTTTTTTCCTTATTTTTTGTTGCTGATGGCGTTACATGAAATACAAGGATATGTTCGTTAACATATAATCAATCCCGCGTGCATCTACTTCTGAAGTAGACGTTCTGATCCTGTGTAATCCTACTTTTAAGACTGGAACTTTATTAAGGTAGACATGTTAAGATTCTGTGATGTACGATCTTGAATTGCGGCGAGATGCATGGTTCGCTGAGGAAACGATGAACCTTGCCGCTTAAGACAGTCAGTTGAAATCTAATGACGGCCATGTCATTAATGATTAAGTGCAGCGAGCTGGTTCCTTGTCGGTCGTTGAACGAGTTGTCAAGATTCGTTGCCAGAGTCCACTTTCGTCGGAGTTTAAATTTGCTGTTCCGCGTGAAATGTATTGTGAAGCGCAAAATTCTTACATTCCATATTAGCGTGGCGTATATGCAATTTTAGTCAATATACGACGTCATTTATAAGTACTTACCGACTGGCGACTACGGAGAAGAAGTAAGCTGCTCGATTTTCGAAAAAAAGTGACGCACTGGTAGAATGCGTCCGAGCTATAATCTAAAGTGCAGTTTTTATTTATTCGACAGTCTCGCGCGATTGTCGCGTTGTTAATACAAGCTGTCTCGAATGTATTCGTTCGTTTGCTTTGAATTCGAATTGCTTCCTCCGAGCGTAATGCGCTTTGATGTAAAAGATGTAACAAGTATGCAATATGTACTTGAAACGAAACTATTACTCGTTGATATCGACATAGCTTCTCGATCATGTCAAAAATATATTGAATTTCCGACTTGTACTCAACCTGATGTAAACGAAATTACATTGTTTGACCTTTGCTGTGCAAGTAACTTCTCTTTTTCCAACATTCGCCGGTGGGGCTGTAAAATAGGTGAAGCTGTTGCGAGGCCTTTTCTTTCAATTACTGCAGTTTTACAGCTTCTTTTCTATTTAACGCCAGGAAACCAAACTTAAATCTGTACACAGCGTATTCGGAAAGAGGCCGGACTCCTATCTGCCAATTTCCGATTGGTTTTAACCAACTGAGCTACCCAAGAATCACTCAAATTCTTTCCACATGTATGCCGTGTAAACAACACATCCTAATTATACTAGATGTCGAGCAGTCTGAAATTGAAACTGATCTTGGCCCACAAATTCTGACAGGATAGTCTCTAATATTCTAGACATTGTCAGCCACGTGATCAAAAATTTCACCAGTGCCTACGAGTCCACACACAGCCGAATCCGCAACGCTTTGCTTGTTTTTTTTTTTACATCCTGAGCAGGAAATGTACAACAAAAGCATCCTACGGAGGGTCCACGCACAGCAGAATCCGTAAACTCAAGCATAAGACAGAAGTCGTCTTCAATTGTCAGAATCGCGGATGTCTCATCCGACTTCTGAAACTGTAGAGAGTATAAACGGAAAAATCTCGTACTTAGCGGTGGACCGAGTCTTCCGATTTTACATCGGTTGATCGAAACTATATACCAGGCTCTTCTTTTTCCGCATATGCCTCTTAGTCTACAAAGCATACACACCACTCCTAGAAGCCCGAGATACGATATCCACCACTGTTGAACATAATAGCATTATTTTTAACACTACACGGCCAATCGAAGACGATTTAGGTACCACGGAATTGCAATTGACGTTGAGATATGATACAAGTATGTTGATTGAATCTTAAGAGGCACAGAAGTTTGTATTATTTGTAAGCGTGAATGTGAATACGAAAAGTTAATAATGGTATTGTACTATCTACGATTATACGGTCTTTCTGTTTCTCCCACCTCCGCGTATCACGCAGTGTAAAGCCGGAAGTGTAACTTAATTTAGACGGTAGTGTAAAGTTACAAGCCTGTATGTAAACTAAGCGCTTAAACTTTTATGAAATAAAAGAATTTGTGAGAAGTACAGTAAAGATAACACACAAAAGAAGTACTATCTTCCAAACTTTTTTACAACAAATCAACTTCAATGGACACTCACTTCCAATCAAGATATTAGAACATAAATTAGCCGTAGCTATAAGATTTATGTTATGCGATCTATTATGCAATTGCGGCTCCCACAAAATGTATTTACATTTAAAGGTCGCCTGTCTTTTATGTAGCCGTAGCGTTCAGTTGTAATCCTTCGGCAACGCTTCTTCGTGATTCTCAAACTATAGCAACAGCGAAAGGATATTATTACTTCAACGAGCGCTGATGCATCTGTATATTTTCTAAATAAAACATAGGAATATAGAGTACAGCTAACGTTACACAAAATGGTTCACACCATGAATGCAAGTACTATAATTCTAAATTATTTCATAACATTATCATGACTATTGGAGGAAAATTCAGACGGATAAATGTAATCAAAAATAAATCTTAAAACATTATCAATCTCTTTATTTCTAACTTGACGGGAGAACCTCGTCGCGAAATGCAAGTGCGGTCACAGCCTTCTGATGACCCTGATACTCTCGCTCTACAGCTCCTGTTGACACATTCCAGAGTCGTGCTACCCCATCTGAAGACGCTGAGCATAACATAAAAGAAAGAAATAGAAATTTATATTTTAATAGTACTTATACATGAAACACTCACAGCACATATTAAAATGAATATTCTAATAAGTCAGAATGGATATTTGCAAGAGGTTTAAACTTTATACAAGTGAACATACCAGTGAAAATGTACTGAGAATCAGCACTGAAAGCGGCATCCCAAACCCACCGTTTGGCCTCATGTTGAAGGACTCGTAGCTCAGAAAAATCTGTTGTTCTCCATACTCTGGCAGTTTCATCCGCTGACGTAGTCACTAAAAGCCTGAAACCAATATTATGTATTACGTGGAATAATAATTAAGCATTAATTATTAACCTTATTTAAATTTGAAAGCATGCATCCATATTTTGAACATATACTTTTAACTCTATCCTTACATAGAATCTGGACTGAATTTGCAACGAAGAGCATATCGCTTGTGCGCTGTGAGTTTGTGACGAGGATTGAGCCTAGTCGGTTCCTCAGCTACACCACCTGTCAGTGTCCAAATGTAACAATGACCCTTATTATTAACTGCTGCCATATATGTACCGTCCTGATCAATAGCAATATTTTGTATTGATGCTTCAGCTTCAGGGATCTATAAATGATGACCTTATGAGTTGACTAGACCAGTAATAGGAAGTTATCGTATACTGATTATAATACCAGTTGTTCATTATGATCTGAACGTAGGTCCCATAAATGTATAACTCCACTTTGGTCTCCAACAATCAACTCTGCTTGATTTGGATGTAAACACACACAATTGACAGGAGCAGATACTTGAAATATTCTTTGACAATGAAAACTGCTTGATCTAGAATACATAAACAAACATTAGTTTTAAATTTGTTTTCTCCCTGTAATATTTATTTAGTACTGCAATACCTTAGATCCCAAATTCTTGCTGAGCAGTCCTCACCACCAGTATACATCCATTTACCTTCCTCCTATATTTACGTGTATAATAAAAGGAAGTTATTGGATACAATGAAACAACCAATAAAGCTTGTTCATATTTGAGTAGAATGTTTAAATGACAATGAAATAATTTACCTGAAAACCCAGCCCAGTAATATTTTTAGAAACTCCCTCATAATTCATAAATGGATTAGGATTACTTGATGCTATGTCATACATCCGTATATGCTGATATCCTGCAGCGGCTATAACATTCTTATCCGGTGTAATATCCAGAGCGTTCACTTGCTACAATGTTTGTCAGGACAATAATCGTAATACAGAGATAAATATGAAGCATTGACACAGTAAATGGCAAAGGATACAGAGGCTGTGTGTTGTGCTGTACGTTGACAAACTCCAGTATGAGGTTGCCATATCTTAATAGTATGGTCATAACCTCCTGTAACAAGAATCACTTGTTCGGTGCCGGTATTTCCGTCGGCTGTCATAATGTCATTCAAATAAATGCATTAATAATAACAAGCTTTTATCTAATTATATCACACTTTTATTTGCCATTTATCTGTCGAACTACATGACAAACATGCTTTTGCTCGATTATGGCAAAATGTAAACACTGCTCTTTTCTTCCCAATTACCCATGATACACATGGATATCAAGAACCATTCTTAATATTTGGTAATTGATAAGTAGACACGTGCCATTGTACTACGGCAGTACAGTATTTATATATATTATATTCCTATACGTTAATAACATCGTTGTCAATTATAAGCGAGGTTTGAGTGTAGACCAGTGTAGACTGAAACACAGATGTGAACATGTGCAAACGCAGTGACTACACTGCGGGAACATTTGATGTAGAATTCGACAAAGCTGACAGCAATCTACTTTTAGAGTACTTCATTCGTTAACAATTAATAGTTTGTGTGGAGGTGGATAAATGAGAAAGATCTTATTATTACAAACTACTTTACTGACAATTGCAGTACATTATTTGAGGACACTGTAAAAAATAAATAATTGATGGAATCTGCCTGGTAAAAGTGTACTAGTTTTGCGCGTGCTTTTATCATTAATTCTATGAACTAATCGTCGTACCTTTACAAAACTTATCATTTATACGCAAAAAAGAGAATAACATATGTGTTTAGAAGTGATTGAATGTTTTTATTTACACACAATTCTACGTAGATATTCGTCATTGCGCACTGTTTACAAACTGAGGATGACATATATACATACGTGTATATATACCGTAGCTTTACAACTAATTAATGCATACAAGTTTTTAATTACAAAAACTTTTATGTCATTGCGATTTGTACATAAAGCTGAGGATTTCCGTTGGTCCGTATAAATATAAGTGAAAGATAGGTGATTAAACGGCATGTTCCTTCACTGGTTTCACCTTACGTGAAGTGTCAACTACGTTTTTCTCAGTGTGTAACAAGTATCATTCTAACCGAAACGATTCGTAGTCCGATGAAGGTATCAAATCAAATAAAACTCGACTGATTTTTTACTACCGTCCGGTAAATATGAACCTATAAATACATTGATTTTACAAATTATCTGTACACGCTATCTACGTTTCTCAGTTCTACAATACTTCGGCTCCTGAGGTGTCCCGCTAAACACACGGCATTCGTGCCTCTACTCATAAAATATCAATGATTTAACACCTTTCCCATACACCATTCATTTGCAACTGACGAAACAAAAATAGCACAATTAAAGTGTGACGTTACAAAATTGTGTACGCTCTAGAACGTTAGTCGCTCAACAATTTCTATCAAAAATCAAATCTAACGATCTCTCGCGGCTTCTCCGGGGGGTATAACTATAAATTTAAAAACTTATGGCAGTAAGGTACGTTCTCCAACCGAGAAAATATTTGTCGTTTTTCCAGGCGAGACACTTTCTGTACATGTACATCATTGTCACAATATACAACATTATAGGCGGAAAAACAAGAATTGACGACATAAATCAATGAACTTATCACTCGTTAAACTTCACAATTCGGTTTTTTTTATCCAAATCAAATACGTTGCATTGAAAATCTAAAATACAAAGTTCATATGTCTAAGATTTGTCCACTGCGTGTATGTTACAAATATATACCAAATGTGAGTTTACGCTTTTCGTACATTTTATGGCTAAAAGAATGTCACAGGTGCAACGGACAACGATTACAATTTCCAAGTGAGATTTAAGTGATTATTGCTAACAATTTCCGTCATCAACTTTAACCGAGATACAATGTCTTTTCTTGCATTTGTTGAGTGCGAACATTAGTCAGAAAAAGTGCGAGTCTTTTGATTGCCCACATGGCAGACGGTAACGTACAAATATAATATTAACCATTGTTCTTTCGTGGTTCCTTTATCCGCATATCACGTTAGGGACGAAACAGGCACCTTTTTCAACTAATACCGATTTTGTTCTGGCCAGTCAGAAAGAGGTAAACGATATGATTGTATTGACGAATGTTCGAAAATAGAATCTGCGCTTGAATGGACGTACATATATGCGATTGTATATACCGACATCTTATGTTTCACGAACGTGCATCATTGTATCAACGATCATAGCGTATAGAAATTTCTTTAGTTTATCAGGCCTTTCCCATTTCCGACAGTCGTAACATTAGATTTCCTATTAAACGATATTTGACACACAGTACTTTGAAAATAGAAAATATACATCTTTGCGCTTCCATGAATTCTGTATCAAGTATGACGTGTTGCGTCATGTGAACCGAGTCGCGCTGTAGGTAGTATGTTACATGTAACACTATTTCAAAATATCTTATATTGAACACCGTAACAGCGTCAACATTTCAACTTCAGAACCGAAACGAAACGTTCATCGAAGCAAATGAGTTCTCCCTTCCGCTTAAGCGATCACAACGCTCGACGCCGACGAACAACGAAAATAATCGACGCGAGCCTCAAAACACGCACGTAACGTTTCTGTACAATGATTTCGATTGGCAACCAGCGTTTGTAAATGACACGAAACAGTATCGAAGTGGAAAAAAAAGTATCATAAAATACGTATTCAACAATCTTCTCGTACAGCCTGTTCCGTGTTAATAGAAATCATTCGACCGCAAACGAGCAGTATACAATATACGGAACCAAAACGTTGCCTTGTTTCGAGCGAATGATATTTGCTATAAATTTACACGATTCATTACAGTCTTTTCTTTGGTAAAGAACCAAATGCCGATATTACGGTCGCCTTCGTGCCGGTCGCCGAAGACGTTAACGTCGTCAAGGTTGGTTGGGACAACAAAACTGTTGACTTTACCGAGGCAGTGGCACCCGTTGCCACTTGGTCCCATTTGCTTTTCCTCTTCTTCGCATCCTCCTCAGCCGTCGTCGCTGAACTGTTGGGTCGTTTCGCCGTACCCGAGACAATCTCGATTTTCGTCTTTTCCTTCCTCGCTTTCTCTAACTTATTCATCTCGGTCTTTTGTACCTCGGCGAGCTCCTCATAATAAGAGTCCTTGCCCCATTTGAATGGATCGAATCTGTCCGGAGGATAATTCGTACCCAATTCGTTGATGCTACAAAACTGAATTAATTTCTCATAAATGGATGGATTTCTAAAGTCTTTCCTCTGCTGTATGACTTTATTCATGTCCAAACCGCAGCTCTCCATTTTCCTAAAGAGCTTAGAAATTTTTTCCTGTAATTCAACAGGACACTGCCCCGTCGGCTCTGGCGGTATCGTCACGCCATACGGATCTGTTTCCCCATCTGAAACTAAATCCCCTGGACGAGATGGAGATTGCTCAGCGGTCGAGGAAGGCCTTCCGTTCTCTGATGGCTGTCCCTCGACCACCATATGCACAGCTCCCTCATCGTCGGAGACTATCGCATCATCGAAATATGAAACCAATCTCTGCACCTTTGACGTTACATCCGTCACTAAGGTGGGCGCATTTGACAAGTTGCTATTAGACTTGCCACCAACACTGGAAGCAACGTTGGGACTATTTGAGGCTGATCTGCCAGATTTGGGACTGGTGAGAGCCTGGGGCTGACCGACTTGGGCATTATGCGGGGCGGCCCCCTGGGGAGTGTTCGAATTCTCCTGAAGGTCGTCTTCCACCCCGTCTTCGCCCTCCGAGTCGGTATAGGTGGCGTTGAGAGATGCCAGAGCAACACTTTGTACAGACATGGTTAGTTGGCTTTGAGTGTCCGCCGTGCTACCAAGCAATATTTTGTGTTGGAACTCACCGGTGTAGCGTTGAGTTGTTTGCTGTAGGGCTTTAATTCATCGATATGATATTCAAATTTAATGTGCCCCAGTGTGTGTTGGAATGTTAAATATTAATCTGTAACAAAAACCAATTCCTCCTGTAATATTATGTATACCGTAATTATGGCGTTTAATATAAGTACATAGTATACTTTTTAGTAAATCGGAAGCAATCACAGGTCAATTCCTGCCAAAGCTTCAAACTCGACCGACCACAAGCGAGATTAGCTATGAAAATTTCTGGCGCGTCAAAAAGCAAAGTTCACGTTTGAGGTCAAATTGACAGTCTTGCACAGGTTAAGTCATAAGATACAATGGATTACGTTAAGACCCGTGCACTTCTACCAACCTGAGTACGGAAATCCGCGACGTTTAGACTCATCCAACACATATTTATCCGTACGTTACAGTAAATACATCAATTTACCGTTATAAGCAATATTTTTCAAATCTAACGTTGATTATCATGAATGCGATACACTTGTATATCCGAGGAGCTTCGCTTTGTTGCGAAACACTAAATGCGCATGCGCGAATCTCGGATACGTGTTGTCTTTCAAAATTAGGGCGAAATGATAATCTGAATGACGACAAATGAAAGGGAAAAGATACGTTACTTGATATACATGCACGGCAATGTTTTCTCTCGTATAATCGTTGGATTAATCGGCAATAAAGTACAATCCAAACGGCACTAATCTAAGCCATTGAATACAAAATCACAGATGGTGTTGCTGACTATTAAAAAAATTCCTGCAGCCAATTCGATACATTTATTTTTCTCGACGCCCTCTACATCGAACATGAAACTCAAAATTGAAATTAAACAATAAACCCTTGCGCGACGTTCGATGTATTCATTTATAATTGTTTTAATAACATTCGCATTGTTAGATTCTCCATAATAACACTAACTGAGTAAAAATATATTAAATGAGCATTAGCCTCAATAAAACCGCACGTGTCCCATCTTAGTATTTCAAACATTGAAGCGTGCGAAAAATAAACAGACATTCGCCTTTAGTTCGGCGAATAATGATGAATTACAACTAAACGTTAAAATGACACCACGCATTATACAAAGTTAGCAGTAACTATTTTTATAAAAAAAAATGCCGTTATCTCGATAACACCTCAGAACCTTGAAATGCCAGGGCAAAAATTCCATATCGCCTCGGGCAACACTGTGAAAGTGTCGCCGATGGAATGCGGCAGCAGAGAGAATTTCATTGGCATTGTGGCATTATTCAAATATTTCACGGACAGTAAAGATACACTTTAAACAGCTGGTCGCTCTACTTCACTAATCTGCGCACTTGCGATATCAGGCTGGTTGACAGGATGAGTATTCTGAAGGTTGTAACATGATACTTAGGTCGTAATAACATAATCATTATGAATATACTGTGTCTAATCTGTGCGCATTGTCGAATGTCAGGGAGGAAACGCGGGGGAGGGAGAATTTGATCTGTTCAACGCGAACATATTGGAACGATTGCCGATTTCGTTGAATGTCGATGGTTTACTGATAAGGCCGCTTAGATCTACCGACTATGATAAAGGTAGATCAAAATCGGACAGTTATTAATAGATAATCTTACATGATCAAGTAAAATAAATAAAAGATTGCTTGCACAGCGTGGATTATGATTTGATGTATGAGATATTTTATTTCATAGGATTTATTCAACTTTTGGGTCAGCTCACTGAAGTTGGAAGTATCAGCAAGGAGCAGTTCCTAAGTATGTGATAGCTACGTCTCGGAACAAAATGAAATCCGTACCATACTTCTTTAAACACAAAGAATATATAATGATATTGTTAAATAATTGCTGTGTTGTAAATTTGATTGCAGCTCAATTTCAGAAAATGAAAAATGCGGGTTGCTACTATATTGTAGTAATTGAGGATTTAAATAATGGGAGAGTCGTAGCAAGCGCAACGTTAGTTGCAGAACAAAAGTTTATTCACAATTGTGCTGTGGTAAGAGCCAATAATTTTATTTGCATTGTAAGTTGATATTGCTTGGTACTGTGAGTTATAGTATTCTATGTTGTTTTGTAGAAAGGCCGCTTGGAGGATGTGGTTGTGAATAATACCTATAGAGGAAAGCAATTGGGAAAACTAGTGGTTCGCATCATAGTACACTTGTCACGCAGTTTACAGTGCTATAAATTATCCTTGGATTGTCGGGATCGTCTCATACCATTCTATGAAAGTTTAGGCTTTATACGTGAGGTGAATAATGCTAATTCTCTTAACATGCGCTTTAATAGTGGGAATGGAACGGAGCAGTCACATTTGTGACAATGATTGGCACGTGATTCAAGAAGATGCACGAGAATGCATGAAAAATACATTTCTTTCCTAAACTACCTATGTATACAGAATGAACAGCAATTGTGTTTATAAGGAATCGCAAGTATTACCCCTCAAATATTATTTTTGATACAGGAGGCTTGTAATGAAAGCCCATGGATCAAAATATTTCCTACTTATGAAACAAACTACTCTTTATATAGGACATGTCGTGTGAGTAAATTAAAATACAATCAGACATGTTTCCACTAGGAATTAATTAGATTCTTCATTTAGCTTATAAGATAAAAGGCGTGTACTTACAATTGATAAAAATACATTGTATGAATCATATAGATAATAAAGTTTTTAATCAATCTTGCACATTCATTCGTACATACACACAGCCACGCGCACAAATATTTTTTCAACACTATAACATAAGACAGAACGTTGTAAAAAATATTTGCAAATCCAAGTTCTCGTTTCCAATCGGGATGAAAATACGATTACAAAAACATACGTTACTCGGTTGGCAACGTCTAACTTTACGACAATACGACACTGAAACATGATCGCTTATTTATGATATTCGATTCCGAGACATTTATAATTTCTTCGCGGTCGTAGCTCGTAACTTCACCGCTCTTTTCGCTTCCAACTGCCGCTGCCTGGCAAGCTTCCTTTCTTCTCTTTTTCTTCGAGCTTCCTCAAATTTATTGAACCCAGTTGATGCATTATTCACTTAAAAAGACAGCAAGAATTCAATGATTATACAAAAATATATAATTATAGTTTAATAACTACGACTTAATTATTTCACGTGCTGCTTATTCACTATATTATGATAGAAAAAACATTGCTGCAGCATCTAAGTCGATCTACTAAAATGGAAGTATCGAATATTTCAAAAGATAAACTATTATATTCCTACCTGCATTCGTCTGTTCTAATGGCTGTATATCGTCGAAAGGTTGGAATTCTGAGTCCTCCCATCCCACATCCGTACTATCATTCTTATCCTGGCCTTGCGCTGCTTCCTCCTCCTAAAACAGTAACATTTCCATCTAGAACTCGATATTCCGAACTAAAATTACAACAAAGTAGTATGTGCAGGACATAAACAATCAGACTTCTATCAAAATCTACATTCATCTATGAAATACGGTCTCTTAAGGTACAATTAACAAAGTAAAAAAATACACACCGGCTCTTCCTCTAAACTGGTCCATTGGTCATTCGCTTTTGGCGAGTGAGGCGAAGGTGATATGTTACTGGTCATATTGGATGTGGCAGCTGCCGAAGGTTGCTGCTCCATGTCACCCCAATTATCAGCCTCCCAGCAGTCCCAATCGCAATCTGAGTTTGTGTTCGCAGTATTCTGAGTATCGTGATCGTGATCATGGTCAAGGGATGTCATGCTCGTTGCACTGCTCGTTGTAGCAGTTGTACTTGCACTACTTTGCGAGCTGCTGGCTTGTTCTGAAGCATCACAGAAAAGAGTCTTATATTAGTACAACAGTATATTCAACTAAAGTCTTATCGACATGAAGCTATACGATTATTCTCGCTTATTTTCTCACTTGATGTTTCTATTACAAAATAATATTGTTCACCACGAACGTAGCATGTATATTACTGTCAATCTACGTTGACACATGTTAAGGATTTAAGCATTTTCACTAACCTAACGATGCTGGTTTATTCAACAGTATCCTTGAAGTGTTATGAGGATTCGATGATTTTGGAGTGTCAGACTGACTACGATAAAACTTGGCTGTAACTGCTGTAACAGCCCATCCGGCCCATGTAGCTGCGGCGTTACTAAGACTAGGAGTTGCCGTATTAACATCAGCCTCTGAAAGAAACAAATATGACAAATAAGAAAACACAGATACTGATTTGCATCTGAACAATGCTCCTTGTCTTAAAACAGCTTTAATCTGATTGATTAATTCTCGTTACTGCTGCACCGAAGGAAACGAAGATCAATAAGTGTGTACTGTCTCTCCTTAATCTTTTGCATTAAAGTTTATACGATAATTACCCATTGATTCACGAAGTCCAGGATCCTCGGAGACTCTCTCCAGCTTTGACAGAAATCCGCGAATCGTTCGGAATGCATTGTCCCGCACACCTTTATCGACGTCAGTGGTTAAAGGGCACAAAGCGGGAAGAATGCGATTGGCAACTTCTTGTAAAAGGAAATATTGCTGTGTTGCAGCCAGAGCCAGGATACTGGCTGTTCTGGCAGGTGGAAATGGATCGCGCGTTCCTCGAATGAACGCTCCGATCAGCACCTTCTGTCTGATCTGCGGATGAAGGTGCTGAGCGATTTTGCCCAAACAGACAGTCGTGTTCGTCCTGATACTGCCCTGATCGTCTTTCGACTGGAGTCTAGCGAAGTATCTTAGAGTTTCTACATTCAGATTGTTGTAATCTAACTTTGGCGCGAGGTGGACGACTGACTTGATGGTCTGCTCTCTTATCGCTGGATTTGTATCCAAAAATCCGCGTGCTACCTAGAATGAAAGATGTATTCTTAAGCATTTTTCATTTATCTAACTGTGATCACTTTTCGGTTCTTCTCTTAGAAAGAAACTTGCAACGTTGCTGATGTTAAAAGACTGTACAACACGATAATTTCCAGTGATATTTAAAACTGAGATTTTCCTACCTGTGGAAAGATCGCTTCGTTGACAGTCGCCGGCTGCAAATTGTTAACAAAGCGGTCAAGCTGCTGCAGTAAACGCAACCTCGTCGCTCGATCGTTCGAGGCGAACAACTTTACTACACAGGGTACCACTCTCCGTTGGTACTCTGCATCCGGTAATTGACATCCTAGCTGCAATAAAGGCGGTAACACCGCACTGCCTGCATCTCCGAACTCGAAGGCGGCCAATAATTGCGGAAGAATCTTGTACCTGCCGACACCTTCTGGAAAGTTTTCGAGTTGGCCGGCCAGCTGCGAAAAAAATCTGCCTTTCTCGCCACGCTCTTTCATCTGTATCTCCTCCAGAAACAGAAGAGCGTCGACTAATTCATTCTTAAAGAAGCCGCCGTTGCTCCGACAACGTGCTATTACGTCCGCCGGATTCGGTCTTCCCTCAGCATTGTCACCAGTCAATTCTCGATATACAGTCACTAATTGTCTTGGAATCTTTTAATTTAAAAGAAGTCTACAATTATTTCTGTTGTTTTCGTTTACTTGTTGATAGTTGAAGTTAGTACGCACATATGAATTTGGAATATTCCAAATGAAATGCTATACAAACTGAAACATCAAACAATATATAAAAAATAATATACCTTATCGGTTACTTTAAGCTGGCCACCGGAATTAAGTATTTCATTGAATGATTCCCAAATGAGGCAACCTAGTCCCCACATGTCAACTGAACTATAAATAAGTTTATCCGGTTAGAACGGAATTGAAACACATTCCAGTACTGTTATTTTAACATATTGGCAATGTATCACAATACCATTTTGTGGCTGGCTTTTCGTTTCCTACAGCCTCTGGTGGGTAGTATACTTGGAACTTTATTGGTGCACGATCATACAGTGCATCAACAGCTGACATGTATTCAACTCCACCAAGTTTCCATTCCCCACTTTGCTCATTGACAAACACACTCCATATATTTACGTTGTTGTGTCGTAAGTTGCCATCATTATTCAGGAAATTTAGGGCTCTCTAGAGTGAACAATAAATAGCTTATAGGTGACCTTTTTCACTTTCTAGTGTTATTGCTCAAAATTATACATACAGTAATTTGAAAAATGCCCCATGACAGATATAATTCCTTCTTTCCTTCATT
The DNA here is from genome assembly GCA_914767735.1 of Anoplius nigerrimus. Classification (NCBI taxonomy): domain Eukaryota; kingdom Metazoa; phylum Arthropoda; class Insecta; order Hymenoptera; family Pompilidae; genus Anoplius; species Anoplius nigerrimus. The sequence goes on from OU612086.1 coordinate 1,513,802, forward strand.
TTCTGAGCTAGTTATACGAGATAAACGATTATACAAAGGTTCCACACGTTCAGTGGCTAAATAAATCATCTTATCTGTCTGAAAGATATAAAAAAATTAGAATAATTACTTTATAATGAGTGTCCATAAAATACGAAGAAACTCACTTCCAAACTGTCAAGATATGCCAATATACTTGGATGCCTAAGTGTCTTTAGCCTTTTTACAGCAGATCTTGCAATATCCAATTGCTGATCCCCACTATCCTTAATATCGAGAACAAATACAGATACATCTTCTCCACCGGTAGTACCCTATGACAGATCATAAAATATTACACACATAAAGTAGTGTAGCATGTTTAGATATACAAGTACTCAAATGTAAGATAATAAGATATATATACATGAACATTGTATTACAAAGTATATGACAAAATCACAGTTGTGTTTCAAGATAGTGAAAAAATATGATGTAGTATAGAACATTAATTTGCTAATAAATAAGACTAATTATCTAGTATACTAGGACAGAAAGTATCATATTTAAAGAAATGTGATTTTTACTGATTTAAACACAAAAAATTATGAAACTCTAAAAAACCCATTATAGCAAGAACGTCGAGGTTATACCGCGTTAGGTTAGATTACCTTTCTTTTCCCTTTGTGCAGCGTCCAAATACTCTTATTCTCTAATCCAGGAACAGGCTCCCCAATTTCGTAAGGAAAATCCTTAGCCGGGTCCCGTGAAAAGAACGACCACATACTTGTGCTTAATTAATCAACATAAAACGAAATACATCCATTCTTCGTCAAATCCACACGTCACAAACTGCGAGGTATTGACAGTTACACATCAACAGGGCCGATGACACTACAGATAAATCAGATTATGAAATGCCACATGACCATTTGCAGCCTATATACTCTCGGCTGTCAAGCTTTGCGAGTCAGCAACGATTACTACCGCATGTCAGTGAATTCAGGTCAGCGATGCTAGTGCATCGACGCGTTTCCGGGCAGTGTTTTTGTGCTAATTCGGATGATATCATACTTTCGGTTCCACTAAAATTGTGTCGCTACGTTCATTCATTGCGCCGACATGAATGAAATAAGTTCCGACCTGGTAACGACGTACGCGTTTAAAGGTGGCAAACAATACGTTGTTAAGATGAAAGTGGCTTCTTTGAGAGGGTGCCAGCGTTGTTTAGAACTCACTGTGACCGACAAAAACACCGGCGAACACTGGCAGTCATCGTACGACACGACTTGTCCGTTCGTTATTATACACCCTTCAATATTCTGATCAATATAATGTAAAAATATATTTCCCAAACTAAATATACTTCTGAAATTGAGTGTATCTATGCAATAACTTGACGTGCAATTCTCTATCCGATATCGTTGTAGCTTTCAAATTTAAATTTGGATGTAAATATTTTAATTGAATGGTTTATTTACTCTTGTTTTCAAGATATCGAAAATTTGACGCAAAAAACGGGCAACTATAAGCAGTTCAATGTTTTTGTTGCAATGCTGCAATCTGGATTATTAAAAGTAATGTTTGCATTGCTTTATTTGAATGACCAAATTAGAATGAAGTAATCTTGATTGCTTTGTAGACAAGTGAATGCATTACACTGGACTTGCTAACATTTGAAGATTTAGAATTATTACGTGCAAGAAGAGTTGAGGGTACTGCGTCGGCAGGGCTAAATAACAAAATAAGCAATCGCCGCTACCTTATATTAACATACACTGTAGAATTTGACCGGTGAGTGATTTATTTAGGACATGTTCACTGACACTTGTAAGTATATGATATTACTGTTGTGTGAACCAATAAAAGTATAGAAGTGTATGAGCTGAAAGTATTTAATAAAGTGACTTATGTGGAAAAAGTATTTCCCGATATATACAACCTCCTTAAGAATCCATTACCCCTTACCCTTGGAATACTGCGGCTTGCCAGATCCAATCACATTACAAGCAACTATTAGGAGATTGCAAAGTGAAATAGAGAGATTGCAGTCAACAGGATCTAGTAGACATCTACACAGGCGCGTGGAACAATTAACAAACATTAATCAAAAACTTGTTCAAGAAAATCAGCGGCTTTCCAGCTCAGGTAAATAATATAATAACAAAAAAGGTTTTTCAAAACACACATGTAATGTCACAGATTTATGCTTACAACAATAACTCAATTTTATTATAGGATATCGTATGCAACAATTATTGAATACTGTAAAATCATTGGAAAACAGTGTGCGTAAAGAACGTGCCAGCTTTCATACACAGATACAAAAGCTTCGTTCAGAAAATGCAGCACTAACATTAAAAATACGACAGCTGTCTGCTTCCAATAATAAAAGATTAGCAAATAGTCCTGTTAGAAAACGTACTACTTCACCACTACCTTTTTCACAAGGTCCTCTTGCGGGTAGTAGACGAAGTAGAAGCAATTCTCCTTCTATTACTGGTTGCTTAAGTAGAGTATCGTCACCAGGTATACAACAGAATACATAAATGTATATTGAATCATAGTTTTGCGCTTTGCTTTGATTTTTAAATATTGGAATAATCACAGGCAGTACAAAGACATCCAGAGGACAGACCTCTTCACACCATAGTGATACAAAGTTATTCCACGCTCGTAGAAAGAATTCAAGTGGGTTTAATTATTGTGTTAATCATAAGACATTAGAAACTGAATTACTTCGTTTGCAGAAGTTGACGTTGAGAACCTAGAATCAAGAATACAGGTCTTGCAAAAAATGTTACAAGAGGGAATAAACTTAAAGTAGCTATAACACACAGAAGATAATCTTGTGTGTACGTATATCTATATGTAAATCATTAAACTGATAAAATTCTTTGTATAATTCTTTATTTTGTTTGTACTAACAAAGCTTCTAGACTAGACTAACAAAGATTATATTAAGTACAAAAGTTTTACTCTTGTGTGTGGTTCAAATTTATATCAAACTTCACATTGGAAGTATGATACAAAGCATTTTTATGTAAAAATGTAATTTGGTGTAAAACAAATTGTTTTCTGGTTTTGAAGCTTCGTACTTAAAAGTTTTTACTTATGAGCAACTGTGCCATGCTGTTTGCAGGACTATATACACACGTATATGTACATAAATATTATCACAAGCCACACTGGTATCAATAAAACTATACAATGTAAATTAACTCAGTTTATCTGTTTTTACATCATTTTCGTAATACACTATAGCACGTTCTACGAGAGAGTGACTATAATTTGCAGTGCTATGTTTGTCCACCTTTGTGTCTCCAGGCTTCCAAGATACTTGATCTGCAATAACTGTCTTAGGACTAGGGTTACTAATGTGAGGTTCTTTATCTTCTCGAGGAGGTAACTTGAGCTTTGATTTATTTGCTAGGTTTTCAACAACCTTTTGCAAGTATTGGATTTCAGCTTCTTGCTTCTTACTGACTTCAGACAATGATTCAATGTCATCTGTAAACTTTTTCAACTGGGCAAGACGATCTTCTTCTTTCTTGGCTTCTTTAGCCACCTGACGGTTATATTCTAAGATTAAACATCCTCCAGCAACACTAAAAATGACAACTTCGCCCATCAAATTTGCACCTAATTCTATTGCCATTGTTTCGTTCAATTTTGCAACCTTTGTTGGTTTTCCAAGATTCATCACATACATTTTTGCTTTTACTTCTGCCCAATGATAAACTAAAAAACAAAAGATATTATGTAGAATTATGTGTAATGACGTTGTGAGCAACATACTTGCAGATTGCAAAATACTTACATTGTGCAGGAGGAATAATGAAATATGTTCTAAACACTGGATGATTTTTTGCCTGATTCACAAGTAGTTGTGCCAATGGTTTACTGATTTGTTTCACAAACAGCACTCCAAGTTTGAGTGCTGGGAATACACCAACCACCATGTTTTAATTTTACTTCACAATCTAGAAATAGGAAAGCCATCTTATGCACATTGATACCAGAAATTTTGAAATAGCCTAAATTTTGTGTGGTCATGAACTGTTGACACTCCACATGTCAAAACATATTATCTATTAAATGAACATAGCTTCGAATCGACATAAATTGAGTAACAATCGATAATTAAATACCGAGAATTACCCATGTAACAATAATGATTCTATTGTTTCTTTCATAATTCGAACTCTATTATTACCTCATCAATAAAATTATTTCATATAGTAGAATATAGGTCAATACCGTAAACAGGAATTAACTAATGTTTTTTTGACGCATGTCGACGTGACATTGCTTTGATGTAACGGAAAAACTGTTTTCGCATCTATTTTGACGGGCTAGAAAAAACTGGCCTTACTGGTGAAGATGATCTACAAATTGTGTTAGGGGCATACCTGCTGATATTTAGGTAATAACTCACACATTCATACATTGAACACTTGTATCCGAAAATGTTGTCACGTCGTTTACTTAAAGTTTTGACATAAAGTAAACATCATTCTTTTAGGCATTGTCTGTTATACGCTCGTTAGAGGATTATTTCCCAACCATATTACTCTTATTACCGGATTTTGTCACAATGACAATACATATTCTCTTTGACCGACGTATTGCGACCTATGCTCACAGGCGTGACAGTATCGAACCACGTGAAGTTAACTGACTTGTAGATAAGGGCTCATAAGGCACGTCAGATTAGTAGTGACAAGATTCTTACGACCCATTCCCGGTCGTTAGTTCATTCATAATACTCGTAAAAAATGTTTGCCGCAGAACGATATAAGGCCCGAAAAACTTTTAACGAACAAAAATACAATGACAGTTATGCGTTTGGTCTTTTGGGTTTGATATTGCATTTAATCTTGCTTTGGGGTATACTCGACGTTAATTTTCATTCCCCAATTATACAAGGGTTACCCACTGTGCCAGTTATTAACGATGCACCAGCTAAGAGATTGGTGTTGTTTGTAGCTGACGGTTTAAGGTACAGAACCTTCATGGAAAACCCGCCACAATATTTGAGGTAAAGAAATAGTATCAATGTTTATTTGAACCCAGCGCAGATCCATGTTGTTTTGTGAAACTATCAGTACTTTTAATAATAGCAACAATTGCGAAACATTAAATTGGTATCGATATGTTACAGAAGTCTGATGGAGAATAATAGCGTATGGGGTATCTCACATACGCATATGCCTACAGAATCTAGACCGGGAAACATTGCAATAGTCGCTGGTCTTTATGAAGACCCCAGTGCAATATTTAAGGGCTGGAAAGAAAATCCTGTGGATTTTGACTCTGTTCTCAACCAAAGTCTGCTTACATGGGCATGGGGTAGTCCAGACATTATTCCTATGTTTACAAAAGGTATAATAATTACACGTTATAATTATTTGGCGTATATTGATGCTTATAAAGCATTGTAATAACAGGTAATAAGAAAAATGTACATGGGGATACCTACCCTCCTGAATGGCAAGATTTTGATTCCACTAGTGGAAAAGCTTTACGCTTAGATTCTTGGGTCTTTGATAAATACAAAGAATGGCTCGATGGTGAGGCAAACAATATCAAAGATGAAAGTGGCATAGTTTTGTACCTTCATCTTCTTGGCTGTGATACTACAGGACACTCCAGAAAACCAAACTCTCAGTATGTATTTGTTATTAACTAAGCATTTAATTTTTGTGGCCATGCATTCATGTAATTTTCTTTAATTGAAATATGCTTAGCTGGACGTTGAATTTCAATTTAGAGAGTACACAGAAAATATATACTATATTGACCAGAGGATAAAGGAAGTAGTGCAATTGACAGAAAATTTCTTTGGGAAAGGGAGTACTGCTTACTTATTCACAGCAGATCATGGAATGACTGACTGGGGTTCCCATGGAAGTGGATCTACAGATGAAACTGAAACACCTCTCGTAATATGGGGTGCAGGTGTACGCTCTAAAGAAGACAGACAAGATGTGGATCAAGCTGATTTAACACCATTAATGTCATCTCTTATTGGTGTTCCTATTCCAGTCAATAATGAGGTACACAATAATGAAACTAACAAATTTAAATATCTGCAAGTTTAGTTGTTGCTAGAGGATCAGAAAAAATATATAATTATTTTATTTTCGCAGGGCGTTTTGCCAATAACGTTTTTGGACAATGAAACGTATGCTGTTCATGCATTATTTAACAATATAAAACAATTGCAATATCAAATTGAAGGAAATCGCATTGTAAATTGCGAAGAACGGGATGTGAGCATGGATAGTCATGAAACATCTTTAAATCAGCGAATTACCGACATGGAAATACTATTGAAGCAACAGAAAATATCTGAAGGCAAGAAGAAGGGGACAGAAAATGTTGCATTGGCCAAAAAATATCTAACGTTCTTCCGACAACGACCGAGGAACACGTTCTTGATAGACTTGTCTTTAATGTGGTTTGGTTGGATAACACTTCTGTTCCTCAAAATTTTTGGTGTGAAAAGACCAAACTTGTCGTTACGTGTATTACGATTTGTGGATATTGCATTTTGTATTATAGCTACCTTAATACTGGTCAAGCATTTGGGCAAGTTAATGAAGTCAATAAACAGATTATACAAACTAACTTGCAATGTAAGTTAATTAGACTCTCTGTAATTACAATATTACTCTATAGTTTCAGGATGTAATAACTGGAGATTTCTATGTTATGCACTTTGTGCTTTGAGCTCTTTATGGTTAGCATCTCGAAGACTGATACAACTTTCACCAAGACTTGAAATACAAAATAGAATGAAGTCCTGCATAGAAGTATTGTGCATAATATTCTTAGTGGGAACTATGTTTGTCGGCTTGATAGATAGGCTAGCTCTGACTGTTGGGATGCTAGTAGTTGTTTTGATGCAAGCAACTTTATACAAAATACGTTTTCCTGTGTTGACTTTGTCTGGTTTAGCACTGGCCATTTTTCCAATGTTACCAGTTGTAGAACCACATCCTCGAATTTACATTGTGTAAGTTTTTTTTCCTAAAGAATTCAATACCCACTCACACCGAATATGCTTGAATGCAATTTATCGTTGTACGACTCTTTCTCTTACCTAAAAATCTTTTTTTTGTTCCAGGCTAATTAGTATGTGCACTTTAGGCCTATACATAGTTCTACAATTAGAATCCAAACGTCACAAGTTTATGGAAATAACGCGTTTGCTTGCAACAGCTCTCGTATACTGCGAGTTTATAGATGGCCGAGGTTGGGTATCCTGGCTAATTTTGATAACGACACCAATATGCATTTTCAGCTATCCCACATCCGTGAAACAAAGGATTCAGGGAATCGTATTTGGTCTCTTCTGCCCATTCGCGTTACTATCTGCTTCCTACGAACCATTCTTCCTGTTAATATTCGCAACGCATTTACTGAATTGGCATCAACCTACCACAAGCACTGTGCATCGCAGTATGAGCCTGCTAAGTACAGAGGACTTAGTGAGAGCTGCATTCTTCGTATCCTTTTCTACCCTAAAATTAAACCAACAGTGACTACTGTAAATACGTCATCTCGGTAGTAATTTCAATTGCGTGTATTTTCCTTAATCGAACATTTAGATGTTGTACACATTGCTTTGCTTCTTCGGAACAGGTAACATGGCCAGTATAAGTTCGTTCGATCCTTCGTGGACACGACATTTCGTTACAATATTTTCTCCGTTCACGATGTCTTCGCTGATCGTATTGAAACTTAGTATTCCTTTAATATTGGTCGGGTGCATGAGTTATGCGCTCGGCTCCGCACAAGCATTTTTGGCAGTACTCTTACTAGGTGACTGCCTGTCATTACCTCTTATGTACTGGGTGAGTCCACAAGGAAGTTGGTTGGATATTGGAAGTGCTATCAGCAGGTTTATTATTGCAATTACGCTCCCGTGTCTTTTATTACTCTTGTACTGCATTTCGCGGCCTCTAATGAGACTTAGCTTTAGACGTTTAGAACGCATTTTGATACCGGATAAGATGCACGTCGTGTAACGGAAATACGCATACGTATCCAGGTACTTGACGCGAAATGGTGTTTGAAATTACATACATTGCGTTGTGAAGTACTTATGTTTAATAATTTTAAGATTACCTTGTCCATTTTTTTTGTAATAATTTTCAACGCTTACAACGATTACATATTTTCGTCTTTTTGCCCTTTTTATAATTAGCATATTTGTACATTGTACTAATTATTAATGTAGCCATAGTCAGTATTATATTATAATTACGAAATGGAAAAAAATTGGACAATTATACTTCACATTGAAACAAAATATACTGGAAAATCAACAAAGGTATTTCTTTCATATACATCGTCCCGATTTTGATCGTGCATTTAAAATTTAAACTCTTTATATTTCTTAGACGCCTTTGTATCTTGGGTCTGTTGACGTTTACGTTTACTCTGAAAAATAAAAAAAAATATCGTTATACCAATATTATCAGTCATTTGTATCTCCATATACACACCCTGTGCATATTATCATTGCACACACATTTTAATTGGACGGTTTTATGAACAATTAAGCTATGTTTTCACACTAAACAATTTCTGAAAATATTTGTGCCCAATGACTTTATATGCAGCGTGTGTATATATTTTCGAAAAAGAATACCATACAAACCTTTTGACGCTGCACGTGATCCTGCAACATATCGGAAAGATCCTCGCGTCTAAGATGAGCTTGTCGTGACCTCATGGTCTCCTCGTACCTTGAGGCCATGGCCTCTGAGTCAAGATCCAACTCGCTGGGATCAAGCGCGAGTTCAACCGCGCCATCCTTGTCCGTTCGTCCATCCGATGCTGTGCCACTGATACCTCGACGAGCAGCGATAACAGAAGGTGGTGCCTGTCCTCCAGCAGCCCCAGTCATATCATACACATGCGTGCTACCCATCATGCTGGCCCCTAGACCTTCAGTCCTTCTCTCCTGTAGAACAGTGTAGAGTGCCGGAGTATCGCCGCCTTCCATCTCACTCTCAATTTTCTTCTTCCTCAACTCTATCGTTTCTGGAGTCTCCAAACCGGCCGGTATCGATGTTATACCACTGGGTGTTATGAGACCTTCTGCACCAGGTGTTACCAATCCGCTTGCATCACCATCTGCGTCCTTGCCGTCTGCCTCGCCACCCTCTCCTTCCTCACCCTCGTCATCCTCGTCTTCTTCTCCGGACGACTCAGACTCTGGTTCACCCCACATACCTCTGTCCACCTCTTCGTCAAGAGCGTCACCCCCTGATGTTCGTGAAATGCCAAAGACGTCTCCGTAGAGTGGTCTTCCCGTTTCGTCCACTGGAGGCTTGCCCCAGCCACCTGCATGGTAACCGAAGGCACAGCCTTCTGGTATGGGTGCATTCAAGCCAGGAATCTTTAGGTTGGGATAACTTGGAGGTGGTCCATAACGCTGCATAGCAATCAGCCATGGTGGTGGCACTTTGTGACAGTTTGGTCCTACCGGCATGCCGAGTGCTGTTCGCAGTTCGTCCGACAGCTCTCCAGGTTTCTTTTCCTTTAGTCTAGTCTCAAACTCTTTGCCTTCGTAGTAGAGGTCTCCGTGGATGGTCATGCGTGGCTTTGTTTGCCATTTGAAGAAGGCATCGTGTAGCTTCTGATAGTCTATATCGATTTTGCCCAGTTTTGGTCGCGCACGTTCACGCATTTTGGCTTTTAGAGTTCGCGTGTCGTCGCGTTCCTGGAGGCTTGCTCTCATTTCTGTGATACCGGTTCGCTTTATGAAGTCGGGGAGGTCAAACGGCGGTTTTTCGATACCTCGCTTGCCCTGAAGGTACTTTCGTTTGAAGCACCAGTGCCTGGGAACTGGGACAGTGTTTCTGTGGGCTTTTAATTGTACCAGTAGTTTGGGATCTCTGGCTGTCACGTCATGCATCTCCACAACGTCTGGTCGACCGACAAGTTGTTTAAGTTCTGCCACGCTAAGCCGTGTTAGCCTCTTTAGTTTGCGTTTGGATAGACGAGGTGCTCCATTCTCTCCAGTACCCTGTTGCTGATGTGATTGCAAAGCATCATCATCAAAGTCGTCCAAAGGTGGCACTTTGCTGGGAACATTTCCGGCAGTCTGCATACTTATTATAGGAGGATACTGACCGATAGGTTCACCTTTGTCACCAGCGTCATTAGCGCGTGGTTCAGGTTCAGTCAGTTTGAATGCTTCAAACACTCTGGCGAATTGACGATATATTGGTTCTAGATCATTAACACCTGGAATTTCCTGAACGTATTCAACCTCTGGCAAGTCATCTTTTGACTTTCCATCATCTGCGCTATCTCTTTTCTTATCGAATTCTTTTTTGTCAGTTTGCTTCTTCCTCTTCTTCTTCTTTTTCTTTTTTGCCTTACTTAACTTTGAGTCAGATTTATCTGTTGCAACTTCTGGTTCAGCTATAATGTCCTCCAAGCCAGGAGCATCCTCTACTATACTATCATCATTTAGTTTACTGGCGGATAATACATCGTTGGGGTCAGCGCCTACTTCCTTGGCTCTTTCATTTTTGAAGGCTAGAGCTTGCTCTAAAGCAGCTGGAAGCTTCACTGATTCATTATCCCCTTCTCGTGTTCCATCATCTAGCGATGGGTTATGTAGTTCTGTTGGGGGAGCAACTTTGAGGCTAAGGAGGCTAGGTAATGTTTTCGGAGGTTCTCCCATGGGTATAACATGATTTCCAGGTGCCATATTCATCATTGGTGGCAATGGATGCGGTAACTGAAATATATTTATACCACACAATGAATTTTTCCAGGAATTAAATAAAAATTTATACTTAATGTTTTAACACAAAACGCATAAATATTAAATCAGAAAAGCCCAATTAAATGTAATTGATCTAAAATAGGTTTAACGGGAACTACTGTTGATATTAACTGTATTAGGAAGTGTTGCGATTCATCAAAATACAATAACAACATAAGTATCAAATAGACTCAGATAAAAACTAACCTCATTTCCCGGTATCCCGTCCATGTTATTTTGATGCTCTATCCCAGCAGTTTGGAACAATGTTTACAAAGTGGATTGTCTATGGCTTGAGTAGTTTTTTGTAAAAAGTGTTACAATGGTCGAGTCACAGGTTCATGTTAACAATATTAGCACATAATACCATAAACACATATCACGCTACCGACGCGATGTGGACGCGAGTGAATACACACATATAAATTATTTTCGATTGTCACACTGATACAACTTGATTACGTTTACACAAGAGCGAATGTCAGGTGCCCGTCAATTAAGTGAAATTCTTCAATCTGATTGGTTATTCAGCGGCATGTCCAAACATTGTACCCATACCAAGCAAATAGCATTGAAGACACCAACAAAACTTTATTCAGTGTTACCAAACTATGAACAAGAAAACTCTTTTTTGAAATTCCTTACATACTCTAAACATACATATGTACATATGTATATTAAATATTGCACTTACTTTATGTATGAAACATTACAATAAATTTTAATTTATAACTGTTTGCTGACTTTATGGTATTCTTATTATATGCTGGTATTTTGGATCATCTATAAGAATTAATATAAGAAAATGCAACGTATGGCCTCCATTGGCGTGTAATAATTGTTTATTATAAATAACTATTAACACGTTTTTCCTTCTTCATACATTATCGACGTGTCTTTCGCTTCTCTCATTGCTTAGGAATCCATGCATTTAGATATACGTTACATCAGAGCACTGCCCTATTACTTCAGAATTACAAACATTTAATGGTATGCGGTATGATTATTTATGTAGCGATTATTTACATTAAACGGTCGTCGATATAATGTTGCTCGTAATCAATATATTATAGTTAATCATAATTATCTGTTGGCAGATAAAGGGGACGATGATGATGGCGACAGGTGAATTCAGAATTCTTCCCCTGAATAGTTAATCACCATTGACAGGGAAAAATGCTGAACAAAAAGTGTCGGACTCCTGTTTGTATACCTATCTATATATATTTATATCAAATGCAATGTGTCTCAAGTACCCAATTTCCTGGTTATATACCTTCGAAAATGGACGAATTAACATATATGACACAAATGCCTTTTCCCCTCATCTTCTACCAAATTATCCAGTCTATGTATATTTTGGTAAAAAAATAAGGTCTTGAACGAACAAAAAAAAAAGAAGAATGTTAACCGATACATATCAAATGAAACGGGCAACGAGCGAAACTGACGAAAAGAAGAAACGTTTTCATTTACAGAATCTAATACGACAGTCGGTGAACAAGCTATTTTGTCAGGCTACAGCTTTCTGATACTGCAAGTAAAAAGTAAAGGAAAGAAATTACAGTGACACACTGAAAAACAATAGATGACAGAGGTTCTCGTTGATTGGGGCACACCGCAATCTGCTTTTATTCTGCTACCGATTAATTCGTTTATCTACTCACCGCTTGAATGCAATGCAACAACGTAATTAAACGAGTCCCGAGACGATTTCTATTAACGTCTGCAATGTCTGATCAATGCCAAGAAATCGATAATGATAAAACTGCTGTTCACTGTAAAAAATTGCTCCGTAGACTTACTATAGCACTTTTTATTGAATCCTGCGAATGCTTCATATGAAGTGATGTTCATACGAGTATCTATCTGGCATGGCCATGGATTTAGAACAGTGGTGAGCGGCTGCCTTTACTTTCTTTTATTAAGATAAATTGGCCTGTCCTTCGTTTCCCTGCTCTATTTTCTCGGGCGCGGACCTCGACACTATCCCGACCTCTCGATTCGAAGTAATTCGACTTGATTACACAATGTTGCCTACAAATCGTCTCTCGTTTATTGTATGCGGTCGTCGTTTAAATTCAGTCGCATTGCACAAAGGGATACTGGCTACACAAACAAGGAATATGTATAATAAACATTGGAGTAACAGTTGGGTACTATAAGTAGTACAATGTGTGGTAGAATGCAGTGTACATATAATATAGTTAGCGGTCATAGAAGGGGTTCTACTACGCATAAATTTTTATCACATTCACACTAAACACCTTATCAAATCTGCATTCATCCTTCCTCTCTCGCTCTAACTTTCTCTCTGCTACCCTTTCTCTCCCAGTCTCGCGCTCTGTCTCCATATCACGCACAATATTTCAAATCCTATCTCACCTTGATCAGCGATCCGCTTTTCAGGCTACTTCGTTAATATTCGTCCTCACGAGAATCGTCACGCCCATTCGTCAACGAAAATCATGCTCTGTTACTCCCATTTTTCCCGAAAAATTTTTCCTCTTTTCAATTTTTTCCCTTTAAAACATCCCGTTCTCCTCGTGCACTATAATCGAGCCGTCGGGCCGACATAGAAACTCAACTTCTACAGTGAAAACGGGACACGTTCGTCGGTTCTTTTTTTTTCTTTATCATCCTTGCTCATCGGGCCGATCTGTTACTTTGTTCATCATAACACAAACGATAGACTTTTCAAAATGTCCAACAATGCCTATTAACATCCTTTGGCTATTCACACACTTCCGATACAATCTTCTCCATTTCGACGTCCGTGTCGATGTCGTGGTGAACGTGGTTACTCGTGCTGCCGCTGTTACCCATCGACAGGATGCTGCTGTTCGTCGTCGTCGAGACGGTCGACATCGGCGGTGTGTTCGGCGTTCCCGGCGTGCCGGACAATTCGATTGGCGAGCCGGGCGATGGCAGCGGCTCCACCAGGTCCTCCAGCCCGTCGGGTGTTGGCAATTTGTTCAATTCTTCTCTCAGCAATCTGTAGTGTCGCTATAGAACGCAAACGAGATAAGTCAGTAAGCGTGTTGAGCTATTATCGTTGACTGGTTACTGGACGCTGATGCATGGTATTTGTTGAATATTACAGAATGTAGTATAGATATACAGGGTGAATCAGAATTCGAGGGAGAAAATTTAAGGGGTAATAGAACGGATCAATACAAGCAATTTTTGTAAAACAATGTATGGGCGGAACGCAAGGGGTGAAAAGTTACAGGGTAGTTTTCCACCGTCACATTTAACGTGCTGACTGCCACGCGTATCGCTGATGCTTGACATTACGGTTAACGTGTGAAAGAATTATGACAAGACCGAGAGGAAATGTTTTCCTGAATAGTTTCTCGTTAAATAAGGGCGGTGATGTGCATTCATATTATAATCTGATCAAATCTGAGACTTACCCGTAGCGCTAAAACGTTTAGAGATATTGCTCTGCCGGATCTGCGATCAGCACCGTGCAATTCCATATCTCTGATCCAGCCTTCCAACTGTGCGACTATCTCGTGCCGTTTAATCCAGAAATGTGTGTGTATTACCTGAAGTGAATCGGGCGTGTACGTCAAATTCGAAGAAGGGACAATGATTTTTCTTACACATTCGGTATACGTTACCTCCTTAAAACATGGACAGGGATTTCGTATTTGATCGAGCATTGCCCACTTTGCGGTAGCTTGACAAATGTTTGCGTTATATTCTTGACTAGATTGAGCTCCGCTTGACGTTCCGCGCGACCGCTCATATCCTGGTTCGTTGAAATACGGTTCTGAGACGAGTATGAGTGATTGTATCGATACTAGGACCTGCCAAACGAATTTCATTCATCAAATGCTTACTCGTTTCACAGAAGTGGAAAGTAAACGGTACAACGATATGCAGACGGAAGGATTAGGTTTGTACAAGTTTGTACAAGCTTGTGGAATTACCTGAAGAAAACTGCTTGTATGTGCATTCCATTTTTCTTCTGGCCGACCGTGCCACGTGTTCAATACGCTAAGACAGACTTTACCGTCGTTGTAGAGATTAGGATTGAAGCGTACGGAATGGCGTCCAGTGGTTTCCAAGTTTATTAACATTGGACTATTTGGATAATCGGGTGGGAAGTATACGTCGAACTCGAAGCAACCGTTCGCGTAAGGCGTTTCGGCCGGTCCTGTGATGAGTACCTTGAAGTCGAAAGTAGGATTTTGAAATGGGCATATATAATATAACTCGCTACATATAATATAAACATAATAATCTATCGGTTGGAATATTTCCAGGATCTTATTGCTGTACCTTCATGACGTCTAAGCGATCAGCATCGCATCTGACGAAGACGCTGCTACTGTAGGATAGGGGTAGAGCCGTTGAAAGAGTGACAGCTTCTTGAGCCAATCGTTTCACTCTCGTCGGATGACTTCTGTCGCCAGCAGCTCTCATGTTTGACTCATAGTGATATGAAACCGCGAATTTGTAGCCACCACCGTCTGGATTTTCGGTGATCATTTCGTAGGTGTCTGTAAAAAAAACGTGTCTTTGTTGTAAAGAGTCGATTTCTTTCCTTTACATTCAATTTTCTGCATTGAACATTACGGCTGTTGATTTCATAATCATACATACGTATGTAATTACTAATGTAAAGAGTATCTTACTATTGGATTGGCAAGAAAGTGTTTTCTGCTTTCAAACCTAGAAGGGGTTGTGATTTTTTAAAGTACTTCTGCCAGAATTCAGACATTTTCCTTTCGATATTTGAAATTAGTTAGAGTCTATTTTTTCTATAAAAATATGAGTTTTATTTCATACCACAAAACGGAAACTAGTTTCTTGCCAACGTAATAGAATCATAAGCCTTAAATGCTCGGGAGTACTTTAGCTAATATTTCTACATGACATGGATCGTTTATTTTGAAAGTGGTGCAAGTCCATATTTAAAAAAAATGTGATATCATATAATTTTTTATTAACGCGGTGTAAACCATTTATTTATGTGATATTTAATTTTTTTGTTTTAAATGGACTTACACCACTTTCAAAATAAACGGTCCATATAATCAGTTGCATTGCAAAAAGTTCATTCCAGTAACAACAATGACTCTAAATCTTTAAAGTTGAAAGTCAACGCCGACAAATGCGGACAGTTAAGGTCTCTCACCGAATTGAAGATTCTTCATGACTTCCAGATACCGTTGCTCCACCGAACGAAGTGGCAGATCCGGAGCAGTGGGACTCGGTCCCGGCAGTTCATCCCCGATCCCGGACAGCCTGGCAGTGGCATTCTGCACTATGACGGCACTCTCCTGTATGTCCGGAATGAGAGTGGCCAAGCCCTCGTCCTGCTCCGTGTCGTCAGGGTACTTGGATATGTTCTTCGACTTGTTCCCCCGCGTCCGATTGACCTTGTGCACATAGGTGTCAACGCAGACCCTCATGCTGGACAGGAGCGACACCACGGATGGATCGCTGGACTTCCCTGACCTTGGCAGCAGAAGCGGGGCCAGCTGCGCGGAATGTGCCATCACCCTGAGCAGGTGCAGCACCGCTCGATACAAGGGAATATGCCTGGCCATGTCCAGAACCGAATCGTTCCTCAGGTAAGACGACAGAGCCGGCAGCAGGCAAGACCTTGCCAGCAGATCCGGGAATGGCGTGGGCAGGTCCTTCTGAGGCTGTCCGCCGGACCCAATGTAGCAGATCAACACCTCCAGCAGCACAGTGACGTGTTCCTCTTCTGAACGTTGCCTGAGAAGAGCCTGTTCAACGTTCCAGGACTGCTGAGTGGACCCAGTGCCGAAGCCAGTGCCCTTGGCCCAGTAGAGGTGCGAACTGTCGTCGCTGCGTCCTTGGCCGCCGATTCGCTGCTCCTGGCCGTCGTTGTGGCCTGTTTGATGAGTGAAGATGGCCAGGCAGTTGAGCACCAGGAGCATGGCGCCGACGTCGATGGTCGTTCGTCGGAGCAGGAGGCCGTCGTCGGTGGTGGGTGGCGTGAGGTCGAGGAGTTGCTTCAGCACGTGGAAGGGCAAGGTAGGGAGGGTGGACGCCACGTAGGACGTGAGGACGTCGACGCCTTCTCCGTCGTCGGAGACGCCCAAGGCCAGCCGGAGCAGGCACTGGGCACGCTTTCGGTCCTTCAGCAGAAGCTCCGCGTATCCCGGTAGTCTGAGGAAGAGGCCGAGGGCTGCCAGGGAGTGCGGAGGCACGTAGAGCACTGGGGACGATGCTCTAGGTGACGATGTTGTCCCTCTTTCTTCAACGTCCTCGTACATGTCGTCGTTCGCCTCCACCTTCACCCAGCCGGTCTCCGTTTGCTCGGGGGATGGCGATTTTTCGTTTAACGGTGGTGGTCGACCTGAGTCTGGGTAGACCAGTGGCAAATGGCGGGCCAGGACGGCCAGGCCACCTCCTGCACTGAACACGGTCAAGGAACTCTCGATGCTTCGGTAACCAAGTAGCTCGATGCCGCTTTGCTTGCTAGCGTCTTCTGGAATGGGAGTGATCAGACGTTAGGATGATGTAGTGGCGGAATTGGGAATACGATACTCTTACTGATTTCTGACAAGGTTTGGACTGTAATGGAATGTATTAGGAAATTGCAGGCCGATGAGTTTCGTGCAATTCGGTATTTCGAACATTTTAAATATTAAATAAGTTCTGAAAGGGCACTGGAAACTGTCGCACAGGAACTGGTTAGAACGGACCCTGTGCCCGCCGTACGGTCTACAGCTAGCCGATTCGCCGTGCGGGGGTTAAAGAAACGTACCTTTGGAATCCTTGTTGCGCTGCCGCAATATCAAATGTAGGCAAGGTTCGGACAAAGATATACCACTGTCCTCGGCAATGGCCAATAGTTGTGCGATGGTCAACTGCGGTGGCAGAGGCGTGTTCGGCCTGGAAGAGTGTATCAAGTACTGCTGATTCGCAGGATTGACAGTGTTCATTTGCGCGTTGCTCGTCGACGGTTTGCTCGACCCGGAGCACGAACAGTCTGCCAATGAAAACGTAAACGGGACTGGATCAGTGATGCAATGATTAATAGGCGTACGTACGTGTGCGCAAATTTAGTATTCGAAATGAGGGCTTGTTAAGGTGATAAGTACCGGTATTTAAACGTGTTTTTCGAGTGATAGGACCGCGAGCTTGCGATCTGTTTGACGCTTCTTTCGCTCTTTTATCTTTGGCAGTGTTGCCTGCTGCCACGCTGAGAGTATCGACAACCAGGGACATGCCAGATTCCCACAATTCCCGCGAACGGTTGTTCCCATTTGCATTAGCTTCGTTTCCTTTGTAAGCGGTAGCAGCGACCGTTCCGTTTGGAAGTAGCAATAGCAACCAAGTTCCTTCGCAATATAGAATTACACGCTTAAAGTACTCCTCGTCGCGGTCATATACAGGATGATCGATGTAACGTGACCGATTTCGTTTTCTCTCCAATTCGAAAAAGTGATAATGAGATATTCCTCGCACGGGAGATACTCCATTTTGCTTCAAAGAGTAGAAGAAATACGTTTCTCACGATTACAGGATCTCAAACAATGAATATTGTGTCCCTTGACAGATACTGTTATAGAGCAGTTTGTGAAAAATGTATTTCTTATGCAAATTGACGTCCTTGTACAGGTAACCCTCCTGTAACACGGTAGATAGGTTCCTAGAAAACGCCGTGTTGTGGGAAACCGTGTTGTATGAGACCCAGACTTAGTACCAAAAGGGGGGTTACTTTCCGAAATCTTATAAAAAACAGACTTTTTGTCGTGTTTCCTTATAAGCAACGGAATTTTTAATAAAAATATAAATGTATGTATAACACAAAACGAAGAAAAGAATAATTGCTTTATTTGATTTTGGACTTTTTCCAATATGAGATACTTTTTCTCTTATCAAAAGACGATCCAAGGCATACCTTTACTGCTAAAGAAATAAATATCTACTTAAACGTTGCTTCTTTATCTTTAAGCAAACAGAACCTGGGGACAGAAACTTGACTTTCCAAAAATGAGTCTTAAAGACGAAATTAAGCCTTAGACGTATCGCGGCTCGACGCAGACTCTTGAAGTACAATGTCGTACTAAGGATTTCGGAATTTTCTTATCATACCAAAAAGAAAACAGTGTTATAGGATACCGTGCTGTAGAAGGGTTTCCACAATTTATGAATCGTGTTATAGCGAAACCGCGTTATAGGAGGGCCACCTGTACTTAGAAGTTTTCGTGCTTGAAGTATCTTATTATTTACTTTAGCTTATAGGAAAATTGCGTCGCACACTTTATAAGAACCACCCTGTGTAGACTTGCTTAGTGCTCTCTGCAGTGGATAAGCGCATACCTGATACTTGCTGCAGTATGTCCGCCACTGTGGACTGCGTGGGCATGTACAGTAACTGATGGTAGTATCCGTGCGGATGAGCTGGATGCGGAGGCATCGACGGCATGCTGTAATTACCCGCGGTACTCGACACTTTCATCGGCGCTTCCGACGAAACAGAGACCAACACTTTCTCTCCCTCCAGAAGCAATCGCAGGATCAAGCGTCTGGTGAAGCCCGAAATTCCGTGCAGGTAGCGTACGTCTGCAAAAAAATTTGTTTGTAACAGACGACTTCGGAAGCTGCTGACAACTTTACGGTTCACAGTGAAAGTAGTTACTGGAAGTCATTCGTTGCTGGGAAATGACATCTGTGAGAAGCTCGGCAAGCAGCTTCTGATTGACAGGATGACACCAACAGCATCTTGACAGAAACTTGATCACCGCGGTTTCCAGTGATGCATACGATACGCTTGCCTTTGAACATCTGCAAGGAGCGAATAAATTGTGAAAAGAAATGTGGTTGAAGTATAGCATGAAGAGTTGTAAGAGGCGCAGGTTACCTTGAAGTGGATGCTGCTGGACTGTCAACGTGACGATTACTGAGTAGTGATAGCAGTGGCAACCAAAAGCAACGACCCTCTTTTCCAAGCCAATCTCTCATTCTTCCCTCCGAACATACAAGTGTTAAGAATTCGAGAACCATAGCTATACTTTCTGGTTTCGTCATGCATAGTCCGCCTGGAAACGAATGGAGGGATGTTTACTACATGCTCGTTTGATTTATTGCGCGTTAAGAACGGATACTGTACTTACTAAAGTTATTGGTACCTAACTGACCAGAACAGTCGGCAGCTTTGTCGTTGTCTGTTAAACTACTACTGCCAACAGAACTAGTTTGATATGGTTCATCTGGTGTGCTTTCGTTGCGTTCCCGTTTCTCTTTTTCCATATTACAGAAATCTAGAAAGTGAATTGTATTATCGGTAATTATCATATACACCCTTATATCACTGATTTCGCATCATATTAATAAAAACCTTATACTCATATAATACATCATATAGGACCAGCGCGTGTTACTTTAATGAAGTTTATTTCTTTTAACTACTCAACTTGTTAGACAAGTTGTTTCACTCTCTTGTTCGCTTCTGTTTAAGAACTTCAGTCAGATATCTATGAGGTATATATAATTTGAATGAAGAAATTACCTATAATGGATGCAGTGAGTAGTGTAGGAAGACCAGAATCGATTAGCTGTTGAATTCCTGGCGATGATCTTGCAGCGGCAGCCACAGTTAGCAGTTGGCCTTCTGTTAAATGCAATCGTTTGTACTCTAGAAGCACGAAACGGCAGTACCATTCTTCCGCATTAATCTCACTTTTACAGTCGTCCGTTTGACTGTCGCTTCCCTTCCGATCATCTGATATCGACGTAGAGTGATCTGTTGCGAGGTTCGGTACAAGTATTTGCACCCTTTGTAGGAGTAATGGGAATAATGACGGTCTAACGTAGCAGAATGCGCAGAGGGTCGAATCTATAGCCTGCTTCAACGCCGAACCGGTTCCAAGGATTAGAGTCCATTGATACAAGGCACTGTCATTAAAAATAGAAGTTAATTTCCTGTTGACCAACTAGACGCATACTAGCAATTAAAAATGTTGGTCCATCAAGTTCTTTTGACAATGTTGATTTGAATAAAGTTATGAGAATGTTGAACGTTGTAACAATGTTCAATCACGTCACACAATAGAAGTGCACCAATTAGTTTCTTGAAATTGACAATTTGAGCCAACATCATAATCGCTAATAAATATACGTAATGTAACAAGCAACTCACTTGAAAAGGTCATCAGTCAACAGAGCTTGTAAGTTGTAGTTAATGTTCTGATTCTCGTGGGCTTTCCATATTATTGAGGAAATACAATGGATGTACACAGCAGGCGGGCTGACAAAGTTGGGATTCCCATTAGTGTGAGACACTCCGTTTATAGCAGCAGTTTGAAGCCACGACAATACAGTAGACATTCGTGCTTCTGTACTGACATCCTGAACGCTGCACAGTTGCTGAAGTAATTCAACCACCAGTTGTACGGTTGACGTTTCTTGAGTACTTACAGTACCTATAATAATATGTATTTGTAAAATTCTGAACCATATGATGAATCAATAAATAATTAACATAGAGTAGAGTCCAAGTAGTACAAAGTCGGGAGAATTTAACATTTAAGCCGCATTTTTTTTTTTATAAACTACTAACAGGTCTTAACACGGAAAACAGCATTCTTATCAAATCTGTTTGCTACGTTACATTCAATTAAAAAACTAGAACTGTTCCCTTCATTAGCAAAACTGAAAAAGCTACAGCCGTCCCCATAAGAGATAAATACGTTTAACATGTTAAAAGCTCCTTCTTAAACGTAAGAGAGCAATAAGAATGTAAAGTGTGCAGGGTATAGAACGTTGTTCCCAAAAGCGATACCTTGGAAGAAAGAGGGGGACCGGTTGTTCAGTAAAAGACCAATGAGACGAAGTCCAAGCTCTCGAGAGTGTAAGCCAAGTTGCAATAGAACCCTCTCCAAGTTCGGAGTGAAAAGAGTCGGGGCCGGGAGCAACAGTAGATTGCAGCATGCCTCGACCAGGCCCTCAACTGAAGCTGCGGAATTAAGCACCTCGACAGCGAGGTTACTGCTCAACGTGCTCACTGACAAGCACTGATGCAGTAATCGTAACCAACCCAAGCTGTACAGATGTATCACGAAACATTGATTTTAGATATATGAACGTGACAGTTTGCGTTGGGACACTGTTAACATCTTATTAACAGATGACACTTTGCAGAATGATCAACATTGGTAAATTTATACTCTGCCAACGTTAAGAGATTGCATTATGCCAATTAGTGTGTGACAGAAACTTAGTTCTTACATTAGATGTAAATATGAAATATATGATGTCTAACGTGAACTGATCGGTATACAATTTGCAAGTTCCTTTGGTAGGAAAATTTTGTACCTCGTTAGATGCATGTGATTCCGTTAATAAAGTGTTGACAGTATCATGTAACGTTTGTTCAGGTTTGTAATGAATGAGTGTACCTCGTCTTTGTCAGCTGCTCTTCATTGATCGTGACATGACTCGGTTTTATTTCACCGAATGCCGTTGTACCTAACAGTCTTATCTGACTTAAACTTATGCACGACGAGTCTCGAGGCTTGTACAAGCGAACGAGAACGGAAGTCGCCACCTCCGGCTGCGACAGCGTCAAACGAATGAACGTCAAGCCCGCGGTAGGCATCGGCGGACAAACTGGAGTTAGCGGACTGTTGCTCTCTCTCGAGATTTCGACCGCGACGGCCGACGGGCACGCTGAAAAGTGTTCTTAACACAGTCAGGTTATATTGGAAATGTTCAACATTTGCGATCGACAATTAACAGAAACACTACTCTCATACCAATAATAACTGCCTACAGCTGCTCATGATTTCAAGGTAAAATTTCTACTCATTCATTGTAATGTTCACTATGTACATGCAATGAAACTTCACGTACACTGAAATGATATACACTAGACTTTGACATGAAACAACGCTAGAACTTCCCGACGATAATTGTCGATCGCAAGAAGCAAGATCCGAACCAAGCAGCACGTACTCGCCAAGGCCGTCAAGTGGGGCTGTAGCTCGACCTTCCTCAGCAGGATGGCACAGGGCAGAGTGATGGTGAGACTGACCCAGGTTTCGTCAGGGTAAAAGTGATACGACCAGGCGGCCGTTCTCGTTCGCCTGTGCGGCGTGGTCGTTTGAATGAGAACATCAGCCGGCTGAGCGGTCGGATTCGACCAGGATATGGTCCCCAGCGGGGCAAAGTTCAGCAGGCCATCCTCGGAGAACTCCAAGGAGTTGATCGTCTTCTTGCTGCAGGGTCCTGGCGCGGGTGGCACGGCCGGCGAATTCGAGAAATGTTCCATCACCAAGGCGATGACTCCTGGCGAGGTCGAGTTGCTTCCCATGCTGTTTATGCTAGACTTGACCAGATTCTGGCAGAGAACCTTCACGCCGCCCATCGCTGTGAATATGGACAGCGAGGTCTCGTTGTCCAGGACTCTCAGAATGTACCACAAAAGTGGCTCTGACAGCTGCATCACGCCTAGTTGACGATCGAAGTCTATTTCACTGCACGCTGCGTGCAGAAAATAGTATCGTTATGATGTTTGTTATAGTTGACTGGTTGGCTGTACTGAGCAGTTAAATGATGGGCTGGTCCAGTCTATCTCACGTGGCACGTCTATCGTGGGAAGGTTTTTAAACCACTTACCGACCTTTGCATCACATCTGTCATTCTGTATATTCATTAGATGTCTAAACTTGTCGATTAATTTTCTTTTCGTGTCCCTGAATTACTGGTTTAAATTAATGAGCTGAGCTTCATAAAACTTTGGAGTACTCGGGGAGAATTTGT
Source organism: Anoplius nigerrimus (assembly GCA_914767735.1). Taxonomy (NCBI): domain Eukaryota; kingdom Metazoa; phylum Arthropoda; class Insecta; order Hymenoptera; family Pompilidae; genus Anoplius; species Anoplius nigerrimus. The sequence goes on from OU612086.1 coordinate 1,537,311, forward strand.
GCTATTGTGTATTCTAGATATGCAATTTGATTATCAAGATGTCTCACTTTGGTCTGAATGTCCGTTATTTCTTAACGTAAGATAGACTAGATCAGCCTACCATTCAGCTACACGTAATATCGTTAGCATCTGGAATTCGGTAGATTTACAGAGATGGGACGTTAGACAACGTTGGAACTTACACGACGAAAGATATTGATACAGTGGATTGAGAACGAGAGTGGGACTACTCGCTTTCTTCTTGAGAGTGGTCAAAAGTTGGAAGGTCGCATCCGGTATAGAGGCCGGATCACCCAGTTCGGTAGCTGTTCCTGACCCAGCACTTTCACCTAACAACATTGCCAGAGAGGATCCCATGCTGTGACCAAGAGCTCCCAGTAATCGCATCATCGTCGGTTCATGTTGCAATACTGGAATTTTAAAATGTTGTATAAGATAATGTCGAAGGTTGTATTGAAATGTGCAAAACATGTCTTTACATGTATATAGTAAATCCATGATGTACAAGTATAGTAAGTGAATATTTACCTGTATCCGCGATACAAGGGGTTCGAGTACTCGCAGAAGCACTCTGATGCAAACGATACGACGTTTGCTGTTCGGCAACTTTACTTTCGTCCGTCTGCGACATATTCACACTCGCTTGCATATCACTACAACTAGCTCTACTATCCGTAGGAACTTCGGACACGTCCATCTCTGTCACGTCGTCCGACCGTGTCGATTGTGCCTGTAAAGCATCGGTTTGCGATTAAAGAAAAACGTTAGACAAACTGTATGTGGGAAAAAGTGCTTGTAAACAAAAGTGTATCAGCAAAGAAAGCACTGAATGAGAAAAGGCGTACATTTGGTAACGGTGTTTGTATAAGCCTGCAAACCAGCTTCATTAGGGCAACAATCAAGTTGTCCCATGATGCTGGACGACCCTGTCTAGTGTCTCCTCCCAGAACGGAGGCAAATAAGCCACCAAATCTGCTTGACTGATTGGTCAGATCAAGCGCTCCGCCACACTGTGCACCAACTAAAAGAATTATACGATTGGACTCAAAGTTAACGTTCTGTTGAACTTATCTCAAACATGAGATGGTAGTTTAACCGTTTGACTGCGGAAGGCGTAAATATACGACCTCTGCAATTTTTTTTACTATGACATCTTTACTGTTCTACCAATTAATTCAAGATGGAGTTTGTCGTCCTATGTAACATAGGAACTAAATATCGGCCATTTTGTTCATTACCGTTCAATCAATTGTTGCAATGTAGGTTTATACGTTGATCCATGCTTTAGAATATCTCATATACAAAATGATGATTAAAATGTTTCTATTATCTTTTTATTATCTTTATTATCATTAAGTCGGAAATGCAAAAATTAATTTGTTTCTCATTTTCAATTTTTGGTTGTTTCCTTTATACTTAATTGCCGATTATTACTGGTGGCATGTACCAATTAAGATAAGCAAATTAAAATAGCTTCAAGAACAACTTAAAATCTTTTTTTTAACGCTAATATTGGGTACTAGTCAGTGGACAACCAGGCGCCGCAGTCAAAGGGTTAAGATGGCGAAGAATGAATAAACAAAGAGAGGTTTTACCTTCGGAACTTCGAACGTATGTTGAGACCAAGACACCGACACATTCTGATATGCTCATAGCAGTGCTTAAATCGGTGCTGGTGAAGTTGAGGTTGACTAAGGACGTGATAAACCTGCATTGGGCGTCCAAAGGACCTCTTCTAGCGACAAGTGCGCCGCTGGGTTGCACTAGTTGATATACAACCCACAAAAGGAGTTCCTTCAAGGCGTTGCCCATGGTACTACCTAGCGTAATCACGTCACACCTCATTTCTAGTCGAACTAAGAAGTCTTGCAATGCTTGGCAAACTGTTGGACCGACCTATTTGCGTGACAGAATTGTCATACAAGTATACTGGTATATCGTTCATATCTTAATTAGTAACAAGTTTTTCAACACTTGTATGTAAAGATGTACAAATACACATAAGCAACATTTACGTAAATACCAGTAATCAAAAAAAAGGACAGTGAAAGGAAGTAAAAACACTGTTAAAGGTTTAGTCAATTATTTGATCATATTACCATAATGTACTGCTTGTCCATAGTGTTGACATTCAGTCCGCTTCCGGAAAGCAATCGTAGAAGCATGGGGCCTATGTTACGATCTTTAACTATGCAACTGGCCATGCCAACTAAAGTGTCCTCCAACGATTCTCTCGAACTCGCTGCATCTGTGCCATCGGTTTTCAACACCTGATTACTGGCAAGAGTTAAACACTGCAAGGCCAAGCACCAGGCACGAAGTGACACTCCAGGATGCCTGGGGAAAAGAATTCTTTTAGCATTCGCTTCGGTATTAGCCAGCAATGTTTACGTACCAGGAGAGAACAGATATGAAGCTGGAGATAGAGCTGTTGCTTAACGGAATTGCGGGCGTTAACGATGGATCAAATTGTGGCGACGTAGTCGACTGTTCAGAAGCTGCGTCCAGGTTAAGCGTCAGCCACAATTGCAGGACAAGTTCTAAATTCGTTCCGAAGCTCTGTCAAAGAATCGAAATTAGGGAAGATTTATTATAGTGACTGTGATTATAGGCTGTTAATGTAATTCAAAAAAGTTGGCAATATATACTGACTTGCATATACAGATCTGTGAATATTTGATCAAAACATCGTGTCAACATTTGTAAACTGGATGGTGTAGAGTCGGGTGGCGTCCACACATCTTGACTTTTTTCACTCCACGAGACTTCCGACGTACGCATCGGTGATTGTTGACAATAATGATTAGGTTCTGTAGGCATCTGTGCAATATAGGCTGGCTTACTTACGGTTCATTCTCGCACGCACATATTAGCTACACATTACCGAAATATTACTTTAATGTAAAGCGAAAGAGCTTACTTGTATTGTTGCATTCAAACTATGGGGTAGATTGTATATACCGAATGCCGAGAGCACTCTTAATGATATTTCTATTCCCATTTCAACCCCATACTCCAACCTTGCATCCATTGCAAGAGAAGTGCTGCTGAAAATATAATAAATCTTCATTTTAAAACCCCGCATCCACTAAGCTGTTACAACTTGGGATTGAAAAAGTCCAAGCTGATATTATACCAGAAGTACTTCAACCGTTTAACGATACACGAATGAACGTAGATCTTTATAGCGCTCTATCCATAATTACAGCACAAAGGGTTAATAAAAAAATGACAGATACAGTAAATATGTTAAATACCCTAGGCTGGAAGAGGATCGAATCTTCGTCATGGAACTGCCTTTCCTCAGCATACTCCTGCCACGTTCCAAGATGTCATCCAAGAAATCTTCCAACTCGCTGTCGTCCGATTCCAGTACGGAGGGTAAGAAACCGTTTGACTTCGAGGTCGAAGCAGTGGCCGAAGTGGCAACCATACTGTCCTGGACATCTTCGTCGCCGTCAACTTCAACGTACGCATCTTCATTCCTTAGAACAGCCGCACTGCTACTAGATCCGGACGCACCTGCTGAATCTTCCTCGACAATTCGACTCTCGTCGGTCACCAGCGACTCGAAGCTTTCCTCTAACGGACTGCCTTCATGTGTTGGGCACGCCCTTGGGAAGAGTCTTCCTCCTGCAACGTTTTTTATATACGTATTGTAGCAAAATCAAGAGATATTACCAACATTTAAAACATACGTTCTAACCTTTTCATATATTGTCTTTATATTATATAATTTTATATGTATGTAGTAAAAACGAATCTATTAATCTTCTATTGTCTTCCTACTCCTATTATTTACATATATAATGTATAAAAAATGTATATATAATTATTATATTGTTTTGCAGCACATTGCAAATGTTACCTTTACTCTGATATAAGTCTACCTCTGACTATATTATACATTTACTCTTGCTAATTTGTTTTGAGGATTGTTATAGTATTACTATTACTGCATGATTATGCGAAGAATATTAAAGTATCGTGATGTACCTTCTAACAAATCCTGTAGAAGGCAAGAGACAGCGTGAGAAGACCAAGCAGCATCGGTGGTTCCTGTAGCCAACTTGACCAATCTCAAAAGTTGCCCCTCCGTCATAAGTTCGCACAAGCTGATTGCAGGACGCGTGGAGACGACTAGCCTAGCCACTACCTAAATGCAACAGTACAGAAAGTGTTTCATTGGACAACTTGTACTTTACACATTAGTGTTACTTAAGGTCTATTCGAATGTGATTCAATAAAAGTAGAAGTCTGCTAAATAATTTGAAATGTTTACATATTTTACCTTGCAAGCTAGCAGAAACATGTCCACGTTCGAGGAGTTATATAAAATAAGAGACACCAGGCTGTGTGCTACTGGCAACACATACTGATGCGATAAATTCGGCATATACTCCATGTCCAAGTCCATGACATCGAATTTACTGCAATTCATATAAGACACATATAAGATATTATCGCCTGCTATCACCAGTCAATATATAGCGCCCCTTTAATGTAAAGTTTTGCAACCTTGTACTAGGTTGGGATTGACTCTGCGGACTCCGAGAAAGATGTTGCATTTCATTTCTTCTAATACTGAGAATATCTCTGAAATGCTTAGCAGTGTGCTGCTTCAAAGTTTTCTTGTAAAAGCGTTCCTGCGATTTTAACGTTGCCTCTAGTTTACTGTACCTTGTGGCAGCTTGTGAAGATAGTGCAGCCCAGCTCTGAAATCAATTCACGGATAAATATTTGCTACGTCTTCCAGAGGACGTATTCACACAATTCCTCTTTCTTGCGTACCTGCGAAGAAGAATTATACGTCTTTTTCGCTTGCTCGAGTTCTTGAAGCTGTTGCTTGTGATGCATCAAGCGCTTTTGCAACTTTTTACGATAATTTTGAGCCAATGGCCGGGTGGAATTAACATATTTATGTTGCATGGCCGATTCTCCTTGAATAAACTCCCAGCGTGACAATAGACCTGTTGAAGGTGGCATTGTCTTAAATTCAGAAACTTGACATTGAAAATTGAAGCGTAAGGAACCGTCATGGCAACGTTACCTTGTTCCTTATTTTTCTCATTGGTGTCTTCTAAGTAAGACGGTGGAATAGCAGTTGTGTCTAGGCATACAGACAGGAAAAGAAGAACCCATCCTATGAGCGTTGTGTCCAATCGACTCAGATTGGTAGATTGACCCGGTCCCGAAAGAGGCGCCAATAGTTTTCCCAATGTTCGAACCATTGCGTCTATTACTGAAGATTTATTTGCGCCAGCAAGAAGTGACTTACGCCCGAGGAAAGTTAAGAGGATAAACACTCTGTAAAGAATATAATTATTATTTCTCAGCAAAGGAAACTAATTGTTAAAATGACGTCTATCGGCCAGGCATATAATCTTTGGACAGTTATTTCTTAAGATTTTTGGAATCGAAATTTTGAAAACGAGAAAATGGTATAACATATTTAATTTTAACGGACAAACGTATGTGATTTAATTACTTGAATTACTTTATGCATCTACTACCCTTCTTGTCTCGATTTATTTGCTTTTACTCTTGTTTTTGTTTCTTTTAGAATGCAAATAAACTATTTATTTTATTTCATAATAGACTTCTCATATGTAATACTCCTAGCATTTCACATTTGTGTACACAAAAACTGATGTCAGTAATACAACAGATATGACTCTTACCTGTCTTGTGGAAATATGTGTGTAGACGATGAGGAGTAGAGGTTGATCAAAGTATTGGACAAAAAGTTTCCCCACCAAGGTTGATGTCCAGCCATTCGTGCCAGAAGTGCAGCTGCATAAAGCTGTAAACGGGGAGCTGGGGTGACCACGCAGATCGAATGGAAAATCTTCTCGCAAATTGAAGGCGTGAAAACGTCGCAGAGCGTCATGGGCATCTATGGAAAATCAGATATTCAGTTGAGATAATCTTTTCTTAGCAGAAGTGTTCAGCTAATGTTATTCTTACACTCGGAACAGGTCCGATTTCGTAGACCATGTATAAAAGAATATCGAGCAAAGTTTCGCCGAGAACCCGTAATTTGTCGCTCGGTGCGTTTGCCAGTGTTGTCTTCATTGTATTTTGTGTATTTGTCCAGGTTTCAAGTCGCTTCCATAAACCGCGAACAATGTTGTATTGGTGTTGGAACATAATACATTCCTGAAAAATGGAGTGTGTGACATGAACTGTTTCACATTTTGTACCCTACCAAAACTAACCTGATAAGTTCGAAGAATTTTTGGCGAAGCAGGTTCTTTAATTTCATTAGGTGCTTTGTTACAGCACAAGTAATGTTGCATGTGCATAGCATTTGGGGTCTCAGAGCACAATAAAGGATCTAATAAAGTCTTCAGTCTCTCTGTTGCCAAACTAAATCTGGAATTAACAAAATATATTTTATGTATTACTGATTTGCTTTTAACAACGTTGACAAATGTTTGTCCGCAGTAATGGTTGCTTTTATAGTCTGTACGTCTGTGTATATAAAATAATTATCTGTGAGATTGATTGATATATATGAGATCAGTAATTAACTGAACTTTATATGTTTACTTTAACTGTCACTAAAGAATTAATAATATGAATAAAAACACATACCTGCATTGCACATCCTCAGCCAGCGCAGACAATATGTTGCACTGAGTATCGATAGTGTTTTGTACCGATGGATGGCAAGTATTCGGAGATACGGGCACGCTGTTCCATTCAGCGTAATCCTCACCGGGTAGAATAATTACATGCCCGTAAAACATACCCAAAGGAATTCTGCATGTGGCAGTGGTCATGCCGTAACGGCCTATAGTAGTAATCTGCGAACAAAAAAGCATATCATGGACTTTGCTCTACCGCTGAGTGTTCGCAAACGAGAATGAGGTTGAGAATAGTATTACCTTTAAATATCTACAGACAGGCGGTGGTTGTAGGTCGCAAACGACTAACGGCTTGCTACCGATGTCACCGGCAACAATCAGGCGTGTGCCATCGGTCTCCTCGCTCTTTGTCCATATGTCAATGGAGAGTGAGACGAGGTCGGCGCAGGATGGAATCACTATGTCCGTTAGCAACACCGGCGATCCGAAATCTAGAATAACGAATCGACGTGCCCCGGCATGCATTCGTTCCACCACCAACGCCTGTTGCGAAGGCCAGCACAGTAGCCTGGCCCATGGAAACGAAACGTCTTCAGGCTGAAATAATTCCAGTGAACACATAAGGCACGTGACAATGGCGACCAAAGGCGGGAATAGACCCGAAACTGATTACGAAGGAGGAAACAATTGTGTGCCATACAATATAAAAATTGGTTGTTGTGTTGTACAGTGATCGATTGTACTAGAATTTGATGTCATAGTCTTTTGGTGTGCAGCGTGAAACTATGGTGTCTATTATGCAGTTGCCTGTGACACCGTGTTTCGGACAAATGAAAGGATGCTTGCGATCATTTGATCAAAAGAGGACTAAGAAACGTTATCAAAACGAAGATGTGTTGTTTTGAAAAGATAAGGCCAGTTACTAATAGATGCTGAACGCTTTTTGCTGAGACAATATAAATGTGGATTTGAAGCATTGAATTTGGATATGTCCTATTGCGAACAATGCAGAATTGTGTCTAAGGAACATAAAATGCTAACGACGAATGGAAGTCGTAAGATCCATCAAACAGTCCATGCAAGCTCTACGTTGTCTTATGTGAAGCAACGTGAAATGTATGTAAGCAATAAGTCGTATAAAAAGACAGTACCGTGTCTGAATAAAGAAATGAAAATAAAGGTGCGTAAGTTTTCAGCTATGAAATCTACCTTTTTGGCATTGCTGTCTTCAGCTTTGTTTATAGTATTGGTATTGATACTTTGTACGGACGACTTTTCTTTTGTTACGGTAGAACTTAATATGTGCGAGTTAGGCATGTCATTTTGTGCGCTATGCCAGGTGTGATTATCACCAGGTATATCATTAGCCTCATCACAATCTGACTGATCATCAGGTGTGAGTAACAGTGGCGGAGCTGGCTTCTTTAACGCTCCTCCTGAACACAGGCTAAGCAGATTGCTTAACGCAGGTGCTGCTTTAGCCTGAACGTCTGGTCCTAGCGATCCAGCTTCCAAGTTCTATAATGTACAACGATTTCTATCTGTATTATAACTTCGCTACTTAGCACGAAGTTTATACCATAAATATACAAATTGTAGTGTCACCGTGATTGCTGATGGTAACATCATAAGACACGTTTTGTTTTATGATTTATTATGTATTGCCATCAATGTATTCCTGTATATCTCGCATAATGGAATATCGCTACATATTTGTTTTGTTAATGTTAACACAGCTAATCGACACATCCTTAGGTAACATAAAATAATGTTATAATATTACGTGTGTATTAAATACAGTATGCAAAAATCGGGAAATTTAGTTGACACAAATTTCTAGGTTTATGAGATGACTTTTCGTGTAACGTGAACATTATTAACAAGCAAATTAAACGTAATGAGAAGCTGTGTAATTCTACTTACGTAAGTATGATGAATCGTTTTGATGTCCGGTACACCGTTGCTGTGATGTGCAGGTGCATTGTCATACAACTTAGCTCCGATATTGATGGTGTTAGCGCCAGGATCAATTTTTTCCATCTTGGTACCGTCAGAAGCAGCGTGACACACGTAGTGAAGTGGTTCGACCTGAACACAGTCTTTCGTCAGTCATTAACAGGCACAAATCTCAACTACTGTCTACTACTAAATACATCGCATTCTGCAGTTTGCACATAATATGATTCATAATCAACGTTACGCTCGACAATAAAAAAATCAGGATTCGTGTCGAATGTTTTAGAACTGATCATATTAACCGACGCATAGAGAAGATAGCCGTCAGTTTATTTAAATATTGCGGACAGCATATTACCTCAAGAAGCCCTTTCATATTGTGATTCGTGCACAGAGCTTTCAGTTTGCTAGGCACTACAAGCTCGGTAGCTGGATGCGTAGGTAGCGTGAGTAGGTCTCTCAGGTCAATAGTGTCTTGAGAGTAAGTAGAATTCGCTGATGTCGAAGCTGAACCCGAAGCTGACGTTGTTGGCTGCGCCGCCTGTTCACCAGCTGCTGCAGCAGCGTATGACATCGGCATCGGACTACATTTCAGCGGCACGGGAGGATCAAGGTCAAACACGTCAATCTCGAATGGCGTGTTATAAAGGCCAAATCTGCGGAGCGAAGGACCAAAATTATAATGTATCGGAGTACCTTCAACCTATTATCCGCCAATGTCCCATTTTTGGGACACAGTTTCAAATTGTTTTCTTTTCATGACTGCAACTTCTAAATGTACAGTTAATTTTATTTTTTATTTTTGAATTTTTGTATTACGACTGAAATGGGTTAACGTTTAATGAATCTCGTGTCTGAACTGTTGAGACAAAAATTGTACCTCGTTGCCAGAAGCAGGTGATATGGATTCACTCTCTTGGACATTTCGTTCGCTATCTGCTGCACCAGCGTGATACATTGTTGGGCAACGCTTTGTGTTCGGTCGAGAGGTAAGAACCTTGTGATGAGCAACTGAAGCCATCGCAAAGATCCGGCCCACTGTACTTCTACGATCGACGGCAACAAGTTTACTAGGACCGACAATGTCGCGTCGTCGAACGCTTGAGATGGCGGACCCTCCAAATTGTAAAAGCCGCTAGAACGGATTGTGAAGAAAATTCGTCATACTAATTGCATCTGATTCGAGTGAACAAGTTCTAGTGTTAATATAGACAAATGTTTGTCACTGATGGCAACAAGATGTGCTAAAGTTCTGATGATGCTAATGTCCGAAGGTAAAACATTCTTTTAGAACGTACCTGCTACAAAGAACGATCAGTTTTACACATTTGTGCGCTGTGCTTCTTCCCGCGTGCAAAAGGCAATGTCGTAATAAACTAGGTAATCGTCCTTGCACGCAGCGTATTGTCTCCAGTTGGAGAGCTTTTATTTCATCGCTATTCTGACTACCTCGTAGTTTGGTTAGCCTTATCGCCGTTGCCCATATAAGGATGTCTAACGCGAGAGACTGCGCAACAGGCGATCTGAAGAAAAAGGATTTGTATTCATATTTTTGCTTTATACCATCATTTCTTTAAACCGTTTAGATAGGTATGGAGGACTTACTTGTCTGCAGTTTGCAGGCAACATATGTCGAGTAGGTTTTCAAAGAAAGGTTTGTATGTGAGCATCGCCCATCGTTGTGCTCTTTCCTTTGGTATATTCGTTAGGTGCACGGGTCTTACAGTAATCGTTATTTCGTGAATCCAGTCGCAACCTGCAAAGATAGAGTGTGATTCAATACCTGTAGTATGTATTCCTAATTAATTAAAAAAAAAATAAAAAAAAACATCTGTGTTATGATTGTAATAAAGATACAATTCAGTTAAATAGATTGTTTATTTTAAAGGTGGTGTAAATCCATAATTAAAAAAAAATTGAATATCACATAAAAAAAAGTTTGCACTACGTTGATTATAAATTATATGATATCTCATTTTCTTTTAAATATAGATTTACACAATTCCTTCATACATACCTAAAAAGCACTCCAACTTCTTAGTACTTGTGCCGTCAGCAAATCGTTCATTGCTACCAGGAAGAAGCGGTCGAACCTCGACTATCCTTATCTTCTTTGATGTGGGAGGTTTGTTATCTACCGAATTAGTTTTAGTCTTCGAGGACTAAAAATAAGAGGAGACTTTTGTTAACAAGCTTCTACCATGGAATGCATGTAATTTCACGTCTAAATTTACCATGCTATTTTTGGTTTGTTCCTGTTGTAATTTACTTACACTGTCCTTGACTGGGTCGATCAACGCTTTAATATGAACAATGAGAGTTCTCGCTTTGGAAAAAAAAAGTTTCGGACTCGTCAGCATAACGCGACCCGAACGGCAAGTCAGATCAATGCTTCGATGCAAGTCGATTGGACCGCTCAGTATCTCCGTATTGTGAAGTCGCTGATACTCTTCCGTCACGACAGGATTATCTGCCTTTTGCTCGTTGCCTATGCTAAAGTTTATCTTGTCGTCCACCGACGTCAGCGGAGACGCGTGATGACCGATTCTGCTTACATTCTGCTTCAGCAGGGTAACTTGTATTGTCGGCAGTTCTTGACAGAATGAATGTAAGCTGTACCGTACGTCCACGTGCCCAACGCGTCCCACAACACCACGTGGGAGGGTTATCTCGAATACGTGCTCGTCCCATGTGGTTCTGTATGACAAAATAGGTGTTAAGTGAAGACAACTTTTTCCATAACGCCGCTAAAGTTGCCAAACTTCAATCCTTAGTCAAACTACTGACGCCAGCATCAGGTTTGGTCTAAAGGATATGCTGAGTGAATGTCTCAAATTTATGACACTAGTATTAATAATATATTATAATAATTAATTAAGAGAATAGTATTATAGAATATCATTAGGTATATACTCAGATTCATTTTTGATGTTTGATGAAAGCATTCAAACTCTTATTTGATTAGTATTAAATATTGATTTAAAATCCCCTCGCTGCGAATTTGAGATATGTTCTGAGGAACAAGAAATTAACTTACGCATCATTCTGAAGTCGCCACGTTCTTGAATGATGCTGATCTTCGGACAGATGCAAATGTTGTGGGTAAGTACGCCTTTGGGCCCGCATTATTTCGCTCCAGCATGGCGGTACAGTGGCTCTATAGGCTGGTGAGTATTTGTTAAACCTCGTCAATTCGTAGAGAGACCGTAGATCCGAGTAGGACAAGTTTGACTTATGAGCCAAAATTACTTGATCTCTGCAGAAACAAGCCAGGCATCTTAATAAAATCGTACAGGTTCCGAAGGCAGGGATAGTGGATTCAATTTCTCGTTCATTGTACTTACTCAGGTGCAGATGTTGACGTACTGGGTATCGTATTCTCGGTACTAGCACATCCCTCTTCCGTCATGTGAACGTCTTCAACGTGCTCCTTTTCTTCCCCGGAGTCTACTTCCTCCCCCGTGATGAAGAAGTGAAGCGATCCGTCGTTCGTACACGCGCACAATCTCTCCAGTCCTGCTAGAGTAAACAACAATGTGTCAGCCTGCTAATTACGAATCTGAGAAGGTGGTAAGCATGTCGAACGTACCGTTGCAGTAAGCCGCCGAGACGAACTTCCTCCCTTCTAACCTGGCCTCGGCAACCGTCTTTAAGGTACTAAAATTCAATAATCTGACTACTCCATCTTTACATACTAAGGCCACTTGCCCAGAAGCCTCTTGAGCAATAGAATCGGTAGCTGTTGGATTTACAGTGGAATTTGTGCAAGACATTAATGTACACTTATGCTTCTCCACGAGGGGTAGCACCACGTGCTCGATCGGCACTTGTTCAGCAGGCAATTCCCGCCTGGCGACGGGCTCCGGTATTAATTTAACCACTTGTCCTGAAAAGTCCAGCGCGTACACTAACAGTATGGCATGCGTATTACTCGTGTCGTTGTGAATTTCACCGTTAATCAGTTTGCCGGCCTCGTTATGGTCCCAGTATACGTAACTCTTTTGCGGGAAGAACTCGCACTCCTCGTCAATGTCCATCTTATAGACATTGGAGGACGAGGGCGGATCGGTTATCTCGCTGTCCGCCGGTGGACAGAGAGCCACGTACAGGTGCCGTCCGTCCTTGGACGGCACGATGTACGAGATCCTGAGAGAGTCCGGCGCGTCGATGGTGACGGTGCCGATGACAACCGGGTCTGTCTTCGTTATCTTCATGATGTCGAGGCTCTTCTTGTTCGTACCGGTTAGGTCCGAGGTCGAGGCGAACTGTTCTGGGCCGTTAATGGAATTGAAGTTAGCGTCAAAGGGGCTCGACGTCGGCTGAACGGATATACCGATCGGGGTCGAGTAAATACCGTTGGACGAGGACGCCGTCAGTCCGGTCGGCGGGAAAATGCCGTCGAAATGCGTGCCGAGTACCATGTGTGAATCGACGTCCTCGATGACGGGCACCTCGTACCAGAGCTTGCCGAGGATCAGTTCCTGATAGAGGGTCTCCTGGCGGCCGCTATTGGAGCTGGCGCTGGTGCCAGTGCCGGAGATCGTCTTCTTAGTCTTGGAGTCCTTCGAATTGTCCTGTTTAGGCGGATGCGGCGAAGCGGCCTTGTGGTGAAAGTCGTACAACACGAGATAGTGTATTCTCGACGGGGTGTACCTATCACCGGCCACCTTCATTATATCTAAAGTATCACTGGCAGCACTATTTACACTGTTCATCGCGCGGACCAGCGACGAGGATGGCGCTAGATCCGTCGATGTCGACCATACATTTTCTAAAGTTCTCAATTGAGAGGGATTGACTGTCACTCCACACACTAAACATGGCCTAATTTTCGTACTGGAAGCGTCGGATGTCTCTTCTGACGGCGTCGTAGTTGACGTCATCGTCGTCGTCGTTGTACTCGTTGTTGAACTGGAGCATTTCATCTTCTCGCTTCCGTACTTCGTGGATCCTAATACCGAAAGGGCTGTCAACTGCAGCTGACTTGACAAGTACGGCGTCGTCAAGCTTCGCGCGGCCGAAAATTGGATAGACTCTTTATTGTTAATGTCTTGATCCGATGGTGCTATGTAGAATGATATTTCCCTCTGTAAAAAAAATTACATAGGTTGGTGGTATTGAGAGATGCGACAGTTCTACACATTTGTGTATTACCTTTAGTTGATTACTCGTGTTCCAGATGTTTACGAAACCGTTGCTGGTCGCTGTGACGGCAAGACCTACGACATTCGTCGTACCTACCACGTTCACAACAGACTCACGTGCCGCAGCTGTTGCGAGAGTAACTGAGAAAGGTACGTTCTGTGTGTATTCGCCTTTGATGAAGGGGCATGCCGGTGAATGTCGGCCGTGCTCTGACCATGGTTCATCAGTTGGTTCCCAACAGACTAAGCAAACGTTGCATGTAAAACACATTGCTCTGTCCTCCCCTGATTGATTTGGCTGATGATAAAAGCCAGCTTGTGCCATCTGATCTGGCAAAGCCCATCTGAAAATTCAGTGGTATAACAAGAGTCAACATAAAAGCACATATAGCATAATGTGTGCAAAATAAGTTGGTCCATGTTTATTACTTGTAATTCATGTGTGGCCATTTTGAGAAGGTACTGCGCCGAGCAGCTTCGCTGAACATTTGTGCCCTGTCAGCTGGACTACCGTCCAGTGCGAAACTAGGTAATAGGCCATTGAGACGTTCATTAATAGCTGATGCTACAGACAGTGCAAGTATATGCCGGTTTTGACGTTTTAATTCTAGTACTAAACCTGCACACACATGCTTCAAAGACCCATGAGGTAACTCTAAGCATATTGTATTCCACTGAAAAAGTGTAAATGATTTTTGTTACATTTAGTAAGATTCAGGATTATGCAGGACATTAGGAAATTTTTCAAATTCGTCTTTTATAGATTAAGTAAAAATATAATTTGCCTTTTGAGCTTTGATTCCTTTCTTCTGATTAACTTGCGCTGCAAGAATTTTGCTTGATAATTCCTGCAACACTTCTTGCACATGATCTACACCTGGCAACTCTACGCATATTAGACACGAATGTAATACTATTGCCTCGCAGAGTAAAATTTCTATTTTTACAACATCTTCACTTCTGGTAACAGGCGTTTGTAATATTGTGTCCAAAAGTAAAACACCGTTATAATCACTTCGAACCCCAATGGCTCTTCCATCTGTATATAATACTTTGTCTACTCCATCAGCCAGGTATACACCTTGTAATTTTCCATTTAATTTACCTGTAAGAGTCACAATAAAAATAACGTATCATAATTTGATACAAACATTGGTCATATATAGTAATTCTATTATGCCGCAGCCACAAACAAACGCCTGTGACAATCTGGTTTACTGATACAACCTAAACAAAACATCCCAATCTATGTAGGCGTAAAATGAATTCCTATTTAAAATTAAATCTTCTATCAAATATACCATGGTACAACTGTTTGATTTTATGTTTAGAACAAATCGTGAACAATTCATAAACAATACTTTCTTCTAAAGATAATCTTATCTGTTAAGAGGTCTACATCGTCATTGTGAAATTAGATAGCTTGCCAACTAAGCATATCTAATGGTCACATAGTTGAAAGTTGCAGGACCTGTCATAGCTTCCAGTCCAGAGGACTTTATTGTCCTGTACAACTTATTTACCCTGTCTTCAATTTTCTCCCCTTTTAAACAAGAGATTGCACAGAGCATATGACATATTAGGAAAATGCATCAATCAGAACATAAATCTTTTGAAAGTGAATGTTAATGTTGCAAAAACTCTAGTCACGTCTGACG
The DNA here is from genome assembly GCA_914767735.1 of Anoplius nigerrimus. Classification (NCBI taxonomy): domain Eukaryota; kingdom Metazoa; phylum Arthropoda; class Insecta; order Hymenoptera; family Pompilidae; genus Anoplius; species Anoplius nigerrimus. The sequence goes on from OU612086.1 coordinate 1,552,659, forward strand.
TTTATTCACGAATACGACCTTGACCATGAAGACCCATACGAACACTATGTTACAAATTTTGCCGGGATTTCGAACTAAAGTTAATTGACACTATAATTGATCATCATTCTATGTAACTAATTAGTATAACACGACATGCTTACCGGACAGAGAACTTCTTTGCAGGATCACTCCAGAGTTGACATCGAAAACGTAAACTTGTGCACCGCCAGTCGTAATAAGTAGAACATTTAAATTAGCGTGATAGATTATGCTTTTACATTCAGCGTCCACATTCAAATAACCATCTTCCTTTAATAACCATGGATCATCATCAGCCATTTTGCTTATACGGATTACGATTCTCAAAAAATTTATCTAATACGCGAACATCACAAAAAACATGGCGTACTCATTACCGCCATCTTGAAATAGAACGTCAGCAAATCGTCGTGAAGTTCGCGAATGTACGTTCGTGACCAATCGAGTTAAGTCGACTTCGCTCGACGCAATAATAATCGTTATTGCGAAAATTCAAAGATTTTCACTTCACTTAAGCTTTACATATTTTATTGGCGACAAATATTCACAAATTCGATCAAAACCATTAAATGTAGCGGTAGTCGTCATGTTCAAGGTTGCTCAGTGTTTATAATTTAATTATACGTTACCGTAAAATGTGCTTTAATCAAGACTAATGTAGAATCAACGTTGTGCGAACGAGGATCATATTAAACTACACGATTCAATTAATAATAAGATACTTTATTTTGTAATTTTTGTTATACATTTATTATACACATAAAGACAGACTGTTATTCATCTTTTTTTGAGAGTCTATAGTTTCTATACAGTGCGGAATATTTTTTCGTTAAGAAACTGTGCAATTTCCCATACTCTGCCAGTACTCTTATTTTAACCTTATCGTGATCCCTGATTCGCTCTTGTCGTTTGAGATGCATCTGCCACGAAGGTAGCTTCTCGTAAAATGGAACCTTCCGTGGCCTTTGTAATACGACCTTGCCGTCGAATAAATAATCTCTGAAGTCCATTTCGTCCTCATTCTGTAATTTCTTCTCCTTTACTTCCGCTGGCGAAGCAACTACGTTTGGATAATATCCTTGCTCTTGCTTAAGTTCGACTACGTGTAGCTTTGTCTCATCTGCTATTTGCTGAAATGTCCTCTAAAACAATTTTTTCTTATGTTTGAATCTGAAGTAAGCACTTTGGACGTAAGATTCTAATGAATTATATTGGTGGTATGAAATTAGTACCTGTTTCAGCAGAGCAATGAAAAAAGCTTTGACTAAATTTTGTGTATTTTTGCCTCCCTCTGATTTTATATATATGTCTTTTATACCAAGTGCTTGGCAACATAGTGCTAATGCACGATGACATACTAAACCATATCCTTTATACATTTTCTTTACAAATACCTTTGTTGTACCCATTTGTCCATATACATCGTGTAATACTGAAAAAAACCACATGAAATATCTCTATGTATTATATTATAAAAGTATATTATAATCATATCTGTTATTATTTATTCATTGACTATTCACACCTAAAAGGTTATCATTACCTGTATGCTCGTTCTCTCTTTTAATGTATAATAATCTGCGTCCAGCTTTGTTTTTAGCTACAAATTGGGCTTTCCGTGCATCCGTGCCCTTTCCGACAGCAAATCCAGCTACACCATTTCCATTTCCCGTTACAACAAATGCAGAAAATATATTTTTACGGCCTAGATTTCCTGTCATTGAGGCCAGAAATTTGTTTTCCAAAATCCAGGAATTAAAATCATTGTGAAATACTTCTGTAATGTCAGTAAATTTATGTAACATGTACCTTTCTCCACTTTGAGCAGAAAATTGATATTAGTAATTTTATTAAATTTATTAGTATACAAACCACCAGGGATATTTGATTCCGGGGCGCCAATATTTCTACCACCGTGTTTATGGCTAGTCCACCCTCGAAGCAGAGGATGTTGTCTCATGACTCGCTTTCGTTTTGGGACTACATCTACTTGTGGTTTAGCTGTCTCCACTTCCTCTTTAGATTTTGGCATTGGTTGTTGCTTAACTGGCACTGATCCTCGTATTGGAGGAGCAGTTAGCCCAGGATATATCATTTGTATCTTGCCTGTACCAAGAAGTTGTCCTTTATTTAAATCTTTTCGCCTTACAAGGGTCCTTGCTCTGCCCCGTCTTCTTCCAGCATTACTCACACTAGTTGCACTCTTCCACAAAGCATCGGCAGGAACTATGATAAAATAAAATGTTTAGAAAATTAAGAAAGTTTTGTGTTTATGAAACACATTACAATATGTAGAAGAATTAGTGTAGATATGGCAACATCATACGATATGTTTAAAAGGATATTTTGAAATTACATTATTGTTACGCACGTTTGTTGAAGAAGCTCGTATTCCTAGACGGTATAGTTGGCTGTACATAAGTCTTTAATAAATGTAATGGTTCTCTTGATGATTGCCGAAGAAACACTGAGACCAAACAAAAAATAGGGTTATGATGAATGCAAAACATGAAAATTATATTATTAGACGAGTTTTTCTACGCAGATATTTATTAAATACCATGGTTTGCTGAACTGTATGATCTAAGAAGATTTGTACTTTCTGTGCAAATTCGTAGTATTGTAAAAGCCATTGTTTAACAATGTTGGGACCATAGAACCTTTTGCCCCGTCGATAATACACTTTTTGATAAGGGTAAAGGGGTAAAGGTATAGAAAGGGGTACTCATCACCGATTTGCATGAAACTTCGCGTAATGGTAAATTTTTGCATAAAAATAAGATCTGTAAAAGCCAAAAAGCGCGGACTCGTCTAATTAAAAAGTTGTTAAGCATTAAAGTTTAGTTATAAAACCTGCCATAACGACAGCACGAACGACATCTGCGCATGCGCACTGATGTCTGCGCTTTTGATGATGGCTTTTACAGATCTTATTTTTATGCAAAAATTGATGTTTCTGCAAAGTTTCATGCCAATCGGTGATGAGTACCCCTTTCTATACCTTTACCGTTCGTTAACTTCTCTTTGGTTTAGTCAGTTAATACATAACCGTGTTGCTATCAAATCTAGCGTTGTATATTCCGTGAACTGAAATGCCGGCTTGGATCGCAGCAAGCATTGCTTAGAAGCATTTTACATTTTAAACTGTGAAAACTAAACCTATTATGAAACTATGGATTAACTCTCACGATCAAATTAAATGTGTGCAATGAAATGTCAGCGTATTGTGTTACATGAAAAATTAATACATGATGAATAACTACGTATTGGAACAGAAATCTACTCACAGTCAGGTCGTAAACAGTCGTATTTGACAGTATTTTCGTAATTGTTAGTAAGTTTGCTTCACTGCAAAATTTAAGCACTGACGTCATGATGACAACTAATTAGTATAACGTATCACAGCACATTTGCAACGTCGCGATGTTGAACGATTGGGCATCCAACGTTGTTAACTGAACAATTTGAATATGGTACATATGTACGGTACTGTGATTGGACCACACTTGACCACGCTGGAAAACAAGGCTGTGATTGGACCACACTGGAGAAGGAGGCTGTGATTGGTCGAGGCAGTTTCGACAAGACGGTGTCACGATTCACGACAAAAGCGGTGAGCTCTTATATTTTGTACAATTTATTAATAAATATTTGATTGCCGAACGTTAAATTTGCATTAACTTTGTCATTTTAACAATGGGGCACATAACGGGGTATATGGTTTAGCTGGATATTATGAATTCAACAAAATATTTGACTTTGATTGTAGATGCATCGGGTCATTCCAGAAATCGAAGGACGCCGTGAAATTCAATGAAGATTTTTCGCAGTTTCACGTAATTTTCGGTAAGTCTCCGCTTATCCAGTACTCTAATTCGATGCATGCATCCAATTAGCGTGTAGTTATTCTCTTTTATGCCTTGAATTACCATAATTGATGCAAGAAAAGAGATGATTGTGTTATCCTATATTTGAGGGTCAGAATCCGAAGTGATTCGTTTGCGCGGCATTTCCCCTTCGAATATGGCGCTAGTGAATGTTGCGTATAGATTGTTCATTAAAAAATATTATTGTCTATAAATTTGTAGCACGATATTCCTTATCGAATGTATTAAATACGTGTTTATCGTTTAGTTTGTGATCTAAGAATCAATAAGAATATTGCACATATGCAAAAATTATTTTCTGAAAAAAATTATGAAAATTACAGTAGAAGGTTAGGTATATAGATTTCAATGAGCAAGATGGCATTTCGCGACGAGTAGATTCTATCATACAGTGAGATTATATGTCATCATTTTGTGATGTAGAGTACTCGCTCGTATGATAGGATCGCTCGAGGTTTTCTTGCATGCCCAATATATTACAAGTCGAGTCATTTTGCTTTTAGAAAGTCGAGTCATTTTGCTATTACAATATCGAGTCATTTTGCAATTTTTAAGAAATAAAACAGTGGAGTCATTAGACCGCTTAGCTATAATATACGTTAGATATTACTAATCTTAGCTCAGGATGCTTTCAGCTTCACAAGGTTTGTACACGTTTTTTGGCCGTACTCATGTCACTAAGGCCTGCATCATGCATGCGCCCAGGTGCGGCATGCATGGCTCAGGCCGGTGAGTACGGTTTAGTTAAGGTGTAGTTTCGGCGATTATAACGTATTAATGACTGCCGACGTACATGCCATTGTATGAATGCGTAGTGTTTGTCGCATGTACGTCGGGTAGAGCACTTAATAATGGCCATTGCTTTTTCTCGAATTCCGTCTTTGCTTTTTCAATTATCAAATATTCTATTACCGCGTAATACAATACGCTGATATGACGCCTACCCAGGCATTATATCATTTGCTTTTTTTTTTTAATTATTTAAATATAAATATCTGTATGACACTTGGTCGTACAGAGAAATGAAATAAGTAGAGTCACGCGTCCGCGATAGTTTGCTCGGTCATTATGCGTTATAATCGATTTCAGCATTGGTACGTACCTAGTTTGTAAGTGTATGATGTGATTTTGAGCTCGGGTGTCGGAGTACGTCCCGGGACGTACTCCCTAGGGTTAGGCTTATTATGCACCCGGGCGGTTGATTGAGAACCGTGGAGTGATTGTGTTGGTGTGCTTGCTTTGCTCTTTTTAAATATAGGTTGTTAGGTCGGCAGGTAGCATACTTTCTCTGAATGGTGTGATGTGTTCATTATAAGTAGGTAGGGCCAGCGGAAGGCTATTACTTTTCTCTCTTTTTCGTTCCCCCCGTAATTTCGCGTCAAGTAATAGCCTTCAGCTGGGTTTCACTTGGCAGTTGCAACCGTAAAATTTTGCTCGCGTTACTCCAATTCCGAGATTGATTCCGTATACCTAAATACCAAATAGTAATAAAATATTTATTATTCTTTGATCTTTATATTCTCATATCACGCCGCGATATTCTTTTTGTTATTAACTTCCGTAAATGCTGTTACAAGTATAGTCAGTAGAGAATGGTTGCAACTGCCATTTGCTAGTGATAAGAGTAGACCTAGTATTAAGCAGAAATACGTATACATTGCACACCGAAGTACCATCTCATTGCACTTACGAGTGAGTATAATTTCATATGAAAGCATATAGTATCATGCTATGCGTATGAAGTTGTACTCCTCATTGTACTACCGAGATGTACTTCATTGCACACGTGAAATACGTATTTCGATCTGTTCGGGAGATTCGGTTAAATGTGCACGTGTACGTGCCGTTGAAATTAATTTTTTAATTCTACAGTATAAAGTACTATCCTTCAGATAATACTTTATACATCGGAATTAATGAATTAATTTCAGCAGTGCCTGCGTGCTAGCCCTTGCTCGCGAAACTTTCTCATTATGTTAACTATCCGTAAAAGCATAGTGTTCGCTAGGCAAATATCAGCGTTTACATTGACGCGAGCAGAGTCGAACGCAATGGCGAATTGTTTTTGTATTTTATATAATTACAATTTCTCGCTGCTTTGCGTTCGTACGACTGCTCGAATCAATGTAAAATTGATATTTGTTCAAATCTCCCGAACAGTGGGGGCTTGCTAAAGCATGCCCGAAAAAAGAAGTGGCTATTTAAATAGCTGAAGCGGCCTGGAGAAGAGGGCTTTCGTCGCGGGACTAGATAGGTCACTATGCTCGTCATTACAAATTTCATTCTTTATATATCTTTTAAGAGAGCCTCGAATTTAATTCTTCTAATGATTGAGTTACGACTTATATTCCTCTGGAATTGACCACGACCGTCACGACAGTGGTTCTTAGGAATTCCTCGTCGGTACTTGGTGTTACCTACGAAGCTAGAACCTCGGAATTCTTCCGTGCCGACAGAGCATTTGGGCCCCTTTGAGCCCCCTTGCGTGCCCGAAATTTTATCCAGGGCTAGCGGTCTTTAAGAATATCTCGTCGGTGTAAGTAGTATGTAGTGCTGTTCATACACAGCACTTACTCCTCCTTAGCGTGTTAAATGTTGCTTGTAATCACAACAGATGTCACGACGTGGCTTCTTCGAAAGTTTGCCTTGAATGTTCCAGAGTTAATTTCCAATATTGTCATTATATAGGAATTGTCGTATTCATTAAATACGCAATTGCAATATAAGTATATATTTCCTAAACGTTTATTGAACACATTGAATTCATACTCTGTGTTTTTCATTTATAGCGCAGAAGCCTGCCATAGATACGATTATAACGTAGACAATTTAAATTTAATAAGGAGTAAACATGTACATATCTGAACCTTATGACGCATCAACAGTTAGATGAGATAGAACCCGGTAATTTAACAATTGTCTATTTTTCTGTTTTCCAGCGTACTTTCGATAATTGTTCCGAAATCTGCGAACCATTCGATCTAAATTACAACGTAACGACGGTAACGTCAGTTTCCTGTATTCGAGAGATACAGAGTCCCAAAGTTCAAGAACCTAGAAGCTGGCTGCCGTGTAAACATAATCCGTGCGTACGTCACTGGATTCCGGACGCACGCGGGTACGAAATTCCGATCGAACACGCTCTCGTCACTAAATAGTCGCACGTACAGTTCCGGAACGATCATCGACGAGCAGGCATCCGACCCTGGGGGATGTGCTAGCACCGATGCACCTGTGTCAGCGCGGCAAAAGAAAGCAGGGTGACGACACAACTACGGCACAACGACGATGGCGTCGCCGGAGTACGTGGTGTGGAGTCTTGAAACGCGCCGTATGGAAAAGTGCCGTGTTACGGCCGTATCCTCGGCCAGAAGCGCGAGATTCGCGAGAGCGCCCGCGCGCGCGCGCGCCCGGACCAAGTTTTTCCGAGGAGGAGAGAATTCCTCCTTCCAGCCTACTCCTCCCGCCCCTCCTTTCGCCGAGCTACCCTCTCTACCGTCGTTACTTCGCCTACTTTCCATATCCCCTCTCCCGCCGCGGAATAGGTGGCCGCGAGGGGTAGTGCGTGAACGTCGCGCTACGGGTGGCCATGCCTCGCGAGTCGGCAGGCGACTGGCTTGCGTTCGGCCGGCGCCGAACGGAGCGCTCTGATAGGCCGCAGCCTCCTGTCCCGCACACAGCGGCGGCCAATGGCGCTCGGCCGGCCGCGGCATCCTTGCCCCGAGAGCCGACTCGGCCCAGTTCCATAGTTACCAATGACGTGTGCTGCCGCCTCCGATTGGCCCGGCTGGGCCAATGGCGCGGCTCAGTGCTCCAGTTCGCGCTCTATCCTCTCTGTCCCTCTCCAACGTCTTCCTCCCCTGAGCTTGCCCCGATACACACTCCCTACCCCGTGGCCTCGTGCAAACGACGGGAGGAGAGTGGAGACCCTTCTCTCACACGCAAAAGGGGACATCTCATCACGACTCTTGGTAGCAGGCACTTCTCCGTAGTGGGCACTCCACTCATCGTGTCGTCGTACGGGTTCTCCGCGCGAGAGGCTTGTGGGGCCTGTGTGCCCGGGCAAGCGAACGAACGAACGAGCGAGCGAGTGAGCGCGAGCGGACGAGCGCTGCTGCTGCTGGTCGAGTGGGTCTAAGCGGCCGTGAGGACCTCTCCAGGAGTACCCGACAGTCCTCTCCATTCATTCATTCATTCATTCATTCATTCATCCATCTATCCATCCATCCATCCAGCCGCCCATCCATCCAGCCATCCGACCATCCATCCATCCGTCTATCCATCCAGCCGGCCAGTCAGCTAGCCATCCGCGCTCTATTTATCTACCCATCCACTCTATCCAGAGTGCGGGCAGCGCACGCGATCTCCAGCCAGTCAACCGGCCGAGCCAGTCAATCAACCCTGCTCAGCCATTCATCCATCCATCCATCCATAGTGGCTCGCGGCTCCTCTCCCGCGAAGAGTGTATTCTCAACGAAGGCGGAGGCAGAGCGGGTAGAGTGGCACGTCTACTATCGTCTATCGGCACAGTCCAAGGACTCGAAGACCCTCCGAGTGATTTCAGTCGGCCGCCGGCCGGCTCTGGCCGGCCACTGTCTCGGACCACGTGTGTGTATGTGCCGTGTGTGTTCGTGTGTGAGTGTGTATGTGCGATCGACTGGACCCGACCTACGCGCACACCATGTGTCAAAGTGTTCTAATTCGCCGTCTAACGCGCTGACCCCAACGAAACTGTGCGTTGCCCGCGACCTTCGACTCGCCCGATCGTCGCCGGTCGACAGACTCGCTCCGTGAGGAACCGGATGGAATGTGGATTATTCAAGAACTCGCCGACAATTTTCGGGTCTGTGACCTCAGTGACGCTCCTTCGAGAATCCGTGGACGGACGCTTGAGTCGGCTCGAAGCGTCGCCGATCGCTGAGCGTGGAACGTCCGCGAGTGAAACGTGCGCTCGACCTTGAGTTCGTCAGATACGTCCGCGAGTACGCGTCGCGTGCGGTGGAAACTTCAGTGAGTGAAAGGATTTGGCCAAGTGACGCGTAGTGAAGAGAACCCAGGGTGAACTCTGACGCTCGTCAAGATGGGACTCTGTCCCTGAACCGTCGCCCAGCGTCTTCGACTAGCCGGCACGATGATCCTCCGTGCCCGTAGCCGCGTCTAGCTTCTCAAAGCTGAAAGCAAGCCCTCGCTCTCTGAAGACAGCTCGTACCTCAGCCGCGACCGGATACGAGCCCGTAGCACAGCTGCGCGCGGCGCGCGCAGCGCACGGCCCCGGGCCGGCCGGAAGGCAACATTCAAATCCCACCCCGAGCATCCGCGCTCATCCGCGAACCACCCGCGTAACGTCCGCACGGCGGCCGGGTCAGGAAGAATAGCGTGAAAAATGTCGCGCCGTACCCGCGGCTAGCGCCGGCCTCACGATTCCGCGAACCGCGAACTTCAAGTACTTCGACGGCGTCGGGCTCGCCGAGATGAGCGGTGGCAGCGGCGGCGGCGGAGGAGGCGGGGGAGGTGGCGGGAACCAGGCCGGCGGCGGGTCCGCCTCCTCGTACCATCAGCATCAGCAACAGCAGCAGCAGCAGCAACAGCAGCAGCAGCAGCAGCAACAACAGCAGCAGCAGCAGCAAACGCAGCTGGAGCAGGCTAGCCTGCTGCAGGACCTGAACGGCATCGACCTGGCGATGAGCCTTTCCCCGAAGCAGCATCCGTCGCACGCGCAGGCCGCCGCCGGGGCTCACACGACGCCGTTCAGCGTTACGGACATCCTCTCGCCGATCGAGGAGTCCTATCGGAAGCTGGAGCTGGCCGCGGCGGCCGCCGCCGCCGGTGTCGGCGTTGTCACGCATCCGCAGGGCTCGCCGTACGGCAACGCCTGCGGCGGCGGCCGCGGCGGTGGCGGCGGTGGCGGCGGCGGCGGCGTGGCCGGCGGGGCCGGAGGAGGCGGCAACACCGGAAGCTCGAGCGCGTCGAGCGGCAGTCCGCCGCTTCATGGCGGCTCGACGCCCGGTGGGAGTACGCCCGGCCCGGTATCCGGCGCGAACGGCGCCGTCGGCGGCGGTCCCCAGGCTGCCACCGCCGGGGGCGGCATGACCGCCATGGGCAATCCGTACGCCACCATGCAGCTCACCTCACAGTACCAGTACTGCGCCGCCGAACTATCGCCATATCACCATGCCGGCACCGGCGTCGGCGGAGGGGCCACCGCCTCTGACCCCATGAGGTCCCATGGCGTGCCCTCGCATCCATGGTACGCGCCCGCACCGCCGTCCACCAACGATCCGCGCTTTGCCAGTGAGTATATTGCTTGAGACTTTTCGACCAGGGTGCGTGGGGGAGGGCAGCGAGAGGAGTTGCAGGTGTCGACCGCATTCAGGGGGGGTTGGGAGTGATGAACCGTGGGGTGATTGGGATGTGTTCCGTGGAGATCTTTCGGATCGTTGGCTGTCTTCGTCGGGCGGAGGATGGCTGGAGGATCGGGGTTTCATGGTTTTCAACTGAGATCGATTGCGTGGATTTCGAATGGCTGGAGGATCGGGGTTTCATGGTTTTCGACTGACAAGGAGATCGATTGCGTGGATTTCGAATGGCGGGTGGAATTTTAAGGGAGGAGGAGGAGGAGGTGGGTCAGGATAGGGGGTAGTTTTGACTGTGGGTTAATAGAAAGAATTTCTCGCTGTTTGTCGCCACCTTGGAGAACGGATGTATGCCAGGTTTCTAAGTGAAGGCAAAGATGGCTGTCGGAGAGGCGGTTGTTCCGCATTTGAGGGACGATCGCTGAAGGATTAGTGTTCATGCGTAGTCTTGGTCCACTCTCGTGACAGAAATCTCGACTTGCCCCGACCTGGATGACTCTTGCGGCGGCAACGTTCACTCGCCGTTCGGACGTCAATTCCCACGGCAAACGACTTAACGGAGAGAATCTTCGTTTATGGGACGGCTTGCGAAAGGATTGGCAGTGATTCGGTACAGGCCGCCGTCTGTTTTCTTGAAAATAGTCATTTGCGCGTTCTCATCTGCATATGAATCGATTCCCCGGCGACTTTCCGGCGGGAAAGGCCGATCACGACGGTGCGTCGTGTCGATTTAGCGAAGAGCCTAACATCGATTACGCGTTACGAAAGGCAAACAGAGACTGTCAATCTGTCAGTCGAGTACGGGCGACTACTCCGGTCAAAGTGTATTTTGCGAACGTTCGGTACACGTGCCACACCCGACGTCGGCATATTAAACGGCCGATAATGAAAAATGGAAGCGTCACCTTTTTTTTTTTTTTTTTTGACATTGAGTAGCTCAACTTCCGCGTACGCCGGCGCCGTGACGTCAAATCTGTGTGTCAAGTATCCTCCCGTATGACTAGAGTAGCGTGAAGATATAAATAGTGTACCTTAAACTTCTTCCATGTCGGAAAATACAGTGAATAAGAAACGTATTCGTACACCCCGTTTTTTATCACCTTCTTGAAGAAAAATGATATATTGACAAAACCTACTTTCATAAATAGTCTACTATCTACAGATTTAACGTAGTTACGACGTATGATGTAGGTACAATAATAAGTTTTCGGCGTATTCGGTTACCGTTGTACATTTTCTATAAAAACTAATTAAATTTCAATGAATTTTAACAGAAAAGCATTGCGTTTAATTAGTTAGTCAGGCACAAAATGAATATACCTAACATATGAAGTTAAATTTGAAAATTTTACATTACTAGGTATGTGGGTACGTATAATATTTACGACGGTCGCTCGTACCGAACGTTCATACTTCGTCGTTCCTTTCATTACATCGATTTCTCTTCCTTTCTCTCCTTTTCTCCCTCTTACTCTCTGTCTCCATCTCGGTCCATTTGAACGGCATATAAGTTTCGCGTTTCAGTGTCCACAAAAGGCAGTAGTCTCGCATAGCGTAGACCAACAATGCGCGTGTCCTTTGTACTTGTGTCAACAACCATTCAACTCCTCTTCGGATTTCCGTCTATCGCACGCGCCTTACGTTCTCTACGTTCCTTCGGCTTTCCTTCTGCCCCCCACCCTCCACCCCCTCTCCATATATCTCTCCTTCATTTTTCTCCGCTCTTCATCGCACACACTCATTTCGCAGACACCCTCGCCTGACGAGATTTCGCGGACGTATCGATCTGCCGGACGAGAGCAAAGCAAAGAACGGCCGAGGGGGGCGGTGAGAGGGGCCTCTGCGTGGCCAGTGGCCAATACGGAAGATTTTAGTTAAACAAATAAACCGGCCTCACTCGCGCGAGGGGAACCGATGCTCGGCTTATCGTACGGTAGCTCGATTCAATTTTCTCGAAGGCCTTTCGAACGGTCTCGGACGGCCGGCGATTTTTAAGTCCGTCCTGTGATTCGACGGAATTCGACGTGTTATCTTTGTGGAAAGCGGGGAGGGGGGGTGGAGCGGATCCGAGTTCTCGAAACGAGCCCCGACGCCGGTGGTCGAACGGCCGATCCGGAACGTCAATTTGCTTAACGATCCTCAACTCGCACGGGTTCCTTCCTCCTTCGTTTTTTCCGTCGGCCAGTCGCCTCCTGCCAGTGGAAGCTTTTGCGGGGGAAAGCTTCGGCAAAGATGAGGCAGAGGAAACTTGCGGATGTCGTCTGATGACGTCTTCGAGACTAACGTTTGCAAATTATTGCTCGGGATGCTCAGCGCATGAGGATTATGCACTTGAATGTAGGAATGTAGGATGAGATGTGACGTAGTTCTGAATTTTTATCATGATCTGGATGGTGGACTATAGCGTCAATTCTAACGTTGCAATACTCCGCCACTCTTCTCAAAAATATTCGATTACCCACATGTACATCACACTGAAGCTTTACCGGTTCAAAATCCAACGGTTTGAACTTACAGTAGAACCCAAGAGTTACGATTACCAGATCCACTAAGGTCTTAGATGCAAGCGACGCTCGACGTCTTCCTCCCGGTACAAAATTTCACGTTCTTACAGTAGAAGGCAAAAGTTACGATTTTCAGTTCTACTCAGAGTCTACCTAGATGCAAGCGACGGTCGACGTTCCTCCTTCCGGTACAAACTTTCACAATCTTACAGTAGAAGCCAAGAGTTACGAATATCAGTTCTACTCAGACCTTATACCTATGCAAGCGATGCTGTTGGTTCTTCCTCCCGGTGCGGAATTTAACGTTTTTACAGTAGAACCCAAGAGTTACGATTATCGGATCTACTCAAACCCTAGACGCAAGCGACGCTCTTATTTCCTCCTCCCGTCCTCCTCCGTCCGTCCGCCATGATGGCAAGCGTCCACTTGATCCGCGCTCGGCGCGTCGAAACAAGCAGGAATGCGGATACCTACATAATTCTTTCGTCTCCTGGCAGTGCTGGCGGGGTCCGAGCGAGGGTAAACAAATTCGACGGCTGTTTGTTCCTGGACTCGAGTGGTATTTCTTCGTAAGGGCGAGCTCCTCCGCGCCCGGCACTGACAGGGAGGCGAACGCGCTCTCCTCGGGAACATAATAATTCCAGGCCTACCTTCTCGGACCTCCCGGCGCGCCACGGTGACGCAGCACTTCGCGCTACCAAATCGTCCCTTTTGTACGCTGCCTACTCCGTTGCCGTTTCCTCGTCGCTCTACTCGCGCCCAGTGACAGGCTCGTCGCCGACTGACGAGGGGAGCTCCTCTTCTCCTGGGATTTCGGTAGCGAGACCTCGAGCCGACGCTCGGGACGCTCGGGACGCTCGAGTGTCGATTCTTACCTTTTCAGTTTGGCTTCGGCGGACGACGGGACGAAAAATCCGCTGAGTGGTGCTCGCTTCGCTTTCTCGACGTTATGAACTTTCAGATGGGGGGTGGGGGGGTTGATGGGGTTGATAGGTGGTGGGTGGGGTGGAGGATTGGCGAAGGGGGAGGTGTGGGAAGATGCGGATGACGCCGGATGTTCGGGGTGGTCGATTATTGTTCCTGTTCTTGTCAGGTGATGATCAAGAAGAGTTGATCTTGGGTTGGTATCGATGGCTTGGAAAACTTTTATCATTCTTTCTCTTGGGTATTCGGTTGTAATGGATTTTAAGTTTTCGTTTAATGGTTAATAATTGAGGTGGAAAAACGAACGGGTTGTTTTTCCTCGTCTTCTTCAATATGCTTTGCAATTCTTTCATTTTTGCCTACTGCTCTTCCTTTTTCAAGGTTCTTCAAATATAACGCATTATTTACCATAGCTAGACACATTAAAACTGATCTAGTAAGAAAACGATTATTATTCCCGATCTTCTCCAATATGTTTTGCAGTCTCGCGGCTGGTGAGCGCCGCGGCGGCGGGCGCCGGGACCAACATGGCCGGCTGCTCGGTGGGCCAGTCGATGGGCGACGTGACCAAGTCCTCGGGGATGGGCGTGGGCGTCGGCGTCGGCGTCGGTGTCGGCATGGGCGTCGGCCCGATGCAATTTCCTCTTGCCCAGAGACGAAAACGGAGAGTGCTGTTCACTCAGGCACAGGTCTACGAGCTCGAGAGGAGATTCAAGCAGCAGAGGTACCTCAGCGCACCTGAACGCGAGACACTCGCAGCTCTAATTCACTTAACGCCCACACAGGTAAGTCTTCGATTCCTCCCCATCCGCTTCCCGATATCTCGATATCGACTCGGGCAGGACGACATCGATTATTTTGCCGAGCGGATGTCAGCAGTTTCTTCCCCGACTAGCTTATAGGTTATGTTGACAAGATCGAGGACAGTTTGACGCAAGCTCCTGGTAAAGGACTCCCCGAACTCCTCGTACGGGACTCTGATCGCAAGCTACGCGCGCGCGATAGGTGTCGCAGTTCGCAATCCGAACGAACGCGTGACGTCACACGCGGAGTTAGGAAGCGACGGAGTTGAATGGAGCGAGCGTGCGAACGTATGAATTGTACAATATTCGGGACCCAGTCATCCGGTTCGATACTCGAGCCGGGAGTATAGCGTTTGTCCCAGCGTGCCTTTTTCGACAGGTACCTGCATTGACTGCACCGATTCGAAAGTCCATCGCTACTCGCCCGGACGCCTGTCCATCGGCGCACGAAATATCGGACCGTTAATGCGAAATTTATTCGCTGATAAAGAACGTTGCCAATGAACAAGCGTATTTTACCGGATCAATCATCGTCTGCCCGCGGATACGCTAAATTCCGCTATTTCCGCCTCGCGTCGCTCGTATACGGTCCACCTGGCTGCGCTAAGCACATATATCAGGCCACTCGAGATCGTACATGCACATAAATGCATATACGGCCCCTGTATGCGTGTATACGTACGCGGGCGACCTATGCTGAGGATTAATTGCCGAAAGCAGATTAATTGCTGGGACCAGGTGGTGGGTGTACTCGTGGGTGTACCGAGCGTTTCTCTCCTCTCTCTCTCTCTCTCTCTCTCTCCCTCTTACACACACACACACACACACTCTCTACCTCATTCTCTCCGTATCTCCGTCTCTCTCCCGTTCGTTCTCAACATTTCTCACTCGGCCAATCGGATCGATCTGCGACTCCGGCATCAGGGGCGTTGGTTGCCTTCTGGGTTGGCTTTGTTACAGAACTCGAAGGCAGCTCCTTTCGACGGATACACAATTTAATCAGGATCATCGTGTCAGGTACGGGGCAGAAGTGAAAGTCAGGCGGGGACAGGCTGAGAATGCATCGTTCACGCCCACCGTTATTAGAGTCTATTTCTCCTGTCCCTTATATGTCCATTTCGGCTGTTATACCCATTGTTAGCGAGTTGAAGTCGCTCGGGTACTTTTCCTCGCTCCTTCTTCCCTCCCTTTTTTTTTCCTCGTCCGTCACTCGGTCGTGTTCTCTCGGGAGAGCGGGTTATTTAATTGTGCCATTGACGCGCTCAATTCGACTGCCGAATGCACTTTTCGATCGTCGTACCCACGTTCTTATAGCCTTCCTACCACTTTCTGTCGATTCATTCGTTTCGCAAATTTCTACCATCTCGTACATCCCACCTTCTCGCGGCAGTTCGGTTCATACTCTTCCGATTGCCAATCGCTGGTCTCTGTCCTGTATTCCGTCAATTCTAATCCGAAAGCAATTAACACTCCGCTTAAGTATATCTTTCTATATTTCTCGTATCAGTGACAAACTATTAGGTTGGCAAGAAAATAATTTCCGGTCTTGTAGCGTTAACTAAAATTCATATTCTTAGACAAAAAATAAACTTCAAACTTTTGTTCCGCAACTTCAGTTTAATTAATATCAAATGTCGAAAGGGAAATAGGTATTTTAACACTGACAGAAGTTCTTCAAGAAAATTATAACGCTATCTATGTTTGAAAACCGAAAGTTCTTTCTTGCCAACCCAATGCATTCTCGCGTCATTTAAAAAATTGCTAAATTCTGATTATGTCGAACGAGTCGGTTCTGAAAATGATCAAAAAAATCTGGAATTGGAACTTCTGGGTCTGGCCATTCGATTCGAGCGTAGGAGAGGCGAAAGAAATGTTAACGAAACGATCTTCATTGAATGGGCAGGTTGTCGTCTGTACGTGCGCCGTACGACGCGGCAGTCTGGCAACAATAAATAATTGTTGCGCGGCTCATTGGCCGCATCCTGCATTCGTGCACGTACAGCACGCTCTCCCCTCGTCATTCAGTCTATCGTTTCGTCTGCGGTTCGTCTCTCTGTCTGCGATCCAATCCGCCTACCGGTCTCGTTCTAATGCGCATCATCGAATCGGACGGATGACTGTACGACCTTTCGCCCACGAGTGAACGTTAACCTGTTGGCGGCCGCAGTTTCGAAAATGGATCTCTACCGCGTGTAACGAGAGTCACACGGATATGTTTCTAGGACACAGGGTATAGGCAGGTGGGGTGAAAAGGAAATTGTAGGCGGTTTTTGAGAAAATTTCGAGGATTTCTTAGAGGTTTGCTTTGAAGGCGAACGGTGATTGGCTGGGTTGGGAAATTCGAATATTTGTCTGCGAAAGGTATT
Source organism: Anoplius nigerrimus (assembly GCA_914767735.1). Classification (NCBI taxonomy): domain Eukaryota; kingdom Metazoa; phylum Arthropoda; class Insecta; order Hymenoptera; family Pompilidae; genus Anoplius; species Anoplius nigerrimus. Next base: position 1,569,517 of record OU612086.1, read on the forward strand.
GGGTTTTGTTGAGAAGGGAAAAGTGAGGGATTTTGGTGCGAGAATCTGTGGAGTAAAGGAACTATTAGGGGTGTTGAGAGAATTTTTTTGATGGCTGTGTAGATGTTTTATACAGTACCTACACTTGTTGAGAATCTATTTATTTTGAGAGTAACCTAGGTCCATTTATGTTTCAATTGAGATATTTAAGAGTTCAAAAATATACGTGTGTACCGATGTATCACACTTCTTAATTGTATCGATGAGAGTTAAATTTACAACAAATAAGTGAAAATGTTTCCTTTCCAAATAATGGTTAGGCCACATTAAAAATAATTTATATTCTTACTCTCAAATTCTATTCTACATTCTTTTCTCTCTGCCAATCACTCTCGCGGCACACCAGCATTTCCAATACACCGTTTACAAGAAATTAAAAAAGAAACCGTACTATCGCCAAGCTTCAATCTCATTAACCGCATTCTCAATTATTCTACAAAAAGCCGTATCGTACATCTATTCTCGCGTCATCGACCTCATCGCAACTTCGCCGACACCCCGTACACCGACCAGTATCGACACGCCGACGTCTCTGGTACAGCGTCGAGCAATCCCGACTTCCTCCAACCGGAAGTCTCCCGCGATCCGATCCGCCGGCAACCTCCTGCCAAACACTCGTCCCTCTTTGTTGCCGTCTTTCGACCGCGGCCATATCGATTCCGTCGAGCACGGAAGTCCGCGAAGAGGCCTGATTGCAATCAGCCCCCTTGCTTTTCGCACGTGCGCGCGAGCGCAGCTCCCTCCTCTCCGCCCCTCACTCTCTCCATTCTAACCCAGAGAAACAGAGAGACCGAGAGAGACGGAGAGAGCGCGAGAATGAAGAGCTGGAGGGATAGAAGAGGGGTGGTGGTGAGGGGGAGGGGGGGGGGTTGCCCATAAGTTTCGATAACGAGTTTCAGACCTCGATGACACTCGGATCTCGCGTTCAGGTCTTGAATGGCGGCCATGAAGGCCACGCCGGATGGGGAAGAGCGTAGGATATGCAGAGTCTGTGTGCGAGCACACCAATACGGGCGCGCATGCATCGTCGTAGGTGCACGTACGTACGTACGCGGACTCTTGAACTTCTGGGGACAAATAGAGCCCAAACGAGCCTCTCGGCGCGTCGTGTGTGTCGACTTGGGTGTTCATACGTGTGCGCGCGCATCGGTGGATGCCAGTTGGACGTCGTTGTCTTCCTTTTCCGCTGGTCATTCGCCCGTCGACGTTCGGAATCCGTGCAGAAGCTCGCGCGCGCGCGCGCGCGCGCGAGATGTTCGGTGCTGGCGAGAAGGGACTAACGAGTCATTCTCTTTGAGAACCGATCAGTCTCGACGGGCTGGAGGGAAGACGGGAGGGGGTTAGGGGGGAGTGTGGTCGTTTTAAAGGTTTCGCGTTTATGTTGAGTTTGAAATCGGTTTTTGAATTTCGAAGTGGGAGATTAAGGGATTTTAATTGCTCCTCGCTCGGCGTTGCCGAGATCTTTCATTCGATTTGCAGACGAATTAAAATGTTGAAGAAATTTGAGTCGCACAGTACATTCGTCACAGTTCATTAAGATAATATTCTCGCAAATCGTTGTGAAATGCTCGTTAGGATAAAAATAGAGGAGTGAATCTCCTACCAGACAATGAGTTCTAATAACGGAACGATATCTTGTCGCGTCTTCATTCAAAAAATTACAATTCCCAGACTGGCGACGAACGATAGTAAATTGCAGAAGATAATAAAGCGTCACGGTAGGAAGAGTTGTCCTTTGATTCTTGACGCAGTTCGCGATCGTTTCGAAGATCGTTTCTGGATGGAATAAATTCGGCTTCAGGAAGGAAATATCTCGCGTTAATGTTGAATCTGAGATCGCTATTTGGATTCGGAAGTGAGGGATTAAAGGATTTTAATTGTTCCTCGTTCGGCGTTGTCAAAATCTTTTATTCGATTGTAGCCGAATTAAAAAATTGAATCTAGCAGCACATTGGACGCAGTTCATTAAGATATTATAATATTCCGTTGAATCGTAACAGACTCGCTAAGTTGAAAAAAAGCGAGTGAATCTCCCACCGAAGAATGAGTTCTAATTACAGAGCGATATCTTGTCGCGTCTTTATTCAAAACTACAGTTCCCAGACTGGCGACGAACGAGAGATCATTCCAGAAGATAATAAAGCGTCGCAGCGTGAAAGATTGTCTTTCGATTCTTGGCGCAGTTCGCGATGTCTGGCAAAGTTCTGATTATCGCTTGGCCGATCGACAGGAGTGAGTGCGATCGATCGATCCTCTGTTCGTGCTCGAGGTAGTCGGAGGTAGCTGGAGGTAGCGGGAGAGGACAGCAGGCGAGATCGACCTCGATTCCGGTAACGAGACTTCTCGAGGAGCGGCCTCGAGGACCGATTTCTTTCTGCCCGACGAGGTCGTCGACGGTTCTCGGCTGCTTTTGCTACACTTTTGCGGCGCCGACGCTTGCCCACTCGCGACGCCTCCTGATGCCGCCCGACGCGTCGATTTATCGCTGACGAGCGCAAATTTTAGCGTCCGCATTCTGCCGTCGGGCCACTTTGAGCCTTCGGAAGCCGTCGGAGGAAAGTGACGGGTTTGATGGAAGGAAACTGCAAGTGGATATTCTCATGCTTTTCTTATGGGAGGAGTGTGGAGCCAGGTATGGGAATCTGGATTGGGGATGTCTGGATATTGCCGTTGGAAGAGTTGGAGGTCGATGGTCTTGTTCTTTGTGGAAGATGAGTGGGGATGAATAGTAATCTGCGTGGTGCAGAAGAATTTAGGTTGGGATAGTGGCTTGGTTTCGGAAGTTGGTTTTTAGTTCGGTTTTGGTAGTCTTTACGTAAGACGGTTGGGGTGGTTTGATAGAAATAATTGGGTTGTGGTGAATATTGTCGGATTGTACTGTAATCGAGGTAGTACAGCAAATAAAGCTTAGATTGATCCTTTAATGCTTTTCAGAGTAAAAAATAAAAGCATAGACATTGAAATATCTTCGGTATACGAGTTTGAATCGGGATTAATATCATTGTACGAAAAATGAAATCAATTAATAATTCACACATATTAAGCGTAAAGAATAAAATCAACACTGATTTCTTATCGTTCTTCAATTCATACAATAGAATTGTACAAATGTTATCTTTAGATGACACGATTTTCCTTTAGAGGTCTGTACGTAATATTAGGTGAAAATAACTTTCCATCCCAAATACTTGTTATTCGAAACTTGGCCATTATTGCCTCTGTCAACTCTATTGTACAGATGTTTGCCTTCCCGCAGATATTCGTCGCAACGGAATACACGGTAACCATTATCACGAAAGATAGGCACTCTAACATTCTTCACATGTCTATCGATACTTCCAAAAATTGTCTCTCTCCTCCGTATCCTTCTGCATCGTTCAAAAGTACGCTTCAAACATATCTCTCAACGGTCGAAACGAAATCTCACACTAACAATTCGGAGTAAAAAGCAAAGAAATAAAAAATTACCGGTTAGTCCTGGATCCACTGACTCATCAGTAGGACTATGCCAGCGGATCCTGCCCTATACAATATAGCCCGGTGTTTCGGTATAATTTCTGCATTGACACTTTAATGGCCGCACAACTACGCAGTCAAACGTTGTCAGGGGCCAGCAATTATTTTTCAAGAATTAATTAAAAGTATCCAAAATTAAAAACAGGCAATAATACAATAATTAACCAAAAACTAGACGTAGCGTTGAAATACAAAGCCAATATTCACACTTGTTTACCGTCATCAATCATCGCACAGAGAGTGCCGTACCGGCCAGTAACTTTCGGCGATAGCGTCACGCACATTAAAGTGTTAAATAAAATCTGACTACCTCAAACCCAATAATATTAATGCCAACGCCGCCATTATTCCCTTCCCCCGCGCCACTCAAAAGTCTCAGCCCGCCAAATGTCGGCCAACAAATTTGCCTCATCGCAGATGTTGCCCACCGCCATTGGAGCCCGGAACAATTTGCCACCCCTAACAATCATCCCACCGTAAGGTAATCCTCAACCCCTCGCGCCACTCGAGTCCGACAAATTTTTGGTTCGCCGCGGACGCTGCGTAGCTCGCCGATCGGTAGGGAATCGCGCGGGCCCATCGTCATCGAACATGGCCACTCTAACCTTCCTTACGTACCTATCGATGCCACTCGAAAATCGCCCCCCCCCCCCCCCCTCCATTGTCGCCCAGTATCCTCTCTATGTCTACCGTTTGATTCTCCGCGCGCCACACAGATGCGTCCCTCCATTTGCGCCCGGCATTGTTACACGGAGTGTGGAAAAAGCGGGATCCGCAGGGGGCGGGAGTGAGAGTGAGTGAGTGAGAGAAGGAGAGTGTGTGTGTGTGTGAGAGAGAGAGAGAGAGAGAGAGAGACAGGCACAAAGGACAGAGACGCAGACAGAGTCCCCACCCTAGCCCATTGTTACGCTGCCCGGCCACTCCTGGCATTGTTGCCGACTATTGTTGTTATTATTATTGCTACTGTTGCCGGCGGTAGCGGCGCTGGCGAATGAAAAAGCGGGAGAGAGAGAGAGAGAGTAGGGGAGGGAGAGAGGGGGAGGTGGTAGCCAGCCAGCTGGTACACTACCGCTACTATATACTTCGAGTGCCGCATTAGAGGCAAATTACACTCCCTCCGAACTCTGGACCGACATGCATACCCTTTCCGCGTCGGTTTCCTGCCCCCCGCACCTCTCTTACCCCTCCCCTGTCGGCCCTTTCGCACGTAGTGGTTTTCGAAGGAGCTTGCTCGAGAATGTCGGCGCTAAATCGACGACGGTGCTCGCTTCTTGAGATTGTAGGCGCGGTGTTGGTCAAAGGTCAGGTTTTTTGGTGCTGCTGGCATGAACAAAGATGATTAAGTACTTCAATTTTGTACGGTCTCTGGGTAGACGAGGGGTGTCGGATCGAGCGGATGGCGGTCGATGATTTTGCGGGATGCATACGATCTGCTATTTTTGCGAATTTGGATTCCAAGATCACTGAATCGACGAAGCGTCTGTTTCGTACATCGAGCCAACCACAGTACGAACAATCTTTATCCATCAGTTTATGATACGATCATCGACTGTATCGAGAGGTCGCATTGAGAATCCGATGCGGAAGTCGCGCAAAGGGTCGCCATTTCCGCGTTTAACGGCACGAGCGGCCAGGTAACAGTAGCATATTCCCAGCCAGGAGCTCGCTCGCGAGCTCGACGGCGATTTAATTTAATCTCTCGCCGGATTTCTCGCCGCTCTCGCGAGGAACGTTCGTTTTGAAATTCTGCCTAACCAGCCAGCCGCGCGGCGGCAGTTACGGCGATTGTGAAGTTCGTTAAAAATACGAAAGGCCGAGGCGGAGGGCAGGACGTTGGAGAGGGTGGAAGGGAGGGGAGGAAGGCGCGCTGAAAGGGAGGGAGAGAGTGAAATTAATTAGAACGAAGGAAAAAAAAGTAACGAAAAAATCTGCGAGCGTAGGGACCGGGTCCAGACCCGACGTAGGCAAATGAAAGAGGGTGGGGACATTAATTAAAGTGCTAAAGAGCGCGGTGAGTGTGATCAAAAGTTAAATTAATGTAAATGCAAGAAGCGCGTACATTTAAATAAGCGTCGGATCGCTGCTCGGCGGGGCTCTAACCGAGGGTAATGTAACGGAGATATTTGAAAATTCGGAAAACATTTTGAGAGATTTTTGATATCGTGTCGGGCTGCCTGTAATGGGTGGCGGTATTGGCTAAGTTGAGTGTGTGCGAGAAAGAAGAAATTTTTTCAAAAATAACTACCTGGTTTTTTGATAGCGAACGTAAAATGTAATGGGTAATCGTTGTTTCAGTGCTATAGAATTACCTACTGTGGTGTAAATGAGACAAGCATTTAGTTCTACGATAAAAAGCTTGTAAATGTTTCTTCTGTGTGCACACCTTTACAGCATACCTACGTAACTGCCATTTTCGTCAAAATTTCTAGTTTGAGTTAAACCAAGCAAAATTCAGCTTTTCTATCCCATAATCGATTGTTTCGTCTCAAGAAGTATCGTTGCCATTCCCGCGAAGTTTGGGGCTCGCATTTAAAGCAACGGAGGCCGACGGCAGCGGACCGGAATGCGAAAGTGTACCGAGGAAAGCGAGTTGCGTGCAAATAAAAGAGGAATTTGACAGTAAAGCGCGATCGCAGACGGAGCCGTGCGGTCGGGACGGGCGGGTAATAATCATAATAATGGGTTTGCATACCACCCCGTCGGCACCCCCCGTCGTCATTCCATCTCAACCCTACGCGGGGATCAGAAGAGGGATCGAGCCCCCCCGAACGATGAAGAGAGCACAAATTCAATACCGGGCAAACACGCGCTTAATGCCTCTGTCATCAGTTTTGCCGGCAATACAGGATCATCAAAATCTACTTCGCGTGCGCAGAATTTCTTTTGTAAGAAAATCTTCCTCGATGTACTGCCAAGTTTGCACTGGCTTTCGTGCGAATTTGTCGGCCAATTGGTGTTAGCGAGAACGTAGGCTGAGGCTGTTCGTCGGTGTAGGAACAGGCTTGTGGCGTGGGCGGAATTAACATTTTGGTGTTATTTATGCATCGGGTTACGGTTAACTAACCGACGTAGTCATTGGGAAGCTTTCGATGTCGCTTTGCTGTGGGCTGCCATTTTGTGCACAGGATAATGTTGAGGTGAAGCAGCTGTGCGGTCTCGTAACTGTATTCTGATTGTCCAATGTTGATAACATGGGCTGTATTGATAACGAAGTAGTTTGGAGCGTTCAATATCATAAAATTAAGATTTCTCGGATTGTTTTTTGCGCGGAAAGTATTTATAGTATAGATAAATTTTCATTAGAATTCCTCTATTTTCCCTATATCCTATATTTTAAATGTGACTATTGTAACAACAAATAACCTTAAAACTTTAGTTATAACATTTTGTCAGTGTAAACCTAATACTCTCAATACAGAAACAATTAATGTCGCCATCAAGCGCATATTCTCTCGAATCGGACATGTTCGTACTTAGCAGAGGAAATTGCGCACAGTGAATAGAACGTAATGACGTACAGTAACCGCCAAAACGTTATAATCATCGTCGAATCTCGTCAAATTTTATCTCAGTATTAGAATTGCTATACCACCAATAACCCTTTATATCGGGTTGGCAAGAAAGAAGTTTCGGTTTTTAAATATAGGGTTCGGTTTTTTGCTGATAAGAACCAGAGGATTTATGAGTGCAAAATTATGAAGTTGCCAGAAAGAAGGTCGTCCGAAACCATTCCAAGTGTCAACTTTCGTCCAAAGTAACTGCCAAAATGTTACAATCATTGTCAAACCCCATAAAATTTGTTTACCGTATACGTTCTATACTGCAATTCCTACACCATCAGCAATATCCTAACATTCCTCATACTTTCGAGACATGAAACCTTTCCTATGACCAAACCAACATCCTCCGAAGCCATCCGAATATCCAGTTCCGCCGCAGCGCCAAAAATTGCCATACATACCTACACCGACGCATAACGACGGACAGTAACCGGCGAAAGGCCTGGATCGTCGTTGGGTATCCGTAGTCGCTGTCGAAAAATCGACAGCTGCCGCTTCGGGGGTTAATTGGACGTCCTGGCAACGCGTGCGCATATCACTCGAGTGCACTCACTCGCGGCTCCCCCTGCATAATAGCGCACGCATGAATATGTCGTCGGGGCCTCCGCGGGAATGCGCCTGCGAGCGCTGCGCACGTAGACCCGCTCGACGTTGCACGGCAGTATGTGGCCGACGTAATTGCATTCCTCTCACTTCCCCGTACCAGCCTGTACCTGAAGGTACAGGCTGCCACGGGCGAAAAACTCGCCGGCCATCGTCCGATCTCAAAGAGGATTCACTCCACTCGCGAAGAATACCGACACCGAAGTCGAATTTTTGAGGTTAGGTCTGACAGAAAACTGGACTGCTTCCTTTGCCGAGACCTGTAGTCAGAGTTCAAAGACACTTCGGATTCGCTGTGTCGCGAATTTGGAGGTTAGGCTGGAAGTTGATCGTTTCGGAGGTTAGGAATTTTGGAAGGTTTGAGGAGGTGGCTTCGGGGACCGCTTCTTTAGGTGAGGCCTATAGCGCGGAGTTTACGCGACGATCGTGACCCCGGTTCGCTTTGAAGGAAAGGGAGGAGAGGGTGCATACATTGCGACCGCAAACAAGCGCCAACCCTCGGCATTGCGCCGACCTTCCAGGATCGTCCCCTTCTCGCGCACTCCGGACTCATCGAGAATTAGTGGCACGGGGTTAGAGACGCGGAGGATCCGGGCGATTAAGAGAGTTTCCTTGATTGTTGAACCGTTGCACTTTTTTCAGCCGAGAGCTCGGCCCGCTCGATTCACTCCTTTCGGACTTGTTTTAAGGAAAGTAAATAAATGTTTGTCGGCCGCCGCGCGCTTTCAGAGTCGGACGCTGAGTTGATGCCGGTACTTGACGTAATGTTTAAACAAACTCTTGGCACTGGATTCGCAGAGTCGCAAAAGAAGGTTAACTTTTTCTAATTTTCTACTTTAAGAAATTGTATTTATTAATATTACAATTTATGCACCTATAGTATTGGACTTTTGGCGAATTCGGTTCGTATTATACTTATCACTGCTACAATTCAAGGATTTTTAACTGAGATACATTGACTTTATGTAATCGAAGATATTTCTGATATAATTTAACATGTTATAGTTTGAAAGAGTGAGAACAAATTAATAAAAATCGCAAAAGAAAAGAATTCATTATAACACAGACAGAATTTGCCAAAAACCTGATATTACACATCTATCACTAACGGTCAATAACCGTTTGTTACAACCTTATTTTACATTATAATTTATTTAAAATTTGGAACGGTTAACATTGTTGATCGATGAACAGTTGTACATTGGATACATGTTAGCTTGATTTGCCTGTGCACAATTTATTTGGAAAATATGAAACGTCTTCGGACGCATCTGTGCTGGCCTCGGTGTAACTAGAAAGTTATTTCTATTTACGGTAGGACCCTTGAGTTTTCAGACGTATCCCAGTGGGTAATCGGTAAGTCATCCCCGGCCAATGGTATTGAGTTAAAACAACAAAAGGGAGGCGGTACCGTGTTTGCCCTCGGGCTACCACTCAGCAGGGTCAACACGGGACAATTAACAGCCCTAATCATAATTTGACGTCCGTTGATCCTGGTATTCGCAAGTTCATCGCCGTGACGCTTCTACCTACAGTCCTGCCATATTGACATTCGACATTGTCGCTGAGCACATTGTAAAGTCCCACTTGACCGAAATTTTCGTCCGTCGACCGCCGGACGCTCATCATTTTTCCGAATCGACATTTAATGTTCCGAAGGTTTACGAACCGTCACAGAGCGTCATCCGAATATTTCGTGTTGATAATATCGGATTGTGTTAATGAAATGGGGGTAACCTTAATACTGCGAGGCGTATGTTTTTCAATTTTGCTGTACAGACACTCGTTGTCAGTGGCGTGTAGTAAGTCTTCAATGCAATTGTGAATATTGGTACTGTTTGTCTATAACGTTGCAGTAATTCTCCAATACAATTTTTCATTCCAATATTTTAGAATTTTAATATATTAGTATGCTTTGTCAGTAATGTGTAGTAATTCCTTAATACAATCTTACTTTCCAATATCTTTGAATTTTATTGTGCTAGTACTCTTTCTCGGTAACGTAGGTATAGTAATTGTTCAATACAATGCTGGTCTACAATATTTGTCAAGCTTATTACACTGTTACTCTTTTTCAGTAACGTAGTGCAGTTCTTCAATACAATCTTACTCTCCACTAACACTCTCAGATCCACCCAGCATGAAAGTACATATAATCACACCACCCTCCACCACTCCGCCTCGACAACAGAACTTTTCCAGAACAGCAAATGAACACACAAATCCAAGTCGTCAACCGTAAGCCACGCTGACCGCAAAATCCAAAAATCTGCATCCCGCCCAACTTCAACCCCCCACCCCGTTGCCAACCCCCAAATCATTCCAACTCGCCACGGACCGCAAACTCCGCAACCCCCTCATCAACACCCCTAATAACCCCGCGCATCCCCCGAACAGACACGTCGAGCAACCCGTCGCTCGACAAAAACCACCCCCGCCCCTATTTGTCCTCCGGAACGAGCTCCGTCGTTGCCTCCGGCATCCGACGTAGTCCCCGGCTAATCCGTCGGAAGTTGGTGTCGGGTGAAATTGCCCGAGGAAGGTCCCGTTGTCAGCGAGGGGGTTCCAATGTGTCGGTCGTTTTGCGTCAACCCCCAACGTACGCTGGCGTAATGACGTTACCCTAACTCGATCAATCGTCCACTTTACTCGCCCCTCCCCCGCAGCCCGCCCCCTCCCTACCCCTCTGACTACCCTCCGGCTGCCCTCCGCGCCACCTTCCGGTCACCCCCCCCCCCCACCCCCTCCTACCACCCCCGCCCACTCCTCCGACAAACCTCTCTTCCGCCCACGTCGGCTCCGTCGGCGTGCACCCTCCTACCTCCACCCACCCCCCACCCTCCATCTGTCTCACGTGACCTCGTTTCTATCGAACACAAGCTAACATGGCTACTTCATGTTTCCTGAGCGTGTGTCGGACTCGGTGCGCGCGTGCATGCACGCCCTCGTGCACCCCTTCGCGAATGGCGGTCGAGATTTGTCGGATGATTGATGGACTGGAGAGATCTGCCTGCGACTCGAATGTGTGCCGAGTTTCGAATAAATTGATAAGGAGATGAGACAGAGGGAGAGAGAGATAGAGAGAGAGGTGTCTGGGAAGGCGGGGGGGGGGGGGTGCATTTTGTTCTGGGGTAGGTAGCGGAAGATTGAGTGATTAGGGTTGGGGAGTGGTTAGCGGAGGATGGGGGATGTTATTGGGATGTAGGTGGGTGGGAGACGGTGCAGGTGTGTGCATCTGATGTCGAGGTAGTTCAAGATTTTGTCGAAATGGTTAGTTAGGTGTTTGTCATTCTTGTGTATTCAGATTTCGTTGCATGGATTTTGGTACTGCAAGTATCTGACACCGTCGTTTCGAAAGACAAATAGGTTGCTGAAGCAGCTTATAATTTCATTGCAACGATTTCTAGGATACTCCTCACTGTTACTTTTCAACTTTTATTGGATGTGCACTAATCCAGTACTTATGAGACATCACAATTTCCACTTTGAATCCTTCGAAAGGCATCTGTTAGCGTCAGATGTCAAAGCAGTTGAACATTCCATCGAAAAGTTTCATTATTTCTCAATCTCACTTTTCAACTTTCATTACATCTATACTAATCCAGAAAGTATCAGACACCTTCATTTCAATTTTCAACCCTTTGATAGGCAACTGTTAGGGTCGGATGTCAAAGTAGTTCATCTCATTGAAACGTCTCTTTACATATTTCAATGTAATGTACTCTTTACAATAAATGCTATAAAGCAAGAGTGAGAAGCACATATTCTAATCCAGCAATCATCTCAACACACCCGTATCCCAATTTTTTGTACAAACGATACAATGGTTCAGAGTACATTCACCATATTTCGACAACATCAAAATCTGCACCTTTCAACGATCAACCTACATTACACCTACAACCTACTATACCTACGTACATTCACATTGCACACCTACCGTCCAACCCTATCTCTCCCCCCTAATCGCATCCCTAAACATCCCGAACCGGCCGACGCAGAAAACAATGGCGCGTTGCGCAAACAAGGTCCCTTTCGGCGAGTTTTCGCCGGTAATTGGTTCTGACGAGTGGACAGGTGGCTACTGTTCCTCTGAACGATCGCAGCGTGACGCAGGCCACCCTTTGCCGTCGGCCGGAATCGTCCGACGGTGCCCGTAGGGGGCGTTTCATTTACCTACCTGCTCGCAAAAGTTAACCGCGAGTTAATCGGAAGTTAATGCCGGGCCAGTCGGTTCGGCCGCGTTGAGCAAACTCTCGATGGACCCCCCGTGGCCCTTCGGGGCCCTTCTCGAAGGGTGGCTGACGTGTTCACCGACCGTGCCTGACGTGCGTGCCCACCGAGAGCAAACAAGGTCCTCGTCCTTCTACCTTTCGTTCTTAAACTCTTCCGCGATTTTTTCTTCCCTGTGACTTAGGTAACTGTTACTAACTCAAGTAATATGTATGGATATTTAAGAATAAGTAGATTGAGTTTGTGAAACACTGTAAATTATTGTCAATTCTCGAATACGTATTAAGTATAATTTCTCACGCACTTCTCAACTTTTATTACATGTACTTTAATCGAAGAATTAGTTGATATTTTTATTTTCATTTTCAATCATTCAAGAGGCATCTGTTAGCATCAGATATCAAAGCAGTTCAAAACTTCATCGAAATAATTTCCTTACATAATTTCTCACCCTCCTCTCTACTTTTATTAGACATTCTCTACTCCGACAATTACCTACCCCATGACACCCTCATTCCGATTTTCCGCCGTTTCGAAAGGAATCTGTTGTCAGCGTCAGATGTCGAGGTAGCTCAACGTCTCATCGAACCGTTTCTCGCCCCTCGGATTCTCCCGCTTTCTCTTTACATATAGCGCCATTCACCTCGAATTTCTTCCCGCCGGCCCTACGTACACACCGGCCGTATCCCGATCTCGTTCGAACTTTCTCTCTCTGTTTACACAGGGCATCGTCGCAGGGAGCTACGGGACGGACGGACTGACAATTGGACGGCCGTTCGTTCGTTCGTTCCCTTAAAATAACAATTTCTCCCCGGCGGACTGCGCCTCGTGCACTCCGTTCGAACGTTCGAACACCAAAGGTGTACCTCGGTCAAGGTTTCGCGACTGAATTGAGACGTCGGGCTCGCAACTGAAATGCATTTCATGTTCCACGTCGGATCTGCGAGGCAAATCCATTCATTTGCATCTTGCAAGCGGAAGTTTTTAGCCTATGTTACTTGTAAAATTGGAATTTTGAGTAGTTCGTAGGTAGGATGTTCCGTCATGATGTCACGGCTGGATAAGTGTTTATTTTCTGAATATGCGATCGGCAATAACAGATAAATATGATCTGATAGATAAAGCTGATAGATATGAAAAGTAATTTTCAGATATCGATGCGATAGATTATCATTGATCGTGACATTAGTGGACATGAGAACTTCTTTACCTCCAAATTCTTGTAGCCCGAAATTTCAAATGTCTCACCACGTTTCCGTTCTTCAAGACAAATATTTACGTCACCTCACGTCCTCGTCTCGCACAAAATAAAAACACTAAGATTATTAGGTTTTAGTGGAATAGATAGAAACTCCATCAATTTAAAGCAAATTTTACAATTTCTGGGTCACTTTTACCTCACTCCACCTTACATCTTCCCCACCTCATTCTCCGTCATTCTCCACCTCTCCAACCCCTCCGCCGAGAAAAAGAGCCCGCTACAAGAATTCCGCCTCGAGCACAGCCTACTCTCAGCCGCATTACCTGATCCCGATCGACTCCCTTCGTCTGTGTCCGATCGTTCGCCGAATAATGACATCTCTCACGTCCTCGTCTCGCACAAAATAAAAACACTAAGATTATTAGGTTCTAGCGGAATAGATAGAAACTCCATCAATTTAAAGCAAATTTTACAATTTCTGGGTCACTTTTACCTCACTCCACCTTACATCTTCCCCACCTCATTCTCCGCCATTCTCCACCTCTCCAACCCCTCCGCCGAGAAAAAGAGCCCGCTACAAGAATTCCGCCTCGAGCACAGCCTACTCTCAGCCGCATTACCTGATCCCGATCGACTCCCTTCGTCTGTGCCCGATCGTTCGCCGAATAATGACATCTCTCACGTCCTCGTCTCGCACAAAATCCGCCTCGCACTCCTTACCGCAGGCCGCAGCGCGCGCGCGCGGCCGCTAAGCGCTTGTTTGTCGCGGGCACTGCGGGCCGCGCGCATGCGCAGTGGCCGTCTGCTCCGTGGCGCGATACACTCCGACGGAACGTCGAAATTGCGGCCTGGGATTATCGGCGGAAAAGGAATTAACGAGAACCGAGAGCCCCGGCGAGAGGCACTTCCGTCGTTCTAGCACCTTCTCGTGCCTTTTAGATAAGGTCTCTCAGCCCTGCCGCAGGGAGAGGAGGGGCGGCAGGAGGGGGCGGCAGAAGGAAACCATACACTCGAGTCTCCATCGACGATGAAAAAACGTACTCGCCTACGTGAGCTGAACTTGCCGACTCGCGACTCGTAAGACGCGCAGGCTTGCCAACCCGATGCTCAACAGGACGGAACGCCTTTTGTCGATGATGTGGAGGGGGAATGGGGGGAGGGTGCGCTGAATGGATCGGAGTATCGATAAGCCCTTCGCAAATTATGTTCGTTGCCGGGCGGACTTTGTCGGGGAACGATTATGATTCACGGCGGAGGTTTTTGCGTACTGTTAGAGTTCGTTCGGAAGAATGCGGCTCTCTGCTCGCGGATGGGAAGGGGTTGGTAATGAGGCAATGATGGGGGCGATTGTGGGACTGTTTGGGGAAGTTGGTACGGAATAAGTTGGTCGAGGCAGTTTGAAGACGGTTGTCGTCGGTTGGAATTCGGAATGTGAGGTACTCCTGTTTCTAGTTGTCATTGGGGATTGTGAGGGCTCGAAAATTTCTTGGAGATTATTTTCGTCGTTTTATAATAATGGTTCTTGGCGAATTCAGTATTTTAAATATGTAAATTAAATATCAATAATTTTTAGTGTAATTCTTTGAAGTGATTGAAACTTTTACTTGATCATTTGAACAAATAATAATTTTAAAGAACAAGAAAAAACAAATTTTGTTACAGAAAGAATATTAATATGTACCTATAAGTCTGACTCACGTAGTCAGCAATCTTTTGATGTTTTGACACCGTGCGTGTCATCTTCGGGGAATACGAAACAATAAGGTGTTTGGCCGAATTCACTAAAAATTCAATATTATACAATACATCTAACACACGGTCAATAACTATTTGTTTGCACCCCTATTTTACATTACTTTGAATTAGAATTTATGGGGATTTTTATGAGTATTGTTTACAGTGGTTTATGATTTTATCGTTGTTGGGTTGGTAGGTATGGCTTCCGGATATCTAAGCGCAATTGGTATATTTCATTTCCGGTACATGAATATTGCCATGTTTGAGTATCACTTTTCCGACTGTTGGCTTGCTGAACCCCGACGATGCGATTCCAATTGGAAACCCGTGCGCGATCATGGATATCGACGTGAAGCTTACAATACCGCCTCATCATCAAAGTATAATCCATGCATCTCCTACAACCAATCAAGGGCATAGCGATTAAGTGCTGATGCCTATTAGCAACGTAATATTCCAAACACTGTTCAGACGCATGAAAAAGCATATGCGTTAGTACAACGACCTGCAGATGCCTTCATCGTTAGATGTTCATATCATCCACATTTTGAGAACATAATCCCGTAATTAGTATAATGTTCGTAATAAATTAAACATACAGTGAAGGAGTACTGTTTGTCACATTATCACATCATTCAAAACGTTACAGCGACTAAGAAATCTATCCATTATCAAACCTGTACGCAATCCAAAGATACAAGATATAACGTATCAATTACAGCAACCCTTACAGCCGTTCAGCAACGCCAGCCCACCAGTCAAAACTTCACACCCACATAAAAATCCAAACTCCCCCACCGCGACGACTAAAAAGTCAATCCATTATCAAACCTTTACGCAATCCAAATATACAAGATATAACCTATCAATTACAGCAACCCTTACAGCCGTTCAGCAACGCAAGCCCACCAGTCTAAACTTCACACCCACATAAAAATCCGAACTCCCCCACCGCAACGAGCGACAAGGTCATCCGCTGTCAAACGCCCCATTCTTCGCGATCCATAAAACATAACCTATAACCCCAGCGGCCGCTCGAGCGGTTCCTGAAGCGAACGAGGTAATCGCTTTCATATGCGAGGCACGCCCGGAGGCCACGATGTAGATAACGAGCAGGGGAGCGAGGAATGCCGAAGGGGTCGGCCGACGCGATCCTGCTAATATCGGAAGAATTAGACAGACGGCGTCGGGGTCCTCGAGAGTTACACGCGCGAGTGCGCGCGGTACCCTCCTGCTCGTCCTCGCGGCAGTTTGGTCCACCGTCGTCATGGCGGCCACTTTCGTTGCACTCCGACAACTGCCTAACTGTCCGACAATGGTCGGCAACGGCGGCGGCTTCGAGCCACGGCCTAAAAGCCGTCCGCGTCAGGCCGTCGGCCGTGTTAGCCTCGAGTGGGAGTTTACGCCGGGCAACATATGGCCCAATGCGGGACTAGGAGGACGATAAAAATCGAGCCCGAGCCCTTAAGCACGGAACGCCGCAGCTATGGCGCCGGCGAACGTGCGATCTGCCCCGCGAATGGCATTACGGCGGGCAAGGATTCTTTTTAACGCACGCTCGCGTCCTCGCGGAATCTTCTTTCTGTTTGAACAATTGCCGGGAGAGAAGTTTTGGGTGAAGCTGAGGGCATCTGGGCGAATCGAAGGGTGGGGAGTTTGGATAGTTTTTTAGATTTACGTGTGGAATTGTTTGTATGGGTGTATGTGGAGTAACTGATTAATTATAGGGTATTAAGATTCTGTATTTATAGTACGATGAAAAGGGAAATATTTTTATCGTTTTGATCATGATGCAGTTTGCGCTTGGAATTCTGTTTCTTCAGAGGTTTGTTTCTTTACGTTAACATGTAGACATATTTTTTATGGGCGTACGACGACTACCCATTAATTATGCGTTATTAAACTTTATACGGTGTTAAGCTTATGAGTGCAATAAAAACTGCACTTTACGGTTTTGCAACGACATAGTTTGCACTTAGAAATCTGTTCCTTCAATGCTTCTTTTATCGAAACAATCCCTTAAAGTACAGCAGCCGCTTGTTTACATCTGGTATGAAAACATGGACTAGTTTGAGTCTTTCAAATTGCATATCACACTTATACGAATTCAGTCTGTAAAATTAGGCGTTCTTTCAGACACTGTTACGATCTTTTTCGAACATGACAAGAAAATGATATTTCGGCACTGATGCTCGGGTACTTTCCGCGTTTGCCAAGTGACAGCGATGTCAAAAAGAAAGTGAACACGAGCGAATCAGTGAACACCCGACGTGCAGTGGCCACATTCGCAAGGCTCGCAAGAGTTGACGCATAAACCACTACAGCAAGCTCGCATTTTGTGTCCTGAAGTACGTTTTTGAAGACGTCATATAATTCGAGCCTAGTTTCCGCCCGCAAATGAATGCAAACTCCACAGCGGGTTCTTGGAATTCAAATTATTACACACTTTGCCCTTAAAGTAATCTACGTCACGCACTTTATATAAAAATACTTTAAACTCCTGAGGATACTAACGAACACGTACAGACGATAACTTCTGTCAAGTACGAATCTTCAACACCTTTGAAACGATCTACATCTGACTGTTCACATTTAAACACGTTAAAAGCGTACAAATTCACACAGAATCCCTCTTTACGTGTACACTCAACTCAACAATGTTAAATTTTACATCACTATCAACAAAATTCGTCATGTACTCCATTTGAGTCTATGCAAGTTCAATATTTTTCGAATCTGTAGACTGAAGTCTTTCTTCGGTAAGGCTCGCCGAAAATCGGTCGATATTTCAAAATTTCGAGATCGTCGGCAACTTTCGGTGTTGCGACGGCCCTCAAACTTTAGTCACACCCCTGGTGGATCGGATCGGAGCGGATCCTCGGCATCTGCTTATGACAGGAGAGCATTATATTTCGAGTGCGGCCCATTATGTACGGTTCGCACAGCCAGCAGCCGACGGTCGCGCATCCACATTGTCGTCCTGGCGATTAACGCTGCCGACGGACAGCGATTCCAAACGGGAATGAACCGCTACCGAAAGTCCTAACCGACCTTTGTCTTCGACAAAATCGACTCTCGAACGGACGCCGCTTGCCGAATGACACGCAACGTTCGGATGCTGCGTGGTCGCTGTCAGTTTTAGATACTTGTATGTGACGATTTTCAATGTTCGGTACATGGGAATTTGAATAAATTATGGGAGTAATATTTTTATTGCTGGTTTTTGAGTGCTGAAGATTGGATAAGGGGATATACCTACCTATTATTGACTCTGTTAATGGTTTCGGAAATCAGTGATGTTTCATATACTATTTGAGAGGACTGTGTTAAGCGGATTGTCAGATTTTTATTCTTCCGTGAATGTTAATTAGAATGGCTTCATAACATATAAAGCATTGGCGTAATTTAATTTCACAGAACCGAATAAAAATTTATTATTTTTTAAATTCCATTATTTTCCACTCGCTGATGCAGATCTATAATTGATCATCATCTATCACAAACGAAATCAACTGAATTTCGTTCAATTCGAATTCTAAAGATTTTTGAAATTAATTTTACTTCTTACACGTACCTACTTTCAAACAATCATCGACATTTCATTCTTCCGTAATTTTCACACTTCGTATTTCGCGAAAGTTTTCCAGTTATCGACGTCTTCCGGGACTATTAAATCTGATCCAGTGCAAATCGTAAATCGATTCACTACTACCGGGTGTAAATCAAGAACGCTTCCTCTGCGTCGTTCTCCGACGGCAAGGAAAAACTGAGAATCGTTCCGGGACGAGTCACGCAAAGTGAATCGGGCGTTAAATCCCTCTCGAAGAAATAACAGACTTATAACCCGCGGATTACGGACTTAGGGGAGCACGAATAGAGTTCGGGTCGCTTCAGCGAGCGTTTCTCACAAAAGGTGCTCGCCCCTCTCTTAGGAAAACATCCCATTCCTTACCTGACGACGTGCGGCCTATCGTTTTTGGCTAAAAGAGCCGTACGTTCAACTAAAAAGTGCGGAAAATCACGTAGCGTTACATACATATATATTGAATATAACAGAAATTATATTATATATTACATACCTACATGTATAGCTATGTGAAAATGAAGCTTAACATTTTAGATGATAGTGTCAGTATCAAAGGCGATAAAGAATTGACAAAGGATGGAAGAGGTAAAAAGAAAAGTATGAGTGAAACAAAGTTTTTAAGTAAACTCGGTATTTATGGATAGAGATTATAATAAGATAAATCTAATAATAGTGCTGGTAGCAAATTCTTTGTCCCTATATATTTGATCAAACAGAATTCTTGTTCATTTATTTCATAGACTCGACTCATTTTATACCTTTGACTTGAAATATTTTCAGTCAATCACATCCTACAATCATATATTACATATGACGCATACTAGCATGAAAAATATGACGTTTGCGTTGACTACAACCTAATGAACGTGTGACTTTGTTCCAGGTGAAGATCTGGTTTCAAAATCATCGATACAAGTGCAAGAGGCAGGCGAAGGAGAAGGCGATGGCCGAGCAGAATGCCCAGAATCAGGTACGTGCCTTCGATGCATTACGTTTGACCTACGTGACCTTCGTTGACCTCCGCAAGCAGGACAGCGAGCAGAGTCCGCTTCATCCTCCCTCACTTTCCTTCCATCTCGCTCGGCCTCCCGATGCATTTTTCTAGAGGAAGCAGAGAACTTTTCGATCCAACTCTTCCCTCACACCCTTCAACCTCCCGTCAAACACCAATACCAACACAGACCTCGACCAAACAATTTCCGCGTCATTGTCGACAATCGACAATTCCTGAAAAACTCATGAGCTCGCCTAGCTACGAATTTCCCGTGAAAAATCTGTCCCGTCATCTTCAATCTGTCGGATACACTGTCCCTCGGCGCGAGTAATTTCATTTGCCCGTAAATATTAACACACCCGGTAACGTGAGAGAGCGAGAGACAGCGGGAGGAGCGCGGGAAAAAAAAGGTGAGGATTTCAGAAAATGTCGGGACAGACGCATGGAAACGAAATGGCTTTAAATGAAAAAAAAGGGGGGAGAAAGAGTGCGCTCTCCAGGATGGCGTCGGTGTGCGCGCGCGCGCCCGCGCGCACGGGCGCATAAATCCTACCATCCGCATCATATTTCGCATCGAGAGGCCACTCGAGCGGCTCGAACCGATTCTGCCATTCATTTCGTTATGCTATTTCGAAATTTCGGACGGCAACGTTCGCCAGAAGCCCCATCCTGCCGTTTAGTCAAACTTAGATTACTTCCGGGCAATAATTAAACAGTCAGCTCGTAACATGAGACAGGGAGAGCTAGGTATTCGGCGCGGGACAGCGTTCGATACCATTCGAGTGTGGCGTTCGGTTTCTGCATTCCACTTTTTGTTGCTGAATTGCGTCGCTGAGCGCGGCAACGTTATCAGTGGTCGGCCGGAAGGTATTCGAGTAAGTATTATTTTGTGGAGACTTTTGGGATTTGTCGTTGGCTGGAGCTGTTTCAAGAAATTAGCGGTTGCCAGTTCTGAATTTAGTGTTATGTAGTATGTTATGGTTATTCCGCTTTATAATCAAACTGTGACGTCATCATATCAGGATACTACTTCTCTTTATACTCTATTCTACTCCTCGAAAACTTACAAATTACACGAATTATCCAACAATACAGTAAAAACCTGAATACAACAAAAAATTGCTACTTTCCAATCTATTCAAAATCTACCATTACGTAGTATGCTACAATCACTCAGCGAACGTATGATCCCTCCATAACGTCCATCGTTTCAGCATATCCTGTTCCTATTCCGCTCTTCGCAAATTACGAACTAAACCTATAATCCAATAACAGCCAAAGTCCGAATAGTCAACAATAACCGCTTAACATCACCATCCCTCAACCTACATATCCTTCTACTCCACCAACTTCCTCCCCAATCTCATCCTTCCCACATCCTCGACCAGCAATAACCCCAAATTCATCCCTCCTCCCCCCTCACTCTTTCTCCCGCATCACGTTGCATCATATTAAAACACGAACGAACGGAGACCACGCACGGACACGCGATCGTCGCAGATACGGAAATCAGGCTTTGACGAAACGTGCCCAGTCTCGAATCTCTGCCCTACGCGTCACCCTTCGAGGTACGGTCCCGTTCCTCGGCATCCAGACTCCTCTGGCAGGATAACACTGAAAAGAAATGTCAGCGCAGCGATCGCACTTCCCGATACACGCGCAGATTCTTCCTTCGAACGACATTATGCCGCTTCGGGCTCGTATGCGGGATCACGAAAGTCTCGGCATACATTAAGGGTAAATCGTTCGGCTCAAAATGCCGAGCATGCCGCGAGGAGGCCACTGACACCGAGCGGGACGGAAAAAAAGCTGCGGCTGAGTGCGACGGGTTAGCTGGGAGCGGACTGGATTTCGAAGGTTTTGAATACGACGGCACGGTGGGGTGAGTCGGGGTGTTGGTTACGTCGCGGCTCGGTGGGAGGGTTGATACTGCTTTCTTGCTTGCGTATGGCGGATGCTTAGGTTTGAAAATGTTTTCAATTCTGAGAATTTATACGAATAGGTATAGAATGTACTTTTATTGGATTTGAATATGACAGTTTGGTGGGAGAATTGAATTGATTTGTCTCATTTGAAAGTCGGTGAATTCTTGAGATTTTAAGTGTACATTGGCTGTATTTCGAAGGATTTGAATACGACGGCACGGTGGGGTGAGTCGGGGTGTTGGTTACGTCGCGGCTCGGTGGGAGGGTTGATACTGCTTTCTTGCTTGCGTATGGCGGATGCTTAGGTTTGAAAATGTTTTCAATTCTGAGAATTTATACGTATAGGTATAGAATGTACTTTATTGGATTTGAATATGACAGTTTGGTGGGAGAATTGAATTGATTTGTTTCATTTGAAAGTCTGTAAATTCCTGAGATTTTATGTGTACATTGGCTGGATTTCGAAGATTTTTAATATAATGGTTTGATGGGGTGAGTTAGAGTATTGGTAATTGTCGCGGGTCGGTGGGAGGATTCAACGTGCTTTGTGTTTTGGGTGTGCTGAACGATCCGATTTAAGAAATTGCGAGTTCCTAAGATTTTATATCTACGTATATTGACAGGATTTCATTCGAGTTTGAATACTACAGTTTGGTGGAGTGATTTTAGGTGTAGGCAATATCATGATTTCATTGGAGGATTGAAAATGATTTGTTCCTTGCATATAGCTAGGCTTGAAAATGTTCTTTATTCTGAGGACGTATACATACACAGTCTGTCGTTTATTGGATTTGAATATGATACTTTCGCAGAGTGAATTTACGTTTTGATACTGTGACGGTTCCGTCGGAAGTTTGAATCTGCTTTGACGCTTGCGTAAATGAACGATAAGGTCTGTTAATGCTTTTAACTCTGAGATATTGTACACACATAAGCTGAGATTCGTCAAATTTGAATACGACAGTTGGCCAGAGTGATTTTAAGTGTTGGTAATGTCGCCGTTCCGTCGGACGATTGCATCTTCTCTGTTGCTTGCGTATAATGAACGGTTAGGTCTGAAAAATCCTTTAATTCTGATATATCATACATAGATAGGCTGAAGTTGATTGGAATCTCATACGTAAAGTTAGCGAATCAATTTTAGGTTCTACCAACATCACAGATTGACGGAGGGAGTAAAACTGCTTTGTTTGCTGAGTATGATAAAGAAGTAGGTTTGGAAATGTTTTCATTCCTGGGATTTTAATCGTACACAGGGTGCATTTCACTGAATTTGTTTAGAAAATAACAGTGGGGTAATTTTAGATGTTCACGCTTCGATTAGGGTATTAGTGGAAAGTTTTTATTCCTTTTACACATACACGAACAAATAAATTTGGACACTAAAATATTTCCAAGAAGAGATTGTTAATATTCTTAGGATGGTTAAAATTGTTTATCCGTAATTTGATTCCAATTAATGATTATCATCAAAACAGTACCTAACGTTTCTCGCATTTCTCCATCAAAATATATTTCATCGCATTCATCAGAAAATATTCAAACTCTCAGCTCCAAATCTCATAACCTTCATCGTGCATTCCACGGTCGACACCAGATACATTTAAAAATGTGCGCAAAGTTCGACTATCCCTGATATCAGTGCAAGGGTCCGCATTTACCGATTATCTAAAAATTCGAGGCCCGCCGGCCGGAAGCGCAGTTTTTTCCCTCCCGAAATTTTTCCTCTTTATTATCGGTTTTGGACTATTTTATGCGACCTGTTCCGGATAAGCGCAGTCACTTGATATCGAGGCGCCGGGCGTATAAGCGGATTTTTTCATTGCACTCCCACGCTTTCACTTGGCATCCGTTGACTCATGCCGAACTATCGGCCTTCCATCGAAAATAGTTCGAGAGCTTTCCGCCTTTTCGGCTTTTTGCGGCCACTTCCGATCGGATTTCGTCAGCCCTCCTTTAACCCTTCCCACGAGTTCCCTTCCTTCCCTTCCGTTTGTTCAATCGGCGATCAAAGATTCGAATTCCACCCAAACGAAGTCCTCTCGCTGAGAAACAAGGCCTACGAAAAGTGAAATTGATTCAAATCGAATTGTGTATGTCTACTGTAGATCGAATCACAGTACAGAAGGTTAACAAAGTGGCACATGTCGTTTTCAAGGTTAAATAACGTTTGGCCCCTCTTTACGATACTAGAAAATTCCTTTCAAGGTCAAGAAAGGTCCTGCGCATCGTATGCAGCTTAGCATTAACCTTGTTGATAGACCACTGTCAAATTCGACAGGTTCAAGGTTCGTCTTTTACATTTTTACACTTATTGCACTCCATCACTACGTTACACTCCCACCTTTCCAAGTACAATGAAGATAGCCAAAGCGAAAGATTCACGTGACATATCGCTCATGAGCGACAGTAATTTTCGGATAATCTGCCTGCCCTCCGACAAAGCCGAAAAGTGATCCGAAAACATCCCTTAACGACGCCGAAGCGGCGAACGAGAGTTGCCGAGGTAGCCATTAAGAAATTTTCCCCGGTTCAAGTGCGCACAAATCGCTCGCGGCGCCATTATGCGACGCCTCTTGCTCGAGCGACGCCGAAAGAATCCTTCTGCGACAGAAGATTGTCGTGTTTACGTCCCGTTTCAATCTGCGCCCATAGATTCGGCGGAGGGCACAATAGATTCGACATTGTCGCGAGCGAGCTGGCCTGACAGGAGCGTTTATGCGCCGCTAATGGCGCTGAAAGTAATCTGC
Source organism: Anoplius nigerrimus (assembly GCA_914767735.1). NCBI lineage: Eukaryota > Metazoa > Arthropoda > Insecta > Hymenoptera > Pompilidae > Anoplius > Anoplius nigerrimus. The sequence continues at coordinate 1,593,661 of OU612086.1, forward strand.
CGACCTGATCTGCGACCGATTCCATCCCCCTCGGGATCGGCCAGGGGACCCCATAATTTACTCGTTAGGTCCCTCCTGCCCACCCTCCCCTCTCAATGAACCCGAGCCTACGATCTGCCCTTTTTCTCCTTTTCCGCCCGTCGGCACGCTCACTTTATTCCGCTTCCGGCAGAAGATGAGTGGATTCGAATCTGGGTGGAGTTGATTCGAAGGCGTTTGAATCTGCGACGAGTTTATTCGAAGGGATTTGAATCTGTGGCGGATTGACTCGAAGGCATTTGAATCTGTGGCGGATTGACTCGAAGGCGTTTGAATCTGTGACGAGTTTATTCGAAGGCGTTTGAATCTGTGACGAGCTGATTCGAAGGCGTTCGAATCTGTGACGAGTCGATTCGAAGGCATTTGAATTTGTGACGAGTTGACACGAAAGCGTTTGAATCTGTGACGAGTCGATTCGAAGGCATTTGAATCTGTGACGAATTGATTCGAAGGCATTTGAATCTGTGACGAGTTGATTCGAAGGCATTAGAGTCTGTGACGTCATCAGCTCAAAGGCGCCGAAGTTTATGCTTCGTATTCATTCGATGTTGTAAAGCCGAACTCCGCAAACGTGAGAGTAGCGAAAATTCGAATGTGAAGTCTTAGATTTTGTGAAGTTAGGTTAAGAGTGAGGAATACCTACGATGTTCGTTGTGTCTGAAATTTGGAACGCACTCCGGTCGAAATATTCCGTTTTCCTTCGGGCACCGTAGACATCTCGAGAGACGGCCGCAAATGTGTGTTAAGTGATTCGCGGAAGTTTGAGAGAATCCTCGAGGAAGTGCGCAATTAAATAATTCAAAGACATGAAAGACACGGTGGCTGAGGAGCGCATAGAAAACCTCCGGCAGACATCAAAGGTGCGGGAGACAGGATTGAGCTCGATTTATACTTTGCTTAGCGCGAGCGCTCGAAAAATTCTAATTCCAGCCTGCGTTCCATTCGACGTCTTACGTCGAGCGTACGTCTCGCCTTCTTTCCGGCTCTGAAACACATTCTTTGCAGACTTCCGTCTACGCGTTCGCCATGTAAGAAGCTTAACGCAAGGTAGAGGATGAGTCAGCGGGTCATTATTCCCGGACTCAGAATTAAAAACATCTAATTAACCAGTCAGCTGTGGTGGCCTCTTCTCAGAGCAGCTCTCAGTTTGTTTTATTTCGTCTTGGTCGTCTTAGATTCTAAACATATTGAAATTTAGAAATATATTTCAGTTTCCACTAAAATTACAGTTTAATTTAATTAAATTACTGTATTTTACGCATGACGAATATAGTCATCAACTAAAACTGGTTAATCAATCTGAAGGTTTCGAATATCTGTGAAGGAACTAAGTCCATATTTTTGCAAATCAAAATTAATTCCCAATATCACAAGGACACCTCATTTTATGATTGCTAACCTTAACTTATTGAAGAGGATCCAAACATAAGATCGAAACGTCCGAGTGTTTTAAAATTTGCTTGAAATATTTGCCTATATAATAATATTATAATATCTATTTTGACATTTCCCGAATTAGGCTTTCTCGCAAACAATTTCCGCTGAAAGAAACACTCGCCGAACTCTGTTAGGACTACTCTCCGCAAAAATCTGTCCTGCAACGTACTCTTTCAAATTCGACGGTCGTTACAGGACCCTTCGCTTCACTCTTTTCCGCTTATCTGACCCCATCGCTATCTCCGGCCTTCGATCTCGATTTCAATTCCGTTTGTTTACCCTCGTCCCCACGTCCTATCTTGATTCGGTTCGATGATACGTGTAATTACGCGCCCGCCTTCGCTCATCGGGCGTGGCCGTTACACCATTGTTACACCCGACTGACAATGGGCCCAATGTCAGCGGTACGCGACTACCTTCGTGTCCCGGTTGACGGACGACCGATCGTCTGTCGAATAGTGCCCGATTAGAGGCGTGCGATATTTGAACGGCAACAGTGTACGAGCACGCTGACGTAACTCGGCGTTAACTCTGGCAAAACTGCCATAACCTGTCACCGGGCACTCGAAAGTGTCGGAACGTAACTGACGTTCGGGCCGTTCGGAGATAATGCATGCGTTACGGTGAATGTGATTGATCTGGGAATTGCGTATGATTACGGTTTCATTTCTGAAATGTTCAAGAACTCGGCACTTTTAGTAAAGATGGCGATTATATCTATATAATTGTGGTAATATTTATTTACTATATTTTTTCGTTCGTTGAGAGGGATGGATGATAAGGAAGATTTAAATATAAGATTTTCTTTTCAAAATATTGGTAGTCGTGGTTGTTATAAAACGTATGCACTAAAGGGAGTTATGGGGTTTTCCCAACGGTGTGACAGAATTCTTCTTGAGCACTGAGAGGATTATATCAATTGTACCCAACAATTATATGTAATCATCAGATTAATCAGCTTTACCGTAACGTGTACAGCTCTCTATAAATTATTTTTTCACCCGGTCGAAAGTTATCGATTCAACTACACGTTCGGAAAGTACATAATTCAAAATCTGCCCATAACTTCATCCAACCCCCCACAATTCCGTGCGAGCAATCCGTCGCTTCCCCAAAACTTTCGCGCCCAACGATACACCTCTCGCATACCAGATTTTCGTACATTGTACGCCCAGTCATTCGAGAGTAAAATTGAGATCACACCGACGGCAGCTTATACCTACCGACGGCAGCTAACATTTAACGATAAACTGTCGAGCACCGCTTCTCACCGATCGATCGCTATTTTCCATTCCGCGCCGTCGATTGCGCGCTGCGATGGGGTGGTAGGAAGGGGGACCGGGGGAGGGGGGGGGGGGAACTAACTGCGTGGAGGGGGGGCTTTAAGTTAGGGAAAAAAGCCCAGTGTTTCGTCGCTGGCGACACGGACTTAAATATCGTCCGGGTCCAAAAGAAAGGACGGGGCATCGGCGTCGGCGCTATATAGGTACGACGTCGGCGTCGGCCGTCGGCAGAGCTACCTCCCCCTGTACCCCTCTCTCTCTCTTCGGAGGCCTATGCTCAGATTTTTCCCTCATTTTTTTTCTCTCCCTTTTTTTTCCGTTTTATTCCATTTCCTCCCCTCGCGGCGGTAAAAAATTTCAAGTGCTACGAGCGAAAGAGGAAGCGGACGAGAGTGAGAGAGAGAGAGGGAGAGAGAGAATGTGAGCAGGAGGCTAGGTGAGAGATAGAAGGAGAGAGGGGAGGGGTGGAGAGAGATGAAGTGAGTGTGTGTGTGTGCGAGAGAGAGAGAGAGAGAGAGAGAGAAGTGGAAATGGGGAGAGGGAGAGAAAAGGAGAGAGAGAGAGAGAGAGGGAGAGGGTGATCCTGCAGGGGAGCGCGAAACGGGCTTTCGAGGGCCGGTCGCCATCTTGTCGTGGGTACAGTCACGCACAGCACCTGAACGAGAATCGAGGTTACCCGATATACGGTGCAGAGGCGTCGATCGATTCAATTCTTTAATGCTGATTGATTTCCTCTGATCAGGATGGGAGGTGGAGGGGGGTGGGGGAGAGTCGGTTAGTTTGAATCGGCTTGCGAATTTCGGATTTATACACTGTTCGAAATGGAATTGATAGAGCATTTTGGGAGGAGTGGAGTTTAGTCTTGCTATCGAGACAGGATCAGGACTATTTTGGAGGATTTAGTGACTACGGTGGTAGGCTGACAGAGACGAAATTGGAAATTGTAGAGGAAATGTCTTTTTTCTGTCATAATATTTGCTGGTCAGAACGCTTACGGATTGGGAACAGTTAATGCGATTAATCGGTTGGTTGATTTAATCGCCCGGAAAGTATTAGTAGTAATACTTCTTACTATACTTAGTACTAAGTATATTCTTCCGCTTAACTTATGAATGTCCGATCGATTCTTTACTACATCCGACCTCAGCATCAAAACTCTGACCTCTAAAGTCTTTGCCTCACCCCATTATATCTTGACGTCCAAAGCATACTATACATTGAGTATACAAAAGTGATCAATAAATAAATAATAATTTTGTTAAATTAATAGTTTTATCAAGATTATATATTAATCATTATTATCAATAATATATCAAATGACAATTCAGTTATAAGTAACCGTTAAAAAATTGTCTTCATCATCATCACCGATAACTCCATCGTTCCAAACTAATTATCATCACAACCGATTACCCTTAAACAACAATTACCGAACAAACCCCCCCTCCAAACTCCTTCACCCACCCCATTACACCCCGACGTCCGAAACGGATAGCCCGCTCGATGAAAAAAAAAAGAAACGCGAAGAAGAGAAAAGAAAAGGCGCCTAATGTAATTACACCTACGCGAACACCGGTTATTAGACTAGAAAAAGAGCACTTGCCCGTTTACGGAACCCCCATTGAATTTCATTCGTCGCGGAAGACGGAGAGAGCCTTCTGTTAGAGGGGCGAGGAGAAAGAAGAGATGGGGGCTGGAAGAGGAGGGGGGGGGGGGGGAGGCAGTAGCGGGAGAAAGAAGGAAAGAAGGTTGGGAAGGGGTAGAAATCTTTGAATACCTCCCTCTCGCGCCCTCTGTCTCTCTCCTCAGCTTCTTTGTTCGGTCCGAGGCTTCTGCAAAGAAGCCGGGAGCCGAGATGGAGAAAGAGGTGAGACGAGGGTCGGGCGAGGGGGTGGAGGGAGAGAGAGAGAGAGAGGGGGGCAGGGGAGGGCAGAAGAGGAGCGTGCCGGAGGCCGCTTTTAGTTAATTACATCAATTCCCGACGAGGTCGACGAGTGTTTTTCCTCGCGATACGGCGACTCTCCGTCTTGCCAGTCGGGCAACAGACGTTAGCGATCTTCGAAGTTAAGCACCGTTATGGACGGATTAAACGGACACTTCAGTGTGTGCCCGTTCGACAAGGCGGAGTGCGAGCGCTCGCGCGCGCGCGCGCGCGCGCATTATGTCGATTGTCGCGCGTCGAACGAATCTGTCCCGTCGGAAACGGTAATTTCGCGGATTAACGGTCGAGGAATCGGGGACGGTGATTCGTCGGATTTTTGAGGGGATATCGGACGGTGGAAGGTGGAATTTTAGGTATATTTTACGGTCGGTACGATTAAGCCGGTGGTTATGTATGATTTTGAATGTGGAGAATGGCGAAATTTTCGGTCGTGGTCTGATGATTTAGATGAATACTGCAGTGTAATGAAAGTAGGATAAAGTGGGGCAAGAGGAAATGTAGAAAAATAGAACTCGTAAGGGAACATGAAGTAAAGAAATACAATACAATACTGTAGTTTAATCTGGTTCGGCCGTTTCGAGCAGGTAATTGATTCTCATCAGCGGTTAATTAAATTCTGAATCTGAGTAAGATCTGAAACATTGGATTTTTCGAAATACTCTTTATCTCTCATTGACATAAGTAAATAATCAATTGGTTTCCATTTTGTAGGTTCAAACGTATCGACTTATATCAGTCCGCCAAGTTAAATGAAAATATGAGTAAGAGTCATCGGTAATTCTGATGTTAATTATATTTACCCTAACGAATATACCTACGATTACATTTCATACACGAAATTCTCGGTACAGACGCCGTATAGCACAAACGAATATGGGTTTTGTCGAAAAACTGAGATCTTTACTATACTGTGCTTTACCGTACTACTTACTGTACCATACTATACCGTACCATACTTTTCCATACTGTCAGCCGTAGACAACCGACATCTCCAACGTTACATCCACAACGCCAAACAAATCATGCTCATTACTCATCATCCCTCCGAACCTTCATTCTCATCCGCATCCCAAAACCGGAAGTCCCCACCTCAACCTAATCCCATACCCGCTATCAGCGGCAAGGATTATCGATCGATAAATCAATAAACCGTTCCTAACAAAAACTCCCCCTCCCCTCCGCCAGAGCAAAAGCAGAAACCACCGACCCCTCGCCAACTCTTACGCTCCGTACCACTCGATACCTCGAACGGGCCGCACGAAAATCTCTCCGCATCGGGAGGAGAGGGGTAGGGGGGTAGGGGAAGGTAGTGGAAGGTAGCGGAGGGGGTGTAAGAGCGGTATACGCCGGCGATTTGATTCGAGTGGCCGGGCGCAAACTTAGGAGAGGTCGCGCGCGCTCGCGCTCGCGCGAGCTGGCGACTGCAGCGTTCGGAACGTAAGTGCAGGCATGCCGTGCACTTCACGCTGACAAAGTGACGATTACGCTAAACGCATGACGGGTCCGCGCGCGCGTCACGCGTCACGCCACTTTAGCCACTTCAACGCGCGTTAAACGATTTCCGGCGAAAATGGCCGGTGGTCAGGCCGACCGTCGCCGGGATACATAGGTGTGTGTGCGTGCGTGCGTGCGTGAACTGTTTACGGAGGCTGCCGTTCCGCTGATAATCGCGTTCGATCCCGATACGAGCCGCCGAGCCGCTTTCCCAGTCGCGCAGATGGCGCGGAGCGGATTTTTGCAGGCGGAAGTTCCGCTTTCGGAGGAGAGTGTACGGTAAATGCGTTCTTGGTACAGTTACCGTCGACATAAGGTTTATATTGGTTTTTTGATGGGATGTCAAGACAGAGTCGCTTTTCGAATCTTGCCTGACGTTGGCCACACTGTAAGAGGGAAGCCAGAGGTCAAAGCTGGCCTTTGGCCAACTCTTTTCCTCCCAACCGTCCTCGCAGGCGACCAGTAGCACAGTTACCTTGTTTAGCCATCATTCTGGCTCCATTCTTGGTACAGTTACCGTCGACGTAAGGTTTATATAGTTTTTTCGATGCAACGTCAAGACAGAGCTGCTTTTCGAAACTTGCCTGACGTTGGTCTCCCTGTAAGAGGGGAAGCCAGAGGTCCAAGCTGACCTTTGGTCAACTCTTTTCCTCCTAACCGTTCTCGGGCACGGCCAGTAGAAAAGTTACCTTGTTTAGCCATCTTTCTGGCTCCGAGTCCTTATGGGCCCGATTGAGTCTCGCGTCGATTCGGTCCGTGGCACTTCGAATCCGACCGATTTCCACGGGCCGGGGAGAGTCGTGAAGTGACCTTCGCACGCTTCCAGGCCCTGCTTCAGGGCCCCTCCTCGGGCTAGGGCGGGAGGGCGGAAAGTAAGTACGCCGGAGCCTGGCTTCTGTGTTCCGAGCAAACAGCGAGTCGCCGCGTAGGCACAGGTACTTAAAGCGCAGCCGATGTATACCGGGTGATCGGCATTCGACTAGACGGCCCTGCCGACTACGAGGCTCCTCATTATGAATAAACAGTGCCGGCTACCGTGGACCATGTACCGAGGAACGTTCCTCCCGTCAACATTCGTCAGTCATTTCTGCTCTACGCCAACGTTTACGTCTCTGTCCTTCGGTCTCTGTCCACATCTCTCCCTCTCTCTCTCTCTCTCTCTCTCGCTCGCTTGCTCTCCGTTTCTATCCTGAATCGGCCGCATCGGGACCCTGTGGCATGCCAAACAGAAGCCGAAGTACGCCGACCGAGTACCTGTGCCGACCACTCAGCTGTATCAACATTCGGTACACGACATTCCTCTTCGATCTTCCACCGGCCGCGGTTTAATAATATAATCGCGTTGAGAAATAACGCCTCTGCGCGAGGACAGGGCTCCCGTTTCTCGGACGAGCCGGTTGACCTTCGGACCTTCAGACGGGTCCGACTCGTTGGCCGATGGCGTTCGGTTAAGATAGGGCTGAAAAATTGTGACTATTTATTCGAATATTTATTCGAGTATACGTTGTATTGTACGAACTGTAAGGCAGAAATCGTCCTTTGCTTAGTATTCAATGGGTTGGATAGTATACAACATAGGCGGCCGCCATGTGTTCTGTCATTCTCCGGTTTAACTCGTTCGACAAAGTTCGTATTACTAATAAGAATTCCGGTTTTGCCCCATAATAGGATATAAGATTCAATCATTTTTAAACAGGTTGGGCGGTCTAACAGCACTGTTTTTAATTCATTAAGAAGATCATAAGTTTCAGAAGATATTTTCAATCCAAATTAATGCAACTTAAAGAATAAACCATGCGCTAAATAAAAAGACTAAGATTATTAGGTTTTAGCGGAATTGATAGAAAATACATCAGTTTAAAGTAAACTTTACAATTTCTGGGTCGGTTTTACCCCACTCCACCTTATTCGGAGCGTCGAAGTGGACGCCGGTCGTTTGCTCAGCGTCGACTTCTTCGGATCCAACGACAGCTCCATTACGAGCCTACTGTAAACACGGGCCCCATGGTCTTATATTCCTGTAGGGCAATTAGGAATTTTGGGTGGTTCCACTTTGGGGGGAAATAATAATAATTCGCTGGCATGCAGAGAGTGAGGTGTCGTGTTCTTTAGGTTGCTTGTTAATCTTTTCTCTTTTCGTTTCTACACGCCTACCCTGACTGTCTTCATTATTTACTCGCATCTCATCCCGTACACATCTTACAGTACAGTGTGAGTATGATTTGGTATATGAGCACAATTATTCGTTATGCACTGACGTCTGACATGCGACAAGCTTGCGTACGTGTATTAGATCCTTTTTGGAGAAATATCTGAATCACACGTACGCAATATGATTGAACTTTTACGTAAACTCGGCGGGGTATTGATACAGCTCTGTGTAAATAGTAGTTTTATGAAAGATTTTTTGTATTGCCATTCACAGTAGCTAAATATTCACCGACTCTTTGATGACGGATATAGAATTTCAACAAGTAACTGTATTGTATACTGTAAGTAGACTATTTCTTAGAACTCACCAATGTCTACTATACAACTCTGCCGACCCTGAAACACCTTATCCATACTCAATAATTCCTTCATCGTTCCACCTAATAGTATATCACACATATACACCTGTTTAAGTGACCTACAATCCCACTGCTGCCATTACATTATTTCCAAGTTCCCGTAATTTCTATACCGAACACATTGTTATGAAAAATGTTATAAACAATACCTTAAAATCGAACATACCTATTCCTAATCTCAATCAGCATCCATATACTCCTCAATACCCCCAGATTAACCCATTACTTCACCACCACCCTAACCTCAAATACTCTTTATCACTCATCAGGCGCAATACGATGCGCCATCCTAGTCATCATCCTCAACCCATCCAACTCCCCTAGAATAGCACGTAGTCTTCGAAAGAACAATCCGTACCGACCCCACCCGAGAATCCCCAAGTGACGTCCGCCATCTTTGTGTTGCAGAGCGCGAGTTCACCGCGGCGGGTGGCCGTCCCGGTGCTGGTGAAGGACGGGAAGCCTTGCGGCAGCGGCGGCGGGAACGAGGGCAGCCGAGGTGGACCGAGTGCGGCCTTGGCGAGTCCGGCACCACACATGACGGCGGCCTCGAGTCCGCACGGCTCCCATCACGGCGCCACGTCGTCCTCCGTCTCTCATCACTCGGTGGTCGGCGTCAGCCACGTGATGACCTCGAGCCAGAGCCTTCAGCACTGCTCGTACATGCGCTCGGCCGCCCAGCAGGGCATGCAGCAGCAGCAGCAGCCACAGTGCGGCGCCTACCTGCCCTTGCAGGGTAGGGCCTGGTAGTGCGCGCCGTCCGCGGCGGGGGCAGCGGCCTACGCTAATCCCTCCACCGCTGGCCCATGGGCCTTCGCCGCGGACCCGGCAACATGGTACGCCATCTCCGAAGACAGCCATTAGGAGGAGCACGCGGAGGGACGTGCTGAGATGTCGAGACGGACCTGGGAGTCCGACCCTCCTGGCCCACTGATCTGGCCCCGAGGAGGCGCTCGTCAGACCCTGAGGACCTGCGGATCAGACCCTGAAGAGAGCCTGAAGAGACCCTGAAGAGACCCTGAAGGGACGCTGAAGGGACGCTGAAGACGTGCTGATGAGTCTCTGAGGGGGCGCTGAAGATGTTCTGATGAGACCCTGAAGAGGATACCGGGTCTAGCGAAGGCTCGCTGGTGAGATCCTGAGGATTGAATGAGATCCAGTGAAGGCTCGTGCCAACGTTCTGGCACGCCGGTGAGATCCTGAAGAGCATCCGGCGAAGCCAATGACCTGATGAGACCCCGAAGAGGATTTGGCCAGGTCTTGACCGTAGAACAGGGCTGGGCTCGGGGCAGATATTGATTCTTCCGGCACATTCACCAGATCCTGAAGAGGACCTTGGGCCAGGTGTTTAAACGCAGGTTCGGAGCTGATCCAGAGGACAGTGACTTTAAAGGTCCGAAGGAGAGACCATTACGTGTGGGGGGGAATTGTTTGGGACGTGGTTCATGAGACTCACGGTAGTGCGGAAATCCACTCTCAATATTCCGCCTCGAAGCAGAATTTACAATCCCACCGTGGCCTTCCGTAAAGGGCCACGAGTTCGAGACTTCATCCAGCCGCAAGGATCGTCCCGATCCGGCGACTTCCGCCGAGCGAAAGGCTCCCGATGTCAAGTCTCGATCCCTGAAGAGACTTCGCCAAGGATCCTTTCGCCTACTTCAAGCCGCAATGATCGAAGAGCGCGCGCCAAAGTTCGAAATTGTCCGCGAAGGAGTACGCGTGCCGCGCGGACAAAATGTGTCGTAGAGGTGGGGGAGAAGGTAGGGGGAGGGTAGAGGGAGGGTAGTGGATGGGAAAGCGAGCGGGCTGGCATTCGACTCCGATCACAATGAAATCTCGAAAGGGACCCGGCTAGCACGAATAATCCCGGCACTCGACGAATCCGAGCGTGCCTGCCACTCCGGATTCGAATTGCGAGCGAAACCGTACACCCTTCGCGGGGTCCGCCTGTTTGCGGCTCGATTTCGTCAAACGCCGCGCCGAAACCGGAGACGCACCACTTGGCAACACTGTTGCGCGCGGGACGCGGCAAACGGGCGGCCGGTTGAAAATTGTACGTCGGCCAAGCTCGCACGCGTCGCAATTGCGCGCGTACCGACGAGCTTTTCGTTCGGACGGCAGCTTCGAATTGTATAAGGCTTCAAGTAGGCACGATCGAAGGTGGGAAGAAGACGGTTGAGACGTATGACGCAGTATTTTTGGTAGTTTGTTCTTTTGAGCTTCCTTTCGGTTTCTAAGAGAATGCGAGGAGTTGAAGAGAAAAATGGACCTAAGCTTTAAGGATTTTGGGATGACCGATAATTGGACCGTTTATTTTGAAAGTGGTGTAAGTCCATTTAAAAAAAATTAAATATCAAATAAATAAACCGTTTACACCACGTTAATCATAAATTATATGATATCCCTCTTTTTTATTTTAAATATAGACTTATACCTCTTTCAACATAAACGGTCCAATTGTTTCTGTTATATATTACAATCGGACTGTTTTGCAGCTGATAATTGTACATTTTTTTTTCACTTGCCAAGGCTGCCGTTTGACATTTCGCGTCTTACGGAAATGAGGTTAGAATCAGATTTTCTCGCCGCGGGGCGGTGCACGCTTTAAAGAATAATTTAAATGCTCCTAATGAGTTGCGATATTTGCAAGTCGTCAGAAATTTGAAGCTGCCGAAGCGCAGTCAACTCTGAACGGAGAACGATTCTGCGCCGGAGGAAAGGCTCGTTGACATTTTCAAAATCGCTGGAAATCAACAATCGGAAATTCTGGCCTAGCCGTTTCGCAGGCCGTAAGGTTAGGTTCGAGCACGTTTCATTTTTTCAAACTTGCCCCAGTTGCTCTGCTGAAAGGAGAGCTGTAAATGGCATTGAGCGGTTTCCCGATTTGTTCGAACAAATGAAAATCGTGTGGCTCGCAGCGAATCTCAAATTTGAGCAAATTCGTTATGAAGGAAAGTCATGCTGCTTAAGTAACGATCGCGAATTTAGGCGAAGTAGCGAAAGAATGGAAATTGCGAGGATCATGACGAAACGATGGAAGATCACGTGACATGTTCCGAGATTAGGTTAGTCGACGTAATAAAGGGAAATCGCGTAACAACGAACCTCGAATGTTTACAAATCGACGAAAACATACGAAGATTGTGTGACTGGTGAGTTTAATTGAGTAGTTACAGCAAACAAATCGCTCGACTAATTAAATAAGTCTGAGCGACTTGACAGCATGAGCATTGAGTACCAAAACGAAGATTGAAAATAGTAATGAATTGGATGGCCAAAAGAAAGATGGAAATTCGGCAGATTAGATAATCATATGGACCATATATTTTGAAAGTATTTACGTCTACTTTTTTTAAATAAAATATCGCGTAACTGAAATGTTAAGTACTATGTTGATCATAAGTTATGGGATTCATCATTTTTTTTAATGAACTTCTACCACTTTCGAAGTGAACGGTCGATATTTTGAGTGACAAATCTCAGCTTTGTTAAATCACTGAAATTAGAGAATAATGCGCGATTTAAATCACGAGTCTAGGTGAATCGTTGAAGCAAATAAACATTCGTGTTCCAAGCTGCAAGCTTAGAGAAACTATCGGAGCAAACGAGAATGTTAATTTGAGTCGCAAACTTAGACAATTTGTCAGAATAAGAGAAAATTTTATGACTTGAGTCGTGAACTTCTGCTAGTCGGAAGAAAGGATGTTCGTAACGAAAAATCGTAAACTTATGCGACTCACTGTAATCAGAGAAAATTTAACTTCTAAAATCGCAGTCTTGTACAATTCACCGGACCAAAAGAAAGTCTCATGACTCGAATTTCAAACTTAGAGAAGTCATCGAAACAAAACAACATCTCGCAATTTGCATTGCGAACTTAACGAGTCATCGAAATAAAAAAGAATATGGCAAACTTATGCACATCTAAACAAAATAATCTAGCGACTCAAATCGTAAACTTATGTAATTTACCGAAACGAAAGAAAATCACACACTTTTTGTTGCGAACATAGACAAGTAATCACAAAAGAAAATTTCAAATTTTCCGTTGCGATCTCACGCAATTCATCGAACCGAAAAAGACGTCACTAACTCGGACACATCCGAACAAATCTCGCGACTCAAGCCCCAATCTAGCCAGCTCACCGAACCCAGAACACAACCCTCAAAATACATTATACCGAGCTTGAGAGCAGACACCGTCGCAAATTTAGTCGCACCGCCCGAAACAAAACGGAATCACACGACTCGCAAACGGAACAAAGGAAAATCACCCGAACTCGAGCAAGTCGTCCGACCGACGAAACTAACCTCACCCCGCTCACATTTTTTTCGACGCCGCAGACTTCCCGGCCGTTTTCAAGCTTACACCTCGCAAATATCCGACACTGTCAGTCCCATTCTGTCACGCCGGAAGATTGCCAGTGCGCGAAGTGCGCAACGTCGATGAAAACGAAGTCGTGGGACAAAAGTGAATCGAGGATGAGCGAGAAGGCGGCTGAAGGGTAGCTGGGTGGTGAGAGGGGGGGGGGTTGAGCTTTTTGGACCTCGATGCCACGTGCACTGTGATAAACGAGGTCACAGGTGAGAATTTACGGATCGCTGTATATAAGCGTTTAGAGCGACATTCAGGCGGACGTGTAAGCGTACAGGCTTGCGTTCGCGCGAGCGCGCGCGCACACACACACGGTCAAGGTGTATAGGGGAGAGAAAGGCGGACACGTTTTGCGCGAATCGCGGGTGCAGACATTTTGCGAGCAGTTGTTCGAGAAAGAAGTCGGAGCGAATCTCTAAATGATATCGTTCGGGCGCCATTTTAATCGCTACGCGAACATTATCGAACATTAAACGTAATTATTATGCAAACAGATAACGGATAAGGAAACAAAAAAACAATGATGACGTAAGGATAAGATAGGTAAGGAAAAAAAGTAAAGTATATGGTCGAACGATAGCGAGTAGAGTGTGGCGGCGATGAGATTAGAGATTATTATAAAGTTTTGTAAATAAATTGACAGAGATATTAATAAAAACTGCACTTATGCGAACGGCGGACTTTTTCTTCGGCGGCTGCCATCCCCATTGATCCTTCGTACTTGAATTTTCGACTGATCCCGTGTAAGGTGTGCTCGGATTTGGCAGTGAAATTTATGGCGTCAAGGGACAGGTTTGCCAACTCGATATGTTATATATGTAAATGAGATTGTTCGTGAGAAAAATGGAAAGCTTATGTTCGGCAGTCAGTAGGATTATACTTTGTTACTTTGCCAACTCGATATGTTACAGTTGTAAATCAGATTGTTCGCGAGATAAATGGAAAGCTTACACTCTGCAGTCAGTAGAACTATTCTTTGTTACTTGTTCTTTTTATTAAAGCATTCCAACTGCATAACCTTCCACGATTATATATTCCAATTACATTACAAATTTACTGCGGATTACGACGACTCTATTCGTAATCAATTTAATATGTACACTTTTACAGTCAGTAGAACTATACTTTGTTACCTGCTCCCTTTACTAGATCACTCTAATTACATAACCGTCCACAATTGTACATTCCAATTAAATTACAAACATACTGCAGATTTTGACGGTTTTCAATAGAAATAGACTCTGTTACATTCTTCCTGTACTAGATGACATACAGTCCAATTAAATCACTTTATTCCAGGTTTCAACGGCTTTATTCGTAATCAATTTAACAACTTTTCACACCTTTCCAGTCAGTACCTGCAAACGTATTAACGGTAGAACAACTTTCTTACCTTACAATTTCCTCTCATTACCTTACATTATTGCACAAAGCATGTAAGCTGCCACCTTACTACCCTGAAACTATTCTCCGTTATCTCCGAAGCTTCATATTACATTACTCCCCCCCATCATTATATATTCCAATTACGTCCGAAACTTATGAACCACTTACATCGCCTCCCCCTCCCCCCGTCCCCCTCCAAAATTAAAGACAAGATTCGCCCGAACTTCCGTCCCGGAGCGAATCTCTCAGCTCTGCCGACGTTTCATTACATCAGTCGCGACTCTTGATCGTTTCCCGATCTCTCCCGCGAACCCGTCGGAAGGAACGCCATGGTAACACCCCCCTAGCAAGGGGTGAAAGGTAATGTTTGGCCCCGTAACGTCCTAACCCCCATAGTCGACATGCCAGACGAGGATGGCACCAGCGAGGGAGGCAAAGTCCGGGAGAATCAGCGAAGCACATAGTGTGTTGAAAAGAGAGAGAGAGAGAGAGAGGGGGAGGGGGTAAGGAGAGCACGGAAGATAGAATACCTGCGATTATTAAGGTAAGCCGATCCAGCTCGTTGATGGGTGAAGGTTAATGCCCGGCAACATCCAGGTATTACGCAGTAGAAGCAGTCGGAGTCAGCCGGTCGTTATTGGATATTTTCCGGTAGGGGTTAGGTCGGGACGAGGTGGAGAGAGAGAGAGAGAGAGAGAGAGAGAGAGAGAGGGAGGGAGGGAGGGAGGGAGGGAGCAGTAGGGTAGACTCGACGCCAGGAATCCTAGCGAATTTATTAAGCGTACCGTAACTAATTGCTCTGCGTCTAGGTAAGGGCGTCGCGTGCAGGTAATGCGGCAATTTAATTCGCCGGAACAGAGGGAGCGAGGGGTGGCCGGAAGTTTTTTTCCGAGCTCCAAGCCGCTTTATTAGAAATTCGAGGCCGGCCTACGGGACGCTACGGGGGGAGTGCGACATTCTTCGACTGGCCAAGTTCGAATTTGGTGCCCGGCAAATTTTATTCATTTTTCCGGTATAAACCCTACCTCACGTTCGCATACAAAAAAAAAGGAAGAGCGATAACAGGATATTAATCCCGAACAAAAATGTTCGGTAAGCGAGGGAAGCTTTAAAAACTCTCCGGTGTCCGTAAATTTTTATCGATGTCGCCGAATCGATCCGGACGGGACGGGGATGCGTGACGGTTGGGTGCGGGTAAAAATTGCAAGAGAGCGAGGGAGATGGGGCGAGGAGGAGGAGGGGGGGGGGGGTAACATGTACTCCGCACTCAAGCCCACCAACGCGTGCGTGCGAGAGCGAGCGTGCGCGCGCGCGCGCGCGTGTTCGTGCGCGGCATGACATACGAGGAGAGGTCCTGAGGATGACAGGTCCTGCTGGTCACTCTTATACCGTGGTATCCCATATCGCACCCTATAACACCCCGTCCATTCCCCCACCTACCCCTTCTCACGGTCCGCCATTATCATATTTATTAACTGCCGTCGCGCGGTGCTTATATCTACACCTATTCGCTGCCATTCCTATATAATATAATCTGTGCCACTGACAGCAGCACGTGCCCGACCATGGTGCCACCCCTTGAGGGGGGAGGGAGGGGGTGCGAACAAACCCCTCGTGCTTTCTCTTTTAACGCCGTGCGAGCCGCACGCATGCGAGTCCTTCTATTTATTTTTCGGGATCAGTCGCCTAGCGGGGACGGTCGGAATTTTGAGGCGTGAGAGTTGATAATTGCTTTCTTCCTAAGCCGGACAGGCCTGTTAATGAGAGCTGGCGGGGGTGGCAGGGTGGAGAAGGGTTGCGTCGGTTCGAGAACCCCTTCGGGCGGTGAGTATCGAGTGAAATTTTTTCGGGGTTGAGAGACAATTTTCGTACATTACCGATATAGAGCCTTTCAAGGTCAAGAATTCGGATCACTGGGTGCCGATGATGAGGGAATCAGTTGATGTTTTCTGTGGAATTCGAGTTCGGGGTGGATTGCTGCTTAATCGGAACTGTTCCTTTCTGTGACCTTGACGACTTTGGTAGAAAACAGCATGAATATAATTAAACCACCTGGAGCATGTCAGACTCTCAAAATTCTAACATTGTCTCTGTACCTCTCAGAATAAGCCACCCTAAACCATCCCAACCCCCTGCGACCCCTCATTACAAATCAACCACCCCAACCCACGTCAAAAAACTTCCAAAAAATCAGCCCGCACTCGGTTACCAGCTTTTCGAACCGACCCACCCCAAGCCACCCCCTCTCTCCGAGCCCTGCGAGCACCGCGCCACGAGCGACGACAATCACCCCCAAAACATCCGCCATCGAAGGAGCTGGCATCTTGAGCTTCGGTGGGCGCGTCTTCGTGCCGATTGTAAATTCATGAACGGAAAGGAGGCGCCGCAGCAGTCGTTCATGAATATCGCGGCCGGAAATCGTCTGCTGGGGGGTCCCGCTCGCTACCTAAGACGTCGCTTCCTCGTCGCGACGATGCTAATGTCACCCTCCGCACGCCAGTCTCACCCTCCTAGGAGCCCTTTCGGCCGCGGAGCCGAGAAGATGGCGAGCCGAGCAAAGGGTTGGCCCCGTTTGCGTAGGAGGCGCCAGGTCGCAGGCGTTCGTCATTCATGAGGCCATAAATTATGTCGCACCCCCTTCCTCCCCGTTCCTCAGTCATCCCCCTACCCCTCCCAGTACCACCCAACCCCTGTCTTTCCTTCCTTCGGGATCGCGGACCATGACGCCTCGAGCGAATTTCGAGTGTCGTTTCGAGTTTCATTCTTTTATTGGGCAGATCGATGGGGGTGGAGGGGAGTGTTTTGTTGGCTCGCTTTTGAATTGAGAGCGGCGGCGATGAGTCGGAAGGGAGGAGGTTCTTGGGGCGGGTTGGTTCCGGTTTAGGGTAAAGGATTGCGGTAATAGATGTAGGCTCGACTTTGACGGCACATGTCAGGCGTAGGCGGGAGGGAAATGACTTGAGTGTTGGTGCGTTCAAAAGTCTGTTGGGGTGTGGGGATAGTGCCTCAGTGTCATTTTGATATTTGTGGAAGAATTGGGATATTGGAAGAGTTGTAGCTTCAAGGAAGAATTTGTTCTCTTTCGAAACGTGAGGATCGTTCACGAGTTTCACAAGATATGAAATAACGTAGAGTGATACTTTACATGAACTTGCGATTCATTTCTCTTGACATGCTAACTAAGAGCCGTGAATAATATGTTGTTGTGAATTATCAAAATAGTTACATACGATTCCAAAAGACGAGAATTATTTACGTGATCAAGAAAGTGATTTACGTGGCAAGAAAGTACCAAACAACATAAAAGAGCATTGACTTGCGATTCATCCCCCTTGACATGTTAATGTCATAGGAAAGCTATGAAAAAATGCTTTTATAACGAAATAATATATATCGTCCCACTCGTTCACGCGTTTGGCGAGAAAATATGAAACAACCTATAGAACATACATTCCATCCACCTGCCATTCATTCTCTCAACATTTCAGCGCAAAACTATCAAAAAATTGCTCTTCTACAATAACAAAATATATATTCGTCCCGCATAAATACTCGTTCGCGTATTTGGGAAGAAAATACGAGGCGCGACACGGAGCGCGAGCGTTCCATCGAGCTGCCATTCATTCCTCTCGACATGTCGAGGCAAAGCCGTGGAAAAATGGTCGGACCAGTCTTGGAGTCTGTCCCGTCGTCTGACATCGGGTCCCGTCCCGTCGAAATGGAAATGTAGATCGCGCGGGACAGGCACAAAGCATTCCATCGAGGATAACCGAACGGAATAACGGGTCCAGGATATTGCTACTCGACTCTCCTCCTCCCCCCCCCCCCTCCCCCGTCCACCCTCCCCACCCCCTGCTCTGCCGCGAGCGTAGGATAATTGCTACGGCAGGATGCCTGCGCGGTGCGGCCTCCGGGAATTCGCTATATTCCGGATAGCGCTCACTATCAACTGCACCCTACTGCCTATTATGTCTGTATTACCTGTTCGAATGTTAACTGGAGCGGGTCGAATAATTTTGTCATTCTAGTAATGTTCGGTTCAGAAACGATAACCGATTCTCTAATCTGAACTTTGTTGAGCATACGAATTTGTATACGAATTTTAAATGTAACTGGTAGAAATATGTTTAGTAAAATGGAGGTACTTAGGTACTTGACGAAACAAACTTTAAACTAAGCTTCCGAAAATTTTGCTATATTTGGGATAGCGCTCACTGTCAACTGCACCCTACTACTTACCTATTATACCTATATTATCTGTTCGAATGTGAACTGAAGCGGGTAAAAAACTATCGTCTTTTTCTAAAATCGAGAAAATGGTAAGGCTAACCCCTTGCCGTTTTTTTCAGCCAAAAAATGAAAGTCGGTGGATCGGATTCTCCTTTTGCTATCTCGTAGGGGATCAAAACTATGTCAGAGAACTGTTTGTCGTTGGTGAAAATTCGCATTAGTTTTGGAGTTACAGCCAAAACACGGTAGGGCAATAGAGGATCGAAAGGAGATGATGAAAATCGCAAGCCGTGCTTCCTAGTCTTGACGTCGAATGCCGAATTTTAATGGGTAAGATTAATATTCAATAATTATTATGTCATATACTATTTTTCTTGATAATAATTGGGTTCTTTCTATTCTTTACAGTACGTGTACCAAAAGAAGCAAAATTCCGTTCACTGTTGGCTTCCTTACTTACATTGCGGCACATTATAATGGTCTTACTTAGTCGCTTCCACAGCAAAAGTGTTGATCTTTTCAAGACAGTTTTTAGTGTGTTACTTAGTTACCTTTGCGCCTATATTAATATTAAATTATTAGAGACAATTATTATATAAGAAATTGTACGTATGTATGTATGTGAGCTGAGTATGCTGTATGTAGCGTGTATGCTAAAAGTACAACAATTGTATGGGAATTAGATTATAACTATGTAAGAAACATTTTTTACTGTATACTATTTTTTCTTACAATATATGTATTAAACGAAATTCTGTGTTCTCTAATTACTTAGTTATAAGATCCCATATATCCAATATCCCTCGCCGAAACCATGTCTTTTTCCGTTGTAACAAAGTTCACCAACTTCGATGAAATCTTATGGGATCACATGGAAATGCGATGGGAGAAGAAGGCAAGCGACTCTTCTATTCATCTCATATCGTGGAGAATTCGATTTTGATAGAAAACACTATGGGAATAGCGAGAAATCATCAAATATACGATGAGGCGAAAAATGTTAAAGTCTCGGTTAGGACTGGAATCAGTCAAGCGTTAAAATGTCGAAAATCTGACCAAGTAACAGGAACATAGAAGTGTCGAAGAGGTGGCACAGCGAAACTTGGCTTGTTCAGTCAAGCGTGACGACTAAGAATTTCAGAATTTTGCCCAAAATCAGACGAGTTAATAGGAACATAGGAGTACCGAAGAGGTGGCACAGCGAAACTTCGCGTGTTTAGTCAAGCGTGACGAGCGAACTTTTCGAAATTTTACCCAAAATCGGACGATTTAACAGGAACATAGGAGTACCGAAGAGGTGGCACTGCGAAACTCGGCGTCACTGCGAAACTCGGCGTGTTCAGTCAAGCGTGACGATTAACATTTTCAGAATCTTGCCCAATTCTCTCTACTTCTCTATGTTCCAATTTTCCTTTCTCGTTCGTTTTACGTATTCTATAGACTTCCCATAGGATATTTGTAATTCTGATTGCTTTTACTGACACTGTACGTGTAGCTTATGGTTTCCTTATGATGTACTTATGGTTTTTGCTAGTATTCTTATCTATCTAACTTAAAATTAATTCCGATCATTTTTAATGGGTTTCCTATGGCGTTTCTGCGCTTGTAGTATTCTTTAACAATACTTACCATATATTTTATGGACTTTATGGCTTCCCCTGTGTTCTGATGGTGTCTGATTATCTTGCCATTCTCGAACTATTGTTTTGTGGATCTTGAACTTCCCGAAATTAACAACGATGGACTTATAACTATTGTAAACGACGATGGGGAATAGGTGGGTTAGGATAGTAATCGTTGAACGCTAATTTTGGTTTAATTTCTCATATATTGTAAAACCGTTGAATAATATACATTGCATTTCCTTAATAAAAGATATTTAAACTAAATATAATAATCGTACGTTCTCGCACGCTTGTACAATTCAAAGTAAGTATGCAAAAGTATATCTGTCGTACGCAGTACATCAGTCGTATATAATAATGGAACATAATACTAATTTTCCAGCCAAATCTTACTTTTTCTATTATATAAGGGCTGGGTATAGGCTAGGCTTCCCTTTCATAATGTTGCACTTAGGGCAGTTAAAATCTAACCCTACTCTCAAGCCATTGTTTGATTGAAAACTTTTAAACATTATGAAAGGGAAGCCTTGCCCACCCCTAGCCTTCGCCAATTCCATATTATTTCTTTTCAAATATATCTGCAAACTTGTCTGTGCGGATGCGCAGACGTCAGAGCGCTAGCGCAGACATCAGTGTGCATGCGCAGATATCGTTCACGCTGCCGGTAGGACAGGTTTTATAACTAAACTTTAACGCTTAATAACTTTTTAATTAGACGCGAGCGGGCCCTTTGGCTTTTACAGATCTTATTTTTATACAAAAATTTACCATTACACGAAGTTTCATGCAAATCGGTGCTGAGGACGGGATTCTTTACCTTTACCTAATGAATGTACCTACTTGCTAAGTAAAATTAAAGTACATATCATATATATGATAGGTATATTGACAGTTAGGCGTTTGGCAATTCAAGATGTTCAGCAGAGCGGAAGATATTATCTGCACCCTACTAATTATTACCTATTCGATTGTGAACTCAAGGGGTGGAATGTGAACTCGAGGAGGGTAATATTATTGTCTGTAATGCCTGTGGCATTGCTTAGAGCATAATAGTTAAACGTGACGTCATTGAATGCGATTTTGTGAAAATAAAATATTCTATACCCATTATTTCCTACGAGTTCAAAGTTCAAAGTACATACCTAACTACTATAACAATAAAGAAAGATGTGTAATTATATGAAAATATTTTCATCCGAATTATTCAATCGATCTTCGGTAGAGCGTACTGTTAACCGCAACAATGTCGTAATTACTTTATTGGGAAAGCGGATCTGATAAAAATAGACTCGTTCAAAGTTGACTACTCGGGGGAAAAAAAGGATACAGTCCGGTTTTGATGAAATGAAACATTCAACGTTCGCAGGCGCGCTCCGCTGATTAACATGATAAAACAATGTCCTATAAACGCGAGACTTCAAGTGCCTTCTCCGTGAGCGAAAGTTGCACAAAGTTAAATATGAGGGGATACGTTCGAAGTATAATAGTATCCTCCGGCAAGGATTCGAGTCGACACCGTTAACAGATTTTTTTCATCATAAAACAAAAATACACTGTCAAACAATGCTACCCAATCTGAAACCTAGAAAACAGCATCAAAGTTGTTGAAAAAAATCCCAATATTATAACCTATCACTGACGGTCAATAACCGGTTGTTTGCAACCTTATTTTACAAAAAAAGCAACTTAACAAAGACATACCTAACACGCGATCGGAACGCATTTTGAAATTGCGGGATATTATCGTACGTTCAAGAACTAAATCCGACCAAATGATAAGTACGTATTTTTTCTGCGGCCAACTTTCTGCGCGGCGCGAAAAGTAATTCGCAATTTACTTGGAAAACGTCGGGAACAAACGCTCACACGCATTGCACCCGTGCGAGAACAGTCGAGGGCCTTGAGTGTATGCATTGCCAGGCACGTCTAATGAGCACGAGTCATTGTATAAACAATATATATATATATATGCAACGTAGCCTGCCGCTGCTCACACGTGCGCGTGTGAGTGCTTACACGTACACACGCGTGCAAGCTGCCCGTTTCTCGAAATAGACTCTCGATATCAGCTGCCAGCAATAACGTGTAAGATTCGAAAACTTTTGTAAAGCGCTGTATACCGCTCTCGAGTACGACTGCGCAAAATGTGACGGATTGGAAAAAGTTTCGGGTGCGAGTTTTGTGAACCGTGGATGTGCGTGTGTTGAACAGAGATACCTGATAGTGTGAGCTCTCGTTAGGCAAACAAAGTTTTTCGGGTGAAAAATGTTTGCGGAGGGAAACTGTATCGCAAAATTCAAACAATGCGCCGATGTGAATAGCTGTCGGAAACATAAATAATGCGCATTGGGATAACAAACCGGACATCAGTTTTTTAGGAGAAATATAACATTCCGGTGAGAGCTCGTTGCCACACTCGCGGGAGTTTGCGTTTGAAAAAAATAAATCCTCGAGCCAGTACTCGGGACTGAAAATTTGAAATATTCGATAATTTGCAGCTGGGGTACGCTTTCATTTCAATTCATCCGTTCGTACTTCTTGAAACGTCAGTCGTATACCTATTTGTTCGTCAACCGCTGTGGCTTCCCAGTGAAGTATCTCTAATCCATTCGAATCGCAACCTAAATACGCGACCAACTTTAAAATTCAAGTCGTTCAACTGGTACTGACGTTGAACGCATTATTCAGCGATTAGCGATACTGCGAGAAATATGAATTATTCAACGATCATTCCGCTCGCAGATGCAAAACATTCAAAGCAAGCGATTCTAAAAATACTAAAAGACAATTCCTGTTAGGTACTTTACATCCCCACCAAAATTCTCCAATGGTCAATGAACATCTACCCCTATGCCCCAATCTTCCCTATCTCCCTTCCAACCAACCCTTAAAAAGATACCCAGCGCCTAATCAAACCATAAGCTTCCAAATCAATCCGTCCGCACCATCAGTTCCTCCCCTTCGTCGATAAAAATCCCACCGAAAACCACCGCACCCGTCACGAACAACGGCCCAAAAAAAGCCTACATCCAATTGCGTACGTCAAGGTCCAAAACGCAAAGTTCCGTTCGTACTCTGTCAAAATTGCGCGGTCGAAATCCCATGCTCGTTCAGCGCGTCTTCGTCCGCGGAGTCTGCACGGTGTGCGGCGCGCATGCGCCCACGTCATCACCCCCCACTCCGCGGCAGGCTCGCCGCCACGGGCGCTGCGCGCGGCTCCGCGCGGTAAGCGAAGGTCCCAGCGGCGGACAAGTGGTGGGGATGAGCTGAGACTCCACCTGCGGCCGCTGAGGCCACGCCCACTGGCGGCCACGCCCACCGGCGCGAAGCCGCTGAGAGAGACAGAGGCATAGCGTGGGCGAGACGCTCGCTGCCTCGGAGAGAAGTGAATCCGTTCGAAGACGCCGGAAAAGCTGACGGACGACGAAGGAAACCGCGCTCTGCCTTACTGACCCGATACAGGACGCGCGTTTTGTGAACGATTTTGCGGCGTGTACGAACGGTGCGATCGGAGTCGTACGCGGCGGTATCCATGCGTTGGGGGAGATAGTGTAATGGGCTGTGGTTCTTCCGAGCGATTTCGGGGTTCGAATTGTCTGCACACTTTGAATGAGGATTGGAACGATTGATAGTAGGGGAAGGGTCTGTGAGATTGTTGATTGGAGATCGATGGGAAGTGAAGGAGTCGGAGTAGCTTGAGGGTAATTTCAATTGTTATTGGAGGTTTTTGTTTATTGGATTATCGGGATTTTGAGGTAGATTGATCGTTAGTTTACGTAGGGTGGAGACAGTGTTAAGCGAGGATTAGATATTTCGGTCTTATTCACACTCAGCGGTATATTAAAGTTTAACGTCATTGTATGTAACAAATCTGTTATCGCTTGAAAGAATATAAGTACATCATTAACAAATTTCTACTAATGCCAACCACTTTTACATAAATAACATACACATGCATGTATAATTCATTTTACATTCTATGCACACATAAAGGTATCTGCATAACTTTGGTCATGTGTACCTATACACTGCCGTCGAAATAGAAACATTGGATGTACATACCTATAAAATAAGCCGTTAATTACATTTATTTGGAGGGGGATGAAAGTAATGAAAGTGTGTTTCGGCAAATCGCTCTTTAGCGCTAAGCAACTCTCCACCTCGCCAGGAGAGGATCGATTCGACGCTGGCAATCGCAAAAGATTGGCACGATAAAAGTAATTCGTTAAACCGCAGTTACTCATTGAACGGCTGCGTACAATAATTAGCAGGATTCGATGCTGTGCACCACTACGATAATCAACAAGGACGCTTCATGCCACTAACCCCTGCAAGTGGAAACAGGGTCTGCCTCGTTCAAGTTGCAAGTTACGAGACCATCATAACAATCGAAAATTATCGGACCGTTGTTTTTGTTATTGTAAATGTTGATAATACCAGGGAGTCCAAAACGACCGTCAAAATATGATTTATCTTTCACACGCTACAAATACACACCAGCTAAAGAAGAATGGTGTTAGTACGTATCGTATACCCGAAATAAGTACATAATTCCATGATCCATTACAACACCTGCCGTTGCATTCCAATCCTCAGTACCCAAAAATACCCCCTACTGACCCACCCGCAAGCAATCATTACCCTTCGCAGCCCACTCCACCCCCCAAACCACACTCCTGACGAATTACCCTCTCGTCCGACGACCATCAGCTCTCCACTCAAAGAATCCAATTACACCTCTCCCGCCATACTCCAAATATTACACTTAACCCGATCTTTCCATCCCAAACTATTCAACCCCATCCTACTCCTCCTACCATTTACCACACTCCAATAACTTACGAACGATGTAATCTTTGCCAAAGATGTAATCCGCAGCTTTCGAAACAAGGTCCACGACGACCTCCATATCAGGGGTCAGTTTTGCCCCCGGCGTCGTCCCGAGCAAAAAATGACGAGACGCGACCCCCCCGAGCTTTCCCGCGCGGGGTACCCGCCTGTCGATAATGTCTCGCAGCACACTTACCGACTTCGCCGACAGTCCCCATGCCACCCCGTGCCACCCTACGGCACCCCACGGCGAAGGCCGACTTTCGACGGTCCACTCTCGCGGAAATAACGAGTCGAGGTGAGATTTCGGCCGTGGAAGACTGCGTGCGGCCTTGTCGATAATAAGGTTGAAACAGAGGGAGGGTGAGTGGCGGAATTCGACTGGTTGTGCGAGCTCGAGGAGTGGAAAATTGCGCGCTCGGCGAGCATCGGTGGCCGCCGTGTGTGGGAACGGATCGGATTGACGATGTAGAACGATCAAAGTGACGTTGGGAAGTTTCGACAGGATCTTGGACGGCGGCTGCCGAAGCCTGGGAGGGCTGTTCAGGGAGGGTTCAGCCGTTTGACTCCCAGGAGTGGAAAACAGTGTTGAAAGGTGCCGAGGAGCGCGACAGCGCTTAGCTTATTTTACGTCGAAAAATTTGAATCAGCGCTACAGCGCTTCTCGTACTTTGTGCCGGAAAATACAATTTTGTTGCATTCATTTATATCGAATGTTCGTAAGATTAAGAATGCTCTTAATTTATAATCTGTTTATGAAACACATCTACAGATTAATATCTATTTTATATCTCGACAAATGTATTTACTTATAAATATAAAATAATTATTGGATAAATGTTTGGAGGAAAATATTTCTTTTTCAATCTAGAATAAATATGTATTCAATATTTTGTGCTACAAGGGGTAGGACCGCTTGAAGAAGGCGGATTTTGACGATTTTTGAGGAATGCTCTGAGTCAGATTGATATATTACTTATCTACTATATATTAACTGATATTATTCCTTATAGACAGTAAGTAGGTACTATCTTGTATCTATACATATAGACAGTAAGCAGATACTATCTTGTAAGTTATACATAATAATACTATTTTCCGAATTGTAAGATTACAAATTTGTAATAATGTAGGTAGGTATATCTGATTTCTGTCATTCTCGATCAGTTTTTATAAGCTATCGAATGACTCATTCAAAATTCAATTTGATTTAGTCTCACCCTCTTATTAGGCTATATCCTTTGAGCATAACCATGCAATAAACAGCCCAAGGTTCATCTACCTAAACTCGAGCTAAGCAAATGGAACAAAGATAACCGTTCACTTTCAATTACCAATTTCCGTAACAGATTCGAATCCGACAAAACCTACGTTTACCGCTCACGCTATCATTATTCAAACTTTCCCCCCTTTAAGTCAGCCCGAAGCAATTCATTCCGCTCGCAAGTCCGCGCATTGGCGGGCGTCGAAAGTCGAAAAAGTGCCCGCGCAAAACCGTCGCCGAGGAAAAGTCAAAGGAATGAGAAAAGGAGCGGCGGAATGTTCGCTGACTCGCAATGGTGCTCACCCAAGAGTCACAAAGGACCCACTCCGGCTTCCCGGTGGGCTCCGTGTGTGGGAACCGATCGCGACTCGAATCGGTGCCTCGCTTCTCAAGTGGCCATCGCCGCGGGTACCGACGCATTCGCGTGCAAATCGGCTCTCATTCTCGAGCTTGCAAAATGAGAAAGAGAGAGAGAGAGAGAGAGGGAGGGAAAGAGGGAGAGAGTCAGAAACAGTAGGCACGAAGGCCCAACAATGGGCCGATTCCGACAACTGGGCTATCTAGCCGATAAATAATATGCAATGTTCGCCAGAGAGACAGAAAGAGAGAGAAAGAGAGAGAGAGAGAGAGAGAGAGAGAGAGAATGAGAGAGAGGGGGAGAGACATAGGCAAGAGGGGCCCGACAATGGGCCAGTACCGACAACTGGGCCACCTCGCCGATAAACAATATGCAATCCAGTCCGCGTCAACGAGTAGACGAGTGGCTCCGTCTACGCTAAGAGGCATCACAATGGCGTCTTGCGATTATGAATCCTTCCACCTTTCCCTCAGCCGAGCGGGCCTCGCTTCGGGGTCATTCATCGATGTCCTCCTCCTCTTCTGTGCGCAACCGGCACCTTTCGGCACGTTCGTTAATCGCATCGCGTCCTTTGTCAGACCGAGAGGGGGAGGCTCGAGTGTCTGGAACTTTCGGGTGGCATGATCGTAACGGTCGCAGGATGGGGGTACTGTGGGGGGAGGGGGGAGGTCTTTTTTGGCGGACGAAACTGTGGATATTCAACGGAACTTGCGATTCAGGCCGTTTGTGACGTGTGCTTAGGTTGGGGGTAGACATTTTTGATTTAGGGGTAGTTGGGTAGTTTTTGGTGGAGGCGAGGTCTAGGACAATTTTTGTCTGGAGGATGCTGGAAGAGTGGTGGTGTTGTTTTTGGTCGAGGTGAGATATGGAGCGAAGAATAAGATTTGAAATTTTGAATTTAATACGGAGCGATGCTTCGGAAGAGTTTGAAGACTTGGGGGTGCTGGAAGAGTGGTGGGGTAGGTTTTGATGGATCTAAGGTCTGGAGTAGGATTGAGTCTGATACATAGAGATGTTTCGGAAGAGTTTGGAATTAGAGGAGTGGACTGTACTATCGATGTGATGAACTTAATTGTTATATCATTTTAAATGTACAGATAAGTTAATGTTTGTCCTTTCCGTTCCCCTTCCGTTATATGTTTGATGTTTATTTTTATACAGCTTCTTTAGACAAACGAAAATTGCTTGCTGTGTTGCACCAACTTCACCCGTCAGTTTGACAAGATGATGACAAGACCCTTTCTTCGTTTGACAAGAATCTTTGTCCAAAAGTTGCTATAATTTCTCGTCCTCTGCTTTTTCCGCGTTCCCGCCATTACGACCAAAATTTCCATTAGTAATCCTTTGAAACCACTTTTTGCATGTTTTGTATGTTACCTCATTTTCGCCTAACGCAGAACAAATCATTTTCGTTGTCGCAGCAGCGTCTTTCTTCAACTTGAATGCGAAGAGAGTGTCTCGTGTGCACTTTCTAGAACGCCATGGAACAAAATATGTTTTTTTTAAGGTTAAAAACAAATGGGGGGAAATTACATTGTGTGCTTAGTAACGTGAGACTAATATTTTACGACGTCGAAGCAGCGGAAAAAGATTTTAATTTGAAGCTTAATTACAGCTGATCATATGCAAAGGCTGCGAACTTATTTGTACGCCTAATAATTAGATGTATTTTACATTGGCAGGCGTGATTATATTATACTAGAGTTTTGACGCTGAGGGAGAATTGTGGATGTTGGAAAACGACAAAAAATTAACTCCAGCCTCTTGACAGCGAGTCTGAGTAGATGTGTTCTGGTAAAAACTCTGTTTGCGAAACACGGCACTGACTTTTTTTGCAAGTTACACGATGTTTCACAATCTATTGCATATATTTGATAAAAGAGTTATTAAGGTCATGTTACGGTAGTTGAATGTTGGTTATATCAGTTTAAGAACCGTTTGTAAAAATGGATAGTGTGAAGGCGTTGCAAATCAGTAAGGATGCAGCAAAAAAATTATACCGTCTGTTTATATATTTTTTAGGAGTATACTGCTCTATGATTCTGACAGAAATTTTACTGTTAAATATGTATAATAGAATCGCAAAACCTGTTGGGTGTGAATGAAGACTTCAGTTGCGATAAGAATGAGTGATCCACGAAATTTACGAATTATTCAAAACCGACAATCCATTCACAGCTTTAATAACAAATCAGTTGTCAACTCTTATTGACAAAATAGTACAAAATGGTAAATAGTCAGATCTGAAGATTGAAACCTCAGTTCAGAGGTGGGTGCTGAAGATAACTGTTACATAAAACTGAAAAATATAGATAACTCCGCACGTGGTCAAATCTCGGAAAATTTGCTAACAAAAAACCAAGTATCAGCACCGTAGACGAAAAATCATTCCTTGAGATACAGCAAAAAATGAAATTTTGCAAGCATAACGGTGGGTGGCGAAAGTATTATTTAAACTCCACCAACTGTTCCAAATTCTCAAACCTCAGTCCACTTAGAAATTGAGTAGCGCAAGACAAGAGTGGGTAACAAAAAATACAATTCAAAGCTCAAAATCAGAAACACCAATTCCAATCTATAAAAGTTCCGAAAACACCCCAACGAAATTCACACCTTCAGCCCACCCAGAAATTGAATATTACAAACGACTTATTACCAAAGAATACTATACAAACCCAAAAAACAGTAACATCGCCCCCAAGCAACGAAACCTCCTGAAACCCCCTAACCGAGCCAACCGAAAGCTCCCTTATCAGCCGCGCGGTCCGCATCAGCAAAAAGTCACGCCCTCCCGGCCGGGAAGTGGATTTCGCCGGCGCGCAAAGGGGGTTGGGTGGTGAAAAATTAGTAGTCGGCGGGTCGTGCATCTGTCAGAGGTCGCGGCTTCGTCGGCTGGTCGCATATATCGGCTCTCGGTGGTGCTTTAGACGGTGGAATCGCGCGTGCGGTGGCCCGACTAAAAGCGAGGGCCTCAAGGGATGGTGTAGGGGAGGGTGGAAGGGGCGAGAGAAAGAGAGAAAGAGAGAAAGAGAGACGGATAGATATAGACATATATATAGTTATATATATATAGAGGTCGGGGAGAGATCCGGGCTCGTCGAGGGAGAGGGTCGAGCGCGATCGAGCACTTGAGCACGAGCTGAGAAGAAATGCGGGGAGAACAATGGGCCAGAGGTAACCCAGGAGCCGGTGCTGCGTCATCCCGGTGTCTGAGTCCATCGCCGACGACGGCGGGGCGACGTCGGTAACGAGGTGCATTGCGCGCGAGGAGGGACGAGCGGGTAGCGAGCGGGTAGCCGAGCGGGTAGCCGAGCGGGTAGCAGAGCGGGTAGCGGAGCGGAGAGACCGCCTGGCAAGATAAAGAGAGGGTGTCGCTCTTACGACCTGTCACCGGGCACGACCACCCAACCCGATTCCGATGTCTCGCCTCACTTTCTTAGCTTTTCTGCGTCCTTAGCGCAGGGCGCTACTCGCATTTTTTGAGGGATTTGGTTCGTATGTTTAGCGGTGTTAAGTTTGTTCCGATTGATTGTTTGTAGATGTATTGTCTCGTTCGCTCATTTTCGTATACTTACAGTAGGGTTATGCTGTATTTTTGTAAGGTTTTAAATTGATAGAGCTTTGCTGGCTTATTTCCTCATTTTTGACTGAATATTTACTGTTGGGTGATACTCTCATTTTTTAAGGTTTTTTGTTCGGGTGTTTGGCTGGTTCAGATGTTTAGATTTTTCTCGTTGAACAGTTCGACGAAAGATGTCTCATTTTACTTTCATAGTTGTTTTACATCCTTACTGGAGGGCGCTACACAGCTTTTGTTGAGTTTTTGTTTCGTATACTTAGCGCGTTCGGATTTTCAGATTCTTCTCATTGAATAGTTTGAGGGAGATGTCCTACTTTCTTTCTTAATTTTACTGTACGCTCACGGTCAGATGCTACACTGAAATTTTTCTCTCGCGTGTTTAGATTCTGAGATTTTTCTGACTGAACAGCTCAAAGTTAATGCGGATCAGTCGTCATCGAATGCTACGCAGATTTTTGTACACTTAACAATAGACATGTTAATAAGTAGGTACCGTCTACTTTTTCCATTTTCATTCTGTACATTAAAAGTGTTCAAATATTCATACTGTTTTGAAAAAATGTATCAAGCCGATTTCAATCACTCAACTTATTTCCACAATTTCAATAAACTACTCTACTTCGCCTTTTTCGAATGATACCGTTATTTTGTAAGATTTGCTCACAGACATATTAATAAATATTCATTTTTCGCCCTCTCTTATATTTTCACCGCGATGAAATGTTTAGATTCTTCTGAAAGATCAATGGACAAGGATTTAAATCGCTCTCGCCTAAGTTCTTCATTTCCCCTCCATCTCTTTTCGCTCTATCATTCTCTCCGGCTGGCGAGCAGAGAATGCTACTACTATTCCTCGAAACTTTTAATAGTCATGTCATCGAGTGGTTCCCGTTCTCTAGGCATGCCGTCCTCAAATATTTCCACACCTCAAAACCCACAATATCCCCCGAAATAACATTCGAACACCTCTTCTTTTTTCTCAAATTTTTACCAGCCACAGCAAGTTCCATTGATCAATTTTAATTAACATGTCCTAATCGAACTTTGCACGGTTAATTGCAACTGACCAACCTGTGAGGTCAATTTCGTTTCCCTTGCACTGATATGGGATGCCCTTTCGCATGTCGTCACAGTACAGTAATTTCCATAGAGTGTAAAGATATAGACGTGGAATGGAGAAATACTACATAGTATAATTCATAACTCGCACATAGTCAGATAATCAAATAGAAAATATAGTATAGTTAATTCATTCCCCCATACAGTTTTTCATTCTCCTCACACATTGACAATTCAATCCAACCCCCTTACACCCACTACTTCAAGAAAGTAATTTCATTGGTCATCAAAAAGACAACTTTTACTCCCCACCTCAACCGATCTGCATTCCCACTACTTCACCCACTTCCCCCACTCCTCACCCCATCCTCCAAGATCCCACTCCGCCCTCATCTCTCAAAATCCCAAAACCCATGCCCTAAAATTCCAAAGCACCCCGACCCCTCCCCTCAAAAAATCAAACCCCGTTAAACTCCCGCCATTAATCCCAATGGCGTCCGATCCTCGGAAGGAACGTGGTGGAAGCGGCGGAAGGCGAAGGAGTGGATGAAGAGGACGAAGAAAGCCGATGCAAGGAGGGGGGAGGGGGACTAAGGTATGAAAGAAGGAAAGGACGGTCGCGGATTGAGGCGCAAGGCGAAACAAGGACTCCGCTCGGCGTGTAACTGGAGGCAGAGTCCGTTGGCTGGTTGAATCGTGGAGTGGAAGTACGTGAGGGCCCTTGTACGCTCACGGAGAAGAAGGTCCAGGTGCGCCCTCACCTCACGCGGCCGTACGCGGCAGAGGCCTGGAGTCCTTTTCTCTAACCCTCCCCTCCCCTCCCCTCCTCCTCCTCCGCTTCTCCGTTCGCCCCCCGTCCGGCCCCCGTCCGCCCCCCTCTCTCGCCACTCACCATCGGCATCGCTCATACTTTCGCGCCGGGTCGCGCACATGCATTCGGATGCGTGCGCGAATTATGCTCGCGCACGGCTTCGGGGGCCGCGGAGAGCGTGCTGTCGCGTACGATGCGTGCACAGGCCATACACACACAGACACATACACACGCACCCAGTACATATACCTATACGCAGGATGAGGACGTAGGCGCGCGCTTGCACGTACACGTAGGTGCTCGCTGGCGGCATGTACTTCAGGTACATGAGCGCAGGCACCTAAAGGTAAAGAATAGGAGGGTGAAGTACCGGCGTGCAAAATGGATGGCGGATGTAAATGCCAAGTAGCCAAGTGCTCCTTCTCTCTCTCTCTCTCTCTCTCTCTCTCTCTCTCTCTCTCTCTCCCACCTCCCCTCCCCTCTCCACCCGACTCAGCCAGTTCTCGGTTTCTTGCTCGCAGGGCTTCCCTTCGGGCGTCCGTCCCCGGTCGGCTGGAGCGTTTCGGGCCCACTCGCGCTTTCCCGTACCCCCCCCCCCCCCTCTCACCGTCCCTGTCCCCCGCCATGTCCTTCACTCGCCCTTGTTCTCCCCGTCGCTGACTGTGCCGCCTATGTTTGATAAGTAGGCATTGCCGTGGCTGGAGTGTCTGCCGCCGCCTCCTGCATGGCGTGAGACCACGCGGAAAGATCAAGCAGCTGCCGATGAAATTTCGCCGGGGCACGTGAGGCTACGGCGAGGATTGGGGTGGGGGAGGGTGGCTTTTTAGCCGGAGACGAACCTTCGCGGGGTAGGTCGCAATGGGCGGAGGTGGTTTTGTAATGTGGACGCGGAGGGAAATAGAGTGGATTAGTAGGACGTTCGGACTTATGACTTTCTGCTTCTACTCGGTTAAGTTGCCGGAGTGAGGGATGTTGAACTTGTAGGATGGATCTTTTGCCTGTCGTACATGTATCGGTATACATTGTTTCACGGGACATCTTGATATGTGAAAGGTTGCGATGGATTATTTAGTTTACAATAATTACCGCTCGTTTTCTCTATTGGATAGACCCAGACTCGTTACAAACAACAACAACAACGACGTTTTTCTAATGTTGCCACTGTTTTTGGTAGGTCTAGTGTTAAAGGTCTTTCAGGAATGGATAGGTAAGAGTCTGATTCTAAGAATACTGTGTATATTGAACATGGTCTTTAATGTTGAAACCATAGTACACATTTCAATCGATCTCGGAATGAAAGAGTAACAAGAGACGTTCCAAATACAGCTTATGCACCAAACGTTTTCAAGACAACGTAAAGCAGCGAGCAGCAGCTCGCAAATCACACTTAAAAACTCTTACCCCGATCGCTTCTACCGCGAATCCATTTTCAAACATCAAACCAACGATAAATAACACACTCCGCTCCGATTAATAAAATTCCACCGAAAACGTATACCTACAATCCCTGAAACGATTAATATTATAATATCCGAAAGAAACCTCACCCAACACAAACTATCCCCCGCCCCCCCCCCCCCCTCAACCACCCCAAAGCTTCACAGTCCAACGTGAAAAAATATCAACATTAACCCGCCGGTAATTCGACAATTTTTATCGTTCCGCCGTTCAATTCGCCGCTAACGAACCCCAGCCACCCCCGATGCGAGCACCGTTTTTTAGCCCAATGGGGTAACGCTCCCGACAGGAAGTCCCACTCTCCTAGTGTGCGTGGGCGAGCCTATAGAGCGAGGTACCGGCGAATGCATTAGACGCGAGCGACGACTCGTACTCGATGAAGATGTAAGGGCCGCATTGTGTCCTGCGCTCATCGACAGAGGGTGGTAGGGGAGGCAAGGGTGGGGGGGAGGTGGGGGGGGGTGAGTTGAGGAGACCGCAGCCACGGTGGCTGTAGGGTAGATCTCGGCGCGGATATAGCTTTATTTCGTCAAAGGGACAAACGAAAAAGCCGAGATAACGCCGTGCGCTCGAGAGGAGAGAATGACGGAGAAATAATAGCGGTGGAGGGGGAGGAAAGGGAGAGGGAGGGGGCAGGGGAGGAGCGTAAGTGCGTGCTTGTCACATTAACCGCTCGATAATTCGAAATCCCATGACCTTACGAGAGCGATAATCGGTAGAGTATTGGAGGTTCGGGGGGTGGTTTCTGTGTTATTGGAGTAAGGGGGGTTGACATTTTTTGGTGGCTGTTATCGGTGAGCAGGTTATGTGCGTGTGAGGAATTTATGTCGGTGAAGTGGCGGTTTATGATAATTTATGGATGAAGCATGTTGGAGTTGAGTTTGGCTTTTTTTATTGGGTGTGATCGTTATATTTTTAATATAACAAAGTTAATTGTCTTACAAGAGGAATAATGATCGAAGATAGTAGGTTTGGTCTAGAATTGGTTATTGTAGAGTAAAGGAAGAAATTTTCGAGTGGTTGTGGGATACCTTGCAGGATCCAAAAATATGGAGAATTACATATTGATGTAACGTATCGATAACTTCACCAACTGAAAGTCTGTAATCGAAATTGTCGCATTAACCGCTTACAATTAGTAATTAAACGTCCGATCATCCTGTATCTATGTTCTAGCGAATCGACACATTCTATTTGTTGCCATGCTAACAAACTGCAGATAATTCTGGAGAGTCATACTTCATTATGTACAACATTAACAAAGCAATATTAAGACTATACAAAATCGACATCAACTACCACCTACGCACTATAACCACCCGTTACAGTCATCATATAACGCAAAAAGTCGACTTTAAATATTTTAATCACCTTGCTGAACAATTTCTTTAGTTTCCAAGGTACGAATCAAGTCTGTAAGAAAGTCGGCTTTAAATACTCTTATCATTGCTGAATAATTTGATTATTTTCCAAGATGCAGCTCCATAAAAAGTAGACTTGACAAAATAACCACTTTTGCCGGAAAACGCCAAAGAACATGATCGGAGACTTAATTGGACGTAGCCGGGCGAGAGTGAAAATTTACACCGCAAGCGGAGCTACGTAGACGGTGGCCAGAAGAATGAAGGGAAGGGTATATTCGCGTATTGATGCACGATGCGGGCTATCGGAAGTGTTCGGCACATGCGAGCAGAGTGGGAAAAAAGGGCTAGGGTCGCATGCGGGTCATTTCAGATTATGCGCACATTAAGATCCGCGATATTTCGACCGGCGATCAAATCATGTCAATTGAAAGTTTCGTCTTTCAAGTGCCGCTTATCAAGCGGCCTCTCCGCGCCGACTGGAATTTCTTCACATTTCGCGCGTGACTGTACCAAAAGTTGATTAAATCCCTCCATAATCTACTTCCATCGACATTTCAAACATGAATCAAGAGATCATTGGCAAAGCATATATAATCGACTACAGAATAGCTTAACATATCTTCGAACATAAAATCTGAACCGCTTAAACAATATTTTTTAAATCGCTAGACAAAACTGTACGTACTCTCATGACATTAATATACCGCACACATGCAACTTATCTGACCCGCATGCGAACACGATACAAGTATACAGTGTACTTGCTGCGCACCTCAGACTACCCCTTCCCTCCTCCTCGCCGAAACCAAACTAATCCTCTCAAAGGGCCAAAGACGTAATACCCCGCACAGTGCCACCCACGCATCTCAAAGAACGACCCCAAAAACCCCCGCAAGCGAACCTACTCAACCGTCCTCGAACCTTCGTCTTGCCCGTCCTCCATTTTGAGAGCAGCGGCAACGTTCATCTTTTTGGAATGCACCCGCGACAGGATCCTGATTTCGGGGTGACGATGGAGAGACAAGAGAGGAAGAGGAAAGGGCCCCCGGGAAGGGTGGTGAAGGGAGAGGAGATGAGAGAGAGAGTGTGCGAGAGAGATAGCGAGAGAGAGAGAGAGAGAGAGAGAGAGAGAGAGAGAGCATGAGAGCGCTGCTCGCTATTGTTTTCTCGAGTGGCACTCGCCTGGTTCAATGCTCGCTCTCTACGGTACCAGATGTGCCCAGTCTACTGGTCTCAAACCAACGATATCGTGGCACGCCGCGGGGTGTTCACTCCCCTCCCCTCCCTCACCTCCCTCCTCTACCTCGTTGCCGCGTACTCCCCTCGCGTCCCAGTCTCGATTTCGAAAAGCGCGCGTGCAAGAGTCCGTTGCGAATCGGACTAAACGGACAGAAATTGGGCCTCGTTCGATAAAGTTGGCTGTTGCTAGCTGGTGGATTTCGAATTTAGGGTGCTGGTTTTTGGATCATTTTTATCGGGAGGGAGGAGAATGAATTTGGGCGGATTGAGGTTTTTGGGTAAGATTTTAGTGAAATTGAATGATACTGAAAGGAAATTTTAATGATCGTGGAGTAATCATAGAGTATTGAAATTCTTGGCCGATTTGGTCATGTAAAGTAGGAAATAAGAATAAGGTGGTGTGTTCAAAAATCCTGGGCAGGATCTACTGGCATAGCCCTACTGAAGAGTCCGCCAGTAGATCCGGGACGAAACGAATTTTTGGAACACACCACCTTATCCTGAGTTCCTATTTTACATGACCAAATCGGCCAAGAATTTCAATACTCTGTGATTGAAAGATACTGTCTTAAAGGTTGGAATTAGGACACAGATATGTGATTCTAGTATTCGTGTAGGTATAATAAATAATGGTGTATCAAGTATATCAAAATGTAAGAAATAAGTCGGGCCGAAGACTAATAGAAAATCCTCGAATTCTTGAAGCAAAGAAGCTCGTACGCAAATCGTATGGAAAGTAGATACATACATAGATTAATAATTATAAAACGTTTAAGTGAATTATTAGTAACAGTAGTGATTAGTAAATAATAATTATATACATTTAATAGTTATTAATCCCAGCACAAAGGTTAATTATATTAACCCATTAAGTGCCAAATTTCTTTTTTGAGATTTTCACTAGATAAGTTACCTGTATATATGCACAAGATGTTGCGTAACAGTATAATTGTATAAATTCCAAAATTTCCAACTGGGGGTCGTGGCAGCTAATGGGTTAAACAGACATACTTACACAAGTTTTCAATGCAAACTTATTAGTATTAAATAGAGGATTATAAGAATATAGGATCAAACAAAATTGACATGCTTAACCCCTTAACGTGCACACCCGAGTATATTCGGGCTCGGGAAACCGGCCAAACCGTGCACACCCGAGTATATTCGGGCGGCGTTGTAATTGATGCTGCTGAAATTAAAATAAAAATTTTGATTAATTTTGTATTTTTTCATGTCTTTGCCAAGACAATGTTCTACTGTGTGTTTTACATAAAAAAAAAATTGAATTGTATAGGCCGGTTTATTTAAAAGAAATCGTACGTTAAGGGGTTAAGCAGAACTGAAAGTCATTTAGCGCCGCCCACGCATTCTTCTGATAAAACGTAGGGCGATTAACACGGTTCAACGCTTACCTTCTGCGAGATCTCGTCGTTAAGTCTTCGTCTCTGCTCCTGAATCGTTCCTTAACAGCTCGCGGAGGCTCAAAACCGTCGGGATTAATTAACATGAGATATTCATCGACGCTTATTACTCGTTCTCGGCCGGGCAGCCAGCAAGGGTGCATATCCGAGGGTAAGCAAACATCCCGGAGGCTACTTCAGCGAGCGGAAAATTTCGACTACAATATCCGGCGCGCTCGTAACAACGTCAATTAAAACGCAATCGTAATTATGCACCCTTGGCCGTCGGTTCCCTTCGACGCTACGGCCTCTTAACCGGATCCGTACACGCTCGGGAATGCATTTGCCGCTGTCGAAAAACGATTTTAGCTCGCGTAATATTCTCAGCCTCCGTTTCGAAGACGATTGTTAGGCTGGAAAGTGTCAGCTTCGATTCTTTACTTGAGAATATGTGTCGATACCGTTTCATTTTTTCTCGTTCGGTCATTCGTTTCTTTTGTACATGTAGTACAATTGATTTTCAATTGTTTGCTGCGAAGCTGAAATTGAAAATTGTAGTAATGTACTTTACGCAACGCAGTTATACTGTCTAGGTTGCAATCACTATACTTTAAAGTTGCTGCTGATCGTACTGTATATAGTTCATAATTTAATTAAAATATGGACAGTTTATTTTGAAAGTGGTGTAAGTTCATTTGAAAAAAATTAAATATCACATAAATAAACCGTTTGCACCACGTTAATCATAAATTAAATATCTAATTTGTTTTTAAATATTAACTTACCCCACTTTCCAAGTGAACGGTCCATATGTTGATTTTCCGGCAATTTTTTGGTACATTTCAATAACTGCATTGCATAACGTATTAATGAACTCGAATCTTGAGATCGTGGGATAGGATCGAGAGAACAGGGTGAGCGATTGATACTGTTAATGTCCATGATCTTGTTAAAGAAATATATTGTGTTACATTCGGTATATATTGTAGTACATTCGACAAAAAAAAAACACCATTTATCCTTTAAATTTTCCGCGCGAGCGACGGTTTCATCGTTTCGCATCGCGCCACCTTTGTATGTGAATGCAAAAACGTTAGATGATGTGTACGTACCCGGTGAACGATTTAACGGTAAACTCGCAATGTCACGCAACTGACCTTGACGGTGAACGCGCTGAATGGGAAACGAAAGGATCTAAAATTCTGTGCTCTAACATATAGTACAATAAAATTTATTTTGAGCGCGAAACCTAGTTAAAATAATTCGGTCGATTAACCCATTATCCGCCAATGTCCGATTTTTGACATACAGTTTCAAATTGTTTTCTTTCAATGACTGCAACTTCTAAATACATAGCTAATTTCATGTTTTATTTTTATAATTTTGTATTACGACGGGTAATGGGTTAAAACGAGACGCTTCGTTCTCGAAATTACCTTGAGAGTTGCAACCCCTACTTTGCCGAGATATCTGAATCTCGTCTCCGGTCAAGGTCAACCCCGACAGACGTTAAAGGACGAACCTTTTGAGAACCTGGCATCCGAAAAAAAAGAGCTGGCAGTTAACGTTGGAATCTTCTCGTCATCGAACGTCCCTTTTGGCAACGTTCCGAAACGAAATTGTCGATACAGCGACATCGGAATGTCTCCGACGGCATTTTGCGAGCTGGGTGACATTGGGAGTCGGTACAAGTCGCGAAATTTGCAGGCCGCGAAAATATTCTCTTACTCGAGCGTCGTCCGA
The DNA here is from genome assembly GCA_914767735.1 of Anoplius nigerrimus. Classification (NCBI taxonomy): domain Eukaryota; kingdom Metazoa; phylum Arthropoda; class Insecta; order Hymenoptera; family Pompilidae; genus Anoplius; species Anoplius nigerrimus. The sequence goes on from OU612086.1 coordinate 1,633,148, forward strand.
CAATGCGTCAGCGATCGTCAATACAGCACACACGCACGCACGCACGCATCCCACATCCATACAATGAATTTCGAGTCCGAGACTGACCGACGTCCGACGCCGGGGGCTCAGAACCGGAAGTCGCTCAAATCCGAAAATCCCTAAATCTTCGCGTCCGCCCGAGAAAGCAATGGAGGAGAATTGAAGGGTAAAAGTTAAGTGTGCGCTCGTGTTCGAGAAACGGAGAAACGCCGATTGGGGAGCGGAAGCGATGTAACGTGATCCTACGAAACCTGTAACGACACGGAAAACACTTACGTAGTACACATATGTATAATTACACGCGCGACACGGCCGAAAAAGCTTAGGCGACGTGTCTAATTCTATTATTTTCTTCTTATTTCCCTTTACTGGCCGCGGACTGTTAGGTCTACGGTTTCTTCTTCTGCTGCTTTTTTTTTTCCTTACGTTCCAACGACACACTGACTTTAGTAGTCCTCGATGGTCTCGTCGAACCGTACCTCGTGCCGTTTGCCTATTGCGTCTACGGATTGAGTCTCATAGAAAAGTTTCGTTAACGCTAGACTCGCGCTAGTCCCGGGAGGCAACAATGATGATATTATTCCTTACTCTTAAAATATTTTCCTTAAAAATTCCTCGTAAATTCCTTACTCTTTCGCATCGGAGGTCAAGGACGCGATATTATGCAATTCTTCGTATTATGCGGAGATCGTAGCGACGAGCTCGATCCTTCATTGGCTCTCGTGTGCGAAACACTATTTTTGAAATTTTGTGCGAAGACGAGTGGCGTCCGTGGAAGAATCAATTGTTTGCTTCAATCGATTCGTCTACCGAACCTTTCTTCGACTTCTCACAAGATTCTCTTCTAATTATACACATGGAATCGACTGACCTGACCTTCACATTCTCAGAAGGTCAGTTCGACATCAGTGTTCTGTCCATGAAAATTTGCCCTAATTGACAGGAGGCTGCAATTCAACCCAAAAATTGTTACCTGACTACTTTTGAAGTCAGGACGTTAACGCTAATGGCTATAATGTTAAGTCTGTAATTTATTTATTTGCTGACCCATATTAAGCAGATCGCGTCGATGACGAGAGTCACGTGAAGGGCGGAATGACCTTGAAATTTGATTAAGTATACCGAATGTGCTGTGATTACACAATGTCAAGAGAATGCGCGATACGCCATGCTATACATTTGAAACTTTCGGGTTTTTCAGATTTCAGTACTCTTACTTTACAACTTCAATTTACTTCGACTCGACCGACTTGAACTCCGTGAACCTACGCACGTTACTCAATAAACGTTGCTTCTCCGTTTTAATGTAAAACGATACAGACAAATATTGTCCATCTTACCCCACTCGGTGACATGAACCCATACTCTCGATTCAGTAATTTCAACGAACATGTGCAGAGAAGTCACATGAATAGAAGCGGCTACAGTTTCCTACGGGAGCTTAACAATTGTACGCGAAAGCTTGCGAATAGAATTCTTACCGTTCGACAATCCTCGGAATTTCGAAGGTCAACATATTGCACTGCGCTTACACGCGAAGCTTGCGATACTACAGCGTGTTTCGCGTCTCCAGCGAATTCCAGCGAATTCCAGTGAAAGTTCATTACATCTTGAATCAAGGAAATTTCACTAATTTTTTTTTTTTCACTGAACGCCATTGGGACAGAAGTTTTACGAGCGAACATTCGTAAGCGTCGCTCGTCGCGTTGTAATATTTAAACACGCGTATCAATGTCGATTACATACTTTACACGATTCCACCCAAATTTCGTACATCGCATTAGCGTCGCGTTATCGAAGTTCAGAATCGGATAACGTCGAGACAAAGATACTGAAGAGCGTCCGTCCCTCACGTTTCAAGGATCCGATCCTCGATCCGCCTAACATGCGTCAGGGATCAACGAACAAACGGCAACGATCGATTAGCCTTAACAATTAGCCCAATTAAACTAACGAACGATTATCGATTAAAAGTAAAATCTTCAATAGAACTAAGCGCGATACCATCATTTGTTCCTCGCGAATGAGACAAAATCGTGATTCTACTTTATATATATACGCGTACACATATATATACCGAGTAGGAAGTTATATATATATATATGCCTGTATATATATATTCCCTCAACCAGATTGATTTGCTTTTTTTTTTGTTTGTTTGTTTTTCAATCGATGAATACTGAGCTTGGCAATCCCGAGGCTCGCACAATGCCACTGACTCGCTCATGGAATGGTAATAATTCTGATTCATCGTGATATGATATTTCGTTTTGTCTATCGTCGCCAGGCCGATCCTCCGTTCCCTTGACCGCCATTATAATTCCTATTACGATTGTAATCCTGGAAAAAAAGCGGAAATGCGTATCGCGAGGTCAGTAAATGAACACTTTTGCTTCTTTCATACGGCATACAGGACTGTTCGCCATTTTGTCATGATACTTGAGCACTCTCGCTGATGTCGCATGACCGAGTGACGTTATTAATATGATAAGGACCGAATGGCAATTAGAATCGTGACGATTTTGAAACATTTGTAGAAAATGTACTTTTTACGTGAAATAAGAAGAATCCCGACAATTTAAATCGATTAAATTGATGATAATTCGAAGCATAATGCGTGTGAGTCTGAGCTTAGTCGAATTAGAATGAGCTCGATTGAATCTCCGATGAGACGAAGAGTAATAAAAAGCAGGAAGGAAAAGTATAGATTTTCATTGCTCCTTTACTACTCACATTCCGTACAATTCAGTCCGTTATCGCGGACAAAATATTCTTGAACATTTTCTAACGATCGTAGCTTCATCCACAGTTGCAAGGTAGGCTCTAAGCTAGTCTTCAAATATCACAGCGTCAAATCAACACGACTAGAATAAATACTATCGAGAATTTCACTCCGTGTCAAGTCGACCGACAGCTTGTCAGCTTGACAGTTGACAGAGCTAACGTTTGAACAGCTTTGCCAGCGTACCGAACGTATGCCGTACGGTCTTCAGTATAACATCGATAATGTAAAAGTTGACACTTACACGTGGTTGATGAGAATTGTAGCTACTCTGCTGCGAGCTGTAATAGTTTCCACCCGATCGGCCTTGCTGCTGCTGATGATGATGGCCCTGCGACTGAGACTGAGACTGAGCCTGGGACTGATGCTGATACTGAGACTGGGACTGGGACTGATACTGATTGTTCCATTGCTGCTGGTAGTTCATCGGCTGACGGTAGTTGGTCTGCTGCTGGGACTGATAGCTTCCCACGCCGCCGCCCCAAGATCCATGATTCGATGATCGACCGCCGGATTGTCGGCTGTTGTTGTAATCGCGGCCGCCGCTGTTGTAATTCTGTTGGTAGCCTCCGCTCTGATAACCTGAGGGCAGCAACGGATTTTTTTTTATTCCGTGTGACTTCTTGCTTAGATTCGATGCAGGTTAGATTGAAAGAATTTCAGTATACAATGCTATTACATCGTGAGTTTTGTGGTCTTTGGGATTAATTCAATTTTAATGCAATTTTTGTAACGGATATAAGAATATGTATTTAAATATTTTGTAGATTAGGTGTAATTCGATTAAACAGAATTTTTGCATATGCGATATTATCTCCCAGATCTTATAAATCTTATAGTTCTTATTTTAAACTAATGGTTTATGTTTTTTTTTCGCTCGTCTTTTTTTAATATATGGAATGCTCTCACATAATCTGCATTTAAAGCGCAAAATTTGCATTTACGTGATATTTCATTTAAAGGAAAAATGGACTCACACCACTTTCAAAACAAACGGTCCGTATTGCGATCCCGGCAAGCGGCACCTTCGATCGCGAAAGGTTAATCGAAATCAATATTCAGTCAATGCGAACGTTGGCGCGCATCAAATGAACCTTCAACCCCGTCCATTACACCCCCGCCACCCCTTCGCTCTCTGGCTTGACTTTACAACGGCCGTTTCTCTTATTTCGCATTCCCCCCCGCTGAAAGCCGGCGATGCCGGCGATTCGAATCGACACGTTATAAATATTCAACGCTCCCGCGCCGAATGCGGGGGCGGAGGATGAGGCAGGCAGAATGGGAGTGTGCAACGGGAGGCAAGCGGCGTGCTCTTTGTTCTTTTGTCAGCGCGATCATTACCGTCCTGCCTCAATTTTCATTCCTATCCCGAACCCCTTTTCTTTCCCTCCCCCGGCCGCGAGCCGCCATTTTTTCGCGCGCCGAGCCAGTCTAATTAACGCCGCTTCCGATTCAAGTCCGCCGGGATTGGCTTGGCGAGCTTGCTGCCAGCGCGCCGAATGTTTCGCTCGCGGGAACGATGACGTCACTCGCCGGAAGAATATCGGAACTTTCGCAGGGCGCTTGCAAGTCAGTACGTTTCGGTAGAGAACGTAGAGTCAGAGATTGTTTGCGATTGGCTGGGGAGGGAATGGGTTGACAAGTCTTATTGCTCGGTGTTAGTATTTAGATTCGTAAATCTAACTGATATACCTCAGGGGCTAATAAGTAAGCAATGAAATATATTTTCTTGTGCCAGAAGAGAATCAGAAGAAATATACTGAAATAACAGTAAATTTGGGGAATTTTGAACAGGAATTAAATATGTAGTTATGGTTATGATAACGATAGCAGTAAACAAAAATGAAAGAAATAAGTCAGTAATTTATTGTGATTTGTTCATATGAAGTACTGTAGTATATTCACATATTCAATATGCGTTCTCACTGTTCGACCTGAATCGCAGGAACTAATTCGTAAAAAATCAAAGTGGATGGCACCAGGAGAGAGAGAGAGAGAGAGAGAGAAAGAGAGAGAGAATGAAGGAGGGAAGCAATGGACATAATGTTCCAATACTAAAACAAACTAAAATAAAAGTCCGAGTCTATCAAATAATTCTATACATTTTCAATACTGACGAATCCCTGCTAATAATATCAATACGTATGCACTCAACGGTAAGAACAGAAACGGCAATACACTTCTCTAACGCGAAATCGTTTTCGCTCACAGACATGCAAATAATTTTGCACCGCCGACCGGCCGATTGCAGCGGATTAAAGCGGACGCATGCCCGGTCGCAGGGACTAATTCGAAAAAAATCAAAGTCGATGGCACCGGGCGAGCGAGAGAGAGAGAGAGAGAGAGAGAGAGAGAGAGAGAGAGAGAGTAAAGGGCGCGAGCAATGGAGAACACTCTCTAGGACGATTCCACCCTCGCTCTCTGCGCACGAAGCGGAGAGCGAACAGGCTTACAGGCACGTTCACGCATTCGGTCGAGTGCCGGGCACGCTGCACGCGTGTGCACGCGCACCAGACGCGCTGCCCTTTCGAAAATCCGTTATTGGCATCGCTCCGCGCCGCCATTATGACGTTTCGCCTATGTCCGACAAAACATCGAGCGGCATCCACTCTCTCGTAGGCTCACCGACGTATCACACAGTCGCGCGCACCCGCTTGTTGTGTATATTATTCGGGAATATGCACGACACGCGCCGGCACGCTCCCCTATTCACCTACGCTCAACCTTTCGTTCCTATTTTCGGCTTAACTCCGGCCAACTCTGGCTCCTGCCCTCCTGCGATTCTGTGTTTTCCCGCCGGAGTTGCATGCACGGTCACCTTAACGAGCCTTGGGCAGAGTTGAACGTGCCTGACTTGACGTACGGGAGAGGGAGAGGGAGAGGGGGGTGGGGGGTGGCAGGTACGAGATGGGAGTGAATGAAGATCGGGTTGATTGGGAGAAATTGAGTCGGGTGCAGCGAAGGTTGAAGGTAATAATGCGATAGGGTTCCATATGGTATGTAATTCGGATGATCGAAATTAGGGCGGTGGGTGGGATGGAAATGATAGAAATTAAACCTTGTGGGAAATTATGATTCTGAGATTGTGGCAATGTAAAGTGATGGCGAGGATGATGTTACGGTATCTTTCTTTGATTAAGACATATCGGACACATTCGAGATATCGTACTGATGATAATTTCCAAATTATGTCAATATTAAGGAGATAAGAATATAGTTGGGTCTTACAAGCTTTGCTGGTGATGTGCGGGATGGAAATGATAGAAATTGAACCTTGCGAGAAATTATAGTTCTGACATTGTCCGATATAAATTGATTACAAGAATAGTCAAGTACAGTATCTACCCTTCATAAAAATATATCAGACATACGAAAAGTTTCACATTAATATTTCCAGGTAATATCCGTATCAATGCCAAGAGCATAAGATTGGTCGATCGAGTTTCACTTATGAAGTACGCGACACAAATCATAGAAGTTAAACTTCCACCAAGGCAAACTGCTGTCAAGTCCGGACACCTAAAATACCTCTCCTCTCACACAGATAATCTTCTCAAACATCATCCGTCATAAGAGTCCCACCAGTGTAACCTCAAAGTTGTGACAGCGGCGATCAATTCGGCGCCTAGCAAAATTTCCCCACCCCCACCTTAACTACCGTCAGCACTCCCTCGCAGGCCATTACTAATTACCCTTCAAAGCCGACGAGCCGAGAGAAAGACCTCCGCTAAAACACCGTAAACACATCCCCCTCCACGGCCTGGTCCGAGAAATCGTCGGGCCCGCTTCATGGGGGACTATCACTGACGCATGATAATCGTATAGTTTGGCTCGATCGAGTCGCTAATGGGAGGCGGCAAACATCGTCGGCATTATCGAGGGAGCCGACAAGAAGGGGTTGGCCAAACGTTTGTCCCGTTCGAACAGAGAATGCGAACCTTCGCTTTCTTCTCTCTCTCTTTCTCTTGCTCTCTCTCCCTTTCGCTTTCTCTCTCTCTCTTTCTCTCGCTCTCTCTACCTTTCGCTTTCTCTCTCTCTCTCTCTCTCTATCTCTCTCCCTACGGAACAACAATAACATCCCCCAGACTCCGACGGTCTACCCCCGGTAATCCTCACCCTCGCGCCGAAAAAGCGGGGGGGGGGGGGGGTGAGAGGGGTCGGTGGGTTTAACAGTTTACACGTCGGATCATCCCTCGTTATTGTTGCGTTTATGATAATAGCAGCTACCGGGCTGCGAGCGGGGCACCGAACGTCGGACGGGCCAATTCGGCAGGCTCGTAATTGGGGCCGGAATTGTTTTCAAGGTACGCCACTTAATTGATCCTGCCGAACGCGATGCTTCGGAGAAGAATCGAGGAATAGAGTGCTCCATCGTTGTTGACCGCCGACGGGAACGGTTAACGTTTTGAAAACCCGACGCGGTTTTACGGGTAAGCCGCGATTGTACGCTCTGCGAAAATTGAAGGTTTGGTTGGACTTGGCGGTTGGGGCGGTTTATTTATTACGGGGGAAGCGTTGGTTGGCTGTTTGTGAGAAACTATTAATATTTCGGAGCTGCGTGATAGGTTATAGATACGATTGTACGGTATGGAAAATTAGAGGTTGTGTTATGAATTGAGATGAGAGAAATTATGTTTATCTAGTTGGTGGTAAGAGTCAATGTTAATTGCGACGTTTGGGACGTGATAGGAAGTAAATATGAAAGTTGTACGAGAATTGGAGGTTATGATACAAAACGTAGCTGCAAAGATTATATTGATTTGTGAAAAGGTAGGTAATTTAAGAGAGACCATTAATGTTCGGAAAAATCGATCGACAGAGTGTTGATGCGAAAATTGTACTGTAGGCAAAAATCAGGAATTACGTTTGAAAATGTTAAATTTGCCTGTTTAATTACCGGCAGCACCCCGTAATACATAACGGACCTAATATTTGGTGAAAACGATGATAGCTGAGTGCACGTGAATGCCAATAAAGCGTACTTATAAATTTGACATAATACATAATTTATTGATTTCACGTTAATAGACTTTACGTACCGCATCCTGCAGTACGTAAAAGCTATTAACGTTTGAAAACATAACAGATTACAATCAGCTAAAAGTTGTACAACTTACAAAACGAATTTTCTACAAGTATCGACAAAACAAATTAATCCCAACAACATACAAACCATCCTCCGCAGAAGCCGAAACCAATTAAATTAGCTACGATTATCGTTTCAGCCAATAAAAGCAACCGAAACAGCCCAACATATACACACCATCAAACACCTGAAATATCCCTCTCTCAAACTCCGCAAAAAACCTTCAAGCATTAATAACGTTAATGAACCCCACCGTTTCCTCAACTAAATCCACGCACCCAGCACAACCCAGAAAGAAACAATTTCTGCCCTGCAAACCGTCGGACGTCCAAAGCTCCGCAATGCGACAATTATTTCGTTGTTCCACCCAGCATTTACCCCGCATATTTTTCCACCGCGCCGACTGTCGCACAATCAGAAAAGGTAAAGAAAGGAAACTGCGTCGAAGTAAGATATGGACCGTTTATTTTGAAAGTGGTGTAGTCCGTTTCTTTTTAAATCAGATACCATATAATTTGTGATTAACTCAGTGTAAATTGTTTACTTATGTAATTACTAACAAAAATGGAAATAAATCAGATATCACACAATTTGCGATTAATTCACTGAAAACTTTTTAATTATCTTATTATCTCAATTTTTACGAAAAATTGACAAACACCACTAAAAATAAGAGATTTCACATAATTTTTTATTAATCCAGGGGAAACTTTATTTCTCTGATATTTTAATTTCTAAAAAGATGGACCAAGACCCTTAATAAAATGAGATACCGCATAATTTACAGATACCTAATTCAATGTAAACTTTTCATTTATGTGATATCCCTTTTAAAAAAAATGGACTTACACAACTTTCAAAGTAAACGGTCCACATGCGAGAAGAGGTGAAGTACAGTGACGAAATGAAAAATAGTAAGAAAGAGAAAGGGAGAAAATACAGACAGAGAGATGAAGAGAAGGAAGCGGAGGTAAATAGAGAGGAGGGGGGTTCGGAGAGAAAAGAGAGGAGAAAGGTTCGCTCATATGTACGCTATATGCTCTATATAGGCTGCTCGCCCGTCATAGGTATTGGATTGGATTGGATCGCCGCGTCAGCAATACAAACACTCGAAGCCTCGATGTGGGTCGGACTCCACTCTCCCTCCCGTTCCTGTTTCAAACTGAAATTACACTTTCCCGCTCGCGTCCGACCGTTCCACCCGTTTGTCGTCCCCCCCCCCCCCATCTGCGCCCCCATGCCACCCTTCAAATATCGCTCTGCTCACTTTTTTGGCCGACCAGCCCACCCTCATTATACCCCTCTCGTCCATTTTCGTTGGCGAACGATTTTTAGCCCATCCCCTCTCCCTCTATTTTTCACTCCTCTTTTCACATTTTTTTTTTGTTTTGTTTTGTTTTATTTATCCGAAAGCAAACGAAGGATGCGTTAGTCTCGCGAGCCGGCACTCGTAAAATTTGCCGATGGCATCCGCCATTGTCGATGACGGACACTGGCGGAGGGTATAAATAATTATTTTTTGAATTAAATAAATTTGACGCGACCCACTCGTATACCTCGATTGCGAATGCGACGTCGAGTGGGACTCGGGAAATCGAGTTACATGTAAAAAAAAGTGGGGAGGGCTCCGATTACGTCGACTGCGAACACACTCTCCGCGGACGATAATGAAATGCGGCGCCAGGATGCTGGCCTGGCGCGTCCTGTTCGACGATCCTGAATCGTTCGAAAGGACGCTCGACGGGAGCTGCGCTCGAGCCGTTACAGATGTAACGGGCGCCGGGGAAAAACTGGCGTGATTATGTGGGCATCGTTTGAAAGTTGATGCCAACTGTAATTCTGCCCTTAGGCCGATAAGTAATTCTTGAATTGTTAATTTGTTAAAAACTTAAATAATTTTACATTGTTAATTTGAGTCCGATGTTGATCAATTTTTGATTTAGCGATCGAAGGTGGTGGAGAAGTAAAGCCGTATTTGGTGAAAAGCTTTGTTTCGAATTGATGTACTGCGGTCTAATGTAAATCGGTATATAGGTAGCTGCAGTGTAAATAAGATGTAAGTACCTATAGGAAACGGTAGTGTGTGTTAATTTCGAATAATTCCTCCCTTTTGTGTTAATTTCATATTGTCTTCTCTTGGAATCATTTTGAAGACCAATTTCGCAAAATGTTGAATATTGTAATGCATTATGAGAAACAGAATGTAAAGGAAGTATTAACGACTAGCCTTCATCATATAAAATTCCTATAAAATTCTGTCACTATTTCGCTCAACCCTCCCTTACTCCCATTTCCAAGCCCAATTCCACAAAAAGCCACCTCCCTCCTGATCCCTCCTCCCGCAGAAAAACCGAAAACACAGCCAACCATTCGCATGACTCGATCGCGTAACATAAATTACGCGCGCAGTGAATCCTCCCGTTTCGTCAAACGAATCTCGGCAAAAGCCGAATGCCCTTTCTAAAAAAAACTGTGTCCCCGTTCTCATATTGATTCCGCGAGGCCGCGCGTAGAGTCAGTTAAGTGTCCGGAACAGGTTCAGCCCGACGGATGGCAAGTGGTGGTACGTCAGAGGGGTAGAGAAGCGGGAGGGGGGCTGGTTGAGGTCGGAAATCGTTTCGATTCAGAAGCAAGCGCGTATAATATTCCGGCCGAGTCTTTACACGAATGTCGCGAGAAGATTTCCTGGGCTGCGCTTGCGCGCGCGCGCGCACGCTCGCGCTGATGCCGCCGCCGCCGCCGCCGCCGTCGGCGGCGTGGAATGGGCAGGTCGACGATGATGCCGGCACTGATGCCGTTGCAGCGCGGCTTCTCCACCCGTACACTTTTCCTCGAGAGGTGAGACCAACCGACTAACTCGAATGAAAAGCCACCGTTGCCGGTGAGAGACACTTCGTGCACGCTTCCGCGGCCGCATACGCTCCTGCTGGCGTGTATTCGAGCACGGGCAGGGAAAAAAAAAGAGGAGTCTGGAGTGAGAGTATGTGTGAGCGAGAGAGAGTGGGACAGAGTGATAGAAAGAGAGAGAGAGAGAGAGAGAGAGAGAGAGAGAGGGGGACCGAGAGACAAAATGCTTATTTAGCTTACCTTTTACTTACACGTGCTGTACAATGTTTACCTACACCCACCTAAGCATATATGACGGGGACGGGCTCGAGAGGAATAATGTTTACGCAAGAGGAAAGGATAGCGATTTCTAAATATAAGAAAGGAGGAGATGGGAAAAAATGTCGAGGGTTCAAGGCCTTGCCTTGAGCGGTCGGGGCGTATTCGGACGAGATCGGCTACCGGTCTTCTGAGGAGGCAAATTGGAGGTCTCCGGGTGAGAAACTGCGATTGATACGGCTGTTAGCTGGGAGGAGTCTAGGTTGGAGAATGGAATTTTTGAGGTCGGATGACGCTTGCAACTTTTCGAGCGGCGTCCAATTAACGTCCGTCTTCCGAATAATGCTGAACGTCAGACACCGAGTTGAACTTGAATCGAGTGTTCCAGTCGTAAGAGTCAAAAATTCGATAAAATTCCTATATGACCTTCGATTCGGTCCGATTTCCAACCCCTGTCCGTGCCACCACTCAAAGTAACTTAAACGCAAGGACAAGAAGACGTTCGAATATCGCGCGCTTTCGCTGGTCAGAACCAACGCCGCAAGAATCCATCCCCCCATATGAAGGCCAGTTAGACAGAACAGTAATTCCACCCCTCCGCCCAACCCCTCACGCATCCCAACTTCTTCGTACGGCCTCGACACTCGAGAAACTCTTCACGTTTCTCATTTTCACTCCTTCCTTATCCACCCCACCCCCACCCCCCTCTCCTATCCTACACTCATCCTCCCTTCCGCCACCCCCCTCGGCATTAATTCTCGCCTTTTGCCGATGCCTTTTCCCTCGACGGGGAAGAAACGAACCGGAGCATGCCTCGACATTTCCTTCTTTCTTTCGTCTCCTTACGGGCGTTCCGCCTCTTTTTTAAAGTCGACGAGTAATGGAGGCCCTCGAAGGCGGCCCTTCTGGCGCCTCGACGAACCGGCCCAGCGAAATGAAACGAAACGAGACGTTTACTCCGCCGACTTTTCCATCCACCCCCTCTTCTTCTTGCTCTTTACTCGCAATCTCTCTCTTTCTCTTTCTCTCTCTCTCTCTCCCACTCTCTTCTCTCTCTCACTCTCTCCTCGTTTCTTTCTATCTCCACCAGCCGAGCCTCCCTTCTCCCTTATTCCTTTCTTGATAGTGATTCGCTCGAGAGGAAAATGTAACTCGGCGTGCACGAGGGTGCTCTCCCGTCGAGTCGCTCCTTGATGCTGATGCTGTTGCTGTTGCTGCTTCTGATGCTGATGCTGCCTCTGATGCTCGACGGTGTTTAACGCGGACTGGCCCCACTGCCGACGCACACGCCGCTGCGTTTTTCTAATTTATCGGCGCGTGTAATGTAGGGTAATGCAATGAGCGCGGTTTCGGAATGCGGCTGGAACGGCTCTGGCCTCGGCACCGTTTTTTTTCTCCGTTTTTTTTTCGTCGGACCGTCGGCCAGGTTGCCTGAATCCGTTTGACACCCGGTAGCGTTTCCTCGACGTTGCGGTTAACGCAACTCGTGTCGTGTGTCTTGGGTTAGAATGGGAGCTTTGAAACACGGACGTTTTCGTCAAACTTTTGTGTCTGGGATGTGCTCGGAAGATTTTGCTTGTTTATCAATTCTTAATGCCCTGCATTTTGTTCGTCAAGCTGTTTTAGTCCGAGATTAACCGTTTTCGACCTGGGAAGCGCGGACTATTGCTAGGGGAGGAGTTAACATTTTTTCATACAAAATTAATGTTCCAGATATCTACAAATAATTGTAATTACAATTTAATGACAGGAACTGGCGGGAAGAAAATTTTTGTAGGCAAACGTACTGGCATAAGAGGTTGGAAACCGCAGTCCTACGTGTGAAAGAAGAAATACTGTACTCGACCGAAGATTCATAATCGCCGGGAGAAGTACGGAAATTCTGCTAGACAATTCCGAAAAAAACAGCTTATCCGATCCGCCCTCTCAAAGACCCCTTCAAAGCATTCCTACACTAACCAAATTCTCCGCAAGCCGAACCAGCGGCGTACACCCCTTCCGAATTGTCCATTACCCCTGGTACCTCGCTTACCTCGCAAACTCACCCCCGGAAAGTCCGCAGTCCCAGGCGCAGGAGATGAAGGACACCCCAAAGAGAGCGAGGAGAGCAAAAAGAAGGAAAGACACACAGAGAGAAAGAGAAAGAGAGAGAGAGAGAGAGAGAGAGAGAGAGGAAAAACAAATGCGAGAAAAAGAGAGAAGGAGAGGTTACCGTGAGAGGCCGAGATGAAAAAAATAAAGCTCGGCAAAGAGAGAGGGGGGCGGGGGGGGGGCGAAGGCGAGAGAAAGGTGGAGAAAGGTGGAGAAAGGTAGCGAAAGGGAGAGAAGGGGTCAGAAGGAGACGGGCATAGGGCACTTGACCCTGCCCGGTTGGCTGGCTCGCTGGCTGCTTGCCTGCACAGCCGATGCTGTGCCAGCAAACTCGGCGGCAGCGTGCAACGTGCGTTAATAAACGCACGGCGGATGTGTTGGTCCCGCTTCTACCCTCCGCCACCCCAAACCGCCCTCACCCCCTAGCCCCTTCGCCCCTTCGCCCGACAGCCTCGTCTCTCCACCTACCCCCACTCCCTCTCCTCTCCCTCACCCCAATGCCCGCCCTTACTCCACCCTCTTCCTTATCTCCCATTTTCTCTCTCTCCGTACATCTCGCATTCTGACTCCTCCACTGTCCTTGCTCTTTGTCTCCCTTCTTCGCCGAGAGATTGACTCTCTTTTTCCGTCAACCCTTCAGCGCACGCCCACCGATCGTTTCCGACACCCTCTTGCTCGCTTGCCCTCTCTTTCTCACTCACACTCTCTTTTTCTACCTTTCACGTATACTATCTCTTTCACTCTCCCTCTCTCTGTTCTCCGCTCTCATGCTGTCACTATCTATCCTTTTCTTCTCTCTTCGCTCCACATCCTCTCCCTCTCTCTATCCTCTGCACTCATATTATCACTCTCTCTCGCCCTCTCTCTCTCTCTCTCTCTCCTCATACCACTGTCTCTCGCACCCTCCATCCCTCTCCGAGCGCTCCCAGCGTCAGCCCTAAGCTTCACGCACGCGCATCCGACGTTCACGCACACTTATACTCGCGTACTGAGTGCCGCACACGTACGTGCGCGCGCTCTGGGGTGCGGGGGCGAGTCGAGAGGGCAGGTTGACGAGCGTGCGCACCGACTCTCCACTGTTGACTCTCGCGATAGCTCGGCTTCTAATTTATTTACAATTTCGCGATGGGGAGAGCACGGATTGATTCGAGTCGTATCGCGTGATCTAATGCACGGAAGTGCTTCCCCGCCCCCTCTACCGCGCGGCTGTGGGCCAATGGATTCTTTTTTCGACGAGGGAGGATGGTAGGGGGGAGGGCTGGAGAAGAACGCGATCGAATGAGCGTGCACAAAATGCGCGCCAAGAACCGATCGGCCTAACCTGACGTCGATTGAGCGCGGGAGTTCGGGATGATAATCGTTTTGGATGCTGCGGAGGGGTGGGGGAGGGGATGGAAGCAGAGAAAAAGGGTGATCGTAGGAGTTGAAACGGAAAATTTCGAGTGATGCGACTGTTCCAGATTAGATCTCATCTGAATGCCTGTCTGATGTAGGTAGTATCATCGGATATATGTAAATGTACGAGAAAGATACAAAGTCGAATAGAGAGAGAGAGAGAGAGAGAGAGAATCAATATTAATATGAACATTTTCATTACACACTTAACGGTGTAGCTTACACACAGCAAACGTACAAATACCGGAATTGTTATGAGCTAACGCGGAGAGAGCTTAAGTGAAATGTGAAAAATGACGAAGACGGACGAAGAGAGAGAAAGAGAGGAAGAGAGAGAGAGTGGGTAGAGGGAAGGGTGAAGAGGGAGGAGGCGGGGTGGAGGCGCGGTGGTAACAGAGAAAGGTAACCGGGCACACTCGTGTTAGCAGCGACCAATAAATTTATCGAGCGGGTGTTGGCATGGAGACTGCCGGACAGAGCTCGATTGGATGGTCCGGAGGGCGATGAGAGGGTACTCGAGAATCCTCCAGGAGTCCGTCACGGGGAAATTGGAGGCAGTCACGGCGGCCAGGTGGAGGAACAGGAAGAGGGAGGAGACGCGAGCGTTGACGAAGACCGTGAAGAAAGATAGAGACTCGGCTGGAAGGGGGTGGAGACGGCCAAGGGGAGGATGAGCGGGGTTGGAGGAGAACAGGCAGATCGAAGAAGAGAGAGAGAGAGAGAGAGAGAGAGAGAGAGAGGGGGGGTGGAGAGGGTGGAGAGAGGTGTGGGGCAAGACAAAGGACGAAGGAGGGAGATATCGATTTCTCGCGGTGATCCAATCAACGATGGCGCCTTATCTGACGCCTTCGCCAGCGTTTTAGCCTCGGCAGCCGAGTCCGGGTGAAACTCGAGTCAAAACTTTGAGACTCCTCTTCCCGATGCTGGCCGATCGACGAAAACCTGTTCGGACGCCTTCAGTTTCGTCGGAACCTGATTTCTTTGAGCGCTGCCTCGAATTTCGAAACGTTTGCATACATTGGGGCATAGATAGTTAGATGAAATTTTGGTTGACGTCATACTGGAAAGTAGATCGAACCTTGGAAGAGTATGTCGATAATATTTGATGCGAGCAGAATGTTGTTCGGTGTGACCTTCGGGCGTAGATCGAGTCGAGACTTCAAATCACCCCTTTTTTGAGGAGGGGGTTGCTCGGCGAAGCCTACCGACAAAACGTTGGCGGGAGGCAGTACGGGCGAAAATTGAGTTTGGACGATATGCTTTGAGTGTGCCCTTTGCTATGGACCATCGAGAGTGATCTCGTTACCTTTGACCTAAGGTAGCTGAGCACGCCTAACGTTCATGTGTCATGAGCAAAGCTCTCAAAGCGTATTCGTCGAATGGAGAGAGAGAGAGCGAGAGCGCGAACGAGAGAGAAAAAGAGAGAGAAAAAGGAGTGAGAGAGAGTGAGTGAGATAGAAAGGGGTGGGGGGTGGAGGGTGAAGTCACGGTAGGTGGATTGACTCGACCCAATATTTAACAAGTATCGTCCTTAATTCGAGGGCCTTCCTTCCGCGACATCTTTAATTCATTAACTATGCATTAAATATTCATTAACGATCGGAACGGAATACGCTGACCTCCCCCCTTTTTCGAGTCCCTTTATGCGAGTCTGTCTTCGGCCGGCACTCGAAAAACTTTTGTCGAGTGATCCTTTCGAGCCGGCATTCTCATGCTAAATCCTCGACGATACATCTGAAACACCCTTTCCAACCCCCACCCTCCTCCTCCTCGTCCTTTTCGATCGCCATCATCGCCGGGCACAAAATTGACATTCGATCACGTCGACGAACATTTTCTACGCAACGTTAGCGCATACTAATCCCTCGACGTCTACTTGACGTCTTCGCTCACCTCTCAAAAAAAAGCTTCGACCCTCTAATCCCTTCCGGTCATCCTCGCGAACGTCAAATCCTTCCGGTAATAGATCTAAAACGTGACCTTCCGCCGATCGACCGGCAAAAAAATTGACGATCGCCTACACGAATTGCAACTACCACAGAGGTAATCCCTTCCCTCCGCCGTTCTTGGCTGCCCTAACTCGAGGTCCGCCTCTCGAAAAACTTCCGCCGAATAATCCCTTCGCCGAGCAAATCCTTTCGGCAACGAGTCTAACCTTCGCCCATACCTTCTCGCCGAAAAAAGTAAAAATTCTCCGCCCCCGCTCATATTGCGACTCGCGCATCGACGACCGGTTCTCGCCGAACCTGCAACCTACAACCTACAACCTACAACCTACAACCTACACAAGCCAGGAAGTTACATGCGTTACTGCCGACTAATCCCACTGACATCGCTTCGAAACAATACGACATCCACCCCTAATTTGCCCCCCGCTTCGCATACAGCGGGCGAGGGGGGTGGTTCCCCCCTCGAAGCAGGCAGAAGGTGAAGGGAGAGAGGCGCAGAGGTGGAAGGGAGACAGGAAGGAGAAGGAGCGGAGAAACGGCGCAGAGTCAATATTTTTGCTGTCTAAGCGAAGGAGACTGAATATCGAGGAAATCCGGGGGAATGCGAAACGACGGGATTTGGCCAGGGAGAGAAAGGGGGGTGGCTGGGAGAGTGGGATGGGGGGAAGGGGATAGAGACAGAGGTAGAACGCTGATGAAGGTAGGGTGAGGAAGGAAAAATGTATTTCCAAGGTAGCTTTCGAACGGCCGACGACAGTGGGCTTCGCTTACTCAGCCGTTCGAGATTAAATCAAGCCCTGTGATTACAACTGTGGGACAACGAACCGTCCCGTTTCGATGTACGTGCAACCCCCCCCCCCAACCTCTTTTTTTTGTTGTTCTGTAACGCTCGCACCGGTCCGGCCATTTTCACGGGAGGTATTGTTTGTCGCTGGTCGAATTAAACGATCCTTATCGGCTGTTTGTTATTGTCGTCCGGCGGGTTGAGGGTGAGAATGCTGCAAGGGTAGTAAGATTATTGAATTGAAAATGTTCAAGTGGGAATGTGGAAGAATGTGAATTGTTTGTGCTGGCCTGTAGCGTCGTTAGAATTGAATTTTTGTAGTTTAGTTTGTTATTTATTATTTCGGATGTATTCGTGATTGCGGACTGATAAATACAAAATAAATTTTATAGGACTGTTAAATCAAGTGGAACCAATTTGAAACAATTATTTCTCTCAAGGCATTACCTACGTTCGTTAATTTATTATTTCGGCTGCATTCCTAACTACAGATTGGCAGATACAAAATAAAACTCATGGGACTGTTCAATCAAGTACAACGAATTTAAAATAATTATTTCTCTAAAGGCATTACGTTTGTTAATTTATTATTTTGACTGCAGTCCTGAATACAGACTGATGAATACAGAATAAATTTCATGAGACTGTATCAAGTAAAAGTAATTTTAAAGAATTATTTCTCTTACGGCATAAATATGCAAACAATGGACGAACCTAATAACTAAATTGATTTCAATATCAAATTTTCATGATTCATACTTCCAAAAATCCCACTTCTAGTTTCACCAGCACTAAATTCCGAACACGTCTTTTGCCACCCTCCTCCAATTTTCAATTATTTCATCCTTAACCATCTTTCAACGCGATCAAAGGTCCTCTACTTCGAATCATCCAACAGCCTTAATCCTTCCGACCTTCACCCTCTTTCAACCTAACCCAAGTTTCATCTGCACCCCCAAATCCTCTCACAACCTCCCACCTTCCCCCACCTCCCAAAAGATGAGCCTCCCAAAATCTTATCTGAAAAATCACACTCCCCCCTCTTCTCCAATAAAACCAAAAACCGACGAACCAAAAAACGAAATCACCGCGAGAGCTTTCGACAGACTTCTTCCCGCGAGCGGTCCTCGAGCCGACGTCTACTTCCGCCGTACTTAAGGGGGCGACGAAAAAATTTGTTATTTGCCGAAGGTTATGCGGCAGCGAATCGAAGAAGTGCGATTGGAGTCGGCTTTCAAGTTTTGCTCGCGGGACCTACGCTCCGGCGCTCCTACTCTTTCTACGTTCGATTTGAGAACGACGGCGAGAAAGAGAGGAGCGAGAGAAGGACTGAGGGGGATGGCAGAGGGATGGAAGGAGACGGAGGGGAGGTGAGGGGCTGCACAGGCAGAAGAGCGAAAGAGTAGTGCGCTCGGCGTTGTAGGACTCTTTGCTGAAGAGCTCTCGCTCGCTCGCTCGTTCACTCTCTCCCCCCCTCCTTCTCTCTCCCTCCCTCTCCCTCCCTCTCCCTCTCTCTGTCTCTCCTCTCTTTTGGTCCGCTAAGCCCTATCCACTACTCATTTATCAAATAAATCAACACGGCTACTTGTGCACCTGCGAGGAGGATTCGCGTGCCGTTCGAAAGCGTGCTGAACCCACTGTGATCGGGC
Organism: Anoplius nigerrimus; assembly: GCA_914767735.1. NCBI lineage: Eukaryota > Metazoa > Arthropoda > Insecta > Hymenoptera > Pompilidae > Anoplius > Anoplius nigerrimus. The sequence continues at coordinate 1,652,010 of OU612086.1, forward strand.
TTTCGATGGGACAATGTCGGCCTTGGGACGGGGTCGAATGTGCCGGACGGTGTCGGTGATTAGATCGTAAGTGGGAAGAGTGGTATTTCGGTGTGAGGGACCGGAGTGTTTATGTTTCGTTGCGTTTAGCCTCGGCGGGATAACGAATTTCTTTTGTAGGAGTGGATGACAGGTATTGACGGCAGGCAACATTCTTTAAAACTAATTTAAGATATGTAAAATTAAAAACATTTGAAATTAAAAAGATATGTAAAAAAAAACATATATTATGTAAGAGCAAAGATGTAGCGATGAAATACGAGGCCAATAAGCGGTATCCACACTTGTGTACGTTCATCAATTTATCAGACAGAGTGTGGTACCGGCTAATAACCTTCAGCGGTAGCGTCACAGACATGTTGCGTGAGCCTTTACAATGTTAATACAGAATATTGAAATGATCTTAAAAATGTAAGAAATCGAGACAAGCATAACATTCGCGAATTTTATGAAATTTTTTGAACATTTATTCAATTTCATACGGCGTAGTAGAGTACGGTTCATAAGGGCGTGTAAGTTATAATTTACGAAATACAATCAAAGACGTGGGAAAATGAAACTTCGACCAGAAGCGTCGCCCGATAAATCGAGGGTCCGCAGCAAATTTTGTGCGAACCGCCGTGGCGAATTCCATCACGTGTCGCTGACACATGTTTATAGGAACAACAGAATAGACTCACGGAGATGCAGTTAGAAGCACGTACTCGGGGCAACTCAGGGGGGGATAGCTACGGAGAGGCAATCAGTTATACTGCCAAGTTTGGAGTCAAAGCAAGGACCCTTGCTTCCTCCACCCGCATTATCTACGGTGCTTACGTCTATGCCTACGCTTACGCCTACGCTCACACCTACCATCCATGCTACGTACCTACTCCTGACGCTATTGCCTCCTCCCGACATCTCGCAATCTCTCTCTCTCTCTCTTTCTCTCTCTCTCTCTCTCGCATGCTCCCTCCCTACACGCCACGTAACCGAACTTTCGTGTCAAAGACAACCTTTGACGCTCGCGAGCCTCTCGGCCGCGCAAAAATTGTTCAATAACGCTCCCCGCCTCCACTCCAACGATGTTCATGCGACCCACCGCTGTCTAGCGTTTAGCGCTTAGCGACAATCTCATCGAGCATCGCGAACACTTTCCTCGAAGCACGACCGCTCCTCAGGAACCTAACAGCGACGTCCTTGAACGACCCCAAAGATGGGCACTCAGGAAGAAGAGCTATAAACGATCAAGAGCAAAGCGAATCATGCATACGCTTCCTACGACCTTGAACCTAAGAAGAATCCCAGAATAACTCCGACCGCCGAGACCTGCGACAGAGACTCGAGTCCGAGCGGGTCTCGAACGACCCGACCATCGGAAGGCATCCATCGGGGGTCCCCTTGAGGCAGGGTTGAAAAAAAAAGCGCGAGCGCGCGCCGGAAGAAAGCGGCGGAAAAAGTGAGACCGGCAAGGAGGAGCGGGAGACAGAAGAGGTGGGATACGTTGGCCGTAGGAACGAGTACACTGTTGAAGAAGAGGAAGAGGAAGAGGATGGTCCTTGTGCGCCGAGGACCCCAGGATACCGGCAAGGAGTATCCTAGAACTGTCGAGGATGCTTCACTCCCGTCGTCCTCTTCCTCGTGCCCCTTCCACGACTTCTCCGCAACTGCCTCTCGGTACCCGAGGTGCCCTCTACCGCCGCCCCCCCTCCACCCGCTCATTCACTGCCTTTCTCTCTCTCTCTCTCTCCCGCCGCGCGACTCCTCCCCCTTTCTCGCTGTAAATATGCCCCTCCTCCCGCCGCGGCGGAATCCGCCGCCGCAAAGGGAATCGTTGTCTCCTTCAAGCGCTACACCGAGAGGGATATTGGCCCTCCCCCCACTCCGCCCGCTCCCAGCCCCCCACTCCTGCGCCGCCTAGTCCCCCCCACCACCACCAGCCGTCGCAGCGACTCTAGCGCTCACTCCGTCTTTCTTCCGTCGAGCGCGCACTTCTTCCTTGCGGCGGCCGCTTTGTCCTCTCTGTGTGCCGCAAGACTTTCGTACGGATTGCGAAATCAAGGGTGCTTCGAGAGGGCAGAGGACGGGGTGAGGGGGTGAAGCGGGGGAAGGCGAGGTTCGTGCCCGCGGAGGCGTTGGGCTTCGCGAGATGATGGAAGCGGGTAGTTGTGCGTGTCGTCGGATTTTCCGACTGCGATGCTTCGGGGGGTTCTGTAACGAGCTGGAGAGCACGCTGGGGGAGGGTTGGATGGCGGGGGGCGCGGGTGGGACTGTCTTAGAACGCGTTCTCGGATCCGCGCTTTGACGGCACGTTCGGGAATCTTTGACTGTTGATCCGTAGGGATCGATTCGGTATGTCGGGGTGAATGAAACTATCGACTGGAGAGGATGATCGGTCCGACGTTGTTTCAATAATGGATCCGCTTATGAAACATTTAGTCGTGTTTCATTTGTTAAGTTCAAACATTTGGACTTGGATCAGACCGGCAAGCAAACGCAGAGATATGTATAAAAATTGCCAGTGGTGCATGTTAAAATGTAATATTGGTAGAATAATTAAAAATAAAACGTTTCGAGACGTAATTTGCAGAAAACGGTAAAATCAAATTTTCGTGACGAAGTTAATAGAGTCTTAAGTACCCCGCCCGCCAACTATTTTCCTACGCGCCCAGCCTAGCCCAGCCCCAATGTTTCGACAAATTCAACACCGGTCATCCAGCCGTCCCGCGTTTCCGATTTCGACCGCGAAACAGGATCCTTCGCCATCAAGATTCCTCGAGGAATACCGGTAGGCCACGGCCGTCTTTGAGTCCCCCAGAAGTCAAAGGGCGCATTTCGTCCGCACGCGAACGAAACTCGATCTGGGAATAGGAAGTGATGAGGGTCAACAGCCAACATTGGTACCGGCCCAACGAGTATCGCTCTGCGGCTCCGGAAAAAGCTCTTACAAAAAGCTTCGCTCCTGAAACCTGATACGCTCGCCGCAAAGATCGTCGGCGGGCACAGAAGTGTCTGCCAATAACGGTGTTCGCACTTCCTGGGCCGCGTCGACAGGTCGGTTTCACTATTGGCGGGACACCGTGTATGCAGAGAGTCGAATTAGGATCCATTTCGAACTGTCGGTCAGGAGACTGAACGGGATTGGCTTGGACGAGCGATGAGTGTCAAAGGAAATTATGCGCGCACGTAATGCGTGGTTGAATAGATTATTACGTCATAATGATGTTACGTTTGAATTTATGAATAGTCGTGAGGTCGGTGGAGAAGTTGATTGAAATGATGATGGTTAGTAATTTTGGATTTTTAGACGGTATGAATATATTCTTTGTGAAATCGGGAGTAACAGAAATTTTAAGGTGGGAGTTATGAAATGACGATTTAATAGTAGTCACTCTGCTAAGTATTGGATAGAAATAAATTATTCTAGTACTAATATAGTAGTATACTGTTTTTAATGAAATCATAAATAACTGATATAAATCTGTAATAGGTTGTTACTGAATGAACAGTCAACAGTAAGTACTCTCCAAAGTATTGGATAGAAATCTGTTATCGTGGCACAATTAATAATATTTTGTATGACATTATAAATGAGTAGCACAAATCTGTAAGTGGTAGGTACTGAATGGAGAATCGATAGTAATTAGTCTCCAATGTATTTTATAGAAATCAATAGCGAGAACTTTACAAACTACTGGACAGCAATAAATTATTCCGGCACTAACAATAATATATTTTATCAAATCGGCAACAAGTGACAGAAACCTGAAAGTCGTAGTAACCAAATAAATGTGACCACTCGTCAAAACATTAAACATCAACAAATGATTCAGTCGCTAATAAATGCAAGCCAATTATTAAGCCAAAACATTACTGTACAAAATATATACTTAAAAATCACATATCCTCAAACATGAAATATCCACTCAAACCCCAAACATGCAACATCCGCATTGCCTTAAATAAAATTACATACAAAGTCACGAAAACAATAATCCGTCCGAAACATCCCCCATCGAAAGCAATAATCTCCACTCGTGCCAAAATTTTTCGATTCTACCTAAAACCGTATTATTTTTACTCCCAACATATCTGCGCGCGATTCACGCACACACGTCGAACTAAACATTGCCGGAACAACCCATGCCAACGTCGAGTCCGCCACTCACCGCCGACCCCTCCCACCCCCGAATCGGTGCACCGAAAAAATTTTCCGGCCTCGCGCGCTCCCGACGCGATTGCCAGCGAGTTAAGTCGTTTTCAATAAAACTCGAGCAACAGTCCCATGCCGGGCATGCGATTCTCGCTCAGTTTGAAAGAGGTGCCTCGTAAAATCCGATTCGACGGATCGTCTTATGCCCTTGATGCCGCCGAGACGCGCACAATGGGAGAGATTGAGAGGGAGGGGGAGTGACTGAAAGAGGGCCCCCGACAAGATCGGCGGCTGAATCCTTGACCACAATCCACCTTTCCCTTCGCGCGGAAATGAGGTGGAAAACCACACCCTCGACGGGGCTCGAGCTCACTTTTTCCTAACCCAATTCCGGATAAGCGACGAAACGATGTGCGGTTTGTGCGCCGCTCTATGCGCGATCGTTTGCGGATCGATGGTTTCGCTGTCAGTTTGCCTAACGACAGGAATTCAGCTTCCGATGAGTACCTACGTTAGGTACGAGTGTGATCATTTTTTATACCTTCCTACTATTGTCCACGTGTGGGGAAATTGTAGCTTATTAATTGTACCGTTTATCTTGAAAGTGGTGTGTTCATTTAAAAAATATTAAATATCGCATAAATAAAAAGATTTCACGAAATTAATCAGAAATTACGGTAAGTTGCAACAAGGACAGTTTGAAAACTGCTACCAATTTCAGCATGTACCTAATACATCAAAATTGCACAAAAGATTATTTACAATCTAACAAGTCCAAAACAGAAATTCCTGGAACGACAGCAAAACGGTTCCACCCATCGCCTGCCGCGTCACCCGAATCCGATCGACAGAGCCAACTCCACCTCAACCCACAGCCCCTAATTCCGAAAAAAACTTTCAAACCCCCCCCATAATCGCGCAGCACTCGAAAACCTAACCTCAGCACCGGCGATTCCATCCTCAGCGTCACCCCGAAAAACGGAAACGAGCGATAAGACCCGAACACTCGGCCGAGCAATCGGGCCGGCGAGAGCAATCCTTTGTACGTACCAGTTACAGCGACCTAGGTCTAATCCAACTGGCTCCCATTGTACGTGGCCCGTACGTACGCCGAGGCGGACGCGCAAAAAGGAGGAAAGGAGCGGCCGGAGAACTCGTCATTTGTGAATTAATCTCATTCGACTGCCTCTTTTATGCGCCTGCTCTCCCTCGCATCCTGCGGTAGGGTTCCTGCCCGCTCCCGTGGCTTCAAGGTTAATTGGAATGAAAGCGAGGCAAGGGAAAGGAGCTGGTCAGGAGCGAGTGAGCGAGAACGAGAGTAAGAGAGCCAGAGCCAGAACGAGAGAGAGAGAGAGGCCAGAAGTTTTCTTACCGGCACCGTCGGCCACTTAAAGACACGTGTAACCGCATGGCTAAGCTTCGCGGGAGGATCAGCTTGGAGGACCTCTCTTACCCCTGAGCCCCAATGGCCCATCTTCGCCGGGAAAACATAGGCTTTAACACCTTCTGCGTCCCGCGCCTCCTGGAGATAGAGTGCACCGCGCACTTGAACTATTTGCGCCGGCGACTGCCGGAGTGGCCCGAACGTTCGAGGAACTTTCAACTGTTTTCGACCCTCTGATGTTTGTCGTAATGAGGCTGAACGAGGCTTCTTTTGTTCCACGTTTTGCGCTGGCTGCTTAGAGCGCGTTTATGGGCATGTTTAGGAGCTCGGTGAAATTGTAGATTTTTATTCAAGCGGGATAAGTTCGAGGAGTGTGTTCGGAGAATGAACTGTTATCGATGAAAGTTGGAGAAGTTAGGTAAGTTGTGGGATTTTGTTTTAGTTTTATTTAATGGAGAGTGAAGGTGTGTTAATGATATCGATTAATTAGGTGGATTTGATGGTGAATACATAGAATGCAGCACCCTTCCTTTATTGTAGGTACCTAATTACAAAATTTGATTCCTTCACTTTCTTGGTTTGAATATTTTTTTAAATGTAGGCATTGATCAAATTCCTTAGAATATAAAAAATAATAATAATCAAAACCAGGAATTTCAGTTTGGTGTTCTATTTCTAAAAATTTATTAATATATCTAAATATTGGATACCTATATAGAATGCAGTACCCTTCTTTTGTTATATATTAAACAATTTCATACATTCACCGTTTTAATTCAGAAATATTTTTAAATGCAATAATCAAAAAGCAAAATTTTTATTAGCTTCCTAAAATATTATCAAGTATGTAGAATTGCGAGTTTTAATATATTTGACATATACATCCCACATCGTCTTGATAAAACCCAGAACATTATATATTGAATATACAAAACACTCTTCCTCGATCGTACACTAAACAATTTCCTATTTTCACCTTTCCATTTCAAAACATCTTTTACATGCAATAACCGAAAATCAAAGTTTTGAAAATCCTCTTTAAAATATTAACAAATATATTAAACGTTTTAATAAACTTTCCACCTACATCTCCCTACTTTATATCCCAAACATCTCAAACCGCACACCATTACTATCACAATAAGCAACCTCCTACAATCTGCACCCAACTCACCTATTTCAAACCAACATAACGAGACACAGAATTAACCTAACATCCTCGTTACCCTGACCCCGAGCACATTCGAACCATTTGAACCGCGTTCACACAGTTCAACACGTCCACAAACGACGCGAGCTGCCCCGCGAGAATCATTCTACCTGAAACGAATTGTACATGAATGAACGACGATCGGGCCGAGATGTTAACAAACAGGTGCATGCCTCGAGCCATGCCCTTACGACGAAACAAGGAGGATCCTCCCTGACCCTTCATCCAGCTCCCGGCCCTGTCTCTTTAGAACCTAACCTCGGATATGCGCACCATTTACCTTCGCATTGCGCGCGAACCTTCGAAGGAAACCTTCCATTCAGCGGCTTAATCCGTAATCGGTCCCTTTCACTCGCCGTGGGGAGAGCAAAAAAAAAAAGAAAAAAAGAGAGAAGTTTACGTGGAAGCCCCACGATCCGCAGGTATGCACCCAGTGTGCCCAAATGGCCACGAAGAATTCCACGGCCGAGTCAGATCGCGAGGACGTAATCGAAATCGACGCGTCATTATCATGCTCGATTGGCCGGATGACAATGACCTCACGTAAATTGCCCAATAGCCGACACTTTAAGGTAGTTCAACATTCAACGAGACTATGACGGTGTGTACGTTGGAGTAAATTGGATTAATCCGCTGATTTTGTACATTGATGGTTATATATGTTAAGGTGAATTTGATTAATCCGGTGATAGTACCTATGTAGTTGTCGGTTGTTATTGGATGGTAAAATATATGGTTATTGAAATACATACCATATCTGAATAGTTGACGATGGAGATACTTCAGAAAGAATTGAAAGAGACTAAGTCAGAGTCGGTTAAGTAATAGCAGGACTCAATCCCATCCCTTTGACTTCGATTTAGCTGCAGAGTTTAATTAGCCTAAACATAATTTCTATAACATGAACTATGAACCATATCTGAACATTTGACGATGGGGATACTTCAGAAAGAACTGAAAGAGACTAAGTCAGAGTCGGTTAAGTAATAGCAGGACTCAATCCGATCCCTTTGACTTCGATTTAGCTGCAGGGTGCGATTACGGTCCCTGTTCCCTATTAGCCTCTGTAAATCGCAGAAATCCTTCCCCCATGCCGAAATCGAAGACGACGGACTCTAATGGAGTTTCACGCTCGTCGAAAATTGGCCGAAGCCGAGGACGTGCCACGGACGGTCAGATATCTGCCGGACCTCAAAGTCGACCATGCGCGGAATTGATAATCGAAGCTGCTTCGGAAGGGTCCGACCTTTAAAGTCGACCGATCTCGCAATTAGCCGTCCTCGGCCGACTGCGGTCAGAGACAGAATTTGACGAAGAATTAAGCGGGAATTCGTTCTATTCAAACGCACTCGCGAGAACCTTCAAGCCAGGAGTACCGGAAACGGAATCTATCGACGGTGTAAAAGCGGAACTTGGAAGGTTTTCAAGAAACTGCTTCTTACTTTTCCGATGATTTTTCATTGCTGGTGCAGTGTCGTGGAAGCACAAGCTGGATGTTCTTTAGAAAGTGAGGTCAATTTTGATCAAGGTCAAGTTTCTCGTTTTTAAGGGTTAAAAGTATGTACGTATAATTATTGACTCCGTGTTACCTATATATTGGTCTGTACTTATATAAAACGATATCAAAACCGGGATTGTACAATTTAAATAATTAAGGAATAGACCAAACGATCATAAGTACTTTACTTATTCAAAATTGAAATTCTTACAATTCTGCACTTGAAAATCTTTTCGCACGTATCCTTATTGTTAACACATGGTTTCTGATCATTTTGTCATTATTCGCTTCTTTTAAAACTAAACTCTACCCACGAATGAAAATAAATATTCATCAGGTTCAATAAGTATAAAAAACAATTCTCTTTATTCCTAACATTGTTCCAACTTCTTAACAAAACTTATTTGAATGATTATGATTTTGAAGGTTTTTCATGCAACCCTATATGACCCTCACCGAAGGTTTATCTTCATAAGAATATTTTTATTGTTAATGTATTATTATGCTCCCTGATACGGATCTAATTGAATGACCTAGACATTTCTTACCCCCACCTACGCACAAAAATCCAAATTCACTACTTCCAACAATCAGAGAACAAGCAACCTACACTCGGTTCCCAACATTGCTTCACCTACTCAACAAAAATGATTCGATTGCCGCGCGCGCACCATCTTGAACGTCCTCGTCCAGGAAAGAGTAAAATTTTGGAGTTAACGCGTAAAAGCGTGCCAAACAGAGCGTGCCGCCTCATTGCTAATATTTTTTCATGCTCCCTGATAATGGGCCGAGAGTCGAGTGAGTCGGGCAAAGGTCGTGGGCTCCCTCGTCGAGTCGGAGGCGCATCTCGAGCCAGAAAGAATCCAGAGGTCTTTGATGAAGCCGGGAGCTGTCATCGTACGTGTTCTTACGCGACAGCGACGGGACTTTCCACGCTAATGAGGCACGGCGTAATTAGTGAGACTGTCTACCGGGTGGGCCCCTCGTCGGAAGGCGGCTACCACTCAACCGCGAGCCGTTCTTTCGCCCTTCCCTTTCGCCTCCTCGAGTCGTTTCGCATCTCTTTCTCTTTCTCTCTCTGCCTCTCGCTCTCTCTCTCACACCCTCAGCCGCGTCCTCTTCCTTTCGCGAGAGGCTAGGTAAGCCTAGTTGTCATAACGGTGCCCTACCGAGTCTGAATATTTCAGGATGCGCACGGAAACAGCCGAACTTGCTCTTTGACCGATTTGAGTTTTCAATTTCTGATACCTTCGGATGTGAACAATTTGGATGTTGGTATCGTGCTAGTTTCTTTGGAGTCAGATTTGAATTTTGAAAGAGTAATTCTTCCTAGGATTACAATGCTTTCGCAATGTCACAGATTTTGCTATAGATGTTTACTGTTCTATATTGTACAATTTTGTGGAACGATGATTGAATAAGCCTCGTTGTCATAACAGAATATCGCAAAGTCTGAATATTTCTCCTGAACTTAGTCTTTGACCGATTTAGGTAAGTATATCCTGAATTTCTTCAATCGTGAATAATTCTGACATTCAATTTTTGTTTGGGCAATTCTGAATTTTGTTCATGCAGTTTTATTTACATTACAATGCTTCTGCAATGTTACAGATATTGGTATGTTTAATGTCCAGTTTTATACTTTGTTGAAAGATTGTAAGTAAGCCCAGTTGTCATAAACGTACAATTTTTTAACATTTCAGAATATTCTGAAGTTGTTTGACCTCAGTCTTTGTTTAATTTGCATATTCAATTTCAGATATAAGTAAATGGTAAAAAATGATGAATATTGCGACTAAACGTGACATATTCACAAATCGTCCAACACAATGACACGTGACAAGTGAGTTATATAGCAAAATATAGTATTTATGACGAATCAGGTGAGAAGGATACGGGGGGGTGCGGGCGGATCGATTTGAAGCACAATGCGACTCAATATCGAGGAAATTAGCCGCAGTATTGCAAGTGACGCCTGTGATCCCTACACAATCGGGAGCGAACCTATATCCTTCTCGCAGAGAAGCAGCCAGACCCCACGCCGAGTAGCATTATGATTGGCCTATTCCTTCCCGCCGGCGCTGATCAATCAATTCATGTCCATAATTCGCTTCTTAGCGGCGTAGGCAAACATCGAGAACGCGTTTACGATCGCACACCCAGGCATTCAATTTTCAAGTGGGAAGCAATATATTGGCCGTTGAGTTTTCGACCTTAACCGTAGAACTACCGTCTAATCAAAATTATTCGTTTCTTTCCATTACAATAACTTTTCTCTCCTCGAATATTGTATTTTTCGAAATATTAATTAATGATTAGTTCTGTATTTTGTAAGCTTGGAATTGACGTTCATTTCAGCAATTAAAATGCAAACGGGAACTGAAATCGTCAATAGTTCCAATGTTAAGTATACTGTGTTTGCGACCAGGTAAGCATACCATAGTGTTTGCATTATTTACATTATTCGAACCTTTGGGTATAATCTTGTATAATCTATTAACCCAAAAAATCGAAATAACTCGTAGTTCTTTACCAAAAAAGCGCTTTCTATATGCTTTTTGATCATTACGACGTACTACAATTACAGTTCTTAATAATATAAGTAACATAATTAAATAAAATTGGCGTTTCGCACCAAAATCCTGAAAAATACGTGATTACTCCAGCGAATCCCACGTCCCAGTTAAGAAATCGAGAACATTCATCGCCGACGTCCAAAATTCCCGCCATTTCCACCCTCTCACCCAGCACTCCGCCCTCATCCCAGGAATCCGTCCTAAACTCCGCACTCCGCGAGGGAAGCGATTCGCGCTCGGAGCCGGAAAGATGGCGAGCGAGTCGGGCCGCGGTAGGAGAATTACGCCTGAAGGAACATTCAGTTCCGTATTTCTCCTCCTTTTCCCCCGAACCGTCCGCGAGCCCCGCGAAACGACTAATGGACAGATAATGACCCGTAATGGCCGCCGCCGGCATTAACCGGAAGTGTCGCGGAGGCGTCGGGCAATTTTTTGAGCGACGACGGGTAAGAAGGAGGCCGGCGAGTGGCAGACTCCTAAATAGATGTCGTTGGCAATGGCTGGGTAAACGGTGGCCAGCCTGGAGAAAGAGCAGGCAATTTCGAACGAACGAGTCGAGGGAGAAATCTGAATGTCGAAAAGGACGAAAGTCGAGACGCGGAAACGGGCTGGGTGCCGATAATTCAATTAATTCGACACGCCTTGCTACCCTGTCGCTTGGCACCAGTCGACTGTCACTGATTGCGACCTCGCCGCGATAAACAATCGACGCGGAGGGCTTCTGCTCGTTTAGGCGCGTAATTCGTTCGCGAGTGTCAGCAGGTAAACTGTATGTGAGCCGCTCATTTGCCGAATCGATTAAGTTCGTAAAAGAAAAGATAGAAGATATGTATTGATAAATTTTTACATATTTCTTGTGAAAAGAAACATTTATTATTCAACGGCTACAAAAATTGCTGTCATGCAATGCACAAGTCTGGTTATTAAGAAAAGCTATTTGAAATATGACAAGTATCATTTGCCAAATCAATTAAGTTCGTAAAAGAAAAGATAGAAAATATGTATTGATGCGTTTTATACATTTCTTGCGGAAAAAAAGCAATTGTCATTCAACGGCTGTAAAAATAGTTGTCGTGTAAAATCTTAGCCTGATATGACACTGTATTCGGAGTTTGTTAAGTGCGTAAATAATAGGAAATCGAAATTTCGATTCCAAAAACTAATCTCGATTTCTAACAATTCTCGCATACCTATATCGCTAGGATGTACGGAAGTAAAATCAAAACACTATTCTAGCATTCCAACGCTTGAAACGTTACAAACCCTAAGCAAAAATTCAGCGTACAACTGCCCTCCACTTCCAACACCTGTGATTTGCCTTCGTAATCCAAAAATACAAAGAAACGAGAATACTTCCAACAAAAAGACACAAGACCCGAAGACTTCCCACCTAAACGCACTACCCAAAGACAAAAACCATAGCCCGATAAACTCTGAATCAGACAAGTCCACAATAATCCATCGCTCAAACCGATACACCCCCAAGCGCCAGTATAATTTTCCTTCGCCCACCGTCGCCTGACCTTTGACGCCTCCGCAGAAAGGGAAGAAGAGAGAGCATTTAAGAGAGTGGCTCGGAAAGGAAGGCATAAGCCGGTCTCAAGACCGGCCTCGACACTACGCGATTCCTGCATCCGCCTCTGCTCCTGCCTCCACCCCCTCACCTCCGCCCCCTCACCACCCACCCCCCCTGCCTCGACCGCTGGCTGCCTCCGCTGCGCTGCACGAGTGTTTGCAGTGCACTCGAAACCAGTCCGAACGAGCTCGTGCGAGTGAATGAGATGGGGGAGGAGGCGAAGAAAGGAAGGACAGGGACGAGGACGGCATTGACGGCAGCCAGGAGGCTGCACGACGAAGAAGACCGAAGATACCGAGCCGCCGACCGTCCGACAAGGACGGAGGCCTCTAACAAGGCGGAGAACTTCGGGAGCGTACTTTAATTTGTCTAACGTGGGATATCCACCTGTCGTCCGTGCCGAGAAGGATGGGAGAGGATGAGAGAGGATGAGAGAGGATGAGAGAGGATAGGAGAGGACGGGGGAGGACGAGGGAGGATGGGAGAGGATGAGAGAGGTTAGGATAGAAGAGAGGATGAGCTGAAGAAGGACACCGGCTCCTTCCTTATTCATGAGCAGCTCGTGGGAGGCAGCGTTAAAAGGCGCGGGGAAAAATCGGATACGGGTAATGGTTTGTTGACAGTTTCCGAAAGAAGCGTTTCATGCAACCCCAATGACCGGCCCTCCGAGGCTGACCGGCCTTCTGTGCTTGGCGTTTACTCCCCTCGGTAAATCAATCACACACGCGCGCGGACCCTGCGTTGCCGTTTTGTTTTTACTCCCTCTCGCTCTTTCTGTCTCTATACGTACGTATATATATGTGTCTGTCTCGCTTCTGGCTACGCGGTAGACTTCGCTTACGGGCCGCGCGCATGCGCGTGCGCGTGTTTGGCGAGCACGTAAGTTACGTGCTTCCTAATGGCGAGTGGAAGTATCTCTTTGTTATCAGACGCACGCGTATGTTCGGATACGTATTCGCGAATTATGATAGCGAGCTGGACGTCTGGGGTTGGTTCTTGCGTCACGCTTGGCTTAAGTTAATTAGTCTGATTTTAATCTAATATAATTTAAATTAATTTTCTGGATGACGCGGATATTCAGTTGACGTTGTAGGGGAAGTCTGTAAGAAAGTTTTACGGCCACTGGTGTGAAGCAGATCTTTCAGACCCCGAATTATACAGAATATCTACAGTAAGGGAATAAGTTCCGCATTATACAGGACATACGTTACCGGACCTTTTTTTGCAAGTTCCCACAGAAAAATTTTATGACGCAAGTTTATGTACTTATCCGTAACCTAATCCTTTCTTTCTACCTCTTGTATCTTTAAATGTGTAGGCACATGTATTATTATTATTTTTGAAACCGCTATTTTTTTTAAACTGTCAGGTTCACTGTACATTTGGTATTCTAAACTAAAAATCAGAAGCTATGTGAAAATGTTAAATTTATTTTACGCGTCATACGAGACTCTCGTACATTGTACAACTACTAGTCGCATTTTTGTCCTTGCGTTATACAAAATCGCGTTATACGTATACAAAATGAACTGTATACAAAATTCCTACAAGCTTCCTACAAAGCTTTCTGTATGCCAACGTACATATGCATCCTCGACTTAAACCAAACGCGTTATACGGGACTTTACCATATACAAAATCCCTACAAGCTTTCTGTTTTACGTACATGCGCGTCCTCGGCTTACACCAACCGCGTCATACAGGACTTTACTGTATACAAAATTCCTACAAATTTTCTGTTGCACATACATACGTGTCCTCGACTTACACCGAACTCCTTATACGGGACTTTACTGTATACAAAATTCCTAGAAGCTCTCCGTCGCACGTACATACACGCCCCCTCGACTTACACCAATCACCTTCAAACTATCCGTGCATAACTCCCGCGCACAGGCCGCCCATCATCTTCACATCTCGCACAAAAAGACCGATAAATCTCCCCACGCGTATTCACAGTTCGCGATAGATAATCTTCTTCCCGAAGGACCTCGCCGAGCATAAAGACTCATTGAGGAACCTGTCCCTTACCCCCGAGGCGAGCGAGGAATCGACGAAATGCTGCCAAGTCATTGTAGTATGGGATAGGCATTGTGGGATCAATGGGGGCCAGTATGGGATTTCATGGGAGGCGAAAAAGGAATGAGGAGAGAAAAAAAAGCTTCATGCCGAACGTGGGGTGGGCGATATACGGCAGGCAGGAGGGCCCTAACGGTTGGGAGGGGGGAAGCAATAGAGGCAGGGACATCCGCTAATTGGATAATTACAGAGTGCGCCGCGTTTGTTTTATAATTGGACGAAACCTAGGGAACCAACCGTCGCCCGTCAACGTGCCAAACAACGAAACTGTCGGAGTCACGGTCTACGTGACGAACTACCCTTTCAGCTAATCCAAGAACGGACGGAAGGGAGCGGAGGAGCCCGAGCGAGTGACAGACTCGATTCTGATGACCCCCCGTAGATTTGAGACGAACCCAGTCGAAATTTACACCTGAGATGACGAAACAATCCGCTCATCCTTCTATCTCAGTATCGATGTGATCGACATTGAATCGATTAACATCCTCATGTACTAGTAACTGTAAAAGCAGTCCATGTGGGACTTGTTTGAATTGTTCATTTTTATCTCCTTCACTCCAGTGGAATAAGGAGTTGACACTGAACCTACCATAATTTTAGCACGTCCCTAAAATTATCGGTAAAACGGATCATGTGACCGATTTAGGTAACATTAGTGTTACATGAATTTCTGTTATTATTTTAACTCTGGCCACTGTAAGGCACAGATGCATTCAAAATATGGGTATAATGAGGTTGCTGGACCTTTTTAATAGTACATTTTTTAAGTAGTATGATATAGTAGTAGTTGACTATGTGATATAAGGTTATTGAAGTATTGGGGTGATTTAAATTGTCCAATACCTGCTGAACTGGAAATGTTACATACTCCAGGCAATAATATACCTGAAGGCTACTTGTAAATAAGTAACCAATTGCACCAAAATGCAACTGGTTAAAATATGTTAATATTGCGACGTAAACAAAAATCTGTCTTTGTTTACATTGTGTCCCACATAATAATAAATATACATTTACCATGTCAGATATTTATCTGAATTTACATTGCTTTAAAATACTATATGACTCAATATATCAAGAAATATTGTTCGAATACGAAAACTTACTTTCTCATTCGCGACATTTGAAATGCTTAAAGAACAACGTAGCCTTTCCATATATGTAAGTTCAAATCAAGGTACAAACTTAATCAAGTTTGTATTCTTGCTCGAGCAATTATACATTTCGATAGAATTAGCTCACCCAGGCACATTATCTAAATAAAATATAAATATGACTTACCACGTTGATGTTGAACCTGGTATCCAGAAGATTGCACTGGCGGAACAAAGCTGTACACCGACGGTTGCCTGTCATGGCTCACATAATGACTGAAATGCAAATGCACCACATTAATCACATATCAAATTCAACACATGCACATTGTATTGATTCGATATTCGTTCAAATTTGCAATGAATGTTACGGAAGCCATTTCTCTGAATCCTAATAAAATGATACTTTATGTAACATATGTCTACATTATTGTATGACAATTGTTTGTTAATTAAAAAACAGAAACTCACTTAACCATCCTATGTCCAGCGTTACTCAACGAAGCAACTTTCGACGACTGCGTAAAACCTGTCTGTGGCCTCCACGAATTGCCATTGTTACGATTCATATGCTCAAAGTCTTGCGGTTTCAGAACTCGCTGTGGATCCTTCACACCCTTCAGCTTCTTCGTGCGGAATATGTAATTAGCATGGTACTTAGGATCTCGGAATCTTGCACTGTAACGAAAATCCTAATATCAGCACTCATTTTAACATTTGCGCATTGGACATGCAAGACTCAATTGCAATATTTGATATATGTAGATCATATCATAACCTGTTACTATAATTTGAGTGCAAAAACACACTTATATATGGACCGTTTATTTTGAAAATGGTGTAAGTTCATTTAAAAACAAAAAAAAATATCACGTAAATAAACCGTTTACACCACGTTAGTCATAAATAATATATATCTCATTTTATTTATAATATCTCATTTTTTTTAAATATGGACTTACGCCACTTTCAAAATAAATGGTCAATTTATTGTATGAACAATTGTGACGTCGTAATACATTAAGATAACAGATATAATTTGCACATACCATATAACCTTGTTGTTTTTGACTGGCTCGCCGCCACTCAAAGGTGATTGCAACGTTCCGCCGTTAGAAATACAATCGTCAGACAGTAAGACGGTGCCTCGCATGCCGTCGATACTTATTTCCGTCTCTACGTCCGCATCTACCTTATTGGTATACAGACCCTTTATGAAACCGTAACTGATACAGCCCAAGCCAACGTAAAGCCTGTCGTCGCCACGAATGTTTCGTTTCTCTGAAGTCAGAAATATTTCTCATTCGTACATTTGGAAAACATAAAAAAGAGTAGCATAATTTGAGAAACGTTACACTTACTTTCTGCCTCCGTCAAAGCCTCGTAATACGGCTCCAAGGCCTTGAACAATCGCTTTTCGTCAACGAACGGTAACAAAGCTACGCCTTGCCAAGCGAACTTCTTCCCATTAAGGTCAATCTTGAAATCTTCCGGGTAGAAATCGATAATCGGTGATTTCTAATAAAATAAAGAAAATTGCACATTTGTAACTATAAAAAATTGTTTTTTTCGTTAGTTAACCTTTCTAGTCTACTTACTGGATCACTCATTAAGTGTGCCCATGGTGCTGGAACGTGCTTGCTACTGGCAGCAGGGAATACACTCATCAATTGTTCCAATGGACGGAACTATGTAGCAACAACCAATTGGATTATTATTAACTGGCAAACATAAACAAATATGGAAAAATATGACTTACCGGTTCTGTGTCTTTCTCAAACTCGGTGGACAGACCACTGATGTTAATGAAATCGCTCGCGAACGGAGCGTAGTGATACGGGAAATACCATTTCCAAGAAGCACAGCCTTGATAATAGTATCGAAGAATCCAACACAAGCCACGAATGTACTGCAAAGCCACGTTATTCCTAGAAAAAGTAATACAGTATAGATACAACAGTCATATGTTGATACTATATCCAGATTTTATATGAAAGATGGAAGGATGAATACCTGAACGCAAGGTTCTCAGCCGACACGTCAAATTTGGACTCGTAATAACGATCCTTAAAGCCCTCCTCCCATAATCTGACCTCGTCGTGCGATTTTTCTTCCTCCTCCTCTTCAACTTCAGAGTCTCTCTGGTCACCCTTCCTCTTTTGGCCGGCAGTCGATGAGCCCTGCATCATAATGTATTTTATCAATATTTAAAGTCACATTTATATTGTGGAATAAGGAAAATGTGCAAATTTCTCACCTCAGGTGTCAACATGGCTTTCAATGCCTCATTACCAGTGTCTTCTGGCCTGTCACTTGATTTTGTACTATAGTTCCTGCCTTGCATGCGCATTTGGTAAGCCTCAAATCGTGCGTTCTCGACTGGTTTGACTTTGTCACCCAATGCCTGGAAACATTACGTATCGTTTATAGGAACAACCGGATACAAATCTAGGTAAGAAAGACGTTTATACTATTCAGTTACGTACCATAGGCGCAAATTGTCCTGCGGGAATCCACTTTGGTTTGAAGTTGCGAATTGCATCCATGTTACGCTTCTTCATCTTCTCTCGCTCCTTGAAAGCGAGTTCGTTCTGTTGCCTTTTCTTGAATATTTCGTCCTCAACCTCGCCAAGATCTGACATTATCAGTTGGACTCTGTCCAAATTAACGTCACCGCTATCGGTTAAAAAGCCCTAAGAACAAATTCATATATTACCACAACAATCTAATTAAATACTACTAGTGTACGTTATCGATTGTCACCAAATGCTCAACGTACTCCTGTTTTATATACAGCTTTTTTGTACAAATTGACTAATCTATCTATCGCTCCTTCTCTTATCTCCAACGACGGAAGATGCGGCAGAAAATCGTTTCCTACGAAAAAACACATAAACACCCAATCATCGATAACTCGCTCGAAGTCGTACTTGAACGGCAGATTAGGCATTTCCAATTCTCGCTCCAAGTATTCTCTGAGCACGTTTAATCGTACGAATATGTACTGGCATTCCGCATCGAACACATTCTCCTCCTCCTTCTGATTCGGCTCTGAGCCTGTACAATCCTTCATTTCGTGGCCCTGCTGTCCACAAATCTCGCATGGTGTCCGTTTAAACGGTTTGAATTCTTCGCGAATAATTGTAAAATTAGGCTCGTGCGAGGCGAGACCCAACATAATTAAATCTGCGTCAGCTCCGCACAGTACATGCTGCGTGTTAGGATCGTGGTCAGGTTGGGCTATTAAAACAAACAATAATAATCAATTATAGTAAATGGTCATAAGGGCAGCAATCAGTCCTTTTTGACAGCCTACTGATAGTATATACCAAACGAAATAGTGACCGCACATACGTTAACATATATGGTTTTCTAAGACATACCTCTTTGTCGGCGTATAAAATCCATAATTTTATGTTCACCTTCACCCGGAACATTGGCATCACTTAATATAACTTTCAAATGCCGCCAGCCGGGATCGTTGTTTAGTCGATTGTGTATATAGAAATTCAAGCATGTTGATAATCGCTCCATAAACGGCGTGCCCTGAATGGCAAATTAGATCAGTGATAATATAATGTTATTGTACAACAATGTTAAAACTTATTGCAGTAGATTTTACATACCGGCGTAATACAGTTACTGTCAAAGTGTTCCCCTTTTGATTTCTCTGGAGGTAAAGTGGCTCCCTTTGTAGCTAACTCTGAACGTATCCTTTGTATTTCGTTAATCTTTTCATCTGTTTCCTTTGATGCACGAAATCTTCGAGATCGTTGCTGATTCATCTTTGCCCTAGGTGCCTGTATTTAAGACAATTATTAACATTTCATGATATGCACCCAATTCTTTCAATTCTAATTTACTGCTTACAACTCCATCAATCGCCATGTACAGCAATTTCCTAGGTCTGACAATACGAAATAACCTATCAATGCATTCAAAAATAGCTTCCATCATTTCATCCTCAGTTTTAGGCGCTGGCCTATAAAAAATATTTCGCATTGCCAAATAATTGAAATATATGAAATCGTCGAATGAATGAGTCGATCAAAGTACATACTTGTCCTCAGGGTGTGTACACGGATGAATAATACCATTCATGTCCAAGTATAAGTTATCGAATTCCACCCCATTTGGATTAGGATCCGCAGAGTTAATAGGAACTTCAACTCCATCAGCATTCACTGGCTAGAAATAAACGTGGCATAAGGGCATGAAGATTGAAATTGTGAAACCAAAGAGTAATGACGTGTGATAATGACCCCACATGAGTAGGTTTTGATAAAAATAACTACTCATATGTCCTATTTTTTGTAGCAATGTATCATTAACGGCCGTCATAGATTGCACGATAAACGTAACCAACATTCTACGCAGTAAACGAGGACTACAATCAGGTAGATTTCATATTCCTAAACAAATATATCAATGTTACCTTTTGCTCGATGCATTCGACTATTACTGACGGATACTTTCTGGTGAGCCATCGGAAAAATGCCGGTACACCCATGTCTTCATGAAAGCCGTTAGCCTCGTGTTTTTACTACAAATTTATGTTTCCAGATGTAAAACGGGAACAACCTCTTTATACCAAATTGCGCACTGTTTGGATACAAACCCCTTCAAACTATACAGTAAACATTGTACAGAACAAGACGGGAAACCACAAAGTATTGAACTATTAAGCATCGGGCATTAGCTCCACCTACCGACAAAAATAAAGAGTCATAATTTCCCGCCTTTAATTTAATTAGTCTTATGAAGATTTTAGACTGCATTGAAAAAGTGCATACACAGTTTAAAAAATAATCCCTCCTTATTTTTGTACATATGATAATTTATATTATACATAAACGTTCAGCTCTCATTTTTCATTTGCTCCGTTGAATAACAATTAGCTGCTTGCTAAAAAAGAAATATTAATTGTTCTTTTCGCACTGTTGAAAATTTAATTAACGTACACCTATTTGTTCAATTCATATTTGTGAAATGATTACTTAACTATTTGACAGTTATGTCCAAATTGTTTCTTTCCATTAGAATACTTAGTCCAACTTTTTGTAAATCTTTTCACTTTAAATCAAGGCATTTAATAGTTAAAAACTTATCAGAGTTTTTAAAAACTTGTGTGATATAAGTATTTTTATCAACACACTCTTTTTTTTGGAAGGGGATAATTAAATATGTGATCACGTTAACAAACAACCAGATCACCTATAAAATGTGAAATGTATGAGAGTTCTTGGCATAGATCTTTCACAATTATCAGTAACTAGTACCTCAATTGCTAGAGTGCGACACTGTCAAGAAAAAAATTTATCTTTGCTCGGAGAGGCAAACTTGTTTACAATTCAAAAAGTAAGTTGCTATCAGGAAAATCTTTTCAGATATAAGTAAAAAGAATAAACACAGTTATGCAATTATCCCTCAGCTTCACCATAGTCACAAGATAATGTGTGCATACCACATGCGTAACCTTTGAGTATATGTTCGTTGAAATGCCACACCTAAGCTTTATAAAGTAATACGAAAAATATTTCGAATATCTCATCATTAGACTTCTCTTTTCTGAAAGAAGCAATTTTAAACTTCTTACAAGGTATTCTGTATGTAGTTTGCACAAACGCAATTAGGTTTGGCATTATAGGTACAGTGCACTCAACATGTGAATTATCTGATAAGCTCATATCATTTAACTGAAGATTTTTAACTCAAACAATGTCTCTACACAATCAGATTGAGACAAGGACTATTAAGAAGGCAGCAATACAGAAGAGTCTCTCAACATGTATGACGAAAAAAATATATTACATGGACCTGCCCAACGTACATATGATTTTAAAGAGTGCTTGGGTCAGTTACTGTTACATCAGATAAAAGTTCATGGATCCAATGTTGCCCAGGTAATGTTCAAGTCAGTTAATTTTTACACAACACTTTATACCACTTTCGTACTTTGTCTTAAAATGATTATGTTTGTATCATCAAATTAATGCAACAAATTAATTTCATTAGATTAATGCGCACACAGGAGAAGTACAAACATTTTCCCAACTGTTAACAGACAGCATAAAGCTTGCAATCTATTTCGAAAAGGCCCAAATAAAGGTGAATGATTGTATAGCAATATGCAGTGAAAACAGAATAGAATTTTCTACGCCACTCTGTGCTGCCTTGTATATAGGCGCAACAGTATGTCCACTGAATCCACTTTATTCCGAGAGGGAATGCAAACATGCTTTAAACATATCTCGTCCAAAGTACATCTTTGTGTCACCAGTATCAGTCAATATTATGCAGCAAGCTGTAAAAGATTTTCCTTGGTCACCTAAGCTGATAATGCTATATGAATCAGAGACTGATACAGGCATACAATCAATGAAAAAGTTAATATCGAGTGTGAGTGATGCAGATGTAAACAAATTTCAACCACGAAATGTTAGTGTGAACCAACATGTGGCAGCAATTTTATATTCAAGTGGAACTACAGGACTACCAAAGGGTGTCATGTTGTCAGACAAAAATATTTTAACCAGTATACAAAGCACTCTTGATGTTGTAAGAGATCTTTCTGATAGAAGTGGCTCTGCCCTGAGTATACTCCCATTCTTTCATTCCTATTGCTTTGCTGTATTGATAGTCAGGATTATCATGGGAATAAAAAGTGTAGTACTATCACGATTTGATGAAAAAACCTTCTTGCGCACAATAGAAAAATATCAAATAGAAAGTTTAGCTTTAGTGCCACCTCTTCTGGTGTTTTTGGCTAAACATCCTCTTGTTGCAAAATATAATTTGTCATGTGTGAAAGAAATTTGGTAAGTAAATATAAACATACAAGTTATCCATATAGATAGAGTATCACGTAAATCTCTTTAATATTGAATAATGCAGGTGCGGAGCAGCTCCATTATCAGAGAAAGTTTCCAGTGCCGTCGAAAAAAGATTAAACGTTAAGTTTATTGGTCAAGGATATGGACTAACAGAAACGACTTTTGCCGTTTTACGTACGCCGAATCATATGACCAAACACGGCAGTGTAGGAAAACTTACATCTGGCACTTCAGGTACATAAAATTATTCATGATTGCAATGTAAAACATTCCTGATATGCTAATGCTAAGTGTATATGTTTGTAGCAAAAGTCATACCAATGGATAAAAATGCACCACAGGTTCCATTAGGACCAAACAGTATAGGGGAGCTATGTTTCAAAGGCAATCAGATTATGAAAGGCTATTGCAATGATGCTAATGCTACGGATAGCTCCATAGATAAGGATGGCTGGTTTCACACTGGTGATGTTGGCTACTATGACAAAGATGGCTTTTTTTACATAGTTGATCGTGTAAAAGAACTGATAAAGTACAAAGGTTATCAAGTTCCACCAGCTGAGTTGGAAGCAATCCTGCTGACGCATCCCGGAATTAAAGACGCGGCGGTCATTGGAATGCCCGACGAGGAAGCAGGAGAATTACCAGTAGCGTTTGTTGTCAAGCAGGATCATCAGAATGTGACGGAACAAGACATTCATAACTACGTAAATGGTAGGTTGCAATACGACTAATTAATTTTTTAACTATTGGCACTTAAATAAAGTTGCTGTCTTGAGATGCTGCCAGCTTCAAAACGGTATTATGTATTTGTGTTGCTTTCAGGTCTTGTATCCAATCACAAGAAACTTCGTGGGGGAATCAGATTTGTAGAAAACATTCCTAAAACCGCATCCGGTAAAATATTAAGAAAAGAACTACGCAATATTCTCAAATCAAAACTATAGGAGGCTGATTGATTGCATACTTTAAATATCAAATGATAACATCAAGATTTTCTTGCCAATTGATCAAATAGTTAGTTTAGAATAAATGAATTTTGTAACTATTCAGGCAGCTAATGGGTGTATATGACGTTTGTGATGATACATTTTTATATGAAAATATAAAATTAGTCTACTCTAGGCAGTAGAAGCAAGTCAGAATTTGATAACATATTTAAAAAGTATTAGGTATTAAATAAGGTCTTGCTTCTCTAGTCAGAATATCATTGCTATAAACATAGTCCAAAGAAATATATTTCAATAAATCGTGTAGACCAAACAAATTATGGCCTTAGGTTGCTCTTTATCATTACAGCAACAGAAAAATTAATTTACACAGTGATAATTTGTTCCCTTTTAAATGCACCTATCAAGTTTCCCATATTACTTATATACATAAAAGAATATCTACATTCTATTTATATGTGGAATTCATGATTAAGCAATCAGTGGCAGACACATTATAGAAGTTTCTGTTTGACTTCATCAGGGATGCGATTTAAGTACCACTGATGTAGCTGTCCAGGAGCAGTTGCAAGTACACCTCTGACATTTGGGTGTGATGTTTTTGCATCATAGGCATATCGTTCCCCATGAAAATCTGTCAATGTTCCACCAATGGCATGGAGTACTGCTTCAGGTGCACATGTGTCCCATCGTTTACAGCCACGACTTGCGAATACATAAGCGTGCGCTTTTCCTTCCAATAAGAGTATCACCTAAACCCACCAAATACAGTAATAAAAATCTATACTGTGTTGCACCAGGAACAGAAACTTACCTTATGACCAGCACCTCCTACTCGTACAATATCATCGGGATCTAAAGCATCTATGGCAGCTTGAACATTACCATCGGAATGTGAGCTGAAAGTACAAGATAAATCATTTACAATGACAACAGACACTTGACACCATAAATACATTGTTAAAAGAGTTAGTTCAAATTGCTTTATATTTTTTAATTAATTTATAACCGTGTAGTGGTAATTATTCTTTTCCCATCTGGAGGAGGAATGGGAACAAAGCCACCATAGCCTGCACCATCTATGCCCCATAATGTACGACCAAATGTATTGTTCTCTGTGTTTTTATAATATGGCTGATGTATAACACCTCCAACAGCTCTTTCACCAACTGCTACTCCAACTAATACAGTTACATGTTCAACAAGTCCCTGAGTATATTCTGATGTTCCTGTAATATGATTTTCATATGATGATATATTAGTCCATCATGGATATATATGCAACAAAATAGGCCAAATGTAGCACATTACCATCTAATGGATCCACCCATATGCAAATATCTTTTGGATCAACATTTTCAAGGTGATTTGGTAATTTTAATTTCAAAATATCTTGATCTGCATCCTCGATAACCCAATCAGATGGTACATCACAATTACAAGATTCCTCTTCGCCAATAATAGTAATATTTGGAAAGAGGCGAGATAATGAAGCTATTATACACCTTTGAGCAGAACGGTCTGCTTCAGTTTGCAGGTCATTCTTGCCTTTGTCAACAATATTCAAACCACCTTGGTTCATGACATCTCTTATAATTTTTCCTGCTCTCACAGTTGCAGTCACCGAAGAAGCCACTATGCGTGACAAGAGGCAAGCACTTTGCGCCATGGTGTCAGATAAACTGTATTAATATGATAAATACTGAGGAACTGTAACAGAAACTCTACTAAACTAGGGGAAAGTTTGCCTTAAGTATTCTGTGCATTTGGCGGGAATTCGACAAAAAAAGGTTGGAGTAATAACATTGAAGGTTATATTAAGCAATCTTAGACACAATGCGTGTCAGCTATATAAATCAAGGACTCTTAAAAGAATTGTTTTTGTGCATCTTTGTTACGAAATTATAACAGATAAATAAAAAAAGTTTATATTAATTTCACAGAATGTACACATACTTGAGTTTATCCAGTCAGTTGAATACAGTTGAATACAACAAATCCACTATAAACACATAGAATTCGGTATTAATCACCTATATTCCATTATCTGCTGTCCTACGAGCCTTATATACAATAAATTATTTTGTACATCTTATTCAAATATACATACTGTACACGTGTACGTTATGGATAATGAATAGTACTGAAATATATACAATCGGAACTACTTATGTCGACTTTATTTAAGTATCTTGTAGTATTAAATAACCTATATTTACTGCTGTCACGAAGAAAATAGTCCCAAGCCCGAATTGAAAAAATAAAATGTCTATTTTGTATTATCTGCCATAGTTAGCAGCATTTAGTGTTTAACGTTATTAATTTCATTTATTAATTGTAGAAACGCGCAGAAGTATTGCAATATAAGATTTAACGTGTGTAAAAACACCGACGTGGTTCTGCAAACGGTGGTTTATTATTATAACATAAACAGACCCAAACTGTGTACTAAATGCAACTAAATGACACTCTGCCCAGAGTTAAGTTCACGTAAAATATATTTATGATGTTATCACAGAAAATGTTGATTGTTTTAGTTAGAAATACATCAAAAATAACATATATAAACTTAAAACAAACTTCTTCCATTCATAAACAATTATAATGCTACTGTAACTTGTACATTTTTTTACAGAACCGTTCAAGCTTCTACTACATGAAGATATATACTTGATACAATAAACACTATGTGGTATAAAAATATTAGGACTCTATTGTCTTATCAGATAAAAAACTCAAAAAATAACGTTCTAGTTCAATTAGATATTGGAACAAATAATAAGTACTTTAATCTGCGGAAATACTCAATAATTAAAACACTATATCATCAAAATTATTTTCCACTTAAATATGGTAAATTCTTATTGCATCAGAGAACAAAATTTCTGAAAAATAACACGATACCTATAACCGATCCTGCAGTGGCACAAACATTTGCTGACATTATTGTGGATGACTTATCAAAAAATGCCACTTTTGTGATAGATATATTACCGGGTGAAGGATATTTATTAAAAGCATTATTAGAAAGAAATATTTCAAACCTGTATACATTTGAATATACTAGTGATATCTGTAAATCTATAAAGAATTTAGAAGCTCAATATCCTGGCAGGTTGCATTGTATAAACACATCCTTTTATCTGTTGGCTGAATATTTAAGTGGGAAACGCTTGTGGCAGGCTCAGTATATACAGGATGTTGTAAAGAGTTTACCAACAGCAAAATGGTCAGATCCTCCACCTATACAAATGGTAGGGGTAGGAAAAACAAAGTTCTTCTTGGCTCAAGTACTGTTGGCAACAATATTTAACACAAAGTTTTTATCTCGAGGGAGGGTTACTTTTTATCTTGCAGTTGGTCCAGTATTATGGAAGGTTTGCAACAAATTCTTCCACATCATTATTGCCATTTTAGTAAGCGTGTTCAGAAATTCTAAACTTAATGCTGTCTTTAATTTCAGACACTTCATGGAGATTCGTCAAACTTTATTTTCTATAGATTTAGCAGTGTAATCTTTCAATTATTCTTCAATGATCAAGTTCTTGGATACATTGACGATACAAAGTTTCAAGCAAAATTCAAAACTAGATCATTTGAACGCTGTTATGGAAGCATTGGAAACGATCATAGGGTCAAAGTGGTGAAAGTGGAACCAAAACCAGATATATATGACAAGCTAACAAAAGAACAGATTTTTGGTTTCTGGTTCTTCTTGCGAACTGTGATGTCACGTAGATCAACCAGGCTAATACCAACTTTAGAGTAAATATAATAAATTCAACAATGTTTTGTTTTGCAGAACCTGTTCAAGTAGGCTTAATGTTAATTCTTTAATTTTTTTATTACAGGTCTTGGATACCTGGCTGTGCACCATTATTGATATCACAAAATTTGACCATGTATACCCTTGTTGGAGAACTTTCACCTGAAGAACTGTTGAATGCATTTATGATATTTCAATCTTTACCTGGATATGAAGTTTCTACATTTTACTATCAGTTACAACGAATTCAAGGTTTATGTGAATGAATAAAAAACAAACATTCTATTTTACAATCTATAAAAGAATATATAACACAAAAAAAAGCATTATGTAATGTTTATAATATCAATAGTAATGACATATTCAAAAAACATGAGAATTTTGCATACATACATCCCAGCAAAACTTAAGGAAAACTAGATTCCATTCAAAACAGACAAAACATTACTCTAGTCAATGTGATAATCGACGTTAATAATGTACATATATAACATATAGTAAAGGATGTTGTTGGGTTTTGTTCATAAGGTAACATTGCCTCTTTTGCATTTGAACACGTTTGGTGAACTGTGGGTATATATGCAATACATACGTGCACGCAAACGCTTTCAGTACGTAGCGTGACGGCTAATAAATAGTGCGAGTTTCCTTAGTTTTATTTTATTCGACACCGGTTGGCCTTGGTAGTACAGGGTCACATTAGGTCGTCAGACGGGAATATCATGTATAAGATTTCTCTGATCATCGTGCGTGGACTTTACCATTCTGGCATATAATCAGTATGACACAGTCTGTTACAAGGAAAGCTTCGTGATTAAATTACGAAATCATTCGGTCGACAAAACCGCAATAGCTTAAAAAGGTGGTCGGCGGAACACAATTCGCAACTGTTATATCAGTGGGTTGCAAAAAATGAAGCAGCTATTTTTTGTAAGTGCAGTATTGGCGTTTAATTATGTGACGTGGTGCCAAGATATTGTGTTTCCCGATGATGAGGAATTAACGATTTTAAGTGGTGCTGATAAACTGGTAAATCTATATATAAAGTACAGAGTTTGAACTTTTTGGGCACAGTTAAGTTTTAGAAAATACTCCATTCTCTTTATGTTTTACAGATAACAGAACGCATTCCTGTGTTAGCACCAGGACAATGTCCTGAAAATATGCTTTTATATCCTGGTGATGGCAATAATAGTGTCTGGGTATGCGATTGTCGGCCAAGATTTTTATACTTTCCAAGGAATGATTCTTGCTATGAAGCTTATCGCCAAGGGCCTTGTGCTTCAGGAGAGTATGTTGTACTTCCCATTGATGCCGCAGTACCACAGTGTGTCAGAAATCCTTGCTCAGAAGACGGTGTAGTTCAATACAATAATACTTGCTATCCTCTTCGAGCAAGAGGTGGCCCATGTGCACCAGACGGTGTGCTTGGTGTTAATGAAACAAACTTTCAAGTGGAATGCGTACCAGCTTCCATTGCTCCTTTCATCATAATTGATCCACCTAAACGACAATGTCCAGTTGGCAGTCGTAGAAATGCTCTTGGAATTTGCAAGAAAGCAATTTGAACATGGTAGAAAAGATTGCCACACATTGACTTCAATTGCATGAAATAAATGTATTTGATTATATTGTTAAGCAAACTATTTAACACTACTCTAAGCAAAAAACAAATTTGTTCTGGTCTTCCATTAATCATGTTTGAGAGAATACATATATTTGATAAATACACTTTGGGATATATATTAATAAAATAATCTGCTATTTCAATTTTACATTATCACATTAAACTGTTATCATTTATGTATCTGTTATATGTAACTAGTCAATAGTCGCTATCTTAATGTTATACAGTATATACATGGTACAGAGTTTAATGAAAAATGTGGTATACAAATTTTGTATTATACACACAATGTTTGGAGAATTATTAAAGACCTTGTTGTGTATGATTACTATTCCACTCACAAAGCTTATATTACATAAGATTAATTATCATTATTGTACAATTCGCAAGAGATTTAAACAGTCTTTGATATGTATATGCCTTTGCTATTTTTCTTGAGAAAAATAATACTTAAAATTACTGTTAGACATAACATATATAAAATAACATATTTGTTGATACCTTAAAAGTACATAACTTGTTGCCTCTGATAGAGCATATATAAAATATTAGCTAAAGTAATTATATGCTATAGAACAGAAAAACTCAAAAAGAAACCTACTAAATTTGTAATGTCTTTGAGATGGGTATCTCTTTACTTCGAACTGTGCGTTTCAGAATCATTAAACAATCGCAAGTAAAACAAAATTGTGTTCCACAATCAAATACTGTAGATGGCATCTTTTAAATGTTGTTTTCAAAAATATTAGCATTGCTGTTATCTTATACATTTTATTCCAATCCGTACTTCAGCTTGATTCTTGTTGTTGGCCACTTGATGTAGCCTCTATTAATCTTTGTGTCTCTTTGCCCATTGATTCCCTTGTTGCAGCCTCTATTAGTCTCTGTCTTTCTCTATACATAGACACTCGCATATTTTCAACTTGATGGTATCTCAGAAGTTTTAAAACTGCAAATACTGATAAGCCAACCCATACTGATAAGCTACTCCAAGACGCAAACTGTGCTGCACCCAGTTCAATATGAAACCAAGAGGTATCAATACCATCAGCTTTATCAATGTCATTCCCGGCAGCTAATTCGCAAGATGGAAATCTTTTTGTCATACAGTCACACCAGGTCATGAAACCAAGCGTTATAATGACAGCTGCTATTAGAGTCAAAGCAGTCAGAAATATTGAACCAACGACATCAATAAATGCGGACAAGAAAGAGCTATCTACCCCACGATACATTAACAGGGATAGACGATAAATTTGTATTGCAGATGTCACAAACAACAATAGACCAACAACTATTGTATAATTGCAATAAGCTCGAGATGCCCAATTTACCACAAACTGACCGTCTGATTCTTGCCAGATGCCTGTTGAGAAAAGTAAACAATGTCCCCTGCAAAATAACAAGATTGGTAAGAACGTCAAATGGTTGTTAATTTTCCATTACCCTCATAATTGAACTAATGCAACATTTTCTGCAATGTGTCTGCAACTAATACCTAAATTCCTTTTGATGCAAACTCATTGGCACGATAGTACAGAGTGACAAAATCAATGCCACGACATATCCAGCTATCTGACTAAGAAGCAAAACGTTTGTCAGTGCCATCTTCCTTTGACAGTTTAGTCGGCCTGCGAATGTTTATGACGATTGTCACGTTCGTCACTCCTTCCCACGACAGAAAGTCACAAATTGTAACGACTCACATCCAGTCGCCAAGATTTTTTACGTCTCCCTCAATGTCAGAATCACTCCTACGACTTCAAGACATTCAATTTGCGGTCCCTTGATCAGACAATTGTTATCGTAAACGCCGAGGTGATTAACAAACGTGTACACAGCTGAATGACTCCATACACGGGTGCAAATCAGTGGTGCAAACCGTCGCTTGCCAATATTGCACTTACAAAATTGTCAGTATGTAAAGCGCACAGCACTAACATTGCGATTGTTTATCACGATGCCCTTCTCTAAAGATATACATAAAGTAACACGGAGAAAAAATGTCGCGCATTTCGACGACGACAGCTCTTCGATACGAAAACATAACACGACGTATTATATCGTTTTTAACTTGCCAACGTTGCACTTACAAAACGTCCAAAACAACCAAGCGTATTACATTTTAATTTTATTTGCCGTCTAATGCGTTTTCGTAGTATGCACTCTAACGTTGTGAAATCCGTTACACGCGCATCTGAGTCGTCAATCTTTCTCTGATCGCGAACAAAACTGGCTTCGCACCATTAGTCGCGCGTATGCCGTCGAAATGGCATAATTCAAATCGACCGCGATCGTAAATCGAGCCCGTTTTAAATGTAATACGCATTCCTTGTGACACTGCACATTCCTTTACGCGTGGGTAGTTATTCGTCCGTCGCGTATAAATCTCGGCAGCCAAGGAATTAACTTTCCACGATTCTGTCCCACACTTCTCACATTACCGCGTTCGGACGAAGAATGTAACACTCGCGAAGGTACGCTGAGGGAACGAGGAACGAGACCGAAGGAATTTCAAAACATCGGCCCGATATTCTCGGAGTAAGAGTTCGCTACAGAATTAACTCCTGCGAGCGTAACGAGCCCAACGATCGAACGTAACGATCTACGCATAGTCGGAGGAGAGGATCGTGTGGAAAGATCGTGCGGGAAAATTCGTGCTGATCGATTCTCGGATATTTAATCGAAACTGCGCGCATTGTGCCTTCTAGCACGAATGAAGGATAGATCTCGGTGAGTCACAATACCCTGCAAACAGTGCGCGCCACATTCAGAGTAAGCACGGCTGGCTGCATTTCGTTCGAAGAAAATAGCGAGAGCCAGCGATATCGAGCGACATTAATCCCGCCCGGAGCGAGGTAGCGAAAGGTTCGAGCGGTACCCTCTTGTTCGTCTCCCTTTCTTGCGGCCCGCGCACGGCTGCCCGCGGGACAAAGCGATCGGGAAGTACGGGTACGTACGAAGTCAGCTGATTTCAATCAATGAAAAAGCAAGCGCCTACCGTCGATGTGTGCGTGGGCAACGCACACGCACGGGAGCTCTGCCGAAGGAACGAAAACAATCGCCGTGATATAGAGTGCCGTTAAAGTCTAGCCTGCCAGCCGATCCGCGATATTATGTTGCGCGCTATTGTCCTAACCGCCGCGCGTAACGTTGAGATGAGAGAGGGTGCGATCAGGAATCGTCGGTGGCAAAGCGTGCGAGAATAGCGAGACGGATTTTTTGGCCGTTGTCGAGGATCAGTGGGCAGTGCGCTGTACGGAGCCTGGCATAAATGTCCTACGAGAATTACGGATATCTCGCAGCGCAGAACGTCGTGAGCGTGCTCGTGGTGGGGTGAAAAAATGTCTTGGCTAGGATGCTTTCCGTGGTCGGAAGGTATCAAGAAGCGGGCCTGCCGATATCTGTTGCAACGGTACCTGGGCCAATTTTTGGAGGAGAAGCTGACCCTCGACCAGCTGACTGTTGATCTTTACAATGGGACTGGCCGCGTTACGAACGTTAGCCTGGACGTGCAGGTGAGAGGGACGTCTTTCTTTGTTTGCGATCGGACTCGCGCTTTACCTAGATAAGAGAAGCTTCAACCGTCGCTATTTGCGTCTTAATCGGTTATGTCTACCGTTTTGCTGTCTTCATTTTTCTATATTGTTTTGCTTGCTGGTTGTCCTTTGGACGTATCTTGATTTTCATAGAGATTCTAATATATGCGTGACAACAGACGTCACTATGAAAGGTGATGACATCACTTGCATAAGCACGTGTTAATAGATTCTTTGTGCTGGTATGGGGTCTTGTTGGTAAATATATTGTTATTGACAGGCTCTCAATGAGATG
Organism: Anoplius nigerrimus; assembly: GCA_914767735.1. NCBI lineage: Eukaryota > Metazoa > Arthropoda > Insecta > Hymenoptera > Pompilidae > Anoplius > Anoplius nigerrimus. Next base: position 1,684,608 of record OU612086.1, read on the forward strand.
GGTGAACAACAGCACCTGCCAGTGGAATTTGTTGATGGATATATTGCTGAAATGTCAGTCAGTATACCGTGGTCGGCTTTACTTAGTGCTGCCAGTTTTGTGGAAGTCACCAGTCTGAGGCTAACTGTTCAGCCCAGACAAAGGGCTGAGACGGGAACATCGATGTTTGAATCGATGTGGAGTTCCATGACATCCAGTATGCAACTGGCACAAGAATGTTTACAGCAGGATACGGGAAGCAGCGGGAATGTTCAGCCATTGGAAGGTGTAGAGTTATTTGCTCAGACAATCGATTCAAGTGAGAGTCATTATTAATTTTATTATTAACCGATTGTCTTACAATACAAAATCATACTTGTGAAAGCCGTTTTCTAAGTATTATTTATTATTGTGCGCCAATAATGCAGCAAATAACTGTCAGAAAAATGTTGTAAGGCAATTGGTTGACAAAGATTACTTATCACACGGTTATTATATTAATACCTGTGCATTAGTTTTATGCAGAGTGAAGGTGAGATTTATAGACACAGTGATAAGGTTGGAACACGTACCATTGGACTCTGCGAGTGGAGTAGCCCTAGAAATGTATATAAGAAATCTGGAATATTCAGATGAAGCAGGCCTAGATCCAAGTAGCACAACTTTAGATCCTAATGAAGCAACGAAAGGATACATTATCTCTGCATTTACGACGAAACGATTTTACATGGAAGGAGTGAGCTTTTCGACGGACGAATTTCCGTCTCGGGCCAGAACATTCTCCCGCAGTATTATGACAACGAGCAGAGGATCCACGCCTGATTCTAAAGTATGTGAAAACTTTCGCAAACGTTCATCTCCCGAGCAATCTCCATACGCATACGTTGTCTCATTACAGAATTCCGACAGTCAATTTTCGTCCGCACAGATATCGCCTACGCAAAGTACACAAACACCACCTGACAAAAATATCATTAACGCCATAAGCGAATCGCATCCTATAATTTTCGCCAAGCTCGCAGGACGCCAAGAAATAAGATTGAAGATAAAGCAAGGAGAAGGGGTGTCCGGGCCAAAGGTAGGGAGAATCAGGAAATAAACGAATCTTCCTTTAGCCCACCATCACATGATAATGATTCAATATTTTAGGTAGAATTAGAAGTTACGTTAGGCTCTTTTACATCGTTTCTAAGCCCTAGACAAGTGCAAGTGTTACTGGAACTCGGTCACGGGCTGGCATCTCCGGATTTGGAAGATGTCAGCAATGTTGCTCCCAGATCGTTCGTTGAGAAACCAATGGCTGGCAGTGACTTCAATCGAGTCGAACGGGAACTGATACACCAGATACATCCTCTGCAAGGTCTAAGGACTATGGTAAAAATATAGCTTGCCACGGTGCTACGAATTTTGGCGCTTGACTTTACAATTCTCTTTTATATAATAGGACTTGAGGCATACGCAAGGTTGGTCGACCGCGTCCTTGGACGAGTCCGACAATGAAGATGAATTCTTACCGATGCGTTTGCCCGGTTCAACGTCGATGAGCGACTCCGTGACGAGCAACAACGTCAGTATGGAAGGCAGTATATCCTCCAGTGTCAGCTCGAAGAGTTCGACGACAAACTTGCCCAAGCATAACAAGCACAGGCATAGCGTTGACACTGATCCGTCAGCTGAAACGTCTCAATTTCACGTAAGAGTGTCCTCAATCGCTGTAGTTTTATTACACGAAGACATACTGACAACGTGCGTCGAAGGATTTGGTTTGACGAATACAAGCATACGGCAAATGAGAAACACCGCCGAAGAGTTCTTTGAACAACTAGTCATGTTTGCCCCCGTTGGCTACGGAAACAAAGATTTCGATAAGGTGTCGAAATTGTTTTTAGGTGCTTGCCATCTTAGTCATATCAGGTACCTACAATTCAATCGTTTGCGAACTATTAGTCAATTAGTCAAGTTGCGAAATATATATCAATTAATTTTAGTCAATTAGTTAAATTATATTTTTATAAAATGATATTTATTATAAGAAATAATTAGTTAAATATTAGTCAAATAGTTAAATCTATTATTTAGTTTCTATTAATTAATAAAGAACTAATTTCTATTAATTCTCTTTCTTGTACACTTCTAGATTCCTCGCCGCGCCGCTAATAATAGAAGGAAGCGAAAAAACGACCACTCAATCGTCAATAATTGCTGGAACATTGACCCTGGCCAGCTTAGAAGCTGTCGAATGTTTGATCAATTCAAACGGTTCCCTGTCGAACGGATCGCCGACGGTGGAATTCATCGAATTGCTGGGCTTTCCGAAGGAGAATGCGTCGAACTTCGGTTTTACGAATAAGACGGATTTCAGGATGAAATTTAAGTACACGGAGAAGGCGGTGCGACATGCCCAGTCGACGAAGTTTGCGCATCCTCGCACAGAAATTGAGTAAGCCAACGTTGACTTGTTGGTGTCTGTTTCTTCATTTTTCAACGCGCCGGATCTTACCCATTAGCATTAAACCGATCTATGATTACAGTATACAAATGGAGCCATTCAAGAGTGAGATAGACATTACTATTGTCGATAGAATATCAGCCTTACTCAATCCGCAGCACATATGCACGTGCAATCCAGCGGCGAGTGTAAGGAACACTGTAAGTTTCCACGCAAATTGACGCGTCGGTGCTAAATAATTGGTCATGCAAACCGTATTTGTTTTCAGAATCAATTATCGTTAGTTTACCAAGCCGTGGAAAGTCCTACGTTGCCTGATTCAAGAGTAGAAATAAAAATATCTTCATCTTTTTGTACAATACACTTAAGGTATGTTGTCTGGGGAATTATTTAGCAATTAATTGTTGACATGCTACATTACTGTAAACATTCTAATTAATATAAGTAAATAAGAAAGATTGGATAGCTTCAATGGACCTCGTAAGCTGTCTATTTGTCAACATTGCAGTTGCCTTCATTAAGACTTTCAAAAGACTTTTACTATCACACATTAAATATACACTAATTTTCTATTTATTTCACCTTTGAGACATATTGAAGATTACCGCAACGTATCTGAAACGTTGCTTATCCGTCAAATGGCAACAGTTTCTCATACACAATAAAAGTTCCAGTTACGCTGTACAATTTTGAAAACATTGTATCCTTTACTCATTGTAGGTTTCCGATACCAGATCTGAGACCGTTGCACGACATGAATCGATCGCCGTGGTGGAAGAGGTCCGTGCGGCCAGACTACATGATTCTAAAGCTGACAGACGCGCAAATACATTCTTGCATGGAGAGTCGTTCTCACTGTTTGGCGAGACACGAGTTACAATTCCGCAAGCTGTCAATGTCGTACGTCGAAACTGACGGCGACACGCCCATGGAAGTTGGAAAAGCGATGGCCGACGAGAAGAGTGACGGATCCTACCAGCAGATAAACGAAGGATTTGGCTGGGCCAGAGTGGTAATCACTGTCTATCCTCAACGCGTAGGTGGCCAATTGGAAGACAGTTCCGAAGGAGAGGCAGATTCTAGTCTAGACGACACGTTAGAAAACGCACCTAGACATCAACCGTCGCCGTTCAGTTCGAAAAGAGTCATTCACGAGTCTGATACGCCTCATTCGAGGCCAGGTGCTCAAGGTGAAAAAGATGAGTCCGATCAAAGGTTTGTTTTTGAAGATATTATACTGTTCTTCAACGCTATTGCTGCATATTGACTTAACTTTGACTCTGAGTGCGAATGGACGGAATTGAATTGATGAATCGTTTTGCAGAGAGGGCGAGGAATTGATAATTCCTGGTAGTCGTCAGGAAATGTTGGAATTTATAGAGGAAGGTACCAGAGGTTCGAGGATACAGCTCGAAATCAGTTTGCCATGCGTTTCCGTCCAAATACCATCGAAGCATCTCTACGAGTTACTGTACAACAGATTCAATACGGACCTATTCCTGTGGGAACCGTCAGCACCGCGACCGAAATACAACACTCATCCTGAGAACCACATTGGCCTCGACTTGGCTTCGACGCTACTGCAAGAGTCCGTTTATCCCAGGTAATCAAACGCGAACGAGCCCACTCGCGACTTAAAATGGCTTTCTCATGTTTATAAAATAAAGGGACACGTTTAGTGTATGAAAATTCCAGATTCAGTATGTGCAAAAGCGGAATTCAACGCGACTCTGATTCAGATACCGACGAGGAAGGTATATTTCATGAGACTCCCGACAGGAGTTACAAGCAGCATCAGAATAAGCTTTCCAGGAACGGACAGAGTAAGATTGCCCTGACGCTGAACATAAATCATGGTCTCCTGACCATGTACACGCCTGTCCGCGACTCGATGAGAAACGTTATACCTGGGCAACAGGGAGAGTTAATTATCCGTTTGGAAGATGCCATGATATTTTCGGTAACAGCCTACAAGGGGAACGTGAATTTAGGCTATGTTTGCTCCATGATAAGGAACATGTCCTTGAATCATTGCGGATTGACTACGACTCCTTCTCAGACGCCTCCTTTGAGGTCTATTAACAGTGTCACGCCCAGGCATTGTCAGAAAGCAATTTATCGCAGTGAAAGTGGTTCGAACATCAATTCCAGTCCCATTGAGAAGGATATGGTTACGGTGGCCATTAGAATTCAGGCTGCTCATCAAACACACCGCATAAAGGTAGGCGGATAATGTTTGTATACACACCACATCCACAACATTCGCAAAACATCTATTCCCAATGTATTGAATGGGCAAATGAATAACCATTTTGGTCTGACATTGTGGCCTGACTTAATATGCAGCAGTCCGCGTGACACAATCAGCATTAAACATGAAGTTAAAGTTCGCAGGCTAAAACTACAGCACATAGGAATCAGAAATCAGCTTGGGTAAAATGGATGGGTTGGCATTTAGCATACTATCACGCAATGTTGTTTTGATTTCTCTGAACAATGCGTCATGTTGGATTTATTGCTCTTAAAAACTTTAGATACTGATGTTAACAGATTTATGTTGGGTTGGAGAATGTTTTGGAAGTGGTGTGTCTTTTATTGGTCATGTACGCTTTCATGGACTTTTTATTACTGATACATATTTTTATCAGACATTCAGGGTAGCTGTAGGCATAAGGAATGCCACGTTAAGACATAGAATGTGTTCCACCGCAACGTCATGGTTCACACAACTAACCGACTGCCTAGACGTTGCCGATCATCCTGTGGCAGGATATTCACCACCTGGAATTCTCACAGAATTACATCTACACCTATGGGATTGTACAGTCGATTACAGGTTTGTCTTCTTCCGCGACTGACTGTAAACTTCGTTACCTATAGAAAAAAATATCTGTACCCTCGTATTTGTTCTATCTAGGCCTATGCATCTTCCGCTAAGATCAATGGTGACCTTGGGCAACTTCAGCGTGTCCAGCAACATTGCTGCTCAAACGAATACGTCGACGTTACGGTTCATAGCCGAGGACGTAGCGCTTTTCATATCAGACAAGCTTGGCGCAAATGTGGATCTCAGGCGTGATTATGTTTGCGTGATGGATCTCGGCTTGTTTGAACTGTCCTTGAGACTAAACGACAAGATGTGCGGCGGTGCACCGAGAGTTGATCTCAGGGCGAGCAATAACGTCTTACACGTTCGAACGTGTTCTGATTCCGGCAAAGCTTTGACACAGTTACTTACCTATTTCGCCAACGATGGCGATCTGATGGCTAACACCGAGAGTACTGACAGCATAACAGTGCCAAACTCCGGAGATGAGGAAAGTCTTCTTGGGGATGAGAGCATAAATACTCTGAGCAAGAGTCAAGTCGAGAGGGTTAACAGTTTAATGGAGGAAGCTATGGAAGAAACTATAAAAGGTACTGTTAAGAATATGGCATCAAAGTCATATGCTTATATCACCAATCCTTTTTTACATCAACTGGCTATTTTCATAATATTATGTTTCACTGAACATTGTTCAATCCTTAGAAGTTTTCACAAATCTGCTTATGTCATTGAAAAAGAATTTAACAGAAGATTTAGATGTAATTCAATATATAATTATATTGAACCTCAATAGTATTTATAAGACTGGTGGAAACTTACTGTACTCTTTTCCAAAGGAGTTATGCCTAACAACGATGGCAAGTCCCCGGTAACGGAAAATCAAGTGGAAGTCTTCTTCTTCCCGGACGAGTCCCACCCATCGTCGCAAACTGCGTCTGAAAAAACAACAGACCAATGCATCAAACCATCTCGTAATATCGAACTGGAGGATCCCGATGAGGACTTCTGCATTCTCGGAGAAGAAGCGGGCGTTGGAATTATGCCGAGACATGGCGTGCCGGAAGTTCGTAGGCTCTGTCAGGAGTCTCTCAGAATCGTGGACAATCATTTTTCGATTCCGATCGGAAAAACGGACCTTCTGAAAGCACCGAGACACTTCCCCGGAGCCATACTGCGATACACGTTATGTGAAATGACACTCATATGGCATATGTACGGTGGGAAAGACTTTGAACACAGCCATGCATTGGTGAAGAAACATGTTACTATTAATGACAACGCATCTTGTGTCAATATCGCATCGCATGGGAGGTAAGACTCATAGATTTGCTAGATTTAAAGTAAAAACAATAATTTATTCACATTTGCATCTAAACTGTGTAATCCGATAACGTTTCATAAAAACATCTTAAACTATGTAAATCATGTTCTTTCATAATGTCAGTCGTACTTTGCTGAATTCCAAAAAATTCTTCACTATGAAATGAACATCAATCTTACAATAATACAACCATATGGACTGTTTATTTTGAAAGTGGTGTAAGTCCATTTAAAACAAAAATTAAATATCACCTAAATAAACCGTTTACATCACGTTAATCATAAATTATATATCTTATTTTTTTTTAAATATAAGACATGAAATGATCATTTTATTTCTTCAACAACACAATATATCAACTATCTGTACACAGAAGTCGATCAGCGATTGGCGGTGTCACCTTCAGCAAGGTAAATCCGAACGAAGTGCATTTCGGCAGCATGCCAAACTCTCCCCTGGCAAAAACACGAGAAACATCGGTCGACTGGAAGACCTTGGGCGGTCCGGGAAGACAGCACGACGTCCTAATGGAATTGCAGCTGAACAAGGTTCGCTTCCAGCACGAGGTCTACCCGGAAAACACAGCAGAAGCCTCCAGGCAGATACTGTTGGTCAGCGAGATCGAAATACGCGACAGACTGGCGTCATCACACATCAACAAGTTCCTGTACCAATACAGCAGCGAGGCACGACCCAGACAGTCTCATGCCAACATGTTCGCCATGAAGGCTGTCCACGTGCGCCCAGATCCGAAACTGACAGCGCAAGAGTGTTGCCTGAAGCTCAGCCTCTTACCTTTGCGACTGAACATCGATCAGGACAGTCTTCTCTTCCTGATCGAGTTCTTCAACGAATTGGGCGGCAGCTCCAAGCAGAATCTGGACAATTCTAACGTGCCGAGCAATCCACAGTCTTCACCGGTTTCCAAACATGGCACTCCCACGCATCATCCGCCAGTAATGAGCGTGAACGACTCTACAAACTTGTCCAACACGGAAACGTCGATGGACGTCTCTCAACGCAGTGCAATAGATCAAAATTTACTGATTTTACTGGAGGACGAACTCATGGTCAAGGAGAGTAAGACGAAGCTTAAAGTAACGCAAGAGACTCACGAGGACTGTCAGCCTATATATTTTAGGTAGAGGCATCGAATATGAGAATGTTTATTATTTTTAATTTTAATTCATTAATTATTATTTAATTTAATAATATTAATTAATTAATTTTAATTAAAAGTTTTTAAATTTATTTTATTATTACATTATTGCTTAACAGTGCTGTACGTAGAGAAGTGTTTATTACTGCTGAATTTTTTGATTGTAGGAGCGTTGTCTTCGCACCGGAAGTTCTTGTCAGACTGGACTATCACGGTAAACGTGTAGATTTGACCCACGGACCATTAGCCGGTCTTCTCATGGGACTTGCTCAACTGAACTGTTCGGAGTTGAGACTGAAAAGATTGACACATCGCCACGGCTTGCTGGGCTTTGACAAATTGATAACGTTCTTGCTGACGGAGTGGCTGCAGGATATTAAGAAGAATCAGCTGCCGAGTTTGCTAGGCGGTGTTGGACCGATGCATTCGTTGGTGCAATTGTGTAGGTGCATTTAAATCAATCGGCCCACCAAGAAGCGTTGAGAAACTTCTTTGAGAGGCTTTAATGTGTTTGTTTCACAATTTTCGTCTAGTTCAAGGAATTCGCGACCTGTTTTGGCTGCCCATTGAGCAATATCAAAAGGATGGGAGGATAGTGAGAGGTTTGCAGCGAGGGGCGAACAGCTTTACAACGTCCACCGCGATGGCAGCCTTAGAACTCACTTCCAGGCTCGTTTATGCGATTCAGAGCACAGCCGAAACTGCTTATGACATGGTCAGTCCGGGACCTAGCGTGAGACGCAAGAATAAGGGACAAAAAGGACGACGCAAGAGATATAGCCAACCGTTGGACATTCGAGAGGGCATGGCGAACGCTTACATGTTAGTTAAAGAGGTGAGACCAGTGAAAACTATATGCAAATTAATTATCTTCCAAATTTAATTCCCTTCTTTTCTTTTCACTCAAGCTCTAAGCGTAAACAAATATAAGTAACGTACAAAACTTTAAATCAGAATATATAGACATGCAAACTAGATCAAAATCAAGTTATACAATTACGAATCATTCACATATATTTCATGGCCCCCTTCTCCTTTAAATCAAACTAAGTTAAAGAAATATAAAAATCGAGAAAAACTCCAAATCAAAAACTGCACAACTACAAACAAGACCAGCATCAAATGACCCAATTAGTACTCATTTATACATAACTAAGCTTGAAGTTTAGAATTTCACAGCTTCTATTCGCAGTGCGGCTGAAAGTTTTGTACCGAAACGTCTCGGATTGACTTTTATCGCGGAATACATGCTTGCAGGGGCTGGGAGAGACTGCCAATCAGCTGGTTCGAGTGGCGAGCGAGGAGCACGAGCAGAAAGGAGTGTCGGGCGCGGTCGGCGGCGTACTGCGACAGATCCCGCCGACTGTCGTCAAGCCGATCATTTTGGCCACGGAGGCCACCAGCAACGTTCTAGGCGGTATGCGCTCGCAATTAGTACCCGACGCGCGGCGAGAGGCAGCCCAAAAATGGAGACTCGACTCGCAGGATGTAAATTAGTGCCATTAACGGCGAAGTGGACCGTGGGCGACAGGGGATAATTGGCGAGCTAACGGAATTTCCCTCAAAACTGTATGCAACCGGAGAGATACCTTCTCGTCCTGGCTTCTTCGTATCAGTGACGTGGGCCGCTATCGTGACGTGGGGAAGATGACGACAGTCGGATCGAGTGCAATTTGGGTTTATCCCGCTGAATAATGAGCCCCGATTGTCCGGGGCGACGATGATTTCGTCAAACTGTAAAAATACTGTGTGCCGAGGGGGAGAGTATGAGATGATAGAATGTGAGCGAGTGAATGAGAGAGAGAAAGAGAGAAAGAGGAGATCAGATACGTTAATCGACTATCGTTGCTTGTACCGTAACGAAGGACGTCATATTTGTGTAACGAATACACTTCATTTCCATTGATTCTATTGTACGTTGCAATGATAACACGAAGTACGATTTGTTATATTTATAGATTACGACTGCGAACGTGTATATTCAATCGTAATGAATTATTCTCGCCGCTTGTATGTATTTTCGTTTGAACAGCTCATATGTTTTATACCAGTGATATGTATGTAAAGGTTTTTCTTAATAAAAGTATATATGATACTTGACGTTTTGGTGTACGCAAGCTACTGATAGCGCACCCGTTAATGATGTAATGAAATTGAATCTTAATTGAAGGATTGTGTTCGTAGTCATGTGGACTATCACTCTAAATTGCATTCTCAGAATAGCAAGTATTAGGTCTTAGGCATTTATAGTCCCAACACAAAAAGGTAAGATAATATATGTTTAATATATAAAATTATTTTTATTGTACTGAACGGTTCATATAAGGAAGTTATCAAAAAATGAAACTAAAAGTAATCTAAATCAAGCAACAACAAAAAAAACTGTTTTTTTCTTTTAACAAAAACGGAAATGTTGAACGGAAACCATGTTATAAGAGTACCGCTTTATAGTGGGGTTAACTGTTCTAGCTCTGTATTATATGAAAACCGTGTCATAAGAGTACCGCGTCGTAGTAGAGTTAACTGCATTACCATTCCAGCATATCTTAGCACGGACACGAACCACCTTCCTTGGTAAAGGTATAGAAAGGGGTACTCATCACCGATTTGCATGAAACTTCGCGTAATGGTAAATTTTTGCATAAAAATATGATCTGTAAAAGCCAAAAAGCGCGGAGTCATCTAATTAAAATGTTATTAAGCGTTAAATAAGCGTAAAGTATCTGCGCATGCGCACTGATGTCTGCGCTTTTGATGATGGCTTTTACAGATCTAATTTTTATGCAAAAATTGATGTTTCTGCAAAGTTTCATGCAAATCGGTGATGAGTACCCCTTTGTATACCTTTACCGTTCGTTAACTTCTCTTGGGTCTAGTCAGTTAATACATAACCATGTTCCTATCAAATCTAGCGTTGTATATTCCGTGAACTGAAATGCCGGCTTGGATCGCAGCAAGCATTGCTTAGAAGCATTTTACATTTTAAACTGTGAAAACTAAACCTATTATGAAACTATGGATTAACTCTCACGATCAAATTAAATGTGTGCAATGAAATGTCAGTGTATTGTGTTACATGAAAAATTAATACATGATGAATGAATACGTATTGGAACAGAAATCTACTCACGGTCAGGTCGTAAACAGTCGTATTTGACAGTATTTTCGTAATTGTTGGTAAGTTTGCATCACTGTAAAATTTAAGCACTGACGTCATGATGACAACTAATTAGTATAACGTATCACAGCACATTTGCAACGTCGCGATGTTGAACGATTGGGCATCCAACGTTGTTAACTGAACAATTTGAATATGATACACATGTACGGTACTGTGATTGGACCACACTTGACCACGCTGGAAAACAAGGCTGTGATTGGACCACACTGGAGAAGAAGGCTGTGATTGGTCGAGGCAGTTTCGACAAGACGGTGTCACGATTCACGACAAAAGCGGTGAGCTCTTATATTTTGTACAATTTATTAATAAATATTTGATTGCCGAACGTTAAATTTGCATGAACTTTGTCATTTTAACAATGGGGCACATAACGGGGTATATGGTTTAGCTGGATATTATGAATTCAACAAAATATTTGACTTTGATTGTAGATGCATCGGATCATTCCAGAAATCGAAGGACACCGTGAAATTCAATGAAGAATTTTCGCAGTTTCACGTAATTTTCGGTAAGTTTCCGCTTATCCAGTACTCTAATTCGATGCATGCATCCAATTAGCGTGTAGTTATTTTCTTTTATGCCTTGAATTACCATAATTGATGCAAGAAAAGACATGATTGTGTTATCCTATATTTGAGTGTCAGAATCCGAAGTGATTCGTTTGCGCGGCATTTCGTCTTCGAATATGGCGCTAGTGAATGTTACGTATAGATTATTCATTAAAAAATATTATTGTCTATAAATTTGTTGTACGATATTCCTTATCGAATGTATTAAATACGTGTTTATCGTTTAGTTTGTTCTCTAAGAATCAATAAGAGTATTGCACATATGCAAAAATTATTTTCTGAAAATAATTATGAAAATTATGGTACAAGGTTAAGAACGGTGAAAAATGAAAAGATATTTTTTGATTGGATTCCTATATCTATAGCGATAATTATTTGAGCTACAAATAAGATGTTATTAATATTACAAAGTATGAATATTAATTTAGAAATAATGCTTTTTGCATTAATGTTCCCTTGCTGAAGTAATTTATAAAAGGGAAATAGAAATAAAGTAAAACAAGGTTATGTGTAATAGGATTAGCAAACGTCTGTAAGTTAGTTGCAAAAATACGTTGTACGAAAAGAAAATTTAAATACACAATGTAAATCTACTACATGATTAATTTTTGTAAAGCATCCGAACATAGAGAGTTAACATTTATATAAGCTTGTATCACGAGAAAGTGTAAAATTAAAACTCGATTCGTATTAGCATTGGATTAGACGATTGAAACAAATAAATTATATTAATCACGAAATAATTGGCGGTGTGAAGTAGCCCACGTGAGGTGTTCGAAACGTGTGATCTCAAGCATGACGATCCGTGTAATTGCGCAGGTACTGACATGCTCGGTTCATTAGACTCATGCTTGCGCCTCTCCTTGCGCAACCTGTCCCAAGCATGTCACCGCCAATCACGTTCAGTCTTGTTTGAACGATCGAGCGGCTAGCATCACATGTCAACAAAGAGTTGCATTTCTTAATTTCGCACAGAATTAAAGTGAAGTGAATACTAATAGTGAACAGCAGCCTCGGTTATCGACAGTGAATACTAATATTTCACATCCATTATTATATTACGCGTGGAAATTAACAGTGACATGGAATTAACTTTGACATTGTGCGATCACGAATGTTGTGACAGTTATTTAAAACACTTAGATGTTGTTCTTTATTTAAACAATTTTATTAAATTAAATGATTTACGATGTGTTTTTACATTATGTGTTACTAGTGAATATAACAATTATTTTTTATTTTAGGTATGGATCATGACATTGACATTGTGATGTGGGGATGCATACATGCTGTTGTTACATGCATGCTTTTGCGATAGTGGCGGATTCCTGCTTTGCCAGAGATATACTAGTACAATACATAAGCCGTATAACTGCAGTATATTGGTAAGTTAGTTATTTATAATGCAAATTAATCTTTTTCAACTCATTTGAAACCTTCTTCCCTGTTTCCTTTTCGTAACTGACACTGCAAAAACAAGTGGTTCATAATATATTGCTCGATTTAAATGAAAACGAATAAAAGGGCACCGCTCGCAGTTACCTCCACGTGGTGTGTACCGGACACTGTTATCCTTCAATCGGATTTTTTTTTTTTTATTATTATTTTTATCCGAATGGAGGATCACAGTGACGAAAGGCTGCGACTCGCGTTTTCTTTTTTTCCTTTTTGTATTACCCAATGATATGTTCTCTTAGTAATTTTCAATTCAACTTAGTCAATCGTAGTCATTTTCATATTTGTTTCCATAGTCACGTCAGCATTCGCAGTAACGATAACAAAAAGTCTTTTCTTTCAGCAAGTTTGCGACCCCTCGTCGGTCTTTAGAGTCACGCGAGTGTAGCTCGTTGAAATTCGCAAGTCTCCACCCGCGAGTGTTGAGACAGACGCGCGCGGACTAGTGTTACGTTTTTAACGAATAGTTCGCCGCGAAGTAGAGTCTGTGTTGCAAATAAATGATTCGATTTCGAACGTAAGCCGCCATCCGCGAATGTCGAGGCACGCGCGCGGTTCGGCGATCTCCATCCGCGAATGTTGAGATCCGCGAAAATCGTTTGACTTCCAGCGCACCTGTTGAAGTCCCGCGCGTTCGCGTCGACAGTTTCCGCCCGCGTGCGTTGAGACTCGCGAAATAGAATAATTCTTTTTTTTTTATTTGCGATTGCGAGCAATGCAATCTTAGAGTCAACTTGATCATAAGTCCGAAATTTCCCTCAAGCCGCACAGGCTTTATTAGCTTCATCCCCTTGCAATGAAAAGTAGAGTCACGCGAAGCAGAATCAGTGCTTGCTCGCCGTTAAAAGCCCCCACGGTCGTATTATTATAATCGGGACGCGTTAGAGTCAGTGTTTGCTCGCCGTAATACTTCTCTTTCCTTTACATTATTATAATATATAATTCGGCCGCGAAATCGGGTACCGAAACGCATATACCGCGATCGCGAAATATTATAGTAGAGTCAGTGTTGTTGCGCCGGCATGAAGTAATTCGGTCGCGAATTGCAGATATAACTTTTTCGATCGCGAATAGAGTCTTGTACGCCGCTAATATTATATTCGGTCGCGATATTCGAACCATAGGTCGGGCGTATCGCGTAATAGAGTCAGTGCTTCAAGAAGATGCTGGTTCTGCCTGCCTGATGCTGCCCAGAAGTCCATGATGTCCCAGATGTGGCCTTGCGATGTGATGGGTTTGGGTCCAGAGTCTACCATCCACAATCCACAAAACCACGGCCAGGATCGATGACCAGAATTGACGACCAGGATCGACGACCAGAACCCACAACCAACATCCCACAGTTCAGAACTCCAGAATCAACTTGAGGGTCTATGGAACTGAGGGTCAAGGATCCGTCGATGCAGCGTGTTCCTGTGGTATGCTTGACCAGTCGGTGAGTCAATTTTTAAGTCCCTCGAGCCACCCATCATGTCGTAGGATGATTGGTCCGAAGCGACACGGGTGGCTCGTTGTAATTATTCTTCTTGAATAAATGACGAGCATAGTGACCGCGAGTAGATTTTTCGCTAAGCTTAGCGAAAAGTCTACTCGTCAATTTTTGTTAGGGGACATTTTCATGTGTATGTATTAGCTCAGGATAGGCCTCCCTTGCTCAATTTATGTAGAAAATATTTGCTCGCGGTCGCGTTTAAAATATTTGCTCGCGGTTGCGTTTGAAATATTTGATTTGATAAAGTTTCGCGCGGTTAGTAGCTTTCATGAATTAGTGTCAAATGTTGCTTTAATAATTGCTTAATTGCGATTATTAAATCAATGTTGCCGTCGAAGTAGAGTCAATGCGTTCGTATGTATGAACGTTCCGTTAGCGATCGTGTATTAGATTTCAATGAGCAAGATGGCATTTCGCGACGAGTAGATCCTATCATACAGCGAGATTATATTATATGTTATCATTTTGTGATGTAGAGTATTCGCTCGTATGATAGGATCGCTCGAGGATTTCTTGCATGTCCAGTATATATTAAAAGTCGAGTCATTTTGCTATTAAAGAGTCGAGTCATTTTGCTATTAAAGAGTCGAGTCATTTTCCTATTAGAAAGTCGAGTCATTTTGCTATTAGAAAGTCGAGTCATTTTACAATTTTTAAGAAATAAGACAGTAGAGTCATTAGCCCGCTTAACTATTATATACATTAGATATTACTAATCTTAGCTCAGGATGTTTTCAGCTTCACAAGGTTTGTACACTTTTTTTGGCCGTACTCATGTCACTAAGGCCTGTAATCATGTATGCGCCCAGGTGCGGCATGCATGGTTCAGGCCGGTGAGTACGGTTTAGTTAAGGCGTAGTTTCGGCGATTATAACGTATTAATGACTGCCGACGTACATGCCATGGTATGAATGCGTAGTGTTTGTGGCATGTACGTCGGGTAGAGCACTTAATAATGACCATTGCTTTATATCAAATTCCGTCTTTATTTTATCATTTATCATACACTATTTTACTGCGTAATACAATGCGCTGATATGATGTCTACCAAGGCATCATATCATTTTCTTTCTTTTTAATTATTTAAATATAAATATCTGTACGACACTTGGTCGTACAGATCGATGAAATAAGTAGAGTCACGCGTTCGCGATAGTATGCTCGGTCATTATGCGTTATAATCGATTTCAGCATTGGTACGTACCTAGTTTGTAAGTGTATGATGTGATTTTGAGCTCGGGTGTCGGAGTACGTCCCGGGACGTACTCCCTAGGGTTAGGCTTATTATGCACCCGGGCGGTTGATTGAGAACCGTGGAGTGATTGTGTTGGTGTGCTTGCTTTGCTCTTTTTAAATATAGGTTGTTAGGTAGGCAGGTAGCATACTTTCTCTGAATGGTGTGATGTGTTAATTATAAGTAGGTAGGGCCAGCGGAAGGCTATTACTTTTCTCTCTTTTTCGTTCCCCCCGTAATTTCGCGTCAAGTAATAGCCTTTACCTGGGTTTCATTTGGCAGTTGCAACCGTAACATTTTGCTCGCGTTACTCCAATTCCGAGATTGATTCCGTATAAATATCAAATAGTAATAAAATATTTATTATTCTTTGATCTTTATATTCTCATATCACGCCGCGATATTCTTTTTGTTATTAACTTCCGTAAATGCTGTTACAAGCATAGTCAGTAGAGAATGGTTGCAACTGCCATTTGCTAGTGATAAGAGTAGACCTAGTATTAAGCAGAAATACGTATACATTGCACACCGAAGTACCATCTCATTGCACTTACGAGTGAGTATAATTTCATATGAAAGCATATAGTATCATGCTATGCGTATGAAGTTGTACTCCTCATTGTACTACCGAGATGTACTTCATTGCACACGTGAAATACGTATTTCGATCTGTTCGGGAGATTCGGTTAAATGTGCACGTGTACGTGCCGTTGAAATTAATTTTTTAATTCTACAGTATAAAGTACTATCCTTCAGATAATACTTTATACATCGGAATTAATGAATTAATTTCAGCAGTGCCTGCGTGCTAGCCCTTGCTCGCGAAATTTTCTCATTATGTTAACTATCCGTAAAACCATAGTGGTCGCTAGGCAAATATCAGCGTTTACATTGACGCGAGCACAGTCGAACGCAACGGTGAATTGTTTTTGTATTTTATATAATTACAATTTCTCGCTACTTTGCGTTCGTACGACTGCTCGAATCAATGTAAAACTGATATTTGTTAAAATCTCCCGAACAGTGGGGGCTTGCTAAAGCATGCCCGAAGAAAGAAGTGGCTATTTAAATAGCTGAAGCGGCCCGGAGAAGAGGGCTTTCGTCGCGGGACTAGATAGGTCACTATGCTCGTCATTATAAATTTCATTCTATATATGTCTTTCAAGTGAGCCTCGAAATTAATTCTTGTAATGATTGAGTTACGACTTATATTCCTCTGGAATTGAGTCGCAACTAATTGTCATTCGGGAATTAATTTCTGCTCGCTAGTACTTTTTTCCTTTTCCTTTATCTCCTGTCAAATTTTATTCAATAAAATAAATGAATTTGATTGAAATTGCATTTTGTATTCGCGGTATGTTACTTGCGAATGCTGACGTGATATACCTATAACAAAACTTGTCATGTTTCCTAATATTTTGTTTTATATTTAAAATCTACTCAATTCTCGGGATTTTTATTGTATTTTATGATCGCGAGGAACATATTATTGGGTATTTAAGTAGAGTCATGTTTCAACATTTATTAAATTCAAAGAGTATATTAGAGTCAATATGTAAATTTTACTAACCCGTTTCTTTCAGTTAATACTAATCCGTTCTGCTTTCTGTTGCAGGATTTACACATCCATTTTACCGTATCATTGATCATTTTAAATACTCGATTTATAATCTTTCATTCACCTATCATTGTATAAGTACTTGTAAGACGTATAATCGACTATTTAAAATCACCTTCGTAATTTACGTGTCCAATTTGATATTTATTCCTTTCAGGTTTATTAATTCGTTCTGCTTTATGTTTTAGATTGATTGTTTTAATTCATTCAATGCAAGAGATGACTTCTGCAAAAGTTGTAAGTATTGATATCTTTATACAATATATAATTCATTTAATGTTGTCTTTTTCGTATACGATATGCCTAATTTGGAAGTTTTTCCTTTCAGCGACACTAATCTAGTTTGCTTTCTGTTGCAGGAATTCCACATAATTTCTACGATATAATTCATTATTTTAAATATTCTATTTATAATCCTTTAATTATCCATACTTGTATAGGTATTTATAAGAAGTATAATCGAATATCTAAATCAAGTTTCGTTTCTAATAATGTGTGTAGTTTCGCCTTCCTTCAGCATTACTAATCTGTTCTGCTTTCTGTTGCAGGATCTATGGATCTCCATTGTAAGATCATCTGATCGGCAATATTTAAAACATTCGATCTATAATCTTTAATTTACCTATCATTGAATAATTACTTGCAGGACATGTCATCGCATATCTCATATTGATTTTTTAATCTTTGTTTATTTAGTATTGATTTCATGAACATACAGGTATAACTTTGTGACGGTCTGTCCAGTGGATATTATTCATATATTTGTTACAGATTTAGCGAGTGTATTGCGTATTTCAGAGAAGCTGCTAAATTTTTGTTTCAGATCATTTACATGCTGCTGCATTTCCTTTCAAATATATTATGATGTGTTAATAACCTTTTGATAATTTTTTATCATTTTCACTGTGCATTATTATTTTATCTTATTTTCAATGTCAAATCATTATTTGCAGTTATATGACGATCCACAGCATTTCTTTATTGAATTAAATTGATTTAGGTATTGATAGAAATTATGTTCAATATTCTATTTTACTTTGAACCTGATATTGAATAAGAGACATTAATTGAATAGATATTCTGTTTGAACTGTTAACCATAAACTATAATCATTTTTACATATTTATTCCATTGTAATTCACATGTGTTCTTTACGTTTAATGCTCCTTGCTTTACAGATATGTAGCAATTTTCAACGCATCATTCAAGATTAATTCGCAGATTGTATCAAGCTTATAGTATTAAGACTTTAATGATAAGAGTAGTTAATATAGATTATGTTTAAGTAGAATGTAAGGTTCGTTATCGTCATTATCATTATCGTTTCATTTTCATTAACATCACTACCATCATCATCTCCTCATCATTCTTAGATTTGTACAGAGCAATAGACAGGCTTCTCCTATCTATTGTTCTTCTCGGGTAGGTAAAGTATGATTCCAAATTATACCAACATTTATCGAAGACATTTTTCTGGCCAAAAAATGAATTCGATGAATGATAATTCGGAATCTGTTTTTGAAATGGTCGGGTGGTTGGGATCGTTTTGGCGTTCGGGTGGGTCACGAATTGCAGCCACCTCCACGTGGTGTGACCTGGACACTGTTATCATTGAATCGAATATTATTATCCGATTCAATGATCACAGTGACTAAGCGCTGCATTTCGCGATTCGTTTGTCAGTTGCTAGTACTCAGTGACTCATCCATGGAATATTTTAATTTGTCCAAGCATTTACAATCATCTCATTTGGTAAAGGTATAGAAAGGGGTACTCATCACCGATTTGCATGAAGCTTTGCAGAAACATCAATTTTTGCATAAAAATAATATCTGTAAAAGCCATCATCAAAAGCGCAGACATCAGTGCGCATACGCAGATGTCGTTGGCGCTGTCGGTATGGCAGATTTTGAAATTGAACAATTACCATCAAAACTCAGAATTGTAACCTGAACAATTACCATCAAAACTCAGCTCCTCTCTATGTTTCCGTCATAACCGACACTCCCACTGACAGCCCACTGACAATCGTCGGTCACACCATAGAAAATTTCGCATGCCGGAAGGTGCTGCCGCCAACGTCTGAACTTGAACAAAGTCGAGGACATCAACCACCTACCACTGCCCGGCTCGCTGCCATGGCGATAAAGGGTTGTTTACTTACCAATCCGTCTGCAATAACAGGCGCCGGTAATCGGGGGCGATAATTGACTCTCCCATTCCTCCTTGGCCAGTCATCCGAACCGTATTTCGCGCCGCGATAACGAAACGTTCCACATACTCTTCGGGAATGAGTTTCGAAGCGAGTCTACCGATCGCATCTTCATCGGCCGATCCGGAATCCTTCCTTCGGGAAGGGTTATCCGAGCAGGATGAGTGGGAGGGACCCTTGCTGGACGTCGAGGAGGATGCCGAGGAAGGGGAGGAGGTGGACGTCCAGGAGTCCGAGGTAGGTGAATGATTTGACGAATGGAACGAATCTTCAGACGAGTAGAATTTAATGTTCATCGTTTTGTCGGAAATTGATTTGGCTTCCTTCTGACACCCCCACCCCTAACTGCCGCATGATGACAGTTACTTTGCCACTTTGGCTACAACGATTTGACCCACGTGCTGATTTTTATTTCGGTACCGGAATTCAAATCTGGCGGCAGTTTCTTCCGACGGCGACGGTTTTACATACGCACAGTTCAAATGGGTTATTTGTTATTCTGATGATGCTGGTTTAAGGGATGTTTTACAGTAGTGAATTGTGGGTTGAGGAAGTGTAATGCTTTTGTATTCTGTATACTTACTTCAACTTATAAATACTTTCTGATAAAGGTTGTTTAAGGGATATTTTACAGTAGCGAATTGTGGGCTGAGGAAGAGTAATTCCTCGATCGTCGAGAGCTTGTGTTCTTCGGTTGTAGAATTGATACGAAGAAATGTTACGAAGAAATTCGTATCGATGTTCCTATCGATCTTCCTATCGAGTGCCGTCCTGTCGCAAGGCGCCGGTGTAGAATCCTTATCGGTATTTACGTCGTCTAAACTGACGCTTCGACGGTCCGAAAATTGAGCCCCTGCTAGGAATATGTCAATTTCGTCGAGGAGTCAGTTCCGAACGATCCGAGAGTCAAGCGTCGTGGGATCGAGAATGAGAAAGATGAAGCCTGAAAAGTATCGCGTGTCAGGCGGAGCCGAAAAACATAAAACGTTCGCGGTACGCTGATCAAGGGCGAAATTCGAATGGTTGGCGCTATTTACAAACACGGCCATCCGATACTGGCGACAGAATCCGTTATCGAATCAGGCCCTCTCTCTCGCTCTCATGCGAGTGCAATGCGCCAAACGCGGTTTATCTGTCTCTCTCTCTCTCTCTTACAGTCTCTTACTATCTCTCCCTATCTTTCTCTCAATTTCTCTGTCCCCTAACTCTCTCTCATTCTCTCTTTCCCCCCTATCTTTCTCTAACTCTCTCTGTCTATCTTTCCTTCATTCACTCTCCACCTATCTCTCTTTCTCTCTCTCCCTATCTTTCTCTGACTCTCTTACAGTCTCTCTCACTCCTGTAGGAGCACACGAGTCCGCGAGAGATAACGGATGAAGTTTTACGGGAGATAGAGCAGAAACTGTGCCTGATCAAGCTCTGCTGGCCGAAGGTGGACCTAACGAACGACGTCTTTCTATCGACCTTGCCCGAGAGCTACGGCACGAACTCCAGCAAGGAGAGGCTTCTGCTGCTGTACGCTGAAAATTTTAGGAGACAGTTTCACGCCACGTACCCGACCCGCCGGCCTCTCCTCCTGGCGTGCAGGAACGAGTGTGGCGTGCAGGTAACGAAATCCTTCCCCACCATTCCTCTTCTCTACGCCCCCTGTAACCCCCAAATTATCCGCCGGATGTTCGAACCATGGCTCCGATAATCCTCCTATACCTACCCAATGAGAAAATCGCACTTACTCTACGATCACACTTACACATGATCGCACTTTATGTAGGATTACACTTGTGTGCGATCGTAATTACGTACGATCGCATTTACATGAAAAGAAGTCTCAAAAAGTTCAAATATGTTCCAAAGCTGACAGACGATTGTTATCTAAGTGTACACTCGTTGAATTCTTCTCATTGTCCGGCCGTCGACATCCGCATCTTTGATCGGTGTGCGCCGGTAAAAGGATAAGTTAAAGAACGTGAGATCGTTGGATTTGTATTTTTTTTTTTTTCGGTGTATTCTCTTGATAAATACTTTCGACTCATTGTACAAAGGCATTCTCTGCGTATAAAAATTAAAACGTGTCATAAATAAAATTATCGATATTACCATTAAAACTTCTTCACTTTTCTCGTTTTCTTCATGTTTTCTTTTTTTGTCTGAGTCGTAATAAGAGTGTGTTAAAGGTAACGAGGAATGTCGTCGTCGATCGTCGCGTCAAGGATCGTGCTTTCTACTTTCGATACCCAAAAAATTTTGCTCGGCGTGTCATCGATGATCGATGATCGTTCTCTGATCGTCGACGATCGTTAATCACCGCAATGATTTAAAGGTCCGTTCGGATTCGCCCCGTTAATCTCAAAATTCAACTAACAGAAAAACGACTTGCGTAGTAGGAATCTCTCTAATATAATCGATGAAATCCTTCTCAATTGCTACAATCTAAATAATAAAAATAAACTTCGCTATACATTTATTCATACATATTTTAAATGTACTACAATACATGGTATGCACCTTGTCGCGCAAAAGTGCACAGTCACAGTCTTATTTACATGCACCGCCATTATCCGGGCGATACTTTCTTCACTTTGGTTTTTTGGTTTTTTTACCTTTATTATAAATTGCGCCACCCGCGCCGCCGACGTGACCGTGTCATCCGATCATTCATCGGTCATTCGTCGATCATTCGTACCTTAACGATCGTGCGCGTTCATGGAATTTTTTTCCGACAAAGATTTTCGCGTCGGCGGCGGAAGTGGCGAACGCGAGAGCGTAAGAAATAAATCACGAGGTCGGAAAAATCTTTTCTTTCGAAGGTATACGATTTGTAACGTGTATTATGTATGTAATGCGTGATGGTGGTAAAATTGTCTGTATGCCTGTGTCCACGTACGGGGTGGCTGTGTTATACAGTACGCGCAAACTCATCATCATCGTCTTCGTCATCACCGTCATCATCATCCTCACTCATTCTCATAACTCTCATCATACTCATCATACTCATCATACATCATCATGCCGTCAATCTTCTGCGCAGAAGTTTGTGTCTACGACTATCAGACGAAGTACGCTGCCGTATCCGGAACTGTACACGTGGCAGGGGTGCGCAAAGTTTGTCAGCGACTTTATCGAGTACGAGCCGCCGGACAGAGCACTCATTATGGTAAGTCAAAATAATCGCAGGTCGCCCCCACCGCTCTCCCCCCCCCCCTCTCCGCCGCAAAGTACTCGCTCGTAGAAATTCCGGGCAAAGCTTCGACAAAGCCGCGACCGACCGCGAGGATCTTCGTTGACATCCTGTACTTCCGGTCTCTTCCCCCCCCCCCCCCCCCCTCTCCCCCGACAGCTTTGTTAGCGGCAAATTCAAACGTCGCGCGAAATTGCCAGAGAGCCGCCGAAATACTGAACGGGTGCCGTTTCGATATCAATCGTTCTTATCAATCGAAAGTGTTCGGTATCGATGTCAGGGCTGCCAACGGCAGACGATTGTTCGAGAAATCGGACTTTCCGAAAGTGGCGGCTCTCTGCCGCGAGGAGCGAGAAGGGCTCAAGGTCACTTCCGGTCGCCGTCGATGACGCTCGGAATGGAGGTGAGAGGGGGGGATTGAGAGGCGTAGGTGAGAAGGTTGGCGACGATTCGGTCTATTTTATAATACACTACGAACGTAAGACCCGTTAAACAGAACGAGAGGTAGAAACTGTTTCTGGGAGAGCGCGCTTCCCGAGTCGCAAAAAAAAAAGAAAGAAAACAACGATAGCATAGTACAAGACAATCGATTGCTTTTGGGGACGTACGAGGCCGACGATCGACGGAAGGTGTGAAGGTGGGAAAGGTGAGAAGGTTCGGTCTGACCGCCGACCTTCGATCTGCGATCGTCAGCCTCGACCTCGCCGGTATCGGAGCACTTTTTTTCTTCGTGTTTGCGACTAAATTCCTCTTACCCGGGAGTCGGAGGATCGCTCGCTCTCCTACGGGACGAGCGACCCCCTTCGTCCCGGGCAAATTCACCCATTTTTGCGTTCTTCATTTTTCATTCTGTCTTCGCGCGCGGGCGCGCGCGCACACACATCGTCGACGAACGGTAGAATAATTAATAATAATTAATATAATTGACGGCCCGACGGGACCGCGATAATTATTAAGAACGTTAATAATAATGATAATACCTCTCCTACGAAATAGCTTAAACTTTAATTACAACAGTCCATTCCACAAATTTGGTATATCCTCTTATGTACAGCTTTGTATATAAAAAAGAAAAGGAAAGGGAAAGGGAGGGAAGGAAAGAACGAGAATTGAGACGCGGAGTACGACCTATTTTGATTCGGCCCGATTTCTAAAGGTAACTCAAAAGCAAAAACTGCATCACGGGCGAGAGTAAGAAATTGGGGCTCGGGGACGTGCTCGAACCCGTTCCGGAACCTTCGGGGGGGACTCGCCCAAGGTCAATCGGGTAGACTCCCGTTGCTTCCGCGAAATCCGGGGTGGGTTAGAATCGATCGAGATCGACAAGAAAGGGTAAAACGAGCAAGGGGAAGCTGATTCGGTTCCGAGAGCCGGGTTGGAACAGTCTGAAGGTCACACAGATCTTCACCCCCCTCTCTATCCTTCTCTCTCTCTCTCTCTCTCTCTATCTCAAGTCCCCTCACCCCTCTTCTTCCCCCAGTCTCGCCGTCTTCCCCGACTCTTAAACTTACACTCTCTTTCTCTAAGATATATATTTAGCATCACAGCGTCGTCGTCCCGCCCTTACTTTCTGCTCTGCTTCAAGCTAGACGATTTCTTTCTACACGCCTTGAGATTGTCCAGCAGATACTTGAACTGCATTATCTGGAGCCTCGTCACGGCCGGCTCGGAGCACTTGTCCAGCCATTTGAAGAACTTTTCACCGTGCTCGATGGCCTCCTCGGTGCTGCTCGGCACGTCCCCGTTCCCTGACCCGGTCGACATCACCACCTGCTGCTGCTGCTGTTGCTGCTGCTGCGACTGACCCTCCTCCTCCTGGCCCGCCTCGTCCATGTTCAGGCTCCTCTTCACGTTCTCGTTGTTGTTGTTGCACAGAACGTTGTCCAGCAGTGCCCTTGCCTTGCTGGGCGACTTCTTGGAGGCGACCGGGCTGGGTGTCACCGGCGTGGGCGTGATCAGGGGGAAGCTGCACTGTTTGTACCACTGCCAGAACCACGAGCCGTCGTGCTGATTGACGCTGGGATTGAAGGTGGCCGACTGCTGTCCCAGCAGCTGCTGCTGCTGCGTCAGCCAGAGCCAGAGGGCCTCGTCGATCTTCTTGTTCCCGCTCCCGGAGCCGGACACGCCGTCCCGCTTGCTCTTCGTCGAGCTTCCGGTCCGCATCGCCCCGTTCTCGTTCGTCTTCCTCGGCGACGCCGGCACGGGCGTCGAGGGCGCCTCCGCCGCCGGCGGCAGACTCTTCCGCGCGCACGACGACTTCGCCACAACCGAGTCCATCTGCGTCGGCGCGATCGCCGATATCCCGTGCCTCTTCCCGTTGCTCGCCCCGCTGGCCAAGTTGCTGCCGCTCAGCGCCGACGCGTTCCCCGCGCTCTTCGTGTACTGCAGCCCGTTCTCCACGAGGCCCACCGGACTTCCGGCTGCGGCCGCGGCCGCTGCCGCAGCTGCCACCGCCGCCGCGGCCCCGTGCGTCGTCAGACCCGGCGACATGCCCAGCAGATTCTTCGCCAGGGTACCGGTAGCGCCTGACAGTAAACCAAGCTGCTGAAGCAGCAGAGAGCTGTTCTCCGGTCTCATGCCCGCCGCCATGCTCGTCATCAGGCCCACGTAGTCGATCTTCGGCTTGTCCTGCTTCAGCTCGTCGCAGTCCGTCGCGTATGACGAGCCGCCCGTCGAATTCGACCCGGGCGTACCCTGCGACCTGTCCAGCTTCGACCTCTTGATCGTCGGCGGCCCACCCTCGTCCTCGCTCGACAGGTTCGCCGAGCCCGACGCTATGTTTCCACCCCCGCAGCCGAGGCCACCGGGCGTCCCGCTGTTGTTCGCCCCCGAGGACGAGGCCGGCGAGTGCGCCTCGCTGTCCGGCGTCGACGAGTTCCTCGCCATGCCGCGTATCTTGTGCTCGCTCTTGCACCACCCTCTGAGCGTCGATTCCGGGACGCCGATGTCCCTCGCCACGGACGCCTTGCTCTCGCCCTCGTGCACCCTCTGGATCGCGTCCATCTTCTCCGACGCCGAGAGCGCCCTCAGGGGACGCTTCCCCGGTCTCGCCGATTCGCCCCTCATCGCTGCCAGACGATTCTCCTTCGTGCCCTCTCGCAGACGATCCTCGAAGCTGCCCACCACCGCGTCCTCCGCGGCAAGGACCGCCGCGGCCGCCGTCAAGCTCGCGGTGCCCTCCTCCGACAGCCTGCCGATCTCCAGCTTCGATCGACGATCGCGCGTCGCTGGCCGGCACTTGACGCGAGCGTCGGACAAACGCTCCGCCTCGTCCGCGTACGCGTCCAAGTTCGTCGTTCGCAGATCCAGATTGAACGGTTTCGCGACACGCTTCACCGTGCGTCCTCCAACGACGGCATGTGCGACCCGCTTCTTCTTTTTTTCCAAAATTCCACCGCCTCTCCGCACCTTTTACCTCCTCCTTCTAGTACTCCTTGTCCTCCTCAGGTAGTGTGTCCCCTCGGGGCCGGCACGTCCGAAACGCACACACGCGGGGTCACTGTTGCGCGCGCGCGCGCGCGATCGATCGACGTTCACGTTCCAGATCGCGCCATCCGACTATATCTGGCGAGCTCGGACGCGCGAGGAATTCCAATTGCCCGCCACGGCGACGTCGACGTCGACGTCGCGCGAGGACGGTCGCACGACGGCCAGATAGGCCGAGCTCACCTTCTTCCTCCTCCTCTTACTTCAGTCACCCACCACCACCACTACCACCACTGACACAGGCCGACTAACCGACTAACACGATCCGCCGCGACAATTCGGGAAGAGCGAGGAGCTCCTTTCCTCGAGGTCCGCACGCCGCACCGTTTCCGCGGCGTGTGGCAACGATTCCTATCGTCGCGCAGTAGTAAATAATGCCGTGTGTAAACGTGGTTACGCCGCCGACGCCGACGCCGCCGCCGCCGCCGCCGCTCGGGGGAGGTGGTCCTCCTCCGTGGAATAGCACATGCGCTCACAGAGAGTAATAAAGAACTTTTTTATGAATGAAACAACTCGGTCGGCTGGCTCTCCCCCCTCTCCGCCCGCCGTCTCCGCCCCCACCACTGCTCCACGGTACACTGCACTCCTCTCTCGCGCCCGCTGTCTTTCTGACCCCCCCCTCCTGCGCTCGACTCCCCCTCCCCACTCCACCTCCTCCTCCTCCTTCTGCCGCTCAGTGGTACCCCGTTAGTCTCTTTCTGGCTCCGTTCACCGATATCGCGCGCCGCCGTTCCGCTCTCGGTGCGGCTAGTGAGAATAAAACAGGGGCGCCCAGTGCGTTTTGCCTTCCTTCTCCTTTCCTCCCCCTTCCTGTCGGACGCCGTGCGCCTTCTGTTCCCTCGTGGGCGGTCGACGTCGTCGTCGTTGTCGTCGTCGTTGCCGTTGTCGGTGTGTGTCGCACGTCCGCTGTGTTGCCGCCGCGGCAGTTCGCACAGAAGAGGCTGGCGACCAATCGGAGGTGCGCGCGGGAAACGATATCAGTGTGCCACGAGGAATGGCACTCTCTCTCGCTCGGCGAGCTGCGTATGATGCGAGATTAGGACCGGATCCGTTTCGCAGGCCGGTCGGTGGACGAATAGAGTCTCCCAGGATGGTCCGGCCACGTTTCGGGTAGAAGCGTAGGCTGTCGGTTCGACGAAGTCCTAGGATTTCGGTTTTCGGCACCTTTGCGTGTGTGGAATCCGTGTGACGGTTGGCGAAAGAGGACCAACGGTTCTGTTGTACGGTCGATTTGTTCGGCTGGGCTCGTTGTCCGACGGTGCGAGAAAGCACGCGGATTTCGATACCTGCCCCGGCAGAGGACGATCGTCAAGGACGAACTGTTCGCACTACGACGCGCTGATGTTGGTTATCGATGGGCGAGCATTGTTTCGCGTCATCGCTGTTAGGCTCTCGCCAGGCCGAGCGCGGAGTCGTGACTTCTTTCCCCGTGCCGACGAGAGATCCGCTTATCTCGCCTGTCCGTGCACCGATTCCCTGTATCACTTCTGGCCGCCGCTCCCCCTCTGCCTCTCGCGAACCCTCGGCTTCCTCTTCCTCGTTTCGACGCCGCTCGCCGACGATTCCGTGCCCGCCTTTCGTCGCTGATACCGCGAGTTACTCGCCGGAGCTGGACAATGGGACTCGTTTATCGCCGAAATATCGCGAGAGCTCTTCTCGTCGTCGTCTCTCTCTCTCTCTCTGTTTCTCTGGGTCGACGTCGATCGGGACACAGGCCGCGAATTCGTCGCCGACAATGCATTCACTAAATCCCGCTTCCTTCCCCACCGTTCTCTCTCTCTTTTTTTCAATATTTATTTCATCCGCGAATATTCGCGCACTGGGTACACCGATAGTTCATGCGGGCATCGCGCCGTCGCCGATATTTCGATACTTCGATCGAAGGCGCGCACTCAAATGTTATAATCCTCACATCACAATGGTAGAACATGAAAGCCGCCGTTCAGACCTCGCGGGCTCCGACGTCGAACTGGCCCCCGGTGGTCCCGATGCCGCTGCCAAAAACTGCCGACAAATTCCGCGGACGTCCCCTTTCCGCTCGCCTTCTCCCCGCGAACCACTGTAACACCCTCTCCCGTCACTGCCTCCCACGTAACAGTACTCCGAAGAACTTCCTTAGCGATCGTCGTCGGCCGTCGTACGTGAGCGTCCAGCCGCACGACCGGACGGTACGTGATGATCGTCCGTGTGTCGTCGTCGTCGTCGTCGTACTCGTTCTCGCCGTCGCGATCGGCACCACTCTTCGTAGCGCGTGCGAAATCACAAATCGAAACTCGAACACCGCGCGCGCGCCACTCTTGATTTCCGCCTCTCTCGCAAAAAGCTTCTCTTTTTCTTCGCTCTTCTCCGCTGACCCGCGCGCACACGGTCTCAATTGCGAGTAGGGAGAGAGGGTGGGAGAGAGAAAGAGTCGTCCGTCGTCTCGATGCTACTGGCGATGAGAGAGAGTCGATGGGTGCGCGCGAAAATCGACGAACGCACACGATGTTCTCGCGACGAGTCGCGACGCTCAACTGCGGTGCGGTGGTCGCCGGCGGCTTTCCGCGGACTCGCGACGCCGTCTTCCCTCCCCTCCCCGCGCGCCCCTCCGCGCGCTCTCGCTCGGCCCCCCCACCCTTCCCCGCCGCGCGGCTCTCCGCTCTCGCTCACGCTCGCCGCCGCGCGCCGCGCTCCGCTATGGCCCCCCCTCTCTCCGCCCGCGCGCGCCTGCCGCTCCTCATCCCATTTTGACCCTCGCGCTCTTTCGTCTCGCTCGTCGGCAACCGTCGCCGCTGCTCACCTCTCACTCTCCTCGGCTGGCCTCACCCTTCGCTACCTACCCGGCCTCACTCTTTCTCTCTCTCTCTCTCGGTCGCACCGTCCCGGCTGCCCCTCTCGCGCCTCGTCCCTTCCCCGCCTCTCGCTTCCTCCGTCGCCTCTCCTTCGTCCGCCCGACCGTTCTCTCCCCTCGCGGCCCCCCCACCCCACATCCCCCGGACCCATCGACGGCCCTCGCGCTCTCTCGTCGTCGAACCGCGCTCTCTCCCCTCGACCGTTTCCCCCCTTTGCGTTCTACCCCCTCGTCCTACTACTCTCTCTCTCTCCCTCTCTCTCTCTTTCGCTCTCCTCCTCTTTCTCTGCCGCCGCGTCTCGCCCACCTCATCCTCATCCGCGCGTCGCCTTCCAACACGGTCGCCCTCTCACAGCCGCGCCGCGCCACCCTCCCCCCCTACGGCCCCCCCCTCGTCATACTCTCGACGGTCTTTCCGACACCGTCGTTGACGACGATGACGAGGAGAGCGGCGATGACGGCGTCGATGTCAATGCTTGCTGTGCCGACCGAGGGGGATGAGCACTTTTTCGGGGAAGGCCGGTTAATACCACTTTTTCCGTCGGCGCCTGGCGAAGGGAGAGAGAGAGATATTAATTGTTAGGGCTGATTGGTCGGAGCCGGTATGCCGGGGGGTACGGGTATCGAAGCCGGACGGATGCTTAATTAATGAGCGTCTAAGCCGAATTGGGCGCGCGACTGCGCGAGAGCCACTCGTGACGCTCGGCAGTTTCCGTTTTCGCGCTGTAACGACAGGATAATAAACGTCTGTGCGCCGTCCGACGTTCATAAAGCCTAGGAACACCTGCTCGCATTATCGGAATGGTCCTAAAACCGTCGGACGATTTCACCTTCCTTTTTTTTATCGCCGCGTCCGTCGCGTGCTGGCCGAGCCCTCACCTTCATCTCGCGGTCTCTCTCTCTCTCTCTCTCTCTCTCTCTCTCTCTCTCTCTCTCTCTCTCTCTCGATCGAACGTCGGGTTCGAGAATCGACGAGAAACTATGCCGCCTCGCGTCGTCGTCAGATTCATCCTCGCGACTCTCCGGGCAGCACCGGTCTATAGCTCCAATTTGTTACAAAAAACCGAAGTTCGCTCATTAGAATGCCGCTTAATTATGCGCGTCCGCTGCCCGACGACGACGAGGACTCTCGCGAAATCGACCAATTTGGTCGGCTGCCCTGCGGAATAACTACCGGCTTTCGCCGTCTTCCTCCCGTTCTCCGTCCCTGTCTCACCCAGCACTCCCTTCCTCTCTCTCTGCCCCCCTCCCCCTTCCTCACCCTTCGGCCGCCGTGCCCATCACGGACGCACACACTTTTCCCAGCCCCGTTCGTTCCCTTTGACTGTCCGCCGTCGGTCGAAGTCCGATGTCTCGTTTATAAGGCGCCTTCGCGAACGACGACGACCATCACCAGCACCAACACCACTACCGAGAGACTGACATCGATGCGGGATGATCACGCAATTAGTCGAATTACGCTCGCTTCCTACGTCCTTTCTGCGCGATAACCTGCCGATGGAGCGAATGACGCGTGAAAACGGGTGCGTGCGCACCTGGAAACGAAAGACTTTCAAAGGCTGTGAACTCTAAATGTCACGGAAGCGTTTCAGGGATCTCTTCCATCGATCATTTTCCAGCTTCCCACGTCTTCCGCTCTTAACCGTCCTACCCGCGTTAAGCCTGACGTCGAAACGGCGGGGAAAGATTCGGGGTCTAACGTGTCATCGACACGAATCCCTTTCGGCGGAGTCCGATCCGATCGGCCAGAGATCTCCACCGTCATTCGAGATCAATAATCCATGGTCAACGACATTCATCCCGGAAGTCGATGCGCCGCGCCAGAAGTCGGGCGTCGTCGGCGAAATATTCGATAACGCAGAGAGAACGATTTAACGGTCATGCGCGTGAGTCATTGCACGCGCGTGTCGCGTGCGACGGCCGGTGTGAGTGTATATTACGCACGCAGCGCGCTCGCGCACACACACACTGGCGCGCCACCTCCAGCTGTCCTGCGCTTCCTTCGTTTCGATTCCGTACGACCGTATCTATACTCCACCCCCCACCCTCCTACCTTCTCCACCCCTCCACCCTCTCCCACCTTCTTCTCAGCCGGTGTCATCGTCCCAGACGTACGGATACACGCGATATCGATTGCCAAACTGGACCACCGCTGTCAAGGTCGTTCGGCGAAACTCGTATGCAGTTTATTTCGAGCATCGACGCTCTCACCCCTTCCCCTCCCCGCCCTCCCTCTCTGCCTCTCATTCTCGACGCTCGGCGTCCGTTCGAAATAACGAAATTCGCGCGAGTCGCCGGTCGTCGACAGGTGGCGCGATCGATCGACAGGGGCGCGCAATTTTCGGAGGCCTTGGGGGGCATTTCGAACGGGGGAGGGAGGGGAGAAAAATGGCGTGGGTTCTCGCGATCTTCCCTTCTACTACCCCCTCACGAGGCAGCTCGCGGCCAAACCTTCTTTGTCCTGCCTCCGAGCTCGGCCTCCGTCGAAAGCCTTAAATCCGCTCTGCGTTCGGCCACCCGACTGCATCCCCCTCTCTACCCCCCCTCATCCTCCTTTCATCTCACCCCTCGCTGCGCCTCCCCCTTCGTCTCCTTTCACCTACCCCTCGGTCGCCACTACCTCGAGCCAGCTCCCGCGGGAGGGACGGATTTACGAGGGCTGGCCTAAAATCCGTAGGAACGTTCGGGGTGTGCAAGGGGGAGGGGGAGGGGAGGGGTGGCTCGATAATTCGCGAGCGAATTTATCGCGCCCTGGGCCCGTTCCACGTCTCTCGCGACTTTGCCGCGCCGCGAATGGCGGAAAGTTGCCCGGCGACTTTGATGCCTCGCGGAATGGGCATGAGAATGGCGGAGAATGGAAGCACCTGTAGGATGTGCGGCGAGAGGGATGCGGAGCTTCGAGGAGGGGTGGTGGAGGAGTTAGGTCGCGCTATGTGGGTTTTGTTTATTTTGAAAGCGGTGCCTATTTAGAACAAAAAATTGAACAGATGAAAAAGAAAAATGAGACGAAGAATCGTGTAATTTGCAATTAGTTTAGTTGTAAACTTTTTATTTATATCGAAATTTAAAAATAAATTGAATTTCCACTTTTGCATCTAACGCTCAACTTTATATTTATATGAATAAAATAGTGTGATTGATGTAGAAAATGAGATATTACATAATTTGCGATTGATTTAGTGTAAACTTTTATTTATATCTGAATTTAAGGAGAAACGGACTTAGAGGTCTGCGATAATTTACTCTTTACTAAATTGATTATAGATTATGTGATATCTCAACTTTGGTATTATTCTTAATGTTTTATCTATATAAATAAAAAGTTCACAGTAGATTAATCAGAGAGTTAAGAGATATTCAATTTTTGTTTAAATGGACTTACATAATTGTCAAAATAAATGGTCTATGTTAATGTGCAGGTTTTGGATAGGTCAAGAGTGAATTATCGCAGACCTGTATCGAGAGTCTCAGATTTAGTTTACGAGCACGCAGTAAGGAAATATGGATATCATACTAACACACTGTGCCCTTTGATCGATCGTTCCGTCACTGTTTTCACAACTTTTCATCCCTTCCGACTTCTTTAACAAGAGACTAACACTCAATCCGCTACATTTCTGTTCCACAGGGCGTCGCTGAAATAAAACGAAACATTCTCATTGTTTACCTCTCCGAGAATGTGTGTCGCCCGCCGAAAGATGTTAATCTCACGCCGTACCGACTTTCCTCCACCCCCCCACCTTTCCCCGACCCTTCTTTATCCACCCTCAAACTTCGAAACCCTTTTCACTCGCCGACCTCACCCTCAGTTTATCCGCAACTCGCCGCGCCAAACCAATTTCTTCGGAAAAAGAAACTGCCGCGCATCGAAGCCGACAAAGCTCCCTCCCGACTCCGTCGAAGAGAAATCCGCCGCCGACGCTTATTAATCCGCGAACCTATTGTCACGCTCCTCCGGCCGATCCATTGTCCGACCGCGCTTCTTCCGTAACGATAATTAATGCGTGCAATTAAAGGCAATTATCCTGTCAACGGTGGCCGAAAATCGTCACCCGAAGGTTCCTCGATAATCCCGAATTCCGTCGAATCACTCAGGTCAGAAAGGGATGATGAAGGTGGAGGAGGGTGTGGGGGGGGAGGGTGTACTCTAATTTTTGGCTTCTCGCCGCTCGATCTAAATCCACCTTTGGGCTCCGTATTACGCCTCGATGAGCTCGCGGCGCGATTAGGTTAATTTCGTAACATCAAAGAGGGCCGAACGGTTCGCGAAAACGGTTTTGAGTTGAACGGCGTTCGGCAACGCATCCGCGTAAGCTCGCCTTCCCCCTCCTGCTTTTCGGAACCTTCCCCTCTGCCGACGGCGACGACTTCCCGCCTCTTATTTCGTTTCGGTCACCGGCCGCGACGCGGATCGAAGGGACAATTACCGAATCGGGGGAGGGTGAGGGGCGGACGGGTCGGAAGGGAAGGGGGTGGGGGGGGGGGGGGGGTGAGAGAGGGGGTCGAATCGATCGACACGTACAGCGCACGCGAGAGGACAGTTTTTCGCGAGGGTGAGAGCTTAGGCTAATTTCTGTGGGTCGGACTGTCGCGACTTTCGGGGATACGTTCGATATTTTCGAGGGTGGTTGGTTAAGGGAGGTTGGCGGTTAAGAATCGTTTTGCAGGTCCTATTCTGTGATTTAAACGATTAATTTGATAAATATTTAAGAATTTATTGCAGTTACCGAAGTTTAGGATGCTTATGTGTATTTGTGGTAAAATTTGTTTATGATGTTTTTTGGATAAAGAGATAGGTGATAAGGAAAATTTTAGAAAAGGGTTTTCTTTTAAGAGTTGTAAGCTTGATTCTTATAAAAAGTATGCAACGAACGGAGCTTTGGATTCTTCCTACCAAAGTGTGATGGAATTTAAGTACTTGCAGGATTGTATGGAGTAACTTCTATAATAACTGGCAATTATGCATAATCGTTGGATTAATCACATTAACCGTAACAGATTAATTAACAGTGCATTCACAGTCGATGGAAATATTGCGCTTAACATAATCGCTGCATGTACATCGCAAGAACAGTAATACGGATGTATTTCACAAGGTGACAGGTGGCGAATTCAAAATATTTTGTTCTTCTGAACATACAGTTTAAACGAAAGTAACATTTCAACTGGCATTTTCCGACACAAAAAACGAAAAGTACTATTTGGCTGATTGGAATTTTCCGACACAAAATAACACTATTTATCCCCGCATCAATGAAGCAAACACTATAGAGCTGACATTCTCCAACAGTGTTTTTCCAAACACCTTTATTACTCAAACAAATTGAATCATAAGTGGATATCAAAGTCCACGTATATTAATAGTACTAGAACACGGTACGGGAAGACATTCAGTTTTTCATCCTCATTATCCCATTCTTTGCGGCTCCTTTTTACGCGAAGTAAAACGAACGCACGTGCTTCATGTTCTCACAGACACACACACTTATATGAATACGATTGACGTGCGTGTCGGCGAAACTTAACGGTCACGACACTTGCGAATGACTGGACTGGGGGGGAAACGGTTTATCGAAGGTGAGTTCTCGCGAAGAACTTACTTGGTTCACTGACATTAGCGTCATCGCAGCGGCGACCTTGAAGTTAATATCTGTTTCATGCGAAACGTTCGGGCGGGCAATTGGAGGTCGGTTCGATTTCAATCGGCGGCGTGTGCCTAACGAAGTGTCCGCTTTCCCGAGAAGTCTAAGGTGATTAAGAAGTTGAGGAAAGATGGATTAATAACCGTGAATTGCGTAGAATCAGCCATGCACGCTTTGTCGGTTTGTTGACCGACTCTGCCCGATCCGGAATTTAATATGGCCCGACATACCATGATCAATCGTAATTACCGTGATTCGGTCGTGTCCGTATTTGTCAGAAGTTGGCAATTTGCCGTGACGGAGAGTCTGTTTTTGCCGGCTCGTCGAACGCGAGACGCGGATACGGACGATTTTGCGCAGATTTTATCGAAATTTAATTTGCCACCGACCCTCCTGATCAGCGCCCTTGGGCTCTGCCTTCGGAACGCATGGGGGCGTGGGCAATAAATCATAGGCTGCAAAGTGTGTCAACATGTTTACAGCATTGTATACATCCATTTCCGTCGGATCTGGCCAAGTTTTATTGTACTGATCGTGCATTGCTCAATTTTTCAGCCCTTTACCTACGATAGAGTAACTACAGTCGAAAGTGTTCCTCGACGTCGTACATTCCTTGTTTAATGTTTATCTCAATCTCTGTATATATCTCTTACAGACCCTGGCAGCAGAAAATATTGAATACGTGTGTCTAATGTTAATAAGACATTGAATCTGTTACTTTAGATTTGTATCAAATATGTGTTTTAGGTGTAGAATGATCTTTTTTTGAAATCTTCATTAAATATTTAATTTATATTTATAAAGAAATGTTTTGATGCATGATTTTGGTGCAGATGTATAATACTAAGCTTCCATCGAATTTACTTAGTGTTGTACTTTCGACTCTTAAATTTCAATGAATTTTAACAGAAAAACATCGACCTTTAGTAATTCGTTTGAAAACAATACAATTATAACATATTGAAGTTTAATAATAGAACAAAATTCTCGTGTCAATAACAAACGCTCGCTTCGGCACCGCTCCCGCTCGAAGTCGAACTTTTAATCCGGCAATTACATTCGCTGATGACGGCTTTCTGCGTTACCGCAGCTTTTGTTTATTGACATCGAGGGCGCCCTTTGTCCGAAAAGTATCCCTTCCTCGGGTTTCACGGTTTCCGAACGGCTCGCCCTTGACCGTGCCGTTTAACCTCCACTTTTGACTTCTCACGCGCGAGAGGGTTAAACGGTGATACGTCATGCCATTGTTCCGTCCGACTCTCTACAGAGAAATGAGGGGCGAGAGGGCCGACTCCGGGGGATTAACTTGTTGTGCTGTATTTCATGATATTCGCCCGGACGGTAGGGAAGGAAGAAGGGTGGGGGGGAGGGGGGGAGGGTGAGGGCACGATTTTTGACCTGACAAAGTACGGAAAAGAATGCGCGAGACGCATACCTGCGCCGGGTCGTGACAATTTTCGTTCGGCGTTCGTGAAAATTTTCGGCGACCCACGACATTGTTCGGCCGCGAAAGTTTTATTGTACGACGTCGCAATCGATCCCGGACGCCTCGGCTGTCGTAATGCGACGGTTTTTCGCCGGAATTTCGGCTAATCGGCAGGTCGACGATTTTCTACTTCCGATCATTTCGTAATCTTGGGGGTAAGCTTGGGATTCTACGTAACTTGCAGGTAAACGAGGGGCAATGCTATGCGACGATGTAATCTTCTGAGTTCTGAGATCTTTGATAGTTTAAGACTCGAACTACTGATCTGTATTCGTATTTTTATGTAATTTTTCGGAATGGTACGAATCAATGTGTTTAAATGGTAAATATTTGATTATTTACTTATCTTAGGTGCAGAATATTTGCAAAGATAAAATGGCTAAGTCGGACAGACGTCATACGGACCAACTGGTAGTTCTACCCTTGAAATGTGTATATTCACTGTTCCACACGGTATCCAACAATAATTTTTCAAATTTGACAACATCGGAAGTCTAAAAAAAATCCATTTGCCCGGAGTCCTACGCACGCCGTAATCCTCGTCGCGACGAAATGAAGGGGGCAAAAGTCGCATAACGGTACCACCCCCCTCTCGGCAGGACCGAAAATTCCGCGCGTCCAATATTTCGTCAAAATCCGCACCTCGCTCAGGTACAGGAAACTTTCGGGCAAGATTGACATCGGGCCACCGCTTTTTCCGCCGTTTAACGGCGTTCGCCTTTCGTTCGCTTCCACGGCAATAAACGTCGCTTTAGGATCCGTCACGTCCCTCCCTTTACTCCTCCTCCTCCCCCTCCCCCTCCCCACCCCTACCCTACCCTACCCTCAGCATGCGACCGTCAGCCCGAAGCCACGCGAATTGCCGGCCTAATGTCGATGCAGCGTCCCGCTCAATTATGGAAAAAATGTATCCAAGCACGGAGGGCCCCCCCTCAAGCTTTGACGAAGACGAATGTCAGTGTGTCAGGCGCTCTTCGTGGCCAGCGGGAGGGAAAAGTGGCGAGAGAGGGACAGAAAGAGAGAGTGAGTGAGTGAGAGTGAAGAGAATAAGTGTACAAAGGACAGAAAAGCTGAGAGGACACCGGAGCAACACGCGGGAGATACACGAATGCCAGGATAGAGTGAGTGAGTGAGTGAGTGAGAGAGGGAGAGAGATCACAGTCCGTCGGTGGGGGGAAGCGTAAAAAAGAGAAACAGGAGACGAAATGGGGAGAGTTGAGTTCATTCATAAAAAAGAAAATTATTACGCCAACGGAGAAGCGACTCCCGCAAAGTGAATAATACCTTCCACTCCCCCTCCTCTCATTCTCCCCCACCCCTCCCAGCACCACCACCACCATCGACTCCAGCAGTATTCAGCGGCAGCCTCCCGACTCGTGAACGACGATTACCCCCACCCCGCCGCCGCCGCGTCCTTGCAACTGTGAAAGATCTTCCGTGATAAACCTCCGACGATCCTGCCCCCCCCCCCCTCCCCCTCTTGTGCCACGCTGTACTCCCCTACCCCTTCGGCACTCTTCTACCCTACGAACGCATCAAATCTCGAAGTCCGATAGGGAATCCGACGAACTTCAACTTTCTCTCTCTCTCTCTCTCTCTCTCTCTCTCACTCTCTGCCTCTCTCTCTTTCTCTCCTGCCTACCCACCCGACTTATTTCCCCCTCCAGCCCCGCGCGCGCCGACTTCTTCGAGTCAAGCGGCGGCCGACCCGGCGGAAGAGGGCGAGGCGAGGAGATGACGGAAGTGAGCTAACACGGTCGCATACAAAGTTTCGAAAAGTCGCGCGGAAGAGAAAGAGAAAGTGAGTCTCTCCTCGAGCCGCGCGCGCGATGCGCGGCGGACGGGGAATCCGAATGTCCTTACGGGAAGAAAACTTCTCGCGGTACAGGCCAACTTTGTGTACATTCGTGTGTACCTCCCACACTATACCTGTCCGTATTATGTATACATAGCTACAGTAGAGTAGAAGGAAGAGAAGGGGGGAAGGGGTTGGTAGAATTCAGTTCGTGAATTCTTTCGACTCTTCATCGTTCGTCGCATTGCCGAACATTCGCGGGATTCGAGTCGCGGATAAGCCGAAGGCGTGGGGGGGTGGGGGGGAGGGGAATCGACCGGGGTCAACCGATGGCGAACGGTGGCCAATCGCGCGTCCCTTCCGCCTAGCGTTCCCTTCGGAGCGCAATTTTCCCAAACGTCCGTACTCCACTTTCACCCACTTTCGCGCGCTCGCCACGTTCCCGTATTTATCCCGTCTCTCTCCCGTTCTCTGAGAATCGTCCCCCCCACCGCCTCCGCTCGCCCCTCGCTGCTTCCCCCACTCTCTGCCCCTGCTACGCCCGATTCGGCCATTAGGCACGTTCGACTTTCGGTCCCGGGTCGCGAACCCCGAAATCCGCCGACAAAGCCTCGCCCCGACCCAAACTTCCACAGACGTCCCTTCCCCTCCCCTCCCCCTTCTCTCCCTCATCTCCCCTGCGACATCCGCCCCAAGCGTCAACCCCAGCTCGTCGTCGTCGTCGTCGTTGTCGGCGCAGACCGTCCGCAAGAAGCTCGCGATTCCATTCTCGTCGGCTCGCTAATCGTCCGACAGTCCAAGAAATTCACCCCTGCCGGCCGTTCCGAACGTTCGAACGTCGACGTCGACGACGCTGCGACGCTTCTCGTCATGTCGATCGCGAACGGCGTGTGGCTTGGTTGCGGAGTGAGAGAGAGAGAGAGAGAGAGAGAGAGAGAGAGAGAGAGAGAGAGAGAGGAGCGAAACTCAGGAAGAGAAGGCCGAGAGAGCCGCGGCAGGGCAAAGAGGTGGAGCGCAAAGGGGCCATGGAGCCGGAGGGACGCGGGGCAAAGGAAGTGTAGGACGGCCAGGGGGGTCACAGAGGGGGGGGAGGAGGGTCTCCGTGGAAATTTACCGGAGCGCGAGTTACGGGAACTTGCGCGTATAGCGTCGCGCGCGCGAAGAGAGGGTCGTCGACGAAGGGGGTCGGCCGGAAGGGGGATCCCGATGTTGGCGGCAGCGGAGGGCGATGCGAGCGGAGTGGCTCGGAGCGGGGGGAGATGTAAGGGGGGGACGAAGGGAGAGTTCGCTAGCGCGCCCTCGTATATACGCCGCGGGTCTCGCATCCGCGGCTACGAGCAAAGGGGCGCCAAGGGTTCGGGTCCGTCGTGTCGGGTGGCAAGTTGAGGAGGAGGTCGGCGAGGATGGGGAGGTTGCCGAGGACGGTGAGGAGGAGGGGGAGGGGGGGGGGGGGGAGTAAGAGGACTCCGACAGAGAGGTTAGGCTACGGGGTGGTGGGTGGTGATGCTGGAGGGAAGAGAGGAGGTCGAAGAGGAGCCGCGGCAGTAGGAGGAGGGGGAGGTAGTGGCAGGATGAGGGGTGGGGTAGTGCAGTATATACGCCGTGGCTCGCCGGAGGTCCACAGGGCGAGGGTTTGGGATGAGAGGTAGAGGAGGAGGATGGTGCGGGGGAGGGGGGGGGGGGTTAGTCGCGGGGTAGGCGGCCGAAGGAGAGGCCCTCTGTCCTTCTCTCGTCCTCTAGCACGTGTCGTTTTGCGTCTTCGTGCCTCTCTCTCTCTCTCTCTCACTCTCTCTCTCTAGCTGTCCTCTTTTCTCTCCCTCATTCTCTCACTCTCTCTCTCTCTCTCTCTCTCTCTCTCGCTTTCGCCCGCAGTCAGCCAGCTGGCCGCATCTTCGTCCGACGCGCCCTCTCGCGCGGCTTCCGTCTCGCTCGCGGCGTCTCGCTTCCCTCCTATCGTTCCGCTTGCCTGTGTATGTGTGTGTATGCGCGTGTGGGTACGGTGTGTGCAAGCGCGCGGGCGAACGCGCGCGCTCGCTCGAGCGCGTGTACGTGTACGTGTGTGTGTGCGCGCTCCGGTCGCTCGGTGTATTCCGCGGTAAACGACCAGGCCTGGTCGGCGGACCCTCGCATGGCCTGCAGCTGTCTCCTAACCCCCTCTCGTTCCACCCCCTTGCCCTTCTTCCGACGCTACTCCTCCTCCCCGCCACCCCCCTCCGGACCCTGCGCACCCGCGGATCCCACCGTTCGTTCTACGCCACCCTGCACACCCTGCTGGATGGCGAGAGTGAGAGAGAGAGAGAGAGCTGCGTCCTATGTACTAGGTACCCAGGGCCGACTAAGGGAGAGATCGGGTGAGCCCGTAGAGGCGCTCACGCACACACACATGTATATGTATATATAGATATATATATACGTGCGCGAGGCTGGTATGTATGCGAGGTAGAGGTAGCTACCCCGTAAATACATAGCTCGCAACGACCGACCGACCGACCGACCGACCGACCGACCGCGCGGGGCCTCGGACGACCCGAGGAGCGGAGGAGTTAACTCGCGACCGGAGAGAGAAAGCGTGGATACCTACCTACCTACCTACCTACCTACCTTCCATCCATCCACCGTGCCCAAAGGTGCCCGGCGAGCGGCCGAGAGAAGCCTCTCTCTCTCTCTCTCTCTTCCTCTCTCTCTTCCTCTCTCTTCTTCTCTCTCTCGCTCGCCTTCCATCCCCGGCGACGAGCCACGGTTTGCGTGAGAATAAAATCATCGGCCGAGGCGAAATTTCCGAGCCCGATATCGATACTGTACGCAGAGGCTGCCCCGGAGGCTG
Organism: Anoplius nigerrimus; assembly: GCA_914767735.1. Lineage (NCBI taxonomy): Eukaryota > Metazoa > Arthropoda > Insecta > Hymenoptera > Pompilidae > Anoplius > Anoplius nigerrimus. The sequence goes on from OU612086.1 coordinate 1,725,345, forward strand.
TTGCCGAGAATTTTCGGCGAGCCCGACGACGTTCCCTCGTCTCGTCGAGTTCCAAGAGGCAGAGAAGCGAGGAGGCAAGAGGATGGTTGGATCGGGGGAGGAGGAGGGGGAGGGGGGGGGGAGGAAGGATCGCGTGGGATGAGAACACGAGAGACGATGCGAGGCTGACGCCGGGGCGCGAAGGTGAGAGCAGATGGCCGACAGCGAACTTCGGACCGAGAGGCCCCGAACGAGGGTAGACAGAGAGAGTGAGAGAGAGAGAGTGAGTGAGGGGGAGAGAGAGGGGGGACGATCCTTCGGTCGGTGCCGGACGGAAACCGGGGAATCGATTTTCGGCCTGGGGCCGCGCGCGCGCTACGTTTAAGGCCTCCGCGCGTACCCGTGCGACGCGGTTCGGAAATTAGCGACGTTGCTCTCTCCCCCCCCGAACGCTCGACTATAGGTCGAGAAACGTGTCTCCCGAGCGTGTCCCGAGCGTGTCCCGAGCGCTTCCCGAACGTTTCGTCCCTCGAAAAATAACGTCCCGCCGCGCGGCGGTCCTAATTCGTGAACGTCCGTGAAGGTCTGCAAGGGAAGAGGCAGGGTTCAGGGGAGGGGGCGGTTGTTGTTCGAAGATCGCACTTCCCCCTCCCCCCGCCCCTTCTTCGTTCGTCATCCACCGCGGTCCTACCTCTCCTACCACGGCTGCACTCGTTAACGGCGTCAAATGGCCCGGGGCTCCTCTTATCATAAATCCCTTACGAGCGTTCGAAAACGTTTACTTCTCGGCGGCCGTATATCAGCGAGCAGAAAGGGACGACGCTCGGGCGGGACGGAAGAGAGAAAGCGAAAACGGGGCGAGAGAGCGAACGGGATGGGTGGGATAGAGAGAGAGTCGAGTTATAGAAGTGGGTCGATCCTATCTTTCTACTTGGGGTGGCGACGCGTTTGCAACAAGTGCGAGAGACGATAGCTACATACATACATACATACATACATACACGTGGGTACGTAGAGACGAAGATACATACATACATTCGTACGTACGTACGTACGCGTCCCCCCCTCAATATAGATACGTTACTACACGTACATACGTACATTCGAGATTCAGTCTGGCCCGGCACAATTCCATTCATCGTCGAAACATTTCCAACCAGATGCCTCAACGATCGGCGCGCCGGCCCAAAACGCAAATTATCGAGTTAACCGGGCACACGCGTCCGTGTGTCGGCACACCGATTCACGTCTCAAAACACATTCGCTCCGTGTGTATCTGTCTCTGGTTGTGTGCGTCGCTGCGGGCAGCGCGGGCGCAAAACGCGGAAGGACGAGTCAACAGAAATTGTCTTTGCGAAGTAATTTTAATTAGATCGCGTAATAATATCCGTCGTCCTCCCGTGTTTCGCTCTAATTGTTCTCCATTAGGCGCTCTCGCTCTCTCTCTCTCGCCCCAGTAGCGGCGAGTGTGTGTGTGTGCCCTTGTGCGTGTACAGTCGTTCGCATGACTGAGGGCTGACTGCCGTTGCCGGAGTCTGTATATTCCATGTACAGTTATACATTCGGCGTATAACGCGGGCGCTTGCGTATAGATGTACAGATATGTGCACGGTCGTTCGTACACAACGCGGCGAACCACTCTCGCTTACTCGCACACACCCCCGCCCACACACACACACACACACACATACACAGCCATATACACACGAGACACAGATAAACGTGTACGAGCGTGCGCGGCATAAACGCAACAAGTTTCCTTTTTATACGGTGACCTACGGGGTTATTCAAAAGGGAACCGAAAGCAAGAGGGACAGCGTTATTACGATGAAAGGCCACGAGGGAAGCTTATCGTTCCGCGGGAGTAAGAATCATCATTCACTTTTTCGCCAGAGGATCCGTATCGGAATCCGTCGCTCGGTTTTGTCCTCCTCCACTTGACATTCCGGATTTCTCGATCAATCGACACCGTATCGGTATCGTTCCTTCGTTCGTCCGTCGATTACGCTGTCTTTCGCCGGCAAGATTAGAGGTTATGTTCGTCCAACGGCTAATTCGGGTATTGATTGAATGAGCAGCGAGAAGAAGTGGAGGGACAGCGGAGTGAATGAAATTGGAGCGGAAAGCGTCGGAGGAGATTAAATATGGAAGGGGTGTGTTTTTCTCGCTGCAGGTCGGTCGAAAGTTGCGCAGGAAGCGTCGGCGAAACCGTCAAAGCCGACTGTGTCTCGCACTACGCGTCCTACGGGGTATTACTTTCCCAGGCTGGCCGGGAGCGGGAGCGGGAACGGGAACGGGTCGTCGGTGTGATTTTCTCTCGGCAGTGCTCGGATGGGTAGTTCCTAAACTTCGGACCGCATACAGGCCCCGGCAACAAGCGACCGTGCGCAGGCAATACTGCCGGCAAAAGGAAGCGGGGAGGGAGGGTGGGAAGCGGGCTGGAGGGAGGAGGGGGTTGGATGGAAGAAAGGGTAAGAGGGGGTGGGGAACTCTCACTCTTTTCAAACTCGCACGCGCACCCGCGCGCCCCGAACAATGAAGGGTGAGGTTGGCGGACGTTCGTCAAAAATAAACCCTCCAACCCCTCGCGACAGAGGGATTCCTGGAACCCGCGATCCGCCCCCGGAATTCCGGAAATCGTCATCGATGATGTTCTGGGAAGCGGGGGCACACGAAATGGCCGCCGACGGGGCTGAATTTTGACGGCTAACGGCTGGAAATTTCGCTTTCCGCGATTTTCCTGAAAATTCGATTTGACGATCGTTCACTTTTTTGCTACAGAGTCGGCGAACGGAAAGTATTGTGAATTTTTTCGAAAGGCTCATTTTCGAGTTGCAGACATTGCATTCCACCACTTTCAAATTCGTTCAAAGAAGAATTCGAAATTTTTTCGATTTTTTCCCGAAATTTGTCATAAATGCGTATTTTGGCCAGGATTTACTCGAAAACGGGGCAGCCGAAAGAGGATCGCTAAAAAAAAAGCGACATCGATCCGGCAGATAAAATTTTCAAACCCCCCTCCCCCCAATATCCGTCGCGCGGCAAATGTGTTAACGAAGGGACATACGCGCCGTAGCGAACCGCATGGGAGTAAAACGTAACAGGTTTAGCGTCATGCAACACGCTGAAGCGCCATTAAACAGTTAATGTGGATATGATGCGTATTAGCGAACAAAAGGGAGGCGCTGGCTGCATTATTAAATTGTTCCCGATTGCCGGCTGACAGTGCGGCCAACGCAAAACTCACTCCGCGAGCGGCGCCTCTCTGCGAAAATTGTCTGCCTTTTTCGCCCTCTCCCCTCCCCTCCCCCCATCGCATCCTCCCCTCGCCGCCTTCCACCTCCCCACCTCCAGCGCCTCCCCGCTCGTCCTCCCGCCCAACGGTGTTTCGCTCGCCGACCTAACCCAGTTTCCCGCTCATCCCGCTGTTTTTACTTTCACTCATTGCCATTGAACTAAATCTCATGCCGAGTTTCAATTACTCAAGTTGGCGGGAGCTCTTTGAAACATATATAAGCCGCGGCGCTGGGGCCCGCCTGTCTGTCCCGCAATGAAACCGAGTAGAACAAATCGAATCGGGTTCCGACATCATCCGCATTCACCCGACTCCGCTTACTGGCTGCCTGTTGCTCTTATTAGAACGTTATTATATCACGGAATGCGCCACGCTACCCGCCCTCCCACCCCCCCCCCCCCCCCCCCCCCCACCCCCCGGCCCGCCTCCAACCCTCCCATCCTCCCTCAGGGTCACCGCCCTCCGCTTTACTTTCGTTTTCCGACTGTTTAGTAGTCCGTTACTTTTACGACTCCCCGCCGTGCGAATCGCGGCGCTCGTCGACGTTTTACTGCCTTTTCATGCTTCCGCGCAGCTTTATCAAATTGCGGAACGCTTTTCGGCGGCTAACTGTTGCCGATGATAATTGGCCAGTGCCGCGTCGTTTTCCGCCGTTTCGCACCTACGCTTCGAAATGGGATTGCGGAGGTTAAAAACGGTGAAAGGGAATTTTTGGTGGTGGCGGATTTTTGAGAGACTAATGTTGGTTTTTGCTATCTTTTGTCGATTGTTTCAGATTATTGTTAGATTAGATAGGAGGTTGGCAAGAAAGTAGTTTCCGTTTTCTAGTAACACATAAAACTCATATTTCTATTGAAAGAATAGATTTTTATCGATATTACATTTTCGACTTTGTTCCCTAACTTAAATTGACCAATATCAAATGCCGAAAGGAAAATATCCGAACACTGACAGAAGTTCTTCAAAAAGATTTAAATTTGAAAACCGAAAATACTTTCTTGCCAACCCAATAGCAAAATTAGCAGATTTCATTTTCGAGACATTATTGTCCACCGTGTCAATACCTGCCTTTTGACTCTTCCATTAGAAGTTCATACCAAAACTACCCCTATCTGTTTACCATACAAACTAAGCTATCTTTTTCCTTGTCCAACCAACGCATGTTCTCCAAATCCTCTATTCCACCTTCCATCCACGGCAATCCTAAAAATTCTTTCCAACATTCAAACGAGCGTCCAACCCGCCCGAATTCAACCCTTGTCAAACCGAATCGCCGACGAGAGCATACCCCGGGGCGCCATATTTATCAAGCGTCGTACGAGCCGCTAACGAAGGCCAGTTTAAAAAGGGCCGTGTGCGCCGGATGTTTGCGAAAACGAGCGCATGGATACGGGCGCCGTTCGATCCGTCGAAGTGGCCACCCCTGCGCGAAAGGAAGGAGTGTAGGAGGGGTAGAGGGGGGGGGGGGAGGGCTCTGCGGATCAGGTGTCCGCACTTCCGTTTCCCGGATCCGGTACAGACTCTCTCTCTCTCTTTCACTCTCTGTCGACAGGAAAGCGATCACACGAGTCTGCGATCTCAACGGTCGATCACGTGACCAGAAGCTGACGAAGTTTCCTTCATCATCGGAGAAAAGTGCGACGGGCATCCGTCCGCTCGCGCGTCCCACGACGCTGCGAAGCGTATGCGCGCGCAGACGGGCGCGTACGACGACTGACTAGTGTTGAGAGCTGCGAGTGCGTGCAAGAGCGCGCGCGCGCGCGCGCGGCTGGCGAGCGAGCGCTCGCGCGTCCACCTGCGCGGGAAGCGCGCACAGTTCGCCGAGCGGACCGGAAGGAGGGTGGGCGTCGTGCGTCACGCGAAAAAGATAGACGACGACGACGCGCTAGGTTGCCGCTATCGAGAATATTCGACGCCGAATTGGACGCACGGGCGTGCGACTTAACGCGTGTAGACGCGCATTGACGCGCATTGACGCGTGTTGACGCGTGTGGACGCGTGGGCGTGCGTAAGTCGAGCAACGGTTCAATCGACGACTCCCAAAACTAAAATCGATTCCCGCCACCCAGAATGCCCGGAATTCTTCGAGGCTGCAAACGAGACGCGCGCTTATCGGGCCGCCGTATCGATTCGCGATTATCGCCCCGCGCTGATAACGGGAAGCTCATTCCCATCCTCGGCAGCGCCGGACCCGAGCCTCGGCCAGGCTTCCTCTTCAGCCTCCTCGACTGACCCGAGACAAAGAACGCCTCTCACGAAGGCTCACTTCCCGTCAGCCGAGCCCACAGCGACTCCCTCGCAACGAACACCCTGCCACTTCTCGAATCCTTCGGTTGACACATCCTATACCTCATACCCCACCCCCCCACGCCCCCGAAAAATCGAGTAACGTCTCGCAACGCGGAGACGGTCTCCGTTTCAGCCGACGCCGAGCGTATCTTCGGCGTCCTTCGAGACGACGACGGCTAGTAGGAGGAGACGCTGGAACGTCGACGATGGCGGAGTAGAGAGAAGGAGGATGACGGGGTGAGGGCGCAGGCACGGCCGGCGGGGGGGGGGGGGGGGATAATAATTAAGAAAGCGGAAGATATGCGGGCGGAGAGGGAGGCTAAAAATGGAGTTGGGGGAGGCCGAACGAGGAAGGGGGTGCTGGAAGGCGGCGGACGATGAGGCGGTGGGGGGGAGGGCAGGGAGAGAGGAAGGCTGACGAGAGGCTCCGGGGGAGTAGAAGGGGGGATGGTGGAGGAACCGAGGGGGGAAAGGCCACGGCGACGAGGTGGCTTCTGTACCTGAGGGCGATTCGCGCTGGTATATATGGCGGTTATATATCTTCGGCGGGCCACGTCGTGGAAGCACCGACCGTTTCTAGGTAGTCGGGATCGGCCTTGCTCCCTCCCTCCACCCTTCTCCCCCTGCCCTCCCCGTCGTCGACGAGGCTCCACTCCCTTCGCCCTGGCCCCGGCTTTATACCCAAGCACCGACCTCACTCTCCTCTATCCAACGGACTCGTCTTGCTCCTCTTTTCCTTCCGCCGCGCCGAAACTCATGCCCTCCCCCCCTCTCTCACTCACTCTCTCTCTCTCTCTCTCTTTATCTTTGTCTCTCTCTCTAGCCCCTTCGATCTGCCTCTCCCTCTCTCTCTCTCTCTCTCTCTCTCTCCGCATTTCTGTCCCTCTCGCCTCGCCCTTTTCGTCCCTAGCCGTTTCGGCCTTCTTCTGCGCTCCGCGCGCTCTTCCCCCTCCCCCTCCTCTTCCACCTTTACCTTCTCCACCTCCTCCTCCTCCTCCTCTCTTCCCTCCCGCGAAATGCTCGTCGGGTTAATCTGCGAGACAGCTGTGCCGGGGGTATATACACCCTCTTGCCTAGGTCTGCTCCTTTATTGCCGCGTCTTCTCTTCTTTTTTACGTCATTATTAAAGGCGCGCCCCGGCGACGAAGCTTTCGGCCGCGGCTGCTATATAGCCGAACGAAGGAGGAGGGGAGGGTGGAGGGGGAGCAGGGTAGGATAGGAGCCAGAGCAAAGGGGGGGAGTGGTTCTAAACCTGGCCGCCTCCGCTCTCTTATTCTAAATTATCCGGATACCTGAGTCCCGAGAGCTGACGGCGCGCGTTATCGTCCTGGTGTCCCCATCTCTCCACCCCCTCCCGCCACCCTCCCCGACCACCCCTCTTTCGATAGGCTCGGGTCCGATCTCTCGATTAGAATCCTCCGCATTCCCAAGGCCGTTTGCGCGACTATCGTCCGCCCCTACGGGGGGAATTTCGATTGTCTCAACGTTTGGCCGACCATCGGAACTCTGTACTCTATCAGCGTGCGCGCGCGCGCGCGCAGTCTTCGTGGCTGGCCGTTTCGACAAAAATTCGCGTAATCGATGTGTCACGTCGACGCTCATCCACGGATCAGTACGGGATGCCGGAATCACGGTCAATTCGCGATAGCTCGACCTTAATTAAAAGAACAACCCTCCCCCCCACACTCTACCCTCGCCCACCTATCTGCCCACGTATACGTCACCCCCGTCTAATGGCCCATAAACTCGCATCTGTCCCAGCTCGCGAGACACCCTCTCACTAGCCAACCCCCCCCCCCCCCCCCTCCCAGCCCCCAACTCTCCCCTCGCCCTCTCTCACTCTCTTTGGACCCCTACGCCTTAGCAGCATCCCCGTCGCGGCGCGTGAAAGTCGAAAGTGCGCCCCCCGGTCCGCATCCCTCCCTTCTCCCCTGGAGCCACCCCTCTCTCTCTCCACTGCCGCCGGACGAACACGGCAGCGAGGCCATTTCCGTGGACGCGTCCGCGATAATCGATGCGAGAATCGCTCGTGCAAACGGAGGGTGGCACCGTCCGTTAGCCTTTCCGCGTATGCGAGCCGTGGGTACCGGCGTTGTCGTCGTCGTCGCCGTTCGAAGAGAAAAGGGCCATGGAGGGAGAGAGAGAGAGAAAGAGAGAGGAGGTGAGAGAGAGAGAGAGAGAGAGAATGAGGCAGGGGTGAGAAAGGGGAGAAGGGTCGGGGAAAAGCGCAACGAGGGAAAGGCAAGATGGTCGAGGCGAACAGAGAGAGAGAGAGAGAGAGAGAGAATGAGAGAGGGAGAGAGAGAGAGAGAGGGTCGGCTCCATCGGTTTTCCCGTTACTTCGACCAAGTCGTACCTAACTTATCTGCGCTTAAAGCCGCCCCTTCGGCGTCCCTTCGGGGGGGCCGCCCGCTGCGCGACGAACGAAAATGACGCCGTTGCCGCGTCGGTGTCGCGACGGCGACCGGGACGGCGTGGAGAAGAGTGGTAGAGGAGGAGAGAGGAGGGGTAAGGGGGGGGGGGGAGGACGCCGTCATCGACGGACGCACGCGGTCGGGAAGGACGACGGGAAATAAATTACGCTTGGGGCTCGGCCGGATGCCGAGCGCGAGAGGCGACCCGAAGGCTTCTTGCCGAGGACGGAGGCTCTGAGGTTCGCGAGAGGGGAGGGCTGGAGGCAGGGGAGAAATCGCAGGGGAAGGATCGCGAGACGGTGATTAGAGGACGGGGGTCGCGCTGGAGGTCGAATTTGGAATTTTGAGGCTAGGGGTTGATTTTTGCAGACTACCGCCGCCTAACAGCCTCTGGGCTATAGGGTGGCTGACATTTTGGATATCGATTGGGAATCGGGAGCAGATGTCAAACGTGCAATGGGAGGACGCTACGCAACAACAATCTTCGTTGCATGCTTCGCGTTGAATTACTTTACGAAATTGTTGGTTTCACTTTAAGCGTGCTAGTTAACATGGCGTGTGCCGTCGTCGTTAATACTTTTAGCAACTAAAGATTTACGCAGACACGGTGATCTAGGCTAGAATGGATTTGAAAAAATGAAAAACGGATAACACTCGCGTGTGCCACTCTGTCTGGATTTGTTAAGCTATAATCTGCCAATTGCGACGCAACAGTCTTGCCTTTCCAGGTTGAAGAGCTTCGATGTAATCGACGAACCGTAATGATCTGACAACCTTTCACGCCGAAAGCTGCGCGTGCGAAGAATTCATCTTCACCTTAACGATGAGCGATTAGCAAAAAAGCGCTGGGAGGAGGGAGGGGGAGGGGGAGAGAAATGGCAGTCGGACAATTTGCACGGGAGGAAGTGCGTCGCGCCTTAAAACCGGGGTGATTCGGGCATAATCCGTTGCGGGAGAAGGTCGGCCGAGGCCTTTTAATAAATGGCAGTCGGCGTCGTATAATGGAAACGGTCACGGTGCGTAATCGCAGCGATTTTCTCGTCCGCGGTCGCCGGCTGCGAGCCGGTCCTCGAGCTTGGCCATCTGTGCGGCCGTGGCTAACGGAATCGAATTAAAACTTGACTTGCCACTGTCTACCGAATCCGTCGCGAGCCGTCGTCGATCGCCGGAAGTCGAGGATTCGAAGATCCGAAGAATCGGACGACTGCTCTGACAGTTTGGTATTTTCGAGAAAGTGGTTCTTTTCAGAGTTAGGCATATTATATAACATACATATATATATTATATGTATAACATACATGTATGTATCGTCAAAAGAAGAGTATAAATGATGATAGATGACTGATTTTGATATTTTTGTTCGTTTTATGTGGATCTTGTTGCTGGAAGAGGTGTTTGGATTATGAAATGTGTGAAGGCATGTTTACGGGTTTGTTATAATTCACGGTTGCGACAATGATTGCGAGAGTGGCAGGAAGTGAAAGATCTGGGGAAGATTCGGTCGAGTTTATTTTCAACTCTCGTTTGCTCTGGTGAGAGACGATTCTGAACGAACGATAGAGTTTTACGATTGTTTCGTCAGTAATCGTAACGTAAGGATTTTTCAATTGTTGAATGATGAACACAGATTAATTATCTGTTTTATATTATTTTATTTCGATTTTGCAATACACTACTGCACAGTTTACACCATCAGATAATACCTGTAATACTATAATTGAACGATAGTTACATGTATAGTAAGAAAAGGCCAGTGATAACTGAGAAGAAGAGACATATTGTGTTTACCTGAGACGCGATGAAAGGGAGAGGGGATGAAGGTCTGGTAGTGCGATTGTGAACAGAAGAGTCCTCAGAAGCGACAGTGAGTGGGTGGCTAAAGCTTTTGAAAATAAAGATCCGTTACGACACTTCTTGCCCGCCCGGCCGCGAAACAATGAAGCAGAACTCGAAATTTGGCTTTTGTGTTATGTATGAGCCCGAGCGAATTGGACGGGGTCGGATGTTATCTCGTCGGTCCTGGGGTTCCGTCCATTTGCCGGGATAACGGAAAACAAGCTTGAGTCCTGCTCGTTGAGTTTGACAATTCGCCTCTGTATCGATCATCGCGATCGATGGACCGTGTGGAAGCTTACTGCCGAGTCTCGATTAGCCATGATCAAACCTGCAACATGATGTAACGAGCAAAACGATAGGAGATATAATTGCAAAAAACAAACGTGTCAAATGCATGTTAAAGTTAGTTGTTCATAAAACAGTATACGAAGCAGGAAAAAAAAACTTTTTCATCGGTCCATATACGCAATTATATGAACCGTTTATTTTGAAAGTGGTGTAAGTTCATATTTAAAAAAAATTGGGATATTATAATTTATGGTTAATGTAGAACAAACTTTTTATTTGTCATATATTTTTTAAATATGGACTTACATGGTCCATATATGGTGTAAATCCGTGCAATGTATATAATGACGTAATTTGTGATTAAGTTAGTGTAAACTTCTTACTTTTGCGATACCTCATTCATTTTCTAATGTCTTACATCACTTTCAAAATACACCGATTCATATCTTGACGAAACTAAATACTGTGAAAAATCAGAATCCAAATTAATTTACGAAATGAACGAGTCTTGCCTCACTTATCTCATTAACGACAATCGCATGCGAATACCTTATTTACTCCGTTACTGCGCAGCAGCTATACGGAACGAGACATTAATTCGTTTCCCCCCCAACTCTAAAGCCACGTACGAAAATCATCAAGTCAACCCAGCGTACCCACTGCGATCCAGCGCTACCTGCGACCGCAAACAAAGCCGTGCAAAAAAAAAAAAGAGTGGATCGAAATCCTCGTTTCCTCCGTACACTCCATACGCTCGAACGGTACTCCGATTAAGAATACGGTCAGCGTTCGTTACGTCACTCCACCGACGCGACGAGGCGCCCCTGGCTCTTTGTCCGCCGATTCCGCGCCCATTGTTTCCGGCGAAGGAAGAGAGCATGCGAAAGACGGAGGTGTTCGGCACGCACACGCCGTTTTCGTGTCGTTCACGCGGGAAATTCGAGCGGCCTTCCCCGTAACGAGAAGCGCATATGGACGACATCGGCGGGCAGAAAGAAGTGAGAGCGGCCGAGCGAGCGAGTGAAAGGGACGGACCGAGCGAGCGAGAGAGACAGAGCGAGCGAGCGAGCGAGAGGTACGCAGGCTAATGCGCACGCACACTGGCACGCACACGCCAGCCGGCCTATAAAAGTGCCGGGCCGGAGTCTGTGTGCGTGACGTGCGTGTGCGCCGGGCGAACTTTATACCTTCGTCGCGCGAATAAATTATCGGATTACCGATTATCGTCAGCGCTGACAAAGGAATTGGAACGACCACGGCGTGTCCTTATGTTATCCGCTCCACGGCTGGCGTTAATAAATCCTCGGGCGAATTGTGCTCGCATAGAGGAGAGGACGGGAAATATCGTTGCAGGTTCGATTGCAGAGGTAAGGTTAGGAAGATGTGATAATCGTTTGACGTACACTGGCGAGCTACGCATTGGGGGGGGTGCCTTGTAAGGTGTTTCATTGTTCTTGGGAGATTGATTCGCTTTGATTGTAGTTCTGCTTTAATGCTATTCTGTATTGGGAGGGGCGGGGGGCAGGTTGAGGATGTTTCGATGTTATGAAGAAATTCTTGGTATTATCTTGGTATTATCTTAAGAAATTATATTTTAAGGTTAGAAATCTGTGCAAGTGATCGCGGTGCAGACTGAGAATGTTACTGTTATCACAAGCAGTCGATCGAAAACCATATTTACCCCTGCATTCTGACTCACATTCGGTCAGGATTGAACCGTGACAATCGTAAACAGAGTTATTGCACATCAGCAAATTTTGAAGTACGATAAGCGGCAACATCGGCCCTAACCCAGAAATCATAATTTAACTTAATAAAGGCCTTCAACTCTGGCAAATTGATTACTTACGGGCCACGCGTCAATATTTGCCGAAACACATTCCGACGCAAGGGTCGAACGTTTGTCGAACCTGACGTTCGTAGCGTGGCGCGGGCATAAAAGTGGATAGTTCGGAAAATTAGGTAGCGGCTTAACGCTCGCACAAACCTCCGCGGCCAGTAATAAGTCTCTTAACCTCCGGTAATAAGTCCAGTCACCGATCCGGCCCTAAGCAGCGCTCGATAATTGAACATTACGTATTCCGACGCTTACACGTCCAATCCCACCTAATACCTCGAACTTGCCTCCTGCCCAACCTACGATTCACCACTCCGAGAAAGCCAGTCCACAGTCACTCAACTTCCGCAAAAAAAAATCTGAATCCATCCAAGGTATTTACAAAATTTCATGGCCCGCTCGAACTCGAGCGAGCCACTTGATTCGCGACCAATTCGCTCTGTCATTTCAATCGTCATCCAAACTGCCTGCAGGCCAATTGTCGGTCTCGTTTGCGCTGGCCTCAAAGTGAGAAAGAGGCCGGTAAAAGGACGGTAAATCCGCAGGCACGCCGAAGAGAAGCCACGGCAACGCTCCGGTCATCGGGGCGGTCGCGTTTAATACCTTATTGCAATTATATTAATATTTAATGTGTACCTAATATGTTCCTAATGCGCGCCAGCACACACACTCACGCTCGCGGCACATAATCGGCCCGGGCAGCGTTCGCGTGTCGAATCGATCCCGTTTGATTACCCCGCTGATGTTGAATTAGTTATAGACTTCCACAGAGGGGGGGGGGGGGGGGGGTGGAGGGTAGGAGCGGGAGGGGGGGTGGACGCGGAATTATGATTCATTTTGATATACGCCGACCAATTAATATTTGCGCCAGTGCGCAATATGTAAATATACAGTAATCGAGTGCTTCTCTTCCGCCGCGTTTGACCGACGAAATGAAATGAAAGTCTAACGATGGTGGGCGATTTGTTACGGGCGAACGATGATTACCACTCTCTGTAGGACGTATTTTTTTTTTTACTACCTTTCCCTTCTACCTCTTATCTGCGAATTCGCGAGTCTCTCGGCAAAGCGAGTCACGCGCGTCTCGATGGCAATAATGCCGGGAGAGCGAATAAACTGCCGGTGGAAAAAAAGCTCAATGGGAAGTGGGGAATTCATTTTTTTCATATCGGGACGAGCTTCCGCGAAAAAATGTCATCGAAGATTGATCGGTTTTACACGTCGCGCGTGCCTCTCCTTCGGGGGGCAATTTTTTTGAAAGCAGAACGCTGTATTGCACAACTTCATATTCTGCGGGCAGTGACGGGAAATAAAAAATTAAAAATCAGTAACAGCGCGGCGGAAAATTAGAAGATCGAAAATGGAAGCGGTTCCCGCCGGGGGTAACAAAGGCCCCGTCGCGTTCCGGAGCTCTTTGTCGCCATTGTTTGCGCGGTGGAAACAAATGTCGAAAATTCTGAGCAATTTGTATTCCGCTGACATCGGACCGCCGGCGAGCGAAACGGTTGGGACCTTTACTCGATATCTAATGCGTAAATCTAATTCTGCTCTTCGACGAACGTCAGGCTCGCATCGTTCGCGCCGCAAGAAGGCACGAGAATGCCAGGCATCCCTCTCTCTCTCTCTCTCTCATTACAAAATAAATTCACTCCCCAACCGTTCTCACCTCGAATCAACCTTATTAATGCGTTAAACGCAATTCACTCGACAACCGCCGGCGGTTACACAATCCATGGCAAAGCGAGCCGACGAACCGACCAAAACAACTCTCACACCCCTATTACAGCATACAATCATCCCCCGACATTCTCAACACGCCTCAACCCCCTCCCCATCCCGATAGCTCGAACCCGGTCCACTACGAAATTAGCATCATTTACACTACCCACATTACAGCGGCGAATCATCCTCAACATTCTGCGCTCAAACTCAACCTCAATACCTTGAACCTCCCGGGTCCGGTCTAAAATTAGCGTCATTTACCCTAGCCGCATTACAACAAACCGTGAACCACCGCCATCCGCCGTACCAATTCCAATTCCAGCCCATCTTCCCACCCCGGTCCACCCCCGAGCGAGCGTGGATAGACTCTCCCAAAATCCGAAACATCAAAGCCCGCAACGTCGTCTTCCGGTGGCATACCTGCGCCCGCCCATGGTCCCATAACCTATCTCTCCCGACCGCGCGAGCCTCTCGGCCAAAGTCGTTCGCGATCGTGTCTCATCGAATGCCTTTGCGCTGAGAATAAATAGCCCGAACCGCAGTTTGATCGGTGCGCGCCTTTGTTCGCTCGCTCGCGAAACGGCTGCGAGCCGCTCCTAATTGACGGCTCTCACGATTTTTACCTCTCCGCCGTCTCGGCCCGCCAGGCTGCCTCCCCTCCCCTCTCGCGCGCCCCCCCACCACCGACCGTCCGACTCCTCCGCCTCGATTCTTTCCCGGCCGCCGAAGTCCATCGAAGGCCGCGCATGCAAAGCGAGAGGAAAAAGCTGCCTGAAAGTGGAACGAAGATAGGGAGATTGTTTATGCTACGAATATGGAGCGGGAGGGAGGAAGAGGCATTTAACCCCTTAACGCACGGTTTCTTTGAAACAATAATGTGTTATAGCTTACAATCCTATATAAATTATAAGTGCCAGTAAAACGATTTCTTTCTTCTTAGCTTTCACATTGTTATTTTGAATTCTCGATCATATTCGAGCGTGAAAAATTATAGCAGCATGAAGTACAACGCCGCTCGAATTATCTCGAGCGTGCACGTTAAGGGGTTAAGGCTTTTTGATAGGAGCATTGTCCGGCGTCTTTAGCGTGAAGTTGGCCGATATGGACGGTCTGCGAGGAACTTCAGGGTGTTCCGGCCGCGGGGCGTATGGAAATATGGGTGTAAGTGTCGAAATTGGGACGGTTCGATAATTATAGATCGCTTCGGCCCTCGTGTGGTAGGAGGGTTGTGTATGTGTGTGTCTGTGTGTGCGTGCGATCGACGTGCGACGTTGTGTGCGCGCGCGGGGATGCAAGTATCGAAATTAGGGTGGCTTCGACGATCGCGTATCGTCGGATGCTTGTTTTAGTAATATTACATTGTTAAGTATATGGCATTACGCGGCACCGTACAGAGCACTCGGTAGGCAGTCGTACGCGACGGAAAGTATTGAAATTAGGGTGGTCCCGTGATTACGGATCGTTCCGTCTTGTATTAGTGGCATTACGGCGCTAAGTGTATGGCATTATCGGTACTATCCGGAATGTGCTATAATGTCATGACGAAAGCTGATGATTATCAGCGCCGAGTGGAAGTCTCTCGCTACCGCGCACTTCTCGGCGACGGTAAACTTGGCAAGGTTAACAATTTTCTTAGCTTCGCCCGTATAATCGCACCGTATTGCCAATACCGTCCGAAGTTTTACCGCGACGCAATTAAGTATTACTATAGCCAGTGCGGGGTTATAATTTTGTTCGTCTTGCCCGGAACTTACTCGTCTCCGTCACTGGCGAGCCCAAAGAGTAATTAGAAAAAAAATGAATTATTAATTTACATTCGTATGTGTCTTGTTTCAACCCTGTGTTTAGTATTTAGTTTAAATTTAAAAAAACCCTTGTTGTGATTGAAAATTTCCTATATATCTGAATTTGCTCTACACGTTTCAACACCTTGCGGTGTCCTCATCAGGAGTGGAGGATGTTGATAACTATTACAGTCGGTGTGTTATGCGTATTAATCGCGTGTTCCCACACTCTCTTTTTCTCCATATCTCGGCGGATATTAAATAATAAATATAAGATTAATTATTGTCAACACCCTACGTGCGTACAAACATAAACAATCGACAGTTGAAAACGATTCTGAAAGAAAATAGCAGAGTCGATTCAATCTAGTCCCACCTTGACCATACGGATCCAACTGCGAAACGTACCAGCCATTACAAATTATTCCGACGATCCCTCCAAGACATCCCGACATATTCATTACGAGCAACAGCCCGACAACGTAATTTCTCGATTACACACCGTCCACGCGCTGCCCGTCGAACAAATTCTCTCGTCCGAGCGGCGCGCGCTCAAACATTAGCCGCTAACGCAAGCCTGAACATTAGAATGGCTGAATAATTACGCGTCGCATGTAAAGCTTAATTATTGCAAAGCGGGGTAAGGTCTCTGTCCACTACGCATGTGTAAAAATAAATAATCGCTCGCTGCCCCGCGGCACTGCCGGGGCACGTATTATAAAACGGCCTCTTTGAAACAAAACGGTATCCCGCGCAGCTCGATGGAGTCTCACCTTTGTCCTTTTGAGGAACCGATCCGTGGAGGCTGCCATCGACGGATAACGCGGAAAGTCATCGCACATTGTGCGCGTTTCTCCGTTCATGTACGAAATTCGGCCTAGATGACACGGCGGTGGTGGCACGTACTCTCTCGGACGCAAAACAATCTCGCCCGACGATCGACAAAATCCACCGAACGCTCTGACGTTCGCCCATCGCACTCCCACCCCCCCTCCAAACCCCCACCTATTCCGAATCCGCGGATTAATAAGGTCGACCGATTATGCCCGGAATCGCTAATTGCGAATTATTAATATTGATTAGCTTTGACCCCGATATATCGCATAATTATCGAAAATCTCATTCGTATCGCTGACATTAAATATCCCTCGCGCTCGACACGAATTTTCACCCCCTCCTACCCCCCACACCCCCCTCCACTACCCTTTATCAAGCGCCGGCGAAATAGAAACGTCTAATAATTACGCGGATTATGAGAGCGAG
Source organism: Anoplius nigerrimus (assembly GCA_914767735.1). NCBI lineage: Eukaryota > Metazoa > Arthropoda > Insecta > Hymenoptera > Pompilidae > Anoplius > Anoplius nigerrimus. Next base: position 1,742,052 of record OU612086.1, read on the forward strand.
CGCAGAAGCGACAAAATTCCGATAATCATCCGTGGGCGCCACGTTCTGCGCATCGACCTCTCGATCCGCGCCTGTTTACCCGCCGTTTCCGCGTCTCTGCTGCTGCTGCTGCCGCTCTCGCTGTATCGTTTATTTCCATAATAGTGTGCGAGCACCAGGAGAATATACGTGCCGGTTTTGCCGCGGGCGCGGAACGGCAGCCAGTCGGAACGCGAAAGAGACATCCGACATCCGTATGTATGTAAACGCATATCTATGTTTCCGCGTACATGTGTGTGTGCACAGTGTAGGTACCAGAGCAGAGAGCGTCGGGCTCGAAGGAAGAAGAAAGAGAAACTCGGACTCGTCATAAAGGCCGTGTTCCTAGTATGTGTGTGTGCGCCCGTAAGTGACATCTGTCCGACTCCCTGTCCCTCTATGTGTGTACGTCCGTATGTATACGTGAGCCGTATGCGTGCCGCGTTCCGTTCGCCGAGGCGAAGAAGCGAGCGAGCGACCTACCCGGCCGCCTTCCTCGACTCTTCTACTCTCCTGATCCGAAGCCTTTCGTTTTCGCGGACCGGCTCGCGGGTCGGGCCCGATAATTGAGTGAAACGGTAAAAAGACTTTTTTCCACGGCCGACAAAAAGGGGAGACCCCGCTGCCCGACCGCGACGTCCGAGACGTCCACGACCTCTCCCCCCTCCGACCCCTCCTCATCCCTCTCCCTCCTCCCACCGGTTCGCGCGGACGACATTTCTCCCCAGACTTGGCGAAATTCGGAACTCGCGCGCGAACTCGATGTTTTTCTCGCCGCGTATCTCTTACACGAGTATACACCCTGATCGTCCACCCCCCCAACCCCCCTTACGCTCCTACCAACCGTTCTGCTACTTTTCCTCCCCCTCCGCCGCCCTCTCCGTCCCCCCACCACGTTCGAATGCGGAGGTTAGGTTCACGCTTCGTCAGCCAGTTCTCTCCGTTACAAGTGGAAAGAGTTTATGAATGAGAAGAAGAATGCGAAGGATAGTGTTTCCGGAAGGAGGTACGCGCAATAATCGTGGAACGAGCGGATGGGAATGGGCTTTCGTCGGGACTGAGAAACGGGGATAGGGGTGGGGGGAGAAGAGAGAGAGATAGATAGAAAGAGAGAGAGAGAGAGAGAGAGAGGGTGGGAGTGGAAGGGAGGAAGGAGGAGGTGAAGAAGGAGAGAGGTTCTGAATGGATGAAGGGCATACGCGTACGGACGGAGAGTAGTCTCCTTCCAGAGGAGAGCGAAGCTTGAACGTGTATGGCTTCGATATGCTCCTTTCGCTCGGGATTCGCGATTGCGCGACCGGCTTCTACCTATCGCCATGTTGATTTTTCGGCAACGGTCGTGTCGCGTCCCGCTCGCTTGTCCTTTTGTTTTCGAAATCGCGCGAGATCGATGTCTGGCGTGGCAATCGGTTTCGGGATGAGGGATTCGAGATTTAGTACTCTTCGGTTATTCTTGCGTAGGATTGCTGATGTCATGTAGATGGAAGGATCCGTGTCGATACGGTGAATGTCTTATGAGTATGCTGGACGTGGAAGGATTAAAAATTTCGACGCGAGACTGTTAACGAGCGCTGCTTCCTCCTTTGCGAAGCTTAACGTATATATGGAATGTTATACATTTATAGTATAGATCCACGGGGAGTTGCATGAACGAGTCGGACAACTGAGTTTCTCGAATAAAAGTTTTATATTTCGTCTATTAGGATACATTACGCTACTTAAACTGTTACCTGTAATAAAGGAACAAACATGTATCGTCCTTCATCAACCGTACCATCTCCCAGGTTTCACACCTAACTATAATTTCTTATCTAATAACTCCTCTCTATACTTGTCTTCCGCGTTGTATATTTCAAATGATCTTTTTCAACAACCGGCGACGCCGCGGCAATGTTCTTTCTTCACATACATCCTATATTTATCCTTTTCGATTTCTATATGTACACACGTCCCCGTACAGCCAACTCGTCCCGCGCACGGCCACACACAATCCGTGTTTACATCGCTCGCCCGATACACGCAGCCAATGATCCGTTCGCCGGCAAATCGAATTCCCGACGAAAGCTTTGCGTACCGAGCGCTCACCTTAAGCCCGACGTCTCTTTAATCAAAGAACACATCGACGTCCTCGCAATCGGTCTCTTATCCGACCTCCTGTCAACGATCGGAACCCTGAAAACGTCCGGCCGGTGCCGACGAATTTTCTCAGGACGTCGCGCGTTCCGCTCGTTCAATCGCGGGATCATTAAAATTGAGAGTGGGTATCGGAACTGCGTCGTTAAACTCGCGAGACAATTGCTCCTCCCCGGTTCTAACGTCCACACTTATCCCTTTATTCCCGGTAGCTAAGTGCGCCGGATCCCGTCGGCAACGGGATCGTCATGCCCTGGCCGTCCGCTTTCTACGGGGCCGAGCTTGAGGGATCGGAAGCGCGAAAACGAGGAAACGAAATCGGGAACCGTTCGGGCTAAGCGGATTGCTGCGTGATTCTTCCCCGAGACGAGCTGTGTGACGGAGAGAGAGGGATAGAGTCGAGTGTGCGAGCAAGCGAGAGAGAGAGATAGAGATAGAGATAGAGAGAAAGAGAGAGAGAGCTAGACTAACAGAGACAGCAGAGAGATAAAAGAAAGGCAGGAGGAAATAAACGGTGGCGGAACGAAGAGCCAAGATTGCGAGAGAAGGACACAATAATACAGCTAGAGAGACAGAGACACACATAGATAGAGAGTGAGAGAAAAGATAGAAAGAGTCCGAACGTCGAAAGATTAAACGGCCGATTGGAAAGGTTTTCTCGGGCGCCGAAAAAAGGCGCTATTTATGATCCTCCTCCCTCCCCTCTCGCCTCGGCCGCTCGGTAGGCGAAGGTTTCGAATTTTAATTAGACAAAGACGCCGATCGTCCCTCGCCGGAGGCTTTTAAAAGGGCACTTGCGCGAAGGGCCGAGGAGGTTACCAAAGCCAGGTAGATTCCCCCGGTCAAAGGCAGCGGCGAGAGCGCGCGGTTCTCGACGAATTAACGGCGCGAGCAAAGGCTTCCAGTTTTCGAAAATATACCGGTCAGTCCCGTAAGGGCCTCCGTTGCACATCACACACACACACACACACATACACATACTGACTCACTCACTTGCACAGAGGGACGCATACTCGCCCCTATACTCACCTACGGCCCATCTACATATATATATACCTAGCTACCTACCCAGCTATATCCAGCGTCGTGCGCACATGACCGGAGGCACATAGCACACGTGCTCACTCACACAGGTCCGCCCACGCGACACGCACACGGACGCGAGGACGCGCGCGCGCGAGCGCTCTCCCGGTATCGATTATAGGTAATCGACCGTTCGTTCCACCAATCTGCGACCCGTAGCTCGAAGGATAGAGCCGGATGGCGATGTCGAGAGGGAGCGAAGGGGTGGCGAAGGGGTGGCGAGCCGGAGGGTCGGAGGGTGGCTTGGGGGAAGGTGGGCTTTGCGGGGGTGGTGAATGGTTGAAAACGCCGCGGCAGCGTCGGCCGTCACTCGCGAGAAGCCGAGAGGTATAGGACTTAACGAACGAGCGAACCCCGAGGGCCGAGAGACCGGAGTCGGGAGTTAACGCTCGAGGGGTCGTTAATTTTCCGAACGTGCCCTTCCCTCCTGGCATACCCTTTATCGCTCTTTCCCCGTTCGGCCCCTCTCCGGCGCGAGAGGGAGAGAGAGAGAGAGAGAGAGAGAGAGAGAGAGAGAGAGGGAGAGAGAGAGGGACGGAGCTCTCTCACTCTATCTCACTCTGTCTCACTCTCTTCCTCTACGGCTGTCCTACTCTGGCCAAAGCTCGTGATTCCTCTCTTTTATTCTGGCAAACAGCCGTCGAAGGCATGCGCGCCGGAAAAGGCGCGACTACCCTTCTCCGCGCGGGGCGCGAGGGATACTTTGATCTCGCCAAGAATTTCGTTATTGTTCCCGATGCTTTTTCGGGGTTTGTCGTTCAGCAGGTAAGGTATCTGACGCGGGGGTGGGTGGAAGGGGTATTTTGAACGGTCGCGTATATTTTGGTTCAGGTGGATTTTGACGCTGATTGGGAATGGTGGATGGATTTGATTTTTGACGACCATGATTCGGTGACGTCAATGGCTGGAATTTAGGCGAAGAAATATTGCGATGAATTCTGGTCGGTCGTAATAGGGCAGTGACGGCGAACGTATGACACTCATCGGGAGAGACAAAAAATTGTTTAATTAAAGTATTTGCCTCTCGCAACGACCAGAGTTGGACATCGCTCAAGTCAATGTTAATTGTCGTGAATAATAATGCAATTCTAAAATCGGATGTAAGTAATCGGGTACGTCGGTGTTGCGTAGCAAACGTACATAGTGAAAACTTCCAAGATACATTGTTCCAGCGTTGACATTAATGTAAAAATGTTGAAAATTGCACTATAAAGACATTAATCTCTGCTCATAGCATTCTGTTTTTACTGGAGTGACAACAACGTTGTGGAAGCTACCTACCTCGTTATTGTCGACATGTGCATCGAGTAACAACGGATCTTGAAAGTAAAATTAACATTTTTAAACGAGATATCGAATTTCCATCATTTCCCACATATCAAAACACTTACAACCTACCTCCTCCCAAATACACAATCTATCTGAAGCTTCAACATACCCCGACCTCGTTCTCCCCAACATCTTCCCTTCTACAACACGATCACAGAGCCCAATAATCATCCGCACTACACAATCTCTCCGAAACATCTTATTCCTACATCTTACCGCAAAACAAACATAATCCCTCCTCCACGGAAGGAGAATCGACTTTAAGCCCTTCGCTCATCGCCCCCACGCTCTTTAACATTTTTCAGCTTAATACGTCGCCACATCCTCGTCACACAAAACTGTGACGTAACGACTCTTTATCCGGATATGATGGCCGGTGAACGAGAAGCTTCTCTGTCGACTATATAGGGGGGTCGGAGAGGAAGTTTTATTTGGTTGCACTTTCTCTGTTTTCCGCTCTGCCCGCCCTCCCCCCTCTCCCTCCTCCCTCCCTCCGCTCTCCTCCCCCTCCCCCGCCGACTGCCGTCCCTCGCTGAAAGCATGCGCACCGGAAGTGGCGCGATCGCCGAAATGGCGTGTAAAAAAATTCATTGCGCCATCGGCGATCGGGAGTGACGTGCATGGGGCAAACCTCCTGTTACACTTTACCGCTCACCCCCCACCCCCTCCCCCTCCTCCTCCGCCCGATTAAACGAGAATGGGGGTGGCACGCCTTTCGGGAACTTTTTACGATTCTTGCGGCGGACGATCGAGTCGAATTATGCGGCTTAATTCCGTCATAAGGTAATACGGTCGACCCTCCCACATGACAGTTTCTATATAACGGGAAGTTAAAACGGTTGCGAAACTGTTTTTTTTTTGAAGTTTCATTTGGATCAGTTTTAATTTCGGTTATTTTTCGTCATTTACATGCTAGGAACCGTTAAATTCGATAAAGATAATTTGATATGTACTGAACGCGTAGGTATTATCTTGGATTTTGTATTCGTAAGATTTTATTTCGCAAACGACTGCATCGTAACTCGATGGTCCGGGAATGGAAATTTCGGACACAACGCGGCACGAATTAACCTCATTTGTACCAGGTTAAATCGGCGTTTCTTATAACGCGATTTTTCATAAAACGCGATACAAATTAATCGTGTTATAGGAGGGTTGTCTCTCTCTCTCTCTCTCACTCTTTCTCTCCCACTGGCAGGCCGAGAATACACGAGCATCGCTTGAAAACCGGGACAATACAAACTGTGCAGCAGGTAGGAGGGTAGGAGGGGGATAAAATGACAGTAACGACATTATGCCCGAGAGACAGGGGAAAAATTTGACCGCAGGATGCAGATCCTTATCGAATCCGATCACGCTACCTCGCATTCGACGACTCCGAGCCACAACGGCTGGAAAGCGAAAATTGGAGCTAAATATTTACGTACCGCGACCGTTCGCAAACCGGGGGTCGTCGGTGCGCCTTCTGCGAAGGAACTGGCCACCCCCCCCCCCCCCTCTTCCCCACCCTCGCCTCGACGAGCGGGGGATGATGTCGGAAAGTCCAGAAATCTCCGGCAGCAGGTGCGACCGTCAAGTTACGGTCGGCGAGAGAAATTAGGAAGCGTTTCGGTGCTCGCTTCCGAAGAGAGAGGGGAAGGAGGAGGAGGAGGAGGGGAAGAAGGGAGGTGTGGCGAGGGGAGAAGGTGGAGAGGAAGGGATCAGAGGGCCCGGTTGCCGAGCCTGGAAGCACTTTTTCCTTCCTCAAGATAAACATCTGGACAGCTGTTCGCGGAGATGTACAAACAGCCGAATGTTATGACAGTTACGCTCGCGCTAAGGATATTGGATGCATGGAGAGAAAAAATTTGATAGCTCAACAGCCGGAGATTGTCTCGAGGGCAGTTCCTCGTGAAGGAATAAGGTGGGGTGGGAGAGGGTAATGAGGAAGCCGTTGCGATCGTTAGGTCTCGCGTACGGTGTAAGAGCTGGATGGGGTTGATATAATCGGCGGCGGGAGTGTGTCGAACGATCTTAAGGGGTGCGAATCGACTTTTACGAGCGTTAAAAGTTTTTGTTGCCTCCGGTCGTAGAGATAAAGCGATCGAGCGTCAATGCGCGCGTGCGCGGACGATCGAGGCGAGCGAGCAATCGAAATCTACCGACTCGGGGTCTCGTATCGATGTAATTAATTACAGTCGTGAAATCGTAATATAATCTGGTCGGTTGTGTGTCGTGCTTGAAGTTGAGCTAGAAGTAGGCAAACACCTGTGATGATCGATGGGATTCAAACGCTTTGCTCAGGGATGGCAATGAGGATGGGAGTGTTAACGTTAAGGGATGATTGTCAATTTTTTTTTATTTTAAGCAGTTTGTTGGACCCGAAACTGTTCAGTCGAGAATAGCAGACATCACGTTTGCTGGCTAAATTGACCGTAATTTGGCGTTGGAAAGAGGGAACGGTTGGTATCTTGTAATTCGTTGTAACTGGTGGCGTATTAAGATTTAATTTTTTTGGCCAATTTTTGGAGGGTTTAATTTGAGATAGCCGCAGTTCGGATCGTCCGCTCGTCCGGGGAAATTTGACGCCGCGAACGGATTCGTTTAACAATAAGCGCGGCAACAATGTGCAGCCAAATAACAAAGCTTATGATGTAAATCGGCCTGTAAGACGCCAATTAAAATCGCTCATTGTCCATAACCGAGCACTTCGTATCGTCTATGCTCGTGCGTGATAACAAAACCGTTGCCGAGATTAAGTTACCTAACAAATTTTATTACGTTAACCTCAAATTGAGACTTTGTTAATTGAAATTTTGCTCCCGTCATTCAAAAAATAAATAATTACAGCGGGTTATGTAACGGAAAAATTATTAAAAAAACAAGGTTATACAATGAAATTCAGAATCCAGAATAGAAGTTTATTCCTAAAATTTGGATAAAATTTAAAACTAATTAAATTGGTAATTTGAAACTAATACACTTTCCATCCATTTGAATTCTTGCTAAACTCCGAAATAAAAAAAAATCGCCCAATTAATTGACCTACTTTACAGTCGACCACCGTGTACTTATTCCACCTTCAAAAAAAAAATAGATATACTCACTACAGAACATTTGCATCCGAATCCAAGCCACTCCAAACATATTACCCACCCACTCTTCAGCAATTACAATCATTCCATTGAACAGCGCGCCAATTAAAACTTTCGTTTTTCCTCTTTATCTTAAATCCTCTCATCTACCAAATCCATCTAATAAGCCCCCAAAACCAAAGCCACCCCCATCATCCATCAAACTCTCCGTACACAACTACCCCATTTTACAACTCCCGAATGAAAATCATAATTTCATCCTAACCTTCCATTCCTCACATCCTCATCCAATAAAACTATCCACATTCCCATCGAGCCCTCCTCACCTACATTCAATCCATTCACCCCGCTAACTCACCAATTAACAAACTTCCTCCCCCACTCATTCCACACCCATCACCCAACAAATCTTAAAATTCGCCTCATCTTCCAATTCTCAACCCTCAAACAAAAATTAGAAATCAATCCAACCCTTTTCTTTCCCACTCCATAGTACAATTCCCAATTCGCATCGAATCATAGACTACTCCGCCTTCGTCCTCCAACCCATTCCTCGCCTCGGTAGGGCCGCCGCCGCGTGGGTCGAATTTGACCGGCCAGCGGAGTCGCATTCCAGTCCGTCCCGTCCGCGATAGCGGCGATAACGATGACGACGCGAATGACGCCGAGCTCCTCGGCGCACAGGATGACGAGGGGGGCGGTCGGGGGGTATCCGAGGGGGCGGCCGAGGGGGGGGAGGCAAGCATGGCGGCCGGCAACGGTGGCCGGCCACCGACAAACAACCGCTTCTGTACGCTCTCTCGCGACTATGCGGGCGTGGATCGATCGAGGGCCCGGTCCTCTCGCGTTCGCGAGAAGGCCGGAGAGCCGAGGGTCGAGGGACGGGCAGAGAGGCGAAAACCGGCGCGAGGGAGAGCGAGAGAGAGAGAGAGAGAGAGAGAGGGAGAGAGTGAGACGGAGGGAAGGAGGGAGAGAAGCGGAGGTAGATAGATCGAGAGTGCGGGAGAGCGAGCGAGAGGGAGGGACCGAACTGAGAGCTGCTGAGAGTGTGAGCGAGAGAGAGAGAGAGAGAGAGGGGGGGGAGGGGAGGGAGAGATCGACCGTAGGCGAAGGGTGGAAAGGGGGGAGCGCAGGCGAGCGCCTTTAAATTTCACGCGAGAGAGAGAAGCGCTTTGCCAGCCGGTCTCTCTCTCCTCTCTCGTCTCTGGGGCCACACGGACTCGCGAGAGGAGCGCGCACCCGCTTCGAAATTCAGCCATGAACCGGAGAGGATCGAGAATTACTTCGGCCCGGCTCCTCGACCCCCTTTCTCGCCCCGAACGTGATTCGCGCGGGGATTGTTTTCGACCGTCGACGATCAGCCCGTTGCCCGACGTGAGCTGCTCCGGCTTCCTTCTCCTTTTTTAACCCTCCGGTCCATCCACCCCCTCCAACTCTTCCCCCTCCCCCTTCGTTCACCCTCCGATCCACCCCTCACCCTCCGCCCGACGACGACGGCGACGGCGACGGCGACGTCGATCGGCAAGATTGCCGCGCGACTTCCGGAATTACGGGGCTGACGGACGTTGGGGGATGGGAGGGGTGGGGGAGGGTGGCTTTTCCGTCGATGATAGGTTGATGAAACTGGGAGGATTTAGACGTGTTCCGCGGAGGACGAGTGGTGGTCGGTAGGGATAGGATTGTTGTGAGAGTTCGAAGGTTTTCGGAGGTGATGATCTCTTCAATGATTAGTATCCGTTTGATCGCATTGCTTAGATTTGATGTCAAAGAGTGTATTAGAATGGTATGGGCAACTGACAGTGTAATTACAGTCTGTGGAAGTAGCACTCAACTTACTCAACACACAACTTCTTTACGTACATACATACATACATCCGAAACACTTGAAGTGTTTATAAACCAATACTGCGCATATAGTAATATAAATGCATTTCCAAAGGTAACGGATTAGAAAGTAAGAACGGTTTCAATCTTATAATCATACGATATAAATGAATGCAACAGTTAAAATTGGGTTCCTTCGTGTAAAACATGACAAGCGCAATAGCGCTGATTGGCACTTTTCGATGGAAAATAAGCCAAGCGCTACTCGCGCTGTTCGGCACTTTTCGACATTGATTTTCCAAATTGTTTCTCCAATCAGCCTTGAGGCTCAAAGATATCGCAACGGGCTTTGACATCGGTCGGATGCCCAGATCGCAAGTTGAATGTGCGAAGCGACTGACGCGTAACGTAAGACGCGAAGCTGTCCGATATATGTACTCTCGCACGTTTCCGTGTACTTAATTTAACGGACTCGACTTTACGCGCGTCTATTCGAACCGGTTCCGAAACAGTAAGCGATCCTTTACTCCAGACGATTGAAAATCTCGATTCTCCCACATTCAGCATCCCGACTCGACTGACATACATCCCAATCGAAGGATTTACCTTCGGTTCGCCAAAAGTTTCATGGCACACTCACGTTCCCACCTAAACGTCATCGAGAGATTCGTTGAACTTGGTACGTATCTCCGGACACGTATTTTTAGCCCTCGATATCCACGGCGACGATTACGTAACATCCGGGACATCCCCGACTTATCTGTTCGCTCTGTCTTCCTCTTTCCATCGAACTCGTTGCCTTCCTCCCGTCATGGCGAAGAGAAACGAGCGAGAAACCGAGCGAGAAACCGAGCGAGAAACGTCGCCTGGACAGAACAGAACGGGCGGCAGAAACGAACGCGGGCATAACGGGCGGAGAGATTAATTGGAATTCCAGAACGGCCGGGGTACTCGAAAGGTCGGGGGGAAGAGTTTGTAAACGGCCGTAAAGTCGCAAGGTCGTGTTTACGGACGCACGTGCGTTCGCTGCCGGCCGCGTAAATAACCTATGGACCCCGAGCGTCGATGCCTGCCTCTTTCGGCGGGCTATTCGAATTCTCGATCGTTGCGTCGGTTGGCCCATAAGGAACACAACTTTTGAATGCCTAGTAACATATAAATCTATTGATGTAATCGAGGAATTTACATATTGCATATTTATATGTTTACATATTTACATATTTTTATGGTGGATGCTACCTGTGATTATGTATGAAATATGATATTACTTAAATGCCAGGGGGGTCTACCGTACATATCCTACATCAGGTACATATACTCCGATCGTGACTCTCGATCGGGAGTCTCGATCATCCGCGAATTCCGATCCGAAGCTTGCGATGACTCGCCGAGGCTGCCCGATACCGGCCGATACTGAGAACGAGAAAGTCGATCTCGTCGGCGAGAAAAGGGACGTTTTTTAAAGAGTGGCCTGCTCTCCGGCCTGTGTGCCAGGTCGAGGGATTCGATCGATTCGCGGCAGTGCGCAACGTTACTGGCCAGGGCCACTATTTCCGGCTTTAATCCCCTTTGACACGTACGCCGACGACGTACGTTACATTAGAATCCGGCGCTGGTTTATTCTTTATTTGAATATCGGAGCGAGAGTGCGGGAGAGTGGATCTGCAGGTGGCTGCGATTTTTGTTTGCGCGCGATGGATGGACGATGGCCGTTACGTTAGAAGCTGCCGTTGGATCGATGCTGGTACGCTTGAATTGGAGATTGACGCTTGGTAGATGATAATTGTTCTGATATTGTTCATGAGATTGATATACGTGATGTATATCTATTTGAATTTCGGAAAGATTAGCTTAAAGGTGGATGATGGTTCGTAAGGGGATGTTTGTTTATGTGTGAGAATGGATGTCGTTAGAAGCTGGCGTTTTGATTCGTATTTGAACGCTGGAAGTATTAAATACGGTGTAATCTTAGATTATTTCCTAGTATCGTTCCTTTCTCTTCAAACTTCTACTTTATTATTTGTTCCGATTTACACAGATATTTACAAATAGATGTACCTAATTAACATTTTGCTCCCGTTAAATTTATCGGGAAGCGCCAATGGGATATTATCAGTCTGTGTATGGGTTATGTTAGAATTAAATTGAATGGATTTTAATAGAATATAATAGAATTTATTGTAATATCGACTACGGTAGAAAGTAACACTAGTCTGTCTATTCGAGGTTCCATATCAAAATTTAGATCTCTAATGTACCTTACTTTAAGATCTGATACTCTGGTAGTAATTTTCTAAACGCCGAAAGCATTAGATTCAATCGCGAACCTAAAATCATGGTACGTGACACCGATCGCACGTGGAGCGTACGATTATTGTTTACACTAAACGTTGCAGGACTGCAAACGGCCCGTTTGAATCTGTTCTTTCGTTACACCTGAACAGCGCCCGCTGTAATTATCGAATTCGACAACAATTGCGATTACGATCGGCCATGCTCGACGCTGCTTCCTAATTTACGCAAATAGAGAAGGAACCGGCATATTAATAACCCGAATAACGAAACAGGATATTCCGGATAATCCCCGAGCTGAGTTATCCCTCGACTCATAATTTAAATCGGTTTACAGCACGTACTGGCCATCGACTGACGGCCCGTAACGTACGCTCGCCGTCACGTGACCGTCCGTTGTAATTTTACCTGCAATTCGGGTCAGTACGAAGAGTTACAAGACGACGGTAGCGAAGCTTAAGCCGATGACAAGTTGTCCGCTGCTTCGAGCGAATAATACGGAACATGCGAGTAGTAGACGCGCGCCGCGGCCGACGCACCGATGACTCAAAGGCAAAAAATACTCCGCACTAATTAACCTGCTCCGTCGCCGGCGAACGTGTCGTCAGGTAAACGAAGTACCGTAAGGCAGCGAGCGGCGCGCATTACATTCCCAACTTCGAGCTGTGAGACATCGTCCAGGCACAATTTCCAGCTGAGACAGAAGCTCCCTGGCCGACGTCCACTAAATAACACGACTCAATCCGATACCCCGCTAATTACATCTAGCCCGTCAATAAATAACGGCTAAAACGAATTGCGCGCAGGTGTCCTTCCCACCGACGCAGGACACTCTTTCCCATCGTTCGTGGATGCCCTAAAATAATTCCGCTCCCAACCCTCCCACGTCCGCGGCGAATACACACGGACGTGCGATTATCAGCGTACATAACCTCGCAAATTATCGCTAGCGTCCAGATGCCACTGACTCACGCCGGACAGCGGCTGCCAGCGTCAGACCTAACCCACCTAACGAATCGGAATCCGGCGAGACCGTATTCCGATCCTCCGGCGTGGAACGTCGATACTCGATCGAGAACGCTCATCTTTGACTCTGAGGAAGAAAGAATACTAGGTCCGCTCGTCATGCGTGCGTGCTAGGTTGCGAGCGGGAGGGGAGGGTATTTGTCCAGAAATTATTTTATCCTATCCGTGCAACACTCTCAGAAACAACGTACCTCGTTGCTTATCAACAAGAAAAAATTAAATATCAGAAATTATAATTTAATACACCGCCGAACAGATTCATTTTGCGTGAAAAAGTATTCAGATCCGTAGACCGTTCGCGCGAAGCGCTTCGGCTCAGAGTACTCAGCAGTCAAAGGGTTAAGGTGAATTTAGAAATAAGGCAGGATAAGGTATCTGCAAGGTGTAGTGGAAGGAGTCTGTAACCCGTGAGGGACTCAGTCCGCTCGCGGACAAATGCCCGGTGTCCGTCGGAAGCCGAGCTCGCGGTCGGCAACGTTCGCGATCGGGAGTCGTTAATCGGGCGCGATTCGAGGTGACGCGCGAGTAAAATATCGCGCTCGCGGCTGTATCGGCCAATTCCGAGAACTGCGCGAGCCTCCGAAACGCGCCGCGACCGACATATAGTCAACGTCCGGCGTCGAATCTTTTCTCCTCTACCCCCCCTGCCCCCGGGTCCGCCGGCCGCCAGCCGCCGAGCGGCCGTCTCCTCGGCCTCTCCCCCCCCCCCCCTCCCCCCACCCCACACTCCGTCGGCCGATATGGCCTCTGTCCGTCCTGCGCAGGCCCTATCTACCGTCTCCCTCGCTCCTCGCTCCTCGTCGATCGCGAATGTCCGTCGCCGTCGCGAGAAGAAAGCCGAGCCGCGAGGAATGTATCTAGATAAAATCCGACGCGCACGCAGGCAGGCGCGCCTCTTCGCGTCCTCTTCGCGTCGCGCTCGTGTGAGGGAGCGTGAGCGCGAGCGCGCGAGCCGCTGGCAGCGAAGACCTTATGGGAGAAAAAATTGGGATGCGCGAGGAGCGGATGAGGCCGCGGAGAGCGTGGGATGGCGGACGAATTTTTGGAGGATGATGGCGCGCGGGGGGGAATGGAGGGGTGTTGCGCGATTAGCGGCCGGGAGAGAGGAGGGGGAGTTATGGTATTTTTGGTGTAGGGCCGTCGGCGGGTGCGAGGCTCTCGCGAGAGCGATATTGATGGCGCGTACGCTTGCCGTGATTAGAGGCCGGGAATTAGAAGCGCGACGCTGTAATTGTGCCAGTGGCGGCGATACGGTATAACATTAGCGCGTGGACTTCTTGCATTTCGATCTAATTTTCTGAAGACGCGAAGTAAAGTCCGATTTCTCATATGAAGTATGACACGATTACACTGTCATTACTATGCTGCTGTACTATAGATATTACTATATTACTATTCATTGACCGAATCGGCCGAAAGGCATGTTTATACGTATACTATCATTACTCATCGCAGCTAGCCTAATTCAGCCTACCGCCCGGCGCACATTGAGAATCTGAGAATCCCCAAGCAATTCTCGTCTAAAACCTTCGCGGTCCTCACGAAATACCTGCTCCAGTCCCTGGCTGCCTAACGCAAAAATCATGCCGATAATCCCCGGTGCCGATCGGCCGACCGAGCCCGCGTTCGCGCGCGCGCGGTGACACGCATACAAGGCGGCCTGTCGAAAAGGCGAGGCGGCTCGGTTTTCTTCTCGGTCTTCTTGTCGGTCTCTTCGTCTCCGTCGTCGGCCGTGAGTACCGTTACGCGCGGCTCGGGCTCGTGCAGCACAATGGACCGAAGGAGTCGGCCTCTCGGAGTCTTCTTAATTTTCTCCTTGGTGCGCCCGGCCGCTAGACTAGAGGCGCGAGAGTGAGACGGAAGGCGGGCGGGAAGGGTCTGACGAGCAGATCGAGAGAGAGAGAGAGAGAGAGAGAGAGAGAGCGAGAGGGGAACGTCGAAGAACGAGACAGAGAGAGCCGACGGAACGCCGGAGGAAGCAAGAGACAACGAGGCGAGGAGCATGAGAGAGCGATAGAGCGCGAGAGAGCGAGAGAGAGAGAGAGAGAGAGAGAGAGAGAGAGAGAGAGAGAGAGGTGGAAGGAGTGAGAAATAGAGAGACCTGACGCCTCTGTCGCCCCGGTCGGCGACGGGCATCGTCGAGGCGGGCTTTAATTAGCACGGGATTTCGGCGAACGACGGACGGACGGGCGGCAGTCAGGGCCGAGAGCGGTTTTCCGTGCCGTGTAACTCGAGGAGCGAGAGAGAGAGGGGGCGAGAGGGGGCGAGAGGGACAGAGACGGAGAGAGTGAGACCGAGACGGACGAGCCGAATAAGCGGCCGGATTGAAGGATGGAGGCCTTTATTTCTAGGATGCGGGGGACGAGACTCGGGGAGTCGAACTTGAACGACGGTGGATATCGATGATCGTAATCGGCCGGCCGTACTGTGGGGGCTCGGCGAGCGGCTCTGGGAGGCGGGGAAGGGCGGGGGAGGAGGAAGGGATATTTTCAATAAAATCCCGCGGAGAATTTCGCGAGAGAACGTGCGGCAATGCGCGGGGAGTGCCGGCGGGCGGGAAAAGAGGGTCAGAGCGCCGTGAAGAACCGCGAGCCGCGTGTCCCGGGGTGGTGGAGGTGGAGGTGGGAGGAGGGAGGTGGGAGGTGGGACGATAAAGCATGATAGAGGCTAGCGAGAGCGGAGGGCGAAGGACGGGAGCGAGGAGGCGAGAAGGGCGGAGAAGGGAAGAAATTGAAAGAGAACGAGGGAGACGGTGGAACAGAAACTCTTCGGCCAAGAAGAAAGAGGGAAAAAGAGAGGGAGCCAACCCAAGAGAGAGAGAGAGAGAGAGAGAGAGAGGGGGGGAAAGATTGAGAAAGAAAGTCGGATGGAAAAAAGAGCGAAGGGCGAGGGAGAAGCAGGGGCGCGCGAAGGAAGGAAGGAAGGCAGGAGAGCGCGAGCGTCGAACGAGTACGAGAAAGAGAGAGGGAGAGAGAGAGAGAGAGAGAGGCAGATAGACAGCTAGACAGCTAGAGAGAGAAGGAGCGAGGCAAATGAAAGGCGAGGAGGCGAGCCGAGCCGCGGCGAACGGGAAGGAGACGAGCGTAGCTCGAGGGTGGAGGGCGTGAGCGATGAGGGGGCGGCAGGGAGAGAGCGCCCAGCTCGAGGGCGAGCGAAGGGCGGAGGTAGCGTCGGCGGAGACGCGGAGGACGAGGGCCATGGAGGAGGTGGCGGCAAGTGAGTTGGGTCGCGAAGGGACGCGAAGGGACGCGAAGGGACGCGGCCGGCTAAATAACGGCCTGCCCTATCCTCCGCCAACCACCCTCTCCGCCTGCCTCCCCCCTCCGCCCTCCCTCACCGTGCCGCCGAACGGCCTCCGACCCCCCGTCGGCCTCCCTCGATTTACCTCGCACCTCGACGGCTCTCCGTCGGGCGGCGGGAGGAGGAGGAAGAGGAGGAGGTGGAGGAGGAGGAGGGTGCGGGTGGCGGCGAGGGAGTCGGCTGGTGGCTGATGGGACGACGGGCGGCGGGGAGTGGGCGGAGGAGGAGCAGGAGGACGGGGAGGGAGGAGGGGGAGGGGGGGAGGCGAGTGCTTCGGTGCGCTCCGCACCTCCTGCCACCGTGTTTTCAGGCTTACGTGCGCGCGTTACGTCTACGTAAACGCGGACTACTCCCTCTCGCTCGCGCTCGCCTACTCGCCCTCTTCGGGGGCAAGAGGGACGGCGAGAGACGATGGGCGAGGGGAGGAGGTGGAGGAGGAGGAGGAGGATGGGGGGATAGGCACGTACACGGGCTCAGGCACACGGACGCGTCTCTGAGCACGGTCGAACTCCGCTCTCCTAGTGGCCACCTCCTCCTCCGCATCCTCCTCATCCTCCACCTTCGCCCGGCCTCCTCCGAGCCCCCTCGCCAACCCCTCGGCCGCCTTCCTGCCGGCGGTTATTAAACGAGAGAACGAGACCGAGCGCGAGACGGGTAGAGAGAGAGTAGAGGAAGGGAGAGGGGGAGGATGCGGGAGGAGAGGAGAGGAGAGAGGCCTTCGTGGCCGCCGTCGCGGATCGCGGACTCCTCTCCGCGGATTCCCTGGCAGTGGTTCGATATGCCAGAGGTTATTTGGACCCGAGAGCCGCGCGGCTCTATCCTCGTCTGACGCCCGAGGTAGACGAGAGAGGCATCCTTCTCTCTCGCTCTCTCCCTCTGTCTCTTACTCGCGCTCCGTATCTCTCTCTCCCTCTCTCTGCCTCTCTCCCCCCCTCTCTCTCTCTCTATCTACCGCGCGTCGCACCGGCGGCCGGCTTTCTCCATGCTATCGCCCTTTTCTTCGAGCCTAAAATCGGAGCCGCGCCGGGCAACCTTCGCGACAACCTTTTCGACCGCGGCTCGCGTAAAATAGACCGAAGAAGAGAACACGCGCGCGCGCGCGGGTCCGCGCCTTTTGACGGCCGAGAATGGCCTCGGCACCCGTGAAAAATATCGAACGCCGACTGTCCCGTGGACCTCTTTTAATCGACGATAAATTCTCCGCCGAATCTCTCCATTGGCGAGAGCGCGTTTGCTCGCGAGACGCTCGCCGAAAAACATCGTTTCGCCGCCGGCCAGTGCGAGAGAGACCGAAGAAAGAGAGAGAGAGAGAGAGAGAGAGAGAGAGAGAGAGAGAGAGAGAGAGAGAGAGAGGCAGAGAGATAAAGATACCCAGAAAAGGATGAAGAGAGAGAGAGACAGAGAGAGAGAGAGGAGAGGACGAACCCACGCGCTCAAAGAGGGACAGGTATAATTAAACGAGCGATCGTACGCTGTAAAAGAGGCTCTTATCAAAGCGCCTCCGCGACAGTTTATCCGCAGACATCGTCGATGGGGCACCCTACCGTCGTCGTGTTTTTAACTCTCCGCACGGCGTAATGCACGTCCGCACGCACACCGGCGCGCCGCACGCACGAACGTTACGCACGCACGAGAGCACGCCGAGCGGCGAGCTTTGCCTCCGCTCGCCACTGAGAGTGTATGCGTGGCCGCGCATTTTCCCCTCCTACCCCCCCTCCGCAGTCCCCCTCTCTAACCCTCTTCGTCGTATCGCACGTCACCGCCTCGTGATTTCGTCGTTCCTCCAGCCGGCCGAGCGTCCTCGCTTATTAAACGAGAAAAGTGCGCGCCCGCTCTCGGCGAGGAAGCCGAGGACGACGAAGGACGAAGAAAGGACGCAGAAAGGACGCAGATAGGACGACCTATTCGACGAGGATGAGATTTTTCGAAAAATTTCGTCTACTCGCGCCCGAAAGTCGCCGGACGGTCGACAGTGGCCGGCGATCGGTCACGGTGACCTTGGAAAGCGGCCGGTGCCCCGCTCGGAGGCAAAACCTGATCGGGACGCGTGACATTGAGAGAACATGACACGCGTGCGACTCGCGAAAGGTGCGGACCCCGTGCGCGGGTGCCCACGGCCCCGATGATGGATCTGTGGCGATGGGGAAAAAGGAGTCGGCCATCTAGAGGTGGCCAATAGTGGCGAAGGGGGTGGACACCCCTCGGACGAATATCGGGCCCGTTACGTTCATCCGCCACGTGCACGTGGAGAAACTCGTGGCACGGTGTGTACAATGAAGGCACGCCGCGCGACAGAAATGCGCCGGCATAACAAACGAGAGAATACCCTTCGAGTCCGAGTTTCAGTTTGCACGCTCTCGTGTACATAACGTTTTCCCTCCTTCCTCCGTCTATCTCTCTCTCTCTTTCTCTCTCTCAGTCTCTCTCATTCTCCCGTCTTTCACTCCGTTAGTACCGCGCATACATCCGTGCCGATACAGCTCCGCTTCCGTACACGTACGCTCCCGCACACCACTCCAGATACATACATAACTCGGCGTATAACTCCAGGCAGGAGTTCTCGAGGTGTTTCTGTTTTACCTACCGCCGACTCGTAAACGCAGTTTAAGCGACTTCGAGGCAGCCAGTCAGCGCCGCTCTCGCATTACGGAAGCGAAGTTTTCAAGTTCCGCGACACTGACCCAGTTTACTCTCTCTCTCTCTCTCTCTCTCTCTCTCTCTCTCTCTCTCTCTCTCTCTCTCTCTCTGTATTTCCCTTTCTCTCTCTTCCTCTCTCTCCTTCCCACTCACTCTTTCTCTCTCTGTCCACCTTCTTTCTCTACTCCATTTCCCTCTCTCTCTCCACCCTGTCTCGCTCTCTTCTAATACTTCCAACCTGACGGTAGTTACAGTTTCTCTTCTTCCCCCCCTCCTCGCCTCCCGCCTCGCTCGCCTCCGCTCCCCTCCTCTCCTACCCCTCCAGCCGTCTCTCTGTCTGCCTGCCTGCGGAACAAGTATGTATGAATGCACGAACTTCAAAAGCGCTCTCGCTCTCGTTCCCCGACGCCGCCGACATGTTCTTCCCCCGACGTCGGCGCGTACACACACAGAGAGGACACGGACACACCGACGCACGCACGTGCGCGCTCACTTATAAAGAGGAGAGCGCGAGCGTGTTAGCGAACGCGTGCGCATATTACGGGACAAGGCAGCGTAGACGGACGACGCACGTGTATAAAAGGCTGATCGCACCGCCGCGGCGGAAAGAACCGGATGCCACGCTCGATCGCACGTACGATCTTTTTCATCGCGCTCGCGCGCGCGCGCGCGCTGCCAGGCGAGCTCTCGCGTTCGCGCACAAGGCACCCGAGACTCCTCGAGGACGAAAAAGTAGGCGCGACGTGAGCGGGCAGTTATTTTTCGACGCCCGCGTTCCTTCGCCTTCGTCCGCGAACGACGAGCAACGTCCGTCTCTCTCTCTGTCTCTCTCTCTCTCTCTCTCTCTCTCTCTCATGAGCGGGCGAGAGCACTCTCTTTGCCCGCAATGTGATGGGCAATTTGTATTACGATGTGTAACAATTTTGCGGCCGACCGAATCGCGGGGAGGATTCGGATACCTGGCGAGTCGGATTCGCATGCCGGCTTCTGACGTCCAGCGTCTCGCGGACGGACGTCGAGGAGGCGGCGATTTTTTGGAATTTTTGCGATTTCGGCGATGAGTGATGGATGAGCGCGGATCGTTGGATCGGGCTGGGGATGGGGATACGTGTCGGTGAATGCACGTTTCCGGCGAGATTTAAGGCGGGAGCTGAAATGTGTGTACGTTCTTATTCTCTCTCTGTCTCCGTATATATATATTATAAATTCTCTTTAATTATATATTAAACGTATATATACGTTAAAAATATGATAAATTCCTGCTTATCACTCCTTAAAAATACTTCTCCTACTTAATCTTACCCTATCTTTTAACGCTATATATGTAGATATATACATTTTCTTGAAAGTAGAAAAGAATTTAACTCATTTGTCAGACGGATAATTGAAAATTGATATCTATCTACTCTACTCGCTCTAGAAACCACCAGTCAAAACAACTGAACCCACCCTTCCCAAAGACATTTCCCCCGAAACATTTAATCCTCCTCACTATCCCTCACTCACATAGACTTAATCGACTCTTCGATTCCTCCAATTACCAAAAATCTGTCCCGCTCGCGACCTCGACCAAAATCATGCTCACCGTCTCGCCTCGACTCTCTCGCCTCATTCGAAATTCCGCGTCGCTCCTCGCGGCGGCCAAGACCGAGAATCAGCTCATCCACGAAGAGCGTCGCGCGCGATCGAAGCCGACGATAATCGGCCGCGCGTCCGGCCGTTAGCATTTTGGAATTTCGGCCAGGTCCAAAAATACGCCTCGCTAGACGAGGGCGTGACACGCGCCTCTCCGTCCGATCGCGAAGGGCCATAAAAACCGTTGCCAAATTACAGCCGCCGACGTCGTCGTCCGACCGTTCGCGTTCCCCTCGCGAGTTCCTATCGCGATCTCCCGGGACCCCTCCTCCTCGTCGGCATTCCCTGTCACGTTCGCGCCTTCCCCCCTTACCTCCCCTCCCCTCCTCGCCTCTTTCCCCCCCGTCGACTCCTTCCCCTCCGCAGGCCAGCTCTCCGTCTCATTGTAAGCGCGCGCCTGTGTGTATCTCCCTCGGCCTCCCTCTCTCTCTCTCCCTCTCACTCTCTCTCACACACTCTCGTTCTCTCTCGCGCACCTTTTTCGATCGGCGACGATGGCGTCGTTGTCGAAAGGCGAGAAGGCCTTCGCCTTGCGATTGGAAAGCTGCGCGCCAACCTTTGCGGACCTTCGATCAGGCGGCCGAAATCTTCGGCCCGATCGTTCGCTGACCGTTTCCCGTGTCTGACGATTTTTTGCTCTTGGGAAAGGATAGGGCAAATGAGGAGGTTGGACAGGCGTCGCGACGCCGGTCGGACGCTGCTTCGTTCGCTCCACTTTTGGCCTGGCCGAGTTGCGATTCGTTCCTGTAATTATGATACGTTTCGCATAGTATTCGATCGGACGCTTGTCGTATAGACGTTAAGGCAGGCTTGAAGTATTGGTTAAATTGCTGCTTGACGACTATATCCGTCATGAAGAAATTCCGTATTTTGCGTCATGACGACTATATTTGTGATGGAGAGATTGCATATTTTGCGTCATGGCGACTATATCCGTTACGGGAAAATTGCATATTTCATGTCATGACGACTATATCCGTCATGGAGAAATTGCATATTTTGCGTCATGACGACTATATCCATCACGGAGAAATTGCAATTGTAATCTTAACACAAACCGAAATATATCCGCAAATATCAATATTTTTGGAATCTTTGTAGATAAGGACGAAACGAAACAAACCGAGAGCAGCTCTGAGAAGAGGTCGCCACGGCTGACCGGTTAATAGGTGTGCGTGGGAAACGTTTGATGATTCTGCGACCGGGAATCGATTCCGAATATTGGCTTCCGGGAAAAGTCCGCGGACGCTGAAAAATTGTCCGTCGAAGGTAAAGCGGGACAAAGACGTGGATACGCGCGTTTCGTGGGGACTGGAAGAGGGGAGGTAGGGAGCCAGCGACGGCGTGGGAGGGGAGGGTGGGGGGGGCATTGTACGGTCGACTCTCGTAAAGTACACCGACGGATTAGGCGTTTAAGCGTCGCATTCATCCTCCGCCGTACGCGCCGATGCGCGTTACGTCACCCCGGGCGTATTCGTAAATTTGCGCGCATTAATATGCGCGCGATTCGCACATCTGTCCCATTGGTAGGTTACATCCGTCTATGCTCGCCTAATGGCGCCATGATAGACCCGATGTACCGTACGACCGTTGTGTGATGTCAACTATGAACGCAACAGCGCGCCTTAATTCGCGCGGCAGGATTTGATCCAACGGATCGATCGCATATACGTACATGTCTATTGATAAAGTCAATTTGTTAGATGATCGGTGCCGAACATTGTTTCGTCAGGTTTAATCTGCTTGCCGCGGCGTTATGCCACTCGATGCCCCGTAAAATCTGGCATTGCGAGGAAAAAAAGGAGGAACGGCGCTCATAACAAGTCGTAACCGAGGCTATAAAGAGCGGCATAAATCATCCTGAAGTTCAGCCGATCAGCTTTTAATAGCGCAATTGCCTCATTTGCATTTCGGGTATGAAATTGATGAATTTTACAAGCTTGACATTCGGATATTACATTTTTTTCGGGTAGACTGTCAGTTTTTGCCCGTTTAACGCAGCGGTTATGGCAATCCGACGCGTGGTCTCATCAAAACGAGACCATCGATACGATTCTTATAGAACGAATGTTCATCGTAGTTACCATCTCCTTAAAGTTTAACTTAAATTCGTCGGATTCGCTCTTTAGCCAATAGTTGTGGTCAAACCATCGATCTCTTTGCTTCATCAAAAAATAAGTTGATCAGTCAGCTCTGTAGATTATATGCCGAGTAACTCTTATTCCTATTATATCTAACCATTTCATTACCGTAGTACCGTACTAATATCAATATATTTTTAATTGTACCCAAAGGCGGGTATGCCGTTAAATAGATAAATAAATAAATAAATAATACCAATACAGAAACGATCGAAAACGAATCATCAAGTACCTATCGTTCAAGCGACTTTCCTAATAATCCTATGAGAACATATGCAAATATCTTATATAAGTCTTTAAAAATTAATTTCAAATTCACCTATAAATGATGAAAAACCAAACCTCAATTATCTATCCCTCCAGCTACTTAATTAGCAATCCTATAAGTACATATGCCTTATATAATTTTTTTAAATTATTTTAAACCCCACCTAAAAGCCATCGAAAACCAATCTGCCCAACCAAGAACCTATCGTTCAAGTACCCCACTCCTCCAACACCCTCCCACCCCAAAAGTAACCACCCCCAGCGCATCATCCCCCGGAAAGCGTCGATGGTCGTCAAATTAGCGTCGATCTCGCCTACTCGATAAATATTCGCGCACGTATCGAATGGCCATCGCTGGCACGCACGAGGAGGCAACTGGCACATGCACGGGCGAGCATGGGTAGGGCTGCCAACCCAGCCGAGCCGACCGAGCGGGGCAACCATCAGCCATCCTGTCATAGACAGGATGTGAGGGTCCGCTCGCGAGAGAAAGAAGGAGAAAGAAAGAGAGCGAGTCCGCTTCGCGTTTCGTTCGCCTCTCCGCTGTTCATCTTCATCGCTGTGGTCGTCCACCCTCCCCCTCCACCCACCCCCTGCCTCTCGCCCCCACCCTCCGCAAGTCGGCCTCTTCTACAACGATGTCCTGCGCAGCCTTCTTCGCTCCCGTGAACGCGGAAAAGACCTTTTGAGCGCTTAAGCGCGAGCTGATCGTTGGGAAGTGCCTAATTGGACAGCTGGTGGGGTGGGGGGAGGGAGGGAGTTATGTAGGTAAGTCTGTCGGATGTGTTATGGGGACCGGAGGATGATAGACGTCAATGATTTTTGATAGGCGGGGTTCCGTACTGTTACTGTCCGCTGTTGGCGGATGGGTTTGACGCTTTCTGGTATGCTCAAGAGTGGATCTTTGAACTTGACTCTTTACATTATTGTGTTGATCAGGGTCAGGTTGGCGATGTTTGTACGTTGGTTCTTGTGCAAGTACGCAATGCTGCGGGATAAATGTTGGTAGAGACTTAGGGTAAATCTAAGAACGGTGTTATCTTTTTCGCTCCATCTTCATACTAATCAATTATCTATTCTCTGAGATTCTGGAGTGGATGTTTTCGGTTTGATTCGATACAGCATTGTATCGTGTCGATCAGGGTCAGGTTGACGATCTTTGTACGTTGTTTTTATTCTGCAGAGACGCAATGCTGTAGAATTCATGCTTGGAGGGACTTGGGGTAACTTTAGAAACAATCTTCTCCTTTTCGTTCCACTTTCATACCAACCAATTTTCTATTCTCCAAGATTGTGAAGAGTCGGTTTTTTTCGATTTGCATTCTACAGTATTAAATTGTGTCGATCAGGGACAGGTTGATGATCTTTACACGTTGTCCCTTGTTCAAATGCGCAATGCTGCGGAATAAATGGTGGGACGTACTGTGGGGTAACCCTAAAAACAATCAGCGATTCCTCCCTTTCGCTCCCTCTTCACACCAATCAATTACCTATTCCTCCATATCCGCACTTTATCCCACCCCCCAGGTTATTAATACCCCGAAACAAGTCCACTTTCCCTATTCCCAGCGAAGTGCAGAGCATTTCCCCAAACAATCCTCGGTTCCTCACCTCCACTCCCTACGCCATCCGACTTCCCACCAACCAATTACCTATTCCCTGCACAGTCTCTCTCCTCTCCCTCTTTCTCTCTCTCTCTCTCTCTCTCTCTCTCTCTCGGCATCACACGGTAACACCTTTAAAAAAATCGCAGAACTCTTCCGATTCGATCATCATCCGAATTCGTACAGGGCAATTACTAATTTTTCCGTCCCAGTATTTCATGCATGCCGTCTCTCTTTAGCTCTCTCTCTCTCCCTCTTTCAGTATTCTTTTTTAGCGCCTCATCCTTTTTCTGCCTTGGTTTTATTCATTCAGGGTTTACTCCTACTCTCTCTTCCAGTTTCTTTTTTCTTTCCAGCATACTTTCTCTCTCTCTCTCTCTCTCTCTCTCTCTCTGTTCTGATTGCAGTAAGTACGATTACTTCTGTTCGCATGCGTATTTTGAGAAATTATATCCAATTTTACGTTTCTTAAGATACGCCGGATTAGGTGTAAATCATCTTTCTCTATGTTACGTCATTTCTGCATCCTTAAACTTCGCTCATTTATGTATGTTATTCTCTCAGATTTTACCCTCCCTCTGTTTTATTCTTACTTTCAGAACCCCACGATTTGAGTGCGTACTCGCGCGATTCCTTGCATTCACACATTCACACACATTCCATAAATGTCCCTAATATTACATCTCTTAAAATACATCATTAATTAGGCGTTAAGCGTTCCATGTTCCACAACTTCTGTACTTTTAAAATTTCGCGCATTAATACGTTAAACTCTTTCAGATTTTTCCCTCTATCTCACTCCCTCCTCCGTCTCTCCCTCCCTCTAGGAACCCTGCGATTTCGGTGCGTACTCGCACGATCACTTCCCTCCCTAGGGCCGCGAGTGCGATAGCAGCGCGACGACGATGGTATATAGCGGCGGTGGGGGGGGAGTTAGGCAGGATCGGCGGGGCAGGGGTTAGGGGCGGGGAGGGGAGGAGAGGGTCCGGGACCCGGCGGCACCCGGATCGTGGCGCGCTCGTAAATTCTCGAAAGGAACGGTCCGCGTACCAGCGGCTCTCTGTTACCGCTCCTCCCGCCCGTAATATTACTCGGCTTATATTGCCGGTGCTCTCGCCCGACGAGGGACAAGGAAGGAGCGCAGGGTAGACAGGCTAAAGGAGGGGAAGGGGGGAGAGGGGAGCACTCGGCTTGTGTAAGGAAGACAGCGCCGTGGAACGCTTCTACGTGCGGATCCTCCGCGAGCTTCCACGCCGGCCAGATTTGATAATGCGACCTTGCCTTACCTTCGGCCCGAGTCGCGCAATATGCGACGAATAATGTAAATAAATGTCGCCGCGCCGGAGTCCGGAGGCTGATATACGGCCGTGGCGACGATCGGGACAATGGACAGATTGGGGAAGTATCGGGTTTAGCGGTTCGGGGTTTTTGAGGAGGGTAAGCGTTGGCCGTTTACGGGATGATATCGAACTCCGAGTATTGTGGGAGTCGTAAGAATCGTATGCGATTCTGGAATGCGTCCGTGTTCGGGAAAACGAGAGAAGCTATTTTGATAGTCTATCGAAAGCGAGGGACGGTGTAAGAGTAACTGTTGAAGAGTAAGTCTAAGGGAAACTGTGTAAGAGAGTCTGAGAGGAAAAAGTTTTTCGAAGAGTCGGAGTCAGTCATAGAGTAAGAGTAGGCGTAAGATTCAGAGAGTCAGAGTAACAGTGAAAGTTCAAAGTGTAATTGTTAAGCGTGAAAGAGTACCTGTACACTTCGAATTACTACCTGCGCAAAACCAAAGTCGCGCAGTATTAGCATTGGAACCGCCAACTGACCGCGTACCGAATGAATCATTTTACTTTCTTACATATTGTTTAGCCGGTAAATGATTCATCGTTTTCCACTTTCCAAGCCTTCCGACGAGTAAAATGAAAAAATTAATGGTAATCGTCAGTACTTGAATTTCGATTTAAATGGAGCATGAGGTATATGTTTGTATTCCGTTCGCACGCGTTGGAAGCATTTCGTGTTCCCCGAACACTTACGTCCCTTCGTCGATGATCGGAGCAGCCAGGCCTGTATGCGCGAGCGTGGGGCCCTAAGCAGAGTTCCGAATTGATTGGCCCGCGCGCGGGTTTCGCCGAGCAGACGCCGCAATTACTGTCGCTGTTCGCCGCACTCATTAAATCCTTTGTTAGGGCCGCCCTCTGCGCGGGCAATATCGTCGAGCGATTCGAGGCTTCGGTTGGGAAGCTCGCATTGCCGGCATAATTTCGTCGCCGATCGTTTCGCCGACGCCGGGCGTCGGTGTCCGCGAAATGGCATTCCGCGTCCGGCCGCGAGTCCCCGTCCGGCCAAAAGCGAATTTTCCGATCGATCCGACGTCGGCCGTCGTTCGCTGGGCAAGGAAAGAGGCGGACGCGAAAAATATATCGGCGTCGCGCGACGTCGCAAGGCGTCGACAGCCGGCCTTTCCTTCCGCAGCCGCCTCGGCATCGCAGTACGCGAACATACTACGCAGTTTCATCTCCGATCGTTTCGCGACGCCAGGCGTCGGTGCCCGCGAAACGGCATTCCGCGTCCGACCGCGAGTCCCGTCGGCCAAAAGCGAATTTCTGCGATCGATCCGACGTACGGCCGTAAGAGGCGGGCGCGAAAAATATCTCGGCTCGGGCGTCAACGTCGGCGTCGCTCGGCGTCGCTCAGCGTCGCACGGCGTCGACAGCCGACCTCTCCGCCCGCAGCCGCGTCGTCGGCATCGTACTACGCGAGCATACTACGCAGTTAGAACCTCGTCCGTGTGCCTGAGCGTGTAACGAGCCGCGACTGTGCGGCGGCACTCTCCTCCCCTCCCCTCCCCCCTCCCCTCTCCCTCCTTCGTTTCGCGACTCGCTAATTCCTCGCTCTTGGCCGACAGTTAGCGACGAGCCAGCAGGCAACCCCGCCACGCACGCACGCACGCACGCACACGCTGGCTGGCAACCGATAGGCCCGACGCACATGCCGTGGCACACATACACACATAGACACATCACACATATGCACTGACTCACGCACGCTCCAAAATGTTCGTCGAGGATCGACGGCCTGCGGCCGGAAAGAGACGGAAGAATTCGTCGATGCACCGTGCGATGCATAAGCGTGAGCGCACGCGCGCGCGCGCGCACGCATTGTGTGAGTGCGGACGGAGAGGAGGACAAAGGGTCCGCGGGTAGTTGCGTCGGTGTGCGAGGCCTGTTGCGAGCAGCGCCGAAGGCGAGGATGGATGCAGGGATAAGGGATTTTTTGCGATTATCATTCGCGACGGGGATGAGGCGCGTGGTAGATCGCGGACGGTCGGCGAGCTGGCCTTGGCGAGGAAACGGAAAAACCGGTGCAGCCTCGATAAGCCGAGTGGGCAGCGCCGGGCTTCGCGAAATTGAGAGGTCGACGCCGGTAGGTTGGGTGGGTCGAGACAGATTTTGGGCTACGGGAGGAGCGGTAAACATTTTTCAAAAATTCTCGCTGTAGCCATATTGCTGTGTACATATATAACGGTGGATGAAAAAACCGTCTTATTTATTTATTTATTTATTTATTGATTAACCGTTTAAATGTATAATCATTCAGGATCCGCTGACATAGCCCTACTGATGAGTCCGTCAGTGGATCCCGGACTAACCGATAAAATATTCTAATTTTTCCTCTTTAATGTCTCACTCAACCAAACTGGCCGAAACTGTATGATTATACAGCTGTAGATACATTGGACGCTGTTGAAAGCACGACGAAGATTATGGCTATGTAATTTGTAAGGTTAATGCGGCAGGTTAATGCTCGTGCACTCAGATAATACTGACTGAAATCTGTATTGAGCCGAATGCCAAAATTACGACAAGAAGGATATCTTCACACGGCTTGTATTGACCGGCGTACCGCAATATATTCCGACACACAGAGATAAAGAATGCGAGCGTAAGCTGATTGTTACACTCGGCCTGCGCGAAACGCGTAAACGCATTCGCGTTACAGCGTGCGAAGTACCGGAGATACCCTTATTGCGAAAACGGAAAAAACCGGTACGCCATGAGCGGTTGTATTGATAAGCCGAGTGGTCGCTGTTAAGAGGCGCGATGCCGCGAAGATAGTTCTGCCGTCCGGCAAATGAGAGCGTAAGCGGACTCGGTTAATTCCTGCGCGTCGGAATGACGTTGATTACGATTGTGAATGAACCGCTTTCCAGCCTTTGCCACGCCACGCGTGAACTGGCCGGATACCTTCGTTTGCACTGGACTGAGGTGGAAAAAAAAAGCGCCATCGCTGCCGATAAGCGGCACGTCGTTAAGGGCCGTGCTAGGATTCCGAGATAGCACCTGGCCGTTACGAAATTAGAACGCAAGCGACGCAAAGTGCGATAATCGCACTCGGCCGGGATCATATTGATTTAATCTGAGCGAAGATGCCGCCATTAACGCTCGTCGGCTCGCCCAAGGGGCGTCGAAAAAATGTCTTTCCTGGCCTTCCCCGTCGCTGTATTTAAGGATCTCCCGCGATCAAATTGAATTTCCGAGAAGCCGCCTCGAAAGGGCTTCGCCAATTAGAGAGAGCGGAGAGGGATGGGACGCATGAAAACTAAACATAGTCGATCCTCCGACGCGCAGGACCCTTCGACGTCAACTCTGTCTGTTGATAACGGCTCGTGTCCTTCCGAAGGAAGAGAGAGATCACAGTTCTTTGTCGAACACCAATTCCTTAACGAAAACGCACACAGCCCCTCCCATTAAAAATATCTCAATAGTAATTAACGTGTAAGATTAAGTAATGATGTAAGCAACGTAATTACGCGTAGTTACTGACATCGTAGTAACTACTCCATATTGACCAGAGTTCCGAAAAGTCCACCGAAAAATTCCTCCCCACCTAAAGCCCGATCGAACCTCACCCTCCGTACATTCCCAACCTCTGCCGCGCTACCGGAAGCCAAGCAGAGGCGACCTACGCCCAAAGTATTTTTTTCTTAATTTCCCCTTGTCTTCCCGGCCATTTTGATCCGAACTCGCCGCTCTCTGCGCAACGGGCCTCCCGGCGAGACTGTAAGAGAGAGCGAGAGAGAGACAGAGAGAGATAGTGAGAGCGAGGGGACCGAGGGGCGAGAAGACGGACGAAGGGAAGGATAGCCGCGGGGCCGAGGGAAAGAGGGGCCAAGGGGCCGTGGGGGAGAGCGAAGGGGGGTTCGAGGGGGAGACAGTACTGCCGACAAGCACGACGTCGACGTGAGCGCGAACGCGAGAACCCGCGGGTTCTATACCATTCGGTCGGTTCGGTGAGTCACGCATCGCGAGCTTCCTGCTGCCAGCTCCCCCTCCCGCTCCCCCCGCCAGCCCCGCCGGCCGAGCCGCCGCCGCTGCCCCGCGTGCCCCCTCCACTCCGCGCGCCGTCACTTCGCTCGCCGCTCGACGCGTCTCGCGGACTCCCCTCGTGCTCCACGCCACTCTCCTCGAACCCTCGCTGCCCCTCCCCACCACTCCCCCCTCGCCGTTCGTCCGCCTCACGGCTGGCTCCCGACCGATCCCCCTTTGTCTGACGTTCGTCCGTCCGTTCGGCCGACCGTTCGACCGTCACCCGCAGGGTTAAGGGTCTTCTAAATAGGATACCTCGGCCTTCTTCGTCTCGCCACGTCCTGCGCGGAGACCGACGCCTGCCTTCCCCCTGTGCCTCCCCCCCCCCCCCCCGTTCCCCCCCTTGCCAGCCTATATCCTCTCGTTGCCCCTCGTCTTCCCTCGTCTTCCCTCGTCTTCCCTCGTCTTCCGCTCCTCACCTCCCCCCGCTCGTTCTTTCTCTTCGTTCGGCCCGCTGGCTCCTCTCGCATCGGATCTTCTCACCTTTCCCGATATCCTGCGCCGCGCCGAGCGAGGACGAAGAAGGAGCGGACGGAGGTTGGGCTCTACTTTCGAGGCTAACGAGGGGTCCGTGGGCAAGGCGGCGGCCGTGCCCGGCGAGGTAGGGTTTCCTGGGATAAGAATGTTTTCGGGAAACTTTGTCTCGGCGGCGGCCGGAGGATGAGCGAGAGAGCCGGTATTGGCCGCGAGTCGCGCCGACATTTTTTGTGCGCGGGCTGGAGATAGTGTTGGGTCTTTGGGGATGGAGGGGAAGCGCAGGCTGCGAGTTGGCCTGGGGTGGCCGGAAGTGTCGAGTTTTCGCAGTTGGGCTGAGTCACTTTTCGAGGGATTACGCTCGGCCCCGCGGTCCGCTCGCGTCGACTCTTTCGAATCGATCGGAAGTCTGGCGTCGAATCGAACGACGCCGCTGCGACAATGTCGAATTACAGAGCTTTTCGGCAGTGATAATGAAGTATGGTTGACTTCCGTATAGGGCGATGAAAATGTTCAATGATGAAAACAGTCCCTCATCATGCGTAAGATAAATCGATCTCTTTCACAGTATGGCAGTAATAGTAGGTTCGTAATAAAATAATATTTCAAACTGTATCATATCTCATTAACAATATGCGAAAAACCGTTACGAATCAGAGAAATTTTTAAACATGACACCCTATTACGCCAGCTGCTTCCAACCTTTACGCTACTAATCCTCCCTAAACAAAAACTTTGTCCACGCCTCCCTATCTTCCTACTTTCAATCTCTACATCACGTTGCAAAAATAAATGTTTCTAACAATTTTGTCGTCACGAAGATTGAAAACCGCTCTATTCCACGCGTAACGTATCCCCTTACGGAAGTACTGTACTCCGATCTAATCTCAAGCCCAACATTTTCCGAAAACCTCGAAAAACCCCCGAAGCGTCGCACGCAGCGACGCTCGTCCACGAAATCGGTCCAAACCGTCGCTCTCAACGTTCCAACGATGAATCGGCTCGCGCGCACACGCTTGTCGCCCATTTTTGACTCGCGCAGTCGTCCGCGAACGGACGGAAATTGCGCCGTGCGACGGATCCGGGGGAAGAGGGAAGGCAGGAGGCGGACGAAGGGGGAGGATGGCGTAGGATGGTGTAGGATGGTGTAGGATGGGCAGAAGTGGAAGGGGAAGGGGAAGGGGAAGGGTGGGGAGAGTGAAATACGTGCGTCGCGGAAGTAGACGTCGATTTGGAAGCGGCGCCTCCTCGAAGGGCGTGCGCGCCGCCGACCATCTGCTGGGACACGTAGGCCTCTGCATTTGGGTATGCACCGATGAACGTGTGTACACGCGCCGTGGCCACGGGGCTCTATGACGCGGATCGGCCCACCTCTACGCCCGTCTCTCGATCGGCTCCGTGACGCCGCGCTCGTTGTACCGTTAATTTGACCGAGCGTCGCGGCGGCTAATGAATAATTTCGCTTCTGCCACTGAAAGATAACGCCAATCTCTCCACCCTCGTTCGATCCGCGGCACAGGAATGAAATTCGCACAGGTGGTTTTTCACCGTGCTGTGGCGCGTAGTAAGCGTAGTAGGTGGGCTGGCAGCATGAGGATGGGGAGAATGGAAAAAGTTTCGTGTTGGGTCCCGTAGAATTCGATCTGTATCGAGAACGCGTGGAGATACGCGATACGTACGGCAATACGTATACTTACGCGCGCGTATTCGTGCGAGCAACGCAGTGTGCGCGCGCGCGCGCGCGCGACCGTATAACTGCGATGCGTTTCGCCGGGTCTCGAATGTATAATGAGAACTGGGTGGCTTCGAATTCGATAAGAGTCGGGTTAGGCGGTGCTACGGAATGACGTATCGCCGGCGCGAGATTAATAGCGGTCACGTATGGCGAGGCCAGGCAGGCGTGCGTGCGTGCGTGCGCTTGGATGTGCGCCCGCGCGCGCTCGCTCGCAAACGTCGGACTATCGCGCTCGCGTAGACGTACGTGACACAGGCTGCCCTTCTATTTTCTCGCCGCGCGAATTCTTCCACGCGAGGCTCCACTTCGATCGCCTTCTTTGCGGCTCCGAGCCGTTCATCCAACCCCCCTCTCCCCTCTCTCCACCACCTCCCCTCTCTCCTCTCTTCCCCTTGGCTGGCCCTGGCATCGTTCGGCCTACCGCGACTTCTTCTTTTTTTTTTCACCATCCACCGCGGGCCCAATAAACCATCCAATTCGATCGGAGGGAAAACGTTAGGTAGCAAAAAAAAAATGGGACGAAAGAGCCTGGAACCGGCCGAGCAAATCGAAAACCTCGAATTCGAGCCTCTTTCATCGTCCGCCGCTCTTGATGGTTCAATCTGTCGTTGCGCGCGCTCGCGCTCGCGCGCTTACTCTTAATAGAAGGCGTCCTCTCACGGGTCGCGGGGCAGTGGGGGGAGGGGCGGGGGGGGGGCGAGAGGGGAGGGCGAAAGTCGGGATGAAATTTCGCACGTCTCTCGGAACGGAAAGGGAGAGGGGGGTGGGGAGCAGGGGGGTCAGGCAGGCAGGGGGAAGCAGGGGGGTGCAGTAGGGGGGGAGGACACAAAGCGACGTGCGAGAGCGCGAGCGGCGGAACATCCGTGGACGGGAAAATACGTTAAAGTCCGCACAACCCCTTTTTCTGCGATGCAAGGCCTCCCCTGCGCGCCGCGCGCGGCACGTCGGAGGGGTTGCAGCCGGCAGTTGTACTCTCCTCCTCCCTCGGCAAAACGGACCCCGTGCGGGCCCTTCTCTCGCCGCGGAAGGGACACAAGGTGGAACGGGCTGCGCAGCGTGCGCGACGCACACACAAAAGCGGACGAGCGCGCGCGCGAGCGCGAGCTGAATGTTTTTTCGACGCGATTAGTCATCGTCTATCCCGGCGCGACCGGATTCGACCCGGTGAGCCTCCTACGCGAGCTAACGCTCGAATTACGTGTACAACGTCAGGTTACGAACTTCATCCTCGGCATCCGACGCAAATATTTCGATGCGCGAATGAGATAGGCTCGACGAAGGTGTACATCGCATTGAAGTAAAGAACGAAGAGTGGAAAGAGAGTATGGGGAGGTGGGGGGGGGGGGGTGTGATGATGCTCTAACATAGTGATGTTCGAGTCGACGACATTTAGATGACACGCTGTCCATCCTGCGGCGCGCGATGGCCACCGTTCGCAAAGGGGTCGGAAATGAGCGTGATTCAATTTGCGCGTATAACGCGCGAAAAATGTCCATTATCAGGTTCAAAGTTTCGTGGCGGCGAGAGTTTAACGGGTGGACAGGGAAAGAGGGGGAGGAGGGGGGGGGGGCGCCTCCAGACTCTCGCCACATCTACTTACATCATCCGCGCCGTCGATTGCGTGCGCCCGTACCCACGCGTGTGTACAATACACGCGCGCGCCTCTATCTCGGCCGTGCGAGCGTGTTTGTAACTTGCCCTGGGTGTATGTAGGGTGTATATATATATATAGTCTATATATATATATAAATGTACGTATATATATATACACGTGAGAGTCCACGCTGGCCGACAGAGCACTGATTGGGTCGCCACGGTACCTGTGTCAATATAATACGTTTGTGGGGGCTATGATCCTTCGATCGACCGATCCAAGGTCCGCGCGGCGCGGCCGTCTCTCGAATCGCCGATGGTTTTATGAGATATTCCGTTCTCGCCCCGCGTCGAAATCGTCGAGATTACGTAATACCATTGTCAATTTCCGTCGGACGTTCAATAAGGAACGGCCCATCGATTCGCTCGCTGTCCCTCCCTCCCTCTGCCTCCCTTCCTCTCGCTCCCCCTCTCCTTCGTCACTCGCCTGAAACAAGTGTAATGGAACGGCGGCCGTTCGGCGAGCACCGAAAATGCACTTTTTAATCGATCAATTCCTCCCCGAATCGTCGGCCGAAAGTGACGAGCGGAACAGACCTAAAATATCCAAATACCGCCCAAAAGCCTGCTCCGCATCGAAAAACTCTCGCATCTCCCATATACCTCCCCCCCTCCTCTCTTCCGGCGTCCGAAAGTTTCGCCTGGCCCCGGCTTGTCGGGCAACAAATTTTTCCGCGTCCCGCCGCCGCTCCGTTCGCGGCGTTATTTCGGCCTCGAAAGCCGGCCGGGCCGATCGGACGGATCGCGAGGTGTCTTATCGCACGGTCACGGTGGATATCCTCGCTCTCTCGCGGGGTAATAAAAAAATCGAGGCCATCGGTAATGCCGGCGAGCATCCGGTCGAGCGGAAAGAGCGGACGGAGAGTGGCGGCGGTGCGGCGCGGCGGCGAGAGGGGCCGGCCGGCGAAGCGGGCATAGGGGGGGTGGGGGGGTGCAGGACGGGTGAGCGGCGGCAGCGGTAGGCGGCTCGGCGAACAGCGGCGAGCGCGGCAGATGGGTGAGGGCGGCCGGGGGGGTGGGGGGGTAGTCGGTAGTTCCTCGTGCGACGCGGTGTGCGACGCTATGCGCGATAGGAGGAGGACCGGACAACACGGTCGAGCGGCGCGCGGGCGCGACTGGCGAGCCGCGAGCGACATATCCGGAGCGAGGAGAAGGAAAGCACACCCTGCCTGCCACCGACAATATCCACTGACGATGGGGGCTATCGGCCACGAATGAGCGACTCTTCTGCACCGTTTTTTTTTTTCCTTCACCCTCTGGGCACACGATGTAAATTTAGTCGGTCGATTACGCGGTTATTTATCAGGTTTTGTTTCGACGACGGATTATGGGGCGTGGGGTGACGGAGGATGAATTGGGGAGGTGGGTGGTGGAGGTTGGAGGGGTTGACGGTGAGATAGCGGTGCGGATTTGAGAATGAGAGGAAAGTGGCTTGAGTACAGTGTGCGAGTTCGATGCTGGCAGGTGGGAATGAGGGGGTTTTTATGTTTGGTTTTTGGTGGAAGGCGGTCAGCTCCGATGCGCTATTTGAGAGTATGGTTAGTTGGGGGATTTTAGATGTTGAGTGTAGTGGTGTTGGGCTGAGTATTGAGTAATGACAGTGTAATAGCGATAGATTGTAATAATATGATATGATGAGAGCAAGGGATGGAGAGTAATCTCGCATGTGCAATGTACAGATTTTACGCTATCGCGCATATTACGGATGAGTATGCTGTGATTGAGTCGATGACAAGTCGTTGTATAATTTCCGCACTTTTCCAGCGAGTAGTCGTCGGCGGCTGTTATAATTTAGTAGATATCGGAGAAACGGAGTAAGGAAGATAATTATTAACGATCAGCGGCTTGCATTAGCCGTAATGATACATGCTGGATGTAGAGGGTATCAATCGGATCTGAGAACAAGAGAAGGAAGCTAACCTGCTTATGTACAACCTACAATCCTGATGCTATCAGCTACATTGTGAATGAATGACTCTTTTACACAGTTTCTTGTCAGCTGACGCCGTGTAATCTATCCGAACGTCACATGACATCGATCGCGTGAATGTAATCGGTTTATTTATTTTCGTTGAAGAGGAATTCCATATTACTTACGGCACTATAATGCTCACCCAAGCAGCTGCAAGAGAAGCATCAATGAGCATTGAATCCTAGTAACAGTACTCGTGATTTATGCTGACGCGTTGATGTTTTGAAGGTGTCAATCAAACCGGAGAGCGAGAGAAAGCAAGTAACCTGCTACGTACAATATCCAACATTGATGCTATCAGCCACCTTTACGATCAACCTGCTCTCTAACAGTACTCTTCCCATCTAATACTGCATAAGCGCAACCCGTCAACAAGCATCGCTGCAGTAGCAAACATATACAAAATGAAGAGAAAAACCGACACTAGTGACTCCGATGATAACACGATAACAATGAATAATGAAGGCTCGAGGCCATGAATCGCGAGCAGAACAATTCCGTCCGAGCGAAGTAAGCGATTAGTCGCCGGAACGCAATCTACCGAAATTCGCGGGCGAATAAGCGTCGTTACGCCGAAATATGTGGCTAATATCGAGTTTCGGGACAATATCGTGTAACGAAGTTCAAGGAAGTGGGTGTGGTTGCTCACCTTCTCGCCACATCGACGGCGCCCTCCCCTACGCAACACATTTTTCACCTCCCACCCACGGGACCCGCGGCGGCATGACCAAAAAAAACACGCACCCCTCAAACGAATGACACCCCGCCTCAACTACCCTAATACCGTACATCCGCCCAATAAATACAATTAACACAGCCCAACAGAAGTAAAGCCGCGCGCGTCGGACCTGACAAGACTTTTGCCGCCGACTCTCGGAGCGTAAAATCGGCGATCGCCGTTCTCTCGCGCGATCTTTTTCGTCTTGCCGACGAGGAACGAGCGCGAGAAAGAGAAAGAGAGCAAGAGCAAGACCAAGAGAAAGAAAGAGAGAGAGAGAGAGAGAGCAAGAGAAAGAGAGGGACCTCGAAGGAAGCGCCTCGCATATAATGGCGTCGGACGTTGCCCGATATCTTCGATGCCGTTTCCAATTAACGCTCGCTCTTAACCGAGCGCGCCTCGCTGCTCTCGTCCCGCTTCGCTCGTTAGAACGAATGCGGTTAAGAGAAAAGAGTGCGGACCCAGTAAGGAAAATAGATTTAGCGGCGGGCGCTCTCTCGCGAGCGCGCGGCGAGAAGTGGTGCGGCCGGCCAGGCGGTCAGAGGGGAGGTGGAGGGGTGGGGTGGGATGGGGAGGGGAGGGAGCGGCAGCGGCTGAGGAAGAGTAGGAGGAGGGGGCAGCGTAGGAAGAGGAGAGCGCGAGAGAGCGGCGGAAGGGAGACGGACGATATTTATCGCGTACTCAGGGACCGGGTCACCGGAGAGCAACCGGGGCCAAATGTGTGTAGGTTCACGTGTAATCGATATACACGCCCGCACGGGGCGAAGTAACATGGAAAACGATTCTAACGCGCGCATCGCGACCGGCCGGTATTACTTTCTGAACAGGACAATCGCGCTCCCCCCGGTGGAGGGGTGGGGGTTGGGAGGGGGCGACGGGTATTAGGTTGGAGGGAGAGAAAAAATGTGGACGAAGGGGAAAGGGTGGGGGGAATAAATGAATCGGGGAAGAACCGGGCGGAGAGGAAAAAAATGTGACGCGCAAATCGAGCGGAGTTCCTGAACGATCGGTCGGTGAAGCTGCAGAGGGGGGTGGGATTGGGGTGGTTTCTCGACGATGTTTTCATCTCTTCTTCAACTTTTTCGTCGGAACGCCTGCCTTGGCGACGTGTTCCTTCTGCGAAGGATTCGCGTAACTGGAATGTCACACTCCTCTGCTTTCGCATGTGTCGACTTACGAGCGCGGAGCTCAGGATAGGAATAACGACCGGGAACCGTTCGACGAATCGCGCGTCACCCCGGGGGGGGGGGGGGGGGGGGGGAAGAGATCCTCAATTACAAAGCTTACGGGTCGAAGCCAAAATAAACGAGCCGCGAACCCGCCGATCACGGTTCTCCCCCCCGCCCACGCTTTTGCGTCGCCCCGTCGCGCTGCCGAGTGCCCTTGAAAAGGTCAAAAACGACGCGAGAGAGAGATTGCCCGGCGCGGAATCGAGCGTTAGACGATCGAAAAGGCGTAAAAAGTCGCGTCCGGCCGCGTATGTCGCGAACGGAGGGGAAGCCTGGCTCGTCGGACGTCGAGAACGGACCGACAGGGGAAGGGGGGTGGGGGGAACAAGCGAAGCGACGTAGAGCCCGCGAAGCGCGGAGAAGTAGGCAGGCGGGAGGGGAGGGGGGGAGGTTCAGATCGGCGCGCGTTATCTCACGGCCGCGTTCGCGCGGCTTTGAGCGAGCGCGGCCGAAGGAAGAGAGCGCGTGCGCATGCGCTCGCGCGCGCACATCCTGACTCTCGCGACGGCGGCGACGCCGGGCGCGGCGCGCAAATGAGAAGCGGGCAGGCGAGGGGATGAGGAGGAGGGAGGGACGAGTGCGCGTCGCTTTTAGCTCTGCTCGACTCCCGCCTTTGCCGCCCATCTCTGTCTCTCTCTAGCGCGCGCGCTCACTCACTCAGTCACTCTCATCGTCGGGTATCGCGAACGTCGGCGAGCCCGAGGACTAACGGAACGGTCGAGGCCCTCGATAACAGCGCCGGACATCGCCTGAGAAGGGAAGGCGGGCCTCGGCACCGACGGCCGGGCGAGAGACGAGGGGGAAAAGTGAAGGGGGACTGCAGGGTTGGCGAGGGGAGGGCTGCGGGAAGGGGAGAGAAAAAAAGAGTGACGGGAGGGGAAGATACGCGAGTTGGCTCCGATCGAAGCCGCGCGCGAGCTTCTCTCTTACTCTCTCTCTATATCTCTGTCTCTGTCCTCTGTCTCTCTCTCTCTCTCTCTCTCTCTCTCTCTCTCTCTCTCTCTCTCTCTTTCGGGGCCGGCGACGCAAAATTATTCGCCCGGAATACACGGGCCGCGCTCGAATTTGGCAGAATACGATGGCCCGGCGGTGGAGCCGGTTTCGGTGAGGCTCCTCGCGAGAAGGGCGAGAGCCGGCAGTAGACCGGGGTCGCGCCGCTTTCAAGGCGAAGTTCGCGACATTCCGCGCGAGCTGCCGAGCGAACGGTACGGAATGGGCCTCGTCGATAGGTTCGACGGGAGGACTGTTACGTTAGGACGAATCTAACCGGTTAGCGGCGCGCTGTTCTTAGCCGCGAATGAGGTGGGCAGACGGAGGAGGAGGAGGAGGAGGAGGATACGGCGAGAGAGGAGTGGGAGGAGGTGGGGAAGATAAGCGGCCCCGGCGTAATTTCCCAACTTTCGACCGAGCCCAATGTCGTTCGCCTCGCGCGCGCGAATTCGCGCGTGAGACCGTCCGAGGGAGTTCGAGCGTGTGTGGCCACGTGACACGGATCGGACTCTCTGCATAACGAGCGTTGTTGCGGACCGAGAGGCGAGAGAGCCGCCGCCGCCGGGTGGCTTGTCGCGCGAGTTGCGAAACGCGATCGTCGCCGACCGTCGGCGACTCGATGCCCATAGAAATTGACGGCCTCGCCGCTTTCGCAAGAGGAACGCGCGCTCGCGCGCAAGCGTAAGCGTGAACGAGTTGTCGGCAGTTTTTGGCGTCGATCGTCCGTGGCAGCGAACACGCGCGCGCGCACTCACCTTCGTTTGGCCGCCGATCGCTTTTCCACGTCGTATTAGCCAGCAGGCCTGTATACTCTGTGTTCCACTCTTGCCTGTGTAGCGCTAATTTTCCTCGTTACGCCAGCCGCGTTAGGCTCGGCTCGCGCTTCGACGCGCGTCGCATACGTCGACGCCGACGCTCTATATTCGCTCGCGCCCGCTTTAACTACTCGCGCGATATTCTCTTATCAAGCCTTGTCCGCTGGCGAGAATTCGCCGCTCGCACTCTCCGCGTCAGTCGGCCACGCTGATACGGACAATTAATATGCGTTCGGGAATTATTGTAAGAGCTTATCGTTGCTCGGCACCGGCGGTGGCACGTGCTACATTCGTTTCCGGTCGTTCGGCTCTTTCCGATCGCGTACGGTGCGTGCTCGATCCTTCGACTCGCGCCGTATTACCTTTCAATGTCCCTCCGCACTTTACCGGCGACGCACTCCCCCATTGCATTCTTTTACCGTATTCAGCCGCTCATCCTTCCCCTGCCTCTCATTATACCACCACGCTCGATCCTCCGACTCGCTTCTCCGCATTTACGGCTCACATTCCACTTCATCACCTCGCCGTACCCCATCAGCTGATCCGCTCTCACTACATTAAATTGTTACATCTTTTCACCTGCCCTTCCTCTCCGCCTTCCTACGCTGTTCCGACCTCAAACCTCTACATCCCTCTCTCTCTCTCTCTTTCTCTATCCCTCTCTCGCTCTCCATCTCACACCCACTCTCCCCAACACTTATACCTGACATTCCTCTTCATTACCTCTCTACACTCCATCAGCTGATTCCGAATCGCTACAACCCCGTAGCCCGCCGCTCTCCCCCACCCCCGTCTCACTTAATCAGCTGATCAACCCGCTCTGTTCATTTCTCCCATTTCGTTGCCCTACCCTCTTCGTCCCGTCATTCCGACGCTCAATCCGCTATATTAATTTGTTATACTCCCCGGTCGCATTCCCCGCATTTATCGTCTCCCCTCCCCCCTCCGACCATCCTCGAGCGGTCCGCTCGACCGGCACGTCGGCCGCATTATCTCACCGTATTCCATCGTCGTACACGCCGCGCTCGCAGCGGCGTCCGCTCGCGCGAAGGGTACGAGCGCGCGAGAGCAAGCGGCGGCGGCGGCGGCGGCGACTGCCAGCGGCGCAGCGGTGGAGGTGGGGGCGGGGCGGGAGGGGAGAGCGGAGCGGCGAGCGAGCGAGCGAGCGCGACGCGTAGGGTGGCACGGGCGGCCGGGGAGGGGAGGGTGGGCTCGCGGAGGGACAGGCGGCGGACGAGAGAGCGCGCGGAGAGGCAGGCAGGCACAGTCTTCTTCCCGTGCGGCCGTTGCGCGTGCGCGTGAGAAAGCGGCGAGGCGTAGCTTTTAACGGGGGCCCCTCGGGCCACACGATCGTCGATCGCGCGGCGTGGCATGCGGGTCCCGCGAAAAGAACGGTCGTGGGGAGAGAGAAAGACTGAGAGAAAGAGTGAGTGAGAGAGAGAGAGAGAGAGAGATGGAGAGGGCCGGAGAAGGATGGGTGGAGATCGGCGCCGATGTCGGGCCGAGAGCGGGAGGGAGGGAGCGCGACGATGAGCGTCGGACGGTCGGTGAGGAAGGGAGAGAAGGTCGAGGGGGAAAGAGAGCAAGAGAGAGAGAGAGTGAGAGGTGGAAGTGTCGCACGCAGTGCGGCGACCAGCTGCTGCTCTCCTCACGATGGTGCCAGGGCGTCGGTTTGCGCTCGTGTGTGTCCCTCTACCCGGGTCCTTTGTGTTAGGCCGGCGAGCGAGCACAAAGGGGGCGGGCGGGGGGAGGCGCGGAGGGTCAGAGGGGGGGGGGGGGGATATGCCCGGCGAACCTGAGCAACTAGCCGCTCAGACACCAGTCGCGTTCGCACGAAAAACGCGTCGCTGAGCACCGCCAAGTCCCGCGAATTATAATGCCGTCGATCCGGCTGGCGGAGGATCGCTGGCCGGATTCAAATCGATGCCCAGATACGGTCCGCGGCGGCGACGTTTTATGCGTGCCGCGAGCTGTACTTGCCGGGAGAGAGAGAGAGAGATGAGGGAGGAGGGTAGAGCGGGGGGGTAACATACTGGCGAGCGGGACCGAGAATTGAGGATTTTGGGTTTTCGGAGCAGATGTTCGGGGTAAGGTTTTAGGGACGCGGTGTACGCGCGCGCGCGCCGCCGCTGCTGATGAGTATCGGTGCTCGGTTCCGAGTCAGGCTCTGACGGATTATGGCGGGCGGGCGAGAACGGTCGATAGGCATATATTCGAATCGTGGGTTATGAATTAACGTCTTGTACGCTGGCGTCGAGAACAACGGCGGCAGGCTCGCGGCGGCGCCGGTTGACGAAGGATTCCGAGGTTCCAGGACAGATGTTCCGAGTTCAAAGGCGTCGGACACAGCTACCGACCGCGCGCGCGACGATAAGCGTCTCTTCGTAGTCAGTAACAGAAAGAACGGAATAATTAACGAAGCCCTAAATAATTATTCCTACGGACGACCTTTGCTCGAATCACGTTCAGCTCGCTCGTTTATACGGCGGCGGTTACCAGTTTAGTCGACGTCTCTCGATCGCTGTACCGCCAACCGGTCCGTAGAAAACGAGATCCCGATAATTCCGTTCGGATCGATTTCGGAACGGCGATCGTGAAACTTCGAGTCCGCCGGTGGCGGTTGCGCAAGGGAAGGGGGGTAGGAGGGGGGAAGGGGGTTGGGGGGGGGGCTGCCGGCGTCGTCAATTTTTGGTGATCCTTGTCGCTTGGGATCTAGGAGCCGAGTCGGTAGGCGAGCACGGCCTGACTTCTTCGAAAACGTGTCTGACCCAACCGCGAAGCGCGTGGACGCTCACACCAGCGTGGCGTTGTCACGTACGTGTGAGTACCTGGGCCAGCTCAATCCCTCGGGGTTCGACCCTCACACGCGCGTAATGCGCGGCACGTGTGCCTGTGTGCGTGCACACCGACGCCTACTGACGCATACTGACGCACACTGACGCACACGTACGAGGCAGCGAACCACGGCGAACTACGGATGCGCCCTGCTTATCCACGCGCGATCACGTACACACAGACCAGTGTGTGAGTGTGTGTGTGTGTGTGGATGTGCGGCTGGCGTCGACTTCGTCACGAATATGTTCGACCGCCGCTCGGCAAACTGTCGATCGCGACTGGAGGATCTTCAAGAATTTCGCGGTCGACGGGTAGCGTTCGATGAATCGATACTTGCCTCACGATAATGTTTCGTGTTAGTGAGGAATTGATCTGAATCAGCGGTGGAGTCTCGCTAATTTTGTAATTTACAGCAGAAACGGTGGGAGGTAGATGTGATTAAGTTTAAACGTATGGGGATCGGCGGGTAGTAGGACTTCGTGAAGGTTAGAGTAGACCTCCTATAATACGGGTTCATCTAATTGTAAGACGATCGTGTTCTTATGACACGCTGAAAGAATGAGACAGATGACGCGATTTTATAACGTTTTAGCTGCAATAATTAATATAACTTTTGACACGTAACACTAAACATCATTATGCTTCTCAAACGAGGAAACTCAATTTTCATAGGAAATCGTCTCAGTTTGTTTCTAGTTACAATGAACATTAACCGTGTCTGAATAAACTTTCATACCCTATGACTCATTTTATTCAGTTTAACCCATTATCCGCCAATGTCCCATTTTTGCGACACATTGTCACATTGCTTTCTTTTTATGACTGCTCATCTTTGCGAAGTCAAACCCTATTTCATTTAGAGGAAGTACATATCTGTTACCTCTGTGACATACATATTTGCATAATCTAAGTGATTCGTACAACACGGAACGTATTTACCCTATTACAGGGGAGGCCTACTACACATACAGTATACAACCGAACGTTAGAGACGCATGATTTGCATTTGGCAAGTACATGAGGCAGAGTTCGATTACCCCGCGTAAGGTGGGACACAAAGGAGCGTGAAGTAACTGGGATGGCAGCCGGTCGAGAGTGCGTTCGATACACAACTTATGTCCGCAGATCCGCGGCCGATCCATTCGGAGTCCGAAGCGTCGGCCTCGCGATTACTCAAGAAACACGAGCGTGCGCACGGAGCGCGCGAGTTCACCGGCAACGTGCTCATATTTACCGTTTCAATGGCTGCGCCACTCGAACAGGTGTGTAATTCCAAAGTGGCCCGACACTTACAAACGTCATAATAAGTAAACCCCCAGACGGCCGACAGACATCATAATCAGCGAAACTATCCGAGATACATCGGTCGGCCATAAATTTTGCCCCACCGGCAACGCTTTAATCTCGACGATCTCCGAGGAAACAATTACAGCGGCACGCGTTACGTGCAACGTGCGCCTAGCGTTACCCACGTTTCCGTTTAGCGTCACGAATCTCGCTCAAGAATTTTTCTCGATCCCTATCTCGGGCCCGCTCGGAGTCGGAATGTTCGATGTCGGACGCGGATGTTGGGCCGTAGCAATTTTCCGTCGATGGAAAGTCGGGTGCGCTTCGATGGCCATAGGGCCCCGTTAGAGGGAGATACGACACTGGATGAAAACGATAGGAGATTCGCAGGCGAGCGGGAGACTTCGCTATCGCAAATTCGTCGTACGACGAGTGTCGCCGTGAAGCCCAACCCGAACTCGGGGGCCCTCGGCCATTAGGTTCTCGGGAGCGCATTAACCTCGAGCCAATTCCTCGCCCATAGCCTCTCTCTCTCACTCTTACTCTTCCCCTCTCTCCCTCTCTAGCTTCTCTCTCGCTCGCCTTCTCTGACGCGCGCGCGAGCGCGTCGCATGGCAGTATGACGTAGGTGAGTGGGGCGCACACACGTACGATGCTGTGCACGTGTGTAAAGGCTACCTGCACAGGAAGGTGTGTGCTCGGACAGGAGCCGAAATAATTATTTTATTCCGCGACTGGAGTCTAGGTGGAGGCTGTAGGCGGTTGGGGGTGAGTTTTTGGATTTGGGAGTGGATTTGTTTTTGAGGGGTTGGTTGGGTTAATAAGGCTTTTAATTGGTACGTGGTAATGCTGATTGGATGGGTAAAGTAAGGTGGTATATTGGTACTTTCTTGTTTCTTGTGAATGGTTTTTAATATGGGCCGTTTATTTTAAAAGTGGTGTAAGTCCATTTTTATCGAAAAATTATATATTACAGAATTTGTGATTGATTCGATTTACACTACTTTCAAAATGAACGGTACATATGTCAAATACT
The DNA here is from genome assembly GCA_914767735.1 of Anoplius nigerrimus. Lineage (NCBI taxonomy): Eukaryota > Metazoa > Arthropoda > Insecta > Hymenoptera > Pompilidae > Anoplius > Anoplius nigerrimus. The sequence continues at coordinate 1,786,522 of OU612086.1, forward strand.
ATCAACACGAGAAAATGCAAGATCAGAAATGAGCAAGTCCATAGGATTCTCAGCAAAATTAGGTTTTAGTATATGGATACGTTCTACTGTTTGCAACGGCTATTTCCTCACATTTCGAGTAGTGCACATAATAGTCAGGCTAAACGCAAGTTTTAAGGGCATGTTCAAATAACTATTTCATTCCGCAAATTATGTTTCGTTGCATTCTTGTAATACGGCTTGTCGGCGTGACTTATAGTGCGGCAAATGAGGTAATGGCGAGCTGTTGGCTTCTTAGGTTCCGATAATAACGGTAATAAATGCGTTAAACGCGGCGCGCACGAAGGGGCGTGCGTTAATAATTATTTCATTCCGCGAATTTAATTTCGCTCGGTCGCTCCTGCTGTCGGCATGATTTCCCGTCGATTTCTTCGATTCAGCTAATAACGGTAATGCGTCTGTTTAAACGCTACCTGCTGAGGAAGGTGCAACCTTTACGACAGGCATTTTCTAATAATTATTTCCATTTGCACGTTTCGATTTATGCTGTTCTCTACTTTTACTATTTTTTACTCTCGGTAATATTAGCGAGTTTATTGAATCTCAGTTGAGTATGTACTGCATCCTTTATCGCAGACTGTGTTAAATCAAAACAGCTTTAACATCTTACTCGTCAAAAGGTTGACCAGAAAGTGACACCGCAATACTACAGACAGTTTTGCAACATTATTTTTGAATGGCCTATTAGCATAGGTTGCAGTATAATTTTTATCTCAAGCTTAGATTTCTGCATCAATATATAAATCGTTAATCTTGAAAGTGGTGTAAGTTCATATTAAAAAAAAAATAAGATATATAATCTATGATAAACGTGGTGTAAACAATCTATTTATGTGATATTTAATTTTTTTTTAAATGGACTCAATTACTTGCAAAATAAACAGTCCATATACAAAAGGATTGATATCCAACAACTTGTAGTTATTGCTCTCTGATAAGTTCCCTACTTAAGCGAGCGTCAGTGCAATTCGATCTAATTTTCTGCTCGACCAGACGCTGCTCATCCGTTAGCGCCTAACCGATCCGTCCCATCCCGACATAAGCGATCGCGAGCCATCCGACGAATCCCAGAAAGCCACTCTCCTGACACAGTCCTGACACAGTCGCGAAAGAATCTGAGGAACGCCTTCCGCCGCCTAGGTGGCACTTGGTGGCACACACGCCGGCCAGGAGCAGAAGGAACGTTCCGCGTCCGCTGCGAAACGCATTTGTCGCCGCGAGCGGGCGTCGCTCGCCGGCATTAATTGACATTAATTGAACTCGAGTAGCATTAATAGCCCGTCACATCGGCCCCGCGCACTCTCTCACATTCTTCCGATACCGAATTCTGCGTTTCGCCGCGGGTCCACGTCCTTCGCTTGTTTACCATTTTAATGACTTTCCGTCCGATCGCGCATTTCGTGAATCCTAACCTCTCTCACTCACTCCTTCTCTCTCTCTCTCTCTCTCTCTCTCTCTCTCTCTGTTTTTCTCGCCCTGCCTCATCGACACTTCTCGACTGTCGAGGCGCGAAACGTCGAAATTGCACCTTCGTGCTCGTAAACGCCTCGTCGACGAACAAAATGCTCAGCATTTCCCTTTCTCAGCGTGCCGAGCTCGCCTATTCCAGTGTCGGAAATCGATCGTCTTCGCGCTGTGACGCGAGACTCGCCGATGATTTATAGACTCGGCCCGGTGCGCAGATGGGCGAGGGGAGGCGGCCGTGGAGGGGGAGCGAGCCACGGCGGCGAGTAGCGGCGGCGAGCGCGGTCGGCCAGGGGGAGGAGGGGAGCAGTCGCTCGGCCGCGGAGGAGTGGAGGGGGAGCGAAGGGGACCGAGTAAAAAGTCGGGAAGGAGAGATCGGACGCTATCTTAATCGTCAATTGCCTGTTACGGAGCTTCAGCCCTCGAGTTTCTTCGAACGTCGGCCGGCTAGGCTCGCGGGATAGAGCCGATCGAAGGTCAAGGTTGGGCAGAGCGGAGGGAAAAAATGATTCGGCGATGCGTCGATCGCGGCTGGGGCAAGGCGTCGGTGGGGAGCTGAATAATTAAGTCGGCAGGTACGGAGCGCCGTGCAGGGTGGGGTTGAACGATGAGGCGGGTCGGATTGATGCGTATCGGTGTGTACACGTAATATTTGAGGTTTCACGGATGCAATTTGCGGATTTATGAGCGTCGACGCGAGCCTCACTCTCGGCATCTGCTTAGGCGGGTTGCCGAGTGCGGGAAGCGGACGTAAATTGCGGAGGAGCTGGTCGAAAATGTCAGAGACGTTGGAAAAAATTGATTCTAAATTTAGTGTTGCTGTTACGATTATTTTGGTCACTTCGGTGTATTTAAAGTGGGATTTTTTATTGGAATTTTTGTTGATTGAGTGGCAGGTTGGCTGTAGTAACACGTTTTCGGAAGTTGTCAATCTTAATTGTACACTGATGGTGAAGGAAAGCGTAGGAATAGAATATTATGGATTAATATTCATAATACGGGTGCCACCTAGAAAATATTAATATCACAGATACCGATTTATTAATTTCCCTTGCACATTTTTGTTAAGTCAATTTAATTGACATTGACAAGTCGGGGAACCTCAACGTTCATATGGTACTCCTGTTATGCTTCATTTGCTAAGCTAAACTTTTTGTTTCATATACTGACAGGTATGGATGTTTTACATAAATCCACTTAATAGTCACTATATCCAATCGCATGGACGCATCCTTACAGAATCCAAAAGTTGAATATTCATCATACTCAACCCTCTCACATCACACCATAGTGGTAATCTGTTTTGCTGATTACCCCAGGATGTAAGTGGTTAAAATCAAACATTAGTTCCGTCTCATACCAGTCCAGTTAACAACTCCAAATGCAATTGCACGGATTTTTCGAAATGTCCACTTTTGTCAATATTCATCAAACTCAGCCCTACCCAGGTGACGCCGACGCAGTCACCTGTTTTGCTGACAGACGCGGGATATAAGTAGTTAACGTGGAACGTTAGTTCGGCGTTAATATTGTACGCTTATAATGCTGTGCTCGCTGACCAGAATTAGCGTTCGCCGGCGTTGCTGGCACTGTCAACCTGAGCTCTTCGGCGACCTAAGCGGCTTATTGTCCGTCAGATTTTGGGCGGCATCGACGCCGTCGACGCTGATGGTGTTCCCTGTACACGGGAAGCACGCAACTTTAATACAGTTTTAGGTCCGAAGTGCGACGTCGCAGTTTCTTTGGCTGCCATCCTGAGTCAAAGACCCGAAAGCACTCTATGTTGTCAATGTTCTCTGCGATCGGGATGACGTTTAGTCTTGATCAGCCCTTTGGATGTCAAGCGTGCACACATTGTGAGCATCAGAGATTATTATCTGGATAAGTTCGAATTAAGTATTAGACATTATTAAAAGAATGTTCGAATCGAGTATTTGAGATTATTACGAAAAATTTGAATTATCTATTCGATATTATTATGAAAAGTTCGAGTCAAGAATTCGATATTATCATGAAAATGTTCGAATCCAGCATCTCATAATATCGTGAGAAATTCGATTCAAATATTCGGTGTACACCTTTCCCTCCTATAACACGGTAGTTAGGTTCCTAGAAAATGCCGTGTTGTGTGAAACCGTGTTGTATGAGACCCAGAGTTAGTACAAAAAGGGGGGTTACGTTCCAAAAACTTATTAAAAACAAATTGTTTTTCTTATTTCTAGATGAACAACTTAATTTTTATTAAAAATATAAATGTATGTATAGCACAAAGCAAAAAAAAACAGCAAAAAAAATAATATTTTCATGAATAAATGATTCAAATCTTGTGGGTGACGTGGAGCATTATCTAATAGTAATAGCGCCTTGAAGTTCAAATTTTTCTGGCTTAAATAACGTTCAACGCTTGGCACAAAACAATTTGAAAACCAATCTTTAAATAAATTTCTAGTTACCCAAGCTTTTGGATTTGCTTTCCAATCTACCGGCAATATGTTTTTATTTATGTCTTTAAGTGCACGAGGATTTAAAGATCTATAAACTAGCATGGGTTTTGCCATGAAGTCCCCCGATGCATTACTGCACAAAAGGAGCGTTAAACGATCTTTAGACACCTTAAATCCGGGTGCAACTCTTTCTTTTTTTGATATAAAAATAAATATTTCCGCAACATTGTATCTTTAGGACAGCAAACCTCGCCGCGGCTGTGGAAGTACAATGTTGTACCAAGATTTTTGCAGTTTTCTTATTGACTTATAGCGAAACCGTGTTATAGGATGTCGTGTTGTAGGAGGGTTCCCGCAATTTACGAATCGTGTTATAGCGAAACCGTGTTATGAGATGCCGTGTTATAGGAGGGTTCCCGCAATTTACGAATCGTGTTATAGCGAAACCGTGTTATGAGATGCCGTGTTATAGGAGGGAAAGGTGTATATCATTAGGACAAGCTCGAATCAAGTATTCGAGTTAATATAAGAAGTTTGAATTAAGAATTAAAGATTATCATGAGAACTGGGAATCAAGTATTCGAGATTATCATAAAGACCTATTTCGCATATTCTGAATTCGTACGAACTCAACATATTCCAAACTGATGTTGCAGAAGCTATCCTCAGTAGCTGACAACGTTTGTTGTCACATTCTTCATCTCTGCTCATACTCCGACTTCTTCAAGATTCTGCTACTGAACTGCTCATTCGAAACTTAATCCCAAAGGTCGATTAATCTTTTGCTCTTACTGTAAGCTCCACTCGTGTAATTAGTTTACGAAAGCCACACGAATCGTCGGTCCGCATTGTGTTACGTGATGAGTTTCGGCTGTGGGGGATGAATGTGTGTCGAGTAGCTGGGTCGGTTCGTATTTGGAAAGAGTGGACGATCGGCGGTGAGACTGGGTTGGGTGGACGTTGGGACACGATTATGACGGTGGCTTGTTTGACTTTGTTGGACGCCGTGTATGTGTTAACGCGTTTGGGTCGTTAGGTACTAATTACGTTTAAACGATTAGGGCGATGAGACGGCGAGTATCCCATGCGCTTAGTTTCGTATGTTGTGAAAGAAATGGTAATTATAAGTTATTCGGCTTTTACGCCACTTTTGTGTCGAGTCGCTGATATGAAAATTGGAAAACACGATGTTATCGGAAACGTGGAACACGGTCGTTTTAAATGTGTTTTCGCGCACAAAGGACACTGGCCAAGGAAAGAACATGTACTTATCTTGTAAAATATCTTTCAATAGCGCGATATAGAATCGTCTATTCCTGATTCGAATTAGCATAATTACTATATAATTTTCTAGTAGCCGCCGTATCAATGCGGTTATTAACACATTCATAAATACACTGAAATATGCATAAACCTATTCACGGTCAATGATGGTCAATTAGAAGAGGCGATTTTTAATTTCTCGCAAGAGACTACGTTAGTCCGGTTGTCGACACGTTCATAAATATGCAGCTACATACATATGCAAATGTGTGTATAGCCGGCTGTAACTAACAGTACAAAACGAAAAAGGCAGACTATATTTCACGAATGCCAATCAAATTGATCTAACTGTCGACACATTTCAAATACATTCATCTAAATTCAGAATTATGAATCCAATATCGAGTAATAGAATTATCTGTAATTCACTTAGGTGCTTAGAACAAATAATCAATCTATCTATTATCTCACTACTAAAACTTACATAACACTTGAATCATACATATATTTACATTATCAATAAATATCAAGTTGCTTATACGTAGTTAAAAATCAAACTTTCCTTATAATAACTTTTCGGAAAGTTTTCCCCTCTTCAAGGTCCCACATAGCACAGCAATTTTCTCCAAACCTATGTACGATACTATAGTAGGGCCTACAGTACCAGTACCTTGAGTAGAACCTTTATACCTAGAAGTAAAAAATCGTCCGCTTTCCATCATTGGAGGTCAGAGCAGAAGCACGCATGCGCAGAGAGCAATCAGAGAGGCGAATAGAAAAAGAAGGATCGCGTGGCCTACGCTAAATCGCGATCGAGGAACGATTTAATGAAGCGACGTCGGCGGCGTAGGAAGTGGCATCTGCGCATAAATAATGAGAGAGATAGGAGGATCGCGAGAGGTCGTTCGCGGAGACATCGGCGCTTTGGCGAGCGAGGACCTCGGCCAGGACACGAAAGGCATCGTCGGCGGACGCGGAGCGTGTCCTTTCGTGCCGTAAGGACGAAACCGTAGTCGGCATGAGTAATCTCTGCGCTCGCCGGTTGGCACCACTGCTCCCGGAAGCCCGAAGTCGCGGGAGGCGAGTTCGAGCGCTTTCGTGCGTCGTCGGCGGAGAGAAACTGCTCGCAATTGCGTTCAAGGTGTGAAGAGAGGAAGATTGTGATGTTTTTTCGTAGGTGAGATGTATTTGGAATGACGTTAAGGGAAAAGGGAGGCCGGATGTTGGAGGATTGATATTTTGTAGGTTTGCGCCGTGTCATGAAGTTGAAAAAATGGTATCTATTGTACCATCTAGTCGATCAGAGAGGAACATTTCAAAACTGCTCAAGGTGCGAAGAGAGCAAGGCTTTAATGTTTCTTTCTAGCTGAGAAGTGTCTACGATGATAAAGAGTAGACAATTTTCGAATTGCTTGAAAGAATCTTATTTTGTTTTGTTTCCTTCAAAGTATCGTTTTTGCGTCTTGTCATAAGTTGAAAAAAAAAGTGTCTGTTCTAGCAGCTAGTCGGTCAGAGAGGAACAGTTCAGAACTGTGAATAGGGTGAGGTTCTAATGCTTTTTTCCGTAGGTGCCATGTATTTGCAATTACGTTAGAATGAAAAAGGGAAGCCGAGTGTTAAAGATTTGGTATATTATATATTGGACTTCTTCAAAGTTTCCGAACCGTCTCACGAATTTTAAGAAAAAAGTGTTTATCTATTCTACCATCCAGTCGGTCAGAAATTATGCGCCGCGGTTATTTCCGACGGCGAAATTTCTCCGGCCGATAGGAAAAGCGGCCGAGGTTGCGGCCGGAGGTTCGAAACTTGTCCGGGCGAGGTACGGATCGAGTCGTGCGGCGAAGGTTCGGCTTACGAAATGATATTCGGCTCGAATCTAACGCGTAACGCGTCACGTAATCCTCGATTACGCGTCCTGCGCCCAGAGTTTCACAATCGTCCTTTCTCGCAAGAGTCTTCGTGGAAAGAAAAAATATGGTCGGCCTAAGGTGTTCGACGTAATGGACGGCCATGATTCTGATCCGCGGCTAATAGGGGTAAGTCGGGCTGTTTATGGGCGTGGGTGTGCTTAGATTGGTAAGATTGAATAAGGGCGAGAGTGAGGGTGAGTGAGTGGGAAGAAATTTTTTGGAAATCATCCCGGTACATGTGCACTTGAGAATGAGATCATTGAAATAGGTTCGTAAGGTTCGTAAGGTTCGTTACATTAAGCTGAATACTGTACAGTGGACCTCCCTATAACACCGTGAGTGGGAAGAAATTTTTTGGAAATCATCCCGGTACATGTGCACTCGAGAATGAGATCATTGAAATAGGTTCGTAAGGTTCGTAAGGTTCGTTACATTAAGCTGAGTACTGTACAGTGGACCTCCCTATAACACCGTTTCATATAAGACGCATTTTTATAACACGGTGGAAAAATTGTGATCGACTTAGTATAACACGGTATAAAGGTCTCGTATAACACGGTAACAGAATGAGATATACGTTGCTATTTTATCACGCGTTCGCTCCAATAATTAAACTATTTCTGGCTGGTAATACTAAACGTCATTATGCTTCGCAATTTTCAGGGAAACCCGATTTTTATAGGAGATCGTCTCAGTTTGTTTTTACGTTTGTGTATACGTATATGTTTATGCATAAATAAACAGAATGTAAGCCGGTCGTTACCAAATCGAATAAGACCATGAAAGAAAAGGTAGAAAATACGTATTTTCTTGAGAAAGAAAAGCAATTATTATTCAACGTCCATAAAAACTCCTGTCATGTAGTGTCTTAAACCTGATTATTAAGGAAAGCTATTATAAACATAACAATTCAGTTTATCGCTATTGGCTGTGAACGGCCCACGTATCTGTATAATCTAAGTGACCCGTACAACACGGAAAGTGTTTACCGTGTTATAGGCTGGTCTACTGTACTCTCGGGTGTACACGTTCATCGCTGAACACCATACAACAAAGAAAGCAACCTGAAAACACCTGGTACTCCCAACCTGACTCGATCTCAGCCGCGTCCCATTCATCGGACTCCGGCCAGCCCAACGGAATCTGCAATGCAGCATATCGAGGCAATCGAAGGTGCGCACTTAGCCGCGCCAGAAGTTACAGCTCTGTAATGCGTATCATCGCGATAGCTGCGAACTCTTTTATCTACGCACACGATCGTAACTTCCCGCGCAGCGTGTTCGGCACTCGCACGCTCACACCTTAAGGCAGTAGTCTGGTCTACAGTGATTTTTGACATAATTGTTGCTACCGCCGATTTGAAAAACACAGTTCTGAGATAAACGCGTTCAAAGTTTTCATACCGTTTTGCTACCTGAGCGCGCGGCTTGCTTATAATATTTATTAGTCTGCTCATTTTTGAAATATTAATAAACGGTTTACACGAGCGTGCTCTGAAAGGTCTAAGGAATAACAAAACGGCAAGTAAAATCGATTTTGTCAAATTTCTAGACCAGACACCTGCATTAAGAACGCGTCCGTGTGAGACACAGTGGCCTACGCACGAAGACGTCACAAACGACGTAGCATTGACGTTTACGCAGATAGTACGTATCGTACCTCAGGTGCAATTGCATATTATTACGATACCATTGACCCGTTACGTCCGCCTTTACGACCCTAACCCCCCCGCAACGAAAGCAGCAGCCTCCCCCCCACTCGTCCTCGCCGTTACGTGCCAATTAGCTAAGTAGCGTACAACAAAATGGATCTCAGGAGCGTGTATAATGCATTCCGTGTACGGCGGGCAGGGTCGTAAAGCGCGTTACATCGCACGATGAAGACACAATGGAGCTGAGCCGTTAACGAGCCGTCACGACACATTCCTGAATTCGGCAAGGTCCCCTCTCCCCCCCCCCCCTTCCTTTTACCGCCTCCTCCTCCTCCACCTCTTGTTCAAGCGCGTATATATCGAATGTCTTACGTAAAAGCGCCGCACCGGCCAAGTTATTCGCCCGGACAGAACTACGTACAAAGCTCGGATGATGTAATGCGATCCGATGGCGGGCCCTCGTTACCGAACGCCATTACGAGCCATCGAGATATCGAGAGATAAGGTCGGCCCCGGGAGTCGGCGGATCGATGGTCGTCCGAAAAATTTCGGGTCGGGGGCAGAAGCGTAGGCGTCCGCCTTTTTCGAGCGGACGAATTTGAGAGGCACTGATGTCGGCGCGCAACCGGCAGCATCGAAATTTGCCGTGAGAGAGAGAGAGAGAGAGGGAGTGAAAGAGAGAGAGAGAGAGAGAGAGAGAGAGAGAGAGCTCACGCCGGATGGGAAATACCCGGCGCGCACGTAATTCGGGGCAGTGGCCCCGGGATCGGGGAATTCTCGAAATTTCGAAATCCTTTGAGGCGGAGTCGAAGTCGCGCCGCGGCGGGACCGCCGCTCGTTTTCGTTTTCGGCCGGCATTAAATTCGGCCCGGTAATTAACTCGGCCCGCGAGGACATGTCGCGGTCGATGCTTGATTAGCGGCTTCGCTCGCGCTTCGCTGCGGGTAAGGCTGAGGAGTTCGGGGGAATGGAAGCGTGACGTTGCAGGTATGATGTTGGTCGGCTACTTTTATCTTAGGAATATGTATTTGATCAACGGAGACGAAAGTGTGAAATTCCGTCGGGTAAACTTTGTGCATTTGGTCGGCAAGAAAGTATTTTCGGTTTTCAGTGTTAAAATATTTTCCTTTCAGCGTCTGACGTTAGACACACTTGAGTTAGAGAACCAAGTAAGAAATTCGTAATTCATTAGTCTACCGTTTGTATAAAGATATGTGTTTTATTTTACATTACAATATCGAAATTACTGTCTTGCTAACTCAATATATTGTAACATGATTGGTGAGTCAGGACTGACAGTTACACAATTATTATAACAAAGAGAGATAGAGAGAGGGAGAGTGTCTAGAGAATCACTAAATGTCCATTTTTCCCAATTCAACTATTCCATTCACCAAACTGATAACCCAAAGGCCCCGACAAGACAATACAAATCTATTGCACAACAATTCCTCAAAACGAACTCTACCCAAACAATGACCCGAACGATTAAAACAAAACCCAACCCCCCGTTCACCCCTCACCCCAAGCCTGCTTACTCATTACAATTATGAAATTCGCTCTGGGCCAACCGGCAGGCGAGTGATTCATAGCCGCTGCGTCCCGAAGCCTGTTCATGCGAGAGTCCCCCCGAAACTCGCGAGCTTCTCTCCTCTCTCTCTCTCTCTCTCTCTCTCTCGCTGGCATCGGTTTCGGCCGAGTTCCGCCGAGGCAGTTCCGGCAATCGGCCGGATCCGATCGACGCGATCGGCGCCCGCGCGAACGCGACGCGCCCCGATATAATAAAGAATAGCCGCGCCGCGCGGCCGCGTACACGCCGCGGTTCGCCCTTCGACGCGTGACGTCACAGGCGCGCAGCCGCCGACCGTGATTGGTCACGGTCTAGTTTCCCACCTTGGCTGCGCGAACACCGCTGCGAGCCCGCAGCAGTTTCGGGGCCCCTCGTGTCCCCTCGTAACCCATCGTGCGCCAGCCAGCCAGCGAGACCCACCCCCCTCCCCCCTCTCCGCCCCCATACTGCTGCTTCCACCGCGTCACCCGTCTCCTACTCCGCCTCACCTCGGTCGCCGGTCGGCCGTGCCCGTGATGACTTTTGGGCCGGAGGGATGCCTTTCTCTTATTAACTCCCGGCTCTTCCGCAAAGTCAAAAGTGCGCCTGTCGTTCGACGGGAGATTGGAGGGGGTGGTAGGGGGGGGAGGGACGATAAGGAACGGATTAACGACGATGTACTGGAACGACTGGCGGACTGTGAAATTGGGAGAGTGTTACCGGGTAATGGAAGCGCGCATCGGTGGCGGGACGGGAGGGGGGGAGGGAAGGATGACGATGTTAATGCCGGGGAGGAAAAAGGGGTGATAGCGTAGGAGACGACGATGACGTACCGGGATTGGCGGTCGGCGAAATCAATTGGGTGAATTTGGCCGAGGTTCTCGAGAAACTTTTTCGGCAGTTTCGCGACTTCTCGTTCGATATCCTCGCAAGAGTGTACGATCGGATCTCGCGATGGAAAGCTTCGCTTCGCTGCGTGTACGTCACGTATTACGGAATCGTAAGGTTACACTTACGTACTACCGGAAGAGGCTCGCGAGGAAAATTCCGCGAGACTGTCTTTCGTGCGTCGCGCGCTTCGACCGACGAAAATGCCTCCCGCTTCGGCAAACAAAGCCGAAACTCGATTCGGCCGGCAGTCGTGGGATTGGAGGGGGGCAGAGAGGGGGGGGGGGGCAGAGGGCGAGCGGGTGGGATTGGAGGGGGTGGGCGATTTCATTTGCCGCGCGCGTACACGTACGCGACACACGTATCCGGCCGCGGGGCCGTTAAAATATTCGCCGGCTTTCGGCAGCCCCGGCCGAACGTGGGGAAAAGAGGCGAGCGGAACCGCTCGAGGACGACGAAGGCGGCGAAGAAATTTTAATTCGACCAGCCGTGCTCGATAACGCGTATCGAAACTCCTCGTCTCGCGTCGAGTCTCTCCAATGTCCCGACCGGCCTCTCTTTCTCTCTCTCTCTCTCTCTCTCTCTCTCTCTCTCTCTCTCTCTCTCTCTCTCTCTCTCTCTCTCTCTCTCTCTCTCTCTCTCTCTCTCTCTCTCTCTCTCTCTCGTTCTCTCTGCTTCTCTCTCCGACTCTTCCTCTCTCGCTCGCTTTCCGTCCCTCGGTTCCACCGTCCTCTCTTCTCCCTCTCCCCTCCTCCCCCCGGCCCACCTCTTTCCCCCATCCGTTCGCGCCGCCACCTCTTCCTTTCCATCGGCAGTTTTTATCGGGCGACGAAGGCACGGCGCTCGCCTCCATTATACCCACATCCATTCTACCGTGGCCCTGGTGGAAAAATCCGGCATCGGGTCTCGTCGGCGGACGAACCTTCTCCCCCCGTTCCCAGCCCCCCTCCCTCCCTCCCTCCCTCCTCCTTCCTTCGCTTCCCGCCCCCGCCGCTTATCCCTGCGCGAGCATTCTTCTCGCTCGCTCGTTCAGTCTACTGTGACGGAGCTTCCTCGTCTTCCACCTTTCCGCTGGCCTCCTCCTCCGCCTCCCTCCTCCTCGTCCTTCCCCCCGCGGGTCCCCCCTCGGAGCACCGTCGGCTACGCTTCTCCGCCTCCTCGACCTTTTTCGAACCCTTTTACGAACGTCCTCGGAGGATCCGCGGGAAGACGTTGCTCGGGATTTTCGCTTTGGCGAGTAAGAGCGCGAAAGAGCGGGAGAGAGAGAGAGAGAGGCGGAAGCCGCGGACGAGCCTGAGAACGAGCGATGGAACGGGACTGGTCACGCGGAACGCGAGTCTACGCGCGGAGCTCGAGTGATGTCAGACAGGGGGGGGAAGGGGGGAGAGGGGGTGGAGTTCGATTACGGTGCGAACTGAACGGATTACGCGCGTAAATGTTCGTATGGGACGTAGTTGCGTGCTAAGAATATCCCAATTAGAGTCATCGGCATCATTTCAGCTCCGCTTATCTATCGAAGCTCGCAAGATAAGTGTATCGAAATTAGAAAGTATCCGAAAGCGTTTCAGCTCTGCGTGTATAATTATTAAAGCATGTAAGATGACAGTAGCCAAATTAGGAAAACGTCAGCTATGATCCAATGCTTGTACGCGGAGGTCGAGATAGATATACACGGACAATGTTGCGGATGACTTTCTAATTTCAATATTCTTATCTTGCTGTGTCGATGATTTCACACGCGAATCTGTATAATTACAGTGCGAACAAAGAATTTTATAGGCAAACATGTTCATATTGAACATGGCCATTTTACAATTTGGCTGGTTTCGTCCAAACATCTTCTGCTCGACATCGATCTTAACACGAATAACATAAATCTCAGATGACCTTTACAGTAGCCAGCCTTTGTTCTCGTTACAAGTTATTCTTCCCCGCCGTCCTTGCATTCGTAACAAAAGCAGGTATGCTAATCAATATTCAGCGCTTAATTAATCACGCCGACCGCGAGGCCCACACTCGACAACCTCTGTCGCCGACGAACAAATTCAGGAATCGCTCTGCTACATTTCTCACCGCTAACCATCCACCTAAACCCCCTCTCCCCCCCCCCCTCCCCGCCACCCTTACAATTCTGCGCAATACTTTAATCGGTCACGTTGGTCAGCGTAGCGTCGCCAGCGAGAAACGGCGCAAAGTAGTCGAACAAATGAGTTCCGTCGCACTGGCAACACACCGTGAACGTTAACCGCATCCCTTCTCCCACTCTCCGCCGCCCTCGGCCACCCTCATCCCCTACGACTTCCGTCGCCTGCACACAAGCTCCGAAAAAGCTGAAAAAATAACGGAATCCGACCGCTCCTTTCTCCCAGTGAAAACCGATTAACCACTTGCCACTGATATCAACAACCCCACCTTTATTATCCACCCCTTCATCCCCCGCCGATCACGACCCCTCCCCCAACACCCCACATTTTCCCTCGCGTATATTCCCAATACGCGAAGCAACCAGCTCTTATCAGTGTCAAAAGTCATCAACATCCCCATTCACCCCCGCCCGCCACCCCCTCCGCAACAGCCATCGCTACGAATCGAGTCGGGGGTGCTCGCGAGGAAATTAATCAGTTTTCATTGTCTCCGCCATTGAAGCGCGCGAGCAGGAGGGCATGAAATTAATACGCGCGAAATCTTCTGTCTCTCTCCTCCTTTCACCCCCCACCTCCCCTCCCACTCCATCCATGAACGTTCGCCAGAACTGCGTCCAGGAATCGTTCGTGCGTCATGCGACGAGTAATAAACTCGTTTCGCATCTCGCGTTAGGTAATGCACGGCACGAAAGGGATCCGAAGAAGGAATGGAAGGGTGGGGGAGAGGAAGGGGTGGGAAGAAGGTATTGGACTCGCACGCACACACTTTTCAAAGGAGGCGAGTGTGCGGCTCGCTGTTTTTCGCGTCGCTCGACGCAAAGCTCGACGGGATTAAAGATTCGAATTTCTGCCAAGTTCAAATGGTACTGGTCACTGAGGCGTGAGGGTTTTGTTGTTTCTTTTTTCTTACTTTTTTGGTTCGGTTCTTTCAATCGGGGAAAGTGTTTATTGTTCGATAACGGGGAGAATCGAGTGGGAATGGGGGTGGCGCTGGGAGTCTTGATGGAGGGGTTGGTTAGAATTAAGTGGGGGGTAGTGGATCTTTTTATTTGAGGGTAGTGGCGGGGTTAATGGTAGTGATGAATGTGAATCGTGATTTCTTCGGCGATGCGTAATGCCGCGGGTGGCTTGCATCGATTTATAATTGTGTCGGGGGTCGTATAATTTTGAAGTCGAGGGTAGATGGGGTCGTTTCGTGCTCGGCAATCTGGAAATTTGTCTAAATCGGTTGTCACTGATTAGAATTTGACTTTCTACATGTAAAATTAACGATAAAGTTACTACAGTAGTGTTTTACTGCACTTAGGCGAATAGTGGTGTTTAGATCTAGTACAATCTTTGATGGAGTGTGAATGAAGTTTCGATAGCTCGATATCTCGATTTTAGTCTGCAATCCGTCAGTCCATCTAATCCAGTCTCTGCGAATTGAAACTGGCTGAGAGACTATCGTAGCAAAGCAGAAGTTACGAACTATTTAACGCAGGTAGAAGGCTGATTAAGGCTTCAGAAATAAAACCTTTCTTTACAGCTACTTCAAACTGTGGCGCGTGAAGTGTTTGAACTTGCTAGAACGTCACAAATACGTTCAATTTTCATTTCTCGCACGAAGGCCACATATCCGACTGTATTACCAAACTCTTGTGTAGTTGTTAACAAAACATTAGCTAAATCTCATAAGACAGTATCTCAGGATTAGAGCTGACTTCGCAGACTACATCGTAGATGCTATTTAATATCCATAGAATGCCAAAACATAGCATGTGTTAATTCGTATTTTCGTAGACGAATACCAAACTTAACTCTCGCATAATCATCAACAACTCTCAATGAAGATCAGAACCTTGTGCTCACTTTTCGGAACCTGCAGTCCACCTAACCCAGTGTTCAAAACAAAACTTCTTCAGACCTACAGTAACTTGTAACAGATGACTTGAAGTTGGCAGACATCCCAAATGTGAACTGATCTTCATATCTCACGTACAGTATAAGTATTACATATTCACTAGTACGTCTTATCTCCCGAATTATCGTTTTCAGAATCCAATAAAGATCCGTACCCATCTCTCACCTTCAATCGGTCTACCCCAGTTTTCAAAACAAAATCTTTCCCCACGGCCCACGACAGATGAACAACTTAATGTTGCCGAACTTCCCAAAACGAACCAATTTTCATATCTCCCAATTCATACATGATCAGCAATCTTATTCTCGTATTATCATCTGCAGAAACCAATGAAGATCCGTATCTACCTCTTACCTCCATTCGACCTACGCCAGTCTCCAAAACGAAAGCTCTTCACTACACAAATGAACTACTTAAAGCTGCTAAATTATCCTAAATCCGAACCGATCTTCATATCTACATCGAAACCCCATACAAACTTATGGTGAGTCATTACATATTCACAAGAATTAATCTTACCTCTTGCCTAATCATCGACAAAATCTAATAAAGATCCCCACCTCTCACCTCCACTTCACCTAATCCAAAGTCAAAACAAAACCTTTCCCCGCCATTACAACAGAAGAACTACTTAAACCTTCTAAACCACCGTAAACCCTTCACATCCTCATATCTCACCCCCATATGCACTTTCACCTTCTATCACAAACTCCCACTGCCAATTCTCGCTCGAGTACGGATCTTACCTCTCGCCTAATCATCCTCGGAACCCAATAAAGACCCGCATCCCCCTCTCACCTCCCCTCCGCTCACACCCCACTCCCCCTAACCCAGTCCGCTCAGACCCCATGGCTCGCAGGCGACTCATAACATTTTTCATCCTCTCTCCCCCGCCGAAGATCGATGACGCTGCATCGCAAACGTTTTTCGCCGCGTCCACGTGTCTCGACCCGCTGGCCAAGGCGCGTAAACGTCTCTCTCCTCCCCACCCTTCCCCTCCCCACTCCCCACCCCCTCTCTCTCTCTCTCGCGATCGCGAGCGCTGGCGAAGCCTCGAATGAGCCGACATTCCACGAATCGATCCATCGATCGCCGGAACGCGACGCGGAGGGCAGGTAAATGAAAGAGGCGGAGGACTCTGCCAGCGCGGGGCGAGGGGAGGGGGAGGGGGGGTCAGGAAAAAGGAGGAAGGGGCAGCCCGACGGGGGGACGAGCGCGCGGGGGGGTGAGGCTGAACGACGGGGCGAGGGAGAGAAGCTGACGGCGGGGCAGGGACAGGACGCGCGCGCGGGGGATGGGGGGGGGGGGGGGGGGGAAGAGGACGTTCTAACGCCGCGACATATCCGCTCGATTTACTTTCCCGGCTCCCT
Organism: Anoplius nigerrimus; assembly: GCA_914767735.1. Lineage (NCBI taxonomy): Eukaryota > Metazoa > Arthropoda > Insecta > Hymenoptera > Pompilidae > Anoplius > Anoplius nigerrimus. Next base: position 1,803,147 of record OU612086.1, read on the forward strand.
TCTGTCTTCCTGCCCTTCTCCCCCTGCTCGCTCTCTCTCCCCTCACTCTTCCTCTCTCTCTCTCTCTCTCCCTCTTTCTCTCTCTTTCTCTCTCATACACAGAGAGCGTACGCTGCGCTACGTTAGCGTCTTTCTCCGTCCGTCACCCTTCTCGTCGCGCTGGCGTCCTTCTCTGTCCCCCACCTCCCCCCTCCCCCTCTTCACGTTGCCGCGTCCTCCCTCGGCTGCCACCATCGCCCCCTCGATGGCCGCCCTCTGTCCCCTCTCTCGCTCCTTACCCCTGGCGGACGCTTTCTCGCTGCACAAAGGCAATGGGGGGAACAAAAAAAGACTCGCTCGTCCGTGCGCGCGCGAGAACATGCACCGCGAGCGCAATTATACACGACCAACGCACCCTCGGGGCGGATAGCGCGCGCGCGGTCGGGCGAGCGGGCGCGGGCTAGGGTAAGGGTGAGGAAGTGGGGGGTGGCAGACGTAAGGAATGTAAAAAGCTACACGGTACAAACTACTCTAGCCGACTTCGTTCCAGTTCTCACCCCCCCCCCTCCCCCCGCCCCTCTACCACCGTCTTCTCACCCTCCACCCACCGAGAGAGGCTCTTTCGTCGAGGAATCCTTCTTGTTCCTTCGGTAGCCGTGAACTTGGCCGAACGCTATAAAAGGCGATATATTTTGTCCGCCGGCAAACGGGGCGGAATGTGGAGCAAGAGGGTAGCTTCAAACGACGGTGGTTTATCATTTTCTTCTCCGACTCTCCGTGAGTAGGTGAACGACTCGTCTCGGCATCGTTTACGGACACGACTTCCGTACGCGCCTAAAGGCTTCGACGCGATAAGTCTCGCAACTGTCGCGGGGTCACATCGGACCCAGCGTAATTACGTCGCACCCGACGAGACTTTCTGGCAAGTATTCTCCGTTACGAAACGAGAACACGTACTACGTTCCGTTCTCATCCATCCGGGCCAAGAGTATAGTCCCCGATCACTTCCGGTCACGGCTGTCGCTTAATGCGACGCCACTTCCCCCCCGTTTCAAGATCCCGACGATTCTCGCCGATCGAGGAGAGCGCATTAGCCTCGTCTTCGGCTCGATATCGATGGCTGACAGTTTCGCAGATCGTCCAATCTCCGAATCGCCGCCTAGTCCATCCGTCCGGCTCATCACATCCCCCCCCCCCCCCCCTCCTCCTTCTCCTCTCCCTCTCCCACCCTCCTCCTCATCTCCCGTTGCCGTGCGCCGCGCTCCACTCTCATTGGCCGGAATCGAGCGCTTCTTCCCCGAACGCTTCTGCCGCGAAATTTGTCCGTTTGCAGCGCGAGTGAATTTAGGGTGGCGCACGACGTCGAGGACGCCGACGCCGACGCCGACGCCAACGACGACGACGACGACGACGGTGGCGGACTAATAACAAAAGGGCTATACGAGTGCGAGGGGAATGGTGGCGGGTGACGCTGATGGCGGGTGGTGTGCGCTCGCCGTTGCGGACTTGGGCACAGGGCACTCGAGCCCAGCGTTTCTCTCCGAGAGAAAGAGAGACAGCCAGGAGTGAGAGAGAGTGAGAGAGAGAGAGAGAGTTGGCGGACGATGAGATCGAGGGACGACGAGGGCAGGAGGGAGAGAAACTATCGCACGGGGACGAGGAGGCTCCGCCGAGAGCGAAGCACAGTCTACTCGCGAGAGCAAGAGCGAGAGAGAGAGAGAGAGAGAGAGGGAGGTTATAGAGTGAGAGAGAGACGCCGATAGCCGGGAGAGTGGACAACGAAGGAAGGCGGTGACCCGCGGTGCCTGTCTGCCTGCCGCGCTCGCTGGCCGCGTTTCAGACCCGCAGCTCTCCTCTAGCGTGTTATAGCCGGGGTGCGCGCCTCTATATAGCGCGAACGAACCACCGCCAGGGTGGCCGGAAGGTGGGCGCGAGACGGAGCTAGGCCAAGATCGGCCGCGAGCGACGGAGATGGCCGTACACCGTCGAATGGCGAGGAGGAGGAGGAGGTGGAGGTGGAGGTGGAGGATGAGGAGCCAGCGGCAAGTGGGCGAGGGGAGTTGGGTGGCGCAGGGCCGGCGGGAGGAGGAGGAGGAGGGGGGGGGGGGGAGAGATATAGGTGGCCGTAGGTCGGCGAGAGCGCGCGGTGGCCACCGGAGAACGGAGCCGACGCTAGAGAGTGGCCCGAGGGGCAGGGGTTGGGGAGGGGACGGAGAAAGAGGAGGCCGCGAGAGAGAGAGAGAGAGAGAGAGAGAGAGAGAGAGAGAGAGAGAGGATAGAACCGAGGACGCTCTCTCGCGCGCGCTCTCGTCACGGCGAGAGAGGCTCGCGGGGTGTGCGAGGAGGATGGCGGTGGATCCACGCTGAGGCGCAGGACGGTGGGCAAGACGGGCGGCTGGGGGGAGGAGGAGGAGGGGGGCGGACGGCGCGAGAGCGTTCGGCGAGAGGCAGCGGAGGAGGAGGAGGAGGAGGTGGGAGGAGGAGGCGAGTAGAGGCTCGGGACGGGAGGACGTTGGGTCGCGCGCTGAGGCAAGAGGCGGCTGGGTGGCGGGTGTGGGAGGGGGGAGGGTGGGAGGGTGAGGCGCACCAGGGCGAGTGCGGCGCGGCGAGAGGAGGAGGAGGAGGAGGAGGAGGAGGGGGGCGGCGGGACGGGGCGAGGTAGGACGATGGGCGGACATAGGGCGAGGGGATGTAGCCGGCAGGGGGGAGGTGGCGGCGGATGGCTGGTGAGGAGGAAGGTGGAGGAGGAAGAGGGTGAGGCAGGGGGGCGGGCGGCGTACCAGGGAGGACGGAGGTAATTTGAGCGTCACACGCCGAGCGAGAGCGAGCGAGCGGCAACGAACGAACGAACGCCAGGCAACGTCTATGTGCTACATAAAGAGCCCCCCTTATGTATCCGACCCATCGCGAACCTACGATGCGACGCGACCCATGTACAACGCCGCGTCCCAAAAGTCCCGTGTTGCCCGTCGTCCTCTCTCACTCCGTCTCTGTCTCTATCGGCCCCTTCGGTCTCCCTCTGGTGCGGTACGACGTTATCCGTTTCTCTCCCTCTCTCTCTCTCTCTCTCTTAGTCGCGCTGGTTCGTTCGCGCGTTCGCTCTCGCTCGCTCACTCTCTCTCGCTCACGCTCGGTCGGTTGGGCCGGCGAGTGTTCCGTCTCGCTTCCGAGCGGGCTCCCTCGTTCTTTTCCGTCTCTGTCTCGCTCGCACGTGCTTTCTCGCCCTCGAGCTCTCTCGCACCGACGGTACCGCGCGGTGGATATATGTAGGCTATAGCGTGGGTACCGGGGGAGAGAGAAGGGTGGCGAGAGAGCGTTGGGCGAAGGAGGACGGAGCCGACGGACAGGGGGCGAGAGAGAGAGAGAGAGAGAGAGAGAGGGAGAGGGGGAGAGAGAGAGAGAGAGAGAGAGAGAGAGAGAGAGAGAGAGAGAAGGACCACGGGCGCTGGGCGCGCACTAGCTGGGAAATGGCTTTAACCCGGGTTATCGGGTAGGGACCGCGCGCACCGAGGGGGGACGAGAGGGGGACGAGAGGGTAGCGGTGATGGGTCGGTCGGCGGGTGGGTGGGAAAGGAAAGGCTACGAAATTTTTTAGAAGTACGCCAGCGAACGGCGCAGCCGGAGGAAGGAGAGCGGGTGTGCGTGGGTGTGGTTTTGGCGGCAAAGGTTTTTCCAACAAAGGAAGGAGCAGCCGAGGCTTGATCCTTGGAAATTCGGTCGCCAGCGACGCCTTTCCGCGTATTCTTCGCCGACAGGCTTAAATTCGACGCTGATTGCGACTGCTTACTGTCCCCCCCCCCCCCCCCCCCCCCCCTCCTTCTTCATACGTTAGTACGTTTCGTCCTCGGCTCATAACGTACGCCGTCTCGGCGCACGTACCTACGAGTCATAATGGCAGGGATCATGAGATTAATGCCGTTTCAATAGACGGACGCGCGCTTGTATCGTAGTAAGTACGACCTTCGGAACTTTCCGCATCAATGGCAGAGCTTTCTACGGGCCGAAACTTCTCGTCACCCACTTTATGTGCGCTCGCCTAACCGAGGCGGAGGACGCCCACGTGGTAGAGGCGAAGGTACGGTAAGTTGGTCGGGCCGATCGAAAGGCTCAATCGTTCTGCCATATTCGTCCCATTGCGCAACACCGGCAAGGTAGAGAGGCAGGTGCTGCTCGCCGATCGGTTTCGATCAGTTTCGGTTCTTCGAAATCGCGAGAGTTCGGACCGTCGGCCTGCCGCTCGATAAAGCATTAATAGCCGAAGGCATATTTTTGCGCCCGCTTGTCCGATTCGTCAAGGGAGCGGCCGATCGGAAAAAAGGTTCGCGGAAACTTGATATCGGAAGTGCGCAGTGGGTGTGCGCGGGTGTCGCTTCGCGGCCGGATGCCGCAAAAATTGTAGACACTCGAAATTCGGAACGGCGGCCCCGCCGGATATTTTACGTGCCCTTTATTGACGCGGGCACCGACGGATAAAAATGTCCGGCCGTAAAAATCACATCGGTTTTCCCGCGAATTTCGGCCGCGTTACGGTACGGGAGATCCTGATGACGACGTTAAATATGCGAACGTGGCGCGCGGGAGGACGAAATCGTGCCTTGAACGATTACTTAATACTGCGAGAATCTTCCCATTCGATTAGTGCAATTTTGGCTTGCGGTTAAGTTTGATACTTAGGTAAGACGTTGCAATCTTTTTCATTTTACGTCAATATATGGACCGTTTATTTTGAAAGTGGTGCAAGTCCATTTAAAAAAGAAATCAGATGTCACGTAATTTGATTAATTTAGGTGTTACCTTTTTCTTTATGTGACATCTTATTTTTAAAAAGAAATTGGACTCACACCGCATATATGAGATATCGCATAAATAAAAAGTTTGCTCTAAATTAATCGCAAATGATCTGATATGTCACATTTAAATAAATTAACTTACACAACATATATGAGATATCACAGAAATAAGAAGTTTACACGAAATTAATCACAAATTACGTGAAACTTAATTTAAGAAAGAAATAAAATTCACCACATATATAAGATGTCACATAAATAAAAAAACGCGAAATTATTAAGAAATAATAATATCTCATTTGAAGACAAATGTTCTTACACCGCTTTCAAAATAAACTGTCCATATAACTGCAAAGCTGTTATCTGACTCAAACAAAATTTTCCCATGAACTTCTCGCGATCGCAATCACTTGGAATATCTGAAATTCGGCGAATTCAGGCACTCCGCGATGGCGGCCGAGGGCGGATAACAAAAGCGTCAGTTCGGTCGAGGCAGAGGCGTCAGGCACGAATGCAGGGAAGGCAGAGGCGTCTATCCGTGATGCGCCTGCTAGGAACGTCTTATTTGCTATTTAAGAAGGATGGTAGTTCCGCGACGCGGGACGTCGCGATAAAGAATCGGCGTCGCCCCCAATGGGGAACGAGCATTAACGAAATTGTCGCGGCGAAAGCGTCGGCTTCGCCCTATTCCACCCTTCTTCGTTCGCCACCCTATCCACCCCTGTTCCACCCTCCGCAGCTCCCCTTCAACCTCCGCACACACATACACACGCACACAGACACACACAGCTCGCAAGCCTTACTCCGGGCGACGTATGTGGGCGCCGCTAAAATCCTACCCCCGTGATATCGCAGAAGGGTTGATGAAATTGGAGTGCTGATTAAATTGTTGCCCACGGGCGTGCACGGTATCGACATAAGAAAATTCGTGGGAACGGAGGCTGAGGGGGGGTGGAGGAGGAAGCTATGACTGTCGGCTGCGAACGTTTGACGTTTGTCGAGCCGGCGAAATTATTTGATCGTTGATAGCGGGGATGGAAAGTGGGGGTGATGAAAGTCAATGGTAAGTGGACAGTGATTATGAGATCAGTTATGCGAGGGCGATGAGAGGAGTCGATCGAGAGGGCTAGGGAAGTGTAAAGATTTGTATTTGTTCGTGATCGAGCGGCATGCTGACTGTTAGTTAGCCGTCGCTTGGATTGTGTTAAGCTAGGGATGAAAGGGGGATCGGAGATGTTTATTATTTGAAAGTGATTCGATCACCGTTTCTCGCATACATTCCGGTGAATAGAACGAGAACCAACCCGAAACATAGATATTTACCGAGCCATAAATCGTCAAAATTACTTAAATTGGCAATACATTAAACCTCACACCAACGCGAACGTCGATCAAGACTAATTACCGCAACGAACCCCACCCCCAGCGCCTCCCCAAATTCCCCAATCGCTAAATTCGCCGTCCCAAAGAGACGACCCTTCCAACTTATCGAATTAACCTCCCCAACCCCACCCCCTCAATATCCTTCCACGTTCGGAAAACAACACTGGCAAACCCCCCGAAGAACAGAGATGCGACTCCGAGTCCGGTGACAATGACCGAGGCGTCCGTCTGCAATCGTGCCTCCCGTCTCGCGAATATCGGTTATTCGTTGCCGCGAGCACAAAGGAGACGATAGGCAGGCAGGTCCGATCGCCTGATGGAAAGACCTAAGCGTTCCGCGAGGGCCGGCCGTCGAAGAAAGGAGGGTCCGCGGGACCCGACAGAAGGCGCGGCGGCGGAGGGAGGGAGGGGTGCCAGTCAAGGGGTGGGGGACGGAGGGTCGCGCGATTAATTCGCAGAACGACGAAGGATATTCCCGCGGCTGGTCCCATATAAGCTTCTCCCCCGCTCCCCCCCTCTCCCACCTTCTCGCCCCAGCGGCGTCCCACCCGCTGCCTCTGCCAGGCGGCCTCTCTCCCTCGCTCTGTTTTCCGTGCTCTCGCCGTCTAACCCCCCCTCCTCCCTCCCGCCTCTACCGCTGCCGCTGCTTCCCCTCCCGCGCCTCTCTCCGCTACCCGCTCATCTCCACCGGTGTCCGCGGCATTAGGCGTCGATCTACCGAGATACGGAGAGATCGAGGCAACGGTGTGCGCGCCTCTGGCCTCGTCGATGCCAGGCACGTCTGCCTTTTGGGGCGCACTCGTACATACCCCCCCAACCTACCCCCCTACCCTCCCCCTTACTCTCGCACCCGGCACATGCTGCCCATGTACGCCTCGCGGGTCGCGCACGTATCTACGCTTACCCATATACGCTTATATATATATATGTATATGCGTATGTATATAAATGTGGGTATATAGACGCTAGAGTATATAGGTATATAGATGTAGGTAAATGTATGTAGAGCCGCGGGTAGACGCGGTACACACACCCCCTCGCGAGCCCCGTACATGGCCGCACAGGTTTACATATGTGCAACGTCCTCTCGCGCTGTCTTTCTCCGAACTATGTATGAGCCCAGGCCGCGTCGGGTAGGTGCCTCCGACGCCGGTGTACATAATGTACGGGGTCTAGGTATATGCCCGGACGTATGTACACTCGATCCGCGGTCGTACATACCGCCGACCCACCTCGCCACCCCCTCCTTCACCCTCCCTGCCGCCCCCTTGGCTTCGGCGGTATATAAAGGTAGCTGTATGTGCCAGCAGGCAACCGTGGCCGCGCGGTATGTTATGTACTGGCTCTCCGACGCGGCCTGGCCCGTGCCTGTGTGTGTGTGTGTGCGGCTTATGTACCACGAGCGTTGAACACAGAACGGTCGGTCGGTCGGCCCGTCGGTCGGTCGGTCGAACCGGAGGGACGGTACGGACGGACGGACGGACGGACGGTTTTGCCGCCGCCGGTCGGGTCGGTCGTCCGGAGGCAGCGGCACCAACAGCGACGTCATCGTCGTCTCCGTCGTCGGCGTCGTGGTGCACATAAGGTTGGTCCATGTAAAGCGTAGAACCGCGGAGCGAACGAATAGAAGCGCTAGCCAGGAAGAGAGAGAGATGGAGGCAGGGAATAGGAGAGAGCAGAGAAGCGAGAGAGAGAGAGAGAGAGAGAGAGAGAGAGAGGTCCGCGGTTCTATGCTCTCTCCCTCCTTCACTTGACGGTTCCCGCGAGCTGGGGTCACTTATGTATATAGGGCCGACCACCCAACTCCACCGGTCTCTCCACTACTCGCGTCGCGAACTCGCCCGTAGACCAGATCCATAGTTAATTACCGGCCTAATCTCTATTCGCGATTGCCCGAAACCGCTCGTAAATCCGTATCGGTGTGTGCGTGCCCAGCGCCACTGCGCGTCCTCTCTCTCTCTCTCTCTCTCTCACTCTCTCTCTCCCTATCGTTCTCTCCCCAAAGCGCGCGAGCACTCTCCCATGTACACACGCGTGCACCCTCTCTCACTCCCACGCGCGTCGCTGTGTGCGAGCGTATTTAAGTATGTGCCCCGGCGCGCGTGCATGCACGCGTGTGCACGCTGGGCGTGAGAGAACCGGCGACGGTGCAGGCACGACGGGGAGAACGTACACCGCAGAATCGATCCCCACGATCGATCGCCGCGATATATACCGTTAAGAGGCGAATCGGCGAGATCGTCGTGTTCCGGACTCGACCCAGCCGCTTCCGGTCACGAGGAGAGAGGCGGAGAGAAGGAGCGAGTGGCAGCGAACGGGAGAGAGAGAGAGAGAGAGAGAGAGAACGTTCGCCGAGGAAACTCATGGGCATCTATACGCTGTCTCTCCTTCTCTCTCTCTCTCTCTCTCTCTCTCTCTCTCTCTCTCTTCCGCCAAATTCCCTTATCTCCCTCACTCTCTTCCCCAAAAACCGTCCCCTCCCCCGTTCGATCTCTCGCTCCCAGGCTCCTCCTGCCTCCTGCCGCCTCCTGCCCTCGGCCGGCCGAAAGCAAAAAGATCACTTTTTCCCCGGACATCGATACCCTTCTCACGATAACGCCAGGACGCCCTACTACCGGACTGCGTCAAGGTCCGTCTGGAAGTTAAACGGGAATTAAAACGAGCGGCCGACCGTTACGTTTGCGCGCGCGCGCGGTCTCTCGCGCTAAAAAGGCTCGTAGCCTCGACGACGAAGACTACGACCACTACGACCACTACGACCACTACGACGAGTACGACCACTACGGACACAAAGAGGCATCTCTCGGTATTCCGACCGTGGGGTGTGGCTAACTTCGTCGCTCGGACGTACGTGCTCTCCGCGAAGCAGATGACCCGTGCTGGAAGCCTTCTCCCTCTCTCTCTCTCTCTCTCTCTCTTTCTCTCTTTCTCCTTCCCATCCTTTCCCATACCCTTCCCTCTCGGCCTCGTATAATCTCGCGGTAAGGCACGGTTAACTTCTTCCCCATCTTTACCGTGGCATCGCGAGCGAAGTCATCGGAGAGCGCAACTTCGCGCTTGCACGTCGGCCACATGGCGAGAGCGTCTGATCGGCGGCGGAGGGGAGGGGAGTCGCTAGCGGCTAGCGGCTAGCGGCTCGCGGCCGGATAGAGGGGGGGGGGGGTATAAGACGAGAAGGGCGGGAGGGGCGCGGAAAGCCGCGCACTCCGAATCGCTCGGCGGAGCGAATCGGCTTTCGCATATCCGGCGCGTTCTTGCTAATGCTCGTCGTTCTTCGGCACGTATCCGACGGATTATCGAGAGGAAACATCTCGGACTGCCCGGTCGAGTATCGAGGAAGTTCGAGCCGCGGGGCTGTCGGCCTCCTTCTCGGATGAGGCGGCAAGAGTTTTGAGAATGAAGAATGAAAACTCTGCAGGGTCTTGTTCGCGGACGGTAACCTCGGGTATCGAGGAAATGTAACAGTTCGGTGGAGGGATGCTTTTTGTTTCAGATGACACGTGGACCGTAGGTAGTGGTTGGGAGTAGGTGTTTACGGTAATGGGTGATTAATGTTGAGGCTGGCTTGAATCGAGTGCGGGTCAGGGTGTGAATTGCGCGGAGAACGAGTGGAACGGATAGGCGGAAGAGGAGCTCGAGAACGAGGGGTTTTATCGGGTATTATTCGGAGGGGTTGTTTCTGCAAAGAGCAGTCATTCGGACGAAGCACATTGTTGCCGTGTACACGGTAATTATCCACGACAATGTCTCCCGATTCGGATCCGGGGAAGTGTAACTCGGTCACGGGGGCTGAAAATCTTTCTGTAACGGAGAGCGCGCAAGGAAAAGTTCAAGTGTCGGGACTTTGTCCGTTCTCGCTTCGTATCCCGTAATCGCTGGGCAAAGTTTCACCTTGCGGGAATCTACCTGTTCCCGGAGAATTTACCCCCCGAAAGCACTGTGTTTCCGATGATCGACCTTATTGACACAAATTCGCCGAACTAGCTCCGCTCCGAACACTTTCCCTTCAGTTTCATAAAGTCTATTCTCGCGAGTGCCCAACAATCCGCGAAGAAACGTTCATCATCCCACCCCGAGCCGTACGTCAACTCCTCCGTACACGATCCTCCGCGCACAATTATCTCGATCCACCCCTCCTCACCCCCACCCTCCGTGAACCACCCTCCTCGCCCCCAAACAACATTAAAATCCATCAATAACTAAACAAACACCTTGCCGCCCGGTCGCCCTCCGCGAAACGAAATGATTGACAACCTTCATACATATTTCACCCCACCCCGTAATTACCTACCACCGACCCCTCCCCCCCCAAACACATCCCAACCCGATCCGCTAAACAATTCAAACGTCCTGCTCGTCTAATGCCCACCTCGACTCGCATTTTCGCCCGCCTCTCCCTCACCCACCCCATCCACCCCCTTCTTTATCGTTTCCTTTTACCCCACGCAGAGAGCCGCCGGAAAATGTCCACTCGCCAAGAGACTCTCGTCGTCGGCCGTGACGCGATACACGGCTCGCTGAGAGTCGATCGATCCCACTCCTCCTGATTCTCGGCCTCTCCCTCCCCCTCCCCCTCCCCTGCCCCTGCCCCCTGCAGCACCCGCTCCCGTCGGCCACCCCTTCGTCGACCCAACGACCGTCGGCTCTCTCTCTCTCTCTCTCTCGCTCGCCACCCGCCGGCCAGCTGCCTCCCCTATCGCTCCTCTCCTCTCTCGCTCTCCTCTCTCGCGCGGCGCGGCCATAGGCTCTAAGTTTACCGCACGGCCGGTCGATCCCTTTTGCGCGGCGATCGATTTGGCCGGCACAGCGGCCGGCAGTCTCTCACCGACATTTTGTCGACCGCGCGAACACTCGCGTACTCGCAAACACGGCGCCGCCCATTATGGGAGACCCTGTATAAGACACGATCGTGCTGCGGTACGGTCATGCCTAATAAACTAGTAGCCGGTAGTGGTGTACTGCTATATGTCACCGTGCAGCGGTTCGCTCCCGCTCGGGACGGGAGCGCGCGGCGACGGGTTTCGACCGCTCGCGAGCGAGGGGCGAACAAGCGGATGATGGCGGACGGACGGCAGTTTCGGTTCGCGGAGATGTGTATTGACATGAGGCTTCGAAAGAGCCAGGATGATCGAAGGTGGGGAAAGGGATGGAGAGGGGGGAGTGGGTGGGTGTAGGAAGAGAAGTCGCGATAGGGAAAGGAAACGAGGGAGATGTGGATCGCGTATTTTGGAATATTTTGCAATATTGGTGAATTGAGATTTGAATATATTTTGAAAGCGGTGTAAGTTCATATTTGAAAAAATAATGAGATGTCATGTAATTTATGATTAACGTGGTGTAAATGGTTTATTTACGTAATTCTTAATTTCTTTTTAAAAATGGAATCACTTTCTTGTCAAAGTAATAGGTACATTGTATAGCGTAAGATATTGAAATTAATATTTTATTATATTTTTCATTATACATTACATTAATATATTAATAAAGATTGGTGTTAGGAAGTGAGAGATTTTTATTCGACTCAATGGACGTCCACCCCCACACGGTCAAGTCGAGATTTTTCGAGGACGAGCTAATGGGCACGTTCCGGAGTGGGATGAGATGGTTTTTCGGTGGGAGAGCTAAGGGGTGGCTCGGTTGAATGTACGGGTTGAATGTGAGCTTGGGTTGTTGTTCGTTTAAATGATGTTCCAACGCGAGCTGTATTGGGTGGGTTATGGAGAATTGTGTTGAGGTAATTGTTATCGCATACTTTGACACGTGTGTCGGAAAGTATGATCCGCGGTGAGATATTGGGTCAAATGGGGGCAGGTTATGGGAATGAGTAGTAGGCGGCAGAGAGGAAGAGCGGACGGTGGACAAGGGAAGAACGGAGAGTGCAAGAGAAGTGGGGATGATGAATGGGGGAATTAGAGGGAAAATTTCTTTAAAACTGCTAATAGGTATATACTTCCACTCTGTATCAGAGACACATTTAGTGGGTCAATTTAGACAATTAAATTCTAACTTTATACCAGAATTAAAATGGTTTCGGTTAAGGCGATTTTAGAGTTTAAGTAGGTTAAGGTTATGTGTAAGGAGTCAGTCGTGGGAGATTGTAACCCGAAAGCGAATCAATAAATCCATTTATATACCAGAATTAAAATGTAAGATCATAGATCGTAGAATTGCTTTAAAAATGACACGGTCTTGGCTTTACCGACAGATTTGATAATAAATAAACATATCGTTTCTGACCCGTTTCTGAAACTCGAATCAGATTCATAATCGACGATAAAGCCGTACTGCCGTAAGAAATAGGTGCCGGACTCGGTGCTGATTTCTTCACGGCCGTAAAGGATACGAGCACTTCGGGGACGTGAGTGACACTTGGGATTCTTTTTTATTGCCGTTTTGAAGTGGTCCGATGGAATTGTATTTACGGGAAGCGAGCTTTACAGCCTCGGAACAGCCTTTGAGCAACTGCATACTCTCGACCTACGTAAATTATCCGACACTCACCCAACCCTCCCGCAACAATCTCAGTCATCTCTACGACTATCTCTATGACTATCTGAAGATCGCGATGAATCAAGATCATGTGTATATGACTATCTGAATATCGCAACGATTGAAAGTCATATCTGTTTGACTATTTGAGAATCGCGATCAGTGAAGGTTATATCTAGACGACTATCCGAACATGCCATCAATTAAAGATCACATCTACATGACTACTGTAAGCATTACAAATTATTGAAACTCACATGTACATGACTATCCAAACTTCGCAACGATTGAGAATCATACCTGTATAACTATATGAGAATCGCGATTATTAAAGATCATATCTAGACGACTACCTAAATAATCGCAACGATGGAAAGTCAAATGTACATGACTATTTCAGTATTGCGACCACAGAAGGCCATATGTACATGACTACCTGAACACCTCGACGATTGAAACTCATATCCGTACGACTACTTGAGTATCGCGATCATTGAAGCCCATATGTACCGAGTACCTGAGCATTGCGATCATTGAAGGTTATATCCACACGGCTACCTGAACATCGCAAGCGTAATGCGGTTCGAGCGAAAACACGACAGCGCAAAACGATTGACCGTAAACGTCATCGTTCTCCCACACAGGCTGTTTTCATTCGACGATTTTCGAGCAATTCCGATCTCGCGCGCGTCACCTCCTTCCCTCGGAAGGATTCTTTTATCAGGCCGTAGCTTCCACGGAGGCCAGGGCGGGGGACCGTTCGGCGTTTAACATGTATTCGAACGTCGGGTCGGCGGAAGACGGCGGGCGGGCGGGCGGGGAGGGGGGGGGGGGGGTGGAGGAAGGAGGAATAAGAAGAGGAAGAAAAGCGTTTGGAATCCGAGAAGTTGGAGGAGCGGCATAAATAGTGCTTCGTTCGCCGATAAATATCTATCGTCCGAATAAAGGTCGACCGTGTACGGCTTAAATTTCCGCCCCGAAAACCGTCCTACCCGATCGGGCCAGATAACGGGGCCCTCTATAATTGCGTTAATTATCGGACGACCTAATCTGCGGCACTGGCCAAACGTGCGAGCGAAAAATTGCGCTCATTCGACGGTTTATTTCGTACGGCCGATCGCATAATTGCCGCATCGCGAGTATCGACTTTCGCCAAATGCTGTGGTAGGGGAGTGCCTTACATTTTTTTCCGTGTATGTAACGGTCTTTGTTAAGGGCGGATCGTGCTTACGGAGAATGAGTTGAGAAATCGCAAATTTGACGATTTTTCTTTAGAGGGTATCGTTTATTTAGTTGGGGTGAATAGTTCAGAAATCGCTTGTTTGTGGATTTTTGTATAGAGGCTGTTGTGTATTATTTATTTAATCGATAGATAAACAATTGGAAATAATTTTGAATGATGGAATCTAAGAATAAAAATTATTCGGCGCGTTTCCCGAAAATATTCCCCTTAAGCGCCTGTTATCTCTATAAATGCTCTACCAGATAACGTGTTACAATAATGTACTAAATCCACCATAATCCTCGGACGTTACAACCTACATACATCATTGTTACTCCTGAAAACACTTATTACGCCAATTCCCATTGTCACCCTCCAACTTCCACTTTCCCCATTTTTCAGCCATTCCCGCAGCTCTCCATCCCCTTTAATAACGACACACCTCAGCGTCCGACCATCAAACCTCATTTCAATACAGACCACACTCGCTAAGCGGCCAAACATTCAACGCCACTCACTCCGACCAATCACCCCAAACTCCAAGAACGACTCCTAACCTCCCGCATCCAGCTTCATACGCTCCCACTACCCCCCGCGAAGGGCGGAAAAACGATAATTTCGCTATAAACCCGAATTAAACCCCTGCAGCCCCGGCTGAACCAAATTCCCAACCTTCTCCCTCCTTTAACGACGACATAGATTCCACTTCCCCTCCGTCCGAGTCGCCGAAAAAAAAAATGTCCGAAAAATGACCCTCGCCGCATACCGCGTCGCCACGATCGATTGTCCGCTTAATTACACTCCGAGAGAGCGCGAGTCGACCCTGGCGAAAATTCAGACGCGCGTTCGATGCGCACGCAGATTTTGTTTTCGCTAAACGTCGACAGGCTTATCCCGCGGAACGCGGAACGCAGTCGGACGTAGTGCGAGTCGGCGGAAAAAGGAGAAGGGTGGCGGGTGGTGGGTGTAGGGGGGGGACGCGGCAGAGCGAGAGTGGGGGGAACGCGGATGGCAGATCGAGAATGGTGGGAGGGAGTGAGACAGCGAGTGAGACGGCGACTGAGACGGAGAGTGAGACGGTGAGTGAGACAGAGAGCGAGACGGCGAGTAAGACTGACAATGAGTGAGACGGAGAGCGAGACGGAGAGCGAGCAGGAGAGTGTCGGCCGAGTATAACCGTCGAGGCGATAAAACGCCCACACATATACCACCTTGGTAACTGTCGCCGGGGCAATTGAATTAATGCCAGCCTACAAATTGAAGTCGGTGGGATCCACGGACGCTACGGAGGAGGCCTCCGAGTTGCCTCGATAATTGCTGTAAGGTGGCGCACCGGCGGAAACGATCGTTACTTGGGGATCGACGAAATGATGGGTGAGCTGGAGGGGGTGTGGAGGGGGAGGTTTCGCAGGAGGCTTTCGGCGCGAATATGACGTTTTTCGGACGTTTGTTGAAGCCGGGAGGAGTTAAGGATACGTGGGATGTTCGATCTTTTTGGAAAATTGGAGGATTTTTGATCGGTTGAGTTCTAATGTTTTGTTTAGTGCATTTGAGTAATGGAGAGGGTGATTGTTGCTGTTTTGATGTATGTTCGTAAGCTTTAGTGGAATATCGAATTGGGGTAAATATTGGTTTCGACCGTCGGATACTTTTGGCGGGATGGTATCAAAGAAATGTTGACGCTGACCTACGTTTTAAGAAACTCTGGAAGTGTTTGTAAAATGTTACCTTTCCGTTCGTCGATCCGATCGAAGAGCGCGAATCGTCGATCCCCGCTACGGGATCTCAACCGGGTAATTTTAATATATGCACGCGTAAAAAGCCTGAATTAATAATAAATTGAAATTAATCGAAGTTATAAAATGATAACGCGCTCCAATAAATAACGCCGAGCATTTCGCATTAACACGGAGCGTGATATCAAGCTTCGCGATAATGTACTTGAAACAACGGTACAAAATACTTACGACAATACACAAAAATCAACGAATCGTTTGTCGACTTCTCAACATCCCACCCCTGCCCGTGTCCTTCGAATTGTTGCAGCTACGTCCTATTCTGCGATGGTTCTTTTCAAAAATCAATGCCCCACCCCCTCTAACCCCTCCCACCACCCCCTGGCGGTAACAATGCACGATCGGCACCGGACAGAGGTCACCGCGTCCTTCGGCCACGAGGATGCCAAAAAGCGTGCGCGACTCGCGAGGAAAACACGGAAAAGCCGACTTGCCTCTCGACTAGCCGCACGTAACGACGTTAATCTCGCACAAATCACTCCAGGGCGCACTTTCGAAAGTTTCCCCGCGTTACGTCCATTACATCCTGGCCGAGGATCGCGGCCCGAGTCCGGAGTTGGAACTCTTGCGCGCGCGAGACTTGCTAGTCGTGTGTGCGAGAGAGAGTGAGAGAGAGGAAGAGAGGGAGCGAGAGAGAGAGAGCGAGAGAGAGAGAGAGTGAGAGGTCGTAGATTCGATTGGAGTTTGAAAGTCGACTCGCCGGGGGTAACTGTGCGGCCCTGGGAATCGAGTTCTTGAACTTGCGGAACCAAATTCCCACCGGGAATTGGGACAAGCGGCGGGAAGGACAGTATTCGCTCTCGTTCGCTCGAACGGTCGTCGGGTCGTTTTTGACCCGCCGTCGGAGACGGGTGATATTTTTGCGTGACGGAGGTTTCATGATTGTCGGTCTCAATATTCCTGGTGTTTGGACTGATTACTGTTGTGGGTGGCGAGGAAAGAAGCCTGAAGATCGTTTGGGGAGGTAAAGTGTGCGAATTTGAAACGCAATTTATCGATATCCGTCGTGAATTTGGGGGGAGGAAGTGGCGAGTGCGGTGAATTTTGACGGAATGTTCGGATTTTGTTGCACCGCGTGCGCAGAATTCATATTCATGATCTGTTCTTACTAAGGGCAATCTTAGTGTGTAATATGTATCGTCGTACGTAACGAGGTAGAGTTAATGTCGATATAAATGTTCAATTCAATCTACTAACCTTATACATGTACTATCCGAAAACTTGTCTGCGGAGAAGTATTTACGACTCTTTCCGATTCACGTTCAACACAAAATGCTCACGTTTAACTCAAAATGCTCTAATCCGCATTACACATTTAATCACGTCTAAATTCTGCAATCTATCATTGCTATAACATCTACAAAACTTTTAAGACATTACCTTACCGCGTCCACCCCACCCCAAAAAAATCATCCCCACTCCCTCCGGAACAAATCATCCGCCACCGACAGTAACCAGCCGCAACTTCGGCATCCGCCATCGCGAGCGTAACAATGATCTAAGTCCGAAACCGTAAAGCAAGTCGCCTGTTAGCCACCCCGCAAAAGAATGGCACGCCAGTGGCACCAACCGTCCGAAGATCGTTATCGGCCGGATGATGCTCGAACGACGACGCCGACGACGCCGACGACGCCGAGGTTGAAGGTGTCAGGATGACGCTCGTTGGAAGAAGTTGCGTGCGTGCACGTGCCACGGAGTCATCGTCTCGATGACACACGCGTGTTACCGGTGCACGAGCGTGCCTGTAATTTGTATGCCGCACTTACGTCGGCGACGCGTAAGTTGGGTTTCTCCGCGATGTTGGCCGCCTGAATGACTTTACGGCGCGACGAGTCCTGCACGGGCTAGAAGTGCGGTTAATTTAACGTCGTAAACTCACGGACACGACGACGAAGTAGGCGCGCGAGTGTGGTGGTGCGCGAGGATGACGAGGATCGAGGCGTCGGGCGTTATAATCAGTGATTGTTTGTTTGTATGTTAATTGAATTACGATTTAATGTGTTAGGGTTAATAAGAATTAATATGTGATTATGTTATAAATTGTTTAACTACATTTTTATTTGTTTATTAATTGTTATGTATACTACTATTATTCTTCTTAAGATGCTATCAGTAATCAAATTAGTGGTGTTTATAAGTCCACCCTGCTAGTATACGTCAAGCTCCATTAGGTACTAATTTGACGCAGATTTCAATTTCAACGAATCGAATACAAACGAATTTAGAGCTCCTTAATACAAAATCCAACACAACTATTTCCCAAATCAAACCGCATCTGAACTCTCGAGTTTCCCGCATTTAACCGAACATGAATGAAAAGCGATACAACCAAATATTTCTTAACAAGCCGTCAACAATAAAATTAATAGAGTCCAAAAATCCACTCTGACAAAGTACGTGAATTTACGTAATCAATCGGCACGTTTCAGCATTATTCTTTCCACGGCGCCCAGGACTGAAACGTTTAAGGACACACCGTATACCCCGACGCGTTTTAGTCCTGGGAACATAGCAGCGTCATCCTTGCCGAGTGTGGAACCGTGTTGTGCGAATTCGCTGCGTGCACTAACGAATCTCGGCCAGCTGCGTCATTAATAGCTTCCCTCCTTCGGGATCGTGTCGCAGCTCGAGGAAACAGAAGCTTCGATAGAGTGGAACTGAAGAAGTTGATCGAGCAACAATGTACTTCGAACAACCCGTGAATGCTGAAATAATCGCTGGTAGGATGAGATCGAAAGAATTTTGAGCGACCGTTAATTAATTAGTAAATAAATAGTAAATAATAACGTAAACGATTGTCAATGAACACTAATCACTAGTATTAATAATCGGTTTGTTTTGAAAGTGGTGTAAGTCCATTGAAGAAGGAGAAATAGATTAGCGCAGAAATAAAAAGTTTATGTTAAGTTAAGTAATCCTAAATTGTGTGGTACCGCAGTTTTTTCTTAAATGGACACTGTCAAAGGGTCCAATTATTATTAAATCACAGAATATTCATTAATGGTGATGAAAACATTTTTGAATGTTCATTGTTAATTGAAAGATAAATAATAACTATCTTTTATATTACGTAATTGAATAATGATTCAATGTTACGGTTATTCTTGATTATTACGCAAGTAATAACTTTAAATAATTAAACAAAATTATTTATTAATCATTATATACATGCATGTTGTACATATTACGATGTAATACCTACGTAACAGATACTTCCTTCGATTACTTTACCCATAATATTGGCCAACAGAACAAATAGGGCCCGAAAAAATGAAATAAATGTTAAAGTTAGTCGTAGAATTTTAAATGTATTGTGTCATGTAATTATTATTACTTACACGGAACTGACCGTAAACATGGAAAAACATTGATTTCATTGTTAGTTGCATTCATGACGTTACTTCTTAATGCTGAACTCGTGTAGAAAATCGTATAATCAAAAGAAAAATATAATGCATATCCGACCACATTCTAACGTAAAAGAAACTTGCACAATAACGTAAACATAATGATGGTACTCCATACATCCAAAACGCAAAAACGGCCAATGAAGCCAAATTCGACCAAAAACAGTATCAGAAAACGGTACCAACCAAAGAGAAATTTTGCACCAAAATCTTCGATCCTCGCCACTTAATTAACGGCGTGACAAGAAAATCTGCTCGACATCCGCCACGCAAAACCGGAAAGGCTGTCGGAATCCAGTTAAAGAAGGAGAAAGAAAGAGAAGAAAAGAGAGAGAGAGAGACGACAAAGAGTGTGAAATAAAGAGGAAACCTATCATAAAGAAAAGGCCAGAAATCGGATAAAGAAAATGTCCGTGACGATAGACGCAGAGAGAGAGAGACCGAGAAAAGAGAAGAGAAGAGACGAAGAAGAAGAAGAAGAAGAAGAATAAGAAGAAGAAGGATATTCCCTGGAGGAAAAAGAGTATTGAAAGATTTGTCGCGGGCTTGCCGCGCACTCGTGCGGAATATTACGACTCGGTGACGTCTGTTAGGACAGTTCCGCTTTAAAAAGAATACTTTAAAAGCCGGGAGGGGTTTATAACGGGCCGGAGGTATATAGCCCCGGCGTATAGTATAGGGAAGGAAGAACTACATATAGAGGTGTAACGAGCAGAACTCAACTCACGAACTCACTCCCAGTTTTTAGTGGCAACTTGTTGCTCTATGCCCATTCATACGGCTCTAACTCCCATTACGTCACGTCACATCAACTTATAATAATGGTAATAGCGGGGACCCCGCCTGCGAAACCCGAATCCGAAACACGATTACACGTGTGTGTACAGGACCGAACAAAACGCTTTACCGTTGACAAATTAACGTTAAATGCATTTGCATAATGGCGGCCGAGCCGCGGCATGCTCCTCTCTCTCTCTCTCTCTCTCTCTCTCTCTCTCTTCGCCGCCGTTTTAGCTGCCGGCGCAATACCGTGATATCGCTTTAAAGGATCTCTTTATCGTTGCCCAACAACGATCCCGCGGGATATCGTTTTGAGAATAAACAAAACTCGGCCCCGCAACGGTATCGGAATTCGCGCGCGCTGCGATTTTTAACCTTTTCCCTTTCGTTCCGACATTCTGCTCCTCCTACCACCCCTCTCCCTCTCTCCCTCTCTTTCTCTCTCTCTCTCCCTCTCCCTCTCCCTCTCTCTCTCCCTCTCTCACCCCCTCCCATCCCTGCTCTGCCTGCGCACCGATTAACGCTCTCACGATCTATTCTGTTCGCCACTTTTTCAACCCCACCCCTTCAGTGAATTTCAACGATTCTCGCGACGAACAATTTTTTTCGGATTGCAGTGCTTGTCGGACTATTCGATCGATCGAAGGATCTTTTTCGAGTTTTGGGGAGTGTTGGAGAGTGTCTCGAAAAGGGTGAGGTTGAAAATGTTTGCATTGATTCGTTTGATTATCGCAGGCCGCTTAATTCAGTACTGTTTTGAAGATTCTGTACAATGTTTGAAATCATGATGATGTATATTGACATGATGCTTTAATTTGAGGGCTGGCAGTAATATTTGGGTATTTAAGGTTATGATAGTTCACATGCATCAATAAAATGCTTTGACTTGTAGAAAACTGACTACATGATTTACATATTTAAAGTTATGATCATTCATGTGATAAGATGCTTTGACTTCGAAGCTGAACGTATTATCGTGTCGGCCGATGATTGGAGATTATGTCAATAAATTACTGCGCTGGGCACGTGCTTCTGAAAGCGTCGGATTGATACGACGGCAATTAAATTGACCAAATGCGTTCGTACTGCTTGACGTCCCTTTCGAAATCCCGACGAGCGGATATAAAATCGGAGTACCGATAGAGTTATTAATAGAATGTGTATTAGTGGGCTTTCTCACGTGTCGATGGGTATATATTCCCTAAGCTGCGCATCAATCGATCGCCAACTACAGTTTGCCGACCCACCGGCCATATATTACAAGATATGGCCAAATATAATCCGTCCGTCAAAATTTATATTGCCAATTGCCCGTCACTTCGTTACTGAGAATGGTCTATCAAAAATGTCATCGACGATAGTCAATGCTTTCCTGACTGACGTAGTTCGTGTCTGGCATCGAGGCTGTTTCAAAATTGGCGCGAAAAATGTAGACGATCTGCACAATGTGTCAAGCCAACATGACAGGTTATTATTTATTTATAGCAACACTTAGAAAGTGCGCTACACTGCTCATTCCATTAATCCAGGATTATCGATGATTCCTATTCAAATTTTCATTTAATTTATGGGAATGGTACGAGATAAGGTGTTCGAACTTTGAAAATGGAAACAAATCATTTACCTACCACAGGAAGTCGAGAATAATATTTGATTAAATTAAATGTTTAAGGAGAGAAAAATAATTATTAAGATAAGTTATCAGTTCTAGTGTCAATATCACAATACCATCGCAAAAAGGTATCAGAACCCGAGAAACTGTTTCTCTTATCATTACATAGGTCGTTAAGTATATCTTTCAATTAGATATCTAAACCGATGCATTTTCGACTGTCATGAGAACAAACCTTTCAGCTCTCAACCATTGTACTGATCACATCTGCAGCACCCTCTAAAGAAGTTTCCAATAATCGACAGATCTACCAATACCAAAACAACCCACCACCTTCTGAAAAGGCGCGAAATTCAAACAACCCACTTCCCCTATCGCATCAACAGATCTATCAATGTCGACCCATTCCCACTATCGGTCGTCAGATCTACCAATACCAAAACAACCCTCCACCTTCTCAAAGAGCGAAAAATGTAAACATCCCACTTCCCCTATCGATCTACAGATCTCCCAGAGCCAAAACAACCCCTCCCCCCTACCATCTTAAAAGGCACGAAATTTAAACAACCCATTCCCCCTATAAATTAACAGATCTCCCAATACGGAAACGATCCCCCACCTCCTGAAAAGGCGCGAAATTCAAACCACCCACTCTCCTAATCGCCTCAACAACCCAACAACCGTTGAAAACTGTACCTAAACCCGTTCCAAAGGCGCGCCGACCGACCGTTCCGCAGAAACCGCGCCTCCCCTAGAAGCCGTCGGGAGTACATCTCGTTTCGCGCGTTTACGCTCGCTCGCTCGCGAGGGCCCCCGCGATCGTTCGAGGCCGGGCGTAAATTAAAAGAGGCGCAGAATTTATTCCCGCCGAGTGGCGGCGTCGTGCGAGCCGGTCATATCAGCTCGCGGAGCGAGAACCAACGTCCTGTACGTAAACCATCGTCCACCCTCCCCTCCCGTTCGCGTTCCGCATTCTCCGCTTTACGTCGCTGAGCCCGGCGTAATTTCGTGCACTTAACTGCCGCTCAAATCACCGTTTACTGCATCCCGAGCTGTTAACTCGCGCAGTATGCCTGCCCGGAGCGGCGATCGAGGCCTTTGCCGTCCGCGAGGAAAGCCTCGAGATTTTTGACTTTCCCTCGTAAAGGCATCACGAGAGTGCGCGCGCGCGCGCTAGCGAGCGCGCAAGCTTCCTGCGGACTTTCAAACTGCCCGCTCGACGCTGGCGCCATCTGCGATCGCGAGAATGGCCCGCGAACGGCTGGTGGAGTGAGAGGGAGAGGGGGGGAGGAGGAGGGTAGATTTACGTTTATCGCGCAGTTCGAGAGTTTACGGACGGCAGGCGATATAAATTGTTCGGCGTCGATCTTAGACGATTTTTGTCGGTTTCGACAGGCTTTCTTAAACTCTTTGGAACAAGGCGTTACTATAGTGGCTTTTGTGGGCGTCTTGTTTTTGAACGACGCGCTACTGTAGTAGCTGACTCCCTCACCTTCGATTTTATATATCGTACTTAATTATACTATTATAATTGAATTATATTTAAAGTGAATTATATTTAATTGTAATTAAATTTATTATTAGTTATTGAAATAAATTATAATTAAATCATGAAAAACTTGATTCTAAACGCCTGTAAAACGGCCTTGTCTGTTACATATTGCAGTACTGTATCGTTCACTTTAGGCGTTTTTAGGCGTGTTAAAAGGTTGCCCATTTGAGTCCTAGGGGTGATTTGAAAAACACTGAAAAATGTCGAAGAGCGCGATGGCGCTCGTCTTATTTTGTGTCGAACAATACCAATCAGCGCTATAGCGCTTATCACGTTTACATCAAAGAATGCCATTTTAACTATTGCATTCGTCTAAATCATCTGTTCATAGGATTAAAAACATGTTTAATTTATAATCCGTTGATGAAATGCATATATATTACTGTATGCGTACTATTAGTTTAGAGACATTTCAAGTGTTCATGTACGTGCGTCAAGAAAGATGATCATTCATCGGTTCATACCGTTCAAATTGAAAATTTGCGAGACAAAGTCTAAACAGCGTGATCACAGCTGCTTCAGACTCGAAGGTAAGCTAAAGACAGATGCTGTGACCTTTTTGGTTCGGATGGATCGGGTGACCCGCAAGAATGCGTTGGCTTTTGTCAGTAGATGATCGGTGGCTAAGTCCGACGGTAATTACGGGATATAATTATTGACGACGCCGTTTGATGTGTAATACAACGCGCGCGCGCGAATTTCGGGTGTGCCGAACAAAGTGTTGCCATACGTTCACGGGGCGACAATGAACATTTTACCGGCGGAATAATGATCGTCGGGACAATGGAGTGAAGGATAATTACTGTAATAATTATTGACGCCCGTTATTAATGTATGTATTTTCGTGTATGTTTATACGCTAATCGTTAATCCGGATAGTAATTAGCTTGTTTTTCGACCGACTAGCATGCATTTAAATAATAGCCGAGCACGTGAGCCCCTGTTCATTCGGTCGTTCGCCGTAAATGCCACGATTTAATTTGAATAATAAGTGCGAAGGCGCGCGCGCGCCCGCGCGCACCCGTCCAGCGGACCCTGCCGTCATCGGTCAAGTTCAGGCCTGAATTTTATGACGCGCCATTTTATGCCCTCGCTCTGTCGCCCTCCACCTTTTTGCAACATTTTTCCTCGCCAAGCCCGAGCGATAAGGTGATACCGTTCGCTATTCCGCGGCTTAAAAGGATCGAGTTGCGCGCGATCGAGAAGCATCGCACGCGTTTTCCCGAAAAATTCCTTCGCAACGACGTTCGGAACGTGCGGGACAAAAATGTCGAACCTCTCCCGAGACCCGAGGCACTCCGCCGCCGTCCCACTTACCCGGCGCGACAAACGTTAATCCCGGAGCTTAACGGACTCTCCCCGCCTCAAAATCCGCGCAATTCTTGCGAGTCCGGCTCTCGCCGTCGAATTAGGTAAGACTCCGAACGTCTCGCCTCGATCACCCGCCTAATCACCGTCCGCTCGCACGCATCCTCGCCGCGATCAATTCCGCTCGCCTGCCCCCCCGGACTGCCAAGCCAGCCGCCAAAAGTACCTCTAATCCCGTCTCTCTGCCCATTCTAATCCCGAAAGAAGGAATCGCGCT
Organism: Anoplius nigerrimus; assembly: GCA_914767735.1. Lineage (NCBI taxonomy): Eukaryota > Metazoa > Arthropoda > Insecta > Hymenoptera > Pompilidae > Anoplius > Anoplius nigerrimus. Next base: position 1,827,742 of record OU612086.1, read on the forward strand.
CGCACCCGTAACAATCTCTCATTCTCGTATTCGCCCGTCAAGACGGAACGTCGGGGACCTCTCCTCCGTTTTCAACCCCGCCTCCGCCTACGTTTTCGGGAAGGGTCCACGAAAACCCCTAGGGACGAAATGTAACCCCCCTCCCCCTCTCTCGCTGTCTCCCTCCGACTTTCCGGCGTCCCTCTCGCTCGGAGCGGAGCCAGCCAACTGTCCGTCCTTCTCGCTCTCCTCTTTCGTGACCCCTGCCAGCCCCCCCCCCCTCTCTCTCCCCGCGCCGGCCGGCCGGCCGCCCGCCCGCCAGCGCACTCCCCCACTCCCCGCCGCCCGCCCGCCAGCCTCGTCCTCCGCTTCGCTCGACCGGCCTCCCTTCTCGGGCTCGGGAACGAGGAGGGTCCCTCCTTCCAGGAATCGTTCGCGCACTTTTCGAGTGCCCACGGCACGTCAGATAAAGGAAACGCGCGCGGCGCGGCCGCGCTCTCTTTTCCTCCCCTTTCCGCCCCTTTCCTCTCTTTCCTCTCTTTCCCCACGTCGGCCCCCTTTTTTCCCCCCCGTCCACGAGCCGTGAGCAGCCCGATCGGTGCCGAGCCCGTCGAGGCCGTACGGTGAATCGCGCCTTCGTGCCCCTGGCGCCTGCCGAGAGGAAGGCAGGCCGCGAGAACGGCCGAAATTTTTCTGCCGAAACCGGCAGCAGGAATATTCGACCGCGGCGGCGATACTGTTGGACGGATGTCTATGGCAAGATTTATTTGGAAGCGTGTTGTAGGATGGCCGTGGTGTAAGCGTGGATTTGGTCTGGTAAGAAGAGGGTTTAATTCGTGGTAGGTGAAAATTGGATTCTTAGAGCGAGTTACGATGCGTACGGTTGTGAAATAAACTTGTATAGATATATAAGGCGAGATAGTATATGTTTAGTATGTATATAAATTATTTTTATTGGACTGAACGGTTCGTGTAAGGAAATTATTCAACAATGAAACTAAAACGGAAGTTAACCGATATCTCATATAATTTGACGATTTCTTGGAGAAGGGCTGTTATTAGAATTTTAATTGTCGTTATTATGGTTTTGGCTGGTTGATAGTTCTAGTGTTGATGCGGTAAAGATTTACCAATCTATTGCAATAAATCTGTGATGCGGTTTATTTTTCGGTCATATGTATTAGGAGCAAACTCTAAATATACTCTCGATCATCGAAACAATGAGTGTTTTCCGTCATGAATGAATAATTTCTTGCTGTAACGCTTGTTTTGTCGTAATTGTTAGAAGATCGCCTTTACGTTACTGTTAAATATGCATCACTTATTCCAATAAAAATTCGTCTCACTCTCGACTCGCTAAATTTGCGATAACAACAGAACAATTGCGTTATTACGTTCACGGGATAACTGATTGTAATGAAACGTTTTGAAGTCGTGTTCAACGTCTGGTCAGAAGATCTCGAAGCTAATTTACCTTCATGGAAGACGAAAAACGCGCTGAATACCGACGTTTATCGCGGTGGGATGTTTCAATGTCATGTTCGCTGCTCGTTCCAATGGCTGATTAAGAGATCCCGGTGCAAATTGCTCAGCTGAAAACAGACGATTGAAATACTTGTTACAGCGCTGCCGATGATAATCAACTGCCAAGACTTCCCATATCATTTGTACCGTGTAACAAATTGCTCTCTCTCTGCAATAAAATGATATATGTAACGTTGTAGAAACTGTAGAAGACTGGCTTCACTCATTCATGCAGTATATCATACAATAACACACATGCAGATAGTAATAACTTGTTCTGTCTATAATAAAATGACACATTTAACGTTGCATTAAGTTAATTCATACAAAAAAGTTGTAGAAAAGCGTAGTAGACTGCCTTTAGTCATTGAAACAGTATATCGTACATGTACACAGTAATGAATTGTTCTCTTTACAATAAAATACCATATTTAACATTGCACTTAAGCGTCGAAGTCCAAGTTAACTCATACAGAAATCGAAACATGACGACTCAAGGACAACCGTTCTAAATCGATGCCGATAGAACACGTCGCGCGAACAAAGCGCCGAAAAATCAGGACCCTCCGTCGAATAAAACCGTAAGATCTCGCGCGACACGCGAACATCCTGTTTCGAGCCAGGCGACATAAACCTACGGACGACGTCCCATCAAATCGTCCGCATCCTTCGCCCTTGACGACCGAAAATTACACGGCGTCTTACGTGCCCGAGCGGGATCAAGACTTTATATGTTGATTGCCCGCGTCTCTCGACTTAAGTAATCGTGATGGTCCTCCGTAGGAGAAAAAAGGTGGAGAGAAAAAAGGCAGCGAGAAGGAAGAAAAAGGACGAAGAAAAAATGCGAACGCGGAAGGCTGATGAAACGAGGCCCGTAAAGCCGGGGTAAGCGCCTGTTCTAAAACTCTCGACCCTCCGCCCCTGCCCACCCCGCCTAGATCGTCCTTTTCGTCCTGGCGGACCGGCACTGGGCCCCTGGGCCCGTCCCTCCTTCCAGGAATCGTTCGCGCATTTTTCGGCTGTCCGTGGCCGCGTCAGGCTTCTTCGGGACGAGCTGCCCTCTCTCTCTCTCTCTCGCTCTCTCTCTCTACGCGGCAGCGGCCAGGATTCGTCTCGAAAGGACTCCGACGGCCCCGAAAGGACTCCTCTTCCTGGCCCTCCACGCGCATCCTGCCGCGCGCGGCCCTTTCGGCCCTTGCCGAGGGATCGAATTCTCGCCCGAGGGACGCGCTAAATGCCTCTTTGATGCGCCACGAATTTCCGCCCCCCCCCCCCGCTCCTCCCCCCATTCCCTCTCTTCCGAATCGATCGTCTGGCCTAACCGAAATATTCCTGCGACGCGAAATTCGTAATGTTTGCTCGGGACCTTGAATTTTGTGTGGAGTGCGCGGGAGGACGATTTTTGGTGGTCGGGAGACGGAAAATAATTTGCGATCGCTGTACGGTTCTGGCCAGTGGCGCGAAGTTCTAGGAAAATCGATAGAGTCTGCCAGTTGCCAAGAGCAGAATTTGGGGCGAAGATTTTGGGGTGGCGGTCGTTACGCGGGGGTCCGGCGGTGAATTACTGATTCGGCGTTCTTATTCCGATCATCGTTCTCCCGTGTATCGGATTCGTAGAAAGAAAAGTGGAAGAATTGAAATTTCTCGGACGAAAACTTACTGCGATTCGCGATATTCGAGATCATTTTGCATCTAGCGTGATCCTTCATGTATCTCATTTTTGTCAACTAAACATATTTCGACACAATTCAATCGTGTATCGGATTCTTAGAAAGAAAAGTGGAAGAATTGAAATTTCTCAGACGAAAACTTACTGCGATTTGCGATATTCGAGATCATTTTGTATCTAGCGTCATCCTTCATGTATCCGATTCCTGTCAACTAAACATATTTCGACAAAATTCATTCGTGTATCGGATTCTTCGAAAGAAAGGTGGAAGAATTGACTGAAATTTTCTCGGATGAAAACTTAGTGCCAAACGATTCGCGGCGTTCAAGATAATTTTATGTCTAGCGTCATCCTTCACGTATCCGATTCCTGTCAAAAATATTTCGACCAAAATTCCCGTTACGGAACCCCTGTCCCCAATCCGTTTCCGGCCGTAAGAAGACATTGAATCCGAAATTCGCCGATCTTCCGTAGAGCGGCTTCCGGTCAGCGTCCTGTTCGCTACGGGGGCAAAAATGGAACAACCCCTTTATCCACCCCCCTCCCCCACATTTCGCTCATCGGCTCGCCAGCTCGCGTCAGGAATACCGTGTTTATGCGAATCGAGCGGGGCACGTGAGAAACTCTGCACGTCCCTGGTCTCGAGCCTCGCGCGAAATGGGTCCCCGCGAGGCGTAACGTAGAACGTTTTCAGGGCCTCGGGCAGGGCAGATAGGAGGTAGTTAGCAGAGGCAGGCTCGTAAGATTTCGGTGTGGTGGTACGTGTACCTCATCCTGTCCACCCTGCTGGCGTCTAAAGGATCGCTCACATTAGCGACAGACGAACAACCTCAAACCCGCTTCTCAAACCGTCCCACCTCCTCTCCTCCTCTCACCCATCCCTCAACCACCCAACCACCTCCTCCCTCTCTCAAAATTAAATCCCACCGAAAACTCCTATCCTTACAAATTCTTCCAAAGTCCATCCTATTTCATCCTACTTCATCCTACTTTTTCCTATTTTACCTCTCTCCTCCAAAAAATCAAAACCACCCCCACCCCTCTCCAATAATCCTACACCCACCCTTCCACCCGCTCCTAATATCCGAAAAAGCCTCGACCCAACATCGCCGCGCCGAAATTTTCGACCGCGCCGTCCGCGTCCCAGCTGTGAACGCCCCTTAACGCCTCGGTCGCCCACCCGCGCACCAACACACTCTCGCCGCCCGGCACGGCCGTATATACGCGCGCGCCAGCTCGCGTTGCACATACTTGTGTTCGCCTCTCTGCTTCTCCCTTCCTCTCCCCCTCCCCCCACCCCCATCTGCCTCCAGCCTGCCGCTACTGCCTCTCCCTCGGTCACCCCCCCCCCCTCCGCCTTCCCCCGTCCCTTCCACCCCACCCACCTCCTCCGCCGCCACCTACCGCCCGTCGGCCCCCCTCCCTCCCCCCCATTCCCCCCCTCGAAGCTCGCCGCTCCTCCGCGTCCCTCTCGTTCGTTTCGGACCTGAAGACCGAAGGCAGATCGATCGGACGATTTTCCTCGGGGTTTTCCTCGACGACGACGACGACGACGACGACGACGACTACCCCGCGACGAGTCGAGAAATTGCTCTCAGGGCTCCCGATTCGAGCGAGGAAAAAAATTCAGGTCGATCGAACGCACTCACTCGCGCGAGAAGGAGGGCCTCTCTCGCTTGCCGGGGCGAGAGAGAGAGAGAAAGAGAGAGAGAGAGAGAGAGAGAGAGAGAGAGAGAGAGAGAGAGAGAGAGAGAGACGGACGTCAGAAGAGGTTGGGCAGAGGGCGGCTGACGGGTAGACGCGAGGGGGGACTGTGGGACGGAAGGGAGGGGGGAGGTGGGGAGGCGAGCGCGCGGGGGGAGAAAGGGAGGAAAAAAAGTGTCTCCAAACGGACCGCGCGCGCGGACATCGCGGGCTCTCTGACGGATTTACGTTGGGCGAAAACGAACGAGGTCACGGGCTAGAGAAAGAGGAACGGCTCGGGCGGGAGGCGAAATGAACATTAAGGTGGGGAGGGGGGAGGAGGATTATGGCAACCTTGAAAAGAGTGGTGGGCCGGGAGAAGTTTTTCGCGTTTTCATGCGGCGAAAGAGTGTCGCACTCTCTCATTCTCTCTCTCTTTCCCTCTCCTTCTCTCTCTCTCTCTCTCTCACTCTCACTCTCTCTTTTTCTATCTTCCTCTATGTATCCATCTATCTCTCTCTCTTGCAGGCCTCTGCTTTTATTTTGGCCCGCTCGCGGCAGATTAAATGGAAAATTCGAGGATGGCCGTCCGGATCTGTTGCCTGGGCTAATGACGGTCGTTAGTTTCGGACTTTTGAGCCTGATCGAACGTTGCGATCGAGGCTTTGATTTCTTGCAACGCCGCGGCCGCGACGGGTCTCGATGGGTCTCGATGTGTTCGGTTACGCTTTCAGGAGTTGGAATGACAGGGTGAAGGCGCGGAGGGGTGCACTCTCGATTTTCTCGGTAGTTCTAGTCGGGGTTGCGAAACTCTAGGATAGGGAGGACGACTAATAATATCGTTTTGATCAGGCGTTCACTTTCGTTTTTCATGTAAATGCTACACCTAGGGGAAGACTAGACTCCACGAGCCAGAGGATGGAAAACTGATAATACCGTTTTGATCGTGTATACACTTTCGCTTTCGTTCGGATTCAACCCTTGGTCGTAAAACTAGTGTGAGCCGCCATTAATGTTACGTTGTAAACCTAGCAAATATCAGCCGCTTTCAGTACGGTTAGGACAACCTTTTGAACGTTTACATTCTGCGTATACTTTTCTTATTCATTTAAATCTTCCGCTAGACAGAAGATTAGATCTATCAGCTAGACTATGAAAAACTAATAACACCGTTTCGATCATGTATACACTTTCGCTTTCCTTCAGATAGCAAAACTAACGTAAGCCACTATTAAGTTGTATCATTTTACACGTAGAAAATATCGGCCGCATCCAACACGATTAGGACAACCTCTCGAACATTTCAATTCTGTGTACACTTTCGTTTTCGCACAAATTCCACCCTTGCCACCGGAGGACAGTGGACGAATTAGTTCTCTAGGACGAAAGTAATCTCCCCGATGGAAACACAGAGGCAGCTGACCGAACCGACGTCTGTATCGCTCGGATCATGTTTCTCGTAACTGCGCAGCTTTTATCTCAATTCATACATCCCTGAATTTCGACGAACTCTTCCTGCCGACGACCGATAGTCGCTTCCGGAAAATAGTCCGCACACGTCGACGGCATTTCTGACGCGGAGCCGAAAAGTTGGCCGCGTGACGAATGTCACGTAGCGAGAAACTAAGAACTGCAGTCCTTCGTGACCGAATATAGTCGCTGACTATTTTTCACACATTTCGTTCAAACAAACTTTACCCTTAACAACAAGTTTCCACTTCGATATATGAGCCGTTTATTATGAGAGTGGCTTAAACCCATTGTCCAAAAAAAATCGAATTAACTACCTTGATAGTTACATTTTTACATGAAAACCACAAAAATTTGCTGGTTAATCAAGTAATGAAAAAGTTTATTTTGAAAGTGGCGTTATGAAACCACAGTGTTATGTTTAATGATCAAAGTAGCAGCTGTATTAACAATGTGCAATGAATTTGTTATAAACGATTTAATTTCAAACTACACTTTCGATCCGCTAACGAATTCATGCGGGTTTCGGTATATGCCCCTGCCATTTTCAGCAGTTTGTTAATAATTTGTTTATAACAAATTAAATTGCACAAAAAAAAGCTTTATACGAATATTGAATATATTAAAATAATGGATTTATAACATTATATATCACCTGTAGGCCATAGTTATTTTAAATCCCTCCCGCATACACAAACTGGAGAAGACTCAATAATAATTTTTAAAACAATATTCACTTTAATGTACAAATTATTTAATAGAGAATAAAGTTTAAATATTTTTCTTATCTTATAATATAAAAGTTTGTACATTTATTCTTAAGAATTGAAAATGTCATTTCATTGATTTTGAAAGCAGCCTATCCATTCATAGCCATCAAAAACATACTGCCGCTTAAATAACGTTAACAATGCTAACCGAGATCATAAATTTGTCACCCTTAGAAACCAAAAAACATTATTCCACTATGTTATCCGTTACCCATATTTTTAAGTTTAATCCAACGCAAACCCAATATCTCGATTCGAACATAAATCGACTTGGCGCCACTTTCAAAATAAATGGCTGAAACAATTAATCGAATAAAGATTGCCACGGCCATTGATTATTCCGTGAAGTAGACACGCGTATGACGATAATCTTCGTATCAGTTAAAGTTACCCGAGTCGCAGAAGTTGGTCGTTCGAAAAACTGGGTCGCAATTCGTGGAAGTTCGAGGACAGACTTAAACGCGGAAGAGCATGACGATCTCCGGTGTTTGCCGGAAAAATTATGCGTGCCGAGTGCGGACTTCGCCGGAAAGACAGACCTCGGATACTACTCGAATCAGCATTCGTCTCCATTCGGTAATAAGAGGATCCTTAACTTTAAAACAATCGCTGGGGACCGATAAGAAAGCACTTGCACTCTCCTCCGACTCTGGCCAAGAACAATTCGATGTAAGGAACTGATCGTGGAAGACGTCCAAGAAATGTATGAGCTGGATTCGGTTATGAATACTAAACCTGGGCATATGTACCGAAAATGATAAAAGTGGATCGTGTAGAAGTTTGAAGAACCGGAATCGATTGCATTAATCGTACTGGGGCTTAAACCACTTTCACGATTCAATAGGTTTCAGCTGTCAATTTATAGGTACTTTGTCGGTTTTTGGAAGTCGACAAGTTTACTGGAACGAATTGACATTTACCTTTATTACGTACGTAAGTATTACAACGTGATTGTACTGAGTTTTAAACCATCCTAATAATTGAATACATAGTAACTGTCAATATACAGGTAGCTAACTTTGACGCTTCGTGGTCGTGTCGTATTAAAATGTAATCCTACGGAACTTTGTAATTTCTTGGAAGTCAAAATATTTTCCTAATCAAATTGACATTCACCTAAGTTACACATATATTACAACGTAATCGTACCGAGCTTTAAATCACGTATAATCAAATACCTAATAACTGTCAAGATAGATATATCTAATATTATCATTTCCTGGAAGCCAAAAAATCATTTTAATCGAAATGCGATACACCTTAATTACACGTACACATCTATTACAATGTAATCGTACCAAATTAAACCACCCTAATAATCGAATACATAACGCAAGCACCTAACTTCGTCGTTTCATGGAACCGAAAAAAACACGCTAAACGAATTGACATTCACCCTAATTGACACGCCAATTACAATTGCTAATAGAGCATCGCCTCCCGCTTTCAATCCCGCTTCGAGCCGAGAGGTAGACTTCCGGCGCGAGTCAATGCATTCTCGCGTGCAGCGACAAAAAGCGGAAGCCCAGTAAGAAATAGCTCTGCCCGCCTGCCATTTGTCGGGCGCAAAACGGCGGCTCGTTATCCGGCATATTTCGCGGACGCGTGCCAGTCAGCGTGGGAAATTTCTGCGTGCAGTTTTCGCCGACCGCAACTCGACCGTTCCACCTGACGAAATTGGCCAACGATTTCGGTTAAAGAGTTCTCCCGTGCCGAACGATTAAAAAGCCACGGAACACGGTCAAGTGTGCTCGATGATCCGTCACTGATGGCGGAACAATGACGAACGGCCGTCAAACAATGGTCGAAACGGACTGAACGGAAGGAGTACCCTGAACGAGCTCAAACATTTTTCAGCCGCCATTCGCGAACGATCGCCAATCGTAACAGGCATCCCTCTTACAACGCGGTAGATAGGTTTCTAGAAAATTCCGTGTTACATGAGACCGGAGTCATATACAAAAAAGTGGGTTACGTTCGGAAAAATGATTAAAAACGAACTTTCTTTTCTCATCCCGTATAACCCACCTAATTTTGATTGAAAATGTACATGTATGTATGCAAGATAAAACGAAAAGAAAATATTAAGTACTTTCGTTTAATGTAAACTTGATTTGATCAATTAATTTCTTCCTCATTATTTCACAGTATAATGAAACGAGGACGTTTCTTCGGTTCAACGATATAACTTTGGAGTCATAATTTGAATCGTTTATCTTGAAAGTGGTATCCATTTAAAAAAAAATTAAATATCACATAATAAACCGTTTACACCGCGCTAATCATAACTTATATGAAATCTAATTTTTTATTAAACATTGACTTACACCACTTTCAAAATAAACGGTCCATTTATTTATATATTTTCATGTAAAGGCATAGCTCATTCCTTCCCATCAATATTAACGTAACTTACTTTTTAAATACAATAAATAAAAATCATGTTATCCACTGCCGTAGAAGTACAGTGTTCTACAAAGCTTCCCGCAATTTTCTTCTCGTGTTCGAATAAAACCACGTTACAGGATCCCATGTTGTAGAAGGCTTAACTGTACATATAACGAATTGCTGAACGATACTTAATCCGACCACGGTAGTAACGCGCGTTTGACGTAATAGCCGACTCGATGACGTTGCGTACCTGTGTTGTTATGCGGCGAATTATGACATTGAGAGGAGAGGGGAAGGCAGCTCGAGAGTAGGTGGGAGGGGGGGTGGCGTTCGATTGTGACTCAACGACTTGAACGAGTACGGCGAACTTTCTGCCACTCGCTACTCGACTGTCCTTGATCTTCCTTGCCCCCATTTTTGTCCTGCCTCGCATTCGTAATGGCCGTACGATAATTCGTTCAGTGACCGAGATGAGGACGGGGAGGTGGAAGGGCAGCGAGAGGGAACGGGAAGGACGAGGACAGGGTTAAACGTTCGGCAGGAATTTGTAAACTGCGTGCGGCGAGCGAGAGTCAAACTGACCGAAGTGTTCGAAAGGGTGACGAACTGCAGGATGTTTCGAATAATTCTGCGAACGCCTCACTTACGAATGCCGGTCAATTCGCGTAATTCCAGATGCCACCTCTCGAGTTCAGTTAAAAATCCCGTCGAGAAGGACAGCCGCGACAGAATCTGTCGTACGGAGTCAAGGTCGTAAAGTGATTCCGTATTTGCAAGACGTACGACGCGAGTCTCGACGATAAAATCGGAAACGTGAAGGAAATGACCTTGTAACACGAAATTGGAGCGAAAAAATGTTTCCGTGGCAAGGTGAGTTAGTGGCGGCGAATAATTGCCCGACGTAATTCGAGGACATCACGGAAACCGTGCGTTCCGAAGCCGCGATTGATGTCCCTGTAAGTCGCCCGGCCATCAATAACCGGGAATATAATAAGCTTCGCGCTAGCGTACGGCCGCGAGAGAGGGGTGGCGGCGGGGGGGGGGGGGGGTAGGTTGAGGCGGAGGCAGAAAGGTAGAACGTCACGTGACGTCATCGGGCCAGCTACACGCTCTCAGCACAGGACTCATCGGTGACGTTATTCTCATAAAGGCCAAAGCTGTACGTCGCCCACGCAATACGGTATCACGGAACCCTTTCGACATTCTTGAACGATTTTGCGCCGGCCAGGCCCTAACGGTGCAGGTCGACGGCGACGTAAGCCTTAAAGGGAGCCAGAGAGAGAGAGAGAGAGAGAGAGAGAGAGAGAGAGAGAGAGAGAGAGAGAGAGAGGAAGCACGAAAATCATTTATCTCAATATCGATCCCACGCGCCGCCGCCGAAGTCGAAACAAATACCGATTACAGGGACGCGGCCCCGGGATGGAAGTTAACCTGAAAATGTTGAACAAGGATCATAATTAGAAATTAAAAGCTTCGAAACGTCGCTTTAGTCGGCCGTCGTTTATTTCCGACGCCCACCCCACCCTCTCCCCCCTGTGTCGTTTATTTCCCTTATTTTTCCTCTCTCTTTTTCCCCGTCGCTATTTTCCTGTTTTTCTACCGACCTCTCTCTCTCTCTCTCGCTTTCTCTCTCACTCTCTCCTACTACGTTTCCGTTTCGCTCGCCACTCCCTCCATCCTCGTCCCTCTCACGTACGCACACGGCGTGTCTCGAGGCCGTACACTTTCTTCGATGATGCTTTATTATAGCCATTTAACGAGCATCCATCCCCTTTAGACGTAACGAGAATTTTCCAACCGAGTGGACCAATTGTTTCTCCCCCCCCCCCCCCCCCCCCACCCCCTGCCCGCCCTCCTTCCCCACCTCATCGTTCTTCGCCAACCAGCTCGACGTCCGACACCCAATCGGCGACGATATATAATACACGGGGATGATTTTCTGCGAACTGGCTTAACCTCGCCGTCCTTCTACCTCCGACCTTCTCAGTTAGTCACCTCTCGAGGAGGACCCTTAATTCGATTGCTCGAACGTCCGAATACCTTCACCGATGCCATCCCCCTTCTCCTCTTATCCGATAATGTCTTTACTCTTTCAGTCTAACTAACGTTCTGTGTATAATAAAGCCTCTTCGGCCAAAATATCGTCGTCTAGGATAGGATCCGCTGGCATAATCCTACTGATGGGTCCGTCAGTGGATCCGGGACGGAACGATTAAATATTTTTGAAATCGACTATCTCTTTACCTCTTGCACTGACCGCATAGGCTGAAAAGTATTGTACAATTTACTGACAGTCGCGGAACTCTAATTTCACTACCGTTCTGTGTACCGAATCTGCTGCCAAGAATTTCCGGTAAGTGCGAGCAGACCGGCGAAAAGCGGAAGTCGACGAGTCGGCGTCGTAACGTCAAAGTTCTCGAAATCCGTCTTCCTCGGATACGATCGCCTCCTGGTGAACGAGATCCTTCGGATGCCGTCGATCTCGGATCATTCGCAGTCGAGAATTCCGGCAACGAGTTCTTACGACTGATCGTTGTATTTCTGACCGGTTTTTCGTAGATGATATAGGTAATTATCGGGAGGCTTCTTATCCGGTCTGCTTTATTAAGTCTGATATCATCAATAAAGCAGACCGGATAACAAGACCACCGACAATTACATCAGCTTACGACTGTACATTCCGAACTTCTTGTCACCTGGACTACTCTTTTCTTCCGTTTCGGACGATCCGCACCCCGGGAACGTAGGGTCCGCCGTACGTCGCAGTACGTCGTCCTACGTCGGCGTACGTCGTACCCCCACCTTACATCTACATGCACGACGACTTCTCGCGTACCTTTTGCTCTCCCGAAGCGACGAACCATCGCGTGCATCGTCGCCATCATCATCGACATATACATAATTTCCACCGGGGTCTCTCCCTAATCGGAACCTCTGCCTCCCGCCCCCCTTCTGCCACCCTGCCGCCCGCGGCCACCCTTCCCCCAGCTTCCTTTTTTCCCACCGGCCGTCTCAGGTGCGTCACGAAACTCACGGCGGCCCTCGGGCATCGATTTCGGGATCGGAGCTGCGGCCTAAACCGCGCTCGCAAGAAGATGAAGAAGAAGCGCCCTCGCGGCACCCTTCCTTCCGCTACCCACCCCTTACCACCCTCCTACCTCCGCCTCCTCCTTTTCCTTCGAAGCATCGTCCTCCGTCCTGGTCCCCGTCTCTCTCGGCCGTCCGGTAATTTTCGACCAGGACGCCACTTTGCCCCGGTGGTAGTGGTACACCTGTCCCTGGCTCCTAGATGGAGACCCTACGTTATAGGAGGGTTCGCGGTGGAAGAAGGTCGAGGAGGGCAAATAGGAGGATAGGAGGAGGCGGCGCGGGAGAGGCGGTGGACGAAGGATGGACCGATGCGGGTGTGGGCAAAGGCGAAGGAGGGTGGAACGGAGGAGAGAAGATGGAAGGAGAGATAGGCGAGACGAAGAGAGAGAGAGAGAGAGGGAGAGACAGAGAGCGAAAGAGAGTGAGAGGGGAGTGAAGGCGAGAGGAAGGGAGGCAGCAGCGGATGCCTAGCTGGAAACGCGTCGGTTCGCCGGCACACTAAGTATAGGCGTCCTCGCGACGCCGGCCGTCAATATACCACCCCTAACTAACCCCCCGGGGGTCCCTGGCGCGCTGGTAGTGGAGCGAGCCAGGGACGCGGGATAAGGAGAGAGAGAAAGGAGGAAGAGAGAAGAAAAAGCGCAGGGAGGGTGAGTGCTTCTGCACAAGGGGTCGTCGTCGTCGTCACCACGGTCGCCGTCGCCGTCGTCGTCGTCGTCGTCGTCGTCGTCGTCGCCGTCGTCGTCGTCGTCGTCGTCGTCGTCGTCGTCGTCGTCGTCGTTCTCATCCTCGTCGTGGCGCGAGTCTGTGTGCGAAGATAGGTGTGCGCCATCCGACCATCCTATCCTATCCTATCCTCCTGGCGCTATCCTATCCTGGCGTAGCTTAGTTTAGCTTAGGGTCTCGCTCGGCTCGCCACCCGGGAAGCTGGCGTCGTTAGAGCGACGGAGACGGGGGAGAAGGGAAGATGAGTGGAGCGAGAGAAGGTCCGACGGCGGGAGAAGGACGGTCTATCGCCGGTAGACTGCGACCGATAACGTTCGCCGGAGAGAGATGCGCGTAACCTCGCCGAGAGGGAGAGAGAGTGAGAGAGAGAGAGAGAGAGAGAAGGAGGGCTAGCTGGCCAGGCCAGGCCAACGGACGGAGACCGAGAGTCGTACATATCCGTGACGCAGCACGGACGTGCACGCTCGACGGAGACGACGACGAAAGAGAGAGAGAGAGAGAGATTGAGTGTGTGTGTGCTAGATAGAGATAGAGAGTGAGCAAGAGCCAGATCGAGCGAGAGCGAGAAAGAGAAGCGAGCGAGAGAGAGAGAGGACAGGGTTGCTGGTAGGACATTGCAGATATACTCGCCTCTATCCAGCAAACCGGCCTCCTCCACGCGCATCACCGACCGAAGCGGCGAAGCAGCATCCTCTCTCCGGCGGGCTTCTCTCTCCTGGCCATCCTGCGACGTAATCAGCGAGAGAACCCGCCACCCACACACCCCACCCCCTCGCCTGGCTGCCTACCTGCCACCCTATCCGCCGCGCCACACGTACCCTCCTTACCCTACCACCCTCTTCCACCCCCCTCTGCCACCCCCCTCCCTCCCCATTCTCCTCGTCCGACCTCCCACGCTCGCCCACTTCTAACCCTCGGCCACCCTCGGCCACCCAACCCTCCTCCTCCACCCTCCTGGCCACCCTCCACGATCCGCACCCCGCGACCCCTTTCCTCTCGCCACCCTCCTCCACCCTCCCCCCGAGCCTCCCTCTTTGCGCTACCCCTCGGCATCCCTTGCCAGGCTGCCGTGGCATGCATCTATCCGGACGTCTATCTACCTATCTATCTCGATGCACTGGGTGTCCGTCCGAAATCCACGGCTTCCCCATTTCTCTTTGTTCCATCTACCGACTCCACCCCCCCCCCCCCACCCCCACCCTCCTTTCATCCCCATCCACGTTGTCTCGCGCCCGAGATGTTTACGGTGGTCCATCGTTTGGGAAATCGTCGAGAAATCGTGTCGTTTAAAGATGTTTCGGTGGCGTCGAAAGCTTTCCGGGGGAGTGGGGGTGGGGGTGGGGGTGGGGAGAAGTTTGTCGGTCGAGTTTTCGGTATAACGTGTTTCCGGCTTAGTTGCGGGCCAACGAAGATTTCGACGGACGACGAGGGATGTAACGCGGTCGACGTTTGATTCGACTCTCGATGCAGGGTAGTCGTGCCGATGTTTACGGAACTGGCGTTAGGAAGTTGTCGGGGAATCGCGCTATTTAAGGGTGGGGGGGGGGGGGCGGTTGGAGGGTCTTTAGCGCTGGATGAATTGCCGGGAGAAAGTTTTGAGCGGAGTATGACGATGCGGATCTAATGAGTACGGCGGGCATAGAATAGTGAATCGTGCCCAATAACACTGTCATTGACGGTCAATAACTGCTTGTTTGCAACCCGGTTATACACCCATAACACTGTAATAATTTAACACGGCAACCACCTACCCCTTTACTTATCGTACAAAGTCTCGTGACAAAATCATACCAATGACATTGTAATGATTTAACACAGCAGCCACCCCCTTACTTATCGCACAAAGTCTTGTGAGATAATCATACGAATGACACTGTATTGATTTAACGCGGCAGCAATCTACCACCGTACTTATCGCACAAAGTCTCGCGAAAGAATCATACAAATGACACTGTAACAATTAAAGCACAGCAGCCACTCCCTTACTTATCACAAAACCTCTCATCACACACTCTCCACACACCATCCCTATTTATCCACAATTACGTCCTACAAGACTCAAAATGAATACGACTCGTAATCGCAGTACTAATCCTCCAAAAAGGGAACGATTCGGCCAGTTAAACGGCTGATTTAAGTGCCGGCCGAATGTTGAGCGATGTAATTATTGGCGCATATCCGCTCGGCGAACCGTGTGTGGGAAGACTGGAGGCGGGGGAGGCGGGGGAGGGGAGGGGAACCCGAGGATTAAATTTATGACGCTCCGCTCGCAGAATCAATCAGTCGGCATGACGAGGGACGTTGGTTCATTCATCGGAATCCCCAGCTCGAAACACACTCGCCGGAGCCGTTCCCGTCGCCGATTCTCTCGCATGCTTAATTGCGTTTTTATCCGTCCTCATTCGCGGCCGGTAATCGATATAATCGCGTCCCACCCCCCGTTCGTCAATACGGGCCCGAGTCGACAAGTCCTAACGATCCGAATCGGTCCATGCACTTTAAACGCCGATCAAAATCATCTTACCCATGACCGTTCGACCCTTCGTCCTTGAACCAAAGTACAACTTTTATCCGAATCACAACATCGAAATTCCATCTATCCGTCAACCTGTCAAGGAACACGGGCTCGAAACAAAAAAAACAAGAAACAAAGGCGGAAGTATGAACCGAACGGTACGAAAACAAAAGAAGCGCGCGTCCTCTCGCCAGTCACACGCGCGCGCGCCGGCCGGCAGGAGCGCCGACGGCAATTATGAAGGTGAACGAGAGAACTGGAATTGACCGTGTGGGAATACGGTTTCCGCGGCGCGGTACACGTGTATCTGTTATTGTGATATGGATGTTAATAGGTTAGGGGGTCTCCGGAGAATGTGGGGTGAATCACGATTTCGATAAGGGTTTATATTCCTCCCCGCTCTCTCGGTCGTTCTTGTTTCAATTCCTCTTCTCTCTTTTCCGCCTCGTCTCCCTCCGACTTTCGCTCTCTCTCTCTCTCTCTCTCCGTCGACTCCCCCTCCCCGGCTGTCTCTCACTCCCTACCCGCTTTCCGTGTTTCTCTCTGTTGCGTCGCTTCTGCCTCCCTCGCCCACCCTCTTCTTCCGCCATTCGCTCATTGAAAACCGGCTCCAGGGCTTCCACCGTGCAACTCGCACACTCTCATACCGACGCACCGACGAGCTGACGTCAGAGTGCGAGGGCGCGCGCGCGCGCGCGCGCGCTCACCAGCGAGCGCTTACTTTATAGCACCGACATTAGGGACACGTGTACCGCTTGTTAGAGCAGATCGAGTGCGAGTGGAAAAGAGGATGAGAGTAAGGAGGAGGAGGAGGAGGAGGGGGGGGTGAGGAGCAATTCTCGATCGGTTAGCACACGTATCGGCCGGTATTTATAATGATCGGAAGGTCGGCACCTAGGTTGTTACTTATCGTATCGCCGTGGTGTGTGTTTGTACGTCTCTTTCTTTATCTCTCTATCTCTCTCTCTCTCTCTCTCTCTTTCTTTCGCGAAATGTGGTGCCTGGATCGTGTCGTAATCGCGAGGGAAAGATTTGTCGGCACGTTAACGGGTCGCAAGCTCGAACTATCGACCGTCGGCATCGAGCGCTAGTAACTTCTTGTTGCATGCGAAATGCGGAGGCTGGATAGGTCAAGTGCGGACAAATTGTAATGGATGAGAGATTTGCCCGGCGGTGCGTACGCGGAATGCGATTGTGCCGGGGGAGGGGTTGGGGTTGACGATGGGAGGCGATGGTCGGATGGGAATGGGAGAGAGCGATGACTTTTGACAAGCTGGGTATGTGCGATTGGCATCGTGTAACTCGGAAGTTTCGGAAGTGGGGAAAGTTTTGACCGGCACTGACCTACGCTGTTTTGATTCGGTAACTGCTGAGTTATGGTCACTCTTAGCTGGTATTCTACTTTCTGATTTATTTTAACCGGAAGTAATAATGTACAGTAAACATTCCTATAACACGGGTTCGTATAAGATGGATTCGTACAACGCGTTAAAAAAATGAGCCACATGTTGTGATTCGAAATTTTGTTGATAGTTCGAAAATATATATTGATCAATTTCTTTACATTTCATGCAGTGTCTTCAGCCGGGTTATTAAAGAAAGTTATTTCAAATATAAGAAGTAAGTTAATCGCTTTGCGCTGTGAACGTTTCATGTATTTATATTATCTGTTTTAATAATTGTAATTATACAAATATGTATGCACTAGAGGTAACAGATATGTACTTCCCCTAAATAGGATCTGGTTTCATTTCACACACATTTATCTTCGTAAAGGTCTCTTTTCCCCGAATTTAAGTTAGATAAAATAAATCGTATAGTATAAAAGTTTCTTTAGATACGTTTAATGCGCATTGCATCTTGAAACAAATTGAGAGGATCACTTATGAAAATGAGATTTCTCCAAAATTTCACAAGCACAATGACGTTTAGTGTCACCAGCCAAAAGTTATGTTAATTATTGGATTTAAGCCGTAATAAAATCGCAACATCTGTCTCGTTCATTTACAGTGTTATGCGAACACAATCACAACGCTTCCGTCGTGTTATACAAATCCGTCTCCCACTTTATAGGAAGATCTGCTGTAATGCAAAAAAAATGCATGTAGCACAAAATGATAGTATAAGCTACCGTTTCGTTTCGAGAAAACTATTAACAGAGAACGGATCATCGATTAAGATTTTGCGGACACCGAGCGTCGTATTCTCGGCCGAACTTTGCCGAGCCGCGAGTTTTACGAACTTGGCGTGCATTTGCATCGTGCCGCGAATTTACGAGAGGTTACATATCGATACCGCCGGCGGACGGACCGTAAGCGAGCCGCCCACACCTCACTTCCGGCCGATCCGACGGAAGGGGAACGGACGCCGCTCCGGGAAAGTTTAAAACTAGACTTGAGCCATTCCCACCCCCCACCCCCCCGGCCACCCTCTTACGTCCTCGTTCCACACAATCAGCGCTATAATCCGCTCGCTTGCCCCGACAAAGTTTCCAACTACCCTCTCGCGAGTGAAAACTATACGTCGCGATCGTTATGTGACGATTAGCGCCGAAGACGTCATGGAATCGAGTCTACACTTTTTACCCCTTACTCGTATGGGACCGGAGTAGTACACCGATTGCCAGCGAACTGCATCGTTTTTGTACACCGTCCGATTCTCACTCCGCCGATTCAATCTTAAGGTCCTTGCCGGAAGTTCATTCGTTTAAGAGGAGGAAAACAAATCTTACGTAATAATCGTGGTTCCGAATTCTTTAAAAATTACGTGTTTACGTAAATCGATCTTCAAGGTATAAGATCGTTTAAGACAGCTTCCCCTTATACTACTACGAGTACGTAAACAAAAAATGGTATACACCTCCTTATCTTTGAAATATAATTACGTTTATTTCTTTGTAGATATGTTGGTATGAATATTATCTTTCTATTAAAAATTGTTGCGCCTACCAAGTTGGAAACAGCTCTTCTAAGCTATTAACAGATCAGTTGATTAACGAACAATCACCCTTACTTTTTGCGTACCTTCGATTCGTTTTACGACAAGCCTCGTTATCCCACCTCCACCCCACTCTCCCCTCTCCGCAGTCAAGGTTCGAATTTAAGCGCGGACAATTTAAGGGCCAGAATCGCCTTTCGAGCGGGCAGAAGCGACTCCGTAGTTCTCTGAACACCTTGTACAGCAACGATCAAGCATCGGGCGGCCTGCTCAAAGCTCCGACGGCGGTCATGTGTGCGAAATATACAGGTCTATGTAACCGCGTAGGTGTAAACGAACCCTCCGCGTATGTCCTTCGCCCTCTACGACCAACACACGCAACCTACACATACACACTTCTGTGCACCTACCGCTCACGACATCCACACACTCGCGCGTCCCGGTAAATACGCTTCCCCACACATACATATATACACATATGCATACACATGTATATACACATATACATACACATGTACATACACATATACATATACGTGTGCTAAGTCGCGCCAGTATGAGTAAGGTGTTCTCGAGCACGCGCGCGCACACAGGCAAATCGGTACATAGGGAGGAAGACCATCTACGCGGCCGGGACTACATAGGCAGGGACTAGGTACTATCTAGTATCTAGTAATACCGGGTACTAGGTACTACGCGCCGCGGACGCCAAATAGCGGTCCGCATATTCAGAGATAGCGACGTCGCTTGCCGCGATCGCCCCTGATTTAGGCCTGTCTGCCTGCCTGCCTGCCTGCCTGCCTGCCTACCCGCCTGCCTGCCTACCTACTAGATTCTCACTCACACGCTCGCAAGACTCGGTACCCTCGATACGTACGGAGTCGCGATGAAGAATCTCGAAATGCTCGTTCGCGATCTCTGCCGACACGCACGAGTATGCCGGTCATTGGGCGGAGGGTCAGTTTTGCGTTTCGAATTTTCCGTGTCGTTCGAATTCCCGCCCCCTTCTTCGCCGAGACTTCGACGACACTCCTCTTTGACGGTAAGGGCGGGTTTCGTTGGCGAAGTTGGGATGGGTGAGGGTCGAGGGGGTTTGTCGGTTTTTGGTACGGGAATCTAGGCAGCAGTCGTTGGAAGTCGGACTGTCTAGTGTGAAGTCGTGTCGTGACGTCACTCATTTTTGGGCTTTGAAAATGTATAATTATTAGGGGATATAAGTCCTCGGCATGTGGGTATTCTCAGTGTTGAGAATAAGGAACGACCTAATTCGAGAGTATAATCGTTTGAAAAGTTTCGATTTTATGTCAATTGTTATAAAGAAATGTTGGTGCGCAACTATCAAAGTAGCACACTCAACTTAATTAAGACACATCGCGTATACTACATTTTTCATACTTTTTATATATTTATTGCTTTTTTTTTGTCTAAATAATACAACCAGCGCGTATTATATTTCATTGCTATCTTTCTAACAGTTCTTATCTAATAATAATCTGAAACATCCATAAACACCACACATAGGCACGCAGTAAAACAGATGCATTTAACAAAGTAACAACTTTGCCACTACCTAATATTCCAAATCTTACGTGAAACAAAAACAATCCCGATCATACTGTTCAGCATTTTCCCACAATCTGTTTCCCATAACCCCCACAGATAATCATAATGTCATCGAGCCCAACAAACTTCCCAACGAAAACAACTGACAGTCCACAACCCATAAAGAATTACAAAGCATCGAAACAAGACTCCTATCGACTTTGAACTCGCATCCACCCTCTAGCATGACCGATTTTCCACCCTGCCCCCACCCCCTCACCCTCACCCGTTTCCTTCTACCGCCGCGCGCTTTTTCTCGCTCGGGCCGTCGGCGCGCTCGCGCGGCTGGCGCACTGGCTCGCAGTGCCTCGGCACAGCGTCGCACATTCTCGCACACGCTCACGGCAAAAGTGAACAGGTACACTCTCCTCCGGTCGCGTCCACGGATAACGTCCCCGATACGGCCAGGAAGCGTAGCCGGAGCATGGCCTGGCAGAGCACGACGTCGAGACGCTCCGAAAAGCGCTATCTCGCGGCACCGCACTCAAAGCCAGCCAATCCCGGACTTCGATCCGAACTCTCGACCTATCGCGCTACGCTGCGATCATCGCGACGGCGACGTCGACGTCGACGTCGACGACGACGGGGACGGGGAGTGCTTCTGACGTGGCTGCACGAAAATCGAAAGAGACACCGACCGTAATCCGGCGACCTCCTAACCGGCGACGAGGGTCGCGAATTTTCGGCTCTCGGCGAGGTCCGCGTCGTTAATCGTTCGTTTGGGTAGCAATGTCGCGCCGATGTTCGATAACGAAGAATCGGCGCGGATAGGTGGGAGTTGGTGGGTGGGGGAAGTTTCTGTGGGGTGGAATATTTTAGAGGGGTGGGTTGAAGGATGTTTGGTAGTGGAGGGTGTTGTATGGACTTCTGAGTTTTTATCGGGTCGCTGGTGAGAACTGCTAACTTTCAGTTTCGATCAAGGATGTCGTTTATGTGTACACATCGTTGCGTAGAGATTACAGATATTTATCCGGATATGTTCTGAGCTTAAATAGTTAGGACCGATTTAGTTTCGAAGCTATTTGTTGCTGGGGGTTGCTGTGTTAACTTCAGAATTCTTATCTGTTGGTTGGTGAGAACTGCGAACTTTCAGCCTCAGTGAAGGATACGGTTTATATGCTGTCAGAGGAGAATTATATACGTTTGCAAGGATATGTTCTGATCTTGAATTTTTGGGACGGATTTGGTTTTGTATTGACTTCAGAGTTTTTTAACTTTTAGCTCGTGAGAACTGCTGACTTTCACTTTCAGTGAAGGGTACAGATTATACTTGTTCGCGAGGGAATGTTCTGAACTTGACTAGTTAGGATCAGTTTGGTTTGAAAGCTGTTTGTTACCGGTGGTTGTTGTCTTGATTTCTAAGTTTTTATCAGTTGGCAGGGAATCGTACATTTTCAGTTTCAATAAAGGGCACTGATTACGTATTACTATTATATATCGTAATATTACATATATCACGTGTCTAAGGCTATGCCGTTAATTGTGAGGCTGGTTAGTGATGAGTAGAATCGATTTTGGGGTGAATTTGGTAGGTGGACCCTCTCGGTGCATGAAGGTAGTCAAAGCGACGGAATGTTGAGGAACCTTAATTCCTGAACTTGATTGACGATGAACTACTTGTCATCTCAATTTGTTGTTTCAACTACTAAGCCGAACTGCAATCGTCGACGGAGAGACAGCTCTCACAGAAAGATTACACCAAGAGTACTCCACTTAAACCCCAATCCGCACAAGTGTCTACCAAACTTACTTCAAAAATCTCAAATTCTCACTACTGATCCCCATCCACCGCCACCTCATCCCCCAAACCTCCCTCAACCCCCCAACCAACCCTAAAATCGACTTTCGACCAAACCTCTTTTTCCTTCTCATCACTTCAACTCCCCCCAAAACATAAACACCCACATCCAACCACCAAAATCATCCAACCATCAAAAACCTCAGCTCTCCCAAACCATCGCTTTAACCCCACCAAAAACCCACCCTCCCCACCAATTGGCGCCAAAACAACAACCCCCTTACATACAAAAATCCCACCCTCCCCCAACTACCCACCCACCCCTAAAAACCCGAGAACAAGAGAAATCTCAAAAATCGTCGGTTCGCTCCGAAATCCGTGCGATCGCAGGTTGAGCACCGCTGAGCGCAGCTGCCGCGGCGGCGGTATCTCCGCGTTGTCTGCTACCTCACACCCTCGTCTTGCGTCCCACGTGGATGCCGGTCGAAGGGGTCGCACGGAATGAGGGTGACGCGTAGGGGGCGGCAGCCAAAGGAGGGGCGGGGGGAGGGGGGAGGGGTGGGCGCTGGAAGGGGGGTGGGCAGAGGGTGGCAGTGGGGTGAGGCGGCGAGGATGGAGCTGTGGGACGGTGGGAGGCTGAGGGAGGCTCGGGGTATGGGGAAGGGGGAGTTAGGAGGGGGAGGGAGGAGGGGGTGAAGGAGCTCGGTGGAATGAGAGGTGAGGCAGAGGATAGCGGCGGCGGAGGGATGGGGGGGGAGGGTTAGGTCTAGAAGCGGAGCGAGGGGTTGGTTGGCTCTCCGGCTCGTGGGGGAGGCGGCGAGCGCGCGGGGGGAGGGAGGGAAAAGGGCGGAAGTGAGCGAAGGGGTCGACGGAGTACCGCTGCGCCATCCACTGACCATCTCCACTAGCCCTACCCTAGAGACCGGTATCTATACGCGCTCGCAGAAAAAAAAAGAGAGAGAAGAGAGGAGGAGGAGGAATGAGGGAGGAGGGAGGAGGAGAGGCCGGCGGCGTTCTCGTTTCGTGGAAAAAAGAGAGCGGAGGCCCTTCGACACCTAGGGGTCTCCTTGTCGCAGTGCGTTCTGCATCGGGGCGGCAAGGTAGCAGAGCCAAATTCGACTGGGAGCGTGGGCGAGGGGTGGGGAGAAATTTCGGGAACGCGGTCGATGACGAAACTTTTCTGCCGATCGAAATTTCGAATTAATGCTTACCCGATCGTGATGAGGGTCTTCGATGTCAGGTCGATTCCTGCTGTCTGCCTTGTGACTTCCGGTCGATCTTTCGGAGTCTTTCGGATCGGCGAATTGCGGAAGAATGGACGGAAGACAGGTGACACTTGGCACACGTTGACGCGTTTCGTCGCTGACCGATCGAATTAATTTACTGTCCGCATCGGCTTGGGTGTCGGTTAGGTGCGAATACTGTGAATGAACGTAGTCGGAAAAATGGTAAGCCGCCGAGGTACGTTAAAGTGCGACGTAGCTATGAAAACACCCTTTACGCCGATATCTGGTTGCATCGCGTGGAGGCAGTAAATTTTACGCGTAGATCATAACGCGATGGTGTAGGTCAGGAACCCGATGATAGGAGAGAGGGAGACGGAGACTGGGAGAGAGTGAAAGAGAGAGAGAGGGAGAGAGAGGGAAGATCGTACGCGGGACCACGTGCTCGGCACGCCTCAACGTGTACCACTCTTCTCGTATCGACGACGATTACTGGCTCTGTGTGCGCAACTCGTATTTACTCTTTGTATTGTTATTATTATTACTTCTGCGTTTTCGTCCACGAGTCCGACCCGTCGCGCCGCACAGCGGTGCATTTAAGAACTCAAACATTCATCGCATAGAACGATCTCTGCAATGACGTCCTTGCTGACGGTCGGTAAACTAGGGCCTACTTACCGACAACTATTTGAAATTTGTGGCGGTTATGAGCTATCGTTCGGCAACGGTTATCTTAGCGTACGACTCCGAGAGAAATATGTGGCATTTCGGTTATGGTAACGACATAACGCTCGTTACGTGATCCTGCGGGTAGTGTATTCGCGCTGATATCTCACGATGCAATTATTACGCGCTAACGCGATCATTTGAACGAGTTATCGCTCCCATGCATTATGGTACTCGCACGCTCCCGTAGGCACCATTGTACGCGTTTGATGCCGCGATTATTGGCTCGACACACAACGTACCTGTTGCACTTCAGTATCGAATAGATATTGTACATATCATACGGTGACACCGTAAAGTTTGTAATGAAAAGTTAGTTTTAGACGAGTTGAGTAACGGTTCATTTCAACTGTTATGAAAAGGGCGAACGTTGACTGACCTTTTTGTACTGTCCAGCCGAAACGTATACGCTCGCCTACGTGGATGGCGCATTTTCAAAGGGGCAACAGCTTCGAGTGCTCAACGTTTCTGGTCAGCTTGCTACGGGGACAGAGATATAACGCCTTCGTAGTAAGCGGATACGCTTCGCGGGAACAGGTAACGTGCGATCGGACGAGAGACAACTGTCCGGACCTGGTGACGTCAGAGCCGGTGGAGACACCTGGCGGGAAGATGGACACTGCCAAGTACAAACTGAAGCCTCCGCCGGACTTCAAGAGTCAGTTCCTGCGGGAGCTGGAGGAAGAGGAGCAGAGACGGCTGGATGACAAGATTAGGGAACAGGAAGAGGAACAGCAACGAATGATTGCCGTAGGTTTGAAAACATTTGAAATTGCACTTAACTCATTATCCGCTAACGTCCCGTTTTTGGGACACATTTTTAAATTGTTTTCTTTTAATAACTGCAATTTCTAAGTATACAGCTGATTTTTTTTTTTATTTTTTTTTTTAATTGTGGCGGGTTATGGGTTGAGTTGTCTGTTTTAACGTTCGATATTCTAGGAACTCGAGAAACCGCCACCGGATAAGTACGCAGGGCACAGAATACACTCCTGGGTGCTTTTGATACCCGATAAACAAGGGCCAAGGGAGAATGAGGTTTCTGTACCAATTTTTGTCGAGCCCAGCACAGGTGTTTCTTATTCTCTATATGATGAGAGGACGAACGAGGTTTATTTCGGAGTTGAGAGCGTTTGGAACGAAAGGAATTATTGGGTGAACATGCAATCGTCTGTTCGCAAATGTACCAGGCTGAGGTGGGATTTGACCAATACTGCTCTGTGGGAACATTTGCTACCTGGAGAATCGCCGACTTTGGAGAGATTTGGGGAGACCGTTGCCGACGAAGAACTTTTGGTCGATCAAGAGAAACATCTCGACATGCCGTCCTCTTACGTTAACGAGATAAATATTCATAGTATAAGTATGCATTCGCAAAGGTCTACAGGGTGAATCAGAGTTCGGGGGAGAAAATTAAGGGTGATAGAACACATCAATACAAGCAATTTTTATGGAAGTAGTTGTAGTAACTATCCTGTAACTTTTCACCCCTTGCGTTCCGCCCATTCATTGTTTTACAAAATATGCTTGTATTGATGTGTTCTATCACCCCTTAATTTTTTCCCTCGAATTCTGATTTACTCTGTTTAAGCGCGTAGTGTAAAGTGATAATTGCGATAAATTATTTAGTACATAACGGTACATACAGTACATCGGTACGAACAGTAAAAAATGTTTCAACGTCTATTTATTTTTCAATCAAAACTCAATTGACAAAGTATACTCAATATTGACAAATAGCGGCAATATTTGAATTTTCGCATTTCAGCTTACGAGAAACGTTATCCGCGCGGGACGAAAATCGTATTTTATAAGAAGGTAAAGGTGGAAAATTATGCGCCTTACGTTCAGTTGGATGGATTGGTTCAAAGAATTACAGTTTTTGATGACTATCAGTACAAAATGCCCCGGTGTATCTACGAGAAATACGCAAACAGAACGGATAATCTCGTTGAATCGAAAAGAGATTTTGATACAGAACAAGTAGTGGATTCTTACGAAAGAGGGCGCCTAGATGCATGTAAAGGTATACCCGGCAATTTTTAAATGTCGAACCGTTAAGGTTGAACAGTTCTATGTTCTCATTACGAATTCTGAATTCATTAGAAAAGCAAGTAGTTTACATTAAATATTTTTCTTTATTTACACCAAGTTGATCGTTTTTACAACTTCAACGCTTGTATAGTAAAAAATCCATATTTTAATTATACCTATTTACAGCGCATCACTTCAATATCTCGAGACATAGTCAAGTGGACAATGAACGTATTCTAGAATTCTATGACATTGTTAGACTGGATGGTCTGTCGCAAATCGAAATGCACGCTACATCAATGACACAAACTTATATTGGGCGAGATGATCGACTCTGCGAACGGTAATCTTAGTTAATAATTTCTGGTATCTCTTCACTAATTGTAAATACTCTTGAATGACGAAGAGGCAACAATTTTCAGATACACCGAGTTTTCGGACGAGAATATCGCCTTGATTCGCGAAGACATTCACGCTCGACCGATTCTGGTAAGACGATATTCAATTCGCAAATACTGAACATCATCCTTGTACAATGATAATTCTCTTGCAGAGCATCATCGAAAAGTTCTCACGAGACAAAAGTCTGCCTGCTAACAAGGACATTGCCATTCGCGAGTTTGCCATTGCTGACAAGCAGATACGTCTCAAATATCATTATGGTGAAAATCAGTTCACACGAGCCATTCGCATATTTACCAAACCGGCATTGGCCGAAAGAGGAAGCCTTCATATTTTTAATCCTGACACCACATACATTTACAACGTACGTTTCGCTTGACAATTCGTACAGAACTGTAATACCGATTAATTCACTAACAAATTATTCGTAGCCGGACCCTTTAATGCCTCCAGAGAAGTCGCTGACTTTATACGAGGAATTGAAAAAACAGTTGGATGAAGAGGATCAATGTATATCGCGAGTTAGAGAAAGCGAATTAGAAATTATGAATTTCTTGACAATGAGAGCCAGCGAGCATCTGGAACCGACATTAACTGTTTCGGCGTTCAATTTGAACAGAAGAGCGAAATCATCGGTTTTGGTAATGCTGTTACATTTATTGTATTCGCTCAATCGTTGACCTTCGCTGATAATTATTACTTGTAGGAGGATGCTATGGAAGTTCAACAAATTGGAGTCCCAAGGCAACTTGACATTCTAGATCCTCACATAGCACGCGTGGGATATCCGCCGGAAATAAGCAAGGAGCTAGCGTATATTTTGGAACACGAGTGTCTCGAAGAACTTAAGCAGGTTCTTGTGAGTAGGGCAAATAAGATCTATCGGCAATTCGAGGAATGCCAAGAGGAATTGGAAGCAACCGAAGCGCTAATGACAGTAAGAACTTCAGCATATCAGGCATACACAATGATGCTACTTACTTTGTCTGAGATACTTCTTACTTTACCTCTCAACTTGTTCAGGGTGGGCAGTTGCAGCCAGAAGAGAAAGACGCTTTAATGGAAAGAATCAACGAGTTGAATTCTCAGCTTCACGCGCTTGAAGTAAGACTGAATCGTCACAGAGACGTAGCGTCAGAGAAATACCGAATGGTAGTGGATCTTCTACGGCAGAGTCACTATCTTACCGCTTACCATAACTACGAATCATCGATGGAAGCTTGATCGAAAGTTACACCGAGATTTCAATGAGAAATGATTGAACACACAGATGGAAATACACAATTAAACATGTTCGTAAGAATATAACAATCCGTAATCGTATATTGATTTACATGTTTAATGAGCATTCTAACGTACATAATGATGTCATGACGCGAAATAGTAGACTTATTGAAAAGACCAAGAACCCATTTGTCCGATGCAACGACCTAAAACATTTCACCGATGCGTACAGTGTAAGTGCTGGGTAACAAAAAATTGCTGAAACTTATAACGGCGTGTTATGTCTTACCCTCGTCATCAAAAGTGGCCAATGTGAATTTACTGAGTTTATTTGTAAAGTTTCCCATGTTCGAACTGACGGAATTGTCTGATAAACGATCTGCGTTTATCGCTTCATTGTGCATGTTGCGACGATACTCCTCGGCGAAGCCAGATATTAAAGTATCCATCATTATTGCCTAAATCAATCTTTTATGAATTAACGGAATACGCTAAAAACATTTACGTCTGCGTTTGTAATTGACTCTTACTTGTCTTGAGAATACTTGTAGGATTTTGTAAACGCGTGCGCCGTTCTCTCGCACTGGAAATTGCAAGAATAAACAGGGCAAACAGTCCGGATTTCCTTCGTCAGAAGGTTTTGCCATTTCCCAGCTCAGCTCCGAGTATCTGAGCCCAAGTAACAAGCTCTGCAACGAATATGAAATAACTACTTCACTTATCAATTATTAGTCACAATGCATTTTTGCAGAGGCATACAAGTGTGCTTGTATCATAAGCAGAGTGTAAGTAATATAAACATGTACTTATAAGTTACTCACACATTGCATATCGTCAACTATGTACACTCCAGTCGTATTAATGGCTATGAGGACCTGAAGATCGCGATTCGTGATCCAGGAGGCAAGTCCTCTAACGGGTCGTTCAATTTGGCCTTGAAAGAATGCTGCACCGTAACACGGCAGACTCCAACAAAATTCCAAATATTTTCTTATGAGTTTTCGCGGATTCGTGTTGGTCCCCGTGTGACTCGGTATACGTTTGTATTGCTCGAGTAGTCGAGCCTCTGGTGCTCCCTTACCCCCTACCAAGCCGAGGCCAAGACCTAGTCCCAATAGTAAACTTGGCGAAGTATGATGATGCGGCAAAAAGCGACCGCGATGTCTGCGGAAAAAAGCTAATGTGTGTGTTTGAGCGTTGTATGGACCTAACTCGATTCGGGCTTGAAGCGCACCTAAACTGGCGTAACGCGCTTGACCTTCACATGGATACCTTCCTGTAATAATATACTCATCTTACTGATTGTTTATTCCCTAGAAATTGAATGGTTGCACGAAAGACATACCCTGCAAGACATTATACCTAGCTTCAGCGTACAACAATTCAAGTAATTTTGATTCCTTTATTTGTTCTTCATCGTATCTGGAGAGAAATACATTTCTGCGGAAGTAGAGCAATGGTTCTTCATCAGTTTCTTCCTTCGGTGAACCATACTTGTTCACTAAGCGATTCCACTTCGCTGCTAATTCCACAGGTTTGTGATTGGGACGCAACTGAACCTCTAGCTGAGAGGAACAGAGCCAGAGGGCAAAAATTGGTTGTCCTATGATAGGCGGTGCTCTTGCTAAGCCTAGTTCTCCTTCTGCCTGGACCATAGATAAAACATGCTGTGCCGTTACATTTTGTTCAACATCCATTGTCAAAAATACTCCTGTCATAAGATAGACTGCTATACGAATTGTAGGTCTCCCCATGTTCAGATATTGTGGCTGTTGATTTATAATCATTGCTTTAACAAATATAAAACGATAGAGTAATATAAATAACAATGGTACGCATGTACTACTGGTAGTTTGTGAAATACATACAGCGAGGAGAATGCCTGTCTGGTTTATATTCATTTTGATAACGTCTCAGGGGGTGGCCTCTTCTAACAATACACTCTTCTTCTCTACGGTCCATCCTCATTGAGGGTTTCAGTCAGTTTTAGTTTATATTTGGCAATTTTATACTGGTAGAACACATTTTGATTTACACATTTGTACAAAATACTAAGTTCCTCATTTTGCTACATTTTTTCATAATGTTGTGTATATCACAGATAATACAGGTAACAATCATATAAAAAATGGATTTGTAAATAAAAATTATGGTCGCGTTTGAATGTCCCAGACAGATTGGAACGTTTCTAGATGAGAAATTGAAACCAAAACACACCCTTGCTGCCATCTAAACTGAGGAGATGGTTATTGATTATTTCAATGGGTGGGTTGAGCAGATGCTGCCACCACTACCCTTTTTCCTACAAGTTATTTGTTCCATAATACGCTGAAAATATGTTATTATACAAATAACAACAATTACTTTGTGAATAATAACATTAACACTAAACTCGTTTGTAATAGAATCTTTAATTAGAGTAACATGCCAAAAATAAATTCACCTTTCACGCTTCATTGTTTAAAGATGAAGAGTGTGAAATAATCTACAACGTTATTTAAATTGACACTGTAGGTATCAATTTAATTAAGGTACAAGAATTTATATCTACACATTACCGAAATATTAATATATTTTATTTTTTTTTGTCATCGTAACTATACTATCGCTTATAAGAAGTGTTATATCTAATAATAACTTATGCACAGTATGATAGAAAAATGGTGCTTCTCATTGTTTACTCTTGATATATCAAAGATAATCAGGATAAGGAGACGAAACGGAGGAGAATCGTTACAGAAAGTATCGATAATGTAATTATCTTTTGTACAACTATGATTTTTAAGAACTATATTAAATCGGCCACATTCATTGGCATTTCGTCAATTTGGGTGGAATAGTACTGTTCTATGTCGCGAAGAATTCTAATGTCATCGGTTTTGACGAAATTAATTGAAACACCCTTTCGACCAAATCGACCTGACCTGCCTATTCTGTGAATGTACAATTCACGGTTATTCGGCAAATCATAATTAATTACAAGGGACACTTGTTGGACGTCGATTCCTCTTGCCCAAACGTCAGTGGTTACCAACACTCGGCTATAGCAGAATATAACAATTAATTAACTGATAATACAAATATATGAATGAGCGGTATTAAATATATATATACAGTTAAATATACCTTTGACCAGAACGGAATTCTTTCATGATATTGTCACGTTCCTTTTGCGGCATGTCACCGTGCATGGAGCACACTGTGAAATTGGCTTCCCTCATTTTTTCAGTCAACCAGTCAACTTTACGCTTGGTATTGCAGAAAATGACTGCCTGCGTTATTGTCAAGGTATCGTACAAATCGCAAAGTGTGTCAAATTTCCATTCCTCTCTTTCTACAGCCACGAAGAATTGCTTTATTCCTTCCAGTGTCAATTCATCACTAAAATATTAAAAAAGAAGGTAAATAGTATTTCTTGAACAAAAAATTCGAAATTAGTTGGATTGCGCAACATTGCACAACATTGTAACATAAATTGCAATCATACCGTTTTACAAGTATCCGGATAGGATCGGTCATGAATTTACTTGTCATTTCCAGAATTTCATGGGGTAAAGTAGCAGAAACAAGTACTACTTGTGTTGCAGGTGGTAAGTAACGATATACATCGTAAATTTGTTCCTTGAAACCTTTGTTCAACATTTCATCAGACTCATCGAGAACTAACATCTTTATTGCACGTGTTCTCAATACACGTCTCTTTATCATGTCTGAAAAAATTTTAAAAGAAGTTACATTGTACCAAAAATACATAACTACAGTACAGCTTAAATGAATACAACAAAAAAAGTAGTGTCTCAAATTAAATTGTTTACTTACCAAATACTCTGCCAGGGGTACCAGATACTACGTGCTGTCCATAATCTAATTTCCTAATATCTTCACCAAGATTTGTCCCACCAATGCAAGCATGACACTGTACATTCATAAAATCACCTAACGCGAGGATGACTTTCTGTATTTGGGTTGCAAGTTCTCTGGTTGGTGACAAAACCAAAACCTGAGTTTCACGCACTTGTGTGTCAAGGGATTGCAATATTGCAATTGAAAACGTTGCTGTCTTTCCTGTACCAGACTGGGCTTGTGCTATTACATCCCGTCCTTTCATGATGGGCTTGATAGATCTTTGCTGTATTGCAGACGGCTTCTCAAAACCTACAGAAAAAATCATGAATATAAACATTCTTACAATAACAGGATGTAGATCTATTTGCAATAGTTCGCTATTCAAGCAATAAGACACTAATAGTACCATGAGAACAAGTATACAGGTAAATATTGTTAAAAGGCGAAAAGTAAGGTTAGGCTTATGTGATCCCATAAATTGATGTTATTACGGTACCGTATGCATATATTCCTCGCAACAATTCGTCCCGCAGGCCCATATTGTCGAATGTTGGTATAACTTCGACATCTTCACTCGTTTCAAATTCAACATTTGATAAATCCTCAGTTTGTGCGACACGACGAGACTTAACTTCAGCCATCTTGACGACAATTTAAACACACGCGTTTTAAATTTGTTTTCAACGGTGCGTCCGGACGACAACATAGCGACAACTGTTTCTTTAAAACAGTCCATAATGTACATTCTGCTATTATTTGGACAAATTATTGTACAAGTACTTCCAGAGTCTGATAATAATGCAAATAGTTTAAGGCGTGTACACTTTGTTTCGAATAATTATGAGTTTTTGGAAGTATGAGTGTTACGTAAATTCATACCATCTTTGTAGCTACTAATAAAACATAATTTGATTAAATGTAATAGAATTTATTTTCAACCCTATTTGACACTGAATTCTCACATACAATTAATAAAATGTGCTACTTCATGTTATGACGATGTAAAACTATATCAATAAAAATAAATTATCAGTTCAACTTTTCCAGTGCATACACTACAGTCACTTTGTAGACACTATATATAACATGACCATACAAAAATCATTACGCCAATCGCAATGCACTATTACTCAATTCGAAATCAATCTACACGCTTCATGTGAATATACTCATTCCCGGAAGTTGCCGACGATCGTATTATTTTTACGATTCTCAAAAGTGTGACCTGAAACGAACCTGTCCCAATTTGTGCTGTAACAAGATCGTAACATCCTTCGCCCCGCACTTTGGCCCATTGAAAAATTGTCATCGCTCGTCCTGTCCGAAACTTCGAAGGAAACCGAGGAGCGAGAAAACTTGCCTTGAAGAAGCTTCATATTACGCGCGGTTCAACTTGAATCACGTTGTACGGCATACTCACATTACACTTGGTAAATTTGCTATTGCTACAAGAGTTGCGTGCGTTGAGCAGTAGTGAGGGAGTTAGTCCGTTCCATCGTGCAGTAGCTATTGCTCGTCGACGCACGCGAGCAGAACACATTCTATTATTTAACATCCTTACGTTTTCTTAATTACGTACATGGCTTCAATTGAGGAACTGAGTCAGATCGACAGCGGCATGGGAAGCAGTGACGTGCGGTCTCCAGAAGTAAAATCGCTTTTGCCGGACGATGATGACGACGACGAGGTATTCAGGCGGTGTTTTTACTTATTGGAATTCTGCATGATAATGGATTAAACTCCGTCCGTGGTGCTTCACGTAAACACGTTTTCTTGCGGTGTCCGTTCCAACGCGATGTGGTGAATTCGAGCACGGGTTGACACCATTATTCAATCATAGTTAAGAATATTTTTTGATAAACAGTGATTCGACGTTGAGTTATATTGAATGTTTTATTTCAATCGATCTTCTTTTTTTCATGCTGAGTTCGGTTGCTACTTATGTAGAATTGTGTCAACTTTGATACGTTCAAAATGATTGAAAATGTTTTATTTCTCTTATCTTTATATGCTTATTTGCTTTGCGCATAGGATGAAAGTTTAGCGGAGAGGCTGTTGGGGTTAACAGAAATGTTCCCTGATAAAGTACGGACAGTAGGATACAACTTTGGGTCTTGTTTATATACCTGTGTCAAAGGTTGGTAAATTTCAAAATGGGTCTATAAAACACCTACTTTGCAGACAATGCTGATGTGTTTGATTTTATAATCACCTAAGCTATTCTGTTGATTCATCTATTACATGTTTCAATGGTTTTGCAGGCCTATATGCACTTTCTTGTTCTGCCACATGGCTATTCTTCAGTTCATCGACAATTTTGTTTGCACCAATAATCTTTGAAGTTGAACGTGCTCAAATGGAAGAAGCACAGCGAACACAGCAGAAACAAGTTCTCCTCGGCCCTAATACTGGACTTAATGTTGGTGCTGGCGGGCTTCCAATGGCACCACCAGTTCAGCGATAAGTTTTTACCAGCCGTAATTCCCACATTGTACATTGAGTCTCCTGCTCAATTATTTATTGGCATAAGGTTATCATTTATTACATGTTTCTGCGTATCCCTATACACTGAAACGATATCCTTCCCAAACATAGAGAATCACAAAAATTAAATGTGTCTATGTGCAACCATTTTAAATTTCTAATGTAAAGGGAAAAAAAACAAAAGAACACAGACGTTTACGCTTAAGGGCATTTAATTCAATAGATTATATATAAAATGAAGAGAATTGTCTAGTCTACCATTTTTTTTTAAACATGCCACTTGTTTTATTCGTAGCAACAAGTTACTGTTTTATTAACGACCAACAACCTGTGGGGACACTAATGCTAAATGTTACTTTATTCATATCATCAATGTACTAAATGAGGTCATATAAACAGCAGCATTTCATTAGCATTACAAAACTGCGATCATCAGTGAAAAGAAGAAAACTAAGAGTTAAATTTTTTTATTTGATCCTTTAATTAAAGTAGATCATATTGCACTGTTATTACATTTAATATATCACCTGTTATTGTAATATGAAAGTGAGAAAAAAAAAAAATAAAACTGCAATCTAATATGTTTTGAAAGTTAAGCAAATATTTTAACACCAATAATATATAGAGCAATAATTTTGTTGACATTGCAATTCTCATTAAACATTGTATACCATTTCATAAAAGAACTGCAAACCTACACTGCAAGGTAACTTAAGGTGTGTCAATAAAGTTCCAACATTATGGTAATATGTAAAGATGTATTTAGTTGCTAACTAAGAGACACTGTATTATACTTATACAGTTTGCATGCATGATTGTGTCTGTGCCAACTTAATTATCTTAAGAAATTGATAGCTATGTTAAATTTTGACCTTGCCACTGCTACATCATGAGAAATAAATGTTGACATGTACCATGCCAAATTAATTCATTGCATATTAATTAAAAATCTAGCAGAAAAATGTGTTTGTAAATCGATTTTAGTAATCCTTACAAACGAAATTAACAGACAAATTCATAATTCAACTATAAACTAGTGAATATAAATATCCAGAAATTATAACATTTTTGTATAACTTTGCACATTAAATAGTTAATTTTTAACCGCATGAGGTATTTATTACATTATTTTTCAGTCTGCGAAACTCATACCGAACCATGTGATTTCACAGTATACATCGAAGAGGTTAGGTGTTATATGTTTCAACCAGTTTCAACACTGCCAGATAAAGTTAGGTACAGTTGGGTACAGTTGGGTACAGTTGGGTACAGTGTTGTGTAAAAATGAATCAAGCGGCCACTGAACGTCTCGTATCTAAGTTAAGATATAATGTTAGTGCAAGAAGAAAACTTAGAAATCCTGAGGGTCCAGAAGGACGATTACAAAAAATAAGAAAGACATTAACGGCACTATTAAAGTATGAACGAATTGAATTAAGATATAATAGAGCGGATGAAACGAGAGGTTATGTCGAACGCGTATGTGCTTTTAAAAAGTGTTAACCCTAGATACGTTTTTAACGAATCGTAATTTAAAATATATATTATCCCTTACAGTTAATATCGGAAGCAATACGTCATGGACCTGAGCACAAGGAAACAATGGCAATGGCCGATTACTATATACTAGAGAAGCAATTTATCCACAAACTGTTCAAAGTTTTGGCACCAAGGTACAAGGATTATGTATCTTCTTATACAAAATTACATCTAGCACCAAACAGTTATCCAGAAATTAAAAATTTGGCAATTTTGGAACTCAAAGGTTGGTATTAAATTTTACATGTTACTTTGCAGTCTCATGTTTTATATTGGTATAAAATATTAAATACAATTTCAGGAAACATATATCCTGCTGTAGAACAGCCTACATTTAATGCATCTAAAATGATACATAATATTTTACTTGAATCTGCAAAAGCAGAATTCGATTTGGAAAAGACCGCTAAAATTACTGACCAAATAAAGAAACAAGATATAGAAGAAGCTCAAGCAGAATCAGAAAAAAACTAAAGCAGTTATACGTGACATTATTAGGGACATACACAGATATTCCTTGTATAGTTGTCTTTGTATATTACAATTTATTAAGTAAATATATAAAAAAATAGGATTTGTAATATATAAGGAATGAACACATTAGTTTGATAATAAATTTACTTTGTTTGTTTGAATGAACTTAAAGGATAATGTTCACTGTACTCCTTAATGTGATTTTCCATTAAAATCATTTGTTTCCTGGAACACAAAAAACGTTATCACAATGTATCATTACTGCTAATCAATATACGTACTTTATATTTTCTGGCATTGTGTGGTATACATCTGAGAACATTTCTTGCCAATGAGGCTTAAGTTTTTTCTCTGCATCTGAAAATGCTGCTAAAATTTCCTTTCGTGTACTTGGTATTAGATTCTGTTCTTTTTCTTGATCCCATAGGCCAAGTGACTCTATGTATTTTCGGAATCTTGTAATCGGAGAATGCGTATTCCATTCAACCACTTCAGTTTTTGATCGATATGCACTACTGTCATCTGATGTGCTATGGTGCCCAGTTCTAAAAAAATGTCGGATATCTTGTGTTCTAATGTACTGAAGAGGTCTAAAGCAACATACCTGTATGTCATTGCTTCTATAAGGACAGGTTTCTTTTCTTTTATACAATACTGCTTAGCCTTGCTTGTGGCACGGTACATTGCCAGTACATCATTTCCGTCAACTCGCAATGTGTTCATTCCATATGCAGGACCCCTGGCAGCAATTCCATCTCCTCTGTATTGTTCAGTAGATGGTGTTGAAATAGCATACCCATTGTTTCGACTAAAGAAAAATATACAATATGTTCACGAACATGTCAATAATGTACTAGTCCACTTTATACATAAATTACTAAATCACAAATGTACAATATAAGGACCTACCATAGAAAGATAACAGGACAATCTAAAGTAGCAGAGAAATTAAAGGCTGCATGAGCATCACCCTCACTGGCTGCTCCTTCTCCAAAGTAACATATTACACAGGCATTTCTGTTTTGTCTTTTGTAGCCATATGCAGCACCAACCGCTAGAAAAAAACAATACTTCCAACATGTATACTGATGTATTTAAAATATATTTATGATTGTTTACCTCTACTCTGAATGTTTATTTCATTACCTTGAGGTACTTGAGTTGTCAAAGGAGAAGAGATAGTTACATAATTCTTTTCTTTTGATCCATAATGTACAGGCATTTGTCTTCCTTTTCCATCATCCTCACAGTTACCATAGCACTGATTCATAAACTTGATCAATGGATAGTCACGCCAAAGTAAAACACCTGTAATATTACATATGTATGCACTTCATATATTATTCACAGTTTTGAAAAAATACAAAACAAATGCCTGTATACCAGCTTCTCTATATTGTGCATATACCATATCGTCTAAAGTTAATGCAGCTGCAGATCCAATTTGTAGAGCTTCTTCACCAGTATTTGTCATGTAAAAAGAAATACGACCTTGCCTTTGAGATTCGTATAGAATTTTATCCATGATATTAAGCATAACCATCTTTTGATAAATTTTCAACAAAAGTTCCTCATCCAGCTTGAAACAAATTATAACAATATAGCTTATATGATGCGCAAAATGAGATCGTTCAACATGCTTTCTGTTAGACAACATAAGAATCAATTTCAACCTTATCATCTGCCGTTGGGTCTAGTTGGCCATTCGCATTAAGAACTCTGTAAGTTTGCATTGGTTCATAATTTTCTTTGTTGACAAATTCTAGATGATTAGTGAAATTTGTTTGTACACCTATATATTGTGGTTCGGTCGCTATAGAATGTCGGCTGATCTGAAATGATAAGAAACGAGTTACAGATGCATTTAAATGAACATATGGCAACCGAAATCGGAAAAAATAAAGACTTACGAAATTTTGCAAACCTAGTCGTCGACATAATGAGATTTTTCTTAATAATACTTTTGCTGCCATTTTCGTGTCTTTTAACTTATGATATGTTGTTCAGTTGGCTGAGAGACGCTTTTATACGAGCACTAAGGTTGCCAATGGTAATTGCTGATAAGAAATGATAACACTGATAATGCCGTAATGTTACATGTGTCAATTTATTTGCATTCGGGAGGGCAACGCCATCAGGTCATAAATATGGACGGTATCATTAAAGAAATAGAATCTCAATATCGCGGTAGTTTCAAAATTACGTTCTTTCTATTTTAAATCAGTTTCTAACGGGACCGCCACTACCTCAACTCTTATGCGCATGTTATATGCGAATTGTTAGACAGCCACAAAAAGTTGAAAAAAAAACAGAGGCAAGAAAATTGTTGTTTAAACTAAGTTGTTGTTGGCTGTATTGTCTAAACACTGTTTGTGCAAGTGATTGTAGTAATTTTATTATTCATATAAGAGACAAGAAGTGTGATACGTTACAAATTAGTGTATAACCTATAGTTTTGCGGGAGTAACCTCTTTGAAGATACATTGTTCAAAGATTTTTGTTTACGCGAACAATCAAAATGGATGACATAACTAATTTGGATCTTTATAAATTAATTGGTGCAACACCTTCAGCAACTGTGCCAGAGGTAATAATTTTTATTAGTTTGGTCTGCTTTTAAGTACTTAGTACATATATGCCATTTTATATTCCCATATCTGTCATTAATGACATTGAACGTTACTGATTGTAGATCAAAAAAGCTTATCGAAAGAAAGCTCTGTCATGCCATCCTGATAAAAATCCTGACAACCCACGTGCAGCTGAACTGTTCCATGAGTTGTCAAAGGCATTAGAAATTTTAACAGATGTATCCGCCAGGGTATGTACATAATTTATTTGAAATAAATTGCGTGATATTTAAATCTGCATATTTTAGAATGTGCAATAAAAGGTTCCAATATTTTTTTCTCATTTTGTTCTTGTTTGTGTGTTATGTTAAATAAGGCAGCCTATGATAAGGTTATTGAAGCTAGACAACAGGCAAAGGTAAGGCATAATGAACTCAGTGCTAAACGTAAGAAACTGAAAGAAGATTTAGAAGCAAGGGAAGAGGCATACTTGAGGTCATTACGTACACCCACAAATGTCAAAGCCGATGAACAAAAACTACAGGTACGTAATATATATGTAAATTATATTTGCGTATGGTAAGTAATGTATCTTAAATCAGTAATTCTTGATAGGCAGTCTATGCTTACTGTTATGTTGAGATTGCATATTAAACTTTCTAGGCTGAAATAGAGAGATTACGCAAAGAGGGTTCAAAACAAGTTGAAGAAGAAGTGGCATTTGTGAAGCAAAAAATCTATGAACAGTTATATCAAACAAAACAACAATCTGAAAGGAATCCAGATCATTATAGAATAAAAATTCGATGGAAAGTAGAACAGAATGACTCCACAAATGGTGGATATGACTATGATACATTGCACAGAATGTTATCAAAAGTATGTTGCATATTATATTTATTGATGCTATATTAATTTTTGCCTATTGTAAATATAATATAGTATAATAAAATTATTTCTAGTATGGTGATATAGAGGCATTGGTCCTTTCTGAATCAAAGAAGGGTAGAGCTTTAATTGAATTTCAAAACAAGGATGCGGCTGTAAGTATTAGGTACAGTGTTTTAAATAAATTATTCTCTAATTTGTGCTTGTATATATCATATATGGCATATTCTTTTTATGCGATGTACCTTTCTATTACTAGGAAATGGCAGCACAGATAGAATTGGGTCTTGCGGATAATCCGCTAATATTGAAACCAATGTGGCAAACAATAACATCAACAAATCAGACAGCAGAAAGTATGTATCACAGCAGAAGTGACGCAGAAGTAAAGAGTAGGCTATTTCCCATTCAAGATCCGTCTGGGAGTTCTAAGTCCTGTGCCTTCGCAAACTTTTCGTCAGCGCCAAATATTTTTGTAAGCAAAACTTTGTATCATATAAGGATATTCAAAAAGTATTCATATTTTCTGGTTGTTTACGAATGTTTCAAACATGGTTTTATTTTGTTGCAGGCTCATAAAA
Source organism: Anoplius nigerrimus (assembly GCA_914767735.1). Lineage (NCBI taxonomy): Eukaryota > Metazoa > Arthropoda > Insecta > Hymenoptera > Pompilidae > Anoplius > Anoplius nigerrimus. The sequence continues at coordinate 1,867,827 of OU612086.1, forward strand.
ATAAAGTGTCTGATGTTGAATTTGAAACGTCGGTATTAAATAATTTACGAAGAGCTGAAGAGCGGAAGAGGCTTATAGAAGAATTAAAAACGGAAACAAATGATTGATAAATAACCTTGGATACATCATATTATATTCTGAAGAAACATTTCGTCAATCACAGAAGATATGTAAATTATACATATCTTCTTTGTCGTATATTTTATTACTGTAATAACAATCAGTTTCTATATTAAGATGTTCAATGTGGGTACAAAAAACGAAGACACGGCATTTTCAGTGTGCAGCGTTGTATTTTAAATGCAAAACAGATTATTTATAATAAAATTATATAAATAATATCAGCGTGTAATAGTACAATTTCGTAGCTAGACATCTTCACATACAGTTCATTTCAACATGTTCTCCCTTTGCTTCTTCTGCTTCTTTGATTCAGCCTCTTCGATAGGTGCTGATTTTACAAATGGTATTTCTTCCTTATACTTAGGAGGCATAAAATCGGCTAAAGCTGCTGGCACTTTAATGCCAGTTTCTGTTTGGTTCACCTCGAGCACCGCACAAATTACACGAGTAACTGCGCACATCGTAGCGTTCAACATATGGACGTAATCCACGTTAGCATTCATCTTCTTTGTTTGGCCATATCTGTAACATTCAGGAACTATACGTTAATAAGTTCTAATTTACAAATGTGTATTTGGTTGGATTATTTCTTGTTTACATCGAACAAGACTGTATATTAAATTACGTACCTGACTAATAATCGTCTTGCTTGATAGTCTAAACAATTACTGCAGGATACCAATTCACGGAATGCTCCTGATCCAGGAAACCATGCTTCCAAATCCAATTTTTTAGATGCAGCATGATTTAGAGCACCAGAGACAATATTCACTATGCGATAAGGAATGTTTAGGTATTTGTAAAAATCTTCTGCATTTCTGATCATTTCTTCCATCATTTCCCAGGATTTATTATCATGAGGTGATGTAAGACAAAACTGTTCAACCTACCAAAACATATACATTTTTAAAACTTGGACTAAAATTTACATATATAATAGATATAAAGAATTTCTGAATAGAATAATATCTGCATCCTCTACAAATTAGGCCACAAAATTTTTACCAATTTATGCTATGTTAAGAATGTGCAAAACAATGTGGAACGTGTACCTTTTCAAATTGATGGACTCTGAATATACCTCTGGTATCTCTGCCATGTGAACCTACTTCTTGCCTAAAGCAAGTTGACAACCCAGCATATCTAATAGGAAGAGCATTTTCAGGAATCCATTCATTCCTGTGAAATGCAGCAATTGGTTGTTCAGAGGTAGCAATGAGATATTTTTCCTCTAACTCCTTGTCTTCATTGCGTTCACTACCTTTGCCAACAACCTGTAATTATTGTTTCTTATATGAAGTACTTTATATACCCATTTGAACAATAGTCACAGTTTTTAGATTTTAAGACTACCTTGTATAATTCTTCATCAAATTGAGAAAGTTGTGCAACTTCCTGCATAGCATCCTTTCGCATGAAGAAAGGAGTATAAAGTGGGGTGTAGCCCTTCTCAGATAATCGTCTTAATGCTAACTGTATCAAGGCATGCTGTAGAAACACTGCAGGACCAGTTAAGAAATATCCTCTACCACCAGAAACACTTGTCCCTCGATCCCCATCCATTCCATCAATCATGTGTATTAAATCCACATGGGAATACTTTTTCCTCTCAGTACAATCTCCAAATGTTCTCTCCACCTTGAATATCCAATGAGTAAGCAAATTTTAAGTCAAGAGCCGAGAGTATTATAACAGTACCTTATTTTCTTCTTCATCATTGCTAACAGGCACAGATTCGTGCAAATGATTTCCCACTTCTCTAAGCGCACTATTTCTCTCTGCCTCAGTCGTAAGTAAGTTCTCATTATTATTGGTAATCGCACTGTCAATAAGGCTGCGTATCTTCTTGATCTGTGTCACAGTCAACGCTTTGAGATCATCAGAGGTCAATCCATCCAAGTTATTCGTTATCTCATCAGGAAGAACTTCGGAATCGCCGAGAGGCTCTTTCTTCTTCATCTTTTCGCCTATCTCCTTGCTGCATAGATTTTTCAGTTTATTCAAATTATCGGCACGGTGCCGCAATTGACGCCAGAACTTGTCCTTTTCGATCACCGTGTCTACCAGTTTCACATCCTTGAAACGCTTCTGCTGATTTTCCCGTATCTTCTCCGGCGAGGAGCCTTTGTCCTCGCGGAAGAGATCTAAATCCAGAACCATTTTTGCGAATTTGAATCTTCTTCAATGCCGTATGTCACTGCACATTCCACGTGGGGACTGCACGGTCTGCATTAACGCAGACAGGAAATGTGTCAATTCTGTATGCCGTTGCGTGAGACACATTTACCGACACAGTCGATGCATTTTTGGGGTTATCTCTTGGCCCCTAAAAACCGATTCGCAAGTGTTACGGCATCATTTCCAATGCATCAGCTGACTAATGTCCGATCAACATTGTACGACGTTTCAAAAACGTTTAACATGAATTCAATAATTCGGTCAATGCAAATACGTCTTAACGTTATCGCGGAGACTTCTAACATGCCTTAAGACGTGACTGCAGATTTGAGCAGACAACTTTTCAATCATTTTTTAAAATGTCAAATTTGGATTAAACAGAATAAAATTTAACTATATGTGATAAAATCTTGTTCCGTTGCTCTGCTGTTATGTATTTAAATTTGAGAAATATTGAACCATTGTAAATGTAAAATGTTGATAACTTCACAATAAATTAAATTGAACTTACTTCTTTTTTTGTACCAATAGTGATTTCGAATGAGTGGTCAGAATTAGTCCTCATTGATGTTTTTTTAATATCACATTTAATATGAAATTAAAGACAAACGTTAAATTTATTGTGCAGGCTTTCACAGGTGAAATTATTTTCAGCGCCATTTATTATTGCTATTACTATATTGCAAACATTTTTTCAATGTTTTTGTTATATTGTAGTTAGCTTTTGCATTATGAAATGTGTTATTGCGTCACTTCAACGTTATATTTAATACAATTATAGGATTGCTATACTCTTACAGTAGGATGTGTACATATTGAGAAGGTATTAAAAATGTAATTTTACTACCAGAGTATTTAATCATTAATGTAGTCCATTGACAATAACAGTAATATGCAATGCCAGTTACTTACCAGCTTTGCTTAGTATTAGTATGATAGGCATGATCAATTATTATCGCGTTACGATATTTACTATTTTAACGCTCCATAAATTAATCATGATGACCTATTTATCTATATTTCACATTTGAATTGACATACTGGATTTACTGCATTTGTCGCCGGTCAGTTACCCGACTCCTCTGGCGAATGCCACCAATTCCTTGTCCTGGCGTTCCTATAATGTTCTGTTAAGACAATTTTTATTAATATTATAAACATAGCTATATAATTGCTCCACTACAAACCTCAAAATACTAAGAACATGAAAAATTAGAAAAACCAACAATTCAGGCAACTTTTTAAGAAGTATCAATACCTAATCATCTAGGAAACTTAATCAGTTAGTAAAAATATGATAAAAAAAGAAGAGCCATGGGTACCCTTAATGTACATATTTGAAATGAAACCTTGCACATTAAACGGCGTGGTCCTCAGTTTTAGCACAACTCAAAATGCATCAAGTACATACAGTACACACACTCACCCATGAAAGGAAAAAGAAGCGAAAGTACGGAAAGTTCATGGAATACTTACAGAATTTCTGTCTTCCTTGTTGAGCTTCGGCTCCAACAAAAGACACTGATTCATACAGTTACTAAAAATGTATCCATCACCCAACACGTATAATCTACAACGAGTTTGGTGTGCTGACCCATTGCGTGCAAGTGTTCAACTTCCGCTGGGATCTTATAAACACTTTACAACGCGGGAAATCACGACATACAACAAAGTAAAGATAAGACATTACCACAAAACATTACCAAAAAAAAAACACAAAAACGGAACCTCATATGAGGAATAAAAACTTACTTTCACTTCCTCCTCATTAAAACCCGTCGGATGAAACTGCATTTCAGCTGGATATGAAGATTTTAAATGCGGTAAGTAAAGAGAATTTCTTTGTTGCAAAATCGACAATCGATCGGCGTCATGAGTAGGAAAGTAGTGTCCCTCCTTTAAATTTGCTGAAATTTAAAAAAAATACCATGTGTAAATGTACGAATATTAGGAACAAAAGAAATCTGTAAAATAGACCAGTTGGAATGCCTACATAAGTGAACATTATCAAAAACTTCGGTCTTCTCGTCCATCATTTTAAACGTACTATTTCCCAACGCTGACTTGTTATGCATTTTGTACTCCCTTTCGCAATATTCTTCTTTTATCACCTGCATAGTTCGTGTATTATTAAGTGGTGTATCGCTAGATCCACATTCGGCGTTCTCTGGTCTGAAATCATAACAAATCAACGTATGTTGTATTGTCGTCGTTGTACAGAAACGGAGCTATAAAATCTTGTAAAACAAGGGACGATTACACATTATGCTGCGTTGAGACTGCACTCTTAATGTGAGTGGCGTCTTGTAGCTTTTCCAATTTGATCTTCAGTTCATTTAATTGTCGTAAGACCTCCTGCTTCTGTTGTTGTTCAATCAAAAGTTTGTTGCCGGTGTGCAATATTTCTTTTTCCAGATCACTTATGTGAACTTTGCATTTATTCATTTCTTCGCTGTGCCTCATACATTGTTCCCGCATTTGCGTTCGCAGATTGTCAAGTTTATCTTGTACTGCTAAATTCTGCGCCTCGCTTAACTTGGTAATTTGTTCTTTATGTGCGATTTTCTATGAAATAATTTTGAAGCGTGTTACACCAAGATATGATGAAATGTAATCAGGAACACAGATAACTGCACTTACCATCTTTATCTTCATTTCTTCCAATTTTTCCTCGTACTTTCGATGAATATCTTGTAATCGATCTGTGGAAGCAATCTCATTCAATTGTCTGCTTAAATCTTTATTCGTTCTGGATAGCAGAACTTTCTCTTTTCTTAAACAAGCAATTTCTTCCTTGAATTTTTCTACGTCATTTTGCTTCTTCAAGTCATAATATTTCTTAGACAACAAGGCGTTTTCTTCTTTTACGCGGGTAACTTCTTGCTCCAAGTTTTCTTTATCAGTTTGCTTGCTTAAATGTTCCCACTTTTCCGAGAGTGAAACATTTTCCTCCTTTAATCGCGTAACTTCTTGCTTTAAGCATTCTATCTCAGGCAATAAAGATAAATTTCCATGCTCTGCTTTCGTCTTCTTAAGCTCGTCTCGAAACTCATCTAAATTTCTTTCTAATTTCGCGTTTCTTGTCCTCGCCGTATCTAGCTTCTCTTTCAGCACTTTTTTCTCGTTCAACAAATCGCTTACTTTTTTACGTTCCGATTTAAGGTCCTGTATGTTCGAATTCATCAGAGCCATTTTTGCTTCATGTTTTCTTTGGAGCTCATTTGTTATATTCTCAAGCTTCCTCACCCGCATAACAGATGAATCCAATTTACCGAAGATATGTTCCAATTTTGACTGAACATCAGAGACAAAATTGTTTAATGACACTGAGACGGTTGCTAGTAATTCATCTTTGGCAACAAGTTCATTCTGTAAGTCAATTAAATTCTCTTCTAAAATACTTTTCTGCGATATAGTTTCCTTCAATCGAGCATTTTCCTCCGCGTATTTCGAAAGAGTATTGTCTTTTGCAGCAACACTCTCCTGTAATTTAACTATATCACTTTCTAAAATACTTTTCTCTGCCGCAATTTCTTTCAGTCGCGCATTCTCGTCTGCCAACACAGAGAGTGATGTTAATAATTCGTCTTTTGCAGCAACAGTCTCCTGTAATTTAACTATATCATTTTCTAAAATACTTTTCTCTGCCGCAATTTCTTTCAGTCGCGCATTCTCGTTTGCCAACATAGAGAGTGATGTTAATAATTCGTCTTTTGCAGCAACAGTCTTCTGTAATTTAACTATATCACTTTCTAAAATACTTTTCTCTGCCGCAATTTCTTTCAGTCGCGCATTCTCGTCTGCCAACACAGAGAGTGATGTTAATAATTCGTCTTTTGCAGCAACAGTCTCCTGTAATTTAACTATATCATTTTCTAAAATACTTTTCTCTGCCGCAATTTCTTTCAGTCGCGCATTCTCGTCTGCCAACATAGAGAGTGATGTTAATAATTCGTCTTTTGCAGCAACAGTCTCCTGTAATTTAACTATATCACTTTCTAAAATACTTTTCTCTGCCGCAATTTCTTTCAGTCGTGCAGTCTCGTCTGCCAACACAGAGAGTGATGCTAATAATTTATCTTTTGCAGCAACGCTATTTCGGAGTTTAGCTATGTCATTTTCTAAAATTTTGTTTTGCATTACAGCTTCCTTGAGTCTTTTGTTCTCTTCCATACATTCTTCCATTTTCCGTACATCGTCTTGCAATGTACAGTTTGCTTTCGTTAAACGTTCGTTATCTTCAGCCATGTCCTTCAATTTGTTAGTTACAGATTCAAGTTGCTCCTTCAATCTGTCAGACTCGACCTTCACTTCCTGAAGCTGAAGTTCAACTACTGTGCTAAGAACTTCACCTTTACTGGGAGACGATAGTGCCAAACTATTGTCGAATTCACAACTCACGTCAGGAGCATTAATTTTTTGGTACTCTCCTAGATGTGTTCGCAGTTCATCGTTCATTAACTTAAGACCAATCAGTTCTTTGTCCCGATATTCAATCTGGATCAACAACGATTCTATGGAACTTTCAAAGCTCTCACACTTGTCTTTCAATGTCATGCATTGCCGTTCCGCCGAAATTAACTTTTTTAATACCGACTCCTTTTCTTCTTCAATCACGTTCATTTCACGTCGCTGTTCACGCAGTTCTTCCTCCAGCTTACGAAGTTCTTTTCTACAAAGGTCGTTATAATTGTTTGCATTCTTATACTTCTTGCATGATTGAGATGTTAATTTCGTTTGTTCCTCCCGTAATCGTTCAATCTCTGCACTCATCACGTGTATCTTCTTTTGTAAACGCTCTATTTTTTCTTTTTGAATATCCATATCTTCCTGCATATCTGCTTTCTCATATCGTTCCATTTCCAATTCTGTCTGCAAATGTCGTAATTCGCGATTGTAATCAAACATTCTCTTGTGACTCCGTGCGGATCGCGAAGCGGGAGTATTAAAGAACTCTTTGAGCAGGTGTGTTCTTGGCGTTGTTGTTGGTGTTTTAGGAACAGCATTATTTAATTGTGCAAAGGTTTTCAACAATATCTCTTTTGTAATGTCTTTGCCATATGGTAGTACTGTTTCAAGAAAAGTCTTAATTTTAATTTGTGTATCTTGTTGAAGTTTTGCACACATCGGTTTATGAAAAACTGGCTCCTGAGATGCTGAGAGCAATAATAAAGATCCAATACAAACATTATATAAATCTATGTGTTGTTCTTTGTTCTCCATTGTAAACTCTGGGTATTCATCTGCGAATTACACAAATTATGAATTATTCAAAAATGATTTGCTAATGAATGCGGTAAATAAAAAAAATATAATGATACGGTTTATTCATATAAAATATGTTGTATTTACCCTTTAAGAAACTTGTTATTATATCATTTTTGCCTGTGTCATTGGTATTCTTCCATGGCCTTGGACAAAAAGAAATTGATTTAGTGTGTCAACAGAAACAATCGTTTTACAAACAAAAATAACTCACAATAAGTTGATGAGATTTTCATAACACTTCTCACTCTGTAGCTGCTTAATGTCTTTGATGGGAACTTCTGAGATATCCAAGCAATTAATCTGAAACACAAATTCTTTAGTAGAAAATGTACTACATTTAAAAAATTATGATAATAACGCAATAATAAGTATAAAATGTTTGTCCAGTAAGTGATCCTTTAAATACACGTTCCCTTGACTGATAAATCATTCCACATTAGTTGTGTACGTAAACTTCTTTCTGTGCGCAGAAATTTGTAAGTTGCAGAAATACACAATAACAAATGTTACAGATACCCGTGAAAGAAAACTTCGTTCCACTTCATAGTCTATTGTATATTCCATAATTAGCAAAAATTGTGTCTCACCCACTCAACAATAACTTGCGTCCACAAGTCCATAGTGTACAGACTATTATTGGCGTTTTAACAACTAATCGTAAGTCCGAAATAGAGATTACAGACTGTTACAGACCATTACAGACCAACTCAGCACGTTACTCAAAACACTCGTTCAAGTTTGAATGTTTGGTGTAAAGCAGTGTAAAGTTTAAGAGAAAAGGTATGTCTTGCGTGCACTTCCGTTTAAGCTATTGGGCACAGTAGAGCACGGGGGTAATAGTAGAATTCTGCAAATCGACTGGTAACATGGTACCACATGGTACCTAGACCCAATTTAAAAAAAACTGCGAAACGGTAATATGTCATTTTTTAAAATTGTCCTTAAAAGCTGGTTGTAATATAAATAGATCTTCTGTAATACTTGTTGTTACTCTCATACTAAAAACTTATGCACTAATATACAATAATTAAAAAACTACAATTTGTATCTTATCAGAAAAATGGGAGTGTTAGGTCAAAATGCGGCTTTTGCAGACCTTATTTTTATGCAAGTTAATGTTCAATATAGTCAGATAATAATAAGTCAGAGAACAAAGTACTCTAAAATCGAGAAAATGGTAAGCCTCACCAATGAGTTGCTGAAAGTCAGTGTGTTAGGTTGCATTTCACGCTTCAGTGAGCACGGAAAGTGCGACCTCCTCGGTCCTGATGTTCGCCGCTTACCAAGTGGACCGAAAATGTGAAGATTTAACAGGAACATAGAAGTACCGAAGAGCTCCCTTGAACTCTTACACGTACATTCGAAGGTCTTTCATGTATACACACCACTACACCGAAGTCGATTTGGACCGAAAATCAGACGATTTAATAGGAACATAGAAGGACCGAAGAGCTTCCTCTTTTTCTTACAAACACATTCAAAGATCCTTCATGTACTCACTCTAATCCATCCATATCAAGACTTTTCTTTCGAATTATTATACAATTTATTTTTGCAGGTTTGCCGTAGCTTTTCTATGTTACAGCGAACATTTTTCGAATCTTGCTGTATGTTTTATGGTTTCTAGCCAATTCCTTTCGCATAACGTAATTGTAAACAAATCCTTCTTTCCATGGGTTTCCCATAAACTTTCCATACTCATGATTTCTTCTACTAATACTTACCGTATGTCTTATGGTTTTTTCATGCTATTCTTCGTACTCTTATATAGCTTACTTAAAATTAATTTCTGATATTTTCTATGGGTTTTCCTGCGCTTATAGTATTGTTTAATAATATTAACCGTATATTTTATGGGTTTCAGATTTTCCATTGCGTTGTGATAGTTTCCGTTTACGATGCGTCCCAGGAAAAAAATGTTTGTCGAGTTGGAATCACCCAGAGGAGAGCAACAATTGACTTTAAACTAAAAAAAAAACATGGTATGTAAAGTAAATAATTAAATCTAAACTCATAGTTGTAACCACGATGTACCTAAAGTATACGTGTTTTCGACCACCAAGAATTTTACACAGAAATCAAATGGAGCGGCAGTCGGCGTCTATAACTCTTGCGACTTGCTTACGATTCTGCTTTCCTACTGAGTTTCGCAGTCAGAGGTAAGCGGGTCACAGAATAGTACAAGAAGTCGACAAGTACGCACGACTTCTTGTATAGTTCTGTGACCCGCTTACCTCGGACTGCGAAACTTAGTAGGAAAGCAGGAGAGGTAAGGAACTTACAAGAGTGTTGACGTCGTCGCTCATCCCATTTGATTACCATATAAAATTCTGACTGGCGCAAAACACGTATACTTTAAACCCCTTACCATTTTATCGATTTTAGAAAATCGCCTGTAACTTTTGAACCAGCGATCTAAACCTATGATAAACATACATTTTCCAAACCACAAAAGAACCAAAATTGCTTTCGCTGTTGACTTCCTTACTTAAAATGCGGCTCGTTATATTGGTCTTACTTAGCCGCTTCAACAGCAAAAGTTTCGATCGTACCAAGACAGTTTTTAGTGTGTTACTTATTTACCTTTGCGACTATATTAATATTAAATTATTAAAGATAATTATTATATAAGAAATTATACGTATGTATGTATGTTGGCTGAGTATAATGTATGTAGCGTGTATGCAAAAAGTACAGCAATTGTATGGAAATTAGATTATAAGTATGTAAGAAACATTTTTTTACTGTATACTATTTTTCCTTACAATATATGTATTAAACGAAATTCTGTGTTCTCTAATTACTTAGTTATAAGACCCCATATATCCAATATCCCTCGCCGAAACCATACCTCTTTTTGCCGTAACAAAATTCACCAACTTCGCCAAAATCTCACGGGACCACATAGAAATGCCATGGTAGAAGAAGGCAAGCGATTGTTCGATTCATTTTGTATCGTAAAGAATTCCATTTTGATGGAAAACACCATGGGAATAGCGAGAAATCATAAAATATACGAAAGGGCGAAATCTCAGTTAAGACTGGATTCAGTCAAGCGCGAAAAATGCGAAAAATTTTAAAGTCTCGGTTAGGACTGGATTCGATCAAGCGTGAAAATGTCGAAAATCTGACCAAGTAACAGGAACATAGAAGTGCCGAAGAGGTGGCACAGCGAAACTCGGCGTGTTCAGTCAAGCGTGACGAACGACTTTACAAATTTTTCCCAAAATCTGACAAGTTAATAGGAACATAGGAGTACCGAAGAGGTGGCACAGCGAAACTCGGCGTGTTCAGTCAAGCGTGACGATCAACGTTTTCAGAATCTTGCCCAATTTTCTGTACTTCTCTATGTTCCAACTTTCTTTTCTCGTTCGTTTTACATATTCTATATACTCCCATAGGCTATTTGTAATTCTGATTGCTTTTACTGATACTGAGGGTGTAGCTCATGATTTCCTTATGGTTTTCTTATGGTTTTTTATGGTTTTTGCTAGTATTCTTATTCATCTAACTTAAAATTAATTCCTATCATTTGTGATGGGTTTCCTATGGCGTTTCTGCACTTGTAGTATTCTTTAACAATACTTACCGTATATTTTATGAACTTTATGGCTTCCCCTAAGTTCTGATGGTGTCTAGTTATCTTGTCATTCTCGAAGTATTGTTTTATGGATCTTGAACTTCCCGAAATGAACAACGATGGACTTATAACTATTGTAAACGACGATGGGGAATAGGTGGGTAAGGAAAGTAATTGTTGAACGCTAATTTTGCTTTAATTTTTGATATATTGTAAAACCATTGAATAATATACAGTCATTTTCCTTAATAAAAGGTATGTAAACTAAATATAATATTCCTACGTTCTCGCACGCTTGTACAATTCAAAGTAAGTATGCTAAAGTATATCTGTCGTACGCAGTACATCAGTCGTATATGTATAATAATGGAATATAATTCTAGTTTTTGTTTCCCCCGAAGGGGAAAACTTCCAGTCAAATCTTACTTTTTGTATTACTTAAGGGCTGGGTATAGGCTAGGCTTCCCTTTCATAATGTTGCACTTTGGGCAGTTAAAATCTAAGCCACACCTACTCTCAAACCATTGTTTGATTAAAACTCTTAAACATTATGAAAGGAAAGCCTTGCCCACACCTAGCCTTCGCCAATTCAATATTATTTCATTTCAAATACGCGCACTTTACCTGCAAACTTATCCGTGCGCATGCGCAGATGTCGTTCGCGCTGTTGGTAAGACGGGTTTTATAACTAAACTTTAACGCTTAATAACTTTTTAATTAGACGAGGGCGCGCTTTTTGGGTTTTACAGATCTTGTTTTTATGCAAAAATTGATGTTTCTGCAAAGTTTCATGCAAATCGCTGATGAGCACGTCTTTCTTTACCTTTACCCTGGTTTTAACACTTACTTGTTGCTTGTTGCTACACTAAGAGACTTTGTACTTATGACATAAAAATGGTATATAATCATGCCTTTCGGCCTTATGACATAAAAATGGTGTTATAAAGTAAGTGGTTAAACTTCAAATGCATGGGATATCAGCTTGCAGAAAGTCAAATTCTAGTTGTATAAAAAGAGTTTTTCTTTATTTGACATTTTGATATTAAACTACTTTGTACATAAATTATTGCCTTTTATTTGTACGTCGTCATATTCCGCTTTGTTTTACATCATGTTTTTCGAGTAATATCTGGAATACATATTTTGTCATTCTAAGGCTCTAATAGATAAAATATAATTAAATTGTATATCCACTTTTCAACAGTGTAGCATAGTAAAATTTTACGTATACGCGTATCAAAATAGTATTTACATATGTATAGACTGGCTACATAAACATCTGTTCGAGGCAAATAATAATAGTTATCACATTTAGCATTTAACGTAATTTATACGTTGTCGTTAAATATACGATATTTCTTCCCCCTCACGCTTATTGTCATAATTCTAGTGCCTTATAAACATCAATACTAGTCATGGTGTTAGAATAAAACCCACTCTCATGTCGCGTAACATAATAGATAGCTATAGCTATAGCGATCTGGTGTTCTGTTTTCCTTGATGTATGGAATTCATAATTTTTGTGGTCGTTCAGTTGCTCGACTTTTCCTAAACATGTTACTAATCCGTCGTCTCGGCGATGATATACTATTCTGTAAGAATAGAGCATTTAAGTAAAGCCTCATTCACATGCAGGGAATCGTTGGCGGATTGCAATGAAAGGAGCATGTATTTTACGGTAATTATAATTAATCCAATGATTATGTACAATTATCGGTTATTAATCAAGTTACCCCATAGAACCCTCTTAGTGTTCAAGAAGAATTCTATCACATTTTGATAGGGAGGATCAAATTAACTGATAATTGTACATAATCACCGGATTGATCACATTTACTGTAACATGTCTAGCATGTCAAGATGATGGAAATACACCATACGTTGTTTCATACCTCATCTTGTCGTTTTGCGCCGAACATTTGCCTGAATCCACGTGGTGTAGTTGTTGTCCTTCGGTCAGTATTGCGTTCCCTCAAAATTCTTGACAAAGGACTCTTGTGTTCGCCCGGCTATTAACATGAAAGTTTTTAACTAATTTAATTTCGATACTTCCTTGAAGATTTTTCAAGAGACCTTTACAGAACATGTAATTTGCAACAAAAGTACACTTAAAACAGAAGAAAGAAAGTATCCATTATGTATGTACCTGTAACGACAGCCTTCCACCGTTTTTGCTTGGCGTTGGAGGACCCGGTCTCTTATACAATGTCTACAACGTATGAAAATTACAAACACAATTCGTGCATGGGCAAGGAAACGACATAGGAATCAGCAGTTAATGCTTCCTAATAACTTACTTGAGTTCTATCTTTTCTCCTCGGTTTTTGTTCTGGCAAAAGGCTTTGGCTTAAACTGTCATTAAAAACATCATCTGTCACCGAACCCGTCTATAAGGAACAAAGATAGACTTTAATTACCTTTTTCGTGCAAGGATTACTGACACACGTACTGTTTATAAGATAAAAAACTACAGCACACGGTCACAGCACATTAAAACGTATACAGGGTGAGCCAGAATTCGAGGGAGGAAATTTAGGGAGTGGTAGAACACATGAATACAAGCACTTCTTGTCAAATAATATATGGGGCGCAACTCAACGGTTAAAAAGTTACAGGGTACTTTTGCACCGTCACATTTAACGCGCCGAATGCCGCACGCGTCGTCGATTGCTGACCTGGCGGCGAACGTGTTAAAGAATTATCACAACAATGAGAGCAGATATTTCACAAAACATTTTATTAACACTAATCTTATTGATTCATATGCCCAAAAATAAAACGTTTAAAGGTAACACTCTAACCGTTATACGAATTTATGAGGACACAACCGTCAGCCACGCGCACTGCTCTTAACTGCGCTGGTTTTGTGGAATTGCAATGCCAAGCGTACTTCTATTTGTAAGATTAAAACTCACCGCATTAAATGCAGATGTGTAAAAAATACCAGGAGCCTTGTGTCTCGTCATTCAAGACATTTATTAAAGATGATAACCACCAATCCTGTTTTGTCCTGGTTATCGTACGACTCGCTAGATAGTACTTTACTGAAATCGGCCAAATCAGCAAAATCGGCTTATACAAATGATAAATGGTACAAAACTGCATTTTGTAAGTTTTAATCTTAGAAGTACGCTTGGCATTGATATCCCACAAAACCAGCGCGCGTGGCTGACGGCTGTTTCCTCATACATTCGCATAACAGTTAGCGTGTTACACTTAAACTTTTTATTTTTGCACATATAAATCAATAATATTAGTGCTAATAAAGTGTTTTGTGAAATATCAGCTCTCATTCTTCTGATAATTATTTAGCACGTTCACAGCCAGCTCAGGCATCGACGACGCGCGTGGCAGTCAGCAAGTTAAATGTGACGGTGCAAAAATATCCTGTAACTTTTTAACCATTGAGTTGCGCCCCATATATTATTTGACAAAAAGTGCTTGTATTCATGTGTTTTGCCACTCCCTAAATTTTCTCCCTCGAATTCTGGCTCACCCTGTATATCTATCTCAAACAAGATAATACCATGCGAAAACTTACTTTTATTTCTTCTTCGCTGAGACCCGAAGGATAAAACTGCATTTCTGCCGGATAAGAGGACTTCAAATGCGGCAAGTAAAGGGAATTTCTTTGTTGCAAAATCGACAATCGATCTATATCATGTGACGGTAAGCAGTATCCTTCTTTCATATCAGCTGCAAAAAAAATAGATGAAATTGTACCGATGTTGTATTTAAATAGAAATGATAAAACTGTATATATCAGCCGCAATACCTAAGTAAATGTTATCAAAAACTTCGCCTTCCTCATCTGCAGACTTAAAGGCATTTCCCATCGCCTGTATACTTCGAACACTAAGTCTTCTCTCCTGAGTTTCTTCTGCCGTTGTTTTAAGATTTCGAGATTTTTCAGAAAATATTGTAAAATCAGATTTTTCGGATCTGCAATAATCAGAAAGTAAGCCCCACTTCTCCAAGGTAATCAATCGATGATAAGTGTACAAAGTGTCTTAATTAAATTGAACAATTCCACTTATCAAACACGAAGAACAAAAGTAATATAGACTATATAATCAATGTCATATCATATTCAGTACTTGGGACATTGATGCTGTTTCCAAATTGTAGTTTGCGTCGAGGTGGCATCAAATTGAAGCCCTTCGAATTTATCTCTTAACTCGTTCAGTTGCTGCAAGGCTTCTTGCTTTTGCTGCTGTTCAGTTAAGAACTTTTCAGCAGCGTTCCAAAACTGTTTGTTTAGTTCGCCGACATGCGCTCGGTATTTGCTTATTTCGTCGGTATGCTTCTGACACTGTTGTTCCATCTGAATTTTTAGACTATCAACTTTTTTTTGTAACAATAAAGATTGCGATTTATTCATTTTAGTCACTTGCTCGTTGTATGCCTGTTTCTTGAAAGTAAAGTTCAAACACGTTAGTACAAGTAAAAGCAAAATACGTACAATGATAGATGCAACGCCTGCTCACCATTTTTTGCTTCATGTCTTCTAACTTTTGCTCGTACTTTTCGTGAACGTGCTTCAGTCTATTCGAAAAGTCTTCCTCGCCTGGCTGCTTACTCATATCTTCATTCTTTTTGGTCAGAAGAACGTTTTCTTCTTTCAAGCGTGCAACTTCTTGCTTCAGGTTTTCTATATCGGATTGATTGCTGACATTTTCGACTTTTTTCGACAGTTCGGTATTTTCTTCCTCTAAGCGCGCAATTTTTTGCTTTAGATTTTCTACGTCAGACGTTAATAACGTACTACTATCTACTTCCGTTTTCACTTTTTTCAACTCATTTCGAAGATCGGCGATATTCTTTTCCAACTTTACATTTCTTAATCGATCTGCGGACAGTTTTTCTTTTAAAAGTTTTTTCTCTTTCGCCAATACATCCACTTGCGATTGCAATTTGAGTTCAGTTTTATTCGCCTGTGAGACGTTATCACGCATTGACGTACTTTCCTTTAACAGCTCATCGTTTTGTTTGGTAAGTCGATCTACTTCGGACTGCAAAGACTTCACCGCCTCTTCTTTTAATTTGACATCATTAGTTGCCTGTTCCAGCGAACATTGTTTTTCTGAAAGCTGTGTTTCTAATGTTTGTTTTAAGGACTGTAGCATTTCTATCTCCTTTAGAGAAATAACAAGACGTTCACTATCTGTTTTCAAAATGCTTATTTCTGATGTTAACAATTTTATCTTCTCCTGCTTCGACTTTATTTCAATGGCCATGTTAGAAGCTTCTTCTTGAAGAATTTCGTGTCTGTCATTTATTGTCCGTAAGTCGAGCAGAATCTTATCCCGTTCCAATTGTAGATTCTGTGTGTCAGAACTGATTTGCAATAGTTTTGATTCATAACTTTGTTGAAGGTCATTCTTTAAATCTTCAACGATTTTAATGCGTTCATTCGATTGATCCAATTTCTTGCGAAGATCTTCCAATTTTAAATGGGCGTCAACATTGAATTTCTCCAATGATGCTGTAAAAGATGATAATAATTCATCTTTTGCAGTAATGGTATTTTGCATTTTAGCTAAATCAATCTCTAAACAATTTTTCTGTACTTCAATTTCTTTTAGACGTGCATTTTCTTCCGCATATTTTGACATGGATACTAATAACACATCTTTTGCCGCAACAGTATCACGCAATTTGATTACATCTTCTTCTAACATATTTTTTTGTACTGCAATTTCTTTCAAACGGGCATTCTCTTCCATACATTCCGAAAGCGATGCTAATAATTTATCTTTTGCGGCAACAGTATCCCGCAGTTTAATTATATCTTCTTCCAAAATACTTTTCTCTGCCGCAATTTCTTTTAAACGTGTGTTCTCTTCCACATATTCAGACATGGATGTTAATAACTCATCTTTTGCAGCAAGATTATTACGCAGTTTAATTGCATCTTCTTCTAACATATTTTTTTGTGTCGCTATTTCTTTCAAACGGGCATTCTCTTCCACATATTCCGAAAGAGATGCTAATAATTTATCTTTTGCGGCAACAGTATCCCGCAGTTTAAATATATCTTCTTCCAACATACTTTTCTGTGCCGCAATTTCTTTCAAACGGGCATTTTCTTTCACATATTCTGACATGGATGTCAATAACTCATCTTTTGCAGCAAGATTATCACGCAGTTTAATGACATCCTCTTCTAACGTATTTTTTTGTATTGCAATTTCTTTCAAACGTGCATTTTCTTCCACATATTCCGAAAGAGACGCTAATGATTTATCTGTTGCGGCAACAGTATCCCGAAGTTTAATCATATCTTCTTCCAAGATACTTTTCTCTGCTGCAATTTCTTTTAAACGTGTGTTCTCTTCCACATATTCTGACAACGATGTCAATAACTCATCCTTTGCAGCAAGATTATCACGCAGTTTAATTACATCCTCTTCTAATATATTTTTTTGTATTGCAATTTCTTTCAAACGAGCATTCTCTTCCACATATTCCGAAAGAGACGCTAATGATTTATCTTTTGCGGCAACAGTATCCCGAAGTTTAATCATATCTTCTTCCAAGATACTTTTCTCTGCTGCAATTTCTTTTAAACGTGTGTTCTCTTCCACATATTCTGACATGGATGTTAATAACTCATCCTTTGCAGCAAGATTATCACGCAGTTTAATTACATCCTCTTCTAATATATTTTTTTGTATTGCAATTTCTTTCAAACGAGCATTCTCTTCCACATATTCCGAAAGAGATGCTAATGATTTATCGCTTGCGGCAACAGTATCCCGCAGTTTAATCACATCTTCTTCCAAGATACTTTTCTGTGCTGCAATTTCTTTTAATCGTGTGTTCTCTTCCACATATTCTGACATGGATGTTAATAACTCATCTTTTGCAGCAAGATTATCACGCAGTTTAATTACATCTTCTTCTAACATATTTTTTTGTATCGCAATTTCTTTCAAACGGGCATTCTCTTCCACATATTTCGCAAGAGATGCTAATAATTTATCTTTTGCGGCAACAGTATCCTGCAGTTTAATTATATCTTCTTCCAAGATACTTTTCTGTATAGCAGCTTCTTTCAAACGAGCATTTTCTTCCACATATTCCGAAAGAGATGCTAATGATTTATCTTTTGCAGCAACAGTATCTCGCAGTTTACTCATATCTTCTTCTAAGATACTTTTCTGTGCCGCAATTTCTTTCAAACGGGCATTTTCTTTCACATATTCTGACATGGATGTCAATAACTCATCTTTTGCAGTAAGATTATCACGCAGTTTAATTACATCTTCTTCTAAGATATTTTTTTCTATCGCAATTTCTTTCAAACGGGCATTTTCTTTCACATATTCTGACATGGATGTCAATAACTCATCTTTTGCAGCAAGATTATCACGCAGTTTAATTACATCTTCTTCTAACATATTTTTTTGTATCGCAATTTCTTTCAAACGGGCATTCTCTTCCACATATTCCGAAAGAGATGCTAATAATTTATCTTTTGCGGCAACAGTATCCTGCAGTTTAATTATATCTTCTTCCAAGATACTTTTTTGTGCCGCAATTTCTTTCAAACAGGCATTTTCTTTCACATATTCTGACATGGATGTCAATAACTCATCTTTTGCAGAAAGATTATCACGCAGTTTAATTACATCCTGTTCCAATATATTTTTTTGTGTTGCAATTTCTTTCAAACGAGCATTCTCTTCCACATATTCCGAAAGAGATGCTAATAATTTATCTTTTGCGGCAACAGTATCCTGTAGTTTAATTATATCTTCTTCTAAGATACGTTTCTGTACAGCAACTTCTTTCAAACGGGCATTCTCTTCCACATATTCCGAAAGAGATAATAATAATTTATCTTTTGCGGTAACAGTATCTCGCAGTTTAATCATATCTTCTTCCAAGATACTTTTCTGTACCGCAACTTCTTTCAGTTGCACATTCTCTTCCACATATTTTCCCATCATTTGTACGTTGTCCTGCAATGTACTATTTACTTCCATTAAACGATCATTTTCTTCGACCATGCGTCTTAATTTATCAATCGTAGACGCAAGCTGCGCCTTCAACCTGTCTGATTCTATCCTTACTTCCTGAAGTTGAAGATCAACTATTGAGCTTAGAACCTCTCCGGTTCTGGGCGACGACGGCATTAAACTATTGTCAAACTCGCAACTTTCATCCGTGAAATTACTTTTTTTATACCCTTCCAGATGTGCGCGTAATTCTTCGTTTGTCATTCTAAGATCAATAAGTTCTCTGTCACGATATTCAATTTGAGATAATAACGACTCAATTGAACTTTCAAAATCGGTACACTTCTTCTTCATCATTATATGCTGCCGTTCTATTGACGCTAGCCGTTTTGACACGGATTCCTTGTCTTCCTCAATCTTATTCATTTCACATTGTTGCTGAACCAGTTCCTCCTCCAATCGATTAACTTCCTTTCTGCAGAGATCTTCGTAATGTTTTAAACTTTTATGTTTTTTGCATGACTGAGGTGTAGCTGGTTTCATCTGCTGTTCTCTTAATAGCTTCATCTCCAAACTTTTTTCTTCCAACTTCTTCTGTAGATTCTCCATTTTTTTTTGTTGAATTTCAAGATCTAATTGTAAATCTGACTTTTCAAATCGCTCTGTATCCAATGCTGCTCTTAATCGACGCAACTCGCAATGGTGTTCAGACATTCTCTTGTGATTCCGTGCGGAACGTGAAGCGGGTGTATTGAGGAATTCTTTAAGAGATTGCATTCTAGGCGTCATGCATGGGGTTTTCGGAGTTGTGTCACCAACTTCTGCTAGGGCCTCACACAACATTTCCTTTGTGACCCTCTTTCCATATGGTAATACCATTTCAAGAAATCTTTTTATTTTAATTTGTGTATCATGTTGCAACTTGACACACATTGGCCTATGAAAAAATGGTTCCTGAGACACGTAAAGCAACAATAAAGCTCCAATATATATATTGTTTGTGTCCTCTTCCGTGCTTTCCAATTCAAATTCTGGGTATTCATCTGCAAATGATATGTATATAATATTAATCTCATTTTATACATAAAATGTATACTCAAAAATGTCTGTAAAACAAGAGTATACAATGCATTTATTTAGATTATTGTTTTTATACTGCATTTACCTTTTATAAATGTGGTTACAATGTCATTGTTACACAAGGTATCTTCATTTTTCCATGGCCTAATGTCAAAGAATTACGTATTAATGTACGATTACACAAATTATGTTATAAATAAGAAAGAGACAACTTACAGTAAACTGATTAGTTTTTCATAACATTTATGGCTTTGCACTGCCTTAATATTTACAATGGTCGTCTCTGCTATATCCAAGCAATTAATCTGAAACATTTAAATTTATTGACGCAACGTAAAAGTGTCTCGTTTCTGTGCTCATTAAGCACGTTAATATACATAATATTGAAAATAAAACACTTTAAAGTAACTCAAATACGTTATTAAACATTATGTCATTTCAAAATAAAACAAATATTTCGAACACACAGCGTTCGTTACACTTGACTAAGTGTTTATATTCTTATTAATCCATGTAAATGAAAAAAATGATATCTCACCCACTCAACAATAACTCGCGACCACAACTCCATGTTACCCACAAAATCACAAACTTTTCATCGTTCAAACACTACATTTGAAATGCCAATTTCATAAAGACTAATAACGCTTCCCCGAAATTCGTTAAATTTCAAACACTCATCCCTACGTCACGAACACAGTAAACACCACCCTTACCAATGCCACTTCCGGTTCCACATAACGGGTCCATCGTACCACGGGGATAATAGCAGAACCCTGCACATCCGCACGTGAAAGAATTTAACTTTTCCAACCAACAACCACATCACCCCTCAAATCCATAAGATTCATAAGCCAAAAAGTGATTCGGACTAAAACCAGTGACTTTCCACCAAACGAACGGACAGGATCGGCACGCAGGTCCGTTTTTGAAAAAGCGTAGCCATAACTCATCTCGGATCGCCATGCTGTCATTGCCGCGACAGTGACAGTTTCCGCAATTAGACATCTCGGAGCGCACTCGCCGCAAGCACAGTTTCCAAGAGCGTAAACGTCATCCGAGCCCAGGGACGCGACATTGGGACATCGAGCGGCTCTGATCGGTATGACTCGCAGGTACACATACGGCGCAGACGTGATGTTTTTCTCGAATCGCTGGTGCCCCGGCGCGCGGAGGGAGTGAAACAGCACCTGCTGCCATTCTGGCATTACGTCAATGGTGGACGTCTCATTCGCTCGTTTGGGAGGAGTTACCGTGACCGCCATTGTTATACAGGGCCCACTTCGTATCGCGGAACGTGATCCAGTGAATTCCGTTCGCCCATCACGATCGAGGAACATCCCGCGGGTAACGCTCGATTGATCAGCAGGCGAACGCGCGAGGAGCATACGTGTGAGACGTCCAGGCGAGCTCTCCCGACATAGCATGTCCACGATGAATCCCGAGTAGTGAGTAAACGTTTTCCAACTCTATTCGCCGTAACCGTGCGCCTCTCGCGCTCACGAGAGTCGGCCCAATCGCGCCACGGGGTACATGGGTGTGGATACGTGGACGTCGTCTACGTCGGCGGCGTATATTGGCGCGCGATCACGATCGGTATTAACGTCCGTGTCGGCCCTATACGTATGCGACCCGAAGGTATTTACCTCCGATGGCTGTGCCACGGACGGCTAGTCCTGTCTCACTTGGCCATCTGACAGATTCGTCTCACCCCCCTCGCGCCGCTGCCGTACGAGGATGGGATTCCGAGGATTTCCGCGGACTCGACGCATTTCGACGCATTTTCTACGCCGATTAGCATTATCGCCGTGCCTTGCCCGACGACACGGCCGTGTTCCCCCCTGCTGCCCCTGACGTGTCACGGTCTCGGGACAAAAGGTGGAACCTCTCGGGGTCCGCCGATGCGCGAATGATACGGTGACACGTTTCTTACGCTGGGAGCGGGTTTTTTTGTCTTGACGCGAGACGCATAATCTCGCGTTGCGAACGGTGAGGATTGCGTCTTGGGTACGTGCGGGGAGTATGTCGCGAGGGAGCGGGGTATTGCGCCTGAGATCTGGACCGTGTCCCATGTGGTCGGTGGACATCAATATTTTCGCCGGAGTAAGTGTCAGAGGTCGGATTGGGGGATGATTAATGCCTCAGGCACAAAGGATTTGGAGAATTACATGTTTCTGGGATATGTTGAGGGATTTGTGGGGTTGGTTGTCGTTGTCAATTTGTCGGGTTCAATAGGTTCCTTGCGTCAAAGGAATAGTGTAATTGCGTGCAATTCCGGTGGTTGGGGACAGAGGGTATGAAGTATTTATTGTGATTACAGCTAACATGATCTTGTTTCAGTGATTACCTGTTCAAGCTGCTTTTAATTGGAGACTCTGGTGTTGGAAAGTCGTGTCTTCTACTACGTTTTGCCGATGACACGTATACAGAGAGTTACATTAGCACCATCGGCGTCGACTTTAAGATCCGAACAATTGACCTAGATGGGAAGACAATCAAGTTGCAAATCTGGGATACGGCGGGACAGGAACGGTTTAGGACTATCACGAGTTCGTATTATCGTGGTGCACATGGTATTATCGTTGTGTACGATTGCACAGACCAGGAAACATTTAACAATGTTAAACAATGGTTAGAAGAAATTGATCGTTATGCCTGTGATAATGTCAACAAACTATTGGTCGGTAACAAAAGTGATCTTCACACTAAAAAAGTGGTTGATTACACAACAGCTAAGGTATTGAACAAAAACTATTTTCTGTATATGTAATTTAAAGAAACATATGATTAGAATATGTAAATATTTGGATTTATTGTAGGAATATGCAGATCAGCTTGGTATCCCATTCCTGGAAACATCAGCTAAAAATGCAATGAATGTTGAGCAAGCTTTTATGACAATGGCTGCTGAGATTAAACTAAGAGTAGGACCACCGTCCAGTGGAGCCAGTGATCCTGCAAACAAGGTCAAGATAGAACATGGACGTCCAATTGAGTCTTCAAAGTCTGGGTGTTGCTGAGAAATGTAATTCGAATCCTGTTAACCAAAGTGAGTTCTTAGTCATCAGTATGTAAAAAGTGCTCTTATCATTGCTAATTATGATTCAGTTCAGGTTCATTAGTCACTCCTTTAATTTCACAGAACAACATCTTATTGGCAGCAGTTCCATGCTGTAGAATTCAACTTATCATTGGAGGTGGAAACAAACGCGAAAAATCTTACCAGTTTATATCGACGGGAACGAAGTGTGAAGAATCATCAGCAATGGACCATCAACTCTAATTACTGAGTTGTACAAAGATAAAAAAAGAAACACGAAAAAACAGGAGGTCTTTGTCCTATCTCTTTCCAACAACGGGAGCGAACAGAATTACTCAATTGCAATTACCCAGGATGGAACTCAACCGTAGAAGAAATTCTGTGGAATGATAGCATGAATATCGTCGATGAAGCTAAAAAAAAAAGAACGTGTGGTGTGTAAGGGCAATTCGAGTATAAGGAGTAAATTAAATAATATTGTGTATGATTATTATAAAAGATAAGCACTTTTATTTTTTAGCCTAATTGTAATATGTACAATTTAACTGTTTCTGGCCCTAACAATAGAGCCACTTCTAATCCTCTATACCATCCAGATGTTTCTGTTCTCTTTTCTTTCTCCAAACTTCGTATGAAAATGCGCGCGTTGTTCAGTTTTATTTTACGTCGATTAAGAAAAGAAAACCACTGTCACTGCTGTCTCTCTTTTTCTACGTTACTTCTTTCTCACCGCTCATTAGTGTAATTTAATAAGATCATGCTAATAAATATTTCAACATTAATATACAAACTCGCGTTGCGTAGCATACCTACAAGAGCAAAAGGAAAAGGAACATGCTCATTATGTGCATCAGTAGGGAGCTATGTGCCAAGCGATTGAGAGCGACGTTTACAGGACAATTGATTGAGGATCCGTTGTATTTTTTTAATTAAATCTCGATAAATCTGTTGTACGCAGAGAGAACCGAATCGAGCATTCGGAGTGATGATGTCACTGGCAAGAGGTGTGTCTATTGGTCAATTGTTATAACTTCATTATTAAAGATTGATGTGGCATTGTTTTTTCGTCCTTCGCCGCCTGTAGTTGTAAACTTTGAACAGGGGGTAGATGACATCTCTTTCGTTATAGTACCATTGAATTATGCCGTAGCAATGTTACTGCTGTACTACGTCCGAGTACAATTGAACGGTGTATTATAAGTTTTATCTATGCTAATAGAATAGTCACGTACGATGTAGAATAACGATGCACACGAAAGAATTTGTAGAACACAATCTGTTTAATTGATAAGGCGGATGAGAAAATTTCTTTTGTACTAAAGGGTCGATTATTGTGCAACTGAGCATTATTTGCCGACTAAAAAAAAAAGAAAACTTAAGGGAGTCGACAAGCAAAGGGAAAAAAGTAAACAAAAAAGATTCGTCGAGTGCGAGTAAAACGGCATTCCAAGACGACGTTAACTTTATATCATGATATATTGCTACTTTATTATATAAAATAAATTATGTATAGGAGTCTCTCTATAAGGAGAATTATTCATATAGCGTCTATAGTTAGATTACATACGATAATACTAAAAAGGACTGTGTGTGTTGCAATAAAAAAATTTTATTGAAAAAACTCATTGCATTAATGATATGCGTAGGAAGCATCGTAATCGGGACGTTCCTTTTTTTTCGTTTTTATCTATGGTTTGTCTAGTTCATTCGCGATAACGTTAATTTTCAACAGATATCTGTGTCGTATTGACTATTGATTATTGCTTGTTGTTTCGTTGTGCTTGGGATAATGCTATCGCGATCGACCGTGACTCTGGTATGCAATTCATCTGCCATACTATATAGTGCGTCATGTCATGATGCGTCGACGTCCAGTACGAGCTCTTAGACAGTTCCAATAACATTCGAACGACATATAAGTCAACATGATAATAGTGGATTACAATGTCAATATTATCTCGTGCTCGTTAGCCTATATTTGCTAATGTCTATGTATGTTATTACGAATTTAGGCAAAACGTAGTATGGATTATTGGTGAATCATAACGTTAACCTCACATTCGTCACTTGTCATTGACATAAAAAACGCCTCAAAATGATGCAACAATACATGAAAGAACTCGAACAGGTGAACATCTGATTATAGAAAACTTGTTTCGAATACTCTCCTACAATAATTATGCATGTTACATTATTATATCTGTTATGGATATATATACTTTTAGGAACCTTTCGATCCTGAAGAGTTTGTTGAGAGACTTGCCTGGAGAACTGTCAATGATAGTTCAAAGGAGGGTGGGTTTTTTGACCCAGTTATAGTGCATGAAACTTTTCTGCAGGCCATCAAGGATTTGCAGATTTTGCAGGAACGTCAACAAAAGAAATGTGACAAACTGGAAGCAGCATTGAAAGAAGAGGAGGCCCGTCATATGCAGGAAGTATTAGAATTGCAGGAGAGAAATAAGCATTCTATTGACTTATTTCATCAGTTGGATGAGAGGATAAATTTAGTTGCCACAAAAGTTTTGCACTTGGGTGATCAACTGGAAAGTGTCAATACACCTAGAGCTCGAGCTGTAGAAGCACAGAAACTCATGAAGCATTTCTCTGAGTTTTTGAGTCCCGGACCCTTGACTGATCCTATTTTTACAGATAAATCTTCTGTACGTATTCCTAAGTATTGTCATTGATGTCATTATAACTTTAGTCAGTTGTTAGTAACATATTATTTTATTATTTGTTATAACAGCTAGATGAAGCAGCTGACGTTATACAAAAGTTGCATCTTATAGCACAAGAACTGCCTTCTGAAAAATTTGAACATGCTAAAAAGAAAATTGGTGTAAAATACGATGAAATAGAAAGGAATCTGATAGAAGAATTTGTTAGAGCTCACAATAGAGAAGATGCAGTCCGTATGAAGGAACTTGCCTCTGTTTTAGCAAATTTCAAAGGTTATTCTCAGTGCATTAATGCGTTCATTGAACAAAGTCAGATGGGTTCATTTGGTGGCAAGGATGTTTTTCAAGATGTTATACCTATGTGCACAAAGTATCATAAGCTCATGCAGCAAGTATTCCCCAATCCTGAACAAGTTATGGCGAAATTTGTTCTGAATATCTACCACTTGAGGCTTCAAAAGTATGCTGTTGCAAAGTTAGCTGACAAGACTGACTCAGACAAATACCTCAGAAATCTACATGACTTGTACACGAGGACTGTAAAACTATCGAATGATCTTAAAGCTTTCAACATGGGTACAGATGAGACTTACCTCCCCAAATTAACCAGGAATATATTTCAAAAATACTTGGAAACATATATCACGTAAGCCTATGTCATATTTTATAATGCATGTTATATTTTAAAATGCCAGTTTTTATACAAACAATTGAACGTAACATTAGGATCGAAACAAAAGCACTGCGTGAAAAAGCAGCTGCTTTGCTAATTGAATACTACGAATCCAAAAATCACCAAAAGAAACAGATACAAACTGGCGGATTCCAAGAATTATGTCGCGATTTACAAGCTGTACTGGGTGCACGCACCAATATAAATATCGCGCAAATAGAAGACTACGGCGGAGAAACGTTTCTGTCGGAAGAATTGGCGATCGCAATTCTTCAGCGAAGCAAAGTTGCCTTTCAAAGATGTCAATTGTTATCGCAATCTGGCGATGTACCGTCTAACGCTGTTCAAATACTAGAAATACTGCTGCAGTACTTAATAAATGAACACGTAGATTACGCATTAGAGCTCGGCCTACAAAGCGTGCCGATACCAGAAAGTAGAACCCAACCGGAAATACATTTCTTCAACGTGGTCCACCAATGTAACGCTATTGTGCGATTATTGGAGGAACAGTTCAACGACAGTCTAATACCACTCGTGACGTAATATTTGTTCTCTTGTAATCTATACAATAATCTCGAGTATATCTCTGAACACAATTAAAGTTCTTTCTTTCCAGATCTACACCGAGACATGGCGACTGCTTGGCAAAGAAGAAGACTGTTTTAGAGCAGATCGAAATGAAGCTCGATACAGGTTTAGAAAGAAGTCTGAACGCCATTATTGGTTGGGTAAAAGTGTATTTACAGAATGAACAACGAAAAACCGACTTCAAGCCGGAAACGGACGTCGACACTCTGAACACTCCGGCGTGCCTTACTGTATGTCAGTACGTGACCAACATGATTCGGCACATTCGCAACAGCCTAGACGGCAAGCACTTGGAGAACACCCTCACCGAGCTCGGGGTTCGCTTCCATAAAGTTATATACGATCACCTCCAACAGTTTCAATTCAATTCGGCCGGCGCGATGTGCGCAATATGCGACATGAACGAATATCGCAAGTGCGTGAAGGAACTTGAGATTGACTTGGTCTCGAATCTGTTCGACACTCTGCACGCCCTGTGCAATTTGCTGCTGGTAAAACCTGAGAATCTGAAGCAAGTCTGCTCCGGCGACCAGCTGGTACTTGTCTCGCTTCTTCTACGTCATAGAATATACGATAAGCTTCTTACATACGTTACTCAAATTACAATGTTGCAGGCAACGCTGGATCGTTCCGTGCTGGTTAATTTCATACAGCTGAGGACCGATTACAAGACACAGAAATTGGCCAACTGTTTAAAGGGTCTGGCGACATGATGATAACGTGGATGCGCGCGCGCGAGAGAGAGAGAGAGAAAAAGAGAAAAAGAGAGAGATTAATGCCTGGTCTGTCTATGCTCGCATAGTGGAAGATTGATACTTTGATATTTGAAGAGCCTGGCTTAGTCAGCGGTAAGAAGCGCCTACCGTGTATAAAATGAACCCGATCGTACGAGTCTAAACTTTGTTTACAGTAAGGCTGCACACACGATCTGCACAAGTTGTACAAAAATTTTACCGAAGTAGCTAAGTTATGTCTGAAGCTCGTTATTTATTTAGTACCTATGCGTGTCCCGCTTGAACATTGCCCAATTTAATCGCAAACGGAAGTAATTACAGATAAACGTTCTGATTTTATTTTACGACGAAATCGCAATAAAAACGTAAACATTTATAGCAAACGTATTAACTTTATTAACGTATAATAAATGTCATAAAGGGCCCCTAGTTTCGTCTGACAAAAAATTCTCTTATATATAATAACGTTATGTACAAAGGATAATGAAGTACAAAGTTCGTCATGTAAAATTTTCCTTGCCATTTAAGCCATCATACAAGAGGACAATTTTCATTTCGTTTGCTTCGGTTGCGTTGCTATTTTAAATGCGATGCTTCGCTTTTTATATATTGTTTTTTTTTGTGTCTTAATCGGATTACTGCTTTACGACAGCAACATCAATTAATCCGCTATTTCTTTTTGATATTCGTAGGTTTACTTGTTTTTCTTCGTAAGTGCAGACGGTTCTCGCTAAATTGACGTTTGAATGATCTAATACTGAATAATAAAGGAAACAGACGTTCGCATAATATTTATATGACAAAGTATTGTAAATAAATTTGAAATCTGTTAGGTAAGGAAGAGATATTAATTTTCTATGAGATATAGGCCAATAAATAAAATTAAAGCCAAGTTGGAAGTATGGATTTAATGAAAACCATATGCGTGCTTTTTATCTGCAGACTAGTACAACAACAAGGTCTCGCTACCAGCGAAAAATTGCTCGCAAGTTGAATAATCCTATAAAAATGTCGTAAAAATACGTAGCCGATGTTCAGCTCAGAGCGACTGAAGTCGACAGCATGCAAGTAAAAAGCACATGATATTCACGTTGACAATCTCGTATTAACGCTGGTGTATGAATAATATCAGGAATCATAGAATTTTCGCGCACAGCGGAACTTTATTGGATATTATAATGGGACACGGATTACACATTATTCTTTTTTCATTTTGTGGAGAGTCTATCTATCTATCAGTTGCTTGTACTGTTCTTTTCTGCTTTTTGCAAATTTGTCTTTCTTAGGAACCATTGTTACAGCGATAGAAAACAATTGTAAAACATTAAAAGTACCATTGTGCGCGAAAATTCCAGCCTACGTTCGAACGCATCTTTACATTCGCCCTATTCTTAACTGTCAAAGGTATCACGGTGTCAAAAACTTATGCGACTGTTTAAAGTAAGTCATCGAAACATGATGACATCGAGAAGTCTCCTTATTTACGCGATCATTGTTCGTTTACAGAGTTTAAAGTAGTCGTACACCGTTACCAAACAAGCATTCTCTCAGGGAAGATTGGCTTTTAGGTAGCTTTCTCAAGGCAACTTTCGAACGGAAATAGCTGTTTAAAAGATACGGTACAAAGATATGGTCGATGCAAAAATGTAATTTTATGTACAGATTCTATCAGATAGGTAATTGTAGTTTTGTGATGACGACAATCACATGGAACATAACTTTTATAGTAAAAACTTTGCTATCATAAAACAATTGTTATAAATGGTATAGGTCTGCAAACGATAGAAACAATACACGCAAACGCCAATGTTGGAACAGTGATTCGAGTGAAATAACAGTATGAATGTACCTAAAGAAACTAAATTATCTCTTAAGTAGTGCTCAGCACCGTTAATTGTACCGTCCTGTTAAACGTGACGATTATCCGATACAGTTCAGTAGTAACCAAAGTATCTTGAGACTCTGTGTGTGTTTAGTTAAACGGTGTCAATATCAGCTATGGAAAAATAAAGGGAAGAGGATGCACATGCTAAGCCAAATGATATCAGCGCATACGGTAGGTATTGGTTTCATGAACTTGGCACAATTCTCCTTTAAAGTCCAACTCAATACTAAAGTCGAGGTCGCGGTAGTTCCTAGCATTGGGCTTCATGGAAAACACACCGTATATTTCTTCTCCCTTTTTGACCGTCATATATTCATCAAAGTAAAATACCGTCTGTTTCCAATGCGTGTACTGTACTTCTGGCGCCGTACTGAATCCAATACGTTTGTGGCACTTGGTGAATTCGATGTTAAAGAAAGTGACTAACGCTTGAACATAATCATTTCTGCGCACCTGAAGGGTGAACGGCGATGAAAACTCCAAATCTGCTTTCGTCACTGTATAAAGATCAACCTCTTTGATAAGACATGCATTAGTTACGACTTGTTTAGGATCAACAACATCCACCAATGGTTCGCTAATTGCCACTTTTCTTATACTGCTCATGTCGAAACCGTAAACGTCATCCCACCAATTAATCTTCTCATCCTTGTATTGCCTGTCTTCAATTCCGCATATAAAGAGAGTTGCCTTATCGGGGAAGAGCATTCCATCTTCACGCAGCCACTTGTCTCGGGCGAAGAGCACAGTGTCCAACATAGATTCGTAGAATAAGCAATAACCCATCCATTCGGATATGATTATGTCGACCTTTTCTATACCATCAGGTAACGACACTTCCTCAACTTTACCCTTGAGAATTGTGATGACATTGGAAAGCTGATTCGCCTCCACAATCTTTTCTGCATACTCAACAATGTTGGAACATTCGATTCCAATAACTCTTGTTGCACCTGCTTTTGCAGCAAACATTGAAAGTATGCCAGTACCACATCCAATGTCTAACACAGTTTTTCCTTTGAAAAGGTGCTTGTTGTGGTACATGGAGTTCCGGTATGTCACAGTGCGTACTTCATCTTTCAACATTTCTTCATGTATTCCATAGTGAGCGTACGAATCAAAGTAGTAGTCCCGCGAAGTCATATCATCCACGGAAACAGACTCCTTGCAGGACGATGGTGTGACGGGCTTGCTAGGCGGAGTGGCTGACTCTGATACCTCCATGCTTTCCATTTTAGATGTCTGAAAAAATCAAACACGTGTCAGAAAACCCCATAAAAGAAGTATCACACACTATAGAGGAACTTCAACAGAGGTTCGAATTCATTCAACAGAATTATTTTCTCATAATATCACAAACATTTCGTATTTCGGCAGCGGGCATATTCGATTATGAGACAATGGAGTTCCCAATACTTGACAAAATCGATATATTTGAATTTCTCAGGCACACAGACAAAATATCGGCGAGTCCCTTTGTTACAACACGTGCGAGATTCCCAACACCTTCAAATGAAACCACAATTATCGCCGAGCGAACACGTGATTGAAACTTTTTTGTTCCAACATGGACGGTAAAGTACGCTTATCCGAGATTAAGCATAACCATAATTAAAGGTTACATTACAATGTTGTTCATGTGCGATGAGATCGTAGGGCTACCGGGTCAAAATTCTACAAAAACCACCTTCGAACGTCAGTACACCGAGAACGAGTACACACGTGCCCGCCAAAACGAATGGCGTCCCTCGATGACCGAATGATCAATCAGCGTACTTGCACGCACGCATTGTCTCACGTTGCTACATCGTGAACGGCAAAAAACACGATACGCTTTAGCAGCATATTTTTCCACATGGCGATCGGTACACGGTTTATTATCAATAACAATCGTATCGTCAGCATTTCGAGTGTAGAACTTGTTTTATATACTAAATCGTTTGTTGGATAGTCTATTGACCTCTCCATCGTGAAAATCACGTCCATTGAAATCGTCGGTGGCAATTCGTTTCATCGTTGACCGAGTATGATTTACACCTTATTGCGCGAATCCAAATATATCAGGCCAATCGGAATTTCACGATAAATCGGTTAGCGCTTATTCTAGGTCGAAAACTCACCGGATTTTCCATCGTACATACACTACTGTCGTTGATTTCTACCGGCACTTCATTACTCGCCGCCATTTTGTTCCGCGTCACAGCAGACGACCTCCGTCAGGAGCGTAGGCACGTGTGTACATAATTTCTAAACTGGGCATCAAGTTAACAACTTACTGTTAGTCATTTATGGCGGCTTACAACAAACGCGTTGCTAAGAGAAATCGAGACGTGATTAATCGATAAACATTCCTACAGCTCCGCAATTAGCCCCAAAAAATAGCCAACAATCGCCCTGATTTTTCTCGAATACCTCCAACAATTTATATTAGACCCCATGCAAGTAAAATAGCATTGACGAACATTTGACTACCTTTCTTACAGCGTATATCCCCCCCCTGAAAAAACCTTGCGCTGTCCCGACAATCGACTCGACGACATTAAAATATTTTCATGCACAACTGCCTTACCCTGACAAATAAATTATGCGCAATACGCGGACGGGACGGAAAAAAACACGGCTAGCCCCAGCTAGCCCTGAGATGTACCGCGCGACGTTGATACGCAGGTGCCGACAGGGCGGAATACCGACGTCGTTCCTACGTTCGAATATTTTCGGCCGAGCGACAATCGTCAGCTCGTCGCAGAGCGGATTATCGAATCTCACGTCGCAGACAAAAACGGGCGGCTGTCCGCCGAACGTCGCATGCGGTTACCCGAGTCGTTATACCTTCGACTAGTGTCTCGCAGGAGAGAGGCCTGCGCCCGAACAGGCGCAGGTACCTACGTTCTCAGACGTATCGTTACGTTCCTGCCCGAGTGCGCAGTGAGCCGGAAATTTCCGATCTCATTTTCCCGACGCCCCGTATATTCATTTGTCACGGTACGCATACGAAAAATTCTCTTTTCGTCCCGGGCGCCCACCCAGGCCGAGAACGGCGATACTCGCGGCATATTGGCGTGAGATCGTGCACGTCCGTCGAAACGGTCGTTTTCTTACGGCGCACGAACGCCGTCCAATGGGAGGCGAGCGGGGCTAGCTGACAAGTTGCGTCGGGGTGGAAATGGGCAGGGAACGGGAGCTTGTACGCATTCGTGCTGTGAAGTGTTGCTTTCACGAAGGGGGTCAGCTTCCTCGGTCGCATACGATTTTCAGCGGTGTCGTCGTACGTCTCGCGGCTTCCACGGAGCGGATATTAATGTTACTTGCGGATCGGCATATCGTGGTCACTTGTATGGAGTTCGTCGAGCGCTAGAAGATGCTGGTAAGGAAACAGGCGGGAGAAAAAGATTGACGTAGGGATAGCGAGCGCTGGAAAGGATTGTGTGTGTATATACCGTCCGGGTCTTATTTTGCCCTTGTGCGGCGGCTCTCGGGCCGAAAAAAGGTAAAGGACGCGGGCCGTTATATTCAGATACGATGCTTCCGCAGGTCTGCGACCTCCGGGCGAACGTCTATCATCGATATCTTCGAGGTTACGGGTTATTACCTGATGTCCGAGAAAGCGACAGGCTGTCACGGACGTAGTGGACGTCGTTTTGAGAGAATGGTTAAAATGTCAAAGTACGAGACCTTCCCCTCTTTCCCCTCCGCCCTATCGCCGAGCGAATTGTTTTCGCGGACAGATTGTCGTGCCTGTTAGTCGAGTGCCGCGTATATGTATATTCCAAAACAGTCGCTTGCACCTACGAGACTTCGAGTCCTCGTCCACGGACATAGTAATGAAAAACTTGTAAATTACCGTAGATCTTGTACAACGTTGTCGATATATTCGAATTGATCCGTTGGAAATAGTCTGCTTTAACTCTTGATGTAAACTATGCAATTGGAGTTCTGTCTGCATACTCCAGACTGAAAGTTGTTTGCCTTTCATGGTAACAACATGTCACTGTGTGTTCTAGGGAGACGATCCGCCGTACCTATCAGTGGGTACGGAGGTTAGCGCCAAATACAAGGGTGCCTTCTGTGAAGCTAAAATACGGAAGGTGGTAAGGTCGGTTAAATGCCGGATAACTTATAAGCAAGGTTTAGGGACTGCCAACGTCGCTGATGACCAGATAAAGGGGACATTGAGAGTAGGAGCATCTGTAGAAGCAAGACATGGAGACCGTAAGGAATTTGTGGAGGCAACAATTACAAAGATCCAAGATTGCAGCCAGTACACCGTAGTTTTTGATGATGGAGATATTACTACGTTAAGAAGGACAGCCCTTTGTCTGAAGAGTGGTCGACATTTTGCTGAAAGTGAAACACTAGATCAACTCCCGCTGACTCATCCTGAGCATTTTGGGAATCCAGTGATTGGTGGAAGGCGAGGCCGACGGTCCAGGCAAGCGCAGTTAGTATTTGTAATTTTCGAGTGCTGTGTAACATATTTTGTAAAATTTAATAAAAGCGATCGTGACATCTGTTACAGAGATGAAAGCAGCGAAGATGAAGACAGTCCAGCCCGTGGCAACAGAGAGTCTGGTTCTAGCGGGAGTGGCAAGGAGGGGATGGAGACGGAGCCTGAAATTGGAAGGGTCGTCTGTGTGGAGCTCGGTGACAAGAAAAAGAAGGACAATTGGTTCCCAGGACTGGTTGTCGCGCCTACCGCGCAGGATACAGTCAGGATTCGAGTGAGGGATGACTATCTCGTACGCTCTTTCAAAGATGCAAGATAGTAAGTATTACCTTTCATTGACACACCATTAACTCACTCTCATGTTCTTCAAAGCAAACCTTTTTATCTTTGTTCATCAGTTACACCGTGCCGAAGAAGGAGGCAACCGAATTTACAAAGGAACTCGTTAACAAAGTTGAAAATAGCACCTTAAAGGTTGCTGTCGAGAAGGCCCTACTATTTTTAGAGAAGAACGAACTGCCACCTCACTGGGATCGGGATTCTCTTTTTGGAAATCCGGTATCAAGCGGAAACAGCGACTCTGACGGCGAACTTGATTCAGATGTAAGATATCACACCTTATCTTGAACAAACCAAACAACGTCATATACTCGGCAACGTTAATTCTACACAAACGAATTTCGCCCTGTGTTTCAGAGTTCGGACAATGAGCCTAGGGAAGAGAAGGATCACTTCGTGGCACAATTGTACAAGTTCATGGACGACCGCGGAACGCCGATCAACAACTGCCCGATGATCGGCTCGGAAGACATAGATCTCTACAGACTCTTCAGGGCTGTGTACAAGCTGGGCGGATACAATCGCGTGACAAACCAGAACCAATGGAAGTCCATCACGCGCCGCCTGAGTTTCACGATGCAGAATTCCTCGTCAACGCACAACCTGGTGAAGCAGGCATACAAGAAGTTCTTACACTCTTTCGAAGACTTTTATAGAAAATTAGGCTGTACCATGGTGAATCACCCGAAGAACAGTTCCCGCAAGTCGCGTCCCGGTCGTAGCCTGATCAGGGACAAGGACAGGAATACACCTGTGCCTCCGCAAGTGACGACACAGTCGAAGGCGGAGAAGGAGGAGGAGGAGAAGAAGCCGCCGCCGGTGGAGGAGGAGAAGAAGGAGAAGAAAGAAGTCAAGAAGGAGCCGCCGAAGGAGGAGGAGGTCGTCAAGATAAAGAAGGAGGACTTCGAGGAGAGCGCCAGCGGCCAAGACAGTGATGTAAATATAGAAGGCGAAGGAGAATCGTCCAGCAGCGAGAAGTCGCAAAAACTTACCACGCCGATGGCTTCCTTGTCGAACAGAGGGAAGTCCAAGGGGAAGGAGGAGGTCAAGAAGAAGACCGTAGAGAAGAAGAAGACCGACGTCAAGAGGCAGGAGAAGAAGGAGGAGAAGATCAAGGAGGAGGAACCCACCAAGACGAGATCGAAGTCCAAAGATGATTCTACGAAGACTAAACCGTCCTCCGAGGTGAGAGAGACGCGCACGCCGTCCAGAGAGTCAGAGAGAAAGACGATCACGAAGCAGCGGCGTCTCACCGAGGAAGAGTTGAAGAGACGCGGCCGTAAACGTAAGGAGTACGAAGCGGAGAAGTCCCGGTCGGACGAACATTCCGTCGAATCGGCTCCCTCCTACAAAGGCCCGGTCGAACTAGGCGACAGACTGAAGGTCTATTATGGCCCCACGCACGAGTCGAAGGTCACGTACGAGGCGAAAGTCATCGACATGGAGAAAGATGGCGCCGAACCGATGTACCTGGTTCACTACACCGGCTGGAACACCAGATACGACGAGTGGATCAAGGCCTCCAGAATTGCGCAGAACTTCACGCAGGCACAGGGCAGAGTGAAGCGCATTAAAGCGACCCCTAGGCCTCAGACGCCGAGCAGCACCACGTCCGGCAACGGTTCTTCCAGTAAGTCCTCGAAGGCCGCCTACTCCTCATCCTCGAATACCTCCCAAAGCCGACGAAGGGCCCAAAGCGTCGTTCCGCTCACTTCCAGCGGAGGATCGTCGTCTTCGACGTCGAAGGAGGGTAAGAAGGGCGAGGACAAGGATAAAGACAAGGAGAAGGACAAGGATAAGGAAAAGGATAAGGAGAAGGAGCAGCCGGCCAGGTCAACGACGCCATTGTCCATAACGAGTTCCAGCTCGAGAACCAAGAGTCCAGCGACTCCGGCCAATAACCGACAGACTCGAACGACGAGAAACATGGACGCCTCTGGCACTTCGGACCATCGACGAAGAACGAGGCGAATGTCGGGACACACGGACATATCAGTGGCTTCGGAGACGGAAGACAGTGAGACTTACGAGTCTGACACTACGGAGCCCGAGCAGGCCAGGACTCGTTCCAGAGGAACAGAGGAAAGGAAGCGTCGGGAGGCCAAGTGCAAGGCTGAAGACAGGATAAAGGTGGAGGAGGCTAGCGACGCCGAGGACGAGAAGGACAACGTGGAGGAACCCCGAAGAGGTCGACGCTTGAGAAGAACTCTCGGCAAGACACAGGGTATAAAGTCGGAACCGGACAGCGACGAAGAACAACCGAAGGGCAGGGACTTTGATCTCAATCAGATACGCTCGGAACTGAAGGGGTTCGACAAAGCCGTGAAGTTGGAGCTGGTGCGAGTCGAGCCGGATCCTGAGGAGGGTATCAAGCCGGAGGAGAAGGAGAGTAGCGTGGTGCCGCTCTCCTCGCCGAAGCTGGAGAAGTCTATGGAGTCGATCAAGATGGAGCCCGTCGTGGAAACGAAGCCGGTGGTGGACAATACTGAAGATATCTACGAGTTCAAGGAGCCGGAGCCGTTTGAGTTCGAAGTGCGGAACAAGAGGGACACGACTGGCGACAAGGAGAAGGTGAAGAAGAGAGTGTTCGAGGAGGAGCCAAAGAGTCCGAAGAAGAAGCAGAAGGCGGTGATAGTCCCGCCAGCGGCGAAGGAGGCTAAGGTCGAAGAGAGCGGTACTGATAACCGGAAGAAGGCTAGAAAGCTCATTGGTAAGAGACTGGACGATGTGGAACAGTTTCCTGTTAAGGTCTCTCAGCCACCTACGACTGCCTGCGAGGAGGCCTTCGACAAACTCTGCGAATCTCCGTCCTTCGGCTCGCTGAAGTCCAACGTCGTTGAAGATACGGCCAAGGCCAGCAGCAGCAGTCTGGATCTCCTCTTCAGCGACCTGCCTGGGGACGACGATGGCACGCACGACGACTCGGAGGATCGGCTCATTATATCAGAGACTGAAGTGTCGGAAACGGAGCAGGAGGGTCCGTTCACTTATCAGCAGGATATGTTTCCCACTGCTGAAATAAGTGCTCCGATAGAGGTAAAGGAGACGACGCCTCACGTGGAACCGACTAAGGAAGAAATACCGTCGCAGCCGATGAAGCCGAGTGTGATCGAGCCGAAGAAGTCTTCCGTCAAGTCGTGCGCGCAGCTGAGACAGATTGAAGAGTCGGAGTCCACCAAGCTTTTGGATATTACACCTGTGATATCGCCGGTGCTGGCTGTACCTGCTCCGATAAGTGCTAGATTGCCGGCAACTTCCTCGATCGAAGAGAAGTTATCCGCTGCCTTGGCGTTTCGCATCAAGTCCGTGAAGGAAGTGAAGAAAGATGACGACGGCGAAACTTCGAGGAAATCGTCGAAGGAGGCGGCGAAGAAAGCGGAAGCCGCGCAGAAGATCGTGGAGGATCAGAATCTGAGCAAACACGAGCCGGAAGTCGTTAAGAAGCGGGAAGAGGAGGAACATCCGGCGCTTGTGGAGGAACACAAGGATCCGATTCGTCCACCGATCAAGCCAAAGCGGGCCCAGGATGAAGAAGACTTCGCGCACATAAAGCAGACGGTGGAAGTGGAGACGAAGAGGCCGTTTGTGGAGACCAAGGTGGTGGTGGAGCACAAGAAACTACCGGAGCCAAGTAACAGCGAGAAAGAGTGCAAGAACGGGGATATTAACAGCTGCAAGAAGCTGGAAGAGGATGACATGATGGAGGACGACTTCAAGGATAAGGAGGTGGACAAGCACAAGAAGTTCGTGGGCGGCCAAACTGAAATTCTTGACTCAGCGGACAGCAGTGATTCCGAGCAGAGACTTGTCATTGATAACGAAGAGTCGCCTAACGTGAAAAATGCTCCGACTCAGTCGAATTTCGACGCGAAGCTGAAGGCAGAGCTTGATAAATTGCAGGACTCTCAGGAGCGTCAACTGAAGATGGCTCTAAAACTTGTGCCTTTGCAACAACTTCAACAGACTCTAGGAGCGCAACAGACACCAGTACCGCAACAACAACAGCAGCAGCAACAGCTGTCACCTGTTCAGCAACAGACACAGTCGGAACTCGTGCCACATCAGCAATCCATATCACAGGAATGTATTGTTGAACAGAAGTCAGACGGGGTCGTGGTCGCAAAGCCGGATGAAGAGGGCGAGACGATAAATTCCCTGCTTTGCGAGGAGGAGATACCTGGTTCACCGGCTCCAACCATCGAAATGCCAGATCAAGGAGATGCCGGCCCGTCGTCCTGTTCTCCACCGAAAATCGAGACTGCGGAGACGAGCATAGTGTTGATGGAGATGCCGTTCGCCAGTGCACCGACTTCAGGTGGCCAGAGTACAACTGGCAGCAGTAGCACAGTGGCTACGCTGACTGTTGCTCTCCCTAAACCGGTGGAACCAGCGCAGGTGTCCTTGGCGTTACAGCAACTTCAACCTCAAAACGCTGTGAGTTTAACGAGACAGCAACAGTTAACTCAGCAGCAGCAACAGCATCTTCACCATCATCATCATCATCACCATCATCATCATCACCACCATCATCATCATCAGCAGCAATTACTCCAGCAGCAACAACAGCAACAGCAGTTACAGTTGCAGCAGCAGCAGCAGCAACAGCATTTGCCAGCTATCATGCCACCTCAGCGAAGAGAGAGCAATGAAGCTGCGCCAGTAATGGACAACACACCGCCCACTACACCAGACTCAAGCATTTCTAATATATCGGGCTCGCCCAGAGAGGAAAGGACAGGTGGGTCATCACCTACGTCAGAAGATAATATGCTGAAGATGAATCGAGACAATGGTTCCGAAGGTGACAATGACAGTGCAGCTTGTGGCAGTGGTAAAGGACCTGCGTTCAGTGAGGATGACACATTGCCGAACTCTGAGGGCCTCAACTCTGGTGCTGACAGGCCGTTGAAGCCACCAGCCAAACGATCTGTAGAAGATTCCCAGTCGCCAAAGAAGAGGAAGAGGAACAGGAAGCATTCTGAAGGTGGAATCAGTACGACCAGCACCAAGAAACCGGGCAGAACGAGTGGAAGGCACACGAGGCACGGTGGTGGAGGCAGTGACAGTGATGATACGAGCGAGGGTTCGAATTTATGCAGCGTTAACTCGAATAACAGTGCCAGCCACACCAACATTAGCACTGTGCCAGATCTCAGTAGTTATTCTTCAAGATCTCCAAGGCCGATGAAGTACAACTTTTACGTTGAACTAGGTAAGGCACTTATAAATCTATGTACGTAATAATAAAGCATTCAGTAGTAAGTTATTAGAGAAATATACGTAAACTGCAGGTCGAGTAATAAAATAGTAATGAAGCTAGTACGTTTGCTATGGTTAGCTGTACTAATGATTGTTTCAGACCCTGAACTGGATGGCACTCAAAGGATAGCAGTTTTGCAGCAGAAATTGACAGAGCTTCGGAAGACTTACAATGCTGTGAAGGTCGAGCTTGCCGCGATCGAGAGGCGCAGGAAAAAGCTTAGAAGAAGAGAACGAGAAGGTATATAGTGAAAATGCTCGACGTACGGTGGTAAAAGACTTCGTATAAAGTTACTGATGACATTTATCCTATTACAGCGATTAAGGCAGCCAAGGCAGAAATGCAACAGGCCTGCTCGTGATAGGCTGTTCCAAGCCTGAATCATCAATTCTTCATGTACTAAAGAGACTTTTCTATATACTATTTGGAGATATCAACGTAGCATCATAGTAATGGGCACCCTGCAATCACGGCAAACTTCATGACAATTTTTACCTACCTAACATCGTTTAGGTAATCTTTTCCCCACTAATATAAAACTGTAGATATAGTAGTTAAGGTATAATATATATATAAATATATATATATATAAGATAAGAAGCAACACTTATCTAAAATCAAATATGTATCCATATGCTTTGTGTTTATTGTACATTGTTTTGTCAGGATTGCAATGTGACTGTTCGTAAAAAGGAAAACTTTACATTCGATTCGCCATTTCATCTGCTCAGATGCAAAGTACAAATTGTCAAGCCTGAACATCATTTTATAATCTATTATCTTTCTGTATTTTTTCTTCTTCTTTCTCTTCGTAAGGGATGACCGATGGGGAAGGAACGTTACCGTTAGTGTGTTGTAAAGACATTTTTGGGAACAAATAATTATCTAAGCCGTTTATGATTTTAACGAACCAATTCTCTTCTTTGAGTATGATATTTTCTCGCGTCCGACGGGTTGAGCTGTTTTTCAGGACGATAATATCTAACCACCCGTTTCCTCCCTTATCCGCGCAAAGTGTAATGTGTGAAGCACTATCCGGACGAGTGCTTCATAGATTGTAGAGAATTTTGTAAATATAGCTGTAGTGATCAGTAAAAAAGAAAGAAAAGTTGTCGACACGGAATGTATGTTCATACACATAGAATTGTACTGTCTTCATGGAAAGAAACTTTTTAATTTACATAATACATTGAATATCACTGCGGTTCTTAAACGGAAAAACAAGAAGTAAAATATGCGAATTATAACAATACTCAAAGAAAAGCTCGTTTGTACGATGATAAAGTGTAAAAGTTAATTAGATAATTGTACATTTGATGATGATAACAAGAAAAAAAAACTGTGGGGAACAGCACAATTTTTAATCTTCAAACGATTGAAAAAAGGGAAACAAAGAATTGTCACTTTAACTTATGTATATAGTATGTAAGAATAAATGCCGTATTCTACTTATGAAACATGTGCAAATGTGAGAGTTTATATAATCAATATTAAGACTGTAACCCGTGTTTTTTGCGTTTCTCATTTTTGGCAAAGTTAAATATACCCGTACGATCATTCACATACGTAGTGTGTAGCTGGTACGGAAATGTAGATCGCAGAACTCTTTTTTGACACGTATATACATATATATATACATATACGAATACGTGTACTAATATATATGTATACATGCTCGCACGCTGTTGACGTTTAAGAAACGTTCTGCAGCGAGCGCGAGAGCAGCTATATAGTGTCAAGAACGCAGCTCAACGAAAGTATCGTCACTTTACAGTCATTGTTTTAATATACACCGGGAAGTTGCTGCCATTGTGCTTTAATCATTAAATAGTCATTAGATATTTAGTATTGTGTCTCACACAATCGGTAAAAGATGCATTTATATTTGTACTGGGGGTTTCGACGAACCGTTCTATTGAGGAAGTAAAACGCAATTATACTTATAGTTGAAACAATTCGAGAAAGGGGAGACTGAGGAGGGAGAGCGCCAAAAAAAAATTCGCATTAAAAAGAAAACTGAATCAAACACTTCGAACGAAATGAAATTTCTATCATTGTATGTTGGCTGGAAAGGGAGTGAAATTTTATATATATATATACATAGATATATATATATACACACGTACATATAATATATATTTTTTATAAGAGATCAGAATAATGCGGGGAGTCGGACTTTCTGCAAAAGTTTGTACATATTTTACATTGAGTGTGTTGAGAGCATTTATAGGACAGATTTTAGTAATTGTAATCGCACACACTATTATAATCGCGCATATGATGTATTGTATAATCGTTTTTTCCAACATCTTCTAGCACACAATATATGTTTGTCTTTAAAATGCGGGAATAGTGCGCTTCGTCACTTGATACACAGTACTTGTATATGGATAGACCTAATATGTAATTGTTCGTTATAAAGTTTGGTGGAAATTTAAAAAAATTTGTTTTGCCTTCTCTTTCTCTCTCTCTCTCTTTCTCTTTTCTTCCTCTTTCTACAATACTTTGTACAATATTTTGTTGTGTAGAATTAATTCTACAACTTTAGTTATATTTATTTCGTTAATAGAATCATTAGAAAGTATAAAATATGTACAAAAATTAAGATTATCTTTGAAAATCTACATTCAGCACTTCGACATCCACCTGTTGAAAAGAATATAATACTTTTTACATGTGAATTAAGTATATCAAGCAATAGTGACGAACGCATACTCATAATCGATGGGAAATTGTCATTTCTATAACTCGTACAATATTACATGTGAAATAATACAGATAGTAAGCACAATTTGAATTGCGTCATCGACAGTCTCGTCCTACATGACATTTTGTTGTGTTAGCGGGTATTGTTAAGAAATAAATCTTACCGTATTGAAAAGTGTCAACAGTTCCAATTTTTATCCCTCGCTAATATGTCAGTCGGAATTGCAACGTGTCGTGCAACAAGTGAGCAGAGAGCTAAGAAGTTCGTTTTAGCGCGACTATGACTTTGTTTCATAAAGGTGATTTATTATACAGTAACTTAATAACGAACATTAAAAGCGTTTCAATTCTTACATAAAAATACATATCGATATAATTATACAAATATTCATATTATTGTACTCTGCATGGACATACATATGTATCAGTTAAATTTATATGGCATTTCTTTACTAATTTGTTCAATGATTATTGGGACTAAATAACATAATGTACAAATTAGTAACGCACACAGTAACAATATACAATAATTCTGAAATGTGCTCATATTGTTTTCTTTAATGTGTAAATTGTCCTTGTATGATTTACGTAGATGCATGATTTTAATCAGGAGCCAAAAATATGTCGTTTCTTCCTGTTGGATGCGCATGATCGTTTACTGGCAGCTTCGTAAACAAATTTTATACAAACTTTGACTAATTATCTCGTTACGTCGTCGTTTTGAATTGATCTGTATTCCAAAACACAAAATCTTCTGTCTATTTTATCTTTGTACAACCTTATCTGCTTTCTTATAGAAAGATTATGAGGCATCTAAGTTCAATCATATCAATATTATTGCGTTTGCCCTGTATTTTACATTTAATGCACAACTCCACTATGAACAAGCCTTCGATGTAGAAAACTTGTCAGCAAGACAATTTGATATATCATTCTTATCAATTTCAAAAAAAAATAACTATCACGTTTCCGAATCTTTTTTGTGTTAAATTTGATGCATAACCGACTGCATTAACATGTGTGATGAAGAGTACAAGAAAACATCATCACATCTTTGATTGATTAGACAAAAATTTCCTAGTATTCATTCCAGTGGGAGTTTTATAAAGAATATTTGATGCTACAAATGTCATGACTTTGTATGTTTTCTTCGAATATGACAACCTTGAAAAATGGTAATAACTAGGTAAATATTCTTTATTAGCCTCCCATGGCTTTCATTTGATCTTGTTCTAATAATAAATTAGCGGGAAGATGATGTCACAAATACTCAGGAAATTTTTGATTATGTGGAGACCGAAAGAATCCAGACAATTATTCATGTCAACATGGTGGGAGGCTAGATGTTGGCGCTGCGTCCACTGCCGTTGCAGAGGAAGTTGTCACTGTGGATGATTTATTTTCTGTAGTTAACCTTCGCCTGGCGAACATGAACTGTTCCATCAGCTCGTGGTGAGCTTCTAACCGCTCAATACAATGTAGACAGGCGGTCTTTGGTAACGGGTCATTTACATTTATCTGTAAAAAAAGACAAACTCATTCAAACGCAACATGCTCTGAAATACACATAAGCATCCTATAATACGCTACTGAAAATACTCTTAATTGCTCAAATAATATCCAAATTGCTGTACTTGCTAAAACTAGAAAAAAAACAATGATTTTATCAAATGCATATGGATTATATTAGACATCTTAGAACTGAACACAATTTAAAAAAAAAAAAGCACCAGCTCCAGTGCATCAGGATTTCAGCACAGTAGGGTTCACAAGATGCAGCCCCATTAGTATGACCGTCGCGGGAGAAAAACCGCGTCGGCATGCAAAAGGTATCAATTGGAAGAGAAGGTAATAGATTTTTACCGTGATGGGTAGGTAGGCGTTTATTTTTTCGGCCAGCTTCATTCTTTCGCCTTCCTCGCCGTAAATGTGGATCACGAAACGGTTCATCTTACTGCAAAGCCTGCATATGAATCCCGTAATCACGGCCTTGTCCGTGCTGCCCATTGTTTATCCCTCTCAATCTTCTACCCGGTGTAAATCCACTCGTCGTCGATCTTTCTCGCTCGTCACTTGCCAATTATTTTTTTCACAATTTAGTCTATTATGAAATATATCGAAATACCTTACTGTCCCTGTGATTTTCGAGTTTGTTTATCGGGGCTTTGCACAAC
The DNA here is from genome assembly GCA_914767735.1 of Anoplius nigerrimus. Classification (NCBI taxonomy): domain Eukaryota; kingdom Metazoa; phylum Arthropoda; class Insecta; order Hymenoptera; family Pompilidae; genus Anoplius; species Anoplius nigerrimus. Next base: position 1,912,547 of record OU612086.1, read on the forward strand.
TGGCGCTACCAGTACTGTACCAGTGCTCTTGTCAGTGCCGTAAGTTTTTGGTACCGCCACTCATTTCGAAACATCATTATGTTCTGAAAACAGAAATTGCGACAAAACGAGAATTAAGAATATATTGAAAAATCGTGCACGTTACTTAGCGACTGAACAAACAACTTGATTTGTACGGTTTATTTATAAGGAAGGAAGGTATAAGTGCGCTCTAAAAACGTTTTCAATCAGGTCCGTTCATTGGCTCACAAGTACAGAGAAAATGTTAATTTTAACAAAAATGTCTTAACGGTAAAATCTTCCGAACGCGAATGTTTATTATTGATGTCTTAGTTTTTGGTTAATTATGCATCAAAATTATACAAATGTGGCACGACTGCATTTCAAACGTTGTGAAATATGAAAGATTGTATGTTTTCAACTAAATTTCGATTATTGATGCTATAGTAGTCGAGCCTATTTTTCATTCTATACTCTGACTTATGTCAACGAAGTAAATAACATGGCACAATAAATTTTGTCAGAATTAATATTGGTTTCGACGGTCCTGGTATTACTCCGTTGAAACTTCAATACATGAAGTGGGGGCAAGTACAGAAAGAATCAGCTGTCATCTGTCAATATGAATTGCACGATTACTGTACGTTCAATGTATTTTTTAACAACAATGATACAAGGCTGACAGCAGCGATTCTTGGAAAGTACGAACGGAAATGAATATTGCGCGCTCTTTGGCATGCATTCCGCAGGTGCAAAAAGTTTCCTTTTTGTCCTTACTATGGAGGTCAAAAGAAACTGCTCTTGAATCAAATCTGTCAACTCTTACAAACTTTTATGTTAATACTCTACGTCAGAAGTGTGCAAAATATCAGATTTCGAACATAAAATTAACACCCCGCCGCAACCTTGCATAAACATCAGCACATAGGATCAGCAGTAACTTTCTAAACTGTTGTTTACAAACATATTGATGTTAATGTACTATCGGACTGTATGGTAAACGAATGCGTACGGCTTAATTCGCCGATTTATTAGCCGTAGCTTTGAGTCATACCGCGTTTTCATAGTACATTAGCCTATAGCGACACGTTAATAGGCATATAAGAGCGATGATCCCCATTCAGATTGGCAAAAACAGAAGTTTGAAGTCCATATTATGTGCGGTCACAATATGGCGGCAATCAGCTGTCTTCTGTCATAATGACATTTATATCAATAAACATGAAATGCATATAACCGCGAATGCATCCCTCACGTAAATCCTGCGGCAGCCCTATTTCTCGTTCCATATAATGCAGTAACAGTGTGGTACGCGCGATATGACCGAACTTTCTCTCTGAACAATAATAAAAAGTTTACGCTCGCCTACTTGAAGTATGCCGCGAGTGAGAATTCAGCCCTGCGGCAGAAAGCAATATGGTGACTAACGAATTAATCAACTGTTCAGGATAATCACAGGACGGAAAATGTTTAATATGAAACTGACAACTACAGGGATGGACGGTGGTGAAATTAAGTGATGAATTTGACGTGATTAACGGCCCGTTCGAGGCTAAAATTAGGGAACCATGTGTGATGTTTGCGTTGAGTTTCACGATCTCCTACTATCGTGTAAGCAAAATATATACAGTACAATCTCGTCTTAACCTATCGGGTTCTATCGTGTACAATTAAACAACGGTGGCGCAATGAAGGGAAATAAGTTCGTGTGCAATTTCCGCGGGAAATTATTTGTCCTCTAGACTAGAAGTTGAAACGTATATGGGCTCTGGTCTCCTGGCATCGTAGGCTGTTTGTGTACTGTTTCATAACCTTAAAGCTATTTCATTTTGAGAACGTTATAACGCCTCTGATCGTCGTTATTTCGTGTTTTGATGGCCATTTAAATAAACGGACACGTATGTTGCACGGGCGAATGCAACAATATACGTTACATGTCGAATGTAACTTTAGTGTTAATTAAGTCTTTGTGTGCAGATGACGATAGAGCATCAAAGGATCAGGATGTACTGGGTACGCTCTCTGTGGCAGATATTGACACAACACTGCATTATATTAATCAATGGGTTCAAAGGTGTGTAATGAGTTGTTACATTGGAAAAGTTTGATGTGAGTCCAGTGTAAATAATTCTTATGCTACTTGTAGGCAATGCATGTGCTGTTACCGGGAGATTAAGAACTTTGATAGGTTCATACGGTTAACCCAAAGCATTGTGCTTTGTACGCTGCAACAGTTGCAGAACATACAACAGAATGATCAACAAAATGGTCGGAAGGAACAGTTCAGAGAGGCAAAAAGTGACGATGAGAAACCCAGTAAGGGCAGGGCAGCGGATCAAGATTGTCCGCTGTTGGAGGGCCAAGCGAAACAGAATTGGACTCAACAAGATAGGGAGAAACTGTTTCATCTTCTGTCAAAAATGTTTTTATTAAATTTTCCTTTATACATAGCAATGAAGCATGGGGGTGCCATCAATCCTTTGGCACCGGTTAAGGTAAACGTTCGACATACCCATCCCATTTGGCGTGTGTCACAACTCGGTTTCTGTACAGGACGAAGGTGGTTACTGCGAACCCCATGATCCAGAAGTCCCAGCACCTTTGATACGCGCCGTATCAATGTTCTGCCATCAGGGCGGCTTTAATTTGATGTCCGCTTGTTTCGATATGGAAAACACGCTGCCCGTTAGTCTCGCACACTCCATGGTCGCCGTAATATGTAACTTAAAGCTCTGGTTAAATTACGGCAGTGTTATTCAATTATTCATACCTCTACGTAGTCGAGTGATGAAGTACATGTGCCGTCTAGGTGATAAAGAATTGCGAACGCCGGCCGTAAGAACTATGGCAGGTAACTACGTCGTCCCTCTCTCTCTCTGGTCTCATCTCTCAAAAACAATCTTTACCTCATAACCCTCCCTATTCAGATTTCATGTGGAGCGCCGTCAAGGACCCGATAGACGCCGTATTGCCCAGCTTCGACCGCGACGGCCTTGACCTGGCGTTCAAGTACTTTACCAGCACCACGCTGACGATGCGATTGGCCGGCGTCGCCCAGATAAACGCTCACATAACCGCGTTCAACGAGCTCTGCAACAGCGAGACAGTCGCCGAGGTCGAGCAGGTTGGCCACGCGCTGGCAGCTTGGCTAACAGAGAACAACATAATAGCTCACATATTCGGCCCGAATCTCCACGTCGAGGTGATCAAGCAGAGTCACATCGTCCTCAGCTTCCTGGCGATGGAAGGCAGGATCACGTCGTCGGACATGGATACCATGTGGCAAGCCGCCCAGCTGAAGCACTGCGGACGTCCGGTTTACGACCTCCTCGCGCCGCTGGTGAAGCATCTGGCGCCCACGCCCGTTCTCCATCTGTACTCGCTACTGGGTAAGCTGGAGCCGAAGGACCACACGGAGCAGAGTCTCTTCTTAGCGTCGGCTCTGATAAAGTTCATCTGGACTTCCGGTGGATCCGGCTACCCGAGGGGGCTCGTTATGAAGAACAGGGAAATTTTAAGGGGTAGCGACGCGGTCGGCGGCAGCAGTAGCAGCGATCCCAGCGGCATGGACGGCAGTAGTCCTGACGAGGAGGAGGAGGAGCCGAGTCCTGCACCCTCCGAAGGACCTTCGCCCAGGAAGCAGGCTCGTGGGGACAGCAGCGACGGCGAAGGTAACCTAACTTTGCAATTCACTGTCTCCTACCATTCCTTCCAATGTCTTTATCATAATGTCCTTGCTAGGTCCGTTCAAAGGGAAAACTTTAGAGACAATACCGGTGGAGTCAAGCTTGAACGAGGAAGGTCCTGTCGCCGAGAAGTCGGCGAACGCTGAAATAATTAAGGAATCTCAGTCGAGTACGACGCAGGAGAGCGCGTTGAAGAGTAAGCAGAGCGGTTCTGACGCGGAAGCCGACACGGAGAAGTCCAACGCCGAGGAGGCGCTGATAGTGGAGAAGAAGAGGAGGAAGGTGCTCAGGAAAAGGAAAAAGCCGCAGAAGCGGTCGGTGACGACGGTTGATAAATCGTTGGATGAAATTGTCGGGCAGGAAGCTGTCAAGTCGAAGGACCTCATGCCAGACATGAAGGCGAGAACGGAAGAGAACGCTCTCGAGTCGGCTCTGGAGAGTGTCCTGGAGTCTGGCGGCCTGTCGTCCCTGGAAGATCAGAAGGTAGTGGATACCTTGGACAGAGTGAAGCAACAGGCGATGGCGCTGGATCCGAGCGATCAGCAAGTGCCGACCACTGCGGCCTTGCTGAGCAGGAACAAGGGCAAGTACATGTCCCTGGTGGGACACAACGTGGACAGGGCTCCGGATTCCGCGGATACGTCGCACGACGAGGACGACAGCGACGTGGTGGGCGTCCTGGCAGCTGCCGACGGTCCGGGTGCTGTGATATCCGAACTGGCCGGGCTGGTGCACGCCACAGGCCCACCGTTCTTGCCACCGGGCCTTGACGAGATGCTGTCCGACGAGGAAGGCTCGTACAGCAGCAGGATATCGAACAAGAGCGAGAAGAACATGGCCGACTTCGACGGCGAGGAGAGCGGTTGCGAGGAGGAACTGGCCCAGCTAGCTGCCAGGCACTTAACGGCCATACAGATGCAGGCCTACCACCCGCATCACTCTCATCCGACGATGACCATCCGCAGATCTGTCTGCAGGCCGCCGCAAGTGAGAACCATACGGCAGACAGTATCCAGGCTGAGTTCGCAGTTCAACTTGGACACCGTCTGCAAGCCTGGGAACACGCTGCTGTGGGACCTGCTGCAGGACGACAAGATCGGCCAGCTCGGCGAGGGACTGGCCCTGGAGGCGGAGAAGGCGCTCTGCAATCTTCTGTGCTTCAACGTGGATCGGCTGATACCGATGAAGTTCATCGAGGGCTGCCTGGAGAATCTGGCCGCCAATCGTTCGGTCGTCGTGTCGCTGAGGCTGCTGCCCAAGCTGTTCGCCAGCTTCCAGCAGTTCGGCGCCATGGACGCTCACACGATCACCACCTGGGCGGATCGGGAGCGCGGCATGATGAAGCACTTTTTCAATAACTTAAAAACGTACACGAGCACCGGGCCGAAAAGTAACTTATACTCTCATCAGACCGAGGTCCAAGTGAGACTACAGTTTCTCTCCTCGATCTTCTCACCCCTAGGCTCGCCGGACTGCTTCAGGCTGAGTCTGGAGCAGGTGGACATCCTGTGGCAGTGTCTGTCGCAGGATCCCACCTGCGCCGACGAGCTTTTCAGCTGGCTCCTGAGCCAGGCGAAGTCGACGGAGCAGCACGCTCTCGGCATGGACACCCTGAAGCATCTCTGCATGAGAAAGTTGCCCAGCCTGCCGCCGGAAACTATCAGCATGACCGGCCTGAGCCTGTTTCAGCAGCTGTGCAACTTGGCCAGACTGGCGGCGGCCCACCTGGACAGGCCGCTGCGAGACGTCGACTCCGTCGGCATGGACTTCCTCTGGCGCATCGCTCTCAAGGCCAAGAGCACCGACGTCAGCATGGCAGCTATTCAATACCTAAACGGTTACTACATGTCGCGGCAGCTCACGCAGGAGGCGGAGTTCGTCTCGCAGTGCATGACTCACTTGGCCGCGGCCAGCGCCGACCTTGAGACGAGCGAGGAGGCTAGCCTGCGCTGCATTCAGCGAGCCCTGCTGCTGCTGAGGACTCATTTGGAAGCGTTCCGGAAGCGATACGCCTATCACTTGCGTCGCTGGGTCCTGGAAGGCAGAGGTGCAGGCAGTCACGTGGCCATGAACACGTCGGACAAGGGCCAGCAGCTGAGAATCTTCGTGCAGCCGGCCGGCATCCCGGAGAAGATGAGCTTCACGCTGCTGAGCACCGACTACGTCGCGGACCTGAGGGCGGAAGTGGCCAAGTGGTGGGACGACACGCAGAACGGACAGGAGAAGTCCTCGGTGTCATCCAACTCGCAGAGTAGCGGGTCTGTTTTAGGATCCTTGCTCACCGACGGCCCCATTCGCATGATCACTCAGGGTCAGGAGCTGACGATAGACTTCGACGAGAAGACGCTGCAGGAGATGGGCTTCAAGGACGGCCAGCTGGTCTTCATCTCGCCGGGTGCTGGACGGAACAACGGTGGCGGCGGTGGGGTTCGCTGTGGAAAGAGAGACATGGACTCGCCGTCTCTTCTTCCACCGCCTCCCAGGGAATTTCTGCCGACTCTTCTGCTCCTGCGACCTCAGTACTTCGAACAGCTGTTCACCCTCATGAGAACGCTCAGTGCCATGAAGACGGTCGTCAAGGGCGGCCAGGAGATTCCTCACACCAAAGCTCAGGTGCTGTCCAGGAGAGTCTGGGACACGCTGACCTTGCTGCCTACCAGCCCGACCTTGCTGCGAGGATTTCAGAAGCTGGGCGAGGCTTCGTTGCCGGAACTGCTGGACCCGGCCAGTCCGCAGAAGCTGATGTACTCCTTGTACATCGTGGAGTCTCTGGGTCGAAGCGGAGCGGCGAATCAGCCTTCGGCGTCGTCCACCGTGTCTTCGGGGCCGACGGTGCACGAGGGTGGCGGGGACGCCGACGACAAGCACGAAGAGAACGAGGCTGTTCCTTGGTCCACCCTGTTCGTGGAGCACGGTGGCCTGAGACATCTCTTCGACATATTCATGTCCGGTTGTCTGGAGCAAGGGGACGGCAGCGAATGGCAGCAGGACTGTCTTGCGAGTCTGCTGAAGCAGCTTTGTCACCTGGGCGTGGTCAAGGAGGAGAAGAAGCGCAGCAAGGCTGACAAGCTGCTGGTCCCCAAGCTCAGCGACGCGATGCTGTCCATGATGAACGTGGACAGCGTCTTGCCGAGAATAACCAGCATCCTGAACGAGGCCTCCCTGCCACGGGATCCGAATCACTACAAGACCGGCGTCTTCGGCAGGTCTCAGGTGATACACTACACGATGGCCTTGCTCGTCTGCTGGGTTCACAGCGACCTGGCCATGAGGCAGTACTTATTCTCGTCGTCGGTGCCATTTGGGAAGACCTGGCTGAGAAGGCTGGTGTTGGAAGATCCCGAGCCGGCCGTAAGGAGGGAAGTCTGTACAGCTCTTTATAGGTTATGTTTAGGAAGTACAGGGGGTTACGACGATATCGACGCACCTAGCCTGATTGTACCTATGTTGAACATATTGCTGGAACATCTTGTCATTGCGGAGGCCATGCAGCCTTCGCAAAGGAAGCCGGACTTACCGCTGCACCTACATCCTGTCTTGGACGACGGGAAGGAACCGTACGGTCCGGCCTGTAGAGATTATTTCTGGCTAGTCTGCCGTCTGGTTGACTCCTTGTCCGAGGAGGCCATCAAGGAGGGCCCCGACGACTCCTCGAACGCGACCATAGACTTGGAGGCTCTTGCAGTAAGGGTGATTGACTCAGTTCTGAACAGGGAACACCTTGAAACTCGACACAATACCGTGGAGGACGACGGTCTGGTAGGTCTATTGAATCTCACTTGCAACATCATGACGCACAACCCACCTTGCAAGCAAGAGAAGATTGGACAGAATCTGCTGCACAAGATCTTCGACTTCCTCTTTGCCTTACCGAATCCCAGGACCAAGCACGTGCCCAAGTGCAAGAGTCAAGTTTCCAGATCGGCGGCCTTCGACCTGCTAGTTGAGCTGGTCAAGGCCGCGCCCGATAATTATAAGATACTTCACGAAAAGCTACTGGCCCAGCACAGGCCAGGACTGCACTCGCCTTATCCCTGGGACTACTGGCCGCACGAAGATGGCCGTTCAGACTGCGGCTACGTCGGCCTGACGAATCTGGGTGCCACCTGCTACATGGCGAGCTGCATGCAGCATCTGTACATGATGCCGCAGGCTCGAATTTCCATTCTGGGCGCAGACTGCAATCGAGCCAACAAGCATCAGCTCACCCTGCGCGAATTACAACGAATGTTCGCTTACCTTTTGGAATCCGAAAGGAAAGCTTACAATCCTAGAAGCTTCTGTCGAGTCTATACCATGAACCACGAGCCTCTCAACACCGGCGAACAGAAGGACATGGCGGAGTTCTTCATAGATCTAGTTTCGAAGCTCGAGGAGATGACGTCCGACTTGAAGAATCTTGTTAAGACGCTCTTCTGCGGCGTGATATCCAACAACGTTGTGTCTCTTGATTGCGAGCATGTCAGTAGAACGCTGGAAGAGTTCTATACAGTTCGCTGTCAAGTGGCCGACATGCGAAACCTGTACGAGAGTCTGGACGAAGTCACTGTCAAGGACACCCTTGAAGGCGACAATATGTACACATGTTCTCAGTGCGGCAAGAAAGCGAGGGCTGAGAAGAGAGCCTGCTTTAAGAAGCTCCCTCACATACTGTGCTTTAATACAATGCGATACACGTTCAACATGGGCACCATGTTGAAGGAAAAGGTGAACACGCACTTCAGCTTTCCTTTGAGACTGGACATGTCCGGCTACGTTGAGAAGAAGCTCATGCCTCAGCACTACCAGGAGGAGAAGAAGGCGTCGGAGAAGAAGAAGTCGGAAGGAGAGAGCAGTTCTTTGGATGAGAACGATCAGGAGGAAGAAATGGAACATTATCAATACGATCTGATAGGTGTCACGGTTCACACCGGAACTGCGGACGGCGGCCATTATTACAGCTTCATCCGTGATCGAACGTCACCGAACAAAGATAAATGGTTCCTCTTCAACGACGCTGAAGTAAAGCCCTTCGATCCCAATCAGATAGCTGCCGAATGCTTCGGCGGCGAGATGACAAGCAAGACGTACGATTCGGTCACCGACAAGTTCATGGACTTCAGCTTCGAGAAAACGAACTCGGCCTACATGCTCTTCTACGAGTGGTGTACAGACCCCGGCGAGCAGACGAAGGAAGACGAAGCTACAGTGTCCAGTCCCACCGGGACCCGTTCATCTTCCTTGGTGCAGAAGAACGCCAACAAACTGCCGCCGCTGGAGCTGAATAAGGAACTGGAGGACTGGATCTGGCAGGACAACATGCACTTCCTGCAGGATAAGAACATCTTCGAGCACACCTACTTCACCTTCATGTGGCAGATCTGCGGATATATCCCGCAGACTCTTCTTTCTGTTCAGCCGGACATAACTGCTATGTCGGCTGAACTGTCGACGTCCTTCTTCATGGAGACCTTCATTCACGCCAAGGAGAAGCCGACGATGGTGCAGTGGGTGGAACTCTTGACGAAACAGTTTAACGGCTCGGTCGGCGCGTGTGCCAGGTTCCTGGAAAGGATGGCGGGCGACTCGTGGTGGCCGATACAGATATTGGTCAAGTGTCCGAATCAGATGGTTAGGCAAATGTTTCAGAGACTCTGCATTCACGTTATACAGCGGTTGCGCGCCACTCAGGCACCGCTGTACTTGCTATGTGATGAGGAGAATGACGTGAACACAGTTGGCACCAGGTCCTGCGTCACCAGATTCGTCAGGATGCTCCTGTCTCTCATGGAGCACGCCAAGCAGCACCTGAAGCATCTGACGGAATACTTTAGTTTCCTGTACGAGTTCAGCAAGATGGGGGACGAGGAGACGTTGTTCTTGATACGGGTCCAGGCTATATCGACCATGGTCAACTTTTACCTTGGCCACAAGACGCACGAGTTTGCCGACGCGGTGAGCGAAGAAGAGGAAGAAGAAGAAATTGTTACTGTTGCAACAGAAAAGTTAAGACCAGCGTCCTTGGACAAGATGATCACGCTCATAGCTGCTCTGGTGGAGCGTAGCAGAGGTCCTGACCACAGGTGAGCTATTGCTTCTACAAATCCTGCCTTAAATCCATATTTACATCTGCCAACTTCTTGTACGTATACACATGCAACAAAGATTTTTCTATGATTCCAGACTAGCCTTGTCGTCAGCGGACTTGAATGCCGTGGCCGGCGGCAAGGGCTTTCCTTTCCTGTACCAGCAGACCCGCGACGTCATCAACCTGAACCAAACGCGAAACTTGATACAGTCTCTGTGCAGATGGAACGACCGACTGGCGATACACATCGTGACCATGATCTTCCAGGCGATAACGAAGCACACCGACGTGTGCCAGCCTTTCTTCAAGCTGCTGACACTGTTGACGGAGAGCAACGGGCCTAGCGGACTACCCTGCATGACCCAGCTGATCCTGGGCAGAGTCTGGGAGGCTGCCAGAGTGGCACCGCACGGTGCCCTCGAGTGGCTAGCCCTGGCCGTGACCAGAAGCAAGCTGGCGCATGCCTGGGTGCTGCAGGGTCTGGACACTTGGCTCCAGCACTTTCTTCTGGAACACTCCAATCAGCGCGTTCGCTCAGCCGCGGCATTTCTTCTCGTGTCCCTCGTCCCCTCGACTCACTTCAGGCAAGGTTATCGTAGCGCTCATCGGCTAGGATTGGGCTGCAACACGTCCAGGGAACTTCAACTGTCGCCGGAAGCTACCCTCATACTGCATCAGGTCTACACGGCCCTGCTAAGATTACTTCAACCCGCGAGGCATTACATAGATATACAGACTCATGGTACAATGAAACTCACTGCCTATTTTGCGTTGCTCACGTACTGCGTTGTCTCGAAGACGGAGAAATTGATGGTGAGTGTGGCTTGTACTGAAGAGTACAAGTACTCTTATACTTCATACCGTTGTACTTCAGCTACTGCCATCAGAGACAAGATTACTTGTACTGCGATGGTAGTAGCCGAAGAGCGTTGACAATCTTCTCGCAGGAGCGCGTGCAATGATGAGTTTGATTCGTTTTCAGTTTGGACAGTATTTGAACGACTTGTGGACACTCTTTCATCCGAAACTCTCGGAACCCAGCATTCCAGTGCATCACAACAAGCAAGCCGTGCTATTATTTTGGTATCACGTATGCTCTGACTGCCCAGAGAACGTCGCTATGATACTTCACAATCCGCACATTACGAAGAATATTGCATTTAATTACATCCTGTAAGTTAAGCTGGCCACTTTGCACGACATTCTGTCTGCCTTTTGGATGGGATATTTGTTTAACGATGTTGTCAATTTAATTCCAGCGCTGATCACGAAGATCAGGACGTAGTCTTATTCAACAGAGTGATGCTACCGGCGTACTACGGATTATTAAGACTGTGTTGTCAGCAGTCGCGCACATTCACAAGACAGCTGGCTGCTCATCAAAATATTCAATGGGCCTTCAAAAACATCACACCTCATCCCACACAATATTCTACCGTAAACAATTTTTAGCGCATACTCATTGTATTAGAAATGTTATTTCATTTTCTCATGTGTTTCTTGCTCTGAAATCTTCTGAAACTTCACTTAGGCGGTAGACGAGCTGTTCAAGCTGATGCAGTTATTAGTAGCAAGGCACCCGGACCAAACGGAGCAGGAAGAGGCCGAGATCGCGTCGTTCAGGAGAGGAACGCTATCTTCGTACTTACAAGGACTTGACGGACGTTCATGTTGGGCCACACTTATCTCAGCGTTTCGGTACTTTATGCCATATTCATATCTCATACGCGAACGTTCCATCCATAATCTGCAAAATACTTGAATTTAAACGTTGATAACTGTATAATATTGTGTTTTTGGCGAATTCGGTCGGTGTTATACTTGTAATTACTACAATTCAATGATTTTTAACACGTTTAACGCTGAAGTTTCCGCTCAGGCCGCTTACAACTCGTCTGGTAGAGTAAACGTGTCTGTTAAAATAATTCCTTAAAAACTACATTTATTGCTTTGTTGTCTAGCGCATATTAAAATTTATACTTTTTTTTTTTTGCTAATTATGGCTTTGTAGTATTGAAAAATTGTAAGGGCGTAAATCGTATACGCCCCACGCGGCCTAAACGGAAAGCCTTCAAAAATCGGTCCGGCACGGAACCTGTTAACTGAAAAACATTGACCTTAACCCATTATCTTTCAAATTGTTTTCTTTTAATAACTGCAACCTCTAAATATACAGCTAATTTTATTTATTTTTTTTATTTCTTGAATTGTGGTAGTAATGGGTTAAGTAATGAAGCTGATAACTGTTCAATTTTCAGAATCCTCATCGAGTCAGACGACGATCGCCTCTACGTAGTCTACAACGGCGGTCTGAGCATGGCCTTGGAAGCCTTCCACATGTTACATATCATGTATCATGAGGCGACGGCTTGTCACGTGGCAGGCGACCTCGCCGAGTTGATAGCCATCATCGTCGAGCTCGTCCGCTGCATACGGACCGCCCGCGACGGGCCGGACGCCAGGAACATTCTGGCCAACTGCAAGGAGTGGCCGGACATCCTGCGCAAGCTGGCCACCCTGCTGAACACCTACAACCCGCCGGACATGCGGAATCTGGCCATAGACCTTCTGAAGGAGCTCGTCATGCTCGTGCCCGCCGAAGCTATCCTGATCCTAGCACCATTGCTATCACACTGCCATGCCGCTCTTCAGGAGTCACACGCAGCTGTCCCGCCGGGGCCTTATCTTCCCAGAAGATCGACGCCGCCTGGCAAGATGCCCAGCAGACCTGCCAGACCGATGGTGCAGATGGCCGTCCCGCACTCTCAGCTGGAGGCGTCCAAGGGTGTTGATCCGGAGTACGACAGTGCTCTGCTGGAGTTCTATCTGCCCTACCACGAGCTCATCGACGTCATGTGCAGACTCGCTATCAACAACGACTGCATGACCGACGCGCTGGTCAACTTGAGCGCCATGTTAGGATTCGAGGGTATGTCTTGCTCTTGTTAACACCTGAGTTCGCCAGGACTTACTTGGAATAGTTTGCTATTGTTTATTAGGGTAGCAGGAATCTATACATTCTTCCCTTGCCTTCTTTTACTTGAGTACTCGAATACCTTCATTTCTTCACCTTCCAGGCGTCCCGCTCCACCTGGCGCTCTTCCCAAGACTCTGGCTGGACGTCCACGCCGCGACGCACATTGACCGAAAGCACATAGCGTCCCTACTCTGTTCTTCCTATACGGTGGATTACGTCGACGCGGTGCTGCTGGACGAAAGGTCGTCTCTCGGAGTACCGGCCATCCACGCCTTTCTCAAGACCTTCTTCCCGAAGCTGGCCAGTCACGTCCTCACCGAGCAGACCTGCCTGCTGATAGACAACCTGGTCACCTCTATGACGGCCATGGTGGAGGCCGTCGACATTCAGGCCTCGGCTCACCGACTGACCGGCGACCTTCGGGCGCTGGCCCTGGTCTACAGCAGCAGTACGCGACTGAAGCCGCCGCCCAGTCTTCAGTCGGCCCTGGACACCCTCCTCTCGCGGACCAGGTCCGTGAAGGAGCTCACCCAGCAGGAGGTGGAGGCGCCGTCGAAGAAGCGGAAGTTCAGCGCCAACGAGAACGAGAGCTGCGAGTCCACCTGCAAGTCCGATCAGCAGATAAAGGAGATCGCCGAGGAGAAGAGCCCCTCGGAGATCGACGAGGAGAAGGAGAAGTTGGAGAAAAGTGAGATAGCCTCGATAGACTCCAGTGACGAGAGCGCCACCCTGAAACACAAGGCGAACGCTCTGCCGGAGAACATTGCGACGAGCGTGGCGGCAATCTCCACCAGCCTATCGACGAGCATCAGCACCGTGACGACGACGACCGCGTCGGCGGCCAACAACTGCGCGAATCTGCTGAGATGCTCGTTGACGAACGTTTCCTGGCTGGAGATGCTCGAGAAAACGATCGTCGACCTTCAGGTGATCGTGCAGTTGCAAGCGAAGAGCAATTAAGCTATCTGTCCTTCTTCTGTTTTTTTTTCACACACACACGACAGCAACAGCAACAGCAAACCCCATACCCGAAACAGTGCCGTTCTCGGCCTCTGTCTCTTTCTCTCTCTTCTTCTCTTCTCTTCTCTTCTTTTCTCTTCTCTTCAGTTTTCTTCAATCTTTCCCTCCGTCTATCGCTGCTCGTCACGTGAGTTCTTCGCTTCTGTTTCTTTCTCAAACGGTGCTCCTCGGGCGAGGTTGACCTTGAAGATCCTCTTCCTTCGCTCGCGCTAAGGACGATGCTCCCCGCATGCGACGACGAACGTCTCGCAGGCTAGAGAAAAAGAGGGGGAGGAGGAGAGAGGGGCTCGGCTGGACATTCTCTCCCGCTGTCAATGGCAAAGCGCAGGGGGGAGATTTTTTTCTTTTCTTCTTCTTTTAGCGTGTCTGTGTTCTTGTTCCGGAGATTTAAATGCGTTTGTGTATATGTATTCGGTCATGCGATTTACGTCACGGTATATAACAGATGGACTACGATGTCCTCTCACGTTGTTGCGAGCTAAGATTTTGTGCGCCAGTCTCATTTTTGCCGAGCGCGAGACTCTCTTCATTCGTATTCAGTCACACATACACACACACACACACATCTACTGCGACCGACTCCCACTCTTCGTTCATCAATGTTTCGAGGGAATCCAAAAAAAAGAAAGGAACGTGTTCGTTAGTGCTGTGAGATTACCTGCTCTTGGCGATATCGCATAAACCAAATAGGAGAACGAAAGATTTTAAAAAGGGTGAAAAAGAAAAGGAAAATGGGAAGGAGAGGGAAAGGAAGATGCGAAACGGAAGAATGAAGGAAACCATGCCGCCCAGTATTCAGGAACAGGAATCACAGGATGAGGCTTGAGAATATTTTAAGAGGACGCGCCGGTGCAAAAAAAAAAAAAGAATGCGTATCCGCGTAAGCTTTAATTGTCCTTACATTCGTAACGATTGCAAATTCGATAACCGAGGGCGAAGGAGGTGTTTAAATACAGGGTGTTCGAAATTTTTTATGGCGAACGAGCGGCTGTGCCCGGCAAATCGGGTTTTCCATATTTCTCTCGCGGTTCGAGGTGAGGGGGGCGGACCCTATGTGCATGTTTAGATTTTCCTTTCAATTGCGCGTTTGCTTCTGGACAGAGGTCTACTTGTGTTCTAACTATCGCTAATGTCTTATTCCTCAATTTTTACCGTAACGGGCTCATAATGGTAGTTGATTAGCGAGCGCTTGGATGAAACATACTACTGGTGCGTCAATGGCAAAAAAGCAAAACAACCCCCACCCACGGGAAAGATACAAATCGAAGGGACGATATATTTTAATTGTCATCGTGCTCCACGGCAGAACATGTTTATTTGTGATAATACATTTTTTTTTTTCTGTTACGGTCTCAAAGTAAAACTTGGTAGTTTGTTCTTGTGAGGAGGAAAGGAAAAACGATATAAAAAAAAACATAGCTTTTCAGCGAGATCTTTTGGTATTAAAAAGTGGCTTTCTTTAATTTTCAAATTAAACGAAGCGGGAAGAACGTTATTCCCTTTGTTACATTGTATGTGCACTTTGCATCATGAAAACGCACTGAATTTTTGGATCGTAGTCACTACAGAATATTTGTAAGGAGTAATAATGTTCATATGGCGGTTAAGCAGCTCTCTTTTTGTATTACAAACTATAATATAAAACGGAATAAAGATATCTCACATCACAAATGAACGCTGGTAATATCTCTGAATATAAAATTGGGGTGACATATCTGTACCTTTTAAAGTTATCACTGCACATTCATAAGAAAAAGGGGTGAGAACAAAAAAACAAAGAAGACACATTGCCAATTTTGTCTCAAGTATTTCCATGGAATCATTGGTGATATAGAAAGTTTGATGTGAGATGTATATGTTAAATCTAAAGATACTTAGAATGCATTTACATTAATTTCCTTTGTATTAATTAAGAGCGAGTAAATGCCTTTATATTATTTGGAAATGTAAGTGTTTCGGTGATAATGATGATTGCAACAATGATGATAATAACAATAATAATGTTCACATTTATAAAAGGGATACCAATCAATACGATAAGACGCTTGTGCTTTTTCAACTAATCATTCAATTTTGGAGATGACAAAGACTGTAAACATATTTTGAGTGCACGATTCTTCTGTCATTTTATTATTAGCTGTTATGAATGACACTGAGGTAAAAAGACATAAAAAAAAAGGGAAACGTTTGTAACTGTAGTGTGCGTTTAGACTAATGTATTCATTATTATTAAGATGTATAGTTTTTGAGCAAAATTAAATAAAGCCTCTTGATTTTACCATGCTATCATGTAATAACGTTGTGAATACGATTATTGCACGAAAGGAATAAATAGTACTTCCAGTTCTTTATTCCCTGAATGAAAACTGAAATACTTTGCAGTGCTTCGGATCATGACGCCATTAGATGAAACATGTGCTAACAAAGTCTTTACATCTGTATATTTATTTAGCAACACACTCTACATATTCGATAAAAAAAAAAAATATAAAAGAAGTACGACGTATATTACGTTATATTTATTTTATTTATATATTTATTTAATGTGAAATGTGATATAAAAGCTATATCCCCTTACAACAATGAAACAATAAACAAAGTCGCTCATGACACGCATTAATTAATGGATTTAAACGTGAAAAGTTACGTTTGCCACCGCTTACGTTAACGAGAAAATGTAGGTACAATTTAAGTGTTTTGAATATATTAATAACTGAGGTGTTTGCTACCCTTCATACATGACAGGTCATACTTAAATTTGACGTACGCGCACACGTGTACATATGCGCCTGAGTTGTGTACGTGTCACCGGTTCGTATGTATAGGCACTAATCCGTCTGCTGTAAGGAGAAATATATCGTGATGCTTACCCTTCTTGAACCATGCAACATGAATTTGTAATAAAATCTTTCGAATGGCTAAAGTGGCGTATTTAGTTCTATCTTCTGAGTAGCACGTTATAAACATATATACCACAAGTGCACCAGTGTCAGTGCGATTCGGTGCCGCAATGCTGCTTTCGCTGCATTGCATGCCACTACCCTGAGGTCAGTGCAACGATGTTGTCAGACACGAAGGAGAGCCAACGACTGTTGAAGAGTTCCTGTCAAATTTAACAGCATTCTCTGTAAGCATTGATTCACACACGAAACTTGGGAAATACCGTTGATCAAATTGAATTCGTCATGGACACCACACGCTCGCCTATGGATAACCTTTATAAGATGCTTTCCGGCTTTAGTGCTGGTCAGGACAAGGCCCTTAAGCAAGGCATATACAATGCATTGGCACTGTTCCTCCTCTGCATTGTTTCAGTAGCTGGTTATGGCCTATACATAATTTTAAGTCCCTTCGTCAAGCCACTCGTATGGGCATTACTCTGTGGTTCAGTATTGTTCCCTTTTAAGTGCTCTTTGACAACCACAGTGCAATCATGGTTTGACAAGATTGAGAAATCACATAAACCATTTGCATTAAATGTTGCATTGCTACCTATACAAATTATAGATCTGACATCAGAGCTATTAGGGTCAATGATATGGAATTATGTCAATTATATCATTGCAACGATTACAACAGGAACGGTATTGCTAGGAGGATATTATTATACGCCTAGCTTATTATCATGCTCAATGTGGAGAATACTAATGGTGTTCAATGCCATTCTTGGTTTCTTCATATCAACATGCAATATTTATATGGTATGCAATGATCTTATGGAATTTTAGTACATGTAGTAAATATTTTAATTTTATTTCAGATTGGTATCATATCAATTGGTTATTTATCCGCACTCTACATATATTGGACACCAGAAAACTCTAAACATTTCCGCTATTCATCTTTTATTTTATGGCTAATGATCAGCCTTTACCTATCAAATATTTTTGGAACATGTCAAGTATTAGTTTTTGTTACACTGCAACTATTGTACCTGGCAGGATTTGCGTATGAAGTTATAGACATTATGGAGAAAGAAGAAGTAAATGGAAAAACGTTGACGTTTGCGGAAGCAACGTGTTTCGCACTGACAAACAGTACAGTTCCTGAGAAAACTAAAGATACTGTACAGAAATTAAAGTCAGAAATGTCAGATATATCAGAAATATCAGAAAGTTTTACCAAAGTTGATTCAACTGATACAGAACAGAAACCTGTTCTTGAACCAATTAAAAGGTCATTATCACTTACAACAAAGCTAGATAAAAAATCGCTTTCTTTGGATCAAGGCTCAACGTTTTCTTCGACAAACACAACGACGACACGTAAATTAT
This sequence comes from Anoplius nigerrimus, assembly GCA_914767735.1. Lineage (NCBI taxonomy): Eukaryota > Metazoa > Arthropoda > Insecta > Hymenoptera > Pompilidae > Anoplius > Anoplius nigerrimus. Next base: position 1,930,571 of record OU612086.1, read on the forward strand.
TGTCATCGTCCAATAATACGCGTGATCGATATATATTAAGGAGATTAAAGAGTGAATTACGAATGTCCTTAGATACTGAGGATAACAAAGTAGACAGTGATAAGTACATGTATGGGGCAGTCTATGCTTGCATCGGTATGCTTCTGTGGAAACATAAATGGATAGTACATATGTTAGTCATACCTCTTGGGTATTACATGGTAAAGAAAGTTGGCAGTTACTTTGGTTTTTGGAACCTGATACGGCAACAATGTAAGGTTGTTGTCGAAATAATAAAAAGTTGGTGTGTGGACAGACATCAGGCTCTTTTGCCAGCTAACATACGGGGTTTGTATAAAGTGAGCATTGTCATTGATAAGCAAATGACCAAAATGCTGAAAGGATCTGTAGATGCAGTGGCCACTGCAGCTGTTATTCTAGGCCTTTTAGTTTTTACCACCTGTACATCCATCTTTATATCTATACAGGTAGTTTACTGTATACTATTAGAAACATATTGAAGTTCATGACAATAAATTCAATTTACTTTATTTTTGAGGTTTATGCAGAAGGTATGCATCTTATACAAATGACAGGAGAGATTCTTAATTCTTCACTGGTGAATAATCCAGATATTGATTGGGTACCTGAAAAGTGGGAGGAATCTGTTAACAGTGTTCTAGACAACGCTTATACATATGGACGGACTGCCATTTCGGATGGAGTATGGCATCAAAGTTTATTCGCTAAATCCCAAATTTTAGTATAACGTTTTATTTCATACGTTGTGTCTTTCAGATAAGAGGTCTTGTAAAAGATCTTGAGCCCGCTAAAGCCGAGCAGATGGAGAAGAAAGTATTGGAACTATGGGATAGACTGTATCAGGCATGGATGATGTCAGATGAAGGTCCTGATCTTATTGGACCTACTGTTGACATCTCGGCGGCTTATTCTGTCTTAGAAAGTTTTAAAGATAGCTTCGGCAAAATGCCACTTCGTGAGTAACTTTGTATATCGAACAGCTGCTTTAATTAAATGTCTGTTCTATATCAGTAACTTAACAACCTTTTAGAGTTATTTAATATGACGAGCATACAAAACTTTGCCAAAGAAAATGTTGGCATTCTAATGTCTGTGTTAGACTCTGTGTGGGCCATAGTCAAGGGAAATATGTCTGTAATATTAAGTCTTTTAACGGAATTGGTTTATATCGTGCTTATGAGTGGATCAGCAGTACTGAACTTTTCTTTAAGTATGGTATGTACACCTTTCATAGAACACGAATACATCATATTGCACATTACGAATAAGAATTTGACTGAGATAAAATTCACGATCTTTACTTGACTTGAATTTGTATAAAATAAGTACAGTAAAGTACTATAACAGATAATACATATTTCAGGTAGTCTTTTTTACAACATTATTCTACCTCCTGAGTTCCAGCGGGAAGACTTATAAGCCAATCGAGTTGACAACGTTATTTAGTCCTATCAGTTGTCACAGGTAAGGTCCGCTCATTTCATTGAATTTTGTGATGTCTCGCATATGTTCGTAATGTAATCAAATCATCTTTCTGTTATACAAGCACATCTCACGTACAAGGGTATGTCACTCATCAAAAAGCTGCATGTCGTACGCTCGTTTATGCCAAATTTCCGAAAACATATTTTTCTTTTACAGATTTGCCATGGCTTTGCAAGAAGCAGTGATCGGCGTTTTTGCCGCAACATTTAAACTGGCCTCATTTTTTGGCATGTGGACGTGGTTTATTCATAATCTATTTCAAGTGAAAATTGTTTACTTACCATCGGCCTTCGCCACAATACTGGGAGCAGTACCTTTCCTGGATGCTTATTTCGCTTGCATCCCAGCAACGATAGAACTTTGGTTCACCAGAGGGTCAATGGTAGCCATACTGTTCTTCATGTTTCACTTCATGGCCTGCAATATTGTTGTCAGCGAATTTTATAAAGAAATCAAAGGGTGAGTTGTATGAAATAAAGTTTCCTTAGAATTTACCTCGTGTTTACTAGTCTTACGCACAGTGTATATTGTTTCTGAAATGTTGTTAATGTTGTACATATTGATTGCTATGTTTTGCAGTGGAGGACATCCGTACCTGACTGGCCTATCGATAGCGGGGGGAATATTTTGTCTGGGAGTAGAAGGTGCAATCTTCGGTCCATTGCTACTATGCTGCATCATGGTAGCAATAAATTTGAGTCGACGCTATCTTCACTCACCTTCGGAAGATGTGATGAAGACCTATTCTCAAATGCAGAAGGGCATGTGAAAGTACGGATCTAAAAGTATCGTACGTCTAGAAATGATTGATGCTGATACAGATCTGTTACCGCATAAAATGCGATGCGTCTAATTTTGTTGACGTAATGCTTACCGTCGACGGAGAAAGAAAATGTTTGCCTTACTAATTCTATTGTGTATGAAGATGTTGCAAGCTGTTGCTAAAGCGTACAAAACATATATGTATATTTATTGCGGCTTTTACATTCTTCCATGCACATAGTCCGCGAGACTAACAATCAATGTGATAATATGAATCTCGTCGTACTCTACTAAGTAATGACGGCCTGACGCTTACTAGAATACGTCTATGTTTAGCATAGAGACTTTATTTATATCAGCGACTAATAAAATGTTACGTTGAAAACTATACAGTGTATTAAATTCCCTTACCGAACGGAGGTACTTGCTTTTATATTGTCTCGATTCAGTGTTGAATTCGTACATTCGCAAAAATACATTTTTTAGTCTGTAGCTTCTCACGATCATAAGCTTATCAAGAGAATTTGCCTACAGCTGTCATGCTTGTAATGCACTTGTTCTGTCATTGCTGCAACTTCAAGGAAGCGAATATTTTTGTAAAGCCTATACGCGACACAATGTAACAAGAATATAATTGGCAAATTTGACAGTACTCTATTACAACGTGTCGATAACTTCAGTACTTATGGAGATACCAACATGGATATATATCACTTGTGGTGTATGTGCAATTGTATTAATTGCTTTAATTGGATATGAAATATATATGCATTATGATAACTATTTTTTGCAATTACCTCCACAACGTAGATGAAAAAGGGTAAATTAATATAATATCACACTTTTTTTTATTTGTAATAGTTTGGGACTGATAAATCAACGTCTCTCTAGAAGAAGCTTGCTGGCATCGAACGGAGTTCTGTCGGCTTGATAAATGTCAGATAATGTGGTTATTCTCAACTGCTTCCGCAATAATAAGGATGTCGTCGATTCTTGTGCATGAAAGATGACTTTCTTCGTATTTTCGAACATGTGGAAGCCGTTCTCTGAGAAGCGACCGCGAATACTATCCACCTCCAGCCAGACAAATAAAGCTATGTTACTGGCAGTCAATTCAATCTCGACGTCAGCGTAGTTCGAGAATTTTCCTGGCAAAATACGGTTGTCAACCCTTGCCTGTAACAGAAATTTCAGAATGATCTCAGTACAATAAATCTTCTGTTAATTTGTGTCTTCTGTTTCGAAGTTATTCATGTTATTACAGGATTGTAATGCATATAATTAAAAACAATACGTACCTTAACATATGCGGTAACCATGTTTGCTTGCTTTAATGCAGTAGGATATATATAATTGATTGGAGCTATAAAATCACCGGTTGAATTTGCAAGAGTGAGGGTAACTATACAATTTTTCTTTCCCGTTTCTAACGAGCCACAACCTGCTTCAACGAGGAACATGTTTAGCCAGACGGACGCAATCTCTTGTGCACTGTTGGGTTCCTATAAACATTAAAGACTTATAGTATTTTGAAGAATAGCTTGGCTACGTTTCTTCTTATACACGCACCACCGTTATTCCTTCGAAGACTTTTGCGTAAATCGGTTTAGTAGAGTTCCACAAGTACACATGCATCTTCAGCACACAATCCCGTATTTCACGCAATTCGTCAGAAACTACGTGAAGCGATACCTCACTAGACACTGACATTCTAGAAGTTACAATGATGGGCGCGAAGAAATTCTGTGCGTAATAATGAAGCATCTTCCAGCGTCCACCGAATTCTATAAATCATATTTTTCGTGAAACGAGAGCATATGTTACTGAATCAATATTTTGACAAATAAATAATGTTAGGATACTGAAGTAATACGTTATTTTCCTAGCGTACCTATAGACGACCATGAAGGAGCTTGCCACACATCGTTTAATTGCCAAAAAAGTGCCCCCATTGTCATACCTTCCCCATTCTCAGACAATTTTGATCTTAACTGCCTGTATAATTCGGTCTGAATCTGTATCGAAACCGCTTGATTTATTTGACTTAAATAAATGTAGTCAACGAAATTTGTGAGAGGATGACCAGTCTTGGGGATTTTCAGATTCTTCGAGATGAGTGCCCTCATCAACGGATTTCCCGCTGGCAAATGCTGGCGATGTTGCATAAATTCACTGTCCAGTCGTAGATCATCGACTCCTTCCGCAGCTGTAGCTAACGTATAGATGGATGGAAGTGACTGGAAACCATACTCAGACGAAAACCTTGCGTGCGGATACTGGTTTATGTCCCAACCGTTCCTAATGTAGTTATAGTAATGGACTGAAAACAGGAAAAATAATTGATTATATATTTGTATGTGTCTTATTTCAACCGTAAAAAGTTAAAGATAAAAGTACAACAGTAAGTCAAGCAGTGGTCCGTCACGGAAAGACGTTAAAAGTACAACGAGAGAGCGGGAGAGGACAAAACTGAAGACGTAACTTAGCAAGTTAGCAACAACTTAGACTCCTCGTGAGGACGGCGTAAGGTGTTGAAATATGTAGAGTAAATTCAAAAATATATATCGGAAATTTTGAACCACAACGAGGGCTTTTTAGATTTAAATTAAAGTGATTATACATTTTTTAAATAAGCATTGAAGCATCTTACCGTCTCCGTATAAATTGGAATAAGGATTTACTCCAGTATAGTTGTAGGTCTTTGTATATCGTCCGTTACTTGGACTAGATACTAAGAATGGTCTATTCGGATCGAGTTTTTCCACTAGCTTCTTTAATAAATACACGTATAATTTTATGTAATCATCCCTGTACACTTTTCTGTCGCCAGTTCCATACCAATTTCCGTAAAGAGCCGCCTCGTTCTCGTTGTTACCTGCCCAAAGTACAACGCTGGGATGATTGTTCAGCCTCCGTACATTCTGCTGAACTTCTTCTTTGACGGATTCTAAAAATTCTTCTGTAGTCGGATACATGGCACAGGCGAACATAAGATCCTGCCATATCATTATCCCGTATTCGTCGGCGAGGTCGTACAATAAATCCGATTCGTAAATTCCACCACCCCAGACTCTCAGCATATTCATATGTGTGCTCTTAACTGATTCCATTAGTTGTCTGATTGTATCCTCGTCTGCAATTGACTCTGGGAATACGCTAGATGGAATGTAATTGCTGCCCTTCGCGAATATTGGAATGCCATTTATGCGAAAATAGAAGCTTAGCCCTTTCTCCAACGGTTCTTCCACAAGTTCGACTGTCCGAAATCCTACACGTACAGCTCGGTGAGCAACTTCGTGTGGAGCGGAGATTGTTGTCAGTAGATTGTATAAGTTTTGTTTCCCGTAACCGTTTGGCCACCATAGTTCGACCATATCCTAAGCAAAAAAAGTAGAAACGACCGTGAAGAAAATACGATTGAATGGATTAAGTCACACATTACCTCTGGCACACTGAGTAAGACTGTGATAGACCCTGATTGTTCGTGAGTTCCCATACGAACAAAAGTATGACTACTGATCTTGTACGTGTTGTTAATGTGTATAACAGAGGTTGCATCAATGTCCATGATTTCCTTTCTTTCATAGGTCGATAAATCAAAAAATGCTTTTGCCATTACATACCAAAGTTTATCAAATTTGGATTTTTCAATTACAGTAGAAAAGTCTGTGATGAAAATCTCCTTTACAGCTTGTAATTCTACACTTTTCCTGTAGCAAGCAATCAATTATTCAGTATGCAGTAACATATACGGTATAATTAAAAAAAAAGTTATTAATTACCAGATTCCCATGGAAGGAAATGCAGGGCCCCAATCCCATGAGAAACTAGCTTGCATTTTACGAATATGATTAACATGACATATTCCATTGTACTCTTGTGGTACACATATGGGTAGTACTGGATATGTAGCGTTTTGTTCAACAAATAATCTTTCTGCTTCTTTAACGGGTGATGTGAATGATACAGAAATATTATTATTGCTTAGCTGGAATACATAGTTAGGATTATCAACTGAGAATTATCATTAAAGCATGAGACCGTACCTTTAAATGTTTCTTTACATCAAAACTATGTCTTAGAAACATATTTGATGTCTCTCCAATTTTTACATTGTTTAAATGAATGGTAGCAAATGTGTCAAGACCATGGAAGACTAATACAATTTTTGGCAAGCTTAAAAGTTGTTGAGTTACTGGAAATTAAGGTGTAATTAATGTTTCTAATTAGCTTCATTAAAAAAGATGATACTTAATTTTTAAGGAATGTAGTTGTTTAAAATAATTACTGTCAAAATTTTTTGAGTAAATGACAGTTTTGTTTCCTATCCAACGATTTTTTACATCGTTCCCTCCAATTAAATTATTTGGAATCAAGTTTTCCTTGAACAAATCTGTAAAAATTCCACCAGGTACCACAGCTGGGAACGTGATTTCTAATGAAACAAATAATAAAAATTTGTATATAAAGTTGTTTTTCATGAATAATATTATTATGAATTTGCTTAAAAATATGAAGATATTACCATAATCGCAATCATTTGTAAGCGTATCATCTGTAACAATTGAATAGTTAAAACATATGACTGTATTTACGATTAATTATTAGATTCACTATTTCTTGCTATATATGGATTTGATATCTTTTACTATACTTACTGCAGGATTTAATACTGCCAGTCCATTGACCATCTAAGGTTATGGATTGTCCATCAACATAAATAAAGAATAAGAATAAGCTCACTTTGATAAATGTCTTCATGTTATTTTCAATGAGTGATGGACCTATGAGAAATTAACAAATATACTATGTTCAATAATGCTGTAGGAAGTTGACATTGGCTTTTGCATGTTATTCCAATGTAGCCAAATCTTTTACTGAAAGTGATGCAAAGCAGGCCTGAGAGGAGGGTGTATGTGATAATTTGATCGGTATTATCGAAGAAACATAATACGATTTTAGCTTGCTGATCGATTACCAAGGTAGACAGACGATAAAAGACGCATACGAAAACATCTATGTGTTTTTATCTAATATAGTACCAGATATTATCAGGCTAGTATCTATAGCAACAATATACATTGTATGATATCATCACCATGTAAAGCATTGTCAACAACGCTTTATATAAGTTTGTAATCTTCGGAGAAAATGATTAAATCAAGCATAAATAAGGTTCAATGCATATTGAAGTTATCACTTATTTTTTTTCGAAAAATTACTTTTATTTCCCAAGAATGACTTGTATCGATATAAAAATATATATGTTCTAAATGTATAAATTATTGTACCTTATACTGATGTCGCTCTTTCATTCAGTTTGTTGAGTACCACTCAGTGAACCAAACAAACATAATTAGGCCAAATCTATTGTGGAAAATTATGACATACGTTTATCACATGTCAAACTGACTTAGACACCTTCCTAGCGTGCTACATTCTTTATGTTATGAGATAGATGTTCGTATAAAAATTAATGTAGTGCAAATTTTACATTTTCGTATGAACTTGGATTAAATGCAATTTAATGCTTTCTTAATAAATATCGTGCTCGTTCTGTAGAAAGTTTCAAGATCCATGCTTTCCTTTTGCTTGAAACATCAAAAGACCGCATCCGCCAAATAAAGTAAAGAGAAGATCGCACTAAACTGAAACATAAATGGAATGCCGATAAAAATGCAACGTACACAATTCTCTATGTACATTAAGCGCAATTAACCGCCACACAAAACACACAGGCACTTCTTGTCTCACTATTTGATTGCCTCTATCCACCGATGCAAGCTTTGATTGTACTTTATCGTGTCTTAACTATAATGAGTAAATGCTAATTTTCTTTATATAAACGATAAACGACATTCATCGTTTCCTCTTTCTGTTGTTGTACGTCTTGCTGCTCGTCGCAAACTGGGACTTGTAGTTTATATCAGAGTCCGCTTGTTCGCTAATCGGTCGAAAGCAGCTAATTGGCGATGTGGGCAAATTGCCGACTAAGTTAATAGTCGTCTCTGCGAGAAAGAAAGTTATTCTGTGTTATAGGTCGCTTACGAGTACAACTTTCGCTTCAGCTATGTGAATATGGTTGCAATATTGAGGATTAAACATTATTCATACAAATCTACTATCCGTAGGACTTACCGGGCGATTGATCGCGTTCTCTGTGCTTGCGCTGCAAGCAGCGATTCACGTGCTCCTCGTATTCCGTACAATCACTCGTTTTGTACGCAGAACAGATGCTACATTCCAAGAGGATTCGACGATGTCCGTCAGCATTACTTTTCGCAGAATTCCGTCTGCCCTGTGTAGAGTTTCTTCTTTCCGATCTTGTATTCACTTCGTAGGGTCTGCACTCAGCCGCATGCATCTCTATCTTGTCGTTCGGAAAATTTAAGAAGCAAATTGGGCAACTTGTTTGGCCACTAGAGCATCCGGGCATATTCAAGGTGGTGGGTGCTTCATCATCAGTATCCTGAAAGAAGATAATTGATATCAAATTTTTTAAATCGGTGGCGTATATTTCAATCAATGTGTAAACTCCGTAATCGGTTGACTTGTCAATAGAATTGTTAAGTTTTACTAACGGCTAATAGTCTATCTTCCTCTTCTTTCTCCATTCTCTTCTTCTCTTCCGCTTCGCGACACCTTTCCAGTCGAACTCTACACTCCTTCTGCTTCAGCAATAACAGTTCCTTATATCTTGCACCTTTTTCTATCTCCACTCTCCGCGATTCAAACTGCTTCTTACGCTCATTCGCCAATTCCAGCAGTTGTCTTTTGTGAAACTCTTCCTTCCGCTTCTGTTCTTCCACGGCCTTCCTCTCAGCCTCCTCCTTCTTCGCTTTAGGATTCCTCATCCTGGAGGCTTCCACTTCCTTCAGCATCGAACACTGCTTCTGCAATCGTATCGACAAATTCTTCATTGGCATTGGCTTGAGTTCGACCTTCGCGCTTTCTACTCTCGATGTATCTTCATTCGTATTTTCAGTTTTCCCCGGTCCATCAGACTCTTGTTCCATACTCTGAAGCTTCGCTGGATTACTCTTAACTTTCGCATGCGATTCGCTGGCTTTCAACGTGAGAGATCGCAGTTTTCTGCTTTTATTCGCTGGATTAGGAGGGATTATTCTTCGCGGATAACTACAGCTAGGACTGGCAAGATTATTTTCCGTAGGTTTACTCTTCTTCCTCATGGCAGTGACTTCTTCGAGCTGCGCGTCGTCCACATCCACAGGACTGCTCTCGTCAAGAGTAGTTCCTGAAGAACTTGGCTGTTCCGTATCGAGTGCGGACGAGCGCGTTGTTCTGATGAGCCTCGCTAAAGATCTTCTTCTCTTTGCGTGCACGAAATATTCTTTCTCATCGCTGTCGCCGTCGTCCGTGCTCTCTGACCTCGTCCTTGCAGTCGTTATACCAACGTGGGCCTTGCGCTTGCACGTTCGACCTTGACTATCATTGTCCGCGAGTTCGCCACTACCGTGCTCGGCGCTCGTTTCTTTCAATGGATTTTTCTCCAAACTACCGTTTGCGGCGCCCACCTACAGAAATGCCGAAAGAAAGGATTAGAATCAGTGAGCAGACAGAATGAAAGTAGTACGTCTTGTTTTTTTTTTTTAAAGAAATACGATTTATTTGAAATGCTTTTATTGCGATTTACAATGTCAGTGACCGTTGCCTTGTAAACGCTCAGGTTGCGTACATGGGTCTGCGTAAATGTTAATAGCGTTGCGCGGGGTAACTTTAACGTGACACGGTGTAGGTCGGGGCTTTCACATTTGTACAACCTTAAAATCTATATTTAAACTACACACTGTGTTCGCAGCCCCGTGGCCAACTTCCGTGTCAGCGGTAAACATATCTCTGCGCTGATGTCAATAAATTTATTACGACCTGCTCTCATACAATTCCTTAGAAAAGTCACTTTGTTCTCAAAAATATTCTAGATTTGATTCGCTATGCGTAGTATGTTTGCAAATCAATGCTCGTAAGACATGTACCAGGAGATTGGTAAAGTTGCGCATCAATCGTTTCCGTGAAAACAAAGATCAAGGTATAAATGTCTTACATTCTAAACGAACAGGAGCGCGTAACATGTTCAAGAATATACACAGTTCACCTTTATTATCACACAGAGGCAATGATCAGGATGATTATTGAATAAAATTAGTTTTTTTTTCCCATGGCACAATGCTACAATGGAAGAGTATTGGCTCTCAACGCAAGTGGTTTTTTTTTGTTGATTTAAGAGGAAGAATTTTTACCGGACATCCGTTAGCGGAATGACCGATACATTAGAGATTGTGCGGAGGTACCCACCTGAATGGGTGACCCCCACTGAAACTTTGGATCAGCGGTACGATGCCAACTGTGCCATAAATCAGCCATTTCTTTCATATGGGCGCTCAGCTCGAGGATCGTTTTCTCGCGTTTCTCAGGAGTTTTCGCTTCCCTGCATTGTCTGAAGGGCACACGCTCTTGAACTGGACGTCTAGCAGGTCCTTGTAAAGGCACGTCATTCTCAGAAGCAGGAACATCAAGTGGGTCAATCCTCCATCTATCTAGCAACTGACTGTGTTCTAGCTGAGCATCTACTTTTGCGTCCATGGAGGACAAGCTCTGAGAATCTTGGGATACGCTGTGAGGGCTCAGCGCCATGTACTTATTTGTACAGCGGTTGTTGTCCCTTGTCTTTAAATGGTCATGCAAACGCTCGTACACCTCATCCCTGTCCGCACTCTTATGTCTATTCACTGAATTTTTTAGATCATACATCAACTCCGGACTACTTGATCCACACGTGGAAATTCGATCATAAGCTGTAGGCGATGCATGACCTGTTCTGTAGGTGTAGTTTGCCTTTGGTAACTCAATATGGTCTTTAGATTCCGAATCTTGAGGAGAGGTAATCTTTGCAACGTCCTCTGACTTATAACTGTTGGAAGATTGTACGCTTTCCTGAAATTTTTATTTTATATTTCATATTTACATAATCGCTTATACGCTACTGAGCACGACTAACCTTCTGCGCATTCTTGCTCTCAGCACCCATCTTTGCCATGTCTTTAGATTCACTAATGAAACCAAGGATAGCTTTCATATCCTTGTACGTGTACCCTGGCTCATACATTCCCATTCCTGAAATTGTCCAGGACCAACAATGTCTTATAAACAATTAACAATATTGTAAATATACTATCACTCTAGCAGATGCAACTAACATGGCAACGTTTATGCACAATTTCATGAAACATCGTAACTGTCAAACGATAGCATACCCGAGAGTTCACGTCTCATTTCCGCCTCTTCCTCTTCAATTTCCCTGCTCGTTAATCGTTCGTTTTTCTCTCGCTCCATGTTGTCTGACATCTTTTATCCTCTGGTGACGTCCGTATAATCTCAGAGCGTTCGTTCCATGAATGGACGTGAATTGTTAACCTTTCGTAACACGGAGAAAGCACAGGTAACAGGCAGACATGCTACATTGGGAACTGAACGACGTCTGGGAGCATATCTGCAGTTCTGCTCGTGTTACGTCAATTCAACTTGGAAAGAATCGACGCAAATTTTGTCGATAGTGAATCGCAATCGCGTACTGGCAATTCGAACGGTCAACAAATTCTTACTTACGGGCACTTGTACCTTACAAATTCACACCTCGTTCGAAGTTGATCATTCTCCTAGCGTCGTAGCCGACGTGTGTACGTCAAGGACATTGGCACATAAAGGAGTTATGACAATGTTCGTATCTCGATAAAGCCTAGCACAGATGCACTTTTGCATTTTCTGCGAACGAGGGGACACGATGGAGAATGTTGAAAGTCAAGCGAGATGTGATCGATCTCCTATCGGCGCGGCATACATGTCAATTGACAAATGGCACGGCCGACGCTTTCATGAAAAATTGCATTCAGAGGAGTCGGTCAGGCACTGCGAACGAAAACAATGCCGAACTTAACCCTCGACTCGCACAGTTCTTTCATTGCATGCATTTCATTCGGCTCGAGGAAAATGTAACTCGGAATTGTTGAGAGCAGAAAAAGAGTAAGAAGTTGGGGGTAAAGGTAAAGAAAGACGTGTTCCTCACCGATTTGCATGAAACTTTGCAGAAACATAAATTTTTGCATAAAAATAAGATCTGTAAAAGCAAAAAAGGCCGCTCGCGTTTAATTAAAAAGTTATTAAGCGTTAAAGTTTAGTTATAAAACCTGCCTTACCGGCAGTGCGAACGCTATCTGCGCATGCGCACAGACATTTTTGCAGGTAAAATACGCGTATTTGATATGAAATAATATTGAATTGGCGAAGGCTAGGTGTGGGCAAGGCTTCCCTTTCATAATGTTTAAGGCGTAAAACAGGCAACGATGGATTATTCACCTTCAAATGTTCGTCAAACGCCTCTTTTCGTTTCCTTGGCGACAATTGTCCCTCAAACTTAGCCCAAGCCTGAACTTGACATTTTGTTTGGCTGGAGACATTATGAACGGAGAGCCTAGCCTACACCCAGCCCGCAAAAACATTATGAAAGGGAAGCCTTGCCCACACCTAGCCATAGAAATAAAATGAAAATTGAGATTTGGCTGAAAAAAATCTAGACCTAAACCAACTCTCAAACCATTTTTTGATTGAAAACCCTTAAATATTATGAAAGGGAAGCCTTGCCCACACCTAGCCTTCGCCAATTCAATATTATTTCATTTCAAATACACGCGAATTAGCCGCAAACTTCGCCGTGCGCATGCGCAGATAGCGTTCGCGCTGCCGGTAAGGCAGGTTTTATAATAAACTTTAACGTTTAATAACTTTTTAATTAGACGCGAGCGGCAACTTTTGCTTTTACAGATCTTATTTTTATGCAAAAATCTACCATTACACGAAGTTTCATGCAAATCCGTGCGGAAGGCAAGTTATCGTACCTTTACCTAAAATTCATATGGGTTTTGCATATTTTACATCCTCGGTTTGTATAGAACTTGTAACATTTTCAATTTTGACAAATGTCAAATTTTAACTTTCAACAATCAATAAATGTTTGTACTGGGTGAAAAATATTTTTGATGCGTCCCTGATCGGTGTTTTAATTCATATTCCCACATAGAGTGTCGTTGCCTCACAATTTTCCGTTCAACCGGTAACGTTGGACGTGACACGAAAATGGTAAGGAGGCTCGAGAGCCCCCGAGCGTGTGACAACATTCACCGACGAGATATACTTAAAGACCGCTCACCTTATGGGACTTTGTGTCGCCCGAAAATTGAGCCGTACTGGGACGCCCTCTCGGCGTATAGAGCGGCCGAATCAGGAAACTCAAGGCAACGCAACGAACTCACTGATTCCAGTTTTTACACCAAGTTACGAAGAATTGCGAAGAACCACTGCCGTGACGATCGTGGTGGGGGAAAGTTCAGATGTGTGCTGTCAGTCAGCGAGTCGTCTACTATCATCTACTATGTATCGAACGGAGTCAAAGAATGAGCTATGGCTCTGACTCTTCTCCGGCACGATCGCATGCGTGTTTCCTTTGACATAAGCCAGCGGTATTAAAATGCTTTTTCGTCCCTAACCTAACCGATGATCTGATAAAGTATGTTATTCGAAGGGTGTAGTTGGATGCTGGGGTCAAAATAACATAATATAACAATTATAAATCGAAAACGTCATGCGATAGCTCATTAAAAAATACCCATTTTCATCACGTTTTAACTTTCAATCTGGAAGGGCAAGGGGCAGTAGGTTGTAAATTAAAAACTTTCGTTTTTGCTCATTTCTAAAAAAGGGGTGTCCGTGAAAAAATCAAGAAACTCCTTTCTGGCCGTTTCTGGCGTGTTAAAATTAATTTGTAGAACGATTTTTCATGCATCCTTTATAAGATAAGTATATTATGCAATATTCAATGCTATGAGATGGGGTACAATAAACAAATATAGGTGCTAAGAAAACTGCTAAAACAAGGAGAATATGTAGTAATGGCGCTTGTTATTTTATGCTAAAATATTTGTAGGTCCGCTAATATTATCGGTTGCACAACGGCAAAACGTCTTTTTTCTCAGTACTACTCTCTTTATTATTAATTTCCTTTAGTTTATTATTATTATTATTTTGTCGTTTCTTTCTTTTTCTTCCTTTTTTTGTGCAGCTTAATCTCTCTGTATTTTATCCTTTATTTTTATTTTTCCTAGAGATAAGTTAACATAATATTTAGGTTAAGTTATATTCAATTAGATATTAAAGCCAGTTTCTTTTTTGGACCCATGTTCTGCAGCCCCCCGCATAAAACAAATGCGGTGCATGCACCGAATTATATTTCATCTAATGTTCAAGCGCATTTAATGTTAACCGGGCCGATTCAAACCTTCCCACTGCTGCGTTCCGCGACACGTACACACTTTCATTTACACTTTCGGCATCTGCGCACGAATCCAATACTCTCAAGATCACTAGGCATAGGGACACCCCTCCTTCATGCGATTGTCATATTCTTGACGATTGTCATATTTTCGACGTATTCTTTACGAGCATTTTTATGTTTTTCTTCTTACAATGTATTTGTACAAGAAAAACATTAATATATATGCGAAATGTCTAATAGTAAATGTAATTGGCCGGCCTCAGGATCCAATGGTGACGATTCAAACTCCTCACCTGAGTGAAATTTTTCCAATCCTGCATACATTTTTATTAACATTTATTAGCAGCCAAGTTTTAAGAGTTCGCGGTGGCGATACAGTGGAGGCCCGATGAACTTTTCCTGAGATCTGCCAGATAAATTTTGACGCTTAAACCCCACCACTAGGCGGGATCCCCCTCGCATTCGGCAACTGTCACGCCTGATATCGCAGCGTAATTCCTTTGAATACTAACGTAATGTGGTGAAAAGTTCATAATCTTATAAGTAATGTAAGGTGATTTTCGAGGAAACAACTACTATTCTGTATAACTCTGACTTTCGTTGCGTCTGCTCTCCTCTACTACTCAATATGCTATATCCCTTGTCCGTCCGTGTCGGGCTGTGTCCGTGCGGTGCCGTCCGGAAAGAAACGCGCTTCGCGTCTCCCCTCGTGCAAATCCTGGCTCGGTGACGTCAGCGGCCGCCAGCTCTAGCGTCCATTGACATGCGCCGGTTTGCGTTTGTTACAGCAACGACTATGTACATATGTACGAACGTGTAATATGTAAACGTTTTAATAAGTACAAATATAAACCGAGTTGTACTGTGTTTGGTCTCATTTTACTCGGAATAATATTATTAATGTTTTGCCTTCAGTCCGTCTTTTTTCCTTATCAACCGTTTCTACTTCTGATCATCCGTATCGGCAAAAAGCAAACGACGAATTCGATTACAGTAGATTTTCTATGTATATGAGTCCGATTTGAGCTACACGATATCTGTCCACGGATGCCCCTTTAACAAACAGCGGTTGTCGTCGGCCGGGCGGTTCCCCGTCGCTTGTATCGCAGTGGCATTTTTTGATGCTGACAATTGAACAGCGACGCGGTCTATCGGTGAGACACTAACCCTAGTTAAGAAATCAAAAATTGTTAATTGCAAATTTTCGGTAAAAAGAAGTTTACTGGTATATTGGAGACGTTTTTCTAATAAAAATAAGACCAAATACGAAATGGTTACGACACTTGGTTTCGCTATTCTGACTTGTCAAACACACTGTCGCCTAAACGTCGCGAGATCAATGTGGTGTGAAGAAGGAACTTCTATTCGATGTGAATCAAGTACCTGGCGGATGAATCGACGCTTACCGTGGAGCTGGATGAGAAACAAAGTTTTCTTGAGTGGAATGAATGTCCCCTATTCGTTATAAGCCCATTTGTCGGCATTTTTTTTGCGTCTCTTACCGTGTAGGGACACCATTGGCAGGTGCCTCCTCACAAACTCACACAGGGATCCTGCTACAGTTTAGACGGCTTTAAACTCCTCATACGCAAATAAAGTGGCAAGAAATTTTATATGTAAATAGGAGTTTTAATTAGTAACAAAATATAACCCGATTGGTTTCGTGTTTGGTCTCATTTTACTTGGCAAAATATTAGCAATAAGGTACTGACATTTTTATTCATAAAAAGTCAAAGTTGTAAAAATTTCTTCGCTGCACTAGTGTTGCCTCATCGTCATGTGGCATTCAATCATTCAACAATGTCTTCACCTTCACTCCCTCTTTCTATATCAACTGTCCCTACGTTTGGCGGTGTCGGCATATTACAAAGAGACGGGCGCGTGGCCCAGCGTGGCCCAGCGTGGCCGGCAACGTGGCGCAGAGACGACATTCGTGTCAAATCACCGGATGTACGAGCAACGGAGAAACTTTAGAATTGTAAAGATAGAAATAAAGAAGTTTTGCGTACAGACATGGTCGTTTCGTTTCTCATGTTCCGATCATTTGTATGAAATGGAATACAATAATCAATGTAAGAGAGCAAGTGTATTGGAAGGCATTTACTTCTTTAATTAACAAGTACTTTTTGCAACATTTTCAACCTCGTCGGTGCTGCTAGCACTTAAAATTATCACGATACAAAAATTGGGAGTGATGGGATTCGATAATGTATAAAAGTTCGTTCTACAAATTAGTTTAACACGCCAGTAAACGACTAGAAAGAATGATCTTGACTTTTTCACTGACACCCCTTTTTTAAAAATGAGCAAAAAGGGAAGTTTTCAATTTACATCTCACTGCCCATCGCCCTTGCAGATTCAACGTTAAAACATGATGAAAATGGGAATTTTTTAATGAGCTATCGAATGACGTTTTTGGTTTATAATTGTTTTGGGATCGCTTTTGAGCCCCATCATCACCCTTTGAATAAGATACTTTATCAGATTATCGGTTAGGTTAGGGACGAAAAGGCATTTTAATACCGCTGGCTTATGCCAAAGGAAACACTTGTACGCAATCGTGTCGGAGAGGAGTCGGAGCGGTAGCTTATTTCTTGTCTCCGTTCGGTACGTTGTAGACGACTCGCTGACTGAGAGCACGTACAATACATACATCTCAATGTACATCTTTTCCCCACCACGCCCGTCACGACAGTGGTTCTTATGAATTCCTCGTCGGTACGTGGTGTTACCTACAAAGTTAGAACCTCGGAATTCTTCCGTGCCGACAGAGCATTTGGGCCCCTTTGAGCCCCCTTGCGTGCCCGAAATTTTACCCAGGGTGAGCGGTCTTTAAGTATATCTCGTCGGTGCAACATTTTGCCCAGCATGCAATGTCTATCCCTATCTCGTCTGTGCTATCGTCTCAGCATATCGGCGTAATGAGATATTTGTGTGCAAACACGTTAAGGACGGATAGTATCTTTGGGTTTTGTAGTTCGAAAGGTTCGAAAAATCGTGCAAATTCTCAGCAGGTAAAACGAACAGCTGAGTGGAATGCAGACTTCTAACGAGTTGCGCAACATTACGAAATGCCGAATTTTACGTAACACGGCCAGTGTCAATACAGAGAGTCAGCGCATTGTCACTACATTTGCCTTTGACATCGTATCGTAGGATCAGCCGTTGCTGCGTAAAAGGATAATAGTTCGGACGGATATGTTGCGTAAAAGAGCAGACCTACATGGTGGCTCCCTCTGCTCTAAGCTGCTTCAAGCTGTCCCAGCAAGGTCAACGCGATAATTCAATAAGCGCCATTGTTTCCACGTCCCGTCAATATATGCCCATAATCGATCGAAATAAAATGATTATCGTGCGTAAACACGGCACGTATCGTCTGTCATCAACATTACACATAGCCATATATTCGATGACAGATATAAGTCCTCCGACTCGTAGTTGCATTTCCGTCTCAATTTAGTCACGAGCCGCCTGGTATCGATCGTAATGGAAATTTGAACGAATTCTTTGAAAATTTAGAGTGAAATCTTTTGCATGGGACATTGTGCCGCCCCTGTTCTTTCAAGGGGCCCCTTCGGGTCTCTTCGTCGGTACGGCCCTGGCCTGCCTCCGCCGTGCGCCGTCAGAGTGCAGTTCAGTGCAGTTAGTCGAGCAAAATGGCGGGCGTGCTATTCGAGGATATTTTCAACGTTAAAGACATCGATCCCGAGGGCAAGAAGTTCGACAGGGGTGAGTCATTAAGAACCTGTACCTTATTTGGCACGTTTGTGTCGATCGAATAGTACCTCTATTCGATCCGGCGGACAATGGAAGAGTGTGTTAAGAATCGATTCGCAGCGAACGCCGCGCTCGTGTTGCGAACGTTGCCGGGAAGCACATGGCGTGACAGCTAAATACAAATATCAACCATTTTCGTTTCGATACTTGCCCGATTCTAATCTTTGACGCTCGCGTGACCCAAGCAATGCATTTTGCAATTTTCGGCTGTGATTTCTGGAGTTGAGGGATCGTTTCTGTGAAGTGACTGAATGTTTGTTATTGTTCGTTCGCTGGTCTGCTATTGGCGGGCTATTTGAATTCGGATACGAGACGACAAATGGTCGGTATATTTTTATGAAATACGCTCCGTTCGCCTGTACGACGAAGGTCACGTCCGTTTTCAGATTACGTTTGCGTTTCTGTTATAAATGTTGGTCGCGATGGGGAATTGTTATTATTGTCACGTTTGTGAGGACATTAGGGAGCTGTCGGTTATCTGTTAATTGCTATGCAGAGTTAACTTCTGTCGGCGTCATTTATGAAAATTTTCTTATCGCCGACAGTTTTCTTTTATCTTTGACGTCAGGAGCGCCGCCGTTCTTTTTCTTCTTTTTTTTTTTCATATAAATGGCGAGTCGTTAGAAGTGTATCGATTTTACATTATCGCGAGGGTCCATAAAACTTTTACTTACAGTCCCGCTTATAAGATCTGAGAGGGAAGTCCTCGTTGCGTCACAACTTTCGCCGATAACATTGAGCAACTGAACTATTTTCTTGAGATAGTTCGACTTCGCATTCCTGGCTTGAAACAATATCAAGATTCTTTTTTATTTTTTTTGTTATTAACAGTTTTACGTCGCAACGACTATAAGGGTATTAGTGTCGATGTTCTATATGTGTTGCACTAAATTTTGCGAAATACATCTGTGTCTATTAAGTACAGCCCCCTATAACAGGTTTACCAGGACATAAAAGAATGAGACAGATGGTGTGATTTTATTACGTTTTAGCTCCAATAATTAATATAACTTGTGGCTGGTAACACTAAACGTCATAGTGCTCTTCAAATATGAAGAAAATCCCATTTTTAGAAGAGATCGTCTCAATTTGTTTCTAATTGTGATGCGCATTAAACGTATCTGAAAAAACTTTTATATAGTATAATTTATTTTATTCAACTTAAAGTCGAGAGAAGTAAGGTTTTAGGAAAATAAATCTGCGAAATCGAACTCGATTTCATTTAGGGCAATTACATATCTGTTATGTTTGGTACATGAATATCTGTATAATCTAAGTGACTCTTTCAACACGGATCTGCCGTGTTATAAAGAGGTCTACTGTATCGGATTAAATCAAGTTCTCTCACAGCATCCAAGCGCGAAAAAATCGAAAGTGGCAAAAATCGGATCTACATAATACGCATACCTGTATGCAACGACTGTGAGACATTACATTTACAGATATTAAAATATGTAAATTCAGCCGACCGCCCGTACGGCAATTTTTCCTCCGACGCCTCGAATGTCAGACTATCGATACACGGAGGTATCAAAACGATATTGCACATTTGCAAATTCCACCGCCACCGTGCGCGACGGACACACATGCGCTCATATCCTTATAGCCCGGATCCGCGGACACATATTCATAGGCCGTACGAAAAATATAGGAACAATCGGCCGAATATTTTGGTTCGCCAGCCCGAACGTACGTATCGCCGGCATTTGCATTCGCGAACATGCTCGACGCTTAAAGGGTACCGCGGTTGACATTTAACTTACAAAAATGCAAATTGAGCCGTCGGTCCCCCCCAATATGATGAACACTTCATTAATGCAACTTTCCATTATCCACCGATCCCGACCGAGTGCACGCCGTGACATCCTTCCGCGACGGTTCATGCATTCAGCGCACCACCCTCACATGCTCACTGGCAATTAATGCAAGCCCTTTATTACCCTCCGATACATCCAACTTTTTCCACCCGGCCATTTAGACGCCGCATCCACACACGGTCGGTCATTAATATCCATTATCCCACACCCACGCCATACACCGACGTCTCGACGATAGCGTACTCCGTTAACGCTTTCATTACCTTGCATATCGAACGCTCTATACACAGGATTAATTCCCATTATTCCTCCTCGCCCACCTCCGCGACGTCTTAAATAACTCACCCCTCGCGCTTTTGCCCACCTACAGCGCCCTATAAATACCGTCGTCTTGCGTACCTCGTGCCTACCTACGCGCCACATTCCTAAACATCGTATCCGACGTATTCCTCAATGCTCTCCCTTTTTCGCCCTCAACCCCCCACCCCCCTTCTTTCATAACCGCGGAATCAGTATTCCGTCTCACCCCGTCGGCCGCCATGAAAGAAGAGGCCGACCGATCCGCGCTCTGTATTTTCACCTATATTATCGCCGGGGAAAGGGTTTCGCTCGAAAGGGTGTTCCGCGATGGGTGTTACTGGGGCCAGGGGCGTGCGAGAGTGAGAGAGGAAGGACGGATTTCGTTTGGGGGAGGGGGGTGGCAGGGGTGGCGGGCGCTGCCGTTGGCGAATAAGCCCGGAGAGGCTCGCGGGGCTGGCGAGGAGGGAAGAGGAGGAGGACGAGGGGAGGCAAGAGAAAGCTCAGGAGGGCGGCTAGGGGGGGTTGGAAGGGGGTGAGCAGCGGGAATCGCAGCCAGCGGACAAGGGCGGACGAGCGGGTAGGGGAGGAAGAGCCCGGTGGCCGCGAGGGGTGGTTTGAATGTCAGGGACGACTCGAAAGCTTCCGGCGCCCTACTCGCGGCCAGTCGATAAGCTCGCGCCGATAAACGGAAATCAATGCCGAACTCATCCACACACACACCCCCTCCTCACCTCTTCCCCCAGCCCTCTCCGCAGCCGAGATATCTCATCGCGGCCGATTCCTGGAAATAAGAATCGTCGCCTCCGAACATTAACGGTCCCAGCCATACTCTCTCCCTTCCACCGATTGTTTACCGCATTTTTAGCTTCTCGATGTGTGAATACACACCCTCGTCGTCTAATTTTGACCAGCGAACACTCGTCGATTCCAGTACCCGACCCGATCTCGCGAATATTTTGCCGCGCCGGCTCTGGCCACCGCGAGCGAGCGGTACGCGGGAACGGGCGTAGGGGCGGTAAGAGGAGCGGGTTCGGTAGGGGAAGTTGGATGGTTGGATGGAGAAGGAGGAGGGGTTGGAGGGGGGGGGGGCAATCTGCTGCGGCCGGTCGATGCAGCAGCGATGCCCGCAGCCGCAGCACCAGCGCCAAGCAACATCGCATTCGCGCGCTGTGACGCGACACATGCTGGAGCCCGGCAGGCCGCTAGGCGAGGAGGCTGTGGGGAGGAGGGTGGCGGGGCGGCAGCGGTGGGGAAGCGGCAGGCAGCTTGTGGGGGAGCGGCAAGGGAAAGCCGGGAATCGGTGCGGGGCGCGTGTAGCGGTGGGGGTTGACACGGTCAAGGTCAGTCTCCGTTCCAAGGTCGCGGGAGATGTCATCTCAGGAGGGAGCCTTGCAATCTTTCCTCCCTGCTCCTCGCGCTCTTCTCTCTCTCTCTCTCTCTCTCTCTCTCTCTCTCTCCTTGTCTCTCCACGACGCTCGCTCCTTTCCTCTCCCTCTCAGGACACCTAGTTGATGGAGAGAAGGAACGGGGGATGAGAGATGAGAAGGAGAGGGAGAGAGATGAAGGCACAACCCTCGTCTCTCTCTCTGCCCCCCTTCACCCCCCTTGCACGCGCGGCCCGAGTGATCTCCGTACTTTGGCAACCGCTCGCGAGATGGAAGAGATTCGCTTCATTGTCCCGTTTCGACTTCTGCGTCTCTCGCCGCGGCAAGCGGACTCGGTTTTGCGCGCAGCATTTAGGTACGCCATGCGCCACGTCGTTATGGGGTGTCTCTCTTTTTTTGTCAGTGGGGCTATAGGTGGGGTCAGTTTCACGTTTGCTTTATTCCTGTTCTTCCAGTTTTGCGGCTTGTTAAAGGGTGGATGGGAGAGGGGGTTGGATCGTATGTATGACGGATAATGATTGGGTTCTTGAGGTGTAACGTATTTAGTGGTAGGGGATTTTTTTTTTTGTAGATTTGGTTTGAGCTAGATTCGTATTAGTCTGTTCTGTGCAGGTTTTCGTTTTGCCGTTTGGGTAAGTCTGGTTGTTACGCGGTTAATGGTCGGGTTTTTTCTCTTAGGTGGACTATGACGAGGGTGGAGTAGAACTTTTTTTTTGCCGCCGGCGATGTTGCATAACCTACATTCTTCGCATTCGGATTAATAAGCAGCTTCTTCGGGAGCGACGCGCTCGGAATTTTTATCATTTTTTAGCGTATCGAACGCGGTGGTGCGTGACCCAAATATTGCTTTCATAGCCTGACTTGCATTACTTGCGTTTTACCGAAACGGCTGGGAATCTCGTTAACGACCCGATTTCTTCGAATATCATACTCGAAATGCTCATCTGGGAACTGTCGTAAAATTTCGACATCGGCAATTTTGGCCGCTGATCGAAAATTACGATTGCGTAATAATTGTTCCGACCGTCCGGTATGGACGAATATATCCGGAATTTTGAGTGACCCCGATAACGAATTCTGTGAAACGAAGCTACCGAGTTATAATTTCAATTTCTGATCTCTTTGTGTTTTGCCGATATTCAGATCGCGCTCAGCGAAGACGGTTCTATTGAAGCTTTCAGAAATCCAGTTAACTGATTTCTGTCTCAACGTTCGTTAATCGAATTTCGTCTCCGACTTCCATATGTTTCAAACTGCGTCACGTCACGAAAATTGGAACTGCCGTATCCGGGGATCTAATTTCGCTATTTAATTCCGAAAGGGATCCATGCACGTCCCAGGATAATGGCTCCCGATCCGACGAAATACATCAAAGGTCATAAATTCCTCTCGTACCATTACCGGCGTCCTCCGTTTACTCATTTACAGTTCAATCCCATTCATTCACCAATTCTTGCACTACTTTAGAGACCACCAGAACTCAATAGACATTTGTTCTCTTCATCAGTTGTCATCTGCCTTAAAATTCAATAACGATAATTGCAACAACCCTACCAACATTAACCTCAACAATCACCTACTACCGCATATAAAATCAAGGACACCAAATAAACCCCAAACCCATCATCACCTTAACCTTAAATCTACCAAGACGATTTAAATGATCCTTTTTATGAATAATTTCGGATATGCTCATGATAATTTTAGCGTTCAAGACCCAATGAACAACCTAACCTCAAACAGTTATCAAAACCCGAAACCTCTCCTCTCAAACACCTTTAACCGTCCAACCAAAAACATCCTAAACCCCAACCCGACTCTACCAGCCCCCATCATCCCTCCACGACCCACAGTCATGACAATATCACACCCACCCGCTGAAAATCTTACGAGAAGGTGTGCAATGCGTGCGACCACGACTACGCAAAAGTGAGGTGCACCCGATGCCCGTAGCCTTAAACGAACCCGTGGAACTGGACCTGACATTGATTTTATTCCGCTGGCAGAGGGGCTGCCCAGCTAGATGAGGTTATACGCGCTGTATCCAGGGATGCAGCGCAGAACTGAGCCACGTTCACTGCCAGAGACACGCCGCACGCCGGCCCGACCATTTTCCCTCGCTCACAAGGTGGTCCACTTGATATTCACCGCTTGCCTACCTATTCCTAGGCCTGGCGCCCGATGCTCTTTCCATCGGCCGGATTAAGTCCTCGGAAACAGGTTGCGGATCCTGTATTCTGTTACCGTTCTCCGATGGCAAATTGAGCCGTTCGCGGCTGAAGTCGATCAGCTGCTCTCTTCGAATCTCAGAGCTCTCAACGTATTTCAGGATGGGCTTGGGGGGAGGGGGGGGGGTGACGAAACTCGTTTGGGTCTGATGGCGATCGGGGAAGGGTGCTGTTAGCGGAAGGGGACAGGGTGCTGTTTCCTCGATTTTCTATGCGAAGAGAATTTTCAAGGTCAGTAGCGTTAGGTAGGTTCTGACCGGACCTCGTTTTGCGGAGGTGACGAGAAAACGGGGGGAAGCTCGGCTTTTTCGAACGAGATGACGGAGGGAAATCAGGTTTCGGAGGTTTGAGGAACTTCGATTGTGCTGTTGCGACCTTTCGAAGTTGTATCGGGGTTGTGTGCGGGGTTTGGTTGTTTCCGACGTGCTGATGTGACTTCTTTGTTTGGCGGAGAGCGTCGCTGTCGTTTTATGTACGGCGATCATCGGTAGAGTGATCATGATCGTCAGGGTCAATTTTACTGATTTGCTACCTATGATTTAAAACTTTATTTTCAAAGTCTGTTTTTTAATGTGTCAACCTAGCTCGGGTTTTTCCAATTTTGGTCATGCAAATAAATAGAATTTTTTGCTGTAAGAAACATTGTCAGGTTGCATAAGTCAATTGAAGACATAATTAACCAATCAACTCTGGCGGCCTCTTCACAGAACAGCTCTCAGTTTGTTTTATTTTGTCTTCGTTTCCGAATATTCTAAACATATTGACATTAACGAATACATTTTAGCTTCCACTAATATTACAGTTTAAATAGCAGGGGTAACTGTATTTTACGCATGTTGCACATGGTTGTCATTACGCAAAATATAATAGTCGTCAACCTGACTGATTAAGCCAATTAACACCCATTCTACTTTTTATAAATACCCCCTCTTTGTCAATCTCTAATTCTTCAACTCCAGTTTAATTCTCTTTCGGTCAAACTGAACCAAACCTTCTCAAGTAACCCAACACCCAATAAAACAGAAGTAACAATAGAAAACTCACCTATTTCACATTTGATACTTGAAACCACTTTAATCCGCAAACCCTCTGCAACCGAAGCTGACAAAGTCATCGACCGAAAGCGTTCATCCCGCAGCTCCGAAATGCGCCCGAGATCATCGATTCCAACGACCTTGCGGCTCCGGCGGAACAAAGGACTGTTTAGAGAATAATCTTGTGCAATCCATTGTCCCGTGCGTCTACGAACGTTGCGTCTTGTTCGCTCGCGGAGAGTAATAGCCAATCTCGCGTTTCGAGAGACGAACACCGTCTCCCGGTGATCAATCATGTTGCCCTAAATATCCAGCGAGGTCGTCTGCGAGAGTTGGATCAGATAACTATTAAGTATCCCGAAGGGGAAGGAAGGGAGAGCTTTTTTAAACAGGACTAATCTTCCACGATGGCCGGGCACATCTTCTTCGTCTTCTTCGTCTTCATCCACCCCCCTCCATCCATTCTAAATTTTTCCTTTTTTTCACTGCTTATCGTGGAATTCGTCAAACTGGGTCGTTGAAAACAAATTGTAAAACGTTGATATCGACTGTTGCGAATGTTTCCTGCAAGTCGAAGTAGGCAAGGCTCCGAGTGAGTGTTGAAGGAGGCCTGGAAGAATTTCTAAATTGTTCAGACTCCGCTTGCGCTGAGCTTGACCGACGTCGCAATCTAAGTTTCCGACTTTTCGCCGGCGAATCATTCGCGAATTGGAATATAAAGCGGCGCTCCATCATTCTGACATTAAATTTATCCCCGGCAGCGCCAAAATATTGAATACATGTGTGGCTGAGATTAAAAAGGCATTGAATCTCTTTTTAACACTTAAATGTGTATCAAATATTTATTTTAGACTTGGAAAGAAATTTGTTTTTCAAGTATTAATCAAATGTTTAAGTTGTTTATATTACGGAGACATATATTTTTTCAGATACAAAATAGTTTTAGTTTTTCGTATTTTCCTCTTTAAATTTAAAAATTTTTCGTTATTATTTCAATATTAAGTACGTGTTTTCAAATATCTACTTTGCATTTTTTAGATATCTATTTTATTTCCTCCAAATATTTCAGTTCACTATACATTTCTTCTACATATGTACAATATTAATCTCTAATATTGTTTTCATATTAAATAGTGTAACCCACAAAATATTTTTCTAATATATGCAAAAGATCTTAAACCGGTATTTTTGTACTACTAGGAATACGTTGACAGATGCGGGTGAATATACATTATCGCAAAAGAATGTAGTGCTTCCATGTACGAAGCCGAAAGAAGCGAAGAAGTGCCCGGAATGCACGTTTGTTATCGACCGATGGGAATCGATTAGATGATAAATGAAATATGGCAACGGCGCAATAAATTGTTAAATATTTACTGGAACGTCGACTCTTTGACGGAGCTTATGCAAATGCTGTATCGGCCGTGGCTCGTTAACTGAAGAGCTTTTCAAACAATAATTTAATCCGAAACGTGCAATATAAACAAATTTTGATAAACTGTATTCGACCATCTGGAAATAACAATTCCATTTGTGTTATATTAAGGATGCATTTTCCATGAAGCGGAAGTGTAGTATTCTTGAAATCTTTCACGCTAATCTAGAAAGAAGAAAACGTTTCAAAAGGTTGAACTCATACAGTGCGGTATAAAAATATTCTCTAACAGTAATTTAATCCGTAACCCACAATATAAACAATATTGTGTGAACTGTATTTATCCACCTGACAATCACAAATTTTTCTGTATTATATTAAGAATGCATTCTTCATAGAATGGGAGTGCAGTGCTCGGGAAATCCTTCCCATCCTAAAAAAAACATCATTTCAAAAAGTGTACTCGTAGAGCACAATATAGACAAACTGCCATTAATTGTATTCGTCGAAAAAATTCGACCTCGATTCTTCTTTCCGTGGCAAGCGCGCGTTTTCACGAACCTCGGGCACAATATTCTTAAAATCCTCGCCGCCGAAGTATGAAGAAAAATCAGTCAAATGGGCCGTCCGACGGTTTGATGTCCCCAGACAATAGACGGAACAAAGAAATATGAAGCGAGCGTATACGCGGTACGAAGTTACGTCTCTCACTCGCTCCTCTATTTATTCAAGCAATACGTCTGAGGAAACCTCCGCATATCTCCGCGTACCTCCGCAATTCTGCGCGATTTCGAAAAAATCCTCTGTTATAAATAAAAAGGGCACGGAAAGGGCGTCTTTCGCCAATATTCGCCGAACACGAAAATAGAACGTCGAACGGGACGGCATATTAAGCCTCGAGCACTTTTCATCGCGAACGATCCGTGTCCACGTGGCGAATCCGAGCCCGACACGATCTTAACATCTCACCTGTCGTTGATAATCGCGGCGCAAATGAAATTAAAGCCGTTCGCGTCCCGAAAGGAAGGAGGATAATCGACGTTAGTCGGCCGGAGTCGGCAGTTAACGACGACAGTCGATCGACCTTCGAGGCTGTTGGCTCTCATCTCGATTTTATGTTCAATACCAATGGGGTGAGCCATCCGCGGATAATGGCTGCGAATTATTCTGCAATCGGGCGACATTAAAAATTCCGAACGAAATCCGTTGTCCGACTTGAGCGTCGCTTAATGGCTATTGGTACACTTTATGAAGTCGTATAATTCTGTTTGCATGCGATGCAGCATGGTAGAGTGGCTCGATAATCCGGGGAGAGGTATCCTGTTTTTCGTATCATACCTGAACGCACTCGGGACGATGAAAATTTGCGCCCGTGTAGGTTATGTTCGCAAATCTGCGTCAAGCGGCGGCTGCGAAAATAGGAAACGGTTTCCCCGGAGGAAGTAATTCGGGAAACGTTGGATGAACTGCGGCGGTAACGCCTGGAATGATCGATAAACTCGATTGTAGTAAAAATGTGCGAAAAATCAGGATTCCGATTGTATTTACGTACTTCCGTTTAACTACGCGCACAGAAGAGTGTGTCCAGCTTTTTCTACTTGTATCCTACTTCCTATCCTTTACTAGTCCAGAAAATCGTTTAGTTTATACACTTTATTTACTTACTGTTAACCAATCACTACGTACAATCCAGGATTTCAATTCAAGCATATAATTCTTTTAATATGCACAGCAAAATCTGTTTTACTTCTTTCTCTTGTCCTTTCTTTTTCTGTTCATTAAATACTAATCTGCAGAACTGTCTGACTACTATATCTTCGCTACTTATTTTTTCATCTACTCCCCAATATTCATCAAATCGAACATACTAAAAGCCAATTTCAGTCAATTTTTCACCGAGTTTGCCAAAAATCTAATTTTTTACCCTTCACCCTACGTTTCGCTCTCCGAAAATTGTTCAATTACTACGTAAGTCACCCCATAAATAACCCCACCCCATTCAACTTTTGTCTGGAAAAACATGGGTTTCACCTCCACAAATTCAAGAGACCATAATGTACAATTAAATAATGGACTGCAAGAACTCCAAATAGCAACAAAGCATCCACACCTTGTAGCAACCAATTTCATTTAAAGCAAAACTCAATTAATCCTTCACTTCCACACAAACCTATCTTTTTCTCTTCTCCACGCTTTCCACCCCGAAAAATGTTCAATTACTATCTAAGTCAGGCCATAAATAATATCCCCAAAAAACCATGTCCCGTCCGCCTATTCACCATGTACCATAAATACTACTACACAGACAATAATGAAACTCGTCTAAAGTAAACATTTTTTAAACTTAATACGTCCATTTTAACGTCCCATTCTACAACAAAATAAGTATTTAATTATCAGGCTTAAACCACTTGTTGCAATGAGCAGACCAATTAAATAGTGGAACCGTGCATCAGCTGAGTGACCACCTCTCTAGTAGCACAAAAATATTGGTTCAAGATCCTTGTCAGATGTTAGAAAAATATTTTTTAAAACACTTTTTAATATGAAAAATATATTAGATCTGAATATTGTACATATGTACAAGGAATGTAAAGTGAATGTGCAGAAAATATCAACTATTCACCAGCTGAATATACGGAGAATATAATATAAACATTTAAAAGATATAAAGCAGAAAGTTGAAAAACATTTATTCATTATTGAAATAATCCGGAACAGCACTTCAATTTTAAAAAACATAAGAAAAACCAAAAATTATTAAATATTTGATACATAATTTAAATATTAAAAAGACATTCAATGGTCTTCTTAACATTAGACCCGTATGTATTCAATATTTTGTGCTACCAGGGGTCTGTCTTTTGCAACAGAAGTCAGACACGGCCACTGGCTTACGTATCGACCGCCCTAACCTATAAATTGTCGTGAACTATTTATTCGCGCAGGACCCACCGGAAATGGCCCCCGATCTCTTCCTACCGAGGCGATCTGATGGCGAGAGGCGAATTTTCCTGGCAAAATCGTTGCAAAATCGGCAACGGTCGAGGCCTCGGCCGCGTCCAATATGGCGAGCAGCGATCTGGGGAAATACATCTGTCAAAATATCACGCCGACGACTGAGCGTCAGCTGCACTCGCGTTCCCGCAGTATTACGGAATTAACGTCGATAATATCCTTCGCCTCTGTGTATTCCGTCACGCTGTCGGTGGCCTTTCTTTGATGTTACCTAACTTCGACCGACGCAGGCGCGAGTTCTCTCCCTTTCGAGTCCGTTCCTCGGCGAGGGGGGGTGAAGGGTTTTTTAATTGCAATTTGCGGCCTGTCAAGCTCTCCGTTCCGCGTAACCGGGTAGAAGGTGGATAGAGGGAAATGACGCGAGGCGAGAATGGGTGGCTGAAGGAGGAAAAGTAGGTAGAGTAATAGTCCGACTCGAGTGACAGAGAGATCTTTTATGGAGTTATTCTGTTTCCGGCTTGAATTGGACACACCGAGGCTTTGCCGCAGTTTTTGTCATTGTGCGAGGATTGGAAGAGGTCTCGTGTCTTGAAGTGACGAGCCTTCGATTTGATTGGTGGGACATAGTTTTGTTTTAGGTGTGGACTTGTCCTGATGAGTATCTATAGGTGTGAATCTCTTAACCTATTAGCTGCCAGGATACCCATTTGAAGATTTTGGAATTTATATAATTATATTGTTACCCAACTTTTTGTACATATATGTATAACTTCTTGGGCCAAAAAATAAAAAATTGACTGTTAATGGGTTAATTGCAATTTGAGACCTGTCGAGGTTTGCCTTCTGCAAGACTAGGTGGATGTTGGATAGAGGGAAATGATGCGGGACGAGAAAGGGTGGGAGGGGAAGAAGTAAGTAGGGTAATAGCCTCGGCGAGTGACAGAGTGATCTTTTATGGAGTTACCATTTTTCGGTTCGCAGCTGAGATTGGGACTCGCTTTCAGCACTTTATGTCGTCCTGCGATATCTGAAATTGATATAGTTCTTTGTTGAGATTGAAAGATATATGGGTAAATTGTTGAGTAGCGTAGTGTATATACGTTTGGTTTGATGAGAATTTATAGAATATATTTCCTAATTGTAATTCATCGCTTGTCAACAAAGAGATATATATTTTTGGAGCGTTATGATCTTTTGTCTTGAATCAGAAACTAAAATACTTTTTCGACAGTTTATATCGCCCTATCATAATTGAACAGGATTTAATATCTTTTCGGTCTTGCAGTTTTCGTGTTTGGGTTTGTTGATAACATAGCATTCCTCTGGCTTGGAATAGGATTCTTATTTCTGCAGTTATTAGTTATTAAATTTATATTGCTCTAGTAAAAACAAATTCAGATCTTTGACTTGTTTTCATTATATATACAATGATACAATTACAATTAAACGAACAAATTTGATCGGTATGCTTATAAGTTTTGGTTCATCTTGTTAGAATATCTACATGACATTGGAAATATGCATCTGCTATAATTCAGATCCGATATAAACGTATAAGGGATGAAATGATTAGCCACAGTAATATTGTATCCCGAGGAAAATCGGAGAAGGATTCAATTTAACCAAATTGCATTCAGCTGCCAAGTTCAATCTATTTGGCCACAATATTCCATAATCCATATATAAGGGAAAAAGAAAGTTCAATCCCGCGAAGAGCCAAATGGTTAGTTACCGGAATATTGAATCGAGAAGACAAATAAAAGAATTACTGCGCCTGATTTAGCCGCGTTCTATTAATAAGTACCGTCCATCTGGCATGCATTTCAAGGTCGGCGCGTTGTGGAACATGAAAGATCGACTCATAGAGAGCGAGGAGAATTAATCGCTCGGACGTCGAAGGAACAAGAAGCAGGAGTGGAGGATTTGAATCGTCTGAGGTGCTCTCTGTTGAGTTTTATCTGACGCGACGTTGAGTAAACATCGTGATTTGACGAATTAAATCCTCTCCAACGCGTCTGCGTCGGAACTTTCGACCGAGTGCGTGAGTCGGGTCGAAACCTTGACCGGCAAACTGCGCCTAAAGGCCATTCCCGTTTTACATTTTATGACAATCGCGGTACATTGGCCTAATGTTGATTAAGCGCGTTTGCATGTCTGAATCTCTAACGACGGGCCGGAGGCTGCACGATTTCCGGTTATGTGATTAGACTCGCCATTATCATGTCGTACGAGTCACATCTGTTACATGAAGAGCGAGGCATTTATATTTATCATCGTAAATGTCTCTGTCACTTTCGGTACAAATTAATGTCAGCTTGACTGGTTGGTTTGAAACTTTTCATTTTAAATTCTGTAATGTTTTGCATGCAATGACACGAATATCTGGGATTTGGTACTTAGAGATTGGTGTGTATCGGATTTGATTTTATATCGTTTTGTTCAACCGTCTCGTAAAATGGTCGATCTAAAGATAGGCGAAAGAGAGACGGTCAAAGATTATAAGACCGAGTATTTCCGCCTGAGCACTTTGATAAAGTGCACAATTTGGCTTCGGTCAGGTGCCTTACCTGTTGTCGTGACGTAATAAAAAACGCTTTGATCACCTACCGTAGTCTACGGTTCCATACAAAACATTAAAAACGTCATTAACCACAAACGTACAATATACAGTCTAGGCTTAATTACTTCAACTACTTAGTATTACCTAAAATGTTTGTCATACATAGTACCTCTACCCACTCACGCACGTCCCAAAAACAGGTTCAGCTAGCCCACCTCCAACACGACATCGTATAACACAGTTTCCCTCTAACGCGATAAGAATATTGCAAACACCTTTGTACCACACTGTACTTCTACAGCACATAACATGATTTGTTTAACATTTTTTTAAAAACTAAATTACCATAAAATAATGTCGGAAAGAAATAATAAACGGTAGTGCCTTTACATGAAAATATATAAATAAATTATAATATATTTATATCTCTATTTCAATGTTATGTCACTGATGATACGGTTCAACCAAAAAACCGTTCTTGTTGGATTGTACAGAGTAGTGATGAGGGAGAAATTGATTAAATCAAGGTTACATTGAATGAAAATAATACATATATTTTTTTTCATTTTGCGATACACTTACATTTACACATATTATTAAAAATTTCGTTTCTTGTCTGGAATTTCGAAAAACATTTGATTTCAGTAAGTGTTCAGAACGTAACACCCGTTTCTGTACTTCCTCAGGATATCATACACCACGGTTTCACGCAACAGAATTTTTTTAGGAATCAACCTATCGTTTTATACTAGAGCCACCGGTAACGAAATCCCAATTCGAAATAATAACTCTTCCCAATCGCAAACGAAACTGGACCGTTCTTCCCCAGGAGTCAACGATACCGCTTACGTCACTCCTGATCCCTCCCCCCCAGCGAGCATTGTGAGCCCGACAACTTTCATTTCCATCGAGCCCCCCCGATAAATCGAGCCTCGGCCGGTCGACTTATTCGCCGAGTCCACGGCAAAACGTGACACTCGTGTCATCGTCGCATGGCAACGCATAAAAGGCGGTTACGGGACGTAACAAAGAGAGTAATTAATTCTCCAACCCCCCCTCCCTCCCCCTCCGTCCACCCCGTCCACCTACCGAGCACCCCTCCTGTCCCGAGGAGGAAATTGAAACTGCGACCGGAGTCTCTCCTTCGTGGCTCCAGTCTCGCGGAGACGAAAAATTGTGTAACTCGTAATACGACTCGCGACGATCCTCCTCGCAGACGTGTTCTGCAATGCGATCTCCTTTTTAAGTCCTCCTCCTTCCAGCCCGGTAGTCCGTCGACCGTGGCCGTCCTCCTCTTCGGCCGTCCTCTTCGGAATGATCATCGCGAGTCGAATCCGAGCCGTCGATGACGATGAACAAGTTCCCGAGCTTTCATTTTCGAAGCTGACCTCAGGTTCCGCGGCTCTTTGTCCCGGTGCAGCTTTGACCTTGGGCCGGAATAAGGGCACGGAGGTTCGAGGGAGCGAGGGAAAATAATGCAATGCGAATGCTAATAGGCGGTGGCAGGTGTGTTGGCCGTTGGGAGGTCGTGGATATCGGGAGGAATAATGAGGCTGGGGCTTTTTCTGAGTCAGTCCTGATTTTTGAGGCGGATCGATGGCTGACCGTCGTGACAGCGCGATGTCGGAAGGTTTTCAGGTCGAACGGAGGAATGTTAGATTGTGGTCGGTTTGTTAGTGGGAGGATTGTCGATGAGACGTGTGAAATTGGAGAGGAGCGAAGTTATCACGGAACGCGGAATAAAATGTTTTTATATGGACGTTATAATGTATAATAATATTGGGTTGGCAAGCAAGCAATTTCGATCTTGTAATGTGAACTAAAACCCATATTTTTTAAAGAAAAAATAAACTTTAATCAACGGTATATTCTGCATTCTGCTCCGTGTGTTACGTGTGACTGATATCGAATGCTAAATGAAAAATATTTTAACATTGACAGAAGTTCTTCAAGAAGATTGTAACGCTATCTATGTTTGAAGAGCGAAGGTACTTTCGTGCCAGCCCAATATGTTCACAGCTCTATTATACATGTTATAATGTTTTATATCAGATACTGACCCACGGAGCCTTTTTAAATAACCCGTTAATTTTTATAAACTTATTTTTTAGTAAGTATTTAAAAGTAGTTTATTACCATCCTCCTCTCCCTCTTATCAAGTGACGCTATTGACTTAGTGACCCACGAACTGGTATTAAAAGAATAATGGATCAAATTTGACCCACTTTTCAAAAAGGTTCGCCATCAATGTTATTTAGTTTCCTTCGGCAGAGAACAATATTTGTGTTGCGTAGACACCGTGGTGTAGTGTACTGTCGAAGGTGACAACGTTTTCAAGTGGGTGATCATAAAACGGAGAACAACAACTAGTATGTTTCGTATGTCAATGGTATCTGACCGTCGATTGCCTCTGCTGCATCGTAACGCAATATTGGAACAGATAAAATTACGAAGCGACACAGATACTCCATGGCTCAGAAACAACAGTACATTAAATGATATATTCAACGACAAGTAAAGCGAACCAATTCAATGTCGAAGATCGGTCGCATGAAACAGAAGTCTAATAAACGCTGATGAGATTCAGCTGACGTGACGGAGTCAGCTGACAGGTCATTAATTGTCATCGAAAAAACGTTAGGTCGTCCATCAGGCTTATCCGTCACACGTCTCATTCCTCTCGTCACCTAGTTAACCCTTCACTCTCAAAGATCTCTGTAACATTGTACATTCTTCCCAGATCTAAGACACCGAACACTTACACATTCTGACTACAATTCCATACCATCACCGCTGCACCTCAATAATATTTTCAACCACCTCTATTCAAATTCCAATCCACCTCGAATACCCAATTCTAATTTTGACATATCAACCGGAGGATCAAATTGAATCCTGAAAACTAGACTATCGGAAGTCAGACGTCAGTTGCAGGGAAAAATTCGGCAAAATTCTGTGTCCTCCAAAAAACGGTTGACAAAGAGGACTGTACACAATCATCGAGTCCCTGCTCTCGTATGTCCCCTGAAGAACATTGCGTAAGCCGGACTGATACAGGTAGATAAATAGAGTGTCTCCCAGGAGCGTGAGTTTTCTGAGCGAGCGGGTTACGTCAGACGGCAGGCGCGCATCATCCGGTTAATCTGATAAATGACGCCGTGCTAATCAGCGGGGAATGGCGGTCATTCGTACAAAGACTTGGGGCACGCCAGATGCTAGACACGTACCTAGTCGCGGAACTATTGTTATCGTCTTTCTCGTCGCAGTGTATTCAGTCCTCTTCCTCTTCCCCTTGCCATGACCTACTTCCTGGACCGGGAAAAGGGGCAGAAGGATGAGGAAAATGGGTCAGAGGGGCGGGAGGAGGCCATGGAGGGTGGCTAGGAGTGAGGCGGGGGGGGGGGGGGGGAAGAATGGATGTTCGACGAAAATTAACGGGGCCGGAAGAGAAAACTTGCAAGCGAAATATAGCGTATTTTTCAAGACATCGGACGACTAATGTCGTTCGTGGTCTTTGGTCAATGGTGTGTTTGGGACAATGGTCGGTCAAGTGTAAAGTATTGTTGATGTACGTGGCGGGCGATAGGATGTGGATTTTACTGTGGCCTTTTCAATCCGCTAGAGAATGTTTTAAAGATAGTAGACAGCACTTGTAATCAGTACTTTGAGGATTGGTGCTGCGAGATGGTTTGAATATGAACAGATCTTGGAAGGACAGACGATGTTTGGCGAAAATTAATGGGGGTGAGCGTAGGAGAATCTTTTAAACGAAATGCAGTATATTTTTCAGAATGTTGTGTGTGGGGTCAGGAAACAATTAGTTATCGTTAGGTGCATCTTGTTGTAAGTATGTCAGTGAACGTACTGGATGATTAAAATTGTTTTTTGCTACCTCTTCTTCAAGACGATTGAAATTAGTCTCTATCCGTATTCTGAAATGTAGGAATGCACAGTAGTAAAGATTTGTCCATGTTTCATTTCTTTTTCTACTTACTCATAACTTAAAGTATACCTTTTCGCACATTGATTATGTTTTCTGACTTCAATATTCATAATATTATTGTTTATGACTTTAGCTTTGTATAATTACAACTAAGATGTTTTATTAATCGCATATTGCATATAAATTGCTCTTATACGGATAAACTTATCAAAGTACCTTTATTAAGAGATTACCGTGAGAACAACAATTTTATTCCTTTTACTTATAAACCAACGCCTAAACATTTCCGCATCAGCCCAATAGAAAGCTTCCACCGTTTTCACGCCGAACAAAATTTCCCCCGCACATAACCTAGATTCAAAATGGCGCAAAGCTAACAATGTGGCTCCCATCGAATCGAGACAATTCCCCCGCATTTCCCGTTTTCAATAATCGGACGCTTTAAAAGCAGCCCCGACGGCGTTTCGTGCCCGGCCTTTCCCCACGGCAAACAAATCGGCCACCTTATAACTTTATAAACGACGCCGTCAAACTCCGTTCAATTTCTCGGCAATAACTCGCACGTAATTAGATCTCGTCCGATTTATCCAGCTACGAGGTACGAGCTAATAATTTCCATCAGACCCCACGTCGAAGGTTGAAACTCAGACGGGAA
Organism: Anoplius nigerrimus; assembly: GCA_914767735.1. Taxonomy (NCBI): domain Eukaryota; kingdom Metazoa; phylum Arthropoda; class Insecta; order Hymenoptera; family Pompilidae; genus Anoplius; species Anoplius nigerrimus. The sequence goes on from OU612086.1 coordinate 1,967,214, forward strand.
GGCTCCTCATTGGCCGTTCAGCCGTCAGTCTGACCAATGACTGCTCAGTTCTCTTGTATCGCACTGACCCGACTACCAACTTTCGCGGTAATATGCTTGTCCTCTGCCTCGCTCTGCCCTACTCTACCTTTACTCTTCCTTGCTCTGCCTTGCTCTGCCTTGCTCTGCTACCTCTCATTGTCAGCTCACTCCCGATTGGCGGAACGCTAGGCTAGGCTTCGCGGAACGCTCGCATGAGAGGACGGGACGCTAGATGCGTCCCGCGCAGAAACGGCACACATTGTTGCACATTGAGGGAGAAAGGCGCGTTCGAGAAGGAAAAAGGAGCGAAACAATCTCCGCGGCCAGGGCGGAGCACGTTCGCGCTGCCTGACTTCGCGGAGAAGAAATCGGCTAGAAAGGCAGAATCCGCGGTGAGGCCGGAAAACTGATACGCACGCGCGCCACGATCGATCGTTCGCTGATAGTTCGAAAATTGCGGAGCCTCGCGGCAATATCAATTTTTGAATGCTCAACTACCAGGTAGTGCCATTGGTGCGAGAGAGAGAAAGAGAGAGTGAGGAGATCGGAGTCGACCGTTAAGCGGGACGTCGTACGAGACTATAGAATCGCATTGTTACACGGGCTCGATCGGAGCTGAAAGTATTTCGTCGTCAAGCGGCAGGCCCACCCTGTACATTCAAGAGAAGCCAAAGAGAGTCTCGATGCAGCGAGCGCGATCGTGAACGGCCGCCGGCTGGTGCGAGGAGGACAGGGAGAGACAAAGAGAGAGAGAGAGGCAGCGAGCGAAAAAGGAGCACGCAAGAGAGGGCAAAAAGAGATAAACCTCACGTGAGGAATAAGACCGGTCAAGAGAAGGGATGAAAGCAGCAAGATAGAACGTGGCATCGAGGAGCGAGGAGGAAAACCAGACTTAGCACCGGAGCGAGACGTCAAAAAAATAATAAGAGAGGCGCAAGAGAGAGGGCCCTTGGATCAAGAAAAAGCGACAAAGAGTCGCGGGTGCGAGCGAGAGGTGTTGCCGGGTAGACAAGGAACGAGTGAGAGCGCGGTGGCTCGGGCGGGAGCGAGTGAGACCGAGCGCAACCGAGAGAGACGGAGAGAGACCGAGCGCGGCCGAGCGAGAGCGGCAGCGAGGCGAGCCGGCGAGCGAGAGAGACGGACAGCTAGTGAGCGAGCGAGCGGGTAAGTAAGAGAGAGAGAGAGAGGGAGACGGAGAGTGAGCGAGCGGCCGGCGAAGGAGAGACGGCACGCGTGTTTCTGTCACGCGGAAGAGAGAAAATGCCGGCGGTTCGAGAAAGACGTGTAGATGGCGCGGGGGGGTACGGTAGCAAGCTGCCGGCTGCCTTCGGCTCGCCGACAGTTTGGCGTTCGGTGTTGCTAGGCGCGAGGGCCACTGTCAGTGCCAAGGCGGCAGCCGGCAACCTTCTCTCGACCGCGAGTCAAACCGGGTGAGGTTCACCTTTCCTCTCTCTTTCTCTCTCTCTCTCTCTCCCTCGCGCGCTCGCTGTTTCTCTCTCTTTGTCTCTGTCGCCGTACGCGCATTCTCGTCAAACGCTTCGAGCACCAGGACACGCGCGAACGGTTTCGATAATCGGCTCGCGTCTTGCAGCCGGCAAAAATTTTGCCCCCGGATCCGAGAGCCGCGGCTGCGTGCGTGTGTGCGTGGAAAATCTTCCCCCCAAGAGCCCGATGTCCGCGGAGGAGAACGTCATGTTCCGGGTTCGGCCTGACTCTCGCCGAGGACGTGCTGCACGGAATTTCGATTTATGCCCGGACGCCGGCTGAAGGTCAACGTGGATGGACTGTCTCGCGGCTCGCTGCCGAGGTATAGTATTGGACTGCCTTTTTTGTAAATTCCATCTATCGCGTGCCGGGAGCGATAATTTTTCGATTCCCTATTTCTTTCGAATATGAGGTTAGGGGATGCGAAATGGTAGAGTTCGATTTCTTATACCGGGTGGACCGGGCCGGCTGGCGGCGGGATGGATAGAGGTTATACGAGCACTGGAAATTAGTGTACATTCCGTGAATGACGGAGTGCTGCGATTGGCTCGTTCCTCCGCAGCCGCGGCGGGATCGCCAATCGAGATAAGTAAATTCGTCGGCCGACCGGCATGTTCAATGCAACAGTACGCGGCAACCACTCTTGCCGCGTTTTTTCGCATCCACTCCAATACGGTCGGTCAACCGACTCACAGAACACTCCTTCCCGTTCTGATCTATTCTTATAAAAATTCTTCTTCCATATAAAATTCTAACCTATAAAAAACCGCACCTCTGCCACAGGAACTTTAACAGCCAGTTACGGCATCGGCGTTCCTTTTCGAACCGAAATTGTGATTCGCGCTGCGCGCCATTTTCGAACTGGCGCTCTGGCGCCATATTTGACTTTCGACTCGCTCGGCTCGCAATCGCGAGCCAGTAATCCCGCTCTTTTTTCCCTGGCTAATCTTCTCACATCCCTACGTCACGTTACACGCGGATGCGCGGGAGTCGCCCGCCCGCGCGCGCGTGCATTGACACGTGACCAGGTCGAGCGTGTAGGACGAATCCTAATTCGACGTCGACGCAGAAGGCGAGTGCACGAGGCTCGTTGACAGGGTGTATCCCCGTTCGAGCGGTTCCGGAAAATGTTCGGGGGTTTCGCGCGCTGCCACGTAATCGCGCGCTCGGACGATGGCGGGTATAAATCAATTGTCGTGCACTACGTTGCGCGTATATGTATACATGAGCGTTACGTGAGGAACACGTGCTGGAGGCGCGGGGAAGCTAAATGAGTAATGGCGAATGTGCTGAGTTTGGGTTGTAGACTGGTGGGGGGTGGATGAGAATGAGAGGTAAATATGAAACGAATTGTACTCTGTACGTATGCGAAGGACTATGGAGGGAGAGTTGAGAAATGAAACTGACTATATTGTGAATATATAATGTTTACGATCTGCGATGATAGACGTGATCTAATATGTTGATGCCTAAGTTTGAACATTGTGGCAAATGGAGCATAAAGATTAAATTGGTGGATAGGAATCAGAGGTAAATATGGAACGAATTGTAGCTGTACGTATGCGAAGGACTATGGAGGGGAGTTGGGAAATGAAACTGACTACATTGTGTCTATATAATGTGTACAAGCTATTCTGCGATGATTGATGAGATCTAAGATGTTGATGTTCAAATATGAACATCGTGCCAAAAGGTGCATAATGATCAAAATGAATATTGTACGTGTACGTATTCACGTTTTCGTTCAGGGTCGCGTGTTAAAGGCGTCTGAAAATTGGTAACAATCTATAAGCTAGATCGGTATTAAAAACTTTTGCAACACAGTGCAGACTTGGGCAGGTAATATTCAGACCCCGTACAATTTGTATATACGTACGTTCGCTTCATGGAAACGAACGTGTTGCGGAAAGCGCAAAGAGATTAAATGAGTAATGCACACATGCCTAGATTGGCCGTAACGCGAAAGTTCGTTGCAGGGGTGCAGAGGGGTTGGCAGGAAGTTTGATTCGAGTAGTAGCAGCGAAACTTCTAAGTTCGCCACCGGCTGCTTTTATAATTCAGCCATCGCGGCAGTGCGAGAACTGGCATAGTCAAAGGAACAGCCAAGCCAGACTCTTGTCGCACGTGCATTCTCTTTTGTGCGATAGTCACAATTTATCACTGGCCAACCGTTGCGGCAATTTATCAAGCGCACTCAAAAGCTGCCCCCGGTGCACGTCGCTCGACGAGGAACGTAGCGGCAATTTAGCGTCGCGTCCATATATTATTACAATTTGCAGTGCCGTCATTTTTTCTGACCGTGTTCGCCGATCAGTCGTAATGGCATCGAGAAGCTAACTTTTAATGACACATCGGCACTTACATTCTGCCAGTCGGCTGAAAATAGTCGGGGCACGCCCGGTACGGCCCTTTCGACGGGACGTTTTTAGCGTCCATTCATCAAATTTCGATAATTCCACGAATTATGTTTCGCACACGCGCGCAGATAAATAGCACACGCACGCACTCATCTCTTTGGACAAGGCATTAGTCATCGTTCGGTCGACTCGGCTCTTTTGAGCGCCGCTTATCATCCGAATTGTAAGGGACGAGATAAGCGTGTCATGTACCGGGTGTCCGCCGTCGACGCCGTTCGGATACACTCTCTTTTGCCGTCGTCCGCCAGGTTTTCCGACGCGTGATTCGCGAATCGGAGGGGAAATACTCCGGTGGGCGGCCTCGGAGGCAGAGAATTTCGTGGAAAATTCACCTTGTTTATCGATCGGGAAGCTTCGTACGGCTCCGGAAAGAATCAGCCTGCCCTCGTCCGCCGCTCGGAGCGTCAGACGTAATTTAAGATGATCGGATTGATGTGACTTCCTCGTGCGCCAGTTACGTCAGAACTCATGAGTCGTGTCGATAGTTGTACGTCGACGAGACCGTAGTTGCCAGATTTCCCTTCCGCCGGCACGTAAAATTCTCTCGGCAAATTCTGCTTGATATTCGAGTACGGCGGCCAACGTAGGATGTAACGTGTATAAGCAGTTTCGACTTCCAACGCTGTCAAGCCTATGGTTTGCAGGTATAGACCCATTTTATATATATAGTTAACTAATTATATGTACAATCTCATAATAATAAAATATACAATTATATATGGGTCATATAAATATCCATTTATTTTCTAAATTGTTTTTAAATGTTCGTATATGTCACATAATTTGTGAATATATATATGTATGCGCACATACATCAGATAAATAAAACATTTACGCTAATTTACACAAATTATATGACATAAAAAAATTGAAAAATTATTTAGAAAAAATGGGACTCGGACTACTCTTAAAATAAACGGTTCATACATAGTTGCGGTGGTCACATGGGGGGGATAAAGGACATATCGAAGAAAACGCAATAACCCCTTTTTAAATCATAAGTTTATAACATTTATTACGGAAGAAGTGCATACAATAATTTTGTATAATCATAATTATTACACACGCACACATTGCAAAATTTAATAACATTGATTTTCATACTTTGCAGTAGATTTAATTTTTAATTCTGAATTAAAGGATGTATGGTCACCGTGTATATAGTCAACTGTTTATCCGACATTAATTCAGATTTTTCTATCCCGTATCAATTACCTTTTTGCGCAAGGACAGCACCGCCGTCACAATCTGAAATGGGATCACTTTACTATCGCGGAACGCCATCTAAGTTAACCGCGTAGAACTTTTCACCTTTTAATATTACTGTCACATTTCCCTCTCGTTTGCATTCCGACGTCCCGTCATCCGAGGTAACCATTTCTAATCCTGCCATTTTCTCTCATTACTTCGCTACGTTTTCCTCCGCATTTCTTCTTTTTCTTTCGATTTTTCTCGGTTCGTACCTCGGTGCCCTCTCTCTCTCTCTCTCTCTCTCTCTCCCTCTCTCTCTCTCTCTCATTCTTTCCTTTTTGTTTATCCACCCTCTCACGCTACGAACATTCTCATTAGCGTTCGGGTTTCTGCTCCTCGTCAATTAGCGGCTCGATTTCGTGGGGCGCTAATTAGTCGAGACGCGTATCCAGAGACGCCGTCGATAAGATGACGCAGGCTCTGCTCTCATTTATTTCAACATTTCAACATTTCAACGAGAAGCGTACCTATTCGGTTTTCAAGTTACAGCTGCCGATCGATCGGGGGCGATCGCGTACGATTCGAATGATTCGAAGGATTCGAACGATGCATTGATATTTTTACGCGGATTACTCGATCGATGGTTCATTGATGGAAAGTTCGATCGAACGTCGATTAAGCTTGAAGCATGTTCAAAGTAATAATAAAACCGACCATTACGCCGCAAGTCCTTTGCTCCTTTTGCGCGAGAATTATCACGCTCGCTCTGCGGGAGAAAATAACTTGACCGACTATAAATGGACGTTGACACGCGTTAAAATATGTGGCCGGCATTATTTATACAGCTTATGACTGTTCGGAAGAAAATAATATCCTTGTTAATTTTCTTCTACCATTTTAGATGTAACCGTTTTTGTAATTTAAATTTTCATCTAAAATTAATAATTCAAATTTTAGTTTTAAGCAATTTAAAAAAATGTAATTTTCTTTTATCGTTTTTGGTCCAGATATAAATAGACAATTTTGGATCTGATTTTTATTTTCTTTTGTTTGATCGTTTCTATGCATGTGTCTATCTTTGGCCGTGTTCATAAGTAGAGATATGAACCGTTTAGTTTGAAAGTAGTGTAAGTCCATATTTGAATAAAATGAGATATACAATTTATGATTAACGTGGTGTAAACGGTTTATTTACGTGATATCTAATTTTTTTTTAAATAGACACATCACTTTCAAAATAAACGGTCCATATATTAATCCAGTCTGAACAGTTTATAGCCGTTCCTTCCGCATACTTGCTTGAAGCGAATTTAAAGAAGAGTCCGTGTTTGTCAGTGAGGAAATCTAGCCGAAGTCATCCGGGCATTCTCAGTAGTTAATCCCTATTACGCATAGACTTTGGTCTACGGACGTATCGCGCTTGCCGGCTCTTAAGACCATTTGACGAACGCGTTCGATCAATAAGACTCCCACGGACATCTTCGCGTTGTCTTCGCTCGTTTAACGCATTGACTGTCATGTCAGTCACGCGTGACTGACAGCAGAAACATTTAGAGGCTTTAAAATAGAATATGTGCCCGGAACGACTGCCCTGCGACTATGAATTATATATGTGACGGATTGTGTTCGATTACGGTGAACTTGACGTGATGTGGGTATTTCGGAAGTCGTCATCTATTTTTGGCCACATCGAAGCTAACGCGAACTTCGAGCGTAAACGAACGTTTCCTCGGGGAATTTGAAAATTTCTATCGCAAAATAATGACTTTTGGCGGTTTTTAATTTTACGGATTTTTTGAACGATTTTTTAACGGACTGTACATACAAGCTTATGGTAATCAAAGGTTTTGTGGAATTTCTCATTGATCAGCAGTTCTCAATACCTTTTTTGTACCTGAAAATTGTTACCTTCCAAACATTGATGTTCGAGATTTCGAAAGATAACCATTCGGAGCAAATTAAAAGAAGCCTGATAGTAACAGTTAGAACAAAAATGACGGAGTTGTACATTTTTAGTTAAATCTCCGGAAGTTTTATTCGTATTGTAGTACAGTAACGTTCTAGTGACATATTTACATCCTCCATTAGCATAACACAGCTTTAGGTCAAGTGGAGCACTTTCAATTTTCGATCAAAACGCGTCGCGCTCCGCCGTCGACGAAAGTGAAGCAGATAACACAATTTCCTCCACGGTCCTGCACACCGACCATATGTGAACCGAACTGCACTATTTTCAACCCAAATTATCCTTTCCCGAAATGGCATCGGTCCAAGAAGCCTCAAAGAATGTCCCGATTCTTCCCTATTTTTGTCCTCATTCGAAAAATTGCCCCAACTCCCTAACTCCGCTCAACTCAAGGTCATTCTCGCTTATTCTCAAAGCACTCAACGAATTTATACTGGTATTTTTAAAAAACAGTGAGATCAGAGCAGCTCGAAAACGGCGCTCAGCGGTAATCTTCGTTAAGGCCGAGCACGCTAATTCCGCGCGTGTGCCGTTTCCACGACATCAGTGATTTATTGCCTCGCAATACTCATTAGCCGAATGATCGTTACGCCCGCCTTCTCAGCGCATTTCGGCCCGGAATGCGGCGTAAAGTTAAATTTTCGGCCCGCTTGAAGTAATTTGCGGTCTCTGCCGCGGACCGGTTCGTACACGTCTGAATACAGTTTCCTGCGGAGCGGCTGACCTTGACACCAGCTGACAATCCGTGGTGAGACGCGTGTGCGAAAGGAGCCGATGTGAATACGTCGTTCAGGAGTCAGAGTGAGAGAGACGTATAGGGCGAGCGAGAGAGAGAAAGAGAGAGAGAGAGAGAGAGAGAGGAGGCTGGCCGTCCAAACGTAAGAGGAAGAGAACGGACGGAATTGCGTAACTCGTCGAAATACCATGATTTCATAGTCGTTCGCCGAACTGGCCTGTTCGTCGCTTTGTTTCCGCGCAATCTTATACATCGGGACGAACTTTACACGCGCGTGTCGATCGGATTTCAATTCGGCTCTCGCCGAGACACGCTCTCTCGCCGAATGAGTTTGGAGGTTAGGTCTCGTATTTCGCCTGGATTTCGCTGGTGGTAATTCGGTGTTTCGGTACAAGCGGTAACATCGGTTGCACGGATTTTCGTGTTATGGTTGTCCTCGCGGCGGAATTGGGTTGCGTGCTGCGCGGTGTATTCGTTGTTCGCGGGAATCAACAGATAACGATTTGCCGTTGGCCGATGTAAATATGTTGCCACCACGCTATGCGTGGGCTTATCAGCCTTTAGATTACGATCCGAGCGGTTTCAAAACATAGAAATTGATAGCGTATCAGGTAACGTAATTGAACGGCTATGTACACTTACGCAATCTTCAATTAGCCGATTTACGACGGCCGAGTCGAAGGTTGCGAGTATCCTTGGTAATGGTCTTACGATTATGTTACCAAAAAATTGAAGTTAATTTCAAACAGTTAAGTTGAAAGTTTCGAACATCCTTGTTCATCGAGTTACCATCCATTTACGAAAAAAATGCAATTAATTTTGAACAACTAAGTTGAAAGTTTCGAATATTCTTGGTAATGGACTTACAATTATTTACCAAAAAAAAATTGGAATTCATTTCGGACAGCCAAGTCTAATGTTCCGAACATCCTCGGTACTTACGATCACTTACCAAAAAAATTGGCATTAATTTTAATTACTCGCTCCAATTCAAATTCTCACCTTCGCCACCGTACCCGACTGTCATCAGACCCGTCGCAAAGAAGCGCGTGTGTCGATCGAACAATTCACCCGCTCCTTAGGAGCACTTTCTCTTTGTCTCCGGGGGGGTTCCCTCTCCCAGCGCTGACAATAACAACAGCCGAGAATATATTCCTCCGTCCTCGATTCCGTTTCGTCACTGACGTAAGATTTTTCTGCCGAATCACTTTGTGCGACTTACCGAGAGAGGCAATTGAGTAAGAGGAATCGACGCGTGCTTCAAATCCTTCCTTTGAGCGTCACCCCCCCCCCCCCCCCTCCACCCCCCACCCCGCCTGCCGTCAATCCCGCGCCTGCCGCCCCCGGACGCGTTACGCTCCTGCAGAATTACACGGTCGTTAACGCCGATCGTTAACGTCGACGCCTTCTAGTTTCGCGGGAGGCACGAATCCTGCCGAACCGCAAACAAGTTGTTATTTTCCTCCCCCTCCCCCGGGCGCTGTTTACCGGAATCCGCCCCCCTCAACGTCGGAAAGGATTTCAGTAATCCCCCTCTGCTTCCCCGCGGGAGGGCGGAATCTGATCGCGGAACAATGACGTTCATCTCACGACGACGTTTCCAACGTTGACGGGAGCTCCTCGGGATCCGGACGCATAGATCTGAAAGCATTAGAACTCGGATGCTGGCTCGAGATGCCGGGCTTAGCCCACTTATGCATTCGGCTGCGCATACCGTGTGCATAGGGTGTTCCGGAAAGAACACAGCTTTTGAGGGCAGAATAACATTCTCTATCGATGAAATTAAGTGATTTGCACAATGGAGTGCCGTACAATGGGAGGATAGGATCCGTATTATAAGAAATACGCGTTTTATGCGGCGTCAAATTTTGCAAGTTCGGACGGAACAATTTTATGACGCAATTGTCCACGTACTTATCCGTAACCTTATATCTTTAAACGAGCAGGTAATTTTTTAAACCACTTCTTTTAAATTATCAGCTTCACTGTTCATATACAGACAACACGTAAGTGTATACATTTGGTTTTCTAAACGAAAAATCGAGACGAGATTTTAAATACCCCAAAGAAAGATAATCACCCAGGGTAGCCAATTCATGTCACCGTCGCGAATCGGCACTTCATCAATTACGAAGCACAAAGACAGCAGATGAAAATAGCATAACTTTCAGTTCTGTCAAACTTATTACAACGGAAATGACAGCCATTTCAAAAGTTGCATTCTGTACCCGACACCCTTTACCTACGGAACGCCCTAGATACGAAACCCGTCCGAGACCCGTACTCAAACGCAAAAACTACGCAACCGCGGCCGGTACGCAACGAGTACCCGAAGCGATCCTCAATCTAGGCATCGAAAAGTCCCCGCGCAGTCTCCGTGCGCACGAGAGCCGGGAATATGGAGCACGCTAGGGACGAGGCAATGACAATGAAAAGCGAGTCAGCGGTGTATATAAACGAGCCTTTATAACTCAACTAATTCATGTACGCCGCTGCAAGTCGCGCAAGCGAATGGGGCGGCGAAAGAGGTTGGGGGGGGGGGGGAGTAGCAAAAAGACATAAAGGGTCCGTAGAAGGGATGAGAGGGACAGGGAAGACGTAGGGTGCGTCGAAAACGGTCCGCAGGGAAGAAAAAGAGAGGCTCTCTCGTAGGGAAGTTAGTCGGCGGTGGGACGGGCGAGTATCTCTCTCTATGTATTCGTATATATGTATGTACGCTCGTGTGGGCTGCGTAGGTGTCGCTGGTGGGGGTCCGCACTCCATCGCCAGCGCCCCCACCGTCGACAGGGCTGCCAACCGTTCCACCCTCGCCCTCCGTCGCTCTTTTGAAGGTCAAGGTTTCCCGCCCGCCTCCCCGCTGCCCGCCAGAGAATTACGAGTGGCCGGGGAGGGGCAGGTGGAAGTGAGGCAGGAAGGAGAAGGGGCGGGGGGGGGGGGAGATGGGAGCAGGCAGGCAGTTGAGTGCGGCGGGGAGGGGGAAACGGATCGAGCGCGCGCGGGCAGTGAGGGGAGGGCGGGGAGAAAGTGGGAAAGGAGAGGAGCGGGGCGGCAGGATCGAGAGAGCTCGAGACTGATGGGGCGAGCGGGGAAGGGGATGAGGTAGGGCGAGTCGGGCGGTGCGCACGGTGGCTGCGAACGTACGTAGGCGGTCAGGGGTGGTGTGCCAGGGGTGGCAAGATCCCGGTGCCCAGTATTTATAGCGGTTGCGAACCGGTCGATAGCGGATAGCGACACTGCGCAGTTGGGAAAGCCTCGCGCCAAAGCCACCCCCGCCGCCGGGGGTAGCAACCCTCCCACGCGCGTACTCTCGGGGCACCCCTTTCGCGTGGAGAGTAGGCCTCTCTCTCTCTCTCTCTCTCTCTCCCCCTCCCTGCCTCGCTCTCACTTTTGCCCTTACTTTCACCGATTCCGCGTCCTCCTCTCTCTCTCTGTCGTACCAACGTCGATTCGCCAGCCGCGCGCGCGCGCGCCCGCAGGTACGTTCGGCGGTGGGACTGTGTGGCATTCTTTTTACCGTCTATTAGGTCGGTAATTAAAGCGCTGGAACGACTTACGCGACGATTACGCCGACATACGGGGAGTCCTTTGAAATTTGAGCGTCAGGATGAGCCTCTCTGTTGTTGCGACGCTTCGGACGAGATGAGCGTATTGATGGGAAGGGGTGAACGGTTGGAGTGGGGCAGGGGGAGAGAGGGTGATATCAGGGGATGTGTTTTAAGTACGTGGGATGCTTTTGCTTCCTTCGATTCTGGCTCACCCGACACTCTCTCCGCACTCGGGACGATGATTGGAGGCTGAAAGAGACTATGCCGCGTAGTAGAAGGCACGCTAATGCGACTGATGTGTCTGTGTATATATGTATAGCGCCACGGAATTGGCGTATGTTGGACCGGTACGGCCCATTGTCGGCTAGATTGGAATCATTCTGTGTGCCCACGTACTTGTCCGGAATCGTTTTGAAGTGATACCCCCGGCATCAATAGCGGGGAGTCCGCCTGTTAAGGACATTGTTTTTTCGCGGAAGCCCACTTCAGTTATGCACGTTTTTCCATACGAGCATATGCGATCGTCGATGGGCTGCATGTTTTTTAACTCGAGCCCCCCGAAATATTGGCATTTGACGTTCGACGCGCCATTCGATTGCGAAAATTCGCGTTGCGATGGGAGAGTATTTTTCAGTTTTTTTTTTATTAATTTTTAATTTTGTTCGCGAGTAACAACGTTACTGCCTTCAGCGTCGGGCGGCGCGTAATGCAGCTACGTTAGAGTGTGTATTTAATGAAATTACGACTGGCCATAAAAGGTATGCCCCCGCAATAAATATGGATGACGTTTCTGCCGCGGCAAGGCGCCGCTACGGGGTTAACCGACTTTTATCGCAAAATTTTACGACGCAGATCGGTCACGTGCCCGCTGCCAGTGGGAAGAGAGTTCGCATTTATTTCGGTCCAGGCGCGCAACTTTTGTCCAGCCTAGCTGGACGGTAGGAGTCCTTCGACGGCAGGATAAGATAGTGGGCGGAGGGGGAGGGGGGTTGAAACTGTCAATTGACTCGGTGCTCCGATTCGTCTCGACGGGACGAAAGGATATAATAATTGGCTGTCCATTACCGAACGGCGCTCGAGCTTTCTTCGAATCCTTCCGGTGGCATGAGCTCACCCTTTGCGTCGATTTCCACTTTCGTTTCATAAAATCTCTCGCAGAATTTTCTATTACCGACTTTGTCCGGCTCTCGTCGTCGCGTTACATGCTAATTTAATGAAAGAGGCGAGCGACGTTGGAAGCTGAAGCTTCCTTCTGTCAAGTCAACTTATTGTTCCTACTCGAATGCGTTGGGGTCCGTTATTCCATTCGCAATTACGTTACAGTTAGGTTCGTGAAAGTAAAGGTTAAATTTTCTGTGAGTTGATTCTCTGTCTCTCTCTCTCTCTCTCTCTCTCTCTCTCTCTCTCTCTCTCTCTCGCTCGATTATGAAGGATTGTTGACACAGTCACTTGTCAAATGAATATGCCGGAGTGGATGGGAACAGAAAATTATCGTTCGCAAAGAGCGAAAGTACGAGAATGCTGACAGAAGTGGCTGAGTTTTCGAAGGAAGCCGAGAAACTTTTTACGCACGCGGCCTCTCCCGGAAACTAACGCGAATAGATGGACGAAGGAAGAAACGCGGAAAAGGGGCAAGTGAAAGCACGAAACGGGCGAAACTAAGTTCCGCAGCTCGGCGCGATCGATATAGTTCGATAGAAAGTGCGCATTGGGTCTCGCTGAAACAGCCTGCCAAAAAACCAGAAACACGCCAATTTACATGAGCTAACGATAGCGGGGCGAAATCGAAAACTATAACGTAGCATCGAATTTTTTTACGATAACTCAGCATCCGTTTGGACAGTTTGTTCTGCAAAAACAAAAATCATAACGTAGCCTCGAATTTTTTTACAATAACTCAGCATCCATTTGAACAGTCCTCTCCAGCTTTATAACGATCTTTCAGTTTCCCTCCGAAAACCGTCAGCCCTGACGCGCATCCTTACGCATTCATCCGACCGTAGCAGAACATGGCGCGTGATCTCGAAGTAAGGAGAGTGACAAGCGTTATCGAAAAAAGGATAACGCGTCGAAGATCGCCGTACAGAACTCATGGGGCAAGGGGGGCGAGGGTGGGTAAAAGAGAACCTTGGGAGAAGCGAGGGTCGAATCGAAGTGAGCCCGACTAGCCGAGAGATAGTGGAAGGCGAGTGCGAAGAGCAGCGAGAGAGTCAGACGAACCCGAAGACAAAGAGGACGAGGCAAATGAAGAGCGGCGGATCGGAAACCAGGAGGTGGAGGAGCTGGACGAGGAGCAGATCCGAGGTCCAAGAAAGAAGAGAAAGAAAAGTCCAGCGAAGACGGAGAAAGGTCGATCGAAGGAGAGAAGCCGAAAGGGAAAGACATAACCTATACAATCCCAAAGATAAAGACACCTCGAGCGAGACGGGACGACATAGAAGAAGAAGGCCTGGAAGCGCGGCAGCGAGAAGGGAACGGATGAGGAGGGAAGGCAGGGAGGGAGGGAGGGGGCTGGGTTGCGTAGGAGATGCATAGAGACAGAGCCGGGGGCCGATCAGGGGTGGCGAGAGGGTCTCTCCGGGCGCAGAATGGGCGTGCGCCGCCCCTGAAGGCGGGGGTAAGTGCATTGCCATCCCTTTCGCGCGTTCGCCGGGGTCCCCAGCGCCACGGCCGCCACTGTCATAACCACCACCACCCCCACTACCCCTACCACTACCACTACCACTACCACTACCAGCGGCAGCGGCAGCAGCGTCGACAAGCCACCACCCCTCCGCTGACCCCCCTCGATCGGGCGTGGGCACGCGCGCCGCCGCGAGGAGAGGCTGCCTGGCGATCGGGGGTGAGCGCGGCCGGCCAGGAGTGGGGGGCAAGGAGGGAGCGGGCGAGGGAGGGGGGGGGGGGAGCGTTGCGTTTCGTCGGTACTCGTACCACCGGGCGACCGTAAAGGTCGTCGCTGGCTCTCTCCGTCGCTCCACGACTGGCTCACCCTCGCTCTCACCCTTCTGCCCCTCCGCTCCCCTCCTCAGACCCCTGTCCCTCCTACGGTACCTCCCCTCCCTCCCCGGCCGACATCGCCGCCCTCCACGTCCTACCGCCGCATAGACTACCAGCTGGCAGCGACGTCAGCAACGAGAGAGCCGGACCGCTTCAGTCTGTCGTCCACGTCCGAAAAATACGCAAGGTCTCCTCCTCGGGCCCTCCGACAGGCAGCATCCCCCGAGCATCGGTTGGCAGCTTCGGAGTTCGCTCTCTTCTGTGCCCCTACGCGGGATTTGGGATCCTCGGGAGGCCGAGAACGGCGAGTACGTATCGTCGGATCTTCTCACTCCTTCCTACCCTCCTTCGGAACCCTCTCTGTCGGCCTCCTTGTCCCTCTCCGGCGTAGATGGCCCCGTTAGGGGGAGTAAAAGGGAAAGGGCGAGTTCCTTTTCTCTCTTTCTCCTTCTCTGTTCGCTCGGAGCTGTCAGTCTGACACTGTCTCCTCCTTCTTCAACTTTTTTCTGTCTTCTTCGTCATGTCGCTTAACTGTTTCTGTTTGTCTGTTCCCCGCGCCCTGCTCGAAGATGGGCACGTGAACGGTGGTTGAGGACGGGGGATGGGAGAATGGGTTTGCCAGAACGGCGAGGAGACGGACTTCTTCTACCGGCAGGATGATCGCTGCCGACGGAGGAGAGAGAGAATCGTCTGGGATGTCCCCGTGAGTAACATTGATAGGCTTGACGTGTCCGGGAGACAATTTTCCTTTATCTCGATGCGTGTCGGGCCCAGTCGGTTGGACCCCATTGTGGCCGTGAAGCCTCCGTCGCGGAAGTGTTCGGAATTTGTTTTGGGTCGAGGTGCCAGCCATGGCGATTATTTTAAATGTCACGCGGACAAACTGTGTAACTTCAGGCTCTGATCGGAAATTACGTCCCGGCGGACGGATTGATGGTATTGCTCGCTTATTGTCATCGTTCGGGCTCGGGACGTTCCCGGCCGACGTTTTTCGATTTATCACCGTGTTTCTTACGTCGAGCCAACTGATGTGGGGAGGGACGGGAAGTAATGTCAAGGCGACATATGTTGCTCGATAGCTGACAAGCCAGAGACGTTTGTTCTCCGACTCGAACGTCTTTCAGCTGGAACGCTGACAGGGATGATAAAGATTCGTATCTCGACAAAAATTGCCAATTGAAATGTCATTTGTATGGGTGTTACGAGATTGTCTCGCCCCGAGCTGATTCACATTTCATTGCATCACTTTCTGGCTGAGAAATGTTTTTCCTTGCCTTTGTACGATAGTGTACCGTTCTTGCATTACGAGTCATCATTTGAATTACGAGCTGTTCGCTTGTAAACGAACGCGGATACGTAATTTGTCTTTATCGTCGGCGTTGAAGCTACGTTGAAGCTACGATGAAGCTACGATGAAGCTACGATGAAGCTACGCTGAAGCTACGCTGAATCTTCAATAATCGAAAGCCAGCGGGGCGATAACTGTCTTGCGGAATCAATATCGAGCTATAATCCCTTCGACTCCACCGATTCCACTGAAGTATTTATACTATTTAAGAGGTCACACCGATGTTCCTATTCGCGCGAACAATATATCTTTAGACGGAAGTAAAGAAATCATTCCGCCCTACACGCCGTATGGATTACGACTGCCTTGCTACGTCAAGGTCATTCATTAACTTTTGCGCATGGACAGTACAACTGATCATCCTTTAGCCAAAGTGACAGTGTTAATTCCGAAAGTTCTAACAATACCTTCAGCCTGTTACTATGGTCATAAGGATAAGAATATTTTTATCCAGCCAATCTGACCCATCGATGATACGATAACAATTTCGCCCATCGTTAGATCGACAATTGAAAATTCCCATCACTTTTCTTTCGTGTAAAACATTGCCTCGAGGCAAGGCTACGCAATTGTTGCAAACACTTGGCGGCGGCACGTGCGAAATACCGATCGATATCATCGATCCGTCGCACGGTACCAATCGAGACATGCACACGTAGTTGTTGACTTACATTCCTTGCCTATTGGAAAGATTATGCATAATACGAATTCCGCATACAGCGCGGAATCTCGATATGACCTGCATAGCACGCACATCTTTCGCACATAATCCAATCTCACGCATAAGACCTACATTGCTCAAAGTCATATATATAGTGTGTGTGTGTATATATTAAGGACTTGTCAATCGGGGTTGAGTTTCAATGCTTGAAATTTTGTACTGCGTTGAACATTGTGGAATGGCAGTGGACTGGTGGAATAATGTATATATATACTGCTACTTTATGTATATATATAAAGTATATATATACTGCCACTAAATTTCAAGTATTGAAACTCACCCTCATTGACAACTCTTAATCTCAGCATTACCCGAAATCATCCGACGAAGGTTTCTGGTCCACCAAAAAGGTCATCTTTCCCATCAGCTTTGTCGCGCTAATCGGGCAATTTTTCCGCTGGCCGCCTTGCGCCGATGAATGTCACTTTTCGTCCGTGACCAGGTCCGCCTGGTATCGATCGATACACTCTCTCCAACGCGGGCGCGAGCTTGTGCGTTGCATTCTCCCGAACGTTTTCTCCCCGACGCCCGTCGCGACGCTCAGTCATCGTGACGAAGTCGGACGAATCGGACGGCGTCGGCCAGCGTTCAAACGAGCGGCCAATGTTTTTTCCCTGTCAAGTGGAATGACGAAATTCATTTGCCTGCGCGTATTTCGCGACACGTTCGACTGCCAGGACGAATCGTTGGCAGTTTAGTATCCTGAGGCATCCTGGCAGAAGTTACTAAAATTACCGGCCTCGAGGACGATCCTTACAAAGAATCGTTCAGCTTTTGCGGAGGTGGTAGCTTATTTGCCGGTTGGAATTGCGTCTTCCGCGGTAGAGGAATATTGGGATATATCGGGTCGCGTTCGGTACTGCGTCGTAGTCGAACACAGTCTCTCTCACATACACTCTTACTCACGCTGTCTCTCTCTCTCTCTTTCTCTCTACATACGACAGAACGGTGCACACGTCGCCCGCGGACAGCGAATTCGTATCACGAATAAAGAATGATTGACTACGACCCACTCCCAAGGTCGCGGAAAATGTATCTTTTATCTGCTTCACTGACTCCATCATTCCGATTCTCTCATACCTTCAACCAGTTTTTTTAAATAATTTTCGTATACCCTCTACGCTCCCTCGTACGATACTCTAATATCAGCGGTGCTTTACATCAGTAAATTTAGTCTCAATTTTGAATCTTCGATCATTACCTATGATCCATTTAAAACCTAATTTTCACCACAATCAAGTGTAGTTTCGGGATTATTATGCCATATATACCGGGTGGCTCCATCGGTCAAGCTGACGTGGAGCTCAGGCAGCTCGAAGTCGAGCATGGCGCGAAAATTATTCTCTTTGTCTCTTCCCCCCCCCCCCCCCCCCCGCAGAAGTCCGCGATCGCGACGAGGATCATTTCTGCGTGCATGAATCATCCGCGCGTTCGCCGTCGTCGCTGCGTGCGTTTATGACGTGTCACCTCTCGCGTACGAATGCAGACACGCACACACACACACGCGCGCAGGTACAGAAAACGAGACGCACCTTGCTCGGCTCGGACGGGCTTTCGTGTACAGCGTCTACGCATTTGTCCTTGCGCGCCCCCTCGAGAACGCATTCCATCGGAATTCGGGTCGCTAACGAGACGCGTTCTTTTCTTGTTCTCGCTCCGGCCACCCCCATCGTCCGACGCTGCGATTGGCTGATCCCGACCATGACGGACGACGACAGTGAGCCGACTGCACTGCGAGTCGGAGTCCTTCAAGATGGACCTCATACTGGACATCAACAGCTGGCTGTACCCCATGGATCTGGGTAAGTGTTCTTAAGAAGTCTTTCTTCGTGTCTCTTCGGGGTGAAATGCTACGCTGAAAGTCGAAACATATGGTAGCCTTGTTCAGGTGGAGGTTAATTGGGGATTGAGAGGGAGGGATGTTTTTTGGGTTGGGCCGAGAGGTTAGGTGCTTTTGGATGCTACAATTGTGCGGTAATGTTGAACGAATAGATAATTGGCATCCTTGTTATGGTGGTGGAAGTTTGATTTTGTATATTGGTCAAGGTTGATAACGGTTTTGATGGAAGGAGAATTCAGAATTCAGACAATATGTCGGATAACCGTGAATCTGACAGTCGGTAAGGTTCTTTGTAACGGCTGAAAGTGTCTCGAAATTTTGACTATTCCGTCTGGACATTGTCTGTTCTACGCACGATCCTCTTCATCGTCAGAGTCGGATCCCCAGGCCGTCAATGCAACATTATCCGACGGAGATAGGAAACTGTCGGCGTCGTTGTTCGCTGTTTCGTCTTTTTAATTTCGCCTCAGCCGAGATGCTACCGTTGTAATTTCCGGCTGACGGGACGCGTTCGCCTGCGAGAATTCTCGAGCCCTCTTCTTCCTCTTCTTCCTCTTCCGTTCAACGCGCAGAGAAAAAAACCCGCCCGCGCCCTTGAAATATTTTCGCTCCCCACCATTGACGGAAGCTCTGCTAAAGGTGGAAAAAAAAATTGAATGACATGTTCGCACAGCCCGGCGCACCATTCAACGTCTCGCTCAATACATGACATATAGTTTTAAAAAAGTTCAAAAACTTCTAATATTATAACATTCAAAATATATAAGATATAGATGTAGTATTATACCGGTTATAATATATAAAAAAAGATATAGAGTATAGACAAAATTGATCCTTGCCAATATGGTTGACTTCTCATGTATGGAAGGTATGGCGAATATTACAGAGAAATAAGTATCATTATTGTAACCCTCCAGGTGTGCACACTGTGCCAAGCATGGCGAGCGAAAGAGTCGCCTGCCGTGAATATAGCGTAAGGAGGAAACTACGGCATTTTCGCGATCGTTATTCTTATAATCGATTAGCATCGTGTGTGGCTGAACGCGCGTCAACAACGGCTCGCTTTTTCCTGGGTTCCCGAGCGGAGCTCGCAACACGTGTGTGCCGTAGAACGTGTGTGGTTGTCACACGTGCCGTCTAAGAGAGAAAGAGGGAGAGAGAGAGAGAGAGAGGGGGGTCGAGAAAGAGAGAGAGAGTGAATTTTTATTCATGCCGTGCCACGGCACACACAAGACGGTCAGTACGCACGACTCATGCCTTTAATGCCGGCGGGTGGCTTTGAACTAACTTAATCATTCAATTCGTGCTCATTCCGAAGCCCCCTCTCGCCTCCGTCCGATCAATACATTTTTGACCTTCCCTCTCAAGACGCACCTCGCCACTTCAATCCAACCTCTCTCATCGCACCCTGAAAGTCAGCGCTATCCAACGCGCCTGCCCAACCGCCTGTCAAAACTCTCGAGCAACCGTACCCCGAAAGGAACGTAAACAATTTCATCGTCGAACAGAGAAGAGGCACAGGAGTCAACCTAGCAGACTCGCATTACGATACGCCGCGCAGCTCGCAAAAGGTTATCCGCGACATCTCGCGCTCCCTGAGGCTGACAAAAGCGGCTGCAAAAACCTTTCTCGAATGTGCAAAAAGAATCGCATTCAGCCCCGGCCGAGTTAATTCGCGCACGGCCTTAAGAGGCCCATCATCAGCAGTACGCCAAACAGAGCGTGCGGAACACAGTGGGATCTCCTCTTGCAAAATGCGCCCAAGGCCACGTCACGCTGCAGCAAGAGAAGGCACCTTCCACCCCCCAGGTATCGTCGTTTTCGACTTGCCCCGCAGAAAGAAGGCGTACGAGAGGAGTGAACACGGTGGGGCGGGGGGGTGGAAGCGTCGGAGGGAGAGGGGTTGATAGAGCGAGCACGGAGGAGAGACGGAGATGGAATAGGGGAGGGGGGAGAGTACCAGTAGTGAATATCTATTTTTCTCTCTCTCTCTCCCTCGTAGAGGGGCTGCGTCACACCCAGCGTTGCGCTACGACAAGGTAGAAACGGTAGGAGGAGAGTGACGCGACGGGGAGGGGTTGCGGGAAGGGGTGCCCGTCGATCTACCCCTGGCCTGCGTGTTTACAGATTCATACCCCTCCTGTCCTCCCCTCCAGCGGCTCCCTTTTGCGTCTCTCGCTCCCCCACCACCACTCGTTGGCTGATTCCAGCTCCCACTCCTACATCCCCCCCCCCCCTCCTCTCCTCTCCTCTCTTCTCTTCTCTCCTCTGCCGCGTTGACGAGCTTTAACATATTCGCTCGTCTTCCTTTTCTTACGCACCCGTCGTTTGGCCAGGGCGCACGGTAGAATGGAAGGGGTCGAAGGGGGAGGGGAGGCTGAAGAGCGAGCAAGGGAGTCAGTGGTGCAAAGAGGAGGACAGAAACGATGTTAAAGAGAAGGACGGAGTTTATCGGCGACTAGACACCACGACGGCGACGTCATATACGGTGGCCCTGAAGACGGGGAGGAGCAAAAAGTAAATACACGCCGCGTCGCGCGCGTTCGCTGTGCCACGGAGCGAGAACGAATTACCTACGCATTTGCGCCTCGGGCAGCGATGGAGAAGAGAGAGAGCAAGAGAGGGAGAGAGGGAGAAGGAGAGGGAGAGGTAGAGCGATCTCCCTTAAATATTTCGGGACAAAGGAAAGCTCCGAAAAAGCCTTTCCACGCTTTCTCGCGTCTCCGCGATACGTGTGTGTCACCCAGTCGAAAATCGGAGAGGAAAAACATAAATCGCAATCGGCCGGCCAGGAGGGAAAACAAAGAGAGGACGAACGGACAGTCAGACGCGGAGAAAGAGAGCGAGCGGCATGGCGGTAGGGGCACGGGGCGGCTGAGGGGCTGGGAGGGGAGGGGGGAGAGAACAGGAGAGGCAGTGAAGGTTAGTTGGGACCAGGCTGGCAGGCCGCTGTATTGACGCGCGGCGTTCAGGCTTGCGCGAGATGACGCAATCCCTCTTCCCTGTCCCCTCCCACTCCCGCGGCCGGCCCTCCCCTCTCCCCGCCCGGCCCCTCGCCAGTACCCACCTACCGCGCCTCCCCGCTCGCTGAGCCATCCCCACTCCCGCGCGGCCGCCGCCGCCGCCGCCTCCTCTCACCCGGCAGCTCCCACAAGTTCAATGCCAAGGTCAAAGCGACCACGACTCGTAGCCGTGTCGGTCGAGCAGCGCGATACTTCGCCTCTTCGCGAGTCGGAGAAGGCTGCGGTGTTGCCCGGGTTGCGCACGTTCACGGTTACGTTTTCCTCGCCCTTCGCCTGCTCTCTCCTCGCGTGTGCAACTACTCGGCTCCTTTCTCTGTCTCTCTATCTCTCTCTCTCTCGCTCCCTTACGGAACAGTTCACTTTCTCGGCCGGCAATATTCACGTCCCGTACGCAACTCCGCCGTCGCTCGCGGCGGACTCTCCCCCTACGGAAGCAGCCCCTGGCAACCGTCAGGCACCTCATCGTCATCGTCGTCATCGTCCTCGCCCTGACTGCCCTCGACGTCGTCTCCCTGTGCGGAACTCGACACTGATCGCCGGCGGGGCCGAAGAAATCCATACGGGCCACTTACGTCAATCTTGATACGCGTTCCGGGATGTTACCTAACGTGGATCGGAGGCCTGGTGTGACGTCAGTGTGGATGGGATCGTTATGGGGAGAGGTTGGTTCGAAGACGACGACGACGACGACGATGACGATGATCAGAGGGTGGAGGAGAAGCAGGAAGCATCGGTGCGATCCGGAAGGGGAGTGTTCTAACGTTTGACACGGAAATGTGGTTTTGCCAGCTGAATGTGAGCCGAATGTGACGAGTGCGACGGAGGAGGCTCCTCGAGGTTCGTCGATAAATTCGAGGTAGAGTGTCCGCCTGTACGCCGCCTGCCTTCCCTGACAACGACGACGACGACGACGATGATGCGCGCGTGGGCGTGGACGAAGGAGGAGGGCGAGGGAGAGAAAGAAAGAGACGGACGGGGGAGAGAGAGGATCGGGTGAGCGATTAATCGTGAATTCAGTTCTCGCGGAGAGGCAAGGTCGTGGTGAGCGTCGAGACGTTAGTGGCGGAGGAGGAGAAGAAGGAGGAGGGAGGGAGGGAGGAGGTTGAAGAGGAAGAGGAGGTGGATGAGGCAGGTGTGCGATTAGCAGAAGGCTGACGAAACTAGGAAGAAGCCCCTTGGCTGCTTTTCCAGAATAATCTCGTTTCACCCTTCACACTCTCTCCAGTAAGCGAATTTTCTTCTTTTACGCGCCTTCTCTACTGCGCGCTAACTAAAATTACGATGTGACCTTGATTATTCCGGGATTCGGTGTCTCTGTGTCCGCGCGCGCGCGTGTGTGTGTGCGTGTGTGTGTGTGTGTCTCTGTGTGGCTCTGTGTGTGTCTGTCGTGTGTTGAGCGTAGTACGCAGGGCGTCCTGGTCCGACACTCCGTTCTACACCGATTCTGCTAGCTCGCCGTACGCAGGGCGACAAGATGGCGGATTTTGGGTAGACTCCGCGTCATTTGCGTTCTACCCATCGACCCGATCCCTTCTACCCAACCTTACGAGCGTTTCGCGAGCCTGTTCCAGCTTGCCATTTCCGCGCGCAACACCGAACGTCCCATTTTTTGTTCCTCTCGCCGCATTCCGCTCGACTTTTAGCGCGCCCCCTCCCCGCAGATCGTATCGTACCCTAACATTCTGGCAGACGATGGACCGTGAAGCGTATCGCGTTTCCGCACGACTGCCGCATTGACGTTCCAACGCGGGCCTCCCATTTTAGGTACACTGCTCAGATCGGCCATCGAGATACATCTATTCCCACCGTTACACACATATACGTACACGTACGTACTATCCTCTCTCGCGACAGACAAATCCGCGGCGCGCCTAACTTTCCCGGCCGGAATGACCGTGACAGAGGACAAGTTCCTCATTCTCCGGGCGTGTTATCTGGCCATTATAATCGAGACCGATTACCGCCTAACGAGGAGTTCTCTCGCGCTCTCATTAACATGAGGTGCGTGCGGGCGCACTATGAATTTTGATCGTCAACGGGCCCCCGAGCCTCAACTGGATGATAATCCCGCGCACTCGGCCGAACCCCCCTCGCACACGTTTAACCGTTCGAATGCCATTATGATGTAAGGCCGACGCGGAGGATAATCAGTTGATCGCACTGATTTTCTAATTTCATTTGAGCCGCTGCGTTATATTTCAGCCCAGCGTATCCCCCCTCTCAGCGCTCTCCCTTTGTCGACAGCCTCCCCTTCTCCCACCTACACCTTCCCCTCTTCCTCCACCTTCCCCTCCTCCTAGCGGTCGATCTAAAACTCCACTTGCCGGGGTGGCAGTATCGATTGCCAGCACTCTATAAGCTACCTCCCCCTAGGTTTGATATATCGCGGACTCAACCTTGACCCTGTGTTCTTTGAAGCTCTTGCATGTCGGCCTTTCCTTCCTTCCTTCCGTTCTCCGTTCCCTCTTTCCTTCCCTCCCTTCCATTCTTTCCTTTCCCCACAATTTGCCGGCCTCGCTTCTCCTAGACCTTTTTCTTCGTCCAAGAAGTATATTCGGTCTTCCGCTCTCCTTCCTCTCGTGGACCTTCGTCGTAGTTCTACGACGGTGAACGGATACGACGAAATTTTTTTGCGCAGTTCGTGACAGTGGCATCGATAATGTTCGACGGTTAATTTTCGACGACGGCCAGCGCCATCTGTCCGCGCAGATCTTTCGGATCTCTTGCGTTTTGACAACTTTTTTTTTCTTCTGCTACGACGCCTCACGCTACGGATGTTGTGCTCCGGGTTTTGTCGTGCGCCGATCGCGTGGCATTACGTAATTCAAATGGGTCTGTTTTGCTGGATTTGGGGACGTAATGGTGATTGCGCGTTACGTGGGTTCGTCGTCGGAGCGAAATTCAGCGGACGAACGGGAGGCAGGAGGGGCGGGGGGGGGGTGACTTAACCTTAACCTTGAGTCGGATTTTCGGACGAGGAAGGCAGTCGAGCGGAATCGGAGTATTTTGACAGTTCGGGACATCTTCGAGTACGTACGATACTCTTAATTAATGCGTCTCTGACGTACGGTGTTTGTAATTCGCGGGCTTCGCTTGCTTTTTTTTTTTTTTTTGGTGTACGTTTATTCTCGACCGTGAAGCCACAGAGAGTCGCCGGCTTCTTTATTTGAGAACCTTCGCTCGGGCGTCTCTACCGTGCCGAAGTTCAATTTTGCCAATTGTCGAATCGAAATACGCCGCCTTACGTAACCCGTAATTTCGAGTGTTACGGGACGGGTCTTAATCGATATTGCTCGTCTTTTGTTCCGTAACCACTTGAGCGGCCAGACTCCGCCTAAACGTACTTTCCCAATCAAATACGCCCATCCGTCACTTCCAATACACGTCTCAAACTCAGCTTTCAGAACTTCGTAAAACAATCTAAAAATCGACACCTTACGTCGATCCACGTCACATCGTCTCAATTTACAAAAAATCATGCAAAAAAAAAATCGATTATCTCATCCCATTCAATTCATTCTCCTATTGACAGTTAAGGCGCGCGCGCAATTTGGCGACAGGCATGTCGGTGATGCAATACAAGTTTCAAATTCAGCTTTCGAAACTCCGAAGAACAATCTGAAAATTCGACAGTTTACATCGATCCACGTCACATCATCGCAATTTACAAAAAAATCATGCAAAAAAAAATCGATTATCAAATCTCATTCAATTCCCTCTCCTACTGACAGCTATCGCGCGCGCGCGCGCGGTTTGGCGACAGGCAGTTCGTCGAGGCATTTCGGGCTCGGCTCATTTCGGTTGTCCCCGGTGCCGATCGGGTCCGCACTTTGTAGCAGCAATTTCCGCTGGCTGACGTACGCCTTTGCTCGCTTACTCGCTTGCTCGCCTGCTGCTCTGTCCGCTTGCGCAATCAGCAACGCCACACGCTCGTAGGTGGGTTCGTCACGGTGCGAGGAAGTATTTTCGTGCTTATTGCGCCGCTTCTGACGGAACATATACCCAATCCGCGTGTTATGTTCCCTCCTTGTCCCCCGCTCGCGGCACACATGCAGAGACACACACACACACATATATATGCCTAGTGACGCTGGCGAGTAAGTGTGTACGCGGCACGTTATATGCGCACGTGTTCTCAATAAAGCGAGACGAGCAATTTTGCTCCGGGCTGTTCTCGGATACAGGATTACGTCTGTTACGGTATCTTTTTCGTCCTGTGTTCCGAAGGTATGTTGAGGATTGGCTGTTTTCGCGACTGGGGCCAGGTTAATCGCAGAAGCTGCGCGTCTCGCGCTTGACAGCTTTGAGAGATGCGAAGGATTCGTCGGTGGTATTCTCGTGAGGTGGGGAGAGACGGTTCCGTGGTCATTATTGAACGTTCGGCGACTGGAGACCTGGGTAGTTTTTGCCCTCGACGATGCGTCGAGGATGGATGTTACGTGCTCCGATGCGCCGGGAGCGGATTTCATTGATCTTTTGTACCGTGATCGCTGAGTAAATGTCAGAGCTCGCGACTCAGACCGCCGGCATACGTGTCGGCATTACGCAAGTAATAATAGACTCATTTTCCGTATTAGCGTTGGTTTAGAGTGAACGGTTAATTGTTCGCATCGGTCGAACGGTCGGATATGTCGTTCGAAGCGTTTGCCTAACGAAGTCGAGTGATATAATATGTGAATGCAGTATGGTGAGACGTATGTACTGCGCAGCGGGATAGAGAAAGAAGTCGAGGCGGGTGAGCATCATTTAAGCCGTTCAGTGCACTAATCGATAAACTCCACCGGTCACATAAAAATTGTAACATTAACGACGAATATTTGTTGGCTACTCTTTCTTATGAATTTTTATATTCCGTCAGATGAAAGGTATATCTGTATTTATGCATTCTACAATATATATGTACACACATTTGCCCCCTGTACCGGAATGTCGCTAATAACCCTTAATTGTGCTTGATGCGACACTAGATAATAAAATAAAATAAATATGTATATTTGAATTTATATTACAAAAGGGAATTTTGAAAAACAATACATTATTTCATTGCGTTTCTCAACTATTTATTTTATGGAGTCGATCGATTTGCGCACTGACTCTGGCTTTACGCATCTCGCACGCTTGAATCACTTTTTCCGCCTATTTTTTTCTCTGTCCTGAAAGCAGCCTTCCCTTCTGTTTACAGGCGACAAATTCCGTCTGGTCTTGGCCACGACCCTGAGAGAAGACGGCTATCCGGACGGCGGCGAGTGGAACGCGACGGAACAGGAAGGTGGCTCTAGGGCCGACAGCTTCGAGTACGTGATGTCCGGGAAAGTTTATCGGATAGAGGGCGACGAGGCCAGCAACGAGCCCAGCAGCAGGCTGTAAGTAAATTACCCTTCCTCGTTACGTGCTCACTTCTCTCTATCTGTCGCCGAAACTTTTCCCTGCGTACGCCTGCCTTTCGGCACGCCGAACAAAACACGCCTCGAATCGCTCAATATTTTCCCTACCCGGTATACAGTACAGGAGGGGGGCCCTATGTTTATTCATCGACCCGAGGACTGATTCACGGCAGTGACGATTATGGCGATCGTTAGATTTACATAACGCGGACGGATTCCGCACAATTGTTCCTTTAACACTTCTGCTAATTCAAGATAGAATCGTTACGCGAGCGATAAGTCTCAATGTTTGATACGCATATGGAAAGAAAAAATTGTGCAAAACGTAAATATTGCGACGCTAGAGTAGTCTAGTATTTAATGAGAACTGATAAAAGCCAATAATGCCGGATACTTTTATCGGTTGGGACGGTATTGAAACGTGAATTGAGGCGTGACGAGCTAAAAGGCCAGGGGAATTATGATAATTTTGCTTGGCTCGCTCGAATGTGCTGGCGTACGGATTGTGCACTGTTGTCTTTTTTTTTTTTTATTCGATATCTTCCTTGACAGCGTTGCGTACACGCACGCTCGTCTTCTACGTCACGCACGACTGTTGTGACGTCATGCTCGCTAACTGTGCGAGTGCACGACGCTGAAAACATGAGGAGCGGAACCCATCGACCAGCGTCGCAACTTTATTCCTTCCTCCTGCCCGTGTGATATCGCAGTATTGGCTCGCTTCCACTGTTTTTCGAACGAGTGTCGTGTGAATTTTCCACTGTCTCCCCCCTTCGTTTCGAACAGGAAAGCGGAACGTACGACGGGACAATGCGGGCAGCACTGCGAGAGGTGCCTGTACTGAATTTTTCAATGGCTTCGGGACAATTGATGCTCAAAAGAGCAAACCTGCGGCGGAATGAGTATTTCTATGCTCAAAGCGGCAGCGGAAATTGGAAAGAAATTGCTAAATACCAGCATTGATGAGCAATCTAAAAGAATAACGATTCGGCGACTTATTTTAAAAGTTCTGAGTTACTCATTCAGATTCTACAAGAATAACTTGCTCTAGTATTCTTTATCTCTGCTTATTTCTTCGGTTATTATTTTTATGACCTAAAAATAATTTCCTTAAACGAGATTGGATGATGCAGGAACATGCCAACTGTCATTGTTACTCCAGTAGAAATTCCGCTTGTTGACGTAACCCAAATTTCTTCCAATCAAAGCATTTGCTTTTTCAAACCATGTCAGTTATGACTACGGTGACCATATTTTTCGCGAGAAAATAAAGGACATATTGAAGAAAATAAAAAAAACGGAAAATAGAAAGAAAATAAAAAATTTTTATATTTAGGTTTTTAATATTTATTACCGAAATAGTTGCTTGCAAAAAACATACATTTAAATTTTATACAATTTTAATTATCACTCATACACACATTGTAAAAATTTTATAAGATTAATTTTGATATTTTACACTAGAATTCATTTTCAATTGTGAACTAAAGGACGTATAGTCACTGCATTTATGACTGATCCCTCGGACATAATTTGATATTAACTCTACCAAAAAAATTATTCCAATTCTTTTTATCTCTATTACATATGATTAGATGTAATTTTCACGAATTACAATGACAACAAATTTTATTTCCCAAAGATTTGATAACAAAATCTAAAACAAGTCAAAACGATATCTCCCTATATAACGTTAAATATTCGCTCGCTGGCAAAACTCAGCTCCCTTCCAGACCCGAAGAACCCCCCCATTCCAAATCTATAACGCCTCAATCTATTCTCACCCGCGAACTCCGTCGGAATCTCCCCCACGCATCGGTCCCGTCTCTCTCGCCGAAGGAAACCGAAAGTTACACGGGACAGGAATTCAGACTCTCTCGATTGTGAGGCGAGCCAGGGAGGCGTCAGGTTCCACGGCGATAACCCTGATTTGACCGACTTATCATTGACCTTGAAACTTCGGCGGTGGCGGCGGCGGCGACGGCGCTCGGCAGTCACGTCGCAAGTTTCCTCGTTCGCAGTCGTAATTACGCTCGGGCAGAAACCAGTCGTCGTGTTCGGAACTAATGACAAACTCGAATGCTCTTCCTCCTTTCTGTTCGTCGGCACCGAGAGGTGGCCGCGTGCTCTCGCCAAAGAGTGAGAGAGAGTGAGAAAGAGAGAGAGAGGGGGGGGGGGGACAGAGATAAAAGGCGAGTACAGAGCCTGTTGACTCGCCAAGTCAGAAAAATACAACGCAGCCCGTCGGTGCATATAGACAATTCGATAAGATAGCGTCGTGCCTCGAATGCGAGCTCTCGACTGGCTGCGTGCGACTCTGCTGCCTACTACACATGCATATGCGTCCACTGCACGTACGTACGTGTTGAGGCCTTTTAAATCGGCGTAAAGGCGAGCATCGGAGGCGTTTACGTGCGCGAAGGCGACACGCCGCCAGGCAAGAGTGTGTGTGTGTGTGCAAACATTTGACGCTGCCTGGAGAAGCTTCAGGCTTCAGCGTCTCGCGGTCAAGGCCGAGTCCAGGAAACTTAATTGCGCCTGGGTTAGCCACGGCGCGCACGTGCTCATTTTCCACCTTTCCAACGCGACTTTTCTACATTTTCTTGCTTATTCACGCTGTTTGGAAAAGTTGCCCAGGGCCGTGCATCTCTGATAAGGATTCAAATTCGGCGGTAATCGATGCAAATTATGTACGGCAAATTGTGACGAGTCGGTAAATGGGATGGTGTAATATGTGAATCAAAAATTCGGCGTCACTGTTGCTGTGGAAATTCAAATAGTTTTTGACGATGTGTGAAAAAGTTGGAGAGGGATGTAGGTGTACTTGCGGTCGAGTTTATCGAAATTAATTCTGACCGTGAAAGTTGTCTAAATTATGATAATTCGTCAAATGCCTTTTAATTGACCTCTTGAATTTTTGCTGTAGCGATAGGATAATTTTTCGTTATCGACTGCCGCGTTTGAAGGCCGACGACGGTCTATGTCAAGGTTGACTGATGCTCGTCGTTATAAAATGGATTCGCGGGATTATTCGATGAGAGGAATGAAACGGAGTGACGTACGTATAACGTACACCGGACCGTCGTACGGATTCGAAGTACTAATTGTTCGGCAACCTTCGACTCCGCCGAACCTCGTGACATTTAATGGCGAACGCGGAATTTACTGCTTTTCGCAAGTCCGCCGTCCGTGCATTTGCAATTCAATACGGCCCAATCGATATCGCCGCCTGAAAGGCTACTCTAATTCGAACTCCACGCTAATATATGACATTTACGATCTAATTGACGCGGTGGGAATATGGCCTGACAGCGAAATGTTTCCTAACTTGTTTACGAGTCTGTCGCTGCACCCTGTCAGCATACAATTTTCCTTGCTGCGACTCTGTTTGGAAAACCACTTTCAGCCTGAACAATCGGCAATTAATCGAAACGGTACTACCAATTATCGAAAAAACATTTACACAAATTAGTTGACAACTTTCGCTTATTAAGAATGTAGGAAGACGTTATAGCGTGATAATGGTGTAAGTAGAAAAGCACGGTGTGAGTCAGACGCAAGTAGCACTAGTCATTCTTTGGGACATTAGATTTTCATGTATCAAATTCTAATAACCCTTATGTCAGTAACCGGAAACCCCACCTTATGTTAAAAACTTTTCCGGGTTCTGCCACAAAAAAGGAAATATCGAAAAAATAATCTGCTGTGAGATGGTTCAATTCGCGAGGAACTGAGAGGTTTTTCAAAAATTTTGATTCAAAAGAAAATATTATTCACAAAATGTATTAAGGTGGCCCACCAGAGTACTCGGTTGTTGACATAAGGGATAAACAAAAAAATAAAGCTCTGTATCAATTTGTTATTCAGATAACTGAACGTTTAGGCAGTACCTTTTTCTAAAAGCTTCTACACCTGTTAACCATTACATTAGCATACGTCAAATCGTTTGGCTTCCGTAGATCTGAGACAAACCAACCATAAACGTAGAAATTACGCGAAAAATTAAGCAAGTATCTCCAAGCGTGCATCGCTCCATATCTTTCCCATCGTTATTTTAAACCTCTCATTAGCCTTATCAAGCTGATTGTCATTTGTCCTTTCGTGACTCCGACGTCCTTCAACGCGGACTCGTTACAGGCATTTATTCGATCATTATGAAATAGACGTGGCATCATCTTTCATCCGCGCGGATCTTCGGAAGTAACAGTCTTTTAGTCCAAAGATCGAATGTCCCATTCTCATAACGGGTGGTCCATTATCATTCGTGACAGTCTCATGCACTTGACATATCGAAGACGTGCAATCCTTGTCTTTTTTTTTTACCCTCCTATTAACATTTCGCGTCTGCGACCAACATAGGCGCGTCGAAAGAATGTGATAAAATTGGCCAACCCCTCCTTTATCTTTATCGCCGAGCGTCATTGAAGTTCAGAGCATAAATAACACTTTCTGTCGATGCTCTGTGATAAATGCAGCGTAACCATAGTGAACGAGACAAAACATAGCGGACAACCCCGGTGTTGTTGATGCCGCCAATGCGAAAGGTCAGACAGCGTTGTAAGGAACAGCTTGTGATTTCTTCATGGATAATTAACGTGTGACCTTGAGGCGGATCTCATTCGCTCGATGCTCCGAAATGATTAAGAACAGATGTGCCGCTGGCGAGTCGAGACAGCGAGTGTGCTTTAAAACGATATCAGAGGGAAAGAGAAGAAAGTGGAGAAGAAAATTGAAAGCAGCTTATCGCTGTAGAATAAACCATCGGCAACTGTAAACTAACATTCAAACAACGTGAATCAATCGAGTTTTTTATTTAACACATACTTTTCTTTCGATTCATAAATTGGCATACAAATTGAAGAACCTTAACGCAAGTAACTGCAATTTGATTATAGCGAAAAAGGTGTCAATCCGAATAACACAAAAAAAAAAAGAAAATTTGGTATATTATTACCAAAATGAACAATTAGACTGTTTATTTTGAAAGTGATGTAAGTCCGTATTTAAAAAAATCTATATCTCACCTAAATTAAAAGTTTACACTACAATAATCATAAATTATATAACATCTCACTCTTTTTGAAATATGAATTTACACGACTTTCAAAATGAACCGTCCAGTTCTTCCAACAACACTGAAAACATTTATTCAGACAATTTTCAACGATAGAAAATACCCAGCAAAATTCATCCTAAAATCACGGAAAATTCTGTCCTTCGCCAGTGATCATACGAAAAATACACCATGCTGACACAAAACGAAAAAAAACGGGATAATTCAGCGAGCAGGAATTCAGTAGTCCCGGTATCGATTACCACGAAGAGGGCCGAGAAGCAGGAACCGGAAATACGGGAACCTCGCCGTACACCTTTCCCGTGGACGACTTCCGCGTTGACCGTGTCGGTAAGAGCGGAGGCACGTTTCGGAGCCAGTTGTGCGAAAGCCCAGAGAGCTCCTGGGGAACAGGGAGCCACTCTGCGTTCACTCGGTGGGTAATGAAGCGGGTGAACACAGCTGGTGGTATCTCAGTTTTCTGGGGGCGTTCGCAACTTACGCTTTCCGTTACCAGCTGGCGGACCTTAATTGCACTTCGGCACGAGCGGTATTGGCCCAGCGAGAGGAAGCGGGGTTCAAGTCCATTGCGACCGGGGGAAGAGGAGGCTAAACGGTCGGATTGCGTCGGGGAACGTTGCTGAAGAGAGCGGACACCTGGAAGAGGACGGGGACCGGAAGTTGAGCTTCGAAGACGAAAAGTTCGGATGGCAACCTGGCGGAGTGAAACTGCTTTTTTCCGAACTCGTAGGGCTCGGGGTGGCTGATCGTTATTCAAGTTCGAAGATGGCGGATGAGAGAGTTTGGACGTTGGTAGGATTGTACGGCTTCCGATGTTCGATCTGATGTTAGGGAGTAGGATAGTTTCTATCGGGTTCTTGGTAAAGTGTAGTTGGGGGGATTAAATGGTTGGGGTTTTGGTCGAAGTAAGGATCTGTGTAGGTAGTTACAGGGTATGGGTGTAGAATGATCGTGTGGCATGTTGGGTAGTCATTAATCATTTTGAATGCGGCAGGTGAACTAGGATGCTATTTCTAAGAATGGTTGATACGGTAATTAATCTTGCGATAGACTGTTTGTATCACGTTGCGGCCTTGTCTGTAACGATGTAAAGCAACGCAATAATAAAATTGCGATCTATAGAGATGGCAATGATGATGTATCGATTAAAAAAATGCTCTTTCATAAACAGTAGCTAATAAACTTCAAAATCTCACATAACATCGGCATCTCTTAAAATCGTAAAATCATATCAGCTTCACCAAAAACTCAAATTCTCAGACTTCCAAGCTGTTTCTATCCCGATAATATTGTCGTCACACTTGAAATATCTCACTCACCGTAACAAAATTTGAACTATAAACAATGTAACATTTACAAGCTTCGCTAACGTTTTCGATCTCCCTAAATTATCAAGACCACATCAGTCCCACTGGAAGCCATCGGGGCCCAAATACATCCAAAACAGTTTCATTGCCGATAATATCGTCCCCGCACTTGAAACACACTCGCAGCGGTAAATAGAGTCTGACCCGCGCAGTGCGAGATTGCGCACACGTATGTGGGTTCCGAACGGGGGCGTAACAGCTGGGAAATGAATTATTGATCGGGGTCGCCCGAGACCCTAGAATGGGTATAGCTAATCCCGTGGCAACCCCGGCAGAGTGAGCAAGTGCACGCATAGCGTGTGCGGCCCACGCAACGTAATACGTCCTTAACAGGTACCGTCTTTGACCCCCCGTCCCACCCCACCCCCCTCCCACCCTCCTCTCGTTAATCCTAATAGTCTGTACGGAAATTACGATCGCCCCTGGACGAGAGGGACGCCTCCCTCGCGTTCTGGCCAGCCATCCGAATTCGCAAACCCGTTTCGCGTGCCACGGAACGATTACCTTCCACTAATGAATACGGAGACGGTCATGCCCAGGCTTTGCTCTAAACTTTTGCACGCCAAGTTCGTAGCGTTTGAAGATTCAACATAGCCGCTGACCCGATACCATTCGTACGACCTGAGAGATCGACTTGAGTTTCGGCGTATCGGTATTCATTGTTAAAGATTAACACGTTGCCGTCCGGAGGTCTCGTAAAAATTTCTTTCCTTGGCGCCGGCAGCACCGATGCGGATTACTTCGCTTGTCGCCGGCCGTTCTTGAAATTATCGGGAGATTGAAACTAAAGAAAGATTTCCTGACGTGTGTAACTTATTGTTACCTAAACGAAACAGCAACAGAACACTACAGTTCAGTGATAGAATGCAAACGATACTAAAGTGCTGTCGCCAGCCACTGAGCGGTATTTTGCGCGATCAACCATCATTGAGCGATGGTTTGCACATGACACACCACCGTGGTGTCGCCGGCTGGCATAGTGTTAATACGCTAGAGGTTAGATGTTATGTCTACTGGAAAATGTTGCAGACACGCGTTCAACGGGTACGCAAACTAGAATACGACCGCATTCTGAGCTTTGATATCCATCATTGATGTTCCGGCGAACGCACACGTTCCATGTACATAGGCGTAAATTCAATAGTCTGTTCCTGTACTACAAATCAGTTTCCTCTCCTGAGACGTATAGCGTACCGACTCACCCATCTACATGGAGGGTCGGTGTAGGTGTTCTCCGTGAAAAGCTCAGATCTATTCGCGAGTATCGGAGGACTGTTGCTTTGGAAGTCAGCTGTTTCGACGCTGTGTCCGTGCATGCGTTGCGTGTACGCATGCGCAGTCGAGCCTGGCATCAGGCTTCGGTGGCTCGTGATTGGTCGGCAGGCGTGCGGGCGGTAGCTAGGACGCGCGCAAGGTCGTCCGGACTGTCAAAATCAGCTGACGCCGAGCCCGACCAATCAGCTGTTCCGTTAAGCTCGCAGAGAGTGTGTGAGAGCGAGGCAGAGGGAGAGAGAGAGAGACAGAGAGAGATAGAGAGAGAATCTACGTTCCCGGGACCTCTTAAGCTTTCGAGCCGTCCGTCGTATTGCCTGCTAAGTGGTCAAAGTCGATTTCGACTCAACTGACAGCCGTTTGAAGGTGTCGATATCGATTCGTCGGAGAATTCGCCCTCCAGGGGGCTGGCGTACAAAGCTTGCCTTTGCTAAAAGGATTTTCCGAGGCGGTGGGGTGAGAACAGTTTTAAAGGTCGGGTAGGATGAAACTGGCGCTGGCAGAACGTACGTTCGAGAGTAGTCGAGTCGAAATCCTGTTGATGGAAGTAAGACGGTGCAACGAAAGTACACCGATGCTGTGACTGACGTCGATTTAATGAAAATACTGACTTGACAAGCGCTTCCGTAGAACTTAGCCCCGTAGACGATAATAATAAAATGTCGGTATATGCCAGTGAAATTGGCCGCTTCGCTGCCAATCATCCCGGGCAACGGGCATAATTAACAATTACGTTTGCCAGAGCTGCAGCGATACCGCAGCTCGAGATAATTTTGGGTATCGGCCGACATAAGAATTTGATCCCGCGATCTCAATATCACAACAGAGTTACATTCGATCAGATTTCCTGCAACGAACAAATTCCTCCAAAATAAAAAGAAAAACATACTCTCATCATCGCGCAGTCAGAGAACGAGCCAGACATCAGGCCGTCGTTACGTCCGTATTCTAAAATATTTGCCCACGACACTTAATAGCGGTTAATAAATCTAAGTGACATCCAGCCGACCCGAGTCACGCAAATCCTATAAATTACCCAGCCTTCTCTCGTGACGCCATTCATCGCTCTCATAATCCGACGCGCACCGATTGAATATCCATTCCGACGTACAGGAACGTCCGACCGACAGTTTGCAACGGCACAAATTGAAGTCGTCGGCTGATCGATCCAGGCTCATTATGCCATTAGGAAGCGATTCTCGTTTCCTTCGCGCTTCTGAATTCCCCCCCTCCCCCCTCTCCGTCGCCCATGACTCATATCTGTTGCTTCTGGGCATAAAGGAGTCCAGGGCCGAAGCTTGAAGACGCCCTCTCGCGAGTTCCATTCCCGTCCTTCTTGGCTAACAGCTAGCTTCTCTCTCTCTCTCTCTCTCTCTCTCTCTCTCTTTTTCTCTCTCCTGCTAGCTCGAAGTCGTAAATATATCCCTCCTGGCCGACGGCGGAAAATTTAACCGCCACGTCATCCGGCTCGTTCGCTGCACACGAGAAAATTCGAGCTCTGGAGGGAGGAGAGACAGCACGCTCTTATAAAAGAGGCATCGGAGGCCTGATGGTGGTGGTGGGACTGGCAAGTAGGCGAGGGGTGGGGGGTGATTACGTAACACAGAGTTGTACGGTACCAGCGTTTTTGGCAGGGAACGATTTTTTTCCCCCGACGACGCTTCTGCGTAGATTCTGCGCTCGAAGTGACAGAATGAGTCAGCGATTTTGTACCGCGATAACGAGCTGATTGCTTCCGGTTAATGGTGGCCGAGACGATTCGATCGTTTTGCAACGGTGGACGCCTATGGGTACGGGATGATTGCTTCCGTTCGATGTCAACGGATAGGTTAGGATCCGTCATGGTGTAGTATACGTGATGGTACGTCATTGGGTTAGTTTCGAATTAAATAGGTTAGCTAATTTTGATTATTCGCTATTTTCGGAGCAATATTTCCCGGTTTCGGGAATACGTATAGGTTAGGATCCGTCATGTCGTAATATCGTGATAACGTGCGGTTGGATTCGTTTCAAATTAAGTGGGTTAGCTAATTTTGATTATTCGCACATTATTGGGACAATATACCCTGTGGTCGTGAATTGAGTCGGTCATTTTTCGTTTCGACAACGTTAAGGTACGATCATTCCCATGCCACGTAACAGAATTCTTCCGCCGTTTTGTATTATTGTGATAGCGTGACACGGTGATATATGTTATTGTCTGGCTTTACGTAACCTGACACTTGAACTGGGTGCACGGCACTACGTATGCTCAACGAGCGAAAATCGTATTAGCGATGTCGCGAGAAATCGATTCGCATTTTTTGGCCGAGAAGTTCGCCTCAATGTCATGGCGTGCGAAATTTTGCCTTATCAGTCGACGCACTCGGCCGCGTGACTGATAACGAGTCTATAATTGACGCGAGCAATCGTGTTTGTAAGATGCCTTTTTCGTTGGCAGTCACGTTGCCGTTGACTTCCGCTTTCGTTCCTCCCTCTCGATTCGCAGCGAGAGTCTTTCGTACGGGCTTGAATCTTTGAGTAAACGAAGCTAAACGGCCAATTGCTTTTCACAGTTTCTAGTATTAACTGCTGAGACAGTCTTCTAAAAACCGTAATAAATCGTGTGAACTATCTTGACAATTGCCCTTGCAACAGACACGAATATCTGATATATCATCCTAATATCTACCCTGTTATCAAATCGTTGACCCAGTTTTCTTTTACGTGTATCACTTAACCTAATGCTTTCAATTATTTTTCCTTACCATTACCTGTTGGCTTCGTATAAATTTGAAACAATCAGCTAAGCTTAATATCACAATATTTACTTACCACAATGCATTCCTTAACGTAACATGTTATCATTATTCTATAAAACAGGGTTGCAAACCAGTTAGTGACAGTTATCATTATTATTTCAACAATACTTTAAGCTCTATCAGTTGTACATCCAGAACACGTAAGCTCATCGCTAACCAAAAAAGCTAATACATCCACCCAACATACCAACATACCAACATTAACAAAATAATGAAAATTCCTCAAATTTCCATAAAGCTTCAATTTCTGCTACTCGAAAAGTGTCGTTTGGCATAAACTTGCAAGGGGTCAAAAGCTCTCAGCCTGCACAATTCTTCCATACGGCACTGGCTTCGCTAGCCTTGTACTTTTCGAAGCGTCGAGCACGCGTTCGTCGTCGGTTTTTTTAAAGAGGCGCAGGCTTCGGTATCTGCGGGGAAAGAAGTTTGACGAGCGGTCGGGTAGCTTGGTAGATTCGTGCACGGGGGAGGTGAAGGGCGGAAATGAGGAAGTCGACCGACAGCAGAGGCGGAGGAGGAGGTCGAGGTGGAAGAGGAGGTGCCCGTGTCACGTAACGCATTACGCAACACGTGCTGTCGTTTACCAACAGCTGATCCGTTTTAGACGCTTTTCTCAAGACCCGCCGACGTTTCGCGTTATTCCGATTCTAATGACAC
Organism: Anoplius nigerrimus; assembly: GCA_914767735.1. Lineage (NCBI taxonomy): Eukaryota > Metazoa > Arthropoda > Insecta > Hymenoptera > Pompilidae > Anoplius > Anoplius nigerrimus. The sequence continues at coordinate 2,005,059 of OU612086.1, forward strand.
GCTTATGTCATTCCAATTCTTTCCTTCGTCAGTTTAATATCAGTCTCGAATTTGAACTTTTCTAACAATATAATGTAATACAACTAGTTTTTGTTACAAACTTTGGAAGTTCCTTCTAATATTGCATTTTTGGCGAATACGGTCAGTGTTATACTTTTAACTACGAAACTTCGATGAATTTTAACCGAGAAACATTGACTTTAAATAGTCAACTTAAAGATGATGTAATTTAACATATTAAAGTTGAAAAGGAAGAAGAATATTATTAATGAAAATTACAAAAAGATGAAAAAAGTTAATGAGTCTCTCTAACCTAGTCAGCTTAAGATGTAGGTTACAGTTTTTTACATAAGTCGTTTGAGTTGGAGCACTGAACTATTAATTCACATGTATTTTTTTATGTTTGCATTCTCGTAGCGAGAGTCAACGGACTGAAGAAATATTTAAATTCATTTTGTTTCCCCGCAAGTTATTTAATGACAGCGTCAAGGCGTCGGTCTCTCGTCAAAGGTGGCGTGGGAGACAAATTGGCGTCGAAAATGTCCGCGCGGTCTGGTTTACTTTGGCCTGCATTCAGAATGCATCTGCTTCTTAATGTCAGAAAAGCTCGCTCGTCCTCTTTCTCTTTCCGCCGGAGTTCTTTCCTCTCCCACCGTTGTGCCAACTAGTATTTGTCTCAATGTTAGAGGAACCGACAACCAGAGACAGTGTGTCTCTGACGCTGATGGAAGCGTTTAAATAAAAAAAAAAAAACGGAAGGGTGGAATGAGCTCTCGTTGAGAGATGATGTCAGAGGGAAATAAAAAGGAAGAAATAATTCACACAACAGGTGGCAGCGAAGCGCAGCTAAAATGCTTTCGATGTAGTAGTCGAAGTAACGTTTCCAAAGAGATTATGTAACCCATCTAATATACTTTATGCAACTGCGCATGCATCTTTTAAGTTCGTAAATTCTCGCGTTCTAGCGTCACGAACTGAAACGTTGAACCGAAAGAATTCTATAATTTATGCTTTTATCAATTCAAGGAAACGTCTCGAAAATTCAAGTATCAAATACACAGGGTTGATGCTAGTACACCTAATTCTATTTTATATGATACATAGATAGATCGTTTCTGAAGAATATGTTTAAAGAAAATTCGCCTACAAAATATATTGCGCCTATAGAAAAATGCAAGATCAGGTTCAGTCCTAAGAAATCAGTAAAAATATACAATCAACCATGAGGTTTCATGTTAGGATCTTTTATTTCCTAAAGATTGCACATGTTTCATACAAACTAAATTACCATCTGAAAAACGAAAAATAAGTAATTAATTTATGATCACAAAAATTAGGCAGAATATTAAACACGCTATAATAAGCTATAAAAATGAAGCAAAATTTTTTTCTTAGAATTATGGTTGATCGTGTTAAATCAAAGTAAGCCTTATAAAGAGAGAATTAAATTTCTCTCCTAATTCGTGTTAAATCAGAATAGCGTAAGAACAGAATCGGTCCCTATTCGTCATCTTCCTAAGATTTTCCGAATGCAATTGCCACGTATCGCGATCGATGCCGTCGAAAATTAGTTTGCCCCGCGTACAGCGACCATTCCATACACGAACATGTTTGTCAGCACGCTTGCGCGTATAATCGACGTTGGAACAAGCGTGGCCAGTTTGTCACGTTATCCGCATAATCGATCGCGTTCGCGGGCGAGATACGGGTTTCTGCATCGATCGACACCGAGACGCCAACGATTCTGCCAATTCTGCCAATTCTGCCACTTCGCGTGCAGCCCGCGCGCGCTCGGCCGCTTATCAAAGCGGCACGCTGACAGGAAATTGGCCGGAAAAAAAGCGTCGACGCCGTTTAGTGGGGCCAACTTCGCGCCGCTTCCCTACCCGGCCGCAAAATTGATAGGTTTGCGCAAGTGTTCCTGGCCTGCCTGTATTTTTCGATCGCGATACTCCAACGTTCGCTTTATTACCTGCTCGACGTGTCATACGTTCGTTTCGTAGCGATAAAAATTTGTCGAACGCACCTCGACGGACCCACAATCCTACCGCGACTCTGTGACAATGAAAATGACAGTGACAGTGGCAATGACAGTGTCCGCGGATGTGTGCGCGAACGTCTGGACCGATTCGTGACCTTGAAGGTAAATGAAATAAGCTACGAAACGGATTCATCCATGAAGGTAAACGAAACTTAGTTCATTTCTTTTCTGTTAAAATTCATTGAAATTTAGGAGTCGAATAGTGCAATACTCACCGAATACGCCGAAAACTTAATATTATACATCTATACTGACGGTCAATAACCAGTTAATTTTACGTAAACGATTATTACAATGGTAAATTCCGTGCATTTGGACAAGATTTCAGTAGGAAAGGATTTGAGAATTTAAAAATTTTAAAATTCGAGCCGTGCTGGAATATTTTGGAATTGCTCGATGCGTTCAAAGCGAGGGCCCTGGACTTTCGGGACAAAAGGAAAATTATAATTACGATTTCACGACTGGGCGGTCGCATTGTTTTCGAGTTCGCGATCCTCGCAGGACATTTCATTTCGGCCGTCAGGGCGCTTTTCATGAAAGCCAATATGGGCGCCGACGCGAAATCGCTTTCCGTCCTGTCGAAAAGGGGTGCCCGGGTCACATTGCTCGTAACATTGCTCCGGGACTCCTTGCTCGACCTCCGACCTTAGCCACGCGTCGGAACATAATGCCGTTCACTGTACAAAGCCTATTCACCGGTGTGTGTTGGTTCGCATATGCGCTTGTGTGCGTCTGTACATCCGTGGAAGCTGACGCATTTGCGCGCATTTCAGCATACACACGTGTGTGTGTGTTCGTGTTCGTGTCTCTGTACACACGTGTAACGTGTGTAAAGGTGTTTAGTCAGGCAGTTTACGTACTCTGGAGGTTTAAAGCGGGGTACAGCACGTGGTAATAATAATGGGGCGTTCTAACCTTCGCTCGCGTGAAAGAAACGATTGAAACGACGGAATTCGTGTCGGTACGTCGGCAAAGTAACATAGAGATCATTTGGTCGGCCGATTTTTCGAGTTTCAGGCAGTGGGTCAAGGTTTTAGCTAATGCGGGGCGTAAAGTGGCGTAATACTGATATTAGATGAAAAAGACTGTTATTAAAATTGGATGACTTATCATACAGGTAGACCTCCTATAACACAGTAGATAGGTTCCTAGATAATGCCATGTTGTGTGAAACCGTATTTAATGAGACCCAGAACTAGTAAATAAACATTCTTTTAATTCCATGTAAGCAACTTAATTTTGATTAAAAATGTAAATGAACGTATAACCCAAAACGAAAAAAAAATGTATTACTTTCATTTGAAGTAATTTTAATTTAATAATTTTCTTCCTTGTCACCACTTAGTACAACCAAATGAAAATGTTTTTCCGATTGAACGATATCACCAACGATATAACATTGGAATAGAGTTATAAATGTGTAAATTATTATTTATTTACTTATTTCCATGTAACGGCACTATAGTCCATTCTTCTCTCCCGTCATTATTTTAACACAATATAGTCTTTAAAGACATTAAATAACAATCTTATCCAGTACTGTAGAAACGTTGTACATAGCTTCTCGCAATATTCTTATCGCATTAGAGCAAAACCGTGTTATAGGATACCGTGTTGTAGGAAGACTACCTGTACATTCAATTAGCACTTCTCAATTCCGCATACCTACAACAGCTAAGCGCTAAAAGTGTCACAATCAACGAGCGCACGCGTTTCTGTTTCTATATACTTATCTGTCATTAATCGCATTGCCAAGCATATCTCAACGCAAAAACTGTGTTTGACGTCACAAAGACGACGATGACACAGCAACAGCCTCGCAAGACGCTAAGCTTCGTCGAATGAAAAAAGAAGACAAATTAGCGTCGCGACCCGATCAAAGTTTCCCCACCGACCTCTTTCGACCTCACATAAATTCCCACCTTTCCCTTCTCTCTACCTTTCCGCGTTTTCCGCGACAGTCGAAACTTTATTATAACGCCGTCCTCACCTCCCAATTCCGACGGACGCCACTTCCGGCGCGAGAGGGCAATTCAATATCTCGTCCGTGAAATTTCGTCGGGACGCGCAGCGTCCTTCCTCGCCCACGGAAAATTCGATTGATTTCCCAGCGTTACTCCCATTAGCCTCCCATTGCCGGATGAGTCCACCGTTCCGTGTACTACGCGTAGGTGGCGTTTGACAGTTTTGTTTCCGATGACCATTCGGAAGTTAATTAATCTCCTCTCTCTCTCTCTCTCTCTCTCTCTCTTCTCTCCAACTGTCAAACTCTCTTCTCCCCCCTCCTCTCAATTTCTCATCTCTTCCCGGTTTGCCCAGTGTTCCCGGACACCAGCCTCCCTCTTTCTCTTTCACTCAGCGCGCGCTGGTTCCCAGGGGTGACCTAGTTTTCGTTTCACCCCCCTCACAGTGTGACGTGCATCTACCTGGCGAACCACCGGCACCACCACCTCCACCATTACAGTCCCCATCACCGTCGTCACTACTTCCCGACAACCTCCATCAACCGTGTCCGACGCCCACGCACCAGAAGCGTTGAGTATTTACGCATAGATTTCTCCTGATCTGTTATCTTTTCGCTCTCGTCCGAACTATCCTCGATGTTCAATGTCACCTTCCCGATGAAGATATCCGCGCGTGGGTGAAGGCTCCTTTGTTCTCGTTCGGCTGCTGTGCGGGACTGTGCTATGTTTTGCCGACGGGTGGTACTCTGTTCGATATTTGTGGGGGATGTTTTAGTTAAGGGTGGGTGGAATCAGCTGAATTTTGTTTGTACTTGAACGAGGGAGATATTTAGTTTATTGTATTTGAGAAGGTTGCGCGTTACGAAGGTTTCTGTACCTTTTAGTTTTTAGATTTGGTGTTTCCTCCGGGTGCTTGTGTGACGTTTCTTTGGACGTTTCGACGTTCTTGCTATCGCAAGCTGATTGTTTCCCTTGAAAGTGGTGCCCATTTTGTTTTAAATAAGATATCGCATAGTTTGCGATTAATTTAGCGTAACCCTTTTATTCGTGCGATACATAATTTAGAAAGAAATGAACACCAGTTTCAAAGTAAACGGTCCCAATTAATAGTCTACTTTCTGCGTGCCTGATTTCATATTTGACCTTTGTGAGACTTCTTCCGCCATCCGATTCTCGAACATTTTCCCCGCTACTATATTTCGCATGGCTCCCGGCAAGCTCAACTTTCCATTTTAACCTTTTCACTCTGATTACGATCCATTAATTCTCTCATTACCGCGTCTTACATTCCGGACCTCAATTTCCCCATATACTTTTTGCCGTCATCTCAATAATTCTCCGCCCCTTGCGCGAAATTGCCGCGGAACGAAAAGCATTACCCCGCTGACATTTCTTTCATTCCGACGAACCTAATGAATTCCCCCACCCACGCTCTCCGACGCGAATCCTTCATTTTTAATCCTCCTCCGCCCACGCCAACCACCTCCTTATACTCCTTCCCACCGAAATTGTTGTTTAATTAAAAAATACCTTCGACTACCGCCGTTCATCGCAAACTTCCGGTTATATCACTCCCCCACCTCCGAAGATGAACTAATACAAACATACCGATCAAATCTCCCGGAATCCGCCATTACGCAAAACTCGCCCTCCCGCAAAAAAAGCTCCCTTCCCCTGGGACGGACCCCACCAAAAATAGCCTTCCACCCCGAAAAACACAGCCTCCATCATAATTTCCTCTGATCCTCCTCCCTCTCCCCCATTTCAATCCTCAACCACTTACTCTCCCATCCGACAAAAATCCCGTGACATCCGTGACAAATTGCAGCCGCCTATCGACTCTCTCTTCCTCCCTCTCCTCCCACCCCTCACTTTCCCTTTCCCCTTCCTCCCAGGACACGCGCTCCATGTCCCTCTCTCTCTCTCTCCCCCTCGCGCACACACACGTACACGTACATGTACCTAGAGCCTGGTCTCCTGGGAAAAGGTCAGACAGTCAGAGGCTAGCCGACGGGGATGAAAATTGGGTCAACCCCTTGAGCATCGTCGCCGTACGCGTCTCTCCGCCGTTCATCCCCACCGCTCGCCCTCCACCCCCTCCCCACTGCCCACCGCTCCCTCTCTCTTCTTCCTCTCCACTAAGACCGGAAGAATTCGCGCTTTGTGCGTCCCTCGTAGCAGAACGTAAGTTCCGCGTTCCGGAGTTGGCGAGCAAACGTTCGTGTTCCGCGTGCCTGGGGTGCTGAGTACGATGGGGTGGAAGTGGCCGGGGGGTGGTGGGGTGGGGGGGGGGGGGGGTGCGAGTCGATAATCGAAATCGGGCAATACGACGTTGTTACTCCTGGACCCAGCTGCGGTACGTTTCAAGCTTACTGTGAGCTCTCTGCTTTCCTCCGGTTGTCCGTTGTGTCTTCGTTCCTGGCTTGAGGGTTGATTATTGGGGTTGATTTTGAGGTCTACGAGATCGACTTCGGTGCTCACGGATTGTTTTCTTCGTCCGGACAGAGAGGAGGGGTTGACACTTGCGGAGGGTTGGCTGGAAAAGATGCGTAGATTGTGATCGAATACGCCCCCGGGTAGTGAAGGTAAACGTGTGTGCGTGTGTCTCCTGATTGGCTGTTAGGTAAATATTTCTCATCGGGTACTTGTGTGTTCGGCTGTGTTGTCCGCATGAGCCTGCTTCTAAGTGTCTTCCTGTCTTTACGTCGTAAGAAATTCTTTCCAGTATTCGATGTTGCCCGATAGAACTTTTGGTCCCGACTGTCTGTCAATGTCAATTGTTTAGCATCTTTAATCCATGAAAAGTGTAAAGAGAGGATCGCGGTCTCAAACGTTTAGATATCTCTCTTTGTGCCTCAGAGACGTTAGTGTATCGTAGTATGAACGTTATGTCGTTCAGAGTGTCAGTATTATGAGCAGAATATCGTTCAGAGTCGAAGTCCCTTAAAACTCGATATCGTAAAGCCTCCGGCTGCCCTTTTATTATTATTACGACCCTCGCTCGCCTTAATATCATTCAAGGTCACCCCTGAATACCCCAAGGACGCAGCCCTAATTGCCGTACGCGAGCGGAGAGAAAACGGGATAGGGAGGGTGGGGGTGAGAGATAGAGATTGAGTGTGTGAGAGAGAGAGAGAGGGGAGAGGGAGTGGGAGGGAAGGCGGAAGGAAAACAGGAGAGAGAGTAAAACTCGATTATCCGTCGGATCGATGCAGCTTCCGACTCACCCTACCCAACTGTGTCTGCCCCCCTTTCCCAGATACCCAGATTGCACCTACCCCTCTACATCCTTTTTCCGCATCGAACCTGCTGATCCCCGCGTCCTTCGCCCGGATCAGAAATCAACCTCGGATTACAATTTTCGAGCCACCGGGGACGCGGAGATGCAGTTTTCGTTAGAGGGATGACAGAGTGCAGTGCGGGGAGGGGAGAGGAAGGTCGAGGGATGACGGTCGTGGAAATGGTGGCGAGTCGGAGAGGTTTGTTGGGCACGGGGGTGGTACGCTGGTGCTGATCCCTGTTTATCGACTTGAAGGGTTGCTGTGTGCCACCCCCGTCCGTTCGAGGGGTAGGCGAGGTCAATAGGTGGTGGTGGAAGAGACAGGAGTGGAGATGGAATGAAAACGCGATAGAGAGAGAGGGAGGGAGGGAGAGAGAGAGAGAGAGAGAGAGAGAGAGAGAGAGAGAGAGAGAGAGAGAGAAGAGGGGTAGGTGGTAGATAGGGAGATAGAGCGAGAAGCAAATAGGCAATGAAGGGTGCGGACTAGGACCGTGGGGTTGTCACTGACGTCATATCGCACATCTATTGCCATAGTGACGATAGAGATCGAGAGGACGGCTGGCGCCAGGCATCGAGCTATTGAGCCCCGGTATCCAGAAGCACCCCCGAGCAAAGTCGATAAACATGGCCCGAGAGCGGGAGCGACCGAAGGGCGGGGAGGGGGAGGGAAGGGGTGGCGGTGAGGGGGTGAGAGTAGGGGCGTGCCTTTGTCAGCGTCGGAAACGCCAGGCGCAGAGGGATTCTCGACGGCGAGAGAATCGTGTACATGGACAGAGAGAGGATGAGAGAGAGAGAGAGAGAGAGGATCGGTTGGTAGCCCTTTACGAGCAACGGGCGATTACAAGCTACCGAGATTAAAAAGTTCCCTCTAACCGAATTTGGGATCAACGCCGCGGAAATTTGTCGCTACAGGCCTCTTATGAGATGGTCAGAATTTTCTGTTTGACAGATGACTTGAATTTTGAGATAATAAGGTTACTTCCGGTATAGTGAAGTTTGGATGATTTTGAATTTCCTTTGACTTCGCGTATTCGGGTCGAGTGAGATCTTCGATATCGAGAAACGGGGTGCGCTAAGTAACGATAGTCGTCAGACTGTCTCCGTCGGAGGGCAATCTTCGTTCCGGAACTTAAAATGTGCCCGTTCCGTACGACTTCCGGAATGGGGCCACGTGTTGCTTCTAGTCGCTTCGTGCCACTTCTCGCATTTCTTCCGCCATCTTTGGGATCTTCAAACTTTTTTCACTCGGCTACAATACAGACTTACACAGAACCAGCCAACTACCATCGCAACATTCTAATAACAAGTAAAAAACAACCTACTCTCTTCATTAAATCCAGAATAACAAGTAACGCTTGGAGATAATATAAATATTATTTTACATATTGCGAATTTTATGTATAAATGAAAAAGTTCGAATACAGTCTGCTTGCAAGTAGAACGATTCGACTCTTGATCAGACAGACATGAAAGATATTTTATTAAACCTAGGACAAGATTTCTTACCGTTATTGATCTGCATTCGTCATTCCTAGTCAAGCTGACAACCAAATATAGGAGATGATAAAACATTGCATACAGCTGAAATAATATTCGATATATTGGGAGTGAGGGAAATAAGGGTGAAGAGAGTAGCACCACATTTCGATCTCTCACTAAATTTCGTCGGAATATTCAGCCAACTGCGCCACTGCAAGAATGATCTTTGTCAAGCGGCCAAGTGTCGGCCTTTTATTCAGTCCATCTGTCTCGCGGCTGTTGTCTGATTTTCGGTCGAATTGCGCTAAATTATTTCGCCGTCTGAACAGCTTCTCACATCCGAAGCCAGCCTGGTTCGCGCCTGAAATATCATCGTTGTTGTAATCATTACCTTCGGAGCTCCGACACGAACCGTGCGAAAGAAGTATCGCTTTTCTAAACATTAAACACAACTCTTCAAACTCGCACTTTTTATCATTAAACCAACTTACAGTCATTAAGTACCTAATTTTCCCTCAATTATTCTCACCTTATCAGCCTTCAATATTTCAAGAATCATACAAACTTAGTATATAATACTGATGAGTCCATCAGTGCATCCAGAATGAAACGATTATTTCTATTTTTAATTTTTATTCTCTCTTGTCTTACCTAACCAAATGGGCCGTTATAGTATGATTACACATTAAAACTAAATATTTCACTTACTAATTATACACCAGAGAAGCCTTAACTTTAATTCTCAAAATCTCACATCTTCAATTACACAACCTAGTAATCATCAACCACCAAGTAACCAACCATTGCAAAAAAATCCAAATCCGGACCCGCCGCCAGTAGACTCTCTGCATCTCGACACTGATTTCTAAATCAAGAATCGTTCGCCAGACCCCATTTGCGAATAATCCCATCCAGTTTCGAATCCGCTCGCCGAACGACGCAAAATTATCGCTCGCGATCTCTTTCCAAGCCTTGCGAATGTTACATAACCTCAAAGCCAGCCGACGCTACCGTTCGTGCGTCGTACAAAACGTGCCTAGCCCGGTCGGCCATTAATGGCTATCCCTCTCCGGCCTCCGCATTCCTTCCCCAACTCTCGCTCCTGATGAAGCGCGGGTAGGGTGTTCGGAAGTAATCGGACGTGTCAAGAGTAAGAGAAACGGCCTGGCCGGCTGTGAATGAAAGGTACGAGGAAAGGAGGACGGCCGTCGTGAATGAGGGGTGCGACTGAAAGTGCACACTATGAATCAGGGACTACGAAAGACAAATGTTACAGGGACGACTATCGTGTTCCGTCGTAGTCAAGAAATTGGGACGCGTGCAAGCTGAGAACCGTTAAGAGGCGTCAGGGGGGGGCCAAGTGTTTGGGGATAGTGGCCTGTAGATTGGCTTCGTGGATGTAGTCGAAACTTGTACTGTAAACTGAACGTTTAGTGACCTGCGAGGAAAATAGCATTTTCCACGTGTTTGATAGTGTTCAAAAGTATGGAGACTGAATAGTAGTAACAGTAGTGGTAGTAGTCTCTATTCGTTCCCATTCGGGTTACAAATTAAAACTGAATAGTAGATAAATTGGATTATGAGTTGGAGGTTGAAAAGTAGACATGGGGATGGTTGAGTATGATTGATACGTGAGGTGGCATGACGAATGCTGGAGGAATGATAATTTACTTACGCACAGTCAATTACTTAGAAGTGCCGGACGGTGAAGGCTTATCGGACGAACAGAAACGTCCAGACGATAATTTCGTCGCGTATAGTCAATAAATTGGAACGCCACATGAGTCATTGTGAAAGAGACAAAGACGCCGTTGTAATAACAACCATGTGGTACACATATAGTTAGTGAATTAGAACGCATATGATGCGAATTGCATCTAACACCTTGAATGCGAGGTAACAGACGGTCTGTAACTAACATTCTCATGAAAACTGCACGAAGTTTAAGTAGTATCGCAACAATAGTACGTAGTATGAATAAAGGGTACGAGAAAATGAGAAAGCATACTTAACCTGAATGGTGCATAAAAGATATTGGACAGCAACCACGAGAAAAGAAACCTAGATACACACATCATGCAAAGTAGGATGGAAACAAAAATATATACAAAGTCTAAATTGGGATGGCAGAGAAAGAAGCGTACATGGTCCGCATAAAAACTGCAGAAAACTTGTTCATCATTCAAGCTATCTGACTTTTTCCATTTTGTTTGACCCGCTGTCTCTATCGACCTCGCACGGAGAATCGCGGTAGTCAACGAAATGTTATTTGGGAGGAAAAGGGGGCGAATAACAGCGGGAGTAGAATGTAAGAGCGCGGTGGTAGTAGTTGTTCAAACAGGCAGCTGAAGAAACAGAGAGCGACACAGTAAATATGTCGCGACCGAGAAAATCACGACGCAAATGTCTTCATCCGTAATATGTTGCACTTTCCGTATTTTCCCTCCTATATTTTCAGCCTCTCCTGTCCTCTCAATCTCAAGTTCCTCTAGTCGTCTCTGCAATATTTATCCTACTCCCCAATTCGTCATTCGGTGCAACATAAAGCTTATAAGACGCTTGCAACTCGAAAATATACAAATAATACTTCTATACACTCGAGTACACTCAAACGTATACCGATCGTACTCGCATAACTCGAAATGCACATCCAATTAAAATTGGGCTCGCTTTATCGACCTCCCGTGCAGAAAACATTGATACAGCGCAGGCATGCTTATTACTTTATCGCCCGTAATTACTCGGGCAGGATCGAATCGGGCATAATAGTTAAACACGATTTCATTCCGTCCGTCAACGAGCGAGGCACGACTACTTTATCATCCGATATCGCTTTATACGCTTTTAATGCGCTGAAAGTGCAGACAAAATCGGTTGCAGCGCGCGCGCCCGCGAGCGATGATAAATCAATATTTGCCGCTCATTAAACAGATTTTAATTTCGCCCTGCGATGTCGACCAACCGGCCAGCAGCTTGGCCAGGGAAGAGATTGAGGGAGTGTGAGGGGGAAGGAGGGGGGGGGGGGGGGGGTGCAATCATAATACAGCTGAAACAATGAGCAACAGGCTAGGGAGGGGCAGGCAAGCGGAGTTTGCAAAATTAATTTCATGCATTTTGAATTTTGAACCTCCCACCCGGTATAGTCCATGGCCAGCGAAAACTTGGCGAATCCGCGTTACTCCGATAACGAGTTCTTTCACTTAATCGAATTACGTAATTACGCTCGCTCGAATGCCCGTTTAAGCTTCCCTCTTCCGGCGAAACATAATCAACGACGGGGGTGAAGAGGGATTGTAGGGGGTTGCGAAGGGGGGGATGAGTAATACGGTTCGCTTGTGCAGTGCGTGCAAAAGTTCCGCTTCGCTCGCGTTGTACGCCGGGCCTCCTATTTTATCAATTAAACCCGACGGCAGAGTTATTTTTCCCGAAATCTGTCTCATTCGAGGGCCACTCGGGCGCGGAATGAAAAAAAAAAATGAAAAAAAATCCTGGATAGCGCTGATATTGTTCCGGCATATAAATACCGAGCGGGGTTGAAGCCTCTACAACAGGAGCATAAATTGCACTTTGATACGATGCGCCGGGCAAAATAGAGATTCGGTTAACGATTAAAGCCCACTCGACGTTCGAACGTTACATGGCGGAGTTGATTAACTTAACGTTGATGAACAAAATTCGATTTGGATGCGCGACGGAGGAGAATCGTTCGCGAAACGTTGACGGAACAATGGCCGGTTGCGCAGCTGAGAGTGAAGAGAGAGAGAGAGAGAGAGTCTACCTCTGGCTGCCATTAATAAGAGTGCGAGTCGAGCCAAGTAACCCCTAAAGCTTTTTCGCAAGCCCAGTTGTCCGACGATGTAACGCGCGCGTGCTCTTCCTTTGGACGTAATCGGAGCGTGCCAGTTTTATACGCGCCGATTTGGCAATCAGATTTTCGGACGGCCTGCCAGCCAGCGATCCCTGAATGAGAACAATCGAAATTATATCCACGGATTTATAACGGTCGAGCGTAGCAACATTGCTCCTGTACTCTTGGACAATATACGTGAGCAACGTGTCACGAGAGACAGTGATGCAATTAACGGAGTATAACATAGTTCAAGCAGCGAGACAGGTTTAATAAAAGATAGTAAATATTTTAACTAAATTAATTTTGCATTAGATTATACAGACATAGGGTAAAAATGATTAACGCCACAATAATCTAAAAAAAAAAAAAATAGTAAAATTTGTAACAATTGTTTTCGCATTTTATTATACAGGCGTAAAATAAAAATAATTTAATGATACAATAATCTCACCTGCATCATAGTTCATACGACAAACGAGGTTTGATACAAAAAAATAGTAAAAATTGTATCTAAATTAATTTCGGATTGAATTATACAAATATAGAATAAAAATAATTGAATACCACAATAATCTTACCTGTATCCAATTCTACATTTTGTTGAATGTACGCAACACTAGACCTCGCCCAGATCGACAAGCATCGTCACGCTTCAATGCGCGTAATTAGTGACACATAACCTTACTTTCGCAAACTAATTTTACTCACCTCCGAGCCGAGCCTCGCCCCTAGCCGAGACCAAGAAATACTCACCTTCCCCACCGCCGTCCGCCGATTTCGCGACTCGGAAAGAGGAGTCAGTCATTGGAAGCAGCTTAAATGGATCACTTCGCGTTAATAAAGTTCCACGAACGCGGACGCGTGCAGGCCGTGCTTTGCAGGTCCCATGGCTCAGCGCCACGAAACATTGGCACAGCTTTTTCGGTCAGCGTTGTGTAATAATTGCCCCTCCCCCTGCCACCACCCCCTGCAACCGCCGTCTGTCTTTCTTCTCGCATTGTGCGGCGTTCCGCTTATTTTGGCGCGTAGCCGCGAAGTTTGGCACAACTCGCACAAAATCCACGCTCCGACTTGGTTTACATCACTGGGGGCCCCAGTCTCGTGTCTCTCGATTGCCCTCAGCGAAATCATTGCGAAATCCAGTCGGGGTCGAACCTTGATTCGACCCTTAAATCGAGCTTCCATCGGCCGAGGGGGGTGGGCGCGTATAGGTTATGTTTCGGTGCGGGAGATTCAAATTGCGGAGCGAGGCAAATTGAATGATTAGAGGTGTCGGGTGTGTATGCGGGACTGATCGAGCTACTTGACACGGATTGACCTTGAGCTCTTCAAACACTATTTTTCAGATTTGAGTCGAAACGCTTTGAGAGTACTGTATCAGATGATACGTGGATTATATAAAAACGTGTAGAAATTGACAGTGGCGGAACGTATGTTGCGGATTTGTTGTTCTTGGCTCTCATTTCTTTCGTCAGGTTTCGGGATTCCTGGAAGGTCGGCGTCGAACCGTGCGAAACGAGGCACGGCATCGGGTCGGTTAAGGTTCATTTAGTTAGCAAAGTGATCCAATTACAAGCGCGTTACTCACTGCGAAGATGACGTCGCATCTTCCGCGCCCCGTAACGGTGTCAACATTGCAATTTAAACAATATATTTCACCGCTCCGCATCGTCTAATATTACACATCGGACCTAAGTTACATGCGCAACCGGGGATGGAAATAGTCTGATTCGACTTCCAAAGCGGAAAGAGGCAATATTTCCCAATCGAATTCGTCAAACGTCGGTTTGGCACGTTAAAGCCTTTCCGATCGTCCGCGAACGGAAAACAGAAGTTCTCATAAGCGATTCTCAATGTCCCACAACACTGGACGCCTACAGACCTCCTTGATATGATCGGCGAACAGTTGCCAGTGTCTTTCAATTATCAGGAATATGCCTGATAATTGTGTGCGTGCCTCTTTAAATCGCCTCTCTACATCGGCGGCCAATCCCATCCACACGCGCCGCTCGACAAATGACTCCGGCCGACAATTCTCTCCAGTCATCGTTTAGTCAGCTCTTAATGATCGCGTGCAACGCTTACGTCATCGATCCTCTTCCTCTCCTCGTCATCCGACAACCCTGAATTCTCCACGCTGCAGTTTCTGCGGAGGTGGAGGCCTGACGCGAGTCCTGTCGGTCACGCTTGCTAAATGGGACGAGTCAGTGTTTTTCGTCCCTGCCACCTCTGTCAATAGAATCGATTGCTTTCCGCTCGGTCGACTCTGCCTAGGTCTAACTCTAGCTCTAGGTTCTAGCTCTAGCTCTAGCTCTAGCTCTAGCTCTAGCTCTAGCTCTAGCTTCTAGTCATTCGCTCGTTCACGATGGCAGCGCTCTCCTTTCCTCTGTCGTTTCTGCATTGCCGACACGCCAACTCGAATGCCACTACCTAGACACCGACTGTTCGTGGCCAACTATCGGTGTCGTTATTACTATTATTGCTGACGTCGCCTTTACGCTCATTACTATTAGCGGAGTAACAGTTATAATTACGCCGACCGCGACTGATATCGCCTATTGGCGAACGAAGCTACTACGTAGTTGCATCCGACGTTATGCGCTGCCATTATGCTTATTGTACTACCGGAAAAGTAGTCCTAATTGAAACCGATACTGATAGAGCATTAATGTACCTCCTATCAGCATTAGCGTGCGATAGCATTGTTCTTAGAGACACTAAGATTAACGCTTAAATTACTGTCAACGTAATATTCCTATTACAGGTCATTACAGATACTACAGATATTGTAGAAATATTGATGCTAATTAATTTCATTACCGAAGCTATATTTTTAATTAGACCTACCGGCAGTGTAAGAATCATTATTATTATTTACATCGTATATGCTACCTGTAACGCTACCTGTAATTCTACACTATTATGATTACTCAAATGACTAGCACCGTTCTTACACTTCTGCGTGTACTGGGAGCCTCTCCACGCTAGTATTACTACCACTCTTACTAGTGATACTACCGCTGCACCTACCGCTGCCGCTGCTGCCGGCCTTTTCTGCCATCATCGCTGCTCACTTCTCGTTCTCTACCAGACTCTAGCCAATCTATTCACTCTAGTCACTGTTTGGTCGCCGCGCGTGCTTCGTCGTGCAATTCGTCTCGGCTCAGTGTTATTCGCGTTCCTCGCCATTTTTCTTTACGCGACACTATTTCCGAATTTACTCGCATACCTTCCTATCGACACGTCATCCCACCTTATACCTTCATCGACCTTCATCTACCTTCTTCTACCTTCCTCGAACTTATCTTATCCTTTACCAGAACAACCAGCAGTGCGACAAAACCTGACAGAAGTTTCAGTGCAACTCTCTGCCCATAACCTGTGCTCCAGCTACCCCAATTTTTTGTTCAACCATTCGTTTCTGTACGAGACCAGCGAGACAGACTCGATTTCTCCCATTCTTTATTCATAACTCCGCGTTCATTTACTCTGAACGCACACACGAAGGTTGATGCGTATGTGCCGCCGCACGCTGAAACATGTAACTTCCTTCCACGTGCATGGCCAACGTGCACACACTTACGTCGCTATCGATCAGAGCGTGTAATCCGGTACGTCCAACCTCGATATATCGGTGTCGTGATTTAATTCGACCGCTATATGCCCGCCTCGTTACAAATCCAAGGTTACGAGGAAGGTGAACGCGTAATGTACACCGATATCCCTCTAAGGCTGACTTGTTTTTACGCAATATTCCGCCGCATTCTTCTCTGTTTTGATAGACGAGACCCCAGCGCCAAGCGCTGTTTCGTCATCGGTCCAGATATTTCGTTTCAAGTACACGCTCGTCGATGACTATATAGACGCCTTATACCGAAGGAATCGCACGCATTCCGCGCCCATGCACATTTCTCCATTGACCAGAGACTCAGTTGACGAGTCAGCCGTGGCCACTTCTTCTCAGAGCGAGTCTCAGTTTTATTTCAAAGGCGGTTATGCCGTTAACAAATCAGTATTATTAATTCGTCTTTACTTCCAAAGATTCTGAACAGATTGAAATTTACGAATATATTTTAGTTTCCGCCAAAGTTAGAGTTTAAATAATAGCTAGGGGTCACTGTATTTTACGCATCACACCGAAATATGCAATTTCGCACATGACGCATATAGCCGTCAAACGCAGCTGACTGGTTAAGTGACGCCGACCGCAAATGCCAATCCGCCAGATCGAAAAGAATATACTTGTACGAATACGTTTTTTTGAAATGTACAGAATGACGTTTCGCGAAGGGAATAAATTATTCTTTTTGTTGGGGATTGAGACGGTATTGAACATGATAAATTGAGGGAACTTGCACGAATCTAGAGTCCGCGATCGAATGCCACTCGTAAAATCTTTATCCGCTCGTCGTTTCGCGCAGTACGCTTGACGCGGATTCCTCGATAAGGGGAGGGGGTGAGATGGTGCGGGGGGGGGGGGTACCTTTGTGCGACCTCTTTGGCACGTAGCAGTCTAAGGTCGAAAGTTGCGTAACACGCACCTCCTCGTCGTGACACGTGATCGAGCTTCCAACACGCTCGAATTTCCCATTGCGACGCGAAACTTTGGCCGCGCCCACCGATGCAGTCGACTACTTTTTTTTTCGTTTCCGCGAATTGTCAATGAGTTCCGCCAATCGCGGTGCAAATAGATTTCCACGCGTAATTTGCGCAACTTTACTGGAGACGCTTACATCTTTGCATCCCTTACTTGATTCTTTATGTTTCAGTGGTTATCTCAATTATTTCAAAATTAATTTAATTAAATCCCCAGTCGAGTAAATTGTTGAGTTAAAGAAAAAAGTTGACAATTTACGTAACAAATTTGAACGGTCATGTCAGACAACCTGGCACCGCCTCTTTAAGATTTTCGCGTAGAATTTATTCTGTTAGTTCTGGCATTGCATCCCTTATTTGATTCTTCAGGTTTTCGTGTCCGCGGCAATTATTTCGCAATTAGTTTAATTAAATCCCCAGTCGAGGAAGTTCTTAGGTTAAAGAAAAAGTTGACAATTTGCGCAAGAAATTTCAACGGTCACAGACAACCTGGCACCAGCTCACTCTTCGGGATCCTCGCGTACAATTTATTTCTATTAGTTCTGGCATCCGTGAACGTGTTCCCCCATTTCTTCAAACTCATCTTCAGCCAGCATTTTACAGAGTCATCAGCTCAAGTCCATCCCAAGCACTTTCGCACGTGCGGCTGGCATTGTCGCGAGGCGAAAAATTCCTCGAACATTACGTAAGCCAGCCCCGAAGTTGCAAAACTTTTCCGCGTCCGCGGACGCCAAAAATTCGGTGCGCCAAGCCGTGCCGTAATGTTTCGCTTCGGCTTTGTTTCAAAAATTACGCGCGCACACTGTGTGTCTGTCCCCTTGGCCCGTTGTCGGCTTATTTCTAATATGGGCGCGATTAAGTTTCCCGTCCATTGCGAGTTGACCCCGGAGGAACAAGAAGTCGCGCCCGCGTGCGCTGGCATGCCAGCCAGGGACTATTTCGAAATGTAAAGAACCAGCCCGTTCGCAGAACGGACGGACGGACGGACAGAGATTATGCGAGAAGCATCGTCCGATTCGCGTTCGAGGTCGCGAACGAACAATTCAGCATTTTTTCCGGCCAATTTCCTCTCCCTTTTAGGTATTTTTAACGTATTCTCATAATCGTGCCACGATGTTTGTTGGATAAGCTATCAAGTTGTCACATAGTAAATGTTTGGGTATATGTATAATGTGAAGGTATAGGGTATAGAACGTATAAGTGTCTCCTGCTACCTGAAAGTTTAACTCGGGTTAGTGTTATAGGCAAGGGTGTTTGGTAGAGTGGTGACCTATTATAGCAGTCTTTAAGCTTTTAAGTAGGGAAGTTTACATTTTCGAAACTTGCTAAGTATCAATAGTGTATTAGGTCAAGCTGCGTGGCTTGTTGGAGTGTCAGAAGTTTCCAAGAGTATATGAATTTATATTTGCTAAGGAACTCGTAATGGTTTTATAATTGCATAATATATCGTATTTCGCTACAGAATATTGAATAGTAACATTATCCAAAGCGTGGTTTATTATTAGATTACTCCAGAATTTGAACAGAACAGTTTGGTACCCCTAAGTGCTCTTTCTCGTACCACTTAATATGCGTAACGTTACTCATTCTGATCAGATGCTCCCATATCTCATACCCACAGCATAAATCCTCGTCAAGACGCACCCCATTCCAAATCAAATAATTTCAAACTACATCGCTACGGCTTAACCCTTAGTATCAACGCCAAAAATTCTACCGTCCTCCCATCCTCCCCAAAGCTTAATGCGTTTCAACACTTTCAACCCATACCACTTCATGAGACTTAACAACTACACTCGCATTCAACTCGCATACCATAACCTCAATCCCCGGCCCACCACCCTAACACCAAAAATCGAACCATACACTTTAAAAAAAACGCAACATATCCCCTATCACAACCTTCCACCTCACATCTCACCCCACATCTCACCCCATCCACCTTCCCTCCTCCACACCCACACTCACGCACACTCATCCGCCTCTCTTGGCATCGTGCTCGGCGTCGTCTAAGGTCGCGAAACCATTGTGCAACGACGCGTGTCTGCGCCGTCGTGGTGTGGTCCCCAAGTCCCATCCCGTCGAGGTTCTGGGGTGGTGCGTGCGTGTCCTCTCCGCGAGTGCCAACCGAGTGCTCTAGATCGTGTATTTAGATCCCGCTCTCCTCTAGTCGCCGTGCGTTCGTCGTCTCGCACGCTCGCTCGCGTCTTCTCTCCTATCTCCGTCTCGCTCGCTCGCGCCTTCTCTATCTCCGTCTCACTCGCGCGTTCGCTCACTTGCTCACTCACTCGCTGGCCGACTCGCTGGCTCGCTCACTCACTCGTTCGCGCTCTAGCTCGCGCTCTAGCTCGCGCGCTAGCTCTCTCTCTCTCTCTCTCTCTCACTCGCGCGCGCCAGCTACCTATCGCGCACTCTCTCCCGCGCACTCTCGTGCTAGTCGCCGACGGCGTACGTAACGCGATACGCTCCTCTCTTCTCGCGCTTCCCGTCGGGAATCCATTATCCGACGCGCGCTGCATCGCGTGTGAGAAGACTCGGGCTGCCTGCCTCGAAAGTGGCCAAGTTCCGAGAGCCGTGTGCCTGTTCCCTGCCGACGGCAAAGGAGAGAGACGCACTCCTCCGTGCACCTCGTGCCGAACGCGCGTCGTTCCGAGGATCTCGTGGGTATTAACGGACGATCGTGGAGGATGGACAGACGGACGGGTAGTTTTTTTCGTAGCCGGAGAGACAGAAGTGAGCCTGTGAGCAATTTCGGGAGACCTGCGTACACGTTCTGGGATGTGGTGTGCCCGACGACACGGAGTATTGTGGGATACGGAGGGTAGGGTTGGAAAGCGGTCTCACGTGGGATACGTTGAATTCTCGGTATCGGAACTAGACATTTTGAACTTCTGGGTTAACTTCGTGGTCAGAGAACGTGTTTTCCCAGCGTGTCCCAGTGAATTCGGTTGAAGTGAAGTGTCTACCTTGGAGATCGACGGTTAACGTTAGATTCGGAGGCGCACGTCGGGATTCAAGTTCGGCTGGAATCGTTCGCGTAGAAAGATATCCGTGCCGTTGCGATAAGTCGAAACGGCACCGGTCGCGATCGCCTGGAAATTCTAGTAGCCTCGTGTGACGCCGTAGTACGGTCGTAATTTGCATAATTTGCGCATGACGTGACCGATTCAACTGCGGACGAGTGTCGTATCTTAATCGTAGAAGATCGTCACGTAGCCGGCGGGGTGGGGGTAACTGTTTCTCGATTCCATCGTTGCATTCGATAAGGCTGTGAAAAAAAAAACAGTAAACGAACTCTATCATTCCGCGATCTCGCGAGAACTCACGTCGCGCCGCGGAGACAAAACGCGTCACGTTTTCCGCGAGAATCGTCCGAAATACGTTTAGCAGCTCTCGCGATAAGGCTCGTACGTCACGTTCGGAGGAAAAGAGACGCGCTCTACGATTACCAACTGCATTTGCCCTCGCACCGACCACGTGGATACGTCGAGCGTGACGTCACGGAATTTTCAAATACTCGCGCGCTCTCCCTCGACCTGCCTCTACCAAAAATCCGTGACCACTTCGAAATGTGCACTTTCCCGACAAAAAAAAATATCAATTAAAAAGTTGAAAAATCACTATATTCAATCCTACCGGGTGTCCCATTCGAGCCGTTGCGACCGTCAAAATTCAACCCGCTCAGAAAAATGAACTCTTAACCGGAAAAAATGAACTCTGAACCTTTCGACTCGACCTTCTTCCACATTCGGCAAAGCAATTTCCGACCGCGCGGGCCCGCGTAAATGTCAAGACGAAAGCCTCGATTATTGTTCGGTAACGATTGAACGCGCCAAAGCGTCGCGCCAGCCAGGGACACGGCTACTATTATTAGAACAATGTCTTCTCCTCGTTGAGTTGTGCTTTTGTCGGGAGGAAAATAGCATCAGCTGGTGACACCCATCCTCGGCTCCGGACCGCCGTGTCCTCTTCTTCGTCTTCTTCGTCCCTCTCTCGGTGCCCGTCCCTCAAAAGAAGCACATCGTTTCCCTCAGGCTCACGTCAAATCCGACCGCGAAGAAACTCTCCGGTGTCTCCCATTGTGCATCCTCGAAGTCGCCTTTGGCGTTAGAAAGTGGGGAAAGGAAGGCGTCGAGTGGGAAAGTCGAGCGAGAAGTTCCCAGGAACCATGATCTGCTCTCGAGAGGAAGGAGGGGAAGTCGGGGGAGGGGTCGAGAAAAATCGAATCCTCCCGGTCGCGATAGAGTGTAATTTCGATGTGTAAAGCGTGTTCGTGAAAGGTCGCCCGGGAAAATTGGGAGGGACGCGCGCGATTCGAAATGCGCAAGTGCCGGAAGAATTGTGTTAAGATGAGGAGGAGGTGGAGGTGAAGAAGGAGGTGGACCACACTTCGGTGTCTCTGTGTCTTCGTGGAAAGGGGCGAGTGAAGGAGAGGAAGTTGGAAAATGCTGTGGAGAGTGGGAGAGATTGAGAGAGAGAGAGAGTGAGAGAGAGATGGTGTGAGAGAATGAGAGAGTGAGAGACGGAAACTTTTAGTGTCGTGGCAAGGGGATAGAGATCACGAGTGGAAAGTGGAAAAGAGGGGAAGCGAGCCAATAAGAGAGATTACAGGGCAGTTGGGGCTCGTGCCAGATGCGCGTTTACACGGGCCCTGAATACTGTAAATGCACTATCTGGTACGACATCTCTCCTGTCGTCGCCAACAGTGACGATCGCCTGCGAGCGTGGCTGTGTTACCAACCACCACACTTATCTGCTATATACCTATAGTCCATGTTTTTTTTCTCCCCCCCGCCCCACTATGTGCCCCCCTCGCACACTTCCGCCGCCTTATTGCTGCCATCGCCTATTGTCTTTTACCGCTATTACTGTTTATCGCTGTCGTTTATTACTGTTCTCTCTTTGTCCCGGCAATGCAAGCAAAAAAAGCCCAAGTGTGCTCGCCCTGGCATTCCAGATGCTGCCTTTTGCGGGTTCGGTAGGTTCTCGATGCGACTGTCGGTGACTGGTTTTCCACAATGGACGAAATTCAGGTAAATATGCCGGTAATCGAACTTTCCCACGGCCTGTCGTCACGTGAAAAGTAAAATCAGTTTGACTTTGGTAGGCCTGAGAGTCGTTTGTGTCCCGTTGACGAGGTCCAAGTGAATATTAACCCATTCAGTGCCAAATTATTTTTTTTACATTTTTGCCCGGATAAGTTATATATATGCGCAAAAGATTGTGTAACAGTATAATTATATAAATTCTAAAATCCCCAAATGGGGATCGGCAGCTAATGGGTTCATAAGAAAGGATTGTAGGACGAGAAAGTTGGATGAGTTCAGGTATTTACACTTTTTGAATGAACCAGTAGTTCTTAATGGAGATTTTTCGATTCTGTACGAGCTTGTGGCACTCAAGTCGATTGCAAAAGTTACTTTTCACGTGAAGAACGCGAGGATTAGCGGCATATTTACCGTAGGTGACATTATGACACTTGGCAGACGGCAAGTAAATTGACTGTGAGACGTTTGATTAAAGATTTTGACTGTCAAAGCTTTTCGGTACCTTCGAAATTTAGCTCCCGTTGACAGTTCGAACGAAAGATATGACCGTATGGAAATTTAAAAGATGATTTCATGAAGCTTTTCTCACGACACGACAAGCTTCATAACGTAAACTTCCATTGAGCATCTCCCGTTAACCCTTTGCGGAGCAAATTGTAGAAGACAGTTGTTATTGTGTTAACCAAACGTAATTATGTACGAATTGAGCCGATAATTTGCCAATGTTTATGCATATGTATCGAACATGTATTTCTTGTGATCTGTATTGTATTTCTTACCACAGCAAAATATACCTTGTAAAATACCATGTCGTGCAAATCTGTGAGTGTTCAAATGGAGAGAGTTGTAGCATAATTGACTGAGGTTACATCGAGCCGACATTGACCCGAATGAATCGGTTAACGAAGCGATCGGAGAAAAGAAGGAAACGATTAACCCCGCAAAGGGTTTAACGATTTTTGATTATGCGACGCGGTGGAACTATACCGTTGACCAAAGAAAAAAAAACCGATCCTCATGCGAACGAATGCACTCGCAAGATAGAAGAATGCACGATGCCTATTTGCGAACGACCTTGAATATCAGTGTCAAAGTAACGAACCCTGCCTGCTCACATTTGCATCTTTCTCGGAAGCCACGAATACCGTTCGGAATCGTCGACCTTCTCGACCTTTTCTGCCCTTCTTTCTTTTTCCCCACTTCACTGCGACTTTTGCGCTGTCATGCAACGCGATCGATTCCATAACGCCTAACGATTGACAAAAGATACGATCCGGTCCGCAGTGGCGGCGTGCCAAATTTTTGGAATCGCAATTACTATTCGATATCACGAACTATAATTGTACCCCATCGAATGCGACGTTTCCCAGATTTTTAGTTCCTGCAGTTGGGATCTATGCGTCGGCCGCTAGATAATGACATGGATGCGTTCGTGACAAGCTCGCAGTGGAGAACGTCAAAAATCGTGACATTTTATCTGTAAATCGTCAATGACAATAAAAATCATAACTCTGCGTCTTCCGTATTTCTCTCATTTCATTTCACGTCACCCTCACGTTATTCAGCAAAGTAGTTTTGCGAGTTTCCGACTCTCCGCTGCCGTGATTCATTGCAAAATTGTGTGCCGAAGGATAAATTTCTTATCCGCATTGGCATGTCGTACGGTAACGGAGAGTTAAACTTTTCATGTCGAATATTTTCCTTCGATCATTCTCTCTTCAGCCTTCGAATGACATTGTCTATATTTTTTATACAAGTAGTTGACGTATCAGTGTACTTTATCTTGTTCAAACTATCTTTGCTGAGATCTGTTTCGCTTGAGCATTCTACTTTGGATTGTGAACGTGCTAAGTTTCTACAATTAGATAAAAATGTAAGATCACTGGCATATATAATCGTAACATATCGCTTGATAGAGATCATTTGTCAGCGTTTTCTTGTTCGATGAAACAAGGAAAACACATCCACTGTTCTATAATATTATATATATATTATTCGTTTATGCTTGAAAATATCATTTTAATTACGACGTTCTTTGTTCTTTAATATAAGTAGTTGATGCGTCAGTGTACTTTATCTTATTCAAACCATCTTTGCTGAGATCTAATTTCGCTTGAGTGTTCTGTGTTGGATTGCGAACGTGCAAAGTTTCTACAATTAGTTAAAAATATAAGATCAGGCATGTACATTAGTAACATATCCATCGATAAAGATCATTTGTCAGCCATTTTTTGTTCGACGGAACAAGGAAAACAAATCCACTATTCGTTTACGCTTGAAAATGTCGTTTCGATCGGTTTGAAGCTTGAGAAACTATACTCAGTCCCCTCGATTCTCATATTTTCTCGTTTGGAAGGACAATATTATTCGACGGGAGTCCTTACATAATCATCAAAGCAGCTGCCGACGTGTTTTCTAACTCGATCAATATTGTGATTCTTCCGGTCGTTCGTCAATACACGTCCGCACATGTTCATACATGTTCATACATGTTCATACAAGGACGTACAAACGATCGATGCAGAATGTCAGGTTCTGTTTTTCTTGGTCGGTTCTTAATTGTCCCGAGCAGCCTTCAGCAAGGTGCGGATCCCTCTCGATGAAGAAGCTTTGACCGAGCAATTCGCAAGGCTAAGATTGGTCCTGGAGAACAATGAACAGGATTATCCTGAGGTATGCCGACGGATTTACCAAATCGGAGCGTCAATTGACCCCAAACAGTTCGGACAGAAATCGATGACAGAAGCACCCTACATTTTGTTAACACCAGAACTACCGATCCGAACTTAATACTGACCTTTCGTCCATTAAAACATTTTATTTTTTCAAATCTTCCTAGCACTCACCGAGTTGAGTAAATGTATCTGTATTTATTTCTCGGTTTCCTTACAGACTTACGTTACCTTCCTATACATATACATACGTTCTTTGCTCAATCGAGTTGAGTAAACGACCAATTTTATATATTGTAAGTTTAAACACACTACCTTGAATCTCACAAGGTAAATTAAGATATGAATACAAATCGGTAGAGTTCTATTGTTTTAATCAGCATCGCAAGAGACAAAGAATACGTTACCGTTTCATTTACCATCCAAAAGGACAGTAAAACAAAATTATACCGTAATCTCATCTCAGAGTTAAAACGGCAGATAACGACCTTTTTAAGAAGGAAGGAAGCGAATGAATAGCAACGTCAGGTTTCGAATATCGTATCTCGCCGTTGCACGTATATCAGTACCCCACACGCCTGAAGGTTCGTTCAGCAGACTCTTGCCAGAGCATCGTATCAGATCCGAGGCGTGCGATAAATTCCGTTTTGCTGAGAGAGTGAGCTTGTCGAGAGCGCAGTTTGCGGTTCGCGAATCGCTATTTACGATTTGCGATCGAATCGCTCAAGATCAAGGTCGAGGATCGACGTCGGACGAGCGCACGAGGTACATTATCTCATCGTATTGCCATCGATTACGGCACACTTCGATCCCGATTTTCCTCGCCACTCTTCTTTCATTCCGTTTCTCTCGCCTCGCTTCCGACATATCGCAATAAAAATCGTCTTCGAACCAGTCGGGAGAATTTCATTGCAACGGATCCGTCGATTCAACACTGACACGTATCGCAAAGCAGGCTTCAGTGGCAAGTCATAACTTTCAATTAAGTAAAGCTGCTTGTTGTAATATAAAGTGATGTAAGCGGAGCGTTGTAATTTCAAAGTTGAAAAATATGGTTTTTATAGGTATATACAATTTTGGGGGGGCGACAAAGTTAGGCGAGAAAAGTAACATTTCGCTATGACAAAGGTTTTATATTACAGAAAAATGCAGTAGCAACGCATTACTTTTGATTGATTGAATCTGATTATTGTAATATAAAGCGGTGTAAGCGGAGCGTTGTAATTTCAAAGTCGGTAAATATAGTTTTTATAGGTATACAATTTGATGGCGAGAAAAGTAACGTTGGACACGACAAAGGTTTTATATTGCAGAAAAATGCGGTGATAAATGGCTTTACATGCACGATTCTTCATCGCTGTATATTGTTTGTTTAATGCTGAGGCCACGTTTGAAAAAAATAAAGGAGTCTGCGAACCGACGAGTTTTTCGGAACGAGCGAACGCAATGTTTGCAACGTTTGTCTGATAACGCGGGAAAACGAACGCGTTAACTGTTTCGTTGCAACACGAATTGCAACGATAACGCACACCAACTCACATTCCCCGTGTGCCATTCGTGCCAAAGCCAGACACATAGCGACCAGTCAAATCCTATCCACACTATGGCAATCGACCGAAGCGTTGCAAAACACTGCAGTCGATAGAACAACCGACCAATCAAAAACCAAAGAACACCCTTACCAAAATAAAATCTCTGATCCATCCCTATCAATTCTCAAACCCACCTGTAAGCTAAACCCAATCGAACAAAAAAATTCGATCCAGACACCAAATCTAAACATAAAACCCATACCCCAAACCATCGACATTTATTACATGCACCTTAACGGAAACCTAACCGACCACTTTCTGCGAGCATCAAGCCTAACCAACACTCTGAATCGGATTCGAGGCCAGTAAAAGCCGACACCGAGGAAACATCCGACCGGAAGTGGCCGCCAGAGACACGCAAGATGCGTTAATCGCGTGGAAATAAAAAATAGAGATGATCTGCCAGCGGTAGCGAAGTAAGGCGAAGAAAGGCAAAATGTGTATGGGCCAAAAATAAATCGGTTAAAAATAATTGGCTCACGCCTGCCCTCCCCCCCTCTGCCGCGCAAGCCGGTATGTAGGATGCCAGAAATTCGTGAGCAAGGTCAATCGATAGGAAACTTCCTGAACACGTGCGCGCGCGAGCGTGTTTGCCTTGATATTGCCTGCCTGCCTGCCTGCCCCCCCTCCCCCACCTCCACCCCCCGCTCGCCCTCAAGCCACCCACCTACCTCCTCCCCCGTCCTCTCTGTCGCCAGATTTCGTTCGCGAGCGCGGGAATTTATTATTAATGCGTCGTCTACCGTTTGCGAGCGAGAGACTTCCGTTATCGGGGGAACAAAGCCCAGAAAAACGAGGTAAAACTCTTCAAACGTCTGAGGACAGCATCGACGGCAAATCGTCGGATGAGTCAAACTTTTGCTCTTCACTCCTGATGGCTTCCGTTGGTTTGTTCTACTTCAGCATTTCTATTTGGTGTACTGTTAAAAAAAAAAAGTTATAATTTTCAAGCGAATAGTTGTGGATGTTGAGAGTAAATGTTCATTGTAGCTTTCGTTGTATGTGTGGAATTTGGTGTCTTATAACGTTGCTTATGATTATAGTACGCTCGGACTGAAAGTATTGTACTTAGGTAGGAGGATACACCTTTTTCATAATTGTTGAGAAGAACTATGTATTAGAGAGAGACAGTTGTATAGTTTCATTGGGGGGGTGTATAAAACTTGCTGTTCTCAGATTTCAGAGCTTCCGGTTCTGCCAGACTTGTTCCCTTTCCAGATTTCGGTTACAACAACCCGGTCTGACAGAAGACGAACTATATCGCCAACTTTACGATTCGAGGAAGATCAATGCCGACAGAGCGGAGACCGTGGATGATGATCGAGAGGATGAAGAAAATTCAGCTGAATCCGTGACCGGAATTGGGATCCAGCGTCACTTTTATAAAGCGACCGGCGTGTTGGCAGTGTGGTTAGCTGGTTGTGTTGTTGATTGATTGTACACGACCGCTATCGGCACTGCAATTATGACGGTCGCGGATTTGCATCGGAATAATCTCCAGGAGAGGACGCCCGGGCCAAGGTCGACGTGTCGACGCCTCGATTCCGGCCGGAAGTGAGGAAACGAGCGGCCGGAGTCGGGTGCCAATTGAAAATTCGCAACTTACTCTGATTTTACAGCTCTCGCTCTCTGTCTGCAATTTTTTTTTTTTGTCGCCTTGCCGTCACTCGGACGGATAAGGCCGAGCACGACTGCGAGATAAGCGATTACAACATTTTCGTTTACGCCTTTTTTGTCTTCGATCACTTTTCCTCGGCGAAGCACTTAAGCGAAGGAGCCAATGCAGGCCTCGAGATAAGAAGACCTATATTTTGCTTCCTGCGCTTCGAGTCTCTTTTCTTTGCGCAGCCTGAACGATCGGTTACTGCAAATTCGAGATAGGGAGGTAGAAAAAGTATCGATAAATGGCTCCATTTTATGCGGAACTCCGGAGTCAAGATACAAACCGTAAAGTCCGGACCAGTTTGGAGTTCTCGAGATACTCTTTCGTTTCATCATGAAATCGGCATTCGTACCAGAGGCAAATATTGCTTTCTTATGGCGAGAAATTCGGAGATTTTTACGCGTCACAAGATGAAATAGGTAACGGTGCAGATTTATGTAAACACGACCAGTTTTGGAGTTTGAGCGAAATTCTGCAAAACATTTCTTGAAGAGCATCCTTTGATAGTTTACGTTTACGCCATTCCACGTAATATCCATATTTGGGTCATGTTATATCCGTCGTTACAGAGATCGCTAAACGCGATCGATGCCTTCGAAACATTCGCCCTACTTTTTTCCTGGCAAATGCGGTAACGTGCACGATTGTACTTTGATGTCGGACAAACTCTGTCGCAATACAAATTAACAACGCCTGAACACTTCTCGCTCTACTCCGAAGAACTCTGAAGGCGAGAAACGTTTGAAACTCCAAGCTTAAGCTGAAGTCCTCAGTTGATCTCCTCACAATGTTTTTTGAGTTTCACAAATTTTCCTTTCCGTTTCCCGTATCATCATTTTAATGATTTGTATGCGTAGCAGAACAAACCTTACGGATTTCTCGCAATTATTAGCTTTTCTTTATCTTTGTTTTGCAGATCGGCATACGTGTCCTTTGGCGGATTACTCATGAGGTTGCAGGGTGACGCAAACAATCTCCACGGCTTCGAGATTGACCAACATATGTACCTGCTGATGAAGAAGCTTGCGTTCTAAACTGGCACGCAACTTTTCGCCTTCATTCCCCAAAGTTTGACGATTAGCGCGGAAATCGTCCCACGCCAAGGCATTCGTTTTGAGAGAACTTCTGTGCCTGGTCATTAACTGACATGTTAACATTTTATAAGACGCGATCGGAAGTCGCGGCATAATTATACGAGAGATTCTTATAAAATAAATGACAAAGACGAATAACGTTAGCACGCTGTGTACGTAATTACCTAGAAATCCTTTATCCTTGAAGAGAGGCAGCCCATTAATTTCTGATTACGACTACTTCTCAGGTCGTTTATTCTTCAGGGATAGTCTTGCAAAATTTGGCAGGTTTCCTCTGGAATATCCTGTATAATGTCTTATACGATTTCCTGGCACCTGGCCCGGCAAAATTCACCGCCACTCGACTGTAGGTTAAGGAGGTCTGACGAAGGTACGTATATGTCTTAATCTTTTCCTTATCCAGCCAGAATGCCAGAAAGAGTCGGGTAATTCAGATATGCTCACAAAGAATTCTTGTTATTTTACATGTAACTTTGTACACATTCAATGTCTAGACTTTTATTGCGTTTCATGCAATAAGACATGACCTGCAGATATTCTAATAAAAGTTAAAAATATTTGAAATAGACTTTAATGAAAAATGTTTCTGGTATCCATGATTTATCATAAAGATTCTAAACTTCAGTTACTTTTTCTATTTTGCACTGTCCAATTGCAACTGAATTTTCAACCTCTCAAAATAGTGACAAATCACGGTACGGACACAGGAAAAATGTAAATAATTGAACGAAATCTCCATTTTGCACAAACAACGTTAACATATTCCCTTACACGACCATCAAATAATCGTTTTAAGTAAACAAAAAATGAAAATGAATATTTATACGTAAAGCGCTTCCTTCGCAACGAAAATTTATCTCGAACCGACCACGCCATAATCCCACGCTTTCATAAAAATGAATATTTACCACATACAGCGCTTGTTTGCTAACAAAATCTATCTAAAACAGACTCCATGTACCCAGCTTTTCTACTGCAATCACGATAATACTTCAAACCGTTTCCTCAAAGTATCAAACTGAAAAACAGTGACTAAAAATTTAGGAAAAATCATTACTGGCTATACACAGATATATATGTTACTGTAAATGTGATTAATCCGGTGATTATATATAATTGTCGGCTATTACTAAAATTACTCTGCAGACTCCTCCCAGTACTCAAAAATAATTCCATCACACTTTGGTGGGAAGAGTCCATAGTTCCCTTTGATGTATAATTTTTACAAGAAGCATTACTTAAATAATTTTTAAAGAAAACTCTTTAATTAAACCTTCCTTGTCACCCGTCCTTTTAAACAAACAAGGCAAATAAATATTACATAATTATATATAATCATCACTTTCGTCAAATATGATGAATTCTAGAATATTTCTTAAATTAACCTGTAATTATACATAATCGCCGAATCAATCACGTACACACTACCTTTCATCGTCGCTAGACAAATCAAAATCGAAAAGAACATATAAACCTCCCCAGCACCCTGTCAAAAACCGTATTCAGCTACTCCTTCCAAGCGAATCCACTTTCAAAAAATCGACCACCTTAACCGTGATCCCCGACGTGTCCCACCCGGGACGCCTTCTTCAAAGGCGTCGTCGTCCCATATTCCCATTCGTCGCGACGTCACATTCACCGGCGTTCGATCCGCGGCCTACCCAGGAGGCAGTATTTTTACATACGTCCGCTCCATCATCGGGACGGCATTGAGAAACGCAACGCGGCCGACGTATGCGGCGTATATGGATTTTGGAACTTTACCAAAATTCGCCGTTGCTCGCACTTAACGGAAGCTCGACCGACGGCAGCGCCACGAAAATAGATCGCCGGCCGCGGGATATTTCGCCGCTTCGAGATACGTTGGATAGATGAGCGAATGGACAGCGGTCCAGTAGTCCAAGAGTAGCGACAAGGGGTGGGGAAGGGGGGGGGGGGGTAAAGCGTCTTCGCTCTCGCGAATTCGACGTTCGCGGCCGATTCCGATGCGCAATTAGCCAACCGAGTTGGTACTCTTCCAGGCCACTTCCGTCCGCTCGTACGTTACTGTCGATGGATCGCTGATAGGGGAAGTTCCATGAGCCTTGCAACCATCTGCGAAGTCCTGCCGACCTAGGCTCAGGCGTTCATTAACGTTCATGCTTCGATGTTAGGTGTTCGTGCTCTTCGAGAGAGAGAGATTCGGCGGTAGAGTTCAGTGGGATTCTTTCTGGCGGTGTATTTACGTGTTGGGTGAGTAATTGCGCTAGGAATGCGGTGGACGTTATCTGGCAGATACTGGGACGAACAAATACTGTCGCGTTCGGGCGCGACGCCTCAGCCTGAGTCATGAAATTTATCCGGATTATGTACAATGCGTACCCGGGATTGGGTAGGTAAATGGTTCGTCTGGATGGAATTGAGTGAGAGACTTCGAGAATTGTTTATAAAAGTCAAGTGACAAACCTACGTAAACGTTGACTTTTATATGCGTCTGAATACGACCAAATCAGTATTACGTGTTAGAGTACAACGATGAAGCTTTCATATTGCGCGCGTTAACACAACTAAAGACAAAACAACCCCATAAGGTGGACCCGGGCATTTCTACTGTCTTTTCAAACGTCTTCTTTTTTTCAATAGTTGAAAGGATAAATCAAACAGTCGCACAGTATTTACATTATTATTCACGGCCACGCATAGCGTGTAAAGCACATATTCCAAAATAAAATCCACTCAAACAAAGAAATAATAACGTTACGCGAGAGCGATCCGCAGAAATAGGTGAGAAAAGATCGTTGACGCGAATCGGAGAGAATTTCGAGTGAGAACCTTTCGGCTTCTTTCCGTAAAAAGCTCTACGGAAAAGCTCTGAACGACGCCAAAGCGAACCGTGTAAAAAGCGCAGAAACTAACGCTCCGCATGTAGGCCGGCCGCGACGCGTGACAGATCGATGGCTATTTGCGTATGGGCCGGCAGCATCATTTTGGAGAACGCAGCTCGAGAACGCCACATCCAGGCCTGACAACTTTACCTAACGCCGTCCTGACGACTCGCACTCCGATCGCTGGAACTCTCTCGGCGCAGTAAGCTCCCCGGCCAGGGATCGGGCGAGCTAATTTCTGTAATTAAATTCGCAGGACTACCCGACCTTGTACGGCTGAATGCAACGGGTTCACAGCCGGCAAACGCTATCTCGCCAACACGTCTGCATACCGATGCATTCGCGCAGGCGAGCAAAACGTAGGCGTGGACGGGGCAAAGATGGCGCACTCCGTTCGCTTATTGCATAACGGCCAGCGCACACGGTCGCATAAGATGGCCGACGCTTAATAAGGGTCTGATCCTAAATAGATTGGCCCAATGACATATAATTCGCTTTTATCTACCCACCGCGATGTTGCGTAATGCCCGGCAGATCTGTACCTATTCGGTGTGCGTCCGGTCAGTGTGTGCGAGTGGTGTGCGTGATGGCTCGCGCGAGTATGTGTGAGCGTGTTTCGTCGCGTAAGCTGCGGGGCGGGGGGTCACAGTTGCACAGCGACGCTAAGGACAGCTGGCGGTTCTTTATGGAAGCTGCTTCGGCGACGAAACAGGGATACGGGATCTGGATTTTGCGACGTAACAGGAAGGGAGTGGATTCAAAGTAGTCAAAATAAATCGAATGGGAAACGTCATTTTTTAATATACTGATGAATGGTCAGGTTCTATATGTTCGCTGGTTTGTTTGGAGATAAATTTGTTTCTCGGCTATTGTTAGAGTAGGTGTTCAGAGATATTTTTTAGCTGGAAGAGAGTTTTAAATAGTTGAATTCACCATTGGTAGGAAAGTAATAGATTATAGAAGGGAGTGTAGAATTATTTTTAGTCACGTAAATGTGCGTTTGAAGAAATGTAACAGCTTTTGAAACTGTACTAAATTGCGGACAATAATATACTATTTCTAGCGGCTAAAAGTTTGCACGTTTATCTGAAAGAGTTATGAAATCAGTGTCGTAAGGTATTAAGTGCACGCGCACGTATATACGCGGCTGCCTCATATTTTTTTTACGTGAGTCACATTTGCAATCAAGATCTGTAAAGTGACGCTGCGCGATGATACGATGTAACGTGACAGCACTCGATAATAATTTAATGCCTCCACGAGGAGTAATTGCTTTCTCAACAAGAAATGTCATTTTCAGATATTAACAGCACTTAAGTAAAAAAAACCGTCGTATAAATCATAATTTTCAATAACTTTCAACTGAATAAACTGAAACATTACTGAAACAGCAAATGCTCTTAGGAAAGTAATAATAAAAAACGTAGAGTATATATGCGTGCGTAAAAGATGTAGTGGAATAAACTGTACATACTTTACTTACATTACATATGTATAGATTAACCATACCTTTAACTTACTTTTGTGTATTTACAATAGAAGTTTCTATCAAAATTGTTATATTTTAATATGTATTTAATTTCGTAGTAATAATTACTCTAAAACATTGATCAAACGACGTACAAACAGCCAAGCCTTGTTTATCTGGACTCCAGTCTAATGAACTAACTGGCTGTGTAGAAAGTGTACTACTCTGCAAGAGGTCTAAGTTTCCAACTATACCATATTCCAGCCCATCAGAGTCTACAGCTTTCCGTTTCTCAGGATAATTACTGTGATAAAATGAAATTATTAGGTAATGTAATATTAATTTGCGTACACGAAAATGGAAGTGCACTTACTATTTCCAGAGGCTGAGTGTACCTCCACCTCCAAGGGTCATAAATATTTCGCGATTTTGTGGTAAATGCTTCACTTGCCATATTGTTGAATTATGTGCCTGAAACAATATAATTATAATTGTTAATTAACTGTATATAATAATTTCATATATTGATATATTAAACTATTCACCTTTTCTACTAAATAAGCAAATCCTTTCTTTGGATGCTGGGTTTTAAGGTCAAAGACGTAGAACTTTGATTCTAAAGTTGTAGCTACCAGCTTATTCATTGGTATGTCTCGCCTGTCAAATTCAAGTCCACATACTCCATTCTTCAGATTGCTTTCCCATAAAACACCCATTGTCTTGAGGTCATACATTTTCACATCTCCATTATCATATCCTGCAGCTACTACTCTTTCCTCAGAATTATATGAATTACCAAATGCCAATGACCAACAATCTCTACGTGTTTCACCGTCCTTTGGTTCAATGACAACAACTGGTTTGCCCTTTAATCTTGGGTCCCATACTTTGACACTGCCATCTCTTGAACCAGTAATTATCTCTGGCGCTCCACAGCCCACACTGTGCCCAGCTACTCCATCAATAGCATTTATGATATTGTTATGTGCATTAACAGAATAAATAGGTATCGACGGATCTTCAAGATTATATATATTTAATCTACCCTAAAACAGTTGCTCAGTCTAAGCGTTTCATGTTTTTGCAAATTACATAAAGAAAAGTGCGCTGTGTTCTTGTTTATTTCACTGACAGTACAGATTGTTCAAATTGATACCTTGAAATCTCCTGTCGCTAGGTGTCGGTCTCTCAAACTGGAGGCCTTGAATGTTCCACATTTCATAGGATTGGACCTCTCAATGTCTTTAACTAATTTTAGCTCGCCATCGCATATTTCATAAATTTGAATAATGCCGGTACCACGAGGTCTAGATCCCAAAACCACGAATTTCGCACTGCACGGTATCCATTTCGCGTCAAAGGGCGAATAATCCACAGATTTCTCGAGGTGACAAATTATCTGAGGCTTCTTCAGCTTGTCCATTCTGGTTATGTCGAAGAAAACTTTTAATACAACGTAAAGATCGCTTGACAACGGACTTTGTTGACACTACACATATAAACAAAAGCACGCTTCTTACGGCGCATGAGCCGGATTCTCAATGCAATTAGAACATCAATTTATATGACAAATTGCTTCTGCAAAAATTATGACACCAAGCGTGTAAATATTACATTAAGAGTAAGCGAAAAGTTGTCAAAAGTTGTCAAAAGGTGTAACGAGGTGAGTTAGGTATTTTCGTGCTAATTAATTGATTTATTATGAAGTACATGTACATTGTATAGCGATAATGCTCGACGCAGTTTACGAGTTGAGCACAGAGGGCAGCAGCTCCCTGGCAGTACATGTCGCGCCATCTGTGTGTTTTTAGTGTATTACTTATTTAAATTTGCGACTATATTAATACTAAATTATTCAAGATAATTATTATGTAAGAAATTGTACGTATGTATATATGTGGTCTGAGTATTATGTTTGTAGCCTGTATGCGAAAATAACAACAATTGTATAGAAATTAGATTATAAATATGTGAGAAACATTTTTTACTGTATACTATTTTTCCTTACAATATATGTATTAAACGAAATTCTGTGTTCTCTAATTACTTAGTTATAAGATCCCATACATCCAATATCCCTCGCCGAAACCACATTTTCCGTCGTAACAAAATTCACCGACTTCAATGAAATGTCATGGGACCATATATAAATACCATGGCAGAAGTAGGCAAGCGACTATTCTTTTCATTTCGTATCGTAGAGAATTCCATTTTGATGGAAAACAGCATGGGAATAGCGAGAAATCATCAAATATACGAAGGGGCGAAATCCCGGTTAGGACTGGATCAGTCAAGCGTGAAATTTCGCATATTTTTCAAAAATGTCGAAAATCTGACCAAGTAACAGGGACATAGAAGTACCGAAGAGGTGGCACAGCGAAACTTGGCGTGTTCAGTCAAGCGTGACGACTAAGAATTTCTCAATTTTGCCTAAAATCAGACGAGTTAATAGGAACATAGGAATACCGAAGAGGTGGCACTGCGAAACTCTGCGTGTTCAGTCAAGCGTGACGACTAAGAATTTCTCAATTTTGCCCAAAATCAGACGAGTTAATAGGAACATAGGAGTACCGAAGAGGTGGCACTGCGAAACTCTGCGTGTTCAGTCAAGCGTGACGATTAACGTTTTCAGAATCTTGCCCAAATCTCTGTACTTCTCTATGTTCCAATTTTCCTTTTTCGTTCGTTTTACATATTCTATGGACTTCCCATAGAATATTTGTAATTCTGATTGCTTTTACTGACACTGTGCGTGTTGTTTATGGTTTCCTTATGGTTTACTTATGGTTTCCTTATGGTTTACTTATGGTTTCCTTATGGTTTTTGCTAGTATTCTCATTTATTTAACTTAAAATTATTTCCTATCATTTTCAATGGGTTTCCTATGGCGTTTCTGCGCTTTTAGTATTCTCTAACAATACTTACCATATATTTTATGGAGTTTCTGGCTTCCCTTGAGTTCTGATGGTGTCTAATAATTATCTTGAAGTATTGTTCTATGGATCCTGAACTTCCCGAAATGTTGACGATGAACTTATAACTATTGTAAACGACGATGGGGAATAGGTGGGTTAGGAAAGTAATTGTTGAACGCTAATTTTGGTTTAATTTCTGGTATATTGTAAAACCATTGAATAATATACATTTCATTTCCCTTAACAAAAGATACTTAAACTAAATATAATATTCCTACGTCTTTTACGAAGACTTTTATGTGTAAACCGTTTATTGGCTGTAAAAGGTGACGTGAAAGCGTAGAGGCATTTTAAAAGTCCCCTCAAAATCAAATGATAACGTGGGAACATCAATAGAAATGGTAGTTCTAAAATTCATCGTTTTTGGCAGCACCTCCCGAGCAGTACACGTCGCGCCATCTCTACGTTACAGTCGGAACCCACTCAGATCTCGACAGTGTTCACGAGTTTGCCGCCGGGCGGCAGCACCTCCCGGGCAATACATGTCGCGCCATCTCTACGTTACAGTCGGAACCCACTCAGTTCTCGACCGTGTTCACGAATTTGCCGCCGGGGGGCAGCACCTCCCGGGCAATACATGCCGCGCCATCTGTGCGTAGCAGCTTGAACTAACGAAAGGCGGCAAATCAATGCACTACATCCAACTACATCGTACATTGGCGCATATGGGACGTAATAGGCTCTCAGGGGTACTTAAAAACTGTTTCTGATGTTAGCTAATTGTAAGTCGCAGACATAGTGACTACCAAGTGATTTGCTACTAGAATAGGTTTATATTTTATAACTTTTTTTCTCATAATCAAATAACATGATTTTAATGTATTATTTTTAGTAGGTTACAATCACTTTTAGTCATGAGAATGTTTCGCAAATGTAATCAGGGGCCCTGTACTATTCATTCAGCAATGAGTATTTTAAGGAAAATTAATGCACCGTATTCGAAACGCCTAAGATTAGATGTAAGGGCACTTACCACGACTTGTAGAAATGATTATAAATATAAGGATACACTTTTGCTGCCATCCACACCATATGTACCTTATATGTCACATAAAAAACGGTTGTACCGTGATGAAGAATTGATGGAAGTATGTTGTTCTTTTTCTTCATGAAATCTTAAGTAATATTCGCATAACTTCTATTAATGAGTAATACACAACAGGAATGTGAATTTGATCATCTGCACGAATGGTAAAGGAACAACCTTTCAGGGCCCGACTTTGTTTTACATGATGGTCCACAGTATGCAAATGGGCTACCACATATAGGTCATGCAATTAACAAGGTTGAGTAACTTCACACATTTAGTTAGTGTGCAAAATGCTTGTAGCCATTGCTTAATTCTTAGTATTCGTATAACGTTGCAGGTTCTTAAAGATATCACTTTAAGAAGTAAAGTTTTAAGGGGTCAGAGAGTACATTACGTACCAGGATGGGATTGCCATGGCTTACCAATGCTTAAGCTAGAGAAATTGCTAAAAAAACACTCTGTGAACAAAGAGAACAGTTCAAATCTTGGGGTATTATGGCAGACTGGAGCAACAATGGATGTTATGCTACAAATGCACCATCATACATTCAGAATGAATTAAAGCAATTTATGAATCTGTATGAGAAGAATTTTGTGTTCAGAGATTATAAAGCTGTACACTGGTCACCATTTTTACGGTATGAACAATCTCTCTTTCTTTTGAGCAGGAAACAATATTTTCTGAGAATTTGTATTTTCATGTAAATAGTACAGCATTAGCAGAAGCAGAGTTAGTATATAATAATAATCATGTAAGTAAGGCTGCAACAGTCCACTTTAAACTGGATTTCTTACCACTGTCATTAAAAAAATTCAAAAGCAAGACACTGTATGCACTTACATGGACAACAACACCATGGACATTAATTGCTAATCAAGCATTGGCATTCTCTCCCAGTCTATCTTATTGCATTGCTGAAGATCAACATGGAAATGTGTATATTTTAGCAGAAGATCTTTTACAAAATGTTGAAAAGAGAATAGGACCTCTGAAACCAGTTTCAACTTTCATGGGTATATAAAACATTTAAATTTTACATAAATATTTTTTTAAAATAATTTGTATATATAATATTAATGCCAAGCGAGTCTTTAATTGGAGCGAGGTACCAACATCCTATCACAAAAGAAACCTTGCCGTTTTTACCGGGATCTCATGTCAATACGGCAATGGGAACTGGATTAGTTCATACTGCACCTGCTCATGAGCAAGATGATTTTAATCTCGCACTAAAAAATAAAATACCAGTTGTATGTATCTTGTATCTTATTGTTAGTCGTTTAAATACGTAATGTGTTTATCTTGTCATCAGGAGAATTTTTCATCTAGTTATGCTTAGTCGACGCTGACGGAAAATATACCAAAGAAACAGGAAATGATTTTTGTGGAATGGACGTTCTAACTGATGGGAATGAAACCGTACTACAACGTATCGGTTCAGACAACTTAGCGTTGAGGATTTTAAACATTCTTATGCCTACGATTGGCGTGTTAAAAAACCTGTGATATTACGTGCCAGCTATCAATGGTTCATCGATATTGATGCAATCAAGGAAAAAATCACTGTAAGATGAATATTGCAATTTCGCATTCGCATTCGAATATGGCATTTCGCCTGTAACTTTTGAACCGCTGATCGAAACCTATGATAATCATACACTTTTTTGCAGCTTTTGACGCGCTCTATCGGATAGGACTATCGGCGAAAGTCGATCCAAAAAAAAATTTTTTGATGTTTCAAGTCAATGTTTGAGTAGCTGTAACTCCGAAAATAAGGCAAATATCGGGGAACGGAAAACGGCTGGCTGAGTCTTTATTGACCCCCTACCACTATCTCAAAGCGCGATCCGATCTGACGACTTTCATTTTTTGGCTCAAAAAAACGGCAAGGGGTTAGCCTTACCATTTTTTGGGGTCAAAAAATCGAAGTTGTTTTTTTTTTGCTATCTCGTAGGGGATCAATAATAAGTCAGAGAACAGTTTGTCGTTGGTGAAAATTCGCATTAATTTCGGAGTTACAGCCAAAAACCATCGACATGTTTAAGCGCGTCGGATCAATGCTCGATCAATACTACTTAAACATTTATTTCGCCTGTAACTTTTGAACCGCTCATCAAAATTTATGATGATCATACACTTTTTTGCAGCTTTTGACGTGCTCTATCGGATAGGACTATCGGCGAAAGTCGATCTAAAAAAAAATTTTTTCTACTTTTTAAGTCAATGGTTTTTTGGCTGTAACTCCGAAAGTAATGCGAATCTTGACCAACGACAAACGGCTCTGTGACTTATTTTTGATCTCCTACGAGATAGCAAAAAAAAAACAACTTCGATTTTTTGACCCCAAAAAATGGTAAGGCTAACCCCTTGCCGTTTTTTTGAGCCAAAAAATGAAAGTCGTCGGATCGGATCGCGCTTTGAGATCGGGGTAGGGGGTCAATAATGACTCAGCCAGCCGTTTTCCGTTCCCCGATATTTGCCTTATTTTCGGAGTTACAGCTACCTAAACATTGACTTAAACCACCAAAAAATTTTTTTTAAGATTACTTTAAAATTACTTTCGCCGATAGTCCTATCCGATAGAGCATGTCAAAAGCTGCAAAAAAGTGTATGATCATCATAAATTTTGATGAGCGGTTCAAAAGTTACAGGCGAAATAAGAGTTTAAGTAGTATAGATCGAGCATTGATCCGTCGCGCTTAAACAAGTCGATGGTTTTTGGCTGTAACTCTGACTTAATATTATCTAACTATATTAAACATTAACTTGCATAAAATTAAGGTCTGCAAAAGCCGCATTTTGACCTAACACTCGCATTTTTCTGACCTAACACTCGTATTTTGACCTAACTTTCTCAAAATCGATCTCATTAAATTTCTACGTGTTCTTCGTTGCTTTTCGGGTTTTTCATTTACCATTAATGATACTTACCGTATATTTTATGGCTTCTAGCTATTCCTATGGTGTAGTTCACCAAAATGAAATATTACAACAGTGCTGCAGTTTCTTGTATGGTGTTTTACAATGAAATGGAGTTCTTTATGATTCGAAATGAATAGAACAGTCTCTGGCCTTTTGAATTTATTCTTTTACGACAGAAAAAGGTATGATTTCAGCCAGGGATATTGAATCTATGGGATCTTCTGACTAAGTAATTAGAGTACACAAAATTTCGTTTAATACATATATTGTAAGGAAAAATAGTATACAGTAAAAAATGTTTCTTACATATTTATAATCTAATTTCTATACAATTGGTGTTATTTTCGCATACACGCTACATACATAATACTCAGACCACATATATACATACGTACAATTTCTTACATAATAATTATCTTGAATAATTAAATATTAATATAGTCGCAAATTTAAATAAGTAATACACTAAAAACACACAGATGGCGCGACATGTACTGCCCGGGAGGTGCTGCCCTCGGTGGCAAACTCGTGAACACTGTCGAAAACTGAGTGGGTTTCGACAGTACCGTACAGATGGCACGACGTGTACTGCCCAGCAGGTGCTGCCCCCGGTAGCGAAGTCGGTGAACTGCGTCGACAGGCGAAGGAGTTCCGACTATGTCGTAGAGATGGCGTTTAATGTACTGCCCGGGAGCTGCTGCCCTCGGTGCTCAACTCGTAAACTGCGTCGAGCATTATTCCTATACTTATTGCACCGACGAGGGTAAAGCTAAAGAAAGACGTGGGTAAAGGTATAGAAAGCAGTCCTCATCACCGATTTGCGTGAAACTTTGCAGAAACATCAATTTTTGCATAAAAATAAGATCTGTAAAAGCCAAAAAGCGCGGACCCGTCTAATTAAAAAGTTATTAAGCGTTAAAGTTTGTTATAAAACCTGCCTTACCGGCAGCGCGAACGCTATCTGCGCATGCGCGCGGATGTCTGCGCATGCGCATGGACAACTTTGCAAATAAAGTGCGCGTATTTGAAATGAAATAATATTGAATTGGCGAAGGCTAGGTGTGGGCAAGGCTTCCCTTTCATAATATTTAAGGGTTTACAACCAAAAAATGGTTTGAGAGTTGGTTTAGGTCTAGATTTCTTTCAGCCAAATCTCACCTTTCGTTTTATTTCTATGGCTAGGTGTGGGCAAGGCTTCCCTTTCATAATGTTTAAGGGTTTTCAATCAAAAAATGGTTTGAGAGTTGGTTTAGGTCTAGATTTCTTTCAGCCAAATCTTACTTTTCGTTTTATTTCTATGGCTAGGTGTGGGCAAGGCTTCCCTTTCATAATGTTTAAGAGTTTTCTTTTCAATTAAACAATGGTTTGAGAGTAGATTCGGGTAATATTTTAATAGCAAAAGTGCAGCAACATCATTTCTATCGACAAAAGCACTACAAAAGGGAAGCCTAGCCTACACCCAGCCCTTAAATAATACAAAAAGTAAGATTTGGCTGAAAGAAATCTAGACCTAAACCAACTCTCAAACCATTGTTTGATTGAAAACCATTAAACATTATGAAAGGGAAGCCTTGCCCACACCTAGCCATAGAAATAAAACGAAAAGTGAGATTTGGCTGAAAGAAATCTAGACCTAAACCAACTCTCAAACCATTTTTTGGTTGAAAACCCTTAAATATTATGAAAGGGAAGCCTTGCCCATACCTAGCCTTCGCCAATTCAATATTATTTCATTTCAAATACGCGCACTTTATTTGCAAACTTGTCCGTGCGCATGCGCAGACATCCGTGCGCATGCGCAGATAGCGTTCGCGCTGCCGGTAAGGCAGGTTTTATAACAAACTTTAATGCTTAATAACTTTTTAATTAGACGGGTCCGCGCTTTTTGGCTTTTACAGATCTTATTTTTATGCAAAAATGTACCATTACACGGAGTTTCATGCAAATCGGTGATGAGGACTGCTTTCTATACCTTTACCGACTGCTTTCTATACCTTTACCGCCTGTCGTTCTTTACCTTTACCGCGTCGTCCCGTTTCCGGAATCCGGATACCGATCGTAGATAAAGCCGCCAGAATCCGCCGATTCGGCCGCGCCTCTCCGGCACCGCTTGGCGCTCTATTTTTCGTCTACCTCGACTCGCCCCGCTTCGGACGCCATTTTCCGCGATCAGTTCTGCGTTTTACATTCCAGAGATTGCATCGAGAAACACTGGTACGATGTCGTCGGCAAGCGGTGACGAGAGCGAAATCGCGCTTGCTGAGCCAGGTAGGTACGCACTAGGTGCACGTACGCGTTTCAGGCACGATTTCGATCGATCGCGACGGCGGTCGCGTCTTGCTCGGCGACAAATTGTCGAGATCGAAGGACACACCGCAGGCCGGCGCGGTGTGCCCATTCGGCGTAAACCGCCATTAAGGCTACGAAGCGTTCCGGGCTGGTACACTAGAGACGTCGGCCGAACGTAGGCGCGATTCCGAGTCAGATGTGACGAACTACCCTTTTCTGCCCCGTACAGTGAGACGCACCAGGTCGGGACGCACGAGGAAGTCGGCGGTCGTCGCGAAGAAGTCGCCCGTTAAGAAACTTTTGGCAAGGGCGACGCGCTCGCCGAAGAAGCCTCAGGAGCTGGAGGAAGTCGAGGTATGCCAGGGTGTCGATATTAGGTTGCACATTTAAAGAGTATGCCTTATGCGGGTGATTGACGATGATCGGATGTGGTGGGTTAATGCAGGTTCAATCGAGGTGACCGTTGTGTCTGGTGCAGTTGTATGTGTGGCTAACGAGGTGAATTAGTATCTTGGCTGGCGCTATTGTGACATAAGATCGTGCGCTTTAGAGATATGTCGTTGTGAAAGGATAATGAGGCTGTATGCTAGGTTGTACGGTAGGGTTAGGAGGTAGGAAGTAATGTCCGTTGATGCGCGTAGGTGGAGCAAGAGGTGGAAGGTGTGCCAGAGCTGGAGGCTCCTCCGCCACCCGTTGTTAGCAGTGTGCCAAATGCACCCATATCGTCGACCCTCAAGATTAAGGAGTCTATTAATTATATGGTAAGCGATGGGGGATTGATCTCATGCTGTTGATTTTTAGGAGGGTTTATTGCGATCTTTCGAGATATTGGAGAATGAAGGCTGCAGAGTTTAGACACTAAAAAGATACTTTGTATTTTAGGAACATGCAAACAGTGATCCAATAATCATAGACGAGGCTAGTGTCGATAAAACAGACATGTTGAGCGATCAGGAACAGATTGAAATGGAGGGCCAAGATATGAGTAATGATGAAACAAACCATCAACGGGTTCTTATCGATTTAGAAGAAGTTGTGACTGAGGAGACAGAAACTATCACACACGTCACAGAAATCGTGGAAACAGAAGAAGTGGATCAGGAAACTATAGTTGCTGATGCAGATGGTGGTGTGGAAATCATGGAAATCGATGAGTCGCAACAAGAAATTACTGATGTAGTCGAAGACATGATGGAGAAAGTGGAACCCGATACAGAGGAAATGGAAAATGATGATATGAATCATTCAGGTGTGGAAATCACAGAAATGATTGACAATGACACAGAATCATTGCAAGAATGCGCTGTAAAAAAAAGTGAGCCCGACACTGAAGCAGTGTCCGAGGATGAATTACCCAGCGAGGCGGCGGCAAAGGTAAGTTGCAACATTTTACGTAATATTACAAAAGTGGGAAATCGTAAGTCCTTATCTAACAATGTAACAATTTTATCTTCGTTTAGGAACCGGAAACAGAAGCTGTCTCTGACGAGGAATTACCAGCGGCTGCACCTGCCGATTTGGGAGAAACGGAATCAGTATCCGAGGACGAATTGCCACCCGACAGTGAGAAAAAGAAGAGAAGCGGAGCTAAGTCACTCAGCAAAACACCAGAAAAGAAAAACAAGGCGGAGGGTGGAAGTGCGTATACATACTTTTAACGAAATCATTCGTAATATCATTTTCGACAACTTTTAACTACGGATTTCGCTCTTCAGATAAACGCAAATTAAACGCGGAGGGTGAATACGATCCTAGCTCACCGACGTCAGAAAACAACGACGAGACACCAGCCAAAAAAGTAGCTCTCTCGGTCGAGACAGATCCAGCAGACGTTAAGCAAGAGGCCAAGCCTGCTTCGCCCAAGAAGAAGACGCTTCCTGAATTAGATAAATACTGGAAGGCTGTTAACGAAGATCCCTCGGACTT
Organism: Anoplius nigerrimus; assembly: GCA_914767735.1. NCBI lineage: Eukaryota > Metazoa > Arthropoda > Insecta > Hymenoptera > Pompilidae > Anoplius > Anoplius nigerrimus. The sequence continues at coordinate 2,049,813 of OU612086.1, forward strand.
CACTGGATGGACCTACCTTTTACAATACGTTGACCAAGAAGTGAGTGGTCTTAATTACGTTAAGGCTAAGTCTCCGATGATGGCCGCATCTTAAACAGATCAACGTACTAATCCCATTTGCATTTGATCAAAGAACGACGCGGAGGCAGCACGGGAAGCTTATACGAAATTTTTGGAGCGTTACCCATATTGCTATGGATATTGGAGGAAATTTGCAGATTACGAGAAGAAGAAGGGCAACCCCGATAATGTCCAAACGGTGAGTCTACTCGTTTACATTTTTACTTAGGCTACCTCTTATTATGATATCATTTAATTAACGCAATCTAATGAAAATAGCTCGAGTTAGGAAGACGCGTGGGCAGTGTGCACGCACGTAAATATGGTTTTCCCTTCCAACAGCCTAGCACGTCTTGCGGCACCTATACGACTCTCTCCGTTTACCAATATAGATACTTATTTAATTATTCTGTGATACCTATAATGCTATTTACGTATTTACTGTTTTATCAAATACCAATACTTTTATCGATACAACTACGTACGATACGTAAGTCAAGCGAAGGCTAGTTGTTCTCCAACCTTGCGATAATGTCGTGCAAGAACAAAAAACGAAACTATTATGTGTGTATTACTTTACTGTAAGCATTTGTACCACATAGCTTACTACAGAAAAACAAAGTATTGTAAAACTTAAGCATAAGATGCGCTACCTTACTTAATGTAAGTAAGAATGGGTTGGGTGTTAAGTCAAAGTCAGAAACAAAGACTTAGGACGTGCACGTGCCAGAGGGGGAGCAAGAATGAGTGGCGGAAGACACAGAGGCGCCCAGATCGGAACACTCCCTGATTTTAAGGTGAATGCACAATGCTCTGCAATCTCTGTGTTAATTATATCTCTTTATTTACAGTAGGCGTACCTTATGTGAGTATACGTTGCTAAAAAAAAAAACCGTTAATGCTTAACGAAAGCTAAAGAAATAGGTATAAGTCTACCCGATGCCACCTCCAATCCGGTTGTAAGCCGCTCTAAACGTTTTTCGCAAATCGTTACCACAGGTATTCGATCAAGGGTTGAAAGCCATATCGCTCAGCGTTGACCTCTGGCTCCACTACATCAATCACTGTAAGACCGTCTACGAAAAAGATGAGGAGAAAATGAGGGAACAGTACGAGAGGGCCATTCAAGCGTGTGGCCTAGAATTCAGGTAACTAATATCAAGCGTCTAATTTACATTTATATACGTCTTGTTTCAATCCCGTGCTTATTTGTCTTTAGTGTAGATTTATGTTACGAAACCTGTAGAGAAAATTGAAAAATACAGAAAATTTCAAACCGTAACAAGGGCTTTGTAAATTTAAGCTAAAGACAAGTATTAAGCATCGTTTAGTCGAAAGAGTAATTTCCAATGTTTCCTACTCTCACTCTCCGTCATCAGATCCGATCGCCTTTGGGAGAGTTACATAAAGTGGGAGCTGGAAGGCAAACGTTTGAGCAGAGTAACGGCACTGTACGATCGCCTGTTATGCACGCCGACGATGGGCTACGTGGCGCACTTCGCGGCCTTCCAGGAGTTCGCCTCCTCGAATCTGCCCAATCGCATCCTGAGCGTAGACGACTTCCTAGCCTTGCGGGCCGAGGTGAAGGCACTTTTAAAGTCGGATGACGCCACCACAGCCTCAGCCGCTGACGACGCACCGCCAGGTGAAGAACCTCCTCCCCACGAAGTTCCACCGACGGACGAGGAGACGAGAGCGATCAGAGAAAAGATCATCAGCAGTAGACGAAGAATGCACAAGGTCAATGTTGTGGGTGTGGCTCACAGGTGGTCTTACGAGGAAGGCGTAAGTAGTCAAGCTAATTCTTCTGACAAATATATTCTTCTCTTCGAAGAAGCGTATTGTGGCTTACGACGAACATTGATTACAGATAAAGAGGCCTTACTTCCACGTAAAGCCACTGGAGAGGTGTCAATTGAAGAATTGGAAGGAGTACCTGGACTTTGAAATCGAACAGAAGGACCAAAATCGTATAATCATCTTGTTCGAAAGGTGTTTAATCGCGTGTGCGCTCTACGACGAATTTTGGATGCGGGTAAGGATAATTAATTGAGACTCTGCAGGTATTTTGGTGTAATTCTAACACTCTGTGCTTTCGCTTTCAGTTCGTTAGGTATTTGGAATCGTTAAAAGGCGACAATGTGGACAAGATCAGAGACGTGTACTCTAGAGCGTGTATGGTTCATCATCCAAAGAAGCCTAACCTGCATCTGCAGTGGGCCACGTTCGAAGAAGGCCAGGGTAATTTCGAGAAAGCTTCTGCCATATTAGAGAATATCGACAACGCACTGCCAAACATGCTGCAAGTCGTATACAGGAGAATAAATTTGGAGCGCCGTAGGGGCGACCTGGACAAAGCTTGCATACTGTACGAAAGTTACATTACGAATAGCAAGAACAGGACGATCGCAAACAATATCGCTGTGAAGTACGCCAGGTTTTTGTGCAAGGTTAAGAACGACGTCGACAAGGCTATCAAGGTATTGTTAAAGGCCACAGAGAAAGACAAGGACAATCCCAGGCTGTACCTGCAACTCATAGATTTAGGCTTGCAAAGGAATCCGGTGGATACCCAGGAAATCGTTGGATACATGGACATGTTCATAGAAAGAGAGCACGCCGATTTGGAACAGAGGGTTCTGTTCGCCCAGCGTAAAGTTGAGTTCCTCGAGGACTTCAGCCCCGACATTCGACAAGTGCTCAAGGCGCACGAGCAGTTCCAGAAGTGCATCAAGCAGGCGAAGGAGAGGAAGAAGACAAAGAACGACGACAATAAAGTGTATGTGTCATTTCTGATCATTCCAAAGTCGAGGGAGGCGAATGACAATGAATATGAGTATGAGCATGAACATAAACATGAATATGAATATGAATATGAATATGAACATTCTTTGTTGCAGGGACTCATCGCCACCGAAGAAGGTCAAGACTGGTGATCAGTGCAACGTCCCACCACCGCCTGCTGTTGGATCGCAGTCATCTTACCAGTACAGCAGCGGTCCCAGCGGACCCTATCAGTCACAGCAGCAGTTCCAGAGTGGCCAATACGGTGGCCAGGGAGGATATCAGCAAGGCTATCAACAGTATCCACCGCCCGCGGATCCCAACTACGCCAACTATCAGAACTGGCAGTACGGCCAAAGCGGCCCACAGGCATACGGGCCGTACAATCAATGGGGATCTTACAATTATTACTAAAGTAATGTTTAGGTCTACGCGCGCAAGTAAAAGAGAGTTCCCGCGAAAAAAAAAAACTGACTAACGCATGTAGCGTCCACTGTACATTTTATATCTTTCGTTCGTTTCACATTCGTATAAGAAATACCGTCAGCGAGGAGTCGACGTATCAAGAGCCTTAAAAGTATGTTGATTAGCTGTTTTCATAAATTGGACTAGTTACCTAGTTTCTTCCGTTTACCCTTTTTCGCGGCTTAGTCCTCATAACGATACATACGGATTTAGACCCCCATTGGGTTCCAAGTGATAACTTCGCTGTTAAGGCACCGACGAATCTATCCGATGACTGTCACACAGAGACCCACGTATTCTTGTGCGAGCCACTCATTATGACGATAGTACAGTATATTTCCTTTTTCTTTTCTTTTTTTTTCTTTTTTTGTTCAAATTGACGTCGACCAAAAATGCAAATTGTAAATCTGATGGGACGGCGAGGTAAGCTCGTCCTTTTATGTCGTTTCCAGTATTATCGAAATTTTTTCAATGCCGCAGTTTAGTTTTCTTTTTGTACTGGATCGTCTGTGTGCGTGTGTGTGTGCGTTCCCTTTTATCTGTTCAGTATGTATCTTCATACGTATTTATATACCTTCACGTTGTACGACTTAACGGATGCATCTACAATATAGAGGCTCTTGAGTTGAAAAGTGCATTTTTCGTCGATGTATATCTAATCGAAGGATAATCTTTTTTTATCAGCTTTAACCAAACCTCATAAGTGTTAAGTGGATTTGGAGTCTGTCGTGATGGAGATTTTCGAGCCGTCGTTTTGTTATTATCGCGCGATTCGATGTTATTCTCGTTATGATATTTGCCGGCCAGAGAGATGGAAAAATTGAATCGATCGCAGGAGCGAATCCTGGCAGTATTTTGAATACTATTCCGCAACAGTTGGAATGCCTGCTGCCGGTTGCGACCTATCCAATTTGTTTTAGAATGCGCTTCTCGTACAATTTTCTTACGTCACGGGCCGCATTGGCGTTTTTTTGTCTTTTAACAGTGCAAAAGGACTCGTGATAGAGCGGAGAGGCCCGATCGACGTCGGGGACCAACGTCTCTCCAAATTGGCAAAAAGTATATTGTCCCGAGTTAGATCAGGTGCGTTAAGAAAATAAAAAATAAAAATAAACGCTAAACTAGTTAACACGTGCGAGATCACACAAATGTAAACACGATCATAGACACCGAACGAACTTTGTGAACATCAAACGCGTTTGAAGTTGTATTAACATGCCGCAGAATAGTTGCCGTTCAATATTACGTTTAATAAAGAATTAAATGTGCAGAAACAGGCGTTAGCATTTCCTTTATTACAAAAGACCACCCGCGGCCGTTCACGCCATGGTGACGGTGCCGCAAAACCTTACGTATTATCTACAAGAGCAACGGTAATTGTTTCTATAACGTCAGTTTACTTAAAAAAGCTTTATGCGCCGTACTTCGACAACCCGCGTACGACCCTTAAACTCTGTCATGGAGCCCGAAACCTAACAATCTTGTATAAAAACAATTACGACTATCTATACTTTCATACGGAGTCATATTTCAGCGGATTGTGTGTTTGTGTATGTGTTACAGTTCAAGCCAGCTTGCTTGCGCAATGACGCGCGTTAAGTTAAGGGAAAATATATAATATATAATATATAATATATGTATATATATATATATATATATATACTTTTGTCTTCAACAAGTATAAGTTAAACGTTAGAATTGTGAAAGACTCGTTAACGGTTTTAATTCGGAATTTATCGTTAAGCTACTATAGCACTCGAAGCCATCTGATTGACTCCGCACGTTCCGTCCCCACGATAGACCCTGTAGTAGCCCTGCTCCCCCCACGAAGGGCCCCAGCTATTCTTTATCGTCCAATAAGGCAGGATCTTGTGGAAGAGCGGATATTCTGTAAACGAGAGTTCATGATTTACGATCGACCCACATCGGCTGACGCTCGGCGCCGAGATAAGACGTTCGATTAGGCTACTCACTGTGCACTCCGTATCCCACAATGAGAACGCCGTGATCCAAGTTCTTGGGACTGCAGAGGAACTTGAAGGGATGGGAAATACCGCCAACGTAGAATTGCATGGCGTTGGCGTTGATGCCGATGGAGATCGGGCCATTCTTTACGAGCCACTGGGCCATTTTCGTTTCGTTCGTCGTGATGTTCACGGCCGAGACGACCTGGACCTCGGCCTTTGATCTGTTGAAGTGACACTTCTCGTCTTCCGCGTCGTAAGGATAATCTTTCTCCAGCTCGAGCCCGCCTATCTGCTCTATGGCCCTGTAAGCGTTGTCGGGCAGTCCACCTCCGCAGCCATCGTCCAATTTGTCGCAATCTACGAGTTCTTGCTCGGAGAGTGATAAGAGCTTCTTGTGCTTAATGGCATACTGGCCTTCGACGTTTCCGGTCACCGAGAAGGCCCAGCACGAGCCGCAGCCACCTTGATCCTTCACCGGCGTGACGACGCCATATTGGCGCCAGTCGAATTCCGCGGGCAGGTCGACGTTAGGAATTTTGGCCTCCGGAAGAGGTATGTCGTTGTCTCTCTTCAGGTCCGGGCGAAGACCCAAGTGGCGAGCTGTGAACTCCTCGTAGGTCAAGTCGGCGAACATGGTAACTCCGTACTCCCCGGTTCCCAGCTCGGACCTCCTCAGGTCGTCGATCTTCCTCAGGTTCTTCCGGAAGGTCTTGAATCGAATCTGTTCCTCCTTCTGGGACGGATAGACTTTGCCGAAGTCGCGCTTGAACTGCTGGAACATTCTTTCCGCCTGGAGATCGGCCACTTGCTTCAGCATCTTCTGGCTGTAATTGGCGCCTCGCAGGGATCGGGTCTGTCTGGAGTTGGCGTTGCAGTCGATGGTGACCTGCGGGTTGTCGTTGTCCAGCCAAGGTCGAGACCAGATCGTGAACGTGCACTCCTTGATCTCCGATCCTGCCTTCAGGTTGCAATTCTCCTTGACCCCCTTGGGACAGTCGCTGTTACCTAGCTGAACGGTTATCTTGTACTTCAAGCCAGACACGACCTGAACGGTAGCCTCTTTGATTTGAACGATTATCGGCTCGTTAGTGCCTTCCGAATTCTCCGAAAACTTATGCAGGCCCAAGTCGGCGAATTTTATTATTTCCGCGTCATTAACATCTTTTTGCGTCGGGGCTCCTACCAGTCTCTCCGCTCGCCTTATCCTCTTCGAACGTTTCCTGGAGTCCTTGTAGCACTTGGAACTCAGCACTCTAGCACTCTCGACGTCCTGCTGCTCGTCCGTGCTCACTTCCATTCTGCATACCTGAACGCTTTGCGGAATTTTTGCTGCGCATCCTTTGACCCCGCTTATCTTCCCGTTGCATTCCGTACGCTCTACGGTCGACAGCAATTCGTAAACGTATCCTTCCGGCGTGCGTTCCTTCAGGTTCACGTCAGTGTCCAGCACGATACGCTTCTTATTACCCATGTGCATATCATCCATCGAGTCCAGAGCCTTCTGCGCTAATTGATTCAAGAAATTCTTCTCAGACGTGGGAACGTCGAACACGGACCGCTTTGTTCTCACAAAGGGATCCCTGTCAGCGCGATCTTCGACTTGCACCTTAACCAACTTCTCGTCAACCGGTTTTGCACTCGGGTCAGATTCTGCTTTAGGTGTTGTCCTAATAGGCAGATCGAAGTCCGCTAGGAACTCATCGAATTCCTTGATCTTGTCCGTGAAGCCTACGGGCTCGTCACGGTCTTGGCTTTTGTTCAACATGATCTTCACAAAGGGTTCTTCCGTGACTGAATGTTGCTTGTCCATGTACGTAGGTGAAGTCTCAGCACGCGTGCTGGTAATTCGTTCTGTCAAGGCATCCTCCAAGGTGTCTCTGGCTATGTCGAAAATGCTGGGTCCTTCCTGCATCTGGTCTCTGTTATGAGCAGCCGTGACTTGAGACTCGGTCACCAAGCCTGGCTTGCCAGCAGGCTCGTTCTCACCTTCTCTGAGCAAGGTGCAATTATTCTTAGTTATTCTACGGCCGTCCGGCGTCCATGGCCGTTCCTCGAACGTGACGAAACAGATCTTAGTCGCTACATTGCGTTGCAGATTGCATTCCGACGGATCGAGGAGAGTATTTTTCAGGCAGTCTGACTCTCCAATTTCTGCTAGAAGATGGTATTCGACCATGGTGTTCGACGGCGGTACGGCACGTGTCACTTTAATCATTCTAACCAGGATGTGCTTGAAGTCGTTTGGCAGTAATTCGTCCATTGACTTGGTGATTTGCTCTCCAAAGGCCAGGAGACCTGGCAAGTTTGGATTCAATTCGTAAGGACATCCTGGACAATAGTTTGAGCTAGAGGCCCTTACAGCTATGAAAGGCCTGTCATTTTGATCTGCTACTGGTTGGATTTCATGGTCCAGTTCGACACTTTGATTCATCTGTTTATCCAGGCTTTCAATGTATTCCGGTTCCTGAAAGCTTGTGTCTTGGAAGCTTGCATCCTGGATGCTTTCTTGAACTTGAATGATGTCATCCTGGGCAGACTGAGGGTAGAGATACAAGCATTGAATGGATTCTCTATGGACATCTATTGCTCCTAATTCATGTTGTCTTAAATCAATTGTACATGCTTCTTTAGGGCACGAATCCGCTCCCTCTTTGCATATTGGATTTAAATTAAAGGTAAGTCTATATATCACGTATGGTGGTTCCACCTAAAACGATTGTCACTCCATTAGTTTGCGGACATCCATTCCCAAGCATTCTGGACATACGTGTTTATAAGAGAACTGTGGTGTTATCTCCCTACTGAATAAATTTAACATGTTTAAGCTATCCAAGTGCTTTGTGTGCTATATATTACTACAGGAAACAAAAAAACAACTTTCATAAGAATTTGTTGGCAGTCCTGATTTCTGTACGATAATATACAATAATCCTGATAACCCATAACATCATTATCTGTCCTTATCTATCTCAAGCATATGCCTACACACAAGCAGGGCCAGTGAACACATTGCCAAAGGCCTCTCACTGTTTCAAAACAAACAGCGAATAATCAGAGCGTGTAACAAGCTTCCATAAATATTTTTCGCACCCTACTCATTAATAAAACCGGATCCTTTGTCCACCATAAGCAAACTTTCCCCTACAAATCATCCAAACCGCCTAATCAAAAGGAACAAAACGGTCGAATTAAAATCCGGAAAATTAGCCAGGGGCACAATTGACTCAAAATTAGGCTTAAAATTAAGGCTGAGGAAAATTCTTCGAAGGCGGTCGATAACACACAGCCTCGCCAGGCACGAAAGGACTCGCTGGAAGAAGGAAAGCGTATCACTCACCAATTTCTGTGCGCTGATCAGGTTACCGCCCTTGTACGTGTGATGGGTAGGCGAATTCTCGTTGAGCGAGCCCAGTGCACTTTGAAAGAGCGAGTCCGAGACGCTCTGCAGCGGAATGTTGACGGGGCTGCCATTGGCACCGTAGCAGCAGACGCAATACAAAAATAGTAGCGCGGCAGCGCGTAACGGCGAGCCTGCCATCTTTTCAACGATGTGCGTCGCGCTCTGACCTCCAGCCGACTCCGTTAAATCTTCGTAATTGAAGTAAAGGCGATAATCATGCGACGCTCATGTTTCGACGCGTGCCACTTTGCGAGCGATACTCCCGTACTCCGTCCACTCTCTCTCCGTCAGACTTGGTCAGACTCGAGATGTCAGACTCCGCCAGGGAGCACCAGGGAGTGCGTCAGTGGCGTCAGTAGCGTCAGTGCGTCAGTCGAAGGGCGCGTACGCGAAAATTGAACGGCGATACTCGAGTTCGGAGCCTCGACGCGAACCCGAAGGCAGAATTACTGTTCCAGCGCGCGTACGGACGGAGCGTTGGCGTTCGTTTGCGCACGATCCTCGGACGTACGTGATATCATCGATACCCGATGACGAGATGCTGAGTCTGCAATTACGCGGAATTCTTTGTTTGCGCGACTTTCGTCGTTGACGCGCAAAGCGCTGACTTGGCCGGATTGGATTTCGCTTCCGATCTGCGTCTTGGGACCGAAGCGACTTTTTCGAGGATATTAGAATATATTTTGCTGAGAGAATACCGATATATAAGAGAGTAGGTTTTTATGCGAGCGGTTTGTCAGTGTTGATGGAACGATAGGATTGTCTATTATTTGCGACTCATCGACATGTTTTGATTATTGTTACGTGAGGCTCGCAGGCGAGGCAATTAGAGAGTTAAATAATTGTTACGCTCGACGTTCGCACGGGAGGAGTGGGGGGGGGAGAAAAATTACCTGCAATTGTGGCGTCTTCGAGCGTTAATAATTGCGGATAAATGTCGTCGGGGAAACACAAACAAAATTGCATCTGAATTACAGCGCGAAAGGAGGACTACGATAGAAAGAGAACTCGAAATTTGACATGGCGGCGCCATCTGGCAAGCTGCGCCAGAACTACGCTGGTCAATACAGCCGATGGATCAACCTTCCTTACCTATCCTACGCTTAAATTTATTGTACCGCAGAATCTGATTGTAAATGTATTTTCCAATATACCGCTCGACTCATGAGAGAAAGTTAATTGTACGAGTGACCTAAAATCGTGGGAATACGCCGCGAACGCATGCGACTATCTTGAAAGATGCAGGATTCATGCTCATCCGACTGATCACGCCCCCAAACAATTCCGGCAGAGTTTCTTGGTTACTTCCGGTTGTCAGAAAGCGGTATCTGTTGCGCGAAGGTTGTCAGCTTTGGGTGTCACCGAAATTAGTTACAGAAGATCGCTCCTGTCTGCTCGCCAAGCTTCCCGAAACCTTCCACGGCCCCGTGCTACTCTCAAACTCGGTGAGTAGATTACCTGTTCGCGATTATCGTGCGTGCACACGGTGTTTATAACCTGGATAAGGTGAGGTCTGCGAAACGTGCGCGAGATAATACATTGCGGCTCGAGGTTGTATCGATTTTCTTCTTCACGCTGACCGTTCAACACACTCGACATACATTGCATTTGACGTTTGTCAATGAGTGCCCGACCCTAACGATATTCGTCACAGGTTCTGTCTTCGGCCAACGCAGGAGTCTCATTTTTTTCAGCCAGGATTTCGCCTTGAAGGTGCCGTTGATCATTCAACGTTCTGTGAAGTTCGTTTCGTCTCATGACAGCTATACAATTTTCGCACTTTCGTGCGAACAGAGTCATGGGACTTTTTGGTTATGTCCTTACAGCGTTGTGTACATGATTTACGAGTCCGGAGACATAACCTACGTCACTGACGTTCGAACGAATCTGTAGTGTCATGCATCGTCTTGGAAATCGGAGCAGAACAGCGAATTCGATTAACACCGATTCGATGGAACTGCTCTCCGCTGTGGGAGTAGTTCAGTGTTGAGGAGATAACGGGGGAAACATAAATCGTTGTATTAGATTAGCGTGAAAAGGTTCGAATGATATCGAGCGCGTTCCTGCTCCAGTAATCTTCTGACCCAGTATTTACAAGAGCGCATTAAACATTCCATCGCTCCCGTCCCGTTCGTGTGACGTCCGTTCCGCGCGATAATTAACTATTCATAGTTATACGGGGCGGTGACGATCCGTGGAAGACTATATTTGTCATCGCGAACGATAAACTCGGTTCCGCGCGTGCAGCACACAACAGATTACGCTTCGAGATAGGTTATCCGACGGAGAATCTGACAAATCGATGACGTCGGTACATTATCCACGCAGTTTACGCTTCGTCTTGGGCCACTGGTATAATAACGATTACGTATGTGCAGTATTCTCCCGAGCTCGAATCCGAGCGGCAGAAAAACGTGCGCTGCTACCTCGACGACTTGCGCATAGTCAGCTGCCTCGGCGAGATACTCCGGCCACTTCGGCCGCCCTCGGCCGCCCTCGGCCGTGCTCGGCTCGCGTCGGCCGTAGTGCGCGCTACGCGATGCAGCCCCTGTACTCCGCCGCTGACGCACGACGGGCTGCATATCCGTAGGGGCATCTCACTCCACTCGCAAATCGTCAACTCCGCCCATACGATCTCCTTAAAAACCTACAATTTTCGCCATATTCACAGCGACACAGCCCTCAGAGACTTAATTTAAGGTCTGACAGTGCATCTTCACGGTATATTATTTAGCGATTGGACAAATTCGAACTGTTCCATGGTAAACGTTCGCGTTAGGAAAATCGAAAAATTGGCGCGTGTCAAGCGCGTAGCGCCTCTGACGCGCTTCCCTCCCATTGGTCGTCCGCCCGTAGCCCACCTCCGCTTCGAGTCAACTGTGGATCTCGCGCCGTTACTCCGCAATCGCCCCCTACCGACGGTCGAGCTCGTTGCTCAGAGCGCCGAGCAGCTATCAACCCTCGCACGGTCCTCTCATACGTCAGAGCGACGGTCGGGAGAGAACACTTCGCACGCGAGTCGAATAATCGGTTCTCCTCAGTGTTCGAGTGACAGTCCCGGACTACCTACCTTCCCCCGACGGAAGCGGAATCCTCTGCTGGCCGCCGGAAACTGTGTCACGGATCGGCGGAGTCCAACGATCGACGCCCAGGGTCGAGGAGTGTCAGGGTCAGTAATAACTTAATCCTATGGGGTACACCCCTATTTCCCAGGGTCGGAACTCCGATCCTACCGAGATGCGCCGCTCACCTCGACGCTGACGATCGCTACCATCGGAACCCGCTCGGAAGGCGTCAGCCATCCTGACGCCGACCGAAATCGATCCCGCAGGACGTTCCTGACGTTTTCCAACCGGGTCTCTCGCCGACTCCAACGCGTAGGCGAGTTCATGCTCGTTTGACATTCGGTGAACGCTCGCACTCTGACACTTATTCGAATTCATACTTTGTCGAATTCAGCCGGAAGTCGTTGTAGAAGTGTAGCTCGACCTCTTCAAGCGCGATGACTGTCAGCAAAAATCCGGCCTAGTTCTATTTTGACTCTTCATCTCCTTTGCCGTCTCGGCTTCTGGGTCTCTTTAAAAAGAGAGCCCTCTCTACCGTACTCTGTCAATACGGCCGTCCCATTTTCCGAAACGAGACTCTTCCTCGTCCGCGGCTTATACGTACCGTCCTCGTCGGGGCAAATATTTTACCTGTAAATATTTTGATGCACTTACTCGCCGATGATTCATGCCGCCTATTGTGCGGCCAGCGGCTCGTAAATATTCAGCCCGTCCGTCCCGGCGTGAGGCGAAATTATTGACTGTCGCGAGCCACTTTTCGAGCTCTTTCATTTTCAACCCCCCCCCCCCCCCCTACTTCTCGTCGCTTCGCTCTCCTACCCCCTGTCCTCTGGCATTAGGGTTGTCTCTCGGCGATTGCCGATAATCGCGTGCCGGAAATTAGCGGCTCCAGTTTTAATCGGCGATCATCGGCCCGTTCGCTCGCAGCGAATTTTAGGAGCTTGGCACGCGCGAATCGAACTGCGGGCCAGTATCGATTTTCCCCTAATCTCGCCTCTTTTCCCAGCGACACGCAGCCAAGCGCCAGGCAATTCATTGACGATCGCCGCGTGGAATTGCGAAATAGTTTGGCGACATACGCGATGCACGGAGAATTTTAATCGAGTTCCATCGCTGGCTAAGTCCGAACGTGCGTGCTTCTAATCGCACGACGATTAAACTGTTTTGTCGGCGGTAAGAATTCCACCCTGGGCATCGACGTCTCAGATGTTAATCATGACCGGTCACGATATCTGGAATCTGCGATCGGTATCTTCGCTGAGAACCTTCCGACTTGCTCTGTCTTGTTCGGTTGGATTATGAGGGAGTCGTTCGAGGTTTGAATCCATATTTCGACTGAGTCTGTCCATTCTTTCAAATTTATCGTAAAAGATTGTTGGACGGTTCGAATATTGCTGTCGAAATTTTCCTTCAAACTTTCAATCCTTATATCGTACTATACCCAGTATTTCGTTGACCTCTACTTGTCTCTAGCCAGACAGCTGTGGCAGTCTTTCCTCAGAGCAGATCTGAATTTATTCTATGTCGCCTTTATCTCCAAAGACTCTATTCATATGGAAATTTACAAGTATATTTTAGTTTCCACGAAATGTACAGTTTAAATAGCAAGGGTAACTGTATTTTACGCATGTCTTTAACCAGACAGCTATGGCGGTCTCTTATCAGAGCAGATCTCGGTTTATTCTATGTCGTCTTTATCTCCAAAGATTCTATACATATGGAAATTTACAAATATATTTTAGTTTCACTAAAATTACAGTTTAAATAGCAGAGATAACTGCATTTTACGCATGACGGAAATGTCATGACACAAAATTGATGACACAATGCTTCCCCGTATATAGTCATCAACCACAGCTGACTGGTTAATCCTCATCATCCAAATCCCGTCATCAACTCCGTTCTCTAATTCAACCCACAACTCTGAGTATCCCTCGATTTTTGCACTTCGGTCTATACAGAGCAACTTCTTCCCGTGGGAGATCGTCCGCCGATCGTTCACGACTGGCCGCATACGTCATCGGCGTGAGTCTAACACATCTCGAACATATCGATTCCTCGAGGCCAGCCTCGTCCGGAGGTGGCAAGTGGCCGAGCCGCTTATATCCGCGCCCCGCAAATTTCCTCGCCGACGCCAGACGACGCCAACGTCTTAACTCGATCGGACGCCGCCCGGGCCATGTGGGAATGTTGATGTTAGGCGTCGAAGGACTGGGCTAGGTCGACTGGCTAACAGCGGAATCGGGAGAAACCGAACCTGCGGCCCTTTCATCGGCCCGCGGACGTTCCGAGTGCTCGTTCGGCGTAGGACGCCACAGTTTTAGACTCGTGCAAAATTAAACGGACCTAGATCGTGCCCTGGAAGACTTCGGCGCCATGCTAAACATTCTTCGACATCGTCGGGGCTCTTATCGTGTCTTCGAGCCGCGGAACTCGAGTGGGACAGTTGTATTTACGGTTTTTTCGTTCGGATGTCTTTCGGGGGTTTCATTTCGTCGGTTTCGAAGCGCGAGCTTGGATTAGGTTAAATGGACCGTTTATTTTGAAAGTGGTCTAAGTCAAAATTTAAAAAAATTAAATGTCACATAAATAAACCGCTTACAACACGGTAATCATAAATTATATATCTGATTATTTTTTTTAAATATGGACACACTAATTTCAGAATAAACGGTCCATTTACCCTAATTTTTCCAATTTACCCTAATCCACGAAGGTGGGTTGTTTTTAAGTTTGTTTGTTGCCGTGCACTGGAGAATGAATCTTTGGGGGTGTTTGCGCTGATGAGATAATGTTATAGAGGAGTGGTTTATGATAGCCGAATCAAAATTGAGTTTTGGAAGGGTTGCGGTCATTTACCTATTTGTTGATTAACTGTTTTATATGGTAACTTCACTGTTAGAGATGTCGCATAACAGAAGATTAATAATTGATTACTCACTTATTATATATTAAGGACCAGTCCAGTCATAGGTGGTATTCTTGGATAATCTAAATATGTACTGGCGACGTGAAAGGTTTTTAATATTCGTGTGGCACTGACTGACCGATAAAGCTTTGACAGTGCTTATACTGATGAAATAATATTGTAAAGGGATGGTTTATAACAGTCGAATGTTGTATGTATTTGAGTTGGGAAAGGATTTGGAGTCATATGCATTTATTGCACCTTCAGATCTAATTAATCAAAATCAAATAAATTATCGATAGGTTGTAGTGAGACGTATGTCAATAGTCAAATGATGTCGTATATACTTGAATTAAGGGGGGAACCTGGTTTGTACCCCGCATTTCTCGTTGTTTTTCAAACATTTTTTTCCCAGTAATGAATAACGGGATTTTTATAATTCTTTTTGCAGTGACTTAGTTTATGTTTATACTATGTAAGTATATTTTTATTTTTTCTAAATATTTTATAAAATACAATAATAATTAACATTCTTTACACCGCGCCGCAGCGAACATACTCTGTTTGCGTAATGCCTGCTGTCCACAATTTTTATTTAAATTGAAATTTGGAAACAGGTTATTAATTTAAGATAAATTTTGTCGTCGATGAACCTCTAAAATAAAAAAAAAGTGAAAAATTGCAAAAGTTGTGGGACTTTGTACACAAAACTGTGTTTTGGACACTAAAATCGCACTGTTTTTGGGCGTAAAGTATTGTTTAATTGCAGTTTTTTGTTAATGTTAGAGGTTCATCGAATTTGGGGGACTTGGTTGTAACTAAAAAGTATTGAAAGAAGTCGATCGGTCAAATAGTTTTTTCTTTATCCGTTACGCAAACTTAAAAAAAGTCGTTTTCAGATAATAGCGTTTAAAGTTTTCGTTAGAGAAAAGTAATAGATATTGACAACTTACTCTAAATTTGCAATTCCTGGTGCATAAAGTAGACCTTCTTCTACTTTAAAATATTCCTTTTTTTTAGATTGGGCCAGTTGCTTATGTACACGAGCCTCATCAGTGCGGTATAGTGCTCAGCCGCCTTGCCGTACAATGCGTTTCGAATCGTAACAATCAGTATAGATTTTACATTACTGTCCGATAATGAGTTTTAGTTCCGTCATTACTTGTAGTATGAAGGTGTAACCTTCGTTAAAGACGCCGGCAGCAATAAATGTCGTAATTTCTACCATTTTTGCACCGGAATTTAAATGTTTCGGTGCTAAGCGCCAGATGGTCGAATTAACATTTTCATTCGGGTTTTTTGAGTATCCCCCACAAACACCTATTTAAGAGGTCTCCTTTTGTAAGGTCTGCATATATAGGTTTTAAATTATCTATAATATCTGCGGGGAGTACAGGAGAGTGATTAAAATCGTTTTGTGTTCCTTCCGCTTCAGCCTGACGCCACTTGCACCAACTATTCTCGCCAACCCGACAACCGTCGTGGAATGGGTGTTCGTTGGTTTGATTTTATATAGTCGAGTGTCGCCAAAATTGCTTTTTTCATTTCCTCAACCTCAACTAAAACTTTAATACAACTGTGCGGTACGTGTGCGCCGCGGAAAGTCCAAGACTGTAATGATCGTGGTCGAACTAAATCGCTTCAGCACTTCCGAAGCGCAATACAGTTATCATACATCGAGAAGGATTCTTTTCTATCAAATCTACATTTTTATCTATTACAATGGGACTATCTTAAGCCGGATAACCCGTCTAAGGTGCTGAGAAGCGGACCGCACGCATTGATGGCCCGGCTGCGCGGCCGTATATAACTGTACACGCAACTCTTCAATGGCCTGTATCTTTCAAAATACTTTGAATTTTGTCTTATGCTTCTAGGAACATATTCTTAAAGAATCATACTATCGATTTAAGCAAAAAAAAAAAAGGCGAAAATTTTTACCCGTCGAACCAGGTTCCCCCCTTAAGTCAGAGAATGGAATGATATCATTTACCTATTTTTTTATTAATTGCTTTAAATACTAACAACCTTTCAACTACACTGCTACACATGTCGTATAACAAAAGATTAGCAATTCAACATTCATTTATTATACATTGAAAACCAATTAAATTATCATTTGCATTCATTTTAACATAACAATACCACATGGACAACATACGTAACCAAATGCATCCCTCAATTATTCCGCAATAAACGGTAACGAACACTACCCCAGCAAAATGGCAACTCGTCAGAACAGACACGTTCGAGTCACCTTGAAAAGCGAGTTTAATTACCCCCACCCCCCCTCCCGCCCCCGCGCTATCTCACGCACGCCTCGCGGCGCAAAAGGTCAGATGGAAGAAGCGCCGATATGCGCAGCACGTAGGATCCTGTGCCAGGGTCGCGGATGACCCTCTATCGCCAGTTGCATCGTCGCATTGTCAGCTACCGACAAACGGGGGATGGAATGCAGAAAAGAGAGGGAGTATCAGGAAATGGAAAGGAAGGATAGGGAAATGCACGAGAAGGAGAGAGAAGAAAAATAAAAGAAGGGTGGCATAATGAATCATATGGGATGATAAGAGAGGAGGGTGGACCAACAAATTTAGAAACAGCGCACGCCAACCGAGGAGGTTAGCTGGGTGAAGATGTGAAGGAGAGATGGAAGGAGGAGAGGATAACAGGAAGCTGGGAACAGGAAAGAAGAGAATTCATGGAGGAAAGGGGGTGGGATGGAGAGGAGAGGGGATTATCAGGAGATGGAAAGAAAGGATAAGGAAATGCACGAGAAGAAGGAAGAAGAAAAATAGAAGGAGGTTGTATAATGAATGGTATGGGGTGATACGAGAGAAGAGAAGACCAACAAATTTCGAGACAACGCACGCCATCCGAGGAGGTGCTGGGCGGAAGTGAAGGAGGAGAGGATACCAGGAAGCTGGGAACAGGAAAGAAGAGAATTCATGGAGGAAAGGGGGGTGGGATGGAGAGGAGAGGGGATTATCAGGAAATGGAAAGAAAGGATAGGGAAATGCACGAGTAGAAGGAAGAAGAAAAATAGAAGGAGGGTGGTATAATGAATGATATGGGGTGACAAGGGAGGAGGGAAGACCAAAAAATTTCGAAACAACGCACGCCATTCAGAACACTTCACGATCGGGCATTTCCGACCCGTCTTTGGCGTTCCTAGTCATTGTCACACCTCGGGGCCCGACCTAGACGTCGTTATCGAGAGCTTCGATGGTCGGCGGAAGTCTCATCGACGGAAGTCTCATCGGCGGAACGCACGCTTCGAGGCTGCCAACGATTGCTTCACATGGCGCAACCGCTGCGACGCCAACATTTCGGCTCCGAGTCCGATTCGACTGCTATCGACGCCGGGCGTCATCTTTGGCGACGTGCTGTTGAACTCGGACTGTCGGGCGTCGGGAGTGGGAGGGCTGGTGCGAAAATCGAGACAGCCTTTGACGCTGAATGATGGCCGATCGAATTTGTTTACAAATAGTCACGCATTCGATTCGCTTTTTTCTGTGATACCTTCTCACTAACGGGAATAGAGTAGCTGGAGCGAAAATCGGCATAACCTTCGATGTTGAAGGATGGCCGATCGAAAATGTTTACAAATAGTCACCCCTCCGATTTGCCTTTTCTTTGCTAGCTAAATTCGTCGAGATGCCTATTTCCCCGTCTTCTCTCTTTCTCTCTCTCTCTCACGCGTGCTCTCACTAACTGGACATCTCACTAACAGTAATAGGATATTGGTGCGAAAATCGAAGCAACCTTCAACGTCCAACCACGTCCGATCGAACTCGTTTGCAAATAGTCACCCCTTCGATTTCTCCGGTCCTGTTCGTCGCGGGTTCTCCTTTATTTTTTCTCACCCTCTCTCTATCTCTTTCTCATTAGCCTGAACGTTCCCTAGCTAGAATGCGATTTCTGGTGCGAAAATTGAAGCAACCTTCGACGTCCAACCACGGCCGATCGAACTCGTTTGCAAATAGTCACCCCTTCGATTTCTCCGGTCCTGTTCGTCACGGGTTCTCCTTTATTTTTTCTCACCCTCTCTCTATCTCTTTCTCATTAGCCTGAACGTTCTCTAGCTAGAATGCGATTTCTGGTGCGAAAATCGAGGCAACCTTCGACGTCCAACCACGGCCGATCGAACTTGTTTGCAAATAGTCACCCCCTCGATTCGCCTTTTCTTCGCTGGCCCCGTTCGTCGAGGTCCCTTCTTCTTCTTCTTCTCCCTCTATCTCCGCCCTCGCTGGCTCGCTCGCTCCCGCAGGAATCGAAACTTCCGCATCCAGGTCTCGACGTCCGTGATCTTGGTGCGCGCGTACCGGCAAAGGGGTGCGCTTGATACCTTTCACCCTGGAAGCGAGCCAACTTCCTCGAGGGCAAGGACAGTGCCGCCGATTGATCTTCCCGGTACTGCCCAAATGCCCGCTGTGCCAGTTCACGCTGTTATGGTGTCCCACTTTCCCGCTGGCCTCGTAAAAATGGCCACCCGATTGTGCTCGACCTCCGCTAAGAGCACCGACTGTCCTTGTCCTGCGTGCTTTTTACGTAAGTTCCCGTAATTCGGATTCGGGGCAGGTACGTGTTGCGAAGGCTGACCGTACGTGTGCTTGTACTACTTCACTCTGCGTACAGCTTAGCGTACGTGGATTGCACTGTATGGTGTTCTACTTTCGCGAACGTTCGGAAAAATGATGCATACTTGACGAGGTCGAGAAATTAGAAAAATGAAAGTTGGATTGGCACGCAGGTATTGGGAAGTAGGGCTGACCATACGTGTGTTCGTACTACTTGCCGAACGAGGCTGACGAAGCGTACGACTAACAGTAGAACTAGCGACAATTTTCATTTATGTTTTTTTTCATTTATGCTGTCGAAATGATAGTGGTCGGCATGTTTAAAGTTGTAAAATAGGAAATAATTAATCAATTTTCTACGTACGAGTGCGGAAGAAGTTTCGAAAAATGGAATATTTCGAGATAGAAAAGTCACTGTCTTTCTCTTGCTTGGCAATGGCGCGCTGGAACGCTATTCTCGATCTTGACTCCAATCAGCGAGCCGACTTGTCAATGCCCGTTGTTCGGTTCCGTCGACGTCGAAATATGGACTGGAATGATAATTTCCCGCTCGGCTCATTCCGAAACCGGGGCCCATCACTTTTGTATTCCGCATCGGCGTTCCTGATAATTCCGGCAACATTCCGCCTTTACATCCTTTGTCGCGGTCTCTTTACTTTTGTTCTTCATTCTCGTCCCTCTCTGCCTCTTTCCGCCTCTCCACTTTTATCCCTCTCCACCCCCGTTTCCATCCCTTTACTCTCATTTTCTCTGTCTTTCTTTCTCTCTTTCTCTCATTCTCTCTTTTTCTCCCTCTCGCTCTCTCCCTCCACACTCTATCTTCATCCTGCCTTGCGGCCTAACAATGAAACTGCAGATTTGTACGCGAGACGTATTGATTTCCCGACGTCAACTTTTCGGGATTTCGGTCCGGCCGAAAATTCGTCGTAATTGTCGGATTCCGTAGTCGGATGTCGGAAGTGATTTGGGTCGATTCGAATCGTGGCCCTGCTGACGGCGTCAAATCGTTCGACCACGTGCTTCATCATGCGCTAGTCTCCCTCTTTCAGTCCTATCAACGGTAACCACCCCCTCCCCACCCCCGGCCACCCCACGATCTTTGGCGGGAAGTCCCTGTCTCTTGACCTACCTGTACGCCGCATGCCAGCTGATCGTGACTTCCGCCAGTCGGGAGGTTCGGTCAGCGTGGATTCATGCACGTTGAAATTTTGCAAATGAAAGAAACGGAGCACGAGGGACCGAGGGGGTTGTAAATCTTGTAGGCTGTCAACGTAATTAAGCGCACTCAGGGGGGGGAGTCAACGTTGAAGTGGGATTAGGCGAGCGGAACTGTCGGAGGGGGAGTGAGAATATGAAAAGATTGGGTTTGGGAAAGTATGACTGGCTCGGAGAGATGGGCGGAAGTTGCGAAATACGTTTCGGGGGAGCGAAGAGATGAATAGGTCGGAGGAATGAGGCTGGAGAAGCGGAAGTGGGAGCGAAACGGATACGTGGAAAAATAGGGGTTGAATTTTAGCGAACCGACGATGGTAATAAGTCTGCGCGTCACTGGCGTGAGAGCATTTTTTTGCCGTTGCAATAGAGCTCTTCGGACAAATTTTGCTGTACGACTAAAAGGGAACAGAGTGAGATCCGCCGAAAATGTACTGCGTGTACCATTTTTCAAGAGAATAAAATACGAAAACCAGCTGTGAACCGAATTCAAACGACTCGTACGAAAGAGTACAACTCAAGTGGAATTGTGGCAAATAGGCGAAAAATAGGGCTAAGCCCCGTCGTCGAGCAACAATAGACGTCCAGTCGATTGCGTCACTGAACGACCGATTTCGAACCGCTAAGTGCAAGGGTTAACCCCCACACGAATCGGGAACGAAGTCCCGCTCAACAAATGTCGATACATCGGAATCCAGAAGTCCGC
Organism: Anoplius nigerrimus; assembly: GCA_914767735.1. Classification (NCBI taxonomy): domain Eukaryota; kingdom Metazoa; phylum Arthropoda; class Insecta; order Hymenoptera; family Pompilidae; genus Anoplius; species Anoplius nigerrimus. The sequence goes on from OU612086.1 coordinate 2,070,957, forward strand.
TAAAATTCATATCCCAGCCAAAGTCAAACTCGTCCCGGGGACCGTTCATCGGCCAGGCCTCTGCGACATTCCGATAGGAACCTGATTAAAGGTCAAAGATACGTCCGAATCGCCCAGAAGCCTGCGGATCGCGAGTGTAACTGTGACAAATACGCTGAAAAATAGGGCTAGAAGCGTTCGGCGAGCGACAATGGCTGTGCAGTGGGTCGCGTCGGTGTGCGAGTGATTTCGGGCGGGAGGTCGTGCGCGACGGCAGGCTGACGAGTGGTGGGGGAAGCCGTGGCGGCTGGGCGGAGTGGGGGCTGGGGCGGTAGGACGGTAGGCGGAGTGGGGGTAGGCAGGGGTCCGGCGGGGAACGTTCCCTCGGCGGAGGACGCGTGTTCGCGAGTCTGCGCCGTCGTTCGCAGTGGGTCGGTCGGTCGGTCGGTCGGTTGGTATTGATTTTCGTGGGCGTACGAGTACATCGCACGTAGGCAAACGCGCAGACCGACACGGACGCGCGCGCACACACACTCGTCGAGCGTACATACTTAGGTTCGCGTAGATAGAGGAAGAGGGTGGGGGCGGCGGACGCAGCATAGACTGGCACACAGAGAGAGAGAGAGAGAGAGAGAGCTGTACGTAACGTTACTTCGAGGGCACGCCGCTGGCGAATCAGCGCACGGAAATTTCACGGTCTCGATTTTATCGTTTCCCACCAGCTCTCGCCCGCTGCCTCGAAACACGTATTACACCCCCGTGGACTGGCTCGTGGCAGGAGTTATCTCATGGCAGCGATCCTTCCACACAGACGCGCGCACACGGCAAGGCAGCTACGCGGGTAGGAGGCAGGATCGTCTTTATTCGCGGATGCTCGTCTCTTCTTGTACGGGCGGGAGTCCCTATTTTTGTCGTCCAATTTGTTCGCCGAGCTCGGACGGGCAATTGTGTCGGATGCCGAGGGCTTCTTCACGCTTTTTGTCCGGGGCGATCTCTTCATTTCGACGCGGCCGTAGTCCTCGCCCGCTCCTCCTTAATTCGGTTTAGTCCTGGGGTAGAAGGATGAGAGTGGCTTCGCCCCGTTCCCGCGGATCACCCCTCGTCGCATTCTGGCTCGCTGGCGTGTACTCTTACGTCCGCGGGAGAGCTAACGTCCTGAGTCCCTATTATCCTTTCGGATCTGATGCGCACTGCCGCAGATTTCGTTTCTCCGACGTTCTTAGACTCAACGGTTCTTTCTTCGACGCTTCTTTATTCAAGCGCCGCGATACTCTCCCACTATTTCCAATTTCATGAAAAACTCATCCCTCCGAGCGTAATCATGAATATCGAATGCCAGAGGAAACCGTTTCACCATCTTTACAAAAAATACATACTTTCAGATATTCTAGCTACAAACTATTTCCACATATTCACCGCAATTGCTATCGCAAATAAATACTGTTTCATCCAGAACCTTAATGTTTCCAGAACTACGCAAACGTCCTAAATATTAAATCATCAATTCTCGAGAGATACAATTTCGAAGCGAAAGTGCGATCATTTTCACGGGCGGCGGGCGAAAAGTTGGAGCACGGACATTTTTGCGAACCGTCAATTATCGATAATGCGGATTGATGGCAAATTCGTGTGCCAGAAGTCGACTGCCACCCCCCTCGTGGCTTCCCCAGGCCGATCGGCCGTTTCGCCTCCTAACCGTTCTCGCGGCAAGCGGCGCGCGCTAACACACCTATACGCACACACACACGCGCGCGCGCGCGCACACATACACATATATACGGACGCCCGCTTAGAGGCCGCGAGTTCGGCGGGGGTGGCCTTTCGTACTTGGCACGCATTTCCATCGGCCAGCAGCGGCAGTCTCCCTCGCGCAACCTGTCCTCGCGCACTCCGCCGACTGCCAGACACAAAAGGCATTGAGCGATATCCGACAGCGGCTGCGACAGTTTCCGAAAGCTTGCGCGGTATCAGCTACTCACGCTCCATTCCGACAATCGAACCTTTTCGCACGCCAGTCAGTAAGTTTCGACCCGTCTCGCTCTTCGTCTCGTCCCTTTGAGTCCTGTTGACAATCGATGACCTTGAGCACTTCGGGATTACCTGCCGTCTGATCATTCGGAAATTTTGTTCACTTTCCTCGACATTTTACCGTGACGTACGATATAATTGTGATCCGATTTAGTTAAGATCCTTGAGTCTGCATTCAAGTTCGCGCCGTGTGCAGCTCGAGGCCAGGTTGACCTTGGAAACGTGACGCAATTCAGGTGACTCAATCTACGGCGCGGTTCGGTTTCAGACGGCGATTCGAGGCCTGACGAGAGAGAGCTTCTGATCCCCGGAGGCGGACCCGGAAGGCAGCGGACGACGAGGAGGCTCATCCAGGAGGTCATCGCTTAGGTCGTCAGCGGTTGGGTGCTCGAGGAAACGATGCCCGCACCAACGACAGCAGCGGCTCCGGCCGAGGGCGGGCCACCCCGTACCGAGCTCCAGGAGTTACAGCTCAAGGCCGGTCAAACGACAGATGAGGTAAGCCACGCACGTGTCCAGCCACGCATCCGCACGCTGGCGTACAGTCAATGCGAAAAGTATGCGACGCGCCGAAAGTTGAATCGTTCGGTCTGGATTAGATGGAACTGGGTTAGTCTGGGGAGTGAAGCATGATTGATAATCATGGATGTGTGTCAGGAGGGAGAAGGTCGATTTTAATGGTATTAATTTTGGAGTTAGGCTTCGGATTTGAATTGTCAGTTTTTGAGAAAGGGGTTTGGGTTTAAGTGAGTGGTGGGTGGGGGGTGGATTTAGGTTGGGGTGGGAGAGAGTGGGGGTTTGGTGGGTTGGGGAATTTAGTTATTTTTGTTGTTCGTTGTTATTGTGGGTGGGTGTAGCTGTTTTCTTGCGAAGGGGTGGTTTGGGTTTATTTATTATTTGGAGTGTGTAGACTGGGGGAAAATGTTAGCTTCGCGAGGGGAGGCCATTAGTATGAAGAGTCGTGGCATTTCTTATTCAAATGAGAGAAAGTGCATTGTCTCGTTACTATTGAATGGGAAATGAGATGTAATGCCAGGTCTGAGATGGAAAATTGAGTTCTTCGACCGAATGTACGACGTTACCTGTACGTACATGCATTTTTGCGAGACGGTAGTGGAAGATTGGATTATTTAACTAGATGTACGTGGTTTACTCAAACTTTAACTTCACAAAAAGTAACTATTATCTATTACAACCATAATATTTCTGCTTCGGATGGAAAAAGAACATGGTCTTATTATGAATTGAAATTATATAGAAAAACAAGGCAAAATCACAAGTTTAAAGTTAAAAATTGATTTTTTTTTATCGCACTTACGCCATTACATGTCTATATATCCGTTCTTACAACAAAGTTGTAGAAAATTAGCCCTTATTTGACTAGATCTACATGGTTCTGTAAATCCAACTTTGACAAACAGTAACAATTACCTACTATTATGACATAGCTTGTGTAATATCCAACCAACGAGAAACACGCTGAAATTTCGGATCACGTAAATTGTCTAATACCTAATGAACAAAAGATAAGGTAAAATGTCAGGTCCGACATCGAAAAATTGACTTTCTCCACCCATCGTACGCCGTTACACGTCCGTGCACGTGTTCTTACAACAAACTCGTGGGCGACCGGATCTTATTTAAGTAGGTGTACGTGGTCGGTGTGAATGGTAGGTTCAAAGGGCGGCTTTCCCGGGCTTGCGGGCGGTCGGAATTATCGTTGGGAATTAGTGGCGAACGAGAGAGTTGCTTGCGGGGCCGGAGATTACGGAATTATGGGAGATTATGGATACGCGGCCCGTGGATCCCGTAGATGCGATCACGGACTCCTCCGGGAATGTAATCGCGGACCCTCAGGATGTTTCTGGACCGTTAGGCGAGCGAGTTCAATCGGATTATCGGGACACACTCGGGAAAAATTCGGAGAAAAGTCCGTCCACGGAACGAACTCTGAATGCGGACAGAACTTTCCAGGATTTTCGGCAGAATATCGTGATAGGATCCGCGTAATTAGATTACGGGAAGCGGAGGTTGAGAATTGATAAGAGTGAAGCAACAGCCTTTCAAATGAATATGGACGAAAGTTAGGTCAGGCGGAATATCGAATTAGACTCTGCCGACAATTGAACTATAACGGACGATCTTCATTCGTAAAAAATGCAAATAAACAACCTGTTAAGGCAAGATCGTCACTGCCAATCGCCAGTGCCGATTTCGAGCCGGTCAGGGAGGTCATGTTTTGCAAAACCGAACGGCGACTTCCGGTCAGATATCAAGTGGGGTTTGCTCGATGGCCGTATATCGATCCTGGCTATCGATTTTCGGATTATCGGCCAGACGTAATCGCGGGGATGGCCCTAATGCGATAACCGATAATTCTCGCGACAATCGAACCAATCAACGCAATCCGTCGAATTAGCCTCGAACAAGCCTCCGTTCCAATAACCACCCCTCCCCTCCCAAGATGACGAATCTCCGCGGCACCGACGCAAACTCGATTCAACCCCTTTCTCGCCAGGTAACTTAATCAAGACGGGGGGAAGGGGGGTGGGGGGGGGATCGAGTTATCCGATTTTACACTCAGGATCGCACCCTCGTCGATCCTGAGAGGCGAACGCACCTGACTTTATTCGTACAAAGGGCATGGACGAGTAAGACGGTCGAAAGTGTCCCTAAACTGATTGGAATTCTGAACGAGCCTGAATAGATTATGAAAAAAAGAAACAAAAAACCGCTGGAAAATGAGGGTCGAAAAATGGGCTAAAAAATAAAAATTTTCAGACTGACTTGTGGCTTTGCGAGTCGATAGAGGATGAAAAGAGGATTACAAAAATCGCAATCGGAGCCTGCTAAGTGCAATAGTTTCGCAGATACGGTTACGGAAAAGTGAGAAAATAGTGAGAAAATAGTGAAAAAATGGTAAAATGTCGACATTTTGCCGGTCCAGTGGCATATGACGCCTGTTAGCTTAAATGTTCAGTTAAAACATGAAAAAAAAATTGGAATGTGCGCACCATTACCAGATGTAGCTCTGACCTTTTCCAAATTTTTTACGTATTAGATTCCGAGAATGTGGTGGGAGAGGCTGGCAGTTATTTTATCCACCTCCGCGCCCACGGTCGAGATAGAAAGCGGAAAATTCGCAAAAATTATTCTTTTTTCATAACCTATCGAATGCCTCTGTCACAATTCCAATCAGTTTAGGGGCACTTTAACTGCCCTATTCGGCTATGCCCTTTGGCAAACCTACTCAAACTGTCAACCACGGAAGTGGTCCGAGTCAAATTCGATTTTTACATCACAACTATCCAAATATACCCTAACAATAACTTCTCTCGTGAAACATTTGATTTTTCGAAATACCGTTAACCCATTAGCTGCCATCATCCCCGTTTGGGGATTTTGGAATTTGTGTAATTATACTGTCACACAACTCTTTGTGCATGTATATAACTTATCCAGACAAAATGGTAAAAAAAATTGGCAGTTAATGGGTTAATGACTCATCCAAGTAGGTAAATAACCGTTTTGTGAATTCAAACATATTGACTTGTGTCATTCTGGCAAGTAAAATGAAAGTATGAGTAAGAAACGTCGGTAGTTCCGGTGTTAATCGTTCAATTCGGGTCAGTGTAACTAACCGGAGAAGGGGAAAAAAGTTTTTCGAGCCATGAATACATTTTTAGTATGACATCGGTATCGGTGTTGGTAAATGCGAAGGTGGTCTGAATTAATAACTGCAGGGACTCGGGTCGATTGTTCGGTCTGGCGTTCGTTTACTGTAACGGGATCGGGATGTAAAATATGATTTTTTTATTAGTTTGACTTTCGACGTACGTTGAGATGACTTGTACATTTGGGTTGACGGGCATGAAAGTGGAACACGTTAATCGGTCAAGGAACTGAAGTTAATTTTTGGTTGTGGTCCTGTTGATTGTAATGAGATCAAAAGATGCAAGTTTAGTTTTCTTATTTTCATTTGGAATGCAGTTCGCATATTTGCTCTGATTAATTCTACAGCGTATTTTAGCTTACTAATTCTTATGTCGGTAAATATAAAATCGGACGTTGTGATGGAAAGAGCTTAATTTTTAATTTTGCTTACCTTTATTGCAATAAAACGAAGCAGTATTCTTCTTCTTTCGTGTTCAGTTGTTTGAAATCCTGTTTATTTTAATTGATGGTTCGCGTAACAAGTGAGAAAGTATTTTTTTTTTTTTTATAAGTCTAATTTGGGTCAGTCGCGTAATTATCGACATATTCGGACATCGAATCAATTCTTGTATATATGAACCTACTTTCGAAAATCGATATAATTGACAGACCTGGAGGTGGTTAAAGGACATATATACGCAATTAAGAAGATTGAAAACTAATTGGCACGTCAATATACATATTGACAAACATATAGCATAATAATGTAAAATGGTACATTTCTTGAAGCAAATGAATTGACAAGTCAATATTCATACAGACCTACGCGTCTAATAACAAGAAAGAGTACATTTCTTTGTATTTTTTCAATTTATGTTAGTCTTTCAATTACTGATATATATGAATTGATTCTTAGCGCGTCAATGTTCATTCAAATCTACATATAACATAATCATATAAAAAAACAACATTTTTATAGTATCGATATAGTCCCGCAATTATTGGCATATTAGACTATTAAACTGATTCTTGAGTTTGCATTTCAAGGAGCAATACAATTATCTGGTCGATCAATATAATCGATGGACCTGTACATCTATAATAGTAAACATATACAAGTAACAAGAAGAAAATTAAATTGACGATATAATATTCATTCGGACCTATGGGTATAAACATAAAAAAATCTACATCTTTTCGTTCCACCGATTGGATCTACTCTACAATGACCGACTGAATGATCCATTGAACCTGACTGTCGACGTGCAATGCGATTATCCGGCCGATCGATTCGATCGACAGACCTGTAGATCTACGAGACTAAACCTATACAGTTGACAAGAACAACATTAAATTGTCGAGTCAATATTCATTCAGATCAATATGTATAATAATAAAAAAAAGTATACATTGTTTCGTTACACCGATTGGGTCTATTCCACAATGACCGAATGAATGATCCATTGAACCTGACTGTCGACGTGCAATGCGATTATCCGGCCGATCGATACGATCGATATACCTGAGGATCGCGAGGGACGAAGGTGTGCGATTGGCGTGAGGGAAAGTGGAGCCCATCGTGAAATGGTCGTCGAATGGGGCCGAAGTTATTAGGCGGGTGGAAAGTTCGCGTGGCTTCTGGGAATTTCCAACCGGTTGCTCCTTTAACGCAATGCCCCCGGACCACGTGAACCGATAGTTGGCAAACTTCGGCCCGTACGCAGGGTATAAGCTCTGAATCCCAAGGCTTCGACCGATGAAAGGTTAAAAATGTCGGTTTCGATCGGGCAACTTCGGGATGCCAAAAATAGGGGAAGTTTCGAAAACTCTTCCGTGGACTCTGCACCCCCCCCCCCCCCCCGCCCCTGTAGGGGGTGCGGTTAGGGCTGCAAAATCGATCCAGTCTGTTGAACTTACCCTATTCTCGGAACGTTTATCAGACTCTTTTTTTTTCGAAACGATCAATTTCCCGCCTTTCCTGCGCGAATCATTAAAGTCTACAGATCGGCTGAAGGCGGTGAGTGCGATGAAAGGTTATAAATATCGATCTGATCGAGTGAGCAACATCCGCCGGAGGCGGGAAGAAGCTTTAAACCGCTTCGTCTTAATCTCATGACCAGCGTGACGATAGCTCGCGCTGAAGTCTGATCAAATCCGTTGAATATTCCATGACTCAGAAGCATGACCGAACCTTGTCCAAGAATAGTATTTTGTTTTGTATCCTTCTGCGCATCGTAAGCAGGAAAGTCGATTCCAGAATTTTCTTCTCGTTGGTAGTTAATTCAAATGCACAGTTTTTACCTGAAAACTTGAAGGTCTGTTAGGTCTTGAATACAACTGTCTACTTCGGTCGCTTCTTACTAACTGACAACCCTTGAGACAAAAAATCATAATACAAAATCTTAACGGATCGTCCGCCTTTAAATTTTTATTTCAATTGTTCATTCCAAACATTCTTCCTTAACAATGGTTACATTCGGAAAGAAACTGTTAACTAATTAGTCCACACTGTTTGGCTATACATTTTAACTTAATTAACTTAATCGACTTAGCTAATGGTCTGGTAAGCATATCTGCGAGCATTTGTTTCGCAGGACAATATCTATAATCTATAATTCCTTCGATCTTAATGTCTCTTACATAATAGAATGTTGTATCTACATGTTTCGTCCAATTTAATCTTCGTATCTTCGTATTCTATAATTCATTCTGGGCGTCTGAAAGTCTGCTTACAATTAGTTTAACATGGTTGACCAGACTGCCACAGCGAGTCGACCTATGCATCCTGGAACATATTTATCCTGTTTAGACTCATTGAATGCGCGGAGTGGTTTCGGGCAGAGTGCCAAGCGTTTAAAATAATTCGAATCCGAAAAGAACGCTCCACCGAGAGCCTATGTGCCTCTAAACTGTTCCGCTCATTCCCGCTGTAGACGAAAATTGGCGAAACCGCCCCAAATGGGAACCCCTACTAACGTGTCACCTTGATCTTGTTTCAGTCCTTGGAGAGTACGAGGCGTATGCTGGCGCTATGCGAGGAGGTGAGTTCGTCACATCCCTTCAGAAACGAAATCCTTCCTTTACTTAAGCATCGATACCTATTATCTCTCTGTCTCTGTCTTACTTACTCTGTCTATCTCTCTCTGTCTATCTCTGTCTTTCTCTATCTCGATCTGTATCTACGTATACGATATATTGTTACGCATATATCTGTCTCTCTCATCCCCCCTCCCCTCGAACCATCCTCTCGGTATTTAAGAAAATCCCGAGACGCCGAAATATTCGCTCCTTTTTGTCGATCTCTGGAATTATCTTTGTCTCAGACCCACGTCCGGTATTATACTTCCGGATTATGTGTGACTTCTTCATTTTTTTCCCCGCCCCGCCCGCCCCACCCTCACCCTCAGAACAACCTCGGAGTCTGTCGTAGGTATTAGGAAACGACTCTTTTCTCGTACGGCGATTGAGCTTGTCATCGTCGCGCAAATCAAGAGGTTTAGCGCCATTTTGGGTTCAGATGACGCACTATGTGCGTCATGCGCTTCTCGTGCCTGTCCACGCGTCGTACGTCGTACGTCATTGTACGTAATGACGAGCTTCGACACTTACGTATAATCGGCGTACCGTAGTCTGCGAGTGCGAAGGAAGTCGAGTACCAAAATTTGGTACGAACGTAAATATTAACCGGTCAGCTGTCGTTTGACGACTATAGTCGTCATAGAGAAATTTAACTGTGTCATCAATTTTGTGTCATGACAACCGTATCCGTCATGCGTAAAATACAGTCACCCATGCTATTTAACCCCTTAACGCACGGTTTCTTTGAAATAATAACGCGTCATAGCTTATAATCCTATGCAAATTATAGGTACTTATCAATGAAACGATTTTTTTTCTTAGCTTTCAAATTGTTATTTTTAATTTGCGATTATATTCTAGGGTGAGAAAGTATTGCAGCATCAAATACAACGCCGCTCGAATTATCTCGGGTATGCACAGTTTGGCCTGTTTAGCCGCGCTCGAATAAACTCGAGCGTGCACGTTAAGGGATTAAACTGCAATTTTAGCGGAAACTAGGTTACATTCGTAAATTTCAATATACTTAGAATCTTTGGGGATAAAGATGAAATAAAAGAAGCTGAGTGCTGCTCCGAGAAGTGGCCGCCGCAGCTGACCGGTTAACAGTGTCGCGAGAATGGTCATTCATAGAACGGACTTGACGGCTTTCGCAAGCGCGACGGACAGTCTGCGCAAGCACGAGACAGCTGCATGCGCACTCTCTTGCATCTGCGAGAATGCGTGGACGCAAGTCGGAAAGGTCGTTGAATTCGACGGATGGAGGAGACGAGCCTGCAGACCCCCCGTCTCCATGGAGCCGCAGGCACTTCGCGTGCCACCCGTTAGGGAGAGTCCGACGGAACGAATGGCGGCAAGCTTCCCGGCGACCAAGTTCGAAAAAAATGTGCGTTGACGACCGTTCGACAAGCCGGTCGGGACCCCCCTCCAAAAGTTTCGGGCAGCAAATCTTGCGAAGGACGCGAGTCATAGGAAAAAAAAAATATGAAAAAAAAACGAGGCTCCGAGTGGCAGGTCGTTTCGATGCTCGATGATCGGCGACGCATGGAATTGTTAGAGGAAGAAGTGCAGGAAAATTCGATAGAGTTCGAGGCCGGGCTCGAAAATGAAAGAGACGAAAGACCAAAAAAAAAAAAAAAAAACCCAGAAAGAAAGAAACGATGATTGTAAGACGACGCATCGACGCGGTCCAACGGCAGGAAGCACGTCGCGACGGCGTTTGCACGCTTCCGGCGGCTACCTAATCTCAAAACTTAGCCAGCCAACGTTCGCATGCATCGGCAAGGCTCGCGTGACCGACAAAATTTGCGTAACGCTCTCAGGATTAACAGCGGCTGCACTCCATTTAATTTCCGCGATCCGATCTCCTGCGAGTTCGTCCGATCGCGTGATCGTCTTTGGAAATTTTTCGATTTTCGAAGAGGTTTCGAGTTCCGTCGCGGAGTCCATTTTCGGCGGAAAACGATGAGACTTTGATCGGTTCGGAGCTAGGAAGCGTGTACACGCGTGCGCGCGCGTGCTCAGGCCAACATATATACTCCAGCTCCGTGTTTCTCTTCCTGTGCATAATACTCGATGTCTACTACTGCTCGTATATACTCACTTACGATACCTCTCTAGATTACGTATGTGGTCTATGAATGTGTGCGTGCTCTTTTTAACTGTGTGTGTCCAACGACGTGTCTTACTCTGCTCCTCTTTGACCTGTTACTACATGTCGAAGGAATGTACGCAACTTGCCTCGCGATTACTGTCGAATCGATCCAAATCTAATAGGCTCGCCGCCCTAATCGCATTCTATTAACCCCTTGCACTCACGTTTCGGGTCAACCTGTACGAACGAATCGTTCGTCAACCTAAGCGAGAAACAAAATTCAACGCGCACGCTTCCATATAAGGTGCAGTGGGGTAAATCCGTACTATGCCTTTATTTATTCGAAAATACGTTGCATCGTATCAACTGTAAGGTAGAAATCTTCCCTTGGTTAGTATTCAATGGTTTGGATAGTATTCAGCATAGGTGGCCACGCCATGTATTCTGTGATTGCCCCTTTTAACTACGTTCGACAAAGTTCGTATTACTAATAATAATTCCGCTTTTGCCCCATAATATAAGGATATAAGATTCAATCATTTTTAAACAGGTTGAACGATTTTGCCCCGGCACTGTTTTTATTTATTAAGAAAATCATAAGTTTCAGAAGATATTTTTAATCCAAATTACTGCAACTTAAAGCATAAACCATGCGCTAAATAAAAGCACTAAGATTATTAGGTTTTAGTGGAATAGATAGAACATACATCAGTTTAAAGTAAACATTACAATTTCCGAGTCGGTTTTATCCCACTCCACCTTATTTTCGACTCCCTCAAGACGATTCATATTCTCAATCGACACTCCTGCTAGCAAATGAAAAAAAAGTAGAGTGCCAACTGAGAATCGGCGAGTGCAAAGGTTTAATCAGAGATTGATTAAGATAGAGGCAGTTGCGTCGCTCCGTGTGAAAAAAATTTCTCGCTACTCTTATCTGTGGCTGCACTGTCAAGCACATACTGTCGCACTCTGTGCACCGGGTGTCCCCGAAACAACCGCAGGAAGTGAACTGTGCGTCGCGCGATCGCCGGAAGTCGGGAGGCATCTAGACGCTGGGAGATGACCGGAAGCGTCGACGACGACCGCCTTGGAACCGGATAGTCGCTGCGAAACTCGTAAAAGGGCAGAGAGATGGGATCGATTATCGTTTCGGCGATAAGATACGCGCGACGCTCCTGTTTCCGACCCACCCCCCCTTTCGGTATGGCACGATATCCTAGATCACGTGCGCTTCTGGCTGGATGGTAGATCTGTGTTTGCAAGCCGGAAGTCTTCGCGCGTGACAGAGACCTTCGCTCGCGAGCGCGCGAACGAGCCAGTTGACGGATGTAAGTTGAGCTTTCGTACCACGAGGTGGCAGACGGCAAGTGTCAACGAAGTTCGTGTACGGGGATCATTTGTTTCGGAAATAGTTGGGAGCGAAAAATATGTATTCGATGTTTGTGCGAGGTACCGTGTGAATATAAAAAAAGTAAAGTCTCGGAAGGTAACTGAACTTGAACAGTACATATACGTTACAACCGTGATATTACTTAATATAAATGATGTTATTGAAATTGAATAAATCGATATTCGCCAAGAACGCAATATTATACATTATAAATCGATATTATAATAATTGATTAGATAAATCGGTAGTCCGATTTTAGATCCTCGGGGAAAGATTAATTGCCTGGGGAAATATTGCTATAAAAATTGAATCGGTAACCAAACTTGTTCGGACATACAAAAATTAAAGTTATGAAATATGCTGGATTAGATTCATATATACGACCTAGTATTTAGAGTCAACTCCTGACAACTGGCTCAGTCGCAAATCTCGGAACCAACCCCTTCGCCTTCCCTGTCGCGCAAGATAGTAGATTCTAAATTCGAATCGAATTCGATCGATATACATCGAAAGAATTTCGCACGCGGACCGTGGACGTTAACGTCCATCTTCCGACGCTTTTACAGCTACCTTCCCTGCTTCTCATCCTCCTCTGATCCTCGACTCGCGTGCACGTCCGATCAAAGCTTCCCCGACGTAAACAAGCGAATTTATCGACGACCACCCGAACAATGGCGAGTACTCCCGAACCTGTTCCCTGTTCAGAACCGATCGGCGTTAAATTCTACGGCGCGCTCCGCCGGACGTAAAATCAATCGATCGGGACTTAGATCGGAATTATGCTCGCGTGCTCGCGTACTAATTTTGTTAACGTCAAAAATGGAGGCGACCGGCTCCACGTACCTTCTCGTGCACTCGGTTTCTTACCTTGTTAACCGTCGGCGATAATTACTTGCCATCCTCGTGCACAGCGCACGCCTGCATTTTCTCCTTTCCTCGTCGGACTACCACTACTACTACTACTACTACTACTACTACTAATATTACCACCACTACCGCTACTACTTCTCTTCCCGCTGCTTGACCTTTTCTTTCTCCGCTCTTTGTCTCCGCCTCGACACTGTCGTTCAAGGCGGACCGATATCGATTGGACGTTCGAGATTGCAACGGTGACCTCAAAAATCGCGTTCACGTTAAGAAATCTCGCCAACTCGCGTCGTAATTGCGCACTTCCGCTCTCAATTATTTGCCATCCGCGAGGCCCGCGCTGACATGTACGCGTTGCTTATTCCGCAGGTTTAACGCTGGACTTGCTAAGGAGGTCAAAATTGCTCGTGTGACTCGTTTTAATATTTATTGGACGAGGGAGTACGTGTTTAATCGCTTTCGCTCCGGATTATGTCATTGTGATTGTTTAAAATGGAAATCAGAACGTACAGAAATAGGAGAAAGAAAACGTCAGGTAATAATTTCCAAATTCCACGGTCTGCGATGCGTGAAAAATTCCTGAAAAACTGATTCAAGCGAGATAGTAAATTTGACGATCTACGCGGCAGGGGGGTAAGATTTCGAGCCAGTCAATCAGGAACCAACAAATCGGAACACAAACAGCGGTTAATGCCGGAGCTCGTCTCACCTGCCGATACTGTTCCCTCTGAATGCGTTACCACACACACACATATATATAAATATATATATATACATTTCTAAACTGCCAATATACGGACCATTAATTTGAAAGTGGTGTAAGTCAATTTCTATTTTAAACGCGGTATTACAAATAAAAAGTTTACCCAAAATTAATCACAAATTGTCATATCTCATTTATTTACAGAAATGGTCTCACATAATTTTCCAAATAATATATATAATATTATATATCTACAACTAATATAAATAAAAATTTACTTGCACCACTTTAAAAATAAGTGATCCGTATATTGGCAGTTCATATATATATTTATTATATTATATATATATATTTACTCCCCATCCCTGTATTGTGTGTGCCCGCGTCTCTCTCTCTCTCTCTCTCTGCTTGCCTTGGATATATCAACAACGAAACAGACACAACTCGCCTTTGCCAGCCGCCTCTCTTTGCCTGCCCGCAAAAGGCTTCCGACAGATAAAACGAGACGCGCGGCCAGAAAATAAGAGGGGGTACGAGAAAGCCGAGCCGAGGGGCCCCCGATTACGTTCGGCCGGCCGTGAAGCTCGGTAAAGAAAAAAGAAGAAAAAAGAAAAATAAGAAGTTGTTGGCCAGAGGTTGTTGCGCAATGCACGGTAACGTTTGGCAATGCTCGGGCAACTGGTGCCATTCGGGGGTTGGTCGATAGATTCCGCGGTAGTCCAGGCCTGCGCCACTTCTTCATCCAATCAGCGATTTCTTCTCCCGCCTTTGACTTCCGGGGCGCGGAATCGTGGACGCACGCGCCACGCTTTATAGGTTATGTTGACAGTCCCGCGGCACCGATTGCCCCCCACCCCCCTCCGGCAAAGCGAACGATCGTACGCGAACGTGCGCGCCTGTCAATAATGGCACATGGACCGGTAAAGTTTGGCAAAAAAAAAAACAAAAAAAAAGAACGTACGACGCACGAGGCCATAGGCCTTGCCTGCTCACTGTCAAACGGCGGGAAAAGTGTATTTGGCCAAAGCGACGCATCGAGCTCTCATTATTATGCAAATTGGATGATACATGTATTACAGTCTGCAACCGGAGGATATCGTGATGGATTATCAAAGGTTGGACGTGTGCAATGGTTCTGTCGCTGGTTTGCGTTTTATCTAAGGACTATGCTGCCTGCCCTGCCTTGGCTGTTTGGCTGCCTGTGTGTTTGCCTGTCTCTATCTTCTGTCTGTCATTCTCCGTCTATCCCCCCTTTCTCTCTCTCTCTCTCTTTCTTTTTCTCTATCTCTCTTGCTCTCCCTCCCTCTGTATATTCTGTATCTTCTATCGCTCTCATTCACTATCTGCAAGCCTATCCATTTCCCCCCCTGTCTGCCTCTATCTTTTCTATCAATGCATCGTGCTGTCACTTCTTATAGCGTAATCATCGAAAGTCTGGCGGCAAACGTGCACAGACGTTCGTCCGCCGTTCACAAGACACACTCGCCCGATGACGAAAACGGTAGGACTTTGGCATATATTATCCAGTCAATAGAGTTAACCGTAGGCGCATTTATCTTGGCATATATATTCATTCACGGCCATGACAAGCGATACATACCATTTAGTCATCGGAACGTAAGCAGTATACGATCTACTAATTATCATGGGGGTCCAGTTGCGAGTAAAGAGTAATACGACTACGCTCGTACGGGTCCGTCAGAGTTTGTTTCTATTATTTGCATCTAGACGAGAGAATGATCGACGCGATCAGTCGTACGAACCATGAGAGAAGACATATAAGTCAGTCGTCCTGGGCAAAAACCTGCACTCGTCGACGGCGTCGCGGTTCAGACGAATGCGAATGAATTTTTCCGGCACTGCTACGATCTCGAAGATGTCACGCTTATATGTCTTGCTCGCCACCACCCTCCCCTTATCTGTTTACAATCACTTGATATATATCACTCACCGAACATTCTGCACCCATTGAACACGCTCATGCCCACTAGCTCACTCTCATTTAAGCCGTTCACTCACACGTACTTGCTCACCCATGCTCACTCTCATTGAACTGCTCTCTCTCTCTCTCTCTCTGTCTCTCTCTCACACACACTCCTCTCTTTCTATTTCTCTCTCTCTCTCTCTCTCTCTCACTCTCTATCTCTTCTCTCTTACTTTCTTTCTATTTCTCTCTATCCCCCGAACTCCACCGCCCCCTATCCACTTATGTGTGCGTGTGTGTTCTACTTTGCATTTATTTAGGTAACTCTTAAGGATCTTCTCTTCTTTCATTTGTCTTGCGCATTCGATTTGTTGATTTACCCTGTTCAATGGAACTCTTGTAACTGCTGTGACCTACTTATTCTGTATATATTTAACGGTGTTTTACGCACACTGTACTAACTGTGGACTTTCACCCTTTCCCGTTAACGTGGGTAAAGTTGAACACCCGAGAGACGAACATGCGACAAAAAAAGATATGCAACCGGATAACTACCCCTCCGAGAACAAAAAAAAGAGTAACAATGAAACAGTAGAGTGAACGAGACATGTCACGAGCGCGAACTCTCTCTCTCCGTCGCGTGCAGACAAAAAAATAGAATGAAAAATTTTTACGCCTCTCCCGCTTTCATTGTGCTAATGAGACCGGGAGTTGATATTCTTAGGCGAATGCGAATCGGCGAATGGGAGAGAGAGGGAGGGAGCAATGCCGTAAGAGTCCATGAGCATGCCGTTTCTATCTCGTTACGCAACTTCCGAAAAAAGCCAAACAAAACAAAAAAAAAATATATATATATATAACAGTACTGTCAGTAACGGAAAACAGAGCAAAATCGGAAAAAGACGAAATCGAGAGTCCAACTATCCGCTTTTTGCGAGTCCTGTGTTATATACACCCGCTCAGAAGGAGGATACGACCGAACAAAAAAAATATATATATAAATAAAACAAAGTCGAAAGAAAATATCCGATAGATATTGAATATAAAACGAAAACCTACAACAACAACGGCGACGACAAATTACAGCAACAGGAACAACAATAACAACAACAACAACATCGATTCATGATCGATAACAACATCAAGAACAACAACAGCCAACAACAACAAGCGACAAGCCGATCTCTTTTTAATATACTCATTTGAGAATACCGAATTTGTATTTGTTAGAGCTCATCGAATACTCTCTCTCTCTCTCTCTCTCTTCTCACCACCCCACCCCTCTAATCTCTCTTAATCTTCGCTCTCTATCACTTCTCTCCACCCACCCACCCACCCCTCTTACCGTCTATTCTCCAACAATCTCGCCGCCGAGAAAATTGCGCACATCCGGTTCCGGAGCTCCACGTATGTCAAATGAGCAAAAGTAAAGCTAAACGACAAACTGCGAGACGAGAAACGAAACAGAAACAAAAAAAATAAAAAATCAGTAAAGTTACAGAATCAAAGTCGAGGATCAAGGATCGAGAATAACGAGAGTAACGAATGTAACGGATGTAACGGAAATCGAAGTGGAACAGTCTTTACTATCTTTTCCGTCTGTCGTCTGTCTCTTAATCCTTCTTTCTCGGGACACCGCCTTCACTACTTCCGGTCACGAAGAATCCACTCTCTCTCTCTCTATATCTTTCTCTCTTTCTTTCTCTCTCTCTCTCTCTCTCTCTCTCTAATTCTATCTCTCTATCTCTCTTGCTTGCCCGTTCCAATCGAACTTCCGCAAAAAAAAAAAGGACACCCGTCCGTCTGATACCTGTATACTTAATACTACTAATATACTACTAATATTACTACTACTATATACTTACTACTTACTATACTTACTATACTTACTATACTTACTTACTAAAAAAAAAAACAACTCTCTAACACTGGTGGTGGTTGTCTGTGTTGTGCTGCCTCTGTCTGTCGTAGAGCAAGGAGGCTGGCATCCGCACTCTGGTCGCACTCGATGACCAGGGAGGTGAGTGGAACTCGCTTTTTAGCCAATAAGTAAAGGAAAAAAGAAACGATAACGAGCTACGGCGAAGGGCAGTCGTGTTTTGCGTGGGTCTATACCTTCGGCTATCTACCCCTACCCCCACCCCTCTCACCCTCACCCTCACCCTCACCCGCACTTTGCGCATCCGTCTGTCCG
The DNA here is from genome assembly GCA_914767735.1 of Anoplius nigerrimus. Taxonomy (NCBI): domain Eukaryota; kingdom Metazoa; phylum Arthropoda; class Insecta; order Hymenoptera; family Pompilidae; genus Anoplius; species Anoplius nigerrimus. The sequence goes on from OU612086.1 coordinate 2,088,866, forward strand.
TAAACACAATTCTTGTCTCTCCCTCTCTCTCTCTCTCTCTCTGTCTCTCTATCCGTTCTATTCTGTCTCCGTCTTTGTCTTTCGTACCCTCTGCCACTCTGTTCGCGCCGTGCGCTAGCTTGAATCCGATTCGTTCGTTCGAATAAGTTCGGATACGTTCGATCTCGATACCGTGAGTTCGTTCCAACGTTTGGGGTCAAATTTTTCCCCGTACCGTTTCCTATCATACGATACTATTAACGGAGTGTTAACGTTGACTCGCCGAGAGGGCGGAAAAATTTCGCGTTCGATTATCGATTGAGGATCGAGACAATTTTCGGCAACGGACCGTTCGACGTTCAACACGACCTCGCCCAACTTTTATCACCCGTTGGCATGTCGTTCTTTCTTCCTTTATTTCTCCCCTTTTTTTACGTGCTTCGCAGCAGGAGGATCGTACCTCGATGACGAATTTATACTTTGGGGGAAACTGGGCCTGAAACGCTACACCGCAAAATATCGATGCGAGAAAACACATCTGTCTCTCTCTGTCTCTTTCTCTCTCTCTCTCTCTCTCTCTCTCTCTCCATAAATGTGTACACCCGACACCCAAACACGTATATGATATATGATCCCTGACAAAGCCACACCAACCCCTCACGCACTTCTCACCGTTTCACCCGTCCGCGACGAACATCATTTTCCCAATAGACAACTGCACGTGGTTTGCAAAAACTGTATGCACGTGGTTGAACTGACTACGTGCGTCGTTCGTAACCTTTTCTAATTTTTCGTTTCTCTGTCTCTCTCTTTCTCTCTTTGTCTGTCTGTTTCCTTACCTGTCAATCTCTCTCTCTCTCTCTCTCTCTCTGTCTCTATGTTTCTCTTTCGAAACGGCATAATCGTTCGTTCGCTGGCACCGAGTCGACACGAAGAAGAGGACAAAAAATAGCAGCGTCTCTTTCTTTTACATGCCACGACACAAGCCGACTTAATACTCACCGCATTTCTCCCACTTTCTATTCCTCCCGAAGTCTGCCCTGAAAGCTCTTTCTCTCTCTTTCTCTATCTTTCTCTATCTTTCTCTATCTCTTTCTCTTTCTATTCTTTCTCTCTCTCTCTCTCTTTCTCTCTCTGTCTCACTCCCCCTACTCTCTTCTCACAGCGAGTCTATTCTCTGTCTCATCCCACTTTTCGTTGTCCGCGGCTCTTTTTCCGGCAAACTTTTGCATCCGAGCCGCGTGCGAGCGCGCCTCTCCGTCAACTCTTTCGCAAAAAAAGAAAAAAAAAGAAGAAGTCGGCCGTCCCTTCGTGGCACTCGAATAGGCAGGCCCGCGCGGACCTGAAGAGGTCTGGGGCCGAGCGTAGGGCTCGGATTCCGTGACGTATCTCGAGGCGCGCGAACTTCGAAGGTGAGAGGAACGTGACGGCCGCGCGCGAACTATTCGATCGATCGTTAAAAAAAACTCGGCGGACGATTACGAACGACAGTCAGCTAATATTCCATTCTACTATTCTATGGCCATGATTGTCGTCTACCTTTAACGCCTACTTACTGAGTGTCGCCACTGCGACTGTATGACACTGATAATGACACTACTACTACTACTACTACTACTACTACTACTACTACTATTACTACTATTACAACTACTACTACTACTACTATGAAAACACATTTACACACTACTAACTAATACTACAAACGTTACTGGACACTGCCACGACTGACTTATAACTTCTTAACTACTTGTATTACTTTTACTAGTACTGTTACTTTTACTACTACTACTACTACTACTAGTACTGCTACTTACTTACTTACTTACTATCCGCCACTAATACTACCGCTACCACCACAATTGTTAGATGCCTACTGCTGCTGCTGCCGCTAGTGGCGGTACAAATAACGATATTCGTACCGCCGCCCATTAAACGTTTCCGAAAGCAGGCTCTCACTCGGATTAAAGTCACCGTAAACGTTCCACGTTCTGTTTCTCTCAAGCCTTTGTGTGGCCCCTGACCCCAAGACCGCCCTCATCAAACAGACCTCCATCCACCCTCCTTCGCGCTTCTCTCAGTATACTCTCTGTTCAGAACACAAGCTATATGACGACATACTCGATGCCGCGGTGTCTAACGTCGACACGCATATATATATATATATGTACAAATGTATATATATATATATGCCGTTGGATGGGTATGCGATATTCGTCATGCGCGTACGTATTTTAACACAGCTGATGTACGTTCGACGTACGTATAGGTGTGCCGCGCGGCATACGTATATGTACGCACCGCCTATATACGTATATATTCACATTATACACACCTACCTCGGACCGTGTATACTCTCATATAATACTCAGTAGCCAGTCTGAAACACAAAGCTTCTAGCTGTGTCGCTTTTTAACAGTCAACGTGTAATACGTAATATATTTAAATATATATATATATATAATATATATATATATACACATACATATCCCTCTATTTAGTGTTGATTATCCAAAGAGCCGTACTTATATAACTCGTAAACGTCTTTAGCGGTAGATTGTCTGTCTCTGTCGTAATATATTTTCCTTTCTGTTGATCCTTTAATTTTACTCTCTCAACACTCCCCGTCTCTGTTCTTGGACACCCTATGCATCTCTCTTAACGTACACAACATGAACGCCGCATAGAACAATTCATGATATATCTTTGTCGACCGTCGTCTTACCATGTAGGTATCTTTTTTATTAAAAAAAAAAAAAGAAAAAAAAATCGATTGCCCTAGCTGAGACTTACCTTCGAGCCGCTCCCCGAGACCAACGGACGCCTTTCGATCGTACGATCGTCTGCAAAATTCGGGAATTACGATCTCTCACCTCATCTTCTGAAAAAAAAGCAGTATATAGCGCGAGCCGAATAAACGATTGAACGAAGCGTTCGCAACGACAGCAGCGACGAAATGTGAAAAAATGTGAGAGAGGAACGTAAGAAGAATGGCCCCCTATGTCGGGATCCCGTTCGAGGCGGCCTGTAGAGATGTGACGTCACGATAATCCGTCGACCAGTTGTGAATATGTAAATCTTGCATCCCCCCCCCCCAACCACCCCAGCCTCGGTATCATCGTTCATCGATATCATTGTGTCCCACCGACCCCACCCACCTACCCCTCGTACGTATTGTACAGGGCGAGCAGTTCGACTTCGACAGCGTTCAAGGTCGCCTGCAATTGTCATCGGCCAGGAACCGTTAATTGCAGCGAGCGCATCGTTAACTTGGTCGCATCCGCTCGCTCGCTCGTATAATTCGTTCGTAGCTTCGATTCGCATGCGGCGGTCGGATTAGGTGCATCAAGGTTATGCGGGACACGTTCGTCCGACTCAAGGTCAACGGAAGTGGCGGACAGCCCACGGAGGACTCGCGGCGAGAGGATGGACGGCCGTGTTTGGCGATCCTCGCCAGCGATCGTTTTCGCGAGGCGATCTCTGCGACCGTTTCCGCCGTCTCGAGGACCGGAAGTGAGGGAAGAAGTGGGATGCAGGGGACCGAGGGACAAGTGCGAGAGCGAAAATGTTGCGAGTGCAAGAGGGACGTCGTGCATGCCGGGACGAGAATCGTCGAGTCTCTATCTTTCTCATTCTATCTCTCTCTCTCTCTCTCACTCTTTCTTATTCTCTGTTTTTTTTCCGTCAGCTCACTCTCAGTTCTTCCTTTGTCTGGAAGCTCCTGTCTCTGTCTCTCTTCTTCATTCTTGTCCATCTTTCTCATTCCGTCTCGATCGTCGTCACGGAAGTCCATCTTTCTCGACCATCCCTTACCCCCCTTCATTTAATCGTAACAACCCCCTACGTGCGAGGCACTCGTCCGTACAGTTAACGACGGCATCCTCTTCCTCGGAATTGTTTGGCATGGCCGATGAGGAGCCTCGACCGTCCGACTCTCTTTTTACTTTTTTTTTTTTGTCAAGTCGAGCGCCCGGTCGGCACCTCCTTCCAGGCTTACGGACGACCGCCTTATTTTTCTTTATTTATTCTTCGCCCAAGATGATCCTTATTATGATTTCTTTTTTTACACGCCGCTCGGCCGCGTCCTGTTGCGAGAATTCGAATTTGAGGCTCAAAATTCGAAATTCGAAAAAATCGAAAGTTATACTACTGTACAATGCTGTGGTGTACGAATAATGGATAATCGTGGATTTTGGAAGTTTTTCTCGCGACAGGACGCGCCGACGGCGCATTCGCTTGTGTTTTTACTTGATTTCGCAGTTATTTACGCGCGTCACTGAACGATCTTTCATTTCCGTTAACCGTGTGGGCCCTTCGACCCCGTTGTAGAGCGAGGATGTCGCAGCGAACACTCTGATGATGTTAGACCACCAAGGCGGTAAGCAGACTTACCTAACAAACTAAAAAAAAAACAAAAAAAACTAAAAAAAAACAGATTCTCGCTCGACGGACGAATGAAAGGAAAGCCGGAAGGGCGTGGACGTTGTTTGGGGGAGAAAAGTGGGGGAAAATTGACGGCCGACGAACGCGGCTGATAAAGAGAGTTAGAGGACTTTGAAAATGTCGAGTGCGCGCGCATTCCGCGACAATTAAAGGAGTCCGTATATCAAGTAAAGATTTTTGCGTTCAAGCAAGTGTGTACATAGTGTTCGATAATTGGTCGAAAGGTTGTTCTGGTGAGGAGCATTGTCGGTTGTTCGTAAATGGTACAACGTTAACTGGACATGTTTAAAATATTAGCTGCCACGATTTCGGAATTTATATAATTATACTTTTACACAACTTTTTGTGCATATATACAACTTAAACGGCAAAAAAATAAATATTTGGGAGTTAATTTTTTCTCCGGTGAAAACTTCTTTAGAAAGACTTGCTTTGCAAATCACGTTCTAAGATGGAAAGAAGTCGAAGACACTGAAGCTGAGGCTTTTCTCATTACAACTCAGGATAATTTAACCGAGGTCATAGAGAACTTTCAAGATCGAAAGCAATTTCGTTTAACAAAAGACAAATGCCTCGAAAATTACATCCCTTACAGTTTATATACAATTATATATCAAATATTACATAAAAAATAATTATATACTGCTCGTTCAATCGTTTAAATATATGTATTATAGAAGTATTACATAAATATTTCTTTCAATAAAATTTCTTAAAATTTCCCGTCATGTTTCTGCAAACTGTTCGGTCAATTATCGAACGCACATGAGTACACCTCAAACTCGATACTTGACATTTCCCCTGATGTCGCGCGATGTGTCAAGTGTCAGGGGAGACACGCCGAGGACGAGCTTATTGTCGCGGAGTGCTCGCAATCGCGAAATGAACCGAGAACGTCCAATAAAATGTCGCGCGGTTGAGGTACGCCCACACGCTCCTTTTTCTCGAGCTTTCGATTCGTTCTCGAGACGCACTTTTTTTTAGCCCGAACTTTTTGTTTCATCGAGAATCGACAGTAGAGCCTGAAGGCTTAGCCGAACAGAGAATTCTTCCCCTGTAGAGTCGCGATAAGCGTCGTGCGCGGGAACAAAATATATCTTTTTTTTTTACGAATTTTTTGACGAACTTTTACGACGAACCGCTTCGTTTGCCTCTAGACAGCGATTAGAGCAGTTCTTATCTCATGTCATCCAACGTGAGTCCTCGACGGTTGAAAGAGAGTTACCCGTCAGCAGTGGGAGATGGACTACCTTTTTTTTCCCGTTACCTTTTTCACGCGATCACATATACGTTCTATTAGATTGGCAAGAAGATAACTTCGGTATCGTAACGTGAAATAGAACTCATATTTTTCGACAAAACCGATAAACTTTTATAAATTAACAATTGTATATTTGGTTCTCTAACTTAAATGTAACCAATGTCAGACGCTGAAAGGAAAGTATGTTCCGACAGAAGTTTAAAAATAACTACGGCTCTGTTCAGGTTTGAAAACAAAAATATTTTCTTGCCAACCCGATACAACTTATTTTTCCCGACAGCCGATTCCGAAAAAAATTCGCGCGCCGTCACGCGTTCAAATTCGGCGTATACTCGTATCCGAGACTCTGCCCAATTTCCACTTTTTCCGCGTTTGAGGCAACTCTTTACTAACTCTCTGCTCTCTGTCCTATCGCTGTCTCTCTCTCTCTCTCTCTCTCTCTCTCTCTCTCGCGGCCTGTGTCTATTTGTATGTTGTCCGACGAAAAAGTCTATCGGCCGATTCTTTCCTTTCGTTCTCCTCGCCCGCTCGCCACTGCGAACTCGAGAGGATCGAGGTGCTTGCTTAACTCAAAAATCTTCGTTTAGGACCCGCCATTTTGTGCGAGACAAGCGGTCCGATCTGTCGCCTGTGTGTTCGCCTGATCGTCCTGTCTCTCTAACCTGTCGTTCTAATCTCTTCACTCTCTTCCCCGACGAGCTTTCTCTCGCAGCCTAACATTCTCTCTCTCTCTCTCTCTCTCTCTCTCTCTCTCTCTCTCTCTCTCTCTCTCTCTCTATCTATCTATTTCTATCTGTCTCTGTCTGTCCGCTTAGCTCTCGATATCTCGACACTTAACGCTAAGTATCCCGATTATGACCCCACCCTCCCGATCGTTTGATTTCTCGATCATTCTTCGTAACCCCCTCCCCCTCGATCCATTGACATAGATCATCGACGCATCTTGAGAATGGAACCTTTCGGCTGAATTCGCAGGAATTCTAACAGAGTTTGGCGTTCGCCTAATCCCTTCTTCATCCTCCCCCCTCAAATCCTCCAAGCCCTCACCCCTGGCGCATCGAATTTGCATAGGATAAACGGAAACGATTTACCAAAGGACGCTCGACCTGCCAAACTAATGCCAATCAGGACGTGAGATTTTATCCCCCGAGCAATTTATTTCCGGCTCACTGTCCGCGCCGCCGTCACTTTTTCCCTTACCTTCTCGCCGCCTGACAATTCTCAGGCGGAGGTAGGAGTGGCTTACAGGAGCCGAGACCAAAAAATGGCGGGCAATTCGAATCGTCGGAGTAACAACGGAGGAACGGTGTGGGCAGCGTTGACAGTGAGAGCTCCGTTTTTAAGTTCGTTATGCTCATCGGACTTTCAGATTCGCCGCGCGCGCGGCATTAGCATTCGTAACAATTTTGGGCGCCGGCAGGCTCGATTGAAAAAAGGTACACGCGGCCCCGGCAAGAGAAAAGCACAAGATAAAAGGAGGGCAACGGCCGGCCGAAATGAAAGTCCGCGTTGGCAGAACCGACTTGAAATCTGCGGAAATCGTATTTACTCACTTCCCCTTAACCACCCCTGTCCCCTATCGATTCATACGAGCCCCACCCCCACCCCTACATCCAATCGAAACCTCTGACCGACCAACTTTCATGTCCATTTTCTGCCTTCTCAGCTCATTCGCTCCTACTCCGACGAACAGAACCCCCCCCCCCCCCGCACCCTCTCCACCAAACTCCCTTTTGCTAACCCAGTAATAGAATTAGTTCAGGCTTTAAAATCCGTAGTATACGCCCCCTCGCTCATCCGCGACGAACTTCCCATTCTGTTCCGCATTGTTGAGCTCCTCGGGCCTGCAAGGGGGTGGGTGGCGTGAGAAGGGGATGACGGGCTCGTTGACCAAAAAAAAAAAAAAAAACTCGTTCGCCTTCTCTGCCGGGACGCCCTCCTCTTCGTTGACCCCCCTTTCATCCCTCCACCTCTCTAACCCGCAGCTTCATTCCGATGCATAACGCGCGTTCCACACCCCCGTCGGAGGGGGTGAGAAAGTTCGAGAGTGGCGAAAATCGTACTTTGATCCGTTCCCGGCGCGAAGAAAGTCGGCTCATGGGAGTTCATGCATGACTTTCCATCCACCTCCCCCCCCCCCCCCCTCTATCCCTCTCCAGCTTAGATGACATCGACGCATTTCCGCGATCAACCCCCTCCCCCAGCATCGCAACCCACCCACCCCCCGCCATTGAGAGCGAGGCCCTCGAAAAATGAAAAATGTCGCGAGAATGCGAGGGTGCGTCGACTCACGTGATTTGTTTCCTCGTCATGTTAACACGCCGCTGATTAGTCGGTTGCCTGTTTAGAGCCACGAGGTCGGGATGAAAACCCTCGTAATGCTGGACGAGCAAGGCGGTAAGCCATTTCAATCATAGAACTAAACATTAACCCAAAAGTACAAGAAACAACTTTTTTCTTTGCTGCGCCAAAGCGAAAGAGCGGAGGAATATATTATATATGATATATAAATATATATATATATATTTATGTATATATGTGGCATGAGCCAACGGGACGATAAAATTGGAGTTAAAGAAAAAAGAGAAGCGTAGAATTAGCCGAACGAAATAAAAAAAGTAGGGAAAGTAGAGCGAAGCGGGAGGCTAGCTTGATCGGCTGATGGCTAAATTTTTTTCTAAAGCTTAGAATCTAAATCGGTATGACGAAGTCGAACTCGACGAGGCCGACCGACGACGAACGATATGTATATACGTTTACGCACACGAAATACACCACTTGCGTGTTCTCTCTAACGAATCCGACACCACGCGCTATAGGAAAGGGCCAGGATTTTGTTTTATTAACCCCCACCAGAAACCACGTGCATACTTAACAGAAACGCTCACCCGACATTTCATCCGACCAAGCCTCACCCGAGACCGCATCAAGCCGTTTGTTCGATTTCTTTTGATACGCCGCCTCATACTACCCCCCGGACCTTCTCGTTAACGTTTGTTTTTTCTATCCGTGTGCACTTATTTCGTACCACCGTCCTCCCACGACCTTCAGTGCCTCACCCTCCCCCCTACAAGTCCCCGGCCAATCAGACTCCGATACTCTGTCTACTTTTGTGCCTTTTATTAACAACTGAACGCTCCGCTTGACAAATCTTTCTCCTGTTCTCTGCCCATCTACTCTCGCTCAGCTAACAACACATTAAGCGTATATGCATCTGTATGGCCGTGTATGTACCGTTTATCTTGAAAGTGGTCTAAGTTCGATCTTAAAGAAAAATCAATTATCACGTAAATGAACCATTTACACGATGTTAATCATAAATTATATGTCTAATTTTTTTTATATTTTTATATGATATACTTACGTATGATAATGATAGTATGGTATATATTGGCTTATAAATGGTATTTAGCTAATAAATGGCTTATTTGCGTGATGTTTAATTTTTTTTAAGGTTGAACTTATATCACTTTTAAAGAATCAACTTAGATATATATATGTATGTATGTATGTATGTATATCATATATTACATTTATATATACCATATACCACACATATTGGTGTATATACGCGCGTACGCTTTCCGAATCCTACCCACTCAACGATCAAACATTCTGTCTAACACTGTATAACGACTCTCTGTCTCTACTGTCACTTACTCTCTCCTGTCTCTACTACTCTCTCTCTCTCTGATACTGTCTCTACTGCCACGCAATTGCCGAAAACGTACAAGGATACAGGGATACGAAATACAAAAGTACAAGCTAAAGCGAGAAAAGGAACAGGACTCCGGTCCTTTCGCCCGTGCCGTGACAAACGTAGCGAAGCGAACGATGGCGTGTGGGAAGGTAGAAAAAAAAAATAGCAGGCTGTCCAAGCTGACGGTTTTCAAATGGTAAACGAGAGGAAGCACACCCGACGTCCGAGAGCCCGTAATATATATATATACGTCACACAACGCCATTCGGGTCCCGCGCGACCCGACACATTAGCGTGAAACAGTACATGAAACCTGTGCCCCGAATAAAATATAAAACATGTACATGAACTCCACATGAGACTTAAACCGGGAAGGGTATCCAACCTCCGAACTCGAAAAACAGTGAAACTCGGTGGCAACGATATATGCGCACATTGACACCCCACCCCCCCACCTATCTCTCTCTATCCATATATATATATATATATAACTAAATGCCCGGAAATACATGAACAGGGGCCCCAGTAACCCGTAATCACCGACATGACAGTGAAACAAGAAATAAGAGGCCAAAACTCACTCGAACGTGCCAAGGGGGAACTCTTTTTTTTTGTTTTCAACTGCAGCACTCCCGTTTGCACCGTCAACGTTTTTTCATCGTCGAGGATGACTCGTCGCGACATCGAGCGACATCGTCGAGCGGTCGAAGGAAAGATTTCGAAAAAGACGAAATAGAGGGATGGTGGGAAAATAAAACGAAAAAGCGAGAGACGCGTCAGTTTCGCTCGAAGACTCTCATATTGGGGATGAATTATTGTTGAACGTTGAAGAGCGACTCGCGCAAAAAGGTGGCCGGCAGGGCATTGTACCCTTGGGAATCGATTGGACACCTCCTCGATTCGACGGTCTCCTCGATGAGCGACTCCTCATTAAACACGGAGAGCATTGTCGATGGGAGACGAGAAAACGAGCGCTTTGTACATCCGTCCGTTCGCCAGACGTACAATAAAGTACGGTTCAATTAAAACGGTCGCGTATTCTTTACCTTTCCGTTCTTCTCTCTTTCTCTCTCTCTCTCTCTCCCCCTCTCCCACTGTCTATATATATATTAATAAATATATATTATTAATAAAAATAATTATTAATATATATATATATATTTCTCTGTCTCACTCTGTCTCTATCTTTCTCTCTCTCTATAATTTATATATAAATAATATATATATATATTATATATATTTAATAATATGTATATATTTTAATAAATATAATTATTAAAAAAATATATATACATATTTCTCTCTTTCTCACTCTGTCTTTATCTTTCTTTTTCTCTTTCTCTCTCTCTCTCTCTCTCTCTCTCTCTATCTCTATCTATCTATCTATCTATCCGTCGCGAGCTCCGTCTCCAAACATTGTCCGACCACGCGTGTCAGCCGACAGTCTCGTGTCCCACGGACGATCCTCTGCCAAATCGACATCTCAAATACATGAAACATAAACCTAATTGAAAGAGGACCAATGTCACGTTACCTACCCAGGATATATATGTGTATATATATATTCGCTACTCGAGAGGCACGAAACGAGACGCGCGCGGGCCCGGTGGCTCGTAAGAACAGAAACGTCGGTCCCAATCGGGGTAAAATTGGGAAAAAAATCTCGATCGCAGTTCGACGTTATCGTTTAAGAGCACGTTCTCCCCTCTTTCAATTGTTCGCCATTTACCTTTTCAAAATGAAAGTACCCCGAGCAACAAATATAATGAGTTCGAGGCCCCGTTTCTTTCGTTCACGCGATCTTGACTAACGGCACGCTTGTGTACGCACGACGTATAACAGAGCAATTGGACCGGATCGAGGAGGGCATGGACCAGATCAACGCCGACATGCGGGAGGCCGAGAAGAATCTCACGGGAATGGAGAAGTGCTGCGGACTCTGCGTTCTTCCCTGCAACAAGTACGAAACACGTCCTGGCCCATTGTTCTAAATCGCGTTGCGCTCCCACCTCCCCCCCGCCGTGGCGGCGGGAACGCTCGAATTAGGGCCAATGTTGGCAACCGTGACCGCTCATTGATGGCTGACCGTAGAGAGCGAGTTAGCGTCGTCGATGCGGACGGTGGTCGGGATTGGCGACGTTGACCTTGAACGAATTACGGTCGGCGACGATCGGGGTCAGTGAAGTCGGTGATCGATGTTTCGGTGTTCGAAGAGATCTGTTTTCAGTTCTTGACGTTTCCATGTCATCGCTGAGGGATGGAATGTGTACGGAGTGTTGCTAGTTATGGCCTTGGTGCCGTGTTGGAATGTTTTGATGGGTGGAACTTGATGCTAAGTGTTTTGTAGAATGGAATAAGAGGTGTTTTCTTTATGGTTACTGGGAGTTTATACGGTATCAAAGATTGATTGTTAATGAAACATTCTGTACACATCCATGCCGTTTATGCGTACGTACGTAATCATGTATGATTGTAGGGAGTGTTATGGAGGTAGACGTGAAGTTCTCGGTAATACAACACTTCGAAAGGAAAGTTTAAACCGAGAACCTTAACGCTAGAACTATCAACGACCCCACTCAAATTTTCATTTAACTTGCTGGAATGATACAAGTCAAGTTTCGACTTACAACATGAAAAACAATTAATCATATACCTACTTCAATGAGTTATAAAGAATTTTACGAAACAAAATATTTCCCGAGAGAAAAGTTACTATTAACCCAGGATCAGTAATTTCGACTAGTCGGGTTAGTTTCAGCGTTAAACCCTGACCTTTCAAAGCCCTTAAAAGCCAATTACCACACCGAGCGCCGTCTACTCCAAAAGCATCCCGTATGCATCCATCGCACGTAACAGTGGCCAAACAAAAGTTTCAGAACTCAATTCAACCCTTGAGTCAATTTTTCACCCCTGGGCCACTGTCACTGCCACTTTACGTACATGATTACGTACCTTACACATTCTCTGCGCTGTAACGACATTATACATGTTTAACGTGCTTGTAACGAAGCTCTGCCCGTATAAAACTTCTTTTTCTTCCCACCATGCAGAAGCGCCAGCTTCAAGGAGGACGAGGGCACGTGGAAGGGCAACGACGACGGCAAGGTGGTTAACAACCAGCCACAGCGCGTGATGGACGATCGCAACGGCCTTGGGCCGCAGGGTGGCTACATCGCCAAAATAACGAACGACGCCCGCGAAACGGAGATGGAGGAGAACATGGGTCAGGTGAACACGATGATCGGTAATTTAAGGAACATGGCGATCGACATGGGCAGCGAGCTCGAGAATCAGAATCGTCAGATCGACAGGATCAATCGGAAGGTGAGAAACTCGTCGCTGAACGATCGATCGATCCGTCGACCATTCGATCGATCGGTCGGCCGTCACGCGCGTGACTGTCAACTGTTAATTGTCGCCCGTAACCTTTCTCACGGATGGATTTTTGTCTCACGATGCACGCGGCCGACGCACACGATCGACGTTCGCTTTCGCTTGTCGTCCTTGGCACAGGCCGATTCTTTCCAGATTACTTCCAGGATACTTCCAGAATACTGCCAGAATACTCTCAAAATACTTCCAAAATACTCCCTGAATACTTCTAGAATACCCCCAGAATACTTCCAGAATACTTCCAGCATACTTCCAGAATACTCCTAGAATACTTCCAAAATATTCCGAGAATACTTCCAAAATACTCCCAGAATACTTCAAAAATACATTCCGAATTCATTCCCGAATCCTTCCAGCAAATGTCTGTCGATATACGTATGTGTTGCACCAAATCGCGGATTCGAGTCGTTCACGCCGCAGCTCGCCCCGCAATTATGACTGCCCTTGACGTAACCCTTGCCCGGTCTGTCCTTGAGCGAACGCTTGGAAGCAGGGAGCATGTCCTCTTTAAGAGACCGTCCGACTTTAAATCGCGGATACTTTTTCGAAATTCGTCACAGCATGCGCACGTGCACAGCACCACTTTAGACAACCTCCACCCCCATCTTACACCACCATCCCTCATTGTCGACCCCTATACTTGTCCACGTCCACAGCCCACCAACCCCATCGTACCCTCCTCAAACGACTCCCGTCGTCGCCAAAGAATGTCCCGAATTCTTCGAAACAAACATCACGGCTGTCTGCTCTTGAAATTGCAAATTCGCAAGTTGTTGCACCACTTCTTCTTTTTTTGCCCCCGCGTCCGATACGGAACCACCGCGCCACGCTTGGCTGGATTGACTCACGTTCTTTTTTCTGACATGTTTTTTTTTTACCTCGAACGGTGCGGGACCGTAAAAGAGAATTTTCCAGAAAATAAAAAAAAAATAAAAAAATATATGTTTTTGAAAGAAGCCAAAAAGTAAAAGAAAATGTTTGGGATTGTTTTGCAAAGAAAATGCACCCTATCTGTTTTACTCTGATTTCGTTCTTTGCCCTCATTTATTCTAACTGTCTGACAAAACTTTCTCTTCTAACGCACTCCAACTTCTGTGAACGGAACCTGTGACCGAAATCGAAATACTAATCAATCCCGCAGGGCGAGTCGAACGAAACGAGGATAGCCGTGGCGAATCAACGTGCCCACGCCCTGCTCAAGTAAAATGCGACTCTCTCTACCCAAGCTATCCGCCTCCTCCGCGCCCGAAACAATAGCAATTATACCAGTTACCATATACGGACCGTAGAGCTAATCGAGAGATAACCGATAACGGACCCGGCACAAAAACGGAAACGATACCGAACCAAAAAAAAAAAAAAACAAAGAACGACAACAATAATATAAAAAAAAGAAAGAAACCAAAAAACCGAAAACAGAACCAGTAATGTCCACTCCGATATATACACGTACGCTCACCACACGATCACACCCCCCCTTTTATTCTTCTGCCTTCTTCGTCGTCGGTCGGGCCTCAGGTCTCTGCTTCGACCGTCGTCTCAACCAAAACCAACCCGCGTCTCCCAGAACCCGCCCAAATAAGATAAAAACGTTCGTGAGACAACGAATTCGTCATCCGCCGGACCGAGCGTCGATCTTGCCCGCGGACATAACCTCAAATTTGTCGCGCCGATCCGAGCCGCCCCGCGAGAAGCGCCGATCGTTCCCGACACGCGCATACTCCACCTTCTCAGTAGATTCAGTACAAATTTAGTTCTTAAGGGGAACGTGGCGCGCCTCGTCGGGCGGGTGCGCGCGCAGCATTCGCGATCCTCGAGGTGCGCGAGAGTTCAGTGGCGCCTTCTCTTAACCCTTTGACCGCTGAACACTGTGAGCCAAAGCGCTGAAGTGAAGGTCGTGAATACTTTTTCGCCCGATATGAATCTGTTCGGCGGTGTATCGAATTGTAATTTCTTACGTTTAAATTTACGAAGCCCTTGCTATGGTTGAAATTTCCTTCATTTTTCAATTTTCTGTACCTGTTTCGACACCTTTCGGTGTCCCCGTCGGGTGTCTACAAATATCTTTTTAATATATCACTGAACTATTTGTAATTACTTTTAATTAAATTAACTAATTTACTTTAGTTATATAAGTAACTATAAATAATTAGAAATTGAAAAGCAAAGGAAATTTCATCCATAACAGCGGCTTCGTAAATTTAAATTAAAGAAATTAAACGCAGGGTTAAAACGAGACATATGTATATGGAAATTAGTATAATTTCTTACATTTCATTTTTTCTTGTTGATAAGCGACAAGGTATGGTGTTTCTGAGAGTGTTGCACGGATAGGATAAAGTAATTTCTGGACAAATACAGTGAGACGAAGCGCACATGTGCGTCCATAGGCCACACTGATAGCTTTCAGTGGACGCACATTTGCGCCGATAGCGGTCAAAGGGTTGAAGCTCAGGTTACGGGAAGAGTGGGCAGCTTACGGGAAAAGAACCCGACCGATGCTTCCGGTGCTCGAAGTCGGCTCGAGTTGGCGTGATGGACAATAAACTTTCCGACGAGAGTCGAGCACCGTCGAGGATATCGTACTCTCGCGAGCGGGATCTGTGTCGGTCACGGTGAAGGTCAATTTAACCCTTATGTCGATAACCGGGTACCCGGGTAGCCCAACTTAAGTTCAAAACTTTTCCGGGTCCTGCCGCAAAAAAGAAAATATAGAAAAGATAATCTGCTTTAAGATGGTTCAATTCGCGAGGATCTGAGAGGTTTCTCAAAAATTGTAATTGAAAAGATCAAAATTGTTCATAAAATGTAGTAAGGTGGCTAACTAGGTACCCGGTTGTCGACATAATTAAAATTGTGGCAACTCGGCAGGTAATTGTAAAAGTCCAAGCTGATTGAAGAATTCTAGACTGTTCGTTTTGCGCTAGGTTGATTATCGCAATGAGATGAAGGATTAACCTTTTGCACCCGACTGTCCCCTGAAGAGACACGAAAGCTTATATAACATACAAACCAAATTTCATTAGAATGCCTTACTTGATTCCAAAAAGTTGTATTATATAATATCACGATTCGAGGATGTACTGTTTTCGCGAAAAAGTGGCGTCGAGTCGCTGGTAGGTAACGTCGAAAAAGGTGCCGAGTGCAAAGGGTTAAGTCGAGTTTTGTCAGCCGATCATCGGTTGAGTTTCGGTTCCGAAGAATCCGGCGACTCTTGTATGACCTTCATCTGAACCGACACACTTTCCGCCTCGAGCCGGATCGCTTCGCGTGAGGCTGAGAATCGACATTATCGTACGGACACGCACAAAATTTTACTCTTACCTTCACCTTGTACGTGTCGAGGAGCCCGCTACGCGTCCTCCAGGGGAAGGTTCTCGTCGAGAGAGGGGGGTCTAGATTGAACGTAGACGCGCTGCTGGACTGAAAAGAATCCGCGAGGTCGAGCCGCGCGAGCGAACGAATCGATCTCGACGCAATGGCCTTGAACACGCATTACGAATATTTCCCGTTTGTTTGTTCTTTCTGGCATGCAGGGCGAATCAAACGAGACGAGGATACAGGTGGCCAACGAGCGAGCTCACCAGCTACTCAAGTAAGGCCACTCTTCGACCACCCGTCGGCCACCATCATTACCACCACCACAACAACAACAACAACAACCACCACCACCACCACCACCACCATCATCGTTACAAACCGACAGAGACACAGCTACAACACCTACACCGACAGAAATGGTACACAACTCCACACTCAACGTCGACCCTTCGACTCGTCGGTCGCTTGTTCTTAGCTTGCTCGCTTGTCAACGATCCGTTGACTTCTCACGTGTATTGTAAGGCCACTTCCGGTCCTCGGGAAGAGAGGTTAGGTCGGCGTCAAATCAGGAAACGGAAAAGAGCCGTTCGAGCCCGGTTTCCACCGAAAGCTGTGGCTTTGGTTCGGTGATGATCGTTCTTGATCGTGAGTCCTTCATTTTGTGAGGTTATGTTACGGTGCCCCACACTGTTTGTGAGGTTATGTTACGGTGCCCGTCAGGTTAACCGCGTTTTTCTTTAGATTGTACAGTCCTTTACTTATCTCTTGGTTTATTAATTTATGTATTAGGGGTTGAAGGCTAAGTTAAGCGGATAATCCGCGCTTTGGGTATTATTGTATAAAGGTACAAGTTTAATTTTAACATTGCTTTGCGTCAGAACTGTATTATTTTTCTCCTTTTGCTTTTCCTTCGCAAGCCTCGCGCCTCGGTGTTGAACCTTCGCAAGCGGAGGGAATAAATGATTGTCAGCAAACATTGTTCGGCTCAATTTTCCACGTGCGATCTCTACCAACGGTCTCGATCTTCGAGAACATTCGGTCAGATCAGTTTCGTTCAAACTTCTCTGACGAACCGATCGCGAGCACGCGAGGAACATAATGCAGCGAATGAAAGATGGCCAACGAAAGGGTGGCAAAGGTTGGCGAAATACAGTCTCGACCTGCCGACAGCCGCGCCCAAAATGACTAAACCAGTCAGCGACGACCTTAGCTAAGATTTGTATAGCGACGTTCGTAACAAAAGAAGTAAAGCCGAAAAAAAGCGCCGAGCTCCGTTGTAAATACACGCCTCCACTAGTGGCCATTGTCCATTGACGGCACGTCGAATTACGTAGAGCACTACCTCCCCCCCCTTCGAAGTTGAACGACGTTGAACGAAGCTGAACAAAGCTGAACGAAGCTGAACGAAGCTGAACGAAGCTGAACGAAGCTGAACGAAGTATGCCTTACGCGTCTGTCGGCCTGGTCGAGGTTCGAAAATTTCGCCAGCGTCCAAGTAGCGGTCGACATCCGAAACACTTACACTCACCCACACACGCATACGCACACATATACACACAGAGGACACAGAAGCCAATCCCTTTTTTCCCTATCGAATTCCGCGCGTACACGCTGTAAGGCAGCTGGACTCACGGCGCGTACGTGAAAAGATCGGCGAGAGTCCTCGAGGATGCTGAGGAAGGTCGTCGATTAAGAGGTACAGATAAGTTTCTGCGAGTTGGCGCGAGCGCGATTAGAGACGTGCGGGGAGAGGGAGAGGGAGTTGGAGAGGTCGGAGCCTGAAGAAACGTATTGGCCGAAGAGCGGGACGGAGGTCAGATGAGCCGCAACGGTACTCCGCAGGTATTTGATCAGGGTCTGTTCGGCGAGTTGGCAAGTACGTGGACTGTTAAGGTAACCCTGAAGAGAGTGTCAGCCGGGTCGGGAGTTCGAAACCGATCAGGAGGCGCTGGGAGGATTCAGCTCTTTTTGCCTGCCGACTGGAGGGAAGACGGGAGAAGATTGTCCATCGACGCTCGGGTGACCTTGAAGGGAGTACTTGTCGATAGTCTTCAGGGAGAGCGGAAGAGAGAGCGGGGGCGATTCGGAGGAGCTGGATAACGTAGAAGAGAAGAAAAAGGAAGAAGGAGGAAGCCTGAAGAACGGAAGGGACGAAGAACGAAGAAGAAACGAAGATCGTAGCGCGATGACGAGCGGGACAACGCTGAAGAATCGAACACAGGGAGAGGAGGAGTTGAAATTAATGTAGATAGAATCTTTTTTCATCGTTCTACTCGACTCACCGTTAGTGCTTAGAAAAATATTTCCCCGCCCATTTTGTCCCCTAGTCAAAAAAACGAGAAAAAAAAATCGCGCCAGCGCGCCGAGATCACGGTAAGGTTTAACTCCAAAAAAAAAAAAGCAATGAAAAAAAGAAAAGATTGTACATTACTGTATTTACACGAACGAGAGTGAGAGAGAAAGAGAGCGCGCGCGAGAGAGAGTGAGAGAAAGAGAGAGAGAGAGAGAGAGAGAGAGAGAGAACGTACTTAACAATTCGTAATTCTCCGTGACAGGAGAAGAAAATCGGTAGTAAGAAAATTTTAAACTGTCGTCTTGCCGCGGCGCCGAGGACTTTGTGACATTATCCGTGATCCCGATCGACGAACTCTACTTCCGGCCATCGAATCCGGATGTGGAACCGATTTGAAGGTCGCGCAGGCAGACGAGGAAAAGAGGTGGCGAGCGCACGAGGTCCGGTCCCTTCGACGCCTTCGCCAAAACGGTATATACGGTGTCAGTTGAAGAATTCGAATCGGAGCAATACTCTACCCCCCCCCCCCCCCCTCCCTTACTCAACCCTCAACACCGTTAACCATTACGAACTTACACCCGCGGACAGTCGCCAATGATCGCGCCGCGCAGATTTTTATCCCTCTCAAGATCGTTTGCCTTCGAATCCTAATGCCTAGTCGTATAATCGTCAATTTTAAAAGTACAGTCTCAGCGCTATATCTGAATCCGATGTTCGAGAGAGCGGTAACGTTCGCGGGCGTTTTCTGACGAGTTTGATCCAAAATCGAAGCTAGCCGTACCAGTCGTGTTAAAAAACAAAAAAAAAAACAATAGTTTTGTCGAACGATTCTCTTCGGAGTTACTTCGCTAAAGAATTGAGAATGGTAGGTAAGGTGAGAAGGTAAAAAGGGTGACCTTGAGACGACGATGCCGCCTGGAACGTTCGCGAAACTCTCTCTTATCATATTGCGACACAGAACGCGAGTCCTCGAGTCGCGCGCCGTGTCAGAGTCGAGCACAAATATTTCGTAGTGTTTTACGGATCTTTCGCTTCTTGTCCTTTGCTTTTTCTCTAAATGTCGCCGAGTTGGGGGGGCGGCGAGCGCGCGCGCGAAAATTCGAATCGCCGCTCCCGATCCTTGGACGCTTCGCCGGACGAACGTGTTATTGTGGGAATGTGTGTGTGTGTGTGTTCGTGAAACAATTGGGTGCGAGGAGGGAGTGCATGGGAGAGTGTGTGAAACAGAGAGAGAGAAAGATGAAGCTCGAGATCGTTAGGCCTGTCGTAAGCGACTTACGTTGAGAGAAAAATTAAAGATGATTATATAAATAGATAAATTATAAATATAAATATATATATTATATATACGCAATACACGTTACACGGTACATACACACACTGGACACACGTATAATGTGAACAAACAAAAAAACGAGCGCGGTGAGCCCTTTCTTATTGTAGTCCCCTCCCCCTTTTATCACAAGTAGTGTTGTGTTGAGAGAAAGAGAGCGTGTGAGAAAGATGAAGCGCAGGGATGGCTAATTTATTCGCGAGTGAGGTATCTTTATTATATATATATATGTATAGACGACGATAATATTACGAATAATGAAAAAATGAATAACGATTAATATTAATAATAATGGGATCGAGCAATATTGTACTTGTTACTTCGTCGTTAATATTTATCACACATCAGCCTATTGCGTAAAAAGCGAGTACGAGGAAAGATGGAATTATGTACTTATTTTGCGAGAACACCCCCCCCCCCCCCCCGAACTTGTATGCGAGGCAGGAATTACGATTATAAGTAAAAACCCATATCGAGAAAGCCCCCCCCCCCCCCAAATCTACACCCACGTCGTCGTGGTCTATAATGGTACGCGTAAACTTTTAATTACCTATCTCACGAGTGTGTACACATACGCAAGAATTTAGCGAGAGGAGAACAAAAAAAAAGACAGAAAGAGGAGTGAAGGGAAGCAAAAAAAATATACCGTAACAGTAGATGTGTGATGTCTGTGTAGAGTGGAACCGGATTGATAGACGGAATTGTAGGAAGGTAGGATGCGAGGGTGCGCGATAGTATGCGTGTGTGCGTGTGTGTGAAAGAGAAAGAGAGAGAGAGAGAATGTGCGCGCGAGCGAATTAGAAGCGATCGAGCGAGAGAGGGAGGCTGGAGAGCGGCAGGGGGATAGGGCCGATCCGAAGGTCGAAGGTCGAAGGTCGGAGGAAGGTCGTGGCCAAAACAGTCGGCGAGGACATCCGGATCCTTCGCGATTGCGGGCGATCGACTCGGCGAGTCTCAGTGTCTTAAAATCCTTTCGACTGCCCGCCTGGACACTGGTAGTAGCGTGTTAATAATTAAATAGCGACAAGGGGGGATAAGGTTAGGTCAGAGGTCACGCGACAACTGGCCAGGCCAGGCGACAATTGTGGTCCACTGGGTAGGGGAAGGGTAGGATCGATCGGGCGGAAATTGCTCTCCTTTTCCTTCTCGTTCTCGGCCACTTTCGGCCATCTTCGGCGAACGCCGTAGCGCGCGCGCGCGCGCTATGCGCAGATTCTATTTTTGAAGACGGTTCGCTTTACTTTTCTCTCGCGATTCGATGCCCGATCGACGATCAGGACACGACCGACTGGCTGGCCCGCGGGTCAGGCTGGGTCAGAGGTCGCGTGACGGCTGGCCTCCGACAATACGCAAACGCGCTTAAAACAAAATAAGAGGATTACAAAAAAAAAAAAATTACGAAAAATGATGTAAGAGAATAAGACGAGAGGCACTCCACAAGCGGCCGCCGCCTTAAGATGAAAAATTACGAGAGCGTGGTTAGGCGCTGGATTTGCTACTGACGGAGTCAGAGAAAGAGAAAAAGATGGGAAGAACGAGAATGTCAAGGAACAATGTTAGAACAAATTGAGTGAGATCTCGATGATGAATGCGTCGAAGGTACAACTTTTAGTCTCTGAATCTTAAGGGGGAGGGGGTGCGTAGGAGCACGAAGGGGTAAGAACGATATCAAACACGTTTCGCCGTCTCATCGATGATAGTACGTAGAGTAGAAAGAGAAAAAAAGGTGATATTTTTTTTACGAGCGACGACAGTAGAGGTCAATAGCTAACGATCCTCGGCGCATTCTTCATTCCGGATGCGGATGACGAACGAATTTCTTCGCACCTGTAACTCGTCCATCGATGCGCGTGCTGAAGAACGAGAGAGCAAGAAAGAGAAAGAATGAGAGAGAGATAGATAGATAGAGAGGGGAAAATACCAACCAATAATCGGGACCATCGTGCGAAAGTGTGAACGAGAAAATGCGAGTGCGAGCGAGACGGCGAACGAACCGATTTCGATCCGTGCGTTGGCAGCAGAATTTTTACCCCTGAAGCGAAGGACTGTGGAACGGTGAAGGGGTGGGGGTGGGTTCGTTGGCCGTCGAGCTCTTCGAATTAGAAGACAGAGAAAAAGAGAGACCAGAAAGCACGACGGACTCGTTGAAAAAATGTCACGGGTGGCAAGTGTGCGTTTCGCAGGGAGACAAAGGAGACAAAAAAGAAAAAAAAACAGAAGCGTAAATAATGGTCGAACGTAAACGAAGAACACTGTAGGATTTGCGAGAGGCGGTACTATATATAATGAAAATAATAAAAAATTGTAAAGTCATTGATAAGCGAATACGGTGAAGAAGGAGGAGAAGATGATGATGAAGAAGAGGAAGAATAATACCGGATGGCGAAACGAAGCTTCTCTCTTTTTAGTACCGATGTATTATCGCTAGATGTATTTAAGCAGAGACAGTCGTAAGGAGTATTCTTCGGCAGTATCATTATAACAGATGCCTGTGTATTTTACTTCTCGACAAATAAAACCATCACGTATTGTACCTCCGGGCCGTACCTTTTCTTCCACCTCCCCAAACCCCACCCCCCTCACCCATCTTCTTCTCCTTATCGCAAGTATCCACGGACGCTTTCGAAACTGTCGCATCAACCCACGTTCGCTCAAACTTTTATTGCGCGCGTCAGACTTCGGGGCATATCCGCCGGCCCAGTTTGGCGGAATAATGTCTCGCGAATATACCTTCCCCAGCCGACGGCAACCCTGTTTCCCTAAAGGTTTGAAAATATTCACGAGACAAGGCCACCGTCGCCATCCGCGTTAAAAATTGAACTCCGCCTACGGAGCGACAAATTCAGGCACGCACAATTCTCGCGATCGTTTCGATTCTTGCCAGAGGGTTGGGCGGCGGCTAGGGGGGTGGGCTGAAATTTGCAAAATTTCCGGCAGGACCATCACGGCTCCAGGCAGCGTATTGCCTGTACTGACGCAACTTGAGCTGCGGATAATTTATACGCGGATTGTGTCGGGTGGGGTGTGGTGGGGGTGGGGGCGGAGGCTGTGCAGAGATCGACCTTAACGGGGGTGGCACCACACCCTCGGGGCTGGCCAGAAGTCGATAACGTGGGGAGACCTCGGACGGTGCCGGGCTGGCCATCAATTTACTTCTTTCACTGCCGACCGCCGCTGCCTCCGGCGCAGTTCGATTTTGCTCCTCCGCCGTCGATTCGACAGCCATCTTTGCCTCCCGCCTGGCGAGCGTGTCCTGAAAACTGCCCCTGAATCGACCGTAGGCGTCCGATTCGAATTTCGAACGCGCTCGGCGTCTGGCGTTCATCGATTCTGGCGTTAGCTGAGAACGCTCGAATGTTGGACGTGCGATTCGCAGACACTTACGTTGCCTGATATGAGAGAATTTGTTCGGTTTATGAACCATAGAAACGCTCGATCTGTTACGGTAAATGTAATTAATACGATGATTATGTATAATTGCCGATTATTCAATATACGTTGCTACTGAAGAATTCTATCAGACTTTGGTAGGAAGACGTCATAACTTCCTTCAATACATACTTTCTATGAGAAGTATGACTAACATAATTGTGAAAAAAAATTATCTTTATTTAAGTCTTTCATATCAGCAATATCTTTTACCTGTTACCCGCTGCAATACAAAAATACAACCAAGAAAATGAAATTAACTGTATACTTAGAAGTTGCAGTCATTAAAAGAAAACAATTTAAAAATATATTCCAAAAATGGGACATGGGATTGTAGGTAAACAAAGAAATAAATGTGGTAAGGAAATATTACCACAATTATAAGGACCGTTTACTTTGCAAGTAGTGTAAATCCATATTTCAAAACTAATGAGACATATAATTTATGATTAACGTGGTGTAAACGCTTTATTTATCTGATATTCAAATTTTGTTATTAAGTGGTCTTGCCCCACTTTCAAAATAAACGGTCCAAACATAATCACCATTAAACCTGGTTAATGTGATGAATTTTCGAATACTTATCAAATTAACCGATAATTACACATGATCACCGGATCAGTGAAATTTACCGTAACAGATCCATCGATTCGCACGGAATCCTTTTACCTGACCGCGTCCATGGAATCTGCTCCGCCAGATTCTCTTGTTTGCCATCTCTCGTTCGGATCGTCCTCGTAATCTCGCCTATCGCGCCTACCGGGCGTCTCCCGATAAAAGTATTTCGGATCGCTCGGGGCCGAGACGAGCCTATCGGCATTATCGATCTTCGAGAATCGACGTAGAACTGATAGCTGGCTCGAAGCAGCTCCCGAGTGCTCTTGTACTTGTTCCGAGATTTTAGGAATGATGGGAGCTCGATAATGCGGGACGTAAATAGCCCGCTCTTTGTTTTCGTCCAGCTCGACTTTCGAATGGAAGGAAACTGAACCGGAAGCGTTCGGTTTTGGGAACTCGAGGATTGTCGGAACGTTAGGGAGACTCTTGGTGCTCATACTTAATTTTGAACCGATATTTCTTAAAAGTTCAACTCTGCTGGGGTCTTCGTCGCTTGGAGCTACGATATTTTGCCTCTCGGCAACGTTAGAGTCTTTGTGGGAAGAAGACACGGATACGTCAGCATTTTCTTCATCCAACTTATCATACTGCGATGAATCGTTTATGTCTACTCCTTTTCCGAACAGCCAGACGTAATAATGTGTTCTTTCTGGGCCTATGTACAATTCATTGCTGTATGCAGTTTGGACGAGTCTTGATAAAATGGAAAGGATCAACTGAAAGAATGGGAACGTATGAGGATTGGCAGGCCATGATTCATATTCTTGTATTTTCTTAACAAACGTATGAAATTTATGTGTGCATCTCATTCATCTCACCTGATACAATGATAGAAATGTCAATGAGGCTAAGACATAGAATGCCATGACTCTGACACGATGAACGAGTTTGGACAAGCATCCCTCGGTGTTGATCGTAAGTCTACGTTCAAGGCCAAACTTGTACACTGAGTTCTGCCTCAGGATATCGTAATGAACGCAGGGCCGCAGGATGTCATTGGCGCAGCAGGAAAACGGTACATCCTTCTTCTCCCTTGTTAACGAACTTTCGAATAACCGAATGCTACAAGTGTCGAACCCTGGTACTTACTATCCCGGTTTCAGGTCATCCTCCCGATCCCCGTACTCCTCCCTATATCCATCATCCGCCTTGTCCTCCATCGCCTTCACCCAAGGCACCTGAAGCCAATCCTTGTAACTCTCCCTCCCACAGCAATGAAACTCTATTTGCACGGCGTCGATCCTGGCCTTGGCCACCTGGTCTACCCCATAGTTCTCAATGGCCACCATGAGTCCGTCTCTGATTCTCTCCTGAAAGATCTCCGAGCGCAGGAAGCAGACCACAATGGCCGACGCAAGAAAGAAGGCCGAGGCAAGGCAGACGAGCGAGTGCAGGTACAGTAGCCTATTGATTTCTTTTTTGCGGCCCAAGGCCATCTGGCCCGACCCGTCATCTCGCACGTTCAAGTTCAGGTAGCCTCTGGCACCCAGCAGGTAGGCAGGTGAGCAGAGGATACTTGGCAGGATCACAATGGCGAGCCACAGACGACCGTCACCTGTTCGTTAATTACATTTGGGCAGGAACTGGCCATGAACTGGCGCGAGGGTGGTTGTAATTGCTGGGGTTGCAAACCTGGGACCGCTAGGCTCAGATGACGACCTAGGCCTCTGTCAAGTTTAATGGCCCAGACCACTGACACCGCGACGAACAGCAGACCGACCCTGTTCATGACGAGAACGGAAATGCGTAGTGCTTTCACAGTGCTCCAACTGCAAATGGCACTGGGCAAGCCCATGTGTCGTTAGACGTAATTGGGGGTTAGGCATTGACCAGGGATAAACAACTGACGACAGCGCCCAGCCTTCCTCGGGCCGCTCTCAGCTGTCGTCTAAAGAATTACACCTGTCAAGCCTGAAGAGATCGATGCCTGGCTGCTTTAAAAACATTATTTTATTCCAATATCATATCCAAATCATCCTTGCGACAGTATAGCAAACTCTTGTGCCGATACTGCAAAACGATTAATAATCATTGATAGTAAAATAATAAAATCATATTAGATTAATATGTTGCTGGTACATTAATTGGCGGCATCGGCGGCGCAACGCTGATTACAGAATTAATAAGTATTGCCGGACGACGTCGTAAAGCAGGTAAATACGTCCTGTGCATAGAATGATAATAATCATCGTAACAATAACGGATTCTGTCGGGGGGGTATGGCGCGGTAAAAACTATAATAACAGTAACAACAGCGACCTTCGACCTTCGATCATCGACTCGTCGCGAGAGTGCCGCCCGCGGGCGAATATTTAGAAAGTAAAGAGTTCGAGAGCTCGAGAAAATTCCCTGCCGGCGGAGTGTTTACCTAAGTTTCGCTTAATGTCGGATGTTTCGGCGAACCGAAAACCCTAAACGCTCTGTCGCCACGGAGCACCGTTCGTTTGAGCAAAAAATTCGATCAGCGTACGAAGTCTCGAGCTGAGAATCCCGGAATCCGCTCGCGCTGTCAATCTAATCACGTGATCCGGCCGACACCTAATCGCCGACTCTTTCCCCAATTCCGAAAGGCCAACGTGCAACATTATACGAAATTCACGGAATTTCGGAGCGGATGGAGGGGAGGAAGATCATCGGTACGGGATTTGTGACTCCTCTGATAGACGTTAAGTCGTACAAAATTGTATTTGACCTATACAACAGGACTGACGAAGAGTTACATGCGATAGGTACAAATCGAATGGGCGAAACGGTTACATGAAAGAACGTCGGGTGTGCTGCCGGCCTCGCAAACGACCTTGTCAAGGACACAGGGTGGGGGTTGGCACTCGAACCGAAACTTGGGCGTCAGACGCCCGGATAAGATACAAACCCGCGGAGAAATTACAAAGCGACATACAAACGCACCTTTTTCAAAAGACGTGCCCTCGCAAAAATCCTCGCAAAAAGACCAATCAAAAAATATGAATCGACTCTGGACGCTAACCCCTCCACTCATCGACCCTTCGGCGCGTCATCATCCGCCGTATCGTCCGTACTAACGTACATCCCGGAATCGAGCTGGGTAGAAACGAAGTAGAGAGTCTAGACCCTGCCATCGACCCGTTAATTGTAAATATATCTGTTTTCCTAATTCCTAAGCATCTCGTTCGCGCTTCCTTCGAGCGTCGCGTCATCTCGTTTACAATGCACTGCCAATGATCGGTTGGCTTAAACGAGATTCCGGTCTAAGAGGGTGCCGAACAGATCTGTGCCGACTTGAAGGAGGCCCGGGCTATTGGCAGTAACATCGTAGTCGAAGTTGTCGAAGGGCATCATGGCGGACGAGGGTGAGATCAGCGAGCCGGCCGAGCTCAGCATCGGCGTCATCAGCTGTTTCCTGACGACCGGGCTGAACTGGTCCAAGGACGATATCGTCCCGTTGCTCGGACACTGTGGCACCATCTGATTGTCGAGCTCCACGCTCAGCGGGCTCGTCAAATCCTTCTGTTCCAGCATCGAAGGCACGCTGCGAGAGTCGAGCATGGCGTCCTGGAACGGAAATACATGTTAATGACAGTTCCGCTGAAGCGAACCGTTCGAGATATGCAAAGCCGAGGCGAAGTTAGAACGTGCTCGAACGTTTGACGGACAACTTCGGGAGACCGTTGGTGTATCGCTATCGTTCGTTCGCGGTCGCTTCCGTTCAAACGCCATCGTGTACACTCGATAATATGTAATATAGGTTTAAAAACCGCTTTACTGACGAACCGCTTACATGTGTAATCGTACCGTAGCGTTCGGTCATATTGAGAGATGAGAGAAGAAAAAAGTAAAATTAAAAAATAATACGTTTTAATAACAATAATACCGACAAAACGATTATTTCTTAACAAATAATTTAATTGCTGGATAAATGTTTTAATTAACCCATTAACTGCCACATTTGTTTTTGACACTTTTGGCCGGATAAGTTGTATATATGCACAGAAGATTGTATAACAGTATAATTATATAATGGAGATCGTGGCAGCTAATGGGTTAATAGATACATTTTTAAGAAAAATTATAAATTGAAAAAGAGTATGTTTTATAATAATAATAATAATAATAATAATAATAATAATAATACGGACAAAACGATTATTTTTTAATTTTTCTTCTCTAATGTCTCATATGACAAAACCGCTATGGTATTATACACTCGACACTGTTCGTCTATTTTCGGGACTGTACCTCGCTTACGCTTACAACTGCTGCGTTAGGGGAGAGGATTGGGAAGTTGCAGAGTGCGGCCGAGAAATGAGTGATGATACGTACGCGCTGATGTTGCTCAAGGACGATATAGAGACTGTTTGCGGTCTTGCGCAATGTTCTTAGCCGGTGTGAATCATTGAGTGCCGGGCAAAAAAGTAACGGTACTCGCAGCGATGCGAGAACAATTTACGACCGTTGACGTTTCGATTCTTCAAAGTTAGCGTGCGCGAGCGAACCGCGACATGGACACCCGAGAGAGACCCATTGTATAACTATCTGGCACTGTTACAATACTTACGCCGCGCATTATCGATCACGTGTATCGACAGCGAAATCGATCAATGTTCAGTCCCGCAATTAACCGATCGTAAAAGCCATCGAGGAAAAATTTTATGATTTCGATGACGTAATGAAGACGCAACGGTCTCGTATCTCTTAAGGTCAACGAGACGTGCCGAGGTTGATATTTACCTTTCGTGACGGTCGACCGATGCGATCGAGACGTCACGTTTGATCGGTGATAAGAATGATGCAGGGACATTAGGGATGACGAGAGATAAAGGGTCCGGATAAGGGGGGTACAGAACGTAACGCAGCAGAAGATTTTGGCGATTCGATGTTCAATGTTCAATGTATTTCGACAATATTCAATCAACAATTTCATATACTTTGTATTTTGTGTACATAACGTGGCGTTAAACGAGGTCGGACACACGGCCATCAAAAACGACCGCAATGATTAATAGTTAATAGTAACTTCACCCTAAACGCGTCCATTCCTATTCTGGCGCAATCGATTATCGGCCGAACTGAGCCTAAAAAAAAAGAAGAAGAAGAAGAAGAAGAAACTGTCTATTCGCTATCCAAAACACGCCTTCCTTTACAGCCTGTCCCTTTCTCAGTCTCTGCATTCAGCCGCTTACTCCGCGCACGCATACATAACCTCAATTACTGTAACCTTCGACGTCCGCGAGTCCGCAGCAGAATTCGTTTCCCACCGGTTAGAGTAAAAAATCGACCGCGAACGAGAGACCAGGTCGGAACGGTTCCTAGACCCTCGGGACAGCTGCCCTGGGCCTTTCATCAGCGCACGTCCCGACGGGATCGTCCTTGAGACTCGCATGCCGAAGAGCCGCGCGACCTACGACCGACGCGGTCGGCCTCCCGATATCAATCGTCCTACAAGCCCGAACGTTATCCTGGAAGACAAGAGAACTGCGAGACCACCGCCGTGGCACCTTCACGTGGAGATCGTGCTCGCAATGCCCTTGGACGGCTTCGGCTTCGCTAAGCAAACGTATCCCGCACTCACGTCGCAGCCGGAGACCAGGAGATTCATGAGTACGCTGCTACAAGGCGGATTGCGAGGCGAACTCGTCCCGTTCTGCATGATTATCTGCATCTCGCTGTCCGTGCTAAACGCATTCTCCCCGCCCCCGCCGCCTCCTCCCCCGCTGTCGGCGTCGGCCTCCTCCTCCAGCCGCCTGCCGGCGACCTTGGCCTCCAGCTGGCGAGCGGCGTTCTTCAGGTCGCTCCTGGAGTCGACGTAAGCGGCCCTGGGAATCGTTTGTTGGGAGACCAGGCGACGCAGGAGTTGACTGCCGGTCATGTTAGATGACCTTCGGAAGGAGTCCTTGCTCAGGAGGAGCTGATCCTCCAGGCGGAGGGATATGTTTCGATTCGAGGCCGCCTCCTCGCACTTGATGCGCTTGTTCTCGCTGACGGAGTCCGTTGGCGTGTGAATGCGCTTCGTTGGACGTTCCGTACGGTCGGACTTTGATGACCAGCGGGTTGAGTCCAGTGTTGGATCTGCGGGCGACGAGAGTGGGCGATAAGTACGCTTGATGGCGGGTTAATACATTGGCGTGTGAAAGAGTCGGAGTGTTGGGCTAAGTCAATTTTGATTATTGGATAAAGAGGAGGTATTCGGAGGTTGTAACTAGAAACGTGCAAAAGGAAGAGTGATTTAATTAAAATAATTGTCATATATACGTATATCAAGTCTTAACATGGCAATTAATGTAAGAAATATATAAAGTTTAAAACTTAGGTGTATTGTAGAATATTAGAAAAAATTAAGAGGTAATTATCCCGTAGAGTTACACCACTTACTTTTCCTAGGTATCTGACCGAGAACTTGTGCGGGATTTACAAGGCCACCCCCATGATCGTTGTACCTTCTCTGCGTGATCTGATCAGTCCGCAATAATTGTGCGAGGCTTGAATCGGATCCTCGTTCTTCTCGCTCGTCCACGAGCCTGAAATTAAGACACACACGTACAATCTCATCACACAACCACGCGACCCTCTTGACCTAAACCACTTCCTGTCTCAGAACCCACCATTTCGAGGATCCTTTGTCGTCAGCACCCCACATGACCATGTCGTCGCTAATTAAAAGTTCCAGGGCTTCGTCCTGGTCAGACATCGGTATGTAGGGCGCCCGTAGGGCTAATTCATCGTCGCCTATACTGTCGCTGATGCCTAGCATCAACATTTCATCCTCTGACAGGCATTCGGCTCCGCTACCGCCGGTCGGACTGCCTAACGAGTCGACACTCCTCTCTGGACTCTAAAAAGCGAATCATTCAATGAGACCATCTCTCACAGTAATCAAACTTGCAGATACCGCCATGTAAATGTCTATATCAATGTCTGTAAGAATGTCTGTAAGAATGTCTGTAAGAATGTCTGTAAGAATGTCTGTACGAATGTCTGTACGAATGTCTGTACGAATGTCCGTACGAATGTCCGTACGAATGTCCGTACGAATGTCCGTACGAATGTCTGTACGAATGTCTGTACGAATGTCTGTACGAATGTCTGTACGAATATCTATACGAATATGTATACAAATGTGTATACAAACGTGTATACAAACGTGTATACAAACGTGTACACAAATGTGTATACAAATGTATATAGAACTGTGTGTACAAATATGTATACGACTGTCCATATGAATGTCTATACCAAAGCCTATACGAATCCTTTCAATCTATCCGATCTGCCTACCTGACTATACTTGGTGAGAGCCGGAGACACGGAATTAGGATCTATGCTGCATGGACTAGCCGGCGAGTCTCCGTACATGAACGGATCGCTGTCGGCCAAAGGATCTCCCATGCTCTTCGTCCTCGTCGAGTCTCCCAACTCCGCTCCCTTCAGAGACTCTCCCAGGTCCGTTCCACGCAATTCCGGCGTGAGCGTCTCGCTGGGGCTCAGGAGAGGACAGTAATTGTCATTACCCAGGATGAACTCGTCCAACATGTCGGACAGGAAGGGAGTATCCTCCAGAGGGACGCAAACGTCGCCAGGAGTAGGCGCAAGATGCGTGAGGTCCTCCGGCTCGTCCTTCAACACTGCAACAATTCACAGGTCATCCTCCGAGCTCGCCGAAGATCCAAACTTCGTCTCTGGTACGCGCGATCGAATCTTACGACAATTTACGGCCGATTTCCGGCGGAGAGCCTCTGTGAAACTTACTGTCCATTTCCGTCCGCTGGAAATAAACCTCGACTTCGATTCTCGGCGCGCGTCACGCGTCGTCGCCAACTTTTCACCCGACGCCCACGTGTTCTGCGCGATATCGCGAAGACTCCCGTCGCCTGATTTTTCGACCGTATCTCCCCCACACGTCATCGATCTTTGATCTCGGCGTCGGTCGATGCTCGTCAGAGCGCGCGATCTCAGAAAAACCCCAGAAAAAAATCGAGTCTACGTAGCGAGTGACGCGCGTAGTTCCATCGGCGTGACCTTGAAACCGTAGTTTGATACGCTTGAAGCGAATTCTGTTTCGGGATGCGCGATTGAAGCCCGTAATCCCATCAGCGTGACCTTGAGACGTTAGTTCGATACGCTCAACACGAAGCCTGTTTGAGAATTCGTCACCGACGCGCGTAGTTCCACCGGCGTGACCTTGAGACATTAAGTCGATACAGTCGATAGTCTG
The DNA here is from genome assembly GCA_914767735.1 of Anoplius nigerrimus. Taxonomy (NCBI): domain Eukaryota; kingdom Metazoa; phylum Arthropoda; class Insecta; order Hymenoptera; family Pompilidae; genus Anoplius; species Anoplius nigerrimus. The sequence continues at coordinate 2,120,824 of OU612086.1, forward strand.
CTACAGGATCCACGATCGACGGCGACCAGAGACGAAGCACAACGCCAACATCGACGATACACACTGGTTAGGCCTGGCTGATCCTCGCTGAACGTCAGGAAGCCCTTGTTCATGTCCTCGGTACGAGGCGCAAAGATGCTGGCCGTGGCAGTTTGCGGCGCTGGTCTGCAAGGTATATCCTGCTGAGGCTGAGGACTGACACTGGCCAGCGGCGTGAACAAATGCCTGGTGACCGTCTGCGGCCGATTCCGACGCACTGCTTCCGGATCGTACTCCAAAGCAGGCTTGCCCTGAAGAAAGCAACAACCACCGTCAGCTCACACCCAGGTTCCAGCGAACTTATCACATTCCAAATCTGATCGATCCTAGGGACCTCGCATTGTACCTGGAATATGAACTCCGTCTTCCGGGTAGGTCTCTTCCTGACCGGCTCCTCGTTCTCCTTGAGCACCTCCTCCAGGGACTCCTTGAGCGACTGGATGCCGGTGAAGCTCTTTTCTGCGACTGGGACCGGTCTCGGGAAGGTTTGATCCTTCCGCGAGCCGCCCTCGACCTTGACCGGCTCCCGCTTCGCGTCCTCCTCCTCCTCCTGGTCCCGTTCCTTGCGCTTCGAGTCCGGATTCGACGATCGGAAGATCGAGGCCGTCACCGCCAGCGGCCTTGAGCGATTCTCTTGAAGGATCTGCGCCTCCTGCTGAACGACGCTGGCCGCGAACGGATGATCCTCGATCTCGACCTCGGCACGTGGTTGGAACTTGTCCTCCGTGGTCGAGTCCGGCGAGGCTTGAACTATCAGCGGCGGCGGCGAATCGGCGGAAATCGAGATGGTCGAACGTTGATCCTCCTTCAGGACGTTTGAAGACTCGCGCGCGGCCAATTGGCGCGCACTGTAAACCTCATCCTCGTGCTCCACGCCGCTGAAATCAAAATGTCAACGGCCTGGTCACGTACCTGCCTCGCCTCGGCTCTCACGACCTCCGTTTACGGATTATGTAAAGCGGTGTCGTGGACAGTGTAAGGTATAGAGGCTAGAAACTGTACGCGAAATTTTGGTGCTACCGTGCTCGGCGCTCAGAACGCCACTGACAGCTGAACGCTGTCAAACGCCTATGAACACTGAAATATAGTTTGGACTCGGAGAGGTACCGTTTGAATCCTGTGAAAATCGGAAATGAATTTCTGTTGACTCAGGTCGAGAGACACGGAAATGTTGAAATCAGAAGAGTGACACAGGTGAACTTCAAAAGTGTCACACTGTCAATACCTAAAACTTGTGTCCCTATGAGTCAAGTTGACGTGACAGCTATTTAAGCCAGACGACACATGTCTTGGTGGGCTGTTTCCAGTCTACTTTATTGTTAATTTTATGGCTTCACGTATGTATTACGTATGTTACGAAGTTGCAATGAAAATTTATACTGCCCTCATTATTGTTGTATACCAGTCAACTGTACATCAACATCTTAGCCAAACATCGGTCGTAAAGCATTGTCCCATTGAAACTATCTCATTCATCTACTTCCCGGTGGGCTGTTTCCAGTCTACTTTATTGTTAATTTTATGGCTTCGCGTATGTATTACGTTAGAAAATTGCAATGAAAATTTATACTGCTCTCATTATTGTTATATATCAGTCAACTATAAGGCATCAACATCTTAGCCAAACATCGATCGTAAAGCATTGTCCCATTGAAACTATCTCATTCATCTACTTCCCGGTCGAGCGCACTTAACGACAAGCGGCGAAACACTAAAAATAGAAAGTAATTACGTAAACTCGACGCAGTTATGCCGCGGAAATAATCGTCTAGCGTTTGCGGCGATAGAAAGCAGCCACTGTTTCGAACCCGGGTATCGATACCTCGGAGCTCGTTCAATTTTACATAACGGCAAACGTCATAGCCTGACCCTAATTCCAGATCAGTTACCCTATGCAAAGTGCAACAAGTAGCCGCACCCTCGATCCCGATTCGCGGATCGAAAATTAGAGTGATCTAGGCCACTGTCCTTAGCCGTTTCCACGTTGTTCGATCGACGGCCAAAGGATTTATCGTCCAAGCCTCCGATCGAAAGAAACGCACTCTCCGATCGGCACGTCGTTGCACTTGCCAGTTTATATGCTAATGCACAGTGTGTATCGCACGCTGCACCAGTTGCGAATTACGTAACTATTTTCGATACGCGGCCGCAGACGAAAATTGGCGGGAATTAATTCGTCAGCTTCGGTTAGGACACTTGGCGAGCTGACTCGGCGAGCTCGAAAAATTTATCCACGTGGCAGGCCTGTCACTTCGTACGTTCGTCATGTCCAGGTTCCGACGATTGGACGATGGTTTAACAGCTTTTTTTGAGGTTAGAATTGTGCACGTTTCGTGTAGGTTGAAGTAGGTGGAGGAGGATCATTTTTGGACGATCGTACTTGGGCGAGCACTTTTGAGGTTAGGGGATTGAAATTGAATGCCGGCCGTTCTTTTCGGACTGAACTTCAAAGCGATGTTCTTATCGGGGTTACTGATTAGAAGAGTTTAGTTTACGCACTTCAGAGTCGTGAAATCGTATCAAATATCCTTGTGATAGTTATTAAATGCATTGTTCTACGTTAAGTGGAGCGTTTATTTTGAAAGTGGTGTAAGTTCATATTTAAAAAAAAATGAGGTGTCATATAATTTATGATTAACGTCGTGTAAACGGTTTATTTATCATATTTAATTTTTTTTAAATAGAACTTACACCACTTTCAAAACAAATGGTCCAAATTTTGAAGGACGGTGAAATTTTAGATACCGGTTTAAATGAGGTTCGTGAGCTGTTTCAGAAAATGGAATCAATTTTTTGTTGAATTTATTGGGCGTACGGTTGAGATTTATCTTTAACGGACGTAGTAAGTATTTTGTTCCAACTGTTGTGGCTTTAATCGTGACATGTCGCATGCGAGATTTAGGAACTGAAATTCAGCGTCGACCATGTCACCAATTGAAATGAATATCCCTCTGATCTATTCTACTTTAATTAAAGACAATCATCTTTAACAGACGCAGTAAGGCACAGAACGCTTTAAACCCACCATACTTGACACGCTGCGCGTACTATAGATATAAGATCGCGAATTTAACGCACCAAGTTTCGAGCAGAACGACGTTAACGACCCTTCAACTCTAACTTGCTGAAACAAAGTGATTGACCTCAGCGGTAACTATTTCGTCCCAAATCTTGACAATTTTCGCTTCACGACACGTCACACACATTTCAGACGTAGCAACTCGAATCCTTGCACATAACAAACAATAATTTTAAAGGTTTTGTAAGTCCATTTAAAAAAAATGTAATATCGCCATAAACAAACCATTTACACCACGTCAATCATAAATTATATATCTAATTTCTTTTAAATATGAACTTACACCACTTTAAAAATAAACAATCCGTATCTTCAGTTCTATTAGCTTCAACCGTTTATGTCATCCAAAACTTCCATCGCTCCAAAACTTGACACGTTCCACAAGTATGAACTATACTAGCGCGAATCTCATCACCGACTCAGATTAAGGTCTGTCCAACTGTATGCCAATGAAACTTCGATCATTTCTGTAGCTGTCGTGTCCGAAAATCTCGATCATCGTCCCGCGAAATTCGACGTTCGCGCTCGTCCGACCGAAATTCGAAACTCGTGCGTTAAAGGAAATCGATGACTCTCAGCGATTCTCTTCCGAGAGATCCCGACCTCGAATCATCGGCCTCGTCGCGCATCGCGCCACTTTTCTGCCGACGATCCCTTACGCCACTTACGTTTTCTGCCCGACGGGTCCTGACCCGCTCGAGTTTGCTCGCTCGTATGAGAAAATCGAGAGAGCACATGGCCAATGCTCTCTCTCTCTCTCTCTCTCTCTCTCTCTCTCTCTCTCTCTCTCTCTCTCTCTCTCTCGCATGCTGCAATCGCGAGGCATCGACTTACGTAATGGGCCAGTCGTTTGATCGAAACTCATCTTTCCACTCCCGCCTCGACCGGCAAAACTTTCCTCCTCTCGAGTCTAATGAATCAGAACACTCTGAACGCAGCGAAAGGATACGGTCTTTAACGTTAGATCTACCGAGGATTCTATTTATGTTCTTAGTTTATTATATGTGATTTTTGTCGGCATTTCAGATATGTTGACAGAATGCCATGTGGGAGTTAATTGAAAATGTGATACTCGTATTTTCAGTTAATTTGTCTGAAATGTGCCTGAACTGTCGGGATGAATTATTTATCTACTTCAATGAGTGCTATAGAATATTTTAAGGAATTGAATGTATTATCGGAGAAAAGTCGTTGTATTATAGACATGGTGAAATCAGCATTTTTTACTCGTAAGTAGTTTTAGAGTTAATGCTGCAATGTGAAGTGGAAGTCAGAGTAAAAGGATATCTACTGATTTTACGCCAACATGCTTTGCTAATCTGGAATTAAATTGCGGACCATTTCCCTGAAATTGTGGGATGCGAAATTTGTGTGAAGTCAGTGAGAATCGGTGGTAATACGTAAGCTTGGCGAAGTGATTTTTAGATAGAGATAATGGCGAGTCTCAAGTATAAAACACTGTAATTTTTGTAATCATCATTTTGCATAAAATATGAGCATTTACGACTTTAACTGAAAACTGCATTCTGAATCCAGTTTAGCATAGTGCCTATTTATTTAGAATGCTGTCATTTTTGGATCCATAACTCTGCATCAAGCTATTTACACTTATGGCCTTAACTGAAAATTGCTTTTTCAATCTACTTTAGCATACTGTCAATTTGCCTAGAGTACCGTTATCCTCGTAATAATGATTCTCTCTAATATACCCATTTAGTCTTGAACTGAAAATTGTTTTCTCAGCCTACTCTGGAACACTATCATTTCTCTAATAACGATACTACACGTTCACAACTGAAAATTGCTTTCTGTCCGGCTTAACGATCGAAAATGCCTGACTCGCCATTTCAGCACTCAAGATCCCATACCGAACTCAGGGACTAATAGATCTCTACGGAAACGACTTTCTCGGGGAAACTCGATGAATCGACGATGAAACGTCTGTTGCACTCCTTTCTGCGCGCCGAAAGTTGCGTCCGATTTATCGAGCGGCGATCGATTTTAAATTAAGGCTGACCGCGAGTAATTTATTCCCTCACGTTGCTCGATCGAAGGAAGGAGGTTATCGCGGGGGTTAAGGCCGTAACTTCGACGATGCTCGAGGAACGGAGGAAAAGTCGTGCGCAAATGGACGTCAAACTGTCGGCGCAGTGGCTGGCAATTTTTTTTTTTCCGAAACGAGGACGGCTCTCAATAAAACTGATCGCTGGCCGCTCGACGAAACGGCACAACATGCCGGGCGATAAGAAAGTTTATATCCGAACTGAATCTGTCCAGAAGACGATTACGCGCGACGCCCGTCGGGCCTCGACCTTGAAAGCCCGCCATCGTTCCGCGTTTAATTGCACTCGTAACGTCGGTAATCCGGATTACGGAAACGGTTCTCGGAATGTTTATGCGACATTATCATTCAACTTTTAAACGAGCCAACAATAGATGGCATTCGTCACTGGTGTGAAATTGGAAAATAAAACAATTTTCTATACGTGTCAATTTACATTAAGCTAGTAACATCTAATACTGTTTATGCGATACTACCGTTAACTTTTAAATGACTCAACAATAGATGTCATCCACACTGAAGAAAGATAGACCCATAATTCACTTTTCTATTTGCGTCAGTTAACATTAAGCTAAAAACATCTAATAAAGCAATATCAACATATAAAACAAGTCTCACAAAATCAGTACCCAATCCAACTCAAGCTCAACTACCGAGCCACCGTCTATATCATTCCCATCGTTCCCATTCTCCCTACGGTTAGAAAAAATGAAATCTAACTGACCTCAGCAGCTTTAATTACCCAACTCTCCGTAACGCGAGCCGTACGAAAACAGCGTTCGACTCGTCATACTCCCACCTCGAAATCCACAGATCGGACTCCATCGACGCGCGTCTCTCCTACCGTACGGTCATTAAAGATCGCTGTTCGGGAAAACGTTCTTCGCGAACATTCATCGTAGATGCGTCCATGCGACTGGAGACGAGCGCTAACTGACTTTAACCGGTCGCAGCGGCTCGGTAATTGTCGCAAATTGACCAGCGGGGCCCCAAATGCACGTTCGAGCACAGTGGGCAGCCCCCCCCCCCCCCCTCTCACCCTCCCTCCCACCGTCTGGAAGTGTGCGTGTCACGAACGTGTCACACCATCCGACCAGCGAATGGGATGCAAATGTGCGAGTAGCACAACGCACGTACACGCATTACTTGAGCGAGCCTTCGTCTTGTATTTACATATGCATGGACCCATTACGTTGACACGAGCTGACGTACGGAGGTGTGCGCATATGTGTGTGAGCGCGAAAAAATATACGCACTCGTATGCGCGGTTATGCACGCGTGCCAATGTGTACGTACGTATGTATATAGTACATGAAAGTAGGCGTACCCGTCGAACATGAGAATATTGTGTACGTGTGCATTTATATATATGTTTATAGTACATGAAAGTAGGTGTAAGCTGAACATGAGAAATACACTTTCGTTTATCGAACGAATAAGCACCGGACTCGAATTTCTTCCAGCGAGAGAAAAAGCGCGTGCCGCGGGTAGCCAGAATGGAAATTGCGAACGGTAACCCTTCCGTCAGCCTCGCTTCCGCAATTCATAGCCAATTCCGGCCGTCATTATACAATGCCTTACGCGCGCGTTTATGACGCGTAGCGCTGCCAGTAATGTCACGTGCGTATTCGCCGACGCTTGCGGTGCTTAGGTGCAAATGCGACGCCGCGACTGGCAAACGTCTGTTCGTTATTTGCGGTTTACAATAAGCGGTTACGTAATTACATGGGCCACGTGCGAGCGTGACACGCTTGCGCGAGTTGACGCGGCCGAGAAAGAAGCTCGTGAGATGACGCGTAAGAGGAGTCGATGGTTCGCGCCTAACTTTGCCTTTCTATTGGCCCGCGCTCGATCCTTGACATCTGCGCTTTGACAGGCGAACACAGTTCGTACTCGGTTTCTTACTTCCGTTCGGCTAACGAGTACTAACTCGGCAACCTATATTCCCCTCGTCATTCGTACGCGTCTAATTCCGCATGCTCGAACGTAGGAAGCTAAACACCTGTCACGCGGACACGCCGATTCGTCAAGGTTTCCGATAACGCGGCGATCATCGATCACACACCTACAAACAACCTGCTTAACACGTTCCGGATGGCGTCGGTCCCTGGAGACCGTCAGCGAACTTCCGTTCAGTCGGCGTCGGTTGCCGGGACCGACACTATCAAGACAACAAAATAAATGTGTGATTTTAATTAAAATTTATGAAAACATTCTAAACAAAAATATGGTTTGGATTTACATGTATTAAAAAAAGTGACGACGTTTATGGTTGAATTTCTCGCTGTGCTGCGTCCGAATAGTTTTGTTTAGAATGTTGTAACAAATTTCATTGAAATTAGACATTTATTTAGTTTCCTTGATTCCACGGCGCGCAACGTGTTAAGGAAAATCAGAAGGTCGCGCGCACCGAGAGCGGAAAAAGAATCAACTGTCACGGACGATGACCCCGAATATAACCGAGTCACTCGCGCACGCCATTGATATCGTCACGTGTTGCATTCCGAATCTGCCGGCAGTGGTTCGCTGGAACACGTGGCGCAAAAAAGCATTTCGACTATCCAGTGTACTGTCACTGGTTTCGTCGAATGAACAATATGAGAAACGCTCGACCGTTAATCCCCCCGAAAACGATCCGCCGAAGTCAGCCGGCTAGCCGCGAATCGGTTTCTGTTATATGCAGGTTAAATATTCTCAATCTGCTGACAGTGGTTCGCTGGAGCACGTGGTGCCAAAAAATATTTCCACCGACTATCCAGTGTACTCTCACTGGTTTCGTCGAATGAACAATATGAGAAACGCTCGACCGTTAATCCCCCCAAAAACGATCCGCCGAAGTCAGCCGGCTAGCCGTGCATCGGGATTGTGTTAGGTGCAGGTTAAATATGCGGCCGGTATCGTTAAAAATAGAGTGACGGCCGACCGCCGACCGCCGGGTTTACTACTTGTGCAATCGAGCACGTGGGAGAGAGCCACAACGAACGGCGTCCCTACCGATGGAAGCACTTTCAGAGGCCAGGCCTCGCTGCCCACCCACTCTCCCCTCCCCCTACCTGCCCCCTTCTGATGGCCCTCCGCAACAAATTTTCCGCCCACGTCAGTCCCTGCCGACACCCTTCTCGGATCTCACGCCTCGCGAGCCCGAGGTCTGGCAACGAATTTGGCACGTACCTGCCACCGCCCCCTCCCCACTCCACTTCTTCCACCCCGCAAGCTCTTGAATGTCTCTACGCCGCCTCACGTGCGGTCAGCTGCGTGCGCGCGCACCGTGTTCGCGCGGCCGAACGCTGGCGAACGCTGCCGATCGCGGCTGAGCCGAGCGCACGAACCGATCCCCGTCGGCGCCAGTGCGCATGCGCGCCAGGCTAGGCATGCATCTACGCGGCCCGTTATCGTCACTAACGCGCGTCAATATTTGTCTCTATCTGGCCTGACGCGCGTCTATGATTTTTTTTTACCGCCTATGCGCTTCCGTCTTCCACTTTGACAAGTGTGTTGGAGTACGTACGAGTGTAGGGTGCGTGTGTGTGTGGGGGTCGTGGGTTGTTTGTCGTTTTGGGGTGTGGGTTCGGATGGATTTATATGTTCGTAACGTCGATATCGGTGGCTGTTTGCGTCTCACACGGGTGGCGAGGAGCCGAACGCGAGAAAAGGGACCGTCGTCGGTACTAATATTAGACCGACTTGCCTTGCACGCTGAATATTTACTTGCGTTTGCCAATTGAGAGCGTGTGACGACAGCGGCGCATCGGTGAATGGAACTCGCGGTCGCAATCAATCGAAGGCAAAACACATCGGCCACCAAGGATTTCTAACGGAGCTGTACGGAGAAGTGAACCTTTGAATGCCGGAAAGTGCGAGTTTCTGAGGACGCGGGTTATAAATGACGAGAGCGAAACTTTATCCGATGCGTGACGAGCGTGGAAATTTTCCCCGACGCGTGGCGTGTATCGCAATTGTTACGGAGTAGAATCTCGCGATAAGCGATCCATTTTCCTCAAAACGTAAATCGGATCTACATTCCTTTGCCTAAGAGAAAGTAACCTAAAGATTGACAACGAAAATTACGATTATCGCCAACATTAATATATGGAATTTTTGCCGAGTTATTACGGAATAGAATCTCGCGAGAAACGCTCAAACATTAAACGTAAATCGGATCTACATTTCTTTCCCCAACAAAGTAATTCAAACATCGACAACGTTGATCGAGATTATTACCAACATTAATATACGAAATTTTGTCCGGGTTTAAGAGCAACTCCCTCGTCCCGAACGAAAATGAACACTGCAGCAATAAGAGCGACTTAATGCTGCTTCGACAGCGATTTTTCGCGAACCGAGCCCACAGTCCGGCAAACGTCCGTGGCGGTTGAAAACTTGGCGGATGCCGACGCGTATCAAAGAGCAGCCGACCTCTTATCTGCCGCAAAAGGGGGTTCGTCGTTCCTCCGCAGTTCTCCGATTTAGCAGCGCCACGCGGCGTTACGTAACGAGAAACTGAGCCACGATAAGCGCCCCGAGTAATCTTGGATCGAACGTCGCGAACGAACGTGTATGCGTGCGTGCGTGCGTGCGTGCGTGCGTGCGTGCGTGCACGGGGCAGGAAACGTTCGCGTTCCCGGGCCATCTTTCAATTAATTTCGCCGTCGAATTAATTCGCGGACGCGCCCCTCCGATCCATCGATCAATACGCAGCCAGGAAGTCGTCGCGCTGACGCACGATATCGAACGGAAGGTAGACCGAGGAGATTGAATCAACAGGTTATGCCGTTCGAGCTCCCGTGAATGGATCCATCGATCGCGATCACGTGCGATCGCCAGGCCGAGAAATGCACTAAACGACGTGTCCTCCGCTCGTTCCACATGATTAATCGACGCCCACGCTTCCGTGTTTCCTCGCTAGTCCGTCGTCGTAGAGTCGGATATACCGAATTTCGAAAACGGCACCAAATTACGAGGAGCAGGATCTTTCGACTCCTAATTCGCGCACAGTTCGGTAGATGATTAGGATAGAATCTGTAGATGGTTAGGACAGAATCTGTAGATGGTTAGGACAGAATCTGTACTTGGTCGTTGTAAAGTCGGATATACCGAATTTCGAAAACGGCACCCAAATCACGAGGATCAGAATCTTTCGACTCCTAATTCGCGCACAGTTCAGTAGATGATTAGGATAGAATCTGTGGATGGTTAGGACAGAATCTGGTCCTAGGCAAGATTACCTTTCTTGGCCAGCTTCTTACTCGCGGACGCGCGAGAATCGAAGCGGGTTCGAAGCGGGTTCGAAGCGTATTCGAGTTCCGAGCGTGTTCCGAGACACTCGAGAGGAACGGAACTGGCACTCGGACGGACTGTTAGAAGCACTGGCAGCGACGCCGCGGCACGAGGCACTGCCAAGTTGCACCGTTGCAACCAATAGAGGAACCCCACCGCGCCGCGCGCCTCCGACATTTGATTTGCAAATCGCGATTTCGCGCGGCCGCCACTCACTCTCCTCCTCTCTCTCTCACTCTCTCTCGCTCTGTATGCGCTCTCGCCTTGAAGACGGACGGCAGGAATTTTTCGACGCGCTCGGCCGCGATTCGTCGCCAGCGCTAATGGCGCGAACATTGACGTTTGAGAACTGATTTATTTGGGGATGATGCTGGATTCGATTGGTGATGAGGGTGGAGTTAGGGGAGGTTTAGGTTTGGGTCAATTTGAAGTTTTTCGGGTTTAGTTGTTGAAGAGTAGAGTAGATTAGAGGTTCGAAGTAAACGAATGATTTGGTTTGTGTTGAGATGAGTGAATATTTTGGTACTTTAAGTTGTATATGGATAATGGGAGTTTCAGGGTTTTGGAGGAATTTGAGTTGCGGTAACGTTTGATATGTTCAGAGTGATTTTAATTGTTGGAGAGTGAAGTAGATTTGCTGTTGGTAGTATAGAAATTGCTTAATTTGTGTCGAGATGAATAGGTCCACTTTTATAACTTTATATTCATATGAATATGTGAGGGGACTTTTGAAGTGATTTTTCAGTAATTTTAATTGTTGAAAAGTGGAGTAGATTAAGAGTTTGAAGTAAAGGAATGGTTTAATTTCTATTGAAATTAAGTAAGTCCTTCGGTATTTTCAATTAATACGAATGGATACTGGTAGTTTTAGGGTTTTGAAGTAGGGTAGTTTAGAATTTTGTGTCACTGTTAAATTTCAATTTTTCCGCCTGTTTTACATGTTGAAGAGTGGAATAACTCGAATGTTAAAAGTAAAGAAACAATATCACCGACTTTGTATTAATTCCAATCGCCGGAAAGCTCGCACTGAGTGAATTCACTTCTCAATCAAAGAAACCGTGTCGATCGCCACAGCTCACATAATTCCATCACAATACCAACGAAACTCTCTATTTTAACGCCATAACTTGGCCCGGCATCAATAATTATGAAACCGACCGACACGAAAAATTCAGCGCTAACCCAGCGAATCCATTCCGCCGCTCTGAAATGCTACAATAATTCAATCTCGTATCGCCTTTCGTAACGGGCAAGCACACGCATATCCAACTCAGCCTCAACAAAAAGCACGTTGACCAATTTCCAAAACGCGGAAGTCCGCGATCTATTTCTCACTCGCTTGGCCAATTTACAACTTGCCCGCTATACGCTCGAAAACAAGCCCTACGAAACGGACCTGCGACCAAATCTGTCCGTCGCATCAGCCGCCGAAACGGAAAATTGCGTTCTCTCGATGGACGAAGGCGACCGATTCGCACCGCGCACTGTCTTACGCCGATAAATCCGAGGATTCGGGATAAACTCGCTAACTCGCCCACCGGACTCGCGGCCGTGTTGTGAAAGACTTCGCGGTGGGTGGGGTTGAAGTTACGAGCCAGATCGTTGAACAATGTTGTTGAAGCGTCGCGTCACTACGGTGTCGAGTAAACGAGTAGAGGACGATGTGAGATGGCAGATGAGCGAGAGAGAGATAGAGATACAAAGAAAGAGAGGGAGACAGCGAGCGACAGAAGAAGAGAGGGAGAGAGAGAGAGAGAGAGAGAGAACTGAGAGAGAGAGAGAGAGAGAGAGAGAGAGAGAGAACTAAAAGAGAAGGGAGCAGAGGTAAGAATGGAGGGAGCGAAAGAGGAGAGGGACCAGCATCGCCTTCCGGATCGCGAAACGAAAATATACCGGTGTCTCTCCCACGTTTTCGCATTCTCCCCCTCCCAATCCCCCCCCCCTCGAAGTTGCGCGCGCGGTTCGATGTCCTCTCGCGGCATCGCTCTCGAAATCGGCCGGCGTGGGAGACACATTTTTTTAATTGCAGAAACGCTCATTAAGCCCCCCCCCCCCCACCCACTCCCCCTCCCCCGGACAGATTTTACCCCGATGCCGGCCGGGTTCGCGCGTAATGGGACGTAATTCCGTCCTGGAACCCTTTCGCGGGCGAAAGGGGTTGGCCGTCGGCTCCAATTATACGCAGGAGGCGGCAGAAGGAGGTGGTGGTGCAGGGGTTGGGGGGTGTTCCCGGAAGTCTCGAGCGAAACGTTCAAGTTCGAGGAGAGGGTCGAAGTAAATGTCGGACTCGTCTAAACCACCGGCGACACGTGTAAACGATAATGCGCTCACACTTTCGCCCGAGAAGGAAGGCGGAAGGCGAGGGAGATATTTTGTCGAAATGCGGAGAGAAGGGGTGGGGGGTGAGTCGATCGTCGGACGAAATTCGAGAATTTTTCCCGCAAACCAGGCGATATTTTCATCCTGACGCCGGTCGTTCGCACTTGTTTATCCCACCTGCGCTGCTCGTGTTCGTCCACGGTTGGTATACAGATATTTTCACGTGCGCATAGGTGTGTGTGGGGGGGTGTGTATGTGTGCGGTCCTCCCCCTTTGCCACTTAAGAGCACTCGCGGCGGAAAAAAACTTTATGGTGGCCACGAGGCTCGTAATTTCCTGACGAAGTCGGCGAACTTTTAAAAATACACGCCCGCAACGATTTCGCCTCGATGAAGACGAGGTGGGGGGGGGGGGGGGGGGGGTGAAGAAGATGATGGGAGGGTGCCCATCGGCGACGATTTAATTAGGCAGCGTGTTTCGCTTCGAATCGATCGACCACCCCGGTTTCCATTTCGAACAATTCCTCCTTTTGCCTCTCAATCGGACAAAGCTCGAAGTCTGGAGGGGGCGGGTGGGGTGTAATTGTATCGGAACGTGTAACTATAATTAGGAAAATCGCGGCGCTCGGTGTTACGCAAAAATATTGTTTCGAGTCATCTGATAAAACGAGCGCACTGATAAAAAGCAAAAGAATGAAAAACGGGTGCCATTGTGTTCTCGTATGTTATATTATGCATAGCATGGAAAGTTTTGCAGGAAGGACAGAGACCCGCGGAAGTGCAGTAAGTGTAAATTAAATCGTCATGTTTAAAACATGCGAAGCAGGGAACTTCAGTGGCCATATATCGCGTTGCGGCAGGACATTTGATATTTGTCAAGAACGGTTAAGACTATTAACGTATAGTATAGTAGTTATCGAGACAGCCGCTTTTACTATTCGTATCTGAAGAAGTCTAAAATATGACCCACAATTATCATGATTGTCACCACGCGCTCGAAGATAATTCTCGAGATCTATAGAGTACAATTTTTCTTTTATGGATCCTGTAAGTACTCACTGGCCAATAGAAAACTTTATAAGATACAAAAATCGAGATCCGCCAAGCTCTGAGCAAAACGGGATGGCTCAATTTTATTAAAAAGGAAAGAAGAAAAAAAACAATTCTTAACGGCTTATTGAGACACCGTTACGTCCTTGAAGTATCTGCGAAGCTCAATTTCTTCTCTAATCATCCGCTGTACATGTTACGATAAAAGCGATTACTCCGACGATTATATATAATTACTAGTTAATTTCATAAATATTCAAGAATTCATTACATTTACTTTCTTAATAAATTACTAAACAAATTACTTTCTTAAAAGAAATGAGTGATAAGGAAGATTTAAATAAAAGATTAATTTTGAAAATCATATTGCCAGCCAGGCTTCTTATAAAAAGTATGCCCCAAAGTGTTATACGATTTCCTATCAAAGTGAGATAGAATTTTTAAGTACTTGAAGGATTCTATCGAGTAACTTCAATAACAACCAGCAGTTGTACATATTCACCGTATTAATCACATTTACGCAATAGACTGACGATTACTTATAAAATGAACCGGTAACTATACACAATCACCGGATTGATCCCATTTACCAAATAGACCGGCGATAACTTATAAAATGAACCGGTAATTATACATAATCACCGGATTAATGCCATTTACCATAACGCACGCCCTTCGAAGACACGGTGGACAAGTCCGAGGCTGTATCTTTGGTTCTCGGTAAGGCCGGCGATAAGTTCGGAATGTGGCGAAAGACGATTATTCGACGAGCAGTGCCCGATAACTCTATTCTGGCCTGCGGCAACGACTCGGACGAGAATGCGACGGCCGAGAAGAAGCGAGGCACGAAGAACGAACGTTCGCTGCACCGATCCGTATTCTGCCGCCTCGTGCCAACGTCGGGACGAACAGCTCTGCCCTCGGCGAAGACCATCCGGATGACTACAGAGCGTCCCAAAATAATATTTACAGGTTCGAACGTTAATAACGGAGGGACTCCGATGCTCCGACAAGCAAAAATTAAATCGATCGCTCGTGAACGGTAGATGACCCTTGGTACAACGCAACTGTTTCTTGAATTATTCAAATAATTTTGTTCATAATGACATAATTGTGGGTTCGACAGATTAATTGATAACGAACGTTACGTTTGAAACGTTTCCGACCGAAGCGTAACGCGAGGGACGTACGTAAGGTAGACGTTATTTTTGGGCCACACTGTACGGACGGTGCCTGCATCGCGAAACGGCCATTGTCAATGTGCGTACTGTCATTGTGCAACGGGCAAATATAGAGATCGACGAACCGAAATAACTGGGTCGCTCACTATCGATAAGGGGCTAAATTTAGGAATTGACGAGTGTCAAAAATATTCGCGCCGCGCGATAGAGAGCGGGGAAAAAGAGAGCGGAGAAAAAGAGAGCGAGAGAACAAGTGCGAGCGTTACGTAACGCGTTATACTGCGTACGAGTCGGGCGCCGTTTATGGGACGAATCGTAGATGCGACGATGTCGACGATAAGGAGGTTTATTGCCGCGTAATGAAACTGGAGTACGAGACGATGTAACTCGAGGATAAGCGAGGGATCGATCGATAGTTATTGATCGAAGAGCCTCTTTATGGATGCAGCTATCGTTCCAGAGTCGTCTTAACTCGATTTATGGAACTTGCGTTCGAAGATAAGGATCACAGTTGATAACGACTCTTTCAAGTTTTACCGAATTGCGCGATTACATTACAACGACATCGGTTCATAAACAAAAACACGACCAAGAATGTAATACGGCGACCTTATCCATCATGTCAGTTAGACCGTTTATTTCGAAAGTGATGCAAGTCCGTATAAAAGAAAATTAAATGTCACATAAATAAACTGTTTACACCGCGTTAATCATAAATAATATCTCACTCTTTTTAAATATGAATAATTAAATGTCACATAAATAAACCGTTTACACCGCGTTAATAATAAATTATATATCTCATTTTTGTGTAAAAATAGACTTGCACCACTTTCGAAAATAAACGATGCAATTGTACATCAATGTCGACTACGATTCTAGTGTCCGGAAACGATAACAGTGTAGGTTTCTACCTGTTACGACGTCGATAATTGCCGACGCTTGGTGTCGTTTCACGCAATAAGCGAGAGGAGCGAAAGATTGACAGACGCCAACGACGAAAGTGAACAACGAATTGGAAGCAGGAAGAGCTAAACCACTGACGCATGAACGAGACAAGGACTCTGCCGCAGATAGGAAACTAATCTGCGAAGTCGGCCGTAAATTATCCTGAGAGAGCTTACGACTCCGTCCGCTGATAAATGCAAAAAAAGGACGGCGACCGAGCGAAATAGGGAAGGACGGGAGAGGCATCGGTGACATCTTCTTCAGCGTCAACCGCAGATTCTGAAATAGGTGGAAGGATGGGAGCTGGCAGGATAAACAAGGAAAAAAAAAAGAAGGCGGCATATTAGAAGGTGGGATCTGGATATCGTTTTACGACTATTGAGAGACGATAGCGGAAGATGCCGCTAAGGGCCGAGACTGATAAGGGACACTTTCGAAGTTGACAGCGCGTGATCGATAAATGTGCGTGATGTTTTTTTTTGTAAAAAAAAAAAAAGCTTTATCGGAGACTCGCGGAGAACAATGTCGGGAGATTGTGATCCTAGAGCGAGTTCCGGTTGCCGGCGGACGTTATATTCCGCGGAGGTTTCTTTGTGAGAGATCGTGGACTAGCGGAGAGTTTTGCTGGTGGAAGGTAAGAAGGTCTCGGAGAAAACCGCATGCCGTCTGTAAAACTCGCGGCACCGAGGAACCGGAAACGGTCGGCGAGCCGGTATCGGATGACAACTAGTCCCGAGATACGACTTGAGCGTTTCTTTGGTCGAGTCTGTCGGCTGCAAGGCGAGGTTGTAGGTTGAGATGGTACGATTGTACATAGGGCGATGGCAAGAGATGTTCAGGCATTTTAACTGGATTTTATGTAATTTTTGAGATTTTGAGTGAGATCTGCTTTGAGACGATGATAAGAGGCTTACAAGCAAAACAATGAATATTTAGGTGTTCAACTTTGAATTTTATGCAACGATACTCAAAACTGAGGTGGTTACTTTATCGCAAGATTCATCCTGAATTCTATGTCTGCGATCAATTACTGTCAGACCGAGTCGCACGGTGTAAAGATAGCGACGTTCGGCAGGTAAAGAGTATTAATCACCGACTGATTAAACTCGAAAAACTATGAATCTTTCCTACGGACTCGAACAGACGCCCACTCCCATCAATCAACGAACGATTATCACCGAAACGATCCGACGCGAAAATCACATCTGGCATCTCCAAGATACCACCCGGCGCACCGATAAGCAACATTTGCCTACTGTCAAAGCCCGACCCCTCAAGATTACCACCTATAAACTTATTACTTAACCCAAGCACCACGATAAATCTTCCAACGATCGTATCTCGACTTCACCCACCTCTCACCTTCCCTGAAGACAACTCAACGAAGAACACCGTCTACCGTAACTCAAATGACAAAATCAACTTCCAATCTCCACCCCCAAAATTTGCATCCCCACTAGGCACTCCCCGACGCACTGACGGTTGACAAAAATCTCGCGAGACCCACGTCGTGAAAAAACGGTCCACGCCGAAGAAGCCAGCCTCCTCTTAAGGTCGCACTTTGCCGGGTCGAGAGTTGGCGGCCCTTTGCCATCCGCCCCCGAGCGACGAGCCGGCGTTCGAACAATTTCGACCGAGTTTGCGCGCCACTTTCTCACCGCCGCCGCCACCACCACCCCTCCCGACCTCGCTCTCGCTTTCGTTCGGGGTCTCGAACACAAGCAGCTAGCTGCCCGCCACTGCCGACGTCGGTGAGTATCGACGAACACCTTCGGCGTACACACTCGTTACGCGCAAGCGTCGATCCCACCTACCTCCCCTCCCCCTCCCCACCCTCTCCGATGCCGCGCAACGCTCCCTCTCCGCGCGAATTCCCTCTTACTCTCTTTCTCGCCGGGCGAACAAATAAACTCGGCTTTTGACATCGTCGTGCTTTCACTCTCGGACGACTTTCAAGGGGAGCGCGCCATAGGATTTCGGTGGCGATTTTTCGATTTTGAGGGATGGGGATGGACGTAGGCTTTTTGGGGTCTGGTAGGTGCGGAGATGGGATTTTGAGTGGGGATGGGTTGAAAATGTGACGTTTTGAGATTTTGTTTTTTTAATCAGTCAGCTGTGCTTGACGACTATATCCGTCGTGAAGAAGTGGCATATTCTGTGTTACGACGACTATATCCGTTATGAGTAAAATTCTGGTTGCTCTTGTTATTTAAACTGTCGTTTCAGCGGAAACTGAAATATATTTGTTTTCGATATGATTAGAATCTTTAGAGGTAAATACGAAGCTTTAGCGTATCTCTAATATATAATATCTCGATTACATCCCGAACAACATCATATCTCACTACGCATTTAAAAATTCCGAAAACAAATATTAAACACCGTCCGCTATCACGCGGCTCAATGTTGTGATGACTGCGTCGAACATCCCCAAAAGCGCACGTCAGCAGTTTTTTGCAGATGACCACAATATATTCCACCCTCTCAATACAGCCCTTCAGCTCAACTATCTCATCTTTCAAACTGTTAAACTCTCACCAACGTACCTCGAACACATCAACTCTCAGTTACACCTCGATTAACATCACGCCCCACTACGCGCCGAAAAACCTCAAAAACTAATATCAACCACCGTCCACCAATACCAACGCCCGGCTAAAAGTTGTGACGACTGCGTCAAACATCCCAAAAAATGCGTATCAGCAGTTTTTTGCAGACGACTACAATACATTCCACCCTCTCAATACATCCCATCTTTCAAGCCGTTAAACTCTCACCAACCAACCTTCAACACATTAACTCTCAGTTACACCCCGATTAACATCAGGCCCCACTACGCGCCGAAAAACCTCAAAAACTAATATCAACCACCGTCCACCAATACCAACGCCCGGCTAAAAGTTGTGACGACTGCGTCAAACATCCCAAAAAATGCGTATCAGCAGTTTTTTGCAGACGACTACAATACATTCCACCCTCTCAATACATCCCATCTTTCAAGCCGTTAAACTCTCACCAACCAACCTTCAACACATTAACTCTCAGTTACACCCCGATTAACATCAGGCCCCACTACCCATCGAAAAACCTCAAAAACTAATATCAACCACCGTCCACCAATACCGATGCCCAGCTAAAAGCTGTGACGACTGCGTCGAACATCCCAAAAAATGCGTACCAGCATTTTTTTGCAGACGACTACAATACATCCCATCTTTCAAACTGTAAAACTCTCACCAACCAACCTTCAACACATCAACTCTCAGTTACACCCCGATTAACATGAGGCCCCACTACCCACCGAAAAGCCTCAAAAACAAATATCAACCACCGTCCACCGATACCGACGCCCGGCTAAAAGTTTCCTCGGCCGCGACGTCGCAAAAAGTGCACGCGCGCAGTTTCTTTGACTTCCCCGGAGATGAGAAGAAGCGGAACGGGTCGAGGGCGAGGGGGCCAAGGTAATGTCGAAGACTGCCGACCGCCCACGAGCAATCCACTCGAGGAGGGGCGAGTTTTATGTGGGCCACGAGATTCGAGTCCGGAGCGAGGGGGATGAGGGGAGGCTGGAAGAGGAGAAAGAGGGGGAGGGAGGGGAGGTGGAAGGGGTTGCTGGCGAGAAAGGAGGCGCGTGTTACGCGCCAACTTTTGCGAGAGGGTGGCTTTCTCGTAGGGAGGGTGGAGGGTGGGTAGGAGTGGGGGTGGATGGAAACGGAGTAACGTACCGAAATTGCCGTGGGGATCCTGGAGGGTGGAAGGGAGGCCAGGGTTTTATTTGTTTCCCGATAGCGAAAGTATCCACGGACTGCCGGCAACGGATCGGATTAATGAAACGGACGTTCTCCGACGCTTCTAAGCCAAGCTCCCTGCGGGGATGCCGATAATGCCGATGCCGGGACGCGGATCCGTCGGCTCGCGATAAGTTTTACGGTGCCAGGGAGCTGGAAGAGGAACTCGAAATTCGAGGCGTTTAGCTTCCTTCGGGGCTGGGCGACGGTCTCAGCGCCGGATTTTTGCGCGGATGTTGACAGATGGGCCGTTTATTTCGAAAGTGGTGTTAGTGCTTTTTTTTAATGAGGTATTACATAAGTGTAGACTTTTTGTTTATGTAATATATCATTTTTTAAAGAACGAACTTTTACCACTTTTAAAATAAAAGGTGCAGATAGTGTTTCACGTCTGTCATGTATAGACACATAATAATTTGTTGAACTTGTATCTGTGAAAGGTCAGTTTCCAAACTTCCAGTTTTGAACATACCGATGAATGTGTAATATGTATAAATAATAGGGAGATGTAAAGATGTCTAGATTTAGGAAGGTAGATGTATGTAGTGATAAAATATTCGAGATTTTCTACGTTTGCCCAGTAATCATTTGTAGGGACGTGCGTACCGATAGGTGCAGTAATGAATTTTATGATGGCGGGTGGAAAAATTAAAATTTCCGAGGGTCAGCTCCGGACAGCGTTCGTGAAATATTTGAGCTACGGTCCCTGCGGTGATGTCCATACGAACACGTACAGCTTTGAATTTTACGATGGTCGGTAGAACTCAGTATTTCCCATGCACGGTTTGGACAGGATTAATAAAACATCCAAAGCTGGCTGTAGAGATATTTACATAAACAGTCTCTCACAATTTTACGATGGGCAATAGAAAGAAGATGAACGAAATATCTACGTTAATTTTTATCGAAGAAAAAAAACGTTAATCCGGTCGACAGATAAATATACTCTCCCAACCAAATTCTCGCTCCATAAAATAATTTAACAAACCTCACAATTTCCAATAAACATACTTACATTCGCGCAAAAAATACTATCTAACTTCGAGTCTTACTCCAAAAAATACCGATAACTCATAATGTCAAATCGACCTACCAAAGCAGACCAGCTTGACTAACGTGTAATACAAAAAATATTTGACAATTTTCAATAAACATACCCATATTCGCACAAAAAATACTATCCAACTTCGAGTCTTACTCCAAAAAATACCGATAACTCATATATAAAATCAACCCACCAACACACACCAGCTTCTTAAACGTGCAATGCGAGATCCACGAAAGTTTCACAAAGAATTCCGGACACTTTCACCCAATCCACTAATCTGGCACGATAAAAGTTAACACGTGCTTCCCGTATCTGTTAGGGAACACGAAACGTTGAACGGAGAATCGCAATAAAGTGCGCACGAGGACAATTTGCGACTAATCGTCGGCGTTGCAAAGCGAACTGGCCGGCGAATCTCCGATTGCATCATCGTCATTAGCGTTAGCGAATGGAGATTTCTCGCGTGCATGGCGGATAATACCGACGATCCCGTCGTATTAATCGCGAGCGAGGAAATTGTTGCACGTAAACGTCAGATATTGCGTAAACCGTCGATTCATCCCGATCCGCCTCGAGTATTAATAGGCTGCCTGCACGTAATGCGAGAGATTTTAGACATTGGTCATTATCATTTTTCCACGAGTACGTACGGAGGTGTGTAATGTTGAGTCGAAAACAAGAAGACTGATCTTCAGACTGATTTCCGTACGTTGAAGAAGCGTATTCATTTGAACGCTTCAAGGAAGCTACATCTTTTGGATTCTGAACTTGAATCGGTAAATTGAAGATAATTATTGGGCAGTTTTGTGTGCAGGTATATGGAATATTGTTTATGGATGGTTGTACGACTTATCACTACTTTTGTTTAACGTTACAGCTGTCAGATTATTTGATACGTATCTATATCTATAATGTATGACTTTTGTTGGTCAGATTACTGAAGCAGTTTTTGTAGAAGATATAAATCACTTCTGATGGGGTCGTTGTTTGAGTATCCAAATAGAGAAAGTAACATCTAATGTCTCTACAAAAATTCAAATCAATGTTATAGGAAACACGTGAGTTTAACGCTTGGTATTTTAATTCTTTCACGAGTCGCTTGAAGAGTGATATCGTATACATATTTTTCCTATATGACTCTTTTTATGCCATAACTTTCCATTTCGTTACTCTATTTTTTGTTATCTTACGTTATTACCATGTGGCATCGTTTTACGCTATATTCTTTTCATTAAGCACCAGTTAAAACCAGAAACGATTTTTACGATAAATCCAAAGTTGTCTGACCAACTTATTCCTTGTGTATCACAATACAGATTTAGACACAGTACTAGAATATAATTTGGCATCGCAAACAGAACGCTGAACTTTCAATTTCATAGATATGATCAGAAATAAATAAACGATGAAAAATCCCGACCGTGTCGAACTTGCTCGATTTTGACGCACTAACGCACACGATTAACATTAGAACTACCGACGATTTCCACTTACATTTTCATTTGACGTGCTACAATTATACAAGCCAATATGTTGGAAATTATAAAATGGAAAACAAATAATTGTTCACCTACTTCACGGAGTACTAAAGAATATTTAAAAATATATCATTCATGAGACAAAAGTCATTATCAAGATAAGGTCAAACAAGTCATTTTGACTTATCGGTTGTTCTAATGTTGACGATCACGACACATCCTACAAACCGTAGTTCCCTGAAAAATTTACACTCGTTACACGGCCAAAATAACTAATACTTTCATCACGATAACAGAATCATATTCCCACCGCAGACTCGCACGTGCTCGAACCGATTATGCCAAAAGTTCCGACGTCAGCGTTCTCTCCCCTCATCGCAGTACCTTCGGAATATCATTCGAACCCTCCCGGTTTCCGGGTCAGCCCATAAAAAGGGAACGCAGTCCCGAAAAAATCCGACGCAAAGAGAAAAAAATCAACCTGCACGCAGCGAATGCAGAAAGCGATAGTAAAGAGAGCCGATAAGGCCAACTTTCTTGTCGCGCGTCCGGAACTGAAACCTGGAAGTGGATAACGAAGCAAGTGGCCAAAGCGGAAAGTCGCTAAAAAAAAAAAAAAAGAAGTGGCCGAGCACGAAATCACTCGGCGTAACGCGACTGTTCTCGCCCTTCTCGTTTCGTTCTGCCGGCGGTGGCGCCGCGATTAAAATCTATCCTAAGAGAGTAACAAGACGAGCACTTACCTTGCGTGACCACCTGCTACAAGTTCGAAAGGTATGCGGAAGTCGGGACACGAAACTCTTTACACGGCAAATTAGCGCGACGATCGACATGATATGAACCGATCCACGTCGGTTGACCACGTGACCGACAAAGTATTGGGATTTCTTTCGCGTTCTGCCTTTCACCATTTCGAGGCTGACGCAACGTGTAACAATTGCGCACGCTGTATATTGTCTGGGTTTTTGGCGAGATTTACTCTCGCACGAAGCTGACGATCGGTGGTTGGGAAGAGTCTGACGAACGGCATGCAGCAATATTGGAATCCTACCTTAGAACGTAGTTGACGCAGACGACTGACAGGGGCTTGTGTTGTTTGGAACACTGGATGAGTGTTGCTTGTGTGACGACCCAGGCGTATCCGCCCTTCTTGCCGAGGAAACGGTACGCCACTGTCTCGCACTGGCCCTTGCTGAACACTGAAAGTAGGAAAAAGTTGCTGTAAGTGATCGTCAACAATATACATATCAAATCATAACTTATTTGAAAGAAAGTGAACTGTATAACTTAATCTAAGCTAACTTAAGCAAACTTTACAGAACCATTTGTACGTCAATGTCACTAATAACACACATTTTTCTTTGTCTTTAGTTTAAATTTCAACCATAACAAGGGCTTTGTAAATTTAAACTAAATATTAATAAACACAGAGTTGAAATAAGACATATATAAATGTAAATTAGAACATACATTGTTGATGCGACTCTAAATAAACAAATAAAAAAAAGGAAAAGAAATATAGGTGTCACCGATTCACCAATGACGAAAGTATAAGCCTGTTGATTTACGATTCGACACTGAGTGCAATTCTTCGACGAGCTAAACCTTTTATGCTCTGTACCGATCAGCGTGATCTCATTGACACAATTTTTGCGGCTATTTTCCGACGAGCGACACCGAACCCAGCACCAGGTATTTCCAAGCTGCACTGCCGGTATAATTTTATCTTTCCTGTAACGTTTACGCACGGCCGTCGATGGCCGCGATTATGCGTAACACGAAATTCGTGGTATAATCTTTCCCGGAAGACGATAAGCTCGTAGTCTCGAATGTCGGTGAACGGTCGGCGAGTATCTAACGTGCCGGTGGACTCGCCTCGACATTATATGCGCTCCCGCTTGCGCACATTTCGCGCAGCATCCCGCGGGATGACGAAAGTCGGAGCGCTGCATTGCGAAATACTCGGCCAACGTGTGTTCATTCACGGCGTCCCATTGATCGGCGCACGTTCCACACGCATTTATCATTAACATAGATAGTTAAAAGAAATATTTTATTTTTTTGTGAATTATTGCTGTATTATTAGTTACTTAACAATAATAATTTATAACAAAAATAATTGTTTGATGGTAGAAAATTTGTTAAGGGCTATATATAACTGAATTGTGATTGAATTATTATTAATACTGAATTAATGTATGATCATGTAATAGATGGTAATTCAACAAAATTATTATTTATTTATTGATTGTTGTATGGACCGTTCATCTTTGAAATAAATAAACAGTTTAGACTAAATTAATCACAATTTTACAAGTGGTGTAAGTCCTTAAAAAACATTAAATATCATATAAATAAACTGTTTACGCCACATTAATCATAAATGATATATTTCATTTTTTTCAGATATGAACTTACACTACTATCAAAATGAACGGTCTAATTATGCGATATCGCATTTCTTTTTAGACTTGAACATATCACTTTCAAAGTAAACGGTCCCATATTATATATTGTATATGAAGAGTGGGAAATATTTGCCGAAGCTCGCACGGAATATGTATCCCGAGCAATAACGTCAGTGTATCCTAGACAAAAACAGGAAGTGGCCGGGATGCCGGGAGCGTTCCCGAAACTCAGGAGGCCATCACGACCCCTAATTCATCTCAACCCCTATCCCGAACCTGTCCTCTTATTCCGTCCTGCCCGAGAGGGTTTTACGGAGGTCCCGTTCGTTCTCGTTTTGCCCTAACGCGATTCGATTTTCTCTGCCGACGAACCTATCTCCGCCTACGCACTTCCGGCACGTACTTCCGTTACGGCCGCTTCCTTATCTCGTACACGCGAGAAACACCTCCAATGTGGGCGGGGAGGGTCGGATTAATCTGAGCTGCTCCGCGTCTAATATCGACTAATCTCATAATAATCTAGGTCACTTGAAACAGTGGGAATCGAACAAAAATCCTCACTGGGTCAGCATGAGCATATTTGTCAGAGAAGAATCTTATTGCCTCTGTACAGCCTTAACCCATTAACTGGCAATTTTTTTTTATAAATGTTTAGCCAGATAAATTATATATATAAAAGGTTGTGTAACAGTATAATTATATAAATTCCAAAATTCCCAACTGGGGCTCGTGGCAGCTAGTGGGTTAATCAAGCAATTAGAATTGAAACTGAACACATTCTAAACCCCCTAATGTCATCTAATACCGTAATGCGGATCTGCATTTTACAATCTGTTAAACAGAAGAAAATACAGAAACTTTGCCTATGAACGAGACGCGTGGGCTCGTGAAACATTTTCCCCAAGCATCCTTGAGCTGCATCGATCCAGAAAGGAGAACGAAAGCAACCCCGAGAATAAACTCTCAATCCTCCACCCACGCTCAGTCCGTGAAACGCACTCGGGTCCGCGGTACAGTTTTACAGCCCTCCTTCACGCCAGAATCCGCCCGAATTCAGCCGAAAAATCCTGCAGGACCCCCGACAGTCCGCGTCCACTCTTATCGATACATCCCTGCATTTGGACTTCATCCACGCTTACTTCGGCCACGGTAAGCGTGTAGGTCCCTGCATTTACGTACACGAAAGCTGAACAGTCGTGTACGTACACGAACGTGTGTCGATTAACCGACGGAGTCGTAAAAAGAGTCCGCTCGTAAACTCGCGATAAGAGATACGATCGTCCTCTAAATCTTTCCCCCGACACGGTGTCGTTCACCCGAACCGATCCACGCTCACGCTGCGACCACTCTTTCCCTCCCGGACATAACCTTCCCCCCCCCCTCCCCTCCCTGCCCCATCATACATCGGTCCCCCCTTCAGCACCTATCTCATCCTAATGGGCACCTACAGCCTTCCTTCCCTTCTTAACGGTTAGTCCACTGAGATAGACACGCTTCCGCATTATCTGCGCGGTATGGAAGGGCCGAGAAAAAAAAACACGACCGCGTGCATACCAATATCTCTGCTTGGGAAGCCTCCGATCCGTGGCAAAGAGCAAAATACTGACCGAGCGAAAATCTAGTTAGCGTGGACATGTGTACATGGTCCTGTTACGTTATAAGGAGTGGAATCTATGATTCTGTCGGCAGCTGCTGTGACAGAATACTCACAGGACTTGAAGGACTTGTCCAGTGCAAGGTTGTCCAGAGCGTGATGGAACTCGAACACTGATTGGCCGACCAGCTCCTCGCTGTCCCATCCGAGATATTCTGCTAACCTGGGGTCAAGAAAGGATATGTGAGTGTGTGGTGGATGTTTTCCTTGATTCGTTTTAATACATTACATGCGGGAAGGGTATTATTATATTTTACGGCGACTGATCGCTATTGCAGAAGGACAATGCGAATGGAATCAGTATCAGTTGTATGTTTCCCCATACCAAAACGGCCTCGGGCGCAAAGGTTTAATGCTTTACCAGACGATAACCATCTTACTATGTAAACAGTAAAAGTACCTCTCCCGCGGATAATGATCAGTCGCCGTAAAAGGTATTAATACCCTTCCCGCATGTAATGTGTTAATATGGCGAAATAATGCTGAACAATTCGAGCTTGGAGTTTATGGGGGGGTGTCAATTCGTTCCTTTTGACTTACTTCTCGTCGGCGTAAGTAAATTTCATGCTGAGGCTGTGCTTCGAGAGGAAGGTGTCCCGTCCCAATGGTATTTCTATGTTGCTCGGATGTGGTATGGGACATCCGACCAGGACGAGGGAAGCCCCGTTGCCACGTTCGAAGGATTCATCATCCATGCTGTTCTCCTCGTCGTCCATTTTGACGGTGTTCGAATTTGCATCGCGGATGTGCGTCAAGCGGCCGGTACAATGTATTACCTGGAAGAACCGCAAACGAAATTCCCTACAGCCTCGCTCCAAAATATGCGGCTTTCGTCGTGCGTGTACAGACATCCCTGTTCGGGACTGGTTTTATGGTATGTGTATAATGAGAGAGGAAGTTATGGAGGTAAGTAATGAAACAAACCAACGCATACGTTAGCGTGAGCACATTTGTGTGTGCGTAAAATTATACAAGTTTGAAATGTTTGTACGCATTTCTTCAAACTGAAATTTATATGAACTGTTAATGTAGTCAAAATTTGTCTCATGGTATACTTTGCTTCGTCACTTAGTAATCATGCATAATTTATGTATCTATCACAAAAATTTAAAAAAATATGATATATCATGTAATTTATGATTAACGTGGTGTGAACGGTTTATTTATGTGATATTTAATTTTCTTTTAAAAATGGACTTACACCACTTTCAAAATAAACGGTCCATATATCTATGTCTAATGCAATCAAACGGTAAATCATATTGTACCAAGATGAAAATCAGTGCTAACGTACCTTGTACGAAGCACTCTTCAGATTGACCTTCCTTCCCTTGTTCGTAAGCGTGCACTTTAGCCTGAGGAAAAAGCTGCACATCCGCTTGTCATCAGAATCAACTACCTTGGACGACAGACACTCTCTCAGCTCATCATGGTCACAGGGATGACTATACTCGTAAACACTCTGACCCATCATGTCCATCTTCAGAAGAAGAAAAGAAAGCGTGAGCCTCAAATTGGTTCGACAACGCCGGAATACGGAACATTAAATTCAAGCAGCGCACAAACCTGCGACACGCCAAGGTAGTCGCTGACGTTCTCCGACAAGTAAACCATGTTCCCATCGCTGGACAGCACCAGCATGAAGCCGTTCAAGGCCTTCGGGAACAGCTCGTCCATTTCCTCAGAAGTCTCGGACTTTGCTAGCGGAGCTGGAACTGTTACAAACAGTCTCAATCCAAATGTTATACCCGTCAAGGTCATCCGTGCAGCAGAAACGAAGAAGAAGAAAATCGCTGTCTAAATATTTGCTTCATAACTCACCGGAGTCGACGACTGCTCGCACCTTGAGGTAAGCGATGGCCAGTCTCATAACACTGGCCTTATCTAGATGTGCCGCCTGTTCCGGCGGGACCGGAAGTGCGGCTGCTAAGTCGGTGAAGATATCGGTCTCGAGACTTCGACGGCAGCGAGCCGCGTCTCGAGATCTCTCCTTCCTCTTCTCATTGCTCCTGCAACGAAAAAGCGAACACGAAAACATCAGCTCCCGCTCGACTCGCCATGCCAAACTAACAGACTTCGCAGTACTCGCTTTTAGTATTAGTGGGCTCCAGATATTGTGCTTAACCCATTATCCGCCAATGTCCCATTTTTGGGACACAGTTTCAAATTGTTTTCTTTTAACGATTGCAACTTCTACATGTACAGTTAATTTCATTCCTTATTTTTGTATTTTTGTATTACGGCGGGTAATGGGTTAAAAACCGATTGATTTTTATCGACTTGACATTGAACATTTGCACACTACATGACGAAAAGTTTCTGATAACGAGGGCGATCACACCATTGATTAAAAACGAAAACTTGTTAAAAATGTATTCGTTTGAACTTGGATGACAGATAACCATATTACTTTTCGGTCCCCCTAATACATTCCACCTCGAATCAGTGGAAATTTGAGAAACGCCACGTGGTCTTATCTATCAATAAAACTTATGTAAGCTTGCATAATGTCTTAGTAAGATGCTTATTGACAACTGAAAATATTTGAAGCTGGGCCGAGAACGAAGATACAGATTCCGAAGAATACAGTGTAAGTAAATGAATTTCTCGAAGTTCGGACGAAAATAGCCAGCCGGAGGATTCGTTTCTCGCGAAGGGTCAAAGCACCTTGACGTCAGATTATGCGATGACGATGAACTCAGCCCAATTACGAGGACCGTATTTTCCAATGAGTCTACAGCTCCCCAGAACCGCCTATGCCCACTCGGCCAGACAGATAGCGGGTGAAGATATTCCAGATAACGATCGTTGGGTCTTATATCGTCTCCCGAATTGACGCCATCGACGAGAGATTAACCTAATCGCAATCGTTGTGAAGCTGAACAATGTGCCGCCGAGATAATCGTCTCCTCGGCATAAACAATTTGAGTACAGCTCTGACTTCGCGGCTCCGAGATGATCAGTTAATTTGGGATTGATCGACGATACGAGCTTCGGATAGCTCGAATCGAGGATTCGATTCGAACTCTGCGGCCGTGAAACTTGTTTTGTCAGGCTCGATGCTAAGAGAAGCGCGAAACTGCGCAGTACGAACATCTCGAGCATAATTCGAGATTCCGAATATCGAGGTTAAGGTCTGGCGCTGTCCGGTAGGTGCTGTGCCGTGGTATGGAAGGAAAGACTGACGCAGAACCGTTGTCAGCGATCGTCGGCGCTTATCTTCGCTGCCGACCTTCGAACGGCACCGCTTTCGAAATCGATCCCACGATCGCGACGTGTTTTCGACCCTCGAGAGGATCTATTATTTTTAGTCCCCATAGTTTGCCCGACGCGGGACAATGGCCGTCAATCACGTAACGCAAACGTTTGCGCGCGATAGACGAAATTGCTCGCATATTTTCGCAGATACCCCACTGCGCACACACCAGAAAACCCATGTACAACAGATTTTACTTCCCAGAAATCCGTTTGGGTGTACCGGGCTATCATACAGTCTGTTTACACAGCGCTGTTTGCCATTAGTCACAGATCGGCCTGATCGGCTATCAGTGGAAGGTGAAGGAATCGTTCCACGCGTCCACTTACAAGTACTCCTCCAGAAGCTGATCGTCCTGCGCGCATGCGTAGGGCCAATATGCCTCGGTCTGCAGGTTCTCGTACAGGCAAGGCGGCAGAACGTTGGCATAGGCGAATGGAAGCTCGTTCTCATACAGCGGACAGCGATCGCTAGCCGGACACTGAAGCCAGCGTTGCTCGTCGCAGAAGCTGAAGGGACCTTGACAATCTCCACAATACGTCTGCTGCCCGAACCAAGGCACGCTTTCCTGCCGCTGGCCATCGTTCTGGCTCTGAGCGGCCTGATCGATCCTAGGCCTCCCGCAGCGAGTCTGCTGCTGTGGCTGACCTTGAGGACAGCTGGGGATCCTGTTGGCGTCGAAGTAGAGTGCCAGGTCCTCGACGTCCACCGGGCCCACCTGGCACGCTCTGCTGCCTCCACCTCCACCCTGCACCGTCGTCCGCTGGTAAGACATGGCCTCGCAGCCGGCCGTCGGCACGACGAATTGCATCCCGGCACCGCAATTGGCCGAGAGGACGCCGGACGATGCCGCGCTGCAATTGGCCGGCGCATCGTGAGCAGATAACGTTAACACGTCCGCCGATCGTCCCACATCGTAATTGGCCGACGTCGGAGGCTGCCGAGCGGCTAAATTGCAATTGGCCGACATGCCGGCCGGAGATAACGTCAGAACGTCGCCCGGTAACTTTCCAGCGGCTAAGGACGACAGGCCGGCATTATCGTCGTAGCCACATCCGACCGCAGCCACCCGGGCGTCGTTGTACGGCGCTAGGCCGACGAACGGCGCCTGCACTCTCCTCTCGTCGCTGGTTACGATCAGGGTCGGGCCGGTCACGTGGTCTTCCGCAAAATCGGCGTAGCCGGACTCTCGGCCGATCCAGTCGGTGCAACGACCAGGTAGAGGACGATCGCTGGGTACCATCGTCGACCAACGAGATGGGACCTGATTGAGACTCTTTGACCTTGGGCCAGTCCGTGCCAGGAGTTACGTTAGCTACTCTCGACCCGCTACTTTATCGTGAGTCAATTACATAAGCCGTGGGACCTGGTGGCATGGGAGTCCGTTCTCTGGATTCTGGATCTTTGAGAGGCCGTGTCCGACCTCATGGATCGTTTTCGAACTCGATGACTCTCGCCCAGTCGAGGCTCCGTGCTATTATGTGCCGACGGAGATAAGAGGGACCGACGAAGAGAGTGGATCGTTCACGCGTCACACACGTGTGTCTTGGCGCTGCGATCTCCCACTGTTACCAGCTTCTTAAAAATAAAGACACCGCGGCCAGCTCCACTTTCGGCCTCTTCCTTTCGTACAGGACTCCTTCTTTCTCTTCGTAATTCTTCTTCTTCTTCTTCTTCTTCTTCTTCTACTTCTCCGGCCGTCCGCCTTTGTCCCTCCGCCGTTCTCGGCTCCGAAGATCGAGAGCTCTATCTTCTATTATTATCCGAAGCACGTTCCATGCGCCCCGTGCGCACACGCGCCTTCTCGCCTTACTTCTCCCCAGACTCTTCTTCTTTTGTCTTCGAAGTTCGGGGCGATTCCACGTATTCGCAGCCTCTGCCCTCGGACTCAGGATGTCTCCTCTTCCTGTGCTGATCCCGACGCTGATCCCGACGCGTACCCCCGCTTCCCCCCTTCCCGCGTCCTCGAGCACTGCTTCGAACCGATGCCGACCGGATCGTCTTGCATTGATGGATTCGCGCCGAATTCCGACTTTCGCTACCGCGACGGCCCGCAGGTGACTAAAACGTCGCTATAGTCTCGCAGCCCCTTCTGGATCTTGAGCATCACGGATCGATCGCTATCTTCACGATGATAACGATATTTCCTATCGCGTGCGTGCCGCGGCAGCGACGTGCCGCCGTTCGCTACTTTGTTCGACCATTTTTCGATTATTCTACAGCTCTCGACGACCAGTTCTATCGTCGCTGAGAAAAGTTTCTGTACCAGGTGCGGAAATTGGAACGAGGTGCGGACTTGAGAATACAGTAGGACTCCCATATAAGACGGATTCGTTCAACACGCTAAGAGGGTCTCGTATAACACGGTAAAAGAACGAGACAGATGTTGCGACTTTATTACGCTTTAGCTGCGATAATTAATATATAACTTTTGACTGGCAACACTGAACGTCGTTGTGCTTCTCAATTTTCGGGGAAACACCATTTTTAGAGATGATCGTCTCAGTTTGTCTGTATGTACGTGTACAAGTGTATGTTAATGCAAAAGTAAACTGTACGTGAGCCGCTGGTCTGCCAAGTCGATTAAGTCCATAAAAGAAAAGCTATAAAATGCGTACGGATAAATTTGAATAGATTTCTTGTGAAAGAAAAGCATTTATTATTCAACAGTCATAAAAATGACTGTCATGTAATGTCTTACGTCGGGTTATTGAAAAAAGTTACTTTAAATATAACAAGGAAGTTAATCGCTTTGGGCTGTGAACGTGCTCATGTAGTTGTATAATCTAAGTGACTCGTTGAACATGGATTTGTGTAACACGGAGCGTATCAACCGTGTTATTGGGGGGAGGGGGGGGGGGGGGGGGGGGGCTACTGTATTGACCTGGCAGACTGTTTTTGGAGTAACGCGGTTGCATCGGCAGTCTGCTTTCGAATCCGACGATTATAGACTTTCCGATTGCCGTAAGCAATCCAGGACAGAAAACATGGCTGTTGGGGCTGCCGTCGGGCAAGGCCACTGACGGCATTTTCTCGCTTTCTTGCTTGTCATTTGGCACGGTACGGTTCTTGACAAAGATGTTTATCGACGATAGGCTCATTCTCGTCGCTGGCCTTGCCTTCTAATATGGCCTCTCGCAGAAGTAAGTCAGATCTCCTGGAGAATATCCGTGGGTATAACAATATGCATAACATGATATTCCCATATGGATTATGGGAAATTCATGTCGATTATTTAAGCCAATATCCGTCGAAGTCCCATTTTTGGGACAGAGTTTTAAATCGTTTTCTTTTAATGACTGCAACTTCTAAATGCGCAGTTATTTCCTTTTTCCTTTGTATTTTTGTATTACGGCGGGTAACGGGTTAAGGAAACTATGATAACACTGGGATCGAAAACTGTATGAAATCCGTAACTTGAATGAAGTAATATCTTCTATTCATCCTAAATACTTGAAACGTTTCAGATATCCCAAGTCCGGGGTCAAACGTTTTCCAGTGCCATGAGATACCTAATAATTCACAGAACGAGACTACCGACAGTAACTGGCAGCCTCTTGTGCATCCTATATTTACAGCCGAATACACTTGAGAAGTTTCAGGGGCCATCGTGTACCCAGAATGAAAAACAATGCTACAATGGACTCTAACTTTCGAGTCGGAGCAGCTACCGGATGAGATCGTGATACTTTTATTCATCCAACTTCCACGCCAGACGAAAAGAAACGGCCGTCCGAGATAGACAATCGTCGTTTATCCCCGACACGAATGGGAAGGAGGACGGAGGAAAATAACATTCGCATCGAATGCGAATGGAAACGTTTCTCGGGCGCGCACGATAGCCTTATGCGCGATATATACCGAATCGTTCCCGGTCTGCATAATGTTCCTGTCTCGTGCGCAACCTTCAGTCTATGCTATCACGAATGCGAGAACCGCACTCGACATTCGCGAATTTCCGGTCGTTTTCAGGCACGATGGCGAAATGTCGCTCGCAGCGAAATCTGCGATCCGATATCGTCCGCGATTTCTCAACCGGGCAAAAATTCAGCGAAGCCAGACAAGCCCGACGGCGGAATGGCGTGCGTGGCGGGAGGAAAAATTCTGACACGGAACGAGTTTTTGAATTAATTGGATGCGCGCTAACGTTGGAATTCAATCGCGGCGCGATTATTGACGACCGCGAGATGCTGTGATGGCATAATTATCGATTCCAGAAACTGATTATACGGCAAACAACGAAATATGTGAAGAATCCCAGCTAGTGTGGACGCGGGTTTACGTCAATGTAATAAAAATTTCGCTTTTTACGATATATTTTAATGATTCTTTTATGGCTCTTTGTTTCGTCGCGATAATTGGTATAGGTGGAAGTGGACTATTATTTCGGGTTTTTCCACTTTTGGGCTTAGATCACGTTTATAATTACCGGGGGAGGGGCAATTATGTTCTTGTCACAAAGAGTTAATAAGTGTCTGCATTTATCCTTTCTTCGTCTATTCGCGGCCGTACCTGCAGACTGTAATAAAAGTTCCTTTTTCGACGGTTCTGACTCAGTTAAAAGCTACTATTTTTAATCTCTTATCAGTCGTTAATCGACGCAACGCTTATACGTAAAAGAGATATAGCTATCAAAGCTTAAAAACTATTACTCTCCACATAGCCCATATACGACGTAGCCCAAACAAGCAACCGTGGCCGCAGACGGGAAACCGATTACCTTACAGGTATCCAACATATACGAACAATTATACTCTTTTACCGTAGGGTTAATAACGCTCGCCTTATTCATCCCATTGTCATTTATCAACGCTTACAAGTTCAACCTATATAAGCATACATAAATATTCCTCTTTCGATCGTTCTAACGGCGTTAATGGCTACTATTTTCAGTCCTTTATCAATCGTCGATCGACCCGACGCTGATGAGAGACAAAGCCACGACCAAAGCTTCAAAAACTACTACTGCCCGGTAGTCCGTATACTGCGCAGTCCAAATAAACGTCTGTGGATGCAGGTGGTGACATGTCACCGCCGCGTCACAAGAAGAACACTAATGGATCAGCCGAGCTACCGACTTCGTCCAAAAGATAAATCTGAGCCGAACGTCCCTGGAGAGAACATGCTCGCGTCTGCCTTCATGGCGCCAGAGGATTCTGGGAATCAAACGCCATTTCCAGAGAGAAACTACGTAAAGGTCGTTGTGCCAGTTATGAGCAGAACCGATAGAGGAACATTAACGCCTATACCGGAATTTAAACAGGCCTTCGCACGCAAACACTCCTATCTCCGTGCATACCGAAGTAGCCGGCACGTGATCCTTGATCGTCAATGAACCGACCTTGATCCTGTCTTATTATACGCCTCGTTGCATTCTGAGGTGCGCTCGGAAGAAGAAAATCCGCCGGATGACGAATTCTGCGCATTCGAACCAACTCTGACTTCGACTCCTGACTCGCTTTCGAGAGCAAGATCTCGATCAGAGATATCTGTCAATCTACGGCGACTAATCACAGACCGATGCCAGTCAGTGCTCATCAGTTACGGATTGATCGGTTAATTAATGCTCCGGGCTCGACGAATGAATTGCGGCGAGCTGAGGAGCGGGTCATTGAAAAATCGTCAAGTCAGAGGTATAATTATTATTTGCCACTTTAACCCCCATCGAATCCCGACGGCCGATACTGCGTCAGTGGCTTACGTGCCTGGAACATTTAAACTGAAACTATGTAATCTCCTCTCTGACGTGCGCGACGTCGGTAATAAGTCGCATTTTCGCAGATAACTATGTTGTTACTTTCAAACTGTCGGATGACAAAGTTCGCACACGGAGGCCCTGACCCACATGTTGACATCGGAACCGATCGCGCCGAATGTTCATTCTATTTCTGCCGGGAACGCCATTGGTCGTGATACGCCGAGCGGGAAATTAACGTAGAAGTAATAGCTTCCATGTAGATTGCTCGGCTTCGCACGTTCGACGAGCTCTTCCACGAAGTCGATCAAGGTCTCGTGGCCAACGATTAGTTCTTCGACGTCGGGAATTCTATGCTAATGGTACAGAAATTTTCGGTGCTCTCATAAACCGACGGCGTCGAATGCCTTACGGTCACTTTCACAATACAGCCTATTATTTAGCGGCACAAATTGTTGCATCGCTTACAACATCGCTGGTACGCGTCAAAAGGCCGTAAACAACGCAATCGAAACCTGTTCTAAGCCCTGACGACCGACTTCGTAACGGGCTGTGTGTGTGTGTGTGTGTGTGCCCGGAGTCGCTTGATACTGTTTATCGGGCGGCAAAAAAATAACGTGCCGCGGCTGAATTCAAGGCCCTTTCGAACGATGCGCTTTCACCGACGAATATTTACGATCACGAAATGTCGACGAACGTCGCGGCGGCCATTCTACGGGCGCCCACATCGAATCCTTCGGCCTTAATTCAAACGGTGCCCTTGTCTAAGGACGTAAAACGATCGATGTAAAAAAAAATATTTATACATTATATACATCTATATATATAAATGTGTGTATGTAGCGAATTGGCCGACAAAACTGGTCGACCTTTAAGGCAACTTTTTGACGCGACGCCAATTACAAAATCGCGGGAAGATGTAACGTTACGTGGACGGACGGTCTACCCGGTGGCGGGAGACGAACGTATGTAACGGATCTCGACAGACCGATCGATGCCAATGGAGGAAGATCGATGCTGGGCTCCTCTTTTTGCCTATGACTCTGGTCGTGAACGACAGCGCTAATGGTCAATCTGCGAACGAGCAATTTGGAGAGGAAAGTTTCCAGAAGGCCATTGTCCAGTTACACCATATGTGGCCGTACACGCGTGAGCAATCGGCGCCAATCACACGTATAGGCGGACCTATCCGTGTATATTGGAAAATCGTGCGCCAATATATGTATAAGTATACGAGAGATATAACGCACACATTTGACCCGAAACGTCGAAGTGTCCCTTCTATCTGGTAGCACTCGAGCGAAAATGTGGTCGTCATGGCTACTCTTATTGTTATTAAATCGCAGGTGTCCGACGTGCGTATCGCGGGTGCGCCCATTATGTAACATTACAATTTATTAGTTTACCGAGGCACGTGCCTGCCGCGGAACGCCCTACACTTGAAATTACAACGATTCCGAGGCGCCGATGACGGAGCATTCGAATCTATAAGACACTCGAGTACGAGGAATCGACACCAAGTCACGCGATTTGTCTACGTGCAATTTAGAGCGTGGACACGAGTCTAGTCAATGTGTAACACAGCTATTTCCCGATTTTCGAGACACCTCTGTGGCAAGACTAAAAATACTCTGTGAAAAAGTGGATGGCCAAACTCCTGTTAGGCGGAAAGTCTCTTGTCTATCATAGACAGACAATAATCGATGTCCAGTATAGAACACGAAGTTAAATGTATATATGCACGATGTAAGGAGTCAACTGTGAAGAAAAAGTGGATGGCCAAACTCCTGTTAACCCATTATCCGCTAATGTCCCATTTTTGGGACATATTTTCAAATTGTTTTCCTTTAATAACTGCAACTTCTAAATATACAGCTAATTCTATTTATTTTTTCATTTGTGGCGGGTAATGGGGTTAAGCGAAAAGACTCTTGTCTATCATTGACAGACAATAATCGATGTCCAGTATCGAACACGAAGTCAAGTGCATATATGCACGATATAAGGAGCCAGCTGCGAAGAAAAAGTAGATGACCAAACTCTTATTAACCCATTATCCGCCAACGTCCCATTTTTGGGACACATTTTCAAATTGTTTCCTTTTACTAACTGTAATTTCTAAATATACAGCTAATTCTATTTATTTTTTTATTTGTGGCGGGTAATGGGGTTAAGCGAAAAGTCTCTTGTCTACCATCGACAGACAATAATCCAAGTGCAGTGTCGAACACGAAGTCAAGTGCATATATGCACGATGTAAGGAGTCAACCGACTCGGCAAGGGCGTTCGCTGAATTTGTGTATACGTTCGACGATCTTCCGGACTGGTTATGTGCTCATAATCGTTATCTTATTCGACGTAACCATCTACATACAAAGAGACGAGTGGAGGAGAGCGGGAGGGGGAGACCCGTTAAAGCCCAGAGGGCATCCAACGATTTCTCCTTCGTTCTCTCCACGGACCTCCCACCCCTCCGTTTTTACAATATCTGCTCGCAGAGAGCCTTTCTTCGGTTTCTCGGTATTCCCTCTGATCCGTAACGAGCGGTTATTTTTGGTCGGTCGCGGATTTCGCGAACAGACGTCGGCGATTATCCTGCCCGGCTCGCGGGGAAATTTTTGCCTGCCGTAGGCTGATATAAAAGGCCTGATACGGGAATCGTCGCCATACGTCAACTTATGCCACGCGCGGCCGAGCACAGGCGTGTGTGCGTTCGGTCGCGCGTGTCACGATGTGTCGACCGGGGACCAACACATGCTCGATCGATGCTCGTTTCCCAGGTATGCGCAAAAATCGGCCCTTGCGATAACGAATCGAACGCGAGAGAATGCAACCTTTCGTCGATCGCTCTCGAACGTCTTCCTTGATTATCAACTTCTCTCGTGACGCAAGTAGACCAATAATTACGTCTTCTTCTCGGAACGCGAAGATTAGGTACGGTACGTCAGATTGATGTACCTGTCGACCGGCTTGTGGAAGTTCGGCCCGAGGACCGAGCATGGGACGTTATTGTGCCTAATATGGTGGCGACCGATTACTTTAATCGTCACACCGGCGAATATGGCAATTAGCGTCAATTTCGGACAGGCAGGGCCGAGCGTGAAACTGTAATTGCTTCCCGAGAGACGAACAACGTAGAATTGCGCGTGCATAAGCAGCAAAAGAGAAATCGGCCCCTCCAATACGAGCCCAGAGTGATATTCAGCCTGTACAAGTGCCGACAAATGCACGCAGAGACGGACAAGAACCTACACGAGTTACACTGCAAGCCGGCCGACGTTCGAAAAACATCGGGTTGAATCCGGCGTCGGGTTCAGGGTGAATTACAATATCGTTACATTTGCTAATGGAATAGAAAACAATTCGAGCGCACGGCACCGGGTATGTATAATGGACACGATCGGCGAGCAGAGCGGGCAGCAGGAGGAGGAAAGCGACTTGAGAAACCGAAGGAAAGAAGAAAGGGTGAAAAAAAAACGTCGACGGGAAGAACGGTGCAGAAGAAACGAGCACGAGAGAAACGGAGCCATTCGACAGGCGACCGATTGCGTCAAGCACGCACTCGGCAGTTAACCACACACGCACAGAATCCGTACGATAGACGGAGAGAGGAAGATAGAGGCGGACGGAGACAGTGAGCGAGGGAGAGCGCGAGAGAGAGAGAGAGAGAGAGAGAGAGAGAGAGAGAGAGAGAGAGAGAGAGAGAGAGATGGCGAGAGAAAGGGAGACAGCAACAAGGAGAAAAGGAACGAGCCAGACGGAGACGCTCTATCAAACTTGTCGGAGCACTTCATGTCCGTAGATTCCGTCCCGACAGCGACGACCGGGTCGAACGAAACGAAGCCAGCCAACGCTGTGCTGGCTGGCTAGGCTGGCTTAATCGTCAATTTAATCGGCCGCCGCACGCCGTATCGCCATACGGATGCGTCGCTCGTCGCTCGTTAAGGCAGTCCTCACACCAGCGATCTTCGCCAGCGAGCGACCGACGAACAATAAGCGTTTAGAGAGCTCGTGGGGGACTCACCTTCGCTTCTCCTTGTGCTTCTTCTCCTTCCTCGTCGTCTCCATTGCGACAGGGCGCCGTGAACGAAGCGCCTGGCTAACCGACCGTTCCGTCGATCAAAACGTACACAAGACGGCACGACACCCCGGGACACTCTCGGTCACTGCCAAGGAACGTATCTCCAGAGTGCACCGCGCATAGAACGATCCGCGGGTGGGCTCTCGCGCGAAAAACTGTCCGGCGAACTCTCGGGCACTAGGAGCCGCCTTTCGGCCACACTTCCTCGGACCTCCTGGCGTACTTTGCTCCACGCACAACGCGGCCTCCTTTCCGCTTTC
This sequence comes from Anoplius nigerrimus, assembly GCA_914767735.1. NCBI lineage: Eukaryota > Metazoa > Arthropoda > Insecta > Hymenoptera > Pompilidae > Anoplius > Anoplius nigerrimus. The sequence goes on from OU612086.1 coordinate 2,160,446, forward strand.
GCGTTATCGGGGATCGATTGGCGCGGCGGCGATGTTTTTCGAGCCCCGCGCTCTCTCTCACTCACTCTCTCTCGCTCTTTCGTTCTCTCTCTCTCCTTCTAAGCTCACCTTCGCTGCTACGCGAAGAGCACAGTCGACCCCGACGACTATCGCCGCGACGGAGGTGAATCGGACGACGACGGCACACGGTAACTTGACTCTATTGAGATTTTCTCACCATCCCGACACTCGCGACAAAGACGGCGTCTCGACGAAAACACATCATCTCCGACTCGGGGCAGGAACACAGCGCGACACGAACGCCAAGCTCATGGTGTGATGGCGATGACGATGACGACGGATGGCGCGGAGTAGTGGTGGTAGTGGCGGTCCGAGCCGCGGCCCAGTGGTGGGGGAAGCGTAGCGGTTGTATACACGGGACTTGCTCCGGCTACCGGAGAGGGGGCGCGGCGAGGTGGAGGGGGGCCAGTCGAACAGCTGACGTCACATCGGAGGTCGTCGTATCAACGGTGTTTACCGCCACCCAGTGGATCTGACGTCAACCCCGAGGCTGCCGGCCAGAGATTGCTCCGGCGAATAAGTAGAACGCGGCAACGATAATTCTATCGGCCGCGAAAAAAGCGACGTCTTTCCAGGAAACCTTATCTCGTCCGGCTCTGCAAGGGAAAGAAGTACATTGTCTGAGAGGGGAAAAATTTAATTGAAGCTAGATAGCCGATGTCGTGATGCCGATGTCACGTTCAGGGTTCACGATCAGCTCGGGATGGTGTTCTAATGGGATGCTAATAGAGGAATAAAGATGGACAAAACCGAAATAGGTGTTTTGAATAGTAAACATGATGGTGAGGAAGGCAAACATGAGCATAAATAACCAGGTAACATGGTCGAAATGAGAATAAGACATTTTTAGGAAAATCGTTGTTTACGAATCGGATCTGAACAATTTTGTGTTTTTACCTAGGACAGTAGGAGCTTTGTTTCTCGAGTAGGCTTCTTTCCTCGTTGGAGCACTTGGTCTTCTTCATTCGGTATCTCGAGTCAAACATACCAAAAGGGCATGTTTGTCAGATATCAAAATACGATCTGCGATATATTTCTTGACGAAAGTACAGTTAAACTGTTATTACGAAAACGAAGCGGTAGCGCTTAAAGCAGCCATTTTGAACACGCATGCTTTGTAAACTTTGAAACAACACGTGCAACAATGCACAATATTCGCCAAGTGGAAATAGAATGTAATAAAAATTATATGACAAGTACGAAAACGTGATTAATTAAAGCAAAGTTATCTCACCAACTGCCATGATTAAAGGATTACCCGCGAAATTCTGCACGAATCACTGCAACCTCGTATGCAAACAATGTCCTTTTTGCCAACTTTCACAACCGTTGCAACTCTGTAACAAGAATCAAGATTCTCCTGAGTGAAATACGTGCCCTGCATAAGTAATATTTGGCAATACGTTAAATACATGTCCCCCGCACACAATAGTAACACATTCAGAGCCGAAATTGTTATAAATTACGAAATATTTGTGCAGAAAATAGTAAACTTACCGTTTGCTCTGTCACATGCACTTGGCGCCAGTAAACTAGAAAATGTAGTCTCAAACGCATCTGATTGGTTGCCTGTACGGATGCAGCGCCACCACTTTCGGTGCAATTTTCAAAATTCAAGTCGTACCGTAGGTGTAGTGTTTGCTCGTGCAATTTATTCGCAAGTGATATCATTCGATGTCTGATTTCGAGTGTGAGTTACGCATATTATGAATAAATGACCGACCTCTTACCGGCCTCTGGGAATTCCTGGAACTGCTTCAGTTCATCGAACTTAACCCGCCAATAGGTTTTGTTGGCAGTACGTGAGGTTTGCATATTCGTCATTACTCTTGCGCCATTACTAAAGAAGGTTATATAAAACTACATTCTTCATATATATGTGTGCGTGCACTTCTTGTTTTCCTGATTTACTCCGTGACACCTGCAGGTGTATCATTCTTACGTTAATGTTACAATTAGGCATCAATGAACAGAAAACAAATCGTGTTGATGAACTTCGTGATAGGGAATAAAATCGAAAATTTTTTTTTATAATTTTCCTTTAATAAACAACCTTATATGAATCCTGAACAATATGGAAACATCTAAGACCCATTGCATCCGACCTACAACGAACACCTTTGCTTCTCGTTAACTTATTTAGTCGTTACAAGCCGCGTTTTATGTTAATCAAGTGACTATGAAAGAACGTCAATGGCCAACGAAAGAAGGATAAGAGTATGCGCATAGTTTTCGCCGTGACAAATGTATTTATGCGCATATCCTCGATCGGTTACGAGATCCTTTGTTTCTTGGTAAGTCTCAAATCGTGTTGTCTTTTGTTTGTTGTGCTGACTGGTATTGATGAGACATTGTGAGCACCACCATTTATTGATCTCATGTTAGTAAACATGTGAGTTTCTATTTCAGTTAGCCTGTTACTGTGTTCCTTCTTTTTGACTATCCGACGCACTACTACCTTCTATCTTTGATAATGCACTGTCTGTTCTATCCTGCTGCCTGTCCATCATGTGGTCACTGTCTTCCAACTTATTTGGGGAATCCTCGTCCAAAAGATCCATCTGTTCCGATTTCTTTCCATACAGGGATGGGTACTCCAGCATACAAACCTGCATGGTTTTAAATGCTTCGTAACAGTCTGAACCTTTAGGATCTGAGGTCGAATAATGGAAGCAAGAAAAGGCTTCACGGAACTCCAAGCCACATGGGCCAGTCGCCATACCACCCAGACACGGACAATTCCAATTGATGTCTCCGTTTGGTAGTATCAAGCCAGGACCCGGTTCTGGTTCTGGCAGTTCAACTTTGCTAGGAGTTGCGTGATCTTCTTTCGACGCAAATATAATAGTATCTTTGCCATCTTTGCGTACAAGAGGCATACTGGTGGGCAAGAATACTTAAATCTTTATATACAAAATATAATGGGGGGAATAATATCTAGGTTCAATAACTAACTAATACAGAGTTACCCGTTTACTCTGTAATAATATTTGCTACTTAGTGGACGTAGTTTCTACTATCTGCAGTGAAAGACAATAGGTTAGGAGAAGCCCTGTGAACTATATACACGCACTGTTCACCCTCGTAGTCCACTGCCAGCGTTAGTGCTGCTCTTAGGCGTACATAGGAGTTGGAAGGACAGCGCAATATGAATCTGCGTTCATCCAAGTTGTACTTGAGAATATCAACGTTGCTCTTTGCTCCTTCTTCACCAAACAATTGCTTCACACTTTGGAGTATATGTTTCTTCAAAAACACAAGACTTATTTTTCGCTCTGGATTCTTTGGTAATTCTCTGCAAACCAAAAAGAGATTCCTTGTTAGACATGATTAGGATGATGTCATAACCCTGTGGTATGACATAAGAACTAGTAAGCAAAATTGTGCGAACTAAAACTAAAAAGAAGCTGTAGACATCGAAACGAAACAAACGTGAACTAACTACAAATAACGATGTCGAATAGAGAATGTAAGAAAATTGCACTATGACCCCTGACATGCATTATGTACATTTCAAAGATTGTCCGTCAAATTATGAAATTAGCAAAGATCGAATACAAAAAGGGAACAGCATAAGACGACGCGTATAATACCAAACAGTTATTAAGTTCGAAAGAGAATCTATTTACAGCGAGTAGTGAGGTTAGAATTTAGTTAGGTTATGTGATCAGAAACGGGATCTAAGAAACATGGTGAAATGTACTAACAGAGACACGTCTAAGTAATGCATATTACACAGAGAAACGTTGAGCCACGACTCACATTGGCAGTGAAGCCTATGTTACGAGACAATTCGCGGGGTAAAACGTTTCGTCGGACTAATGTATCGGATGAAAACTTGCGGCATTTCATTCACGCCTTCATGATAGCCAAGCGCAGCAGACGGCATCGCGGCTCGTGGCACAGATGGCGCCTGTGCCCGCCTATCTAGCGCGTTTATATCGAAAGTTTAAATCGATCTTGCCACCGTGCAAAAATTACGACAGACCCCTTACATAACCGACTTATCCGACGAAATAAATCAATTTCCCCATAATGGCATACCATAAGTCTCCGCGTCAGGAACCGATCTACGACGGCCGTACGGTCCACGCCTAACGTCGCTTCCAGTGGACAAAATGGAGCCGTAGACAAAGGACAAACGCGCCGCTTCCTTTGGGAATTCTCGGCGAGCACGGTGAAAGGCATCGTCCGGCGATGCCGACCGGTATCTATGTATGCAGCTACGCCCCGAATCGGCCACTTTTGTCCAGAAGCCGCCCCTCGCTCGATAGAAGAGCGGCCTTACGGATCGTCTATCGCATTGGACAAAAAAAAAAAGTGCTGACTCGCGGCCGGGCGAGCGAGTGTGTACGGGCTGCGATGCTCCTTAACGAGGAGGCGAACTAATGGCTCTGCCAGCTGTCGTCGCAGGGCTCGGCCACATGGCAATTATCAAAAGTACCCTCCGCGGCGGAATAACTAAAAGTGCCGCGGCCTAAAACCGTGCCTAACCCGGTTCCACGAACGGTTACGACGTCGTTTCAGGCCGCGCGCGTCCCTACGTCCGCGAACGGGAAACCTTTCGTTAAGGCGATTCGTTTTAAAAGGAAACGCCTAATCCCACATCGGCGCACGTAATGCCACCGCGACTTTCGACGTCAGCCTCCTGAATTTCCGCGTCCTCGCCGTAACGCGCTCGGCTCTCTATTGGTTTATGCGATACAGGGCATTAGCGGACCCCCACCCCCTCCCTCTCCCCGCGCCGTGCGTCCTAATAACGTTGACGTGGCCAGGAAATTAACGAAACATTTGCCCGTGCACCGCCTCGTGCAATATGCATGAAGGCGGCCGGTGGGGGGGGAGGTGCGCGTCGATCATAATTCAATCGGATGCATTTAACCGCGCGGGGGCAGGCAGAAGAGGGAAAATCCTTATCGAGCCTTCCTTGCCGATGTCCGGGCGTGGAATTCGACGCGGGTCACCGTCGATAAGAGGCTTAAAAATATACCTGGGCCCCGCGGCACAGCGTAGAGATGTCAAGCCGACCCCGCAGGCCGCATTGTTGTTTTAGAAAGGAGTCCTCGCCCGAACGCAGGAGGGTAATGAATATTTATAGTCCGCCTTGTCATCATCCGCGCCGATTCTTATTACCCGATACTTACCAAGCCGTGAAGGCCCTTTCGGGGCCACGGAGGCCCCGCCGATCGAAATTGTACTCTCCGACCGACCGACGACGATCCCGAGAGGCCCACCGCCGCGCGTACCGACCGCCCGACCGTAAATCACAGGACACGAAATGGGAGGGGGGCCTGGAAAAATCGCGACACCCCGAGCGAAAAATAGTGACCCAGTAAACAATCGCACTGTCATGGCCAGGCAGCGGACGCTTTATTTTCGCACGGAGAACGTCAGTGCCGTACAGAACGACGATTGTGTACCGAGTGCGTGTGTGCCACCCGAGTCCTGACCTGTGTGCGTGGGCGACGAACACGCAGAGCAAGAGAGGAAAAAAGAGAGAGAGAGAGAGAGAGGGAGAGGGAGAGTGTGAGACACGCACATGCCGCATGCATCGGACGTCAGTTCTTTCATTTGAGGAAGGCGATCGATGATACGATGCTTGCTCGCGCGCGAGTGACCGGCGGCTTTACCTCGATCTACGTCGGGGCCGCGATCGCTAATTCAATTAGAGCCACCCGCGTACCTCGGCCGGAGCCTCTTAGCGTCGTCGTCGGATCCGCGCCGAGAAAATACGTCCCCCGAACTTTCCCCCGTGAACGCCTTGAAATTAGTTCGAGACTCAAACGACGGCGAGCGTTGTGCGCCGAACCGCGAACGTCAGAAATTAGTTTCACCGACGAATGTAAAATTTGTCTAAATAAAGATTGCGCTAAGAAACGCATTCCCGCAATGCACGTCAGTCGGCCCGAGGGGGTTGAGGGGGGAGGGGCTGATCAATAAAGTCGGGCCGCAACGCTACGGCCCGCGATCGGGACGCCAGGAGAGAGAGAGAAGGCGGAGGGGGATAGAGAGAGGAAGGGAGGAGGGGGAGGATGTGACGTCGTAAGACGAAAATCCGGGTGTCGGCCGCGTTACGCAATTAGCGTCCGCGCGCGTTACGACGACTCGGATTCAAATGAGCCCGCGTCGCAGAGAACAATAACCGGAAAGGCCGTCGGCGCAATTTAACCCTTTAATTCTATTATAATTGAATTCGGGTGCATATCCCGACGCCCTGGCCCGGTATTGATTTATGGCCGCAATCGTATAACGAAATAGCGACGGCTCTGTGCATACGTCAGCGTCGGCGGCGGCGGTGCGGGCGTCGTGCGATTCTCGAAGAATATTTTTTCCCAAGATCGTAAGACGGATACAACTCTGGTTTCGATAGATACTTTACGGGGACTTTATTGCGCACCAGAACTCGCACCGCAAAAAGGGGGTCGGAGGTGGACGAAGAAGGAGGGGGGCAGAAGGGGGAGGGGTGGGTAGGAGCGGACGGGAGCCGATTGTCAAACACAATGGAATCCGCTTATTTTTCATATTCTGTCGGGTCGAAAAGTTGCGCGCTTGCCCGACATCCGTCGCATAACGGGTGGGCGATATCGGGGGAAACGGAAAGGAATACGAGGAGAGCTCGCCGAACGTCTGAGGCACCCTGGATGCGGCCGCCGCCGTGGCTTTATTAAAAAATGCCATGTTTCAACGTACGCGGCACACGTACCGTACGCGGAAAGCGTCGGCGTTCCGAGAAAGTCACTCGCGAATTCTCGGCCCCGGCAATTCCCTCGAAAAACAGGGGGAGGCTTGGGTGGCGAAGGCAGGAGGGAGGAGGGAGGTGGGAGGGGGTGGGGAGGAAAAAGAAGAGGAAGAAAGGAACTCCCGGCCAACCCCCACGAGCGCGAGAGGATTGTGCAGTTTTCACTACGGTCAGACTCCGGCTTAGCCCGGAGCCGTTTCACACGCACTCACTCCCTCTCCTCTCCACTCTCCTTCACCCCCCCCCCCCTCGCCGCCGCCCCTCTGCCCCGTCTTATTTTCGTTTGTCATTGAAATCCGCCCGGGTTCGGCCCTCGGCACCTCGCCATTGCGCGCATTAGTCCTTTTTATTCCCCGGCCATCCATTCTTCTCCGCAGCACGTCTTTCTCGTCTCAGTCTATCTCACTCTCTTACTCTCGAACTCTCTCTCTGGCCGTGCGCATCGGCCTCCCTCCGGCCGGCTCGCTCGTTTCTTCGGTCCCTTCGTTCCTTGAAGCCCAACAATAAAGCCCGAGCCAGTTACCGGAGCTAGAAAGGAGAGACGCAGCTGATCCGACCTGCGCAGGGTTATAAGTCCGCATACGATTTGCGCGGCTTCGAACCCTACTCTCCTCTCGAGTCTCTATCTTCCCTCCTCACACTAACACACCCTCTCCCTCTCTCTCTCTCTCTCTCTTCCTTTCACTCGCCCTTCTTTCTCCTCGCGCGAGGCGCATACGCGATCTCGGTACCTGAAAAGAGATTACGCCTGATGCATTTCACGGGGTTAGCAGAGAATAAGCGTTCGTTCGCGCACGCTAACTCACCGACAGCGTGCGCGATAAATATTGGCCGGGTTGGCAGGTGAGGGAGGAGGTGGAGCTGAGGTAAGAAAGTGCTGCGCACGAAGAAGTCCCGGGCACTTACCTGTCTCGCGAAATTACTTAAGGATATATATATATATATATATATGTGTATATATATATTGGGTTCGGCAAAACGGTATCGTCCTCGATGAAGAGGGCTATGTCTGTGCGTTAAGGCGTGCGTGTCCGTCGACGATCCCGTGGTAATGTCGTGTGATCCTTATTAGCCGCTGACACCCTCCGGGATGGATAAATAAGTGCACGTTTATTCGTTCAAATTGCCATAAGCGAAAAATATCTACATAGGTCGACAGTCTCTCCGTTCATATACTTCATATATGATATCTATATATATATATATATATATATATATATATCTATGTGTATGTGTGTGTGTGTGGATATATGTATACGTCTTATCCATACTCTATGTACAGCCGCGAAAAGAAAGGGGTGGGTGGGGAGGGTTATTGTGACGGTGGTGGAAGGTAAAGCGGTATGAGTGGTTGACATCGTATCTTTTTTTTTTTAACATGAAATATAAATATATTTGGGTGGTATTGTACAGTCAGTGATTCGTCCGTATATACAGAATTATGTACATGCCGAACACTATACTCTCGAATACTCTGTTCGTGAGAAATCACACATTCATACCGAGGGGAGGTCGACTGATCCGTCGCACGATCCATACATATATATCGTACTCTTCACCCATTCGCTTCTAACCACGCATCCATCCGTCCATCCATCCATCCATCCATCCATCCATCTATCCATCCACTTCCGTGATTCGCAGATCTCTCGGGTCGTCTCTCAGTTTTTTTATTTTCTGTAGTATTTATTGATTCCGTTTCTCTCTCTCTCTCTCTCGCCTCCGTTTTCCCTTTTAAGTCGAATAGTTTGGCGCACTCGCTTCATTATCTGTCAGTATGCAATTATTAGGACGCCTTGTCTGTGCCGCTGGACAATTCCTTGCTCTTTTTTTTTGTTTGTTTGTTTGTTATGTTGACCTACAGGTAATATACGCCAGGTTTTGCGAGTTAGGTTCATCCTAAGCGGATTTTGATCGTTATCGTTATTATTATAGTTATCATTAATATTACTCATTATTATTGTTTATTATTATAACCATCGTTATTATTAATATTATTAATGTTATTATCGTTATTACTATTGTTATAGTTATTATTATTATTATTATTACTATTATCATTATTATTATTAATATTATTATTACAGGACTACTTCTCCGCGTTACAAACCACAACGAGGTATCGTACTTTAGACTTCATGACTACAGTTAGAGAATAAGCGTAGAAATGTATCACACTAGAGACTTGTATATTATCTTAAATGCGTAGGTATGTTCTTTTTTTTCATAATATAGCGTAGTAGTTGGTTGGCTAGCCTTCTCACCCCCTTGCAGTTCGTTCGTTTCGCGGATCGGGAGAGGACAATCGCGGGATCGTCGGGCGTACCGTTCGTTCCGTCTTTGCTACCCCTATCGCCACCCCCTTTCCTTCTCATCCGCTCGTAGGGTGGCCAAAAGTCAACGGAAAGTTGCAAAAGTACGCGCGCAGTCAGTTCTCTCTCTCTCTCTCTCTCTCTCTCTCTCTCTCTCTCTCTTTTGCACTCTCGTTTCTCGACTCAGCACGGCAGAAAGGACTTCTTTGACTGGTTCGCAAGCGGGAAGGGATGAAAAATTCGCGAGGACGAGGAGCGACGCCTGAGAGAGCAGAATTCGAGATTTGCCGGGCCCCCGGGGCGGGCATCGATTCCGAAAATAAGGGATACAATGACAGAAAAGGATCGGCGGGGCCCGGCGAGTACCGAGCGTTACGTAGGGGTGAATTTTATTGTGTCGCCGGAACGAAATCCCGTAACAAAGAGCGAGCGCGCGCGCGCGCGAATCGGCGCTCGAGGGATGAAGATGGATGCGGTGAGGGAGCCTGCGAGAGCGAAAGGGACAGATAGAGCATGAGAGCACACGGGGACCGAGCGGGCCGCACGTGTGTGTGTGTGCGCGAGATAGAGAGAACGAGAGGTATAGAGAGTGAGTGAGAGTGAAAGAGAGAGAGTCGGAGAGAGGAAGACAGATAGAGAGAGAGGAGAGTGAGAGTGAGAGAGAGAGAGAGAGAGAGAGAGAGAGAGGAGAGTGCACAGAGAAATGTCGAGGTTGTCAAACGCGGTAGGTAGACGGTATCGATTGGCCGTAGAGAGGCAGGCCTCTCGCTCGCGAGAGAGCCCAGGGGCGTATTCGGCTGTCCCGCTCGGTGCTCGACTTTTGCGGTGGTAATTTTTGCCAGCTTGTCGCGGGAGGAAAGGGGGGGATCGATCGCGAGCGTGGAGTCGTCGAAGCGGAGATGGCAGGAGAGGAGAGGAGAGTCAAGCGAGAGTCGAACGAGAGCCGAACACGAGAGAGTGAAAGAGAGAGAGAGAGAGAGAGAGAGAGAGGCGAGGGCGTGGTCCTCTCCTCTCCATCGTTTCGCAATCGCTCTACGCGGCTCGGACGTGGGACACGATACCTGCAGCGAACCATCCCCCTACGCCTGGTTGCCCCCTCGCTCCCCCCTCCGCAACCCCCCCTCAACCTCGGCCACAGTTGTGCCCTGCCGGTCGACATCGGTTTATACCGGAGGGCAGGGTAGGCCAGGCGGGCGGTAATATCGGCTTTACGAGCGCGCGGAAACGTTTTCCGCGCGCGGAACGACCCCCGAGCGCGCGTTTTCCGCGAAGAACGAGCCAGAACGAGCCCGGAACGAGCCGGAACGAGCCAGAACGAGCCAGAACGATCCCCCGCCGCTTCTCGCGCTGGCGAGGGACATGCCCCGGCACACAATGTTACCCCACCGTGGGTGAAAAATGAAGGACGCACCGTTCGCCTATTTTACCCCCCCTTCCACACCCCCCGACAGCCCGAACCGCTACCCCCGGCCTTAGTCGGCGAGTCTCGCAATAAAGGGAAACCGATCGTCATTCGCCGGGAACGAAGTATGCGACATTTAACAAAACTATAATCGTTTCTCACCCCCCCTTTACCCTGCGAATGACGCGCGTATGTCCCCCGGCGAGACGGATCCTTTCATGTATATATCAGGTATATATGTATATATCAGGTATATGTGTATATGTGTGAGAGTTGGCGAGGTATGCGGATGCGTACATGTGAGTCCTGCGGAGTTCTTTGTCGGAGGGGGCAAAATGGCGTTACCCGCGTGTCCTCGCGACGAGGTCCTCGGTTCGGCGAGTGCGACGTTATTTTCCGTTTTCTGTCTGCGGCCGCGAGAGGTGGAAGATGCGAGTCCGAGGTCCCGACCGTCCGAGGCGCGGATTAGACATTTTTCTTGCGACAGCCTCGATGTGTAAGCTTGAAAGGAGAGAGAAGATGGAGAGAGGTAGAAAGAGAGGAGAGAGAGAGAGAGAGAGGCAGGAAGACAGAGAGAGACACTTAAGGCAGATTGCGGCGGCTAGGTCGATAAGCTTAAGCTGCCTTTTCGCATGCCAGTGCATTCCGGGACGCTCGATATGACGCCCCGGTCGAGATTACAAGAAGGCGCGCGCGCGTATTCCGACCACGAAATCCGGACTCCGATGCCGGGACGAAAATTGAATAACGCGTACCCGCCGCTCTCGCCCGTCGTCGTCGGCCGCGAGTCCCACAATTTCCCCCTTTCGGCCCTCTTATACCGGCCGAAGGAAAACGATAAAACAAATCTCCCTCGACCGACAGTCAAGGCCCCCGCAAGAGGAACCGAGCCGTGGCGGCCGGGGTGGTAATTTCGCGCATGAGTCTTTGAAGGCCAATTCGGGGCGATACAATTCGACGTAGAGGTGTGCAAGGAGACGTTAGAGAGAGAAGGAGCGAGAGCGAGGAGAAGAGGAAACGAGGAGGGAAGACGGAAAGGAGAGAGAGAGAGAGCTCTCCCTGCCGAGCCCTCCACCCTCCCGCCCGGCCCCAATAATTTCGGACTTAAGCGGCCTAAGCCACACGGGCCGGGATCCACCCACGGGATAAGCCCGGGCGCGTATTGTAATTTAGCGGCCGAAAGTGCCGTCGTGGATCGAAAACGCTTTCGTTTTGCTTTCCGGCCTCTTCCCGGTGCAACTACCTGCCGCGGTGGAGGGCGAGCGTGCGGTGGGAGGGGGTGGGGATGGGCGAGGTAGGACGGCCGACGGCGGGCGGCGCGCGGGTTAGCGAGGCACGGCGGAGACGGCCGGCGGAGGAGTGGGGGGGAGCTAGGAGGAAGACGGTAGAGAAGGGGGGGGCGGAGTAGCGAGCCATTCCTACCCGGCCGGCTCACGGGTCCCTTCGCCAAAGCTTCTTCGCCGTATACCTGGCCGCCTCTGCCCGCGCTCGGCAATCTATCCTTTTCCTTTCCTCTTGCCAACCTAAAACTCCGTCGCTTCTGTGTGTCCCGGGCGCGCGCGTTCCCCTGGACCCGGGCGGCGGTGGCGCACACCGTTCAGGATGGGGTCCCGGAGAGTTCCACAGAAAAAGCCTTAGGTATATCTTTACGAGCGGAGGCCATAAAAGCCGTAGGAGTTCGTCCGTATTCTCGATTAACTCTCTCGCTCGCTCGCTCGCTCTCTCACTCATCTTCCTCTCTCTCTCTCTCTCTCTCTCTCTCTCTCTCTCTCTGCGTACCGGGGGTACACGGACCATGAGGAGCGGGGTACGACCCTTATTGTCGTATATTCTTTTCGTGCCCGTATAATAACACTGGGCTCGCAGCGACGGCAAGAGAAGCCGAACCCGGAGAGTTTTCGCCCGCGGGACACGGACAATGCTGAGCCGTGTATTTCCAACAGCGGTCCCCTTCCCCCTTCCACTCTGCGCCACCGGTGAATACGTCATTTCCACCGACGTCGGACGCTCTCCACGCTCGCCGAACAGGAGAGAGATAGACAGAGGGAGAGAGAGAGAGCGTCATTTTCAGCCGGGGGATCGAAAAGGAGGATTCGAGCTGCGGTCAACATTGTCATAGGGTCCGCGAACGATCCTCTCCGCGAGACTTCCGGAAGCTCCCGATCTCGTCCCAAACGATCACACACACACAAGCACACGCAACGGAGAATATGGTTTTTCATCTCTCTCTCTCTCTCTCTCGCTCTCTCGCTCTCTCTTTCATCGTCCGCTCTGTCTTCCTCGAGTATTTGAGAGCCGAGGCACTATTTTCCCTGCCGCCTAGTCACTTTTTCTTATCGAGTTTACGCTCTTTTTATTTGTATTTTTTATTTATGCATTTAGTTTTTATTGATTTTTTTTGTTGTTGCTTCGCTTTTGGCTCGCGGAGAAAGAAGACGAGACGGGAGCCGTGTCGGGAAGGTATTCGCGATCGATAACGGCTCCTCTCTCCGCGTGTCCTTCTTCCTCGATTCACAATTTCCGCAGTCGAACGTATCTACGCCGCTTCTCTCCTCTCTCTCTCTCTCTCTCACTCTCTCTCTCACCAAACTCTCCCTTCCATTCTTTTTCGTTCTTTAGGAATGCAGTTTACATCGTGCGTGTAGACGCGGGAGCGATAGATATCCATCTTCCAACCTTTCGGCCCTTATCCCTTCCTCCGCGGGGCCCAGGGTAGAGGGGCCGGTTTTCGTCGGCGAACGAAAAAAAAATAACCCCGAAAGAAAGAAAGAGAGAAAAAGAACACACACACACCCTCGTTTCCCTCCCGCCATCGTCGCTCTCGCACGTAACAATACTCTTCCCTTTTTCTCTCTCTCTCTCTCTCTCTCTCTCTCTCATCCTCTTTAAACATACTGCGCAATATAAGGTGTACGATTATTACATGTAGGCTTTCTTGTTTTATTCTGCTTTTTTTTTTCTTGCTCAGTCGATAGTGAGGGGCGCTAGCTCGTTTATATATGTATATTAATAATTTGAGGCAGTTTACGTCACTTCTTTTTTTAAGGCCGAGTTAACAGTTACTGAACTATACGCTCGAGGTTCTCTCTCTCTTTTTGCTTCTTCTTCTTCCTCCTTCTCCTCCTCCTCCTCCTCCTCCTCTTCGTCCTACCGTCTCGCGCACGCTCGCGCGCAATCTCCGTTAATATCTCGCGCCTCACCCCGACCCGATATCGTGAGAAAGGAGGAACGGAGCAGATTTAGTCCGGGGGGAGAGACAGGGCGATTTTCAATGACAGCCATTCAGGGTCCGGCAGATGGGACTCTCTCTCTCCCGACAGACGCGCACATTCTCGTACTCCGACTCTTCTCATTCTATCTCGCGGCGCGGAGACGGAGCGAGGAGAAGGACAGAGAGGACAGAAAGACAGAAACGGATAGATATACAGATAGGCAGAGTTCGAGGAAGGACTGAGAGAGATAGAGAGAGAGAGAGAACACTCCCCGTCCCACCTTATCCGCTCAATATGAATCGGCCCTTTATCTAAACGCGCGGAGCGTACGCATATATGCATACACGTCTGTATTCATACGGTCTATATGTGTGTATGCATGTAGCCGAGGGCGAGGCATGGTCGAACTAGGGTGTCTCGTTTCGAGAGGTGCCATCTTGCTTCCCTCTCCTCTCTCTCTCTCTCTCTCTCTCTCTCTCATTCCCGTCTTTCCTGTCTTTCCCACCTTTTCCTTTCGGGAGGTTTTCAAAACTACTTTTCAAATCCTCTCCTCCTTAGCCTGAATTTGATTACCATTTAGTTTCGTCATGCAGTCTATCTACGTGTTACGGGAGGCTACGGTAAAATACTCGAGGCCGATACCTTCTCCCGATAGTCGGTGCGAGATAGCGGAAAAAGGATACGTGGCTCGCTTCTACAAAATCCGAATGACCCGCTCTTAACGATAAGCAGACTTTTTTTTCGTCCCCTTCCAACTTCCGTCGCTCTCCTCTCTTTCTTTCTCCCTCTCCCTCTCTCTCTCTCTCTCTCTCTCTCTCTCTCTCTCTGTCTCCGGCCATTTTCGCGCAATCCCGACAAACTTTGGGCCCGTTTCTCCGCTCGGCGAGCGTCGAACCTTGCACGTGCCACGTTCAGGTGTTCGGGAATTATGTTCGAGGAAGACGGTTGGACGACGATCGGCGAGCAACGACGACGAATCGATGAGACGATATCATCGGAGGAAGGAGGTGGGTCGGCGAGGGTGAGCGGGCGCAAGTTCTAACACCGTTAGGCGTGCGTGTACGTTCTCGTATGTACATAGGAACTAGATTAATTAGCACGTGGGAAGACGGATTTTCGACGAACAGACGAAACGGTGGAGACTTCGCGAGGACGATCTTTGTCGCTGAAGTCCTCGGTTCTTTTTTTACCGCGAATATAGGTACTCTCTCTTTCGAACACTGATTCTCTCTTTCTCTCTCTCTCTCTCTCACTCTCTCTCTCGAACACTCTGCGTCGGAAGATGAGAACGAAATCGCATCGGCAACGAAGGGGCAGATACCGTCCATCATCGCGGAACACTTCGGTCGTTTAAGGCAATAGGAAAATAGACCGCGAATGGCACTTGCGCATTAGGAATTCCGCGGCGGGTGACAAAGGAGAAAAAGATGATGAAGAAGAGGAAGAAGAAGAAGAAAAGAAACGGCGACGTCGAATGTCGGAGAGCAAAGCCGCGAGGCACGATGGAAATAATACTGACGGCAAAAGTGGGAAATGCCCGACGCAGAGCGGGGAGGAGGACGACACACGCTCTCTTTTAGCGGCGCCGGGAAGGAGGAAGGGGACGAAGAAGACGAACACGAAGGCGAAGAAGAGGAAGAAGAAGAAGACTATGAATAAGAAGAAGAAAGCGGAAGCAGGCAACAAGCGTCGCTCCAACAATCGGACAGTCTTTCACGTTTGGCACATCGGCCGTGGAACACAATGGAACACGTACTTTTCCGCGGTTTAAAGAGACCTCCGCCCCTCCCTCCTCCTCCTCTCTCTCTCTCTCTCTCTCTCTCTCTCTCTCTGTCTGTGGCTTTCAAAGAAAATCTTCCATGACGCAGAGGGACACTTTCGGCAGAAGTAATAAGCGACCTGCACCGTAAGGTCGGGCCAGCCGATGCTATCGACGGCCTGACGTTCCTCTCCCTCCCTTCCCTACCCCACCCTCACTCTCTCTCTACAGGGCATCAGAACGCAGAAAGAAGACGGGAACGGGGCGGAAGGTAACAATGCGCATTCCGTGTTAGGCGCCCGAGGCACGAAGCGATCAGATTTTATGAACGCGCCCAACGGCGCTCCTTCATACGCTACGGGGTTATAAAACACAGAGGCCCTCTCTGTGCCCGGGACCTAGAGAGGAGAAGGAGGAGGAGGAGGGGGAGGGCGGAGACGGAGGTGGAGAATACGACGTAGTCGATAAGGCTGGGGGGACAGCCTCTTTTCCAGGCAACAACGTAGACGTTACGGACGATTTTAATAATTCCCCATTTTTGCCCTTCCAGCCCCTCCCGGATTTTTGGGGAGCCTCGATAATTGCCTCGTTACCCCCACCCGCTGCGAAACCCGCGGAATATTCGACCGGACGAACGATCTTTCTTCGGGATTTTTTTCGTTCCTCTCTCTTTCTCTCTCTCTCTCTCTCTCTCTCTCTCTTTTGAGGTTTCGAATTTTGCCCGAAAGGAAATTCGTGAAACTCGGGTTAGCGAGGAGTGGGCTTAAAGGTCGATATGACGAGCGACGGCCGCAAACCGAAATAACCATTCCCAGGGCCCTATATCCGTCTGCGGCTCTCGCCACGGCGCACTTCAATGTCGAGAGAGAGAGGTGCGGCGTTCGTTCTTTCTCGGCTGGAGCAAAAACAGCGGGGCGGAAACGCTTAGGAGATGGACCGGGGGCCGCTGCCGCGGCTGCGGCGACGGCGGAGGAGGGCAAAAGTGCCGGGAACGAAGTGCTTTTTGACAGGGCCGTAGCGATCCGAGGGCGGACCCTTGGCCAAGAACGTGGGAGGGTGGTAGCTGGAGGGGGGGGGGGGGGGAGAGAAAAAGATTATCGTCCAACAGGCACCGAATCAAACCGATTCTACCCTCTTTCGACGACGGTAGAACGAGACTCAATTTTTCCGCGGACGCCTAAGGCCGCTTTTCGAGTCCTCGGGGCCGACAAATTATGCTCGGGCGAAACTGGGCGCGGAAAAAAGAGTTTCCTGCCCGAGCGGAGCGTTGAATTTTCATCGTCGACCGTGCGCGGGGCTCTCTAAATCGATTCCCGGAATCAGCTACGAAACCTCTCCAAACATCCACCCCCCTCCCCGGGGCCCGGCAGCTCGAACATTCTCCCACGGAATTCCGGCCGGTTGGCAGCATAGGGAGGGGGGGGGGGGGGGTAGGGTGTGTAAAAAGGCGAAGAAAGCAACCCCGAAAAGAAGTTGCCGAAGAAGCCCACGATCCGCGAATCCATTCCTTCCCGGAAGCCCGTCCGCGTTTTATACCCCCTCCAACCCCCTCGTCGCTCTCTCTCTCTCGCTCTCTCTCTCTCTCTCTCTCCCTCTACTCCCCTCTCTAGAGCCTCATCGAGAACTCGGTCGATCTCTCGACCCGCCCGGGGGGGAGGGAGACACCCGCGCGCGGCACGAAACCTTTTCAAATCCTCGCGCCGATCTTTCCGCCAGCCCGACGCTTCCTAATTAACTAATGCCGACGTCACGTTATATAACCAGTTCTACGGGGGTTTCAACGAGGGACAATAACGCGCTCCCCTCTCGCCCTTCGACATCCACCTCCCCCCTCCTCCTCCTCGTCCCCTCCAGGACCGTCACCTTCCTTCCGCGTCGAATAAATATCTATGAGACCCGGGACAAAGTTTAACCCTCTATCGCGTCAACGATCTGCGGGAGAGAGAGGGAGAGGGAGAGAGAGAGAGAGACTCGTGCTCGTACGCTGCTGGCTTGATGGAATGATAAATGCCGTGGACGCGCGCGCGCGCGCGCACGCACACAGGCGAGCACACGCGAGCGCGTCAACTGTAACGCAATTTCGTCGTGACGCAATGCGAATTAAGCGTTCCGCGCGGGTGTGCTCCCGCATTTTTTTCCAACCCCCCCCCCCCTCCTGCCCCTTCCTACGTGTTTCTTTCCGCTCGCGCGTTCTTTGTCTGCCGCACCCCCCTCCCCCCAGCCCTCTCCACGCTTCCCCTCGACGCTCGCGCCACTGTCCGTTCGGGTCTCTCTCTCTCTCTTTTTTTTTTTGTGAAATACGACCCGGATTATTTACGCACGTTGCACATTTTCCGCGAGATGCGCGGCCGCGGATCGATCGGGGGAGCCGACGGGCTTCGTGCGCGAGGAGGGGAGGGGAAAAAAAGGTGGACATGTCTGCCCCGGAGTCTGCTAACACGGCGCATCGGGAAAATCGAGAGTTCCGGGTGGAGAGTGTATACAAGAAGATCGCAGGTCGAGTCGAAGGACTCGGGCTGAAAGCCTTTACTGTTCCTAAAGATGAGCAGATAATGAAAAACTTGATTTTAGGGAGGAAGTATCAGTTACGGTGGAAGTACAGTGTCCTTGGAGAGAATTTAATATCTGTTTTCGATTTAAAATAATTTCGACGAAATAAATCGTTTTCGAAGTCGTATCATAAGATTCAGATTCCTCCTCTTGGCAGGGAGAAGTCAGCGTTAACGTTGACTTTGATCGAAGGATCTGTGTCAACGTACGTCTAAGTAATGTCCAGACCACAGGAAGATTAATCTGTCCTAGCCGGACAAGTCCTAGGTAAGATACAAAGCAGAGATTGCTGAACGTATTGTTTCAGGGGTTCCTGGCGACGAGCAAATCGGTCGAGGAGGTAAGGCCGCGTGGCCTTGAAGTCGCACCTTGTGAACCGACGGCAGAGACTGTTCACACTGAAGATGACCGGATGTCCGTTACGGCGGAAGGAAAATCGGAGTAGCGAGTCTGGTCTACTGGAAGAGAACTCTGCAGCTTTAAGTGTCTCGAGCGAGGTTATGTTCGACGAAAGTGTACGAACGCAGACGGGAGTGACGAAGGTTGCAGATGCGGCGCGCCGAACTCGTTGTGCGAAAGAGAAGGTTGGATGCCCACTGTGCACCGACTTCAAACTTCCTGACAGGCCAGATAGCGAAGCCTCCTCCGTCCTCGGAGTGGGAAGCGGAGAGCACGAAGAACTCAACATCTGCCGAGGGAGAGTCGGCATCTCTTCTAAGCATCAATGAGAGCTACAAGGCCAATAATGGACATTCCTTACTGGCCTGATGCATGAAGTGCACTCACATGGGTCGAAACTTACTGTCTTCCTCAGTACTAGCACAGTATCAGCTTACACAGCATATACACGAAACTAAAGGTTACAGTAGCAGCGAATCCCACCTATTTCCCAAAGTTCGAGTAAAATAGATGCTAGTTCGGTATCGGTAGTCGTAAGAATTAGATTTACTCAGTATTCCCTCATCGCGCAAGACAAAGTCACGCACATCTGTGAATATTTGAATATATCCTAATACATGAAGCTCACTCGCGTGTGTCGAAAATTTAGTGTCTTCCAGTATTAGTATCAGCTTGCACCGCATATACAGAAACTGAAGGTTACAATAGCAATCATCAAATCCTACCTTTTTCCCAAAGTTCGAGTAGAATAGATGCTAGTTCAGTATCGGTAGTCATGAGAATTAGATCTACTCAGTATTCCGTCATCTGAAATATCTGAATATATCCGGAGGAACTTACAGGTAACGTAAGATCGGCTCTCAGTCAAAGGATGGTGTTACCGTAGGACCTCGATGCTAAATCCAGGACATAGGGTAATCCTAGAACGGAGCCTCGGAGCGAAACTTTAGAATCTCGGCCCGCCGACGTTAGATCTAAGAATCTTAGAGGCACGATTCCCACCTGCGTTCAGTGGACCGGAACGTCGACAGTGGATTTCTCTGTCATCCCCTGCTAACAGGGTAGGAGGACGAAAGGGTGGGGGGGAAGATGTGGAGACGCCTCTTCGCCCATTTATACTGATCGAACTTTCTTCCGCCACCTTCGACCCTCCGCGAGTTTCCAGTCGTTGCCGAGATGGGCTTTAAAGCGATTAGACGAGGATAGAAAGCTGTGCCGATAACTGCCAGGTCGTTCTATTTCCTCGACAAAGCAGGCAAGATGCTCCGAGGCGTCAGCGTCTACCTCGTCGAGCACCTGGAAGAGGTAGACGCGAATTCGACCGCGGTAGATTCTAGTCTTAGTAGTTCAACAATGTCAGACGGATTAGATCTATGCGAATAGAACGATAGATCAGAAATCGCAGGTAGCGTAGACGTTTCTGATACTTGTCACTTGGCACTCTGCTGGACTGTCAGGCAGTTGAAATGACAGAGCAAATATGGCAGAATTCGGGACTACCTCTATAATTTATTTAACCCTTATGGACAATTATATAAGCTTTTAATACGTTGTTTTATGAGATTTGGTTCGCGGATCGATTTTTTGAGCCTTAAGTCGGTGTTGAGAGCTTCATCCTGACTGTTCGATGACGTGTCATACATACGACACACTATTCCTCTTCGCAGAGTTCTCGGAATCGAGGTTCAGACTCGCAGAAGAGATTATTACTAGCGTGGGCTGCATTCGCGGCTTGGGACTTCGGGTCGATCCTGATGAATCAAAGACTACGTCAGCGTACGACTCGGAACTACGTCGATATCCCGGAGGTTGGGGGTTTAAATATCTCTGCCGCAACCTCGACAGTAGCCGGGTGACTTAATAATCATTTCGAAGGTTCAGTACGGCGTTTGGAATGAGCTGTGAGAACTCTCGACCGTCTATAAACTGAACGTTGATAATCCTAACCTGAGGATACGTCTTCTATGCGGGTCAGTATTGCGGGGTTTGGATCTCTACGATGCTCTCATGTGAAGGACAGACCTAGTAGCATAAGCAAAGGACTGCTTCATTCGTGTCTGTGAGGTCAATCAGAATATAATTACTCGAGGACATACCGTTTTAACTGAAAAATTTTCTACAGACTTCGCAGTTGCTTATGATACGCTATTTGACCTTTGGGAGAGAAAAATACGAACAGAAATACGTAATTGTCAAACCAGACAAAATTCACCGGCTTGACGTCAAGTTAGGTTTGCCCACAGACCCAGACGAGAAGATGGCCGAGATGATTCTTCATTGTCGTCGCAGGAATCCTCGACGCTTTCATGCGAACGACAGATCCTAGTAGCACAAGCAAAGAACTGCTTCATTCACTGTAATGCTTAATGACTGTGAGATCAGACTATAATTATCCCAGAACGGACTGCAGTCCTAACCGAAAAGTCCCGCAAATTTCGCAGTGATCCGTGATACACTATTTGACCTTCGGAAGAGAAAAATACAGACAGAACTACACAGTTGTCAAGCCGGACAAAATTCACCGGCTTGATGTCAAGTTAGGTTCGCCAACGAACCCAGACGAGACGCGAAGAGCGTCCTAGACAATTTTACCTATTCGAGAAGTGGTTCAATCGGGCGTGGGGTCAATTAACTTATCGAGCTGCGCAGATGTTCGCCGGGCACGTTCGCCTCGATGCATATGCATGCGGAGAAGACACCCTCTATGTGTCATCGCCGGTGCGACCGGGAGGACAGTACGAAAGACCCGCGTCGAACGCTTCGATCAGAAACCAGATGAAATCTCCCCCCCCCCCCCCCCCACCCCTTCCCCTCTCCTGAGAAAATCGTGACAGGAGATATCGCGGCAAAACGCTCGGAACTTTCTTGCGAAGATGTAATCTCGAAGAAAGGAGCGGTTCAAGAACGGCGAGTCTCGTAACGCTCCAATCCCGAGGGCAGGACAGGAATCAGAATTTCGTATTAGATCCGATGGCCCGAAACGAAGATTCGAGGAGGGAGAGATCCCGTGCCCGTTCAACTAATTCCCCGGAACCATTATCCGGACTCCGAATTTGAAGCGTGTCGTCCGCTCCGCACCCCGGATCGCCGTAATCTGCGCACGGATCGCAGGATGATCGATCGAGAACTCGAACATACGTCCTTCTAACCCCGCTTTCGATTCTAGGCCCGTAAAAAAATGTCACGTAACCCACACCTTGCCCCTCCACCCCTACGCTGGCTTCAATTTTCCACGCCGATCGTCGAGAATCAATCAATCAAAAAACTCGGTCGCGCCATCCTCGAAAATTGAAGCAAAAAAAATATAAGGAAATTCCGACCGACTCTCTCTTTCCCCCCCTCTCTCTCTCCGCTTCCGCCCACGAGCCAAAATTTCGCACTCCCGGAATTCTCGTCCGCGCGTCCGTCCCCGACGGTCCCTGTGTATCGTCGCGCCGAGGCAAAAAGTCGAATGTCACGTGATCCTCGCCGATATGGATTGAATTATACCCGGCAACCCCCCTTCGGCGCTGCACGTGCAGGCAGGCCAGGCCAGGCCAAGCCAGGCCAGGCAGAGAGACCGGCGAGCAAGCAAGCAAGCAGCAGGCCCGGCCGCCTAACGTGGGACTGGCATCGATGCTCTCTCGGAATAGAAGTCGATACCGTGCCCGGCGTGCACGCCCCGCCTTCGATATCGAAAGTCAATAGATAAAGCATCGGGACCGCGGCGCTCTATATATCTGAAATGCGCGGCTTCCTCACGAGAAAACGGACGAGGAGGAGGAGGAGGAGGGGGTCGAGGGAGGAGGAGGAGGAGGTTCGACGTAATTCCGACCCGGTTGCCGAGGATGAAATTATAGGCGTCGAGCCAAACGTCACCGAGCCGAGCTTCTCCCCCCCCCCCCTCCACATCTTCCGTCTCGCTACCCCCCCCCCCCCCCTCTCGCCTACCCCTCCGTTCATCGGCGATCGTTCGGGTGCACCGTCGATAACGGCCGAATTCGCGATTCAAGAGGATCGTTTAAGGGGTTATACCTAGTCGGAAGCGAAAAATGAGAAGTTTTTTTGTGAATTTTTTGTATCTTTACTAAAGAATCCATTAATGTGAAATTTTGAGGGCTCCTTACACTTGCCTTGAGGTACAAAAAAACATTT
This sequence comes from Anoplius nigerrimus, assembly GCA_914767735.1. NCBI lineage: Eukaryota > Metazoa > Arthropoda > Insecta > Hymenoptera > Pompilidae > Anoplius > Anoplius nigerrimus. The sequence continues at coordinate 2,183,013 of OU612086.1, forward strand.
TTTATTTTAATATTTGTGACAAAATGGCAGTTCAGCAGGGCACAGAACGAAGATCGATTTTTTGTTGGCGTCCTGCGGCTAGCAGCACAAGTCTGAAACGAACATATTTGGAACAATGACATTTTTTTGTCATAATATACACGAGTATAGCTGTTGAAGTACACATGGATATTCGGAAATTTAAATATTTGTGAATTTGGGAGCACTTTGAACAAAAAGTCGATTTTTCAACTGAGAAATCGGCCTCAATTTGTCTATAAAAATTGCAATTGTTTATGGAACTCAAAAATCGTGTGTACTAGACTAGATAATCTATGTAAGAAGGTACTGTCAAAATTTTAAGTCAAACGGATAAAAATTACTCGAGTTCTACTGCTAGCCGTTTTTGAAAACATGGTTTGGAGAAAAACGCGTTTAAAGTTCCACAATGTGTTTACTACATGAAATTTTGGAGATACGGGCTTGTTGATTTTTTTATCTCTACTCTGCTATCCCAGCACCATATAACTGGCCTTGTGTATCGATTTCACTTCTCGCGATTTTTTTTCTTGCCGATCTAGCGTCATGACGGCTGGTTTTCGCGTCATCGGACAGTGCGCGCTCGGCGAGTACAATACGGCGGGAATCAGTACCCAAGCAAAAATCAAAGCATTGGCGGCCAACCAGATAGTCCGTCATTGAAAATAATTACCGCAATATTGATTGCAATATCTACAACCTTTTTGCCACTTGAAATTGTTTTCGGAGCGAAGTAAACAAAACTACAAACTGAGAGTGTGAACTGAATTCCCTCACAACCATGGCAGAACTGCTCGAACTGACGAGATTTACTTATTTGGTATAAGAAATTACTAAATTTAATTCTTAGGTCTAAAATAAACCTTTTGTATTCTCATCCTATGGATACAAACACAATAAAACGGGTCCTCAAAGGAATTACAAGTCAGAAAAGCTGGTGCTACTCCGGTCTACGCTCCGCATACTTTCAAACGCGCGGAGACGTCCTTACGAATATATATTTATCTTCAAGAGTATTTGCAGGATCAATTTGAAATTTTCAGAGAATATACTCAAATATATGTACATTCCGAAAATGCAACAAAAAAAAAATCGATTCTTTGAAAATTCCGACTAGGTATAACCCCTTAAGCGAGTCGATCTCGCGACGAGAGGAGGGCCGGAGTTTCGTAACGGAAGATGGCCGAGATGATTCTTCATTGTCGTGGCAGGGATCCTCGATGCTTTCATGCGAACGACAGATCCTAGCGGTGTTAGCCAAGGACTGCTTCGTTTAATGTAATGCTTAATGGCTGTGAGGTCAATTGGGCTATAATTGCTGCAGTTTTAACCGAAATGATTCCTACAGTTTTCGTGGAAGAGTTTGGAGTTTTCTATGATATACACCATTTGACCTTCGCGAGAGAAGAACACAAACGGAGATACGAAGTTGTCAAGCCGGACAAAATTCACCGGTTCGGTGTCAAGTTAGGTTTGCCGACAAACCCGGACGAGAAGATGGCCGAGATGGTTCTTCATTGTCGTGGCAGGGATCCTCGATGCTTTCATGCAAACGACAGATCCTAGTGGTGTTAGCCAAGGACTGCTTCGTTTAATGTAATGCTTAATGGCTGTGAGGTCAGACTATAATTATCGCAGGACAAACTGCAGTTTTAACCGAACTGATTCCTACAGATTTCGCGGAAGGTTTCGCAGCTGTCTATGATGCACAATTTAATCTTCGCGAAGAGAAGAATACAAACGGAAATACGTGGTTGTCACGCCGGACAAAATTCACCGGCTTGACGTCAAGTTAGGTTTGCCCACAAATCCGGACGAGAAGATGGCCGAGATGATTCTTCATTGTCGTGGCAGAAATCTTCGATTGAGATCTATGGAGGGCAAATTTTTGCACGTTCGACGTCGAGTGCTGCCACGTGGATTCGATCGGGAAGCTGATTTGAGGAAAAAGGTCGACTGTCTTTCCTAATGTCTGTTGAGAGGTTATGTTCGCGGATGGATTTCGGAGGCTCGTGGAAAGCTGATGCTTTCGACCGCTCTGCGAGCTGGGGTAGAGTCCGAATGGTTATTTTCAAAGTTGCCTCGGCTCGAGTCAACAGATGGCCCGGCTGTTTTCGAGGCAGGACTCCACTCGACATTTTTTTTCTGACGAGCGACCCTTCGGAGTGTTTGGGAATTGGTCGAGGTGTACCGGCCGGTTATCTATTTTGGACAAAGTTCGCTGCCGGTTTATCGTGAAATTGCCTGCTTACCCCCTAGGCCCACTTGAGAATTTTTTCCGTCAAAAAATCAGCGGAAACGACGCTCTTATCTGGTCCGAAATGCGCGATCCTCGGTTATCGTCGTCAAAACTGGGCACTCTGGTAATCCTCGTGGGACACATTGGTGTGGCCCTGCTTTCGGAATATATGTCAATGCATGTTTTCGGCCAGTCACTCGTCTCTTCGAGCTCAAATTTTGAAGAATATTACGGCTTACATTCGAGTGAGGTGCGGAGGCTGTTTTGTTTCAAAAAACTCAGTTACTATGTACAGTTTTTATTTTTCCATGCCGGGCTTAGAATTACATCGGATATCCGCGGAGAATAGACTTTGTCTGGCTGAAAAAAAGAAACTGTGATATCCATCTATCGTCAAACTGACCGCTTTATTCCCGCGAAATGTACACATGGTCGCTTTTTGTAAAATAAATTATCGTATACCGTATGAAGCACATATCCTCCCCTTGGAGCTAAATGTCTATTAAAAATTCTTAACTAACTATAAACTACTTATTCGATTGAAGCGTAATGTTTGTTAATTGTTCAATTTTCTTTCCATCTTTACAGCGTTAACGTCCTCATCGTCTTCTCGCATTAAACATTTACGTCAATGGGAATGCACTTGACGAGATTCCATCCACATACTCGTCCTTTCAGGACATAATTCGCACCCTGCCCTTACACAGTCTCCCGTTCCATCACTCCAAATAATCAGCGAAAATTCATTACTAGCTGCTCCCCATAATCGCGAGCTCTCAATTACCATCCTCTATCCATTCTATCGCTGCTACCCTCACCTAACCTAACATCTACTCCCTTCCGCCGTGTTCCAAAAGTTCACCGAATATCCTCCAAAATTGTTACCCTCAAAAACGTTTTCAATCCCAATTATCATCACATCGTGCTCACAAGCTCTCTGTTTTTTTTTTGGCCCACCAGTCTATTCTACCCTATGCAACCAGGCATCCCTTTCTGTTCTCGACAAAAAATCAACAGAGATTTATTCGATCGTTCGCAAGTACCAAACAACTTACTCCCTCAAAATCTCCCACCCTCTAAACCAGGAAAAATTCCCCAAAAATCGTTCAAATACGATTTGCCTGTCCGAGTTGTCTCCCTTTAAAAATCAGCGAAAACTATTCGATCCTTTGCAAGTATCAAATAGCTCACACTCTCAGCGTCCACTACCCTTCGTCCGAGAAAAATTCCGAAAAAACGATCGACAACCCCTTACCCCCGAAAAACTCATTCCATTGACATTTCTCTTTTGGGAACTTCATCCTGCCGATCCGAGCGATCTCCCTTTAAAAATCAGCAAAAATCTATTCGATCGCCTGCAAGTATCAAACAATTCGTTCCCTCAACATCCACCGGCCTCCATCCGACAAAAAATTCGTAAAAAATGATTGAAAATCCCTTTCCCCCGGAAAACCCATTTCAACTCAACTCATCCCATCTACATTTCTCTTTTGGGAACCTACTCCTGCCAGTCCGAGCAGCCTCCTCTAAAAATCAGCAAAAATCTATCCGCTCCTCTCCAATTATCAAACAATTCACACCCTGCATCCCACAAAAAATTCGTAAAAAAAATGGTTGAAAATCCCTCACCCCCGGAAAAGCCCATTTCAACTCAACTCATCATCCCGTCGACATTTCTCTTTCGGGCAGCGCATCGTGCCAGTGCGAGCAGCCTCCCCTTCTCGAGCTGCCGGCTCGGTTGCCTGTTTCCCGATCGCGGCCCGCTCGGCCGTTGGGCTGCGCTGTTCGGCTGGCTGGCTCGGCAGGCTCGGCTGGCTTGGCTGGCTTGGCTCGGCTGGCTTGGCTCGGCCGGCCGGATAGCTCGCTAGCTGCCTTCCTGCCATGCCATGCCATGCCATGCCGTGCCACGGTGCGCCCCCGTCGTCGTCTCTTCGCTTCGTCTCCTCTGATCCCCATCTTGACCGCGCCCCCTTCTCGTCTGGCCTGCTCGCTCTGCCTCTCTCTCTCTCTCTCTGCCTCTCTCACGCACACGTACACTCTCCATCCCTATCCTTGTCTCTCTCTCTCTCTCTCTCGTCTCGTTTCGCCTCTCCCGGCCTGGCCGTACACCGCCGGTGCGGTCGTGCGGTCACGTTGATCGATCGTTACCGTGTAACGAAATACGGTCCCCGTCCGTTTCTCCTTGAGCGCGCTCTTTGAAAAGGGCGCAGGACAAAAAAGAAGAAACCCAAGCCGGCTTCTCGGACCTCGGCTTTCTAGAGATGCGTCGCGCAAACGCCGGGGCGAGAGAGAGGCGAGAGGGGGAGCCCTCCTTGCACGAAGGGGGGGAGACTTTGCCCCGCGACTCCTTCCGTGAGATTCGTGCGTCGCGGTTGACAACTCTTCTACGTTCGCGGATCGAAGAATCGAGAGTGACAGTCGGGTTGGCCGACGTTCGCGAGACGTCGAAATTTGGCACTTTATGGCGACGAGGTCGGTTTCGTGCGATAATTGGCAATCGGCGAGAGTGAAAGAGAGAGAGAGAGAGAATCGAAGAACCGAAGCAGAATGGAAAAGTCGCGGACGTCGAAATTGAATGACGCCGATGGCCAGAGGGGGGTAATGAGAGTTTAATTGCGCCTCGAATTCCGAGATAGCCCGGCTTCAAAACAAAGGCAAAGGCCGACCTCCGCCTACCCTCCCACCCTACCTCCCCCCGCTGCCGGCCGCCTAATTGGCCTCAGGTGTTACGCTACGTTCTTAACGGCCGAGCGGAACATTAACGCTCGCCCCGTTACCGTTTAACAAAATCCACTGTAGCTGACGAATTTACGAGGCAGCGACAAATGTGTTCGCTTATTGCGATCGGCGGTAGCTCGAGCCAGAGAGAGAAAGAATGAGAGCGGTAAGAGTAGTAAGAGTAAGAGAGGAAGCTAGAGGCGTAGGGACAAAGAAAAAGAAAGAGAGAGAGAGAGAGAGGGGAAAGGAAGAAGCAGAAAGCACGATACCCCTAAGAGCGACGATCCGGAGAGACTTATTTCCCTGAGAACGGCATTCTTCCGAGCATAGCGCAGCGGCGAACAAAGGAACCTTGTGCGGACACAACGCTCGGGGCCCGCGGCCCGTAAGGAGGAGTGACGGATGAAATCTGTCGATTTTAGCCCCCGTCGGGGTGGTGTGCCCGAGGGAGAGAGGAGAGGTGAGGAGAGGCAGGCAGGCCCCGTAGGACGAGGAAAGCGGGTATACGCGCGGCGCCGCGGCGGAACGTGAAAAGGGGGACCTACCTATTTTTACATAAAAGCCTGCCTGGACAGCGGACGAGACGGATATACGCGCGGAGTTACCCGGGGCCTAAGCAAACGGAATTTTAGTACCTGAAACTGTACGCCTCACTCGCAGGTGGATAAAAGCGGTCGACGGGCTCCGTCCCAGCTGTCTGTCTCCCTTTTTCCCCTGTAACGCGTTTACATGCACACATACATACTCACTCTCTCTCTCACTCTCTCTCGCTGACATACCTAACACGAACGATCCCACACGAGCAGGGGTAACACGCGGAACGTCGCAGGTCCGTGTGTTTATTCTCCGCCTTTCTGCCTGTCCGTCCGACCACCCGCTCACCGTCAACAATGAACATGGCACGTACGATCGTCGCCGCTGATATATATGCAGAGACAGATGTACGCCGTGCACGCCCGGGGCCCGCGTACGAGCCGCCCGCATGCACCTTTTTAACGACTCGTCGGAAGATACGAGTCCCGGTGGGGTTCGACGGGTATGTATCTTCGGGTGGCCTGGTGAGGGTGGTGGTGGGGGGGAAAAGCGATCGAAGGTAGTTGCCGAAAAGTCAACGGCCCCCGGCTGCCGGACGCCGGTCGCCGACGGACGCGTCGACGGACGCGTCAACGGACGCGGTGACGGACGCGAGTCCTCGCGGAAGAGGTACTTAGCTCTGCGGGAGTAGGGCGTGATAGCCGGGCGTCTCGTAGAAGCCCGCCGCCTGCAGGGCGTGCAGGGAGGTCGCGTGATGCCTGTGTATCGTGCTGGCGTAGACGCTGGACACGCCGCTCGCGGATGAGACGCCGTTGGAAGCACCGATCGACGAGGAGGAGGAGGACGAGGAGCCGGAGGACGAGGAGGAGGATACCTGGTGGCCGAGGTGCGAGGAGCGCGAGAGCAGCGTCGCCGTCGGCCGCCTGTAAGGGTGATGGGCAACGGTGCTGGCCCGATGATGCGCGCCGGAAGAGTTCGAGTAGGCCTGCTGCTGATAATTGTGCCGCAGTATACCGGAAATCGACGCCGCCGACGGCGTGGCGGACGAGGAACTTCTGTCGCTTTGGTGAGGTTGATGATGGATCTGATGAGTCCGATGCTGCTGCTGCTGTTGTTGCTGCTGCTGCTGTTGCTGTTGCTGCTGTTGCTGGCGGTGCTGGTGGTTATGCGCACGCATCGCGCGGAAGTAGTGTTGATAAATACCTGATATCACGGCCTTCTCGTCGGCGGAAATAAGGTCGGTGCCGGAGGCGGTCGGCGTTACGGTTCTTTGCTGCTGCTGTTGTTGTTGCTGCTGCTGCTGTTGTTGCTGCTGCTGCTGCTGCTGCTGCTGAGTAGGCTGCGGCTGCGGCTGAGGTTGCGACTGCTGCTGCGCCTGCTGCTGATGATGCGGATGCACGTGACTGTGACTCCTGTGATGATGGAGATGAGTCTGCTGGGACTGCTGAGGAGGCGGCGGCGGAGGTGGCTGCGGCTGCTGCTGCGGGGGTGGCTGCTGAGTGTGATGTCTCCTCGGCTGCTGGGAGAGGGTGGCGGCGGCGTTCAAGGCCACCCGATAGGAGGCCATGGCGACGGACATCTGGCCGGTGGTGGTGATGAGGCTGGCGGTCTCGGTGCTGGCGACGACCGCCGCCGCGGCGGCCGCGGCCGCTGACGACACCGAGGACCCGGCGACGACGGAGACGGTGGTGGGCACGGCAGCGGGCAGAGCGGCTGGCAGAGCGGCTGGCACGGCGGCCGGCAGGCTGGCAGCTAGACTCGCCGACAGGCTCGCGGAGAGATTCGCCGAGAGATTCGCCGAGAGGTTCGCCGAGAGGTTCGCGGAGAGGTTCGCGGAGAGGTTCGCTGAGAGGTTAGCGGAGAGGCTCGCTGGCACGCTCGAGGTAGAAACGGATGCGACGACCGAGGCGGGCGGGACGACGGAGGCCGGATTCGAGGAGGCGACGGAAGCCGCGGCTGCGGCGGCCGCAGCGGCCGCCGCCGCCGCACTCCGTCTTCCGCTCCTGCGGGAGGACAACGGCGCGCTCGTCGGCGGCGGTAGATTATTGACGAAGGGACTCCTCCTCTCGCGCTCGGCGCGTCGATAGTAGCACGGGTGGATCATGAGGAGGGGCTCGCCGCCGCCCGGAGGCGGCTTCGCCTGACTGGGCAGCTCGTACTCGACGCTGCAGTCCACGTGGAGCGGCTGCGAGTAGTCCTTGTAATCCTTGTAGGTAGCGACGGCTACGGCGGCCGTCGCCGACGGGTTAATGTTGCCGGAGGCGCCGACGACGTTGGTGCTGCTCGAGCTGGGGCCGACGGCGGCGCCGATTACGAGGCCAGGATTCGCGCCGCCCTCCAGGAGTCCCGTCGAGTCCTGCGGCAGGACCGTCTGGCCGGCGCCGCTCGCCGCGGCACCGGCGTGATGATGGTGATGATGAAGATGGTGATGGTGGTGGTGGAGGTGGTGGCCGTGTCCGTGGATAGCGGCGCCTACCACCACTTCCTTCTCGTAACAGGCAGCGGCCATGTTGGGAGCCTCCTCCTACTATCCCGGCTTCCGCCGTCCCGTCCCTTTTCTCCCAATGACGACGACGACGACCGCCGACCCACGTCGCCGAGCGAAATGCTAGGCCGTCGACGAGCTCATGTCGAGGAGTCCACGTCGCTCGACACCGACCGCCCGTCTTGCCTGGCTCGACCTAACCAGGTAGCCGGCCGTCTTTCTTCCCCGAGTTCCGCCTTCGCGTGGACGTCGAGCTTGCTCGGCCCGACTCTTATTCGTCACCGACGGCGGACGCTTTTCTCGCAGTCCACCTTCTTGCGTCTGTGACTCCGAACGCCTTGGATATCGGTCAATAAGACGAGCCTCTTCGCATCTCTGCTCTTCCTTTCTTCCTCTCGGATCCGCACTTATCTCTTTCTTTCTCTTCCTTCCTCTCCTCTCGGCTCAACCCTCCTCTCACTATACTACACCGTCGAGCGCGGTGGAGGAGTACAGTTCATTGCGGTAGGGTAGTCTTACCCAAGGGTTGGACCAATAAGGTATATCCAACACCGAGGAAAGCCCCCGACGGCGGCCTCAAAGCGCACGGCAGCGTACATGCGTTACTGCATATTTTTTCGGGGTAAAAGGGGAAAATGTGCAGTAACGTGCGTACCAATCGAGCGAACGGGCCGACGTAGGAACGACACGGAGTTAAGGACCCCAGAGACGCTTTTTCTCCTATCACTGCCCGTTTACTCCTCTTTCTCTCCCTCTCTCACTCTCTCTCTCTCTCTCTCTCTCTCGCCCTTTCTCTTCCTCGGCCCTCTATCCTGCTCGCCCTCCCGACCACGTCTCTTCTCGACTACCCCGATACTCTATTGTTTCGAAATTCCTACAAACACGCCTTTCCACGGCCAAAAGATCCTTCTCCCCCAAGCGAAGACTCCTCCACCAGAGCTCCTCTCTCTCTCTCCTGCCTCTTTATTCCACTTCACTGTGTCACAGGCCCTTTCTTTCGCGGATCTTCCGGGAAACACTGTCAGGTCGCACCTTACCCCGTACCAGAAGGAGAGAGCTCGCAAGCGAACCCTCGTCAGCCTTCCTGGCCTTCTCGAGCCCGTGGGAACACGGCGTATTATCGGCGTAGGGCTCCCGACGTTCCGGCTGGGCGTTGCGTTCGTTTACGTGAGTCGGCCGCGCTCGCCTGTGTGCGTCCCTGGCCGCCTAGAGTGCCGTACGTGCACATGCGTCGGCCTCTCTGTGTGTGTGTGTGTGTGTGTGTGCGCCGACGGTCGCACCGAAGGAGAGTCGCACTCGGCCGATAGACTCCGGCTTCCTCCCGATAATCCCACAGGCCTTCCTCTCTCTCTCTCTCTCCTTTCTTCCTCCCCTCTCTCTCCTCACCAGCTACGAGTCCGCGGAAGGCGCGTGTGCGTAAACCGATTTCGAGCGCACATTCAGGCTTCCTCGCCGTCGGGCTACGCCATGTTACGTCGGCTGGCGTGTATGTCAATCTCTCTCCTTCTCTCTCTCTCTCTATCTCTCTTCCTTCCTTCCTTCCTCTATCCCTGGTCTATACGGTTACGCGTACACCATCACACACGTATACACACGCGCACAGACACCTGGTAAATCCCGAGAGACGCGACGGTATCGGTGGTGGGGCGCTTCGCAGCGAACGTGGCCCCCGGATTACGTCTCGCACGGACTGTCGAGCTCAGACTGAGAGCCGTGCTCCTTCTGACCCTCGCCGTCGCGGAGGGCCGTCATCCTGCAACGCCCTCTTCCCGGACGCCCGCTCTCCGGCCAAACCTCGCCTCCCGCATGTGGTCGATCGGCCGGATAATGCCCCGAGCGAATCCGGCGCGCACGAGAGCGACACAATGCCCAGACGGGCGTCCAATCAAAGCCGCTCTTCAGGGCTTCCCCGGGCGAGGCTTGCGGATCCTACGAGCCGGCCGAGGACCGACGAATACGGGCCTCCAGGATCTCGGGTGGCGATTTCTACCTGGCCCGAGGAGTCCGGAATTGAGCTATAACGCTCTTCGGGGTATACGTCCTTTGTCGGGCGAGCGGCTTCCAGGTTTTGTTTCGATGACGGTTTCTTCGGGATGGGTTTGGGGGAGGGGGGTGGCGGGTGCGTGTGTGGAGATTAAGGTAAAGGTTGGGTCGGGAAATCTTTGGGGACGACGGAAAGAAGAGGAGGAAGGAGCGAATTTTCTTGGCAGGTACTTTGGCTAAATCAAATGTCAGGTGTGCCAGTTGCGTGAATTCTCTAGGGGGGGGTTCGTGGAAGGATGGGGATTGGTGGGGAATTTTTTGGTCGGTAAGAAGGTGTGGAGGTTATCTACGGGTGTGGATGATCTGGGTTTTGGTTGATGTGAGTTTGATTCTTGCCGCCAGGTAGCGGTTGCTGTTGGGTCGGATCAGGTCGGATGTGGTCGGATGTGGTCGGATGTTGATGAGGTGCGGAAATTTATGTGACAGCAGTTTAGTTTGAGGGTTGACCATGGGTGGCAGCACCTCTCGGTGTCTGAATTCGATATTTGAATCCATATGACGACGCGTATGCGCTGTGCAGGTAGTATTGTTATTGTTAGTTGAAGATTTGGCCACCTGGTGGCAGCACCTTCCGGGGTTAGAATTTTATGCTCCTTTCAAATCCATACGGACGATGCGTTGCGTCACAAAACATGATACAATGTTTCTTTACAATTTAAAGAGTAATTCTCTGTAAGTTGACCATGACACTTCCATTTATATAAAAATAAGTATTAAAAAGTGAATGTCGTTCAGATTAGGCAGAATGTATGAGAGTTTTATATCTGATGACTTTCTGTTGTTCCAGTAAATATTTGTATCGTATTGTGGAGCTCTTGGCTATTCTCAAGCTATTTACTTTACGTAGCACAGTACACATGAATCATGGCTTGTTTGCTGACGAAGAATAATGAAATCCTCAAATGCTATATCACCAGACTTAATTTGGCTTCCCCATGACGCATATCTGTCGTCACACGCATTTAAATCTCAGCATTGAGTGGTTCTAATCCCGTAACATGCTGCCGCCTCGCGGCTTATGCCGAACTAACGCCTACAATTAGGCCTCTCACATGACGCACACTGGTAGTTAGCAGTTTGAATGGAATGAATGGCGGGAGAAGCAGCGTCATCAAGTTTCTACAATTTTCCTTCAACTTTCACCCAAGCAGCACTTTAAATGCCATCAAACCCCCTTCCTTACATCTACAAACAATTTCTTAAAACGTATAATTAACTCATTATTAATTACCGTTAAATTTCTCAAAATCGTTGACCGCAAAAACTCGACACACCCATACCTTCCAAACCTACCTCAATCTCTGATACAAGAAAATCCATTGTAATACCCAACAATGACTTACGCCCACTACCGGGTCGTCGACCCGCTCCCGCGTCATTAAACCCAAAACGAAAACACGGCCTTATCGATCCTTCCGTCGCAAAATCCTCCTCCCACCCCTCCTCAACAGCAGCCTGCCGCGTAGCCGGCAATCACGTACAATTTCCGAATGACGCAAATTAAAAGTCGGGCGAGCTCCTCGAAGCTGGCGCAATTGCGAGAGTGCAGTGACGGCGTTGTACTTCCGCGAAAGAATAGGCCGAGAGCAGCCGAGAGAAAGAGAGGCCCTTCGGCGCTCGGCCAATCAGAAGCGACCACATCCGCTCGCTTCTGGGCTCGACCAGTCGCGTTCACGCCGGCGGAGGGACGCAGCAGCGTCCGCGGACTTCGATCGGGGGTACTGTCGTAGTTCGTCAGTGCGATTACATCAGCTTGAAACGACGGACGAGCCGCCGTGCGAAGGTGCCCTGTTATGCGTCCGGTCAGTCGTCGTCTAGCTGGTCAAGAAGGTGCGGGTCCGCTGGTCTGTCCACAGCGTTCGAGAATTCCGAGAGCTAGCTTAGAGCACTGAGTTCGATCAATCGGTTCAAGATCGATCAGGATTGTTCAGGATCGTTCAAGATCGCCCGATCAACCCCCCAGCAGTTGCATGGCAGAGTATGAGCGCGCTGAAGAGCGTCATCATCACGTTGCCTAAGGGCCTGTCCAAGGTCCCCGGCGTCCCTACCGTCAGCGAATTCCCGAGACAAGTGTCCAAGATCAACTTCGCGTCCGTCCTCGCCGAGAAGAAGATGGAGAAGAAGCTGCCGAAGCAGGAGGACGTCGCGCACGAGGACGGGTCACTTTTCAAGCCGGATGTCTGCCTACGGGGAAAGAAACGACGCCTCGATCACCTTACGTGGGAAGAGAAATTGCAGAGAAAGTGAGTTCGAGGATTGATAGCTGCTTCGAAAGCTGAATCTCCGTTCCTTTGTTTCGCTTCTTTCGCGCTTGATTCGGGTGCCTCGCGAAACATATGGATGCGCCGTGACGTCATTTGTCACATTTCGAGAGAATTCCGTTGTGGGTGTTAGCGCGTGGGCGGGATTTACGGTCGTTATCTTGGGTAAACTTTAGAGCGACTGAATGAGCATGAAAGGGAAACAGAAGTGCAGGCGGTGTTTTTGATAAGGAAGGCCCGATTGCGATTACTTTTACGGTTCTGGTATTGGTTTAATGTACTGGTAGTTTGTAGATGATGGATGAGAAACGTGTTGAATGTGGGTGTTTACATAGGCTGTGACACCAATTCTAATTTTCCGCTCCAAATGCTAATATGATGATTGAGCAACGAATGTGAATCAGATTAGAATGATAGAGCGTATTTTGAATTAAATTGTGTAGATTTTAGATCAATATAATAATTTATTATTTATTAACATAGGTAACTCAGAATTTGGTATTTGGTGCAAATTACAGAAAATTGAAGAACAGAGTGGCTGCACAAACGTCAAGGGACAGGAAGAAGGCAAAACTTGACGAATTAGAAGAGACTGTTAGGATATTGAGAGAAAAAAATGAATTGTTGACACAAGAATGTTCGATGTTAAGGACACAGAATGAATCGTTATCGATGGATGCAAAGAGGCTAAGGAGAGAAAGGGATTCAAGAAATTCAGGAGAAACATATTGTTCCTTGTGCCAAGTTCGTGTCGGCTGTGTTGTACCCTCGCTGGGATCTGCAGTATCCCCTGATAACCCTCTGCCGCAGGGTGGGACAACTCAGTCGGCACCGTCCCTGACACTAACACCAGGAGCTACAATCCTCCTGAAGATACTGACCCTTTACCTCCTCTCGAAGAATTGTTTGGCGACCTCCAAGGAGATGATTACATCGAACGACTCGAGGAACTTGCAGAAAGCCTTCTGCGAGAGGTTACCGCAGAAGTGGAAGCAAATCCTCATAGATCAAATGAACAAGTGAGTCTTTACAAGTATTTTACTCCAAATTTGATATCCGAGTATCCTACATAAAGAAGTAAAAAATTTTCCTTTCATCTTTCTTCATAATTGTTGGTAAAGTCAATTCAGAGTCCAAGATCACCAATCCAAGAAGTTCCTTTAGAAATGGATGAAACGTTGAAACAAAGACGATATAGTTCTCAGTAGACGATTCAGCAAACCTTTCAACCATTTCCAGTAACATTCACGTTTTCCATGACCCAGTTGTTCCCTCATTAATAACATGTGTCCAACGTACTTTGTTCAGATGTCAATCAAGGAAAATACCCCTAAGAAACCTGACGATCCAAAAGGAATGGTGGGGCAGGCACCAAAAAATGTGGAAGCCAATACAGCCTCTAGAAGCCTGAACGGCTATCGGCAATCATGGCATTCTGTCCCCAGCACAGTCACTGCACCATGTGTCGTCACAGCAGCTACTACACCTGTGTCAATCAAGAGCGAGGTCGAGGTGAAGCAAGAGGAGCCAGACGCCGGAGACTTGGACACAGTGTACGGAACATATGATGAGACTACTAATTGTATCACAATAATATATCCCGGTGAAGAGAACAACATGGGCATTCAGGAGTGCGTGCAAGAGGTTAGCTCGGATTCAGGTGTTGGCCAGGGCGAGACTCAATCCTCGTACCTGACAGCTAACCACTGTTACACGAGCCAGTTTTCCCCCGCTTACACGTGCATGGACTCCATGTCGCCGTCGAGTATACATTCCGAGGACGCCGAGAACGGCTGCCAAGCAAACAAATTGGACATGCAGTTGTCGGACGGCGGATACGAGTCCCACGATTCTCCCATCGCGGAAGTTCAGAGCACCGGTCACTGCAGGAATACGAGCACCAATGCTAACAATGTCCCCCTAACGGACCTCTGGCACGAAAGTTTCACAGAGCTGTTCCCAACGCTGGCCTGACCCTTTGGCACGCTGGCGGGGCAGCGAAATCCTACGCGTCAAAAGTATCTGACTTAAATTATTCTATCTGTGATAACCCGAGAGGCGACGGCGGGGTCTGTCGATCAGGATGTAATCCAGGCGTTAATAGCCGTTCGAACATTCTCTGCCGATCGCGAAAATTTGTCACGTCGAGGAAATCGATAGCACGCATGTGGCGAACAAGATTCCATAATATATTTTTACATATATTCATTTCTAGGGCGTAATTGCTTCGAATTTTATTATGTCACTTGATCATTGGTAACACAAAAGTGAAATAGGTGTGTTAGTCTCATTGTAAAAGCGTTTTATACACGTACAATTGTCCGTTCAAGTTTCGCTGTTAGTTGTGTATATACTAATTTATTGTATGTTTAATACAGTATAAGTCTATCTCTGTTGTGCGACAGTATGCCAAATAAACGTTAAAAAACAACGTTGTCTTATCGTCTCCGCTCCTTCCCATACGGAATTCTATCGCAAAACTCGGCGGAAATACTGCGATAAAAGCCACTTCGCGTATGCGATTATTTCTTTCCCTCCGTATCTGCCATCGACGCAAATCGGATTAAACGCTGATAGCGAATTGTAAACAGATAACGAGCATTAAAAAAGATCCTGAACACTTACATCCGGTAACCGCTTCAGACTACTTTCTAGCCTCAACACTTTTTCCCCATTTCCCATCGTTCGCCTAACTTTAATCAGATCACGCAGTTTTTCAACAATTGTAAATGCCACGATTGTAACGTCAAAGAGTGGAAGCTACCGGTAAAAACGTCTTATTCGTTTCCTGTCGCGAAGTACGATCGTCCGACTTAACTATTCTCCTTCGCCGGGGTAGAAACGTTTTATAAATATGAGAAAATCTGATCAATGTGAGATTTACGCGCCATTCATCCGGTTGTATAGACACCATAGCTGGACGAAAATCATTTGTCGCGTCGGCAACGTTATCGATATCATAAATTATTAGTAAAGTCAAGCTACTAATAGCACCCTTTTGCCCCCAAACGGTACGGCACGATAATCGGCATCGATCGCATCGCACCGGAAATTCATATCTCTGACAACAGCAGAGTCGGCCAGTTCAAACACGAGCGACTCTTCGCACGTCAATCTCCGGCGTACCATTCAAGGATCGATGTTTATAAAAGATTTCAGAGCCTCTTCGAAAGCTGGTGCGAAGAGAGTCCATAGTCTATCCTTCCGTGGATATACCGCGCTAAATACGTCATTCCCTTACGCGGACGAGTGAAGTGCTTATCAATTGTGTTGTATACGTGGTATCGATGCGCGTAAGCTTTTAAAAAACGCGTAAAACCGTAAAGAAGACTACCGAGCAAGACAGCCTCTTCCGACCTTTCCTCGCGAGTACACCAACTCGAGAAGGGTCTTAGCATCCGAAAAGCTTGTCGAAGCAGCCGTGACAGTAGGGCTTGTCGTTCTGCTCCTTAAACGTGCCCTTGTTCAACTGCTTCAGGCAAAAGGCGCACACAAAGTGCTCCGGATGGAATTTCCGGAACATGGCCGTTATGCATCGACCTGCAACGGAAACGAAAGAGCACGTTAATAGAACCGTTCGGTGCACTGTCTCAGCCTGCCTTTCTTTCTCTTCACCTGTGATAGGCTTGTGACAACCTGCGCACAGCGATCCCCTTTTCGCGTGATAGTGTGTCTCGCAATACGGCAGGCCTTCGTGATCGAAGAACGAGCCTCCTTGAAACTTCTGCCTGCAGTCCTACGAACAGAGAACAAAGAGCTTCACAGACTGTATATACCCTATTCAGCATATAGAATCCAATCATCGGTAAACCTCCCCTAACTCAACGTACATATAATATACATAAAATTCAACGTCCGTCCTAACTCAACATACATATAATATACATAAAATCCAACGTCCGACTTTCTGCCCAGGTATTTAAAGCGTTCGAACGCTAAGCGAAGCGAGCGCTGGGCGTTTAGCACGAATTCCGACAAAATTAACGTTTACGACTGTCGACACGTGTACGGGCAACATTGGCCGCCTCCGTGGAATCGTCCCTAATTTATTCTCAACAAGTCGTACCGTCCATTTGGCATCGTCCTGCCAAAATCGTCGCGCGATCGGCCGAAAATACCGTTGGCCCGATGCGGCGATAAAAATGGCGCTGGCCCGTCATAAATGGAGAATTTACGAGCCCGTAACTCATCTGGCCGCGACATCCCTTGAACGATCGGACAACAAGGAGTCAGCTAAACCTCGCTGTCCTTCGCCCACGGTCCTACACTCCTAAACGCTACCCATCGGATCATGCCAAGACGCCATTGTGGAAGACGGCGGCCGCTGGCCCATCCGTAACACTCTCATTCAGAGGCACGGCGAATGGGCCATTTGGCCAGTTAATAACCCGCGGATAGGGTCGATGCTAACGACCGTGACTTCCTCCCTCGAGCACAACCGACGCCGATCACGTCCCCACTCATTGTCACATGGCTAATGCACTGACAGTGGCCAACGAACGGGTCAGGCGTCAACCGACTACGAGTGTTGTGTGTGTTTCATTGTTTTTGGGGGTTTTGTCTATCATTTTATTTTTTCTCCTTTATTATTCTTTCACCATTTACATTGCTAACAATCGTTCTCTGGGCTCTCAGGAGGGGGGACCAAGGCGTTTCAAGGTATCCGAATTTAATGAAATGGGCGCGGACTGAATCGAGTTCTCGCGGTGACTCTACTCGTGACGATGAACGATACAAATCAGCGTAAGAGGTATTTCTGTGTCTGTGTGTGGTGTGAACGGTGTGCGATTGTGCTCGTGGGCCGGTCGATATTGGGATCGATGCTGAGGCGACGGTTTGCAAAGTATTGCACTGGCGTCGCAAGCCTGCACCACCTAGAGGAACCTGTCGGGGTCAAATTGGGGGGGGAGTTCGAGAACAAAAGGCAAAAAAAAGAGAGCTAGATAGAAAGAGAGAGAGAGAGAGAGATAGAAAGAGAATCCAGGGGGGGGGGGCTCCGCATGTCCGGAGCCGGGGGGGCATTATTGACGGGGGACTTTTGACATAAAAATTTTGTCCACGATGGCCGTGACGCGTGTCGGCACGACGCCTATGCCTCTTCCTCCTCGCCCTCCTCCTCTTCGTCGTCAACGCCGACGCATTTCGGGCAAACGGGCTTGCCCTCCATCGCGTAGAACGACTTCCCGGACACCGGCTTCTTGCAGTCCTGCAAATTCCGTGATAAGAGAGATACAAACCGGAAGAATTCGAAACGGGTTCGAATTTTGACCTTCGCGCCGGAAGCGGGAAAATTCGCTGAAAGAAGAAGTATGACGGGCGGGGGGAAGCGGGGCGAGCTTAGCGAGTGGTACCAACCCTGCAGACGAAGCAGTCCGGATGCCACTGGCTGTTCAGGGCGGAGATGTAGTTCTCCATGATGGCACGATTGCAGCCGCCGCATTTTGGGGCGAACATGTCGAAGTAGTCCTCCCGGCAGTAAGGCTTGCCATCCCTCTCGTGAAAGCCTTCCTCGCCGAACTGCTTGCCGCACTGGGCGCAGAAGAAGTGCTCCGTGTGCCAGGTCTTCTCCAGGGCAGTCACGCATTTCTGAAAGCGGAGATCAACGGGTTACGGTACTCTTCGCTCGAACCTAACCTGTGGCCAGTATGCTAGCTTCAGTCCTCACATCCAGGATGGGCCCGTTGCAGTAGGCGCAACGGGGCGAGAAGAGGTTGTGATAGTCGGGCTCGCAGTAAGGGTGTCCCTCCCTCTCGAAGAAGTTCCTCGTGCCGAGCTCCTGGTTGCAGTGGGTGCAGGTGAAGTGCTCCGGATGCCATGTCTTGCCGAGGGCAGTGATGACCTGGAGAACAGACTCGAAGTAACGAACCGTCGAAAAGAAGTAGCCTAAAACTCTGTACTTGACCAGTCTGCTCAGCGTCTAGGGAAGCTTGGAAGGCTGAACTCTACTTTATTTGGCCTTCGTGAACTTTTGGCTGGACTTGTTCAGCAGGTGGAGGTGACATAATTCTGACACTTCGATTCAAGGTTCCTCCAAGCTGCTTCCAAGCTCCCTCAGGCCTGAACGCTGATGGTCCGGGTCCTCTGATCTTCACCTGGCCAACGATGGGCTTCTCGCAAGCACTGCAGCATCCCTTCTGGGTGGTATTGACTCCTTGTCGGCTCATGTCTGCCTGAAGGTTCCCTAGCATAGAATCCAACTGATTCTGTTTAGCCTGCGTCGCTGGCTGGGCGGTGTGACTCTCCCCTTGCTGCGGTTGATATTGATGGGTGGTGTGGGTTTCTGTAATGTGAATACGGGTCTGCGTGGACTCCGTAGAAGGCGGCAGCGGACTCTGCGAGCTTTTCGTGGCTTTGTTGGGCTTGGCGTACGGGGAGTCGGTCACCGTTTGATGCTGATGAGAACTGCTATTTATCTGGAACAGTAGAAAACCTTCAGAGAACGAACGACCGAACTTGTCCCAGTCCCGAAGAACTAGATGAAGGAGAAGAAGAAGAGGAAGAAGAACAAGAAGAAGAAGAGAGAGAGAGAGAGAGAGGGAGAGTTGAAGCAGAAACTCAAAGTCCACCGGTTGTCAAATTGAATATTGTATTACAGATGCCAGCGGGCCGTGAAGAGGGAAACTTGAGAAAATCGGAAGAAGGCTTAGAAACTCGGAGTGGAATCGCTCTGGATGGAACCCGATAGCGTCAAGTGCGCTAAGTCGGTTAGAGTAGTCGGCTGGATTATTAGAGTCAGGTCAAGGTGTCAAGGTGCAGGTTATCTCTCTCTCTCTCTCTCTCTCTCTCTCTATCTCGCTCTTTCTCTCTCCCTCTATCTTTCTCTATCCTTCGTCCGGTCAATGAAAAATTCCCAAGACCCACGGGAGATGTCGAGTGTAACAGGCGAGCTTGCGAACTGGCTGAAAGCTTTGAGAGGATCCGTGGATCACTATGGCCCCCACCTTCTATATTTTCCCTCCACCCCACTCCCGCAAGCAGAAAATCAGAGAGAAGCGGAGAAAAGGAACCGCCGAAGAAGAAGGAGGAGGAGGAGGAGGCGGACGATGACGGCGGGACGTGGAGGAAGGAGGGAGGGAGGGAGGAGGGAAGAAGTAGTAGGCACTGGGCAATTCTACT
Source organism: Anoplius nigerrimus (assembly GCA_914767735.1). Lineage (NCBI taxonomy): Eukaryota > Metazoa > Arthropoda > Insecta > Hymenoptera > Pompilidae > Anoplius > Anoplius nigerrimus. The sequence continues at coordinate 2,202,427 of OU612086.1, forward strand.
GGCGGATGGTGGAACGGAAGTTATTTTGGTAACCCGCGGAGCCAAGAATGGGCAGGAGTAGTTTTAACATCACTGTTTTCTGATTCCGCGGATGAATTTGGGCGGCTAACAGCTGCACTTTTAACGGGCTTGCAGGGGCAAAAAAGTGCTGAATGGCGCAGGGCGGAGGTAAGGCCTTGAAAGGCAGGGAGGCCCGAGGAGAGATGTTGAGGAAGAACCGGAGATGATGGCTTACCTTAAATTCGGAGAGGGAAGCCATTAAGTCGTCGAGTTCCTTCGTGGCATTGCTGGCGGTGTGACCGTTCGCGTAACTCTTCTGGATCTCGGATCTGTTCAGGGAACCGTGCTGGCTGGAGGGATAACCTTCGTAGACGGGCTGGATTTCGGTCGATGTCTCCTGAATCGTCACCTTTACCCTTCCGTCCGATGGATAGTCTCTGTAGGAAGTACATGTTACTCGACGTCTATCCGTCGCCTAGATAATTGCCAACGCTGTCATGGCGTGGATAGCCGACACGTTTCGACTGTGGTACGTTCGTTCCGGTCGATGCAGAAGAGTTCAAAGAGGGACTGAGCTACTTTATATTCCTGCCTATACTGCGACTTTAACGGCGTTTCAGGAAGCGATGTCAAACAATGTCTGACACGGTTCGAATGTATATCTGCTTTCTGCGCGGTAATGTGGGATGCGTCAAAGGATAAGCTACGCTCATGCTACAATGTTGGCGGTTGCTTGGATTCAGGAAGTAATATCAAACAACGTCCATTGTGGCTAACATCATAGGATTACCCGATCAAAATCCGTTTTCTATTACAGAGCTAACGGTCGAACTAAAAACGTAACACAAATCAACGAAGGCGATCACACCTTGATTCTAGGATCAATAAAGAAAGATGAAAATATCTATGACATGTCTAACAATACAATTGGTATAAACCTATGATTTATTCTATAAGCCTCTGAATAATGACGATAATAAACCCCTCTGCGTAATCCAACAATGCAATCTGATTCAATCCACCAGGAATTGCATGAATTTTTAACCCTAACGTTGATATACTTCAAGAATGAGTTACATCTGCGGAAGTATCTACATTACGAAAGGGTACTTCAATTGGTATAACTACACGATTATCTACCTCTAATATACGAAATCCTGAATCTGCTATATCCTCTAATTGAACCATATAAGAGTCATAATTAAAATATAAATCCCATAAAGTGTATTCATATCTTCAATATCATTGATGAGCTACAGTCTTTACTGTATGTATGCTGTATATACAATGACTGATCAATAGTCACATAAAGATCAATCACAGGTCAATATTCAATAAAAATATCATCTTCCAAGTCATGAATTGGCAAGAATACTCTTCGTCTGCGGCTACAGGACAAAATTAACTCCAGCGCCGCCCGGAATAGAGTCGCTACCCAACAAAGGGTTGATCTGTCAATCTCACCCGTTAGGCACGGCGGTGCTAAGCTCCTCCAGCAACGAATCGACGGTTGGCCTCGATGCCGACATACTGCTCGGCGAACGTAACATCGGACTGGTCGTGCCCCCATTCATTCCGCCGGTGGACACTCGGCTGTCTATAATCATCGTATTCCACCCTTTAATTCCCGTCCACGCTCTCTAATCATCGCCGCGGTTAGGAACGTGCGAACTTTCATTTCTCACGCTCGGAACACATTTTTTTTTTTTTTTTTTTTTCGTTAGGCTCCTACCTCTGTCCTGATAATGCGTGTTGTAACGGGCGTTGCTCAGATCCTGAAGAAGAGTGTCCAGCTCGGACAGATTGTTGTTCAAGGACGGCATCTTGCCGCCGGAAGTGCTCTGAGGGTAAGTTCCGCTGGTCTTCGTGATGCTCTCCTCGATTACCTCGCGATTCTGATAGGTCGGCTGAAAGGAGAGAAGCATGGCGCGTGGCCGCTCGTTAACGAGGTAATCGACGGTGAAAAGGTCGACGGAATTAGGCACGCCGGGGATATTTTCAACGCAGTTCGACGCTGATGAGTCGGTTCGTTACTGTATCGGTGACGAAAGTTTGCCGGGGGAAGTGACGAACGTTCACGGTGATTATTGTGAGTGTCGTACCTTTTTTCGGCGCCGATTCGGTATAGCGACGTTTGGGAAGTGACAGTTAGTTACATTAGATCCCTTTGCGTGACCAAGATTGGTCTGATATTTTTAATATTGTCAATAATGGGTAATAAAGTCAATTCTTGTGTAACGCGATTAATCTGCAGCGTGTTATATGGAAACCGCGTTATAAGGAACGCAGATAATTGTTAGCGGGTTGATACTTTATCAGTTTTACAGATACAGAACTTCTTTTAAGCTTTTATTATATATACGGATATGGTATATGAAAAAGTATTGCTTCTCAGTAATAGGGATTAAAGATACAGTCAACGTGTTATATGAAAACCGCGCTATAAGACACGCAGATAACTGGTAGCAGGTTCATCCTTTATAATTTGTGCAGATATAGAACTTATTTTAAGCTTTAATTGTATATACGGATATTGTATATGCAAATTTATTATTGGGTCTCAATAATAGGGATTAAGGAAGCCAACCCTTCTATAACGCGATTATTTCGTATCGTGTTATACGGGAACCACGTTATAAGGAATGCAGATAATTGGTAGCAGGTTCATCCTTTATAATTTGTGCAGATATAGAACTTATTTTAAGCTTTAATTGTATATACCGATATGGCATATGAAAGATTAGTATTGTTTTCCAGTAACGGGGGATTAAAGATACAGTCGACTTTCCTATAATGCGAGTTATTTGTAACGCGTTATACGGAAATCGCATTATAGGAAACGAAGATTTAACCTGACACAAACTAGGATAATTCATGCCGTATTACACAAAAATGGCATTCTCAGAGCACCAAGTTATGATGCATACGGTTATGAAAGAAAATGTTATAAATACAAAAGACAAGATTACACATGTTCGGTGCAAACTGTTTTGCAACAAAACCAAATGCTTTTAACACTCATCCTCGCTGTAAACGAGTGACCTAACTTTTCTTCTTTCAATGTGCCAAACGTCTTCCTCAATCTTCCCAAGTCAATTAAGTTGATGGAATGTTGTTGAACGGAAACCGCGTTATAGGACGTTATTGACAGTTTTAGCTGCGCCTTATACGGAAACCGTGTTAAAAGAGTACCGCATTATAGAAGGCTTCCTTGCAAACGACGCAGCACGAATATACGAATATTGTGGAAAAGTTAAGATCGCTGGCAGCAACGTTGCTACCCGATCGATATATATCAGGACTACTTTACACGATATCGCCGTTACAATTGCATCAGGTTATTTTGATTGTCGCTGCCAAAAGTTACAGTAAATACGCAGAATTCGCCGACGATGATCTACATCCGACACAAATTGCGACTTCGACGACGCATGATAGAACATTAAAAACAAATGGTCATCGAGTGCGCAAGAACCTCCTTCATTGTATTGCGAAGCGTGAATTGTACAAGTTGAAGGAAAAGTGCAAAAAACCGACGGCAGGATAAAGAACATTGAACATAGAACATTGAAAATAACTGATCATCAAGTACGCAAGAATGAACCTCCTGAACATTGAAATAACTGAAAATAACTGATCATCAAGTACGCAAGAATGAACCTCCTGAACATTGAACATAGAACATCGAAATAATTGAAAATAACTGATCATCAAGTACGCAAGAATGAACCTCCTGAACATTGAACATAGAACATAGAACATCGAGATAACTGAAAATAACTGATCATGGAGTGCGCAAGAATGAACCTCCTTCATCGTTGCAAAGCGTGAATTGCGCAAGCCGAAGGAAAAGTGCAGGAAGCCGACGGCAGAATGAAGTCATCGACATTAATCCTGGAAGCCGTAAGTAGAAAAACCGCACCGTATGATCAGACGCCAGTGACACAAAGGCGGCCCGGCCCGGTCGGCCGACGTTTGAGAAAGTTCTTTTTCCGACGATGGCATAATGACGTCAATGCGAGAGCCGAGCGCCGATTGTAAAACCGCCGCTGGCACCTAACCTAGCCTTACACGCTGCCCTGAGCGTGGCTGCACAATTTTCCACGCCTGCCACTTGGCCCCGTCGGCCGTACGAGACCTGCCAAGTAGCCGCGTGCGAGCCGGGCATTATTTCGACGACGTGATGTCAGACTGGACGCCTATAACCGACGCCGACGACGCACTCTGAAAAATGTCCCTTATCAATTACCGGCACCCGCCGGTCGTGCACTTTTAATAGACTCGCGACGAACTGCGACGAACTGCGACGGCAATGGCAAAATTCGAGGCGTGACGAGTCTCGACCGTGAATGAAACATTTGTTTTCGTTTCTCGACGCCGTGGGTCCATACTGACCCACGCTTAAGCTCACCGATCTTCCGGAAGATTGTCTTTGCGCACTGAGTCGAAAAATTCAACGAAAACTGAGCTCAAAGAAAGTTAGCGGGAAGAACGATGTCCTCTGACGAGAAAGATCGTTTCGCCGGCGAAAATCCAAGATGGCGGCGGGTTCGAAGACGAAGACGATCGACGTCGTTCAAAGCGGAGTCCAGCGGCCCGACGGGCCGACCGTACAGAAATATACAACTAATTCGCGTGCCTGCCTTTTTTTCCCACCGGCTGCCCCCTTTTTGCAACAAAATGGCGCCGAACATCCTGCCGGCGGAAACTAGGTTGTTTCACAACGCGGAGAGTTGTCGCGCCAAAAATATCCGGCTGCGAGAGTGGTAGCGGTGGGAGGGGTGGATTGTGGAGGGTAGGAGGCCAGAGGAGGGGGGTGAGAAGAGGGAGAAGTGGAAAACACGTCGGCGGGATGTATCGGCTTGTAAAGCGTAACTTTCGACCCCTGCCTTTCTCCGGCTTTTTTCGTCTTTGAGAGCGCGCGCGCGCACGCACGCGGCCGGAAATAGAGGACACACCTGCGTGGTAGGGATCGTTCGCTGCTGGAAATAGGACGATGGCGGTGGGCCTTTGATTGATTGATTAATTGGATAATGCGGCATGTTGATACGGTGCGGAGAACGGTTCGTTGTGGTTCGGCGAGAAAACTTTTGAGCGGCGACTGAGTCGAGTCTATTTTTGCTGCGTTCCATCGGCCGGCTATTTTATTTTTATTGTTCCGGCAGTTGAGGCGGAAGGAAGGTGGAGGACGGTCGGAAGGATTGTTGTCGATAATTGAACGGCTGTGCGAAGGTATTTTTTCGTGTGAGAAAAGGGTTGAAGTTGGAAGAGTGTTTTTTTTCCGCGGATTTTATCGTTTGTTACTTATTTTTGAATTTGGAATGAGTTGATGGAATGAGATATATGGATCGTTTATTTTTAAAGTGGTGTATCCATTAAAGAAAATAAATAAAAAGTGGCGTCACATAATATCTGTTTAATGTAGTATCAACTTTCTTTATATTTCATTTAAAAAAAAAACGTACTTACATCACGTCCAAACTAAACGGCCATATATATGTTACGGTAAATGTGATCATTTATCGTAACATATACATTACAAATGAAAAGTTAAAGAGTTAAAACCAAAAAACCATCAATTTTTCTATCCTAACTACCCGATTACGTCTTATGTTACGACCCCGCAAAAAATAACACCTAAAAAATTCCACACTCCCCAGTGAGAAAAATATCGATTGTGTAATCACAAATATTAAAAAAAGCAATCAAAATCGATGGTCTCCGCAAAAAAAAAAAATCGATTCCCCACCCATGCCAGGCATCTTCCCTCCGCGCACTCGCCTTCTCAAGGTCGCCACGGAGGAAAACAAACATCTGCCCCAGGGGCAGGCGGAGGTAGGCGAGGGGTGGCGAGGGGAGGGGAGAGGGCGACATATTCGAGGATACCGATGAATTTAGTTGACCGCGGGGCCGAGTTTATATTTAGCCCGCGACCAGTTCACGAGTTAAACTAGATCAGAAACGTCATATTCGCGTGAAAAAGTGCGGCGGCAGGCTTCGGAATCGCAGAGGCGTAAAGACAGGAAAGAGGTGAAAAACAATGGAGAAACAATTCGAGAAAAAATTCGAAAAAAATTGAAGAACGTCGCGAGCTGTATAATAATAAGTTCTCGACGTAATCGGTCATGGTTGCACTTTTATCTAATTAAATTTCAATGAATTTTAACAGGGAGACGTTGAGTTTAAGTAGTTGGTTGAAGAAAGGATTAATTATAACGTATTAAAGTTAATAAATCGAAGAAGCAAAAATATTCAGTAATACAATATACAATATACGAAACACAAATAAAAAAGTTATAAGTACAACACTGACCTAATGCGCCGAAAACTTATTATTATACATCATACGTTGACGGTCAATAACCAATTAATTTTACATAAAGACGTGAGCGTGATTGATTCGCGGCTGACGGCGGACGCTTAGTTGAACGTCTGCTAATTATTGGCTCCATGTTTGTTTGTACGGCGAGGGAAGGGAAGGGAAGACGGAATGTCGGGTGCGCACGTGCTCTTGACTCGGATCGAAAGTCAAAGACGGCCAGGAACGGAACGGAGGCTGATCGGGAACGGGGAAAAAAAAAGGACGTCCTTCGATCTTCCTTCTCGCGGCGAAACAGAAGACGCGAGAGACCGTCCGTCGGACTGTCATGTGTGTTACGCGCGGTTACGTAACGTCCTCGCAATAGGAATCTACGCAACACGGCTTCGGAAAGATTCTCGTAACCGTGCAGCTGCAACGACAGGCCGGCACGCGTGTCCGGAATGTATGCAGATTCGAAACTGATGCCCGATTGACAAGTCTCCGTTGGGAAGTTTAGCCTTCGGGAGTGTTTGATAGGTTGGGAAGGTTAGCTTTCTTTGATGTAGGTCAGCATGTGCCGTTGACATTGTCGGCGGCGGGGTGGGATAAATGAACTTGGTCAATTTGGTGGTTCTTTGCGGTTGGTATGAGTCATCGGATGATAGTCGAAATTATACATTTTTTGTGGATTTTTGTTTTCTGATATTACTCAGCATGCGTTTGATAAGAATCACTGAATGATAGTCAAAGTAATAAATTTTTAGTGGTCTGATATTAGCACACTTGATACGGATCATTGAATGGTAGTCAAAATTACACATTTTTGGTGGCTTTTGTTTTCTAATATTAGCATACATTTGATAAGAATCACCGAATGATAGTCAAAATAATAAATTGTTGTTATTCTCTCGTCTCCCGATATTAGCATACACTTGATACGAATCATTGGACGATGTTCGTCGAAATTATACACTTTTGGTGGGCTTTCAATTTTTTGTTAGCAAGCGCATATTCAGAAGTTCCGAATGATAGTCAACATTACGTTTTCTTGTTGCTCTTACGTCTCCTGATATTAGTATATATTTGATCTGGATCATTGGATGACTGTCAAAATAGTACACTTTTAGTGGTCTTTCGTCTCCTAACATTAGCATACACATGACACGTATCACTGGATGCTAGTCAAAATTATAAACTTTTGTTCCCCTTTCGTCTCCCGATACTGCGTAACCAAAATGATAAATTTTTCCTGATGTTTCATCCCCTAAATACTACACGCTTGTTAAGGATCATTGGATGACAGTCAAAATGATACATTCTTGATGGCCTTTCATCTCCTGATATTAGCACACGCCTGTTAAGTATCATTCATACCATTCATCAAAAGCAACCACTTTCCGGATCGACCTCCCCATCGTGCATGCTAATACTCCCCAATATTCCTTCCATTCGTCCCCACTCTCTCTTCACGCACGTCTACAATTACATTATCGAACGATCAGCGTTCAAATCCGTACACCAATCTGTTCCAGCTCATCCCGGTTCGCTTACATCTCCCCACCCCCACCCCCCTAGCTTCTGTTTAATCGACATAACCGACAAATATCGATTACCATACCTCCCGTACCAACAAACTCGCCCCGCGCCGGCTACGATATACACATAAGCGTGTATCCGACACATAAACGTCAGGCACGAAATATACATGCCAATAAAGTTGGACCGGTAGCCCGGGCTCGTAACGGTCAGATCTTAATCATCGATCGGCCTTCGCAGAAGTTCGACTCCGTCTTGGCCACCGTTGGCCAGGTGCGTCGTCCCCGCGGACGTTAACAGACTTTTTGGCCGTTGCGAATCAATTAAGCTTCCGACGCCCTGACGTTCGCTAGCGACGCCCGTTACGAGCGTCGACGACAGATCGGGCATCGTAATGAGTCGTTCCGAGAAAAGAGATGAAAGGCACTGCACGGCGAATCTATGATTTACGGCCGGCCGAGCTTATTGATGCTGCGAGCCAGTTATTTTCAATGTTGACGACGGACGCCCGGAGGTCGGAGGTCGGGATCGGCGTGTCGGTGGAAGGAGGGATCCGTTGCTTTTATGGCCTCCGGCAATGCGAATTGGACGCCATTTTTGAACCGCGTTCGAAATTGCGCGCCACTCTTTTTCTTCTGACTGCCCACGTGCTTAGCCCTCTTAGTGCCAAACGACGATGTGGACCGTTTACTTTGGGTGGTGTAAGTCCATTAAAAGAAAAATAGGTATCACGTAAATAAATCGTTTACGCCACGTTAATCATAAATTATACGACATCTCATTTTTTTTAAATATGGACTTACGTAATACCGTTTCCTTTGAAAGTGGTGTAAGTCCGTTAAAAGAAAAATAGGTATCACGTAAATAAACCGTTTACACCGCGTTAATCATAAATTATACGGTATCGCACTTCTTTTTAAATATGGACTTACATAATTTTCAAAATAAACGGTCCATATCGTAATTCGCAACACTTGCGAGAAGTGCCAACGACGATATATCCTCGCTTATCTCAAGCGATAGAGGAGGGCTTTATCTCAAAATAAATTTGTAAAACGTTTTGAACGGTCCAGTTTCATTGCAAAAAGCTAAAAAAATTGTTTTTGCTGCTGGTTGGTGCCGTCGGTGTGTATACACTTCCATGCATCATGGTGTTATACATTCGTTCTCAGTTCCGATATTAGTTGATCTTGTTAAAAATGATTGAAAATTTAATACTTATACTTCATACTACATGATCTACATTGTGATCTACTACTGTGATCAAGCGATGATTAGTTTTATGTGTAAATATGGTTTGTAGATGAGAAACTTGTTTGTATGTTTTTCATCTATTATTTGTATGATTTTCAACAAATATTGAAATACAATTAACATTACTTTATTCTTCATTTCGACGTTGCTGCTTTTCGAATTCTTTAAATATAATTTTTATTTCGGTTATTGTAACCGTTTTCCCAAACTTTAGCTTTGTCGAATTGGCTCGGTATTCATTGCATAGGTTACGATACTTTTGCTCGGCACTGAAAGTGTTAAGGATTTTTATTGCCGGGAAATTCGATATTGAGGACAGTCGGCAGGTTACATCACGCTTCGGAAGGCGGTGGTTCGTGTAAGTCGATGTTGGGAGGATCGGATGTGGCCGATCGAATTTTCGCTGAGATTTGACGATTATTTCTGTCCGGTAAGGATTATTGCCGGAAAGTCTAACATTGGCAGAGGGAAGATGTTTGGCAAGCCGCGTCGCTTGTCAGTTGACACGATCAAAGAGGATCTTATAGTCCGTCTGAGAGAGATTGGCGTCTGATGGGAATTATACGTCTTATTTTTGTCGGAGAACTCTGATCTTGTCGAAAAGTAAGGGATACGATTGGCTCGGGTAACGTTAATTGTGTCAAGATGCGTAAGATGAATTTTCACAAGCCTGATTTATGCGAACTGGGTCGGAATAAGTTATATGTGACCCGAAAGACTTGATGAATCTGTCATTCTGCTGAAAAATGTATCGATGGCAATATGTTTCTTATTTTCACCCTTCAAGAAATCTGATCTTGTCGAAAGATACAAAATATGATTCACTCGACCGACCTTATTTGTGTTAAAATACATTAGAATACAACATAAGCATCAAAAAGCCTACCTGACAAACTGAACTCAAAGCAAATTTGAAGAGTCTCATTTCTTTCAAAAGTCATAATATTAGATTAACGAAATATCTAACTGGCATTATACCTCTTATTTTCATCCTTGAAAAATTCTAATCTTATATTACTCAAACTATAAAATATATCGTCTGGATTAGGCACAACATAAGCTTCCAAATACCTAATTTTCTAGAACGGACCTACAAGATGCTGGATTTTAATTGGAGGACGACCTTAATTGCTTTGGAAAGCACAATATGAGCTTCCAACAGCTTAATGTACTGAAAAGACGTTAAGGATTCTCATAGGCAAGGAAAACGTAACGAAAGACAAGCTGAGGTCTGGAAGTAGAAGCGGTCGCTGTAGGCAGTTGGTAGCAAGAATGGAGAAAATTTTACGACTGCGGCGGACGTTGAATGCGTGAATAATTGACACCGACGTTGTCCTAGAGCAGACGAATCAATAGAGTCCGCAGGGAACGTAACAGATGTTCGCACGAGCACGGTCGATAGAACGCGTAGAACGCAACATGAAGATTCACGCTTTCCACGTTCGCGAATATTTTGTTTCGTTCGGAACTCGCGGGCCAGGCCCGATCGAGTCACCGAAATAAATGCTGATTCCGCGAAAATGGCGAGTAGGCTTTGATTATTAAAGACCTTGTCCTAAATTTGCCTGTATACGTGGGATTTGATTAGTGAGGGCCGATCATTTTTTTTTGGCGAATCCGTATTGATTGATTTTAAACTCGATCGAGAGTTATTGCAACAAGAGATAAGTGATGATTTGTGAAAATTGTGGGAAAGTTAGATTGTTAACGATTTTGTACTCAATTTGTTTGTGTGTGCAGTTCGATTAGGGGCGGTCGATTGTTTTTGTCTTATATTCGAGGGGATTGATTTTAAACTGGATAGACTGCTTGAAGCAACAGGTAATTGATGACTCAAATTTTAGTTATTAACGGGTTTGTTCTCTATTTGTTTGTATATGTACACAGTTTGATCAAAGGCGGTGAGTCATTTTTTGTCACATTCGAAGGAGTGAAATGAAAACTTGACAGAGTCCAGTTGAACTAATGAAACTGACGTTTTCCAAAATTAGGTTCAGTTTTAGTTACCAACTGTTATATCGTAGTCTTACGCATGCATATACGTTTGTATTACCGCAAAGCAAAAATTTTTCCCGACATCCGAACAGATCAATTCAAAATCCCACAGATTTTAAAAACCATTTCACTTTTAATCCGATTCCATGCACAAGTCTCCATTACCGCCAAGGTTTACCAACAGAACAATCTTAAAACGTACACACCTGCCACGAGACTCAATCTTATCCCATTTAATCATCTATAAAACCTCATAAGAATCAATTCGAGACATTCCTACCGACTTCCATTGTCCTGCAACGACAATCGAGGCAACGTAAACAGAGCAATTTCGCGGGCAGCCTCGTGCTCGCACGTCAGTCCGACAGTCTCATTACCGTCCTGCCAATTACATAATTCCGTTCGAGTAATCCGAGCCTCCGCGCAGGCATATTTTTCCATCGTCGGGCCCGAAAGGCACGGATCGGGACGGAATGATGCGGACAGGTCAATTTTAGAGGCGATATCGATTCTAATTTTAGCACAACCGCCCGCCCCCGTTGCGTCACACTCCTCGGCATCCCGGAGTGCGCTTCACACTTTTTCCCTCTTACCCCCCCTCTTTTCGGCTCCTCAACTCCCCCTCTCTCGATCGAGGTCCAGCCTACGTTCCTCCTGCACAACTCGTGAAACGAGGATCGTCGCAGCGACAATTGCAAATTTTGCCCCCCTCCAGCCGAATCGGCGCGTCTCACCCGTTATATGAGTGAACTCAGTGCCGATGTTGCGTGGGCGCCGATGATGGCCGCAAATAATAAACTAAGCGGCCGTGACGCGCCCTGGGCCGGATTTCGAATGTGGAACGGCAAATAATCGATGAGTCTCGAGTTCGACACACCGCAGGGAGAGTTGTAACGTTCGCGGATTCATTTGGTAGATGTAACACTATTGTGCGACGGTGCAGTTTGGCATGCTCGACGGAGACGTTCGACGTCGGTTGTCCGTAGCGGAAAATTTCGATGGTTCGGGCGCAGTTTGGAAATCTTGATCAAGGTCCCGGCGTCTGGACGCTGCGAGGAAATTTATTTACGGACCCCCCCTCCCCGCGTGCCTCTGCCTGTCGCCGATGCCTCTGACGAGCCCGAAAGCCCGACAGATATCTCTATTTCGAGAGATTATGGAAATACCGGGGCGGCGGAAGGTCGCCGCGGGATTTAAACTGGCCGGCGAGCCCGCGCGAGTGCGCGTGCTGCCATCTGGCGGCGGGTTTCGGATGCGACGCGGAGAGCGGTCGGTAAGGTCGGGCACCGTACGTGCCGGCGGGAGAATTCGAATCTGCCGCGCGGCGGATTGCTGTTTCGGGCTTTGATTCGCTCGGAAAGTACTGTCTTAAATCATAATGCTGAGAAGAATGTTTAGAAGGATGCTTAGAAGATAGTTTAGAATAGAGCTTAGAAGAAAGCACTAAGAGTTTAAACTAATTCGTGTCAAATTAATATTTTCCTTATAATGCTCATGAATAGCCAAAATTAAATGTCTTAGTACTGCTACTGTTTTATACTGACTTAGTACTAACTTGACTCTTAGAAAAAGGCTTAGTGGTGACTTAAAGCTTAGAACAAAGTATTAACAGTTAAATCAGTACCAAGAACAAGGTCAGAATAAATATACAGTATAAACATACCCTACTAATATTTATACTGACTTAGTACTGATACTGACTTAACTCTTAATGCTTAGAGCGAAGCTTAGAACAAAGAATTAAGAGTTAAGTCAATACCAATACTAAGTGAACGTAAATATTGGTAGAGATAAGTGACTTAATTTTGAATTTCTGATTTTTGAATCAGATGGAGAGTTCAGTTGTTGACAAATGTTAACTTGAAATGTAATGGAGAAAATGGAAGGAGTTGGTATTAGATTCGAGCAATTTAATCGAGAAATTGTCGTTCTTGCCCTCGGCCTATTATTCGGAAGCAGACACGCCTGGAATGATCAATGATGCAACGTTACTACCTCGTTAAGATTCGTTAAGGACCAATAAGAGCCACACTCCCGATCGACCACTGACGACACCAAGATAATCTTCCATTCAAACTACGCATCAATCCGGCGTATACAGAACCTTCAACCTCTAAGAGCAATGTACGGATAATTGCGAATTAAGAGCAGCCTGGAATGTCTACTAAATTGCCTCCGATTCTGGAAAGAAGCACTAGATAGAAGAAAATTATAATTTTAAGAGCAAATTAAATTATTCCTGCCGTTATTGATGAGTTAAAAATAATTTTTCATTGAGACTGTGAAGAACTGCTGATTGAATACAGAACTGTATTCTTCGAAGAGTATAAAGATATGGATGTTTAAGATTTTAGAAAAAAGCCTCTTTCAGCAAGATAAGATAGAACTGTATGCAAGAAATACATAATATGTACGAAGAATGAAGGACTCTATACTTAGAATAAAAAAACCTGCATTCTCAATCAACTCTTGCACTAAAATTTTAGTGTAAAAAGTCATCCTATCCCGGCTTTCACACACATCCAATATATTAGGAAGCGAGTTTGACTCGAACAAAAGAATGCAGTGCGCAATTTTCAATAACAGTAGAAAGCAAAACACACAGATAATGAAAGAACCTCAGCCAATTTAATATTCACCGTTTCAACCAACCCCATAATAAAATGCCAGCGAAAAAAAATCACCCTATCGCGTCTTTCAAAGATAAGCGAGATGTTAGAAAGCGAGCTGGACGGACAGAAAAGGACATCGGGGAGCAACGGTGTCGCGACGCGTTTCTCCCAGCATTTCTCTCCATTCCCGGGAAAGAATTTGATTTACGGTCAGTCGCACTTATAGCCCCGGTTTGTCGGCGGACGAAAGTTTCGCGGCCAGTTCCCGATGTATCGCGCGAAACTCGGCGTTTGTCGCGTCAAATTTTCTTCCAAGAGAATCTGCGAATCTGCAACATTTTCTTTTGACTTATCGAACTTTTCCATGCGCGCCCTGAGCTTCCGGTTACAATATCAGCTACAATTTCGAAAAATATGAAACGGAAACTGGGCTGATAATTTGTTTCTTTAGTTCGCGCAGCGTTGGAACTACGATTATCGTCCTGCCAAAATGACTTGATAATATCTTAAGAATGTCTTAATTTCCGCGCTAGTGATCTCATGGTCATCTGCTAATTTGATTTTAATTCGATCAACCGGTCTGATCCTATTTTGATAATGACTTCTCCCCCAGGGCACATTTTATTTCTTTAAATATTATTTAGCACTCTGTGAGATAGATAAACGATGATTTATATACAATATGTATGTATATATATATATTTTTTTTTATAATTTTGTAAGTTTAAAAACGCTGACTCTTATCCTTTCCACATCTAAATTCACGTCTAAAATTAAAAGAAGTATGATGACCATCTATAGCTTACATCTGAAATTCAGTTTGTATCATTGTTATGAGTCTATTCATCATTCTGCATTTCCCACCTAACATGTTCTCGTTCCACAAATTCTACAAATTCCCCATTATTTTTAATGTCTCACTTGCGTCTGGATCGTTCATCAATGAATGTACGAAATGTCTGATCTACATACCGATTGCGGTGGGAGTGGTGACGTCCGATTATCGTAGGACCTGTAAGTGCTCGTTCCATGTGAACGTGCACCGTTCAGAGATCCGTATCCTGGGGTCGCATTGCTGCCAACGTGGTTGCCTTCCGAGGAAACGGTGTTCTGCAAATCGGCCAGCAGCGCATCTGAAATCGGAGAAAGGTCGTCAATGCCTTTGCGGAAATCAAGTTTTGCGAACAGAATAGAAATTCGAGCAGCAGCTTATCAGCGGAATCAATCGACTGCGGCTCTGTTTTTGTTGAGTTTTTATGGTTGCAGCGCTTTACTCTTGACTATATTTAGAATAAAGTTCATTGACTTCGATGTCGAGGAATGAATGAAAATTACTTGACATTGACTTGTTGATTCTTGTCGAGAGCGTTAGGCGGTAGTGTTGAACCAGAAGGTAAGACTAAATATGTCGGATAACATTTTGTAATGTTTATTTGATTTGTTATGTAGAGTATTTTTTAGATTGTAATCTATTTAAGTAATTTTATCTTCTTTTTTTGTGAAATAATCGATTTGATAAAGCGGCAGGATATGAAATTGAGTTATTACTTCTCCTGTGATTTTTATAGACTGTTGAACTGACTATCTACGTATCTATAAACTGTTGTAGAAGCAGGATGTCTGAAACTGGAGACAATTCGTTAATGACCGCGTTCGCAGAAGTTGACATCGGGTCTCCGAAGGTGTAACATGAGTTCTCTCTTTCATTATCATTCCTCACGCGAACGGTTGATGTTTTCGAACACTCCTCAATTTTATTCAACCTCCAATACCTAACTCAAAGCCACTACTGTAATACCAAACTTAATGAAAAGACACACATCTTAAATTTCTTTGTTGATTATCCCTCTTTGTCAAACCATTTTTTTCAGGTACAAATAGTCATTTGATATTTTGTAGCTAAGATTGATTTACTTACTGAAATTGATTAATTTTTCCTTTATTTTAAATGTTATCTTAAAATGGATTTATTCGTTCGTATCGATTAATTTTTCTTCAATCATTTTGAGGATGCAAATAGTCATTTGAAGAATTTCTGCATTCTTTGAAGTCAATCAGCAGCGATTGACAGAATGAAGTCGAACGTTTTTGAATCGACGCGAGTGCTGAATTTTTTTCAGAGACACGAGAGACAGAATTGACACCTGAACAAACTTTCGCAAGAAGTCGTTCGCTTTTCCGTCGACGTACGCGAGTTCCTGACTAATAATCGAGTTCGGCCATGATGCGTGGCCGAGAGTCGAAGAAACTCGCGCTGTTTTGTCATGACGTCACGCGGATGGCGAGCTTTTTTTCTTGGTACCGGCTTATCGTCCAGTGATTCACGCCACTGACGTTATCGTTGTCTTATTTCGGCAGGCTCTCTTTAAACTCTCGTTTCAACGTTTATAAATATCTCGGATTTATCGTCGTAATCCAGGTGAAAATTGCAATTAGTATTCCTTCGCACAGCAGCCACAGTCGCTGTCTCATATTATCAATTCAGATTCTTATAGTCGCAGGATTTTTTTGAGTTTTATGACTGCAATGGGTTTGTTTTTGGCTATAATTAGCAGGCCAAGACATGCGAAAGTCAAGGAAGGTGCTTGAGTTCTTAATTTAAACTCGCAAACGAAATTCGGTTGTCTCAGCTGTGACATTCCTATCTTAATTCTTTTTATCATTTGACACTGGCAATTATGCATTACTGTCTTGGGCTTTTAACAGACACTTGTGGATCATGTTGTATTGAATCTCTTCGTCCGAGGTTATAAGAGTTTTATATTTGTTTAATTGGGAATGAGGCTTTATTTTAAGCTTGTAAATGAATTCCTCTATATGACAAGATTGTGCAAAATAAGAACTCTGGAATTCTCATGTTAAATGTGTCAGACTCTGTCTACTCTCAGACCCTCTATGACTATAAACACCCCATATTCCACAAAAATTAACCAAGTTCCCATTTGATCTTCTGTCTTAAATTTCTGAACAAAATTAAGACTATCAAATTCACCAATAAGACAACATTCCGAACTAAACCATGATTACAATAAAAATTGCCATATCCTACCAAAGCCAAGTCACTTCCCATTTTATGTTCCTGACTCAAACTTCCAAACAAAACTGAAACTTCCAAAATTCTCCTATAGAATAACATTTCAAATTCACCCCGACAACATTTAACACACCCACTCCACAAAAGCCGAGCCAATTCTCATTTTATACTCCTATCACAAACTACCAAATTCCCCTATAGAATAATATTTCAAATTCAACCCCGACAACACTTAACACCCCTACCCCACCAAAGCCGAGCAAATTCTCATTTTATGATCCTACCCTTAACTCCCAAACAAAACTGAAACTCCCAAAATTCCCCTACAGAATAACATTTCAAATTCACCCCGACAACATTTAACACCCCCACCCCACAAAAGCCGAGCCAATTCTCATTTTATGTTCCTACCCCAAACTCGCAAACAAAACTGAAACTCCGAAATTCTCCTACAAAATAACATTTCAAACTCGGTCCAAACTACAGTCAACACCCCCTACCCCATGAAAGTCAACCCAGCTCCAATGTTACACCCCTATCAAAAACTCTCGCAAAATTCCAGACACAGTGGCATAAAATGACCACTCCGACAATTTTCCGGCTAATCTCCTGTCTCCGAACGGAGGAGGAGCTTGAGAAACCGTTGGCCGTCGCGTGCGGGTTCCGCGGAATTCCCGGCTCATTGACCTTGAAGATGGCGCTGGGAAAATGATTTACCGAGGCTAACGAGGTTACTTCCTGTCCTGTCCCGGTTGTAAGCCTCGTAGAGATTGTCCTCGCCGTCGTGAGCGCAGCGTGCCTCCATCCTTGCCCGCGGGGTCAAAACTGACACACCCACCGTTCTTGATTGCGCGCCGTCAGTCGGCTAAAGTTAAGTCGGGTCAGGTCGAATCCGCGCCTTTTACGAGCGTCTCCGGAAGTGAGTGACGCCGGCAGACAGAAAAAGAAGTCGCCGAACGCGGAGAGGTTTGCGAAAGTTCGCCAGTAGAAGAATACCCGGAGTTTGTGAGCAGAGAAAATACTGTGTTTTTGAGGGAAAGACTATTATTCGACTTTTCGAGCTTCTGTCTCTTACAGAGACGTAACTGAGTTTTCTGCGGAAGACTGGAGGAAGTAATGGTCGTATCTCTCGATTTTTACCGGTGAGTAACCTAGTTTTCCATAGGTCGGCGGGATGACTATATTAGGATATGTACCGGCGAGAGGAATGTACTTTACAGCTTCCCGAGATAACAGAATCCTCAGCAGAAAGCTAGTCAAAACAGCGACTGTGTCCAAACAGTATCTCCAAGCTCCCACCCGCGCAACTGTTCGAAAATCTACCGATTCTCAACAATTCCCAAAATAACACAACTCCACCGCAAAACTAACGATCAAAATTTCACTCCAACCCCACTTCCTCCACCAAACCTAAGCCAGAGTTTCCTAACCCCACAAACTGCGCACTCAATCTCGTCCGACTTTCCCGACAAGTCCCCAAAGCCGGTCCCAACTACCTTCACACCCAAAGAACAGTTTCAAGAGTCCAATGTCGATCTTCACTTTCGATCGAGCACGTGCTCACGCTCGTTCGCGAGCTCTGATCGGCGGAACGGTACTGATTGTCAATAATGTTCGCAGGCCGGGCAGAAGTCCGTGCGTTCGGTCCGTCGGATACTTGCCTGGAGGCGGCGGCGGCGGTCGGCGGGGGGTATTAGCGGCTCGACACGGCTGGGAGTGCGCGGCGGGGGGGGGGGGGGGTCGCGCGCGGAGAAGGGGTAGAGAGACGCTGCCGCGTTAAGCGGAATCGACGGACGAAACTCGTATCGCGAACCCGTGCGAGAAACTGGAAGGAAAAAAAAGCGTAACGCGTTCGAAATACGATATCGGGTGGCAGGAAGTACGGTCAGACGCCGGATGGGGTCAAGGGATTTCTGTCGGAATTTTTCGGCTTCCGCGAATTATTGTACGAATCGTGGAAAGGCATTGCCACACCACCGCGACCGGTACGCAATCGATGATGTGATTCATGTGCGGGGAAATAGAACGGAAGATGCGTGGACGGGCGTGATGCCAATCTGAAGTTCCATTCACCGAAGGGACTTCAGTGGTTGGCATCCAAGGATTCAGAGGAGGGGGGAATTTGGGGTTGACCGATTTGATTCATCGGGAGTTTGGGAGGTGTGTGTGTGTGTGTGTAGTGTTTGTTTGGCGGCGGGGTGGTTGTGTGAGTGACAGGGTGTAGTAAATGAGTATGTTATTACTGCATCGCTCGACGTATTGTGTGAGTGATAGGGTGCAGTAGATGAGTATGTTATTACTGCATCGCTCCAGGTATTGAGGTCGGCCGTAAGATGGTAGCTTGAGCGATTTGTTCAAGTACTAACTTTGCAGCAGGTAGACAGTCTTTCGCAGAAAATCAGTTAAGACAGTGACTGCATCGCTGCAATTTTCAACGAAAGCCAACTTTTTTCTGCATTCCATCTTTCACGTGTCATTTTTACATCCACGCTGTTTTGCAGTTTCTATTCGGATTTTGTACGCGTTCGTATATCCTGGCGCGTGACGTTGGTAGAGAGCCGATGTTTGAAACTGCCAAGTGCGCCATATTGACGGTCGTTCGCGGGCAAACATTCGCGCGGAATCGCATATAAACATGTGCGAGGAGAGCGTTCCCGTCTGGACCAATGGCCAGCGAAGTCGTACGTACGTCCGTGACATTCGTGCCAAGAGATTGACATTTCTTGCTCGGCCTGAGAAGCTTACGGTCTTAAATGCCGACGCATTGAGTCCCACAAACAAGCGTGACGCGCATAAATTAATTCCTGGATCGGCAGCGCGGTCGGCCTTTTTTTTATTCGCGGACAAAAAGAAGTAAGAAAGGCTGTTACGACTTAAGAAAATTGCGTCCGCGATGACGCTTGCCGAGTTGTATTTCAATTGGAGTACCAAACGATGATGTATAATGTTGGATGGAACTGTACAATGGCGCACGGTGTCCTAATTCGTGACCTAATATTGTCTAAAGTTGATCCTGCTTAGTTTAGTGTAGGTCGTTCTAAATATGGCTGCGTCTTGAGAGTACGAAATTGACTCATAGTTTTAACGATGCGGCATGCTGATTTAGTTACTTGTGGCTTTAACACTACACTACCGACGATTTCTGTTCATGTTCATCGAAAATGGAGAACAATTAACGGAGTACAGAGGAATATTTACAAAAAATACATTTTTTGATGAGAAAATAGTCGTTATTAAGATAGGATGAGCCACTAATTTTCATAGGTCAAGGCTAATAGAAACATTTCTACTCATTGTCAGTTACATTTAAAAAAATTAAAAGTTGAGCAAACGCACACGATATCTTATCCCAACTGCTATGAAAGTTACAAACGACTCTGTTAAATTTAGCATCCACAAATAAAGTTTCCAAAGTAAAAATAATTTTACATCAATGCTGAACACCATCATGTTCCACAGAAATCATATGAAAGTATTACAAAGATGCACCTAAGCTACACTGTCTTATTTTACCAACACAGTACACCGCCCTATAACACGGTTTCATACACGACGGTAAAAGAATGAGACAAATGTCGCAATTTTATTATATATAAATAAACGTTTACAATTGTTAAAAATTGTTGTCATATAGTGCCTCAAGCCTGGTTATTAAAGAAAATTTTTTGAAGTATAAGAAGTTAATCGGTCACATCGACCGTTTATTTTGAAAGTGGTGTAAGTCCATTTAAAATAAAAAATTAAATATATAAATGAACCGTTTACACCGCGTTAATCATAAATTACATCTCATTTTTTCTTAAATATAGACACACCACTTTCAAAATAAACGGTCCATACATTTGTATAATACAAATGACTCGTACAGCACGTAACGTATCTACCGTGTTATAGGAGGGTCTACCGTACCTCCTTCCACCACTCCCATCGCATTATCCTAATTCGCCGGCCAGCGTCGCAGCTTGTCAAGTCGATCACGGCCCATTCTGTTCAAGGTCACGCGAGCCTTACGCTAGCCCCGATCAACTCGAGCGTACAGGGTGCACACTCGAGCGACTTCCGCGAAATCTTCGGGCCGAATATCTCGTACTTACTGACGTACTGCTCCCAGCGAGCGTGTCGTTGGATGGTGGCCAAGCGAATTGGCGAAATCGGTGCAATCGGCGATTCCGGCCTCATAACGTCCGTCATCCTCCCCTTCCGATAATCGGACATGCGTGCGGCTGGGCGGGAATCGATTAGGCGAACCTCGAGGCTCTGACAAACGTTTGAGGAGGTAAGAACGTCGGACGGTTCGCTGGTAAGGCGATGGATCGATTCTATCGAGCCCCAGTGACAGATACGTTGGCCTGACTGTGCCAAGGGTTCGATGGGATATCGATGGGTACCGAATTAGAAGCGGTCTGGTCTAGTTTGTCGTGACTGTGGGTATGATTTCTTTTGAATCGCGCCGTATCGATGCGTTTCCGAGTGGACGTCGTTTTAATGCGTAGAGAGAATGAAGGTGAGAGTATGCGTGAGAAACGAGTAATGAGGGTTTTTTGAAAGTGGGTTATGAAGAGATGAGAGTGGGAAAAATGATTTGTGGCAATAATTTTGAGAATCGGTGCAGATTTTGAATTTGAGAATATATAGGTGTGAAGAGGTAAGAACGAAAGAATGGGGTGGATTACAATTAATTTACATGATTTGAATGCAAATCGATGACGACAGAAATGAGAGAAATTTTGAAAAAATATGTTCTGCCAGAATACAATTTTCCACTTCAAGTAGTCCAGATCGAAAATAGAATTGACAGAGATTTTTTGAGTAACGATTTGCAGCTAATGCAATTTCGAGAAAGCATATGGCAATTTCTGACGTAGAGGTATAAACTGATAAGAATGAGAGCGAAACAGTCGTCGTGATAACGGGTGGACATATTGTGCTCGATTTTTGTTTGCCCGAGCTTATCGTCTAGCGTCTGAAAACGAATTTGCGCGACGCCCCGCGCCGCCGAGTTAGAGGGCCGAAAATAAACGCTAATTTAGAGCGGAACCGAGGAGAGACTGGACTGACACTAATCCGATTCCAGAAGGAAGTGGCCTCCGTGATAACTCACCGAAATTTCGTGGAAACGAGCCTACGGATTACTAACCGATCCACGGCGTAAATTCCTGAATTTAGTCCCTCTTCCGATCGTAAACTTCGGACTCACCATTTGAAGAAAGCAAAAGGAAATAGTGAAATGAAACGTACGAGTGAACAGTTTTCAGCTGGCGGTGAGAAGAAAAATTTGAGCGTAGAGTAATTGTCCGACCGATTAAGTTTTCGAACACTGCACTGTCTGAGCTTCAATTAATCGTTCGGAAGACGGTCTCGTGACGCGCTCGAAGTTTCCCAAGGGGAGCCTTGAGAAAATCGCGCCAGGTTCTCAGAAAACAATGCCAACGAACGGTTCACCGAGCTGTCTTCAGTGGGAGTTGAAAAATTTACGCCTCTATCCCGCGTAAGATATTTCAAAACCGTCTGCGAGCCGAACTACTCGATCTTGAACTTTCGCAAAATCCGGCCTTCCGGAAATCAACATATCGCAATATCGTCCTTGAAACACCCACTTCGCTCCTGAATGTCCCCACAGCAACGCAAAACCTCCAAAAATTCACAGACTCTCCCCCAAAGATTGGAAAGAATCAACCCCCAGTATTACTTTCCGGAAACCGCATAACTCCCCGAAAAATCCATCATCCACTCGCAGATCCATTTTCATCCGAAACTCCGAATGTTCCGACCTAACCCTCTCCGACCAATCCACCACTCTCAACCCACCCCTAAAAGCGAAACCAGCCCCCAGATCACATCCGCCCACGAAACAAACCACCACCGTGCGCAAATTCGTTTTCAGCCCCCGAACCATCGACAATCCCCCCCATCGATCCACCCCTGCAGACTCTCACTAACACCTGTTCCGATCGATCAGCTGACGAGCACGTGCGTCGATAGTGTCAATCCCGCGAGCGTGGCAGAGATTTTCCGTACGACGACAGATTTCTGGCGGGCACCAGACGGAACTGGGCGGCACGTGTTGTTGTTCCCGAGTCTGTACCTACGGAATCGCTCGGTTACGTGAATCTCACCCCCCCCCCCCCTCTCTCCCCCCTCCTCTCTCTCCGCCCTCGCCTCCTCCGCCAGCACCCCCCGCTCCTCCCCCTCGCGGCGCGCCCAGCCTTTGCCAGCCTAGACACTCTCACCGACTCGGACGATACTTATAGACGAGCGTTTTCACCTAGATTCACGATGGCCACCTAGACGAGAGCCGAAATACTTTGCGCTCTGCCGTGACGGTGGACTACGTTTTTCGGAGTTTTTGAACATTTCTTAACGGTCTACAGGGTGCGGTGTGAGGATGCGTTGTATGGGTGTGAGGAGGGTGGTAGGGATGGAGGGAAAAGGGTTGGAGATTCCTTGGAGATTAAGGTTTAGTTTGTGTTCTCTTGCGAGGGATTAACACTAGAGTTATCGACAATTTCTATTTATGTTGATGGATGAAGAAGAATTAAAGGGGTACTAAGGGATATTTAGAAAAAAAATACAATTTTTCATGAGAGATGAATCGTTATTATGATAGATTCAGCTACTTTTCACAGGCCGATAGTTCTAACGTTAAAGAGCGATTTTTTTTCTGTGGCTTTTGAAAATTGTCATGGAGGCTATTTGTGTATTAAGCTGCATTTAGTGGATCTAAATTGAGGGTGGGATATGACAAGATCTATAAATTATGGTAGAATCTTTCTTTGATTGTTTAAAGGTTTGTAAATTGTTGCATGTTTGATTTCTGTTGAATTGTAGAGGCTGTACGCGACGACGTTGGTCGGGAGAAAAAATGTGGATCGCGGATAATTACGTGGGAACGACAGAAATAATTGTTATCGAGTCTATCTCGTGTATGACAGTCATGACAGGATACCCTGTATTGAGCTCTTGAAATAGTCATCGAGATAATCTGCATTGCATCGTTTCGACGGCATGTAATAATGATCGTAGTCGGCTAGGAACGAGGAGGAAGAATGTAAATTCCCTATAATCCCATGGAAATTAATAGGAATAATTGTTATCGAACCAATATCGACATTGTCAATGGTAGCAAATCATGTACCTATCAATTCGTCTTTCCGAACAGGTACAAAGAATACTTAGAAGAAACCATTTTTATATAAGTCTATCAAGTCACAAACTAAAGCAAACTTAACTCTCATTGCCGTCACTGTTCGACGTATCTCCCACTTTACCAATCAAACATTCATAACCTCCGATTGATCAACATTCGATATCCCAGAGCCTTGATGCCAACCTTCGCGATCTACGTAGAAGCCTCATTGCATCCCACCTCACCGGGTCCGTGTCTCGGAAGCAAGAGTCTCCGCTTACAAACACAAAAACTTCGAAGAAGAAACGTACACCGGCCAATTACTCCCCGACATTTAATCCCATTTCCGGAAGGTCGCAAGGAATCCGTGACAATCGCATTCCATCGCCAGCTTCCGGGACGCCGAAATAGGCCTCGTAGCTCATTTTTCAGCGCGCTCGTATTTGACGCCGCGTGGGAAGCCGACTCCGGAGACACACCTCATAAGGACCTATAGATTTCTCGAGCTTCGATCAAGGAAGCCATGGCCACCCACACCGTTTGCACGGATCCCACGAAATAATGCGGAATCGAGACTCGTACGCTTCCGTTCAATCTGCGCATCTCCGTCATTCCCAATGTTAATGCACTCGATTGTTGCATGGGAATCCTGGTGAGAACTGTTTTGTGCAGAGCTCGGAAGGGAATATGGACTTGGCAGCGGTCGGATAATCGTGGAGAAGTGCATTCGTTACGGGATGAGTACGAGACCACGTTGAGGAACTGTTTGTACACACTCGTACGTGACGTTCGGTAATGAGCGAGTGACGCCCAGAGTAAGGTGACCAGATTGTAACGTTCGTAAAGCGGGACACCATTCGCGGAGGGGGTTGTTTGTTAACCCTTATGTCAGTAACCGGGTACCCGGGTAGCCGCCTTAAGTTCGAAAAGTTTTTGATGGTTCAATTTCCGTCGATCTGAGAGACTTTTCAAACATTTTAATTCAAAATAAAAAATTGTTCACAAAATGTATTAAGATGGCTACCCGGATACCCGGTTATTGAGATAAGGATTAAACATTTGGTCTATATTGAGCAAGAAAAATGTCAATACAAGTACAATTTACAAATATAATATATTAAAAAATTATGTTAATTCGTTGAAATAAATTATATTTCACACATAAAATGATTTTTCTGAAGTCCACACTTTATTTACCGCAGAAAAGACGCGTCCAGTCGCAGCATTAATTCCTGATAAGGACAACTCATATTCCACAATTTATACTGCATTATTCTACGAAACATGGTTTATTTCAAAATGATGAAAGATTTCTAACCATTTGTTCCTATTGTGTTTTGTGCTGAAGTCCAGCCTTTAACCTTTTCCTTATCAATATATATTTTTTAATAATGATATCGCATTAGAGAGAAAAATCGGGACTTTCTTAACAGCTCGCGGGACGCGGGATAAATTGTTAAAAATCGAAACTGTCCCGCTAAAAATGTTCTGGTCACCTTAGCCTAGAGATTATGTTCACGCTCACGTCGTACTGCCAGCGATGTTTGTCCGATCGTAACGGTCTTTTCTACTGGACAAGAGAAAAACTCGGACGCGTGTGAAGTGGACCAGAGTTAATTCGGAGACTTGCAGAGGTCGACAGATTTTGGTCACGTCGGTCGGTGGGATTTGTCTGGCAGTGGCTGACGTTAGTACTGCATAGTTTGGACGGATACGTATTGCGAGCATGAATGCGTACGAATTCGGACGTGGAGCGCAGAATTGCGGAATGGAATTCGTTTGGTCGTAAGCTACGTTTTTGCTGCAGGTCTGTGATTCGGACAAATATATGTTGTAGACGCAAACCTGTGGCAAGCACTTTTTAAGGCGTTGCTTGGGTATGTAATTAATATCTGTGGACTGGAGTTACGTGGGACTTGTTCGGATGTGACTGTTGTTTGTACTGCGGATTTCAAGAGTTTCGACGGATATGAATTGCAGTCGATGTGTATTTGTCTGTTCATAATTGGCGTTTTTTTGGAGCCTTCGAAAATTAAAGTGGACAGACTGTATACAGGTAAATAGCTTAAATGTGTACACAGATTTCTTAACCTTGTTAAAGAAGTAATTAGCAACAGTACAGTAGAATTAATTTCAAGACCTGTCTGACAGGTAATGGTACAATTTCTACTGAAAGCTTAATAAATTCAGATGACTATATGCAGTCAATCGTTATTAAATAAATAATTACTATCAGATCTGTATCACTATAAAAACCACCCCAATTAGACATGTAAAATAAAGACAAAAGTAAGATTACAACTTTCAAAATAGTAAGGACAAATCAAGTTTTTCCTCATGAGCCATCGAAATATTTAAAAAACTAATAAATAAATTTGACTTTTTCGAAACTCAAACGTACATAACTAACCGTTTTTTTGTAGAAGCGAATCATCGATATGCGTATTGAAAAGATTTGCATGGCTCACATCTTTAGTTAGAATTGGTTGTAGTCCGAACTATCGCCGGTACACAATAAGCTATTTCGATCCCTGCATTATCGACCGGCTGACGAGCAGTCATCGATAAGATCAATGTTACTCTTAACGACATAAATCTCGGCGGCTTTTGAACGATAAGACAAACGTAGAAGAGGAACGCACATGGTCAGCCCAAAGATGGAAAGCCGACGAATAATGCGTTCGATAATTATGCCGGCAAGTTTAGTGTCAAGGTACGCTGCCCAGTGGGTGAAGGATATTCCCAACAAGTCAATGAGAACTGTTATTGCTAGCTGACTCACGTATTTCGGGACGGTGCACACGTGAATTTCGCAACGATAATTCGGATCCGTTCGACATAGTCTTTATAAGGCAACAAAGTTCAACTTTAACTCGCCCTTCTCGGAGTTCGAGAATTACGAATTCAATCCTAACCAGGAATTTCAGCGAACCGGCTTTGCCACTGATCAGAATCACGATAACATCCTTTAAATATTCATGAATTGAACTTTTGATGGAATTCACGCATTTCACATCGTAAAATTTATTTTCAGAGAATTATGTTCAGATTTCTTAGTTTGCTGGAAGTTCAATTGACTATTAGCTTGGCGCTCGAGCGCAATTTGAATCAGCCTTCAGCCGGCTAAAATAAATTGAACTTTTCATGGAATCCACGCATTTCACAGCATCGTAAAGAAATTACGAACATAAATCAAAAATTCATTCATAAACGATCAGTACTATTTACCAAATTATGGTCGCATTTCTTAGCGTCAGAAAGAATAAGAGTTCACTGTTGCACGGAAGTTGAATCGACTATTAGCTTCACGCTGGAGCGCAATTAGAATTAGCCTTCCGCCGGCTAAAATGAATTGAACTTTTGATTCATTCGCATTCATTGACGATCAGTAGGTACTATTTAGCGAATTATTTTCAGATTTCTTGGCGTCGGAAAGGAAAAGAGTCTACAGTCGCACGGAAGTTGAATCGACTATTAGCTTCACGCTCGAGCGCAATTTGAATTAGCCTTTCCGCCGTCTAAAATTAGGTCAGGAACGTGACGACGCAGTGTGTAACTGATTGCGGACGGCTGCGAATCGGGAAACGCGGTTTCGAGATTCCGACCTTTGACGGCACGCCAGAAATATCATTCCCGTGGTCGGTTCAAGTGCACGCACATTTCCCGACAGAGGCGAACATTGCTCATCGTCCTCTCGGATTCGAACCGCGAGCCTTCCCGAACGTTCAAAAGCATCGCGCTCGGTTAATCAGAACGAATTGTCAGAACTCCATTACGCAATACTCTTGTAACACGCAGAACGAGATAATCGTAACTCTCGAAACTGTCGTAACTCCCTTCCCAGTATCAAACTCCACGAACGCGAATTATCAGTGAGCCACTGCCAAGTGGCAGCCAACCCGGGGTCCGCCACGACCCGGCTCGGTCCGCAGACTAGAAGTGTGATCCTGACTTACATCCGGGCGGCGATCCTTTCTTCATGGTGATCCTGTAAGGCTGGTAAGTCGGTCCAGGCTCTACCTTCCCATACATCGTGCGATCCATCTTCAACCGTCAGACTGAACGCACTGCCGGAGACTACGAAAGCACACTGCGTAGCTTCTCGTCTTCAAGAATGTTCACAGTCGTCTTCACGTCGGATTACGTGCCAAAAGGTGCCGGGCGATTAACAAGCGGAAAATTCAGTGTCCGTCCGTTGCAGACGAAATTCGAAGGCACGTGACTGGCTGATAGTGTCCGGATGGGCTGATAACGATCAGCTGGTCAGTCACATGGCAGACTCCCCCGCAGTTTGTCGCGAACTGCGCGCGATCGGATTCAAGTGGCCGACCACTACCACGTGCCAGCGTGCGTGTGTGCGTGTGTGCGTCTGCTTCTCCCGGCGACCACTTGTTGAATGCAGAATTGAACGCGGACGCCACGAGCTTCGACGCCACTTCTTTCCTCTCCGATTTTCCTCGGGCCGAAAGTGTATCAGTGATTCGTGCGAGATCGTTTTTTTTTGCGATCCGCTTGGGAGGCACAAAATTGCGCCGTTCGGCTGGAAAGCGGAGTGGAGCGGTGTGAGAGCAATGATTGGAGCGGTCTTCGTTATCTTTGCAGCTGATTCACAAATTGTGGGTCAGTTCATCGATAAGTTTAGGTTGGCCGTATAGATTTGCGTTGCAAGGCTGGTACCTAATCTCGATAGAGTACGTGTGTGATTCTCGTCATTCCTGCATTCGGATTATCGAGCATCCTGACTTTTGTTATTAACAGCTTTAATTTTTTATTATATTATATTGTATAAAATTTGATTATATAAATTGTTTATTTTTCTGTATAAATCTTAATTTCTGCCGAATTAGAGTACTTTTATGATCGTAATTATTGTAGGATCGACCTTTAACATTAGTCAATTTACGTTAATTAAAAGTCATTTATAATTTCGACTATAATTCAAATGCCCGGAATTTCTCTCGCAAGATTGATGATAATTAACTGTAGCACAGTTCCAGTTCTTGCGCACTCTCGCGCCCGCCTCTTAGCAATGCCACTTTAGCTCCGTTGACAGACGCCAATTAGAAAGTGTATTGTACTCGAAAGATTGATAATGATTAACCGGCTCGCATGTAGTTTCCGCGACACGTGCGCCCGATTCTTTCGAAGCGCCGCCTCGGTAGACAGTCGGCCAATTAGAAAGTGTATTGCGTTCGAGATCTCAACACTAACACCGATCAGCTGGTAAGCGAGCCCAGTTTCAATAACGGTCGCACTTGATTCTCAAAATTGTCACATAAGCCGGTCACATCCAATTTAAATACTGCATCACATTCGCAGGAATTATAACGGTCGATCATCACGCAGTTCCACTTTTCGTAACGGTCACTCTTCATCCAAATTCAAATCAAAGCACGTAGCACACTGTAAAGCAAACACTCGATTCGCATCGATTCTCCTCCTAACAGTGAATCGTGAAAGCTTACACTTAAACTTGCATTCCGCAGCAACGAATGGAAAAGCGTCACTTCTCTTCGAGTACCCACTCGATAAATCCAAAAAATGCACTCTAAGTGTACCTAAGTACCACTGTACGCTTCTTATTGCTGGTTCCTAATTCGAGATCCAATCAGAACTGAAACTCGACCGATAAAATCGCCTATCAAAGTTGCTATCGATCTACGCATACCACTCTACTTCAACGAAACGAACAACCTTAACTTGGAAAGCATTGACTCCGAACACGTGTACCGGGCCTGACTAACGTAGTCGCAGACCGGACGGTATAATGTTCAGCGCCGGGTTTGACCGACTGCTCAAACAGGAGAAGTTCAAACGTACGTGTATTTCAGGCACTCACCCGCGCCCAGTGTCATTTCTCTCTCTTTCTCTCTTTCTCTCTACCCCCCCCTCCTCTCTCCCTCTCTCTCTCTCTCTCTCACTCCCACTTACCCTCCCATTCCCATCCTCGCCCATTTCACTCTCTATTCTTCCGAAGCTAAAAATACAGATCGATAACCTGGCACGCGTGTCATTGCCGCACTCTCGATCTGCACTTCCGTTCGGAACCGGAAGTGATGAGTCAACGAGAGCCTACCCCACGCCCCCTCCTCTATCCACTAAGTGTCGACGAACGCGAGTGGGCAGTGGGACCAGTCAAAATTTGCCGGCTAATTCTGTCCGAGTGCAAGTAGCTGATCGCAGAGTGGGCAATGGCGGAAGTGAGACAGCGGCGGAGAAGAATCGGACGCTGGAAGAATAGGGATTGCAGCTTGGCTAGAGGTATATTTATACTCGTTAGCTCACTCGCCGCGACGAGCTCATTAATGTCGACGCAAATAGCTCTGATACGAAAGCGACGGACCCGGAATACGATTGACATTTCTGAACGTGCGCGAGAGTTGTCGGCCTGATGCGCTTCGGAATGGGAAGTTGGACGAGGGGAGGGGATGGGGAGGGGAGTTGTTCGATGAACGCGTTGACGCGGTTTGAAAAATTGTGATCCGTTCGGGCAGACGGTGCCGGTACTGATGTCGGGAATAAAATGATTGTATCGAAGTGCGATGTGAAATGATCGTATAGAACGTTCCGCGAGGAATGTGAAAAAAGGACGGGATAGAGTGTGTTACGTGCGAGGCTGTTTTGTAATTGGTAACTATTGGCCCTGATACGCGAGCGTCGATGACAGAAATAAAGTGGATACGCAGAACCGATCGGTGGGATGGAATGGAAGTGAAAGGGATGAAATGTGAGGAAGGATAGAGGAAGATGCAGAGTTACCGGCGAGTGATATGGATATGTGAACCTTGAATGAGACGGAATGTACAGAAGAACGGAGCCAGAGATGGAATGCGTATAAGCTTGTTTTGTTGAAAATTTGATATTTGGACGATGATGTCAATACGCTTATTTTCGGTATAAACTTATTTTGTTGAAAATTGGATATTTGTGCGTCAATGTCAGTATGCTTATTTTGGGTATAAGCTTACTTTGTTGAAAATTTGATATTTGTGCGTCGATGTCAATCGCTTATTTGATTGAAAATTTCATATTTGTGCGTCAATGTCAATACGCTTATTTTCTTGAAAATTTCATATTTGTGCGTCAATGTCAATACGCTTATTTTCTTGAAAATTTCATATTTGTGCGTCAATGTCAATACGCTTATTTTGTTAAAAATTTGAAATTTGTGCATCGATCGAAGTACGCTTAAATTACAAGAGTAGCTTAAAGTGTGCCGACGAGATAAGAGAGAGAAATGTCATAAAAGACAAAATACGAATAACAACTGGGTACGAGAAACCGTCCACATAACAAACGAGGCCAATTTGTTCGAAAATCACCTGCCAATCGACGCAGCTCCTCAAATATTGAACCAACACATGCAGCAATTACCCTAATCTTCCCGGTCAAACAAATATATCGCAAAATCCCAAATGCGAAGGAAAACTCACGAACGACCATACAGCGTGGCAGTCCGTATCAAAAAAACCTTATCTCCCGATCGATTCAGATACGCGAAGAGCGAGGCGAGGCGAGCCGGACAATTAGCCTGCAAAAAAAGCCGAGTCCGCGGAAAGATCCGCCTATATGGAAGCACATAACACTATGACCACATATAGTCTTACAAGCACCGCCGATTTCCACTTTCTTGCCGTGATCCAGGTAATCGTATCGGGGCAAGTTCACTTCGCGCACGCGACTTGTCAACGTACTCGGGAGCAGACTTTCGTCGAGCCGCTTCAGTCTGCCATGTCAGTCTGCCATGCCAGTCTGCCGTTTCAGTCTGCCATTTCAGACGGAGGCGGTTTAACGTACGACTCGCATAATACTGACAATGAGCGCAACGAGATCTCGCCATACGCGCTGAGATAATAGTTACCCCCCAGTCTGCGAACTTTCGCGGACCTCAGGATCGTATCGGCCATCTCTGTCTATCCTGGCCACTCTCTTTCTTTCCACGCATTCAGCTCCAATTCAGTCGTTCGCCGGCAAATGCGAACGCCGATTGACGCCGCTGCCGATGCATGCCGATGTATGGCGATGTCAAGTGTTAACGTCCCACGTGGGCGACGTACGAAGTATGTGCAATTTCGCGTGGGACGAGTGCAAAAATGTGCAACACCTGCCGCGGAATGAGATGCACTTCGGCGCGACCTTGAACGATGATTTTTTCGACGGACCAGACTGGCGAACGGAAGAATGGTCGGAGATGTTTTTCTTTTTTTTTTGTGTGTGTGTGGGATGTAGGTGCGGGAAGGGACGGAGGGTGAGTCATGAAGGTTTTTCCGAGATTCGAATTTTAGCGCGCCGACTCGATGGGAGATTTGAAAGTTGACAATGTGAGTTTCTATGAAATCGCGCCACCGTTCAAATCCTTGCCCCGTCCACGGCAATGGAAAACTGACTTAATCGTTTTAAATATTTAGAAACGCTGCGGACTCTGTTATCAACTGTTAACGAATATTTTTATCGTAACAATGTCTTAAAGTAATTTTAGGCAGTTATTGGTCCACAATTGTAAGTTTCAGATGTTACGACGTCTCTGACAGCGAACTCATTAAGTTGCCCCAGATAAAGTTTCAACTTTATTCTAGGCTCGCTTTGACTTGTAAAAGCGATACGTGTCATTTATAAAAAGAGTCGATGGACTCTTACCGAATTGGAGCCGTGACAGACTCTGTTATGAACGATTTCAGTTTGAGGTTAGTGCACTCGGCCCGTGTCACATATTTGAAGGTATTTACTCACCCAGATCGTCCATATTCCGCAGCTGCCGATACTCCGATGGTCCCAGGCGTAAAATGCGACGAGATGCACGGAATTCGACGTTAAACACCGATGTAGCACCGCACTTCGTTTCTTTTAAACTTCCACTCCGCCTCGCACCGACACGACAGGGTTGGGCGAACCAAACATCAAACATGGACGTCTGGATTCTCCAGAATCAGTCGCAAATTCCGTCGCGCAATTATCATCTCGCCAGATAAGTCTCATCTCGCATTAGTCACGACTCGAAGTAACCTTACTCGCGATATTCTCATCCGATAATCTCCGCAAAGCGTGTTTTTGCGAAGGTTAATCTCTTAGCTGGTAAGCCGAGCGATACTGTGGCAATATTTGAATTCTGAAATCTTTCATGCGTCGTACAATGCGGTTTGTATTCTGTACGGCGAGTAGAGGATGGGATGGTTTTATCTTTACAGATTTTATTTTACATAAAAATATATTACAATCATTTTCGACACGTTGATGTTAGTCAGATGCTAAATCCTTGTTAAAATCGTTATTGTGGTACTACCAGGAGGCGAAATTGTTGAAGGTATTTAAGACATGCTTCTTTTTCTTAGCGAGTGGTTCTCCGCTGGATTCTCCTTTAGACGAGCTGAAAGCAATAAGTTATTAATAGATATTTTAATACGTGGTTAAAGAAGCGTCGCGAAAATTATTCTGTATTTACTTAGAGTCATCGTTTTCCATTTTAATGTACTTCCCGACGCCACTCCTGTACACTTTCAGAGCTTCATTCTTGTCCTTTTTGTTCGCAGATTCGTTTCGCGATGCTTCTTGTTGCAATCTTTCAGTTTCTGCTGCTCTTTCTACGGCCAACTGTTCGTCAGCCTCTTGAAACGGATCGACAAAAACTTGAATGCATTGAACAATGATATCTTCAATGGGTCTGTCTTTATTGTCCACCTCAACCTTTTCAATTGCATTCAGTGTTTCCAATCCGCCTACAATTTTTCCAAAAACTGTGTGCTTACGGTCGAGATGTCTGCACGATCGAAACGTGATGAAACTGGAAGAGAATTAAAAAGTTTATTTACTCTTCGTTCATGCTTTGCAATTAATAAAGAAACTTGAGTAGTAACAACACATAATTACAATTGAGATCCATTTGTGTTTGGTCCCGAATTTGCCATTGAGAGAATTCCTCGACCTTGATGAACCAAGTTAGGCTTAAATTCATCCTCGAACGTCTTACCCCAAATGGATTTTCCACCATTGCCTGTATTCGTAGGATCACCTCCCTGGATCATGAAATTTCGAATCGATCTATGAAATTTCGTTCCGTCGTAGTAACCACTTTCACAATGTTTAATGAAGTTTTCACAGGTCTTTGGAACAAGATCACAATGTAATTCCAGATTCAATGCTCCGAAATTCGTCACCACTCTTACGTATCCTGGCATAGCAAATAATTATATGTTGAACTTTTCTGATTTGACGTTGTAACGCTAGACATATTTTATTCAAATTACCCTTTTTCTTTACTCTTTCATATCTGACTAAGTCTTCTGCAATAACAGCTGCTTGATGTGTTGTTTCTGTAGGCATCACAGTTGAAGTAAATCCTGCAGCTACAGCTCCAGTTGAGTAATGAGCCTGATTAAACACATCATTGTAAATCTTAAATACATCAATATGTTCATATCAAATTTATCAGATGAAAAATGGAGGACATACGAACAGCATTAAATTTGTCTGCTTTAGGTTTTGCTGCTGCATCTTTAGTTTCTGCAGGTTTATACTCTCTCTTAAGTTCGTCTAATATATCTTTTGTTTCCATAGAGACTGTTTTCAATTTGGCATTTGGATTGCTCTTTTCCTTTATTGTTTCCTCGTCTTCAACTTTAATATTATTTTTAATATGGTGGAATGTGGAAAGGTTGAATTTTACAGCATTGTTAGGATCTTGGAGAATAATTATATCCTTTCTCACAAAAGGCTCATCATTCAACAAGTCTTTCCAGTTCCTTGTCTTTATGTTCAATTGTTCCACAGCCTAAACAGATTTTTATGTATTAGCATCCTACACTTACGTAACTGTAGTATAATCTCACCTCATTTGAAAATACATTTCCAGTAGTCTTAATAGCAACAATATGTGAATGTTTCGTAAAAGGCTTGAATAGCACAGGACAATGATAATGTCCTTCCGCATTTTTGTGAAAATTTAGTTTGATCAATGATTTAGGATCCAAGGGTTTTCCAGTAACAGGGTTGTGTTTGAATGCTTTTATATATTCCAGAATTGGTTCTAGCTCAAAGATATTCCCACTTGGATCGCAGTATGGATGCTCAAAAGGTTGTAACGACAAACAACAATGATCATAAGGTAATCGTCTGAAGGTTGTGTCTTCACTCTCTTCTAATGTCCCTGATTTTTTTCCACCATATAACGTGGTCCATTCCGTGTACGTCAAGTACCTGTTGTTGTAATAAATAAAATTTTGTAATTCATATGTTAAGTGTCCTATTGATCTAAGCAGTAATGACGAATGTTTAAGAGGTTACATTTTGTCCTTTTGATGCTGCCGCTTCCCCATCTTGATTATTTGTAGTCAATCAATTTAGAATACACACTTTACCTATCACAAGCACAATTCTCGACACTACACAATTATTTAATCATTTATAAACACAATGTTTATACTACGCTTTTGACATTGGAATGAGTTGTAACAAGGTTGGCAGCAGTGACGCAAAGATGCAAACATAGAAACTCGCCTTACTTTACACACCCCTCACTATAACCGAAAATTCGATGTAATCCGTATAAATCCTCTGCATAAAAACAATTAAATACCACCTACAAAATGAATAATACTTAACTACGCTCAAAAAATGCATACTCCTTTCTCAATTACTAAATTCTCCTTAACCGCCCACAAATATCCACAAATCTTTCAAATAAACATTACGTCTCAAATCATCCAAAATTCTACTAAGTAATCACAAATGCTTGCCACCAAATTGCCAAAAACGGATGACATGTCCAACGTTTTGCACCATAAATCCTAAATACACAATGTCACACAATATTCCGTTTCATCTAAAAATCCGAAACGTACAGCTTTTTAAAATCGACCCATCAAGTCCCGTTTCCAACCACCGATCCTCGGCCTAGTATCCTTGCGCGCCGTCAGGTTGCCGGCAGCGATAAATCGCGTCAGGCCGCTGCCGTTGGTGGGAGAGAGAGGCGACTAGCCCTATCATTGGCGTACGCAGCGCCCTGGGGAAGCTCGGAATCGTCGGCGGGCGTCAGAGTCAACATCCGGCGACGCAGAGATGCGCACGTTTCGGCGCTCGCCGAGGGAAGAAGGACGCCGCGATCGCGATTTCGGGACATGAAAGCGAGATGAATGGTCGCGACAGGGAGACGAGGACCTGAGGAGCGCTGGGCTTCCGGGTTACGGTCAAACTCGGCGAGGGCGATTCAAAATCCTCCTCCCCCCCAAATCGGTCTGTGCGCGCGGTCGTGTGCTGTTTTTCCCGAGCGGCGCTAACGTGAAGTCCCTGCTAACGTCCGCGGGACCCGTGTCGATACACGCGCGGCCAGTTCCCAGGTAAATCTGCCGAACCCACGCTATCATCCCCGGATAAGAGGGGCGACCAGGGACGACCGACGATCGGCCGTGATCCGAGGCGGTGGATTACGGCGTGCTCGGGATGCGAGTGTTTGTTGCTCGTCCCACCGACGAACAGTAGTGACCAGCCGCGGTGTGTCTCCCAGTGCTGGCCGTAGGCCCCGGAGTTAGAGCGTAGAGAGCTTATAGGATCGGTTGGCGGTTCTATCCGCGACTAATAGTCCCTAATTGAGCTACGGGGGTCGCGGACTGAAACCGTCGCTCGTGGATGATCTCGGCGTTCGAGACGTCCGTGCCGACGACGACGACGACAACGACGACGACGACGACCGAGACGACGACCGCGACGACGATCGCGACGACTACGAGGAGGAGGAGGAGGAGAAGTAGGATAAGGATAAGGGTGACGGCGACGACGACGGGGTGGCCGACAAAGGCGTCGAATTTTCAACAACGACGACGCCGGAACGCGCCGCTACCTTCGGTGGTCTGATACTGAGTCTCGGCCGCGAACCCGACCGTCCACGTTCGGCACCGGCGGCGTTATTATCGGATCGCGATCCAGCGGCCGGAATCGCCCGGAGCCCCGGCTTCCTTTTCTCTTGCTTCTCTTTGCTCGCTCGCCTCTCTCGTTCGGTCCTCGCTCGGTCCTCGTTCGGTCCTCGTTCGCGGCGCGCCGATCCCTTCTTCATCCCCCACCACCGGCCCGGCGAGAAGCTGGTTCCTCGCACGACGACAGCAAACACAGCGTGGACCACACCAAACACACGAGGTACGGGCCCCCCCATTGTGTCACGGCGTTTTCCCTCGAACCTCTGCCTCGACGTGCCCTCCATCGCCCTCCCGCCACCTTTCCTCTCCGATCCGCTCTGTTGTTGTCCGGCTTCTGGCATACTGTCCCTCCCCGGGGCGCGCTTGGGTGCTCTCAGAGAGGAACCCCGGGTACGCTGCGAGCACGTCGTCGCCGAGGGTCACGACTTCGGCGATGGCATCTTCCCGTTCACGATACTCCTCGTCGCCGTCGTCGTTGTCGTCGTTGCCATCGTCGTTGTTTTGTTACGTGCCTTATTTGCCGGGGACTAGTGCGGGAAGATTGATGTTTTTGAGGTGGTCTGCGCCGTCTCTCGCGATTTTTGCTTTTAATCGCCGACGCTCGCCGTTGCCAGCATCGTTTTTGCCTCCTTGGTGTGTAGGTTGTTCGTACGTGGTGCTTGGATTGTGAATAGTTGATTAGCAGACTATGCCGGGACTGTAGTTGCCTTAGGTAGGGAAATGGTTTTGGAGACTGTGGGCATTGGATGTTTGTTGAATTGAGTTTTGTTTGTCAGTAAGGCTGGAATTTGAGACGTTGTGTGCAACGTGTAAACGTTTGTGTCCCATTGTGAGTGATGGTAATAGATTGTTATGGGCCCGTGCTTTGAGAGTTATAAAGGACTGTCATTAGATGAAGTTGGAGTTTTTGGGAAAAGTTCTTAGTATTTGCTATTGAGATAGGTAGAAGCAATATTGACAATGTTATGGGGTCTATGTTCAGTTCTTGATTTTTAAGTTGAAATACTTTATTATTTTTAGAATCATGTCATCTGGAGCGGGATCTAGTGGAACTGGACGAGGTCGTGGTTCGTCTTTGGCAGACAATAAGCCAGAAAACAAAGAAGCAAAACCAAATCCAAAAATGTCAAAGGCATTGGGAACTTCTGCTAAGAGGTAATTTTTGGAGTAACGCACATGTTGTGTCCGTGTTATTCCTCTACCTGCCATTTATAAATACTTTTCATCACTGCAGCAATTTTCTGTCTTCAGGATACAAAAAGAATTAGCAGAAATCACGTTAGATCCACCGCCAAATTGCAGGTTAGTTTGTGTTAGAAGTAAGCAAAAAGTTTGTGGTTGTACCATGATCTTATTTACAACATATGCGTCTTTTTTTGTTATGTTACAGTGCAGGACCAAAGGGAGATAATTTATATGAATGGGTATCGACTATATTGGGACCCCCTGGTTCGGTGTACGAAGGAGGTGTCTTCTTCCTCGACATTCATTTTTCACCAGAATATCCCTTTAAGCCACCTAAGGTACATTACATTTAGAATCTAATCATTCTTATACCTCTACCGAATTACTGACATGCGAATATTCTTTGTTCTCAGGTTACATTCCGGACGCGTATTTACCACTGCAATATAAATAGCCAAGGAGTAATTTGCTTGGACATTTTGAAGGATAATTGGTCGCCCGCACTAACGATTTCGAAAGTATTACTTTCTATATGCTCCCTTCTCACAGACTGTAATCCAGGTAAGTGAACTGTTCATATTTTTTAGTGACAAATACGATACGGATATCTCCGGAATGAATGTAATTTTTCCGTGACGTTAACGTGAATCAATTACGTCTCATGCGATAACTTTTTATCTTACATTCAATTTTCACGAAGCCTATCTAATGGAAAGGCGCTGATTAAAGTTTTCCGTTGCAGCCGATCCCTTGGTGGGTAGTATAGCCACGCAATACTTGCAAAACAGGGAAGAGCATGATCGCATGGCACGGCTGTGGACCAAGCGTTATGCCACATGAGCATATTTATAACTCGTATTAAACTCCTATTAGCCTCATGCCAATTTATCATCCTGCTGCTGCTCTCATAAACTTCGACTCACGTAATTTGTATACATTTTTACCCATGGTCACTTTCGGTCGGGAAAAGAGAAACTATGAGTGAAAAAAAACCCCTTCGAGATCAGCTCTGCCGTGATTGTGATGTGCTTTTACGTTGAGTATGTAATGTGCCTAAGACGAATGAATGTGCGTGCAAGTTAGTAGTGTGTGGGGGGGAAGAAAAATGGGGGGGCATGAAATAGGAGTTTTTCACCGTAAAATTATGACAAAATAGTATTTAAATGGGATCGTATTGTATATCAACAATACCACCCAATACTGCTAATACCTTTAGGGTAGGAGATATCATGAACAATATTATTAAAAATTTAAATTGTAAGTATTTAGGTATATATATATATAAATGTATATCGTAAGATGCGAAATGTAGAGGCCCAATTCTCCGCCAACTTGAGTACCAATATTTTTGTATTCGCTCAAATCCGTCGTGCGACACGAAATTCCTATGTTTAATACTTTACCTTGCGTCGTTCGTTCCTCGTTTAGTCAGTAATAAGTTTAATATTCATATATTCAGAAAATGGCAAATGCTCGATTTCGCGCATCAGAGTGAAATTGTGGCCGCGGTTGTTCCGAGTTGTTCAACGTTTAGTCAAACCACAGAAAAAAAATATTGGGACTGGCAGAAACATAATCCAATTGTTTTGGGGCCAGCTGCTAAATGATTGTAATTGTAAATAAATATTATTTCCTGTATATTCATGCTAG
Organism: Anoplius nigerrimus; assembly: GCA_914767735.1. Taxonomy (NCBI): domain Eukaryota; kingdom Metazoa; phylum Arthropoda; class Insecta; order Hymenoptera; family Pompilidae; genus Anoplius; species Anoplius nigerrimus. The sequence continues at coordinate 2,242,022 of OU612086.1, forward strand.
CATACTCAAGAAAGGAAAATGTCGCAGTTTTCACCCGAACTTATGTTCTGTCTACATATATATGTATGTATAAATGGACTTATTAGAATGTAAGTGGAGTCCTACTACACCACCTCATTGTACTTCATCGTAATGCTTAGATAGTGGCCCGACGTTCGTTTCATTTAGGGAGACGACTTGGTTTCATCGGAAGTGTAATAATACTTAAGGGCTCTAAGTGTTTTTTGTGATTAATTGTGGCAGCCATTAGATAAATTGAGTGTTCGGTATGTAATTTACGTGTTCCCGGACGGATGAAAAGGAAATTTTGTCTCGTCGATTAGGAACGTCGTTTACGCGAACAACAAACCTTATGTGACTTTCTTCCATGTTTTTATCGTGCGAACAGAACAGTTAATGACAAGGTGGCTATACCACTTTGTAAATAATGACAGTCTGAGACGTATAAACTAGCTGCTTAAACGATTAGATTGTAATGCGTGTGATTGCAATTTATACAGCCCGCGTGAGGTGAAAGAGAGACGATTGGCATGAATTTCATTCAGAGTTAACACTGTACAGTCTTAGCATATAGTCTCTAAGTCCTCAGGACTTTTTGTTTCTCCTATAAATTAATGAAACGTCAGAATTCTTGTACATAAAACATGTGGAGCGACTTTGCAAACTAAAAAAAAAATGTAAAATCCACATATCTCCATTACACATAGGAACAAAGAATGGACTCTAAAAAGAATTTGTGCCCATAGCTTTTCATATACTCGAGAGTGTCAATTTTCTGGCTTCTGCGACTATCGGGCGGCGTATGAGAAAAATTTTCAGCAAAATTGTCGAAGAGAGAGAGAGAGAGAGAGAGAAATTGGAGCGAGTGTGTAGCACATTAATTCTGCCTAGGAATTGTAAATACGTCGATATACATAATTGTCCACGTGCATTTACTGTTTATAAGATTAATAACGAAACTTAATCGATCTCGCCGTTTCTCTGTTTCAAGGAGATGCGCATATTAAAGAAAAGAAAGTAGGCGCACAACGGATAGTTGGATTGCGTTTTCCCACTTCAACGGGACAATTGTGCGAAATGATCAGTCTGTGGGCTCTATTTCTTCGACTAAACGTTATTCACATGAAGGAATGGGGCAGTGAATCGATACCTTTAAATTAAGTGTGATTCTCGATTTTCGTGAAATGCCACCGTTTTTGGGACGATAAAGCGTTATGTGATGTTTCAACTACCATCGACGCATCTCTTGGCTCAGTTCCCACAGATTAACAGTAACTTTGCGTTCGTGCTCTCGAAAGAATCGCATGGTCCATTTGTCTATTCCTTCATTCGTTAGATATATGTATATGAAACCCATAGCATTCTTAAAACGAAGTAAAAACCAAATGCGAGGGGTTCAATATCCTATGTACTGATAAATGTTAGTCCGCTACATAATGGCATAAAAATGAAATAAAACTCATCGTACAGTGACAATTGGATACCTTATTATCGCCGGTACTATGCTAATTAATCATGCCGGCAGTGGTGTTAATTAACGGCGAACGGTAGTCATTAATTGGGAGGCGGGTTCAGGATAGAAAGTCAAGGACGTTGTTAAGTGTCATAAATTTATTAATATACATAAAAGCTAGACAAATATGTGCTACGAACAGGTTGGCTCCCAAAATGCCAAAAATTATTTGTATCAAGGTATACTAATGTAACGGAATTACGTTGTATCAATTGATCAATACCAAATATCAAGTTAATTTACAGATTTATGATCGAAGTAACGCAAGCTAGCGGCCAAAATAGAATTCGGTACAAACTTACTTGTACATATATATTAATCCGTTTTTTTTTCTTCTTCTCATTTAAAATACCAATGTTCGATAATACTGATTACAACAATCTTTATCAGTCTTTTCTGGTTGCCTGGTAATCAACGTGTACCAAGTATAAAAGTCCAATCAAATTTCCTAATGAACAGACGACTTTTTCGTAATTAAAAGGAGCAAACTTTGGACAGGTGCTAGTTTCTCTGGACAAGCTGTATTGCGCAATGGCAATTAAGTAGTAATGTCGTTCTAAACACGTTTTTTTTTTTGTTCATCTAGACTATCATTTTATAACATACACTTTTACTATATGTTAGGCACACTTTAATATTTAGTTATACTTTTGCAGCTATTACTTTTATACTTTGCGTTCTATAGTTTAATCTACGGACGTTCATCATGTTCAACATTTCTGAGGTCTTGCATATCATGCGTCATCACTTACAGGTAAATATAAATAATTTAAATAATATTTCCACGAGTATCGTTCTTGTCCGTATACTTTATAGTAGTACGCGTCGGTCTTAATACAAAAATTCGACGTTTGCTCTGAATAAATTATTATATTAAAATAAATTTCTTGTTCTTCCCTTTTTATTCCCATTTCTTTATCCCGTTCGCCGTCCATTGAGTATACAAGACTTCAGAGCGACATTGCAAAAGTTCGACTTCTCATGGTACTTGAATTCGTGAAATCGACATGATGCTGTGAGTTCGTTAGCGTTCTGGTCAATGCCTAACCGTTATGGTTATAATTTTTGCAAATTCTGCCCGCAAAACAGAAGCTACCGTGCGGAGTCCGGTCCACGTTTTCGAAGCGAGCCCAGACGAACATAGGATAACGGACACTGAACGTAAAAGCGTGGAACAAAGTTCGGAATGCCATTCCTCGAACACTTTCGGCATTCCGCAATTAATGCGCAATGAAAGAACGATTAGACGTCGTCGTTAGGTCTGAGATAAAAGCGATGCTCGCACACTTTTCGGTCGTCGCGTTGGTCCCAAGCAATTTGTCAATACAGATCTAGTTCTGCAAAACCGAAAATAGGCTTCGATAGAGAGCGAAAGCTGGACGAATTTCGTCGTCGGATTTTCCGAAAATTTACAAAACAGAGCTACGAACGTGGCATGCAACACGGGGTTAGAGCACCCGATGGGATCGATATGGAGTTCGCTGACATCGGTAAAGCTTAATTATTGACAAAGCGGCCGGTCAGTATTCCGGCGCGAGATTTTTTTAATCTCATTCCGCGAAGATATCTGACCGGCATTCGAATTTTCTTTCGTCCCTCCATATTTCCCGTCTCGCTAATAAAATTGACGCACCAGTGCTGCTTGTACATTATATGTATAATGACAATATCTCGTTTATATACATATATTACACAATATTACGTCACATCGCACCGTCGATTACGAATAAGAGTACAACTTGGTCTGCGCGATACACAAGAAATTATTACAAATTCAATACATTCATATATATGATTCTCTATGGCTATGTACGCTATAATTATTAGAAAATGTAGTTTTTTGTTTTTTTGTTTTTTGGTTTGTTGTTCGATGAGGAGGCATTAGAATGGACGCCAGGCTGTAGAAGATCTTTTTTTTCTTCCCACGTACGGTAGAAGCAATAAGCCATTTTGTCTCGGGATAGATATTAGTAGAACACAAGCTTTGTTTTTTATGCGATTAAGTCTTAAACGATGATTTGTCCACACTGCATTTTGAGGAAGATTAGCGAAAAATAGCTCATTGTTTCTCGGTAGTCTGGCTGGCGATGCACGAAGAGGAATGATGAGTCCTCATTGATTAGAACTCTTTCGTCAACTCACTATACGAACCTATAACGCACGAAAAAAAAAACAGATCTGAAGGCTCATTTGTCATGGCACAGTTACGCTGGACACTTTTAATTGACAAGCCGCCCGATTTGGTCAGTTCAGACTTAATATCAATTCTGTATACGTCGGTGGCATTTTATCACTTTCCTTGTTTTTTTTTTTTTTTTTTTTTTGTTTGTTTGGCAGATAATGGCAGTAATTTATATTTTTCGCGCGACAAATATATTTGATACTTTGGTCGAGCCGTATTTGTCCTTTGTTTAACGAAGAGGAGCTACAAAAGTAATCTTCGCGATAAAGTTGCCTCAGATCTATTCTTTGCCTTAAATGTAAGAGAGATACTTGACTTAAATCGAAAAACGCAGAAAATCGTGTTATTCTAGGCTTTCTCGTTCTATCATTTCTTTTTTTTTTTCGTTTGGCGACGGCATCATTCCTCTTTCACTATGCGTTGACTTTGTTTTCTTTTTTTAAGCACAATAAAAATGGCTATATTCATAATGGATCTACAAATATTCATCTACCAATGTATGATGGATAATATTATGAAAAATGCCTCCTAACTGATGGCAGATCAGTGTGCTGTGGTTTCACTGCAATTTGAAAAACATTAGGTCACTCTCACGTGAACACATTGTACAATCAGAGAATTACGTGGCTACGAATATCAAAGTGCACTGCATATTGATTAAGCGATAACGTACAATTAGGCAAAACGATCTGACGGAAAAATTATTTAACGGACTGTTTCTTCTTCAAACCTGATACACGCTCTTCGCTCAATGCCGACAAGTTATCGCACGTCCCTCTAACAAAAATTGATCGGGGGTAGGGGGGTGTGTGACGTTATTAGCAGCGGTGTCCAAAGTTGACAGACCATTCGGTACTACTAACTTGAGAACTGAGACTGGAAAATTTATTAGTGCGCAACGAACTCCGCGACAATCTGTGCAGAGCATTGTTTCTCAAAACTGTTACCAAAAACTGCTAAGGGTGGGGGGTGGGGGGATTGTGTGCTTATCATACAAGTAAATAGTTACTTCAACATGTTGTCTATATTCTGTAAGACATGGATACTAATTAATTATGGCTGTAACACTATGTAAACTTTACATTGTAGTAAACAACGGAACGTCTTAATATTATATAAATAGTATTTCTTAACTATACTACACGCATTTATATGTACGTATACGTACTGCCGACACAGTACATCAATATGCAAATGCAGATTAAAGCTAGCACTTCATTTTTTTTTCTCTCGTTATCGTTATATCGTTCTCACGTTTTAGCTTAGTTCCGACAAAGAAGGGTGCCTGTTAATTGTGAAGGATCTTTGTTTCTTCGGTTTTAGTCACATGACCGGAATATATACCGAGGTGTGAATCACGCTATAACACTTATGACTTTCGATCACAGCTTCATTTCCCTTTACATTCGTCAAAGTACTTCCATACTTAATTAATGCTTATAGAACTCGGAAGAAAACAAACGAAAAAAATAGGATAGTCGACTGTAGTTATAGTGGAGCCCTGACAACATTCTCAATACACATTGATCCATGCGAGATGTAGTAAAAGCAAAGCTTTCGCTTTCAACATAAATGAGATCACTGCTCCACTTAGCCTTCTGAGTTTCAATACTTCATGGCGTCGAACTTTGTTCCGAACCACTGCGCCACGGTACGTATACCCATTTAAGCTTTAACGAACTTCTCAACACGATCATATTACAAAAACGGAACGATAATCGATTAAACAACTCTCAACAAAATGTGACACATTACACTGTGAACTCTGCGCGCGGCTGTAGCTGGCTGTAAAATAATGTAAACGCATTGGTCCGCATTACTCGAGACCGTGTTAAAACTCAGAGGGCTAACAAAACAGGAGTGAGAGGAAGGTAGAAGAAGAGATAGAGTACAGTTTGGCTAACAAGCTTACAGTAAGGTGAAGCAGACATTGTACACAAAGCCTCTAGCATATCTTTACTTTGTGGCACTCGATGTTCAGTGTTGACGTTATACGATTAATTTCTGACAGTTATCGTGGCTCAGCTATAACGGCGTTACAGAAAATAAAATTGATTAGGTAGTTCCTGGAGGGTCACTTTTTTTTTTTTAATTTTTATACCTACGGATTACGTGTAAGTTCATATAACATAGATGTAGATGTACAAAATGAACGGGTTTGCGTATTAGCCATTTTTCGTGTATGCGCGCCAGTGTTCTGTCAGTGTCGTGATAATACACAAATAGAGATATACAAAATTCGTAACTTGTAAAATTTGTAAAAAATCGTATAAAATCGACGAGCGCGAGGCGCCCTCGACAAAAAGTTCACAGGCAAAGCCCATATACCAAAAGACAGTAGAAAAACTTGTCCTGGACCTAATTACGAACCAAAACCATTGAAACACCTGCCACGCTCATTACATATACATATAGGAAAAAAAACTTAGTGTCTGCAAGCCGTCAATAGGACAAGCGGTAACAAAATAAAGAAGAGTAATACACCTTCCGTGTACGTGTACGTGTTACGATTGTGCACCGATCGTAAGGTTCAGATAATAACAAAATAGAAAAAAAGGAGATTGGTTCCGTGTGTGTTTCGTGTGGTGAGGACAGCCGTGTTCGTGTGTAACAGAGACAGTAGATTTTAAACAGTGCATGTTAGGCATGTTGCAATTCTTTAAAAGTTCTGTCTGACAGCTTACACAGTCTCATATTCGCGACGTATTGAGCGAGCCAAACAGCACGCGAAGATTACTCCAATCAACTGGAACAGAAAGAAAAGTTTCGTTAAGCATCTGTCGTTGGAAAAGGAAAAAGAAAATTGTCCGCAACTGGGATTCGATCACGTGACCACTTAAACGTTTGCGGCCGTCGGGACGAACGGCGAACGAAATGGAAAAAGTGAGGCGAGAAAGGAAAATAGAATGAGACGCCGGGAGAAAGGCTGGATAAACGTTGGGAAAGGAGGTCGCGTAGGAGAAAGAATTGCTTAAAGGCACTCGATGGTAACCCGTGGCAGGAAGGCCAAGGGAAAGTAAATTGAAGGGACTTCCTTTGTAATGCAAATGGCCAGCCTCTGGGCCACGATATCCAAAGGACAATGGACTCTCCCCATTCGGCTGAATTTAGCCCTTTGCGGTCGTTGCCGCACAAGTTGCCGTAGAAATTTATATTTTAGTTTATTATAGATACTATGAAACACAACAAATCAGTTTCAACAAATTCTGGGTGTTTCACCCCTTAACGTGCACGCTCGAGTATATTCGAGCGGCGTTGTATTTGATGCCGTTAAAATTAAAATAAAACTTAATTTTTTTTTTTTTTTTTGCAAAGCCAATGTTCTACTTAAAGTGTTTTCCATAAAAAAAAAAAGATTTTTTTTGACCGATTTATTTCAAAGAAACCGTACGTTAAGGGGTTAATACTCACGTATGGACTTTGAATTCCGTACGAAAAAGTAATGGCAAAATGCTAAACTTATTTCGACCTGCTGGCAGTCTCATGAGCGAAATCTGGCGACCGCAAAGGGTTAGAAGGGAAATTCGCGCACCGCCGCGAGACTCACCTGAATGAGAGCAATCCCTATGCCGACGCCGCCTAGTATCAGAGCGTTGTTCTCGATGGCATACTGAAGCTTGCCCATGCATCCGTCGCCGCGGACGGAGACCGAGTTGGCGTCGCACTTGTTGTTGGACGGTATCTCCTTGCAGCAGGATATCGGCAGGGTGTCCTCGACGAAGATGTGGGACCAGTCGGTCGGGCCCTTTATTCCGCAGCATTGCAACTGAAACGGGAAGAAAAGAGAATCGAGTCCAACTTTCTCATCGTGCATTGCAGCTCAATCGAACTTCTCGACCGATCGAGACCTTGAAGGAGTTCAACCGCCTGCGTCTCGTCGGCCAGGATCGGGCATCAATTAGTATGCCGCTTACGCAACTTCCCTTTCACCCGGACGGCTTATGTAATGACCTGAGATTCGGTCGCATGAGGAATATCTCTTTCACGATTCGTATCGGACAAATGGCACACGTTAGATAAGGAGCGTCGAAAATGGAATCTGAATAAGGAAGGGAAGGTATCGTACTCGGATAATGGAATGGCTCACCCTGGCGGGCAGTGCATGGCCGGCGGACACCTACGAGATGTCCGTGCCCGGTGTGTACGCCTGCAGGAAGTCCGATGTGTAACTGTACTTTTATGTACAGCTCATGCGAGCGGACGATATTGATTTACACTCTGTGCGAGTCTAGCGCGTATACCCTACACCTAGATTACCCCCTTCATAAAAGTTCTACGGGTCCGCACGGACTCGCGACCTGGGCACCTGTTCTATTATTCTCCCCTCCCCAACCCCCCCTCTGCCTTGCCGCCGTCACTTTCTGTGTTAGCCTGCTTTTTTTTTTTCGCCAAACGACCGACGCCGAGTCCTCGGCCGGCTAAGCTTTTTCGCTACAATGGTGGAAATTAAGACGGAAGGATTAGCTACGGTCTACATTGCTATCCTCGATACCTACTGACTTTTGTTCCAGCTCTCGGAGCGAACGGCGAGGATAATCAAATGATTTCTTTCCAGTTTTATTACTGTTCGAATTACTCTTTACGCTCACCCGTGCGACTTTATTACTGTGAACCGCTAAAGTCGCACTTAGCATTGAAATCAGGTTACTCGGATTAGATCTACTTTTGCATCGCGTTCTCTTAGTCATGCAAATCGTCCTTTCGCGGGAGAATGTATATAATTTGCGACGTACACCCGTTAGGTACGTACGCGAAACATAGTACTGTTAACGCTGGGTATGTAAATGTAATGCAATGGCGCTTCGCGGATTATGAGTTTCCGAATAACGAGACCCGTATCTGTTTGAAGTTTCGGTCTCCCAAACTTGTACTTGGCATTGAAATCGGGTTTACAGGCGTTCATTTTACTTTCAAATTGTATTCCTACGCGCTGTAGTTACGCTAACGTGTATACAATGCGCTAAGGACAACGTCCCGTACGCGAAGCGTAATAAAGGTTTTTATAAGATAATAAATTATTAAGGTTTAGTATTAGGAAGTTGTATAAGATTGTAATCCGCAAGGAAAACAATAAAGATTATATATATATAAGATAATAAATTCACTCACGTCGTGCTGCATGATGTCCCATGATCGTCGAATGTCGTCGTCGGTACTATACTGCTGCATAGTGCTGTTCAAGCGATTCTCCAGCATCGTGCCCACTTCACCGCGCATCATGTATCCTGAGATGCCGGCACCCAATTCCAGAGCAAAGATCAGAAGTAACAAGACGGAGAACTACGACACACAACCGACGTTAAGAACGACCGTAGGAAAGGGGAAGAAAAGTAGAAGGAAGAACCGGCTGTCATCTCCGCAAGATAGAAGTAAATACACAGGCAGGAAAGACAGTACGTGGCCAACTTTTGGCAGAAACAAAGACGTTAAGTCCCGTTGGGCAAGAGGGACATCAACAAGTGTGCGTTATATATGGACCGTTTATTTTGAAAGCGGTGTAAATCCATATTTAAAAAAATTATGATATATAATTTGTGATTAGCGTGGTGTAAACAGTTTACTTATGTGATATGTAATTCTTTTTAAATGGACTTATACCACTTTTAAAATAATGAGATATCATTTAATTTATGATTAACGCGGTGTAAGCGATTTATTTATGTGATATTTAATTTCTTTTAAATGAACTTACACCACTTTCAAAGTAATGAGATATCAAATAATTTATGATTAACGCGGTGTAATCGGTTAATTTATGTGATATTTAATTTCTCTTTTTTAGATGGACTTGCACCACTTTCAAAATAAACGGTCCATATATTTGTAAGCTCTTTCCATCTGGAGAGACGCCACGTTTGAGAGGAAAAAAGTCTGAACGTCACTTAGGGTTATCGTACCGTTATTATCATGCAATGATTCTCTTTGACGGCTCCGCAGCATCCGAAGAATGACACTAGGAAGACTATCACGCCGACGATTATCATTAGCACAGGTGCCGCGAAGAACCAACTGTCCACGAAGTTGTTGTATCCATTGTAGACGACCAGGATCACTGCGCCGACCGAGATGAAGACTATCCCGGTTATCTGAAAGTAATGATTCGATAACATTATGGTCAGTCATCATGTTCGCATCCGGCTTTCTCGGCGTCGTTTGCTGAAATTTGTCATACGACGCATTCCCTTTGCCTATGTTTAGAGCGTGCGTCGAATGTAACGCGATGTGTCATTGGTCGGACATAATTGAAAACCGTTAACGGGGATAATCTCGAGCCGCGCAACCGACCGATTGAAAATACATTTCCGACACCGACGGATCAGGCCTTTCTCTACGAGGTCTGCCAGGTACAGTTGCGGCAGGTTCGATATTCAAATAAACTTCGTTGCAAAGCTTCTGGCCAACTATCGCAGATTTAGTCGTCGCGATGAGATAGTGCGGCTTATCAAGCGGACCGGCTTCTGGGAATGAGCCTGGATTATCTTTCAAGCTGATACCGGCGAACTTTCTATTCCTAAGCGTTCGCGGGTGGAATAAAATTGTCGGACAAGAGGACAGTGGCCGTCGCTTATCGCGGGCATAAATTCGTTGGTTGAGCGGGCGAGCTGTCGGAAGGTCTGGATCCCTTGGGACGCGTACGTTCGTGCGAAACATGACTAAATAAAGCGTATCCACGCCCACAATTAGTCACATTCACCGGCGGAGGAGAAAAATTGCGACAGGATCGTAGGCAGCGAGATTCGAACCCCCGCCCAGCGGAGAAAAATATGTGTTTACCTACGTTCCTCCTACGTGCAGGCTCTTTGTACGATGCTTTATGTAAAGCCTGACAGGAAACGATCCCGTGGGATATCGTCGGACTCTGGCATCCTGCATCGTGCCGGCTCGATGAGCAGAAGCCGAGCGGCACGAGGTAAGATGAAATATTAGATTGGCAAGAAAGTAATTTCGGCATTGTATTGTGAAATAAAACTCGTGTTTGTATACAAGCAGTAAACTTGAATAAATAACGAATTTTATATTTATTTCCCTAACTCTCGTTATTGTAATGTTAAATAAAACTCATACTTGTATGCAAACAGTAAACTTTAATAAATTACGAATTTTATGTTTGGTACTTTAATATCAATATGACGAATGTTAGATGCTGAAATGAAAATATTTTAACACTGACAGTTGTTAAAAATAATTACTGCGGTAACCATGTTCGAAAACCGAAAATACTTTCTTGCCAACCCAATAGAAGCCTGCCTCGCCGCAGACGAGCGATAAATATTTGCGGCCGTCTTCGCCGTAATCGAAAGCGAGCCACCGGAGTAGGGATCAGATTGCGATTCTGCTTCGACGTCGGGATAATTGAAGAGCAGGCGAGTATTTTCATTGCCAGCCGACGCTCGGCTCTGCGGCTCCGGGAAACGAGGTCCGCTTCCGAGGACAATGAAGTCAGTGGGAATACCGGGGACGAAAATGATTGTTCCGCCGCGGCCTGTCATCGCGATTTCTTTGCTTATCGACGCAAAGAAGCGTTAGTCATCCGACGTCAGGTAAATTTAGCCTGGACGCTGTGCGCGCGTCTTGTTTTGACGGCGAAGTCGGGACGCGGTAGGCCAGAAGGAATATTCCGAGGCTCAGGTCAGTTTCCGGAGAAGGCAGATGGGAGGAGAGACCCTTCACGCTCGCCAGACGAATCGATCCTGGCTCCTCCTTTAAACCAGATCCCGGAGAGCACGGAACGGAGCGTGCCTCGAATACGATACACGCTTTTGATCCAATTCGCATCCGGAGCATGGGAGAAGGTACCCGAAGACGCCTTATGCAAGCCGAGCACGATTATGGACCCGTGCACCAGAGGCTGGGAAGTCATCTACTTCGGGCGGTTTTTGAGGTTATTTAATATTCGCCTGAAAATATGCCACGGCGTAATTGGATTAACGAGCGTCAATGGAACGGTCGGACATGGCCGGTGCGAGGCGAAATTTCGGTGTCGGTACTTGGACGCTTCCAGCTACAGGAGGGGAATGTAAATATAAGCGAGAGCTGGTGCTCGATTGTTTTTGCAGGTACACGCCACTTCGCGGAAGAGTTTCGAGACCGTGACAGGGACGGCGGATTCGGCGTATTGTGCGCGGACGAAAGTTAGCCGGATGTTTCAATGAGTCGATCTTGCGATAATCCCTGCTTAGTCCCTCCCGAAACTTTAAGCGGCCGTTGCTCGTCACGCAATGTCAATTCTCGGTTACGACGAAGCTTTACGACATGAATCGAGAGTAGCACGAGTTTCCTATAGTCAAATCGTTGCAAGAAACAATCGAGACTTTTCTGACGTCCTGACGATAGGAAACGAAATAGAGTGACTGACGCGTCTTGCGATAATTTGTGCCTAGTCTCCCAAAACCTTAAACGACCGTTGCTCGTCACGTTATAAGTCTCGTTTACAACAGAGCTTTACGATCCGAATCGAGAGTACCCCGAGTCTCCTTTGGGGAAACATTGCAGGAAGCAAATGAGACTCTGTTCCCGACGTTTTGAGATGTGAAACGAAAAGAATGCACAACGCGATTTTGCTATAATTCGTGCCTACTCCCACAAAATCTTAAACGGCCGCTATTCGTCACGGTACGTCAATTTCCGTGTACGACGAAGCTTTATGACACGAATGGAGAGTAGCCCGAGTGTCCTTTGGGGAAACATTGCCAGAAGTAAATGAGACGCTCGTCCGACGTTCTGTGATACGAAATGAAAAGAATGTCTGACGCATCCTGCAGGAATACGTGCCTAGTCTTCCAAAACTTTAAACGGCCATTGTTCGTCACGCAACGTCAGTTCTCCGTTATAACAAAGCCTTACGACTCGAACCGAGAGTAGTTCGAGTCTTCTTTAGTCAAACATTGAAAAAAACAACAACGTCCTGAGTTACGAAACGAAAAGAATGCCTGACGCGATCTTGCGATAATCCGTGTTTAGTCCCCCCAAAACCTTAAACGGTCGTTGTTCGTCGCGCAACGTCAATTCTCCGTTACGGCGAAGCTTTACGGCCCGAATCAAGAGTAGCCCGAGTCTCCTTTGGTCAAACATTGCGAGAAATGAGACTCTCTTTCGACGTCCTGAGAGATAGGAAGCGAAAAGAATGCCCGCCTGCAACGGGTCAGGTCGAACGTCAGCGTTCGGTGAAAAGCAGTTCGTCATCGTCGGGGCGTTGGAGAGTTTCGCGGCGAGTCGGAAAAGCGTGGATTGGCGCGCAATAAAAGCCGGCCGTCGAAAATAACTTTGCCGCCGTAGACGACGAGGCGAGGAGTCCCCCTTCGTTGGCGGCTGTTTGTCCCCTCCGGATTATCGAGCGCCGAGGTAATAGATGCCTGTCCCGTGAAACGCGCATGAAACAAGTACAGGTACAGGTACGGGCCCACACACGTACGCCGCCGTAATAACAGATCGTCGATACGCGAAGGTGGACTCGTCGAACGTATTCTCTCGTATTCTCTCGTACTTCTCTCGTACTTCACACCTACACCTCTCTTCTATCTATCGCGTACCTCACACGTACGTGGATTTCGTGCGGATCGCGTCTGTATGCGTGCGCGCGCTAGGGCCCAGCGTGTCTGGCGCTAGCGCGAGAGCCCGTCTGTGTGTGCGCGCGTGTGCGTGTGAACGCCCAAACGCACGTACGTCGCTTTTCGTCGGGCGAGAGAGAACGTTGAGCGATAAATGTCTGGTCGCAGGAACGTACCGCGAAGATGAGGTTGAAGAGGAACAGGAGGTACTTGACGCATGCCATGCCGCCGGACACCATTTTCGATCACTTGCACACTTTCAACTTTGTCACACTGAGTAGAAGAAGGTGGAGCGAGACGGATATCTCGGCTCGGTTTCGGATTTGCGCGTCGGTGGGCGGACGCCGCGGGGTGTGTATGTGTTCGTAATAACTGGCAGAGTCAACAAGTCGCGCAGACTTCACGCTTCGAATGCCCGCTCAGGAGTGCTCGCGAATGATGTATTTTTGTTGTTGCGCGGAGTATAGCTGCGATGCGCGCGCATCGGCTCGAGGAGGGTGCTCAGGCCCGGCCCTGGCCGGGGCACCTTGGGCGCTTAGGAGGTCATACCATTTCATTGTTGCCTTTCGTTCCGCAGGGAACTTTAGGTGACCTGAAATTTTTTGAGAGCAGAGTCTGCTCTGTTCGCCACTGGCTTGGGCTCACTAATGTGAAAGTGTCGGTTTCGGGAAGAATGCAATTTTTTTGTTCTCGTTTTGTACGCTGTTGACGGATATACGGTTTTAGGATTTCATGGACGGTAGGGAAGGGAACGTACGGTATTGACGGTGGTTCATGGGAGCATATCGTGACCAGCTACCCTCCGTCAGAATTTGGGGCGCAACTGCAGGCGTGCAGCGCAGAATTAGGTCTTGGATCGGCCGCTCAAAGGGCTGACCCCTTTTCGTGAAAAGAGTACAAAGAGGGTACAAGGAGAGCACAAAGAGTCGTGTATATCGGGGTTCTCAACCGGTTCTAAGGTCAACTTGGCCACTTAGTGCGACCGTGGCTCATCTGAACCGTCTCAGGACACCCTGTGATGGATCCATTGTGCGGTCCAATTTTTGGCCAGAGTCACCTTGCACTCTCCGCACTCTCAAATTTCTTGTGTACGGAGGTACGATAATTCGGTTCATTCGAGTCGTTTTGAGAATGACTGGGACAGAGTTGACGCCGTGCCAGCTGAGGCCTCGCATTCACCGGGACGGTACGTTCCTGGCCTTACTACGGTGCACCTCCTTCCGACGCTGCATTTGGGTGGGTGCATCATGGCTATCCCGCGTAATCAACGATTCAACAGCTCGACCTTACCGGCGCGAAACACGGTTCGCCAATTTCTAGCAATCCTCCATTACGTCTTACCTCCCTTTCAGAAACGCCAGACAACCACTTCGAAGATACCCTACCTCAAGTAAAATGGCAATAGGCACGCGATAATTGCCATTATCCAAAAGGTCACCGTATACGTAGAACATTAGAATTAACAGATGGTAGCACGATTCTTTAGTTCCTACCAACGTAGGTACATCCTCAAGACCGTGACCGCAGGCACTCGAAAGGACAGCCATAATTGAAGTGGTGTAAGTCCATATTTAAAAAGCAAAAAGATATCAAATAATTTATAATTAACGTGGTGTAAACGGTTTATTTATGTGATATTTAATTTTTGTTTAAAAACGGATTTACACCACTTTCAAAATAAACGGTCCAATTATTATTACAGGTTGACCTTGAGGACGCAGAAGAGGGACGATAAGTCACGTAAGATATTTCTCTGAGGCCAGTAGAGGAGACTGCCTGTTAACGCATCTTACCCTGATTTCAGCTTACGAGCCGGTACTGTCATAACGCGCGCGCTATCTTAGGCGCAATTTGCCCAAGACACAGCGCCCACTTGCCATTCTCTCGATTACGGCACTGTCCCCGGTTCGATACGATCCTTGCTTGACAATTACCGAGATACGTGTCACGGATCGTCGGACTTTATATGTACACGTACCCCGCGCGCTGTACAGTTCGAGCGCGATGCACGTTCGATCGTTTTGGCTTATAGTACTTCCTTACAGGGGTTGGGAGGGGGTGGGGGGGGGGGGGGGGGGAGGTGTCTTAACTATCGCGCTACCTACTTGCAAAAGTGTGCTTAACTCTTGGAGACCGATATCCCATTATCCTGGCGTGCACGCGAAAACGGAATCGGTCGCTTACATTTGCGATCGACCGGTCCCGAAAGACAAAACCCGAAGAGAAAGGAAGAGGTTCGACCGGTCTTTGCGTTCCTTCGCTCTTGTGTCGGAGGAACGTTGCGCAATGTCGGCGGGCTGTTCGCGCCGCGGTTACGGGAAGTGGTCTGAGTTTGAATAGCGAAACGATTGTCTCGGTCCACAGTGGTCTTGAGAAGCGCGTAGGTTGGAGGATTGAGGGGAGTTAGAGGATTTTTTTTTTGCATGGGGCCGGTGAATGTAACGAACGGGTAATGTAATCGGGTCATTTTGGTTGATTGGTTTATTACAGTGGAGGAAATTCGAACGGGAGTATTGTATATGAGGGTAGGTTGACTGTTTGCTTTGGTTGTTTTTTTGGTATGGAAGTATGTTCCATGGGTTTTTCGTTTAATATATGTTTTTTTGCCGTAAACAATGGCATTGTACCCTGGTAGCACAAGATTTTGAATTCGTATGTATCTAATATTTGTTTCATATTACGGAGAAATCAGTTTTTGAAGATATTAGATTGTTTTATTTGTCTTCTTATGGTAAAATACTTTTCAATATTATTTCGGTATTAAATACATATTTTTCAAATGTCAATACATCTCCTATATATACGTACAAAGTGAAGGTCTGATATTTTTATCGTATTAAAAAGAGTGGCTTAATAAATATGTTTCTAATATTTAAAAAACTTCTTAATCAACATTTCCGTGCTGCTATTACATGAATAAAAAGTTTCCTCTAAATCATAAATTATCTGATATAATTATTTTTTTTGAATGGCCTTATACCAGTTTTAAAGGACACAATCCATATGTTACACCTCCAACAGTCATAAATTTTGTTTAAAATCCTCCAATACTACCAACAGAACAGTAAAACTGAATGGATCAAACAGTCAATGACCACGCTACTCACTACAGATCCAATTAAGAAAAGAACAACCGACAATGCCTGTGTTGTCCCATCAGCTGTTGCCCGACTTGATGTCCTTCGAGGGTCCTGTCGACCCATCCGAACGTTCGTGCGCCAGGATCAACCTCAGCAAATTGGGCCATAAAGCCCGTTCGCCAAGAATTCGGACGCGGCGGCGTGCGAGGCATCCGCATTTAGCGTGCCAGTAAGAAAATTCACGTCCGTCCGATGCACCCAATGATAAAGAGCGAAGGCTGGCCGGCGTCGGCACTCGGGCCGGGCCGATGTGCAGTTTAATTTAATTGCACGCGCCGTGCGTGCGTGGGCGGAAGACGGCAATTTACTGACCTCCGCGCTTCAAGACACTGTTAATGCGGTTACCCCGGCTTTTAGCGGTTCGCCAGAGGGCTTAACCGCGATCGGTTCATCGTATTTTACGCTAAATTGACGTTAAGAGAGGCAGGGAGCCTTGAAGAGATGCGTCGTTAGACGCCTTTTTGATCCTGGCCGTCGGTCCGGCGCGGGAAAGTATGAATTTTTCGAACGGACGCGCTGACATTTAAGTGGTTGCAGCCAGATTGGCTGAATGGAATTTGTTCCGGGTCGATGCCGAGGGTGCGAGGCACGTGCCGAGTTATTTTAGTTTTAATCTAAGTTCGCTGGTTAATAGGTGATGACGCGGGATAACGTTTTTGAGATTCTAATCTTGCAGCGTTATCGGATCGGATGAGATCGGCGATAGGCGAGGTTTTAAGAGTCTTCGGAGTCGAGCAATGGAAAGAGGAAAGTTTTTGGTAATTGAATTCATTCTGTTTGTAAAGATTTTCAAAAGGATGTTATTGTACATTTGGATGTTATTCGTGTTGCGTTGATATTAATGATTAGGGAAATTTTTGAGAGGTTTGCATTTTCGAGCAGTCCAAAGTGAAAAATTGTGATTTAGTGTATTATTATTACTTATATTACGATGTCGCGTAATTGAAGGTATAGTGAATTATTCTTACTTTTCATTACATTCTCGCTAATCGAAAGTGAAAATTTTTTGTTTTAAATGAAATATCACATAATTAAAAAGTTCGCTCTAAATTAATCACACATTACTTATTTCATTTAAAAAATCATTGACTTATACCACTTCAAAAAACAAAACCAAAAACGGTCTACATCATTCCTACCAACTTCCCGAAACATCTCTCATTCTTGCGTAGTCGAAAGTGGAAAATTTCCATTTTCAGAGTTCACTTCCTTCCGACTCCTTAGGACATCATTGTCACGTGACGTCGGGGGATTAGAGTCTTTTTAAGGCTTGAATGAAATTCTTGCTCGGTCTATCGTGCGGACTGATCGAAGATCGCATGGAACGTACGGTATTCGCATAACAAACGCATGTGGGGAGAAAAGGGAGAAAGAGAGGAAAAAGAGAAAGAGAGAGAGAGAGAGAGAGAGAGAGGGAAGTACTGTTATCCGCAGTCGAAAGTTAGGTGTCAAAGCCTGCGTCCGCAATCAATAATGGCCGCGACGTATTGCACGAAAGCACGCATTTCTACGCGCGAAGTTCAGTGAGACTATCACGTTCAATATGGGCCAAATTGGACACGCGAGCTTCTGCTGGCACCGCGATGAACCGAAATCCGCGCGGGCGAACTCTAAACGGACTAATTTCGAACGGCGAACGAGGGCTGGTTCGGTAATTACATCCGCTCGCACCTTAATTAACGCCGAGCTCGCCAAACTGGTCAAAATTACTTATACGATGGGTCTCGACTTTTTTTGATACCCTACTGGACTTTCGAGATCATAATTGACATACTTTCACTAGAATCGAAAATGTCCTCATTTTTTAATTATTTTCTTTTAATGCTATCAAAATGAGTTATTCGATTAGGAACCTTACAGGACTTCCGAGTTCGAATTGACATACTTTCACTAGATTCGAAAATGTCTTCATTTTTTTTTTGTTTTCTTTTAAACTCATCAAACCGAATTATTTGATGGGTCTTAACTTTTTCGGAACCTTACAGGATTTCCGAGCTCATAATTGGCATACTTTCACTAGAATCGGAAATGCCGTCATTTTTCTTTTGCTATCTTTTAAAAGTGCACGGAGTGCATCTTCTTTCCTTGAAGATATTTTGAAAGTTGTTGAAAGACTATCAGATGTAGTATCGTTTATTTTGATACCTTTCGATTGTTTAAAAATCAAACGATCGAAATGGGGTTGGGATTTTCCATTATTGACCGATGCCTGACATTTACCATAACATTATTGCCAGCGCAATAAAACATTTCCTACTCTCGATACTTAATTCAGAAAAGTAAACCATGGCTGCCAGTGGCATTTCGCTCATCAGAGTTTACCTCTTGACATTTTCTTCAGCACTCAATCAAAATACATGTTCAATTCCTCTTCACCCGATACTGTCTCCCACGCTATCATTCTAACAACTCGTTCAAAGCTACATAAAAAAATCGTTCATCTACTGCCAGATTCTCACACAACCGGCAATTATCTATCGGACTCTCCAGATCCGATCAATGAAAGTCGATTGACGAATCCCGTGCTCTCGTCGATTACTCACTCATCGGCGATAAGTCCCGAGTGACTCACAGATCGCGTCTCTTATTTCCCACTTTCTAAATGCCTTTTAGCTCACTCCGGCGCGTTACGAAAGCAGGGAGCCGGTCTCAGAATGCATTGAAATGACTAACGCGCTTAAGAATCATTAATCCTTCGTAGAAGCATCCTTGGAACTGAGACTGTCGAGGTTCTCGAATTTCAACTGCTTTTAACTGTTTCGGTCACAGGCGTGATTGGAAATACTGTCGAGAAATGCACCGAACAGTGTCAGCGGTCGTTTCATTCATGCAACGAAAGTCAAGCAGCGCGACAGCGCTTTGTCTCATTTTGTATCGAAAATGTCAAACAGCGCTACAGTGCTTGTTATATTTTTTATCGGAAAATATCCACAAATACTATAGCGCTCGTCTAATTTTGTGACAAAAAAATGCCAAACAGCGCTACGGCGCTTATCATAATTTGTGTAAAAATACTATGTTAATTTATCTACGGCGTCAGTAATGGACCGTTTATTTTGAAAGTGGTGTAAGTCCAAAAAAGATTAAATATCACATAAATAAAACATTTACACCACGTTAATCATAAATTATATAATCTCATTTTTTTAAATACGGACTTACACCATTTTCAAAATGAACGGTCCAGTCGCCCATACCATTCAACTGTACCAATATTCTTCACCTTAAAACCTTAAACAGCGCGATCGCGCTGCCCGGGGTGCATTCAAGCGCTTAACCCGCCCAGAAATCGTTAAATCCTTCGAGTCGCATCCTTAGAACAGTCGAAGGCTGTCCATGTCAAGTGCTTTTAATTCGCGCAGTAAGAAAGTGGGTCGAGCTTGGGTGCTCGAGTCGGCGAAGGATCCGACGACCCTACGCAGGTACCGTTTCATTTGTTCCGTCGAACTCGACTCGACACCCGAGAGCGAAGCCAGGCGCACACGGACGTGCGCAGGCAGAGACACACGCACACACGTGCTCGCGCGTGGCTCGTATCAGGCGTTGGAACTCGGCCCGTACGATAAGGCCCTGGCGTTCGTTGACGATGAACTCGGCGTATTCGGACCACGTGGTAGGCGAATACGTCTCTAGGAGAGAATTCCCGGTAATGTCGGCCACGTCAGGCACAACCCTCGCTCGGAAGGCTAAATATACGGGAGAGCACGATGCACGCGCGCGCGCGCATGCGCAGTGCGCGGCGCAGGGCCGTAATGTTCGAAGACAGACCCCCCGGTGCTGCGATCGAGTGCGACGGACTGAAACGGGTCAATTATGGTTCGGAGATGGATTCGTTTTGGTCAAGTTGATCTGTGGCGGAATAACTTTGGTTGGATCGGTTCGATGGGATTGTTAAGGGTTGAGAGGTATCGGGTACCGTTATCAGCTTTCTGCGGGTTATCAGGAGGATATCTGACAGCTTTGTGATTTATTACTTCTTCGGAGATTATTGCGAACGTGATAGCGATGGGTTGGTTTGGATGAGTTGGGATTTTGAGGTTTGGGTTGCTGGTTCTGATTTTTTTCCGTTTTGAGGGTGCAGTCTGTTGATCCGTTATGTAAACATTTTCATTAGATTCTGTTGTTAATATATGATCATTAATTATTATGATGCTTATTTGGTTCGGTTTTGGGCATGCAACTTTTAGACTCGTTATGTATCAATTGTCTTGCATTCTGTTGTTATTACACGGTTGCTAATTATTTTAATTATTATTTTCTACAATTCCTAGAATGTAAGCTGTAGATTCGTTATCGATCAATTCCGATTAGATACTGTTCTTATCGTACGACCATCGATATTTTGCCCCTGAACGATCGACTTTTTCAACTTTTTCTAACTTGACACCCTGAAAACGTATTAAGTGAGTACCTTTTTTCAAAACCATAACATCCAAAACTTATAACTATCCAATCCATAAAAAAATCAAAACTCTGCCACATCCAAATTATTATGACACCTTAAAATAAATGTTCTGCTCTTGCCACCGATTTCTTACGGCTTCGCTATGGAAACCGCATTCAATCGTTGCATCCCGACCTATCGCCACAATGGCTGAGCCTATCACGCTCGATGCATTGACACTGAGCATTGCTCTCGATACCGAGCTGTCCTCCAAGTCAGTAAGCAGGCGACGATAGAAGCTACGTCAGTGAAACGATTATTAGCCCCGCGGTCGGTAGACGGCTGGCAGCTCGCTACGTCACAAGGAAAGCCTCGCGATATCCTTTGCACGTTATTGCACGCTTAATTATTAACGCGGCATTAAGCGACGCTAGATTCGTCCTATATTCCGAAGCCTCTTTACTTCGTTGGCCGCGAGCGCGCTCGTAAGAATAGAATAGGGACGGAGCCGAACGGCCTTTCGCGCAATGCGAAATCAGGGTTGCCACGAATTGCTTAGGTCGGATTATTGCCTCGTGCCAGTTGTTTCCCCCGTGACGCAGAGGCGACAGATCGAAGCGGCTTAAACTTCGAGCAGCGAAGCTTGAACTGACCGATCCTTTCTCTTTCTTTTCGCCTGCCGATCGCAAAGATTTCTGCATTCCAGTCAATTGATCGGTATGCATTTTTCAGGAGCTGTAATATTGGATTGTTAGTTTGCTGGGTTTGGGGTGAGGAGAATGCTGCTCGGAGCTCTTTTTTTGTCGGCAAGAAAAGCTTCTGCTTGGAGATGGGATTGGCTGGGGAGACTGTTTATTGAAGGAGACGTTAATAGTTTAAGTAGACGTAAGAGAAATGTTTGGTATTGACGTTTAAGAGAGGTTGGACTGGTGAGTACATATTTTGGAAAACTGAGAATGCAGGATGTAGGGTATTTATATCGCAGCTGTCGATGATGTACGTGTTTAAATCTTTCTAATCACAGCGAGTATTATATCAGGGAGATAAATTGAGGAATTTCAATCATTTCGGTGGGGGTACACGGATTAAACTTTAAAAACCATATGTTAATAGTATACAAGATTCAGGTACAAGAAACAAGATGAACAATGTCGATATTTCGAAAACCTCAAACTTAAATCTTTGGCCAAATTACCTGAAACCATTGATTACTGATAACTTGAACGGAACATAAATTGTCGAAGGAAATCCCAAACGTGAGTTATACGTGCCGAAAGGGTCGTCTATGTGTAAACTAGGTCCCGAACCCGATGAAATTTTCGGGTAACGAGGTTAAGCTCGGCGGTACCAGAAATTGCTCGTTACGATAGCCGAGCGAAGCTTGCAAGTGCAACTTTGCGAAACAAGTAGTGTCGGTCAACGAAAACGTTGACGTCGGACTCGGAGACCGCGATTGACCTCGATGAAGCGATGTCATTTCATCGCGAGCGCGAAAGAGCGTCACATATATGTATATCGGCCGTCTCTAGATGCGTAAATAGTAATCAATCCGCATCCGTCGGCCAATTTTTCCAGATGTCGTTTTCAGTCGCTTTGCCTGTAAATCATTAAAGCCAGCTCACTGTCCATCGACCGAGACACCCACGCAATTCGCAAGTTATCTTCCGCGCCGGATGGAAACCTTAGCTGAACGATGGTCGGCGCGCGTAAGGAAGAGTATAATAAAGTTACCGGTCGATTCGATCTAGAAACCTTATCTCTCAGCTTCCGTCAGCCGCATCGATTTTCGACGTGTCAAAAGCGAGACACGCTGCTCGCGTCGAATGACGAATTGCGAATCTGGTAAACTGCTGAACTCGTGCACTACCGTTGGAAACGGGTCGTAGAAAAGTTGACGGGAAATCCCGGAATGCGTATCGCAGAACGAATTGGAATATACAGTGATCGGAGGTTAAGATTTCAACTCCTATGGCCCAGATCCCGAAGTGTAACGATTCACTTGACAGCTGCCGAAATCGAAGTTGCGCAATCCTGAATCCTCGTCGAAACTTTCTCCCTTCGTCGGTAAAAAGGGGAAAGAGGGAGAGAGAGGAGAGGAAGGAGAGTAATGAGTGGACAGAGAGAGAGAGAGAGAGAGAGAGAGAGAGAGAGAGAGAGAAGAGGAAGGAGAGGAATGAGTAGACAGAGAGGAAGGAGAGGTAGGCAGAGAAGGTGAAGAAGGTGGAGAAGGTAAGCGCGGTCCGCGGCGCGACAGAAAAATGACTTTTTCCTTCGAGCGAGCTCCTCGCAACTTCGGCCGAGCTCGAGTCCGCCAGGAACCGGCTCGTAACTTGCGCGCGCATGCTCGCACCTCCACAGCCGTCTTCCACACACTCAGCCGTCCGCTCACACGAGCTACACACACTGTGGCGCCGCGCGGCACCGATAACGCATTTTCGACGGATTATCACCGCGCTACAAAGTTCCGCAGCTCCGCGGCCGGCAGACACGTTTTTAGGGTAGCTCGAGGTGGCCAGAGGCTGCCAGGCGGAAGGAACCAGTGTGCATTATCAGTGTACGCGCGCGCGCGCGTAAGTGTCGGTGGACCGAACGTATTCGTCGTCGTCGTGACTCTGACTCCGTAGGATCGGATTGGCACGCGAGCTCGCACGGCCGTTAACCACTCGAGATCCGACCGCCGCGAAATATGGTATCCAAGATGAAGCTGTCGGCGAACACGCAGTGCGTCAAGTACCTCATGTTCATCTTCAACCTGCTGTTCGTGGTGAGTTGCGCGGGCAGTGCGCAGTTCTGCGGATTCGCACCTGCGATTATGCGCGCCATTTCGCAGCGATGAGCTGGCATCCTCGATCGCGCGAGAATCTTCCTCGAGGACGTCCACTCCCGGCACCGCGAGTGGCGCGCGAGCACCAGGTGGATCTTTGAATTTCCAGTTGGAAATTGTCGACGTGAGAATTGGACGCAGCTCGAGGCTGCCAGCTCTCGCCCGCGACGTGTACACACACGTGTCACGAACGACCTTCTGGGATTTTCCTCCTGGGCATCGGCGAAGCTTTCGCGGTCAGCGACGCAGTTTCTCATTATCTTGGTGGAGGTCTCTCAAGCCGCCTGGCTTTATCGAGAATCGGCGGCAAAAACAGTTGGTCGGGCTCGAATAACGTATTAATACGTGGGACTGATACCGGACCGCTGCCGAGTCTGACGATTTCTCGGCCTGGGCACGCAGATTCGCTTTGTTTTCGCTGCGCGAACCGGTTATCTGCCGTCTGACGTTCGCCGAGTGCGCGATAGCCTTCCTCTCCCCTGATCTCCTCTTCCGTTCGGTCGATGTAGGAACGTTCGTTCTCGCCGGCTGACGCGGCTCACTTCTGTTTGTTTGCCAGCTCGACGTTTTTCGCGCCGAAGCCGAGGCATAGCCAGCTCGACGTTTTTCGCGCCGAAGCCGAGGCATAGCCAGCTCAACGTTTTTCGCGCCGAAGCTTCGGCATAGCTAGCTCCACGTTTTCGGAACCTGCCGTTTCGCTAGGTCAACTTTTTCGAACGTTCAGTCTCAGCTCGTTTTCCGAACCTTCGGTTTCGCCAGCTTCACGTTCTCTAAACCTTCAGCTTTGGCAGCTCGACGTTTTCCGAACCTTCAGCTTCGCCAGCTCCACGTTTTTTGAACCTTCAGCTTCGCGAGCTCGTTTTCCGAACCTTCAGCTTCGCCGGCTCGTTTTCCGAACCTTCAGCTTCGCCAGCTCATTTTCCGAACCTTCGGCTTCGCCAGCTCGACGTTTTCCGAACCTTCGTTTCACCTAACTTTGGCATTCTATGCTCGATGAACATTGAGCGTGACGATGATTCTGAGAGCGATCAACAACTCTCACGATCGTTCCCTTACTTGTTGCTCGCGACGAGCAATTCCGTCGTCACGCGATTCGAACATTCTTCCTCCTCGGCCCTCCCTTGTCAGAAGCTGGAGTCGGACGTTATTCAATCGTGATCGCTCGGTCTGTTAGATCAATTAGCAGGTGTCAACGATGGGAATTCAACGTGGTTGTGCAATCGTCGCCCGGCGCGTCGCCGATAAGGCATCGGGTCGCTTACGTCACGCGCGTTCGATATACGTATTTGCCGTTTTCTTTTTTTTCTTTGAATAATGTAAGCGTAGAACGGCGGCTCAATTGCGAAGTACGTTCCTCGAGGTACGAGGAAGGTATCCTGATGGAAAATTGTGAGAAAAAAAAGAAAAAAAGAATTCGCTACGGACAGGATTCGAACCTGTGCGGGTAAAACCCAATGGATTTCAAGTCCATCTCCTTAACCGCTCGGACACCGCAGCTGTTGTGAAAACGTTGCTTCGACGAGGGTGACAAGCCGCTCGCGCTCGATTCCCCGGCTCTTCGCCTAATTGCAACGAAACAATTTTCACAAACAGCCTCGCACAATCGCCGTTATCTCGTTAGCGTGGAAACGAGGTTATGCGCCCCGACCGTCGGCGACATTTTTTTTTTTAGCTCGACTCGAGTTTATCGTTGACGGTTTTTCGAAAGTGCGCAGAGGCGCGCGCGCGCGCTAGGTTTGTTTATCGTAATTTATGCAACGCAAGCGATCGAACGGAACATATGCCGCATCGAGTGCAACATTTCAGATAATGGCGGGGGAACGCGACGATTTCTTTTCAACTCCGGTATAAATCATTTCGCAAAAACGAGATGATAACCGGTACGCAGGACATTTCGCAATCTGTCGAGGATGAAATCTTTCTTGCATCGAGCTTGTTTAGTCTTATTGTGACGCTGTGAAGACGCCTCGCGTCAGATTCGTGACATTATGGGACGCAGTACGAGGAAAGCGTCTATGAGCGTCGTTATCGTTATCGTCGGTGGTTTTTGAAGCCTTATCTGGTCGCTGCAGGTCGATCCACATTGTTTTCGAGTACACACTTCTTTCGACACGAGGGTCAGGTGTCCCAATCGAAAACGAGACAGCCTTTTTCTTTAGTTCATTTTATTTTTAACGTAAAGGAAATATCTTCGGAAGACTTCTGGCCTCCTTGGGGGAGGAGGCGGGGGAGGGGGGAGGGGGGGCGAAAACGACATCCCTCGCGCGTCGTCGCCACGAATTTGTTTGTTTGGCCGAAGCCAGATAAACATGTCTTAAGATCTCGATGGAGCTTGACCGATCAGGTCTTTCGACGCCAAATCGAATTTGCGCCAGACGTCAGAGGAGCTCTTGTCGCCTTTCGCTAAGAGGATTTCCGACGTCGAACGCGTGACCTCGCCTGAACGAGGAAGACGACGCGAAAGGGGGCTAGAGGGGAGGAAGAAGTGTGCTTCGCCAAATTTTTAATGCAACCGGCTGATCAATTATTTAGCCGACATCGAGCCGCTCGGCCGACGATGAAGACGCAAAACGAAAAGGAACAAATATTTCCGCCCCCTCGTCTCACCCCTCTTGCCGGCGATATCGATTCGATAAATGTTTTATTTCTGGCCGGCTGCGTACACGTTCTTTCGTACGAGCTGCGTTCGGATTGCGAATCGCTTTCCGGCCGGACGTAATAGATGCTTCGCGTCGCTAACCTATTAACCCCCGTAATATAACAATATAAAAATAAAAAATGAATTTAATCCCTTAACGCGCACGCTCGGGTTTATTCGAGCGCGCCAAACAGGACAAACTGTGCACACTCGAGATAATTCGAGCGTTGCTGTATCCGATGCTGCTATAACTTTTCACACTCGAATATAATCGAGAATTGAAAATAACAATGTGAAAGCTAAGAAAAAAAATTGTTTTATTGATACTTATCACTTACATAGGATTGTAAGCTATGAGACTTATTTATTTAAAAAATCTGTGCGTTAAGAGGGTTAACTGTACATTTAGAAGTTGCAGTTATTTAAAGAAAACAATTTGAAACTGTGTCCCAAAGATGTGACATTGGCGGGTAATGAGTTAAAAATGAGATTGAAATTATGTTAATGACGTGCTTTCAGATCACAGGAATTATCTTGCTGTCCATCGGCGCCGTCATTCATGGCGTCTACCATAACTATCAGCACTTCCTGGACAACAAATTCTTCTCCGTGCCGAATTTGCTGATAGCCGTCGGCGCCATCATCTTCTTCATTGCGTTCTTCGGATGCTGCGGCGCAGTTCGCGAGAATTATTGCATGATCGTCACCGTAAGTATCGATGACTGGGCGAGAGTAGTCGTTGTTGTGCTTTTCGACTGATCGACGACGGTTTCCTGTTCCCAATCAAGTTTACGTGCCTGCTGGTGCTTATCTTCATCATGGAGCTGGCCGGCGGCATTTCCGGTTACGTTCTGAGGGCACGGGCGACCGACGTTATTCAGGACAAGATGAACCATTCAATGGCGCAGTACAACAACAGCGATGAAATCCAGATGATGTGGAACAACATGCAGAGAAAGGTATGGCTCGTGAATTGTTTTCGTTCGACGGAGCTGATTTAAGAGGCCTTTGCCCGTTTGGAGGGGGATGGCGAAGTACGGTTTGGAAATCCATACCGGACGTTCTCATGCGTGCGTTTAATTTCTTATAATGCGGCATGTGGTGTCTGCGTACGGTCACGCACGCCACGCGGGGTAAAAATCGATTCTTATGGCCCCTCTTCGTCCTGACCGTGCTCAATGAATTTCACCTCTATTTTCCTTTTCCGAGGGTTGGCGTAAAAACCTCGTAACGAAAGCAAATTTATCTTTGGTCTATGTACATTACATGTGGAATGTTTTTAGAAGTGCCTATTGCTAATATATATTACATGTAATATAGAAAAAATTCAATGTAAAAATTGACTATTGTTGAGGAGTAAAAAGACAAGTAAATATTGAACATCGTTGTACTCTTCTGTACTATAATATTCATGTTGTCACAAGTTCAATGTGTCAGAGTAGAATTTTGGGAGAGAAGAAAATTCAGAGCAATTAGCTAGAAGAATAGAATAGGCATCTGTAAAATTCGATTCAGACCCTTCGAGTTCACTTCACAGTTCAACTGTTGCGAAACCATAATTCTGGGACAGCGAAGGAAATTCAGAGCAATTAGCTAGAAGAATAGAATAGGCATCTGTAAAATTCGATTTAGACCCTTCGAGGAAACTTCACAGTACAATTGCAGCGAAACCATAATTCGGGGACAGCGGAGGGAATTCAGAGCGATTAGCTAGAAAAATCGACAACCGTAAAATTCAATTCAGACCCAAATGATCGTTCGCTTCACAGTTCAACTGCTGCGGCACCATAAGTCCCGAGGACTGGGCCGAATACAGGCCCGCGACATTGCCAGATTCCTGCTGCGAGGGCGGCCAGACCTGCTACTACAATTCCACAAATCGTCGCAAGGACGGATGTCTCCACGAGATGATACACTACGTGAAGGCCCACGCCGTACAACTTGGCGGCGTAGGAATCGGCATCGCATTCGTTCAGGTAAAGTCACCCAAGCAACCTTACAACTAGCGTACGACTTTCCGCTTCTACCGGGAAAAATTTCGTCATCGTTGCATCATCTTCCAGGCGATTGGCGTTTGGTTCTCAATCTTCCTGGCGCGATCGATCAGGAACAGCTACGAGAACGTGTAGTGGGCCTCGTTGCGGTGACTCGGAGTTACTTAACAGGAGACACGCTGAGGACGATAGGAAGGGCTGTGCAGGATTTCCATGAAATATCTAATTTACTTAAGATCGCCTGCGCGTTGCATCCATGATAGACGATAGTTCTCTTCCTCCTCTCCTCCCCTCCCCACCGCTCCCCCTCCTTCTCCACCCTGTTGGCGTAGTAAGTTATTTCTACCGCGCTATTACTTTAGACGGCGTTACATTGCAGCGCGCCTTGAGACTTATGTAAACACACTGACTGCCCTGTTAAGACAGCGGCCTGTGTCTATTTTTAATAAAAATCTTCACGTCAAACCGATATGACCTCTCGCCTATGCATCTTCGGATCGGAGTCGATGGCTTCGTCTTCCGCGCAAGTATTCGTACTCGTTCGGACGTCAGCGAGACAAAGAATGTACGCCAGCACGAATATCGAGAGCTGAAATCAATGTTTTTCGTTTGAGACTCGTCGCGTTCGACCAATTTGTTTGTAAGCGCATCGGCGACCCGACACGGTTTCCTCGCGTGAATCACGCGCGTGGACGAAATTACCGTGCTTATTACGGCCTGACTCATGCCATCCATTGTCCCCATGCAAGTACATATTCAATGAAGAGCACCTGCCTTCGTTCAGCGCACGGGAAGGTTTACAATGGTACGAAAGGCTGGAAAATTCTGCGAATCGTAGCCCTCCTTCCGTTCCGGCCGGTCGGTGCGACGAGGATGGCGAGGGGGACGCGGTTCGAAGGGACGCGAAGCTTTTTCCAGCTGGGTAAAAAAAAAGGTGAAAAGTTCGAGCGTACGGAGGCTGGCAGGTATCTAGGCCGAAACGGGAGCGTTTCGCATTTGAAGGCTTCGAGCCGCGACCGGTGGGCAACGATTCTCTGAAACCATTCATGCTTAACAGCGAGTCCCCTGCATTTATCCGTGCCCCGGCAAGACAGGTTTTACCGATATGGAAGGCCCGGCCAACGCGCTGCATTGGTAAGCTACGGCTGGTAGACATTTTGTACTCCTTTTTGCCCTCCTCCGAACGGCACCGACTTTGTCCGACCGAATCGTCCGGTTACAGTATTCAACTGAAGCACAGAAGTCATCATGATAATAGGGTCCAATTTTCAGTTCACTTCTCTCGCTTCACAGATTACCGGTTGAAGTATGAAAGTGTCGGAGAATGTTTTGAGAACTGTCAAGGGGACCTTTCGAATACTTATGCTGCACAGGGCAAAGGTGATGGATACTCGACCTCTCCAGTCGGTGGATTATGTATATATATATAATGCTGTAAATATCAAGAATGGTGTGAACGAAATGTTGCGAAACGCAGAGGTGAACGAACCTGGCGCTAGTACATTGGCAAGCAATTTTAGAAGTCGGCGTACGAAGGGGAGAAAGCGAGTGTGCACCGAGTGGCCTGCACTCGAGTTGCACAAACGATATGCATCGATGGTAGAAAAGAAGTTGAGGCCTTCCATCGTGCGACGTCTTTCGAACGGGACGGATGCCGGCCGTGAAGTTCAACAAGTTTCGCCCCAGGCAGAATTCAACTTTACGGCTCGAATCGATATCGCTATATTCCGGCGAGCGAGGCTGTTCATCAATTATTAGCCAGCCAGTGCACGTACTGCTTCGATTTTTCTGCCAGTTCGTGCTCCCTTCTCCAACGGCAGTCTATTCCCGCTTTCTCGGTGAAACCTAATTTAACTGTCGCACAGCGAATATTTCGTGTGATAAAGTAAATCGAATACTCAAGAATTTCTCTGCCATTGCTTATATGTACTGTGATACTTACAGTGATTTTTGCCTGCATTCTGCATCGGTGCAAATATTATTGTGTCGGACGCATTCTTGTGCTTTGTTTCGTATGTTGGCCTGGTAGTAATTTGGGTTAAATTCGAGGTTATACACTCATCTGCGATGAGCACGTGCATGCTTGAAAGATGCAATTCAAATCTTGTTGGCGCCTCGACGGATGCCAGCGCCACTCGAATCAGGTTGGCGGTGGGAGGAACTAGGTATTAAAACATTTGAAGATCGCGCGTTCTTTTCAGTGTTGGGTAAAGGTATAAAAAGGGGGGTAATTGTTGGGAATGACTCGTTCCTCACCGATTTTCATGAAAATTTGCAAAAACATTAATTTTTGCATAAAAATAAGATCTGTAAAAGCAAAAAGTGTCGCTCGCGTCTAATTAAAAAGTTATTAATTATTTATAAAACCTGCCTTACCGGCAGCGCGAACGCTATCTGCGCGTGCGCACTGATGTCTGCGCATGCGCATGGACATGTTTGCAGGTAGAGTGCGCGTATTTGAAACGAAATGATATTGAATTGGCGAAGGCTAGGTGTGGGCAAGGCTTCCCTTACATAATATTTAAGGGTTTCCAATAAAAAAAGTGGGTTGAGAGTTGGTTTAGGTCTATATTTCTTTCAGCCAAATCTCACTTTTCATTTTATTTCTACGGCTAGGTGCGGGCAAGGCTTCCCTTACATAATATTTAAGGGTATCCAATCAAAAAAGTGGGTTGAGAGTTGGTTTAGGTCTATATTTCCTTCAGCCAAATCTCACTTTTCATTTTATTTCTACGGCTAGGTGCGGGCAAGGCTTCCCTTACATAATATTTAAGGGTTTCCAATCAGAAAATGGTTTGAGAGTTGGTTTAGGTCTAGATTTCTTTCACCCAAATCTTACTTTTTGTATTATTTAAGGGCTGGGTGTAGGCTAGGCTTCCCTTTTGTAGTGCTTTTGTCGATAGAAATGATGTTGCTGCACTTTTGCTATTAAAATATAACCCGAACCTACTCTCAAACCATTGTTTAATTGAAAACTCTTAAACATTATGAATAGCCGTAGAAATAAAATGAAAAGTGAGATTTGGCTGAAAGAAATATAGACCTAAACCAACTCTCAACCCACTTTTTTGATTGGAAACCCTTAAATATTATGAAAGGGAAGCCTTACCCACACCTAGCCATAGAAATAAAACGAAAAGTAAGATTTGGCTGAAAAAAATATAGACCTAAACCAACTCTCAAACCATTTTTTGATTGAAAACCCTTAAATATTATGTAAGGGAAGCCTTACCCACACCTAGCCTTCACCAATTCAATATTATTTCATTTCAAATACGCGCAAACTTCCTTCAAACTTCACCGTGCGCATGCGCAGATAGCGTTCGCGCTGCCGGTAAGGCAGGTTTTATAACAAACTTTAACGTTAAATAACTTTTTAATTAGACGCGAGCGACACTTTTTGCTTTTACAGATCTTATTTTTATGCAAAATTTGACCATTACACGAAGTTTCATGAAAATCGGTGAGGAACGAATCATTCCCAACAATTACCAAAAGGGGTACTCATCACCGATTTGCATGAAACCTCGCGTAATGGTAAATTTTTGCATAAAAATAAGATCTGTAAAAGCCAAAAAGCGCGGAGTCGTCTAATTAAAAAGTTATTAAGCGTTAAAGTTTAGTTATAAAACCTGCCATACCGACAGCACGAACGACATCTGTGTGCGCATTTACAGATCTTATTTTTATGCAAAAATTGATGTTTCTGCAAAGTTTCATGCAAATCGGTGATGAGTTCCCCTTTCTATACCGTTACCCATATTCTTTCGTATTTGATTAATTGCTTAAGAAGACAAATTAAATTCGTCTAATCAAATATCGTTCTCTACATAATTTCCGGTACTTCCCAGAAATTCAATTTACGCAACGTGTAATGAAGAACGGTTATCAAATCAGCAAATAGTTCTATCGACGACTGCAAGATGGTGGCACCTTCCGAATTCTCATTCATTCCGCGGAGTCAATGGACTTAGAATTTAAGCCAAACGTGGTAATTAATAAGAACATGAGAAAGGAACGAAGACTGTTTACCAAACGAGGACCAGTAGTTACATAATACACAGTAATCATATTTATAATTGTTAAAAGATAATCAGACTGACATTGATATTCTTTATGACAGTGATCTAGTACATAAGACATAGATATATGGAAAATATTTAGTCATCGTATTATTAGGAAATTCTTGAAATATAACTATAATAATTCTTCCCGTACACCTAATATTACGGATTCAAGAGAATTGGAAAGTTCGGAAAAAAAAATTTATTCTGCTCTTGGACCCGAACAATCAGCCATCGAACCACATTGCTCAACCTTATCTTCGACAATTCGCCCAACGATCATCCCAGTATCCGTAAATACATTTGCGCGTGCACTGCAAGCTGTTTGCCACTACATCATGACCAAACTTACGTCAGACTTACACCAACCTCTGTTGCAATTAGTTGAATCTGACGCTAGTATCGGAGAGAGTGGCGAACGTGTCGGCGCCTAATTTTTCCATTGAAAAGTGCGACACGCAAAATCCTCTCTCTCTCTCTCTCTCTCTCTCTCTCTCTCTCTTTCAGTGTTTCGTAACTGGCCGAGCAGGAGGCAGAGACGATAACGAGTTCATCCGTCAATCGTCTTCCAGTAGTGTCAACTCGTCTGCTACGTCGATCACGTCTCGCCTTCATCCTGACCGGCCTCCGAGGTTCGTCATCGTCGATAGTTCCGATCGAGTGCGAGAACTGGCCGCCATATCCGTCACAGTGCTCGAATGTTGGCCATCGCGAGTGCAAGCCTATCGTTTGCCCCGAGTCTCTACCCTTCGCCTTCGCCGGACAAGGACAAGAACGAGGACACGATAAGTGTCTGATAAGGCGCGAAGGTCAAGTCTGAGAAGCTGAATTCTGCCGCCGATACGAAGAACGGATTCGCGAGCGAACACTGTGCAAGAAGAATGCACGCCTCGTACCTGGCCAACCGTCTCGGATTGCTGCCTGCACAGAGAGGGACTGGCAGGGTGCACGGCTCGGGTTTCAACCGGTAATAGAATTATTTTCACCTCGGAATCGATTCCGACGCGATTCTCTTCCAGCGAGCTCAGTATCCGTCGCCATGTCTGCCGAGAGACAGGTCGTTCAGTCCTCTGCCACGGACTCACCGTAGGTTCACAGATTCGAAGTTTGTTCGTTGGATCCTTGTCAGGCACCTTATCGACTCCTTATCCGATTCCTTCCTATAAATTCCAAGTTGTGCATCAGTAAATATCGTTAAATTCCAACGTCGTCGTTCACAGATTCGAAACTTCACCATTTGATTCTTATCGAACACCTTATAGCTGCCTATCCGATTCTTTCAGATAATTTCAAGTCTAAGGAACCGGTGAATATTGTTAAATGCAACGTTATCGTTTGCGGAATCGAAACTTGATCATTCAATCCTTATCATTCACCCTATAGCTCCCTATCCGATTCCTTCCTATAAATTCAAGTCTAGGCACCAGTAGATATCGTTAAATTCAACGTCATCATTCTCAGATTCGAAACTTGCTTATTCAATACTTATCGAGCACTTTATAGTTCCGTATCCGATTCCTTCATATAAATTCAAAACTAGGCACCGGTAGACATTAAATTCAACTTCATCGTTCACAAATTCAAAACTTGACCATTCAATTCTTATCAAGCACCCTATAGCTCCCTATCCGATTCCTTCATACAAATTCCAAGTTAGGCACCAGTAGACATCGTTATATTCAACTTCATCGTTCATAGATTCGAAACTTGGCCAGTCGATCCTTATCAAGCGCCCTATATCTCCCTATCCGATTCCTTCCTATAAATTGAAAACTAGACACCAGTAGACAACGTTAAGTTCAACGACATCGTTCATAGATTCGAAACTTGCCCATTCAATCCTTATCAAGCACCTCATTATAGCTCCCTATCCGATTCCTTCATATAAATTCAAGTGCAGACGCCAGTAGATATCATAAAATTCAACGTCATCGGACGAACTCCGTCATCATCGCGATCAACCCTGCCTACGTCTAGAAATCAGATGTTCAGCTCGCTCAAAGATAACTTGCGACTGTTTCAGTGCTTTCGTCTTAATTTTCGAGTTCAGTGACGCATGATCGTTCATTGTTTGTCGATGTGACCAGTGTTTGCGAACAATATTGACGTCGTTTCGGTTAACGCCGAAGTGATGTAATTTCGATGACGGGATAGGGTGTACATCGGATGGGTACGGAAGGGGGAGGGGGAGGGGGAGTTTGACAATGAAGAGGGGAATTCTGAGAGGAGTTCAATGCGGCGCGATAAGGAGTAATGACACTCGCCTTGGCGAGAGCTCGAGAAAAATATTCAATTGCTTTCCTTGACCCTGTCGCGATTGTGCGACTGACGGTAGGGAGTACAATACGTCTTAGCCAGTCTGTTTTGTTCCTTTTTTCGCCTTTTCGCCCGCTGTCGGCCTCCGATAAGCGGACGTTCGTACTTCCTGGCATCAGCGTGCTATTCATAGAGAGCGGGGAGAGATCAAAATATTTGCGGAGGCTTTGTTTGGCACGATGTGTGACGATGCTGCCTTCGCTGGAAGCTTGGGGTTCTGTATATTATGTTCGTCGTATGGTTGTGGATTCTGTCAGGTTGACAATGCCAGGATGTACTTGCTTCGTGAACTATGAGATTCAGATGCTATTCGGGTATTTGAAGATAATATTTCCGTTTGATTCTGAGATGTGCCTTAACGAAGTATCGATAAGGTTGATCAGAAATTGTACTATTATAATAAGATGACTTATAGTAGTGTGACAAAGAGGTATGTATATGTCTGGATTACTTGAATTACATTTGAATATTAATGCTTATGGCACTAATTATAGAATATATTTGGCCAGTTGATAGTATGCTAACTGAACATTTACGTTTAATATCGATATTTATGAGTGGCTTGCTGTATAAATATCTGTTTGTTTACGGGGCGCAGATAGTAATATTTGATGATTATACAATCTGGAAACATTATCGACCCAGGCTACCGACACTTGTGAATTACCAAGCACCGATTATTTAAAAAAGGACCGCACAGTAATATCAGTATTTAATCGAACCCTGTCTGAGCACATTGCCAAACAAAATCTGCGAACCGCGTCACCGTCAACAATCTCACATATTCCATTATCAATTAATTATCTACAAAAACCATCACCTATATCAACTATGTATAATATAGGGTTTTTGGCGAATTTGGTCCATGTTTTAAATATATCAACTAAATATCAATTGGTTTTTACTGCCATTTATTAAAGTGATAGAACATTTTACTTGTTTAATAAAACAAATAATAATTTTAAAGAATAAAAAGAAAAAAAAATTAGTCGATATATTTAAAACACCGACCAAATTCGGCAAAAATCCAGTATTATACATCTATCACTGACAGTCAATAACTGGTTCTTTGCAACCCTATTTTTCATATGAACTGTCATTTTGAAAGTGATGTTAGTCCATATTTGAAAACAAAAGATATATCTCATAATTTATGATTAACATGGTGTCAACGGTTTATTTACATGATATTCCATTCTTTTTTAAATGGACTTACACCACTTTCAAAATAAATGGTCCATATATCAACTGTCCATTAAAATACGTAATTCAGACTACCTAAAATAATACAGTTCAGGTAGAACTCCATTTATCGCCCTGAAGAAAACACTTCTGGCATAATAAAAACATAGTGACATAACTTACCATTCCGACATTGTGAAACAACACGCCAACTAACAATTCCGATAGCGCTAAATAACTGTCCCCCGCCTCCCCTGCTCTCCACTTTCCTCCACCCCCCTCGGTCGTCCCCTACCGTCAATCCCTCGACCCTGCGCAGATAGCGGCTAAGAAGGCAAGAAAAATCTCTGTTCGGCTCTAGAGTACTTCAATTTTTGCCGCAGCTCTCGCAGTCGACGATCGCTCGAACGTCAGGCGGATTATTTGAGTGCGCAGCTTGGCTCGCTGGAGCTGAAGGAGGTCGACAGGCCGGAGAAGAGGCTGGTGCCGGAAGTCGGCTTCGATGAGGACATGAGGGAGCGCGGCGAGGACAGGAAGCGGAAGTGGAGGCTGCGACAGAAGACCGAGGAGAGCTTGGAGACGATCAGCCTCGATCAGGTGTCCTGGCACGATACACCGGACGATTGCTGGATCGTGATCTACGACTACGTCTACGACTGTACCATGTTCCTGGACTCTCATCCGGGCGGGAAGGACGTGCTGGCGGAATATGCCGGCAGGGATGCCACCCTGGCGTTCATCGGGACCGGACACTCGAAGGCTGCCAGTAAGAGTCTGGAGAAGTACTTGATCGGCGAGCTGCCCGCTGAAGAGAGGATCTTCAGGGTCCAGGGTGGTCTGAACGTCCTTGGGATCTAGGGGCCGCGGGAGGACAGTAGTATTATGGCGCCAGGTCTCGTCCTTGAGAACGCGGTGTAATGTTTATCCGACGTGAACAGTGCGCGCGCGCGGGCGCGCGGTTGGGTGAAAAATTGTGGAGCTGATACGGTTTCAGCTGACGCTTCGATTCCCGACGGACTGAACTCTCTTGAATGAGTCGAGCGTTCTTCGCTTCATTGAGCAGTGCGGGATCTGACACTTAGGTTGGTAGGAGTGGAAGAGCGATCGAGGTTGAGAACATGCGAGGAGCCGACGCGCGTGGCATGGCTCGCGAAAAATGGGAAGCTGATGTAACGTGGTCGCGATGTGTAACGATGAGCTGACGCTGCACAATCGTTTTTATACGAAATGCTCGCGACCTACTTGCGCTTCCTAAACAAACTGATGTAATCGGCGTTGGTGGAAAGCGAGCGAAAGTCGGACGAAAGCTGCTGCGACCTGTACGATCTTCTTGCGCGACTGGCGAACGTTTACGGTCAATCATCATGTAACGCGATTAATGCGCACCGTGTTGTATGGAAACCGCGTTATAAGACGTGCAGATTTCAATTCGTGCCGCGTTATGTAAAAATTTAATTTTCAGAGCATACGGTCGTGAAAGAAAATCTTATCAGCACGAAAGACAAGATAGTATATGTTTAGTACGTATAAAATTATTTTTATTAGGTTGAACAGTTCGTATATCGAAATGATCAAAAAATGAAACTAAAACTAAAAAACTGTTTTGCAACAAGAACAAACACTTTTAACACTCATCCTCGCTGTAAAGGGGTCCAACTTATTTTCCGTTAATGCGCCGTATGTCTTCAAAAGCCAATTAAGTTGATGGCATGTAGCTGGGACGGAAACCGTGTTATAAGAGTACCGTGTTATAGGAGGGCTGTCGCGGTTTTAGCACCGCGTTATATGGAGATCGTGTAATGAAAGTACCACGCTATATGAAACCGCGATACATGGAAACCGTGTTATAAGAGTACCGCGTTACATGGAAACCGTGTTGTGAGAGTACCGCGTTACATGGAAACCGTGTTATAAGATTACCGCGTTACATGAAAACCGTGTTACAAGAGTACCGCGTTATAGGAGGGTCGACTGTACAACGAATCGAAGACGATTGAGCGAAGGTGTTCAATTATTTTTACCATGTTCGTATCGCGAGGCCGTTGGCTTCTCTTTTTCATGCGAAGCTGTGACGCAGCAAGAAATGAAAAAAAAAAAAAAAGAGCGACTGTGAGCCAACTTGATAATTCGTGAAAACATCGCTATCGGCCGGTTTCTTCTTCGACTTTGAGGAGCGAGTGGGAGTGAGTCGAAGACCGGCAGGACGATAAGGCTGCCACCAAAGCGGCGGCCATTAACTTCGGCTTAACTTATTATTGACAGCGACGCGTCTGGGCCAATGTAAGCCAAGGATTACTGTAATCTGGTTACGCGACTCCTCGCCGCGAGAAATCCGGCATTACGGAGGCCAGCGACGATAAAGTATACCGACGAGCTTTACCGTCAATTTCGAAGGCAGGTCTCAACTTTACTCCGCTGGCCATCATCCCATCTCTGCGTCGCAAACCTTTAATATCGGAGACAATACGCTTCATTACCTCGTAACGTCCGCAATGAGTTCTCTCTCATCGAGTCGCACAAACCGCTTCGAGCCCTGGCCATCTTTACAGCATCGTATTCCGTTTTTTTTTTTTTTTTTTTTTTTTTTATACTTAACCGTTAACTATTAAGACTATACTCTGTTAATGTATTTATATTCCGTCATGCATAATAAAAGTATTCAGGAAATTGAAACAGTTCGTAAGAGTATTTCGTCCGCAGTTCAGAAAGCTGTACTTAACCCCTTAACGTACACACTCGAGTATATTCGAGCGGCGTTGTACTTGATGTTGCGAAAATTAAAATTAAAATTTTGATTGATATTGTTTTTTATGTCTTGGCCAAGACAATGTCCTAAGTGTGTGTTTTATATAAAAAAAAATTGATTATTTTTGGCCGGTTCATTTCGAAGAAACCGTACGTTAAAAGGTTAATAACGAGTTTGAGTAAATTTTGGTATTTAGTTGATATATTTAAAACACTGATCGAATTCGTCGAAAACGTGTATATCTATCATTGACGGTTAATAATCGATTGTTCGCAATCATTTTATACATTAACAACGAGTGTAAGCTGCAACCGAACAAATTCACGTGAAAGTACCCCAGAGCGATCGAAACTTGACAGCGCGGATGCACGTATCGCTTTCCGATCGACGAAAATCGATCCTCGGCTTCCGGCTCGAGTGTCGCCCAGCGAAATTAGACGAAAACTCATTATTTCTCCGGACTCGATGCCGAACACATAGTCGCGTTAATCCGCGATCGAGTTCGCGGACGAATCTCACTCCGTCCCGTTCCTTCGCTGTCATCTCCGTCACTGAAAGCTGACACCTCCGCTACTCGGCCCTCGCGACATTTTCCCAAGGACAACGACGAATAAAGACACGTACCACCATTGCATTCGTTACACTGTATTTCTTGGTCCTCTAAACATTTATAATATACACAACATACAGTTTATGACGTAATAGCAATATATAGTTTAGTTTTTCTCGTTACGGTCTTATTTGTTCACGTTAGTCGCGGAGTAACTGTGATCAGGTTCGAACGTCGGACGCTCGACATTCTTTTTTTTTTGTTTCTCTCTTTATTTTTCATCTTTCCTCCCGCTCGTTTAACTCCTGCTATTCCTCGATTCGGCGAGCGTTCCGTTTCGAATGCGGATGAATAGGCGAGTACAATCTGTGTGATAACGTCGATCGCGCGACGTTCTCGTAGCTGGAAAGATGGCGGACGGGAGAGAAATGGCGAGAGGGGAAGCGAAGGGGAAAGTGAATGGAAGAGATGGCCGGAGCGGGGGGGGGGGGGGGGAGTAATCAGAGTAATCGGCCAGCGACGAGAAGAGTTCGCGTCGGGGAACGAGTGCTCATACAAAAATACTGCTCTGACCCAATCGAGAGCGAGTCTCTGCCCATTTAACCCACCCTTAGCCGATTTCGGCGCGAAACGTCTCGGGCTGGCCGACTTTTCGAAAGTAATCGATGCGTATAATTGTTTCGTCGAACGATGTCGATCGGATCGGGCCGACTTTCTGCGCGCACGGACCCAGCTTTTTATATTTTAT
The DNA here is from genome assembly GCA_914767735.1 of Anoplius nigerrimus. Taxonomy (NCBI): domain Eukaryota; kingdom Metazoa; phylum Arthropoda; class Insecta; order Hymenoptera; family Pompilidae; genus Anoplius; species Anoplius nigerrimus. The sequence continues at coordinate 2,281,851 of OU612086.1, forward strand.
GAAATTGACACGGGCCGTGTTCCAATTCGAAGTCGTTCGGACATGGATTCGATTCTGCTTCTTCTTCTTCTTCCTCTTCTTCATCGTCAGAATTCGTCTAATCATTCTCATCTCAATTTTTTGACTATCGCACACGCATATTCTCCCCGTTGCGATTCCTCGATAAGAGGTCAGGTCACGCAAATACTATAGTTCGCTCTCTGTGAATAAATATACATATATATAGAGTTTATGTATATGTACGCACGTATGTATATGTGCTAAGTTATTCTATGTTATGTATGTATAGCATTATGCCACGTACTACGATGGATCCGCGATCGGACGTGCGTATGCATATAATAGGCGGCGAGATGCTTTCGCGCAAGTTTCTTCCAGTTCGTTCGGCAATTCGAGCGTTCGCGGCCAAATTTTCGAAATCTTGACCGTTACGGGATTCATACTTTCCATCCTTCTCTCTGTACGCCTTACATTAACCCCTTGACGTGCACACTCGAGTATATTCGGGCGCGCTAAACCGGCCAAACCGTGCGCACTCGAGTATATTCGAGCGGCGTTGCATTTGATGCTGCTAAAATTAAAATAAAAATTTTGATTCATTTTGTATTTTTTTATGTGTTTGCCAAGACAATGTCCTAACGTGTGTGTTTTACATAAAGAAAAAATTGCCTTTTTTTTTGGCCGGTTTATTTAAAAGAAATCGTGCGTTAAGGGGCTAAGGTGGAGCAGGGTAAAACCGACCCAGAAATTGTAAAGTTTACTTTAAACTGATGTGTTTTCTATCTATTTCACTGAAACCTAATAATCTTAGTGTTTTTATTTGGCACATATTTTATTCTTTAAATTGTATTAATTTGGATTAAAAATATCTTCTGGAACTTATGATTTTCTTAATAAATTAAAGACAGTGCTAGGGCGGACTTACACCGGAACTGAGGCGAAACTGCGCTAACCTGTTTAAAAATGATTGAATCTTATATCCTTATTATTATTAAGGGGCAAAAGCGGAATAATTATTAGTAATACGAACATTGCCGAACGAGCTAAACGGGGGAATCACAGAATACATGGCGACCACCTATGTCGAATACTATCCAAACCATTGAATACTAACGAAAGGATGATTTTTACCTTACAGTTGGTACAATGCAACGTATATTCGAAAAAACAGAGGCCTAGTGTGGATTTGCTCCGTGTACGGATTTACCCCACTGCACCTTACGTTCTTTACACATTTATCTACTTAACTCACCGGTGAGCATCGATTACGAAAATGATTCAAATCCATTCTTACAGATTCAAGTCTCTCACGCTTCTCAAACATTTTCACTCTCCCACACACTCACTCCTGCGAAAAGTGACGTGCACGGAACGACAGAGACTCATTCAACTGGCCGCCAGTGACGAGCGCGCGAAATTCGAATCTTGGAGCGCTCCCGTCATCGTCCACGCCCACCATTCGTCATTCCAGACTGAAAGAGCCGTTCCCACAGCGGCCAATCGTTTGCGCAACGGTAAGGAAACACGATCGGTAGGCCTATCGTGCCGACGCACCTTTCTTACTACCTTCTCACCTAACTTTCCGGCATTCGGCTCGAATTGCAAACGACCGTCGCTCGCCTAACGGTCCGCACTCGCCGCCCGGAGGATCGCGACACACAGATGAACATCGATTCGCAGACAACGCGTGAAATTGACAGTGGCAGTGGCCAGATTTATTGCCACCGAGCATGGTCAGTGCACGACTCTGATCAAGGGGGTGGTTCACCCTCTCGGCGAATGAGGCCTGACGGGATAGGATTGATAAGTGGCCTAATGGGAAGATGGATGGGAGTAAGTAAGGAAGGAGGTAGGAGAGGGGGGTGGGGGTTCGATGAATATTTTTTTTTTAGAACGTTTGCGCTCCCGTTTTGTTGGCAGTCCTCGGAACCCGACGCGCTTTGAACCATCTTTTGTGTGCGTTTAGCCGTGAAACGACTCAGGGGTAGAAGGGGGGGGGGGGGGCAGGGCCGAGTGGCTAGACGTCGCGACGCCTCGGCATCTCGACGTGTACCCTAACGCTACTTCGTTAATCGCTATTTCGCGCTGACGAACGACGCGATTCGCCGATTCGACGATCCGACCTAAGCTACGCAAACGCGACTGCGGACTCTCTCTTAATTCGATTAACTCATCTGCATTTTACATTGACACCGAGTTATAACTTTTTTTTGTTTTCGTTTTCTTTATACGCTGAGACTACTTTCTCCCGTAAACGTCGTCCTTGGGGCAAAAGCCTATGCCTCAAGTATTTTAATCGCTAAAACACTCGCTTACACGGTCGTAAGGTTGAATCCTATATCAAGTATCGATAGATCCAGTTGGCGTGAGATCTGCTGACTCGCTGATTTGACTAGCTTGCACGCTGTGATGGGGGGAGAGGCTAGGGTGGGGTGGGGAGGGGGTGAGCTGGTCGGATCAGTGGGCAGCAGGTTACGGTAGACAGTTAGGTGTATCGGGTGGCTCTTAGAGGATAGTACACTTAAAGATAGACGCAGCGACGTTCGACGCTTTTAAGCGTCACGTCACTTTGTGCGGATCAACATCTGGCGCATGCTCGAGCAAATTTCTTCCCCCCCGTCGAACCTCGTCCGTTCTTCCCGGCCTTCGACGTCATGCACGGCGTTCGAGGACGGACGAGGGTCCCAACTTCGAGCGATCAACGATTCCGTTTCGACGGACGTGGTTCGAAACGTTCGGGACGCTCGAGGGAAGGAAGCTTGCGCGAACACTGGCCAGTGAATTCGTGAGGAGCTGAAGGAGGTCCTCTACCTTCCGTCGCCCTCTCCTCGAATCGTCCCTTCTCAGCGATTCGTCGGACGATCGAGATCTGCCTCGATACGCGCCGACGATACGATTCGTCGAACCCTGCGGTGGACGAAGCGCGCGTGTATTTATCAAAATCGATCGTAGGAAGTCGCGGTAAACGGGTAATGGCGGCGGCGTACGCCGGTGACCTTCACAAGGTCACGCGCTCGCAGTCGCGCCTCGCGAACGGCGGACTCGCGCGCGATTTTGCGCGTCGTCCGGTCGGCACTCGGGCGTGCGGGGAGGTTGAACCCGTCGGTAGCTTTAGGTGGCCGAAGGTGACCTACGACTTAGGCCTCGGTCGATGACACGAGGGTGGGACGCGCGGCTTGAAGACGCTCGTTAAACCGCCGACTCGTCAATTCGGCCCCGGAGAACTTTCGCGTGCCTTTTCCGACCGGACGATTAAAGGGACCGTGGCAGCTCGTTAACGCGACGCTTGTCGGCCGAAGAGACGCTCGTTAATCCGACGTCAAGGACGCCGCCCGGCTCTCAGGCTCTCTCTGCGTCTTTGCCGGGACGCCGAAGATTTTTAGCTTCGCCGTTCGGCGAATCGGACGTGGAATCTTGCCGCGGCGCGGACAGCGTGTCTTGAGTATGATGTTGGTGCGCTTTTTTTTTTTCTTGGTTGGGCGTCGGCGTTTACATGAGACTGCAGAATGCGACGCCGTGCTCGAATGCGGACTGCAGTGCTGTGGTCTCCATGCAGAAGGCGCCGTCCTCGTACATTGTCGGGATTCGCTGCTGCTGCGCTCGACTCTCGCTCTGCGATCTGCAATTTGAGATAGGGTAAGGTCGATGTGTTCAGGGGATTCAGGTCGTACAGGTGAGTTGGGCTAGGTTCGATAGTGACAGAATTTGTTTTACGACTCTACTTCGGACATGGGGTCAAGCTTGCTTTTAAGCTAGTTTAATAACATCCAATGTATCGATTTTTTGTTTGAACTCTTTTCTAGGAAATGTTAAGATTAGCTTGCAATGGAACGTAGCTGAGATGTAAAGCAATTTAGAAGCCTAAGAAATGCTATTGCAAATTGAAAAACTTTCCAAACGGAGAATCGAAAATTTGAGTGGTATTAAAACTAGTTTAAATACAAGGTTGTTCGCATAAAGAAAGCAAGGTCGAAATAGTGCCTAATTCTCTTATGATTACGTCGGTCGTTAAGTATATTTTTCAATGCAAGTTCAGTAATCATTTGAAATAAAATTTATTTAAACAGTTCGCTGTGGAAGTGTGTGTTTGATTACGGTCGGCATGGGTCAATAGGTAGGTTTGTTAATAGACTGTATTGTAAATTGTTTGTGTTGTAGAAAACTATGTACCACTTCTTGTCCCTTTATTACTATTTTCCATACTTTAAAATACTTCTTTATATGCCCATCATAATACCACAATTTTTCAGATATTCTTTTTCATTTTCGCTTAATCCCATCGCCTGCAAGGTATAGACTGTTATTATAATTAAAACTGTAGCTATTCTAAAAACAAACTTGGAATCATACGTTGCTACGTGTTCTCTTCCAAAAATTGACTCATTATAGCAGAATAATTAACAATATTAACGAAAAGTATTTATTAAACTATATATCATTTTCTCAACAAATTTCTTCCGTAAATGTCTTCATCCCAATTTTATCCGATCTCTTATCCCTTAATAATTATTTCCCATTTTCTAACTTAAAGTATCTTCTATATACTCCCACCACCAATCCACAATTTTTCAGATATTTCCTTTGATTCTCGCATAACGTCATCGTCCCTAAAGTGCATATTTTTCACGTACAATCCAATTAACGATGCGAATGTTCAATTCGAAACTTGTTTACCGTGAACTTTGTAATTTTGCTCGGGGCATCTCTAAACAGTCATCGATCAGCGAATGCAGCTTCGCGAGAGAATACACAGGGACGGATTATCTTCGGATTCGTCTCCAGGGTGCGATAAGAACTCGGTCGTTCCCTGAAACGGCCGTCGTCAATTATTTCGCGATCCTTTCTCACCGGGGTGACATTAAACGATTCCGAGTAGGTCGCGAAGGACATAGCTTATTCCCATTTTGATAGGGGGGGGGGGGGGGGAGGTGGGTGCGAAACTTTGAAAATGGCTTTCGACTCAGGTCCTGTCTAACTGCGTGCTTCTCGGTGTCGGATACTTTCCCTATTTTCTTAAACTATCCCCAATTTCCCAAAGAAAATTCCCTATTTTCTTAAACCGTATCCACCCCTCCCCAATTGAATTTTCCACCACCAAAGCAGTCACGAAAAAATCAGCACCGATCATCCCCCCGTCGGAAGAACAGTAACGCTTCACATCCCTCCGCGCCAAAAGGCACCCTAAACCTTACAGGACAGCCCTATCGAATTTCTTAAACCTCCGCGCGTGAAAGGATTCTCGGCAAGTAAAAGAGGGAATACCGCGAAAGGGTGGGTCCGGGCCGGAAAATAAAGTGCGACGCAGACTTTCGCCGACTCTCGCCGACTCTCGTCCGCCATTCGATTCCTGGGATCGTGGTTCCTCTCAGCTTTACAACTCACCTGGGAGGCATCGCCCTCGCTCGTGTCTGCGCCCTGAGTTGCTGCTCCCTGAGGACCTGCTGCTGCTGATGCTGCTGGTGGCTGTGCTGCTGATTCGACATGTGACCCGTCTGCTGTTGCTGCTGCTGCTGCTGCTGCTGCTGGGAGTGATAGTGATCGGCCGCGTGCGAGATGCTCAGCTGAGCGAGATACTCCCTGAGCTCCGGTTGACTTGCCAGCAGATCTCGGCGAGAATGGGGAATGCCGGAGGACGCACTCGACGAGTCCGTCCAAGGTGGCGGAGGGGTGTGAGACCGGGAGAGCATCGCATATTTGTGGCACAGGTATTCCTCGTACGTGGGCGGCAGGCCGGACTGAAAGGGTGACGGACGAATGTTAGGCGACGTTCCATTCATGAAAGGTATGGATAATTTTATACTATGCTGTACGTATTATGTTATTGTATATTTCTGGTAGAAGCGTCTGTTGTATATTGATGGTAGGCCGGATTGAAAGGGTGAGAAACGAATGTTGGGGGATGTTCGATTCATAAAAGATATGAGATCAGATATGGGTAATTTTATAGTATGCTGTACGTGTTATATTATTTTATATTGTTGGTAGAGGTATTTGTTGGATATTGGTTGCAAGCTGAACTGAAAGGATGACGGACGAATGTTAAGGGATGTTAATTAAAAAAAAGTGGGATTTCTGTAATTTTATCCTTTGTTGTACGTATTACAGTATTGTATATTTGTGGCAGAGATGTTCGTTATATATTCGCGATAAACCGGGCTAAAGGGGTAAGAAATAAATGTTAAGGTATGCTGACTCTATAAAAGTAGGGTATGTGTGATTTTATGGTATACATTTCATAATATTGCTATGTTACAGTTTTGTATATTTGCAGCAGGAATATTCGTCATACATCGGTGACAGGCCGAACTGAAAGGGTGAGAGACGAAGGTTGGGGGATGTTGAATTCATAAAAGTAGGGTACCTGTAATTTTATGCTATGCTGTACGTATTACAGTATTGTACATTTGTGGCAGATATTCGTCATACATTGGTGACAGGCCGAACAGAAAGGGTGAGAGACGAAGGTTAGGGGATGTTGAATTCATAAAAGTAGGGTATCTGTAATTTTATGCCATGCTGTACGTATCATAGTATTGTATATTTCTGGTAGAGATATTCGTCATATATTCACGGCAGGTCGGATTGAAAGGGTGATGAATGAAGGTTAGGGGTTATTGAATTCATAAAAGTAGGGTATGTGTAATTTTATAGTCTGCTGTACGTATTCTTATTGTATTACGCTATTCTATATTTGCACACATATTCGTCGTATGTTGACGACAGCCAGGGATGAATAGTGGTAGGGGTGGATTCAATTTAAGTTTAGTATTCTCAATAGAATAATCTTTCAGAAGGGTCCTGGAAAAATGTAAGATACTTGAGCGTAGAAGCATTTCTAATTATAAATTACGTTACGTATTACAGAATCGCATATTTATGGCACATTAATTTCTCATATATGCTGGTACACTGAGCTGAAAGGGTAGTAAACACTTGTAACAGGTAAATTCGATACAAAATTCCGAATTCGCGTTGAAACCACGGCGCCACAGTATGAAACGTTCTATAGAAATGACCCTCGACCGTTTAAAGCATTAAAGTACATAACTAAGGCCAATTAAATACTCTGCTAAATTACAGGCAGTTATCTACTATTAACTGCGCAACATAATATAATATCCGATTCATACAAAATTCCTTCCAACCCTCCGTTGCGAACGTTGCGATTTGCATTTAACACAGCGCTATTAAAATTCCCCTATTATTACCAACAACGTAATAACAAAACTCCCTTTCCAATCCTCCGAAAACCCTCTGAAGCTCCACTCAGTATAATACCTCCTAACCGACATAATAACCTCTGACAAAATCCACAAATTGTTCCTCACAGAAATTATAATGATCCCTCCATCAAAAACATGTCATCCACCGTATCGGACCCTTACACCGTTACACAGCCTCAAAGCCCATTACGTCATACGCAAAATCGAGCCCGGAAGGCAGACGGCCATTCAGATTCCGAAATGCTGGACAAGAACGTGTTCGGCCTCGATGTCCGAAGCCAGGAGCAGACACTCCAACTGTCCGCAGGACAAAGCCAAAACGGATCAGGCTATCATGGCCGAATTGCTTTTCGTCCCTTTGATCCTCGGACGGCCAACGAACGACCGGAAGTCGATCGTCGACCGCCGGCCGAACATTTACGGTCTCTTCATTTTCCGCGATTGCATCGACGACTTCTGATCGACAGCGATGTGAAGCTACAGAAGGTGAGGGAGGGAGGGGGAGGGGGAGAGGGGTGAGATTGTAAACGGAACGTCGTGGAAGGTTGGATCCTGCATAGTTCAGGTTCGGCGAGTTAATGAAGTGTGGTTCGGCGGTACAATTGTATATTTTCGACTTTGAGGGAAACGAGAATGGCTGTAAGTGTATTTTCTAGCCTCTGTGAGTATCGAGAATGTGTGTAAGAGGATGAGGGGGGTGGAAGGATGGAATTGTTTGGAAAATAGAAACTTTTGCGGAAGCACTCGGTGTTTTTCGGTTGGTGACTCTTTGAGGATTGAGAAGCGTTCAGAAACGGGATTATGGGAGTTGGAGAATTTTTTATTGGATGTAATATTTTATAGTGGGCTTGATGCGGGCGAAATGATTTTTATAAAGAAGACGAGAGATGGTCTGGTAATTTTGTAACGAAAATATAGTACCTATTTGAAAGAGGGAGTATTAAGAGAGAATTGGTCGCTGATTCTATTGACGGTGTGTGGAAGAATCAACATTTGGATCGTTCATTTGAAAAGTGATGTAAGCCCACTTTTTTTTTTATTTAGAGAAAAATAAATGTTAGCATATCAGTCAGTTCAAAAACATACATTAGTTATGTCAAGCCTGGCAATGTTTCTGCTATTTTATTAATGCATAAATTGGTAAGATAAATTTCTTTTAGGTCAATTTAACAAAAACAATATATATATTTATCGGCTGTAAATGGACTTACAGCACTTTTGTAATAAATCGCTACGTAATTTCTTTTATTGATCAATTTCAGATTAAATAAAACATTAGTCTTTTATAAGCTATTAAATGTTAGCTGGTTATAAATATAAATTTTACACAAAAGGATTCACAAATTATTTCAATCTTGATAAATCGGTGGTGTAAATCCACTTTTATTTAAATATGAAATTGTTTTGTAACAATTTGATTTCGTAATTGAGAATTTTAATTAGCTGACTAAAGAAAATAATCAAAATTCAATATGGACCTAAAAAAACGCAATTACATCAGTTTCAAAATAAACAGTCTATATAATCTTGCGACAGCTGCCGATTCTATTTTCCATCCAGGATTTGGTACGCGGGAAATTCCCTTTCGTATCGACGGCCGACAAAATAGAGGCAAAGAGCCGAAATTATTCGGCGCACAAAGGACCGTTCGGTCCTTTCTCTGTTTTACTTGAGCGGCAAATGACGGTGCCGCGTCAAAGGGCTTCGTCTCAAATGTTTCCCTGATGCCCTTGCTACTTTTCGATCTGCAGTTAAGGTCTTGCTTTCCTTTCCGAGCTTTCGTCCATTGAACGATTCTTCGCGCTCAATTTAATTCCGCGCAACGTTAGTCGTCAGCCTCAAAATTTCAGATTTCAACCCTTGACAAATATGTGCCTGTCTGCGTAAACGTGACGTTTTCTTCGGACCAGCATGAATTTTGCATTTAAAGAAAGTGGAATAACACGCTCGTGTCGACAAAAGCTGCTGCAGTTCTTATACAAGGTGAATCAGAATTCGAGGGAGAAAGTTTAAGGGATGATAAAACATATCAATACAAACAATTTTTGTAATACAATGTATTAAGTAATACCGTCTAACTTTTCACTCCTTGCGTTCCGCCCATACATTGTTTTACAAAAATTGCTTGTATTTATATGTTCTATTTTAAATTTTCTCCCTCGAGTTCTGATTCTCCCTGCATAAGGTGCACTGTTGAATAATTAGAGGGGTAGTTGGAGTATAATTTCGTTGCATTGATCGAAAGGCAATCCAGTATAGTCCCTTTGAAAACATCATTCGAAATACCGCCATTTTGTCTGCCGGCGCGTGCTGCGCGCAATTTTTAACAGAATTTTCGTCCGCGCGCACAATGCAAACAAATGAGGGAACTTTTCGCACTTTCAGCCCCAGTCCGACGTCCACTTACCCTCTGACCTCCGACCGGCGCCTCCGGTTCGGATTTTCCCGCCTCCTTCGGCGCAGCAATTTTTTATGCAAATCGCACTCCGCCGCCGCGCACAATTTTACGTTCAATTTAATTCAGCGCACGTTCGCCCTCCGTTCCTTAGATTTTTTTCCGTTTTTCACGCTCGATAATCCGCCGCCCAAACCTGACCTTCCGCCAGCTGCTGGCGAAGCCGAATCTACAGAGTGTCTAAAAATAACGTTCGTCCATCCCGAAAGATTCGCCTTTCGGTAGCGTTAAACAATTATTTTTTTACCCTATATAAGTATCAGTCCTTAATTATGTCTATTTAAATAGTAGTGATGTGTTAATAACAATAACGAACGTTTCATGAACAATTGAAAATGTTCAGTTTTTTCGAAATATGCTTATTGAACCTAAATAACCTTCATCAATATAACTTAACAATTTTACTATTATCAAATTTTACTTCTAAGTGAATATCTGATTTACGCGATTGAAACTCTCTGTACATCCCATCCTGTAAAAATGATGTCTTTATTCATCTTCTACGTCTTCGTATATTCACACACGGCATTCAAACCCATGTCACGCAAAGAAAAAAACTCCCTGTCATCAGCGCTGCTCTCATTACGATTGAGAGAGCGCAGACGCTATTTTGAAACGCCCTGTAACCGAAGCGCACCAACACAGTTCCCGACGAGATCTTTGCCAGTCGGCAGCGAATGGAAAATTCCCGCGAGTCTCGCGCTTTTCTCCCTTCGAGCCTGCTAAGTGTGCGAAGGGGGTGAGTTTGGCAATGGACCGGGTGAGGGAGGGAGGGAGGGAGGGGGTGGCTCTCGGGAAAATATTAAGGGGAGGCCCAGTTATTCAAATTAGGCGGCTCATGAATGGAAACAGCCGCGGACTCGCCGACTAAACTTGCCGAAGTTTTGAACTTGCATTCTACCCCTTCCTACGTCTTCAGCCCCCCACCCCTTCTTCCGACCCCCTTTGCCACAGTCATGGCGTACATTACGATGTTCTTTCGGGCGCTTTTCGTCTCGGCAGGAAACGGAAACGTCCCTCCTCGGCCGTTTTCGAGAACAAAGGGTCTGTCTGGGTACTTATGAAGTGAAAGCTGGAGGTCTGATTTGGGGTAAAATTGAAGTAAGTGGTTTTTGTTGGACAGTGTTGGTCAGTTTCGTCGGCTGACCGTAGAGATTGTTGACTGTCGAAGGTGGATGAAAAGGATATTTTTGTTCGGTTTTGTTTTAGTTGTTTAATGTTGGAGATGATTGGTTCAGATCCGCATTTTGAGTTCTTTTCTTATTTTCTAGATTGTTTTTGTTGATGTTAATTGTTGTAGGAGAATTTGAGTCTTGAGTGCGTAGAAATGTACGTAATTATTCCATGAGATATTACTCGAATAATTTAAATGGGAAATGAATTAGTAAAATACGAATTCTACTATTCGAATCTAAGCATAAAAAATCTGCATTCTCTTACATCTTCCTTTTAAATAATTCGCAAAAACGTAAATTTTCTTTAAGTTCACCTTAAATTACTCATTCTCACATCAGCAGCATCCCTTACCGACGACACGAGTCCAGTTCAAGAAACATCAACTGTGGTAAAAAATAAAAAGTAACTACCGCTCAATGCAGTTAAGCATCATTTTAACATTCGAGATTTTTCAACAAAATTCGATCCTTTATCAAGAGCATGAGTTCAGTTCAGAAACATCGACTCACGTGAAAAGTAAAAAGTAACATCGCGCAAAGCAGCTAAGCATTACATTACATTTGAGAGTCAAATAACGAAATCGCACTGTGAGGATGTAAAATCGCCCTAAGGTCAATAAATGAATGTCGATGAAGATCAGAGGACCGATTTTTGCCGTACGCCGACAACTTACGCCGATTTCTTCGCCGAGCCCCCCTTCGAATCCCAGTAATTCCGTAGGGAGTCCACTTAGGAGCCGAGTGTGGCATTAAGCTCGCTCGTTATCCATAAATCTCGTACTTTCGGCCACTCGGTTGGCCGGCCTGGCTCGCACGATACATCCATAAACGTTTCGGAACTTTGCCGCCCCCGCGCATTCCGAAAACTTTGACCGATTCTGTTAGCCCGAAAGAGCCGGGGGTGCGCCGGGAGCGATGAGATGGGGATGTTTTCAGAGGGTGGAGGACCAATGGCGTCGCTCGCCGCTCAGAATTAGAATGCCGCTAACGGGCCTGATTGTTTATGCGAGCGGAATAATTTGCCCGCTGCTTTTCAGCCGGGATCAAGCTAAACACTCGACAACTTTAATTTCCGATCTTTATGATAATGGGCGAAAGCAGGGTTGATTTATTTTCCGCAAATGCTTTCCTTAGATTGATTTCGATCGAATCGCGTGGCGTTGATTTTAGAATTTTGCGACGTAAGTGAATTGTTTATAGTTTGTTATAAAGCAATAGATTGTTGAAGGAATAGGATAGGATAAGGTAGAATTAAGTCACGATGTAAGAGAGGGAGAGAGGGGAAAGATTGTGGCCCAATAGGGAACAATAAAAAACCATACGTACATACAACAAATTGTTGAAAGAATTGTTTTTATGAGTTTGATGGCACTTTTGAAATGATCAGCGTAGGTATGACAGAGACCTGAGTTGAGAATTTTTATTTAATCAGATGAATTGGAATTAGATGAGGAGTGCTTAATGTGCTGGCAAAACTTTCTGCTTGGTTCAGTTTTTTGGGGGGAAAAGCGAGTGCTGTAGGATAACTTTGAACGGAGGGAAGGAAAAGTGTTGTTTAGAGTTGAGAATTAGGAATGCTCGCGGTAAGTTTAACTGAGTAATTGGAATAATTACGCGGATAGTTGCCTTTTTGCGGTATGAACGATGTTTTAAACTGTGACTTTTCTTGCGCGAGGGGTTGGTAACTGGTGTTGGGAGCAGTTCAGAATTGATGTTGCTCAAAAGTTTCCCGTCCGTTTGAAGCAAAGGGTGCCTACACAAATTAAAGTATAAGAAAAGCACGGAATTGTTCAGAAGGAAGTAACGCTCCTTAAGGAATCATTTTTTACGAGGCGCATTAACAAATTTTTCAACAGAGCACAACATCTTCAGTTTGTTTGTTCCCATTAGCAAAAAGCATGAAATGTTTTCTTTGTTTAATGATTGAGAATCTGTTATCTGAAAAATTTGCCGTGGACTCCTGACCTTCATCCTGAAACACACTTTTTCTCATTTGTACGAATAAGTATTGGCAAAACTTTTTGTTATCTGCTACAAAACATTTTTCCCCCACTCAAGCATATTAGTTCTTATTAAATACGTAAAACTAATCTTTGACCTTCTCTTAAGTTATATTAGTTACTACCAACAACCTACTACCAAAGAATTCTGTACTTGCCCTATGACCTTTATCGTCGGAACATACTCTCTTTTTCGTTCCACATAGATGACACTGATAAAAGTCTCAATTTTCGAGAGAGTCAAGATACTTTATCAGATTCCAGACTGCTCTTTCTCATTAGGAAAGCATCAGAAACTAAAACAAACATTTGTTCGAATCACTACTTCCAAAAGGCTACTCCCAAAAAGTTACCCGTGCATTCCCCGAATTTTCTTCGGATATTTTCTTCATCCGTCTGCATAAGCGACGTTGACAAAACTTTCAATTTCCAGACTGTTATGTCTTATTAGCGAATCGCAGAAAGGTTTTGTTTGAAACCATTTGTTTCAGGACCTTTACCGTTGGACTGTTTTCATTCATTCTTGCGAAGGACGTTGACAAACGTCTCGATCCCCCACGCTCCCAAAGTATTTTCTTAACGTTATGTTTATTATATTTCATCAGCAAATCGCACAAGGCTTAATCCTTTAAACCGTTGCTTTCTACGAAGCAAGTTATCCCTGAAATTCTTTGACATTTGACGTTGACAAAACTCTCAATTTTTCACGCTTTCAAGACACATTCTTGAGTTCAAGACTGTGACGTGTGATAAACAAATAAGCGAAGCTTTTCCTTTAAACCGCTGCTTTCAACAAGGATAATAATCCCGATACCCTCTGACCTTTACTGTTAGATACACTTTTCTCATTCGTTTTCATCAGTGACGTTAACAAGTCTCGATATTTCGAGATATTTTCCTTCTGAAAATACTCCCTATTTTTAGTCTATTAAACATCAACAAATTACACGACGCTATTTCTGAATAAATCATCTCTATATCCTATGACCTTTATGATCAAAGTACTTTCATAATCCATCGGCAGAAAAGACATTGACGAAACTCTATATTTTCATCCCTCACACCCATTCCGTTTTTGGGTCTATTAAATCTCATCAACGGATCGCACGAACCTTATCCTTTAACCCGCTGTTTCCCACGGCGCGAGTTATCTCCGTGTCCTTTGACCTTTCGGAGCGCACTTTTCTCATTCACCCCTTTTAAAAGACGTTGACAAAAGTCTCGATTTGCCACCGTCGTCCGCGCGTTCTCTCCTTCGGACCCACGCCTCGCAACGCGTATCCACCCCTCTCGTTCGCACAACTTATCCCCTCAACCCCTTTTCATCCCTACCTCACTCTCTACTGTCCAGGACACTCGAGCGTTACCTGTCCGATCGCAGCTGCGACCGCAGGCCTCACGAAAATCATGTCCTAGGCCGCAGCGTTTGACACTGCGCAACGTTAATTGGAGGACAGAAAATCCGGGCGTCGCACGCTAATGAAGCGAAGAGCGGCTCGTAACGAGGCAAAGTGAAGAGAGAGTGCGATGGTAGGAGGAGGCAGGCTTGAGAGAGTAAAGACAGCAGCGATGCGCGGAGTGAGCGAGTGAGAGGGTGAGAGTGGCACTGATACGCGGAGTGGGGAGTAAGTGAGAGAGTTGAGGGAGTCAAGACAGTAATGATAGAGGTAGAAAGCGAGTGTGGATCTGTGTGTGTGACAGAGAAAGAGAGAGAAAGACCGAGTGAGAGAGTTGAGGAAGTAAAGGTAGGAGTGATACGCAGAGTGAGGGAGTAAGTGAGAGAGTAAATTCAGCAAAGATAGAGGCAGTAAGCGAGTGATAGAGAGTGACAGAGAGAGAGAAAGAAAGAGAGAGAGAAAGAGAGAGAGGGAGTACGGTAGCAAAGATACACAGAATGAGCGAACAAGAGAGGCAGCGATACAGAGCGAAGAGTCTGGTGTAGAACGAAGTTTAAGTTAGAAAGAGGAGTAACAATAATAGAGACAGAGAAAGGAAGGAAAGAGAGAGAATAATGGAATGTAGAAGTTCTGCGAAAAAAAGCGAGTAAGGCCAGCAGAGTGACAGATAAACCGGGCGAGCGGGAAATAAACAGAAAGCAACCGATGGGGTGATAAAACTCGCAAGCATAGGGGAGAAAGGAAGGGTGCCTGTGTTTGTGTGTATGTGCGTGTGCGAGAGGGACGAGAATCAGGAAGGCAGGACGAAAGTGATGTCCAACGAACGCTCCACGGGTGGACCTAAGTAGATATTACCAGCGACTTAATCGGGACCGTTCCCGTGCCAAAGCATCGGGACTCGTTCTAATTAAGCTGCCCTCATTAACCTCCCTTGGGCTGGAGGGGGGTGGGGGCTCCGTAATTAACGCCATTGTAATTCGATTTAACGCCGAGCCGATTCGTAACTCCGGTACCGAAATTCGATTTTACCTCCAACCGATCCAGGAGGACGTACGACGTTCGGCCATGGGTCGTCCTCTGTGCTCGGCGAGCTAGCCTGTGTGCGTGCGGCTGCGCAGCGTAGCGTGTGACGTCGCACGTGCAGCGTTGCCGTTTCGCGAGCCGAGGGCTACGCGTTACAGGCTTACGGGGAAGTGCGCGGCACGTGTTACGTCGAGGGAAGCATTCTATTACGTGTCTATTAGTATTCCGGGCGAGGGCCGTATCATGGCACTCTATTCCGTGCCAGGCCGCCGCGGCGGGACTCTATTACGCATTATGTTAGCGGGCCACTGCCCTATTACGTGTAATGCCGCCTTCATGGCAGTCAATTACATATTATATTAGGAGAGAAATACCGTGAGGCGCGGGCCATTCCTCGGACGGTGAGTCGGACGATGACGCGGAGGAATGCGATTGTCGCTTAAAGGATGGGATACTCCTGGCGTGGATGCGCTTGTAACGCGGATGTAATGGATGCTTATTGTGCTTGGCAATAAGCTGTCGGTAATTCAGTTCGGAGTCTAGTGTTTTCAGGGAACCGGTATTGCGGTTGTGGAGGTTTGGTATGGTAGTCGTAATGGGTTGTAATAGGTGTTTACTTTGTGAACAATGAGCTGCCGCTTTGTGTGGATTTGAAGGGCGTCTGCATATTTTATAGACTGTACCTAGCGATGTTATGTGGGTATAAAGAGGTTGGGTGTAGTACTTGGAAGGGGAGTGTAATAGGAGTTCATAGTATTTAGCAATAAACTGTCGCTGAATGACTTTGGAGGAAATCTGGCATTTTCCTGGAATCCGTGTTGTGTAGGTTGTTACAGGTTGGATACGGTAGTTGTACTGAGGATGTAACTAACGCTTGTTGTATTTAACAAAAAGATATCATTAAATTTGTCTGGACGCAATCTGCCTTCTTTCTTCATACATAACAAATTACTGATAATTATTAACATAATTCCACTAACGAAACTATTTCGACCCACCAAGACATCTAATGCGGAAACAAAAACTAATTCTTCCGTTCTTAACTACAGAATTGCAGTTTTTGCAAAAATCACATTTCACATTTTCACATTTCACATATATAAAGTATCACAAGTTTCTTCATTTTCGCATATACAATAATCCATTTAACTTCGGACGACATCCGATAAAGCCAAAAGCACTCTAATCTTTTCACGCCACTTACTGTATAATTATTTTCGCGCCATCATCTTAAAACTTTTCTATCCTCACGTATAAGATATCAACTTAACATCCAACAGTGACAAAAGTAATACTTGCCCCCGAGATAAACACAGACTCTCAAACACTCGTCAATTTTCCACAAATACACATAATTCCATCGCTAGCAACCCAGCATTCAAAAACTTTCCTATTCTCATATATAAGGTGCCCACTTAACGTCCAACAGTGACGAAAAAAAGTATTGTTAGATTCCGGGAAGAAAACGGCTCGATAAGTGCCCTCAGGTTTTCACCCCACTCAGGGAATTATTATCTTCGCGCGATTATAATGAGTTCTAGTTAACGTCGAAGGGTGTCCGAAGAAAAAGTTGCCTCATCGGGACACGATAATCGTCCCCTGGAGGAGACGTTCGCTGCACGCGGCAGGGTGGGGGATGCGGCGGGGTCGAGAGCGGTGAGGGGCGAAAAGGGGTAGGTGGGGGTAAGGAGAAAAAAGGAGAATTGGAATTCCCGATTCGGCGGGGAGCCCTCGCTCGAAGTCGCGTGGGTGTCGTTCGAGGGGGTGGCCGTCTTTGAAGAGCTAGACGGCTTTCGAGAATTTATGTCCCAGTCGGCGCCGCCGAACTGTGTCGGCCGAGAGGACGACTGAATCGAAACGCCGCTCGAGTTAAACAACGTGAACCGAATTTACTTACGACCGCCGTCCTTCTCAGCCCGCCAATTCTGCGGCGAGCAGCTTTGTTTTCGGAGAACTCGGCGTCGAGCCGCTGCCCAGAAGGGTGGGGGATGATGAACGAAATTTGTGGGCGTAGAAGGTTTGGCATCGTATTTCGTTGTATCAGAATCTGGATTTACATTACATTGAAATGGTACTTAAGTTAAGTAAAGTCAGCCTGATTTGCGATTTTTTCCCTTTTGAGCCCTTAAATGCTGTGGCTCGCAGCTTTTGTTTTGGGACCGAGTTGCTGGCGGGAAGGGTGGGGGATGATGAAAGAAATTTGTGGGCGTGGAAGGTTTGGCATGGTATTTCGTTGTATCAGAATTTGGATTGACATTACATTGAAATGGTACTTAAGTTAACCCTTTCAGCCCTGAATTATTTCACCAGGTTGCTGAGACCAGCGCGATTCATTGCTGCACTTGTACACAGATGTTTGTGATGTTAACAGAAACGCGCAGAAAATGGCTTGAGCAAAACAAAATTCGGAGGAACAATGCTGTCTGAAGCGACCTCTAGCAGTAAATAATAGAAATATGCTGTTGGGCCTGTAATGCAGATCTCTGAATTTGATGGTGGCAATTGCCACCGCTAGGGCCGAAAGGGTTAAGTAAAGTCAGCCTGATTTGCGATTTTTTCCCTTTTGAGCCCTTAAATGCTGTGGCTCGCAGCTTTTGTTTTGTGTTCGTTATAGTTTGGTCCCGATTTACGGATAAAGGGGGTAGAAATAATAGATAGAATTTTTAATAGAACAATCTATATCCAATGTACAGCATTTTTGTTTTTAAAGGAGAATCTGAAAACGACTGTGTCAATTTATAATTGAAATAGTTAGAGTTTGAGATTCCTCGAATTACGTAGATGTAGGGTACGACTGAATTGAAATACTATTCGCGTTAGCTAAAAGTGAACCTAATTTACGACTTTCACCCTTCTCAATCCTTGAATCCTACAACTCCCAGTTTTATCGTTGCTTCGCAATAGTTCAGCTGGAAGCGACGAACACAACGACCGACAATGATAAGAACAATTTTGAATGGAAAACTTTGACACGGGAAGTGCAAAAGTTCCGCGATCAAAAACAAAATTAAACCCACGACAAGCATCGCTCCTATTCACTTCCATTTAAATCTACCCAAGGTCAAACTGTCGTTCGAAACGCTGGTACATAACGAAAATTTGGAACAAAAAATCTGGAACATTAATCGAAGAACTTACACGGATCATACCGATATTCCATCGTAATGGGAACTACTTAAATTCGCCGAAAGTTCGCCGACCGTAATTTAAATGCCGTTCCAGTTCAACTACGTGAATCGAATTCGCTGCGGAGCGTACAAATTTTTTAATGCCGGAATTTCGCCGAACCGATCGAGCGGGCTGAAACTTTTTGCCGGGCGGATGAAGGCTTATGAATCCAGTGAGACAGTGCCGATATTCAATTACAACTGTTACAGCGGAAAACTTGGCAGAAACTGTTGCCGGCGGAAAAGGACCGAATCGAAAACGCAGCTCGAGTTAACCAACGCGAACAGAATTTACTTACAACTTCCGCGCGACCCTTCCGTCCGTTCGTGCCGACATTTTGTTCCCTGTTCGCTTTGCTCCGATATTGAGTCGCTGGACACGAAAAAAAAGGGGCAGCCACGACGTATATACACCATTTTTGGGTTAAACTTCGCGCGCGAAAGTTTCTGTCGTCTGAGAACTTCGGATTGTATTCGATTCGGGTAAGTAATATCGTTACGATCCGAACTCGTTCGGAACTGTCTGTACAGAGTGACTGAGTCGAAAATGCTTCCTCGGTTAAGCGGACGATTCGAATTTGGGCGGAACTTTCTCCCTGACAGTCAGACTTTCGCGTCCGGTTTGTTTCCATTTTGCTTCGGACGGACTTCAATTTCCGTCCGAAACGGTGTCCGTGATATGAATCCGTTTATTTTGAGAGTGGCGTGAATCCAATTTTAATGAAAAATGAGATGTCACATAAATTTGGATTAATGTAACGAAAGCTTTTTATTTATGTGATATCTGATTTCTGTCTCCATTTTTTCCTTGCATATTTTTGTGTTTGTTTTGAAATTCCGTTAAAAAATGTGATATCACATATTTTTTCATTAGTTTAGCGTACATTTTTTATTGATGTAATATGTAATTTTTTTATCCACAAAGGACTTATACCACTTGCAAAGTAAACTGTCCGTATCGTGACCACCGTTTCGGATAATTTGTAATTAATATAGTCTAAACTTTATATTTATGCGATATCTCTTCTCTTTACAAAAATAGACTTACACAATGTTCAGAATAAAGGGTCCATGTATGTAACATCTTATCGAACGGTTCTCGTTCGATAATGTCAAACGATATGCGCAAACTTTTCATGGCCGAAATTATGCTCGGCAATACGTTTCACCGGAATTCCGTTACAGCCGACGATAATATTACAATCCGAACGTTCGAAGTTGAGTGGTAAATCGTAACGCTCTCGAAATAAACCGTGGTAACAAAATTTAATTGCCTCTGGAAAGCACTTTAGTTGTCGGTAGCAAATTTTTGATTGTTTAGCTCGTTCAAGATCACTTTTTACACTCGGAATTATTGGGTTGTAATGTAAATTGCTTCGAACAGGTTGTCGATTGTTTATGTTCCTGTCACGTAATCCACTCGTAATGAAAATTAATTTACAAGTATGCACATGTATAACAATTGTGGTAATTCTGAAGTAAGATTTGTGTAATGCAATAAGAGTGGAGTGTTTGATATTCATGATCGCGAGCAAGACAAATTGCTATACTATTCAATTTTATACAATAATCATTATTGTATTATCTACATACCAATGCTACAGTCAGTTCCGTATATTTTAAATGAAATCCTGCAAATTCTTTTGTTTCCTTATACTTTCCGGTAATCAGACGAATTTCTGTTGCAATCCAATATGAATCCAGTAAATAATTAGAATATCAGTGTATAAGGAAAAATTCCAATAATATTGTAAATTCTGCAAGATCACTCATTAAATTCTCACGCTGCCATATCAACTCTAGATTAAGAAGATTATCGTAGATTAAAATATTAATTCTTCTACATCCTCACACATTGCAGCAATCAAACAAATTTATGTTAAGATTCAATATGATTCCTGTAACCGCTACGAATATGAGTCCATAAGACAACATTTCAATATTACTGCATATTCAGTCACAAGTCCCATTAAATCCTCACAGCTGACACATCAACTCCACGATAAGATTATCGAACGCTAAAATGTATCTTCTACAATCTCGCACTTTACAATGACCGAACAAAACGTTACAATCCAGTAGAAGTCCAGTATGCGCTGTAAGGCAGCGTTTCGATAGCATTGCAAATTCTGCAACAGGACATTAAATTCGCCCGCGGACACATCAACTCCACAATAAAATCATCGTACGGCAAAATCTAACTTCCGCCACCTAACACTTTGCAGCGATCAAACGTTACGTCAGAATTCAGCGTGAGCCCAGCGAACGATTCGAACGTCAGCGTCGAGAGCCACGCCAGGATCCCAAGGCGTGTCCTACAACAATACTCGTTGTATTATCAGGCCGACACATTGGAAGGACGTGTATCAGGACGTGCAACATATTATATTACCGCGACGCGAAACGAGCGCGACCACATTGACACGATGGCAGCGTATTCATCCGCGATACGTGGCGCGCGATAACGTGCGCGCCGTCTATGTAAAGCAAGGTCCTTTCACCGTAAACGCATTACCATTAATACGCCGACATGCGGGCATGTACGGGGTTTCGCGTCTGACTATGATCGACCGCCGTTAGCCGCGCACACGCGCGCACACATACACTACGGGCCAAAAGTTTGCAACTGGCCGACTCGTCGCGCGACAGAATTTCTTTCCTTTTCTGCCCGCTCCAAAGACGAACTATGCTAGTGAGGATGTAACTTACAGGTTTGTTGATATGGATTTTTGAATATCAGAGGGTATAGGTGATCTAATGACAAGAGTAATTCTGTGATTCGGGTCGACGAATGTGTTACGTGCGACTGTGTCGTTTGTTTGTTGAGAATGGGTGGTATACTGTGATTGCAGTGGTGAGAGTTTTCATTGACATGTTTATGTTGAAAGGTGTGAGCTCTGAAATTTGTCTGTTCGTACTGTGTTCTTTTATTTGATAAATGGATGATACTGATATAAGTTGTTATTAGAATGTACTGAGTTTTGTCAAACTCTTAACAAATGAATGTTACCATGAGTCAGTATCAATCCGAAACACAAAATAATGTACGACGGCAAATCCTGTACTTTTTCAACGAATGAACCTCAGTTACTTTAACACTGCACAGTCGTCCCTCTACAAAAATACATAGCAACACACATGTATAGAATTCTCAGTATTCTTACAAAAAATGAATAACTTGTTCATTTTGACAATATTCCATTTTTCTGGAAAATAATCTGCAGTCTGCATAGCGGTGATAAACTTTTAGCCTCTAGTGTATGTGCATGGCGAATGCACAGACACGTACTTACGCGCGCAGGTCAGGTTAGGTTCGCAGTGAGCAGTAGAAGGGACTTTACGGCCGACCAACTTTAGGACGCGACTACTGACTCTGACTGCTTTGTAACTGTTGAAACTCCTGACCCAATGCGACTTCTTGCCGGACACCGTGTATACAGCCCAATTCGAGCCTGCCTTTCGAGGGCCCTAATATTCTAATGGCCGTATTGTCAGTCCGTAGCTGTGTCTGACAGTCTCTCAAGACAGTCGGACGTGGAAGTATAACCATAACTTGCACAATTAACAAGCGTACATGACAATGCGTAACGTAGAAATTGGTAACATAATTAAGTGGGTCAGTAGAATATTGGATGAATCAATTTCATATTTAAGCCTTTACTATGGGTTTCTCGTATCATTCATAATCATGAATTTCATCATTAGGGGCACATATAACACTTTTTTAATGTAAAGAGTTAATTACAGTGGCTAAGACGAAAGTGTAATGGGTTCAAATTTGTTATGGATATGCAGATGTATATTTATGCAGTCCAAAAAGTCTGCACTGCCAAAGATCCGCCTTCCTCTGCATTTTAACATATACTTTTATTCATCGGACCCTACATATGAGATGGATAATGCGAAAGAACATACAGTATTTTTCAAGTTCTTACAACGACAATATTTTTTTCCTGTTCAGACATCTCTTACGCCCTGTATATTTTTACTTTCACATTCCATCATAATGTAAGAAAGTACGAATAACAAATCCTTTAACACTAAAATTACCGATCAGTCAAAATTACCCTATTTTAATAATAACTTTCCTCTTACGAAAAATTTTGTTCTAAAACATTCTTTAGGTAATAATTAATTAATAATTATTTGATGCGTACCGTACCAACAGGTCAAATAAAAACACGAACACTCGACTCTTTATCCGAATCCCAACTCAAGCCTACCTTCCTGACATTCTAACTGTCTTCGTCGTCGCTGACAAACTGCGGTTGACAGCATCTCGAAACATCCGACCGCAGACGTCCGCGTGTCGAATGATTCGCACCAGCTTATCCGGGAGCGGCAAAATTTGCGGACTGTGCTTAAGCGTAATTGGCCGATATTATCGGGAGTGGTTCGCGAAAGTCTGCCGGGACAGGACGTGGCTGCTCGGCGAGATTAGGAATTACTGTTTAGACAGTTCGAATGTGAGGGTAGTTCCGATTTCGGAAGCGTGGCCCGGGCTTGTAGGTCTTTATACTTCTCATTTGCATTTCGGGGCCCGTGACGGGAGACGTGCTCTAATAATGTTCGGATCAGCTCTCCGGCTCGGTGGGATGGACTGGCCTGGATCTCTGTATAACAATCCATTAATTCGGCCCTGTTACGCGAGTCGATGCGATGTCGGAATGGTCAATTAATGCGGGCCGTGTTGGTAAACTGCTTTGCTGTCGGGGGCGGATTTGCGAAAGTATTAGTCGGCAGGGCAGTGAACTGTTTCTTTTCGTTCGACTGTTCGGTTGCGAGATACTCGGCTTAAAAGTTTTTCCAACGTTTCATTCGTCAGGGTTGATCTGGCTTTTGTTACATTTGTACGTACGAGAGTGTACAGTGTCGATTGTATAGGTGTGGATTAAGTTTGTAAACCCGTAAGGGAAACAAAATAAAGATACGTACGTACATACATACATACAAGAGTGTACAATGTCTTAAAGAATTGAAATTGGGATCTTGAAGGATAGCACTACGTAAAGCATACTAATCGTAAAGTTTGCAAGCTTTTAAATAAAATACCGTGTAGAGCGCAGCTGTAAGATCCTGATCATCAATTATTTATTCGTGGGAAATGTATCTTAAATCTTTGTCAATGAAAAATTTTGTACCAACAAATGTAATGGATTTTCATTAATCTGAGACCGTGAAAGAATGCTGAAAATACTAGTGCAAAAACTATAATACAACTCTGAGTACTCATCGTCAGTACTGAATACAGAGTGTTCCAAACTAATCTTTACGCTTAAACTTTAATAACTGCAGCGCCAATACTGGCGACCTCTACATTTCTAGAGGTCAGTTCACAGTTACAGGTATTCAAAATGATGGTCTCTGAAACCAATACACAATCTTCGACGCTGCAAAACGGATCGACAAAGAGCAGACACGATTTCCATGCGAATGTACAGGCAGTTTCAGTCGCCCTTAAAACTCAGACTCTCCGAAGAGGGTGGGATCTGGCGGAATCAACTCAGATCCGGATGGCTGATTCAAAATCCACTTACGTCGTTCGAAAGAAGCTCATCTTCTCCTGATCTCTATGCTAATACCAGGCTGTCGTAAAAGTGAAAGCGA
The DNA here is from genome assembly GCA_914767735.1 of Anoplius nigerrimus. Taxonomy (NCBI): domain Eukaryota; kingdom Metazoa; phylum Arthropoda; class Insecta; order Hymenoptera; family Pompilidae; genus Anoplius; species Anoplius nigerrimus. The sequence continues at coordinate 2,305,898 of OU612086.1, forward strand.
TTGAACCCTGCTCGCGTATACGAGTATACTCAATTGTTACTGCGTCAGGCAAAGAGCAAGTCTTAAGATGGCCGACTTGCTTCTTATCTGGGAGACTGTTTGGGGACAGGTCGAGCTAGGTGTAGAATGTGCTCTGTTAAGATCATATATACATGCTCACCTGCCACGTTTTGGCAATGGCGACGTCGTAGGTCGGTGGCGGAGAGGTCATCGAAGGAATGGCGTAGATGGGCTGCCCTCTGCTCTGAGCGTTTGCCTGGCAACTTCCGGTCTCGCTGCCGCTCGTGTTCGGCACATCCGGGATCGTCGCGTAGAGGGCTTCCGGTATGGTGTTCTCGCGAATCCCGCCGCCCAATATGCTCGAGTTCGAGTCTGCACAGAATTTTTATTAGTCTAGTTCGGCTGGACTTGTCAGGGAATTTGGGATGGTTTAGGTTTTTTTCCGCGAACTCGGTAACTCTGTTGCAGGGTTTCGGATGTTCGAAAATGATTTGTTTTGGTGTGGTATACGATGGTGTGCTAGAGTAATTGAGGTAATGGTGGAAGTTATGACAGATTTTAACGAGCGAAACAGGTTTTTGTTGTGCTTCGAACTTTGCAAATATTTACGGTTGCTGTTGTAAACAACAATTTCGATTATATGGGTTCGAAGCATAGTAACAATTTGTATGAATCATATGCCAATTGCGAATTTATACATTTCTGCTTTTAATTACTTATACATTTACGGATAAAAATAGTTTAGTGCTTGAAAAAACAAACGTTTTTTGAACATTAAATGTGTGATGTGTCAAGATTATTTTGATGATTTTAAATCTGTTTTTTTTCCAACGGACTCCACTTACCGTGATCAATTTGAAAAATATGAATAAAATTGTTAACGGTTTATTCCTTCATAATTGATACTTTTTCGCTATTTTTTACGTCAATAAAGTCATACAGGTTTATAGACAAGCCCAAACAGTTCCTTTCATACAAAAAAGCGAATTTAGCGGTAAAGTGCAGAAATTGATTTTACACAATACAATACAAACTGTATCAATCCTCATAATCATTCTGTTCGTGCCACATGGATGTTTCTTATAATCCACATACATACATGCTTACTCAGCAAGCCTAATTAATCGATCTTTCACACAAAACTCAACGTAAGTAATGCTCATTCTCCAAATAAAATCTTAACCAACCCAAAACTGCTCTTCGATCCTCGCAAGATTTCTCCAAAATGGCGTCCGGCCGAACTTACGTTACCTATCGTTGAGTACGTTAAAAATCCCGCAAAACTCAACAAACCTTCACATAAGACTCAAAGTGAGTAAATATCATTCCCCAAACCAAATCTTAACCAACTCGAAACAATCCTCCGGTCCGCGCAAGATTTCTCCAAAATGGCGTCCGGCCGAACTTACGTTACCTATCGTTGAGTACGTTAAAAATCCCACAAAACTCAACAAACCTTCACATAAGACTCAAAGTGAGTAAATATCATTCCCCAAACCAAATCTTAACCAACTGAAAACAATCCTCCGGTCCGCGCAAGATTTCTCCAAAATGGCGTCCGGCCGAACTTACGCTACTCCCACGATCGATCGCGCTAGCTGCAGGTTTTGTTGATCCGATAATGCCGCTGTTTGGACACGCCGCGAGCAGGTGCCGAGGGTAATGCGCGGATAATGGGAGCTGCCCGGCTGGGAGATTACTTGCGATATTTGTTAACGCGAGGATGGGCGGAGTGGGGCGGAGAAGGGGAGGAGGGGGGGTGGGGGGGAGCGAGTGGACCGAAGCTGCCGCTGACGCTGATGCCGATCACTACTGTTTGCCGCGAACGCGTTTCAGTGTCAACGGTGACCTTTGCTAAGATAAACGCGTAACGCGCGATGAGCCTGACAGTCGTTCCGTCTGACATTTCGCCGGAAGTTTGCGCAACGCCGACGGCGCCGAAGGAATGACGGCTGTTACGGCTCAGATTTAATGCGTGTCGGACATGGGATTCGTTTTAACTCGATGTTCGGGGCGTGACTTGATTTTGGTAGATGATCTCACGTAGCTTGGCTCGAGAGTTAGGGCTTGAAATTTGAATCGGCGAGATTTTCGCAGCAGGGATTTTCAGGCTTACATCGCTTGAATAGTTGAATTATTGTATTGATGATGCGCTATGTTGGAGTAAATGTTAGTTCTATGTGTATGTTGGATTGTTGGTAATTTTGATGGTTGATTGTGCTTGATAAGCTATATCTGGATACGGTTTTTGTAATTATTGACGTTGTGGTAGTGGCGTTTTTCATTCGACAGAATTAGAATTAATGAATGTTTTAAGTGTGATCCGTATAAGTACGTAAATATGACGCGATTCATATCTATTACCACTTTTGTCTTATATCACCCCGAACTATCCACTCAACTCTTCAAACAGAATTTTCACAGAAAAATTCTAATCCTTCACACATGCTACACCTACAAAGAAATGTGACAAGGTGACAAGACACTCACCGATATAAGTATAGTGCGACTCAGTCCTGTCAGCGCTCCTGGTCCTCCTCGAATGATTGAGCCGCTTCTCCTGCTTGCTGCTCTTGGTCGACGGCCTTGAGTAGTCCGTCACCGAGCTGCTACTTCCGGTTTCGGAGGTCCTGTTCTTCGGCCCCCGGCCATCCTCCTGCTGCTGATGCTGATGCTGCAGCTGCTGCTGTAGCTGATGCTGGAGCTGATGCTGAAGCTGCTGATGCTGAAGCTGCTGCTGCTGATGCTTCTTCGACCTCTTGTCCTCGGACTTGGTGGCCTTGGACGACTTCGGGATCAGGATCGTCAGCTTCCTCGCCGACAGGGAGCTGTTGCGAGACTTTTGCAGGTCGACCACCACCCCGCACGCACACACCGGCGCACTCTCGTTAGGCATTCTGGAAAATGCGAACGGTTTCCTCTCGTTAGAGGGCGGCCATTTTTATTGTTTCCTTTTTTTCCGGACTCGCCGAGCGCGAGGGAACGTTTTTAACCGGAGCCTCGCCCGGTTTAATGAGGCGAACTTGATATGATGCTTGGCGGTTTGAAAGTGATATTTTTGGACGGGGCCACTTGTATCAGGCATCGTTACCTTTCCGTTGCGTAATTGTTCGAATGAGGGTAATTAAGCTCGCTAATTAACGTGTCCCGGCTGTTTTTAAGGGAATTGTCTGGTTTGGGAGGGCTGCTTTATTCTTGAACGCGTTTTGCGAACGATAATGGTGGGTGGACGTTAATGTTATAATGTTTTATGTTTTCTAGGTTTACGTATTTTGTATATATCTGTTAAATAAGTATAATTTGCGTTATTGAGACAACCGGTTTTTCGTGATCATTGATGGATGTCTGCGCAAAACTGTTGTCATTTCTTTGAACTTTCGATCTGGACTTCCTTTCAAATCATTGTGATTTAATGTAAAAGGTTCAAGAGCAAGCGGACAGGAACAAATCTTTTCTTATCGAAATAGACGTTTTAAAGTAATCATTAATCAACCTCTAGACAAGAGAGGTGTAATTTTTCGAAAGTATCGATTTGGACGACTTTCATAATCGCGGTAACTGATCGTCAAAGGATCAAAAGTATTCAAATGAAAATCAGAATCGGAACAAACATTTTAGAGGAATAACCAATACAGCCTTGGACAAGTCAGTTCTAATTTATCTCAACTTTTGATCGACATCTCTTTCCTAATCGCCGTAACTGAACGTCAAAGACTGAAAAGCACTCGAATGGAATCAGAATCGGAACAAACGTTTTACAGGAATAATCAATACACCCTTAGGCAAGCCAGATGTAATTGCGCTCAACTTTCGATCTAGACGCCTTTCTCGATTACTGTAACTGAACGTGAAAGGCTCAAAAGCAAGCGAGTGGAAGCTTAATATTGCTTTATCGAAATGCACGCTTTACATTAATCATTAATACACCCTTAGGCAGGTCAGTTGTAATTTCGCTCAACTTTCGATCCACACCACTTCCCTCATCGCTGTAACTGAACGTAAAAGGTTCAAAAAAATTAGATTCGAAGCAGAATATTACTGTGTCAAATTAAACGATTTGCAGAAGTCATCCATATACTCTTATAAATTCAATACTATATAATTACAAATGATTAGTGCACCTGTAGACAAGTAGTTGTAATTTTTCTCAATTTTCGATTTAGACCACTTCCCTAACCACTATAACTGAACATAAAAAGTTCAAAAGCATTCGCCTGGAAGCAGAAAATTCCTGTATCGAAACAAACGTTCCCTTACAAATGCACCCCTAGGCAAATTAGTTGTAAATTCATCCAACTTTTCACCCTGACCACTTCTCTAATCGCTATAACTGAACGTGAAAGAGCTCAAAAGCATTCGAATTGATTCAGAATCGAGCCGTCTGTCTGCGGGCAGAAACGGGAGGGTGGGAGGACATCGTTGCAGCCCTTAAAATCCGTTCCGCCAGCTGCACTAGCAGGCACCATCAAACGACGTTATCGTGCTCGCGCCCCGCGCTATTAATAACGACCCTATAATGACTCTTAATTGGAATCACTCCGTAACGTCTACTCCCAATGGCGGCGGCAGCCATCCCCGTGATCCGATGACAAACGGCGTTACGTCCGCCATAATGACTTCGTCTGTCTCCGACGACATCTTCCGAGACATAAACGAGATCGTCGACTCAGAGAATTTCTGGGAAACCGACGCAAAGCGTTCGCCGATTGGATCGAATCGATCTTGTAGAGAAAAATTTGCGGAAGCTCTCCAGCAATTTTTCATCGTTGCTTCTAGCCTCAATTTATCGAAATCAGCAATTGATCTCTGATTTTTTCCGATACCTTATATGCATATAATACTTATCTTTAGTTCAGTCCGTAGCATCGCTTATTATATATACGGTAAGAAGAGTTCGGAGATCCGTGATAAGAGGAGTCTAAAATGGTGTTCTTCGAGAGACAGTAGAGTCTTGATTGACTTTCGGTCCGGTCGGCCATGTACGTCGACTGTGGCGAACGAAATCTCATTTGTCGCCGGGACGGCGAGTTATTCCTCTCGGCTTTGTTCGGAGTCTGTCCAGAGAGAGTGAAAGAGAGGAAGAGAGAGAGAGAGAGAGGAAGGCAGCGCGCTGGTCGAGGTCTCTTAAAGCGCAAATTCTATCCAATTTTATATCGCCGACGGTGGCCGCTTGAGAAAGGACGTCGGAGGTCCTCCGCTCGCGGACTTTCGTCCTGGAAGACTCCCTTGGGGGATTATGATACCCAAGACTACGCCCCCCCCCCCCCCCTCCTATCCAACCCTACCACCGCTCGTCCCCGTCCTGGCCATTATCCTTTCATTCTTCGATTCCGAGTCGTCCTTCGCCGGGAGCGAGGACGCGGGAAGTTCAGAAGTCGATTGATTCCTCAAATTATGGATGATGGGTCGGTACTCGATTGATTGTGGGGAGAGTGTCTGTATTCTTGGAGGTTTTCATCAATTTGAGGATCGGTAATTTTTCGGTGCCGCGAAAGAAAATTTCGTTTTACTAGTTCGAAAGACTGATTGTTGAAGTTGTGGGTGAATGGTCGGAGAGTGATTGTGTGGAGTTTTTTGGAGTTCTTTTTTATTAATTTGAGGATGGGTAATGTATTTTTTGGTGAGATAAAAGGGAAACTGGTCTATTGGGTTTGAGAGCCTGATTCTTGGAGTTGCGGGTGATGGTCGGAGTTTAAATGATTTTGTGGAGTTTCTTGGAATTCTGAGGAGTTTTATCATTTTGAAGATATGTAATGTATTTTTTTACGAGAGGGAAACAGCATTTATTTATGAACTCCAGATGTCCTTCTTTTAGATTATAGTTTATCTATATGAATAAATTTAGTTTGAGTTTCAAAACTCGAACATTTTGCAATGTTATTGAATAAAAGTTACTGTGCGTTTCATTCAATCAAATTAAACACTTATACACTTTTTAATGATAATAAAGATGAATTATCTTAAAAAGCTCTGAAGTCGATATATTCCCAAAATTATGTAGTAAGATGTATGATTGACGTTAAACATTAATAAATAATAAACCGACCAAATTTTTCGACCAGAACAAGAACAAAGCATGAAAACGTCGAAAGTCGTTTGATCCCCAAATTATAGAACAATGATTGCCATAATGCTTCTAAGAATAGAAACTGGATTCTTGATACCTATCGTGCTAATAAATTTGAACCTGGCAGTTGCGCACTCAAAGTTGCCATTCCATGCAGTTTAACCCATTTCATCGCAAACGTTCTTCGATTAAAGACAGGCCGTGGGAAGTTCAGAAGCCGATTGATCTGCGAATTATGGTATGACGCTTGCCATACGATTGGCTCTAAAAATAGCGTGTGGAGAGTCGTGGGATGAATACAATCCCGTTAGCGGTGACCTTGAGGAGACGACATGTCTTATCGTGTTCATTATCCTGTCCCGTTCCTAACGTTCGCCGAGCAAAAAACAAGCAAATCTTCGAAGTCCACTCTGACTGGATTTCCAGACTATCGAGCGATAGTTTTAGATAGACCGTACACGCGATTCTTTTTTGAGAAAAGCATACGGTGCTACATCGAGATCAATGGCAGACTCGAGCACGCGACCGTATAGAGCTTAGATCCTATCGCGTCCATTATCCTTTCATTCCTCGATTCCGTCTGCTATCCGAAGAGAGCAAACACGAAGGTTCGCGAAAAGTTCAGATGTCAATTGATCTCGAGATTATCGACTGATCGTTTCTTCTCGATCCTTTCTAAGAATAGAACGCAGAGTTTTGTCACGAACGGCGGAGTCCGAGTCGTCGTTCTATTCTTTACTCCCGTTCGTTGCACTCTCTCTCTCTCTCTCTCTCTCTCTCCCTCTCGCTCTCTCTCTCTCCCTCTCTCTCTGTTTCTCTCACACACTCTCTGTCGAAGTATTTCCACATTCGCGCCGCTTTCATTCCCGGTCAAGTCTAGATTCCATTTTCCAATCAATAACATTCGTTTAATTTCACACTCCACCAATTCCGTTCTGCCAATCACACGACGGCTGCGTCCAATAATGGACACGACATACGGTCTCAAATCATTCTTTTCCGAACGTTTATACGGGGTGGACGCGATTATCGGACTCAATTTAACCATACTGGATTTAATCTCGTTCTTTGCAACGGTCGAATAACTTTCTTCGGACACGCTTGTGTAATAATGTTGCCAAATTAAAGATCGCAGAACTTTCATTCCGAATACTCTTTAATTTTCAAGTCCGGAGCAACGTACCCAGGTTTGGATTAATTTATCACTCTCGTGAAATGTTTTGAATCATTACACGGTCGCAGAAAACTTTAAGACCTTTCATTACAAGAACAGTTAAATTTTCAACCCTAAAGGTACATACTCAGCTTTGGATTCAGTTTTTCACTCTTATCAAATGTTTGCATCATTACATGATCGTAGAAAACTTTAAGATGTTTTATTCGAAATACATTTTAATTTTCAACCTTCGAAGCTTTAAGTTACGAAGCTTAGGACTCGGTTTATCACTCCCGTCAAACAGTACATCATTACCCAATGGCATCTGGCACAGCTTTGAATTATCACGAATGTATATTTTCGTACGAACAAATAACGTTTCCACGCAAAAATTCTTTGCGACTTAAAAATTCTCGTGACCCCTACCGTCTTTCGCCCGGAGAACACTTCGGTCCTCAACCTCAGGCTGACAAGAGGTACACATGCTTCCGGTTCATCGCTCCTGGCAACCCCTTACGTCATTACACGAACGTAACACCTCCCGAGCCTTGCCCGACAGCCGATTCATCCGGCGAAAATCAGGCTTTCATTCAGGCGGCCCCCGATTCCTCCCGGAGCTCACCAAATTTCCGGCCCTCAGCTTCGTACAGCGCCCCCCCCCCCCCCTCCTCTCCAACCGTGCCGCCTTACGTCAGTTAATCATCCTCCGCCGCTATCGGTGAATAAATCGTCCGCCGACGACGTACTCTAATTACGCCGGACGTAATTAATACCGGGCGCACTGTTATCCGAGCAATTCCCACGTATAGGACCTTACAACCCCTACAGCACTCGAGACGTCAACCCCCTTAACTCTTCAACTCTCTCTCTCTCTCTCTCTCTCTCTCTCGTTCTCTGTTTCTCTCAGTGTAATTTTCTTTCCCTCTGTCCCTTTTTTTCTCACTCTGTCACCTTGTTCTATTACATACGCACTACTCCCCCCCCCTTTCTCTCTCTTACGTTCACGCCCCGCACTCTGTCTAACTATTTGTCCCTAATTCTGATTATCTAATTTTCTGTTGCACTCTCTCTGTCGCTTTACACTGTGATTCTTTCTCTCATATTCTCTCTTCTTCCCTCTGTCACTTTTATTCACTGTCTCTTTCTCTCACTCTATAAAGTTCTCTATCTCAAATGTTCTATCGCTCTCTCTCTCTCTCTCTCTCTCTCTGTCCCTATTTCTTTCTTTAATTTTTTTTTCGTTTCTGCCTATCTCACTGTCACTTTCTCACCTTAATAATACACATAACACGCTATTTCTTCTCTCCTCTCAACTTCTCTCTTGCTTTCTCTGTCACTTTCATTCTCTCTCTGTCTCTCTCTAATTCTTTGTATTTCCAAGTTTCGATTGCCCTCCCCCCTTTTCTCTATTTCTCTCAGTAATTTTCATTATCTCTCTCTCTGTCTCTTTTACTGTGAGTCTCTCATCTCGATAATACACATACACACTTATTCCCTCTCTCTCTCTCTCTCTCTTTCTCCATCTCGATAATACACATGCACCCATATCCTCTCCTCTCTCTTTCCGCAATATCTCCCTTTAATTGTCTGTTTCTCTAATTTTCTCTCTCTCTCTCTCTCTCTCTCTTTATCTATTCTACGGTACTCTCTCACCACCTCGATAATACACATTCACACTTAATCTTCTCTCTCCCTCTCATTCCGTAGAGATCTCTTTCTAATCGTCTGTTTCTCTAATTTCCTCCCCTTCTCCGTCCCTTTTACGGTACACTCTCATTTCCATCGCGTACACCCTCATTCCGTCTCCCTCGCTCGTCTCTCGACTCGCAACACCGTCATCCTCTCTCTCTCACTCTCTCTCGCAGTCAGCCACCCTCATCCTCTCGACCCCTTCTCACTCTATCCGAACTCAACGAAGCGAGGTAGGCGAAGCCGAGCGCAGAATCGCTACACGGACATTGAATTACGTGCCGTGCGGCAAAATGAGCTTCCAGAGAGCTCGGCCGGAGCGACAAACTGCTCCGCTCGGCTATTATTCATCGGAGACCCTCCCCCTCCCCCTCCCCTCCCTCCGACCTCCTTGCGGGACAGGAGGAATCTTTCGACGCCGGGACGGAGTTTCAGCGTCGCGGAATTTCAACGTTTCGGCGTCGGCCAGACGAGTCCGACTTTCGGGGGAGACCCTCGGCGCTCTCGACTGGAACGAAACTTTCCCTGGGTCACGTGCCGGACACAGTTTGGCTACTACTACGGTCGGGGAGGAGGGGGTGGGTCACGTGCGAGGCTGAGATTTTTGTGCGTCGCTGTCCGATCGACTTTCGTCTGATTTTCGTCCGCGCGCAGGTTCGTGATCGCTTTGTCGGTGGAATTCGCGGTAGATATGAGTCGTTTATTTTGGAACTGGGCTTAGTCAATTTGTCAATTTTTTGTGACGTGCGTATCTTTTGGGTGACAGGCAGAAACAACATTTTTCAGTTAAGTGTGTTCACGATGTTACGGTAATTTTTTACATATTTTAGGAGTTACAATTATAAATATTACGTTGAAAGTGGTCTAAGTTGAGTTTTGGAAAGAAAACACTAATTATCCACACTTAATTATTCACCAAATTGATAACCTATATGTTATTTTATTGAAACACAGACCCTTCAATATGTCAATATAAATGTAAAAGGACTCAGGTCACTTTCTGAATAAACGATTCAATATGTAACGTGGGTGCTTCAGTTTCATTTTAAAGGAAAACTGATGCTTGCAACAGAACATTTTACTTCCACAAAATCTCAAAGAAACACGTACATAATTTATTTTACACTTAGAGTGTATAAACATTAATGTAAACATGCTGGCGAAATGAATTTGCTTGAAGTTGGATTACAGTAGATCCCCTCATTACACGGTAAATATGTTCCTTGTTACATGAATCCATGTCGTTCAAATCACTTAAATTATACAAATATGTATGTATCAGAGATAACAGATACGTGCTTCCTCTAAACAAAATCTGGTTTAATTCCGCAAAGATTTGTATTCTTAAAACCTTTCATCTATTGAATTTAAGTTGAATAAAGAAAATCATACGATATAAATGTGTTTTCGGCCCGTTTAATGTGTATCCCAACTAGAAACAAACTGAGACGAACTCTTCCAAAAATGTTGTTTCCCGTTTGGGAAGCACAAAGATATTCACCCGAAAGATATATCGATTATTAAACCTAAAACGTAATAAAATCACAACATCTGTCCGATTCCTTCAACGTGTTACACGAACAGGATCACAATTTTTCCACCGCCTTCCACGAATCCGTCTCAAACGAACCCGAGTTCTAGGGTTGTCCAATGCATAAGTAACCGAAGTTCGAGCATCACAGAATCGTCCACGTAAAGGTTGACCCCGTGATCGAAAGCGACGTTTCATTACCCGACCGACGAGAATTCTGCGTCGGTCCGCCGTAGTCTTAATTAAATAACGTTTCCCGAAATCGGGGGAAGCCATCCGCGCCGTGACCCAAAACTATTCCGACCTCCCGGCAAGTAGCCTATGCCTCTCGAACTGGCCTACTTCCCAGCCCGCGAGACCTACCCATCCTCGAACGGCCAACCTCCTCCAACCTCGGCTTTCTTCCCGGTCAAGCGAAACAGTGTTTCGTTATTATGACCGCGCAATGCGGGCGGCCGGCACGGAAGACCATCCCTTGGCCGCCTGAAAAGGCTCTGCATCCCTTGCAATATCAGCCGACCGCCCACCGCGATGTTTAATTAATCCGTATCACCGCTCGCCTAATGGAAAGATCCTGCATTCTGTCCACGGACTCCGCATTCGGCCGAGAGAATCGGGCGGAACGCTGGCGCGCAAAAAGATGGCCGATCGGTCGGTAGAATAAACAACCCCCACCCTCCTGGGCCGGGCCCAGAAGAATTTGACAGACGTGTTTCGTAGTCAAGCAGCTGTATTTAATTCGATACTTGGTTGTAAGAGGTGAAAAGGTTAGTTTTGTGATAAAAAGTGATGTGAGGTCGAAAATGTGCATCACGTAGATGAGGGACTCGGAGTTGGGACCTGTTAGGAGTGGGGATGGGTCTTATTCAATTAGGCATGGCGAGGTTGAAGGTGGTGGGGTTAGGGTGCTTGCATGTGGTTTATTACAGTGCTTCAGACGTTCGGTTGAGATCATGACAACGGTTAATATAAAATAATAACAGTAATAATAATAATAATAGCAGTAGTAGTAGTAGCAGTAGTATTAGTAGTAGCAATAGTAGCACTAGTAGCAGTAGTAACAGTAGTAGTAGCAATAATAACAATAATAATAATAATAATATTGGTCACAGTAGTTGTATTAACATTGGGTACTTTTAAGGGATGACGTAACACTCCCCCACTGCCGTATTTTACAAGGAAAAAAATTTCCGGCAGCACATCGCACAGAAGGTTGCCTTTGGAACGACAAAAATTCAGTATGAAAGATTCTCGTCTGTTTTTTTTCGAGAAGGTTTGATCTAGCGACGCGAAGCTGACCGTTGAACGCGTTCTGAGGAACATATCTGGCGGGGTCAGCGATGTTGACGGACCCCCGGAGGAAATTGGCGCAATTAGCCGACGCGGAGCGTAGACGTTGACAAAGTCACTCGCATGACAAAGTCACTGTGCTGCGCACAATGGCATTTGCGGCCGATTGCGCAGGCCATTGTGCCCGCGGCTCTAACGAATGGGGTGCGGAGAAGAAAAAAAAAGCCTATCAAACGAAAGTGGATTACGGATCGCGTAATTTGTCGCTGGTATGGGGATGGCGGACGGGGGGAGCAGGGGGGGGGGACTTTTATTTTTTATCCGCCGTCGGACTGCCGACCGAAACGATTTACGCTCCGCCGCGGACGGAGTGGCTTGTTCTACAAATAGGCCTCGTTAATTGCGCATCGAAATTACTTTGCCGACGCTCAAGATAGGGGAAGGGAATTAAGTGTCGGGAGATTTATCGTTCTTCGCGCTGCAACCGCTTTTTGCTACCTTTTATCGTCGCTGATTTTTCTTGGCCAAGGTCAGTGAAGCCGTTCGGCTTCAAACTGTAACGTTGCGGATGCTTCAGTGGTAAAGCATGCGGAGAATTTGTTTTGAATTTGATCCGTTTGTCGGCCAAATATTTGTTCATTTATATTACCATTTTTCTCGTGCTTTTGTTTTTTTTCGATTAATATAATATTTCGAGCGGTGAACATTTATTAATCCTGTTTTCGATTCTTGTTTTGTAACGGTTTTTCGATTGAATATTCGAAATTATTAATTCGGAACGGAAGGGAGAAATGAGAAAGAACAAACAATTTCTCGTTGATTTTGTCTCATATTATTCAAACTATTGCATTTTTAAAAGGTTTAATACTGCCTTACTACCGTATTTATGTTCTTCGCATTAAATTAACTTAAAGGAAGCTACCATTGCAAAATACTACTCACATAACAAGAATACGAAGTCGTTAGATGTACAACAAAATCATACTGAACATTTCAAATTCCTCCCCAAAATTCTCCTATTCTTCCTCCCAACAACTGTCACACGCTAATTTAGACGTTAAAACCCATAAAAACACCCGTCCGCGTATTTCCCTCCACTCACTCCCGGTTCGTCGCCTACACCCTCCATGAAAGCGACCGTAACCTCACATTCGCACCGTGGCAGTTCGCCTCCCACGCTCCCACCTGTTCCACGCCGATCGAACGATTAAGAAGACGTAACATAACCTCAAACGCGAGACGTGAAAATCGGAATTCGAGTCGCGGCAGTTGCGGAGCGGCGAGAGTGTGTCGTAACGCTCGTGCGGACGTATCGAGTTTTACGCCCTATCGCGGGGTCCAATCCGACCCCTCCCCCCCCTGCGCGCCTGATATCCATTCTCGAGCCATTACTTTGCCGGATCGCTCGCGATCCCGCGGGCAATTTCGCGCGCCGGCAAGATCGTCCGACCTTTATGCCCGCTGTTATTATCCGCAGCGAGCGTTGGTCGCGGGGGCGGAGGCATGAAAAGTAAATTACGGACGGCGCAATTCCCGATAAAGGGTTACGACGGCTTCCTTTACGAGGCGAGCGAACGGGACGCGTCCAATAAGCGGCGCGATCTCGGGACGGCCTGCGAGATGCTCGAACTTTCCACGATCCGCCGCCTGCAAGCTTTATCTTCGATCGTTATCTAGGCTCTCGCGTAAGGTACTGTTTTACATGAGACGCTGTGGACGTAGTACGGTCTTTTGATGGACTTATTTCTTGCCTCGTTGGTCGTTGCTTGGCATCGGTATACAAGTTCGAAATTTGGAATTACCGATTTTTCAGCCGAAAACAACGACTTTGCTTAGGTTTATGTAATGGCATGTGGATGGGTTGTTCGTGTGGCAGTTTGTTTTAGCAGGCTAAATTGAGACAAGCTGTGTAGTTTTAATAGAATGTTTGGTTCTCATTATCGAAGTTATAGGTAAGAATGTGATATTAATAAATGTAAGCATATAATGGTGTTTTCCAATTCTACTTCAATATAGCTATAACAGTTTGAGGTTTCGCGATATGCTGCATGTACGGTTTATGTTCGATCGTTATCTGGGCTGCTGCGCGATACGCTATTTTACATGAGATGTTATGGCTGTGTTACGGTTCTCTGATGGACTTATTTCCCGCTTGCGATTGTTGCTTTTAGTCAGCGGTAACAGTAGACGTTTTGCGTTTAGAATCGGTGGTTAATGTTTTTGGCTGACGATGGCATCTTGCTTAAACTTGTCTTAACGAGGTCAAATTACGCAAGAGAGTTGGTTGAACGCAATCTGCGGTGGTAAGTGTAGTTACGTATAAATGTTTCATAACATTGATGCATGTAAATATATATTAATGGGACGTTATGAACGTGTTATGGGCGTTCGATTGATTGTGAGATCTCGGTCATTTGCAGATGCTGTTCGAACTAAATAATATAGTCTGCACTTTGTATTTATATAACAACACTTCGGATACGGACAGTTTATTTTGAAAGTGGTCTAAGTCCATTTTAAACAAAAGTTGGATATAATATAATTTGTGATTCCTTTCGTGTAAGCTTTTTATTTATGTAATATCTCACCGTTTAAGAAGAATAAACTTACACCACATTCAAAATGAACGATCCAATTGTAGATTTCAAAAATCTTCTCTATAGACCTTATAATGGCTTCTAAACGTGTAATAGCCCCTAAGCTCGCAAAGAAGAGTATTCTAACACAAAATCCATTAAGAATAAACGCTACCATGCATGAAAACCTATTCATATTAATATATGATGTAAAAAAAATATTAATAAATATAATTCAAGTAATATCCCAATAAGCCTGGATTGAACCAGCGAGGGAAGAGACGAAAGACGTACCGAAATCCAAAAAGTGGTAAAATTTCCACCTGTATCAAGGTACATAAGTACGGCTCAATGCGGGGGTTGAAGAGATTACTTTTTCCACCGCCGAGCATAGATTTTCAGCCACCGCCGGGCTCAAGTTGCCAAGCGCTCCCTGACTTTACGCGCCATTAGGATGCGCGTATCAAATTTTTACTTTCATTGCCATTAGCGGGCGAGCCGCGCGGCCGGCATAAAAATCGTTCGCCCGCCAGAAAGCTCATAAATTTCTGCCACCCGGTAAGCCCTCCTTTCATGCTGAACGTTTTAATATCCGCCCGTTACTTCTTATTTTGCCGGCCGAGTGGGCTGCCAAGGCAAACTCTTTGTAAAACTGCACCCTCGCCCCCCCCCCCCCCCGCGGCCTCTCCTCTTTCCCACCTTCGGCCTGCATTATGGCATGCATGCCGACATTATGACGGAATATTGCGGTCCGCGAAGGTGTCCTCAAGTTTCGCGTCGTCGATTCCGGCGAAAAGACGAAAAAAAGAGAGCGAAAATTGCGCGGCTGATCCGAACTTTACGAGGGTTCGCGCTCGTCGATTTTTGTCTCTTTCAACTGTGGCCTTTCTTCGACATTGATCTTTGCGACGGAGGGGTGAGATATTCGGGAAAGAATTGAGGAGGAAGAGAGTCAGGGAGAGATGAGAGTGGAGTTAGAAAGAGCAGAGAATCGAATTTGACGAGAATTCGTGCTTGTCGATTTTTGTTTCCTTCCACTGTGTCCTTTCTTCGACTTCGATTCTCGCGATGAGGTGGTGAGGTCGCGGAGAAAGAACTGAGGAGGAATAGAGTCAGATAGCTATGGAGAGACGAAAGTAAAAGGTAGGAAAGGACAGAGAATCGAATTTGACGAGAATCCGTGCTTGTCGATTTTTGTCTCCTTCCACTGTGTCCTTTCTTCGACTTTGATTTCGGTGACGTAGCTGTGAGAACGTGGGAAAGGATCGAAAAGGAGAAAGAGAAACAGATTCTGTGAGACAGAGGTAGAGAGTGAGAGAGCCAGAAAGAAATAGAAGTAGATTTAGAAAGGGACAGAAAACCGTATTGACAAGAATCGATTCTTGTCGTTTTCGGTTCTTGATTGTGTCTTTTCTTCGACTTCTGTTTTGATAACGAAGTTGACAGAACGTGGGAAAGGTTTAAGAAGGAGAAAGAGCAGAGTGTGTATGAGAGTCAGGGAGAGAAAGAGGGAGAGAACCGAATCTGACAAGAATCCGTGCCCGTCCTCTATCGTTTCTGTCGATTGCTTCCTTTCTTCAACTCTAATTTCGTTAACAAAGTTGAAAGAACGCGGGAATGGAATACCGTAGCAAAGACAGAGAAAGAGAGAAAGAGTCAGCAACAGGACTAGATAGAACCAGAGTTAGAAAAGGACAAAGATCCGAATTTGTCGAGAATTCGCGCTCGTCGTCTTTCGTCTCTGTCGACTATTTTCCTCCGTCCACTTTGACTTTAATAACAAAGTAAATAGAACGTGTAAAAGTACTAAGAGGAGATAGAGAGATAGAAAGAGAACGAGAGTAAGAGAGAGAGAGAAAGAGAGAGATAAAGAAGTAAATAGAAGCATAGAAAATGACAGAGAAAGAGGGTAGACCATTGTCCCGCGATGAAAATCTGTTAAACTCCATCTGCTAAAACCTAAAATAATGTGAGTCCCCTGCCAGGCGTTAATTAGTTCCGGCGGCAGTTTTTTGCCCCTTTCCCGCCCATTGCTTTTTCCACCGACACTCTTTCCATTTCCGTCAGCGTCGGTCGCAATCCGAGAGCCATCTCCATTCGACGATCTCAATTCTTCTCGCCGAGAATATATTGGATCGCCGCCGAACGATGTATGGCCGCAGTGTGTGTTTAACACGATGAACGTCGGGTCAATTTTACATGGGGTGTCCCGATAGTAAGGGCGCGACACAGAGGATTTAGAGGGAAGCTTCGCTTGCCGAGGCAAGAAACGGGGTCGGTCGAACGAAATGTATCGCAACGTCCGTGTAATGAAGACAAAATAATATAAAGGAGTTCGCAACACTATCAATATATGGACCGTTTACTTTGAAATTGGTGTAAGTCCATTTTTAAACGAAAAATAAATATCACGTAAATGAACCGTTCACACCACGTTAATCATATATTATATGATATGTCATTCTTTTTTAAGCATGGAGTTACACCACTTTCAAAGTAGACGGTCCATATCTCACAGTATTGAACAAAGTATCTTCACGGTGTTAATAGCTTTTTGAAATTTTCTTGGGTTAAATTGGAGTCAATATATGATCAGTCTCTTTACTTAATAATGGACGCTTTAATTATTCCCGCAATTAAGTTTCATAAATAGTTAATTTCAGACCTCTTTTACACGGTATTTTATAGCCTCCGACATAATTTATATTTAAATTGTTCTTTTTATGTTCTTCAATGCGTTTATCTACAGGGTAACGTTAATTTTTCCTTGAAGAGGATCCGAATATCTGGGTCGAAACGTAGGTAGGTTAATAATTTAGGAGCAATAATATAGCAGCAAAGATTGTCCTTTCGATCGAAACAGGACTATACATACACCACCTTCAAAATTTAAATCCGCCGTGACGTATACCACTCTAATAAAGTATCTTTATATACGATGTTCTGTTACGATTTATAATGTAAGTTGATCATAACCGCTTAATGGATTTCGAATTGAGAATTTTTTGAACGAATTCTTTGACCATGGATCTGTAGATCCTTGACCTGGCACACTCAATTCATTTCAAATTAGAGATTCACTTTTTACCTGTGTAATTAGCTTACGGCGCTGCAGTCGCATTTCCGTTGGCCGACGCTTGGTAATTGAGTATTATACGAAAAGATTAAGCCGGAGGTTTATTGTAATCCTTTACGCGTTCATCTCCCGATGGAAAAGCTTAAGTTAAGTAAACGCATTCGAACGTTACGAATACATTCGATTCAACTACCTTTTCCTAATATCGTTGCCGCCGAACATGGCGCTTAACATGCTAATTTGTGCAAATTGCATCGAACTTTATTACCATACTTTGCTCGACCGAGGCCATAACAGTCGGCCCTCTATTAAACAAATGCATTCGGCCTGAATATTAGAGATATTATCGATTCGGCCACTTTCGTTAATACTCTCACGATTCGATATTCACGGCGTTTGTTATGCGAGCCTTATCGACTCTTTCCAAGCTTTTATTTAGCTTCGATTGTTAAATCGTTGCCTCGTTACTCTGTCAGCTAATTTCCATACGTTTTCGAACGTGTACTGGAGTTGAAAACTTTGTACGTGTAGCTCCAACGACAAGACAATGTGCTCGTGTCTTCGATCTGAGGATGGCATCAGGAAAGCAGATATCAAACTTACTGTAACGGAAATTATAACGGAAGTTCTCCATGTGGAAAAGTAGGCCTATCGCGATAGAATACGGTATAGCTTCTTTCAAATAGAATAGCTTCTTCGATAGAAAATTTGTATATCGCCGAACCCATCGAGAATACGATAAGTATAGCTTCTTTCAGGATGAATAGTTTCTTCAATAAAAATGTTCGCAACACCAAAACCATCGCGAATACGCTGTAGCTTGTTTCAAAACCGATAGTTTCTCCAATAACAATTTTTTTCACACCAAAGTTTGTCGGAAATACCCTACAGCTTCTTTCAAAACGAATAGTTTCTTTAATACAAATTTCCTCAACATGAAAACCATTGAACATACTCTATGGATTCTATCAAAACCAACAGTTTCTCCATTAAAAATTTCAGTAACACCAAAATTCTCGCGAATACCCTATAGCTTCTTTCAAAACGAATAGTTTCTTTAATAAAGATTTTCTTAACATTAAAACCACCAAGAATACACCATAGCTTCTTTCAAAAAGAATAGATTCGCTAATCAAAATTTCTTTAACGTCAAAACCATCGACAGTTTAGATACACATCTTTCCGCGGATTTTGAGGATAGCGCGCGGGAACGTATCAGTCTTCCGAAAATTCATCCCCTCAAGTGCCGAGCAGCATCTACATAAATAAAGCGTCGACCATATGAGAAATGATTATCCAGAAAGATCATGCCAGTCGTTCCGTCCGTCTCGGCAAATCCGGCGTCTAATAAAGAAGAAAAAACTTCTCGCCCGTCGTCTCGAAACGGCGGCCACGAGAGGATGGAAATAACGTTCGAAAAACGACGCTGCCGCTCGATTATAATTAAAAACTCCGGCGGAAAGTGCGGAGGGCTTGGGGGAAAAAAAATTCAGCCGCTGAATAAATTCGACTGAAAAATTCAGCGTCGCCCGACGCTTTATGTAAACGCCGAGCTGCACTCTCACACGTATACGTACATATGTATCCGCGGGTACGGGCACATACGGGCTCGCATGAGCGTGTACACACTTGCGGCTGGAAAGAACGCGCAAGGCTCGAATTGAAATAATTCAGAAGTCGCAGCCAGTTGCCTTTTCGGCGGCAAATATTTCTGCGACGCCTTTAATAATGCCCGAACAGGGACGAGCGGAGGAGTTAATTAAAATCCGCAATATTCGCCTCTTCGCGGGCAACCGGAAAATTTAGATTCAAATGTTTCACTTAGAAATATCTCGTGCCACGAAGTCCGAGGACGGTAGACTCATGTAGAATGCGGGTGATACGTTTTGTGTAATGGGAAATCGCGTTGTACGGGATATATATTATCGGAATATTTTCAGTCTAGGAATTATCTGGAAAAAGAATTACTTTTAAATAGCAATAACTACGAAAACGACAATATAAACTATCCAAGCGATGAATCTGTTCAACCAAATCCCAGTACTAACAAAAATGTTTGTCTTAGAAGACAAAAATATTGGATCTGAATATTGTCGTTATGTATAAGAAATGTTAAGCGAATGTTCTGAAAATATCAACTAAATATCAGTCATTATATTAGCTAAGTAGGCATACAGTAGAAATTTGGAAAGATATATTTATTATTTAAATAACATTGAATAGTATTGAAATTTAAAAAAGAACATGTGAACAGCTAAAACTATTTTATATCTTGATAAATATATTTCTCCGTAATCTGAACTAAATATCGATACGTACGTATTCATTACTCGATACTACCAGGGACATTAACAGAACGGCGTCGTTGGAAATTATTTCTCAATACTTTGAATAGTGAGTAAATGTCCAATTACGAAATACTTTTATTTTAATTTAAAGACGAACAAAATATCTTTTATATCTTTAAATATGTGTATGTATTATTATTTCCCTTATAAATTGTCATTTTTTAAGCTGTCATCGTCACTGCTCCTACAAGTACTTAAACTTTTGCTTTTCTAAACAGAAAATCAGAAACAACGTGAAAACGATATCTGACGCATTATACAGGACTGTTTATCGCGCTGTATGAGACCTACTCTCAAATTTTTCATCGGATTATAGAAATTCGTGTTACACGAGAGTCCACTGTGCTCGCCAACAGAGTTGCCACGTTTCGCGCGAGAGGCTCCAAATTACAAGGAAAGTTTCTCGACATTCTCTCTTTTTCCATTACTTGCCGCTTGTTTCACTCTTGGCAGCCAAACGCATCTTCTCCCGACGGAGCGTCGTGCGTAACGGCTTATCTTTTTGTCCCGCGACATTTCTTCCCCGTACTTCCGTCGCTTCCGGCGGGGAATGGAAGATGGCCGGACCCTTTGAAATTCCGTCGTTACCCTCGAAGGTTGGCCGTGAGCTCGCTATCATGACGTCGCTTTACGAGCATCGGGCCGGCCTGTTTACGGCCCGCTAAGGACCGGAAGTAACTGGCAGTCGAGTCGGCGGCGAAATGTTTCGCGTGCGATCATTTGTTGCGAACGCGAGGCGGAACCTTCCGGCGAAATGTGCGAAGGTACGGCGAAGGTTCGCCTTTATGCGAATCATATTTCTGCCTCCGGAACAGAGGCATCGGATGCGGACGATACAGTTTTCTATCGTCGTTACACCGGAGACGTTGTTACGCGGTATGCGAAGAATCTCGGTTATTCCTACGCTGGCCGTCCCCTTGCTCCGCTGACTTCGGACTAACAATAAGTTGGCTGTAAAAATTGCTTTGAGGACGTCTCTTATTAAAATTCCACTCACGCGACGGAAGTTTCGACTGCGACGCTTAATATAGGAAGGCCAAATGATTGGCGTATGGATTTTGCAGAGTGGCAAGTTGAAATGTTGGTAATAGATAATGAGCAGATGGATACGTTTCGTATTTATTTAGTTAACTATTGTGTTTTTAGGCGAATTCGGTCAGTGTTACGCTTGTAACCGCTAAACTTCAATGATTTTTAACTGAAAAACATAAACTTTAAGTAATCTAGTTGAAGATTTAAAGATAGTCATTTAACATATTAAAGTTGAAAGAAGAGAAAACAATTTATATAACTGTTTTATCTGTTTATATTTAACTATTGAGATTATGATAGATTTGAAGATAACTATTATTTTGAAAATCGAACTTGGACAATACAAGTTGGACTATCCTAAGCTAAGATACTCCTTAATAGAGATTTAGAAAGGGGAAACGATATGAAATAAAACTCATACTTTTAAACAAAAAATGCACATTAATCAACAACGTTTCACCTTGTTCCGGAGTTTAAATGGACTAATACCAAATGCCAAAAAAAAATATTAAAACACTCACAGAAGTTCTTACAAAAATTATGTCGCTGTTTATGCTTGAAAACCGAAAATACTTTCTTGCCAACTCAATATATAGTCATACAGCTACTGAGTAACATGCCAAGAACTGGGCTGAATGGAACAAGAACAGGAATAAAACTGTACGGACGGAAATGATACTGGTGAGTCGTTAAGCAACGTCGCCGTGATTGGAAAGATTGTTACTGCGAAGTCTACGAGAGCAACTGATCAATAACGTCTTTACATTGTCGGACATTTTGTCGATGGAACGAGCTAACTTTCCCTTCCGATACCAATTTTGTTCACCGACGCGAACAAGGCATCGGCTTGATGGGGAATATCAATATGAAGTGTATTGTTACGGTGAAACTTAAGAGTAACAAGTTGAGAATAATGGGCCGTGGAATGGTTTCAAACTCTTTTCGGCTAATCAACTGAAAGTCGACTATATCGTTGTACCGCTGCAGAATGATTAAAGTAAGATCGTAAAAACAACGAGAGGGAGTTCCAAACTTTCCTCATTGAAAATTGAGGTAATGGAAACGTTCTATTCACGCAACTCTCTTTGAACGTTTACTCTCCGCGCCAGACGATCGCGAAACGTTGCTGGGAAATTCGAGAGGAATTAAATGGACCGAATATATGGGCACGTGGTTACAAAAAATGTAAGAGTTACACACGCTCTTTAAGCAACGGACCAGAGCTAAGTTGGTAACCATTTTCTACCGGAAATGGTATTATACTCAGTGCAGACATGTGCCGCATTATTGCGAGTTTGATATTCACATTATACCAATATCTCCCGAAAACTAAATCAATACCAACCAAATATGTCTATATGAAGCTTAAATCCGTCGTCTCCGAAAACAATGCAGCAAAACAACCCCCACCCCAAAATCGAATCGCCGGCAGAACCGCAATTTCTCCCGAACATTTCCTCCCAATATCCCATAAACACGAAACATTTCTGTACTGTCCAAGAAATCTCCGTACAAATAAATACATAATAATATTACATAATAAAATGTAATTGTCATAATTAACAAAGCTAATTCTTCGACTACCTCCGGCAAATTAATTGAACACAACGAAAGATATCGACATAAAGCTTGACCGCTTCACCTCCTAAAAAAGTAACATCAAAACAACCCCCACGAGCCCCTTTACCGCCATTTCTGCCGTTTACCCTCAGCATTCCACAATCACGAAACATTTCTGCACACTCCAATAACTGGCTAAAAAACCAAATGTATCATTCCATAAAGTGTAAGTCACACAGCTAGCAATAGTAATAACAACACTAATTTTCCAACCCTTACCTTCCGAGAACTAAATCAATCAAACATATCTACATAAAACTTGAGACCACCTCTTAAAATCAAATTTTCCAACCCTCCCTCTCAAAAACTAAATCAATCTCAAACGCATCTACATAGACCTCGAAACCTCCTCCTAAAAACAAATTTTCCCACCACTCCCTCCCCGAATGAACGTCCGAAACATATTCGCATAAAGCTCAACCCCTCTCAAAATCGACAGATGAAAACAACCCCCACCCCTCTCTCCCGCCCATCACTCCACTCTCGTCCGACAATGCCGTAAAGCCCGTTCCGTAACCGGGCAGGAACAATTAATCGTGCGCAGGCACGCAACGTAGGCGTACTCGCGCGCGTACGCTCGCGTTAGTGCCAATTATCGAGCGGCAAGTTTCCCCGAGCATTCACCCACTCGTCCCACTCATTATGCCCGACATTACATCGATCGCAGCGCCTCCTGCGCTCTCCTTGCATCCGCATTCTTAAAGCCATCCTAACGAGGCCACGCCGCTGGAAATTGGAGCGTGAACCTCGATCCCCCCACTCTTCCTCCTTCCTCCGCCCCCCCCCCCCCCACTCCTCCACCCACTCCTCCACCCACTCCGCCTCAATTTTCGTTTGCCCGGCGAACGAACGATCGGCCGAAACTTATTTCAATCAGCGAACGTTCACGATCGTCTCCGAGGGTCCTCCGTAATGACGAGTAAGGATGCGACGTTCCGGAGACGCGCGGAGCTTGCGAAAGGGAAGAGAGGTGGGGGTGGAATTTGATTAGGATATGCAGCGCGGAGTTCGGCGGTCCAACATGGCGGCCGAAAACTGCATGGCGGTCGTTAAGGGTGTCCATCATTTTTTCCGAGCGTCGGCCGCATTTGTAGCCTGTCCTCGGCTCTCCTTTTTTTCGGCCACCCCCGCCCCCTTTTCTCAGTTGGACTCCCGAGCCTTTTTTCCCCTACCTGTTTTGTCAGCGCCGCTACACAGTGTCGCGAATTTGTAAACTGGCCCCCTGAGTGTGTGGGATGTGTACGTGAGGGAGGCGAGTGTTTTTCCGTCACTTTCTCAGGTTCTGTGCTGTTGCTTTTTAGGTTCGTTTTTTCTCTCCCTCTCTCTATTGCTCTCTCTCTCTCTTGCTCTTTCTCTCTCTCTACTTTTTTTGTCTTTCGCCTTGCCCGGCTTTGCCGAGCGCTGTACAAACCTGGCCAGTCGACGTGCGCGCGTCTTTCTATCGTTTTCTCGGCTTCCGCGGTTTATTTTATTCCGCGGCCTTTCCCATTTTCACGCGGCGTGGCTTGTAAACCGGATATTCGGCGCGGCTTGTCTCTCCATCGCTCCCCTTCCGGGCGCCATTCTGCCATTCGGCTAGTTTTCTTTCGGATCGTGGAAGCGAATTTAGAAATTGGCTTCCGCGTACGAATTCCTTTGATTTACACGGTGCTTTATTTGCACGATTGCACTGTTAGTCGGGTTTTTAATTTAATCTAAAAATGGGCATGTACCATTTTGTATGTGTAATACAAAGTTTCTGTTCATGTGATTTAGTGCAGTAAATTGGTAGCGGCAGAAAGGTGTACATAATTGTGTTTTCATATACGATATTTTTAAAAGCTTCATATTTTTGGGTATTGATATACGATTATAGCCTTTGCTGCATTTTTATGACTTTATATCATTTTTAGGGGTTTTACTGTTACGTATGTCCATATGTTTCCTCATTTTTCCTATACACCGTCTACAAAAGTGATAGCAGTAATTGAATTTTTGGTTAAAGTTTTTATTTAGGTATGTTTCTTGTTTCTATGCATAACATGAATTGCACACACGTACTTCTATATTTTTGACATTGTAGGAATAGACCATTATCTTCATGCTATCTTACGATGTAGGTATTTAGTCTCATCTTATGTGGACATATTCGACTGAATTTTGTACTTTTTTGATGTACACGGTTTTCTAAGAAAACTTCAGTGTTAATCGGGGAATACATGTATTCTTTCATGTGTACTTCATTCACTTGCCGTCCTGTACTTTCACTCTATTGTCGTGGGCGGACTTTATTCGTTTCCTCATTAAATTCACGGATTTACGAGCTCATACGTAGGAATGTGTGTCATCACTTTGTCAAGTACGAAATTCTAGTTCGCATTTTACGTTCCTTTACCCAACCATTCCTGTCTTACAAGCCTGAATCTCGAAATTGACTCGGTTGCGTACTAGTTTTCCGCAACATTGTATGTGTTTACCGTCGGTTTTTCCTCGGTCTGCCTACTTTATTTTATCAACCGCCCGCTTCCACCTCTGCTTTACACGGTCGAGTTTATAAAGTGGCTTCCAGGTACACTCTCACACCGCCGCATCTGTGTATCTTTCCATCGTTCCCTTATTTCGCTTTATTTTACTCTCCGCCATTCTCCCCGCTTTACGCACGCGAATTCATAAACTGCCTTCGCGTCCAGTGCAGGCAACCTAAAAAAAAACCGTCTGCATCTACGTGTTCGTATTCCATCGTTTCCTCCAGCTGCCACACTTTCATTCCCTAATTTTTGCACTTCGCACACTCGGAATTACAACCTCGTGTACAGGCTAACAGTATCTTTCAGAGATCTACAAGCTTTGCGCCCAAAAATTACGTGGGATCTTAATGCGTGTGTGTGAGAGCAGCTGCTTTGCATATGGCATTTGTTTGTAGCTGAGAGTGAAAATGTGTGTGCAATGAACAAATGGAAAGTGCGGGTGAGGCTAGTTCATCTTCGGACAGTGTGAAAGAAGCATCCGTGTTGTACGGGTGGCCCTCCTATAACACGATAGATACGTTTCTAGAAAATGCCGTGTTGTATGAGAGCCAGAACAGGTAGAAAAAGGGGGTTACGTTTTGAGAATAAATCAAAAACAAACATTTGTTTCTAATTTTATACAAGGAACTTAATTTCGTAAAATATGTACATGTTTGTGTAACAGTAAACGAAAAGTAAATATAATATTTTAATTTAATGTAACCTTAATTTAATAAATTTCTTCCTCATTACTACCACCTATAATCAAAGCAAAATATTTTTTTGGCAGAACGATATCGCCAACGATGTAACATCGGGATAGACTTACAAATGAGTAAATTCTAATTTATTCCTATATTTTTATGTAGAGGCACTAAAGTGAATTTTTCCTTTCCATCCTGATTTTACTGTAATTTATTTTTCAACTATGTTGGCCAAAATTTATGTTAACCAGTACTGTAGAAGTACAGCGTTGCACAAAGATTTTCACAATTTTCTGATCGTGTTAGAGCAAAACCGTGTTGTAAGATGGCTATCTGTACTGAGTCATCTTTACTCTGCAATTACATAAAATCCCACAATTATATTTCGCTTCCTCACCCCTTAGCCCCCCTAAAAAGATCCAGTTCGCGGTACGTAAAGGTTACAAGTCGATAGCTTCACGCGCGGAATATGAATCAGTCGGAAGCGTTCGCGACAAAAGGCTCGCCAACATTACAGCTCCGCGCGTAAAATCCACCCTGTCGCCAGTTCGTGCCTCGGAAAACGTTCGACGGATTTCTCGAACTCTCACTGAACACCCCTCCCCCTCTTCACGAGTTCAACGATCGACGACAGGCCTGAATTCCATTTATTCGACTCTGCCAATTATTCATTTCGCATAGCTTACGTAACAACGGTGCCTCTTACGTCTCTTGCGTAACATTCCGAGTTGTAAACAGTTCAGTCCTCGGTAGGTCAAGTACGAATCGGATGTAAGTGTCCCGTTCCTTCTCAAGGTCGTTTCAATGAGGCGAAGACAGTCGATAAAACAATTGGCCGGGAAATTCACGGCACGTTCGACGAGTTTGCGCAGATCGGGCCAGCTTCGTGTAACAGTGGACAGAAACGTGCGTTCCCGGGAATAATGTTGTAACGCGCCGGGACGCGGAATGGTTTTCATTATAATTTAATGAGGTTAATTAGGTGGAGTCCGGAGTCCATTGTGCCAGCAGCTTTTGGGCGAATGTTTGTTGGGGGAGGATTGATCGGTTTGTTTTTCTGCTCTTCTCTGTCGCGACTTCTTGCTTACGTTCCGTTTGCTTTGGTGTAGTTTAGTATAGTGAAAGAGAGAAAGAGAGAGAGAGAGAGAGAGAGAGAGAGAGAGAGAGAAAGAGGAGGGGGTGATTATGCTGTACATATTATGGCAAATCCACTTGCTGCTCGCCTACTGAATCAACGCGGTCATTAGGCTTGTAAATTAGTGTTATCCAGAGTGCAACGAACTCTATTATCATTTTCACCGTAACTGATTTAGTTGCATGAAAACCGCACGCGTTGGATTGGAAAAGTTATGTATCAAATGTCAGGATAAATGTTTTTCACCCGAAGTATGTTGTTCATTTGTTTATAGTGGTTGGAATTTATTAACTGTACGCCGCAGTCGTTATTTTACACGCTCTACCATAATTAGAGTTATAGATGGTTAACTTTGATGCTTTAAATGAGATTTGAATGTGAAAAATGCCAGTCATAAATCGGCGTATCGTCCGAACCAAATCCGGTTGATCCCGTTAAGTTCATCACTTATTTGCATTTCGATATCGATATTTTCCGATTTCACGCTTGGGAAAATATTTCGCTGAACCTAAAAAAAATAGGAATTATAGAGTATGAAGTTCCACGCTACTGGGCATATATCGACCAAAACAACATTTCAGCTTCCATCGGTGGAGCTAAAAAGTGAAAGAGATCAGCTACAAATCAGCCTGTTATCGAAACGAATTTCAGCAGATGACGTTAAATTCGTCGTTAATTTGCATTTTGAGGTCGCTGATATCATACAGCAGAAGCTGTTTTATAGTCTTAGCATAAACTGAGATTACAAAAGAGCACTTGCGCCCAATCGATACATTTCACCTAGTAAGATTCGGCAGTGGAAGAAGTCAACGCTGAATCAGCCTGCCATCCCAGCAAAACCCAGTCAATTTTACTGAATTTATTATTAACTTGTATGTAGATTAATATCCATCAGAAATTGTTTCACGCTCTCAAGAAACAAGTAGTAGAGTTCGAAAGTGATAAAAATCAGTGTCAAATCAGCCTGTTATCCCAACGAAGCCCAACAGATCCTATTTGATGTTTCATTTACACAAATATACAGCATTCCTCGACTTTACTCTCCCGAAAATTGCCTCACGCTCTCAAGAAACAAGTAGTAGAGTTCGAAAGTGAAAGAAGCCAATCTTATATCGGCCTATTATCCCAACGGAGTCAAACAGATTCCACTCAATTCTTAGTTAATCTAAATGTACGACATTCTTCGACTTCACTTTTCCGAAATTACCTCACGCTCTCAAGAATCAAGTAGAACAGCCCAAAAGTGATAGATGTCAGTGTCAGATCAGCCCCTAACCCCAGCGAAGGCGAACAGATCCTATTCAATTCTTCGTTAACTTCAACATACAACGTTCCACCACTCAACGTTCACCACGAAGCAACTTAGAAGACATCGAAAGTGAAAGAAGTCAGCGTCAAATCAGCCCGTTATCCCGTCGAAGCCGAACGGATCCTATTCAATTCTTCGTTAACTTCAATATACAACGTTCCTTGACTCCACGCTCTCGAAATCGCCTCAATCTACCACGAAGCAACTTAGAAGACATCGAAAGTGAAAGAAGTCAGCGTCAAATCAGCCCGTTATCCCGTCGAACCCCAACGGATCCCGTTAACCGGCTGACGAACGGCGGGGCCGAATTGGATCGAATGGGAGCGAAATCGGTTCGGCACGAAAGTCTCGCTCGCTAACGAACGGCGAGGCTTAAAACAAGAGTGTTCATAATGCAATAAGACTCGCATTTCGAGCCCGAGCTGGCCTGATTGAATTGGCCCGGCTGCACTCCGGCACGTTCGTTACTCGACGTTCGATCGAAACTTAATTTCGAAACGGGCGCCGACCGCTCCCGGCAGAAGACGGGACCGACGATCGGACGGCCATCCTTTATCGGGACTCTGCGAGGCGCACGGCAAGAGTGGGAACAGGAGGAGGGGTGGGAAGGAAGAGGTTGTAGGTGGTAGGAGGAGGTTGGAGGAGACAGGAGGAGGCAGGAGAGGGTCGGAAGATGGAAGAGAAGCGAAGAGACGGATCGGGGAAGAGATCGTTCGGAAAAGGACGTCGCGCCGGCTCGAAGAAGGGAACGAGGGTGAAAGGTGACCCAGTTACCGGAGGCTGGCTCCGAGGGAGTGGGCTGTCCCTGGTGTCACTGCTTCCTGGCCCGGCGTGACCCGGATTCACCTGATCTTTACTCTGCGCCGCATCTTCCTCCCGCAAATGTATCGCTCGCTCGGTAGGGTGTGTTGTGGTTTGCGGTAGGAAAATGAGGTGGTTGAAAAAAAAAGGGTTGTTAATGTATAGTTGAGAGCTAATTACGCGCTTAGTAGGACCTGGATTGATTTGCTGTCCTGTTTGCGTTGCATCTTATTCGCGTAAACGTATTGCTGATCCGGTAGGGTGTGTTGTGGCATGCGGTAGGAGAATGTAGTTGAAAAAAAAGGATTATTAATGTATAGTTAAGAGCTAATTACGTACTTAGTAAGACTTGGATTGATTTGCTGTTCTGTATGTGTTACATCTTACTCGCGTAAATGTATTGCTGGTTCGGTAGGGTATGTTATGGGATGCGGTGGAAAAAGGTTTGTTAATGTGTGGTTAAAATGCATTTTTCTCAAAAAAAAAGAATTATTAGTGTCCTAAGATACTTGATAAGAGTTTGTGCAAGAGTACGTAGAATTAATAATACATAGTTCATAACTAATTATTTATCTCATAACACATGGATTCTCTTGATTGTTGACCTGTGTTGCGTTCTTCGCGTTGATCTATCTTTAACTTGGTTAATTAGATGGTTTGCGGATTGTAGTGCGAAAGCCCACGGATTAAAAAAAGCTTAGTTTGCATAGTCAATAACTTGTTGTTGAGTCGAACTCGAGTTGAACTAACTTGATCTTTACTCTGCGCTGCATATTTCTTGCACAAACCTATTAACCTACTAGACTCTTTATTCGGACACTGTAAAATCTGATGGAAGAGTCCATAGCTTGTAAAAACGATTATTAATTCATAGTTAATAATTAATAGTACGTTGTGTATGGCCCTGATTAACCTGTTCTCCACTTTGCAACGCATTTCCCCTCGAAAAACTTATTCCGAATCTACTGATTGTGAGTCGCAAAGGTGTTGTGCGAAATGATAATAACAATTACAGTCTGACAGAGAGTATCGAAAGGATATTGATTTATCAACATTTCGATAATAATTATTGTTACACCAGGGTGACCCGAATTTCGTCCGACACATGCGCAGTCTCGCGCAAAACTTGCGCCAACCTGTTAGAGTGCCCGTGAGAAGTAATCTGGAATATGGAGATAAAATGCGTGGGTCGATGTTTGAGCGAGCTGGGGAAAGATATTGGATTATCAGCGAGCAGTTAACAGCTGCCATTGTGCCAGCTACGATTCACACAGTCCTTACCCGCCCATGCAAACCTTCTGCCAACCTACTACACCTTGAATCAGCAGTAGAAACAATTTGAGACGTTACGATCATAGGCTCGGATCCGTGAGAGGGTAGTAAAAAGGTATTGGTTCTCTAATACATATTGTACATTCACCTAGTTTCACCTGATCTTTACCGTTCACCTTCTCGAGCAAACCTTTTACCGAGCTGCCAACCTTCGAAGCCTGACGTGCCGGAATACCTGCGGAGATAATCTGGGCTCTGATGGCAAAGTGTGTGGGCTGATGCCTGAGAGGGCAGTAAAAAGATATTGGCTTATCAATATGCAGTTAATGGCTGATGTTATGCCAGGCGTGACCCAGTTTGACCTGATCTTTACCCATTCGCTTCCGCTTTATAACGTAAGCCTTCGCAGGACCTCCTGTAATCCCTCTGTTGTTCGACGCGGTAGTTTGCGTACAATAATAGTCCGGGATGCGGTAACAAAATGTGCAGCTTCGTATCGGTGAGGTCAGCGAAAAGGTATTAGCATACCGGCGTTCTGTTAATGACTAATGTTGCACAAGGTATGACCTACATCCTACGAACCTTTTAATCACCCGCTCTCTCTATTCCGTAAAACTCTTTGCCTGCCGGACGCCTCTCGAAATTCAAATACGTACAAATTTCGGAATGTGCAGCTCGCGATGGTTTCGAAATTATTGCTCGTTCTAGGTTTCTGTACACAGGTGGTTCTCTTACAACACGGCATCCTATAACACGCTTTCAAAATTGCCGAAAGCTTTGTACAACGCTGTACTTCTGCAGCACTGGAAAACGTGATTTTGGTTTAATTCAAAAAGCGAATTACCTTAAAATAATGGCGGGAAGGAATAGTGAACTACAGTGAATTTACATGAAAATATACGAATAAATTATAATTTACTCATTTACAGCTCTGTTACGTTGGCGTTTTTGTTCAACTGAAAATACGTCCTCATTTAATTCTACTGAATACTAATGAGGAGGAAATTTAATAAATTAAGGTTGCATTGTATGACAATAATATTTTTCTGTTTCTACGTGTCATACATACGTTTACATTTAAAACACGAAGTTGCTTATATGGAATGAAAAAAACAAAAATAAAAAGTTTTTAATAAGTTTTCTGCTATTGACTCTCTCTTTGACTACTGACTTGACTCTTTCTACTGACTCTGGGTCTCATATAACACGGTTTTACACAACAAGGCATTTTTTAGGAACCCATCTAACCTATTATAAGAGCTCTATACATAGATCCATCGAATCATATTCTGTATATTGTAGAAAAAGAGACAAATTCATCACATTATACAGCACCATTCAAACTGCTACTCATCAAACTCCTCCCAGCTTGACTCCATCCACCAAGCTCGTTTTGTACCAACCTCCCTACCTCCGAACGAACGAATCGATCGAAAGCGATTATCCGAAAGAATCCCAACCCTTAAAAGTGAGAGATCCCCCCAGAAAGTAACCGTTCTCAGTCCCGACTCCCGGACTCCGTTCGGTTATCTCCCGCTGACAGTCGGCCGCGGTCCAATAACGAAAAGTATAACTTCCGGCTCCTATACACCATTGACCCACTTCCGCTCGTCATCAAATTTCCCCGTTCCTTTAATTCATTATTTCGCTCAAGGACGTCGGGATGAAAGGGCAGTCGGGCAAACTTGAACCGGCCATTCCGTGCTTTCTCCTTCTCGACCCACCCCCATCCTTCCACTTTGTTCCGGGGGGCCAGGTAGAGGGCTCGGAAGGGGGTTGGAAGGGGGTTGGGAGAGGGTAGAAATTGAAATTGCGTGTACTTTGGCCCCGATCGCGAGGGATGCATTCCGGCAATGAAATTGCTCCGACCTCGGCCTGCCTCGCGCGAAGCTTTCTCAGCAAACAATCGTCGAAGGCAGCCGGCGACGAACGGTTATCCCACCCGGTGACATAATTGAATTTCTTGCCGGCGGCGAGCTGCCAGTGTTATTCCGGCGTCCCGCTCGATCTGGCTTCTCGTTAATCGGAGTCTGAAGAGGCCTACCGGAGGCCCGCGAAGAGTTTCCGGTCAGTGGACTCGGTTACTTTCTCGCAAGGCTCCGAGCTGTTGACAGCGCAAGGGAAGGAAGTTCGGTGGCGGTGGCTGAGAAGACAAGGTCAGTTCATGCGACGTGTCAATACTAATGGGCATTGACTGGACCGTTTATTTTGAACTTGGTTTATTCCATTTAAAAAAAAAATTAAATGTTAGAGAAATAAACCGTTTACACCACGTTAATCATAAATTGTACATCTCATTTTTTTTAATAATCACATAAATAAAATTTCGCACTACATTAGTCATGAATTATATGATATCTCATTTTTTTTTTAAATAGGGTATTACACCACTTTCAAGATAAACGGTCCAACTTATACTGATATATTGACTAAATAATATTTTGCTTCTGGTTCTTGTAGTCGATATTGATGTAATGACGATAACTGAATATATTCATTTCTAGGTGTGGGATCAGTTGAATTGGGTGGAATCGATGAATTGAGTCCAATTGGACAACTTTTTAAATGTTGAAGTTCTTATTTCGTTCCAGACCTTTATTACAAAAACACCCAAATAATTCAATTTCTATCTAACCTAAAATCCAAGAAAGATTAAATTGCCTAACTTAAGTTAGATTCTATAAAGGCAAATTTTTAAATTGTGTAGCACTAAATCTCGTTCGAATTTTTCAACACAGTATCAGAAGTACTGGAAGCTTGGTTACGGTGACTGAGGATTCAAGGTCACACGATCAAGGATGTGTATACGAATTCTCGACGACTGATCCGACCTGTTAGAGTCGCCGATCCCGGGCGCAGAATACGTTCTTCGTTTTCGTTTCGCGGGGTGACACTTGAGAAATGTGTGTCGCGCGTTTGTTGACAGTGCGTATTGATTCGAGGCCACGTCAACATGATTTCCACGGCTTATCGCGGACCGGCGTCGGTACACGTAAACGTTTCCGGGTTCCGGTGTGCGTGAGGGGGGTGGAATGGGTGGGATTGGGCGGATTGGGAGGGGTGGGTTGTACACGCGCGGATACATCTGCCGATACTTCCTACATCCGGTAACTGCGGTAGGAATTAATTGACAGCCGACGGCGCATCGGTTGGGTCGTTTTTCCGACCAAATTTCGAAAGGGTGAAATTAAATGGGGGACGGGTTCGGTTTTATCGGGTTTCAGCAAGGGGTAGGTGCAAAGAATTCAGTATTAAGGCTAAAATTTATTTGGAAAGCGTTAATGAAGTGGAGAAGGCAAATTTTGGATGGACCGTTGATTTTGGAAGAAGGTAATAGAAAAAAGCAATGTTCAATCAAATATGAGAAGGTCTGGATATTTTGGCGCGAATATATGTGCCAAATTACACATCGCGGTAGGAATTAATTTTCTGATTTTAATAAATTGAGTAGACAAAAGAACTAGTACCGAAAAAGAACTTGATTTCAGTCTGAGCCGATCATTTTTTCAATTACCTCGCTGATGAAGACGAACGGACAACTTTGAACGTGGACAGCTTTCGAGTTGCGCACACGGGCGGGCAAGAGAAATATTTCGGACGACGTCCGCGATATTCCGCGTCGCAAATTGAAACATCCGTATACCTTTCGCAATCTGGCGGATCCTCATAATTAACTCTACTGTGTCTAACCCAGTTAGCGCGAATAATCAAGCTGCCGCCGGTGCGCCAATAAATTCAGCCACCACGGTGCGTCAGTCAAATTCCTGCTAATTAACGAACCTGCCACGCCATTCGACATTCGTCCACCGTCCCATAATCGCGAGACGCCCGACGTCCCGTCCATCTTGGAAACAGTCGAAAAACGTCGCCTGGCCCGATTAAGCTCGAAACCGTCCCTCCCAAAGCTTCATGCGGGCGACTGGGCGGATTCAATTCGAAACTCAATTATCCCGATAATTTTCCCGCGATAAACGAATCTATTCCCGAAGCAGTCACCGTGTAACGCGCAATTAATACGACACTCCGGCGTCAAGAATTCCAATTTCCGACCGTATACAACATTTATCGACTCCGCACTCCCGAAATTGCCTCACGCTCTCAAGAAACGGTAGAACAGTTCGAAAGTGAAAGAAATCATTGTTCAATCGGCCTGTCATCCTAGGGGAGCCTAACGGATTCTGTTGACTTCATTAATTTAAATATACGACATTTGTCCATTTACATCTCCCGAAATTGCGTCACGCTCTCAAGAAATAAGTAGTAGAGTTCAAAAGTGGAAGAAGTCAGTGTCAAATCAGCCCCTTATCCCAGCGAAGCCCAACAGACCGTATTCAATTCTTCATTAATTTAAATATACAACATTCTTCGACTTCACTCTTCCGAAATTACCTTTCGCTCTCAAGAAACAAAGTAGAAGAGTTCAAAAGTGAAAAAAATCAGTGTCAAATCAGCCCTTCATCCCAATGATGTCCAACAGACCCTATTCAATTCTCCGTTAATTGAAATATACAACATTCGTCGACTTCACTCTTCCGAAATTACCTTTCGCTCTCAAGAAACAAAGCAGAAGAGTTCAAAAGTGAAAGAAGTCAGTGTCGAATCAGCCCCTTATCCCAATGAAGCCTAACAGATCCTATTAATATCTTCATTAAATCAATTGTACAGCATTCCTTGACTCCACGCTCCAGAAATCGACCCACGCTCTCAAAAAGCAAGTAGTAGAGTCCGAAAGTGAAAGAAGTCAGTGTCGAATCAGCCCCTTACCCCGGCGAATCTATTCCCGAAGCACTCGACGTGTAACGCGCAATTAATACGACACTCCGCCGTCAATGATGAATTCCAATTTCCGTCCATTGACAAGTCTCTCGATACATTTCGACTTTCGTCCCTTTCGGTATCCCGATCATTCCTCGAACCGCCGTCGTAATTCAATTCCTCGTTAACGATAAATCCGTGCCCGTCGCTCGGAATGCGAATTGGGAAAGTGTTAATTAGCGAGATTCAAGATGACTTTCGTCCGACTGCCACAGTTTTCTCGAGACAAACGAAACTGTCCGAAGTCCTGCGATTGTAACTCCCGATTCGAATCACGTTCCCTGCATCGATGACAGACTTCGGCGTCTGTCCGCCATTGTCCCATTAACGGATCTTACTGCCAATGAGAAGTTCGGTCCAGTGATCTTTATCAAGACAGAGCCAGGCAAGTACATCGATGTAACTCGAAATTGGAAACGCTGTCAATAATAAATCTCGCCCGAAGTCGCTGATCGACGAAGCGGAGAGAATTCGGCCTCGCGCGGGCGGCCATTGGCGATTTATTAATCATTAGCGGGACACGAGCTGGGAGGAAAGGAAAGTTCGTAATTACGGGATGTCCGGGGGGGGAGGGGGGCTGAACAAGATGGGAAGGACGGACAGACGACGCGGACTGAAACGCGGAATGTTACAAACGCAACGTCGATACCTGGCCCCGTGGATTTCAGCCTTTGATCCGAGTATTAGCGTCGCTCGCCGTGTGGGTGACAAGTACGTGTGTGGCAGGCACACGCGGGGAGTGAACATGGCAGAGGACACGTACTGCCTCTATGCTAACGACGTCCCGGCTGACGTCGATGCAACCGGTACGGACGACCAAATTCACTGGAATTCGACTACATTTTCTTAACCTGCTTCGAGCGGCTGGAAGCTGGGTTAGTTGGTTGGATTCGAGTTAATGAAATGTGTTTGATTTTGTAGGGTCATTACTTGGTTCAGGATAAATTTGTATCAGTTTTGGTTATTACGCTTAATCTCAATACAACCGAATCCACTAATAAAATTCACTGGTTTCGACTATATTGTTTTAATCTGGTTTGGATGGCTGAAAGTCGGTGCGATTCAAGTCGGTGAAATGGGTTTGGTTGTGGGATGGTTAATTTTTTCGTTAATAATCGGTATGTATGTTCTAAGTTTTCTTAACTTGCCTCCGTTTGGTACACGTCGAGTTAATTGGTTCAATGCAAGTCGAGATATACGTTTAATTGTGGGATGATTTAATTTTTCAGATTTATTATTATCATATATTATTCATTTGGTTATCATGATTAATGTTGATGCAATAAGGATGTCAGAAGATATTCGCCAAGTTTGATTACGTTTCATATTCAATTTTAGATTTCTACAAATCGGGTCAACTGGTTCGTTTGAAGTCGGATTCAAAGTAGGTTCATTACTTGATTGAAGATAGGTATACAAATTAGTTTTCGTAATTGTTATTGATGTTAATGTAATGAGGCTGACATCGGGTAATCGTTTAGGTTGTGTGAGTTTATAAAAAATGTATGTTGTATATACCTGTGTCGTATATACTAGTTTTGGTTCTCACAATTGATGTTGACGTAATAAGGACGGCAGTTGGGATTCACCTGAATCAATAAAATTATCACACTCGGTTTCACAGTTCTGGACGTTAAGTCAATTAATTAGAATAAAGTCGAATAAATAAGTTGATTGGGCAATTTTAAAAATTTTGAAGTCCTTATTTCGATCCAGACTTTTATTATAAAAATAACCTAGTTTCTATCTTCACTAAAATTCAAGGAAGATTAAATTGTGGAAGGTGTTAACATTTTCTGCTTGATTTCAGCGAATCTTATGTTAGACTGTATAAAGACATGGCCGGAGTAAATGCAATGAGGCTGACAACGTTAATTGGGCAAATTTCCAGATTTTCTTAGACTCGTTCTATTTTAAACCATTCAACCCAGTACCAGTCAGTTCGACCGAAATAAATGCAACGAAACTGGCCGTGTTAATTGGCAAAATGTTGGTGTATTTTCTAACATGATTTCACTCTCTCAACTTAGTTTCAGTTGCTGCTATGTATCTGCCTGTGTTAATTGGCCAAATTTCTTGGATCTTCCTATTAAGTTCCAAGGACTTTTTGAAGTCAGTTTCTGGTAGCTCGGCAACCATTGATGCAAAGAGTTCGACCTTGTTAGTTGACCAAATTTTCTCCACCTTCTTGACTTCAAAGTCTGATTCAAGTCAGGTTCAATCAGCGAGAATGATGCCTTTGTTTCGGATAATTTAAAGTTGCCGCGGGTCATGACGCGTTAGCTAGATCTTTCGTTCAGGGATAATGTTCTGTTACCGGTCTTTGATCTTTAACCTTTGTTGCAAAAAATTACCATTACACGAAGTTTCATGCAAATCGGTGCGGAGGACGGGACTCTTTACCTTTACCCTTGCTAATTGTTCACAATGTCTTTATGTACATTCGATTTTTCAACACAAATGTTGCATAACTATTATATTTTCTTTTCATCGAAACATGAAAGATATCTTTCAATGACTGCCCGGTGACTTATGGACGGGGGTGTATACAAATTTATGAGACATCTTGAAAAACATTTTCCCATGCAACGTGTCCGCTGAAAAACTAATAACATTCCGGGCAGCAACGAAAGTTTACCGCACCTTGCCGCAGACGTACCTCAGCGTCGATCCTTAACAAAAGCATACAAAAGTCCCTTTTCCAGTAACTTAGGTCTCTCGCGAAGAAGCGACAGGAAATTCATCAGATATCCGCCGACTGCGATTCCACCGACAGCTCTTTCGCCGCCAAATTGCGCGGAAGTTGTCGGATTCAATAGAGATTGTCGAGAGAGGGGGGAAAGGCGGGGGAGGGGGCAAATTTCGATAACATCCCCTTAATCTTATAGACGAATATTCGCTAACGACACATCCCCAAGGGAGCCTCGATAATCTAAAGTTCACTAACGACGTATCTCTTACGGAAACCCTGTAATCCGGAGTTAACACGCGCGGCAAGTTTCGCGAACAAAACCACCCCTCCAACCTACCCTCTTCCACACCTCTTCTTGCCCACCCATCCCATCACGAATCCGTCGGGAGATCGTCGAGTATCGGCAACATCATCCATCCCCCCCCCCCCCCCCCCCCCCGCCCTTTTCAGAGAGGCTCGCATCATTTCCGCTCACGCACTTCTTCTTGACGGCCATTGTTGGCTGAGTGCGGCTGAGAGCTCGGAAGAAGGCAGTCTGGATTGCTGGTGGTGGTGCCCTCGGTGGTGCGTACTACTTAGGCTCCATTCTTGACGCTTTCGGCATGCTCGGCGAACAGTTTTTAATAATATGTGAGAGTAAGGTAAGGACTCGTGCTGTGTTAAAATTACAGATTCAGCGGATTATTAGGTCTGCGCGATGTGTTTTTTTTTTTTTTTTTGAAGAAATTCTGTGGATATTGGGGGACGATGCTTTATGCGATCATGAATGTTTCGTGTGAGAATGAGATAAAATTGATAGGGCAAACAAATTCATGATCTCGTAGGATTGATTGTTAATGGGAATGTTACAGGATTCAAATGCGATAAGTATAGAGTCATGACTACTTGTCTGATTAATTTGAGTCACTGAACCAATGCTGGGAGATGTTATCAGTCGTAACTCAATATGGGCAAGAATAGAATTGAACAAGATACTACTTCCAGCTTGTCAGAAAGTGAAAGATTCATAATTATACAAAGATCTGTCCAAATCTGTCCGTTCGTTGCGATAGATCTTAGAATCGGATAAAAGGGAGAACGACGCTTCATGACAGTCGCTACAAGAGCCAAAACTGTCTAGCATGCGTACACTTAGTACTTACAGACTAGTGTACATCTTTCTTTATTCGTTTTCTCTAACTTACTTCGATCCGCTTATTAATCTCTTACCTTCCTTGCTCAAAAACTGATCGGATCGACGGATGTTTCAACATGCCACCACTGCAGATCATTTCTACTAATCGCCCCCCCCCCCCCTCCCCCTTTCCTCTGCCTACTTTACACCGCCGTGACGATCCGTGACCGTCGAAAGATTCCAGTTAGACGCTCGTCGAACGTCAGACGACGCGATACGCTTTACGAGGCGGTTATTGATATTCTGAATGGCCCGCGGCTCTCTCGCATTATTTCGAGCCGGCTCGGCGTCGGGCGCGGCGTCGGGCGCGTTTTCAGAGAATCTTTGGGGAAGGACGATCGACCGAGCTTTCAAGCGCGACGACGAGCATTCTAATGCAGAAACTCCGAGGGGCCGCGCACACGATCGCTGTTACGCAATTCACGCGCAGCACAATGAGTATCGACGTGACATTACTCGTGTCCTTCTCCATTGTTCGAGGGCTCGTTCTTCAGATTCCATAGAGCCTTACCTTGTACCTGGGGGCCTCATTGTTGCGCCGCGGACGATTACGATCGTGACCAGGGTGCCGCTGTCGGCGTCGAACTTCGTCGAGACCGATTTTTTCTTCTTCAATTTCAGCATTCTTCGTTGAGTAGTCATCGTTTACTCTATGACTTGCGCGTCATTTTTTTTTTAACAAAAAGTATTGGCCTTCGGGATGTCCTGGAGTTCAAAGTTTCGATTCTTTGTAGGCTGGCATTTTGGAGGATTATTCTGGTTTGATGAGTGTTCGTAGAGATTGTGTGGTTATGCACAATTAAGGGTGGGTTTCTAGTTCTGGTAAATCTCGATTTTTGTTAATGTGTAAGATTGATGTTGAGATCGAACTGCAGACAATTACGATCGTGACCGGGGTGCCGCTGTCGGCGTCGAACTTCGTCGAGACCAAATTTT
This sequence comes from Anoplius nigerrimus, assembly GCA_914767735.1. Taxonomy (NCBI): domain Eukaryota; kingdom Metazoa; phylum Arthropoda; class Insecta; order Hymenoptera; family Pompilidae; genus Anoplius; species Anoplius nigerrimus. The sequence goes on from OU612086.1 coordinate 2,345,607, forward strand.
TTTCTTCAATTTCAGCATTCTTTGTCGAGTGGCCATCGTTTGCTTCTCTGTCTTGCACGTCATTCATTTTTGTAAAAGTTATTGACGTTAAAGACGTCCTGGAGTTCAAAATTTCGATTCTTTGTAGAATTATAATTGTTAGGTTGGTATTTTCTGGGTATTGATTTAATTTGTTGGCTGCGATCGGCAGATTTGCTCAAGTGAGTAAAATGAATTCTGAAAATTCTGGAGATGATTTTTGTTCTGCGAATATTGCTGGTAATGTTCGATGTAAATGTTGAGAGTCCTCTGGTGTTAATTAGATTGGGTGATAATTGAAATGATCACTGATTCCATGATGGAACGCAGCTGGGATTAATCAAGTCTTTTGAACCCTTCTCTGATTTATACTGCTTTTGCAGGAACGTATTTGATTCACGCGAATAAATTGGTGTTATCGTTGCCGGAAATCTTTTCTTTTTTTTTTACTAGTTTTTCACTGGTTTTTACTATCTAATAAATTTACTATGTTTTGCTTAATAATTAGCCATTATATCCGCTAAAATCAAGACAACTATTCATGAGTTTGATCGACTTTAATGAAAATTTATCAGCTCAATGGCATCAAACTACAGTCGATTTAAACAGCTATCAGCCAAATGCAACAATTCTAACTTGGTGCGCTTGAAAATTGCTCTAATCACTTAGTGAAATATCTAGCACCTACTATGTCCACTGCAAGGATTTGACCTTGACTGGAATCTGTTCAACATTACCAAAGATTTATCACTCTAGAATGCAAACATTAACGACTAAAGTTCTCAGGGACAAGTGCACCCTCTTTCACTCCTCCTAAACTGTTCAATCTAAACATCCACCATTCTCCACCATCACTTCAATTCAGAGTCGCTCGCTTGAAAATTACACTGATCGCTTAATGGAGAACGAATCGATCGATTATATCTTCCTTGTAACACCCTCGAACACCTGTGTAAGCTTCGAAATTGTTTCAAATGAACATTCACGAGTTGAAAATACAAACTCTAACGTTAAACTTCTCAGAGACAAGTTTTTACCATTTTACAAACTCATCTCGAATTTGCTGAACTTTAGCAAAAATGTATCAACTCAACGTCTAAACTCTATTACCAAAGTTTACAAAGACAACTCTCGCTTCCTAAACAGTTCGATCTAAACACCCATCACTTCAACTCCCTATCTGTACGAAAATTACACAGACCACTTTTGCAAGAGCATAGTGACGATTATGCCAGACGAAACTGTCGAAACTTCATCTGAATTTACGTAACGGTAACAAGAAACATATCAATCCATCAAATTCTCCGTTTCCCGAGTCCAAGTCCCCCTTTCGCCATTCATCCTAAACAGTCCCTAATCACCCACCTCCAGCAATCCTGCAACCCACCCCCCATCGCTCGAGAATTCCGCCGATCTCTAAACGAAGTAAGCAGCGTCCATTATAAAGTCCTCGATCGTCGGGCGCTCGCGGAGAATTTGCCCGAGATTAGTGCGATCCCACGGATCGATCCTCGCTCGCCGATATCCTCGCGTCTCTTAATTCGCCCCGGCGAAAACAGCATCGGGCCAGGTCGAAACCCATCAAAGTTAAGCACTCGTTAGAGTGCCCTCGTCGTTCGGGCAAAGTTAATTCGAACTTGCGACGCTCCCTGCCCCGGATCGCGCTCTAAGTTTTACGCTCACTTATTCTCTGCCCCCTCCACTCTCGTTCCACTCGCTCCCCCCACTCCGCCGCTCGCCGCCGCTCGCCGCTCACTCGCCGCTCACTCGCTGCTAGCCGCCGCTACCCCCACTCCACTTAGCCGCCGCTTCGACTGTGTTGTCCGCTCTCCCCCTCTCGCAGCCTCTAGCCTCCCCCCTAACCTTTCTTAACCTCTTCGCCAGTTTCGAAGCCCTGTCCTCGCGCGAATTTCATGAATTCTTCATTTGTCGGCGCGCGCTCGCGATACTGGCGAGGGCGCTCGAGTTCGATGGCTCGCGAGAGCTTATGCAGTGCTTGGGGACTGTTGGGGACATTGGCGCGAGGACGGAAAATGGGGTCTCGATGGAAGGAGCCGGCGTCTAGGAGTGGATACACAGTACGGCGGGTAATTGTACGGGCTGTCGATATCTGCCTCGTTTTTCGACAGCTGTTGTTCCGGGGATTCGTTCGGCCCGAGGTTAGGTTGATCGACGGTCGTTGCTTTATTTAACGCGGCTTTCGTTTGCTCATTCCTTCGGGCGCGCTCGATGGGAGCTTAATGATGAATTGATAATAGATCTACGGAAAGGTGCTTTGGGTATGGAACGGTAGATGAGGAATTGACAAGCTTTTTTGGTTTATTTTCGGTTACTTAATTTTACGTACCTTCTATCCTGCGTATTTGGCATTATTAGAAGTGTCACTTAATCCCGTTTAGTACCAGTGACGATATATCGTTACGCATAAGATGGCGCCTTACTATTCGAAAATATTGTTTCTTTTTTTTTATAATTTTTATGAAATATTAGAATACAATTGGCATTTATTTATTATCCGTTTATTTCGTTATATGTTCCATTTTGAATTTTGTAAATATCATTCTTATTTTGTATTTTATTAACTTCTTTGGCATTCTTTGCATATAGTGCAAGTGTTTCAACAAGTGTTGCAACAAGTGCAATAGTTTCAGCACTAAAAGGGTTAAGGTAATAAATAATCAAAAGTAACTGAGAAAGTATGTCTCACAATCAGATAAGCTTTTGATTCGTTCATTGGCCTCCATTGTTCTTCAGCTACACACATCAACTGTTTCGAGTTTCAAACACTGAAAGAGCATAACAAAAATGATCTAGAACCAATGATCCACCTGTAAGCAAACTTACATCCCCAGTAGCCCTAGTTACATAACAAATCGACTTCACCCTACGAATTTATAATTTCAAAAAACCACCCACCAGACACACTCTACATAACCTGTAACTCACCACCGACGCCGACCGAACTCAGGACTCGCCGAGCTTCCAACGCGAAGATTTTTCGCAGCTTCGTTAACATCGTCGAATTCCGCACCCTCCAACCCTCATTCATCGAGGATCCGTTAATATCCGCGAAGGCTCGAACACTTTTCACCTGCGACTACATAACGATGCATCCAGCGGCCTCCCGACGAACCCCACGCTTGACGTGGGCGAAACAAAGGTAGTCGGAGGGGTAGGAGAGTGAAGGGAGGGAGGGAGGGGGGGTAGGGGTAGGAAACGGAAAATGGACTGAGCGATGCGAAACTGCATTAACCGAAGCGGAGGCACGGGATTCGTAGACTCCCTTCTTTTAATCGCGCCTGACAAAGGTTGGGGCGACGAAGCTGCGTCATTCCCTTGCTGATGCGAGAGCTCAATGATGCGCCGGGAATACTGTTTTTCTAACGAGCCTGTACCCGGCGCCGAAAATCAAGGACGAAGTTCTGGTTAAGGTAAAAATAGGATTTTCGAAGGTGTGTCGGATCGCGTTGGTGGATCTGATTCTGATTTGATGAGTGTTCGTAGAGATTTTGTGGTGATGTACAATTAAGGGTGGGTTTATGATTGTGGTAAGTCTGGATTTTTTTTATGTGCGATGGTGTGAGCAGCAGAACAATTGTATGTGGTAAGAAGCACACAGACTTTTTCGAATTTTTATGAAGATTGGTTTTGCGATTATTAACAGCAGTAGTTGCAAGCATTTTGTGTGTAAATATGAAATCAGGAATAATTTGTGTCTAAGTTGAAACAAGGATTTTTTAATGCTTCCTTTAGCGTTGATCTGATCATTGTGTAGGATAGTTAATTGGTTTGTGTATTATTTTCTGTTTTATTGGAAATGGTGGTCAGTTATAATTGATAGCAGATTCCGAATATGTGTAAATGTTTCATATCTATCAAACAATATTTTAATTTGTTATTCCGCGCAATGCGCTTAAAGAGTAAAATACCGCTCAAATTAAACAAGTACGCATCGTTTCATTAGAACAGTATTCGACCAACTGGAATTCTGCACCGATCCTAACTCGTGCAATCGCTGGAACATTCATCGCAGCGATTGATCAACCCAAATACCCCGAAAGCCACCTAGAACTTCAATGTCCCAATAAAAACCGTCTTCCGCCGGCATTCCTAATTCCATCCCACATTAACCTCGAACAATCAGTTGCATCGTCGACTCTAGCCAGTCCCTATTTAGTCTCATAACTACCCTAGCGGGCCACCACCACCCCCGGGTAGTCGTGTCTCAATAAAAATACTACCCCCGGAGCTGTCTCAATTCCGTCCTGAATTAATCCAGAATAATCGCGAGCATCGGGACGTTAAGCGGCGCGGATAAACGGAATAGATCGGAGCGACGTCCGGATTATCCGACCAGCCGAGGATTATCAGATTCTCAGAGCCAGGTCGCGACCATTATGGATTACAGTCAAGAACAGTCACCTTAATTCAGAGCTCGCCGATATCCGTCCATATTCGCCCTCGTATTCCATATTCGGGCGCCATCAGCGGAAGACACCAAAGAGGGCGGAAGAGAAGAAAGAAGAATACCGTCCATTTCCGGCAGGTAGGTCAGTCGAAATGGGAAGCTGCCCTGTACGATCTTTCAGCGACTTGAATGGACCCGGGGGGAATATTTAAGCGGCGGTACCGGATTCATAAGCCTAGCCGCACGCAAACGAGCAGTTTCTCGTTTCAAGACGAATCTCGTTTACTCTCTCCCCCCCTCCGCCCCCCCCCTCTCTCTCTCTCTCTCTCACTCTCTCTATCTCTCAGCGCTTGATGGCCGCGATTTTTTCCCTTCACCGGTGGGGGAAGAATGACTCGTTAGACGTTGTTTGTGCAGCGCGCTAAGCGAATGCAAATAAATGTACATACGCTCAGCTGGTCGGGGCCAGAAGTGAGGTTATGTTCGGCGCGCGAGGGACGCGTACGGAGGCGGCGGAGGGGAAGCGGGCCGAGGCAGTGGAGTTGGAGAGGGAGAAGGATGAAGAGCAGGAGCAGTAGAGGGGGTGGGGGGGGGGTTACATTTGTCTGCGCTCCGGGAAGGGCGTCGAGATTTTGGGAAGGACGCGGACGGCTTTTGCGTCGGCAGAATCCGCAGACGAGCATCGCGGTCGCACTGCCTGCAAATGAAACCTTTGAACGGACCTGGTCGGTTCGTTAACGAGATTGGTAGTGGAAGTTGCCGAAAAAGATCTTGGCCTTCAAGGGGGATGGATCGGGACGAAAGTCTGGCATTCAGGAAGGAATAGTTTAGGCAGGAATGGTTAGTTAGGCGGACGAACGTGATAGCGAATACTGTACATTGTCGAGTTTACGTGTACGGAGTTTTTTTTTCTTGCAGAGACAAAAGGGCGCTCGGTGGGAGTGGAGGGGGTGAGGGGATGGAAAAGAGGTAGGGGAAAACTATCCGAGCGATACCTGGAGCAAATTGCCTTTCTTCGGAACACAATACATTTCAATTAGTAAGCGAAAGAGGCGATCGAGAGGGAGGGTGGGGGATGGAGGGGGGGGTTGAAAATAAGAAAAGGCTCCGGGGAGAATTGGTTACGCAAGACTCGGGGCCAATTATGGCCGCGAGGACAAAGGTTCGACGGACTCTTTCTCGTCGAGGACGATCCGTTCCCGGATAGGAAGAATTGTGAGGCACGTGACGGATCGTGGCCATTGGGCTTGGCCAATTTTTAAACTGACGGGCAGGTGGCAATTTTTTCTAGAAATTGTTCCGTCAGTGGGTGCCATTGTATTGGTCGCTGCGTTCGGCAAATTTTGAGTGCTTGCGAGAAATTAGGAGTGTCGGTGACTTTTTTGCCTTTTTTTGGATCACCAGATGATAAAAGGGTCGACTGCTAGGCAGTTATTTCGTTAAAACTATGCGACGAGGAGTGACATGTTTTCATCACGGCGAGAATTTGGAAATGGCAAAAAAAAAAAATCGCGACGGGAATAACAATATTTCTCTCTCGTCGCCGAGTTTCGTAACCGTCGAAAAAGTTGTAAACTATTTCATTATGGCGTCGGAACGCGACTGTTTTCGTCGAGAGAGAGAGAATTTTTTTGTTCTCATGCTGACTACACGTTTTTTTCGTGGTCTGAAAGTGGGACGGAAATTTTCGAAGTTTGCCATTTTGGCGGGAACTGTCTATCTGACGTGGGCAACTTTCGCTATCGTGGCCGACATCGGCGGCCGCCAAAAAGTTCGCCGGAAGTCGTCGGAGACGTCCGCTTTTCGAATGAGGGTCAAAAATTGCATTCTCGACGCGAAATTGCCGGAACGTTGCTGGAAGTTGATCTCAATCTGTTCGACGCTGGCGGTGAAATGAACATACGAATGTATCGAAAATGCTAATTTAAATCGAAGATATATCGGTTCCATTCTGATTCAAAAACAACATTTATCCTGCTGGAAAGGGTAAATAGTAATATAAGTGAAATTTGAGTGAGAATCCATTCTCCATCAAGAATAATCGAAACTGAACACTTTCGATTGGAAATACATCGCGCAAATTACTTTTACATGCGTCAAGCGTCGAAGAGCACTCAGAGACAACGAAACCGAAAAAGATACGCGAAATGTGAAACTGTCAATGAATTATCGAGCGGAAGTTAACCGTTTCCGCAGTCCGTCGAATGCGGACGATCAGAGAACGTTCCTATTCCGAAAGCCGAGTTCGGCCGAACGTTCCTCGGAACGTTCCTCGTGGGCAGAAGTTAGCGTTTCAGCTCGGCGAACTTGGTCACGAAACTTTGCTCCCTGCCAGCGTCGCATTGCCATGTAATTGTACATATTCATGGCGGCCGAGTTGGCCGAATGGCGCGAAACTACGACACTTCCGGTTCTTCGCGCGAACCCCGGCTCCGAGTGGCAAGGCAAATTTTGCCCGAAATTCCCTTCCCCTTAATTCCTTGCCAAGGCGGAAGGCTAATCAGAATTGAAGCTGAATTCTTGCCGTGATTCTGCCGTTAAGACTCCTATTAGTTGCTTTTTGTCCCTTAATTCGGTCAACCTAAATCGGGTTTGAATAAAGGTTTGTTTTTCTCACGTTAACGTACTTATTAATTGCTGCTGGAGATAGAGTTATATTTGACAAAAATATTTCGCTAATTCGTACTTGACGGGAAGGTCAATTCAGATAGAGTGCGGCAGTTAAATGTTTGTTGTTCTGCCATTAAAATTTTTACTATTTGTTCCTAAAGGTTGAGTTGACCGAATTGTAGATGAAAATGTGTGTTTTCATTTTCACTCGTACTTGATAACACGAAAGTCTAATTTAATTCAAATATGTGAGTTGAACTTTTGTTATGATTTTGGTTCTGAATAACGTTCTGTTTCTCCGTTCAGTTACGCTGATACAGTCTCTTACTAACTCAGCGACGGATACAGATATATTGAAACATCGTATATTCAGATTACAGCATATACTGCTGCTACAATCTCTTGGAAAAACAACGGCTCATCCGGCTCTAACAAATATTTTTCAACTCGACCATATCAGACACTACTGATACAGTCTCTTACAAAAACAACATCTAACATAGCTCTAACAAATATTTTTCAGTTTGAGCATATTAAACACTGCTAATACAGTTCTTTCCAAACACAACAGCTAATAGAGTTCTAACAAGTATCTTTTAGTTTGATCATATTTAACACTGCTAATATAGTCCTTTACAAAACGAACAACTTATATAGCTCTAACAAATATTCTTCAAATTGCTCATATCAGACAATACAGCCGCTTACAAAAACAACCGCTAAAGAAATATTTCGTCGTTCAATTATGACGAACACTCCTAATACAGTCCCTTACAAGAGCAGTTTATAAAGCCCCGCGGAACGTTCTTCACCCAAGGGTATCAGGAGAAAACGCGACAGAGGGCGAAACTGTCGTGGGTTAGGCGAAGAATAGAAGTGTACGTGCCACGTAATAGGATGAAACAACATTCGTCGTGCTCTCAGCCAGATTACCCATCCTTTTCTCGCCGGCCACAATCGTTTTGCTTCCCGACGGGCAAAAAAAAAAAGGAGTGGAATGTTCGCCCACGCCGCCGACGAAGAAAAGCAGTGGAAGCGACCGAATGAAAACGGATTCGAGTCGAGCTAACTTGAAAATGACTCCCTTATCTGCCCTAAGTCGCGAGTCCTGCCAAGCGTGGAATCCTTTTCGCAAGGATAACGATGACGTTATCGCGAACGAGGACTGCGAGTTAATTTCGGAATCCGGTCTCGCCCGGCTGACAGCCATATTGGACAGATAGCGTGCCGCCATTTTTGGTCCAATTTTGACCGAGCGCGCGATTCCGGCGCGAAGTGAATATAACTGTCGCTGTTATGCGCAAAAGTGGACTGCGAGAGGCTCGCGAATGTGTGGAGTGTTGTTACGGGCATGTTTTCCGGAAGTGGGATGCTGCGAAAGTGGCCTCTCGAAATCAGGCATTTAACGGTGAAAATTTAGAGTGTAGCCGTAAGCGGATGTTATTCAATTGAGACGCTCGGTTTTGTGTTTAAGTTTGAAACTTTGATGCAGATTTTCGAACGCTCAACGCTAAGCCATTTCGGCTGCACGAGTTGAAAGTTATGAAAGTCGGACTGCGAATATTTAGAATCAGGATTTGAATTTAAAAATAAAACGGATTCTCGGAAAATTCCATTTTCAACTACGGTAAAAATATTACTTCAGAAATCTAAGCTTTAGGATGTCAATATTTTTTTGTCTATGTTTTGGGGTTTAAATATGAATTCTCTATTTGCCAGTATGTTTCTAGCAAAATATACCACTTTTTCAATGTGCCACAGCCAACTGTTTTTTTTTTAAGTAACAGCTGGATTTCAGGCAGAGAAATGGTCAGTTTCTAAAAAAGTGACTTGAATCGACTTAAAAAAGCTGAGAATGGCGGACAGGAATCAAAAACTGATGTGTCCAATGACGGCACGTGTCGTCATCGGTGGCCGGGTCACGTTAGGATAATTACCGAGCGTAGCGACTGATTAAAACGACTGAGGACGACATCGCTCTTCAAGTGCATCTACCGCGCTCGGCGAGGCCTAACAAATTAATTTTGGCAAGTGCCTGACACACCGGCAACTTATAATTAGATCGATGATGCGCAGACGAGCCGCACTTTAACGAGCCTCGTCCTCCTATCTCTGCAGTTGTTAATATCAACAACGGAACGCAGGAAGTCAATTTGGGAACAAGAAATGATCCGTGTCACCTGCGGTCAGGAAGATTTCGATTGCCAAAAACTTGTGTTGCCAGTTAATGATTCGACAGAACTTCTGTAGTCACCAACTCAGCCGGTTGTTGACTAAATTTTATGTTTTGTTGTTGTTGACTTAAATTTAATGAACTAGTCTTCGTCCGGTCTCAAGTTTGTGTAAATGGAAGAAATCTTGTTTGGATATTGTGATGTATTGGTCTCTTTATTTATTTACATATTTCTTCATTATAATGAGGAAGTGTCTATGGAATTTTGACAGGGGTGTGTCAATATATTGACTTATATTGATGTTCGATACTGTGTCGTGCTTATTCATTGTTTAGGACCAGTAGTAGATTTATTCACTTTTTGACTTATGAAGTTGAGCAAGTAAAATGCTTATATTTCTATATAATGTATATAATGCGTACCTATATGTATTATATTACACGCATTTCTATCTTTTCAGCATTCTTTTGTTTGTTTAGATAACGCGCACGTATTGTATTCTTATTGAGTTTGACTTCCTTCGTGTCTCTTTCCAATTTTTTAACGCGCAGTTTCTTATTATATCAAATTTCAACTTTTTTGTGTAGATAGCGCGCGTTAAACATACGTTATTTTGTTGAAGAAGGAGTTTGTTATCCTGTATTCGTAATAAGTGGTCTAATTATTGTCGGATCAATGTTACGAGTCGGCTGCAAGTAAAATATTCGTTTTCCGGAGCTAAAATTATGACGCTTCAAGTCGACGAAAACAATCATCTCTCGCGTCTTCTCTTCGATTCTAATCGTGGCTCAAGTGGCTCTTTGATTGGCTGGAACATCAAGGGAATCTATGGAGAAGGTTTTATTGCCGGGAATATACGCAGTTCGAACACGGTATGCCCACTTTAGAGAAGCCGATTTCTATTTGAACGACGAGAGACAATCGGCTTCCATCTTCCAAGAAAACAATCGCCAGACGTCCGAGGAATTAGTAGATTAAATAGGTTCTCATCAAAAAGCGTCATTTAACTATTTCTATGTAAAGAGAATAGTTGAAAAATTTAACAAGAGATTTATAAGTATGGTGGAATAGTGGTTTGACTGGTTGAAAACATTCACCTAACGATTTATGTATAATGGAACTTTAAAAAAAACCGTTTTATTGATCAACGATTAAATTTTTTTGAATTTTTTTATCATTAATTTTTCCTTTTCAAGCCTCAATTGACCAAACTGGCCGAAAATGTATGATTGTACATTCTATCGATTCATGTACTTATTTCAATTAATGTCCAGTAATTCACTTTAACACAATTAACCGTGTCCCATTTTCATTGAAACAGGATTTCAATCGATAAAATGTTTGCCGAACAAATGTTATTATTCAGACTATACTGATCAGATATTTTTTCGAGTTCAATAAATCCACTGCCAAAATCAGATATTGGAAGTAAAGTCCGACGCGACAAGCGAACAAAATAATTGCAGCCAAATTCGGCGGATTCGTGCGTTTAGATTTCGTCGGCAGCTCTTGTAACGAACGCGTAAATATTACATTGTAAAATTTCACGCAGCTTGGATGTAAAAAGTTCGTAACGTCATCCTTCGCATTTTGCATTTTTCAGCATCCCGCCCGACTTGCAAATATTTCGGTAAAACTGAGTGTCAAGAATAATTCATAATAATAATGTTTATTCTGCCTAGTTTAGACAATTCTGTACATTCGCATCGATGTCCAGCTTCCGTTCTGAGAGCCCGGTCGGGTTCAAAATTCGATGTAAGGTACGCGCGACGCTGACGTCACCTGCTGAATTTTGCATTTTTCCGAAGAAACATCTGGGAAAAATATACCGGGTGAGGCGCGCGCGCACGGCGGCAGGGAGAATAATTCAGAAGGATAATGGCGTTACCGCTTCCGCATTCAGGACACTTTCGAGCCAACGCATTCGCGCTGAAGTCATTACTGGCGGAGCTACCGCGAAAGACTAATAAAATATCCATAAAATCTAGATGCATCGCGCTCTCACGTTTTCCACCTGAACCCAGCCTGCGAAATAATTCGCCCACGCGAGTCCTCCGAGTGCATCCTGCCGACGTATTGACCCTACCGGCTTCCGTCGAACATAAATTCGACCCTGATTGCGCTCTAATCCCTACGTACTCTAATCCTCACGTAATTATCTTCTGGCTGTTCCTCAATCTTTTTTCGACTCCCACCACTTCGTCGACCGATAATCTTTTCTCCAATCATCCTTCTCCGATCCTGCAGCTCGCGGGTTCTTAACCGATCGGTTCCATTTAACGCTGAGCGAATAGCACGTACATGCTCTGTACATATGTAAGAACATATCTAAACGTATACGAATTCTCTTTATGGTACATCAGGTTCTGTCTGTCTTTAACCCTCGGCCTACGTTTTAATTCCCTTCTTCGCGTTCAGATGATCTTCGACTGTCATTTGTTCATGAAATTACTCACAATAGAATGACATATGTAAACGATACTGTTTTTCAACTTTCTGTCAATTCGTCTGACTCTCTTTCTGCCGTTTCCGAATGTAAATTAAGCAATACCGTACCATGCAACATCGTATTCTAGAAAACCAGATGGGTGTAATTTTACATTTATGGCCAGTGAGTGTAATGTAAAAAGTAAAGAACTACTTAAAAATTGAAGATAAAAGCTAAGAAGAATAACCGAGACTTATGCAGCGACAGTTCGATCATCCCTTCATCACCTACCCCTTCCCTTTCGTTTCAAGGTCATCCCGAACGCCACATGTTCCAATGACTCATTGTCCCACGTTCTCTCGTATCACAGCCACACACACGCACACATTCATACCCTAGTTTCACAATCTACTACAAAGTAAAACCGTAGCGCAGCCATGCGTATCTTTTTTCACATTGCAACACTGTACATACCCCTCGCTTGTCAAGGCCACTCAACTTGATTGCCCAATATTAATTCGTCGGATAATAAAGCACGGAAAATCATCGTCGAGCGAAAGAATGCGCTACTCGACCGACGCTATTATATCCCATATCCATCCTCCCCCACCTCCAACCTCCCCCACCCCCAGCACACGCGCGAGCGTTAAAATTTATGCCCCAGCCCGTAAGCTTAAACTCCCGAAATAAAGCGTGAATCCTTCATCGCGGCAGGGCAAATTTTTTCGCCCGGCGTTGCGTCGAGGCAGTCCGAGTTAAAAATTTATCCTGCCGGATTTTTGCGGCGCGTGCATTTTCCTTGCCATTCTCCTTTTTTTTCTTGCGCCATTTTTCGAGCGCGTGGCCATTATGGCTGCGGTCGGAGAAGGAAATAGTTCGCTCCTGGCAGATCCTGCCAGCTCCTGGCACTCCCTGGCACTCCCTGTCAGTTCCTGCCAGTTCCCTGGCAGTTCCTGGCTGTTCCGGCTCGATTCCGGCTCCGTTCCCGACAGTTCGCGAAACGTTGGGTCAGGACTGACCGAACGTGCGAGTCTCCGCTCGGCGGCGGATCGCTTGCCGACCGCGAATAATCCGCTTAGCTCGAATAAAACTCGTTTCGAACTTCAGCTCTGCGGCCCGATTCGAAGGCTGCCGAGCAGTTTGTCGCGAGGACGCCATTGAAAATTGAACGATTCGTTGGAAATTCGCCGCAGGAAGGAGGGTGAATTTGATTTTTTCTCAAGAAGACGTTTTTAATGACAATTTCTTTACGCTTTCAAGTTGACGGGTGTTGTGGAGAGCGAAAGATAATTATAAAATAGGAACTATTGAGATTGTATAACATCTTTGTAACGTGAAAATCCTTTGTAGGGTGAAAAAGAAAGATTCGCAAGGACGCGATTGAAATTGAACGATCCGGTGGAAATTCGGGTGGTAGAGCTTCATTTTGTACCTAGAAGTCGTTTCCAAATGTCAATTTTTGGGTGTTCTTGAGTTGAAACACCAAATCTGCAGAATAACGTGGAAAACAAGAGGTAGTAATGAAATGGAAACGAAATGTGAATTTATACTGTCTTTATATGATGAAAAGCTACGGTGAAATAAACAAGAACTATAAGAAGGTAATTGCAATCAAGCAATTGTTATTTCGATATTGTACTGAAGAATTTGGGTTGTGTTTATTAGTGGGTCTCACAAAAGGAAAGAGAATATAGGCAGTAGTAATAAAAAAAAAAGATTAATATACTGGTAAATTAAACGTCGAAGTGTGTAACGAAAACCGGAAGTTTCGAAATGCTTATATTCCAGAATATAATGCTCGAAAGATAATCTTCTTGGTTCAGTCAGTATCTTGTTACATATTGTGTGCCTATTACGAAATTAAGGCGATTGGCTGAACGTATAATTTGAAATACGATAAGTACGAATTTACGGTGACGTTAGTAATCGTTTTACGTTTATATTATTTTGATATTTATGCGGAAAATCTGATTCGATCTGTCGATCAAATACATACGTATTATTTGCACCTTTGATACAGAAATGCTGCTAATGTACTTCGACGATTTAATACATTATCGTTTTTCAGTGAATCGTATTAAACTGAGCGATAATTATATAAGAGACCTCTCCCCTTTTATTGACAAAGTGTTGACGGTTATTTATGGTTTATCAACGTAAATGATCAATTTAATACATGTTTGCAGGCGACGATATGAGCGAGAAATCAAAACTCAATCAACGATTTAATTAATTATTGATTTTTATGCGGATACGCAAAAGCTGAAGCGATTGATAAGAAATGTACCGTGAAATTCGGTAAACGTTCAGTTTTAATGCGCGGTATATTTTTAATCAAGCCCATCGGCAAATCGTTTCGATATTTGAACGGAAAATCAAATTTCCTGTATCGACATTTTATAAATTTTGACGCTCGAACGCTTATAGCCCCTCTTCCTGGACGTGATTTAACATTGTAATTCTTTTTGCCGGCTCGAAGCTATTGGTAAGAAATGTACCGTGTAATTCCGTAAACATTCAGCATTCATTACGAGAACATCCGTAATCTCTTTCGATATTTATACGAGAAAAACCATTTTCTTTCGTGGGCGAAGTACATTAAGGTCATTTATATTTTCGACGCGCGAACGCTTACAATCCCGTCGTCCGATTGAAAATATTATTTTTGTATCGACCATGGCGAGAGAAACAAATCACTTCCGCTTATTTCATGCATCATTGTTTAATCTGCCATCATACATGCGAGAAATGAAAGATGCGAAAGTAATTGTTAAACGAAAGCAAATTCGTCAAGACAAAGCTTTCGAAGAAATCCGTTCATACGCTTTCATCTTAAACGTTCAACTAAACTGATCAATTTTGCCAATAAATTATTGATAACATTCTGCGTCGCGAACGTAAACGTTAAACGGACTTCATGAAGAAAAGCATCTGCTAGACAAAATCTTTCGAGAAATCTGTTCGTGCTCGTTTCTTTCAACTTAAAGTGTTCGTCAGCGTGACAGAGAGGAAGAGAGAGGGGGGGAGGGGAGGGCGAGAGAGAGAGAGAGAAAGAGAGAGAGAGGGCGATAGCCGATCGAAAAAGCAATTTTTTCAGCCGAACACTGGCAGCAGACTCCGACGGAGTCCGGTATGAATACGTGGTACGTTTCGAATTAAAAAAAAGATGAAAAAAAGTAGCGGCGACGGGGTGAAAAAAAGGGGAGAACGTATCGACTGCCACTTGCAGATCCCGGCTTGGCGCGCTGCTTTTTTTTTTTTTTGTTTTATGATCCCGGAGATACGATTTTTTCCTCCATCCCTCGACGCCGACACTCGATAGCGCTCCGTATTGTTTCGAGGATCGTGTCGCATGTAGAAAACGACTTCGTGCAAATAAAACTGATATCTAAAACGCGCCTATTGGGCGGTCGAGAGAAAATACTGGGCTAGATCGCGGAATAATTTCCCAGTCGGCGTTCTACGGGACGTTTCAAAAGTCATCGTCTCCTATGTTAAGAATGTGGAAGGATGACTGATCTGTGGGTGAAGATAATTCTTGAGTACCTGTCCTATTAATGTGTGTACGTGTGGCTATGCATGTTTTTACAGGCCGTTTCAAAAGGCATGTCTTTGCGGTAAGGATTTGGAAAGATAGTTGATCTGTATGTAAAGTCAAATTTTGAATAGGTGTCCTAAAAATGTGCGTAAGAGTTTGCTTGAATACGTGTCTAAATATATGTTTATGGGGCGTTTCAAAGGGCATTGTCGTGTCTTGCGCTAGGAATTTGGAAGAATAGTTAATCTGCTTGTAAAGTCGAGCTGTGAAGGTCCATGTTAAATGTATATTTACGTGTTTACGCAAATATGGGAGTGAGCATGTGTTTACGGAACGTTTCAAAAGGCATTCTTGTATCTTGCGTAAGAGATTTAGAATGAAACTTTATCTGTATAATAAGTCAAATTTTGAACAAGTGAGAAACTTGGGTACGAGTTCGTACGAACGCGTGTCTAAACATGTGTTTCAGAGATCGAGAAGATGAGTTTTGTTTATCTGCAATGTTGATGAGGCACAATACTAGATCGTAGAATAATTTCCCAGTTGGGATTCTATAGAACGCTTCAAAAGGAAACGACACACGAAAATTCGACTAAACTCAATAAAATATTCATCCACATATAAAACCATGTTTAAAACATATTTTCAGCGAGATAAAATTTACTTAAACATTTTAATCGTTATTACCGTCACGTGCACAACAGTAAAGGCCTCAATCAGATCTTGAGAAGACCAACGAAAAGACTCATCTCTCCACGTAAAAATCAACAGACAACCTCGTACAAACATACAATCCAATCACATTTTTGCCAGACTTCAATTAAGCTCACTTATAACACCGATTGCTGTTCAAATACTATTCCTGTTTTAACATCGTCATCAAAGCCAGTTTTCAATCCAACCTCTCCTCATTCACTCAACACACACACACATACACACCCTCCTCAAGCCACCGATTTATAATCCAACCCAGGCCAAAAATCTTTAATACTTCAAATTCATCCCTTTCCACCCTCATCCGCAGACTTTTCCTTCTCTAACCCACAAATAACTCTCAGCCTCCTTATGAAACGCCCTGTACGCACCTTCGACCTCTCTCAATTCTCGGAACATCGGCTCTTTTGTCTTTCCGCATCGTCGACGTCGCGATTGATGCGAAACGAAACGGCGTCTTCATCGGACGCGAAGACGATAATTTTCCGCGTCGCGGAAGAGAATCCCGCTGCAAAAAAGGGACTGTATAGAAGAAGGGGTAGGGGAGGCTCGGAAAGTAGGGGAGGGACGGAAGTCGTCGGGCGTCTTCGAAAAATCACGGACAATTCCCGGGAAAGCAATCTTCGCGTCCAGCCATCCAGCCGGCATTATCGCCAATCTCCGGACAGAGAGTTTTTCCACTTGCGGGCCACTCGATCTCGGTCCCGGACAGAGAAAAATTCTCATCCCCCTCCCGATCCATCCCCGCCACTTCTCTTTCTCCTTCTCTTTCTCGTCTCCTTCTCTTCTTCTTTGGCAATGAATTCTTGACTCGGCTTTCCTCTAAATTCTTAAGTTAATCGCTCCGACGCTGCTTGCCAAATCCTTCTCGAACTTCGAATGGCCTTGGGCCGGGAGTCGCTGGGGGAGGGTGTTTATCGTGACCGGAGGCCATTCGAGGGGGGAGGATGATCGGAAATGCAGAAGTTGAGGGCAAGGTGCTTTTCATGCTTGTGGGCGAAGGTTTGGTTATCGAGGAATGATCTGTAGGGATTCGTTGGGTTACTCGGGTTTCGATGTATGTGTGAGGGTGAGAAGTGCAAAAGTTGGGGAGGAGGATAGTTTCGATGTTAATGATTGGATCGTAATTAAAGTGATCGTTACTAAATAATCGCTGATAATCAGGAAAGCTGATTACTAATGTTGATGTATGTGTAAAGATCGGAAATGCAAAAGTTAGGGCATAGGATGCTTTTCATGGTTACGGTTGCAAGTTTGGTTATCGGTGCTCAGTAATAGTAATAGTATGTCTGCAGATCGAAAGTGCAAAAGTTGGAGAGGTAAGACGCCCTTGATGTAAATGACTGGGATGTAATTCCGATTATCGTTCTTGAATAATAACTGATTATTAGGACTGCAAATTACTTGCCTTACTATGTATTTGTGAAAATCGAACATGAGTTGAAAAAATAAGAAGTTTTTAGTCTCATTCTTGAATAATCTTTAATAATCATGAACCGTAATGACTAATATTAATATATGCATAACGATCAAATTGGCAAAAATTGAGAGAATTTTTAGCAGACGAATTTTTTTAATTTATCTTCAATTCTCTCACAATGAATAATTATTTAGATCTATGCCCATACTTTTCAGTAACGAAATCATTATCAACGGATCCACGAATTTATATTTAACAAACTTTTAAAAAGAGTATTAACTCAACCGGTTACCGCCTGACACTTAAAAATCAACACCGTTAACACATTCCAAAGTAAAATCTCACTAGACCAAGCCTATTCAATTTCTAACCACACTCTCGAATAGAAAATTCAAAACACCGAACTGCCTCCGGAAATGAATTGAACAAAGTTCGAAATCGACCAAATTAGAAGTCAACCGATTCCAAACCCCCCCACCCCCCTCTACACCTTCATCGCTCAAGCAGCCATGCTACATAACCGTCTCGAACCCTGCCGTGCTCCCATCTCATACTTCATCCCTGCCCACCTATCAACCCTTACCCCTAGCGTCGACGAAAAGGGTCGAAAAGTTCGCGAAGTAACGAGGCTGTCAAAATTTTTCAACGAACGACCTCGATCCGCGACCCGAAGCTGACCTTCGCCAGCAGCAGTCGAGCTCGGCGAATCGACATCCGCGTCCGCGGAGCCGAAGGGAGCGATTCTCCGGTCTTCGAGGGGCCGAAGGGTGAATAAGGGTGGCTAAGGGTGGCGGGATCTGGGACAGTGACAATTATCGAGTAATGACAGGCAGAGACCGAAGGAGCAACGATATGGCGAAGCTGCGAGTCAAATCGTGTGCGGAACCGATACGGCGGGGGATGGAAGGGGCGCAGGGGGTTGAAAAGGGAGAAGGGGAAGGGGAGAGGGGGTGCTGAGGTTGAAAAGGGGGCTAGGTCGCGGGCGGATGCCTGGAATTGGGTCTGCAGCTGGCAGACTGAGTGGGTGGCGGAGGTGCGCCACGGGGGTGAATCGGAGGTTGAAGGGGGGAGTTGGCGGGGGTGAAAACCAGGTCAGAGCCGGGTCAGTGAGCCCACGTTGACGGCAAACAAACGCCCGGGACGCTCGCTTCGCCTGCGAATTAATTATAAATATTACCGCCCGGCCGATCATGTCGCCTAACCTAAGCTCGCCGATCGGAAGTTGGTCCGCTTCCCGTCAACGGACGAATTCGCAAGCTTATGAGACGGATACAGGTTCTGAACCTTGAGGGAGGAGGGTGGGGAGGGCTTGGAATTTTAATCGGCGCAAGATTATCATTTTTGGTCTCTGTACGGAATGTTACGTGCGGCTGGATAGAGAAAAGGGGGAGGGGGAGGGGGCGGTTGTGGAGGGTGAAGAATTTTGAACGTGGGTGTGAAAGTGAATTTTACGACGGAATGTAGGGGTTCGTTAATGCTCGGTATCCTTAACACGAGAAGAGGGTACGAGGCACGGCTACGGGGTGCAAGTTTGTTGGAAAACGAATATTTAGGCAGCCATTACCGACACGCCTAAAACGCAGCCAATTACTGACACTCCAATTACTGCCGCTTATGCGAACGCCATTATCTGGCTTACGGTCGATGTTCGCGAAATTACTTTCGTGCCTTGGAAGTCGCAATTAGACGGTTTGCTTTATTCATTTCACTTGAACGTTATTAACATCCAACGTTTGAACATTTTATGGGGACTATGCGATGTACAATTTAATATTCACGGTCATTTCGAGATTATTCGAGGAAGGATGAGAGACGATAGTGTCTGTTGGTGAGCATGAATTATATGTCGGATGAGGCAGAATAGTTTGGAACGATGGAAATTTAGTCGGTCGGATATAGATACCTATACTGTTGAGAATTGACAAAGAAGGCAATCAGTTCGCCTTAAGTATAATATGAGCCGTTCAGTGCACAAATCGATTAACTCCATAATGCAGAAACTTGAGAAATGCGATGAACTAATGTACATTGTTTTCTAAAACTCCCTTTATAATATAAATCCAAATATATATTGTAAAATGCATAAATGCAGATATAGCTTCCATCTAACGGTATATAAAATTAATAAGAAAGAAGCGCAGAAAAATAGTCGTCAGTAATCTTACAATTTTTATGTAAGCGGTGGAGTTAATCGATTTGTGCACAGAACGGCTCATATAATGCCCGTATCATTTTAGTTGGCTAAAACAAATAGACCACTTGTGTTAGTGCTGTACATGTAACAACTGAAACTTCCACCAATCAAAGCCGTAGACATTTCAACTGCCATATTCTCATCTCCTACTCATATGCATTCTTTATTATGCATTAGTAATGCAAGTTGTGTTCAATATTGCCTATTTCTGCCAACAATTGATAACTGACATTTCTGTCGATCCGATCTAGATTCCTTTTGACTGCCATCTTGCCAAATCTGACCCATGCGCATCCGCGACGAATACGAACGATCTCTATCAACAAGAATTTCAACCAAAACTTCTGTCGACAAGGTTCACGTGTCTCTCAACTGTCATCTTTCCAGCACCGAGCCGCAAGTGACTCTAAACGATTTGGTTGAAGATGGACCGCCATTGTCAACTAAAACTTCTGTTGACGAGATCCACGTGCCTCTCGACTGCCATCTTTCCAGCAGCGAGCCGCAAGTGACTGCGTACGACTCATTCGAACAATGACCGACCTGACTAACAATCAATGACAATCGAAGCTTCTCTTGGCAAGATCCACGTGCCTCTCGACTGCCATCTTTCCAGCACCAAGCCGTAAACGACTATATATGACTCATTTGAACGTGGACCACCGTTTCCAACAATTAATGACAATCGAAACTTCTGTTGACAAGATCCACGTGCCTCCAAACTGCCATCTTTCCAGCACCAAGCCGTAAACGGCTATATATGACTCATTCGAACGTGGACCACCGTTTCCAACAATCAATGACAATCGAAACTTCTGTTGACAAGATCCGCGTGCCTCCAAACTGCCATCTTTCCAGCACCAGGCCGTAAACGACTATATATGACTCATTCGAACGTGGACCACCGTTTCCAACAATCAATGACAATCGAAGCTTCTGTTGACAAGATCCACGTGCCACCCAACTGCCATCTTTCCAGCAGCGAGCCGTAAGCGACCGTACTTTGCCGCACGCCATCCTTTCGCACCGAACGTCGAGAGTATCGATATATCTCGTTGCCGGAGCGGCGAGCGTGTGCGGAAAACTCATCGACGCACGAAATTTTCATCCGTCCCCTCCTCTCTCTCTCTCTCTCTCTCTCTCCACGTTCCGAAAACGTATTGTTCCGCTCACATGGCGCGGTAAACCGTCCAGTTAGCGGCGCATGCAAGCCGGGTTCAGTTTTCATTGTACGCCCGGATTCGTTATAAATATCGTCGGCCGGTAAATTAAACTCGCGCACGATAAATTCATAAGAGAATATTCGCCCGGTCCGGTCGGGAATTTTAGACTATTTTTCCCTCGTTAATGTTTCCGACCCCGACGACCTCTTCCGCTCGTCACACGGAAGTTGTCCGATCGAATCTTCCGCTTTCTCACGGAAAGATGGCGAACGAATGGATTCTGGGCAACAAGAATTTTACGACTCGAACTCTACTGGGAAGCGTTAACGATTTCACGATATTACAGAAATTCTGGAATTACCGCGAAACGTGTGAGACCTTTTCAAGAACGTAGTAAGCTGACTGATGGGTGGATGAGTTTTTTTTTTGCTGGGTTACTCTGCGGTCTGCCAATATCCGGCTGGAACGGCGGATTCAGATGATACGGGCAAATCTGTACATTCATTAGTCGTTGAGTTCGTGTGTGTGTGTGTGTGTGCGTTCGTTCGTCGTACGGATGAAATCGGGCAGTTATTTGCGGGGAGTGATATTCGTGCGAATCGGGTAAATTGACCAGTTTGGCGGAAAGGAAAAGTCGCGATTCGGAATATTGTATGACGCATGCGATACACCGTCAGTATTCTCGATTGAAGAGAAATTATTTTAATTCATTGTTTCTAGCGGCACACGTGAGTGACTGTTCAATGATAGAGAACATTCCATGCTTTATTTGCGTTTGATCAAATATTTGTTGTGCTGTTTAACGATATTTAATTGTTTTATATTTCTGATTGAGTTTTTTAGTCGTTATCTGATTGCGTCGGGGGAGTAAACAAATTTTTCAATATTGCTAGTTATATACTTTTGAACAGCAGAACGGATCAACGAATAACAGACAAATACAATAACAGTAAATGTTAGTGAAATTTTTTTTATATGATAAATACGAACCGTAAAGATAATATTCGACAGGTTGTCTTGTCTTAAGCAAAAACAGAGTGCACTGTTCATTTATGACAGATTTCTCAAAGGTACAAAATTCTGTGCACAAAATTTAAGGCAGTAAAAATGTACAAATATTTATCAGTACCTGATTACTCTAAACAAATTTTCCGAATTTCACAGCAAATACACCTCTATCGTAGAATACAAATGTACACCCGAAATTATTAATTATACTTAAATCTGATTAAATTAAAAATTTTATTTTAATTCCAATTTGAAAATTTGCATAAAATTTTCTCTCAACCATAAGCAAATGTTAATTTCCGGTTGCATCTAACATGGCGGAAACATAGGTCAGTAGAAAACATAAGTAATATTTGTCATAAACATGCCATAGGCGAACAGAGATCGCACTCTTCGATTAGGGGGAAATTGAGGAAAAGTGCGATCTGGACGCTGGGCAAAATTTGTGTCACCGGGTTCCAAAGTGAAGTTTCGCAAATGTTCGTCCAGCAGTCCCGCGGACGGACGTATGCCGCGTCGCGCCATCGTAAACAATTTTCCGAATTTCGAGAATTCCTCCGGCATCCACGGCGACAGTCGACGGCCAGAAATTCCCGACCGCCGCGTCCCGTTATTCCGCGCTCCATCGAATAATCGTATTGTTTTACTGCGCGGCCCATGTTTTCGCGATTGTTCGACCCGCCGGCCGCGACGAATGCGCGCTTCCCAGCGGTAATGGTCTGCCACGCACATGCGAAAAAAAGTGATTGAGGCGAGTCGGAGATACGGCAGGCGGACGGGCCCGTCCTCCGTATAATCAGATATATCATTGTGCCGCGCAATTGTCGACTGGAACAGTCGCGATTAGAGCAGATTACCCGACCGTCCGTCTCGCAAATCTGTGCGAGAATACAAATACTGCACTCGAGACGTGAGAACAGAGAAACTTTAGAATTAATCTGTTAAAACATTGATATGTAGTGTTGAATTAATTCAAAATATAGTTAAGTGAAAGTTTATTGAAATAATCAGATAAATTATTGTTATTGTGCCATGCAATTGTCAACTGAAAGGGCCGTGATTAGTCGAGACTTAAGACTCAACATTTTTTTTAAATAATCTGATAAAACATTGATATGTTATGTTATACAATGTTATGTTATTGGTTGACAATATTGTTGAGCGGAAATACGAAATGTTATTTAAATAATCAGATACACAATTGCCTCCTGCAATTGTCAATTGAAACAGTTGCGATTAGAGCAAATGACCTACGTGTCGGCCTGTTAAATCCCAACTAAAATACAATGTAACTACAAACAATGCTTGTGCGACAGTCTTAACTTAATATATTTACCAGATTTTAAGTATGAATAACTCAGCAGTCATTGCTAGGTATAAGCATCAAGTCTTCTAAGATAATAAAGATTTTGCATTAAAATGCAAATATCAATAAACAAATTACTTAACTGTAACTATATTATCTGAATTTGAAACTTGGAACTTTGGCTATTGACCTGGAATATCCACTGCTTCTTAATGGACACTTACAAACTATTCGGAACATCCATTACTTCCAACACCAAGACCCAATATTCTTGAACCACCACCCCTAACGCAGCATCCTCCAATCCACATTCATCTAACCTGAACCTAACATCGGAAGACATCATCCAGATACTCGAGAATCTTTAACACTAGAACTGCCAACAATTCCCGATCACATTCTCATCTCGCCGGAATAATATAGGTCAATGTGCTTGAAGTCACAAAATGGAGAACAATCAGTAATCTACTTCAATGACTCCCAAAGAATATTAGAAAAAATAAAATGTTTCACGCGAGGAAAGTCATCATGTCACGAAACATTTTGGAAGTTCAAACACACTGACCTATATCATTCCGGCGAGATAGTGCGATATAGTGACTTTCTATTGCGAAACATTTTATATTTTTTAATTATTCTTCGGCACTCATTGAGGTAGCTAAATGATAAATTACCTTCTACTCCATAAATTCAAAATCATTGACCCGTATCATTCCGCCAAATTAAATGAAAGAGTATTAAGAAATCGTCAGTAGATCTAGCGTTAGACAAAGCTGCCATTACAACTCGTCACCCGTAATCAGCCCCCAACCCACCTCTCCACATCAGCATCCTTTCCCCACCAAAAACTGTTAAGACCATCCACGTGTCTTCCGTTGCCTGCCTCCCGTCTTGCAAAGGACAAGGGAACATGACTGAAAGTACGCGGCTGGCAGTAGTATAGGTCAAGCATTGGTCCGACAACGGCCACTACGGCCGAACAGTATCCTGCGAATCGCAATTATTGCACCTATCTCCTCATTCTCGACACTATTACAGGACAGGTGGACTCCATAACGGTCACGCGTTGTCATTAATAAACGTGTCGAAGGTGTGCATCCCGTTATGAGTCCTGGTGCACGTCCTGTGCATCCCGGTGTGCATCGTGTGCATCCTGATGCCGAGTTGCCGACGGACGAGCGTTAATCGATGAATGTCAGGCCGCGAACGGCATCGGATTAATTCTTGATGCTGCCGATGAATTTGACGGCTAATTAACTGTCCAATTCGGCGTCGAGTGCTCAGGAATTTTACTTTGAATCCGTGACGGACCGACGCCCCGTCGAGTGCGATTGAAAGTGAAATGCGCTCGGGATTGTGTACTGCCGATTGTGGATGGTGATACGAGAAGTTCTTATCTGGATTCAATTGCGGTTAGCGATGCGGATTGAGTAGGTTCAGTGATGTTCGGAGTGTATAATGTACGGTGGGTAAATTACTGTAAGGAGTGTTGGATTATTTAGGACTTGGTGGGTAACCGAGAATTTTATTTCGTGCTCGAATTCAAATTGAAGAGAGAGTTTTGCTTAATGGTGTATACCGTATTTGTTTATAAACAATTTAGATTTCTATAAACTACTGAGTACTTTGTTGAGGTTTCAGTAATTGTTGATAGACCACTTTCATGACGAATTACGTAAAGTTACACGTAAAAATTGTAAAATTGAGCATAAATGTGTATATTTGTGATATATATGTACGTGATGTAATGTATGTGATATATATGTGTATATAAATGTGATTTAGAATGGCGTTTGAATAAACAAACTATTCGGCACAGAATGTGTAAATGTGTGAACATCGAAAATATAGAACTTGTCAAGAATTGTTACTAGAAGATATATCTTGCTGTAAAGTAGGTTAATGAGATCCAATAACGAAATAGCTGAGAGTTTGATAATTGTACAACGCGCTTAAGTAGGAAAAGTCTTAAAAGAGTCAGAGACGGCCTCGATTGTTTAGCGGGATCAGATTAATTTTTGACGCTGCCCAATATATTCAACGAGTACTCGACCGGAGCGTTAACTGTTTAGTAGGCGTAAGAATTTTACTTCCATTTAACGGGCCGAGACGATCGTTTTTCAGTTATACGACGTACGCCGGCGCGGAAAGCAACGGAAAACTAAAACGGTTGCTCCTGGTTATTTATTATTGCTATCAAGTTCCGAAGTGCGCAGTTTCTGATTAATTGTTGATGCGGACGCTGAATTTGACGGCCAATTAACCGTGCCGGGCGTAAATAATCGCCGGGAAAGAGTAGCTTGGCCATCTCGCGTATTATCTAGCGGCAAAGTACCTAGCATCAACTTGACGGCCGATAAAAAGTCTGCCGTTGAATGTACCGTCATTCGAAACGCTGCTTTTTCAGCTATTTTTTTTTTTTTTTGAACCGCTCGACGTTCGATTATTCGAAAAGTGACGGGTGGCTGAAAGGTTTGGCTCGATTATTCGATTCTCGCGCTCAACGGCAAAATGTCTAGCATTAGATTAATATTTGATGGCCGCTACTGAATTTGAAGGCCAATTAACTGCACCGACCGCTGTCAACAACCGAGAATTGCTCAGTAATTTTGCTCCGCTTCCGTTGGCGATCGAATCAATCATTTTCTTCCGCGAGCGGAATGCGCGAAACAAATGTGTCGTTCGGCGTCACTGTCTCCCGACAAAGTGAATTAATGATAATAATTGAAGAATACGTCCCTTCGATGTTATTTATTCATTTCTGGCTGCTTTCGTATTTTCATATCAAAGTAATTCGCGGCAGCGAGACCGATCGATTTTGTTTCCATCACTGAACGCATTTCAAATTAATAGCAAATCAAGTCACTACTGTCAACTAATGGCAAATTCTGGCCGCTCGATATCTATGTGAATATAATACGTCATCGTGCATGATTAAATGATGAAACAGTCATCCGTAATATTCTCTCACTCTCTCTCTCTCTTTTTTCAATATTCATCCTTGGATTTACGGAGACGAGTATTTACGATGCATTTGCAAATGAATTTTCTTTATGAAATAATATTATTTTGCCTCGATGGGAACGTGACTGATGGGTTCGTTCCAATCAGGGAACGTATTATTCGGAAATTAACGTCGAGCCGAAGCGTTACCGTAACTATTCGATACCTAACAAAGTGCGACCGCATCGACCTAAATTACTAAACGAAACAGCAATTGGCAACAATGCGCAGTTCCGCATTTATTCTCGAACGTTACTTCGACTGAATGGCGACCGTACTAATCAGTTTCTCCCAATCATACAGCGCATTATTCCGAAACTAACGTCGAGCCAAAGCATTATCGTAACTATTCGATATGGCAATCGAACAAAGTACGATCGCGTTATCCTGGATTATTGAACTGCGGAACATTGAGCAATAATTATAAGGTAAGGAATTTATTTATTGATCATGGGTGGATCATATGTGCCCATAATTATGAAAGTGGTCTAAGTCAAGATTTAAAAAAAAAATTACATTGAATAAATTTAGTGTAAACAAATGTGGTGTGAAATAACTGATAAACTCATTTTTTTTTAAATCTTGACTTAGACCACTTTCATAATTATGGGCACATATAATAGTCATATTGTATTCTGGCAATGTTCGATCACATTGCTCTTAGGAGAATAAGAGAATAGGAAAAGAGGAAAAGATGGTGTGTTCCAAAAATCGTTTCGTCCCCGATCCACTGACGGACTCATCAGTAGGGATTTTGTCAGAGACGAAACGATTTTTGGAACACACCATCTTTCCCTTTTCTCCTATTGTTTTGTTCCCATAAGAGCAATTTGATCGAACATTGCCAAAATACAATATGACTATTGAGCAATAATGTCATTCCCTGTACATTTATTCTAGGAATATCAAAATGATTATTGATATCAATAAACGAATGTTAGTGATATTGTTAATCATAGTTTGTTTCCATTGTATTCAAACAGTTTCCTTTCATAAATGGAAGTATTATTGGGAAGCTAATGTCAAACGAATTAATATCCTAACTATTCGATATTTGACAAGGCACGGTGCATATTATCTCAGGTTATTAGACGACAGAGCAGTGAACAATAACGTTGAATTCTCCTGTTCATTTACAATAGGATTATGGATGTGCTTACACATCAGTAGAGGACTATTACTAATATTACTAATTACACATTGTTTCTATGCCAAACGAACTAATTAATCTTTCCCTCAAATGTAGATTATTGGATAAATAAATATCAAACGGAGCACTAGGATAACTATTCGATAAAGGAATCTGACCAAGCGTAATTACATAACCCCAAATTATCAATGACGAAGCAGTGAACAACAATACTGCATTTCCTGTATATTTGTCCTCAGACAAAGGACATGCTCACACATCAGTAGATGATATTATTACAAATCATACTTTGTTTCTGTGTGAACTAATCAGTCTATTCTCATAACAGAAAGTATCATTCTGAAGTTAACATGAAACGAAGCATTACAATAACTATTCGACATAGGAATCTAAACAGTTGTATTTCCATTATCCTAGATTATCAACCGACAAAAGAGTAAACGATAATACTGCCTTTTTCTGTATATTTGTCCTCAGACAAAGGACATGCTTACACATCAGTAGATGATAGTATTACAAATCATACTTTGTTTCTATGTGAACTAATCAGTCTATTCCCATAACACAAGGTATCATTCAGAAGCTAACATGAAACGAAGCCCTACGACAACTGTTCGATGTTGGAATCTAACCGAGCATAATTACATCATCCTACATTATCAAACGACAGAGCAGTGGCCAATAATACTGCCTTTTGCTGCGTATTTGTCCTCAAACTATGGACATGCTTACACGTCAATACTCGATAGCATTACAAATCATACTCTCTTTATATGTCAACTAATGAGGCTCTTCTCCTAACAGAATCTACATTACAATAACTATTCATTATATTACATAACAGTATGTATGTATATTACAATAACAATTCAATTTAGGAATCTCACCAAGCATAATTACGTCATCCCATATTATCAAACGACGAAGCAATGAGCCATAATACTGCCGTTTCCTCTATATTTATATTTATCCTCAGATTATCGACATGCTCACGCGTCACTAGACGAATATTACTAATATCGCTGACCATACGTCGTTTCCATGCCGACAGTCCCAATCAGCCCCACCTCCCGAAGTATTATTCGAAAGCTAAACATCAAACGAACCGCCACCCCAACTATCCCGCGCGAGCCGGCTAACAAAGTACGACCGCATCATCCTAGATTATCGAACGACACAGCAATCAGCGACAACTCGCTCTCTTCCTGCATATTTATCCCTCGATTTTACGGTTGGCCCTCATGCATCGGTAAACGAATGCTGCTTATCACGCTGATCAGGCACCCAGCCCCACCTGACAGTTCTATTTGCCGACCGATACCGCGTCGGCTAACCGAGTCATTTGACGAGTCGAGGGGAGTGGGGGTGGGCAAGGGGTGGGAGGGTGGGGGTGTAGGATCAATTTGCGGAAAGCGGAGATAGTCCGGCGCTGCATAATAAATTCCTTTCTAATATTTACCTGCCGGGCGTCGACCGTTTCGCGCAACAGTTACGATTAAACTGCAATCATCTGCGGATCGTGCTGGCGACCGCAACGATTCGAAACAGTCGTGCCAATCGGCCGGCGACGGCTGCCAACGTGAGCGCACGTCAAATCGATCGGGGGAAATGACGGAACGAGACGCCGAACCGACGGAGCAATCGGATGGGCAAGGTTAAATGATGACAGCGATAGTTTGAGTGCGTAGTCCGGATTGGGATGAGAATGAAAGTTTGGACTGTATGAGGTCGATTGTGTATGTAGCGTGGCGTTTAGGGGGATGATAAACATTTGCAATGTGAGCGGTGATCAGGGTAAGGGTGAGGGTAATATTGCGTAATTTTGAATGATACTTGAATGGATATAAGGAATATAAAATGGCGTTTTTAAATTTAGTAACGCATTTTCATAAGATGTAATTTTTCATTCGATTGTCTGAAGTTGTGTAAGAACTAAAATTTTACAAGAAAGTTACAATTTTTATGAAGTTTGTTTACTATAACAAAGTGATAAATTAAAGTGTTTAATTAATATTTACATAATTGATGTAACCGTTTCTAATATGCAGATTTCATGGAAGACGAGGTAAAGTCAAATAGAGATCGAAGCATAAATTCTTCATTGGCCCAACCGCCGACGACAAAATCGAAAAAGAAAATATACTCTTTCAGCCCTTATTAACTGCAACTGTTAAATTTTACCAATGTTGCTTATAACAAATTCACGAATGGAAGCATTTTCTTATTTTTCACATAAATTAACGGACATTCTTATTATTTCCATAATTAATACAACACTTTACAGTATGTAGGTTTGATAGAAGACGACCGAAAATTAAATAAAGATCGAAGCGTGCGCTATCATCAATTCTTCTCCTCCCCGCAACCGGCGACACAATCGAAAAATAAAATGTACACATTACTTAAGTCTTTACTGACTGCAATTGTTCAATTTTGCCAATGTTGCTTATAACAAATTCACGAATGGAGGCATTTTCTTATGATATTCATAATTATCACAACACTTTATAGTATGTAGATTCGATGAAAGACGATCCGAAATGAAATAAAGATCGAAGCGTGCGCTATCATCAATTCTTCTCGACAGAATCGAAGAAGAAAGGATACGCATTAAACTGTCGTTGGCGGGCAGGGGTAGCGGGATCGTTCGGTGCGGACGATAAATTGGCTCCTCGAGAAATCGATTTAGCCAGCTCGACGGTGTCTATTGATAAGTGCATTATCGCGAGCACTTCTTTCCCCGTGGCCGTCGGACTCGCTCTCCGAGGAGAGCTCGGCTCTCGCTGCTTTCTCCTCGGATCGCACCGATAAAGTCGAAAGTGTCGTCGGGGCAAAAAACGGAAGCGAATTCCTGCCTTTCAGCTCCCGCCAGAGACATTTTTCAGGGCCGCACCTACGTGCGAACCTTCGGCCGGCAAACGCACTTCCGTCTCTGCGCATGTCTCGCGAAATATCTTTCGAGACCCGACACTCGCTGACGCCTTTTGACGGAAAGAAAATTGTGTGCTTGGCTTGACGTTCTTCTTTGCCAAAGGAAAGCAGCCGGCAAGTTTCTGCGAATTAATGCCTTCCAGCTGACAATTATGAAAGCGTCCCGCGCTGTAACTCGCTGTTTGACAAACGAAAATATGACTATTAAATATGACTTTAACCTGGCGCGCTGCTAATCGTACGACGATTGTAAGTCCGTTGACAGCGGGACTCGCGACTCCTTTACAGGTCGAAGCGGTACTCAAGCTCGCAAAACGATCCCAAACTACCCCCACTTACACCCCCCCCCCCCTAGCACTGTATCACTCAAGCCAACCCTCTCGGAGTGAATCCCATTTTCAAAGTCGACCGTCAAAAGGCTTCCTCGCCAGAACTTTATTCCCACCCCTCGTTTCTTCGCCGCCGCCAGCCGAGGCTCCCTCCAATCCCTCCTGGAGGGTTCAGAAGGCGGAGGGAAAAAAATGGAGGCGAAAGGTGAAGTTTCGCAGTTTGCGTCGCTCGGCGTCCGTTAGATTCAATCCCTGCGAATTGTCGGCAACCATAGTCGGCCCGGATGAGCCGACGGGCAGCGTGCACTTCCGGCGCATAATGCGTCGGCCAATGAGCGGCCCGCGAGGCTTTTTGCGTCGCTGAGTGCCGGACTTAAAGCGGTTAACGACGCGCGACGGGAAACGGAGCGATTTTAACCGCCCGCGAGAATGAAGAGAACATCCGAGAACATCTGAGAACATCTGAGAACATCTGAGAACATCTGAGAACATCTGAGAACATCTGAGAACATCTGAGAACATCTGAGTACGGCTGAGAACGACTGAGAACATCTGAGAACATCTGAGAACATTTGAGAACATCTGAGAACATCTGAGAAGAGCTGAGAACATCCGAGAACATCTGAAAACATCTGAGAACATCTGAGAACATCTGAGTACGGCTGAGAACAGCTGAGAATGACTGAGAACATCTGAGAACAGCTGAGAACATCTGAGAACAGCTGAGAACATCTGAGAACATCTGAGAACATCTGAGAACAGCTCAGAACAGCTGAGAACAGCTGAGACCTTGGCGCGGAGGCAGACGACTAGGTTAAGCCATTAACCTCCGCCCAACCTCGTCGTCACGTTTCCAACTGTCTCGGCAGCGATCGCACGCTTGCCAACGGCAAACTTTCGATCCCGCCATTCTCGAGACTTCCGTAGGCGTCCGTTAACGGCTCATTCGGCCGATGGCTTCCACTCGCTTCGAGCACTTTCGCGGTGATAATGGATTTTTTGAGGAAGGTATCGGTTGAGAATGTTTTGTGGCGACTGGGTGGGAGGAAGAGGTGGCGAGGATTTGATCGATTATTTTGAGGAGGTGGGATGTAACGTGGAGGATTAAAGTAATTTTTTTAAGAGCTGAGATAACGCTTAGTGTGACTGGGTGGAAAGAGGTGTAAGTAAGAATTTGATTATTTATTTTGAATTGAGGAGTTCAGACATGGCGTGGAGAGTGATAGAAACTTCAAAATTTCCTCGAATCACCTTAGCACACACAAAGAAGGGCACAAGGACCTCAAAATAGAATCTAGCCAGTTCATTCTCGTCTCGAACCCAAATAAAAATTCTAAAATTCCTCGGTCGCGTCCCAAACTCCTCAAACATACCTTCCGCAGAAGTTCTTGAAAAAAATGAATTCTTCCCATTCGAAGCCGATTTCCTTGTTCGTCCGCTGACGGTACACGTGTTTCAAGACCGTACGTTTTCGTCCGCTGTCTCTCCGTCCCACGCTGGCCAGCCCTCCGTTCGTGCTCGCCTTACAGTTTGCGGCCTCATTAAAAATATAAAAGGGTCGGCCGGGGCACTTTGAGGAAGACAAGGACGCGGCGGCGAAGATTTAGTCGATCTCAGGTTTGCAGCGCCTGCTGAAGCGCGTCGCGCCGGAGATAATGAGAAAGATAAATTATGCCTCGCCGAATGGAGGAAAGTTACGAGGGCTGTAAAGCGGGAGCGAAAATACGATATGGATTACGCCCCACCGTGAGAGTAATCGGTACCCGATGCTCCGCATAGTCGGTTTACGGCCGTGTTTCATTAGAGGAGCTACGTTTTATGGACGCCATCTTTCCACAATTTTTTCTCACTTGCGATTACGGAGTAATTCGATAGTCTGACGGTAATACTGATCTCTGGCTTCTTTATCGGTGATATTGTTCAAACTAGGGTTTGTTTAAGAGTTTGATGATTCAATGTCGCAAAGTATTAGGAATAAATACTAGAATACTAATGTTACATAGTCGGTTTACGACCGTGTTTCATTAGAGGAGCTACGTTTTATGGACGCCATCTTTCCACAATTTTTCCTGACTTGCGATTACGGAGTAATTCGATAGTCTGACGCTAATACTGATCTCTGGCTTCTTTATCGGTGATATTGTTCAAACTAGGGTTTGTTTAAGAGACAACAGACCTGCTATCCATACAATACTTCTGTTAAAAAATTGATATATAACAAAAACTCATCCTGTCCATAACAAGAACTCTAAAATTCGCCACCCACTGTACAAACCTACCGTCTCTCTACTTTACACTTTTCTCCAAAGATCACCATTAACATTCGTAAATCAACAATCTCAAGCAACACTCGTGTCTCTATCCAAACAAAAAATGAACGAAATCCACTGTAAACGATAAAAAAATCTCTGCGTACACCGCAAACGATGCACACTAAAATCATATCGTTCGTAAATTCCGAGAAAACTGAGAGACTATTCTGTCAGCAACTTTATTGTCTCCCCTGGAAAAAAATTAATTATCACTCAAAGTTCGAAAGTTTACCTGGCCGTGCAGCGTCCTCGCCTTCACGGTCGGGCTACGTAAAAATGATAGAGTTTTTCGCGTGGCGGCCGTTAGGCCATCAGGCGACAGCCGCTCACAAAAGAGATTAGCGTCCAATCGGAGGTCGGATCGTCGGCAGCGCAGTTCGGCCAACCGAAAATTGTTTGGTCCCGATAATGGCGGCCTCTTTGCGAGCTGTCACGGCCTCGTTCCTTCGATATTCGACACAGTTGATATTCCCCGAACGATTCCTCGATACCAGCCTCTCTCTCTCTCTCTCTCTCTCTTCCTCTTTTACTCCCGCACACACACACACACAGTCTCTTTGACTGCCTCCGCTGCTTCCAGCATCAGGAATAGCCGACTGTGATTTCCCACGTGCCATTGTGCCACCGCATCATCCGCATCATTTACCAACTTCCCCCCCCCCCCTCTCTCTCCGTCGTCAGCAATGTCTTCATCTTCCATACACCCCCACCCCTTCTTTCTTCTTCCCTTTTTCGCAGTTTCCTTCGATCGTCGCTGAAACATTCCTTTGGCCTCGGACTACTTCACTGATGTAGAAGTGCATGAGGCTTCATTGATGCGATGAGTATCGGAGTGTTTCCGGTAAGGTGGTAATGTTGGCCTGGTAATGTCGATGATGTAAGAAGGATTAAATTGAAGATCTGTGGTCAAGTCTGTCCATGCTATGGTTTGATTTTAGAATGTTGACCTTTATACGTGGCGCGCATGAACGAATTCGATTAGGTATTGATAACTCGGAGGAAATTTCATATTTTTATTACTTGTTTGTCCCCATCTGTACTCTTTCTGTCTTTATTCGTATATATAAATATGTGTAATCGATAAATATGTTACACAAGAATCCGTGATGACACCTTAACCTATTAGCTGCCACGATCTCCATTTGGCGATTTTTGGAATTTATATAATTATACTGTTACACAACCTTTTGTGCATATATGTATAAACTGTACAGACAAAATTTTCGAATGAAAAATTTGGCAGTTAATGGGTTAATACGAAACTGACTGCAAAATTAATTGATTATTGACCGTCGGGGTAAGACGTATAATAATAAGTTTTCGGCGTAGTCGGTCACCGTGGTACTTTTCAAACAAATTAAATTTCAATGAATCTTAACAGAAACTGACTGCATACGAATATGCTGAATCCGATAACGTTTATAATAGTATATCTGCCAATGATCGCATTTGTGCACCCCCTTCCTCTCGAATGGAACAGAGAAAACAGACACAGAAACCGTGCCCCATCATCCCCCTCGTAAATCCACAGAGAGTCGCACCTAATCGATCGCGTCAACAGTTGCGGACCACTACCAATGCGAATTATCGATAGCGGGAGGACCTTGAAAAAAATGCTGAAAGAACAGTGCGAGTTTACGAACAGCCTTGTTACTTCTCGCCCCCATCCCCGCTAACACTCTTTTTCACAGTTCGCACGGACGGGGGAGAGAATGAAAAGGGCGAGAGAAAGATGGACGATTCGAAAAGGGAAGAAATCGATCACTCCGGTTAAAAACGACCGCGTGGAGTCTGCAGATTTCTCGCGGACGCTGAAAAGGGTTGCGCGCGCACTGTGCCGGGAAATTTATTCAGAGGTCACGTAGGTGGCCCCAAGATTTTTTTGCACCTGAGCATCACTTATCGGCCTCTGGCCAGAGAGATGGTCGGTCTATTTTCAGACTGGTGCATGGTGGGTCGAATAATGCGATATGTGTTGCTCTTCATGGTCATGTTCGAGATCTGAACTCGTTTATCGGCGTTGGGCTTGGTTAAGTATGGGAATGTAGAATGTGATCGGTTTGGTTGGGTTCTGGTTTTTGGTTAACGTTATTATATTTTTTAGTCATTAAATACTCATTATTAATCACATTATCATTCATTAAATATATAAATAGTTATTAAATCGTTTTATTCTTTGAAATGATAGGCCTCCGTCTAGAGAAATCTATGGTTGGTCTATTTTAAGACCTGCTACCTCATGGATGGGGTTGATAGAATCGAAGGATCAAAAAGTGGAATTACATTTTACTTTCCATGTTTCTGCAAATTGATTTCGTAGTTGTGTTCGTGTACAATAATTGGGTGTGGTGCTATTTATTTATATGAAACTGAATAATAATGTCATAGTTATTTCTATATAAATCTGTTACAGTTAATTGTTTAAATCTTGAACATAACCAGGTCAAATGTAGACACAACTTATGACTAGCTATTGCATTACACTTTTCTTTTTAAACATAGAAAACTTCGATAACATCAACTTATTTTATCCGATACTCATTTCTCACGAACATCGTACACGAAAATCAGAAATGTTTTTCAATCAACCGTCAAACGAACACATAAATAAAGAAGTTCGACCGAGTTTGTCTGTACCACCTCAACGAAGCAAACAGACCCCACAAACACATTTTCAACACATCCAAGCGTAAAAGTCTGCGCAGGATCAATTGAGAATGATGTCAACGAAGGAATAACAGTAAAAAAAAAAAAAAAGTATAACCGCCCCCAGAGCCCCGATGCGAATCGATCTTGCGTTGACGACTGCTCGCGAACGAAAAAGAAGGTAGACAACTATTTTTGCCGACATTCCCCTGTCTCTTGACAAAACTGCTGGGGCGCAATTAAGGAGAGGCATTAGCGGATAATTCCTCGCGCGATTCCCTCTTTTTGCCCCGAGACTCCGCGAGCCGAGCAAAACCGGAGTGGATATGCTACGCAACTTCGAAGATGGATGATTCGCGACTTCTGCTCCTTCTCCTCTTTTTTTTCCTATCCGCCTCCCCGAGACAGAGGGAATGAGTGATGGATCGCGGCGTCTGAGACTGGCAGGAGAGGAGCTGCTCTTTGTAATGTGAAGTTTCGCGGTGAGGCACTGAAATGTCAATGGATGCCGCGCATTTCTCCTGCGGTTCGATTGTTGCGCTGAGATCTGAAAGGGGTGCTGAGGGTGGATATTCGATTTGCCGGTGATTTAATAGTGCGTTTGCGAACGTTCGCTGTCAACGTTTGCTTAAATTGGAAGGAATAATGTAAAGTATTTTGGCGTGAGTATTGACATAGCAATTGAATCTTTCGAATTTTTGCTATGGAATAAATAATTGTTAGGTGAGGTGCGAAGGGGTGTTGTGGGTGTAACTTCAATTTTGTAGTAATTTAATATTGCGTTTGCGATTGTTTGCTACTCAAAATTCGCTTAAGTAAAAAGGAGTAAAATAAGGATTTTGATGTGAGTACTGATATGTCAATGAATCTTTCGTATTTTTGCTATGGAATAAATAATTGTTGGGTGAGGTGTGAAGGGGTATTGAGGATGGATATTCGATTTTAAGGTGATTTAATATTGCATTTGCGATTGCTTATTACTCAAAATAAGGTTAGGTGCACAAAAATATAAAGTATAAAGTATGTAAGAGAAATTACTAAAATGTCAATGAAACTGTCGTATTTTTGTTATAGAACAAGCGATTGTTGAGTGAGCTGTGAAGGCCGACGATGGAAATTCGATTTTTTAGTGATAGTAATATGCATTTGGAGGTCAAAATTAGCTTATGTTAAACGAAGTATAAAGTATGTAGGAGAAAGTACTGAAATGTCAATGAATCTCTCGTATTTTTATTCTAGAGCGAACATTATCGGGTTAGGTCTGAAGGTTTGGAATGCTGAGGTCAGAAATTCGATTTTCCGAGGATTTAATGTTGCGTCTGCGACTATTCGGTACTACAAATTAATCGAAACAAAACGAAGAACAATCCGTGGTATCAAATAATGTGGACTAAAGTCTAGCAAAAAAATACTGAACCATGAATAAATTCCTTGCAATTTTGCTATAGAACGATCCATCGTAAGAAAAGGTGTGAAGGTTAAGGGTGAAAGTTTCATTTACCATTGAATCAATGTTACAACGGTGAATGTTTACTGCTCAAAATTAGTCTGAATAGAAAAAAGGTAAAGAACAACTTGTAAGACTGTACTGAATTGGCAATGGAAACCACACAGTTTTTCTCTCGGCCGAACAATTGTAGCGGAAGATGTAAAAGTTAACGGTAGTAGAGGTGAAGATTCGATTTGCTGGCGATTTAATCTTGCGCCTGCGAGTGTTTGCTACTTTCAAATTAGTTTAAATGGCTCGAAATACAAAGTAAAGTTGGCGATAGAGCACTGAAATATCAGTAGACGCTACGTACTTTTGTTCTCGGGTATCCGGCTGTAATTTGAGGCGGGAAAGTTGAAGGTGAAGATTCGATTTGCCGAACGTTCGATATTGCACATGGAAGTGCATTGCATTCCCAATCGAAATAAAACATTTAAATTCAAACGGCGAACTATGGAACTTAATACACAAATGTGATGGAACGCTCCTTACTTTTCGTCGAAAGTAGGTAGGAATAACAAACTGGGTAGATTTTAAATAAACACCCGGTGTACGGGCAAATATTAAAATCGGACTCCAACAATAGTCTGCAGAAGATCAAAGTTTGTAATAGACTACTATCCATAAATGCTGTTAACAATATTGGAATCTTAATAATGCAGCTATAATTTTCTTTGAGTGTGAAAGGTATATACTAAAATTCATCATTCTAATAATAATTTTGCGCAACAGTGAGGGAGAAGTGGGGTTTGCAACACTGACATCATAGTATAGCCGGAGGTTGCAAATTTGATTCATTGCTGATTTCGAATTCGATACGTACGCGTTCACTCGATCCAGAACGGTTACAACATACAAAGCAAAAAGTGACGCTTGCATCAAAGCACCGAAATGTCAATGGGCCCTTTGATGCTCGGGTCAATTGCGAACAATTATAATGTCATTGAGTAAAATGTTCAACCTCGGGCACAGATTCGTCGTTGGCTTAGCAGCACACACCGAACTGTGCACAACTGAAATATGCAAGTCTTTACAGTTCTCGGACTCATGCCAACTTTGCAAAGCAGAAGAGGAAATCTGTAGAGAACATTTGAAAGTCGAAACTTCGCATGAACCTTTCTTTACCTTGCCCTCCTGACGAAAAGTTATTGCGTACGAATTTAAGATAAAAAAGAAACTTTTCTTCCTAAATTGATACTTCAACTAACGACGGTTTCTATAAGTACATATTTTCAATTGACTTGGAATGATACTAATATTTTTTACTATAATACAAATATAATGTATAACATTAAGTATCCGGCATATTTGGTCAATGTTGTACTTTCGACGACTAATTTTCAATTATGTTTAACAGGAAAACATTGACTATATATAATAATAATTATTATACATCTACACTGACGGTCAATAACCGGTTGTTGCAACCTGATTTTACTACAAATATAATGTACAAATATAAATGTAAACATGATATACATAATATTTGAACGTACACAATGGAAGGTACCTGTTCACTTACAAATCTTATATGTTCAGAAATCAAAAGAAAATAAAACACTTTTAACCGGGTCAGCACTTTTCCACCTCAAAACCTCTACTGTCAATGACGACACTGCCAAATGAACCCCAAATGCATGAAAACCAGAGTTCGCATCGAAGCTACTAAACGTCACCGAACATTTCCCATCTCTCCCCACCGCGAACAATTACAAACATCGTCGGTCAGAAATTTCTGTACCGGAAACTCGATTCATCGCATACTTACTCGACGCGTCAAAACACGCGATCGATGATACGAAGCAGTTTGCCGGCTCTCCAGCTGGGCTCTCAGATCGATTCGCAAACGATTCGAGGCGACGAGCAATTACGGTCGCCGGGACGGTCGGTCTCGAAATCAGAGATTCGATTTTATTACAGATTCAGTACCGCACGCGAATCGTCGGGCCGCTCCCAGAATAATCGAGCCTTTGGCAAAGAGCGAGGCGCGGATCGGGTTTTCGTAGTCAATCATCGCGCAAAGCGAGAGGGCCTCGCCTTTAAGGACGAAACAAATCACAAAGGCAAGGGGTGCACTCCCCTTTTACCCGAAGACACCCTCTCCGGCCGGATGTCGAGATCAAGGAGAATATCAACTAACCCCCCCCCCCCTCCCCCACTACTCCTCATCCGACGTGCATTAAATCGAACCTCGTAATCGACTTAGCCTCGCCTCCTTTACTCGCGCCGGCGTCCTACTTTTTTCATTCCGCCAAACGAAACGGACGGACGATAATTGCCGGAAGCCCTTTGCACTCTTTTTGTCGTCCAAGAAATCTTCGCGACTTCCGGTCTCTTTTGGGGAGAGGCCAGGGTATGTCAGATTCCTACTGACTAAAGTTCAGATATTTCACTCATTAACGATTACTTCGTCACGATGACAACCACCCCTCCCCCCATCCCGTGAACGGGGAATTTGCGGCTCAGTTCAGAGTATTTGCTTGCTGCCCTTTTGGGATGCATTGGGAAGAGTTTATAAAATAGTCCATGGCGTTTGACTTTGCGTCTCGTTCGTAAGGGTTGGGAAGCTGAGGAGGTTATTTTAATTGACTAAATAATTCGTTTGAAAATAATACAATTTTAACATATTGCAGTTTAATAAAAAGGGAGGCAAATGTATGATAATAAATTTTATAAAAAGATGAAAAATATTGAGTCTATTCATCAGCGACCCCATGATTGTTCTTTGGTTTTGAGCTTTACTTCGCGACCCTGAGGGCGCACCCAGCTGACCTTCCCCTTCGATTTGACATTGTCGTGTGTCAAACCAATTAGCATCTTTTGCCCTTTCTCGATCGCGAACAGGGTTGACTGATTGTGAGATGGAAAACGTTCGAGGTTAGGTTTGCAGAGCACGAGCGATTTTGAGGTTAGGTTTGCCGGCGGTTTGGCAGCTGACGCGTTGACCGTTGTGTCGGACGTGCTACAGATTGTTGACCGTGCATGGGAATGAAAGTGGTCGGGCAGGATGGCGGTGAAGTTTTACTGTATTGAATCGGATCTGGGAAACGATTTTTTTCAGCCGGCAAATCTGTTGGGTGCTGTGAAGCGGGCATTGTTTTTGCTTCGTACTGAGTTCGAGCGGTTTATGTCGGGATTGGGAGAATGGGTGGTATAGATTCGGAGGTGAAATTGTTTTTGTATAATGTACGCTAAAGGATCATCAGGATGACGGATATTTTTTGTCCGATAGGGAGAGAGAAATACAAAGTGACCTCAAAATGGTTCGTTTATTTGTCAGGTGCATTCGAATGAATGCTTCTCCGCGACATGTCTGTATTTCGCGCTATAAATCTAATTTCTGGAACTCAATAAAACTCGGCAACACATACACCGAACTCTTAACACCGAATATCCTTCGTTAACAAGATTCAGAATGCGGGCTGGAAATTTATGGCCCCACCTGCTTCGAATCCTGAATATTTGTCATCAACTCATGAAGGTCGGAATGGGAGAACAAATAGGAATAATAAAGATGCATTGTGCATTCATATGGAAAAAACTAGAATATACTCGAAAGTATCATCAA
Source organism: Anoplius nigerrimus (assembly GCA_914767735.1). Lineage (NCBI taxonomy): Eukaryota > Metazoa > Arthropoda > Insecta > Hymenoptera > Pompilidae > Anoplius > Anoplius nigerrimus. The sequence goes on from OU612086.1 coordinate 2,386,016, forward strand.
TACCAGATATTTTCTATTTAATTAACAGATCTAAAAACGTAGCCTCAAAAAGTTGGAATTATATTTCAGATACATTTAATGAATGCTTTTCGACGACATATGTCTCTATCACAGTCAACAAACCTCATTTCTTTAATGCCATAAAACAGGAAGACCTTTCATACATACTCTTTATAATGCTAACTCTCCTTCGTAAACAAGATATGGAATGCAACCTCGCAGATTTATATCTACGTCCCTTCGTCACCTAAATATTTCTCTCCAAAGCATGAAGATCGCGGATAGAAAACAGTAAGCAATATTAAAGATGTATTATGCATTTACGATGAAAAAACTGGAATACACGCTAAAGTATCATCAATGCCAGATACTTTTCATCTACTCAGCAGGCCTTTCATACAAGCTAACTCTAAAAATTCCCACTTATTTCTCTCGTACACTCCAATGAATGTTCCTCTGTGACTCATGCATCCAGCTCAGTCTACAAGATTAATTTCTTCGACTTAATAAAATTAAAAAACCTTTCGTGCACTCTACTTTTAATGTCAACTCTGCATCGTTAACAAGATGTAGAATACAATTTCGAAAACTGACGTCTCCCTCCGCCCTCTGAGTATTCCCACCCCCTGCCTGGACCCAGCTAATAATATTCAACGGCGGTCGCGCAGAGAAAACAACAAGCAATGCCGAAGATGTAGCGTGCATATTAGATTGCGGCGGTCGCGTTAAAATGCCGGAACGTCGTCGTCTGGCGCACGATTCCGAACGACGGGCAGGGAGACGTCTTCGGCCTCGGGGAGGCGGCCTTCAATTCTGTCCGCGGGACTCCCGGGGGTTTATGAGATCCAGGATTCCGCGAGCGGAGAGGAAATATTCATCGTGCACGCAACGAACCGACGAACCGACGACGCTCGTCCCACTTTCTGCCCGGAGGCCCTACGCGAGAGAGGCGTCTCTCGGCGAAGTTAATCAAGTTCTGATTAAAGAAGTGCGCCTAATTAAAGAGCCACGGCCGGACGGCATCAGGCTTCGACGGCACTCGAATTTGTGTCAAGGCGAATCGGGTCGCGAGGAGTTAAGGGACGCGTGTCGTCGTGGATCCGGATCGTGCGAAAGGGCGTCAGTCGTTTCCGACTGACGGCTCGGTTCGCGGGTATGCCGCGCTCGATCGCGGATATTCTACGATTCGGTATTCGATCGACAACGAACGGCAGAGGTGTGGGCGACGTGAGAGTGTGACCTTGGATGACCTTAGGAGATGGTATAGGACAGCGTTCGTTTACGGAGTATGGTAAAGATTGGAAGATGTTTTATTGCCACTCGATGTTTTAGTAGGGACGTTAAAAGTTTTTAGCTGGGCTGAATATAGGTCGGGAGTAAGAGCTGCCAGTGTCGAAAACTTAATGAAAAATTGATACAGTTCAGAGTTTATCTACGGAATTAATGGGAGGAAACTTGGAAGCGGCACTGTGTTCGTTTTATTATCATTTGGAATTCGAGTGGCGAGAGTCAATACGGCAAGTACTTTGGCACTGTCGAAAATTGCGCGAAACATTAACATAGGACGGAATTCGTTTTGGGTATTAATGGGATAAAGCTCGAGCGCGGCACTGTAGTTCCATTATTATGATTCAGAATCCGTGTGGCGACTTTCGGAACTTCTGCTTACAAACGATTCGATTATAAAAAGGGGAACTCTTCAGTAGAACATTAATTTATTACGTTGACGAGCTAAGATTTAATCAGGATACTGCACTACCGTCATTATGACCTGGCTTTAGCGGCAATCTTGAAAATTGTTGCCTACAAACGACGGGGCTAAAAAATGAGGGCCCGTAGCAAAGTCAAAAGTGTGTCGAAAAGTTAGCATAGTGCGACATTAATTTTCAGAGTTAACGAGATAAAACTTGAACAAGACTCCATTCATGTCTCTATACCTTCGAACGAAAAGTTACCATATACGACGTTAACTTGGAAAATTAACGTAACGAAATTTAGATAAAGCACTCTATACCTGTCTACGGCCCGAAATTTTAATAAGATAGAAAATGACAAAGCTAATCTAAGCGAGCCTTTATGTGTCGAAATGGCCTTCAATTTAAACAATTATCGATATTTTCGACTTATGAAAAATTCTATTATGAGATGAAGGGAACATTTGTAACGTATCGCAATTTCTCGCGGTTGTAAAAGAAACATTTAGGTTGGCCGTCGTGTATTAACAGTTCCAAAGCGAAATTATAATAACGTCGAGAATTTTTGCTTGTAAGCTATGCAGGTCAAAACCAGCCATCCTCACGCCGAACCATTAAATCGGGAAATTAATGAGATAAAACTTAGGCAAGACACCATACTCTTACGCCGTGCTCCAATGGCAATGCATAATTCGGATTCAAAGGTCCGTAATAAAATTCCGCTCCATTACGTCCTTTCGTCGCCTCTGCTAAGTGCTCGCCGGAGTTTCATAGTCGAAAATTTCGTTCGTTTAATATTCCCCCCTCCAGCGCCGGGCGTTTGTGAAGTTTCCTGCGTCGACGACGTCGAAGTCTATATTTCAGGGCTTGTTACAGGTGCGAGTCGTTCTTGAAACTGACACAATCTTCGATTTGCTTCTCGGCACCAATTGGAAACCACGTTCGACTATTTTCGCAACCTAAGGATTTTTTATTGCACACATGTCATGAAATAGCAAATAAAATCGTCAAAAGCTTATGTTTTGAATGTACACGATGTAAAAGTGTCACAGGTCTTTATATTGGTGTAAGTCAAGCTTCGATTTGCTGCTCATATGCAATTCAATGTCTTCTTACTTCCTTCTCCATATTTCGTTTGATCTGCACGCACAGATTTTCTTTCTTACGTATATTATGGAGTGGCAAGTATAGTCATTAAACTCTTTCTGAGCTTTCCTACGTAAACGACATAAAAGTGTGGTTCAGGTCTTCATATTGGTGTAAACCGAGCTTCGATTTGCTGTTCACCTTCAATTCAATGTCTTGTTACTCCTCTTTTCCACATTTCGTTTGACTTTCATACAAAGAGTTTCTTTCTTACGTAGGTATATTATGCAGTACGAAGTATAGTCATCAAACTCTTGAGCTTTTGTTCGTAAACGACATAAAGGTGTATTTTTGGTCTCCATGTTGGTGTAAGTCGAGCTTCCATTTGCTGCTCACTTCAATTCAATGTCATGTTACTTCTCTTTTCCACATTTCATTTGACCTACATTCAAAGATTTTCGTTCTTACGTATATTATGGAGTAGCAAATAAAGTAATTGAAACCTTTTTGAACTTTTGTACGTAAACGACATAAAGGTAAGTTTCAGGTCTCCATATTAGTTTAAGTCGAGCTTAAGTATGCTGCTCACATTCAATTCAATGTCTTGTTACTTCTCCTTTCCACATTTCATTCGACTTGCGCGCAAAGATTTTCTTTCTCACGTATGCTATGGAGTAGTAAGTAAGGTCATTAAAACCTTTTTGAGCTTTTGTACATAAACGACATAAAAGTGTGATTCAGGTCTTCATATAGATGCAAGTCGTGCTTCACTATTCTGCTCACATTCAATTCACTGCCTTGTTACTTCTCTATTCCACATTTCGTTTGACCTGCACGCAAAGATTTTCTTTCTCACCCATATTACGGAGTAGAAAGTGACATCATCAAGAGCAGAGCTTCTGTACGTAAACGACATAAAAATACATTTCTCAACTCCTCGTATCGGTGTAAGTCGAGGTTCGATTCGCTTCTCACGTCCAATTCACTTCCTTTCCTCTCGCTCCGCTCGTTTGGCGCGCGCGCGCAAAGATTCTCTCCCTTCCACCTACATCCTGAACCGGCAAGTGAACTCATCAGGAGCATTTGCGAACTTCTCTGCGCCGTCGATGTCCAAACACATATATCGGGACTTGTTATTCGTGCCAATCGAACTCAAAGGCCAGCTTCGACTTCGCAACCGATCGAAACGCCTCTCTCCCTCTCTGTCTTTCACACGCACACGCCTGCATTTTCCGTACCATGGATTATGATCGAAGGGTGGCTAAATCATGATCAGCGTTTGTGATTTGCAATCAAGAAAACCCGTCGGGCACCTCCGGCACTGAGCCGGGCTGCAATTCAATTTAGGGAGTAGCTTGGATTATCGACTTTCCACCCGGACCGTTATTTCCATGCATAACTAATGAATCTTCAAACGGGCCAATAGTAAAATTCCCGGCGAATAAAATTGCGATCGCCACCCCCCCCCCCCTCCTCCCTCCCTCACCCGGCGACCGTAGATACCTCGCTCGCGGCAAAAATTTCCTTTCGGCACAACGGTGCTGAATAATTAGTTGCAGTTACCGTCGCTCGACCGTCTTTATTTTTGCCGCCAGAAGAATCCGTCGTTAGAATCCAGTCTATCCCGATATCGGCTCTTATCGGAACGTCCGGAATTCTTTTCCGATATGGACGATATTCGGTTAAGTTGCGGGAATCGTTGATTCAAAGAGGTCGATTCGTAGGGGGAGGGGGTGGGGGCGAGTAATCGATCGAAATTTCTTTACGCTCATTACTGCTGGCTGCTCTTCAAGCGTATACTTCTTTCGTCATTTTTCAACTCGCGTTGTATATTTAGAATTACCGGTTGCAATTATGTTCTTCCGGTTCAATGCTATATGTGAGGCTCGCGGGTAAATTAATAAGCGAGTAGGTCTACGGTGATAATTACGAAGATAGTCTAAGTGGAAAGTTCACGAAAAAATCTGCTGTCATTTCGTCCGATACGAACAATTATAATATACTTGAATCGGTATTATAGTTACCAGCAACAATAAGCAAAGCAATGACAATGATTGTATTTAAAAACAATTGCGTTACGCTGATTACGCTTTATTTATTGGTTTTCAAACATATCTTCCTGTAATCATTTCTAAACTGACATTACTACTCTACTTATAACAAACTAAAATTACTAGATTCAGTTTTATACCTCTTACTAATCGCTGCAGTCAGACTACCAAGTAAATTCATAAGAATGTATGCCTACGCTAGTAATTACGAAAATAGTCTAACAAGTGAAAAACTCAGGAAAGAGTCAATTCTTTAACATACTTAGAATGCTATTATAGTTTACTATCAGTAGTAAGCACAGGAATAACTATAATCTCACCAGGGAACAGTTTCTTGTCATTGCACTTTACGTACTGACCTTGAAGAATATTTCTCTTTCGATCATTTTTGCGCTCACATCATATATTTAATAACGGAATTACTACTTCCGTATTAATTCTTGCTCAATGCCAGATGTATGATTAATAACAAAAAAAAATACCTACAGAAGTATTCCTACGCCTGTAACTACAAAAGTAATCAAATTAAAAGGAACAGGAAAATATCAACCGTTCATTTCACCTACTGCCAACAACAGTCACATAAATCACGATCACAATTACCGCCGCATTCCGGATCGACACAATCGACGCAACAATAACGAAGCCGTCGAACAAGAAAACAAGCCTTATTACCGCAGCCATTCAATTCGAAGCAAGCTTGCCAAAAGTGCAGAATACAGGAGCAGCCAACCTCCGCAAAAATCCTTCGGCAAAAGTGCTCGCGCACTCGCGAAATCGCTCCTTATTACGCCCACGTTGCCGCGTACAAATTTTTACCACCCCCCCCCCCTTCCCCAGCACCCGCACATGTCCGGAATTCGGCTGGATCGCATATCCGATCCCGGCCAACGCCAAATGCGAGGAAGCGGGAAGGCAACGAAGTGGCTGAATGGCGCGGATGAAAGAAATTCCGGGCGGATGAGCGGCGAATAAATTTCTTCGAGTTTCTCTTACTCCGTGCCAAACGCTTCCATCGGATTCCGCCCTCCTGCCCGGCCACCCCTCCCTACCCCAGCCGGGTAGTCCTCGTCCCGGTCGGGATCGGCCTCGTTCGCCATTCCGGCGAGACTATTTTACGACAGTTACGGAACTCGCGAAGTGGCGAGTCGGACGATGAAATTCGAGTAGGAGTTCGATCTCTCGAATTTCTCGTACGAAAGTTGCCTGCCATCTTGGAATGGCTGATTCCTGGCTTCCGGTGCCGTCGGAAGCGGGCGGGGGACGGTTTTTCGGTGAAGGTGTGAGAAGGGTCGAGTTTGCGGTGATTTTTGATTTTTGATTTAGGGGTTGGGGTGGATTTTGGAGGGTGTGTTGTGAGGGGTGTTTGCAGGGATGTTTTGTGTGGTGGGGGTTGGTATGGAATTTAGTCGATGCTTCAGACGGTTGCAAGACTGAATTAGGATAGGCAGAAATGTTCAAATTCTGATCCTGAGGGAAGAAGAGGTATCGATAGATAGATTACTCGTGTGGATAGTTTCGAATGTGAAGTGCATTGGGGGATCATATTCGTCGGGTTGGATCAAACGAATTTGTCTATCGAACTCGAGCCGAGACAAGAGTTCTGATATAGGGAAGGCATCTTTTCATCTTTTTATTCCAAGAAAATTTTAATCTTTTCATTCGAGAGGATCGAAGATTCTCACCTTCGGTCTGCGAAAGGTCAATATTTTTCAAGGCAAAAATCTATCAGAGGGTTGATGATCGAGGCCAGCTTCGTAGATACATTCACACGACTGAACATTAATTGCCAGATAATGAACTGGAGAAGACATTTTTTCATTGTTTTCACGAAATTGCACAGTGCTGCGCGTAGAAACTATAATATACTGTTAAATCATATGAAAAATTCTGATGATCCAGGCCGAATTTTACAATAGATTCTTTACAGGAATAGGTAAAAATACATTGAAATTCTTCGTTGGAACAGTCCGATCTTTCGAATTTTTCCGCGAAGCTAACGCGACAAGAAGAGTTTCAAAACTGTGATCTCTACTTTCTCCATTTTTTCTCCTCTCGAGTGGAAAGTTCACGTGCAGGGAAATGTTTTTCTCTTCCACGTGAGAAACTCGAGTCTCGCAAAAAGCTTAACGTCGAATGGTTGATAAACTAAGCCCGGTTTCCTGGACAGACTCGTTCGAGCGGGCGTTTCTCATTGGAGAATGAAGTCCCTCGTAAGAAATAGGTCGACCCTTCAAATTTCTCTACCGAAATCGTGCGGTTTCGAACGCTGGAAAACGTAAAGTTCGTTTCCTTGACAATGAATCTCTTTGAACAATGAAATCCTTTGAAGTAGCAGTCCCATCTTTCATAGAGAACTCTGACTGATCCGAATGCCCAAAAACATTTTAAAGTAAATTTTTCCACTCGACATGATAAACGTCGATTGACATAGACTTTTCTTCTTCATAGACCACTCGATATGACAATTGTCAACTGATTTATACTTCCATTGAAAAACGAAACACTAATTAATTAATAACCGACTCATAATACCTTACTAATACAGTTCAACCCCAAGACTCATTAGACAATGATACAGAATACACTCGACCCTTCAAATTTCTGTACCCAAGGCACGAAAACGGAAAATTCAATTTTTCCACTCGATATGACAATTGTCAACTGATTTACACTTCCATTGAGAAACGAAATTAATCAATTAATAACCGAGTCATAATACCTTACTAATACAGTTCAACCCCAAGACTCATTAGACAATGATACAGAATACACTCGATCCTTCAAATTTCTGTACCCAAGGCACGAAAGCGGAAAATTCAATTTTTCCACTCGATATGACAGTGGTCAACTGATTTACACTTTCATTGAGAAACGAAATTAATCAATTAATAACCGAGTCATAATACCTTACTAACACAGTTCAACCCCAAGACCCATTAGACAATGATACAGAATACACTCGATCCTTCAAATTTCTGTACCCAAGGCACGAAAAGGGAAAATTCAATTTTTCCACTCAATATGAGAAACGTCGACGGACACATAACTTCGATCTCGAAGCGTCGGCCGATAACTCAGGGCCGGATCGCCGATAAATTCGTGGGAGCGCGAATGAGTCTCGCCGGAGTCCTTTCGGCCCTGGCAAGCAATTAATTCGGACACTCGTTATCGAGCAGGAGCCGATATACGCGTCACGGGTCGCACCGAAATTAAGTGCCCGGCGCAATAGAAGCTGTCCTGACGGCTCTATCGCGATGCTCCGCTTTCGACGAATCGCCTGCCTTCAATTCTCGGCCAACCGGCTCGCTCCTACGACCTTTTTTGCTCACCGAAAACTTCCGAAACGATCGCGCCCGACGCCGAGAACAGTCTCCACTCGCGACCGGACTTCCGGTAGGTCGTTTCAAGGACGGTGGAAGGAAACTGTTTCTTGTACTATTCGATGTTCGGCGAAAGTCTTGGACGACGTAGTGTAACAACTTTACCATTAAGACGTTTGAAGAATTTTCTATGTATATGCATGTGTATGTCTGCACTTTGTATAGGCGTATCTGAATATGTATGTATGCGCAAGAATATATTTATTCAATGCCTTCTTGTCAGCTCACACGATTCTCCTTACATCCTCCTCCCTTTTATCCTTTCTCACATTTTTCTTAATCTACTTAGCGTATCTCAATTAATGAGTCGCTATTAAGAGAAGGGTACAAGATTGTTGTTTGTTTCTCCTTATATTTTGAATATTTATATCAATACTGCTACACTCATATTTGAATACGGTAATTAATTCGTATCTTGCCTATCTACCGTGTGCTCCCTTTCTTCTCGATCGCTTTCATACTCAGATCTCGTTAAACTTTGCAGTTCGGAAATTTTATCCGCCCCCAATTAACACTTCACGCCTCATTGAGCCTCAAACGCGACTTCTAGCAGACCAAATTGAAAAATGTTCCGAAAAAGTCTGACGACAGGAAAAATTTACCTTGCCCATTAGCCAAACATCGTTCTCGGCCCGTTCATGAAAATTCGACGTGCCGCTGATAGGCCGCAATTGGCCGTAGCGAATCTATCGATGCGCACACAAAAAAAAGAGGGGTGGGGGGTGGAAAAAAATGGTCCAAAGTCAAATTGGGACGGCCGGTTATCGGCCGACAATAGTGAATTTAACGCATTGGGCGCCGACGCACGATTCTTTTTTCCCGAAAATTGCCTCAGCAGGACGGCTCGCATTTTTTTTGCACACCTCGAGAAACGCGGCGGACATAAAGCGAGGGGTGATGGGGTGAGGGGGCGAGGTAGGGACGATCGAATATTTTCGGCTCGAGCATCCGCTATTTTCGAGCCAGCGTCAGCATATCGAACGGATCGATGCGAGCGCAAATTGTTTTATTGAGCCGATCGATGGCCCATTTAATTTGCCTAATTGAGTTTACGAATTTTTCCATGGGAAACGAATGTGATTCGTGGGACGAATCGTCATGCGCTCTGTGCATAAATTTTCGTCGAACGCGAAGATATAAAAATGAACAGCAGAAAAGTTCTGCTGCGCTCGAGCAGAAAGTAACGAACGTGGCGATATGTGGACTGTTTATTTTGAAAGAGCAATAAGTTCATTTTAAAATAAATATGAGGTAACAGATAAATAAAAAGTTTACACTAAATAAATCGCGAATTATTTGATACCTCATCTTAAACAAAAATGGACTTACACGACTTTCAAAATAAACGGTCCATAAATTTATCGTTATCGATGAGAGGAAATGTAATTGATTTTTTTGTTTTGCACAAAATTGATGTATTCATCTTTGACGAATGGATAAACGGATAAGGGGGCGTCGGGGAAAAAATGCATTTAATGCTCGCGAGGTAGATGATGTGCGAGTATAACAATGCAGGATGTTCATTATTTGTGGACGATTTAATGGATTTTTATATTCGCGCCGGAATTAATTGGACGAATTCTTTTCATAAATTCATACGATACTGCGATTCTAATCCGAGCCGTCAAATTCTTCAACGATCGTTGAAAACCTCCTCTTCATTTACCCATGAAAAGCTCCCACCGGTTGTTATTAATATAATATATAAACAACACGTTATATTTACCGATACCGTATTATCGATTGCTAAACAAATTTACCCTGGAGTCATTTAAACATTCAAATCCAAGCTACAATATTCCTAAACTTTCATCGAACGGCATGGAAATTAGAAAATTCTAGCAAAAAGTTCACATGGCGCTTCTACGAATGATTGAATAAGAATTTTTTGATTTATTGTGTGGATAATTTTCCAACGATTTAACAAATTATTCTATTCGACCAAAAATAAATTCAAAAATATCTCTCCTGGAATCTCACACTATGCTACACTAGCTTTCACCTGTCAGTATCAACCTTTACCGAAAATTTCGGCTACCATCTCAGCAAACTTCAAAATCCTTACAAATACCTCACAAATACAAATTCAAACAGCGCATTACGCCCACTGTTACCGACAACAGCTACCAAAAAATCATCGAATCAATTTTTCGACACAAACCCCACTGACGCTCCACCTCAAAGTGTACCGTTCATAAATTCACTTCGAACCTCGCCTCGGCGAGGCGTCGTTAAGGAAAAGGTCGACAGGCGAAAGTGAAAAATTATTCCTCAAGCAGGTTTTACGTGGCTGGCTCTCATCGACGGTCGCTTAATGATTAATTGACTCATCATCGGCTACCCTTAAGTGCCCCCGAAATGGACCTCCGCATTCTTATCACCCTTCCTCAGCCTTCGTCCTAACCTCACCCCAACCGCGAAAGAGAAGAAACGAGGCAAACTTTCATCCCTACCGCGAATCTCGTATAATTTTGCGCAAAATTCGAGAGAGTCGGACTTAACGACAGCTTAAAGGCGACAATGGGAGAAAAATTCCCTTTTCAAACGCGCTTCTGTATCGTTCGCGAAAAGGGCCATCGGGGTGGGTAGGTGATGAGGTGAGGTGAGGGTGGGTGAAGGAGGGGAAGGGGGGGGGGGTGATTAATTACACTGCCGCCCTTTCGCTCGCCCGACAGCGTCACGTCGCCAATGCCCGAGAGCGTCGAAGATGAGGTGGAAATTGTAGTGGATTAAATTGCGCCCTTTGAGGCGGGAACTTTAACTAACTGCCGCGCAGAACGTGCGGAAAAATGGGGCGGCGGAATTCTTTGCCAAAGAGCCGAGCGAAGGAACTGATATCGAAATAGGAGGAAAGGCGAAGGAAGGGACGTCTCAGAGGAAACTGGAATCGTGCAGTGAGCCGGGATGATGCGTCTACTTTGTTTAATTACTTCATTGCGCCCTTTGAAGTGTGGAATTTACGAATTTGCGCGGGTGCAAATGTGCGAGTGCATTCTTTGCAGCGAGCGAAGAAACTGATATCTAAATAGGAAGAATTTTTTTTGTTCAATTATTTCGTTTAATGATTTCATTGCGTCTTACGGGGCGAGACTTTAAGAATATGCCCGGGTAAAATATGCAAGTGCATTCTTTGCAGCGAGCGAAGAAACTGATATCTAAATAGGAAGACAGGTGAGGAAACGAACGTTTTCTAGGAAATTAAAATCGTGAACTGAGGTGAGGTTATGCATCTAGATTGTTTAATAATTTTATTATGTCTTTGAGGTGTGGAGTTTGACTGTTTGTTTAGTTGAAATGTGCAAGTGTATTATTTGCAGTGAGAGGGGAAGTAACTGATATCCAAATAGGAAGAAACCTGAAGGATAGGACGTTTTAGCGGAAATTGAAGTTCTGTACTGAACTGACCTAATCTGTCAGTATATCTTGGTTCACTACTTAATTGCGTTCTATGCAATGCAAATTTTATGTATTTGTTCTTGGTAAAACGTACGACCGCATTCTTTGCAGCGAGCAAAGAAGAAGTCGCTATACAAACAGGAAGAAAGCTGAAGGAACCGATGCTTCAAAGAAAATTGTATTTTTTCAACGAACCGGTGTAATGCATCTATTTTATTTAATTATTTCATTACGTCTTTCGTAATAAGAAGATCGCTATGTAAAAAAATTAAAAGCATTTCGACAGTGACTACGCAAACCACTGATCAACTATAATAAAAACAAACCCAAAACTAACAAACCACATTAATCCACTCGCCGTACAAAGTGCACGGGAACAACTAACAAAGGCCGCAAACAAACCGGAAGCCAGCGAACAATTATCAAAATCGAAACGAACGTTCGATGCCAATCGACTTTCTTTCCACTTTAAACCGAGTCGGCAGCCACATTCTTCCACATCAACGATCCGAGCAATTCGTCGACATCGATTCGAGGAAAACAAAAAACGCGCGCGTAGAACGGAGCCGAGTGAACTCGGAATCGAGGAAAGGATACGCGTTGATTGAGATCTTTTTCGAGACGCGGTTAAAGAGAGAAATTATCGTTGAAGCTGTCCATTCCTTTTCCTTCGCAGGCATCGGTGATTAATTGCAGGATATCGTTTTTATTGACGCCGATCGCGCCTTCCGTTCAAATCCAGTCGAACCCCTCGCGCTTTCGATATTTCTAATAAAAGATGACACCTTTCAGCCGCGATCAGACTCTTCGAGACGTGCGCCATTCTTCGTGGGTGTATGTCTGTATGTGTGTCAAGGGATCGAGAATTACACGCCCTTTTAATTGAAGCAGGCTCGCACGAACGCGTTGATTGCGGTGTCAGTCGCATACGGCTGACACTCTGCACGACGAAGAATGACAGTAGTACATCGATTACATACTACAGTGGTTGTATAATTACAAAGTGGATACAATTATGAATATGTATACGATAACGCACATTCTTCAGGGTGGTATCTGTTCTTGACTAGTCAAATTTCACCTGATTAAGTCCTTGACACTAACTACCAATTAGTCAAAATGACTGGTGTGATCTTAATGTTCTCTCATAATATATTTTATTTCTTCAAATATTCTTTTGCACTTATCAAGATAGATAAATTACTTTCCATTTGCTAAGTTCAAAATACTGACAAATTATTGCAGGCGGTAAAATGAAAATATGAATCGAAATCCTTGCCAGTGTCAATACCCTAAATCCCTGTAAAATGTGCTCCAAGTAGGTTGGTGCTCATTAGAACGTCGAAAGAAAATTGTAAACGACACGAATATGATTAGCACTTTAACCCACTAACTGCCAAGTCATGTTTTTTTTAATTTTGACCATATAAGTTATATATATGCACAAAATGTTGTGTAACTAATTATCTAAATTCCGAAATCCCGAAATGGGGATCGTGGCAGCTAATGGGTTAAACCTAACGTGAAAATTCTTCTCCCAAACAACAATCCTCCCTCTCAGCGAATTCGATCCGAGCTTTTCCCCGGAAACGTTTCAAGGACGCAGCGCGTGATGTTTTCGAAAGCAGCGGCAGTTGAACTTTACCGTACGCAACGAAGACATATCTTTCGCGAGGAAGCTGAAGATGAAGATCGCCTCGAGGCTCGATTACGACTTTCTCGGGAGTAGAATGGAAAGATGTTGCGCGTACAGAAGGGGAGGCATGAGTTCAATTCCATTTAAGTTAAGTGGCTCGGTGTGCGCGGAGGTTTCTTAATGTCTTAGAGTGCCTCGCGATATCGCTGATTATGATCGCGGCTACTTCGGCGAATGAGAATTTTCCGATTCGATCGGGAGCGGATCCGATGGTATCGGCTGCGGTCGGGCTTAAAATTAGCCGTAGGCCGAGAGCGGTCGGTACTCCTTCGACGGCGAAGAATGAAAGGACGGCAGCTTTCAATCTGCCATTCCTTATCGACTCCCTCCTTTGACCGTTACACATCTTTCGTTCGTTACGAATTTTGACCGCGCGCACTGACGCGAATCTGACGAATGGACGCTGATACGTACCCGTCAAGTTTCACTGTACACGTTATGTTTCGGAGAGTTTTGTACGGTAACTGATATTGTAGTAACGGTACCTGTCAAGTTTCGCAATATGTCATTTTTTGTGGAGATGTTGGAACAGTCAATTATACTGTAAAGACAGTGTCTGTCAATTTTCACATTTTATGTTATTTTTTTAAGAGATTTGAATAGCAGGTAATACAACGGCAACGGTAACTGTCAAGTTTCACAATATGATATTTTTCAGAGAGCTTTGAACAGTAACTAATGCTACAGTAACAGTACCTGTCAAGTCACTCAATATATGTTATTTTTTTTAGAGTTTTGAACAGTAACTAATACTGCAGCAAGAGTAACTGTCAAGTTTCACAATATATTATTTTTGCAGAGTTTTGAATAGTAACTAATACGACAGTAACACTACCTGTCAAGTCTCACAATACATGTTATTTTTCCGAGAGTTTCGAACATTTACTAATACTTCCTCTCCATCGACATGCCATCGACATTCACCGGAACAGTCCGACTGCCCAAACAAACCGGAAATGACCCCTAGATCCCCGATCGAAGCTCCGGTATCACTCTCACAAGCCCAGAAGACCGAAACATCTTCGCTCGCCTCTAGCCACGCGGATCACGTACGATGAATGAAACTTTGCCCCCCCCCCCCCACCCTCTCCCCCATTCAAAGACAACCCTCTAATCTCCCACAACCGACACTCGCCACCCCGCGGAACACGAAAATAATACCGTAACACCACCCACGGAAATCCTCCGAAAGCCTTATCAACCCTTCAAGCTCAGAGACGCGCGGGAGCGAGGCGAACGAAGGGAAGGCGTCGCTGGCGGGAAAAAAGCGAGATCCTCGATCCTGACTCCTACCTTGAGATCGCCGCAGGCGTCTGCCAATCTTGACATCGATGTCCGAAAACTGCACTCCCTCCGCCCTTCCGTCGTTGGCACAACGAAACCGAACGCTTTCCCGCGCCCGACGACGCTCGCCGTTTCACGGATCCGACGATCGTCGTCGATCGTTCGACGATCCCGTCGATCCCGTCGATCGTCGTGCTACTCGCGGACGCGAGTACGGGGGGAGGATTCGCTCGGGCTGAGGAGTCGGCTTGCGAGGAAGCGAGAGTGAAACGGGGCAGCTTGCGGTGGCACGTGAACACCACGGCCGAGTGGCGCAACTGAACTCCGCTGAACCGAGTTCGAGCTTAACTTACCGAAGAGAGGGAGGCGGCAGTCGGAGAAGAGAGAGGGTTGAATCGTGGGGATGCCGAGAGGCCTCCGAGGGAGGGGAGGGCAGGAGGAGAGTGGGTGCGCGCGAGACAGAGAGAGAGAGGGAGAGGGAGTGAGGGAGCGGAGGGAGCGGAGGCGAAGGAGGATCGCGAGGGACGGGAGTGAGAGAAGGACGGGGAAGCTCGCTGTCCCACTCGCATCGATTTACTGACAGCGGCGCGCGCGTCGCGATCCAGTGCGCGCGAGCTTCCGTGCACACCTGAAGACGTGACGACCTGTCGGACCTTATTTTCGGGAATTAGTGCCGGACACTTGGGCCCGCACGGTGGGTTGTTGGGGGCGTTCCGGGTGATCGGTTGTTTAGGTGGAGTTCTGTCTTCGGGTTTGGTGGCTTTTTATAGGTGTAGGTAGATGTCAATTTGTATGTATTTTATTAAAATATGAACCTGAAAATGGTCAATTAAGTGGACCTTATTTTCGGGTATTAGTGCCGGATACTTGGATCTGCACGGTGGGTTGTTAGGGGCGTTCCGGGTGATCGGTTGTTTAGGTGGAGTTCTGTCTTCGGGTTTGGTGGCTTTTTGCAGGTGTAGGTAGATGTCAATTTGTATGTATTTCATTAAAATATGAACCTGGAAATGGTCAATTAAGTGGACCTTATTTTCGGGTATTAGTGCCGGATACTTGGATCTGCACGGTGGGTTGTTGGGGGCGTTCCGGGTGATCGGTTGTTTAGGTGGAGTTTTATCTGCGGGTTTGGTGGCTGTATATAGGTTTAGATACCAACTTATATGTATTTTGTCAAAATTTGATCCTGAAGATGGTCAATTAAGCGGACTTTATTTTCAGGAATTAGTGCCGGACCCTTCAGTCTGCATGGTGGTTCTTAGTAGGTTCCGGGATATCGGTTGTTAAGGTGGAGTTTTATCTTCGGGTTTGGTGGCTTTTTACAGGTGTAGATGCCAACTTGTACGCATTACGTTACAATATGAACTTGAAGATGGTCAATTAAGTGGACCTTATTTTCAGGAATTACTACCGGACACTTGAGTCTGTACTGCTATCGTCGAGTAGCGAATGTATTTATTGTAGTTTATTGGTCAAATTTGTAAAGGTGTGAAAATATTATTCATATGCATTTCAGTCTGTATCCCAATCGAATTGCTTTCAGAAGATCAATCGTTACGTTCAGTTTAGTTTAAGAATATATCTTTACACGATTTTTCCTGCAGATTGCAAATGTGGATTGAGAAATTGTAACCAATACATGTACCATTCCCAAATATGCATCTAAAACATACCACCCTGCCAAACCTTATTTACCAAATTAGTATCTAGCGCTTAAGCTTGCAGAGCGATCAAAAATCTCTAAGATTTTTATTTATTCTGAGAAAATGTCTTTATTACTTGAAACTGCGTCTACGTAGACTTTGAAAAACCAAATAATACCAACTAAGGTGCACGTTGCTCCCGTATTTTTATGCATGAGCATCCGAAGCTCATCGAACTATCGAGCCCTGTTTCGCCGAATTTGTGCCGGACACTTAAGTCTACCTAATGATCAGAGGATTGCCTTCGGAAAAAATCTGACGTTAAGTCGAATTTGTCTTGACAAAGAGTCTCCGCTATTGATAAACTGTTCGCCGTTGAAATCGTCTACGTAGGTACTTAGTGAGGGCTTAATAATATCAGCTGATACAGGTTTGTTTCCCATAATTGATTGCACGAACGTCTAAAGCCCACTTCCCTCCTGGAATTTATGTCGCCGAATTAGTATCGGATACTTAAACCTGAACGACATCCGAAGAGATGTGATTGGGATTATCTTGAGAAAGTAGCTGAACTGCTAGAAAACAGCTGATGCAACTCCCTGAAACCGTTAACGTAATTGTATCCGACATATTTCGTTGCCGGAAACAACAGACACTATCTCCAAGTTTATATATGAATGTATAGATATGTGGAAGTGCTAATGAAGAAACTTTGCTGCGTTGAACTCACACTGATAATTCGGTAATCTTTACTTTGCTTGGCTTCAGACATTATCAGAGTTCTGCCTCAAGCATAATCTAGACATTTGCCAGAATGTTTCTGAACGAGCCCTTAGCGTGACAATTTTAATTTTGTCGACTACATAAATTACTGAAGCTGAATTAGAAAATGATTTCTTACATTATTTCGAATATGAGTATTCCCTAAATATGAAAGGCAGCACTTGGGACAATTTTTCATTTTCCAAACATATACGTCTGAAAGTAGAAACATACATTTTATCTGAGTCACCCCATTGTGAGATAACTATTCTTCGAGAATGTCAAAAATCAGTATTCGTGAAGATGCAAATGTTCAGTAATACTATTATCATCAAAAATTCAATCGTATGGAATTGAAGAAATTCCAAGCGATCTTGAATCATACCCTTTACGCATGTAATCCCTTCTTTGCATCTACTTCCGGTAAACCATCACTGCCTCCAACATCAAAGCATCGTATTCGAACTTTCATACAATTCCTCAACCGTATTATGAATGCTCATACGCACGATAATAAATCGAAAAAATTCATTTACCTTTTTCTGCAAATTCAAATCACTCCCATTTAACTAACTTTTTTAAGTTTTACATTGTATTTCATTGTATGACAGAACCTCGATATATCAATGTGAGACTTGAAAGAAACACGAGACTGAAAACGACTAAATAAAAATTGGAAGAAACAAACTTTTCTATGTTCTACTTCCTGTCTAAATGTACTCTATAAATTTACGGCTCAAAGAGAACTGAAGATATTTTCATACAAGTTGACAGTATTTCAATTAAAAGAATACCGATATATCAGTACGTGACTCGATAATCGGGCGGAGCAAAAATTCCGTTTGAACGCTGCATTAAAATCAGCAACTCAACGACAAATCGATGTAACTCCAAGAATCAGTTCGTGAAACCGAATATGTATACCATATTACGCTTAATATTTAAATTAATAGAAATAATCCCAATATAACACAATGTGACCTCACACTCACGCGACAAAAATCCGAAATATAAGTATTCCATAACCTCCGTTCAAACGCTCCATTAAAATCATCAACTCAAAGACAACTCGATGTAATTCCAAGAATCCATTTGTAAAACCAAATATGTATATCATATTACAGCTAATATTTGAATTAATAAAAATAATCCCAATATAACACTATATGAGCTCAAACTCACACGACAAAAATCCGAAAAATAAGCTTCCCAAAACGTCCGTTTGAACGCTCTATTAAAATCATCAACTCAAAGACAACTCGAGTTACCTCTCCGAACCCAGTCGACGCCGAAACCCATGGCGATAAATGCCAAATGGAAAATGAAATTGCGCGTCGGCAGATGTGCACATTAAATTTCGGCGAGTCCGCCCGCCTCGTGTTAATTAAACCGCCGGTAACGTATGCGATTAAACAACGTCATAATACCGCCACCCTCGGTCTCCCCTCCCTTCCACAGGCCAGCCCACCCCCTCCACCCTCTCCACCCCATCCGCAGAGCAACGGTTGCGAAAACGGCGCCGAATTTGACGGCCGTTTGTCGAACACTCGAATTCGTCGGATTCGCGAACGGCTGGCAGGTCGTTAGACAATCGTTCGTTAATGGACGAGCGACTGAACGCTTTTTTGATTCGCGTTACATCGACCCACCCCCGCATTGTAATCCGAGCCCGCCTCGTCCCGCTCTTCGAGGCCAATTTGATGGCGGAAGTTGGGGGGGGGGGGGGTGAAAAAAAGGAATCGCTTCCGGGAAGCAACAAGTCGACTCACGCGAACGAAATTAATTACCGTTCAAGGTCAATCTTTTCGGGATTTGAGTCTTCTCGGTTCGTGGGAGGGAGGGGGTGGTACTGTCGTAATGTTGACAATTTTGGACGGTGTCCTGACGCGGTGCTAAATGTTTTCTGTACGAATTGTGTGGGAGATGCTCGATGACTGTATTTTTGTTAGGAAGTTTTTCATATAAATAACGGGCGTGTAGGATTGGAGTTTTATGGTAGGTGAGTTAGAATTTAGAGACGTGAGACGTGTTACCGTACCGTTGCTGGATCGAGAGCTGTTTTCAGTTCGTTTGTTTTTTGCCGAAATCAATTTCATCGTCTAATCAATGTATTCAACGTGAAATGTTAAAAACAAGAAGTTCTTTATACAAACTTTCTTGTAACAGACGTATCATACTTGACAATAGGACTACCTTCCTCCTATTCTCAATTAACTAACCAAAATGATTCAAGTCAATGTAAACTCAAAAAAAGGACAACAATTTACCTTTCTTGACCACCGCTGAAGAATACTACATAAACAAATATTAAGTTTTATACTCAAATTATGTATATACCTATATACATATATTTATATTTATATTATATTACTTAATTCTTTAACTCTTTTCATCTTCTCATAAAATTTATTATCGAATATTTTTTTTTTTTTATTAAACTTTAATATTATATTATATAATATTATTACATCGAAAGGATCGAAGGTCATGGAAGAAATGTAATATGTTATAATAACATCTTTTTCAAACGAATGACTTAAAATTCCTGTTTCTCTGTTAAAATTCATTGAAATTTAGCTGTCGAAAGTGCAACACTGACCGAATACGCCGAAAACTTAATATCATTCATCCACTCTGCCGGTCAATAATCACTTAATTTTACATATCACAAAATGTTTCACAAGATTCATGAAAATTGTGTCACACTCTTGACAGTCCGACTTAAGATCAAATTGACCGACTGCCACGAGTACTTGGCCAAGACCAAAAAATCCTTCGAGGACCTACCGAAACAAGATGATTGTTTGCATCCTTTCGAGGGTCGGCGGAAGTTTCGGGCGTTCGATAGATCGGAACTACGGGAGCCGAGGGCATGGCCGTACGTGACCGGGTCAAAAATGACTTTTCCTGGGCGGCCAGCGTCGAAATTGCTAACGACCCAAGTTGTAACCCGTAACTGGCTCGCACGCGATCGACTAACAACGGGGGTTGTTGAACGAGAAAGTGGCCCCGCGCTCTCGCTACGGGATAACAACTTTGTCTCGACGGACCTGCTCGGCTAAGTGTCCCCGCGCCATTTTACTGACCTTCCACGATGAATTATACGAGCAACGATGCCCGGCAATTCGGTTAGGGCTCGCGCCATTTTCTTTTTTTTGCCTTTAATGCCGGCGACGCTGGCCTCGCTCGGATTAAGCGTCGGATTTAGCGGCAGAGATTGGCAAAGACTTCGCTTCACTCCACTTTTGAATATTGTACGCCGTTCGTTGAGATAAGGGACGCTCGGAGTTTAGAGTTTCGTTTATGGAACTTTCCGGTCTTTATTGGACTGTTGTGCAGCTTCGAATATTGCCTCGCGAGGTATTTGACATTAAGCTCGGGTTGGGGAGCGGGATTTGAAATGATTTTAGGAATGAAGTTTATCAAGTGTTCGGTCGTTTTTATATTGCTCTGTTGTGCGGATTGGAAAATGCTGGTTTTAATGTTGGATTCGGTGGGAAGGTGAAGGTTATTGTTTTATTTTGCCTAAAGAACGACTCTTAAGTTATCAAATATGGATTTTCGGAAGTTTTATATGACACGTTAATATTTTCCGTTTGATACGTTTGTATGCGTTGACTCTCGCAATTGTCACGAAATCTGCTAAAATATGTATGGAAGTCGATAAAAAATTGAGTGTTAAGAACACAAATATTGATGATTATCTACTCGTTTGGCGAGAGAATATAAATATTAAACAGTTCTCACATCATTTTTTAATTATTCAACAAATTGATATGATCATATGTTACTTTTCGATCTGTATTGAAATTGCGTAATTAGCCAGCACATGTACTTTCAATTTTAATACTGTTAATGCTCCATATGATTATCACAAGCAACAATTTCACGTGTAAATGCAATTGTTAATACGTGATACAATGATAATGACCAAAACAAAATGCTACAAATCCACCGTTATCACATCGCAAAAAAAATGTTTAAACATATATATCCATGATTAGCCAACATTTTTAAGACTACTGCTACGTATAATTACTACGAGGAACAATTGGGCCAGTAATTTCGACTGTTCCGAAACGATCAGATATTAATGCCTGACACGAAAGTAATGGCCGAAGCGACAAGTGAGTCTGGCGAAGAAAATTGCCCGGGGGCGTCGTAGTTCGAGAGAGGTTCCTCACGTAGGAAGGTGTCGGCTCCTTTGTCAAATATGTCCGAGCCTCCGGAGGGTCTGACTCCTTTATGCGCCATTAAAATGGCAAAAACGTGTGGCCCGCAGTCGAAAGAACAGTTGGCTAAGGCGACGGCGTCCGGAGAATTTGTAAAACAGGATTATGAGAGGCTCCAAAGCGGACTGGCGCGCGTGGACGCTGAAAGTTGGCCTGCTCGCTTTGAAATATGGGAAGAAGACCGGTCCGAGGATGAAAAGTGCAAATTCCGGAATTTGTACGAATCT
This sequence comes from Anoplius nigerrimus, assembly GCA_914767735.1. Lineage (NCBI taxonomy): Eukaryota > Metazoa > Arthropoda > Insecta > Hymenoptera > Pompilidae > Anoplius > Anoplius nigerrimus. The sequence continues at coordinate 2,407,467 of OU612086.1, forward strand.
GCGAAATAAAGACTCGAAAGGCGAACCGAACGCGGTAGCCAGGAGGCAAAATTTGTGTTTGACATTAAATTCTTGGAGAAGGCTCGTGTAAAGGTGAAGGAATTCTAATCGAAATTATGGTCGGTTTTTGGATATTTGAGAGAAAATATAATTTGAAGGAAATATGCAGGTTGATGCGGATAAAATAGGTTTACAAAATAGTTACAAGGTGAGATTGGTGACTTAATATTTTGTTCGAGGCAAAATGTAGGAAAACTGACGCATGATAAGGAATGAAAAGGGGAGGTCGACGGGAAATTTGTATGCATTTTTGTAATAGCTGGGCAAATCGAAAGAATTCCAGCTGAAGTACGTGGATGTTTCGGGAAGTAAAGGAAGTTGCGGCTTCGCATTGGAATTTTTAAGATTCTGCAAGTCAGAGTAGGTGGAAAATGAAGAAGAGGCTGGATTGTAAACGAAACTAGTGCAGTATTTTACGTATGAAAACATATCTGAAAACAAATATTTCTTTCTAAATTTAAAATACGTATCTAATGTATGGACCGTTTATTTTGAAAGTGGTGTAAGTCCATATTTAACAAAAAATTAAGTATCATATAATTTATGCTTAACGTGACGTAAGCGGTTTATTTATGTAATATTAAACTTTTTTTAAATGTACTTACACCACTTTCAAAATAAACGGTCCATATATTTAAGTATTAAAAGGAGATTCAAAGTCCTTTTAATATTATACGCTTATGTATACAATATTTTCTGCTATTAAGGACGTTACACAACGGCTGCAACATACACAGACAGTTGCTCAACCCTGTCTTCAGTATTCCACCCCCGCATCCTCCAGCACAACGCCCAATCATACGACCTGACCACCGACCAGCGAATCCAAAAACGAAAAGTGCCCAATCACAACTTTCGAACTCTTCCCGCCCTCTCCCCCGGCTCTCTCACCCCCAATTTCACCAGCACCCCTATCACCCCCGGCACCCTCCCGCACCATGAAAAGAAGCCTTCACCCTCCCCGCCACCATCAAAGATGCAGATCCCAACCTGAACCGAACGCGAAGCGAAACGCCGGGCGGAAAAATCAAGAAAAGCGCCGCAGTGCCAAACTTCCCGCCACCCCCTCCACCACCCCTTTCGGGCCCAGCTCGTTAAGTCCCGCGGGATATGTGCTTAAGTGGGTCGGCATTCGTGATTGATTAAAGCCCCGGGATACTCCTCCACTTGGCTCGCGTGAATTTTTAATGAGAATCAGACTGAACGAGGCTTCGAGCGGAGTACCGCGATCGGTTCTTTCAAGATGATACTACTTCGCGGGGGTTGGAGGGGGTCTGAAGGGAGGTTGAAGGGGGTAGCTGAAAGGGGGGGAGGGAGAGCACAGAGACGGAAGCGGAAGGGGGAAGGAACGATAGGGAAGGATGAGTCTTCGTCAGAGAGGCAGAGGATGCAGGGGGTGGAGGGGGTGGGTGGGGGGCGGACTCGAGGGCACTCGTGCTTTTTTGTTCGAGATGAATACTTCCTTCTCGGCGCTAGGCCACGCCGGCAGCCTATCCTCAATTATAATTCCGTGAAAAACTCCTTTCAGCCGTCGACGAAATTTCTGCCGGACGAAATGTGAATCGGCCTGCCAAGGCAGGGGTAATTAATAATGCGGGCGATTAGTGACGCTTTGGGAATCGTAGGCTAACCTTCGTGCTCTTGCAGGGTGGAGGAGGAGGTTTTTTCAGAGATTCGTGTAGTTTGTTGGGGTGCGTTAAGGATGGAGGAAGGAATCTGTTGAATCGTCTCATCTCGTTTTCCGTCTGAACTTTCGAGATTTCGTGAGGTTTTGGTTGCTGGAGAATGTATAGGTTTGGTATATTACACGCGTAAGTTAGTTTTGACAGGTTAATGTGGAGAAGGGTACAGGTATTGGACAGTTTGCGCATGACAAAAGTATGGTGAAAAAAAGTGTTAGGGAAGAAGCAAGAAAGAGAGTTGTCTTTAAGTAATTTTCAGTTGCCATTGCAAATTTGATTATTTCAAACAATATATGCCTAACAATTCTGAATAGATATCTTTGAAATCAATTTCCGCTACAAAACTAACCCAACTCTCGATCTCATGTATTAAAGAAGCAAAATAGAAAGTGGTCTTTTAATATTTCTTGGATGTCATCACAAATTTCATTATTCTAAACAGTATATGTATAATAACAAAAATAAATACCTTATAAATCAACTTTTAGCGCCAAAGTGGCTCAATTGTCGATCTGAATTACTAAAGAAACAGAATAAAACTTTGTCTTAAAATATTTCTTAAATATCATCGTGAATTTGATTATTTCAAGCAATATATATTTAATAACGTAAATAAATGCCTCATAAATCAACTTCCACTGTCAAACTAATCCTAATAGTTGCCTCCAACTAATTTTCGGATCTCATAACAAATCCAATTATTCCAAACAATATACGACTAATGCCGTAAAAAAATGCCTCATAAATCAACTTCCACTGTCAAACTAATCCTAATAGTTGCCTCCAACTAATTTTCGGATCTCATAACAAATCCAATTATTCCAAACAATATACGACTAATGCCGTAAAAAAATGCCTTATAAAGCAACTTTCACCGTCAAACTAACTCAATACCTCAACTACTTAAAACCTTGCATCCCAAATTCGCCGCCTCTCACCCCCAGCGTGCCTGGCGTCCATAAAACATACCCACCCCCGGCCACCGAACGAAACCTGCCGAAAATCAACATCCACGAGCGTAACCCCCGCCATTTGCAAATTTATCGCGATTAGTGCCCCGAAAATTCGCTCATCATTTCTAGTCCGCTGGAAAATGCATACTGTTCCTCCAGCAACGTCCGAAGACAATGACTTCCTCAATCAGAAGTCAACAAGGACGACATTATCCTATTATATGTGGCAATTATTCTCTTACACAGCAAGCAATGGGGTGTATAAAGGACATTACATTTATTTGTGAATAAAAAAGAACTCTGAATGTTTACTCTTAGACTTTTACCATTTGACTGTCACTCTTCTGTCATCTTCTGCTTTTGACCTATCAACAAACCACCCGTCTTTCGTGTTCTTTTACATACTACTCTCCCAACTCCTACATATATAATTATACATGCGAAACTGACGCTACGCAGTTCGACGAGGCCGTGTTAACATATGTAGGATTTATCCTCTTACACAGCAAGTGATGGGGAGTATAAGGGACATTGTCTGTATTTCTGAATAAAAAAGAACTCTGTAGATCCTAAACTCTCCTAAACTCTTATCATTTTACTGTACTCTTTTGTCGTTTCCCGCTTTCCACCTATCAACAAACAGCCGGTATTCCGTTTTCTTTCGCATACCATCCTCCCAACTCCTACATATATAATTGTACATGCGAAACTGACGCTACGCAGTTCGACGAGGCCGTGTTAATTGCAAAAGAGGCGGGAAGGGTGCTCGATGATGCCCTCCTATTTCCCACTCGACGAGAGTTCCGGTGCGGGCGAAAATCTGCCGCGATGGCAGGAAAAAAAAAGAGAGGGTTGGCGAGGGGTGGCTAGGGAGGGTGAGAGGGGGGGTGAGAGTACTCTCATTAGCGGAGCATGCGGCGAAAAGTGGCGCAAGCACGATCCGGGACTCTTAAAACGTGCCGTGCGAGGCAAAGGATCCCAAGGGTCGATCCTTTGGATCCTTTGCCTTCACTTCCGGCGCCGGGCGTCGCTTCCGAAATAGGCGGGAGCGAGAATTCGATGAATTTTGATGAAATTCCACAGATTTTGGCAGTTGAACGTCCTGGGCGGCTGCGCAACTTTGAACGTTCGCGCCGAAATTTTCGGTGAGTGACTCGGTGGAAAAATTTGTAGCGTCGTAAGTTGGGGGATGTAAATGTGCGTAAGGCGGGAAGCGAGGATTTGATGGGGGGGAAGGAAGAATGTGAGAATGGGGGTGTTTGATGGAACGAGGGTGATATTGAGATGCACGGTAGATTTAGTGGGACGGATTAGGTAAATGGGTGTTTTAGGCGGGTTTCGATTTTTATCCTGGTGTACTTTGAGAATTAAGCATGCTTTTTGATGTTCACGTCAATGGAGTTCAAGAAAAAGTTTAGATGTCAATGTTTGATATGTGATTTAATTTTGTCGAAGTTCTGCGTAAAATTTCAAGTGTTAGATCCTATTTAAACAGATATGTATAGAAAAGACTTGATACATTTACTTTTAAACAATTATTGAAAATACCCTTACTGTACATAATAATTTTCAAAAAGAATACATGTATTGTTCTACTCTTAATGATTGCTCTTATACATCCACACAAAATTAAATATCCTAACATTGTGTAAGTCTGCTGAAATATAATACATGACTATTATTCCAAGCACAGAAAAAGAGACAGAAACATCAAGAAGAGAAGCGCAAACAAATGAACAAAGAATAAACATTATTCTCCACCACAATCCCTCGTCAATCCACGCAACACGCGGGTTTCTCAAAAGTACACCTTCTGACGCTTGCGTCAGAACTCGAGGGCGAATTTTTTGCCACTCTCCCCGCAGGAAAGCGTCGAAATTCTCCTGACGCGGGTCCGTTTGGACAGTGTCAGCTCCCGACGATCCATTCTCGTTTTCCATTTCCTCCTTCGATCCGCCTCGCTCCCGAGACTCGCACGTACGTAAACACACGCACACACTCGCAGAGCCACTCAATCGAAAGCCTCGATTCTAACAATAAGAGAGGGAAGTCAAAGTTCGCGCGTGGGAATGCCAATAATTTTTGAGAATCCGCGCTCTTCCGGGGAGAAGAAGCGTGGACCGGAAGTGGCCAGTCGAAACATTTACGAGAGGTGGCCAAAATAAATCGTTCGGTAGCGACGTCTCGCTGCTCAGGGTCACCGGCGTCAATCCCGATGTCCGATGTTTCTCCGAAGGGCTCCAACTTCGGACGAGGCTGACACGTGCGTCGTAAACGATGAATTCCTCCGAATGTCGTTCGACGTCGTTCAGATTTTTACGCCGACAGTGAAGGAACTCGATTTCGAACGGACGCTTCGGAACTTCGCGTGATGTTTTATTCTATCGGCGAGTGTCTTATTCCATTGGCCCAAAAGCTGGGAAATGGTCGATCTCGCACAGTTGACGGGAAAACGTTAAAATCCTGTCGCTTTGAGGGGGTGAATTTGTGAAGAGTGCTGGATATAAGATTTTAGGTTTTATGTGTCCGTAAAGATATACTACAGATATTAAGTAATAATCGTTAATCGCTAATGGGTCATTACTGTATTTTTATATTAAGAAAGTCTCTCAGGGATGTGTAAAAGCATTTTAAGGTCCAATTTATGATTTGTTTATGCATGTTGACATAGTTATCAATATTTTGCCATAAGCTGTAATTCAATCGTAATCTTAGGATTTCATTAACGAGTTTTGAACGATTCAAAGTGAGTCTCCATGCTGATTTTAGTTCTACTTGTCTGATAACGGTTTGTGAATGAACTAATTTAGGCACAGCAATATTATATAGACGTAAATTGAAATTAAACTCCTTCAAGATCTTAAGCGAAAAGTAACAACCGAAATGATCATCATTAAATGCCAAAATATCTCATAAATGAGCACAGGTAATACAAAATTTGTTATTTCTTTACTGAACATAACAAATAATCGCGCCGTATAAATAAATTTCAGCAAAAGCAAAACATATTTGCTTCGTTGTACGAAATAAAATCAACTCTTCTATTCCCACTTATAATACGATGATACTCATGAAAAACAATCGATCCGCTGCCCGCAAACTTTAAGTACTTATAGTTAGACAAAAGTGCTCGAACTTTCGTATTATCGCTCTCATTCTGGCGCGAATTCATTAAGTCGACCCGACGCGCATATTTTCTCGCCAATGCATTTTTCATAACGGCCGATCTCTCGAGTCTGCCAAACGCACGGCTCCCGGGGCGCAGCAATTTTTTTTTCCCTCCCAATTCTCTTTTTGCCCCCAAACGACGTCGGTCGGGAGGCGGTCAACATTTTTCGAATCGGTCGTAAATCGGTGGGAGCGATTCGATCGCGGCCGAATGTGCGAGTTTGCCGAATTTTGCCCGTCGAATGTACCTAAGGGCTGAAGAGGGCCGAAACCGCAGTTTTGCCCGGAGAAAACCTCGGGCCCTCCCATTGGTCGGCCCCCCGGTCACGGTAAGTTATTGTCCGCTTGCTTCCCGGAAGCTTTTCGAAAGGTTGCGATAAAACGTGTTAATTTAGTCGGCGTACAGAATTCGCGGTCAAGATTTATGCTCGTACTTGTCGGTAAAAATTTCGGACACCGTGTACATTAATTTCGTTGGGACAATGTACGATTGTACTTTTGGCAAAAAAAGTTGGGCATTTTTAGAGAAAGATTACCGAAATGTACGCTCACGCCCTTCACTCCTGACTTAACTTCATTTAAATATTGAGATACTGGCGCGACACCGAGATAAAAGTACAGAATGAGAAAAAGTACAAGACGTCTGTTCGCTACGAAGTACAGGATACAAGTGAAATTCGCAGTTCGAATATCATCAAACATTAACGCAGGTCGCAATGTTTTTTGACATGTGTCAATTTGACACGTGGAACACGTATCCCAGGCATACTTAACCCCAGGTCAGATAAGCCAGCCTAAACATCGCTTGATGCAAGCATATCTTTAACCCATTAAATACCAAACTTTTTTATTTTTTTTTTTGCCCGGATAAGTTATATATATGCACAGAAGGTTGTACACATAACAGTATAATTATATAAATTCCAAAATCCTCAAATGGGGATTGTGGCAGCTAATGGTTTAAGCGGAACATTGCGTTGCCGTAAGTACATAACTATACCGGGTGACGTTATTGCACCGGTACGATTCCGGCAAGTGCTCAGCTGCCAGTCCGGCGGGGTCAATTTTTGCCCAGCACCGTAGCGAGCCGACCGAGCGTGCTCGCGGTAACATTTTTCGAATCCGCCGTAAATTGACGCGCGATCTGATTATAGACGGCGATTTTCCGATATCTCGTTACAGCACTGGGGACAAAGTCCGGCAGGAGGGCCGTTGGATTTCGTCAGATCGACGAACTCGATAAAGCCTGCCTCCCTGGCCGGTGCACTTTTGACCCCGGCGCCGGCCCGGTAATAGTATTGGCCGCCGACGCCGGGCGACGCCGACGCCGAGGACGTCGCGACGGGCCAGCGAACATTTGCAGCTGAATTTGCGAAATCCTCCCGGCACCGAATCCTTGCCCGCAAGCATCGATTGCGAACGATTCGATGAACTCACGAAGTTTTCTTCTTACTGTTAATTCGATACTTTTCTATTTTAAATGTAGATGACAGCTTCATTTTGAAGGTGTGTGCGTTTGAGGCCGAATTTCATCATAAGTGTGTGAGTAAAGTTGGTTGGTTCAGTGATGGGTGCGAGGTGGATCGATTTTCAAGGTTGGAGTTGTTAGGTTCGCGTGATGGTCTTGTGGATTGGTTAATAGATTTTTCTATGGCAGCATGATTATTGTTTGCCCTTTTACAATTAAATCCTCCCGACACCGAATCCTTTGCCCGCAAGCATCGATTACGAACGATCTGATGAACTCGCGAAGTTTTGTTCATACTGTTAATTCGATGGTTTTCTATTTTAAATGTAGATGACAGTTTCTTTTTGTAGGTAGGTGTGTTTGGTGTGGGGTTTTATCTATAGGCGTGTGTGAGAAGTTGATGCATTGATTTTCATGGCTGTATATATTAAACTATTTGATTTGATTGCATTGAGTGATAATTGTTGATTGTTTCATAGATTCTTCTACTGCAATATGATTAATTTTTGTTTAATACTTAACTTCCGCTGACCCCGACTCCTTAGCCGTAAAAATTAATTGGCAATCATTCAACGAACCGTGAAGCTTCGATCTTACTATTAATTCGACGGTTTTCTTTTTAAAACGTAAGTGACAGCTCCATTTTGCAGGTGCGTGCGTGTGATACAACTTTTAATCATAGCTATGTGAGTGAAGTTGGCTGATTCACTAATGGATTGATTTTCAAGGTTGGAAGTATTAGATCGATGCGATGGTATTGCTGATTGCATTGAGTGATGATAGTAGATCGTTTGATAGACCTTTCTACTGCGGCGTAGTTAATTTTTGCTCGCTTAACGTTCCAATGTTAATATCAGTGAATTGTGGAAGTCGTGTGTACTTAATACGTTTTAACCAAAGGTGCATAAGTGAAGTTGATTGTTTGTATTTGCGTAAGAAAGAAATGTATTTGCGTAGTTGAATTGATGTTCATCGTTGAAAGCATTCGAACATTTCATGTGATGATATCATTAATAGTACTAAGTGGTGATTTTGACAGATTTTTTTAATTAATACCATTAATTATCACCTTTCTTGGAAACACAGTTACCACTTAAGAATAGCAATTTTCTGTTACGGAAATCGCGTGCAATTACTAAATACTTGAACCCTAGACTGACGGGTGAAATTAATTTTCTTAGATGATGTATTTGAGCTGCCAGATTAATCTTCTGATTTGATTGCCTTGAAATATCTCTTGATGTAATTGTACTGGAAGTAACACGAAACCGTTTATATTAGTATTGACGTCTTTATTTCATCCGTGTTATTTCTTTTCTCTAATAATATTTATCATTCTCCTTGAATTATATTTGATGCGTTTCAAAATATGTTTGAGCCTTAAACGTATGAGTCAAAGTAACTGCTCAGATGATATATTTGGTCAAATCAATTAATCTTCAAATTGAAACAATTTCAATATCTTAAAATAATGGCACTCCAAATGTTAATTATTGACAGCATAATTAATAAATTCATTACAACTTCCGCTACTCATAACCGTTTTTAAAATGTGCTCGATCGAAGCACAGTTACGATTAGCGTTATCCACATTTCTGTATCTTGACATAAAAGCACTCTAAATTATAATTATTGACAATATAATTAACGAATTCGTGTCACATCTTTCGCTACTCGTAAACGTTCTTAAAATATGCTCGACGGAAGCGAAGTTATGTTTAGCGTTTTCCGGAATGAAATTTGCGCGCGCCGAATTAGTATTCAAATTCCAGGCACGCAGCTGAAATTAATTGCTTGCATGATATATTTGGGTAGGTAGATTAATTTTCCTCTCTGAATGCCCCAAAGTGTCGTTATGCGAAACTGTAATACTAAGCGTAACGTATTGATGACGTTATTCAATAAATTCTCACCCCCCCCCCCCCCCCCCACCCTCCCCTCGCCGTTCCGCTACTTTTCTCAAAACGCATTATTCTTCCATATTACCCGTTTCGAAATTCATCTATTACAGAACTTTCGATTAACCTCTCGAACGAACGTTCATCCCTCCAGACGCGCGCGCCAAATGTTAATTACTCGCGCGGTAAATTTACGCGACCGGATTAGACGTTTCAGCCTCGAAGCTCCTTGAAACATTCTGAATGTAATACTATTGTAACCGGCGACTAAACGGCAATCGGTACCGGCATTAATTGCTTCCCACCCCCAACCCACGGCATCCTTATTCGCCCCCGTTTTTATTACCATGAATAAACCGTGGGACAATATCACTTTCAAACTCGACAAAATAAATCAATAAATTGCCGACTACAATAGCGGCAATAAATTCCTCGGCGATGAGAAAAAAAAAAGGGGGAACCGTTATGAGCTCGCTACAAGTAAGCGTCCTTTATCTCCCATTCCACCCCCTCCCCCTCCTCTAATACGACACGCCGAAGAACATGATACTCGGAACAAAAGGAACTCGCAAATATTCAATCGCAGTCGGAAATTCCACGCGGCGGAAGCGAGTCACGGCTTAAAAAATTCACCCCTCCGCAAAAAGCATCAGCCCCATTCATCCCGCTGCGGCAATCGCGTGCTAAAAAGCGAGCCGTCCGCGGCATGGGCAGGGGTGGGAGTCGGTTCGAAAAAAGCGGCGGTTACAAATTGAACGGACGCGAATGCACTGAGCTGATTACGAGGACGATATAAGAAGCGAGAAGACGAGTCGCCGGCTTGCCGAGCGTGTGCCCTTGCGTGTATTCACGGTGTATGGCCTGCGAGGCGAGGGGGTGCGGAGGGTAGCTACCCCCCGCGCACGCTGCCTGTCGAACGAAAGAGGACGGCAGGGTGGAGCGAGGCAGGAAAATTGCACTGGACTCGGCTGAGAGTGAGAGAAGTGCTGAGGGATGGAAGGTTGGGTAGGGGAGGGGAGGGGGGGGGGGGGGGGGGGTGTAAGAGGGTGGGAAAGTGCAGGAACTGGAACGTGCGGGAGGGAGAGGAGCGGAATCGGGGGTGCCTCGTGAAAGGGGAAGTACGGGAACTGTAACGTGCGCGAGGGAGGAAAGGAAATGGAGCGACGGATGTGTAGAGCGAGAAAGATGGCGAGCGCTGCTGGAAGCGAGAGGGAACGAAATGGTGAGAAGAGAGCATGTATGTTTCGTGTAGAGCGAGAATGATGGCGAGCGTCGGTTGGAGAGAGAACGAAGTGGTGAGAAGAGAGCATGTTTCGTGTAGAGCGAGAAAGATGGCGAGCGTCGGTTGGCGAGAGAAGGAAGTGGTGAGAAGAGAGAATGTATCTTTCTTGTTTAGAGCGAGAAAGATGGCGAGCGTCGGTTGGAGCGAGAGAGAAAGAAATAGTTAGACGAAAGCATGTATGTTTCGTGTGTAGAGCGAGAAAGATGGCGAGCGTCGGTTGGAGCGAGAGAGAACGAAATGGTAAGACGAAAGCATGTATGTTTCGAGTGTAGAGCGAGAGAGATGGCGAGCGTACGTTGCGAGACAGAACGTACGCAAATGTGGAGCCAGAATGATGGCACGCGCCAGTCAGAGCGTGAGAGAAGGAAACAAATGAAGAGAACACCTATGCCTTGCGTAGAACGAGAAAGATGACAAGTTTCGGTTGGATAGAGAGAGAGAGGGAGAGAGAGAGAGAGAGAGAGAGAGAGAACGTACGCGAACGTAGAGCCAGAATGATGGCACACGTAAGTTGAAGTGAAAGAGAACATACGCGACCATAGAGTACACGTAAATTAAGCCGAGAGAGAACATTCGCGAGCATAGAGCCAGAATGATGGCACACGCCAGTTAGGCCAAGTTAGAACGAGCCAAACGAAAAAAAACACCTATGCTGACACGTAGAGCGAGAAAGATGTCAAGCTTCGATCGGAAGAAGAGAGACGTACCCTCCCGTAGATCGAGAATGACGGCACACGCCAGTCAGACCAAGTTAGAACGAGACAAACGAAGGAGACACGTATGCTTTTCCTCCCGTAGAGCGAGAAAGATGTCAAGCTTCGATCGGAACGCGAGAGAAGAAACCCTCCTCCAGAGCGAGAAAGATGTCTGGCTTCGATCAAGAACGAGAAAAAACATACCCTCCCAGCAGAGTGAGAGAGATGACAGTCCGAGAAGTCGCGAGCAGGACAGAAGGAACGAAATCTCCCCGAGAGAGAGAGAGAGAGAAAGACGATCGAACGAGAGGCCGACCGCTCCTCGGAGCGCCGCGGAGCGAGAAAGATGGCGCGCGCAGGGGAGCGAGAAGAAGCGGCGCCGTCGGCGAAAGAGATTCTAACTTCGGCAGGAAGCCGGTTAGGGGCGCTGCACCGTCTCCAACATGGCCGTCGCACCCTGACACCCCGTGCGAGTCAGGATCCGTCTCGCCACCTGTGTTTCGACTGCGCCTAGTGCCAGGACGCTCGAGTCAGTGCGAAGGGAACATTTTTACGTGAGTACCGATCAACCTCAATATCAGCCTACCGATTCGTCCGATCTTACGATCGCACTCGCGAGAAATTCACGCCCCGCGACGGTGTCCCATTAAAACGGTGCCGAACGCGAATGTTGTCCTGCGAAATGTCGGCTCGCGTCGCGGCCCGTCTCGGTGTGCGGGCTCACACGCGCGCGTCCAGCGGCCGTGTCGGTGTGTGCGTGCGTCTACATCGGCGATCAATAAAACGATGGTGGGCGGTATGTTTTGACGGTATGCGTGTGTATATTCGCGTCTGCCAACACGGCCGGCTTGTTTCCATCCCCGACTACCCCTCTTATTCAACCCTCCCCCCCCCCCCACCCCCTCCTCCTCCTCCTCCTGCCTCTTCCTCCTGCGCCTCCTCCTTCTCCTGCCCTCCGTCCGTGTCACTCGGCTGTCTCGAGAGGAAGAGGCTTCTACGCCGAAGCTTTGTCAACGTTTTCTTCCCTCCCACCCCCACCTACACCCTCTCACTGAATTCTTCCCGTCATTCGATCCGAGATGGCTCGAAAACGTTCGAATTTCAAAAACTCAAGGTATGGCTCTCGATTCCGGTGGTAGGTCGATTGGCGCGCATTTCGGATCATCTCGAGATTCTCGGGGGGGTGGGAAGAGGCTAATCAGCTGTTTCTCGATAGACCCGTTAAGTGCCGAGTCCGCTGACGCGAGGGGGAGGGGTTCTGGTTGTCGGCCCTTTGACCGGCCGTCGAACAGGGTTGTGGGACAGGGTTGTGGAACAGGGTTGTGGGACACGGTTCATTTCCTCGAGCCTGCGGAATCGATGTAACGGGAAGGTGCATCGTCGATGGCCCATTGAGGGGTAGCGAGGGTTGTCGATCCGCCTGTACGGAGGATTTATTAATATCCGAGCCGGCCGTCTGCCAGTCGTCTGTCTAATTAAAGCGATGGCTAATTAAAGCCGACTGCCGGCCGAACGAGCAGTAGCGCCTCTTGATTGAAATGGAAAGATGTTGCTTTTGACTGTCGGCGGATGCGCCGGGGAGTCGGTGGGGTGAGCAGGGGTCGAAGGTTGGAATTTGGAAATTCATGCGCGGATTTTGGGGGGTGAGTGTGTTCGCGCGGCGAGTCGCCGAATGAGAGAACGTCGGGAATGAGAAATACGAAATTGATTCGCTGACTTTTGACGGGAGTTTGCATCCCCTCGCGACGAGGGTTAGGCGGGGTGAAGTGAATCGCGAGTGGAGGTGACAAATTTTTGAGGAGGGTGGATAGGTTTAGTGCGGCGGAGTGCTGGGGAGACTGGCGAGTCCATTTTGGGGAATGGTTGACGTTAATGTACACGGTAACGCGAAGTGTTGCGCTGATGTAATCTTTGAGCAGGATTTGCATACGTTTGTCAGATGCTTGTACTGTAGTAATGAAAAGGCAAGGCTAGAGTACCTACGCGTAATCTCGGGTTCTGTTATGAAATAGAATGGAAGAATATCAGATGTCAACGATTAGAGAATTGTTACAATACGTTAAATAAACGCATTGACCTTAGTGAAATATTACGTTGATGTAATCTTTGAGCAAGATTTGCATATGCTTGTCAGATGCTTGTACTGTAGTAATGAAAAGGCAAGGCTAGAGTACCTACGCGTAATCTCGGGTTCTGTTATGAAATAGAATGGAAGAATACAGGTGTCAACGATTAGAGAATTGTTGCAATACGTTAAATATACGCGTTGACCATAATGAAATATTATGCAGATGTAGTCTTTGGGTAGGTTACATGTCATTTGACCAAATATGTTTACGCTATATGAAAGTGATACCTACATTACACATGATACAATATCAGACAGCAATTGAAAAATCCATTTGGGAATAGAATTGAGAAATGTAATAGTACAATAAATCTACGAAATAAGCAGACAAATGTTATGCAGATGGAATCTTTTAGTAGGCTACGTGTGCTTTTACCAAATTCTCTGCTTATACCGTATGGAAAAGCAGGAATACTTGTCACGTCATCTTATTTTTCATTACCAAATCAAAATAAAATAATATTCGAGCCTAATTGGCATATCCATTTTGAGAACCAATAGAAAATTATAACAGTGCACTAAATACATGAATTAACTACGCCGAAGTATTATGCAGATGTAATCTGTGAGTAGGCTACGTGCGCCTTTACCAAATTTTACGCCTATACCATAACGATGAAAGTACGAGGGTGCATTTTACGGGAGAAAATCTTGGTTCCTATTATCGGTCGACGGAGGTCACGATAAGTTATTATCGAACAGCGCCTGGGAGCCTTTTCATAACGTCAGAGTGAATGCATTAATTTGGGGAAAGGATATATTTATGAAGTTTTTGCCGGTAAGCGCGTACACTTACTTTTATTACATTTTCTGCTTCTACTCTAACGGCGAGAGACCCAATCTCCGCTTTAACGGGAAAAAATCTGAGTCTCCATTATCGGTTAGACGAGGGTTACGATAACTCGTTATTAACAAGTTACTGGCTATAACTTGTACGTTCAAGCTTACCAATAAGTCCACGCCTGTACTAGAAGTTACTCAATTTTAATCTCTGCCATAAAGATGAAACGAAGCCGGTGCATTTTTCCCGGAAAATCTTCACTTTACATCCCGTTCTACCGAATGTCTCAATTTACTGAGAAATGTGTGTACTCGCTAATCGGAATTCAGGACACGAACAAGTTTACTGTCCGCGATTCAGTACATGCGGAGAGTTCCCATAAAAAATTCAGTAACAGTATACTTTCCCCCATCAGTCTGCGAATATATACGGTGCGGTTTACTGAACTTTACTCTATCTCGGGACGATAAAGAGGAGTCGTATCTTTTAGAGAAAATCACAGTCCTACTTTTCGCGACGTCGTCCTGAATGTCTCGCTTTACTAAATATTTTAGTTGCTGGCCAAAATTCAGTGAACGTGTAGAGTTCCTCTCTAAAATTTAATGAATGTGTACATTATACTCTGCGCTTATACGGAGACCTTGCAAAATTTTATTCTTTCACAACGATGAAAGGACGGCGCTGCGCTTATCAAAGAAACTCACGGTCCTACTTTTGGTAACGTTGCCCTAAAGACCTTAGTTTGCCTGATATATACGTTCGCTGGCCTAAAATTTGTAAATGTACACGTACGCGTCGCATAATTTAACTTGTGTGTACGTTCACTATCTGAAATTTAGCATATGTGTTCAGTTCGTATCTAAAATTCAGTAAACCTGTGCACTTCGTACTCGACAGCTATGTACAATACAGTTTACCAAACTTTACCCTGTCCCGAAACTATAAGAAAATCGAAGCCCTATTTTCCTTTATAGCCTCGGCACTACTTTCCATAACATTACAGTAAACATCTCAATTTATTGAATATATACGCTTATCACCTATAAAGTAATAGATACATACATTTACTCCACACAAAGAGGTCCTGTAAAACGTACTGCAAAATTATATACAGTATTCATACATATACATCCTAGAAATCAAAACTGTATATACTGAAAAATGTTATCATTAATTCCGTAAAGTTACAGTAAATAGATTGGAATATAATAAATACATACATTCACATCACACATAGATACCCTGCTCAAAAAAAGCAAAATGATATACATCTCAGTCAATCTATACCAACACAATACAGTTTACCAAATTACACCCCATTTTCTACTTAAAAAAAAATCTTGTCCTGCCTTCTATAGAATTACACCAAAGATCTCAATTTATCAAGCATATAAGCTTAAACGAAACAAGTACATACATTCACTATCCAAAACTTAGTTCACCCCTCCCAAAAATTCAGCTCGTGTCCACCCCTGCCCCAGTCAGGCAAGCCATAATACACCCCGGTCGATCTACGCCTACACACAGCACAGTTTACCGAACTTCACCCTATCCCGTGACGATAAAAAGAGGAAGCTGCACTTTCCGGGGAAAATCTCAGCCCCGGCATCGTTCGTCGGGGGTCAGGGTAACTTATTATCGACGAGCACCCTGAAACCTTTTACGCGCCGCAGAAAGGGTGTGTCCGTCATCGGACAGGCGGGAACTTTGTTTGACGGTTTAGGATTACTCATCGGCACGAATCTGACCCGAATACTCTCTCCATAACTCCGAGACTCACCCCTCGACCATCCCGGAAAGACAGTTTCCCGACGATCCTTCGCTGACTCCGATTTCGTCAGGCACGTCGTGTCTTCAATACTATCGGTGCCACACAGATCTTACCGTACGTGTATGCGTTTACTTAAATGCGATTAACACGGTGATTGCGTATAACCGTAGGTTGTTATTGAAGTTATTCGATATTGAAGTTACACTCCCAATGTTCAAGAAGAATTGTGTCACATTTTGGTAGCAAGACACCGTAACTCTCTTTGATGCATACTTTTTCTGAGAAACATGACTAATATAATTTAGAAAAAGAATCATTTATTTTTCTCACCCATCTCTTTGAACGAACAAATAAATATAGTAAGGAAATATTATTACAACTATATATAATGGCCACTTTTGGTAAATGAGATGAATTCTTGAATTTTTATCAAATTAATTAGTAATTATACATAATCACCGGATCAATCACATTTACCGTAACATACAATATAAAAACATATAAAAACTTTCTGTAAAATAAAGAGTCTTTGAAGAAGGTACAGCTATTAACACAACTATAGGTATAATAATCTAAAGAATCTACAATAGATTACCATAATGAAATCGACCCCTATATTTATTTCAAAATCAATAACACCACAAAAAATCGAATTAATACTACAGTAATTGCCAAGTTCAATATATTAAAATCATATAATCAAACTAACAATAATAAAACGTAAGAATATGGGCCCTGAAAAGAATGTATATGATAATTCATGTACTTTTATATATGGATTCCAAATCCATCATACTATTCCATATAAAAAATCTAAATCATAATCCTGCTAGCTCAGCACCCTTGAAACAATAAAAATCCTTAATCGGTCGATATCAGCAACCGACCAAATTACCACGCGACAATCTTTGCGAAACGTCAGTTTAGCCGACGTGACGTCATCGACGTCCACCATCTCGAGTCTATGGAAACCCGTCTCAGTTATCTCATCCGTGGTCGCCCGATAACGAACGGCAACAAACAATTCGACCGGCCGGCATCGGCCGGTGTTTGCCAATTAAAATGTCCCGCCATTATTGCCGGGCGCAAAAATCGGAAAGTTCGGCATGGCCGGCGTCCATTTGCCGAATGTTTGCGACCGCCTGGATCGGTAGGCGGCGACAATTTGCTTTTCACGAATGTTTGAATGATTATCGAATTGCAGTTTATTTGCTCGTTTATGTACCTCCACTGTGCGGATCGACACGGAGGGAAGGGGCGGAAAGAGATTGGGAGCGGGAGAAGGGTGAGGGGGGGGGGGGGGGGGGAGCTTTTACGCGGCAAGGCAAACGAACACAAAAGTTCGATGCGTTTTAACTGAAATTAATCATTCGCCGTTCTTGTATAAGAGAAACAATCGGCTTTTGCGGCCGGTTATGAAACGGACGGTCGATACGACGGCTAATTTGTTGCGGATAATTGCACGAGTAGTTTTGTCGAAGGAACAATTAGCCGGGGCGCGGTGCGTCGTTGTTGGGGGTTGGGGAAATTTATGAGAGCGATGTTACGTAATTCGGGGAAGAGTCGCGGGGTGTCTCGTGAAATGAGCGTAACTCGGAATTCAGGACTGTGGGTTCAGTACCTTTGCGTTGTTGCGGATTTTCTTTCAAATTTTAGTGAGAGTCACGTTCAGTATTCGTAAATTCGTTTACTGATCTGTTTATGGAAGTTTGCAGGTACTGCCGCTGGCATTCTTCGAACTGTTTATTGTTTCACTAGATCAAATTTGAGTAATATACGTTCAATATATTTGTAAATTCAAGTATTGATCAGTTCATATAACTTTATCGAAAATTCCAGTTGCACCCCTAAAACTTTTTTGTTTAACATCAAGATTGTAAGATCCTACACGAACATTTGCAAAAGCGAAAACGCTCAATAATTTAAAAAGAAATCTATTACTTGCAATTATAACTTCAACTTTAAAACTCTGCACGCGATTAACAAGAAAATAGGCACTGTCCGAAAAATCGATCTGAAACGTCATTTGCAACCTGCCCAGTCCGACATTCGTCAGCGAGCGTCGGCCATCTTTCGAGCGCCGAGCGGCACTCGGCTCGCGGCCGGAAACTCTGCGGGCCGATTGTTCTCATTCATTAATTCATTACCACGCACGCGCGCACACAGTTATCCCGGGGACAGGAAAAGTTTTAGTAACTCGATAAAGCGTTCCGGCCCAATGAAGCGGAACGAAATGATGGAGCCATTTGCGTAACGCTAACGCTAATAGCGCCAAATTTGCCCGGCGCCGGCCAAAATATCAGCCCTGCGGGACCGGAGGGCCAAAATTCTTCCGAGTACCTACTCACGCTTTCGCATTGCGAATAACTGGTAATTTATTCGAAAGCTTTCATGGGATTTTTCCTCTGTCACCCGAAATCGGATGACGAGTTGTTAAGGGCCCTGATTTTGATCTAGACTTATTGACAGGTAGGATAGCATGTATATACGATAGAATGCCTCGTAAGTGTGTAACATGAGCTGAAATAGATAAAAATGGCCTGGATCATAGGTTTATTCTGTTTTAAGTTGACGAGCAGGAATGAAGATTTGGTCAGGGTAAAGTGAAGATTGACTGGGGGTAGTTAGTAATGAGAAGAGTACATATGGACTGTTTATTTTGAAAGCTCGTTTCAAAAGCTCTTATCCCATTTTTCATTTGATATTTCGTTCCAAAAAATGACTTTCACCACTTTCAAAATAAACGGTTCGTATAGTCAATACAATATTATGAGACAGTAAAATATGGCAGGTCTTCGAAAATGTAATTCAAAATCCAAGAGTTATGCTAAACTAATTCGATCGAGCAATAAACTATTACAGGAATATAAATATGAAAGTAACAGAAGAGGATAATAAAAGAAACGCAAAAACTCTATACAGTAAATACAATACTGCAGGATTGTAAAACGTGGTGGATCTTGCATAGTGTAATTAAAAATCCGGGCATTATACTAGACTAATTTGATTGAGCAATCAATTATTAACAAAATACAAACATAAAAGTAACAAAACGGAATAAAAAAAGGACTATAAGAAAGTAGAACTGAAACGTATATAAAGACTCGATTCACCTATTTTTCGGTACTACAACAGCATAATCAATTGAATCCAAAAGATACTCGATGCTATCATCCTGATCCTTACAAAAAACCCACCCCCTCCAGCCACATACATAAGAACGTTTCGCACTTGACAATAACCGAGCAGCTCGCCACCGAATCTTTCCTGCCTTCCATCCTGACCCAAATTCCTCCCGAGAACTTTCCCGCCGTCGATTCCTGCGGGGGGGACAAAAAAGGCGCCAAAAAGGATAACGCTCGAAAGCCACCCCCGACTGGTGGCCGATCGTGAGGTGAGGGAAAAACGTGCGGCCAGCTTCAGGAATTCGCGGAACGTCGCCGAGCGAAGTGCGGGATCAAAAACTGAAATATCCCAGGACGAATCGTACGGAAAATGTCCCTGAGGCTAGCCTCAGATTATCAGGACGATTCCCGGAATATCTTCTCGGTCGAATTAACCCTCTCTTCACAGCTGACTGACTAATTTTTTCGCTGTTTCTTTCACGAATCTTGGCAAGAAAATAATTTCGCCTTTCTATCACGGAATAAAATATCTATATACTAAGAAGTCAATCAACAATTCATTGAATTCCTTAATTTGAATATGTGACAAATGTCAAATGCCAAACAAAATTTTTTAAGCGACGAAAGTTCAAAGGAATTGAAATGACATCTTTCAAGACCGAAATTAGTTTTTAGCACATCCAACACCCGGCCGGGTCGTTTCTGACCCCCGCACCGGCGTTATCGGGCTAAAGTTGTGCTGATCGGCAGGTCGGACGTTCGGTGACCCGGATCCTTTGACTGATTAATTTTTCCCTGTACCTTTGGCGAAAATTGTCAATACAATTATTTCTCTCTTCTATTACAAAATAAAATATCTATGTACAAAGAAGTCATTGAGCAATTCTCCATTCCATTCTTTAATTTGAATATGGGACATAACAAATGCAAAAAAAAAATATTTTATCAAGCGGAAGTTCAAAGGAATTGCAATGACATGACGAAGACCGAAAGTACTCTCTTGCCGGTCCAATGCCCGACCGGGTCGTTTCTGACCCTGGCACCGGCGTTATCGGGCTAATGTTGTGCCGATCGACGTTAGGTGACCCGGATCCTTCGAAAACTTCGGTGATCAGGCGTCACTCGCGTTCCGCCCGCCGGGCGTCTCGCGGAAAACAGAATCGACGGGTGCCTAGCTCACCCCATTTCAACCCCCTCCAACCCCCTCCAACCCTTCCCGCTTCGGCCACCGACAGCGAGACGCGTCTCCCTTGGGCTTCAAAACTGCAAACTGCCCCGGAGGGAGGGCACGGGATATGACGTATTTTTCGATGTCGCGTCTTCGAAAACAGCCGTCAAAACAAATTCATGCGACAAACCAAGAGGGTGGGGGGAAGTCAATATTTTGATGGCGAAGTGTAAAAATCGTGCGTGGAATTATCGTCACGCATGCGCAAATCCGTTGCACCGCCACGTTCTCTGATTAAATTAGATGTTTTTGCAGAATTTTAATTCTTGATTTATCGAAAAAATTAGCCCTATAAATCTGTTTTCTAGAACAGTTTGGGATTTTTCCTGCTCTTAGGATTCGAATAAAACGGCGGACGACTGAAATGCGGAGAAGGTAGTCTTAAATGTTCGGCTTTACGTGTGTGTTCTTCGCACACGGCGGATTATTCGTCTGGTGCGCTTCTGGTGAAACGACGGAAAGCGATGTATCCGTTTTCCTGGAAACTGGTCCGAAGCGTTGCGTCCATTTGCGGGAGCAATCGACGCGTGCGATCAATTCGAATTCTGCCGTCGGGACGTAACGCTTCGAAATCGTTTACGGGATATAACGGCATTGTTTTCCGTAATGGCGGGGGAAGAGAAGCGTGCGAGTCTGGCGAAGACGTGCGTAGCGAAACTTTGTGTCAGTAATGTTACAATCTTTCCAGTCAGTTGTTAACTTTTAGCTATTGTAACTAAACAAATCGATTCGATGGAGGATTTAGGATACGTGAGTGCCTTGAATACGATGAGGTCTGTAAATAGGCCGTATAATTCGTTGGTTTTTTCCTGAAAAGCATCGGACTACCCAACGTTTAGCTATTGCATTATCCAATAAGTTCATACGTTTTACGTTGTACTGTATTTTTGTCAAAACTTAATCTGCACCTTTTTGCAACTTTCTGAACTTATTTTATTCGATATTTAGTAATTGTTTCGACTTTTATTAACAACTCTAAGCCGTTCATCTAGAAAGAAATGATTTTATTTTGAAGTGCATCAAACCATTTCTGAGAATTGCTACATATATTCGAGACATTTTTCAAAGACCGTAATTTAACATTCAGGCTTCCAAATGATATTCTTCCAATATACAAAACACTCTTTTGCAATTACGTAATGTACCCTGTAATGCTGTATATTTGCAATTATTAGCAGTTCCAGAGTCACGACACAGTATTAGAAACATGTCGTGACTTGTGGTGTCACGTCAGTGCCATAATAGCAGCGGGAGCTTATTGGACGCATACGCCAGCCGTCTGCGTCGAATGCGCATAATCATCCACCATTACTCTCATATCGATCTCATACCTCATTTTTGTTCTTTCTCCGACCGAATGAAAGAACATGTTAGAAACATGTATATCTTGTAGTTCATCACTGAGCTGCCACAGTACGTTTGGAAGAGTGCGTCTAACGCACGCAGCCAACTTCACCCTCCACTCTCATATCGACGTTTCTGTTTTCCTTTCCTAAGTCAATGAAGGAAAATGTTAGACACGTATATGGCGTGTATTTTTTCAATTGCACAGTAGTTGTGAAAGTGCATTAGACGCGTGCATTCGATGCACGCAACAAGCTTCTACTCTCATATCGAAGTCTCGTTTTGTTCCCTAATACAATGAAATACGTATCAGACGCGTGTGCGTCGGACGCATGCAGCAAACTCATACTCCGGTATATGTCTCTTTTTTTTCTTCCCTAATGTAATCACAAAACACATTACAAAACATGTATGGCATTACATCTCTTAAATTGCACAGTAACTATGCAATCGTGTCAGGCACGTGCGTCGGACGCACGCGGCAAGCTCAACCCCTTCACTCTCATATCGGTGTCTCTATTTTTCTTCCGTAACTCAATAAAACAACATATTAGAAACATTCGTACCTCGTAGTACCACAGAATACCACAGTAGCTATGCAAGCGTATTAAACGCTTGCGTCAGACGCACGCAGTAAATTCCCACCTTCACTTTCATATCGGCGTCTCCTTTTCTTCTTTCCGTAACTCAATAAAACAACATATTAGAAACATATATACGAGATAGCAGCAGAGAATGCCGCAGTAGCCATGCAAGCGCATCAAACGCGTGCGTCTGACGCACGCAGCAAACTCCCACCTTCACTCTCATATCTACACCTCCTTTTTTTCTTCCCAAACTCAATGAAACAGCATATCAGAAACATTCATCCCTGGTAGTACCACAGAATGCCACAGTAGCTATAAAAACGCATCAAACACGTGCGTCAGACGCACGCAGCAAACTCCCACCTTCACTCTCATATCTACACCTCCTTTTTTTCTTCCCTAACTCAATGAAACAACATATTAGAAACATTCATCCCTGGTAGTACCACAGAATGCCACAGTAGCTATAAAAACGCATCAAACACGTGCGTCGGACGCACGCAGCAAACTCCCACCTTCACTCTCATATCTACACCTCCTCTTTTTCTTCCCTAACTCAATAAAAGAACATATTAGAAATATATATACCAGGTAGCACCACAGAATGCCACAGTAGCTATGCAAGCGCATCAGACGCGTGCGTCGAACGCACGCGGCAAACTCCCACCTCCACTCTCATATCGACATCTCCTTTTCTCCCCCCTCGCCCGATCCGATGAAGGAAGAGTCCCGCAGGACTCTCGACTCTGCCAGTGGCACGAGCCGGCGCGGAAGCCAATCGGACAGCTGGATACGCGGCAAATAAATCTTCTTCGCGCGTAATACGTCACTCGGATCCCGACCGTCGATTAATCACGGCGTCGCGACGGCCGAACAATAATCGCCTTCTTCGATTCCAGGCCGCGCGCCGACAAATTTGTCCCGCGACGTGTTCATCCGACGCGCGATCCCATTAATTATCCTGCGACTCGAACGGCCACTCATTTTTCGAGCACGAATTTGAGCCCGCAATTTTTGGGCAGCACGAAAATCCCGAGTCTCTTTCGACGCTGAGCAATGTTTGCCGAGCCCGCTGCGTCGCGGACAATCGATAAAAAAAATTAAAAAAAAAGGAAAAAAAAGAGCGCGCAGGACGATGATTTTTGGCCAATCGTCAGAATTTCGGAATTTTGCAGAGAGATACTCTTCGAAGCGTTAACAGCGTGACGCTCTGTCCTGTAATATTGTGTATTATGGATTTAAATGAGAATATTGGGATAAGTGGATTCGGAGCATGTGGAATATCGCGTAACGGGTTTTGGAACGAATAAAATTGTCGTCTTTCGCCTCGGTTGTTGCCGTCGGCCGATTTTGAAACGTTGCAGGATACCGTTTTTCAGAGCGTCAAGCTTTTAATTCGGTACTCCGTAAAGCGATGCATTATAAGTTTCAATCTGAATATTGAAATAGGTGCAATTGCGTAATGGGATTTTAAGTGAGTGCAGGGTTAGCCACTCGATTCCGCTGCTAGATGACAGATTTTTCAATATTACGTCAAACTGTTTCCTGGGGGGGTCGAACTAATAAACTACCGTTCCACAATATTATTCATTACAAATTCGAATATTAAAACTGATGTACGGAAAATTACATAACGAATTCTTAAGTAAATACAATTTCACTCTCTTCATTAAATTGCCAGCACTCGGCTACCTTTTCAAACGTGAAGCAATATTAATTATCAAATATTTGACTACCGTTTAAATATTCATGAAGATGTGAGATCGTACGACCCTGCTTCGATCAGACAGGACACAGTATATTCGTCACAAGTTTGATAAAGTAACATTCCTTACAGTATTAACCTGACAATACAATGAAAAACTTCTTGAAAACAGTGCATCAGAAAAATCGGAACACCGAAGCAGGTAGAAGTACAGAACCAATCTTCAAATCAATATCAGACCAGCCTTTCAATCCACGAATCTTTCAACAGCCAATAGTTTTCCGAGCGGCCAGTACGGTCGGTCAAAACTTACTCGGCGCCGAGCCACTGCGTTTTTTCCACGATTTCCAATTGTTATTTGTCCAGTCCTCACCACTTCATCCCGGCGACGAGAACAATCCTACTCCAACGTGAGTGGATGTAGACCGTTTGAAGGAGGCACTCATCTTATTTTCTCTTCCACACCTTTCGAATACGGAGCCCGACCAGCGGCCTCTGCCCGTGGCTTCCGAGTCTTGACCTAAGCGAACCACTCGTGGCTTTCTCGGTCGAGGGCGATCGTCAACGTAAGAGCAACACATTCATCTGCCGGCCGCACACGATACGTTCGATGAAACGTTCCACAAGTACGTACACGACAAGTGCAACCCTCACCAATTTTGCTTTTTCTACCTTCCGAAATATTACCCAGATCGATCTCGAATCATAATCGAAAGTCATCTCAATGTTTCACCTTGGTATGACATTGCGTTCGTACGAGAAAGTTGCGTGCCTAAAGTAACCACAATCCAAATTTTGATAGACAAAAAAAAAAACGTAGAGAAATATATTATATGAGAAGTGCAATGGAATTCTGACGCCTTGAAAACAAAATACGTCGTAATATTCTTGAGTCCAAATTTCGAGTCCGAAGACGGACGAGTCTATCGGGTCAACGGGATTTTTATTGAGATTTTGATCGTCAACGTAAGAGCAACACATTCATCTGCCGGCCGCACACGATACGTTCGATGAAACGTTCCACAAGTACGTACACGACAAGTGCAACCCTCACCAATTTTGCTTTCTACCTTCCGAAATATTACCCAGATCGATCTCGAATCATCATCGAAAGTCATCTCAATGTTTCACCTCGGTATGGCCGTGCGTTCGTACGAGAAATGTTTGCCAAAAGTCATCGCGTTTCGAATTTTCACAAAGGAACACCTACAGAAACATGTGGGAAGCGTCATGAAACTCTGGCGCCTTGGAAGGAAAATACGCGGAATTATTCTCGAGCCGGAAATGGACCAAAGATCGACTCTATCGGGTCAACGAGATTTTTATTGAGATTTTGATAGCCAACGTAAAAGTAACATATTTATCTGCCAACTGCAGACGATACGTTCGATGAAACTTTCCACATGCACCCCACCAATTTTGCATTCCACCCTGCGAAATATTACTCCGATCCACCTCAAACCAACCCTAAACGTCATCTCAACGCTTCACCTTGCAGTGACCTTGCGTCCATACAAAAAAATTGCGTGCCTAGCGCCACTGCGATCCAAATCTTTATAACCAAAAAAAAAAACCTAGAGAAACATGTATTATAGAAAGCGCAATGAAACTCTGGCGTCTTGACAAGAACACCGAAATATTCTCAAGCCGGAAGTGGACCAAAGTTCGACTCCGAGGACGGCCGAGTCTATCGGGTCAACGGGATTTTTATTGAGATTTTGATTACGCCCCCCCGTCCTCTCCACCCACCTTGAACTCCCTTTAATCTCCCGGCCGATCGGCCGAGGATAATGCTCCCGTAATAAGAAACGCTCTATATTTCCCAACGGCCGAACTTTTCCTGGAACATAGTCCGCAGACTCCGCCGTTCGTCGATCGAC
Organism: Anoplius nigerrimus; assembly: GCA_914767735.1. Classification (NCBI taxonomy): domain Eukaryota; kingdom Metazoa; phylum Arthropoda; class Insecta; order Hymenoptera; family Pompilidae; genus Anoplius; species Anoplius nigerrimus. Next base: position 2,433,222 of record OU612086.1, read on the forward strand.
TCCCCTCAGATTTCGCCAATGACTCCGACGCCAAACAACGACCAAGAACTTCACCCCCCCCCCCCGTCCAAGACGAGAATGTCTTTCCCTCCCCCCCATCGGACCCGACCAAGCCGGACCAAAAAGAAAAGACAGGCTCGAGAAAGTTGCGCGCGATGTGTGTCAAAGAGTGCGTCTAAGAATAGACGCGAACTACGAGGAGGTAAGACTGGGTTAGGCGGAAGTCTGTGGGGAGGGGAGGGGAGGTAGAGCAGATCCGGAAGAGTCGTAGACTCGAACAATCTTCCCGGTCGCCGAATTGACGAAAGCAATATAAGAATCATCGGGCGTGAAAGAGGAGAATCCGGCGGAGTCAATTCGACGTCGTCAAAGAGTCCGCCTTGGCACGCGTCGCAGCTTTGTGGCACTTCCCCCCACCTCCCCCACCTCTGGCCATCTCTTTTTCCCTACCACCCCTCCACGGGGCAAATTGGATAGGACAACGCAGACGTTCGTCGCCGAAGGTGCCGTTTAGCCAGCGATTTCCTTCCTGAATCCGGCCGCCGATCGGCCATCTTCTCGGCAACGAGGACAATCGGGCTGGCGAACGGCATAAACAGGTTTCGTTCGATGCGCGTCGACCTTCGTCATAGCGTTTCCGGCCCTAGGTAGGTTAAGAAGCGAGGAGATGGAAGGGGGAGGAGGGAGGGGGGTCGAAGACAGAAAAGTTCGACGGAATGCATTTTCGCGGATGAGCGGAACCGGAGAAAGCGGTCGACTTCTGGAAAGGCGCACGTCAAAGAGGAAGAATCCGGGATGTGGGGAAGTGAAGGGGGAGGACAAGTGCTGGATATATTTTGACGGAGATGGATCCCGTTCGGGCTGGCCATCTTACCAGCGACGAGGACAATACTGCGCGCGAACGAGGGAAACGATCGTTCGATGCGGTTATCATCTTGAAGCTGCGGGAAGATTCCACTGGCGGAGGAAGGAGGGGTGGAGTTTATGGGTGGAGAGAGGAAAAATTTGCGGCGGGCTGCATTTTCGCGGTTGAGCGAAGTGGGGGAGAGAATGCGACGGGACTGAATGGCAGATGTCAGTGGGGAGGATTGAGGAATCTGGCCAGGTAAAAGGTTGACGAAAAGCGTTGGAAAGGTTTTTGATGCATACGATAGATCCGAATGGGCTCGGCCATCTTCTGAGCAATAAAGACAGACGCACTGCAAAGGAATTTAATATATTCATTTAATGCACATCAGCTTTATGGTTATCAGTCGAATCCCCAGAAAGAATTCACCGACAGAAAAATCGGAGTCTGAAAACAGAAAAATTCAACATAATGCACTTTTCTACGCCAAGACACAACAGATCGAAACGGACTCGGCCATCTTCTCAGCAATGAAGGCAATCGCAGCTTGCGAAGGAAATTAACAGATTCATTTAACCCGCATCAGCCGAAGCCTCGGAAAAGTTTCGGCGACCGGAAAATCAGAATCTAAAAACGAAAAAATTCAACATGGCGCATATTACAACAAGACGCAACGGATCGAATCAAGACTCGGCCATCTCCTCAGCGACGAAGACAATCCCACCGCCGAACGAAACGAACAGCTTTATTTAACGCGCACCACCCTCGCAAATATAATCCCGAACCGCCCCGGAGAAAGGCTTCAGCGACAGTGAAAATCGTAGTCTAAGAACAGAAAAATTCGACGAGATGCATTTTCGCGGATGAGCGAAACCGGAGAAAGGACGCGGCCCGCCTGAAAGGCGGACGTCGAAGGGGAAAAATGGAGAGGCAGGCAGGTGAAAGAGAGACGTCAGGTGCGGGAGAGATTTTGATAGAAGGAGGATGGATGAGGCGCGGAGGGGGGTGGTGAAAGAGTGAGCACCCACGCCCGACCGGCCGCCCACCGACGAGGGGGCGAAAAGAGGTGGTTAAAGGCGGCTGGATGGATGGAGGGTAGAATGGAGGCGGGGAGTGGGGGGTTTCGGGTGGATGGGGTTGTGGGGGAGCAGGGGGGAGGAAAGGCCAAGCAAGAGGGAAACTAGGACGAGAGGCGCGAGCCCAGGATGGTTGTGCCTGCTAGCTGGGGCCACTGACACGAGGCCGTCCACTCCTGAAGGGGTGAATGGGTAGCGGGGGTGGTGGGCTGTGGGAAACGGCGCGGATTTTGCGCCCCCCACCACGGGCAACCTACTTTGCCACCTATTCCGCTCGCGCAACCCCCAGAGAGGGCCGTTCGAGACGACGACGACGACGACGACGACGGCGAGTCTTATTCCGCGGATCAGAATGTAATGTGAATGGGAAACGCCTGGGAATATATTAACGTTGGACCGCGACCAGCCCCCACCCCTTCGGCCTTGATTCACCTTTTTTTTCCCCCCCTCGCTGGTAATTCGCGGCCTGTAGATGGCTTGTTGCGTGCGCATTGTGCATCCGGTCGGCACGAAGCTGAGAATCTGAATAGGGGACGTCCGGGAATATAATAGTGAAACGTTCTCTTCTCCTACGCCCCCCCCCCCCCCCCCGGCCACCTCCCTCGAAACTCCCCTCATCGTCAAGTGTTCTCGCCGCTAATTCCTGGAACTCGCCGATTCGTTCTGGGAAGCAGCTTGTTGCGCGCCGCACGTGCAAATCAATTTCTGACTCTGACGCGGATATAGAACGCGGAATGGTTAACGAAAGAATTCTATCAGCTTTTTATCAGCGATTCCGTTAGGATTCCACTAAAGTTGGGCCGATCGGATCGAATCCCAAGGCCGATCAATTCTGAGTATCGGAACATGACGCGGCGAGGTTAAAATGGCTTTCAACACTATCACAACTATTAATTATATCATTTTCATCTTGAGAACTTAAAGTTAATGTTTGTCAGTCGAAATTCATCGAAGTTCAGTAGTTATAAGTTTAATCCATTATCGGCCAACGTCCCATTTTTGGGACAAAGTTTTAAATCGTTTCTTTTAATAACCGCAACTTCTAGATGTACAGTTAATTTCATTTTTAATTTTGGTATTTTTTATTATGACGGATAATGGGTTAACACTGACCGAATTCGCTAAAAACACACTATTATAGAACTGTCACGACCGTAAGTCCTGTGAGACTGTCACGACGATATCGAGCGCAGTCTAAATTTTGACGAAATTCCGAAGCGGAAACAGCGGTTCATTTTGAGCTAAGCGCCGACCGTCGGATAATTGTTGTTCCGGCGCCGGAGGGGTGGCTGTCATTGGCCGAGATTCGCGGCAAACGGAGGCTCGACTCGAAAGTGGCATCGTCCTATAGATGACAGCCGTGGTTTGTTTCTGAATCCGGACGGCACTCTCCAGTTTCTTCCCGCTTCGACTTCGAGTGATTAACTCACCCGCCATTTTGAGGCTCGCGAAAGAAGCCATCAGCGTTTGCCACCCTCTTGTAGAGACTGTCCTACCTTCTGTTATTGTACCTACCTTCTTGGCCACCCCCGAGGAACTCGCGGACTCGCCCCTTTTACTCGCCGTCGAGAGTCATAATTTACGTGCTGCTCTGGAAACCGGGATGTTCGTAATTCGGTCCCAACTTCCGGCAGGTGGAAGTGGAATGGAATTGCGACAGTCATGTCGGCCATTGCGATTTCTGCCGGCGGAAGATTTTAGTTGAGATGCCATTATGGCCGACGCTTCGTTGTTGTTGCTGCAGTTGATATAACTGCTGTAAGGACTTTATCTTAGGTTCCTGTAGACATATATGAAGGATAACAGTGTACAGTAAAGATTTAAATGCAAAAAATGTCACGGTCAATTAGACTTATGCCTCTTCCACTTTCGAAAATCAATCTAGTCTGCATGGATGCTGAAATTAAGATAGTGAAAAGATTAGATCATCTCAATTTCTGTCTGCGGAGAGTTTTAGGTACAGTAGCCATTATCATCGTTATTACTGTGGTCCGATTGTTTACATATCGATACAGTTGGTATCAATGCTGTAAGGATGCAGTCTGAAGTCTCTCTAGACATATTTAATGGGTAAAAGTAGGCATTGCAAATTCAAATGCAAGAAAGGTCAGGCTTCATTAGACGTATGTCTTTTCCAATTTCTAAAATCATTGTAGTCTTCACGGATACTGAAATGCACTGAAATCTGTTAATATTGAAGATCTGACGTTGCAAATTCAGAGGGTCAATTAGATATAAACGATACATATGTAACATAAATACATTTGGTCGCGACATGTGTCATATTCTACAAAAATCAGTTGTTTACCAGACTGTTACAAAGATAACATTCCCCTGCGTCTGACAAAATTCTTACGTAAATTCTTCCACAGCCAGATACTTGACCGACCTAATTCATACGACCCAACATATCAGAACATCAATTAAAACAGTATATCAAGAGCGGGCCTTAATAAGTAACACACGGGAAGCCGAAGAGTAAAGCAAAGAAAAACTTTCCGCCACTCTCCAACCATTTAAAACCTTTAACTCGTTCCGTGGCCACCGCTAGACATCAGAAATTGATCTTCAAGAGAAGAAGTCATCGAGTCCACGAAAGCATTCGAGAGTCGCCAATTGACGACTGTCATCTCAGAGTAAGAAGCCTCCCCAGGACTTTGATTAACGAGCATCGAACGTATCCGCCGTCGTTAAGGTCCTCCGATGGGTCGCCGGAAGAGTCCATATTCCCAGTGCTGTACATCCCTCGAAACATAACCTCAACCTGTCGCTGCCAGCGGCCGGCCAGATGAAAGAATAACACCGCCGTCCCGGGCTCATAATCCGTCGCAATTAAATTTTGACTTCGAGCGCCGGCGAACTCGGCCGTAATCCGGCGCTCTCCGTAGTTCGGAATTAAACCGACCAAGACTCGAAGGAACTTCTCGGAGCCCGGAGGACGTTACACTTTTAAAACGATTCGCCCTTAAGCCGGCCGAACCGTCGAGTCCCTGAAACAAAGCCGGTCAAGCGGGAGCATTAATTATTCCGATCCTTCGCTTTCGCGGAATCTATCCCTCCACGTACAAATCTACCTACACCTAACCACCTCTTTTTTATTCCCTCCATCACCCTCAACGGACTGATTCGAGATTGCCGAAAGGTGTATATCAAGGTTCGTCCGACAGTCCGTCTGTTGACATTTGTTAAATCATCGATCTTAATGTGATGTACGATATATAAGGTCTCTCTACTGTATTGTAAAACTTTTGTATGGGGGCTATAACCATAAATAGTAATAGTGGTATATTGACGAGATTGATAGTATAATTGACGTAGTAATAGTATAGATAATAATGAATATATATTAAATAGAACTGAGACAAATTTAATATCGCGATAATTTTCAACTTCGTATTATTTTAAATAGGCTATAGGTAAACATTTTTGTTGGGTAAAGGATGTACAGTTAATTTTGCCTCGGGGCACGAATGCTCAGTTTCTTACGCTTTCTTTCGTGTTCCTCTTTTTTAATTAGTCTAGGTCTTTCAAATTCCGAGAAGTGTTCCTAATATTTCGCCTTCTCAATCGCCCACTCAATTATATTATGACGACCAAGGGACATCGCGGCCCACGTAAAAAGTCCGTTCTTAACACACTTAACATTACGCTCTCTTTCGTGGGTTCCTTTTTCAATTAGTATAGGTCTTAAAAATTCCGAGAAGTGTTCCCAACATCCCTTCTCACTCGCCCACTCAATTTTAGAAACCAAGAGACATGGCGGAACACGTAGAATCCGTTCCTAGTATACCTAACCTCACGCTGTCTTTCATGTTCTTCTTTTCTAATTAGCACAGTTTTAACAAATTTCGAATAGTGTTCCCAATATCCCGCCTTCCCAATTACATTATGGAGACCAAGAGACATGGCGGAACACATAGAATCCGTCCCTAGTATACCTAACCTCACGCTCTCTTTCATGTTCTTCTTTTCTAATTACTATAGTTCTCCACATTCCGAAAAGTGTTCCTAATATTCCTTCTCAATCGCCCACTCAATTATAGGAACCAAGAGACATGGCGGCCCACGTAAAGAGTCAGTTCCTAGTTCCTACACCTAACCCACCTAGACACGCTTCTCAGCTCGCAATAACCAAAGTGGCCCCGATGGCCGATCGAAGATAATTTCCCCCGATGCACGCGAAGGTGAAGGCTGGGACGGGCAAAGGTGGATCGAGATTAACCGTCGAGCCTCAATTTCGAGAGGCGGCCATCCCCGATTGCCACCGGGGAATCCTCCGCGTCTGGGAACGTTCGCAGGTGCCACGGTATCGAATGGTCCCGGCCCTTTTGCCGAAAGAAGCTTATGGCGCGAAAGTCCGCGTCATCGGCGGCTTTCAAAGTGCGCCGCTTGCGGCTTCCGATTCCGCCCGAACCTTCTACCCGATTATCCCGCGACGTTGCCACATTTACAGCAGTTTTCTTAATCCGCGCGCCACACTTCGGGATCGTTCGACAGGCTTGACTCTCATTGCGAATCGATCAGAATGCTTCGGTTCGAGAACTTTCGAAAGTGGAGTTTTCTTAGAGTCTGAGATTTGTGAAACAAGCAGTAGAATCAGGTGTAAAAGAGTCGACCACTTGTTCCGACGCGCAGTCTCTGTTCGACAGCATTCTTCAGGAGCGTGCCGATAAATACAGCGCTGAACGCTTCGCTTGACGAACTGCATTCGTTTTTTTAATTGAAGCGTATTTCTCCGCTCGTAAATGATTGGCTAAATAACAAAACGAGCGGGAGCGGGTTCCGGATAATTGCGAAGTATTCCGGTACGTTCTATCCCACCGAATCTTCATCGATTTCCTATACGGTAGACCCACCCGGGTTCATGAGGAACGTTCACGCTCTCGAACCCCAACAATATTCCCGCACACCCTCGAATCATTCTCCGCGCCAACAGTGAGCCATTCCAAGCCGCCATTTCCACTCGGCGAAGAGCATTATCCTTCCTCTCCCCCGAATCGACGAGTCCTCCATACCTAAATGATTAGCCTGAACGACAAAACTGCAGACGAGCGTTTCGAATAATCGCAAAGTGTTCCGCGCTACGTGCCGTCCGGCCGAATCTTCATCGATTTCCGATACGGAGCCACTCCGCCGGCAACAAAAACCTGCTACCCCCCACCCCCCCACCCCCCATGCACGCCCGCGCAAATCATTCTCCAAACAAAGTACGATCATTCCCACGCCGCAGGCCCGCTGCGCCGAAATCCTCATTAATCCCGATACCGCGCACTCCCGCCTAACGAAGAACGTTACTTTACCGAATCAAGCCACACACCCCCCTTCCTCCCCCGCTCACGCATAACAGCCCGAAATAATAACAAAGTACTCAAACCCCTTCTACCTTCCTACCATCCCCTCCCCAATTCAAATGTTCATCAATCCCAGCTCCGAAACCGTTCATATTCCAAAACCTGCTACCCCCACCCCTATCCACCCACCCTGGCCAGATAAACGTCCCGAGCGCAAGGTGTTTAAGTATGTACTTCCCATCCGAATTCTGATCGATTCCCAATGCCGGGGCTTGCCTTGATGAAGAGCAGTCGGTACGGGTTCGAAAAATATCGAAGCTCGTACGGCGATATAGAGATCTCCACCGTGGCTATGGCTCTCAATACTGCTCGGCGCACTCTACAGGCAAACAGTCACACACACACATACACATATACACATGCGCACAGACACTATCGCGGGTCCCCGGAGCGCGGCAAATCCAGGGAAACTCGGTCAGTGGGTCAACGACAGATGCAGCCGATGCACCCGCTCGCTGGATGATGCACTCGCGCTTCCGGACCACCTACCCCCCCCCCTACCCACCAACCCACCCACCCTTCCGCCACCCCTGAACCGTTCCCTTCTCCCTTCCCAGCTCGCCCACCCCTCCAGCCTCGTCGCGCACATAACCGCGGATAAATCACAGTCGCCGAAGCCGGGCCATGAAAATGTATCGAGTGGAAAAATTTTTATTGAGACCGCCGGCCGAAAAGTTATCGCATCGCAAACAGCGGCGGAATCGAGAGGGTTTCCCTTCCACATAATTTAGCCTGCCTTCGCTCGCGCAACGACTCATTCCGTTCACGACTCGCTGACCCGACGATTGAACTCGTCTCGCTCGTGGAAAATGGGGAGGGGGTGGATGATACGAATGGGGGTAAAGAGAGGCTGGGAAGGGGTGGGAAGGGGGGTGTGGAAGGTTGAAAGCGATAAGTTTAGGGCCTTCCGTATGATCGATGACGAATAACGGGCGTTGACTGATTGCAGGTAAGAAATCCGAGGAGATAAAAACCGGCAAGCTGGCGCCGTTCAAGTTACGCTTCTCGAAGACGTCGAAGTCGAGGAGCGGCGGTAGCAAGGGTAGCCGCAGCAACAGCGTGGAGTCGGAGGATGCCAGCCAGCAACAGTCGCTGAATGCGGCTCAGTTGCTGACCGCCACCAACGGCCTGATACCGCAGGGGGCGGAATCGAACAACAATAGCCTCACGTTCCGGAACGAGACCACGGTGCCGAGCTCGCCGCCGCCGTCCTACGAATATGTTCTCGAAGAGGTAAGCGCTTCCGGTATCTCGCGAACGCCCGGCATCCGGCGGATCGGCTGGCCGGCACGCATTAATTGCTGCCAAACTGCAGCTTCTTCCCGCGGTCGGGCGATCTTCGTTTGCGTATCGATCGGTTGTACAAATTCTTCGTTTGCACAGATTTCTCTGATGTTAAGTGATAGGAAACCTGTAGGAATTGCCTGTAACTTTTGAACCGGCGATCAAAATGCTATGATAATCACACATTTTCTTGAAGCTTTCGACACGTACTTTCGGGTAGGACTAGCGGCGAAAGTCGTTCTTTAAACAATTTTTTTTTCATCTCAGATCTACTAGATCACCAGCCAAAATGCGAAATTGTGTGTTAGCACACGGTCACAGAACGTTTTCAACCTTGGTATATCATCATTGATGTACAGAATACTTGCTTTGATCAGCTATTTATTACTTAATTAGCAAATGCTAGATATTTAATTATTAAATAAATAATTATTACCAGTAACGTGCAATAACATTTTTAAATGCATTTCACTTTTAAAGTGGTCATCCTACTTTTCATCGTATATTCACAGTTTCATGTACTGCGAAAAGAGAAGAGGAAATATTGACAGAACGTTGTAAGATGTTTGAGTTCGCGAAATATCTGGAACGCATTAATTGCTAGGAATAAAGTGAGTACCAGAACACGTTTTTTCCATTGCCCGGACTTGTCTCCTCGTGTACAGTGCGCTCCTATCGATCAGCAACTTGTCTCTCATTCACGTGTACAGTTTTGCCTGCTACATTACGAAAAGCTTAAAATATTAACGATAGATTGACTCATACGTTTTTTCCCGACGTTTAAAATCCTCCGTGCATTCTGAAATACGCTGACTGCTACAAGTAAAGTCGCTACCTGAAAATTGCAACACGCTTTCCCATCCTGTGAATCATGTCTTGACATATAGTGCATACTTCTATCGATCAGTTCATTCCTAACCCTGTACAGTTCTACCTAGTGCCAGAAGAAGTTAAAAAACCGTAGACTCTCACGCGAATATGTTCAAATATTCAGAATCCGCTATTCCAAACATCCGTCAGATGTCACCAAGAAATACATCTCGCCATTACTAAAACTGACATTCCGACATTTTTATAATTCTCTTCTTCGCTTGTCATCGACAGCAAACTCTACCAAGAACCCCGCCCCTAAAACGGACAACGGCCAATATAATTTCACAAATCCCATCGTTCGTCAGAAAAACGCATAATCCCTAATTCCATTATGCCCCAGCTCCGGAGCGTGTATTCCACTCGCCCCGACACTCAACGTCAGCCGTATGTGGCTGACGTGGCAGCCGACGCGTTAAATAGATTCATTATACGGCGACCTACATTTTTATTCGACGGCAATACACCTTATCAGAGTAGGATCGATAGTGGGAACGACGCTCAACGCCGGCGTATTTTCTAATAGAGTACCGCATTTAAAAAACCCCTGACCCAACCCACCCACACCCCCCCTCCCTTCCACCCTCCTGCGGTGAAGTTCGCCGAGGGCTCAAAATCGAGAACGTAAAAACGCAACCTATCGCGAGTCATGCACCGGGATAAATAGGTGGCACGCAACATTTTTTTCCGACCGACACGTGCCAAAATCCTGACGCGCGGACGCATTTTCCGAGAATTTTATCGCCGCCCCCTAAAAGCCTCTATCGTTATTCGAACATGCAGACAGCGAACGTTCGTAATTACATTGGGCCGCCTGGACAAATCGAGGCCGGGACGGAATTAATTCGTTCGGGCAACATTGTCGGAGTTGGGAAGGGGGGGGGGGGGAGGTGCCGCTAATTATGGAACGATAATGACGACGTTACGGGGGATGACGTCGATTTTCATTAGCTGATCGTCGGCGTCGTGTGTGCTGGCGCGACGTAAAATTCAGAACCGCAAATTGCAGACGAGAATGGAGCAGTCGGCCGAGGCGCAGGCGGATGATGAGAACGACGAGGAGGACGTAGAGAAGGAGCCGAGGAACGAGAAGACTGCGAGCGGGGGAGGGGACGGCGGGGGTGGCCAGGGGGATGGACAGAGAACGCCGGCGAAGGGGCCGGAAATTTTGCACAAGTCCAGCAAGGAGTTCTACAGGGCGGTCGCCAAGCAGTGGGGGATAACTTGCAAGATGAGCGATCATTGCAGATGCTTGGATTGTCAGGTATGACCTTCCCATGTACCTGTAGGTATGTGTGTGTGTGTGTGTGAGTAAGAAGAATTCAATGGAACAGTAGAATTTTTTTATAAATCGTGCTTGTATAGTAGACTGGAAGTCGTTTTGTGAGAAAGAATTTCGAAGCTAATTATTAAAATGACCGTTTGCTTTGAAAGAGGAGTTTCTTTTTCAAATGAGGTATACACACAATTGTGATCGATACACTGTAAACTTTTGATTTATGTGATATCTGATAATTGCGAGCTTAACAGGTATATTAACGCTGTTTTGGACTGTTTGTTTTGAAAGCGGTGTAAGCGTATCAATTTTTTTTAATTGGGAGATCACATAATTTTTGATTAATTTAGTGTAAATTTATGTATCTCATTAAAAAAGAATTAACTTACACAGATTTTAAAATTAACGATGCAAACATTTAATAGATGCAAATTAATTTGGAAAATATACTAATTAGCGTTAATTTACTTGTTAAGCTTATAATTATTTCACGGAATGCACTGTTCATTATCATTTTAGATTATCATTACAGATGTAGAACTTGTTTCAAGCTGCAATTATATGTATACGGTGATCGTATATACAGAAATCGTATAGAAATGTAGTATTATGTCTCTGCGCTATATGGAAACCGTGTTATAAGAATTTTAACTGCGCTATATGGAAACCGTGTTATAAGAATTTTAGCTGCGCTATATGGAAACCGTGCTATAAGAATTTTAGCTGCGCTATATGGAAACCGTGCTATAAGAATTTTAGCTGCGCTATATGGAAACCGTGTTATAAGAATTTTAGCTGCGCTATATGGAAACCGTGTTATAAGAATTTTAGCTGCGCTATATGGAAACCGTGCTATAAGAATTTTAGCTGCGCTACATGGAAACCGTGCTATAAGAATTTTAGCTGCGCTATATGGAAACCGTGCTATAAGAATTTTAGCTGCGCTATATGGAAACCGTGCTATAAGAATTTTAGCTGCGCTATATGGAAACCGTGTTGTAAGAACACCGCATTATAGGAATGTTGACCGTAACAGTAAACCATTTCGAGTCTTCATCGAGCGTGCAATATAAAACCTAGCCTAACCGTAGGCAGTATTCGACCAATCCTCACTTTTCACCCTGCCCGCAGAGTCACTACTTCGACTGCGAGTACGAGAAGGACGAGCAGGAGAAGACCGACGGCGGCCTGGGCGCCGGTACACCGATGTTCATCTCGGAAGTGATACACGGCACCGCATGCGTCCTCTTGTAAGAGGCGGATTCGACATTCGGAACCGGAAACCTCCACGCAAAACACTCGCTACGAAGAACGGGAGGGGGGCGTCAACGAAGTATTGCGCACAAGGGACCGTCGACACTACCCTGCAACGAGAACGCACGAACGCAATCAAAGGACGCATCGAGGACACCGACCTACCTCCGAACCGATCGACGTCGAGGCAGGTCGGCACCTTGACGGAGAGCTTTGTACAGGATTCTCGAGAATGTTCTTCGAGCGCGGATTTCGTCGAATTGTCAAATTAGCTGCAAAACCTGGCGCGGCGCTGATTATCTTAACCAGTATTTCGATGTAACGTCTGTAACTGTGTTTAAACGCCAAGAGAATATAAGCGGCAACAAAACGAAAAAAAAAAATGGAGAAGAAGAAGAAGAAGAAGAACGTAAAAAAAAAAACCCTCTCGACGTAGACGGTAGATGATATTTTCGATATTCGTCGGCCGCCAGAGTGCGCCACTCGCGACTAGCGCGAGAAACGTCGACTTTCTACTGTTCTTTCCGAGAAAAGCAAGGGGGAGGAAAAAAAAGTTGTCAGCAAAGTCCTCTGCTCGTCACGAGTTGGCGAGCGAGCGATTGCGAGAGTATTGGCGGGGGAAAAGGCGCGCACGTGTGTATGTGTGTGTGTGTGTGGCTGTGTGTGCACACGTACGTGTAGAGGCCCCCCACCAACTCAGGCCCACGAATTTTCTTACGGTCAATTGCATTTTCCACTCGTTCCGCCCCTAAGCTCTACTAAGCGCTACTCATCTATTTCGATTTTGATCGCGACGAACGACCAAGGAGGGGAGAAGGGAGGGGTAAGGGCGGCAGAAGAGGGGGAGTTGTACATTTTGCGAACGAATAACGATGCGATCGTTCGCGGAGAAATGGCGGGTAACATTAGCTCTTGCCGCAACAAAAAAACAAAAAAAAAATATATAAAAAATCGAATCATATTATATAACGAGAGTCTATTAAAAACAGAAACGCCTAAGCGAAACCATAAGTGTTACGTGTGCTCTAATCGCAATTTGTCTGTCTCGAAAACCGATAGTTTCGAACGACTCGTCCCCGTCTCTCAGTGATTTTTGCGCAGCCGAAACGCGATCGGGACACTCGTGATCTCGTTCGCGATCGACGCCGAACGCTGAGAGCGTCACGACGTCAAAAGTCCCGATCGCGATAAGTGACCCCACGGGACGGCGCGAGTAAAAAGAAAATCTCCGAAGAACGGCCTCTTCTCTTAATCTTCCGCGCGCGCGCAAAAAAAAAAAAATATTAGGCGAACCGCGTCTAGGTAGGTTAAAATAGTTAAAAGCCGAGAATTTTAAGTATAGCGATCTTCCGCGAGCCTAACCGTTCGACAATGAGGATCGGAACTCGAAACACATGAAAGTATTATAGGTTCTTCGGATCGTCGGGTCGTCGGGACGGCGACGTACCGTGAGTTCGGTCGAGGATGTTTTGTCAGATTACGCCTCGTGGGCGTGACCTTGAGCGATGACCCTTGGAGCTCGTAGGACGAACGACGCGCGAAGTACGGTTACCGAACGATTCGTGAGAAGAGCGGAGGTGAAGGGGTGAAGGGTTCTCGTACTTCTCGTCCGTTTGGATGTCCGATGCGGAAGAAATTGTGTTTTCGAAGGCTCTGCGCGAGTACTTGTCCGAAGCCTTGGGGGCGCCGTAATGTTTTTGAGGAGGGACGGAGGCGTCTCTTTTCTTTAGCGGGAAGATCGCAATGGCGGAAATGAGGGAACGCGAACGAGATGGATGCCGACGTAAGACCGGAGAGGAGAGCAGGAAAAACTTTAGCGCCGCCACCGATTCCTTCGAGAATGAGCGAAGCGATCTCTCTCCATTACGATCTCGGAGACGAGAGATTCAACCGAAACATAAATACAGTACCTGTCTATACTTGTCTTTTCACGATGTAACTCGATTCTTTTGTACCTCGCGCCGAAGAGTATATTAAATGTCGGGAGATTGTTGCGTAACAGCGCCGTTTACATTGTATCGTATAAATCTATTGTATCGATAGCGAGACGTTTCTCCCACGCCCCCCCGCCACGAGACGATTATACACTTTAATGCCAAAAAAAAAAAAATGGAGACGAATCTTTTTCTATAAACCGAACACGAGACGAGCCCGAGGACGAACGTTGTATTTAGTACGATGTAAACACGATTCGTCACGTAGGTTATATATGTGTAAGCCCCGAAAAAATGCACTTGCACCGCCTTTCGTTTAGCCGTCTGTTATAGCTTGTGTAAACGTGTGTGCGTGGCAAAAACCGGAAGGAAGATACGTGAGAAGGGAGGTCGGAGTGGGAGCGAAGTGCAATGATCTAACGATCGATAAGAGTGTCATAGATTGACAGCGTTCGAACACGCTGTCAATTTCTCGCAAAATGGCAATCCTCTATTCGACGAACGACAGAATTTTTTGGCACCGATATGCGCATAGACGTTCTACCGATTATTTCCCTCCGCGATAATCGGAGAAATCTCGCGACGTCCTTTTTCTAAAGAGTTTCATCGCTTTTCGAGACACCGAACGGAATGATCGAGTAAAAAAAAAAAAAAAAGCAGCTCGACAGATCTCGTAGCCTGATAATGACGTAGAGGTAAAGATTCACATTCTACCGTACGTACTCCGTGCTCGCGTATGTATAATATCTATTCTGTGTATGTACGATGTGTATAGACATTGGAGATTATTAATCCGGCAGGAAGTCGTTGTATAGAGAGCATGACTCAATGTATAACTCGCTGTAACTCTAACAAAAGCAGCACCAATAAACAAGGCCTAACCGACGCCCGCATTTTCCATTCGACCGTGCCATCCCGTTCCAGTTACTAATATTATAGCCGGTAGCCGAACAGTTTTTCATCAACGCGCCCGTGTTATCTCATGCAAACAGAGTTATCTGCTATTATGCCGAGCAAGGACACATGGAAGAATTAATAGACCGACAGTATCGCCGCCAAAGGATCGCACTGAATTGTTCAAACGAAACTGCGAACGTACCTATAAAAGCGCGAGCACGGCAACAAAAAGAAGAGGATAATTGATGGCAAAAAACATTGTTCTAATATAAGCCTCGGCGTACTCAATCAACGCTACCTGTCACCGTTATCAGGTCAGATGCATGGAAACGTATGGAACGTACATATGTAGCTTTAAGTAGAAAAACAAGTCCTTGGCAGTGAGTCACAATATTTGACTTAAAGTCAAGTTTATCAAATCATTGACTGCTAAGCTGAACTCTTGCCGTTTGTAAACGAACAAAGAACTAGACAGAAAATCTGCACCTGATCAACTGATTAACTATTGAACTGAATTCTTACCGTATGTAAATGAAAACAGAACTAAACAGTAAATCCAAGCTTGACCAACTGATTAACTATTGAACTAAATTCGTACTGTTTGTAAATGATCAAAGAACTATGCAGAAAATCCGCGCCTGATCAACAGCAACCTGACCGAACCCAAGTAGGACGTAAATCGTCTACCGTCAGGCGCAAATATCAACATGCGACTCAACCTCGGCCAACAGAGAACGTAAGCTCGTAATTCTGCCGCATCAGGTACGATTACGCGACAGGAAGGCTAATTAGTCCGAAATTCGATCCTGACCGATATCCAACAGGTGGTCGAATTAGACGCGACCGGACGCTATTCCGTTCCCATCCGTGACCTTGAATCCGTTCGCCAAACGCGACACCTCAAGGACGAGGCGTCCGTTTCTTCATCGAGTTCACGTAACGAGTCGCATGTCGATTGCCAACTTGAGCGACTCGATCGTTTAAGCTGAAACAAGTCCGGGTTCTCTCGATGACATCACACAGGCCACGTCGGTCACGTGTTCACGCTGCGTGTGCGACTCGTGTTGAACACTTGCCATGCGTACTGGCCCGGACTTTCCGTCCTTTTTCTCGCATTGTCTTCGACTGCGCCGCTGTAAATCCCACTCGACTCGTCCTCCTCGCACTCGAACAATGCGTTCTCTCTTAACAGATGCTACTCTCGACGAGACCCTGGCAATACCCGGGGTCCTCTTCTGCCTCTTCTGTCTCTATGCCGGCTACGACCTCTTCGAATGTTTCCACGGTTGACCTGCCATTTACCTAAGACGCTGGACCGGTTGACCCAAAGAATGTTTTTCGTCGAGCACGGCCTCTTCTTCAGGCACTATCGGGTTTCATCGGGAGATTAGCATGGCATGCTAATACTGAACGGTAATATTTTTGTAAAGTTTGTCCGACGAAGCTGAAATATTCAACTTCGTAATGGCGATGAGGATGATGGTATTGGTACGATATCTGCGAAGGTCTAATATTCTTAGAATTACCGATGATTTGTGTGCATACTTGTATTCATGTCGCTATAATGATCCTCACATGTGAGACCCAGTGGAGAAAAACTAATCTATGTAATTATTTCCTTGGTTTCTGTTAAGGAACACTATTTTTGCATTAGGAAATTATTTTCTGATTATAATTTCATTTCTCGTTTTCAATTACTTATACAGTTCGTACTTACCTTTGGAATGACATTTCCATAGAGAAATTTAAATTTGCTTTAAACAAGGACTTTTGTCCATTCAGGACCAACACACACACCACAATGGCCGCTGAACAAAATCTCAAAAAATAAATGAAACGACGAACACGTCTTCAATAAGACAAGTCAAACAAGTAATCCCCACTCGCTCGGTAGACCTAACGTAAAGATATGTTAAGCAAGTAAAAGCGTGAAAAATTGTTACAGACGATAATGCTCATCTTTTCAGAATCGAATCAGACGATGCTCCGTATAAAGTTTCCGACGTATAATTCGCCTCTGCCGTTCCGTTATCATTTATTAAACAGTCGACGTTTGTATTTGTCTCTCCTTACCGCCGCTGACGCCGCCGTCTCATTTTTGTTTCCCTGCCCTCTCATGCGTACAGCCAAGTCTCCCGTTCGCTTTATCCTTCATTTCTCACGTGAGCCCAGCACAATCCCCAGCGATTTAATGGCACATATTTGTCATCGACTCGCCGGTTCTACGCGCAATTCGTAACGCTCTACTAACTTCGAACGATCGCGAATTAAGATCCGCTCAGTCAAAATAATTACAATCTTACCCGAGCAATTGATTTCCCTCCCTTATAAAAGACCGAAAGCTTCTCAAACTCGCCGAAGAAACGTCATTATCCTAAGTCAGTCTAAGCGACCATCGAACTGTTCTACCGATATCCCGTCTTCAAAAGCCCATTTCCACCTCAAGTAAAAACCTCGACGTACAGACATTACGCAGATAACATCTGGAAATTACAGAGGAAATTCTAGTATCCAGATCATTAACCAAGTTTACTCATAATAATCAGAAACTGAACTCTATCAAACATGCATACCTTCAACACCAACCTCATCCTTAATCGAGCCTATCTATACACAAACGAAAACTGTCAACTCAAAAGATCCCTACTACCGATACCCTCTACCAAACAGCCCAAACAGCCGAAACCTGTCAATCCCACCGAAAGCCTCCAATCAGGTCCCATCCCATTAACCTGATTGCCACCCACAGTCCTAAGCCCCTGCAAAGCAGTCATCAAAACCATCACGCATCCCAACTCCGGCAAAGTCGTACGTCGCGCATTCTGCGTCCGTGTCGATTCGGTATCGCTTATTAAACACTTGCCGTACGCACCCTCCTCCCCCTCCCCCCTCTCCTCATACAGTCCATCGTTCTCCTTCCTCCAGCAGGCCCGAGCCTCGTGCCCGACAGAGTTGGACAGAGTCACACAGAGTCGACCGCCTCCTACCGTGCCACCTCCAGTTAGCCTGTCGCCCGGTCTGCCTCCTTCTCTGTCCTCCTCCCGTTCTCGCCGCCAGCCTCTCCTCCACCTATCTCAGTCAGCATTCTCCCGACCGCACTCCCTCCGACATCTACTTGTGTGTCCATCGGGGCCTCGTCCCGTCCCTTCTTCGCTCTGTTTTGCGCCCCGTTTCACTCAGTCGTCCCGGTATCGCATTATGCTACGGTCAGACTGCGTCGGCACGGTGCCACGACGCGGTCGGTGCAACGTCGGCGCGCTCTCGATCGCCATCGAGATCCGCTGAGAGATCGCCCGTGGATCCCGTCGCGGCTGGCATGCGGTCAGGAATACGGTCAGGAATACGGTCAGGAATACGATGGGCAAGACCGCCAGCAAGCTGAAGTCACGCCGAAGTCAGAGTTAGTGATTCCCGAACTTGTTCATTGAGCGCGGTCGGTCAGGACCTCCGTAGTTCCTGGAAGAGAGAGAGCGAGAGAGAGAGAGGGGGGGAGAGATGGAGGACGGTTACGCTGTGTTTATGTAATCGAACTCGGCGGCGCGAGTCGCCGCTCTCGAGTATCTCTTATTCCGGCCGTTCGTAGAAAGGAGCCGAGCGAACGGTGAAATGTCAGTGATTGCGATCCGCTCGCCAGCGTTCGAACCGGTAACAGTGACAGTGCCCTGAAATCTGATCCCAGCGTCTTTCCGCCAGGCCGGGAAAGCCTCTCGACTCCCGCCGGAGTCCGTACGCTTCGCTCGTTCTGTCCCTCCCGAGAGGAAAGAAACAGGTACAGCGTGTCCTTGTCGATTCGTTTCCGGCTGCCGCGAAAATGGAAAGGTAAACAGAGGTCGCGAATGGATGCTCGCTTCTTCCCGTCAATGTCGTGTCTCTTCGCCGCGCATGGCCGCGCGCGACCTGAAGATGCGAATGAAAACGTAAGGTCGTGAGATTTTTGTCTCTCTCTCTCTCTCTCTCTCTCTCTCTCTTGCATTTCGTGGGAAGTAAGTGTATTTGCGTTCGCGCGCCAGCGAGGATCGAATGTGGACGTATTTCGCTGGCGCGATCGGTCGGCGCGATCGGTCAGCGGCGATCGGTGCCTTTTTCAGCGGCCAATGGGGGCCGCGATAACGATAACGGCCGACGGGAGCCGACCGATGCCGAGGTGGTGCGAGCGAGACGGGACGATTCGCGGTGCGACGCCTACGCGAGTCGAGCCCGATTTACGTGCACGTGCGAACTTTCAGTGGGATTCAACTGTATCGGCGCAATTGGCCCGAGTTAAATGCTCTCGACTACGGCTCGAGCGTGATACATAGTTGTCGGAGGTGAAAGCGAATAGATCATGCAAAGATTTACGGTACGGTAAAAGCGCGCCGTTCAATGAGCGCGCACTTGCCGTTGCAAGCGTTCGATCGTGGGCTATTATGCTCGGGTCTTATATAATATTCTGGCTTTACTAGGATTTTTATGCTATCTTCGTATTTGTTCTTCACGATGCTGTTCCGACGTTCACCGAGCGACGAATGGTGAATATTCAGAATAGATATGTTTAGTCTGAGGAAATGGAAACGAAACTTTCCGTACTCGTTCACACTTGACAGTGTACAGAGGGACAATCGAGTATACTGACGTACTATTATAATATAGTATTCTCTGACCTTTTTTTTCCGGCCAAGAGACTTTCGGAAGACTTCTGGCTTTAGTATTCTCTGACCTTAATTAGGAAATGCAAACAGTAAAAAAATTCCACAATCACGGTGTGGATCATTTTACATCCTACGACTGCGGAATTTGTTGTAATAAATTTCGAGGCAACTGAAGTATCGGTAGTTTCGCAACGTAAATTCCTATCATTTCAACATGCCTTTTGTATCTATCGATAAAACACGATTAGAGCGACAGATGTTCTAACGTGACAGAAGCGCAGATAATTTTCGACCCACCGCCGTACATGTACATTCTGTGACCCTAGGCATTTTCTTTAGCCTATGTTCGTCTACAGTGAACAGAAACCTGCTTGCCCGAGTACGCTCCTCAGGTATCGAAAGGGAACCGAAAATTTCGGTGGACCTTTCATCCGAGCAGCCGTGCGACGAGTCGATTGAAATTCCGGACACGCGGCAAACGTGCATAATTGCGTGCCGACGAAGGAAATGGGGAATCACGCGGCACGGCAGTACGTGCTCTTTATGAAATACACACGCACGCGCCGTGAATCGTATCCGGCCACTCTTTTACCAATGTCCAGGCGCCACCTGTACACCGCACTCTGACGCATACAATTTTTCCAGACTCGATTCCACGAAAATCGCGTCCATCCCGGAAATCCCAGCGATCGTTAGATCTCACTGGATCTCACTCGATCCCAGCGACTCGAGTGACGAAATCGCTTAAGATCCCAACCACGCATTACGATACTCCGCTGAGTAATCCCGCGACGGACGTAATTTCCTCGCCTCGACAAAACACTCCGCAGGTTAATGATACTTGACATACAATTTTGAATGCCTCAATTGCCTCCATTGATACGAGAGACGTCTTAATACGCGGCTACCGCTTTCATTCGCGGCAAAATTCTGCTCGGTCAGGCCTCGTACGCCTTTTAATGCACCACGCTGTGCGTAATAATGGCCTAGAACATAATTTACCGCCATCGACAATGTCTACCGTATACCGTACTTCCTCGCCGAGCGCTACCGCACATTCCATTTTCAATACCGTCATTTCTGCATTAATAGAAATAATGACTGCCGCGCGCGCCGCGGAATACCAATTACTCCGACTTCGAGCGTTCTCCAATGCTGCAACCTTACGTTACAATAGCCTACACAGCCCTATAACATACTCTGCATACCCCAACGAAAATCTCTTTGTCCCATTGCAAAAGCTACCCGACATCCACTCCGACTACCTCATTTCCCACACCGACAGAGACAATACTACGTCGTTCAGTCTCTGTTCCTATTCGCGGCATAATTCAACTCCCCTTTTTGTTCTTCTCCGCGCATCAATCACGTTACCTTCCACTAGTCAACAACCTTACACTCCGACGATACCTCTACCTCCCCACCGACCTCCCGCTCTCAGTACCCATTTCTCCGCCTAAACAGAATTCCTGCAATTCGCGTTTGAGCCAAGCTCTTCGATTTGCGACAGAATTCCACTCGCGTCAGCCTTTTTTCGGTCTACAGTCGTCCGGACACGTTGCATAGTTATCTCGAGTAAACGGCGACCTTATCACCGTCGCCCAGGTATTATGTTAGCGGAGGGACGAGAGGGGCGGTAGAGTGGGGAGGTCCGCGGAGGGGAGGGGGTCTCGGAGACGGATAGAGCAAGCGAGGACGGACAATGTGAGAGACAAGGACGAGAGGAGGCGGAGAGCGAGAGCAACACACCTGCATTCCACCACTCCGCTTTTTCAACGTGAGCTCACTGCCGCCAGCGGTTTCTCGGTATTAAAGGCATCGGGGCGAGCGCGTGATCGAGAGCGCGAATCGACCTTAAGGTCGTTCCTTTTCGTCGCGATGACAGGCGAGACAAGACCGTACTTTGTCCCGTCAGCGGATCAACTTCGGATTTCGAGGGCACGGATCGGCCTAGCATTAGGATGCTGCTATGATTAGTCCCGATTAATCCTGATTAATCCTGATTAGTCCTGATTAGTCCTGATCAGTCGATATTAGGCCTCCATCAGACTTCGATTAGGCCTCGACCAGGTCGACCGCTTAATTTATGCAACGACGGCAGCAATTTGGCGCTCGCGCGAGCGGAAAACGTACGTAATCGAAGGCGTAACAGTGTAATCGATGCCGATCGACTCGGGTCCGATGTCGTCGCTTGCGACACAGATAAAACGAGTCGGGGAAGCTACGATGCGGGATGGTAGTTCGTAATTGACCGCTTCTGTTTCGCTGACAGCCGAGAGCGCGCGCAATGGGCGGAAAGTTTGTACGGAGGGCGCCCACGTCGACTGACGAATTTTTGAATGGATCCTCGAGAGGTACGAACGCTGGGCCGGATCGATGATCGAGGGTTGCGCAATATGTTCCTCTCTATTCCTTTCCACTCGCGCTTGGCATTTGCGAATGTGAAAGCGGCCAAGCGCCAGACTTCCATCGCGGAGGTCGCCGCGATGATAATCTGTTCGGAGTGTGTGTAAGTTTTCATGGGCTCTTTTAATCTGCGATCAATCGTTTAGGCATAGCATGGAGCTTTCGGTTTCCATCTATGGGAACGCTGCAAAACTTGAGCGCGAGCGGTCGCAGGAGGAGGAGGGACGGCCTGCCGTCGTCGAACTCTTGTAAGGATCTGAGATCGAAGAGGCACACCATTCATCTTCAGCCGGAGGTGATTATTCAGAAGGAGCCCTGCCTGATAGTGACGCCACCGTCGCCGGAGGAAGTTATCAGGAGGAACCGAAGGTGAGCGCGGGACTGGCTTTCAAATTTTAATTACCGCGATAACCAGAATTCTTAAAGGCCAAACGTCCGGCTTGTCATATACTAATGACTTGAATTTTACTATTGAAAACTGAAAGAAATCTGACAATCCTTGTTATTAAGTCACATTACGAATGAAACACTATTTTCATTAAAAATAAAAAATTGTTAGTTATACCGAAGAAGTCTGTCGATGTAAACATTACACACTATAATAATAAAAAAATACCAAGCAGACTTGGCTAAGCAGTCCGTTCATAGAAAACGTACCGTGAATGAAAAATACTCCACTGGCGCCGGTGGCCTTGAGAATTTGAATTCGGTTCTTTGATTTAGAATCAAAACTGGCCTAACATTGTTACCGATTGGCCATGCATGATAAAGGGTCGGAAAGGGTGCCGGCACCTTGTCGAATTCGTTCTGGCTCAAGCCTTTCACGGAGGGAAGCCTCCCGAGCAGAGTCGAAACTCTCCCGACGTTATAACTTATGAATTAGCTTCTTTGAGGGTACGTCGAGGTACCGGTACGAGAACATAATGGACCCGGCAGGTCTTGAACCGGTTTTCCTCGATCTTTGCCTTCAAAATGACGAGCCCACTCGTACGCGACCGGCAGCGAACGCGGGAATACTATAACGGAAGAGCCGGGATCGAGGAAATCATCAAATTCTAACAGGACGTTCGATAATCATGCCTCCGAATCGAGAAGTCCACCCTAGTATGGTCAAGGACTAATATCTCCTGGAATAACATGATACGATTCTCAGATTATCCGACCATAATTCCACGCATAGTTTCCTTTGACTTCCCATGCGTCCAACATATTAACAAAGATTACTACCTAATGCGCAGGATAACAAATAGTCATGTCCGCACGTGATGCACTCCGTGTCCAGCGCTTATCTTTCCCAGGGCAACATACGGATGTGCAAATAATTATGACGTTCCTTAATAGCCGTGTTTCACGGAACGCGCGGAATTTGTCCTGCTATCTTACGCGCAGCTGCATACACAAATGCATATCGTTCGGGCAATACCCCATAAATAAAGCGAGATAAACGGTGGCGTGCAAAAATACGATGCCAGGCAGTCGGGCAATTCTTATGGCGGTAATATTAGATGCAGATAAGTCCCTTCCTCGAAACATGAGCGAGTCTCCTTATCCGAGTCTGGATTTCAAATAACACTGACGTTCACTCTCTATCCTTTCATTTTGCATGGGCCTACAAAAATTCTATTCCTCAGCATCGTGTTCTGCACTGTCAAATTAACGTCGCGTCAACATATGTACCGGTTTTTTTGAAAGTGGTGTAAGACAATATTTAAACAAAAATGAGATATATAATTTATGATACACGCGGTGTAAACGGTTTATTTATATGATATTTAATTTTTTTTAAATGGACTTACACCTTTAAGACACGAATCTTTATAAAATTTCACATTCAAAAAAATTCCATTTAAAAAAAAAATTAATATTAGATAAATAAACCGTTTACACCACGTTAATCACAAATTATATATCTCATTTTTGCTTAAATATGGACTTACACCACTTTCAAAGTAAACGACCCATATAAAAATTCATATCTTAGAGCATTAGCTAGATGAAGCAAACGATGACAAAGCTGTCGCATCCGGCATTGAGCCCATCTAAACATAAACGCACGTGCACACAAGTTGCATGGGATGCATCTCGTGCATCGAGCGCATATCGAGCGTCCCTCCTTCGACGCAGGCGCGCGCTGACTATCAACCCTTAGCGTGCACCCCTCCCGTGCCCCCCTCGAAGCCCCCATACCCAGCAGATCAATAATTCCCATATCGACACGACGGACATCCGAGAAAGTGGCGAACAAAGAGTCTGGTGATCGAGGCGACCGTTACGGAAACCGCATCGTCAGCGGGTAACGTGCCGCCAAGATGCTAAGTGGCACGTCGTAAGAGACGTCTGTCACCGTTCCCGACGCCTTCCTGACAGCGAGACGCTCCGAGAGGGAGACAGAACGCAGGCGTGGAGAGTCTTGGCCGGCCAGAAGTCGCCCGATGCGATATAGGGCCGCTCCAGTGACGTACGAACATCGACCTCGGCCAGCGTCCACCTCGCACTCCACCTAAAACCAGAATCTCAGTGAATAAAAACTTCACCCTCCCCATCTTCCCCCTATTCGAAGCGCAGGACCGCGGTTAAAATTCTAAAACCGTCAAGCGAGCCCCAAGCGAACCCCAAGCGAATCCAAAGCCTGCCATTCGAATTAGATCTTTGATTCAGCTAACGTCCGCGCAGCTGTGGCAACAGAGAGCTTTCAAGGTCACAAGTAGGTCTTCCACTCCGGAAAGCTTCGCTTGGCCCTCGCTTTCGACTTTCCGCGGATTCTATTAATACCGACCGGGCGCCCCTCGCGCCCCACCGGGAATACGGCCCTGCCAGTGTCGTAGGGTCTACGAACATAGTTCAGTGGGGTGCGCGCGCTCGGCCCGAGAGCCGTGTGGCCAAACCCTATCTGCTCCATTGCCGGCGAAAGTCGTCTTTCCGCGCTCCTTCCGATACCGTCGGGTCAGCTTCCTCTCTCCGAGTCGAGGACGAGAGTCGTATTTCGATAACATGTGAGTGCCGGCCGGGTGACTTTACGCTGACTTTCGGCCCAGGTCCGCGGACGAGGACGAGGCGGTGGTGGAGGAGGAGGAGGAGGAGGAGGAGGAGGAGGAAGAAGTGGATGGAAACGAGAATCGAGACGCATGCCTCTTAACTGAACCGAAATCGGAGTCGAGAAGGCCTAACTGTCGTTCCCGGACATCAATGGTAAGTTTCCACCGCTTCCTGCCTGACAGATTACTTGACAGATTACTGACAGCCTTAAAGAGCCATCGAGGGCCTTGAAGCCTCGGCAATGGCTGCATACCTTTAACGGACGGACTTGATGGGCTGTACGAAGTCGTTCTGTCAACGGTTTGGCGGACTTTTGATTCCGTCTCAATTTCGCGAACGACTCTAGGCAAAGTATTTATAGCAATTGGATCGACCAGGCATGCCTGGAGTCGTCGGGTCAATCGTTGCGGTGCATCGTTGCGAGTAGGACTTCGACGAAGACGACTATGCGATCTTCCAGCGGATCGAGCACTCAAGGCTGCTCTCGTTAAGCCAATCTTCGCCGGCGGACTCGCGCCACTTTGCTCTTGATTAGTACAATTGTCTTACGTAGACGTTCCTCGCGTTAGCATACCGGGCTCCATAGTAATATTTTGCTTTCAAGATCGTCGACGCGCGTTCAGCTGTCAATTGGGAATCGACTCTGGATCAGTGACGTTAAACTTTTTTTTGTCCAGGAGCCGCCGGAGGAGACGACGCGAAAATTACTGGAAAGAGAACTGCGTCTGCTGGACCCGCGAGACTTACGTTCTCACGCCTGGTATCACGGGAGCACCTTGAGGGGTGGCCGGAAGGGTGCCGAAGCGGAAGTGCCGAACGATGGCGACTTTCTAGTCCGTGACTGTGCCTCCCAGCCGGGGAACTACGTCCTCACCGTGAAATGGAAGGGCCAGCCTCTGCATTTCGTCATCAACAGGGTAAGCTTCCGCCTACATTAATTGACATTATAATTATAATAAAATCGATTGACATTACACAGGGAGGAAAGTTTAACACTTTTCCACATCTTTCTGCGTTAGCAAGACAAAAAAAATGGAAAAACAAACAAATAGTGAAATAGTGAAACATTAATAGTGAATTAATAATGAAAGTATTTGTTTGACTGTGTCTGATGAAGGATCGTTGCTTGTAGGTCGTGATTCAACCTGACACGGTATACGAGAGGGCCCAGTACCAGTTCGAGGATGAGGCCTTCGACACGGTCGCCGACCTGATAACCTTCTACGTCGGCAGCGGTCGTCCGATAAGTCAGGCCAGCGGTGCTCGGATAGTCACGCCGAAACCAAGATGTGTTCCCCTAACGTGCGTCCCAGGCAGCAACGCCAGCCAGCAGCACTGCTCCAGTCCATCCTCCTCGTCCCTGTCCACCGGATCTCCGCCTCGATTGCCTAGAAAGCAACAGAGAAGTCATTCCCTAACCGCTCAGCACCACGTGCCGGAGCAACATGGACGAGACTCCGGGAACCAACAGACTCCTCAGCTTCCTGTGCAGTCCAGCACTCTTCCACGGGTTCCTCCCATTCAGAATCAGCCGCCATCCTGTTCCTTGTCCCTGGGCCGGCAGAAGATTACCAGGGTCATCTCCGACCCCGCCCTACAGCAGCAGCAGCAGTCTCATCAGCCTATCAATCTCCAGAACACCCTAGGGAATGCGCCGCCCAAGCCACCTAGAGTACCTTACGCGCCTAATCATCAGTATCATCATCATCATCACCATCATCACCACCATCACCATCACCACCAAGGTTACCAGGCCTCAGGAAGCGACAGCGGTAACGGCTCGGGAGACAGTGAGTTCGAGACGAACAATTCCGGAGGTACCAGTAATCCTTCATCGTCAGCTCCTATAAAGGGAGTGGTCATAAGAAGTCATTATAATACGAGCAATGACGGGACGAACGGTAACAACGGCAACGAGTATGAACTCTCGGCCGAAGAGCAGCTTGTAGTCGCCGCTCCGTCGCTGGAAATCCAAACGGTGCTAGATATTGAAGGATTCTCCACGTTGCTGCTCCCTGCCGGCGACCATCGGCCGCTGGATCCCACGGCCTTGAGAGGCGTCTCCGGCATGCTTCACGACTCTGCGCCCCGGGTCCTGGCCTCGCATCTGACCCGGATCGACCTCGAAGTAGCTCTTCAGCCAGGCACTGGCAACAGAAGCGGTTTAAGCGGAATCGAACTGGCTACGTTGCCTCACGGTAGGCAGGCCAGGGTCGATCTCATAGAAAGATCGGAGTGCTTAAAGTTGCTGGTTGCTGTCACTGTCCTGGCTGGAGCTACGGCGATCGAGAGGGCAGCCACGATCAGCAAGTGGATCAAGGTCGCCATCGACACCAAGACGGCGCTGGGAAACTTGTACGGATTCTGCGGAGTCATGCTAGGTCTGTGCTTGCCGCAAATTCAGAGGCTGGCTAACACATGGCATCTGCTGAGACAGAAGCATACGGATGAGGCGTTCAGCTTCGAGGCAAAGCTCAGACCCACGTTGAGGGCCATGAACGAGTGCACCAATCCGCAGGCGCCTAACACCACGTTACCACACTTGTTACCCATTGCGTTGTTGGGAGAACGTGGACCGGAAGATGTTCTAGGTACATATCTCTGAACCAACAAAAACAAGTATGAGTCTCATGCTGCTAGGACATTGTTCACAAAATTAGCGTCTGCAGTGCATTGATTAAATGCTGTCATCGAACCTAGAAGAGTAACACAGATATGGTCAATTAATATTGAATAATATTTAGTTTAATTTTGAGATGTTGATAACTAGTATATACGATCAGGGAATGGGGATTAAACACAGGGTCGAAACAAGACACATACGAATGTAAATACTGAATAATTGTTCTTTTAGGAACTGTAACGCCGTCAGGACTGGCAGCAGCCATTCTTTCGCCCTGGGAGAGCTCAGCACCGGACTGCGGACTATCGATCGTCTGGTCCCACCTGGAAGGTGCCAGGAAGCTAGCGGAGAGCCTACCGCTGTTCCGACGAAACGCTGAAATCGCTCTGGAGGGCTGCAGAAGCGACGAGCTCCTCTCCGACGCGTTCCGCACGGAGTTCCACATAAAGTTCTTGTGGGGCAGTCGCGGTGCCGCGGTGGCACCCGAAGAGAGACACCTCAAGTTCACCCAGGTGCTAGACGCCATGTACGACAAGTGTTCGGCCAGCGAGGTGTCCGCGTAGACGACCAAAGCAAACGAAATATTCTAGATTCGAACGATTGCATCAGTGCTCCTCGATTCAGCCCAACAGCTTACCAAATCTCTATTCCAAAATTTGGTACCTTTGTAATTTTCTACTTTCCTACCTGGAACCGCCAATTTTCACATTGAACGGCTAGGCAAGGTACGAGACGCTGAGGCTTCCCACCGCGACTGTTTCACAGATCTTGAAACGTGACCTCGAATACAGCTGGCCACTGCTTTTCGGTATGGAGGTTCGAAGGACACTGAGGCAATCTGCGAAATAGGCAATTAAGCGAAATCCACGAGTAGTGAGAACGATCTCCCTTCTGCGGTGAATGATTCGCGACAACGAGCGACCTTGATCTCTCAGGGTCGTTCTGGTGATAGCCGAGCAATATTAATCGATAGGCATCAGTCACCGCAGAATTACGGCGGCTTCATTCATCGTTAACGAATCAAAATGCATAATGAAAAGGAACGGCTAAGCGCATACGCGACTTCAGGGTATTATGTCGATGTTCGATCGCTGACAGCCAATATTAATCGTCGTAGAGCACAACCAAAATTCCCCTTGCCGAATAATGTAACTGCTCTTTCGGAACTGCCAACGACATCCAATTTTTAAACGATTAACCGATCATCCCGTGACAATACGAGCGAAAGCGTCCAAAGATGTTTTAGTGACGAGAAAACAAACAGTCATGCACGACTGTCCACCCGTACTATCGTGTACTTAATTTTAACCGACTGTATATTCGGCCAATATTATGTTGTAAATGTTGTTCATGTTTGTTCATACTTAATATACACGAATGAGAAAAATGTTCTCTGTGCTTTACTTAACCCGTACGCGAGCGTCACACTTTATAACGATTATGGCGTAACATACCTTTTGAATTTGGTAAATTCCAATAGATCATTCGGTAAAGGTATAGAAAGAGGTACTCACCACCGATCTGCATAAAACTTCGCGAAATGGTAAATTTTTGCATAAAATAAGATCTGTAAAAGCCAGAAAACGCGGACTCGTCTAATTAAAAAGTTATTAAGCGTTAAAGTTTAGTTATAAAACCTGCCATACCGACAGCACGAACGACATCTGCGCATGCGCACTGATGTCTGCGCTTTTGCTGATGGCTTTTACAGATCTTATTTTTATGCAAAAATTGATGTTTCTGCAAAGCTTCATGCAAATCGGTGATGAGTACCCCTTTCTATACCTTTACGAAATGAGATGATTGTAAATGCTTGGACAAATTAAAATATTCCATGGATGAGTCACTGAGTACTAGCAACTGATAAACGAATCGCGAAATGCAGCGCTTAGTCACTGTGATCATTGAATCGGATGATAATATTCGATTCAATGATAACAGTGTCCAGGTCACACCACGTGGAGGTGGCTGCAATTCGTGACCCACCCGAACGCCAAAACGATCCCAACCACCCGACCATTTCAAAAACAGATTCCGAATTATCATTCATCGAATTCATTTTTTGGCCACAAAAATGTCTTCGATAAATGTTGGTATAATTTGGAATCATACTTTACCTACCCGAGAAGAACAATAGATAGGAGAAGCCTGTCTATTGCTCTGTACAAATCTAAGAATGATGAGGAGATGATGATGGTAGTGATGTTAATGAAAATGAAATGATAATGATAATGACGATAACGAACCTTACATTCTACTTAAACATAATCTATATTAACTACTCTTATCATTAAAGTCTTAATACTATAAGCTTGATACAATCTGCGAATTAATCTTCAATGATGCGTTGAAAATTGCTAGATATCTGTAAAGCAATGAGCATTAAACGTAAAGAACACATGTGAAAAATTATTATAGTTTATGGTTAACAGTTCAAACAGAATATCTATTCAATTAATGTCTCTTATTCAATATCAGGTTCAAAGTAAAATAGAATATTGAACATAATTTTTATCAACACCTAAATCAATTTAATTCAATAAAGAAATGCTGCGGATCATCATATAACAGCAAATAATGATCTAACATTGAAAATAAGATAAAATAATAATGCACAGTGAAAATGATAAAAAATTATCGGAAGAATAATTAGCACATTATAATATATTTGAAAGGAAATGCAGCAGCATGTAAATTATCTGAAACAAAAATTTAGCAGCTTCTCTGAAATACGCAATACACTCGCTAAATCTCTAACAAATATATGAATAATATCCACTGGACAGACCGTCACAAAGTTATACCTGTATGTTCATGAAACCAATACTAAATAAACAAAGATTAAAAAATCAATATGAGATATGCGATCACATGTCCTACAAGTAATTATTCAATGATAGGTAAATTAAACATTATAGATCGAATGTTTTAAATATTGCCGATCAGATTATCTTACAATGGAGATCCATAGATCCTGCAACAGAAAGCAGAACAGATTAGTAATGCTCAAGGAAGGCGAAACTACACACATTATTAAAAACGAAACTTGATTTAGATATTCGATTATACTTCTTATAAATACCTATACAAGTATAGATAATTAAAAGATTATAAATCAAATATTTAAAATAATGAATTATATCGTAGAAATTATGTGTAATTCCTGCAACAGAAAGCAGACTAGATTAGTGTCGCTGAAAGGAAAAACTTCCAAATTAGGCATATCGTATACGAAAAAGACAACATTAAATGAATTATATATTGTATAAAGATATCAATACTTACACTTTTACTGAAGTCATCTCTTGCATTGAATGAATTAAAACAATCAATCTAAAACATAAAGCAGAACGAATTAATAAACCTGAATGGAATAAATATCAAATTAGACACGTAAATTACGAAGGTGATTTTAAATAGTCGATTATACGTCTTACAAGTACCTATACAATAATAGGTAAATGAAAGATTATAAATCGAGTAATTAAAATCATCAGTGATACGGTAAAATGGATGTGTAATTCCTGCAACAGAAAGCAGACTAGATTAGTGTCGCTGAAAGGAAAAACTTCCAAATTAGGCATATCGTATACGAAAAAGACAACATTAAATGAATTATATATTGTATAGAGATATCAATACTTACAACTTTTGCAGAAGTCATCTCTTGCATTGAATGAATTAAAACAATCAATCTAAAACATAAAGCAGAACGAATTAATAAACCTGAAAGGAATAAATATCAAATTAGACACGTAAATTACGAAGGTGATTTTAAATAGTCGATTATACGTCTTACAAGTACCTATACAATAATAGGTAAATGAAAGATTATAAATCGAGTAATTAAAATCATCAGTGATACGGTAAAATGGATGTGTAATTCCTGCAACAGAAAGCAGACTAGATTAGTGTCGCTGAAAGGAAAAACTTCCAAATTAGGCATATCGTATACGAAAAAGACAACATTAAATGAATTATATATTGTATAGAGATATCAATACTTACAACTTTTGCAGAAGTCATCTCTTGCATTGAATGAATTAAAACAATCAATCTAAAACATAAAGCAGAACGAATTAATAAACCTGAAAGGAATAAATATCAAATTAGACACGTAAATTACGAAGGTGATTTTAAATAGTCGATTATACGTCTTACAAGTACCTATACAATGATAGGTAAATTAAAGATTATAAATCGAGTATTTAAAATCATCAGTGATACGGTAAAATGGATGTGTAATTCCTGCAACAGAAAGCAGACTAGATTAGTGTCGCTGAAAGGAAAGACTTCCAAATTAGGCATATCGTATACGAAAAAGACAACATTAAATGAATTATATATTGTATAAAGATATCAATACTTACACTTTTGCAGAAGTCATCTCTTGCATTGAATGAATTAAAACTATCAATCTAAAACATAAAGCAGAACGAATTAATAAACCTGAAAGGAATAAATATCAAATTAGACACGTAAATTACGAAGGTGATTTTAAATAGTCGATTATACGTCTTACAAGTACCTATACAATGATAGGTAAATGAAAGATTATAAATCGAGTATTTAAAATGATCAGTGATACGGTAAAATGGATGTGTAAATCCTGCAACAGAAAGCAGAACGGATTAGTATTAACTGAAAGAAACGGGTTAGTAAAATTTCCATATTGACTCTAATATACTCTTTGAATTTAATAAATGTTGAAACATGACTGTACTAAATACCCAATGATATGTTCCTCGCGATCATAAAATACAATAAAAATCCCGAGAATTGAGTATATTTAAAATATAAAACAAAATATTAGGAAACATGCAAGTATTGTTATATATCACGTCAGCATTCGCAAGTAACATACCGCGAATACAAAATGCAATTTCAATCAAATTCATTTATTTTATTGAATAAAATTTGACAGAAGATAAAAGAAAAGGAAAAAGGTACTAGCGAGCAGAAATTAATTCCCGAATGACAATTAGTTGCGACTCAATTCCAGAGGAATATAAGTCGTAACTCAATCATTAGAAGAATTAATTTCGAGGCTCACTTGAAAGACATATATAGAATGAAATTTGTAATGACGAGCATAGTGACCTATCTAGTCCCGCGACGAAAGCCCTCTTCTCCGGGCCGCTTCAGCTATTAAAATAGCCACTTCGTTCTTCGGGCATGCTTTAGCATATCGCCCCTTCTATTCGGGAGATTTGAGCAAATATCAGTTTTACATTGATTCGAGCACTCGTACGAACGCAAAATAGCGAGAAATTGTAATTATATAAAATACAAAAACAATTCGCTTATGCGTTCGTGACTGATCGCGTCAATGTGAACGCTGATATTTGCCTATCGAATACTACGTTTTTACGGTCAATTAACATGAAGTGAAAATTTCGCGAGCAAAGGCTAGCACGCAGGCACTGATGAAATTAATTCATTAATTCCGGTTTATAAAGTATTATCTGAAGGATAGTACTTTATACCGTAGAATTAAAAAATTAATTTCAACCGCTCGTACGCGTGCACATTTAACCGAATCTCCCGAACAGATCGAAATACGTATTTCACGTGTGCAATGAAGTACACCTCGGTAGTGCTATGAGGAGTATGACTTCATACGCATAGCATGATACTATATGCTTTCGTATGAAATTATACTCGCTCCTCAGTGCAATGAGGTGTTACTTCGGTGTGCAATGTAAACGTATTTCTACTTAATACTAAGACTACTCTTAATACTAGCAAATGGCAGTTGCAACCATTCTCTACTAACTATGCTTGTAACAGCATTTACGGAAGTTAATAACGAATCGCGGTGCAATACGAAGATAGAAAGATCAAAGAATAATAAATACATTATTACTATTTGATTTTTATACGGAAGTGAGATAACGCGAGCAAATTTTCTGTTGCAACTGCCAAATGAAACCCAGGTAAAGGCTATTACTTGACGCGAAATTAGGGGAGAACGAAAGAGAGAGAAAAGTAATAGCCTTCCGCTGGCCCTACCTACTTATAATTAACACACCACACCATACCGAGAAAGTATGCTACCTGCCTACCTAACAACCTATATTTAAAAAGAGCAAAGCAAGCACACCAACACAATCACTCCACGGTTCTCATTCAACCGCCCGGGTGCAAAATGAGCCTAACCCTAGGGAGTACGTCCCGGGACGTACTCCGACACCCGAGCTCAAAATCACATCATACTCTTATAATCTAGGTTCGTACCGATGCTGAAATCGATTAAAACGCATAATGACCAAGCAAACTATCGCGATCGCGTGACTCTACTTATTTCATTTCTCTGTACGACCAAGTGTCGTCCAGATGTACATATTTAAATAATTGAAAAGAAACAAATTGATATGATACCTTGATAGGTACCATATCAGTGTATTATATTACGCAGGAAAATATAATTTGATAATCGAGAAAGTAAAGACGGAATTTGAGAAAAAGTAATGGTCATTATTAAGTGCTCTACCCGACGTACATGCCACAAACACTACTCATTCATACAATGGCATGTACGTCGGCAGTCATTATGCGTTATAATCGCCGAAACTACGCCTTAACTAAACCGTACTCACCGGCCTGAACCATGCATGCCGCACCTGGGCGCATGCATGATTACAGGCCTTAGTGACATGAGTACGGCCAAAAAAAGTGTACAAACCTTGCGAAGCTGAAAGCATCCTGAGCTAAGATTAGTAATATCTAATGTATATAATAGTTAAGCGGGCTAATGACTCTACTGTCTTATTTCTTAAAAATTGTAAAATGACTCGACTTTCTAATAGCAAAATGACTCAACTTTCTAATAGCAAAATGACTTGACTCTTTAATAGCAAAATGACTCGACTCTTTAATAGCAAATGACTCGACTTTTTAATAACAAAATGACTCGACTTTTAATATATACTGGGCATGCAAGAAATCCTCGAGCGATCCTATCATACGAGCGAATACTCTACATCACAAAATGATGACATATAATCTCGCTGTATGATAGGATCTACTCGTCGCGAAATGCCATCTTGCTCATTGAAATCTAATATACGATCGCTAACGGAACGTTCATACATACGAACGCATTGACTCTACTTCGACGGCAACATTGATTTAATAATCGCAATTAAGCAATTATTAAAGCAACATATGACACTAATTCATGAAAGCTACTAACACACGCGAAACTTTATCAAATCAAATATTTCAAACGCGACCGCGAGCAAATATTTCAAACGCGACCGCGAGCAAATATTTCAAACGCGACCGCGAGCAAATATTTTCCACATAAATTGAGCAAGGGAGGCCTATCCTGAGCTAATACATACACATGAAAATGTCCCCTAACAAAAATTGACGAGTAGACTTTTCGCTAAGCTTAGCGAAAAATCTACTCGCGGTCACTATGCTCGTCATTTATTCAAGAAGAATAATTACAACGAGCCACCCGTGTCGCTTCGGACCAATCATCCTACGACATGATGGGTGGCTCGAGGGACTTAAAAATTGACTCACCGACTGGTCAAGCATACCACAGGAACACGCTGCATCGACGGATCCTTGACCCTCAGTTCCATAGACCCTCAAGTTGATTCTGGAGTTCTGAACTGTGGGATGTTGGTTGTGGGTTCTGGTCGTCGATCCTGGTCGTCAATCCTGGTCATCGATCCTGGCCGTGGTCTTGTGGATTGTGGATGGTAGACTCTGGACCCAAACCCATCACATCGCAAGGCCACATCTGGGACATCATGGACTTCTGGGCAGCATCAGGCAGGCAGAACCAGCATCTTCTTGAAGCACTGACTCTACTACGCGATACGCCCGACCTATGGTTCGAATATCGCGACCGAATATAATATTAGCGGCGTACAAGACTCTATTCGCGATCGAAAAAGTTATATCTGCAATTCGCGACCGAATGACTTCATGCCGGCGCAACAACACTGACTCTACTATAATATTTCGCGATCGCGGTATATGCGTTTCGGTACCCGATTTCGCGGCCGAATTATATATTATAATAATGTAAAGGAAAGAGAAGTATTACGGCGAGCAAACACTGACTCTAACGCGTCCCGATTATAATAATACGACCGTGGGGGCTTTTAACGGCGACCAAGCACTGACTCTACTTCGCGTGACTCTACTTTTCATTGAAAGGGGATGAAGCTAACAAAGCCTGTGCGGCTTGGGGTAAAGTGCGGACTTGAGATCAAATTGACTCTAAGATTGCATTGCTCGCAATCGCAAATAAAAAAAAAAGAATTATTCTATTTCGCGAGTCTCAACGCACGCGGGCGGAAACTGTCGACGCGAACGCGCGGGACTTCAACAGGTGCGCTGGAAGTCAAACGATTGTCGCGGATCTCAACATTCGCGGATGGAGATCGCCGAACCGCGCGCGTGCCTCGACATTCGCGGATGGAGGCTTACGTTCGAAATCGAATAATTTATTTGCAGCATAGACTCTACTTCGCGACGAACTATTCGTTAAAAACGCAACACTAGTCCGCGCGCGTCTGTCTCAACACTCTCGGGTGGAGACTTGCGAATTTCAACGAGCTACACTCGCGTGACTCTAAAGACCGACGAGGGGTCGCAAAGTTGCTGAAAGAAAAGACTTTTTATTATCGTTACTGCGAATGCTGACGTGATTATGGAATCTAATATGAAAATGACTACGATTGACGAAGTTGAATTGAAAATTACTAAGAGAACATATCATTGGGTAATACAAAAAGGAAAAAAAGAAAACGCGAGTCGCAGCCTTTCGTCACTGTGATCCTCCATTCGGATAAAAATAATAATAAAAAAAAATCTGATTGGAGGATAACAGTGTCCGGTACACACCACGTGGAGGTAACTGCGAGTGGTGCCCTTATTATTCATGTTTAATTATCGACAGACGATTTATAATGCATGATTAATTTATGCACTGTCGGTAAAGGAAATAATGCAGGAACAAGGCATGTGAAATTTGTGAAATAATTGAAATAATGTAGAAGTGTAATAGACTGTATGAAAAGAAAGGATATGTTTTACTAAATCAAGGTTGAATAGATGAGCATCATTAACCAAGGACTGTAGAGAAATGCATGTGAACATTTATGTAAAATGAGATGGTATATTAAAAATAGTTTTGCAATAAAAAAATATATAACTCACCAAAATAATGGAAGTTTATGATGTACGCATAAGTAAATGGAGTACATCTCCCAATAGAAGCAGAAACAATTGTTGCCCAAGCAAAAGCCAGGCAGGTGTAACAGAATACATGTACCCTCATCATCCACTGTCACTTTGCATACCTAAAATGAAAATAAAATATTATATTCTCTATAAAGTCTTAACCACACTGCACGCAATAAGTATTTTGCATTAACAACAATACTAAAAACAATGGAAGAAACTAATTCTTTAAGATAACTGTCACACTGTAATATCATTGCATATTGCCAAAACTTGTCATTGTAAGCACTGTTAATATCCATGTGCATTATCAGAATTAATATTAAATGTCAATATCCTTAGTGTATGAACACTGTTTCTATTCACTATTAATATTCACTTTAAATATCCATGACTGCCTTAAAAAACACCACTGGCACTCTTAATTAATAAGGGTATTAAAATAAAAAGTGAACATAATTGTTTAAAGTCACTGTCAGAATATAGTGTCACTGGACAATGTCAAAACTCGTACTTGAAAGAACTGTTAATATTAATTTCACTAAGAATATTAAATGTCAGCAGCCAGGAATAATAAGCATTGCTTCTATTCACTATTAATTATCACATTCAGATTACTTCACTTTGGCACTGAGGGAATTATAAAATCCAATACTCTGGTGACAGTTCATGTGATTACCTCGATGGTTAAAAGAAGACTGAATACGTCGCGTGATTGTAGGACACTTTGACCTTCCCAAAATTCTTCGGTGCTAAGTCGCGCGCACTTGCTACGAAGTGAGCACGAGCCGATGTTGCGCGCTTGCGTGCTTCGTTATGCTCAGATGGACAAGATTTTCTATACCTGAACACAGATTTTACAGATTCTCCTATATTTTATAATTTTTCTAATATGCTAGTTTAATCGTCTCAATTATTAACAATACGAATATTTTACCTTTGGTTTAATATCCCAACGCCTTATTTCTATTAAATATATATAATTATATTTTACCTATCATTAATCATATATTATATTTTTCATAATTATATTGATATACTATTTTTCCGCGATTGTTATATACTTAATTACTTTTGGAGCACAATTTTACACGAGACACATGCAGAGAACGTCGTATATTGGATAGTTAAAGCACAATTATTACTAAAGATAATAATTTACGACAAAGAATTATTAACCTGTTAGATTTACCAACGCCATATTTTGAATAGCAAACGCCGCGCAAACGAACCGCATACGATTTCAACACTCAAGAATGGGGAAACCACAATATCACTTTCCATGCATTAAATATGTCATAAGTTTTCAGATAAGATTATAACTACACGTTATTACAATAAATACACAAAGTTAAAGTACTCGATAAGCTTAAACTCACCGCAAACTGCGTAGAATTGCGAAAAATCCTGGCACAAGGTCATGTTCACGTTTGATTTTGCGAGCCACTGGGTGTTCCTATAATCAGAGTCGAATATTTCGATTAATATATAATATCCAGCCAAGACACCTAGTTCACTATGTGAACCGCTCATAAAATCACAAGTCTGGCACAGATATAACGTTGGGCACTTAAATATTTAACAATAAATTGTGAAAAATGTGGGAGCTCACCGTTTTCGATGTCGGCCGTGGCACTGTCTTCTTGTCGAAACTGTCTCGTCCAATCAGCGTTGTCCTTACTACAACGACCAATCACAGGCAGAGATCTATCCATCGTTTCGATCAATTCAAATATCTCAACCTGCAAGATTGAGCACCCTTCGTTTATAACCACAAGATGACAAAATGCGATTACTTTTCAGATCTAATGCAGATTGAATATATTCGAAGTTTAGTACTAATTAATTGCGGCTGTGACTCTAGGTCATAAGTTGTACATTAAATGTTTGGAAACCTTCTAAAAATTATGTAAAAACTGCAAATTACGTCTGACCAACTACTACTACTGTATCTGTAATTAAAGTTAAATACTCGTATTAAATTGTAATTTCCATCTAAAAACTTGTAAACCCGCAATTCGCGTAACCCAATTCATACGATTTACACAAATTTTTACGGTAATGAGACAAATATATAGCAAGAAATTGTTTTAAATGTGGAGCTCACCTCTCTCGATCTCATCGTGTCGGCGTTTTGACCAAACTGCCCAAGCCGGTTAGAAATTAATGATGATGCACCCTGGAAGCGCTGAATTCAAACCGTTCAAAATGCAAAGTTTCTTGCATAACTATTTCTTTTGAATTTTTCTTTAGTAAAGTTGCTTTTAAAGTACAATTTCATTAAATACGGAGAACATTTAGTTACATAGTATTTCTGACATTATAACATAAATAAATATCAATCAATAAATTTAATATCAATTTCCGCCATGAATAGCAGCACAGACGAGATAGAGATAGACATTGCATGCTGGGCAAAATTTTGTCACACGCTCGGGGGGCTCTAGAGCCCCCTTACCATTTTCGTGTCACGTCCAACGTTACAGTTGAACTGAGTTGAACCTGGTTGAACCCAAAATTGTGAGGCAACGACACTCTATGTGCTCGGTTTAGTTCTACGATTGACCGTCATAAAGCATAGAGTGCGCTCCGAATTGCGCGATATTTTTGCGCTGTGTGTATTTTTCAGCGTGGACACGAAGTCCCATAAGATGCAATGTCTATCCCTATCTCGTCTGTGTAATAAACCAATACCAATGAAACTTTGCAGAAACATCAATTTTTGCATAAAAATAAGATCTGTAAATGCGCACGCAGATGTCGTTCGTGCTGTCGGTATGGCAGGTTTTATAACTAAACTTTAACGCTTAATAACTTTTTAATTAGACGACTCCGCGCTTTTTGGCTTTTACAGATCTTATTTTTATGCATAAATTTACCATTACGCGAAGTTTCATGCAAATCGGTGATGAGTACCCCTTTCTATACCTTTACCGCAGACAGTAGTGACACACATGGTCGACACAGCAGAGCCGCTGTGTATCCATAAACGAAAGGGGGAAGAAGAAGAAGAAGACGGTGATCAGTCTATCCTATACTTAGTCAATGCTTGAGAGACGATAAATATCGGACAGCTGTGCGTTATTAGGACCAGTGTCCGAGGGTGTTGATTTATCGTCATCGATCTTGGCCCCAAGATTAACTTAATTAGGTCGCGAGACGCGCTACTCGAGGTACATGAATATTTGAGATCGGAAAGGACACGTTCCTCCTGCGAAATTCGACGGTCGAGTGAAGGCCATGGCGGATTACATTGATTCGGAAGCGGAGGAGAGCGAGGTTAGTATTCGCATTGGACAACGTGTACTCGTGGCATTCGAGGAAATATTTTTCGTTCATGTGTCGCGCTTCCATAGGAGGAGGAAGAACTCGATCCACGCGAGAAGAAGAGGCTGAAGAAATTGAAGGCTCAGGAGAGTGATGAGGATGATGAAGGTTCGTTGAATAACGGTTGTTCGTGCAACGTCTATTTTGGTTTGGTCAATGGAGTTGCACATACGTTGACGGGATTATCGATAAGGCAACTTGGGTTATGCAATATTGATTATGGAAAGCAGTTGTAAGGGCTAACAGATAGGTGTTTGTTGTGCAGACGATGATGAGGAAGAGGAAGTTGCTGACCTCATTGATGATAATCCGATTGAAGATGAGAGCGACGGGGAGGATAGCGATGGGTCTGGAGAATCAAAAAAGAGAAGAAAGAGTCAGGAGGACTTTGACGACCGGCTGGAAGATGAAGATTATGATTTAATAGAAGAGAATTTAGGTGTTAAAGTAGAAAGAGTACGTATAGATAAGTTAAATATGAAAAGCATATGTTATCTTAAATGCAACATGTAGATGATGTTTTTATGACTAAATGTAAGGTACTGAAGATAATAATTTTTCATTAGAAAAGACGATTTAAACGTTTGCGAAGGATAGAGGATGAAGAATCGGAGGGGGAAGATGATAAAGAACCTGATGAAGATAGAGATGCTATTGCTAATGAATTATTTGATGGCTCTGGGGAGGTAAGTTATTGTAAATTCATCTCAGGTTACATACAAATTGTTATATATATGTATTATATATGGATCGAAACGTCGGAGGAGATATAGAATTGTTTTGAAAACTTTGTTCGTCCTGCATGACCGTAAAGTGGCCGAAGACAAACTGACTTACAAATTGTTATATAATTTCGAAAATGCAGGAGGATGAAGAAAGAAGCGTGCACAGTGTCAGGCATGATGCTAGTACATTGGAGGATGACAGAAGCGAAGGAGAAGACAGCGACGAATATTTCATCGTCGATGAAAAGAGGAAGAAGAAAAAGCACATATTTACCGACGCGTAAGTATTCTTCCACCCATCGGAAAACAAATGTTATCTCATTCACAAATTGGTATCTTTATTGTCCCCTATAAATATTTAACGTTAGTTCAACATTCCCAAACATTAATAATCTACGTAAACAAACAATCACTCTGCCTAATATCTTTCAATATTTTTTTCCCACAGTGCCTTACAGGAGGCTCAAGATATTTTCGGGGTAGACTTTGACTACGACGATTTCGACAAATATGGGGAGGATGAGTACGATGAGGAGGAAGAAGAAGAAGACGAGTACTTGGACGAGGATGTGGATGACAAACCCAGACGTCCGAAGAAACAATTACGAAAGAAGAGTACGCGAAAGAGTATATTCGAGATATATGAACCGAGCGAGTTGAAGCGTGGCCATTTTACCGATCTCGACAATGAGATTCGAAACACTGACATTCCCGAACGAATGCAACTGAGAACAATACCTGTAACACCGGTACCAGAAGGATCTGACGAATTGGACTTAGAAGCCGAATGGATCTATAAGCAAGCGTTCTGTCGGCCCACGATATCAATTCAAGACTCTCATCTCAACGAAGAAGCGAAGGAGAGAGCCAAGAAAGGTCCGCAAACAGTAGGCAAAATAAAGAAAGCGCTTGATTTCATGCGCAATCAGAATTTCGAAGTACCATTCATATCGTTCTATAGAAAAGAATACGTCCTCCCAGAGTTGAATATTAACGACTTATGGAAAGTATACAAGTTCGATGCAAAATGGTGCCAATTATTGGAGAGAAAGCATAATTTGTTAAAGTTGTTTGAGAGAATGAGAGACTATCAGTTAGACGAAATTATGAAAAATCCTGACGCGCCACTGCCAGATAACATTCGCGTCATAAAGGAAGATGATATTGAAAGGCTGAAGAATGTTCAGACAGTTGAGGAACTGAACGACGTCTATCGCCACTTTATGCTGTACTATGATCAAGATATCCCGGCAATGCAAGAGGTATTTAAGCGTAAAGAAAAGGAAGCTAGGAAAGAAGCCAGAATAGCCAAGAGGCGACGTCAATTGGAGGAAGCTGCTGAGAATGGAGAAGATCCGCCGGAAGAGGATCCGCCATCCGATGAAAATGAAGGAGACGACACCATAAAGCAAGCTGTCAGATCCGGTCCGTACGCGTCTTGTAGAAAAGCAGGCTTGGACAGTTTCGCGAAAAAGTTCGGTCTTACACCCGAACACTTCGCCGAAAATCTTCGAGACAATTATCAGAGACACGAAGTTGAACAGGAGCCTACCGAACCGTCGACAGTAGCGGAAGAATACGCGGGAAAGAGATTCCAAACGAC
Source organism: Anoplius nigerrimus (assembly GCA_914767735.1). Taxonomy (NCBI): domain Eukaryota; kingdom Metazoa; phylum Arthropoda; class Insecta; order Hymenoptera; family Pompilidae; genus Anoplius; species Anoplius nigerrimus. The sequence goes on from OU612086.1 coordinate 2,475,566, forward strand.
TGAGGAGATCTTGAAGGCAGTGCAATTAATGGTGTCAATCCAATTAGCCTGCGAGCCGTTAGTAAGAAAGTGTGTCAGAGAAATGTACATGGAGCGGGCCAAGATATCGATTAAGCCAACGAAGAAGGGAATAAAGGAGATCGACGAGAGTCATCCCATCTACACCATGAAGTATCTCAAGGACAAGCCGGTCCGCGACCTGGTTGGCGAACAATTCCTGAAGCTGTTCATCGCTGAAGAGGACAAGCTGATCACCATCTCTTTCAGTGACACCATAGAAGGGAACACAACAAACAATTATGTCGATGAGATGAAACAGCTTTATTATCGAGACGAGTTTAGCAAGCACGTGCAAGAATGGAATACTTTGCGAGTGGAAAGTGTGGAAAAGGCTCTTACTCGCATGGTGATACCGAATCTGAAGAAGGAATTGAAAAACAGTCTTCTGGCCGAGGCCAAGGAGTGCGTCATGAGAATCTGCTGTAGAAAAATGTACAATTGGCTCAAAGTTGCGCCGTACAGTTGTTCATTCCCAGAGGAGGACGATGAAGACTGGGACACCAGCAAGGGAATCCGTGTGATGGGACTCTCTTACGTGCCGGATTATTCTCAAGCGGCTTTCGCTTGCATCATTTCACCGGACGGTGACTGTACAGACTATCTTCGTCTGCCGCATTTGCTCAAACGGAAGAATAGCTTCCGCGAGAGTGAGAAGAAAGTGAAGGAGGCCGAATTGTGTTCATTGCGAAACTTCATTGCCAATAAAAAGCCGCACGTCGTGGTAATAGGCGGCGAGTCGAGAGAAGCTTTAATGATATCTGCCGATGTAAAGGAATGCATCACTTTCTTGTCGGAGGAGGAACAGTTCCCGAACGTGCCAGTCGAGATTTGCGACAACGAGTTGGCCAAAATTTACTCCACCAGCAACAAGGGAACATCGGAGTTCAGAGATTATCCTGACCTGCTGAGAGAGTCCATATCCTTGGCGAGAAGGTTACAGGATCCTCTGGTGGAATTCTCTCAGCTGTGCACGACGGATGAAGAGATCCTTTGCCTTAAATTTCATACTTTACAGGATCAGCTTCCTAAGGAAGAGTTGTTGGAGAACTTGTACCTGGAATTCGTTAATCGTGTCAACGAAGTCGGCGTGGACGTTAACAGAGCGGTTCAGCAGGTTTACTCAGGCAACCTGACCCAATTCGTTTGCGGCCTGGGTCCAAGGAAGGGTCAGGCGTTGATAAAGGTATTGAAGCAAACGAATCAAAGACTCGAGAACAGAACGCAGTTGGTCACAGCTTGTCACATGGGGCCGAAAGTCTTCATCAACTGCGCCGGCTTCATCAAGATAGACACGAACAGCTTAGGAGACAGTACCGAAGCCTATGTTGAAGTCCTGGACGGTTCACGCGTTCACCCAGAAACGTACGAATGGGCCAGAAAGATGGCCGTCGACGCTTTGGAATACGACGACGAGGATGCCAATCCGGCAGGGGCGTTAGAAGAGATCTTAGAGTCACCTGAGCGATTGAAAGATCTGGATTTGGATGCCTTCGCCGAGGAACTGGAAAGACAAGGCTTTGGGAACAAGTGCGTTACCCTGTACGACATCAGGGCCGAATTGAACTGTAGATACAAAGACTTACGCGTGCCTTACGAGCCACCCAACGCCGAGAAGCTATTCGACATGCTGACCAAAGAGACGCCAGAGACATTCTACGTGGGAAAATTGGTTTTGGCCAGCGTGGGTGGCATTAGTCACAGAAAGCCGCAGGGGGAGCAATTGGATCAGGCCAATCCGGTCAGGAACGACGAGACCGGTCTCTGGCAGTGTCCCTTCTGCTTAAAGAATGACTTCCCGGAACTGTCGGAGGTGTGGAATCATTTCGACGCGGGTGCTTGCCCCGGCAAGGCCACCGGGGTTCGATTGAGATTGGACAATGGCATATCGGGCTACATTCACGTGAAGAATTTGTCGGACAAGCACGTGGCCAATCCGGAGGAGAGGGTTCAGGTCGGCCAAGTGATTCACTGTCGCATCATCAAGATAGACGTCGAACGATTCAGCGTGGAATGTACCAGCAAGAGTAGCGATCTCGCTGACAAGAATCACGAGTGGAGGTAAGATTTTAAACAGTTCCACGTTGGCGTATCCCCTTTAAGGTGTCGGAACAAAGATGTGTATTGTTTGCAGGCCGCAGAGGGACGTCTATTACGACGCGGAGGCGGAAGAGAAGGATCACAAGGTGGAGGAGGACGTGAAGAAGATCAAACAAAGGCAAACATACGTGAAACGCGTCATAATTCATCCGTCGTTCCACAACATTAGCTTCGCCGAATCGGAAGTTTTGATGCAGAACATGAAACAGGGCGAAGCCATTGTTCGGCCGAGCAGCAAAGGCGCTGACCATCTGACTGTCACGTGGAAAGTAACCGATAACATCTACCAGCATATCGACGTCAGGGAGGAAGGGAAGGAAAACACATTCTCGTTAGGGAAGAGTTTGTGGATAGGTAACGAGGAATTCGAGGATTTGGACGAAATCATAGCCAGACACGTGAATCCGATGGCGGCGTATGCCTCCGAGCTGTTGGACTTTAAATACTTCAAGCCTCACGTGGAGGGTATCAAGGACAAGGGGGAGGAGATCCTGAAGGAACAAAAGAAGCAGAATCCCAGCTCCATACCCTACATTGTCTCCGCTTGTAAGGTAAGAAAGCGTCCCAGGTATATGATGCGTTGTAACGAATTGAGGACTGACTTTACTGCCTTTCGCAGACGTACCCTGGCAAGTTTTTACTTTCCTATCTGCCGAGAACGCGCTGTCGCCACGAGTACGTGTCCGTGTCCTCGGACGGCTACAAGTACAGGGGACAGATGTTCGGCAGGATAAACGATCTGTTCCGCTGGTTCAAGGAACACTTTAGGGATCCTATACCGGGACAGATAACACCTGCTACTCCTCATGGGGCCATGAGCGTCAGGACACCGTATCACACCACCCCAGGAGCTAACGGTAAACTAATTTCATCCGATAACAGTCAAACTATCATCATCCTCATGATTCGCATCGTTGACAAATTCGCCCGTCTGCTAGCCGTACAGCTCACGTTATCAAAATTCAAGTGTGTCCAGCTTGACCCCCACCAACGACTACAATTCTATTTCAGGAGTGAACCAAGAGGCGATACAGCGCGTTGCACAGAGCATGCCGCACCACATGCTGCATTCGCTTAGCCAAGTGGCGAATCAGACTCCGCATTATCCGCCGCACACTCCGGGCGCAATGAGTGCCACCGGCTACGGCGGCATGCACACCTATCCGAACACACCGTACACACCCTCCGGCCAAACGCCGTATATGACGCCGTATCAGACCCCTATGCACACGCCGCACCATAATCAGACGCCGAGCCACGCTCAGGGACCATTTTTGCAGCCCGTACCGCCAATGGTGCCACCGTCCTCTCACAGAAGCATGCGAACCCATCGGCCTGTACAGCATACCTCCACGGAGCCGACAGATTGGTCAAAGGCCGCCGAGGCCTGGGCAAGACTTAAGGAGACCACACCGAGGGGAAGGTAAGCTTAAGTATACAATTCGTTGTACGTTGGTACATACTGATTTTATTGCAATATCAATTATTACAGATATTTGTGTAATTTTTGGAATGAGCACTGACCATGTATATATGGACCGTTTATTTTGAAAGTTGTGTAAGTCGATATTTAGAAAAAAAATGAGATATAATTTATGATTAACGTTGGGTAAACTGTTTGTTTATATGATATTTAATTTTCTTTTAAAATTTACTTACACAAAATAAACGGTCCATATATCTACAAATATATATATTGATATAGATATAGACATAGATATAGATGATTGTATTGCAACAACGCCATGATCTTGATTACTTAATTACTGTATAGAGTGTAAATGTGATCGAATGACTTTTTCTTAACAGTGGCACCACGCCGAGATACGAGGACGCCAGGAAGACATCGCGAAGCTACGAGGAGCCAATTGGAAAGTCGACGCCTCGGAACAGAACGCCGTCGGGACGCACGCCGTCGTACAAGTCCCCGAAAGGAACGCCGTTCACCAATTCCAGTCCGCGCAGCATGTCTCTCGGTGGCGACGGGACGCCATTGTACGACGAGAGTTAACGCAGGCTTCTTTGTACATAGTCGGATTTTACGAACTCTTTGCTATTTATGATAGTACATTTTTTTTGACGTGTGGCGAGCAAAGCCGATCGATGGAAAGGGAACGGAAATCAAGGCGCACAGTCGCTTTCACTGAAACTCGTTGACCAGGTGTACTCGTTTTAGAACGAAGCGACGAGCGTAGTACAAGCGTAGTATACCGTAAAAGTAGGGGAGGAGGGGGGGGGGGGAGATTTGTGATAGTGTCAACGGATTATCTATGAGATTGCGATCTCGATGTATATAAATGGGGAGAGGTCTCGAATTGCCACGAACTACCTCGACTAACGTCTCTTTTTAACTCTGCCGCGATGCGTTTTGACATTGAAACTTTTATACAAGGGGGGCCTTTTCGACTCTACGGAACTGTGCCTTATTTATCTGCGTACGCCTGGGAAGCAGTGATCAGTCGCATGCCGCGAGCCCGGCGCTACGTTTACTTTCTACGGATTTACACGAAACTGTGTTATATATTTTGTATGACGTTGTAACGATATTAAATGAGTAATACGACGTTGAGTGGCTTGTTGGCGAATCGCGCAAAGAGTATACCCATACCCAACACGTGATCAATCCTAAGTTCCGACCTGCATCAAGGCAAAACGTAGGCGGACATCGGCAGCTGAACATTGACGACGCCCTCGTGTTCAGAAAAGCGGATGCATTCTTGAAAGTGAGGTACTTTTTCAGAGATGGTAAAAAAATGTGGAAACTGGTTTTTCGCATTAGCTTCTCGCCGGGGAGCGATCTAGCGCCAAGGTCCGTTGAAAAAGCGCCGACGGACGATCGGGCAAAATCATTCGGAAAACCAGTTATAACCGCTCGCCCATATTCGGCGAGAGATTTTTATTGGTACGAAGCTGCGACGTCGGCGTCGGACGTGCAACGGTCACATCATCCCACACGTTCAGACAAGAAAACGTTGCGAGAGGTACGGCCACATGATTCATCGGGAATGAATCCTTTTTTTCCCCGAGTAACCGTCGGCTCAAATATATAATGGCCCCCTGACGCAGGAAGTCACGGGAGAAAAAAGAGAAAAACAGAGACACAGACCAAGAGCAGCCGATGCTTCTAATCGATGCGAATGACGAAATTGTAGCCGAGGCGTGAAAGGTTCTCTTTGTCTAGTTCAAACTAACTGCGCGTTACGGACGTATCTGCAAAGCACATGCTTACATGCTACGGCTTAACCGGTAGTTGGCAGGTTGCAGAGAATGATTCAAGTTCACCGTTCGTCTAGGCGCACTGTCATGAGTACGGTACCGTTTAACGTCTTCGAACGGCCAAGCCCGACATCCGGTTCAATTAGCGTTGACACTCCGCCCCCGAGCCGTCATTTTTCAAATCCATAATTCAATTCCGTAGCCGCGCAGCGTGCTGCGGTTAAGCCGGCGAAATAAACCTCGTGACCAACGTTCGTCGCGCCTTAACACAGCGCAGCTCGCCGTTCAAACTGGCCAATCGGCCGCTCGCCTTCCTCGGCGTCCGCCAATGGCGGCCGATCCTCGCCAGATGCTCTACTCTCCTCGCGGCGTGTACGCTCGTCCGTGTGACCGAGAGCTGACTGTGTGCGTGCATCGTGCAGGGGTAACGCAGGGCATATAGGCATGTCACAATAAAAGCAGCCAGCTCGCCGGAGGACAGTTCAGATCTTGGTGCATTATTGTCGAGTGTGTGCGTGAAAATTTTTCGGCCAGTTCACGGGGAACATCCTCGCCAGGCACAGCGTCCGTCCTTCCTCGTCAGCCGAAGGTCATCAACCCCTCGAAGAAGTCGTACAGTTCGTGCTGCCGAAAAAGTCAAAAGGTGAGCGTCGCATGCTATCGGGAAGTTCGCTTTGTTTCGTAACACGGCCGAAAGGGACGCGTCCGGACGTGGACAAAGAAAACAGCGGACTGACGCTTCCGAAGGACGCCGATGATCCTCGTGTACAGAGTATTCGTCATTGTCGAAGTCGGTTGAGACGTTTTTCGGGCTAGGATCCGCAGGATGGGGAAGTTCGTTGGTACCTCAGGTCGGGACTGGATTTTGCGGCGTGACTGCGGCATGCTTGAACTGCGGTCATGCGTAATGTGTCGCACCTTTGTCCGGTCTCGAATGTCGGTTTCCCAACGCCGAAGAGTCACGTAACTCGCTGTCTATCCTGACAGAAAATATTGCAAATTAGAGTCACTGTCGCGTATTGAGTCTGACGCGGAGATGATAGATTAGCTTTGGCTAGAGATACTTTCTTCTTTCTACTATGATTACTCGTGAGAACCTGAGGATCTTTCTTTCTTGGGGTAGTACTTCGAATCGTCCAGTGAACCGGTTCGAACAGAATACCGACTATCAAAGCACGAGAATTTCGAGAAATGCAACGTTTCTATAGATCCTACAGTAATCTTTCGGGCCGGAGCAATTGGAACGGTTTCGCGGATAAAGTCGCAGTTTCCCAACGCTTCGATTTCAAACGTGGGTATAGAGCGACAATCGAGGCTCTCGCGCGAAGTTTATTACCTTGACGGCTGAAATCGATCGACAGGTGGTGAGCAAACGAGCTTTGTCCGTGACACCGAGGGAATTCCGTACATTGGATTCGCGAGGCGACCGGCCGTACCGATAATTCTCGATCCGAGCCAGTCCGGTCTCCCCCGGAATCGTCCGATAAGGCAGTCCGAGAGTAAACAAGCGGTTTCTTGCGCCTCTCTTTGTCGGAAGCCCACGGGGAGACAAAAGACGACACGATAAAGCGACGCTCGATACGTGCGCTCGAAGACCATGGATTTAGCGTCGTATTGATCTTGATGCGGTACTCTCGCTCATCTGGCCGCCTTTCCGGTTCCCTTTTTCTTCTTTCTCTTCTCTCTTTTCCCTCTCTTTTCTCTCTTTTCTCTTCTCTCTCTTTTCTCTCTTCTCTCTCTTCTCTTCTCTCTCTTCTCTCTCTTCTCTCTCCCGGCTCCGACCGGCCGATGTCGGAAAAACAAGTTGTTACAGGCTCGAACGAATTCTTCCCTCCTCCGGCGGTCCTGGGGCTCCTCTTTGTCTGCCTTCTTTGTCCACCCGAGCCCTGGACGGCCCCAGCACGCTTTACGGCCGTTGCCGACGCAAAATAGGACTGTTACGGAGCGTGGGAAGTCGGTATTTACGAGGTGACAGATCCTCCTCATTACCCATACATATGTGCACGTGCGAATAGGGTACCCCATATCAACCTGGTACCAGATACGCCGAGATAATATCGGCAGTGACCGTCTGAGAATGACAGAGTCGAGTTCCCGTTCGAATCTTATTCCATGCTTTTTTTCCCTTTCTTTCTTCTTTTTTTTTTCTCCGCCTCGTCCTCTGGAGAGCGTCCGTGTTGAATATTAACGAGCGCTGTAACGAAAAGCGATGGACAGCCGTTCGTCCGTGATTGTAACACGCTCAATGCGCACATAAGCTCTCTCATCTATGCACGTGTGAACGCGGCGTGTGGGTGAACGGGTATAATGACCGCGACGCAGTATACACAGTCGGCTATGCCAATAAACAATGAACGCTTAACGATTTTTTTCGTCGCAGCCCTCGAAACTTTGTTTTGCATGCCACATTCGTCCAGTACGATATGAGACCCGGTAATTTTCTCGTTTCAGATTCAGCGATGGCCACCGCTGCGGAGACTCCAGTTAACAGCGAACGTGAGTAAGCCTAATCGGACAGGTGTTAACGTACTACGCACTTTCTATAAGGAAATACAGGTCGATACTGTACAGCGCGAACGAAACGTCTTATCAAGTAGTGACAATAAGAAGTAGTAGATAAAATTTATGGTGACGGCGGTCATGTCGGGTGAAAGTTAGTGTTTGTTGCGGAGGGTGGGCAAATTTCTTGTGTGGTCGGTTGAAAATTGTGCGCAACGCGAATGGATTTCGGGCGGATAGGCGATGCGTAATATCGGGGCCAACAAAGGATCCTCAATTAGAGTCGGGCCAATTTAGGTGGGTTGGAACACACCCTAAGACTGCAGAAAGTAGATAGTCGCCTGGGAAGAGGTCAGAGCCCCCTTATTGGCGTCCTCGAAGGAGTGCAGGCTGCACTCCGCCGTGGCAACTGCAGCTTGACTCGACTGCAGTGCCCAAACGCCTTGCAGGGGTTCTCAACCGTCGCGTAGGATCGTGCTTCTGGGACCGGAACGCTTTCTCTCAAATCCGTATCGAATGTCTGAAACTGAAAAATATCCTACTTACGGTTCCTTCCCTGTTCAACAGTAAAGTACTGACAATCTATTGTTACGTTGAGTGCGATTTTAAATCTGAAACTGAGTCTTTGTGCAATGATTTAAGAACATCTACCATCAAACATTGCTAGGGTACTTTCTGTACAGACAAGCGAAATGCTTTCATTGGCATCAATGCACTAATTACATAAAGTTATCTGAAACAGTACTAACAAGTTATTACTAGCGTTTGCAAAGTAGAAACAAATCTTTGTTCAGTAAATTTCTGACTAGCATTCGTCAAATATTTCTAGAGCATGCCATTAACAGTCAACAGAAAGCCTCTATTGATTTTGCGTATTAACCGTGTAGTCGATATAGATATGAATCGCACATCGAGCTTTCTGCACATATGTTTTTGCAAAGCAGAACCTTCAGTCGCACTATTAGCTAGAGCAAATCTTTGTTCAGTAAATTTCTGAATAGCATTTGTTAAATATTTCTAGAGCATCCCATTAACAGTCAACAGAAAGCCTCTATTGATTTTGCGTATTAACCGTGTAGTCGATATAGATATGAATCGCACGTCGAGCTTTCTGCACATATGTTTTTGCAAAGCAAAGAGCCTTCAGTCGCACTATTAGCTGGAGCGTTAGCGTTATCGCAACACGCGTCCTGTAGGTCGGTACGATACCGGACATCAAACCCGTTAAATCGGAGGCGTGTACCCTTTGTGACTTCCCTGTACTCCGACGGCTAAAGAAGGTCGACGGGGCGGGAAGAACGAGACGAGTTTTCTGGACGGCAAATGCGGGACGACTCTTCACGGTGTCGGACAATCGGGTTATCCCACGCATTTCAATGCCATCGGACACGTCCGAGGATCCTTAGGCTATATACGCCAGCAGGAGTGGGCTGGCTTCCCTCCGTTCCTCCCGCATCTGGTTCATATCGGATTAGAATATCTCGCCATGCAAATTGCACTACCGTCCGCTAATCACATCTTGAATCAATGCCAATACTTCAGAATCCTGAAACATAAATTCTATCAGAAACGAAAACTTACCATATGAGAATGCTAGACCGACTGTTAGAAGATTACTAAACAGTCAGCTGTAGTCAGAGCAGCTTTCAATTTGCTTTATTACGTCTTTATCTCCAAGCATTATCTCTAAACATATTGAATTTTCGACTATATTTTAGTTTGCACTAAAATTACTGTTTAAATAGCATGATTGATATGGTTGTCATGACACAAAATTAATGACACAATGGAATATGATAATATAGTATAGATATAGTCGTCAAATACGGCTGACTGGTTAAATCGCAAAGTTATATTTCATAATTTTTCTCTCTAATAACGCCTTCTGCTTTTACTTTAGTCTGAGCATATATACCGGATATGGATATGGTTGTCATGACACAAAATTACTGACACAATGCAATACGATAATATAATATAGGTAGATATAGTCGTCCAACACAGCGGACTGGTTAAATGGCACAGTTACATTCCATAACTTTTCTCACCAATAACGCCTTCTGCTTTTACTTTAGTCTGAGCACAAATACCGATCGTCGAATCCCTTATCCCTTGAATCCTGAAAAGTTCATCGGACAAGCGAAGCTCGAATGGCCACATCTCCATCGCCCCATTGCCATACATCAGTGACCCGATTCCGCTCCGGAAACCTGAGAACAGCCGGGTACGCGTTACAAGCCCGCGAAGAGAAGCTCTCGATCCTCCCCTCCCCTCGATCCCCCACCCTCTGCGAAGCCGTCGCAAAAAGAGGAATTGCCGATCGCGTCTCGACTCTGTATCGGCGATCAAACGCTTTCTGCCTCGCGGAAAGCAGAGTCACGCGATTGTTTCAGGCAAAACCCGTAACTTCGTGCCACCGGTCAGGCCTCAGGCCTCTGCAGAGAGTCAGGCCAACGTCTAGGCCCCCGACTTCCGCATTGGTATGCACGCTGCACCGCTTCCGGGAGGTGATAAGGGGGCGGTGGTACGTAAGGATACGGGCGAAAATTGAGTTTTTAACGCTTGAGTATTGATTCCGCCGAGATCCGCTGCAGGCTTACGTAACGAGATATGCGGAAGTCGCCGGATGGGGGTGCTAAAAATTTCGACTCGCGGAAGGTCGAAGGTCCCGGCGAGGGGAAAAACATTTTACGCCAGCGCATCGCGATACGTGGGGCTCGTGCATTATAGAACGGTGTGGGGCATGATTTATGCAGAGGGAGGCCGCGGATCGTAGATCAGGGTCTATAAGCTGCTAGCCGCGTGCGGCGAGGATGAAGGACAATGTCAGGGCGTGAAATCCGGGAATTTTTATGGCAGGACAGAGACGTCCTTTCTCCAGTTCCGGCTGTTTCGTAAGAAAGGATCAATCGTGGATCCCCAAGTTGACTGGAAGTGAGCAGTCGAAAAATCCCTGCACTGAGTCACTATCACCCCTGCTTCGATCTTGACCGGCCCTCCCCCGAAATTTCTGGCCGAAAAACCGTACCCCTTTCTGTCCGCGTTTTCCGTCTGCGTCTTCTTTCAAACCTATTTCTCCTCCTTTGGTACAAAACAATGAGGTCGCAGATCGTAGATCAGGATCTATAAGCTGCGAGGTTGAAGGACAATGTCAGGGCGTGAAAGCCGGGAATTTTGATGGCAGGACAGAGACGTCCTTTGTCCAGTTCCGGCTGTTTCGTAAGAAAGGATCAATCGTGGATCCCCAACTTGACTGGAAGTGAGCAGTTGAAAAATCTCTGCACTGAGTCACTATCACCCCTGCTTCGATCTTGGCCAATCCTCCCCCGAAATTTCTGGTTGAAAAACCGTACCCCTTTCTGTCCGCGTTTTCCGTCTGCGTCTTCTTTCAAACCTATTTCTCCTCCTTTGGTACAAAACAATGAGGTCGCAGATCGTAGATCAGGATCTATAAGCTGCGAGGATGAAGGACAATGTCAGGGCGTGAAAGCCGGGAATTTTGATGGCAGGACAGAGACGTCCTTTGTCCAGTTCCGGCTCTTTCGTGAGAAAGGATCAATCGTGGATCCCCAAGTTGACTGGAAGTGAGCAGTCGAAAAATCCCTGCACTGAGTCACTATCACCCCTGCTTCGATCTTGGCCAATCCTCCCCCGAAATTTCTGGACGAAAAACCGTAGCCCTTTCTGTCCGCGTTTTCCGTCTGCGTCTTCTTTAAAACCTATTTCTCCTCCTTTGGTACAAAAAAATGACGTCGCAGATCGTAGATCAGGATCTATAAGCTGCAAGGTTAAAGGACAATGTCAGGGCGTGAAAGCCGGGAATTTTGATGGCAGGACAGAGACGTCCTTTGTCCAGTTCCGGCTCTTTCGTGAGAAAGGATCAATCGTGGGTCCACAACGTGGCTGGAAGTTACCAGCTTGCCGGAAAATCTCTGCACTGAGTCACTATCATCCCTGCCTCGATCTTGGCCAATCCTCCCCCGCAATCTGTGGACAAAGAACCGCGTTTTCCGTCTGCGTTTTCCGTCTGCGTTTCCGTCCGCGTCTCCTTTTAAACCTATTTCTCCTCCTCTGGCACAAAACGAGGCCGCGGACAGTTCATTATGCTCCCAGCAAACAAAGGACGCACTCCTGTACAAATGCACCTCCCCGCTCTGACCTGAAAATACTCCCATCGACAAGTATGACGGCCGCACGTCATCCCATAGAACTGATCCCTTCGAAAAACGGCCGTTGGACGCCTCCGATCGCCGGTCTCTGACTCTCTTCGCACGCTTCCGTGTGCGTGTGCGTTCGTTCTCTCGTCCTGTGTGTCTGTGTCGCTCGCCTCTTCGATCGACCATAGAGAATGGAAAAGTTTCAGCGATTATCGCCTCGCTCCACATTTTCCCCGGTTCGCTCGAGACTCTTCCGTCGGAAAATTGGCCGCCTACGTCCGTCGAATTTCGTCGAATTCCTCGAGTTCGACGACTCTGACGGGTCAGGTTCGATTTTACGACGAGGGAGGCCCGATACGCACTGCGGCATCGTTCGGGAACGATTAACTCGTGGAAAAAAAAAAGTCGTGGCCTAACTCCGCCGAGACGATCGATATAAGTTTCCGCTAAGAGGAGCGATCGTCTTTCGGGTGGCAAATAATTCTTGGATTCTCCCGCATCTGAACGCTCTCAGCCCTCCACCTCCACCCGGACATTCCTCTTAGCAAATTGGCACACGTCGAACTTCCCGGAATTGAGAACCTTGGATATATAGCACGCGAAGTCGAGGAGTCCATCTGTGGGTAGGCGGAGGAAGAAGTGCACGGCTTGCAGGGGAGGTTTCGGATCGTTTGTGAACGTTTGAGCAAAAAGCTCGACGAAAACCTTCCCTTCCCCCTCCTCCGTCTCCCCACCTACCGTCGGCAAAATTCAGCGTCAGGAACTATGCCAGAGAGCGCGAATGGGAGATAATTCGTGCGGGCGAGCGGAGTGGGATCGCAGTAGTGGCTTCCAGACGAAATTGGCGTAAAAAGTGAATGGATCGCAAGGCTGCCGTTGCCAAAACTTTATGCTCTCGGTGTCGAGTTAAATCGCAAGAATCTGCGCGAATTCAAAAATACTCTAATTCATGGAACGTATTGCCATTTGGTGTCGCCGGAGGCCTGCCTGGGCCAAAAGTGACGCTGAAGGGTGCAGGGTCCGTAGGAAATTGCAAGAATCTGCGCGAATTCTAAAACACTCTAAGGTGGAGGGGGGGGGGGGGGGTAAACCCGACCCAGAAATTGTAAAGTTTACTTTAAACTGACGTATTTTCCATCTATTCCACTGAAACCTAATAATCTTAGTGGTTTTTATTTCGCGCGTGGCTTATTCTTTAAGTCGCATTCATTTGGATTAAAAATATCTTCTGAAACTTATGATTTTCTTAATAGATTAAAAACAGTGCCGCCAATTCCGGGGCAAAACCGCCCAACCTGTTTAAAAATGATTTAATCTTATATCCTTATATTACGGGGCAAAACCGGAATTATTATTAGCAATACGAACTTTGTCGAACGAGTTAAACGATAGAATCACAAAATACATGGCGGCCACCTATGTTGAATACGATCCAAACCATTGGCTACCAATCAAAGGAAGATTCTACCTTACAGTTGGTACAATGCAACGTATATTCGAATAAATAAGGAACCTAGTGCGTATTTGTCCCGTGTACGGATTTACCCCACTGCATCTTGATTCATGGAACATATTGCCGTTGGCGTCGCCGGAGGCCTGGCCAAAGATGACGCTGAAGGGCCCAGAGGCCGCAAGACATCGCAACAATCTGCGCGAAGTCAAAAATACTCTAATTCGCGAAACATATTGCCTCTGCTGTCGCCGAATGCCTGGCCAAAAGTGGCGCTGAAGGGCCCAGGGTCCGAAAAGCGTGGACGACCCTCCGCGCTCCCGGAAATAATTCATGACCGGCAACCCTCGATGCACCCCCCCTGTTTCCGCCCATCGTTCGTAGATGGGCACGGACCAAATTGGCACAGTCCGGGCGAAATTGTGTACCGCCCAGGACGCAGAGTGGACTCTGGCAATCGGTAGGAACGGATCGTCAGTAACCATTACGTCACACAAGTCATTTCGCGTGCGAGGATTTAACGGACTCTCGTCAATGCCGATTGAGATGAAAAGCCGGCTAGACGAACGGTTTGAGAACCGTCGGCCAATACGTTGCCCGCTGAGGGTGGCAAAGTGGAGGGTAGGGGGTAGCAGGAGGGACATGTGCATTCTGCGGGGTGAGAATTTTCGTTGCGGAGTACGTACTTTTGACGCATGGACAATTACCGTAATTGGCCGTCGTCCGAAACGCGGAGAACCCACCCCCTCCCTCCCACCCCCGGCGAGCGTTGTCGCTCGTAGAGATTACATAGGACACCGGCAAGCGGTCTCGTATAAAGTATGTATCGATTGGATATAGGGTGGCCGATGACACGCTCCTATGGATTTCGTATGTGCCGTAGATGCGGTAGATGCTACGGGATACGTATGCGTTCCGTACATGTCGAAGTGTAGATATAGATATAGATATATATATATATATATGTATAGATTTGGCGTGGGGAGCGCAGATGGAACACACGCGAGCCGTAATTACTTATGTGCCGGTCGCACACATAAGGCCCCTGGACGCCGAGTACTTCGCGTGTAGACGATAATTGGCCTTATATACGACGCGAGGGAAGTGTGCGTGGTAGGGAGGAAAGGGGCGAAATTGCGAGAATGCGACGCGACAGTGGGGGGGTGTCGCAATAATTTACCAAAAACTCGCCCGCTGGATCCTTTCCAGTTCCGAGCCCCGTGGGCCGGAAGTTTGCCCAGGGCCAGTGCACCTAGGACTCGGATCGAAAGTCGAAACTGCCCCCCCACCCCCTACATCCGCTACGACCCAATGCTTAAACCCACCGCAAAGCAACCCCTATACCCTGGCGTAAAAAAAGGACAGGGGCCATGAAACATTAAAAATCGCTGGCTCCGAAGGAAGACGTAAAACTAGTACTGTCGCCGGGCAAAAATTGTCGGCGAGAGGGATGGAAAAGGGAGAAAGAGAGAGAGAGCGAGAGAGAAGAACTGGAAGAGCGAAGTACGAAGAGAGCACGCGGCAGAGGCGAAGTCCTGGAAAAGCGGGAAGAGGCACCACCGGCGGGGGGGGGGGGTGGACAGATGGTATTTTACGCCTGCACGTAGGTTTCCACACGTGCCTAGCGACCGGCCGGGTCCACGATATAAGCCGCGCAAAGGACCCCCTCCCCAGCAACCCCAAGCCGCCACCCCCCTCGCACCCCCTGCAGCGGCCGCGGAACGGCACGTCGGAGGTGGCGCTGCCGGCGCGGTGGGTGGAAGTCGAAGAAGGGCGGAAGAGGGTTGGAAAGGCGGACACGGGGGGTCGGCGGAGAAGGGCTTGTCGCCGGGTAGGCTGGTGCTGGGTTCGAAATAAGGGAGGGAGAGGGAAGATAATGCAGAAGCGAGAAGGCCCTCGCCAGTCGCCGGATAAGGGGTGGTTAGGGCGGAAGGGGGCTGAGAGACAAGGTAAGGAGGAGAAAAAGTTTACGGCGAGGCGGAGGACGGCGGGGGGAGGGGAGGTAGGCACGGGAAAGGACGTAAGGAGGGTGGCGAGGGTGGAAAGGCCAGGGAGAATGAAGAGAGCGGAGGAAGAGGAACGAGGAAGATGGAGGGGAAGGATTGCGCAGGGAGAGAGAGAGAGAGAGAGAGAGAGGGGAGGGAAATGGCGAGCGAAGGAGGAAGGAGGGTGAAAGCGGGTGACACGGGGGGTTGGCGGGCGAAAAAGGGGGTGGGCTAGTGGCGGTGGGATATTGAACGACGCCGAGCGTCGTGGCGCACCGTGCGGATCAGTCGCCCTCCAGCCACCGCCCCAGATACGAGCATTTAAAGCACACTTCCGGACCCTGGTCCCTGTACAATAAAAGCTCGTGTCCTTTCTCTCTCGCGGCGAGGACGAGTAGCCAGGCTCGGCCAAGTAACACACGACTACGACTCGAAACTCGCCAGTTAACTCGGCCGACCGGCGAACGTTCCGCTTCCGAAGGGGAGACACTTTTCTTGCTCAGGGGGCCAACGGCGTAAGATTTAATAAGCGAACCATGCTGATCGGTCTCGTGCGCGACTCGGTGCTGCAGTGTTTCTGTCATAGCTGCAAACCACCATTGGGCATTGTCGGTAAGTACAAAGACAATTACTGGCCCTCGGAAGTCCTTCGTGATCGTTGCAGCCGTCTCTACCGGGCACCATGGGATATCCTGGAGCCCGTGGAAGCTACGATCAATCCGTAGGCCGTAATCGAGACGACGGGGTGGCTGTCCTGGGGTACGACGCGGTTACGTCGTCGTTACATCGGCATCGAGAACAGTGGCAGGCCGTGTTAATCGGGCATTTCGATTGTTCCGCACGAACGAATTCCGCGCGACGCCGAAAGGTTTCCCCGGTTTCCGGAGGGGCATTTCTTTTATTACCGGCGGATCGATACGGTAATCTGATTCTCGATTAGGTCGGCGGAATTGGCCATCGGTAGCCTCCGGACGTCCGAGTACGTGTTCGCGTAACGTCCTTCGGATTCTCCGGACAGCATTCGTAATTTTCGTGCGGGGAACACTTTTGCGTTTGTTTAAAGATCACCTTCGGGACGGGGTACGTATTTTTACCGCAGTCCATGCCGGTCGATAGCGCCGTGGGGTATCACATTATCCTAGGCACCTGCAGTTCGATCAATTTCTCGGCCGGCCGCCAATCGGTAGTTACAAGCGGGTGCATCCGCGTAATGGTAACCAATTGCAGACGTCGCGAGAAGCCGGCCCTTCCACGATCTTGATATCCGAGCGGAGAGTTCGCCGACTCCTGCCAGCTTCGGGGTTCCGTACCTGCAAAAAGGGGGTTCGATCAGTCAGAGTTGTCCGGGTATCGATTTCGTGCCGCAATTACAGCCATAGTAACAGCGTTCGTCGATTCGAACTTGCAGTAGATGAATCATCGTTGAATCGCGCCGGTGGACGGAATTTAGCTTGATTCGAGAGAGAGAGCGGACGACGAAGGTAGTATTTCGAGCCGGATAGGAGAAAGATTGGCCTGCTGGGGTAAAAATCGACGGTTGCCGGCTTGTCACGCACGTGCTCCGTCAGGATCACCCCTGAAACGATCAGGGTGCGGCCCAAGATGGCCACGCCGTTGCTACCCGATGGTTCAGGAGAGAGAGAGAAAGAGAGAGAGAGAGAGAGAGAGAGAGGGAGAGAGACGGTTGCATCGATTTCTCGATAATTAAAACAGCGATCCCTCCGTTTCGACGTCTTCCTCCCTGTCGTTGCCCCCCGTGACGGATTCCGCTCAACCACTGTTCTTTTGCTTCTCAATTCCCGAAGCGAATCAGAGAAGAGGCAATGCGCCGTTTAAGAAGCCGAGCGGCAAGGGAAAGCCGAGAACCAAGCAGCCGAAGAAAGTGAAATTCATCAGTGAGTACCTAACATCTACGGCACGAGCGAAATTCATCGTACCGCCCAAAATTTGCAAAATTTGCAAAATTTGCAATAAACCATTCGACCGACCATCAAAGTCATCCGATCAATCGCCGATGGGGCCAATCGGTCAATCGATCATATCGTTATCGAGCTTGCGAAGGGAGCGGACGATCGTTGCCGAATGCGGCGAACGTTGACGCTTTTCGGCGTGTGCAAAAAAAAAAAAAGGGAAAAGGGAGGCGCGAGTCAATGCGGGCGAAATTTAATCCGCTTTCGAGAACAAGCGGATCTTAAGCTCCCTAAGCCCGTTCAACCGGTGGCTATCGCGTTACACACGTCATTTTTTCCTCTCCCGAGCACGCCGTGCGTGCGCCAAGCTTCCGTTTCTGCTGCTGGTACGCGCGCGCACGGCAGGCGAGTCGGTTGGTACCACTGACGATTTTCTCGCGGCGAGACGAGGAGAGTCATGTGTGCAGATCGATCGGACGGGATATGTTGAATTTTTCAGGAATTTGCGTGACGGAATATTTTACAACACCCCCTGCTCCCCCATCTCCCTTCTCCTACTGCTAGCTTAGACGATTAGACGACAGATTGGGTCTAATACGGGCATTTATTAGGGGGGGCTAAGACGTTTTAGAAAATGTTCTGTTCGGCTTCTGGCTTGCCGGAACTCGGGCCAATGGCATGGGACGGAAATCGCGTAGGATTCTGAATCTTTCAGGTCGGAACGATCCTCTTAATAATGGAACCACTCCAATTTCGTCCGGAATCGAAAGATTTCGTTCCGGAGTTTCACAATTTTTCCCATCGGCTCTTCCAGCTGCACGCGAACTCTATTAATACTGTTTCAATACCAGCCGTTAACGTCACATAGCTGGGCAATCAATTTTATCGGATGATATGTTACCCGACTTTCTATTTTAAAAAAAAAAAAAAAAAAAAATGTCACCCTTCTCAATCATCCGTGCACAAAAGCCACGGCCAAGTTGCGGATCATGAAAATCTGTCGGTGATTATGATACTGGTTAAAGGTATAAATAATATAGACTTCATTTTTCAATTCTGTTATAGTCGACGTAGCTCAAATGAATAATAATACTACTGTTTTACTTATTTATCACTAATAAACTGGCAATTATATCGCTTCCTAAACAATTGTAAAATTCGATAAAACTTTCGTAGCCCGCTGCGACGAAATGAAAATAATTCCCAGCACTTCCACCCAGACCAACCTAACGCCGATAACGAAAGCAGCCTAAGTACCCCAAAAACTCGTCAACTAATTACCCCTACTTTCACCTCCCGACAAAACTAACCGAGTCCACCGTTATCGCGGACCGCCACGTAGCGCAGGCTTAAACGACTGGCTCGAGTTCTCGGAATTTTCGACTTGGGGCCCCTCTAATCGTCGCACGATATCCTCTCCCCCGCATTGACAGAGTCGACGTTCTCGGATCCACGAGGAGTCGGCACGGTGCAACGCCCCTGAGATCGCCAGACGATACGTCGCCATTGAATTATACATCGAAACCCGGCGAAAGTCAGAAAATAGTCTTGGCGGCGTCCTCGTGGGCCGCAGGGGTGGTCGCTGACGATAAGAGGGGGGGTGTGCATGAAGAGGTGCGTGTGCCGACGCTAGACGTCGCGGCGCCTAGAGACAATAGTCCCGTGGGCTGATCGATCCTTCCTTCTCGCGCCTCTGAGTCATACTTCCGCAACTACGGCAAAACCTGTTCGGAGGACGGAATGCCGAGGGAACTGTGTCCGACACTTCCTGCAACCCCCACCCTCCCCCCGGTAGCTTCCAGCTCTCGTGCATCAGCTCTCGACATCCCCCGCTGATCTCCCTGACTTCTTGACGGAACCTTCGGTGCGCCTTGACGAGATCTACGGATTTATGGAATGCGGGGGTTACTCTTTATAAATAGTCAGGGGTGGGCTCTGGGGTGGGATGATGCTTAATGGCGGGTCGCTATTTTTATAACGGCTGCACTCAGTGCCGTTCGAGGGGTGGGTTGGTATCGGTGCGACGCTATTATTGCCGGGACGCACGCTAGCGTAATTTAATTCGATCAACGAATTGCGCGATAGGAGCAATTTTCTGAATCGATAGCTGATAGATTGAGAATACCTGTCGGCCCTTCATTTCTTCTTTTATCGGAAAGGCGCTCATTGCTTAACTCTTTCAGGCTTGGATTCCTTCGGATGTCCCAGAAAATTTCATTATGTAGCGTATATTACTTATCATTACCACAGATACTTTTATACATGTTCAGTTTGCTACTCGCGCGACGAAACTAGGGTGTAGTGGAAATTAGTTGAAATACGCTCTGACGTCGATCAAAATAGATCTCTGAATATGGACAGTTTATTTTGAATATGGCGTAAGTCCATATATAAAAAAAATGAAATGTCGTATAATTTATAATTAACGCGATGTAAACGGTTTATTTACGCGATGGTCGATATTTAAAAATGAAAATGTCATATAATTTATAATTAACGTGATGTAAGCGGTTTATTTACATAATATTTAATTATTTTTAAATGGATTTACACCACTTTCAAAATATACGGTCTGTATGATGGTGGCAATTGCTAGGGCCGAAAGGGTTTATTATGCATTAGAACGATCGATTAACAGTATGGACAAAAATCTATTGAACGCTATTATTGGGGGGGATCCAATAGCGACCGAGATTCGATGCCAGGAGAAGTCGAAGGGAGGCCTGTGCTACGAGGTCATCCTGGCGGAGCCTACAGTGCCGAAGAGGGCACCCTCGCCACCCCAGACGAGTCCGACTCAGCAGACGGCGATTGAAGACAAGCTGCGCGCCGCTGAAGAACGAAGACTGTCTCTGGAAGCTCACAAACTCGCTGCGCTCACGGCCAAGCTGAGCAAAATCGAGGAGGCATCGCGCAAGAAGGACGAGCTCAGTACCGCCTTCATCGCTGCCACCCGCGAGTCCTTGGACACGAAGATGAAGGACAGCGAGGAGAAGCGGGAAGCGCACATCGCTGAGCTGAAGAGCAAACTGAAGGAGCACGTAAGTGGAGTGGAACTAATAACGTAGAAAAATTGTTGGGAGAGAACTCTTTCTCTGACTCTCTATCTTTTCTTGATGGCGTTAGGTCTAAGGTGGTTAATTAATTGAAGTGTCGATTCGTTTGAATCTGCCCAACGACAGAGAGAGAGAGAGAGAGGGACTTAGAAATTAATTGCTAGATGTAAAGTGGGTGGTTCAGGGTTATTATGCAAAATGATTACGTGTGCGCATGTAGTTGGAGAGCGTGGAGAAGACTCGCCAGAGTCTGGAGCAACAGACTAACGAGGTGAGAACTGCCGTTGAGGAGAAACTGAAGACTGCCGCTGCTCAGCGCGATGAGAACATCAAGAGGATGCTGGACCGTCTCAAGGAACACGTCAGTACACTCCATTTTTCCGTAACGTTGCACTGTCAATTAAAGAATACTTTTAGACATTTCGTTATAATTACGAAAGATCACTTTACTTTGCCAAGCCATGTTCGGTGGCTTATGTAAATTTTGTACACTCGTAAAGAAAGATGAAATTACTTTATGAAGCCATGTTCAGTTGCATACGCAAATATTGTAACTCGTACAGAAAGATGAAATTACTTTACGAAGTCATGTTTAGTATTCAGTAAATTTTATAGTTTGCTCAGAAAGATGAAATTATTTTACGAAACCATGTTCAGTGTTCAGTAAAGTTTGTACCTCGTACAGAAAGATGAAATTACTACGCAAAGCCATTATTAATGGCTTACGTAAATTTTGCATCTCGTGCAGAAAGATAAAATTACTTTATGAAGCCCATGTTCAGTGGCTTATGTAAATTATGTATCTTGTACAGAAAAGATAAACATTACTTCATAAAGCCATGTTCAGTGTTCATTCAATTTTCTACTTCTACGGAAAGATTAAATTACTTTACAAAGCCAAGTTCAGTGGCTTGCGCAAAGTATCTCGTTTAGATTGATGAAATCGCTTGTCGTTCGACGAACGAGACGCATAAACACTCCGTTTTATTGGGACAGGAGGAGCAGGTGGCCCGCGTACGTCAAGGAATGAGCGAGCGCGTCCAACAGCTCGAATCCCAAATTCAGGGCAAACTGGATCAGGCCCGCGAGCGTCGCGAGACCATCGAGCGCGAGCAGAAGGAGAAGCTGCGCAATCACGTAAGTCCCCGACATCCGAGAACTCGTATATTCATGCTGCTAACCACGACCGGCGAGTTCGATCCGAATTCTCTCGGTCCCCACGTTGTGCGGTGTCAGGAAGGATTTTCTAACTTGCCAATTTGTCCCTTACCCGCCCCCCCCCCCCCTTTTTCGATACAGTTTGTGACGCACGCGCGCGCGCCATTTTCTTTCGTAAGCTTTTTGCGCCGTATACTCGCGCGTTCCCTTTTCTCTCGACCCGCTATAAACCCCCTTTGACCACCAGCCACCCTCTACTCGCGCCTTTTCTCGACAAACGAACTCTATCCGCGGCAGACCTACTGTCAACGGTGGGAAATCCTTTCTCGGAACGCCACTCGTCTCTTTTGTTTCTTTTTTTTTGTTTTGTTTCTTGTGCGAGAAAAAACCCGTCTTTACTCTGGCCCAGTGTAAGGGAGTTCTCTGTTGAAATGGTTCGTTTAGAATACGGTGAAGATAGCGAAAGTACGTCAGATGGCGGACGAGTGCGCCACGAGAGAGCTTCAGGTGAAAAAGTTCGAATTTGACAAGAGGGTATCGACTGCGGAGCTGAACCGGCAGCGAGAGATTCAACGTCGTGTGCAGGCTATCCGCCAGCATGTAAATTATTAGCCCTCTCTCTAAATCGCACATCAGCATCTCTCTTGTTAAAACTTTTGTCTCGACTGTGTTTACCATTCTTCTCGTCTCATGAACCCCCCGCCCCCATTCCACCCACCGGCCAAAAGCTTGATTGCGCTCAAAATGGTGTTATATGGTTTCGCCCCCCCGCTCGTTTCGTTTCCTCGTTTTCCTCTTTTATTGCGTTTCTCTTCCTTTCTCCCGTAGGAGATATTCGTCAGTAATCGTCGTTCCGGAGCATCTAGCTGTCGTGTTACGGGCTTTGCGTGAAAGACTCCTGAACGTCCGACAAGGACAGCCTGAAAGAGAGAAAGAGTCTAAGATCGTTGACACGTTGAGATAACAGATACGAAAAACTAAGGCAACAGATTGAAATTTACTGCGTACAGATGTGTAAATATATTAGGGCCATTATTTTTCATCGCAGTGAATTAAGTACGTTTTGAATAAGCGTTCGGTAATCACTTAAAGTAATGTAAATATTTTAATTTTATATGATTACACGGGTCGTAAAAATCCTTTCATTTTAATTTTATATTCATATCTTACACTGTCAGCCATCGGTGGTTCGCCTAAACGGAAAGTCTAGTGTCAGCCACCTACGACTGACGTTGACACTCAACGTGTTAACACCGTAATTTCCACGCACGACCCGTAACGAGAGTGTTCGCTGCGCGTTTACCTGAATGTTCCAAAGCTTCTTTTCTGCCCCCTCCCCGCCCCCCCTTTACGTTGCAACCGACTCATCATCCCCCGCCACGAGCTCGAACTAGACAGTTTATTATTTCCCTTCTCTCATCCATTGAACGCTCGCAGCATGCTTCCGTACGCGTACAGATCCGAAAATCGTGAACCTATACCGAATACCAACAGAAAACGGTGCATACGGAAATGTACGCGGATTGTGCGTCGACTTAGCTTTTGACATATATTTTTTTTAGAGGCAGCATGACGATACAGTTCGAAATCCGTTACTCCTCTAGCATCGTAGTCGTCACGGATGCCGAGCTAAGGCTTAACACGCTAACCGTCTTCTCTCTCTCTCTCTGTTTCTCTCAATTCCATCATCTAGGAGAGGCGTGCGGAGATCGTCAGACAGAACAAAGCAGCCCTGGCTGGCCAGGAGATCAAGGTGGACGAATCGATCCTGCCCGCCGAGAACGAGACAGCCAGCTCCGGTTAAACAGCCCGTGGCCCCATTGGTCTCGTTTCGCGATCCTCTGTCAGATTTAACGCGTGTCATCGTTTCGAGAAATATCAAATTGGATAAAACAAGGCAGATATCGGCAAAACTGAAAAAAAAGCGGGGGGGGGGGGGATGTGAATGAGAGGAGAGCGGGATCTGACTGCCCAACGCTTGCGGAAGATGATGACTCGCCCAGGATATGCGCACTTTGAAGCTCAAGACGCGAGTTTATATTTCGAAGTAACCCGGGGTTTTTGGGGGGAAAGAGATATGGGAAACGGAAGTTAGAGACCGTTCGGTCGGTTCAACCATTTGGGGGGGGGGGGGGGGAGGGGGGTGGGTGGGAGCAGCGTACGGATCGTGCTTTAAAGTAAACTTTAACGGAATAAGAACAAAAAAAAAGGCTCCAATTTTGCTTCGTGCCATTTTGCGTTCGCAAGATAATGATAAAGAAAGAAAGAGGTTAAAAAAATAAGATGAAAACTTTACGGTATATCTAGCAAGCGACTTTTGAGGAGAGGGAAGGGCGCGCGCGTAGTCGGACATTGGGAATTGATCCCGAATTTTAACCGTGTTTTATTTTAATACCGAGTTGATACGGGAGGGGGGGGGGGGGAGGAGGAGGAAAGAGAATAAATATTGAGCGGTAGATAGGTGATGGATAGTTCGGGGAGAGTGTCTACGTGTAAGATGGGAATTATAACGAGCGTGGAAACCTTCGAGAACGCGCCAATTAGATATGCGAAGGGGACAAAGGAGGGACAGAAGAGGATGAAGAGAGAAGAGGATAACAGAAATAATACACACACGAGCGAGCGTGAAGAGTATAACAATATTTTCCTAGTTTTTTTTCTCACCCGTTTGAAAATATTGTGCGGAAATGACAAAAAAAAAAAACACTGCCTACATTCACGCCGTGCTCTCCTTTTCCGTTTTTACGTTTCGCCACACCCGGGCCATAATTTTTCACGTCGACTCGTCTCAATTTTACCGAGAGACGCGCATCGGATTACCTTCACCGCGATTATGATTCTGTATTGGGAGCGTCACGATTTGTCGAGGAAGAAAACGGCTTTCGATGTGCCTATTATTTATCGGATCGCGGGACGAATAAGCGTGTCGCGATCATCGGAGATCATATTGAAGACGATAGGATTTTACGTTGTGACGTGTCACACTGCAAACGGAGTTTTAAGCTAATTGACGAGTTTCGATTCCTTGTAATCCTCATTATAGCTTATAAGTTCTTATGGGTATTCACGATGTTCTTTCGATGTCTATGGCATTTATCTGCAGCGGCGTTCCGATACGGAACGTCCTTCGCTTTCGTTTTCTCGGATATTTTGTTATCGGTATTACAATGGAAGAGCTCGACAGTTCACCGCGAAGGGATCATTAACGATTATCACACCGCACCGACCGACTAACGTTGGCAACTTTATTGTAGCGTCATCGATAAATTGAACCCCGAGCCATCCGTTTCCTTCGTTAACGATAACCGATCTCCGTCGTTTCGGAACTCTTACGTTTCTCCACTTTTCATTTTTCGTTTTCGTAAAAGGTTTATGCTCTGTTTCATAGAGTAATAATAGATTACTACCGCTACAGTTAGATCTTAAGTGGTAATCGCGACCCGTATGTTCGGACACACGCCATTTTTTCATAATAAAGCGCCTCCCCCCGCGCGGCGGGGTAACGCGCACGATGAGAGAGAGTGAGAGATAAATTTGAGAAATGGAAGAAAGATATTGAGTCACAGCTCCGCGCATTATGCATGGGATGGCGTGTCCGACATGTGAGTACACTTATAATATAATATAATAGTGCTTTATACTAGGCTTGAAAACTTTAAAACCATTTTGTACTCAATCATTGTAATATTACTGCGCTAACTGAACAAGAAACATTCACAAATATGTAGTCTAATTGAATATGATAATATGATGCTTCTGTGATGACTTAATTATTTGTCAAAAGAAAAATGTGTAGTGTGTAAGTTGAACTAAACGAGAAAATTACAAAAAACCGAAAAAAAAAAGAATGGAGAACCGGTGATACAGAGAGACACTGAGATTCCTCTCTGGGAAGTTCTGTCGTCAACGAGAGAGTGCAAAAAATGGGAAAGAGAAAACGGGATACCGTGGCCCAGAACGCTTGGTGTTCATCTTTCTTTATTCTCGTCGCTGGCGAATTCTCTCGACCGTCGTCATCCGGTTAAGGAGTGAGTTTTACTGATTCGAGAGCGACGAACGTCACGTTTAGCGTCGTTCATCCATCTGTTTTAACAGCTGAATCACTCGGTTTCCGCCTTAATTCGCCGGCGATAAAATTCGAAGCTGAACGTAGAGAGAGAGAGAGAGAGAGTCTTGCTAATTTTGTCCTTTGAATTTTTCACACGCTCTCCGGTCACGGTATCGCTTCGCACTGCAAGCAGAGAATGAAAGAAAAATTTGAGAAACGTGTGCGGGAGTCAAAGATGTAACGAGATTCTGGTCTCCTCGGAGAGTCGGATGCTTTCTGAGGAAGAAAATGTAATGAGAAGATTGACTCCGCGAGGGAGACTGGTCCGCTGGGAGTCGACAGATTTGAAAGACGGGGAGAATAAATGAGATTGCGGGGTTGGAGGGGAGGAGGATGGGTGAATTGGCAAATTTATAACTCTTACGTCGACGAATTCGTACCTACATTGCCCAATGAGTGCTGCGATAATTGTCCGTTACATGCCGCAAAACAGTGAGAAAAATCGTTGATCGGCTTGAGAAAACCAATTTCGATCTGTTATTTTTCTTCTGATTATAACAGGTAGCGGATGAAACGTATATTTTTGCATAATTGTTGTGATCTTTTTGCAAAAACACCGTCGTAATCTCGTATTAATTATTATGATAGGTGGTAACTGTACGTTATAATTGTCCTTCTTGACTTACGTTAAACGAATATATGAAGAATATATATATTATAGATTTCTACGCGATTATATGTATATACAGGATATTCCGTCTGATTACATCGGGATATATCTCTCGCTTGCGACGATACGAGAAAGTGTCTCGGTGGGACGAAAGAGAAGTTTCGGAGAATTTTCAGGGAAATTCTTTTTGGAAATAATCTTCTACCCCTACAGTATCCTTTCCATTGTCATATCTGACGGATATATTTGGATGGTGATGTTGGATGAAATGCCTGATATATGAATATGGTTAAACGGTATGTGTGTATGGTTTTCGCGTGAAGCTTTTTGGTATTGTCTCTTATAGTGGAACGACTTTGATAGTGGGACGGAAAATTTAACAAAGTAAGGAAGGAAAACCTAGAGCCGAACACAACGGAGGATTTGAGAGAAAAGTCAACAGGTGCCCAGTTCTCAGAGCGAAATTGGCTGCCTTCGGTATTCCTTATTTTTAGTTTTATGTTAAAAAGGTAATGTGTGCTCGAAAGAGAATCTGATTGTGTGAAGTAAAAGGCCATACCTACACGCAGATCTAATGTAATTTATTCCTCTCACCGTTTCTCGCCACAAATCATTTATCCCCCAAAAAAAAAGCGTCTCCCCAAGTATCCTCCTACACACAATATACCTACAACGTCAAATTATTTGAAACGAATTAAATTACATGTTCAAAAATCGAATTGCTCAATAAGAGAATCCACGTTATCATACGCAAAAATAGTAGAAACTATTGAAATTACCTCGTCCATCCGTCCGCGAGCTGAAACGCCCGTACCACCGATTTTGATTCGGTGCTGAGAAAGGATTCATGGATCAATCCTCCTCGACCGACGGTCGGCAAAGCAGTCGAGCACGAGGAACACGTCAATCCATCCCAACACATTCAGCTCCGACATGCCCTGGTCAATAGCTCGGCTGAAAAACAAGCATCTCCCCCGGCCCCCAGCAAACATTCCACCCTCCGCGTACGTTCGTAACGACAACAAAATTGACCCACATCGGGTGCACACTCGGATTACGCAATCGCACGTAATCCGACGGTATCAAAATGTTCGTTACGTCCAATTGCTCTCGGCAAGGTGTCCAACCAACACGGTCCTGCGTGGGGCGATGACGTCAGAAGTGGTAGAATGGCCGAAAGCCAAAGGCTAAACGAAACGGCTCGGTGTCTTTATAGTCGGAGTAGGTAGAGGGCAAATGGCTGCCGTGCGGGTGAATAATAATGCGTAGCGATCGTGAGGTGCGCGATAAAAATCGTGACGCGGCGTGTGTACGATGTTGCTGAAGTGTCGGTTATCGGGGAAGAAGAACCGGAGGCATCATGGGAAAAGCAGCAAGGCCACGGCCGGTAAGTGGATAGCCCCGTAAACGACGGGAAATCTTTGCGAAATGGTTCGCGCGGCGCACGACGAGATAGCCCTGCTGCGTTTCTCTTCCTTCTCGGTCCCTCCAATCGCTTTCCATGGTATCAACACAACATGGCCGAAGGCGTGCTCGTCCCGTGGCGACGGAACGACGTCGTGATAGTACGGAGCCGAGGAGGCGAGCGATGTGACAGAGGCTTTCTCCAGTCGATGATGCCTCTTTTGTTGGGATGTAGGCGTTGATGAGTAAAAATTGAAACTCAGTCGGCAGAGAAAGGGAGAGAGACAGACTCTTGATGTGGGTGGTTTGTTTGTTGATAAAGAACGGTGTGGTTCAAGGCCGTCGATGTTGTCACATATGTGGTGAGGCCTGGCCCAGTGTAGGGGATTGGCGAGGATTTGTCTCCTGTGTCAGATGGGATACGGTGATTCCTTAGTGTGCTGGAAATGTTAGTTCTCGATTATCGTACGTAGATTGTAATTTAGGACTGTGCTAAGGTGTATTGACACTGCGACAGTGTGTTTTATGGTATTTGTGGTGGATAGCATTGAGAGTCTGTAAATGTGCTGATTCATGAGAGTGTCGACGGGATGAACTGGTTCTGTGTCAGGAGATGTCATGCGTACCTAAATCATAAAGAATTGTTTTAACGTTTGCTTAATACAAGGATGTTCCATTCTCTCTGCCGTTATGAAAAGTCTGCTGCTTTGATAGCAGGCAGTAAATAAAACTTACTTTAGATTACTGTGCTGACAGGTTACCAAAAACCAAAAAGGTGCCTGAGAATTTTAACCTTAACACCTAAACAGTAGACCAATACGCAAAACGCTACAGCCACCTATAATAAGAATTTATTAGAACATAAAAGAATCTAACTCAGAGACCAAGGTCACGGTATGGACTCTTCAAGTGACACATAAACTCTTGTTGTTCTTTACCACGTATCCAGTACCCTAAGCAAGGACCTCTGAAATCATTCATTCAATTATGCTCATCAGCCCAGACGATCATAGCCAGCCGAATGGGAACATGGTCGTTTCTAGTCTTTCATTTTCGTTCATGAACAAAGAGCCCAGATTGATAAAGATCAACGAGGGCGTCAGAGGTTTGCTCTTTAAAACGCGTTCTATGGCAGATTCAAACCGCTCTGACGTGTTTTGTTTATTGCACACGTCGATCGAACGACGATTACGGCCAGGTGCCAACGTGCGTCACGTAAGAGGGGCTATTACTATTACGGAAACGAAGAATGACGATGGTTATGATTATGCGGACGACGAGCACGATAATTACACCGACTGACTAGACTGTACTAAATTCCCTCCAAGCAGCGATGCACCATTCCTTCGACGCTGCATGCACAAATTGGAATGCACACGAGGCTCGGGTAGTCATTCCTACCGTACGGCGTTAGGTTATGCTCTTGACTTTCCAGCGTCTTGTGTCAGAACGATTACAGGATTGATTAGCCGCCTCCACGTTATCTGGAATAAAGCGTAACGTTGCTTAATATTTTTCGCGAGTGTCAGTGTACGTTTAAGAAATTGCGTCGCATGGCTGTACGGGACGTGTTTTGACTCCAGATGTTCCGCCGTTCGAATTGGCGCGTATTTAAATGAAAAGCGAACGTAACCGAGTGCGTAATTTCATGAAATTTCGAAATTAACTACTTTGCTTGTTTCATACGACCTTTTTTGAGAATGTAGCGAATAATATAGTTTCAAAAATGTTTACATTATGCCTTCTTTCTTACTTTAAGCTACTTGAGCCTTACTATTTTGTAAATCGGGTGGCAGTATAATACGGTTTCGAAGCGTGTCTCGATAAGCAGCGTTTCCAGACGTTTCTTCCGCGCGATTCGTAAACGGACCGATTAGAACCAGAAGTTATAATCGTAGTCAGTGATCGCCATGCTGTAGAAGCAAGAAGCGAACAGCAGGCGCACTCGTGTCTATACACGGCGGTCGTGCACGTGATTATCGACGGATCTGAACTTCGTTCCTTCGCTTGACAGGCACCCGATGTTGATGCCTTTAAGCGTCGTATCACGCGGCCGTCGTTTGTTACCGCGATATGTGGAAAACGAGCATCCCGATCGATACACCATGCATCCTAAAGGGAACGTTATTGTCCGCAATAAATTATTAATACCCCTGACCAACCGACATAATACTTAGCGCGCAATACGGCTGGGTACGCGCAATAAGAGTTCTCACATAAGTCGGACTTGTTTTCAGTATTCCCCGATAGTGGCCCTGATTTAACTATACTCACCCGACAGGCACGGTACGTACGCTGGCCGCGTACAATGCAAAAGTTTACAAACTCGTCCTTGCCCATTCACGAATTTCCAGCGAAACTCTCATGACTCAACTCGCCGGAGACCAGGTACGGGCAAATTATAAAAATCTGCACAATTCAGCTCGTAGTTTTCCCCGGCACAAGCCGGATGAATCTCCGATTTGGCGCGTTAATCGTCGTAATTCGACATTCGTGCCTGAGAACAAAACACGTTACACAACGTACAGTGGAGCCGATATCGTTTCGGTATCGCGTTAAGCTACACATCGTTATCGTTCCCTGGCAAGGCTCATGGTGAACATGGCAGTGGCCTGCTGCCTGAGAGTCGCGAATCGGAACACCATCGGCCTCCTCTTCTGGCGCTCGCGGATTCTTATCAGCCTGCCCGTGGCTCATCAGACATTGGCCTCTATATGCCTCATATGTAACTGCGTAGCTCCTGTTGCGCGCGATATTCAGCCTCCCGGCCTCGCGGCTTCTTTTAATTATCGCGAGGTGCGATACGCTTAGATCTCATCCGTCCGCGTTGAACAACGACGCCTCTCTCGTCACTTCATTGATCTCCCAGCCTGCTTCTCGGTATAAATCCAACCGCACAATTAAGAATATATACTGAGCGTCCGAATGAACTGTGGACGTTATGATAAAATTTGTGAGGCCTACTTGTACGAACGTCGATAAAGATGAAACAACAAGTCGTCAAATGCGTTGTAGGAGCCACGGTAAATGGCTGTGCGTTTTACGTAGTTCGTTTACGTTGCTCGGGGATTATTTAGTTGTGCGGTGTGAGGAATAAGGTGATGGCTGGAGAGGTAGACTGGGCGAAGAGTTAATTATCGCAAGTTGCACTCGAAGCGTGTCGGAGGATGACTAGATTATGTTGATTCGCGGTGCACCGCTCCTTTCTCAATTTCTTAATTACGTCACGTGCCGCTCGTATTTGTTCCCATCGGCCCTCGGCGCCCCGACCAGTTCAGACGTTGGCCTCATGCGAGACCACGCTCTGCGGTTGGATTAATCGCTTAATCATCGTCGCAGGTGCAACTATGCCGTCTCTGCAGACGCGACGGACATCAGGGTACAGTGATCTTTCGTCAAGGATTTGCGAACGTGTGCTCCACTGTGAAAAATGTTATCCACATTTCCACATTTAATTCTGTTGCAATATTATGTGCTGATGGACGATTTACGCTGAAAACAGACAAATTGAAAACGTTCCAAGTTAATATCATATTATCTTCAAGCAAGCAAGCAAGCAAGGAAGGATACTAAATAGATATAATATGAATTATAATATGAATTATATCTATTTACTATCCTGAGGGAAGCCAATGAAATTATTGTAAAAAAATCAAAGTTTCAAAGTTGAAAAAGAAATACTTTTCCCTATGTAGCAACAGGGGTGGTTAACTTGTCTGCAAATATGTATCGGATCATTTAATCTGGTACACACGTGACACGTTCGGGCATTTTCCCATGAATCGCGCGTAATTGTATAGGTACGCGGGTCGCCATGGCGATAAGGACGCGAATCGATGTTTTTAATGCGAGGGAACTCGTCTGATTTTGCTGTTCGATACCCGAGCCGCAGATGTTTCTGTTGCTATTCGGTTCGCACTCTTCCTTCGACTCTCTGCTCTCTCTCTCTCTCTCTTCGTTTCTGTTCCTCTCTTTCTCTCTCTGTCTCTCTCTTCGTTTCTGTTCCTTTGTCTCGCTCGCCGTCTTCGTCTTCGATCGAACGACTTTTCAATCGCAATTATCGACCTTCGCAGAAAACTGTCGCATCGTTATCGTCCATTGTTCTCCCCCCTCCCTGTCCCTCGTCCGCCTCGCGCTGATTTTTCTCATTCATCCCTTTCGCACCGCGATTCGTCATCCTCGACAGTCTAATCGACTCCGACCGACATCCGTTTACAAAACATTTTGCCGCGCATTCCGCATGAAAGAAGCGAACGGACAGAAGTCCGGCGAAGTACGAGACGTCGAAAGACCGCTTTTGAAGAATTACGTCCGCCTATTTACATTTTCGTCTATCGTTCCTTGGACGATAATGGCCCGATGACCATCGCGATATCCTTCGCCAGCCGCGTGTATTCGTGCGTTATATAAAGTCCGCGAAGTAAATAGCGTCCCACTCGACGGCCGACCGTCCACACCCGTACACCGGCAGTACACAAGTTCGTCGGCTGTACACAATACTCGGGCCGGGCTCGTTTGCCCATTGATAGGACACTCCATGACGCGCGTATCGGATAACGATTTTAAGTGGTCACGATCGAGTGCCACTATCTCAAACTGTTTGACTCTAATTTCCCGAACGCGCCCGAACGAACTTCAGTTCAAAGTACCGGCCGAGTCCGCGGATGTTTGCTGCCAATTATTCGGATTGTCAAGCTTCAATTGCAGGCTGAAGCGAAAATGGACCGCTTATTTTGAAAGTGGTGTAAGGCCATATTTAAACAAAAAATTAGATATGTAATTCATGATTAAGGTGGTGTAAACGGTTTGTTTATGTGATACTTAATTCCTTTTTGGTTTATTTTGAAAGCGGTGTAAGTCCATATTTAAGAAATGAGATATATAATCTATGATTAACATAGTGTACACGGTTTGTTTATGTGATTTTCCTTTTTTAATGGACGTACACCACTTTGAAAATAAACGGTCCAAATAATTTCCATATGGGTTGTCGAGAAAGTTCGGCTCTCATGCCGGTGCAAGACTTGTTTGTTTTCATGAGAACCGGTCGTACTCGAAATAAATGTTATTACGCTGACGTAGCTTGTCGCACTCTGACGTAGGCAGCGTAAAAATTTGAGGTCTCTGGCATTCAATGGCTGGTTCGAGTCCGCGAATGATGTCGCTCGCACGAGAGGATCGCGTGGCTGAGGGAATTTGATAACTCCGCTCACGTCGTCCCTGAATATTCGAGGTCCAATCCCGTAACCGTTACCAAGGTCCGCGGGCCGAACTTTGTCTGACGCTGTCTCGCCCGTTAATTGAACGAGCCGAGGAGCCGGTTCTAATGGATAGAATTTAAACGAGGCTTTTAATAACGGCCGGGAGATCGAGAGAGAGAGAGAGTAGGAGAGAGACGGAGCAGTGGCCAGAGGCTGCCTTGACTCGTACCTACATCATTAACGGACCACAAGCGATCGGCGAGCAATTTTGAATCGACCGCCAGATATCGAAGCTTCGCGATTCTCGATTTTTCGATTCTTTGTTTATGAACGAGGCGGGGAATAAGTCCCGGAGTTATGATAGGAGACATATTTTTCATTTGAGACATCACATAAGTCGAAGGTGTCAGCTGTTAAGCAGACGGCATGATTTTGTCAGGTAACAATGCATGGCTGGAATAATACTGGTATTTTGCAGCTCGGTTGCTTTTTTTTTCCAATATTCATGGTTGATAACAACCGGCGTTCGAGTACTTTTCAACTTTGTCACGGTCTCTCCGTCCCCCGCCGTAGTTAACATACAATGGTAATGTTCCACGTAGGAATCGTTAAGTCGGTTAAGCGGCGAATGGGAGTGACAGAGGAAAACAACGTGTTTCACAATTCGGTTGCACGAAGGGTCCTAATCTTATCGGGGTTTACAGTACACCTCAAGCTACGTTTCCGGGCAACACGGTGGACTGTTCGTAAATTAATTCTAGTCGACCGGTTGTAGGCCGCTATGCCTCGAAACGAGGACACTCGGCCCTCGATGGGCAAATTATCGTGATCCAGCGTGGACAGAAATTGATCCATATTCCACGTTAGCGAATAACTCCGTCCGTCGACAAATTCTACGAGGGAGTAGCGCTGTCCGTCTTTCTCTCCCTGGACACCCCCCGCCCTCTCCTCTTCCTTCTTTTCTCCCGATGCCGCTTCATCGTCTCAAGGCCTTTGCAATGTAGACCCAATCACCGCCAATCTGCGCCGATCTTAACAATTTATCGCGCGGCTACCTTCCAGCCGCGTACGCGATGCCTTTGACTTTGCGAACGTCGGTCCTGGCAGCGATCAATCACTGGCAATGCGAGAGGTGCGACAACTTCTCGAGCAGAGATCGCAATTTGCTAGCTGAAGCTTGCAGGCTTAATCGTGAGATGCGTTTGACGGGTTGGCGTTGCTCTGCTCATCGTGTCTGTACAGTGATTGCGGTTCGTGCTTGGCAGGTCGACTCCGGGATGTCCACCGGTGGAATCTGTAATTTCATTCACGATCAGAACTAATTTTTTTGGTTAACTATGATAGTTCTGTTGGTTTATGTTTTTATTAGTAGGTAGTTGCAAATTTCTTATGGATAGTGAATAAGATGAGGTCACAGTTTACACGTTGAAGCTCAGTATGGCAATAAAGTCATTTCGGTTTTGTAGTGTGAATTAAAACTCATATTTTTGTAAAAAGAATAAATTTCAATCAAGAATGTATACGTAAAATTGACGTCATCAGCGATAAACTGAGTACTATCTATGTTTGAAAACCGAAGATACTTTCTTGCGAACCCAACAGATGTAGAATTTTACTTATTGTAAATTTCTAATTTGTTCAGCACGTACAATTGAAAATAAAGAATTTCTATATGCCTTTGCAAATACAATTGCACAATACATATGTGTATTCTCAGTCGAACCTCTCAGATTTCGAATTAGCACCTGCAATTGCAAATGAGGTCTCTACCCAACAATTTTCTCAGCCCAAAACTTTCCTAAACTCCATGATCTCTCTGCGTATACCTCAATTACGAAACTTCAACAAACCGGACCTTTCCCACCGCGGAATTCGACGCGTGCGTCGCGGCGAAAGGACAGGAGTCGAAAACGGAAGAAGAGCTGCCCCGTAAAAGTGACGGCGAACGACGCTACACCGTGGAACGCTGTGCGTTCAACGGCGGCGACAATTTCTGGCCGACGACCGGCGCCGCGGCGCCAATCGTCGGTGTCCCTTCGTATCGTTCGCCTCTTCCTATCACCCGGCCGCGATAACGTCTCATTGCCCAGTACTCTCGCGCGCATAACGCTCGAACGAGACGAATCAAATGGACTTAACAAACGTCGAATGCCGCTCTCGGCGTCGTTCGATCCCGGTTACCTCCTCACTCCTCTCAGTTTCTGCGAAACTTTCAGCCAGACACACTTTCCGTCGCGTAAACATTGCTTGTAATTTGACTTCTCCCACTTCTGCTCTCTCTCTCTCTCTCTCCCTCTTTTTCTCTTTCTCTCTCTCTCTCTCTCTCTGTGTTTCTGCCTCCGTCTCTTCTCTGCGCGCAGATTATAACTGTTTAAGTACAACTTCTTTATCTGTCGCTATCTGCGGATCTACGTTAAAGCGCTCCGGAGCCGTAACGCTCAATTTGTGCCGGAGGCGTTTCGTACGCTTAATGCGCCGTAATTATCAGCCTCGATAAGAATCGTCGAAATTAAGGATATCGCTGCGGGGCGAGGGGGGCTTTTGGCACTCGCCGCGGGATCGAAGAAACGCTTCTGGGAGAGTTCAATGCTACCCGGGAGAGGATGGACCCCGGGTTAGGCCGGGGTGTTCCCATAGCGTAATTACAGAGTCAAATAAGAATGATTCAGCCACCCCCCCCCCTCCCCGCTTGCACCTCCGGTATTGCGTTGGCAGTCCTTTACGCAACCTCTATTTATGAAGCCGCGGAATGCATCGGGGTCCCTCGCGGGCCATTGATCAGGCCGAAAACTATTGACACAGTAGGCGGCACTTCGGAGAGGAACGGAATTAGGCAGAAGGAGAGAACATTCGTCTCACGTCGTGCGTAAAATATTCTCCGGGCCTTCGGGCCTGCCGCCGTCACGCTTGGCGACAAAAAACCGGCCAAACTCGAGTTCGCCTTAATTGTCTTGCATCCATAATGTTACATCCGTGACGCTTCGGTCAATTTTCGTCCTTCGTCCGGACGACGTCATCCATGACCTGCACAAGGAAAGGAGCGGTCGACGAAATTAGACTGACTAGGGGACGCCAGTGAGCGGCATCGGGAAGGGGAATATGCTGCGTTTTTATTACTGGAAAAATCTTCGTCGTCCTCTCATTTCCCGGCCGATGTTTCGGCATGGCCACTTTCGGTGAACGAGTTGTGCATCCTAAGGATTCTTAATGGCCGATATCTTGTTGTCGTTCCGTTCCGGTTTTTGCGCAGATTATTCTTCATTCGTCTGGGCTTTAACGTTTCTTTGTCTCGTTCTCTTCCCTTTGCTCGTGTAAATCCTTTCGTCGGCCGATTATATGGGAACAGGGTATTAATGAGAGACTGACAACCGGCAACCGACGAGCTTAATATTAGGCTTATCAAACTGGTCAGAACGACCTGTTTGACGGAATTCACTGACTTTGTATGAGATAAATGTATGATCAACTTTTCATGTAAATTGGCTGCACTCGCCAAATTGTGTCATTAGAACCTTTTGATCGATAATATGTTGAGAATTTATTGGTAGGACTACGGTTGAATAGCAGAGGTACAGATTGGGTATTTATAATTTTACAAAATTTCAACTTTGTGTCATCAAGTTTTTATCGGTTAATAATTACCGTCGCCTTTTCATGATATAAATTAACAACTGATTCAAGTTCTGCCAGTTTTTTACTCATACCACTTTCATAATTGAGATATATACAATCTTGTCCACTTTGAATCTATCACTACCACATTTGAAGAGTTTTAACATCTTACATCGACGAACCCTACCTCTTTAATCCTGGAAGAATCGTTTTAGTTGTCCCTGTTTCTTTCACGACCTCCTGATGCTTTTTCATCAATAATTCCTGCATCCTTCGTCTTTGAGGACCTACGCCGAAGGTCTCTTTTCCTTCTACAACGTCCCTGCGATTAATTCTTTCACCGTCGAGGCCGCGCAGTCGCTCGAAGACGCACGTATTATCGGCGGGCGAATTTATTTGCGCGAAACTCGGCGAGGCGGAAATTATGAATGGAGCCGAGCTTACTTCCGTCGACGAAGGCGACCGATGAAATTAGCGGGTGGAGAGGGGGCGTCGGAAGATTAATCGGGCGACTCTCGAGGCCCGTTTTACGTCAGGTCCCGTGGCCCTCTTGAAAAGCAAATAAGGCGAAGACGTAACACGCGGTGAGATGTTAATGCAGCAAGTCAAATGAAAGCTAAGTGCAGTGGGGAACCAGTTTTGGCCATACGGGGTGAGTGAGAGAGGAGAATAGAATGTGTGTGAGGGCCTATGTTTGCTGCGGCTCTGTGTCATAGAAAGTGAAGAGAGACAGAGACAGAGCCACAGAGACAGAGAGATAGAGAAACAAAGAGATAGGTAAACAGAGACACAGAGAGATAGAGAGACAGAAAGACAGACAGACAGAGAAATAGAGAGACAGAGAGATAGAAAGAGAGAGAGAGAGAGAGACGATGTGGACTTGTATACTTAATGTACACACCGACTACAGACGAAATTTTGTCGCTGGAGTTAATTCGTCGAATAGGTTAGCTATGAATATTAACGACCCGGTGAATATCACGGTAAGACTTGAATTTCGAACCAGTGAAGCTTCTATCTTCCTTTTCTCAACGTTTCGCTCGAAACAATGATACGTACCAGTGTCCACATTCCTCTTTCTTACTCCGTTCTCCTTCTATTTCTCTTTTTTCGGTTATTCCGTAAATATTGATACGCAGACCGGCCACGAATGACTTTATTTGCGCGTACGTACGGTCAATGAACGGCCGGACGTGTTTACCGTTTTAGGATTGTTTACGCGTCAGATTGCGGAGATTACGGAGATTACGGATGTACGTAGATTAAAAGGGAGACGGCCGGCGAAAGGATCAGCGTGCGAATGCCGCCGTAAACAAAAGGATCCTTCGTCATTGTTAGTCATTGCGCTCGCCGGCCGTTTTCGGGCGAATTTCGGCAGCGCCGAGCGATTTATTCAGGGACAGCCGAAGCTAGACGAAGAAAGGAGAAAGTTTGCCAGGAAAGTGACACGTCATCGTTAGTCCTCAGTAGCCTTGAATCTCTCGTGCATCGCTGACGAACTGCACAACTCTGACGTAAACGGTACCTTGAAGCCAGCAGTTCGAGTACAAGCAAAATATTTTCCTTCACGCCTCGGCGAGCGTAACCCACTCTTTGACGGTGTCGAACGTACTGGTCCGATTTTTTCTTTTTCTTTCTTTTTTTGCGGCGTAGGACTGCAGGAATTCGAACAAGCAGAATAGTTTGAGGAGGGAAGCTCGTCGTGGCTCGCGCTTTCTCGAGCTGGACTCGTGCCTTTTATCGGTAGGTGGACGGCCTGCTATCGTCGCGGTTCTCACAACAGTCCGAGGCTCGGCTGATAACGGGGATAAGCGAAAAACGCCACGGCGCGGAATCTGGACTCTCAAGGATTCCCGGTGTTGGCCCTCGGCGTCCGCATTCGAAAATCCGCTGAGCGCGGCCGATCACCTTCTCTTAGGCAGTCATCGGCAGTCATCGCTCATTCCGTCTCCTTCCTTTTTTGCCCTCCGCCTTATCGGCCTGGAATCCCGTGGAGCGCACAAGTCGATGCGTGCACGAAAAAAATAATTGCCGATATCAAAGTCCAGAGGAGCGGCGGGAGCCAAGGTTTCCGAAAGGTTTCACACTTTTATGGCGGCCGGTTCCAGTAAATGGATGAATTTACGGCCAGGTGCTGTTGACCTCTGAGACTCTGGAAGGAGGAAAAAATGATGGCTTAATCGATGAGATTGGCGTCAAAGCCGTAAAGTAAAGCTGAGGATCATTATTAATCGCGGGAGATGTGGATGATTTTTTTTTTTTTGTGTGTAATATGATCTGGGCAGCCAGTCGAATGCCGAAGAGTGAGCCGACGATCTTATCCGGCATGCAAACTAAGTGCGCGTTGGATACGTACCAGATTCGCGGCAGACGGTCGAGAAGGTCCCGTCCGGAATGAAGGAAGATTTTGCTGTGGGAACGTTCGAGAAAATCTTGACTCGCCGCGGTGCCAAAATTCCTCATCCGGTCACAATGGAGGAAGCGCTATCAAACAGTCTGAATATTTCAGAGGTCGCCTATCAGAATGCTATCTGTACGATAGAGGCGTGTAAATTTCATAACGTGGGTCGCGGCGAGCGGATTTAAACGATTTGTACTATAACGTGCGTGTAGAAGGAATGAAAAATTCTAATTCAACCCACAACGCTCGCCTCATTATACATTCATCCAGGTTCACTCGCGATCTTTGTACAGGTCCAGTCGACCCACAATAAGCCGCGACGCGTTCGCTTGAACTCGCTTGTTTTTTGAGGCCATCGACTTGACGGTGGCCTATTTACAATTCTGCGCCGTGCACGTGATTTGAAAAACGTGATCGCGTCATCGCGCCAGGCCTAACACGCTCCGTTTCAGTCAATAGGAATCTGACACACGCTCCCCTCAAGGAGGCCGGAAGTCTTCCTAAGATATTCTTGGCGTTAAAAAAGAAGGCCTAACACACTGCACAATTTGCTCGACGTTCATCTAGCGAGACGATTCCTTCGCCAACCCGCTGGGTCCTTAATGCCAATCTGAACACCCCAAGCTGCCTCGACTCTCTTTCGCGAGAACTCCTCATCATCCCATTTCAACTTTTCACTTTGATCCCGACCAACTACCGTCTCCCCTTACGAGATTAATGCGCCTAAATCGTCTCCGTTACATATCTCTTCCCCCCGCCACCTCGCAATACAATTTATTCCCTCCGACGCCTTATCCTTAATACCAATTTCAGCACCTGCTCAACAGCTGCTTAATTCTTCAACCGTCGTCGTCGGCCGTCATTCGTCCTCTCGCATTAATGCGCAACAGCCTCTCATGCCTCTCTCACGTTACTCTCGTATTAGTATGTAACACCTCGTCAGGCTGTATCAGCGGTACCTCGTAGGATCAGCGCCGTTATCATCGTGGCCGTTCGCGCGCGATCATTCTCGTCGGCTCTCATTGTGTCGCCCGTAATTTTGTACTGCCATTTACGGGCGTCGTCGCCGAAGTGTCAGAGCGTGCGAGCGCGCGCGCGCGCACTCGCTTCTGTCTCTTCGAGAGCGTCGGTGTGCGCGCGTGTGGCGCAAGCACCGAATATAACAGTTAAGCCGTAACAGAGCGATGATAAATAAGCGCGGCGGGTCATCGTCCAGCGGGAGACGAGATTTACGTTTAACGAGCCGTACGAGACTGGGGATCGTTCCTGCACACGCGTGTAAAGTGTGCTCCTACCGCGACTCGGAACACCCACACGAGATACGCGCCTGTCGGCGGGATGAACATCTGGGCGTTTCGATGTCTCTATCGTGTTGTCTGTGCATGGGACGGAGTGGTAGCTGTCGATGGCGAGGCGTTGAACAGGAGTGATCCGGAGGACTTGGAGTCGACGACAGCGGTGGGAGTTGGATCTGATAGTTTGTCAATTGCTTCCTTCGGTCGGTCAGGAAACATTTAGTCGACTTTACAAAATTGGTTCGACATCAAGATAAAGTACGGTAGACTTTGATCTCTCGGAATCGATCCACTGACATTCTGCATAGTTTTCCAAACTCTCCCGTCTTTCTAAGCAATGTTGAGCGATTATTCGTCTAAGCTTGCCAGTGATCTCACTCGGTTTTTACAATTGAACCGCTCTCGTCGAACCGACGTTCGGTACGCCGACACGAGACGCGTTGGAGTGCCAAGAAACAAAGCGTCACGATATCTTCCCATCTACTCATCCATTTACTCATTCCCTTCTCCGACCGCTGACGTCCGCCTTCTACCGTACACTTTGTACCCCGTATTCTCATTCGCCGTGCACTCTCACTTCGAAGCGTTACAATCGCTCATCGCCGTTTAATCGGCACGACAGTGGCCTGACCCTAGAGGGAAGAGGGCGAGAGAGGACGGCCGCCGATGTTTGCTTGCAAGACGGCCGTCCTCGCGATGTTGATCTCCTTAGTTCCACCTCCGCGAGTAGGCAAAAGGAAAAGGGAACAATGGCGCGGAATGGCATCAAACTGCCGGCCACGTCCTATTAATTCTTATTGACCGGCGGGCAGGTCCTTAAAATGTCTTCCCACGCGACGGGGCGGACGCCGATTCCGATTTCAACGGAAACTGGCAGCCAGCCGGAATGTTCGAATAAAATGTTCGTAACGGCGAAGGACAAACATATAGAATGGCGGAGTGATAGGACAGTGGCGGTGAACAAACATTTTTTTTAGACTATGGGAGAGAGTTGATTATGTAGCTCTTTTTACTTTGAAAGATTGTAGTCGAATTAAAGGTTAAAAGTGACCCTAGGGTCATTGTGCGATTTGATGGCTTGCGAAAAAAGATCCATCTGTCTGATGTTTCAACTTTGTATCTGAACTATGGACGTAAAAAAGAGTAAAAAAAAGGCAGGTTTCTGACCATTTTTTCAGAATGCAATGCAAAAAGTGTTGAAAAGAACAGAAAGCTACGTCTGGTAATGTGGCACACATGCTAGATTTTTTTCATAATTTGAAATAGAAAGTCCAACTTGTACGACAGCGAAAAACGACAAAAAAATCAGAAAAAGGTCGATTTAATAACGAAAGTATGGCGGATGAACGATCCCAAACTTTTTCCTTTCTGTCTACAATCCGCATGTTGCTCCATTGCTCTTATTCGATAACGCGAAACTGTACTTTCTCGCCTCAACAGCTGTCATATAACACGAGTTTCCTTTAATCCTGTCCCACTCTTAACTGCTATCAATTGTTCCTAGAACCGTGTTCTGGAATGCGCAACTCTCGTAACCAGACAAGTGGCGTGCACTGACACTGCCCAGTGCATGAAACAAAGATTTCCGAACATTAGCTTCAACAACCATTTTCACATTCTCCGCTCACGAAGAAGAGTCAAACACCCCTGTAACGCTTTCCCTTTGCACGCTAAAAAACGAATCCGGCCACCACCACTTCGATTCACAGACGCTGATATGGACCGTTTATTTTGAAAGTAGTGTCCAAATTAAATAAAAAAAAATATCAAACAAATAAAAAGTTTACATTACATTAATTATAAATTATATATCTCAATTTTTTTTAAATACGGACTTTCAAAATAAACGGTCCATATATCTATCACAGGGCAATTATGAAAACGGAAATGTGACCCTAAGGTAGAGCCCCTAAGGTAGATCTTCCGCGAATTGATCCTTTAGCTTAAAGATTTCATCGAATCCCTGTTTTTCTCATCTACCTTCCACGCAACCACCGCAAAACACGATACGCGCATCCGGACGCCGAAAAGGCGTCACTCTCAGCCTACCGCGAAAAGGAATCGTTTTCCGGAAACGTCACGATCCCCCCGCGTGCCCCCCACGGCCGCATGACGAATTGCAATGATTTTTCTCCTCGTTACGCAATGAAGACGCTCGCCCACCTCTCGCGCGCACACTCACACACACACACACACACACTCTCTCCTCACGTGCATGTACACCGTGCATCGTTGCATTCATGCACTTGCAAGCGTCGGCTGAGTCGTCGCCTCATGCACGTTGGACTTTATTACGTTCGCTGAGTCACTCCTCCCCTCCCCTCCCCCCCCCCTCTCGCCATCTACTCTCCTCCCATCTCTGTCCCTACCGTCCTTCCACGCTTCCATTACGTCGCCTATCTTCGTCTGCCATCTCCGTTCCCGTCCGATGCTACGTCGATAGGCTTAGCTATGCATATATCGCACGGTCCTCGTTCGCTCGTATGACGGACTTCTGACGAACTCGCCTGCGTATGGGGAAGCCCGGCTGTGCGATTATTTTCCCTGCCGGCGCCGTGACGTCATCAGGAGAGAAGTCGAGCTCGAGAAATCGTCTCACCTTCCTCAGGAACCTTTTCGTCGCCGACCTCTTCCGGCTCGGCGAGTCCTCTCGCTGAATCCGATCTGTAAGTAGGTCCGAGCTGAGATTAAGGAGGGTGGGGGCGAGGTGAGGGGGGGGGGGGGGGTCGAGATCGATGGATCGAGAAAAAAGAGGAGGACGGAACGGGATCAGGTGAAACTGGCCTATTATTCGAGACGGAGTTTCGCGCTAAACGGCGCAGTTTCGCCTGATGGGACTGACGTGAGAGAATTTTTTTTTGCGGGTCGACCGGAGAGTGGAAAACGGAGTCGAGGAATTTTCTTGCGCCTGGACGAGAACGGAGTCGGGATTGCGAGTGTCATTGCGGGGAAATTTGTTTCGTACGATGTTCGGTGGGCTAGTCGAGGGGGGTGGGGGCTGATTTTCGAATTGGGAGAAAAATGTTTTATATATTATGCTCATGTTTTTGAGCTTCAAGTATAGGATCAATTATACTGTACTCGTTAACTGTGTACGTAATTTCATTCCGCTGTGACGTGTGCGTCTTACACAATTTTTTTTCTCTTTTTTGTGTTCTCGTATGTTTGAAATTATTGCTGTTAATAGAGGTCTGTCGCGATTATATGAATTAGTGCGGCGAAACTCCTTTGCACTGTAAAGCAGTAATTCAGACTGATCGCCGCACGGCGAGCATGCGCACGCTAAATAATTCTAAAAACCGCAAGGCGTGATACGTGTGTAAGTATGCTAAACGTTAAACTTGCGTTTATTGCCGCAGCACTGATTTCT
Organism: Anoplius nigerrimus; assembly: GCA_914767735.1. Classification (NCBI taxonomy): domain Eukaryota; kingdom Metazoa; phylum Arthropoda; class Insecta; order Hymenoptera; family Pompilidae; genus Anoplius; species Anoplius nigerrimus. The sequence continues at coordinate 2,519,155 of OU612086.1, forward strand.
TGCATTTTTAATGCGCCGCGCGCATTCCGGTAAAGGTATTTGCATCTTCCGACGGCATATCAGAGAGATAAGCCGATTTTAGATTTTTTTTACGTTTTGTAAGTTTTGGGCGAAACTCGTTCTGGCGGACCGAGCGTCGAGTCAACTGACGTGTATCGCGGGCGCGTATAAAATAATGTGGCAATTACAGTCCTGAGCAGGAATGAAGCCTATATTTCAAATATGCGTAAATAGTATTGCATAATGATCGTGTGTATAATATGTGCGTTACGTGGCAGGCAACGTGTTAACAACTGCTGCGAGAAATTATGAAACCGCGATTAAACTAAAGTGGACGCTAATCCGTCTTCCATGTCGCACCATGACGGGCAGCATATATATATATATTTTTTTATCACCATCACTCTGTCTTTACGACTGGCGAGCAAATTTTCTGCATCCTTAAGCGGCAGTAAATGCCTGACGCCAAAAAAAAAAAAAGACATACTGAATATTCACGCAACTTTCCCAGCGCGAAAATATTGTCTTACGAACATGGACATTATCTGACTTTCCCTCCGGTTGTTTTCCTTTTTTTTTTTATCTTACACAGAAGCCGTTTTTCCGGTCGCCAAATCGAGCGCTTTCGTCGAGTTTACGAAATCGCCATCGTCGGATCTCGTTCTTGCACAATGTCTTACCGAGTTCAGGCCGCTCTGAACTTCATTGTTTACGGAAGGATTTCGCGGCCGAGTCGGTCTATTGAATTTCTAATTAATTGTCCGACTTGAGCGACGATCCGAGGGAAGCGAGCGAGGCGAGGCTTGTTTTTCGTCTGCAGGCCAAATCGACCGACACGAGTTCCATCCATATCAGTTACATTATCGTGCCGTTATGCAACGCTGCATTTTATTCCTGATGCAATCGAGTCCCGCGCGTCTTTCTCTTTTCTCGATCGGCGCAATAATAATAATGGCGCGCCGGCGCTTTTATCGTGACTATCGCACTTGTTGTCTGACTGACTTTATCGTTACGCCGTACGTCGACGATTGTTGGACTTCTTTCCTTCGCATAGCGAAAGTAATGAAACGAGAAAAGGTCGATTTTCTGACGGGAGTTGAAATTTTGAGCTGTTCGTCGCGTTTTGGGCTGTGGGAGGAAGCAAGATTTTCAATCGACGCATACGTAATTGACGACGTTTAGCGATTAATCGTCGTAAATCGATGCGGGACGATCTGATTGCAGCGTTAATCATCAGATTGGGACCGGTGACGGTAATGGATACACGTAATGATCGGGTTCGAGGAACGAAAACGATGACACACGGTCCCTGCTTCGTTCTGCGCTGCATTGTGCAATAATCACGGTCGTTCGACGATAAATATCAAGCTCCTGGCATTAGATACGACAGTATCTATCAGATATTCGCTCTATTTATTTCAGAATTTGTCGTTCACGGCATTCGTCTCCTCAGGATTCAAAAATTATCTGCCCCATAGCTTAACCCATTAGCTCCCACGTTCCCCATTTGGGAATTTTTGATTTTATATAATAATACCGTTACACAACTTTTTGTGCATATATGGACCGTTTATTTTGAAAGTGATTTAAGTCCATTGAAAAAAAATCACAAATAAACACATAAAATATCACATACATAAACACATATTTCATTATTTTTTAAATATGGACTTCCACCATTTTCAGAATAAAGGGTCCGTGTATAACTTATCCAGCCGAAAATTAAAAAAAAAAAATTTGGCAGTTAGTGATTAAACTCTTACTTTCAAAGCAATCTACGCTAACACTGACTTCGCTGAACGAGTACATTAATCCTAACTATCGAACTCAAACCGAGGATACCAACAAAATAATTTTCAATCACAACATAGTCAAGCGCCTACAACGATCGGCAAACATCCCTTAACATAAAACACTTTCGATCCGACTCCGGCTATTAATAATACTATCGTTTAACCGCGCGTCGTAAAAAGCCTTTATCAAAGGTCAGAGCATTGAAATATTTGTTAATGCGGCAAACTAAACAAGATACACATTCCAGTCGACAGCTTCTGCCAGACCCAAGCTACTATCTTGCCCGGAAGTCGGTAGTGGCAGCCTGCTTCGAAAATAGTTTGCGATCGAAATGGGATCGTAGAGGGAAGTAGTGCCACCTGTTGCGAGTTCGGCCCGCAGAAGCCTGGGTTGGTCGGCAAGGCAAGTGAGAAGTTTCCTCGGCATGGGTCCCACCCATATGGTTTCGCCGCCAAAATAAATGCCTGGCATTATTGTGGAACGCGCGCGTGCCAGGCAAGATTAGCCTATCCCGCGAACTGGTTCCGACGAGTTTCTCAGCCTGTTCTCGTAGCGCCTCGTTCGTCTGGGGAAGTGGGGGGGAAAAAAATGAGCGACTGCGAGAGATAGCGAAGGAGCGATATTCGGAGTCGCGAGGAACGGAGTCGAGTGACCGTAATATCGAAGGTCGAGCTTTCGATCGTGTGTTGTCCGATTGGTATCGTGAGTCCGGTGCTCAAAAAACTTGGACCGCTTCGGGGAAAAAGGAATGAGACGGTTTTCGTTCGTTGACGCTAGAGCTGCCGGCGATTTATGTACACCTTATTGAATCAACAATGTCATGAGTTGGCTAGTGTAAATAGATAGAAATTCATTCATACGTAGGTTTCATTGGACTGTGAACAAGGTTTGAAAAGTAGAATGTTGAGTGATTCTTATTTTTCTGCCAATGACACGAGTTCGAGTAAAGAAACTAATTCATCATCTGTATCTGATTGAATTGTGAAAGAAATTTAAAAAGTAAAATGTTCGTCGATGACACGAATCACCGTGTAAAGAAATAGAAATTAATTCATCATCATGAAATCGAAAAAAATAAAATGTTCAAGCAAAAAGTCAGCATTAAGACATGTAGTCATTATCTCGACGGATTCGGTAGTTTCAGTGCGCGACCTTTGATCGCCGATTGTTCACCCCCACTTCGACCGCCAGTCCATCGAATGTAAAGCTCGTCGAAACCGTATCGAACTCCGCGTCGAATCTATATTTAGCCACCTATGTCCATAGGACGCCATAAATTAAAGGTTCCGAATCCACAGTGTCACTTACGTCCACGTTCCCGCTCGTAAGTCACGCATTCAAATTCAACCTGCGAATCGACTTCCCATGCCGAGTTTCCAGGGGTCACACCGTGGGTTCAGTCAGAAATTTTCCGACACCAACGTCCTCCAAAAAGAATCGCTGGTCAAAAGCGACCCCAGGTCCACTAACGTTGCAAACAATATAAAGTAATAATCATTGAATTGCATTATATACCCTAATTTCCAAAAAGGCAGTAGTAGGGTACCGCCGCACTGGGCCGAAACCTTCCCAGTCGGGAGAGGAGGGACTGTACTCAGGAGCACCCTCTCTCGTGTAGTGACGTCTGAGTTTTAGTCAGCAGGAATCTGACATACCCTGACCTCGCCCCAAAGAGGCCAGAAGCCTTCCGAAGATTTCTTTGACGTTAAAAGAAAAAAGGTCCACTAACGTCCAGGAGGCCAGAAGTCTTCCAAAGATTTCTTTGACGTTAAAAAAAAAGCTCCACTAACGTCCAGGAGGCCAGAAGTCTTCCGAAGATTTCCTTGACCTTGAAAAAGAAAAAGAAAAGGCCCATCAACGTCTTACAATTAGCCTGATCGAATTCTATTGAAAGCAGTACTGAAATCAGTCTCGTGTCCAGTTCGTGCTCTGAACGGAATTGGTCCACTTTGTCCATCGTTTAGCCGAGCGTTCTGTTGATCCTGGGCCCATGTTGATTTTTCGCATTGGGCACGGCACGCTGCCTCACGTGCCGAAGTCTGGCCGTTCAATTTTCGTCACACTAACTGGCAGCCGGAGTGGACGACGACTCGCTCGCTCGTCCGCCACCAGGATCCCAAGGTTGAGTTTGCGGCTGATTAACGCGACACCTGAAAATTGAACCTGGCCACGCGAGGGAAGGAGAGACAAGGCGGGGGGGTCGACGCTGATTTATTTATAGAGACCGTTCGCCCACCTTAATCGCTCGCCGGACGTTGACCGTGCCCAATGAATACACTGCAATTACACACGTCGGCCCGATGAAAATTTCCTCGATTGACGAGCCGACAGTCGCATCTTCTTCGCTCCGGACTCTGCGCTCGCTTGCCTTTAATCCTTCGACTGCTGAATATTCTGAGCCGAAGCACTTTGCGTGAAAGTGAATACTTTTTCACACAATATGAATCTGTTCGGCGGCGTATTAAATAATAATTTCTAATATTTAATTTTTTCTTGTTGATAATCAACAAGTTATGTTGCTCCTGAGAGTGTTGCACGGATACGATAGAATAATTTCTGGAGAAATACAGTAAGACAGCAGTAAACGATCGAAGCCATTGCTGAGTGCAAATGCTGCTGCTGCCTTACTGTATTTGCCCAGAAATTATTTTACGCTATCCGTGCAACACTTACCACATTGTTGTGTACGATACTCGAACGTGCAGTTTTGCATCGCAACGAGCTTATTTGCTCTAATACGATAACGTCCTACGGCACCTTCTCCAAGACAGTTTCCGTACACCGGTTCGGACGTAACGTGATTCCTTTGAGCTTGTTTGTTTTAATACGATATTATGCCGACTTCCGCCATTGCTTCGTTGTACGTAGTCTTCGAGGCGGTCTATATTTTCGAGTCCGTTCCATCGTTTACACGTTTTGTTATATATAGTCCATTGCGTAATTTCGAAAAGAGCGAGAGGGGTATGTTTGACGATTCGAAAGGAGGTGAGAGGCCTATCGTCGAAACTTCTACTTTGAAGCTAATTGATGCTGGGCGCGTGGCGTTAGGCGAAAAGTCGCTGTTTAACGAGTTAGATGCTCGTAACGAGGTGGCCAAACGATCGTACCTATACCGACGTCGGCGCCACGAGCCGCGTCCTCCATCACTTTCATGGCGTATAGTACGTCGGTACGCCGAATGGCCCTGTTGTTCCTTTTCTTCTCTCCACGGATTTCTTCTCTCCCTGCCTCGGAGCTGACCTTCCCCGCATTCTTCCGCGTCCGAGCGCCGAGTCGGCAATATTTGCGTTTGCACAGCGCGTGGCATCCTTTTACAGCCCTCGGATCGGGCCAATAAAAGTGGAAGTTAAGTCACCTGTAAATTCTCATTGCAAAAGACGTCCGCTGAACGTTACAGCCTGGATGATGATTTTTTGATCATTGAGTACAAAGATAATTGAAGATAACTCTAACAACTAAAGATTGTTGGCTGACGAACTGTTCGTGGATGATGATTCTTGCTTAAGTCTTTTGGATGAATCTGTAAATGGTCTTTTTCACGGTGTGCCGGGAGAAGCAGTTTTTCTTCCCGTGTGTCGGCCAATGGCGGGGTTATGGAAGTCAAGCGACTCAACTGTGACATTTGACTCGGTTACTGCTATCGGATCCAGTTTCGTTCGGTTTCGCTATGGAGATTACGTAATTGCATGGCCGCAAGCCCCCCCAAGGCGCGAGAAGTTGCAATTGACATCGTTCTGTGCTTGAATCTTGGTGCGAGCGAGTTCGTCGGATGACTGCATTTCACTTTGTACTACCACTGCTTTCGGTCTGTGAGCCATTGTCGAATTTGACAGTTAAATGAAACGGAGGCGTGCCGACGAGTTTGATAAATGAGCCGGAAGATGCATCGCCCGCTTTCAGTTTCAAGGATTCTCGGACGAAGGACGAAGGACTCGCGCGAGGCTCGACATTCGAACAATTTTCTTTCTTCGGAACAAAAATTGGAACATCGAATATGACCGACTGACAATGAAAATTCGAACGACGAACTCGTATCAGCAGACGGTTCTAATTCCAATGTCGTAATGCCAAATGCAGACCACTAACGAATGTGATCTAATTGAAACGTTATAATATGGGACGTAACTATAGTCGATACAAATCTAATTAAAGTGTTACACCACGGAAAACGGAGATCTGACCCAGTTCTTAATGGGCGTGTCGGGATAGAGACTATTTCTCCAATGTCGAACACTCAATTTTGTAACGGATTTTGTAATTCGGGAAGTCGGCCGGCTTGTTGGTAAATCGTGAGCGAACGTCGCAGCCTCGCGGAGGATCGAAGGAACGTATCGGCCTGGGAGCGCTGACTGATAACCGTTCGGTAATCAGTCGGCCGCTAATTGGCCAGTTCGAACGGCGACATAACACGTTCGCGCTCCCTTTGCGCATGTGCGAAGACGGGAAGGCGCGAGGCGCTTAAAGTTTGCTCTTGAAATACGCAATGCAAATCCCGCTTCGGCGAACGATCCTTCCCTCTCTTTCGAAGAACCCGAGTTCAAAGGAAAAAAAAAAGCAGCGAACAATGAGAACTACCCCTTCCATCGCCAAAACCTGAACCGAATGGAAAAAGTGTCAAATCAGCGGCCACATTATCTAACTTTTCAAATGACTGACTTTTCAAGCCCAAAAAAAAGTTTCAAAGCCCGCCAAACAAACCTATCCCCACCATTCGACATCCTCTCCCTCGTCCATCGCGCGCCTCGTTAACTCACCCCCGAAAATTCACCCCGAGGGCAGTCTTGAGACACCTCCGCCTCGAGATGCCGAACTCCTCTCAGAAAGTAACACACATCGGCTCCCCGAGTTCTCGCGAACGATAGCCGGCGGCTAATTAGCGTCCGCTGATTGGTCACCTTCGTCGACCCGTTCTCCGCGCCGGGGCTGGCGCGCGAAGTCGAGAAGTGACGACGAGAGCCGAAGAGAGAGAGAGAGAGAGAGAGAGGCAGAGAGAGAGAGAGAGAGAGAGAGAGAAGCGGCGGAACGCTTGGCTCAAGGAGGGGAGGGGTGTCGCGCTAAAGGAGGAGGGGCGCGCCAAGGGGGAGTGTAGGGGGGGGGGGCTATCGCTCGCGGAGGGAAGAGCGTGTGTCGTGTGCCTTCTGGCGGGGGGCAGCTATTTACTCCGCTATTCGTGCCAACGCCGACGAGTCGAGTCAGTTTCCGTCGGACGTTCGAGGAGTGCGTGTTATCGCTCGGCATTTCGAACCACCTCGAACAAAAAACACAACTCGTTGTCCTTTTAACTCTCATCGCCGGACACGGGAAAAGTGCGCAACCCCGGGGACCCTTCGATCGAATCTAGGTAGGGCGCTCGATTGACGGAAGTGCAAAATTCCGCGTCACCCTGAAGGGGGGGTGAAGTGTTCGGGGGTGGTGCGACGATCTCTTGTCAGTGCTCGAGACAGTGACCCGGTCATCCTGGAATTCGTAGACTAGAACTCGCGCGTCGTTCCGTGACACGTTTGCGTCTCGCCGAGTGTAGGGTTCCTCTGGCTCGTTCGAACATTCGTTAAAAGATCTGCCACGTTTCAGAGTCGTAGGATTGGGAGAACGTCTAGTGCTGGCTATGAATCTCGTGAGAGCCGAAATTTATGCGATCTTTGGTTAAAGTTCAGCGGAGTCTCGACTCTGGGGGAGTAGCGCCGTGTTTTGCATAGGCGCACGTTGCTCAGGAGTTCGGGACTCGACTTGATCTCGGCTCTTAACACATTTCATGCGGGAAGGGTATTAATACCTTTTGCGACGACTGGTCTTGATTTTTTTTGAGTTATGCTACTGCTCCCCGTGAGTTTGATAGTGAAAAAATTATGAAAATTTCTTAAATATCTTGAAAATTATAACTATTTTATGCTGTCATTTTTTAAGCGAATGCTCTAATTTTTGCACGCTGCAAGTCGTGAACAATTAGTCGCGACGCCTCGCATGTAATGTGTTAATATTCATCCGCGCGCAGACGTCGATGGCAACGTGCGCGTTGGGCATCTCTGTTTCTCGATTGGCTGTCTTTCTCGCCGTGCTCGTGTTTCCGCACGTTGGCCAGCGGACTCGCTTGGATTTCTTTCCGCGCACGTCCGCTGATCTTGCCGCGAGCGCCGACGTAAGCAGTTTTCGTACGCCTGGTACCGCGGAGGGCTGAAAGGAGAGCGACGTCTGACTGTTGGCGTTTTATCTGTCGGCTCCGAGGATCGCGAGAGGCTCCTGAGGGAACGCAGACGTTCGTACGCGATGCGACGGCGTGAAGTATCGTAGGTGGACGTAGGCCGGTAGTATCGTTCGATTTTCGTAGACCAGTAGTATGGCTCGATTTTCGTAGACCAGTCGTTCGATGTTTATAGGCCAGTCGTTCGTTTTTCGTAGGCCAGTAGTATTGTTCGATTTTCATAGGCCAGTCGTTCGATGTTTATAGGCCAGTCGTTCGATTTTCGTAGGCCAGTAGTATCGTTCAACTTTCGTAGGCCAGTAGTACCATTCGATTTTCGTAGGCCAGTACTATCGTTCGATTTTCGTAGGCCAGTAGTATCGTTCGACTTTCGTAGGCCTTCTGGGCTCAGCGGACGCATTTCTTGACGGTTGAGACAGTTTCGCTCGTGTTTCTCGCTTTTTGGAAACGTTATTTGGCGCGTCCCACTTTCGATGTTTTCCTCGGCTCGCAGCCCTCCGCGCAGAAAGTTGTTTTCGTCCATCGGACAGCTTTACTTCCCGTCGGGACGGTGTTCGCTCCCGTTTCGCGACTCTCCGCTCGAAACTTTCATCCTTGAAGATAGTGTTGCTTGGCACGGACCCCCGGCAGGCCGCTGCTACTCGGTGATGTCCGATCGTTCGCGACAGATATACATTGTCTCATCCTCCTCCGTCGCTGTCCGTTCCTCTTCGTCATCCGCAAGTGGCAGGCCTTTGTTGTTTCCCTATTGCTAATTCTATTCTCGACGCGCTTCGACAAACGCCGCGACTCATAAATACTTCATATCCGCGCGTCCCATTTCGTTCCCATTTATCTTTGGCCGATGTTACAGGCTCGCGCTTAGGATCCGTCCGATCGAATCCTCGACTTCTTTTACCGCGGATATTCTAGACACCCCTTAATGACTAGCCGACGCACCGCCTGAGAACACTCACCCAACCTTCCACCTTTCCTTCTTCAGCGTCTGAGGCCTCTTCGAGCCGACAAGTGTCAAGTGCGGATTCCTGAAAAAAGCAACGACGATCAAGAGAAGTTCCACCAGTACCAAAATACGCCTTTGACCCTCTCAGACTGTAATTCGAACTCCATTTATATCATAATCGAACCGAGACAGTGATAAACGGGAAGAGACTGTAAAAGAAGTGTCAAGATGCGCGGTGTTTAACATGGCGTCGTTTGATGAAATTCGAACAGAAAAGAATATTTTGTTTGGGTGCCCGTCCGAAGAGGATCACGAAGAGAAATTTGATAACTGTTTCGAGGACTTTTTTGCGGACTATCTTGCGGACTGTCTTAAGGTGAAGTCCAGTGGCGTTTCGTTCGCGGGATCAGAGGCCGCAGTGTCCTTGGGCCCTTAAATGGCACCGGACCTCGAGAAGCGAAGGCAGGAACAGCTACGCAGAACCGGAAGTGCGGGGAACTTGGAACCGGGCAACGAGCACTTTGGGATGCTTTTGCAGCTCAGGTGCGCAGCCGGGAACGCGCTGACGGACTTTTATCGTCACGGTAAACTGACATTAGGACTGATCTTATAACACCTGATCGGCGGGCAACGCGTGCCGCTCCTTCTGATTGGCCGCCGAACGGTATTTCGAAATATCCGAGGAGGTCGGCCGTTGGTCGGCCATGATCGTCGAAATTATCGAAGGCAATGGCCCGCCGGCCGATAAGATATTTCAAAATATCACCAAAATTGAACCGCGCGAGAAATTAGTTCTTTACCAAGATTTTCTTCCACTCTCGCTCATTGTTTCACTTTCAATTCAGTATTTTGTAAAATTCGTCAGTGATAGGAACGCTTTCGGATAGCTTATATCATACATACTCCCAAAGGAACCATAATCGCGGAGAAAAACGTTGAATGATTTACGGGCGCATGCCACAAAAAATGGAACGTCGAGGAAGTTAGTTTTTGTAAAGATTCAGCGTTGCGTTGCACTTTTTGTTCAGTTCAGGTCTGTCGAAATATAGATTCCGGGTGGATTTATTCCGAGCATTCCGTAGTCCGTAGATTCTTTATCATCTTCCGTTCCGTTACGTAGCTTCCTTATTCAATTACTTTTCATTCTTCACGATCTTCGCCTCTCACACTTCACCCAATTGGCTACAACGCATTGTCACTGTCCATAGACAATTGATGTGACCCGCAGATGAAGTGTTAAGATCCGTTGCGAATGTCGGTGCTTTGGATCTCAGATTCGCCTAACGTGGATGCCCTTGAGTCAGGTCCTTCGCGTGAAAAATCAGCTCTTATCGAACGTCGGTATAATCTGAACATCGATTGTCGAAATTATGCAAGCCTCGTGACGTCTTGACTGACGTTTGAAAATTCGTCATGGGCTGCCGGTCATTTGCTCGGCCCTGATACCGAAAACAATTACCCGTAATCGCCGGCCGACGATAATTGGGGGAAACACGTCAATTTCCCATCCGGCGAGGTTGCATCGTCGGTTATGTTCGCGAGGCACGATTTTTGGCGGCCAAACGAATTTCGAGCGCGGCCCGTCACGCCAATAATGCAAATAAACAACCGGTCAGTTGGGAAAACATTGTTAGCGCGCAACATGTGGCCGCACCGGGGATCGATGAAACGTCGTTAGGCGGCCAGCTCCGGGTACATTTCCGAGGTAGATGCCGAAGGCACTCTTCAGCAAGCTGTTTGCACTGGCCCAGGACCCGGCTTTAATCGGGCAACACGTTTCCCGAAATGAGTTCCTGCGTGTAACGGCCGAATGCATGCGCGACGGCCACGCTATGCCGACTTCTGCGCCACATGATATATAGCAAATATTAGCCATTCGTGCTGGACTGTAGACTGATGCGTACTGAATTATTGTGACGTATCAGTTCTATCGGCTGTTTTGAATCAATAACTTTTGGCCAAATATTTTCTTTCTCTACCGCTATCACTTGCTATTTCTATATTTACTTTTGTATTTCTACTATTCGCTTCATCTACCATTTGCTTAGATTAGCTCTTGACACGAGTTATTGGTCGTAGGTAGCTGAGGAGTAACTGAATTATAAGTGTTAGCCAACGTTTGACAGAAACGGACAGAGGATTGATAAGTTGTTCCTAGACAGTGAGCGAAGGAGGCCTATCCGACTATCGGACTGTCAGTTTTGAGATCTACAGGTTTGCAACCCGGTACGTCGCCTTTTACCAAATTTCGGCCCCCGAGGCCACGTCGCTCGGCTAATTAGGAAATTTATATGGCTCATTCACGATTCATGCATCGGCCATGCCGCTTTCTCTCTCTCGTTCGCCCCGAGGGAGCCCCGTTTCACTCGTTTGCCATGACCCTCTTCAGTTTCTTCACCTTCCCCGCTATTTCGATTCCGGGCCCAGGCTCAAAACATACTCCGGGAATTCAGAAAGTGTTGCCCTCGCGTCCGGCCCTCTCCAACTTCCAGTTTCACGCTGTCAAACTGACTCCGATCGGAGAGTGCATTATCATCGTTACACTTCGGACGCTTCTTTCTCCTTGCAAACTAAAAATACCGTCTGATTGTGAGAGCGATGCAGCCTGTTTCCTTCATTCATCCGTCCGTCCGTCCGTCCATCCATCTTCGCACCTAGCAGGGGCAACAATACTGTCGTGACTCATTGTGTACAATTGGCTAATTAGATAGTGGGAGGGTCGACGTACGCGTGCAATATTATTTTCCGTCAGCTATCGCCCCCGGCGCGGCTATTATTGTTGAAAATTCCTCCGGGTCTTCTGCTGGCAATCGGGGGAAAACTGATGGTCGCACTCCGCGATAACCTTCACGGACTCTCGCGAGGAGAAAGAGCGACATACGGAGGTCCATACGGGAGGGAGAGAGAATGGGAGAAAGGAGGAAAATTTGAGCCGAACAGACGGGAACGGCAATGAAACGGGTACCCGAGATGTTGCTTATATAAGGGATATCGAAAATACAGAAATAGACGGCAATAATCGAAGGAAGAGGATGCAAAAGGTTACAAAAGAGGCCTTAATGGCGGATGACGGCATGGAAAATTAAAAGTGACGGGAAAGAGGATGGACGCTAGAAGAGCTGACAGCGTTCGCGTATATCCATCTGCGACGGAGAGGAAGGAGGAGAGAGAAAAACAAAGCCCCGATTTCTCCTCTTTCACCCCGCATCCGTGATCATAAATCATTTCCCTCCGATGCAATTTTATGTGCCGATATCTGCTCGGACGGATGATTCACCGGCCTTGCCCGCTCACAATCGGCTCGATTCTGGTCTTCATTCGGACAATCGCATCGATGATGCGCTCCATGTGCTCGTTCGGGGAGAAAAAAATGGCCTCATGCGACTCACGTTTTATGGACTCGGTGCAGTAGGCGACACAGGAGATACGCCAGTTCAGAAATCAATGCCGTTTCAACGAAGTACCAATATTCTCCCGCAAAGTTGCGCAGGATGTAAGCAAGTAGTCCATCCATTGTCTTGCCAGCGCGAACAGATTCGATTCTTTGACAAAGCGCAGCCAATTATATATATTCTTTACAATCAGTGGATCCGGGACGAAACAATTAATTTTTTTGAATTTTTCGGTCTCTTAATTCCCCCTTTCAAGTTTTCATTGAGCGAATAGCCGAAAAGGCTGTATATTTCACTGGCGATCGTTAGACGGTTTTTTAACACCATTTTACATTCTTTCCATTTTACAGTCCTTTTTGTGTTTTTTTTATCAATTTCTTTTCTTATTCCTTCAAATTATATGTCAAATTAAATTATTAATAACTTCAATCACTTTAACTCGTTGATGCTTAGTTAAAATGATTGGATTGTAATAAATATAGGTATGTAAAACACTGACCGAATTCGCCAAAACCCAATATTATAAGTACATATATTCTTTACGGTGTATAATGAGGAATTAATTCTGTTATGTACCAACTGTATAGGTATCGGTATAGCAAGTAAACGTTCCCGGTTTTTAGACCGAAAACATAGAATCGAGTCTCTATTCGCCATAGAACTAGGTCCGCTGCTTTCGTCCGTCCTCCGATATGTAAAACTGACCGAATTCGCCAAAAACCCAATATTATACATATAGTCGTTACAGTGTTTAACGAGGAATTAATCCTGTTATATACCAACTGTATAGCTATTGGCATAGCAAGTAGACGTTTCCGGTTTTTATCCCGACATAGAATCGAGTCTCTATTCGCGATAGAACTAGGTCCGCTGCTTTCGTCCGTCCACCGATATGTAAAACTGACCGAATTCGCCAAAAACCCAATATTATACATATACTCGTTTCAGTGTTTAACGTGGAATTAATCCTGTTATATACCAACTGTATAGCTCTTGGCATAGCAAGTAGACGTTCCCGGTTTTTATCCCAACGACATAGAATGAAATCTCTATTCGCGATAGAAGTAGGTCCGCTGCTTTCGTCCCTCTACCTCTTTCGAAGACTCAACTTTCCATGTGGCAACCAGATCCACCTGTTTGATGAACCGATACGCTCGCGAGCGTGTAGCAACTTTCCGCTTTGAACTGTGAGCAATCAATTATGAGCTTTCAGCGTTACGCCGGTATGCGCGCCAGGCTAACTTTTCACCTATATCGCTCGTTTCATTCACGATATGCAACCCGGTGGCTCGTGTTCGCGACGTAACGCGACCGGGATACGTAACAGAAAAACGTTCGCAATCTCGTCAGGCCATTAAGGCGCGCGCAGACGCGACAACAGAATCCGTGACTCGTCATTGTTTACCAACGAGTCATTTTCACGTGTCTGACGTCGCCGATAACAACCGGAAGTTGACCCGTGCCACTAGCGAACATAGCCAAAAGCCGTCGGGCTCGTCACCCGAAACGGACCTGCCTCACAAAAATTTAATGAACATCTTCGAGTCGACAGCTACTCTTCCCTGCTTACGTATAAGCGTCGAACAACACACGTACGTAGACACGTGAGGAGTGTTCGGCGTGTCTCAACCACACCGAAAACACACCTATGTACTCAGACCTCAGGACGATCCGACAGACTGCTAGCATACTGTAAACATATCGGTGTATTAATACGGCCAACACGCAGTTAAACATGTCGAACACGTCGGCGGACGTTCGTGGGTAGGTTCTTGTGTTTGTGGGTTAGGTTCTTGCGTTTGTGGGTAGATTCGTATATTTGTGGACAGGTTCGTGCGTTTGTGGGCAGGTTCGTGTGTGAGACGGTGAGAGATCGAAATACAGTCGAGGAATATGCGGACGCACGGAGAAGAGGAAAGGTCAATGCGGCTAGCTAAATCATCGATCTATGCTAATGAGCGAAGCGAGCCTCTCGGCCGGTTCTTCGGCCGCGAGGATTTATTTTATTTTACTCGTCGGACTCCTCCAGCCGGGAAAAACTCGTCGCCCGCGGAACCGACTGGCTTTAAATCAAGTTTTTCCCTCCAATGGGCCGCGCGAGCGCGCGCTCCCCGCTGTCTCGACCGAATTAATAATTCATAGTACCGCGCGTCTTTTTTTTTTTGTTTTTTTCGTGTATGTGATAGGTGAGGCGCATGTACAAGTCATACGCGATTTAAATCGGCGCGGGATAAGAAAGAGAGAGAGAGAGAGAGAGAGAGTGAGAGGTGAGAAACGTGAGGCGTTCGTGATAAGCACAATGTATAACGCATACACGCTTATTCTCATTATTAACGTACTTCCTTGCGCAGCGTGCAACTGTACCCCCGTTATATCGTTCTCCAAAATTAAACGTATGCGAATTGAATTCAAAATAAGTCGTTAACCATTAAACTCCGGTTTCTTCGACCCAAGGAATTCTTTCGGCTTTACAAAATCTGAAGCTCTGCGAGAATCGAGTAAACACCGTATTTAAAATTCTAAACGTTGCCCTTTTCAAACAAAACTATCCCCCCCCCCCCCCGCCTCCGCCCCGTAATATTCACCGTTCACGGTCGAAACTTTCGACTGTCTCAAAGTTCGACCCGTCGATTTTGATAGACAGCCCATTTATCGAATTCTGCGTCTACGGTGGATCACATTTGTCTAGAAAAGACTTTCACATGGCCTACGACACAATGTGCAACCATCATGGGCGATCGGCTCCCAGTCTTTTGCGACATCGGTGCCAGTCACGCGACCATCGATCGTCAGAACACGATACAGAATCGATTGATCGTCGCTCACCTCGAAATTCCGACCGCGTCTCTCGTTAGACCCCGATTTCCGATCGTCGAACGGGGAGTCCACGTGCGGCCGAGCATGGCGGGCGCAAACATTGAAATTCCGAAATATGCAAAAAGGCCCGAGGGCGAGGTTGACTCAATTGGCGGCCGCACGGCCGAATTTAATTATGGCTAAAAAAAGAGACAGATCGATCAGGGCCCGATTAGGAATCGTAGGCAGAGAGTAGATATCGCAACGTCCGCGATAAACGATGCGTTTAAAGTGCCTGGCCAGGGTCGTATCTGCTCGATCCGACAAAAGGCTCATTGGGCAAATCGGTCTAGTGCTCGAATTTAATAGTATCGGAGCGTCTGTTCATTTTTTCTACTTAAAAGAAGATTTGCTGTTAGCGAGTTTAATAGAGAGAGAGAGAGATGAATCTTTGGCGTTCAACTAGATTTTTAGACAAGCTCATTACAAAATTATATCAACACATTACATGCGGGGCATCGCGACTAATTGTTTATGAGTTAGCGCGGGCAAAAATTAGAGCATTCGCTTAAAAAATGACAGCATAAAATATCATAATTTTCGAGATGTTTAAGATATTTTAATCATTTTTTCACTATTAAACTCACAGGGAGCAGTAGCATAGCTGTCGAAAGATTCAAATCAAGATTAGTCGCCGTAAAAGGTATTAATACCTTTTGCGGATGTAATGTGGTTAAGAAATATGTGATAGTAGAAATCGCATCAAAATTTTGATTACCGAGCCTGACACTGGCGAATAACAAACATTTGGACGTAAAGATTTTGTTAGAGTCCATTTGGAAAAGCAGTTATTAAATAAAGCTTTAGTTACTGTCCGTAAGGATTATAATGCATTCTGGAATCTTTGTTTGATCGTACAAACGTAAATTTCAAGAATCAATGTATATTATCATATCATGTTTTCCCAGTTTCCGAAGTCAAACGGTTTGACCATTGACCGACTGGCGAGTAATTGGAGCGTACGGAATAACATTGTTTTAATGGACGCTAATTCGATTCGATCGCTCTCGCGTTTAAGAGAGCGTTCGGATTATCGTAATTCCGTTTACTACTATTTCGTTCGCTTGTTTCACGAGACTCTCGCACTCCGCAAATGACCGCCATGTTGATTCGACGAAATCGCGGCATGCGCAATTTTCTCGAAAGTACGGATTTTCCCCGCAAGCGGCAAGAAAAAAGCGTGATAAAAAGTGCGCGCTCGATCTGATAAAATGGACAATCGAGTGGTCGACGATTGTAAAAAAAAAAAAAGAAAAAGAAAAAGCTTGTATAACCCAGAAGCCGACACATCGATTTCTCGGCAAGGCGCCCCAAGATAACGCCTCTGGCAATGTTAATATTTAGATGCTAAGACATTTGTTTGTTTTCTTATCGCGGGCAGGACAATTGGATAACCTGATCGTCACGTAATGTATAAGTACATACAGTTGGACGTTGCGTTATGCATACGATTGGCCAACGCGTTGACACAGTTGGAAATTTCATTAGGGACTGTACTTTTGGACTGTGTCATTATTTTTTAGCCCCCCCCCCCCTCCCCCTCCCGAATTTGATTCATTTTAATCATTAGACGTACGTGTATTTTCTGGCATGCTATTAGTCGGTTACCTATTACATTCGATTTTTTTTAGAAAGTGCTAATGAAATTAAATTGAAGCGAGAAAATTTAATAAATCTTAAGCTTAATCAAAGAAACAGTAACGATTTTGCCAAACTTTTGACATTTTGCCGAAGTGTGCATAATTTTGAAATCATCGGCAAGTCAAGAACAAATTGCTCTACACTATCGTACAGAATTGAGCCGCAAGGTTGAATTTCGATTATCAGAAGCGTGAATCTGATTTCTGGACAAGCGCTGGACAGCTTAGCGCTGCGCAGTGCTTTTTTATCATAGTGACAGTGCTCTTTATCGAACGAAATCGAGTCAGCGATATTATCGATTGGCCGTAGCGAAACGTAAATAATCCCCTCGAGATTTCGATAAGTCTGCCGATCTATCGAATTCGGTATAATAATAGAGAGGGCGTTAACGCTGGTGGCCGAAAAACTAAGTTTCGTTATCGGGGAGAAAAATTTCTTATCGCCAGCCGTCCTCTCTCCTTTCACCTTCGCTATCGGCGAAGACGCGAAGCCGACACTATCGGCGATCGTTATCAGCGACGACTTCTCGATTAATCTCGCTCGTAGAAAAGTTCCCTTTTCACCGTACCCGGCACACGTTTTTAACCGAGCACAAGAGCACAGTATCCCTCAGCGAAATGAAGAGTACATACTAGATTCTCTCATTCCAAAAAAATGAACCAACTAGTCATTAACAGTATATCATACTCGTAAATACGTTCTAATTTACGGTTTACTCGCAGAAAAAAATTGTATCGGCTGGATCGTTCCGACGAATCGAACGCTCTCACTATCAGTGTCTGCCGATCGTTTTTGGGTGAAAAACGAGACAGCGAGTGGGGGTGGGAGGTGTCGGTCTTAATCACGTGTCCGACACGTTTCAGGCGCTCGGTACTATTTTAGACGGTCGCATCGGCTTTCTGGTATCGTCGATGATACGATACAGTGGCATGCCCCTGCGGGTCCCTCGACGTTATCAGCGCCTCTTAAGTAGGCTATCAGCGATGTCATTAAGTGTACACAGACTGTCGTCGTGCGCCGCGGCAAGTTTGCTCTGTCGCAAGAGTCCAGATCGAGGTGCTAAGTCGAAGTGGCCCAACTTCGTGCCATCCAGAAGCGAAGGGCCATCCATAGAGGAATCCGTTGCTAAAGTAACGCAAGCTTTTGGAGAACCTGTTGGACGAGAGTGGCAGACTCCCGATTCAACGACGATTACAAAATGTTCGGTTACAAAGTGGCCGGAGAATGAGAAACGGCCATTCCAATTCTATACCTTGAGTAACGCCTGTTTGACCCTTATGTCAATAACCGGATTCCCGGGTAGCCACCTTAATACATTTTGCGAACAATTTTTCTTATGAATTAAAATTTTTGATAAACCTCTTAAGTCCTCGTGAATTGAACTATCTTAAAGCAGATTATCTTTTCCATATTTTTTGTGGCAGAAACCGGAAAGGTTTGAACTTAAGGCGGCTACCCTGTTATCGGCATAAGGGTGTAAATGCGAATGCTTAGGCGTGTTGCTTGTTGTTGAAGAGCTGAAGACTCGATAATTTCATCTTCCGTTGTTTGGTCGACTCAGAGATGATTTCAAAACGTTCGATTGCAACGTGGCCGGAGAATGAGAAACAGCCATTCCAAGTCTACGCGTTGAGTAACGCGTGTTCAAATGCGAATGCTTAGGCGTACCGCTGTTATTGAAGAGCTGAAGATTCGATAATTCGGTCTTCCGTTGTTTGGTCGATGACACGAGTTCAAAGAGTGTGAGTCGCGGGCTGAGACACACTTCACCGCAGATAAGGCGAAGTCTGGGAAGTCGAAGCGCGTCTGAAGTGTTCGACCGCATCTGCGTGACGCATAGGATGATTAGAAAAGTGCATGGGTGCAGGCGGAACGCCGCATAAGCAAAACACGGTCGACCTTACGGATTCTCGGCAAACGTCGATGAAGAGTATGCTGTTTCACCGTGAGAGAGGAGCGAAGGTCGCTCGGCGGAGGATAGAGGTGCATCCCTCGAATAAAATTGAACCGCGCGTGCGCCGAAGCCGACCTCCATCTCCGACGGATCAGGATTTATTCCTGCACGACACGCCGCTGATATCAAAGCGTTTCACGGACAAAAGCGTCCGCGCCAGAAAGATCTCTCCCTTCCACGCTACACCCTCAAAAGCTTGCCTTCCTCTTGCCGGAAATCACTCGTCGCATCGAGGACTGCCCAACGACAGCTTCAAACAAATCCCTTAACCCATTATCCACCAAGGTCCCATTTTTGGGACACAGTTTCAAATTGTTTTCCTTCACTTGACCGCAACTTCTAAATGTACAGTTAATTTCCATTAATATTTTTATATTTCTGTATTACGGTCATGGGTCATCATCGAATGCAACTTTCTCGCTTCCGGCCCGATTCAATCCCCTACGATCCATTCTACCGCTAATCATTGACAACGATCAAGCAGTGTCAACACGCCAACCGTATCGTTAATACTATGATCAGTGTCCAGCTTCTGTTCTACTCTCCGTTAGTGCCGCAACAAGTAGCGACAATCAATATCTAACATCGCGTTATGCCACTCCACCCAGCAGCCTAATCGCCGGTCGTTCAACTATTCGGCCCCCATAAGAGGCCCCCGGGGGCAATTCTCGTCCACTCTCCCGAGGGAGAGAATTGAAAAAGAATTCGTCGCGGATAGCACGTCCGATCGCGAGGCGGATGGTCGGCGGCGATAAGGATCGAGGCGAATCGATCGGTGGCAGGTAACAATATCCTTGAGACTCGAGAGGCGTCGTAGTTAGCGCGGCCGCGCTCTGTTTACAATGTAATAGTAACGATGTTTATCGATCCTGTTATCGGGCGAGTATGCCCGCAAATGCGCGAGGCTTCTGCTTCTCTCTCTCTCTCTCTCTCACTCTCTCACTCTCTCACTCACACACACACTCTCTCACTCCCTGAGAGACGCAAATACCAGGCCGGCCCCAGAAGAAAACCCTAATTCGCCCATCCAAGTTGCCGCCCAGTTGGTACCCTTCCACGCGATAAAACACGCTCCTCGTGTGTGTGTGCGTGCATGCGTGTGTGGGGCAGTGTGCTGAAAAGGAGAGAATGAGAAAATTCCGCTATAGGCCTTCCACGAGCTTATGCATTCCGCTTACGTACACGTACGTACACATAGGCGAGCGTATTACGGTGTTGTAGCAGTCGTACCACTCTGGGATTCATTGCGATTTTTCGGAGTTTGTCGACCCTTATCAGGCCTATGCCTCGGCCGAAGATCGTAAATATATGATTCCCGGCGATGTTAATAGACCTTCGAGTACCGCGATCGGCCCGATCAAACGATATGTGTGCTCAGTCGGATATTTTTAGTCATTGATATATGTGACTACGATGGCTCGCCTAAGGGACCCGGTACAAGGATGCTAATTCCACGGTTGCGCAGTGGTTCGAGCCTTGTGGACCCTTATCTGTTATCGTAGTTCCCTATCGTCGGCCGATTACGGTATTTGCAGTTTTAGGCAGTGTAACCCGACGTCTACCGGGAGGTACCTAAACCCATTACCCGCCGTAATAGAAAAATACAAGAATAAAAACTGAAATTAACTGTACATTTAGATTTTGCAGTCGTTGAAAGAAAACAATCTGAAACTTTCTCAAAAATGGGCCATTGGGGGGATAATTGGTTAAGTGCCGTCAATGTCTGTGTCGTGCGTATTATTTCTGAACATCTCTAAACGCATCGGCGATATTCAGACATCAGACCAGATACACCAGATACCGCGCAGATGCCAGGGCAAACATGCCGGTACAAGGAAATCCTAATTCACCACCCCACCCCCGTATCCTTCGACGCGATAAAAGTTCGACTCGCGTCGCCAAGACAGAAACCTAAACAAGAGTCGATCCTCGGGGTAAGAGATACAGCTTGGGAAAGAGAACGAGGACTTCGGCGCCGCTTACATGTACAACGGTTACGTAGGTGAGAACGCGAACGGGCGAACGTCAAGTGCGTGAAATTTATTGGCCGCGCTATAATTGCTGCGCGCCGTGATTTTGGAAACGAGCGAGTTCCCACTATCTCACGTTATTATCTTTATTGTCCGTGTACCCGGGGGCCGTATCGCTCGCTCTGATATCTCGATCGAGGTGACAGATCGACGCAGGCTTCGAGATTTGCGCCCGCGATCGATGCGTCACGCGCGTCGCGTTACAATAATTAAAGTGTATCGGCCCGCGAGAGCTCGAGCCTGCCAACGTGACAGTCCGCCAACGTTCCATCTGCCGATGGTGGCACGTCGTTCCATTTCCAGAGGTGAATCCACTCGCAGTCGGAATCGGTTGTCGCAAGTGTTCCGACTCGCAATCATGATAGCTAATTTCGGGCAGTTCGTATTATCAGATTAAATACCGTCGGCCGGATATTTGAATATGTTTCGTCTATTGGCGTGCACGAGGCGTGTCATAGACTCGATGTACGATCCATCTATCTTTATCAGCGGAACCAATGAGGATTCCTTTGTCGTCGTCTGATAATTTCGATACATTCGATCGTAAAGCGTATATGTAACCTGACGAATTGTCCATTCGTCCCCGAGCGATCTATAGATCGCCGAGACGACGCGCAATCTTCCGTGTATCATTTATCTTGATCCCCTGCGAGTCGAATCCTCTCGCCGAGCTCGGCGAGGACCCGCGCCATTCCCGAGACCGGATCCGACAAAATATCATGCCTACTAATGAGCCACTCCGCTGTTTGATCTATGGATTGTCGTCGCGCTAACTGTGTCCTCAGGTAACTTTCCCGCGCTTTTTGCCTGACACGCGTGACGTCTTTCGACGGCACATTCTCACGCCTCGCGCGTCACCGAGAGACGAGGAACGATCCTGGCCAGGACGCGAAAGGAATCGGTATGGTAATCGAGGTATCGGCGATCGATCGTTCTAATCCCGGCGATGGGATCGACGGGACGTCCGCGGCCACGGGATCACAGAAATATCGAAACGACTTTCCTAGATATCACCGACCCTCCGCAATTCATTATTCCCACCTCGGACTTTACGGACCGAGACTATTTTTATGTTCGACCAAGTGTCTAGCTTACCGTCGAGCAGAAACTGACATTCCCGACAAATCGCTCGGTAAGAATTTACGCGAACCTCTTCTGGCGGTGCGTCCGTTGACACAAAAATTCAACTGTCCCCCCCCCCCCCCCCCCCTCCACTCCCAAGACCCTCTCATATTCCTATCCAATAATCAGTTCCTACCCGCGAGAAGGCGGCTGACAAAAATGAATCTCTTGCCGATAACGCGGTCTGCGAGTTCTCGCAAAGACGGATCGCGGTTCGGAGGGAAGTGAGAGGAGAGAGAGAGAAAGAGAAAGAGAGAGAGAGAGAGAGAGAGAGAGAGAGAGAGAGACAGATTGGAAACGAGGAGTCGTTGCGTGGGTCGTTGACATCGTCCCGTGATTTTCCTCCAGGCTCACACCGATGCACCCTGCAGGCGTGTGCATGCGCACATTACGTCGACGACTCGTACCCCCCAGTGGGAGGGAGGGGTGGGCGGCTTTACATATGTACCCGGCTCACATACGGGGTGGGGGGTGGGTGGGGGGGATGTGAGCGTAAAGGGAGCACGAGAGGGAGAGCCTCACCAGTTGCGTTCGCGATTGCAACTTCACCCCCACGCAATTATCCCATCCAGTAGTCGAGCTTCTATAGATAGATCGTCCGACATTGCGATCTCTCTCCCTCCCATCGAGAGCTTTCAGTCGCTATCCGTCTCTTACTCTTTGTTACTTTGTCCATCACTCTCTCTCACTCTCTCTCTCTGTCTCTCTTTCTCTCTTTCTGCTTGTTTCTCTCCACCTACCTACCTCTCACTCTCTCTCTCCCTCTCTTTCTTTCTCTCTCTCTGCTTGTTTCTCTCCACCTACCTCTCTCTCATTCGCTCTCCGTATATCTCATTCTCTCTCTCCCTCTCTTCCTCTCTCTTTCTCCCTCCCTCTCTCTCTCTCTCTCTTTCAATCCGCTGAACAGCGCGAGAGCTTTTTTACTATCAATTTTTCTCGCTCTTTATCTTTATCTCGCGCGCTCCGACGGGCAGCCAAGCGGAGCTCTATTGACGAGTCCGACGGACGTCCCGTAAGGAAAATTCTGTGTTCAATGTGCCGCCAAGGGGGCGACGCGGCAGGCTTTTGATAGACGGATTCTTTGCGCCGTTCGGCTCCGGGATCGACGTCGCTTCGATCGTTTCCGGCGGATCGCGGATCGTCAAGGCCGCTGTCGGAAGCTTAAGGCTGGCCAAAAATCGAACGCTGACTGGCCGGCCCGTTCGAGTGCCACTGTTGTTGCGAGGATTATTCTAAGTTTGCGCGGAGGCGCACGCTTTTGACACTTACGCATCAGCGAGTCTAGGCGTGTCCACTTATACGGAGCGGTCAGACGCGATTATCTTGACGTCCGGAGACAGTTACACCTGTCCCCAGCGACAGGTTCATACAGTGGCGCGTGGGTGCGCATGTACCGTGCGTAGAGACGAAGCGTTACAAGCCAGTCACAAAGCATCTCGGGCGGCGCACATGGACCGCTTACGCAGAAATTCCGATCGTCTAAAATTAACCGGACGCGGAGTGGTTCGCGTGTCAAACGGTCCTATTACAGAATTTGGCGCGGAAAGCCAGCGGTTCGGCACGCAATTCCACGCACATTCGATACACATTCAATAATAGGCTTGACACCGTCTTTGATGACGTTTTTGATCCCTGCCGGACTTTGACCGCATTAACCGGTTGACTGTGTTTGACAACTGTATTAGTCATGAAGAAATGGCGTCGTGTCATGATAATATCCGTCATGGGTAGGATACGGTTACCCTTGCTACTTAAACCTTATTCCCAGTGGAAAGAAAAGTATATTCGGAAATTTCAATATGTCTGGAAGCTTTAGAGATAAAGACGAAACGAAGCAAACTGAGGACTGCTCTGAGAAGAGGCCGCCACGCTTAGCCGGTTAATGTCCATTCTATCTGCGACTCGAGGAAAGGCGAGTCGTCGCGCAACGAGGAAAACGAGAATCGTACAAACCACTGTCGCAACTACGCAACCTGCACCAAGCCGCGATGCTAAAAAGCCGAGTCTCTCGGCCTCGTGCGCTCGCACAATAATAGAATAACTCCTCGAGTTTTTATTCGCCGTCTTCCAACGCGCGGGAGAGTGCAATCTCTCGAAGGCCTTTCAGCACTCCAGATGCCGTCCATCGGATGGGCAACTCTTCATCTTTGAGATTCCTTTCGCGCGAGACGACGTTCGATGAGAGTTTGTAGTTCAGCTTCTGATTGTTGTCAGCGAGTCACGCGCTAGGAGTGTGTGAGTTCGCGATGCGCGGCTTTCGCTTTTTAAGTATGTGTTTCGGGGCCGGTAGATAGCAATGAATGGCAGTGACAACAGTGGCGATAATGAAGTAGTGCGTATCATAATCGGGAGACCGCAATTTCAACACAGCTCCAGTAATTAACCTCCTCGAAGTTGTACGGCGATAAATCACGCTGACCGAAGCGTGAGGGAAGCATAACAAACGACGCTGCCCGTGATAATCGTGGCGAGTGAAAAAAATCTGTCATTAGCCGAGGTACAGTGCATCGTTAGAGATGACAGCAGAGCTCGCGCGAGAATTTGGCAGAGATAAGATTGACCGGGCGCGTAAACTCGGAGAAAACGAAAGAAACGAAGTTGGATGTCAGAGCTCAGAATTTTGACAATATTTTAGTGGAAAACTTACCCACGCTGCATACTTCTCCGCAATTCGTCTTTGGCTGAGACTTGCACTGGAACCGATGAGCGATGAATTGCCCCATGACGCATCTTCTGCCGTGTCCTTGAACTTCGACACAGGTTTACACGTTCACACGTACGACTCGTATTCCTCGCTCCGCTGCCAAAGCCAATTTTTCACCTCCACCCTGCGAACGCAAACTCGAATCACTATCTGCCCCCCTCGGCGAGTGCAACGCTGATTCGGAACCGATATTAATAGTTCTCCGCAATAGTTACAATTGCATCCATGCATTATTCATTAGACAAACAAGAAGCGTTTCAGATCAATAGTCTTACCCGGGTCTTACGTAACAGCCTCAGCGATTCCGTATGCAGCATACGTATTGGTATCACCTAGAATACAGGGTCTATCATTTAACGCGGAACGCTCGCTTGCGAGAAAACGCTAAATGGCAACAGCGCTAGACTCGATACACGCGCCGCCGGGGAGTGTGAGCCGGCACTACCGACACTCTTGAGCGTATCGAGTCTAGCGCTGTTGCCATTTAGCGTTTTCTCGCAAGCGAGCGTTCCGCGTTAAATGATAGACCCTGTATAAGAAGTACTTTAGACTGACGGTTGACATGAGTGCAGTGCAGGATTTCACCCTTATGTCAATAACCGGGTACCAGGGTAGCCACCTTAAGTGCAAAGCTTTCCTGGTTTCTGCCACAAAAGAGAAAATATGACAATCTGCTTCAAGATGGTTCAGTTCGCGAGTATCCGAGAGGTTTATCAAAAATATTAAGGAAAAATACCATAACATGAAATGAACATATCAAAAATGACATAAGGGTTAAGGAAATAAGGAAAGGCTCATAACGGTGTTCTCTTTCTCTGCTCAGGAAGCAATGCAGGTGGCACGTCTTCGCCGGTGACAGGATCCACGAGGAGTTCCGTGACCGCTGCCACCAGAGCACACTCAGCGAGTAGAAGGATAAGCCACCAGCAACGACTGCACCAGCAGCAGGGCCAGTCGACTCAGCAGCAAGCGCAGCAGACTCAACAACAACAGCAGCAGCAGCAGCAGCAGCAGCAGCAGCAACAGCAGCAGTCGCAGCAACAGCAACAGCAACAGCAGCAGTCGCAGCAGCAGCAACAGTTACAGCAGTCACGAGTTCCAATTGGCAACCTCGTTTCTTCGACGAGGAACTCGGATGACCACGGGGCAAGGGCAAATTCGACGCAGGACGTTTGTGATAATTCCAACGACTCCGGCCTCGGATTTGAAGAGCGTCAGCAGCACCTCAGCACCGCCAACGTTAGTCTTTCAACATCTTCAGTCTTGAATCCTGTAGATAAGTAGTAGAGTAGAGTATGGCCGATATTGGTCGGACACTCATAAAAAGGATAGCTTAGTTAGTAGTTAATAGTTAATAATGAAGACCTGAATGTCTCGATAGTTTGCAGTCGACAAATATTCATAAATTCAACATTTCATTCAGTAACCATAGAGATAGATAATTGTTGCTTGCTACCTTGCACAATTGGACCGTTTATTTTTGAAGAGGTGTAAGGCCATTAAAAAAAATGAAACATCATATAATTTTTAACTGACGTAGTATAAACGGTTTATTTACGTGATATTTAATTTATTTTTTAAAACGATCTTACACCACTTTCAAAATAAACGGCCCAATTAAGAATACTAACCTCTGCTACGCTGAGAAATTAAATGAAAATATGTGCGCAGTTCGTCAGTAGCTCCTCTTAATTCGACGCACGGTTCCAGTAGGAACAGTTTGACACATCTTTTGATCTTGTCGGCAAACTAGTCGCACCAGACTAGCCAGCAGACGCTCCGCCAACCCTGCGAATGATACACGGCCACGTTAATGCAACTTCATTATGTTCCTCGCGCCAACTACACCCTCCGGATTTATCGCCGTCCGGTGGCTCGTTCGTCCGGAATTCAGACGTTAGCTGTTATTATTTATGCCCGCGAGCACGCGACGCCCGAGAACGAGTGGCCGAACATACGCAAATGTTCAAGTACCGCGACGGCTGGTGAACCCTGCGAACAGGGACGAGAGCGTGAAATGGTGCAGCGAGCGTAATTCGAGTAGCGGGAAAAGCGTAATTGAGAGCCGGCCGGAAAGAGCGAGAGAAAAGGAGTCATTAGGCGAGAGAGGACGGCCTCGAATTCTCGCGGCCTACGCATTTTAACGAGGTGCATTATCGTCGGCTCGTTCGGGGGCATTTCCACTCGAGTCTCGAATCTTAGCAAAGCCCATTATCAGCCGGCTGTTTTTTTTCGCTCCGTTCGGCTGGTTTCTCTCCGTCTCTCTCTGTCGGCGGGCCCAGGGGCCGTTCTGGATCGCAGGTGCGCGGATCCGTGAATGAGGAACGTTAAACGATAAGGAGATCAACCGTCTTCCGTGCAAACAGAGACGCGAGCGTCTCTCTGGGCGAGTTTGTTTTCATTTGGCCCATCCGCGGAGCCATCGGTTCTACGTCTTAGGCGCTCGTTTTGTATCCGAGCGCGAGCCGTATATCTTCGGGAGTGATAGGAGTCGCTTTGGCTTTTAAGAGACGAGATTTGCCTGCCGTATCGACTTGCCGCGAGTCTCGATGCTGTCTCGAGAGTGAGTCGTAACACGGTGGCGTGTAACGATCGAGGTCGTTACGGACCTCGATGAGAACAATCGGACCAATCGGATCGCGGAAAGTCCGCTAAAAGCTATAACGTACTGTCGACTGCAATTTATCGTTCTCCCCTTGAGTCGACGATCCTTCGCGGTTATCTTTGTGTTGATGCGAGGAGACGTCAATCTGTGATGTGGCGCGTTGTCCTTGAGATTCAGGGATCCTCGTCGGTTGTGGGACGACTGTATTAGCCAGTCAGCTGTGACCTCTTCTAACAGCAGCCATGAGTTTGTTTCATATCGTCTTTACCTCCATTTTAGTTTCTGTTAAAATTATAGATATAGTCGTCACGAAACAAAATTACATAAACATATTGAAATTTAGGAATACATTTTAGTTTCCGCTAAAATTACAGTTTAAATAGAGTAACTGAAATTTACGCATGACCGATATAGTCGTCACGACACAAAATTACATAAACATATTGAAATTTAGGAATATATTTTAGTTTCCCCTAAAATTTCAAGTCAAATATGATAACTGAATGTTACGCATGACGGATATAGTCATTGTGACACAAAGTATCTTCCCCATGACGGACATAGTCGTCAAACAGCTGACCGGTTAATCAAGAAACGCGAGGTGGCAGCCGAAGTGGCACCAATACGGATCGCAGACTAATCGAGAAGGACCTCCATGCATTTCCACGCCGGCTTGTTTGTTTACGGTGCCGAGGCGGGCCCGGGTTATCGATTGGCGACAAAAGCGAGCACCGCCAACGGCCCACGACACACGTTATCAACGATTATCGCGGCCGAAATGGCGTTACGTTCGCGGATGATACCGAGAGAATCGCCCCCGACGATGTTTATCCCTCTCCCAACGGATCACTCATCAGAACCTCGAATCACTAAACATCCTTCGAGACCAGGGCATCCATCCAAAAAATTCTTGCTTTTTTCCCCACTTTTTTTTTCTTCTTCAGATTCTGCACCGTTAAGCGGATCGTTGAACTCTTCAGCGATGCCAACGGATGACAGACAGATTCTCAGCTTAATAGTTCCGGCAACCTGTTCCTTTTTTCGCGCTCGCGTTCTTCGCAAATTTTCAGACGCGGTGTGTCATCGAATGGAATCGGCCCCGACGCCGGCGTATTTGTGCGACGCAACGATAATGCGGATTAAATTAAGCGTCGGTGTCTCCTCGGTATTTTCTCCCTCGGCGACCGAGTTCTTCTGCGTTTCGCCACGGCTTTTTAATCCGGGCCGCTGCGCGATAATCGGACGCCACTTTCGGTGGCCCGCTTGCGAGGCTTTCGCGATCGCTCGTGAGTCGACCGTTAGCCCTCCCGCATTCTTTTTTTCGCATCGGCGACGCACAGAATTGGGACAGCGCGATTAAAATCGCGACTGTCCTCGAACGAGACGCGGAAGAGTGTCGGGAGAGTGGGGGCGAACTTCGATAGTCGACCCAACGTGTGTCAAATGTACATGTATAGTTTTTGCAAACATTATCCGCCACCGAGTATATGCCCTGTATGTCGTAAAACAGAAAGAGGATAAAACGTTGGACAGTAGGAAAACGAGAAATAACCGAACCTGATGTAAATATGAATTATACAAAGAAAGTAGAAAAAAATGCTACATACGAATATAAAATAAAGATGGAAAAGAAATGGAGTGATCATGAGAAAAAGATGGCAACAGTGTTTCTATCGAATGTGCCACAAAGATTTAGAAAGTTTAGATCGTCGTTGCATCTATTAACATGGGTCATAACTGTATTACTATAATTTTGCTAAGCTTAGAGTGATTTGGTGGGATTTTCGTTCGAAGAACAAGGCATGCTAAGAAGAGAGAGAGTTACAGGGCGACTCTTCGACCAAATGAATGAAAACTTTTGCGCGAATTAGAAACTAATATTGCCCTGCGCGGAATCTAACGTGGCCGATCGTGTACATTTGTCGTTGGATCCTCTCCCGACACGATGACGACACCCGCTCTGGAGTAGGTCTAACGGTAGTTGAACCCATCCGATGGACGCTCTGATTCGTTAAATTGATCCGACGGCAGGCGTACCATGTACGGGGTGCTCGCCATTTTTCGACTCTCGTCCTCGAATCGGCGAAGCCTCAGATTCCGCTCTCGCGGCAAGCACATTCGACTTCTTCGACTCGCAGAATCCGACTCCTCTATTTTAAGACTACGCGCTAAGTAGCTTCTTTCGTGCATCTACGTATTTCTGGCCATGCCTCTTTTTGCGATGTCTATGTCCGACCGGTCGGCCGGCCAAAAATCGAACTCACCGTGTATCCGACAGAGTCTATGAATCCAACGTCGGGGTGACTCGTCCCGCGAATGAATACTTTGAACGACGCGTCCGTTGAAGCTGTTGTTCAAACGTCGTGACTCAATGCCGCTGATACCGTCCCTGTAAAAAAGTTCAATATTAAAGTCGCACGTGTCGTAACGCAATTACAGCTCTAATTAACACTGATAACGTGCCTTACGGGCATGAACTTCCTACGAATCGACAGAAACACTCGACAAAGTAAAACGGATATTTCTGACGAAAATAGTTTGCGAATGTAATTCAGCTGCCGCGCGCATTTCCATCCATTAGCGAGAGATACCGTTGCAGCTACTGACTCACAGGAAGTACATTTTCATACTGAGAGAGGGCAATATAACAGCTTACAAATTGTAAATAAAAAACATTTCTGCGATACCATGCGGAGTGTTCATTCATCGGTTCATTCCCAGGCCGTGTGTCTATTCGCATTCAGAAAGTGGCTCGTTGCGAAACTGTCCTAAGGTGGAGTGGGGTAAAACCGACCCAGAAATTGTAAACTTTACTTTAAACTGATGCATTTTCTATCTATTCCACTAAAACCTAATAATCTTAGTGTTTTTATTTGGCGCATGCTGTATTCTTTAAGTCGCATTAATTTGAATTAAAAATATCTTCTGAAACTTATGATTTTCTTAATAAATTGAAAATAGTGCTGCTAGGGCGGACTTGTACCGGAACCGTGGCAAAACTGCACCAACCTGTTTAAAAATGATCGAATCTTATATTCTTATATTATGGGGCAAAAGCGGAATTGTTATTAGTAATACGAACTTTGTCGAAAGAGTTAAACGGGGAAATCACAGAATACATGGCGGCCACCTATGTTGAATACTATCCAAAGCATTGAACTCTAACCAAAGGTAGATTTCTACCTTACAGTTGGTACAGTGGTATATTCGAATAAATAAGGTCCTAGTGCGGCTTTGCTCCGTGTACGGATTTACCCCACTGCGCCTTACGTCCTTTGAGCTGAGCACGTAGCTTACATGGTTACGATGAATGTCTTCGCTTGTCGACAGGCCTGGAACGGCGCCGGCGAGGAGGACTCGAAGCGTCGAAAGATGGACATAAAGCTGGAGTCGGAGGACGCGAACTTCGCATTCCCGGAGGTCGGCCATGGTACGAGCCCGGAGAGCAAGTCGGCCACCAGGAACGTGGCGAACGGCATCGGCCTGACGCCGATTTCCGCCGGCAGGACCGGAAACGGATCTACCGGCACGGTCGGCAGGGTCGTCGGTGTCACGCGGCCGCGACCCGCCATGGGTGTTCTGTCCAAAAGGTCACCCGGTACGCATCAAGGCCCGGTCACGCTCACCTCGCAGCTCTGTAAGTGTTTACGTTCGTTACTAACTGATTGGCAGGAGCTAGACCTGACCGACCTACGTCCGTTAACCAGTCAGCTGTGCCGGCATCTTCTGAGAGCGGCTCTCAGTTCGTTTTATTTCCTCTTTATGTCCAAAGATTTCTAAGCATATATTGAAATTTACAAATATACTTTAGCTTCCACGGAAATTACAGTTTCAATAGAAAGGCTAACTATATTGTACGCACCACGAATACGGCTGTCATGACACAAAATTGATGACACAATGAAATTTCTCCATGGCGGATATAATCGTGACAGCTAACTGGTTAAGTAGACGAAGTTCAATGCTTTCTGAGAACGATGCAAGTGGTACACCTGTAAACAGGAAGATTATCGGCTAAAGACAATTTCGAAATGTACAGTTTTCCCCGAGTGACTAGGATAGATCTAATCTGTTTCGACATTTTTCGAGCCGCAGGCAATCCCGAGGCGCGTCGAATACATTAGGCACTCTGTAAGTGTGTTGGGTGTCTGTGATTTCGGTATGCGGATGCCGCTGATAAATCGTGCACGATAAACGGATGTCGGATGTGCGATCGATGCAGGGAGGCCGGTTCGAATCTTCGGATTCGCGGATTGATCCGGCTAATAGATTTTCGATCATCCGTGCTTCATCATGCTGTAGTACTGCGATAAGAACAGTCAGAAGTCGAAACGTGTCGGGCATGAGGCCTTAATGGAAGGAAGAATGTCTGGAATCTCGCATCTGTCGCTTAATCCTATGTACAGAGTGACCGGACTCGATACTTTCTATACACTCTCGCTTGCTCTAACGACAAGTGTTCGATACTGTATCCGTGGCACTCGTGTGATTGTTATTCGCCAGTTCATGATGGCATCTCGAAACAAGTTTTTTTCACGAGTCATGCTTGCTGTCTACAAACAATAAGGATGCGCTTTTTAAATGGGTGAATCACGGCCGAGACGATTCCGAATTTTCCTCTCGCGAGCGAGAAGCTGGTAATCGAGGGGGGTTGGGGGAGTGGAGGAGGGGGGAGGGACAGATTCGTTTCCGGCGGTGGGAGACATACTCTACTCGCCCTCACCTCTCCGTCTGTGTACAAGCCAATCTTACACCGTTGCCGGTGATAAGTTATCTTTGCGCCGCACATTTTTGGCAGCGTGTCTTTGTTGCTCGCTCTTGAAGGCGACGCGTTCGGCCGCGTTTTTATTTGGTATTTGCACGATATCGTATGTGGGTCATGCAAAACTTCGCGTGGTCCGTCAACAATTTATCGACCCTACCGTTATTATGTCAACGAAGCGTGTGTTTTTTCGTCCGAAATTTAACGTACCGCGGAATACAGTTAAAGTCGACACCTTACGAAACTTGAATTTTATCGGATACAAGTGGCCAGATCATTTTTCAATAAATGAACCAGGTTCATGAAGGTGGCACACCTTGATTCTGCTAATTTTTTTAGTGTCACACGCAATTCTCAAAACGAAGGCGGGGCGAATTAGTCGGCGGGCGCGAAATTTGGAAAATTTTGCGTCGTAAACCTTCAATTAAGTATCCTGCACCGGAGGTCAATATCTGATTGCCGCGGGACGATTCAAGGTTTTCGCGTTTATCATCGCGACAACTTTGATAATTTCATTGTTTATTCTCGCCAATCTGGCGTTCACCGTTCACTGTACACACTCCTCCTCCTCCGCCCCCCTCCTCCACCCTGCCCGTCTCGACTCCACGCTGTGATCTCATCTTCGAGATAGAAGCACGTTACTCATTAAGTTACTCAATAAATTGTGAAATTTGAACTCACGAATATAGGGCACGGGCGACGGGTATTTATCTATTTATCGACACGGACCGTCATGATTGCGCATCTGGACACGCGGGCATCTAGATATCGAATCGAAACAGATAACGAGACGTTCATAATATCGATGCAGAAACAACTTCTTTTGTAGAAGAGTGTCTGTGCACGATATCGCAAGTAAGTCGCGAACGAAACGATCTACAATCCCAGACATTCATACCTACTTAGATGTTTTCGAATATCGATCACAGTCAAAGCTCCCTATCTGCAAACACGAGTCAATTCTAATCGTACAAAAATCAACACTCCCTGCCTACTCTGCATACAATGGCGGGCTAAATTGCTTCACTACGAAGTACAAGAATGCTGTTTATATGTAAGAAGGTAGGAAGATGTACGTGAGTGTACATCAAAATACAGAGAGAGACAAAACAAAACAAAAACAAAACATACAAAAATGCTGTTTGTGAGATTGGTCTGTCGTCGTATTAAATGTAGGATATTTTCAGTTTTGGACATACACTAACATTATCAAGAAAGAATTATATTACATCAATATACCACAATTAGTCAACTACTCGCACAAATGTATAATAAATAAGATAATGTTATATATGATTTAGTATTATAACAAATGCTAATTTTTGCAGCTTATACCTCTTGAAAAGGACGTAAAAATAAATGTCGAAACGTTGAGTAATTACATCGATTCCCTTGGTGTGACACGCGCCAAAAATATCCTACATTTAATACGAAAATGCTGATCTGCCTATCAGATGTAGCTATAGCGGGCCACATCCGATTAGCACTGTTCTCGATCGCTGTTTAACTTAGTTAAACGCTTCAATTGATTTCCCTCAACTTACCTCGCTCATCCGATCTTTTCTCTGAAGGTAGCGCGTCGATCGACGGGAAGACGCAGTTGCAAATAATCTGCCAGCCGGAGCAACAGCATCGCGCCCGCTATCAGACGGAAGGATCTCGCGGTGCGGTCAAGGATCGAACCGGAAACGGATTCCCGATCGTGCGCCTGGTGGGCCACGACAAGCCGACCACGCTGCAGGTCTTCATCGGCACGGATCTCGGACGAGTAGCTCCGCACATGTTCTATCAGGCGTGTCGAGTAAGCGGGAAGAACTCGACGCCATGCATCGAAAGGAAGATCGACGGGACGATCGTCATCGAGGTCGAGATGGACCCCTCCAAGGACATGCTGGTCACGTGCGACTGCGTCGGCATCCTGAAGGAGCGCAACGTCGACGTGGAGCACAGATTCCCCCAGGAGGCGGGCGTCCTTCAGGGGAAGAGCAAGAAGAAGTCGACCAGATGCCGCATGGTCTTCAGGACGACGATCAATCATCCGGACGGCACCACGGAAACGTTGCAAGTCTGCTCTCAGCCAATCGTCTGCAGTAAGTCATCCCTGCACTGATAGTCTCCTCCCTGCCTTCATTTATAATACACACTCGGATAGCTTCCGGTAACGCCTGACGTCCGACGGTAGCGAATATTCGATCTTTAACCTGAAAGACAGGCGCGTAAGATATCAGAAAAACAGTGAAGTGCTTTGTATCTTAGGCTATTGTACCTATAGATGATGTTTTGCCTAGGACCAGTTATCTGTCGTTATGCCCAGTACAGCCTCGGTCCGAGCGTGGCGCCTTATAAATTTTTCTTACCACAGCGCAACCGCCTGGCATTCCGGAGATTTGCAAAAAGTCCCTAACCTCCTGTCCATGCACCGGGGGCCTCGAGCTCTTCATCCTCGGCAAGAACTTCCTGAAGGACACGCGCGTCGTCTTTCAGCTGGACAACGACGACCTGTCGAGCAGCCTGGAGCCGCACTGGGAATGCGCCGTACTTCCAGATAAGGAGTTCCTACAGCAGACTCATCTGGTCTGCGTCGTGCCGGCGTACAGAAGGCAAGACCTGGCGCCCTCGGAGACCGTCAGCGTCAAGCTGTACGCGGTGTCCTCGGGCAAGACCAGCGAGCCGCACACTTTTCTTTACACGGCCGCTTCTTCGCCGCCGGAACCGTCCGTGGGGAAGGTGGAGTCCATAACGCCGCCTTTGGCGACGACGAACGGCGACGCCAATCTGACGGCACCCTCTGCGGCTGTCTCTCTGTCCTCCGGTGTACCAGCCAACAGTGAGTCTCGCATCCGTGCATATCGGCTCATCCTAAGAATTCGACAGTCTCTCCTAAATTAGTCCTTGCAACAGTCGTATTAGTTCCTTTTTCATACTAGAGTGGATTTCTTTTTACACGGTATAAGGCTTAGGCAGTTTTACGAAAGAATGGTGGAATTATTAATTTGTAATGTAACTGATTTAACTATGGCAGACTAGTAACTAAAGTTGTGAAAAACAGCATTTAACAGCGTGACAATAATTGCATGGAAGAAAATATAACGTACGAAGAATTAATTGGAATAACAATTTTCCCAGATAGTTCTTAAACGGTACCTGTGAAAAAGTAGAACTTTTCCCGATGAACCGATATATGATAATTTAGTATGATAATAATAAATATATAATATAGCATATATTTCCTAGCTTTCATTCGAAACATGAGTAGAATAAATAAGCTTTCATCCGGAACATTGTAATTACCTTTCACTGCTTAGAAATTTGTAAGTATAGAGTTTCTTCCTCATTTCGTAATTTTGCCTGCAGCCCTCATAAACCAAGCCGCAGGGGCGTCGAGTTTCCTGTCGAACATGCAGTCCCAGCAGCAGCAGCAGCAGCAGCAGCAAGCCCAACCTCCGCCAGCGGAAGCCTTGAAGAGCGACCCGAGCCCACCGCCGGCAGCAGCCTCGGCATCCCAAGTCACTCCCGTAATGATGTGGGCCTCCCAATCGACGAACTGCCAAAACTCACCGCCCGACGTCATGATGCCACCGCCATCCTTAGTCGCGAATCCTCTGCTAAACCGACGATCGTCGTCGAACCTGCAGCTCATTCTGCCCGACAATCTGAAAACCGAAGTTCTCGACGAGAACAGCGAGAATAGCATGATAAGCGAGAACAGCATGCAAAGTATCCCAACGCCAACGACGAACGGGCCGGCCGGCACCAGTCCCCTTCAGCAACTCGTGAACGAGAACTCGAGAGAGGCGCCGGCGTCGGGAATGATAAGGTCAATGCCAGGTTCGAACGGCTCGCCGGTACAAGACACCGTCAGTCTGCTGGGCGTGGTCGACCTCATACGAAATCAGCATCCACTTACCATGGTTTCCCATCAGAACGCCTTCGGTGGCATGCGGGAGCCGTCCAGGGTCAAGGTGTTGAGTCCGCGTCAGTTGGGCAAGGAGGCCAATCCGATGTTGCCCGCCGAAGGTAGCCCGAACGGAACGAATCTTCAGGGTGCGGGCGTCGTCGATCTGCGCATGAAGCATCATCAGTCCGAGTTTAACGCCCTGTCGAATTTCACTGCCGTTCCCAACGGACAGCCTCTGCCTGCACAGAGTGGACACAGCGTTGAGAAGTATCTGAATCGCATCGAGTCGAACCCTGTCAAGGAGACGGATAGTGGGGACAACTTCGTGGGGAGTATGCAGCAACGGGCGTCCATCATAGCTACCAATCGTCAGCCTCAACAATCTCAGACTGGAATGCTGTCGCCGGCGCAGGCTGCCGTCAAACTGGACGCCTTGGTCAACTCCGCGGCTGACAGTCATCAGATGGTCTCGCCCATGAGAAGCGTGACCTCGAGTAACGGATCCATGATGAGTCAGATGACGCCTGTTCCCGACCACGAGGCTATAGGCAGCCCGCAGCAGGGAACGCGGACCAGTCCGCCCATTCCGGTGAAGACGATGCTGCTGGAAGCCCTGATGCCTC
Source organism: Anoplius nigerrimus (assembly GCA_914767735.1). NCBI lineage: Eukaryota > Metazoa > Arthropoda > Insecta > Hymenoptera > Pompilidae > Anoplius > Anoplius nigerrimus. Next base: position 2,555,678 of record OU612086.1, read on the forward strand.
CTCAGCCGGTCGCCAATTTGCCGGGATCCGGATCCACGCCGGTTCAGAGTTCAGCGCCCGTTCCCGACCAGACGGCCGGCGACAACTTGCTCACCACTATCAACGCCGCTCTGATGCCAACGATGCAAGAGCCCGCCGTGAATCCACCTGGGACATCGAATCCCACTGTCAGCGTACCTTCGCACAACCCTCTTCAAGTACAGAACGACGCGCTGCCGACCGCTGCCGAGCACATGCAACAGATGCAGGCTCTCACTCAGCAGGAAGTGGTGGTGATGCAGCAACAGGTGCAGCAAGTGGAGCAAGTGGTCGCGCAGGCGCAGCAGCAAGTCGAACAAGTAGTCGCCCAAGCGCAGCAGCAGGCTGTTCAGGCCGTTCAACAGGCCCAGCAGCAGGTCGTCCAACAGGTAGTCCAGCACGCCCAGGTCGTTCAGCATGCCGTGCAGCAGGTTCAAGCTGTTCAGCAGGTCCAAGCCGTGCCGGCTGTTCAGCAGGCTGTTCAGCAAGCCACGCAGGAGGTCGTTCAGCAGGCAGTGCAGCAGGCCACGCAAGAGGTCGTTCAGCAGGTCCAAGCGGTCCAACAAGCTGTCCAGCAGGCCCAGGCTGCGCAGGCCATGCAGCAGGCCGTTCAGCAGGACATCGGATCCATGCTGAATCAGCCGGCCGGCTTCGTGGCCGAAGCCAGCTCGGCCTTGGCCAGCGGTGCCGCTCAAGAACCCTCGCAACAGAGACTGACCACGGCCGCCGAGCAGGCCATCAACAACGTCATAACGAACGCTACACAGGACATAATCAACAATCGCCCGATCACGACCACCACGGCGCACGCCATCATCGCCACGAAGAACATACTGAACAGCGTGGCCACCCAGAGCGCTCAGCTGATGAACAGCGCCATGGAGGGCATCCTGCCGAAGTCGCCGTCCGGTCAGGCCAACATAGTCGAGCAGGTGGCGAGCAAGTCGCCCCCGGTCCCCATGCCGGTGACGCCCAACAGACAGAATCCTCCTCTGCCGAATCAGGCAGCCAATCCTGGCGGTCCCCCGGTCAGGAAGCCGGAGGATGCCGGCGGCATGCTGCCGCAGGAGTTAACGTCCATGTCCGACCACGATCTTCTCAGCTACATAAACCCCAGTTGCTTCGATCCTCAGGGAGGCTTCCTCATGTAGTGAACGCGACGCGCCTTTATGGGGGATCCTATGGAATAAAGAATCGTCAATCTCATTCGATCGATCGTCGTCACCGCAAGCCACTGCGGCGCCGCTCGGTGCAAAAAAACGTAATTTATGCCAGGCTATGTCTGACGACTGTGTTTGCATGTGATATACATTATAGAGCACCGATCCGGGCCCCGTTCTTTTTCTATCACTGAATCTGTCGTACGGACAGCGCCGGTTCCGCGCCTCCGAGTTCTTGATTCATTGAGAAAGCCATTATTATAAGTGAGACGGGCGCATTAGTGAGCGCGACAATTAGGGTTTCGCCTATCTCTTTCTACCTTCTCTTCTCCTTTCTTTTTAACCCGCAAGGTTTTCCGCTCGACTCTCGCCCTAGAGAAGAATGTACCCTCATCCCTCCCACGTTCTTTCTCTATTTCGTACGAGAGAATGTCGGGTATTTCCGCCTTTGTACGTGACGTTTTTAGATCCCCTAGAGTATCAATTACCTTATGTAACAAATCATTCTTTGTTGTTATTACTGTACGGTAGTTCGTAAGTTGAATAATTGAAGATCGTGTGCATGTTGAGAATCGAATTTAATTGCGTATGTTGGAGGTTGCGCGGAATCAAACATTTTTCTGTACGCGTCAGCTTGTATCGTCTGAAGCGAGGCAGGTTATTGGTTGGCGGATAGGTCGAGTGGAACACCTTGTAAACGAGTGGTCGAATGTGATAATTCATTAATTTATCGATGTCCACGAATCCAGGTGCCTTTTCCCCCCCTGTTCCCATTCCCTTCTAGCCATTTTCCCTTATCCGTGAAGTATCTACGAATTGGTCTTCAAAAGTAAGGGTGTCATCATGATAATAACGTGTTATCTATAAACGATCGACGGTGTACTGACCCCACTCAAACACGTGAAACTCTAATCCCTTCATAGAGCCATGGAATTGAGTGTAGCCAATTTTTTTTTGCTTACCTTGTACCTTGAACAATGTAATTTGCCTACGAATCGTGTAGCAATGTTAATAACACTTTTACTTGACTTGATTTCATTGCAGAGAATGGATCATCTTGTTGTTTGACTTCGTTTCAATGATATTTTACGTATAATATATTTCTTATATTGTTTAATAATTCTTTTTTGTTGTTAATTAGTACTGATAAAGAAATAGAATTATGTCATTATGTTGAATGATGTTATCAATGACTAATAGATATGAATAAAAAATGACAGAGAGATTATATTATATGTCAGTACGAAAGAGTAGCGAGCAGATATATATGTATATCCATATATATATATGTATGTATATGTTATATATATATATATATAAAGATATCCTGAACAAGTACATATAAATAAATATATATATACATATATATGAATATATATTTTTTACGTTTACCCAAAGAGAGAAGTGGATGGTCTGATAAGTGAGCTTATTAAATCTATAACGAAAAAGTCCATACCAATATTATATATTGTAACATCGAACTATACGCTGGGATGATCCTCCCTCTTGTTCAACATAAGAGGTGCTAAGTACTATACGTACGAATACTCGCCAAGATTGTCTCTAAGTAGAGGAGACATTTTATAACGAAAATTAAATATTGAAACATTTAATGTCGTGATATATCTTTGTAGTAGAGAGAGGACAAATATATATATAAATATATATATATATATATATTTTATAATGAGTATCTGGTTGTGCCGATGCAGTCATCTATTCAAATGAGACCTGCACGAATTATAACGTGAGCCTATTATCTAAAATAACGGAAACCAATCTACTACGTGGTATGTACTTCGTAAAATTGTCTGTAACCTGTACTATACATCGTACGCACATCCGTAGCCGCGCTATCAGCCTAATAATGATGGAAGTTATTGAGAAAGCCACGAAAAAGATCACGAATCATGTATCATCGTTGCGCCTGTAAGCTGAATAAATGTTTCACAGCATTGACTACATTGTACTTATTCCTACAAAAAGATATTGTTATCCCATTCTACAGATAATCGTTAATGCACTTGTGCAAATAATAATCTCAAATTTTCCGTTTTCTCTCGATTACGTATGAGTAATTTAATAAATAATAACGACAATGGACACTTACATTCTACGATGCCGATCTTCACCCGCCAATAGTCGTTTGAAAAGTTTCTCGAACATTCCTTGACGCCATTTTGACCAACAAACGGTGCATATTGTTGTAACTTTGCAACCTGCACATGTTTAATGCTACAGTTAGAAACATTGCATTCTAAATACATATCATGCTGCAGATTTCATCAATAATTAGGCAATGGGGATGAACTGTTGAATGATTTATCTTAAAATGTTACAAACAACCAGCATTTTACGTTTTTTATGATATGCATAGAAATTGTAAAGATCGTCCTTGAATTGCAATAGACAATACGGATGCTCGATTTTTATACTTGAAGAAGTATTTGTTTTACTTAACTACAGTGTTATATTTCAACAAGTTTTAACGTAACAACGCGGTACATTCATTTATGCAAAACTTGGAGTGCATAATCAAAGAATTACTCACATAATTGTCAAATAATTTGCAGAAGAATCGGAGGACCAGAGCACGTTCTTGCACTTTCAAACTCACAATAACTTTGGACAAGTGGGGGAAGTAGAAGTTTAAAATTCTGACTCCTCATTGGTCAAGAAACGAAGCGGTGCCAAATTCACACAGGCATACCAATCTACTTTTTATTCTACTTTACATTCATTTTAACAGAGTTATGTGAATTAATTAAAGAAGAATATAAGCAGAGACGGTTTTGTATTGACGGGTCACAATATAGTATAACAGAACATTGTAAAAATTTATGCCGTAAAACGAGTTGCAAAAACCGACGAAATAGTAATTTTACTCAAGCGCCATCTGCATGCCACAACCAGAAACAATTAATTATTTTCTAGTGATTTTAAGTGTTGGTGACACTGGTGAAATATATACCTAACCTTTTTAATCAATTTTGTTGATACGTTCATCTGAATAACCAATAATGAATTTACAGACTGACATATTCATTATGAGCAATATAAAACAGCATTGAATTGCCAGCTTGTACAGAAAACTTAGTGGTATTAACCTAATTTGATGAAATATACTTAAGTGCAGGCTCATTTAAATAAAGCTGTTCATCTTGTATGACTTTTTTTAACTTTTTTTGGTGTATTTATTGATATTTTTTGCCAAAAATGTCTGGATTGAAGAAAGAATCGTCTGTAAGGGTAATTTTGTTCTAATTTATTGGCATACTGCATTTATTTGCATCCAGAGAAAAATAAAAATACCACGAATGTCACATTCTTTCAGTTACCCTTTGATCCACCTCCTATTTGGCCTGATATAAAGGATGAGCTGAGACAATATATTGAGAGTCCTGAGACACTGCCTATACATCAAGTGGGCAAAGCCCAATGCTATTGGAAAAGGGAGCCTAATCTTTTTTCCCTTTTGGACTATGATTTGGCACCCATCGGTACCACCATTAGATTTAGTCGGGATCCTGTTACAGGACAAATAAAAGATTTAAATGAGGCTGTTCTGCAGGGCGTTGGAGATACTCCAAGGAGTTCTATGTCAATGACACGTGCACCTGGGCCTGTTACGGAAATAATTAGAGGTCTTTAAACTAGACAATTTTATGTTAATCTCTAAACAACTTAGGTTTTACCATCTATTTTTTTTAATTTGACGTAGGTAACACTAGCAATATTCCATTTTGGCCTGGTGGCTTTGACGAACCAATTATTTCGAAAGATGCAATGCTAGAAGACATAAATTTTGAAACCAACTTAAGAACTGTAGCAAAAGGATTCTCAGAAGGCATAGAGTTCAAGAGTGATAACTCTACTCCAAAAGCCAAAACAGAATCAGAGCCTGATCAACAAGACTCTATAAAGAATAATGAGCAAAAAGAGGCAGACAAAGTTAATTTGATGGCTATAGTACAAGAGGAGGAAAATTTACTTGGTCTGTGGGCATCTACGGAAGAGACAAAGGAGAAAATAGAAGTACAGCCTGAAAGCAATACGACCACCGAAACGACGGAAGAAAATGAAATTCCTGTTCTACCAGAAGACGATATACCAGTATTGAATATTTCTGTAGAATCCAAAAGCAAGCTGCATGCCGAATGGGCAGAACAATTGGACGTGACCGTGCCTGTGCTCGACTACGAGAAACAAATACCGGACCCAGCAATGAAGTTCGATTACGAACTCGACACCTTTCAGAAACAAGCGATACTCAAGTTGGAAAAGGGCTGCAATGTTTTCGTCGCTGCGCATACTTCTGCTGGAAAGACAACTGTCGCGGAATACGCTATCGCTTTGAGCCAGAGGCACATGACTCGGTTGGGCTGTTTCTTTCCCTATAGCGTAATAGTATAAGCAAACGGTCAATCCCTTCTTAAGAGTCAGTCTTATTTCAGGGTCATATATACGTCCCCGATTAAAGCTCTGTCGAATCAGAAGTATCGCGACTTCAAGACAAAATTTGATAGCGTGGGTCTGCTGACTGGCGACATACAAATTCATCAGGACGCCTTCTGCTTGATAATGACCACCGAGATCCTACAGTCGATGCTGTACTGCGCATCGGAAGTGCTGAGAGATTTGGAATTTGTGATATTCGATGAAATTCATTATATAAACGACGACGATGTAAGTTAATATATTAACACGCTGCGACATTGCAGATTTCAATCGAAGACTCATGCGTTGTACCGTTTTAGCGTGGTCACGTATGGGAGGAAATAGTTATTCTTCTGCCGCAAACGGTCACTATAGTGATGCTGTCGGCCACAGTGCCGAATCCGTTGGTGTTCGCTAATTGGGTGGGTCGCATAAAGAAACGAAAGATGTACGTTATCAGTACAATCCAAAGGCCCGTGCCGTTGCAGCATTATTTGTATACTGGCGATCAGAAGCAAGATAAATTCTTGCTGCTAGATGCCGACGGACAGTTCATACTGAACAAGTAAAAGAAACTTACTTTTCACTAGTATGCGAAAAACCAACGATATTACTAAACGGATGAACGTTATGTTTGCAGCTGGTATATGGCGTACAGGGCAAGCAACCCGGAACAAAATTCCGCGAAGCCTATAACGAAGAACAAGAAACCAGGGAAACCCACCTGGCGAATGCTGTTAAGACAGTTGCAAAAAGATGTAAGACCACGCTTGTAATTGTTCTACGACCTCTAAGTGTTACTGGCGATTGTCTCTGAAATCTTTTCTCGGACAGGACATGCTTCCAGTGGTGGTATTCACACTATCCAGGAGATGCTGCGACACGAATGCCGTTTCCTTGGGCAACATAGACCTGACCACCGCGGTGGAAAAGCATCAAGTTCACATGTTCTTCAAGAATGCGATGAAGCATTTGAAGGGCAGCGACCGGGAGTTGCCACAGGTCATTTTCCTGCAAGATCTTCTTACGAAAGGAATCGGCATACATCACAGCGGTATTCTTCCTATTTTGAAGGAAATCGTTGAAATGCTTTTCCAACAAGGCATTGTCAAGGTACGCCAATGTTTATTGCGTCTCGCATGTTGGGATTGAAACGATTCTTAGTCCCCCATTCCCGTGGACATAGGCAATCAGTATGTTAGTTTATCATACTTTACAGTTACTGTTCGCGACCGAAACGTTCGCCATGGGCGTCAACATGCCGGCGCGCACGGTCGTATTCGATTCGATACGAAAGTTCGATGGCACTAGTTTTCGGATTTTGTTTCCTACCGAGTACACGCAAATGGCTGGCCGTGCTGGTCGTAGAGGTCACGACAAGACCGGCACCGTGATGATAATGTGCCGAGGGGAACTGCCATCGTTCACCGATCTGAAGAACATGATGTGTGGCACCCCTCAGACCTTAGAATCGAAATTCAAGGTCACATACTCCATGGTGTTGAACTTGAGGCGAGTGAACGAGTCTGTCACCGTCGAGGGCATGATGAGAAGGTCGTTCAAAGAGGCCGTTTTCGCTTCGAAACAGACCGTGTTGGAAACGGAACTGACTCAGATACAAGAAGAATTGCAGAGGTTACCGCCTTTCTCGGGAATACAGCTGAAGTTGGAAGAATTCTACAAAACTGCTCTTACTTATTTGGAAGAGACTAGGCAGGCGAAGTGTAAGCTGCTGGAGTCGAAGAAGGCAGTGAAAAGCTTGGCGCCGGAAAGGGTATTGATAATATCTCAGGGGCATCATCACAAGAAACTTGGCCTGATATTGGCCTGGGGGGAAAACAATCGAAATAAGGCTCAGTTTAAGGTGTTGGTGTTGAACAACGAGGGTTACAAGACAGAAATTAGAGAGGCAAAACCTGAGAGATGGCACAATATGATTGACTTGACGGTAACAAAGATATTCGTCCCCAACGGCGCACCCTGTCACGAGGTTTTAACTATTTCAGTCTTCGATATAGTGGAAATAACGAATTGTCAGATCAACGTAGACTGTCGCACGGTATTGGGAGATTGGGAAAAAAGACAGATAGCGAGGTTTAGGTAAAAACGCAAAACTCTCCCAATGCTATACAATGACTGTAGGCTCTGACGTGGATTATTAAACGAACAAACTGTCTTGGAAATTTTCAGCAATGACAAGCCAAGTGTGACGTGTTACACGGCAATTCAACGATTGTTGGCCTTGTCGGTGATTGCTACCAACGATCGAAGGATTCTATTGCCGACCGTAGACTTAAAATCGTACACTGACTATGCGTCGCAGCTGCGTATTACCGCGCTACAGTGTAAACTTTCCGGAATGACGTGTACGGAGATTCCCAATTTTGAGGAACAATTCGAACCTGTGTTCTACAGATTCGAGCTGGAGAACAAGATGAGACAACTGCAATTCAAGCTTAGCGACGAAGGTCTGTCCCTTTATCCGGATTACGTCAACATGGTTACCCTCTTAAAGACTATAGGATATATTGACAACGATGAAAGAGGTAAACATTTCGAAATTATCATAATTTCGTGACGAGCGACAAAAATACATTGGTATTCGTCTGAAATATGTTGATGCTTACAGTTGCCTTAAAGGGCAAGGTTGCCTTGCAAATGGGGAACAACGAATTGCTTATAACGGAGCTAATTCTAAAGAACGTGTTAACTATGTTGGCACCCGCAGAAATAGCGGCGCTGTTATCTGCGTTAATTTTTCAACAACGATCGAGCGTTAAACCAAAGTTAACACCTGAACTGGACAATGTACATATCGAAAATAGTATTATAGTGTACATATATGTGTGTTTTAACTCCTTTCTATTCGCAGGGCTGTGCATTACTAGGAGAAGTCTTCTTCAAATTAGTTAAACTGGAGGAACGCCATCAGCTATGTACTATTCAACCGTTAAATTTTGGCCTGGCCGAAGTGGTGTACGAGTGGGCTCTGGGGAAATCATTTTCCGACATTGCCAAGAAAACGGACGTTCAGGAAGGTATTATAGTCAGATGTATACAACAGTTGAACGATACATTGCAGGATGTAAAGAACGCGGCGGTGACGATTGGCGATCCCGTGTTGAAAGAAAAAATGGAAGAGGCATCGACAGCCATCAAACGGGACATTGTATTCACAGCCTCTCTTTACACCCAGGAATAGTCAGTCGCCTATCCGTGATTAGGGTATTCGATTCCACTTGCCGTACAAATCTGCTACGTCGGCAATCTAAATACCAGGCCGATTGCTGTATATACTATGTAAATGAATTTGAAAATTGCACAGACGATCTTTCCTATGGAACAGATCAAGTCTATGCTTGCACAGTGAATTGTAAACATTTCATAATAAAACCCGTACATGTACATGCAGTGTTCCTTCTCGTCGGTGATGAAAGGAGGAGAAACGACAATACGTTGAGAGAAACAATCGCTTTTCAATTTACATATTCGTAAAAAAACAGGCATTATTATTATACATATTTATTGTTCGTAACATTAAAGAGCTCGTTGATCCGTGTTGTTGAGGTTCCCTTGACCTTTGTTTAGTTCGGAAATGCAGGCCCATTGACCCTCGGAATTTTCGCGCCACATTGAAACTTTGTTGTCGCCCCCGCTCACTGCCAGGATGCCGCCAGTTAGAGACCAACTGACGTTCCAAATGACGTCATCGAACACGTTCAATATATTCGGCGTCCAACTCCCGTAATCGTTTGAAGTCCAAACGACTACGCGGCGATCTTGCGAGCAGGAAGCTAGCGTTGCTCTGGAAGGGCCAACTGCTGGTGCCCAAGCTACGTCTCTTACCTATAATAGTTGCAGAATAATGATAGATGGATGTTAGTGATGCTCGTTGCAGACAACAAACTTGAACTAATGATCCAATACACAAGAACACGCAAAAACTATAGTAGCTGAAGAGCCATCATACTCTTTGTTTATAGTTTTTCATATGCTACAAGTTTAATTACCCAATCGCTGTGAGCTTCCAATTTATTTTCCTCTATCCACCTATCACCCTCTTCTTTCCAAATTTTAATTAAATTATCGCAACCTCCAGTAGCCAATCTCTTTGTGGGTCCGTTCCTGTGTTGGGTAACGTTGGGATCGAATTCTGGTTCAATGGCTGGGCACCAGCTGACGGCATTGCAGCCAATAGTATGAGCATTTGTGATTTTTTGTATATCCCATGTGTCCCCATTATTGGTCAGAATGGAAACTGATCCGTCTGAGCTACCGCACGCTAAAACCAGGCCGAACTCATGTGGTGCCCAAGCTACTGAATTAACAGAGGAATCATGACCTGTGTGCTCATAGATTTTTGTCCATTCTCCAAGTTCCTTCCATATAATGACTTTCCTGTTAAGATAGGATTATGAATACATACTATAATCTGATTACTGACCCAGATCCAATAGAGACCTTGTAGCTGCACAATTGAGTAAATACTCTAACTGACATCATTAGGATATATAAGAATCATGGTATGCAAATTTTTAAATCATATTTGATGAATAACAAAATAAAACAGTACTAGCAACAGTTCAGTTCACCAACAGAATTAAAGGCAAAGATATTAAATACGACTAAAGAATAATGCGAACAACTGTTGATCATACCCATAATACCTACAGTAATTAGAGGAGTCTAATGAACTTCAGGGACCTAATAACATGACAACTGTGCAGAAGCTTACCGATCGTAACTACAAGACGCTAAAAGATTTCCGAACTTTGGATGAGCCCAGGCGATCTGCCAAACTGGCCCAATGTGTCCCTTAAGATCGGCGACCAAGCTTTGGGAGCCGTTTTTCAGATCGAATATTTTCACCGAATTGTCACTGGAGCAGGTCGCTAACCTCAACCCGTAATAATCCATTTCGGCATCGTGAATCATGTCCTCGTGGCCGGTGTCGACCGTATTCAATACGGACACCATCGTGCTTTTCGAAATATACGCGAATTCAACAAAATATTCTACAACGGATCACATAAATGGTGCCCGCCAGATTTTACGAACCCGACCCTCCACTTTCAGGTTATGTATCTTCACTGTCACTTACGTGGAAGCATGTGCGCAGTAGGAGCAGGGATCGTCTGCGCATGTATCAACTAACTGCGCATGCCTCGACCCATTCGAAAAATATTCAATAGACAATTGTTCCCGCCACGTTTCAGCATCGATTTAAGAGTAATCCGTAATGATTGACGCTTCGGTAAGATGCTGTCGTAAAAAATGGCATTCCGCCAGATTAACACCAAAACTGTAGAATGCTGCGAGTGATTTTTTCGGACCGGATATTAAGTTGTAGTTTCGCTCGCAAAACATGACGAGTCTCAATGTCCGGGCGTAAAGTTTAAAGCGCATTTAAGGATACTGCAGCTGCTGCGTCCTGAGTGCATCTTCGCCGACGCAATTAGTAAATGGTAAACGTTACGACGGTCAGCGACGAATTACGAGCGTCTCTCCCGAACATTCCACCCTCTACGTCCTGCGTAATCCTCATGCCCAGTTTCACCTCCGCGCGCTTGGCACTCGTTAAATTCGAGTAAACATAAATTCCTTCCGCGCGGGCGTTCCAAAGGATCATCCGCTACCCTCCCTCCACCCCTCCCCGAAGCATTCAATCCTAAACATTCGTCCTCTCGCAAACTCCCCGCGCTCGACACAACAAATTGATTAATCCCTCCCCTCTGCCCTCTCCCCCCCCTCCCCAACGGCGAAAATAAACCGTGCAAACCCCTGAATTCAATAAAAACAATAAACCTCCCATCAGGCCGTACGCCTGTCCGCGCGGGAAACGCATTGCAACGGGATCCGAACTCTAATGCCGAGCAGGAATGAAAGAACGTAAATAAAAGCGTAGATCGAAAAAGATAAAAAAAAACGCAGCGGTGTCGTTCGCAAAAAAAAACATCCGCCCCATATCGAATTTGCGCATTCGTCACGGATTCGCGCAAGTTGAATCGAAATTCTGCCCCACTCGCAAATCGTCCTTTTCGCCGCATGCCAAACTCGCGCCTAACTGGCACCCGGGGCGGGGTGGGGGTGGGAAAATGTTTTAATTCCGCGGCCTCGTCGGACTTCCTTCTTCTTCTTCTTCTCGTTTTTCCATTCGCATTAGGTCGATGAAACGTTGCGACGCGCGGCCGAGGTAGATGCCCCCGGATCCTATTCATATCCCGAGCGTAGAAAGTACCCGCGCGCGCGCGCGGACTTCTCGGCCACTGGAGCCGTTCGCTTGTCACAGAGACAGCTAGCGTCACGGCGGACGCACCGAAGGTTCATCCTTTATTAAAGAGCGTAAGCGCGCGCGCGCGCGCGCGCGACCGAGCTAATCGGGACGCGAGTCGAGTTTCCCAATAAATTAGCGCGTCTCTTTCAACGTCGACGACGAAGACGACGCTTCCTCCCTCCCCCCCCCCCTCCACCCTCCATCTACCCGGTGCTTTAGTCGAGATGACACGTTCGCGCTGGATGTCGATACGCTAAATTACGACGGCTCGAGTGATCGCCTCGATCGAGAGAAATTTTCCGATACGATCCAGCGAGGAGGATCTTGACGAGCGAGCGCGGGTGCGATAGTTTCAATTAGCGGTGGAAGTTGTCGAATTATTGGTTTATCGACAGATACGTAATGTCGAATTAATTGTGACCGTAGGATATGGGAAATGAAGATGTTAACGAATAATAGTAATTTAGTATAAGAATTGTCGTTGTACTCTACGAGTGTGGTCCCGATAGTGGCAATTATCGGATGAGATTTTGGTAACCGACTGGTGTTCAATTAATTATAATAGAAAATAACTGGAAGGTGCTAGGTGCGTTATATGATTAGAATTACTGTTTCGTTGTGCATTGTGACTATATGTACTGAGGTTGCGCGATCGTAAACGGCTGGAAAAGAGAGAATAAAATGATAAATACCCATTCCGTACGTAAGCAGCTTATATCGATATTGCATCAGATAACTTATTTTAACCCATTAACTGCCAAATTTTTATTTTGAAATTTTTGTCTGGATAAGTTATACCTATATATGCACAAGAGGTTGTGTAACTATATAATTATATGAATTTCAAAACCTCCAAACGAGATTCGCGGCAGTTAATGGCTTAAAATAAAAATAAGATTTATTAACTATATTCTTTTTCTGTTGCAAGCGGTTGCAAGCTTCTCAGCGTTAGTTATATCACGAGTAAGTCCCATACAGCGCCCGAGCGCCGTGTCCATTGAACTCGGCCCGATCCCATACAAATCCTATATCCGTCAGAGTTCAATAGCATCGAAATCGTCTGTACAGGTTCTTCAAAGATGAACGTATTCAATTCGCGCGCAGGACGATTCGCGCGAGTCATACCATTGCCAGGCAGGCTATCGCTATCACAACCGAGCAGCCGACAAAATGTCGCTCAGGGCCTTTGACGGAATCTGGGGATAAGCGTCGACTCTCAACGTGCCGGCACTCGGCACGAAATAACGCGGACGTTACGGGAGCAAATCTGCTTTAAGCGCGCTCGCGCGCGCGCGCGTCCCTTTCGAAATATCCCTAATGACGTCGCTTCCGGACGCTTTCCGGCTTCGAGTAATTGTAAGCCGATAAGAGCCTCCACGTGCGTGCGTGCATGCGCGAGTGCGCGCGCGCGCGCTCGAGCGCTCATTGCCCTCGCGCCATAAAATTTTCAATATGCCGCGCACGGTCGAGTGGCAATCGCAATTAACGGTAATTACATTTCCCTCTCAACTCGCGGTAACGAAATCACGGTTGGGGAATTGTTTATCGATCGCGGAACGCGTACGGCGCCGATATCGTTACGTCCCGGCGTGCGTCGGACGGAGAGCTCGAAAGACGGAGGAGGATAGATGGGTCGGTGAAGGGAGAGGTGGGGGCAGCGAGAGGGATGGATAGAGTGATGGAGAAGGAGGTAGGAGGAGGGAGGGAGATGGATATAGAGAAAGAGGGAGAAGGCAGTGGAAAGAGATGAAACGAGGAACGAAGAGGAATGAGAATGCGAGAAGGATGGGGCTTAAAGGAGGAAATGAGAGGTACATAGAGTGCGATGAGAGAGAGAAGGAGAGAGAGAGAGAGAGAGAGAGAGAGAGAAAGAGAGGGGGGAGATGGGAGTGGAGGATGGGACGCAGAGCGATCGGAATGAGGAGGTGAATGGAGGAGCGCAATTTGAACGGGAGCAACAGAAAATTACTTACTGTTACTCCGCATTCGGTACACGCTGTTAACGACGTTAGTACAATTCCGTTTCTTCGTACGTACCGTGTAAAGCGTTACGCGCGCAAAGCGGAATAACGTTTGCGGAGTAGCTGTGCAAGTATGTGCCACGATGGCAATGGGTGCGGGGCTGGGGGATTTATGATGGAACTCGTGCGGGGATGGTAACGATTGAGGTTTTTCTGAAATGGGATTGTACGTCTGTTGTCTGTCTGAAGAGTTACTCCTGACTGCGAAGTGACACGCAATTGGATGGGAGGAATATTTATTTGTCGTACAGTGTAATTTTGACATAATAAATAGTGGTAGAAATAATTGTCTTGTTTGATGACCTGTAGGTAGTCTTTCCGCCGTGTTTAATTTGAGATAATTATATAGGTTTTTTAAATTATCTTAGAACTTGCAAGGAAGACGAGGGAAAGATCTATGGTCGATGTCAGATGTAACAAGATAAGACAAAGAGCAAGGAAGCGTGAAGGTTGCATATAGTCTTTACGGTATTTTACTAATTTGCACAGTGAAGGACCGAAGAAAAAAATGATTCTCTGTCGAATGGGATAGAAAAGAGGAACAAAGTGAATGATTTTTCATGAATTTTAGAACTATTTTTGGCTTCATCTCCGAAACTGTTGCACTTAGAAGTCTCTGGTTCCGATTTTTGTCAATGTTTTGTACTATTAAGAACTCGGAACTTTCCTTGCGACCAACTTGCAGGGCGAGTTAAAATCTATGGGACAGAGTACTTATAAATCCATTTTAAGACCAAAAATTTGTTTGTGCTTTTCGTCGATTTTGAAGGTTCTATTACCTTTCAATAGGTTCAAATTGTGCCAAAGTACCCTCCATTGGTCGCTCAATGCCATATTATAAGGATACGGCCATCAGAAGTGGTCTAAAATGGGCCTAAAACGAGCTTCCATAGGCTAAATCGCCCAGAAAGGCAAATAATTGCCATAAATACACATAAGATCATGTGGCAGTCATACCCCGATACCAAATTAGCCATACAATTAACATAGTAAAAGAATAAATCGGTCAGGGAGCCTTCAATTTAACGTTAAAGCACAGTCTCGAGCCGTTCCGATGGCTAATCTAGCTTATAACGCAAAACAATGCAATACAGTATCATTGTGACGGGTTTAATAGGTGCTCGTAGTACCAAAGTACTCTCCATTGGTCGCTCATTGTCGTATTCGAACGATAAGCCCATCAAATAGTCCGTACGTGGACTAAAATGGCTTTTCGTGGGTTAAATTACCCAACTAAGACCAATAATTGCCATAAATACACATAACATCACGTGGCGCTAATATCTTGATACTAAACTAACAGTTTAAGTGACGCACTAAAAGAACAAAGCAGTCAGGGGGCCATAGGTTTAACGTAAAAACCCGTTTTCAATACCTTTCAGTACCTAATCTATCTTATAACACAAAATAATGCAATACACTGTCACTGCGAGCGCTTTAATAAATCGAAATAACACTCAGGTCCCCTCCATTGATCGCTGAGCCTCATAAAAACTTTCTCATTCCTCCACCTACATTCGAGCGTACCTTTAAAAGTATCGCAGTTAGAAGGTACCGGCTGCAATTTCTCTGATCTCGTTCCAGGCCTTTTCCACCTCGCCGGTGCTACGGGTCGCAGAGGGGCAGACGCGGCTGATAATGTCGAAAGGATTCGTGTCGCCGGGGACAAAAGAGGGGGAGAGTGTCGGTCGAAATTAGTCGGAAAGGCCGTCGGTCGGAGGTGGAAAAATGCCGAAGAGCCGCCGGACGAGTCGTTCGACTCGGAAGGTTCCCCGGCCTGCCGGCGGCACATTCCTAGCTGGCCTCGGGGCTCGAACCCGCTGCAGAGCGGACGAAAGGCCCAGTGACCGAGATTCCACTTTTCATTCTTCCTGATTCTCCTTCGCCCGGATCTCGAAGCGTGCGGGCTCGCGTGCGCGCGAGCGCGCCTGCGCGCCTGCGCACTCGCGGCAGGCCTCCGATGCCGACGACCTGCATGCACGACCTGCATGCACGACCGGCATCCACGACCGGCATCCACGACCGGCCGTTCGGCTGAGAGTTCGCCATTAAGCCGGAACCGACGCTTACCTTCGCTCCGAATTTCCGCTCCGGCGTCGGGAGCGGACACAGTTTCCAGCTGGGCGTCGTTACGATGATTAGCGCCGGCCGTTTAGACGAGCCTCGTCTCGGCGAGTTTCATTTAGGCGGGGCCAAGCGTTTGGACAGGCCAGCGAGTGCAGATTGGTCTTTCGTCGGTGTGTGCATTGACAATTTTATGTGGATTACCGAGATATGTTGTGGGATCAAATGTTTGGGTAGTTGATTCTGTCGAGGTAGAAAGGATTTTTAGGTGGAGTATGGTTTAGGGTCGTCGATTATGTTACGTATGTTTGGATAGCTCATTCTGTGAACGCAGAAGTGGATTTTTAGCTGGAGTATGGTTTTGGATTGTCGATTATGCTCTATACGTTTGGATAGCTGGTTCTGTCGAGACAGAAATGGATTTTTAGCTCGGAGTATGAATTAGGATTGACGATAATCCTCCATACGTTTGACAGGAACAAACGTTTAAGTTGTCAATTTTTTGTGTCGATACCGAAACGTGCTTCCGGTCAGGAGAAGCGAAGGGATTGTCAATTTCACTTAGATTACAGAAATACGTTTCAGGATCAAGCGTTTGGATAGCTGATTCTGTGGACATTAGTAATAATCGATTTTTACCTGCAGTATACATTAGGACTGCCGATTGTACATCACACGTCCATCCGACAGAACCAAACGTTCAAATTGTCCATCTGATGCGCTTCCTTCGAAACACATTTTCAGTCGAATAAAGTCATTGTTGCCCACGTCAATCCAATTTCAACCCAAATCGCAAAATTCGCTGTTAAAAAACCGCCAATTAACTGAATTTCACCGGACCCCCAATTCCCGCGCAATCCTTTCCAGCTTCCGCGAACAGTACGTCACGTCCAACTGCCACGGGAAATGAATAATAATATTTGCCTAAGACCACTGTCTTGACAGTGCATCGACCCAAATCCTTTTGCCGTAGGAATAATAATTATTCCTTTTGCGCGGTTTTCCGCGGGCAAACATTCCCGGAATACCGGATGATTAAGCCTGAATGATTAAACCGATGGTGCCCCCCCCCCCCCTAACCTGTACAATCTGCGCCCCGACTCCTCCCTTGACCCCTCTCCACTCTCCCCCCGTCGTTCCTATATCCGTAACCGGTGAGAAACGGTTTCAACTTTGCGGGCAAGTTAAATTTACGCGCATAGCCCGACGGTATCTCATGTATGCAAGTAAGGAGAGCGAAAAAGTGGGAACAGAATGGCGAGGTGAATGGTGGACGGGGCAGGGGGGGGGGGGGGTGGATGGGCATCGGAATTTATGCGAAATACCTTAAAGCAAGTTGTACCGACGTCAAAATTGCGACGGCCGATATTAATTCTCTTCCGTCGGAGCGAACGCGGTTCGAAAATATCGGGCCGATTCCGCGGTAGGACGAAATAAAATGATGCCCGGCGGGCGAATGCCGATGGGCGGGCGATGGGTACACGTAGATCGGAGTGTGGGGGAGGTCGATGATTAAAGAGGACGCAGAAATTTTCGATCGACGAAAGATTTCTCGCGTAGGGCGTTCGTGGAAGATGTTCGAAGTCTAAGACTCGGTGTTCCGCGGGGCGTGTAAGTTGACGGTTGAGGTCGGAGTGTGAGCGGCGAAGGTGAGGGGAGGGGGAGGGGGAGGGGGAGGGGCGGGGGGGGGAGAGGATTTTCGCAGCGTCGGAGGTGAGTACCGTAAGGCCGAAGGCGTAAAGGTACGCGAGGATCGAATTCCGCGCGCGTTCGCGAACGCGTTCGGTCCGAAGCGGCCTGTCCGTGGGAGAGGCGCGGAATTTTTTTTTTTGCGGAGAAGGTCGCGTGCCGTAGGTCGGTAGTAGGCACTTTGACGGGGGACTTTGATTTTTCGTTGGAACGACTTTGATTGCGACGCTTCTGACGGAAAGGTTTTCGTTGGTACTTTTTGCTGTTGGGAGTGAGTTGGCGTGGCGGGGGGGGGGGGGGGGGGGGGGGACTCTATTAGGTTCTGGGTGCAACAATTTAGTTCCAGTCAAAGGTTTCTCGTCGGTAGGTTGGGTTAGTGTCGGTACGGTAGTTGATTTGTTGGGAATACTCGACAGAGTGGCAGATAATGCGCGTAAATGTAGGAAATTGCAATTCATTGATTGTCTCTTTTAATTTTAACGAGAGGAGTGCGGAGTGATTAATCCATTAACTGGCAAATTTTTGTTTTGAATTTTTGGCTGGTTAAATTATATATATGCGCAAATGGTTGTGTAACGGTAGAATTATGTGAATTTCAAAATCCCCAAATCTGGATCGTGGCAGGTAATGGGTTAATAAGGATCATTGTTAAAACAGATATTTTAAGAACGATAATTATTTCAAGTTCATTTTGCTTTCAGACGACATTCACAATGGCCAGGGCAATTATTCGTTTATTCATGTTATTACTTGATCAAATAAATCGACAAAACGTAAAATTAAAAATCTCCGCTGAATTGTGTCAAGCTAATCATTTCCACCGTCTGAAAATCTTAGGCAAGAGGATTCTGATATGTCAGACTTTTTATTATATTTACGCCGAGTCTCACACATTCGAACGCGGCCTCGCACGGATCAATAATTCAATTGAACATAATTTCGGTCAACCCCGTGCGAAAATTCACAACCCCCGAATAAAAGAATTCCCCATTTCTTCATCGCAGGTCCAGCGAAAAGACTTTCATTCACCTCTCGACTTTTCATTCCGGCTCAGACTGTCGTTAATCGTCGCGCGAGAGATTACAAACTTAATCCGAGCGAGGACGAGAAGCCAATTTCGTCGCGCGCGCGATTCTTGTTGCGCCATTTTTATTTTAGCACCGCGGGTAAGAAGTCGTCGAGAGTCGCTCGTTGAAATTTCGCAGGTACGTAGTCGGGGCGAGGAACTTTTTTTGGGCGTGAACAGGCGCCACCTCTTTTTTCCCTCCCCATGATTCGCTTTCGCCCATTTTCTCGCCGGCGAAGAGGAATGCGCGGCCAAATTCGATTTCGCGCCGACGCTTTTGCCAGGGGTGTAGGAGAGGGCCCCTCGGGGGATGATCCCCGATTGAAAGACCTTATCGCCAAGATTTCCCACCTTGTCGCGCCTCGATTTCGGGCCCCATCCTGTCGCGCGATACGAGTCTCTCTCGATTTTCGAATAGGAAATCCGACAGATTCTCTCTGCTGCGAGAATAGCTCGGAACTGTATACAATTGGATTCGATTTGGGTGGAAAGAAATGCGCGAATGTTGAGAAATTTGTTCTGACATTTGGACCGTTTATTTTGAAAGTGGTATAAGTCTATATTTAAAAAATAATGAGATATATAATTTGCGATTAACGCGGTGTAAACGGTTTATTAATAATAATATTTAATTTGAAAGGTTGAAAAGAAATGAGGTATCATATAAGTTATGATTAACGCGGTGTAAGCGATTTTTTTACGTGTAATTTAATTTCTTTTAAATGACCCTACACCACTTTCAACGTAAACAGTCCATTTATCGTCTTCGAGTTATTCTCAAGTCGAATCTACCGTTTTCGTTTAATGCTGAATTGTGATAATGTTCAGTTATTCAGTCAGTAGTAAAATTATTCTATCTGCAGACAATCTCTAAGTGTAGGAAAACAGTACATCTCCAGTCGAATCTACTATTTTTCTTTAATGCTGAACTGCGATAATTTTCAGTTATTCACTCAGTAACAAAATTATTCTACCTGCAGGCAATCTCTAAGTGTAGGAGTACAGTACTTCTCAAGTCGAATCTACTACATTTGTTTAATCCTGAACTGTGATAATTTTCAGTTATTCGCTCAGTAGTAAAATTACTCCATCTTCGGACAATCCCAAATGAAAGCTAACGCAGATATTCGAACAAACAATTCTCCAGCATCCCCAACCTTCAACATCCCTACCTTTACACCCCTCAAAATAACATTTTCATTCCCCTCAATACCCCCAGAAAAACAATATCCACTATTCTACTCACAGTTCCCCTCCTACATTCGAGAAACGATTCACAAGAAAACTTCTCCAAAATCATTGCACCCCGCAATTCTACCTGCCTCAAATTCTCTCCACCCCTCTTACTGTAGCCCGAACCGTAAGAGCGAAACGTTCACCTCTAACGTGGCGCACGCACGGGCAGGGCCACTTACGGTGAATTTGAAGTTGGCAGTTGCGCGCGTCGGACAGTGGAAGAAGTCCTCGGGCCGGCATCGCAGTCGGACAGAGAGGGGAGTAGGGAGCGGATAGGTGCGTGGCCGACGCCGACGCCGACGCCGGCGGTGGTGGTGACCATCGCGCGCGCTGGAAGTCGGGAACGGCAGCGGCAGCGGGAGCGGGAGCGGGAACGGGAGCGGGAGCGGGAGCGGGAGCGGGAGCGGGAGCGGGATCGTACGTCGCCGTCAGGGCCGTAGAATTCTAGAAGGGGGTCATCATACGAGGCCGCCTCTCCGAACGTACCGTCGGCCGACTCGCGGGACAGTGTACGAACGTCATTCGACGCGTGCTGAACCGAACCACGAGCCTCCTCCGCTCCTACTACGCTACCTACTACGCTACCTACTACCTACCTACTACCTACCTACTACCTACCTACTCCGAGAGCACACTATCCGCGATCCTCTCGCTATCGGAATCGGTCCGAATCTTCGAGATCGGTTTTCCACGATTGTAATTCTTCGATCGGTTCGACGAACAGTACCGAGAGTTTATTCGAAAGTGTTTTGGGACATTTGAACGGATTCGAGGGACGAGCGGATTCCGAGAAGGATTCCAACCGGATTCGACGGAGGAGAAATTTTGTGCGCCGCTTCGTGGATTTTCCGCCGGCAAGGTGAGTGGAAAGGATTTTTTGAGTTTGCCGCCTGCATCGGGGATTTGATCGCGCCTGTCCACCGTTTCCGGGGTGGGAAAGGTTGAAGAGTCTCGGCCCGGAAGTTGAGGGTTTTTGGATCTGGGTGGTCGGTTCTTTGAGTTTCGGCCTCGATTATTCACGGTATCGAGCCGAAGGAAAGTGTTGCGGGGTGAGGGGGTGGGAGAAAAATTCTTCTTTCGACCCGATGCGGTTTCCGGGCCGAGGTGGGCCTCCTTCCGTTAATGGATTGGCGGTTCCTTCGGGTTTCCTCGCTTTTTGAGAGTGGAACGCTCCAAACCCGAAACCTCACGTGCGTCCCTTTCATGCCCGGTTCTTTCTCCCTTTCACTTCCTGTTTCCTGCCACTTTTCTTTCCCGCCGCCTCTCCCATCCTACGGACGTCAGTGTGCCGGCGCACACGCTCGGCCTCCATATAACACGAGTTCTTATAACGCTGTGCTCCTGCCAGCACTCTGTTGATATAGGTATGCATGCCAAACGGGAAAATTCAGGAGTTCCGGAAAGTAAATTTTCTGCTCGTAATCGATTGCGTTTATATGGTATTCGTGGAAAGAAACTGTTTTAATTCGTGAAATCTATGATAATTATTCTGGATACGTGTTATAGGAGGTACGTGTACTGAAGTAATTATTCTGGATACGTGTTATAGGAGGTTCGTGTACTAGAATAATTACTCTACATACGTGTTATACGAAAGTTTTTGGTGGTTTATTTTCGCTAAGGATGCAGAATTTTATTTCGTAACATGAGACGTTTCTGAAAATAGAAACGAACTGTCGAATTTGTCACAGCTTATCAGATGTCATTAACGGTCGAGAGGCAGTGAAAAATTGACGTTTAACGCGCGGTGCACTAAATTGTTCAACAGTCAATTGAACCGTGTTACACGGAGCGATATTGCAATTACAAGCGTACGCGATGCATCTGAAATTGTTCGTTTCGCGCTCTCTTAACAAGACCCAAAATTTGGCCAATTTCGAATCGTCCCACGATTCGTAATGCAGTGTATTACGGTGCCGGGAGTCGAAATTTTGCCGATGAAAGATCGTTTTTTTGGTTATTGAACCAGGACGAAAATGATTTTCGGGGGAACGAACGTGTCGACGCGAAATCTCGATCCTCGATCGATCGAGATCGAGAACAGAGGTTCACAAGTTGGCGACCGAGCCGCAACACGCGCCACCTTTCGTTTTTCCCTTATTGTCTGACTGGCGCGTGCATTTTTGTTTTGCCTATCAACACGCGCGCCACGCTGGAGTGGCACTTTCGCTAGAATAAAATTGAGAGATTTTTTTTATGCTCCACTGTGGTAGAACGTTTGAGCTGCGTAGACCGGATGTCGCGAGTGTGCAGAGTGCAGGAATGCGGGTGTATACTGGAAAATGACTACCGTGTATATTGATGCGTAAATGCTGTTACAAAGGGAGGAGCAAAGTTAGCGCTATTGTGAACGAAGTTTCAATCGGGATATGTTTTTTCTCTGAGAAGTAAGGAAAGTAGCGCGAATGCAGCTAAACATTCTATTGTTATCCAGTGTTATTAGAAGAATTAGAATGTTATCCATTACAATGGTTACGGAGTTGCGACTGATTTTCAAGTTTTAATCGGGATATATATTTCCTTTTCTGAGAAAGAAAGTAGCGCGAGTTTCGCTAAACATTCAATTGTTATCCAGTATTATGAGAAGAATTAGAATGTTATCCATTAAAATGGTTACAAACTTGCGACCGATATTCAAGTTTCAATCGAGTTAAATACTTCCTTCTCGGAGCAATGAGGAAAGTGGTGCGAATGCAGGTAAACGTTCCATTGTCATCGAGTATTATGAGAACTATAAGAATATTATCCCTCACAATGGTTAGAAACCTACGACTGATACTGGAACAAGACTTCCTACATACTTCTCACCCTAATAAAGTAACAGTTCATCCCCACTGATCGTGAGAATGACAAAGAAGTTAACCTTTCCTCAATTCCCTGTAACACCACCACAAGTACAATTTCTCAGCACACCATAGAAGACCTCGAGCCACCGACTATAATCACGCTACCAGACGACATAGAAAATTCAACTCAAACGACGTTCGACTCCACAGCGACGCTGCCAACAATTTGCATACAAAACTTTCTCTTTTTCTCTCTCGACAGGGTGGGAAGGGGGGGGGGTGTGGAGTTTGTAAAACGCTCACGCAAAGATAACGGGGAACTAATTAAAAAGGTCGGAAAAGCCCATTCGGTCCAATTTGCCCCCTTTCCTCCCCCCCCCACTCTCTACCTATTCTGTCCTTCTACCGGTTCAACAAGGCGGGCGTTAACATTCGCGCGGTAATCGTTTGCAGTCGCGGGACGGTCCGGCGGAATAAGCTCGATTAAGTTACGCGATCCTTAGCCTTCCCTCCTCGTCGGAAAAATCTTTCGGGGGCGACCGCGAGAAATATCGCGCGGACGCGCTGCGAATTTGTATCCGAGGGCTAGAGGAGGGCCGAGGGGGGAGAGGAATTTATGAATTTTTACGATCGTAATTTCGCGCGGTGGGCTTGGGGCGGGGGGAAGCGAGAGAGGGGGAGGGCGGGGGGTGGGATTCTCTACGATTTTAAGCCGCTGCGAAACGCACACGCTGATGAATAAAATGCTCGGCTAAATTGCGCGCGTGCCCCAGCGCGGGTGTGAAAATTGTGGAAGGGTCTTGTTCGATGGGGGTGCTTTCGCTCAGGCTCGAGGGTGAGGATTCTGCGAGAGTCCGAGGGAAATTTTGCAATGTTTATACTGGGTAGAGATTTCGAGATTCGAACAGGGAGGAGACTAATTATGCGAGGGTGAATGATGAAAAGCGAGTGAAATTTTTATGTTTGCGGAGATTCTGAGGTTGGGTCAGGTAGAAGTAGATTGTATGGTAACCGTGATAGAGTGTAGAGTATAAATTCTGGGTCCCAAGTGAGACATTTCTGCGCAGCGTAGAATTCGTAGAAGGTAACGGAACCTGGGAAGACTGTCCTCACGCTAGCTGTGCAGAGAAATATTTTAAAGTTACAGATTGGCAAAAATTCCAATTATTCCTTGGCGTCCCGAGACCCGTAGAGTTATTCTTGTACAGATTGGACAGTCACGCGTCATACGATATTTTCTTTAGCATGTCAACAAAGTACAGATTCGTTCAAGGCTGTCATTATAATTCTAGTAAATGTTTCAATTTCTAATTCAGTAAATGTAAAATTCATCTTCTAATTCAGTAAATGTTTCAATTTCTTCTCAGGCCAAAATATCCGTTATAACTGAAAACAGAATATACGGACTCTTAGAACGTAGAAACCCAACTATCAGACCAAAATCTGAATATTGTTACTTCTTACCGTGAGAGATTCTCAGCATCTACCGGGCAGTCCGATTTCAATCGTTCCTTAAAATCGAAACACAGAATGACAGGGGCGAAATTCTTTGGCCAGCTCTCGCGACTTCTGACAGAATGCATTTCGATTTCGCATTCGACTCCGATCGGGCACCGTTCAATCTCACCCCCTCACCCTCTCGCCCCCTCCCGCCTCCCCAAAAATCATTTCCCTCGCCCCGGAAAGGCCGGACAAAGGGTAAACGTCCACTCCCTGGCTGCGAAACGCCTGGGAACGAGCTTCTCGGCCATTCTCGATTGTCGCCAGGACGGACATATCGGAAATCGAGTCCTTCCATGCAGGATCGGCGACAGCCGAAGAGACAATCGAAAGGACATGTTACGCCGGTGAACGGAGTACGAGCTCTGCGAACACGTCCGCCGATGAACACGACCGTTTCCATTGAAATTTCATCGACGTTGTTTATTATAAATTAGACGTTGCCGAATGATATAGAGCAGAGGGGGGAAAAGGATAATTTTTTCATCAATTTTAGACCTATTTTTGGACTTTTCGAAAATGCTGCACTTGGAAGGCTCTGGTTGTGATTTTTGTCAATGTTTCGTACTCCTGTTTCATGACATAGGTGAATAATTGGGTTAATTACCAATTTGTGTTACACAGACAGGGAAAAACCCAATTTTCACTGTTCTTTGATACATTTTTGATCGTATCTCCGGAAGTTTTGGACTTAGGAGGCTCTGCTTGCGATTTTTCGGAATCTTTCTGATCCCCTTTTCACCTCTCTGCGACTCTCTGAGTTATTTTTGACCCCCTACCAGGTAGCAAAAGGGCGATCCGATCCGCCGACCTTCGATTTTTCGCAAAAATGAGAAGGGGTACCCCTTAAAAAATACTGTATAAAATACCGTAAAAAATACGCAAAAAGTCCCGCACACATCTGTAACACAAACAATAACTCGAAGAATAACGTTAGCATACCCAAGCAAGAATCATTCTAGCAAATATATGGACGCAAAATCTTTCTCGGCAATTCTCGATTTTCGCGAGGACGGACATATCGGAAATCGAGTCGTTCTATGCACGATCGGCGACAGGCAAAGAGACATCGGAAAGGACATGGCAAGCCGCTGAACAGGGTACGAACAGTACGAACAGTACGAACAGTATGAACAGTGCGAACAGTACGAACGGCGGATCGTACTCGCGAAAACGACGTCTCTACAATGACACTCCCCGCATTCAGCGTCCGCGAGGGGAGCGGCGATCTGCATTTGGGACAATGCGCGCGTGTAACCTGTGGCGATGCATGTGGCCACGTTTCGGTGTGTGACATGTGGGCGACGTCGATGGGAGGACAATGAGCGGCCGTGTTTATTGACAGGCTCCGGCCGAAAAGTTGTGCGTGCGGCCGGGATACTGTCCGCACTGCACGTTGAAGAGTATGGATAAGTGTGGGCCTATATATACTCCTCGAAATGCAGGTTGTGAATGTTCTCAATATGCTCAGGAGAAACGGTCATAAGTCATAAGACGTACACGGCGGACGAATAAGTGCGGAATGACAGATTGTTGTCAGTGGCAACCGGATGAAAACTAAAGTCTGCAAGAGGGTGACGTCTGAGAAGACAAAAACATTTAAGAACGAAGAACCGTATCTCTACTGACAGCATACGCTTATCGGATTCTGTACATTGTACGGTAAAGACAGAATTATACATATTAACCTGAACCCACCTGAGAATAAAACTCAAAGCGTCCACTGGAAAACAACAGCGTCCCTACTGACAGCATACGCTTATCAGATTCTGTACATTCTACGGTAAAGACAGAATTATACATGTTAACCAGAACCCATCTGAGCACAAAACCCAAGGCGTCCACTAGAAAAAAAAATAGCGTCTCAGTACGGAAAAATCTTTAGGAAAGCGAAGCCGAAAAATGTCGCCTCGACAAAATTTTCCGAAGCCGCGTCTAGAATCACAGCGAAGACTGAAATAAAACCGTACTTTACTCCGTCTCTCTCTCTCTCTCTCTCTCTCTCTCTCTCTCCTTTCATATTGTTCCACCTTTGTCGAGCGTGGACCCTCTGTCGAGAGAAGCACTCGAGTCTCTTCTGCATGAGGAGCTATTGGAAAATTCTTTCTATCCACTGGCAGCCATTCGCCTCGGTAGGGCCGCGTCCCGGAAAAAAAAGCGAGCGCGCAAGTTCCACCCTTCAGGCCGTGTCCCGCCATTCTCGCCGAAAAGCTGGCCAGGAGCCCCCGGCTTCATTTCGAAAGGCCGACCATCGGTGGCCAGACATTGCGGACCGCAGAACAGGACGCTAGTCTGGCCCGAATTAATTGACTTCGGTAATTCACGTCCAGCCCGGACGACGACGACGATTTATGCGCCACGCCACGTCGAATTTTGCCCCTCGCGCGGAAAGGAACTGCTGGGGGGCAGGGGGGGTGGCAGGGTGGATCGAGGGGGAGGACAAAATTTGCGAACGAAACGGATCACGGACTCTGCCGCCACTGTTAACGCTGGAACTACGGATTTGGGGACATGTGTTCTGAGCGTTCGGAAAATTTATGGCTATCGGATCGTAGAACCTGCAGTTGGTTGCCTACTAATATTTTTTTAGACTAATGTATCGATCGTTTATGTTGAAAGTGGTGTAAGTACATATTTAGAAAGAATTTGGATATCATATAATTTTTGATTGATGTAGTGGAAACTTTTAAGTTATGTGATATTTGATTTCTTTCAAATATGGACTTACACCACTTTCAAAATAGTCCATATTTAAAGAAAATTGAGATTTCATATAATTTATGTAGTGTAAACTTTTAATTGATGTGATACTTAATTTTTCTTTATAATGTAAACTTGCACCGCTTTCAAAATAAACGGTTCATATTTATCTATTTTGTTGATTGCCAGGTAAAATGCATGGACACCGTGAGTCAAAGATTGTTATTGCAAGTCTAAACTGTCAAAGCGATTCTCGGTTCAATTAATCTTGCGTTTACGCTTTAAGCGTCAACATTTTCGATTACCTAATGATAGAAAGGGAGGTAACTTTGTTTGGGAGTGGATTCGATATTGGATTTCATGTTCCGCACGGAGGTGGGGCGAACATCAGAGGGGAGTGTGTAGGTGTGAATGATGCGGGGGTGAGAGAATGAAAGTTCGGGGTTGTTGGGAGGATTGGGGGTTGCTGCGTTTATGATTTCGCGCGGTTGACAGTTCTCGATGGGAGTGTGTTGATTTGGAACTCCGATGGAAATGCGCTGTGCTGTATAGAGGCCTGACATTCTCTTAACGTGTATCCTTTTGTACACCGAGACATTGTCATACCGATCTGAATATTAACAGCGTAGTATCACGACAGTATCAAAGTATACGATCTTCCCATAAAAAAATCGTAAATTCATTTAGATGCCAGATTGCATAGCATTAAAAATTAAATACTAAATTTCAATGATTTTTAACAGAAAGAAAATTGACTATAAGTAATTAAGTTAAAGATAAAGCGATGTTAACATATTAAACTTGAATAAAGAGAAAAAAATTATTTAATAATAAAAATTATAAAAAGATGAGAAAGGTTGAAAAAATTAATAAGTCTGACTCACCTAGTCGGCAATCTCTCTTTTTAGTAGTTGACAGTACAACATTGACCGAATCCGCCGAAAACTTAATATTATACATCTACACTGATGGTCAGTAACCGGTTGCTGCAACCCGATTTTACAGAAGAAATCGAAGTACAGAAATTGTCGGCGGTATCGACTTCGACCAAAAACGTTATTGCTCGCAGTATTTCGCTTACAATGGACTAGTATCGCTGAAACGAAACCACAGTATATACTTGCCGGTAACCCAAAGCTTCTTCCTGTCCGTGTCGAAGCTTCACCAGGGAAGAGATGTCAGTTCGGTAAAATTTATCCTGGCCCGGAGTATAAAGCTACCGGCCATACGCAGACGACGACCTTTCGGTGTCAAAGGGTGGCCAGGACAGAATATTCGCGGGAAACGCTTTGCCGGAAGTCGGGCCGCGAGATGTCAGCGAGTTCGGCCAACGGCAAGGAGGGTATAAGAGTTTGCGCGGATAGCGAATCGTTAAATCTTCCGTGCAACGTTCGCGGGAGCTCCCGGGGAAAATTGAAAACTATTTTACATATCGCACCTGCGAACCATTCAGCGGGCGATCGCACGGAATTCTGCAAATTTCAACGAAAATCCATTACGCCAGAGTGAAGTATAATACTGGTTCTTGTAACGCGTCAGAGATATTGCTACTGATGGGTTCGCGTAATAGGATCGTTCGCGAGCGCGCTGTATATGCGCAAATTGTCTAAATTTCAACAAATTGAATTTCTTTAATTAACCGTGATATTGCTCTCGCAATTATCATTTACTTCTGCTTTGCAAAAAATATACATCAATATTATCTATTTCGTTACTGTAACAATTATTGGCGAATGGACAATCAGGGGTCTAAAAAGACAATAGGTACGGAAGAAACAAGATGGTACGTTCTAAAGATTATCTATTTCGATCCGACGATTGATTAAAATTCCTGAAACCTTGGAGTGGAGAAAATCGCCAACTGACAATTATTCCAAATATGTTACCTTACCTTGCACAGAGAACTTTCGCCCAACCTCCTTCTGCAAATTCATAGAACGCTTAACGTATTACCATAATGAAACTGCGCATCTATTACCAACATCGACTCTACGCACGCAACTTTTCGAATCCGACCGCTGCGGTCGAAAGTGGAAGAAAGCGAAACGGGGAGCGACGAAAAAGAGAGGAGTGGAAAAGACAGGTAGGTTGGATAGGTAGGTTGGGCAGGTAGGGGAAGGGTGGGCTGGGATAAAATGGTATGGTACGGGCCCTCTATCAATCGAGGTACACGGGTCGCACGCTCTTTCGAAACGTGAATCGACGATGCGAGTCCGTCGATATCGATCGAACGTCCGGCCGACGTTTGAATGGATTTTGGCGAAACGCTAAGTGGCCTCCCTCTAAATACGCCCCCTCTCCCGCTCCAGACTGGCTGCCCGACCCGTTACTACTTTAGCCCCCTTCGTCCCCCCGGAGCTTCAGCCGCCACCCCCTCCAGCACCCACAGTGTGCCACGTTAATACTGGATGCCCGAAAAGCGAATGCGCCGCACGTAGAAACGTTTTCCCGCTAAGCTCTTAAGCTAAGTACGGCGGACTGCCGTGTAAACCGAATTTTCTATAAGGCGACGAAGATATTGCCAGCACTGTTTACATACAGCGCGATCGTTAGGTGCGATCCGTCGCTGTCGCGACAGTTTTCGTAACCTGATTCTTTTCATGTATTAGTAACGTGCTTTGAATCGATGGAGTTTGTTAAAGAAGAGCATTCCAGATGGGAAAATGACAAGAAGGACAGTTAACGTGGGAATAAGCAGCTTAAACGGGCTACTTCACTAATCGTGTTCAAGGAGGGAAAGTTTTGGTAAATGCGTACGAACCGTGTTATATGGAGAACGAAATACGATAATCCTGTATTTAGGATATCTGAGCGTGAGTCAGAATATCGTCGCCTAGGGCAGGATCCGCTGACATAGTCCTACTGACGAGTCCGTCAGTGGATCCCGGACGAAACGATCAATTTTTGGAAAAAGGTGCGGAGGGGTATCCGTGCACGGGGCAAATCCGCACTAGGCCTTTATTTATTCGAATATACCATTGTACCAACTGTAAGGTAGAAATCTTCCTTTGATTAGTATTCAATGGTTTGGGTAGTATCAACATAGGTGGCCGCCATGTATTCCGTGATTCTCCCGTTTAACAAGTTCGACAAAGTTCGTATTACTAATAATAATTCCTCTCTTGCCCCATAATATAAGGATATAAGATTCAATAATTTTTAATCAGTTTGGGCGGTTTTGCCCCGGATTTGGCAGCACTGTTTTTAATTTATTAAGAAAATCATAAGTTTCAGAAGATATTTTTAATCCAGATTAATGCAACTTAAGGAATAAACCATGCGCTAAATAAGAACATTAAGATTATTAGGTTTTAGTGGAATGGATGGAAAATACGTCAGTTTAAAGTAAACTTTACAATTTCTGGATCGATTTTACCTCACTCCACCCTACTTCTATCTTAAAAATCCCCACTCTCAAGTTGACAAGTCTACATTGACCGATTAGGCCGAAAAGTCGAGAGCATACGTTGACGGTCACTAAACGGATTTTCTGAAAATCCATTACGCGTTATATGGAGGTCTGTCGTAAGTTTGTTTCCCGCCCGAATCTTTAATACGTTCCCGCCGTCCGCGGAAGGATTCGCAGTTGTGGAAGTAACGGAAATACATTGTCAGGGATTGATTTTGCGTCTGCCGGGAGAATGTATACGTAATCGGTTCGGCTGTCCGCGGTTTCGATCGATGAAATCGGAGCGGAGAGTGGCGGATAATTGTAGGGACGATAACTAAATTTGTAGCCGATTTTCGATTAGCCATTCCGCACTGTGTTTCGCTCTAATGAATATTGGAGGTAGGTTTGGCGGTTGTCGTGCTGTAATTTCGCGAGTGTCGTTGGTGTCAGCGAGAGGGGGGGGGGGAGCTGGCAGAAGTTGGCTGGTTGAGAAATTTTGTTTATCAATGTTTTAAGCGGGCCGTGTTTACCGATAATTGCCTTACATTGAAGCACACTGATATACGGACGTGCGAATGTTGATGTTAACCCATTAGCTGCCATGATCCCCCATTTGGGGATTTTGGAATTTATATAATTATATTGTTACACAACTTTTTGTGCATATAATATAACTTCTCCGGCAAAAGAAAAAAATATTTGGCAATTAATGGGTTAACGAGTATCATGACGTATGCTTTGAATATTATTAGGACTTGTCTGGGATTTTGTTGTTTTATTGACCGGATTTTTATCGACGGTAAGGGCTGATTGTCAGCGGTTAATTTATTCTCGACCTCGGAACCACCGTACTGGCACTTAATTTCCGGATTTAATATTAAAAGCTCGATACAACAGTTTCTCCATCGAACGTATGGGAAACCATGAGCCCGCTATATCTGCCTCGGATGAGCGCAGCTTGTCTCTCGACAAGCGAGGGAAGCATCTGGCCGCGAAGAATTTCGCGAAGCTTTTGACTCTCTCTCTCTCGAGGAGAAGAGGAGAAACCTCTTTCCCTCCATCTCGCTTCCGGCGCTACCAATGACGACGGCTGAACGCGACAGCGTCTATGGCTTGTAACAATTTTCTCTGCCTCGCAATTTTTTCCTCCTTTTCTTCCCCCCCCCCCCCCCCCTCTCTTTCCTCAGACTCGATGTTGAAACACGGCCGCGTCAAATCGCGGAAATAACATGAACATCGGCACCGAGATTTCTCGTCGTAGTCTTACCTAGCCTAACGCTGGATGTTGACGCTGATGAGCGAGTCGAAAGGCTTTCAGACGCGAATTATTTGCCTGCGATTCAGTCGAAGCGGTCGCCGCGACTCGTTCGGCGCTGCTTCAACGTCGCTGCGACTCGTTGTTTCCCGTTCCTTTCAACTTGACTTTTTCCTTTTTCTTTCTTTTTTTTCACCCTCCTCCTGGCCGGTGCGAATCGACATTGCGGTCCTTTTGCCCGAGGCCTGCCATGTAACGCGAGTCGGGCGCGAAGAATTTCCAATACCGTTCCGCGTCGGGCGCCAGACGCACTCTCTTCCTACTCGAACGAGACTGACCGAGAGGTGGACACAGAGATAGAGAGGTGGAGGGAGGAAGGGGGTGATAGAGAGACAGGAGAGACAAAGGGTGAGCATGTGCACGAAGTACGGATTTCTTATCCTCTTAGCTCGGCCACCGCTTTTCAGAACTCTTCGGGTCACCCTCGCTCAACGCGAAAACCGTGTTAGAGAAAGTGTGTCATCAAAAATGAAGGTTTTAGAATCCTTTTTCCGAAGAACGGTATGCGCAGCTGCAAGAGAGTTGATTGAATTTTTTTTTATTAATTGGAAGGGTTTAAAGATTCGTGACGCTCTGTTTAAAGAAAGGGATGATAATGTATGATATTCTAAGAGCGTTTCTGCGAAGAATTTCTTTTGGCTCGCACGACAGTTAAGACATTGGAATCAAATCGGAAGTACAGTATGCGGAGCTGCGAGAGAATTGATTGAATTTTTTTTTATTAATTGGAAGGGTTTAAAGATTCGTGACGCTCTGTTTAAAGAAAGGGATGATAATGTATGATATTCTAAGAGCGTTTCTGCGAAGAATTTCTTTTGTCTCGCACGACAGTTAAGATATTGGAATCAAATCGGAAGTACAGTATGCGGAGCTGCGAGAGAATTCATTGAATTTTTTTTATTAATTGGAAGGGTTTAAAGATTCGTGACGCTCTGTTTAAAGAAAGGGATGATAATGTATGATATTGTAACAGCGTTTCTGCGAAGAATTTCTTTTGTCTCGCACGACAGTTAAGACATTGCAATCAAATCGGAAGCGCGGTGCATTATACAGGAGGAATCGAGAGCGCGGCGGGCAGAGAGCGGAAGTTAAATTGAAAATGTCGAACGAACACTTTACCCAGGTTTCGTTTCCGCAGGGGAATGATGTAGGCCAATGAAAAGGTAATGGCTGCCTGGAATAACCTGAATCGGTTAATATCGTACATTCGTACGCCGGTAATCGCACGTTTAGCATAATTTCAATGAACGAACAAACGAATATCGGGGGAAACGAGAATGTAGAACGTGGAATGTAATTTGTTGATCGTAACAGTCGCAATTGATGAATTAAGTCGGGTCCCACGGAAATCGAAGGCTTAAAACCGAAGGTTAGGAGGTTCGAAGCAGGAAAAACGATGAGAACAGTCGCTAATTGAGGAATTAAGTCGGGGCCCACGGAAATCGAAGGTTAGGAGGTTCGAAGCAGGAAAAACGATGAGAATAGTCGCTAATTGAGGAATTAAGTCGGGGCCCACGGAAATCGAAGGCTTAAAATCGAAGGTTAGGAGGTTCGAAGCAGGAAAAACGATGAGACCTGTGAAAGAGCTACGGAAGTCGGAGGTCATCGGCACCGAACGCTGCCTGCGGATGATTTTTATCTCGAGGGGAATAAGGTTTCTCTTTGTCCTCCCCTTCCCCCCCTGCTCCTGCCCCCCCTTGCTTCCCCAGGCCGTGTTCGGCAACTATTTGTATTCGTTTCGGCTTCTCTTTCACTCCGCCCACGCCGGCGCGAACGTGAAAAGTATCGTAACGCCCGACAAATGAGTAAACCCGGAGAGAGTGATGACTATGGTCGTTGTTAATGGTGTCATATGGAAATCTGGCTGTGACGTCGACATCTTCAATCGGGCGTTCCTGAAGAGCCACACACTTTCGACCGTGCGCCCGAACGTTCCCCAACCGGACCGGCGTTCCACTTTAAATCTAAGAAAAATTATTCAGATTGTTGCGAGTCTTGGCATTTTTCGGTCTTTCGATTCTCCCTTTCAATCTTCATTGACCGAATCGGATTAAAGGCATGTTTATACATTGTGCGTACGAAGTATAATAATAAGTTTTCGGCGTACTCGTTCACCGTTGTTCACTCACTCGTTCACTTCTTTAAAAAAAACTAATCAAATTTCAATGAATTTTAACAGAAAAACATTGAGTTCAATTAGTTCGTTGCAAACAAAATTAAATATGACATGTGAAAGTTAGGTTTGTGAAAGCAGGAATAATCAATAATACACTTATTGAAGAAAGATAACAATATTGTTGCGTACGTTTATGTCTACGTTGTCAACGTAGAGAAAGTTTTCATGACGTCGAAGACTTGAATCTACATGTCTTGAAAAAGCCAGTTTTCGCGCCGGTTCGAAAACGTCTCTCTTTCGGACCGTGGTTCAGAACCGCCGTTCCACTTCGAACGTTCGCACATTTTCTAAGAGAAGACAATGCAAATGATCGAGTAACAGATGCGAAACTTCTGACATGCGAGCCGCCCTCGTTAGCGCGTCAATTCCCAGCGCAATTATCGTCAAATTGAGGTCCCTTCGAAGTATCCCGGATGATCGGCTCGTAAACTTTCTTGAAGATCTACTGGCTACGGAATGCGGCGGGACGGGAAGAACGGAATGTTTAAGAAAATAGAGACGTCCGATTGCGTCATCGACGAGCTGATCGAGACAATGACCTAACGCGGAGTGGGGTTAAAACCGACCCAGAAAGTGTAAAGCTTACTTTAAACCGATGTATTTTCTATCTATACCACTAAAACCTAATAATCGTAGCGTTTTTATTTAGCGCATGGTTTATTCTTTAAGTTGCATAAAATTGGATTAAAAATATCTTCTGAAACTTATGATTTTGTTAATAAATTAAAAACAGTGCTGCCGCCCAACCTGTTTAAAAATGATTGAATCCTGTATCCTTATATTATGGTGCAAACGCCGAATTATTATTAATAATACGAACTTTGACGAACGAGTTAAACGGGAATACTATTCAAACCATTGAATACTAACCAAAGGAAGATTTCTACCTTACAGTTGGTACAATGGTATATTCGACTAAATAAAGGCCTAGTGCGGATTTGTCCCGTGCACGGATTTACCTTACTGCACCTTACGCGGTTGAACTGCCGGTCCTTGCAACGTTTCGCTGCCGCTTGATGAGCATTTCGCCGAGGCAGCCCGGAATGTGGACGATCGAGACGATCGTGAGAAATCGGTCGCTCGCTCATTCACACACACAGGCGAACAGGTGGAAAGCCGCGTTTCCCTTCTGGGCACGCTCAGTTCCGTATTTCGTCCGGAACGCGCGACCGAAACTCGTCGAAAGGTCGTGTGCCAACAGCTTTTTTTCCCAACGGGACCGAAAATAGTAAAAGGTGAAACGCCATGTGAACGTTAGAGTGATTACGATGTTTCCCGTTGAGTTGGTTAACTGGCAATTGTGAACGTAAAACTTTTGACGCGTAGGCAATACGGCAGCTTGAATAAATTGTACATTCCCACTCTATGATTTTCCATAAAGTGAATTCGGGGAATGCGTGTTACTTTAATAAGGAAATAGACTACGATAAAGGTAGAAAATTATTGTAGGTACGTCTTCGTCAGAACTTTCTAAATATAAAAAAAGCGGTTCGTCGCCGAGTAATTTGACGCAGACTCCGACCAAAGAAGATTCGAAGCGATCACTTTCCGCTCAACGCCGCTTCTTTAACAATCGACCGAGAATATCGGCAATTAGCCGGTTGGAAGTGGCGCATTCGAGAGGTACGAAGCTGAGACAGAAGAAGAAGGCCGGGCCACTCGAATCGGGACGGGAATCAATTTCATCCGGGAATATGCAAAATGACCGATTAACGAGTCCCGCGTACTAACCTTCCGAATCCGGCTCTAATGGCTGTCTAAACCTACGTAGGTAACTAAATTGAAAGAAACATCGTCGCATGTGTAGAGCACGTCGTGCGTTAATGGAATCAAGTGGCAGTACATGTATCACGTAGGTAGCTGTTAATTAATCGATTAAAGTAGGTACATCGTAACACAAACGAGGAAGACCCATTTCATATCTAACTATATGCTGCTTACGAAACTAAAATATTCTTAATATAAATAACCTATATAATATGCTGTACTCTAAATTACTAAATATCAATTATTTTTAATAACATTCTAAATAACATTATATCAGCTTGGATCGAAATGAGAATCGGAGTGTCTCGAGAAAAATAAGTAAACGGCCACGTAAAAGTACAGGAAGCATAGATTAGAAGTGAACGAAATGTCAGATTCGAAATCCCTTGTAACTGGGAAAGGAGTCAAGTGAAGAATGGGAGTGTAGCCGGCAGTCGTCTAGGGTTAATTCGGAAGAGAGTGGCCGATGAGAAAGGAGTGGGAGCAAAGTGCAATAATCGGCCAGCTGAGAACGCTCGTTTCGGCCATCTGCCGTTTCATACGTTCCCCCCCGGAAGCCCCCGACCCTCCGAAAACTCGACCCGGATTCCGGATTTTCGACGGACAGCGTGCGCGCGCGCGCGCGCAACGGTCAGCTTTTAATTTCGAGACCGCGGGCGTGTATCGATACCTCGAATAACTCGCGGCCGGACAAAACGTTCCGAAACGCGAAACGTTCAGCCTTCTAAACGCAGTGGCGCACCTGCCGCTGACATTGGCTCATTTTCGAAACTGGTGTAGGCATTTGCAATTACGGGCGGATCGAACTTTGGGATTCCGATTTCGAGCACTGTGGCCGAAAATTTGAGCGATGCGCGGAAGCGAACCGCTTATTTTTAACTTTCGTTCCGATAGAATACAGTTAGCCGTTGAATTAGCCACAATTCTACTTTGAACGATTAGCTGTATATACGTGCTTTGTAATGCAATCAAAGTGCTAGTAATTGCGTAAACGACCTAAGAAAAAGTTTCAATTGATACGCCGTCTATTCCAACTTAGATCAGTTACGGTGACGAAATAAATATTTACGACATTTTTCATTAAACTATTAGCTGCCACGATCCCCATTTAGGGACTTTGAAATATACGTAATTTTACTGTTGCACGACCTTTCGTGCATATATATAAATTATCCAGTCAACAATTTCAAAAAAATAATTTAGCAGTTAACGGGTTAATATTCAGAATACACATCGACTTATGCGCTTTCAGGTTGAACGACCGAAATCGTTCGAAGGTACCAAAATTGGGGGACATTTGCATAAGATGTCCGCCCCACGATGTCGCGAGCGTCAGACTGGATTTGATGAATTTCGTGTCAGCGTGAGGAGCGCTTCCGCGGGTAGAAAATCAAGATGTAGGCCGGCGTGCGCGAAGCAGATGGCAACGATAACGATAACGTGACGCATGTCCGGAATTACGAGTAGTGCGTTTCGAGAGAACGTCATGGCGAGCGCGCGCATTAATTTCCAACGCACGCCCGCCGAATCGATTGTAAATTAATTTCGCCCTCCGAGAACGCCGAGCCAATTCCGCTGATGGAGAGAGAGAGAGAGAGAGAGGAGGGGGGAGAGAGACCTTCGCAGATTCGTTTTTGGATCGCGTGTCGTAAGATACTCGCGATGAGCGAGAGCTAATTAAGATTGCTTGTTTCACTCCTTACGGCGGCATTGTTCCGTTTTCGACGGCTTCTTGGGCAAGAAGATTGTTTCTACACCGGGACGTGTCCCGAAGGCGTGCCAGAGTTGGCATTTAATTGCGCGCGATGCTCCCTGAATAATATCGACGTTCCGTAATCCTTTCGAGGATTAAATGTTTCGTTCTGCCGTCTGATTGTGAGTAGACCGAAATGCATCTGCGATCGCTTTTGTACCGTGTTTGCTGCGACGCACCTTTACGTGTTATCGTTTCATCACGTTGTCGCTTGGGCGAAGTTCGTCGTTACTCTATTAACCCTCGCCGGGGCTGATACAGGGTCCATTCGGACCCAGGGTTTATGAAAAGTCGAACTTCGATAGTTGTCTCGAGCTTGTTCATCCTTTTCTCTTACTGGAGTAATGGAAGAAGAAGAGAGTATGTTTTTCGAAAAGATGCGAAGGTAATTTGCAATAATCATAAAATAAATAAATCGCATTCTATATGTGTGAAATATTATGAAGACGAATAAATATTGCTCATACACCAGAAGTGCATTAATTATTTTCCGAGTGGATAGTAATAATAATATTTTTTGTAAATCGCTATTTTATAAGCTGAAAAAATAAAGTATTAAATAGGAAAACTAATTTTCAATTACGACTACTGACAACTTCCCCGTATGGATCCGGATTCTGTATGTGCCATAGCGGCTGCTAGGCTATTCGCCGTGCGAGGGT
Organism: Anoplius nigerrimus; assembly: GCA_914767735.1. Taxonomy (NCBI): domain Eukaryota; kingdom Metazoa; phylum Arthropoda; class Insecta; order Hymenoptera; family Pompilidae; genus Anoplius; species Anoplius nigerrimus. The sequence goes on from OU612086.1 coordinate 2,593,693, forward strand.
TAAAATAAGTATCGATCAGTAATAAGTAAATTTCGATCCCCAGTAAAATGATTCACACAGATAGGCACTTTCGGGTAGTCCGACGCTGCCCAGAAGAAATCCAACTCATTATGCGGCCTATTTACAGATCCCATCACGTTCAAGGTACACACGTACAAATCACGTCATCGATTCGATTTGCTTACTTGCAAAAGATAGTTTCGCTTATGTTATAGATTGCCATTTTCTATGGACGACCGAGCTCGAGTCCGCGCGACTTCGAAGTACGTGCGTCGCAGTTAACGAGACGAGTATATCTCGGCGCGGTTTAGAAAGTGGCTGAAAAATTCGACACGATTGTTCGAACAACCGTTACCGCCTCCTCACGTTCCATTTTTTTTTTTTTTTGCCTTTGCCGAGCGCGCGCCGAGGAAGGATGCGCGACAAAAACGTGGGCCGAGAGCTACTTATTAGAGAAGAACGTAAATATCTATGGGTGCCTCGAGGGGATCGGTCGGCGACCGTCGGCCTTCATTCATAACTTCCGGTCAGCTCGGAGATCAAGGTCACGCCGAAAAGCGGGACAGCAATCGGTTAACTTTTTGTGGAACGCCTGGAGGAAGATTCTCTTCTCGAAACGGACTCGGCCAGCTTCGAGTCCACAACTGATATGATTCGATCTGTCGATCGACCAGCTCTCGATATCTCGTAAAATAACAATTATACGCGCAACAGTGTCGTGCATCATTCATGAGCGCTCTGCCGTAAATCAAAAGAGAAATTACGATGGAAATTGATGCATTTCGCGCGCAGTGAAAACTGCTTCCACTCGCATCGGCTGTTTCGATCGTTTTCACGGCAATTAGACGCTCTCCGTGGAGAGTATCTTTCGGATTTGAGGACTCGCGGATCGCTAGATCTTCTTTCGTGACCCGAAGAGGGCCGTCCAGCAGTTTCGGTTCGTGACGATTGTATCTATCATGCTCCCTCTCGTCACAATTAGCTCTTCGTGTTTTCTGACGTGATTCGTCGGGTTCCAGATTATTTCTGATGATCGATAACGTACCCGAAGGAATCCGCACGCGGTCCGAAGCGGTTTTTGCGCCGGGAACGATTTTCCGCACGGCCTAGAACGCGCGCGCCGACTTTCCTCCTCGAGCGTTTTCTCTGCCAATTTTAAATTCAGAATCTTCCGACGCCTTCGAGGGATCGCGAGCTTTCTCGCGGAGGGTGACCCGGAATGAATATTTCCCTGGCCGATGACGTGTATAATATCGAGTGTGTAACGGCATGTGCGCCGTGAGTGTATGGGATTCCCCGCTGGCGAGGCTTGCTTTCTATTTACGTTCGAAGGAAACGATATGGGAAGCCGAGTTCCCCTTGATCGATGCTGGACCGATGCAAAAATAATTGGGCCGTTCGTCATTCCGAGTTCGTCGGACGGCTGAGCCTGTCCGTTAAAATTAATGTTAGAAAATATTTAATCCTTCGAATAGAATGTTTTTCGTTACCAAAGCCATATATTCCGAACGTACCTATTTTCAGCGATAAATGGTAATTATAACGTTCGTTAAAACTTCGCTGCGGGATTAAGTGAAATTCGGGTTAAATGACCAATGAATATACATTAATTCTCGATGAATAAACAGAGGCAGGGCGATAAATAAGCAGGGTGAACATTTCTGATGAAGGCATAGTTTTCGATTTTATCGTTTTACTTTCATCGCATTAGTTGGGACAGGCAGTTGCTACTGTCGAGTCGAATCGAGTAGTTTCACATTGTTGATTAGCACTGAGTAAATTTCATCGATCATCGTCATGACCGCCACTCGGGAACGTAAATAGACAGACCATCGCGGGATTCCACGTGATCGGCGCAAATTCGAGGCTCAAATTTTCGCGTTCGCGTACAGTAATTCCACGATCGAGTAAATACTTTGAAGTACCCTCACACTTTTTCGTCTTCTCTCGTCACCGACTTCGACTATCGACTCAGCCCACATTCGTACGTTGTTTAAGGCGGTAGTCCGGTCTAGAGCGAGATTTTTGACGTCATTTTTGGGTGGGAATAACCTTTAAACCGTTGAAGTTGCCTCGATGAACTTTTACATATGTAATCATTGTTCCTTTGAGAATGTATTTAACATTAAAAAAAAATTATTTTAAACATTTTCATGTAGTTTTTTATTTTTTTTACAACATGGTCCGCCGAAGACCGCCTCAATCGGCACCAACTCTGGGTAATGTATGCATTTGAAAAAAAAATAGATATATATTCTCAATCTGTATGAGTATTTGAGCAATGGTAGCAGAATTAGTACTTAAAAAAATTTTGTTACAAAATGGCGGCCTGTTAAACTTTGATTGACGATATTTTATAAAATTTTCGGGTATTCGACGAGTTATAAAATGTGGGCAAAATTTTTGTTCGACTCAATTCTGCTACCAGTCCTCAGAAAGAGGCTATCAAAGGTATGTGCAAGATTTGTACTTGATCGGTCAATCGGTTATCCAGATATCGTTTGCGCCGATTTGAAGAACATAGTTCCGAGACAAACGCGTTCAAAGTTTCGATACCGTTATGCTACCTGAGCGCGCGGCTCGCTTATCATTTTTATTACTCTGCTAATTTCTGAAATATCATTAAACGGTTTTCACGACCGTATTAAGAAAGCTCTAAGGAATAATAAGATGGGAAAAAAAATCAATTTTGTCAAATTTCCAGATCAGACCTTAATAATCCAGACAGGCGCGTCCCGAATCTCTCGCAAAGAAGATTTGCGAGTCCGTCTGTGAATTTAGAAATTTCGCGGATCGTCGGAGAGCTTCGGCCGGCAAACGGAAAACTCGTCCTGCAATTTTCATCCTTCCGGTCCGTTTGCCGTACAGATTATGTCCGGCCGGAGAGCGCTCGCTCGCTGGCGCGCGCGCGCACACGGGCTACATATTTGCAAAGTTCCGCCGACGTTCCGCCGACGTTCTCGAATTCCGTAATCTATGGCCTACAATCGATAGACTTTACGATCCGCTCGCCGACATTGAAGTATGCAGTATGCGCAGCCCGGCAATGATAATGGGGCCAGTCGTTTGCGTCGGCAAGAGTGCACACGTTCTCTAACTGTGCACGACTCGCGGACAGTTTTGCCAATATGGCAGCCGGACAGTGCCGTAAGGGGGGGAGAGAAGGATCCGGATGGCATGTTCGAGCCATTGAGTTTGAAAGTGGCGTCAGCCTCTTGGGACGAGTTCGAGCAGTCAGTATTAATTATAATCAGATGAAATTCAATTTGCGATGGGATCGCTTAATTGCGATCGAGTTAATTGCAATGTTAATTGATCTAAGGTTTTTTTGGACAATTTTCCAGTTGCGCTGGAGTAGTGGAGATTGTATTGTCGATGAATGGTTGCATGATTACGTGGGATGATAAGGATATTTATTTAAAGTGACATGAGTCACTTTTTTGTTGTAGCAATTGAGAACGGTAGTTCGATCATTTCCGTGGGAAAATGTTTATATTGAGAGGAATATAAGTATCGAGAGGATATCAGAGTTAAAATAGCTGCCCGTAAACGTGGCGACTGTTTCTGAGTCATATTTTATAGACAGGTCAATAAGTTTTAAATGAGCTGGTAATCTCGAAAGCGGTCCGAGTAAAAATTGATACAAAAATAATTGTTCAGCCCACCCTGTATAGCCCGCTGCCATGGATCAAGGGATTACAGCTGTCCTTCCACTTTCGAGATCCCCGATGCAAGTATCCGGATTCAGAAACTGGGAGACTTATGCCACTTTCGAAATAAGTGACGTATCGCATCCGGCGCGATTTTTATCGCTTGCCGCCGATCCCGAAGCCGAATTTTACTCGCGCGAATGGACGCGAGAGCGTGAAACTGCGCGAGCCGTCGATAAAACTACCGTGCACGGTTATGCGCTCCGGTTCCGGAATACGTGATAGAAATTTTCGTCTCGCCGGAATAATATACGGCACGTCGCACGAACGATATTGTTCCAAATCCAATTTTCGCGGCTGCGCATAAATGCCGAACATCGCGTAAAGCTCGCGTCCGGAAATCGACGTTTAAAAAAGTTACCCTCCCACTACCGACGCTCCTTTCCGCGACTACGAGCCGAATTCGAAATGTGAGCAAACCAAATCAGCTCAACTTCTCGTCTGCTACTTTTATCTTCCGATCGCGCCTTCTCGATTTTGCTTGAAGTAAAACTTAGTATTACCATAAAGGAACCTTCAAATTACATAAATTTTGGGCAATTCAATTTTGTCATGTTACTGGACTTTTTATTATTTTACATTAATTCATCAATGACCGACTCTATACCCAGTTAGAACTGTGTTCAAAATATTCCCATACTCTTATCTTGCTCATCAGCCTAGGAGTACACCTACTCTCACTCCATCTAATGATCTTCCCAGCCAAGCCTAAAAACCTCAATTTCCTCAACTGTAAGGCAACAATATTCGCGGTCAGGCCGTTGCCGGCCGAGCGTCCATGAAGAATTGGCCGATTCGTCCGGAAATTCGAAAAGCCAGGTGAAGATTCACCAGGCCGGAAAAGTGTCAACGTAGATATAATTTGTTCCTGGACGTATTCTTTAAATTATTTGATCAATCACCGATTCTATACCTAGTTGAAACAATGTACAAGATTTTCCCATACTTTTATCCTGCTCATCAGTCTAGGAGTACATCACCTTCCCAGCCAAGCCTAAAAACCTCAATTACCTCAACTGTAAGGCAACAATATTTGCGGTCAGGCCGTTTCCGGCCGAGCGTCCATGAAGAATTGGCCGATTCGTTCGGAAATTCGTAAAGCCAGGTGAAGATTCACCAGGCCGGAAAAGTCTCAACGTAGATACGATTGTGGGCCGAAGTTTGCGGGCGTTCGTCGGGCTCGGAGGTCCGCGTCGAATTCCGTGCGACATCTTGCTCGACACGGATCGACGGAACGATCCGAAGTAACGGATCCTCCGGCCTCATCTCTGGATCCTCCTAGATCTCGGCAGGAGAGAGGGGAGGGGGGGGGGGAGGCCGAGAGAGCGGCAAGCCACCGGCGGATGTGGGTCAGTTCGTCATCGAAGTTCCTTCCGGGTCGCGTCTCCTCTATACAGGGTGCTCCGCAATTCCGGCCAACCGTCGCCGGTCCCGGAATTTCTTCGACAACGGGCGAAGCTCGTCGGGCGAACTTCGAACTCGCGCGGGTATACGAGCGGAAGCTGAATATTTCAACTGAAAATTGCTCGGGAACCGAAATCTTGCTTTCGGGCCGCGACACTTTCACGACAAGCTTCGGGAAATTGGATTAGTTACGATCTGCCGTTGATGGGTTAAAGGCTGCCGAGATTTTCGGAGATGTAAGTTCAGCGAACGATGAGAATTTGTTAAATGTCGGTAGAAGTGGTCTTAGTAATGCAATGTATAGAGAACTGGCGATTTAGCCAGAATTTATCGTAGCTTTGTTAAAAGTATACTTGCGCACGCTATTTTTATACAATAATTCATTCGTATTTTCCTCAACGAAACGAATCCAAAATGATATAACTCGACTCTCTTATATTTCCGTTATATTATTCATACTCAAGAAAAAGATAAATATTCCATAAATTTGAGAACAGAATGGAACGCTTTATAAATAAATGATTCCATCCTCCGATGACGGCGTAAATGGAATAAGTTAGAGGCTGCGCGCGTACCGTGAAAGGAGGGAAGATTTTCGAAAGTTCGCCAGCCCGAAGGTGCCTGCTGGAAAATGCGTGTTTGATTTCTGTGACGCGCGTTGAATCATCGTTCGAGGCCGCCGGTAGGGATTATGGAATGTTCGATGTCGCTACGTACGTGTATGCGTGGCCTCCCATTCTGTTACACACTTTTTCCCTCCGCCTCACTTACGATGCCAGCCTCGGCACGAACGCCGCGACTTTTTCGCGGTAAAACTTTCTATTGTCATACGCAGGCGACATTCGAACGTCACGACTCGGAACACTTTCGTGAGAAGAGGTCGGACTCAAAGTCTATACTGGGTGCTCATAATACGTGGGACTCGGGAGGAGGCCAGAGGAAGATAATGAAAAAAGTTCATATAGACGCGTGTAATATCTAACTTTGTTTCGAGGCAATAAACAATTTTGCGGACGGGAAGATAAAATCTTACATTTAACGCTTATCTAACTTTGTCTGATTTTATATGAATGCCTTATTATTTGCTACGCGTTTTCCTTGAACACATGAGGTCTTTGCGCTGGACGCTTCGTAATGCGAGGTTCGCCTCGAGAGTGGATCAGGGACACGAAAGTAATGAAGAAAGTTCATGCAACCCTGTATGTATGTACCTCATTTAAATCCATCACAGAGTTAGATCCACTTGTGCGGTTTCATAATCCGCGCAAAACGTTTGCATCAATTTTTACATTCCTCTCCCCTACTTACCCAATCGAATGCGAAACATTACGAAACACCCTGTACATCGTGACCGAATAACTCTGCCCGCCTTCAAGAATCACCGAGGCTGAAGAACTCTTCCCAAAGTTTCACGCCCGCGTCCAGCCGAGCAAAATGTTAATGTAACACAAAAGCTACGCTAACCTCCTCGGATGATCCCAATCTTAATCATCCGCGATTAAAAGACGATCGTTCTCATTGCAAGATAATTCGTCTACGTTCGAACCTCTTAAAAAGTTGCTCTCAGCTCATCTTCGCTAATCTCCGGTCCAGAAAGATTCTCAAGCTCGAATAACTTTTCGACTCGCTCGCCAAATTTCTCATCATCCGGCTCGGGATGAGCCGAGAACGAGAAGAGTATAAGAAAGGATCGCGATGGGGTCAGAACTATGCGGCCGTTCCCACGTAACGAGTTGCGTGCGATAAATTGACCGTGAACCGTTCGCCGCTGCAATTTTTCCAGTTAGCAGCCTCGTTGTGAAATGATTACAATGCGGCGAGATTGTTTAACCCGACCGTTTGCGCGCGCGCGCGCGCGCGCACCTCGCTAACCCGTTAGCATTAGGCTGGCAGTTTTCCAAAAGTTTCTTCTGCCACCTCTGCAACATGTGCGCTCTCTGCGGTCTATTAAATTTATGATCCGACCGGGGACTTTATGACGCGTACAGTTTACTTTCTAATGGCTGCAATGCGCGCAGTTTATAATTTATAAACATTGCGCGCGGCGGTTGGCTCGTTATCAATGGGTGCTTTCCAGATTCTTGCCGGCGGTATCGAAATTGCACGCGAAGCTACGCGTGAAACCGCGCGCGTGTGGAGGAACAGTTCATTAACGAAAGAATGTTAAGCGCCCATAAACGATACGTAACGTCGGGTGCCACTAATTACAGAGTTAGTGTAGCTGCCGTTGCTAATTGCCGATGCTAGCCGTGCACGGGACGCGCTTGCTGGCGAATTAAAAGTTAATCGACTGAATTGCATGCGTTTATGACCTTTCGTTATTAAGATTGAACATCGAACGTTGCACGATTAAATCTGGGAAATGCAGGTGGGGTTAATATTGTTTCTCGTTGTTATCCGGATTTATTTACTTCGCTATTCTTTATCTATGAGAAATAAAACTAATGTTTGGAGTCATTGTGAAGAGTAGAGGTGAAGAAGTCTACCGACACAATGACAAACGCTTACACATTCCCAGTATTAAGATCTCACCCTGAGTTTACGTTGCATCGTCACATTTGCAAAACGCGGCATCGATAAATAATGTTTTCGTTGTTCTCTTAATTTACTTACCTATCCTTTTATCACTCTACGAGAACCATAGCTAATATCCAGAATCATCATGTACGTTACAGTGAAGAAGTCCACCGACACAATGACGAATACTTACACATTCCCAGTATTAAGATCTCACCCTGAGTTTACGTTGCATCGTCACATTTGCAAAACGCAGCATCGATAAATAACAAGGTACAGCGCGTCTATGTTTCTCGTTGTCTATCTCTCCATCTATTTACATATCCATCCTTCATCACTGCGCCTTCTCTCTCTCTCTCTCTCTCTCTCTCTCTCTCTCACTCGCAGGCCTGGTCTCCCCATCCTCCTCCACATTTCTCCAGCCAGCCAACCTACCACCGCTATCACCACACCCTTTCTCCGCATCCGTCTCTGCCCCCCCCCTCCCTCCCCCCTCCCTCCCCCCTCCCTCGTTGCATTATTCATACGACGGGATACACCCTAAATTCGAAGGCTTCCCAAAGGATGTAACCGTCGGTAATTTCGGCCTGGAACCTCGGTTCTTCGACCCTGCGCGAGCCACGAGAATGCAACCGTCGTTGGCCCCGCAAAAAAGCGCAGTCTGCAGTCCCGCCGCCCTTCCCCCCCCCCCCCCCCCGTGCCATCCCTTCGCCCACCCTCATTCTCGAGGATTCCACGATCGGAGAGCACTTTCGAAATTGAACGGCAACCTCGACGGGCGCGAAAGAGAAGAGACGCGGGCAGGAGACGACGAGAGACTCGCGGTAGGACAAAAAGAGAGGACAGGAGGGACGGAGGAGGATCACTAGCGAATAGGAGGCACGATCCTAAAAATTGCAGATTTTACCTTATCCACTCGTTACTTTCATACCACTTTCACCGCTCGGCTCTTACTCGCTTTCATTTGCTCCACTCTCACTGCGGACACGTACGATTTAATCGGGGCTGTCTATTTTTTTCTTCCTCCACCATCGGCTCGCTCCAGTTCTCGGTGTAATTCGAAAATTCTGTTTTCGGACGGATTCGATTGGCACCGGATAAATTCCTATCGCGTCCCGTGGCCTTGAGCGGTGTGGCGTCGCGATTGGACAATGGTGATGTGGGCATATTTGACGATTTGACAATTTTTTGCAAATTTTAAGCGGACGCAGCTCTTAGAATTCTTCTATATATTTTTCGTTCATCAGATAAACTCCGCGTTTAAAATGAGTTGTCGGAACTGCGGGCGAATACTTGCCCGTTTTCAAAAGCACCTCCGGTACGTTTCACTCCCTTTCAGGGAGTCGAGAAAGAAGGGGTGGCAGACTTCGAGGAAAAGTGAAAAATTCAAAGTTTAGCTCTCCTCAGCGTCAGTTACCGTTACACTTAGTTAATAAATAATTTTCATTATTCCACGCTTTAATGGGGAAAAGCTGAGGCTGAGGTATTCGATTGAGAATATTAAATAATTTTTATTATATTCTTCGATTGATTTGCACTGTGACGTCGGGCTCGATGCTAGATGAAAGCGGGGTTATCTGAAAGAGCGATGTCCGCGAGATCCGCGAAATACGATCCGCGCCGAGGAATGGAAATAACTCGAACGAACGCGAACGGACGCGAACGAACGTTAATTCAAATAAATGCGATGGCCGATCGTCGGACCGTTAACATTTGCGCGTTCCGTGATTTGCGCATCGCGGCGGGTGGTAGGCTGACGATTATTTCGTGGAGGGGTTGCTACGGTGGGGAAGGGTGCCGAAAGAGGGGTTGGCCACGGTTGGGTAAGGGATGAAATATCTCGACGGTGTTGTAACAAGAACGATAACGGATGAGCTCGACCGGAATAAGATGGAACGGGGTAAGAATGGGAACGATCTACGACGAATGGGGTGGAAGGGGAGTGGGGGCGGAAGAAGCTTGATGGAAGGGAGGATAGGAGTCGAGAAGTCGATGGAATCAATTGCGAAATCTTAAGGGAAGGGAAAAAGTTTGGATATGAAGATTCTTATACCTGACTCGAAGAGAGAGAGAGACCATAAAGATGCCTGAGATAGATAAGCACGTTAACAAAATTATGTAATAGGGGTTGAAATTCATCGACGACGACGGAGAACAAAAATAGGTTCGATAAAAGGAAGAACTGAAGATGAGTGTTCCAATTTTTAATATGAAATTTCCCCTTCTATGGAACGACAGGGAGAAGTGTGACAATATTCAAGATAAATGTGTACGCTGAAAAAATGAAATAGTACCAGAAAATTGACGATGACCCTCGAAACAGGTACCGGAGCGGCAAAATCGATTGAACGAATCGAAGGAATGAAGAGAGCGCTCAACTTTCGGGGCATGAAGATTTTCCATTTGACCGGACCGAAAAAAGCGTGAGGATTCCTCGCGCTGATAAATGCGCGGCGTTAACAAAGTGGCATAATAGGACTTGAAATACATCGGCGACGATTCTAAGCGGGAACAAGAAGCGAGGGCCGTGTAAGAAAGGGCCGACCGGTGAATACGGGGGGTGGGGGGGAGGGGTAAGAATAAGTGGAGGAGGATGAGAGGAACGAAAGGAACGGAAGGCGGGGTACGAAGAGGGCGCGAAGGAGGGTGAGGAGGGGCAGAACTATAAGAGTAAGGAAAAGAAACGAAAACGTCCTGACAATTCGTAGATCCCAAAGCCGACCGCGCCTCATGAATAACGTAGGAGGGCGCATTAGAATATTCCCGGTGCCGGTATAACGAGTAAGGAGACATAACTTCCATTGTTATTCCACCTCTTAATGCCGCGGAATTCTAGCTTGGAGTAACGTCAACGCTCGGCGGCAGTAGAGGGAGGCGGAGGGGGAAGGGGTGGCGGAACATTAAAGGCGGTAACGTCTACCCGGTCGAAATTAAACTTCTGCACTGCTTTCTTCCGTTTTTCTCATTCTCCTCATCGGGTCGGAAGACTTGTGCGCGCGCGCGCGCGACCCGAATTCCTTTGTGTCGAAAGTGGCGTCGGTCACCTTTCTTCGAAATCGTTGAGGCGGCTTTTAGGATAATTGCGATCGCTGGGTGATCATGAAATTTTGTAAGAATTTTCATGGTTGCGTGTTCGAAATTACTCTTGTATAATTGGCGGAGATTTCATAGAACGATAAAAATGCTTAGATTAACCCATTAACTGCCAATTTTTTTTTAAAGCTTTGGCCGGATGAGTCACATATATGCACAAAGTGTAACAGTATAATTATATAAAATCTGAAATCCCTAAATGAGGATCGTGGCAGCTAACGGATTAAAGATAAATATAAGAACATGTTCGGTATGGTCTCAGAACTACCCCCATCGCGGCAGTTATTCAAAAAACTGAGAACAGAAATTCGCAGAAAGATGGGAAAGCGAACGTTAAAGATGTGATGCCTCGCCATCGAAATTAAACTTCCGCGACATACTGTTTTCTCCTCCCCCATCCCCCGCCTCGAACGCGCCGTGAAAAATCGACTACCTTTTAATATTTTTGCCGCCGGATGCAGCGCAATAAAGCGCGAAGCGCGACGTGTATCACGTCGCTATAAATTGGAGGAATCTTTTTTTGCTCCCCTTTTCGACATTCGAGCCCCGTGGACGACTTTATTGGGAATCGCATGGCCGAAAATTCGGTTTTTCAGGCGATAAGTCAGCGCGGAGGATGCCTAACCGTTTCGTATCCAATTTCCGGCCCTGGGCAGAAAGTATTTTTTCGTCCGGACGGTCCGACGATAAAAACGGGAGCTCGAACGGATGAAAATGGCCGGGGCCAAAGATTGGTGGTGAAAATCGCGCCAGTCCGGATATTCAAATGGGTAGCGCGCGCGCGCTCGTTGGCGGGAAATATCCAGTCTCATCTGGCGGATGTCCGGCCGGCGGCGGGTGTTTTTCAATTTCCGCGCGACGACGGAGTTTCAATTATAAGGCGAGGATCACTCGATCCGCTCTGTGTCAAGCAAGTCCGATGTACTGATCTCTTTTTAGCGAGCTCCGATTCGACAACATTTTCTCTCGGACGGTCCGCGTCAAAAGTGTCGAGTATCGACACCATTTTAATCCAATCGCTAAATTTTTATTTTTTTATTTTTTGGCCCTGCAAGTTATATATATGGACAAAAAGTTGTGTAACGGTATGATTATGTAAATTTAAAAATCCCCAGATGCCCATCGTGGCAGCTATGAGTTAATATTAGAAACAACATACGTAAAAGTTGCATCATGGTGTCGATACGTTATATGCAGCATCGGTATCGCACGTGACATCCGTATGATTTCGGTATCTGATAAATGTATTTGCGGACAGCAAATATTGCTTTAGGTGCTAACCTTTTTTCGAATATCGCAATTTTCCGCAACATTTTACGCTCCGGCCAGAAGTTCCGTGTCAAACGTACGCGAGCGCGTTATCGACATACGAATTTAATGTTAACAAAATACGCATGCGTGTTTACCTAACCCCCCCGAGCGGTATTGCATTATTGTTATCACCGTAGGGCACATGAAACGATAAAAAAAAAGAGCAATATATTTACGCAACTCAAACATTATTCTATTGACGCGTCAAACGCAGAACCGACATCTATATTATTTCACTACGAAATTAATATATTTGCGTATCTCAAATATTGATACATAAACCCTTTTTCGCAAATCAGAATCTACCGCAATATTTCCAAATGTCCCACAGTCCCGTGCAGTATATAAATACAATCCTGTACATGATTCTACTCTGTGAACCGAAAGTCTGGCTATCGTCATAAAATATAAGTATATAACAGTCACCGCTTATCGCCAAAAGCAGTGACTCGATTGCAGAAAATTTTCGAAAAAGATGCAGAGATCCGTCCCGATATATCCCATTCGCAAGTCAACCATTTCCATCTGTCAAATATTCTTTTCTCCCCGCTCCTATTATTATCGCCTTACTCGCATCCCACTGACAGCGCGATTCGATCTGTTGCAGATATAGACGGCCGCTAAAAAAATACACTTGATGCGCTGAGGATGCGCCGTGATTCGTACAACGGTGGGCTTGCCTGCGCCGTTGTGTGGGTGTCATCGACCTGCCTTATCCTCCTCTCGCTCTCGTCATCGATCATCGCCGCAGGTACGTTTCTCCGACTCGCCCTCCTGCCCGTCATCTCCGTTCCTGCGCCGCCACTTCGCGATCCGCCATTTTTTTTAACCGATCGAACCTCACCTCGAACGTCACGGAACGAGCCGTTTATTTTCAACTCTTTTCAGACCAATTACGTTTGGACGTAGGTTGTCGTACTGTTCGGAATTAATTTCCGCCGGGCGAGCAATGGTATACGGTAACTTTCTTTTTACCGTTTGAAGTATTATCTTTGAATCTTAAAAAAACGAGAATGCCTAATTTCACTTAAACGCAATTTGTAAAATACTATTACGAATTTTACGAAATATCTCCGAAGACTGTCAATTTCTTTACGTTCGCGATGCAACTGACACGCTACGGCGTCTTTTTTCATTGGATGACGAGACAGAGGCGGCTCTGGTTATTCTAGATTAATTTCACAGGTATACAGATATATTATTTTACATTAGAATATCTCAAAGTGGTAGAAGCACCGTATTGGTTCGTGAATACCTTCCTTAGCCGTTTCTGTTCTTTCGTAGAAAGTGCAAGCTGTTATATCCTAAATGGAGATTAAGATACGACAAATAGACTATTGGTTTAGTATAGTTCTTTGCTGCGGTGGCTAAGAGCAGACATGCGACCGGAAGGGTAAATACGCTTTGGTGGTGGAGAGTAGACATATGACTGCAAAGCGTTGAAGCGCCAGTTCAAAGATTTTCGATTAACGCGTAAGGAATTACAAGCCCACTATATTCGTTGGCAGTAGGGAACCAATTCGACTATTTCTATCGATACGCTCACGTATGTGGTCCGTATATCTCATTGTCGAGAGTCCGCCGATGAAAAAGGAAGTTTCGCAACAAGGCCCTTTCAAGATTCCTCCCTGGCACGCGTTAACCTTGTTCTCCCCCGGAGGAGGAACCCCTGTTGTTCGCCCGAGCGTAATGATGGGTGCCGAATCATTGAAAGAGCGGCCATTAGCAATCAATGGCGTTCGTCGAAGGCTCGTTCGAGGGGGGTTGAGTCAGTCTGGCAAGCTCGGAGAGCCGAAAGAGGGAAGCAAACTCTTACCTTCTTATTCCGACTCCCTCGCTTCCTTCCATTCTGTCCCTTATTCTCTCTCGCGCCGTCTTTATCTGTCCATCTGTTTCGTACGGCCTTTCTTACTCTTTCTTACTCTTTCTTACTCTTTCTGCCTCTCTCTCTCACTCCTCTACTTCTTTCTTTGAACGTACGTGCATCTGCATACAATAGGACGACGCGGACGTGATCGCGTTTCGGAAATCGCTGGAGGGTCGTCCTTGACGTCTTGCGGCGTAGAAAAGACTGGCCGGAGGTAGGGAGGGTGGGGAGGGTGGGGAGGGGGAGAAAGAAGGAAAGTTAAGAGCGCGGCGGGAGGGAAGTTGAGGGTCGGAACTCGTTTCAGGCGTCTGCCACCCCCCTGCAACTGGTTCCCTGCCGAAAACTTACGGCAGCTTCGCGGGCGTCGATCGGATGCCGGAAGCTTTTTAATCTTCCATGTCGCGAGACGCATTCTGCTGGCCGAACCGAGAGTGTCGAGCGGTGAAAATTTGATGGCCGTCGGATCGTACCCGTAACTCCGGCAAATGGCCGATCCTTCTGTCGTTAGAGAATTTATGGTTGGCCGATTGCTGAGTTGCTAATTCTCGCCGGTAGGCGCCGTTTAATGGTGCCGATAACGGATAATGGCGGAATTCTTACGGTCCGGGTGTGTGCTCGACCAGCTGCGCTTTTGTAGTTCTCGTAATGGACTTAGATCTCACATTATTACATCGGGATAATATGTAATTGTCGCTTATGCGACTGGATAATTATAATAATAATAATAATTTGTTAACCTTGGCAACAAATAAAAATACATTTACATTAGTACGGTAATATGGTACTGAAATAGTTGAACATGATATAAGTAAGTGTTAGTCTGCATATAGTCTATAAAGCTGATTAATTAACTCAGTTTTGTATATAACAAAGAGGTCGATCGTTGAACCGCGACTATTGGCTAGAGAGCAAATTCGTGGAATAGTTGTGTTAGCGATAAACTTCTTCTTAAAAAGGACTATATTAAAAAAAGTAATATTATTATATTAATTTTGTCTCTTGTGAGGCACCAATCTATTTCACTGAAAGTTATCTTTCCCATTCTTCAAATTTTGCATTGGTTCTGTTTCAATATTTATATTGCTCTATTTATATAGACGTTACCCCCTTTAATCTCAGACTCTACTACTTTCTGAATTTCTCCATTTCCTTACCCTAAATCAAGTCTGACACGTCTCACGATCGTCACACATTCAGATTTTGCATTCATTCTGTTTCAATATTTTTATCACTTTATCTATATTGACGTTACCCCCCTTAAATCTCAGACTCTACTAAACTTTCTGAATTTCTCCATTTCCTTACCCTAAACCAAGTCTGACACGTCTTACGATCGTCACACATTCAGATTTTGCATTGATTCTGTTTCAATATTTTTATCGCTTCATCCATATAGACGTTACCTCCTTAAATCTCAGACTCTACTAAACTCTCTGAATTTCCCCATTTCCTTACCCTATATCAAGTTTGACAAGCCTCACGATCGTCACGCATTCCAGAACTGAGCGGAAACAGTATTCTCAGCGGAACTACCTTCGCCGGAAAATTGCTTTTCCGATCATTCGATTTTCATAAGGCCCTCGTTCCGACCTCCGGAATCGTCCGCAGTACGCTGACATGTCGCACCTTTGACGCGGCCATTACATTGGCCCGCATAAAGGACCTACTCAGCGCCCCGGTCTCGTAACCCCG
The DNA here is from genome assembly GCA_914767735.1 of Anoplius nigerrimus. Taxonomy (NCBI): domain Eukaryota; kingdom Metazoa; phylum Arthropoda; class Insecta; order Hymenoptera; family Pompilidae; genus Anoplius; species Anoplius nigerrimus. The sequence goes on from OU612086.1 coordinate 2,609,287, forward strand.
CCTGGCAGAGTTGTAACGCGAAGTGTAATACGCTCGCCGCCAAGTTTATCCGTCGCAAAGTGCGTCGTAACTTGGCTGCGCATCCAATATGGAATCCATGCCCGCCGAGTTGGACTCGCGGACAGATCAAAGTGGGCCTGTTCCTCTCAGCCGGATATTGTACGAAGTTGCGGGAGGGGAAGCAGTGGGAGGAGAGGACAAATGGCGGGGGAGGGGGGGGGGGGAGGGGAGAGGCAAGCTTTTCCTCCTAAACAAATGGCGATGGGCCGTTTAAGGCAAAATTTCACTCCGCGTAAGGGAAAACAGGAGCGCCGGTATGCATATTGCAAGAAAAGGAACTTTCTCGAATACATCGGTATCGGACATGGCCGCCGTCGGTGCCCGACAGCCATTGGCCGACTCGAATGTCGAGAGTGGTGAGTGCAGCCTGGAAGCTGAGAAGAAGATGTAAAGTGACTGTTCCCTTTGACCGGTGCGAATCGATCCTTGACGCTGTGCACACTCGGCCACTGACCTTGGCGCGAATAATAGGCGACGATCGACGTCTCTCTTAATTGGACCCACCATCTTCTTCCTCTTAAGCCCGAATCGCACGACTCCCGGGGTCGAATAGGAAGAAGTTGGAATGCCTTAAGGACAAGATTGTTTATCCAATCGACTCCGTTCCGTCTATCCGACCCAACCACTCCACTTTCCAAGTTCCCCGACGTCTGAGAATTTGCAGAGGGACAAAAATCGTTCGGACTCTCCGTCATCGAAAATTAGCCAACCAAAATTCCTGCCCCCACCCTCCGTCTTAAATCGAGAGTCCACCCGGAATTCTAGGTAAATCCAAAAATTTCGCTTCGCCCGAAGTCAGCCCCGCTTCTACGGGCGGCGTCGGTTCGCTTCCGGCTTTACATCCGCTTTTCCCCACCGCGCGTTTCCGGACACTCCTCGCTCTCTTATGCCCCACCCCACTTCCTCCCCAGTCGGCACTTTACATTTCCAGTCATCCCAGCGTCCTCGGCTGTCTTTTGCCGCGTCCGTCCGGCATATTCTTCGAGCTTCTCCTTTTTTCGCGTGTCACGTCCATTCGCGTCTCTCCACTTGTTTGACATTCAACCCCCCCCCCCCCCCTCCCCCGCCCGCCCACGGTCAGTCTTCCCTCCCTCACCGTCCCAGTCCTCACTCCTCGTCATCCACCTCCGCCAGTTTCGTTCCGTCCGAAACTCTCGCAGCTCGTGGACGTTAATGCATTTCCGGCCACGGACACGCACGCCGGACAGAGAGCGGTGCACGCGGGCACGCGTGGACGCCAGAAGTGTCCTGCGTACATCTAATTACGTCGATATGATTGAATCTGCCAGCGCACTGCCGTCTCGCCTCTGCGGCACGTGCGTTTAACAGATTGCCCGCTCGCCGTTTCGTAGCGTCGGACGTTTCATTACGGACTGTGACGGGAAAAAAGTTCCTAGGCGCCTAGTCTGTGCGCGTGTATGTGTGTGTGTGTGTGTGTGGCTGCGAGTGAGAGGATGGCCGGATATTCAATTACGTCCGTCAAAACTGTTTCTGGCGAGGGATGCGTAAATGGGTGGAGGATTGCAGGGACGAGTTTGTTGCGGAGTCAATGTCGAAAGATGTTGAGAGATTAGGATAGGATAATGAAGGAAGTCGTTGGAATCGGACGCGCTTCATTGCGGATAAATAAGAAATCTGATATCGATTGATATCGGTGGATCTGTTGGCTTGGCAAGAAAGTACTTTCGGTCTTGATAAAAAAAAAAAAAAAAAAACACATACCGCTGTGTGTGCGGCCGCGAGTGCGAGGATTTATATATGTCTTGTTTCAACCCTGTGTTTATTTGTCTTCAGTTTAAATTTACAAAGCCCTTGCTATGGTTGAAATTTCCTGTATTTTTCAATAGTCCTGTAACACGTTTAAAAATTTTATAGACTCCCGCGAAGGACACTCTCGAAAGGTGTCGAAACATGTGGAGGAAATTGAAAAACACATGAAATTTCAGCCATAACAAGGGCTTTGTAAATTTAAACCAAAGACAGATAAGGTATTTGATATCGATTGATATCGGTGGACCTGTTGGGTTGGCAAGTAAAGTACCTTCGGCTTCGAGAAGTAAATACCGCTGCAATTATTGTTGAGACCTACTAGCGTCATAGTAGATTCCCCTTGACACTTGATATTAGTCTACATAAAAATAAGAGTTTCATATTATATGAAAAAGAGCGAAATAACTTTCTTGCCAGCCTGAAGCCCGAAATGCAAAATGCCCCGAATCGATTCGTGAAACTTACATTCGGTGCAATTAAACGATTGGACTCGTTTATACGTTATCGCGACTTAGAGGCCATTCCGAACGATGAGCGGAATCGCGGAGCGACTGGAAATGCGCATTCATTGGGATGAAAATGATCGTTCGGGGCATGTATTACTGACCGGCCGCCGTGCGTTATTGACTCTGGCATGGGAATCGGACCGGAGCCGATATTTATTGCGAGGACCCGTTTATCCCGCTGTAACACATCGGGAATCGATTACCGTTGGGAACCCTTTCCACCACCTCACCTCACCCCCCCGCACCCTCTTCTCACCCTCCGCTGAACTCGCTCTGTCGACCGGCAATTTAACTTCGTAATTAACGTCTCGTTAAGTGCGTCATTTACCCGCCTATATAGCGCTTGCCTGGCTCACCGCCATGTAATCCGCGGTAAATAATTAACCGACCGACGTTTGAGAGGATGTCGAAACATCCGAATTCCGACGATGCTAAGCGAACGGAGCCCCGCGCGCGCAGAGCGGGCCGGGCCCGACGAAACGGAAACGGTGCAATTGATAAGCGACGGATGAAGGACGTACGAATTTCGATCGGGGGGCGATGGCCCTTTGTGCCGGATTATAGGACGATGTAATATAAAGCTGACGGGAACAGCGATCAGGCTGCCGGAATTAATATACGGCAGGGTGTATGGGAGGAGAAATATACGGGGCGGGACAGGTTGCAAATTTCGTACGAAATGCAAGAGTGGGATATTCTAGGCCAACGAATCAGACATTTTTCTTTCTTGTCAAGATTATCGTAACACGCGAAGAAAGTGTCCCGGGATCTAGTAGAGTGTATGTACTGGAGTTGAGAAAAGACGAAAAAAATTTGTATGCGACGTTAGACTGAATACCTACCTATGTGTCATATAAGCGGATTAATGAAAAGTACGTTTTAATTTTTATCGTTGCAGAATTCTTCGCTACGACTTAGGAAACTTGTTGCTTAAGTCGTACCGATTTAAGTTTTTAAAGATTTAGTTTATTCTATGTGAAAACATAGATTTTCTAATATTAACCCAAGTTTTGAATAATACATTTAATTTCTATTTACGTGATATATCCTAAGTTTTATACGACTCTTCGCTTAGGGGGACGATTTGTGCAACCTTACCCGTACGTTAACCAACATATCCAGTGTTAAAATATGCTGTTTGAATTTCGATCAGTATGACTAATTGAGATTCCCAGCGTCTTTCGCCCTGGCGACATTTCTTCGGAGGAATAGATGATGAATAAAGAAATGAGTGGAAGTCGGCCTAACGCAGCATTTCGCGACGCTTCGCGCAAGGTAGGGGGAACTCGCTGCATTTATTTACGCCCGCCTTTCGGCTCGTACGTGTTCCAACCGGGCAGGCGTGGAACGTTCCTTTTGGCCCGCAGGAGTTTTTCGTAAAAGTTGAGCGAAACTTGTGCCGGGCCAGCATCCGATTACCCGAATTTCTGGTCCGCCGACCGTGTCCGTCGGCTGCTCTGCCAGACGCTCGCAGACACTCTCTACTTTATTATTTCATTTATCGGCCGCGTCCGTGCGAACCGCCTAAACGTACCTAACGTTCTTTGCCCTTTGCGTAGCGCAAAGTTCATCCGAATTCACGATACCCTTCCCAGGGAAATCTACACGAAATACTGAGTAGAAAATGTTGACATTGCTTTCACTCGTTATCTCCGTTTGTGGATTTGGAAATTTATATAATTATACTGTTACACGACCGTTTGTACATATATACAGCTTAAATAGAAAAAAATTTCAAAAAATAAATATAGCAGGTACTTAATGGGTTATTACGCGTGCATTTAGATGAAATTATGTTGGAGACTGATAGATGTTACTTTTACATATATCTATGTTTTGTTTCAACCCTGTAATGTTACTTTTTAGGTATAAGCATATATAGGTATAGGTATAAGGTAATGTCATAGTAAATGTAATGATAGTCTTGAAACGAGATATGAACTGGAGAAATAGCCTTCAGCGTGCAACGATCTATTTCGAGATTGGCAATTTAATTTCGACTCTCTGTTCCATGCAAATTCGCCCCCATCCTCCTTAGGCCGCCATTTCGAAAACGTCCTGTACGCAAAAGACCGCATCGTAACGACGCGAGTCGTCGGCCGGGCAGTTACTCATTTTTAACCTCTTTCTGATTACATCTCCGAGGAACATAAACGCGGTTAGCACTTTAGCATTAGGTTCCCTTTGAGCGGGCCCCTGCAATTATCTCGGCAATTTTCATTCTTTCGAAAAAAAAAACACGTAATAACCTCCGCAAGAGACCTTGCCCAGTCCTACAGCGTTAAAGCGCAAAACAATTGCTGTTCTCAAACAATTTTCAACGCTCTCCTGCCATAGGATCACGCCCGACAAAAACGCACCCCCATCCCCGCTTCCGACACACCCGGTAGGATAATCCCTTCCGACAATTCTAATCCCGCGCCGAATTTTTCCAACCCGCGCCAGTCGCATCGAATTATCCGCGAGCGTTCTCGAAGAAGCTGAATTTCGCTTGTCAGCCGATGCGTCCATCAGCCACCCCCCCCCCCCCCCGCAGGGCTGGAACAGGGACGCTGAGGGAGCGAAGGGTTGGCCCCAGAGGGGTTGGTCGGGGGTTGAACTATATAAACTCCGCATAAACTGACACGTCCGACACAATTCCCGCGGAAAACAAGCGCGACAACTCGAGAACCGGTACCGTTGTCGCAAATCCTCGTAAACCGGGAAGAATGATCCTTCGCGTCCGACAGAAGACATCCCTTCATCCCCCTCCATCCACCCCCCCCCTCCCCTCCCCAAACCCGTCGTCCCGTAACGGCGGTGGGAAAGAAAAGCCAGCCATAAATATGTCGCGGAGTGTCGGGGGCTGTTTTCTTGCCCGGGCGCTGGCGTTCATATAATTTATGAACTTCATGAATAACAGCGGAACAGAGAGTTTCGTCGGCTCCCGTCATTGGTCCCGCAGATTATTCGTATCGCGCGATAACGCTGGCCGTCCCTAGCGCACTCGCGGATTAACAACTTTGTCATCCGGACTGAACGCGGCGTTACGCTCGCTTTTTTCTCATTAGGAAAACTGTAATCTGTGCAAATGCGAGAGCTGTCTTGCCACGTCGGTGTGGCCTCTGGGTGTGTCGGTCGGTCCGGGGTGGGGTCAGTGACCCGATGCCGGTCGCGTTATACTTATATTACGGGAGAGTATGTCGGTGAACTGCTGGAAATTGAGTCTCTCGAGTAAACAGCGCATTTTCACTGATTATTGCGATTGAAGATGAGAGACGGTCCCGTTCCGCCGGGCAGGAAGTAGCAGGATACTTGGTGGTACTAATCTTTCTGATGCATGGCCGAAAGTTGTTCAGAGACGATCAGATGCGTATACGTTGAGTCGCGTGTAATTGGTTCTCATTTGCTCGGGCAAGCAACAATTGCGAGAGGATCGCGCTGCCGACCGTGTAGATGTTCCGTGCCGGTGGATTTTTTTTCAAATATTCATATATGTTTCTTCTCGGAAACATTTGCACTCTCGTTCGTGTGTTGTTTAGACGGACGAGAACGCGCTAACGCTACCGACGATTTATGAACATTTCCTGTTCACTTTCCAGTAACATTAAACAGTCATCACGCCGAATGGAAAATTTTCCAAAAATATCCAATCCTTGTTTCTAAGTATGCACTCTCGTTTATGTGCCCTTGACACGGCCGAGAACGTGCTAACGGTACCGACGATTTATGAACATTTCCTGTTCACCTTCCAATAACATTAGACAGTCCTCGACATAAAATCGAAAACATCCACCGCGCCGCGAATGCGAAATTTTCCAAAAATCAATCCTTGTTACCGCTTTGACGAATAGTACCGGCGCCCATATTACAATTCTCGGCTTTGCGCTGAATTTTCAATGGACCACTCGGTAAACTGATTTCATTTGCGCTTTGCCGAAGACTCGACAGCGGTCGAATAGGAAATGGCGGCCGGGCGCGCGTCGTTAAGGTCGTCGAATTGCAAAAGGCAGAAGTAGAAATCGCGTTACGCGGGGCTGGCAAAGTGGCCTGTTACATCAATCACCGGAATTACCGCATTGGAAAGCGCCGGGATCCCGGTTCGACGCGAAAACCGGTGCATCGAATTATTCGCGCCGCGGAATATTCGCGGAATGCTCGCCGATGCGCGAAACGTTTCGCGCTCGATCCCCAAATTTCCTGCCAGGAAGTGTCGACGTCGGCTGGCAACGGGTGTCGTAAGCGATTCGGGAAAGAAGTCTACCGACTCGCGTCGAATTTTGAACCCCGTTGCCTGACTTCCTGTTCGAATCATGAACTCTCGCGCAGCTCGCGTTGCAAAAGGAAACTGCAATAAGTTCCGAACGAATTAAAACTAATTGGCGCGGCCGACGCTTCTAAGATTTCTTGTGCAAGAGTATGAGTAATCCGTGGAAATTGTGTTAGCTGTATAATTATTTGTGTTTGTCGTTGTCTATATGGAAGCATTTTTTTATTTGTTGTCTGAGTATTTAAGATAACAGGAATCATACGCCATAGGGCCGACAAAATATCGATTTTTTTACCATTTTTTCACTATTTTCTCACCTTTACTTCATATGGGATAGGGTAGTTATAAACCCATTTCAAGATCAACCATTTTTTTTGCGTTTTTTCGCGGTTCTGAAGGATCTATCACCTTTTAATAGGTCGAAATAGTCCCATAGCGCCCTCCGTTGCAATATTATAAGCATAAGGCAGTCAGACACGCTCAAAAAAGGAGCTAACATGGGCCTTTATCGAGCAATATCCCTAAAAAGTCATTGAGCTGGTTCTACTGTCTTTAAATAGGTGTAATTTAGACCAAGGTACCCTTCCTTGACCGCCCAATGTCGTATTATAAAGATAAGCCACTCAAGCATATATTAAATAGGAGCTAAAATGCACCTTTGCCCTCCAAAACTCCAAAAATACCGCGTATAATTCATAATTTCGATGTAAAGGCGTAACGTGAAGTGAAATAGCGTAACATAATCCAAAATAATGTCAAAGCATGCAAAGAGTCTCGTTAATCCACAGGAAACAACGTAGAAATCGAAAACAAAGATTTTCCGAACATTCGAAAGGTGGAATCGTGTTTCGGCAGGGTCAAATTATGCCAAAAAGTATTCTTCATTAGCGCCCAATTTCACTTACAACTTATTCGTCACGACGCCAGTTTCCGGCGAAATCGTATCGCAAGAGAAATTGCGCTCCTCAAACCCGTCAAAACTAATTGGCGCGACCGACGATTCTTACCCAGCCAATCCGTTATCCACCCCTTTTTCTCCTTATCTATTAAAATTCCACCGCGGAGCGCCGAAACTAATTGGCAACGGCCTGCCAGCCCTTACGCAAGACAATCAATCGCCATTCTTTTTCGCACATTACCCCACCCCATCCCGAGTAACGTTCGACGCACCGTCGAAACTAATTGGCACGAGAGACAATTACCGACCGGAATGCGGCTTTTTCTCGAAAAGTCACCGACCCGCTCATTAACATACTCTCCCGACGCATTATTCGGCCGACGTCACATTTTCCATCCTTTTTCTCCCTCATCTCTTGCCACCTCCGCACCTTTCTTTCCCTCCCTCCCTCCCTCCCTCCCTCCCTCCCCCCCTGCATCGACCGACGACGCTGCGGAATGTTCGCGAGGCCTTCGGGGAAAAACGACGACGTCTCAAATGGACGGCAAAACTTTCTAGCGAAAGTGCGACTGGAAAACTGGGCGAGGAACGTGTCGCATGTCGATCGCGTCTTCCAGAGGCCGAAGAATGGCGAGGCACGAAACATTTTTCACTTCCTGCCTTCCCGCCGACTGTCGATACGGGACGGATACGCAGGCTCAATGCCCTCTAGACCGGTTTTTTTTTTTTTTTAAACATTTTTGTTCTGTCGGTTACACTCCGACCGACGCGCGACTTTGCGTGCGAACGAACGGCGTGGAGTGAAAATGCGGATAAATCGAATCTGGGTCTCGCGGATGATACGGATGTGACGTCATGCGGTCGGAAAACAAATTATTTCTTAACTCGTTATGTCAGTCGCCAATTGACTAGAGGAAGTAAAGACTGGAGGAAAAGGTAACGGTAAAAGGCATTGTTCAGTTAATACATTGATTTTTAAGTTTCATTTTTATATATGAACTCGTGCGAATGAACGGAGTGAAGTGAAATGCCGATAAATCAATCTGGGTCTCGCGGATGATACGGATGTGACGTCACGCGGTCGGAGAACAAATTATTTCTTAACTTGTTATGTCAGTCGCCATAGATTAGCTCGAGGAAGTAAAGACTGGAGGAAAAAGTAACGGTATGCTTAGATTTCTAAAAAACGTTATTCAGTCGATACATTGATTTTCGAGATTTATTTTTATATACGAACGGCGTGGAGTGAAATCCCGATAAATCAATCTGGGTCTCGAGGATGATACGGATGTGACGTCACGCGGTTGGAGAACAGATTATTTCTTAACTTGTTATGTCAGTCGCCGATTGACCGCATAGATTAGTTCCAGGAAGTAAAGAGCGGAGGAAAAGGTAACGGTATGCTTAGATTTCTAAAAAACGTTATTCAGTCGGTACATTGATTGTCGAGATTCATTTTTATATGCGAGCGCGTGCGACTGAACGGGATGGAGAGAAAAGCCGATAAATCAATCTGGGTCTCGCGGATGATACGGATGTGATGTCATGCGGTTAGAGAAGAAATTATTTTTTAGCCTATTATGTGAGTTGCCGATTGGCTGCATCGATTTACTCCGGTGAACTCAAGATAGAGGAAAAGGAGGGAAACGTGTATCTAGACGTCGAAAGGACATAACTCAATCGATGAATATTGACTTTCAATATTCATTATCCAATGAATTTTAAGTTAACTTACTGATAATCCTGTGACTATTATTTATGATCTGTGTTTGAACAGTATTTTTTAATAGATTGCCCGAGATCTATTCTAATACTAAACAAATTTTTGCTAAAAAGAAATAAGCGCTGTGTTCATAGATTGTTAAAAAATTCAAGACGTGCAATTACGTATTCTAAGCATTCACCTCTCCTAGCAGATAATCTATTCGAGGAATTAAACTGGGTGCTATTTCGAAAACGCGCAACGAAAGACTTGTAAATACACCTGTCAGACCTGACGCAACACTTTGTCAACGTAAAACGGAGTGAGTACGTTCCTACGGTAAGCGAGGATGCACGGAATACAATCTGCAATTTCGAATGCAGTTACCGAGTGGTCTCGATGTTTGGCGAAAGTCTCGCGGCGGAGAAATTAATTCGTAGAACCGGACAAAATTCATCCTCGGGCATCGACCGTTGTCGTCGCAGTCGCAGAAACCGTTTGAGGAAGAGGGAAACGGCCGAGTTCAATTCAGATTCGCGGTCACGCGAACCTCCTTTTCGTCGAATCTTCGAGGATTATCTCCCGAGCCAAACTGTAAAAACTGCCTCACAACGGAAACGACCCTCCGCTAGCCGAACGGCGAACAATTTCCCATAACTTTAACACTAGACCGACCAACCGGGTCAAAGTTACTTCTTCTACCGGTCGTCCGCGATAACTTTGTAATTTGCCACACCCTCATATTCCGAGATTGCGGTCAGTACTCAATGAAATAAACGCTGTGCCCCAGAATTTTCAGTGCGAGCTATGGCATTATATTCCAGAACTAGAAATGTCGCATGGCCAACGAGCCACAAGTGGTTTATGGAAAAATGATAGCAGAAGCTATATCAGTATTTTCAAATACTGGAGCTCAAAGTTGAAATTAGTTCCGAAGTACTTTCCTATAGACTGCTTATATAATTTTTTCATGAACATTTTAATAGATCAGTAATGTTTCCTTACTTCTGCCCATAGAATATAATGACGAAGATTTCAATTAAAAATGGTCAGAAGTTCTACTAACAATCCTGTTAATCTCTCAAACTTTGCTATAGACTGCTTACATAATTTTGTTTGAACATTTTTATAGATCAGTATTGTTTCCTTACTTCTGCATATAGGATACAATAACAAACTAAAGATTTCAATTAAAAATTGTCAGAAGTCTCTACTAACAATCCTGTTAATCCCTCAAACGTTCTTGCAACGTACCCAGGAACTTCAATGTAGCCTACGACAGGCCATTGCGCTCGCAGAACGAAGCGCCGCCGGTCTCAATGAATAATTATTCGAAACAATTCGAACAATACTCCAAGATCGCGTGACTCGATAATCAGAGCCATTAATCGAGGCCCGGCGAGTCTTTTCCCTTTTGGGGCCCCCGCGATTTCCGGGTCGGACTTTTGTTTCGCCATTCCCGTGATCCCTGCCTCGAACCGTGCCGGGAACAAGCTGCGAAGACGATACGCCGACAGGAACTATCCTTCACGACTATCTTCCGAGCCCCAGACACCGTAATTATTTCCCGCGAGAGAGCGTCGCGTGACCCGATAATCTCGAGAGTCTAATCGACTGCTGCGAGGCCTTGTTTACTCTTACGTCGACAACTTAATTCGTACCCTCGCCCTTTAATCGATCACGGCGCAACTCGACAATCCGACGCAATTGCACGTGGCAACACGTGGAAAGGGTTCATTCGTCATTCGACGATTCGATTGCGCGTAGGATTGTCTAGGATGCTAAACTTGACCTACACTGTCGTTTAGAAAGCGTACTTCAAGCCGACAGTCACTTCAACATTTCAACATTTACTCATGCAACGTATGGACCGTGCACTTTGAAAGTACTGTAAGTCCATTGAAAAAGAAATTAACAGCTTACTCCGCGTTAATCATAAATTATATATCTCATCTTTTTTTAAATGCGGACTTACACCACTCTCAAAACAAACGGTCCATATAGGTACTTAGCGTTGAATACTCCCAATAAAATAATATATCCCATCCAACCATACAAAATCACAGTTAACCATCCCATTACATGAAGACCGTATACTAGACGTCCGAGTCGATCGATTTCGACCACCCGAACCCAGGCTTACACCGTGCCGTTAGCAATACGCATTTTGCACATCCATGACCCAATATATATCTCGAGGCCGCGGGCCTGCCCAAAGTTCCGAGTTGCGCAAAGTTGCTCGTTAGGCCGTTAACCTGGTCAGCCGGAAGTCTGCTCGTCGGCCGATTCCCTAAACGTTTTCTTTTCTCCTCTCCGTCATCGTCCCCCTCCCCCCAACCCCCCGTCCCCCGTTCCCACCGCCCTCCTCTGCCCCGGTGGCAGTTTAAGTCTTCTTCCGTGCCTGCCGGGGCGCCGCCCACGGGCGCGAATGGGAGCTTCGAGTGTCTGAGTCAGGCACTTTGCAGCCTCGAAGAAGCGAGGAAACGTGCCTCGAGCACACCGTATACGCCGATGCACGTTAGGTAACCGTAGCAGTAAGCGCGGCAAAGTGTGGCAGTAGGATGCGGAGAACCGTTAGCTCCCGACTCGAGGCTATTTTTATTATTATCATTATCGTCGCCCGGCCCGCGGGCCGCTACGCTTCGCAACGAGAGCCGGGAACGGCCAGGAAAGTATCGATGTAAATGAGCCAGGCTCCTCAGGATGTGGGTGGACGAATCGTGGAACCGATTCGGTGATTCGGGATTCCAATATTGCGGGCGCAGCGTTTGTCGGAGAAATCGGACGTTACGGTTTCTTACTGGGACGGTCCGTGGGAGCGGATTGGCGGTGGAGTATGTGGAGTAGAGTTATGTTTTGCGGAGATGTAAGCAGATGTGGAGATTGAATAGGGGGGGGATCGGAGTGTCAACTTCCGATCTCGTCGATAGAAGCTCAACTGTGCTGATTCTATCTAGATGTAAACAGCAATAAAATAGTGTATCCTTAGTATGAACAAATTATACCGTATCTGTAGAGGTATATCTAGATCTTCAAATTGAAATCAAGTATTAAATTAGTTAAAACATTCGATCTGCAATCAACTTCTAGGTCTTAAAAGTAGCTTACAAATAAAAAAGGACTATTAAAACATTATTAAATAACATTACCTATTACTGACACAGCTGAGAAATACTGTGTATCTCAAATCGATAAAGGTACTTTACACAGCCACAGTCAAACGTCCACCCAAAAATCCAGTCCCAAGCCAGTGAAGATAACCTGTCAACTGCAAATTCTTCCACGTACACTTAAACTAAAGAAACAAACTATTCAATTATTTTACAGAGCCATCCCTGCGTTTCGTCGGTCGATGTCCGAGTTACGCCGAGCAGAGCATCTGTCCGTCCCGTTCGCCAGGATGTAAGAAGGACTTCGAGTGCGGGACGCCAGGCGAGCGTTGCTGCGAGACAGCCTGCGGCCGAAGATGTGTCCTCGGCGAGATGTCCGGCTGCGAGCAGCTTGCCTTGGCAGCCACCAGAAGGTCCAGAGCTCTGGGAGCCCGAGGACCGCCTCAGTTCGTGCCGAGATGCAACAACGTCACCGGCGAATTCGAGGAGGTCCAGTGCGACCCGCAGAAGAAGAGCTGCTGGTGCGTCGACCGGATGGGAGAGGAACGTCCTGGAACGAGGGCACCCAGCAAGGATCAGGTGGACTGCAAGAATCCGAGGACCTGTCCGGCCCACACCTGCCGCATGCTTTGCCCCACGGGATTCAAGGTAATTTTCGACGGTAGGACGTTCGGGATGTAGGTCGGACACTGGGACGGGACAAGATAGAGCCCGCTGGCCTTTGAAGGACTTCCCTCGTCTGAAATGAAATTTTGTCCGACTTCCCATTTTCAAAGCGCCGGACTCATCGATTTTAATTAAACTGTTCCGCGCTTCCATCGATTCCGACAATTATTCCGCCTCGCGGCCGGTGAATTAATTTAAATTTGATTTATTTTGCCGTACCTTCAAGTGGCTCGAGTTGGTTTAATTGAACAATGCCGGACTGGTGCGTAGTTCCGAATTGAACGCATTCGCTCGGATGAGCCTGAGTTTGGATATGGAAAGCGGAAATGTCAGTAGTCGTTGGTTGAATTAACTTACTTCGTTTTGCCATACCTACGCAACCTTAGAGACTATACAAGTTATTGTCAACATGATCCTACTAACATATCGCGATATTTGGAATTAAAAATTAAAACATTGCATCATATAGAAAAATCTGCCAACTGCCAACCTATACCAACGATAAATCTTTTGAACGGTTGGACCCAATTCTTCAGATGGACCTGAAATCCGGCTGTCCAAGGTGTGAATGTCGAGACCCTTGCAGCGGCGTGACGTGTCCCGGTCCCAATCAAACCTGCGAGCTGGTCGACGTGTCCTGCGCTCGTCCACCCTGTCCTCCGGTTCCGCGATGCAGGAAAGCGAAGTCTCTTTCCACGATCTGTCCAGCCGGCGAGCCCCTTCAGATCACGGACTCGATCCGGCCATTCCTGTGCGGCGACACGCCCGGCAAGCCGTCCTGCCCGCCGATGTACAGATGCACGGTGGAGCCCAGACAGGAATACGGCGTCTGCTGTCCGTCGACGATAGACATGAAGAGACCGGGCGCGTGCCCCGCGGACGAGCCGATGGTCTGCACCGCCTCCTGTCAACACGATCTCGAGTGTCCGGGGCCGCAGAAGTGTTGCAGGAGCGAGAAATGCGGCGGCGGCGGCGTTTGCACCGCCCCCCAGGGCCTGAGCGCCTGCAGGAGGGATCGCATGTTGGCGGAGATGCTCAGCGTTTCCGAGAGGCAGGGCAGAGGATACATTCCGCAGTGCACGGAAGGTCGGTTAACCCGCCTCGCCACTCTGTTCCAGCCGATTCGCTTCCTACTCTTCTCCACACTCTGCTCGCAATCTTCTCTGCCTGCGATAAGAGCTATTCGTTCGAAACTTTCAATTTTAAATCACAATTCTATGTGTAACGTATTTATCTCCACATTCTGTTCGTAATCTTCTATGCCTGCAATAAGAGCTATTTATCCGAAACTTTCAATTTTACATCACAATTTTATGTGTAACGTATTTTTCTCCACAGTCTGCTCGCAATCTTCTCTGCCTCGCAATAAAAGCTATTCGTTCGAAACTTTTAATTTTAAACTACAATTTTAGATGTAACGTATTTTTCTCCACACTCTGTTCACAATCTTCTCTTCCTGCAGTAAGAGTTATTCATTCGAAACTTTTAGTTTAAAAATTATCAATTTTTGTGTAACTTATTGATGCGAATCAGTTGGGGCCTACAAAAATGAGTATATGATTATCATCATACATATATGGACCGTTTATTTTGCAAGTGGTGTAAGTCTGTTTAAAACAAAATTTAATATCTCCTAAATACACTGTTTACACCACGTTAATCATAAATTATTTACCTCATTTTTTTTAAATATGGTGGTATATATCCATTTAAAAAAAAACTAAAATATCAGATAAATAAACCGTTTACACCACGTTAAGCAAAAATTATATACCTCATTTATTTTTTAAATATAGACACACCACCAAATAAACGGCTCATATAATTGAATTTATTGATGTCTAAATTTCAATCTCAACTTTCTGTTTAATTTTGTTATACTTTTTATATTATGGGAATGGGGTATGAGCTTGACTGTTTGACGTAACGTAATACACGTTGCAGATGGTAATTACGAGTCGAGGCAATGTTCGAGGAACAGTTTGGTCTGCTGGTGCGTGGACGAGGACGGCCGAAAGATATCAGGTTCCATGGGACCGGCCGAAAAAGTGGACTGCAAGTCGGTGGCCAAGGGGGCGAGGTCCTTGGCACCGTCCTGCGCGCCCCAACAATGTGCTCAAGTCTGTCAATACGGTTTTAAGACGGACATGACCGGCTGTCCCACTTGCGAGTGCGACAATCCTTGCGAAGGGTAAGGATTTGAAATAAAATTTCAGTGTCCGATTTAAATTCGGCCAATGTCGTAATGAACGCTGAGCAGGATCAATGAACAAGGTTCTATTTCCTCAGCTTTCCTTGCCCAGCCGGACAAGAGTGCTCGCTGAAGAGCGAGGAGGGATGTCCCGATTTCCTCTGTCCGACCAGGCCGGAATGCAGACCGAAAAAGACCTACAAGAGTCCTTGCGTGTATGGCGCCCCTTTAAGCGACGAGGAGGGTAACGCCGTAACTTGCTTGACAAACGACACCTGTCCCTACGATCACGAATGCACGGCAGTTTCCGAGGCGGGCCAGTCGGTCTGCTGTTTGAGCAGATCAACGGCTGTGAAATCCTTCACGAGTAAGTAGTACAATGATCACCTGGACGTACCATTAAAAAATAATACCTTCAAGTATTTAATTAACCCAGCTATAATCTAACAACCTATGTTTTTCACACAGTGTACAAGTACAATAATCACCTGGACGTACCATTAAAAAATTATACCTTCAAGTATCTAATTAACCCAGCTATAACCTAACAATCTATCCATTTTACACAGTGTGCGAGTATCTACGAGACTTCAACGACCGTATGGAAGGAACCCGCGAGGGTATGTCCTTGGCCGTCGCCTCACCGCAATGCCAACCTGACGGCACCTACAAGCCACTCCAATGCCACAACAACGTCTGCTCCTGCGTGAACGAACGCGGCGTCACCCTGAAGAGCAACGTGGACCGCGACGCCGACTGTGAACAAATAAAGACCCTCCAACGTATCTGCGATCCCCTAACCTGCGACCTTGCCTGCCCGTACGGCTACGACCTCAACTCGGCAGGGTGTGAACAATGTCAGTGCCACGACCCGTGCAAGGACGTCACCTGCGGCACCCACCAGAGCTGCACTATGGTGGACGTGAACTGTGGCCCAGGACAGTACTGTCCTCCGGTTCCAGCCTGCCTGGCAGCGAAGGCTGGCCAATGCCCTTACCTGGTGCCAAGCTCCTCCAGCTGCGAGCTGGAGTGCAGCAGCGACCAGGAATGCTCGGGCGATGACAAATGCTGCTCCACTGGCTGCGGCACGCAATGTGTCACGCCCGTGATGGCCACCGCGTGCCAGCACGCGAGGGCAGTCGCCGAACACGCGGCCAGAGAGTCCGGGGAGCCAGCCAGAAGAACTTACATCCCACGCTGTGACGCCAACGGCGCCTTCGAGCCGGTTCAATGTCTGAACGGCATGTGTTGGTGCGTCGATGAAGAAGGAAGGGAGGCAGCGGGCACCAGAGTTCTAGAAGGCGTCGTTCCAAGGTGCAGTACGCCTGTGAGATGTCCTGAAATCGATTGTAAATTAGAGTGTTCTGAGGGCTATGACTTGAATCCTGAGACCGGATGTCCCACCTGCTCGTGCAGAGATCCTTGCAAGAGCGTTACCTGTAGAGGTGAGAATGAGGCTTGCAGGATGGTGGAGGTCGCTTGCAGTGTCAGGCCTTGTCCTCCGGTTCCGGTCTGCTTGCCGAAGAAGGATAATCCTTGTCCCAACGGTTCGCCGCTGTTGGATCAGGATGGGTCGCCAGCAACTTGTGGTCCTCATGGCAGACATTGTCCATCGACGCATAAGTGTGAACTTTCGCCCCTGGATGAATATGCAGTTTGCTGTCCGAAGCCTAGGGACGTTTGCTTTGAACCAAGGAGGAACATACCTTGCCCGATCGGGATGAACGACACTGAACGATGGTTCTTCGACCCGGAACGGAACGAGTGCCGTAGGAAGAATGAATGTTCGCTTGGACACAATGACTTTACCAGCAAATTGGTCTGCGACACTGTTTGTCCAGTTCTGTCCCAATGCGAGAGATTGAGGGAGAAGAACCTGAAGACGTCGCAGAGACTGATGCAGCCAACGTTCTTACCCAGATGCAACCCTGACACAGGATCGTGGGAACCGGTTCAATGCCTGGAACACGTGGGCGTCTGTTGGTGCGTGAACAGGAAGGGTCAGCCTGTCAAAGGATCGCTGACCAGAGGTCCAGAGCCAAAATGTAACTTCAGACAGGCCAGAGGCAGAGGAAGTCGAGGTCAAGCAGTCGAAGTTGATCGGGAGATTCAGGCGATAATGGAAGACACGCTCGAGTTGATGAGCTTGGAGACTGATGAGAAGAAGCTGAAGAAGGTACTGGGGACCAGGTGTCAGGCGATGAAGGACCTGGGCCACGTGCCGACCATTTGCGACAGGGAAGGAAGATTCGAGCCGATGCAATGTGCTGGGGACACCTGTTGGTGCGTGGACGAGGCTGGAAATCAATTGGTCGGATCCGAACCTTTCCTCAAGGGAACCAATGTATGCTGTAAGTATACAACGTAAAGTGTTCAATAATGTATAATTGCACAAATAACAGCTAACCGTACAACACAAATTTGCCAATAATAAAAAAGATTGATTGTGCACATTTTCATTATGATGTATTAACTCTTTCAGTGCCAACTCCAGTAGAAGCGGTGGAAGTAACTTTAAGATTCCCTGGAAGATTTTTGCCGTCTGATGAGGCCCGCTTCAAAACCGTGGCCGAGACTTTCCTTCGCGAGCTGGGAGCCACCATAAAAGGTGGGATAAGTGCAGAAATTGGGCAAGACTCCGCTATCCTCGGATTCGAAGTGATCGGTCCTAACAAGGTCGACATAGCATTTCACCTTGAAGAACTTACCAGAATTCAGCAGTTGACGATGCTTGGCTCGCTGGCGGATGAGACCACCTCGAGATTCACTCATCGATCGGCGCCAATTGCGACGCAAAGTCGGATCGTCGCTTTGGAGCAGAGAGAAATTTTGACGGAACTCGAGGCGCCTGTTTATCAAACGGCGACGCTAGTTTTGGCAGCTGCCAGCGCGTTCGTCATCAGCAGTCTTCTCATCTTGCTCATGTTGTATCGGAAAAAGGTACGGCACTAGTTTTAACAAAAGAAAACTGATATAGTCGACTACTGTTAATAGCCAGAATTAGCTTAATTTTCAACTATTGATCATAAATCAATATAATTACAATATATCATTGTCATGTCAATTGTTCAAATTCTACATTTTATGTATTTGGCTTGTTTCTTTAGTAGCGAATATTCCCAATTTAAATGAATTAGAAAATATGCTATCGTATTATAAATTATTTGAATTTTGTAACGTTCCGTTATGAATATTTGGCTAAATAGCTAATTACAAGTTGAATTTGATTCCAGATTAAAATGAAGGACCCGACGAAGGCCCTGCCGATAGACCAACACTTTCTCGCTTACAGTCAGCCCCCGGTGTACGTAATCTCGGGGATGGAAAAAGATGAGAAGGAGAAGGAGGCAGCAGTTCAAACACACGACATCGTTCGCAGCCAGGAGAACATCGTCGGCGCTTGAACTACAACCTTCGAACTGTAGCGAACGACTTCGATTAATTCTCGCTTCTTAGATCCGTCGCGAGTCGATATCGCGATCATTCGGATCACCCCTCATACCTTTCATTTCCACTATATTTATTCTTTGCATGAGATTCATCGCGACCTCGTAGAACCCGCCGGTAGACCGAAGAAAAATTCCTGCCCGGCACTTCCCCATTCCTTCGTCGTAGGTCAACGACGGACAACGGTCACCTCGGAAAGAAATTTAGTACGGCGATCCAAGATCGACATGGAAGTTAACCGTTGTCCGTCGTCCCTTCGACAGAGAGTCTGACTTTGGCTGACACTTTATCGCGATCGGATACGCGCTGTGCAAAAATCGGTAAGGCTAGGTAGCTTACCGCATCTAACGTTCGTTAACGTTACCACTATTTTTATCGCTTCCGCTATGATTATATCTGGGAAAATCCCACTTGCAAGTCGAGTGTTATTAGCCGTAGGTATCGCCTTCCTACGTAGTGAGAGTGTCCTTGAGACTGACTCATCGATACCGGAAGTGCCGGGGCGCGCCGAGGATGGGATTCGGTCCATCGTCGAGGAGGCGTATTTCTTTCGTAGAACGAATTCGATATTCTCTCGCGGGTCTCCCCTTCATCAATTTGCGTGGGAAAAGTCGGCTAACGCGGGCACGTCCTCCCTGGAAACATTTAGTACGATTATCGTCGTGAACAGAGTCGAGGACGTCGTCGCGTTGGCGATTATTATGGGTGTACATATTAGATTCGTACTGTGTTTGTTTATTTATATAGACCAATAAAGAATCGAAAATTGTCTTGTTCACCTGGTTGCTATTCGTTCCTACCTGTTCCAAAATTAATTTAGCATACAGAATTCTATGAAAAATATTTTGGTTATATATAAATAGTTATATAACCTAAAGAGTGCGATGCAACAAATTCGTATATGGAAAATGTATCATGGAACTGGGTAAAAGAATTTCTTGATGCATCAAGGCCGATGACTGTACGTTGTAATTGTTGCTCAATGACAGGTATAATAAATACGGATTGCATTCTCAAGTAATTGAAGGGCATCGTTAGAAATTATGTGCTTCTTACCTGAGTCCGTTGCGAAGGCGAATTCCTCTTCAAATACATTTCAAATGGCGGGACTTCTCTGCAGAGTGCGCCACAGTCCACTCTTCTGGTCCATTCGAATTCGTGCCAGTGTCTTCGCGCTGTTTCGCGCCGATCGAGACTACTTGTCGATATTTCCCCAATATTCCGACGAACGTCCGACGCCACATCGATTTTCAGAGATGGGTGAGTCATATTTCACGTTTTAACCGAATCGATGATGTCAGACAACTGCAGATCGTGTCGGATGTGCAACGTTGTGCAACGTTTTCATCGCGTTGCCAATCAGACTACCCTTTACATTTACGAAGCTGATAAATTACTGACATTGTAAACAAATTTTATCGCTACTAGTTAACGATGAATCTTGGACATTGTTTGCAAAATTACGGTGACTGATAATTTTCTATACCAACATGTGTAAATGGGAATACGTTGCATTCGAGTCATTGGAATGTTGTTGCATTTAACGAAGAATTTTGAATCTCTAGTATTTATTCAACTGTTTCTAAGTAAGTTGAGGTGTTTGTACTTACGATGCACGATGACAGGGCACTGAAATCTTGATAATTTGCGACGATGAACACGGAAATTGTAACGATTATAAGTTTTGCACTACACCGCACTCGTTAAATCAAACTATCGAACTATCGAATCAGGGAGTATCGAAAACTAGAGTGTTCGCAACCCAGTCCTTTCAGCAACAATGTTTCGACCAATCAGAGTGACCCGCGAATGGGGCGCTTTGGTGGCGCTTTCGAAAATGTCCCTCCACTTCCAAAATTGAAATTGCCCACCTCGTAATCTCGTTTACATAGGTTTGCCGACGATTTAATCTGCTCGAGAAAAGCCGTTAAAGAGAGGGATCCGTATTTCGCTCGCAGAACCAAATATTCATGTCAGCCACGCCAAAAATATGCACCGCAGTCTAATTTTACCGCTGATCAATACCTTACAATACCTCCAAACAGGCTTTCTTACATAAAAGCTGAACGCGAGGTAAGCGCCCTAAGTGCAACTTTGAACCGACGCCATCCTCCAAATCAACCTTCTCACTTTCAGAAATTGCAATTTGAAGAAACCGCATCATTCCGCGCCAATCCGAAAAGACTTTTCCCAAAGAACAAACATAGATCCTTCAGCAGCGTCTCTTCCCGCCAACCTACACTCGACCTGAGAACCAGACATCCACATCGGTATCCGTTCCTCCAAATCCGTTCGCACATCCTCAGCGCGGTGCCAGGCCTCTCCCAGGAAAAAACGTATCCGAATTAGACGTCGTTTCGCGGTCAAGCGGCGCGCGTGAGAACGCCGCCTGAGCTTTCGGCGGAAACGCACGAGCCGCGCCGAGCAGCGGGTTCGAGAACTGGAGAGAATCGCGTCGCCCTTTAGGCGAAGCGCGAGTGACCAATCGAGCGGGTTCGGGTCGGTGGGGCAGTCCAGGGCCGAGAACGCGTAGCCAGCCAAGAAAAAGTACGCGACGAGAGGAAAGCTCGTCCGCCCGCTGCTCCGTCGTTCCCGTCATCCTCGAGGTGGAGTCCGCCGTCGGATCCGCGCCAAGGTCGTCGTGAACGTCCCCGTGAGCGTTCCCGTGAACGTCGTGAACCGTCGTCGGGCACGTCGTCCGCCTCCTGCCCCGAAGGGCATACAGCGTCGAGGATCCTCGCGCGCAGGAGCGGAGGGGGCCTCGAGATAAGAAAAGAGAGGAGCTTAATGGCTCTGAGAACGGTGGGACGAGTCGGAGCATTCTCCGTCATCGGGTCATCGGCGTCCGCGTCTCGGTCCGGCCTCGCGCTCGTCTCGCATGACCGCACCGATGACAGGACCCGCTCTTGGGCGCCCAGGTCGTCGCTGATCCCGCTTCCGTTTCCGTTTCTGTTATGTGCGAACGCGAAGCGAGCCGAGTGTTTATAACTGCACGGTGCTCGTGGCGGTGACGAAGGGAAAGGGAAAGGGTGCCCGAGGGGGGAAGAGACTTGACAGAAAGGAGACCGCGAGAGAGAAAAAGAGAGAGAGAGAGGGAGTGAGAAAGGGAGGAGAGGCGAGAGAAGGAGAGTGAGGCAGTGAGAGAGAACGGGAAGACGGAAAAACGAGGAGAGACAGTCGAAGTCGGTCGCGACAGGAGGTGCGTTTTTCCACACGGATCCACCTTACGGAGGAGAGAGAGAACCAGGGACGGAAGGATCACAAGCCGTTTCGTTACGGGGTCGTTTGCGACGGATATTTTGCTTCTCGGTGAGGCGATTTTTGGCCTGCGCTGCGAGAGGGAGCGAGGATAAGGTGGAGGTGTAGCTTTGGGCAAACGTTGAGTGTGAATAACCTGATACGCTCTGACGGTGGTGTCGGCTCGTCGACAGGCGTGACAGCCCGTCGACAGGAGTCACTCGGTCGAGCCAGGCTCGAGTCCTCGGTAGCACGATGTTTACCGGCACGGTGAAGATCGAGATTTGCGAGGCGGTCGGACTCAGGGCCACCGACAAGCAGCGGAAGTTCTGGCAGGATGAGCCTATACTGGATCCCTATGTGCAACTGGACGTGGACGAGAATCACCTGGACCGCTCGTCCACGAAACCTAAGACGTTTGATCCTGTGTGGAATGAGAGTTTCACTCATGAGGTACAGGACGCTGTTATGCTGGGACTCACCGTCTTCCACAGCGCTGCACTTCCCCCAGACTACTTTGTCGCCAATTGCAGTATACCGTTTGAGGAGTTGGTCAGCCGGAATGACAAGACTGCAGACTTTTGGGTTAGTGTTCAACGCTTCATTGTTGGGTGGCGAATGATTGCAGATCATACCATGCCGGGATTTGTTTTGGAGCTTACCTATAACGTTAATTGAAATAGTTTTATTATCTGGCCTGACCTTTGACATTTAGAAATTAAATGTTGGAACGTTGTGTATATGTCAAAGCACAATTATTTGAAAGAGTTGAGTCTGAACATATCATTGGATTGCATATACAAATGTGTACACGGTGATCTTGAAAAACGTATCTACATTGCAGTTCGTATCTGGTTGTTTGCTATTTTACGGTAGTTCAAGGTGTTCTGATAACACTGTGTCAATAGAGACTGGAGTGAGGGACAAGAAAAGATACGCAAATCGTTTGCGTATCCCAGTCAGTGTCTCTGAGATAGTTTGTGGCATAATGAGCTGTTTCCTGTCATCCAACGTAAAATAATTGTTTCCCAAAAAGAAAAGAAAAATTCAGGTTTACAGATCATGCCTCAAACGCATAATAGAATCTGTCGATTGGTAAAGTGTCCACAACAAATTTATTCATAAACGTTCTCCGCTCTAAATGGCCTTCTTCTGTTCTAAGCATGTAACACGATACCATTATCCTATTAGCAAATTGTACCATTAACTGTCATCGCCTAGAATAATACACGCACAGAATCACATTGACTTAAGCATCTTGCCATGTATCATCGTAACATGACGTCATTGTAGATAGGACTGTAAACAGTATGTGATTCCATTCAGTGTCACTTTACAATACCTGAAAGATATCAAATGTATTTCAGGTTGACTTGGAACCTCAGGGGAAGCTGAGAGTGAGGATAGACCTCAAGTGGAACGACGGAGGTGCGCAAATTGATCAAATGCCGTAAAATGTTCAAATTATCGAATTGCACGACGCTTAATATTCAACCTCCAATGTTAATAACGCAGATCAACAAACCGGTTGCGGTGCTGGAGGCGATGGCGATGGCGTCAGCATCAGGGGCGTTGGTAGCATTGCCTCGGGCAAGGAACCGCGGCGAGAATTCAAGGAGACGCAGGGTTTCAACCGGCGGAGAGGTGCTATGCGTCGTAGGGTTCACCAAGTGAACGGACACAAATTTATGGCTACGTTCTTAAGGCAACCGACATTCTGCTCCCACTGCCGTGATTTCATATGGTACGTATGAATTAGTCGGTCAGCATGCAACTGACTATCCTCGAAGCTTAGGTTTCCCAATGACAAGAGAGAAGTATACTTGGATTGGAAAGTTTTGAACAACGTTGAATGGGTGCTGTACTGAGACACTTGGTTAGGGGAAAAAAAGGTTTTTGCATGCTCGATTCGGTGCGCATTGCATTTCTACCTCGTTCACAAAACATATCAATTGTCAGAAATTGTGCGCATCGAATCCCACTGGGGTATGGCTAATTGACAATAACTCTTAAAGGGATCGCATGTTTGGGGACTTGGTTCTCTCGCAATTAACTTTGGCGGTACCAAAAGTCTGTGAAACCTTTCTGTCGAAGGTGTTCTTCGATTACAGCCAGATAATTCTCGTTCTGATTCCATGACGGACGTGAGAGTAACTTGGTATTGCTACAAGTCAGGCATTGAACTACCACTGTGTGTTTTCCCCGCGATTAATTATTCTGGCAGGTCATCCCAAGGGTAAAATGAATTTTCGCAGAAGGCGCCGGTAAAGCAATTACTGACACAAAAAAGCATTAGAACGTTACGGAGGGATTCACGAGTGAAAAAAAAATAGGCATCCCTTTACGTGAAAGAGCGTTCCAGCGAGTGCGAGACAATGAACGTACGATTGTTAACAACAAGCGAATTGTTTTACTTTGTCTTCGAAAGAACATGGAGGAAACTTTGCATTACCGACGGGATGACCCCAATACTTTATAATGGGCTGCATGTTTCGGGTTCTCACAACGAAGCGTACTCCCTGTTCATACAGTTCACTGAACTTGACCCAAGATTGACAAAGGTGTTGGATCTCTCAGCATTGAAGGAACATTTTATTCCACGCGCCGCACGGCTACGTGGTCTTTTAACGATTTTCAATACATTTTTCTCATTCGGCAAACTACTTCTTCGCTCCTCCTCTCTTCCATACGCGCTTTTTGTATCATTTTTTTTCCCACCCCTCACGAGACCGCTCTGCGTCTCTTATATACATATATATATATATATATTTTTTTCTAAATACGATTTTTATGTACGCGAGGAAGGTATACGTATGCGCTTTTAGAAGGGATTATGAGGAGATGATGTGACGTGTTTTGTCTGTTGTATTTCAGGGGCTTGGGCAAGCAGGGCTATCAGTGTCAAGGTGAGAAAGACACAATACACGTTATTAACAAGACCTTTTTTTGATTATGTACCCGCTTGCTGAACCTATGTGTGTGTGAACGTGGTGTATAAATCTTTTGTTTCATAGGCGTGCGTATGCGTTTACTTTAGTTCCATCGCTGCCGATTAAGTTTGTCGTCGCCGACAAATATGTCCTAGGCTCCGTTTCCGAAACTCTCTTGCGGCACTCACCATCTTCTTTCCTCGACAGCCTATTTGCCGGGACGGCTCTCTCCGTCGGTCTCATGCACGACGGCACAGACAGAGTGCCCATGTCGGGCAAAAATTCATTTAGACTTTTCCGCCTTGGTATTTCCACGCTTCCCACACGAATCTGCACCCGACCGATTGCGAAATTTCCCGCTCGAGCGTTCGCGCGTCAGCGCGGAAATTTCCGGCGCAAGGCGTTCCCGCTTTGATTTTCTGTAACGTGCTCGGGGTTACTCTCCCACCCCCCTCCTGTCGAGGATACCTGAGAAAAATTGCATGCCGCTCTCTCGATCCTTCGGGAGCGATCCTCGGCCGTACACGATTGGAGGCTTTCGAGGAGACCCACCTCCTTAATATCACATTATCTTTTTTCATAACATATTCTTTAACGTTCAAGCTTTCTCCCGCCGGTTCCTGATTGGGCCAACGGTGCCATCGGGATCTCTCATCAGTTTCTTTATGCTTGCTACAAAAAAAAGTTTCACATAAGTTGGGTGCGTCTAATCACGCATGCGATCAGCTTTACTGTGCCACATTTAAATGTTCGACCTTGCGCGTGCTAGATCGACGAATCGGTTCAATGGGACTGTACTTGATGTTTCAGTGTGCACCTGCGTGGTTCACAAGCGATGCCACAGGCTGGTCATCACCAAATGCCCAGGGATGAGGGATGAGGTGAGTATGGCGTTTGCAGAAGATCCGTTAGCGTCTCTCGTTTATACATCTGCCCGTTCGTTCTTATACTCAGGGCTTACAGGGAACTCAAGACACTGAGAGTCCCCGATTCAGTATAGACATGCCGCATCGTTTCGTCGTTCACAACTACAAGCGATTCACGTTCTGCGATCACTGCGGCTCGCTGCTGTACGGATTGTTCCGACAAGGCTTGCAATGCGAAGGTACATCATGGGAGAAGCTATTGTTTAACACTGAACGTCTGGATGCTCGATCACATATTAGCTTTGACTTCGTCTCAAAGTTTCATTGAAGTAAGGTGCAGTGGGGTAAATCCGTACACGGGGCAAATCCGTGCTAGGCCCTTATTTATTCGAATATAGGTTGCATTGTACCAACTGTAACGTAGAAATCTTCCTTTGGTTAATATTCAATGGTTTGGATAGTATTCAACATGGGTGGCCGCCATGTATTCTGTGATTTCCCCGTTTAACTCTTTCGACAAAGTTCGTATTGCTAATAATAATTTCGTTTTTGCCCCATAATATAAGAATATAAGGTTCAATAATTTTTAAACAGGTTGGGCGGTTTTGCCCCACTTTCGGGGCAACCTCGCCCTAGCAGCACTGTCTTTAATTCATTAAGAAAATCATAAGTTTTAGAACATATTTTTAATCCAAATTAATGCAACTTAAAGAATAAACCATGCACTAAATTAAAACACTAAGATTATTAGGTATTAGTGGAATAGATAGAAAATACATCAGTTTTTAGTTAACTTGACAATTTCTCGGTCGGTTTCCCCCACTCCACCTTATATGACAATTCATGTACCATGATCTGAGTCAACGCGTTTTTGATCGTTCACTTCCGTTCGGTGCCGACTCGAACCATCTGTCCGAATTTACTACTGAATATTCCATTTGACGCAGCTTGCAATATTAACGTCCACAAGAGGTGTCAGAAGAATGTCGCGAACAACTGTGGCATCAATACGAAGGCGATGGCCGAGATTCTTAGCACGATGAACATCTCGCCGGACAAGCAGATCAAGGCGCCGCGAATTAATTACAGAACGACAGCGGGACAGGCCTGTCAGTCTTCGTCGGTCCCGCAATCCGAAACAATGGCCGCCGACAATTTGCAGCAGACTCAGCGCGCGGAGGAGTCGCAGACGATAACGGCCGAGAACGCAGTGAGCGCCAGTGAGAACGAGGCGAGGAAATTTGGCCTGGAGGACTTCAACTTCATCAAGGTGCTGGGTAAAGGTAGCTTCGGCAAGGTGATGCTGGTCGAGCGGAAGAGTAATCCCGACGAGGTTTACGCGGTGAAGATATTGCGGAAGGGTGTCATCATACAGGACGATGACGTGGACTGTACGATGACCGAGAAGAGGATCCTGACCCTGGCGGCGAGACATCCGTTCCTGACGGCCATACACAGTTGCTTTCAGACCAACGATCGACTCTTCTTCGTCATGGAGTACGTCAACGGAGGTAACTGTTATTCAATGGAAGTAACAATTTCCATATTCTTTCTTGAACGTTATGAAGTTTACTAGGGTATCCTCGTGATTCTAACGTCATCTTCTACTGGCCACAGGTGATCTGATGTTCCATATCCAAAGAGCTCGGAAGTTCGACGAAGCCAGAGCTCGATTCTACGCCGCCGAAGTGACGCTCGCCCTCCAGTTTCTTCATCAGCATCACGTTATCTACAGAGACCTGAAGCTGGACAACATCCTGCTGGACCAGGAGGGTCACTGCAAGCTGGCCGACTTCGGCATGTGCAAGGAGGGCATCGTGGAAGGGAAGACAACCACAACAACCTTCTGCGGTACGCCGGACTACATCGCGCCGGAGATTCTTCAGGAACTGGAGTACGGGGCCAGTGTCGATTGGTGGGCTCTTGGGGTGCTGATGTACGAGATGATGGCGGGCCAGCCGCCGTTCGAGGCCGACAACGAGGACGATCTCTTCGAGTCCATCTTGCGAGACGACGTCCTCTATCCGATCTGGATATCCAAGGACGCCGTGTCCATACTGAAGGGATTCATGACCAAGAATCCAGCCAAGCGACTCGGCTGCGTCGCGGCAAACGGCGGCGAGAGTGCCATAAAGGTCCATCCGTTCTTCCAGCACATGGACTGGGACGCCCTTGAGGCGCGAAAGCTGAAGCCGCCTATCAGACCAAAAATTGTGAGTACTCAGCCGCAAAGATTGAATGTCTAATCCAGAAAAATTAAAGTATCCAACTGTGCCATTGTGAAAGTATATGAATTATTTATTTTGAAAATGACATAAGTTTTACAGTAGTGAGAGCTAATAGAATCCAAGGTCAAGGAACAAGTAAAGGAACGCATGCCTTGTCAGGCGTGCTAAAGAACAAGTCCTTATATTGTCACTTTCAAAATAAATTCCGCGAAAATGTAAGAAACTGGTGTTATTCTGTGTGGTTCCGCTTGCAGAAAAGTGCAAAGGACGCCATGAACTTCGACACGGAATTCACGAAGGAGGAGCCGGTATTGACGCCGGAGGATCCGGAGGTGGTCAGCTACATCAACCAGGACGAGTTCCAAGGCTTCTCCTTCGTCAACAAGGACTTCAATCCGGCCAGGTTCGGCGTCCTGTAAGCGTCGATTGGCCCGGTGTCGTATCGAAGCGCGGTATATGAAGCAGCAACAATGCGGAACAATGAATAATTCAGCGCCGTCGTAAGAAAAATTCATCTCGCTTAAATAAGTTTTGGCGAGCGTGCCAACTCCGGAGAAACGGGAGCTGATTGATCGGCAATTTTCACGTTGCACGGGGGTCTCCTTTGCCCAAAATTGTCTTGCGGACGAAGGTGTCAAATTAAGAAACAGGCGTATCGATGCCCGGCTACGCAGACGATGATCAAGAGCTCTTATCGGATCGCCGACTCGGCGAGGATCGATCCGGAAGGCTCGGAAACTTCGGGCAGACACCGAAGTTTTCACTCGATCCTCGCTTCCTCGCAAGCGACGCAGAGGCGAAGAAGATGACAGGCAAACGGAGAAAAGTCGATGAAGAGAGGGCTGAAGATCGACCTGCCGCGAGACAAATGAGATAAATGATCCGAACAAGGACCGTACATTGGGCATAAGCGTGTCATATCAGTTTTTTTGGCAAGGAGTCGAACTTTCTCCTTATTTCCATGAACGAAAGGAGGGTGCCCTCGTCCAGGGAATAAAAAATAGAACGCGGATTGCTGAGGGCCAGGCGCAGTACAAAAGGAAGAAGAAGGAAGTGGAGGAGGATGAAACGAGGAAAATGAAGAAAGTGAGAGCGGAGGGATCGCTGTGCGATTATACACTCTCCGTCGAAGTGATATTCTTAAACAAAAATGATGAAACGGATGGGAGAAATGTATCATATTATTAGATGAGGCGAGAACGTAGATTTCCGTCAGAGGCAGTGCAATATGGTGGGATGTCGAAGCGGCGATTATGGGGGAAGAGAATGTAATCTGGACAACGGTTTTTCTTGCTTCGCGATCGTAGACGATCTTGTCTCTCGATCGTTCGTAGATCGGGACGCGCACGCGATCGACTTCATCGATCAAGGTCGCGAAACTTTAGAGTTTGCGAATTCGACGGACTTTCCTTTCATTGCCACACGTGACGGATAGTTGTACTTGACAACTTAATGTTCAACAGATAGTAGATTAACTCCGACAGAGAGACTGCAAGGGAAATCTTTTTCTTATCAGCAGTGAAGTCGTGAACACTTAATAAGGATAAGTGATTTCGAAGTCGATCGCGTGTGCAAAAATTTGACGTCAACATTCGAACCCTTTCTATACACAGTCTCAGACTTAATCGAAACCGTTGAAGATGATTGCCAATCCTTTCAAATTCCAAAAAGGGTATCGGGAAAGGGTTCGCACGCGGTACTTTCTACGTTACCCGACGATTTCGTCCAGGATAATCATCGAGGGGGGAAAAATCGGCATAGAAGCAACTTAGGGTGGGAGTCGATGAGAAAGTTTGCCCTTCGTTGGGGGGCTTTGCTTAAAAAGTCAAGTCGAGTTTAGGTCTTAGCGTAGTGTCGACTCGCTAGTGTATCAAGACTGAATGTAAGCTGGGCTTAAGTTTTAAGCGAAGAGGATGGTGAAGAATGGTGAACAAGGATGGTGGACAAAGGATGGTGAACACGTGAAGCTGAAGATAATGAAGGAACTATTTTCGCAGCAGGAAAACACCGTGCGAGAAACACAAGTTTCTACGGTTCTCTTTCCCTGTCGGGACGAGACGCGAAGGAAGGAAGCTTAAGGATGCGAATTGAAGGTTGAGAGAAGGTTGGAGTGAGACGAGGAAGGTCGAGTCTGACGCCTGTCGAACGATCGGGGAACTCTTCGTCGAGCTTTGCCCAGAGGAGTATCTCGTAGCGCCTCTCCGACGTATAAATTAGGATCTACGTTATATTATGGATCGCGAGCGTGCGGTGAAGATCGAGCAGGATACGATCTGGCCGGATGCTCGCGGCGATTTCGTACTTAAGTAGAGATTTTAATGAAGAGGATAAGCATCTAGACTTATGGGGTCCACGGGTGGACCCCATTAAAGTGCATAAATAAATAAATAAATATATATATATATATAAATATATATATACATACATATATAGATATATACATTTATAATTATATATATATGTATATTATAGACCAGTGGGTAAATAAGCATGCGAGGCCACCACCATGCTAAAAGGACAAAAGGAATCACATATGCAGGAAGCGAAAATATTTTGTCGTCGCGCATAATTGCATACCAGATATCAAATGTATGTATGCATATATATAGAGGTAGCAATATATATATGAATACGTATATATTATACGTACGCGTTTGTCTGTGTACAACAACAACTTAACTTATTTTAGAATACGCCTAAGCAACAACAGTCGTGAGTTCAGATCCGTTACTACTTAAGAAACGATAAATCCGAGTAAACGAGAATCGAAAGTGCCCGAAAAGCCATTTTAGATTCGAGTGCGTTTCTCGCGGATGTTTGGAGGTGGGGCAAAAAAAAAAAAATTCGCCCGCGATGTACAAAAGAAAAGTCGGAAACCAATCGGTACCAATCGATATCTCGACATTCCGCCCTTATGCGAGCGAGTCGAGTTATCAAAAGCAACATGGTTAAACTAGCTCCTACTAATGCCACTATTACTACTACTACTACTACTATTGAGAAATCACCGAGCACAACGGACAAAAATGTAATCGATGATGATTAGGGAAGCGGGGGAAGAGCGGTGCGTGATAATCGATAATTCTAACGATATTCGAAGCACACTCTGCAGGAAACAAAAAATTCTACGTACGTGTTGTCTCTAGTTAGGTGTCTTTAATGGCTTCGAAGCTGCTCCGAAATACGTGTACTTAAATATTCTATAGAGCCGCTGGTAAGCCTCATTAGGAGTAAGAAGTATGATAGCACAGAGCCTTATACCCCCTGAAGCGACGCATGTTTGTTTCTCTTCTCATTGTTTTAATCGGCCGGTCGCCGCGCTGGAGTTCCGCTCCTCAAGATTCCGTCATCGACAATTTCTGAATAGGGGTCCGACACCTACACACGCCCTGAGTGTGCGTGATTCAAGATTCTGCCGACGGATTCTTGCACGGAACGGACTCGAACGGAACCGATCCAGTTTTCGGCGACCGGCCAAAGCGCGACAGTATGGTTCACACAGACCGTAGATAGAGTGTAGCGATAATCGATAAGTGTTAGCGTTAATTCGTAGACGATTTTCGGTCGTCGACCTTTCGGCAAATAGCGTGCGGGGCATCGGGAGAAAAAAAAAAGCAGAGGTATCCTTCGAGCCTGCGCGAGGGACGCGTCGCTCTTCGTGACGATCGATCAGCCCCCCGATCGTAACGAAGAACGGACCGTGCGAGTGCGGGCCAATGTTTCAAGGACGTTCGCGCGTCGAATCAAAAAGCCGGAACGAGCGAGACTGGCGATCGCTCGAACTCCGCCTCATAGAAAACACCTTGCAAACTCTGCCACCCGAGTTTCGAACTTCGAACCTGCGATATCCCGCTTAGGATAATGCGTCAGATTTTTGTCGATAATATTCGTCGGGTTGTAGATCGGCGACCGACGATCGACGGTGAAAGATCTATAATTAGTCCACTGTGACGGAACCCCGGAGCGTTCGCTAATCGTGTAAACAACTCGATGTCGTGATCGTTGTCAAATTTTTATGTTCTCCGTAGGTAACGCATAGCCTCGCGCCGGCTGGCGAGACGGATCGCGATCCGTCGATCGTCGATCACCCGCTTCCTCTCGATCCGGGAAGAGAGAGAGAGAGAGAGAGTTTCCCAAAAAAAATTGACAGCCTTCCGATTCGAGTATGTGCAGGACTCGTCTCGCAAAGCATGGATGTTCTCCTCGCCGATTGGTGAGAGAACGAGCTGAACAGTAAAAAAAAAAAAGAATCCGGCGGACAGGAGGAAGCGGTGGATCGACGATCGACGTTCGCGGATCCATAGTGATAATAATCGTAATCGCGAGATTAAGAAAAGTGGATCGATGCGCGGCGGAAACCAGAAGAGCGAACGGGAGACGGTGTCCGATCCCTGCCTTTCGATAATACTCGAGATACCTTGCGTTCCGATCGCTCGACCTTCTACTTTTTGCGGAACCTAGCGAGCACCCGGTACAGGGTGTTTTACAGAGATTAGAGCATCAAGTACCTGCCGTTTTATTTTTTTACCTCCGTCGCGAGACACGCTTGAAATAGTTAAGACGACGAATGAGGATCCGCACCTCGGATCTCGAAATATTCAGAACCATTCGAAGATCCGATTTCGCGGATTCGTGCGTCGGCCGTTAATCGTACGACTTCATTCTATTTTCCTTTTAAGCGCGGAAGGGATCGAAGGGCACACCGTCTCGATGATAAATATACGTCGCTTTCGTAATTAGCGAGCACTAACGACAAGGGTCATCCGGAACTATATATATATATATATATATATATATATATATATGAAACTGTCGACGCGTCCACGTAGTTCCCGAGAAAGAGAGGAAGAAAATAGGTATAGAAGACTGGCAGAGGGAGGGAGAGAGTGGGAAAGAAAGAAAGAGGGAGGAGAGTTTCTACAGCTTTCAGCTTGCAGAAGAGCAATAATTAATATCGTCGACCTACCTGCGATCGATCATCCGCCTCCGCATATCTAATTGCACGCACGTATACGCACACGCCTGCAGCCTCGCATCCGTGTCCCTATACGCGCGCGCGAGCGTCTGAATCCAATTAATATAATAAGACCATCATAACGCGCGCGCGCGCGCGCGCGCTGATTCGCGCGAACGTTGGGCGAACGGCGCTAATCTAGATCTAAGTCTACACCCTCCTAAGCGGAGCTTACAATTCAAAGTCATCGAGACCTAACTCGGATCAAATTTCAATGACGATTATGCTTGGCAGGCGCTTTCGCCCGACGTTCGCGCTTATTCGCGCCCGGTCGACGCGTTGCGTGCGTGCACGTATGTAATATTGTATATATGAATGTGGTATGGACATATGTTGTATATATAATAGCGTATCGATAGACGAGAACGACCGGCGGCTGGTTTCCACCGCGCATCGATCGCCAAAAACTAGAGCGTCGTTTTCCATCGTCTTGAGTCGACGTTTCCCGAATTCTTCGCTACGACCTTATCCAGCATCATTTGTTGCCTGTTATCGCTGCTATCGTTGTTATAGTAGTCTCCAACGCCTTACCCAATTTTTGCCCCGCTCACGTATCGATTTACCGAACAGCGTTTCGCACCCTTCATTTCTCTCGGATCCGATTACAAAATTGCGGAGATTATCTTAATTGTCGAACTGAAGAACTTCAATCTGAGAAGTTTCAAGGTCGATAAGCGAGAATTGCAAGACTCGATTGACGAGGCAGACGACGCTCGAGGCTTCGTTGATGTGCGTATATCAAGTAAACAAACAACAAAAAAAAAGAAGAAAAAACCTACATACTGTAATATCTAGTCATAATTTTTTTCGTGGATCATTCGGGCAGGTCTGACACTCGAGTCGGACTCGAGTGAGATTTGAGCGAGAAAGGGGGCGAGTGATAGGTCGAATGACAGAAATCCGCCACAAAGGGGAACGAACGACGGAGTTGAGAGAAGAATGCTTGTGGTGCATGCGTGCGCGTATGTGTGTGCGACTGCGTGAGAGCGAGAGAGAGAGAGAGAGAGAGAGACGGGTTAGTCCGGCCTACGCTTTAAAAAAAAGACGGTCTTGCGCGTTAATTAAAACCAATTAAAAAAAGATAGAAAAATACATCCACGTAACGAGAAAATAGTAATAATGGACGGGAGGGCAGCAATTGCTATACCGGTGTACCTATTGTTAACGAGTAAAAAAAAAAAGAAAAAGAGGTCAAGAACGTAGGATAACGATGTCGCGTGTGAACATTTAACGGATTTATGGGGGTCGTACGGTGAAATTGGCCGGTACGACTAGCACGAGCCATAAAGTCAGCTACCGAATAAAAAAAAAAGTAATGTTAAGTGACAACACTTTCCCGAGTGAACAGAAGGCGTACACGTATACATACGGACACGTACACACACGGATACATGGGACACGACACGCAGCGAGGCCCATGATGCGCGCAGTTCCGAAGAGAACATAAATAAAAATAAAAAAAATCCTATTCGTCGTGTTTAGGGTGTAGTCGGATGAAAGTGAGAGTAACACAAAATATCGTTTTAGGCTTAGTAATCTATAAAAAAAAAAAAATCGCTGGCTGAGGACACCTCGCGTCAAAACGTTGAAGAGGAGACGCGAAGTAAAGAGACGAGGGAAAAAAAAGCAAACAAAAAACATACCGAGTGGGGTGAAAATTTTTGTTCTCCTTCCCCTCGCTGCTTGAGAAATTCTTTCTTTTTTTTTTTACGGTTTTTGGGTTATTGCTCGGTAGCGAATTTTGCGCGCGAGTGGGTGGACGGAAGTTTTTTTCGCCGATCGTCGAATTCGTAGCAGACTTTTTTTTTGCGAGAGATGAAACGACTGCCGTCCTGGACACATCGACTCCGTACGGATCAATTGCCATAAAGAGATTTTTCATTTTGTCGGACTGATTTCTTTGACGCGCGATTCGAATGCAGCGTGATTTGAAATTGTTGAACAAAGTCCGTTGCAAAAATGTTCACGCAGTTGGGTTAGTGTATATACAGCATGATATTTATGCATACATGAATTACGAGCAACGCCGTACAAGTGTTAAACATTCGAATTTGTTTAATGACAGTTCAAGTTTTTCGTATACAAAGATATATTGACCACTGTTATATTTTTCTCAGTTAAAGGGTTGCAGATTTCGTGATCGCTTGCGTTAGAATTTACGTTTCAACCCATTAATATAAAATTGTTAATGTGAAATAGCGTGGACGATTATTTAATAGTGAACTACGATGAAATCGCATGATAGATTAATTAAGAAATGAGAAAGTCGATCGAATCAGTCCGACCTTCGCAAACCGGCCAAACGATTTCCAAAGAAAGAAGAGAACGGAGACGATCGGCAAAAATTCCTCGACTCACTCAGCGCCTTCCTTCTTTCCGACTTTTTCGTCATTTGCTCGCAATACGGTTGTATCTTTCTGTAGTACCTACATTCGTAATTTTAAGTCCGAAAGTCTCGTTGAAAACGGGAGGGAAGCGCGGAATGCTGATCGAGAGCGAACATGAGAGAGGCTTGATGTAAGTCAGCAACATAGAAAGAGAAAGAGAGAGTGAGAGAGTGAGTGAGATTAAGACAGTCCAGGATGCGTAAATTTAATTGTTTCGAAGGAGGAAACCACTGTTCTCGAATCTTTGCGAATTTGCCGCCAATTGAATTGCGGACCGACAACAATGTAATGCCCTAAGCGTAAGATTTACTTCCATAAGAATATGCGTTCCGTCTGTTTCGCATCTCTTTTTAGACCGCCTCGTTTCGTTAAGGATATCATTTTTCGCGCGTCAGTGTCCTAGACAATTATCCTTTAACGAAATCTCCATTCTATTCATTGTAAACTATCCCCTCATTATACTTCGTGGTTGTCTCGTAAGCCATTTTTATTACGTGTCTGACATTCGTACGTCAAGTGCGTTCTTAGCTTCGCTACTGCGTAAAAAGTGATGTGAGTGAGAGAGTGAGAGAGAAAGAGAGAGAGAGAGAGAATGAGAGTCGAGATGAAGAAGATGAAGCACATAGTATGTCGTAATATATCGGATACTTTGCATAATGTGGCTTTTGTCGTCGTTGCGCACGATTCAGAGTTTCTATTGCTATTAAGAGAGTATATATATATTATATATATATTATATATATTATATTGCGATATGATGAAGAGAGATAGTGTTGGTTGAATTTTTTTATTTAGAGACTTTTATCGTCGTTCATAAAGCGCACTTATTGTAAGTTCGACGGATAACGACCGGTCGCAAATTAGGTATCGTTAATTCGAAAACTCGTTCCGTACAAATTCCCTCTACCCGGTGAACGGAAAAGTTCCCCGTCACACGATATATATATATATATATATCCGAGTATACACTCATTACTCAAGCGAAGATCTCAGAATTGTCGTCGCAGAACAGCATCGATTCCATCCACCGACACAATTTATATTTACCACCAAAATCAGACGACTTTAATACTGGAACTACCGAATTCATAAAAATGAAGTTTGACTTCTTCTGATAATGACGTTTTATTTATATAATGACGAATTAGCATCCAATAAATAAACAATTATTTCCACCTTATGCTAACATATGTCAGAATAACAAATTGAATAAAAATGGCTAGATAAACTGTCGGTAGTTCTAATGTTAATACTGTCAAAGAATCAAGATCTTTGTTAATCGTTCCAGCGTTTCTCAAGTGAATTCCGTTGGCAATTCGACAATTTCTATTTCGTCCGCAGTCTTCGGCTCCTCGATGAGTCAAGTCTTAACGAAGTTGACGATGGCCAGGTTAAAGTTTGAAGAGCAGTGCTCTTTAAAGTCGTTGCGACCCTCGAGTCTTGGGCGGCTTCGGATGAAGAGCGAGAGAGAGAGAGAGAGAGTGAGAGTGATAGGTCTATAGACAGAAATATACATACACAGGAGGGCCAGTGTGCAGGTGCGAGAGTAGGAAGGAGATTTTTTTTGTGTCCGCGGGGTCAATCGGGTTTAGTCGATCGTTAATAAACGTCCGGCGTCATTTGCGGGGCAAATCGATAAAATGGCGACTCCGTCGGCCTGTCGTTGAATTTTACGCGCTAAAGGAGGGGGTTGGGGAGGGGGCGAAAGTTTGATCAAAACTCGATTACGAAGTAAGGACGTTGGAAGCTTCGTGATCGGAAGTCTGTCATGAAGTTTTTTTGGACGCTTCGAACGTTACGCCGTACGATATGACGAATTAACGAAGGGGAAAGTTTGTAAGAAAATGTGGAGGGAATAGAGGGTAAGCTGATGGCGCGACGGGAGATAATGCTAAATGTCATAGAGTTTGTGTGAAAAAAGTAGCCCTGGAGGAAATCGATTATTGGCTCTGGCTCGTATGGGTTCACGTATCGTCCTTGACACCAATGAATTTCGAAGGGAAGGTGCAGGAGATGGAAATTTTGGCTTCACGGTGTACGAAAAGGAATATAAATAATATAGGCGGTGGATGAACTGAACAGAAAGATTAATCGTTTATATCGCTATTTAGTTATACGCGGGATGATAAAAGTCGTCAGCGTCAAATCTGATCCTCTTATGTTAATGTTCATTTTGGATGGAGTGTATAAATTTGTTGGTTATATGGAATCGATGATCTTTGCGCACACATTCATTTGTATGCTCTCGTCATGCGAATTGATACCTGACCTTTTCAGAAAGGGATTTCTCCGAGGCGATTCAGAGGATGATTTTCTTAATTTATTTCGTAGACTAAGTACGTTGCTGTATTTTTAAGTTTAAAGCGCGCTACAGTACTTCTTAAGTAAGACCATTAGTTTAATTCGCGAATAACGGTGCCAGTGGCATTTTTTCGAATGCTTAAAGCGACAGGTATTTATAGCATAAGGCGACGAAGCGTATTTAAACTTTTGTTAGATTTTTATTTTCGCAGGTTATTTATTGACTCCATTTAAATCGAGATCTTACTAGCGTCTAAACGAATAAGATTCATCTTTCGATTAGTTTAACGACTGTCCCGCGCATGCATTTTATGTCGTAGCCTTAGATAACGATACGGAATATCGTGAACGCCTTCTGAAAAGGTGAACTTACGGTCGGTTTGTCGACAGAAAAGAACAGAAAACAATCTCACGTACCGCAAGTACACTCAGCCGTAAACTGTTACCGGAAGAAAACGGAAATCGTAAGAATTCTTCTCTGCAGGTGCCAAATATATCCCCGAGCAAATTCCGCCGCCACGAACCAAGTCGATATTCGATATCGATCAAATTTTCTACTCGCGGCACAAAATACGATTCTTTTTCTATTCGAAGACTCTATTTTCTAATCCCGTTTCCTTTCTGAACGCGCGTCTTTGACGTCGAAGGGTCGAGAGTGGTGCGACCCGAACCGCATAAAAGACACATAATCAAACGTTACCCAGCTGACTCTCAGCGCAAAAATGGCCAAAAAAAAGAAAAAGGAAATGCCTCCTTCGAACCTTCGAGTCTCGAGTTAACGGGACGAGGAAGCGGAAAAAGGATCAGAAAACCTCACTCTGTACCTAAGACCCATCGAGAATCGAACGACACCGCACTGTCACGCTGCTTTACCCCAGATATCCAAAAACTATACAAAAAACAAAAAAAAAAAATAACAGGTGCTTTCGTCCGACAGTTCGCGGCTTCGATTCGACTCAACAAAAAAAATGTTATCCGTCGAACCTGAATGTACTTCCGTTAATTTGTAATATCACGTTAATGTTCGTCCTCGACCATCCGATGTGAAGAAGGAAGGCAGGTTGTGTGAAGAGAGCCGATGACGAGGGAAGGACTAGAAAAAGAAAGAGTGATAGAGAGAGAGAGAGAGAGAGAGCCGAGGACGGTCTTGAAATCACAAAGAAACTAATCGCCCGACGAATCTTCAACGATTCGGATTTCGGGCTGTGTTTTTGTCCTTCTAATAACGTTTCTATTCACCCTTTGCGTTCTTCAGCCCTTCACGCAGGGACTGAAACGATTAGCGCACGGAATTTAGAGTTACTCTTTGAACCCGTCGTTTTTGCGTATCGATTCGGAAAGAGCGGAGAGGATGAGAGAGAGAGAGAGAGAGAGAAAGAAAGAAAGAGAGAGAGAGAATGAGAGCGAAAGGGACACACTAAACACGTAAGAGTTCGTCTGGCTCGCTTTACTGTCGTCATATTAGTTGTTGTTGTTGTTGTTGTTAGCGCCAGAGATGGGTGTCGTCGTCGTCTACGATTAAAGATAAAGATAAAAAAAAATATAACAAAAATGCGATGAACTCTTGTATCAGCCCTCTATCATTTTTCGAATTATTATGGGATCCCATCGGAAATATGCTCGGACGAGAGCTCCGAATCTTTATACGCGGCGTCCTCCACGATTGGAGCGAATGGGAAGATGGCAACGGAAAAATGTAATCCTTATTCTGAATAAAAATTCGCCCGTCTCCTCGTGGTACATCATTCTTCTCGTCAATTACGATCCGCCGTCAGCGCTGACACCTTGACTGCCAATTCGAGCTATGGCCAAGTGTGATACAGTAACTCGATCATTTTACACACTAAAGCCACAAATGATTGAGACATTTTTGTCGAGTAGTCACAGTGATACACGAGACGTTCATTTGAAAAATCAATTAAAATTACGAAAGAGAAGAAATAGTATATATTTTTGAAAAGAATAATTTTAATAAAAAGAAATTTAGAATAATTTTTGAAATCCTTTCGCATACGAAATCAAATGAGGAATACAGAGGATATTACCGAATTTTTCTGAAGACGCATTTTGTACGTTTGACGGTCAAAGTGTTAGACGCTGTAACCTACCTTCGCACCGAAGAAAGTATCTTGGATCCACAATCGCTAATTGGAGTGGCGAAGGGCCGTGGAAGGTAAGAGCACGATTTTCGAGGCTGAAGGGGTAAACTGAAGGTACTGAGGAACGCGGGAGAAAGGCTCGGGCACTTTAACTGAAGATTTAGCACGGTACCCTCTGACGAACTGCGCCGAGTACGACTGAAATTCATGGCGCGAACCGGAACGGGGAAACAGTGACAAGTCATTAAAACGGCATCCTTGGCGAACGCGAGAAGTGTTTACAAGTCGTTTGAAATCGTAAACAGTCGCAAAAGCCGGGATGAAAGTCCTTTCTAAGACGCTACTACGAACCTTCATTAATGCCAACATTTTGCATGGAACGTCATAAAGCGAAAGCCGCACAAAGTACATCAGGCAAATTTCGCAGCTTAATTGAATCGAAAAGGTTTGCAGCAAGAGAACACCGGTGTACCTGCAATATTAAAGCTTCGCTTTCTCTTTTATTGTATCCTTATACAGAGCTCGAGTATATTAATATTCTATATAATCGGTGTGTGTGTGTGTGTGTGTGTATATATATTTATATATATAATGTATGTATACTTTATTTTCATATAGATCCTCGCGCGTGCACGCTACTGAGGTACGTATGTGTGTGTCAGTGTTCGAAACTGTGTAACAGTGTGTACCGTGTCCTTCTGTCCCTCTGCTCCCCCCTCGGAGATACGTGTGTGTTGAGAAATGACGTGTACGTGTCTTTAACGTATTACGAGTCGCTATTTTCATTTATATAATTATATACAGTACTTCCGTTCTTATATATAATTCAATAACATCGTCAACCAATAATTTATTTCGCTTAAGAGCTACGCGCAAAACGTCACCGTCCACTCCTCCTCCCCTCCATCCTTAGTTTACTTCCTCCTTAATTTTTTCTCTTATTCACCCTTCCTCCCTCCTCGCCGGTTAGATTAAGTATCATGCACGCGAATCTTCATTCGCACCCCTTTCGCTCTCGCAGACAAATTTTCCTCTCAGTCTCTCTCATTCCTCACACGCTCATCGATTACTCATTCTCTCCCTCTTCACATGGCTTTTTTTTCCTCCTCTTTTTCTGGCTTTCTTTTTATTAATAATAACACGAATCGTAGTCTCACTCGTAAAACAGCTCTCGAAGACTAAGGACACCCCCGAAGCGGATCACAGTCAGTGTCTAACGTTTCAACCTTGCTACCGACTTGGCGGATCGTCGTCCTATCTTCCTCGACTTCCGCTCTGATCCGCCAAACCGTAATCTTCGTCTTCCCCATTTCGTTTTCTCATCCGCCGTTTGCCATAACACGCGCGCGCGCGCGCACGCGCGATGGCCTTGACTCGTCGAATTTGAACGGAAATTTGGTCCGAAGAGAAACTTAGGAGTAGCAGCTCTGACGTTGGCGAACGGGAGCTTACATCGTCTTAAGACTTCGCATCGCAAAAGTTTAAATTACATCGGTAGACAGCGTTAGCTTTCAACGTTTGAGAGGAATTAAGAAATTACGTGGTAGCGATTAGTTTACCTTAGACTTACGCTGAATCACTTAATTACGATTAGTTTAGCTTACGTGGCAGCATTGATCCGCTCTTGTTCGCAATTCAGATTTAGCCAACATCAGAGTGCGCGGTCGCGAAACCTATTGTTTAGTATTATCGTAAAATGTATTTTTTTTGTTCCGCATTATGTACAGATAACGCCGAGCGGATCCCGCCTTGTCTTTTTTTTTTTGTCATTTTGGAGCTAGAAAAAGGAAACATTTTACTCTGGACGCAATTTCGTGGCGTTTGCCGATCGATGCGATCGCGTCTGCGGACACTTTTCCACTTTCTTACGACCTTTTTCGAACTTTTTCCTCCTTCAATGTTTTACTCCCAGCACGCGTCGCTCTCACTTTTTTCCGCTTGAGTATCTCAGAGTTGAATTATTACAATATCAACGTAGTACGCTGCTCGCGTTATTGCTGTCTAACATTTTGCTGGCAACTGTCGTACTATTTGAAGTACGGGGAAAGAAAGAAAAAAAATTTCACGATTACGTTTTCTTGAGTCTTTGGACAATTTGTTGTTTGCCCGAGAAATGTTGGGTAGCAATAAAGCGAACATCCTGTATAAGGATAGGCGATTATAAGGATTCGCGTGTAAAGCGACGATAGCGCACAAAGATTGTCCGTAAGACGTAGTTAATAGTTAAGCAAGTATCATACAATTTTTTCCGTTTCTCAGACGAAATTCTTCTGGTCAGTGTAATTTTTTACGATCACGAGAGGCGGACGCTTAGTCTACAATTTTCATCGTCAGTCAGCGGAGGCATCAATCTTTCACATTTTTCACCTTTTCCTTCTACGATTCTCCACGTCAAGTGTGTCATTTTACAACAGCGGTACAGTGGTTACTTTTTCTTTGTATCTTTTGTTGGGTAGAGGAGACTTTTTAACGTTCTCAAGACGATATCATCCTGTGTCCTTAATAAAGTTTCAAAAAATCTTAACACATTGACTGCCATATTTGTTAAATATGATTGACATTAGAAATATTTGAAAAAATTGTATAAACGCGTCCAACTTTGATGAACCCGAGAGAACGTACATTTTTTCATAATTTTTGCCAATGTTTTCTTCAGTTTCTTCCAGTTTTCTTCAAGGGGCTGTAACTTTTGAATCGTCAACGGAAACCTATAATAATCATAGGTTTCTTTTAAGATTTCTGCGAGCACGTGTAAGAAGAAGTAGACCCAGCAAAATTTGTAACAAAAATCGTCCTTGAATAACATTATTCATTTTTTTCTGTGAAACACTGTTCAAATTTGTGCTTGCACGTAAAAAATATGTAATTATCATATTATGACAGTCAACGTGTTAAACAGCCAGTTAATAAGATATAATAATTCAGGGGACTGAACCCAATGTGGGACAAGAATTTGGAAATTATCTTGTCGACATTGACGTACGAAATAAGTTTATAGTTTCGGGAGAAGCCATAGTGTATCGTGATTATTAAGCGCAAAAAAAGACAATACATCCTGTGGTTAGTAATTATATCTACTTCCTGGTTGAAGTACAACTCCCACTAAGACAACTCCCTATCCTACGAACTTACTTCACGTCCCAAGCTTGGAAATGTGAATATTCTCTTCCAAAGTTGGCTCAGCTCCCCTCTACCGATAACATTAAGAAACGGTAAGAAATGTATCAAAAGACATCAACGATCCCAATCGCATTGAACATCGGAATTTCCGAAAGTATCATGAAATACCATTGTGCGGACACGATCGACGAGTCAAATTTTCTGTCACCGTCGAAACCAACTGAACAGTCAGTGCTCCAACATTATTATTAAAGGACTAGAAAGACGAACTGAGAGTCCGGTCGCAAACTGACCGTCATCCCCCGTCAAGAATGCAATGAAAAACAGATATTCACCTGACGCTCGTCAATCATGCTAATTGGTCAGACGCAAATTGATATGCCATCACAATGAAACTCAGATACGGACGCGCGCATCCGCGATGTAGAATAAATTCGGGGCCGAGAATGTACGAAACTGTAAGAAGGACCCGTTCGTCTGCGTCGCGGCTATGTAAAAATTCCTATCAAAAAACGGGCATCGGTAGGGTGGCTCGTGTAAAGAAGGCAACGACGACAAGGGGGGGTAAAATATATATATCGATCATAGAAAAAAGTCTTCGGCAGGTTCTCCCGCGGGTATCGTCTCGATTTAATGTCGTCTAATTAAATGGCAGTTTACGTTTGTGTCGCGCTAGTTGAATTAGCCGTCCGTAATCGGCGTCGGCAAATAATGTTACCTAAGTATCAACGACGCTTTCGTTCGCGTGATTCGCCTAAGCTAAATCGAATAAATAGTGGAAGAAAGAATTATTCGTAGGCCGGCAGCGACTGGACGTCAGCCGTTAGGCCTTCAAAGATAAAGCATTGTCATTAACTAAAGACATCATCTCACCGCAACCTGGTACCAAAATTTCACTGTCGACCGAGTGTCTGTACTGTTCCGTTCATCATTCTCTTTTCGTAGACTGCATCACATCAATGCTGTCATGTCAATGTCATCGATGACACCGTGTCGAACTGAATTGAAGAAGTTGAAAACTGATTCGATGGTGAGTCATCTGAACTGTCCGCGTCAGGACAGACCTCGATCATCGCCAATTCACAGATTGCGAATCCTCCACCGAGCTTTAATGCAACGCACTGATCGACGAGAGAAAGAGAGAGTGAGAGAGAGAGATCATTAAAGCGGAGAAACGGATCGAGAAATGGAAAGATCCCGATATCTCTATTCTTCTAGACATAGTTGGTCCAGCATCGATGCCGATGGAACGCATTCAGAGAACGTTTCACCTCTATCTTTGTATGCTTATGGCACTTCGTCGAGTAGCTCCCAATCCGTCAACAATTGCACCTACTCCTGAGAGTTCGTTCGCCTAATCTGCCTTTGATGTACCAGGTTGGGGAGAATCGTCCTGCTCAACGAGCCGCTTAGCATCTCAACGGATATAAGACGATGCCAACTGGACATCTTAACTAGCCTGAGACTGTATCACCGGCGCGCCTCTGTGCAACATCGAGGCTGGCCTCGACTTTCTGCCGCCGCTGCTCGGCATGCTGGTCGGCGGCTGCTGATGCTGTTGTTGTTGCTGTTGCTGAAGCTGCTGCTGACTGATTTGCTGAGCTATCGTCGAGTCCCTCTTCGGCACCTCCGGCGGCGACTGAAGCACGTCCATGTACTCACGGATCAAGTTCGCTATCTGATGTGCCTGAAAGTCAAATCAAACGTTAAAGAATGCCATAGGCTAAAGATATATAGATATAGACTTTAACACTGTTTGAATTTAACAATCAAAAATTGATAAACTCGAAGTTAGGAGTTCTCGTAGGTGTAACTTACTGTTTATTAAGATCCTTGATTAATATAGAAATATTACCTGAGACGTGGTAAGTATGACTTTGCTCTGCTTCTTATCAGTGCCGGTGATTATCATGAGACAGCTGACCGCTGGATTGTAACTGAGAATGCTACTGTATTCGTAAGTACAAAGTGCGTTCCTGGAACGATGCTCCAAGAGGTGGAGTCCTTGCTGATTGACGGCCAGCCAAAGAACGCGGGGCCAGTTCGAGGTGAAGGACTGCATTACGTCGAAGATGGTCGCCCGATGCAAAGGCCACGACTGGATGAGGTTGAGGAACGCCTTCTTAGCTTCCGGCGGCGACATTCCCCTTAAGGACTGGTGATGCTGCAGGACTCCGTCCACGCACAGACTCGGA
Source organism: Anoplius nigerrimus (assembly GCA_914767735.1). Lineage (NCBI taxonomy): Eukaryota > Metazoa > Arthropoda > Insecta > Hymenoptera > Pompilidae > Anoplius > Anoplius nigerrimus. Next base: position 2,654,263 of record OU612086.1, read on the forward strand.
ACCAGTCTGGCGGGTAGGCAGTGTGTAGCTATTGTGCGGTACTCTTGATCTATCGCGATATCTGACGTACAGTCGCCAAGTTCTAATTGTGCTTGAAGTGCTGTTAACATTATCTGCAACGAAAGCACATAAACTGTAAGTCCATATGTGTAAAATATTGGATTTTGCGTGAGCCGATTTGAGTAAGGAATTGATAGTAAATCAAAAGTATAGCTGAATAAGATTTGTGTGAATTTTCAACTTTGTATCTCGTCCTTAGCGTCTCGCAAAAGTGTCGTTCTTGTAGATTGCCACAAACTTTTATTCTACGTTTGAATTCTGTTAGGTGCTATTTTTGGCATCATTTTTTTTCATGTTTTAAGTGAATATTTTAGGTATCAGGCATCATACGTCGTAGGTTCAGCAAAATATCGATTTTTTACCATTTGTTCCAGACCATCTTAGAAGGCTCCATCCATATTATACTTTACTGTCAGATATGTTGACAAACATATTGTAAAAACATATGAGATACAAAGTTGAAAAGTCAGACAAATACTTCTGTTTTCATAAGCTTTCGAATAAATCTTTTAGAATTTCATTCAATTTAGGGACACTTTCGATCACGTTATTTGTCTATGCACATTGAATAATAAAAGTATGCATATACACTGTAAAGAGGTACTCACAGATTCCTTCTCGGTGATTGGATATCGATCGGCGCGAAGATCGTGCAGAACCTGGTGATAGAGAAGTTCCTTCTCCACCGGGTCGTCAAGATTCATGTATTGATCCAGGAACAGGTGCTTCTTAAATAGGAAAAAGTGATGTGCGTGCTTCCGTTGGGGTTGTTGACCCTGCGCGTTCGCCGTTCGATAACGTTCCCATTTCGACATTACGTCCGCAATTTTCTCTTCTGGTATCAATGCCCGTTCCGTGGGTCCTAGCACCTCGTATATGGCATATCCTATAAATAAACAATAAACACCATTAGAATAGAGTCTCGTCCCAACAACGTTACTTCCTAAATTCTCAAACATATCCATTATGGCACCCTATGACGAAATACAATTGGAAGTATTGCGATGGACAAGAGCAATTACCCATGGCAGTCTCTTCCAAGCCGATCTTCGTCTTGATAAGCTCCATGACATCCCTGGCAGTGGCAGACGGATGGAATTCGACCGCGTGATACTGTCCGTCCATAAAGTGGAATCTCGCGTAAATTGGCCTACGATTAATGGTGCACATAATTTCCTCCCTGCTCGGCGGCCACTGTCGCCTCCTGGTACCCTGGGTCTTGTTGAAGCACTTCTCCGCGAATCTGGCGTACTTCCCTTCCTCCGTCACGTAATCACTGGCGCATCTCTTCAAGTGTGCGATCAAATACTTTCTGATCACCTTCTGCGGCGGCAGAATCACTGAACAAGCCAACGACAAGAGAGCCCAGTGTCTCAGATTGACACGACTGTTCGGATCCGGATGATCGGTAGTCTGCTTTATCAATTGGAGATACAACTCGCCCAAGAGATTCTCTTTCCTTATACAACGTTCCATGACAGTCTGAATGAGGTTGACGTGCTCGTCTTCCACTCTTCTGACAGTATCACCGTTTTGACCCAAGCCAGCGTAAGTCAGGATCAACTGGAACACGCCCAGAGACATTTGCTCGTCAGGATCCGGTAACTTCGACAAGCTTTGCGGAATCTGTTGCCTGCTGAACGCCCAGTAAGCGTATGGGAAGCCTTTATAAGTTTCCCCGTGATCGGCACTCCCGTGTTCTTGTCTCAGTTTTTCTATCCTGTGCTTCGACAACCTTCTCAGCGTGTTCCTCAAGAAGCCACCTCCGGAGTCTTGCGGCTTTCTCAAGATCTCAGCGTCCACCAATGCCCTTCTCGTATTCACCAAGTTGTGATAAAGTCTGATGCGATCTTCGTTCGTGATGCCCTTGAGCTTCTTCGTGGGAACTTCATTTTCCGTGATCCACGCTGCCAAAGCTGGACAGTAACTGACGATCAGACTGCCGATTTCGTTCTTCTGCGTTGTCTCGAAAACGAAACACTTGTGCGAACTGTCAGGATTGTGTCGCAGAAGGGACAGAGTGATGAAGGAGTCGCTCGGATCTAACATGATACTTTCAACGTCGCTGTAACGGTACTCCGATAGAACAAACTTGTCGTCCGGCTTGATTAGCATCAATCCGTCGCAGTTGATGCCCAGTATTAATTGATTCCCGTAAGACCAGTACCCTCTGTAGGTGACGTTGAACATGGTCGTTCCGTAAAGAGGATACTGCATCACGCAGGACAAGTAGAGAACCTTGGCGGCCAATTCTTTTCGTCCCGCACCGTATTGGCGATGAGCCTGTGCGATTATGGGAACCCAAACGTCTTCACCTCGAGCCCTGCTGATGCGATAAGGCAAGAAGCTATCGATCTCGCTGTAGTAATCCAGACGATCGTTGTCCTTGGGATCGCCCAAGGACACCTGAGCCTGTAATCCTGCCAGCTGCAGAGCCACTTTCTCAGAGACCGGGAAGTCGTCGCACTGAAAGATCGATACAGTTCAGTACATTCCTTCGTTCATCGAGTTGAAGGCTGGAATAAGATTTCGATTAGGCTACCTTAACGACGTTGTAAACCGCTTGAGCGTACAACATATTGACCTCGACGGGATCCTGCGATATTTCGCGAGGGTTGCGAAACAGTCGACGTTTGAATACGAACCGATTGTCGCCACTGCCCAAGGTGGTGTTGTTACCGCGTCTAAGGGTGGAGAATGTCGATTGTGAGGTGTTCAGTTTGCACTGTTTCCTATAAGAGAAATTTGCTTATACACTACTAAGGTTTACCGTGCCAAACCGGATTCAAGCCAATCCACCACGCGAGCGTCAGGGCTATACTTGCCTAGACTCGGACAACTCGACTGACGCATTTTAACGGCGAGCAAAGGTATCGTTTTAAAGGGCCTTGGCACCTACAAGTTCTTTTGAGACGACCGACGTGCATGATACGAGCGAGTACGAGTCAAAGGGACCACATGCTTGGTAAAATGCGTTGAGGAAGAATTGCTAAAGTGCGCTAAGGGTGAACTAGACTCACATTTCCCAGGCAGCGATAACATCGTATAAATAGTCGTGGGCCCGGACGTGTTCCTCGCCGTCGGGTCTGCTTTGGTAGATGGCCCAGCCCTCGAGAGACCTCAGGCCCAGCTTGTCGGCCAATTTGGCCACAGCGTCCGCCGCCGTGTCGGTCGGATGAACGTCGATGGCCTTCGTTCTGCCGTCCAGGAAGAAGAATCGACAGACTATCGTTCCCAGCCTCTTCATGGCTGCGATTTCCACGGTAGAGGGCGGATACTGCCTGCAGGAGACCTTCATGTTCTTGCAATTGTCGATGCACCACTGAACGTACTGCCTCAGCTTGCCCTCCAGGCGAAGGTTCTTCTTGAGGAAGGACACGAAGTACTTGTAGAGAACCTTGCCAGGTTGGAAGGCTACGATGGCTAGGCAGAGGAGTAGCCAAACTCGTTCGGCCCATTCGACATTGGGATTGTTGGTGGCTTGGCGAATACATTGGACGAATATCTCGTCACGAAGTTCTTCACGTTCTATGCCGTAGCCTATTATGCTTTGGATCGTGGCTATTTCCTGGTCCAACTTCATCTCGCCGCGAATATACTTGCATAAATCCTAAAAAGAATTGTATTATGTGTCATTCAATGTGAACTGAGAACAGAGAAGAGTGGTTCTGAAAAACCAGGATGGAAGAAGCTTACCCTGAATACTGAACAAGCCACGTTCACGTTATCAGGATCGTACATGTGTATGTGTGAGTTTGGTATGCTGGATCCTTTGTAGTACGTGACCATCTCGTATTTCGGAATGTATTCCACGCTCTTCCCTCTCGACCTCCTCGTCAGCGTAGCCATTATGGTTCCTTCCGGCGAACGTTCGTGGCTATTGAAATTGTTCTGCGCGAATTCGACGATGTCGTGATAGGTTTCGTTCTCCTGCTCCTTCTTGTCCTCCAGCTCCATCAGCTTCCGTTCGACTCTGCACTTCCGTCTCTGTTCCCTCTCAACCGGCGGCTGAGGAGGAATCTGTTGCTGAGACTGAGACTGGGTCTGTTGAACGACCGCTGGCGGTGGCTGTTCGTGACCGTTCTGCTGAGGCGGAGGAATCGGCTGATGATGAGAATGATGATGATTGTGGTGCAAGTGATGACCATTCGAATTTCTGGATTCCGGCCTCGACGGCGGGCTACCCAACGATGGCTCTTTAATGATTTTACCTACATAAATTGTAAGACGCCAGTTAGCTATTGTCCGTGACTATCGTACACATTAACCAGTTAAGTGTGTTCGACGACTATATCCGTCATGCAGAAATTGCATTGTCATCCTTTTTGCGCCATGACAACCATATGCGTCTATGCGTAAAATACAGTTACCCTTGCTACTTAAACTGTAATATCAATGGAAATTAAAATATATTTGTAAATTTCCATATGTTTAGAATCTTTGGAGATAAGGACGAGATAAAACAACCTGGGAGCTGCTCCGAGAAGAGGTCGCCACAGTTAACCGTTTAAGTGTCCCAAGCTGTTACCTTAAACTTGGTTGTGTACAACGTCAATTAACAGATCTTACCACTGGGCACAGGAGGTGGAGAGCCACAGGAGTCTCCATTGACCATCGAGCCAGAACTTCCGTTAACCACAATAGGACTGCTGGGTCCGTTTTCCTCGCGAGGAAGTACGGATTCGTAGATGGGCTCTCCGTTGTCGGACGACGAGTCTCCGTTCAAGGCCAACGGCGGGACGGGCGGAGGTGGCGGGGGAGGAGGTTCCGTAGGTTCGGGAAGACTTGGCTGGCCCAATTTGCCGCTCGTCGATGTAATTCGCTGCTGCTGCTGTTGCGGCTGCTGAGGCGGCTGCGGTATCAAAGGTGACTCCTGTCCGTTCTGCGGCGTCAGCTTGGCCGACCCTGGCGCCGAATTCATCTCCAGCTCCTGCTGAATGACAGTCTCCAATTCCACGTCCAGATCCTCCACGAGCTCGTCCATCTGCTCGCCGATCTCTTCGATTATCTGATTGCTCTTCGTCGACTGGACGTCCGAGAGGAAGGAGAAGAGATTATCCAAGTCCACGGACTGCAAATCCGACGCCGCCATCTTGGAATTCATCTGTTCGGCCATCTGGGACAGCGCGGCGATTTCCTCTTGCGCTTTCCTGAAAAATCAGTTGCGATCAGTAAACAATTCCTTCTAGACGGGTCAGTCTTTGGAATGAAAGCGTCGTGTGTAGCTTGGTCGATTATTTTGATCTCCTTGTAAGGAAAAAAATTGTTTTAATTGAGTGTTGTTTGCTACGGTTGTGTTGCTACGCTGGTGCTAACGGTGGATTGTCGAAATTCTAAGTTATCGCTGCTCGTGTCTTGTCGGGAGTTTTTTTTTGCCGCAAACATGTGCGCAACCGTAATCTGCACAATTGAGTTCTGTCAAAGCTGCACATGCGAGGCGGGGGGGGAGGGCAAACATCAAATTGGCTCGTTGCACGACCAACTTACCCAGGCTCCATTCCGACAATACCATTGTACTGCGCGCTACATGGGCAAGAAACGGAGACACCCCATTAATTGCGATCACGATTGAGCTTGACATTCATCCAGGGCAAAAACGTCACGTGGCACAGTAAATTAAAGAAGAAGAAAAAAAAGTGCAACTTCCCGGCCATGACGAACAACTGACGAGTAACTGTAGAATCCATAATGATTGACAATTGTCGATATATGAATTCGATTGTACCTCTGACTCTCTTCCAAGGCCTTCTTGTCTTCCATCAGTCGCCTTTCCTCCTCCAGCCTTTCTCTCTTCCTCATTTCTTCGTCAACTCGCCTCATCTCGCGCAAAGCAGTCGCCACTTCTCTGGCAAAGACGCCTCGCAGGTGACTTTGAATGACAATGGCGGCTCTTCGCTTCCTGATGAACATTATTCGCAGCTTCCAGCCCCGGTAGGCGTGCTGAACCTTCAACGCTGCGTCTCTTACTTTCTTGTACTCTGTGGAACGATTAACATTGAACATTGAACAGTCGTCGGTTCGATAAGCTGATCGCTTCAGTTGAAATACTTGCCTCGCCGCACGATGAAGCCTCTCCAAATCTTTTGTATAACTATAGCGTTACTGGTAACCATCTGATTCCTGCAATCCTCCAACGGCTCGTGAACGTAACTCCTCAAGAAGACTTTCGTCCTGCCGATCTGCCATTCCGTCTCCGGAATGCCCTGACTAGCGATCAACGAGGTGACGGCCTCTCTTTCCTCCGGCGAGAGGGAGACGCGACCTTTGTCCAGGCAACGATAGCGCGTGACGAAATCTCGAAACGTCATGTGTATCGGAAAGCCTTCCTTCCTAATCCTAATGATGTCCAGCATGCCCAGGTACTTCAACTGATCCAGAACTAACTTCTCGTCGTAATGATTGGCCACCTTCTGCATGTTCGGCTTTATGCACCTCGCGTACCTAAAACCATTTATGTATTCATAGATTGCAGAATAGGTCACTTAACGTTGACTGACTAGCCTCATGATTTTTGTTGAATAAACATACCAGGGAGTCGTAGCTTGAAGAACGTCAACTAAAGCCTGAAGCTGATGCCTGAAGGAGTCGCAGAGAGTAGGTTTGCCCTTCGAAGTCCCTCTGGACATCGTGGTACTGGCATTTCCGGTAGCTCTGGCCACAGTGCAGCCAAGAAGATCCTGATAGGCAGTTATCTCCTGAACGAATTCGTTCGTACTCCTCGACATGAAGTCGAAGAAGACGTCCTGCTGCACGTCCCTGTTCTTGTCCACGAATCCTTCCACCGTGTACGTGACACAGCCAGCGTAATGACGAACGCCAAATTCCTTCTCCCACTTCCGACGATCGTCACCTTTCACGTAGCACGGATGATTCTCGAACTCGGCGTGCAGATTCGTCAAGTACGCCAGGTCCGAACCCTTCGGCATGTGACACTGTTCCGTGAGAAGCTTCAGAACGCAACGCGGTGGCTTCTCTATCAGCTCCAGGCACATCGTGTTGTCCGTGAAGGTAATGTGCGAGTACTGGATCTCCTCTTGACGATACTGGAATCGTAATTGACATTTCTTACTTTCGACAATTCGTTCGGTAAGCGCACGATTAACCCATTACCGCCTACTGTGCCATAAATGGCACACAAATCATATATATAGAAAAGTAGGTCTTATGATAATTATTTGGGGATATACGATAAGGAAATACAAATGTAAATACTTGACGATACCGGAATCATAATTGGCATTTCTTACTTTCGAACAATTCGATCGATGAGCGTATGATTAACGCATTACCGCCTACTGTCCCATATATGGCACACAAATCATATATATAAAAAAATAGCTTCTACGATAATTATTTGGATATACAGATATATGATAAGGGAATACAAATGTAAATATTTTTCCGTGTAAAAAATAATTCAAGCGTTAATGGGTTAATTGGAACATTCGAATTCACTAATCAAGGTTTCGAATTTCATCGTTTAGTCATCCTCGTGACTCACCAGCTCCTGTTCAAGTGCGAAGACATAATGATTGAAGAACTTGTGCAGCTTCTCGTTCGTGTAATTGATACACAACTGTTCGAAGCTATTGACCGCGAAGTTCTCGAAGCCGAATATGTCGAGGACGCCCAAAAATCGCGAGCTGTCCTGGCCGGGATTGGTGCAGTTGTTGATGTGATTGATGAGCCAGGCGAAGGTCCTCGAATAGAGGGCCTTGGCCATCGCGTGTCTGTTTTCCCGAGCTTCCTGCATCTTCAGCGGAATTTCCGTTATGTTGCCGCGAACGTTTATCTGCCTTATCAGGACGACCTTCGTTAAGTCCTCCACTTGAAGACCCAATAATGGAGCCACCGTGGCGACGATCTCGAGATCCTCCTTCGTCAGCTCGCATCTTTCGCCGTCGATGTCCTCGAAGTTGAGGTTTCCTAGCCAGAGAATGGCGGAGAGGACGCGGAAGATGCCTTCGCACATTTCCGGTGCGACCTGGAAGGTCAATTGAGGAATATGTGGGCAGTGTTCACAGGGCAATGGGTAATTATCTTTTTATATTATTTAAGCAATATTTATAAGGTAATCATTCTAATTATGTTACGTATTAAAGCTAGAATTGAAAACGATTTTTATAAATATTTTTTGTTAAGTTATCAGAATGATATTGATTGGTTACATATGGAAAAGAAAATTATGAGATGTCATATAATTTATGAATAACGTGGTGTGAACGTTTCATTTATGCCATACGTTATTCTTTTTAAATATGGACTTACACCACTTTCAAAATAAACGGTCCATATGTACCAATCAATATCATTCCGATAACTTAACAAAAAATATTTACAAAAAATTGTCTTCAATTCTACCGTCCATATAATCGTATCCAGTCTTTAACAAGGAAACTTAAAGAAGTAATTTTGTCTTCCTTCATACATCTGTTGCAAAATATTGATCGAGTCTCGACTCTCGAAGTATCGCGAGCAACAATAAATTATGCAATGTTTGCACATAAACGTCGTAGGTATATACTGTTACAGGCCCTACGACGCTTTGACACGTAAATTGGTCCATTCATGAATAGATTCTCGTCAATTTATGTCCCGCGAACAAGGCATTGGCCGGTTTCCCAGTTCCGTATATATATTTATCCAGCTGCCCGACTCTACGGGGTTGGGACGCCGTTCGATGATTCAACAGTTGACAGCGGACAGCTTCGTTACCTGCAGAACATTGAATGCCAATCGGAGGGCGTCCAACTTCTTCGCATCGGAAATGCCCTCTATCTTGACGCAGCCCGATTGGTTCAGATACTTGTAGTGTCCGGCCGGCATCAGTCTGTACTGTTCGGCAAATTCCTTGTCGTTCGTGCCCGCCTCGACCAGCTGATAAAACACGTGGTAATTCCTCTCGCCGGGGCTTTGAAACGTTATCCGACTCTGTTCCAACAGGTAATCCTGGATAATGCACCCTTTGATCATCCACTTGCTGTCGAAGCAGACCTGCATGAACTTCCCGAATCGCGAGCTGTTGTCGTTCCGCACAGTTTTCGCGTTCCCTGAAAATTCATTGCGTGCAGGTCAATCCTTTGACAGATTTAACGGGACGATGAAGTTCGGTTTGAGGTTGAATTGTTCTTTAATGCAGATACGAACTCTTTTCGGTCTCTAGCGTTAAGCCAGGATAAACAGGAACAGCCGTATTGAGAGCCGACTGATTAGCCCCAGCTCAACAAATAATTGCGACTACTGTTTCTGTGCAGTAGGATTTTGTCGAACGAAGCACTCCATAATAAGATTAAAGAATTAAGTACGCGAAATTAAAAGAATTATAAATCAGATAAGCATTGCATTAATAGAAATAAATAATACTTTAACGTTACAGAATCAATACACGTTGTATCATGGAATCGATTCGGTCAATGAACGACTCATGTAACGCAACAACGGAACATTACAATGAGGATGCATTGGATGACAGATATCTTAAAGCAAGGTCAACGTTTATGAGACATCCCAAATTGTAGGAAGCGTCGGAAGCCCGCATATCCCAGATTCGCAGATTCACACATTCGCGGATCGCGGGAGGAGGGTGAGGGGGGGGGGGGGGCGGTTAAACCAACATATCAGACCGTCGCTTTGAATCGCGCGCGGAAAGAACAGCGGGGGAAAACAAGATAACGCGGCGCAGAGGCGAACAAAGGGAAACAGGCACACCTGAAGTGTCGCATTCAGCGCATCCACAAGTATGACATACTTCACGAAAACAGAAGAGTCGTCGGATCGGGGAGGGCGAGGGAGTGCGAGAGAGGCCGACGACGGCGAGGAGAACGAGAAGGAGGCGCGGAGTGTTGGAGAAGGTGAGGGAAGGTGAGGGTAGGCGAGAGAAGGTGAGAGAAGGTGAGAGAAGGAGAGAGGAGTCGGCTAGGGCATTAGTAACGGCATTTAAAAGCGAGGGGGGACAAGTCAGGTGTAAAACGTGCGAGCGCGAGGGGTGCAAACTGGGTCACCGGGGGAGAGAAAAATGGAACGTTGCTCGGGGGATGGAGGAGGGGGCGGAGGAGGAGGAGGAGGAGGAAAAAAAAACAACGACAAGCGGAACCGTCGAGTGCGTCAAGAACCAACAAGTTGGCGTTCGAGCAATTAACGGAAATTAATGTCTCCCGCCCCGCTGATTTACGTCCCCTTTCCTCGGCCGTTCGATAAATTTTTCTACCCTTCCGCGGACCTTCGACCGATATCGCCGAGTGCGGGGGGGCCAGCGAATTTTTCGGTCAACAATGTCTGATTGCGTGCCAAGCGGAATACGGTATCCATCGATCCGGGGTATGTGGACCGTTATTAACGACGATGCGCTCCAGGGAAATGAGATTAATGAGAAATTTTGCGGCCGAGGGGAACTGAAACTATTTGTCGTTCGCTTTGAGGGGAAATTATGAGGTCAGGATGAGAGGGAGGGTAAGGGGGGTTGGTTAATACTTTGCGGCCAGCTGCATCGAACAGATTTCGTATATAAGGTCTATTTTTAAATTCTGATTTTTCAGTAATCAGTTCTCCGAGAAAGACGCGTTAATGGCTGCATTAATCAGCATTCAGCATCGAGATCAATCCTAAGTATACATCTTACAATTAGACTAAATCCGAACGAAAGTCCAATTATACATGAGATTCAAAGATTACTATTTTCAACAATGCTTTTTTTATACGATGCGTATAGAACTAACAATTTGAAAGGTGGAATTTATGTAAGAAATTGTTTTAAAGGACATATTAAAGATTTGGAATCGTAAGGAATGAATGTTCCGCAAAGGATTAGGAGGATCCTTGACAGGATGTTGCGCGATGGCTGACAAATTACCGAAAGCTTCCAAGATGGTGTTAGCTTCCAGGATCTGTTGCTCCACCCAGGTATCGACATTGCTCGTCACCGAGCACAAGTATTGCAGGATGAACTTGGTCGTTTCCGTCTTCCCGGCGCCACTCTCGCCGGAAATGACGCAGGACTGGTTGCTCTCCGTGTCCTGGAGAGACTTGTATGCCGCCTCCGCCAGTGCGAAGACGTGCGGCTCCAGGGCTCCCATCTTTTGCCCATGGTAACGACTCACGTACTCCTGCAAATTGACCGATTCAACGGATTCGGTAACGATCAATAATTATGAGCTCAGTATCAATATTAACAAATTACTTACATCGCTAACATTTGCAAATACAATATTTACCAAGTAATCGATATACATAATAAACATACAAAAAAAAAATGAAATAATTTATGGTTAACGCAGTGTAAACGGTTCATTTATGTGATATTGATTTTTTGTTTAAATTGACTTATACCACTTTCAAAATGAACGGTTCGTATGACTGTCATCGTCAGAGACAGTGCCTGCAATCTAAGAAGCATTCCACCCTTATAACCCTAAATCAACCGATAATTCAAATAATAATAATTCGACTCGTATCCCATACTTCCCCATATTATCGTTATTAAATGTTAATGATAAACATATAACGCCAATGCCGTCCGGAAAACCGAAAGTGCTTCAATTTAACTGGCCTCGTTCGAGGCCGAGAGCAGTTGAACTGACGAAGGACACCGTCAATTAATCCTTGGTAGGAACGGTTGCCGTGGAAGAAACGGTTGCCGGGCAGAATCGACGATGGTCGCTGGGCCCTTTTGAAAGGCCAGCGGAAATGGGTAACACGAGGGCCGGTAACCCGATTAATGGCGGGCGTCACTCGATAGGCGGATCCGCGGCTGAATTTCATCGTTTCCCTAGGAGGAACGGGCGTCGGGCCTAAGTACCGTATGGCCGCACGTGCTATTTAACTCCCCCGGAGCTAACAACGTGATTAAGTTTGAAGTATACGTTTCCCTGGTAATTGCCTCCGAACGATGCCGCACGATATATACCGGTCGTTCCACAATTTATTCGGCGGCAAAGACGCGCGACTCGAAAACATTAGCTTAACTCTAGCGGTTTCCGACCTGGGAGGGAATGTACCAACATTTTTGGTAAAGTGTTAATGTTCGTATCATGTTTACAAATAAAGTTAATTACGGTTAAAAGATGGGGAGGAGCGGAAAAAAAATTTTTGGGGCGTAGTAGCATAAAGGTTGGAAACCGCTTGCTGAACTAATAAGGAAATTAATGAACGAATTGTTGTACGTTGCTGTACATTGTTCCGTGCGTACATGCCTTTTATGGTCACGAGTGATAAGGGATTGGGTAAAAAATGTTGTTTACGCTCGCTTTCCCTGTGTAAATGTACCAACACTTTTGGTAAAGTATTAATGTTCATATCATATTTACGAATAAAGTTAATTACGGTTAAAAGATAGGGAGGAGCGGAAAAAAATTTTTGTAGCGTAGTAACATAAAGGTTGGAAACCGCTTGCTGAACTATAAAGGAATAAATGAACGAATTGTTGTACGCTGTTGTACATTGTTGTACATTGTTGCGTGCGAATGTACATGCCTTTTACGGTCACGCGTGATAAGGGATTGGGTTAAAAATGTTGTTTACCTTCTTTCCCTGTGTAAATGGCGCGTGTAAATCGTTTTACGTTTAATTCGCTAATGCTTACAAAGTGAGATTACGAATTGACGAGGAGCAGTGGACGAAACGAAAATTTAATAAGGGAATAAAATTGCGAGTGGGCAGAGTTTAAAAGTGTCGCTCACGGCGTTCGCTTTGAACGGCACGATTGGGTAAACAAAGTTGTCACGTGGCGTTATGCGGAAATCCTCTCGTAAAGAATGATTTGGGATTAATGAAAAAGAGGGCTGAAACGAAAACAGAGAGGAGGGGGAGAGGTGTGTCAAAAATGTTATTCGCGTTCATTTGCTTCAGCGGCGTAGGCCGATAAACAATTTTGTCGAATCACGTGGCCAAATGTCCTCGCGAAGTAAAATTTCGAGGACAGGTAATAGAGAGGGTACAAAATGGCCCTTGGACAAAGCGTGAAAGGGCTTCGTCGGAATGACGACCGGCAAACGGAGGCTGAGGCGGCCCGATCAGATTGCATTTCCGTCTGTGACGAACGAATTTTAACCCGCTTACCTCGGGCATCGCCGTTGCCGACGGCGGATCGTCGGAAATTTGCGAGCGATTAATCGTCGCGACCGAGTTCCGTCGTTCCATTTTCATTCGCGAGACTACGCCTCCCGCGGGATTGCTTCGGTGTATATTCGGCGCGTGGGGAGGGGTGGTCTTGGAATTATGGTCGGAGGCGGAGCTTGTTAATGAAGCCGAGAGGAACAAGAGTATTTATACGTGTGTAGGACATATATGTATATACATGTCTACTGTATATATTTGTCAGCTTATAGTTTCACGTATAATGTGACGTGACAATCTCTTCATCTCTGTCGGTGTATCTTTACATCGGGAGTAAGAGAGAAAAAAAGAAATTGAAAGAGAAAGAAAGGGAGAGAGGGAGAAAGAGAGAGAGAGAGGGGACGTTGCATCGTACATGAAAATATAGGCTGAGCGGTTTTGCGCAACCGTGTGCGAAAATGAGTATCGGACGGCGGGAATGGCAATGTACCGGAGCGCGCAAGTAGTGCAACCCAGTTTCGGATCGGACGTTGTCCTCCGCCAACGGGGAACGACCACTGGCCAGCCCTCTCGGCCGCCTTTGACCGACTTGGACTATTCTTCGCCTCGCGCAACAGGGATGGGAAGCGCACTTTCATCGGTATGCTCGCAATTACCGGCCGGTCGACCGACGGCTGCATTTCGAAAAGATCGAACGACCCGCGAGGAATTCGACGGCCATTCGTTCAGCCGAACGACAAATACGAATTTCTCCGAGAAAAATCGGCCGAGCGAAAATTGTGAGCGACAAAACATTTTCACCCTCGGACTCAATTACGCTGATTGCACGAAGCCTGAGTGTTCTTACATCCGATACTGATAAAGGGCACCGTATTGAAAATGTCTACATTGCGCAATCGCAATTATCCGTCGCGTCGATATGTGGAAAATGCTTCCTCGCGGAATACGGCCGAGAACGGTCTCGTCGGCAGGTGTAATTTCTCGTCGCGAACGACACAAAATTTGTTTCATCAATCTTTAATTACAATTACCGTCCGTAGCGCGACTATAGCGCGTTCAGCGCTGGAAGAGAGATTTATGTCGTATGCGGTGTAATACCTAGCGGCAATTCGGCTTCGCGCGCGCGTGTGCGTGAAGTATAATTACGCGATGCGGGGAGGGGGGGGGGGGGGGGGGGGGGCAGTATCCGGGCGTACATAGTTTCCGATGTGAGCACAGGCCATGTACGGATTCGTGTACAAACATGTTCGCGATGCAGCCCGCGCTGCGGCGAACGACAAGAGCGTCCCGACGCATCTCAAATCGAGAACGAGTCTGAACCGAACCGAACCGAACCGAAGCGAGTTGAACTGCTCGCTGATACAGTGGCGCGAGCGGGTCTCAGCTCAGACATTCAGCGTCGGCAAACTCGGTCTCTGCACACCAATCCATTAACCCTGGAATCGTAACGGACTCCGATGCCGTTCGCTTTCACGAGGCCATGGGACGCGAAACGATCATTCCATTTGCAAATGGACGGGAAGAGTCGGGAACTCGACAGAAAGGGCCTCCTGATACGCGAGAGTACGAAGACGCGTCCGATACTACTAGACTCGCGCGTTAGCACGCATTGTCCTCTAAAATACAGCATTGTTCAGAGACGTCGAGTCTTCCCGTAACAAGTTGTACGTTATCTCAGAATGCAACGCAGATTTTTTCGTCGTCTCTCCAGAAAATCTGGGTTACCCTTTATCTGTCACACCCCTTACACCCCTTTGTCTCCCCTCGCCGCGAATTTACCGCTGACCTTTTTTGGGTAGGAAATAGTTAATCTCCCGTTATTAATCCATTATCCGCGAATGTCGCATTTTCGGGACACAGTTTCCAATTGTTTTCATTTAATGACAGCAACTTCTAAATTATGATTTTTTCGTTGTGTGTGCAGAAAATCTGCGTTACCCTTTATCTGTCACACCCCTTACACCCCTTACACCCCTTTGCCTCCCTTCGCCGCGAATTTACCGCTGACCTTTTTTCGGTAGCAAATAGTTAATCTCCCGTTCCTAATCCATTATCCGCCAATGTCCCATTCTCGGTGCACAGTTTCAAATCGTTTTCATTTAATGACAGGCAACTCCTGAATGTACAGTTAATTTCATTTCTTATTTTTGTACTACGAAGGGTAATGGGTCAAAGCGAGACCTTAACTCCACCGTCTGCATAATGCATATCTCGCGTAGTTGTCCTGCAACAACATGTACGTCCTTTTTTTATCGGACATAACGAGGGGGTATCGGCCGTCCGAAAATAAATAACTGATAAAAGGAAAAAGAAAATGAGCGTCGATATAGGCGCGCAGGCCACGTTCGTCATGCCTTTCGCGTACGGGCTCCGGATAGGCGGAAGATCCATAAATAAAGGCGTCGGACATATTTTATAGGACATTATCGGCGATAGTCATGCGGAACACACACTCGGGGCGTGACAATGCTCGGGACGTATATAGAACCATCCCTATCAGCCGTACCTAACTATAAGTTGGGCTCCGCTCTTTAATCCTCAGCTATTTAGGACGTTTACATACGCGCCGCCCGCATCTCTCAAGCGTGTCTCTCAAGATAGACGCCATCTGCTCGAAGGAGTGTGCCTCGAGCTTGTTTGCTTTCTTCACTTTTTTCGCTCACCCTCCCTTCACCCTCTGCCTCCCTTCAACCTCCCTTCAACTTCCCTCTGCTTTCCCTCATCGTCCCTTTAACTTTCCTCACCCCCCGTTCCCCATTCGACGAACGGATTTGACCGCCTCTCGATGCACGACTCTACGGGGTGTCCCGGAAGTATCTCCGACGGTCTGGATGAATCTTTTAGGGTTGAGAGCGGGAGAGGGCTCGTAGGTTGTGGGATTTGCGGGAGGTCATAATGTTTCGTAATGTTCGGGTTACTCTACCGATTGGCGAGTGCCGTGATTGACGGAATGACGGGTCTCGGATCGATGTGTGGATTATCGGAGCGCGGAACTAGGTCGATGCATTGGCGACGGTGTGCGAACGTGCGTGCGCGAGGGATTATCAAACAGCGGGAACTTATGAATGCGTCTGTCCTTGTGTGTGAGTTGACAGTGTGCGAGGGTCGATGGTACTCTCGATAGCGTCGATGGAGTGCCGATCGAGCTCCGTTGTTTGATATGGGGAATCGTGTATCTACGAAATCACGGGACGGATTCAACAAATTTCAACGCTTTTCCAGCCGATAGAGCGGATCATCGGCAAGATCGGCTCGCTTCGGGTTTTCGAATTATCGTCAATTTTATCGACGCGCTTTTATATTTCGATACAAATTATCTTATCGTTCCGTTCGATATGAACTCACGCGGCGAATTTGTTGGCCCGTAAACTGATAGCGAAAATCATAATAATAATGACTAATTCATAACATTTAATGTTTCATTTAAAGGAGCGTTGAGTTCATTCGATAATAACAGTAATTATGATATTAAACCGTAAATTTACATAATTATTTTATTTTACTCTGAATGCATTTAACCGACAAACAGTCCCTGTATTTTCTCTTCGAAGATTACCGAATGAAGCTATCTTACGCAAATTCAAATAAAGTCACCGAGCCCCCGCTTAAAAAATGAACCCAAAGAACATAAAGTGGCGCGTCCTCTGGCCCGCCAGGGATGAACAGACGACTTCCGGCCGGGAAGTCAACAGTCCTCAAAGCGGGCGCGTGTTATTCCTCGCGACCGTTTGTTATTTCAGGGATTCAGATCCGTAGGGGCTTATCTGCCGATAAATGCGTCCGTCGTGCCTGACAAAGAAGAATCCTACGATCGTCCTCACTCTGCGGAAGCTCAAAGGCAGTCGAAGAGATGCATACGTGGCACGTTGAAAACTTGACGCGCGAAGAGACGAAAGGATCGGGAACGGAGGAAGATGAGAGCTCAGGGGGGTTGTAGGGGGTTGGAGGGGGATGAAGGGGGTGAAGCTGGATGAAGTAGGGGTAGATTCGGCCCATTTCTTTAGTGGGTCAGCTCAGGCTCATTATCGTCGTCGGGGCGGTTAATGCGCTCTGCTGCGTGGCTAAAAAAGGAGCGGTCGAAGGTGGAGAAGGTGGAAAATGGTGGAAAAAACTGGAGAATGGTGAAAAAAGACGAACAAAGCGAAGAAGGCGATGAAAAAAAAGGAGCGCGGCGCAAATCGATCTCGCGCAGGCGGACTTCGGCGGAAGGTCCAGGATTCTAGAAGCGTAGACCTGAAATCGGTTCTCGATACCCGGCGGCGCGAAATATCGGGCGCAGACCGCCGACTCGATTCGAGAGAAGTGCTCCGCTCGTTAATTACGGAAGTGTCGACCCGGCGAACGAATTTGCGCCGCGGCGCGCTATGAGAGGCGGTGGGATACCTAAGTTTGCGCGTCGAGACGTTAATTCAGGGTGGCAGCCCTGTTTCGGCTGCGAGTCGAAGAGCGGACTACCCGTGATTTCGGTAAAGTTTCAGTTTCATCGCTTGCCCCGATTACGAGAGAACGGCATGAACATTACGGCAGCGTTCAAAATACAAAAGGTATTTAACGAATAAAAAACGTAGGAGAGATAAAAATGTATATAGGAGTGCAAAATAATGATGATGGGATTTTGACGGCGTGCAAGGAGCATTGTGGAAAGAGACAGTTCTATTCTTTCTTCGACGTTTCGACCTTTTATTTAGGTCCTTTTCAAGACTACGGGGGAATTTTAAAAAACCAGTCAAAATCCCATCATCATGATTACTCATGGAGCTATATCAAACCGTAATGTAAGATAATGTTGCAAGAATCCATTATTGACCGCCAGTAATAGATGTGTAATATTGGGTTTTTGGCGAATTCGATCGGTGTTTCAGTGATTCAAGCTTGAAGTTCTTTTTGCAACTTTTCATAAATTTCATTTCTTATTCCTTCAAATTATAATACGTTAAATTAAATTTATTAATAGCCTCAACCACTTTAATATATTGATTCTGCAGTTAAGATCATTGAACCGCAGTAGATTAGAATATTCTACGTAAATGCGAATATAAAAGAAGTGAAAGCGTACAAAAATTAAATTCCGCCCCTTAACATTTAACATTCCCACGCAACGGGTGAAAAATATATACGTCCGCATAAATTCCTGAAATTCCGCGCGAAGAACGCTGAGTGTGAAAGTGTGGAAGAAGGGTGGGAAGAGGTCTCGTTAACGATTCGCAGCAGGATGCTGCTACGTAGACGGTCCCCTTCGTCGTCGTTCCTTGGGCACCCTTCGCTCATCCTGGCGCAATTCGCCGAGTCGTTCGCTCGTCATCCGCGGGATACGTAACTCGGTCGCCGGAGCCGGCAGCGAAACCGGAAATTGCATTGGTTCTCGAGTCGGCGATCCATCATCGGCGGATGCCGACGGATGCCGACGGATCACGGTCGGCGATTAACGAGCACGCGTCCGATAGTTCTCACCCTCGAATCACCCCTTCCCGGAGTCAACCCCCTGCCTCAACCCTTCCCCGGCCCTCCTCGCCCCGCGCCCACGAACGGAGCCCTTCGGATACCGATAACGGTGGGATTTGATCGCCGCTATCCTTCCCACTCTTCCTTATCGTGTCATCTTGCTCCTCCTGATTGCGATCTGTCACCCTTTATATTTTACGGCCGCAGCCGTTAGTCCGTTATTGTCGCGCGGGGCTGACATTTAATTTTCTTAGGCACGATTGTTCGGAGACGTGGGCGTCGATGAATGAATGTCGGTGGGATGTTCGCGTTTGATACTGTCTGCGTCGTTATCGGGATAATAAAAGATTATCGATGAATATAAATAATGTATGTTAACAGAACAGTCGAGTAGAGTGTTTTATAGTTCAGAGGTCTGTGAACGATGTTCTATCTTTAAACGAAGAATCGAATGAGAGAACGTTGAACTCTCAAAGTACCGAAATTTCGGACATTTTACGTTAGAGTAAATAAGGAAAGTTAACGGTGCAGTCAAGTAAAGAACATTTTACAGTTCTGATGTATTTGAATGAAAGTCGATTCGTCAACGATGTTTAAACAATGTTCTTTATCTTTAAACAATGAATGCAATAAGAGCATATCTACTTTTCAAAATACCGATACATTGGACACTTTACGCTACAGCAAATAAAAGTCAACAATATAGTCAAGTAAAGAATATTTTATTGTTCTGCGGTATTTGAATGAAAGTCCGTCTATGAACGATGTTAGCTCGATCCTTAAACAAAGCATGTTTGAAATATCGAAAATTTGAAGATTTCACGCAACAGCGCGCTGAAGCGAATCATCTGAATTGACTGATGAACCAAGTCCGACTGATGTCTAAAAATACAATGGCAAGGGCCGAGTACCTAATCTGGGTCTGTCGAACTGCGTCAATGTTTGCGCGAGCCCCGAGCATTAATGCTCGCAGGTAACGCGTCGCACCCTCAGGATCGACCTGTTTGTCCCCGTCGAAAAGTTAACCGGACCCCGATGACGTTCTGTTGACCGTCGCGGTTCTCCCTTCCTCCGAAGTCATCCTTTCCGTTCCGAACGTCGCGCAACGTTCCTCGCCAATCCGACATCGCTCGACCTCTGTTTGCACACCGTACTTACGTCCCACCCGCTACACTTGTCAAGATATTCCCGGCGGAATCGCTGCACGAACGGTAACTTTAGTCTCGAAGGTAGAAGCATCGCACAACATTCAAAGGAGTCTATAGAACGATCGAAGCTTCGATTACGCGGAATTGGGCTAAAAACTGGGATTAACTTCGTCTATAATCAGAAAATTGACTTAGAGCCAATCGAAGCAAATGAGGTCTTCAATCTGAAGCAACACTTTCAACCTTGATTTCCCATATCTGTGCACTGTGATTGGTACGTTATGTGATCGGATTCGTATCGTACCGAATCGTTACGACGATCGTTTACAAAAATTCAAATTCTTTCTAACTAATTAATTGCAATGATTTTATGTTAAGATCCATTGAAAATTAATTAGCGTTTTTCTTAAAACAGTACAACAATGACCGAGTACGCCGAGAACTTATTATTATACATTTTACACTGACGGTCAATAACCAATTAATTTCACACTATCCTTTCCTTAACGACTTAAAATGAAAATACTTGAAGACGATACGGGGTGTGCTACAGTGAATTGAAGCAAATCTAAAGTCCGTTCCATACGACATCGCATGAAAACAGTAACTACCCTCCTTAAGAATTGTCGCAGTCAAGAAAGAGGATGACGCAATCCGAAAAAATGAATGTCCAGGATGTCTGAGGCATCCTGGGAAGAATCGTATTTCACTCGTCCCGGAAGGAAGCTTTTAATTGGGGGAGGCAAGGATCGCGGCCGGGGTTGGGGGAGGAGGGGGGGGGGGGGGGAGGGAAGATTCGTGAAGTTCCGCGTTCGCGCACGAACGGCGGTGGGTCCGCGTACCTTGTAGGATGGAGAAGGACGAGGTGATAGGACGAGAGAAAAGGACGAGGAGCCTCCGGGGTAACCAGCACGACGAGTCTCCGAATCCGATGTGCGCTCGGCCCGATCAATAACGCGGGGCGTGCACCACCGACGGCAAGCCGCCCTTTTCCATCCCCGTCCAGGGGCACCCCCTACTGGTCTTCACTGTCCAGCTGGTGCCCCCGACATGACCTTCAATCCGACCCACTCGTCGACAGGCACCCCCTTGGCTCCGATAACGCCTTATTTACATATTTTTCGATTTTCAAATATCGAATGGTTTCGCAGTAGTTTTGATTCAGATGCAAAGTAGTGAGGTTAAGGTTTTAGGTGCGAAGGGGATAGATTGATTTTTGTGGAAATGGAGGTGCTGATGGGATTTGTTCGTATTGGAAGAATCATTAGGGTTTTGTTGGTACAGAGGTAGGTGGTTAAATTATTTTTGGATGTGGAATGTTTTTGTAGTGAGTTTTGAAAGTGTGAGGGGTTGTTTATCGAAGTTAGCATAGATACCTGTAAATTGAATGATTATAACGTTGTCTTTATGACTGATGGCCTTTTTCCTGTGTTTGTTTTAGGGCAATAGCGTGTCCATATGCTACTCGCTGCGGAAGTGTTGCGATGCATAGAGGATAACAGCGAACATGAGAATAGTTATACGACTCGCTACTTTACCTCGTTAACAGTACATAAATAACTCGACTCTTTTAGTAGGAGAAGTCATTTAGATTTTTGACGGTGATTGCGTGCGTGCTTTGGAGATTCGTTTGGAGCGAGATAGAATGTGTGTGAATATGGGTGGATGTCTGTGTGTGAGAAACGGGCAATCGATCGACTGTGTACCTTCGAGGCAGGTGTAATAGGAATTTCGTGGCGATTTTGTGCGTGGAGAGTCTGCAGTGTGCTCATTCCGCAGGAATACAGAGTAGAGGAGCGGCTGGAAGGTTTCTAGTTAGCCGAGTGGAGTGCAGAATTTTTTAATCGCGATACAGGGATTGTTAGGTTGTTTTCCGCAGTTTTTCTTCGTGCACCGGCGCTTGCGAAGGTCCGCGACTTTTTCTCCCACCGTGTAGCAACAATGTTTCGCGTAATTAACGCACAATGTACATGACTGATAAGGGCAAACAGTACCCGCCTATTTTGTGTCGGAGAAGCAATTTGCAATATTTGAATAACGGGCAAGACTACGAAACAAATACTTATTCACGTCCCTATAAAAATTAACTGACCAAGAATAATACAATTTCAATATTCTCATCTACAATTAATGAGAAAGATATTCAGAAAAACTGTTCCTTTGATCGTATCAATTGTAAGTTCTTAAAAAATCGTTTCAAACACTCTTTTCTAAGGGAACAAATCCTAGACCTACATAAAAGGATCGCAGAAGAAATGCTCGACTATTTTCATCGAATTTTCGGTAGCATTTCAATTCTTCCGCAAGCGTGTCTACCGTTGTTGCGACAGTCGAAGTTTTCGGTCGGAAACTGGGGCAATCTCGAAGCGGAGAGAAAGGGGGGTGGGGGTGGGAACATAAATCTACGCTATCGTCTATTTCAGGCCGTACGTATCGGGAGGATTTTTAACGAAGCACGGGAGGCAGACGGGAAGGGAGTGTCTCTGGGAAAATTGGTGGGACTTGGCGGACGCCCGCCTCGGGCGGCTCGAAAACTTTCGGAATACGGTAATAACGCTCACGGTGGGGAACTATGGTCGAGGAATGAATCGCGAGGGGGGAGGAATACGGTGGGGGGCTCGCGAAAGCTGCATGCCGGAACGATGAATTTTTATGACGGGCAGGACTTGTTCGCCGCGCGTTAAACACATTTTATGCCGTGTAATGTAGGTACTACATATTCGACATTACGTTCTCTTCATATTGTTCAGGATATTGAGTCGGAAGTAGAGAATGCGATCCTTCGATCCTGATACGGTGGAAGTGTTTCAAGACTGATCAATTACGTTGACCAAACTGAATTCTGAATAAAATATGGGAACGATCAATTTATTCGTTCGCATATCACTGGGAGAGTGAATGATTATTGCAAAAATTGCGAGAACTCGTAAATCCGACAGATTCGGAAAATTGTCCAAAGCAAGTAAAATATGCTGTGGAACGTATCTAACGATTACGAACGATTACAATTCTACTATAAAATGTACCTTGCCTACTTTACCTCTCTAAATATACCGTCAGCTATATCCGATATTTGCACGGCGATAAACTATCGGCCAGTTTGAAAATACAAACGAGCAGAATAATTCCATAACGCGATTGCGACTGCAAGCTGCAATTGAGCCGTTCAGTACACAAATCGATTAACTCCATAAAACAAAAAGTTGGGAAATGCGATGAAATAATGTACATTATTTTAAAAAAAATTCCCTTTGTAATATAAATTCAAATATATATTCTAGAGTGCATAAATACAGATATAGCTTTCATCTAACGGTATATAAAATGAATAAGAAAGAATAGCCAAAAAATAATCGTCAGTAGTGTCACAATTTTTATGTGAATGGTGGAGTTAATCGATCTGTGCACTGAACGGATCGATTATCGGAAGAGATTCGCGAAGATACGGAGGTCGGGACACTGTTAACGTTAAGTTAACGTCGACTCGACACACTACCGTCAACTATAGTCAGTCGCGTAGTCAATACGCGCAGCTGGTCTCCGTACGCAGTCGATTGAAAGCAACGTTCGAGATAGCCACCCCCCGTCGATACTTCCCACGACTCGAAACGTGCCACACTTCTGCCAACCGATCGGCGGCAGAACGAAACTTTGCCGGGAAGTTTAACGGGGCCTCTCGCAGCATTCGTAATTCCGGAACCGGCGGCCGGAAATTTTTATGCCCACTCTGACGCGATCCGGATTGAGCCTGGGCTCCGAGCCTATTTCCGGCCGACAGATGCGCGCGCATCGTAAAGTCTATCGTTATCCGTCGCCGTGAGTGCATCGCTATTCGCTTTATCAGGCCTCGAGAGAAAACCACTTCGCGGAGTGTGCACTTCCGCAGCGGTCCGGTCTTGTACGCATTTTTCCTCTTTTTTATCGTAGCCTTTCCACGCGACGAGCACTTTCGAACAACGTTTCCTTTCATCGGGCCCATTGCCCGGGAGTTCAGCGAATATCCAGCGGATATCCCAGCGGGCCGAGTCTATGGACCGGAAGCAGTCAAGGCATCGCATCCTCTCGGAAAAATCGGACGTTCGCGCCGGTGGCAAATTGGAGGAATGAATATCAGTGGGTGATTACGAAAGTGGTCCGAGTTAAGGCTGTCCGACTTTTGGATCCCGAGAAGAATCCATATCACGGAATAAACGCGGTGGGAATTTTTAATTTTCTTATTGAAAGAATTTACTTTGATGTCCCACGGTAGAATCGGTAAAAGGAAAGAATGCGGCTAGTTAGCGGCAAGTGGGGATATGCGTGGCTGGAAATTCGATTCACCGAAGAAAAAGTCGATACACAGTTACCTCCTGTAACACGGATTCGACACAACACGGTCGGAACTAAAAGCGGTTCCAAAGAAATCTGTACGACCCAAACGTGCGTTTCAAACTATTTTCTTTTCTACAATCCTATGTTTTAATCGCTCTCGCAACGACTGACACATACAAAGAACGAATTTTGAACAAGTAGGCCCGAAAATTACTCTCCTCTTAATAGTCCAACGTCAAGTATGTCGTCCCCGGCCGAATTAAATGCGATACAAATTGGCTCACTGCGACGCAAGACATAATTGGCACGGCAGGCCGGGTAATTTACACGTCTTGCATCAAAAGCGAAAACGCTTTCTTTCAAGAGAGGACTGCCCACTCGAGCCGAGGGCAGCGATGAAAGACGGAAGGACACCCTTCTCGTCCTTCGCCCTCCCCCCCCAGCCCCCCTCGCCATCATTTCCGAGCGGCCGGCCGCACTTTCGATTCATACTTCGCTCTTAACGCCGCCGGCAAACAAAATAGCTATTCATAGGGAAGTAAGTAAGAGTCCCTGACACGCTTCGCCCTTCCCTACTCAAAATTCTCGTACGAAGTCGGATGTTCGGCCGATTGTAGGTCGACCTACAAAGGCCCGTCGTCCTTCGTTCCGTTTTTGACTTCTCGTTCGAAAATTCCGCCAGCTTCTGTAACAAACGCTGACCGCGAATGGCGTGATAGGAGGGGCACGTCGCCGCTTCCGTTTCCTGTTTTGCGAGCCTGGAGACACTATCGGTCGGGCTGATAACGACGGCGTCCCTTTTTTGCGGAATCCGCGGAGGAACTCGGCCAGGATAAGGGCGACCGCAGATTGCGCTGCGCGCAACTCTTCGATGCTTTACGTAATAGGCGTTGCATGCCTCGCGACGTAGGGTGCGGTATTCCGTCGCTCTCTAATTGAGGACGTTGCGTCGAATGCAACTTTTAACGGTCGCGGAAAATTCTGATTCTCGGACTGGCTGTAACCGCCGAACGCTGCGGTCAGCGGTTGGCTCGTTTCGAAGGAATAATTTTATTGCGTTCGCGCAAAAGTAATTGGAGGGGGAAAAGTTGAGATTATAGTGATTAGCGGCATTTAAAGTAGTTTGTCTTTCAGTCATTAATTGAGATGAATTTTAGAAATAATAAGTAGCTGAAAGGTCTCTGAATAAAAAGTAATTTTCGGTGGAAGAGTGCTTCTAGTTTGAATCTAATTTTGTAGTATATACTATTCCGAAAGTTCAATGATCTAAATTTTGATAAATAAATGAGTTAACGATAGCAGCTGCGCTAATATATCTACCCGATACATAAAAATTGCTATTTTTTTGCGTCAACCGACCCATAGCCGTAGGTAGAAATAGTTCTCTCTACAGGAGAATCCCGATAACTTTTTATCACGGCAAACCAATCCAATCAGAAAGACAAGAATACCCTTGTTCGGATACAAGAGGCGCGATAACGCGGAAGAGAGAACTTTTATCAGAAGAGGATCGCAGCGAGAGAACTTCTTTTTGGTACTACAGTCGTAGCCTGGCCGAAGTTGGTAACTACTTTCGGATATGAAGGGCCGATCTGACCAGAAAAGGAGGCAGGCACAGATTTCCCCCCCGAGGTTAGAGATAGGATAGGACAGCATAGGACAGCATAGGGCAGCATAGGACAGGATAGGACGGGATAGGACGGGATAGAACGGGATATCTGCTATCTGAAAGTTGAACAGTGCGTAGGAGCCCGGTATGCTTTAGGAGCGAGCCATGTTCGATTCCGGCTTATCTGTGGGAGTACATCGGCACGTGAAATGCGACGAGGAGGCAAACGGCCCTCTTCACGCACGTCGGCATTGTGCGCGCCCGATGTTTACTATTCCCGGCCGGCACTTCCGGTTTACGTCGGTTGCGCAGGAAGCGGCCCGACTCTTTCGCGACTCCTCGGCCCCCGCACGCCTTTATACGGTCAGGCAAACTTCGTAGGCTCGCCACTCGCACCGGGCCAGCACTTCCGACGACAGTTCAATTTTCTCGAAACGACCCTAAATTCATGGCACTTCCCGCGAGAGTTAACTCTTTAAGCGCGTACGATCACTTTCGCGGGCCCGTTCGCTTCCTGAAAGGCATCGGGAAGAGAATCGAATGGACCTCGCCAGCCCCGAGTACAAAGTTGGAACCTCCTCAATTATTTCGACCCCGACATTGTCCCAGTCAATGCTTTTCCGTCTGCGATATTTTCGTGGCCTCCGGATACGACCCAATTTTCCGCGAACGTCGCGTGCATCGGTAATCGAAACGGTTTCGACGTCAAAATTCGTTCCGCCTCTCGCTTATGCGTTTAATACTCACGTTCGTGTAGTAGTCCACCTCCTTGTAGGGATTCACTGCCACCAGGATGGATCCCGTGTACGTCTGTACGGGTCCGTTGATAAATCTGAGTTAAGGAATCCTGAGTTAACGGTTCTCAGCGCCTTTCTTTCATGGCTTGACGTAGTTGGGGAAGATACAATTTAATCAATCCCGAGCTTCATAATACGATCGCAATTACGCTGATCGACTCGGTTTGCCGGCAGCTTGTTTCGGTATCAGAGTCGTCAAAGGGTTAATTGAAGCGTCCCTTCGTTTGCCCGCGGGCCAATCAACGGAGCAACAATTAATGCGGCTTCGCTAGCGGTTGACACTCGCCTCGTTCGTTGTCATTGGCTGACACCGGACAAAAAGAAAGCAGGGACAAATGCCGCATGGGGTGGTACGAGTGAATGTACACCTAATAATAAATGTTCTTTTGATCATTGTGTCATGATTGTGTCGTCATTTGCCATGAATTATGAGGTTGGCAAGAAAGTAATTTCGATATTCTAGTGGCGGAATAAAACCCGGATTTTTGTAGAAAGAATAAATTTTAATGTGATTAGTATCAAATGTCAATACAAAAATACAACACAGACTATGTGTTGTACGAATATCTTCGTATTTAAGAAAAAATCTGTTCGATAAGTTACACCAGTATGTATCGATTGAAAAAATATTCTTCCATCCAGAATAGAAAAGCATTATACTCATTACTACGCAACGTATCTTAAGTCAATTTACTGGAAACATTGTGATAGACGCAGGAGCAGCATGAGAATGAAAAAAGAAAAGAGAATAATGTTTTCGGGCGACGTTTCGCATCGCTGCTCTCTTGTCACCTCGTGCTTCCATTTTCACCCCCTATTCACCCCCTCCCCCCCTCGGAGTGCACCCCTTAATTCAGGGGCTGGCATAATAACGCGCCAGGCATTCCCGATGGGGACGTTCGCCTATATGACGTCATTGCGCAGGCTGATACTGTCGGGGTGTCTTGGAAAATTTTGCATAAATGGAACGCACGCGCGCACACTATAGTGCGGACGTCGAGAAAAATGGAACGGGGGAGGAGAATGTTTTATGGACTGCCTTATAACTGCTGACAGGATGCCTTTGACGTATGAGAATGCGTCGCAACGCACCCAGCCAAATTTCGGACCGAACGCTATCAGATTCTTGTGGAATTACTATTATCACTGTCGCGCGTACACGAATTTGGCACGGCTATCGAATACCGGGCGGCAAAATGTTTAATAAAATATTTAGAAACCGTGTGAAATGTGTGTGCATTCGATTGAACGCCCGGTGGTCGCTCTTTTGTAACTGTCCCAATAAATTGTAGCGCAGCAAAAAAAGCTGAGACCTCTGACACGGGGAGCAATATCGGACAAAGGTCTTTCATCGAAGCGGCGAAACTTTTATCGAATTCCCAGTATCGCATCTATCATCGCCGCATCGATAAATATCCCCCGAACGGCCCCGTAGCTTTGCCGACGAGCGTAAAGCATAAAGCATAAAGCATAAATATGACCGTTTACCGGTTACCCCGACAAGACCACTTGGCCACCCCTCGCGAACGTCTCTTAACAGCGGACGACCGAGAGGCCTCAAATCCGAGACCTTAAGTACGTTTCTTGTGCGTCGCAGACCTTAGGCCCGAACATGACGTCACAGCTGAGGGGTTCCCGGGGGATGACTCATGGACTGAATGCCATGGGGTGAAAGAGGGGCGGCGAGGAAGGGGGTGGAAGGGGATGGAAGGGGTGAAATTGTGCTGGTTGAGTCGTAAATGTACCTACTATGACGGTACTCCTCCCTCGACGGCGAAGAAAAGGGGGCGGGGTCGAGAGTGGTGGCGCAATCGAACGACTGAATCGAAAACGCAGAATACACTTTCCTCCTTGCGTCGCTGCCCCGCGCGCGCGCGGAAAAGTCTTCGATATTGAAATACGCGGCATTCTTCGAAAGAAGTCGGCGCGAAAAAAAGTTGCCGCACTCCCCGAGGCTTCGAAAGAATGGAATCGCTGGGATTACATTGCATTTTATGATCTACTCCGTGTCAATGCTGGCAAGATGATCAAAGTGTGGGCAGGGGGGGGGGAGGGTTAGAGGAGGACGCCGGCAAGTTTCTAGACGGCAGATGGGAGGGGTCGAAAACTCGGCTTGACCTCTGGCATGGCCAGACGTCGGCCATTTCTTTCCTCCCGATAATTGAGGCCGGATCGACTCTCGGCAAAGATCGACAAACTCGCGTCATTCCTCGCCATTAGCCGCACCCGCTTTTTTCTTCCCAGTTCGACAGCGGATCCATATGGTCGCGACTAACATTTCCCAGGTAAGACAGTGTCGGCACCGTTAACGGTGTCGTTTGTCCATTACGAACCCCTTTAACGCACGGTTTCTTTGAAATGATAACGTGTTACAGCTTATAATCCTATGTAAATGATAAGTATCGATAAAACGATTTTTTTTTCTCAGCTTTCACATTGTTAATTTCAATTCTCGATTATATTCGAGTATGAAAAATTATAGCAGCATCAAATGCAACGCCGCTCGAATTATCTTGGGTGTGCACAGTTTGGCCTGTTCAGCGCGCTCGAATATACTCGAGAGTGCACGTTAAGGGTTTACTCGCAGTCGCATGAAATCCTTACATTTTCCATCAGAGTCCAATTTAGAACTCTCTCTCTTCTTTGCCTATCCATCCCACTATTCGTCGCTCTGTCCTTTCTCGGCTTGTCGTGTATCGTGTCCTTGTCTGATGCATGTGATTTTCCACGCTTCGATTCGCACACGTTTTGGACCCAGACCCTCGCACGGAATCGGATCTTCCGTCCGCGCAATGCGGACTGACCGTCTGAGTCTGCCTTTTGTCGGGCCGGCCCAGGCCGGCCCGATAGTATCGATTCTTTTGTTATCCTCGATTTTCGTCTGCCAGCCGCTTTCTCCGCAGAACGCGACATTTCGATTGGCAGACGGGCAGAGAGTGTGCGTGACAGAGAGAGAGGACAGAGGAAGAGAGAGAAAGAGTGAACGTTCGAGTCTGACAGATCGATGAACATCGAACGCCTGCATTCGAAAAATTCAATTGGGTCAGCCGGCGAATCAAATTCGCTGGCCCGATAAAATTCGAGAGGATGAGAAATTCAGCTGCATTCCCGAGTCATTCGCTCGTTAACGTTAACCCGGCGTCAAACTTTGGCGACCCTCCGCTCGCGCCCCTCCGCTCGCGCCCCTCAACCCTCGCCCTTCCGTCAACCCTTCACACACGTATGCACGGCTCCTATGTACACGTAGGTACCTGACCCAATTTGCGTGCATTGACGGCTTCTGCAAACACGGGATGCGGTTCTGGCAGACTTGCGAGCTTCTCCCTCCCACTCCTCCCTCCCTCCTCCTCATTCCTTCATCTCTCGTAATTTCATCATTTTTCCAGTTCGCGACTCGAAATTGTCCGCTTCTAAAGTTCTCAGGTCCGTTCGATCTTCTCCCTCATCGTATCGTAATTCGTCCTCTTCCCTCCCATTGTTTCGAACCTCCCCACCTTCTTGCTTGGCACTCAAGCTTACCTCCTTCCACCTTCGACCACGCACACACACACACACACACACGTAGAGGCCTGACGGGCTTGCCGTGCTAAAAGGTGGGCCCGTGCTCGTCCTCCTCGATGAAAGCAATTGAAGTCAGGTAAGGGCGCTTTCCTAGCGAGAGGTTAATGAGAGCGAGCCAACCCTTCGCTCTGCAAAAGTATCCGTCATACACTCGTGTCCGCACACAAGCGTCCCTCGTTCACCCACGCTTACACTCTGACTCCATTTCTCCTCCCCTCTATTCCTCGCCGCTCGCTCAACTCGCATAATCCCACTTCCGCCATGTTTTGGGGAAAAAAAGTTATTTTTTTATAATTCTTGTCAGTTTCGTTTTCAAGTTGGGTGCAAAGTATGTTTCTACTTGTCCAAATAAATTAATACGTTTACGTCTTTTTGGATAATTTCTGTAGGTCGATCGGTGTTGCGGTTTTCCTTTTTCAAATTCATTACCTGTAATTCCCTTCTTCTGGAAATTTTCTCAATAACTACTCTCATGTTTTGGGGACAAAATTATTTTTTACCATCCTTGTCAGTTGCATTCTGATGTTGGGGGCAAAGTAGGCTTCTACTTGTTCAAATAAATTAGTATGTTTGCGTCTTTTTGGATAATTTCTGTTTATCGATCAGTGTTGAGGCTTTTCTTTTTCCATATTAATTACCTGTAACTCCTTCCTTGAAGCCTTTTGTTCGCTCCTTAATTCGGTCTCATTTTCTCATTGACTACCCCATCCCTCGATCGATTCGGTCTCTTGGCTCTCTTGCCATTCCCAACGTTAATGCAGGCAGCGTGCCTCTCCTCCCCCTGCCTCTCTTTGTCTCTCATTTTCCGCAATATTCGCCAATCGGGCGGCCGTCAGGCCTGTACGTCGCACGATCGAATCTCGTTAAAGTACGGCCTGGCTAATTACCGCGATCCGGTATAGTTTTGCCGACGGCATCGGCAATTTCGTTAGGGAAATTGAAAGTTCACCCCTCGCCCCGACGACAACCGCTTTTTCTCCCTTTCCCCACCAGTTCTCGCCCCTTGTCGCCATCT
Organism: Anoplius nigerrimus; assembly: GCA_914767735.1. Lineage (NCBI taxonomy): Eukaryota > Metazoa > Arthropoda > Insecta > Hymenoptera > Pompilidae > Anoplius > Anoplius nigerrimus. The sequence goes on from OU612086.1 coordinate 2,685,256, forward strand.
TTCCCCTCCACTGTCGTTGTAGCTGTAACGCAATTCTCTGTTTTTGACCTAAGCGACGAGCATATGTGCGAACGATTTATTTTGGGAGCTTCATAAGCTACTTTTACGCGTCGTATTTCATGGGAGTATCAAGAATTTATGTAAACGATTTTATATAGTTTTTGAGAATATTATACACATGTTAAATTCATTTGCTGAAACTGTTAAAGGTTCACTTTAAGACATAAATTGGGACTGTACGAAATTTCATTGATTTTTGTAAGAGTCATTTAATGTCCTCACCGCTTGTCGCCATCTTTCCCCTCCACTGTCGTTGTAGCTGTAACGCAATTCTCTGTTTCTGGCCTAAGCGACGAGCATATGTGCGAACGATTTATTTTGGGAGCTTCATAAGCTACTTTTACGCGTCGTGTTTCATGGGAGTATCAAGAATTTATGTAAACGATTTTATATAGTTTTTGAGAATATTATACTTACACATGTTAAATTCATTTGCTGCAACTGTTAAAGGTTCACTTTAAGACATAAATTGGGACTGTACGAAATTTCATTGATTTCAGTAAAAGTCATTTAAACTTCGTTACGTAGGGTGGTGCGTAGTTTTAGAAAACTCGCCGAAGGTTGCGCGCATACCATCAGATAAGGTATGAGTAAGATATTGTTTTGGTATGCGAAGGCTGAGACGTCTGATTGTCGGAAAAAAGGTAGGGGAGTCTTTTTATGATATGCGGTGAAACGGTTTGAATGTCTCCCTTTGTCGAGGTTATCTAAAAAGCACGCTGCCTATCTCGCCTGTCGCGTCGCGGGGCACAAAAAAAGGGAGCGCAATTCGAATTCACGAAATGATATAAGCGCCCGGGGGAGCACGCTCCCACGATTCCCGAGGGACGATCTTAGCTAAGCTTCTGGATATTCGTTTATGCCCATTGCGGACGTACGAGGCTGCCGACAGAAACGTGTGCCTCAATTAGGAACGGAGTCACGTGAGAGTGATCCTATCGGCCTTCGACCTTTCACCGGAAGGTCTGACACGGTTGCTCGATGACTGACTTACGGGGAAGGGTCAATTTTTATGTTTCAACGCATATTTAATCAACGCTCCATTCGCCTTAGTTGTAATTTTGTTCGAAACCACTGTCAGCGTTGAAATAATTTTCATCTGACGCTTGATATTCAGTCACAATTAAATTTAGGGAACAGAATGTAAAGTAAACTGTTGATTAAAGTTTATTTCTAGAGAAATACGATTTTTATTTTATACCGCAAGACAGAAATTACACTCTTGCCAACGTAGGGAGTTAGACGCAATCCTAATATGTCATCCTATTGGTTTTTAATTTTCTCCGAAGAAAATAATTAGACATACTTTCAAATACTATAACTGGACGTATGACTTGTAGAAGAGCTTACATTTTTATATTTAAACACGACTTTAACCAAATATTCGTTCACGTAAACGTGTTATTTAGAAACGCAGATAGAATAGAAGGATTTGGACTACGGTTCGACTCGGTCTCGTTATAGTTGATAATTTAAGCGAATTAAACGGGATACGCGGGCGCGCAATTTAAATCTGGGAGCGTGGACGCGCGTGCGCGCGCAAGAAGCGACAGTTTCGACGAGTGTAAATCGAGTTAACGGGCTGTCCGTCTGAAAAGCTCGTTTGCCGGAGCGTGTCGAGTGCGAGCGAGAGGGAATACGAGAGGGAATAGGAGAGGGAACAGGAGAGGGAGGGAAAAACTTGACGAACGTTCGCGCGGAAAACGAGCAGAGCTAACGCGGCAGTCATCAACTTTTTTTTCCCCATTCGGCCGCGGTTATAAGATCAAGGATCGAAAGCTACGCGAAATGTTCGGAAATAACACTGAAGACATCCCGACCGCAAATAAAACAAGAGAGAAGTCAAAATTCTTACCCTGTACTTCCACTTGAATTTCATCGAAGCCAAAAGTGGATCGGGTTAACTAACTTTGACTTTACTCTTTCTTTCGGATCTAGATTTACACTGACCACTTTCAATTATATTTCTATATTCGTTCGGTTAATATATCATGATCCGGCTAATTCGCATATTTTAATTTCGTTCCACTCCATTGGACTCCGATTTACTACAATTATTTTAATCATTTTTTTTGCACAAAATTTGTATAATATTTGCTCGATTCGCAGCGAGTGAGGAACCAAGTATTTTTCGATCATGTCGATTTGGGATTCCGTTTCACGCGCGGTCGAACGTTTAAACTGTCCCGAATCGATGCCGAGCGAGCGAGACGAGCACGTAATTCGTTCAACTTTTCGATTTGCGTCGGCACATACGTGCAAAAAAAGGGACGAGTGCATCGACATAGGCAACCTCAATATTTTGCGAACGACGCCTGAGTACCCGCGTTTTTATCGTCGAACGTCCAAATTCAGTTGTCTAGCCCGCCTAAGGCCAAACTCATTTCGGCCAGAGATTTTTCTGAAGATCTCTTCACCCTAAAAAAAAGGGCAGTCATTTGGATCGTAAAAAAAATGAAACTTTCGTTTAAACTTTTAGCAAAGTCTGTTCATTTATTTTAAACGCGTCGTTATTTGTTTGGCTGCTGCGAACATGAAAGATATTTGCGCGCAGAATTATATACCAATATGTTGCTTAGTCAACAATATGCTGTAAGCGAGCTTAGCATGATATTTCGATATTTTCGTCAAGAAACTGTACGCGGGTATTGTTCGCGTCTTTTGACGGATAGAGAGAATAATGGCGTACTGCGCGTACCAGAGTACGACAGAATTTATCGAGTTTCCGCGTACTATCTTCGAGATTCGCAAGATACATCACGTATTTGCGGCAGACAGCCTCCAAGAACCCAAGTAGAACTAGAAGATCCATACTTTTTTTACACGATTTTGAAACAACACTATCCAAGAAGAAGACTGTCGCTCGTATACCATTCTTCAGGTCTTTTTATGTTCTTATGCGTAACTAGTATTTATGTTACTTTACAATATACTCTGTCCTGCTTTATGAGTTCTTGTCGAACATCCGACTCAAATTCGTAATTAATTAGACCATTTATTTTGAAAGTGGTATAAGTCCATATTTAAAAATGTAATTTACGATTAACGTAGCGTAAACTTTTTATTTATGCGATATTTAAGTAGTTCCGTTTTTAATTTGGATATCATATAATTTATGAGTAATGTAGTGTCGACTTTTTGTTTATGTGATATTTAATCCTTTTTCTTAACTTTGACTTACCCCACTTTTAAAATAAACGGTCCAATTGCCTTTAACATACGTACCTATACGTAGTCTCACGATACAACTTGTAAGAAAACGAAGATACATACGACAACCGTAATGTTAAACAATTTGAAGAGCTTCAAATATTAGCTGACGCAGATGTAGAAATGAAGATAGTTTAGTGATCAACCATATGTAAAATGGAGCTTTTCGGCAATATTCACCAATTTTAATAAGAAAGAGGGGATATTATAATCCCCAAAAAATTCGTCCCGGTTCCACTGGCGGACTCTTCAGTAGGGCTATTGCCAGTGGATCCTGCCCTAGACGAACGATTAGCTGACGCGTTTGGCAGGAAGTGCTCGAGGAAGTGAACGATTTCCTCGAGTCCGACCATTTCGTCTTTCCTTCATCCGCGAATGTTTTCGCTCTCCGCGTCCCACGCGACTGCTCGTCGGGCGATGATCGTCTCGCGACGGACGAGGAAGTGTCCACTAAACTCTCTAAACTCTGGCCCAAGCTAACACCAGCGCTAACGAGTGCATTGACAACGGCCAACGGCGGCCTGAATCGTGCGTTTCAATTGTCGCCGCGATTCGCCGAGACTCGTTGACTTTCCGCTTTTCGTTCGCTCGACAGTCGGAACCGTTGGACGCTGTTGGGATCGTGTAACGATTCGCTGACTGTCGTCCGATAGTCAGAGCGGTAGTGGTAATGACACTAGCGACGAAGATAGGGCAACGCTACCGGCTGTCATAATCGCTCGCGTTCCTCCGATTGCGATTACGCGCGGTGCCGGCGCTGATAACAGCTGCTTTCTCGAAATGTTTCTACTCGCTGATAATTTGATTACGTTGCTCGATCGTTTGACGCTGTAACATTACGTTTTCGCGCACCGACGGTGTGCCATTGAATTTTAATGATGCCGACTGCGACAAGAGGGTCAATTTCCTGAGTTATCGTATGTACCGCGAATATACTGTTGAATTTTGATTTTAATTGCAATGGTAATAATAAACTTCCGGACCGTATGCTATTGATGTCTTTAGTAAAAGTATCGATTTGACGAGAAAGTATTTTCGGCTTTCGAACATAGATACCGTTACACTATTTTTTTTAAATTTCTGTCAGTAAAATAAATGGAGAATACGTTGTCCTTTAAAGTTTATTCTCCGTATAAAACTATTTAATTCAATACTACAAAGCCGAAATTACTTTCTTGTCACTCGATATTGTCGGCCGCAAAATTTCCAACTTATGGAAAAAAAATATGGTACAGTAACGATAAAGAATTCGCCTGAGAACAACAGGAATGGAAAATACGTTGTCGTTTAAAGTTTATTCTCCGTATAAAACTATTTCATTCAATACTACAAAGCCGAAATTTCTTTCTTGCCAACTCGATATTGTCAGCTGCAAAATTTCCAACTTATGGAAAAAAAAAGATGGTACAGTAACGATAAAGAATTCGCCTGAGAACAACAGGAATGGAAAATACGTTGTCGTTTAAAGAGTATTCTCCGTATAAAACTATTTAATTCCATACTACAAAGCCGAAATTACTTTTTTGCCAACTCGATATTGTCAGCTGCAAAATTTCCAACTTATGGAAAGAAAAGATGGTACAGTAACGATAAAGAATTCGCCTGAGAACAACAGGAATGGAAAATACGTTGTCGTTTAAAGAGTATTCTCCGTATAAAACTATGTAATTCCATACTACAAAGCCGAAATTACTTTCTTGCCAACTCGATATTGTCAGCTGCAAAATGTCCAACTTATGGAAAGAAAAGATGGTACAGTAACGATAAAGAGTTCGCCTGAGAACAACAGGCTAGTACGTTGATAACATTCCGAGTGGCTCGAGCGGAAGATGACTGTAGAGCGTAATCGCCATCGCGGAAACTCACCCCCGATACATTAACCCACTGCTCCACTACTAAAAAAAGAGGCCCCCTTCGAGAGATCGATCGCGGATAAAGGGGGTAAACAGGTCTCGCGAGGCGTGCTCAAGCTCAAAGCTCTTCGTCTGTCATCGACTCCGCGGTAGACAACGATAGAATTCACCCTCCAATGACGAAGACAAACCGGGTGACGATGAAGAAACGATGAAACGAAGAATGAAGAACGACGAGCTACGAGCTGAGTAGGAACGTATTTGCGCAAAAACGAGTGTCCGCACTTCTACAATTCCCGTCGGCGATTAGAGCCAACGCTCACTTCCGGCCCCCGGAACACCGTCGAGGCCTTTGAAGTGGATCACGAGATTAAACGTAATCGCGGAGGACGAGGCGATTAAACGTAATTTCGCGTCATCCCGAATTGACCGTTGGCCCGATGTAATTGTCGATCGGGCTAATGCATTACCTGGAGGAGGGGCTAAATTAATGTCGGCCGAGCGAATCGGAAACGTTCAAGTGAGCGTTAGTTGTCGCGATGACGTTAACGAGTGTATCCGATTGAGTGTGTGTGTGTGTGTGTGGGAAATATTGGCATTTTTTTGTGGTAGTTTAGTGATTTATGCTCTGACTAAACCGTATTCTGCGTCAGAGATATGTAATATATATATATTTAGTATAGGGTACTTGTACCGCTAATTTATCATTGTGTGATGATTAGCGTATTTTTCTATGGCTATTTGTGAAATTAAAGAAGCTTTGTAAATCGTTTGGCCGACAATAAATCATTTTTGGTCGAAATATGAATATAGTTCGACTATCTTATCCGTCTAATATGACATTGTGAGTGGAATTTACATTAGTTTACGTTCGTATAACTCATTATTTTGGCATGATTGGGTCTTTTGGAGAAAAGGGGTAAAAAACATTCACAAAAATCGCAACCACAGGGTTCTGAGTGAAATAGTTCCCGAGACATGGTCAAAGATCGGATGGAACATACTGAAAAATGGATATTTCCTTGCCAATACTCGAAAAACTGCAGCCGTAGCCTTCTAAACGCAATAATTCCGAACATACGACACGTGTCTAAACACACGATAGCTCTCGTTACTGACCGGCGCTAGAAGAACACAGCCACGACAGAGGAAGAAAAACAGAGGAAAATAAAGAGAGAGAGAGAAGAATAAAGAGAGACACGATCTTAAAAGCGCACTGTGCACTCGCAGTTGCGCACGGTCCTATGACTTCATCTGCATATCGCAAGGGCTTCTAGGTGGGAGAAACGAAAAAGAGAGAAAGAGAGACAGAAAGGGAGAGAGAGAGAGAGAGAGAGAGAGAGAGAGAAATAGAGATCCGGATCCCTAGAGGGAGCATGCCGCGAAACGACAGTGGGTCGTCGGTGTCGGTCGTTGGGTCGGCAAACCCAACAGGAGATGAATGGGTCTGGCCCTGGGGTAGTTCACCAGCTGACTGGGGTTGTCGTCATGGTAACGAACCAACCCGGGAGCAACGCCCCATCCCTACAAAATTCATATATCGCACCCTCTTGTCTTCCCCCCCCCCTCCACCCCCACCCCCACCCCGCCCGTCGCCAATTGCGCCTACCTTCGTCTCACTCCGCGGCTCTCCAGTTCTTTCTTTTTCCAACGGCCTCCACCTTCCGGACCTTTCCGGCCTTTCTTACCGTTAGATAACGCGGTTTGCGTCTCTCTTCCTTACTCTTTACCCATTCTCCACCCCCCCCCCCCTCCTCTTCTCCGTCCCGGTCGCGCATACACTTTACTCTCTTACTGCCACTCGAGGCCGTCTTCGAGGCCGGCGTTATTCTTACTTCTCTCGGGATTGTCGCTCTCTTCCTTTTTCTCGCCCCCCCCCACGCCCCCCCCTTTTCCTCAGATTGTGCATATTAATTGCGTGCGCGTAAGTTCCGCGAAACTCTGCCCCCCTCTTTCTCATATTCCACTCATTGTTCCCTGTAATTGTACGAAGGGCGTCGGAACTTTGTTCTCCGCTTACTCTCTTTCGTTTCCGAATTAATTGGACGGCCCGTTCGGTTAACCCCTTAACGTACGATTTCTTTCAAATAAATGGGCCAAAAAAAATCAATTTTTTTTCATGTAAAACACACACGTTAGAACATTGTCTTGGCAAAGACAAAAAAAAAAACTACAAAATTAGTCAACATTTTAATTTTAATTTTAGCAGCATCAAACACAACGCCGCTCGAATATACTCGGAGTGTGCACGGTTTGGCCGGTTTAGCGCGCCCGAATATACTCGAGTGTGCACGTTAAGGGGTTAAGGCAGAAGATCGCGATGGCTTCGATGTTTGCCGACTTGTCGATGGGGGTCGACCTGACGCGGAGGTAGGTCGTGAAATAGGGTAAGGTGAACGTGAACGATAGGTTTGATATCCGAGACGCTGATGCGTCGTCAATTTTGTACGGGCCATAAGTTTCGTGGCTAACTCGGGTCCGCCCGTTTTGCGAATGAAATATGAATCCGCTTACGTCGCACCGTGGTTACGTAAATCTTTCTATTCAAAGGATACGTATATTTGGTCCCGCCCGTACCGGACCTGAAGATTCCTGTTAATTCCGGTCTCATCGATGTCGCTGATGACCGTCATGTCCGGCACGCCGAACTCAGGGCTTGAGCCTGAAATGAAACGTACAGAAATGTTAGAGCGGCGAAGCGTTACGGATGGTTATTAAATGTCAGATAGGGAGAGCGAGCCGTTTATTTCATGGCACAGGTGACTTTTTCGAAAGGATCATTTGTATTGGGTTGGCAACTGAGTGTTTGCGGATTTTGTTGGTAGATGGTCTTTACACTTTCTTTTGTTTCGTTAACGTGTTCGAAGCACCTAATTTATATTTTTTCTCTTCTTGTTTCGACTTCTACCTTTAATTTGATACAAAAATGATATCGATTAGTTCTTTAGTTTCGTTTCTGTTTGCATTTAAAAATGGCAGACAACACGTTGCATTTGAGACATATTTTATTGTTGTATCTCGGAAAAGGCAAGATCGCATCGCAAGTGGAAAATTGGTTTGCCAAATTTCGTTCTGGTGATTTTTCATTGAAAAATACTCAACCATCTAGCCGTCCAGTTGAACTCGACGAGATCCATATCAAGGCCATTATCGATTCAGATCGTCATAGCACAACATGCGATATTGCAGAGAAGCTCAATGTACCGGATACATACATTGAAAAACTAAGAAAAAAATATTGAGTCATACTTCTTATTTAAAAACCACAATGACCTAGTTGTCAAATACAACCTTTGGAAAATAAGAAAAAGTGTTACTGTGCCAAACCGGCTCACGTCTGTAGTAGAGTCAACTTTAGCAATATGCTCAACATTTCTCAGCCACTGTTCAAGGTTAATCAAACGAGAGCGTTGAACGAATTGTTCAAAGACTTCGATAGCATTACGGGGAAATGTACAGTTATCGACATTCTTCGTTTCGGTGGGAGGCACTGGCCGTCGCGTCGAGCGATAATTGAAAGAAAATCGATACCATCTCGAACGGACCACCTGTTGGCCAATCAAGGACAGACAGCGGGGCTTGTAATATGTGCGTCACTTCGGATCGCGGCGGGCCTGCTTCGATTGAGTTAGCGAACGGCCCGATAGTACAAAAGGAATTAAAGCGGCAAAACTCGATCCTGCCCGGATAGCGAACGCTTTCGCTACCGGTTTATCGCCTCATCTTCCTTGAAGCGTCAATCAGGCTGCAAAAATGTTGAACCTGCTGTGACGTAATGAAGCATGCTCCAGACATGTGTCGACGTTTGGCACGATGTTCGACACATTCCTAATTTAACCCCTTAACGTACGGTCTCTTTGAAATAAAACGGACAAAAAAAAATAATTTTTTTTTTATGTAAAACACACACTAGAACATTGTCTTGGCAAAAAAAAAGTAGAAAATTAATCAAAAGTTTTATTTTAATTTTAGCAGCATCAAATACAACGTCGCTCGTACATAATCGAGCGTGCACAGTTTGACCTGTTTGGCGCGCTCGGATATACTCGAGCGTGCACGTTAAGGGGGTTAACTTTTGCTACAAGGCACAGAATCGGACTTGATTTCTGACAGCCGAACAATTCACCGATCAAAAGCTGACCGCCATGACTTCACAAGAGATTCAGCTAATAATCGACATTTTGACAAGTGCGACGGACAAAACTATCAATTCCCGTCGCATAAAATCGATCGCGCTTCCCATCTAACAAGTCGACATGCATGTTTCAATGGCATCGGCGAACTCTGACCGTGAAACGATTATGAGCCTCAAATTCGAGCAAACGATCATCTCCATTAGGCCAGTTATTTTGGCTGAGAATTCCCGATAAAAGTGTTCGGCCATGATTAAAGCGTGGCCAAGGCACTCGGGTGTCTAATAAAGCGAGGATGCGCACGGCACATGACCTATCCTCGCATCCTCAGCATTCTCTTCCCCCTCCCCCCACCCCCCTCCTGCTCCCCTCTCTTCGACGACCACCCCGCCACAGTGCAACCCCGTTCGAAAGTACGCGCTTCTCTGCCGGGCTTAAGCCATCTTCCTTTTTCCCTTTTTTCGGTCGCGTAATTACGTGGCGTCCCTTTATCACGAACTACGCCGTCCCCCCTCCCGTTTCCTTCGTTTCCGTCGTTTCACGTGCGAGAGCCCGCCACGTCGGCGGGCATAATAAATGAAGCGCAATTAACGTACGTCCCCGTGATTCGCTCCGTTTATCTTACCCGCGGACTGAGAATCGTCCGGGAATTCACCTTTTTCGTACGGAAACGTCCGACGAATAATGGCGGATGCGTCCATTGTTCGAGGGGTGAGACAATCGATGGGGCCGATCGACGCAGATCCGGTAATTAACTGTCCTTACGATTTTAAGACGGAGACGAAAGTGTGACGTAATCGGAAATTTTTTTACATTTCTCTTTTAGACCGTACTCGCTCGAGTTCAAATCGTATCGTTAGCTTCCATTGTTAGCGTTGCGCATGAACGTTGGGACATATACCTACTGTCCATTGCGGTAAAGTACCTTTATTCGTCGGACTGAGTGGTTCTGAAAAATTGAGACGCAGTCACTCCGAAAGAATCGTATCGTTAGAATAAGTCACGTCATTGTTAACGTTGACCGGCGAAAAGCCGCACAACAATTTCCACGCCCACTCGCGAGCGAGCGGTTCGACACTGAAGGTATGCAAAAAACCGAGGGTAAAGAGAAGGCAAAGAGAGGGCAAAAGTGAGGGCAAAGAGCAAATCCGAGCCCTCCCCCTCCCCAACCTTCGGATCGCGTGCCGTCGGATCGTTAAGCCCTTCAAAGGGCCCTGTGTCAAAGGCAACAGCGAGGAAAACCGTGTCATCGCGATATCGCGAGTGGGGAAAAGTGCGCGAAACCTTCCGGACATAATCGAACAAAATCTGCCGAATTTCGCGGTAAGCCACGTGGCGTCCCGCTAAACAAAAAAAAAAGCAAAAAAAAAAAGGGACGAAAAGGAGTAGGGCGCAGGTGCTAGGAACCTTCGCACATGCACCTGCGTAGAGTCCCGTGGCAGCTGACGTGCAGGTGCTGCGATTTTTCTCTCTCCCTTCGTCTTCCTGGTCACGTTCCATGGCCCCCCCCCCCCCCGCCCTCTTCCTCCTCATCTTTTTTTTCATCCACCAGCTTCATCTCCGTCGCTCTGGACCTCCCTCTCCCTCTTTCTTCGTTACTCTTCGTCGCTCTTCATTTTGATCTCTCACTCCCGGTCTCTGTCCTCCTTCGATGTCGACCCTTTCGCTCCGGACGACGTTCCCGGGGAAGGCTGTCCTCGTCGGCCGAGACGAAGGTCAGGGGTGTCGCGTGACAGTGCTGGACCACCGCGAGGGCCGAATTCGATACGTGCCGACCTGGCGTGTTTCGAGATTTTCCCGGGACAAAGATGCTTAGACGATGAAATGCGACGTAGGATCAGCTTCCGATACGTCACAGAGAGAGAGAGAGAGAGAGAGAGAGAGAGAGAGAGAGAGAAGATTCGCCGGATAATGCTAACTGTGTCGTCAAACCGAATGGCTGAACAAGTGTTGAATAGTTTAACGGTCGAACTGTCGGATTCCGCGTGGAAGGTAAGAAAGGAACGTGAGAGTTCTCGCCGAAGGATTTACGGCGAATAAAGAGACGTTGGAATATCGTATGAGGTAGGTAATGGTTCGAGAATGTCAGAGCGTGTCCCATGTGACAGCGGAAATTCGTGATCTTTGGTCAGGTGACGTTTTGCTCCGGGTCTCTCTGCTTGAAATTATTGAACTGTGACAGTATGCATTTTTCAAGACGTTCCACTTGGTTTCTATTCCTCTTCGGTTATGATTTTAAAGATGCTCGAGGAGTCGAGTCTTCGTCAGATGTTTCGAGACGATCGTGGCACAGTGTTATTTTGCATGGACAGTCAGTGCATTAATATCAGCAGTTTCACTGGAGATCCGTCCGCGTCGGTGGTTCTTTATTATCGCTGGAGTCGGATCTCCATCCGTTTCCTGAACTCGACTGGGAAGGTCGCTGAATCTAAGCGCGCTTATGAAAGTACGCCCATATAGAGCTGGTCGTACGTCCCGGTCTTTTTCCACTTTTTTTTTTTTACAGTCATATGGACCGCTGTACGACGGCATGCATGCGAAAACAGGAGCTCGTGAGAGAGGCTGTAAAAGTTGTCTGGGATTAAAGTGTCCGTCCTGGGGGAAAAGAATTTCGATAGCGGCCTAAACCTTGCCATCGTGCCATAACTTCTAACGCGCATTGAAAATTTTGCCGTATATACGGGAGATTGTGAGAACAGTCGAATCGTAAATGAAGATAATAACAAAATTCTTACATCCTTCGTTTAATCATACCAAGCGGGAGGAGGCAAAATAAATAATTTAGAGTCCCTCCTACTTCTCAATTGAAGATTTTAAAAATTGGCAATGTACAATTGCGTGACGTACGAGAAATATTTCTACGTCAGAATACAATGAGAAATGGACGATATCAAGAAATACATTGATACGTTCAAACAAAGGCTGTTCGTTAATGACTCGGACTCGGTCCGTTCGTTCAATGTTCTGTCTCGAGTCCAGAAATATTACAGGGAACTTATCAGCGGATTTCCATTGATATCAAAAGGAGAACGTAACAAGGCTGCCCGTTATTCTCGCGCCTGAAATATTATTGAGATCTTTCTTCCCTATCGAGCATTCGCGAAAACAATAGCGCCGCGGTGCCGAACCGCGTTCGTGACTCATTATTTATCTTCTTACTTATTTACTGGACTTTCCCGCTTTATTAACGATTGAAATTGATGAACGTCGCGCGATACGATACTCACGGGTTTACGTTCTTGTACATTTTTCTTCGTTCGTGTACCGTCTGCCCACTTTCCCTCCCACTCCTATCTAACGCAATACGTTTTCGTTTCCGTTTCCCTCACACGCAGCTCTTCACATACACATAATTTAATCACACCAACATTTTTAGCAAAACGCAAAATAATACGACAGACTCCCACATGATGCACTAAACAATAAAGCGAATCTTCGTGATAATTTAATATCCACTGGCCAAACTTTCACATCGTAACTTTCAGTAATATGTATTTTGTCTTCAATTAGCTAAGTATAAAAAAAATGACAATCATTGCAGGACAATAACCTGGCAATGAGTAATCAAATTACATGACCACGTGACAAGTATTCCCCACATTTGTGCCCCTCTTCCTACTCCTGTTCCGGGAATATTATATCAAATTCTACCCTAACAGCCCCGCGACACCCTCCTATGACACACGCACGTCATCATTACCGTCATTAAGTGCAATGGACACCCCCCCCCCCCCCCGCTCGAAGATACTCAAGTTCGGGTTCGCGCGAGCCCCGAAATCTCCCGAAGCCGCCATCCTCCGGCCAGGCCTAATTCATTAGGCCTAATAACGAGCATGACAGGCCTGCGCTCCACCTACGCCTAACACGAGCGTTACGCCCCTGAAGAAACGTGGGCCACATGGCGCAACAGTACGATTTGTATGGCGGTCCGGTATACATGTATAATGGAAACGCGGAGGACAGGAGCGTAACTTACGAAGGAAGGGAAGCGACACACGCGGCTAGAATTCTCTGACACAAAGGGAAGAGCGTGCGCGCGCGCGCGCCCGAGCCAGCGAGAGACAGCGCATCAAGGGTGGCATATTTATTATGCCCAACGGTGACTGTCGAGAGCCGTACAGCATCGACTCACCGAACGAGCCTTCGAAACGTTTCCTCCCGAACGATTTTCCACGGGCGGACGCATCGAACATTCAACGGCGACGCCCTCTTACGAGCCGACGGAATCGACGACTTCTTTCTTTGCCTTTAAATATGGCGTAGCGAGGGAGGAGAGAGGGGGAAATTTCGGACGGCTAGCGTTGAGAGATCAAAGTTGATATTTATTGCATGAGATTTCGGAGAGAGTCAGAGGCGGGAGGTATTAGAATTCGATCGATTGAGAGAAGCGAAACTCGATGAAATAATAATAATGATGGCGAGTGAAAGATATGATGAAACGGCAGTAGTCTCCGATTTCGTAATTAGCATAATTTGAAGGCAGTTATCGTTTTTTGAATGGATAGAATAGGTGCGTTATAACAGTTTATTTTGAAAGTAGTGTAAGTCCATTTAAAAATAAATATATATATAAATGAACCGTTTACAGCACGTTAATCATAAATTATATGACGTCTACTTCTTTTGTAAGTATGGACCTACACCATTTTCAAAGTAAACGGTCCACATGTTAAAAAATGGTAATAACTAGTAATATGTAGAACACGAAAGTTGTGACAATAATCGTTCCAAGCGTGTCGCCTTACATCATCCGCGTTGTACTGCCGACATTCTCGTACAACAAAGTTTCCTATAACACGAATTCGTGCAGCCGCCGTACGTGTCACATTACGCGCGAGCCTACTGCATCTTGAATAATTGAAATTCCTTAGCAAGGCAAATTATTTAGATCTTCGCAGCTGTTAGATTCGGCCGGCTGTATGCACTTTTTTCCCCCTTTTGCATTACGTCCCCACTGTTTTCATTCCGCATTAAAACCGCGCGCAATACGGGAGAGTCCGCCGCGCACATTCATTAAAGGTAGCGTCGGGCATGAATAAGACCGATGAATAAAGATGGCCCCCGAGTCGGACGAAAATCACGATTTCCGCCTCACAGGGTATATACATAAATAAGAGGCCGTTTATACATTTATACATGCGCCCGTGCCTTAAACGGTCTTACGAAACTGTTCCGGTTCTGCCGTAAAAAGAATTCCCTGGTGCCTCACTTCTCTCTCTCTCTCTCCTCTTTCTCTCTCTCTCAGTCTCTCGCTCTCTCTCTCTCTCTTTCGCTCTATCTGTTTCTCTCCCTTTTTTCTCTTCTTCCTCGAGCTCCGAGTGCGCTCGTTCGCGTGCGAAATTGTAGGGTGCTATAAAGAGACGGATGGATGCCCGTTTCGAATGTGCACTCGGCGCTGGAAATTCACGGATCCGTCGAACGTTTGCTCGACGATTATCCATCGATGGATCGAATTCATCGGCCCCTCTTGTTCGCGGCGGCAAAGTGAAAATATTCCGATGGATATCGCGGCAAAGAGGCGACAGGCGCTTAGCTCGAAATTCGCACCTAAAGCTGCATTGTGTTACAAAAATTGTCAGGCGGTTTAATCGAACGCGGAGGAACGACGTAGAAGTATATGGGTGAATTAATACAAAAGTGGAAAGGAATTACGTCGTCTCGATACTAAAACAGGGGATCAGAGTCCAATTATAACCACGTTTAAGAGCAAATTGCGGTATATTTACACGTAATATATTTGAAGCCCTTAGTCACGCTCCGCGCAACGGGAGAATACATAAAAATGAGGTAATATCTTATTAAGTATAACGGTGCTATTATAATTTTATGATGATTTATGCGCTCAAGACCTGCGGAAGATGTCAATTATAGATTACCCTCAATTACATCTGCATTCTCAAACAAACCGGATTAGATATACAACGTATTTCAAACAACTGTTAACATGCCATGGAAGTATATTACAAGATCCTACCCATCATTAGAAATATTACATGACACGAATAAAATAAAAATTTGTGCTATCCAAGCGACAAATTTGAAAATTCAATTACACACGTGGCCGTACCATAATCGTGTTTTATGTTCATTTCCACATTTCCACATTCCCAAACAAACCGCATTAGATATACAATGAATTTCAAGCAACTGTTTACATGCCATGGAAGTACATTACAAGATCCTACCCATCATTAAAAATGTCACATGACACGAACAAAATAAAAATTTGTGCTATCCAAGCGACAAATTTGAAAATTCAATTACACCCATAGCCGTACCATTATCGCGTTAGCCGAGCAGGCAGGCGTATTTGAAAGCGATATATACGCGGTCTGCGAAACGAGAGCGCAGCCGAAGAAAAGGCAGCGTCAACGATCACAGCCCCCGTGCCCCTCGCGGTCTGAGAGTTCTCAGGGAGGTCGACGACACGTAACAACGGGAGGAAATAATTAACTCTCCTCATTACCATACGCTCGATAGACGTTTTAAGCGCCTATCCAAAAAGCGGCGCAACACCGCCGCCGCGAGCTGGAAAGGCAGGAGAGAAAGAAAGAATTCCGGGGCCGCGCGTGACTCACGATTCGGGCTCACGAAATTCCGGGGAAACCTAAGATGCCGTGCGTGAGTCACTCCCGACTCGTCCACGGCGTCGGCTCGCCGGAAAACAGGAGCGTCTCCTTCGAAAATCGTCTCACGGCCCGGACCGACTCTCGGCCGGAAGTACGTATTACGGTGCGAATATGTGGGTCGGCCGTGAATCGAATTTCGAAGAAGCTGACGTCGCGTGAGACACGCTCGGTGAGAATATCGCCTGGGATGGGAAGTGATTAATTGCGCCGGACGATCCGCGAAGTGTCGCCTAGATCCGAGCTGATAATTAATAAGTACTGATATTTCGTTGGCCTCGGTTGAGCGAAAGTGTCGCTGGGAAGGTACTGTCGACTAATGCAATTTATTTGGGACGATGCGATCGTCGTGAAAGTGATCCGAGTCTAAAGAACGAAGATTTAAGTTTATCTCTGAACGGTATATTTGAAAAATTAAATAAATGACTTTGTAAGAATAGTTATTTAATGGCTGTGAAAAGAATTGATTCTGTCATTTTGTAAGATTTACTTTTTAATATTTATAAAGTGTCCCTGGGAAGCTACTGTCGACTAATGCAATTTATTTGGAATGATGCGATCGTCGTGAAAGTGAACCGAGTCTAAAGAACGAAGATATAAGTTTATATCTGAACGGCATATTTGAAAAATGAAATAAATGACTTTGTAAGAATAGTTATTTAACGGCCGTGAAAAGAATTGATTCTGTCATTTTGTAAGATTTACTTCTAATATTTATAGAATAAATATTTCTGTCATTCGAAGAGTTGCCAAAGCTTTGCCAACAATTTTAATACATTAATTGCAAATTATTTTCAAGTACAAGAAAATCATGTATCATAGTTAGAGTAATTCACTGTCTTGCATCTTGAAAGCGATTTGTTCAATGAAGACACGTATCTCCCAGCAAGCGACAGATTAAAACCAACAGCTGACTTCCGTTTCTGCAAGTTTTAACCTGCGCCACTTTCATAACTACCAGCCAACATATACACACGATGCCGTAATGTACGTATTATATGTTCTCCGATCAAAGGTAATATGGTTTCGAAACTCAGCACCCTCAATCTTCGACTCCCATTTGACGAAATAATCTACGCTGCGCGTAACACTTTTCGTCCTTCGCGAAGGAGTCCGACTCCGTCGATCGATACGTCCGAAGAGAGGAACGCCAAGCGGCAAGCAGGCATGCCGAAAGTTTATACACCCGAAGCACGCGGCATAATGCTCTTCGTACGAAGGCGATTGCGAATTCTTGCGGCGACGTGCGGAAAGAAGAATGAGTTTCGTTCAGTAAACGTCGCATACGTGTACGCCCACATATGTGCGCGCGCGCGCGCGCGCGAGACGCACACTGTACAATCAGTACTAGCGTACGAAGGGCTCGCTAATACGCAAAGTTCGCAAAATCAATAATGCAATTACGACCTATGCCAATCCATGAACGAACGTCAACATTTGATATCGTTCGCAAGGGAAATTACTAAATTTTCACCGAGCGCGCGTAATACTTTAATTACACAAACGACCCTGTAGGTATGGATTCGACATCGGTCGAGCCGCAATTTAGGGAATCCCTGGGCATGGCACATGTGCGTTTGCGGAAGTGTGTCAATACCCGCGCGCGATACGTCCCTTGATATACGATAAGGATACGTACCGGGGGCATAAACAAACCCGCACACGTGCAACGGCCGCGATTCTACCGCGGAGATAAAAGGGTGGATGCCTTATCGACCGGAAAGATAAAGGAGTTTGCAAGAAGCCCAAGGTGGAAATCCCCGGGATGTGCCACTGCACTGCGGACTTATATTTAGAAGACTATATACGCTTCCGTCAATCGGGCCTAAACGACGTACGAGCGGCTCTGCATTCCTAAATGCGACTAAATAATAATCAAATACGCGAACTCGTGTGGCCATTGATGGATCTTGGCGAGACCTGATTACCGAAAGGCGTAAGGTCGGGACATTGAATTAGAACGAGCGTAAATGGTTAGGCGCGAAGTGATTAACCAAAGCGGGATGAAGAGAGAGAGGGAGGGAGAGAGAGAGGGAGAAAGAGAGAGAGAGAGCGCGAGAGGAAGAGAGAGGAAGGGAAAGAGAGAAGCGAGGTCGAGTTACTCAGAGGCGATGCCTCTTTGGCGAGGCCGACTTGAAAAGGGAATCGCGCGTCAACGAACGTGATTGAAATGTCAGCGGCAGGCCGAGCAAGTGCCGCCGCGAGAGAGACAATGGCCTCCTCTATCCCTTTTTCGTCCCAGCATTTCCAGGATATTGCATCGGCGATTCAGCCCCCCTCCCCCCTCTCCACCCCCGGCGAGTCCGATAAATATTTCGACGCGGGTGGACATTATGCGTACGGCGAGCTGAAAAGATGGCCGATGCGAGCCGACGCGCCGCGTTCGGTAAACCGGGCGATCGCGCGGAATTGTGGGAGTCGATATATCGGGGCAGAATAATTTAGCCGGACCCTTTACTTCGCCCCCTCGCCTTTATGGCCAAGTACGGATCGATCGTTTGTTTTTGTAGGCAGTGACGTCTAGACGTTTCGATATCCCTCTCTCTCGCTGTCTCTCTCTCTCTCTCTTTTTCAGTCTTACTCATTCCTTTCGGCCCTCCCGTTTTGTCTCGTTTTCCACGTCTTGGCGTCTCAATAAATCTTTCGTCGCCAACGGTAAGCGAACGCGTGAGTCTGCGATCGAGGTTAACCCCTTAACGTGCGCGCTCGAGTATATTCGAGCGCGCTAAACAGGCCGAACTGTGCACGCTCGAGTACGTTCGAGCGACGTTGTATTCAATGCTGCTAATATAGAAATAAAATTTTTTATTAATTTTTGTATTTTTTTTTTTGTTGCCAAGACAATGTTCTAAAGTGTGTTTTACATGAAAGAAGAATTGATTTCCTTCGACCGGTCTATTTCAAAGAAACCGTACGTTAAGGGGTTAGGCATATCTCGAGGATCTGTGAGCGCAGCAGTGATTTGCAGATTAGACGTTATCAAAGAGCATCGTGACGGCATGCCTCGGTGAAAACGATTACGGGAATGTTCGGCGTAGGCATATGATTCGTCGGTAGATTATACGGAATTATCCTATCGTCCGATTCCGGCGATCTGTGTGCCTTGCCGGAGAGCGACAGCGAGATTCCGGATGTGTACAGTGGAAGATAATCATCTTCGTAAAACATTGATGTCACGCGGAACCTCGAGATCGTGCCTATAAAATAATTCTCGACCCGATTTCGTTAGCTATCATTTTTATCGTGCGAATTTTGCGTATAAGAGCCTCTCGTCGTGAAAATGTACACCGATCCGTTTCGATTTCTAACTCGGATTCGAATCCTGAACGTCGAGCCGGCGAAAAACTCGGCGCTCGCGTCGTTTTTCTCCCCTTGAGTCGGAAGGAACGAAAAAGGAGGAAAAAGGCAAAAGCACGCACGAGCTTCATTTCACTCTCTCATCCCGCTCCCACCCCCTAATTTCCGTCTCCGCGCCGACCTCCCTCCTTCTCGCTCCTTCATTGTTTTCCACGCACTTTTCCCACTCTCTCTGGCTCCCTCTCTCAGTCCCTCTCTATCTCACTCTTTCTCAGTCCTCTGCTCCGCGCCTTCAATTTCGCTCCTCCCGCCCTCCACTTAGGGACAAAACACGCGAGAGTAAGATTACACGAATGCGGATCGATGGGCATCGAATGAGCCGTTTAAAAAGCTTCCCCACGAACTTGACATCGCTGTCACGCAGTCGGCTCACTCTGTCTCCCTCTCCCTCCCTCCCTCTCTCTCTCTCTCTCTCTCTCTCTCTCTCGTGCGATCCCGTTCACTCTCCTTTCCAGCCACCCCTTTCTCTTTCGCACTCTCGTTCCCCGGGACGAATCGGTCAATGCTACCCCACCCGAGGCTCGCCAGTTATAATCGAGGGGATGCACGCGGTCGCATTCGAAATCGCACGAGAGGCGACCGGAGGGCAAAAAAAGAGAGGCAGAATCGACTGGCGCTGGGAAAAAAACGCAGAATCGACTCGGGCCGAGTGTCAGAGGGAGGGAGAATTTTGTCCTCTCCCCGAATAACCGAGCGATACTTTTTTTTTGCGCGGATAATGGTCACCTCGGCTCGCGAAACGGGACGAGCTGGATTACCGGTCGATAATTGAGGAATGCGGAGAGGCAGACTCGCAATTACTTGCCGGATAATTATGGAGCCATATCGAAATTATTGCCCGAGCATTCCCACTGGTTCGGACAATGTGGGAGAATGACAGGCTCTGTCCGTTTCTGGCGCTATGTTGTATTATCGGTGGCCGAAATTTCTCAAAGTCATGAAGCGCGTGTAATAACACTGCGATGACGTAACGAGTAATGAAAGACAGTTGCGGTAAGCGCGTCGCGAGCATGACGTTCACAAGTTGTTCCTTCTGGGCTCGTACAGTGCGATAGGGTTCACATATGTCCGACAATGCAGCGGCCAGTCTTGACAAGCCCGAGCGAAAGACAGCAAACACGGACATCCGCGCCGTCATTCTCGGACAGCGTCAGATTTCCAAACTGTCGACGATCCAAGCAAGACTCCAACACTGACCTTCACCCGACTGTTTATTGTCATAGCTGGCATCGTCGTCCGAGCGTATGACCGTCAGGGGTGAACCGCCCTGAATTACGTATACGCATCGAACCCCGTAAGAATCGACCCAGGCACACGCACACACATTCACACACATTCACACACTCTCACCCCTAACTGCCTCTATTGTCACAATCGCTACCTTCCCCCGTATCCACGCCTTCGCCCACCTCACTGTTACACACCCCCCCTGCAAAAAGGCCATAATCTGCGAATCCTTGAAAAACCAAAGGACGAACTCAAGGTTCCCATTCAGGGTAACTTTCAGGCTGGAAGCCGCACGTCGAAAGTGGAAAGTTGGAAGAAACGGAGAAAGGGGCAGATGGGGCCATGAGGGTAGAGAGCGAAGTGGGACCGTTAAGAACTCACCCTGCGCGAAGTGCTTAGCAACCATGATGATGTGCGTGGCTCGCCGCTCAGAACATTATTCTCCACCCCCCTCGGTTTTCGCGTTGCGAACGCTGAAGGCTGAAGGCTGAAGGCTGAAGGCTGAAGGCTGAAGGCTGAAGGCTGCTGCAGCAGGGAAGGGTACCTTCACGTCTGCGTTGGCCTTCCTGTCCGTACCGAACGCTTCGGATACCGCAGCTATTGGCACCTATCTCCCGGCTACTCGGAGCTACTCGCAGCTACTCCCAGCTACTTGCTCCTACTCGCTACTGCTACCGGTAGCTACTGGCGATTGAAAAAACTGCACTTTCGTCGCACCGCTGCCACTCTTACGATGCTCGCTGATAATCGAGAGACCCTCGGACTAACCGCGGCTCCTGGCTTCGCGTCAGGAGTCACATGTTCACCGGTTCGGCACCGATGGCCAGTCCTTGCGGACGTCTCGGGGAGTACGCGGATGTTGTCGAGCTTGCGCGAGCTGCGCGGGGTGTGTGCACACGAGCGATCCGTGCCGACCTTACGAGCGAGAGTTCACCGGACACGAGGAGGGTCGCACATGCCCGACAGTTGCCACCCGACTGAAGGCGAGTTCCAGTCTAGGCGAGCACGGACCAGCGCGGACCTACCTGAGCTTCCGTGGCTTCACGCCATGTGGCGCTGGGGCAGGTGCGGCAGGGCTCGCTTGTATCGACGCTGCGGGCGCGTCGATGTTATCGACGCACGAGACAGGAATTTGAATTTGAATTTGAATTTGAATTTGAATTTGAATTTGAATTCGAATATCAAGCCGGACTTGAATTCGAAGATAAATTTAAATGGAAATGTATAATCATGCTTTGGGGAGCTGTCGATTTGTGATTGTGAGTGAGTAAGATGGATATTTGGGAAATGTTAGAAGAACGTTGGAATATGTTACTTGAAACCACTGTAAACGAATTTGTATAATTCAATAATGTTCTAGTAAAAATTGTAACTTTAATTTGGCATGTTATTGATATTTAGTAATGATAATAAGTGATTTTCCGGGGAATGTATCGTGAGTCGTTTAGATGTACCCTCTGGAAATCTACTCTGACGTTGAAGAAACAGACGGCAGATGACGATAGTCAGCCAGCCGCGGCCAGTTTGGAGCCGCTGCGGATTAGCGTAATTATCGTCCGATACCAAACTAATTAACCGTAGCAATTAACGCGATCCGACGATACGAATCTACGCAGACTACGCATTCGAAATCGTCAATTTGTCAGTCGGATAAGAATATCGGAGTACAGGTCGCAGCTGACAGCGAAAGTGTTGCTCGCTGATGAAGTCCGTCGGTCGCAGCTGTCGGGTTCATCTGCATTCAACTGTTCGCGGAAGTTGCTCACGCTTAAAAGAGAGACTCGTGACGGCAAACGGAGTCAGCCGCTGCATTGACAATCCGGCATCGTGGCGGCCCGATTACGTCAGCCTAATCCCGAATGAATCACTGCCTCGGTAGCCGCCTCGATCCGACTCCGGGTTTCAAGGTTTACGACGGACCCAGTTCACGACTCGAAAAAAGAATGAATGCCCAAACAAAAGATAGCGGCCCATTCGGGCGTGCACGGCCGTGCACGATACGTGCCAGTTTCCGACTTTGCCCGTGCAACCGAAGCTTCGAATTGCCACGCGCATAATTGAAAATTTACATCGTCGAATCGATGGTTCGTCCAGTTACAAAACTCGGTTACGTCATCGGAAAGAACGAACGATTCCAGTTCGGCCTGGCGGTCGGCATTGTGCTAAACTCGAACGTTGTACCGAGCGTTACATCGACCGCGAATTACATAACAATTGCAAGCCAATACCCGTCCGCCCGATTGATAGCCTCCGTACCGAAAGATAGATCGGTGCACATCGGAAATTTCCACCGGCGACCGAAACCCGCTAATTACACTCGAGCGACTCGCGTAACGGCCCGTGCCCGAACAAAGGGGAGAAGTGGGGAAAGGAAAAAAAAAGAGTAGAAAAAGGCAGCGACGAGGCATTATGTACCGTAACGCTTTTGCGAGCGTTCGTCGCGGGCTGGAAAGGTGGAATGAATATCGGCGATTCTCGTCGAAAGTCTCTGAATCGCTCGCCGATAGGCGGAGACGGGATTACGTTGCGTTTTACCGTATTTAGCGCTACGTCCGGGCGTCATATGTGCGCTTACGTGCGCTCGCACGCGCTTACGCGAGAGCACCGGGCGAAAGAGGGAATTCTGTTTACGTTCCGTGTACAGTACTCGGCGTGCAAGAAGTGTCCGAGCACGTTTCCTCCTTTAGAATAATGTTAGCGCCACCTGTCCCGTGCGCGGAGCCCGTTTGTTGGCATCTCGCGCCTTTTCCTATTGCCGCTCCGCGGGTCGTTGGTCGAAAAAGCGACGGCGTTTATGCCAAATCCGGTGGGCACGGTCGTCGACCGTCAAACATTTGCGCCCAACGTTCATTAAGTGCGGACCCTCGAATTTCTTGCCAATAAACCGACGCTTCGAGTAAAACGTTGTCTTCATAATCTCTAGCTTGTACTTACTTCTGACAAAGAGATTGGGTAATACTCGGTTAGTACAGATCGCTCCACTGTAATTAGGAATATTTACTCAGTTAATCATGATTCTAAATGACTCACTCGAAAGTCCTCCGACTCTTTTAACCCGTTAGTGCCAAATTTTTGTTTCGAAACTTTCGGCCGGATAAGATATATGTGTTCACGAAAGGTTGTGTAACAGTATAACAATACGAATTCCAAAATCCCAAATAGGGATCGTGGCAGCTAATGGGTTAACAACGCAATTACAGTCATCAACGTCTCCAGCCGAGGCTTTCATTTACCATCCCAGTCTGTAATAACTAAAAATAATTACTAAGAACGTTCATCTCAACAACTTCAACAACTTCAACCGCGTCCCTCGGCAAGCGATTTAAAGTCCATTCAAGCCTTATCGCCCTTACAGCGCGCACAATGGACCGCGTCCGAACTCTTTGGCAGCGGAACCAATCTGAAAATTCGAACGTCGACGCAGCCGATTGGCCGCGACGCTATCGCGTCGTCCCCGACGCCCGGCGCCGTTCTCCCGATCACCTACGATCACCGCCAGAGACCTGGATCTGTGCCCACCGTCTCGTCGCGACCCGGTTTTGCGCGTCCGCCCGATCCGCCGCGGCGCGTCCAGCTGGACAAAATAAAACGAAGCCGAGCGAATTCTCGCCGCGACCGCCGTTACGCGCCGTATAAACCGCAAAGCGTGTGATTTGGCTCTCTCTACGTTCGTGCTGCGTGGGTGGCTAGCCTTCTCGCCTTCGCCCGACGACGTCGGGGCCCGCCGATCCCGATCTGACGTCACTCCGGCCCCGAAGGAGGGGAACGAAAACCTGTTCCTCCCCACCGACTGCCATCGCCATGACCGTCTCTAGTCCACCGGGGTTCACGCTCGCCGATCTACTCGCCGGATTTACGGAAACTATTCTAGTCCGAGACAAATGCCCTTAGCGTCACCCGAGTTATTTATATTCGTAATCCCGGCTCTCTCGCCGTTAAGTAACACCGGACTGTTATTGTCGTTCGTCGATCGACGGAAAGGGAAAGGTATTGCGTAACCCGTTGTTCGTCCCGCTGATACCGATGTAAACTGTCGATCGTACCTTTCATTGACCGAAATCATCGACCGTACGGCTTATCCCAGAACGTCAGACCGATCCTATCGATCGATTACAGTGTTTACACCGAAAGGCTGACTCAAGACGACCGAACGTTTCGCCAACGTTGCGCTGGCCTTCTCTCCAGCTCCGAGCCTCCTTAGCCTCCGATCCGCCCGGAATCCTTACAAACATCGCCAGCGCCGAAGGCCGATAAGATCCTTCGATGACTCTCATCGGAGAAGGCAAAATTTCAAAAATTCCCGCTCTTACCACCACCCTCGACTTTCGGGGGCTCCATCTGGCCGCGGCCGTCCCTATTCTCGACTTCCCCTCCTCGCCGCTGGCCGATCCACCCCCGCCACCCACCCAGCCAGCCCCCCCCCCCCCCCTCCGCCCCGCGCAGACATCACTCTCATTCGCCGTTGGCTCTCGTGCAAGTGCGGATGACTCGAAATTGGGGATTCGCGGCGGCGGCGGCGGCGGCGGGTGTGCGCGCGCGCATGCGCACCCCGTCACCGCTTTTTTCACATCAGGCACGGTCTTCGACTCAGTAGCGGTTCCGCCGTCTGTCGCAAAGCGTTGTCGCGAGGCCGCCGGGACGATGCTGTCCGTCGAACGGCCGAGTCGGACGACGATGTGCGCGTCCCATCAACGGAGTAATGCACAGACGAAGAGTCCGATGCGCGCGTAACGGGTCCGCAGCAAAAATTTCGGATAACGTGCGTGCGTGCGTGCGTGTGGCAGAGAGAGGGAGGAAGGAGAGAAGTGAGGAAGGAGAGGGCGGAAGAGGTGTACATATATACATATTCCAAGTACGGCCCATGCGTTGGCAATAGAGGCCATGGCTTCGGTGAAGGTGGCCGTGAGGGTCCGACCCTTCAACAAGAGGTACGAGCGATTTTTCAGGGTGCCAGACGACGGATAGGATCGCGGGAGAGTGTTTTTTGGGGGTGTGGGTGCTGTGAATTTCGATCTGAGCCGATCGCCTGGGAATGTGGATTTTGGGAAGGATGCGGAGCTGTGGGACGATCAATATGCGGGGGCAGGAATGATCGCGATGTGCCGACGAGCGTTTCAGGATTGTGCATGGAGAGTGCCTCTCGGTCGAGTGTGTGTCTGTGTGTGTGTGTGTGTGAGTGGATGTGGTGTGTGAGGATGTCTGTGTGACGATGACCGTGCAATGACATTCTGCGACGTCCGGACGTCCTGCCTGTCACCCGTCCGTCCCACCACCTGCTGTCACCCACTTGCTAAAACGTCCGAGGCCTACGGAGTCTGTTGATAGGGGAGGGCGACGCTTTCGGATGGAAGACGTTCGTCTTGGGAGCGTGAGATTTTGTTCGCGGAGTCTCGGCCGCTAACGAGGGCGAAGTGTCGGTGGCAGAATTTGAAAGGTTGCGATTCGCTGCGTCGGGGGACCTGAGAGTTTCGTTGCACACCGAAATGGGAGGTGGGAGCAGCGAACCTTTCGGAGAAATGTTCATTTTTGTGACCGTGGAATCTGCGGTAGAGGAGAATGGAAATTAAATGATCGCTCAACGGACACCCGTTGTATCGTTGGAACCGCGACCGGAAAAGGTTCAGCCTTCCAGAGACCGCGGATCGAACTGGCCGAATGTAGGCTAAATAATTACTGGAATAGTGAATTGTCACGCGAAGCTTCGGGAATGAACGTTCGCTGCTGCGAAAATCGAAATTCCGCAGTAGCCTCGTGAACGAAAGAGTCGAATTCTGAACTAGCCTTATAATCAGAAGAGTCGAATTCTGAACTAGCCTTATAATCAGAAGAGTCGAATTCTGAAGTAGCCTTATAATCAGAAGAGTCGAATTCTGAACTAGCTTCATACTCAGAAGAGTCGAAATCCGAACTAGCTTCGAAAACTCGAATCTGTCACTCGAAATATCGATAATCCGAGCGTCTGACCCGAAAGTCGAGCGAGCCGAACAGTTCCACCCTAGAAGTTCGGCGTTGCCATGCCAAGAGCGAATGCGAAGGGAAAAGAAACCTATGCCGCGACTGCACCGCGATCGAACTTTTACTTCTGCTCCCTCACGATTTCCGTGGCCATCGGAACGTGCGTGATTGTGCCACTCGAAGCGCCGCCAATCTCGAACTCATCAGACTCCGGGGCCGAGTGTTTGAATTTCTAATCTGCCGCTCCGATGCCAATCCACCTCCCATCTATCCATCCTCTCCACGTCCAATCTATCGATCACCGCGACTTATCCCCGACAGAATTTCGTCTGGCCCCAAACCGATGCACCGCTCCGTCGTACCTCCCATTCTCTACTTTTTTTTTCCAGGGAGCTGGCTATGAACGCGAAGATGATCGTGCAGATGGACGGCAAGAAGACTCGCATATTCAACACCAAGGTACGAGACCATTCTCATGCGAGTTCCGGTCGATTACTGTCGATCATCGTAGATTCTCAATTCTCATCTTCTTATCTTCGTTTACCGACGACAAAACAACCCGCTTATCGAGCCGGACCCGCTAAATAATTAGATTTCGAAATCGGCGCTCGTGGGAAGTCGGCTTTACACGGCGCAAGATTCCGCGGAATGTTGGCCTCGCGTCAACCTTACGTCTAGACAATGTAGCCGCGAGTGAAGAGGACTTCATTCGCGACGTATCGTCCCAGCTTTACGCACTTTCGAGCCGCGATGAATCAGTGCGAAACAACAAACAACCCGCGGCTGCCTCGCGGCGATATCGACTCGGCTCGCGAAGGCGAACCTTCGGAAAACATCGGAGCATCGGCCGAACCCCGATCGCAAAACGAAACCGCGAACTGCGGGATTCACGGTTGATAGACCTTAATTGCCACTTTGTGATCGCGAGTTGATCAGATTAGAATAAAGATAGCGATGCGAGTGGCGCATGTTGTTCGGCAGGCGAAATAAGAGTGGCGCATGTTGTTAAGGTGACCAACTATTTTTTGTTCAAAAAGAGTACACTTTGCAAGTATTTCATAGGTGAAAAAAAAGAAGAAAAAACGATAAAAACTTTATTTTCATTTAAAGACATGTTTTTCTTCGGAGTGGATTTTTTTTTTGCTAAATGAGGATGTTCGTCTAATAATGTAGCCACATCCGAACAACTTTCATTTTGCATATTAAATTTGACTGTTAAGACGGCAGATAATGTTTTTACAGAAAGTTGCGACTTCTCACTGCTCCAATAATCATTCCCTAGTGAAAATACCCTTTCAACAGCAGCATTAGTGCCTGGACAACATAAGGAAATTTCTATTAAAACTTTTAAATTTTCATGTGGGATATGATATTAATAAAATTGAAATAAAATAATCTAAAAAAATGTTATAGAAATACAAATGAGTACTTTCAGAGTACAGGATTTGTAAAGAGTACGGTTTGCGAAAAAAGAGTACAAAACTCAGTAAATGACTACAGTTGGTCACCTTAATGTTGTTGAACATCGAAAGGCGGGGGTCGCGACAAACTTTGTCGTATCGTTTGCAATCTCAAAATTCGCGGCCATTGGCCCATTGACAGATGTAGTGAGGGAGGCGTCATCTGTTTTGTGAGTCTAGATGTTTCTGATGCGTCATATCGGTTAACAGTTGATTTCTGTTCGTTGGTCATACAACTGAGAATTATATCGACTCGGCTCGCAAGGGCGAACCTTCGGAAAACATCGGAGCATCGGTCGAACCCCGATCGCAAAACCAAACCGTGAACTGCGGGGTTTAAGGTTGAAGAGCTTAATTGGTTGCCACTTTGTGATCGCGAGTTGATCAGATTAGAATAAAGATAGCGATGCGACTGGCATATGTTGTTCGACATCGAAAGGCGAAGGTCGCGTCGATCAACTTTGTCTCAACGTTTGCAATCTCGAAATTCGCGGCTGTTGACCCATTGACCGACGTAGTGTGTGAGTCTAGATGTTTTTGATACGTCATATCGGTCAACAGTTGATTTCTGTTCGTTGGTAATACAACAGACGATTTCTGAATATATTCGTTTTTTTTTCTTATTTCGTGATTTAGTGTCGCATCAACCAAATATATTCTTATTTAAATTTGTTGCGATGATATTGGTTGGCGGGTGTATTTTCATGGAGGATAATAATTCATCTGACATTTATCTTGATGGGTTAAATAAAGTCTGAATATTGAAATTGGCATCTGAGTTTTTATCCGTCAGACATTTTGAATGCTGGCGTTTTTGTTTAGCAGTCAGTGAGATAAGTGTATGATGGATTGTTTTTTACCTTGTGCGATTACACACACCAGCCTTTGTCACTGTCGGCAGAATGTCAGCTTTGTTACTGTGACAGAAATCGTTGGTGGTTATAGTGTTAATATTGTAAAGCTGTCCCATTAAAAAATATTTTTTATATTGACACTTTTAAATTTTCAAAGCAACCAAGTAATATTTTCGAGTGCATTGAATTTGTATTTGATTCGTATGAAGAATTTAATAATCCAGCTGGTTGACCAATTTTACTCGGTTCATTACTCATTCTGTGTTGTAAATGAAATTACATTCAGTATTTAATGCAATTCCCTTTAAAACCGTTCAAATAATAAAAAAATCTCACAGTATATTCGGACGCACGAAATACCGTACTCAATTCCTGCGAAAGATTTAACGTTATGACAGTCGAACAGTTTCATTAAATCTACACTTGTCGCTCATTTAATTTTCGTCCACCAATACTCCGAATCGGCAGTAAATTCCGTTTTCGATTGTCGCGAAGACAACCGAAACGTTTTCATGCAATTTACAGCGTCTCCGTTTCTAAATTTGTCCCGATTACAAATCAGCTCGAAATTCCGCTTTGATATAATTCTCCCGAGGGATTCGAAGCGTCACTGACGTTTGCAGCGTTTTCGCTCGCCGCTGCTCGCCGCTGCTCGCCGCACGCTCCTGGTCGCGTCCCGCTTCAGCTGACATTTGTTGACTCGCGTTACGTCAGACGCTCCGCCGCCGTCCGTATGTCTTTCTCGGCCCCGAGAGCTCGCCAGGCGAGAGATCTCTCCTCGCGCCGCCGTGCGAGATACAAGCGGCGAGATTCAAGCGGCGAGATTGCGAGCACGCCAGTCATCTGATCGGAGAAAGTGCGAAAATCGCGGGGCCGATCGTCGAGGCGCGAGCCTACTTCGACCTCGAACCACGCTCGCCGGATTAGAATTTAGGCTTTCGAGCCCGAGCACACGCTTCCGACTCCGTCGAGCGGAAGGAATGATAATTGGATCGCAGAATTCCCCTTCATTCGAATACATTAAAATGCAGTCCCATTTCTTCAATCGTTATGCCCGTGTTTATGGTTTGTGTTATGTATTCGAATATTTTGGAATTCGAGTTTATTTGGGTCTTCGATCGACACGTGTTCCAGATGCGTCGCAGTTTTTGCATTTTTGCTTCGATTTTCTTTAAATGCGTCGGGGACTGTGGTGGTCATTTCTGTCTCATAGCGTGGGAACGTCATGTATGATGTATTCAGTTCTTCGGTAAGATTATTTAAATCGAGGATTTGCAGCAACGGAGTTAGCATTATGTTTGGTTCAATTTTTCTCATGGCATATATGGAAATGTCGTGTCGAGAATAATATCGTTTCAATTTTTGTCAATCTTTATGATCTGTCGTTCACTTCTTATGCGAATAATCGAACCAAGAACCATGCATATCCACAAGTCGATTGGAAGGCTTTCATTTTTTCGCCATTTCCGGAACCCCATGTTTTCGACAGTTTTTTAGTTGTAACTCAAAATCATATTCGAACGATAGGCCCGTCAAACAGGGTCCATATGTGGGTTAACATGGGCCCTGATCGGCTAAATGCCTTCAAAATACAAAACAGCGCGATCCAATCCGGGCATTGTCTCATTTCACAATTATTACCGCGTAATTTCGATTTTAGCGTATTCTGAAAAGCGTAGACAAGTCTTACTGTCGTACTTCGCTCCTGCACCAATATCTGAGACCGATAAGCTGGTCAAAATCTCTTTTGCATATCTGCACAATTCGGTCTACTTCCCGTTTACGGAAATGCAAGCAAATTGCGTTAATGTCGACAAGAAACTGTTACACGATCAAAAGATTTACCCTGACGTACTCTATTTTCAGCGCAAACGGTATTTAACGCACTGAAGTAGATCGAAAGAGAAAAATTAGCATCTTGTCATCTATTTTCCGTCGCAGTAAATTGCGTTTATCAAGACGTATAACGAGTTTTCCGCGTTAGGCCATTGGCTCGATGGTTAGATGTGCAAGTCCACGCGAACGACGTAAAAGCCGATTTAAAAGGAATGACTCACTATCGTCACAAGCATAAACATTGATAATAACGATCGCGAATCATTTTTGAGTGTCCATATTCCGGTCAACTTCGAACTAACGTCACCCCCCCCCCCCCCCCTAATTCCGTCATTAAATCGCGTGCGTTCTAAATCTCTCCTATAACATCAAAAAATAAAAGTACATATTCAATTTAATGTCGAACTGTATCTATTCCAAAACTTTTCATCTTTTTCAACGAGACATGCCTTTAAAGTTCATATCCACTGCGCAAACAGGTATAGATTAAAAAAGAAAAAAGAAATGTTCTCCATAGCTTCGCTATCAATCGCAACAGTCCGATATAAATAACTGTCATCCGTAAATGTCGAGTTAACGCAGTGGCCATTTACATTTATCCCGCTAATCACTTTCCGCGATGGAACGGTTTTTGCCGGCATTAGGCATGCAAATGGTCGGCCCCAATTTTCACTTATCCGCGCAGCACCGACGCCGCCACACTCTTCTAGTCGCCAGTAAAAGTAGGGACAAACGTTTCTCCGCGCTAATCGCCTCCGTTACTTTCCTTCCTTCGCCTCGGCCGATCAGCAGTTATGCACGATGCGCAGCCTGACAAATGCGCGTGACATAACTCCTGCCGACGACAGACGACTATATATATATATATATATATATGTATAGTAGCGTCCCGGAGGGCCGCGCATGAACGATATCGGGCCTCTTATCGACGGCCGACCGGTCGACAATTATAAACGGTCAACATTTCTGGCCCGCCATTCTTTTTCGTACGCTACCGCGCGCCGCCGCCTCGTTTTAAGCAATAGATCCAATTATAGAGACCGTCCGACGGACATAGACCGTCTGCCGGCGGCGCAGAACGGAATCGTCGATCGAATCGTGAATCATTGCCGACGACTCGAACGCTCGCCGATGCTCCCGTTTTCTTTTTCACTTTGGATCCCTCTCGCAACGCCGTTTAAATCGATTCAACTGCCACGTACTCGCTGGATGGAGTTCCGAGATGAAGCAGATCGATTTTCGTAATTTCAGTTTACGTAGAATACCGAATAGAGAACGTATTGATCGCATTTGAAGTCAGTGTATTTTGTCAATTTTTGTTAAAATTATAACACTTTCTAAATAGGCTTATGAAAGAAAAATTGTACCGAAACAAGTCATTGTTTCGTCTCTTCGATGATAGTAATGAACCAATTTACATTGAGTAGGACTTAAGGGTCCATCAAACTCTTTGATGATCATATTCAAAAGAGTTGTAAAGGCGTAGTTTAATCGAGTGGGCATCCGAACGGCTCCAATTATCGTAGAAACCGTTAGGGACGCGAACGGAGTACCTAGCTGCGATTCGTACCGCGGGGAATGACGATTATTTTTCAATTACGGGGCCTGTTAGCGGCCGTTCTCGTTTGGCGCGGCTGAATTTTCTGAACCTCTCGACGGGGCGTGCGATTACTGGCCCGCGAGAGCGGTATTAATTACGGCAACTCAACTGCGGTAACACCCACGACACGTTTGTTCACAGACACCGGGCAGCTGCAGGGATATCGACCGGGAGAAGTACAAGGACTTCACTTTCGATCATTCCTACTGGTCCTTCGACGCCAACGACGACAATTACGCGTCCCAGGAAGAGGTACGTGTCGTTCGTCTTCTCAGAAAGTCAATACTAGAGTCTGGCGCGAGACACGTCTCTGATATATGGACGGTTTATTTTGAAAGTGATGTAACTCCATATTGAAGGAAAAATTAGATAAGGAGTGGGGTAAAATCGACCCAGAAATTGGTAAAGTTTACTTTAAACTGATGTATTTTCTATCTATTCCTCTAAAACCTAATAATCTTAGTGTTTTTATTTAGCGCATGGTTTATTCTTTAAGTTGCATTAATTTGTATTAAAAATATCTTCTGAAACTTATGATTTTCGCAATAAATTAAGAACAGTGCTGTTAGGGCGGCCTCGCCCACGGAACTACTTACAGCAAAGCCGTGCAATCTGTTTAAAAATGATTGAATCTTATATCCTTATATTATGGGGCAAAAGCGGAATTATTATTAGTCATGCGAACTTCGTCGAACGAGTTAAACGGTGGAATCACAGAATACATGGCGGCCACCTACGTTGAATACTACCCAAACCATTGAACACCAACCGAAGGAAGATTTCTACCTTACAGTTGATACAATGCAACATATATTGAAATAAATAAGAGCCTAGCGCAGATTTGTCCCGTGTACAGTGTTACCCCACTGCACCTTATCATACAATTTACAATTAATGTGGTGTAAACGGTTTATTTACGTGATATTTAAGTAATTTATTTTTTTTAAATGGACTTACATCACTTTCAAAATAAACGGTCTATATGTCAGATGCACGTTATCGATCAGTCTTGCGTCAGTAATTGGCCGTTCTCAGCAAAATATATCGTCCACCTACATCGCTGATACGAATATGACTGATACGCTCCGGCGTAGTCGCTGACGTGCACTTCACGATACTTGCATTCTCGGAAATTTGACTTGGTAATAATGATCATTAGCGCGCTCTCGCCAACCGACTCGCTGGACGGGCAAAAGTTCGCTAAACGCTGCTTAATTTTATGCTCTCTAACGCCCCCGTCGAAAAAACTGACGTCGGCACGGTTCATATCGGATTTCGCATTCAAGGCGCTCACCTGCGGATTTGCAGCGGCACATTTTCGACGTCGTCCGGCCGATCGCGATCGGAATTCAATATCGGGCGACCGGTACATGCGAGTTGCACGTATGGCCAGTGGCGTAAGAGTCCATTTTTCGTACGGACTGCGATGCAAAAGAATAAACGGCATCTTAACCCATTACCGCCTACTGTGCCGTATATGGCACACAAATCATATATACAATATAAAAAGATAGCTTCTACGATAATTATTCGGAGACATATGATAAGGAAATAGAAATGTAAATATTTTTCCGAACAAAAAATAATTCAGGCGTCAATGGGTTAAACGTCCTTCCGATCACTTGAAAGTTCTCAAGAGTAGTTTCGGGCCAAGTGACTCGCGCGAAACTTCTTTCACTGTCATTTCCACGATATTTTCAAGATCGTTAGGTACGCACCTTGTTCCGTTGCGGTCCGTTACATGAAATATCATTCTTACGCCAATGCTCGCAGCCCCATATGGACATGCCTTACGGTTCAGACTCTTTGATTAGTCTTTCCGCATGCCGTTAACATAACGCCCCGCTTCTTCATCAGCGCCCTCATCTTCTTCCTCCGCATTGGCCGGGCACAGAATATGATCGATCGACGACTCCCTCTGTTTCAGGTGTTCTACGATCTCGGTACAGATGTAATAGAGAGTGCCTTCGAGGGCTACAATGCCTGCGTTTTCGCCTACGGCCAGACGGGATCTGGGAAAACTTTTACGATGATGGGCACACCGGTAATGCAGCCTGCTTACTCACCATTCTTACGACCCCTCTTTTTTGCGCACACGCTTCCTAGGAATCGGCATTCAAACTGAAGGGACTGCTAGCAGGAACCCCGAACCATATTCGAATACGAACACTTGCGAACGATTCGCTGGACGTTCGATTAAGAGAGTCGAGTGATCGATGGCGAAAATAACGTTCACTGTGATTTATTACGTAACAGTTCGCTACGCGACGCGTTAGGTCTGTTAATCCTTCCCTGATCCGGCAAAATTGGATTGCAGGAATCCCAGGGTTTGATACCGCGGATCTGCAAGACACTCTTCGCGCGAATGGCAGCCGGTAAGGAGAGCGGAGCATCCTACAGAACCGAGGTATCCTTCCTTGAGATACACAATGAGAGGGTCCGGGACTTGCTCAGACTGGACCAGACCCAGTCCCATTCCCTGCGAGTGCGCGAACACCCTAAGAGAGGTCCTTACGTTCAGGATCTCTCCAGTCATCTCGTCTACGATTACTCGGACATTCAGGTACAACACTTTACATCACCCAGCGTCTACTGCAAATATACCTTAGATTATCCGGAAAGTTCCGCTAATTCTGGAATTGGGACAATTATTCTTAAAGTTACCGCAATGAATTTCGATCAACGTTTGAAAACGTTAGTACGGGCACTTTAGATTTTGATCTCTGTCGATTCTTGCATTTCCCTCAAAGAGTTCACTATGTTGAAAGTTGCCGAAAGTGATTATGTTAAATACGTCCTCATTCTTTTTACGTCATATTCTCGATGCTGACCCCGTGAGAAGCTGCGAAGAACTTTGCTGGCTGACCCGATCCATAAAAATGTTAATTTCCACACACCGTCCTGACAAGTGTATCTCTATAAATATCCCGAGGGTACAGTGGCTCATAATAATAGAACCGATTCGCGAAACGCAGAGTTCCGAGTACGTGCTCCAATTGTGACACTGTACTTGCGCTACCTCGCGCCAAACCGGCATGAGGAGATTCATAATTAATGAAGAGGCGCGTAAGGTCTCGCGAGCGCATAATTTCGGCACGCGCACGTGCGAGACCGCGGGTTCTATAATTATAGAAGCACTCGCACCCCGTGCCAGGTGTGTGCAAACTCTCCCCCCTCCACCCTCCCCTCGACGCGTAGATTTATGCTCCTTTTTTTGTTCGACGGCGCAATTAGTCGCCGCCGATAACGATCCGACATCCTTCCCGTTTAAGCTCGAAATAAAGACCGCGACCCAATCTCCGAACGATAACATCTCGATACGACTGATATCGTTTCTGATCTCGAATTGAAAAGCCACTCTCGTTTCCCTCCGCCGATGAGGACTCGGCTCGCGTGCCGATCGTTATCCTCGAACATGGAAGCGTTCCGAGTTACGACTAAATTACAAATTCGAATGCACGTTTACCAGCTGATACATGAAAGTGATCCGAGACAAAATAATAGAGAAATCGGGTTGAGACTTCCGGGTGATTTCGTTACTGTCGGCAGTCAGGAACAAAATGATTTTTGGAAAAAAGTCAATTGGAAGCGAAATGAAAGCAAAATGATATTCCAATGTGTGTACCTATATGTACGCTTATGAAGACGCACTGTAACCGAAAATTTGCTACTTTTAAAATAACTTTCGTACGTCAATCGGAAGACGAAGCATTTCTATTATTTTATGTGATCAGCTAACAGCAAAGAGAAAAAATAGATTAAATATTATTTTGTACTCTTATCATAATTACTACCCTGTAAACAAGTTTTTTGAGGAACAATGGAAATCTGTTCAGCGCGCAATTGCAAGAGGTCAATCCTTCGTCTCATCACGGTAATTGACACAGGTCAAAAATGTACAATTATTTCGAGTGCCTCCGAATTTTGATTCGGATCACTTTCACAATTAGCGGGGCGTACGTGCGAGGCGCCGCGACGGCTAACGAGTTCAATTTGCGTCGCCGATCGCGCGGCGTCTGTAAACGCGGAGTTAAATTGAAATTCAAGTCTGCCGCTCCACTTTCCCCGCCTCTCCCGACCCCCCAAAAAGAGTTTGCGCACTCCCGCCCTAATTACGCCGCGCCACCGGACAACATCAGCTTTCGGCGTGTTCGTTTGCCCGTTTTCCAGGAATGCATGGTGAGAGGCAATACGCACAGAACCACAGCCAGCACAAATATGAACGACGTGAGTAGCAGGAGTCACGCGATTTTTACGATAACCTTCGTACAGGCCGGATTCTCGGAAGGCAACATGCCGTCGGAGACCGTATCCAAGGTGCACCTTGTCGACTTGGCCGGAAGGTAGTCGAGAAATGCCGTACAAACAAAAAATTAAAAAAAAAAAGAAAAATAATAATAAAAAGAAACAAGCATCAATTTGCCAGCGGACCGGGCCCTCAAAAAATGGTCAGAACTCGCTCGCGTGACTCATGACAGTCTTCATTGTCAAAACTTGCCCTCTCATCCTAATCCAACGCCTCCGACGACGGTCGCAGGAAATTCTTTGATCCGAACGGAGTTAGAGTTGAGATTCGACGGGATGCGACGTCTGAACCGTTTTGCGATGGGACCCAGTCCGCTGTTCGGTTCGCTATCTACGATGATCGAGAAGTCGAGGATCGTGCGGAGTGGACAGCTTGCGAGGGTACTGAGGTCAGTTATCCGTTTTTTAGCGAGCGAGCGAACGCTACCGGGGCGACGGGTCAGCGATTGAAGGAGGGTGCGCACATCAACAAGTCACTGGTGACTTTAGGCTCTGTGATATCGGCCTTGGCCGAGGTTAGTTCAGCGAACGACGCCGCGACGTCGAG
Organism: Anoplius nigerrimus; assembly: GCA_914767735.1. NCBI lineage: Eukaryota > Metazoa > Arthropoda > Insecta > Hymenoptera > Pompilidae > Anoplius > Anoplius nigerrimus. Next base: position 2,722,279 of record OU612086.1, read on the forward strand.
GAGGAACGTCTTCATACCCTATCGCGACAGCGTGCTAACATGGCTGCTCAAGGATTCTCTGGGAGGGAACTCGAAGACTATCATGATAGCTGCCATCAGCCCGGCGGATTGTAATTACGGTGAGACGCTGAGCACGCTGAGGTACGCGAACAGGGCGAAGAATATCATCAACAAGCCTACCATCAACGAGGATCCGAACGTCAAGCTAATCAGGGAGCTCAGGGAGGAGATACAGAAGCTGAAGTCGCTCATCGGGAAGGATGTGGTGAGTCTTCTCGCTTCGATTAAAATAATCATGTGTTAACTCTCATCTTGATCCCGTGGCATATCAAAGTGATATTGAATGTTAAATATCTGCAACATGCAGAGCATTGTAAGAATTAGTATTTAAGTGAAGGCATAAAATTTGGCAAGAACTGAATACTTTCCTTCATCCGATCAGAGTGTAGAGAGGCAACATATAGACGATTGTAAGATTTAGTACTTAAGTAAAGGCATAGAATGAAGAACTGATTACTGTCCTTCATTCGATCAGAGTGTAGAGAGGCCGCCTCAGATACTGCTGGCCCAAATCCACGAGAAGCAGGAGCAGGAGAAGGTTCTCACCGAGGAGTGGACGGAGAAGTGGCGGGAGACGCAGCAGATACTGCAGGAGCAGAAGGCGTTGGGACTCCGGAAGAGCGGCGTCGGGGTCGTCCTGGACTCGGAGATGCCGCATTTGGTCGGCATCGACGACGATTTGCTTAGCACCGGCGTCACGCTCTACCACCTGAAAGAGGGGAAGACGTTAGTCGGGACGGAAGAGGCTCCCACTTCTCAGGTACGTGACTCCTGCCCGTGGGCGCTTACGATTATCATTACCTACGACCGTTACATTTGTAAGAAGCAAGACAGATAATGATACAGAGGAGCCGTTCCTATCGGTACGCGCGCACCTTGATCATCGTGGCATTCATTTCTCTATTTCTTTTTCCTCGCGGAACCGAACTGGTATTACATGTGCAGTTCCATTATTCAAAAACAGAAATAATAATGTGGAATTTTATTCTGACCGCAAAGACCAGGGAGTCCGTGGGCGTTTCAAAACCGGTTGTAGAGGATGCATGCGCTCATTGGCCAAATTAACTTTTGTATTCAAAACATATTCTCCTCCTCGGTCTACTACCGAGAGACAATAAATGTGATTTTATTTCAAATTTTTTCACCGCAATAGAAAATGCTATTATTAACTTAAAATAGTTGAATAATACTTTCTATGCAATATAGCAATACTACCCATAACTCTTTACTCAACAACTATATAACTATACAACTGCGCTGTTAAAATCCAATGGAAACACATGAGAATCCTTATGATCGTGAGCAGGACATCGTGCTGACCGGTGCCGACGTCGAATCGGAGCACTGCGTGGTGGAATTGGACAGCGGCGTGGCGACTCTTCATCCCTTATCGATGCACTGCTGGATAAACACCGCCCAAGTGGACAAGCCCACCAGGCTGTCCCAAGGCTGCATAATCCTGCTGGGCAGGAACAACATGTTCCGCTACAACGACCCCGCCGAGGCCGCCAAGCTGCGCAAGGAAGGCGGCACAGGAAACGGCAATCTCCAGTCGACGGTCGTCAATCTATCGCGATTGTCCCTTCTGAGCTGGAGCGTGTCCGACCTTCACGCATCCTCCTCGAGCGACAATCTTCTCAACTCGAACGAGGACCTACGGGCCCTGGAGGAGCTCGAGCAGCAGAAGGCTGCGCTCATCAAGGAGAAGGAGGACTTCAAGGTCAGTGAATCATCCTTTCCACGTCGGAGGCCTGCACGCCTGTGATATCGCATGCATTGCACTGATCTCTCAAAACTGACTTCCGGCAACGAGCTCGGGCCCCGCGTTATCGCGGGACGCGGCACGTTGTCTGTACGTCCCATTGGCGCATGCGTCATCGGGTACACTTGCGGATCGGTAAGGGAGGTGTACTTTGCTTCGGGGCGAGGCGTAGATACCATCGGCTCTGACTGCCTGTCGCCGTACACTGGCTTATTCACTTTGCTTCCTTGACAGTGGAGTCGCCGGAGGAGAAGTCTAAGATGCGGGTTCCGTTTCATCTACGGTCTGATAGAGAAAACTATTTTTCTTTATTAGTGCATCGGTCGGTTTAATATTTTATATACTGGTCATACTCGAGGTTGCCACTCTATCGTCGTAATACACCTGTTTGCTTACTTCTTTCAATCGCGCGTTAATATTTTTAAGAAATTATCAAAAGCTCCTGTTTCGGCTGAAGATGCTGTTGTATATTCAATTAATTTTCGTACTCTAAGGGCTCTTAGTAATTTCTTCGCAAAAATGACTAAAAGTCCTGTTTCGCATTTAATTAATTTTTCTACTCTAACGGCTTTTAGTAATTTCCTGCGAAGATATACCTGTTTGCCAATCAATAAATCATCTAGATTCGATTAATGCGCCGATCAAAATGCAATCCGAAAACCACAGTAGCAAACTTCCGACGTAGCGTCATCCGCCGGAACCCTCATTTTCGACTCCCTCCGACTCAACAGCCAAACCAGTTCCGTCACACCCCCGCTCATCCTCAAAGTCCCAACTTTCTCCCTCGGCCCACTTCAACAAAGAGAAAACTCTGCACAATGAGCCACGCACCCCCCCCCCCCCCCATCCCCATCCCCCGCCATCCCCCCATCGCCCCAATCCAGCAAACCGAGGATCGGGTGTCTTCCGTCGCGTTTACCGTTACGTCTTGAACGCAGCGCGAGCAAGAGGAGCGCGAGGAGCGTTGGGCAGCACGAAGGGAGGCCCTCGAAGGTGCCCAGCGAGAATTGGAGCGCGAATGGGGCGCCCAGTGGCGCGAGTGGGCCGACGCCATCGCCGCCCTCGAGTCCCGGCAAAGGGAACTGCGCGCCAGGCGTCACGTCCTCGAGCAGGAGCGCCGCGACGAAATGACTCAAGTAAGTGAATTGGACGTGACGGGCGGCAGCAGCTCGGACCTGAGCCTGATCTCGGTCAAGTATCATTTCTACCTCGTACTCGTTGCCCTCGGTGTGCTCATATGCCTGTCCGGCAACATCATCATCTACTCGCACGTATGCCCGCTGAACATGTGACCCGAGTCGCGCGGCGGCCGCGCGGAGGCGAGAAGAAGGCCGCGCGCGGCGACCTTCGATCATTTCCCGCCGAGGTGGCGCTCGAGTCGGGCCTTTCGATTCGCCCCGGACGTCGAACTATGGTGCCCTACGAGCTTCGATGCGCGGATTCCGAGTATTTTGAGTATTTCGAGTATTTCGAGTATTTCGAGTATTTCGAGTATTTCGAGTATTTCGAGTATTTCGTGTATTTCGAGTATTTCGAGTATTCCGAGTATTGCTCGAGTACATTTCGAGTACTCGAGACCGCGACCTTCCCACGGAGCTCAGTATTAACATTCGGAAGTGTTCGATCGTCGACGTCACCGATGACGAACGGCCGCGATCGTCCTTCCGTGATGCCGTTCCAATTTTCGCGACCGTTTCCGGTTCTTTCTTTCTCTCCGTCTTACTCTCTTCATCTCTTTCTTTCCCTTCTCCCTCAACCTCTTTCTCTCTTCCTTCGGAGATCGAGACTGGCCGATCGTTTACTCATCGTTTCCGTGTTCAAGCCCTCTCATCGTTTCGATATAGGCAACGCTCGACACTTCGATGCGCGCGCCGATCGCCTAAGCATTGTTCTGCGCGGCCCCGGCATTAGAAGCCATTGCTCACACGTGACCCGACGACGCCGATTGATCCCCGTCGGTTACCTGATCGCTGACGATGCGCATTCATTAATTTAGTATGTCCATTTACTGTTAGTTATTAAATTAATTACTTTAACGAACGTAGCGACCGTAGGAGACTATGAATTAATTCGAGAGAGAGAGGGCAGCTTTTTCATAATTCCGTTAACCCCCGAGCTTCGGGCTCGGGGAACGAGAGACGGAGGAGGCGACGCGCTAACGTTTTTAAACTAGATGCAAAGTAACTTCAATCTATATGGTTGTAACGTAAGAGTACTCGTAAAGTTCGAGATAAACATGCGTGACCTGCCGATAGGGCTGTGACTGCGAGAGAATAAAGTCGATATCGATTTTGCAAAAAGTATATATATATAAGTATATATATATATATATAGATAGATATATACAGAGAAAGAAGAAGAAAATGTCAATGGTGCTTGAAAGACGATATACATGCGGAATAGAGCGAGCTACTTGATCGCACTGATTTATACGAATATTAACCTCCGCACTCAAAATGGCTCGGACGTTGATATTTTTGCGCAACGTCGGGAGTTGCGCGCCAAAATCTGTGTGAGGCAGAAAATTTTGACGCGCATCTCGCGAACGTGCGACGTTTAATCGGACAGTTTTTTCTTCGCAGAGATAGCATCCGTGCAAATCCACGTGATCGCACGTCAGCCGCCCCATCCCGCATGGATTATCTATTTTAATAATAATAATTAATGATGAACTCTTTTTTTATTAACCGACGGTACTCGTGCCAATGAAAGAATTTTGGACTACCGGTACTGCTCAAAAAAAAAAAAGCTCTCTCTTTTACTCTTTCTCTCTTGATTCCTATGCTGGCCTTAGGAATTGATTCTCGACCACGTGTGGTGCGTCGGGCGATTAATTAGCCCCTCGAGACGAGATTAAACGAAAGGAATGACGAATAAGAGGATAAAAAAAGAAAAATGACGAAAATTGTTACCCCCCGCGAAAAGGTGCCAAGTGCGCAGACGAGGGATATTGCTGGACAGTTTTTGGCAATTTTCGTGGAATGTTATGATATAAGTACCTAAGTAGATCGATATAAGTCACGTAATAAGGAGAACCCTTTTAAAAAAAAAAAAAAAAAAAAAGAGATATCGAACGTATGTACATAAAAAAGTGGGCTTGTTTGTAGAAATGTCTATTATGGGTTTGTTATGTGAGTAAAGAGGAACAAAGAGGAACCATTGTTATATACGATATGCTGTTTGTTAATAAATTTTTGTCTTACAAAAATTGGCCTTCGATTATCTGTTGAACGTTGCACGCATTTACTTTATTGTCACTATCTCATTATTTACTATTACTGTTGTTATTATTATCGTCTCTGTGCCTTACACGTTAAGTACACTGGAGAATTCTAATTAACGCTCCTGATTAACAAACCCAATTTTACATGTATATATACACACACATCTCTCTTTCTCTCTCTCTCCATCTGTCTACACTTGCCTCTACGAAACCCAATGTACATATAGATATTAGTGATGGGACTGATTCGACTTTATCAAACAAACTTATCGGATGTACAAATCGCTTTAAGGCGAATCGATCGTTGAAAGTTACTCGCGGAGCGCTCTAACAACGCGCAAAACCCAATTACGCAAACGGGAATCGAGTCGATCATCGCGCACGATACATTTTGACAAAATCGAACGATTCCAGTAAATTGCGCGACGCCTTTCACATACCGTGATAATTGCCTTCGGCAAATAAATACCATTCGCCGATACTATACATGCCCGATATCCGCAGAGGTAATTGGCAACGTTTTGCCATCGAACATTTCCTGCATCGGTGCCGCGAATTCAGACTCGAGACTGTACCTGCAGGAACATTAAACAAAAAAATCGGATAAAGACTCGCTTGGGAGGGGGAGATGAGAAGTTGCACGTCCCATCACTGATACATATATCTATATCCGTAATGGCGTAAAGAGGAAAATATTGTCGTGTTAACTGTCGTCACCTTCTTCTGGGTCCGTCCGCACATGCACTATGAAAGAGAGTGATAACCGTGGGATTAAGGAAAAAAACAAAAAAAAAAGATTTAACAGGTTCACGTCTCACTACCGCCCCAACCCCCCTTCTACCCCCGTCCGGCAAGGTAACGTATCGCGTTAACAATCTCTTCTTTTTCTTTTTGTTCTCCATCCATACACCGCTCGCAAGTTTGCGAATGCAGAATCGTTAAGAGCCCTCTCGTGCGTTACTCGTTAAAGCAATGAAAAGGTGGGTGGCCCAAGTCTCTTCTAACAAATTACTGTTTATCGAGCCCGACATAAGCACGGTCCGCCGAAAATCCTCAGTACAAGTATTATACCACGCACTCGCGAGGCAGCATGAATTCTTTTCATTTACGTTTCCTTCTCTGTCAATTAACTCTTTTCCGGCCGCGCCGACGGTTCAATTAAGTTCGCTAATTAATGCGATGCGTTTAGCGCGTACTAAATGGCCGGCAGTAGTCGACGCCTGCCGACGGTGTGGAGTTTCTCTCTTACGTCTACTTTTTTTTTTCCAGCATTGCCCGCCATTCGTATCGAGAGTCGTTCGGCATAATTAGCCCGCCGGGATCGTCGTTAAGCGTCGGATGCCGAAGCGTCCTCCACTTTCCGTTTCGTTCCGCCTGCGCAAATCAATTCCGAGACTTTGCGATAGGCGCGTTCCGTCAAATGAATTTTACTTCGAACGGCTCTCGATCGCGCCGGAGATCTTCCTTCGATACACGCCGCGGGACCGAACTTCATTTTCTGCAAACGCAAAACATTCACGATTACGTAGCCGTTTGTGTTTCGCATAGAATCGATTTCGAGATACACCCGCCCTGTAGATGAAGTCAACACGTAGACAATTTTTGTTTAGCGCACTCTGTACGGACGGCGGCGAGAGAGTATTTCATTTCGCCATTAATTTTTTTCTGTTCGTATTACCAATTTACATCCTTTTTTGTTAACGCATCGGTGTGTGTGTGTGTGGTACCAGGTAGAAAGTTTGTGTAGGGAAGTCGCCTCTCTTCGCACAACGTTGCAGTCGAAGCATCGTCAGTTCCAAGAGTTCTTGAACAATCACGAACGAGCTCAAAGATTCCGTCAGCATCGTTGGGAGAAGGTAAGATCCATAAGTCTTGCGCACATCTTCGTCGAACGTAGGCTCGAGATGAGTTTGCACGTAAATTGAAACAAAAAAAGAAACGAACAAAAAAAAACCACGGCGGACAATATAAGGTCCGTTCCGCGAGCGTCTGCGAAACATGCTACGAGACTCATTAACTTGTTCATCCTTTTTTGTTTATTACTTTTTCGTGGCCGTCGGAAAATGTTGGATGTGTCCGGTAATGTTGTCCGAACCCCTTTGGTCCATCTGCTCGATCTTGATTTGGAAGTAAGATTGCCCGCAGATGCGTAATGTGTGCCGCTTTCGATTGGTAGCGTATATTAGTATTCGATCGTAGTGCTCGGTACCCGTAGAAATTATAGTGTAATCCTGTAAATTGATTAGAGAGTAACGAGCGCAATTGGTTACAGCATTGTAATTATCGTATGATGCCTACTATCTCGTTATGAATCTTTCAGTAGTACACCGTATATGGAAGCGCGAAGAGTCTAAATCGAATGCGATACGATATTAATCCCTGTCAAGGTGAACATATGGACGAAAGCTGTGACGATCGTTGAAGGGATCTCGCCTCTCTCGATCCTCACCCAACTCCTTTGTGACGTTTCAGACGGACGACGGGGCCGGAAGTGACGGCAGTTTACCGGAATCCTGGTCGAGTCTGAACGATGAGAAGTGCGTCGACGCGGTGCGAGAGCTTGTCAATCATCACGTAAGCGTTTTAACAAAAATTTTGAACCGTTCAACCTCAACTTACGAATTGGTTCAACCTAAAAATTGCATCTCTTCGAATCAACTTGTCAGAAAAAGGAATTGGCCGTCCTCGAGACTGAACTGCAGAACAATGTGAAGTCTTTGAACGAACATCAAACGAAGGTTGACAAGATGGAAGAGGAACTCATGGAAATTGCGAAGAAGCAAAAGCACATGCTGAACATCGAGGTAAGTCTCTTCAAGATCGTACCGGAACCATACGAAGTACACAAAAAATTCAACGCGAGAACTCTTTTCAGCTGGAAGGCGAGGGAGTAACGGAAAAGAGGGTGCTCCTAGCCAAAAGATCTCAGGAACAGCTCCAAGAGATTCTTCGTCGCAAGCAGAGTCTGTCTCTTAACCTGAAGAGAGCCCTACCAGCCTCTCCGGGCAATCATTCGTCCAGCAGCGACGAAATGGTATCCAGCACGGACCTAAAATCCTTGCAGGACGCCTGTAATCGGAAGATGCAGATAGCTTCAGCTCTCAGTCTACTGCCACAGAACATTCCAACATCGATCGACACAGCGGAGACCTTTCACACAGCAGCGGCAGACTCACCCTGCCTGACCTTCGAGGACGTCCTAGAACAAACAGCCATCAACAATGTGTCCACCTCCGAAGAGAGCGAGCAGCAGAGCAAGATCGAAGAATCCGCGGAATGTTCAAAGTCCAGCCCTGACCACAACACCTCAAACTCCGACCGGAAGTCTTCCCCGGTCTCCCACATCAAGAACGGAAGACTCGAGAACGATAAGCAACCCAGTGCTTCTCTGACCAACTCCGGCACGGAGCAGGACGAGGACATCATGCAAGATTCGCTGGAGTCACCGGTTCAACAGAATCCTGCTATGCGCCGACTGAACCAAAGAATTGCCAGGCAGAGGATGATGGTGATGAGATGCCTGGAGGCCAGCACCCCTTCGAAGGAGGACCTGAACAAGCAGATAGTGATACTTCAGGATCTGCAGAAGCAGCAGATCGAGCTGGAGGTGGCTCTCTTGGAGGACGAGAGAAGGTCGCAGCAGAAGAGTCAGTGCGAGGACAGACTGAGGCCGGAAAACGGTGAATTCGATCAGGATGAGAAGACCTGCTGCGGTGTGGAGACCTCGAACAGTTCGGCACAGCTGACGACAGTGGCCACCACCAGATCTCACGCGTTCAAGAACAGCAGGCCTAACATGAGCGAGGACGAGACGGCCTCGGAGTCCATGGTCGTGCCGAGGATAACTTCCGGCAGAGGATACTCCACGGTCTACCTCACGGTGAGTTCCAACTTTTCCCTCGGACACGGAAAGTAAGGAAAAACAAACGTTGATACGCGATCTTTCACGGATATTCGATCGTCTATCGCAGCGTGCGTTTCCCGCTGGAAAGGATATGATTACAGATTCGTTATCTTACGCGGACGTCCGATGCTTCGGCCGATAGCGGCTCGCTACGAGTTCATTGCTTTGTAAAAAGATGTGATTGCTCTTCGTTCCATTTTTTTGTCGTTCCGGCTCCCGACGATGACTTTCTAAACTTGCGCTCCCGACGCTCGACGCTGCTTTCTGGGCCTACGTCGTTTTCGGACGTTTTACCTTTATGACTTTCCTGCGGCTGCAATTTTCGAAGCCTTCTCTCGTCTGGCTGGCAAAAAAAAAAGGTATCGGATCGAAATACAAGAGTGGCGAGCGAAGCGTGAAGAATTACGAGGAAACGATCCTTCTATCAGATCACACGGCGTCTGCCGGCGGACAATCCGTTCCCGAAGAGTGCGACGAGCGTGAAACTATCCTTCCTCCGGAAACTTTCTTCGCCGCCATTCATTATCGGACTCGATTCGCTCCACTTTTGAGGCGCGAGCGCGGAACTAAAGCCAATAACGAAAACCTAATGGCTCAAACGCTCGCTTCTCATCCCAGGTTCAACTACTCTTCTACCTTTTTCCCTCCCCCCCCCCCTACCCCCGATAACAGTCCATCGAAGCAACCCACTTACCGTATTCCGGTAACCGAACTCGGGGGCAAAAAATGGGGAGCCGTGAAAATACACCGTTAATTCGGCCGACACTCGAAACTCGATTCTATTCTAGTGCCGGATGGCGTGAAAATATGTAAGATCGTTATTTTCGCGCTCGCGGCTCACGGTCAATGTTCGCGGAAAAAAGTAAATTTGTCAGAAGTCTATTATTAGACGCGGCGAAGCGTTTTGCCCGGAAAAATTAGCTAGACTCTCGATTCCTACAGGCGTGTCGATATATGTATCATATTGATTTCCGTACTTGTCGGGCTGTGAAATTTATGAGATTCACTGTCGAACAGAGTCAGAACAGGGGAGATCGTTTGAGCAGTCCGTACTCGCTGACGATCACGAGGTCCCTGCCGTCCCTGATAGCGAACGACGGCGACTGCGACAACGTCATCAACATGATCGTCAGCGTGCCATCATACGTCATACGCGGATCCGGCACGTCCAGTCACTACGAGTACGAAGTGCGGGTAGTGGCACAGGACGACAGCTGGACACTGTTGCGCAGATACAGGCGGTTCCGGGAGTTGTACATATCGATGCGGCAGAAGTACGGTAGCAAGGTAATCGATCATATCAATTTCTCGGCCGCAATAACGAGACGCCGTCGACGTACAGCGCACGATGGGATCCTGAAAGGAAACGAATGTGAGAACAAATCGAGAGCGGAACCTCGGTGCAGTTCGTTATTGTAATACAATCGAATGCAATCGTGCAACGGAGTTACGTACGAGCCTGTGCAGAAATCGATTAACAAAACAAAAAGTTGAGAAATGCGATGAAATAATGTACACTCGTTTTCTAAAATTCCCTTTATAATATAAACTAAGACTAATCATTGATTGTTAGATGAAAGCTATATCTGTATTTATGCATTCTACAACGTATATTTGAATTAATTTGTCTTTAGTTCGAATTTAACTTAAAATTCATAAATAATGAAACGAGACATATATAAATGTAAATTAGTATTTTAATATATATTATAAAGGGAATTTTAAACGACAATGTACATTATTATATTATATAATGTAATGTATAAAATTAATAAGAAAGAACAGCCAAAAAAATTATCGTCGGTGGTTACAAATTTTGTGTGAACGGTGGAATCAACTTGTGCACTGAACGACCCATATCGCGGCTGTACGTACGATATACAACGACGATAAATTGTCAGGTCTTTTGATCCGAAATTCCGAACTTGCAGGTATCAGCTATACGCTTTCCGCCGAGGCAAGTCTTTCCCAGGTACGAGATCGTGGCCAGGCAGCGTAGGAAACGTCTCGAGGAGTACCTGCGCCGATTGATACTAGTTTGCTCGGAGCTGCCGCACTGCGAGCCATTGTACAAGTACAACGGGAACTTGAGCAGCATCGACAAGCAATCGTTGCTCGAGTTCAGCTCGTTCTTCCGACGCGGCACGTTCGAGAGCAGCAAGTATGGGACTAGCTAAGAAAGAATTGGCGAGGAGGAGACTAGAACGAGTCCCGTCTCATTTTTCCAATGCGGTTCAGCGAGTCCGAAGTGAATGGCGGAGTACAGAGTGGGCCATTCGACGCACCGAACGTCTGTCAATGCCAATAATTTATTTCCGTACGGTCGATGTAATTCTTTACGCACCAGGACAAGTATAAAGGAAAATGATCGTTGTTCATATTTATTTCGGACTTCTAGCAATTAAGTGGCGCTTCGCGAACGTGAACTTATTTATTTCTCTTTTATTTTAACGTATTGGGTTTATCGTTTGCTACGTTTGTTCGAGTTTTCGAAATTATGAATATCGGAGAATTTCGAGTGATAGTGCGTTGAAAATCTTGATACATCCGCGTTGCTAATGAATATTCGGAAAGGACTCGCAATTGATAAATTGTTGAGATACGTATTTCCTATAACTGTGCATTAATTCATTCGAGTGCTATCGCTTGATATGCGGCGGATCTTTTCGCACATTCGCAAGCGGCGGATATATGTCTCGATTATTTTCGCGTAAATGGCCCACTCTGTACGATTGTAATACGTTGTATTTTTTTATGAAGATTCGCCGACGGTAACTTTTAAGGCGGACAACCCGTTTAGCTGGTGGTTACGGAATATAGTTGGGTCGGATTTATTAACGGAATTAACGAGCCCTGTGCTCCTCGGATCGAAGAGTTATAAGACTGTTATCGCGAATTTAATTTTACTACGTAGCGAGCCGGCGTATTGTAGCGCGGAATTGACGACACTTGCGGAAAGAGGGGTTGCGATCGACGAACGGGAGAATGGGAGAGGCAGAGAGAAAGGAGCGGGGAGAAAAGATTCGAGGAGCGAACGGGAGAGAATAGAATATTTTGTCACCGATTTCGCAGATATTTTCCTAATATTTTTCTCTCGGTAGAATTTCGGAATCACGAAGTGCGTCCTTTCTTTAGTTTAGCTGGCAATTTTGCTAATGTGGCGAATCTCACGCGACGTTGATCGCTAGTCGGATCAGTATTTCCCGGCGAGTTTAGCGCACGATAATGTTACTCGACGCATATCGAGGAGGCTGTCGCTCGTTATTCAGCTAAGATGCTCGAAACAGATTGAAGATCGAACGTCTCGAAGACGGACCATGTTTGTCGGCGAAGAAGAAATATATTGACCCAGAAAAATCACGATGCCTCCTTGATATGTGTTACGAGAGAGAGAAAGAGAGAGAGAGAGAGAGAGAGAGAGAGAAACAAAAATTATCGCCTTTATTTTTTGCGTCAGGCAGTGTGTGCGTGTATGGATCTCGTACGATTTTTGAGAAGTGTGAAGAGAAAAGAAAACGACTGGTGTAAAACAGCAACAACAAAATAACACAACTTCCTCCTAGTTAACGTAATGATAATTGATACGAAACGTAAGATCAATAACAGTTGTACGAAATGCAAGAAAAAAAAAAGGACAATGTCATATTGCTGTTAAAGTTCTTCCGTGATACCGTTTGGCGGGGGGATTTATAATATATATATATAGATATATAGATATATTGTATATGTATACATTGAGTTTTTCTCGGCGAGGAGCTCGTAACAGGACGCTGTTAAAGTTTTTGACGGAATCGTTATATTATTATTATTATTATTATTAATAATTATTATTATTATTATTATTAATTATCATTATCATTATTATTATTATATGCATGGCAATGGTACTGAAAAATGTTCTTATTAGTAGGAAAGAAAGACGTTAACGCTCTACGACATATCGAGTGCCGTGATAAAATTTTCGCAAAATCTCGGCTCGCATCAATCGAGCGGGCACATTTACCGTTTTCTCGATCCGTGTCTCGAAAACGGGTGCGAGTAGAGAGAGAAAAGGAAACACGAAAAGCTTTCAGCGACTTTTTATCGTTCCAGCAAGAAAAAAAATGCTACGCCCTCGTCAACAATCAGCCTATTTACATTCCTGACGAGGATAAAATTGTATCTATCGCACCAAAGGGGGGGGTTTTTCCCAAAAGGATTTGAGCACTGCGAGTGCATCGAGCCTGGAACCTTTATCAAATAAAAACTATCAGCTGTCCAGGTGAAAGGAAATAGAGAAGAGGGACAAATCCTAGCAATACGTGCGACGAAATATGCTAAACGCTTGCGTTCTTCGGCGAATTATTCCATGGCTGTGTATAAATGGACTTTAATTGCCGACCCCCTCCTCAAGGATATCGAACCCTGAATGACGGTTAGCGGTTTTAACTAGATAATCGTTCGCGAATTGGGCGTCGAACCAATTCAAACGCCTGCCGGCGCCCTGTACATTAATAGCGACGTAATACTTATCCAAACAAGCATTACCTCATGTTTCATACGACTTCCGAGAGAAATGTTCACCAATTGCTTTTTTTATACTCGATCTGCGGGATCTGCGCTCTGCAAAGTTGTAACGAGGGAGTACAATAAATTTGTCAGAGATGAGTGCGCAAAACACCGCCTTCCTGAGTCATACTAAGTTCATTGTGCGCGTGCGGAGGATGAATCATTGGAAACGGTGACGCGATTCGGATGTCAAAGGAATCTGGCATAGAAATTAGAAATTTAAATTTCGTTTGGGTCACGTTCAAATGTTCCATCCTGCGCGAACCCGCCCATCGTCTAACTCGACGTCGTACAAAATCCTTACAGAGGTATTATTAGGTAAACCCTTTTGTTAGTTTTATTTGATTCCTCGTTCACGATACAAATGTAAATGTTTCAGTACATTACCGAGATATTATTTTATTCGTTTCTCGCTATCACTTCGTTCGATGACGGTCGTCTGTAAGAAACGCGTTGTCGTTAAAAAATAATCGATTCCCCCTCGATCCCCCCCCAGTATTTTGTGATTTCTTTTTCTCCTGATTTTCAATAATCTCGTGGACGATTTCTGGTGATTTCTGTACAGCGCTCGCCGCGGCCACGGCAGCATTTTTCTTTTGGAGGAAACGCACGCCCGCGCTCCGTTCGTCGAGAGTCAAATAAATAGGAAGTATATCCCGAGTTTTAATAAATTACAGCGAACGACAGAGGCGATACACCTTGCCTCCCTGCGTACCTATAGTTAAATGAACACTTGTTCGCTCGCTAAACTGTCGGCGAACGGTGCGACGATCACGCGCGTGGCGAAGTAGAATGTCAGACCGAACGTGATGGAGATTGGCAACGCTGGCAATGCCTTCTTCAGAATAGCTAGCAGAAGCAACGTCAGGCAAAGACCCTGTGTCAAACATGGAGGAAGCAAATCAGCGGAGAAGAATAGATATTGGTTTTTCATAAAGTAAAAGGAAGCGTGCATTATCGTTCCACTACAAGAGCTTTCAGGGAACCATGAAGATCTTATCTTTCATTTCGTAACTTTGCGCAGGGTATGGAAGAGTACGTACTATGAGAATTGCGACGAAGCAGGCCAACGTCGTGTTCCAGTCACCGTAGCTCGAGGCTTTGCCGACTAGCACGCTGTAGAATATGAAATCGCCGAGACCCAATTTGACGCCACGCTCTTCTTCCGTTACAGCGACCTGTTGATTCGATTGAGCTTCTTGTCGCGGACGAGGTTCCTGTTGCCTGTTAGCCTCGGGTGCTGCTGCCGCCGCTGTTTCTCGAACTTCCTGTGCTCGCCTTGCACTTCGATCGCCTGTTATTTGATTAGATGCCGTAATGGTAACCACATTCAAAGTTTGCGACACGCATTGCGTGTGAGAGTATCGTTTACCATGCGTTTCCACCCATTCACGAGTGAATCCACCGTCAGCGTCGCCTGCCCCACTAGAATTAGTGTGATTATCTGGCGGACTACGAACAGGTGACGTAGTTGCAGTGTCTCCACTGGGTGTGTCCTCGGAACTGGCCATCGTTGCAGCTTGCACATAGCCTGCGTAGGTGACCGTGAACGAGTACAAAATCGTGGAGGAGTAGATGAGGGCAGGAAAGATGGATTCGTTTCTTTCCTGCGCAGTTTCCACTAGTATTCTTAGAGGACCCTTGGGCGTTAAGACGGCGATCAAGTCTGGAAATGAGTTGTTATATTTTTCTCTCCTCTTCTTCGAATTGGAAAGAAGTGCCGTTGTAAGAGATAAATAAAATGGTTACCCCAAATGCTAATGACACCGAGCACAACCCAGACTGTGCACTCGGGCAAATATTTTATGAAGACAAGAGCCATCAGGGCGGATATAAAAATAAGGTATGCTTGCTGTAACTGCAGTGGCCCTTGCCAATGGATACATATCATCCCGACTATGCCAAAGTTCCAGAGACCTATCCCTAACGTGAATATATCCATAGGAATGTTGTAAGCTTTCAGTACTTGTCTGTAATGTGCATCATGTATTATTAGTATGGAATTCTTGTTGCTTTTCACTATGCGCAGAAATACTTACTCGCAGTACAATATAGAGAACATGGATAAGAGAAGCAGGGAGCTCACAATGAGCCATCCATGTATTACCTTGTAAAACTTATATTTGTACAGAACAATAAGTATCACAGTCATGCACGCAATGACACTTATGAGTATCAGCGAATTGGCAACAGCTTGCCATGCTTTTGTACTCGTGTCGTTACTGTCTTCGTGAAACGGAGTGTATAATCTGTAAAGACGCATTACAAGTTTGTAAAATTCAACACAGCCTTATTTACACAATTATTGTTAATGTTAAATGAAATGTTTGGAACACGTACAAGTACATCCCTTTGGTGGTGTAGAAATGTACAGAGCTTATTGTCGCCACGACTACCAACATACAGAGGGATACAGGAACAAACAACTTAATAACGTGTGCCGCTCCATATTTCAGCTCTTCTTCCTCCTCATCTCTGCATTGCCTCGATTGACCCCTCCTACCAGCACCACTTGCGTTCGATGTACATGGCAATTCGATGTGCACTTCAGGGACGCCATTTTGTAACTATTTTAAAAAATACTCAAAGTAGAATCACAGAATATAAAACCGTAACGTTCTTCAAATTGTCGCATCATACTAAAATGGTTAAACAAAATAAAACAATGCAGTGACAGAAAATCAATTTCAAATGAAACAAACGTAACCAAACTACATCTGTGATAATTCATTGCCAATCTGTTAGTGGACTATTTGGAACGCTACGCTGAAAGAACTTTACAATGAGGCATATAACAAAGAATAGATTCCAAAAAAAGTATTGTAACCAATAAAAGGATTACCCTCATGTTACCTCTATTCAACATTATTCGAACTTTGAACGATGGAATGAGATTAGGCGCAATAATGAGAATTCCAAAGAAGTGAGTACCTCGTCGTTGACAACCCTCGAGCGTCGTTTCCGCGGTTCTGTGACCAAGACCACATCATCGGTTCTTGCCTTCGCGACGTGACCGTCCATCAGACTTGTGTACTCGTCCGCCGAATCGTAGTCACTCTCAGACATTCATCAAAGTCTATGTCTTGAAACGTGCGTACATAAAAATCCAGCCGTCGGCTCTACCCTGAAGGATGTCCGCGAATGAAGCACTCCGCCTCTCGTCTCTGCTGGCGATTCCACCTTCGATCGTTGAGGTTAAATTTCCACCAAAAACAAACTGGCCCCGTTTCTTCGTCCGCTCGGACCTAGGCTAGATTGCAAAATGAACGTTTACTATGCGTAATGAGCGTATGAGAAACTTTTAGCGTTAGACACTTGGTTACACACTGTCAACGGATACTGTCACACGCCAGGATACGTGACAGTAGCCAGCTAATGTTGTTCTATATTTGGTTGATTGGGGAAGAGACTCACCGCGGGGAAATGGAGAATGTCGAGTGGGGATGTGGCCAGAAGGAGGGATTGGTCGGCGAAGTCCGCGTCTAGACGCGGAATTACATACTTTAAGTACAGAGAAATACGCGTTGCCCAGTAATGCGTTTCATACTATGATTGCAGTGTAAAGTAATAGTTCTAAGGCGCTCAGTATAATTTAATACGCATCCGCATTACAATCAAGAAGACGTTTTATTAAATTTTGTTTGTAACTCCGAAAGATTGCACTTAGAACCTACCGAAGACGATTTTTGGTAAAGGTAAAGAATCCCGTCCTCCGCACCGATTTGCATGAAACTTCGTGTAATGGTAAACTTTTGTATAAAAATAAGATCTGTAAAAGCCAAAGGGCCCGCTCGCGTCTAATTAAAAAGTTATTAAGCGTTGAAGTTTAGTTATAAAACCTGCCTTACCGGCACGTGAACGATATCTGCGCATGCGCACTGATGTCTGCGCATGCGCACTGATGTCTGCGCTTGCGCTCTGGCGTCTGCGCACAGACAAAATTGCAGATATATTTGAAATGAAATAATATTGAATTGGCGAAGGCTAGGGGTGGGCAAGGCTTCCCTTTCATAATGTTTAAAAGTTTTCAATCAAACAATGGCTTGTTGAGAGTAGGGTTAGATTTTAACTGCTCAAAGTGCAACATTATGAAAGGGAAGCCTAGCCTATACCCAGCCCTTATATAATAGAAAAAGTAAGATTTGGCTGGAAGTTTTTCCCTTCGGGGGAAACAAAAATTAGTATTATATTCCATTATTATATACGACTGATGTACTGCGTACGACAGATATACTTTTGCATACTTACTTTGAATTGTACAAGCGTGCGAGAACGTACGATTATTATATTTAGTTTAAATATCTTTTATTAAGGAAAATGAATGTATATTATTCAATGGTTTTACAATATATCAGAAATTAAAGGAAAATTAGCGTTCAACAATTACTTTCCTTACCCACTTATTCCCCATCGTCGTTTACAATAGTTATAAGTCCATTGTTCATTTCGGGAAGTTCAAGATCCATAAAACAATACTTCGAGAATGACAAGATAACTAGACACCATCAGAACTTAGGGGAAGCCATAAAGTCCATAAAATATACGGTGAGTATTGTTAAAAAATATTACAAGCGAAGAAACGCCATAGGAAACCCATTACAAATGATAGGAATTAATTTTAAGTTAGATAAATTAGAATACTAGCAAAAACCATAAAAAAACCATAAGGAAATCATGAGCTACACTCTCAGTATCAGTAAAAGCAATCAGAATTACAAATAGCCTATGGGAAGTATATAGAATATGTAAAACGAACGAGAAAAGAAAGTTGGAACATAGAGAAGTACAGAAAATTGGGCAAGATTCTGAAAACGTTGATCGTCACGCTTGACTGAACACGTCGAGTTTTGCAGTGCCACCTCTTCGGTACTCCTATGTTCCTATTAACTCGTCAGATTTTGGGAAAAATTTGTAAAGTTCGTTCGTCACGCTTGACTGAACACGCCGAGTTTCGCTGTGCCACCTCTTCGGCACTTCTATGTTCCTGTTACTTGGTCAGATTTTCGACATTTTCACGCTTGACTGATTCCAGTCCTAACCGGGACTTTAAAATTTTTCTCATTTTTCCCGCTTGACTGAATTCAGTCTTAACTGAGATTTCGCCCTCTCGTATATTTTATGATTTCTCGCCATTCCCATGGTGTTTCCCATCAAAATGGAATTCTTTACGATACGAAATGAATAGAACAGTCGCTTGCCTTCTTCTACCATGGCATTTCTATGTGGTCCCATGACATTTTGGCGAAGTTGGTGAATTTTGTTACGGCAAAAAGAGGTATGGTTTCGGCGAGGGATATTGGATATATGGGATCTTATAACTAAGTAATTAGAGAACACAAAATTTCGTTTAATACATATATTGTAAGGAAAAATAGTATACAGTAAAAAAATGTTTCTTACATATGTACTTATAATCTAATTTTCATACAATTGCTGTTCTTTTCGCATCCACGCTACATACATTATACTCAGCCAACATATATACATACGTATAATTTCTTATATAATAATTATCTTGAATAATTTAATATTAATATAGTCGCAAAGTTAAATAAGTAATACACTAAAAACTGTCCTGAGAGCCTATTACGTGCCATATGATTTGCCGCCTTTCGTTAGTTTAAACTGCTTCACACAGATGGCGCGACATGTACTGCCCGGGAGGTGCTGCCCCCGGTAGCGAAGTCGTGAACTGCGTCGACAGGCGACAAGTTCTGACTATGTCGTAGAGATGGCGTCCAATGTACTGCCCGGGAGCTGCTGCCCTCGGTGCTCAACTCGTGAACACTGTCGAAAACTGAGTGGGTTCCGACTGTACCGTACAGATGGCACGACGTGTACTGCCCAGCAGGTACTGCCCCTGGTAGCGAAGTCGGTGAACTGCGTCGACAGGACTCAAACCATTGTTTGATTGAAAACTCTTAAACATTATGAAAGGGGAGCCTTGCCCACCCCTAGCCTTCGCCAATTCAATATTATTTCATTTCAAATAGGCGCACTTTACCTGCCAAACTTATCCGTGCGCATGCGCATATGTCGTTCGCGCTGCCGGGAAGGCAGGTTTTATAACTATACTTTAACGCTTAATAACTTTTTAATTAGACGCGAGCGGGCCCTTTGGCTTTTACAGATCTTATTTTTATACAAAAATTTACCATTACACGAAGTTTCATGCAAATCGGTGCGGAGGACGGGATTCTTTACCCTTACCATTACTTTAATTGTTTATAACATTTTATGCTGTTCGGAAATCTGTTTCATAACAATATTAACTTTGTTAATAGCAGCTGAAAAATGTAATTAACAGCATTTTTGTAGATGGATTTCTATTTTAATCGTGGTTGCTACCAAACTGAATGGTCGGGATTATTTTGACTTTTGTATTTGCATGAGGTGTATCCTCCCATGTTGTGACCAATCAGAGCGCTCCATTCTGACCAGCAGAGCCACCCGAACACAACTCGGCGGCGGCAGATTTGAGAGTCAGTCCAGTGTATGGAGTCCTATGGGGTGGATCTGCGTCACTCGTTTTTCGAAATCTTCATCAAGGAAGTGCTTTTAGACAACGGTGGAATTCAAACTGTTAACCGTCACCGTCTTCCAGCATTGTTCTAGAAATTTCCACAAATGCGATTGTTCAGGGTAAGTACACTTTTACATATCATATTTTTTTATTGTTGAGAGATAGATTCATCACAATTTTATTGTGCAGTAAGATGTACAGTCCTTTATAGAGATGTATATAATAAATGTAATATTAGGGAAATCTTTGGATGACGAATTTCTGTGGCAAATGAATTGCAGGTTTGAAACGTGGCGTAACCGTTCTTTCTCGCGTTACGTCCGTTTGAATTTGATAGAGAACGAAATCGATGCGATCGATGCATTTAGTGAGGCTTGAGTTTCTTTTTTACTTTCGTTTAACACTCCGCAGTTGGCAGCAAATTAAATGATTGTTCACGTTCGTAAAGGAAAGACGATATAGCGTTGGTAAACAGGTTGACGCACGAATTTTTAAAATACTTTGCTCTATTGCGCGTGTCCCTCGGCAAAAACGAAAAATTAATGGCTGCGTGCCACAAAATTCAAGCTCCATAGAATTCTGTACAGTATATAATACGTGTATCGCCTTTTTTTGTTTTATTTCATTTTATCACTTCGGTTCCTTCCGGTTAGTTTTTTCGATATCATATAATTCCATCGATTTATCTTACTGAGTACAAAAAAGAAGCTAAACCTTACCGTGATACCATTACAAATATATTTTACCGACCACTCTTCGTGTATAAAATAATCAATATATTAGTGTTATCAGTTTTTCTCCATTCTCTCCCTCTCTCTTTCTCTTTCTTTTCCGCTCACCGTATCTCTCTTGTGTTACGTCGCTGTTAAACGGCAATTAATCGTAAAGTGATATTACAAATATAAATGTCGATCTTAAATTCATTGGAAATAATCTTTATGTTAGGTAAAGACGCACGATTAAAGTGTAAACTCTTTCGCATTCAACCGTAATACATTTGAAACGTATCTCTTAAACAAGTCTATGCACGGGTCGACCATATCGTAGTGTGTTAATCGAGTAGCAAAACGAAGAGACGACAAAATTAAATGACGGGCACTCGAATAAATAGTTAACATCGGCGAGGAATAATTTCTTTTGCGCTGTGCTCACATTCTCCTTCAAACTTCTCTTTGAACTCGCGTATGTCGAAATCCATCGCTCTGCTTTCGATTTCAACTTAGAAAAACTTAGGGATAAATCGGCGCAATTCGCAATCAATTCGCAATTTCGCAATTTCGCATTATCGGTAGGTACAAATAATAGTAAATACCAGTTAAGAGTAACTCTGATAAGAATCGGTTAATTAAGTACAATTTAAATACGATCCGTTAGAAGCATCCGGGCATATGACAATAATAAATGTACTTCATATATATAATATATATATATTTATATATAAATAGACCATATACGTCAGTAATGTAGCAATAAAATGTCACACACTGAATAACTCTTATGTTTTCTGCTATTTTTCTTCTCTTCTCTTCGCTTCTTTCTCTCTCTCTCTCTCTCTCTCCCCCAATGACTTTCTTGAAGCCATCCTCTGTGTGCTTAACGTTTTTATGTACAATACATACAGCTCTTCCATTTTTCTACCTCGTTATAAATTAGTGAAAAAATAATGCTGCTTTGGCCATGATCTGCGCGTCAATAATTATTACCTACAATCCCTGGCTGGCTAAAATACCTACACTTCTTTTAATTGCGGGCTCTCGGTGGCTTCGATCCATGTATAATGATCAACGGATGATTCTAATTACACACATAATTGTCTTCTTTATTTATTTATTTTTTTCATTTAAATCTTCCTTCTTTCGTCGGAGCGTAAGTCTATGAGAATCACTATTCGAATGCCGTATCAAAGACCCGTTTTATTTTGAATGTTCAATTCTTCTCTATTTAATCTGTATATATATGTATATATATATACGTATATAATCGGGTGGTTGTATTAATACTTTGATTATTATCTCTACAATTAATATTATTCACGGTTAAGCGACTACTTACTCAATAAACTGTTCAAATCTATGACTTACTTTCAACTATTTTTGACATTATCTCTACGGAAATTCATTTTTTTCAGAAAGGACCTCTCTTTCTTAACGTGACACCATTAAAAATATCTATCCCCTCGTGGCATCGCGAAAAAGCATCAAGCACCCGTGACTTTGGTATGTAAAACAGAAAATCATTCCTTACACATCCATTTTGTATGCCAGTGGCACTCATACGCAAACGAAACTTAGGAGAGAAAGTAATTGTGCTGTCTCGTCTTCGAACATGCTTAAAGTGTTGTAAAAAAAAAACAGAAAGGAAAAAGAGTCAACGCTCGCTTACTTTAACGTAAAATAATTAAGCAACTAGAATGGAATGCATCGCGATCATTTCGGTGATACGTTAGATAAGAGACGCAACGAAAACATTGTTAATAAATTATAACTTCGGCGACAATGACGCTCGTGGAATGTGACAACTTAAGTAGATTGTTTGAATCTTAATGCTTGAATATTAATGGCGAAATACCTTTTAACGTAAATCTAAACGTACATAGTAATGTAAAGATGTGCAGGAAAAAAAAAGGAAAGCATAACGTTTGATTCTGTTACGTCTTTGCTTGTGTGTGTGCATACGTACGTGTGTGTGTGTGTGTGTGTGCCAATTACGCTAGCACGTGTGTACCCTTAAATCGTATAACAGTTTCTCTTATACCTCGTTTTAATCGTGGATTTCTAAGTATCATCAGTTATTACAAGGCCATGTATACTCATACTGTATCGTAAAGCTTTCTGGAATTTTTTTTAGCGATTACTTCTGACGACGCAATATATATACGAGTCGTCCGACATTAAAGCGCGAAGTATCTCATCGCGTTCTAACGATCAGAGACAACAGTTTGTGACAAACCTTTCCCGATCACCGAAAGTCATGGAAATATTTCGCGTTACGAACGTCAGACGAGCAACCGCGGATACTTTGCAACTCTGAAGAGAAAGAGAGATAAATCTGTAGATCGAAGAAACGCTTTAAGCCTACTTACGCTCGAATACAGGATTAAACTGATCTTAGGAAAGAGTACTGTACAGTACGAATTAGCTGTCATGCCGACGCTTTTTTAAGTGTATATAACAAACATACCTACATACGATATTGTATACCTATCTATGATCCGTTTCACACTCCCTTCGTTTTACAATTACGATTTCCAATAAATTAATATTCACGTTGCAACAAATTAAACAACGATTCTGTACAGTTAATATAAAAAGTAAATCTAAGGACGGAAAACAGAAAACGCTAATTCTAATATTCAGATATCCCAAAATCGACCACTGTCACGTTAACATCACACGGATTGCCATGCTGATTCGTTACCGTTGCGTAATTCTTTCCGTCGTGCGTATCTTGTCGAGAGTGTCAGGACAGTGGTGCGTTCCTTAGAACTCTATCATTATGCATCGTCTCGTGATCCGAGGAATTCCCCCTTAGAGTACAATTTCTACAGCATGCTGTGTGTGTTATCCTATTGTGCATAAAGTGCTTCCTTCCTCTGTCTTCTACATCAGCGGAAACTTTGTTATTTGTAACGAGGACTGTCCGGCGGCGTTGGCTGGGTGCTCGCCCGCTGCTTTGGACCAGTTTTGAATGACATCTTCTTCACAGGCCTGGGCGATATTCCGTGTAACATGGTGCTCTCCTGGGTATCGTTGCTGAACCACACCCTGCTCCCGTCCGAGACTATTAACAAACGCCGAGAAGGGAGTATGAGAATGACGAACTCCGCACGACTTCATTGGAGCTTGTTAAGGAGGAGTTCTACCAAGATACAGGCTTTTGATTAGTGGGTGCAACTTCTGGGATTGCTGGCAGAACGTTTGAGAAAAGTGCTGGTGAGAAAGACTTGCATTAGAATATTTTCTATTCATTATATATCCACACACCATTGATATAACTGCGACTGTTACGAAGCGTTTTAAGAAATTTAGAAATGAAGAAGTATACATTTCTTAAGCGTTTTGCCTACAATTCTGGGGTATCAAATATCTGGTTTGAGAAGATATTAGTGAAGGATGAATGAACGTTATGGGACGAGAATGTGAGAACTTCGTTGGGATAAGCAATTTGCAGCATGGTCTTTAATCATCGTTGATTAATTGCCTGTAGGAGAAAGTATCAGGGAATGGGGTAGTGATATCGATGATCAATCGTCGTATTAATATACACAAAACACACAGTCAGGCAGTTGTGTGCCTCCAGTCTAGTTTAGGAGAGACATAAGTGTACAGTAAAGTTATGAGTTTACCAGATGAATGGTTCACATGATGTTACGTTTTTCTCTAAAATAAACCGTGCTTAGACGTAGTATACAACTCTATATTCTATGAAGCAATGTAGGATAAAGTAACAGCGTGTATGTAAGTACGTAACTGATGGTAAGAGAGCTCTAAATTTTTCTATTTCTAACGTACACATAAGAAAGGAAATATTACCTCGGAATAGATTTTGTAAGACTGCCAAAAGAAAAATTAATTGAGAGACTTGTAGTGATTGCGTGAAAGTATAAGTTGTTACAATCGTTTCCTCATTATCTTTACATAACATTCCCGATATATTTGATCGAGGATCGAGAGCAGTAAACAGTACTGGAAGATAGTAGAGTATAGGAGAGCGAGTACAAAAGAGAAAGAACAAGACCTTTCATTACTCAAATAACGTTATTTTAACAGAAACAAGTGGATGAAGGACATTAGGTAGAGGAAATTAGGCAGTAATCCAAATAATAACAAAACACAACCACCGTTCAATTAAATAGAAACAACAATAGAAACGACACAGCAAGGCTCTCAAATGGAAACATCTGAAACTCTCAATTTCTTATGAACATTTATCTACCTCCCTCACCTACTGTCAGACCTTATTGTCCATAAGCAACAGAGACTTCAGTGTTCACAGGAAGACGGTATTACTGTGCACAGAATTACGAGAAACAAGAAGATACGAGACCAAAGTAAGAGAGATCATCGGTAGACAGCACAGAAATAATAAATAACTAATATTACTACCTTGCTGGATGGTGTTACAAGGTGGATGGGGGTTAGTGGACTGAATTAGTCACCTCTATTCGCGCGGGTGTCACTGCTCGCTGCCGAGGTAGTGCGCAGACCAGATCGTCCCTGATGCGAATCTATAAGAGCTGCCGCGAGGTTTGATGATGCTGTGGATTGCACGCTTGTTGTAGATCCTGACAATATATCAACGGATAGTAATAATGGACATCTATCGACAGTCATGCTGCTGAATGATCGTGAATGACCTCCGCATCTATGAAACGCTCTAAGAGGGGAATGGGCTAACTATGATTGATTAAATGGTACGTATATCTGTCGAAATGAAAATCAAAGAATCGAACGGAAGAGACGTTGTACTAGATATAACTTTGTACTACGTGTGTGTGGAATAGCGTCGCTACGCACACTTAGTATTCTCGTCTATGTTTCACAGGCATACCTGTGTATACGCTTTCGTGAATGTCCTTTTGCTTATGTACCTTTTGCGTCGTATAACTCACCCGACACGGAAGATGCCCCGCTAAAAGGACTCGGCGGCTGAACAGGAGAATAAACATTGGCCGTGAATTCCTCGAATGTCGTTGCTTCCTTGTGGTTTTTCATTACCGTATCGATCGACCTGGCCCTTTCCTCATAACTGTACATATATGTATCGTTAATAATAGCTTACAGTAATATTCATACGACATGCCGAAATGTTTGTACTTACTAATGTTGATACAACGTGAGTGTTGATCTTTTCGCCCTGCTAGCTGCCAGAGCAGTCGTCCTCACCAAGCCAGGCAGAACCTTGTCATCGACGATACATTCATCAAACAACGGGCCGAAGAATGGGATTTCGGACTTCCTGGATATCTGGATCCTGTAGAGCTTATTGTTCAGCGGATAGATCACTATCAAGACATCGCAGAATTCCGTAGGTATGATATCTCTGCGATAATCTCTCCAATGCTCGGACCAAACTATGTGGATCTCATCGTTTCCAAGATGGCGCGTCTAAGGAATTAAACTCTTGTTACACATATAACATGTTTGATTAAGCTGTCGACAGGTTACCTTCTGCAGCAGACTCTCGGGACTGTCAGACGGCATTCTGGTAGCAACGTGGAAGAGAATTTCGGTGAAAGACGTGGCGAAATATGGCGCGGTAACTCCCGAAGCCTTTCCAGGCACGAGACCACCGAGGAATCCAGTGTGCGACTCCAGTTCCACTTCCCAGGCTAATCTGGCGACGAAGCTCTCATACTCTTTACTGGCAGTGACGTTGCTTAGTATTGAGTTCTTGTCTTCCTGACCCTGACTAACGTATATCACTGCGATCTTATGGGTCTCCCTAGAACGCTGACTGTCCAGATTCCGTAACTCGCGCAAAAGCTTCTCGTTCTTCGACAGCAGATGCAGCTTCCTACGCTGCTCCCATCCAGACAGTCCCAAGTGCGAAAACAGCAAACGGCAGTGGTGAAATGGGGCTGGGGGCGGACGAAAAGATGGCGGGCTTATAGCAGTTGCGCACATACTGTGAAGGAATAAGGTATATAAAAATTATGTCATTTAAATTGTATATCTTTTATGTATATGTCTCTGTACCTGATGTGTTGGTTCCAATTGTTAATATGCTCATTTTCTGCATTCCGTTGACTTAAAATTGTAGCAATTGTTTCACTTTCAAGGTAATGCCCTTGCGGTGGGCTCGCGGGTGCGTTTAACGCTACTTCTGGATTGTTTAGCACCTCTGGACTCGTATGTCCTATGTATTGAAGGAGCTAAAATACATTTCCTAAGTTAGAGTATGATAGATCATCTTTTTTATAATATGACGAATATAGGAAATTGATATACATCATCTAAATTGTCCATGTCACTTGCTGCATTAGCAAACGTGGGCAATATGTGAGGCTCACGATGTCTGATCGTGTGCCTTGGTGTACAACTTTGTGCTGTGACGACGCTACACATGTCCTCCCTATGTATTTTTGTGCTCCAGTCAACTGTAAATAATTATCGTTATAAAATTCGTAAAATGATTCAAAAATAATAGCGACGCTTACTGGGCTTTGCGAATGGCACCGGCAGATCGTCCTCCGTAAACGGTTGACTGTACAAGATGGAACTATCCCAGGACGCTTTCCCTGCCAAATCCCTTAGCAAGACCCTCACTAATGAAGGTGCCGTCGTCAGACCGGCCGTAACTCCTCCGCCGGGAGCGTCGAGTGCCGCCAATTCGATCAGAGACATCACGATCGAATTTGAAAGCATCAGCAGCTGAATGTTTGGCGCTTGGAAAATGGCGGAGGACAGCTCGTCCCCGTCAATTCCTGGAACGTCGTCCAGTTCGACGACTAACGAGGAAAGTCTCGCGGCTCCGATTCCCATCGGAAAGTGGCCCAAATGATTAATTAAATGCATCAACACCTGATGACGAAATCATAAAATGAATGGGGTGAAGAGTATTGACACTATCAGCGGAGAGAGAAATAAAATGCAGATTGTTTTTCAGTACCATCTTTGCTGCTAGCTGAATCGATTGTTGACTTCCTCGGCGAGGAGACTTTGGACAAGCCTCGTCGACAAGATTATCTAAACTAATGTCAGGATCGAAATCGTCGTCGTCATCTTGACTACTTTTAGCTGATTTCGGCGCGTCTTTCGGAACTTTATTTTGCACTATGTTATCCAGAACCTATAATGAATATATATCGGTCATACGATTGCTGTCTTAAAAACAGTGGAAATCAATGTTTTGAAACCCGACTTACAGTGAACAAGGTCATGAGAAGGGGTTTACCCTGGAATACCCGTAACAATACTGTCGGGCCCAAATGCATTGCCCACTCTCCCAAGCAGAATAACATTGAAATAGTCAAAGGACCGCGTCTTTCCCGCGCTGTCATGCGCCCAAGAGTCTCTGACAAAATCTAATGGAAAAAATGCAATATTTTATTCAATAAATAAAGCTTTCGAGCATCATCAAGAAATTTCTGTATAGTACCTGAACTATCTTAGATGGCACGTTCGGATAGAATTCCAGCAAGACATCCGCTTTATCACAGAGCAGTAAAAGGCAATCGCATGCCACTTGTGCAACTGTCGCATGTGTAGCCTGCAAAAGAATGGCAAATTTTACTTTATGGTTCAATGCCTTGCAACAATCGGACTTCCTCGCAGATGTTGGACAATAACGTTAGTAGAACGTCGAAAGTTAAACTTTCAGTGAATATCGGAGTATGTTATCGAAATTGCAACATGTGATTCGTGCACTATGTATGTAATTCATGCAGGGTCGATGTGACATCCGGAAAGAGACGTAGACACCAGTTGGCGCATGAACACTGAAACATCACAGCGAATAAGGCAACACAATGAAGATCCAAGAATGAACTACCTGATCCTTTAGGGGAAAACAGAAACCAGCCCTGCGTCGCTCAACTCTCTGCATCCGCTGTCAATCAGACTCAATGACATATGCCTTTTTTTCATACTAGCTATATGATCGTGTCCAGAGCATTAGATACTGTGTCAATGTTTAGTGTGCAAACAAAGTCCCAAAGGCGGACTACCAAGCAATCAAGATCTAAATACTTTACCATGCAAAATTAAAACATTTCAAAATGTAGAGTAGTGTACTTAACTGGGACCATTCATCTAACACGTATTCTACTGTTGTTGCAATTTAGGAGGAGCCAGTTAAATGTTTTACTCTGTGTCGTGTCTACTGTTACAGATTATGTGTCGTGAACATGACATTGGTTGAACATACCCTTAGCGCGAGAAGTAGAACTGTGATGGCCTCAGGAACCCTTGGATGTAGGGATTTGGAACATAATTCTCTGTATACGAACGTAGCAATGCTAGAGAGAGCTATACATCTTGCTGTTCCTGTTGGTTCGCGTCTGCAGCTTCTCAGAAGAATAGTAATAATATGTTCCTGTTGATATATTAATATCATGTATCCAAATATTATTTGAGCAGATTATTGTTAGATATTTTGTTAATCGGATATTACCTTTGCATCTGGGCACGTCATAGTGATAATATCAGATCCATTAGGTTGTAGTACAGGTAGTTTTGACATGGTAGCAGGCAACGAAAGCAACGATCCAATAATTGAGACTGCTTCGGTTCTAGGTGCCTACACAATCTCACATTAGACCCCCTATCGAGATTGTAAAACCACATAATTTATTTCGTGTTTTAGAATCAACCTACCTCAATATCTTGACTGCCGAGTATGACATTAGCAGCATAGATGTAGTCCAAAATTAAAAGGCTGGATCCAGGGAGATTCAAGCTGAATAATCTGGGGCCCGTGTACTTGACCAACACGTGCAACACTTTAGTATCATTACTGGCAATGCCGCTGTGTACCGCACGATAAAACAACGTCAAATGCTGTTTCGGTAGGCTGATGTCCAGAGGTTGAACAGTTAAAAGACATATTAGCCGGTAAGCTGCGAGTTTGCCCACTTCGTACTGATCCGGTAGTTGTATGGCCTATATGAAATTTGGTAATTAGCTTTGACAAACATACATTCTATCTGTACCAAATACGTCTGCCGTTGTGTTCTCCGATTGATAACGATTAACACATTGACTGCTGCGTCATTAACATATGATTCACCATAGAAATATTTCACGAAATCAATATGACCAATGCACATATGCCCCATAGTATGATTACAGTAAAATGATTAATTACATATGCGTATAGCTATGTTCGGCTGTGGTTGTCCTGATAAAACGTATATTTTTCACAATTCTTCGCCCATTTTTTACTGTATCTCTGGAAGTATTCTACTTGCAGAGCTGGCAGCAAGAATAAATCAAACAACATAATTGTCTGTAACACAGTCTTCCGCTCTGATCATATCTACGGTAAAGTGCATTATTTTTAACGCCAATTATTTTGTATTGAATGGCATGAGTCCAAATCTGCCTAAAATGTTTAAACTCTGCATGTATTTTCACCTGTGCATCTGTCTCGTTATCGATCATTCTAGTTAAATTTGCAAATGATGTTTATAATTATCCCTGAAGTAGCAGCCAAAATTGTACATATACATGGAACAAGTTCGATCATTATAATGTGAGAATGCGTATAGCGTGTAGCAGTCGACGTGTCAATGTCACGTACCTTGAAACACCACGGTGCGATGACAGTCAACGGCGGAATAAGCTCTGGTGCAGGTGGTGTGACTTGATTATCACCAGAGACTCCTTGGTTCAAACGAATCTGATAAACAATCACAAAAAATATTACCATAAAATCAATTTCCAGATTAAAGTGTGAAGTTGCAAAGAAAATGATTTACTTTGATTAGTGTCTGCGTGAGTTGCACAAGATAGTCCATGACTTGTCCATGAAGAACTGGATCTTGTATATTATTCACGTCGCCCAAAGCAGACAACATACGTCGCCATAGAACTACCGCAACGTCTGGCAACCATCCACGAACACCGCCACCGGCCATAACAGATCTTCTCTCGGACACATCGTTCGTATCTAAACACATTGAACAATTACACCTAATCTTCGAAAACCAATATTCTTCAAATCAGCGACCGGCACTTCGTTCCATACGCGCGTTCCACTTACTTGGAAGCATTGCGATAAAGCATCGATGACGATTCTTTGAAACAGTGGTCCTGCTAATATAAATTTTAGTTCTAGATCGACTACGCGCGCGACCGGTTAGAAAATGCATACGGCACATCGAACCGTCCGCTCTCAAGTCGGTCACCGACATTACTTTCCCGGAAACACAGGCGAAGCACGTTGAGTATGTTAATACGTACATTTCATTTTAATAACAAGAGAAAGAACCCACAGTTAGTATTACACTAATGAGCTGAGGAACTGATGGAAATGGGAACGAATCGTTCGGCTCTCATGGAGAAGAAACGACGTCCGAGGGTCGCCGAGAAGAGAATGAATGAACAGCGGTGGACATGGTTGAATATTCTGTACCGTCAATGAACTAGCAGACAACTGACATGAGGCCACGGCTATAATTTGCCCACTCCGTAGGCGACATGGTACCTAGCCTGCCTGCCCGCTTGATTTACGTCCAAGGCATAATTTGAACACTCCAAGTGTATACATACCGATGCTGCTGCCGTCAATGTTCTCTATCTGTATCGGGCTATCCTTGTTGCTGTCAACGCCGCTGCTGGGCGTGGGAGAGGGACATCTCGGTGATGGAGGCTCGCTGTCAACAACGACAATGCTGTCCAACGACTTAGCGCGTCTGCTGGGCAGCATTTTCCCGCCGTTCGACGAAGGAACTGCACCGCTCGACAGGATCCTGGCCATGTCTCGCTCTATCGATAGGGGTAGTACTGCGCCCGAAGGAGGAAAGTTTCACACAGACTTAATTACGGACCGGGCCGCGGAGTAGACTCATCCGGTGAGTAGTGCTAGACAAAGCTAACGGATGTACGTGGTGCGAGGCGTGCACGTCGGCCGGACGTCTCTTTTTATCGCAATCGGGGAGAAAGCTGGAGGCCATGTTACGAATACGGGGTGTAGGCGACACAGTCGGGAATAAGTAAATAAAAAGAGGTGGCGGCGTACGGTCGAGAAAGAGAAATGAGATGATGCGAATGTGTCCCGCTTGACACGGGCACGGTTATTTTTAACCCCAGTGTCAGCACCAAAGCGAATAAAAAAGTGCGGGGCAAAGTTATAAATAAATTTGCACGCAGACTATCAGCAAAAACATAGATGGCACTACTGAGGAAACAGATCTTGCGTTAACAGAGGGTGAGAAAACAATTTTCGTCGGGGAAGAGAGGTCGTATTTGTTTTGATGGTATTGCTCGCTTGCTTGCTCACCAGGTATGCCGGTGTGAACGGTATGAGAGCGATGCCTCTCGAACTTCGTGCGAGACTTGCCGTTGTAAATTGTGTTGTCGCTGGCGCTTCTCGGCAGGGGCCTGACCTTCCTTATGTCTCTCATCGGATGATCTGTACGGATACAGGCGTATGAGCATACTTGCGCGTGAGTAAACGTTTCTTCAAGCTTCCTACACCGGAATTAGACAACATAGGTCTTTCGAAGGTAATTGAGTACCTGTGACGCACTCCTTGGACACGGCGCTGTGTTCTTGATCGACACTTCCCTTTCGCGGTGGCTGAACACTTCCGGTCGAAGCTGCTCGACTTCCGACTCCTCGCCGTTTCTTTGTCTTTTGTTCGCTTAGTCTGTCCAATGGCAGATCGTTCAGATCGAGATTGTAAACGTGCCTTGCCAATACCCTTGTTAACGTGTCGAGCGTTTTCTGCGAGAAGAAATAATTTATTGTACAAATTTAGTCGGTGATAATTGATAAGACTGTTAGATTGTCGTACTCACGGCCCATTCGCGAATCAATTCTTCCCATTGTGTCAACGACGTTAGAACTTCCAGAAACTGGTCCCACAGTTGGGTAGAAATGACGACGTTCAGATTAGCCTTGATCCAAGTGACGATTAGGGTTTGAAATATGGCAGGTGCTAATTTTCCACCGATTGTTTCTTGATGCTTTCGACGCGAAGACTTTTCGCTCAGAACAAGCGATGTAATTTGGAGTAGCACCCTAAAGAGAAAAACTTTCTGTTGGCTCCACATCTATATTCTATATCTCTAAAATTGTGTGGCTCAATCGTTATGAATAATCGGTATTCTTTCGTGTACTCCACCTGAGTAACTGTTCCCACGTAGCGGGTTCCAGTCTGGAATGCATAACGACATATCGATAGACGTTCAAAACTCTCTTACAACTGTCCGTCTGTTCTTCCAGTAACGTTGCAGAAGCGCTTGGTCCTGTGTTTTCCAGGAAAAATACATTCGATGCTTGCGTAATAAAAACTTGCAAGACATTTTGCAACCCCGCTCGAATAAATAAATTTTCACGATGTATAGCTCCAAGATAGGAATCGTTCCTCAGTCTGGTCTGACGAAAATTTTCGGAAGGACTCTTGTCGAGATCGTTAGAATCTTTCTTTTGATCATCCTGATCTCTGTCCTTGTGACCGTCTAAAGGTTCTAACATGAACGGTGGAAGTTCCTGTGAATAAGTCAAATTTAATGATATGGTCATGATAATGAACATAGTATACAAAGTTTAAATGTCCTACGTTCATCTGGATCCAATCTTTGTAAACGGCAATAGACTTTCTGATTGCTCCGGCGTGATTAAAATCCAGGAGGAAGGCCTGTCTATACAATTCATGTACGAAATTCACGTTATCCCTATTCCCATATAGAACTTCTCTGACCAAAGTAACAGCTGAAATGGCGCTGTCCTCCTGATTTGGATTGTCGCTTTGCGAGGCAGCCTCGGGGGACAGTAAGTTTGAATCGGTAGAGTTTTGTGTGACGGAAACACGACGCAACTCGGAATCCGTGTTCTCTTCATTTGGCGTTGTGCTACGCAAGTAGAAAATAGACAATTGGTTTCCCTTTCCTCGCGTATCCTTCAGCTCAAATGTATATCTAAATTCGTAATGATTACCTCTGTGATAAATGTGCGAAAAGACCGTCCTTCCTCGCCACGTGAGTAAAACTAGCAATCCACTTAATGAGAACAACTTTGCACAATACGTAATTATCTTGACTGTGGTTCGTCGGCTTTCGCATAACCGGCAGCTCCAAATTCGGTTTGTACAGCGAGAAATTGTCATCGAACTCCGGGCAAATGTATCGAAGGTACGTTGCCTTAAATCGCTCCAACAAAAATTGGAACGTCTTGTGCTGTCGCGTCGACTTGTCTCGCCACTCGATCTTCACAACCTGGCGACAAACGCTTGATATTCCTCGAAGCTTGTCCGAAGTATAGTTTTGTGAGGCAACGAGTTACGTACCTGGGTGACCATAAATTCCAGGAGCGATTCTAAAAATCTAACAGTCTCATTGTCAAGCGGTTTCTCGCCTCCTTGCGGTGGCAAAATTGGACCTCCGTCCACCTGACTGACCGGGCCCTGATTCGAGCCATTGTCATGAAAGGTACTCTGCGCCAGTTGCGTATCGTAAAACTCCCGTCTCTCCTTCTCCTCGCAGCTCCCCGACTTTGTCGGCTTCTCCTTCTTGTTGTCGATCTTTCGCTCGGATTTATAAGGCGATGCCTGGCGAGGAGGAAATCCTGGCACCAGGCACGCGAACATTTGATGTATATGGTCCGGCGCATTTTCGCCCAGCGCTTGATACCACAGAATGAAATACCTGAAGTTTCGTTTTAATTAATAACTGTCCTGTTTACATGAGGCTCGTTCGCAGTAAGCAGGAAAAGCCTACCTTATAGCCTGCCTACGTAGTTTCCAACTGTTGCCAGGATGCAATAATTTCTGCAAGATCCTGGCCAAACTGTGACACTGCCATCTTCTGTTAAGTAACTCGGGTAGAAGAGTCAAAACTTTCTCTAGTAGCAGCAGAACTTGTTCTAACTCTTCCCTGTGTGCCTTGTGCACTGCAGGAAAATAAATTCAATAATTAATAAATTCCTCCTTTGTGCTGTGTTTTAATTACTGCAATTATAATGTAGGCTTGGGAAAAATATGGAACAATTACATAGTTTAAGAATTGATGGCAAGATTTTTTTTGTTTCACTCACCAATGTGGAAGGACAGTTCTGAGAGCAAAATAGACAGAGAAATTTGTATTTCCTTGTTATTGTAAAAAACTTTAATAGCATAATCATAATTATTATGATTGAAATAATAACAATCATCTTACCACGTTGCCGTAGATTTGCTTCTGCTGATACAAAACAGTCATAGAGAATGAAGTACACATGACTAAAGTTGCCTTCAAAGAAACCCTTTGCCTCATCGACATCCACGTTTTCTAAAGAGAAGACATAAGCACCAATTGATCAAGTTGTTTCCCAGGATGGTATGTATTTGGACTATGACAAATCATAAAACAAGTTGGGTCCATTGGGACAGGTGAGGTGCAGAATTAGAAAGCAGATGTATTTTTCTCAAGAAAGCAGTTTGTTCAGTAATGAAGTATATGGTAACAGAGTTACATCATCACTGGATCCTGTACACAAGTACATATATAGGAAAACAACTTTTTTGTATAAACCCACATATCCTTTACGCACCATTTAAAAATACTTTTCCTCTCTTCAATGTTCAGCGAGAGTAAAGTAACTGGTTATATTATTCAATACAGCTGAGTAAATAAGTTATAATAATAAAAACTTTTGAATGTGTAAAGGTAATAGTATTATCAAAAACATTGGATGAATTATTATCATTTTATTAATATTATGAAACCACAATGAATGAAAATTATCATATGTTTTAAACTGACTCAGAACTGTAAAGTTTCAAATGAAAACATAAAGTATTATTTCTGTGCAATAATAGTGTAACTTTAGCTGGAGGTGGAGGCCACAGTGGGTTGGTTGATGTGGTCATGCGGTTTGGTGATTAGATACCAACTGCCTCTCATAATACTCTGTAGCCACAATCTTACTGCTGTCTATATTTCAGGCGGGATATTGAACAAGCACATTACCAAAACCATCTAATGCTGGTCTCAAATTTCAAGGTAGAATGTGTGAAAACATGACACTGTCCTGCTTACAAAAACCAGTGGTCACAGTCAGGTATCCAATATGCCAAAAATTCTATGGTAAGATTGACGAATGACAGAAAAACGTTAATAGCATTGTTATCTTCAGATAATGAATTATGCGCATTTTGAAGCCCAGTGAGTACTTCCAGTAAAACATAAATATTTAGACAAGTCTGTGTCTGTGTCAATTATTATACAAATATGTAACTGATAAGAACACAACATTTCTCAGAAGTGATGCAAACAGAAGCAATGAGCGAAAATCCACACGTTCCCTAGTTCAAGAAATATAAATGCCTACTATCCACCGACACGCTGCCATCCTCTCCAGCACGTATAACAAGACCCTCCAACTAATAAGACACCTACATTCGCAGCAACAACACTGCTTGCACCATTCACAATTAGCATGAAGTCCACAAAAAAACTTCCATCTACTTTCATTCCAGGCTAGAAAAATTGAATCTTCACCAGTGCTATCACGTCATCTACCATCCTCGTCTGACACACACGTTTATGCGTCTGGTAAATACACCCAAAAAAAGGAACCAACATATCCGACCCACCACTGAACTCTCACCCCCCCATTGGAAATGTTTGAGGCACCGCTCTTCTCACCTAACACGATCTTGAGGTGCTTGAACCTCGTCGCACTGTCCTTCTTGACATCCTGGATCTTGAGTGTTGACTTTTTGACGTCTACGTGAAGCTTTTTGCTGAACATGGTTCGATTGCGAGCCGCCGGCGGCCGCTGAGACAAGAACTACCATCGATGTCGTTGCACGAGGTCGTCCTCATCGATATAAACCGGCTAACTACAAGTTGTCACCATTGTCAATCGTATCGAGGGCCTGATGTCCCCTGGCTTTCGCGTATCGGCGTCGAATATCCCGAGTACACACACCTCCGATCAGATGTACGTGGCAGCCATCTTGACATCCTCGCCGCGCACTGCTCATAACCTGTCGGGGCAATGACATCATCGGATGAACGCCTAACTTATTCCCGTGGGTTTGAACATCTTCTTCTGGTCAAAGCTCAAGTATCAAGTACTTAAAACAGTCGGATGCTCAGAGTACGATTTTTGTACCATTGTGTTCAAGTGTGGTAGAGGAGGGACTAATTTGTATTGAGTTGCAGTGAAATTTTTTTGAAGGTGCCGCCTTACAGGATTTCTTTATCGGATATAGGTATATGTCCAGGTACTTCGTTAACGAAGGATGGTTATGCGAATAGTTATCCGTAGAGCGTCTGGTTGGGTGCAGAGTATGAATGTTCTGGTTATTTTTATACTTCCCAACAGATGTCTGACTTATCTTCATGATATTTTACGTTCCTGTAGAGCCAAAATGCATCGAAATGTTGAAAAAGCATAGGAAGAATGTTAGATTTTGTTAAAATAGGAACAGGATTACATTACGGGATGTTAGATTTATTTATTTGTTAAGAATGAGCAGCCGTTGGGCAGATTTATTGGCGAGAAAAGGCAATTTAAATGGTTATCCACAGAATCCTCGCTTGCGTTAAGAGAATTTCTGCGTTATCGGCGAATGAAAGGAGACCGAGCTATTCAATTGTCACTAGACGGCTCGTTCACATCTATGCCTTAGATGTTCGTAAATTTAAATGGAGGAAGTGACGCGATGATAGAGAATCGTGCAGGCGCGTTAGTCAAACAACATGTCACGAAGTGATAAAGTGTGTATGACCTTATCGTTCACCAAGAGTGCGAGCGACAGTTGTCAAGCCAAAGCAAGGGAATTCTGGAAGTTCCTCGACAGTCGGGATGAATTGCAACCCGCCGGACCAACACCACGTATAACAAAATCAATATATTTGTGCACTTTGACATGTTTACAGAATCTGCCAAGTAACGTGTTTAAACATAGCGGACGGCATGGAACCGCAAGCCCAATCAGAGGAACAGTCTTCGATCAATGAAGGTCAAGAGGACACGGTCTGGCACGACTGCCTGCACGTTTTCCAAAAGTTTGGTCTGGATAAAACAGCTTTAGCGGCCGGCAAGACTTGCAGATTGTGCAATACTCAGCGACGAATCGAGTAAGATCTATAGGAAACGACAGTGTCATTCGATGGCAGCGTGTTAAATTTCTCTTTGCAGAGATACCGCCGATTTCGCCGACACCATCGCGCAGCCGTACGACGAACTGAACGCAGAGCTGAAGGCGTACGAGGAGAGACTCGAGAGACTCGGGAGAGAGACGTCGGAGAAGATCGAAAATCATGCGAGCCCGAAAACGTCGAACTAAACTGTTCGAGTGAGAGCGGCGGGAATAAATCGACGTCGTTTCAATTTAACGTCTGTTGCCCTCGGTTAGCGCGACGCTCGGCCAAATTGGAAATTGGAACGAGCGAGAATGTGCGCGAATAGGGCGGCGTATGGCCCGGAGGGTTACGAGATGTATCGAATTTCTTTGGCCCAGGAGGTCGACGCTGCTTAGCCGCTCGGCAAGGTGCACGGGAGCCATCAATGGATCCTGAGAATTCGGAATCCTTCCGTAACATCTGGACCTCGCCGGTACAGCCCACCACCCTCCCCCCTCCCCGGGGGGGGGGGGGGGGGGGAGGGGGCTCATCCTTAAAACGAAACACGTGCGAGAATCATTGCACTGTCTCTCGCCGTTCGATGCACTCCTCTTCCTCCGGTTCAATTACCGTCACTCGGATCATCGCAGCTATTAGTTACCTTAATTCCAGTCATTATCAGCTGTTACACCTTTGCGTACGCTCAATTATCGGAAGCTCGCCAGTTCCTGGAAGCTCGAGAAGCGGCCTGCGGACGCTTTCAATTTTCGTAAACTTTCTTGGCCGCTGGGTGCTCGTTTTTCTCTCGGCGCTGAAACGATCCTCGATCCCTGATCCAACCGGTCCATTTGTCTCTCCCCGACATGTAATCCTTGAGAAGGCGCGGTTCCGCGTGGCGGATCTCATCGGAAATCGGCCATCAACCGCACCCGGCTTTACATGGCACCGCATCGCCTCCGGTGCTGCAGGAAGATGGCTGCCAGAGACCGCTAACGCGATACGTTGTCCTCCGCACATTCATTTTATCGACGACATGCAGATCGGCCCGATCCTGGCCGGGCCACGTTTCAATTTTGCTCTTACGTCCGACGGTTACCGGGAACCACGGCGGTCGCCTCTCATTTTTATTTCGTACTTTGCCATCGCCGGACCCCTGCACCGAATTCTTCTTTTTTCACCAGCGTGTCATGTCAAGAGAACTCCTCAAAATCCGGTGTTACATCAGAATTGACTGATCGTTAACGTTGTTCGTGTACCTTTTAATTTAAATCCTGTTCTGTGCATAAGATGGTAAAAAGCTACAGTTTAAACATGAAGTAGATCAATTCTCTCGATCATACACTATCTCACGGTAAGTCCTAAATTATACCGAGCTAGCAGTGGTTCGAATCAAACTGAATCAAACCTAAACCGTCGAAAATCATTCTCAGATACAGCCAGCGCCGCCGACCTATCCGAAAAGTGCAACAACCGGCCGAGTCCGCAGACCGTCAGAAAAGTAAAAACTTGGCTTGGCTGGCCGTGAAAAAACAAAGGCGCACAGCCGGCAAACGCTGTAACAAAGACGCGCGCCGGACAAAGGCTAGAAGAGGAAGAGGCGAGGGCTGCACGGAGCGAGGGGTCCCGTTGACGGAGATTCAACGAAGCAGCGATGTTTAATCGGTGTTGGCCCGCATCAGGTTGATCGAGGACCCCCCAGTCGGGTCTTCGAGTACGACGACGAAGAAGACGAAGAGGACGAAGAGGAGGATGAAGACGACGAAGAGGACGACGACGACGACGACGAAGGACGAAGGGCGAAGGACGACGCGGATCGTGGAAGAAGGGCCCTTCGAGAAGGGAGGGCTCGCTCGATGCCCAGCGGAACCAAAAAGGGGAGGAGGAGGCTGCGCCGTGCCGATGAAGCGAACAATGGAGGCGGGATGCTCATTTGTCTGCGGGCATTGTTGTTCACCCGGCCGGAAACACGAGCTCCGTACTCTCTTTTCTCCCGATCCCCCTCTTCTACTTTGCTCGCTACTCCTCCCCTCCTTTGGCCTCCCCTCCCCTTCCACCCGTCTATGTCTCTTCTTGCTATTATTATTTATTTATTTACTTATTTATTTATGTATTTATTTGCTTTTTCATTTTGTGGGGGTACATGTTCGGCTCGATAGTTTTTGACGTTTGGTTCGATGCGGATGATAATGGGAGCGTTTCATAAGGCGACCGCTTCGGATCGGCTGCCGTTTAAGCGACGGCCATTACCGTATCTGGTAAGGATCCGACGGTTAATCCGCAAAGTGGATAATCTTCTTAGGGACAATCGCGAGTTTATCGGTCGACGGCGGGCTGTGCTCGATTTGTTGCGTAACTGCCTCGCGCGCTTTCGTCGTCTCTGGTTCGTGTTCCGCAGGCGTTTTGTTCATCGAATTTAAGGATATTCATCGACATTGTCGATTCGGACGGTCGGAGGAATCAAAGCGTGTTTCGAAACGAATCTCGCAATGTCAATAAAGTTAATCCATCTGTAATTCGAAATAATTGTCGTAGTCGCTATGAAAATGGTCTCATTTAGAGTAATAAAAAGCCTTATAATCATTTACATCACTACAGTGAACGGCACAGACTTTAACGGGCAATTGAGTAATTTATTTCTAAACGTGTAAACTTAAAATAAGTATTTGAATATCTAAGAGAACTTTCAACCGAAACAAGGGCTCATTAATTTCGTACAAAACATGAAACACAAGGTTGAAATAAAGCACACATAAAGGTTTTATTTCCAAAGCAGCACAAGTCTCATTCTCTTACACCAAGCCAATCAAGTTGTTTCTCTACATAGAACCGCAACTATTTCACACGTCACCCCAATTCTCACCCAAAACCAACTTCCACCCAAATTAAGCAATTAGACCATTTTCGCAATTATCACCGCAGCTTCCCAGAGCGTCAGCGACCCAGGCCCAACTTTCCCCAAACAAAAGACGTCTCCGCCCCCCCCCCCTCCCCCCTCTCTTCCGCCCGGCTGCGATTCTCGAAGTTTGCGCCGAGCGACCGTCCGGATGAATACGTTAGCGTGCACGAGGAGCGGACAACGGCGAAGAAAAGTGCCGGGGCCCCCCTACTCGGTGGCGTACGCGTATACGCCAAGTCGTCCTACAAGACACATCGCGTACGCGTAGCTGGTGTCCGGTCACCCGTTAAGAAGGAAGCTCGGGAGAGCGATGTCGAAGA
This sequence comes from Anoplius nigerrimus, assembly GCA_914767735.1. Lineage (NCBI taxonomy): Eukaryota > Metazoa > Arthropoda > Insecta > Hymenoptera > Pompilidae > Anoplius > Anoplius nigerrimus. The sequence goes on from OU612086.1 coordinate 2,763,234, forward strand.
TAAGGGCAGGGTACGTGTCTCCTCGGACCCCCCTCTACTTCTCCCTACCTCCACCCTGCCGGGCCCCCCTACCATTCTTCGGACCCGGGGCACCGAAGTTCGGGGACCAGCACGTAATCCACGGCCCACGTCCGAACGAATTTGTTCCTCTGCCCAATGAGCCAGAACGCCCCTCCGCCCCCTCCGCCCCCTCCGCCTCCTCCGCCGACTTATTCTTCCACACGCTCGCTTTCGCATGTCCTTCCACTTCTTCGGCTTTTTGTCGATGCGTCTCCCTCGTCGCCAGGAAGCCACGAAACTGGGACGGGTTTTGGGTGGTGCATTCGCCTTTTCCTTCTCTTTGGATAGTTCGGACGATTTTTCGGGATAGCGGGCGCGCTCGCCGTGCCAAGATGGCGGCATGGTGTGGCGAGGCGGTGGTTTGACATGTTTTTTAAGGATCGGGATTTTGGTGTGTGTTGGTACCGGGTTGGCATTTTGTCGGAATTGTACTGTCAAGGATTTTGGTCGGTGAGGGTTACTTCGGTAAATCGCTTCAAGTTAGGTAGGTACAATTATATAAGGACAATTACATAGTTGATTTACTAATATCTGATATTAATTAATATAATTAATTATATGTAATACTAATACTAATAATACTAAAACTAATCGTAGGGTATTGGCAGATTGCTGGAGGTGTACTGTCGAGAGGCCAGGGAGGGAAACGATTACTTTGTGAACTGAGTCAGTGAAAGGCTCGTTGGCGTGTAAAGGGACGTACGATGATTCGCTGTTAACAGAGTGCCGGTATCGGTCCGGTCGGTCCCATAAATCATGGTTAATTTGGCAGAGCCATTTCGATCCTCGCTCGCTCTGCTTCCCTCTCGATCCCTGCCTTTTTTTTTTCCTTTGGTTTTGTTCTTTACGGGTCCTTTTACTCGTCCTTAGGCCCGAAGACGATCGTAAAATCGACGTCGGGTCGTTTTTCGCGAAATTGCTCCACGCCTCACGGTCGCATTAATAGACTCCTTAAACTATGTAATTACTATTTTGCCGCCTTGTTCGGCCAACTCGTCCCGATGCGGAATTGATGAAGCGATTCCTGGTGTACGGATTTGATAAGCTGACCGAATGCATCGGAAATGTCAGGCTCTTCAAGCTTTCACCCGACGAAGCACGTAACGTATTGCATTTGAAGTAAAGAATTTCTCACGTCTCTTCCCGGTTATTACTCCTCAGATCGGAACACACGCTCTTACGTAAGGTCTCGCGACTCGCCCAACTTCATTCATGCGCATTAGGCGCGAGCCGAAACTTTCGCGCCGTCGAAACTCCACGGGCGGAATCATATGTGCAAATTCACACATCGACGTATTCCTCTCAAGATTGAGATACGCGAAGTTGAGGTAGTTCGCTTGCGAAGGGTACGCGATTTGATACTGCGCCGCAGATCTCGTACCCTGATATCCAACCGGCGCGTAACGGTATCTTTATTGAATTAAGATCAGAGCGCTCATTACGGAACTTTACCGCAAAAATGATTGTGCACCTAATTTTGCATTTTCGCACTAATGCAATCAGCGAGATGATTGACAAACAAAATTCTTACGGAAGGATTAATAACACTTTCCATTACTTTCTATTGACAGTCAGACAAGAGTACTATCCGAGGCAGAGAGTGTAAGAATATACGATATTCTGTTTTTTAATAATTAGAACAGTAGAAACAGACAATTTTTAACATGCTATTAATCATGACGCTCTTAAATTTCGTTAAATTTCCAGTCACATCCCCAATGCAGAGGATAACAACGGCGAACGTTATATTCTATAATCGTAGTACCAGGAACAGTAAACAATTTTAACGCGCTATTGACGATGCCTAATCTAATTGGTAATTTCATTTAATTTGTCAGTGACAAAGGATGGCACCCGGTCCGAACGCAGAATGGCAGAAGGGCGATATCGAGGATGCAGAGAGCGTAATGGTAGCTCTTTTAGTACCGGCAATTAAACGATCGCCAGCGGGATAGGCGGAAAGAAGTAGCGGAACGCCTCTGCAAGATCGATCGCGGCAAAACGAGGTTGGGGAGAGCGTGGAGAGCTCGAGGTGTCAGGTGAGTGACTATTGAGAGTCGATTGTTGGCCGCTTGTAATCCTAGACAGGAATTAAAGCAGCGCGCCGTCGCTCGCAACCTCGACGCCGTGAAGTAACCGTAGAGAGGACAACTTTGTAACGCGAACGACTCGACTCCGAGCTTACAACTTTCGAGAACCTTTCGCATCGATTTTATACCCAAACTTCGTCTGCCAACGGGAGAATCGACAAAACATGAGCTATTACCGGGACGATGATAAGCAGGGCAGGAAGTTCAGGTAGAACGTCGAATACGAGCCTTGATCTGTGTCCAATCGATGGCTGAATATGAAAGTTATTCTTAACATCAGCGTTTAGCGGGTAATGACTACGTTATGTGACTGCGAGAATCGATGGTGTGCGCAAAAATTGAATAACGCGGCGAAACGTTAAAGGTGCAGAAGCGTTGAGTGTAATTAATGTTCCTGCTATAGGTCGTCGTGGATTTTTTCCAGAAGTTGATGTAAGGCAATCGATTCTCCGCACAGTCTGGTAATATCCCGTAATCATAGTTTTATCGGATGGACGCTCGAAAGGGAGACGATAGATCAATTTCATAAAACGGTAATGGTAATGACGATAACGCCTGCTTAAAGAATTATCATACTTTGGGACAACTTTCAACGATCATAAATAAAGGGAGACGCTCGCGAGTTTTTCGACATTTATAGAGGCAATCGACTTTCTATCCTATCATTAATGTTTCGCGAGCGCTTCTACGATCGCGAATATCGTCTCGGACGATCCGTTAGTTTTTCGACGGCAGAATTCATTGACAACTTTCATTGATGTCGCGGATAATTTCCATACGTCGAATACGAATAAAACGAGCGGGTCAGTTTCGACGACTGGATGCAAAGTACGCGCTCATACCGTTTCATACATAAACAGCCGTGCCGTTACAAACGTCCCGCGCACACGTACGAATACGTCATTTATATGCACGTCCACACACGCTCATATATAGAAACTCATACACGGGCCATGCCCGCACGGCATGACCTACCCCAGTGAGAATCGTGTTTCAATACAGAAACCGAAAACCATATCATTACGTTGAAGCTTCGTTTCGTCGCTCGTAGACGTACCAACGCACATACACGCGCGCACACCTATCCCCAATACCAATGTACGTGCACGCGGAGTGCGGTGAAAACGGTAATACAGTCTACGGTAGAATTCTACCTAGAAAAAGTAAAATGAAATAAAAATTCGTCGGCGCATTAGAAGGAAATTATTGGGTCGCAACGTTGTTTCGTTCGTGCAGGTACAACAATATTTTATTGAGTTTATCTTAACACATTACATGCTGGACGTCGCGACTAATTGTTTATGAGTTACGGCGGGCAAAAATTGGAGCGTTCGCTTCAAAAATGACAGCATAAAATGTCACAATTTTCAAGATATTTAATATATATTAATAATTCTTTCACCAGTAAACTCGCAGGGAGCAGCAGCATGACTACCAAAAATTTCAAATCATGATCAGTCGCCGTAAAAAGTATTACTTAATACCCTTCCCGCATGTAATCTGTTCATACGCCACACTTTGCGCATAATTGCCAGAACCTATATGTTAACTTCTGTCGCACGCTTATGTTATTGAAACGCGACTCTGATAGAGGAATTAAAAGAAACAGAGAGTTGTAATTTGATTGACTGAATCTTACTACTCAATATTTACTTTCTAATATTCGTCAGAGAACGTTAAGTCTTTTTAACAGAGAGTTGTAATTTGATTGACCGAATCTTACTACTCAATATTTACTTTCTAATATTCGTCAGAGAACGTTAAGTCTTTTTAACAGAGAGTTGTAATTTGATTGATCGAATCTTACTACTCAATATTTACTTTCTAATATCCGTCTGAGAATGTTAAGTTTTTTGCTTCAGTCGGTACTATGACAGGTATGCGGCAGTCTGTACGTCCTCCGATATCTTTCGCGGATTCCGTACTTTTGTGGGAACCCGCTCGTTCGGAATAATGCATCGGAACCGACGGCAGAGTCCCGGCACGCGTTTTATCGCGGACACAGCATTCGACGTATTAATACGCATCTGCGTATTAATGCCAGAACGTCGTCGGGCGCCGTATCGCGTGCGTGGCCAACCGCTGAAATCGTATCTGATATGACCGTTGATTCCCCGCGAATCCCGCAAAACCGTCCGCCGCCGACCCCTTTCCATTTCGACATTTTTTTTATTTCACCGCTCAACCGTTGAACAGCGTCGCGTTCCAAAACGGTATGCGATAAGAGTTCCGCGACTTGGGTCGCTTTGGCCAGACGCAAAGTGAAAAATTCAAAGTCTTCTCATTCCCTTCCCGTATCGTAACGGAAGGCATGACAAGTAGACACGAATTATTCAGAAATAATTACACTTAGGTTTTTCGTGTTCATTATTCACGGTTATATTGTTTAAAATTCAACAGATGGCATTGTTTTGAAGGTACACCTAGTGAGTTTCTTTTCTGCTACTTAATTTTAATCGATACTTCTTACGTATCTCTATATAATGAAATTTATAAAATTGGTCCGAATTAGGCAACCTTCCCCCATAACAGAAGCAACGTTCAACAGTGGCTTACAGATCGTTTCAGGTATTGCAACATAATCGGCACTACAACGAGAACAGGTTTGGACAAGAATAACTTGCAGACCGTCAGGTAGATTTCCGATCATACTCAGATGCATTCTGTCTTCAGCAAGATCGCGTAAGCGAAAAGAACAATTTGTACCGTGTACTCAGAATATTATTAACATCACTGTGTTCTAAGCATGATTCGTCAACGAAGGTACGTAGCAGTTTTTTTCCTCACCTTCGAAGGTTCGGCGTGTGGCTAATCGGCGATCTGAAATAGAACGTCCTTGGCGGTGTGAAAAATCGGCGGGAGGACGAGGCAGGGAACGGCAACGAGAGCCACGCCGACGACGAGAAGGAGAGAACGGGCGCGGCGGATCGGTCCAATTGGCGAATGCAGGGCAAAATTGTCCAACGTTGCGTAACAGAACGGGCCGCCGTTCGGCTATATGAAGGCGACAATGGTGGGCAGTGCGAGTATTTAGATGAGTTGACTCCAATTGGCGTACGTACCGTGAGAATCCCAGTATCTGGCGCGTGGACCGTGTGTGCGAACCACGACTTCGAGAGGGGAGGAACAAAAAAATGGGAGGATTAATCATGCAAATTGGGCACGAGGTTGCGTAACGAACGCTCTTTTTCGCGAACGATACGCCGTGGATCGTCTTCGATCGGGCAGGTAGTATCATCGAAGGTAGTCCGCTCGAAGTTCCTCGAGAACCGCTGAAGTTCGTGCGTGAAGAGTAGGTACCGATGGAATCATCTTGTCTGATTGCGAAAATTATACCGCTACGTGATATTGAATCGAATTTTATTAGGTATTTTCTATCGTTACAGTATCAGGCTACCGAATTTGTGCCACTATTTGCACTACTTGTCAGGGTTAAAACTAGTAACTAATCCAACCATTGATGTCAAGCTTTTCAAATCTTTCCAAAATACTGTTACTTAATTCATGACCTTCGATCTGTGTTTATAATATCTGGGATTATCTGTGATGTGTGTAATGTGAGATTATTCTTAATTTACTCATTCTCACATCACCGAATATTTAAGTTTAATTTAGTTTACTTATTATCTCAAAGAACCCAAAATAATTAAATCACAGAAGAGCGCATTTAATTTAAGTTCATTGCAACTAATTAATTGTAAGTAACACTTATAACTCTACATATTTATTACGTCCACAAAAGTTTCTACATCATTCACACAACATGTATGATTATTAGCTGAAGAGGACTCAAATAAAAGTTGTCGAGACGTACAGTCGATGAAAAATTTCTCACACGGATCCTTCCATCGCCGATAATCCCAGATACTGTTACTTAAATTTTGGATACGATTTTCCCAGGTCATTTCCTCACAGCAGTATAGTATGAAGTCTTACTTTTTGCTACTCGACGAATCTTAACACGTTCGCGGACGTGAACGCTATAGCATTCAATTTCCCCGATGATGCAGAATGACATGAATGCTATAGCGTTCAAATCATAAAGTCAATTATTTTCAATTTAATTTTATATAACCTTAAGTTTTGCTATAGTTAAGATGCTACAGCATTCATTGTATATAACAATTAAAATACGATAATCTGACTACCATTATAAACTGTGTTTAATCAAACTTCGTATATCACAACCGATTTAAGAATAAAACGACTGTCAAGTTTTGCGTCTCGTCGAAACTTTTACCGTCCGCGAACGTGTTAAAGCGATCGCAGGCTATTTAAAGTACAGGTGTCGAACGTCTTTCCGAAATCCCGGATGTAGATCGAAGTGCGAGACGACATTCAACGGAAGAGGCTTGAGACGATTACGGAGAGCGGGTGTGTGCGTTCGTCGTCGAAAGAAGGAAAGAGGCGAAAGAGAGAGAAAGGGGGAGAGGAAAGCCAGGCAGCGAGCAATGTGCGAGGCTTCGCGCGGCCGTCAATTACGATTAATTAGAGTGGAGACTGACAGCGGACGCAGCGACGGCTACTTAATACTTTAACTTGCCCCTCATCCCCCCTCTCAACCCTCCGCCAGTTCACTTCCTTCGCTCGTCGTCGAGCAACGAACGACGACGTGACCGAACTTCACTGCCGCAGTCCCTATCGAACGTTTGCTTATCAGTGCTAGGACGCGTGAGGAAATAATCGACAGCATCCTTACAGGAATGCTTGCTCAATATCAATATGTTGCCAATTTTAAATGAATCATCCTCATAGAATATGCAGTACATATATGTAAAGCATTGACCGAATTCGCCAAAAACCCAATATTATAATACGTCACTCATTAAGTCTCCGGTCTAACGAAAAATACAGTTTTCTTTCTTTTCAGGGATTGGATTTTATTCATGAACACACTCTTCTTCAAGAGTGGTATGTTCATTCCATTTATTCAACGCTACTCTAATTGTAAGTTTTCGATACCTTCTTTGTAGAACGATTTGTCTCTGCTCTCAACAGGCCTCTGTTTCGGCAATCACTTGTTCATCCGAGCTAAACATTTTGCCATCCTGCATCTTTTCGATGTCTGCAAGGTCAGTAGTAGCTGGAGGCCAGGTCTGGAGAGTGCGATATGTGTTACATATATCACTGACGGTCGATAACCGGTTGAAACCTTATTTTATATTAAAATAATATGTACGATATTGAAATTATTTGTTGTGGCGCACGAACATTTTGGTGACGAATGGGAAGCTGCAGAAAGGCTTTTGATGGGCTTTTATCTGTGTTTTGATCTGCTCGTCAGCGATGAAAACCGGGGCAGGAGGTAGTCGGCGATGAGAATTACGCGATCCGTGTGACGCAGCCAGACAGAACGAATTATTCTAATTCGCTCTGCATTCGGGCTGTCTTCGTCTCTAGGAAAACGGCCATTAGGCTCTCTTAGACATGCTTAACCGGACCTAGACAATGGCTTAATTAGGGAACAGGCCTCCTGACTACGAGACTCGACGAATTCTGACGGAATCGTTCCTTTTTTCACCGTCGTCCTTTATGCACGTTACACTTGACACTCCGCACTTACAATCGTTTATTCTATTACAATAATATTGAAAATAACAGTACCCAACTTATAACTAAAGAAAATAGAGAAGAGATAATTTAAGATTTATATTTGTATTTATATTTGTATTTGTATTTATATTTGTATTTATATTTATATTTATATTTATATTTATATTTATATTTAGGCTTAGGTTTATGTTTGTGCATATGTGAAGAAGGAAGGGAGATGATGTATGAGAAGAGACTGAAACCCGTAAGAGATCCGTAAAGAAACTAACTAAGTTATAACTACCCACAAACTATATTCCATACTGCTTATCTTGTGGGTGGCGTTAGTTATTCTTTCCTCATAAATCGAGTTACTGGCTACACTGATTATAGATTTATATTACCAAAAAGCTCTTGATACCTTAACAGAAGAAACGGACAACTGATATTGTTTAGCTTGCGTCAAAAGCTGAGTCAATCTTCATAGGCCAGCGATGCGCGAAACGTATGCGCATTGTGAGCAGGAAGAAGTCGTTTTGCCAGCAACAAACTGACTCCGGCGCGCGCAATTTGCCATGTAAATTTTCGATCGGGCCATGATTACACGGTCTTGGCGATCTATACAGGAGGGCCGGTCCGAGTCCGTTCCGTCGGGCCGATCACGATCGATTCCTCGATCGGCCTGTAGATACAGGCCGCGGCGGATCCCGAGTGGACCAGATGGCCTATGGGATATATCGACGGCCCATTATGGGCCCGTTCGGGCATCCGTAATGAAATTAGAAATTAAGAAGGGGCCCGCCGCCCTCGCTCACGCATTCCGTCCGTTTACGAAGGAACCAGAAAATTTTCTCGGAAACGACCGCCGCAGACCGCGCTCTTTGTTTGCTTTGCGACGGCCATCGACGCCGATTGGAAGTTTACAACTTCATAAGGGCGCACTCGGTGCGCTTCCCTAGAATCGCTGATAGCGATTGCGAGAATTCTGGCGCGAGATACGGAATAGCTTGTTGTGTGGAATTTATTAACGCTAGGCTGCGTTATTTAGAATGTGCGAGCTCTTCGAGTAAATCCACCGGCTACTCACGTGCGAACGGATAAAACTGTGTGCGTACGTATAGATATATAGATATATGTGCACGTATGCATCAGCTTATTCTCGGTATAATTTTCTGCGTGCGTAGGTGGTCACGAGGAGCCTGCCGTGTACGGAGTCGATAAGGCACATTTAATTAGAGAATAACATCCGGTGAAGATCTCTCTATCGACGGCAGGTATGGCGTCATTGTTTGCTAAGGCTCGAAAGTGAAACTAATCGCTCGCAGGAAAGTGTGCCGAGACGGAGCGTTAAGTAGATAATTTCTTTTGTTCCTGTCGTTATGTCGATGCTGACAAACAATTCGCGCAAACTTATTTTTACATCGCCGAAGACGAGGTTCCGCACTCTCAGGATTAGAATTGGGCGAAGAACGAGACGTTTCGAACGTATTCGACGGATTAATAGAATAATCCGGCGACTTGGGCGGTCGATAAACGAACGTAACGAGCCGCCATTTAAATTTTCGCGCTGCACCTCGTAAATAGTCCTTCCCGAGCAGACAATATCAGAAAGATTAAGGTCGATAAGGCGCGTTAATTGAGGCGACGCATCCGGGGAAGGGCCCGGGACGCGGAGCGTTGCGTCATCGTTTATTTAGATTGCGCCTTTTTGTTGTGACTCGCGACACGTCCGACTTTCCGAGCTCGCAGCTCCGCACGGCCTCTTCAAAAATTGATCTCCCCCCTCAGCTCGACGAACGACAAATTTTTTCACTTACAATACGCCATTCGCTTCGTAACGAACTTAAGCCACCTTTCTCAAAAAAGCATTAACTTACCGATCCGACTAAATTACAATTTATCAAAGGAAGCTTGTTCACCTAAGCCTCTTTTAAACAAAACTGACAATGACGCTCAAAATAAACGGCTCATACGTGGGATCCACTTTTCCCCTTTTTTTTCGCGAACGACGTAATGCGCATTTATCCGGCAGACCCAATGCCAGCAAAAAATGGCGAGTTTCACAACATGGCGCGTGCCATGCCAAAGATTCTTGCCATGCCGAAAATTTTGGCATGCGACGGAGCGGGTCCCGTCTTCGTGCCAGGCGGCTTCCGTAGTTTCACGACTCGCGATGTAAATCAAGTGGACGGTAAGGTGGGAGGGCTCGGAGGTGGGAGGGGAATCAAGCTGTGAAGGAGTTGATGGCCGGCACGCGGAAAGGTCGGAAATGTCGGACGGGGGGTTGGGATAATTTCACGCGATAATCGCCCGTGTCAAACCGTCAATTTCTTCGCCGGCGAGTCGATCGATTTGGGGGAGGCGGAGGGGGAGGGGAGGGGGCCGGAGACGGGTTACTGTTATTTCGGTAATGATTGTTCATTAGATACCCGGGTCCGCCCGCTGGCACACCTGCCGAAACGCGTCCTGCCTTCGATTATCCTTCCGGGCTCCCAATTTCGCTTTCAATAAGCGGGACTCGCTACGTGAACGTCATAGGAGCGATTAAAATGTTTTGTATTTTATAGTACCTATTTTTCCCATGCTTGACTTGATCAATTTTATTTGCAGAACGCGTGTAACATTTTTTTTTAATTATTTTTCCAGGCTTCTTTGTTAATCTGTTTTTTTACGGAATTTGATGCAGGAGGAGCGATATAAACGTTTCCAATGCTTAACGTTAGTCATATTTAAGTTTTGTCAGACTTATCTTCCGGACTTCGGCAATATTTTCTTTCATTTTTGCGGAGGTTTGCTGCAGTTATCCTTGCGAATATTTCGTACGTTCGCATTTGATTTGCCTCATTCAGGACCCGGTAGTTATCGAAGGCTACGAATCAGGATATTCTACTGCGTCGATGATTTAAGTTCCTTGTAACCGGGCGGAAGTGTTGGATCTGCGGACGGCTCTACGTTTCCGTGAGTTACATCAGAGATGCCGTTCTATAACTCTGATCATTTTTGCGGAAACGAAGGAAGTAACCGAGCAGATTTACACCACCGTAAGATCGTGCTTCCAACGGACTTACGCGAGTGTGCTAAAATTCATCCGCTGCAATTATCGTGATTTTACAGACTCACACCGTAAACATGCACACCGTCAAAACAGCTTCGTTACTCACTTCAATCAATATATTATACTTGTACACTTTCCATTCAACAGAAAGAATCGGAAGGACCCTCTGCGTCAGACGTTCGTTATCAAGGCAGTGGCCAAAGACTATCAGTCGGCTTCTAACGGCCTTACGCGAGTGTACTAAAATTCATTCGCTGCAATTATTGTGATTTTACAGACTCACACCGTCAAAACACTTTCGTTACTCACTTCAATCAATATATTATACTTGTACACTTTCCATTCAACAGAAAGAATCGGAAGGACCCTCTGCGTCAGACGTTCGTTATCAAGGCAGCGGCCAAAGACCATCAGTCGGCTTTAATCGACTTCCCATCAACCCCATAACCGAGACCGTAACCGGCATGGGACAAGTTGAGCGGCACCGCGTCCAACGTAATCCGACATAATCTCGTCGGAAGGAAATAATTTCGCGTAACGGCATTACGTTTGCGTCAACGAGGCCTAATCTCATAAATTCCACCCCGTCGGATGCCGACGGCGAGCGGCAACCCCCGTAGAATGTAATCCCCGTGATCGCGTGTGTCCCATTGGACGGGGGTCGGGCCAATGGTGCGCACGAAATTCCATGGTGTCTCTGCGCAATTTGAAATAGACCGGGGAAGGGATGACAATGTACAAGCGTGGCAGGATACCAAAAATATTACTAGAGACAGAAAAGGTAAGCGAAGCAAGCAGAAGTATCATATAATCAGTGAATTTAATATTGCTAGGTTTTTCCTGGATATTATTAAATGAATAAATCTTAAGCTTATTATTCAGTTAAATCATCATGAGTGAATTCAAGGTTGCTAGATTTTCGCTGGATATTATCATATGAATAAATCTTAAGCTTATTATTCAGTTAAATCATCATCAGTAAATTCAAGATTGCTAGATTTTCGCTGGATATTAATTAATTAATAAAACTTATGCTTATTATTCAGTTAAATCGTCATCGGTGAATTCAAGGTTGCTAGATTTTCGTTCGGTATTATTAAATGAATAAATCATAAGGTTATTATTCAGCCAAGATTATGTTGTAAGAGGGATCAGGAGTGAGATACAAAACAATTCTGTAAGTAGAATGAAACGGAAAAGACTGTTCGAGTTGAGATGCAATCTGTGACAACGGCGTGATAACGAAATAGCAGAAGAGAGGGCGAGAGGTTTGACATATGTCGGCGGGCCAAAAGCAGTTGTGGAACGATGCGTGCTTCTCCCAATAGCACAATAGCTGTATTAATCTAGATCGAGGGGAAGCACTCGTCCCTGTTGCTTGTAAATGAAACGAATCCCCAAGCCAGTCACCGCCCTGTATCACCACCGAAAAATCTCGTAATTGGCTCAACTTACGCGTCACCATCTTCACACTCCAAGCTCGTGGCACGCGTTTGTTGAACGACAATAAAAACGAAAATAGCAACTTCATTGGCCACTAACCAAAACCATCGCTCGCAGTACACTTTACGCCACCTTAACCCATCGTCCGCCAATGTCCCATTTTTGGGACACAGTTTCAAATTGTTTTCTTTAAATGACCGCAACTTCTAAATGCACAGTTAATTTTCATTTTTACTTATTTATTTATTTATTTATTTTTATTTAAAGGATTTACGTCGCATCGACTACATGGCCATTAGCGACGATTTACATTATATATTACATTAGATTTTGCGAAATAAGTATGTATCTATTAGGTAATCTATTATATTTTTTGGATGTTCCTGGGAAGTGAGGGCAACTTTCGGGTCGATTTGGTTTAGTTTCTTTATTTTTGTATCGCGGCGGGCAATGGAATTAAAATTTGTCAAGAGCCAAGCGTATCTACTCTCTCATCTCCGAATTCGTTCAATAGGAGGACATTCGACTGCCGTTCGTCTAGCCACTCAGCGATCGAGTGCCAGACGGAAATCTATCGACATCCCCTCCCCGCCCCAGAAACGTATCAATCCATTGAATGGAACCCGATTTATCGTCCTTACCGCCTCTGCCGGCCAGAAACTCTGCGGTGGGTACAGAGGCCTATCGATGCACGAGGCGCGAAGTTGAATGGGGTTGAACTGGCAGCTTGAAGCGGGAGAGAGAGAGGGAGAGAGAGAGAGAGAGAGAGGGAGAGAAGCGTCGGCCGAAAAACGGACAAAGACGAAAGTCGAGGAAAGGGGGAAGAAAGCCGAAGTGAAGGGAATAGAGGTGTTCGGTGTAGCTGAAGAGAGATGGGACGAGCTGAGGTAGAGGACGGGTGGGAGAGGAAAGGGTGGTAGATGAGAAGGAAGGAGAGGGGTTAGAGAGAGAGGGAGAGAGAGAGAAGGATGCCGGGAGGATGATGCAGATGGGCCGTCAGCCCTTTTCCGCAGGGCCCCGCAATAAATTTAACAGGGCAACGAGGGGGGCAGGGCCGGTTCGCGAGGCGCGATAACGATCGAACGAGCGTCAGAGAAGTGCTAAGTAACTACCGATCGTATCGGAGATAGAACGCTTCCCCTCTGGCAGACTTTTTCGCCCGCCACGCTCTCTCATACGCGTAGATCGGTGCCTACGTCCGTAGTTCGGTATTATACGGCCTTTGAACGCAAACGCTTATACGTATATCTCGCCTGTGCATGAGCGAGGTGTTAATATTGATATACGCAATAGTTTGAACGACTCACGCTGTATTTGATTCTGACGATTAAAGGGGCCAACAATGTTTACAGTCACATGATTTCTGAATTAATATTCGCACTTGGTACTACTGTACCTGATTATGCGTAAGCAAAGTGGTAGTGTGTACACTAAACAGAAGTATGGCTAGATAAATCGTGTTGTACTTGATATTCGACGTTCTCGGATCGGTTTCGGTTCTTAAGATAAGGAAGGTGGGACGATTGGGAAAATTGTTTGTATACAAACTCTGATCGACGAGATTCTAATCGTAGACTTTCCTCGTTCGTCGTCTGTACCTGTTCCGGCAGAATTGACGCCTTTCTTAGGTAATCTGTCACCTTTCGCCACAATGCTCTCCCTTTCTCTCTCTCTCTCTCTCTCTCTCTCTCTATCTCTCACCGCGGCACGTTCCGCGAACTTGCGAATTATGAATATGATTATCTCGGACGGGCTCTTGACGGGAAGCCAGACCTGTCCCGGAGGTGTCACCTTACACCCCCCGAGTGTCTCTCCCTCCCCCTCAACCTCCCCCTACCCCTTCTCACCCCCTTAGGCCGGACTCACTTGGCGCGTGACGTCGACGCTCGTAACCGAATCTCGCGAATAATTGGACCTCCGTGGGTCTCCACCTTTTTTTCATTGTCTTCCGCGCCCCGGTGAAGAAACGTCGGTAGACACCGAATCCAAACTCACATTTCCGACATCCCATCAGACTTCCGTACGTCATCTTCCACAGGGCGCCAAATCTAATCTCGTCTATTGTGAACTCATGAAAATTTTGTTGAGAGAAACGGCGAGGGTCGTCAAAAATATATCCGAAAATGTTGTAATACGAATGGTACACAAAGTTGGAATTGATGGAAGGCGGTGAATATTGGATCGCGTTTAACGTCGGACGTCACGTTATAATGTAAAGAGCACGATCTGGCATGGGATTGCCGTCTGATCGTGCCATCGTCGTTGGCGATCGGTAAATGGAATAGTTGGCAAGCATCGAATGCACCTCTCCCCCCCTCCCCCCTCTCCCCACCCTCCTTCCGCGCCGTATTTCCACGTCGACCGGGGCCTTTAAAATCGCTCAATGCGGCATGGAATCCATTAAAGAGTATGAATTGCCCCGTTGCCAGAATGCCAACTAAATCAACTACCCCCTTGGCACCGATCCTAATCCGAGATATCTATCACATCGGATGTTCGGCACGAGCGCGTTTTAACGGCTAAAACGCGAAGGACCCTATATCACTACCTGTCTCGGGCTATCAGGGAGGAACGGGAAATGTTATCATACTCGGCAGTTCATCTCCCAGCTAAGAACTCACGCGTGCCGCTGATTTCGAAAGTGGTCGGACTCGAAACGATGAATCGTTCAACGACATCACTCTCGCAAATACTGAAATCAGCAAAGGAAAATCTACCCTATGTTTCCAGATTTTCCAAGCTTTTTAACACGTTGCGCGTCACGCTGATTTTGCGTGTCCGGCGCTTGGCGCCAACGTGAATTTCTTATTATGCGTTACATATTTTTTCGAAATTTTTTGCACAACAGGTAAATTTTAGTATACAAGAGCGTATAATGCAATAATTTTACTAGGGGTCATCGGTGACCCACATGGCCAGACGGAGCGACTCAGTGCCGGTCACCGGTGACTCCCATGGCACGCAACGTGTTAACCAGTTAAGTGTGACGGCCTCCTTTCTCAGAGCAGCCCTCAGTACGTTTTATTTCGTCCTTGTCTCCAAAACTTCTAAACATATTGAAATTTCTGAATATATTTCTCCCTCCACTGGGAATAAAGTTAAATAGCAAAGGGTAACCGTATTCTACGCATGACGGATATAGTCGTCGAACACAGTTAACCGGTAAAATCTCAGCCGATCAAAGTGGAAAGAAAACAGCAGTCTATCCACCAAAATTACATTCGAATTTTACGTCGAATCGAGACCTATCGAATATATGATAAAAAATCTAACGTCCCCATCCTCCCCGGATCTCGGCCGACAAAAGGAGCCAGAGTCAATGACAGATCAAGAGCGTAAACGTCTTCAGGGGTCCCGAAAGGAGGCGCTGGCCGATGGACGACGAAAAAAGGCCCGGAGCATTGACAGGCGCAACAAAGACAGCGTGAGGCCCAAAGGGAGGGAGAGCGAGAGGGTCAGGGAGGGGGGTGGGGGCCCCAGGAGAGCAAGACGTCCGCGCAGTGGCGGATTAGAGGCGGCTTTTCATTGTATACGAAGCCGGGGCCCATTGTCGGGCCGCATAATACGGTTATGATTTAGTTTGGGATGTGAGGATACGAGCGAACGAATGAACGCACGGACCTCGGCAGGGATGAAGGGGAGGGGAGGGGGGGAGGGCAGGGCTGCTCGGTGTCGGGTTTCCATGGATAGGGCCCCGCCTGGAACATCCACACGTCCTCCGCGAGCGGACCCACACGTGGTCGGGCCCTTTAAGTGCGCGCACCGGTGTCTGCGCACGGACGTCGGCGCGCAAGCGGGCCCGTACGGAGTGTAAGTGTAGGCAGAGGTCGCTTGCGAATTCGTAGACACGAATCGCACGTAGCTGCGCGCTTTTCGAACCCTGCATCCGCGGTGTAATGAAGCATTGTTGGGCAGAGTACTGTGGAATGGCAGATAATTGTATGCAGATTTATGTAACTTGCTTACTTTGCGGATAATAGATTTTAATTACTACCACGCGTACGTACCAGAGAATATGTTTATGAGCGATGATAATAAAAAGCTATATATATAATAATAATAAATAAAAATTAAAATGATAATAGATACAAATAATATAAAATAATAATGATACATAATAATATGGGAGAAAAATAAAAATAATAAAAATTTTTTTATCCGTTCTGTTATATTCGAGTACTTTACTGACGCAAACTATGTTCTTCCTGCTAAAAGTAGTGCACAGAACAGCGACTCCTCCAGGAACCTTTTCATTCCGCGGGGAGTGGAAAAGCAGCGGACCGTAGGTAGGTGAAATCGTGGAGCGGACGAGTGGGGGTATAAAAAAGTCGAGCGGAGGATGGACTAGA
This sequence comes from Anoplius nigerrimus, assembly GCA_914767735.1. Taxonomy (NCBI): domain Eukaryota; kingdom Metazoa; phylum Arthropoda; class Insecta; order Hymenoptera; family Pompilidae; genus Anoplius; species Anoplius nigerrimus. The sequence goes on from OU612086.1 coordinate 2,779,763, forward strand.
CATAAAACAGAGAGAGAGAGAGAGAGAGAGAGAGAGAGAGAGAGAGAGTCGGTTGGCGAGCGTGGCCAGCGAGGCTGGCGCAAGAAAGAAAAGGGGAATAGCGACGAGGAGGATCTCTCGCCTGAATCTCCCGTAGCACCGGTGTTATGATTTGTGGAGGTCCAGATCCTGATCCTGTCTGCCTGGAAGAGGCACCCACGCTTTCCAGGAAGCGAGTCCTCCGAGGTGGACGGCCACAGAGCGAGTTGACGGAGTAAGGACGAGGATGTATCAAAAGTGGTCGGCCAGAAGGAGAAGGGAAGAGTCTGTCTAACGGTTAGCTAACTGTCGATCGGTATCACCGGGAAAATTTGTGGAATGCGATTCGCGAACAGTACCTAAAGAAATTGGATGAGGCAGATGAGGATGCAGGGAAAAGTAGAAAATCGTTAGATCATGCAAAGTTGAGGGTAGGAAGAAGTTGAAGTCTGCGAGAGCAACGATAAGAACGGACTAAGGAACGTTGGAGTCTGGAACAGAGATGGAACTGAGAGACGGATAAGAATGCTGTAGGGGGGGGGGGGGGAGGAGAGGAGGAGATGAGAGTAAGATGGAGACGGATGAAAAGATAGTCGGAAAAGGGTGGGGAACGTCCTCGGGGAGATGAGCCGACCCGATTACGCCGAGGGTGTAATGGACGGACTAATTTGTGAAATTTAAATTCCGTCCCCGACATTTTGCCGCTAGGCAGAAGGGAGTCGAGGTCGAGATAAATCGTCGAACCGCCACCGACCCCGTCGGATTATTCAGAAACTATCCGCCCGATCTTTCTGGAAAATCGTCGTGTGGGAGATGGCCGAGCGTTCCGCGACTGGCAGCAGAATGTCGTCCCAGGCTTGATCCTTGCCAGTTCGTACTTTATAACGAACGTTATACAGTCACAACAGCCACCCACCCTTGAATCTAGCGACAAATATCTGCATTTCTGTGTGAGTGATTATGAAAGGTCACGATGCGGGACTTGACCCACTTTGCCGAACGAAATAAGGATTTAAACCAGTTTGTCATTTTAATTTTCATAGTTTTGAGTATAGGTATATCGTTTCCCTAGCTGATTGCTTACGTTTTAACCATGGTACTTATATAGTTATACTTATGCTGTTATAGATTGACTCCTTACATCTTGAACGCTGAACTTATCGATTGGCTCGTTTCTCTCGGATCTTTAAGGTAGATTAAGGTAGATTACTATCGAAAACCGACACATTTACTGTTCTCCTTCCAACTCCTTACGCTTCAACGTACTTCCCGGGCCACACGTCATAATTAACGATTCGGAATTATCAAAAGTCTACACACTCTCTGTTCTTTTCCCAACTCCTTACGCTTCAACGTACTCACCGTGTCTTACGTCATAATCAACGATTCAAATGATCGAAAATGGACACACTCACTGTTCTCTTCCCGACTCCTTACGCTGTAACGTACTTATTCACCCTGCCTCACGTCATAATCAACGACTCTTGAAGCGAACAATTCGCAGATCCGCAGCGGACATCTCACTCTTGCCGGGCTCTCGGAATTTCTCTATAAATCATCGATTCGACCGAGGGCTGAAAGTCGAAGATCTCGCGGCAGCCGTGAAACTCTCGCAATTCCGATCGGCTCGCGCACTCGGAAGCAAGCCAAGAAGGAAGAGGGATGGATGCGCGGGCGTACGCTAGACTTCTCTCTCCGTTTCTAATGGCTCGGGATTTCCTTGCACACAAAAGCCCGCGAGCCGAGTGACTGATCGTCGCGGGCAGCGCGAATAAATTACGTGGCAGCCTATGCGGCTGCATAAATTAATTTCAGCCGGTCTGCCCATAAATATTCCCCCCTTCGAAATCATTCTCCGCCTCGCCTCATCCCTCTCCGATTCTCGCCACCTTTCACTCCCTCTCACTCACTCTTTCTCTCTTTCTCTCCTTGGCGTCTCGAAGATGCTCTCCTCACTTTCACCCTCATCCTATAAGACAAGGATCCGCTCGCATCGCGTAATTTACGTCGATCGACCTGTAAACGGCGCCATTAATGCTTCTCACTCGTGGCCTCATGTGTTTCCCATTCAACAATCGGGACTGTTACTATTTTTGCACTGAATTAGGATTCCTCCCCGCTCGAGTTGGATCAAAACTCATAACGACTTTATTCGGACAATCTAACAGTAGAATTATTCGATTCCGTCTGACATTTTTTAATTAATAAGTACATTTTATAAAATGTAATAAAATTTAAAACAAATTGAAATAATCGCTTTATTTAATTAGATCAATTCAAATTTCGTCCAAGTACGAATGCGAACAAAGTCGAAGTTGATTCAATTAATCAGTCTGATGGCTTTATGTAATTAAATCAATTCAAATTTCGTCCGAGTACGAATGTGAAAAAAGTTGAAGTTGATTCAATTTAATCAGTCTGATAGAACAGTATTCATGAATTCTTTTCTGTCTGATAAAAGTGGATGATGTCGAACGACCGAACGTTTTTGAATGAATTCACGGAGCGGCGTAAAAACGAAAGGTCCGCGCATGCAGCCGGGAGAGGTGCATTGTTGGCCTGTTGGACAGATGCGAAGGGATGAACGGACGAAATCGTTCTCGTCGTTTCGTGCCTGAATGCGCGGCCATTACCGGCCAGCGTAATGATCGCATTGTAGCGGCATTAAACTTATTATTCGCCTTTGCCGGCTAACGGAGGTCGACAGGATCACGGCGCAAAAAAGGGGGAGGACTGGTCCGGACGCGAATTTCATTAACCTTCGGGCGAATCCGAAGTTCGCAAACGCTCGGACGACGGTGGAACGGAGAGAGTGGCAGTATCGCTAGGCGGGAAGTTGCGAGGTTCGAAACGGCAGGGGCGAACGGCTGCAAAGACCGAAATATCAAGGTCGTAAATTGCGATGTTGAATTTCGGGTCGGTAAACAAGGTAAATTATTGCCGGTTTCGATGCGTTTCAACTGGACTTCCTAAGTAGTTAAGCGAAGAATCCGAAGTCTCGGGCGACGAAGAAACTAACAAAGTTGCAGAGTTCTTCGGATGATAAATTGAAAGGGATGAACAGTTGTAAGCATCCAACGATATCAGGGTCGTAAATTGTAAACTTGAAATCCAGAGCAGTAAATAAAAGATGAGCTTTGCATTGAACGTATGAAGAAGCTAGAAATTGTAATTCTTGAAATTGCAATGTTTCAACTTCGAAATTATTCAATTCAGGGGTAGATGATTGAGACAAAGAAGAGAAATCTATCGCGAGTAGGACTGAATGGAAGTCGTAAGGGCAGCATGAGAAAAATTGCCAAGTTTCAACTACAAAGTTATGCAATTCAGGGCGCAAATTATTGAAACAAAGAAGGGAAATCTATCGCGAATAGGACTGAATGGAAAATAAGGGCGGCATGAGAAAAATTGCCAAGTTTCAACTTGGAAATTACGCGATGCAGAGAGGGTAGATCATTGAAAGGAAGACAAAGAGTGAGAAATGGAGCGAGAGCGGCAAGAAAAGAAAGCTGGAGCAGAATGGAAGAGAGGACAAGGAGCGGACCGAGGGTATGACGAGGTGGTGGATAGTGGGTAACAGGGGCTAAACAACCGTCTGAAGAGGGTTTATTCGAGGGGTACGCCGTCAACTAGCATCTTGACACGGCCCTCGACAATGGCCACTTGTTAGAGGTACGTTGCCCAAAAGCAAAATGGAGAACGATCGCCGATGAGCTTTTCACTGCCAGCGCCACTGTTTGCGCGGACCCTTCTCTGCTTCTCTTTTTTTTTTTGCCCTCCAACGTGTGCCGAGGGACCCTTGAAACTGATCGTTACGTCTTCCTTTAACGCGCACAAAGAACGAATGCGCACGTTTCAACAGTTTTTCTCAACGTCAAATCGATTACGTCAGTCCATTTACTCATGAATAAAAAAACATCTAACCCTCTACGCGATCAGTTACTTTCGCATAAATGAAACTTACCTGACGTTGATTACGGATTATTAATTATTCCTCATAACGAATAGTCGGAAAATTAACATCGTTTATCTGCATAAATACACGTATCAGTGGGCGTAAAACTGGCTTAATTAATAATAATAATAAAATTATTTGCTTCCCCGTAAACCAATTTTATAATTACCATGGCGCATATGGAAATAAAATGAGATATATAATTTATGATTGACGCAGTGCAAGCGATTTATTTATGTGATATTTAATTTTTTTTTTAAACGGAGACCACTTTCAAAATAAACGGTCCATACATGTATACACAGCGTTGAACATATAATCAATCGACGAATAAATCGCGCGAAGAGTGGACGCGAAGAAACGGGACGCGTACGCAGAAGCGTGAACGGTACTCGAAGCACAAGATCCACGTTGTACTTTCGATAAAGGGAAGAAGAAGCAGGCGTACGTGTGACTCGATTACATTGACGCGAGCGCAGGGTCGGATGTGAGGGCAGCCTTAAAAAGAGATACAGTCCGACGGAGTAGTCTAGAGTAGGACGCTCTCCTCGCCTGTGTGGGGTCCCGGAGGCTTAACTTTACGATCTTCTCGAAAATCCCTTCGGGAGGAGAGGTTTTACGGTTCCCCCTCACGGGTACTAAGAGCTAATAGAACCGAAATTATAACAGGCCGATGAACATGCGTCGACTGCTCTTATTCCGCCTGGCTGACGGATTCGGCGATGAGCGACGGCCGACTAGAATGAAGCTGAGCGAGAAGGAACGAAGGGAGGGAGAGCGAGGGAAGGGAGGACGTGGAAGGAGGAAGATGTAAAATAGACACGGCGTAAAATTAAGATCAGGAGAGATCGGGGAAGAGATCGGAGCCGGATAAGGCGAGAAAATTACCTCACTTACCTTCGGGCCTCCGATTTTTGCCGAATTATTATTTAAATTGTACTCACCTCGTTTGCCTTGCCGAGTTGCAAAATTCTAGTTCGTGGGCAGAGCGAGCTTGTCCGGGGCTAACAAAAGGTACGGGACTGGGCAGATGCTCTCGTTCCGAGATTAAGGATCTCGCGGATCGAGGATCCAGGATCGTGGCGGATCCTCGCCGTTTGTCGGGATTTGCACGTGGCGGCGAAACTGGACGAGCACAAAGCGGAGAATCGGCCCAGATACCGTTCCTATCTGGCATCGAAGATCGACGATAGATGCTGCGCAGAAATGCACCGCTGCTCGTTTTCAAATAATTACCGTATCCGCGGCCGATCTCTTCTCGACGCCATCCAGGTAAGTTTGTCAAAATTGAAAGCGGCCTTCTTTCTACGCTTTCCTCCTTCCGCTTCGAGTCTCGCTCTCGTCTCTAGTTTTCAGTTCAATGAAATCTTCGGAAATAATTAGAATACGAGCTCGGCAGAGCTCAGTGATGAGATTGAGGAAAATAGAGAATTTTTTAATTTAGTTGAAAATCCTGCATCGTGCTGAGCGAGGCATTGAATACGAAAAGGCGTATGTACTTTGCACAAGGGATTATTATTGTAGTACGCAGGATTTTTACAAGGGACTCGTGTGTGTGAACGTAGATAATATTCTCATTTTATTTTACTTTTAAATAACATCAACTTTATACGCGATTACAGTTCGATCGTACACCGTGATCCATTTATTTTTTTACTTTGTATCCTCTTATTGTGTCTCGTCCTCTCGTCTTCCATCTCTTTCCCCGCACACTTACAAGTATACATTCACAAATTAGTACGTCACACACTCTCTCACTGTCACTCTCTCATTCTTCCTCTTTTTTTTTTGCTTATTTTCTCCCTTATTTTCTCGCTCACTCTCTTCTCGCTTCTCATCCACTCTCATTCTCATACTGTCTCTCTCACTCTCTCTCTCTCTCTCGCGCGAATTTGTATAATTAATTGTGCAACGCTAACTTTCTTTTTCGTCGAGGTACGAACGAGAAGAACTTGGGAAGAGCTCTATTGACAAAAGGAAATCGTTCGTTCGTCCATAAACAGAGTTGTTCGTTCTACAAAAATCGTCGCCGTTCGTGAGTGAAGAAGCAAATTCATAGAAAATTCATCAACAGTCCGCTCGGCTTGCATACGTTTCACTTACGAAGTCATCCGTTAAACGAGCCTGCGAATACGAGAATTTACAAATTTTTCGTATAAATCTCATTGAAATAACGAATAAAATTCTTCTCGACAAAAGTCTCCGGCTTATGCGCGGCACGTATGAATGAAACCAAAAATTCACGACGACAATCTTTCGTTCGGGTTTAACCGAATGCTGCTCGAACAGTTTCTCATTCAATTACTCTTTCGATCACTCTACAATTTCCTCGTCTACCAAAGTGGAACAACCGTAACAAAAGAACGACGATTCCCCGGAATGTTCTTCGCGTAACGCGCGTCCGTCGTGTGTTTACCGTAAGCATCTGAATTGTGCGTAAATCGAAAAAGTTTGCCCCTTTTTTTGATCGTTCAAAAAAATAGGATCCCCTGAAACTCTCGGCGATGACGTCGATAGGCCAGGTCGAAGATTCTCGAATTGAAGAGGTCGAAAAAGAATATCCCTTCTTCTCGTCATTCCAGCCTCCCTCTTTCAGGATCCGTTCTCAATGACCTCAACCCTCTCTCACCCCGTTCCATCCTTTCTGTCCCCCTACCCTGTTTCGTCCCAAAGACTTCCTTAAAAAAAAAAAAAAAAGGGAAATCCCTTCCTCCCTCTTGCGTCCTAGATAAGAATCTACAAGGCAATGTCGCAGCTAAACGGAATAAATTCCCGAAGAAAACAACCCCCTGGCCCGCCACCCCTCAGCCCCCTTTCTGACTTCATACTCGTTACTCTTCCTCAATTCTCCCCCATAATTGTCGATTTCGCCCTTCGCTCACCCTTCGCTCATCCTTCCTCGGTCTCTCGTTTTTTCTCGGGTCTTTACGGATGAAGTTCTGTTTCAGTCTCTCTTTGCACTCTCGACTCTTTGACATACTAGTATGTACAGACTGCGAACCGCTGATAAGTGATAACTTACGCGCTACTCACACGCCTCGGTTGGCGTAAACTACCGGGTGCTCGCAAAAACGTCACGCTGACGTCCCCCAAGTAACTCGAATTGATCACAAAGATTGCCATAAAACTATTAAGTATGATATGATAAGGATTTGGAATACTTCTTGAATTTTATGACGGACACGACGTTGTCATTTATATATATATCGGAAGGAACTGATGATTTTCAATCATCGATTGCATTTTGTGCGCGCGTGTTGAGGGTGATCGGGCGGAATAGCGTGATTAGCGGACACCCGGTATTCGTCCGATAAGGACGAGATTAACTTAATTCTGTGCATGTTCCCCGTATGTATATGTAACTTGTAAATGAGCCTTGCTTTACCTGGCGTGAATGTGTGCATGTATTGAATACGCGTGTGCGGTATCTACATATGTACATGGCAAAACACAGAAGCGTACTTCGTCATAGTGTGCGTGCATGTCGTGTGCCTCTTACGCGAGGTGAGGAAAAATGTCACTCCCTCTCCTTCGAAAATTCGCCACCCTCATCCCTCGTAAACCTACAACTTTCCTCGCACCTTGGCGTACTTACGCGCGTGCCTGGCTCCGTATATGTGTATATCTGTTTATGTATATGTACATGTACACGTTCGATGATCCGTCATGATCGTTGTATCGGACTCGATGAGTCCATTGGAAACGTTTGGATTGACGCCAGATTTTTTAATTGGTAACGCGTAATGAATATCGTACTGTCACGGCAACGTTATAGTGGAACTGCAATGATACGATAATGGGATATTTTATCATCGTAATGACGTCACAGAACAGTATTCCGTTCGGTACAATAATTATACCGCTTCGAACACCGGTTGTTCGACACAGCGCGCGGGCAAGTGTAAAATAGGCGTTTGCGCAAGAATTTCGCCACTGAACCAATCGTCCGTTTCGTCAGAGACCCGAGCTCCTCATTAGGAAGATTAGAGAGATTAGAAAGGAAGACGGATTACCCTCGTAAGAAAAATCAAAGGCCCATGTGCGTGTATACTTGTCTCAAGTGTGCTTCTACGTGTATCTCTCTGTACCTGTACGCCCATGTACGCGCGTGTGTGTGTGTGTGTGTGTGTGTGTGTGTAACAGTGTACGAACTGCCTTTGCGCTAGCTTAGACGAGAAAGAAAAGAAAATGCTAACGTGTCTTTTGCTATTTCTATCATCATCCGGAAGCGTCGCTATCGTCGAATTCTCGCCAATGGTAGTCCGAGTTTGACTCTTTGACATTTGTTCAGCCTATCAACGCTTCGAACGACTTTATCGTGTCCCAAGGTCATCGTTACCTGATTGAACCGTCCTTGGTTGACGCCAGAGTCTTGACGCACAAATTCCGAACGAACACTCCGGTAGGTGATAACTTTCAATTAGTCGATTAACTCGCAGGCTTCCAAAGATATCGGAAGTCCTCACCGTCAACTTGCCTCGAAATCCATTCGAGTCACCACTTTCATCCCCGCACAGCGTACGAATCCCCAAATTCATCGGTGCCACCGTTCAGGCGAGGATCACTTCACACCTTCCCCTCGCACCGAAACTTCTGCGTTCAGTCTCAGATTCGAATGAACAATTCCCAACCGAACTTTCGATACGGCACGGCACAATGATTCGTTCCCCTTGCTGATCGTAGGTCCGAATCAAGCGTGGGACGTCTTTGTGGCTGGACGTTAGGTTTTCTCCTGGTTCCTCTTGCCCTGCGCGCTTGGGGCCCAAGGTCACAACGAGTGATAGTCGCCCAGGACCAGGCCGCTGTGATAACTGGCGTGCGACGTGGACATGCCCATCGTTCCCATGCCTTGGTAGGCGCCCATGCCCATGCCGTTCATCGACATCGTGTTCATGGTGTTCACCCCCTGCATGGTGTTGGGCAGCATCGTCGAAGGTCCCATGGGACTGAGGCCGCCCATCGTCGGTGCGATCGCGCCCATTTGCATGGAGGTCGCGGTGTGAGGAAGGGATTTTTGGAGGTCCGCTGACGTTGGCGTGCCAATAAGATAGTCCTGAAATTAAGTATGAAAAGAAAATGTACTGTGATTGACTGTACAGTAAGAATTGTGGGTATTTTTCGAGTCACGTAGGTGGAAACGCTTTCAGGAAGAAACCTTAACCCATTATCCGCCAAATGTCCCATTTTTGGGACACAGTTTCAAGTTGTTTTCCTTGACTGATTGCAACTTCTAAATGTACAGTTAATTTCATTTTTTATTTTCGTATTTTTGTATCAGCGAGGTCGAATGTGCAGGGTATGAAGATGATAAGATTGAACTTTTGTCGTTGGATAAGGAAACGGGCATCCGATTCTAGGGTTCTTGATGATCGTAGACTAACTTTGCGAGAGGTAAGTAAATCGCAGCCTGTATATGTTTCGGGCATCCCGCGGGTGATGAAAATTAAGACGTTGACGAATTGCAATTTGGAGAGCTGACAAGTCGAGAGACGCAAATTGCAGTGCCGCTAACGAGAACTACCAGGACAGGCGAGCTATTATTAGTAGTCAACATTACGGACCGTCGTAAATTAGATAATCATCATGTCGCTATCCAAACTAAGCTCACCGCAATCCCTAGAACCATCTGATGCCACCTAGCTGCCCAACTCATGTAACGTCCGTCACAAATCAAGAACGTCAAAGAAGCTAAATGAATTAAATACTAAACAGTACTAATGAACGTACCTGCGGACTGTAGTACTGCATGTAGTCCAACTGACTCTTCTGCTGGGCACAACTTGGCGGCGGCGGGGGCAAGGTGGCCGTCGGATGAACCAGTCCATGAGCCCCGTGTCCGCCGACCTGCAGATGATGCTGAAGCTGATGATGAAGGTTCCTCTTGTCGTCGCCGCTCTCGCTGCTGTTGTCATGATGCTGCATATGATGCGTGGGTGTGTGCGGATGGCTCAAGGTCGCCGCGTGACCTTGATGATAAGAGTGCGGACTCGAGACGGAGACCGGCGGCGGAAGTTGGTACATGCCGGAGGTCTGCTGATGGTCGACCATCTGCTGCTGCTGCTGCTGTTGCTGCTGAACAGCGCAGGATGAGGGTTGCTGCTGTTGCTGCTGAACTGCGTTGGACTGACGCTTGGCGTCGTCGCCGCTCTCGCAGCTGGAGTCGCCGATGCCTCCGTCGTGCGTTTTGTCCTCCCGTTGACCGCTGTAAATAAAATTTTGGGTATTTTTCGAGTCATGTAGCTGGGATACGCTTTTAGGAAGAAACCTTAACCCATGATCCGCCAGTACCCCATTTTTAGGACACAGTTTCAAGTTGTTTTCTTTGAGTGACTGCAGCTTCTAAATGTACAGTTAATTTCATTTTTATTTTTGTATCTTTGTATTACGGCGGGTAATGGGTTAAGAATTGCGTTGGTGAAGCTGACTACAATGTTGCAGTGTGAAGTCAGGAATTTGTATGCTAGTAATTCAATCTATAGATTTCCATAGGTCCAGAGAGACAGATCTATTTCAAAGTACAGTCCAGGTGGTCATGCTGATGAAGCTGGGACTTTAATACAACGGTAACAATTTCGAATTATCAATTTATCCTTCCTAAGAATTGACTTTACATATTCAATGCGCTCCAACGCCGAAGAGAAGTACAGTGCTATGCAAACTCTGCCGAACGATCCCGAGAGCCAGGGAAACGAGCAGCGGACGCATGAAAACTGCGCGAGAACTCGAACGAGGGTATCGAAATAATATCGGGTAAGATAATACGACGTCCTCGCGTAAACTGCCTTGAGGAGGGTACCCACTCCGGCGTGTACTCGCGAATTAAGGGTGGAGACGCTCACGACTCGTATGAGTGAAACAGCGCTTGGCCTTTAAAAGAGCGAACCCCAAACGTCCAAGGTCACACATCTAAAAGCTGACCCCACTTCTGCCGCCAACGAACTAATCTAAAAACGAGAACTCTGAGCGTCTTGAGGCGTCCCAGTTCGAAAGCGGGCGTTCGGAAGAGAGACGAGAAGAAGGTTCGGGAAGAAATACCGATGAAGCAACTACGTGAGAGAAGGACAGAGAGAGGTTGCCGGCATCTCGTAAACTCAATTTAGCGAGCTGGACCTCCTCGAAGTCGAAGCACGTGGGATCGAAGGACCCTCAGGCCCGAAGTTCTTCTCTATCTTCCACTCTTACCACTTCCTGTCCTACTCTCTCTCTCTCCCTCACTCTCTCTTTCTTTCTTTCTTTCTTTCTTTCTCTCTCTCTTTCTCTCTCTATCTCTCTTTCTCTCTCTGTCTCTCTCGTTCGCCCAGGTACGAGCAATCGTTAAGCGCTTGTTTTACAAGTCGTTTAGACGTGCTCGCCGCGATACGGCATTGCCGCAAGTGCCACGACACTTGTCTACGGGGTGTTTTCGAGAACCGGTCCCGAGCTCGGCGGGGATTTTAATGCTACCGAAATGATAACGGACACCTCCGCTTTTCCATTCGTCCCGTGAGTCCAGTCCGAGTGTCGGGAATTTGTTCGCCGTGATGTGTGTCGATCGCTCGGTATGTTAATTCGAACGGCTTTACTGTTGGCCACAATATGTGTTCTGGTAGGTGGGTTTGGGAGATAGCGAAGGTTTAATGCGGACGTTGATACTGTCATTTCGAGATAAGGGTGGGTGTGAGATCGGTGTCTGTTAATTGTTAGGAGAATTTTTGTACGTTATCGGTGTCGTTTGATAGATTGGAATTTTACTGTGGTCGGTGCCGTAACTTCGTGACGTTAAAACGTTGATAACTATTGATAATGCGATTCTTTCTCATAATCCGTTAGTCCATAATATACTCTGATAGGTGTATTGTTGAGTTCAATGGATGTATACATTGATACTGGAATTTTAGAACAGTACTATTTATAAATTATTTATATTATATATATAAATATTTTATATATAAATATATTATATTAATATTACTATGTATAAAGTTCACATCTACCGATTACAAGGATATTTTTACTAACTAATCTATGCAACACATTTTTGTAGTCAGCGTAGGCTGATTAATTCACATTGTATCTCCCGTGTAAATCTTTCAGTGTCAACGTTAATTATAAATGGGATTTCCCTAGTAAATTTGTCAGTAGCAGCGAGCACAATAGACTTCCTCGTAGAAGATCGTGTCCGATGCAGGACATCGATTGTCTCCGCTAATCAGAATCGACTCGAAGCCGGGCCGAGCCCCGGGGCATCGAATGGGCTCCATTTTCTTCCTTTTATCTTTCTCACCGACGCGTGTGGGATCGCGGCGCATCGCGTCTGGTGGAAATAATTCTTGTCACACGGCAACGGGGCGACGTGGGGACTGCGGACTTTTTTTCTCTCCTCCGACGTGGAACGAGATTTTCACCTGCCGAACAGATTTATCGCGCCCCGTGTCCCTCGGAGAGTCGACCTTACGCCGTTCCCTCTAATCGTTGCCTTCCATCGAAGATCCGTTTCGATCTCGAAGCCGGATCGTGGCCAACGGTAAAAAAAAGTCTCGGCTCGAAAGTTGGCCGTACGAGAAATTTCGGAAAACGCCGAACGAGATCGTGCCGGATAAACGTACCGCGCGCTGCCATTCGGAGGTGAACGTTTGTGGTTGACATGGTGTAATTGTGTGTGGCTGTACGTGGAACGAGAAATTGTACCGATTTAGTTCTTCGGTTGTAGAAGTTTTTGCAGCAGCGGATGCTTGAGATGAATTTTAAGGAAAAGTTGAGATTTCTCAGATTAGTCTTTCGTTTTTAATGCCAATTACGATAGTAAGGCAACGATAAGTCCGAAATAAAAAATTGATTTATTTCCAGGGAGAAATAAACTTCTTTCCTTGTTCTGTGTACCATTTGGTGGAATATCACGTATAATGTTCCAATTAAACTTTTAATATGAAATGTTTGTCGTCGTGAAAATGAGTAAAATATAATATGTAGATCCATATATCGTATATTAATTGTACGCTTGACGGGCATTTGCTAGAATGTTTTCAATACTGAGCGCGCTCGGACGTGTTTACGGATCCGTCCGCTGTGTTGTAGATCGAACTTGGATCTTTCTCGTGTAATCCCAGTATAGTACATACCACCAACCTAGCTGGTTGTAGCATCATTTAGCGTAGTCAGAACCGCGAAAAAACGCAAAAATATTTTTGATCTCAAAATGGATTTAAAACCACATGCATACCGAAAGAGAATCGAACGACAATCACAAAAATCGCAACCGGAGCCTTCCAAGTCAAATACTTCCGGAGACACGATCAAAAATGTGTCGAAAATCAGTGAAAAATTGACATTTCTCCGAGATCTGGGGCACGTAATAATAATAGGATCAATTATTATTCATATAGGTACGATAGAAAATGGGATTTAAAATATTGACAAAAATCGCTACCAGCCCCCTCTAAGTCTAACAGTTTTCATACCCACGGGCAAAGATAGACTGAAAAGACATGAAAACTATTCATCTATCGCATCCGCCGTAATTGGACGCACTCACTCACGCATATAATTAACAATTACGATACGATCACGCTCGGGGAGCGTGGTGCACGTTCCAGCCACGCTGCATGAAATATTTCCGCCGTCGGCCGTGTGCGCCCGAGACGGCAGTCGGCGAGTTAAGCAGCCGTTCCGTTAATTGCAACGCTCCGAAGCGAGGCGTCAGGCGTCGAAGATTCGATGAGGACAATGTTAGCATCGAATCGCGGCGGAACAGGGGGAGGTGGTGGAGGACACCGGCTCGGCCAGTGCGCATTCGTGCCACCCGTTGGATTCTCGGGGGCCTATAACCCGACGGAGGTGTCCCCAGGTATGTGCCTTATCCGTCGGTAGATCGCGCAGTAAATTTATCCGCGCGTTGCGCGCGATCCAGCGTGGAGAACGGAATCCTTTCGGGGCATTATTATTTTCATTAGGATTTGTGACTCATCGCGCGTAGGAGACATTTATTTCGGGGGAGAGCCGTGGCCCCCATCGGAATCGACGACTTCCTTTTGCCATTTTTCCCTCGCTCGGTCACGCCGCAAGTTCGGCCCTCGATATCTCATTCTGACGCTCACTCGACCCATTATCCGCCAATGTTCAATATTTGGGAAACATTTTCAAATTATCTTCTTTCAATAACTACAACTTCTACATATAGAGCGAATTTTATTAATTTTTCTTTTAATTTTCGAATTGTGCCGGGTAATGGGTTAACGAACGAGCTCGTAAGAGTAAAGACAATTTTATGTAAGATTAGGTCGATCTTGCCGGTGGACGTGGAACAGCGAACAAGAACAGGAATGACAAAAATGAATGAGGAATGTCTGGGTAGCAAGGATGAGCTTCGAAATAAACCGTGTGGGATAGTTTAAAGCATTTTCCTTCTTGTCCATCTCCCGGCCGAGATTCTATCTTTCGAAGCCGCACTGCCGGGCCCGTTGTTTCCCCGAAAACTCGAAGGAATCGATCTGGTAGGCGCGAGGCTAGGAATTTTTGGTGCGAGGCTTTATTTACGCAACGGACGATTAATAAAGTTAACTGCCGCGACCATTATCTCTCGTATGGCTCGTTCGCCGTAGAAAAAAAAAAGTGTCCGTAAAGCTCCGTAAAGAGCTCTGCTCGAGGCACGTTTCACGTCTGGCTCTCAGCGATTTCATTCGATTACGATCGTAGGTTCGAATTAAGGAAACCGTGGAAGAACGGTCGCTGATAAAGATCCCGTCGCTGACACGGAGTCTACCGAAACAATTTCTAACATTCGATCACTTCCGCTCGATAGAAACACGAGTATGCGTATCTTCGGTGTCGATCGTTAATGCGTAAAAACTGACTCGCGCAGTAAAGTTGACAATCAAACGAAAAATCTTGTTCGCTTTACGGTACTTTAACACTGAAACTACGACTTTTGTAGATAATTCTCTTTGTCGTCACAGTGGGACAGTTGTTGTTGTACAATGATTAAACTGGTGTTTATCTCGATATATATATATATATATAATATATGTGATGAGGATCCAGTCTAAGGATCGAAACGTAGGACAGAACTAGGATATGTTGTGAAAACTTTGATGTCCGATTTGACCGTAATTGGGCCGAAGAATAACTACAAATTGGTGTTTGTCTCATTTGTTGCCAATAAGATCCGCTGTCAACATTTTTGTCACCGACTAATCGAATCGACCACCGAAGAAGCCCGACATTTATCAAAAATCACACCTTCGAACTCTGACCCCTCAAAGGCGTTCATATTCCGCGCCACGATATGCTCGCCATCGTCGAATATAAAGTGCGCGACAACGTAGAGGCCACAGAGCCGGTATACAGTAGAAGTCCGTTATTAGTCCGAAATTCGGGACCGCAAACGGACTAATACGGGACAGAGGTAGGCGATTTTCAGCTCTTTGTATTTTGCCGACACGGAAGGGCTCAGAACGGGACAGCAGATAAGGAAAAGAGAGGGCCTAAAAAAAAACACGCTCGGCAAGCCAGAATGCCCACATATCGGTGAGGCAATACTAATGCAACAAAGAAAATTTTTTTAATTTGAGTTTTTGTGGATAAAAATGTCATTATCCTATTGCTAATATTTTTCCGAGTAAAATGAGACCAAACACGGTACCAATCGGTTTATATTTCCTTACGAATTAAAAGTTCTGCATTTATCCATATTATAAATACATGCATACATACATACATAGATACATACAAACAAACATACATACATACATAAATATATACATAGGAGCAATGAATTAACAAACTAAACCATATTTATCTAACACACGCAACAGAATAAAATATACGTCATCGTATTTTAAAAAATATTCCAAGTGCCTACTCCGATTCGGCCGATTTCTTACAATACATATGTAGCAATGTGATGTGGTGGTAAGAAAGAGGAAGACAGATGTGATGTTGTGGTAGGAAAGAGGAAGGACAGATGTATAAGAGAGTGAGTCAAGCAAGTTGAAACAGTTTTGACGAGGCTTGACAGCTTGACGAGGTGTGAACATGGTGGAATGGTTCCTATATTTGATCAAAGGAAAGCCGCAAAAGCGACTAATAACGGATAGAACGGAACGTTTTGCGACTTATAAAGGAAGGAACAGAAGGCGTTGCGACTTATAATGGAAACGTTCCTACATTCTGCTGTGCTGCTCGAAAGTTTTGCCAACCGTGAGATTGACAAGCCGAAACAAGGCAACCAAGTGTCGTAACAATATCGTGTTTGGTTTCATTTTTATCAGAAAAATCTCTCCTAGATGCTAGTAAACATTTTTTTAACGAAATATCGCAAATAAACTTTTTAAATTGCTTGTCATTGGGTTAGTGTCTCACCGATAAGCCTCGGTGTTGCGGTCGGCGGCATCAAACAAATTGTGTGGCAATGCGAGCGACCCAGTGGCCGGATGCGAGGGGGATCCCCCCAACAAGATGGCGGCAAAGCGACTAATAACGGATACTAACTTCAGCGGACTTATAACGGACTTTTACTGTAATCCGATTTTACGAGGAGCGCCCGATGTTGAGAGCGAGAGAGAGAAAGAGAGAGAGAGAGAGAGAGAGAGAATCGGCCGAAGAAACAAAGAAGAACGCGCAGTTGAGCTAAACTGACAAAGACGGACCTACGAGGAGAGGGAGAGAGGCCGAGAACAAGAAAAAGAGAGAAAACGAGCCCGAAGAGGGAGATGTTATCTCGCACGAACGCCGGTACGATATAAACTTAGACGCGAATTAGTGGAATCGCGGATAGCATCTCATTTCGGGGCGAGAACGAAAGAATAAAGAAGTAAGGTAAAGGAAGGAGGGTAGAAGGAAGAGTCGGAGAGTCCAAGGTGGGGTACTGAAATTTATCGGGAAATTAAATTTGGGAATTATGTTAATACTCGGGCAACCCTTTGGGACGCCAGGGACTTGTTTATCGTTATCGTTATCGTTCGAAACAGGTGAGACGCGCACGCGCGCGAAAAGTCGAGCTTTTCATAACGCTCGCACCGTGATTGGCCTGGCTCGTTAGTCTTTTTATCGTCCTGCCTCACTCACCCCGGTATTCCTTCAAGCTGCCCTCACGGCAGACTTTACGCTGTCATTCCGCCGCGAGGACCATAAGACTCGCCGGAGTCGCAAATTTTATTCGCAATTTTGCCCGTACCTCCGGCGGCCCGCCGCTTAATTCGAGGCGAGAAATTTTGCTATCCGCGGAACGACAGGCGACTCCGATGATTTACGTGGCGGACGCTTGTTAGCCGCGGATCGTTTTATAGGGATCGTATTCGTAGAACTGGACCGTGGCTCGTACAGTTTTATTTAGAGGGGAGGAAAAAAAAAAGTTTGATGTCGAGAAGCGCTGACGAACTTTCGCGAATTGTTGCACGGGTCGCGTCGTAAATGTCGCGGAAAGAATCGGAAGGTGCAAACTGCCGTCTGACAGGGAGGAGGCTCTAGAGGCAGAGCGAGAGAGTGAGAGTGCGAGAGGAGTGGGAAGATGAGAGATGGCGAGATTTCGGCTTCTATTCTGGTCGTAGCCCGCGTTAGAAACGTCGGACAATATTATTAGATCCGTTAGAGGAAGCCGGAGTGCGCTTTCGGCCGACGTGCCTATGCATTTCCCTGCCTTTCGAGGTGTGCGTGAGACGACGACGAGTCGGGGCTGATTAATCGCTCGCTGATAAGCTCCCGCGAAATTGATTGTGACATTAGCGGAGACTGTCTGCTAAACTTCAACCAGTCGCGGACGAATCAATTTTCCACGGAGAGCGGAGTTCTGCGATCCTCGAAAGGCTTCAACTTCCTGAGAATGCCCGCGATTCGGTTCAATGTGTCCTTAGAGAATTTTCAATTGCGGTAATTATTTCCAATTCCACACGTACGGTCAATGCATCATTTATTCTCCGGAAAGATTCTTTCAACGTTCATTGTAACGCTTGAAAGAATACGTGTATCATTTAATTAATTTAATTCAATTCATGCAATATCAAGCACGATCCTATACTCTTTCGATTCATAATCGAACAGTCTAACTTCCCCAAGCTTCGCAAACTCCCATCAAAATTCCCAGCCTCATCCTCTCCGAAAGGCACAAAGGCAAGGCTTTCCCCCGTGAAGAAAGACAGTCGAAAGATCCTGAGAGCAAATTGAGATCGCCTCGTTTGTCGGAAGGAGGGCCAAACGAGGAAAAAACGTAGGTCGGTGGAAGAAAGGAGAGTGAGAGAGAAGAAACGAAGAGGAGAGTAGTCTCGCCGCAGGATTTTCCCAAAGTATGCCAAAAGGTCTCTCGGAGGCTCATCCTGCGAAGGCTCATCCTGTGTCTACGGATCGCGGCAGGTGAGCCCGTCGCTAGGGACGACAGAGTCCTGCGGGAGGAAAGGGACTCCGCGGCAGCTGATTCCATAAGCAGATAGGGAGGGATTCACCTCTGCCTAAAATAATGGGCGGAGGCAGCCTGCCGTGTACACACCGCGCCTATCCTCTGTTTACAAACTACCGTACACCTACGGGACCGCGAAACGTTGCTCTTCTCTTCCCTTCTCTTCTCTCTCCTTCTCTCTCCTTCTCTCTCCTTCTCTCTCCTTCTCTTTGCCTCTCCTTCCGACAGCCCCCCCGTCGGCAAGGTTTCGCGTTCTCTCAATGCGGGTCAGCGAGAAAGTACAGGCCAAAATATTTGGCAAGGATGTTCCGAAATCATCGGCGAAGTCTTAAAGCCCTCTTAATTGAAATGCCTTAAAGTCAAGAATTAAATTCTCGGCACGGGATTCCGATATTGTCCGCTTTATGTCTATATTGGGAATTTTATAGTCTCGTTGTAATTTGTGAGGTCCAGTTCTGAGGTTTGTAGAGTGGAGATTGTAAAGTTTTCGTTCTTCGTCCCTCGTTACTTCCGGCTGACAGTTACCCGGTCGGCAGCTTTGGAGCTTTGTTTTCTCAAATGCGAGGCGGTGGGAAAGTTCGGTACAAGCGACCAAATATTTGGCAAAGCAGCCCGGAGTCGAAAGGCTCGTCAGAACGGATGTAACACTTGGCAGGAGTTTGTAAATTCCTAAGTTGTCCAGTTACGATACTAGTAGTGTCTACTACATATTCAGAGTAGCGCTGAAGTTTGATGTCTCCCGAATTGTCCACTCAGAATTTTCTACTGTCGGTATACAGAAGCAAACCCGATTTCTTTCATAAGCGCGTTCGTACGCAGAAAGTCAAGAGCTGACAATGAGTAGAATAATCTTTCGGTGGAATTAACCTCTTAACGCACGGTTTCTTTGAAATAATAATGTGTTACAGCTTACAATCCTATGTAAATGATAAATATTAATAAACCGTTTTTTTTCATAGCTTTCACACTGTTACTTTCAATTCTCGATTATATTCGAGTGTGAAAAATGATAGCAGCATCAAGTACGACGCCGCTCGAATAAACTCGAGCGTGCACGTTAAGGGGTTAAATCTGGAAACAACAGTGACTAGAATGACAATGACTAAAATAATCTTTCACTGGGATTAACCCCATAATGCACAGTTTCTTTGAAATAATAATTTGTCACAGTTTACAATCCTATGTAAATGATAAGTATCAATAAACCGATTTTTTTCTTAGCTTCCACATTGTTTTTTTCAATTCTCGATTATATTCGAGTGTGAAAAATGATAGCAGCATCAAGTACGACGCCGCTCGAATAAACTCGAGCGTGCACGCAAAGGGGTTAAAATGCGGAAACAACGGGGTGGAATTCGCCGACTGCATTGAACGCTCGCGTTGAAGCATCAAAAACGGAAGTCTGTAGAAAGCGAAAAGCTAGAGGGCCGATTCCGTCTCGACTCGATTTCGCCAGTTCGCCGCGCCCATTATTCTCAATCGTCGGAGTTTTGACGTGAACAGGTAAACGCGGCAGTCCACCCAGTTGTTAAAACGCTTTCGGTGTTTTCGGCATACCTTAATCCGGATTAAAGGAATCCGGATTACTTCGAGCCTCGCCAATCGGTAGTCGCGTGTTACAGTCGACGAATCTTGTTCACTTCTTCATCCTTCTCCTCCTGTACAAACACAGTCCAACGCAGACGCACACGCACGCACGCACGCACGCTGTTCTTTCTCATTCCTGACGTTCATCTTCGCTCAGCTCAAACTTGATTTTTTTCTCAGCCATCCCGGTCGTATCGTCACCGGTCGAGGCTTCAGGATTTTGCAAGCGCCGGTCAGGGCGATTAACATATTTGTAGTCGTTTAATCGATCGCGGAAGGAATGCGTGGGAAACCACCCAGGCCGTGTCCTTGACCCTCGTTTCGAGCTTTGAAGATCGCGGATAAGCGGAGCCCCCCCGTCCTCCTCCCCATTTTTTCGGACCATCCGAAGTGTAACGGGAAATTTATGGACCGGTCCACGCGAGATGCCGAGAGTTCATCATATTACCTAATTTATCCTTCTTTCGGACCGGCACGACACTTCCAAGTGGGCAAATACGTGAGCCGCTCATTAGCAAAATTGAATAATTCCGGAAAGTAGGAATAAGAGAAAATCTGATGGTGCGAGATCGTGTTAACTTCGTTCGTAATGGGAAATCGAACAAACTTTGTAGAATATTCTACGGAATGCAATACGGAATTGTAGATTTCATTATTATTGGAAACAAAGGTGGAATAAACTTGGAAGCAAGATTACTGATTATTAATTTTTTGGACTCTTCAATCTTTTAATTTCGCCCTCTCAAATCTTCATTGACTAAATAGGCCGAAACGGCATGATTATACATTTATTATTAATGTGTACAGTTCAAAGTATATCGAGTGCTTGACCCAGCAATAAATTAAAACATTTATTTTAAACTGGAAAAGGCAAGAGTCGATCGACCTCATTCGAGTCAATATAATAAGAGAAGTGCAGAGAATGAAGTGAACCGATTTGGACTGAATGTAAGGCTAACGTCGTAATCCATGCATGATGACAGGCAAGGCTGCCAACGTTGGCTCCAATTATTCACGTTAACGGCGACGTGAGCCGACGTTAAACAGCGCGATACAAACAAATATCAAAGGTCCACACGTCTTCGCGCCATACGCTTCAAGCGGAGCGCATCGGCCGGAATTTACGAGGCGGCCATTGTTTCGTGCGCGCGCGCGCGCGCAGGTCGCAGATTTGCCAGGGGATTCGAGATGCAACTCTGACAAGAAAACTCATGTCTTCTGGCAGCTTTCGCTGCCTGTTTCTGCGCGTGAATCGCGCCTAGCTTCTCGACAAGTCTGTTGTCTCAATCGAAGAAAGTTCTGATTATCCAGAATGGCTTATTCCGAGCCTGACGGAATTTAATTTTGGCCTGTTTCATCAGGTTAGGTGTATTTGACATTGTTCGTAATTTGACATTTTTCTTGCTAACATCCGAGTTTGCTTCTGACTTCGATTCGTTCCGAAGTGTTGTCTATCCCAAAGAAAGAGTATCTGTCCCTCCAATATATAATTTCACAAATTTATCTGAAAATATTCACAGACAGCAGTGTGAAATAGTGCAACCCCAAGCAGTTTTCATAGATTGTTTCCGAATATAATTTCTAATTATAAATCGAAACACGAGTATCGCCCTGGCGAAATATAGCTTCTGCAAAAACGAATCCGCGTACGTGGAACGATACATAACCCAATTTCGTACTCTGCGAGCAAGTGTTACAATAACTCTGTCCTGCAGGCTCGCCGCCCGAAAATTTCGAACTCTCGGACATCGTTCGTTGCGAAGTGTTGTCTGTCCGAAAGAAAGAGATAAGCAGATAGTACCTTTTTGAAAATATTCACGGACAACATTGTGAAATATTGCAATCCTAAGCAGCTTTCATACATTGTTTCCGAATATAATTTCTAATTATAAATCGAAACACGAGTATTGCCCTGGCGAAATATAGCTTCTCCAAAAACGAGTCCGCGTACTCGGAACGATACATAACCCAATTTCGTACCGTTAACTCTGTCCTGCAAGCTCGCCGCCCGAAAATTTCGAACTCTCGGACATCGTTCGTTGCGAAGTGTTGTCTATCCGAAAGAAAGAGACAAGCAGATAGTACCTACCTTTTTGAAAATATTCACGGACAACATTGTGAAATATTGCAATCCTAAGCAGCTTTCATACATTGTTTCCGAATATAATTTCTAATTATAAATCGAAACACGAGTATTGCCCTGGCGAAATATAGCTTCTCCAAAAACGAATCCGCGTACTCGGAACGATACATAACTCAATTTCGTACTGTTAACTCTGTCCTGCAAGCTCGCCGCCCGAAAATTTCGAACTCTCGAAATCGTTCGGTTGCGAAATCGGGAGCGGATCAATGAATCTCTCGCGGACGAGGAAGCCCGCGGGTCGAAAATCCCGAAATCGCCGACAGGCGTAGATGCCTCGAATGATGAATCGCGCATAAATAGGAAGTTCCGCGCACACATCGGTGGGAGTCACGTTCGGCTGGGCACACGTACGCCACACACGTTACAATGATTCGGATGACATAAGCGTTCGCGGCTATCCGCGTTTCAGAAGTGCTCATTTCTCATTCTCCTCAAGAGCACGGGAGCGAATGAGAGGGAGGAGAGGAATGAGGGAGGAATGAGGTGGAGGGGAGGGATGGAGGAGAGGCAGGAGAGGAGAGGAGCGTGCACACGAAGATCGAAGCTTCTTGGCGTACTTACATAAGCTCTGTGTTCCAAGCTGACGAGTAACTCGATACCGGCCGCACGTTAGTGTGCGAGCGTTTCTGTGTGTATATATAACGCGCGTAGGCACGTCACGAAAATGCTTCCATCGCGATGCTACCACAAAGTTGAGGAAGCGAGATCAACTCGGGAGTGAACGGGGAGGGAGTGGGAAAAAATGAGGAAGATATCCGACTTGCTTAGAATCGATATTTATCCGACGCGATTGAATTGAAGACCAATTTTATACAATACGTACTCTTTAATGTTTGTCGTATGCTGGCGTTTATAAATGTGTTTACGGGGTAATCTTTGGGATTTTTCCTTTTAATTCCCCCTTTCAAGTCTTGATTGACCAATCGGCCGAAAGGTATGTTTTCCATTTTACTGACGGTCTATTAGACGGCTTTTTATATTTTAGATTCCGGGGTAATTTTTCTTTAGTTTAAATTTTAACATTAGGGGGTAATGTACGTTTCAATTGCGGGGTAGAACATATCTAACGTCGCCATCTTTGTCCTTTCAGGGGAAAGCGGAAGTGGAGGGCAGCAGGCGAGGAATCTCGAAGAATGGGCAGGAAGAACGAGCGGCGTCGGAGAATAAATGGCCGTTTGATCGATTCGAGCCAGGTCGGTTTGTGTTCCTTGCCCGACGAGGGTAGCGGAGGTCGGAGATGATTCAGGCACGATTTATCGATCTCGTTAGAGAGCCGGGGTCGTTGATCCCGGGAAACTTTCGTTATGAATGAAACTTCGCCTGCTTGTTGCTAAAGTGCATAAGTTGGCAGAAAGGCGAAATTTGCCTAGCGCTTCGGCGTTCGGATTTCGAGAATTTACGTATCGTAAGAATTTACGGCTTGACTCCCAGAATCGGACGCTGCTCCGATAGCAAAAATTCTCCTCATACACAAAGAGTGTTTTGCGGCTCAATTTTCGGAACATAAAGAGCAGAATCCGACGATGAAAATTGCTTCGTACAAAATTGCTGGCAAAAACACGTTTCCTGAAATACTCTCTCTCCAGGATAACTCTACCAAGCTTAACCCCTTAACGTGCACGCTCGAGTTTATTCGAGCGCGCTAAACAGGCCAAACTGTGCGCACTCAAGATAATTCGAGCAACGCTGTATTTGACGCTGCTATGATTTTTGACGAATATAATCGTGAATCGAATATAACACTGAAAGCTAAGAAAAATAATCGCTTTTCCGATACTTATCATTTAGGTACATAGGATTGTCAGCTATAACACGTTATTATCTCAAAGAAACCGTTTGGGGTTTAAGGAGCTGAAGAAACTCCGCTACAAAATTATGAACCTGACAGGAAGTCTCAACATTTCCTGAAACGGTTCCATCGTGCCACCGTACTCGTCTAGGCTGCACGACTCTAAACGTCGGACAGATTACAGCAGGCCTCGCCGACACCGAGACTGCAAACGATCCAGAACGCAACAAGGTCCTCGGGATCGGAGACGCAGAACGAAACTGCTGAACGACCGAAAACCTGGCATCCTCTCGCCACTGTCATTTCTCCGCGCGAATTGTCCGACGCTTCGTATATTCGCCCATTATCGTTCGTTGCGCAATCTTCCACTGGCAAAGTCGAGTCTTCGGCGAGAAGACTGGGCCGGGGCAAGGAGCCGAAGAATGCGAGGACCTCACCATTGGCGAAAGGATGCTCCGCCCGTCATGCCCGATCGACGCTCTCGGCTATTCGACTCGTAATTGGTCGTCGCCGAGGATTTATTCCCGTTGTCGCCGCTGGCCGCAGCATTTCCGCCAACGAGGGTCGTCGCGCTTCAGAAATTGGACGCCAGTCAAGAGATCAGAGTGCCAGACAAGGTCGGGAGATGCTACGCCGCTGATGTCTGACATGTCTAGACGATGGTAAGCTTCGACGAATGATTATCATCGGGCCCTAAAATAATCCCGTTTCTCTCGCGCCGCGCTCTCCCGATCTTGGCCAATGAACGACCATCGTCCCAAAAATGGTGTAGCGGTCTGCGAGATCATTTTTCTCACTCTATCCGCGGCTAATTATCCTTAACACGTTCAGCGCCATGGGGGTCACCGGTGACCGGCGGGCTCATTGGAATTAAGGTGGAGTGGGGTAAAACCGACCCAGGAATTGTAAAGTTTACTTTTATACTGATGTATTTGTCTATGTATTTTACTGAAACCTGATCATCTTAGTGTTGTTTATTTGGCGCATGGTTTTTTCTTTAAGTTGCATTGATTTGGATTAAAAATGTCTTCCGAATGATCTTCTTTATATATGTCTTTATTTGCGTCCCTTTCAGGCTTGCAACTTATACACATTTACAAAAAAGCAACAAAGAGCAACGAACAAAAAATAAAAAAAGCAACAATCATCTCCAACGCCGTCACACTCTCCTCAGGCTCTTCTTGGGCTTCCACATCCCCTCTGCCTGCATTTCTTCCTTTGCTTCCTTTGAATGATCTTCTTAATAAATGAAAAAACAGTGCTGCTAGGGCGGACTTGCCCGGAACTGGGACAAAACCGCCCAACCTGTTTAAAAATGATTGACTCTTATATCCTTATATTATGGGGCAAAAGTGGATTTCTTATTAATAATACGAACTTTATCGAACGAGTTAAACCGGGGAATCACAGAATACATGGCAGCCACCCATGTCGAATACTATCCGAACCGTTGAATACTAACCGAAGAAAGATTTCTACCTTACAGTTGGTTACAGATGGCCCTCCTATAACACGGCTTCGCTATAACACGATTCATAAATTGTGAAAACCTTCCTACGAACACGGCATCCTATAACACGATTTCCCTCTAATACGATAAGAAAATAGCGAAAACCTTACTACGACACTGTACTTCAAGAGTCTGCGTCGAGCCGCAATCTCTTTAAGGCCTAATTTCGTCTTTAAGACTCATTTTTGGAAAGTCAAGTTTCTGTCCCAAGCTATGTTTGCTTAAAGATAAAAAAAAAACAACGTTTGAGTAAATATTTATTTCTTCAGCAGTAAAGATATGTCTTGGATCATCTTTTAAACGCAGAAGAAGTATCGCATATTGGAAAACGTCTTAATTCAAATGAAGCAACAGTCAGGGTTAATATTCTCGTTCTTTCCTTCGTTTTGTGTTATACGTACATTTATATTTTTATTAAAAATTAAGTTTCCTATACGGGAACACGACGAAAAGTCTGCTTTTTATCAGATTTTGGAACGTAACCCCCGTCTTTATACTAACTCCTCGATCTCATACGAACACGGTCTCACCCAACACGGCGTTCTCTGGGCCCAGTGCGGATTTCCACCCGTGTACGGATTTACCCCACTGCACCTTATCGTTAAAGTAAAATCAGGGTGGCATCCAACGTGTTAAATTCGATTCTCGGGACTGTTCCAGATCCCGAGTGCCCACCTCTCGATGACCGGGCGAGCCAACCGCCATCAACCGATGCCATCTTCTAGCGTCCGACGTCCGCGCGCCGGGCCAGAAAAAGAGAGCAAAATCCGCTCGGGCACTCGTAGGCACACGCGCCTGCATTCTCAGAATGCGTATATGAATGAATGCCCTCTCTGTCCCCCGTTCGTTCGCCGCCGAGGAAGCCGGGAGTTCTCCCCTCTTGGGCGGGACGTAGGAACATGGGGCCCTCAGAAAAGGGAGAAGAAGAAGGGGGGGGGGGGTTGGTGGTGCTGGTAGCAGAGGAAATCTGTGCTGCCAGGAAGGTCGACGAGGAGGAGGAATCCGAAGAAGAGCGGAGCGGATTGTTCTTTTTCGCCTCCTCCTGCTTGTTTTTTTTTCTCTTGCTTTCCTCTCCCTTCCCGCGTCGCCGACGAGGCGGGCCCCCTTTTCTCGCGATGCCCATATGCGGACCCCGACCGTAACCCGTCGCCCTCGCGGCCTGTCAGATTTGACGTGGTCTTCTCCTAAAAGCGGTTTCCAGGGGGCCCCCGTGCGAGCCCGCCTTTTTTGTTCGCCCGAAAATGGCTCGGGACGAGGCAGCATGGCCGACCGGGACCCTCTTTTCGACTATCTGCCCCCCCCCCATCCCCTTTTCTCTGGGACCCCTCGCGAGGATGCTGGATGCTGAGGGGCGGGTGAGGGGCGCGTTCGAAATGTGGGATGAATGGAGTGCGGACGATTCGGCTGGGTTGGATGGTATTTTTGAGGAAATGGGGAGGGGAGTGGATCTGTGTTCAATGTAACAGAGTTTGCTGGTATGGGGTGTTCTGAGATGTTTTTCGGTTTTTTTAAAAGCATTTGCAACGATTTTGTTCATTTTCGTATGATAGGATGATTATAGTCGCTGGCTTGGTATCGGCAGCCGACGGAAGATAGGTAGTTCTTAGAATGTTCGGCAGAGATGCACTGTTTACCGGGTTAGGTGGAAGGCGCAAGGTGGTGGATGAGAAATCGTCTAGCGGATGACGTCACGCGTTTTCCGTATACAAGAGCGGCAGACGGGACCGCCGGCTATTTCAGGATGACGCGGCATGCGACGTCAACGTAGACGTCAGGCATATCTTGCGCGGAGCCGAACATCTCAGTCGAGCTACGAAATTACACCCCTAACTTCGATCCCAACGAGACAACCGTTTTCGGAAAACATAATCTCCAACTTGTTCCCGAGTACCGTCACATCTAGAGTACTTGCGAAAAAAGGAAGCTGGATTTGCTTCCATGTCGAACTACGGTAACACACTGGCCCAATTTCGACTTGTCTCTCTTCCAAATCCTATCATCCCATAGCTGTAGTCATCATTTTCGCAAAACTTAATTTCCAACTCGCTCGTGCGTAGACTTACAGTTAAATTACCTGAAAGAAAGGAAGCTGACTTTGCCAAACTATCGTAACGCCCTGGTCCAATTTTGACTCGTCCCTCTTTCAAATCTTATCATTCCAGAGCTGTAATAAGCTGTTCTGAACGGCGTACATCTCGAAGAACGCGAAAAGAAGAGCAGAGGCCGCCTAGAATGGGAAGGTCGGATGTTCGACCTTTTTTTTCGCGGATGTTGCCTCGCGTATGACAACGACGAGGAGGACCGCGACGTCATCGTCGTCAGGCAAATCTTATAAGAACCTAAACATTTCAGTCAAGCTACGAAATGGCAACCATTTTCGCAGAAGTTATTTTCCAAGGTACTCACACGTCCTTCGCACGTAAATTACTTGAAAAAAAGGAAACTGACTTTGCCGAACTGCCGTAATGCCCTGGCCCAATTTTGACTTGTACCTCTTCCAAATCCTATCATTCCAGGACTGTGATAAGCTATCCTGAACGGCGTACATCTCGAAGAACGCGAAAAAAAGAGTAGAGGTCGCCTAGAATGGGAAAGTCGGACGTTCGACCTTTTTTTTCGCGGATGTTGCCTCGCGTATGACAACGACGAGGAGGACCGCGACGACGACGACGACGACGACGACGACGACGACACGGTGACGAGATGGGTTCTCTGGTTTCAGACACGGTGAGCGCGTTACCCAGACACCGTGCACGCTGTAACCGTAAACCTGGGCACCGGTTCCCTTCGCCCGGCACTACTCGCCGCTATTTCGGGGACAGCGTTACACTACGGGTGCAATTTTAACGAGTTGGCCCCCCCTCCGTCCGCCTTTCGGTCACGTCGCACGCGGCCAGTGCGTACGGACGCATGCGACCGCGTCCGAGCGAATTTCGCCCGAAGGACCGCAAGCGTCGGTCATTGTTACGTCTCGCCTGTTTATGTACGATCGGCCTTTTACGATCGACGTTGAGAAGCACCGATGGTACGATTTCTAAGTGAAACGGGGGCAGAGTGAGTGCTTTCGCAGATTTACGGAGTGTTGAGGTAGGCAATGGCGCTCAGGATGTAGTTTGTTCGCTTTTTTGAGCGGTTTTTTAAGACGGGTTGCTGGGATGATTGATACTGAGGAAAGTTGGATTTATGACTCTATTAGGGTGGTTTGGAATTTTGAGGGGGGTGATACGTCAGCTTTGACGCGACAAACATTTTGGAGGGGTGGTTTTGAGGGTATTGTCGAGTTAATCGTTTTTGGTCTGCCGCTGCTGACACTTAATTTCTTGGGATTACTCTAGAGCATTCCGGAGAATTGTAATTCAGCGTGCACTGACCACTCTAGTTTTACGGTGGGACACGGTAAAAGCATTTCCAAAAAGCCTCGGCAAGATTCACGCCAGCCGTAATATTAGAAAGACTCTCCTCACACATGCTGCTTAATCGTTATTCTTATACGACTTTTATCAAGATTAGCAGTAGTAGCCTTGATGTTAAATACAGACCCTACAGTGTCTTAATTTATCATCCCTAACCGTATGATTTCTGTGACTTCAGTAGTACAGATTTAGCATTCCTTTCTACCCTATTGGTAGGTATCATGTGCATGTCTTATACACAGTTAACTCAATTGGGACTTATCGTGTGCACGCCTTATTTTTACGCACAGTTCTCTTTGAGTTTTCAACTCGTGGACGGCGGGAGGCGCGGCAAAATCTGTGATTTTCGGCAAAACGTCGCGAAGATTGACGCTTATTAGTTTAAAACATTAGGAGCCCTGAATTGGGATTTATCGTGTGCATACCTTATCTTTGTACCCAGTTCACTTTGAATTTCCAACCCGACGACGGCGGGAGGCGCGGCAAAATCTGCGATTTTCGGAAAAGCGTAGCGAAGATTGACTCTTATTAGGTTAGAAGATTAGAAGCCCTCAATTAGGATTTATCGTACCTATTCGCATTCGTTATCTTTACGCACACTTCACTTTGAATTTCCAACGCGACGATGGCGGGAGGCGCGGCAAAATCTGCGATTTTCGGAAAAGCGTCGCGAAGATTGACGCTTATTAGGTTAGAACATTAGGAGCCGCAGAGAGCAATTACTCCACGGCTGGCCGATGCTGCTCACCGCAGGTATAAAGCATTATGTGCGCGGAATGGCCGGCCGGGGTAAAATTCGTGACTCATCCCCGGCGCTGGGAGACAGCGAGGTCTTCGACTTTGATGGAAGTCGATCGGCACCGGGGCCGGGAGACATCGACTTTGATGGAAATCGATCGCGATCGGCTCTTGCGGCCGGTAGCGTGGGTTACCGGATGCGGCCTGTCCACGCTCGAAGCGCACGATATGCAAACTCTATCGGAAAGTTCCCTCCTCCGCGCCGTCCGCTCGTCGCAAAATCTCGGCGCCGATTCGAAATTCATTCCCAGCGCACGGCATTACTCGATAGAGATGAGAAAATTATTTAAAGTTGGAATTTAGTGCTCATTCTGTGTTCAAGTAATTTGCTTTCTGGAAGCTTGAGTTACTGATCAGAGCAAAAGATTTTAAGTTCGAATTTTATGTTCATCTGTGTTCAATTAAATTGCTTTCTAGAAGCTTGAGCTACTGATCAGTACAAACGATTTTAAGTTGGGATTTTACTGTTCGTTTTGCGCTCAAGTAATTTGCTTTCCAGAAGCTTGAGTTACCGATCAGTGCAAACGATTTTAAGGTAGAATTTGATGTTTATTTGTGTTCAATTAATTCGCTTTCTACAAGTTTGAGTTGCTGATCAGTGCAAACGATTTTAAGTTGGAATTTACTGTTCGTTTTGTGCACAGTTAATTTGCTTTACGGAAGCTTGAGTTACTGATCAGTGGATCTTGCTTCAGGTTCGAACATAGGAGTGGTTTGAGAAGTTAGTGCTGAAAGAAGAATTCTTATCGATCTAATCAATTCTTATTACGGAAACTGGTAAACATGTACAATTTAACAAGAACCGAAGCTCCTCGTACGCGTAACTTGCGAGTAAGAAGTCGAGTCAGAGAGGCGCCATGCCGAAAGTTCGAAGGGCCGTGCTGCTCTTCAGGGCAGGAGAGAGTAAGAAGCAGCTGGGGAAGGAGAGGAGCGAAAGAGAGCCACCCTCTTTGTCACCGCTTGGTCCCCCGCTTTTCAGAAAGGGTCAATATTGGCCCAGCCACCCCCCTCCAGCCCCCAGCCCTTGGCCAGGGCCAGACTCCGCTGGCACCGAGTGCCCACCCTCGCCCTCACCCTCCGTTACGCCCCCTCGACATTCGCCCCCCCCTTCTCCCCCAGCTGTCCTCTCCACATCCGGGAAGTGTCCCTTCCAAAGATTCCGCCTTCCGTGTCCATTTCGGCTAATGTCCTCTTTTCCGTCTGCGGTTTTCCGCTTTTACATGATTTTCCCTCTCTGCCGCCGCAGGATGGGATCCTGTTATTTGACCAAGGACAACTGTTGTGGGGAGGAAAGAATTCGAACGATCTGTGAAGCAATTGCTTTGGTCTTCGATGTCTTTCCTCGTCGGCTTAGAGAATATATTTGTCGAAGATTGGCCGAAATAATTAAGGGGTATATTTTATTTTTATTTGATTATAGTAGATGGATTGAAATGTAGTGTTATGTCGTGAAATGTACTGTGAAGCAATTGCTTTGGTCTTTGATATCTTTCTTCGTCAGCTTAGACAATAGATCTGTCGAAGATTGGCCGAAATAATTAAGGGGTATATTTTATTTTTATTTGATTACAGTAGATGGATTGAAATGTAGCGTTACGTCGTTTGGTAGGTATTTGTGTGGGATAGAACAGAAACATTTCTGCTTGGCAACGATGAACAAAGCGAGAGGTATAGGTTGCAAAACAAGAAATTGGACCTGCCGAAAAGTCTCCTACGGCGAAGTCGTAAAAAATGTCGGGAATGTTATCGGGCTGTTTATACTGGATCGAGTCAACTTCAATGTCTTATTTCACATCGGACCGCGTCATCGAGTCAGTTTCTCGCGTTTCATCGCACCGCCCCCCCCCCCCCCCCCCCCCCGTCCATGCAATCGTAAAACAAAGAGTGCCACGGTAAGTTCGATCCGTGGAAATCTTCGGTATATATAATACAAGAGCGTAACACACGCATACTCCATCGTCGTGGCAGTTGACGTCGATAAAGCGTCACAGCAAACAAACGCGCCGCGAAATTAATCGAGTCTAGTCTAAACATCCTTTCGCGTCCATACCGATAAACGAAGGGCCATTGGCCTTTCCATATGGTTAATGCGGAATTTTTGCCTCTAACCAGTTCTGCGTCACGTCTACGCAATGCAGTTAGGCATTGACATTGATATCATCTTCTTATTATATCTATCCTATCCCTCGGTAATAGAAGATAAACGAGCATACTGTTAGAACAAGTTCTGTCAATAGCCCCTATGGGATTCTCCTGGCTAAATTCGACATAATCGAGCGGGGGCTTCGAACTCAATTACATACGGTGTCAGAAATGTAGACAAAAAGTAGGTATACATGTTAATAGAGGCTCGAAGAATTGGAGATTAATTTCGTAGGTGTGAATATTTATTTTTATGAATATTTTCGCGAATGACGTTTGGCGAGGTTTCGAATGTTGCGTGGGATTCTGTTAGGCGGGTAATGCAGGGACACCCTGTATATGGCGTCGTTCTCGAGGGAGGAAGAGGAACGATAGGAACGATGGGGTGCCGGGGGCCAGTAATGGCTTCGTCGTTGTTCTCAGTGTCAACAAAACATTGCTAATGTACCCACCCTAATGCAGACTCACCCCTCATCCGCGCTACCCATTCTCATTGGACGAATCGAGCCGACGTCGGCGGGAAAAGGGATCACTCGAGACACGGAGGACGCTTCCCACCGTTTTCGGAAACCCTCCCCCGAGCCACCCTTAACATTCCCCATGAAGACTGCCAATGATACAGTTTCTTATGCCAGCCCTCTTGTCATGTCTTAATTCAAAGTGAAAAACTATGAATATTCTTCTTTACCTGAGACCATTAACCCATTTTCGTATCTCACCCCCAATAATTCTCAAATCAGCTCCTAATATTAATTCGATATTTTACGCTTTCGCGGCTATTATTATTGAAAGTATAGACTTCCGGATGGTCGCCGCGTTTGGGATCAGCTGCTTGCCGACGTTTCGCAACCGTTACAGTTTGCATCATCAGGGCAGGTTGCTCCGATACTGCTAAATTAGCTGCCACGATCCCCATTTGGGGATTTCGGAATTTATATAGGTAATAATACTATTACACAACCTTTTATGCATATATACAACTTATCCAGCGAAAACATAAAATTAAAAATTTGGCAGTTGATGGGTTAATAATTGTTATCTCAGCTTTATACTTTCTTATACTAATCCTTACGAGACTAAGTATCAATTATCTCAGCCGACCTGAACAAAAAAAAGAATGAACGTAACACTTCGTCAGCCAAGACCGTTTAACCCATTTTCATATCTCTTACCCCAAAGTCGTCCCAGCGAAGTGCTGAGAACCTGAAGCCAGGTGACAGAACTTTCCGGCGCATATTTATCGTTTCGCTATCTCTTTCTCTCGCGACGCCGAGGTCCGCGGAGAGGAAACATTAAAGTCGGCGAACGACAGGCCGAAGGATCCTCCTCGGGGCCACTCTTCCGGCACTATTTATTCTGGGCGTCGTAAACGTTCGCCGTTTCGTTCTCGTAACCCTTCGTTGCCGGCGCCGGAACGAGAACGCGGAGTTATTACGTGGCGTTCGGGCTTTTCGAGGATTAACGCGCGGCCAAGTCGAGCTGGAGAGAGAAGGTGAGAGACACAGAGTGAAGGAGAAAGTGGGAGAGAGAGAGAGAGAGAGAGAGAGGGAGAGCTGCGACCCGCAATAATAACAGAAGAGTGCCTCGAATTTTCTCGAGCCTCGTTGCGGCCGCGTAGGAAAACAGCGAGCGACACGTTTCGTGGAGAGTTTCGTTTATTTTACGAACGATGAAACGGGTACTCCGCATGAAATTATGCCTTTCGTAGGGCGGAGACTGTTAATAGAGTCGATGTGAATTTCGTTCGATACTTTGCGCGCGCTTTCGTAGGTGTGTGGTTCTGATGGGATGTCGGTACGGTAATTGTGAAAGTATCTGAGCTAATAAGAATATATGGAAAGGCACGTAAAGACAATGTTTTTCTGTTAAAGTTCATTGAAATTCAGTAGGCGAAAGTTCAACATTGACCGAATACGCCGAAAACTTGATATTCTACATCTACACTGACGGTCAATAACCAGTTAATTTTACATACAGAAGATAATATGAAATTCTACTGTTATTTCGCGTTCATACATCTCATAGTTTGAATAAATTTGATCCAGGTGGAAGTTAAAATCTTACATTTAACAGTCAACAATGATATATTCAAAAAATGAAATGTACTGTAGTCAAATGTAATTTCAGAAAGAATAAGGTGATTTGAGCAGAGGAAATAGTTATATTCTCCGAAGGTACATACATCTCATGGTAAAAATTAATTTGATCAGAACAGACAAATCCTACATTTAATAGTGAACAAAGACGTGTTCAAAAAATGAAATGTACTATAGTAAAGTATAATTTCGAAAAGAATTAGATTCGACTGGAGGATATTGTATTCTCCGAAGGTACATGCGTCTCATGATAAAAATTAATTTGATCACGACAGACAAATCCTACGTTTAATACTGAACAAAGACGTGTTCAAAAAATGAAATGTACTATAGTAAAGTATAATTTCGAAAAGAATTAGATTCGACTGGAGGATATTGTATTCTCCGAAGGTACATGCGTCTCATGATAAGAATTAATTTGATCACGACAGACAAATCCTACATTTAATAGTGAGCGAAGATGTATTCGAAAAATGAAATGTACCGTAGCCAAATGTAATTTCGAAAAGAATAAGATTCGACCGAAGCAAATTGTATTCTCCGAATGAGTAGGAAGTGAATCGTCGAGGGTGGATTAATATCTGCGCCCTAGGTGGTTCCTTCGCGGCTGGCCAGCGAACGGCGTGCAAGAAATAAAGAGCATGCGCGATGAGTCAGGCTCGGGCGATGAGGGAGGAGGGGGCGAAATAAAAGTCTGGGTAGGAAGAGGCGCGCGCATCGATAAGAGGACGAAGAAGGAGCGCAATCGCGCGAATGTTTACGAATCCGGCCGCCGCTGAGGTCAGATAATGTCCGTACCCCCCTTGGCAAACTGCATCCGTCGCAATTTGAGAAATGCACCCGCTACCGCGAACTCAATGACGGGACACCGATCATCCTAACACACGTGCTGATGACTGTAAAGCTGTCCTGTCGGAGATTCGCGGAACAAAAAATTAGCTGCTAATTTTATCCTGCGTCCACTCTAACGAGATAGAGACAATGTTTAACTTTGATAGTCTTTCTTTATCACTGATAAATGATTTGGGTCTGAATTATTTTTGACATTCGTTTTCTTCAGATGGTATTCGGTAGAGTAGTATCTTGGTTTTGGTGTAGTATTAGAATTATACAGTAGAGCAAATCGATAATGAAACAAGTCCGGTAAG
The DNA here is from genome assembly GCA_914767735.1 of Anoplius nigerrimus. Taxonomy (NCBI): domain Eukaryota; kingdom Metazoa; phylum Arthropoda; class Insecta; order Hymenoptera; family Pompilidae; genus Anoplius; species Anoplius nigerrimus. The sequence goes on from OU612086.1 coordinate 2,814,727, forward strand.
AAAGAAGAGCGACTGAATTCAATCTGGGAATTTTTCGTGTTTCGGTGTCAAATGTTCGTCGCGCTCGCATCCAAAGGCCGGAGGAACAACAGAACTGGCGCGTTCTCGGTAGGGTGTTCGGTGACCGAGGAACGTGCAGGAAGCAAGAATTGCCGGCGCAATCGCGACGATAAAGCCCGAAAGATGCTGATCGAGAGATTCGAGACGGCGCCGTCTCTTATCTATTTTCTGCGGCACTGGCGAATCTTCCCCCTCTCCGGCTCGCCACCGGACAACTCCCCACTTTTTCTGCTTATGGGCACGTTTCACTTATCACTCACTTAGGTACGAGTTTCTCTGAGTTTCTCTCGACAGACCCTGACACACGACTCTCATTAGGTCATTCCTGTCCCTCCTTCTTTCGCGAACCGAAAAATAAATCTTCATTTCGGATTTTACAACAACTAAACGCACTACCGTGTACAATATTTCATGTTTGAATAGGCACAGTCTGCAAAAACAGACTACGAGAAAAACTTTGAACTCGACCTTATGAAAATTTATGCTTTGACCTCTCGGCCTAATCGGTCAATATTAACTTACGGGGGGCGGGTTTGAAATTTTTTTTACGGACTCATCAGTAGGGTTATGTCAGCGGATTCTGCCCCAGATGACAATATAGGTCGCGTTCAGATATCCTAAATACAGGATTATTGTATTGCGTTCTCAAAACCCATTACTTATGAAAATCGTTTTTGTCTCTACCATGTTTATCGTAGATGCAGATATCAATAGGGTTATGTCAGCGGATTTTGACCTAGATGCCAATATTGTGGCCCGAGTTCAGATATCCTAAATACAGGATTATCGTATTCCGTTCTCAAAGCCCATTACTCATGAAAATTGTTTTTGTTTCTACCGTGTTCGTCGTAGATGCAGATATCGCGTATGTGACGCGTGGTAGGAGTGAACGGTCGAGGGTGTATTAGGATGGAGGGGACAAGCGTTAAATCGGGTAGATAAGGAGTCCCGGGGGAGGACAGAAGCGTGAAAGCGTTTTTTGCAGGCAACAAACGCCCACGAGACGCCCCATTCTCGGGGTAGGGGGGCGGAGGAGGAGGAGGTGGAGGAGGAGGAGGAGGAGGAGGCGGAGGAGGAGGGGAGAAGGGAGGACTGGCTACCGTCGACGTCGCCGCCACTGTGGCCAACAACTCGGCTTAATTTATGTCAGCGCGAGACACTAAATTATTCCCCGCCGCAGCAACGGAATCCATCTGCGAATCGTGAGCCGATAAAGAGCCCACTTCGAGATTCCACTCAGCGAGGGCGGGTAACCGTTTAGCTCTGTAGTCGTCGGGAATTTTCCGTTTTCCTTCGTAGCGTGTAAATCATCGTGAAATTTCACTGCGCGAGGTGAGAGAACTAGTTCGCTATGGAGACGATCGACAATTTTCCGGGCGCTGACTCTGTTGAATTATGTCGATTTCGATGGCTCGGGACGTTTCTGACTTTGTTTTGAGATCTTTAGCCACTGAACATGAGTGGAAAATGTTTGTTCTCCGACTGTAATGCACAGGTTCTTGACCCGTTCAGATCTTTCGTAATATTTAATTGTGGAAGTTGGCAGATATGTAAGTGGTATATATGTTACGGTAAATATGATCAATATGTTATGTATAATAGGCGATTATTATTGGAGTTACTCGATAGAGTCCTTCCTGCGTTCAAGAGAAATTCTATTACAATTCGGTAGCAAGACCCTATAACTCTCTTTGGCGCTTACCACAAAAGAGATTTATTTAAATCACGCATTTATCTAAATCTTCCTCATCACTCTCTTTTCACGAACAATGAAAAATGCGGACAGTAAATATTACCACAATTACACGTAACCATTAAAATTTGGTAAATCCAATGAACTCTTGAATATTTAGGTATCAAATTGTCCTGTAATTATACACTAACCGCCTGTTTACTCACATTTACCGTACCATATGCGATTCGGTAACTTCAGTGTAAAAAATTGAACATAGACACGACTCCGTCTCCGGAGTACACGCAATTATCGTCGAACTCGATATGCGACGGGGGGGTGAACTCGCCAGATAAAGAGTGACAGAGAAAGAGAGAGAGAGAGAGAGAGAGAGAGAGATAGCGGGGTAGGGGTGAGACGGGGTATAAAGGATGGGAAGAACGCTTTGTGGGATTTCGTGTAATTAATATGCCGCGAATGATGCCCGGGTCGCCAATAGACGAGAGGCTCGATACCCCCAAAGCCATCGGATAGGACTATCGGCGGAGTTCAGCGCCGTTCCGTCTGTCCATCTGTCCGTGTCCCTGACCTCCTACGACCATGGGAATACACAGAAGCCATAAGAAATTCGATACGTTCCCCGTGGCGTGACGCGGTGCACTGCCGCGGTGGTGCTTCCCACTTCCTCCCTCGCCGAATTATACCTTTTTTTTTTTTTTTTTAGCCAGAAGACGCCAATTGGCGATGGCTGCCCGACAAGCGCGCTTTTTTGCGGACAGGTAAAAAGCGTAGGGAGAAAGATGTCTGGCTCTTACTTGCGTTCAGTCATTTTCCATAGTTCGACTGTAGGTATACTTTCGCTAGGTCAGTGGAATGTAACTTTTTACTAAAGGGGATTTGTTGTTATTTTATAGGACTTTCAGAGGTGATGCGTGGAACCTTACTTGGAGTATGGGTACTTTCGTTAGGCCAGTGGAATGTAATTTTTTACTAAAGGGGATTTGTTGTTATTTTATAGGACTTTCAGAGGTGATGCGTGGAACCTTACTTGGAGTATGGGTACTTTCGTTAGGCCAGTGGAATGTAATTTTTTACTAAAACGGATTCATTGTTATTTTTAGGACTTTCAGAGGTAATGCGTGGAACCTTCGAGTATATGCACTTTCGTTAGGTCAGTGAAATGTAACTTTTCACTAAAACGGATTCATTGTTATTTCCAGAACTTTCAGAGGAAATGCGTGGAACCTTGAACTATAGATGCTTTCGGTTGAAGTCAGTGGAATGTGACGTTTTACCGAAACGAGTTCATTGTAACTTTTAAAACTTTCAAAGGTAAAGCATGAAACCTTACTTGGACTATAATGTACTTTCGTAGAAATTAGTGGAATGTAACTTTTTACCGAAACGAATTCATCATAATTTTTCGGACTTTCAGAGGAAATGCGTGGAAAACGACTGTACGTTTCAATGAGGTCACATGAGGTCCTCTCGGTCGAGCATCGAAGGAACGTTCGCATGGCGCCTAGCCGGTGCCGAAAAAGGTGGAAAAAGCTCGGAGAGAAAGGCGAGGTAGACGGGGCACGCATGCGCCCAAAACAAATGGTCGACGTGGGAGGGAGCCTCGGCGGCGTCTTCGGGCGTCTCTGGGCGTCTCTGGGCGTCGTCAGACGTGGGAAGGCATCGTCGGACGAGCGGCTAGCTACTCGAACGCGGGTTAGGACGTACTCAGGCGTCGACGTTACGTATGTGTCGGACCCCCGAGCATGCTCGGCCGTTTCTAAAATCGGATGTAGAGCAACGACCTTCCAAAACAACACGAAACTCCTGCAGTCAGCCTCTCCCGTCCGCTCTCCCCACTCTTCGTCTACGTTCGTCTCGCTCCCACCGTCTATCTTCCTCTGTGTCTGTCTCACTCTGCCTCCCTCCACTTTCAGCCTCAGCTGGCGGTCCCGAAATTCCACGGATTCCATCTTGATTACCATCGATCGACACTCGGCCGGGACGCGAGAAATCAGATATGCGACGTCGAAACGTCAAAGAGACACTTTCCGGCAACACCTGTCAAAGCTGGTGAGGTCTAAGTGCGATATGTGCAGACTGAGGTGAGGATGAACGGGGTTGAGTTTGGGGGTCATAGGGTTCTTGATATGAATTCTTTCTCGAATTTTGCTTCAATGAACCTTTTAGATCGCGTTTTTTAACGTAGTCGGAAGAGATTCTCTTAGTTGAGAATTTGTTGGTAGCGAAAGAGGCGATAGTATTATTGACACTGTTTTATTCCACCACTGAAGTGAGTTCGACCTAAGTTTAGATGGTCACAGTACCACTTCGAACAAAGGAGTATTTTTTAAACCCTAGTAAACATTTAATGCCTACGTTTCCACAGTACTTATATCACAAGTTGAAATATATTTTCGGTCTTGCCGTTCACACTTTCCCTATCAAAGCTGGTGAGGTCTAAGTGCGATATGTGCAGACTGAGGTGATGATGAACGGGGTTGAGTTTCGGGGTCATAGGGTTCTTGATATGAATTCTTTCTCGAATTTTGCTTCAATGAACCCTTTTGACCGCGTTTTTGAACGTAGTCGGAAGAGATTCTCTTAGTTGAGAATTTGTTGGTAGCGAAAGAGGCGATAGTATTATTGACATTTTTTTATACCACCACTGAAGGGAGTTCGACCTAAGTTTAGATGGTCACAGTACCACTTCGATCAAGGGAATATTTTTTAAACCCTAGTAAACATTTAATGCCTATATTTTCACAGGTGAACGGAAGAAGGACCCTACTAAACATTTGACGTCTATATTTTCACGGTATAATCGCAAGTTGAAAATATTTTCGATCTTGCCGGTTCACACTTTCCCATCGAAACAAGCTTAACCTGGCAAACTTCAACAAACTTAGCCATATTTTGAAGTTCACCGATGACACTTTCTCGTCGACGAGCGTCCCCGTCAATAACGGTAGCGCCATAAGCGGCAAACCGCGGACAGTAAAGGTAATGGTTATCAAATTGTGACTCACCTATGCTCGGCGGCGCGATCCCTTTGTCGTCGATTCTTAAACCAATTGCTCACTTGCGTGGTGGTCAGCCCCGTGCTTTCGGCGAGCTCGCGCTTCTCGCGCGGCGACGGATACGGATTGGTCGCGTACCATTCCCTCAGCACGCTCCTGGACTTCTCTTTGAAGCAGTAGGACGTCTCCTCGCCGTCCCAAATGGTGCGCGGCAGCGGAAACTTGCGCCTGACGCGGTACTTGCCTGGAAATCCGCCCAATTTCCGGTCAGTCCCGGGCCAATGCGGCCGGCCGCCATATTTGGCGAACGGTGAAGGTCGAACGATCGAAACTCGGACAAAACTCTCAGTACCGCAGTAGACGTACGTTTAAGGCTAGATTTACCGATCATGCGCAAATTCTTACTTAACTTGATAAAAGTTATAGTCATTAGCAAAAAGGAATGAATCCTGTATTTATTTCAGGCGCAAAAATTTGAAATGATATAATGTTCGCGAACGGAAGTCAATTCAGGCTCGGTAAATCCAGTGTTATATGGACCGTTTATTTTGAAAGTGGTGTAAGTTCTTTTAAAAATTAAAACCAAGTATCACGTTAATCATAAAGTATATGATATCTAATTTTTCTTGAATTGATTGAAAATCACGTATGCTCAGACGTCTCGTTTAATTACGTTCAACCGATCAGGATAGTCTAAACAGAGACGTAACGTTGCGGGGCAATAATTCAGTGTACTGTAAGTATTATCTTCCTAGCAGTGCGCCGCAATTGAAATTAGAACCACTCGCACTCGCAGTTAATAAACGCAGCTTACGCTGGCCCAGATTCCGCGGTGAAACAATGACGGGATCAACATTTGTCATTTCACCGACTTTATCCTAACCCATTCCACCCCCGAGCCTCTTCCTTCGTTCATTGTTTACGATTTGGCACTATGATGAAATCGTGAGCGGCGAGACCGTTGGCATTGGCAGAGCCGTAGAATCGAGTTTACTTTTAGAACGAGACTGCTGGCTGTTGACCGACATTAAAAAAAATTCTCGGTCAGGCCTTCTCACGACTCAACTACGTTTCCTATAATCTTTACCTACGACCGTGTATATTAAGAGGGTGTTACGTTAGATTGAATACGCATATTGATAATATTCATATAAACAGTAACGATTTTATATAGATATATAGATATATGTATATACTTCGCGTAGGTAATGTTATCATGTTATTGCACATTCGATTATGCGTGTTCGATAAAGGTCGACTCTAAATCCGTCGGTGATATCAATTTTAAAGAATGTAACTTGCGATGTTGAAAAAGAAAAATAGGTGGAGGTTATAAACGTTAGATTATTATATAGTATATAGTATATAGTAGTACACTATATATACCAAACTAACGTTAATATCAGCCCATGCCCCTTCAGCATCCGCGTATATAAATTAAAATTCCTATCGCCGACCTATCTTAATTCCAGCCCCAAAATCCAGTGCAACCCAGCGCTCGTCTATAGGGTGTATATTTTTATTCTGGCCGGAGCGTCGATTCGGTTTACTTCGGTGGACTCGCAGTGCTTCAAAAAGTCAGCCGAGCCTCGATATTAGCATATCGCGACGAAAATATTCTCCCTCGAGAATAGCGCAGCATAAATAAACTCGTTAGCGGTCCGGCAACCGGAATGCGACTATTTCGCGAGGATCGCCGCGGTTAATTCCCGTGGAAACTATGGCGCGAATTTGCCGACTACGAGCGTTAACGAACTCGCACGACGACGGGCTGCCACTTTCTGATAAAGAGGGCGCGTGTTCCCGGCGTGCGGACAGCCTAACGTTCCAGATGCGATAACGTGGGGGGGCGTCAATTAATTTTCTATAATGTGCCGCGAACAGTGTCGAACGATAATAATAATTTCCGTCGATTCGGAACGAAGCAGAAATGTACGGAGTTGGGAAAAAGTTGGAGCGGAATTGTCGAAATTTTTTGGAAATGTAATGGAACGGATTTGTGCAGCAGTGTGAGAGGAAAATTCTTTTTAATCTTTGCACGTTTGATGGATTGGGATAGAGTTTTGCAAATATGAATGTCATTTAAATTCTGTCGCGGAAAGAAAGAGAGGCGATGACGAAGAGATTGGGAAAAGCGGTTGTGAGATGAAGACGTGTCGGAATTTTGTAAAATATATTGAGTTATGTAAGTATGTGGCAGGTTTGTAACGTTGATTGATCGAAACTTTGAGTTACGCGGAGCGTGCGTGGGATATGTTTTGAAATTTCGTTAAATATCGAGACGTCATCCGTCGGGGGGGGGGGTGAAAAATGGCGGTGTCAAACTGTGCGTACGATGGAAGAAAAAGTGGCGAACGTCGGGTGGGGGTGAAAAATTCAATCTGGCGCGAGCGGCGAATAATCGATACCGACGGAAACTGGCATGTCGTTTGAATCCGTTTATGGCGTGAAACGAGCATACGACTGAAATACGACGAAAGCGTTCCATTCTACCAATATTTCCCGCTCTTTTCCCCCGCATATCCGCGTATAACGAAAATCCATTCTCAAATCTCAAATTTACCATCAGAACAGAACGTGATTAACATCTTCCCGTTAAATAATTCAGCCGTTCCACTTTGAAAGCAGTATTACCAATTTGCTTCCTGGAAGCGAGCGATATAAAAATGTTACTCTTGACGAACAATCGACTCATTTCGAAAATGTGAATTATACCTCTTTCAACGGCCCGATCCATCTTCTCGAAATCTTCTTCGGAGTTGCAGTTATTTTTCTGTACAGCGAAGTGCGTCGTTAAAATTGTTCTCCCTCCGAGCTTCGTTTCTCGTTTCCCGCTCGCGACTTAAATCACGCGCAGATCGTGTTCGAGACCCGTTAACGTCGCTAACAATTTTCGAGCGAGGATCAGCGGGAGAATTAGCGCCGGTAGGAATAATTTATGCAGCATCAGCGATAACTCAAAACGTTGTCTCGCCGTTCAATCTAATCGTCACGCGTCATTACGCCCGGTTAATAAAGTGCTTCGTCCTACAGCGAGTGTGCAACGAACGCACACGGATCCGATTCGCAAAAGGCATCGGGAACATTGGCACGAAACGAAACACTGCAATTTACGTAATTCCCTTCGCAGAACGGGAAGCATATATTTTTCATCGAGCCTCGAAATGTTTATTGCTCGCGCGAGCCTGATTGACACAGTACGTAATTAAACCAGGAATGCAGATCAGATTCTCAATTTATCGGAAAGTGTCGGATTTACATACGAGACGCAAGACAAATTTCACGCTTACGTGCTTCAATTTTTGCAAGATTCATCGAGACGCATGATCTTCAGCGATCGCTCTGGATCTTCGAAATGTCAGATTAAACGATGTGTGTTATGGTCGGCTTCGATCTTTACGCGTTCTTCAGCTTCTACAGAGTAGCGTCCGAAGAGTAGGTTCTACTTGTAAATGCGGAGGTTGTTCTTCGTTGCGCAATCGATTATCGAGATTATCGCGGGCGCCATTATGGCGTCGGAAATTTCTCGATCGGATCATACTTTACAATCGACCCCATCCGTACGTATCAATAAACTTCGGCATCAAAATGCTAATGGTCGGCCCATATGATCAGGTTAGCGTGAAGCGAATGGGCGGTCAATTGCTGCTGCTGCGCGCGCGCGCGCGCGCAAATTGAATTCTGATGGTATCGAAAATTGGCGACGCTTTAATAAATTAATTTCCGACGATCGACGCCGACTTTTTGCACTCCGTTCTTTTATTCCACCTAATTATCCGTTTCCGGTCGTTTCGATTGTGCAATCGCGATATGAGTTCAATGGCAGTTGTCAATGGAAGTCGATTAGCTTTCCACAGTAAAATCATGCCTTTGTTCAAATTTAAAACAGATTTTTTTCTCTACAATAACAACATAAAATGCACCAATTCTTCTGCACCTTTTTCTGGAACTAATTTGTTCGAACTCCGACCGTTTTCTTCACACTTTAATCATCCCCCTCCAAAGATTATTTTCCCAAACTTACACCCCATCCCTCGCATCACATCTTACTAACACCCTCTTCCTGCAAGCTAACGTTTCTTCCGACGCTTCCAGCTTTCTTCGTTCGAATCAAACTTTCAGCGTTATCCACGCATGACGGGAGTTACATCTAGCTAGGTTTCTTTTGATCTACCTAGTAGGGACGTACACCTAATAAAAATCGTTCATACTAACCGACAGCTCCCAGAGCCCTTCCCCGGAGCTTCTCCGCCTCGATATAATGGGCCTTCATCCAAAGATTCTGGAGCTTCTCATGATTCTGCGGACTGAAGGTGTTGCTCTCGAGGATCCTGTACAGTTCCTTGAAGTGGCCGCGATGGAAGGCGACGATCGCCTTGGCCTTGAGGACACTCTCGTGCCGATGGAGCCTCGTGCAGGCCGGCAAGGACCACAGGAACCTGCCGAGCCTCTCGACCGATCCTGCGTGCTGGAGAACCTGGACATTCGACACCATCGCCTTGAAGACGATAGACAGGGCGGGCACACTGTTAGTCGGCAGAACTCATCCCTAGTTTATCTTGTATACTCTATGTTATCTTGTATACTCGTGGCGATTTGCAACGCTACTTCTAACTAGCGCATCCAATTTTTTTTGTTTTGTTTCGGAACGTCACATTTTCTCGGAGGAACCGGAGGTTGAATTTCGAATTTCGAGACAGCTCGGAAAGCGGAGATTGAACATTCATTTCGACTGCAGTTATGAGTATGACGTGGGATGGTGATTTGAACAGTATTGTTTTCGAAAAAATGAATGTAACAGATGTATTTCAATTGAAAAATAAATGTTCTAAAATTTCTGTTAAATTATGCTACTTTGAGAACAATGCAGCTTTTTAGTGAAAATTTGGTGCTTTAAGAGTGACAGTTGTTTTGACATTGATTTCTCCAACTTGTGACGTCAAAGATGTCAGTTGCAGAACTTTGATGTTTACAGCAGATCACGTTTCTATACATCAATTCCACGAAAACTACTTAACAAACGTACCATCTAGTTTCTATGACAAACATTGACTAATTGCAACTTCTATGTTTCGAAACTGCTTCAATCTCGCACTTTGTCAAGGCTAAGCATGCCGAAAGAGTCCGGTTGAACGTAAATTCAGAGTCGTCATTTGCCAAGCGTTTCAGACGGTTAATTTCGTTGCACTGAGAGATAGATCAAAATTTTATAGGCAGACAAATAGGAGAAGTGCGGACGATAAATAGAACAGCGAAAAGAGAAATGGTCGATTATGATCAGGCAATAATGGCGGTTGACAGCTTCCGATTGCCAGACAAATCACACGGACGTGTCAAGGCAAGTGCGAACGACCTGCCCCTCCATCTTCCCCATATCCTTCGTCCTTATCCTTCATCCTTTTCCTCATGCCTGCCGCGTATCCTTCCTTATCGCCGCCCGATTTTTTTTCAAACACGGCTCAATTTCAGACGTTTATTTTGAAAGTGGCATAAGTCGGCTGCTTCTCCTTATCAAGAGTTTGCTTAAGGAATTTTGTGGTATAACTGCATTGCAATTAACAAGTTAGCGTAATTACCAACTTGATTCTTTTGCAGACTTATGTCAAATTCTAAATGAACGAGTCTTTCGGCCGGAAACGATCGACAAGCGACGATTTTCTATGTACTTTACGATTCATCCACTGCTTTACCTTTTCAAACTTTTTGAACACTTCGTATGGGTCAAAGTTTCGAATCTTTGCTATTCGTTGATACAAGACAACTAGCGCTCACGTCTCACGGAAAACTTACGCTCGACTGCAAGAAACTGTATAACAAATCGCTTTTAAACTCAGTCCATCCAACGACTATAATTCACGTCCTTCATTAGCCAAATGGGTTAACTCCGCTTTTTGCATTTAATCCCAGCACTCACATACCCTCGTCTACCCAATCCCAGAAAATAGTCAAACGTTTCTTTAGCCGCGACAGGAAAAATTACATTGAATTACCACATTTCTATCATTAAACGTACTTAACCCATTATCCGCCAATGTCCCATCTTTGAGACACAGTTTCAAATTGTTTCCTTTCAATGACTGCTAAATGAGCCGTTAAGTGCACAAATCGATTAAATCCATAAAACAAGAACTTGAGAAACACAATGAAATAATGTACATTCTATTCCTAAAATAAATTCAAATATATATTGTAGAATGCAAAAATGCAGATATACCTTCCAACTGTACACAAAATTAATAAGAAAGAGGCGCAAAAAAATAGTCGCCAGTAATGTTACAATTTTTATGTGAGTGGTGAAGTTAATCGATTTGTGCACTGAACGGCTCAAACGTACGGTTAATTTCATTTTTGCATTACGGCGGGCGATGGGTCAATATAATTGAAAATTAAATGTCAGTCCGTTGCGTCATTTTTCTTGCGGAGCCAACCGATTTACCCGACGAACCCCTCAATCCCGACACAAGCGTGCAGGACGAGACTCGCTAGCTTCGCCAAGTATCCTGACACAGGATATACCGCGGACATTCGGCGAACATTGTGGCCGAGAGTCGAACAATTCCGAGTTGACGGACGCCTCGGTGTAATTCTCGCGAGGCGCGAAAGAGGAGACTGGGATCTTTACGTGTCCGTTAGCCGTAACCCGTCGTCCCCCGAGCCCCTTTCCCGAGGGAATCGGCGGACGTAAATTGAGGTCGCCTCGGGTACGAAGGCTCTATAACTTCGATTATCGTTCGCGTAAAACGGCCGCCCGTTCGAGACCACCCCGGACGCCGTGTTCCCGGTAATTGATAATGAATATTCCGTAAGACGTGAGCGAGGAGTTAACGTCTAGCCGTATATTAATGTGTTTATGGGAAAACGCGTGCAAACGAGACGTTGTCAACGTACACACACACACACACACACACGAAACACACACGAAACACACACGGGCACGCACGAGCGTACGGTCGCGGACGGTTCGGTCTGTAACGTACGGCGTGCAATTCTTTCGGCTGGAGTGGGCTTGGAATGTGAGACGATTTTTGAGGGCTGATAAAGGTCGATTTGAGAGTTGGACTTTGATTTTAGTGTAAGTATAATCAAAGGTTTTCGGTGATTTCGGTCGGTGCTGTACCATTTTACGAACTAATTAAGTTGCAATGGACTTTAACAGAAACCATTGTATATAGTAATATATAATATACGATATGTATAATATATAATAACCAATTAGAAACAATTTTATATATAATGATTGAAGTGATATTTGAAAAATGAACTGGTTGTCAAATGAACTTAAATGAACTTCTGTTAAAAATCATTGCAATTCAATTAGTTTGTAAATTAGTACCGTTGATTATACCGTTGATTATACCTACATTGCATTGACGGTCAAAGATTAATCAATTTTTGATTTCAGTGATTTATAGTGGCTTGAAGAGTCAACATTTGAATAGTAGTCTATGCTATCAGTGACACAGATATGATTTTAATCCTTATTGTATGTAGCTAAGGTTCATTTTTCCGACGGTATCTGGCGTGCGGTCTATCATTTTCACCCCCTGTGTTCTCCACCCCAAGATTTACAGCAAAAATTCACTAAACCTCTGAATCTTCAAATTATGACCTAATTCACGGTGTCAGAAAATCCCATTTTCGTCACTACCTAACTTTTACTTCAGAATTCAAACCTTTCCCCACCCACCCTGTCGAAGCTCATCTTGCACCGGTAGACGACCAACCCTTACACGAATTTAAACCTCTGATCCTCAAATGCCTCAAAATTTCTTAGTTCGGCAAAGCCGGAACGATGCTATCAATGAGACAGATATGATTTTAATTCTTAGTGCCTGTACGTAAGTTTTATTTGTCCGACGGTATCTGACAGTTTATCCTTTTCACCCTCTGTGTTCTCCGCCCCAGGATTTACAGCAAAAATTCACTAAACCTCTGAATCTTCAAATTATGACCTAATTCACGGTGTCAGAAAATCACACTCTCGTCACTACCTAACTTTTACTTCAGAACTCAAACCTTTCCCCAACCACCCCTTCAAACCTCATTTCCCACCCGCAAACGACCTACCCTTGCACGAATCTTCAAATTATGACCTAATTCACGGTGTCAGAAAATCACACTCTCGTCACTACCTAACTTTTACTTCAGAACTCAAACCATTCCCCAACCACCCTCTCAAACCTCATCTCGCACCCTCAGCCGATCTACCCTTACACTAATCTAAACCTGTGAGTCTTCAAATTATGTCCTAATTCACGGTGTCAGAAAATCCCAATTTCGTCACTACCTAACTTTTACTTCAGAACTCAAACCTTTCCCCAACTACCCTCTCAAACCTCATCTCGCACCCTCAGCCGACCTACCCTTCCACGAATCTACCCCTCTGATCCTCGAAAGCCTCAAAATCTCTCAGCCACCGCACACTCGAACTTCCCTCCGCTAGCACCTCGCCGAAACAGCAGAGCACATCCCACACGGTGCAAAACTCACCTCGCAAACGCAGGCGACCTGCTCCTGGGTGAATCCGAAGCTTGGCAGCTGTCCGTTGGTGGTGCCGCCGCCGGCCGAGCTGGCCGGGCTATCCTGCGGACTGTAACTGCTCGGCGCCGTTCCCGGGCCATAACTGGACACCGTGGCGTCGACGGGCGTCGGCTGGGAGTGCGTCAACGGCGTCGGCGTGCCCTGGGGACTGTAGTCGCCCGAGGTCATCACGTCCGCGCCGCCGGAAGACGGAGCCATCGAGGGCCCGTTTCCGCTGCTTCCGCCGTAGGCCATCATCGCGTCATCTCCTTGGCTGACAGGCAACCCTCTCACACCTCCGCCCTCCACCCTCTGGCTCGATCTACAACCTTCGACGCACTTCTTCGCCTCGCTCCGAAATAATCTGCGCTTCACTTCCGTCGGATGAAAGACGCGATCATGGCCGGCCGACGTCCGGAGTCAGCATCTTCGGGGCCCGGAAGCTAGGAGGCTGTATAGAGGGTGGACCGCATGTTTGACAAGAGAGGCAGAGCATTCGCACAAGGGCTTGACAGATCCCTTTGATCCTTCGTCCGAGAATTTCGCTCGCCGCCACCGGCGGCACGCAGCGTCAAAGGCCTCCGAGTGACAGTTCCAGGTTGATCGTACCGGAGGATCGACGAGTTCTACGATCTACAGCGCGGACTCGCCAGACGCGAAGATCCGAGACATTCGCGCAACGCCCGACGGCTCTAACAACCCGCGTCGGAATATGCAGGAAGGAGGATATTTTTAGGCGGGCCGAAAGAGAGAGGCCGCGTGCAAGCCGGCGAAAAGTACGATTTCTCGTGTTACCGCCTCTGGCCAGGCCAGCGAGATAAAAAGTCCTCTCCTCTCCTCCCTAATCCTCGGACTCTTCTCTCCGCTTGATCTGATTGTCTTGCGTTACCGGATCCGATTATGAACCGTTTCTCTCTCTCTCTCTCTCGCACGCGCGGGCGCGCGCGCTCGGCAACCTTACCGCAGATTATTCTCCCTTTACTCCACCTTCCCCATCCGTCCGTTTATTCACTCTAATTCCACTCTCATTCCACTCCTCATTCCGCGCTCGGCACGCCGAGGAAGGCGGATAGGAATTAATCCGAAAAATTCGATTCTAGTCGGCCGATTTCTACCGACTCCTGGACGTCCGGCTCATTTCTCAGCTTGTGGGAAGGGGGGGAGGGATTCTCTTCTCTTTGCCCACGGGAGAATCGCGCGGCAGGTTGCACCGTGTCGGGGTCCACACGGGCTCGTGTTTCCAACGGGCGGTGGGTAGGTGGTATTTTTAGGCGCCTGGCGTACGCGCGCACCGGCTATTATTAGGGAAGCCGCGTTTAAAGAGAGGCCTCTGCAACCGTCTCTTGGTCAGCCCCAGTCGATCGACGCTTTCTTCGCGTGCTCTATCGCTTATTTAACGCCTCCCCGATACGGCCCAAGGGCCCACACGCACACTGCCACACTCGCCGCACAGTTTTTTCCCCAGCGATTTTTCTACTCTCGCAGATTCCGATCACTCCTCAAGACGAGAGAGTACCGACGATGCTTTTTTTCCGGTCGGATCGTACGGTGTACGGTGAAATTAGGTTTTAGGTTGTAGACCGGAGTGACAGCGACCTGAGCATCAGCACTCGTACTTCCGTCGGACCTTTCGTACGTCCGATCGGTTCCTCCCAAGTTCCCGCTGCCGGGAGAATCGGATCAGCGAAACTTTTACAGTCCTACTACTCGGCAGCCTCTATCTCTGCCTTCACCCCCGGCCACCCTGACCGATGTCGAACAGATCACAATCCTCGGCGAAGGACACTCGAACCGCAGACTCCGGGTTCGCAGAAGAAAATCCGACCCACCCCGATCCGGACGAACACTCATTCACACGCGCCGTACTCGCGACTTCCGCCGATCGAGGGTCGATCTGGTGCGCGCGCGCGCGCCCCTTTTAGGACTCCAGCTCCCTCCTCCCGTCACTCGAAGGGAGAAACGCGGCGAGAGACGTTCTCCTACGCACGACCAGAAGGGACTGTTGCCACGGCGTGCATTCACTGCCGTCCGCTCTGTCATGCGCATCCCGGCCGGGATTGGTAGAGGCGTTGCCCGAATGACAGCCAGCCGGCGAGGCTGCCCATTGGACGCTGGGCATGGCCGCGGCCACCATGCCGCCATCCCATTGGACGCCGGAAGCGCGCCAGTAAATAAACCTCATTACACCCCCGTTTCGCTACCCCGCTCCTCGACCGCTCCTCTGGTCGACTGTCCTTCTTCAGCTAATGGACCGTCTCCTTCCTTCTCATTCTCTCATTCTCTCTCTCCTTCTCTCTTTCTCCTTCTCTCGACGAGAGAGGTGGGACGAGAACGAGAGGAACGAGCCGAACGAATCCATCGCGCACTTTGTGACGCGCTCGTTAAATTTCACTCTTAGCGGACGAGGATTTTCATTCGGGTGGGTGGAGGGCTGGGTCAATGGGTGGCCATGGGCTCTGGGCCTGCTTCGGGATGGACAGCGGGGGCTGGAATGTTGGGGTGGGTTTTCGAGAATTGGTAAGGATCCGAATTGCGTGAGAGCGGTGGTCCGCTGCTGGGAGGGTGAATTTTTAAGTCTCGTGGCAATTTTTTTCGGAGACTCGATATGTCCCGAAGCACTCCATGTTCCGGTCGGCTCGCCGTATTGTAAGGGTTGAAATTTCAGCGGGCCAGTATCGCGTGCGGGAAATTTTTGATTGCCGCGCCAATTCCTCGAACGTGGCCCACATACTCGTTCGAGCTATTGTTTCCCGTTCGGTTCGGCGAAGCTGTTTGCCTCCCTTCGTTAAGGGATGATCTTTCGATTAGGTCGACTTTTTTCCATGTTTCGGAAATATGTTCGACAATTCTCGTACGACGACATTTTCAGCATTTTCTCTTGATCGACCTTCCATTACCTCTCCTTCTCGGGAGAGTGAGGGCGCGCGCGCGAGCGCGCGCTCTGACTGCGATAATAAAAACGCGCTCGTAGGTGAAACTTTATCCAACTTCTGCAAGAAGCAGCTTTTAACCATCGTCCGCCGGTTGTCGTAGGCGTGCTCGTAAACTTGCGACCGGCGAGTAATCGATTTTTCCTTTGTAAATAAGTCGAGCTCGGCCATGCTCGAGCCGATGTCCTCCGTGTATTCTGTCTTCTCTGGCAACAAAAAAGTCAGGCACCCACGCCTCATTGACTGAAACTCAGATCGAACTTTAGATGAGATGTACTCGCTGGCCCGTTAATTAACCAATTAGCTGCCACGATCTTCATTTGGGGATTTTGGAATTTATATAATTATACTGTTACACAACCTTCTGTGCATGTAACTCATCCGGCCAAAGATTGACAAAAAAATTTGGCAGTTAATGGGTTGAAAGGTTGATGATTTCTTTAGCCACTGCGAGAATCATCCATATTTTGTAGTATTCTGAAAAAATTGCCATTCACGATATCTCGCTTTATGTTCAGGTTCGTAGATCGTCTCTAGACTTTTGTGAATTTTATGAATCTTACGAATCGATTGTTCCTAGAGCTTTTCTCTAAACATGCTGTCTTAATCAGAATTTTTTTCGGCCTGGCGTCTGTACCGAATTCAGAGACGAGAGAGGAGAATTAAAGCGCGAGCTTCATGCAAATTCGGTACGGGTCAGTTTAGAGAAGAACGGGATGAAAATAGGGAAGAACTGGGCGATGGTTATCGTTAAAAATTCGAGGGAAAACGGTTTGTAACGTTTCGCACTGCGCTCATATATCGTGCACGCTTGTAATGCATACGTTTTATTGAAAATAAAATAAATGTCGGTGTTTACGATGCCCTCGATTTGATCATTTTCCGATACAGGGCAGCTGTCGACGGACTGCCAACAACCGCTCTCTTTATCAGGCAAGCAAATTCGGGCTTCGAGTTTCGGTCGATTTTTCCCTAAATTGACGACAATTTTCCGGCGTTACGCCGGAATCGGCGATTTAACCGCGATTTTAACGAAATCGTTCATTTCCGTTAACGTCGATGCGGAGTTTGAAAGCAAACATTTCCGTTCAATTCTGCTACGCTAACTGATATTGACAAGTTACATTTCAAACATCTACAGTTACGATACGAACATTTTATACCTTAATCATATCTATGGTAGGTATATCTATAGGTATGCATTTCACTTGCAATACACAGACTGTAAAAATGCTCAAAATCCTCTCGTTCTACTTCCATAATTGCTAACCCATACTTCATTTCCTATTTTCCTTCCCGTTTCCCGGAAAAAAAAGTTTGAGAGTCGGCGCGCCGGCTGTTTTCCTTCCTTCTTTTTTTAGCCCGAAAATCGTCCTTCAAAGGAGCCGGACGCTCCGGACGGGGGACAGAAATAATTTTCGGCGACTCGGAAAGGGTTTTCTCGCCCCCCCCGAGCAAAGTCGAGAAAGGTGACACGTGGTGGTGGAAGTCGAGGACGGAAAGCCGTCCCACGTCAGTCAAGTCGGAGACGGGCTCGAAGATTTTTCTAGGTGAAGGATCCCCACGGAAGGTTTGTGCAAAACAAACCCCGCCGAACTACGACGGGGGGGAGGGTGACGGGGGGGGGGGGGGGAGGAGAACGAAAAATCTGGCGAGCAGGCACTGTTTTCACAGACAGGCCGCCTCGTCTGTGAAAACAACGGGAAACACGTTCCCATTTTCCGCCGTTTTTCCGAAATTGACACAATGACTTCGCCGCCGAACTGCGGGGAGAGCGTCAAAGGATTCGGTTATTAACACGTATTCAGCAATTGACATTCTCTGATACCGTGATAATATACTCATATGAAACTATTGAAAGTGACATTGACAGATGTATTTTTTGATTTTATGTCAGGAATGACAGAGAGTATGTTAAAGAACTTTTTCTGTAACACATAATATCAATGTCTTAATAGTCTTCGTTAATATGTTACAGAAAAAATAGTTACATTGATAAAAATTCTATTCTTTGTTATTTATATAAGTCATAGATACGTTCACTTCCACTTTTGCCAAAAATAATAAAATCGAAACCCGAATCAGAATAAAAGCGAGATGACTTCGTTGAAAGAAATTACTTCGGCTTAATTAAAATTCTTTCCTTCGAATTTATGATAACTTCCAGCTACCTTCACATCCACTTTTGCCAAAAATAATAAAATCGAATCCCGAATCAGAATCACAGCGAGACGACAGTCAGCGTAGAAAGGAATGACTTCGGCTTAATTAAAATTATTCCCTTCAAATTTGCCGCTGACAACAAAGGCACGTTACAATGCGTTTTTCCGCGGGTGAAAAAAGCTGGCAGAGCGAGAATGGAATCGAGGATGGAACGACAACGAACGATATGGCAAATGAAGGACGACCGTTACAGGACTTCGATCCCGGCGTCCTTTCATCCCTTCGCTTTCGAACAATTGATGCGGCCCACTCTTTTATTAACGGTATCCGATGCATAAAGGAAGAGCCCTCTGACTGCGTATTTTTTCGCCGCGGATTCTGCGATGGAATCGCGTCTCCGCACAGTTTTCATCGTATTACTCGGCTTTTTCTACGGGGATGACTCACATTCCTCGACAAAAAGCATTTCCACGGCATTAACGTGGCGTAATAAAATTTGCACAAAAATCACGGTCGTCGAAAATCACGCGAGCGGTAAAACTTTAACATTCCCAGAACCCGAAACAGTTGTTTATTTTGCTCAACGGCTATTATAATGAGGTAAAGGATTAAAATAATATTTTTACCTAACGAACTAAACAAAATACTTTCCGCGAATATTCTATGTACATTTAAGCTCTGCCTGACGTGAATCCGTATAACCGGCCATGTCTAATAAAACCACAAAAATTGCATATAAATCGATACGTTTGCCCAGACCTGTTCGCCGTACGCGGATTCGAATTGCCCAGAGACCCAAATTTCGTAATTTTTCCCTTCTACCCTTTTTCGGGGGGCACCATTAACGAGACTGCGAGATCGACAAATATTTCGCCCGTCAGGGCAGTCAAAGTTTTCCGTGTCGGCCTCTGCGAGTACGAAGCGTTGCACATCGCGTTACGCATCCGTGCAAAATATACAAACCGTCCGAAAATTCTGAGCCCCGACTGCCGTTTCCCGATACGATTCTCGACCGCGACGATTGTTTTTTTCCGCCTCCCATTCCCCCCCCAGCGGATAGCCCGACTCGCTCTCTTCCGGGCCATTTTTAATTCTCTATCACCCTGGCCGGGACGCGAATCGTGTTTTCAATTGTTTTCCGAGCGAACGGCTCTTTCGACGGGATCCGATGTTATGGATCCCGGGACGATACGCGATGCTGCTGGCCAGTAATTAAACGGGAAATATTGATTTCGATCTAGTGCCCGGGCGCGCAATCGTAATTGTATTCATTTCGGCCGCCGACTATCGCGATTATTTGCTTAACGCGTTAATCGTCCCAAAAGTGAAGTATGCGTAATAGCGGCCGTATTTCATTGTCGATAGTGCGATTACGCGTTTGGCACGGTAACTGGCCAGCGTTAAAGTATGTGTAATGGTGGGTGGCCACTATCGTGGTTTGCTCTACGTTGAAAATGATAATTGAGCCGCTGTCTATTGACCGAAACCGGTCAAAATTCAAATAGGGACCAAAATTTTATATCATTATATGGATCGTCAATTTTGAAAGCGGTGTAAGTTCATTAAAAGAAAATTAAATATCTCGTAAATAAGCCGTTTTCACCGCGTTAATAATAAATTATATGATATCACAATTTCTTTTTTAAATATGGACCTCACACCACTTTCAATGTAAACGGTCCATATCTGACGCGTTTATATATTTGTTAAATTGATTTCGAGTCAAATCTCACCTCTAAGTGCCGATCGGGCACTGTGCTGTCAGAATTAAGAAATTCCGAAAGTCAAGCAGAGTCGACCTACGAACAGGCCTAATACGAAAATCGAGTACTCCCCTTCAAAATGGCACTCGATCAAGCGGCCAGGCGCATTAAGGCGGCCGTTGAAGTTGATAGCCGTGTTAAATCGTGTTTAGCCATCGTTTCGACACGAGCGCGGATGATAAAGATCGAACGGCCGGATTTTCACGCTGACGCGGAGGCTAACGTCTGTGTCAGAACGGTAGGAGAGTTCGTCAGTGGAAGCTTGGGGTTGTCCGTGGGCACCTATACGTCACATTACGACGTCAACGGCTGTTCATCCTGGACCGCAAGTCCTTCCCTATCCTTTTCGATCCTTTTCGATCCTTCCCTATCCTTCCCTATCCTTCTCTATCCTTCTCTATCCTTCTCGGGCCCTTGATACCACTGACGAGCCCTTCCTCGCCCTTCCACATCCTTTTCATATCGTTTCCCACCCCGCCAACGGCCTGAATGACGACGCCACGGGTGGTTCTCTTACGTGAATAGTCCTATCCACCGCCGGATACGAGGGAAATATGTCAATTTCGGTGGCGTGATTCGGTTTGCCGAATCGCGCCTTCTTCAGGTTCGAATGAGTGTTCTCAGATGAGCTGAGAGGCTGTCTCAGTTTGAGCCCTATTCTGTTGTCACTCGACTATTCTTGGCGGAGAGTTGTGTATCGTGTAGAACAAACGATGTGATAGCGGAATACGTTTCATCCAAATCTTGCTGAGGTTTCAATGAATGTTCTCAGATGAGCTTTCGTAAGAAGCTGTTTTAGTTTGAGCCCTATTCCGATGTCACTCGACTGTTCTGCGCAGAAAGCGTGTAAGCTCGTAAAATGAACTAATTGTAAGTATATGATAACGGATGTTACGCTCAAATATTTTAATCGCATCTTGCCCTAGGTTCTCAACATGCAAAAAGTAATCGGAATGAGAAGAGCAATGATTGAGAATAGAAGTTTTTCGTACCGAGTGTCCTCGTTCGTTTTCGACGCGCTACGAAGAATGACCATTATACGCGTAATAACGAGCGACATAATCGAAAATGGAAGTTATTCTTTCGGACCGTGACACTCTCCAGTCTCCGGAGAACAATGAACCGTGCACCCCCCCCCCCCCGTTGCCGCGGAAAAACGCCCCAGCTCCTCTAACGAGCATCGATTTATCTGCGGCACGGAGCGGAAGCTGCGGAAAAATCGTCCGGAAGCGGGCATATTTCACGAACTTTGGCCACGGATTGACATCGATGCCCTTTGTCGACGAGTGCGGACAAGGGTAGGTAGGGTGGTAGGGTGGTACGAAGGACACGGGACGAGTCCAGGATCGAGGGAGAAGACAGTTGTCAGAGGAGGGGCGAACAAGTTTCGGGTGGGGAAAAAAGTAGAGACAGAGAAAGAAAAAGAGAGAAAGAGAGAGAGAGAGAGAGAGAGAGAGAGGGAAAAATTTGATAGAGGGAGAAAAGCTGGAGGGGGGTGAGCAGGGCGGGTTGCGCAACAATGCGAAAAGAAGAGAGCATCCGAAAAAGGTATCACGTTCCCATAAGTGGCGGAGCCATGGGTCCCGCAGAGACGTAGGTTGGCTGTCCTTTTTCGTGCACGGCCGAGGCGCCAGGTAGCAGAGTATGCACGAACGAGAAATTCCATGGCGAACGGTACCTCTACACCCCGTGGCGAGCGCTCAATAACCCATAATTGGCCGACGAACAGACCCCCGGCCTCTCATTCATGCGACTCGTGTCCTTCACTTTCCGCCCGGGACGAGCAAGTGCTCGAAACGTTCTCGCGGACGGCTGCCGATGGCCGGGCGCAATTTAATGTTCCGGGGGGGTTGGTAACGATTGAATATGGATCTTCGCTGGGGGGGGATGAGACAATTGTGGAAGGTGGAAGAAAATTATTTCTCCGAATCTAGGGATGAATTGTTGGAGTTCAGCTTGAGAGTTGGAGGCGACTGAATTTTTAAGTTACGGTGCTTAAGGGTGTTAACTGTAGTTTGCGAATGTGAATCTAAGTAGGTGTATGTTTAAGGGATGGATACTGATTGAATATGGAAGGAAAGCTCAATCAAACGGCAGAGCCGAATCGGTTGGTTAAAAGTGAACAGAAACCGATTGAAGTTTTGAATGAGCCATTCGATGCCCATAAAAAAAGATACCATTGGGTGGAGAATAGTAAATGTATATAATAATAGAGAATGTCAAATATGCTTAGACATCATTTTATCCTGCTAAAACACGATAATACGTTCCGAAATAAAGATAAATGCCCAGGTAACGGTTTCTTTCGATTCCTACATTGTTTTACGTGGACTAATGAGACTTTTTGCATACTTTTACATTATCTCGTAGTATGTTACACTATTCTACATCACTTTACGTTATTAAATCTCATTAATATGGATTATTTGCTTAATTTTCGGGGTTCTGGAGGACAGAGGAGCATTTTAGCTCCCATTTAACACATGTTTGACTGGCTTATGCTTATAATATGACGTTTGGCGACCAATGGAGGGTACTTTCATAGTATTAGCGTCTACTGAAACGTATTAACACCCACCGAATGTAACTATAGAACTCCCTGACAGGTTCATTCCTTTGCTATGCCACTTATACCACTAGTTTAGTATCGGATAATAACTGCCAAAAATGTGCTGAAAAACAGTGCAAAATTGACATTATCCGAGCTATGCGGCACGTAATGCTAACTGACTTAATTATTCGCCTATGTAGTGGAAGAAGGGTATAAGACATTAACAGAAATCGCAACCCGGGCCTTCTAAGTGCAATAATTTCGGAGATATGGTCAAAAAAAGGTGCTAAAGTACTGAAAAAATCGATATTTTGCCAGCCCTGTATGATGCCTTTGAATATTCGATTAAAACAGGCAAAAAAAATCTAAAATCTGCGGGACGAGAATAATTTTTACGTCAAGGCAAAACCATAGGTGAGAATGACTGTTTTAAAAGTTTGCCTCGCGTAGAAAAGAAACGAATGAATGGAAGTCAAGTAAAATTTATTTCTCAAAAACAGAGTAGACATTTTGCACACCATTGATATGAGATTTTTTGTTGGCGAATAGCTTCGGTAATCAGGGTTTCAATTTCGTGGGTTTTCGTTGAACGGACCTCTTCCTGTACGTAGATTGCGGCGGATCTTCGGTGACTTCCGTCGGTTCGACCTCGACTAAAATCGGCAGCTCTTCAACATCGTACTCTCGATTATCGGCTCTGCTCGTGAGCTTCTTATTGGCGCTCTGCTTGACGGTAGAGATCGAACGGGCAACGCTCAAGATGCTGAGACTGATCGTCCTCCTTCCGGTCGCCGTAATGCCGACGTTCGACGAATTGACCGATTTTATATACTTCTTCAGACGTTCACCGATGAGATTGTCAACGCCGAGGGAGTCGAATTTCGTCTTCGAGCCTTTTCCACATTTCTTCCCGGTATCGCACTTGCCCCTCAACTGCTTCTTACACTCTTTCATCTCTTCATGCTCGCGCTTCAGCCTTTGCGCCGAGGTCTCAGCCTGTCCCTTGTCTTGGAAACAAAGTTCGTTCAAAATTTGCTCACACACCTATGCCCCACCCGCCACACAACATATCCCCCCCTTATTGGGCAAGGTCAGTTTAGTCGTCCTTACCTTTCGTCTTCCCGACACAGCAAGACTCGGACTTGGTCCGCTGTTCGGTCTTACACTTCCTGGCGGGCTTCTTCCCGCAGGAGCCTTGAAGCTTCTCGCAGGAGGACTCCTTCTTCCCGCATGAGCCACGAAGCTTCTCGCAGGACGACTCCTTCTTCCCGCATGAGCCGCGAAGCTTCTCGCAGGACGACTCCTTCTTCCCGCACTTGCTCTCGCCGCACTTCGGCCCCGGCGCCGCCTTCTTCCTCGACTTGCCGCACCTGTCATCCTCCTTCTGGCACTTCGGCGGCGGCTTCTCGCGATTCTTCATAAAGAACTTGACATTGTCGTCGTCGGACTCCTGCGAGCCGTACATCCGCTTCCCGCCGATCGGTCGCGACTCGCCCCCACCTCTACCGCTTTTCAATCCCGCCGATCGGCCATCGCCGCTCACGACGAACGTCCTCTCGGCACTCCTCAGCCTCGGCTGACAGCGCGTGCGAGCGAGCAGCGCGTTCTTATCGTTAGCCAGCTGCGAGTATGGCCGGGCCAGAGTGACGATGGACGGCCGCCTCACGTTGTCAACAGACTTAAGCTGGGAATAAGTTCGATTCAGAATAACATTCGACGAAAATCTCTCCTGCGACGCGCTACACCCGCCGCCGCCGCTCCTCCCTCGCACGCTATAGGAACTTACGCTCTTACCGTGCTCAAGGTCAACCCTCTCGCGCGTCCTCGCCCGCGGGCGAGTCGCGCTTCGTTCCGTTCGCAGATTCTCACTCATCCCGTGCCGAACTTCGGCGAACGTTCGATTGATGATCTTCTCGTTAGCGACTTCGAGGTTATCGTTTCTGGGCGCCAGTAGGGCCTGACTTCCGGCCAGGCTCGACATCCGCCGATTGCAGCCCCTGCCGCCCGATCTGCTGCTTCTCCGTCTGTTGCAGTCGTCGCGCTCGCACTCTTGCCTGCACTGTCTTCGTCTTCGGCCGCAAGATGGCTGCCGGCGGTGACACTTTGAGTCCTCCATGCAGGTCTTGTCCGGCTTCGTTCTCTTCACCGGGACCCTGGGCACGCCGCCGTAGCCGCACTTTCTTTCACGCTGGTGGCACGTCTGCTGCTGCTGGCACTTGTCCTTCGGGCACTTCTCCTTCTCGAAGTTGCAGTCGGGACGCCTCCTCAACGCCGGGCAACAGTAGCGCTTGCAGGGCTTTTGTCTTCGCTGGCAGGTTCGCTCGCAGGAACGCTGCTGGCGCTCGCAGGATCGCTGCCGCTTGCAGGGTCGACGACGCTCCTTCTTCTCCTCTCGGACCTTGGTGCAGATCGTTCGCGGTGGGATCATCTCTTCCTCTTCCTCTTCGTCGCAGCAGCGGCGTCGGCACTTACGACGCTCCTCGCGGCATCTGTTGCGTCGGCAGCTGTACGATTGGGCCTGGACGGTGGTCGCGCCGGAGTCTGCGGATGGGAATGAGAAAGGATTTCGTCGGTTAGTCCTCGGCTGGGTCACGCTAGCTCATGGTGACGCGGCAAGTTTCATTCAAATTGGTTAAGTTTAGTTATTGATTTTTTTCTTTTTATTTTTATCATCGAACCGGAGGTGAACTGACTTCTTTTATTATCGATTCGTATTTTTTTGTAAATGTCCCTACTGTTTCGTGTAATTCTATTGTTGACTTGTGAGTCCACATTTATTTAAATTGTCCTAATCATAGGCGAGTTAACGTGTGTGGAACATACTCGTTGGAAATCGATTGCTCATTTGTTTTCTTAGATGTCAACAGAAAATTCGAAACAAAATGTGCTTGGGGAGCGATCAATTTTTGAGGTTAATAGACAAAATGTTTACAAATCAGTAGGTACTTCAAGGATATAAAATTTCATGCATTTTAAATGTTACTAGATTAAAGCCGTAACCTATAATGCTTGTCCCATTTTCAATTTAGAAATTAATGTTCAAAATGAGTACCATGGCTTCACTTTTTTCTACACTTTTCTGGCTAATATACCGAATCTCGAGGAAGAATTGTCAATATTAATATATTTATACATTAATCTAGTCCTACGCCGAACCAGCGTAGTAAATGAACCTACTTCAAAGTAAATGAAGGATATTCACCTGGCCACGACTTGAAGCTCGGCATCCTCGAATCCTTCAAATTTCCAGTCATAGTCGTATTCTCGACCTTCATCGTATTCTCGACTTTCTTCAGCAGCCCCGCCGAGTCCGTGCTCTTCATCCTGACAGCCTGCTGCAGTCGGTCAGGATTGTGCTGCTTCGTCGTGGTGGTCCTCTTCGGGATTGGCGGCGGATACAAATTTTGTCCTCGATTTCCGTTATTACCAAAGCCTCCAGCGTTGCTAGGACCTCCGGCATTGAAGGACTTGCCGGCCGGCACGTTCGAGCATCCCATCGAGCTGAAGGAGGCAGTCTTCGACATGCCCGCCATCTTGCTGATGTTCTTCGTCGGCGCGAAGGTCATGTTCTCGGTCCCGGATTTCGCCGAACTCGCGTAGGATGGCGCCGAAGAGTAGGCGAACTTCGCCGAAGGCGGATGATCGTGGATGATCAGCTGAGAGTGCGTGATGGCAAAGGATGCCTTTCGCCTGGGAACCGGAGCGAAGTAAGGCACGGCGGACTCGTTCTTCAGGTTCATCAAGGACTGAAATCCTTCGAGTCCCAACTCCTTCCCGACCGTCTCCTCGGCGAGCGGGAGCTCAAATTTCTTTGGCCTTTCGTCGCCTAATGCTTGGGTTTCGAGACTTAATTTGCTTAGCGACGAATTTTCGCCTCTCGAGTCTGTCGGACTTTTCAGCGGCTTCTTCGACGTTTTTAAAAAATTTTCGGGCACCGTCTTCTCCACCGACGCGTTCTCCGTCGTCTGGGCCAAGCTCTTGGCTGTCGAATCGGCAGCTGGCTGAGAGTTCAGAGTGGCTTTCTTCTCGGAGGTCGCTTCCATTCGTTCCAAGGTCGTTCCCGGTTCGGTTTTTGGTTCAGCTTCAGGCTGGAGGTTGGCCGAGGTTTTATTTTCGGCCGTTGCTTCGCATTCTGCTTTCGGCTTGGTCATGGATTCCAGGGTTGGGTTAACTGTGGGAGTCAGGTCGCTAGTCTCTGGCTTGGCGATTACAGGATTCTGTTCTGGCGCGACGGCCTTCACTTCCTCAGGTATCGCCGCGATACTCTCGAATGTCGGCGGATAGGATGGCACGTCGACTGGTGCGGCTGTTTTGCCATTGGTTAAGGTGGCTGTCGGCTCGGCAGAGCTCGCGATCGGCTTTTCCGCGGGCGCCTCGGCTACTGACAATTTTGGCACACTTTTCGACGCTGCAATCATCGAAGATAATGTCGTCAGGGTACGATCATTGTGACTGTTCTGAGTTTTGCATAGAAATCAAGGCAATGATAATTATCGATTTTCTGTCCCTAAACAAAAATTATCTTGACTTTTATTAATAAATGATTTTCAGCTTAATGCGCGAGACTTGAAATGTCATTCTTTCAAAGTACAGAAATCAGCGTAGGCTTGTAACAATTCTGTATGCACAGATGTATATTGTACCTACATCTATATTATAAAATATAATACTAGATTATTATGGAGTACCGATAACCTCTGGAAACATTTTCATTTAATTCGTCACAAAAGTATAAGTTATTTTCGTCGCGACAAAAAAGCCTGAGCAAATAAAATGCCAAATGAAAAATGATATTAAAAGCCATTCGGAATTCTCATCCCAACAGCCCTCAAGACGCTCAACGTTAAATATTACATTTATTCGAACAGTAATTTGACCCCGATTTTCACGTACTCACGCCGGGTCTAACGAGTCTCCTCCTTTCATCTTACCGTCCACACTCTCCCGTGCTTTCCATCCGTCGAACGCCCTGGGAGGAATGATGTCAAGCTCGCACGTCGTTCCGCCAGGCACGAACGCGAAATCCTCGCACTTCTGCGTCCTCAGCGTCCTGTAGCCCTTCAGCTTCAGCTTCATGTTCATCGGCACCGGAT
This sequence comes from Anoplius nigerrimus, assembly GCA_914767735.1. Taxonomy (NCBI): domain Eukaryota; kingdom Metazoa; phylum Arthropoda; class Insecta; order Hymenoptera; family Pompilidae; genus Anoplius; species Anoplius nigerrimus. Next base: position 2,842,496 of record OU612086.1, read on the forward strand.
TTCCGTCCAGCAGCGAGGTGTAGTCCTCCTTCTTCGTGAATGAGGTCACGTTGACGATCATGTTCGGACTGGCGAAGAGCTTCGTCTTCGGCACGTGCCTATGCATCTCCACCCTGGTCATGCTCTTGGCCTTGAGGACGGTCCTCCTCGCCGCCGGTATTACGGACATCGTGCCCGGCTCCATGGACGCGCGAACCATATTCTTTGGCGGCGGGCATTTTTTGGCCGCAGTATGCTTGCGGCCGAAGTCGAAGATGTTCCAGAATCTTCGCCTGGTCGTCGACGTGTGTACATGGTTAGCGGGGGGTGCCTGATACAGAATTACATTTTTCTTTTTTTCGGATATATTAGAATTGCCGGGGATCACTTATCCCGGCCTCGACTCCTACCTGAACGCTTCTGGACGGCAATACGTGAGGGAGATCGTGTAATACCCATGTTCTGAGACCGTTCATCATTGCGATTTTTTAATTCAATTTAGTATTTCTCAAAACGATTTTGACCCAAAATTTATTCTTATGTCAGAACGATAATCACTTGAAATTTGGAAGATTCTAACATAGTTTCTTTAGGAGATTTTTTTTTGGGTTTATGGGTGATCGATGTTCATGGATCTGTCACTGGCGCGTCATTTTTTTAGAATTTGCCGTACGGGGACGGTCAATAAAAAAATTGACCGACGACGGTTCCAGGGATACCGAGAAACATCGGAGAATGTTTGTCGATCTTCAGCGCGATCGATCCCTTGCGTCGGATTGGTTCGATTATCTCGTCCACTATCGATTTCGTGCCAGCCAAGCTTTCTCATATATTGGGTGTGTTAATTTATACGGATTCGATGACATTCGCGTAGTCGGTTCAATTAAATAAATTGATTAATTAGAATATCGTGGCTGGCCGCCAATTAGTGCTCTCAGATAAATATGTCGGTATTATACGACATGTCATAACATGGCGCTATGCTTAGATATTATTCACAAATTATAATTGACACGAACGCATTATGCAGCATTATTATATTATCACAATTGTGAATTGTGATTGAATGAGTACGATTTGATAAACGCGCGTTTCATAATGCTTCATCTATCTCTGTTCTAATGGAACATACCTAATAATTGAATTTAATAAACATTAGAGCTGTCTTCAGTACAGAAAGAATCTATCACAATTGTCCTTTACATTCATTATAAATCCCCTGGAATATACATCAAACCCGAGAAGCGTTTACGAATTTACATAACTCGAATAAAGAATGACACATTGCCAGGAAAAATCCATATATGGACCATTTATTTTGAAAGTGGTGTCCATTATTTAAAAAAAAATGAGATGTCACATAATTTATGATTAGCATGGTGCAAACAGTTTATTTATGTGATATTTATTTTTTTTTTAAATGAATTTTCACCAATTTCAAAATGAACGGTCCATACAATGTTCCTTATTTCTTGTGTGATCTTTTCTTTCTGTTCCTCCACGTAAACTCGCTTGAATACAACAGCTTCGAGGAATAAAACGCCGTAAGTTCATAGATTATTAACCCATGTTTATTGAACAGACTCAACGTGCATCGTAGGTTGAACATTTTAGTCTAATTTTACGCTTGATTTCCCGGAAACGTCTAAGAGTCGACGTTGGCGAAGGTGACCCTCCTCTTCGACCCCTGCCCTTTCTTCCTGGCCGCGTACTTGTTCTTGTAACGCTTCCACTCTTCCTCGTAACTCTCTACGTCGGCGGTGGAAGTTCCGACGCCAGCTTCATCTCTATTTTCGGCGCCGGTCTGCTGCAACGGACCCCGAAACAAGTCTTGGCGCACTCCTGCTTCGCGGGCGTCGTTAGCTGAAGCGTCTTTTCGAATCGATGCTCGCGAGGCACGACCACATCCGTCCAGCAGCTTTCTGTCCTTTGACCCCATTGGTCCCACATCGACCGAAACTGATCCCATACTTTCTGTTCCGAGACGCGGGACATCTTCGTTGCGAGAGGATAAGAGAATGTTTGCGTAAGTTGGTAGGTATAGATGAGTTCGACTTAATTGAATCGATTAACTATCTCAGAATTTTATTCAAGACTGAGAGTTAATCGAGTAATTGAGTAATCAAGAAAATTAAGTTATGGTATTGACGCTTTGTAAGTAGAATTCTGTTTGACGAATAAGAGAATGTATGAGTAAGTTGGTATAGATAAATTCTACTTAACTGAATCGATTAACTATCTCAGAATTTTCTTTAAGACTGAGAGTTAATCGAGTAATGAAGTAATCAAGAAAATTAAGTTATGGTATTGACGCTTTGTAAGTATTATTCTGTTTGACGAATAAGAGAATGTATGACTAAGTTTGTGTAGAAGAATCGACTTTACTGAATCGATTAACTCTCTTAGATTTATTCTTTACGACTGAAAGAATTAATCGAGTAATAGAGTAATCAACAAAATTAAGTTATACTATCGACGATTTTTAAATAGAATTCTGTTCTGTAATGGATCTACTTGGCTTCGGGACACGAGTCGGTTTGTTCAAAAAACCAGTAACTAGATTAATTGTAACTGTATTAAAGCAAAAGCCAAATATATTGTGAAAAATATAGGGATGACTGTGGTCAGTTGCAAAATAAATGGCTGATCCATGAAAGAGGCAGGCATATATTTACGGGGTTCGGCGAATTTCTGATGGTCGGTACCAATGTCTTCGAGGCCCAACTCTTGATTTCGTTCATATCAGCGTGTTGAGGGTTAATTCTTTATGAAAAATTTTGTTTTGCCCTTTGTCTCGCCAAACGGTAGTTGCAATTTCGACTACCGTCCGAACGAATGAGACGAGCTATTGTAACGTCACCATAGATTTGCCTTTTTTTTTATTTTTTATTAAATATTGACGAAAGGTAAGCAGTTACCCGAATTTTGTTGTAGCCGAAATGGACGGAACAGATTTTGGTTGTTGACAGTGCCGTGAACACAGACGCGGAATTTACAGGTTGTCGAGCCAAATAAATGCATATCGAAATAAATGTAAAGCCATAAAACGGAGATCGTCATTATTCACGACTGACTTCCGTTCCGACATCGTACTCACAATCTGAAATATAACGGAAACTTACTTTAAAAGCAATCTGCAATCATTCCAACGTCCGATCCGAATTGCAAATATTCTCTTTTAAATCGCGCAGTAATTTACCAACACGACGCAACGTATCAATCTTCGATCGGCAAAATAACATGAACAAAATTTCTAAGCAATTTCCACCGCTCCGAGTGACGAGTCTGGACGGTAAACAAACCGTGCCATTTATTAAGTGAATACTTATCGACCGTAGTGGTTCAATTTTGAAAATAGAGTACAATGCTCCTGCCGGCCCTATATCGGTCACACCGGGCACTAATGTTTTCTTAACACTTTCTTAAATGTTTGAAAACTGTTTTGCAAACATTAGTACTGAAAACATTATAGTTTCTTAAATGTTTGAAAACTGTTTTAAAAACATTAGTACTGAAAACATTATAGTTTCTTAAATGTTTCAAAACTGTTTTAAAAACATCAGTGTCCGGTGCGAACGATATAGGGCCGGAGGAGCATTGTACTCTATTTCGAAAATTCAACCGTGCCATTATTCCGAGAAAAACGAATATTAAGTATCTCGGGATGCAAATTGGCGCGAGCGTATTGCATATTGCGCGCGGCCGTATTTAATATTACGTACGATGCCCGTCATTTGATCCTCATCGGTGCGGGCGGCGGTGGCACGCGGTAGAAGTTAGCGGGGAAGGAAGGTAGGGCCGATTCGGAAGGCGCATTAACGAGGCAAGTTCCTACGTCCTACGAGCCGATACTCTCCCAAAAGTAATTTAAGCGCACCCCCGGCGCCCCTGATTGCGCGCCCGGACTACAAGCAGTTACAGACATGCACGGGCCGAACGTCTTAATGAGTATAAACCTCGCCAATTTTCGAGAGTGCCGAGTTAGGGGGGAGGGGCGAGCTACGCGACGCGGATAATGATCAGGGATCTTCGCTAATTAACGAACCCGATTCCTCTCATTTTTACGTACTTTACCGTTTTCGCTACCTTCTGACTTCTGCCAGAAACATTTGAGGCCACCAGGCTATTGGAGGAGAATTTTTAGTGTAACGAAAAGTTGCATCGAAGTATTGGAAACGTAATAATGACCGTTTGTTTCGAAAGTGGTGTAAGTCCATTCGAAAAAATTTAAATATCACGTAAATAAACCGTATACACCGTATTAATCATAAATTATATGATATCTCAATTTTTTATCTCCATATCTGAAACAAGTGGTTTATTACGTTTCCGATACTTCAAAGCAACTTCTCATTAGACTCACGTTAAATATCACGCAAATGAACCGTTTGCACCGCGTCAATCATAAATATTATGATATCTCATTGTTTTTCAAATATCGACTTACACCACTTTCAAAATAAACTCTCCGTACAGCAATAAGATATACAAGAACGATATTCGTTCAATATCCAACGAGCACCAATGAAATCCGTACTGTAAACGCTGAAGAGAAAGAAGAGTATTAAAAATTGATCGCCGAAAATTGATCGACGATCGCGTCGGATTATCGAAGAGGGACGAGTCGGGAGAGATTTTTCGCGGCAGGCAAGAATGGTGGACTCGTGGAAACGGTTGACTTTTCGGCTCGGCGGCGAGCATGCTCCGTTCGCGGAGACAAACGTCAACGAGGGAAGCAGATCGATGATCCGCGTCCATGGAAACCGCGGATGGACCAATGGAGGGGTCCCCGGAGACCCCGTCCCCGAGGCCTCGCCGACGCCGCGCATGCCCAAGGCCGCCGGCTGCGAATCGCGGAATGGTTGCGGCCCGCTCGTTACAACGTTCCGTGGAAATCTTTTTTTTTTTTCCTCGTCCGCCCCGGCGAGGAAGCGATCGTTACCGCATGAATTCCGCCAAGTACCGAGAATATTCGGCCTCGCCGAAGCAATTATCGTCCACTTTCGCCCCCCGGCTTTAACGAGTTTCGGGGGAGTTATAACGAAGCGGGAACTTTGGAAAAATGTCGTAATTATAAGTATCCGCGAGCCGTCGGCCTCGTTGTTAATTACTGCTTAGAATTATTGGTCTACTCGATGCCGAACGGGAATAATTCTCTCCTCCCGTTGTTTTTTGTTCGAGGCTAATTTTAATTGGACGACGAAGGGCTGGGAAATTAGTCGATTTTTAGAACTATAAGCATTTACCTTCTATTGGAATCGTTCGTAATTAATGTTTAGAATTATTCTTGTAGCGCGTGTCTAAAGATTTCGAAAGGCAAGAACTGAATTCTGGATGCATGGGTAATGTAAAGGTCTAAATGGAAAAATTAATGAAAATTCAGTTAGTCAATGAACAGACGAACCTTCTGTTCTTGGACTACTTTCTATATCTAAACGTCTCTATCTGGGAATGACGTAACTCAATTGCGAACGGAAGGAGGACGATTTACGGTGTCCTCGTACGTGTCGGCCTAGGAGCAGGACTTCCTTATTGTATGTATAACCAATAAATCCGCTCGTCGAGGGGAGAAACACGTATGGGGAGATGCTTCCCGATGCAAAAAGTGGCGTAATCTACTGCCGTTCGTGGGCGAGAGTCGGCGGGAGACACTCGGAAGTGAATAAATCTGCGGCCACGGGCTCGACTTCCGGCTATTCGGATCCTGAACAATGCGACAAACGAAAGGATCGACCGATTACGTTCGATTGCTAAGGAATCCGGAATAAAAATCACTACCCCACTTGAGTGAGTCGTTCATCTTGAAAGTGTACTGAGCTATGTTCTTTAAACAATTATTCATATCTTGAGTAGCTTGTGCCTAAAGTTAGCTTCACTTTTAATTTAAGCATAACGCGAAATCAGGTTGCAACAACCGGTTATTGACCGTCAGTGCAGATGTATAATATTGCGTTTTTATTTTAAGTAATTTAAGTTACTTTTATATTATTTAAGATTACATAGAGTCAATGTTTGCCAGTTAATAATCATTGAAGTTTAGTAGTTACAAGTATAACACTGATCGAATCCGCCAGAAGCGCAATATTATACATAACGTACAGTGTAATCACGACTGATTATCCAGAAAGACGAACATATGCACATTTCAGAATACGTTCAATGCAACTTCGATCGGCACACTTACAAACTCGATTAACACCCTAAAAACTGTGTCGGACCCAATACATACATCATCACCAGAACATTCTCGCGAATGCTGTGTTACGAGCGGCATTACACGAAAGAATCCGTGCCTACAGATAAGCACGCGACCGCTAAAAATCGACGTTATAACACGCGTGACAACGTCCGCATGTGCGCGTCGGACGTTGTGCGCGCTCGCGCGCGCGCGCGCGCACACGTGCATACGCATACGTGCATAGCGGAGTACAAACGTATCGTATTACCGTGTAGCAACGCCCATCGGCATCGGATAGTCTCAAACGCGAACGAAATCGCCTAGCTCGCGCTGCAATACGCAAAACGGGCCCGACATTTCGCCATCCTCCTTTCCCTCTCTGTCTCTCAACCTCGGATTGACATCATCGCGCGCGAGAGACCATCTTGATGAAACGACGAAATCCGATTACGCGGTCCAGGGATCCTACGTAGGCTCGCCGAGCTGGCCACGTTAAAATAACTGCGAGTAGAATCTCGTCGCCGACGACGCTGAAAGATTCAACGCGGAATATGTCGCAGCTGGACGAAGTTTAATTTCTGGCCTGCGGCTCGTAAGTTGAGCGGACGGCTAGGGTGAAAGCCATTAACGGAATCTCAGATGATTTCAGTATTCGAGTTTCAGTTTGAAGTTATTGATACTTGGAACAGGTCGCCAGTTAAGGCTTGTTCGAGTAAAATTCTTTATCGATTCATTATGCAACTGAAAATTACTTCAGGTTATGTATGGACCGCAACTATGTAGTAATTGCAACTTACACACCTTGACTCCACCATAATTCAAACATATAATGTAATAAAGTATAGTATTATTATAATAAGTAGTATAATATACATAGTATAATAATAAAGTAATATCATATATAAATATAATATACCGTATTTTTCGCGCGCGTTATCTACACAAAGAAGTTAAAAATTGATCAAATAAGAACCTGCCCGCTATCCGTTAGAAAGCGGACATGAGGGTAGTGAAATTTAATAATAATACAATAGGTACGCGTTATCTACCGAAAAAAATACGGTAATGAAATATAACGAATTAAACTTAAATTGCGTGAACCTCAATCTAACATTAATGGAACTCGGATAGAGTCTCCCATCATTCCACGTCGAAATTCAGTGACTTCAAGCCGGGACGATCTAATATTCCGTCGCTGCGTTCGCAAAGTAGGTTGGTACACTTGATCCCGCCTCTTGCCATTCATCTCTCGTTAATGCCTCGGCGATGACTGTCGGATGATGCGAAAGAGGTGTCGGCCAGGCAACCGGATCGTCCCGAATCCAATTTGTTAGAGGGGGAGGGGGGTCCTTCGACTTTTCGCCCCAGCAAAGAGGGTCTCAATTCCCATGAGCGACTTCCCGCCGGCACCGTCATCCCGCGGGAGCATGCCAGGGCCAGGCTTGTCAACAGGTCGGTAACGATATCGAGCAAATAAGTCGAGCAATAAGCTCGACGCCAGACGGCGCCGGAATTCATCCGTCGTCGGGGTAAATTTTCATTTGCGGCAAGGATTGCGTAAGAATTGCGGCCGACTTACGTAACAAGTGACATAGTGCGCGCGCGCGCGCATTGCTACCGATTTCAAAATGACAGACTGGTCGCGTTCGGCGCGACAACAAAGTTGCGATCGGTGACGATTGGATAGAGTGAGATAATTTGGATATGTGTAGAATACGGTGTTAAGTATGAAACTGTACATGGTAGTGAACATAAATTAGAAATATGTACCTCATCATTTTTTAGGGTGCGGAATCATTACGAAGGATTACATATTGCAGAGACATGAAATAGAAGTGATATATATATATATATACATAAATAAAGTGATACGCCGTACAAAATTATATATTCAAAGTCAGAAATGAAACAAAATAATTCTTTTCACCAGACTCGACAAATACAATATCGCAGGAAACTGAAACAGAACGAGGGCATTTCTACTCAGGGCATTTACATAACAGTGTCCCGCCGTAGGAAACCTCGTCAGCTAAATGTCCGTCTAATGACATTGCCGTCAATCCGAGTCCGGCCATTCCGATTTTTTGGCACGGAAACCGGCCGCACGTCCGTCCGATACAACTTATTTACCTACGGCGCGCTTCCCAACGAGTTTGTAAAGGACGAACAGAACCGAGAACTCTCGCTCTCTCGCTCTCTGGGCCCGTAGAATCCAGTTATCGCCTGATTTACGCATCCTCGTGCTTTATGAGGGAGGATTTCGTGAATTCGCCGGGGACAAAGCCGAGGAAGAGTTCGTCGGGCGGCTGAGAGTGAAAAAGGAAGGATTCCTCGTGAGAACGGAAGATGAAGAAGAAACGGGGTGGGGGGGGAAGGTGAGCTCGGGGCGCGGGAGGGAAAAGGGGTGGGAGGAGGCGGAGAAAAAGGAAGAGAGGAAAGCAGGGAAAAGGGTACAGAAAAAAAAGGGAAGGATGGCAGGGAGGAGGGCGCCTCGTGTCGATCCTATCGCGGACCCGAATCTCGGAATTCGAATTTGTCGTCTTATCTTCGGATTCCATCGTAATTGCATATCTACGAGGTGCTCGGGGACAGGCATATCCACGGATTTTATGCGTCGCGATCGTCGAAGGTTGAACGAGGACAGCCTCGTGGGACGCGAGAGGTGGCCGAAGGGAGAGGGACGGAATGTGTTTCTCGCGTGTTGGTTTCCGTCACGCGAAACCACCGACGCCGAAGACGTTTATTACCGGTAGGGGACTCGTATACACGTCCGCTCGGGGTAGGTTCAGGCCTTTTTTTACACCTTCTCGCGCCTCGCCGGTGCGGACTCCGCTCCGCTACCTTCGGTGGAAACGCTCGGCATCACCGGTGGCGCCCCGTCAATAGTGTGACACTTTCGCCCAGAGCTTTGAGAAACTTGTCTCCCACGTTTCTGCTTGACGTATCGAACCGGGGTTATTAGCCAATTTTTTTGTCGGCGAGATGTAATCTTATACTGTGACTGTCGCTTTTACGCGCGCGACTGAGACAATCACGTACCTTTCTCTAAAACGACTATATGAGACTTGGGATTTATTTTTATATGGGGATGTGTCATAAATTATTTTATCCCAATATTATTTTATATATTAACATATAATATATTATATATAGTTTATTAATAATTTTATTATATATAATTAATTTGTATATATTTATAAATGATAAAAAATATATTATATATTAAATATTCAATATTACTATATTAAACTTCCTTCCATGACCTAACTCTTTACGATCCTACCATCGCCGATTGCATACACACATTACTATATTAAAAAAAAACAATTTATTCTACATCTTCATGTGGGCAAAGTATTTCTACTCCAAATGTTCACAGATTTCCCATCGTATACGCGATTATTCTTCAATTCTCTCGAAAAATTACTCGTCCCACCAACACAGATCCGCGACCATCCCCTAATTCCATTCTCCACATCTCGATCATCGTAATCACATATCACGCAGGAGGCGACAAACTCGCCCTATGAAAATCCAGCCAACGAAGTTAATATCCTCAAAGGGCTCGAAGCGAGCCTAGCTGATCGTCGAGCATTCCCCGCCAACTCCATAAATCCGCGCGAATGATCGAGGCCAGGCCTCTAAAAGGCCGACTGCGAAACGGTCCTCGAGCTCATAACGCCTGTCGACGTATTACACGGGCTCGTCGTGGCTGGGCAGGATTTTTCGTAATCCCGCTCCGGAGCCGCGAACGGCAGAGGTTCCTGTTTCTGCGCATAAAGCGGAGCGGGGGCCGATTCGTGCCGCGTCCGGCAAAAGTGATTACCGTTATCGACGGAATACGCTCGCTAGGCGAGTGCCATAAACGGATAATGGTACGCCACCTCCGGTACCGGCCCTATTCCCTATGGAACATCTGTATGGAAGCCGTCTGCGGGATGGCACGATATCGGGTTACGAACGTCATCGTTGTCGGCCCGAGGGGGAGGAGGTGGAGGTGGAGGTGGAGGTGGGGGAGGAGGAGGAGGCGCTGATGCAGACGCCGGAGAGAGAAAGCGCAGCAGAGTACGGCCAGGACCACACACGGACCGCTAGCGGGAGGATAAGGACCCGATCCTGCCACCTGTCGATCGGAGGGTGTCCTTACCGATCCGTGGTCGGCTACCAAAATTTGACCGGAGCCGCTGAGGTTCCCGAGTGGATGGAATCGTTTGCAATGCAGCTGAACAGCAATGCTGACTGTCGGACTGACGAGCAGGATTTGTATATTAGTAGGAGTTAACTCTGGTTTCGTGTTTGACTGTAGGATGATGGATGGTGCAGATGATGAATATACACTCCCGTCCGTAAGTCACCTGTTGGAAATTAATTCAAAATGCGCAGGATTTCACTAAATTACTTAACAATTTATTGCCGGTCTCTATTATAAGGTATTGTCTTTCTCAGTCGCTTTTTACAGACTGGCAACCGTCTTCCTTCTTACACTCGATGTATTGGACGCAAAACAAACGTAATAGTACGAAGTCATAACGGCTCGTTCACCTCTAAATTCAAGTTTAAAATCGTTGAATCCCAACATCTCCACCTACTAAAATTTGAATTCGAGCAATTTCTTATTGCTGAGGCACTTACTTTATGAAATGAAAATAACACTTGCTAACTGTTCACAATGTTTCGATATATTCAATTTTTCAACGGAAATGTTACATAAATATTATATGCCCCTTTCATCGAAATATGAAAGACATCTTTTCATGAGTGCCCCGTCTCATGGACGGGGGTGTATACCTACAACTGATGCAGTACATCTTTATCTTAAACTCTACACAAATGAAAAACGGAATCAGCTAGTGTGAAGACGTTCGGGAATTGACCGGAAGCCGAAGGGGTGTCTAACCGTCGCCGGAAAATTGTAAGCGGCGCGAAGGCGACGAACACGGTAGGAACAATTCATCCTACCCTCCTTCCGATATTTTGTGGGTGGTAGAGGTGTTTACGGGGCGGATTGGGTTTCGTACGAAGGCCACTGGAGAATTTCAAAGAATCGCGAGCAATGGGGGCGAACGAGGGGTTGCCAGGGCACGGAAAGGGCGAGGGGGGAGGTGGAGGTAGAGCATGGTGGGCAGACGATGGAAGGTGGATGGGAGGTGGATGGGAGGCGGGGGATGGGTAAGGCGGAGGGAAAAGGCAGACGGCAGACAAATGAGTCGGGCCGCGGGTCCCTGCGACTCGTTTAATCAAAGTTTGGGATGCGTGCTGCCTCCGTCCTGAACTAACTACGTCCAATCATGCTACGAAGGCTCGGAACCAGCCTTACTGTCTCGGCTTCAGACTTATCGCGACTCTCACGGAGACTCCCGTCCGAGTGCCTGCACGTGCAATCGATAACGGGACGGTAACGAGAGAGTTGTCGAAATTCGTCGCCTTTTCTCGTAAAACACCGCCTCTTTCGGTCCTGTGAGCGCATGGCGGAGCGCTATCTGGGAAATTATTTTGATATACCGGCGGGTTTTATTTTATATATACGCGGGTGGTATTGTAATCCTAAGTTACGGCCCATATTGTTTTGATATTAAACGATACAGTACGATTGGTAGGTATGATTACTACATTGGTATTACCATTATGTACTGCAAATCTACAGAATACTAATTTATCGTCTATTATCTGATAAGTCATAGCAATCCATAACGGGATGGTAACGAGAGAGTTGTCGAAATTCGTCGCCCTTTCTCGTAAAACACCGCCTCTTTCGGTCCTGTGAGCGCATGGTGGAGCGCTATCTGGGAAATTATTTTGATATACCGTGACATTGTAGGCGGATGGTATCGTAATCCTAAGTTACGGCCTATATTGTTTTGATATTAAACGATACAGTACGATTGGTAGGTATGATTACTACATTGGTATTACCATTATGAACTACAAACGTATGGAATATTAATTCATCGTCTGTCATCTGACAAGTCACAGCATTCGTCCGTTACGTGCACAAAAATGACATAATATTTCAATGTGAACCCCACAGATTTAAAAATGTCTACGATTCCGATTAAAAATAAATTTCCAATTTTCTAGTCGATGAAGATTCTTGTTCCGAAAAATTCGCACCTCCCTGGTCGACTGATCGCCGAGCGCCAAAACACAAGGCGCTATTGCCGCTTAGAAGGTCTCCGTGGGCGTGGAGCATCGCGGTGCGATAACTTTTAGGCGTGGAAGAGTGACTTTCACACGTACGCACGCGACGGCGAACGAATGGGTCCCCATCAGTGTGCCTGGCCGACACACGCGACCACTTTCGAACCCGGCCGCTTCTTGCTTCTCGGTGGGGGTGTGCGGAGGGAGTCCTTAGTCCTGCGAATGTATGGGTGTCCGCAGGAAGTGTTGACGGGATCCTGGGCAGGTGTGAGTAGAAAGATGCGTGGAGTCCTGAGTCCCGAGTGCTTAGCTAGAAGGTGTGGATGAAGAACTGTGGAGGTATAGCGAAGTGTCCTGACAGAGTCCTGGGAAGGTGTGAGTGTTCGCAGACTGTCTTGACAGACCCCTAAGGATGTGAGTGTTCCTGTGTTGACAGAGTCCTGGGAAGATATGGATGTTCACACAGTGTCCTGATAGGATCCTGCCAATGCGTAGGTGTTCGCAGCGTCTTGACAGAGTCCTGAAGATGTGAGCGTTCCGTGTCTTGACAGAGTCCTAAGGATGTGAGTCTTCGCACTGTCTTGACAGAGTCCTGAAGATGTGAGTGTCCCGTGTCTCGATAGAGTCCTGGGAAGATGTGGGTGTTCGCACAGGGTCCTGGTAGGATCCTGCCAATGTGTAGGTGTTCGCAGCGTCTCGATAGAGTCCTGGGAAGATGTGAGTGTTCGCAGAGTGTCCCGATAGGATCCTGCGAATGTGTAGGTGTCTGCGGGGTGTGTCGAGGGAGTCCCGAGCGCTTCGCACTGGCAAGGTGTGGGTGTCGCGGGGTGGCCACCTGTCTAGCGAGGTATGCGCCGATAGCATCACGGGAACGAACCAAACGGAACGAACGCCCAACGTTAAGCAAAGACAAGGGCGGTAACTCACCCCGACAAATTATAGAGTGGCCAGACAGCGCGACTCTCGGTTCCTCTCTTTCCTCCGCTCTGACCTCAGCTTGGATCCTTCTCTCTCTTTTCGGCTTGTGCCCCAGCACCTTCATTGGGGTTCCTCTCTTTCCAGGTCTGGAGGATCCCTACCCTCGCGCGGACTTCTCTAGCTTGCGCCTCTATCGTTTTTTGCCCTTTTTCTAGCTCGCGTTAACCGCTATTTGTCTCCTTGATGCTTGATTTAGATCTGGGAGGTTGGTGGTCGGGAGGCGTGGGGAAATAGAGTTGAGGTGATTGACACTTTTAGCTGAATGTTGTAGTGGAATTTAAAATTAGAAATTCTCAAAATCCTCTTCTCAATATTATTAACGACATTGACTATAATACATATTTAATTCCGATTTCTCGACTTCTTTTACTTATACTACTTTAACAGTTATCAGTGCATAGCATCTATTGGTCAATGTTATACTTAATGAATTGGAAATAAAACTATATAAACATAAATATTACAATTTACGTGTGACTAATACAACATTAACCCCTTAACGTATGGTTTCTTTGAAATAAACCGGCCAAAAAAAATAAATTTTTAATTTATGTAAAACACAAACTTTAGAACATTGTCTTGGCAAAAAAATAAAAATAAATACAAAATTAATCAAAATTTTTATTTTAATTTCAGCAGCATCAAATACAACGCCGCTTGAATATACTCGAGTGTGCGCGTTAGGGGGTTAAAATATAGATACGCTCGAACAGAAAATTGCGGAATATCGTACAGCACTCTCAAGCCAAATTTACAATTGCCGGAGAACAAAAGTTTTTCCCAAATTTCATCTGACCAACTCGCGAAGAAATGATGAGACTCGAAGGATCTCTGAGGGCAACGTGTAATTGCAGAATTATGCAGGGTGTCAAGTCGGTCGAGAAAAGTGACGCGTCATCATCGGCAGTCGAGTCGTATGTGGGACTCTCCCAGTGCGTTTCGGTGGGACGACCCACGCGAGCAGCACGCGCGGCAGTTCGGCCCGTCCGATACACGCGGGATACAACGGCGAACAAATTGGCTTATCGATCTCTTCGGGGGCCGCGACCGGTTTTGCCCCCGTGCAACGCTCACGGGGCCCGACTTCCACCGGGAAGAGATCCTGTGCACGAAAGAAGCGTGCGCGCGCGCACTTCATAATTACCACGGATCTCCAGTCCTTTGACAATTATCTACTCATTGTACTAGCAGGACGTCGGACGATGCGGTAAGAAAGATCCGATTAACGTGACACATTGGAATATACAGTAAGTCCTCCTTTTGTGCGGTCCGTTTTAATGCGATTTATTTTTGGCGGTTACTTTTTTTGTACGATTTTGGTTGTGTGCTAAAAAAATCCTACAAAAAAAGAGACCGCCAAAAATAAATCGAACAAAAAGATATCGCATTAGAACGGACTCCACGAAGAGAGGACTTACTGTGTATTCGTAAGTTCGACAGGGGCAACGCAATTTTGCGAAAGACGCATTACATTATTAATTGTATATTAATCCGTCTTTGCCCAACCATTTGTTTTTTCGATATTTTCAAATTTTTTTGCACGCTCTTACTCCCAAAGGGATTTGAAGTGATTATATAATGCCACTTTAAACGAAAAATTATCTTACCTATTTTTTCATTATGTTCCAATTTTGGAACAATGCGCCTACCGGAAGGTATTAGTTTGTAATAGAAAATATGCACAGAGATTATTCCGAATGCAAGAACGAAACAGTACAGAGATAAGATTAAATTCAACGCCGACGCACGTGCAATTCTCAGAAAAAAAAAGCGGATGTTCCAATATCGGAGCAGTGGGCAAAAACGGGTTAACAGTAATCGTTAAGAATTATTAAGCGATCAATGTACAGTGTTAAGAATATTAATTACCGCGCTAACCGGCTTGAACTTCTCTTCCAGAAGCATCGCCGAAGATAATCGTCGAGAGCTGCCCACATCAAAGTGCCGCGAGGGACACTACACGAGGGGGTGAGAAGGGGTTGACGTACAACAGGGATGAAGAGATGCGTAAGCAGAGGCGAGCCTCAAATTTTGAACCTGAGACGACCCGAACTGGGACGAGGCAAGTGTGGAAAAGAGTTGGCCCGATCCAGAAAGGATGCGGAGGAAGATTCAGGTAAGAGAATGGGGGCGCGAGCGGGGGTCCAGGTAAAACAAGGGGGTGGCAGGGGGAGGCGGGGAGGGGGGCTAAAGGCTGGGTAAGACAACGGGCTCCACACGGTGTCGTAGCCGTGGGGGGGCCGAAAGGTGGAAGGGCCGATGCCCGCCCACAGCGCCGACAAAAAGGGTGGCGACCTCCCCTCTCGTCCCCCCTCGGCCTCCCTCCAACACCCCACCCTCGGCGCCCCTCCGAAACTCAGCCCTCCGCGTCCCTCCAAGTTTCCGATCCGGCGGCCGCGATAAACGGGGACCGGATATTTATTATTTGTAATTCACGCAGTGAGATGCTCGTTAAGCAGGTCGATGCTGGGGGATGGTCGGAGAAGGGTACCGTTAGGTGGGGTTGTCGGCTCTTTTTGGTCGGGGCTGAAGAATTGATTCGAGGCTGATGGAAAATGCACTTTGATCGCTAGAATGTCTGCGAATGATATCGTTAAGTTACGTTGGACCTCTCTTTCTAGTTTGAGATCGAACAATGAGCATGGTTGTCTTTGTAACCGAGAGTTACGTTTTGTCACCGTACCGGTTATATGTTTACATTATTGTAACCGGAAACAGTGAACAGCTTACAAGGTAGAATTAACAATGCTTACGGCCGTGTATACGTTTTCAATAATTTTCTACCTAAACGATTGGAAAATCAGTTTCATTAAATGAGGCGAGCCCGACAGAAAACGTATGGGATATTAATGATGCGATTCCGTCGGTTCCAATTTAGAACGTAATTTCTGCAACGATCGTTACGCGATTTCATTAGCGAGAAGTTAAAAATTCGGTGAGCGTAATTACGGGTGGGGGGAGGGGGGGAAGAGAGACGGACGCAGGAATATGGAACTGGAAAGTAGAGTGGCCAGATGGAAAGGAGTCGGATCTTGGAGGATGGAGGAAGAAAGATGGAGAAAAGGGGGGGAAGAGAGACGGAAGAGGAGAGAGGGAGGAAGAGAGAGGGAGAGAGAGGGAGGCATGGGGTAATTTAACACCGGAAGCGTCTTGAGCGTGACGCCACCCTGAAGGTGCAGGATACGCGGCGAGGATAGGAGGAGAAGGTGGGGCAAAGAAGAAGGTGGAGGCGATGGCAATGGGAGTCGGTAGGTACTCGAGGCCGCCATGCAAGCCGAGCTTCCTTCGTTCTCTGTCCTCCTTCTCTCTATCTCTCTCTCTCTCTCTCTCTCTCTCTCTCTCTCTCTCTCTCTCTCTCTCATTCTCTCTACTCACCTTCCCGCATCTTACATCCTTTCCTTGCCTCCTACAAACTGCAAGCTTCCTTCTTTGTCTTCGCGGATTACTCCCCTTCACACCCTCTCAATGGCTTCCATTCTTTTCCGCTTCTCTAGGACAACAAAAATTGCAATGGATAATGAGTGCTCCAAAGTTGGGTAATGCCAGATCGTAAATTTGTTAATTGCCCTTTTTCTTCCTTTGTTCCCTTATCAGAGGCGAGCATCGTGGCATAAAGTAACCAAAGTTAACGTACAGTGACAGTTACAGTTAGGTATGCTAAAGTAAAGTGAACATAAAGTCACTGTATTTGTAGCGACCGATCGAACTTATTTTACTACTTAATACCTGTGCATTCCAACAAAATATTCGCATGTAATTTTTATCGTAATTATAGTCAGGCTTGAATTTTCTTGATTTATTTTCCCGTATCAATTTTGGTACACTCGGAATTGATGTAATGTGAAAACCTTTACAGTCATTATAACCGTTATTTTTCAATTTTCCTTTATCCCATCAATTCACAGTTTCGATGAACAGCTTCGTCAAATTTCCGAACCAAGAATCTTCCCGATACACATAATGGTCAGGTTCGAATTCGCTTAGCTCGTTTTATCGGGCTGTCGATACGCATCTATGAATTCGTACGCGGATTAACGGACGTGCGTGTGCGAGCGGCGAATGTCTGAGTTTCGATGGACGTGCGACCACTGATCTTACGTCCTCTCACACGGAGACGGTCCCGAGCGAGAGGGATGCTCGTCATCGAAGGAGGACGGACGATCGGCGAGGCGGAGGAGGAGGAGGAGGAGGAGGAGGAGGAGGAGCGGAGGAGGGGAGGAACAGTGAACGTAAATACGTACACCTACCTACCTACGTTCAGCGGATTGAATTACCACCGCGAGAGAGCCCCGTATGTGGCAACTCTCTTACTTAACCTACCGTCGTCGTCGGGGAACTGTATCGACACATTTTTCTTGCACGGGGTGTCCCGCAAAAGAGGAACAGGTAAGTCGACGGTAGTTCCAACCGGTCGGGCACCGGGCCTCTCTCTCTCTCTCTCTCTCTCTCTCGCCTCCCGTCTCCTTCTACCTACTCTGTGTGAATTTTGCGCATAGCCACCCCTCCGCATCCCAACCCCTTCTCCGCCTGCCCACCCTCAACGTTTCGGACACCCTTACGCAATCTTTCGCAAATTTCTGTGTCAAACGCACGAAGAAACGAACATCTCAGATATGAGAGAAACGTACTGCAATGTAGAATTCATAATCAGTGCGATACCGCTAACTCGATTTTGACAGCGACTAGAGTCAGCTTTCCTGAGGGGTGGGAGTAGGAAGGGAACGGGAGGTGAAAAATTTGTCAGCGCTGAATAATCGAAGACGTCGCCATTTTGCCACGGGAAAGGGAGGAGAGGGGGGAGGAGGGGGGGTGGCAGAGGTTCGTTGTTGGCCGCCTCATTGTTAAAAGAAGGAGGACAAACTGACAGTACGGATGGCAGACGGACGGACGATGCCGATGGTGGCAAACTCTTGCGGAGGTACGGAGGAAGATGAGGTCGGAGGTAACCCGACACCTGGCCGCACCGAAGGTAACGTGAGAGCCCCTTTACCCTCTCCCCCTTCCACCTCCTTCCACCTCCTCACCCTCTGCCAGCCTCCCTCTCCGCCCACCCTCCCCTCTCGTCCACATCTTCCTCCTCGGCGACAATCCATCCTCTCCGGAGGACTCATCCGCGAACCGTGAGTCCAGAGACAATAAAAAGAGGGAGTGAGAGAGAGAGAGAGAGAGAGAGAGAGAGAGTACTCTTCCACTTCCATCCGCGAGCTGCGAGTCCGGAGACAATAAAGAGAGCGAGAAGATGAAGAGGGAAAAAATACTCTTCCTCTTCCATCCGCGAACAGTGAGTCGAAAGACAGTGGAGTGTGAGGGAGAGGGGGAAGTGGAGAGGGTGGGGAAGGTGAAGAGAGAGAGAGAGAGAGTGCGAAAAACTGTACTTCCTCCTTCCTCTTCCCTCGGCGAACCGTAGAGTCCAGATGAGGTAAAGGTAGAGAGGGAAGATGAAGAAATAAAGAGGAGAGAAAAAGTGCTCTTCCTCCTTCCTGCTGTCTTTCCGTTTTTTCCCCCCGTCGTCCGCTTCCCAACGATCTCCTCCCTTCCTATTATCCTCTCACTCTCTCTCTCTGACCACCCTCCTCACTCTTTGTCCTCGCTCGTGTTTTTCGCTTTACGACGAAGTGGTAAAAGAAGAGGGACGCGCGGGAGAACTCAATTATGTCCGGGGGTGGAGTTGGTCGTGGAACGGAGTGGTGTCGCTTTGCAGGTTAGGGCCTCTCTGGAGGGAAGGATGGGGGATGATAATTAAAAATCTTTGATCCCGAGATTTCTTGGCCACGAGACACGTTTGATATATGGAATCGTCGAAGATTAGATAGAAATTTTGGTGCACGCGCGTAAATGATGCAATTCAATTTTCTGATCTATTCGTCTACTATGAAAATTAGTCACCCTTACGTATACAACCTTACCCGTGCAAAGCCTTACGATACGTAGAACTATATGACTAATAAGAGAGCAGACATTATTCCTGTCAAATGTATAAGAATTGGACAGTCAGAGTCTTCGATATGTCAATCGGTGCCTGTTCCAGAAAAATGTTTAAATCTAACGATTAAAGATCCTATTGAACGCTGTCGTAATAATCTGTACCGACGCGCAGATAACGCCTAATTGCCCTGATTACCCGTAACAATATACGGGAAGCCCGTCCCGAGAGACATGGCTCCTTTCAGCGAACATTAAAGACAACAGTTTCACAGGTACGGTTCCCCTTGACTTATCGACCGACAGCGATCCGACCGCTTATAATTACTTCAGCGGATAATTAAAACGGTCCCTTCACGGCGCGGTCGCGTTCTGTGCCCCCCCCCCCGCGTCGAAAGTGAGGGGGTTGGTGGCTGCAGGTTGCCGATGGGGGTTGGCGCAGGGGGTCGGCAATGGGGCTGGGTAGGAGTGAGGGTGTATAATCGATACCGACATTCGAGGGGGGTAGCTCGTAACGGAGAAACGGCGAGCGGGGGCCCACCCCTTCTATTACCTCGCATATCATCCCCTAAATACGGGCGCACAATGCGTCCGCACCCTCCCATAAACAACCGTGAAGCACCTTAGATACGTAACCGCGCTTCCGGTCCATCCAAATGGGTTTACGTAGACGCCGCCCGAACACGGTTATTAATCGTGCCCCCCACGAGTGCTGAACGCCACTGTGCTTCATGATTGATAGGGCTGCGGCATCGGCCTGGCTTGCTTTTACGACTTCGCCGACGTGCTTCCTTGCGAATAGGGTGAATCGCGGTTATTACCATTTTTAATCTTTGACCGCTTATCATTGGCGCACGGTATTATTTTTATATTTTTAACGGAGACGTAATGAAATCACTCTATGACAGCTTTGAGTACGGATTAATTTTTAAATTTCCTTAACTGAGTAGTATTAATTAAATTACTAGTAGTAGTTACTTCATTATTTATGTCACTCAGAGATATGTAGTAGAAATATGTCTAGCCACAACCTTAGTATTTTTTCAATAACAATGTAATCTTTTATAATATCAATATTCCATTTTCAATCGCTCATAACTATTACCACAAACGTTCCATAAATTTAACAGTTGAAAGTTTCACAAAGAACGTGCTAGCAAATTATTTCCATTTTCGTAATTGATACACATCCATTATGCTCCGCACTGTCAAAACTGATGCGAGGCTCAAAGTTTCGGTTATTAAAATCGAAGATCATTTGTCGGGCTCATCGTAATTATCGGGTAAGAATCGTTTGTGTCCCGCTCCGTCGGAAACACCATTATCATGTCGAAGGATGCCTTTGGCCACGTGTTGATCCACGTGTACGTCAGGGAATACGCGCGTGTTCCATCTCGGCCGCCGAGGGATCGTTGGCGAAACAGGGGGTTGGAGATGGTTGCGGAGGGGTGCCAGAGGGGGTGGGTTAGACGCGATAATAGGTGAGGGTGTCCCGTAACGAGATCATGGCACCGCCGAGGGTAGGTCGTGCGAGCCAACCTCCGCCATAATCCACTCTAATTTGTTTTCGACCGCGCATCAACGTCCTTTTCATTTTTTCAATTATCCCTTGACGTACGATGAAATGCTCCTCGCGCTAATAAAAACCTTCACCCCTCCTCTGTTCCCACCTTCTATATAATCCTATTCCTGTCTTTGCGATTGATCCAATTCCCAGGGCTTTGAATAGTATTTCACAGTAGCGATACAGTACATATTCCTTTGTATTCTGTCTGTACTTTGGTTACACTTCATACTGACAACGTTATCATTACTTTATATAAAATAAGTTGACACGTACAATCGTACATTACATACATGACAGTTTAAATTCTGCTCCTGTTCATATACCGTATAAATTTCACCATACCGAAGCGAATATAATCAAGAACACCGAATCTATCATAACACATATTAAAAAATATCATAATTTCTGCTTCTCAGGATCGAGCGCTCCCGCGTTCAAAACAGGCCCAATCGAAGTTCCCAAAGGGTCGCAGGACTCCCCAGAACAGACATTTCGATGTCGGAAGAGGCAAGAAGTGTCAAGAAGTGGCAAGAAGAGGCGTTAAGAGGCAAGAAGAGGCAGGACTCCCTAGAAAAGACATTTCGATCTCGGAAGAGGCAAGAAGTGTCAAAAAGTGGCAAGGAGTAGCAAGAAGAGGCAGGAAGAGGCAGGAAGAGGCAGGAAGAGGCAGGAAGAGGCAGGAAGAGGCAAGAAGTGTCAAGATGTAGCGAGAAGGCGCAGGAAGAGGCAGGAAGAGGCCTTCTTCCTCTTCTCCTCCCGAAATTGCACGCTCGAGCGCAAGCAGGCTAGCTAGTCGGGGCCTGGTCATGGTGCCCAGCCGCGGTACCATTCCTTGCCGGTAACTGGAGAACGTGGCCGAGTATCGGTTACGAGGAAAACTTCCGTGCACGCATTAACGACGTCGTACGTCCTCGCGCGCGACGGACGACCGTCGGGAACAGGTACACAACAGGTACGCGTATCTGGGTCGGCTTATTTTCCCCAAGGTGGGGGGGGGGGGGGGGGGGGGGGCGATTTTTATTCTACGCGCGCCACTCCGCGGCCGGCCATCTACCAGATCTAGGCGCATTATTGAATGTCGTGGTAATCGCGGCCTTTGGCGTCATTACGAATTTTAGCGTGATTACTTCAGGTTGGCTGACTCGCTGCGGACTACGAGCGAAATTACAGGCGAAATTCTGTTTAGGTAATTTTCTTCTGCGGGGTTCGCGAAGGTAGCTTTAAGTTGAGATTGGATGTAACGTGAAATGGTTTATTATTGAAGAAAAATTTGTCTTTAGTTTAAATTCAAAGAACCCTTGCTGTGGTCGAAATTTCGATTTGCTCTACATGTTTCGACGCAAATGTGTGTCACACGAACACTGTAATATGCACAAATGTAAAGATGAAAAATATACTTTGTAGACTCCTGATGAGGACACCGCAAGGTGTCGAAACGTGTAGAGCAAATTGAAAAATACAGGAAATTTCAGCCACAGCAAGGGCTTTTTAAATTTTAATTGAAGCAATATTGTGGAATTTTAATTTATATACAGTAACAGTTGATGAAATTGTTTCTTCTTTTACTTCGTAGTCGATTTTAGAAGTGTTTGGAGTAAGAGGTAGAAAAGGGTAGAAGAGTATTGAATATCGACTGTGTTAATCGGTAGGACGTTTCTAATTTATCGATGAGGTCGGCGAAATTATTATTGTTTCGCGGTCAGGGACCGGTTGAGGTTTGCTCAGATTTGGAACGACGGTCGGAACTTGTGATTATGCCGGGCACGCATTAAAAGTGACCGAAATGGGAGAGGATATTATAATCGGAGCACGGTACAATTGTAATCCGATATAGCGTTGATGAAGTGCAATTCGCCACAGACAAATAATCTGGATACGGAATATACACTATTTTCGTTTTGCAACAGATTAACGCATTACCTTTCAAATATCGAATGAGCCTGTGTGTAACTTAAACTGCGCGCGGCAAAGAATAGTAGGTACCGAATGCAAGCTAATCGCAAATTCTCTAATATTGAAACCGCACTCGCTGTCCGCAGATTAATTTATAACATTTTAAGTGCCTTCAAAACACGAAACGCAATATATGATATAACGTTCCACCTACTACACTATCGACGCAGATTACAAACGTTTCCTATTATCAAATGTACAGTTCGACCCAACAGATCCAGCGATGCTCATCAAGATAATCTCTATAAAAATAATAGAGAAAATCATGATAATCCTTCGCTTCCATATAAACGATAGATAAATTGAAAATGGTATTTTCAGCGTACATTTTCGTTTCCTTATATACGATAGATCTCAAAATGAATTGAACAACTCTTCATTTCATAGTCAGCGAGTGGGTGTTCAAATCGATTTCTGAAACATCAATAGGCTCTCACAGTCTTTCCCACTCGCGTCCAATTTTCTGGTGAAATTCGCCATCTTCGTATCACGTCCGCCATTCTATAGGACCATCTATCTCAAAATGAATTCATGAACTCTTCATTTCATAGTCAGCACTACGAACGAGTGCTTAAATCCATTTCTGAATCATAAATAAGTTCTCACAGTCTTTCCCAATCGCGTCCAATTTTCTGGTGAAATTCGCCATCGTCGCATCACGTCCGCCATTCTATAGGACCATCTATCTCAAAATGAGTTTATGAACTCTTCATCATTTCATAGTCAGCACTACGAACGAGTGCTTAAATTCATTTCTGAATCATCAATAGGTTCTCACAGTCTTTCCCAATCGCGTCCAATTTTCTGGTGAAATTCGCCATCGTCGCATCACGTCCGCGATTCTATAGGACCATCTATCTCAAAATGAGTTCATGAACTCTTCATTTCATAGTCAGCACTACGAACGGGTGCTCAAATCCATTTCTGAATCATAAATAAGTTCTCACAGTCTTTCCCAATCGCGTCCAATTTTCTGGTGAAATTCGCCATCGTCGCATCACGTCCGCCATTCTATAGGACCATCTATCTCAAAATGAGTTTATGAACTCTTCATTTCATAGTCAGCACTACGAACGAGTGCTTAAATTCATTTCTGAATCATCAATAGGTTCTCACAGTCTTTCCCAATCGCGTCCAATTTTCTGGTGAAATTCGCCATCGTCGCATCACGTCCGCCATTCTATAGCACCGAGCGCACTCCCGGATTCTCAGACAGATTGTCAGTGCGTTCGATCTAGTTCACACGAGCGGGACGTTAAACAGCCGTCAGCTCGAGTTGCCAGGTTGCGATCCGTTCATCAAACCGTCGCTGGCACGTGCCACGCGAGCATTATCGTCTCGACTTTGCTTTTCCGTATGCCCGCGCGTTGGCGAATGTTGCCAGACAAAAGGGCGCGGGACTGGGAAGGGTGGGAAGGGTGGGAAGGGAGGATTGGCACGCGGCAGACCCTAGCGCATCTTAACGATACCCTCATTATCGTGTCTCGACAGATTAGTCTCGTTAGGCGGAGGTTCGGCACCGTGAACGTTCCCAATGTTTCTTCATTTGGGATCCCTCCCGATGCAGCAACAATTTGTTACAAACGTAATGTTTGGGACACCTCGATTCGTTAAACGTTACGTTTCGGTTGCGGATCAAAATTTTGGAATGTGCTTTTATCGGTTAATGCTCTCGATCGAATCGCAATTCTTCTGCTTCTAACTATTCGATTATTACATCAGCCCTTTTTATGATATATGAACTGTATAGAAATTAGAATACAAATGTAAATATTAGATTATAATAAAAGATATAGTAAATAAAAATAAAAAATGTAGATTAAAATAGGAAAATTATTAGAATATAAATAGAATAGAAATTTACTGCTTACGTTGTGTATCGGTCTCAATTTTCTAAACCCATATGCATCAAAAGTGATTTCGCTCAACTTTCTCACACTCTCACTTAGAGCGTCTATATAGTAAGGGGTAAGTTTGATCCTAATTCGACTTCAGAATCACCCTTCGAACCTTCGCGCGCCCTTCCATACGGGAATGCGCGGTCCGACAACTTAAAAAGGACAGGAATTACGGGCCGCTTAATTTCCAGCCAGCGAGGAGTCCTTGCTCACGTAGGATGCTGGCCATGCACAGGACACGCCGGGCGAGAGTGGAAGAAGGGCGAGAGAGAAGTGTAGAAGGACGGTACACGCCGGCCAATCTCCGTCGCGGCGTGCCCGGAGATACGGCGCTAAATTGAAAATGGTAATTTCAGTCTACATTTTATAACGTCCTCCGCCGCGAAGACTCCGAGAGTCGCCCGGGCACGTGACCCAGCTGATTCTCCGATGGCAGTTTAAGGCGATAAATCGATGGCCCGATAACTTACGTCCGCGCACTTTTTGCCGTACGCTGCCCTCTTGCGTCGGTGATTAATGAAATTTCGACGGAAACTGCCGCGTAACCGACCCGAGGAGCGAATCGCTGTTTCAGTTCAAAGGGCCGATGGTTTTTCGTTTCCCATGATCTTGCAAATTATATTTTTGTTTCGGTGCGGTTAGTGTACTTGACATTTATGAGTCTTTGAAAGTCTTTCAAAGTACATATTATAACTATAAAGTTAATTCGACGGTACATGCATCTGTAATGTAAAATTTCTTTGTACTTCTTGACAGAAAGCGAAAATGTTTTTATATATATGGACCGTTTATTTTGAAAGTGGCGTAAGTCCGTATAAGAAAAAGTTAAATATCACATAAATACATTTACATCGCGTTAATCATAAATGATATGTCTCATTTCTCTTAAATATGGGCTTACACCACTTTCAAAGCGAACGGTCCATATACAACTGTAGTTCGTATCATGCCTTTAGCTCAACGAAGCCGAAACAGACATAAGTCCAATACTTATATTCCGTCCCGCTCTGACCGCGCCACTTTTCAGATATATATTCAAAAAATTAAAAACTCAATTCCGACCCGCGCTTCCGTCCCATCCTGACGCCGTACGTCGCGCGCTCGCACGCGCTAATGGCATCCTTGAAAGCTCGAAGCTCGGCTCGACTCTCATTTTCGATTTACCCTCCCATCGCGCCCACACACACGCTCGCCCGACCGTGAGTTACGCCCGGCAGTATATTCTCCCAGGCACGGAAACCAATACCCTGGCCCCGATACATCCCCCGGCCAGTCAATCATCGAGCCCGATGTACCCGGAAGTGAGCGCCAATCTCAAATCTAATTTCGCGCCGAGGTCGCGGGGTTAAACGTCAGAACTCGAGAAAAGTCTTGCAAATGGCCGCTCTCCCCGCATCGGTCTGGCCCGTATTTACTGGCCGCGGGAGGGTGGCCGGCGGGATGGGGGGAGGGTTGGGGGGTGGGGATGTTGAGCATTATTGTCGCGTGACTTTGGCATCCAGCAATGCATCGGTAATGAAACGAGCCCTTCGCGAGGAGGCAATAGTCGTAAATAGCTGGCTACCTACTTACTCGGGGCGCGAGAGAGAGGCGTGGTAATTGTTTTGCCAACGTTAGCCCCGTTGTTATTGCCGGTCACGGGGACCGCGTGGAACTCATCTTGAGCAAGGCGAGCGATGGGGGGAGGGAGGGAGGGAGGGAGGGAGAGGATAGAGCTGAGGCTAACGAGCGGAGGACAGCCGCAGATGAAATGGACGGAGGGAATGGCTCGCGGGAACGTGGAAGAGATGTCGGGAGAGATGGAAGGGGGGACATTTAAGTGGATCGATTGAATAATGAAAGATATTTATGTAAGGTATTATGCTCGTTCTTACGCAATTTCTTGAACGAATAACTGTTTTGCGAATAATGTAAGGAAAGCCGATGTACATTGCACAGTTGAGGAACGCAATTGATTCGCAGCTAACCACATTCAATAGTATTCGGTTTAACATCATCAATGTCCCATTTCTGGGACATCGTTTCAAATTATTTTCTTTTAATTTAAAATGACCACAACTTCTAAATGTACAGTTAATTTTTTATTTTTGTATTTTTGTATTAGGGCGGATAATGGGTTAACGAATCCGCAAACTGACACTATCGCGTGAAAGATAACGAAGAACATACTTCCCTTCTAGGTATCCTCGAGCTCGCCATGAAATCCGCAGAAGTTCGCGAGCTTACCGATGGTAAGATCAGACGGGAACGTCCTGCCGAAAATCGGGGTGAACCCTGACGTCGTAGCACTCTTCGATCCTGGCGGACCCTGGCCGGCTTTTAATACGTCGGCAATCCGGCAAATTAAAAGCTTTCCGGACTCCGTCCGCCATCGCGATGATCGTGTCTTTCCGCGTACGCTCGCCCCTGTAAGTACCGTATATTTCGACGTTGCGCCGTGAATTTCCGGTCGTATCTCGATGTAATCTTCGTCCCGGTACGGAGGGATACTCTCTCTCTGGCTGTCCCTCTCGGACTTTGAAGACGTCGGAAGGCGGAGGAGGACGAGAGTGGCGAGCGTCGAGAAACAGAAAGAAACACGCTACACCCTATAAATACGAGCGGGTAATTGATTCAGTAATAACTAACTCAACGGCGTAGTCTCCTCTCTCTCTCTTACTCTCGCTTGCGTTTCGTCCTTCGTCCTCCCAGGATGCCTCCTCTCCTCCATCCTCGTTCCTCATCTTCCCTTCTCTTCACTTCCACAACGAGGTTCCGTCCTCGTTCTATGCCAGGTCTCTCCTTCTAACGGGTACTCCTCTTTTTCCGTCTCCACCTCCGCCCGCCGTCTCGCGTGTTCCACGCATAAATATGTATGCCGGTAATAATATAAGCGGCGCTGGTGTTTGGGAAGAGCTTTCGTTGCGCATAGGACCCCGGGGTACCATACGTCACGCCCTTTTTCTCGCGCACCGGCGCACCACATTGCCGATGCCGGACGGTGACCGAGGTGATATGGTTTGCGACCGGTCGAGATGGCTTATCGGGTACCGATGTTCCGGGGAAATTCGATGGTTGACTGCGAGTCAGCAGAATATTGTATACCGGGAGAAATGTTAACTTTCGTGGCAGAGTATATATATTTTACGGAATTATTTTCTAGTCTTTAGTCTTAATGGCATGTTCTGGGTATGGTAAGGAAAATTTTATTGGTATTATGCTCTGTCACAGAACAATTTACTAGCATCAGATTTCATCATCACTTTCAGTGGACAGTATATATTTAACAAAACAATCTTCTAGTCTTTAGTCCTAATGGCATGCTCAGGGTATATTAAAGTACTAAAGTATTAAGTACGTTCTGTCAGAAGACGATTTGCTAGTATCAGATCGTAACTCAAATATTACACACTATATTTTCAGTGAACAGTATATATCCAATAGAATAATTTTCTAGTCTTTTAATGGCATGTTCAGGGTATATTAAGGAAAATATTATTGGTGTTATATTCTCTCGCAAGACAATTTGCTAGCATCAGATCATAACTCAAATATTACACTGTACTTTCAGTATTCCCGAATACTATCACATCGAATACGACAGATCATCAATGTCTAGTCAGATTTCATCGTATATTGTGACATAACGAAACGGTTGATTATACAACCTGACTCTGATACAAATATAGTAAGTATTTCGTTGTTCGCGGCGCGCAGTTTCGGCTCGCTTAGAAAGCAGGTGTCATCCTTACTGATATCGACGACTGCTGGCAAAGAAAATACGAGGTCCACGCGTCCGTACATCAACGTCCCCGCGAACTATCAACTTACCGGGGCTAACATCGTCGGGCCACGAGGTCGATGAAGGTGGCCAGGCCACCCCTACACATCTTCGCCGATCCTTATCTCTTATCCGGAGTGCCGAGAGTTCGGCCTGGCCTACGTGCGCAATTAGAGATACGAGGAGCTCGGTTATTATCTGTCGAGTGCGCCGAGCCTAACCTACGACTGCCTATCCTCCGTCCTCCTTCCCTATCTACCTATCAACCTAACCCCGCGTCCGTGCGCCTGTGTTTATGTAATTGAAAACGTCGATGTTCGCGTGTGAGAGGCCGTTTCTTTGCGTCCCGCGAGTTTGCAACAATTCGCATCGCGAGCTATGATGTATTTCCCCGTAGGTCGAGCGCGCGAGGTCTATCCTGGTGTGGGACCCTGCACTTCCGTTAAGTTCGTAGGTGTGAGCTCAAAGTAGGCGCTACTGAACGCCTTATTGCAACGCGGATTATCAGAGGCCGCGGATCGTAAATTCTGCCGGCTTGGAATTCGTAACGGAATATGAGACATTGGATTGCGTTACCGCCGGCGAGTCTGAGGGGTTAGTGGCTCTCGGAAAATTATTTGGTGGAATCGTGGAGTGAACCGGATGTCCGCGTCGCTTAATATTCGGTGATACGCTTTGCGAATAGTATCAGAGTCCAGATTGGCAGCCAACAAATCGTCTTTGGAGATGTCAGCGTTTCGATTTAGTCACATTCTTGGACTGGTCGTATGAGCTTGATGTTTATATCGTTAATTTTCATTGTTAAGTTTTGCAAATTGATTCAGAAACCAGATTGGGAGCGAACAAATCGTCTTTGGAGATGTCAGCGTTTCGATTCAGTCACATTCTTGGACTGGTCGTATGAGCTTGATGTTTATATCGTTAATTTTCATTGTTAAGCTTTGCAAATAGATTCAGAAACCAGATTGGGAGCGAACAAATCGTCTTTGGAGATGTCAGCGTTTCGATTCAGTCACATTCTTGGACTGGTCGTATGAGCTTGATGTTTATATCGTTAATTTTCATTGTTAAGTTTTGCAAATACATTCAGAAACCAGATTGGGAGCGAACAAATCGTCTTTGGAGATGTCAGCGTTTCGATTCAGTCACATTCTCGGATTGGTCGTATGAACTTGATCTTTATTGACACGTTTTTCAAACAGTATTAGAAACCAGATTGGCAGCCAAAAAATTGACAGATTCTTTTCCAACAAAATTTTTGGTCTGGTCAAATGAATCCAAAGTTCACATTTTTAACGTTTATTTGCATACTCAACAAATTTTGGATGGTGGAAATGGGAGAAACTAGTGGCAAAATGTTCGGATGCAGGAAAATTTTGCCCGCCCCGTCTCTTGGCTTTTAATTATACGCGCTCCGTGGAATTTCGACGAGTTGCCGAGAAAGTAGCGCATCAACGATGCCCGCCAAATACATAATTAACGAACGGAGGGGGGGAAAAAATACTGAAATCCGAGAGCGAGCTTTGCCACAGTTGGCTTCTGCTTACCGCTGATTTCGCGCAAATTCAGTGGACAGAAAGAATTTCGCATTAATTTGCCCGGAATCATCTCGGAATAAGATTCGACTTAACGCCGGCGCATTATAAACGTTCGAACAACGCTGAAATTTAGCGATTTACATTTCAAATTTAATAATTCGAACATTTCCATTCCCCGCCGAAGTGCGCCATAAATTCCGTTTCACATAAACATCTTCTGATTAAAAGCACCCCATCGAGAACACCTAAAAATCGGACATAAATCGTTGCCGAATAAAATACGAAATTAATCAACCGAACGTTACCACTTTAAACCGACGAATCGCATAGATAAAAATTAACAAAAAAAAGCGAACAAAACGTACAGTCAAAAATCCTTCGCGCGGAACATCTCTCCTAATTAAAACGACCGTCCCGGCAAGTTTCTGCAAACCGAAAACTGCGAATTTCCATCTGATCAGCCTCTACTCGCGCAACGTAACGAAAGCCTGGCTTTACCGCCATTTTGAAGAGAAAAAACCTTCCGTTCTCTTCCATTCTCGCTTCCGCTCCCAAGTCTCGAATCGAAAGCAGGAAGAAGCACGTAAGTCCAACGCGCAGAACGGAAAAGGGATAGTCCGCTGCGGGCGCAGGCTGATATCCCGAGGGAAGAAGGATGGCCGAAAGGAGAGGAAAGGGCGGGGAGAGGGGGGAGGTCAGAAGGGAGGGGTGGTGGCTAGGTGTTAAAACACGGTAATTAACAACGAGAAACGCCGCGGAGAACTCGACGAAGGTGGGACGAGGGGACCACCTCCCTCGACCGTTCTCTCGGTGGCTACCAAGATTTACTGCCAAATGGCAGCGTATTTATGAACTACGCCTGGCGCAGCACGCGCACCCACACAGCCATGGAGCGCACTCCCACATCGAGGCCCCCGAACGCAGGGCCTTCTCCACCTTCGCGGAACCCGTATTTACACTGCGCGCCCGTACCGAACACGTACGAGACTCTCTTTCTTACTCTTCTTTTTTTCCCGAATTTTTTCGACCGACTCTTTGTTTTCGATAAAAATATCCGTGCAGGTACGTTACAGTTCGGCGTGTACGTGGGTCCGTTGCGGTAGTATCGGCGCTCGTACGCGTAGTCAACACGCGCGCGCTCGTACGTGTAGTCGGACGTGTCTATGGGTCACACGTGTGAGTCGTAAGAGTGTGCGTGTAAGGGGGGAGCGAGGCGAAGTGGAGTGCTAACCGGCCATCGATCATGTTTCGTGGATAGTTAGGAGCCATGAAACATTCATGCACGATCGACCACCCATCCGCAGCGTCCGTCTTTTCGCCGTGGCAACGAGGCCTCCTCCTCTCGGAACAGGGCGAGCCCGACCGCCAGGCTACCACGTCGGGCCTGTCGTCGGACGTTCGAGAAAGGCGCTCGCCAATATATCCTGCCCCCGGACGGTGAATCGTTATCGTGCGGATCCACGGGACGCGTCGCTTCGCGAGGAAAGCGGACGAGCGCGGCCTTCGGCGAAATCGGGAGATTATCCACGGATCGGCCGCAAATTGGGAATATCTCGAAAGATCGGCAGAAACAAATGAAAGGGTAAAGAAAGCCTCATTCCGTGATAAGTTAATTTTTTGGAATTTTGTATGGTGCTTATTCCGCATGAGAGTATAGGGTAGAGTAGGAAGCTCTCTGAACGTCTATCAACCGTGATGAAAGAAAGAGTATAGAGTAGATTTGTTGCTGGATACTGTGAGGCATATGGATAATATGTAAAAGATGGTGAAGGGGTGCTTCTGCGAACTTGACAATTTTTATCCATCGGTAGGAACAGTACAATGCGTTTGATTTGTTATTCCCGACAGTTTTCCAACGAGATGAAAATTGAAAATTTGGGAATCGTACGCCGGAGTGAGCTGGGCTCGTTAGCGCTTCTGCGCACCTCGCGTGGAAATAAGTTTCGTCCGGCGCGGACTCACGGCGGGTATCATCATTGAGATCTTGCCGGGGTGATATACCTACCGTTATGTCTTTTGGAATAGCAACGTTCGATATATACGATCGCTGTTTAGCGCGGTTGGAAGAGCGCCGACAGGAACGATGAACGTCTGGCGAGCGAGGAAGAGGCCAACAGAACGCGGATGGGAAGAGGATCGACGGTCTAACGAACGAAGAGGGAGGAACGTCGTGGGGAGAAAATGGAAGAGAGGAAGAGAGACGAAGAAGAGGGAGAGAGAGAGGACGGGAGAATGAGAGAGTTAAAGAGAGTCGAAGAGGGAGATGGAGAGGAAGAAGAAGAGGGGGGAGGGAGGCAGGGGGTCCGTAGAGGCACGTCAGACCCTTGGGCCGTCATAAACAATAGCAAGGAGTAATTGATTCTCTAATAACTTAACGCGCCAGCCACGAGGTGGCCACTAACAGCCTTAGGTAGGCATAATGTATTATAGCCGGCAACAACTACTCGACTCTCAGTCGGAGAGCCTTCGACGTAGCACGGCCTACGAGCGCCTACGAGATTTAAGGCCCCGCGCCAATAATAAAGCAGCCACCTTGGAAAATGGCAAGGCCCGACGTCGTGCTGCTAGCTAGAGGAAACACGCCGCCGTCGCCGTCGCCGTCGCCGTCATCGTTCTCTCCTACGTATCCTGTCGCTGCGTGATCTCGCGTTATGCTGAGACCTGCCTCCCTCCTTGCACGTCATCGACACTTTCTTTTTATCGATCGCGATCGCATTCTTTACGGGCGCGCTCTAGTAGATGGTAGTCTCTTTTCAGGTATGAGTGTGGAAGGTTATACTTTCGACAATTTCGTGGTATATACATATCGTAGATTTAAATATTTTCATTACTATTGTTTGTACAGTTTCTGCAGTATACTTTATTCTTTCAACCTCTTCAATAGTACAACTTACTATTCTCACCCTTCGTCGTGATTATTCTTTTCTACGTATTCTGTCGCTGCGTGATCTCGCGTTATGCCGAGACCTGCCTCCCTCCTTGCACGTCATCGACACTTTCTTTTTATCGATCGCGATCGCATTCTTTACGGGCGCGCTCTAGTAGATGGTAGTCTCTTTTCAGGTACGAACGTGGAAGGTTGTACTTTCGACAATTTCGTGGTATATACAATATTGTACGTTTAAATATTTTCATTACTGTTATTTGTACAGTTTCTGTTGTATGCTTTAACCTTTTATGTTCTTCAACAGTTCAACCTGCTTTCTCGCCCTTCGCTGCACATTTTCGAGCCCCTAAAAGACTCAATACTGACGCGCGATCTCATCAGCCGAACAGAAGTTCATCATAAATCAGCCGACCGCGTCTTCTCCTAACCAAACAGAAACCTTATCACGAAGCCCGTCAAGTAATCCTCATCCTAAACAGATGTAACCGATAAATATGCAATTCCTCGGACACTCGATCCCAGAACGAGCAGGTCCTCTCTCCCCCACCCAATCTGCTTATAATTCAGCCAGCATCACCAACCCCTGCAACCCAAAAATTACAACGTAGTGAATTTTGCCGAAAATTAGCACCGCCGTAACGAGCGAGCGACGCGCGTCAAGGAAAGAATGAATGAAGAAATCTTCGGGCACCGAGTGGAAGTGGACGCTGGGAAGGGATGGGGAGAGAAGGCGAGAGGGAGAGAGAAGATTGCCGTTTCGTGTGAAATAAAACGAGCGGCTTTCTCGCGGCGAGAACCGTGTTCGGCGGCTCGTCGTGGCCTGTCATTAGGCTCGATATATCTCATCGGCCGGCGAACAACGGCGCATCGACAAACAACAAATGACATTCGGGCCCTCTTCCCCTTGCCACCCCCCTACACCAACCTTTCCTCTCCCCCCCCTTTCTGCCCTTCGCTCACTCGCGCGCGGCCATTAACGCGTCTGCGCGTACCTTCCTCCTTCGCGCCCTTCACCCTTCCTTCTTTTACCTAGCCCCTCCGCCACTCCTTTACCACCACGTTTCCCACCCCCTTCGCCCTCCCTTTCTTCCGCGCCAAAGCTACTTGCAACCCCCCCACCCAGCGGACGAAAGACGAACAATTCGTGAGAATTCTCTCTCTTGCCAGAGATGGCAAAGAGTTTACGGCGGACTTACGTAATGTAACGGGAAGGATAATGTTCGGGAATGTTTTTGAACGTTTGCTGCCCGTTATGCAACGTGGGAATTAGAGAGGTGGCTTTTGAGGAAACCTGGGATTATGCGGAAAGGGTTGGTGTTGAAATTGTCGAAATTTCTGGGAGATTGGGATAGTTTCGGGGTAGGTTAGAGTATTAATCCAGGATTTAGAGTTTTAAGGTTTATGGTAGGTAGATTTCTACGCCATATTAGATACAGCTGTGATACTTTTTAGAGACTTTTGCACTATTTTCCTTTACTTTACACAATTTGACGTTAATGTGCCTTTCCGTACCTAATTTTTAATGGTTTTTTGCGTTCTGTTTGTCTTTCTTTTAAAGATCGTCTCTTGCCGATGGTCTTATCCGAAAGAGCGCGTCAAAAGCTTCAAGAAAATGTATGATTATCATAGGTTTTGATCGTAGGTTCAAAAGTTACAGGCGATTTACAAAATCTCAAATTTTTTAAGGGGTACCCCTTCTCATTTTTGCGAAAAATCGAAGGTCGGCGGATCGGATCGCCCTTTTGCTACCTGGTAGAGGGTCAAAAATACTTCAGAGAGCCGTTTGCCGTTGGTCGAAATTCGCTTTAGTTTCGGAGTTACAGCCAAAAAACCGTCGAAAAAATGGGATCCCGGAAATGGCGAAAAAATAAAAATCTTCCGATCGACTTATGGATATGCATACTGAAAGAAAATCGAACGAGGATCACAAAACTCGCATCCGGAGCCTTCCAAGTGCAATACTTTCGTAGATACGGTCAAAAATGTATCGAAAATCAGTAGAAAATGGCAAAACATACTTGAACCAAGCTAATTCCAGGCTCATAATCACCACAATATAACCGCCCTACAAAACCCTTGCATACTTCACCACAGACCTCCGCAAACATTCGCCATTTGACCCACACGCATTCCTCACAATACTCAATCTGCCAACAACGAATAATCCCCCGCCAGTCCAATAAACCGTCTCAACAAACTCCTACAACAATTCTCACCTAAAAAGCTCCTAGTACCTCTTTCGAGCGATCGAAAGGCGGCATATCTCGAGGAGGGCAAAGTTTCAATAAGGCGTTCAGGATACAGGCCTCACCCCTCCCCCGGATCCTCTTGCACGCTCTGCGCCTTTATAAAGCGCCAACGCGGACGCGAATAAGGTGTACGTCAACGTGACTAAAGAGGCCTCGTTACCGTAATCGCCGTGGCGGAAGGTGGGCCGCCGGTGTATTCTTAAATCTGGCAAGCCAACGCCTAAACACGGTCATCATCGCATTGCAGTATAATAAGATCGCAACGTGCCACGAGAGCGATCCGCCTCGTGACCCCCGTACGCCCGATATACTTACGGCACCTTTCCCATTCTTCCGTCCCCCTTCAGCCACCATCCTTCCAACCTATCCTCCTTAGTCTCAGTATTCTCCTTTCCTGCCTCTTTCGACGTTTCTTCCCTGCCTTTCATCGGCGTACTGCTTCTTCTTCACTTTGCCTTTTACTTTACTCTGTCTCTCTCTCTCTCTCTCTCTCTCTCTCTCTCTCTCTCTCTCTCTGTCTCTCTCTCTCTTTCATTCTCTCACGTTCTGCTCTACTCTTTCTTACTACCGATCTCATACTCTTTCCTGCCTTGCCCCCCCCCCCCCCCCCCTTTTTCCGCTCATTGCAATTGTCTCGCACGCTTCTCATTCGCGAGAGGTCGAAAACAGAAATTATCCCCGACTTTAAAGATGATTCTCCGAACGGTCGACGCCTCTGCTCGGGCCGCACTTTCTACTTTGTGTCCGGCACTTTGTAATTTGCAGCTTGTACGGAGAGAGTGCGCCGTCGTCGGTTCCGGATTTAAAAGGGTTGAGGCGCGCCCGCGCGATCTTCACACTCCTCCCTCCCGCTCTCTGGTAAAGTAGGCAGTAAACGCGAGCGTGAGGACGGCCGCTCATTCAATTCTCCCTTGTCCATGATATTTAACCTAATACATCCGAAAAAGGGGCGAAAAAGGGTTCGAAGCTCCGGCTCCTCCGAGTACGCGGCTCCAAATTAAAATTAGCCCGGGCCCAAGGTTCGCCACTCTCCGGCGAGCGTTCTTCCCGACGCATTTCGGCGATCAGGCTAATATAATAACGGAATAAAAAGATGCGTAGATAAAGCTAAGGACGAAAAAGGGTATTAAGAGTCAGGGTAGGGGTTGGCCAGAAGGGCGGGGGCGGAGGGGAAGGGAAGAACCCGACGCGCCACACGCAGAGAACCAGCCGGAGAGACGTGTTTATAGTAATGAGCCTTGTCGTTATTTGTCCAGCGAAAGGGATTTATCGAGATACCTCGTGAGATCTTGTTGCTCGATCTTACTTCTCTCCTCGGGACTCTCCCCCTCTCCTCGCTCGCCTCCCCTTTCCTCCCCTTGTCACGGTCTCCACCGGACTCTCTTCCTCTCCGCCGACGGCCTTTACTTTTCTTCGGGCCCTCTCCTTATTTCCTCGTCTCCTCACTTTCTTTCGGTTTCGCGGCACGTAAGCCGGCGTGGAATGGAACTTTGTCCGCGATCGTCGGTCCCGATGTCCAGATAATCGATGCGCCGGCTTAACAATGGCCCGGATCGGGGGGAGCCGGGAGGCGGGAGGTGCCGGTCACTGGACTTCGACTGCTGACGATTTCGTACAACTCAGGCAATGGCTTCGGTGTATTTGGGTGGAAGGATGCAGTAGCAGATTCTTTTCATTTCTTTTTGGATGGTGTTCCCTAAATTGTTGAGTTAGAATATATTTTCTGGAGTATCAGTACAGATAGTACAGTTCTACGAGATCAAATAAAATTTAGGTGATAACATCACTGGTTGCGGGATAGTACAGTATGTGCAGATAGCAAGCAATGAAAGTTATAAGTATACAATAATTGTTTTGAGCCTCATGTAAGGATGTAGTAGCAGATTCTTTTCATTTCTTTTTGGATGGTGTTCCCTAAATTGTTGAGTGAGAATATATTTTCTGGAGTATCAGTACAGATAGTACAGTTCCACGAGATTCAATAAAATTCAAGTGATAAGATCACTGTTTGCGGAATAGTTCTGTATGTGTAGATAGCAAGCAATGAAAGTTATAAGTATACAATTATTGTTTTAATCTTCATTTTTATTCCTGCAAGCTCACGTAAATGGCAAGCGATCAAAGTTATAACTGTTCAAAACTTGTCTTAATCTCTCTTCATTTCAGCAAGCATAGTTAAACTGACTTGTTTCCACTATTCCGAATCTTTAATTCAGACCACGCTCACAACAAGCGCACGTATTAAAACCCTGCAATTATTCTCAATATCTAACTAACGTACGATAAGGTGTTTCACGTAGAATTTTCATTGACTCGATTACCTAAAAACGTGAAAACTTTCTCCGCAAAGGCGGACACAATGGGATTGTACGGTTCGTGACTGTTTCGAATGCACGGTAGTCCGTTGCCGAAGCCCCAAAACGAGCGTCGGTTGTTGCGGGCAATATAATACCTAACGTGCGCGTCGTTGGCCGGGATCGATACGTCAATTAATTTTCGAAAGGTGGAGGCCTCGCACGGCTAATTTAAATTGCCGGACCTGGGGCTCCGTGCACTGCCACGAAACACCTGGACTCAACCTTCTTCCCTCTTCGCTTCCTTCCCGCCCGTCCCCGCTGTCAATTCATTCCTTCCCGATCGGTCCATCAGCCTGGCTCGCTGCCAACAATAAAAGCGAGTATCTCCCGCGAGAAAGTCCCGATAATGGTTGCTTTTTGAACCGACTCGACATCCAATCCTCGACGTTCATTATAAACGACCGCTTCTTCGAGAGCATCGACTGCTCGCGAGTCGATATTCGTTATTCCCCCCTTTATTTGACAGCGTCGTTTCCGCCGGCCAGTCGAGTTTACGAGAACGAAGCTTCCTTTTCCACCGACACTTTCCCCATCGCGAAAATAGACGCGGTTCGAATGCACGTTGAATAATCTGGACTTATCTAACGGACAGAGTATCTGATATAACAGACAGAAATTCACGGCGAATGGATCAAGGGTCTGAGAAGACAATAGGTACAGAAAAGGAAAAGTGTTCCAAAAAATTCGTTTCGTCCCGGGCATGGAATGTGTTCGTCTAAGGCAGGATCCACTGACGGACTCATCGGTGGGACTTATGTGGATCCTGCCCTAAACGAATTTTTTTGGAACACACTATCATTTCCATTTATGCACCTATCGTCTTCATAGACCCTTGAACCGTACGCCGTGAATTTCTGTCCGTATGATTGACCCAGGATCATTAAATTTCTTATCGTTTATCCTGTACAACGACGACGAAACTTTTCCCGTAGCACTTCCTCCATGACCGCACACTCATCCACACTCCGAATCCGCATTCAGTCACTGGCAGTTAATAATCCGAACTTATCAAGCGTCTCATCTGTTCTCCGATAAAACATCCAATCCGCCCTCCTAATCCCACCCCATCGACACACGCACCTCGTGCATCACGTATCCTCTATATTTAATTACGGTGTTTAGCAAACAATTATTCGACCCGTCAACAAGCCCCATTCTGAAAGTGCAGAGGAGCGAGCGGAGGGTCGCTCAGGGGTGTTAGGTGCACGAGTAGGTCCTCCTTCATTTCCAGCATACGTGCCCCTCGGGAAACGGGGGGGCGTGAGGGGGGGGGGCAGGGAGTAGAGAGTAGAAGGAGGAGGAAGGAGAGGCGGAGGCGAGGAAGGTGTCTGATCGAGAGCCGCGTCTGGTGTAATTTTCATCGAGTGGGTGGATACCCATTATTTCGCATTACAGGGTCCTTACGGGCCCCGATCGTGCCTATCGAGCGCCTGCTTCCTCGCGCCACGTCCACCGGACGAGGAGAGAGTCGATTCTTACTAGCTGGGCCCGCAGCCACGGTCTTGTTAACGTCCATTAACGCGACGCTCTCGCGAAAATTTGCGCGGCCTGGGCCGCAGCGCTGGTAAATTGTACGAATCCACCGGCGGAGGTGAGCGCGCTCGCCGTCGACGTGAGAGACGCCTGATGGGATCCTTAGGCGTGATTTGTGAGAGGGGCACAAAGTTGCGGAATTGTGGTGAAACGATGCTGATGGGGGCAGGGAGTGGGGAGGGGGGGCTGGGGCAGGGGGCAACGGTTCGGCTGGGTGTCGTGAAACTATGCCGGATGGAATGTTATGTAATGGGTATCTTGCCGACGAATATTTGACGTAATGGCATGTAAGGACCGTTTATTTTGAATGTGGGGTAAGTTTATATTTGAAAAGAAATGAGATATTTATATTTTGATTGACGCGGTGTAAACGGTTTATTTATGTGATATTTTATACGTGTGATTGTAATACTAATCGAAATATTGAAAATAATTAACGTATAATTTAGTCTCAAAATCAAATCAAAGTAGGTATAATTAAAAATGTACCTATATCATGTGGACCGTCTATTTTGAAAGTGGTGTAAGTCCATATTTGAAAAAAAATATGAGATATCGTATAATTCATCATTAACGTGGTGTAAACGGTTTATTTATGTGATATTTATGTATGCTGCAGGTATATTTTCAATTATATCTACTTTGACTTTATTTTGAAACTAAGTTATACGTTAATTATTTGTAATGTTCTGATGAGTATTACAATCAAACGCAGGTACGATCAAAAATTGACTTACACCACTTTCACAACAACTCATATTCTACATCCCTTTACAAATTCAAAACTGTATAAATAATAGTTTTTGCTATACGTTTTATTTTTGAAATACCTCCCACATCTGTTTTGGAAATACGACGGTATCGAATTGTTGCAAATTCGGATTTGCGCGCTTTATTGTTTGGCGGCCGCGGGAAAGCGACGATAACGAAGTCGATTGACGATTCCGCTCTCGTCGAAAAGGGGCGAACGGTCGAAAACTCGCTGTAGATCGCGCGCCGGCGTGGAAGACTGTAGTTAGCGACTATTAATATCATCGATCGGGATCGATAGTTCTGCCTGCGAGGCGTCATAATGATATGGTGGATCCCGAGGGGGCCCCCTCGTAACACTCTCCCGATACACGCCACGTACGCGCGATCCGACGTACAAGTGGCGCCAATAATGCACTCAGCTCACTTGCAAACCGTGTAATTTCAAACGGGCGTTGCTTCTTTGATCAACGAAATAAACGCTTTGACGCCAAATTTGTTTAATGCCGACACTTCGCCCGAGCATACCCCGATGAAAAAAGGTACGGCCCTCAACTGGGCCGGCTAGGGACTCGACGCAAAAAATTTTGCACATTATTCACCGCCAACACCTTCCGCGCAGAATTCCACATCGGACCCGTAACGCACTTTCGTCGCACGCAAAAATGGCGATGTCGCAGTTTATGTTGACGGTGAAACGTATTTGAATATTTTCCCAATATCCGGATCCATTCGTCTGCCGGATTTCTGCGCTCGCCGTGCACGGATATAAATTTCGAACGGAGAATCTTGTCGGATGAACGACGATCGTCGTTATTGGCCCTAACTATACGCTGCTTTGGATGCTGGTGAGCGAGCGCGCGCGCGCACCTGTGTGTGTGTGTGTGCGCGCGCCGATCGGAACCGAGCCACGTACAAATAATAACATGCTATTAATATATTGAGAGAAGGATGCGATAGCGGGGCGAGAAATTGTATATGGCTGTGTACCGATTAGAGACAGGGCAAAAATGGGCAGTGACTAACGAAGGGTGCTCGCTCACCGATTCTGCCCTACCCGTCATCCATTTCCTCTCTTCGTGCTGGCACGAAAACGAGCGCGACGCCCTCGGAGGGAATCCGCGGCGAGGAACCTGCAAATTTAACGATTTATTAGTCCTAATGATTTACCGCCGCGCTGCTTTTCAATGAACAGCCGCTACCGTGTTCTTTTGCTCTGCCCCGGACTGACATAGGTAGATTCTTCGACGGAGTACCTCCTCGGCTGATCTGTATCATAGATGTAATCTACGTCTGGATCTGAATCTTGATCGGCAGTCATTTTGCACCTGTACGCTCTGTTAAAGTACAAAGTATCAAATAAAATGTTGAAAAAGTACCAGGTAATAACATAAGAGTTAATTGGCTGAATGAATTAATTCAAACTGATTCCATTATAATTTCGTTAAAAACGCTTGAAGCATTTAAAACAAAATTTCAATTAAATGTTATTATTCGTAAAAGTTATAGGATCACCGGCTGTCTTTAAATACATTCTATAATGTTTATTTAACAGTCTATTCCAGAGCATCAATAATCAAATACATTCTTTTCCTGCTTCGTTATCCGCAGTCAGCGACTCAATTATATACGCGAGTATGAAATTCCAACTTCTCACCGTCGGTTCTCCAGAGATCCGACGGAGGTCCGCAGGATTTCGCTGGCGTGCGAGTTGTGTACCGCCTGTTTATTCAATTAGTATGAACGTCGCGCGCGCTGCTGTTGAAGAAGGCCGAGGACGAGGACGAGGAGCGATAATCGCGTGCATCGGACAAGCCGACGTTAATCGGGAGGATCGTTATTATGATTAATGCACGCCAGCTCACCGGACCGTATCACCTTCGTCCCCCCCCCCCCCCTCCCTCCCCAACCCCCCTCCACCACCCTTTTTCACCAAGATCGGCGCCGATGTGTTTCGCAACTGGATGCCCCACCCTCCGATGTATTCTCCCCTAAATTAATGCCACCTAAATTAATACGTTGCCCATCGCCGTTTACCATCGTTACGAGCCTCGTAAACGGAAGGGACACGCTTTACGATATGAGACATTTAATTTGCTGGCGACCAGTACCGAAATCGTGGTACGATCCGCTGATTTAGGGTTAGGATTTCTTGGGGTGTGACAAACTTCAAAGTTTGGGGAAGACAACACTTGGATTTTGGTGAGGTCTTGTAGTACTGCCGTAATGTTCAATACAAGTCTTCGAAGTTTTCTTAGACGATCTGTGGACTGTTCCAGGTGTTGGGATGCTGTATATGCTATGTCACTGTTGCAAATTTGTAAATGTGTGCACATGAAAAATGTTGAAACGTTACGACACAGTTTTGATATTGCTGCCTTTGAAAAGTTGAGCAAATTATGTTTGTCTTATTCAACCAGCGATGATAGATATTGATATATATGACGAAAGCATCATACGGTTATGACAAAAAATTTATATAAAATAATTTTACATTAAACATGTCACAAACGGTGTATCATAGATATTAAATTTCAATAGAAGTTACGTAATCCAGCAATTTTTTGGGGCTCACAGGGAATATGTGAAAAATCAGCGCATTCTCTTCGATTATACAAAGCCCTCGTTCAAATTCAAACGTCACTCTTGCATGCTTCGGTAGGCAAACGTAAAATACATAATACAACAAAATGCTTTCTTACCAACACAAAGCAATCTGTCCGTCACAATCCTCTCGTTCCAGTCTTCCATTCAAGCACACAATTTCGTCAATAACACACGAAGAAACACAAAACTTTTTGAAAAACAACACGTTACACTTCCTCCCCAAACAAGCACTTTACTCACTCCCAATTCACACTAGTGCCAACTATTGGTTACTAAATCTCACCGCATCCCGGAATATAGTTCCCTTTTCTACCGCGACGCAACGAGATGGCGCCAAACATCAGTCCCACTGTTCGCGCAGACTCCGGAAAAATAATAAACAAAAGGACCGATGGATCTTTTCCCCCGAAGCTGCCTGATAATGTGTCGTCTCGGGTCCGTGCTGTGTTCGAGTGTTTTTTGCGCGTGAAACACCACCGCGGGGTGAGTTATCAGTACCGGCCTCACATGCGAGGTTCACGAAGTGCGTACCAGTGTCGGGTGAGTTATCAGTTTGCCTGGGTACGTCCAGTACACCCGAAGCAATCGTCAAGGATTGTGAGGTTATGTTGACAACTCGCGCTGCCTACCCGGAGAGAGGGACTGGGGACAGGTTTAAAGCGTTCCGATAGTCGTTATATTTTACTAGTAAGATTTTCCGTCAAGGTAGACGTGACTTTTGAGCCTTTTTGAATCCACTCTTTTTGTGCTTCGCATCCGAAAAGTCAGAG
Source organism: Anoplius nigerrimus (assembly GCA_914767735.1). Lineage (NCBI taxonomy): Eukaryota > Metazoa > Arthropoda > Insecta > Hymenoptera > Pompilidae > Anoplius > Anoplius nigerrimus. The sequence continues at coordinate 2,885,560 of OU612086.1, forward strand.
CTTTTCGGAACTGAGCGTGTCAGCGTGCGATTTGACGCAGTCCGCCACGTTTGATGGCTTCTTCTTGATTCTTACCGTCGCTGTCTGTTCAGATTTGAGTGTTCACGATATGGGGGTTGGTAACGATTTTGAACGGATTGGTTTGTGTTTAACTATCGGAGAGAGAAATGTCAGAGAGACGCTTTGGTTTGCGAGCTGTTTTGTAGATGGTTAGTCGTGGGCGAAAGTTTGTACTGCTGCGATTACCACGGTTTGTTTAACATTTTTGGCAACAGGTATCGAATAAAACGGAATTTAATGTTTATGCGATATGTAAGAATACTCTATGATGTTATGTTTGTATTTGTTTCTTAATTTTGAAACTGTATTATGTATGTTTTCTGGTACTGCATAGCATTGTGTATCAAGAGCTTGTTTGTTTGAAAATGTGTGTGCATTATTATGTATTCTGCATTTAGGATAATTCTAAATCTGTGTTGAAAGTTTATGTCCTAATTATAGCGACACAATGACTGAAGGCGGTGCAACAAGGATGAAGCGCAACGGCGCTAGACTGTTCAAGAATCCTCCACAGCCACACATGTGTATACAAGATTTTATAAAGGTATTAATATTATTACAGAATGACATTTATTTGTTTCCACTGTCTATATACTTTTTATTAATTTTAAAGGATAGCAAAAAATTATTGAGTATTACTGCATTCAATGTTTGGTTATATCATTGACATTACTCAGTTAACATTGAGAACCCCCTTTATATATGTCTACAGCCCAATATTATTCTATTCAACTTTGTATGAGTGCGCTTATGTCTTTCTATATGATTTGAAACTTTGCTGTTTTTAACTTGTTACATTTAGGACAATAGGGACAATGTATATTTCTTTATGATAGGGCACAACAGCACCTTGTTATGTGAATGTATTATCCTGGGACAAGATTGAGATGCCCTGTAGACCTTCCCAACCAGTGCCACTTTATGGCGGTATGAGAGTACCGCCACCTCGTACAAAGTCTGAAGCTGTTGTATTTGCCGTTATGGCAAATCCAGAAGTTCTTCGTATCAATGGCAAGAACGCTCAGGATCCAAAGGTAAACGTTAAAAATCACCATTCCTGGTTACTCTGATATCATGAATCTCAACACCATTGCATTTACTTTGAAACATTTGTATTTGCCATGAAATTATCACATGCACTGAAAGGTTCTTTAGCCTGAGCAATAAGATACTCTTAAGTTTGGACTGCAGAGGATTTTTATTCGTTCCACCTTCTCTACGGTGCGTAAAAATGGTTGTAATTATATGCATAGAAGCGTACGACGTTGATAGAACTTCTTCTGGACTTCGTGGAGGCAATGAACGCCGGCGTGGTGTTCTCGCGACGTTACACGATCTTAAAAGACCGTGACATAACTGGTGAACTGAAGGAAGTATGGAACGCCGTTCAGGTAAATAAACTATTCACCAAACATCCCACTGTGTTCTGAGTGTATCACAATCAAACTTCTGTATCTTGCTATTCGTTGTATCAAATTGTGTATATATAATTTGATTGATTTCCATATATATTTCTCTCCCTTTGTCTCATAATAGCTTTAATGCACCTTGCATTCAAATTTCGTTTTACTATATTGGTAAACAACAATTATGGTTAGCTCAAAGTATTCCTTTCGCCTCTGTAACCCTTGCATTAATGCTTTCACGTCCAATGTTCAGGTAAGACGCGATCGAGAGCAGCCTCCTCCTCAGCAGGAGACCTGGATCGACGCTCAGCCACCAGTACCGCAATATCCTCAGTACCAAGACCAGCAGCAGCAACAAGAATACGCACCGCAACCACCTCAGTACCACACCAGCGTCGCCTACGGCCGAACGATGGGCAACGATGGTATGCACTACGACAACTATACCCACCAGTCACAAAACCAAGTGATGCCGCAGAACGATCAGCTCTACCAATCCGGCCAGATGGTTCCTCAGCAATACCACGGCAACATGCCGAGAATTATGCCGGACAGCTACAACTATCGAGAACGGGGCAGGGAGAACATGGTGCAAAACATTCCGCAGCAAAGTTGCCCTGCCTATCCCACGCCTCAGTACCAATTTCAGCAGCTGCCCAGACAAATGGTGCCTCAGTACGTCAACTCCAACGTTCATCCCAACGCCAACCTACCGTACGGCCCTCCTGCGAACTCTGGTGTAAATCCAGCAATGGGAGCGAATCTAGCCGCTCCTTTCCAGCCATACATCGCTTATCAGCAGAGAATGGATAACACCATGCACGTCGACATTCGTCGAATGCAACAGCAGCAGCAGCAGCAACAACAGCAACAGCAACAACAACAGCAGCAGCAGCAGCAGATGCATATGAATCACGTTCAGCCAGTACCTCAATATGATCCTGCGGCTCCTTTCAATGTTCCAGCGACCTCGTCAATGAACGTTCTCCGATTGGGCAGACCTCACATGGGAGTGGCGCAGAAGAACAACGCGAGCAAGAGACAAATGAACTCTCCCACTCACTTGAAGCAGTCGCAGTCGTGTAGCAATTGCCAAACGAAGGACCATCACTCAGAGAACAACGGTACGAAACCGAAGAGTCCTGTAAAGGTCCTTCAAAGGGAAGTACCGGTGGAGAATCGTCAGGAGAACAATGGTAGTCATAATACTGAGAGTTCAGTGTCTAATTTCGCGGACAAGAATCAACCTGCCGGCAATGTAGAGGAATCGAAGAACGTCCAGGTCACGGATTTGGACGAGGACGTTAGGAAAACGAACGATTCCGAAGAAAGCATAGACTCGAAAAAGCCGAACGATGCGCTCGACACGAGTACGACCGAGCGAAGGGACGTAAGGCAGAACAGTGATGACACGGACGAGAAGCAAGGTCAAGAACCGGAGTCCGAATCCGTTCAGCAGACTCTGCCCGTCGAGCAGAAGAACCAAAAGACAAAGATAACGGTGATGAAAGGCAACAAGCACAAAGAGAACGCCGACAGCAATCGAACAATTCGGATCCGCTTCGTGCCGGACCAGAACAAGGTCGACAGCCCGAAACGTTCTCAGACCACGGTCAACAGCATCATCAAGAGTGTGTTCAAGATTCATCCGGGCATGTCCGGCGAAGAAGCGGCGTCCGGCAAAAGAAAATCCAACGGTCAGGTTAAGGGTAACAGGACGACGGAGAACGAGGACGGTCAGCAACAGCAGCAGGGATACACGATACTGAAGAAGAATTCCGAGTCCGCTCAGGAGGAGGTCATGAGCGAAATAGCTCAGATATCGATTCAAGACTGTAAGGACGCGACGGAAGTCGGTCCGGTGCTATCGTGATAGCCTAGTGTGTATAGCTGGTAGTAAGAGTACTGGCGGGCGCTTTTTTTTTCCTCGAGGAAGCAGCGATTTTCAGTGTAAATATATAGGACATTATCGAATGAAGGCGAGGACGGCGATGAATTACGACGAGGACGGGAAACGAACGACATTGATTGACGCGATGTACCGACGTAGAGGACGAGCGCGGAAAATGGAAGAACGGACATTGCGAGGGGGACTCTCGAAAGCATTGCGCCTTTTTATGCGTTCTTTTTTTTAACGGGGAGTACGACGAGCACGGCGGTCGGGAGGAGACGCTTTCTCGTCGAACAGTGTTTATATCACGAGAGCGACGGATCCATTCGTCTTCCTCTCTCTCTCTCTCTCTCTCTCTCTCTCTCTCTCTCTCTCTCTCACACACACACACACACACACACTCTATCCCTTTTTCTTTCTCTAACTGCCTCCCTCTTTCTTTCTGTTCCTTCACTATCTTCCCTGTTCTCTTTTCTGTCCATCTTTTTTCTTCTTTCGTAATTCTCGTTTTACTGTTGCATACCGGAAATTGGAAGCATGCCGATGCGGAGTGGTTAATTTTAGCATTTTGCTTTTTTACGAAAGACGCGGCAGTCATGAGTAACTTCACGTTTTCTTTTAACGGAATATTCCGATCGGAGAACCGTTCGTTCTCGCGTTCCTTTTACGAAAGTGTGATGAGAATTTATTTGATGGCACGATTTTCAAGCCCTACCCCCCCTCATAATCTCCACCTCTATGAGAATGGTCAATGTAATCCTCTCTTCCGATAGAAGGCCGAGGAAGACTGAGCGTAAGAACTTCGATTGGCGGAAGTCGTTCGGCGCACAGAACTATTCTGCGAGAGTGTGTCGAATAGAGCGCGTCGAACGTGTCCCAAAACTTTGTACTTCGTTTTAAATTTTCTCTAAGACTTTTAATTCGGGGCGTTCTGTTCGCCGAACGACGCGAGAAGCCGTCCAGGTTCGATGGCTGAGATGAGACCCTTATCGAACACCGAGTCTCGATCAAGCATTCACGTCCTTCGCGATTTCGTGACTCTGCAATAAAATAAAATAAAAAAAACCAACCGTGACGAAACAGGAGCGAAACGTTAGACTTAAGACGAAACGAATTGTAATTAATGCGAGACGCACGCAACACGGACTCGATCGTAGATTAGCGCGAGGGAAGGAAAAATCTGACGGAACAAAGGCGTCGAGCGATCGCGTACTTATCTCTTCCAACGAGCACATTCAAAATGTGAATTTACACGGAGTACCGGGTGTGACGGAAAAAGTGTGGATAACGCAGGAAGATTTACAGTTGACGTCCAGAATACAGCGAACGTGATTCGTACTTTTGGTTTTCCACTTTTTGAAAATTGACCACTTGCTCTTCCTTTCTGCCGATCTTTCGACGAATTCAGCTCGCGCAACATTCTTCCTTCACCCCGTGTACGTCCGTACTCCGCAGCTGCGTCGTAGGCCTCTACGAGGTTCCAAAGTTCTGCCGAGAGAACTGCGAAGGCGGATATTCGCAAAAGCTTCGCGCCGAAGTGAGAAATGAATCGAGAAAGCGACCGACGCAATTCCACTATTATCAGAAACGGAGCGACACAGGCAAACGCATACCGAGGGAGACAACTTAGAAAACAGAAAGAGTCGCCAGTTTCGCAATAGCGACTCGTCACGAGATTCCGGACAGACAGATTACCGAATAAGGATCCGTTATCGTCATTGGTCTAATAGTGCAGCGCTTTTCAAACGATCCATCGTGATAAACGAGCTTCTGCAGTGAGATATTAATAATGATTAATGATTAATGATAATGATAATAATATTAATAATTATAAACGCAGCGTGTTACGGTAAATGCAGTGAATTACGTCGGATAAGTTGGATTAATGCGATGCCGTTGTAAAAGAAGACGAGCGAGCCGGGAAACATTGGTCTCTCGACTGTGTGTGGGTCAATTGTTTGAAAAGCACTGCGATCAGGATCGAACGGTCAATTATCGTAGTCGGCTCGAATCTATCAAACGTGGGAAACTACATTGCCAATAACGTTTCGGTTGCGATTCGCGACAGTACGCCAAAAAAAGAAAAAAGAAAAAAAATACTTGCGACCTTCCGCTCGGATCAGTGTCCGCTCCATCTTCGTACTTCTTTACGGTAGTTGCGAGAATAAAACTGAGTGCAACGTTGGATCTGCGACGAGTCTACGATTTAGTTGCACATTCATTGAGTTTATCGTCGGATTACGATGCGATGGAAATGCACAAGGTGAAAATATTTAACAAGTCGATCGTAATTTGCCGCTAAGCTCAATGGAAAGATCATCGTCAGATTTGAATACTTATATGCGATGATCAAATATTAAACGAGTAATTTGTCGGCAACGCCCGTTGTAATGGAAGACAGAGTACGGACCAAACGGACATTGGTGCGCGCACGGGGTGCGCAAAAACGTTCAACTACTCATCCGTATGGCCTCCTTAAGAGCCGTCAAGCCGTTTTTTGCATTTTGCGAAGGCTCTCACAAAACCGCTGCCATGAAAGGGCGAGACCTTTTGCCCGTCGTTCGGGGCGAAACGTAGCCCTCCGATATTAATTTAGTGGATCATTAGACCAGCGTCGTGCCGTGTCGCGCGAGCGACGCATTTTGCATGCTTTGATATTTTAATCGATATCATCGGGAACGCCAGGATTCGGCAGGACATTGCCGAAATCATCCGTTTCTCATCCCCGTATCTCTCTCTCTCTCTCACCCTCTCTCTCTCTCTCTCTACATCTCGTTTGTTTTTATTCCATTCTACCCCCCCCCCCCCCCCCCCCCCCCCCACTTCATCCACTCCCCAATGACACTCCATACGGAAACTGTTTCTTTTCCTCCCTCTCCTTTTCTGTTGCGTTTAAGCTCTTACGTTAATCTCCTTTATGTTGTTCAGTGTATCATTGAGGTGCTCCGTTTTTTTTTTGTTTTTTTTTTTAAACGACTACGATCTCACGCGCGAGTTAAATTATGGCGAAAGAACGATTTCGCGACGCGCGCGACTCGGATCATTTGTTGTCCGGGAGTGTCGGTCTCAAGGGAGGAGGTACTTCAAATTTGCCTGTGAGGAAAGCTTTTTAAGTTGCGAGCACATGTAAGTCGTCATGTTCGAATTCTGTGCGACGACAATGGGCTTTCGTCAGAATTTGCTTGTGACGCGGTTGTAGCAGAGGCCTGTGGTGTCTGCATCCGGAATGGTAGAGTGCCATTTTTTTTTATCGTTCCTTATCTTATTTTTAATACCGATCGCCGAAAGTGGGATCGAAAGATTCTGGGGGAGTATCGAGTGTGTCTGCGGATGAAAATATTTGTTTCGCAACGGGACCGACACTCTCGGGACGAATGAACATGGCGCGCGCGATGAAAATTTGCGGCGATCGGCGGAAAGGACCAATCCGCAGTGAAGGAAAAAACGACGAGGGTGCAATTGACGCTTCCCTCCCGGGGGGAAGAAATTTTGCCCGGAGGAGGAAAGCGACTTATTCCCGAAAACGAGCTGGCTCTCGCGCGGAAGAAACGACACGCCTTTATCCTTCTTTTCATCACTTCTGTTTCCTTTTTTTTTCCTTTTTTTAAATGTGTATATCTCCCCCTCCTTTTCGCCCACCCTTCGATCTCGCTCACTTTTTTTTATAGCCGCCACTTTCGTTCTTCCGTCAATTTTTCTACTCGACGAACAGAATTTCGCGACTGACGAGCATTGGCGAACGAGACGCGTGAATTTTTATACGATCCCACGCGTTCTTTCGCAATTTTTGGCCGAAAGATTTACGAACGCGTTCGGTTGTCAGCGCACGAAAGAAATTCCCTCATTTTATCATCGGCGTCATTATACCTTACGGTTATTGTTGCCGTGTTGAGCTTCTTTTTTTTTTAAACCCACCATCAGGCACAAGTGACAATTTTCCTTTTTAATTACATTGATACGGATCAGCAGCCAGTCTTTTACGCCAAATATTCCGGTTTCATCGCCCTTTCGTCGACCGATTATTTTTTAATAGGCCAATTGTCGATAAATTGTTCGCGACGAAATTCGTTTCGGAATACATAGAGAGGACTGACGATGTGCACGGTTTATTTCTTTTTCCTTTTAAACGATTCGCTATGAATGGCTGGGCATGTGCCAGGTTGATCGCAGAAGAAGATAGGATACGAACTCCGCGATTTTTATACCCAAACGAATATCACCCTTTCCTTTAATTCCCCGATCATCGACGACACGACTGTACTGTATCACTCTTCCTTTTTTTTTTCGTTTGAATTTCACTTTTGAATGCAGTTCGTAAGCGGCTTGGCCCCTTCCTCTGCCGACCTTCCCCCCCGAACGTCCCTCCTCTCATTATTGTTAATAATATGTATTCAGTATTCGTGTTATTTTAGATTCTTATTATTGTCAGGTATATTATTGGTTTATTATATCATTATTACCATGAACATTGTAATCTATTCTTATTCTATAATACATGGTTTTTCCAAAGCTCGACCGATGTTGTTATTCCAGTTATTTTTACCTGTCAAGACTAGGATGATACTGAAGGAACGATACATCTATTTCTTTTTAGTCGATCCATGCTAATGACTTGTTAATAGAATCAACTATTAACTCTACCTTTAGATCTATACATATAATTATTTATATACATTTATACTACCCACAATGAACATATGGTATATAAACGCAGAATCAAGCGTGGACGCCAAATAAAAAGTCAATTATCTAAATATTGATATCAATATGTTACTTTGTAATTACGACCACATTTATATTTAAATTCACATTTCGGCGTTGACATCCGTTCATTCCGCATTACAGAACTTTTCAGAGCCACGTCAAACATTCAGTTTACAGGACAACACAACCTACCAGAATTCTAGTCACGTCGAAAACAAATTCCAACATACAGTCGCCGGTGAACTCAACAAATTGCTAACTCCGTTCCTCATCGCAGCGCACGTTTGCTGACCTCTCACCAATCCACTCAAAAGCGATCAGCCTCCGTCTCTGACCTCCTGCCGTCCCAAGGCCAGCCTTATCAACCGCATACGATTACCACAGAATTCAATGAACTCCAGCCACGCTCCTCCCAGAACAAAATCGAACAGCTGTCTTTTCAACCTGATGGGACGGATCAGAAGCTCTTAACCCTTTTAGTGCCTATGCGAAGATAACTGGACGACTTTCACGCCATTTACAAGGGTTTGGAAAAAGGCTCATAAAAACCAAACTAAAAAAAATACATGATTCAAAAAGCAGCGTATTAATGATCTTGTAATGAAATTCGATTTTTCATATATCGGCGCTGGCACTTTTCGCAAGTGTAGCGAACGCCCATATACAAAAGGTACAGGGTCCGCCAGGACTCATGCGAATAAGTTGTCGGTAGTTGTGACTGAAAATTAGTTTTCCAATTTAATTTTTATTTTTTTCAGCTTATAAGATAACGATTTACAAAAATATTATTATTACTACCTAGTTGGTAAAATAATTAATGCAACTCCGGTGTATGAGCAATATTTATTTGTCTACATTATATTTCACACATGAAGAATGTGATCTCTTTATATTCTTTTGATTATTGTATACATGTTTGCAGATTTGCCGTTTCGACAATCAATCTGAGACCACTGTCGGCGGTTATCTTTGCGAAGAACATACTTTCCTTTTTCTCCACTGCTCCAGCAAGAGATAAGAAAATGAACAAACTCGAGACAACTATCAAAGTTCGACTTTTGATGAACACTGGGTCCGAACGGACCCTGTATCCGCTCGGCGAGGGTTAAGTCATCTTGTGCGATCGAATCGAGATCGTGTCAGCGTGATCGCGAAGAGTTCCCCAGGAGCATGCGAGGTCTCCTACCGGCACGTAGATCGCGATTCACTTTCACTGCGGCCGATTTCGTTCGGCCAAGTCGGCAGAATGATAACTTTCCCTTTCCGAGCCGTGGCAAGCTGGAAGCCTGCTAGTCGGCGGCTCGCTTTCGCCGACTTTATCGGCCGGATGAGCCACCATGGACGCCATGGTAGACCTGCCTTTTGTCGACGAGTCGGCCCAGTCCTCGGGAAGCCACACTTTGCCACGGCAATTTGCGCGGATGACATCGCACCTGTTCGAACTACTGTCGTGAGAGGGAAGAGTGTAAGTAGTGCGGACGCTACTTTCCATCCTTCGTTGACCTGTCACATTCATCGTTCTAAACTCATCATCGGGCTCTTCTCCCTTAATCGAGCTACTGTCGTGAGAGGAAAGAGTGTAAGCAGTGTGGACGCTACTTTCCATCCTTCGTTGTAAACTCATCATCGGGCTATTCTCCCTTATTCGAACTACTGTCGTGAGAGGAAAGAGTGTAAGCAGTGTGGACGCTACTTTCCATCCTTCGTTCTAAACTCACTATCCGGGCATTTTCCCATATTCGAAGTACTGTCGTGTGAAGAGAGTGTAAGTAGTGTAGACGCTACTTTCCATCCTTTGTTGATCTGTCACAATCTTCGTTCTAAACTCACCGTCGGGTCATTTTCCCTTATTCGAACTATTGTGAGAAAAGAGTGTAAGTAGTGTGGACCCTACTTTCGATCCTTCGTTCTAAACTTACTATCCGGGCATTTTCCCTTATTCGAACTATTGTGAGATAAGAGTGTAAGTAGTGTGGACCCTACTTTCCATCCTTCGTTCTAAACTTACTATCCGGGCATTTTCCCTTACTCGAACTACTGTGAGAAAAGAGTGTAAGTAGTGTGGACGTTACTTTCCATCCTTAGTTGACCTGTCATATTTTTCGTTCTAAACTCACCATCGGACCATTCTCCCTTACTCGAACTACTGTGAGAAAAAATGAGTGTAAGTAGTGTGAACACTACTTTCCATCCTTACTCGACCTGTCATATTCTTCGCTCTAAACTCGCGGCATTCTCCCTTACTGCTTGATTTATAGGACTGATAACATTGTGCGTGAGTGTAAATATTGTGCAGTTACAGTGGGACGCCTTATCACGGTTGCTTCTCGACCGAATGAGCGTAGGGTTAATGTAGGCCTGGATCGGAGCTGTTCAACTGACGTTCGGCACTTACGATTCTTATTTCTTCGTAGAGAGCGGACCTATCGATCATAGGAAAGCGGCTGTCATCGTTAGAGGACTTTGCATAGCCGACGCAGATACGGATTTTTCTCGCCATGAGCGTGGAAAGTTGAACGTCGCTTCCTAGATGATCGAGCAAATCGTCGGGTCGGATAAACAAAAGCCGGCGCTTTCTACGACTGATGCACGGATCCTGTGGGAGCCGAGATTTTGACCAGTCATCGGCGAAATCGGTAACTTTCCTGTTGAAGCGACCGAGCCAACACGCACACGGAGTGTATACAGGAATCAGCGAACGTACGTGCGGTTCGACAGGCCGGAACGACTAACTATGTTAATCGACTCGGCAAGCGAAGAGTCGGTCAAGGCGCGCGACGAGACAATTTACTTATCTGTCGTCGGTCCTCTCATCATCTCTCGGCACTCGAACGCTAATCTGGAAACCGCCATGAACCCACCATGCCCTTAGAAGTTCGTTCCACCGAGGCGGAACGTGCGCGCATTTCGTATCGGCGCAAAAACTTGATCTTGACTCAAAGGAAGTCCGCGCGTCTAACAGAAGCAACAAGTGCGACGCAGGACGCGAAGAACCGGATCTGCGGAGGCTTCGAAGATTGTCGATCGTCGAAGGTCTCGTACGACCTGATCGAACGGAAAGTTCGGCGAAAAGCGGCGAGAATTTTCATCCATCCCAGGAAGAGGCCGGAACTCTCTACGTTTCAAGGCCATCGGCGGGCCCTTTGCAGGCCGGTGCAACGTCCCGATCGCAGTCCCGAGTTGACCCGTTGCACCCGGCCCGGGTGTGGAAGGGAGCTGAAGAGGAGGGAGTAGACCAGAAGTAGGAGAGTACACCTTTCTCCGGAGATGCGCGGCGGAAAATAGACGGCCAACAAGTCAGTCGGATCCGTGTGATCGGCGCGAATATAAGGGAGATCGTGCGTCGGAATTGATCCTGGTGGAAGGATGAAGAGGGATTGCCTCGTTCGCGTCCTTGGATCCTAGCCGGCGGATGTTTATATCCGCCAGTCTGCGGAAAATTGTCGGCAGTTCGCGAGTGCGGTCGGACCTGGCTTGGGAAAGTCGTCGTTGGGAAGATTCGATTATCGTCATTTGATCCGTCCCCGAAGCTTCGATTCCGGCGGAATGTGCGGGAAACTGATCGCGGAGGATGCGGGAAATAAGGATGTGACAGGTAGGATCTCGCTTTGTTCACGGAGTGGTGCGTTTTTCAAACCGACTTTCGTTGGCAGTGTGATACGTGTACTTTCGAAACGTTTCGAAAATGGTTTGAGTCGGAGCGATAGAACGCAGTCTCAATCCTTCACTCCGAATTTCTCCATTTTTTTTAACTAGTTCATTCAGTCGTTACACGATGTTACGTGGATTGTTTTATTGCGAAACATTTAACTTTCAAATGTGTCCGGACTGGAGAGGACTGGATGGACGGGATTTCGTGAACGAGATTATTACATAGGATTTCTCGCAGGTAGTCGAATACCTCCGATGACGGTATCGCGTCGGCTCCGCCGTTAAGTATTTCGTAATATCGAGAGACTACCGGTCCCACCGCAGTTTCATGCCCCACACGATCCTAACCACGTAATAGTTTCTCAACGATCGATTCGACTATCGCGCATGACCAGCATTCTTTCCCTGGCCGCAATCACGGTTGACATTATATCAATTTAACGTTCGATCTTCAACAATGATCGTCCGAACGTGAAACGAAACGGATCATCGTGTGCGTTCCTAGGATAAACAAAGCGGAAAGGCTAATCGTGATACGGCAGAGTCTGAGGATAGTACGCTTGCCGGCCGTTTATTTTTATTCGATTCGTACCGCCGCGATTTTGAAATCCCTCGTCGGGTTTATTTTCTAAGCGGCCGATAACGGTAAGGCGTCCGTCGGCGCTAATGAAAGTGCGAGTCGGCAGCCAAGTATCGTGGCCTCGACTTACATTCGACGGTATTTCGCTCTCGGATACCTGCCTCCTCGACATCGAACGATGCCTTCTTTTCATCGCGAGAGAACCGGCCTCACACGGCGATCCTACATAGTTCTCTACGAGGTTCGTCGAATTCGTGAAACGAACACGTCAAAGCTTGCCTAAACACGCCATTACCTTAAGTATACCCGGTCCTGTTAAGTGGTCACGTTCATTCCGGAGCGTTTGAAATTCAGCCATGCGTTAGACAGACTTTCTTTACCCCTAATTAATATTAAGCAAGCGACACGTGCCGTGTCCTCCACACTTGCAGTGAGAATAGTTGCAGGCGTGCATAAGGAACGTTGCACAATTTTCGACTTCTAGGTCATTCCCGAGACAACTGCTAATCGACAACATTGATTAAATTTGCTTGTCTACATTTTTCTCAATTTTAGCGCGTTAGAACTCTTTACCTTTAGAACTTTAACCTTTACTTGAATCGATATTCAGAAATATCATATATTTAGTCTCCTAGAAAAATACATTATAAGAAATTGATTTAATTCACCATTTGTTTCAAAATTATTTAGCCCCGCGTTAAAACCCTCGAGTTTATTCGAGCGCGCTATACAGGCCAAACTGTGCACGCTCGAGATAATTCGAGCGGCGTTGTATTTCATGCTGCTTTGATTTGATTTTTCACACTCGAATATAATCGGAAATTGGAAATGGCAATATAAAAGCTAAGGAAAAAAATCGTTTCATTCATACTTATCATTTACATAGGATTGTAAGCTATAACACGTTATTATTTCAAAGAAACCGTGCGTTAAAGGGTTAAATAAATGGCCTTCCTAGCACTTCGCGTTTCTTCGACTTCTGTTTTTCTGCACTTTACGGACTTGTTCGCAGTTGATTTCCCATTCGCTCCAACTTCGTATGAAGTTCGATCGGAATCGCATACGTACGTTCCCGTGCTATCCAATTGTTACGCGGCCCAAAAATACGGTTGTATCATACCCTCGATTACGAAATCGATCGGCATCCGATCTATTTTCGCTGCGCAGAGTAATCGAACGCTTACGTGCCCGGTTACATGCGTACGTACATCGTGTGCGCGATGTCCAATTGCAGTCGGATCTCTACATTCCCGGCACGTTTCCACGCACAGATGTAGCCAGTTTCGATGGTCGCGCATACGAAACGCTAGTCCTGCCCTATCGAAGCACTCTGTTCGCAAATCGTTCGCCCGATCCTCGATTTCTTCGCTTCCGAATCGATAAACCATCGGTGGCAATAGGCGACGAATGCGTTGCACGCACTTTTTTATGACAATGCTGCCAAGTAGCACGCGTTTCGCACGCGTGTCCTGCACCGCTGATTCTTGGATCATCAATATTTAGCGCCTAGGCAAGATTGTGCACACTTTGTTTGACTAATTGAGCTTCGCTTTGACAGTGAGAGAATCGAGCAAAAATTGGACTCGGAGAGTGAACTGTGCTAAGTATTAGCTGCTTCATGATCAGAGTAACAATTTGAAAGTAGATAAAATGTGTGAAAACTTATTACATTCGAAATATATGTTTGAGTTAAAGTTCATCATGTTAAAGTTAGATGGCTGATGTCAAAAAGTGAAACTCAATGGAAAATTAGTCCGAGTCAGGCTTAATGTTTTTTGGAAGATATCATGGGGAATAGAATAAAGAGGGAAGAAACGGGAATTGATTCGGCTACATATGAGAAATGTGCTTCCACACTTGTCCAGATATCGTGGAGAAAAGACTGGAGGTCCTCCTGAAGGAAGGTGCGAACACGCCAGTCGAATGGGAATGGAGGGAGCCGGAGATCCCGGAATTCTACGATGCCAGAAAATTCTATCTTGGACAGAAGACCTTCTACGATAATGTTTTCGCGATGATGGTAGCGAAGCTTTCCGGCCTCATGACTTTATTGGCGGTCCCTTCGATTCTGGACATAATCATATTCACGAAACAAAGTGGCACTCCTTGCACGGCATTCCGCAGATACGTGTCGACCATTCTTCACACGTTCGTCTGGTACGAGAGAAAACCGAGGAGGCCAAACGCGTGAGTATCAGATGTCAGAAATTTTCGCTCCTGATTCCCTTCGAATTTCATTCGAAAACTATATGGAGATTATCCCTAAAAAAGTTTTTCTCTGTCGCGTTCAGGGGAATAGAATTTAAATGGAGACAAATAAATCCCAAAATATACAATTTTATTCCGATGCCAGGGGTCTTTTTTTTTTATAATTGTGTCCTAATTGAGGAAGAATAATAAATGATGATGTAGAATTATGGATAGAACTGTTTAATTTGTTCTAAACATAATTTTCTCTTTCCACCCCCATAGAAGCAAAATTTGGCAAATTCTTTTATTACCCGTTACTTACGTCAGGTATCTGTTACTACAATCAGTGGTTGGATCTGTCCGATATGTCAGTCAGCCAATCACTCAATATTTTAATACCTAACATAAAACAGAATTTATGATCTTTGTCGCATATTGACTGATAACGCTTATATTCCTGATTAATTGATTAGAGGTAATCGTCGGGACATTAATGGGCTGTTCTAATTTAATCCGAGTCTCGAGCGATTTAGATCCACCCACGCGTGCAGTATTCGCGGATGAAAATAAATGTCGGACGAGCCGACGGCATTTTAATCGATTTATCTTACCGGGTTTATCCTCCTACCAGGGCAAATATTATCTTTACCCTCGACGAAAATTTACGGACCGACTCTGTCGATCGGCAGTAAATCGTGGATGCTCGCGTTTAGCTTGTAGCCGGTAGAATCATCGGTCTTCTGATAAGGATCCACAGAAAGCACGTGATCATGTTAGTGCAATTAATCCTGACTGCAGTAAAGAGTCCAATTGCTGTAAAAGAGACCGAGAGAGAAAAATCTGAAACGGATGGACCGTTTATCTTGAAAGTGTTGTAAGTCCATTTAAATAAAATTAAACATCACGTAAATAAACCGTTTACACCATGTTAATCACAAATTATATATATCATTTTTTTTTCTAAATGTGGACTTACACCATCGTAAGTATCGTAAATATCACGTAAATAAACCGTTTACACGACGTTAATCATAAATTATATATATCATTTTTTTTTAAATATGGACTTACACCAGCGTAAGTATCGTAAATATCACATAAGTAAACCGTTTGCACGACGTTAATCATAAATGATATGATACCTCATTTTTTGTTTAAATATGGTCTTATACCACTTTCAAAATAAACGGTCCAAAAGTTGCCACTCTACCCGCTTTGATGTATCGATACGCAAACAGGTGTACGTCATGTTAACTTCGGACCCTACCTTGTAAAGCAATAGAATCGGACAATGAGTGCGTGCCGAAAAACACAATACCTCGTACGTGATGTACGATCGTATTTTCATTCTTCTGCGTACTGCATCGAAGCAGGTACGCAATCGAGATCGAGTGACTCGTAAATTACATCCGTAAGAAGCAGCTCGTTACAAGTTCAGTTCCTCGCGAACTGAACAAAGACACGAGCGTGCGTCGCGCATACGAAATTATCTGTCGCGCGACAAAAATCGGCCAAAGGCAGAGATCAGAGATTCCGAGCGCGTAGGGCGAAGAGGATTCTCAAAAATTCGTAAGTCGAGTCGGCTATCTTGAATCGACATCGATCTTTCACAGATTCCTCGAGTCGCTGCGAATCGTCCGAAAGAAGCACTGCGTCGCATTTCGAAGAAGCGCCATGGCCGGACTTCAGAAGGCCTCGCATTTGGATATGGCGTTGGCGCAATTTGGATTCGTCGGCTTCACCCTGATTTCGGGCGATCAGCTTGGCGTCAATGCCAGTAGGGAGGATTTGGAAGGGTTGGTGCATTTTTGGGGAGTGGTCGGCAGAATGTTAGGGATGGACGACAGGTAAACATTTTTCACATTTATTTTTATTTACCGTACTCATCTTATTTTTAATCACTTCATATATTATTCTGAATATTATGTAATTTTTCCGATTTCTATCAAGCTTTATGTATTTCATTTTATTATTTTTATTTATTTTTGTTATATATATTTATTACTATTTTATTTTGTGTCGGCATATTTTCTTTTCAATTTACGATCGCTCTGTCTGTTGCATTTTATCCTGATATCCGGTAGATTTTTATTTCGAACACATTAAACCTCTTTTACAATTAATTTATGTAAATCGAAGGACTGATTTATTGGAATGGAGTTTGCGTCAGCGTAAATATTAAAAGACCTCTCCGACAGAACGGACCGAAGTGTACGCTCGCTGATCATTCCGCGACTTGCCTTTCAGATTCAATCTGTGCATCGGGACGCTGGAGGAATCTCGAGCTCTTTGCAGAAGAGTCCTCGAAGAGGTATTCCTTCCTTCGTTGGCGAAGAGGACGAAGAGCTTCGACGAGATGGGCCGCATCCTGTTGGAAGGACTGTGGCCGGTCAATCCGCACTTAGATCCGCAAGCATTCTCCGCATTTACGCTTCAGCTCGCCGCGTCCGCGGCGACGAATAACAATCATTCAATCAAAATAGGTACCTTCAACCTCCGAGGAGACCGGCAGCGGTCGATTCGCGTTTCCTTCGTCTCGCCTCTTTTCATCGCTAAGCGCGTTCACTCGTAAATCGACACTCTAATCACAATCGAATCGCGGTTGAGGTTCCGATGATCTTCCTAATCTCTGGGAAGATCACGAGAAACTTACGTAAAACTTCCGTAGATTCTCAATATTAAATTGTATAACATTCCGATAACGTCACTTGGAAAAACAGAAATATTTATAAAGGTGTTCCATAGGTAGAATTCCGAGTAATGTCGCTAGATTTAATCCACAATTTAAATATCCAATTAATCCACAGAGTGTGCCACTTTCAAAATAAGTGGAAATATTGAATATTATTTACCTTTTAGTTCTGTATGCGATATTAACTTTTAATCAGGCCAGACATTGTTTTCCTTATGTTTATCGTATTTATTTTATGATTTTTTTTTTAGATACGCAGAGCATGCTGCCCTACAGCAGATTCTTGTTTAATCTTCAAGTATTCGTTCATAAGTATTTAATGCCGCCTAGGTATTGGTGGTCGGCGATATTCCGATCGTTCTTCAACGGCCAAATGAGACTCGCCATTTTCCTCACCGAGCACTTCCCTTTTCTTGCCTACTGGATGTTCGGCAGGAAGGAGTCGCAGGTTAACATATTTCGTTACAAGGTCGACTGAGTGAGACGAGTGGCAGCGAGTTGTCATAGAAGGGGGAAGCAATCTTCGCAGTAACATTCAGTACCTGTAGATACTTAAGCGTTCAGACGTCCTATTTGCTCACATTAGTCTGTAAGGGATAAATTAAACAAAAAGATTTTTATCGACTTAATATTTTTCTACTGTAATTGTAAGCGAATGAGGGTCCGTACGTACGATGTGTTCAATAAAATGTTACGAGCTCGTTTTTCATACCTTCTTGAACGTTTGTTAAGATCTTGATCTTTCTACTTTGTCAGTCGTGTAAGCTATTTTGAAAGTGACATGACTCGCGTTTCGTAGAGAAGCAGACTGAATTCGAGACTGAAACGAAAATAATTAGATATCTGGAGTGAGAGAGAATTGGGTCACTTTCAAAGTAAAAGGATCGATTTGTCAAAGTATTAATATCGAATCGATCCGTCGATCGAGCATACTCTGAACTTCGAAGCGTCGAAAAAACAATGGCCGAAGCAAAGAAATTAATTCTCTCATCCTTTGACGTGTCATCCTCTTTCTTGCGGCGTCACTTTACGAGATCACGAAGTTTAGTAATTTTAGAGCCAGCAGTTCACCTAATCTCGCTACATCATGGCATCTGGTAAGTGTTCTTCTCGGTGGGAAAAAAAAATCCGCGCAAAATTTACCTCGACAGTCGGTCCTAAAACATAGCCTGCACGGATCAGAATTAGACCGTACATTTTGATAAGCTTCTGCCTCTCTAACCTTGACCTTGGAGATCACGCGCAATTAGGCGTGATTAAAAAGTGTTAAACATCGCGTGACGTCTGCTCATTCTCTTTCGAACGGGACGATAAAAATTGTATAGAGACCTTCATACACACTTACATCCGTACTTATGCAATTAACTTCTGCGTAATATGGTCGTTTATTGCACGCAATACTTTTTGATAAAGTATTCTTTTTTTTTGCTTTCATTAACCCGTTTCGTTAATTATTCGCGCGAGCAACAATCGTATTGCGCAGTTTTTAGCGAACAGCAACGGTGACGAAGGAGAATAATTGACGGTTAACTAACGATCCTCGACAACAGGAATTCACATCTTGGCTTTTCGTTCGCGAAAGTCATCGGAATTATAATTGCAAGTCGAGAGTTACACGACTCAGTTACGAAAAAAAAAAAAAAAAAAAAAAAAAAAAATTGTCGGCCTGACGTAACAGATGGGAGCAGGTCGCGTATCATGCACTGGTAATTCTGCGTTTCTAATGAAGGAAAATGAATAAGCGCATTCTGTCTGCAACAATAATTTTAGAATTTGAGTATATCAATGGCCACTTTGGCCATGTCGATTGCTATACCAAAATTGAGCATTAACCCATCAGCTGCCACGATCCCCATTTGGGTATTTTGGAATTCATTTAATTATATCGTTTACCTTTCGTGCATAAATATAACTCCCCCGGGAAAAAATTTAAAAAAAAGATATGGCAGTTAATGGGTTATTGCGACTTTGCTCAAATGTCCACTCAGATCAATTGTCAAAATGTCGGTATAATTATGATTCTCTACCAGTGAAACGATCGAGAAGTCGAAAAGTGGAGCGCACGTTAATTTTCGTCGTTGATGCAAATTGGTCGATTACGGGCAATCTTCCTTCAGCCCCCCACCGGGTGTCTCGAACGAAACAATTTGCTCTCCACTTTAATTGCTCCGACGCGAGGCGCCTAATTGCACCTACGCCGTCGTCGCGGTCCCCCCCTTTTTTTTTACGCATCGTGTCACTTCCGGGCCGAAGGAAGCGCTGGCCAATGAAAGCGAAATGTAACCGTCCACGCTTCGGCAGGCGGGCTCGAGGACGCTGAAATTGTTTTCGAGCGAAACCGCTCGTGAAATTGACCCGTGTTTTACGCCGAGCGGAAGCTGCACTTGCCGCAATATGCGGGATTAAAATAGTCGTTTTCCACTGACCAAATTTGGCGCGAACTGTTGCGCGTCAGCCTAGATATCCGAATACGTTTCAAGCAGATTTTATTTGCTATCAATTTCTATTTTCGACCCCTCTAACTCGTGTTCTTCAATTTACCAAGGAATTTATGGTCGAAGAAATGAAATTTCGATAAATGGCAAAATTTGACTACGTAAATTACGCAGATGCAGATTTGATGTTCTCTGTCAACTTTTTCGTTCGAGCTCCGTAACTCTTCTTCAATCTACTGAAGCATTCATGCTTGGAGGGATAGAATTTCGAGGAATGGCAAAATTTGACTATGTCTACCTACGTAGATGCAGATTTGACACAATTTGCCAATTTTTTTCTTCTTCAATTTACTAAGGCACTTGTGGTAGGAGAAATAGAATTTCGAGAAATGGCAAAATTTGACTACGTCAACCACGTAGATGTATATTTGACTCACTATGCCAATTTTGTCAATTGAGCACTGTGAGTCTTCTCCAATTCACTAAGGCATTTCCGGGCGGCGGAATAGAATTTCGGTGAACGGCTGAAGTTTGAATGTCGAGCAACGAGTGGAGCTACAACGGGGGATCGGTGAACGGCTTCAGGCTTCGAAACAATTCGCAGCTGGTGTGCAATTGCGGATGGGAAGTGAAATTCGGTTACGGGGTCGCTGTTACCCTGGCCATCTTCGAGGCGAAGCGGTTCTTCATGCTCGTACTCGAAATGTTTGCCGAATGGCACGTCATCAAGTTTGCCGGCGGATTGCAACCTGTTGTTCTCACGTTTCTTGACATTAGCATTGGCCTGCCCACTGCCTTGATCGCCATTCGATTGATACGCAAGTAAAACCTTTAACACTTACCTATTAATTTTTCTATAATATATTTGTATATTTCGTATAATTACAACTTACTACAACGCCAGTTTATTTTTCTTTCATTTCTTTATATGGACCGTTTGTTTTGAAAGTGATGTAAAACCATATTTAAAGACACAACGAGATATCATATAATTTATGGTTGACGTGGTGTAAACGGTTTCATTATGTAATATTTAATTTTTTCTCAAATGGACTTACAGCACTTTCAAAATAAACGGTTCGCTTTGTTTATATTTAAAATAAACCTTTTCAACATTTATCAGAGAACAGTAACAATAAAGGGAAGAATGTCACATATACTTTTGCCTGTTGAATGCTTTTCCATCTATCCGACGACTGATTGGAACTCTTATAACACAGTTTCCTGTTCTCGATTTTCAGACGGAGAGCGCCGCGGTGCCGTTCGAAGACTAAACGATTCTTGAAGTACCTGTTGCTGGTGATACTGACCTGCGTGTCGCTAAACGTCGCCACTCTGGCATCGATCGGCTATCACATAAGCGTGCGACGGGACACGCTGATAGACGTATTTAACGCCTCGATGAGACTTTACGTGAGCGCGACGTCTTACAAGTACGCCATTGACGAGATACAGTTTGTCTTCCAGTGCTGCGGTCATTCATCGTACGCCGATTGGTTTTACTTCGACTGGCAGGTAACTTCCAACCCATTCAACACCATCGTACCTAACTCGTATAAACACTTCATTTCACATTTGCATTATTAAAGTTTTCGTTTCGATTCATAGATGATTCCCATCACTTCACTTCGCATTTGTGCTATTAACCCCTTAACGTGCCCGCTCGAGTATATTCGAGCGCTCTAAACAGGCCAAACTGTGCACGCTCGAGTATATTCGAGCGGCGCTGCATTTGATGCTGCTAAAATTAAAATAAACATTTCGATTAATTTTGCATTTCTATACTTTCTCGCCAAGACAATGTTCTAAAGTGTGTGTTTTACATAGAAAAAAAAATTGATTTTCTATTTGGCCGGTTTATTTCAAAGAAACCGTACCTTAAGGGGTTAAAGTTCCCACATCGACTCACAGGTGATTCCCAACACTCCCTATCAATTTTACATAACGCACTCGACTTTACTTGCACCCGATTTTCACGCTATCTATCGATCGTCATCTACTATCAATTACGAATGATCAGGATCGAGTGCGTGACATCGTAGCGTAAAGTTACAATTCGACGAGCGTAGATAGTGGCTGGCTTGAGATAAAATTCTTGTGTGTTCGAAGAGGGTGGATTATGCATCGCGGGACGAGATGGCAGGGCAGGAGCGAGTCTCGGACGAGGATTACAGACATCGGGGAGTTCCGTTCAGCTGCTGCAGTTTGCGCGCCATGACGCCCTGCATGCACACGGAAATGATGGAGAGAGATATAAGGACGGTGAATACGATCGGCTGCGCCGATATCATTGGCCCCGTCCTCGTCAGGATCGTCGTCGTCGCTTATGTCATGACGAGCACGCTCGTCGTCACGCAGGCTTTGTTGGCGTTCCTAATTGCCAGAGTCAGTTCTGGCCGATAAGATATGCTTTCAATAACGATCCCGCTTTGATTCACCGGTCTCCGCTTGCCTTTTGCAGGTCATCGACAAACTCTTGCCCGACTGCGGCTCGGAACTCGGACGCAGACCGATCATTATTAAAGGGTAAGGAATTTGAGTGACTGCGAGTGCGAACAAAGTCGTTGTTGGGCAGTTCTTGCTTTTTCGGTCGATTGAAAAGGGGCGGATATATAGATGTGTATCATAAATATCAGGTTGGCAAGAGAGTAATTTCGCTTTGTAATTTTGTAGTGCGAAATACAACTTATAAGGAATAAATATTAGAAGGAATAAACTTTAATCCCAAATATACTATCCGTTCTGTCCTGCAATTTAAATGTAACTGACATCAAATGGCAGGAAGAATAAAATGTGAACACTGACAAAAGTTTTTAAAGAAAAATTACATTATGAAAACCGAAAGTACTTTCTTGCCAACCTAATATATATTATATAAACTATATTATATGTTATATATATCATATTAATTATATATAACATGTATAATACATGACATATAATATAGTTTATATATATATATATATTTGTCTATGTATTATCTGTCAATTTTGTTGATTTCAGGTGCGCAGGAAAGGAACACAGTTCTTGTTCCTCGAGCTCGGAGTCCGAATATACCTCGTCGCGAACGAAGAAGGGCAGAAGGACGTGTTCTCGGAAGTGCTTGCTGCCGACGAAACGAATTCGGGACAGAAGAAGGGAAAACTTCCGCGGCGGAGGACCGATGACGACATCTTCGACAGAAGTCTCACCCCGTGTCGAACACTCACCCCCTGACAGTCAATCGGCCCGTGACGCCGCCAAGATCAATCCGACCGTCCACGAGGAGCACAGAGTCTCGAAAAAGTTGTCATTCGCCAAAAGATGCACGAATCACTAAACTCTTCGCAAAGACTAGAAATAAGCGGAATCCGGCCAAGGTTTTTATTAAACCACCGAACATTACCAATTCACAGATACAAACAATAAGATCGATACCACTAATGTTAGGTATCGGATATCTTTGACTGGCGAGCAAATATATTGTCGTAAAGGTGTGTACATTTTCGATTCGTCGGGTGGAAAGTTTCGAAGGGCTGGTCTGTACGGAACAGGAGGCTAATTGCGAGCGATTAGAGGTAACTCGACATCGTTGTGGCAACCACCGTTGACGGGATGGCATAGTCCGCCGAGTGGTGGGGATCCGGGCAAATCTTCCGTTTGAAATTCAAGATCGTTCGCCGAGTCAGTACGGTTCAAAGCTCCGCACGTCGCGCACGGGAAAAGTCGATGATCCACTTTCATTTTTTCCGGACAGCCTCACTCGAACTGCGAACTTGTCCTGATCCTCGTACGTATTCAAGAATCACATAAGTTGCCCAGTTAGCAATTATTATACTTAGCTTCCTAATACTCGTCTGTAACTATATTAGTTCGTCGCTTGACTTCAACCGCGCGTTCACTTTCTTCTTTCACTCTGGATACGATCAGTGTATTCGTTAGGCCTGTTAGACTCAAAATCGAAGGATCTCTCCCTATGTTTATTTGAGTTTTGCTCGCGCTGAGTGCAGATCGCTCGGATCGTCGATCCCGCAATTTTTCTTCTCCAGCGGACGTCCCTGTTTTCCTGGGCATTATTCCAAGACCCGTATGACCATCCGCGCGGTTATTTGCGGCCAGTTCGCATAGGCGACTTCTAAGTTCGCATGAATCGTGACACACCGAATTATTATTACCTTCTTTCCGTCGGGTTTGTTTGTCTGCGACGTTTCGGACAATGAGCCGTCTGTGGAACGCCGTCAGACAGAACTGTCATTTCGATCGCTTGCTTTCACGGTGGCGTGTCACTTTTGACCAAAATCGAGGTAGCGATTATATTACGATTCACAGAGGAACCCTTTTAAGGTAAACTCAACTGTCTTCTCAATTTTGATCATTTCACAACACTAATAATACTAGAATTCGAAACGATCAGTGGATACTTGATAAGATTGATTACTAATTGGTATTGAGAGAGTCGTGAATTAAAAATTGGGGAGAAAGCATAGATTTTGGTAGCGACGCTCTAGTTGGGGACTGTAATAGAACGGATGACGTTTTCTCGCTTCTGAGCCGGCGTCGCGCACCGTTCTGCATTTCTGGAGTTCTCCGCCGCTATTGCACGCTAGAAATACCGTAGGCCACGTTCAGAAGACGGCGTCCGACACGCTATTCGCACAATGGCTTTGTCGCGGTCACCCTCGCGAGCTTCCCAAACTACTCCGTCGCGGGCCAAATGCATCGCGTGCGTAAAAGGGGGAAAAAAATTGCTTCGCCTTTAAGCGGTGGGGCGAGTACTGTTTTGGTGCGGAAAATAAACTGGCGAACTGCGCATATGTCTGCGCGATCAAATCGCTATCTCGGGGATCGAAGAGTGTCGCGTACAAAGAGAACGAAATCTCGCGCAGCATGCAAACCCGTGAGAATTCTAGATTTTAATGCTTCCGGATCGATAGTGTATAATTCCGAATGACGTCGATCCCGCGCAAAATATGGATTTGCCGCAGACGGATTTCCTCTCGCCGATAAGTATTATCTGATTAATCGAACGTAACACATACATGAGCCTTAACCTTTTTGAAAAATCGAACAGATGGCACGAGAGCACGAAAAATATGTCGCGGAAGAGGTGGAAAAATTTGAATCGGCACGTATGCTTCGAAAGTTTCGCCTTCCAGCCTTCCAACGCCGCCAGCTCACCGATCGGACAATAAAAGAGCCCCGCCATCCTCCAATTCGAAAACACCTTGCATCCAAAGGAAAACACGCGCTCGTTATCTCCTCAAAACAAAAAAGCCATTCGTCACCGCGCCGCGTCCGGCAGACGCAAACAATTCGCATCTCGACATCAGGCGTGCCCCTGCCGAACGACTTCCATCCGCTCACCGCCTATCTCGAAATGCCGCCCACTCCGCTCGCGCCGTGCTTCGAGCCTCCTCGGCACTCGTCGCGCGACCTCGCGCCACTTCGTCCGCGTCCGGCCGTCTCCGGCCGCGTCCGGCTCCACTTGGCGGCGCGTCCGGTCGGACTCCGAGTCCTCCTCAGTCAGCGAGAGTTCGCGCGTTAGTCGACATCGTTTCGTTTCCTGGCTCCTCGTCCCGCGCGTCGTTTCTTCGAACCCGCGTCCGAGTCCACGTTACAACACACATCCTTCTGCCCACCTTCCTTCGCAGCTCGCGATCGACGAATACCCTTCCCTGAGCCGTAGCATGTGCCCACCAGTAACCAGCCGCGTCTACGTCTACCTTGCGCACCATCAGCCGCACAATAAACTCGTCTCTTACGGCTACCGTTAGGGTCACCAACTCCGTGCGTCCGTCCGTTGCCCTTCCGTGGTGCGCGACGAGAAGTCGAGGGAACGAAAGAGAGTAAGAGAGAGGGAGACAGAGAGAGAGGGAGAGAGAGATAGGGAGAGTGAGAGGCCGTTGAAAGAGGAGCACGTTCGTGTGTGCCGCGCCGCCGAGTCTTCCGTAGATCCGGATCGTGGAGCGATAGAGATCGCTAGGGATCGACTGGCCGAACCCAAGCCGTGATAGAAGTTAAACGAGCACGTCGCGCGCCGGGGTGATAGCATGATTTTCTCTTGGATATTCTAGTGAGGCGTTCTCCGATCACCTCGTCACGGGTGGCAGATTTCGCACGTGGTGCTTGTTGTGAGTGAAAAGTGTGTTCCGGGCCCCGAGGTGTGCGGATCGAGGCAGAGAGAAAGATAGAGGAGAGATAGAGAGAGAAAAGGCGAGCAAAGGCTACTACGACCGGTCGGCGAAGATCGAAGGAGGGAAGAGTGCCGTGCCGAGAGCCGATCGAGGAAACGGGGACGAGGAACGAGATCGCGATCTGACGCGAGAGCATCTCCGAGGCCTGATTCCCAGCTCAAGATATAACTAGTCGAAAAAAGGGGAAAGATGAGCTGCTGCACGAGCGCGCCCATTGTCACGCAAACATGCGAGACGCTTCTCAGCAAGTGCGAGGTGCCGATCATCGACCTCGCGCACATGGGTGAGTTTCGATTCTCCTACAACCTACATCCGCCGATCGGGTCAGACTTAACCTACCTTTTTCCGCGCCGAGGTTCCCCTGCCCAATATTTCTTCGCGTCCACGTTTATTTACTCGGTAACGTCGGTTGAATGTCGTTCGTAGTCGAAGATTTACAGAGTTTCGCGAATCGGAACGATTCCTCCCACGAAGCCAAGCGGAGATTTGAATCGAGACCGTTACCGTCTTCCGCGAACGACGTACTCTCTCTTATTCGACCGACGCCGATCGAAAATGCTTACGGCGGACAAGACTGCTGCTCGTTCGCTTACGTGCTTACGCACGTTTTTGGGTGTCGTTGATCCGCAAAAATTTGCCTCTATTTTTCCGCTCGGTGACGGGGCGAGCTCTCGTTTCAATGGACGGCATGCGACAGGACGAGCGCCGGGGGCTATGAATAGAATCGAATTCAAAGTGCATCGCACGTTGCGGTTTAAACTCGATCGCGAGTCACGTGACGGGGACAGTTTCGAGCGAGACGTCGCTCGAATGGGGAACGAGGTTAGAACGTGCCGGGAATCTTCTCTTTCCGTCGCCCTACGGGGTGCCGTACGGCTGGGAGATCGAAAGAATGAGCCTGTGACGTCACAGGGGCCTTACTTACAGCGTTCTTCGGTCGGGCTCGGTGTTTGACACTTCTGAGTTGGCCGCCGATCGTTTCTGCCAATAATGACACACCAAACTCTCAGACTACTTTGTGTCTCTTTAGTTTTGAATTGTATTTATTTTTATGGAACAGAGGAAATGATCTTAATCGCTCAAGGAAGAGGCTGCCTTTTTTAGAACGCATTTCGAAAATTTTTTCCGGCGGTGGGTGGTTCTGTGCACGATAAATTGTAATTCGCCAGCGGCGAATGTACAATGTTAGATATCATTATCTTATCTGTTTCACGAGCATTCTTTTATGGTCAATAGAGGAACGAGTTGCATCGATACCGTTGCGCGAAATGGCAATAATGCGAGGAGGTTACTCCGCTTCAATTAGGTACAGAGTTCTATCGAGTTATCGGGGATTTGTTTCATTAGTGCACGCTGGGATTTCCCAAGTACCTTCAATTAACCGTCACGGTAATTTTTCTCATGTCGTCCCGATTCCATCGTTTGCTGTATTCCAAATGTTGAATCAGTCTCATGACCCAATCAGCACCCTTTCAATTCATCGTCTACTCTTAAACAGCTGAAAAGTTGTATTACATCTGAGTTGATTACGGAATTACTGTAAATTGAAAATCGCGAGAAAGAATTATCGAACTTATACTATACACTATGTGGACCGTTTATTTTGAAAGCAGTGTGTCAAAATTAAAAAAAAATTAAATATTACAAAAATGAAAAGTTTACACTACATTAATCATAAAGTAAAATGTACCTTCACGGCGTATCCGGTCACTCAGTTGTACTATAAAGAATTATAAAAGATTCGTTTCGTATTTTACATTAATCATAAATTATATATCTCAATTTTTTTTTTAAAAAAGACCACAATTATAACCAACAATACATGTTACACAGTACAGTTTACTAAAATATTTAACTGACGGTAGTATCTCTCGCATTCACCACGCCAGTCGTATCGGAACCCTTCCACGAAACACCCGTTTTCAAAGGGCTAAAAAAATTGAAATCCCACTCATCCGTTCGAACAACGTTCGCCAACCGACAAATGTGAACTTTGCCTTTCGGGCATCGGCCAACTTCGCAGGTTGTCTCTTGCCCTAGTGACGCGCCCCAAATACGCACTCCGCTCTTATTCTAGCCGACGATCTCTCTGATCTCAATGATCTCTATTTTAACACCGTCTCGCCGTCACGTCGATCGTTATCATCGTCGTAGGCTCGATTACTGCGAGCCGGGTCCAAAGCGAATCTTCTCAGTTCCGAACTCGTGAAAACCGTCTCTGCGAACGGAACATCTGGCCAAGCAAAATGGCGAGCTGCCCGTCCAGCTGACCTGGCCTGGGACCCAGGGTGGGGAATCTTGATGTGGGATGGGACAGCGAGGGTGCCGGGTTGCGCTGGGTTGCGAGAGGGAATCGGCAGGAATTCGAAGAGTTTCGAAGGGAGACGCTCTTACGGTTGCTTGGCAACGAGGCCAGGCAACGAGCCAGCTTCGGCCCGGGTTCTGGGAGGAGCATACTTTCCGATCGGGGGGGGACCTGTCGCGAAGGAGACGCGGGGGCCTCTTTGTGAAATTTCGGGGCCTTCCGCACTTTGGCGGGAATGGATGGCGGAAAGGTGGACGTATGCATAATTCGGAATGTAGAGAAGCGGTCGCTCGCGGGACCTTGCGACTGCTCGATTTCAGGTTCGGAAGGAAGGCCTTCCTGAGGCCTGTGGTCAGATCTTTTTACGTGAGGTATTCGGTAGAGAAGTTGGTTCACGTCACTTTCTGCTTTTCGTTACGTTTTATTACATTTTTATGCAGGTTGAGTATGTTATTAATATTGAATTTAATATTGAATTTTATGGTAATCTTTATCTTCGCAAACCCATTAAAAATTTCTATTATTCCAATTACCGGTAAATCAATTTAAAGTACCATTGCACAGCTGTTCTCTGCTTTGTGTTTTTTGAGATTAACCGATTTCGTTATGATATTATTATCACTGTTACATATCATTATTATAATGTAATAACCAATTCGTCAATGACCAGCTTATCTTCCATTCATGTATAGCGCGTACTTTTCCTATGTTCGTTATTCTGCAATTTTTACCTGACTTTAAATAGAAGTTCCTCGCCTGCGTATTCCGAGCGACTTTTTCCAACAGCGTTTGGCAGGTCAGTTATGTATAAGGTACAATGTGCAACATGCATAGGTATGACATGCATACAAGGTGCATCGATGGTCTGGGATCAACCGGATCGTCCGCTGTTTACCGCGTGAATCATTGGGGGCCATCTAAATTTACGGACTCGCGTGTACGTAACTGCACCTACTTGCAGTTGCATGTAGTTGCGCGCAGTTGCATATAGTTGCATATAGTTGGAGCGATAGGCGCCTGGTGAGGACAGATTGACCGATAGATTCGCAGCTGATGCAAAAGGAGGTGATCGTCCTGCAAGCTTGCGACGTAATTCCACTACCGTGACGTCATCCAATGGCAACGCACGCGAATTTTACTCGCCGGCAGCGTAGATTCGTTTCGTATACGCAGACTTGACACAGAACGTACTTGGCGTGTCGACGATTATACAATATCTGACTTAATTGGCAGCCACGAGGATGAACGCAACAGTGTGTCGTAGACGAAAAATCTTGGACCGTGCCAATGAATTCTACTACTCGGAGATCTACTACGATCAAAGAAGTTTCGACATCTGTTGATTGAGCCGCTCATTGGCTCTTTCAGATTTTTTTCTCTCGCTATCAGAAGCGACGAGGAAAATTAGCTTGAATATAATTTGAATTTCGACGAAAAAATTGAGAAATTGAAATAAGGAATAGTTGATTCAATTACAAGTTTCAATCTAGACTAATTGAAGACTGTCGACGACGAGAGTCAATTCAGAATTTGTGCGGGCACAAAGAGGCCGATTAGAATCTGACCAATGAAGTGCCGTGGTGGATGTGCTGGCGTTTAAACGGTAGAACGCTAACACCCTGTATGATGAAGGGCGCCAAGGGAGGGGCCCTTTCTTAGGATGCAGGGCTCTGACCTCATCGTATGTTCAGGGCCCAACAGCCTTCTGCGATTCCACCACCTCGCGTCTTTTTCCTTTTCTTTTTAATCCGACGCTCGCCGCTTCGGTTCGCTGGCAGAATCAAATTTCATATATCACGCTTGCCTCTACACACTCCTCTACTTTCCTACACAAGACTTTCTGGAATAACACTAACAAACCTTCATCTTGTGTTACAGTCAATAACGAAACTAATCATTGAAATTAATAGCTGAATACATTTTCCAGTCTAAGAGTATTTTCCTTCTTTCTACGCACATTCATTATAATATAATGGAGGTTAAAAAACAGTCTTATTGATCAACCCTTTAAATGTACAATCATACTTTTTCGGCCAGTTTGGCCAAATGAGACTTGAAAGGGAAAAATTAAAGATCTAAATATAAAATAAATATAATATAAAATTAATATAATACATACAATAGTATAACATTTTTTGAAAGGTATGATTATACATTCACTACAATCTTCGTTTAATTATTTTTAACTTCCCGACAGTTTGCTCTTTCTTTCAACGTAGTTTCCAAGATGAGAATTACATTTGATCCTCCAAAGCAAACTTAATGCACTGCCTTCTACCGACACCGCCGATTTTCCTTACCCTCGGCACTTGTAGTTCAATTTATCGGCTCGTCGTTTTTCACCATACCTGAGAGCAATCTGCTCGACTTGCCGGGCACATCGCGAGAATTTATATTCGACATCGCAGCGAGCGTCCGACTAGACTCCGCCGGAGGAGAGGAGAAGAACCGGCCTAAAGCGGGAGAGCAACGTTCACGGTCGGTGGCTTCTGCTTCTACCTTGGGCCCCGGCGACGATCCATCGAGGTCAGAGCCCCTCCGACAAAGAAGGGCCTCTCCCTTGGCGCCCTCGAACCTCTATACAGGGTGTCCCGATGGTACGCTGGGTTATCGCCGCTTCGCCGGCCTCCCCTTCTCGATCAGCTGCGTTCATCTCGACTTTCCCTTCATTCGAAACGTGTTTCACAGCTGAATTGAACTGCGCAGTAGATGCTCAGGCCTGCTATCTTTCGATTTGTTTAGCCTCGCAGCCTGATATTGGGCACGGTTATTTTATTGAAATATGCATGGGAGAGTGGTCCAAGTGGCAATTTCATCATTTATTTATTCGTTCGGAAAACTGAGGGTGATGCATTATTCTGATACGAGATAAGCGGAAGTGAAAGCAGAATTTCTTTAATTGCAAATTACGCATTCTCTTCTTTATTTCAAAAAATAAATTCAAAAGAGAACTAAGTCGAAATTATAGTTATTCGAACTTACTTCATTACAGTGAAGGACAGAAAATTAGTAATTAACCAAAATTTCTCTAATTGCCAATGAACACACTGTTATTACCGGCTCACGTAAGTTGTTCAAATAATTTGAAACGGTTTCCTTGAGCGACCGTTGAAGTCTCCTGGAGAATTTATGCGTTGCACAGTTTTCTCAGAATCGCACGGCGCCATTGGCACACACCCCGACCGAAAGTTGGCACCCCGATCGAGCCAATTTGCCATCTCGTTTCACCCCACTGATCTCGAGATGAATTTTTCAGCGTCTTGCCTTCCCCCCCCCCCCCCCCCCTCTCTCCACTTACCGTCTTAGCCTCCTTTAAATATCAATGCGTCTCTCGTTGAATGGCCGCGTTTATCGAAGAAGACATGCCGTCCGCTTTTTCTCTCCTCGTCCGACATTCAGGGTCGAGCGTGCGTGTACCAATCCGCGAAGGTTGCGAAGGTTGCGAAGGTTGCTTGCATACGGCTTGCTCGCCGACTTACATACTCGCTGAACGTTCTCGACAACGTTCGTGTGCAGCCATTTATATGGAGTCCGTGTACACGGGGTGCTCTGGAGACTTTTGGACGATGTTCGGAAGCCATCTGATAGGCTTGGTGTTTTACTATTCCAATGATATACGTATTTATGATACTAGGGCATTATCTTACGTTAATTTATGTTGGTATATGGCAATATTTCGGGAATTTTCGGTAATTTGGCGGCAGGGGCGGCGTTTGAGCGCGGTTTTAAGCAGTTTTGACGGCCGTCACGCTTTGCTATGGTATTCAGCGACCAATGGAGGGTACTTTGGCACTATTTGGACCTATTGAAAGGTGATAGAACCTTCAAAATCGTCGAAAAACACGACAAATTTTCTGGTCTTAGAATGGATTTATCCCCTATCCCATAGATTTTAACTCGCTCTGAAAATTGGCCGCAAGCAAAGTTCCGAATTACTAATAGTTTCGAAGATACAGCCATTTTTCGTGGTCGAAAAAATTTTTTTTTTTAAGATCGACTTTCGCTGATGATCCTATCCGAAAGAGCGCGACAAAAGCTTCAAAAAAATGTATAATTATCATAGGTTTTAATCGCTGGTTCAAAAATTACAGGCAATTTAAGAAATCGCGAATTTTTTAAGGGGCACCCCTTCTCATTTTTGCGAAAAATCGAAGGTCAGCGGATCGGATTGCCCTTTTGCTACCGGGTTGGGGGTCAAAAATAACTCAAAGTGCCGTTTGCCGTTCGCCGAAATTCGGTTTAGTTTCGGAGTTACAGCCAAAAAACCATCGAAAAAATGGGGTCACGAAAATGGCGAAAAAATAAAAGTCTTCAGATCGACTTGTGGGTATGCATGGTGAAAGAGAATCGAACGAGGATCAGAAAAACTGCAACCGGAGCCTTCCAAGTACAATAATTGTCAAGTTATGGCCAGAAATACGTTCAAAAACGTAAAAAAAATCGACATCTTCGAGCATGTTCCATACTTACCGCGTTATGATCAAGCTGCAACTGTATAGGTCAACGAAAAATTCAACCAGCATTCGAAAAATTATAATCATTGCCCTCAGTGAAATAGTTTATAAAATATGGTCGTAAACCCATTCGAAAACGTACGTATGCGCAAGTACACACGTTAACGTAAATTATACAGAACGCTTCATACGGGAATAACGTACGAGGACGTCCAGATCCGAGGACGATCAATATCTGCCCGATACACGCTGCGAAACCAGATTACTTTCTAATTAGCCCGACCGCGTCTTCTGCGACCGAAAGGTTAACGATTGACTTCCGATAATTGCTTAGCGTTACATAACAAACAACATGAAAACTGCAAGTGTAACTTCACAGCTCGGCCGCTTCTTTCGACACTCTTCTTACGTAAGCTCGCTATTTAATCGACACATTTGAGGATTCGCTCGAACTGGCCTGCAAAAATCGACGCTAATCTCCTATCCGTTATCCCGGTTACATACCCTGTCAATCTTGTCAATCAGTTAGACCTGCAGACCTCCCACACTTAACATATTGACCGCAAATTGTTTTCGAATACAGAGATGAGACGTGTAGTCAATCTAATCGCCACCTCGACTTCGAAAGGATGGCTTCGAACGATTTCCAGCCGTTGCAGGACCGCGATCTAATCTCATTGTCGATGTCCGTCTAAGCACCTTTCACGCATCGTGAATGCCCCTGCACGCCCGTGCACGTTCCAGCGCACGGGCGTGCGGTGCCAAGATTTGCTCTTTCTCGAGCCTCTCGCATTGTCAGCGATTCGCATGCCTCGTTCTTCTCCAATGAAGCGTCTCAGCCTTTGCGCCTACTGCCTCAAGATCTGCGAGAGTGTGCGTGAGACGGATAATGACTTAAGTGCCTCGACGTGGCCGGCGAATAATGGTTCGGCGTGTGTAACTGCGAAAAGGAGCGACGCGCTTCAATACGAACTCGGAACTCGCAATCGGGCCCACGCTTCAATCAACGTCAAAGGATCGCTTGCGAATACTGCCTTCACAACATTTCGCTCAGTTAAGTAGCGAGGAAAGCCGCTGAACGCCAGAGACTTAACCTATTACCCGCCGTAATACGGAAATACAAAAATAAAATATGAAATTACCTGTACATTTGGAAGTTGCAGTCAATAAAAGAAAACAGTTTGAAACTGTGTCCCAAAAATGGGACATTGGCGGATAATGGGTTAAAATCGTACTTCGGTTTTCATACGGTCGCTGTCGATGAATAAAGTTCAACTTCGAAGAATTTCATTAACGCATTGAATGCGTAAGTAATTGCTTCTGGAAGTTCCGTGAGATGTTCCGCGAAATGTTCCGCGAAATCGAAGCAGGAGGCTGAATGATGTACAAGGTCTGATATTGTTTCACTCGACTCTTTTCATTGTCTTCCTTTCGATCGATTAGGATTACCAAAAAGATGTTTGTTAATTTCGTGCTTCAATCCGAACTCGGGCCCACGCTTCAATCAGCGTCTTCAAAGGATGGTTTGCGAAAGCAGTCTTTTCGTTCAGAGTAGCGAGGAGGTTAAAGCTGCTGAACGTCAGAGTCTTAAAATCCTACTTCGGTTTTCACACGGTTGCTGTCGGTGGATGAGGTTCGAAGAATTTCATTAATGCATTGAATGCGTAAATAATTGCTTCTGGAAGTTCCGTGAGATGTTCCGCGAAATCGAAGCAGGAGGCTGAATGATGTACAAGGTCTGATATTGTTTCACTCGACTCTTTTCATTGTCTTCCTTTCGATCGATTAGGATTACCAAAAAGATGTTCATTAATTTCATGCTTCAATCCGAACTCGGGCCCACGCTTCAATCAGCGTCTTCAAACGATCGCTTGCGAATACTGCCTTCACAATTTTTCATTCAGAGTAACCAGGAAGTTAAAGCTGCGGAACGCTAGATAAAATCGTGCTCGGGTTTTCACACGGTTGATGTCGCTGGATAAGGTCCAGGTTCGAAGAATTTCATCAATGCATTGAACGCGTAAATAATTGCTTCTGGAACTTCCACGCGTGAGATGTTCCGCGAAGTCGAATACGCAGGAGACTGAATTATGTACAATGCCTGACATTGTTTCGTCTCTTTTCATTGTCTCCCATTTCGATCGATTAGGATTCCCAAAAAGATGTTCGTTTTTTATATTAAGGTGAGGGAATGAATAATGTCCATCGTTTGTTTGCGATTTCGAATCAAGTCTCGGGGTCATTAATTTCGAAGTTTTCATGGGACGACTCGCGAGTCGTCCGGCTAATTAGCTTCGCGAAATGATCGGATGACTCAGAAAGCGTCGACGGCAGCGAAAAACGTGTCGGGCCAGAGTGCGAAAGAAGCGTACCGTTAACAATGCCTGAATGGCCAACTGGAGAGAATGCCCGATCAGCTGCTAGCCTCGTGCCCACCGCGATGACTCCTCTTCCTTCTTCCAGTCCGCTCCGCCTATGAGCTTCCTCGAAAGAGCCGTCACAATTTTAAAACGAGTCCGTGACTCGGCGTCGAATCAACCGTCGTCGGCACCTACTCCTCTTATCAGCAGGCCACTTCCGTCCTTCCTCGAGTGCGCTCACGATAGGAAGTCTCATGACACGTTTCAACCGCGCGAAAAACGTGCCCAATCGAAATTCGAAATTGGACGGGAGCGACAGGTTTTGAAGGCGAACGCTTCGAATCGAGAGACTCATTGTCAGGTTGAGATTCAAGTAATTTTTTTGATTGAATTATGAGTGTTTCATTTAAGGATATCAAAGGTGGGGTTGCCATTTTGTGTTAAAATTAATATTCTTCAGATTCTGGATTAAAATTGAATTTTAATATGTTTGGAGGCTGTCATTATTACATCTTTCGATATTAATTTTTTGAGGGCAATGGAAATAATATTCAGAATATTTAATTTAAATTTAAAATGCCCTTGTTGCGGTTGAGAATTTCCGATATATATTTGAATTTACTCTACATGTTTCAACACCTTACAGTGTCCTCATCAGGGGTCTACGAAAATATATTTTATCGTAATTGTCAGAATAGGAAAGTACGTGTTAATGAATGGAATGTTCGAAGAGTGAAGTCAGTATCTGCTTAAAGTTTATTAGAGTCGATGTTGAGGTAGATTTTCGATTCAGTCACGTCAGCGTGTCTTTCGAAACTGTTATCTATACCTTCAACGCGCGTAGTCCTACACTCGAATTACGAACAAGCGTGGAAGTCTGGCTCACCTGGAATTTTCCTGTCGCTTATGCACCGTTCGCGACCATAATTAGCGTCGCTCGCGCTAGAAATAATTATTGCGCTAGGTGTAGACCGCTTTACGATCCTGTTACGTACGCGATGATACATGAGATAATCGCCGATACGTGAAATAATCGCAAATGGACGTAATTGTAACTGGTGCTCGTTACATACGATCGTTTCACCGTCGTATTTTACCATAATCGAATTTCTAACGGCGGTAAAATTCATGCCGTTGGCTCTGCCATCGTTTCACACTTGACCATATAAAATTTGCACATTGACCTGGTCACTAGCATCTTTCTAAATTTCCTCATTCAAACCTTTGTCACTGAATTTAATATCATTAAGAATTATTAAGGATAAAATTCTATTAATTATTAATTGAGAATAAAATGCCAAAATTTTCTTTGGCCTTAAAATTTCTTCCTTACAAACTTATTCGAAAAATCGTATCGTCAACAAAGTAGTATCGCTTGTAGAGTTGCAGTCTATAATTTATTTGATTTCCTACATATAAAGTCATTTTGAAATTGTTATACTTCCATTTTCTGACGTCAAGCTAGTAATAAGCAACCGATGTGTCAGAGTGCCGTCCTTTTCCACGTAAGTCCGTAATGATTGATCGGGACTACTGAGCTTCCAGGGAGTGAAGTTCGCTCACTGTCCGCCATGTTGGCTGCCTGTCACGCTTTTGCGAGCCGGATAACGAGCAACGCGATCTGACATGCTCGACTCGACCTTCGTACGTGAGTCGCAAAAACGGCAGGCGCCGAGTAATTTCTCCCCGCGAGTGCAACGAGAATCGCTTGCCCGCCTCCCGATCTAGAAAATTGATCCGTCGATCCGCTCCAACTGCAGTATTTACTGCCGCGCTATCGACGTCCGGCAAATTTATTACGCCCGATCGAAATCGATCTGCCGCTTACGAATCGACGCTGCAATATTTTCATAGAGAAAATCTTATTATGACACTTACGTCGTTAGAAATAGACGCTGGCGATT
This sequence comes from Anoplius nigerrimus, assembly GCA_914767735.1. Lineage (NCBI taxonomy): Eukaryota > Metazoa > Arthropoda > Insecta > Hymenoptera > Pompilidae > Anoplius > Anoplius nigerrimus. Next base: position 2,922,365 of record OU612086.1, read on the forward strand.
TCTTGCGATAAACTCAAGATTGAATTGATAGATTCGATCGTTCAGAAATGATTGCTACTTGCGCGATATTACGAATTCAACGCTTTTAAGTGACAATATTATTTTCTTTTGTACGGAACAGATTGCATTCCGCTTTTCGCAAGTACGCGGCAGATGTCGTACATGGCAAAAATGGACAATATTTCGTAATTTGGACGAAAATCCCTTTCGAACGCGATAGAAATCTTTACAGATCAATTTATAACTCCAAATTAATTTAGTTGAAGAATTACGTTCGCTCTAGAATTTTACCATATGGACATTCTTACTTTGTTTCGTATTGAACATCGCATTTCTCTTTTGGCAAGTACGCGGCGGTAGTCGTACATGGCAAAAATGTACAATATTTCGTAATTTGGACGAAAATTCCTTTCGAACGCGATAAAAATCTTTACAGACCAATTTATAACTCCAAATTAATTTAGTTGAACAATTACGTTTATTTGAACATTTGACATGTCGACATTCTTATTTTCTGTACTCAACAGATCACATTTCTCTTTTCGCAAGTACGCGGCGGAAGTCGTACATGGGCGAAAATGTACAATGCTTCGTAATTTGCCCTTTTCGCGGCATATCTCGAACGGTTGCGCCTAATTGCGCTTTCTTGCCGCCGATTACGTCCGGTCAGGAGAGAAAAACTGACGTCAGGTATCAATATTTTTGCTTGCGATCCGCGATTGCGCAGCCTCCAACCGACTTCCGCGTTTTATTCAGATACGAACAAAACGCGGATAACGGACAATGTGTGCGCGTCCGTGTGCGTGAATGGACGCGTACGACACGCGCGAACCGCGTGAATTGTCCCCCACTTTGCCCGTCGTACACGTGCCGTTTTCACGGCGGACACACGGTATGCAACGGATAAGCCTCGATCGAAGGTTCGCCAGCGATTCCTTCGGACTCTCGATACGTTTTTCATTGCGAGAACTGGAACGAATGTCGGTCGACTACTTTGCTAGTGGATTCTGATATGTTCGTTGCTTTTGTCCGACCGGATCGTTGGGCAATTGTCATTTCCGTACGGGCAGTACACGGTAGCGTGCTCCATTTGTAACGTTTACTTTCTTGCCAGTCCTCGCTTTATCGGACACGAACGCTCCTCGCATTATCCGTTCGATTCCATGTAAATATTCAAAGTTTTACCGCGACTGTCATAATTCCGAATGCAAGATTTAAATGTTATTTATATAACCTATATATATATACTTGTTTACATTCCCTTAAAACTTGTTATATTTTTCATTCTTTTTTCATCAATTATCTCGTACGATTATTGGTTTATTTTGTTCTTAAAACTCAAATTTAAAATTTAATTTGAAATTTTCGAACCGGTTATTTGCAATGTTTTTTTATGAATCCATTGTTAATTAATCGGTGTAAAGTGTATTCAGTGACCGAACGTGCCGAAAACAGTACAATTTTACGTTATTTATAACGTTAGAATGTTTCACTGATAACTTTTGACCGTTACCAGTGCCACTCTGTCACATGCATATGAACGGTGCTGCAAATAGCGTTCGATTCGGTAAATGCGAATATTCAAAGGTAATTTTGACTATGAAATTCGTTTACTCTAATAAGTATATCTCAAACTTTATATCAACGTGTGGTATAAGTGAATATTTAAAAAAAAAATTGAATATCACAAATAAAAAAATTTCACAACATGAATCATAAACTGTATCTCATTTTTTTTATGTAAAAAAAAATTAAATATAAATAAAAAGTTTATACTACTTTAATCATAAATTACATCATATTCTATTTTTTCAAATATGGACTTACACTACTTTCAAAATAAACGGTCCATATACAACGGTCGCAGGTTCCATTAGTAAGTTTTGATCGTAACATATCGATTGAACTTACAAAGTGAAACCTTTGCTTAAGTGGAATTTTGAGCCTAAATTCTAACTATGCAATTGCCGTTAATTTCATAAGTGTATATTAGGATTAAAGGTCTCGTGCGTCAAGTTCGCTATCTCATTTTCCCCGTACTTCATTTGCGCAACGACAATTATTTTACTTTACATTTTCTAAACTTAGCACCGAACGTACGGTTATCCGCGGACGATTCCGCGAACGTGCATTACGACAAAACTGCCTATGCACATTCTGAATACACGGCCGACGCTGGAATTGCACCTTACGACCACCGTCGTACGTACTTATAAATAACCATCTCCTTCGTGACGAGCCTTTGCTCACGTTCCTCAGAGATTCCACCTGGGAACATTAAGGCACTGTCGCGTCAGCCATTTACGACTGACAGGAAAAAGCTTTCCGCGAACTATAAAATAAAGCATATACTCATTCAATTAAAATGAACCTGAAACATGTTTATCATGATTCGTTAAATATTTCTGATTGTATTTCTGGAACAAAGACTGAAGCATACATGCTCGTATATGAAAAAATAATCCAATCGAAGATTCCTCAAGTGCCCAAAACTCGCTTCTCCCAGACAAGAAACGACTTTCATACTTGACACAGGCTCCTAAAATCAATGTATACATATAGAGCATACCAATAATTTGAGGCACGTTCGTTGCGCAGTCAGCGGGTCGTGAAAAAAGAACTCTCGTCCTCGGCCGAGGAGAAATGAAAAAGCAGAGTCGAAACACGTTTTCGAGCGTCGCAATTTGGAAATTTCGTCGAAGGATTCCAGGCGGATTCCGTTTATGAACGCCGCGGTCTGTTATTATCGGGCGTGCGAGAAATGCTGTAACGATCGTCGCCACGCTCGTAAGGAGCGTGTTTCGTAAACAGCGACACTGCGGAATTCAAGGGTCGCCGGGTATTATTGGTAAAACATCGCGCAATAACCGTCGCGCCTTCTCGGGCGTCGGGGAACAGAACACTCTTATACGAGTAGGCTTCCTGCAGTTGGCCAATTCCGACGAAAGTGGATTCCTTTCGGGTAAAATGCAGCGAGAATCCCAGCGGGCCACCTTAATACGTCACTTGACATTCCGAGGAATTTTCTGCGGACGATTTTATGCGTTAATTCGGTTGCTGGAACGAGCATGAGCATTTGACGCGTTTACGTGAATTTTTATCCTACTTAAATTTCATTTTTATACCGCAGTTGGCTGACTCTGCCAAAAATTCCTTTCAAACGCGATAAAAATGTTTACAGCCCAATTTATAACTTCAAATTAATTTAGTTGAACAATTACGTTCGCACGAGAATTTTATCGTATCAGTCGTACAAACATGGCGCTTTAAAGAAAATAAATGGCAGCCGGTCTTCGCTTTGGAAAGAAACTGACTTATGCCACTTCGAAGATAAGCGGTTTATATGCGTTTCGAAAATTGCGAAACGGATCTTCGATACGAAGCGTCTCGCGGAGTTAAGAGCGCAATATTTCGCAAGCAGCGCTTTTTCGATAAAAGATTCTCGATTTTCGAACGTCGATCTTCGGTAAAGGTTAGCCGCTCGTCCGGGGTTAGGTGGAGTAAGTGGCAAATGGAATTTTCGGATCGGCGAGTGCATCGTCATCGGAAAGACGCGCGGCGAGAATATTGGAGAAACATTCGCGGCATCTGGAGAACGCGTAGGTCGGACAGTGTTGTCGGCGGTCTCGTTGCAAAATTCGAAATTGCGCAAGCGCAAGCGAGCCGATGCCAGTATCAGTGCGCCAACTATCCGCTTACTTTTGCCGTCTCCTTTCTCACCGACTAGACTCGCGGCTGGACCAAATTTGCGCTCCTTGCCGGCAAGGACTCTGCACGAACTTTCAACATTTCGAAAATTGATCGATTTTATGAGCTCACAAACCGTACATTTTGATTTAATTTAATTTAATTTAATTTAATTTAATTTAATTAATTAATTAATTAATTAACGGCATAACCGCCTTTGAGTACAATTAAAAATACATCGATGTTTGTACATTACTATGGTAATGAAATGGTTAGATATAATAGAAATCGGAGTTACTCGGCATATAATCTATAGAGGTGACTGGTTAACTTATTTTTTGATGTAGCAAAGAGATCGATGGCTTGACCGCAACTATTGGCTAAAGAGCAAATCCGAGGAATAGTAGAGTTAGCTGTATACTTTGTCTTAAACATTGGTATATTAAAAAGTTTATGGTTTTCTATTTTGAAAGCGATGTAATTCAATCTATTCGTAAAAGCATTTTTGTTCCTGTAAATTAATGTCTCTTTCAAACTTTATATTATCTTTTTGTTCAATTACTTAATGAAACTTCTCGGTAGCTGTTAGAACATTCGGTACAAATGAACGTAATTAATTGCATCAACAACTTGCTTTTCTTTTAAATTAACAGAGTCGATGACGAAAAATGATCCTGCACCTTGCGTTCAAAGGATTTGATTACTTCAATTGATTCTACGGCTTCGCCAGTTATGCAAACGCGAAGCGCCGCTTGATTTGACGAAATCGGCTCGGTGCAAATTGAAGACATTAATTTCCGCCTCCGCGGGGTCTCCAGCGACCCGACGCGATTGAGTAAGAAGCAATCGTTCGGCAAATTCGTCTCCTTTGAGAAACTCATCGCCGACGGGCCAATTACGATGCATCCCAATCGATTTTCCTTGCGTAAGGATTCCGTAGGCGTCAGGTCCTTTGCGAAATGAAAACTTTCAAACCGCATCCAATCTTTTTTCCCATCTCCGAGGACGCTATCTTTCTTATCGATCGTCCCCAACGAAAACGTCGGCTCCCACTTGGGACAATATTTTGTGACAAAACTGCAGTCCGAAGCCAGCCGAGCTCGACTAGACTCAGTTTTCACCCTGTTCGCTCTCCTGTAGAATTCGCGGATGATTTATTCGAGACTCAAAATACACGCCGGATTCCCATACGTCGCGACGCGTGCGTTTCTCGGGAGAAAGGACGTTTTCTCGAGGCCTGAGCGCGACAGACGAGATAAAACGTGTCACAGCCAGGCAACACACTCAGAAAGCTATATACCCACGCACACCGTTTCCCGATCTTCACATACGCGATCCACTCTCATATACGCAATCCGCACACTCAGCGCAAAACATGTTCATATTCGCTGTACGTAAGTGTGCCTGACTTAGGGTAAACACGATCACGTATGGATGACGTAGAGCGTTCATTGTGAGCGGACAACGTACATGTATCGTACACTAACACACGTCCAGACGTACCACAAGCATCCGAGTATTTCCGTCACATACATTTCTAGTCGGTTCTTAGGCAAGTCAAATACAATCGCAAAGTGACGCAGAACTTTTATTATGTACATACGGGTACGTACGTGTACGTAGGTGACGCTCGCCTGTGCCGAATGGCACAGAGGACTAACACAGTCGCAGGAATAACTGTACGCGTCTGTACACGTGCGATTCGTTGTACGTGTGAAGCGGCACACCGTAGAATCGCGACACTTTTTTTCCTTTTCCCCTTTGCCCTGCACCTGTATCAGCTCCGAGATTCTCGGCATGGAGCGTTGTGTCACGTAAGAATGCGCCGATGACAGCGTGCGTTGAGAAATTATGACGTAAAGTGTCCGGCTGACGCACGTTTTCTATCGCAATGCGTTGAAATCTTGCGTTCTGCCCTCCGCGATCCCCCCACCACGTTCTCCGGTCGGCTTGCCAATTTTATTATACATTCGACCCGGAGCCGTTCATTTGCACGCCGATCGAGCCGACCTCTCAGACCTGCCGCTTTTCTCGCCACTCATTTTTTGATCCCATCGAAATGTTCGCAGAATGCGGATGCATCGGGTTGAATCGGCGAAAAACATTGACGGTCTCCCGGAGTAATTCTTACGCGGTGGCATTCTTCGGCGGCTTTGGGTATAGTGTGTGTCGGTATCGATGCGTGATGCACGCGCGGCAATGCACGCGTGCAAGGATTGGCGAGTTGCAATTTACCGTAATGCTCCGGACGGGGCCAGATTCTGCTGGCTGAGCTTAAGGGTTACTTGAATTTTCCTTAACGCATTAGTCGCCACAATTCAGAAATTGAGAAATATTAATAAAATTAACTTTTTTATATTAGATAATTTAATGTAAAATTAATGTAAATTTTATACTTGAATTTTCCTTAACGCATTAGTCGCCGCAATACAAAAATGGAGAAATATTAATAAAATTAGCATTTTTATTTTACATAATTTAATCTAAAATTAATCTAAATTTTATTGTAGCTTTATTATATTTAGAAGTTGCAATTATTAAAAGAAGACAATTTACAAATGTGTCCCAAAAACGGGACATTGGCGGATAATGGGTTAATATCGTAAAATTTGGCCCTCGTGTGGTGTCTCGGCCGAAAGTAGAAAAAGTTTCGTATATTTTCGCGTGCAAGTGAGAAGGGATGGAGTACGTGGTGGCCAGATGGTGAGATTTGTTTGAGCTAGCTGGAATGAGGCACAGTTTTTAACGGCTGCTTTGAACTTTGGATGTTTTGAGGGATGTTCGACGTATTCGGGGCAAAAGTTAAGCCTAACGATTTAGAGGATTAACCAATCGGATGGCAGTATTTTTAGAATTAAAGGAAATATCGTTTTTAAAACACTTAGTTCACTCTTGACTTTTATATTTAAGGGACGTTTATTTCTGACTATCATTTCATTCTCAAAAATGCTAAAACCTTATAATGAATCAATTAATAAAAAAAAATGGTAAAATTATTAGGAACGAATTTGTTTAAGTACAATACACAATACATTGTTTAATGTACAGTTTGATTTTTCACATGTAAGACTGCACAATCTCGACGTATATATTTCCCTCGCTTATCTCTACTTTCTGTGTTACAAAACGAGCCAATTTGGCCAATTTTCGGAGCACACGTGCCGGGAAATGCGTTTCACTAATGAAATCGCTGATAAGCCGCCGCGAAGGTCGCGTCGATAAGGAAAAGCGAATTATCCTCGATAATCCTTTACAATCGTGCCTCAGTCCACACAGTACCTGGCCACACGCATTACACTGCGGACAATAGATTCAAAGTTCAATACGACAGTATCTCTTCATCCGTACAAATCTTTATTCGATGAAAAACATTGTCCGGAGATGAGCAGTGGATTAAATCGTTTCAGTCCGACAGAAAGAATTGATCCTTTGTAATTCCGGACAAGAACTCCCCATACAGAAACCTCAAGTGCTCATACAATAATATCTATTCCAGATAAAATCCTTATTCAGCGAAATGAAATTGTTCGAAAGATTAAAGAATCCTCAACAATGAAAAGTGACAGCTATCTCCCGTAATCTCGACACAATCAAGCGTCTTACTTTAACCTGGCACGTGGATGCAAACTATTAATAGACAATAGACTATTCTCGCTCTATCCACCTACATTCGAGACAAACTCTGTCCGTTTTTATTCGTTCCCAGTAGACGACGAGCCAAAGTGCGCTTGAGAGCCAGCGAAATCCGTTCTGCATGTGTCAGTGTCTGTGTGAGACCACCGAATGCTGGTCGCGTGGTTATGTCAGAGACTTCATGGGAGGCGCGAACAATTTAATTCGTCGTACCGAGCTTATAAACCTCATTGCGTGGGCGTCGATAATGCCATCGAAATCTTTATCGGCCGTCTCTGTGACCGATTTACAATCGCGGACGTTGCGAAAGCGTTTCTCGGCGCACGCCGGAGCGCGACAGAGAGGGAGTGACGAGTGGGGAGGGAGGGGAGGAGAGAGGAAGAGAGACATTGGCGAGGGAGCAGAGAGAGCGACTGAGACGGAGAAAGAGAGCGGAGCTCGCGAATGTAACAGTATTTCACGATCGACGCCTTAGGATTCGAAACTTTGCGTCGCGCCGCGACGTGAGACCAATGAAAATGTCAAAATTTAATGCCGCAGCGTCAAAAGGTCGATTTGCAAATTTGGCTGATCGAAAGATTCGACAGCTCGACGACTTAATCGTAGGATTTCTTTTTACTGCACGGAATTTAGTTTTCTCTCTCTTGCTGTTCGGTCTCAGATCTCTCAGACTTGAAGCTTTGCGAGGTGCGTCCAATGGAAATAATTCTTATACATCTATTGTATCCGATCGGACGATTGAAAGATTCGACAGCTCGACGACTTAATCGTATGATTCTTTTTACTGCACGGAATTTAGTTTTCTCTCTCTTGCTGTTCGGTCTCTGATCGAATCTCTCTCAGACTTAAAGCTTTCCGAGGTGCGTCCAATGGAAATAATTCTAATACATCTATTGTATCCGATCGGACGATTGAAAGATTTGACTACTCGACGACTTAATCGTATGATTCTTTTTACTTCACGGAATTTAGTTTTCTCTCTCTCGCTGTTCAGTCTCAGATCTCTCAGACTTGAAGCTTTGCGAGGTGCGTCCAATGAAAATAATTCTACCACCTATGATAGTTTGTTCTCAAATCCGATGGTCCGATCGAAACATTCAACAGATCGACTTAATCGTATGATTTTCTTCTGCACGGAATATCCTCTTCTCTCTCCCGCTGTTCAGTCTCAGATCTCTCAGTCTTGAAGCTCTGTGAGCTGCGTCCAATGAAACTAATTTTAATACACCTACGATAGTTTGTTCTCAAATCCGATCGTCCGATTGAAAGATTCGACAGCACAAAGGCTTAATCGTATGATTCTTTTCACTGCGCGGAATTTAATATTCTCTTCCTTGCTGTTCACTCTCAGACTTGAAGTTTTGCGAGGCGCGTCCGATGAAAATAACTGGTACACCTAGTCTGTTCTCAAATCCGATCTTCCGATCGAAAGATTCGACTAACCGACGTAATCAGATAATTGATCATAGAGAGCAGAATTTGATTTTCTTTTCCCTCTTCATTCTTTATTATTATGTCTGGCCGATCCGAATCGAATCGAATCGCTCTCTGTAAACGACGAATCCGCCGAACAGCTGGCGTATCTCGGCCGATTGACGTCATCGGGAGCCAGGAGTGTACAGGATTGTACAGTGCTCGCTTGATTTCTCTCGATTGTCCGCAAAGATCGCGCGGAGAAGGTCGGTCTCCGTCGCGCAACCCCAAAGAAACGACTTTTTTTCCCCCCACGAAACCGTAAACGCGATCACGTACGAGAGTCTCACGGACGTCGGGTATTTTTCGCGGCGCGAAATAAAGCAACGAAATTACGGCGAAGTAAGGAAAGCGTGAGAAATTGTCGTCGCTTTCAGTCGCTCGTAAGCTCACTTCTCCGGCAGTAAGTTTAATGGATTTATGAGTACGAAAATTATATACGTATTTTATCTGGCAACGATATTGCAATTCAAAGTGTACAATTCAGATATTCTATAATAATTTTCAAAATTTTGCTTGAAATTATAGAATATTATAGACGAATTTACTTCAAGCATAAGAACCGCTTTATTATCCCAGACAAATAACTGTCTTTCATTCGCCATTTTTTTCTTTCCCGCAGGCGGTACGTCAAGTACATTAATTCTTAAAACCCTAAAACAATTGATTACTCATCCTTGAACCATCAATAGCTACTTCATTTCGCGATTAGAATGGTATCATTGTCTTAGGCAAAGAACAATGGCGCCATTCGGCATTCATAATGCTTCTGCTTTCCTATCGTGCGTAAAGTTGCGTGGATTAAAAGTCAATCCTGAGGCGCGCGCGAAGTGCAGTCGTTAAGTTATAAATAACCGCGCTGCAGCCAGTTTAACGGTTCTGTTGCAGTCGCGGAAACGATTAGCGGCCGAGACGAAAGTCGGGTAAGCGGGTCGCCCGTTTGATGTCCGATTGTGAAATTCGCCCAGTTTCTCCGTATTCCGTCGCAGCCGAATCTTTACATTGCCCACGGATTTCGTAGAAATCCAATCCTTTTCCTGGTCCCGTTCGCAAAATCGCATCTGCCCTCCTTCGCCTTTCTCCGGTCGAAATTTTTCACCGTGCCGAATCGGCATTTACTTCATTTTATTTAACAGCGTGTTCGAAGGCTGTCAATAAATTTAATTAAGTAACGCCTTACGTGTCTGTATTTACGGACGACGATAAGAAGGTTGTCCAGGTGTGAATTATTAATTTAACAATTTTCGGACGGACGGTTTGAATTGCGAGATAGATCCGGGGATTAATTCGATCGAAAATGAAATTTGCATAACAATTGCGGAAGGTTGGGTCTATATTCTACGATTATCTTTGCGCTCGCTTCTCAAGTTGCAGATCCGTTATTTCTGTCGGACGATAAAAAGGAAGCGTAGACAAATTGATTTACAGCCTCGCTCCCCATCAGCGATCAATAAACGATCATATTTATCACTTCGCGATACGATCGAACGTTTAACGGACCGGCGATCCGAAATTATAGACACGCAGAAGAAGCGAAAAAATATTGGCTCGCCCGGTGCGCGTCAAAGGTGGATTACCCGAGTTGAAAAAATACGCACTTCTGTGATATGAAAGCCGAGTGATAAAGGCGAGATCAGCCTGGATAATGATAGGCCCGTAACAATAATTTTCGGCACCCTGTGCAAACTATTTGATACCGTCACTCTCAAATAAAGCAGAAACGCTGTAATAAATCAAACTTAAATTAAAAGAAAATTCTATTGGGAAGTCTGAAGGTTGAAAATTATTTTATCTTTTATCCACAAATGAATATGGAACACTAAACTGTTCTATGACCAGGGATTGACATTCTTACATGAAAATCGATATGACAATACACGTAGTGATACGAATCTATGCAGCATAAAAGTGCATTTAAGTAGGTGGAGTGATATTTCAGCTGAACGTAGACATTTTTTCCTTTATTTTTCGTACTTCGAAGCATCGGACTCGTCTCACGTGTGAGTATCGTATCTACGTACGGCTTACGCCGAGAAAATTTTCGCTAGTTTCTCCTGGTACCGACAGCCTCGCCGATACTTTCGCTCGGTATAACGATCGGACGTGTACCGTTACAGGATATCGACTTTTAGGCACGTCGAGCAGGCAGGTGGGAAAATATGTTTGCGCTCGAAAAAGACTTCGAATCGGGTAAAAATTGGAATTCCCGAAACGTCGATGACAAAACATTTCCAAGAACCAACTTTAAACTTCCGCCCAAATTTCTACGAGAAGTAAATGCGTATAGTAAGAAAAGAACCAGACAGATAATTGGACCGTTCATTTTGAAAGTGGTGTCCATTTAAAAAAAAAGTAAATATCACTTAAATAAACCGTTTACACCACGTTAATCACAAATTATATATCTCAATTTTTTTTAAAGATGAACTTACACTGCTTACAAAATAAACGGTCGAATTGATATGTTGGAAATGTTGCACCGTTTGAAAAGAACACTCTTCAACTTTGTTTTTCAATATTTTCACCATAGTTTTTCCTCGTTGGTCGAGAATGTTTAACCGCGGCGGCTCGTCAATTTGCGCGTAGCACCTGCGAAAAAAAACGGGATCCGCTCGCTCGTCAGCTTCGTTCTGCGCAGCTGGCAGCGATGTTTGCGCTGCTTTTCGCGCGCGTCGCCTCAAGAAAAAAAAGTTCGATACTGCAAAACGGTTTCGCGCGTCATCGCGACGAACACTTTCCCGCGTTATCGATGTTTCCCCTTTTTCGCGTCAAGCTTCGACGCTAAGCTCCCCCGAGAGTGCACATTCGTCGAAATCGAAAAAGTCGAGTGAAGAGCTTCGAAAAATTGTGTTTAGCTTGGACGCGATAGAAACTGTTCGCGGAAAGTGACTCGTAAGCGCGATACTCCGAGTGATTACGATCTAGTATAGTTCTAGGAAGTAACCAATAATGATGTTCGTAATTGCGAGAGTGCGTTAGGAGGATATAGTTAATATACAAAATAGCCTCCACGTATCCATTTCGTATTATAAGAAATTTGCAAATATTTTAGATTTATAATTATAGATAAAAATATGCAATTTAAATCGTTATCTGTTATTACACTAATTGTGAATAATTCAGGACTCTCGCAATTTTCCTCTTAAATCACTTTCACAATTTTCACCGCACTTATCGACTCGAAGCTCGTCATCTGACGGGAACGCCGAGTCTGATTCCGAAAAATCCTCCGCTCTGTCGCACGAAGTACACATTAATTCCGCCTACGTCATTCGTGACAGCCTCCGATAAAAAAAAAACAAAAAGAAACAAACACACGTTACTATAACCGAATCACCGCATCGAACTCGACCAGGAAAATTCCGATTTTGCCGACTTTTTCACAAGCTGAAACATTCCGCGATGCTTCCGTCGCGAAACTTGCGAAACGGAACGGAAAAAAACAAGCTGATAGTGGAAGTACATTCTCGAAGATTCGCTCTCTATCTTCGACTCGCCGCGGAGTCTGTCCTTCTCGGCTGCCATTTACGTACGCTTTCGCAGTTACGACTTTTGCCGATGTCTCGAGAATCGCCGAGACGAACTTCGCGACGGAGGACAAGTTACCGAGAAGCAATCGACTTTAATGCCACCCCGTAAATTATCGTTTATCTCCCGATGCGTCGACGTGGCTTTATCGGCGGCAGGTTCTCGGCGATTATTTATTCACGATCGCGCGCGCGCGAGACAGACAGGAGGATCAAAATCGCTTTTCCGCGAGAAGGTGTTGGGATCCTGGTTTCTTTAACCCATTATCCCCCAATGTCCCATTTTTGGGACACAGTTTCAAATTGTTCTCTCCTAATGACTGCTGCTTCTGAATGTACAGTTAATTTCATTTTTTATTTTTGCATTTTTGTATTACGGCGGATAATGGGTTAATGAATCCACAAACTAAAAACTATCACGTTAAAAATAATAAAGAACATACTTCCCTCCTAGGTATCTCCTTGAACTCGCCATGAAATCCGTAGAAGTTCGCGAACTTACCGATCGCAAAAGTTAATTTCATTTTTTATTTTTGTATTACGGCGGGTAATGTGTGAACATTACAATCCTATACCTGCTTTACGACGGAAATGTTCGAATGTGTCACTTGACGGTGGCCATTCGACATGTCCTCCGTGTTCGGTAAGAATCATTTTTAAGTGGTACGCAGACGGCTTAGTGTCAGAGTTTATCTTTTCAGTAATAATTTTGTGCAATTAATGGACGGTTGGATGATCATTTTCGGGCAGTATTTCATATTCGGATGATATTCGATAGCAGGGTGTAAAGTGGATTTAATAGAATGGTAATGATTGACAGGAATCGGTATCGACTTGACGGAAGCCTTAATGTTACACCGGTAAATAATTTGAGGTATTTCAATCGGTTGAAAGGTAATTGTCGCTTCCGTTCAGATTATATATAGCGCGAAAATTCAATTGAATAGAATTCATATTAACATTGACCGAATATGCAGAAGAAATATTCACGCGGAACATTAATTTTCCACCGATACTCGAAAGAAACGCTGCCATCAAGCGAAACGCAAATCGTTGACTAATATCGAAAATACGCGCATAAAAAAAACCGATGACGCCGAAGGAAAAGCCAGCTGCAATCAGATTGAAGCGTTGGCCAGGGACAGACGGCAGGAGCCGGGGTGCGCGCGCAGTTTCGCATTTCAAATTCAAATGAAGAGCGCAGACGGTCGGAATTGCCGGTTAAGCGGGGGCTCACAATTTTATCCGCGCGCGCGCGCACGCGCGCATCCTCGGCGAAATTTCCATAACAAAGCGGCATCGACAATTTCAATTGAATTATCGTGCCGCGCAAGTGGCTTCGATCGGGTTCATGCCGACGGATCCGTCGGGACGCCGGGACGCCGTCGGATCTGTCCGTTGACTCATGCGCAGATACGTTGCAGATACGAACAGATTTGCATTGTCGGCTTCCGACAGCTTCCTTTCTCGATCATTTCACTTCGAGGAAAGCGCGCAGAATCGTCGACGACGGATTTTTCACGCACGACGCACATTTTTCCTCATATCTCCGGAAGTATTCGACTTAGAGGGCTCGGGTTGCGATTTCTGTGAATGTTTTGTATCCTTCTTTCATCGCAGAGGCGAATAATTAAGTCAATTACCATTACGTGGCGCATAGCCCGGAAAATGTGAATTTTTTTGCTGTTTTTCGGCACATTTTTGGTCATATCTCCGAAAGTATTGCACTTAGAAGGCTCTGGTTGCGATCTTTGTGACCCTCGTTCAATTCTGTTTCAGTATGCATGTCCACAAGTCGATCGGAAGACTTTTATTTGTTGACCCCATTTTGGACCCCAATTTTGCGACAGTTTTTTGGCTGTAACTCCGAAACTAAGGCGAATTTCTGAGAAAAATGAGAAGGGTAGAAGTACCCCTTATAAAATTCGCGATTTTTTAAATTGCCTGTATCTTTTGAACCGGCGATTAAAACCTGTGATAATCATACATTTTCGTGAAGCTTTTGACGCGTACTTTAAGATAGGACTATCGGCGAAAGTCGATCTTTAAAAAAATTTGTTTTCGACCATAAAAAATAGCTGTAACTTCGAAACTATTGAGAATTCGGAACTTTCCTTGCAACCAGCTTTCAGGGCGAGTTAAAATCTATAGGATAGGCTAGTTATAAATCCATTTCAAGACCAACAATTTTTTTGCGTTTTTTCCTGATTCTGAAGGTATTATTACGTTTGTTTATTAGCTGCATATACTATCAAAGTACCCTCCGTTGGTCGCTCACTGTCATATTATACGGATGCGGCCGTCAAACATGGTCCAAATTGGGCCCAAAATGGATTTTGGTGGGTTACATCGCCCAACCGAGGTCAATAATCACCATACATGTACAGAAAATCATGTAGAAGTAAGCCCTAAATACAAAACTAGGAACTGTCCGTTGACTCATGCGCAGATACGCGGAGATACGAGGAGATTTGCCTTGTCGGCCAGCTTCCTTTCTCGATCATTTCACTTCAAGGAAAGCGCGCAGAATCATGGACGACGGATTTACGAGGTCGGCCCGAGGAATTGACTCGCGCGATTCTTTCGAGGGGAGGACGAGCTCTTTGTTTCGCGAAGGACCTTCCTTCGCGCCGCCAATTTGCATTGTATGAGGAAAATGTGGCGGGCGAGACTTGCGTACGAATTATGGTACCTCACTGGCCTCAAGGAGAGTGAGTGTTAGGTCGAGTATGCGACGGCTATTATGAAAGTGGTCTGGGCTGAAGGTTTGAATGAATTCTTTCGGCTCAGTTTGTTGTAAGCGAATCTTCTGTCAAGTGCATCAAGTGTCAATAGTTTCACTGTTAGTACGAGTAATAGACACCGAGAGAACTTGGTAGAACTCAGATACTTCGTCTATATCCATGGCCTCCGATTCTGTTATTGAACTAATTTGGTTCGGCGACGGTAGGATTGTTCAGAAATATTTTAATTTAAACGTTTCGGCCGCTTATTTGGATCCTCATCAGTTACCGTACATACGTAACCATTGTCAAAATTCTTTATGGAAATAATATATATTTACAGACAGCAGTCTACCTAATTATGCAATATTATATTTATAGACAGTACTGTACTTAATTATTTCTTTTTAATAAACATTATATTTTAAACATTATAATGTTTCTTATTATGTTATAATATTTTTATATTGAGATCATAATGAAATGATATGTGAAATTTTTATATTTCTTACCGATCCTACCATCGCCGAGGAAAATTCGTTGAACGCTTCGTCATATAAGCATTCGTGATTTTCCCTGCAAAATTCTTGTAATCGGGATCGCGGTAATTGGATGAAAGTTGGTTCTTACCAGGGGGTGAAGAATTCTGTGCAGCGAATACATGTTCGGCATCGTTACTCCAGTTGACTTTCCACTCGCAAGTCATGGTTCCCCATACCGATGCGGAGCCGCGCAGCGTTCCAAAAGAGGCGGACGCTTACTCTCGGAATTGAAACGCGCTCGCTGAACATGCGAATGGCGTCTCCGATTTTTTATTCATGCCACCGACGCCTTACGCCGGAACGAAACGAGACCTTCCACTCTTTCGCCTTCGATTTCGACCATCGACCGAGGCAAGGTACCTCCGTCCTTTACAACTTCCGACAGCCGACGAGTTACGTCCGCTCGTCGGTAGCTTCTCTTCCCTTTGAATGCTCGATCGTATTCGGAGTCTCACTCTGATTTATTGCAAACAATTTCTAACTCCAAGGGTATTACAGCTCCTGAGTATACTTCTAAACTTACAGTGAACTGTAAACTTACAGTTCTTAAGTGTCAATTTTCGTTTGTATGTGCCTTGTTTCAACGCTGCGTTTATTATTTAGCCTAAAAAAAGGCCCTCATTGCGGTTGAAAATTTCCGATATTTTTCAATTTGCTCTACACGCTTCGACACCTTGCGGTGTCCACATCAGTAATCTACGAAATATTTTATCTTTACATTTATGCACATTACTAGAAGTATGTATAATTACTGTCATTCAAGCGTGACTAAGTATCTTGTATTCTGTTTCTACTGCAGCATTTAATTCAAATAAATTTACTCATTTTGCTCGAATATAAATTGAGCAAGGCCACATGTTAACGTTGGAATGCGCAAAATCTCGCATCGTAAAGTGAATAGGTAACGAGGAGTCTTTCTTGGGAATGCCTCTCGGCATTTTAGGCGGCGAATGATATTGAGAGCGGCACGGCGCTAAACTGAGGAACGTCGAGCCCTCTCATTTCGCATTAATCAGTCGGCAGGTTAACGCCGCCGGCGAAGGAGTCCACCTCAAAATAGTGCAGACGGGTTCAGTATTCTGTCGTGAGTAAGAGCGCGCGAATAAAATAGACGAGAGTCGTAGGCGTCGGCGCGGGGTTAAATTTTACTCACAGGCGCCTTTGTTCCACTTGCATACGTTTATTTTACGCACCCTGTTCATCGGCACTGGCGACATTCCGCGAACATTCCACGAACGACTCTCCGACATTCGGACGATTCGCACGCAGATATCGATTCACGTTTAAGGCGGTAGTATCTACATTAAGTATGTATCTACATTAAAAAAAAAAATTATTTCAAATATTTTCATGTTGTTTTTCATTTTTTTTACAACATGGTCCGTCGAAAACCGCCTCAATCGGCGCCAACTCTGGGTGATGTATGCATCTGAAGAAAAAAATATATATTCTCAATCTGTATGAGTATTCTGCGCAACGGTAGCAGAATTAGTACTTCAAAAAATTTCGTTACAAAATGGCACCCTGTTAAACTTTGATTAACGATATTTCATGCATTTTCGGGTATTCGACGAGTTATAAAATGTGGGAAAAATTATTGTTCGACTCAATTCTGCTTTCAGTATTAAGGAAGGTCTAAGGAATAATAAAGTGAAAGAAAAAATCGGTTTTGCCAAATTTCTAGACCAGACTACCGCCTTAATCGGACAGATTCTCGCATGCACTTTGCTCAATCTCGTCCTTCGGACGGTTGATCTAATCGAATGTAGATATATCAGGGGCATATGGATGGATACGGTTGGATGGTTTTTATCATTTTGAAGAGTAAGTACATGTACATCGTCGGCCGGATCGTTGTCATTTGATATCGGAACATTTCTCGCTCGTGTTGAGAATTGCATAGATGGCATGATTCCGTAGAAACATGTACGCTGAATAATTTGAGGGTTGGTAAGGTGAGTGGCTGGGTGAGATAGTAGATTATTTTGTTTATCAGTGGACCACACGCAAAGGATCCAGGTTTTATCTCGAGCACAGCACTTGAAATCTCAAACTCGTTGCGTTTGCAGGCGTAAGCGTACACGTATAAGGCTTATGTAATATTTTATTGATTGACACGGTACTTAATTGCCAGTGTTTTTTTAGCAAAATTTCAACACACGTATTCATTATGAATGGCTTTCAAATGAGTGCTGTAGAGGTCAGAGAAGAAAATGTCGAATTTTTCCTTCCCTGTAGACCAATTGTTGACCATGTCTTCGAAAGTTTTGCACTTAGAACGCTCCGGTTGCGATTTTTGTGATCCTCGTTCGATTCTCTATCAGCATGTTCATCCACAAGTCGATCGGAAGACTTTCAGTTTTTCGCCATTTCGGGGACCCCATTTTTTCGATGATTTTTTGGCTCTAACTCCGAAACTAAAGCGAATTTCGACCAACGGCAAACTGCTCTCTGAGTCATTTTTAACCCCCTACCAGGTAGCAAAAGGGCGATTCGATCCACCGACCTTCGATTTTTCGCAAAAAATGAGAAAGGGTACCCCTTAAAAAATTCGCGATTTCTTAAATTGCCTGTAATTTTTGAACCAGCGATTAAAACCTATGATAATTATACATTTTTTTGAAGCTTTTGACGCGTACTCAGAAAAGTGGCTGTAACATCGAAACTATTGAGAATTCCGAACTTTGCTTGCGACCAACTTTCAGGGCGAGTTCAGTAGTACAGAATCTATATAATATCTCAGTAATTTTTACGGTGAAAAACATTTGTTTCCTGTTAGAATTTCTTTGTCAGTCTTAAATATAAATGTGCCAATTTTCCTCACGCAGGCTTCTTTTGTAGTATACATCCCATGGTAATTGTCCAATTTCACTCTAACAAACCAAGACAATATTTTCAACATTCGTCTATACCGTCACTAAGTAACGCCACGTCCGATACTTTAACCGAGACCGCGCTAAACAAACTTAATCGCGACGCTGATATAACAGCCTTCGCGGAATGAGTAGGACGTTACGTGTATCTGTTAACTTATTATTCCATCTGATAGAAGAAATGGGCATCACCCACACACGGGAGACGTCAAAACGAATTCGCTAAATGGCATGCCTCGCCGCGAAGAAGTCCAAGGGTAGCACTGAATCATCTCGCATGCAAATTGTTTCGGCCGTTATCCTCGGGCTCTATCACGAATTAGATACCTCGTTTAGCAGTCGAGGCCAACAAACGAAGGCAACATTTTCGGTGGCAACATATTCGGTAGCAACATTTTCGGAGGCAACATTTTCGGAAGCATCATTTTCGGAGGCTAGCAGCGTTTCGCAAAATTTCAAATGCTGATCACAGCATTCAGTCAGCAAGATTTCCCTCAACGCAATCTCGAACGTATCTTGAGAATGAACGAAAAAGTATTACGTCAACGTCCGATACCGTGCGAGCGATTAGAAATAATCGAAGATTGAAATCAGCGTTGCACGTGCTGTATGCAGATTAACACAATTCTGAGGAATGTATAATGAAGTTGTGTTCGGTCAGGCATTCGATTTCTGAATGTATCTTGCGATCACGAAAAATTAACCCAAATCGATTGACAGCTTGATTCTTGTTTGTTTTGCTATCTTATTCAATTTTAATGTTGGGTACTTTAATGCTAATAAAATCACTTACGATGAAATGCGCAAAGAAGAAATTCTTTTGAAATTTATTGTCGTCTCCCAATGCTTTATATTTCAACTGAATTTTCATATTGTCAAGTTCGACACTAACAGACAGCAAACACACCAAAAATTCCAACAAAAACCAACCGTAATTTTACCATTAAATTGGAAAAAATATTGAATGACGATTATTTCCTATCTCAAAGAGAGTTAAATGTAATAAACTTTTGTAACGAGGGGCGGAATCGTCGAAGGATTGACTCGAAAGTCAAATGTTGAACACAGTCAATTCTTGTTTTACATGCTGTGAACCTTGTTCATGGATCATAAAAGTTTCTCCGCGCCACTTTAGTTCAAATCTACTCCGGCTCGAGCGAACACAAAGGATCATACTGTTTCCGATTCGATAGTGGGGTTCAGGAATGATAAACGACACTTCTCTCGCGATCAAATAATCACGTGCGCTCGTGTCTCTTTCTAGATCGTTATCATGATCCAGAAGCGGCGCCGCTTTTTGTCCCGCGCCTTCATTCCGTTCGTTTTACAATGACTCACTCCATATACGCGGCTCCCGTTTCAAGAGCCAACGAACTGGACTATATTCTCCGACTCGATTCGACAGTCTTTATTCCCTAGAGGACGATACGATTCTTGCGAAAATCCTGATCGAAGGATCTATCAATGCAATCAACGTTTAAGCTCATGATGTACTGATACAAACTGAACACGCTGTAGGATCCATATATTCTGAAAGGGTCAAATATCAAATTCTGATAAAGTTTAAGATTAGGCTAATTGCCGAATTATTATAAATATTAAAAATCCCAAATTTCGTTGATACTGTATCTGATTAACAGAATGATAAAAATCCTCAGTTCGATAGTGGCTCAACTTCACAGTAATTCAAACCGGCAATCCATCAATGTCTCACCGATTTACACTGACGAAAGCATGAGAATTATAGCTAATTACGAGTACATCAAACCATAAATTTTTTATTAATCTCATCAAGTCTTAATCATCCGGAGAACAAAGCGAAGCACTTTCGACCGCTGAAAGTATGACGTTCATGTTTTTAACGGAAAGTGAAGTGCGTTCGCTGAACGCGGAATATGTGGAAAACAATCGTTTAGAGAGTCCGTAAAATGTATGCGTATCGAGCAGTGGCCGTGCAAGAGGACTGCAAACATTCCCCTGTAAATATTTGAACGCGGCGCATACTGGCTAGTATGCTCGAGGAACGTGGCTCTATAATGAATATCGGTCAATGGATGTGCTCTGAATGAACCGAGTGGCCGATCGATAGGAATGGGTCGCGCCTCGTAGTATCGCGATACGATTCACCTCATTCAGAAGACACGCTATCCTTATCGGCCTGATAACGGGGAGGAAAAAGGCAAGAGTTCGCGATCGGATTTAAGTCATATTCATTTTTGATTAATGCGTCTCTATAATTGGTCGCGAATTAATGATACTGCGAATTTATCCGAATTTTCAGACAGCATTGAAACTTTTAGTAATCGAACAATTGATTAGAACTTTTTAAATTATACCGATAGAAAAATTGTCTTATTACAAAACATATCGTACATTTTCAAACGAAAATCTGTCGGAATAAAGTAACAGCGAGGAAAGAAGTTTTCAGTGAATTGTAAAATTACTTACTAAATAAAGATATATGCTGTGAATTTATCCGAATTTTCAGACAGCATTGAAACTTTTAGTAATCAAACATTGATTAGAACTTTCTAAATTATACTGATAGAAAAACTGTCTTATTATAAAACATATCGTACATTTTCCAACAAAAATCTGTCGGAATAAAGTAACAGCAACGAAAGAAATTTTCAGTCAATTGTAAAACTGCTCACTAAATACAGATATATCGAATCTGACAAACTTTTCGATACATTACAAATTTTCATTAATTGAATCGGAGCCCACGCTTTTAGATATTGTATCGATGGCGCTGCGTGAAAAGTGTTTCGATATAAGGGCGTCAGAAAACAATCGCAAGGGAAAGAATTCTGTCTCTACCTAATTGTTTTCTTTCAGGGACTGAAAGATGCCCTCAGAAGGGAGTCGTGAAGCAGGTGGCCTCGAAATTGGTGAGAGCCTTGTCGGAAAAGGGATTGGCCCTGCTCGTCAACCACGGCATTCCAGAGTGCAAGGTACAAAATGCCAAAACCGCTAAAAAGATCTTCATTCACTTTACTCCCCCCCACCCATCATCCTCCTCACCCTCGACCTCCTCCGCCCATTCCAATTTCGAATTTTGACGAGGTCATGGTCAGTCACGCGTCTTTGCCCTCTGGAACCGATTCTTCTGCCAGTTCACTCTTAAATCAACGTCCGAGGCCGGCAAACGTTTGTTCAAAATCAGAAGCATCGACCTGGAACCAATCACATCCTTTTTTATATTAATACACAACTTACGGTTTCGAAATTTCACAAACGTACACCATTTTTCGAAGAAATTCACAGACTTACACAAATGACCTTGTAGATTCACTCCAATAAGTTCACAGATCTAAAGAGTTGTTTCCCACTGATTGATTCATTCTCCGATTATGTTGGCGCGAAATTTGACTTCTAACGCGCACAGTCGCATTCTGACACTGGACACTCGCGTCAGTGTGAACAACTCGTGCGAACTTGTGTGAAACTCTATCGGCAAACAAATCTCGCTGCGGAACACGCTCGGTGCGATAATAATGTTCTTTGTTTTGGGAGCCGGCGGCCAGCGAGGACTTGTGTAATCGTATCCCGTGACGTCATTAGAGGAATTAACCCTTCGACCTCGCTGATCTTAGCCGGGTTCGTTCGCTCGCGAGGTCAGGCCTTTTTTTTTCGTGTCGTTTTGCGACTCTCGGGACGATCAACATTGTTCGGACAAAATCGTCTTTGCTGATTTTGAAAGTTGCCCAAGTAAGAAATTCCGGGAATTTCTCGTTTCCTTTCAACCGTGATATTCGGAATGTGAAATTAGTATTGCATCATGCGGCATCATATATTAAAAATAAAATAGGCACTATAATGAAATAAAAGATTACAATTATCCTTTTGGAATTTTAATTGATTTCGTTTTCGTAATAACCGGAATTTTCGAGCGTGTGGTTATTAAGTATCTATAAAGTAGCCGAAATCCAGACTCGGTCGACGAGAATCGATTGTCCATTATACCCCACGTCATTTACTGTATCGAACACAGTTAATTAAAGCAATCTTTTTATTACTCTGACCCAGACAACTTGCACAATTACCATCGCAAAGGTGGCCCACAGTGCAAGAGAACCGCGGAATATCGTCAGCACCTCCACCGAAACTGTCGAAAATCAGTCGTTTACGTAAAAATCGCCCAATTAGAAATGCAGCACAATTTCGGAGTCGTTCATGAATAATTCTCCCAAGTTTTCAATAGGAATCGTCGAGAAAGTCTCTCTCTCTCGATGGCGCGAATGTTCCGACAATGATGCACAAAATTCTACTCACACAAATATGGCAGGTAATTTAAAAACGAACGCAGACGGATCGCAAACACATTTGTCGAGTGGAGTCTGCGGTGGAAACGTTTGGCAGATAGAACAGCCTGCTGGCATCCTTTTTAGCGAGGACAAAGCAGGCGCCGCCGTCTTTGGAAAAGCATCTGGCGAGTTCGCGTGGGCGTAACAATTATCGCGTGCCATCCGGGAGAAACGTCCAACGAACGTCAATTCTTGAACAAGCCATCGAAGGCCTCCACGATCCGACTATGACGTGTCGAATATTCGCTCCATTCCGTTCTCGAGCCAATGATTCACTTCCGCTTTTAGGATCCCTCAGCTTTGTTACAGATCCGTCGGACGTCATTAGCAGATCATTGATGTAAGAGTCTTGAGCCGATCTTGTATTAACGTCCTTGTTAACACATTACATGCGGGAAGGGTATTAGTACCTTTTACGGCGACTGATCTTGATTTGAACTTTTCGACAGTTATGCTGCTGCTCCCTGTGAGTTTAGTAGTGAAAAAAATTAGTAAAATATCTTACATATCTTGAAAATTATGACAGTTTATGCTGTCATTACTTAAGCGAATGCTCTAATTTTTGTCCGCGGTAACTCATAAACAAATAGTCGCGATGCCGCGTATGTAATGTGTTAATATCTTTTACGGCGACTGATCTTGATTTGAACTTTTCGACAGTTACGCTGCTGCTCCCTGTGAGTTTAGTAGTGAACAAAATTATTAAAATATCTTACATATCTTGAAAATTATGACAGTTTATGCTGTCATTACTTAAGCGAATGCTCTAATTTTTGCCCGCGGTAACTCATAAACAATTAGTCGCGCCGCCCCGCACGTAATGTGTTAATCATCGATACCGTTAGCGGATCCTCCGGATGAATCGAGTTCATGAAAACGGCAGACCCGGTTTCCGACTCGGTTCCTCAAAAATTCGACTTCGCCGTTGCAAACCCGTTCCCTTATCAGGCCGACTCGATTCCACCCACACGCACTTTAACGAACGCACACAGTGATACAGGTACCGGTATTTCGTTTACCGTTCATTCTTTCTCTCGTACAGTTCACATTTTTCTTCGGTTTTTATGAATCGTGGCGGTGATCGTGAGACTAAGTCGAAGTAAGGAATTGGTTCAGACATATACGTCATTGCAAATTAACTGTTCATCTCCAAATGTATCAGAACTTCACGTACACTTCATTTACAACCTAAAGAAATATTCGTCGTACGAAAATTGCGTAGAATTTGTATTTATTTCGGTATAAACGATATCAGTCTTTGACAGTAAATTCCGGTTCGTCGACTGGTTAACTTGATTTTCATAATTGATAGTTGAAATTCGTATCTACTCGAATTCGGAGAGAAAGTAGACGCGTGCCTGCCGGGTCGGTCGTTATCGATAAGCAAGTTCTGGATGTCACCGCTCAAGGTGACGTTCCTTTTCTTATTCAATGACACCCGCGCCAGATACGCAAGACAAGTTACGTAAGTATAATACATAGTGGATCGCGGATCGGGCAACTTTCGATCGTTTATTGTTGTCGCTTCGCCGTTATCGAATGCCACCGAGCTCGTCTTCCTTCTGATCCACGGAATGTGGAAGAATTTATGGCCCCGTCGGGCCGAAGTTAATTCGAACGGCTTCCGGTACAATTAATCACTCATTTCGCACGTGACATCTGTCGAGATACAATTGTACGCTCAAAATTGTTCTTTAATTAAAGTTGAACCGTACGGCATAAATCTTGGGAATGTTCCCTGGCGTGTATTGGTGTGTCGGTGTAAGATTGCGCAGTCTATCTGCAGACTATCAATTTTCCTGCTCATTGGACAAATCGGTTTAGTCCAGAAAACAGAGAATAGAGAAAAAGATGCAGTCGTAGAACATTGATGTTTATAATTCTCTGTCCGGCAGAAAATCAAATAATAAATGATCTACTAGTTACGATCATTATTATGTAATTTTGGTCTAAATATGTTAATCAATTTAGCCAAACATAAATTATTGATATAATTATTTCACAAGATATGCACAGATTCTAATCTTATCAGATTTTTAAATAGAGCTAGAAGTATTTTATTGCGTTCAACCTGAATTAGTGTGGAACTGAACGTAATCGACGAAATTGCTTTTGTTCCAGATGAAGGCAGCTTACCGAGCCCTAGACGCATTCTGCGAATTGCCAGCGGAGGATCGTAGCAAATACGAGCGGAATTCCTCGAGCAATCATGGCTACGTGAAGCCGGGCATCGATAGGTAACCAATTACACGCTTCCTTCCGTCCTGTCATCGTCTCGCAATCCGCCGATTGCGCAATGCCGATTATTACCCCCCCGAAGAGCGTAAAACCGCAGCCAGCGCGGCTGAAAATTGTTTACCGCCTCGCGGCGACGCGCATCCGCTTAACGAGTCTCGTGCGATATTTCAATTTTTGCTCCTCAGACTCAACAACAAGAAACAATAACACGATAAAGCGCCTGACGCACAGATTCGATCGGACGATAATCGTATTCACATCCGATTCCAACGAAATCTGCATCGATCGCGGTTCAAAATTTTCAGTCCGAATGCTCCGAGATTGTCTTCTTATCGGAAGTCACGTTTCGGGCGTCAAAAGCGGATACTGGCCGATACTGCCGCTGCTCGGATGCAGTAATCTTGGTCAGTGTCGAAAGAGTCAGAGTCTGAATTCGCGTAATTACGATTCTCGCCGAGCGAGAATTTGTACGAAATTCCGATATCGTTGGGCTCGGCCCAAGAATGTTTGACGATTTATCTGGAGAACGGGGCCGACATCGTTCCGATAACGATCGCCGGGTATTCCCCGGAAGGAGGCCTACGTCACTGGGTGCGCTAAGTAAACGCACATGGCGCCTGTAATCGAAATATAATCGGCCCGCGCGCGCGTTACTCAACTGCACGCTCATTCTTCGAACGTTAATTGACTGTTAACGATTCAGCCTCGAGTACCGTCGGTAAGGGTCAAGTTCGAGATTATGTCCCAATGCTGGAAGTCGTATTCCTGTTTCCGCTCTTCCAAGTCTTGCTCTTTGAACCCATTATCCGCCGTAATAGAAAAATACAAAAGTAAAATATGAAATTAACTGTACATTCAGAAATTGCAGTCGTTGAAAGAAAACAATTTGAAACTCTGTCTCAAAAGTGGGACATTGGCGGATAACGGGTTAAATGATCGTTTCTTTATGATTGTAAAGTTATCCCAATTTTCTGTGATGAGTGTCCCAATGGTGGAAGTCGTATTCCTGTCTTTGGGGCGAGCAAGTCTTGCTCTTTGAAATATCACATCTTCGCGATTATAGTTATCTCAAGTTTCTGTAAATAGTGTCCGCAGGGGTATATATAATTTTTGTTGATTTACCGATGTCCGACGATTACATATTAACGTACGGATTATTTTCTGTTTGCGCAGATCTGCTGAAGAGGAGAAGGAAGCTCGCCATGCCTTCAACGTGACCGGAAGCGGAGGAATCCTCCCGGAAGAAGAGGTCCCCGGCTTCCGATCGGCGGTGGATGAGCTGACCAGAGATTTCAAGCAGCTGTCCGCGATGCTTCTCACTGTAATTTTCCTTCCGATAATTTACCATCATGCTTGCTCTGCCGTTACGTCGATAGATCCGCGACTAGACTTGCAATTCCGTTGATCGCTATTAATCTCGAAAATCTGTCGAACTATCGTTTCTCTTACTTCAATCGTCATTAAACAAGGGAACATTGTACAGTGTCGATTGCATCACATTTTAATCGATTCTAACAAAATCTACGCCATCAGCGATAATTGCAGATTAATCGCGAATCGGCTCTAATCACGGTACACAAGCGAACGCGATCAATCGAAAAGCAATCGTCATCTACAACGTCCAGTCGCAATCAATGACAACGGAAGATAGCATTAGCATCTTAATGCAAATCGCATCAGGCACATCTGGCCGAAAATTAAATAATCGTCCAGCATCGACACTGTACAAAAGCCGCGCAGGAAGCGGAAACGAATTGATCGGTCGCGGAAAGTGACATCTTTCACTTTCCTCGAGCTCTTCCGCATCCGGCATAGTTTCGTGGGAGTGTACAGGGTGTACTCAGATGAATTCTCTCGCAGCAAAACAGTATTGCGCCTTACGCTAGGCTAACGCGAACCGTATCCTTCGGTTGCTTTACAGCCGTCAGAACGAAAAAAGTCCGAACAAGGGCCAATGTATGTGATATATGCCCATTATAGGCTCTGGCCGTCGGGCTAGAGCAATCGCCCGACTTCCTGCTATCGAAGCATTCGCACATGCTGGGCCCTGGCAACGATTCCACCCTGCGCCTGCTTTACTATCCGCCTCTGGGCGCTCCCGTGCCAGGACTGACCCGTTGCGGAGCCCACTGCGACTATGGCACTTTCACTCTGCTGGCACAGGTACGTTTCATCGGATCCCGAACCACTGGGGAATACAAATTTATTGGGACTAAACTGTCGAGGTGACATTTTAACCCATTAGCTGCCACGATACACATTTGAGGATTTTAGAATTTATATAATTATACCGTTACACAACCTCTCGTGCATGTATATACCTTCTCCGGCAAAGAATAACAAATAAAATTGGGAATTAATGGGTTAAGCGTAAGCAAGGGCGCAACGTATTGAACAGTTGAGCTGTTTGATATTTGAAAAATTGTAGTTTTAATCTGTATTTACATTTCCGTATGAGCAAAGAATTTTTCACAATTTACAATTTATTCTAACGTATTTTATTGTAGTATTACTGTATTAACAATGGCACGCAGGCTCCATTTTTAACATAGCTAAACAACTATTCACCTAATTAAAGTTTGCAATATTCTATGGCCATTGTTCGCGAGTCTATGTCGGAAACGTCCCAATGTACAAATAGTTTGGCGAATAGTCATCAGTTCACTGATCGCAAGTGTAAACATTGCTTGTGAAACGTTCGACAGGACTGTGAAGGCGGCCTTGAAATTCAGACGTTGCACGGCGAGCGATGGGGCCGCGTCGGTCACCTGCCGGGCGCCATTTTGGTGAACACCGGCGACCTTCTGTCACACTGGACCAACGGCCAGCTGCCAGCCCTACGGCATCGGGTCGTCGTCCCGGAATTGTGCGGTCGCGGTCGTCATTCCATCGCCTTCTTCGTTCATCCGGACAAGGACGTCTCGATCGAGCCGGTCGACACGAAGATCGCGAAGCCCAACCAAGAAACCGCGCCGTGCCGACTGCAGAAGAAGAAGAGGGGCGTCCTCACGGCTTACCATCATCTCCAGCGCCGGTTTCGTGAAACTTACGCTTCCTAACCGGCCGCAAAAATGTGATCTTTCCCTTCCTCTCTCCGGTCGATCGCTGCACCTCTTTCTTTTCCCATCCCCCTCCTTTCACGGCAGCCACCGAATTTTTGACGGACACACCACTCACGGAGCACAAGGAACTTGGAAACGTCGCACCAAATCTGATGTGTCTGCGGTCCTAACGTCCAATCGAGAGAAAACAGTATTTTTGTAAAATGCGCTTTTATATTAAACGTCCCTTCAGATCATCCATCCAGAATCAGAAGATGTCTGATTGCGTCGCGGGGAGAGTACATATTTCAGTTGGGGGTGTCCGAAGTTTTTCATCAAATTGCTGCGCGTTGATTTATGCGAAATTCTACGGTAAAGTCTGTCAGATGCGGCCACGTAGGTAAGCCATGGAAGAATCGTACCAAATTTTTATCTGCATTCTGTACCTGGGTACTTTTTGAACTCGGTTGTTATAAGAAATGTGACGCCGAAAATAGAGTTGTTTCATACGGACACCGTTAGCTTTCGTTGGAACTTCTCTGGATCTCTAGGGACGGTGATCAAGACGGTGGACGAGTATAACGACTTTCATGAACAATGATCACGATCCGGTGATCGAATCGACCAACAACTTCGCAGCGAGCGAGAGAGGAACATAACTGAAACGCAAGACGAGCGTAACTGTCCTGTCTCTGAAAGCAATAATAAACGAATTTGTACTTAAACTTTGTTAAAGTAATTCCCCGCTTCGTCTCTAGTACTTTTACCAGATGCGTATAGAAAAATCATGAACACAAACGTCACCAGCGAAAGTATTGCAGATGAAGAAAGAGTGAAGGTACAACAAATTCCGAAAATATTTGCTTGTCAAAGATGCCCAACAGACTTCCGAATGCCGCGAGCGCGCAGTGAAACAAGATTATACGTATCAAATTTATTTTTACAAGTCCATATCTGTCTAGAATCCTGGATCCCACGTAAGCTCAGCTTTCTCCATTTTCTGGGAGAAGCAGACGATGACGTCGCCTTCCTCGAAGGTCAGGCCAGGCTTCTCGAACCGGAGACCACACTCGGTTTTCTCCTTGATTATCCCCACTTCCTGTTTCATATGCTTCATGGACACCAACGGTCCTGCAAGAGAAAACCCGCGTTCAACGTGACAATTTAAGAAGCGTCGAAACTTCACACGATGATCAATTATAAAGTACCTGTGTGAATCACTTCGCCATTGCGAATTAGACGGTACAAGGCATTCATTTTCAATACACCGCTTGTACAAATGCATCCTGCAACAGCGACCTTTTTCTTCTTCTCCGACACGTCAAATTGTTTCTGTACTCGAGCTTCACCTGTTTGTTACATAAAAAAGATATTTAGTAAGAACCGATATTGATAGCGTATAGAACTCCCACGGGAACGTACCGTGAACTATTTCCTTCCTGACCTTCGGCATTTTGTCAGAGAGTTCGTTCTTGAGGTCCTCGATGAAACGATATATGACATTGAATGAGCGAACACTGACGTTTTTCTCCTTTGCCAAGTTCGCTATCTGGGGCGTAATTGGTACGTTAAAATGATAAATAATACCTGAAATTATAACAACGTTGGTAAGTCATACAGAGACTTATAATAAAATGTTCCTAAGTATTGTCAAGAAATGATTGGACGATACCGTCGAACGCTTCTGCGATCGTTATGTCTGACTCGGAAACCGATCCTACGCCGTAATTTACGACATTCAGATGGCAAAGCCGATTATCACTATAAGTTGCGAGGATATCCAAGATGGCATCGACGAAACCTGCGACGTCGCCTTTTACCACAATGTTAACCTTCGGCGTGTTGTCCGTATCATCTAAATTCATTTTAATTTTCCAGCCGCTTAACGATTGCGCTTTTAATTTTCGTACTCTTTCGTACTCCTGTTGCCACGTGTTTACATAAATTAGTTTCTAATCTAATATTTTTTTAACAATGTTTCAAACCACATTACCTGTCGAACTTCCAACCATCTCTGGTGGGCTTGTTCGTTCAGCTCTGAGCTCTTCTCTTCCTTCAACTTCTCCGCTTCGAGTTCTGCCAACTGTCGTGCTTTTGATTCATTCTCCACCTCGTAAAACTCTTTCCCAATGGAGGGCATCTCTCTCCAGCCCGTTACCTGTACAGCGTCTGACAAACTGGCACTGTTAATTGTGCGTCCGGCATCGTCCAACATACTTCTCACTTTTGCCCAAGCCGGGCCGCATACTGAGTGTACAAAAAAATAGTGAATTCAGTTTCAGTGTTACAATTTCAATAGTAATGAACGATAAGTATCATTGTCGTAATGCATCAGGACATTTATCAATTGTTTACCAATTACACTGTTCTTCTTCAATTGTCCCCGTAAAATCAAAACAGTGGCCAATTTTCCACGTCCTTGACTGTTTGTAGTTTCGATAACGACACCCTCGGCCAATCCTTTCGGATCGCCCTTCAAGTTCATCAGCTCTGCCTGCATTGCGACTGCCTCGACTAAAAGGTTTAAGTTGAGTTTCTTCAACGCAGATATCTGAACAGCCTGGACATCACCACCCCTTTCTTCGACCAAAATTCCATTTTGCGCCAACGTACTCATCGTCCGTTCCTGTAAAAAATTTAATACTGATTGCGTTCGAGAAATATAACAATTCTCAAAATATTTAGACTTGCGTACGATATCGGCGTTTGGTTTGTCGATTTTATTTATTGCAACAACTATTGGCACGTTTGCCTCTTGGGCCATGTTTATGCTTTCAACAGTTTGAGCCATAACCCCATCATCTGCTGCCACTACCAAGACGACAATGTCTGTTACTTGAGCTCCTCTCGCTCGCATTCTACTGAACGCAGCGTGGCCAGGCGTGTCCAAAAATGTAATCTTCTCTCCCGTCTTTAAGGTAACTGTATCGTCATGTGTAAGGTAGAGTTATTGGAACTCATCAGGACAATGGGATGCCCGTTTATAAGAATACATTTCACGCACCGTTAAAAGTTCCGATGTGCTGAGTAATACCTCCAAATTCGGCTGCAGCGACTGAAGTGCTTCGCAAAGCGTCTAACAACGTTGTTTTACCATGATCAACGTGTCCCATCACTGTAACGATAGGACGTCGTGGGATTAGATCTGCTTCATTCACTGGTTTCCTTCAATGAAAAAGAAACAGATTAATGCCAAATCTAATTGTGCTGAATATGAATTTACAACCACTTACCGTTCGTGTACATTTTTCTCAACTGGCTTCTCAACACATTCCGGGGACTTTACATTGCGACACGATACATTTATTAACTTGGCCACTGCATAAAGGACCTCTGAGTTTTCAACTTTTTGGTCTTTTTTATAAAGTATACCTGTTACACACTGCAATGCATCTTGAACATTGTGAAAACTTTTACCAGCTCCCTGCGCAAACTCTGACACTGTCATGCCTTTCCAAACATCTACAATGGTACGTTTTACTAACCGTTTTCTTTGTGCTTGAAGCTAAAACAAACATGTCAAACATTAGACAATTATTGGGTTTTGGTATAACACAAAATATTTATTTTAAACATTTATTATTTTGTCACTGACGATACCTGTCTGTTGCGTAAAATATTTGCAGGAATACTTCTTGAACTGCTATAATTACAATGACACTGATTATATTTGTTTTGGAATACAACTGGAGCAACTTTCACTGTATGCCTGATGATATCAAAATCTCTCAATGGTTGCTTAAACAATCTATAAAAGATATAAAGTATTAGTTTCTTGACACTTGCACAACTTACAATATTAGAATATGACATTATGATTATTAACAATCTGAGTACACATAACAGTTACATTATCAAATGGTAGCTATGCTTGATTTTATATAGATTGTTAAGTTTGATTGGGTATCCGACCTAATACAAATTAAATAATCACAATATAGCTATCAATTTGCAGTCGTGTAAAGTATCAACAATGTTATTTAAAACAAATACTCTTAGGAGTTAATAATAACCTAAGCAGGATGATTGATCTACCAAACGTTGTTGCCATGATGGCAATGTGATTTATCCGAAGACACTTGTCAAATCACATATTTTCCCATTCTACTTCATAAATCTCTATTTACAGAGTCATAGCATGTTTACAAACATTTCTTATTTCATCTAAAACTTTGGATACCACAGCACGTGTCACATTGCATTTTTGCACAAGATATATATTTTATGCCGGTTACGTCACAGGCATTCGGGTGGTGCCATCTGACAAAAAATGGTTGAAACTAGTCAATAACTTTCATTTCTACCAACTAATGGTACAACAAGTCATTAATGGAGTTCATCAGCTGTTGGTAATCGATGATAAAAAATCGGGGTAAATATATAATAATATAAATAATATGCATGTGTGAGCGTATGTAATGTTCATTCACGGTTCCGTAAACGAAAAAACAAACAATACCCACATATTATAAATTGAAATTTGCCTCCATATCAATGGCGCTGTTGTGTCGATGTGGTTACCAATCGGTAAGGTCGCGTGCGACACGAAATGTTGAGGGGGCTTCGTAGCCCCTTTGACTTGGGACAAATTTTAGCATTGCATGTTATGTCTATCCTGTACCACAGACGAGATAGGGATAGACATTGCACCTTATCGGACTTCGTGTCCACGTTGAAAAATCCCGACAGCGCAAAAATATCGCGCAATTCGGAGCGCACTCTGTGCTTTATGACGGTCAATCGTAGAACTAAACCGAGCACATAGATTGTCATTGCCTCACAATTTTGCGTTTAACCGGTAACGTTGGACGTGACACGAAAATGGTAAGGGGGCTCTAGAGCCAGGGCCTGGTCACTCCCCCTCTAAAACGTGGTAACGTCTGTAGTACCGCACCGGCGGCGCGGCATTAAGATGTCGCGGTAGTAGCTCAATTGCTATTGGCTGAATTTTTGCGGGAGCCATGACATATTTGATATATATCTGAATCATCGCCTGTTGTCGCCTGTCGATTGTTTACATTCTTGTTGCAAGTGTGAGGCAGGAGGCAACTGGAAATTTAGTGCGCATTAGTGGAAAATTCTACGTTTTTGTGCATTTTTGAAGTGTGTGGGCGAGCAAGTGCGAGCCATGAGTTTTTGCGAGTGCTGCCTGCTTGGATGCCGTTCAATGAGGGATAAGGTGCCAGTGCACCCTTTTCCGAAGGATCCTGCCAGGTTCGAGTTATGGAAGGCTGCAGTGTATTCGGAAAAAATCGGGAGTCTGAGTAGCAATGATCTAAGGAGAAGGATTGTTTGCTACTGACATTTTTAAGAAGAATACTCTACATCGTGGGATAAGCACAAAGGAGGCTAAAATGCAATGTTGTGCCAACATTACATTTACCAGAAGCTGTCAGCATATCTCCAGAGGAAACAAACGTATGTCACTTTCATCCAATGCTACAATACGTCTATAAGAATCTTATATATTATTCCAAAATGTAATATATATTGATTTGCATAATCAGATAATAGAAACCATGTAGCCCTCTTGTTCTTACGAGGTGCAACATGGGGACAGAACCAACTGGGCACATATTTCTGTACGTGCTTCCACAACAGAAGTAAAGGTTTGTAACAATTATTTTAAAACAAAGTGTGTGTTGTACCTTCATGGTGTCATGCAAAATCTAATCGGTTTTCTCTTATACAACCAGATATCAGGAGATGTGCAGCTATCCCGGTCATATAACATGGAAAGTGACAAAAGTTATCTACAATGCATTGGTGCAATAAATAATATAAAACATATATATATATATACGTTCGTTTGTGCATCTTTTTATGAATATAGATTTGATTTCACAACAATTATATACTGTTATTCTTGGTATGAAAAGTACCCGTTTTACTACATAAGTTTATATTTGCCGATGCACTGTAGATTTGTTCTGGTAAAACGATTCTAAGTATTCAAGTGTACCAAATGTTTAAAGGTTTAAATAATATTTGTTGTTCTCTTTCGGATTTAAGTAATTTCTGCTAGAGAACAATAAATATTATTTACACTTTTAAACTTTTGGTACACTTGAATACTTAGAATCGTTTTACCAGAACAAATCTACAGTGCATCAACTTTTTGAAGCACTGCAACCTAGGGTTTTCGAGCACGATCCTAGTCACAAATTTAGTTCATCTAGTGGGCTTCGCTTACTGATGGCGCGGCGGTACTTACCACGTTTTTACAAGAGGGGAGTGACCAGGCCCTGTCTAGAGCCCCCCAAACGTGTGACAAAATTTTGCCCAGCATGCAGTGTCTATCCCTATCTCGTCTGTGCCTGTACTTAATCAATGCCTATACTTACAATTAGCCAATGGTACCATCTAACGTTGACTCAAAATTTAACGTATTGCTGCCATCTACCATAAAGTTTGAAAAACTGATCGTAGACCGCTAATTATTGACGGTCCCGATTACAAAAGTCAACAAGTCAAGCACTTGACGACAGTGCACGAACAAATTTTGTCTTGACAAAAACTGTAGGAGAAGAATTATCGGACATCCACGATGATCATCCGTAAGAAAATTTTGCCACGAACTATCAGCGATTTTTTCTCTATGGTTTTCATCTTAAGTATAGTGCCATTGTTATATTGGTTCGAACTGTGGGTGGTGCTACCAAATCTCTACGAATATGCATCTGCTGCCTACATGTTCCACTTCATGTTCGGCAACTTTATTATGTTAAACATAGTGGGTAATTTTACGTACGCCGTCCTGTGCGATACTAGTATTCGAAGAGAGGTTATGCCGGTTAGCACAGGTAGTGCGAGAAAGGACTGGAGACTGTGTCATTCCTGTGTGACATTAGCACCGCCTCGATCCTGGCACTGCTCGACATGCGACGTTTGCATTCTGAAAAGGGATCATCACTGCATATTCACAGGCTGCTGCATCGGACACTTCAATCATCGTTACTTTCTCATGTTTCTGCTCTACTTATTCATCGCAACAACATATGCATTCTGCTACAACAACCTCTTCATCTGGAGTAGGATCACCTTTGAATTTCCAATGTCTTTGATCAAACTTATTTTTCCATTAGCCATATTTGTGTTTGGCTTCGATGGATCCATTGATCAATTTTACTTACTCCTATACATAGTATCAGCAGTAGGAATGCTATATACTGGAACTCTTCTTGCGTATCATATTAGACTAGTTGTTTATGGTAGTGTTGCAGCTGAAAGTAATAAGAAAAATTTCATCTATAATCTAGGTTGGAAACAGAATTTCAAGGAAGTTTTAGGAGAGAAATGGTATTTAGCTTGCTTTCTTCCTTATTTTCAATCATCTCTACCTCACGATGGTATTACTTGGGATACAGCAGATGCAATGCAGCTTAATAGTGAAAAAACTAGATAGTCTATGTTCTGTGATCAATTAAATTTATAAATATTTTGTTGCTTATCTTGTACAGTGTTGCAAAATTAATTTTAATACAATTTTTACCACTACATATATAAGTATTCCCCGAGTATATTATATTGCGATAATACTCTATCAGTAATTGGTAAGTATGTTATTAACGCGTCAAAATATGATAATATGTATTGATATGAAAGGGTTAATAACAAAATGATTACACATGTGATACCTGTTATCATACAAGTTTTTATTATCCTAAAAAAGCAGCATAGCTTCATATACAATTTGGGTTTAATTGTAAATCACATTTGATAAAGAAAAACTTATTTAAATGGGAGCATAAAATGAATTGCGCCTACATTTGTGTTGTACATTTTTTAATTTAACTAAAATTTTAAAAATGTATCACTAGCTATAAGAATGGTCAGTATCTTATATTATTATGTACAAAATGGAAGATAATCACTTTCATAAGATTGTCGCAATCATACATCTTGATTCTATAAATCTCTATCCAATTACAAAAAATAATTAAATCATTTTGAAACAATAAGATAATTAGAAATCCGTCATGATTATTACCTAGCAATAACGTCAACAATTGTTAGTTTATACTTTCAAATAAACATAAGCAAGGTTTCTGCCTTCAACAGCAACCTACAGTAAATCGTAAGATTTATACTGCCAGGTAAAGAACCATTACAACCTGAGAGTTCTCGTGAGTTCATATAAGAATAAATTTTGAAATTATTACGACTGTTTCGTGTGTAACACAGGTACGATGCATGGTGCGGTGAAAACAAAAAACGACCGGTAATAAATATATTATTGCGAGGTCATAATCGCGGACATTTAGAGCTGGCACTCGTTGGAACAAACCAGAACCATGCATCCGTATTCCTTGCTCACTTAAAAAATCTTACGTTAATGTATGTAATAAAATCTATATGCAGTATATACAACATACGTATATACAAAGCTATTCCTGACATCCATCTCAGTATATGATCGTGTCTTTGAGAATTACAACTAATATGCGAACGTTTCATTTAATTCATACTTTTCCAAGTAAACTGACGTACGCCTTTTTCCTATACGACCTCTTTACGGCAAACTTTATGCAAACTAATATGAGTATTGCGGCAGATGTTACGTACAGTAGTACGCAGATGCTTATGTCGAATATGGTAAAATCCCATCCGAGCCTCTTAAGGTTCGATTTACTCGTTGCCAGTCTTTCTTGTCTGACTTTATCTCGATTGGTATTCTCGAGGTGCTTGTCACTAGAACCTGTGTAATTGATTCCAGCATAACTATACTTTTTCTTCAGGTAGTGCAAAACCTGCGTTTCATTCCATGTTCCGTTCTTGTATCTGCATAATGGGCAATGTTCCGCTGACGGATATTGTATCTTCTTGTGTTCTGGATCTTCTGTATCATCTCCTGACAATCTGGCATTGACCTCATTGTGTGCTTTCCACAACCACAGAATGTTTTCATCCCCACTGCGAACGTCGAATATTTTATTTCTTGTTGCCATTTCCACGAAATGGTTGGAACAATCGGCACACCCGAAGAAGTGTTTCACATAGCCATGTATAGCTTTTACCACATCCGTGGGATCGTGGTCGGACTTGTCCTTGTTTTGCATTGCAAAGTTCACTGTGAGCATGTGGAACATTGTCCAAAGCCCACAGGGATATCCTCTGTAAGTTTCTTTACTGCCCTTGCAACCAATCCACTGCGGTTGGCCAGAATATACTGGTGCCATTTCTTCTTCTGTGGACCTCACCACCTGACTAAATTCTTCACCTGACATTGCGTCCTTCTTAGTAACTATTTGACGAATAACGTCTAGGAACACACCACTATGCCGCATTGGGAAATATGAAGCGAGAATGTTTATGTACATCTTTAATGCTACCATTTTAGATCCCTCTATGTGTTTTGATAAAGGTATCTCATGGTTGATTGAGTACCTTAAAGTATTCTCTAAGTCTAATTGGTATAAATAATCTTCTCCACGAGAGGTTTGACCTTGTTCAATCTGTGATTGTTGAGCATCATCAGTTACTCTTATCTCATTCTTCGGCGACATATTTAATTCTTCTATAATTATTCCTTTTGATTTCATGAAGTCTTTGATTGTATTTCTAACACCCTCCCTGGTTGCCAGTCTAATATGCAGTTGTTTCTGCGAATCGTTGCGATTAAAGACAATTAAACTAGGAAACTTGTTTATCTTATTTGTGACACACAGTAGTTCATTTTCAGAGGTAACCCTTCTTATTTGTAGACTTTTTTCTCCATAGAAATCTAAGATGACCTCTGTACCTAAATGTGAGCCAACATTTTCAAATATTAAGAAGAAATATTGTACACTAGGGGTGACAGCCTTCCAAATATCCTTTACTTCTACATTTCTGCAAAAAATCAATAAGGAAACATAAATGTGTAGAAACAATAATGTAAACAGCTCCAAAAAACCAAAATAAGCACCTATATGGTGTAATGTTAGGCCAAGTTAACCCACGACCTTCCTGCTGCTCCTTTTCTAATCTATCAATTAAGTTATGCCTAACACCATCAACATTGTCAGCCTTCTCTACAGTTATACCGAAAGAAGACGGATGAGCATTTACAGAGAAATATTTCAGCAAGGGATAATGCATTATCTCATACTCTCTACAAATTGGATTGTTATCATCATCAGCGCAGTCTATAGCTGCAACCACCACAATGTTTCTCCAATCTGCGAAAAGAGCATAACTGACAGTATACTGTCATTCTGTCATTGCCACGGTCAGAACGATTAGCTTAACTTGTATAATATCATGTTCGGCAGGCACGAACATCCTGATGCGATAATGACGTGCTGATAGTGGCACCAGGCAGGATACTTACTGTAAATGTCATTGGCGAGGCCCTTCCAAATAGGAGCAAAACGGAAGCAGTAGCCGCACCAGCTATTATAAAATTCTACGAGCCAGCCTCTCGTGTCAGCGTAAACGCTAGATTTAAAGTTAGTCGCATTTAATATCACTATATTGTCACTCGCGTTATACAATCCCTGACCAGACATCAAACTTTGATACTGATCCTTTTGTACGGCGGCTGCTATGACATCATTGAATGCTATTGTGCTCAACAAACATATCTTGATCAGCACTATGGTGAGCCTTAATTGTTGCATGTTTCTCTGTTTACTAATATCTAACCTTCGTACAAAATATTACGCTAAGAAACGTCGGTGACAGCGACCGTGCGCGAGATTGACGCTCTCAATTTTCATGAGAACGTCGTGATTTCTGACCAATGGCAGTGTTCAAGATTTGCGCGCTGGGATTTGGTGAACAAGGTGTCATTTCCTCGGACGGGAGGGGGCCACGTCACCATAAAAATTGACTTGTAAACTATAATCATTCGGAATCGGTGAGGATTATGTCTTTTACGTAATGTCACATTATCTGTCAGAAGATAATTTTACGTACGACTCATCGAGCAATTGATCAGCCGTGAACTTTTTTTCTTTACATTTCTTTTAGTCGAAATGAGGCAATTTTTTTCTCTCCTTCATCTAATATTTAGCAGAAAGTTATACACAATACTCATATTAAAAGCAATATTTATTCATCCTTTTCTATGAGCTAGGTGATGCATTCCTATATAAAAATTAGAACAGAATCAGGAATTTCGTTTGAAGGAAATCTGTGGAGGTTTTAGGATGGTGGAGGGACGGGGGACGTTTGGGGGATGTCAATATGCATTTTAATCTTTATTTCATAAGTCTCTAAAGTCAGTGGATATATATGCATATGTATATATACCATATGTAACCAAACCAACTGATAAAGAATATGATCAGTATAAACCTTGGAGCACCTTTAAATACGCTTTCCCTCTACTTATAAAAGATTTTCGATGCGTCTTGAACATTTTCTGAAACGTTCGGCCAGTTTCACCCCCAACCGCACCAAACTTGTTCCAGGTCGGGGGTATGACGGTCAACGATTCTGAGACTCTGTCTTGAGGCTTGCTTTACAGACTGCTTGCAGTTCTTCTAGGCTTGAGACTTCTCAGCCGGAAATGATAGCGATTCGGATCATATTCTTTGTCACAAGCGCAATAAAACCCTTCAGATCTTCAAGAATATTCAGAAGCAAGACAAACACGTGTCTTCAGTAAACTCTTGTCTTCGACTTTTCAAAACTTTTCATTTTTTCAAGTGTTCAAACTTCAAACTTCCCTCTATCATCCAATACCTCTTGATTCAAAACCTTATAAACAAACAAACAGGTTAGAGAACTTACTTCTAAGTTTTCAGGTTTATTTTTTTTTCTTATAAACGTCTAGGAATACCACATTTTCCAGAGAATATACCACCCCCATCTTTTTGGCTGTCGGGTGGTATATACTGTCATATGGCTGGAATACAACTTGAAGCAAAAATCGATAAATACTCAAAAGTTAAATGGAAAACTCAATTATATTC
This sequence comes from Anoplius nigerrimus, assembly GCA_914767735.1. Lineage (NCBI taxonomy): Eukaryota > Metazoa > Arthropoda > Insecta > Hymenoptera > Pompilidae > Anoplius > Anoplius nigerrimus. The sequence goes on from OU612086.1 coordinate 2,962,309, forward strand.
CAACCTTCACATGTTAGCCATATATCGTTATAATTAACTTAAACCTTATCTTCATAACATGGAAGTCCGCGAAAATGGACGTTTGCTTATGAAAATAAGGTTTCGTGTCCATTCCAACCTTACTGCTTTCTATGTGCGAAAGGTGGTCGCGAAGCACCTTCGCATTTCATTTGACTCAACGTTATTTCATCAAAACTGATATTGTACAATATCGTAACTTAAATGCTCGTATTATTAATTGCAGTACAGTGCAGAATTAGGTAAGGTAAGAATAGTCGTGAGAATGTAGCGTTTGCATTTTTTGACCCAGTACAGTATAGTTAGAAGAAATTTGGGGGTCAATAGGGTCCAGTCACACAAATGGCTCCCAAACACCTGGCCTTCTCGCATCACACTCGTGTCTCACTTAATATCGACCTGAAATTCATTAAGCAACAAAAACCATGATTGTTTGACCCCGGGGTGCGCTTACTGTTTACTACCGTACGATTTTTATTGGATGCATTTTGTTGATGCTCCCATCTCTTCCACACTTTGCTAACAGTCTCAAATACTTACTCCCAATTGATTCAAATCATTCGTACCAAATATAAGCGGTCTACGAAGATATGAATCTAGTCGAGAAGGAGGGAAAAAAGGCTTGCGGTTTAGTATTGCTGACTCTTTTCATTTCAGTCGCTTACACCTGATAAGGCAATATTATCGTGAGCCGGTTCGCACCCGTCAATTTTTAAGTGGTCAACATAAATATGCTAACAGGGCAAGACATTTATGTACAGGATGATGTTGAACTTTTCCTGCTCTTTGCTCTCGCAGTCTGAACAGTAAAATGTTTGTTGCGAATGAATGTCAAGATCCAAAAGTGTTAAACATAACGTTGATGTGACAAAATACGGTAGACGGTGAAACATAACTCTATACAATTATCAAACGCAAACTTTACTGGCAAAAACAGAGAAACAGGTTTGACAGAACAATGAGGGGGACGATATTTACCGGTGTATAATTACTCGTGGTACATCAGGTAATATGAGAGTTTTCATTCTGCAAGTCTGGTGCGAGCATATTTTGTGATAGATTTTGCATATATGAATCCAACAAAATGTATTGAAAATGTGGTTGTAAAAATGTAATAACCTGCCATTGTCCATTTGAACATACAAAGTGTTAAAGAAGAGCGTAAACCGTTAGTACCGCAATAAAACAGAACAGGCTTAAAAAGGAAAGAACAAAAGTTCTCCTTACTTTTGCAACAAATGTTCGATATGTCCTCCGTCTATATCAATAAGAAATTCATACACTAATTGTTTTGCGTAAATTTCACGAGTTGTGAGGAAATATAAAATATCGAACACTCGTAAATAATAAAATTTATTTTACATAAAAAAATTCGAAAGTCTATGCTGACTAGACATTTTCTATTCTTCTTGGCCAGGACCCTTAGGTTTTAGGCTGTACATCTTTAACACTTTATACATTTGTGCAACATCGAAATCAATAAGCTCGGTGAGCGTATGTTCATTATTGGCAATGAAACGTAAAGTGAGAAGTGCACCGCAACAACGAATTTCAAAGGAGACGCATATCCATGTAGACAGCTTATGTAATATTAATAGGGTTGTGCACAAATGATACTTCCGTCAGATTTCAATATACTAGAGTAAAAGTGTTGTGAGACCTACGTGGTGAATAGGAGCGTGATCTGGATCTGTCGTACCGCGAACGACGGCGGCCATAATATGGACTCGGTGAACGCCTGTAGCTACCTCTGTAACTGCTCCTAGAAAGCATTTAAATATTTAGAGCCACATTCAAGACGTTCATTATTCAAATCAACGTTGCCTAAATTTATATTGACTGATTCTAAAATAGCTTATGTTTTAACAATATATTAACCTAGTATGAGTGATGAAAATATCATTTGACTTCGACTGCACGGAAATGCAATGCAATTTATACATTGTGAAATTGCAAATGTACACTTACTCTCTTCGTCTGGGCCCATCCCACCCTCTGTCGTGTAAGTGCGTTGGTTTTCCCATGTATATACCTGGGGTGGGTGTATGGGCACGTTGCGTGATTGAAAAATCCACCCTTATTCGTCGCCCATCAATTTCCATTCCTGTGCAGTGTTCCTTAGCTACCTTAGCATCCTCTGATGAATCGAAGTATACAAAGCAAAATCCTCTCGATCGCCCAGTCTGTAAAACAGATATTGCTTGTTATGGTAACACGTTGATACGTAAACTAAAAATAAAATTTTGAACACCAAATATTGTGGCCAGACGCCTTTCACATAATACAATGTCTTAAAGGTATACGTTCTAAATATCTGGCAGTTTCTATTCCCCTTAACACTTTCACAACCAGTGACACCAACGTCTGGCCTGCAGATGGCATCATGTTGTTGTCACCGGTTGTGAAAGTGTTAATGTTACTGGGGTACCATTTGAAAGATTCTTCTCTGTATGCATACGCCGTGGTTAATATTTTAATACCTTTGCATCAATAACAACTTGTACGCGTTGAACTGGTCCATGTTTGGAGAAGATATGCCGAATCTGGTCTTCAGTCGTAAAAATGGAAAGCCCAAATACTCCTAGACATCTGGAAGGACAAGGATTGTCACGGTTGCCAACATGACGTCGCCTAGATGACATCGGACTCCTCGAGTGTGATCTGTATAAATTCCTGTCTCGTTCACGAGAGAAACGTGAGCGAGAGTAGGATCTAGATCTGCTGCGCGAGTAACGGCCCCCCCTGTATGGCGATCGACTTCTGCTTCTGCTGCTGCCACGATGACCCGCACTGGTGTACTTGCTGCTGCGGTAAGCCTTACGTCCTCTTGACACTGAACGACTCCTTGATCTTGAGTATTCCTTTACTGGCCTGTGAGATTCTTTGCATTCTCTAGACTTTCTCGATCTAGAACGTGATCTCGAGTCCCTTAAACCACCATCTGCTGTTCTTGGCCTTCGTGGACTTGCACTCCGACTACCACTTCGCTAAATTTTTGATAAAAATTACAATTATGGTTATAGCAATCTTGATTGGAATCCATATTTCAAGTTTGTTTTCGTTCTGGGAGCAACTAAATTATCAACATTGGATGCTGGGTATAATACTGTCTCAGACTGTTTACTATCATTTTTTGTTGCGTTGATACAGTACAACAGGACTACCATTATTATATATTACGATACTTTGAATTGAGCAGTTGCCAAACTTATATATCCAGTAAAAACAGAATATTGGCTAATGTAAAATTCGAGACAATGGTAAAGTAAAAACTGATGCCCTTATAAGGAACAGCTTAACCTTCATAACTGTGATATTCGTTCGGAAGAATATTTAAGCACGAAAACCGCTACGGCCGACATGTCAGCCCGGCTCACTCTCGCTTTCGCACAACATTCCATCGAAAGAGAGGAAAAAATTTCGGTAAATAGAATAGAAAAGGAAAGGACCAAGCAACATTGTGAATCGATAATGGTTGGCCCCAAACCGCATGTCGTCACATTTGTCGTACGCAGATAATTTACGTTAACAACCGACGCAATAACGTTACTCTGATCGCACTTACCTCGATGTCGCTCATTGTGGACTTTCCGGCTGCGAACTATTTCGATTAAACGTGCGAAAACAACCAACGGAGTACGGGTTTCACGGGGAAAGATAAGTCGTGTGGCGTCGCCGTACAATAATGGCGCACGATGCCAGAGACTTTCGGGCGTTTCAGCGGGCAACGGCTAAACGGAAATGGTGATCTATACAACAAACGAAGGAAATCACCATCTCAGCCGTTGCTAAGTAACGGCCGGTGCGATTGGCGAGCGGAATTCAAACTTCACGGAGCGGGAAGGCTTTGAAAGCATCATTAGCCATGTGGAATACCAAAACAATTAACAATATCCGTCAAGTTCGAAGATAACGGAAACCGTTAATCGATGGCGGCGTAGAAATTTGTGTACGAACGTTATCGCAATTCGCTGAATGTCAAATTAGCCATGGTTGGATGTATTCTGTGCGTGAGTGTGTGTAACGCAAGCGGGGGGAAGTGTACGTGGGTGCGTTTGAAATGAGGATAATGAAATTGCAAATTGCAAGATGGCATTGAGGAATAAGTCAGTCGTTGTTGGCGGTATGTTTTCTTAGAATATTGCTATTTCTTTTTCGCTTATTTTTTCTTCTTTCTCCATTTTACCGGTTTTGTAAAATCTGTATTTAAACTTCTGTCGAAATCAAAATTCGAATAATTGTCCTTAACTTGATTGCGCAGAAACTTGCGTGTGGCAACAAAGCTGGCCGCTAATCAAATTCGAGAATCGAAATAATTGAAAGTAGTGTCCGTACGAACGTAGAAGAGCGCAGGTGTTTTGCCAACCGGTTTTGCAAAGTTGTGCCGTTAGACTAGTGAATGACAGTGTGTTATTGCGTCGCTTTTGCATGGCAAAGTTTCGCCGAATGGCTACGTTGGTAATATTCTTCGAGCCTAGGTCATTACGAATCTGCGTTCATTTAGTACGACGAAACTTTGGACGCACGTAATTCGCGTTTGACCTTGGTCCGATCGTGTTCACGTGTCACGACCGTAAAGTAACATTGGGATTCGGCAGACTTAATTGATCGGTGGAACGGTCAAAAGTATGGCCGCAGCGAAGTACGTGTCGGTATAATCGGTACAGCGGCGGCATATTGTCGCAGTTGGCGTCAGTTGAAGAGAGACGTTTCGAAAATCGCATCTCAAACGTTCGGTAAATTACCGCCATTTTTGATTCTAGTACCACGGTGGGGCGTCTGGCAACGCTGCTCATCTCGCATATTGCCGCAGAGCCACAAACCAAGAGGGACAGCAGGATTCTCCGGTAGTTTCAGCGATCCCGATTTTCTGTCGTCAAACGGATCAAGCTTTTTGTGAGACTTGGATCGGTCACAAAAAGCGGGATTCGCTTTTCGCATAGGAATATTGGCCCTGTCACAGAGAAGTCAGCCGTCGTTCGTTTAGAAAGTTTTCCAAAATTGTGAGTAACAGTGCTATGTGACTTTTTTTGACTTGTCGCCTGGCATTAGCGGACGATGTCTTATGGCCGGTGCCGTCGAATTTTTCCACCTAACGTCCTTGCCACATCGGGAATGTGCGTTGAGGACGTAACATCGGCGACGTTTCACGTCAAACATACTGTCGCGGGGTTAACGGACGAACATCGTGCGTCATTCACGTTATTTTCTTATGCCGAATATACCGGAATCAATCGATGGATTTTATAACAATCATGGCTGCCTACCGGTTTCGTTGCTTGCTATTACGCTAGCAATACTTTTTCGGCTGGTCAACGAATATTCCAATGGTATTCGTCGTTGGCGTACTTGATTTCGCGTAGGATCGTTCATGGCCTACCGTCTCGCCTATGTCATAACTTCTGTCGTACTACGTGACACAACAATTTTTTTGACTGACGGATTTAGAGATAGGTTTTCCCTTTGCTATATTCTGTACATTCAGTTTATGTCTGACTGTACTCAATGTTTAATTAACGCTTCAACTGCTACTTGCGCATGGGACAGTAGAAGGAATTGACATGTGCATTAGATTGCCGGTCAAATGATTGAGTACATTCGAATTTGTATGTCATTATTTATTCTTAAACTATGACATGATCTAGTTTTATTATTAGTCAGTGAGGCAGATTTAAGTTTCAACCATGACAGTATTGTACATATTTGCACAATAAGAAGTATATCAGATTTCATATAATGGCTGTTGTCTAATCTTGTTTATTTTAGGTGGTTGTGTTTGAAATTGCCTATATTTTCTTCATTCCAGTGAAAAATGATTGTGTAATAACTCAGTTTTGTCAGATCAAGTTTTCTTTTATAAAGGGACACTTTGTTCTTATTTATAATACAAAAAGAGTGTTTGGAACATATTTTGGATGTTTAATCATGACAAGCTATGCTAATGTAAATAAATTGTTTCTTTATAGATTAGTAAAATGGAGGAAATGCGCCAGCAACAACAGGTTGTGTCTAACATAATGACTGGTGTGGGTGGCATTCAAAACCACTCCAACAATGTTCACCGTCGTGGTAGGGTCAGAGTGACATTGCATGCCATAATGTCAGAAAGTCTGCCCCTACATGAAGCTGCCCTATTGGAAATGAAGGCACTACCTAATGGGAAGACTCCTGTCTCTGTACTTCAAGAATTACTGTCCAGAAGGGGCACAGTACCGAAGTATGAGCTTGTGCAAATTGAAGGTGCCATCCATGAGCCCACATTTCGCTATCGAGTCACTGTTGGTGATGTAGTTGGTGTGTGTTATGACTTTAAGGATTCTTTCTACAAGTATTTATAGATTTATGTTTGCTCTCAATGTTTTTTCAAGGGATTTATTATTTCATATGATATTTCTGACTTGTCATTTTCATTCATTTTGATTCATTATATGTTGCTGATTCAAATACTTTACATCAATTATATAGCCAGCATAATTACTGTTACTGGTTAATTAAGAGCTGTTCAATATGATTTTTGTCAGGTTAGAGTTCTGGGATTATTTTCATTGTTTGTTAAATCGGTACCAAGTTTTCACTTAGTGATAAGTACAGAGCGATTGAAGCAGATCCACCGGTTTCAGCAATGGGGACTGGAAGGTCCAAAAAAGAAGCGAAGCACAATGCTGCCAGAGCTGTGTTGGATAAATTAGTTGGTGCAAATACGGAAACTGCTGAATCTCCAATTCCAAACAGTATACCAGAGTAAGAATATTACTAAATATCTATGTTGCTGTTGAAGTCATTGCAATCCTTGTGGCATGTGTTTTGATATTTATTGTAATTTTTAGCGTTTTCTACATGCTCTATTTAGATTTTTATTTGACAATTATGCAGTTATTACAAAAATGTTATTCTATGTTACTTATCAACTATGTGTACTTTATCATTTCTCTTTACCAGTTCTCAAAATTTGCAAGAATTACAAGGATACGTTGAAGAGAAAGTTGTCACTAACCCAATTGGAGCTTTGCAAGAAATGTGTATGTCCCGTCACTGGCCACCGCCGAAGTACACGATAGAGGGAGAAGAAGGCGCGCCACATGAGAGACAATTCACGATTGTCTGCTCCATCCTAAAGTATCGTGAGCTTGGACATGGGAAAAGCAAGAAAGTTGCCAAGAGGCACGCAGCTCACAAGATGTGGCAAGCTTTGCATGATTCAAACAACCAGAACCCCAGTGTGGATGAGGACGAGGTAAAAATCATTTATATTCGACTGTGTCGTAAAATACATGAGGAAGAATGTCCTGCTGCAAGAGGGATTGTTCAGAATATGCCTAATTTTGATGCTTTGACTTGTTCAGGGAATGAAAACACAATCCTTGCGTCGTTTTTACATGTTTGTGTGCGTGTGTGCTTAGTGAAGTGGAAGTGATTTTATTCCCCTATGAATTTCCATATAATAGAAGATTATCTTTTCAATCCCTCTAGATCTATAACGGACGATTATTTTACAATGTTGACACCCATTTCATTATGTACAATTGCATATTGCTTTGCAATTCGATATCATGGTCATTTCCACTTCATTCGCGGTGCTGATGTAAATCGATATATGAAAATTAATATTTTGTATTATGTACATGTATACTAATTGTCCGTTATAGAACGTCCAAAGAAATGCGAATGTGAATGCCCGCTATGCTGGTCTGAAAAGTAGCGAAATCTCGACATTGACTACACTTCATAGTCACAAAGTTTCACAATTCCACAAGAACCTCAAGTCTTCCACGGGTGTTAAACTTTTTGAATTACAGGTTTGTATTTTGAATTCATTATTGAATTAAAACATTCATCATTGTTTGTCGTGAAAGTGTCGGTTATAGTTTGTCGTGTAACATGAAATGAACGGTGGTTATAGATTGTGTTTTCGACTTATGCATTGCAGAACACGTGTCTGGACGACGGTGACATTAATTTGGTACAATTCCTCCAGGAAATTGCATCGGAACAGCAGTTTGAAGTAACTTTCGTAGACATTGAGGAGAAGTCTATCAGTGGTGAGTTAATCATAATAAAATAAAATTTTGCAATCCACATTTCAATCGCACGTTTATTAGTATATCATGCATACATTTGGACATTTGTTGTGCAACGTTTTTTAAGTAATACTTAATGGGTATTGGTTTAATTGAGCCGCCGATTCATTCAATCCGCGTGGTTTTCGGTAAGAATCATGTCCAAGATGACATCGGTTTCAGTTACAGGAATGTCGTCCTTTATTTGTTCATTGAACGCGAGCGCAATTAAGTGCGGTCGTTTTTCTTGACTGTCAAAGCACTTTTGTAAAAATGTGTCATAATAGCCCATGCCATGTCCAAGCCTTTTACCGTCACGGGTGAAGGCAACGCCTGGCAACAACACCAAATCTAAACCCCCTGAAAAAGGGCAATAACTTGTTGAGTATGCTGTACAGGGTTCTATGTAATCAGTAGTTTACTACCTGTTTCAAATGCATTTTCTCTTTTTTCCTTAGAATCCGGCTGCTTTATATTCCACTTTGTCAATGGCAGCTTTTCATAGTCGTCCATAGACAATAATTTGACCATTTCCATAGCTTTTCCTTTGTATCTTGGCACAAATACCTCCTTCCCACTTTCAAACATATGCTTTAACATTGGAACTGTGTCTATTTCGTCGTTTGTGCTAAGATATATTGATAGTCTCTTACTATTCCTATATTGCGATAATTTGCATAGCTAGAAGTCAACCTTGTTTCAGTACCTTTGCATTTTAGAACATTACAAGATTTCTAGTGCATGCGAGATAGAACATAACCTCTCCACACTCGCGGTGTACTGTTCACTAAATATTGTTTCCTAATATTATCCATCGTACCTTGTTAAACACGCGCATCGATTGCCGTTGCCGTTCTGCCGGAGGAATATTTGCTATTATATTCTTCATTTCCGCCCTTAACGCGCTTTTTGCCGACTTTATGATCACCATGGTTGCGGGTAGCATACTGGAATTTCGTTCTGCCTCGCTCGTTATATACTTCTAATAAGATTTTGCGCAGTCACTTAGGAGGAAAATATTGCGTCAATCATTATTACGTAAATATTGCCTAATCCTTTCACCCGCCGATATTGATATCGCATGTACGCTTGATCTCGTTATCGATATTTATTACCCCATGCAGTTTCTGGTAGCTTCATTCATTACGTCTGCGGTAGGATAATTTTTCTAACAAATAAATCAACATTGGTGACGCTACTTAGCGAGTAATTGAAATATTTTCCAATAAACTTTGATAACGTATAACGTCTGTCGCTTGGTAGAACATAACCGGCGAGTAATCGATCTGTCAACCGCTTATCATCTGTTGCAAGAACATTTGCCAGTAGAACAGAGTATTTCGTTAGAGGGACGTCTACAGTGGTCCGTTTTCTTACGTTCGCAGGTAAATACCAGTGCCTTGTGCAACTGTCTACCCTACCAGTAGCAGTTTGCTATGGTTGCGGTGCGAGCAGTGAAGATGCTCAAGCCAGCGCTGCTCAAAATGCTCTGGAATATCTCAAGATCATGACCAAAAAGTGAGCCAGCGCTCTGCTCCTGCCAGCCGTTACGATCAATTGCAAGTCTCACAACAATCTCCTATCGAAGAATCCGAATAACAGCGGCGCGGATCCGAAACTGCTACAATCGGCGAACAGCGCGATCTCGGACAAGGGTAAGGGAGGACAGCAGCAACAGAAGATCGATCATCTCGGAACGAAGAGCAGGCCATCCAAGGTACCTGGCAGGCCTGTCAATCCTGCGACGGTATCCAAGGACTCGTCGTTAGTCGGCATCAACGCGACAGGAGTGTCAAGTCTCGCTTCCGGGCGGCTGGGCACGTCCCTGAAGAAGTCGAACGGGACTGGCGACGGTCTCAAGTCGACCAGCGACCAACTGGCCAAGAGTTCGTCCCTGAACCAACCTAGCCAGCCGTCCGTCACCTTCGGCGGCAGCGTGCGAGGTGTCAGTACGTGCGTGACGAACGTCTCCCACGACGGTGGCGGACCCAAGGCCAAGGATTACGCCGCCAAGAAGTTCCCATCCGAGATCGACACCAAGCTGAAGAACTATCAGATGCAGTCGGACTACAAGGAGACTTCGGTGAATCACCAGGATTACAAGTCGAGAACCAGCGCGGCAATGACTTCCGGCTTACAGTCGCGATTCGGGAATCAGTCCTCGAGCTCGGTTCAGGTTCTGCACCGGGAGAATCAGAGCATGTCCGGCGGCCATCACTCGAGGCCGGCGTCGCGGAACGACAACACCGCCTTCGCCGTGGCGAGGAAGGCCTTGGAGCAGCAGAATCCGGTGGCGAAGATGGCGCCCATCAACTTCCCTCCGCTGAGAGCGCCGCAAAGCATCGTCAACGTTCGGCATCCGTTCGTCACGGAGGCCAGGACGAAGCACAACGAGATCGGTGGCGCCAGCAAGTCGAAGCTGACCACTATCGGCTCGCTGCAGAGCGGGATGAAGGACCTCGAGCACGGCAGACAGACGTTCCACAGCTACGGTACGTCCCAGATAGGCATACCGAGCGTTCAGAATCTGAGCAACGTCACTGCAAACATATCACCCTACCCGAGGCCGCCGGACTCCTTCCCGCAGCCCACCGTCGCCAGCGTTCTGTTCCCGGAGACCGCTCAGTTCCCGCAGTCGCCGCCGTTCAGCACGACGCAGATCGGCCAGCTGAATCAGTATCAGACCTACGATCCTGGCAGCTTCGCCACCGCGCCCGTCAACGTTAATCCGGTGATACCGCAGTTCTCCGAGAGTTCCATGTCCTATCCGCAGTACGAGAATCCGCCGCAGTTCGTTCAGCCGAACCATTATCCGACGGCCGACATCGCCAGCAGCCAGTATCAGTATCAGGCGGCGGGTGTCGGACAGATACAGGATTCGCCGATGTACATACAGAGCTTGCAGAGTCCGATAGCCGTGACGGATCAGTACGCGGCGCCTAACTATGCCAGGGCGGTCAGGACAGAGCTGATTCCCAGGCTGAGGAGGCCGCCGAGGTTCAACAAGTGAAATGATTTTTCACCGGAGCGAGCTGGCTGGGGCGACGAGTAGAAGAGTCCTATCGCGCATGATAGCGGAAGGTCACCTTGACCGGAGAACTGTGGCATGAATTCTTAACTACTCTAGGCCAATAGTGAACGAGTTTACTGTCATTGCGGTAGGACCCAGTTGCTCGTCCGGGATTGACGGGAAATTCGGGGAAGTACTCTGTTAACTAGATCGACTCACGTTTGAGACGCGGTGGAAATTATTTCAATTTCTGATCCATTTTGAAATAAATTTTAGCCAGTCCGAACTCTCGACTGCGGTCAGAGTTGGCGTGAGCGGTATGGTTCGACGAGTACATTGACGAATTATTGGTTGTTACTAGTGTCAGAATTGCGATTCTCTGATCGGCCATCGTGCGGGTGACCGTGACGATACTCATATGTGAGACGCTCAGAAATATAAGATGGAAAAACATGCGAAAAATCATTTAAACTTGATAATCCGCCTTTTTTTGACGTGACGCGGCAGGGCACAGTGAGTTGAGCTCAAACTATACTTTTTACGACGTTATTTGTACGATGTTTTGAGGGAATATTCTGATAGCGAGGGAGAGAGGGCGGTGAGGAGAGAGCCAAGTTGGAAGTGATGATTTGCAATCAGTTCGAGTCAAATTGTATATAAATTGCGGCCCGTTCGCGGAATAGAAACGGCCCCGCGTAATTTCTATAAAAGTGTGTAAAGGAGTATTGCAAAAAAAGGACCCCCCGCCCCTAAATATCCTCCGTTACTTACCACCCCCCACCCACCCCACCCACCCGAATTTCATTTCGAGCGCGTCCCGATCGAGAATTTTGATTCCCGAGGCGCTTCCAGGGAATCCTTTTTTCCGACGGACGAAACGAAAACTTTAGCATTATTGTCGCGCGATATCGCGCTATGAAGGCTGACGGAAGGTAAAAAAAAAAAAAAATGTTTGCGTGCGAACGAAAGTGGAGAGCCACCGACAGTCATGCGCCGTGCACTTTAAGGGAAAATTGTGAGCGAAGAGAGTGGGATGGCAGAGAGAGAGAGAGAGAGGGAGAGACAGAACCATAAAGATGGAAAGCGTCTACAGCGCCGCAAAGATGGAAATGAATTAGACAAAATGGGGAAAAAAAGATTATAATGACACTAGAGAGGGAGTCGTTGCAGGTACGGATAAGTTATAGTTTTAATGAATGGTAATCTACAAGCTATACTTTGCATAGAATTAGTGGAGGTTTTCCAATATCTCTCTCGCATAATACTTAGCTTATCGCTATGTTTTTAATGTGCTTCACTATCTATGTATGGGGGTGGCGATGCGATCTGCAACGGGACGTTGACCGGTGAGAATTTTGTTGAGGAGTGACGAGGTTGAGGATTCCGAGTGATGACCGAATTTTTCGGTATTTGGTGCAACGACCCAATCGCTTCGCCATCGAGCGTATGCACAGTGCAAAACGTAGCTTTATCAAATGATTGCGATCCGCGACCACTATTATAACAAGAGCGCGATCCCATTCGAGGCAACGTAAACGAAAAATATAATCTTTCAATGGTGTATGTTTTTTCCTTTAGTATGGTAGCTCATAAACTCATAAGCATCAAGTATTAAGGACGAAGTTAACGCGTTAAGGGTTTTAATCGTTAAGGATTCCTCATTAAGTACACATAACGTATAGCCGGTGAAAAAGTATATACTCCGTGTGTATTGAATTTCGAATTGCCTGCGTACTTGTCGACGTTTGCCGACCGGATGAGACAATTGTACTAAAGCGAAAAAAGGAGAGAAAACCATCCGCATTCTGGCGAGTGTGCGCGGTATGCGCGCATTTTGTCGCGGATGGTGAAGGAACACGTGCGACCGGAAGGCCGAAAGGTCTGATAGCCGGATGTTGAGGGCGTTTCTTCCGGCGGTGTCGCGAGTCCGCGTCCGGATCCATGATCTTGTAGATCCGATCCAGGCGGCCGCAGATTCGATGAAATTGATCCTCGACACAGACGCGATTTTTTTTTTGACCGACTCAGAAATGAACCTATAGCTTCATCGGCGACGTCGATCTCAACATCGCGCGTTTCCATTTTGTTTTAATTTATTGTTGCGAAAGCGATCGATGTGAGATCGATCGATCTCGATGTCGGCGATCATAAAATTTTGTCGTCTCTGCGATAATCGGTGAGACTGGCGACCCGCGAGGCCGGAGGAGCGTCTATGATAGACAAGTAAAAAAAAACCCACAAGCCCGGAGAAAAAAAAAGTAATAAGATGAAAACATACAACTTTGGAAAATAAGCATTACTTACATGCAAAGTATAGAGTGTGCGTATGTGCGTAATTAAAAAGCGAGCGAATACCAGTAGGCGACCTTTGCGCTAGGTGCAATGTAGCGTAAGCAGTTTTTTCGTACGAAATTAGTGAAAAGTTAGAGGGATGCGTGGGATGGCGGAGAAGGAGTGAGGGTGACAGATTTAGCGGGAATGACAGAGGCGTTGGGGAAAAGCGTAGACGCGAAAGAAGAGATTTCGCGGCTTGAGAAGCGGCGACCTTGTCGGGAACAAAATTCATTGGTCGTTCTGTGCAAAAAAAGCAAAAGGCTAGAGAGGGCTAGATCGGGCTAGATCGGGCTTCGAGTTCCATCCAGGCGCTCGTTGGCTATTTTCTTCGCGGATCTTCGCGGATCTTCGTAATTCGTTTTCAAAAATTCCAAATCCCGATCCATGATCGACGATCGGACCCGCAGGATCGATTCTACGTATTTTCGCCGAACTCAATTGCTCTCCCTACTTTTTCCTACCGAAGACTAAGAGTGCTGCTTCGTGTGCGACTGTGTGTGCGTGTGTATGTGTGTATGCGCGTATTCGTATGAGTGTGCCGAGTCGGAGCGAGAGATCGACTGGGTTCGGTTCGATTTCTCGACGCTCGAGGGACACGCTTTTTTTTGTTTTTTCATTACACGGCCCTAGACCGGCCACCCGCGGCGTGTTCGCGAGAGACAAATGAATGGACGAGAGGGGCGCAAGGTAGCCGAGAGCGATCGACGACCTTGAAAAATCTGCCCCGAAGCTGGACAGACCGATCCGTCGCGTTTTCACGGCCTTGGCGTCGACGAATCGGCGACCTTGCTAGTGACATATCGCTTGCGGCGTTTAATCCCTTCAACCACCCCCACCCCAAAAAGGTTGCGCGAGATGCGCAAAGAAAAAGGTATTCGACTCTTTTGCTACGCTGCGCAGGAATCGCGCAATTTTTGCGCCGGACGCCGGAACGTCATCGCTTGTGCGGGAGAATTTAACGTAATTTATTTTCTAAACGGCCTTCGAATCGGCGAGTGAACGGAGGGGTCGGGCGATCTTGCGTCAGTGGGCCGAGGGTAGCGAAAGGGTTGAAGACGGTTTTATCAGTTTTGAACGGGCCGACTGCGCGGACCGTCGAGAAGAGTCGTACGATTTTGTAGTTTGGACGTGGCGAGAACAATGGAGGACGTTTGGCACGAGTGTGAGATAAGAGAGGGGTTGAAGATTGAGAGATATGGATGGAATTGATATGGTGAAGAAAGGGAAAGAGAAAGAGTGAGAGAGAGCGAGAAAGAGTGAGAGAGAACAGACTTCCCATCAATTTTCTCGACGGCGGGGACTCTCTTCGTCGTGGACCAATTAGGAACGAGAAGGAGGCGACCTGTCTCTCGATTCGATCCTCGCACGACGAACGCTCGTTCCCCCTTTCTCGTTTCGCAACTACAAAGCTCCGTCGTACGTAAGACGGTCGCGGTCTTCCGAAAAAAGAGAGAGAGAGAGAAAAAGTCGCGACAGCGTCTCTTCGAAAATTTCGAAGCTGCGTCCGCGACAAGATCGAAGGAAGAATCGATGGAAGAGACAAAAAGGGAATAATAATGATAATATTATTGAAAAAGTAACGCGCACTCTCACCGGAAGTGAGAGAGACGCGAGGCAGCTTCCGAAAATTCGACGCTTTCGAATTTCCTTCGACGGACTTCAGCCACTTTTACCCCCCCCCCCCCCCCGTGTTTTTCTAAGTATTCTAGAAAAGTCAGGCCGACGAGGAAGATAGGGGGATGGCGAGAGGAGGAAAGAATTTTTCCCCCAGTCCCAGCGACACCCTGTAGATAAAAAGTGCGAGCGTTTGACGAGATAGATAAGAAGCTAGATCTCATAATTGTACAAAAGGATGATGATGAAATTACACCCCTCCCTCCGAGTTCGATCAATTTGTAGAAGAGTGATGCGAGAGTGTGAGGCTCGGTGAATTAAAGAGAGAAAGAGAGAGAGAGAGAACAAATGAAATTATGTTTCTACAATAGGTACTATTCGCGGAATATGTGTTAGGCGTCCATTTCACACGTTGCCATTCAATTTGTTGCGCGTACGAGAGGGATGAGGGAGGAACGTTGACGATGAGGGTAGACCAAGCGATTGGATGATACACAGTGCTACAAGTTACATCTTATCGATTCCAATCGCGAGCCATGGAGCCATTCGAGATGTATAACGTCGGACTAGGTGACTTTTTATCACGACGAACAAAAAGGAAACGCCGTCGCCTGCCGGCAAATTGTAACATAAGCGATCTATCGTCTGAGTGTAATTTATAATTTTCTCTTCGCGCGAAAAACTGGAACTATTTCCACGTTTCATCCCGATTTCCACTTCTTCCTTTCTTCGCGTTCATTTATTTAAATGTCGCTGTTGCTTTCGTTAAATGATAAGCGAGTGAGAGAGAGAATAATGAGAGAATGAGAATTAGGCTTAAACCGGTAACGAAGCAGAGACGAATAGGGTGTAATAGCACACGAGACACGGACATGGCATACAGATAACGACTTACGAACGACATAATGTCGGAAGACCGATTTCTACATACGTGTCGGGGGTAATAAATATCTCATTAACCAGGCAAGGTTGTTCTATGTATGATTGTGCGTGTAACACTGTTAATAAACTAATGATGCTTATGAAACTCTTTTTCCAGTATTCGTCCCAGGTAATGTGGCGGAGCTGAATTCCTTATAATTGCGTTGAACAGACCGAATCCAAAATTTCCAGTCTTTCCATTCGTCGTCCGCTTACATCTTGACCGATCCACCTTTTTCAAGTAAACGATCATTCCTTACCGTAATACCCGTTCGCTCTCACCGGTGAGTATAACACGTTTCCTAAGGTCTGCGATCCGTTCTTTTTCTTCTTTGTTCTTTTTATTGATTCTTTTTGTCAGGATACCTTTATTTCCTTTCCGCTGATCGTACAGTTGTCTTGTTTCAGGCACATTTCATCCTTCCGTTTCCACTGACTTCCTTCCTACTGACGTGTAAACTCTGCCGAAGATTTTGCTCGCTGACATTGTCGAGCTACGACTGCTTCATTGTGCGAACTTATCCTCGAAGTCCGTGTAAATCAGCGATAGCTGCCGGACAAAAGTTCGGCTGTGCGGAAATAATTTAATTGTTAACGGCCAGTTGACTCGCGACAAGTTATAGACAGCTTTTGACGCTCGATTACTTTTCTTCGCCGGTCTGTCACTTCCGGCCAGTGCGTGGCGCACTTCCGGCTTTTTAGAACCGAGTAGTAAGTATGGATTTTTCGATATCGGACGAGCGAATCGATTTTCTACCTCTGATGAATATTAATCGGTAAAAACGTAACTGCAGTTTGCTAACTTATAGTTGTAAGTCATGATTTAACCCATTATCCGCCAATATCCCATTTTTGGGACACATTTTCAAATT
The DNA here is from genome assembly GCA_914767735.1 of Anoplius nigerrimus. Taxonomy (NCBI): domain Eukaryota; kingdom Metazoa; phylum Arthropoda; class Insecta; order Hymenoptera; family Pompilidae; genus Anoplius; species Anoplius nigerrimus. The sequence goes on from OU612086.1 coordinate 2,979,135, forward strand.
GTTTTTTTGAATAACTGTAACTTTTAAATATACATCTAATTTTATTTATTTTTTTTTATTGTGGCGGGTAGTGGATTAATCATGCAGATGTCACCCGAAAGGTTTTTCATGCACGAATCGGATCGATGAGGACGGAAACATGATCTCGAGAATTGGAGGTCAGGAAGGATTGGTAGAAGCTGACGAAGACCGATTTCGTTCCTTCTCGTTCAGTGCCTTCTACCCGGTGTCCGCTGGACGCCGGAAAGGAATTGCTATCGATCGCGTAACAGTTGCCGGGACACGCGTGTGCCCGATTCGGCACACTTGACATGTTCCTGCAAATGACTCGACAATAAATTTATGTAGTTAAATTGCTACCCCCCCGACGTCGGCCGCTTTTTATTACGACCACGCGAGCAACTAAAACGTGTAGCGTCGGCCGATAACGCGATATTTAGTCGTGTACGGCACGCGTTTAAACGTGCGATTAGGAACGACCCGGCATGCGAGGAATTATTGAGAAATCGTAAACGAGCCTTGACGAGAGCGGAGTCGACAGGGCCGAATCTGATTCGCTCCAGCGAAATTTAGTATCCGATGAGCGACAGGGACATGAACCTGGCGCTTTCCAGTGTCGATACGAAGCGTGTGGTAACGTCACACGAGACTACTGTACACGTTTCTTACCTTGCATGTAAATTGTAGGTAGAGCAGCTTCTCGTTCCTGACCGTGTATTCAGCGAAGTCTGCACGATGGTAAACAAAACATCCGATCCACAAAGCAGCCACGATGTACGGCATTATGGACTCTTACAAGTTCTGTATGTCGATTTCAAGATCAGAACAATTATTGGTCACCGTGATCTGAACAAGTCCATCAATTTTTGGTCAGTATTTGTTTCCTGCTATCAACCGAAATTTTTGATAAACGTAACATTTTTGATTATAATAAAGCTACCTTGCTGGCATTACATCAATTTTTTCGGTATTTATAGTGGTCCAGTCAAGCTTAGAGCAAGCTTAGAGCCATTGTCAATTATTAGTTTCCCGAAGGACAAGACGTTGAATCGAGGTTCAGAGGGACGTAAGAAATCTGTCTGCTCGGCCGGCGAGGGTCGAAAGGGGTTGAAAGGGGTCAAAAGGCAATGGCATAAGAGCGGCGGGGCAATTACGCTATCCGGGCATCTCGCTATCATAATTCTTTGCCGGGCGGCGTTAGGGCCGCGCGCAAGAGTTTGCGCCGGTCAGTTTTGAACGCGATCGCTACGCCTCTGGCGGCGCGCGCATCCTCAAGCACGTTTCTGTCACTCGAATAGCTCAGTAGTTGCCGCGCGGCCGCGTGCTCCGCGAAACTTTTCAAACGCGTCCGTTCCGCTCCTCTTACTCATCCTCACGTTAACTTCCCGAAGACTCCTGTCAAAAAGGATCGGAGGTCCAAGACGTGAGGACGATTGACAGTATTTATCGTCAAATTTTCGCGTTAAATTAATCGTCAAATTAATTCTGAAATTAATCGTCAAATTAATCCTGAAATTAATCGTCAGATTAATCCTGAAATAAATCGTCAAATTAACTGTTTGACCAGCGATATCGGTGCAAAGTTTCAAAGTGATCCTGACAATTGTGTCTTGATAGCTAGGTAGGACAAGGCATGGTGCGTTGAGGGGAGGGAAGACCTACGAGGACTGATTGCGGGCAAGATTGATTTTGTCGGAGTCATCTGCGAGGCTGCGAAGTCCGTCAGGTCACAGAGAGGGTTTCCGGATCGCGTTCGGAAGTGGCCGCAGTTTTATCGGGACCGTTCCTGGCCCGAAGAGGACCGAGAGTAATTGTCCGACGATGAAGGGTAGAGGAAGAGTTTGGTAGAGTGCGACGGATCGACTGGCGTTCCGCATGATTAATTGCGAGGTGATCGATCAAGCTGAAGCTGGACGTTCGCGGAGAAGTTTCCGGAATTGGCGAGGGGACCAGGATCCAGGATCAGGACTCTCCTGCCGCTAGGATAGGCCGGTGAGTGAATTACATATTCCGCGACTATCGATACCGTTATTCGAATTCCACGCGTCACGACGGCGTTGCATTTTTGCTCGTCAATCATTCCCTGACGCGTCATCGGGGCTTCCGTCTGGGCCTCCGACTCCAGATGCAAGGAATGATTGATAGCTGCCTATAGGAGATCGTTCGATTTTTACAATAACGGACTCCTTTCACCTAGGGCATGTAATCAGCCAGTCGGCCAACTAATTTAGCGTCAGGAGCCACTGGGTTAGGTTCGTGACGTTCGAGATTGAACTTGCCTGAACTCGTAAGAGTAAAGCCGAGGCGTCCGGACGCTTCATTCGAATGAAACCTTTTCCGTCCTGTAGTACACCGCCCTCGACTATTTTCATTGAACTTTCGCAATTACGTGACTTCCGCCTTTTTTCTCCCCATTCTTCCGTCGGTTCGGTTCTCTGGTCTGGAAACATTCCTCCGACTTCTTATTACTAATTTCAGTCGTTCATCAGAAGTACGACTTAGCTTATTGTCAGCGCGGCTCCTGCCGACTTTTGTCAAAGGAAGGAAACGTGGCCAACGTGACGTTCTGCGGTCCAGCCGCGATTTCGGTTACGAGGACCTCAATACTTAAGCGGTATTCGTCTATTCAGCCTAATTGGCCCTAACTTCCGATTCACGACTCTCTCAGTTGGGTCTGTCGAAATATCCAGCCTAATCGCGACTCTGATAAACCGACCGCGTCGAATTCGATTCCTTCGAAAAATATGGCAAAGTTTTGACTGTCGTGCGACAACACGATTCGAAATTACATTCCAGCGCTTTTTCGCGTTGGGAAAAATTGTTGGGGGGAGCGAAAATATACCGCGGACTGTCTCGAAGTGACTCTGCCCGTCGAGTGGCGACACTTTTCAGGGCCCGGTTGAGAAGGTTAGAGTCGAGAGCGGCTCGTGGAGTGGCACGACACTCGAACGGGCCTCGATTTATCGTCCTCCACCCGTCGCCTCTTTATCCGCATCGCAATATTTGCGTGGGATACCCACTCGAGATCTAAATACAGTGCCTCGTCGCTCAGCGTATTTATACGGTCGCACTTGTCTTCCCTTTTTCTTTTTCTTTTCATTAAAATTTGACGTTACTATCGGTTTAGGAGATAAGCGAATTACGGAATTTGCGAAGGTGTGAAGGTAGGAAGTAATTCAGGGAAGTTTCCGGTTCAAGAATTGTGAAGCGGCAATTATGGAGATGCAGCGGGAAAGTTTGAATGCGAATCGTTCGAGTAACGTATGGGAAAGATTCTGTTCTGTCAGACGTGTCGGTCGATCTTCATTGGCTCCCTTGGCTCCCTTGGCTCCCTTGGCTCCCTTGGCATGGAAGGCGGTGGAAAAAATTCGTTAAAGCTCCTCGATGCAAGCTGTGCGTGTGCATGATTCACGCGCGGCGAATCGCTTTAACTTGATTACTTAACTCGCGGCATCCACTTATCAATTTCTCGCCACCTCGCCGAATGTCCTCTGCGGCATGTCGACGATCACTGTGTCGTCCCTTTCTCCGAGTTTCGCACACAGAACCGACGTTTTTGTCGGTGATTATGAGAGCGGCCCAAATAGGAATGATGAAGAATTGGTCGGAATCCTTTATCTATTCTATAGTTATGAAAAAAAATTAAATATCACATATATAAACCGGTTACACCATATTAATCATAAATTATATATCTCATTTTTTTTTTAAATATGGACTAATACAACTTTCAAAATAAATGGTCCCGTTTACGATCACGCGTTGTTTGTATTTCTTATCATTCTCAAACACATAAGATTATTATAATTTCTTGATATATAATCATACCTTTTCGGCCAGTTTGGTAAATTGAGACTTGAAAAGCGGAAAATTAAAGACCAAAAAATTCAAAAAATTGTATCACTTCGTCCTGTATCGACTGACTCATCAGTAGGGTTGTGCTAGCGGATCCTGTCGAAGACGATACTGCCCTGTGTTTTTCATAATTTCTTGAGTGTGAAATATGGTATTTTACGGTAGAATAATTTTAATTCCTTTACAAAAGACTCCTGCTCTCCATTACATGTGCTACAATTACTGTACTGAAGTTCTCACCGTAATTAGCCCAAAAAAGAATATGAATGTGATCCGTCACTTTAGTACATTTTGTATTTAATTATTTAATTCAATTTTAACGTAATTCTATTTATTTAATATTTTCTTTATCCTTCACTTTTCTATGGTAAAAGCTGTTTGCCCCGTTGTAAAGTGAGTTTAAGTCCTTCGAATTTTTCACTTGGACAAGTTTTACGATCATCAGCATTTCGCGGTCGATAAACGGCGATGGAAGAAATGTATTCATGGATCGCGAATGTTCGAGGATGGGAAAGCTGTGCGATTGTTCTCGGCGAACGTTTCTGCGCATTCTGTCCCGTCGCTTAGAATCTGAGATGAAATCGGAGCCGTACAAAGCGCGCGAATTGCCGGGAAGTCGGCTGTTTCACGTTGAGTGCATAATGCGATGTTATTCCGCCGCGACGGGAAAGTCTGGTGTGGGTAATTGAAGAGAATTTTGACGCGCGCGCGCGCGCACGAGAGAGTGCGAGAGAGTCTCGACGATACGATATCGAGAGCAATTGTACAATGAGTCTCTTTGGTCGCTTCATTCGGTAAATCGGCAACGGACTATCGACGCTATCTGCCGCGAGCGTGCACTAGATATGTTCGATAACGCCGGCACAATGGGACGAGATAAAACCGAAATATAAAATAGTGTCCCATGCGCGGCACAACGGGAATCCCATATATTTGCCGTAAATCCTGTACTGCGCTGTAATCATAGCTCTCGCTCGGATAGATTGCAACTCGGTATTTTATTAATTCGGAATTCCTTTCCAAGTGTCAACCAAGCCCAACCTTCGGTACACATCGAAATGTCACGCGGCAAAATTTATTTGCGCATACAGAGATCGCACCTGAATAATTTACGTGGGATTCGACGCGATGATAATGGCGGTCGTGATCGGCTTGTGCGATCGAGTCGAGATAAAGATCGTAGGAAGGTTATGAGCTTGGGCCTCGATAGGTGTCGAAAAGTGGAGTTTGAAAAAAGAGATCATGATAGCGAGAGAATGAACTTGCCGGATAAAATAGGGGAGCGATGCGCAGGATAAGTTTCGCCTGCGGAACAGGTGTCAGGTCTCAAGGATATACGGGGCTTAGAAATTGAGTTTGGAAGTCTATCGATCGTCGGCGCACTTTCTTAAGTGTCGAACTATAAATAATTTTCGCCCACCCGACGCTCGTGAAAAGGGTCCGCGGGAATTATGTGGGCCACGGCCTCTATAGTCGGCGGCCGTCGAAGAATGGCCGTCCTGTCATGGACTGTGACCACTTGAAACAGTCTTCGACCTCCGACCGACGTCATTGGCCCCGTAACCTAAACCCTCTTGCGAAAGAAAAATGGCCGAAGACGGCGGATCATCTGAAAATCCACCCCATGCGACGCTGACTTTGAACTCCCGCCAAAAATTCAGACTGCCCGCCGGGTCACCTTAATTGTCCTTGAAAAAGTGCGGTAAATCAGACGCGGAGGGGTGGATAAGCTCATAAGAGTTTTCTTCTCTGCCGCGAACTGCGATTAGAAAGAAAAAGGACAAAAGTTCAAGTAGTACATCCTTCTCGTTGCCAAGAATTTAAACCCTGTATTAAGTGAGTAATATTGGCTTTTTGCCGAATTCGGTCAGTGTTTTACATATACCAACTACAATTACATGGTTTTAAGTGTAATAAGTTAATTTATTGAATTTATTGTATATGATACGGAAAGTATAATATATAATATTATATATAACGCATAATTTATCGTAGTTGATATATGTAAAACACTGATCAAATTCGCCAAAAGCCCAATATTATACATCTATCACTGATATCAACCTTATTTTATACCCTACATTAAGCCAGACAGAATAACTTTAATGACGATCAAGGGTTGCAATCAAATCCATGAAACCATCAAACCTATCCGTCATTGGTCCAAACTCTCTCAAAACAACTGAACGCAAGGAACGGCCGGTAATTTCAACGGTACAGAAAACTTCCACCTAAAATCTCGATTGTCCTTCGAGTAATCTTCATTAACCCCCCCCCCCCCCCCCCCCAACGAACAAGAAGAGTGAAAAGGAAAGGCTAGACTTCGGAATTAAGCGGACGCTAGGGGTCAGATGAAAGCTCGAGGACGGCTCGTCTTTTTCGCTTCTGCCACTTTTGTCGGCTTCGCTCACTTTCCCAAGGCCATGAATAATTCAACGTCGGGCAGAAATGATACGGCGGGCAGCACTCTGCTCCCGATAACCGTTAATATTCCCCCCGATATTTCGCGCACGCCCTTAGTCGGCGCGATGCGATGATAATCGCGAGCCAGACGCAATTCAGAGACGTTGCCGGCCCAGCACGACGTGAATACGTGCCTGGCGAACAATCGAACGCGTTATCAATGCCCGCTTGATTCGAGATATCGATTCGACGCGCGTCTCGTTAACGGCGGAATTTTCTTAAGTCCGGCCGGCCGGCACTGGCCGCCTTCCGCTTTGCGTGTTGTGTGTGTGTGTGTATGTGCGTTTTGCGACAGGCGGGGAACTCATTTCAATTTCCTTAAGGTGTTAGAACGATTCTTCGACGTTGGGATCGACGAAGGTCTCGTACTGTAATGTCGATGTAATAAGGTCCTTTGAATTCTGCCTTACGCGCTCGGTAGGTCAAAGTATGCTGCAAGGTTTACGTGGAATATTAGATTGATATGAATCCTATATTTCATTCTTGTTCTTTACAATTATTATATGTTGAATTAAATTATTACAGTAAAAATCATTGATATTTAGTTTATACTTTTGGACCGTTTATTTTGAAAGTGGTGTAAGTCCATATTTTAAAAAAAAATTAAATATATTATTTATAATTAACGTGGTCGAAACGGTTTATTTATGTGATATTTAATTTTTTCCTTAAATGGTCTTACACCACATTCAAAATAAACGGTCCATTTAAAGCACTGACCGAATTCGCCAAAAATTGAATATTACACATCTATCATTGACGGTCAATAACTGGTTTGCAACTCTATTTTACGCTGATATGAACTTGTTAGATTTGTTCTGTGTTCATGGATGTGAAGGTAATTAAGAGAGTGGTTTAAGTTGAAAGTTTGGGGAACTTCAATTAATTATTTATCGCCTGTGTTGGTGAACTGTGAGCTACACACGCAAGGTTCTCTATTTTGGGCGTCTGAGAAGCGAACAGTCGTAATTTCTGTCCTTGGTTCGAGAGTGTTGTATCATTAGTTTGTTTTATTTAATGCGGGGAGAAAGCATTTTTGGGTTACGACGAAGGGAGTGTTAAATAGAGGAGTGTCTGCCATTACTTTTACCGTTATCTTATGCATATTTTACGGAGCATCAAAAACATTTTGCTGTTATGTGCGCGTCGGGAGACACGTATTTAACAGTGAAGCGTATTTCGCAATATCTGCGTTAGGTCATCCATCATTTTCTGCCTATTTCGCTAAGTATGAAAAAATGCTTTTTCCATAAAGAACAGACAATGCAGTCGAATGATATTCATGTTCTGCATTCCGCGATATTGCTCTATATTAAGAATAATTTCATATTGAACATGATGTCATTCGTTTCGCACTAAATAATGTGAACTCTGCCTCCGCCAAATATAAACAAAATACATCCTTTGTATAAATCTACGCAATTATTTTCCACATTTTCTACGTAGCATTTCGATATTACGCTGAAAGGTACGTTAAATAGAAAAATATCTCATTACATACTGGCTGCGTCCTTATGTGCACACTTTACGGTGCATCAGGAACATTTTACTGTTTCACACACGTAGAAGGGGCATACACTAAACGCACGCGTCTATATTGCATTAACCGCGTTACGTCATCCATAAATTTTCGCTTCCTTGGTTAACTATCAAAAACATTTTTTCCACCCTGCGTCTAGCCATTTTATTACTCCTCCCACAAACCATCCCTAAAATTAAATAGAAGGCACATGTTTATGTACTAAACACGCTTGCGCAGCATATTCATGTTTCATCATGCCCAAGTATTCGTACAGTCAACCGTGAAGAATATTTTTTAACTCGGCGTCGGGTTTATAACTCCTCCCGGAAACCATCTCAAAAATTAAATAGAAGATATATATTTACATAATGTGGGTTTAAAACAAATCGTCTTATTGATCAACCGTTCAAATGAATAATCATGAGATACTAATGAGGAAAGATTAAAAATGAAAAGATTATCCGGTGGATCCAGAACGAAACGATAATCTTTAAATTTTTAATTTTTAGAACTTTTTACTTAACACACTCACGTTATCTTCATATTACATCATCCATAAGTCTTCAATCATCAAAAATAATCGTTTTCCACTCAGTATCGAGTAATTTTCTTATCCCTTCCCACAATAGCTATAATTAAATAGAATGCGTGTATTCCGTGACTATTCTAGCAGTGACACGGTCTAGGTCTCTAGGCTCTAGGAAGCTCTATTCGTCCTTGCGAAAATTCGAAGCTCCATCGGGTTCGAGGAACCCACGCGCGCGTCCGCTGACCAATTGCGGCGTCGGCGGCCGCATTTTTGCACGGCGACAATTTAAATTTAAATGCAGTTAGGATGCACTGCCCTAACTGTACGCCGGCGTCTTAACTCGATAAATTTGTCCGACGATCGTTCGCTCGCCGTCGTCGGGAGTTGTCAAACGTTCGACGTTACGCGCCTTTGCCGATGACGCCATATCGATTTTCGGTTGGCAGCACTGATGCCGGGCATTGTTCGCGATTAGGAATCCTCGTTCGGCGGTATCAAAATTCAGGGGGTATCCTGTAATCGGCATACATATCCGCGTGCATAACGGGTCGGCTCGTTGACATGCATAACTCTGAGTGATGCGCTGGTCGAAAACTGACGCTGTCTGACTGTGCGCAGGATTTTTGTAAGGTGATCTGGAAAGGAATGGAGATTTGAAGAAGAATTGTTTGGGTAGTTGAGAATAGGATGTGTCTCCGATGTGTGTGTTAGGCTGATTTTGTTTTTGACCTGGGAATGGAAATTTTGATGAAAATCAGAAATCGGATATGCAAATAGGAAGTTGATGTGATACTTGTGTTGATGTGATACTTGTATTGCTGCTCACTTTGGCTAGTGAGTGTTCATTTGGAGAGCTTGCAAAATAGCGCATTCGAATAAAATGCTCGTTCGGGATGATACCATTACGTGCTTATGTCTTTATACCGTATGATATGGAATCGGTAGGTAGTTTGGCGATCGTTTAACCGGCGTAAAAAGTAGTACATTTGCCTGAAACATTCGTTACAAATGGTACCATTAACTGCTTCACCCTGTCAAATATTTTCCGTACACTCTCTAGTTGAGCAATGATTTATTTTGTAAAATTTGTAGAATTGCTTCTGGAATGAACATTTTTATGGATTTATATATAAATATTTGCTCAAATTCTTGTAACGATACAAGCAATTATCCACCATATTAGATGGGAGAAATGGTGCATTCGTTTAATTGTGCCCTAAATATGATTTCAAGAAATGGAATCAGGGACTAAACAGTTATTCTAAAGCAATTCAAATCGATATTTTTTTCCTGTATCCCTCACACATTCCTATAACATACTCATTTAACTTACCTTTAATATGCTACAATTTGCTTATAACTGCCTTTATTGCAAGTTTGTTTAAGACTGCATGCTATAAGGCATAAACAACTCTTTCTTGATATTTTTCATTTAATTGCTTATAACGCTTCTACCAACGCCACAATTTGAACAAACCTACGCAACACTCAAATTCTGATTACTGATCGTTATCTGCAGGAGAGGTATTTTTACCGTTTACATACAATGACGGTTACTGTCTGTAAATAATTAACCCTTTGCGCTCGATGCCTTTTTGGTATATGGAAACCTTCAACTGATAATGATTACATTCGCATTGTCCTTCTCCACTAAAATCCTGATACTATTTTATGGATACGCGACGGCCCGCATGCAATGCGTTAAAATCATCCTCCTTCAAGCGTACAACGCGCACCATTCAGATCGTTCCGCGCCGATCTAATCGCACCGATCTAATCGCACCGATTTCTTCGTCCGACCAACCGATGCATTTGCGCGCGTCGTAACGCATTTCGAATCGCTTACTTACTTCCGCCCCGCGTCGCGACGCTTCCCGACTCGCGCCGTGATTAATCGCTTATCTCGGCGCCGAGTTTTCGGTCCATCCGCAGAACGCTCGCTTTGGCCGAATGCGTCATTAGTGCATCCAGCGGTCGCTCGGCGAGGGCGTCATTAAATTATAAATATGTCGGCGGGATAACGTTTGAAGGGCACTCGTAACGCGCGCCAAGCGTTTGAATGTGTGCGTGTGCGTGAGTGCGATCTCCGCGTACGGCAATCGGTTTATCGCTGATATCGTATTCGCCGGGAGATTTTCCGGGGCGATCGGGGGACAAATGGATCCGGATTGGAACAAAGTGGTTCGGGGGAGTTCGGTTTCTTGCGACAACGAGTCGAGCACGGATTAATGGAGGATTCAAAGTCCGGAAAAGGGAGTTTTGCTCGGATTTTAATTCTCTTCCCGCGTTCGAGGTTGTCGGACACCGTGGCAGATGTCGATGGTGCCTGCGGTTGTTCTCGATAGGCTTGAGAATGTTTGAACAGGTTTTTTTTTTGGTTGAAATGGGTAAGGGTGGAAGCGGTTTGCGGAGACTTTAGCGGTGTTCGAGTTGATTAGTTTCGGGGAATTTGGGAGAGTGAGAGAATTTTGAAGGTAATTAACTTAATTTTCGCGCGTGAACCTGAAAACATGATTCGCAAGTGGTGTAAATACATTTTTTAACAGAAATGAGATGGCATAGAATTCGTGATTGATGTAGTGTACCATTTGTATTTATATATTTAATTTAAAAAATAGTGTTAATCCATTAAAAAAAAATGTGATGGCACAGAATTTGTGATTGATTTAGTGTAAACTTTTTTATTTCTATATGTAATCAAAAAATGTAAGATTAAAATTTAGATACACCACTTTCAAAATAAGCGGCTCTTTTATTGAATAGTGGCTTGTAACAAACAATCGAATTCTCCTTTTGAGCTTTCCATCAGAATCTCGACCCTATTCTATCTCATTCAAAACCTGCCGATATGTTTACCACGCATTCGGACCGCGTCTTAAAAATGCATCCGACATCAGCAACTGCATATCCGTCGGTCGTAGCTTTCAACAGTCACGTCAACCAAGACGTCCAAGGCACGTCAGTCCAGAAGTTAGCTCGAGGTGAGAAGCGGTCGGTCGGAAGCAGAAATTTGGCGCCAGGACGGTTTCTCGCCGAGAATAGAGCGTCTTGTGTTATTCGTTCTCGGCGAGAGTGGTCGTGTTCCGGGCGTCTTCGTAAATCAAACGTAGTGCATGCGTGGCCATCGACGATCGGACTGTTGCGTTCGAGTTGCATTCGAGGTGCATTCTCGGCGCAGCGAGCGTCATCCGTCAACGTCGAGCGATCGGAAACGCTCGGAAGCTCGAAATGGACCCTGCACACGTGACAGCGGCAGCGGGGCATACTTCTGGAAAAATGGCAGGGAAAACTGCGAAGTTAATCAATTAATCCGGGAAACTCCGCTGCAGGTCCGCACGGTCCGCGTGTCGCGCAAAAAAGAGTATATGTAATTTGAAATGTTTGCGTCGGCGTGTACGTTGATTCCGAATGACGTCTGTCAGGAAAAGTTTTCATCGGGAAGCAGTTGAAAATATCAGCCGAGATGCTGATTTAAGAGAGTGAATATTTACGATCCTGTTTTTCTGGCAAGATACAAGTCTTTATGTTGCGAATTGCAACGGTATGAGATGTTTCAGTATGTCATTGTCATATAAATCGAAGTAAAATAGTGGCTGTCAAGGAAACGTTCACGAGAGTGGAAATTCTCTCAGTTTGGAGACGGATACGATTTTCAGTATCTTTGACAGTAAACGAATATTTTCGTTGCAACTGCAACGTAAAATATTCCAGTTAAAAATAAGATTTAAATCAAGAAACCGGTACAGATACAATTTTCGGCATCGATACAGATACACTTTTCGATATCTTTGACAATAAAAGAATATCTACGTTGCAACTACAGTATAACATGTTCCAATTTGAATTGACATTTGAATCGAGAAACTGATACAGATACAATTTTCGGTATCTTTGACAGTAAACAAATACATTGCAACTACAGTATAACGGATTCCACTTAAAATTGATATTTAAATCAAGAGACCGATTTAAGAGACCCACTGCCCACTTCTCCATCCTCTCGACGAACGGCAACAGCAAGATCGCCGTTAATATTGTTTTCGGCAACGGTCGAGTGTACATTGACATCCGAACTGAAAATGACTGATAGCCAGTCGGCGACGTACATCGGATGCAGCGCGTGAAATCCACCAAATGACCTGGAAACGTGCGAATCGCCGACGATACAAGGGACGCACGCACACGTACACACTCATACCACCGACATATGTACATTCGGACTGTGCGTAGTGCGAGGCGTATCGTGTTTACAAATCGACGAACGCTCGTCATCCGACGCTTTCCGACAAGCTGACAAATTCGCGCGCGACCCATGGCAAGTTTCGGCCAATTTTTCAGCGGTCGCTTTAAATAAAGCCATACCACCCTTCCCCCCCCCCTTCCCTTCTTAACCTCGGACACCAGCTCGAAGAAAGGCGCAGAAAGGCACGACGAATTACGAGCCGTCAAATTTTTCTCCTGGGCTGCGCATGTTGCGAATTTTTGGGGGACATTCTTTTTCCACCGACGTCATCACCGCGGGCTTTAAAAGAATTTAAAAGCAATCGCTGCGCAGAACCTCCATTTGGCTCGATCGGCGTGTTCCCCCTTTTTATCAAGTTAACACCTGCCCGATTCCCAGGCGCCGTTTACGCCTCGTCGTAATGCATTATTCTTCGCGAGAGTGCCCTTTATACCGTTCTTCGTCTTCCGATCGCTTCACGTGTCCTCGCGAGTTGACCTCTGCCCTTCGGGGTTCCATCGATTGTCGGCCAGAGTCGTCTTGCTAAATGCGGTCGACACGAAGGGATCTTCGTGAAATTCAAATGGGGGGGGGGGGGGGGCAAGAATGTGTTCCATTCAATAGGGTGTGTTACTATTAACGCACTAACTGTCGAATTTTTTTTTTAATTTTGGCCGGTAAATATGTATGCAGAAAAGGTTATGATGTAAAATAATAAGTTTTCGGCGTATTCGGCGTATTCGGCGTTCGGCGTTTTTTTTACAAAAGGTTATGTAACAGTATAATTTTATAAATTCAGAAATCCCTAAATGGTGATCGTGGCAGCTAATGGGTTAAGGGCTGAATGCTAGTTTTTCATTTCGGTCGGCTTGTAATTTACGGGACGTTTCATCATTTTGGTCCGTTGTTGCGAGGATTGACGGGAGGAGAGTATGAACATATGCACGGGGTTGTAACCCTTTGGTGGCAGGGTAGCGAGCGGAGTTTATAAATATGAAAAAAAAGGCGCTGAAATATATTCGCGCACGTAACGTCGACGGTTTATATTACGCTCAGCTTGTAATATAGTTTCGCGTGATGTACGGGAGTCATTTACAACGGACGTGCAGTTGGATGAAAAGGGGGAGATTGTTTAAAAATTGGTATGCATGCAAGGGTGAAGATGTGAAGGTGTTGAAACTGACCCGCAAATAACTTGCGAGAATGTGAATGAGTAATAAAAGTCTATTCAAAATATGTCGATGATAACCTTTAACGGATTATTAACTTAGGAATTATTTATACCTATAAAGGTTATACTTCCAGGATTTCACCACAAACAACTGTGAAGCAAAAGTTAGATACAATATTTCGTACCATTTATCTCATGATTTAAATCGTATATTTTAAACGCGCTATAAGTTCATATTTGAAAAGAAATGAGAGATCATATTATTCGTGATTAATGTAGTGTAAACTTTCTATTTATGCGATACCTATTTGTTTCCAAATATGGAGCTACACCATTTTAAAAATAAACGGTCCACATCATTTATTTTTGTGCAGTTAAACGCATGTCGATAGAAACATCAGTACAAATAACTGAGTAATTAATTGTTACATATACCCACATCGAAAAACAGAACTACCGCTTTCCTCCGAAATTTCACTTATCGTACCTTTCTCATCTACTTTGATTCGCCTAAACGAGCGGACAACGCTACTCGCCCGAAGAAGCTTTTTCCGTTGCGTCGAGCGCACCGTTTGCCCAATAAAAGCCGACATTCCGACAAATAGAGTAGAGGCGGCCAGAAGCGCGCGGGCCAATAAAGTTGCATCGAGCCGTTCTTCAAAGATTTATCGAAGATCCGCAAACAAGGGCGTGGGAACGGGCGAATGCCGGTTTGCCTTTATCAAAATTGAACGGCTCTCATATCTTACGTGCGGACGAGCAGCGCATTAGGTACAATGGACTCCTGTGATATGCACAAACGTGCTAGAATCCTCGAGGCGTTCCAACCTCCGCCTCCGCCTCCGCCTCCACCTTCGCCTCCACCTTCGCCTCCACCTTCGATCGTTTCGGGCCGTCTATATCGACGGTTTTATCGCCCTCCGCGTCGAAAGAGCCATGAACGCGGCTGGATCTTCCTGCTTCTTGCAGCGTCGCTCGTGCATCACGGAGTGCAGTTTCCACGGTGCATGCGAGGCCCGCACGGTTAATAGCCACGTCGAGAGCATTATTGGGTGGCCTTCGCGAGACTGCGTACTCGAGTGGAAAAGCGAGGCAGCCTTTTCCGAAATGGCGAGGCTACAAATTGATCGGGAACTCTTACGGGCGAGTGAAGGGTAGAGGGTGAGAGTGGTTTCTCTTTCGAGGTTTTTTTCCCACTTGTTTTTAACCCATTAAATGCTGTTTTTTTTTCTTAATTTTTGGTCGGATAAGTTATGTACATGCAAAAGAGGTTGTGTAACCGTATACTTGTATAAATTCGAAAATCCCCAAATGGGGATCGTGGCAGCTAATGGGTTAATGGTAGTAGTACATCGAATCGATTAAAGGATTGGATGTTTGAATGTGTGATTTTTAGAATCTTGGACATATATTATTAATTCTGTAATATGGTTTAGCAAAGATTCGACTAGAAAAGCGAGACAACCTTTTCCGAAATAGAGCGGCTTTAAATTGATCTCAGATCGAATGTATAATTATAAAACTTTTAAATGAATTATTAGTAAATAATAGATACATACTGTAAATTATAGAATATAAAATAATTTATTCAATTTTATATTAAAAAGTAATGTCATGCAATACGTGTATAAAGTATTACTAATATAAATATCAGGGATACTCAACGAGTGCAAAGTAGTAGATATATAGTATATATACGGGGGAATAAAATGTAGTGGTGGGACTAGTCTATGATTCGATAATTTTTTAATTTTTTTGTATGGTGTAGTTAGGACCGTGAATTCGATTAAAGGATCGCTGAATCTTTTAATGCGCAGTTTTTTGAGGAATGACAATTATATACTTCTGTGATATTGTTCTGGACAAGCATGGTTCCGAAAGCGAGACAGCCTTTTTCAAAATAGTGCAGCTGCAAACTGATCTCACGTCGAGTACGGGAACTTTTCCGCACGAATGAAAAGTAGCAGAGAGAATAGTTTCTGCTTGAGTGTTTTTTTTATTACCTGTTATGACGTAGAAAAGGCAGTGGATTTAATTAAAGGATCAGCGGAAGTTTTAAGGACTCCAAGGCCCTTTCTGAATTATTTCTCCTGTCAACTGGCTTCAGATTAACTGGGAAAAGTTTTCGGCTAGTGTCATTGTGTTAGGAAGAGTAGTCTACGGTTGGAAAATTTCTTTCATTCTTTATTTTGATGTACCGAGGAAAGTAGGTCGAGATAAAGGATCGACCTAAGTTCTCTGAATATTTGCGTGAGACTGCTTTCATAGGATCTACCATTTATTTGTCTACAATATAGCGTAGAAGCGGATAGTACTGCAGACTGATTGAAGAAAAAACAGTGTTATTTATATAATATGAAAATAAAATTACACCACTTTTGCAGGATCTAAGATATTCTCGCCATAGAATTTTCTATATCAAGGTACTTTGTACTGATACGTAATCGAATGAAAAACAGATTTGCCTATGTTGAAAAAATAGGAAACATGATACAGGATAAATTTCTGGCTTCGAATCAATCCCCATTACCCGCCGAAATAAAAAAAAAATAAAAAAATGAACTGTACATTTAGAAGTTGCAGTGATTTAAAGGAAACAATTTAAAACTGTGTGCCAAAAATAGGACATTGGCGGATAATGGGTAAAACTTTCTATATGGAAAATCTCATAAAATCTCGACTGTTGTCGCACACAACAGCGTCCATAACCAAAACCGACACGAGTTCGACGGAGAGACTTGACTTACGTCTTAACGGACTTCGGACGAAGTTGCCTTAATTCCGTTCGCTGCGCGACCTTTGCCCTTTCGGCTAACCTTTGGCTCACCCCTCTGACGGATTTCTTCGAGAGTCATTCGACGATTCCTTTGTCGGCCGCGCGGAACAACACTAATACCGGCTTCTTTGATAATTTGTTTATCGGCTCGCGAACGTTATTCCCAGCTTATATCCACCTCACCCTCGCTTTAATGGACTTCTTAGCGAGTTATCGGAAGGGGTTGCACGGGGGTTTGTTTACCCCAGCCGTCTTCAACGAGCGGGGCCTGGCTCGACGACAAATTATTCTCCGCTTACCGTTCCTTCCTCGCGCAAAATTGCTCGGCCTCTGATTTTCGCATATCTCGATCACCCGTATATCGATTATGGCAGACGCGCTAATGAAATATTGGGGTTTTAAGACGGTAATCCGATTTGCGACTTTAATCAGTGTTTGTAATTATTGGACTTGAGCTTTCATAGGAGGGTTGGGAATGAAAGTTACTTTATTATGTGTAAGAAGACGAGTTACGGTAATTTTATATCGATTTTTGAAGGATTATTTTTATTTGTTCAAAGCAGAGGGTGGTGAGGGTTGCTTGATATTTCTTGCAAGTGCTAGGTTAACAGAGATTGCGGAATCAATGTTTCACTGATGAAATTCTGGCAGGTTTAAAAAAATGTCCTTCATCTTGGATTTGCTATGTAAAGCCATGGCGTAAGTTATGTCATTACAAGAAAATAAATTAACATAACTTTTTATACGATTGCATGCTAAGATAGAGTGTGGCAGAGGTGATCGAATAATCAAATCTGACAGGCCTGAAAGAGAGTCCCAGTCTTCGGTTTACTTCGTAAATTCGTTAAGAAAGTTACGTCATTGTAGAAGCACAGAATAACATAACTTTCTATTGCTGTGTTCGACGTGTACACGTGAATCGATTAAGACAGACCGCGAGGAAAAAGGTTGACCTCGATATCTGTCTTGTCAGGTCTAAAAAAGAATCCTTCATCCTATATTTACGTTACAAAGCCACGACGAAAGTTACATCATTATAGGAACACAGAATAATATACGTTTCTATTGCTTTATTCAACGTGTACAAATAAATCCATTAAGACAGACTACGAATCGAATTATCGTCTTGAGTATCTGTCTTGTCAGCATTAAAAAGGAATCCTTCGTCCTATTTTTACGTTACAAACCCCCGATAAAAGTTACCTAATTCTAGAAACACAGTCTAACATAGCATTCTATTCCTTTATTTAAAATGTCCAAATAAATCCATTAACACAGACTGCGAAACAAATGATCGCCCTCGGTATACGTTTTCCCAGTTCTAAAAGAGAATCCTTCGTAAGTTCACTTGCAAATCCTCCACGAAAGTTACATCACCGGAAGGACGCCAATGAGCGTGCCTTTTTATTGCTCTTTTCGCGCGTACACACGAACGGATTAAGATGAGGCGCTGGAACGGGTGATCGACCGTTCGAATCTGTCGAGCCGGGGCTAAAAAAGGATTCCTCGTCTTGGGTTCGCGACGTAAACCGATTAACGAATTATTAATAGTCGAACGCCGTAAGCCCGTTGCCGTACAGTCTCTAATTACGTGAGCGGTTTATGTCTCGCGTCCTCGAACGCACACTCACGACGCACACCTCCGACGCACACTTCGACGCATACTTCGACGCACACTTCGACGCACACTTCGACGCACACTTCGACGCACACTTCGACGCACACTTGGACGCACACTTGGACGCACACTTCGACGCACACTTCGACGCACACTGCAACTTATTACGCCCGATAGGAAGCGGCCTCAGTCCTGACGCATTTCACGCGTCCGCCGCAATATGCACCATTATTTATATCCTTAATCGTCTTGACGTTCCTATAAATAGGCGACGGGGCCGGTGGGGTCGCGAAAAAGCGAATGAAATAGAGGCGTCGGCACTGGCCACTTAATTGAATTCGAACGTCCCGAGCGGGCAGTGGATGCGGCGTGAAATTTAACGCTTCATAGGCGGCGGGGGTTTACGGTTCGATCATGATATTTTGCCAATTCAAATATGAGGCGACAGGGGGCGGGGGGGGGGGGGGCCGATCGTGTTTGAATTACGGAATTTGTATTAAATCTCTATCGGCTGGACGCTTTGTGCGCGGCGTGATTTGAAATTTCGTTCTCATTTCCTCGAGTGGCTGTTTGTTCAAACGACCGCGAAGTGTGCATACTCAAGCATTGTAACTCGGGTTGATAGTAGTGCGGAATTGAGTCATGCCGTATATCGTCACTTCTAGTAGAACACATTTATTAAGTATTCAGCACTATTCTTATTACATACACATACACCGTTTATTTTGAATGCGGTTTAAGTTCAGTATTTTTTGAAATGAGACATCACACAATTTGTGATTAATTTAGTGTAACCTTTGCATTTATATGATATATCTCATTTTTAGATTGATTTTTAAATTATCATTTAGCATTTTCAGATTCATAGATCTAATTCTTTTTAAATAGACGTACCACTTTTAGAATAAATGGCCCTTATACAATTTACCTATAATATTGCATCATTTTTTTTTGACATACACGCTGTTTTACATGCACGCATTCCAATGCATGAAAAATGTGAGTCAAGCAATATACTCGTCTCGTGGGATTCTCGTTCGACTGTGCGGACTTCGAATCGAATTCGTCTTTCTCGGATCGAAATGAGAGCGCGTATCGGCAATGTATCGGGTGTCCGTATCGACGTACGCGTTAAGGCGTGGAATTTTCGGCTTCAATCTTCGATGACAATCCATGCTGAGGGCAAACGAGGCCGGCAGCCATCCCGGATAAGCTCTCAAGAAGGATTCGACTCGTGGGACGTATCGGTGACCTATCATTCGCTCGACGATGACCATCGGAGCGGCAATACGCCGGATATAGGGCCCGTATCGAAACTGTACGTTCCCCGCTGGCGGGGTGTCCGGCAAAATGGTGGTATGGGACGCGGGGCGGCTCAGTATGAATAAACGAATCGAAAACGTGGAATACATTTTCCGCTCGGACGAGGTATTTCCGATGCCGGACGTCGGACGGGAAGAACAATGCGGCGAGATTGCATTTTTGTCTGTTAAACTATTCTTTAGTTTTGAAAAAACTTCGCCGTCGAAATTTGGACCGTTTATGTTGAAAGTGGTGTAAGTTCATTTAAAAAGAAAATTAAATATCAGATAAATGAACCGTTTACACCACGTTAATTATAAATTATATATTTCATGAGTGGACTTACATCAGTTTGAAAATAAACGGTCCGTTTAACGTTATACCGTTTGCCGACTTTTCAAGAAACGAAGATAAGCACTTTGATATTAAGTCTTTGACGTCGAAATTGGACGCTATACCTTTTTTCGACTTTTCAAGAAATATAGATAAGCACTCCAACATTAACTAAGATAATTCACTGCTTAAAACATTCAGTTTTACTTTAATTCCTGTGTTTCATTCCATACTCAACGATCAATTATTCGATATTTTTGTAAATATTTGGCATTACCTTCGCATTCTCTTTGCCGCGTGAGACTTAAAGCGGCCCGTGAGCTTGCACTCAACCCCTCCACTCCCTAAAGCACGATTCGACAACCATCCCCCAGGTCGCACGAAACATGGCTGCAAAGCGCATAGACGTCGCAGTCGATGCTCTCATTCCGCCTCGCCGATCGCTCAAGGGTAAAAAAAAGGCAGCCGATAAACACGTCAGTGCATTCGGCACACCTTATTGGCAAGCTCCTTCATGCGGAGTGCTCGCGATTATGCTCCTCCCCCCTCACCCCTCCCACCCCCTGCTTAATCTTTCCACCATTCTTCCCTTGGCATTTTTCTCCGACTCTCGAACTGCAGCGCGAACCCGACTAACAGCTCACGCCCAATCTACAGCCAGGACTCGAATGGAGGGGGGAGGGGGGTAGGTTTTACGATAAGAATGCAATCGACGACTGCCTTGTCGCATAAAATGCTCGTATCGTTCGAACTCGTTCGAAAAGTTACCAACTACCCCTTCCCCGGATGCCATCCAGCCGAGCATGCCCTTACACGCATTACAGACACTGGGACGAGGAAAGCTGCAATGTTGGCAACAAAGTACAATTGTCGAGCGAACCTAACGACCCTCACTGATAAAGAGCCGAGCCTTCTTGCTCGGCCGTCGTCCGAAATCACTTTGCGAGCCGTACGAAGCTTAATTGCGCCACTTTTAAGTTCGGAACTTCCCTTCACGGCGACGAATAGCCGTGGGATAGGTGCTTGCTGGGAGAAAACGGCCTTTTGGGAGGAGGGAGGGGGTGGGGGGTGGTGGAGAAATAAGACTAATCACGGTTAGAGGAACTTTGCCGTAATCACGGAGCTGAAGTTGGCGCGTGCGTCGTTTTCTTACTGAATGGTGGGACTACGGGGGGAGTGGGATGGGGAGGGCTGAAAAGTGTTAATTTCGATTTAATTGCAACGATCGTATCGCCATGGCGAGTCGCCTCGTTTCCTTCGAGACGGCGTAATTGCACGTTCTGCGCGAGTGCATCGCGATCGTGGTCACACGATTTTACAATTAGGCCCGGTGCGCAGCGTGGATCTTTAGTTTTCAGGCGATTTTCGTTAGCGGGGTTTATTGTCGATTTTCATTTGCGAGCGTGTACGTATGCGCGTTTGGTAGATACGGGTAATAAAATGGATTAAAAGTTGTGGGTATTTGAATCTTCAGTAATTTTAATGGTATCTGATCTACGGAAAAGAGGCATAAAATAGTCTTTCATTGTACAGGAATTGTTGGCAATTCACGGCTTTGCATGTGAGAAAAATAAAAAGGAAAAGATATATTTTCCATAACAATTCTCACAGTAGTTACAAGTTTATAAGATCTCTAAAACAGAGAAGTATGTTCATGCATTTATTGACAGCGATGAAGTAGGAATAACTCCTAAACGCAAAAATGATCAATCTTAAATGAACAGAATTTCAGATGTATACTGGAATTAAAAGTTTTACGTGTTTTAAGGGTAGTTGCGAATTATCCCTGAAGGATATAAGGCTCATAAATCTTCGTTACGATGCAAAGGGATGAGGCCGTTGCGTAAGACTGTGTGCGGAATGGATATCGGTGGATTTTTGCCTAGCTTCGGAAGGCGAAGTGCGGGGGAAAAAATGTTTAGTGTCGGTAAGAGTTTCCGGCCGGAAGGTCGAACTCTTTTCCCTCTGGGCTTTCGTGCCGGCGAGAGAGCGTCATGGCCGAGTGGAAAGTTAACTTCCGCGCTCGCCCTTTGATAATCTCCCATAAATACCGATTTCCGTCGATTTTATTTATTTCCCTCTTATTGCCGACCGTTACGCCCCGGCGAACGATATTTCAAACTAGTGGCTCGCAGGAATTTTAATGAAGGCGGGCCCCACTGACGCTACACGCGCCCGTCTGCGATGCTGATAATAATGATAATGATAATAATATCGGGAACTGCGTAATCTCGTTTTCTCACGGTATGTAGGCAGAAATCGATGGGCGTAATTATCGGAGGATTTTCGAGCCTTCGGACCATTAACGAAAAAATTTTCGTACTCCTGTTTCGTCCTCGCCCTTCGATAATCGGTTCAATTTTCCGTCTCGTCGGATAAATGCAAATTTTTAATTGCACGTTTATTAAGGATTTCTCGCTAAAGCGCGCTTAACGAAATGATCGTGGCTTTCGATTATTTTATATACTTTTCTTGACTATACTCTTATGGTTCATAAGAAGACTCGATATTCGTACGCCAGGAATGTTATATTATACAGGGTGAGCCTGTGAAACACATTTTCACAGCAATCCTCTCTAAGTAATTTCTTCTCTATCTATTCCATCCTCATCTTCCGCCAAGACCCAATCTTCCTAATCCTTTTTCATCCCAAGCACTATCACACCCGACCGACGGAGATAAGTGCACACGATTCCACGAACGCACCGCAAAATCTGGAAGGAAATCCGTTCTCAATTAAGAGTACTCCCGTTTTTGCCTTTACCCCCCTTTCGTCGTCGTCGACGACCGCAAGAAGTGGCTAATGCTCTTCGGTGCTCTTGAGTGTGGCTGCCATCGGGATCATTAGAATGTTTACTCCGACGAGTAGTCGAGTCGAAGGCTGTCGGCGTGAAAAACGTCGCGACGAGGAATGAGCATGTCTGATTCCCACTTCTCACCCTGGTACGTGCCAGTCCCTCTTACTCTTTATTTCTACAGCTATCGATAACGACTCTCCCGCGCAGTTATCCCATCAGAGAACGATCGCTTTTTTAAAAGCGTGGCTCCTTGCTGTCGGCCAATTGTGTTTCGCACGCGTGCGACAAAGCGTTGCCTCATTGTCATGCAGACGGATGAAGGGAATTGCGGAGGGGGCGGGAACGGTGAAAACGATCAGTTTTTTGCAGAGAGCACGATTGACGACTCGTCCTTGAGATGTATTAATAATGCGTGACGACGCGTCGCGATAAGGGTGGGATTAGTATATTGAGAGTATTTTTCGTTGGTAACAGGGAGAATGTGTTGTTAAGTTGACGCTGGAAAGGTATGATGTATTGCTTTGATGGATATTTATTCTTATGGAAGAATGTTTGAGATGTCATTAATCGGTGGAAGTATTATGTTCAATTGTTGATGGTTTCAGTATTTGGGTTTGATAATGCGGATTGTTAGGGTGTAAAAATACGTTTGAAAGGAGAATAGAATTGTCGACATGTAGTGAGAATGGTATAGTAATATTGTAATTATCAATATTATTATCCATCACGGTCGTTAAGTATTGTATATTAATTCAATTCGGAATGGTACAGTATTCGATTGCTGGCAATGCAGATTGTGTTCTGGTATTGTGATAGGTCTTGATGGGGAATGTTTTTAATCCTGATGTATGTTCGCAACAGTGTGTTGACAATGTATGTAGCTCACTTGGCTCATGTGCGAAGGGCCCTGAGGTTCGACACTCTCTGTACAGCAGCCGGATCAGTAAACAGTGTCGAGTGCCAGTACTGTGGACAACATACGGATATGTCTAGTCTGTTGCGCAGGTATAATAGACAGTTTTGTACGTTCAAATTTTACCTCCCATCTACGTTAGCAAATATCCTCTATTGCAGTTCGCGTAGAACGGGATGGAAATATAGTTGCGTTTTTGTTAAATTTTCAGCCGATTTTCGGTCATATGTAGGAAACTATTGCACTTAGAAGGCTGTGATTGCGATTTTTGTTAATGTTTCTTATCCCCTCTTGTGTATTGTAGCCATTCTAAAGATATTATTACATTTTAATAGGCACACATAGCGCCAAAGTACCCTCCATTGGTCGCTCAATGCCGTATTATATGGATACGGTCATCAAACAGGGTCCATACCTGGAATAAAATGGGTTTTCGTGGGTTCCTAACCCAACCAGGGCCGATAATTGCCATAAATGTACATAAAATGATGTAGAAGTCATCCCTGTACACTAAACTAGCCATATAAGTGCCACGGTAAAAGAGTAAGGCAGTTACAGGGGTTTAAATTTTATGTTAAAACCCGTTTTGGGCGCCTTCTAGTGGCAAACAAATGTAATGTAGTATCATTCTGAAGGTTTTAATGGTCCAAATAGCACGAAAGTACCATTCATTGGTTACCCAATGTCATATTATGACGATAGGTCCGTCATATGAGGTCTATATGTGAGATAAAATGGGCCCCCGTAGACAAAATCGCAGCATCGCCAAGCAAGCAACAAAACATTGAAAGCTGCAGATTATATTCTGAAATGTCTTAATGCGTACTACTCTAAATTCCAATATACAAACAAGGTTTTCAAACAAGGTCAAATTCAATTTTCAACACCAACAACATCTAACCCTTATAATACCTGAAAATGTAATTCCATTACACTAGCATAATACGTTTTTAAAACTAATATTTCAGGTACTAGTACACGTCCGTAAGACTACTAACTCACATCCCAATCATTTGAATTCGTTAAAGTCCAACAATGCCCGAAGCACACATTCTATTACGCTGCCATAATAGACGGCAAGAACGGCAATATCGCGGCATTCTTCGGTAACAAGCTGGCAACTTAATGAACGCCTCCCGGAACCTCAGCCGGCACCGAACGCACGTAACTTGTCCGAGATATATCGAAACTCGACAGGTTCTCCTTTTCATTCGCCGAACGGAACAAAAGCCGTCGTCGGCACGCTCCGCACGTACGATTTTCAGTTCTGTTTCCGCTCGTGATTCTTCCTCCCGCCGTCCCTGCGATCGGCAAACAGCTCGGCAAGGTTCGCGAGCCTTGACGATTCTTTATTGGATACAGAATGTTGACGGTCAAAGGGGTCGGCGCGAATTTCAATTTCCTCCCGCGAATGATAACACGTGTTCTCTCGAAGATCCCTGGATCGAGGGTGGAGACTTTTCGGGATTCGGGATTCGGAATATCGTTTGGCCAGCTTTAATTTTCTCCGATTTATATTCGCGGCGTGTAAATGCGCAGCTTTCGGCGGACATTTACTCTTTGTTAGCTCGTGGATTGAATGCGAATTGTTTAGAACTCGGAAAGCGAGTGTATTGAAGTCTAATGGCGTGTACATTAGTCTGCAACTACTTGCATGTTTGTAACTACAACATGCAACAGTCTGTATTTGGAAAATTGCTCGTGTCAGGTCAATTTTCGTTCAGTGCGAAAATAGTTATATATAATATTTTGCATTTATTTCATTCCGCTTTACTTTTAGCTTCTACCGTTCGATACTGTCACCTGTGGATGTCGTTATCAGGCACAGGTTTCTCTCGGCAGAAAATGATGAACTATTTGCATATTTGTACAACTGTAATGCAAGTCTGTATTTGGAAAATTGTTCGTGTTCAGGTCAATTTTCGTTCAGTGCGACAATAGTTAGATATTTTGCATTTATCTCATTCTGCTTTACTTTTACCCTCTGCCGTTCGATACTGACACCCACCGATATCGTTATCAGGCCTAGGTTTCCCTTAACAGAAAATGATGAGTCAATGATATTTTCTTATTTCAAAATTCGCCGCCGCTTTCGTTGCCTAATGAAATTTCCCTCTTGTCCAGCGTCAAGCCTTAATAACCTTCAGCCGGGAGCGTCGACGATAAAACGATCGAGATCCATCTCGTTGAGCAGTAATTTTCCCTCAAAAACGTCAAAGTGTCTCTCGACGCAGATGCAACTTCGATGGAATGACGTGAGGCGGATGAATTCGATTAAATCGTCGCCGGCGTTCGCCGGATGTAAATCTTTCGAAGGCCGGGCTCATTTTTGCGACCTTTTTTTTTCTGCCCTCGACTACCAACGCGCCGACGAACCTGTCACTTCCCGCGAACTCTGTTTTCTTAATAAGGGTCCTCGGCTGCAGCCGACTACGAAAACAGGTCCGGGGAAAAAAGCGCGAAGGTCGGGAGACGAAGGTCCGGAAGGTTGCCTTAAAGGATCCGCGTATTTTTCCTAATAGTCGGAAATTGCTTTTCCACCCTTTCCCGCCCACTTTTTTTTTCAAGACCCATTCACCCCCTCCATTTTCCTCGAGTCATCCCAACCTTCGTCGTGACCCGACTCCGCGTCCTTCGACCTTGTTCTTCGCTTTTTAATCGTCGCTATTGTTCCACATTGCCATTCACTCGGAGTCCACAAGTTTTTCCGATTCTTTTTTCCTTTTGCCGGTGGATGGTCGAACTGCTTTGCTCATGGGTCGCGCTAGGGGAGAAGGATGCGCGTCCTTGGAAGAGTTGCGGACCGGTGACGTAATCGATGCCGACGCAGACGAATTAACCGAATTATTCGTTCGCGGGGTATAAGCTCGATGTTCTGTTCGCTGGTAGAGACAGACGTAATCCAGTTTGCGCGAGGTCCTTGTCTCCGCCATTCCTTTGAGTGCGGACTCGTTTTCATAAACGGAGTGAATTTTGCGAAACTTCGAATGACTCTCCTGCGACCCAGTCAGCATGTGAATTTATGCGCGCAACTACGTTCGGAACTAAATCTAATTGTTGCGCACCACAGTAATTGGTTTTGTGTGCAAAGACATACATATTAAATGATTCTAATATGTATAGGTGGACTTTGTATAGTAATGGTAGGCTGTGTATGTATAATCATACAATAGCGGCCAGTTTGGTCATATGAGACATTAGAGAAGAAAAATTAAAAGTTGAAAAATAATCCGCTGACATAGCTCTATTGACGAGTCCGTCAGTGGATTCAGGACGAAACGATAATTTTTCACTTTTTAATTTTTCTTCTCTAGTGTCTCATATCACCGAACTGACGCTAGGACATGATTATACATACATTTAAGCGTACAATTATTATACCAAGTCCACCGATTACCAGCAGATAATTTTTTATATTTTAATTTTTCTTCTCTATTGTCTCATATTACCAAAATGGCCGCTATGATATGATTTTACATTTAAACAGGTGATCAATGAGACAGTTTTTTAAACCCACATCATACTTAAACGTGTGCATATGAAATCATTATTTGTCTGTTAACATTTTCTCTCAATCGCTTGCTTCTGATCATCATTTTGACAGGCGAGTGGGAAGGGTGAAGTTTAAGGAAACAGATCATTATTGCATATCGGAGAATGTTGCTTACTTTCCATCCGAGTCGATTTACGACGATGCGCGTCGGGCAGTGCGTATGCGTTCTCCTGTTTGGTGTGAAAACACGAGTCGGAATTAATGTACACACCCTCGGTGGACCGCCTGTGGGAAAAAGTAGCTGGCACGGATCGTATCATCCTCGGCCTGTCAAGTGTTAAGCGCAAACATCAAGATATTCTTTCTGGTTCAGTGCCTTCCGCTCCGGCAAACCTTCTTGGTCGGAAACCTTTCAAATCGAACAGTTCTCGAGCCACTTCCGATCAATTTCGAGCAGTTTCCCAGCTGAGCCCGATATTGACTCATGAAAAAATATCAATTCTCAAGTATGGATTCTGAGGTCAATGTTATTTCCGTATTCATTTTTTGTTTGCGGACGAAGAAAAAAAAGTTCAATGGCTTTTCAGATATTTTCGTCCGACTTCGATCGGTTTTGAAACGACAGTTCGTAATATTTGATAGTTGGTCGCAATGGTCAATTTTGTGAATTTTGAAAACTTGTCGCCCGCTTGTCAAGAACAATCAACGCGCAGGTAGTCAGGAGAAGCTGAAAACTGCCCTGACAGGGTGGGAGGACTGTCAGAGAAGCGAGGACAATATGAAATCAAACAGCATCTCTATGTAACGCCCATCTGCCGTTTTGTTCGGCCTTTCCATTTGCTTTCTGCTGTCGTGCTTTGCGACGGAAAATTGGGGGGCGACTAACCGGAAGCAAGTGCACATTCACTTTTGACCAATTCGCCAGTCTCTGAAAGGCCGGAAGTCCGCTCAAAGCAACGCGAAAATTCATCGTCGCGCTCTCGAAAGTTGAAGCTAAACGATCCATACAACTTTTCGCGCCATTGTTCGACCATTCGATCGTCTTTCACTTCTTCGAATAGTATTAAGTGTCCGTCAGTCTCTCCAAGTTCAGACGTCTGAATCAGCAAAAGTACTTCCGAATATTATTTCCAATAAGTCGAAAATATCCTATTTACTACTTTGATTGTCACTCTTCAAAATAATCCGACTTTCTCAACTCTTACAAGTTATGCCAAAGAATAGACAAGTACACGATCAAAACTACACACACACCAGCGCTCTTTAAAGTTCTAACGGACAGACCCAAGCAGCGTTAAAGTCGAACACATCATAATTACATCTCCAAAGTGCACGCCGAGCTTTACATCGCCCGGTCGAACAATCCGTTCGCTACATCGTTTCAACTTCTCGAAAACTGCAAGTTCGCAATTCGCCATGAATGTACAGAGTGGCCAAGATAAAAGAGGCCCGGAGACGTACTGTACGTGCTATTTGTGCGTTCAGTTGTGTTCAGTGTTGCGTTGTCAGTTGTTAATGGTGATTGTGAATAGAGTTCTCCATAATGGCCTTTACAATCGAACAAAGAGTATTTATTATCACCCAAAGAACGTATATTTTCCAAAGATTTATGGCCTCCCAGACCGCTTGATCTGTCTACTTGCGATGAGCTGTCAAAAGTTTTTGAATACGTATTCTGAACTATTGAATGTTCAATGTGTTGTTTTTCATAATATTCTGTATTTGCTACTTTTAAATAAAAATTACAAGGTGCAGTGGAGTAAATCTGTACACGGGGTAAATCCGCACTAGGCCCTTATTTATTCGAATATACGTTGCATTGTACCAACTGTAAGGTAGAAATCTTCGTTTGGTTAGTATTCAATGGTTTGGATAGTATTCAACATAGGCATGTATTCTGTGATTCCCCCGTTTAACATGTTTGACAAAGTTCGTATTACTAATAATAATTCCGCTTTTACCCCATAATACAAAGATATACAATTGAATCAATTTTAAACAGGTTGGCCGGTTTTGCCCCACTTCCGGGACAACCTCGCCCTAGCAGCACTATTTTTAATTTATTAAGAAAATCATAAGTTTCAGAAGATATTTTTAATTCAAATTAACGCATCTTAAAGAATAAACCATGCACTAAATAAAAACGCTAAGATTATTAGGTTTTAGTGGAATAGATAGAAAATACATAAGTTTAAAGTTAACTGTACAATTCCTGGGTCGGCTTTACCCCACTCCACCTTAGTATATATTAGTAATTTACTTTTCTGTAGGTATTTGTCCTACTGTATTGATACCGGGCCTCTTTTTATCTCGGCCACTCTGTAGCTTCGAAATTCGAAGCTGCTATCCGAAGCTTTGGCCGCGTTCTGGTCGTCGGTCCGTCTCAAAGGATTCGTCGACCGTCTCGGCGGACTCGATTGTAACGCGAGGGGTCAGAAGTCAGGGCGGAGTCGACTAGCGATTGCAACGGCACCGTTGCAGAAACTGCATTATGCAGTCGCCTAAGCGAGAGCGCAACGTGAGTCGGTGTTTACTCGAAGGAAGTGTAGCTCGATTAGCTACCATCCCCACGGCCTCTCTCTCGCTGGTGGTCTGTCGTATGTATGTACGCCTCACCTGAAGCCACCCCTACGTGCACGGCTACGTACGCACTGCCCCTAAGCGAATACCGGGTGCCCGCTGAAACAGTGCTCATTTAAAAACTCGCCCCGAGTCTGCCATTTATCTCCCGAGGCCGGGAAACATTTTCCGACGATTCCTGACGCGCCATCACTGCAGGTTTATCTTTCGTCCAGGAGCTTTATTATTTTTCACACTGAAGCTGTGCTGAATCAAGGTCTTACATTTTAAATCGGGACTTAAGCATTTTCGAATCACAATCGTTAGTGTTAGGAAAAGTTTTGCAGTCGCTTCGTTCAATCTGTGCAAGTATCCGCTCTGGGGCGTTTTTCTGCTCGGTTTACGCTGGAATGTCAAGTTTTTGAACTTCGATGAGCTCGGGAGGTGATCGAAAGTGTAAAGCGATTCGAAGAATGCACATTGTTCACCCAGTAGGTGCCACCCCGTGCGCCGTGTTCCACGTACGTCGAGAGTTTACGTAGGCTGTATATGGCGTGAATATCTATAACGGGCAGATACCCATCGATGGGAGTGGCCCCCGATGAGGAGCGACTGCAAAGGAGAGGAGGACAGGATCTAATTAAATCGCGGCACACGCAGAAGGGATAGTGCCGCCTCGCACAGGGAAGAACCTGCGGGTAAATTGATTTCCGCTCGATGCGAGATAGGGTTACAAGGACCGGCGGATATACCTTGACGTTTCATAATCGCCGTCGGAGCAGCTACCGGCGTCTATCGTTACAACCGTTCCGCGTATCTCTGAACCTCCTGTTCCGATCTCGTTCCGTTTCCCGCTTACAAGCCTACGCCGACGCTCATTTTCCGTCGGAACGCGAAGTCAAACGCAAAGTTGCATCGTACAATTCTACCGAGTCGTGGAAGAGGTCACAGTTCTGTCCGATGTAATTTCCGATTTTAAGCGAATTTACGTTTGTAAGTGGGAGAAGTTCTCGTGTACAGGCGTGTTCGTTCGGTAGTGTACTGAAACTATCGTGGAGGCTTCTGCGAAGTTCGTGTAAAAATGGGGTGTATTATGTCGTGAGACAGTTTGTAGTTTTGTTCTATCCTAGTTGGCGTTATATTATTCATGCGGTTTCCGCATAAACATTTTTCTGGAAATTGTATGTACGAAACCGCGAAGCGGTGTTCTATATTGTTGTATTGAACGTATCTTTATGATAAATTTCTTCTTTATACTTAATATTATCCCTGTTCATCTTACCCTACACATGATAATTCTTCAAAAATCGTATATCCCGCGTCAGAAAACAGCTCTCAATTACATTTTATTAACCATATCCTCATATTTACTGTGAACATATTTTTTTTGGTAAAAAAAAATATCGAAGAAAATAAAAGAACATTTATTGCAGAAATAGTAGCATACAATAAACACGCATGACAATTTTATAAAAATATAATTTATTAACATAAAAATTTAATAACATTAATTTTGATACTTTGAGAGAGAATTAATTTTTAATAGCGCAATAAAGGACGTACGGTCACCGTACTCGCATAGCGACTGCGCCTACTTTCCATCCAGCGTCAAGCCCCTGCTTACACACCCCGCGGCAAAAAGCTCGCCAACTACTTTCCAAGTACATTTCAATCACGTCATTAACCACCCTCCCCTATCCGCCTTCAATACTTTCCGCAACCCGTCAGCCTCTCCTCCTCCTGCCGAGCACATGGGCGGTTACATCTTACATGCGTTATCGATTTTGCGCACTGCGCAGGCAATCGCCAAGGAGCGGGATGCGCAATATCGAATCGCCGTACAATGATAGTCGCAAATCAATTAGCCGACGTCTCTAGTTTCATGGCGAAATTCTCCCGGCGAGATGAGCGTCGGCCCGCGACCGATATTGATAGCGAGCGTGTGCGTCTGTTCGGTTGGCAACTATAACATTGCAGATCTTAAATGAGAAGGAAAGTTCATAATTTTCACTTGATAATATAACCTTACTCAATTAGACGTTCTCCGTTTTTGTCCGACGACCGTTTGCCATCTTTGAGGCAGTGTCATAATTCCATGTTTATAAAACATTTTATTTTTGCTAGAAAAAAACGTGAATTAAATGAGATCTTAATTTCCCAAGGTGGCGGTTAACAGTTGATTCAGAGGTGTTCAACCTTTTTGCTATACCTCTTGTTGATTGGCGTGAACTTTGCTCCAATATTGCCTTTAAAAGGCTTTCGTCAAAATCGGAAGAACATTCCCCGCTCTCCGTTCATTTAACCCCTTAACGTACACGCTCGAGTTTATTCGAGCGCGCTAAACAGGCCAAACTGTGCACACTCGAGATCATTTGAGCGGCGTTGTATCCGATGCTGCTATAATTTTTCACACTCGAATATAATCGAGAATTAAAAATAAGAATGTGATAGCTAAAAAAAAAATGTATTGGTACTTATTTACATAGGATTGTAATCTATAACACATTATTATTAATTAAAAGAAACCGTGCGTTAAGGGGTTAATCGGAAGTTACTTATGACTCGACCTAATAGTTGCCGACCCAATGGACATGAGCGACTGCGCTCACGTGCGCGCGCGCGCGCGCGCGCGCGCCATCGGGTGAGTGTGTCTACTATATGCGCTGTACATGTATCACTATACTAGGCGCGTACGTAGAACGTTGTAGAGCATGCGTCTGCCGGCGACAAGGCCGATTTAATGAACGTGTTGACCGTAACCGTCGCGCTAGGCGACGTTTCATCTTGCCATCGTTCGCGTCCGTCGCTTCTGTCGCCAACGTCGATTACGAATGCAAGGGGGTCACTCGTGGCATTTGCCGTCTGCGCACCTGCGAGCCGTCGGGCGCAAAAATTTTTCCTCGACAGGCTATGCGAACTTTTCCGTCGAGTCTGCATTCGACGGATTTCGAACGACAATTATGTGCATTTCCGGATCGCTCGCGAGATGCATGTATAGTCGCTGGGAGAGGGTTTGGGAGGATTTAAGAACGAAGCTGATTGGTTGGAGTGAGTTTTTTTAACAAGGGATCGTCTCATCTTTTGATCGGGATGGATTACCCATGCACGTGTTTTTTTTTATTTATCGAACTGGAGAATTAATGCTTGGAAAGAGTGGCTTGCTCATTGGTGACTGTTGTGTTCCTGTGGATTTGGGTGTAATTGGGCGGTACTCTGATGAGTAACTGACTGTGTGTATTAAAATTTAGGTAAGATGAAAATTGAAAATCGGAGGTCGGTGGAAGCTTCTATTTGCTTCGGTTTTAAACGTTTGTAGGTAACGTTTCCGTATATTTCGGTAGATAACGCGCACATTATCTACACAAAAAAGTTACAATTTGATAAAATAAGAACCTGCGCATTATACATTAGAAAGCGACATGAAGGAAGTCAAGTTCAATAATAAAACTATGGTGGCGTTATCTATACAAAAAAAGAATGCCCAAAGCATAGAACTGCGCGTAATACAATAGGTGCGTGTTGTGTATCGAAAAATACGATACTCTTTACAGAAAAATTGAGCATTCACGCAGCGAACATAATAGTTCCCAAATTTGCCCACACATAATTCATTGAAAAATATTCGTTGCCGTTCGAAAGAGACCGAGGCATATATGCCAAAATACCGAAAAAATTGGTTCAATCGTTCGTTTCATTGCATGAGCAACGTACGTTCAAACAAACAATCAATTCAGGTCCAACGAATTTTCCACTTAGACTACTTTCGCAATAGCCGACGTGTGTCGTAAATTTGCGTTGACAATCGGGGCGCGAAACTGGAGTGGGGAGGTAGGTGATGTACAGGGGGAGGGGCGGGGGGGGGGGGCTGTCCCCCTGATAATTCGACAGCGATTTTTCATCGAGCCATCCGACGCGAGCAGACGCGTCTTAATAAATGTGTCGTCGGCCGTTATTTATGGTAATTGTGAGTAACGAGGCGTCGAACGTGGATTTCTGTTACGTGGCCGCGACCGTGGATATCCATCAAATCGGGCCCGTACCAGCGTGCAGCCCGTTAACGAGTCGCATTACACGAAACTGCGCATCTGAAAAAACGTAGAATGGCAGACCGTCGAGGCCTGCCAGCGAAGGTGCGTCGTAACGAACTTATTATTGTTTTAGCAGGCCTCGTTCCGAGACCGTCGAGATATTCTGTTCCTCAAAGTCAGTAGATAAGGAGTGGGGTAAAACCGACCTGGAAATTGTAAACTTTAAACTGATGTATTTTCTATCTATTCCACTAAAACCTGATGATCTTAGTGTTTTTATTTAGCGCATGGTTTATTCTTTAAGTTGCGTTAATCTTGATTAAAAATGTCTTCTGAAACTTATGATTTTCTTAATAAATCAAAAACAGTGCTGCTAGGGCGGACTTGCCTCGGAACTGGGGCAAAACCGCCCAACCTGTTTAAAAATGATCGAATCTTATATCCTTATATTATGGAGCGAAAGCGGAATTATTATTAGTAATACGAATTTTGTCGAAAGAGTTAAATGGGGGAATCACAGAATACATGGCGGCCACCTATGTTGAATACTATCCAAACCATTGAATACTAACCAAAGGAAGATTTCTACCTTACAGTTGGCTACAATGCAACGTACATTCGGATAATAATTTACCCTACTGCATCTTACATCAGTTCAGTCAGTAGTCGTGGTTGTATAGTACAAATAATCCGTTATTACATTTCAGTGCATTGTATAATTTGACAGCGCGGTGAAAAGTTAGACTCTAGGTAAAATAATATCAGAGATAAAAATATGAAAAATGACATGTTGTTATACCGAATATAGTCTAAAGCAACAATTTGCATGTAGAAGTTCACATCAGCATAAGGTTGCTACAGAATGCACATGTATCGCGTTAATCCCCTAAAACATTTACATCGTCACTCAGATAACATCTGACCCTGCAGCCAATGTATTAATCTTTCAATATCGCCCTCATCGTGCCCTGGACACCCCGAAGAAGCCGCTGAGGCCTGCCAGCAAGGTGCGCCGTAACGAACATATTATTGTTTTAGCAGGCCTCGTCGCGAGACCGTCGAGATATTCTGTTCCACGACATTGTCCTTTATCCACCTTTTTTGTACGTCTCCACCATTCGCGCCAATCGCACTTCGCTGTTTTTCCAATCGAGAGCCGGGTAGTACTTACGCTCGTTACGCGTATGTATTCGTGTCTATCGACACTCTTCAGGCGTCTGATCCGTGACAATAGGACAGTCGTACTCTGTAATTGCCACGAGGTTGTCGAGGCATGTCACGCTGTATTCTAATGGTTCACAGTTTTCCGTACCTCTCCTCGCTACGGATCGCACTTAGAGCCGGGTTCAATACTTACGTCTTATGCGTTACCTGTGAAATTGCTATACGGTATACTCTTTACGATTATTTGATATACGTATAATGGGTCTAATATTTACGTCTTTTGCGTACCTGTGAAATTCTATATGGTATATTCTTTACGATTGTTTGATATACGTATAATCGGTCCAATATTTACGTCTTTTGCGTACCAGTAAACTTCTATACGGTATATTCTTTACGATTTTTTGATATACTTATAATTGATCCAATACTTAGGTACGTCTTATGCGTATCCGTAAAGTTCTATATGGTATGTTCTTCACGCTTCTTTGATATAGCTCTAATGGGATGGATATTTGCGTCTTATGCATATCTGCGAATTTCTATACGGTATGTTCTTTACGATCCTTTAATACCTATATCTATAATGGGTCTTATATTTACGTCTTATGCATACCTGTAAAGTTCTATATAATACGTTCTTTTTACATAATTTTACATAATACGTTCTTTACGATTCTTTCTTATACTCTCGAATAATACGTCTCAGGACGAAACGATACAATTTTTACGGATTCTCTGATCTTCTATTCCCCTCTTTCAAGCCTTCATTGACCGAATCGGCCGAAAGGCACGTTTGCACAGTACTCTCGAACACCGACAGACAGTAACAAAACTGCTTGCCAAGATATTCCACACTTCTTCACACTTCTCCTCCTCCCGAACTTTTTTGATCCAGGCAAGGTCAATAAGCCTACGATAAGGTCTCAGTCCGTGTTCCGGTTATCGATAACACGCCCAACGTCCGATCAATGACAATAGGCAAGCTGCACTCTGTAATTGTCGCAGCATTGAACACACTCTGCGCACCTGCGGCGCTCTCTTATTCGCGCAGCGAAAATTTATGCGTCCGGCCTCGCGTGCGTCGTATTGCATCGACCCTTTTTGCGTTACATTTTCCATTACAGCGCCGGGGGGTCGTAAGAGGCTGAGCGCTTCGTGCCCGACGCTTTCGATCGATGGCGAGCATTATCGATTGGCCGTTCGGACCGGAAGCGGCGAGCTGGCCCGAAATTCATAACATAATAATCATAAACATCATTCCGCTCTGGCAATCCGTCTCTGTCTGGGAATCGTCATAATACTTGCAAATTCGCAGATTTCGGCGGGAAGTGACACGCGCTGGTAAAACGTGTCAGGCGGTAAATTTTGGCCGGTCGTTCCGAAACTTCGTCGGAGGATTAATGTCCTTTTAAACGATTGGAATGGCGGTTACTTGACACGAGATCGCTGACAAATGCGGTCAAATGTAATTTCATACGTTTCTTATCTATTTTTCGATTCTTTTCTCCTTTATTCTCGTGTGCACGCCAGCGGTTCTTGACGCTGTTGGGATAGCAAAAGGTATTTTTAACGGTCTTCTGGGTGGTATGATGAGCGGTAGCTGCTTGTAGAGGCTGCTGGTCGTCGGTTAAATTTACAGACAGCCGCTTGTTCCTTCGGACTTCAAACGTGACGGGAGATTTGTGGCCGAACTTGGCATCGGGTGTGAGTCTTCCACGGGGGAGGTCCTCTTCGGGGTGTCCAGGGCGGGATGAGGGCGATATTGAAAGATTAATACATTGGCTGCAGGGTCAGATGTTGTGTAAGTGACGATGTAAATGTTTTACAGGGTTAATATGAAACATGTGCATTCTGTAGCAACGTTATGCTGACGTGAACTACATGCAAATTGTTGCCTTAGATAATATTGGATATAAAAACTTTTCTTCTATTATATAATATTGGATATAAACAATTTTTCATCTTTTTATCTTTGATATTAGGTATTTTACCTAGAGTCAAACTTTTTACCGCGCTGTCAAATTATACAATGGACTGACATCTAATAACAATGATTTATACTATACAACCACGACTATTGAATGAATTAATGTGTCCTCTGACTTTTTAACAGTAATTCTATTTCATGTTTAATCTACGAGACCTTAGTATAATACTCTTTGCCAATTTTACGAATTTTTGAACAATTTTACTCAACAGCGAACGTAGGACAGACGACACGAACATGCATGAAACAATCTGACAGTGACAGTTTCAGGCAAGAGGAACGAAAACCAACCTGGCACTACGATCAGTGTTTAAAATCTAACATCAAACGCGGCGGGCAGAGTGTTAATGGATTTCGACTCGTTTAAAATTTTCCTTTGCCCGCCTCGTTAACGTTGCGTGTAACTTGGCGCGATTTTTTCCCTGATGGATAGAGTGTGTGTCACCTCTTGTAGGGAGAGCCCCGGTAGTTGAGATGCAAATGAGGACAGGCGTTAGATTGTCACGTTGGGGTGAGCAGGGGTTGCAGGGGAGGGGGGTGGGGGGTGAAAAAAAAATGGGAAAGGATAGTAACGAACCGAGAAGTTCGCGCTCCACGCCCGCGCCGAATTCGTTTACGGACGCCGAACGGGGTGGGAGGAATTTTTTTTTTTGTCGTCTCTGATCAAAATACGGAATTTGAAATCCCCTTCCCTTTGCCGGACCCTCTGCTCGAAAATTGGACACCTGTCGTTGCGACGGGAATGGTAATTCTTGGGGTAAACTTGTTTTACGGATACTGCGAACGAATTAAGGCTATATTCGATTTGGCGCATCGGTTAAATATTGCAAAAATGGTTCAAGTGCGCAATTCATCCGTTTGCACACAGTTATGTGGACTGACAGGTATATGTAAGTCTGGCTTAAAAGGAATACAAAAAGGATTTAAGATATAGTTAATTGTAGTATGTAGGTATAGTTAATTGTGTATTCAATTGTGACATCAATTACTATGATCCATTGGCTTTGCCAATTGGGTTTTGAAATGGTATAGGTACACAATTAAGCATGTGCACGATCAATCAAATCCTTCTGAGTGATATAGCGTCTATTTGGATATTTGAACTTATGTAATTCTGTAATCTAGAGCACACACCGTGCGCCAACGTGGGAATAAGGTAAATCAACGTTTTTTCGAGACATTCGATGCCTCGCGTATGTGGATTCAATTCGGAAGAGTTGGCCGAATTGAGGTCTGCGGGCCGTAAATCCGATATTCGAGTCGAAAGCTTACGGCGAAACACGGGTGTATCTGTCGCTCTATATATCATATTGCCAGATTTATTGTTGCGCCCACAAGCGTTAGGCGAGACCGGGAACCGTGAAGATAACGTGACACGCTAAACGTCTGCTTTTCGGCGATACGTTACACACGTATTCGTCCGCTTTGTCCATATTAGCCACATTTCGCCCATTACATATGTTAATCCGAGTGCAAAAGATTAGGGACAACTACGGTAATACGGCGGGCATGCGCGCGCGACCACAAATCTTGGACGCGAAATTTACGTAATTTGACTTACGACTCGCGTCTGACATCTAAAACGGAATGTCTGATGTAAATTCTAGCCTCTCTCCTTATCTGCCTCGTAAACCATAACATATAGCGCGCCCCGAGAAATATAACATTGCGTCATCTCGGACACTGTATCAATCTCTCGCTTCTAATCAAACTGAACGAGTCAACTCGCTCAGTGCCAATATTTCTCTCTGTCTCGCCGAATCTAGACTCGTATTGAAGTCACGCTTCGCCGATTTTCTTCCGCGCAATTAAATTTCAAATCACGGAATCACTCCGTTCGCACTCATATGTCCGTCAGAGTAAACGGTGTACGCTCGTAAATTCATCACTTGAACCGTTTATTTTGAAATTAGTGTCCATTAAAAAAAAAAAGTTAAATATCACGTAAAACGTGAATTTTTTTACGTTAAAAACGAAAAAAACGTTAAATGTTTAACGTGGCGTAAACGATTTATTTACGTGATATTTAGAAAAAAAAGAGATATAAGTTATGATTAACGTGTAAACGGTTTATTTAGGTGATATTTAATCGTTCTTTAAATGGACTTACACTACTTTCAAAATAAACGGTCCAATTTATCGTTGATTCGTGTTCGGCCCCCGACGCAAACTGTTCTTTCGCACTCTGAACAAAAATTCGCCCTGTAAGCAGAAGTTGGAACACGATACGCGCACGGTACGTTTTCCCCCCTGAAATCTCATATTTTGACGTAACACGGTTCCCCGTCGCAGTCCCTTAGATTAGCCGCGCGTTCCGCAGCGCCAGCTGTACGATATGTGCCGCGCACGTACGATAAGGCAGGCCGGGAAGTGGGCTACCCGGAAGGCGATGATAGTAAAGAACGTAGAAGAGCCACGTAGAAGGTCGTGGGGTTCGAGGGGTTTCGAGGAAAGAACATGGCGTAAATCCGCGAACGAAACGACCCCCGAGCAGACCAAAAAGGGCCCGCGGTACTTGCGTATATATACCGCGTGCGTACTTTTTGCCCAAGGTCACCGCAGGAAACGCTTCCTCCTTCCCGGCGCCGACGCGGGGTTGACTATGAAAATAGAATTTACGACTTTGGCAGCTGGCCAGAAAATCGAGATCCGCCCAACGTGTCCAGCGTTCGTCTAGGCGACCATTTGCGAGATCGAACTCACGCATGGAATCACGCTAACGTTCCGCGGGATAAATGATGGGATCGGTTAAGAATCGTACGGCGGTCGCAATAAAATATTCCGCGGAATGAATGATACGATAAAGAGCGTCGGGCAAGAAGCCGGGCGTAAATTCGGTCGCTGGCGTGTCAGCTTGATGTATGAGAGCAGGAAGGGGGTGGCAGGGGGTGAGAGTGCAGGGGTGGGCGATGGCGAAGGAGTGATGGAAGACGTCCGGAATTTGTATTAAACATCCGAGGGTGGGGGTGGGGGGTGAGTCTTGCATCTGGGATGTCAACTGTGCCGGAAGCGAGGACCAAATCTTGCGCGAGGGTCGACGCAGCCTTTTTCAGTCCGATCGTCGAGCCCGTTTTTGCCCCCACGATCCTCGCGCGAGGATCCGGGGAAAGTGACGTCGGGCCCTGAAGAGGGTCAAGGACACGGGCGAGGAACGTTTAAGAGGATAGACCGGAGACTCGAGTCGCGTAATTCCTGAAAACTGAGGATGGAATTGTCCGATGATTGAAGCGCGGATTCGAGCGGGGTTCTTAGGTTAATTATAAAATGGCGGGGAAAAAATAGCGGATGTTTAACGGTTTTTGCCAGTAGATTCTTCTGTCATGCGTAATTTAAGGTTTGCGTAGCTTTCTAGGCTTGCGTGATGATGGCTGATGCCGCGTTAATTACGGCTCGTGCCTGCCAGTAAAACAGGGTGGGAGGGGGTGGGTGTACGACGTTTTGACGGTGAGGGATTATTAGGGTTTACGGGGTTGTCATGAGCGGGGGGAGGAGCAAGAAATTTGCCCAAATCTTTTCCGAGTTTCCTCCTGTTTTCTCGTAAGTCTCAGGGTTTACGCCTGGTTAAATTTTCGGATTATCAGGTTTTGCGTAATATTACGCTAATTCATACTTGAGTTTCAATTTATTATGTCGATGAAAGAAACTAATTTTTGAACAACAGTAG
Organism: Anoplius nigerrimus; assembly: GCA_914767735.1. Classification (NCBI taxonomy): domain Eukaryota; kingdom Metazoa; phylum Arthropoda; class Insecta; order Hymenoptera; family Pompilidae; genus Anoplius; species Anoplius nigerrimus. The sequence goes on from OU612086.1 coordinate 3,019,535, forward strand.
GAAGGAACAAAAGGAATTAACGTGTGTCAGACTTTTAGGTGTTTTTAATTTCTGTCACTATGTCACTTAATTTTTCAATATAAACCGATACGGTAGATTGATATCTTTATTGCCAAAATACACGGTTCTATATTTGCATCTGTTAATACTGTACAATATCTGAATTTTTACGACAGTCATTTCATCGGTGTTGATATTCCGTTAATTCACGCTTAAAATATACCGAACTCGGGGAACCAATGACACTATCAGCGATCGGAATTTCAAACTTCTCGCGAAAGGCGCGAAGGATGGGTGTCAAGAGTTAATGCGTTGTCTTTGCGCAACGTTCGGTGTAACGGGACATTAATCAAGGTGTCGGGGAAATATTAATAGTGATGTGTGCCACGTACGCCTCCGGAGTTTTACTCCGCGACAGATCATTAAAGTTGCCTGTCAATTTGACACCGACGCCCGACGTCCGGCTAGATAGCTTTCCCAGCGAGATGCGAACAAATTAACCGGAACGATCGCTAACATATACGACGTTTAACGACGCACAGAAATAGTCGGCCCTATTACATGTGTTATTTAAACGTTGCCCTCGCGAGAACCGACGACGACGTCGTTTGCTTCAGGATATTTTAAAATCCGGGAAGGGAAGAGCCATCGGCGGACGCGATGGAAATCGATCACCGCAGAATGGACCGTTTTAAAAGGTTAAATTAAGAATCCTGGAGAGAAGGAACGTTAATCTTTTCTCGCCGAACGAGGATCGTCAAAGGTTGAATGCAAAACTTACTCCCGTACACGTCATGCATGTATCGAAAAGTCAATCAAAGCGGTAAGAATAGTGGTACAAGTATTACTGGAGGGGACTATATGTGTCAATGTATAAATACTGGGATACAGGACGCGAAAATCTATATATAATGTACAATTTTTTTTTTATTACAAAAACAAAATACATATTTATATTATACTTAGGGAGATTGATATTTTTTAAAAATTTATTTTCTTGTTCTTTCAAATCATAATATGTAAAATTAAATTTATTAATAGCTTCAATTATTTTAATTTTTTGATTTACAGTTAAAATCGTAGAATTGTAGTAGACATATGTAAACCACTGACCAAATTCGCCAAATCCCAATATTATACATTCCACGGTCAATAACCGGTTGTTGCAACCTCATTTCACATAAATACGTAAATGCTCAGAAAATGTATGAAAAGCAGGAACAGGCTATATTTGCGTTACGGACGCTTTCAATTTCGAAGCTTCAAGTTCACCGCCGATAGCAACATATTTATCAACTCGCCAGAGTGCGTGGAGCGAGATAACGAAACAGACAGCGAATCCGGCATCCAGGCGTGTCATTCGCTGTAACTCAGCTCGCTGTTGGCAGCTTGCCGAGACCGTGGCTCTTAAAGAAGCGTCGGTATAGAGCGGGGCAAAAAAAGAGGGCAAGTCGCGAAGGACGTGGACGGAAAAATACCCGGCGACCGGAAGCTGTAAATAATCGGCGACCGATGAACAGCGAAGCTCTCAGACGGCGTTGTTCCGCTTGTAAATAAAAGCGGGAACGAGCGGAATGGAGCGGGAACGAGCGGAAAGACGAAGACACTCTCGAAGGCCGAGACAGAGAGTCATTCACGGATTGCGAGACGTCTTACAGCGAACATCAAAGTTTAAGATGCATCTTCAGATTTTGACGTCAGTTATGACGATGTCTGAATTGAACATTACAGAAATAGTCTGGCAATTAGGCGTGTGCAGATTCGTCTGAGTTATATAGCGTATGCAAGTAACCCTCCTATAACACGCTAGAAAACGCCGTGTTGTGTGAGACCCAGAGTTAATACGAAAAGGGGGTTACGTTGCGAAATCTTATAAAAAATAGACTTGTTGTGCTATATTCATATAAGTAACTTAATTTTTAATGAAAATATAAGTGTATGTATAACGCAAAACTAAGAAAAAAAACAAAAATATTAGCCCTGACTGTTGCTTCATTTGAATTAAGACTTTTTGCAATATGAGATACCTTTTCTCTTTTTAAAAGACGATCCAAGACATATATTTACTGCTAAAGAAATAAATATCTACGTAAACATTATTTTTTTATCTTTAAGCAAACATAGCTTGGGACAGAAACTTGACTTTCCATAAATGAGTCTTAAAGGTGAAATTAAGCCTTAAACATATCGTGGCTCGACGCAGACTGTTGAAGTACAATGTCCTACTAAGGTTTTCGAATTTTTCTTGTCGTATTAGAGGAAAACCGTGTTATAGGATGCCGTGTTGTAGGAGGCTTTCCACAATTTATGAATAGTGTTACAGGATATCGTGTTATAGGAGGGCTACCTGTATTTGTATTCTCAGAGAGTCGTTCGTGCATTAGCCTGAGAACCGGCGTTTGAGAATGTTGTATAAGACAAATTTTGTGCCGACAGAGTCCGCCTTCGCTCTGTCGGATCATCCTGCTGGAAGCTTCGTGTAAATAACGGCCGATGCCAAGGCTCGCCGAATTTGTGAATCGTAAATAACGGATGCGGACGCAAGCGAGGAGATTAAATGCCTACTTTGTGGATTTTCCCAGTTTACTCGAGCACTTGAATTCACTATGGCGTTTGTGACGCGTCCGAAGTGGGAGATAATTCGCTCATTGTGCTCCAGTGTGTACGTAGACTGTTCAAAGGCTTTGGATGAATGAGACCTGAACAGCGTTTGGCGAGAAGTGGATAGATTTCATGTTCATTGACATGTTTTAAAACGGGAGATTATTTGGGAATTTACAACCTCTCTGTATGTATGCTACAGAGAGCATAGTAAGTATTACGTGAAACTAGAAAGAAAATATAGACTTGTTAGTGATGGTAACCAGAGCGCAAGTAGTAAAAAGTGAAATGTGGTCAGCCAACGAACGTTTCACCCCATTTTCGAACAGGAAACCCACACAAGAGATTAAATGTCTACTTTATAGCCTTCCGCAGCTTGTTCCTACACACTACCTTAACTCTGCTAAAAGTTCGTCAGATATTTTCCCAATATACTATCCTCTCCACTGTCAAGAACCTATGAACGATTAAAGGACATCAAACTGAATCCAATTTCGAAACTGGCAGCGACGCTGGTCAGAGCGCAAGTGGTAAAAACTGCAATATGGTCAGCCGCCGAAGGTTTCCCGTCGATTGCCGGGAACAATGACAACGTCGTTCACTCAAACTCCGCTTTTCCTCCCAGACTCTCCTCGAATCACTTCCCGTTCTTCCCTTCATACAGAATACTGCTCTCTCTTTTTTTTTGTAATATTCCCTCCATTGACAATCGGGACGCTCCTCACACCTGGCTGTCGGCCATTGAAGTCCGCAGTGTTGTTTCAGTCTCCACCCCCTCCCCCTTCGTCCGACATCACGTACTCGGTGTTCGAAAAATAAAATTACATCGTGCCAACGTCCTGAAATGTATTCCTCGAATGAGAGCAACCAGGCTCACACTTTTGACAGTCAATTCTCGCCGCGAGGAATGGACGAGCGGACGAGCGTCCCTTCACGGTTTTTGAGGACACAAAAGCCGGCGTCGCCGGCGAACCTACGCGTGGCGTCGTCGTCGGTTCGTCGGCACGCGGCCGGCGTCGGTGAATGGTAAATTGGTATTGGAAAGTTGCGGTCAGTGGTTAATCTGCCACGGGGTTGGCAGCGGGCCAGACAATGCGCGGGGTGGAGAGGGACGGGGAGGAGGACGGGGAGGGGGAGGGGGATGGGGTGAGGCCGCAAATCCGGGCAGCGGAATGCTGCTGAAATCAAAAGGGCCGTCCTCGAGAAAATTGACAATGGCCGCGTTAACGTTTTATTGTCGAGTGCGGCTGACGTGCGTTACGCGCGCTTACGCTCGCGTCCTGTCTTTTGTTTCATGCTGGCTCCTGATGAATTGAGCGTGCTTTCTTGCGTCGGTGGACATTCTTGCTTCCAGGCATTCATTTGATCCTGTGATGGATTGATGGGAGCGTGGCGGATGTTGTAAGGTTTCGTTTGTACGTTCGATTGACTCTTTGTTCGGTGCTAATGAAAGATTTCTGTCGAACTGTTCGGAGGTACCTGAAGTCAATCGTGTAGGCAGTATATGCTTCCATTGTCACGTTGGGTAAAATAAGGTTGCAATACTCGATTATTGACAGTGGTTGATGTATGATATTGAGTTTTTGGCGAATTCGGTTTAGTGGTTTACTTGTAACTACTACAATTCAAAGAGAGAGGAACAGAAGAATTGTAAGAGAAATGCATATGCAACCCGAAAGGGACCAGAAATGAACCATACATACATACTACAATACAATGATGTTTAACTGAAAATCAATGGCTTAAAATGCTTCAAGCTATTAATGATATAATTTAACACATAATTTGGAAGAGTTAGAAAAGAATTTAATAAAAAGTACAAACAGAAAATTAATATTTATAAGTCTGTCACGATGATATGTTTTTACTTCAAACACACTCAATGGTCAACTAGAATTTCTGCGAATTAATATTAACACATTAGCTGCCACAATCCCTACTTCGGGGTTGTGGAATTTATATAATTATACCGTTACACAACCTTTTGTGCATATATATAACTTATTCAGACAAAATTTTAAAAACAAAAATTTGGTATTTATGGGTTAATGAATAACAACATGCTCGATTTCGCAATCATGTTCACTCGTCCCAATGCAAATACAATTGTCCGATGCTAAAAGCAGATATTTTATGAAACTCTGTACAATATATCTTCCGCACTAATACGTTACATGACAGGTAGACGAATCAGAGCACTGTACGCAGTTTAGAAATTGACAAGTGGCTTTGTACTGCAAATCCTCTTAAACATATCCACTTAGCACTCCCGCAAATCGATTATCACAATCGCGTAACGAGCCCTTATCGCAAATCCTCGCCAACAACCTAACATAATTCTCCCCGCAAAATGAAGTGGACGCTCGAGTGGACCCGAATTCCGTCCGGAGCGCTGAAGTCTCAAAGTGGAGTGTCAATTTTGCCAGGGTTGAATGGATCGTCCGCGAATTACGTCGGATGGCTCCGACTTGCGAAGCATGCAAAACGTCACGACTCTCCGAATTCTGTCTCCCGTACTCTCGGCGTCCATTTTTTATGACCGAACGAGTATGCGTCCGACCGATCGCGCGGTCAATCCGCTCGGCGAACTTCAATTACCGTTGCGGCCTATCGATTGTCATGTAATTGTCGGAAAAGGTGGACTATCGGGTCGGTTAAAATTGACCGAGTCGATCGAGGGAAAATTTTGCCGTTTATTTCGATACTCGGCGCTCAACTGTAAAGCCAGTCATCGTCAATTTCATGCAAATTCGTCTCTCGCTTCTTCTGCGAGGTAGGCGGCGTTACGTAAGAAAAACGTGCCTGTTGCACTAATTGGAATATCTGCAAGACAACGGCGGTATGCGTGGGTCGTACGTACGTGTGAGGGCGATCCATTGTCGGTCGCACTCTTCGCGCGAGGATGAGCTTGAATATGTATGGTATGCCAGCTACGTATTCTCATACTCTCGAGATAGCGGCTCGTTACGTAGTGTATTTTACATTTGGCTTACGGCAGAGAATTTTTGGCGCCTCGACGCCGTAGCATTGACTTTCAAATCGAATATTCGCCGCACATTTCTTCTTCTTCGTTGGTCGGGTATAAAATCGTCGTCCGGTTCATGCAAATCCATGAGGTCGTCGAGTTTTTAGCGATTTGGGAGTGCAGGGTTTTGGAAGGACGGGAAAACTTTATTGAGGTCGGTTTCTTTTGGCAAAGTTCGGGAATGCAGGAGGTTTTGTGTTATTCGTTATGTTTCGGAAGCACTGGGGAACAATGAAAGGGAATTAAAGTCGACACGATTTTTTTATAATATCTCAGCTGTTGAATGATTAAATCAGTGGATTTAATAAAACAGAAAGAAAGGGAGTCGCAATCATATTTTATTTCTCTCAATTCGTTTTATATATAAAATCAACTAAACATTATCAAATGTTAAATGAAACATATTTTAACCTCTTACATTTTCACTTCCACATTAATCTCTGTAACAAACCAAATCACCCTTAATACAGAAAGTTAAAACTCGCTCAACCGATCCGGCTATCAAATTCACAAACATTCAAGAAGTACGATTAACCTACTTCGAAAACGAACATCTGATTTCATACCGCATATTTCGACAGTTAACTTTCCTTTCTCTTACCTTCGAAACATCGAACGCTTCGCACGTCGAATTTACCCGCAAACTCTTTAGCCCTCCATACACACCCGTTAGCCAAACAGATTTTTGCCATAGTTCGTGATTGCCAGTGGCATATTGTTTCATCGGCAAAGTTCGCGATCAGTTAGCCGGGTCGAGATCCTGCCGGCACCCGATCTTAATAGAATGGAAATTGAATCGATTCGCGGCGCTGGACGAGAACTGATTCTAAGCCAAATGGGAAGTAGTAATGGGACCGCGGAATTGGACACGTAAGTATCGTGGGCCTCGCGATCGTCGGTGGGGGGGAGAAGAAAAGAATTAGACCAGCCTGCCGCGACGTCCTCCCACCCGCCGCTTCGAATCCGAAAAGAAATATCGCCGACGAATGCGCGGAGCTCTCAAAATAAGACTCGAGCGGGAAATTTTTATCTTACGTAAAGGCGGCCGTTCGCTTTGTTTCGTTCGCTGTAAAACGACACCGGCTATTCTCAGCCGGCGAGAATTTGTGGGCAGAACTTTGCGCATCCGAAGCGTTCTCGTGCGAAAGTATTTTGTTACGCCGCAAACCATATTTTTCTATTCATCCTGATTATTTTCTCACTGCAATAGTTCTCCGTCCCTTTGACGCGGTATGCTTTCGTATATTTAGCACTTCTCACCGATCCTTATTGCGTCCTAATCCTCTCACAATGAACCTTAGCTCTCCCTGCGACGCAATAACCCTTACCGATAGGACAGCAGAGTTCATTTGTTGAAGATTCCCACTCCTCACGTACGTTAACAATCCATACTTTTCCCATCTTTCACCACTTCGTTTCTCACCGTCAGTAGATTTTCCCCAAAATACTCAGTCTTTTCCCAGCACCCGTCATCAAAATACACTTCTACACATTTTGCTTGTATCGAATATATGTGCCCATAATTATGAAAGTGGTCTAAGTCAAGATTAAAAAAAAAAAAATTACATTGAATAAATTTAGTGTGAACAAATGTGGTGTGAAATAACTCATAAACTCACTTTTTTTTTTAAATCTTGACTTAGACCACTTTCATAATTATGGGCACATATATTATACCCCAGTGAACCTTCGCATAATATCATTTCCGAAACAGGAAACTGCAAGGGAACGCCCAATAGAAACCTTTGGCGAATTAAGGCGGTAGTCTGGTCTAGAGCGAGATTTTTGGCGTCATTTTTGGGTCGGCATAACTTTAAAACCGTTGAAGTTGTCTTGATGAAATTTTGCATATGTATTTATTGTTCCTTTGACGGATGATGGTATGTGCAAAATTTGAGCTCGATCGGTCAATTAGTTATCGAGATATCCTTGGCGCCGATTCGAAGAACACAGTTCTGAGATAAACGCGTTCAAAGTTTCGATACCGTTTTGCTATCTGAGCGCGCGGCTTACTTATAATATTTATTACTCTGCTAATTTTTGAAATATCAATAAACGCTTTTCACGAGCGTATTAAGAAAGGTCTAAGGAACAACAAAATTAAAAAAAAAAAGTCGATTCTGTCAAATATCTAGAGCAGACTACCGCCTTAAGCGAATTGTGGATGACGAGTCGAGTATTGGCGCGAAGGAGACGCGTTCGCGTGTATGCAGTATCGATAAGTTATAATTGACATAAATCTTCGAGTCAGGACTAGGATGGTGTGGGACAGATGGTAATGGTCTGACGAGTTTCATTGCTTTAAGCTTGTACGTAACCCTGGCTGGAGCCTGCGGCTTTGCCAGCTTGTTCCGGAACTTTTGTTCTACACGTCGCTGGCAGCCGCTATCGTACTTATTCGCCGAGTTATATTTGTCATACGATTTACATCTGCGTAAACTGTACGTTCGCTTCGCGAAGGTAACGAGTGCTCGACGATCAAGGTGCACAATCGCGGAGCGAGATCTATTTCGCTTTGTAGAGAGTCGTGCGAGTCTATCGTTCGTAGTCTATCAGGCGATAAACTTGTTCCGAAGCGAATGGGGTTGCGGGCGTTTTCAATATTGTTGGGGGATGAACCGAGTCATGATCGACTCATTTAAAGGCTATCAGGGGTTGAAAGGCATGAGAATAGCTTCCCTCACGTTTGAATTCGCTGTTTCAGATCTTGAATCGCGGCCAGAAAGTGATCTTCGACATTTCGAGGGCAGACGCTGTTTTCCAACATGGAGGCGCAAACTGAGGTGAGTTTTTCATTTAGAACGCAGAGAAAATCAGACTGAAGTCCATTGTCTGAGATTCTTTGCCTGACTTCCTACGATAGATATACATGTTATTCATGTGGTCGTGTTATATGATTATTGTTATAATATAATTCTCTGCTAACGATTGCGTAATGGTTATTATCTTTAATTTACATTGTTACACTGTGAAACGTTACGATTAATTGTTATACCAATTAAGCAGGTACGTTGTACGGTGCACGTGAGAATTTCATAAAGGACTTGAAGTTAATCCCTGCGGAACGAGTTACCATCGTGCGCTTACCGTAACTACTTAAACAGACACTGCGCGTGGATATGCAATCGTATTTTTCCCTCAAAGGATACACGGTGAGCGCCAGATTACGCGACGTTAATTTAAGGTTCCCGCGTCGATGACACAGGTAACATCAAAGAATCCACCTCGTTACTTTTTACCCTATCTACCGAATCTAAACATTCAGCCTCTATTCCTCCGCAATCAAGCTGCAAGACTTGGCGAATGGGAAATAATTTCGCGGCAAGATTTATCATCGCCCTACTTCTTACTGCTCGCCAATTCCTTTTATCCGCAACTCCTCATTCATGACGTTATTCGTAGCGAACTGGCAGCCATGCATCTTTGATCGGGACACGTGATAAATTTTGCGAGTAACCCCGGAACGCAGGAGGATGGCCGGCGGAGGAGGCATTGATGCTGAAGGGTCGTGAATTATTCGCCTCTCCCATCGGGATAAAGGCGTCAATCGAAGGACTATTTAAAGAGCTCGCTGAGAGACGCCTCGCCGGGGAACTTATTTAACATTTCCATTGACCGACATTCTCGAAACGGTTCCGCCATCGATTCGCTTTTAAGTAATTCAGTAATCCGCTCGTTAATTATCCGCTCCGCGGCCCGCGTCAATTGAATTATTTCGGAACGTAATCGGTTCCGCACGACGAATAATCACTCCTGAATATATTCCAGATCCGCGAAGGTGACGGAAAGTGTGTATATTTAAAACCGTGTCGAGGGAACCCGAAGACACCTACGAGACGCTCGAGTCGTGCGTTTCCACAAATAGTGATTTCAAGGCTTCGAAGAACAGCCCCGTAGCACGAATACTGATACTCATCTGCCTGCGGAAGAATGGTCGAACTTCGCTAACGATGTACCGCAACTTCCGCCGTTAATGACACGTGATCCTTGTCTGTAAAGATATCTGGATACCGATAAGTCGTATTTAACCCATTACCTGCCGTAATAAAAAAAATACAAAAATAAAATTAACTCTACATTTAGAAGTTGGAGTCATTAAATGAAAACAATTTGAAACTGTGTCCCAAAAATGAGACACTGGCGGATAATGGGTTAACATCCAGTGGACACGTAGGTTTTATTATTTCGCTGAGTATTGCTCATCGACGTTCATTTTGTGTTCTAAGGTTCACGTTAGCACCGCTGAATAATTCACAGCTTCATCGTCGATGTGCTTTCTATCATTAACGTGAAACGATCCTCGAGTTTAGATCCCGCAATGTCGTGCCGTACGAAGTTCCGAATAATGGATCCAGTTATTGTAACGCGTTCCGAGATAAACCCTTCGGGGCACTCGACGCTCGACTTCGCCACCCAATATACCGACATGCATTCCTGTCAGGGGAGAAGTAGCCAAATATTGTTGCTCGGCTTATTCCGTCCGTCCCCCCCCCCTGATACATCGGCATCTTTGATCTCGGGAATCCGGCTGGCTGCGAACAAAGGGGGAGGAATTTATCGTAGGCCGCAATAATCCCGACTCCCAACGACTCTCTTACCTTCAATCCTGGCCGGATTTATTTTGCCGAACGTCGCCACCGTCGCTTTCATTCCGGCCACTTTGTCCCGCCGTTTATTTTCGTCCCCTCCCCCCACCGAACGATATTTGCGAAACGAGCCTGAAAACGGATGCTGTTCCGTACTACGGGCTGGGGGTATAAAATAAATTCCCGTGCGCGGTACGCGCTTCCATAAAGATGAGACACGTCCCGCCGGTACGGAACGAGCCACGGGCGATTAAGCGTATTCATTTTTTAATGCCGAACGATACATAAAGCTCGCCGACTGGAAGCCGTTCCGTTTCGAGAGCTATGTTTTCGAATACAGGTGGTCCTTCTGTAACACGGTTTCGCTATAACACGATTCGTAAATTGTGGAAGCCGTCCTACAACACGGCATCCTATAACACGGTTTTCCTCTAATACGATAGAAAATTGCGAAAACCTTAGTACGACATTGTATTTCAAGAGTGTGCGTCGGGCCGCAACATGTTTAAGGCTTAATTTCGTCTCTAAGACTCATTTTTGGAAAGTCGAGTTTCTGTCCGAAGCTATGTTTGCTTAAAGATAAAAAAAGAACAATGTTTAAGTTGATATTTATTTCTTCAGCAGCAAAGATATGTCTTGGATCGTCTTTTAAAAATAGAAAAAGCATTAATTCAAATAGAGCAACAGTCAGGGTTAATATTTTTGTTCTTCTCTTCGTTTTGCGTTATACATACATTTATATTTTCATTAAGAATTAAGTTGCTTCTATGGAAACACGACAAAAAGTCTGTTTGTTTTATAAGATTTCGGAACGTGACCCCCCTTTTTGTACCAACTCTGCGTCTCATACAACATGGTTTTACATAACACGGCGTTTTCTAGGAACCTATCTACCGTGTTGTAGGAGGGTTACCTGTACGTACAAGTTATCGCCGCGGTTCGGCTATCATCGCGAAACAAATTTATCACTGACCGAGTCACGCGGAGTTAATAACGGACTCTTGTCCGTTTCCTTCCTAACGAACTTCGCGGGTGCTCGAGCGAGATGAAAAGAGTTTCGCTTGGAAGGCCGACGAAACGCCGAACGGCTCGCGGTTTATACAACTAATCTGTCGACGGTATCGGCTCGCTTCTTCTAGCCAGAATTTACGATTGCGCGACGGATTTATTGCCGGCGGACTTAATGGCCTCGCGGAAAAGGCTGAAAGCGGGGAGTGCGATCGCGAGCGTAAAATGTATTCGAGGAGTGGAGGGGAGAGGGAAGACGAATAGGATGGAGAAAGATAGAGCGATGACGACGGGGAAGTGTACACACGCCGTAATAAGATCGGTCTCGATCGAGACGCGTAAACGGTCGATTTCTTTCATTAATCGATCCGCTCTGATTTATGTTGCCGTCGATTTCGTGTAAACGATTCTCCGCTGAGATATCGTATAAACCTCGGCGATTCGTGCGCAGCCTCGCCGAGACGAGACCCTCTATAATTAGACGAACGCTGCCTGCCGGAAAGGGTGCGAAGCGTGCAGGATGTGCCTCGTGACGGGACCGGAAGCGGACCGATTGCGCTCGCCGGGAAGTGGGGAACGTGAAATTGTTTTTCCTCCGGCTCGCGGCTTCGTTTACGGAATAAGTCAGGCGGGTGGTTTACGGGTTCTCGAACTTGCCAGGGACTTGACCCGACCGGCAATACATTGGGAAACGTAGGAAATACGGGGACAGAGTTGCTTAACTCGCACCTGCGACTGTGTCGAAAATCATTGTCGGCTCGGGGCAAACAGTGCCGTGACACGGGGACGGATATTTCGGTGAAAATCGCCGGGAAAAATTCGTCCTCTCCCGCTATTGACACGTCGCCGCCTGTTTGTCACGGGGCAACAACGAAGAGCGCTCGGCAAATCCGTTAAAATGCGCGTGAGTGCATTGTTTATATCCGATTGTCGGGAGGACTTTCCGCATTTTTCGCCATGTGAAAACTTGAGCGGTCGTCGCGTGATACCAATTTTTCCGAGTTGTTCTTCTAAACTTCAGTCTATGTAATATTTCATACTCTTTCTCTGCATGTTAATATGAAGTCATCATCTGGTACATACTACAAATTCTAATTCATTCCCTCGTTCATGTCAAAATCATATTACACGTATGCATTTTATTCGGTTTACAACGATCGTCCATTATTCTTCTAAACTTCAGTCTATGTACTATTTCATACTCTTTCTCTGCATGTTAATATGAAGGTATCATCTGTTATAATCCACAAATTCTAATCCATTCCCCGGTTAAGGTCATTATCATATTACACGTATTATTTTGGTCAGTTTACAATGATCGTCCATTATTTATTGTCAAATCATCGAAATATATGCAAATAGTAAAGTTACAGCTATCAATGGTGTCATGAGTGGCTATGCATATGTTTAAACATGGCGCTACTTAGTCGTTAGTTCACCTCGTCGCCGCCAGACTGCGCGCGCAGGTTTCTTCTTCGATCGAACGATCGGCATGTGCCTCTCGGACGCCATCATGGCCGCCAGTAAGACGAACCTGTGTCGCTCCTGCCTTTTCCTGTTTTTCAAGCCGTTCAAGCCCCTGCCCAACATCCAAATTCATCTCTCAAACCTGCAGCAATGCGAAAGGTATAGAATTCTACCATTTTTTGATCCCGACCATCCTTCACTTCATCACATCGATCCAGTCATCGATCGCTGGCGCCGTCGACCGTTTGGCGCGCACGGCGGCCATTTTGTGGACACCAAGCGTCGATCTTTTCCAACGATAACAATCGTACGGTGAGTTTTTCTCACTTTACATTTTCCATGTCCAATTTATTTCCATGATCCCGCGTGCATTTCGACACGTCGGATTATTTCGCTCGTATTTCACATGTATCCTTGATTTTTGTATTATTTCGTTATTTTGTCTGGTATCGTGTAAATTTATATCTCCGCATTTAACTTCCGGCGTTATATTTCGGATGCGTTATTATTTCGCGTATTCGAGCCACGCTGGCATAATGACCGGCGTCTGGTATATATTTTTTGATGTGGCATGCATCGTGTATGAAGCCCTGTTCTTCGGGGGAATGTTCCTGTTCTTTGAGGACCGTGTTCCTGTCCTTCCATCAACGTAATCCCGTTCCTCATGCTGAATGCAGTACTGCAGTGAAATGCAGATGAGCGGCCTTCAGGATTCTTCCCCATTTCCAGTGCCAACCGTATCACGCTCATCCGACGCGTTTGCATCTCGACAAAGATCATCGCCTTCCATAGGTAAACTTGCAACATTTCTCATTCATCATTTTTGCCCCCTTCATTTCCTCGCGTGTTTACCGCATTGTCTTATTTTTCACTTTTCCGCCACCGAACATTCTTCAGTGGTTACGTTTGTTTATTTACGCTGCAATGCATACACGTAATTTGTACATTCATACCTTGCCTCGCACTCGAAGCCAAGAAATGAGAAAATTAGTACGGAAGGTGGAGAGTTACGAGCTCAGCATCGAAGTTGGCGTGATAATTTGTGTTCGTAGTAAGTATACAAACAGTTGTATATGTTTATAGCTGCTAATTCGGCTAACCTCCCGCGGTTCGGGCAACACGGCCATAAATTTGAGGATTTCAAAGTTTCCACGGGCATCTAACAAGACGACAGTAAGTAAATAAGTCAGAAATATGCATTCGCTGACGTGACTCTACTGAAATGTGCAACGGAATGTGAGGAAGTCAAATGGAAGTTCGGCTTGGTATTTATATTTTACACTTTGGCTTCGCCCGCGGCGTCGGACAATTGAAACGAGTTTCCCGACCGCCAGGAAAGTTTGCTGATCCTCGAAACCCATGAGACATCCTACGTAGATGCCAGAGGGGGAGTAAGTTCCAGGACACACAGCGACCGAAGTCTGCTTGTTAAAAGAGGCTTCGAGGAGTTTCCTGTCAGTTGCACCACTTTCAAGATCTCGACTCATCCTTTTCGAGGTCTCTTCATCCGTTCCGTCTCATCGTCCTTCTTCCCACGGCCACTGTTACGAATTCCTACGCTTCTTTACATTTCCGTTACATCTTTACGTTCAGTCAAACTTTTCCATTAAGTCGTCATCCGACCTCGCCCACTGGAAGTCTGTCCTGATGTTACCGTTAACGATTACTGTCACCGGTTTTCAGCTTCTTTCCGCAGCCATAAGCCATTTCCGTGGATTGTTCGAGCACAGGCGGGAAGATAGTAATCGTCCATCGATAAACCTGCTTTCCTGAAACGAACTTATTGATCAGCGTCCTCTGGCTTCGAGCTGTTTGCCGCCTCGGCAGCTCAGCTTCATTTACGATCCGAACAATCCTCAAGTTCCACTGGGAACGTCATGTGCGATAAATGAAGAAAACAACCTCATACCCCTTTTTATTACGTAAGAGACAAATACGGAGGTTCAAAATTAAATTACAGGTACATTGAAGATATTCACTTCTATTATTATGCTAGATATGTTTATTGATTGTAACAAATGTGAAGACAGTTTGTTACCTTATTAATATTTTGTTTATATTTTTACACTAGAATTACCAGGGATGCATATGGACATTTAAGTTACATAACCTTTTACTTACTTTATTAGTCACTAATTTCAAAGAGATGAAAAGTTTTGTGACAAAGTCAATATTCAACATATAAACATAACCTCCCTGAATTCACTCTAGCGTTAAAGTATAGATGTATGCATTGAGAAGAATTGAATTTGCCAGAACTCTGCCAGCGATAACAACGAAAATTGTCGAAAACGGTGTATTCGTATAGCGACCTTAGAAAACAGTTTTTCTTATCCGCCGGACGTTAATTCCGTGTCATGAAACTCATCCCGGCGGCGATGAATAATTGATAGCGCCATTAGTCAGGTGCTAAATAGACGCCGCGGCCGATGGAAGGAGGCGATCACGGGCAGACACCGACCCGGAATATCGTTTGCCAGGGCGTTGGAAAGTGGCGTTAGGGACGTTAAATAGTGCGGTAGACCCACGTGGTCAATTCGCTGTCGTGCGATTTTCGCCCGAGATCAGCCAGTTAAATGTTGCGCCCTCGACGTCAAAATAATATGCGGCCGGTTCTTATGAAACGTCCGATAGGCTGCCCATTACGATTATCGTTGCGCAAACGATATTGGATTAATTAAATCTGATGCCACGTAATATTTAACTGGCGGTTGCGTAACGTTTAAAATAACGTCCTTTAATTATCGATGGAAAAATAATGTGGCCCAGCATCGCGGAACACTTAATCGCTTGCCATTAATCTTTTGCGCACCGTACAGATTACATTAATTAAATTCGATTGTTTATCGTGATCGTAACGCTTGATCGGTAATTAGAGATTTTAGATGTTGACGGACGTTGCATTAATTAAATTTGACCGCTGCTCTGTCAAAGTACCTGTCAACGTTCAATTGTCAGTTGTACCAAAAGCAAGAAAGACATTTTAATGTACAAACTTGTGAAATATCGCAGAATGCAGAGACTCTCCGAACGAATCGAGGAATGGATGCACAAAATGCGGCATGGCGACGTCACTGAGGAAGGTGGTGAAAAGTAATTAGCGGTGAGGCTTTGGTCGAATTAAGCATTTTCGTCCTGGGAGATTAAAAAGTGTCGCCAGCGGGTGCTCAAGACCGGGATAAGAGCGAAGATTAAAGGGCCTGGAAGAGTCGCTACTTGATCGCCGGACGAGAAAATAAACTGTCAGCGAACGGGAAGAGTTCCTTTATCAGAGGTTACACGAGTTCGTCTTTTTCCCCTTACATGCACCCTGACGTGTCAGAAGGATAAACCATTCCTGACTCTGATAAACAACCTTTCTTACGTTTCTGTTTACGTTCATCATTGTTTTAATTTCATTTAAACAGACATGGAGCCGTAGGAAAAAACAGGAAAATCGTACACCTGTTAAATTATTGAAGATTATAAACAACTTCAAAGGATAGAAGAGCGATGAAGAGTAGGTGATAGGTAGTGGCGGTCGAAAAAGAGGTTAAAGGGACATTAGAGTACTTCAGGATCGATACTCTGTGTAACAATAGGAATGACAGATTTAGGTTGTAAGGGCTCGAGCAGGGGAGTATGAAGAGTCAGTTCGGTATCAAATTAGCGGTGGCAGTAACAGAGTCTTTCGCCAGACAGGGAATGTATGTCTCGGAATAAGTTGGTTCCGTGCTCTGCGTCGCGGAAAATGGAAACGTATCCGCGTTGGCCAGATATTTCGCGTGGCACGTAAGACGGCCGGGACGTCGCATTACGCGCTGGCTGAAACAGCTTCGAACACGACCGTACTTCCCAGCCATTCTAATGAAATAACGAAAATACATGCGAGGCAACTATGGCCTGCTGCCTTCGGCGCCCAGTTGAAATGTTCTGCGCGGCAGACTGCACATATCGAATAGTTAACAGACATGGATGTATAGGTTGATAAGTTATAGTTCCGAAACATGCATGTTCAACGAGCTGAGGGTTTTGGAAGATTTTAGTTTATTTTGTTTGTCAAGGGAAGCGCAGCATAGTTTTGTAGGATAGATAGGATGTAGAGTCATTAAAATTAGTTTTTGTTGCATGCTAGTTTTAGGCAATAAGTTTAGGAGTTTTCAGGGGGTTGTCGAAGTCTTCACATTTTTTTACAATTTAAAAATTGCAGCATTGATTTGTAGGATTTGAAATATTGCAATGCTAACTGTAAAAATTGAGATGAAGCACACTGTTTTACTCTCATGTGTATACGTTATAGAAAACTATATTTCTCAGAGCTACGAACTTCCTACGATAAATTAAAGACTTCCCAGGATTTTAGCACACCCGAATTTATTTAGCCAACTCAAAGACCGGCATTACCGCCTCTTAAGTCTTGACACATCGGAACGTCAACGATAAAAGTTGAAAGATCGTGGCTTAAACCCAGGGCTGTAATTCCGTCGCCGGGTGAGGAGGGAGTGGGACGTGAAATCTTGACAGATCGCGAATCGTATCGCGTCGAGTAACGTTAGGCCGACCTTAGGAAGGAGGTCGCTAAGATTCGATCTTCAATCACGTTCCATTAAGATCCAACGCGGCCCGCTAAAAATATCGCCCCGTTTTAGGGTTCATAAATCGTGGCCCGTCCGTACGCGGCCTAACCGTGAAAAATAATAAATCTCGGGCGAGCTTAGCCGAGCCAGGATCGAGAGGTCTCGACGTGGGCCGACGTCGAACGAAGCCTTGAAACGGTATCGAAGCACGATTGATAATTAATCCTATCCTCCGGAGAAGACGTAGTCCGCTCGGGCGCGGAAAGCTTTTATTTTTATTCGATCGCTCGCAAATACCGTCGAACTTCTGGGCTTCTGCGTCGGTTGCGATTCGTGCGATCGATTAATCTCTGCCAGTGCAGTGCGAAACGTCGATTTGGGAGAAAAACTGCGGCCGCGCCGAACAGCGAAAACACGATCGTCGACGTAAACAGGATATATATCAGGCATTAATTTTAGTGCTCTCCCGCCTCGCATCCGACGGGAAAACAAGCTCGAGCGAGAAGAATATGAGCGGGAAAGTTTCGTTCCGATGCGTTAATTAAAGCGTCCGCGTTTCAAACCCGAAGTCATGTTTTTAAGTTAGCTCTTCGAGTCCTTTGGCGCTTCAAATGGCGTCGGATTCAAAGGAAGACCGCGAAAATGTTGATCGTGGCTCGTTAAACGGCCGAGTCGGATTAGTTAAAGTGCTTTCGTACTTTCTAGCTGAAGGCATGTGAGAGAGATGAGTCTTGATTTCTTCGTTAAAGGGTCCGGATTTGAAATGTCGGTAAAGGCATTTTTCACGGTCGCTACTTAAATCCTTTGACGCTTCGAATGTGATAAAGTAAGGTTCAAAGAACGTATGTTCATTACTGTTCGGTAAGTGATTAAGCCGGCCGGAAGAGTGTAAGGGTTAGAATCAATTTTTCAGCGGCGAGTTCTGGGGTTCTTTGAAACTTTGAGCGTCGTAATTAAGCGGGGCTCAGGATCAACATTAGGAGTTTCCACTTTTCGGCAGGCAGATGCCGAGTGCGCAGAGGCGAAAGAGAATTTTTAATTCGTTCGGGGCGGCCCGCACGCCCCATTTTGGCTCCTTGAAGCCAACGTCGCCGCAGAATTTGATTGAAGCATGCGGCTCACACTACTGTGCGGGCGTAATAAATTGCTTCTTTGGGATGATGTGCGGGCACGCGTTCAAACGCCTAATTAACATGCTCAAACATTATCGTAGATAGCGGTTGCTAATAAATTTGAGAGCCCTTTGAGGTCGCTTTAAGAGCCTTGGCCCTTGTAATATTTGACAGACTTACATGACTTGATGCGTGTCATTGTGCAATATGAGAGTTCCGTTCAAAGCATGTAATGAAAATTGGGTAACGTTCGTCAATATCTATAACTATGTTTTATACGGTTGCAGAGCTGCTTAGCTGTCTGTAGTTGTACGTTATACGGGTCCTTTACTTTGAAAGTGATGTAAGCCCAATTTTTTAAATAAGATATCAGGTAAGTGATTAATATAATGTAAACTTTGTATTTATGTGATATCTCGTCTTCGTTTAAATGGTCATGAAAATTAAATATCACATAAATAAACCGTTTACATCACGTTAATCATAAATTATATATCTCGTTTTTCTTTAAAAATAGACTCCAACCACTTTCAAAATAAACGGTCCACATATATCTATCCACAACTACGTATTCCAAACAGACACCTTTCCACAGCTGTACCGTTCATCACACATTTATAGACATTTGCCAACAAATTTAACAAACTCACCTAACGTACACACCAGTCCAATAATTCTCCAATAATCCAATGTCAAAGCCGTAATTATCATTACTACCTCTACCAACTCACATCTCTCTACCGAAACGAAAGGCAAGCAGCCCCCCTGCGCCAAAGCCATCTGACAAACGCACTCGGCCGCCATAATTCGATTTCCAGAACAGAAGGCGAACGTAAATAACGAGACCCCTTGCGAGAGCGGTCAGAAGGAACGGCGAAATTAGACGCGCGTCACGCGGGCACAATGAGCGGCCCGGGCCATCGAATATGAGGAGCGTAATGTAAAGGGGCGTGTACGCGCGTCCGAATCCATAGCTTTGCCCTGTGACGGACACGCGCGTGCAGTCGAAAACGGCTCGTGGCCCGTAATATGACAGGTGACAAGTTTACTCACCTGTACGCGCGCACATATCGCACGTTAACGCGGCCGAAGTGCAATCCTATGGTGTTGCCTCCCACTCACCCCCCACCCCCCTCCCCACACGTACACACCGTACACACCGTACACCTCTGACCCCCGACTCCTTTACTTTACGGCTAATGTCCGGCGACAGAATTTCAATTCGGGTCTGGCCCCGAACGTTTTAGGCTGAAACGCGAACGACGCGGGCTCGAATATTCCCGCGCTTCGCGGCAAGGAGCTTTATTGCACCGTTGACTGAGAAACAAAAGCCAATCGGGCGTGCGTTACGACGTTGACGTAACGGACGGTGCTTGACGTGAATTGCGAGTGGTCGATATGCGCGGACCCGGCCACGGGCTTGCGAAGGTGTTCGATCGCTTGCCAAGCGGAATTTAAGCATGTAGGCGGTGTAGGGAAATTGGGATGGCGGTGGCGATTGTTTCATTTTTGAGACTTCCGGTTATGTTACACTGGGGTTTGTCCTTGAATTTTTGTATAAGATAAGGTATCGTTAGAAGTAGACACAGTCATTTGGAATGGGAGAATGTTTATTAGGGGATGTCTTTAAACCTTCTTTATATTTTGTTACACTATACTGCTTTACGGTGTCTGTTATTGTAAAATTTGTTGTTTAGATGACTATGTACAAGATGTGCATTTCATCATGGTTCTCAAAAACATTTCTATTCTCATGTTTAACTGATACAAGTTACATTCACTTACAATGCTGTTCAACAAATGTTTCTATCTTAACTCTTTCAAATGTTTATTTCATGTCGATAGTCAAAATTGTTTTCCGCTATCGACCGACGAAGCACGGTGTTAACCGCTTGTGCCGATGATTGTTGGCGTGTAATCGGTTCTAGCTTTAGTTGCATTATTTTCCGATAACGTGGCAGGCGGCGAGTGCCTTCCAGGGGCCTCTGTTTCGCGGTAGGCTACTTCCTGGCGATGTCGTAATTAACGGAACAACACGCACGCGCGTTCGAGGGATCGTTCAATCTCGTTACCTGTCCGGCTGCTGGTCGTCAGCGTCAATTTTCGGCGTCTGTCCGGCTTGATAGTCGTCCCGCTGTTCAATCGGAATACGACGATAGCTCGACCATTTGTCCGACCTTCCTTGGTCTAATTCTGTCTGGCGATCCACGTTCAAAATTTATTGCAACAGAATTGTGCTGGTCATTTTAAACATTGTACGATTTATTGGATTTTATTCCATCTAATGATGTCAGAATGCTTAAATTGAAAGTTATATTTTCAATTGGCGTTTGTAGGCTGATTTATAATGCAACTGTTTTTTAACACCCGAAAGTGACAATTTTCAGTGTCTGTCCGGCTTGATAGTCGGCTATTCAATCAGAATATGACGATAGCTCGACCATTTGTCCGACTTTCCTTGGTCTAATTCTGTCTGGCGATCCAGGTTCAAAATTTATTGTAACAGAGTTTTGTTGGCCATTTTAAACATTGTACGATTTATTGCTTCAACAGCAGGAGGATTTATTGAATTTTATTCTGTCTAATGTCAGATTGCTTAAATAGAAAGTTATATGTTCAATTGACGTTTATGGCTGATTTCTCATACAACTGATTTTAACACCGGAAGTCACAATTTTTGGCGTCTGTATCAAACCTCGGTTCACACAATATATTGTGCTCCATCTCAACGGACACTCGTCTCGTCACTCAGTCGATTCGCTACACGGTCTCACGACTCATTTTCGGCTATTTTTAATCCCACAGTAGCTCAACTGTCGAACACAGATTTTCATTAACTACACCGACTCTCATTTCTATTTTGTTTCCCAGCGATCGCCCGCCAAACGATCAGCGTCAATGCCCGTTGTCATCGCTAGTCTGCGGATTGTTCGATTTTAAGCCAACAGTTCCACGATTCGCTGTACACTTGTTCGATAGCCGTTCGAATCTGTCCTGGTCAATTTTTGTGTATCATCTCTGACTGTACAGTCGATTCCAACGTTCTACATCCAACTTTTTTGAGCCACGCTTCCGGTCCCTGTATTTAGCCATCCCGGCCGACTGAGTCGAGAGTGCCAAGTGCCATTCCGCGGCTGTGAGAACGAACGTAAAGACGTCGTAAGGAGGGTAGAGAGAGGGGGGGGGGGTGGTGGTGGTCGAGAAGGATTCCTCAAGTCCTGAAGTTGGTGGCAGTACCTCTTGTTGCCCGTAAAGCTGACCGTTCCCATTCCCATTACCTCCTATTCCGACTCGCGGCTTTACGAGAGTGGCCGCTGTGGAAAAGGGGTGGCCAAGGGGAGGTGAGGGGGGGTGGGAAGGAGACTTCCGACTGCAGTCCTTGACCGATTTGTCTCCGCTGGCGACCCCTCGCAAATACGTTAACCCGAGCCCGCTTTCCCGAATTTCGCACGCCGGTGATATGGGATGTGATAGATGCTGACGGATCGGGAACCAATTGGAGGGTGAATAGAATTTTTGGGGGGTCGCAGGGGACGTTTGGGGCATTGTCGAAGTGGCGGAAATGTAGATTCGCTCGGTTTCTAGCATTTTTTTTCCCCGGAGGGCTGGGGTGGTTTATAGCGAAGGCGGGATTGAATAAAATATTATTGCTGAGGGTATATTATTTTTGGGGCTGCTGTAGGTGACGTTAGGGTGCTTTTAGAATGATGGGTGTAATGAATTTGTTGGGCTGTGAATTGTTATTGTTTATCGACGCAACACTACTTAATCGTAGAACTTTTTTTTGAAAATGTGAAAGAGAAATATATTTCACTTTTAGAACCTCTGAGTAGAGATGTAAAAATTGATCATGATTTAATGGATGTGATATAGTGGGAGGAATGTAAGAAGATGGCATTTTATGTTCTCGGAAAGTCGGAAGTTTTATATTGATATTAAACAGACGTTCCATATGTATTTTTGCTCGCCGTATGTCGTAACTTCCCGAAGTTCTCAGTTCTGTACTCGGAATACGTTAAGAAACTTGAAATGCATAGAGGATATCGGATCGCAGCGCCTACTTCGCGAACTTTCATTAAATTCCGCATTAAAAGTTTCTAATTCCATATATTGACACAAAAGCGTATACTCGATACTGCGGTTGAAACTTCCGACCGTTTGGGGGGGGGAGTACGCTGAGAAAAAGTCAGAAGTGGCACTCGGCAAACGTGTTACGAACTCGGCCCGAATTTCGCCCGAAACATCGGAGCACTCCGAAGAATTCGAAACTTCGACCCATACTTCGTACGAAATTACATCGAAAAGTATGCGAATGATAGGCGAACGACTTCGCGGGTCAGTTCTTCGACACCGTCCCCGTATCAATCATCCGCCGCTGAGATGCGAACTCCGCGGAACTCGAATAAATGGCGAACCGATGTAAGTCCGCGCGATATCCTTCGAGGAGGAAGATTGATTTGGCACATCCTGAAATTTATTGCCCGCTTTATGCGAAGGCCTTGCCAGGCACGTTTCGCGCAGAATGTCGGACGACGTCGTTGCGTTACATACACGCACACATACGCGCACGTGCGTTTACGGCTTAGCGTTATGCAGTAGACGCAGCTCGATTCTGATTAAAAAGGCTGATGGGAAGAAGGGTGAGGGGGAGGGAGAGGGATGGATGAGGGAGGAAAGAGATGGGAGAGGGGAGGGGGAAGAGAGAGTGTGGATGAAAGAGTGCGGAAACGGGAGTCCGAGCAGAGAGGGGAGAGGAGGAAAGGATGGGCGTTCGTGGCGAGAGAGGGGGAGGGGAGAGAGTACGTTAAGATAGAGAAGCGAGAAACAAGGTTGAATAAGGTTAACATAGAAATAAGATAGAGTTAAGGTTGATGTGAGAGGAAGGAGGGAGTCGTAACCCGGAAGGGAACAATAAAATACATATCTATCTATCAGGTAGATGGGATGTCGTCGATCTCGGGATGGAATACGGGCCGGCGTTAAAAAAGGTAACTGGCAATGAAAGCTACGCCGCGAGCGGAAGTTCCGATCGAATTATCCTTCCGGCCATCGTCGACGCTCCAGTCTGGAATCGCGCGACGCTTAACGCGCGCAGACGCGCGGGCGTCTTGCCGGCGATAATCGGATTTTCGAGGAAAGAGTTGAAAGGCGCAATTCGACAGAAGTGGCCGCGCACCTTTTTAGCGGCGCTCAGCATTTCGTAATTGGGAGGAAATACTCGGAAGCGGCGGAAATACTTGAAACGTGGTGTCGATTCTTGTATCATGGTGCTTTTCGTTGGGTAAGCTTAAATGCTCGCAGGTCGGTAGAGTGTTAATGACTCTTTTATGTTCTCAATTCAAGGAATGGAATATTGTACTTTTCGCAGGGCTTACTGTTTATTGAGAATATTTGACAGCTTACGTTGTATATTTCTATTTATAAGACTTACAGATGGTTCTATAAGGTTAGCAACTGTATGATTGCGGATTTTAAATGAGAAGAAATGTTCATAATTTTCACTTGAAAATATAACTTTACTAAATTAGGTATTCCCCGTCTTTGCCAATGTGAAATTTTACATTGTCGGCGTTATTAGAAGTTTTACGACTCTTACGGTTCTGCACAGAATAAAATAAGTGGAAATCTGAAGGCGCAGAGTATGACCTATATGATGGATGTGGCGACACATCCCCACCTAGCTTCAACCATTGTTGGCGAGTGAAACTTTGCATTATCACGGTGGAAAACGTCACCCTTTCGAATTGCCACCTCTGGACGAATAAATAATCGATACATAAATATGCCAAAACTGTCTGTCGACAAAATCTGCAATCATTTAGTCGCCAACCCAATACATTCTCATCGAAGAAAGATGATCTCTGGTACACTGATAAAATACAATGTTGCAACCTGGTGACATTTAATAATACCACCTGATTATTTACGTAAGATTTACAAATGTAATCGGCAAACATAATTTCATAATCCTCGCTGTTCGCTAATCAAGAGTGATCAATTCACGTCCCGCGCCTATTTGTTTGTTGAAAAAATGGCCGTAATGCATCATGCGGCACCGGTGCACAGAATGCGCAAATAAATAGAGCGCCATATGACGTACGTAACCATTTCTAAGCGGATTTATCATTCTCCGGGCGGCGGGCTTACCTGAGCAAACACGCGATACGTAACGGGTGCACATCGTCAAACCACCCCCGCAAATGGCAGGGTCAACATAATTTTGCGGGGGAAAATTCAAAGATCGGCGGGAAAATCGAGCTCATCCTCTTTCGCGCCATGGCGTCATCCTCAAATCGATCCCCGGCACAATGGCGTCGCTTCCGGATAATCCCGGCCTCGATGGGAAGGGTGGAAACGACAATTTTGTAACTTTCGGCCCAGTGTGTCGGGCTATATTAAATTCGGCTCGATTTATCGGCGCGCGAAATAAAGAGAGAAATCCGGTATTGCAGATAAAATTTCGAACTTCCGAGCGATAGACATCGGCGGATTGGAATTTTTCGCGTCCAGCTTCGAAGGAATCGGGGATGGTTTATTTGTTTTACGTTGGCTGACGTTCTTTGTCGCTGCATTGTGTCGTAATAATGCGGTATCTGTACGTATAGTGCTGGAATTTTTGTTTTGCGTTAGGTGCACGTAATGTCGCAAGTATCGCGAGAAGGTTTTTATTGGAGACGCTTGAAAGAACCATTATTGTCTTTTTGTACATTTTGAGGAAAATTAAGGTATTTCTCAAAATTAGATTCAAAATCGTTTCATGGACTGAAACTGGATTTGCATATTACGTTTTTAATTCCAGTTACGATTCTAACTATGTATTAACTTTACGTCTTTACATATTCGGAATATATTATCACTCTGAAATTACACATTATACGTTTTGGAATGTTTTGTTCCGTGTTTCTTCTACATATATATTTTGTACACTGTCAGTACGTAACGTTACAAATAGACCAGTACACCTTTAATCATTGAAATTTCCTCCTTCATATTTGCGCAACATTCACCCGAAGTGAAAACAATTTTCAAAATTAAGTTTCCGCTTCCGAGTAAAAATTACCGCGGCAAAACAATTGACCGCGTTCGCGAGCGGCTGACCGTTTATCCACTTTTCGCGAGAGCGCAGTCGATGTGTAAATCGAGTAATCGAATCAGACGCAGTCCGAATGACCGGCTCAAACGTGTAACATGACATCGTGGCCGACACTCGAGGCACTCTTCGTTATTTGCGGAAGAAGCAGCCACTGGAAGTACCGAGACAATTCTTTCCCGTTCCAGACGTGGCTTCCTCCGCGGAATTTCGAAAGGCTCGCAAATTCTAAATGCCGGGTATCACGTACAACTAAGCGTTCGCCACTTGGCTACCACCAGTTTCTAACCCTGAGTTCCGCGTAGGGACGATAAATAACACGCCACTATTCTTTTGCGGCAACCTCAATGGCCGACGTTAATGAGTTCTCGCCGGGAGTGTTTGGCTCCTTTTCTCTTTTTATCCGTTAAAGGGTCTGTATCAATTCAGCGACGTAGTACTGAACGATAGGGTAATTAAGGACAAATATTGGTCGCACGAAGCTCGCTTCTTCGTCATTATGCTCGAGTACAGTTTCCATTTTTGCACGCTGTAAGGTTCTTATTACCTTGAAAGTCGTAGTACATACTTGGAAATACATGTAAGGATTACGTCGGTCCTACTCTATTTTTACCGCATTAGCGAGTGGCATTAATAAGTTCCGAGTCTGGAATTTCATTCTATACCTTCGCACGTTGGCATTCATATGACAGCGAAAAACTGTCCGTGCATCGTATACGAGGTAATCCGCAACTTTTCAGAGCAGTACATTTTTCTCAGCTTATTGACGGCTACGCGATTAAAGTTGTCAATTCCAGAATTCAATGGACACTATTTTTTTTTTCTCAGATTCACGGAAAATGATATAGAAAAGCGCGAACGAGGGACGTGTAATCCGCGCCGAAGCTGTCGAAAAATCAGATTTTTTTCGGCGCGGCTGACCGGTTTACCATATTTCTCGAATTCGATACAAAAAGGAACCGTCGGACTGCCCTCTCGCGAATCCATATGGAACAGGAGGATGTGCGCGTTATAAATTTCGAACAGCCGGTACGTGCCGAACAGCCGAGCTATCAGGCTCGATTTTGTACACCACCTGACATCTGTTCACAAATATTGCGATGGGCCCGCCATCGGATCCAAATGGATGGATTTTATGGAACTTCCTCCGGCGATGCTCGTCGGTCGAATTTGAATGTTTTCAGCTGTTAGGCAGCTCGAAGTGGATAATCGAAGATGGAGGAAGAGCAGCGTCACGCACTTCGACGGTAAATGGGCTGAAGAAGCGATCGGTGAGTCGCTGAAATGCTAACGACAACCGCGTGTCAACAGTGGACTGCTAGAAAACAGGCTGCAAGAACGAACTGCGTCAGGCTTTTATGCATTGCCAGGCGAGGCTCGGTTCTTCTAATGAAACTTCTAAAGCCGGTAGTCTGGTCTAGAGCCAGATTTTTAACGTCATTTTTGGGTTGGAATAACATTTAAACCGTTGAAATTGTCTTGATGGAATTTTACGTATGTATTCATTGTTCCTTTGAGAATGAATCTACATTTAAAAAAAATTATTTTATGTGTTTTCATGTAGTGTTTTATTTTTTTACAACGTGGTCCGCTGAAAACCGTCTCAATCGGCGCCAACTCTGGGTGATATTGTATTCATTTGAAAAAAAAATGTATATTCTCAATCTGTATGAGTATTCCGAGCAATGGTAGCAGAATTAGTACTTCAAAAAAATTTTGTTACAAAATGACGACCTGTTAATCTTTAATTAACGATATTTCATACATTTTCGGGTATTCGACGAGTTATAAAATGTGGGCAAAATTGTTGTTCGACTCAATTCTGCTACCAGTCCTCAGAAAGAGGCTACCGAAGGTATGTGCAACATTTGAGCTCGATCGGTCAATTAGTTATCGAGATATTGTTGGCGCTCATTTGAAAAACATAGTTCTGAGATGAACGCGTTCGAAATTTTGATTATTATGCTTGATTGTTATCCTGCCCGAGCGCGCGGCTTGCTTATAATTTTTATTAGTCTCCTAATTTTTGAAATATTAATAAGCGGTTGTCACGAGCGTATTAAGAAAGGTCTAAGGAATAATAAAATCAAAGAAAATCGATTCTGTGAAATTTCTAGACCAGACTACCGCCTTAATACCGCTTCATCGGCGCAATGTTACTTCGAAGTTGGCGCACTGGCTGGTTCCACTTTTCGGACGTTTCCTAACCTGCATTCGACAACGGAGAAAGTTCCCAGTTTCGTTAACTTCGTTCACCTTTGTTTACTCCAACTTGATGTCGGAATAAACTGAACCTGTCAGAAGTTCAACATTCATTGTCAAATCAGTCGTCCGAAATCGATGTTTGCTGATTCCACCTTTGAAAACATTCAGCGAACATTGAGACCATTCAAAGTAAAAACAGTCTTACAATCCTTCAGTACGCAAGTGAGCGAAGAGGAGGCAGACGCTTGACGGAAATCCTGAAATTTGAAAGCTTCGAAGCGCTCGCTATTCGCAGCTTGGATTCCGGACACATTATGCAAATATGCACGCTGGACGTGAGCGGACAAAACGGCAGCGACAATGGGAGATAAATAATGCCGAACGAGAGGGCAAGCCGGGAAAGAAGGCTCTCGTTCGATCTTTTTCAGCGCAAGAAGATGATGTCGGTCGTAGGGGTGAGACTTTTTGCCATAATCAATCCTCCTCCAAGAGGTCTCGCCCTTCCGCGGCCATTTCCCAAGGCCAGCCTGTCACCCGGGGAGGGGGGGCTGAGGAAAAATTTCTTTCGCACCCTCTCCTCCCAGTCCGACGTCGAATCTCGATCGCTTTCCTCTTTAACGCCTGGAACTCGGATGCATCGGGGGGGACGTCTGACCAAAAAACGGGCCGGGAGGCGGGATGGGGGGAGAGAGGCGACGGGGGAAAAAATGGCGGAAGGCAGGAGGTAATGGAACGTGGCGAGAGTCGTTTAAAACGACGCGCGTCCTTTTGGAAATTGCGAAATGATCCGTTTCCTGCTTCCTGAGAAAAAAATGGCCACGCGGGAGCTCGAGTTTTCCATGGGAATTACGGACGTATGGATTTACGGGACTCTCTCGCCGTACGGGTGAATCGATTCGACGAGTGGCCGATGGAAATTGATACGTTTGCGGCGTCGTAAATGTATCGGGTTCGCGTAACGTGAAAGAGTGCCGGAAACGGGAGGCAGGGACGCGGATAGAGGCGGGCGTAGGAAAAGAGACAGAAATAGAGATGGAAACAGTGACAGGGGACGTAGACAAAATCGTAGACGAAGTTCGAGACAGAGACGGATGCTGACATATATAGGTATATCGAAGTATAACCCACCTTCGCCTGTAGTCGCGTCTTTCTCTCTCTCTCTCTCTCTCTTTCTCTCCCTCTCTCTCTCTCTCTCTCTCTCTCTCCCTCTCATATATATATTTGTGTGCCTATTATTATATTGTGTATATATATATATATATTGTATTATATTGTATACTATATATTATAAAATCAGGTTGTAACAACCGGTTATTGACCGTCAGTGTAGATGTATAATATTACTAAATAGTAGACGTACAATATAACAAAATTTTTTCTCACTTTTTCAACTTTAGTGTGTTAAATTATATCATATTTAGCTTGATAACTTAAAGTCAACGTTTTCAGTCAAAAATCATTGAAGTTTAGTAGTTACGAGTATAACACTGACCGAATTCGCCAAAAACACAATATTCTACATACTATGTATTGTATATATATATATAATGTCTACATGATATATATGTATAACAGCGAGACAGAGGTAGGCGATACTCGGGAAAATAAAGAAGGATGGGCAAAAATCGTAGTACGCCGGATGCGGAGAACGTGTTCTGTCATTAAACGTCTCACCTTCTTCAGCTTGACGCGTGTTCGCGAGGCACGATCTCGATTATTCCGTTCAATGTGGCCCCGCAATGTCGTTCGTGCCGTTCGATTTGCGCCGGTACAAATGTCAAGTCTTTGATAAATGTGCGAGCGGAACACGAGCTTGCCTGGCCTCCCCTTTCCGACTCGTCTTTCGTCTCGCGCGATCGATATCGATTCCGATATTCGAAGGCGGGACTCCGATCTGGCCATTGTCAGCCACCAGCCGATCGACTACATGCAACTTGACCGACGTACGACTGACTGACGTGAGATAGGAGGATTCTAGGGACTCGATCTTGTGATTTGAGGGCCGAATTGGGGTAGTGAGTGGTTTGCGAGCAAATTAGATTTCGGCTAATACGGCAATATGTCTGATCTGATCATAATTAAAAGTTGAAAGAATTTCCGTGATTTGTTCAATGTTATAGAATTATCATTTGACTAGATTAGGAGAAAAGTGGATGTGGAACGTTTATTTTGAAAGTGTTGTAAATCCATTTAAAAAAAATTAATTATTACGTAAACAAACCGTTTACAGCACGTTAATCATAAATTAAAAAATATCTCATGTTTTTTTAATTTAGACTTACCCCACTTTCAAAATAAACGGTTCACATATTTGATTTATTTTTAATTATATTGTATCGACCATAAGTCAATCCATTGAATGTACTACAGAGTATCAGACACAAATAATTAAAAATAACAATAATACAGCGACTATCGACACCGACAGAAACGTAGGACGGTATACTTCGTAAGATTGTTTTCCGAGTGCATTCGAACGAAATTAGCATAATACGACTCTCCACTCCCGTAAGGAAGCCGAAACAGTTCACAGCGACTTGTTTCCAGACCCATAAAACCGCCATACGGAATCAACGACCGCGACTGCGATCGGGGCGCGTTCTATAAAACGAATTGCTCGCAGTTTCGTCGGAACAGCGGAATTTGACCGATGCGCGGCGAGTTAGGCGAGAATTTCCGGGACTCTCTTCCGCTCTCGTAAAGCAATCGTGCAGCGCAATAGTTGTGTCTGGAGCTGTTCGACGCTCTCTATAAAATAGTTCGCGCCTTCCATCGCGCAGCTTTACGCGTCCAGTCGTTAAAACGGTAGTCTGGTCTAGAAATTTGGTAAAATCGATTTTCTTTTTTCGTTTTATTATTCCTTACACCTTTCATAATACGCACGTGAAAACCGTTTATCGATATTCCAAAAATTAGCAGAGTAATAAAAATTATAAGGAAGCCGCGGGCTCAAGTAGCATAACGGTATCAACATTTTGAACGCGTTTGTCTCAGAACTATATTATAGAATAACTAATTGACCGATCGAGCTCAAATTTTGCACATACGTTGGGTAGTCTCTTTCTGGGGACTGGTAGCAGAATTGAGCCGAACAATAATTTTGCCCACATTTCATAATTCGTCGAATACCCGAAAATGTATGAAATGTCGTTAATCAAAGTTTCACAGACCGTCATTTTGGGACAAAATCTTTTTAAGTACTAATTCTGCTACCATTGCTCGGAATACTCATACAAATTGAGAATATATATATTTTTTTTCAAATGCATACATCACCCAGAGTGGGCGCCGATTGAGGCGGTTTTCGGCGGACCACGTTGTAAAAAAATAAAAAACTACATGAAAATATTTAAAAGAATTATTATATTTAATGCAAATTCATTCTCAAAGGAATAATGAATACATTATGTAAAATTTCATCAAGACAGCTTCAACGGTTTAAGAGTTATCCCAACCCAAAAATGGCGTCAAAAGTCTCGCTCTAGGCCAGACTACCGCCTTAAGTTTCGTCGTGACGATAACATTCCACTTAGCCGAGCTTATTTTTCTATCGACGGTCCCGTTGTCCGCCAGAATCGATCGGTCTCTTTTGCGGAGCCAATGAGGGCAATTGCATCGAATTGCCGAATGTGTCGGGCGCGTATCGATAAAACGGGATGTGGCCTCGAAACGCTTATTCCGAGACCGATGGCTTCCATCAATCGGACGGCCTTCTTCGTTTAATATCGCGTAAAAGTACCGGCGGCCGTTTGGCGTTAATGAGGGACATAAGGGGCGGCTGGCAAATATAGCGACGATTTCGCTTACAGGCAGTCGTCTACGCTGGCGTATCAAAATTTTCTATCGTTTCACCATAAATCATGATACAGTATCAGAAGATATACAAAGTAGGTTCCTGCGAGTACCTATCGTGTTTCGGATACGTAAAGCTCCGCTTTGCGTAGATCGCAGATAATGGTTTCTGTGTATTCAGTCGATGGTGGAATCGAGAAGACACTGACGCATAAGATGTGTGTCACGGTTACGTATATTAAATATTTGTATTGTACTTATGACTATTTATAGGGTCCTGTTCGGTATAGTCTTCGAGTGTCGTGCCTGGGGCGAATGGAACTTTGTTTTGCGTTCGCTGACAGGAGCGAATTGTCGGGCAGGGTATGCTTACTTAAAGTAGAGTACATATATAGGTAGTTCACATTAGGACTGCGAGAGGTATTAATGCGTAAGCCGCGAGCCCGATGCTCTGTGACATTTGGATTTATGGCGATCGTGTAAGTACCGGCAGATCAGTCAAACCGTCCCTCCGTCAGGTGGAAGGAAGGATTTGTCCCTGCACGGCTTAAGACCGATAGGTTCCATCAATCAGTCCAACGACGATGAGCCCTCGGTCACTGCAAACAGCCAGCAACGAGCTAACGAAGATAGATTTAATGAAAGTGAACTCCCTTTCGTGGCTACAAGCGTACTAGTAATCAAACGTAAGGGATCCTATGATTAAAAAGACAAAAGAAATCAATTCAGAAATATACCCCAGCCCCCTCCGTTAAATTCGTTTTAATTATTTATATAAAACGTTTGCTTTCTTATGCTTCATTGTGGAAGAACATACGTCAGATAGGAATTCGCGATCTAAGCTTTACTTTTTTGTTAATGGTCTCAGCTTTAAGTACTCAACTCACGTTTGTTTGCTTGTTCTTAGATGAGGATACGTGCCAGACAAATTGTAGCGCTAATAGACGTTACAATTTTGTCCTTTCTTAATTGTCGACGTTAGTACTCCACTCGCGTCTGTGTGCTTATTCGTATATCGGATTACGTGACAAACGAATTCTAGACTACGTTATAGTAACTGGACTGCCTGTTCACTTTGTAGAATTGCATTTAATAGACTACTGAATACTTGTGCCAGTAACGCAAGACAACCTTTTTTCCCAATAGACTCTCCTTCGGACACCCATTTCACGTCTGTGCGCTTAATATACGTCAAAATTAATTTTAAACGTATTCTACACTGCATAACAGTACCCAGACTGTCTGTTATCGAATTTATAGAATGAACTTCAACAGACAACTGAATACTTTTAACAGCAATACAAGACAAACTTTTTTCCTAATAGGGACTCCATTGGACTCCCATTTCACGTCTGTGCGCTAATTTATACATCGAAATTCATTTTAAACGTATTCTACACTGCATGGCAGTACCCAGACTGTCTATTATCGAATTTTTAGAATGAACTTTAACAGACAACTGAATACGTTTAACAGCAATACAAGACAAACTTTTCTCCTAATAGAGACTCCATTGGACTCCCATTTCACGTCTGTGCGCTAATTTATATATCGAAATTCATTTTACACGTATTCTACACTGCATGGCAGTACCTAGACTGTCTATTAACGAATTTGTAGAATGAAATTCAACAGACAACTGTAATACTTTTAGCATCAGTGCAAGACAAACTTTTTAACTTAATAGACTTTCCCTTGGACGCCCATTTCACGTCGGTGCGCTTATTCTTACATGGGAATACGTGCCGGACGAATTCTGACGCTAATGGAACGACAAGCGGGAGGGTAATTAGAGCTTTTACGAGGGCGGATTGCGGGCCTCGCGGATCTCGTATTCATTCGGTGGCGCTTCCCTCACACTCGGGACTATTTCGGCACGGCGCATAATTGAATAATTCGATTGACCTTACGCGGCGCCGCGATAATCATCCGCTTTTTATTCGGCGGACGCGCGCGGGTTAATTATACGGGGCGTTTGATTAAACGAGATTTATCCGATACCCCGCCGGTGGATGCGATGATATCGTTCAAATTTAATTCTCTCGCCGGGACGATGCGACTAATTTTTCCACCCCCACTTCCCTCCCCACCCGCCCCACAAACAACGCAGTGCGCCGATATTGTAAAACTCTGAACCGCCGAACGTGTTATCGCGTGTATCAAGCCAGTTTTGTTTCGTGGCTGAAACGGTGGGAGAACATTTTGATATTGTGTTTCCCTACATTTTTTTTTTACAGAAAAAGTTTGAATCGTTTTGCGGGATATCCTCCGGACGAAACTAATTTTTTTTTTGCGTTCGTAGACCGATAGAACGTATTATCGATGAAAACATTTTGACTGGGTATGTTTTTGCAGAAAAAGTTGGGGTCAACTTGTAGAACATAGAGTGCATCGAATTAATTTCGTTCGCTCGCCAAACATCGATGATTTCTCTACGTGTTTTTACGAACAAAAATCGGAAGAGATAAAAATTGTCAATCTTGCACTTTGTAGATATCTAACGTCTGAAACTAATTTTATCGACGTATTCAAAGTTGACAGAATATTCCACACAGCGATTGTACGCTCATAACGTCCTATAGACAGAACTCTTTCAATTTCAAGCATCGACGAAGCATCTCCGCTTCTCCCCGCACTCTTATTTCACCATAGAATAGAATAGATTCATCTCCCGTATTCCCCCGGCCGTAGAATTCCATCGGGAATTCGCGTTTCCCGGCGCGCGGGGAATACCCACGTCCGGCAAAAATCTTATGTCGCCGACCAATCTGCCGGTTCGCAGTTTTCAATCAGGGATAATTGTCGGCCGTAAAGGACGCCTGCGAATGCGAAGTCGTCGTAGGCCAGGGAAATATGAACGAAGGAGGACTTCCGGAGAGAGAGAGAGAGAGAGAGAGACAGAGTGAGAATGAGAATGAGGCAGAGAAAGACAGAGAGAAAGAGAGACAGAGAGAGAGAGAGAGACAGAGCAAGAGAGAGAAAGAGAGAGAGAGAGCACCCTCTCTTGCCTCTTTTTTACGATTGGCCGTTCGTCATTCGACGATCCGCACTTTATGGGAACCGGTAACGCAACGACGTCGAACCTGCACTCGTCCGCTCCTTTATGACGAGCAATAAACAAGGAAGTACCTAAAACATTCGAGATGTAACGCCGTCGGGAGAGCCGTCCGACCGATGGCCTTCGCGATCCGTGGGCGGCAACTGTTCAAGAGGTTAGGGACATTCTACGGTGTGGCCAGTTCTCGTTCCTGAAATCGGAATGAACGTCGGCCATGGGACCCTGCCGCGAATTGGCAGAAATATTCTTCGGCATTCTAGGTGTCCACCGGAGTACACTGGCGAGATAGGGGTGGAATATACTGCGGTGCGGCTGGAAGTAGGGACTCCAGGGGGGGGGGGGGGGGTGAGACATATTTTTTGATCATTCTCGGGTATATCTGCCGTGACAAGAGCACTATAAGCTGCAGTTGTTTTTATCGCACTGTCGTGGTTATGAAACATTTACGCGAACGTACTTCGTTCGATTCTCATACTGTAAAGCTAAGGTTTCAGAACATGATTTTTTTTTTTGTTATTTAGTGTCGTATCAACCACATAAAGGGTTATTAGCGACATTTCGGACAAAATTTGTGTGTATGCAATGAACATATAGAAGGATAATGGTATATGTAACATTGCATTACATTATGTTACATTAGTATAACTTCGATTAAATGGTACAGATTAACTTCTTTCAAGAAGGAAAGGTGGTCATGAATTTTTTTTGTGTCGCTGAAGTTTTCTTTCACGGTGCTAGAAGTTTTGTTTGAACGGACCTTGCGTTTTATTGCGCATGTTTATTCCGATTAATTCGAGATCCGACAGTACATTTTTCTCTCCGGTATGAATGAATGACGCACGCGCTGCGTCTCTGAATGGGTTAAACGGTGGGAAAAAAAAAGAGTACGAAAGATAGGATATAATGGACGCGATCGTGGATAAGTGACAGAGGCTAGGAGTGGAGGACGGGAAAAACGCGACGGTACGTAAAAGGCAAAACCTAAACGTCCAGCGCTCGCTCGCCTCGAACAGTAAACAGCAAGACGTAGCGAATGTCGAGTGTTGATCGATTGGCCGAGCGTCGTCATTTTGTAATGCCGATTGTCCGTTCCGATGAGAGAAACATCCTGGACGTTGTACGGTAAGAGCCGGTAGCTCTTCTCCGCGCGGAGCGGGCTCTCCTTACTTCCAAGGATTTATTCCCAGAAATAGCCGCGCAGTACCGACATTCTTTCCCAAAACTGTGAAGGCGGTAGTCTGGTCTAGAAATTTGACAAATGCGATTTTTTCTCATTTTGTTATTCGGTAGACCTTTCTTAATAAGCTCGTGAAAACCGTTTATTGACATTTCAAGAATTGGCAGAGTAATAAAAATTATAAGCAAGCCGCGCGCTCAGGTAGCAAAACTGTATCGAAACTTTGAACGCGTTTATCTCAGAACTATGTTTTTCAAATCGGCGCCAAACTATATCTCGATAACTAATTGACGGATTCGGCCCAAGTTTTGCACATACCTTCGATAGCAGAATTGAGTCGAAAAATAATTTTGCTTACATTTTATAATTTGTCGAATACCCGAAAATGTATCAAATATCGTTTATCGAAGTTTAACAGGTCGCCATTTCGTAACAAAATTTTTTGAAGTACTGATTCTGCTACCATTGCTCAGAATACTCATACAGATTGAGAATATACATTTCTTTTTCAAATGAATACAATATCACCCAGAGTTAGCGCCGATTGAGGCGGTTTTCAGCGGACCATGTTGTAAAAAAATAAAAAACGACATAAAAATATTTAAAATTATGTTTTTATTTTCACGTAGATACATTCTCAAAGGAACAATGAATACATATGTAAAATTTCATCAGGGCAAATTTAACGGTTTAATAGTTATTCCAACCCAAAAATGACGTTAAAAATCTCGCTCTCGACCAGAATACCGCCGTAAGAGACCGAGAGGCTGCGGATCACTTTTCGAGGAGTGGGGTCCAAGATAATAGTTTTAAATGGCCTCTGGCAGTGACCGAATTGAAGGTACGGGGACGGGAATGAAGACAGAGATGGGGACAAAGTTGACTGGGACGGATACAAAGACTGAAACTCAGACTTTCCTTCCGAAGGATTTATTAACAAGCGAGCACCGGCACTCCGGAGGTTTATTCTTTTCAAACTTCCGGGAAGAGAGTTTTTCGTGCCCGGAGGCTTGCGGATTACTCCTCGCGGAGTAGGGTTCAAGTTAATAATTTTAAATGGTCTGCGAGACAGGGCTGCCAAAGTGGAAGTTACCCTCTTTGACACGGACACGAGTCCGCTACTTACGGACGGACCGTGTTAGGTGCACAGTTTCCGGTGGAACTTTCGGCCTGCCTGGATGTAAAATCATTGAGTAACAAGTTGCAGGGTGGACTGACGACGTCGGATGCCTTGACCGGCCTCGGCGTCGTTGCAAACGTGATTTTTGGTCGGCGGCCATCCTGTTTCCGGCGGAACGAAGTTAGCGTTGAGACGGTCAAGCACTCCGTCGTCTCTCATAGAATTCTGTAGTTATGTGTCTGCATATGGAAGGTAGCATACATGGCGTGGAATGTGACAGATTTTTCGTTTATTAAGCAGACGTGTCTGAAAATCACATTTTACTGTTTTCCACCCACCACGGCCGAGATACCATGTTGAAAATTCACACAAATTTTTTTTTTTTTATCCATTATTAAGTTATCCAATGTCTGGTTCAGATGTTCAGTCGCTTTGGAAGCACTTTTGACCATCTTATTCAGATATGCTCTTTGATGTATCTTTTTAGGATATCGTATGGGATATTTACTTTTTGAATTTATTGGACCATTGTACAATATTTTGTGACTGACGAAATGTTACATTTTCGGACCGATATCACTGAATATTAAATTGTTAGTTAACCTTCCGGTATTGCGTGCCGTCGCTTGTTTCGGCACTGTTGCAAACACAATTTTTGGTCGTCGGCCATCTTGTGCTAAAACGAAGTTAGCGTCGAAATGGTCAAGCACTCTGTCCGGCTTTTCTACCAGCCTGCGCACCAAACACACTCTGCAATTAAATCGTTTGCTCGAGTGTTTAAAGCGTTTCGCGTGCATTTCCTCTTAACACGGTGGATGCCATGTGCGATACTAGATTTTGAGATTTAGTCGTTACGCTTTCCACATATTCAACTACTCGCGAATGGGACTGCGTCTATTGCGTTATTTTGCAGCTATCCAGTTTATACGTCTAAAATATATTTTACCCAAAATTTATACAACCTCCAGTTTGTATTACTTTACATATACGTATACTTTAGTATGACCATGCTTTTACAATATTATTATAATATTTTTTATGAAACAATCTGTCCAACGTCCTGCGTCCATTTATTTGAAATCCTTTGACTTGTATATATTTTGTTATGTAGTGAAGCTAAAGAAAACAATTCCAGCAAAACTATAATACAAACCGCATACGTTCTTACATACGTTCTAATAATTTCAGCAAAACTGTAATACAACTTGCATACGTTCTTAGATCTGCCAAATATTAATCCTGCCAAATACATAGTCGATACGGCAGTCAATCCCATTAATGCCCAGCCAAAAATCGAGCAGAAATTTGCATTAAGCCCTCCTCTCCAATCGCGACAGAGGACTCATTCTCTACCTCCGTTCTGTTTCTTTTTTTCAGTTCTCCATTCGCCGTCCCCGCCAGCGGAGTACTTAAACACTTAAGTTGACTCACTTTGAACAGTGCGGACGTCATTTGAAAGGGTAACGTTGCGTTTACCTTCAACAGCGGCGCGAAACTTCGGTGGCTTTTCGTTCCCGGCGACTAAGCCGCTCCGCACTTTTATCCACGCTTTAACGAACTCTCCTCAAGTTCCCAACGCTGAAAACCGCGCCAGAGCTCGGCACCGACCGGCAAGTCCATTGTCTTCGGACAAGATTCATTTCTGCGAGAGTGTCAGCGCCGTCCAACGAAATTCCGCTGACGAGAAAAAGAGTATTTCGTCTTTGTCGCGGTTTTGAGTCCCTGCGCCTTCTCAGTAACTCTCTAACTACTGCACTTTCATTTAAAAAAGAAAAGATTTATTCTTGACGTCTGTCGTTTTCTGGGGTACTATGCTTTCGCGGGGACGTCAGACACTAACGCTTGTCATGCAGAAAGGTCGAGGGAGCAAATTGTAACCCTGAAGGGAACAAATAAATGATTACATACATACATGTATGATATTGTGTTTTTCGCGAATTCGGTCAGCGTTATGCTTATAACTACTAAACTTCAATGATTTTTAATTGAAAAACATTGACTCTAAGTTTGGGAGAGGGTTGCTGACTCGATAAGTCGGATTTATTAAGTTTTTTCTTCCGTTTGTCATTTCTTATTAATAATTTGTCCGAGATTTTCAAGTTTGATATGTTTAAATTATACCATTTTCAGCTTGATTACTTAAAGTCAATATTTTTCAATTAAAAATCATTGAAGTTTAGTAGTTACCCGTATAGCACTGACCAAATTCCAAAAACACAATATTATACATCTACACTGTCAGTAACCGGTCGTTGCAACCCGACATTACATACATACACTAACGCTTGTCCGGCATAGCTCGCAGCCGATCTATGAACGAGTCATCTCTTACGCTACGTAGTGCGAGTCCACTAACAGTCAGCCACTCGACATTCCTCCGACTTACCGTGCACTTTGCCTTTACAGCGTCCGAAGCTCGAAAGACCGAAGCTTGGCTTACTAACAGTTCATTCTCATCGTAACATTTGGCGCGGATGACGGTAGGCGACGGTCGCTGGTGTCTGACCTTGCTTTCCTCTGCTTATTGACAGATGCCTGGGAACACGACGATGGGCAGCACGCTGCTGGACGAGGAACTGCGCCGGATCCTGATGGAAAGAGAGCAGGAGTGCCTGCAGCAGCAATTTACGAACGCCACGCCGCCGCCCGGTAAGCAGAAATTCGGCCTACAGGTCACGACGTTACAGCGTTACACGTTACACGTTACACGTTACACGTATCCCGGTAACGTTCGCCGCGCACGCGGCGCAAACTTCTGCCCTCGGCGTCCACAAATATGCTAACGATCGCCGTTACTCTCGTTAAACGCACCGGCGAGCGTGCCGAATATTGCCACTAAATTACCCGAAAAATTGAGCGCGCGACGGAAAGTGGACCCGAAAATCGGCTCGTTGCGATATGAAACGCGAGCTTGGGTGGATACGTCGAATGCTGGAGGAAAAATTGTTCTTATTCAAACGTTGAAAGCTGAAAATGTATTGAACACTGACAGCGCAGAAGGTTCAACAGAATAATCGGAATCTTTTATAAACTGATTTGCAACAGATGCATTCGAGCGTATCCAAACACTGAATAATTACTTTAAGCACTTTTAATCCATCAGCTGTGTTTGACGGCTATAACCGTCATGGACATTGCATTGTGTCATCAATTCTCTGTCATGACAACCATTATACAGTTACCCTTGCACATTTAAACAGTAACTTTAATGTAAACTAAAATACATCTCTAAACTTCAATATGTTCGAATCTCTGGAGATAAAGACGAAATAAAGCTGACAGCTACTCCGATCAGAGGCCGCCACAGCTGATTGATTAATTGATTAGCTGATCGCAGACGTGCGTCCATCGCTCGAAACCTTAAGACTCGAGAATCAAATTATTATCCTGAAAACGTGCCAGTGGCCATCTTCAATCGAGCGATACGCTTCCGGCCAGCAACTTTCCCGCGCATCCGTCCTTTTAATTGCCCGTCGCCTCCTTCTGCCAAACAGAGGAGACCCCGTCGCACCCATTAATTCCCGAAGGATGCACCGGCAACCTTCCGAAGGTAATTGCGCCGTTCTTTCGCATTATGTCGGCTCGATTTAATGAATTCCCCCTTTGAAGCCGCGCCGAGGAAAACTGTTGTCGTTAGTATGCGACGGACAAGATGGTCCGGGAAGTAGAGGGAGGGGGGGGGGGGGGTCGAACGTGGTGGGGGGTTGGAGAATAATTAAGGTAGATTCAGCGCTGATAGGACAGGGGAGCGTCTCGGACGCGGATGAAAGCTTGACGTGGCTCGGTTGCGCGAAAATTGCGCAACGGAAATTAATTATCGGCGACTGTAAAGTTTCTTCCAATTTCGCTAACGATTCCTGGCCCCGGTGGGGATCGCAGATTGACGTCGGCCAGACGATCGTGAGTGGCGGCCGTCGAGGTAGTTCAGGTACAATTACAGCCACAGAATAATTCGGACATCTTCCGAAACGTTTCGTTACAATTATAATGGGCGTACACGCAATTAAGGTGAATTTTTGATTAGAAACGTTCTGCTACGTTTTTATTTTGCTACCCGATGGCAATGTTTTTCAGGAAGATTTTTGTTTAATTTTATTTACGTAGGAGAGTGTGCTAATTGTTTTTGCATCGTACAAAGGGTTCGGTTGGTTCGTCTTTTTAAGTAGTTATTCTGCTTTGAAGGGATGAATATTTCGGTTTGCCGTACACTTGACCGCGAACGTGTTTAACAGACTAGCGAGCGGAATATCAAACGGGAGTCGAATCATTCTGTCTTCAGCGACTCGTGAATTTGAATCTCGACTGCCCTGAGCTTATTCTCTGTCCGACTACTCCTCTCGCGGTCCCTTCAGGCTGGCCAGTTTCCATCCATCCGTTCGAATCAAGCTTTCTTCGCACTTCAGTTCGGATGCGCCGCGAGTTTCCCGAATTATTAATTTCGAGACGTAATTGCGCGAGGAAGAGTGAAAAAGTGCTCGGGACGTTAAATTCATCCTTCCCACTTCCGGAGCGGGAAGTTTTTGTATTTGTTCAACAGACTCTCAACAACACATTCTTATTCTTAGCCTTGTCTTACATCAGTACTTTTAATGACACTCCCAATACTATGAAAGGCACTGTACACGAGGTATGGGAGTGCAGATGAACGGAGTACATGTCTTCGCGAACACGATGATTGTACAATGTGAATTCGTTAGTCTAGGCGACTCTTGATCGAGTCCGAATGTTCAGATTTTCCAGAAAATTGGAATAATACTCGATAAGTACTCGGACTCCAACTGTTTGGAATCTTCGCTGGTCCTCGGGTTCTCACTTGTTCTTCTTGGACTTTGGCACGGTCTTCTTGGTGCACATCTTTCTGCAGATCATGCCCATCAGCTTGCGCAGGACGAAGTAGACGACTAGCAGGACGAGCAGGACGACTGACAGGATGAAGCCGTAGACGTCGATCAGGTTCCTTTGGAACCAGTTCAGTTGAAGGAGAGGCGACTGTAAAACGTTGCCGTGTTTTATGACGTACTCGATCCAGTAGACGGCCGTGTCACTCGCGCTCATTGGTTGATCCATGAAGAGGGCAGACAATTTTTCGATGTTCTCCCTGAAAAACAGTTCCGTCAGATTTTCGTACCTCTATTTTCCGAAACGAAAATCTTTCTGACTCTTACATCGCTAACACTAGATTTATTAACCCATTATCCGCCAATGTCCCATTTTCGGGACAGTTTCAAATTGTTTTCTTTTCATATCTGCAACTTCTGAATGTACAGTAAATTTCATTTCTTATTTTTGTATTTTTGTATTACGGCGGGTAATGGGTTAAAATTCTGATTTATTTTCGAGAATTATTAAAATTATTTCATTCTTTTGCGATCGGTTAATGATCGTGGAAGTAGTCGTTTGCATCTGAAATCAAATGAACTTTTTACCTGTAGCTAGGATCGTTAATAACTTCGTGCAAGGCATTATGCAACTTGTCAGCTGTGACGTCATCGATGGACTCCAAAGATATGGCGATCTTATGTTTCGCGTAGACGTTGATGTTCACTTTTTGATCGCCGAAAAGTGGAATGCCGACCATCGGCACCTTACAGTAAATGGATTCCTGAGTTCCCATGAGGCCACCGTGAGTAAGGAAGGCCTTTACATTCTTGTGTCCTGGAAAAAGGAAGGAACGATCGTCAGGCGTCAACCTTATCGCACTTCTTATCCCAATTAAATCTTGACCTAAGCAGGTACCAGTTTAGTCCGGCAGGTCGGATAGACAAACTGTTTGTTTGATGTTATATCAAACGTCCGACTCTTGTGATTTAATTAACGATACGCATGACACTTGGACTCTCGGAGTCTGGTGCAATTTTTTTTTTGTTACGCAAGAGGTCAATGAGAAAAGAGGCTTTTTGCTGGGCGGGCGAAAAAAAGAATGAGACGTTCGAATCGCTTACTCAGAACGGTAACCTGCGGGAACCACTTTTGCGTCATC
Source organism: Anoplius nigerrimus (assembly GCA_914767735.1). NCBI lineage: Eukaryota > Metazoa > Arthropoda > Insecta > Hymenoptera > Pompilidae > Anoplius > Anoplius nigerrimus. The sequence continues at coordinate 3,062,312 of OU612086.1, forward strand.
ACGTTTTCCGGTAAGCCGGGTAATAGGTCCTCGGGCCTGGGCACTTTCATCAAAATACGGACGGGCGCCAATCTTCGGAAGGCCTCGTAGAACGCTTCCATCGTTTCGTTCGGGAACGTCTCGATTCTGACCATCGAGCCGAACGTGAAATAGACGCAGCCATGCTTCGCCTCGTCCAGCCACTTTTGTACGGCCTGCAATATGCGAATTGCCCAGTGTCACTCGGGTACGTTCGATACGAAACGCGTCAAGTATGGAAATCTGACTTTCCGGATAAAACATATAGGAATATAGATGTCTTTGATACGGTAGAAATGTTTCTTTTTGGAATTAGATCAATTGCATTACGATGTCTTTCATAAAGTAGAAATGTTGCTTTTAGGAATTAGATCAATCGCATTATGATGTCTTTGATAATGTAGAAATGTTGCTTTTAGGAATTAGATCAATCGCATTATGATGTCTTTGATAATGTAAGAATGCTACTTTTAGGAATTAGATCAATTGCATTACGATGTCTTTCATAAAGTAGAAATGTTGCTTTTAGAAATGAGATGAATTGCAGTTTTCGATAACAATTTTTATGGTTTCACGAGAGAAAATTTATAAGTTAAGCCAGTCGTTTACTCCGTGACTTGATCAATACGATTGTATTGTTATAAATTTTGAGTAGCAATCTCACTGTTATTTGAACATAAAAATTATGAAATCGTCACTAAACATAATAATTTCTTTCATGCAGCAAAGTTAACTTTCAAAATGAGGCTATTTACGATTTTACATAATAACTTCCATAACATGACCATATTAAATCTCTAAATTAGACCATTTAAAATTCGCTACGAGACATATATATCCTTCTTCCTAAAAAACTCATAATTTGAATTCAAAATATAATATCACTATCTTTCAAGAACAAACTCGCTTACAGTACATGTACCTACGCTACATGTATCACGTTCTCGATCTGCCGCGAAGTGTCAACCGGGAAATGATTCGGTACAAGTGACCATGAGCGATCTAAAAGGGCCTAATGACCTAATCGGCCCTCTTGGTCCTTCACTTACCGGCGGCAGAGGGTCGTCAACTTCCTTCAAATGCAATCCGGGGACATTGACAACTGCCGGCGTCGCCGGTCTGATTCCGTTCAAGCTGTGATGGGAATTAACCAGCAGCAGGGCAAGGTCCCGATAGAGATCCAGAACGTGCGGCATATCCTTGCCGAAGACATCCTTCACGAATCTGTCCTGCGAGCTCGTGTAGTAATCCATCTGCTGACTGACGAACGTCGTCAGAAACGTGTTCATGACGCGCTCCCAAAATGACATGTTCGTCGTAAAGGTCGAGAACAGGCTCGGCGTTACGGCGGTGTTTAAAGGGTTGCCGACATAGTAGTTCAGCCAATCGTGGAAGGCACATGTCAGGACGCCGACTGTGGGAACGTTCAGCTTCCGTCCGTAGCCGAGGTAGCATGGCGCGGCGAAAAGCTAGAGAAATTGACAAAAAGCGAACGGTCGGACACTTGAAAGCTGAGAAGGTTGTAGTGTCTATTGAAAAATAGCATCTTTTCAGTAGCGTCGCTGATAAGTGGCCTTTATCGGGATTACGAAAGATAACGTCGATGAGGTAACGGGAGGTGCAAAACATTGATCTTCAACTGCCACTTTTTTTCGCTCTGAGCAAAGGTTGGCAAGTGTGTTTGCTCGGCTAGCTTGAGATTCTTCGGTTAGCACAGTCACCGCGATGGTCAATTATGACTTGTTATGTTCCGCCAACAGCCTTGCCGTAATACGTTCGGAGTGTGGGATGAGATAATCGTTTACGGAATTCTTGACGAGAGTTTTTAGCAACTACGAGTGAGGAAATGTTTCCTACCGTTGATTAGTTTCGACGTTGGGAAACTGTGGACGGTATTTATGTCTCTGAATCGATCGAATGTCGAGTGTGCGGAGATAATCGGTTATAAAAGTTTCCGGCACATTGAGAGATAAAAATTGTCAGCATTAGGAACGACTGGTATCAGTCAATTTTTCTCAGCTTCTAGTGAATCGGATGACGCGGAATATTCCAAATGTTTTCGAATCATCATTATTTATGACGTGTCTATTTAGAGTGCGAATATGCCTCTCGTGTGTAAAGCACTACTTTAGCATTACGTAAACTGTATAAAATATTCCGAGCCACGTTTGGACCGTTTACTAAGAATCGATGTTTGAAAATTCACATAAATGCTTTTTTTTTTTAACAAGGTATCGAATGGCTCAATAGAGTTTTCTAACACGATCCACTGACACCAATGACTGTCACATTGACTACACAAAGTGCTCTATACATGTTCAAAGCGTTCGTTGTCAGTGGTTACGATCAATATGTCTTATCACTCACCAACGTTAACCATCGTATACAACATAAGATAAGTGGATTAAACATTCCAAATGGCTTTGAAGCAACCGGCACCGCAACCTCTCGCATCTCAAGCCCAAAATTCAATTAATCCACCAAAGAATTAATCATACGTACTTCCAAAACGACCAGATCGTACGGGGGATCGTTCGGCGGATTCTTGATTATTTCCATCAGCTGCGGCTTGTACATCAGCTCGCACAGCTGCTCGCCAGCCATGTAGGCAAGGTTCTTCATGGAAAGGGATCCAAACCGCCTAATATCAACCGCCGACATGTTGTTCATGACAGCGGGCAGAGTCCCCTTAAGACTTATTTCCCGATAGTTCGGAATCGGCTTGTCCAGTGGGAAGTGGGTGACGACGTCCACCTGATGACCCTTTTTGGCCAGAGCCTTCATCAGCGGCTCCATCATGACCCAGTGACTCTTCCCGTGCAGCGGAAACATTCCCAGGATCCTGTATCCCTCCGCCGGAAGCTGTGACCCTGCCAGGACGGCCAGGGTGCACAGAAGAACGACGCTGGCGGATTGCATGCTGAGATTTTCCACTTTACGACGTCCGCAGCGTCGAATTCGTTGAACGTGTGAATGAACGAATGTCCTGGACCTTTGATTGATCCACTTGAAGCGATTGCCTCGACTGGTTCGCTCGCAAACGTCTTGCGCTTTATAGTCCGACCCGGTCTTTCACCTGACGTAACGAGACTCGCACTTGACCCACTTTTCACCTGTGCAGAAATGAAATATTCGCGTTAGTCATCTGGGGTCATCGAACGTTGACTGGTTAGGTCTTGATACGGGTTTAGATTATTGACGATTTGATGGCGTTGTTAAGGTGAAAATTGTACGGTTATAGGTAATATGTAGTAAATACAGAGAGAAGAAAGGAGATTTATAAGAGAAAGGTGAATGCAACCCGGGAGAGAGCAGAAAATAAACCATACTGTACCATACCATAGGTATTATACAATATTTTTAATAATATTTTTCATAGTGATTTCTTGGCGGATTTTGATTACGTCGAGGTTCAAATATTTGATGCTTATGAAATTTAAACTGATTTGCTAAAATCAATTATGTATATCACTAGTAGATTCACATGGATTGCGTAACAGTCACTGTAAATACCATATACATTAAAAGTAGCAATTGGAAATTGTAATCAACACTAATCGCAGTTACTATTACCACCATACAAATAACTGTTTGTTTCATTCGATCAAACTCATTCGATTTCGATCAAACAAATTCATTTCTCCAGATAGCCCAGCATGTCTCGTTTCATTCTCTACCGTCCACTCGCTTACCAACCGCACTCGCTCAACCATTCACACCCACACATGCAATTACACTCTTGACCTCCCCGGTATCTTGTAGTTCGCACGTGATTCTCCGACGTGCGTCTTAATGCAAACAAATATTTTGATCACGAACGTTATACCTACGCACTCGCTTTACTTTCAATCTCCACTCAAATTTACATCTGCCGACACGTTCGCAGAATATCAAACACACGGTATGAAGAACTAATCCATCGTACGCTAACGATACAGAACCATGATTCCATTTTCAATCTCTCAGTACCGTGCTAACCGCTTACTTTCAGGCAGGCAATCGAAGACAGTGAAACGTGAACGCGATGATCTTTCCCACCGGAAGTAGGGAAACAAATATGGACAGATGGAATCGGCGACGATCTGAGCGAATCGCAGGTCAATTCCGCGATACGCCGGCAATTCCATAGCAAAATTCAATGGCACTTCTAATTCGAGCGGCCGCCGGCTTAGGGTTGCCAGACACGTATCGCGAACTTGAGAGAGGATAACCCGAACTCGACGTGGATCTCAGAGTATTCCCCCCCCAGGCGTGCCAACTTGCCCGACCATCCCGCACGTAATTCCGTATATATTATATATGCGCGCCAAGTTTGTCGGACGCTGATAAACGCGGACGGCGCGGACTAATTTCCGAATGGGACCTTCCGTTATGACATATAAAAAAATTTTTTTTTGTGGAGTAAGAAAGCATGTGACTTAATACGAGAATGAGCATAGGTATCGTTAGAGCAGTTTATCGCACGAGTAATTTCGCACCTTCGTGAGCCAAGGTCATTGGACTTTGATAAAACAGTAAGCTGAGATAGCCTGAATCTATTTCGGCGTTTTGTTGCTAGTCGCGGATTGCTTATCGGAGGACAATGAAAACTTTTCCTCCGATTTCAGCGTTAATCGCGTCTCGGTTTATCGTATTCTACGCGAGTCACGTGACTCAATTAAATTATCATTACGCGAACCGCATCCGTTGATGGATGATAGGAGCATTAAGCGACGTCGGACGGACGATTCTAAACTTTTGCGAAATACGAACATCAAACGGTCACGCTTCGAGTCAGTAACAAATTACACTTGCTATCGGCGATTCAAAGGTAATTTTCCAAAGTCCTCGAGTTTCATAGAACCCGTATAGCATCATTAACCTTGTCACTCCTTAACCCATTATCCGCCAATGTCCCGTTTTTGGGACACCTTTTCAAAATTGTTTCCTTTTAACAACTGAACCTCTAAATATACAGCTAATTTTATTTATTTTTCTTTATTTTCGAATTGTGGCAGCTAATCGGTCGATCTATGAACATTGTTAATAGACACAATCCAAATGAGTTTTTCGATAGAAATATAACTTACTCTCGTCTGCCTCGTGCGTCTTGCAGTTCACTTTTGCCGACGCTCGTCACTTCCTCCCGAGATGGTAACTCGAGTGTCGATCAACTTGCACGACTTTGACTTTCGAATCCTCGATCGTGACTCGTGAGAGTCGCGTAGCCGACTGACTAGTCAGGCCCGTTCGGCCATTTAGTGGCCGCTCAGAGATGCGAAAACTCTGACCTACGCGGACGATATCGTGGGAGAGGGAGGTGGAGGGGGAGGGGGGGGGACAGGAGGAGAGGAAGAAGGTGGTAGGAACAGATACAGTTTGACACTGGTTGCCGCGGATGATCACACCTTGGCATCAACCTTTCGTCAGCCATTGTCATTGGCGGCGCCGCGGTGATGCAACTTTCGCCGGATGAAATTCTGTTTTATCGAATTCGGCGTGACTGATAAGGAATTCAATTACGAGCTTCATTGAGTAGGTGAAGTTTCGAGTGCCGGGGAATTTGTTTATGAATGAGGGATCAGGTGAGAGGATGTGGCAGGATTCGGATTTTGGAGGAGGCTGCTTCCGATAGGCCGATATGAGGATGTGATAACGATTATCTGTGTTTCGGTGCGGCGTATCGTTGTCAAAGTGATTATCGTTTCCGAAAAGATTAAGAACGAAATTTAATTTAGGTAGGAATTGAAATGAAAATGGTATATTGAATGAGATATCGGTTTCCGGTCGAATAGAATTCATTCGGTAAAAGGTGAACATTTTGTTCTCTCTTCGTTTCAGTCACTCTTCTCTCTTCGCGCAGAAAGCATGCAAAATCTCAGCTCTTCTATTATTAGCCGAATGTTTACCGTATCCGAGAAAACAACCGAAACTCTCAACTTCAAAATAACGTTACTTTCATTTCTTGGAAACTGGAAAATTCCGTCGTACGCTCCTTAACAATAACAAAAAAAAACTTAAATTGCCTTTTCAATTCAAAGCTCTCGAATCTCAATCAGAATCGGATACAAATATTTTCAATTATCATAGACGGTAATTTCCAGCCGGACGACTCGTTCGATGTAACGAGTTTAATCCGGCCCAATCTCAGAATCGTGTTTCGACTATCGGCAACAATCGGTACGTGGATCGCGTTGAACTGCCCTCGCCGGTGCGGGCAACAACTGGGGCAACAACTGGAGCAACTGTTGATCGCTTCGAAGACGATCGGATATAGAACGGCCGCGCCACGCTCGGCATTCCAGCAGCGCGCGCTCTTGCGTAATTCTGTAATTTCGTCTACGCCCCCGCAGCGTTTCTGTATATGGCGGGCACGTACGTCTGTCGGGAATTCGAAGTTATTCCCGTCTTCGTTGCCTTTCCGCGGAATCGGGGAAGCGGAACGTGCCGATGCAGTTTCACTCAATTTGGCAGGCCTGCGTGTAATCGCGGAGAAAGCTTTGGCGTAAGCTCGATCGTCGATTGTTCTCGTTGTCGGCCGTGGCTAATTGGCCTCCGCATTTTCCGATAACGCGTTTGTTCAGAGTTTAAGTATCGTGCGATCATTCGATTAGGCGAGCGAGTCTTTGGAGGACGAGCGAGAAATGAAATTTTCTGAACGGCCACAGATTCTCCGACCTTTCGGGTAATGCCATTCGGGAGTCGTGAGAGTTGTGTGGAGATGCTAATTATTGGGTCGGAGACTATAACATCCGAATGCCTGATTAATGTTTCTCGAAGCTTGAGCTGCGCTATGATTCAATTTCAACTCGTACGAGAAAAGTACATGTAAATCGCGTTCTGTTTCCGTCTGGTTTCGAAGAAAAAGAAAATAAAAATAGGATAGAAAACATGAAACAATTTTTACAAAATGAATACGAAGAATACCTATAAACTTTATAAATAAAAATATCGAGCGCACGTTACAATGAATCTCTCTCATTGTCAGTCGCAGCTGAAGACAGACTAAACAAAAATGCCCGTTTCATAGTTTCCAGCCTAATACTCGGGACAGTTTGAATTGGCAGTGTTATGCAGATAATACGTCACTCAATAAGTCTCCGGTCTAACTAGAAACACTCAGAATTTTTTCAGAAATTCGATTTTATTCATCAACACACTCTCCTTCAAGAATTATATATTCATCCCAATGCTCCTCTAACTTTTCGATATTTTTTTTGTAGTACGATTTGTCTTTTCTTTCAAAATAGGCGACTCTTTCGACATTTACTTCTTCATTTGAGCCAAACCTTTTTCCCCAGTGCATCTTTTTGATGTCTGCAAGGTCAGTAGTCGCTAGAAGCCAGATCCGGAGAGTTCGATATGTGGAAGATATTCGAAATATAATTCATTCAATTTAAACATCGTTTTCTTCGCGAAACATGAAATTTATTACTATCCATTATTTTGAAAATGATAAAACTGTGGTCGCTAAAACCGCTATAACCCATAAACTAATTGTCAGAGTGCAATGAAATTTTGCAACCTTTCGTTTCAAAGTTCGTACTATCCAGAAATTATATAGATTTGTCAATAATGTTATCATATATGTGTCAGACCGGAGATCGAGTGATGTGTTATATCGTGTATAGTGTACGTATACCGTATACGTTGCGCAACTTAAACCTTCCTATTTTATCATTACTCCGTAGAGTATTAGTCTAGTACATATCAGACCCACACCCACTCCAACAATCATGACACACAGTTCCATATTACGTCCACTTTACCTCTTCCTTAACACCGCATCCTTCACCGCAGCGTTACCATTGTTCCTCCGAACACAATTCATCTCAACCTTCACGCTCGCCGGTCCAAAGTCGATTACACCCTCTTGCTCACCCCCCCCCCCCTCCCTCCCCCCCTGTCCAATCTGCCGCCGTCACTATTTACATTACAATTCCGCGCGCGGCTGTAAGAAGGAAGAGCGGAACCGATATCGTCTGAAAATTCGAAATTCTCGCGATGAGCGCGTCTTCTGGCATGAGAAGGCAAGATTGATCACGTAATACGCAGCATTCGCGGTGGCGGCGACCAAATTGGCCGAGGCGCGCCTCGCAATATCCGAGAAAAATGGCGAACGAGGGCGAAGGTTTCGCGGTGTTACTTTTAACGCCGCCATATTTTCGCGGCGAGCGTTTCGCAAAAATGAAAACGTGCCCGCTGCCGGCCGTAATTCCGTAAGGTGCCTTTGTTGCGGGAGCGTATGTGTGTGTGTGTGTGTGTTGGCATGAATAATGCAGCGGACATTTTTCGGATATGAGCTCAGGTAGAAGGGCCTGTCATTAGGACGACGCGCGACTCGTGCCCTTCTCTCTTTTTCGGAGAGAACTCTCGACGAGAAATCTCGGAGGCGGCTTGTGGTTTCGGACGTGTTTGCCTTCGGTTTCGGGATACTCGTTCTTCGCAGCTTCCGGGAATGGGCGAGTTTCGTAACGCGGCTGCAAACATTGGGACTCCTTTTCGTCGGATTTTTATGTGAGATTTGCATAGGTTGCGTTAGGAATCGTGTAAGGATAAAATAATTAAAATTTAAGTGGTTTAACTCGTTCGTTATCACGTCACCCATATTTCTGTGACGGATATGTTTCCCTGGGGGCACCGTTACACAGGCATGTGTGACGTTCTTCTTGTTCAAGTAAAATAGGATTTTCAATTGAAATTTTGAAAGGAATGTAATGGAATACTTAAGCACAGATGTACCTACTTACCTATATATGACATATATCTGTGCTTATGTACATATATCATATATCATATGAGATATGTATCATACATATCAAGTCGTCAAGATCTTCACTTCTATAAGATTGCTCATCATCCGAACCGGAACTCAATGAAATTCTATTAGCAAACTTTCTTCTAACATTCACTACGACTACATTCACTACATTTTGAGAATAAAAGTCGACTGGTACTTGTCAAAAAAATCTGCTTGTCGACTGAATGAAGAATCTGGGATAACTGAAGCGAGATTCCTCGCAGTCCTCTTTTCGAAAATCCTATCGGTTTCTCCATTTTGAAACTAAATACTTTATTCTTTGTAATGAATTGAAGGTTCAATAACATTAGGCAACATAAAGTAATTTGTTGAGGTAGAATGTAAGAGTTGGCTCTTTTTCATTTAGGTTATTTAACGGAAGTTTAGATAAAAGAATTATAGTTTTTTAATTATAGCTATAATTACAGATAGTTTCTGTTTATGTTTTTGTACTGACGTACGGAATGAATGAATACTTTGTGGAGACGGTCGTTCGAATTGGAAAGTGCGGTCGGTATCTAATAACCTAGTTCCAGGAACGATTAAGGAAGAGTCGGGGAAATTTTTGGTGTGTCATCGACCTTTCACGAATTAACTGTACTCCGAAGCGCCGGAATCAACCGAACGACAGCACGAACCATTACGGATTATACTAATTTACGCCCGTTTTTCCCTTCAGCCGTAACGGTCCTAAAGTTCTCGGCTTTAAATGAGCAGTCTGTAATGACCTTGGGAGGTATAATCAAGCACCGTAAAAGAACTTTATATCCGTCCAGGTCTTATCACCAGCCAATTCGAGTCTTCCAAAATTTCGCCCGCATCAGTCCAACTTTCCTGCAACTCCTGCAACTCCGCAAACGAAACTCAACCTACATACATTCACCACCTCCAAAAATGCCGCACTCTCGTTAACATCCGCATCCTTTGTCCAGAATTTTCCTCAAGATAAGCTCCACGACGAACAAAATTCTTCCTAAACTTAACACCGCGCGAACTTCCTTTCTGCCGCTCATCTTCCTCCAAATTCAAAAAGCCGAGCGAGCGACACTCACCTTCAACGCACCTATCGCACACTCGACCTTATCTCGAGATCCTATCGGGCGGCACAAAACTAGCCGGCAAGCGAGAGGTTCGCGGAGACAGAAGTTATCGGGGATCGGTGCGCACGCGGCCGTTCGAGTTTCTGTAAAATCACCTTAAATTTCGATTGTCATCGTCTGCTGACTCATCCCCGATAATTCGGATTACTTCCATCGCGCGCTGGCGGGCGCCGACGTGCGTGCTAATCGTCCAACAGGAAAGGCGGCCCCGGCCGATAAACTCTTATCGCCGCCACGCACGCCGCCCAATTCTCCGCGAATTTCGCATCCGATTCTTGAGAGAGAAGGTTAAGGAGGACGCCAATTTACGATCTCGCGAGATGTCGAGTTCGCGAACGCGCAATACGTGAGTCATGCGAGTGATTAATTGAGCGTCGGTGCACGGAAAGCCGGGGGTCTGTTGACGTTCTGCATATTCATGCATGTCCGTGTTACGCGAGGCGGTTTACGCCTTTTCCGATCTTTGACTTTCGATTGCGCAATCGGTCGATTAACTTCGGACAGGCAGAGGCGTGTACGTTGATTTTTTTTGAGGAAAAAGGCTTGAAGCCTTATCTCGTTTCGAAACAAATTGCGATCAGTGGGTCGATGGGGTAATAAAATAAGGTCAAGTTTTTATTTATATTAAGTTAAATAACAAGATTTCTGATTGTGATTTATTTGCTCGTATTAAATTCTCTTTTAATCAAGAAAAATAACGAAAGTCGATAACAAGTATTTTCCACGTATTTCCTGCTTCTTTCTCAGAAATAATCGTGGGAATCTAAGGAACTGTACGTTTCGCTCCGAGCCGCTTATTCTAATTGAATAAAGTTTTTTCGTTCTTAATTTGACATACTTACACCGTTTTCATAATTATCTACGATTACATATAAGGCTCGTGGAAAGTTCACATTGACGATGACCGTGAACGGGTTATCGCTTATTACTTTGTATGGGAGGTATTAGAGAAAACAACCTTTTTTTTCTTCCTGCACTGCGCAGTTAATCATAGCAGTTTGATACGTCGGCCGCTGTTACGTAAGCATTTTCATGTCGCAGCACAATTATGACCGTCCGTTTATAGACCGTTCTGTCCTGCAGCGCGAACGTACTTACGCCGCAGTTGTTCAAGCCGCTTACGGAGCGTAAACAGGGAGTTCATGGCTGATTAAGGGGGTCGTCACATTTTTATGTCGGGCGAGTTTCGTTTTTGAGCTCGTCCCGTCGCGATCCTCTTCTTGGGGGCCGGGATAAACTCTACGGCCACTAAAAGCGCACGTATCGCGGGATGCGCGGGGATAAAAGTGCACTCCGCAAGTGCTTCTATGAAAATTGATAGATTCACTCCTACTTATTTACAGTTCGCCGAGTTCGCTGCGTTCCGCGTTGCCATTTTCGTATTTTGTGTACGTAATGGCGATTATGGAGTTGGTCTTCGTAAAATTGTGCGCGGTACTTCAATCAATTTTTGCATTTTGATCCATCTCATTCGCTAATGAAATTAATTATAGGAATTAGTTCATTGACACGCTTACTATTTACTCTTTTTTGTCACTCCTGCAACGGTTGGACTCCGTAGACGATTTGTCATGTTTATTACATTTTCGTGCGCTGCGCATTATTGGTAATAATGCGCAGCGCACCCCAAGGACAAGCCCGTTTAAGTTTAGTCCACATAAAACATGGAACGAACTTGAATCAACTTTCCATTTAGATCCATCTCATTCGCTAACGGAATTAATTATAACAATTCGTTCACTGACGCGCTTACTATTGACTCATTTTTTCTGTCACTACTGCAACGGTCGGACTCCGTGGACAATTTGTCACGTTTATTGCCATTACATTTTAATGTGCTGCGCACTATTGGTAATTAAAGCGTTCCGTTTAGATTACAGTTACGTATTTCACCCAGTATTGCCTCAATTTTCCAAGGACAAGCTCGTTTAATTGTGATGGATTGAGGTGGTCGATGATCGCAAACACAATTTAGAGATAACAATGCAAATGATTTATTAGATTCGTCCAGATTACAGGGCTACTCTCCTTTTTCTTCACGTACACGTTTTTACACTGCGGCAGCCGACTGCGCGCCTTTCTCTTGTTTCCACGCGCATGCGCCTTCCGGCATCTCATACACACACTCATACACACACTCACTTATACGCTCACTTATACCAATAAAAATAACCCTACATACTCCCCCCTTGTTTTTATTGCTTTTCAGTCTCCATAAATTTTTTAACATTAATTAACAAGTTCGGTCCGCTTACTGGCTTGGTCAAACAATTCGCTGTCATTTCGTTTCCCGGTACATGTGATATTTCTAAATTTTCTTTGCCTACAGATTCTCTTATATAATAACATTTCCTATTTAGTATTTTAGATTTTGTTTTAAAATTTCCACCATTTGCCAATTTTACCGCATTCAAATTATCACATTTTATCAGTCTTTTTACATCGCTTCCTAATCCTATCTCATCTAACAGTCTACAGCACCATACTACTTCTTTTACACCCTCCAGCATCGCATCAAGTTCGCTTTCGGTTGATGACAAGGCAACCGTTCCTTGTTTCTTACTCCTCCAGTGTATCAGGTCCCCATTTCTGTATAGCAATAATCCGGTAAATGACTTTGCGTCCTTGGTGCTATCCCATGATGCATCTGTCTCACACCTGATTTCTTTCCTACTGTTCCTCCGATTACTGAACACCAGGCGGTAATTTATCGTTGCTTTCAGGTACCTTAATATTCGCTTTAAACTTGTCATATGCATTACTTTCGGGTTTTTACTGAATTGAGACAAACAACTCACTGCATATGATATATCCGGTCTCGCGTAGACGCTCAGGTACATTAGTCTTCCTAACAGCTCTTGGTACTCTTCTATATTGCACTCTTGACTCTCTTTGTCTTCGTCCATTTTCATATTAACGTCAATCGGTGATGTAGTTGTATTGCAGTCTTTCATTCCATACTTCTCTAACAGTTTTTCTATATAATCCCTTAGGTGTACGTCAATCCTTTCCTTTTTCTGTTCAATTTGCATGCCCAAAATATTTTTTGCTTCTCCCAAATTTTTCATGTCAATCTCTTTTCCTATTGCATCCATATATTTGTTTTCAAATTCATTTTTACTCGAAACAACAACCATGTCATCTACGTGCACTCCACAAAACAAAAAATTGTTGCTTTCAATTTTGAAAAATAAACAAGGGTCTTCTTTACTCTGATTTAATCCATTTTTAAGTAACACCTTCGTAAGAAATTCATTCCAGCATCTCCCTGCCTGTTTCAATCCATATATGCTTTTCTTTAATCTACATACATGATCACTGTCTGTTTCATATCCTTTCGGCAGTTCCATGTATATTTCCTCATCTAATCTGCCATGCAGAAATGCGGTTTTAACATCATATAAATTTACCTTTCTTTCCTTTTCTGCACCTACGCTGAGCAATACCCTGATTGTCTCTATTCGTACTACCGGCGCAAATGTCTCTTTGTAATCATATCCTGGACGTTGTCCACATCCAATTGCCACCAAACGAGCCTTATATCTCCTCCTCCTGGTACTAGGGTCCTCTTTTATACTATACACCCATTTGTTTCTAATGACTCTTGTTCCCTTAGGACGCTCAACAACATCCCACACTTTATGTTTTTTCATAGAATTAATTTCTTCCTCCATGGCCTGTTTCCACTCGTCTCTGAGCCCCGACACTGTTGCCTCTTGATAATTGTTGGGGATCCTCTCGTCGTGACTCTGTGCGATAGATGCCTGTTCCGGTCTATTTGTCTTTGTTCTCTCCGACCTTCTCACTCCGCTTTCTCTTAGTCTTTCTTCTCTTTCTAATAACTTCAGTCTGTGTTCTATCTCCCGCTCCTCTTTTGTCTTCCTATTCCTCCCTGCCGTCTGACTCGTAGACGATTCGGCTAGCACCTCGGTCGCGTTGTCTGTTGTCACTGTCGGTGTTTCTGCTTCCTCTTCTTGGTCCTCGTCATCGCGTTCCTTGTGCCTTACCTGTCCTTGACTGGCTATTACCCACGCGTCATCGTCATCCAGCTCTTCCTGTTCCTTGTATCCTTTGTTTTCTAATATTGTTGATCCTGCGATGTTCTCGTTAAATTTCACAGTCCTTGCGATATGCACAGACTTATCGAGTGGGTCGTATATGCGGTATGCTCGATTTTCTGTTGCGTACCCAACAAAGATTCCTTTCCTTGCCGTTCCTTCTAGTTTGTTCCTAGTTTGTTTTGGTACATGATAGTATGCTACACTCCCAAAAACCTTTAAGAATGAGACTGTAGGTTTCTTATTCGTCCATTTTTCTATGGGTGTGGTCGTTTGTTCTTGTTTTGTCGGTGTCATATTCTTTAGGAATGTAGCGGTCATAACCGCTTCTGCCCAGAGTTCCCCCGGTAATTTCGCATCTATAAGCATTGCACGTGCCCTTTCCAGCAACGTCCTATTTGTTCTTTCCGCTATTCCGTTGCTTTCCGGATTGTATGGCACTGTTTTTTCGTGATGTATCCCTTTAGCTTTAAATAAATCTTGAAACCGTGAGTTCACAAACTCACGTCCGTTGTCCGACCTTACTCTTTTTACCCTTTTTCCTGTTTGGTTTTGTGCCTTCTCCATGTATTCTACAAAGTAGTTGAATGCTTCATCCTTGGTCCTCAACATGTGTACTGTTGTATACCTGCTGTACCCGTCGACCAGCACATACATATATCTGCTTCCGCCTAAGGATGTCACTGGCATTGGTCCACACAAGTCCATGTGAATAATCTCAAGCAGTTCGGTAGCACCCAAGCCTCCCAGATTCTGGTGAGGTTTTCTAGTGAGTTTACCCAGCACACACGACTCACATTGTTCCAATCTTCTCGCTGTGTAGTCTAGGTCTCTGACCAGCCCTTTCTCTTTCATGGTGTCCAGGTACGTTTCGTTTATGTGTCCCAATCTCCTGTGCCATAACATTTTATTTTTCTGTCCATTCGGTTCCTCCGGTTCTATAATCTCTTGACTAGTTGGTAAGTTTCTGTCTTTGGTGTTGGTCTCTTCTATCTCTCTTACCACTAATGACGATTCCTTTGTCACCACTTTTGTAGCCACTAAAAATATCCCATGTCTCTCTTCTGCTTCCCCAACGATTTCACCCCTATTGCCAATTATTGCAGCACCTTCATCCTTGAATGACACTGTTAAGCCTTTCTTAATTAACCGGCTTACTGACAGGAGGTTGGCATCTAACTGTGGTGCATACAGTACTTCCTCGATTCTTGCGGTTCTTGTTCCTTCTCTCGTGTTTAACTCAATGGTGATGTTTCCCTTTGCCTTTGCTGCAACCCGTCTTTCCTTCTCAGCCACTTTCACTTGCAAATTGTGTGGCACTACTCCATCCATCCACTCTATGTTTGGGGTCATGTGTGATGATGCCCCCGAGTCCAGTGCCCATATATCTGGATAGTCCCCATGTGCGGCTGCATTCGCATCATGGCTCTGTCCTGCAGATGTGTAGAATGCATATTCTGGGTTTTCTTCTTGCACTGCGAGGCATCCTTGCTCTCCTCTATTAGTGGTGTGACTCATGCCCCGTCTGTGGCTTCTGTTCCATCTTCCACTTTGTCCTCTAGGTGGCCCTCCTCTGGGTGTTCCACCTCTTGTCCCAATTGTGTTTGGCGTTTGTCTGTAAAAGCAGTCTTTGGCCAGGTGGTTCCTCCTGCCACATACAAAACATCCTGTGCTTGTACCTCTCCTTTGCGGTGTGCCCCTTACAGCCCAATACGCCTTCTCATTTCTATTTTGGTCTCCTTGTCTATTGGACGTGTCTCCACCATTTAATCCTATTATATTTTCCTCTTCCGTTAGGGTCTGTTGAATCTGCGACAGCGTAATCCCTCGCTGTGCCCTCAATGCTGCAGCAATTCTCTCAAATTTGCTATGGACACCCCTTACAGTGTGATATGAGATTTCTCTCCCTGGGATTGCCAGACCCAGTGTTGCGCCTCGTGCCTCAATGCTTCTGATTCTACCTATATATTCATTTACCGTCTCATTATGCCCCATCTGTATATTCTTCAATTCCAACCCTATGTCAATCCTTCTATCCTCCACGTTGCCTTCGTGAATGTCCCTTAATCTGTTCCATAGGCTTGTTGCTTTCACTTCTGTCAGGAACTGCCCCGCTTGCTCGTCTGAGAGCGTATTAATTATTATCCCGAATGCCTCGTCATTTTTGCATTCCCATATTTCTCTTTTCTTAAATGCCTCTGTATCTGTAGGTTGGGCGGCTGGAGGTTCCGGGCTTTCTATCACCTCCCGATACAGCCTTCTCGCTTTTAGAATAGATTTGACCTTTAAGGACCAAACGTAGTAATTATTATTTGTTAGTGGAGCTACCTTTCCAATGGGCATTCCTGCTGCGTCGGCCATCCTTTATTCGCGGCAATCTGTTGCGCTTCTCTTTCGCCACGTGCTTTTCTTAACCTCTTCTCGCACGTGTTCGGCTTCCTCACCGTATCTTTTCTCTTCTTGTGAATTGCGTCTAAATTCCACGTTTCTAACAACCACGCTCTGCTACCATTTGATGGATTGAGGTGGTCGATGATCGCAAACACAATTTAGAGATAACAATGCAAATGATTTATTAGATTCGTCCAGATTACAGGGCTACTCTCCTTTTTCTTCACGTACACGTTTTTACACTGCGGCAGCCGACTGCGCGCCTTTCTCTTGTTTCCACGCGCATGCGCCTTCCGGCATCTCATACACACACTCATACACACACTCACTTATACGCTCACTTATACCAATAAAAATAACCCTACAAATTGATTCATCGCCGCGCGAGGGTTGATAATCAATGGCCGATTTCTATCCCTGAGCTGCATTAACCGAACGCCATGTGCGATTTATCTTTATTTACATTAGTCTGTTCGCGGCGGTCGTACGCTGATTACGTGTAAAGTGTAAAGTGTGGATGTCGTTCGTTTACACGCTTTGTGCCCAAATCCAAAGTGTACTCGTAACACTGTGATTACGTGTGCGTTATCGGTGAACATTGTAGACTCATGCGACTTGCGCAAACGATATGTGATAAATTCTACGTTTACAATACCCCTGTGGGTGGGGGTAGGTAGAATACACCCACAGTATCCCCTGCTTGTCGTAAGAGGCGACTAAAAGGGGTCCGAATTCCTAAATTTACTATTATATAATATGAGTTGTTATTCGCAACAGCTCAAGTCGATTGGTAATTTTTGAGTCAAGATTTTGACAAACATACATTGGTTCAACACTCTCCGTAGGTGTCAATCCACTTTCTTTGACCTAGCTTTACTGTCCATCACGAGCGGATAAATAGCATTCACCGCGAATTTGACGATCACACCAATCACAGCCAGTATCGCGGTTAGGGCTAATAAAATGAACGCGTACACGTCAAGCAGATTAATTTGCCACCAGGACAGATCCAAGGCTGGCGACCTTAACGCCAAATGTCCGTTCCTAACGATGTATTCCACCCAAAAAATAGCCGTGTCCATCGGATTCATCGGTCGATCCTTGAACAACTCCGACACCTTCTTCACAGTGTCCCTATCGATCAAATTCATTTATATATTACACATTTAAATAATATAACAATAACACGTTTAAATACAAATAATTTTAATTAACCCATTATCTGCCAAATTTTTTTTTTGAATATTTGGCTGGATAAGTTATGCATATACGCAAAAGGTTGTGTAACAGTATAATTATATAAATTCCAAACTCCCCAAGTGGGGATCGTGGCAGTTAATGGGTTAAATATAAACACTGCAATTATAAGAATAGGAACAAAATCGAAAAACTGATGGTTGGAATAGGGTCTGGAAATGTTTACGATTTTTCGAATCACATCGATCCGATTGTCATCGGCACTGTCACTGTACGATAAATATGTATACAGTCTCTTATCGCATGCAAAACACGTCAGTAGCTTCCCGCTGAGAGTGTCGAGCGTATCATACCTATAAATCGGATTATGCAAAATCTCGTGGAGAGCGTTGTCCATCGCTTCCTGGGTGAGTTCCTCGGCATCGAGTCTGATCGCGATGTTTTTCTCGACGTACGAGTCTACATTTCTAAATTGATCGGCGAAGAGCGGAATGCCGATCATCGGCACGCCACAATAGACTGCTTCCTGCGTGCCCATTAGGCCCCCGTGAGTGATGAAGGCTTTTATGTTTGGGTGACCTGTCGCAGAAGAGCTCCCATTATTGTCACGGTGTACACCTACACTCCTTATACACGCCTATGGATTACATATATGGGGCATTCCATGCCAAATCAGAAACTTTTACACCCCCTTCGATTTTTCTCAAAATTTTATATGTTCTTAAGACCGACGAAAAACGCGTTCATGAATTTTTTCCGATTTTTTTGACCATCCGTTTCGGAAATATAAATTTTCTTAAAATTTGGCCGCTTTTTTTTTCAAATGCTCATGACTTTGCGAAAAATGCGCCATTTTTTCTCAGAACACGCCCCCTTCGATTTTTTTTAAATTTTCAAAGAAACCTTGATGGATATAAGAACTTATAAAATTTGTCCGATCGTGGGGAAACTCTTCGTTCTATTTTTTTTTCTTTATTCGAAATTTTCTATTCTATCAAATCGTATATTCCGTTTATTTCCACCGTGAGGGGGATATATATATAAGATATATATTCTATGTATTATATAAATGACACCCGCGTCCGTTGCCACTCGTGACACTCGTCCCAATTGAGAAATTGCATTTGGCAGCGCTCCGATCAAACGGCGGATTAGAGGTATAACGACTTCTAACCGGTGAGAAGTGTCAGAACGCTGGCGTGGGTGGTTTAACGAGGACTTACACAGCACTTTGAACTGCGACATCCACTTTTGAGTGTGGACGTTCTTCGGCAAGCCCGGTGGAAGTTCCTCCGGGTTGGGGACCTTCATCAGGACCCTTACCGGGGCTATCTTCGCGAGGCCGTTGTAAAATATGTCCACTATCTTCCGCGGGAAGGACTCGATCTTGACCATCGAGCCGAAGGTGAAGTAGATGAAGCCGTGCTTGCTCTCGTTCATCCACTTCTCTAAATCCTGCGGACGTAATATGAGCAGGGTAGAAATTTATTTGTTGTCGGTGAGATTTAATGTTTATTAACTCGACTTTATTGTTACGTTTAGATATTGTTAAATAAGAATCGTTTAATATGTTGATATAGTGAACTGTTTCATGTATGAATAGTACTCTGTATAATAGGGTTAAAAAATCGTTTTAATGACCGTCAGTGTCAATGTATAATCATGTCTTTCGGCGAATTCTAATGAAGACTTGAAAGGGGGGGATTTTTGATCTTTCGTCTTCATTGACCGAATTAGCCGAAAGGCATAATTCAAATATTTGTTATTAGACTGACGACTAACATGTTCTTATGATTCGATAAGATTTTTGTTGTTTACCGGTGGAACTACGGTTCCATCGTCTCTGACGTGCAATCCTCCGACCTCGATCAATCCAGGAGTCATCGGCTTGATTCCAGTCAAGCTGATGTGAGAGTTGACGAGCACCATCGAAAGATTCTTCTCCATTTTTCGGATGTCAGGTAGGCCGGGCCCGACGTACTTCTTCAAAATGTTATTTTGTTCCGCGGTAAGGTAGTTGAAGTACCATTTTTGGGTGACGGTGTCGACGACGTTGTGAACTCTTTGCCAAAACGTCATTACGGACGGGTAGTTTAATAGATTCGATACGACTATTGCCAGATTTTCAGGATTCCCTATTACGTCATTCATCCATGGATACATCGCTGAAGAACTCACGCCAATTACAGGCACGTCCCAGACGGTCCCGAACACACCAAAGCATGGTGCGCCAAATGCCTGAAGCATGAATCAATAAATATAAATAATGATAGTATCACACTATCACTAAAGCACAGTATCAACTTTCGTAGCAGTACATCTACGTCTGTTCAATTCAAATTTCATTCAACAGTTTGTCATAGGGAAAGTTTGTAATCATACTAGAAATTTTATTATAAACAGTGTTGATGTAATTGAGAATTGAAGAGAGAAAAATTATTATCAATTTCGATCACCTTCAAATTTTTGTTTGAATCTTCAAAAGCAGACAAACAGCATCCATACTTTACAAACTATGCACCGAAATCAATTTATCATCAGATATTTCCCATAATCAAACTTTCAAATCGTAAGCAAATTACGACCATATTAACTCTCACGTACAGCATTATTATCAGTAGAAAAAACACACATAACTCCGCCAGACTCAATTTCCGTCCCTCAGCATTATCTCAACAATGTTTTAGCACCACATACGAAACGGTATTGTTGCATTCCTGCGACTTTAAGAAAAACTTGTCGAAGTGGGAAACAAGCCGGACGTAGAAACTTCTGGTCATTCCGAATTCACGAAGTTCCATGAAAATCGAGTAGACCCTCCTTACGGCAATATTGAATTTCAACCCCTCCGGAAAAATCGAATGCGCGGTCGCGTAAGTGAATAGAGGCGTCGACGGAATGCAACTTCCATCGATGTGCATTTGCATGCAGACGAGTTCGTGTCCCTTAGCACGGATAATTGGACTGTCGGGAAAGAACAGCTTTGTCCGGATCGTTCAAGTGCAGGCCCTGAGAGTTGAAGCAGTTCGACGAGTGAAGAATTGGTTCGAAAGAATCGTATCGGGGATGAGGTTGGTCATTTGGAATAAATCGATGGTAGGTTTATCGATTGGCGTTTATTAGGATTATCAACCCTTCGGAAATCGACGATTACTGAGTCTGGATTGGAAAGAACGTTTGTTGTTTATGTTTGAATTCAGGTACTAGACTGTCGTAATTCGTGTGCGTGCAACAAGTAAATATTATTTCAACTCATCACATCACTTTGTTTCGAACTGTCTGAGGATAAAGAGTGAATTAGCTTCAGTACGAAGAA
Organism: Anoplius nigerrimus; assembly: GCA_914767735.1. Taxonomy (NCBI): domain Eukaryota; kingdom Metazoa; phylum Arthropoda; class Insecta; order Hymenoptera; family Pompilidae; genus Anoplius; species Anoplius nigerrimus. The sequence goes on from OU612086.1 coordinate 3,083,171, forward strand.
AATTGTGTGGGAGGTTTGTCATTTAAAATCAATTGATCGTAGGTTTATCGATTTGGGTTTATTAGAATTATCAACCCTTTGGCAATCGACGATTACCGAATCCTGATTGAAAATAACGTTTGTTGTTTATGTTCGAATTCAGGTTCTAGAGTGCGGTAACTCTTGAAAATTCGTGTACGTGCAATAAGTAAATATTGTTTCAGCTCGTCACATCATTTTGTTTCAAACTGTCTAAGGATTAAGAGTGAATTGGGTTTAGTACGAAGAAATTTGTATGGAAGGTTGGTAATTTGCGATGTATCAATAATTGGAATCTTGATTGTCGTTTATAAGTATCACGGCCACTTTCGCAACCAGCCATGACTAAGTCTGACTTGATAAGTGGAAGTCAAGTGTCGTTAGTGAAAAATTGCGTTTGTTGTTTCACAGAATTCTGTCATCGTGATCTACACAATCGAATTGCAAGGTTACATAGGCAATGTCAATAGAATAATACTGTTCCGATTTAATTTCGTAGGTTTTAAAACACGTTAAGGATCTTACATAAATGATCCATAAATGATGTAATAGCTTTAATTTTGAAATCAATTTTTCATTGGACGCCTCTCATAATCGTGAATGCAAATTGCAAACACGTTCATCTGGTCATAAATATAGAATTACCCTTTCCCTCAGCGGCTGCCAAGACGTTGGCCACGTTCAACTCTCCAGCTAAATTATTGATAAGCACATCTTACGCGCCCTCACTTCCGACATCGTTTAAATTCATACGCATTCATCGCTCATTCAAGCAGAACTATCGCCTTCAAACATTTACAAGCTTCTACGCTGCAATACTACACTACATCGAACTCAACACAGTGAGTAAATAAGTATCTGCCCTACGACTCCAGAATTTATTTCTGAGCGTTGCCTATTTCTCGATAAGCTTATCTACGCAGTGGCTAAAATAAATGCAGAACAGAGATTCCAGCATACATCTTTACTCGCCATTGTTCTTAATAACATCAGTACACCAATTTTCACAGATATTTAACCAAAATTTTCGGCACGCGCGTCATTGATAATACATACTTACATGTAATGAATAATTTTTTCTCCTTTATCCAAAATTCCCAATTTCATGACATTTTTTATCACTATCATCTGAACTGACGTTTCCACGTTCAAAAATCTACTTTGAACCGACATTTGAAAAGTCTCGTTTCGAAAACGATTCGAGCACATCCGCCCCGTGTATTATGCAACATTTGCGTACCTCGATCATGACCGCATCGTACGGCGGATTCTTCGGCGGATTGTTTAGCAATTCCTGCATTTCCGGTTTGCCAATGTACTGACAGAGGTCGTTGCCGCCCAAAGTGGCGACGGCGTGCGTCGGCGTCGATCCGACCAGATACTTCATTTCCGTGTAGGTGAGGTTGTTGACTAACTGTCTTGGCGCCGGGATGACAATGATGTCGTTGTAGTTCGTAAGAGGCCGCTTCTGCGGGAACGCACTGACAACGTCGACCTGGTGACCCTTACGTGCCAGTCCCTTCATCAGGGCCTCGAACATTATGAAGTGACTCTTGCCGTAGAAAGGGAACATGCCTAGGATTCGGTAGCCGTCGGCCGCGCTGGCCAGAATCATCATCCAGGGAAACCAATGTGGGAGATTCATGGCCCAAGTTTTTTGAATTAACCGACTTTCTTGCAAACGATCTTCCGACCGGGAGGGCTGATCAGGGAATGAGAGAGAAAAGACAAGATACGATTGTTCCAGGTTTCACTCACTCGTTTAGCAGTGGAATACCGTTCATTTGAAATACTTTAAACTACTCGATGTATCACAGTCAGTTATCTCGACGATTTCTTCCTTCGGTAGGTGACAGCGCTAAAACACTGTCAAGGTCACGTTCGGTACTGAACAGAATAAGTAATTGGATGGGATACGCGAGATTGTTTTTCGAAAATCGTTCGATTTCCGCCGACACGATCGACAGCTCGCCAAAACCATTCGCCTGAACTTTATCGTTTCCACGACACTCCTCGATCGACGCCAGCCAGATCGTCCACCTTCGGATTCCGTCGGACAACTTATTACGTCTATCCTCGCTAAAATCCGACTTCCGAAACTGTCGGTATTTCAAACTTTTCGGGCCCTGTCAAACTTCCGGCAGCCGAAAGACGCCAGAGTTCGCGAACGCGAGAATCGGTTCGCGCAAAAATTCAGCTTCTTTCGCCGGCGAAGTTCATGGGATCCGAAAGTTCGATCATTAATCTTCCGCGTCGGGACGCGCACTGACAATGAGTCGAGACTGACCCGCGGAATCTCGACAGAGTCGAATTCATCGCGAATTTATCCTGTGCCGACGCATGGCGGACCCGCGAGGCTGCGACGGAAGACGCTCTGGAGGGAAAAACGTTTGACGCTCGAAGCGGCGCGGATGGGAGGACTGGAAAACTGATAGCGATTGTCGGTTGATAGGATGGAATTGCTCGCTGATGGGGAGGATCGGTGCAGTATTCTCTAGGTGGGGGATTTCGGTTGAGTGGATCAAGTATAGCGTGCCCGTAAACGTCAGATCCGTTTACGGATCATGAAACGATCATTCTTGCCCGCTTATTTTCGAAAGCCGCCTCCTATCCGACAATTACAGACTCAAATTGTCCGTTACGTGTCTCTTTCCGTGATTCTACACTTATTCGCGGTGACAGAGACATTTTTATTCGCCAACGAGCGAGATCTGTCACATTAACGTTTCTGTGTCATGTACGACATGAATCGGTGAATTTTTTGAGACTGCTGACTCTGCACGCAGAATTTTTGGGAGGTTTCAACCGCTTCCGTGAAGAACGGAAGACACGAAGAATTAAGGTGGAAAACGGTTTGAGGATCTTTATTGGAATTTGATACACGGAATAGGTACTTATTGTTAGTAGTTCATTCTCGTTTCTAGTGTTTTGCATTCTTTTTGATGTCTTCCGCCGAAATGACAGAGACATTTTTATTCGCCAACGAGCGAGATCTGTCACGTTAACGTTTTACTCATGTACGACATGAATCGGTGAATTTTTTGAGACTGCTGACTCTGCACGTGGAATTTTTGGGAGGTTTCAACTGCTTCCGTGAAGAATGGAAAGTCCGAAAGACACGAAGAATTAAGGTGGAAAACGGTTTGAGTCTCTTTATTGGAATTTGATACACGGAATAGGTACTTATTGTTAGTAGTTCATTCTCGTTTCTAGTGTTTTGCATTCTTTTTGATGTCTTCCGCCGAAATGACAGAGACATTTTTATCTGCTAACGAGCGAGATCTGTCACGTTAACGTTTTACTCATGTACGACATGAATCGGTGAATTTTTTGAGACTGCTGACTCTGCACGCAGAATTTTTGGGAGGTTTCAACAGCTTCCGTGAAGAACGGAAAGACCGAAAGACACGAAGAATTAAGGTGGAAAACGGTTTGAGTCTCTTTATTGGCATTTGATACACGTAGTAGGTAGTGGTTCATTCTCGTTTCTTGTGTTTTGCTTTCTTTTTGGTGTCTTCCGACGAGATGACGCGCAGAATTGTTTTTAGGAGAGCAATGATTACATATATTGTTAAGATTGCGCAAGCTAGTAGGAAGGCGTAGATGTCTATCAACTGATTTTGCCACCATGGCATGTCGATCGCAGGTGACCTTATGTACTGGGCGCCATTTCTAATCACGAATTCCACCCAGAAAATTGCCGTGTCCGTCGCGCTCATTGGTCGATCCTTGAAGATTGCCGATGCTTTCTTCATGTTTAACCTAGTCAAGTAATTGAAGTCATGAATGCAATAAACAAGCATAAAATTAATAATATCAATAATAGTAAAACTAAACTTCTTTTAATACTCCTTTTTGATTCTTTAATTAAATTATCAAGCGCACTGAAATATCATATTTCAAAATAGAGATTTTTTGTCAGACATTTACTGGTTAATTAAAATAATTATTATTGCAATACTTTGTGAAGTACGATGTATAATATTGTATCTTTGGCGAATTCGATCAGTGTTATACTTTTAACTACTAAACTTGAATGATTCTTCCGAAAAACATTGACTATAAGTAATCAAGTTAAAGATGATATAATTTAACATGTGGACCGTTTATATTGAAAGTGGTGTAAGTCCATTTTAAAAATAAAATTAAATATCACATAAATAAACCGTTTACACCACGTTAACCATAAAATATATGATACCTCATTTTTTTTAAATATGGACTTTTACCACTTTCAAAATAAACGATCCATATTAAAGTTGGAGTATTCATGAAGTACCTATAGCTTGGATCATTCAGTAGAGTATCCAACGCTTTGTCCATCGTCTTCTCACTGATTTCATGATATTCCAATCGAACGCCCACTTTCTTATGAACGAAAACATTCACATTCCGTATCTGATCGGCAAACAGCGGTATTCCGATGACAGGGACGCCATGGTAAAGTGCCTCCTGCGACCCCATGAGACCCCCATGCGTGATATACACTCGAATGTTCTTGTGACCTGCGCGTGATCCAAGTTGCACGTGGTTGGGGCGATAGATGATCCAGCATAATCGGAAACAAACAAGTCATCCTGTGTCATCGCTCCTTTTACATAACTCTTTCGCATAACTCTTTCATCACAGATAAGCGCCAGAGTGGCTTCTTCTGTCATCGTTCGATAAACACTTACGAAGTACGGGCACCTGCGGGATCCAAGACGAAGTGATTACGTTATCCGGAAGTCCGGGTGGCAGTCGATCCTTGTTGGCGATCTTCATCAGGACCTTGACCGGCGCAATTTTCTTAAAGGACGCGTAGATTCCAAGGATCGTATCCTTCGGTAACGTTTCGATGTTCACCAAGGAACCGAGAGTGAAGTAAACGACTCCTGCGTTCGCGCTGTCCATCCATTTTTGCAGATCCTGTTTGACGTTGGCGTGTAAATCAGGTGGTAGTAGGTTGAGGTTAATCAATATCATGGTTTGTCCTTCGCGCGAACGTATGAGTACAGTGTTTGCAAACGGGTGGACGAGTGGGACGTTAAGTTCAGATCTGAAGTATAATTTGACAGACAAAGAATGGAATAAGTGACTGCCGAAACGGTCGCGAATGTCGGAATTGTTTCAGGATTGAAAAATAGGCACTCGGTATATAGATTAAGTCGAGGGGCGGTATTGCTGGGAAGATAAAATGTCGGTGATAATAATAGTTGCATCGAACGGCTCTGACCGAGAATGTTACGATCGTGACTAGTATTGTATTTCGATTCGTCGCGTTAACGCCGGTAGTACTGTTCCGTTTAATCGAGTCAATTTCCGGCTGATTAGCGATTCATTATAGCTGCGATAACTGTCTTCTAATAATGGGAATGCATGCAGACGCGCATTGTGATTTAGCTGGCCGCTATTTTGCCTCGCCACTGTTCAAAAGTGTTCAGACCACAATCAAATATGTACATGATAGAACGTAACTGTGATAATTGTAAAATAATTCTGAATTCAATTTCATATCATTTTTCGATCAACTTTGACAATACGCCAAATAAATTATAGTACTTTATGAGAAAATAAATATTTCATGATATGATTTTAGTCTTGAATCACCGAATCTCAATCTTTGGGACAGTCTTTGAAACTTACCGGCGGCAATTTAGAATCGTTTTCCTCGCAATGTAATCCCCCAACTTCGACCAATCCTGGAGTCAAAGGCCTGACACCGTGAAAACTCCAGTGTGTGTTGACCAATGTCAGCGCTATGTTATTTTCGATCTCGTCAATATCCGGCAAGTCCTTCCCCAAATACTTTCTCATTGTCTCTGTTTGGGGTGAAACGTAGTACTTAAACATGCGCGCCGATAAAAAGTTGGTCAACGTGTTCTCCAATCGATCCCAAAATGTGTCCAAAGACGCCTTGTCCGTGTAGCCGCCAGGATAAAAAGCGTTGCTCAAAGGATTTCCGACTCTTTCGTTCAGTTGCGGAGGATCTGAAGCTGAAACCACGGCGATCACAGGGGCCTTCAGATAAGGCCCAAATCCGAAGTAGCATTGAGCGCCGAAATACTGAAAACGCAAGCAATTCATCTTAAAATATTAAGCGCTCCACCAGCGAAATGGTTAAAAGATGATATTCTGTCAAGTTTTCCTAATACGCGATTGATCTGTTTTATATTGCATACACGAATGAACTGTTTCATATTGTATTGAACTGTACGAAACGTCGTTGAAAGCTATGCGAATCATGAGAATATTATAGTACAGGTAACTCTTTTATAAGACGGTAGATAGGTTCCTAGAAAACGCCGTGTTGTGTGAAACCGTGTTGTATGATACCCTGAATTAATACAAAAAGCGGGGACACGTTCTAAAATCTTATAAAAAACAGACTTTTTGTCATGTTTCCATATAAGCAACTTAATTTTTAATAAAGGTATAAATGTATGTACAACACAAACCGAAGAAAGAACAAAAATATTAACCCTGACTGTTGCTTTATTTGAATTAAGACTTTTTCCAATATAGAAATACTTTTTCTCTTTTTAAAATACGATCCAAGACACATCTTTACTGGTAAAAAAATAAACATTTACTTAAACGTTGTTTTTTTTATCTTTAAGCAAACATAGCTTGGGACAGAAACTTGACTTTCCAAAAATGAGTCTTAAAGACGAAATTAAGCCTTAAACAAATCGCGGCTCGACGCAGTCTCTTGAAGCACAAAGTCGTACTAAGGTGTTCGCAATTTTCTTATCGCATCGGAGGAAAACCGTGTTATAGGATGCCGTGTTGTAGGAGGGTTTCCACAATTTAAGAATCGTATTACAACGAAACCGTGTTATAGGAGAGCTACCTGTACGTGTTATATCGAATCCGCGTTACAGAACAATCGAGTTACAGCTCGACGTATCGCAAAATATCGAATCCGCGTTACAGAACAATCGAGTTACAGCTCGACGTATCTTAAAATATCGAATCCGCGTTACAGAACAATCGAGTTACAGCTTAACGTATCGCAACAAGATTTTACCTCTGTGATAACGACGTCGTACTTCGGAGGATTCTTGATGAACTTCTGCATGTCATCGTGCTCCATCAACTGACACAGATCGCCGCCAAAAGTCGTAGCAATGCTGCGCACCAAGTCGCCGTTCAACGTAACGGCGTAGTCGATCGAGAAGCTGTTGACAACATTTTTCCGCGTCCCTTCCAAGCTGACGACGTCCGTATAGTTAGCGATCTTCTCCTTCGCCGGAAAGTGGCTGATCATGTCCACCTGATGGCCCCTCTTGGCCAGTCCTCGGCAGAGTGGACCGAACATCACGAAATGACTCCTGCCATTGAACGGAAACACGCAGAGAATCCTGCCAGCATCGATCGACGACAAACAAAGCCACAGGACGATCGTCAGCGGCTGGATCTTCATCGCGAAACTTTCTGGCAAACTGTCGATAAAAGAATGCCGCTCGACTGACAGTGCAGTCACGAGGACCTTGACAGAAAGAACATACATTGGACTACATTATACGATAGCTTGCGAATGCTAATGGTCGCACCGTAACACTTGCCGTTTGCTATCGCTATACCGACGCAAGTATTGTGCTCGGACTGTAGGTTAAGAATTATTTTACATAGCTCTATAACGTTGCGCGCCAGTGATGCTAATTCTGTCAACTAATTCCAACCTTATAAGTCCTACGGCGATGTCATGACAGACTTATTACTTATCAGAGTCTTGCATGCGACTTATCGGCGTAGCGTGACCGTTACAGCTTCAGAGTGTAAAAAGAAGGTGTCAAGAAGCGAGCAATTGTTTCGCGCTGCAACGATAAACGACAGGTTGTCGGTCGACAACGTATCGCCGTGCAAATGGCACCCGGCAGCAATGTAATCCTTACGCAACTATTGTCACCGTAATTGGTTCACATTGACCCTGCGCCGGCGAGGATGTTAAATCGTTTCACGGCCAATTGCTGACTCGCTGATTCGTTCCTATCTCTCGATCGTCGTACCTTAACGGTTGTCAATAGCTGTCCGGTCAGCTCCTGTCAACGCTGGAACTTCCTCTTGAACTTCACTTCTGCCGAGTCACGCTCATTTTCTATCTACTCAGACTGTGGTCTAACACAAAATGATAAAAAGATCGTGTCAGTTAATTCTCTTATAATGAGCGTCCGAAGATGTAACGATAATTGTGTCAGTAGTTCTGAAGTAGGTCACTTTTTTTTTCAGGAAAATCAAGTTAGCGATTAGATAAATCGTAATTCTAGTACGTGAAAAGCTGCTGCGCTTTCGTTGATAAAAGCTTAGGTAACGAACGTACTAACGAAGCTGTCTATTTTCAACCTGACATCTATTCCCATCGCGGTCATAAAAACTGACCGCTTGACAGCGTTTTCGCGAAATAATTTATACCCGCAGAAACCTAAGTACCGATGATAAGGAATAGAAGTACATCTTGAAAAGCGCTGCAATCATTTTACTGACGGTCGAGGCACAAACACTTAACCATTTTACTTTAAAACAACAAATGAGTCACACTACTTTCAAAATGTACGCGCTAATCACTCCGTGTTCGCGAAATCTTTTACCTTCGTAATTATCAGCACGTATCACACACTCACTAGACGTCAACGTACCTAGTGTGCGGAAGAATTAGCACCGTTCGTATCGTTAATTTTCACTCTTCCTGACACGCGCTCGAACTTGGATCGAATTCGATTGCGGGATCGGCCAGAAATCGAAACTGTGCGTGCGCCTGCGTTGACCGGAGACAACTATAATGAAAGCTTCCGTGATCTTCATAGGGTGACCACTATCTGTGCGCGACTTGGCTGACAGACTGTTTCGTAACCTCGATAGATTCCGTTCCGTTCGACGAGGAAAGATCGTCGTACAATAATCGCGACTGATACCGAACGTCGATCATGCCCGTCAGCAACTGGCATATTTCTCCTTTATTTGAACATTTCGACTCTCGCTCATTAAGAGTCCTTGATGCTCAACCATATTTTGTCACCTGCAGGTACGATTTTGAGCAACAGGTGATATAGCTAAATAAGACTGGAGTGTGGCCGAATTCCGCCACGCTGATTGGAATGAACGGATTACTTCTGTCGAAACAATCGAACATATCTGAATGAACCGGTCGTTGGTAATATATTTTTTTAACGTTGAAGTCGTTTACATAAGGCGGCTGTAACGATATTTTGCTCCAGTTCTGGTTCGTCGTTCATTTCTGTGACACACTTTGGAATTCGTTACGAATATTTCTGCGGAGAAATTATTCATTTTTGCTTTATAGGAAATAATGTTTAGTTACAAGTCGGAGGAGTGTTGCGTTCTTCGAACAATTCTGAAACTCTCCAATGGAAATTATCTTTAGTTCTCAATTTATGGCCGTATCGGAACAATATATTACATTTTGCTTCAGTTATCGTATTAGGTTCAATGTTCGTTTCAATGAAGTCACTGTGCTCGGCAAGAGACAATAATTGCCTTCTGCAAATTACTATTTGAACACTGACTTCTGTTACCGTTATCGATGCGTCGCTAAAGAAATTGCCACTTACGCCCCGTCATTTTTAATGAGAGCTCAGGTTCCATTAGAACTTCAACTGCAATTTCTTAAAGCTAACAAATTATCAAGCTACCTCAACACTGAAGTCACCCTGTACAAATTGCCTCCCTTTCATTTGGAATTCTTTACGGAAGCAGTTGAAGCTCGCTCACAACTTTGATGTAAGATTTCCATTCCGACTGTCATCTCGTCAAAATTACGATTACGAGTAAGACGCCGCCTCGCACTTCTTCGGGACAACTTTCAGTCTTAAAATATTAAGCCCTCTACCAGAGAAATGGTTGAAAGATGATATTCTGTCAAGTCTCCTAATACACGATCGATCTGTTATATATTACACACACGAACAATGTGTTTCATATTGTATTCAATTCATGCTCTTCGGAAGCTCGTTGAAATACTACCTCAACACTTCAGTCGCCCTATACAAATTGCCCCTTTCATTCGGAATTCTTTACGGAAGCAGCTCACTCACAACTTTGATGTAAGATTTCCATTCCGACTGTCATCTCGTCAAAATTACGATTACGAGTAAGACGCCGCCTCGCACTTCTTCGGGACAATTTTCAGTCTTAAAATATTAGGCCCTCCACCAGAGAAATAGTTAAAAGATGATATTCTGTCAAGTTTCCTAATACACGATCGATCTGTTTTATATTACATACACGAACGATCTGTTTTATATTACATACACGAACGATCTGTTTCATATTGTATTCAATTCATGTTCTTCGGAAGCTCGTTGAAGTACTACCTCAACACTTCAGTCGCCCTATACAAATTGCCTCCCTTTCATTCGGAATTCTTTACGGAAGCAGCTCACTCACAACTTTGATGTAAGATTTCCATTCCGACTGTCATCTCGTCAAAATTACGATTACGAGTAAGACGCCGCCTCGCACTTCTTCGGGACAACTTTAAGTCTTAAAATATTAAGTCCTCCACCAGAGAAATGGTTAGAAGATGATATTCTGTCAAGTCTCCTAATACACGATCGATCTGTTTTGTATTACATACACGAACGATCTGTTTTATATTACATACACGAACGATCTGTTTTATATTACATACACGAACAATGTGTTTCATATTGTATTCAATTCATGCTCTTCGGAAGCTCGTTGAAATACTACCTCAACACTTCAGTCGCCCTATACAAATTGCCTCCCTTTCATTCGGAATTCTTTACGGAAGCAGCTCACTCATAACTTTGATGTAAGATTTCCATTCCGACTGTCATCTCGTCAAAATTACGATTACGAGTAAGACGCCGCCTCGCACTTCTTCGCGACAACTTCCAGATCGCATTCCCTGCTTATCTGCCGTTCGCCTCGCGCAGAATGCCAATGCATCCCGACGGAAAATGGTCGTCTTCGGCCCGCGATTCGATATCGCGGCAAACTGAAAGTCACGATGCCGGATTACAGTGCGAAGTTATCCGGGTCGCATAATCACTTTCCCGACGCCACGCCTCTTGTAACGGGTTACAGGAAGCGGAAGTGTAACTTTGCCGCCAAATTAATGCGGAATCACGCTCGGGAGACACGCCCCCTCCCCTTCCTCCTCGCCCTTCCGAAGTCGGAGGACGTTTAATGGCGAAACGGCGAAGTTTGTGTCGTTCGCGAGCCTTCTACGGTCGGCCTCTTCGAGATCGGTTCTCAACTTAATCGGCGTGCTTGAAGAGGGAACTTTTACGTGCCTGGCAAGTTCTATTTCACGAGCCGTCGATGGGAGCGTCACTTCGATTCTAGGTGGGGAAGTAATGGATTGATATTGAATCGATTGAGATCGGTGGAATTTTGCGGTAATAGAAAATCGATCGATTTCAAAGTGCTGTGAAAATGTTCATGCACGTATTATTGATCGAGATTTGTATGGGGTAATGTTCCGATAGGTCAGTCCCACATCTAATCGTGTACTTCAGTTTTAATTCGTAATTTATCGACTACGTATGATAGGGTTGATACCGATTTTTGACCGTCAGCGATAGGCTTTTAGCGAATTCGGTCAGTGTTTTACTTATATCTACTGATTGAAGTCGATTAGTCATCAGGGTGATTGCTGACTAGGTGAGTTAGACTTACAACCACTAATTTCCTTGCTGTAATTTTTTATAAATTTATTTTCTGATAGTTCTTTCAAATTATAATACGTTAAATAAAATTTATTAATAGCTTCAATCACTTTAATTTATTGATTTACAGTTAAAACCATTGAATTGTAGCAGATATAAGTAAAACACTGACCGAATTCGCCAAAAATCCAATATTATATAATACATATATATCGACTACGTATCAGAATCAGTATGACGAACGCAGGTAAAAGAGTGATCCGGCGAGCATCGATTCTTTTCTATCAATTGTGGAATCTGGCTTTTTTTTTATCAAGTTCCCAAAATTACTCGGTACTAAGTTTAACTGTAGCGTAAGTTCGGGGAAATTGTCGAGTAGCGAGGCATCGAAGTACGACGCACTCCGCGATTTAAGATCTGGATCACGAGCGAGCGCAGATCTTGGCTGCATCCGGAAGGCTAGACAAGATTCGCGACGTAGGGAGAATTATGTTAGGCTAAGGGTGTCCGGGAGGGGGTGAAAGGGGCCAACTTCTGCCGGTTTCGCCCCGTAAATCGCGGAGCTGGCGTGCCGAAACTCCGCTGTAATTAGCGGAGGCAAGAATTTCATCCAGCGACCCACTCGCAGCAGAGACGAGAATTCCGAAGTTGCGGCTCGAAGGGATGTTCACCCCCGGAATGCTCGGCGAGGAAGGGGGGGGGGCGGTGCGTGCGTGTACATCGACGGCAGCTCGATCATTTTCCCTACACACGGCTCGGAGCCTGGATGCTTTCAATGCGATTGGAAATGAGAATCAAAGCTCTCGCTTGAGCCCAAGCCAGCGAGCTGCTTCGAACTTGCAAATGTTGGTCGTGTCAAAAGTACTATCCAAACTGTATGCACATATTCATATTAATGGTAATATTCAAAGAAAAATATTTGACTTAACGGTGTTTTCAAATTATTTATTTAAATTTAGATGTAAAATCAGGTTGCAATAACCGGTTATTAGGCCGTCAGTGTAGATGTATAATATTGAGTTTATATTAAGTATGTACGATTTAAACATATTAAAGTTGCCGAACGTCGGAAGATTGCTGACTAGATGAGGCAGACTTATTAATTTTTGCAAACTTTTTCATGTTTTCATAAAATTAATTTTTGAATAAATTTTTTCTCTTTATTCAACGTTAATATGTTACAATCGTATTATCTATAATTTAGTTACTTGAAATCAATGTTTTCTGTTGAAAATCATTGAAATTTAGTGCTTGAAAGTACAACACTGACCGAATCCGCTGAAAACTTAACATTATACATTCAAACTTACAATTAGATTACGTTTTTGACGATTTTTTTGTCAATTTTCTTATTTAAATTATTCTTGATACGCTTCTGTAATTACGCTTAAGGCCACATTGTAAAGATCATGCTACCGTTGTAAATGTAGATGGGCCCGATTCACATGAGGGAGCGTGATCGGCTGAAAAGTCACGACCGCAAATTGCAGAGCGTTTAGTCAAAAATATTAGGCGCTGGGTAACGTACAATGTTAACGAAGGACAGGCTTTTTTTCGTGCGGGAAATGGCACGTTACCGTGACTCGACTCGAAATCCTTTGTCCGACGATGAATACGTCGGAGTCGACGTTAATGTACAAAAACAAGGCGCGTCGACAGTGTTTGACACGCGAGTATTCATCACGGCATGTTCTAAAACTGGTCATACGCTTACGGGTATATCGCGAACATGCATCGGGCAGATAAGTAAATTATATCCGCGGTTCGATATCTCTAAACCTCGATACCCTACATGCCGCAAAAAAAAAAAAATTGTGGCTTACATGCCCATGCAATTTTACGCGCGCATTAATCTTAACATTTATTCCTCTAAAAATTGCTCGGTCACTTTATTCTTTTCAGTAACACTGTACACATACACGGTATGACACATAAAATTCTTCGAACTCGTTAATTTCAACTTTTAGTATTCTAATGAAAGTAGTGTATAAATCTTGATACATTCAGACTTTACATACTATAAAAATTCTCATTGCACGAACACGGATTCTGCATGCGGCTTAATTCAAACTTTGCACACGTCTTCTATCAAAAATTGTTAAGTATATTGATACTTGATTTTGAAGCGAACTCCGTTTCTTCAGTGAGAGGTACAAATGGCACTTGCCGTTTGAAGTCCCGAAATTTGAGATTCGCGGCATTGTCGCTGCTTACGCAGCGCTCTGGGGTAATAAGGTAGACTACGCGCGTTCATTCGCAAATTTAATTGCAGCGTCATGGTAGTCCTCGATCAGGACCCGGCGTCAGCGAATTTGCATGGCGAAATTAGCCGTCGACTCACCGAATTATCCCGACAATGTTGTTGCGCGCGCTGGAAGTGCACCGCGGATATTAATTATCGTCTGCGACTCTTCCTCTCTCTCTCTCCCTCTCACTCGATCTTGGTTTCAAAAACCATCCGCCGATTTCTCACAGCAACATATGGACTATTTATTTTGAAAGTGGTCTAAGTCCATTATTAAGAAAGAGTATTTAATTTTTTGTGAAAAAGTTTTTTCCCGAAACTATCGACTTATAGCCCAACATTAAGATATGGACCGTTTATTTTGAAAGAAGTGTCGTTGAGATTCGGAAGTATATGATGAGAAAAGTTTTTTTTCCGAAACTGTCAATTTATAGCCCAAGATTGAGGAAATATCTATGATATGATAATATCAAGATTGAGATAATATTTATAATATAATAATATCTCAATCTTGAGCTATAAGTCGATAGTTTCGGAAAAACCTTTTCACATCGTATACTTCCGAATCTCAAGGACACTACTTACTTATCGTTAGAACCGATTACGAAGAACAGAGAACTGGATGCGAAAATTGATCGAGAGTGTTTAAAGTCAAATTTTATTTATTGCAAAACTCTGACATTCGATGCTCGACTAAGAAAACAACAGAACCTGACGGATCGAAAGTAATGTCGATCACGCGCTCGCGTTCGATAATTGCGACAAAGCGGATGGAGTTAAGGTAGGAGCGTGGGGGAGAGTTCTAAAACAACGCCGTGGAAAGATGTTTCCTTCTCGGCAACCACTTCTTCTTGCTCTGCCGTTCCCGGAAAGTTTCGTTAAAGGAAGGCGAAGTAAGACGTCGGTTGTGCCTCGAGTTCTTCTCTAATCTGCGGATCCGAGAATCGGCGTCGAGCGAAGCCGAAGAAAGGAAAGTTCGTCGTCAATAACGGAAAGATTGCCAGCGTCAGACTCCTTTTCCTCTTACGATTTATAACGATACGGAAGAGAAGTCCAGGCCATCGTAGATAGAAAAGGAAAACTGCAGCTGATCAGCTAATTAATTCACCGACTCAAAATCCAGTTTCTTGAAACTAGTCGCTAATCTTCTCTAATTGATCAATTTTCCGAAACTCTTTGCAAGAGTCTCTCTTGAATAGAATCAGTGCCATTGAAAACGGACACATCTAGCAATGCTGCCAAGGTGACTTATTCCTTTTCTTCACGTCCAATTTGTTCGGCCGACCGATCCTTTCAGTTAAACGAATCGCTGACACTGTAAAATGTCAAAAACGTAAAGTCCGAGAAAGATACATATCGCCTTTTCTTCATTCACACTTCAGACTCAACTCTCCGACCCAATCGAATCTTCGACCGGGAATCATGGCGATCGGCATCCGACAATTTGCCCGGATCGAGCCGTGAATCTCATAAAACAGCCACTTTCCGTTTTCCACTCAAAACGAGCCCGGCCTCGCCTTCCATCCGTTCTCGATTGTCATTCGATAACCGTTCGACGTTCCTCTTTAATCGATCGCCTTCCATACTAATGAAAATGGAATCCGGCCGAGTCCTCCGGGCAGATCACAGATTAAAGACGGCCCGATCAAAAGGTACTCGATCCCTCCCACCCCCACTTCTTCCACCCTCAACCTCCTCTCCTTTCATCCTGAGCATCCACTTTCCACCCCTTCCTCTTTTTTTTTTTTTTAGAGTCAGCCAGCGCTCACTGCTCAGCTACCGAGCGTGGCTTATTTAACGTAATTTATTATGCCGCGAATTAAGTCTGGAGTCTCATTAAAATTCAAAGCTATCTGTCACTTCGAACCGTTACTTATTTAGCACGGCAGCCTCGCCTACCGGGAAGCCTCGTTCGTTATTGAACGAGCCTCGAGGATACGCGACGGGGTGGTGGGGGCGGGGGGGCTTGTCCTTCGCTTCAGGTTACGTTATACATTTATCAGGGGTAGGGATTTGTCAGGAAATCTTTATCCCGAAACTTGAGCAATGAGCGCACTTAGTTCGTCGAGTTTCCGGCCGGCGGGCTCGGTGGGAAAGTACATTAGGGTGGGCCAAGATACGGATCGAAACGAAGTCGAAAAGCATAGCTGAAGAGATGGTCAACGGTGCGCCTAAATTTATTTGACTTCTGAATGAGTCTTTAACGAAGTCAAGATCATGTTAACAATGTTTCTAGCTTCTTGGGAGGATGTTGCTCTTGTGGATTGCCACAAACTTTTTTTCTGAGTTCGAATCTTCTACGGAGCTTCTTTAGCTTCACTTTTTTCATGTTTTAACTGAATATTTAGGTTACCGTGCATCACCCGCCACAGGGCCGGCGAAATATCGATCTTTCACAATTTTTTCATTATTTTCTTACCTTCTTGACAGTATCTCCGAAACTATTGCACTTAGAAGGCTCGGGCTGCGTAGGCTGTCTCCGTAGGCAAAATCGCCCAAAAAGCCCAATAATTGCTATTAATATGCATACAATTATATAGCAGTTATTATATGATACCAAACTAGCGATATAATTAACATAGTCAAGGGACAAATTGGTCAGACAGCCTTCAACTTAACGTTAAAGTCCGTTTCCGGTGCCTTCCGGTGGTAAATCCACCTTATAACGAAAGGAAATGCACTATTGTAACATTCTGAGGATGCTATCACGCTTCAGTAGGCGCAAATACTATCAAAGTACCCTCCATTGGTCTCCCAATCCCATGTCATAAGCATAAACCAGTCAAACCTCTCTTAAATGGGGGCTAATATGCTCCCTTGCCCCGTAAAACTCCAAAAATAACGCAGGTAATCCATGACCATGAGATGTAATAACGTAATGTAATATAAAATAGTGTAACATCGTGCAAAATAATGTCAAAGTATGCAAAGAGTGTCGTTAGGCCACGTAAAAAATTTCAATTTCATTTGTATTCCTTGGTATAACGAAACAGAGGATTAAAGTATTTTTGTTGACATTCAGACTTGGACAACTCCCATAATCACTGGCAGAACTAATGAACAGACTCATTACACATTTCTCTAAGTATAGTTTATATTTAATTACCCGCGAGAAAGCAAGATACATTCTACATTTTCCGATTATTCTTTCCCAAAATTAGATTCATCCAAAACGAAGAAAATATAACTAAATATAAATTTAATAATAAATATAATTAACTAATAATAAATATAAATTTATATCAACCCTCCACTCCATTATAGTAACCAACCCATACTAAAAATACACTCGAACTCCACTTATACATTACACGTACGCACATTTATTTACGAAAGAAAACAATCAAATTGGGTCCTGAATATCAATTCAAAATACAGTATTGCTTCAAAATTGGATTACTCTCAACTCGAAAGATCATCCCAGAAGAGCCTGATCCGACCAGAGCCTACCTGCGCGTGCATTAAAAGCACATCAGCGCCAAGTAAAACTGGGCGGAACAGATTGCAGCGTACGTTCGTCACGAGTGCGATTTGTAAAAAAAGATCCTTATCCTGCACGCGAAGTTCGCGAAACGAGCGGACTCGGTCCTCGCGCACAATTTCCGTTGAAATCCGTGACCGAAGGCACATAATCGAACCTTACCTTCATCCGCGATCAGGTCGGAATAGGCGGGAGAGAGTCCTTTATTACTAAGGTGACCAACTATTTTTTGTTCAAAAAGAGTACACTTTGCAAGTATTTCATAGGTGAAAAAAAAGAAGAAAAGACGATAAAAACTTTCTTTTCTTTTAAAAACATATTTTTGCTCGGAGTGGATTTTTTTTGCTAAATGAGGATGTTCGTCTAATAATGTAGCCACATCCGAACAACTTTCATTTTGCGTATTAAATTTGACTGTTAAGACGGCAGATAATGTTTTTACAGAAAGTTGCGACTTCTCACTGCTCCAATAATCATTCCCCAGTGAAAATACCCTTTCAACAGCTGCATTAGTGCCTGGACAACATAAGGAAATTTCTATTAAAACTTTTAAATTTTCACGTGGGATATGATATTAATAAAATTGAAATAAAATAATCTAAAAAAAATGTTTTAGAAATACAAATGAGTATAAAATTATACAAATGAGTACTTTCAGAGTACAGGACTTGAAAAGAGTACGGTTTGCGAAAAAAAGAGTACAAAACTCAGTAAATGAGCACAGTTGGTCACCTTATTTGTTACCCTCGTAAATCGCGGACTCCGTCCAATTCGCCGCCGTAGTTCCTTTATGACGTAGATGGCACCAATTAAATCGGCGACTTGCCACTCTATTTTGTATTTCGTCTCTCGGAAACGACCATGACGGCATCCATCATTTTTTCTGCTTTCAGAGCCATACTGCCCGACGATATTCGACGGATGGTCCTGCTGGCCGAACACTCCCGCAGGATCGACGGTCTACGCTCCGTGTCCCGATTTCGTGACAGGATTCGACGCCTCACGTGAGTCATTACGACAATCTTTTTTCGTTTCTTCCCGAAGCTCGGAGACAATGAGACAATGGATAGGTAGATGAAAGAGTGTAACGGGTAGCGAGATGCGACGGTCAGGATTAATGTTTGCGCAGCATTGGACTTTTGCGAGAGCGAGTAATCCTGCGGATGTACGTTTTTTCGGAGTCCTTTGTCGGGAGGATAATGAATTAAACATTTTTCGATAACGCGACGATTTTTATTGCGATGTAATCGTGCTCTAGATGGAAGAGTGCAAAGAGAGAAAAAAAAGATAAAGCTTGATGTAATTACGTAATGATACCCTTATATAAGTTTACAGGATTGAAGTCTAATCTTTTGGACAATTAATTCTGTGGTTATTTCGTTGGTGTTCGTGGGAGAAGATCAGAGGGAAAGTCAATAAGTTAATCGCGATCTTGCACAGTCTGCGACTTTTATTGTTACACAAGTGCATACCCGCGGTCAGCGAGCGGCAGAGATACAAAAAATATAATAACTATTCGTGCGGTAAAGTGGAAACGGTAAAAAAGAAAACAACAACAATAAGAATGCCTACAAATGGCATATGGTATGGCATAGTCATGTGTCGCACGCGAAGACACTGCATTATCGTGCAACTCTTGTAAAAACTGTTCAATCCCTTACGACAATTGACTGAATTACAGCTTTATACAATTTTAATCATACCGCCATTCCACAATTTTATATCACCATCGCAACACCACGCACGTATCATACGTGACGAATCACTTCCTAACACTCGATCACCGAATGCACCTTGCACAAAGATTTCGATGGAACGAATTCCGCTCCGACCTTGACTTCGTACGCCTTTCGATGTGTTCGAGTACTTGAGGATGAGCATCGAGTTAGATGGAAGAGCAACTGACCGAGTTGACCCGATAAGCCAGAGCACTCTTCACGGCTGGCAGATCGTAGGCCCGGAGTCTCTTCAGCAACTCTTCGTATCTCTCCTTCGATTCCGGCGACGACAACGAGAGACAGGGTTCCGCAGCCACGAAGACGACTGCCTCTACCTTGCCGGAGCTCAACATGCCTTCTCTGAAGCCCAGCATGATCTCCTCCTCGTCATAGTCGCTGAAGACGTTGCAGTTAAGAAACTGCTGCACCACGTCAGGTACGATGACGAAGAATGCCGAGGAGAAGACGTTCGTCAGCCTGGGGAAGTCTGCTCCCATCATCAGGCCGTACCTTGAAGGATCCGCGCAGCTGAAACGATACTGAGCGAACAGAAGCATCAGATAAGAAGACGGATCGGATGTTGGACCCAGGCAGGATAGGAACATCTTCATGAACTCGTCGATTATCAGCTTCTCGCTCTCGGCCTCCTGCTTGTACGAGAAGTCGGAGATCATGTTGGATATCAGCTGATTGACACCATAGTTCATGGGATAGCAGTTTGGCAGTTTAGGATGTGCGACGTTCCACTTCGCTTTAATCGCGCCGGAGAACAGTTCGAGGAACGATGCCAGTCTGCCCTTCAGGATGTCCTGGGTCCTTGATGACCGGAGGTAGACGATCACGAAGGCGTCTATCGGTACCTCGTTAGGGCTATGATCGATGGCCAGCTTGAGAAGCCTGCGATGCACGTCTTCCGTCAACGAATTGCAGATGTCACCGTTGATGGCAGTCAAGAACTTGTTCTTGTTGCTTTCGACCTTGACCTCGTCGAATCCCATCTCCGGCAGCCTGTCCACAAGGTCCAAGACCAGTTCTACGTAATCGACGACGTAGTCACGTGATACGCGCTCGACTTTGTTCACGTAGGTCAGAAGATTCGCATCCTTGCTGGTAAGATTCGATATGAAGTGCTTGATCACCCGCCACGTCATGGGATTCGGATCTTTGAAGAAGAGGTTGCTGGCGTTTTGATAGAGAACCTCGCGAATGGACGGATGACTCTCCTGAGTCCAGCTGGATGACAGGAAGTTGGCGGTCTCTTCGACGGAACTCACCATGCAGACCAGTCTGATGCCGTGCTTCTTGACAGAGACCTTGTTGTCAGTTAAGGCGGTGGCGAATGGCATGACCTTGGTCAGAGAAGTTCTTCTGCTGACACTGGTTAGAGCCGAGAGGCTAGGTGACATGTAGTCGCCTCCGCATAATCGGCTAACTAATTCGAGAGGAACCGGCGGATTCGATATCTTGATGCCGCTGCAAATGTACGTCACGACAAAGTAGTCGGCCTTGGCGGTGTCACTCTCGGCTTTGATGGTCTTCTCGTTCGGAACGTAGGGATCTATCAGCTCGGTATAAGTGCGGCCATGAAGAAGCACAGCTAGCAGGAAGAAGGACACTGGCTTCTCGCCTTTCTGAATGACATTGAAACATTCCTCGACGAACTTCATGCTGATGTCCTTGTACCACCTCGTTGCCCTCAGGAAGGACCAAACGCTCCTTAGGCAGTGATTGTCTTGACACTTCTTCATGTAGAGTGCACAGTTGTCCAGGATACTCTGCGGATCCTGCTTGAGTCTGGCTAACGCGTCACCCGTTGTAACGTCCGCGATGGAGTTCTCGTCAGGGAACCAGGTCTGGAACAGTTCCTTGTCGTGCGTCTTCAGCAAATCCTTCAGTCTTCCTCTGGCATAGCGATCATCCTGCTCCGTTGACTTGGCAATCGTTTCCAGCCTCTGCATCAGCCACGGGTAGTTCTTAAGGTTCAATTTCTCAACCTTGCTGTTCCTCGCCAGCTTCTCGTTGAAGCTGCAGTAAGAACTGTAGAGATCTACCGGAATATCCACTTTTTTGGGTTTCCAGCTCTCGTCCGTGTCGAGTTTCCTTTCCACCACCCCGGCGAAGGCGTCCAAACAAATTCTTGCGTACTCTGGAATTTCTATGAGAAGAGTCCAATTCGTACCCCATCCGATGGCACTGCAATCGGCCGCCATGTCAATAACCTGATCAAACTCCATCTTGTGATCCAGCCTGAAGTGAATAGCCTCCTTCAAAAGCGTCAGTGTTGAATAATTCGGCGGGAAATCGTTCCTAACGAATCCTCTCCTGACAATGTCGTATAATATTCTCCAATGTGCCTCGCTCAATTTGTGTAGCTGAAACTTTTCCGCCAAGAAGCTCATCAGACTCTGCTGGACCCAGGCCTGCTCGTTTCTGTGCCTGGTCTGAATGTACTCCAGGACTTCGAGGAGAGCATTGTCGTCCTTGTTGACCTTGCACGTCATCAGCAGGTGTTGGAGTAACAGAAGACGATCGTCCGCTACGCTCGTATGTGCGATTTCATCCTTGATCTGGGGTAATGTTTCTTCTATGGGCAAGTACAAATGCCAGGGTAAGACACAGTACATTCTTTTTTTAGGAGGTGGTTCACTCTCCATTTTAATCCTCGCTTGCCTGACCCTCTCTTCGGCCGGCAGCAAGGCCATGAACTCGTGCGTGATGTGATCACTGCATTCGAGAATATTCTTCCCGTAAACCTGACTGTAAGCTTTTATTATCAGATTGGCCTTCTGATCCTCCGGATAGTACGTCAGTAACGATATGAATTTATCCGTACTGAAGTCTTTCCTTTTAACAGGGAAAAGTTTGGGCAGAATGATCTCCAGCCGCTTGGCGTCGATCATCTTCAGCGGGATCAGATCCATGTACAGCTGAGGTTTCTTCGTCAAGGACTCCCTGGCGTTCTTCATGAAGTAGTACGCGCACTTGTTGCTCAGCTTGCACTTTGGCGGCTGCTTCTCGTGCATTTCGTACAACTCCAAAAAAGCTTCTAGTCGTCTCTTCATGAGCTTCGCCAGTATGTCACTATTATTATAAATGACATTGGTGAACCTATTCTTCTTCCCTGGCTCGGGCTTGGTCAGCTTGAAGTAGCGAACGACCAGGTCCGGATTTTTCACGAAGAGCCTCTTCAGCACCTTCCTCGGCAGGATGAGCTCCCGCTGAACAACCGTGTTGTAAATGAACTCTTCGCTGCACTCCGCCAGCAAAGGATAGGCTTGATCTATGCCGTACATGCGATCCACGGCTACGAAGAACTCTTCGGCCACGTCCGGCCGCTGGCCGTTCATGTGCGCCGCCATCTTCTTCAGCATCTTGCCCCTCGTCTTCAGGGAGACGAACGGGAAGAGGTTCTTCGAGAAGTAGTCAGCGTTTAGGACGTCTCTGTTGTTGCCATCAAAGAACCATTTGGCCTGCAAGGCCTTGTTTACCACGATCGAGTCCTCCGACTTCAAGGCCTCGACTATGCCGTCGCATCTCTTCAGCTTGTTCGCCGCCTCGGCCTTGACGAACGGGATCAGGAGCTCGGGCACCTCTTTGGTCTCGTCAATTTCCGCCAACTCGCCACGTGCTCGGAACTGGTCGGAAATCAGTCTCGATATCCATTGATACTTCTCTGCCGGCGTGTCGCCCGGCACGGACTGAATGGCCTCCAGATAAGGTGCCTTGATCGTGGCCATGGTGCCTCAAGGTCTCGGCTCAAGCTGAACCTGTTCGAATATAGAAAACGTTCAAGAACCTTTTACCGGGAACAAACCTTCCGTGAAATTCGAATTCTCGCGGCTTACAATCTGGCAAATGGATTGGGAATTAGATCCTGATGAATAAAGGGTGCAAAATAATTCAAAGGAAATGTCTTAGGAAGAATTAGGAATTGATGTATTATGATTTAAATGCAAGGAATGATTATGAAGAATTAGTAGACCAGACAACGGAACCACTCACGAAACGTAAGCGTTCATATATTGAAAACTGATGACGCACCTGTCCTTGGTACGTTCAAATATTTTACTCGTTGCAACACCGATGACGTTATCGATTAATTTTAACCGAAAATCATCTCAAACATTCGGATACCTTCAAAGATTTCTGCACCAGTCTCCACCTGCAATCCGATCCCTTTCCTCGGATCCGGCCAACAATCTGATCCGCGAGTCGAATCGCAGTAAAGGATCACCTGTCTCGCGAAAATTCCAAGATTTTCACCGCTTTCCTGGTTCCCACCGCCCTTCGAAAATGTCCTCGTCTCGTCCTTATCTACCGTTCCGCCTTCCGTCGCACTCCCGGCATTCCCACGAAACCTCTCAGCCTCCTTACCACCGAAGCATCGTAATTCACCGCTCAATTTTGCCCCTTATCTCGCCGAATGCCCTCACGCACGCATTTTACAGCCGAGCAATACCGACAGCCTTCTCTCTCTCTCTCTCTCTCTCTCCCCCAATCTCTGACTATCGCGTAAACGCCGGCCTGTCACTGTCACAAATGGCGTCGATATGCAAGGTTAGGCCGATCGACCAAAATCGATCCTTTTCACCTTCAATCCTCTCCTTCCCTCCTTATCGTGCAGCCAATCGGTCCGTAAGCGTTATCCTGCCACCGGAAGGACGAGAGACTGGCCGAGAACGGGCGTCCGAATGCGAGGAGTTAGAAACTGTTGCGCAAAAAACACCGGCTCCTGCGAGAACGTACGCGAACGACTGCGAGCCGCGTGAACGTCGGGCGCGCATGCGCCTGGCCGCGCTCGCGCGCCACTGGCGAGCGGACACGATTCTGATCGCCAGCCGTGTGAATTGCAGGCACGCGTGTGCGCGCGTCGCGACTGGTCGGCGCAAACAAATTCAGGGCCGTGCCAATCGACGCACGGAGGATTCCTGGCTTTTCGATGCTTCGTGGCGATACGTTGCGCAATCTGCAGTTTTTATCGGAGGTTGGCATAGTCTAGGGTAGGCATAGCAATTCCTCCCCTACGCGGCTAGACTCCCACCAAGGAAGGGTAGACACCCCCCTCCCCCCCTCTCCCCCCTAAGGAGGCTAGAAGTCTTCCGAAGATTTCCTTGATGTTAAAATAAAATAATAAAAAGAAAAAGGCATAGCTGCAATGTGTTTGCGTCAGGTAGCGTCAGGCAACGTGAGGTAGGGTCAGATAGCGTCACGGAACGTCGGGTAGATTCTCGACTGCACGCTTTGTCTCGCGGTACGGAATGCCGACGCAGGTTGCACTTTGATATTTCAGGGAGGTGGCATTATTTTTCTTTTTTCGCGCAAGCTTCGTTGCTTTGTAGTGGAGATGATCGATGCGTCGAATGTTTCGCCGCGGTGGGGCGGATGACGGTGCATTGTGCAATCTGTGTTCTTTTTAATCTGTATTTATTAATGTTTTCCTCGATTAGATTTTGTCGGAATATGCCGCGGAGGTGATACCGTCCGGCTGTTATTTGTTTTGTTTGATCGGTGAATGGGCGTTATCGACGTCGGCAAAATGAATGCGGAGGAAAAAGAGAGGAGGCGAGAATATTAAATAATAACAAGCGCCAACAATTGCGTCAGCTCAAGATGCAAATGTTATTATACGCTGATGCCTGAAAGTTGCCGATATCGGGACAAATTGAAGAATTTCAATACATATTCTACAGCCTGTGGAAAATTAACGTTAAGCACGTTGCAGGCAGCATTGCTTTACCTGAGTCAATACATTGCGTCTAAACACGAAAATATTCCAAAACGTGAGTTACTTTTATTGTCGTCTAACGACCTACCCTACCACCTTTCGTGCTCTGGCACGTATATTTACGACGCTGACGCTTCAGACGTTGACATTCGCACGCGACAGTTCGGCTAATACGACTGAACAGCCCAGACCTCACCAGCCATATTTTACGTGACACCTAAATAGCGTCAGCTAAAATTTTCCTTCAACTTTGCCTACCAGCGACAAAAATCCCCGAGACGAGCACTTACGAAAAATCAATGAAAATCGATCGAGTCTCAACTTGCCCGCCATTTGACATTCGCACGCGACAGTTTGGCTAATTCGATTGAACCGCCCAGGCCACACGAGCCATATTTTAAATGACACCTAAATAGCGTCAGCTAAAATTTTCCTTCAATTTTGCCTGGCAGATAAATATCTCCGGAACCAACACTTATGAAAAATCAATGAAAATCGATCGAGTCTCAACTTACCTGCCATTTGACATTCGCACGCGAGAGTTTGGCTAATTCGATTGAAAAACTCCAGTCTTACCAGCCATATTTTAAATAACACTTTAATAGCGTCAGCTAAAATTTTCCTTCAATTTTGCCTGGCAGATAAAAATCTCCGAGACGAGCACTTATGAAAAATCAATGAAAATCGATCGAGTCTCAACTTACCTGCCATTTGACATTCGCACGCGAGAGTTTGGCTAATTCGATTGAAAAACTCCAGTCTTACCAGCCATATTTTAAATAACACTTTAATAGCGTCAGCTAAAATTTTCCTTCAATTTTGCCTGGCAGATAAAAATCTCCGAGACGAGCACTTACGAAAAATCAATGAAAATCGATCGAGTCTCAACTTACCTGCCATTTGACAACGCACCGACTGTTGACACGCGTCTGCATGAGTCAGGACGACCTTAAAGCCGCGCGCATCAGCCAGCTAATAGAGATTAATGGAAACAGACGCGCTCGGTCAACAGTTTATCGTTGCCCGACCGACGCTCGCATTGTATTCGTCAGTACCAACTTGGCAAAACACGAACGGACGTCGTCGGGATAACAGCGGCTGCCTCGCGAAAGGATGATGCTTTCGAGTTTACGGTTTTTAATTGCACGAGTTTCGAGATACCGAGCTCATCAGCGATAAACGCGCGACCGAAAACACGATCTCGGCCGGACGGATTAATTTCGCGCGGTAATTACGAATGCACGCGCGAACTTTTGAACTTGGCCTTTTTTATTTTGCTGCCCATTTTTTTTTGTACTCGACTGCAAGCACAGCGTTGATCGTGGGGCCCGAGAGATTGTACAATAATATTATTGTGTAGTTGGATGTACAATGGTGGATAAACGGTAATTTGAGTTAGGTGGAAAATTTGATCGGTACTGATCGTAAGGGATTAGGTGTTGGTTAGAGTTTGGTCCTCATGCTGGGCCAATCGTGTCGTTCGGTACCCTTCTTCGTGGCGTGCATTTGGAGGTCGTCTTTGATCTCCAGGTAATCGTAGTAGTCTCCGGATTTTACAGGTTTCCATATCTCCGGAATCAGAGCCGTTTTGGTCGGAGTTGGATTTCTGCGGAAAATCAGGGTTCTGTTTAACGTAACTAAATTGAGCTTCATTCCCTTATTTAACTGCTTAATCAATTCTTCAGTCCACCGGCTCGATTTTCGGAAAATGTTATTTAATGTAATTAAAATTTATAATGTGTCCATCAAATTAATTCATGAATAGGTATATTACGTCTAATCATACTAAGTATTTCAGTTACCAAAAAGTCAATCTAGAAATTTTCCTGACTTATTCAGTCTTAATCAATGATCCACCCGTTTACCGAAGTTTCACAGAGTTCCGTTAAATTTGACCAAATATTCTAACTATTGCAGTTTGGCCCAAATTATTTCACAAATGCATTGAAAATTCGTTACTACGACAATTTTGCGCATTCCAATAACAATCTTGACAGTAATAATAATTGTCTTAAAGTTCACTTCGTGGATCCTATCGGAATAGTTTTCTCTTCAACTTACCCAGTTTTCGCAAAGTCCGTCCACATCTGCGTGAAGCGCTGGATCAGTTTGTACTCGGGGGTGCCCTTGGCGGGTCCCTTTTGACCCAGCTGCTCGAGCATGTGCGGGTAGAACATGAGAAACAGTTCGTCGCCGTGCAGAGCGCCTGAAAATTGAAGCCGGAGCTTAAACTCGCAGACAATCGAGAAGGTCGATAAACTGCCGCCGAACTGAGATTGGCAGGCCTGTTTCGACCGTCAGCGTTTTCCACGGCAATTAAAGAGTCTGAGCCCTAGGCATTAGCCGACCCTCCTTTTTATTCTTCGCAAACCCGAAGCGATTAAACTCTCCAGTCCGTACACTCGAGTTAAAAATAGTGCGACTCTCACTTTCATGTCGAAAGACGAGTGTTTTTGACAAATTTTAGAAATTGCTCGGCTAAGTCAGTGAGAAATTGGACTTCTTGGCTTGTACTTGTTATTTAATTCTTTGTTTCATGAATTTTTGTTACTACCAAATTGAGTAGTTTTTCATGTTAAGGAAGGAGCAATTCTTCTTTTCTGGGCAAAATCTCAAACTTCACGAATGGAGAAGAAAATTTCACGGTTTGGCCGAAAAGTAAAATTGGCACGATATAAAAAATGTTGAGAAAAATTTGTCGAAATTTAGTATGATCTTACCCTTTTCCGTGATATTGAACAAGGCTTTGAGCATCGACTTTGGGCAATCATGACTGAATTTGTACAAATATGTAGGAGTGTTCGATTTCTCCATCTGAACGTTCACCACGTCGTAAATGTCTTGCACGAACAGTGTGTCGGCCAGAAGGTCGGCGTGATTAGGACAGGAACCTGGCTTGGTGATAGGGCCGTCGTTGAAATATAGACGTCTGATATAATCTTGCGAAATCTTTTCGCGCCTCATTCGTGCAACTACGTGCGGATGTATTCCATTCTCCACGTTTTCATTGGCAGCGTCGTAGAAACCATTATACATATCTGCAAAATTCGAACGTGAAGACAAAATGACTTCGGGCGTACTTGGCTCAGCGATATTAAAAAAGAATAACTTCACCCATTAACTGTCAAATTTAATTTTTGAGAATTTTGCTAAATAAGTTGTATATATGTACAAAAGGTTGCGTGACAGCATAATTATATAAATTCTAAAATATCCAAATGGGGATCATGGCAGCTAAAGGGTTATTACAGTGCATAAGATTGCGAAAGTTGTCAAAATAAAAACAATATATTATTTAGAAATTATCAGATTGTATAATAGAGAAGAGATATATTGTTAAAAATCTTACCTGAGAGGAAGAACGTTCCTTCCTTGCTGTTGTGGCCAAGTAAATATGGAACATGCACACCTCTTTGCATCACTATACTCGGATGCTGTGGCATGAACGGTTGCGGAGACTTGAAATCGACGCAAGGAACGAAAGGAAGAATGAACTTAGCATTATCCTGTAAGAACGTCCTTAAATAAGTAATCCATCGAATTTCTAACGACAGAGAACTAAATTAGCCGCACTTGCCTCCTTTGTGCACAATTTTTTCGACGCTTCCACTAGCTTTTTGGTGTCGACTCCCCGCAGGAATTCGACGACTTCTTCAGGATCGAAGGACTTCAAGCCGAGAAGGGCCGCTAACTGAAATCCGTATCTCCACTGATCCTGCAGGGCGTACGCCCAAGGATTCGTCGCGACGCCACTCTGTCCAATCGCCTTGTGAAACAATCCTGCAAAATAATTTTCGTCCCCCCACAGGAATCTTTGAATAATTAACGATATAATAGGTACATGTACCTTAGGAAAAATTCGCAGAAATTCAGTGGACTTTAATAACTCGATAACTGACCTATCCGGTATTCGTTTAAATCAAACAATATCATTCTTCCACGTTAATTAAATATTTAACTCTGCCAGAGGCTATAAAACTGGTCTAAGCTAATATAACAGTAACAATAAGTTGTTAACAGCATAACCGCCTTTAATAACAAATAGGAATATACTTATAGTTGTCCAGTAATATGGATAATAAGAAAGTAAATTTAATCCCTTACTATGTATAATAATTACATATACTCTTTAACTTTCTAACATTGTGTCTTCCCTTTTCTCGACAATCAAACAACTCCTATACCGCCAATACTGAGAAAGTCAGAAATTCCCCTTTCTACCGAACAATTTCCCATGAAAATTCGCATGCGATCGAACGAACCGAGAACATAGCTTAATTAAGAGGCAATCGCGGCTCGGCCCAATTCGTCATCAAATCCCAGGATATCCGTTAACGTACTCGAAGTGGGAGCGGGAAATTCCTGCGAAGCGTCCATAAACTGTCCTTACTTACCGTCTGCCAACGGCGACAGGGCCAGATAATGCACGGAACTACCGCCGGCACTCTCGCCGAAAATGGTGACGTTCCCGGGGTCGCCGCCGAAGTTTGATATGTTATCACGGACCCAGTGCAGTGCCATCACCTGGTCCTTCAAGCCCTGATTCCCCGGCGCCGCTTCGTGCTCCAAATTGAGGAAGCCTGCGGGCGAATACTCGTACGTGACCGAAATTCACTCGTCCGACGTAATCGGGGCCCGTGCGGCCACTTTAATGCTACTTTAACATTCTTCGAACTGCCTTCCGGCGGATTTTGGGATCCGACACGGTCGGAGTGAAAGTAAAGACGCTTGAGAGAGTCTGAGGGGGGGGGGGGGGGATTAGAATTGAATGTTCGGCGTGGGATGGATTAGGACGGAGAAGCAAGGAAAGGGTAGGAAACAGAAGGTAAGGCGGAAAATGGGGGTTGGTTCGAATTCGAAGTCAGGGAGGTTGGGATTTGAGATGACAGGTCGGAATGAAAGTAGGAGAGGAGAGGATTTTTATTGAAGAGTTTGAAAGAGTAGATTACTGGGATGAGGTATGGACAAAGAGCGTAGGAGAATTGAGGTTCTGTGTACCTAAAACTCCGAGTCTGTAATTGACGGAGACGAGGACGATTCCTTTTTTGACGAGATAATCTGGGCCGTACAGATCGTCGTTCGCGCTGCCGAACCGGAAGCCACCGCCGTGAATCCAAACCATGACAGGCATCTTCGTGGCTGTTTCTACGTCGCTGGTGTAGACGTTCAAGTAGAGGCAGTCGTCTGTGCCGACTATTTCCTTCGTTATGAAGTCGATTTGAGCGCATTTCGACCCGAATTGCGTCGCGTCTCGAATGCCAGTCCATTTTTCCGCAGGCTCGGGATCCTGAATTGACATTTAAGGAAATTAGTTGTCCTAAATTTTCAGAATTTCAACATAAATAAAAAATAACGACAGACCAAAAATGTTATCAGACTCTCTAAGTAAAAATAATTAAACTGTCTTTGAGAGCGGCAAAACAAACGAAACATACTAATATTCAAAATGCGATACAATGCACATCTTATTCAACCGCCAAAAATCCATCCATGTACACTTGAAAATATCGACGATACACTAAAACTATGCAACTCTCCCCTTTAAAAACCTTCTAAACAACGATCTCTCCCAACCCGTCCAAAACCTCAAAATTGAATTCTCCCGCCGTTTCTTTTCCTCTTAAAACATACCAATATTCAAAATACAATCCAATGCACATCTTATTCAACCGCCAAAAATCCATCCACGTACACTTGAAAATATCGACGATACACTAAAACTATCCAACTCTCCCCTTTAAAAACCTTCTAAACAACGATCTCTCCCAACCCGCCGAAAACCTCAAAATCAAATTCCCCCGCCGTTTCTTTACCCAAGAATCCACCCACACCCCTCCCACACGTAAATACGAGCCACCTGACCCGTCCAGTCCATCCAAAGCTCGCCAGCGACTCTAAAAAAACTCGTCGCGCACAGTTCCCCGTTCGAACGGCAATAGATCTACCGCGCACTCGGCCTCTCCGGCGTTACGTCACTCGGCCGGGTCACGTGAGCCGCCGCGGGCGCGCTACTACGTCAGGCCTACTACGTCACGCGGCCGCGAGGCGAATCGACGCGCAAACACGGTCGTCTCCCGCTCGGCCACGCTCGGCCGAGCGTAGACAGACGGCCGTCACGAACTGGAAAGGCCGTGACTCCGCTCGCCGGAGGACGGCCGACTCGGTTTGTCGGCCTTCGGCGGGGCCATTTTTGCCTTGAATCCGGAGGACTTCGCCTTGACCGCGAAAATTGCACGGCAAAACAAGCGGTTTCACCTTGAGCGGCCGTATCTCGCCTTGAGCACGCCACTCGACGGTCGGCACACAGAACGGAGAGTAGGAGAAGGTTCGCGGCTCGTCATCGGCTCACAATAGTTGAGCTCGCCTCGAATCGCGGAGGAGAGTTGTCGAAACTTTCGACCGCTGTTGAGATTTTCGGTCAATCTGGATTAATACGGTTTTCGAAGCGTGACTTTTGTTTGCGAATTTAAGTGGAATTGTATTTAATGGAGATGGAGACATGATCAGTTTTTATGCGTACGATAGAATTGCATGACATTGAGGATGCAGATAAGTGGCTGGGATATCGTGGGCTGAGTGTGTGCGCGTTGTATCTGCGTGACTGCGGAAGTTGGTATATGTGAGTGCGCGGCTGAGTTTGAATGGGCTGTTAGTAATGGAAACGTTTCACTTTGGTTCAGTTATCGAATTTTTAAGCAGATTTTTGGGCTTGGTGTTAGTTGGTGTTCTGTTTTAGTTTCTTTTAATATCTCTCGAGTAATCAGACTTTTATGTAAGCAATCAGAACTTTATGATGTAAATACCGACATCGAAGGTTGAACATGTCGCACTTCGACCTCAATCCCAGATTAGAGCATTTGGAATTTAACAGAACTTTCGATCAAGTCTAACTCCGAATTCGAATCTGCCAGAAACGTTAACCACATCGCGGGATAGAACATTCCGTAGTTCGACTCAAAATCAAAATTGTTACCTGCACTCAGCGTTTGACATAACTTTCCGTAAACTGTACGTAACCTTGCGCCTGACATAAACACCAATAGCTCACTTCGGAAGTCATGTAACACATCGATGTCTATCCCTAAATCAGTTCTATCATTCATCATTAAATATAATTTCTCATAAACCTAACCACTGCATTGCCCTACATGCCAATCAGATCTCAATGTGCCATTCTCAACGAAACTTGAAAAGATCAAATTCTACATCCGACACCGACGTAATCTCACATTTCATCTTCGATCTAAAAATCCCTCCCACTATTCAAAACGTAACATAACCGACACTATACTCGTACTCCGTACAAGTCAACAAACCCAAACAATCTAATCCTACATCGGAATCTGCCGCGAACGCCAGCGTCCCACACCGAAATTTCACATCCGAACTCCGCTCCCAATTCCACGCCCAACCGAACCTTGAACCGACACCGGCCGCGTAGCCATGAATCTGCCGCGAACTTAACCTTGAACCTCAGCGATCCGGTCGGCGGCTTGGCGTACGGTATCCCACGGAATGCCACATGCTGCCCGCCGTCAAGATTGTCCAACAGTCTGCCCCGCAATCTGCCCTGCTGCACGCTAACGATGACGTCCATCTTGAAGCTAGGATTTCGGAAGACGGATCTCGTGCTCCGTACACAGTTCGTGCTTTGCGACACAGTTAGTGCTCACTGGCCTCACTGGCTTGATCCACCGAACCGACAACTGGCGACGATCAGCGCTGAATCGCGGACTGTTCGCCACACAACACGCTCATGTGCTTATGTGACTTTCCGACCGGCCGCTGCAGACGGCAGATAAAGCGAGATAAAAGTGGCACGTAGGGTGGGGGTTACCGTTCGCCGAGCGAAATGATCGCACGGTCAGAGTCTGATACACTCGCCAAGACGATTCTTCAGTGCTCGACGAACCGCTGAGCCTCGAACTCGCGGGACCTGTCCCGTATTTGCATACCTATCACGATAACAGTTCTATGGTAAGGTGCAGTGGGGTAAATTCGTACACGGGGCAAATACGCACTAGGCCCTTATTTAGTCGAATGTACGTTGCATTGTATCAACTGTAAGGCAGAAATCTTCCTTCGGTCAGTATTCAATCGTTTGGATAGTGTTCAACATAGGTGGCCGCAATGTATTCTGTGATTCCCACGTTTAACTCGTTCGGCAAAGTTCGTACTACTAATAAGAAATCCTGTTCTGTTCAATAATATAAGGATATAAGATTCGATCATTTTTAAACAGGTTGTTTAAAATAAAAGTCAGCCCTAGCAGCACCGTTTTCAATTTATTAAGAAAATCATAAGTTTCAGAGGATATTTTTAATCCGAATAATTGCAACTTAAAGAATATAACCATGCGCTACATAAAAACACTAACATCGTTAGGTTTTAGTGGAATAGATAGAAAATACATCAGTTTAGAGAAAACTACAATTTCTGGATCGGTTTTACCCCACTCCACCTTACATCGTAAGCGATCTATACGTTTGCGATTGTTTCGGAATTTGAGGATTCTCGGCGGCCTGAAAGAACCTCCGGTTCGGTATTCGCTTGGCTGACAAGATCGAAGGTTGAAGCCAGAGTCTGGAATGTGGAGGCAGTAACTGCAACCCATGAGAGACAAAAACGTGCAGCTGCATTAGTCTAACCGCTCTCCTTGATCCATATCTTACACTCACCGTACGGTATGTCGCAATCATGCCTGCGCAATCATGCGAATCGATGTCCTTTCCTCCGATCCAATATCCATACGACGCACACTTACTCTTACCTATCCGCGTTCCCCTCGTATCTAATGAAAACCGTCTAACCAGAACACCGTCCGCTATAGTTCGACGACGCAGGCGAAGGCTCGCATTGCTCTCCGACCCAGTCGAGCTGCGAGCCGTATGCAAATCGAAAGTTGATAAAACGCTTCCAACCCGACACACAATGACCATTCCTGTTCGCGCGTCGGAACGAGGAATTTATGCGGCGCCGAACGGGAATTTCTCTCTTTTTCTGCCACTCGCCCCCTTTTTCACCATTTTCTCGCTGGCAGGCCGCTAAGAGGGAACACGCAAAGTGCATGTCCATAATCTTCGCTCGGCACTCGCCTGTCGGAGAGAGACAGAGAGAGGGGTGGGGGGGGGATAGGGGAGGGATGCCGATCGTATGCTAATCCGGCTTAATAAGATTAATCGAGCCACCGCTGCTGAGCATCGGCAATTTCGTTCTACTTTCATTCCGGCAAGCGCATTCTGTCGGCCCCTGGCATTCAACGGTAAATGCATCATTAGGGGAAGTTTCCCCATGCATCTCGTTAGCGTACGCGCTGAAAAGCAAGCCGTCGCATGCATCCCCCTCCTCTGTAACCTGACCGAAGCTATAAATGCAAATTGTCCCGCGGAACGTAGAAATATTATAAAATTCATGAGCCTCGATCGGGTAGGTTAAAGTTTGGATACTCTACGAGCGTTTGGAGTGCAGAGGGATTGGGCTTAGAATGGACATGAAGTGCGGGGAAGGTGGAGGGAGGGTTACATTCAGGGAATGCAGTGGAATCGATAGGGCGGACGAGAGTGAAGAATTAAAGGGTTCCTGTTTTTCGAAATTGTTTCGTTCGGAATTCCTGGCAGTGAAAACAATCGATATCACTTTGCTGTCTTCAATGAGTGATCAGTATGCGAGGGTGCGGCGAGCTGAATGAGTGGAACGAACTGCGAGAGGGCTGTTTTTGTACGGGCGAGAATGTAATTTTAGTCGCTTCACTCTCGTTTTTCCGGTCGGTCGAGCGATCGAACCGAATATACAGCGCGAGTATACGAACAAAATCCGGGATACCTTTGTTTCGCGGAAGCTGCTTTAGAATGCAGGGTTTCCGACACTTCCGATTACTTTTCGAAGGACCGTTGTTTACTTACGCCTCGAATAATAAATAGAATTTCTTCGTTCGCATCGGCGTTTCGATTACCATTCTTGATTCGCTTTTAAACACGCCCGGCTCGCAGCGCAATCTGCCTATAAATCTGCTTCCGCTTCGCGCTCGGAACGCGGCCGCGTGCGAAATTAATTACGTCCGCCTCGCGGGGCCGCGAACAAATTGGAAAACTTTGCCGGAACTAATCGCCGCCATCAGAAACAAAGCCGAACGGGAAACGGGGTAAATAACGGAAGTGCGGTACAGTATGCCAAGTTTAAGAATGATCGTGGCATCGTTCGCCTGACGGCGAGCGGCAACTTTTCTTTCGCGGTGTACGGACGCGCGTCGATCCCGTCGTAAATCTTTCGCGAACGACGCGCTCGGCTGCCGATCCCTCACTCTCGTCAGAAGTGCGACGTCTATCGTCGTTATCATCCCTTTCGTCGGGGGCGATCGATAAGGTATGGCGACGTCTAACGCGCGCGAGCTTGCGAAAGCAATATCTTAATGCACTTTTCCGCTGCAGTTGAACAAAGAGGACGCTGGTGGGATCGTAGGGTGTGGGAGGTTTCCTAGAAAGGAGGGAGGGTGGAAGGAATGAGAGGAGGACGGAGGGGGTGGGAAGTGAAAAGGAACAGAGTCAAAGGACGGATAGTGGCAAAAAGTGCAGAATGCGAGAGCTGGGCCGCAAAAAGAGGCAAATTATGAATCGCACTTGTTCTATCTGTCTCTCTCTCTGTCTCTCTCTCTCTCTCTCTCTCTCTCTCTCTCTCTCTTTCTCGTTGGTTGTCTTAAGAAATGTGCACTTCCGAAAATTGGAACTGATGCGTGTGGGAAGAATGTATGCTTCTATTACGGCGTTGAATAAAGTTAGGGGTACGAAGGTATTTTCCATTTTTTTTTGTGTTCTTTAATTGTATGGATTAATTTCAACTATTGACTGTTAAAAATCACCTGTGGAACGCTATGTTATTAATGGCTTTTCTGTCGAGAAATATTTTGTTTCTCCATGTTCCGTAGCACACTTCCAGATAGGCAAATGATTAATTGTCTTCCATTTTACAAGTTCAGTCCGACTTGTGACAGAAAGGCTAATTACGAATAGAATTGTTTTATTTAAAGTTTATCTGACCGTGTTTCAAATTTGTATACACCACGCTTTTTTACTCTTACTTATTTTTTTTATAGTCCTCTACTCCCTTACCTTCTGAAACGTCCGACTTATATTACTCCCGTATCACTGTCTACATCAATACATCATGTACATCTCATCCTCACCTTCCACACCTTCGAACAATTTCTCAATCCGCAGAACAAATCACACCCCAAAGCATCACCTGTCAAATTCGAGCAGTCACTCCATTCTAAGAGCTTGAAATCACCCTCAACCATATTTCCCTCCGTCAAAGTGATCCGTTTACAGTGTACAGTATGACGTTCTCGACATAATCGCATAACGTCTCGACGTTTCGCGATTCAAACGGAATAATTCGAGTGCGAGCGAACGGGAAGGTTAGCGTGACAAGCTGAGGAGGGACGAGGGGCGGGTTCGTTAACTTGTTGAATATTCTTTGTGCGGGACAATGTCGTCTGCCGAGTGCTCCTTTAGAAGCTGAGGCCAGCCGGCGCTCGTCGTTATGAACGATTTAGAGCCACTTCCGGTCGCGACTCGCGCGCCTCGAAGGCCGGGTCCCGGAATAATGGATTAAAAATTCAGCTTCTCGTCCGCGCGGATCGTTGGCAGGACTGCACGGCGGCCCGAGAGAATGCCGAGCTTCCGGCATTGTGCGCGAAAATTATGGCGTCCCATCCTTCGTCGCTTCAAGCTCACGTTATTCCTGATAATACGCTCGCCATGAATGTAATTCCTTCCACTTCCGGGACATCCCCGTTTGTCTAAACGTTGTTTCACTGAAAATTAATATTTCCCGTTCGACGCAGATGATTCATTCTTTCGGGATTTCGAATCCTGATAATATGCTGGCCATAAATGTAATTCGTTTTCACTTCCTTGTTTGTCTAAACGTTGTTCCCCTGAAAATTAACATTTCTTGTTCGGCGCAGATAATTCGTTCTTTCGATACTTCGAATCCTGATCATACGCTCGTCATGAATGTAACTCGTTCCACTTCCGGGACATCTTTGTTTGTCTAAACGTTGTTCCTCTCAAAATAAATATTTCTCGTTCGACGCAGATAATTCGTTCTTCTCGGATTTCGAATCCTGATAATATGATCGCCATGAATGTAATTCGTTCCACTTCCGGGACATCCCTGTTTGTCTAAACGTTGTTTCACTGAAAATTGATATTTCTCGTTCGACGCAGATAATTCGTTCTTCCCGGATTTCGAGAATTGTCCTAATGTTCGGCACAGACTGTTCGTAAGTTCAATCTCGAACCAATGCGGAGTTATTGACAAATTATACATTGGGGACGTCGATTAATTTTTTTTTCCGCGCTATACCAGCGTGTGCCTAATCATTTGCATACAATTTATCCCTAAGAATACTTCCGTAACGATGAATCGATGATGAATAATTCGGGGCCGGACTTGATGATATTCAAATTCAACGTGCGACATTGATTTGCATGAATTTCGAGCATTCATTCTTTTTTCTCATTCAGAGTTTATCGGAGTGATAAAATTGAACGCACGCCGTACTGGCAAGGTATTAATTTCAATCATTCAT
Organism: Anoplius nigerrimus; assembly: GCA_914767735.1. NCBI lineage: Eukaryota > Metazoa > Arthropoda > Insecta > Hymenoptera > Pompilidae > Anoplius > Anoplius nigerrimus. The sequence goes on from OU612086.1 coordinate 3,120,583, forward strand.
GGAAATTGCGTTGTATTATACATCGGGCTCGGAGTTTATTGATTTACAAACTGCCGATAGAAAGACACGGAAGTTCATGCAAACGTAACGAACGTAACAAACGCTTCCCATGGCCTGGCACAGACGTTTTCAAAAGCATCAGGCTTCATTTCTCGCGGCCAATAGCGATCGGCGAGCTTTTAATTGAACTCGCCCGCTTCCGGCCCACGCGACTCATGTAAATTTCATCGATTAATTCGTGGCGACCGCCGCAATATCCTTTCCGTCGTGCCGTTAGAATGCATCTGTGCTTTCGATTACTTCCTATTCCACTTTCCTTCGGCCCTTTGTTCTTAATTGCCGTCGCATGACTTTTTGAATAAGGCCGACACGAGGAAAGTGTCGTCTGCTGACCGTTGCCCGGTTGACATTCCGAATCGAACGTTTAGCGCGCATTAATTGACAACCATAATTTGTCACGCGTCGAATTTTGCGCCGAACCCGCTCTGTACACTTCAAAATTTGCGGCGACCTCCCCCCCTACCCCCCTTTACCCTCTTCCGTGACGCGGCTGACTCATTCGTCATTGTCTCGGTTAATTCGACGTGTCGACACTTCCGGACAATTTCATCGGATTATGAAAATGATTAAACCGGTGAGTGGCTTCCGCCGTCGGGTTCGAACGTCGCTTTACGATCCATTCTTCTGAACTTGAACAATCGATAGGATATCTGTTGATTTTAAAGGCAGTGTACACTAAGGATAAATAAGTTAACTAAGCTATTCAATTTTATATTTATTACTTTCGCCATCAATGTTCTTCAAATTTTTTTGCCGGATGACTTATAATTGTATTAAAATTTTATTCTAGACTAAATTAGCCAAAGACTGATTTGTTCTGCAAGCATAGAATAATCTGCTAATTCGAATTTAGAGATTATGAATGCCCTAATTAAAAATAACGTTATACAGTTCACTTTCCATTTTACTGTGGCGGCCGACACAGATGAAAATAGACAATCGTTTCAAATTTAGTTCACTTTCACGATTACTACCTCTGTAGGCCCACGTCGGGTAGAAAATCGGCCGAGCCCAGAATACTTGACTTTCCCTATAAGCGCGAGTCGGCCGACTTATATTCCGGAATCCGGCTCGGCACGCGGCTCGGCTCTATATCGCACGTCCATTATGGTAATTAACCATTGTTCGCCGTTGGCCGGGTTAATTTCGACGAGCAATAAAATTTGCACACTACCCCCGCCGGGACAATAAGCCTCCGTACTGAACCGAACGCGAACCCGAAGCAATCGATACCCTCCGAAGAGTGCCGATGACAGTGCGAAAATCGTAACGTTCGTAATCGTAAACGGCTCATCAGCTGTTTATGCAAATTTTGTCATCCCAGGCACTGGCAAAACTCACCCCCGGTAATCCGGCTGCAAGCGCGGAAATAAGCCTTCCAGATTGAAACATCCGAATCCGAGAGTTGGAACTGGCGCGAGAATTTAAATCCGGCCGCTTCGAAACTTCACTCGATTTTTACGTTCTTTCCGACGAGCCTCTCTTGACACGTCGGATTTCAAATGTCATCGGACTCGTGCACTTGGATCCGTTTTACGGCCGGCAGACTGTTAATAGCTCGTTAAAGTTACGATCCCGACGGCCGACACTCCCGAAAAGGTTAATCCGGTGAAAATTCACGAAAAATGTTCGATGGACTCTTTTCGAAGGTCAGGGATTTTGTTCGATGAGTCGAGGATTCGAGTGTAGGTTCTTATCGAAGTTGGGCAGTCATCGATGACGTCTGCTTTCCGCCGCAAACGCAGTCAGTGGGGACGTTTCGTGCTCGGCCGGAGAACAGAAAGCTCGTTAATCGATTCCATCTCGGTCGTTCTCAATCAGAATTCGCCGGCTTTTCGAACTCATCAGCCCCACGTGCGCTTATATCGTCGGTCAACTGTTCTGACACGCTTAAACCGCCGAATTGGACAAGCTCCGAGCTCACCGAGGACGTGAATAATAATAATGTACGGCTTGGGCGAGTGGACATTTATTTCGACAGCGCGAGTATCAAATTTTGTCATTTTCATGTTTTATGTCGTAGATAATCTTGCTACGTAGACTACATCAATTGATCGTATACAGTGCTGTACTTCAACAGAAAATCATTTTATAATACCGTAATATGACATAGTCCAAAATCATCTTAGTTGTATTGTATTGTATTGTTTTATTTTCTGGGCTTGGGCAAGTGGACATTTATTTTCACAGTGCGAGTATCAAATTTTATCATTTTCATGTTTTCTGTCGTAGATAATCTTGCTACGTAGACTACATCAATTTATCGTACACAATGCTGTACTTCAACAGAAAATCATTTTATAATACCGTAATACAACATAGTCCAAAGTCATCTCAGTTGTATTGCATTGTTTTATTTTCTGACTCCCTTACGGGTTTCCAACATTTTTCAAACATATACACATACCTTAACCTATCTTCACTTCAAAATCATCTTACTTACTCAAACATACAAAAATTCCTAATATTATACTGGAAGCAATACATTATCCTCCAATACTCCTTCACTGATTTCACTCTCAATACACAACGTTAAACGTCACCTACTCCTCAACCACCAACCCATTCCAAAATCTTTCCAACGAACCCCAAAGCATTGTCATATTCCACCCCCTCCCCCACACTCCGCACAAACCAAAACCAAAGAGCATTAGCAATTCCCACTGGTACCAATCCCGAACTGAGACATCAGCGGGCAGACGCCACAGGTTGCAGATCCGCGCGAGCTTCGAATTCGAGCCCCCCCCCCCCCCCCCCTCCCACCCGATCGTCGCACCAGGAAGCGTCGTTAGACTGGCATATTGTCGGAATCACGCGATAGATGCACCGGAGTATGCCCTCCGGCTATGCATCAGGACTTAAATGCAGCCGAGCCGCGCCTGTAAACCACTCCTTCGCCAGATGGTATTACACCGCACCCCGCGGGCTGGCTTCCTTCCTGCTAGACGATCATTATTGTTTATCGCTTATGGCCGTCTTCGACCTCCACCCCCCCCCCCCCCCCCTCTTCCCCTTCTCGCCCCTCCCCGCTTCTCTCAAATCGACATTCGCGAACGAATTCTCTCAACTCTTTCCGCGTTCGAAGGTCGTCTTCCGATTCGTTTTGAAATTGAAATTGGTCTGGTGTGAGTATATGTGTGTGTGTGTGTGTGTGGGACGTGAACAAACTGTCGTTGGGGTGTGTCGATGGGCGCATTATCGTTAACTGCCGGCGGGTATCGGTAGCGTGAAGCGTACAGCTGAATAATCCGGCTGCCGGCTCTTAGTGCGCGCGGTTAGTTATCGATCATCGACCCTTCGCTAATTCGCGGCAGATGTGATGGATTGCTTCGACACCTTTGGTAGTCGGCCGACGCGGGATCATATACGGTGCCGGCTCACTCGCTCGCTCTATCTTCGTAGTTGTACCGTTCCGCTGCGCGGAGGATGTCGGGTTGGGCTGCGAGCATCTTTACGTATGTGCGTGTAGCGTTTCGTATGAATTGGTAGTGGAATTTCTTGTAATTCGATTTATCATTCTGGGGAGGTATTGATATTATCTTGTTTCGGATGAGTAGTCTATGATTTTAGAGAGATAGTATGAGTTAATTGTATTTTGTATTATATTTGTATCTGTCATTCATCAACCTTTATACACAATACTCTATTCATATACTTATGTATTGTATTGTATTGTATTGTATTTTATTATTATGTTCCCTTAATGTCTTATGTACCTATGTATTTATGTATATTTTTTAATGCCTCTCTATCGGATTACAACAATTTTTACAATCTGTCTCGTTAGCCTAATCCTTCGCCTTAACCTACCTTCAATCTAGCTTATATTCACATACTTATATAATGTCTGACATACTCATTGATTTTACGTATACGTGAATAACATCCTTAGAGTCTCTTTTAACCGTACAGATATAATAAGTACATAACGAGCAAAGATGCTCTACTTTCCTCCATTTCCCTCTCCCGAGCCCCCATCCGCACCTGGCCGTCCAATAGAGAGCTCTATAAATCATTTAGAGAAGTCTCGATCGCGATCTCTCGTCACGGAAGTGTGAAAAATGCTTTTCATAGAGCGCTCCAGGCAAGCTGCCCGATCTGAAATGCCTTCGAATGCGAACGACGAGAGGGCTCGAGTGGCGGACGTGCAAGGGGCGGAGGGCAGATTTTTAAACGGCACTCTGATTAATGGGGATGCCGGTCGACGATTGGATATCGGCCGGATTCTCGGAAATTGACATTAAAGTCGGCCGATCCTTTTTTCCCTCTCGGGATCGAACGAACGGAACGGGAATGAGAGCGAAAGGCGGGGAGAGATTAAGGGAAGCGTTTGAGGATTCTACTCGCAAAGTGCTGTAGATTACCCGACTCGAATGTAAACTCTGGTCCGGATGGGTTCGATTCGAACGTTGCCCCGGCTCTTTGTGCTCGCCGCTCGTCAGTTGCGATGAACACTTACTTGATTGAATAAGTATCGCTGCGTTGTCGGTCAATTTTTATTGCGGGAAATGAAGCTGTGGTGGTGTAACGTCAATACAGTGACGTTCGTACGTTACTTTCATCCCAGGGCGAATCAAATAAGGCAATATGATGTTTATTGGTTTGGTATGCTATTGACAGTACAGTGATATTAATAGTCTCGAAATACTAAATATAGTAAAAATGGCAATCTATTATTTTGTAATAAGCTAGAGGCCTGCTAGTGTATTCCATATTACACGTATTTCATGTTTCGTCTGTTTCAAGTCTTTTAATATTTTTAATTAATGTACCAAAAATTGCCATTTATTCTTCTGTAATTACCTATATACCTAGTACAATATTTCATTTTGCACTTATTTCAGGTTTCGTTTATTTCAAGTCAATTAATATTTTCAATTCTATTTTTAATTAATGTACAAAAAATTCCTATCTATTATTTTGTAATAACCTATAGACCTGGTAGTATATTTCCTTTTACACGTATTTCAAGTTTCGTTTATTTCAAGTCTATTCATAGGTATGACTGTACTCTCAATAGCACACTTTTATCTTCAGTACCAAGGCAATAAATAAATGTTTATATAAATGTTAGGATACGATACACACATTTCGACGATTTGCACGATTTCTTCCATTTTATGCATGACGCGCAAAATGGCCCGAACCGCAATACATTAACATTACCGTGCGACAGACACGGACAACATTCCGCCGTAACCGCATCAGCATCTGAAATTCACCGTTCTTCAGATCCGTTTCATACTCGAATACTCAATCGCATTTCCAACGCTCGTCAAGCCGAATGGCCGATTTGCGTGCATTACTTCCAACTCCCGCACATGTCTCTCCCGTCATTTTCCGCACATTTTTCCGGCCGATCTATCAGCCACCGCCTCTGCCGCACACACGCGCCGCGCACGCACACACACACACACGTACACGTACACGCCAGTTCACCCTCTTCGTTTATCGACGGGCCATCGGCTATTCATCACTCAGTCATTTACACGCGTCCCGCTCATTTCCCACTATCATCGCCGGAGAAAAACATGGACCGATCGCCGAAACTGACCTCCGACCCGAGTTTTGAGCAGGAAATTGCTGACCGGGCGAAAATTGACCTTTTTTCCGTAAAAACAGCCGTTTCTCGCCTGGCCTCGTTTACTCATTCGGCCCGTGTTCCTCTGCCGATCGTTTTTCAGTCTTCACTCTCGCCGAATTCAGTATGTCGTATAAGCGTTTGTCCGCAAAATTATCCCCCCACACCCCTAACTGTCCCTCTTATTCTTCCACGCATTTCACAGCTGATGATTGTTTTCCACTGACACCTTTTGTTTTAGAAATTGGCCACCGGAAGTGAACGTACGTGCGCGGAAGCGCAACAGGGTTTGTTTCCTGAATTTTTCCGTTGGAATATTCTTTCGAATTCGAAAGACTGAGATTCGAGCGTACTGAGGTTTTCGTTCGGATCGGCGGAGTTTGACGTCCCCAATGGGGGAGGACTTAGATTTGTGTAGCGAACTGTATTCGGCCCGATGTAGGTTTGTAAATTGAAGTAGATTGGTTTCATGAATAATCCATTTGATTGCAAATGCGAAATTTGGTTCTGCAGTTATCGCGATACAGTGGAGTCAATACAGATATAGGATACTTAGAGTGGGTTAATATGTTATAGGTTGTAAACGAAGCCGGTCTGATTGCAATCATCAGAGTTAATTCTGTATCCATCTAACACGTGCAATCATCTAAACTACGCGTCGCTTACGCTAGCATATAGAGTATTTGACCCAATATCTGCCAAATTTATTTTTTTCACTTTTTGACCGGATAAGTTATATATATGCACAAAAGGTTGTGTAACAGTATAATTTTATAAATTCCAAAATCCTCAAATGGGGATCGTCGCAGCTAACGGGTTAAGCTAACCCGAAAGAACGTTTTAGAGTCCCAATTTTTAAAGTAGCTCGAAAATTTAATTTCCCAACCACCCAACGTCTTTCGCTACCTAAAATACGCTCTCACCCGGGGGTCGAACTCCATTTCTCAGGATCCACCCCCCCCCCCCCCCCCGCCCCGTCTCCCGGCCATTAAGTCGGAAAAAAGTGTCCTCCACCACCACACCCCCGCGCGAGAAAATATGATCAGCGAGCGTAAATGCAGAGTGCAACGGAAAGCCGGCGCGATATTCATCCTCGGCCGGTAATGTTTACCGTGCGGAGTCTCGGATGTTCTAACGGGTGAGGACTAAGAAACAGGAATGGGGAAAAGCGTAAAAAAAGTCTGGCGCGAACTCGGACGTAAAAGGGATCGAGAGTCGTTTCGCGTAGGAGAAAAGGGCTCGGGATTAGTCTGGAAGAGTGTGGCGAGGGGTGGGGGAGGGTGTAGGAGGGGGGGGGGGGAGGAGGGTGGGCTTGGTCTGGATACGGAAAATGGCGGCGGAGAACTAATTCCCTGCCCCCTCGTTTGAGGAACGTCGCGCTCGTTTACTTTGTCGACGACATCGAGACCGTAAAAGCCTCGGCGAGCTTGCGAGCCAGCTCGTTGGAGCTTTTCCAACGCCTCCAGTCGATTGCACGTCTGCTACCTGCCGTCGACGTGTCCTTGACGTTCTCCTTTCCGCGATCGACAATTCTTCGGCTCGGCGGTATGTGCCGGTCGTTATTGCTGGCTGACGCGTTATGCTTGCGGCGCGGATTCCGTCTGGTTCGCTTTTTTACTTTTCATCGTTCGGAGGTGAATGAGAACTGGTCGATGGTATGGACAAGTATGCTGTGAAGTATCCGATTTTAGTGAGTTGAGACTGACGCGTTATTCTCCCGAACGGATTTTTCACTTTTCTGGTTTTCGACTTGGATATTTTACTCTTCTGGTTTGATTGCAGAAAGTACTCTGTTCGATGATGCAGATAAGTAGTATGCAGTGAATTAAGTATCTGATTTGAATAAGTCGAGACTGACGCGATATCCTTTTACTAAAGATTATTCATTCTTCTGCTTGGGCTAAGAAAACTATCGTGTTCGATGGTACGATTAAGTAGTATAGAGTACTGTTAAATTTCTGTCTTCGAATATCTGCTATAGTATAATTTGAAAAAATTTTACAAGACATTGAATTACTATCCATTTTTTACACCACGGAAATAATGCATTACTCTAAACATACACTGTTGGGATTCAATCTGTTAGGATTTTGTATTATTGTTTTTCTTTTTGTTCGCGTCCAATTCATCGACCGTAAGAAGGACAACGGTTGTCAGTCTGTAAGGAGCGACCGAAGAAGACAGAGTACTGTAGTCAAGACCGCCAATAAAAATCTGCACATTCGAATTAATTCCGAACATACCCGATCTACAATTAATCATATATATTTCTCAAAAAGTCACACCTCCGCTAGTTAATTTCATTAAATTCAACACTCGACGTTGACTAATATCTCTCCGCGCCGAAAATTTCCCAAACTCAGTTAACGCCTGGCGGATTTTAAAAATATTGAAAAAATGTCGTAATTTCGTCAGTCGCTTAACAAAAATCTATTAACTCCCCATTATCAAGAACCCATCAGGAGCACTCGCCTCTCGTTTATCCATGGCGAAAGTATGAGGCCCCTAAATGAAACAGAAACGTTTCCTTCCCGCCCGCTTTCAACTTTTACCCGCCGTCCATTAGTCCGCCGACGATATAACGGGCTCGTACGACGAAAACTGCTCCGACGATTCAATGGCCCGGCCTCTCAATATAATTTAACGCGAACAATGTTCGAAGACATTAAGCGCTCGTTTCGTTATCGGATTCCCGAAGGTTGCATCAATGTTTTCCCGCTCGAGTGCGAGAAGGAGACTTTCCGGCTGTTTGCCGCGGGAAAATGGCGGCGATAAGGACGCTGATAAGGACCACGATAAGCGACATTGCCAGCGTAACGTGCCCATTATCCTGCCGCGGATCCGGATTAATGAGCCCTGCGGGAAGAAACGGGTCTCCGGACGAGCCTCGGGAATTCTGAATTGGCTCGGAAATTTTTAAGGCGAAGAAACTTTTCAGACTACCCGACACTCGCCTCGGCGGCCACCTGTAGATCCCGAGCCTCGCTCGGCAGAAATTCTTGGGAAAAATAAGGAGGGTTAATCAAGATTCCTCATTTCATGCAGTTTCTTCGTCTTATATCTGTAATTCGACGTACTTCTGTGATTAACCCATTAACATACGATTTCTTTTAAATAAACCGGCCAAAAAAAATCAATTTTTTTCTCTTTATGCAAAACACACGGTAGAACATTGTCTTGGCAAAGACATAAAAAAAATACAAAATTAATCAAAATTTTTATTTTAATTTTAGCAGCATCAAATACAACGCCGCCCGAATATACTCGGGTGTGCACGGTTTGGCCGGTATAGCGCGCCCGAATATACTCGGGTGTGCACGTTAAGGGGTTAATCATCTTATCTGGAAAAATAAATGTTCTTTCAGTAAGATTTAGTTGTTTGCGGTTAACAATTTTATTGTTTGCATAGACATTGATCTATGTATCGTAATGAAGATTATTTGTATGATATTCAGGTATGGTAAAAAGGCAAAAAAATGTCTTTTTACGGCCGTTCTGCGTAGTTTAGGAGGGTATTGAATTAGCTGTTACAGATGTTCCACTGATAGGCGGGAGATTCAATGAGTTAGCGGGTGTCGTCTTAGATTAGTATCAGTCTCGTCACGTCTTAATTACGTATCAGACCGATGTCAATCAGACCCAGTTTGCCTCCAGACACACGTCAAACCCGTTTCACTCACACGCCTAATCTCTTGAACGTGTTGCACGTCTCAGACTCGCTTACACCATTCATGTAAGACAATTACGAGTCGCATATATTCAAACGCCGATGGGGATGTCATTATGCAGGCACATTATACATGTCGTGGGTTGACTGTCATATATTCACGCCTCAATATTGTCGTATACTCATCTTATTTATCGAAGTCTCTTATACAATCCATTGATACCTAACTAATGCTAAATTAGTTCCAGCACGTTAAAATGGTACCCAATAGAAAAATTTCTACTAGAACAGTATTTTGTTCAGGCTCTCAATTCTGCAGTCCCATAAATCAATACATATTAACGGTACACGAATTGGCACTAAAATACTAAAACTAATCCAACCCTTCTACGTCATCATACCGAAGCAGCTAACAAAACTGTCATACACTACGCAAGAAAAATATATCAGACACGCGATTCTTGACAAACTTTCCCTATTACCCCGATACAATTTCCATTCCGGGATCTTTCTCGTACTCAGCGTCCCGCAATTCTCCGCTCTCCAAGCATCTTAGCTCGAATGCAAGCGCGTAGAGCAATCTCTGGCTCGAAGGCGCGTCACTCGAAAACGAAATTCCCGGCACCGCGCTTTAGAGGATGATTCAACCGAGCGAGGCTCGTAACATTTTCAAGTCCCGAAGACACGCAGTCCGCCTCTGATCTTTCGTATTCAGTTCCAGGCTTAACGTTCGTTCGTACGTCCGTTCCTTCGCGCGTTCCTTCATTCATTCCTTCGTTCGTTGGTTCGCTCGTTCCTGTGTTCGTTCGTTCGTTCCTTCGTTCGTTCCTTCATTCGTTCGTTCGTTCGTTCCTTCATTCGTTCCTTCGTCCGATCCTTCATTCGTTCCTTCGCTCGTCGGTTCGTGGATTTGTTCGTCAGTTCGTTAATACCTTCATTCGTTCGTTCCTTCGTTTGCTTCTTCGTTCGTTAGGTTCGTTCATTCGTTCGTTAGTTCGTTAGTACCTTCATTCGTTCGTTCCTTCGTTCGCTTCCTCGTTAGCTTCTTCGTTCGTTAGGTTCGTTCATTCCTTCGTTCGTTTGTTTCTTCCTTCATTCGTTCGTTCATTCCTTCGTTCGTTTGTTTCTTCCTTCATTCGTTCGTTCATCCCTTCGTTCGTTCGTCGACCGAATTATTTCCCACTCGACGAAGAAAACGATTAGGCGAGAGTTAAGGATAATGAGTCGAGCTGGTAAGATGGTCTACTGCCTGAGGGCGTAAAGTTTCACGGCGAGTGATTTATCGAGCAATTAAGCGTGGGTTGCGCCACAGAAGTGAGTCCCGCGAGCGGGAATGCGGCGTCATGTGTAAATGTGTGCACTTTAGAGAATTGCTCTGGGTATACACCTATTGCGTTATGTCGCTCTCCCGGCAGCGGAGATGAGAAGATGGCGAGGCCTCTCCACGGACTTCCGGAGACGCTGAGTGCGGCGGCGCAGTTAGTTTGTCCCTCGATAAGTTCGGGTCGAAGCCCTGAAGAGTCGGGGAGTATCAATATTTTAGCGGTTGAATGAAGTGTTCGATTTCAGAGATTCACGCTGAGTTGATCTCTTTCGGAGTCATTTTGTAATCTGTTATCTGAGATGCATTCTCTGTTTCTGAACTTAGTCATCAATATTCATTGTGTACTTGGTTAAGACATTTCATTTGCGTGTGTTTCTGTTCGTTTCTATTAAGTTGGCAAGAAAGTATTTTCAGTTTTCAAGCATAGATAGTCACACTTAAGTTACGAAACAAAATGTGAAATACATTCATGATTTAAGTTCATTACTTTGCATAAAGCGATTTTTATTTGCACACTACAAAAACGTAATTTCTTTTTTGCCAGCATGACATATGTGACTTTACTGCTTATGATTGTTTTCTGCACTAATACAGTTTTCCTAGTTTCCATGTTAATTATCCCGTCCTTATCAAATCTACCGTCAGGTAATAAATCATTCTTAACTAATCGTCGCGATTATCATAAACCAAAGTACGAAGCCGCTCGCTTTAAAGCCGATAACTAATTTTTCAACAATACCTACTTCAGCGATTACATTCATTACGCTGCTACGTCGTAACAACCTCAGATCCCCAATTACGTAACCGAATAATTGAACGATGCCGATGTCACGCGAACGTCCGGTTCATACCGCGTGTCCCGAAAGCAACTTCCACCCAGAGATAGTCCACTATCTGCCATCCGTGCGCGAATTCTGCCAGAGTCGGGAATTCAACTAGGGAGGACGCTGACCGATTCGCCGACGACGGGCAAAAAATTGCCGCCATCCGTCAGTCCCGCTTTATCCGGCCACGACTTCCGGCCCGAGACTCGCCGATCGCGCCGCCTGGCGAAAGTTCGGCCTAACCTGACCTGAAATGCACCTCGGAAGCCATGACCGATGCCTCGCTCGGCTCGCGATAAGGAATATAAACGCGAACCTCCGAGGTCGCCGGCTCGAAATCTGAGAATTCACATGGAGCCTCCTCCCCCTCCTCCACTCTCCTCCCACCCCCTCCAGCCCCTTCCGTCACCCCTCCTCTCGCTCTCTCACTCAATATGTCTCCGCTTTCCGCGCCGTTCGCCGATCCGTAACTGGATACGCGCACTGCTCACATGTTTTTCCTATCCCGATCGGACGGCGGCCATTTTTGACGTATAATGTTTCCACAATTAAAAAAGAGCAAGCTTCGCCCCGGCGCCGAAGGTAATTGGCCGCGCGGCCTGGAAAAATATGCAGGGGAAAGCGATGGAAGAGGAAGGGGTGGTTCGAATTTTTCTCGAATTTCCGATCGACGATCGTTGTATGAAAATTAAAGGGAAGCCTGGAAGGAGAGCACGCGCTTATTTGTTCTCAGCGTGGGTTTGCGGGTGGTAGGGGGGCGGGGAAAAATTTTGAGGTTTCGAGGGGTGACTGGTGCTCTAGATAGAGGGTGGGAAGGTTGGGAGGCCTGGAATTCCAGGTGGGACGAACAATGGCGAGTCCGTGCGACGAGCTGATATTATTCACTGCGCCGAATTTAATTTTACGCGCCGTCAACGTTTACCCTGTCCCAATATGGCGGACGGAGGCGAATGGGGTATTACCCGATTTTTCTCTTCCCTCTCGGATGCGGGAGGCTCTTCGTATTTGGCGCGAATTAAGCTGGAGAGAGTGGCTTCTCGGCTCCTGAGAGCTTTGGAATTTATAATGTGTGTGTGGGTAAGGGAAATGTATTGTGTGGGATCGTATGGTGTTACTGATAAGGAATTTGCCAAACTTGTTAAACTTGTCAAATCTTGTATAATTTTTCATAATATTCGATGCCGTTCTTGCAATCTTCGTATAGCAATTTGTACGAAATTAATAATTACAGTATTGTCAGCCTTCTCTGTATCAATCTCTTTGGTATGCTTGAAAATATGGATAGATAGATAACGTGCACCTATTGTATTACGCGCACTTCTAATTGTTCGGCATTCTTTTTTTTTGTATAGATAACACGCACCTGTTGTATTATTATTGAATTTGATTGCCTTCATGTCGCTTTCTAATATAACGCGCAGGTTCTTATTTTATAAAATGTTAACTTTTTTGTGTAGATAAGGCGCGCGTTATAAAAATACGGTAATTGCATACGCCTCTAATTGTGTTTCTAACTATTCTTCACTTCCGCTTTATAACAATGCTGAACTCCACTCGAAATTCCTCAAACCTCCCACCTCACCCAAGCCAAATTAATCTGATTAACCTTTTCCTACTACTTGACGGATATACAGGGTGATTCTAGTAACTGGGCCAAGCGATAACTCTTTTTTAAATAAATTTAGAACAAAATCGTAGAGGAAAAGTTTGTATTAGGTGAAAAGCTCTATCATCCTATGCACCGACTTTTTTCCCAAGTGCATTGGTGCATGTGCAAAGTGCAGTTGCACTGTTTTTTTAAATGGAACCACCCATTTTTTTTTACATAAACACGTTCCTTAAGCCATTCTGCAATAAAAACGTATAAGGGAAATCATCGAAAAAGCAATAGTTTACGAGATATTTCACTTTATTCAAACTCTTATAACAGATGCCCAAACCGTTCACTATCGCATTATCTAAACGTTTTTGGTCAGAGTTACGTTCCAATCATGTTTACTAACATCTCATACTCAAGGATAGGAACGTATTAAAAAATGTTTGCAAGCTAACGGTGAAACGTTCGAGTATCTGTTATAAGAGTTTGAATAAAGTGAAATATCTCGTAAACTATTGCTTTTTCGATGATTTCCCTTATACGTTTTTATTGCAGAATGGCTTAAGGAACGTGTTTATGTAAAAAAAAATGGGTGGTTCCATTTAAAAAAACAGTGCAACTGCACTTTGCACATGCACCAATGCACTTGGGAAAAAAGTCGGTGCATAGGATGATAGAGCTTTTCACCTAATACAAACTTTTCCTCTACGATTTTGTTCTAAATTTATTTAAAAAAGAGTTATCGCTTGGCCCAGTTACTAGAATCACCCTGTTTGAATAAAGTGAAATATCTCGTAAACTATTGTTTTTTCGATGATTTCCCTTATACGTTTTTATTGCAGAATGGCTTAAGGAACGTGTTTATGTAAAAAAAAATGGGTGGTTCCATTTAAAAAAACAGTGCAACTGCACTTTGCACATGCACCAATGCACTTGGGAAAAAAGTCGGTGCATAGGATGATAGAGCTTTTCACCTAATACAAACTTTTCCTCTACGATTTTGTTCTAAATTTATTTAAAAAAGAGTTATCGCTTGGCCCAGTTACTAGAATCACCCTGTATACCACATAGAGCAATTTTACCCAATTTTCATCCTTTCATCCCAAATGATACATATTCCCCTGTGTGACAAGTATGCTCTTTTCTATCACAAACGCACCTAAACCGTCCACTGTCACATACGACAGACCCTACACTTCCGACTCCGCCGACATCGGCGCATCAAAAATGCAGAAGTCCGGAACCGCGAACTTCGGAAATTCCCCGCAACCGTATTCGCAAACTCCACCTTCCTTCCACGCGTGCGCACGTACTTCCTCCCACATCTTGCGTGAAATATGTCGACATGCCTGGCGACCTTTGAGAATGTCTTTCTGGCGCCCGGCTTGAATATTCAAGCCGATTCGCGATGTAGTCGTGTGGCCCACTCTCCTTCGAGTCCGAACAAAAGGATTGGGATGCCATCGTTTGCCATTCAAAATTTGATGGCAGGCTATCGCTTCACAATTTCCCTTCAACGATCCTAGCATCGATTCGCATTATCGCGAAAGGGCACGGGGTCAAGTCGAGTGTCCAAGTGCCGGGCGACTTTTAAAGGTTCCGCGCAGTCTGAGTGCATCGATCGGAGGTCGGTGGTTAAAAAGGCCTCTTGTCAAGACGTAACCTCTTTCGCTGGCAAAGCTTTCCTCGCGACAATTGCCAGTCACATTTCGGTGGAACATGGAATGGTTTAGTAACAGTGCACGCTTGCTTTTGTGGAAGGTTGGCCTTGAGGATGCTGTCGTTATGCGGCGATTTTGGCGGAATGAAATTTTTAGGGTAGTATTGGGTTGAAAGTTAAGTGAAATATATGCTGTTGATAAGATGAATTGATTTTTCATAAAAATTGTTGAACGTAGTATTGGGTTGAAAGTTAAGTCGAATATATGCTGTTGACAAGATGAGTTAATTTTTCATAAAAATTGTTGAACGTAGTATTGGGGTGAGAATATAGTCGAATATACGCTGTCGATAAGATGACGTAATTTTTCATAAAAATTGTTGAACGTAGTATTGGATTGAATGTTAAGTCGAATATATGCTGTTGATAAGATGAGTTGATTTTTCATAACAATTATTGAACGTAGTGCTTGGTTGAGAATCAAGTAGAATATATGCTGTCGACAAGATGAGCTGTTCTTTAATTAAAAGTTTTGAACGTAGTATTGGGTTGATGGTCAAGTCGGATATGCGCTGTCGATAAGATGAGCTGTCTTTTAATACAAATCTTGGTAGTATTGGTCCGATAGTTAAGTCGAATATGTGCTGTCGATAAGATGAGTCGCTTTCATGAATGCAGACTTGGCAGTTGAAGTCATTCACGAAAATATATCCTGACATATTTATCGAAATATGAAATGTTAATCGTTTTATTTGTATTTGCACATATTATCGACAATAACTACTGCAGCTTTTGTATTCATAGTCATTAAATGTTTCATACAATCGGCACACTCACTGAATAATTACAACTTAACCGTATTCCAAATATTCACCTTTACTTTGCGCACACATTCGCGTAGCGAAAAAATGTACCGACAGGACGCACATTCGGTATTAAAATTTCTGGAAGAAAGCAACGCAACTCAGTAGCAACTGGGCTTTCGCCTTCCCGCGTCCAACTTTGCGTGAGCCGGTAAACTTCCGAAAGGGCCAAATGGAGGAGGTCGAAATAAGCGATGACTGAAAAGCACAACCTAACCCGTTGCAGCCCGACGTTACTTTATTTCTCATTTCCGGCCCCGATAAACTTCGCCGGGCAGCCACTAAAATTTGCCCGTCCGTTTGAACAAGCACCTGCGCGAATTCGAAGCGGACAGCGTCGGACTTTCGGGCGGATTAAATTATTTTGGCCACAATAAGGCCGCCGGCGAGAACCTTTAAGCCCTCTCGCTCGGCCCTTAATCTCTGCCTTTTTCGAGATTAATCCGCGCCACTCGCGTGTTTAGCTCGGCTTAGGCGAGGCTTGGCCAGAAATTTTCACGCCGACCGTATCGATTTTCAGCCCGCCTGATTGATGCTCCTTTAATGCTCGCCGAACGTCGACGCTTTTGAATTAAATCGCGATATAATTGTAATCTAATTACCGAGACGTTACGTAACGCGTAACATTATTACGATTTAATTGAGCTAGGTCGGTTGATTTGTGTTAGTCGGAATGACTTGCCCTGTCTTTCGCGGCTAATTATACTGTAATGAGATTCGCGGCAGCGTTCGCATGTCACTTCGGCAATGTCGATGCGACTTAATTACGGGATATTAAGTGCTTATGGCTATACTGTAATTAATTTATGCAATATATTTTGCGACACCGTATATTGGCGATGGTTTGCGGATGACACGATAGCGTCCGCGGAGGTCGGGCTAGTTTGACTGTCAATGTCGTGAGTTAATTATGGAATATTAACAGCTTTTACTTATTGAACAGATCTGTCTTCATAAGCGTCCGACGTTATGGCACTTCTTTTCTGCAACACTGTCGTTTGAGTAGTCGATGTTACGATACATAAATTGTACGATATCACTTATGCGACGATCGTACGTAACGGTGTATTAATTTTATGCAATCTCTGTTTTACGGTATTACGATTTAAATAGTCAATAGGCTGCATAACAACATCGCGGTATGTCACTTATGTGACGTCTGTACTAATTCGAATGCGGCATCACAACTTTCTTGTGGCATCTAAATAATTTATAGGGATATTAAACAGTTGTCATTTTTATCATGTTATTTCTAATTTCATGCAAACTGTTTTGTATGACATCATCATTTAAATACATAACAATATTCCAGAATATCACTTCCATAACATGATGTCACTATTCACATAGCATAAACCACTTATAACTATATTAAAAATATATCATTATAATTATACAATTTTTAATTTTCTCCAACTCTCTACTACGGGACCATATTTAAATACGCAATACTTCTGTAACATCCACACTACCGACATCAAAACTTACAGCATAAACAACTTACAACCACACTAAAATAATATTATAAACGTACGATACCTAATTTTCTCCATCCCTTTACCGACACCATCATGTAAATACCCGATACGCTACATAGCAAACATCGCGTGATATCGCTTTTGCAACATCGACACTACCGACATTACAACTTACAGCATAAACAGCTTACAACTACACTGAAAAGATATTATAATAATACTATTCTTAATTTGCTTCATCTCTCTACTATGACACCTTTATTTGAATACTCGATACGCTTCATAGCAGCTTCACGTAATATCACTTCTGCAACATCAACACTACTGACATAACTTACATAGTATATGAAAAATATATCATTATAATTATACATTTTCTAATTTCCTCCATCTCTTTACCGCGACCCCATCATGTAAATACCCGATATGCTACGTAGCAAGCATCGCGTGATATCACTTTTGCGACATCCGCGCAAGCTCGACTACCGACATCAGCATTCGCATACGTCGAGAGTCCCGACATTTCCATCCTTCCCAATGGGGTCTGGCATCGGGAGGCAGGGCTCCTCGGCTCCGCCGCCGACTCGTCAGGATTATCCGAGAATTATCCGCGGGCGTAAACTTCTCGATGGAAATCGATTATCGGCCGATTAACACGCTGCCGACATATCTGCGTCGAGTTGCCGACGTTAAACGACTCTCGTTCTACGTACAAACTCGTCGGCTTAGCACGATGTTCGCGTTAAACCGCCTTTCCGTCGCGTAAGAACGATCGGATTACGCTCTCGTCTCTCTGCATTCCGCTATACTGGGTGGCGAAACGGTCCTGACTCGACGAAGGCGTCGAGAACCGCGGAAAAAAATAGGAGAAATGATCGGATATTACACGGATGAGATTTTAATCCGATTTTTATTTCGATACTAATTCGGTGTCGAGATTTACATTTGTAATATTCGCTGAGTTCCAGTAAAAAATTGGTAATGACTTTTTTTATTTCCATTTCCAGTTCTTATTACGTTATGAATTTTGAGTGAATGAATTTAAGAAATATGATGCAGAGAATTATATATTTCGGATCATGCAAACTGTTCGAAAGAAAATGACTGATATATGCGACCTCGTTGAAAATGAACCTATCTATTTTAACCAAGCTTCGATTCCAAAACGTATCGCAATGAAAATCGCCCAATATTCTTGAAAAGCTAAACAAAAATATTTCGCGACAACGCTTGAAATTTACGGCTATCCCACTTTCGAAAATTGCTGCAGCAATTAATTTCGCTGCCGTGCACCGAAGCGGTGGCAGATGTTTCGAATCTTGTCACGACTTAATGGCCACCCCCTAGACAACCACCCACGCACACCCAACTCCGCTATTTGCATGAGCCTCGGTGTCTATTACCGCCGGCAGCTGAGTTTGCGAATGGCGAATGATATTTGAATGCGTGAACGTCTGCACGCTTCAGCTCCGGCAAAGCAGGCCTCTTTGTTACACTCCCGTTTTCGAACATGCTGAATTCCCAGCCAGGATCCCCATCGTTCAACCGAAACGGCGGAGCGAAATGCGGTCTTAGCATATTTATGAAGCCTATACGGAAAAATGGCCCGCGGTCAATTCGACGATCGACGTTCGACGTGTGTCAACGATGATTTAGTCGAAGGATGTTTTGTCGGCGAACTTTGAATGTGTCCATTCTGTATCAGGGATCGTACGAAATTACATGTTCGTGGTAACGTACATGACCACAGGAGCGCATATACATTTATACATACAATACGTATATTGGAGTACACATATGGTTATACGTGAGTACAGACATGTTCATACAAACGTATACGGATCGTTTATGATAATATTTGAATGACATACATCTTTACATCAGCGTACATAGATATAAATAGAAACATATATGGACCATTTATTTGGAACGTGGTATAGGTCATTTTTGGTTTAAATGAGATATAAATAAAAAATGTATTCTAAATTAGTCACAAATTTTGTAAATTACACTACTTTCAAATTCCGTCCAAACGTCCGCACTAGCGTCCATACACGCCCATATATATACGAACCGCTTATTTCGAAAGCGATGCAAGTTCATTTTTCTTCTAAACGAGATATAAATCGAAACTGTAGCCTAAATTATACACAAATTTAAAAAAATATACCGCTTTCAAAATCCATTCAAATGTCCACATTAGCGTACATGCCCGCCCATACATGCATAATCAGCTTATTTCGAAAGTGATGCAAATCCATTTTTTATTTAAATGGGACATAAATAATATACATTAAATTAATCACAAATTATTGATTATACATTAGATTAAGATTATACATTAATCACAAATTTAGAAACATACACGACTTTCAGAATCCAATCAAATATCAACATAAGCGTATATACATGTCCCCACAGCCGTAGACACATACCCATACGCCCACGGTAGTATTATACATGAACATATCCACACCTTCGTACATACATGTTCACGCGAGCATGCATGTTTCGCACATGTCCGTAAGTGTACGTTCGCCGCTTTGGCGTGGGAGTGTATCCGGAGTATGAGCGCAGGATCCGCAAATACCCGATGCCAACAGTCTCTACGTGCTGAATTGCGGGCACTGCGGGCTCACCGCGATTGGCTTTCGCCCTTGCACAGACAGCGCATAACGCGGAAGCTTCAACATTTAGCCGAACAAGCTGATGCGAGCACGTTACGGTAACTGTCGGTTTTCCCGAATTTCGACCGTACGAGCTGTTCGCGTTACGCGAACAACCCGGTATGGTCAACGCGGTCGGAAGCGGAGGATAACTTTCTCAGGTTCGGGATCGGTGTCGGAGTTCAATTGGGCCGGGTCGTCAAGGTCGTTGCTATCAGAACGATGAGCTTGATTAAATTGCTGGCAGACTGCAATTGATATTGTTACGGATATTTATTAGTTTCCGTTACCTTCGATGGGGCGAGATCGGAGAAGTTAGGGGTGTTAGTATACTTCGTTATGGCAGTGTGTCATCATAATTCAAGTTGTTTTGATTAAATCGCTGGTCAGACTGCAATTGATATTGTTACGGATATTTATTACTTTCCGTTACCTTCGATGGGGTGAGATCGGAGAAGTTAGAGGTGTCAGCATACTTCGTCATGGCAGTGTGTTATCATAATTGAAGTCGTTTTGATTAAATCGCTGGTCTGGCTGCAATTGATATTGTTACGGATATTTATTACTTTCCGTTACTTTCGATGGGGTGAGATCGGAGAAGTTAGAGGTGTTAGTATACTTCGTTATGGCAGTGTGTTATCATAATTGAAGTCGTTTTGATTAAATCGCTGGCAGACTGCAATTGATATTGTTACGGATATTTATTAGTTTCCGTTACTTTCGATGGGGTGAGATCGGAGAAGTTAGAGGTGTCAGCATACTTCGTCATGGCAGTGTGTTATCATAATTGAAGTCGTTTTGATTAAATCGCTGGTCTGGCTGCAATTGATATTGTTACGGATATTTATTACTTTCCGTTACTTTCGATGGGGTGAGATCGGAGAAGTCGGAGGTGTTAGTATCATTATGGCGATGTGTTATCATAATTGAAATCGTTTTGATTAAATCGCTGGTCTGGCTGCGATTGATATTGTTACGGATATTTATTAGTTTCCGTTACCTTCGATGAGGTGAGATCGTAGAAATTAGTGTTAGTATACTTCGTTATGGCGATGTGTCGGTGTGTTATCATAATTGAAGTTGTTTCCAATTATACGCGTTTTAATTAGAGCAACAAATAGGTACATTGATGTATCGGTGTGTTATCGTAATTGGAATTGTTCTCCGGCTAGTTACGTTCAATTAACATGACGTATATTTCTTAGAGTCATGGCCGATATCGAATTTTCTTCAATTATGCGAAATAATGAGACCTCGTACAATTTGACGGTGTATTTACTTCACTGGAAATTTGCTACAGGTTCTTCTCTGCTGTTCACTAGTCAGGTAATTTAAATTCTATAAGCAGGTACAAAATATTTACGTGATCGTTACACATAAATTAACACGTCTAACAAAGTAACTACATGTATTACTAAAATATCGTTCAAGTTTTAAACTTGTTATAACATGCACGTATTAACATGAAACGATGACGTAACCTACTTAGCTTCAAAGCTGTCGGAATAACTTAAGCTACTCAAAACCAAAAATTCATAATATTACTGCGATGAATGCAGTATAATTTGGCACACCTGTTGGAACAGTAACGCAACAATCGTAATTATCAAATTCCTTGACGCACATATATAGTACCGACGGACATATACGCATATAGTTGTGCTAATTAGCCAATATCTCCGTTTCACGCTTGGCGTGAAAGTTAAAGTTGTTCAACCGATAAGGGATAATAAAGTTCCACGATGCGACTCTTGCGCTCATAATCTTTGTACCTCCGATGCGAACGTTTAACAACTGAACCCGATAATGTCCGACGCTCTTACGGTAAACAGAAAGAGACGAGCCTCTTAAATTATCAGACGCATTTACATTCTATACGCGATCACACATTATACATTCATATTTTGCGCGAGCTCGAGGCAAATTTTCCATCCCGTCCGCTAGCAATTAGCCACTTACGTATTACGTAAGTAATGAAATGTATATAGAAGCGTACACTTTCTTGCATAGAAAATTATGTGAACTGATAGCGGATGACAATATTCCTTACAAGAATATTCCTCCTTTCTTTCACGGCATACAATCAATACTTACCTTTTTCTTTTATCTTTGTATGTATCTTATTTCGACCCTGTGTTTAGTATTTAATTAAAATTTATAAGGCCGTTGTTGTAGTTAAAAATTTCCGATATGTATTTGTAATACATGTAGTACTCTGCATATAATAGTTAGCAACAACTTGAACTCCTGATGAGGACACCGTATGATGTTGAAACATATAGAGTGAATTTAAAGAGCGCTTCTTGTGATTCAAAATTACCAATATATATTTGAATTTACTCTACATGTAATACCCTGCATATAATAGTTAGCAACAACTTGAACTCCTGATGAGGACACCGTAAGGTGTTGAAACATGTAGAGTAAATTCAAATATATATCGGAAAATTTCAACCGCAACAGGGACTTTTTAAATTTAAATTAAATACTATTTTTTTATCTTCCATTTTTCGTCTTAATTCAATACATACATAATTCTTCGAGTCCACTCAGATTTATATTCATCTCCACGATTCTACGGTTCTCCGCTTGTCGGAATTCTACCCTATCCATATTCATCATGCTGCACTTAACTCTACCTTCATTCCTCTCCTCACTTCGTACATCCACGCTTCGGCTTACATACACGGTAGCCAAAAACGATTCGCGCCATCTCAACAACGCCATTCGATTTTCATCGATATCGGGACTCGACACTGAGAATTCATTCGTCGGCCGGATTCTTCGAACAGAATGAAAATTCCGTTCGGCTTCATCGCCAAGATTGTGACCCTTCGGATTATTAGAAGAATAGAGATGCGATCGGTTTTAATAAACGAAGGGCGGCCGATATGCGAGGAATTAAGGTGAGATAGCGAACGAGGAGTTCCTTCCAGCTTCCGTTCCACGAATTCCGTCACGATTCCAACCGAGGGAACGAGGAACGGCCAGAGTGGATCGTCGAAGTGTTACCGGGATGTTTGAGTATTCTCGACTCTCGATTTGGCGGGTAATCGAAAAAGTTTAACGCCGCTGATCCCGGATCTTTGATGTTCGCTTCGCGCGAATTGTCGGGCTCCGCGGAAGATTCGCAGCTGCTGACGTCAGCTAGGGTTTTTTTGGTTGATTTCGTTAGGATTCTTCTCGCGTTGATTATGCCCTGTCGAGGCAAGCTGACAATTTAACATTTTTGGGCGCACGGTTTAATTGATATTGTTCGTGAATTGGAATATGTTTTTTGTAATGGCAAACGATGGTGTTTGAAAATTTTACTAGAATGCTGTTAAGATGAATGTATGGCATGAATATGAGTAATTGATCGATTTTTTGATTGTAGTTGATTTAGGGCAAATAAATGCATTACTATTAAAGTTATTTCGTATGGAAATTATTATTTATACATGTAAATTTCATTCGGTAGTTTGTGATGTCCGATAGTCGTTAATGGCTTATTGTCCAATAGTTTATACAGTATTTCTAGTGTTACAAGCGCATATAAATGAAAAAATCTTCTTCAAGGTCCATGCAACATTAAGTTACCCCTACAGAACTTCAAAAATTACGCTACTAATCTGCCCTTGTCCCTTTACTCTCACGGAATGCCCCAAAAGAATACCGCCGCCCCATAAAAATTCTCATCATTCCACACACGTCCACCACACTCGCCAAATGACGTCACATTCGGCAAGCGGACGGCTCGAAATCCCAGCTCGACATCTAATCACATCAACTCAGACTGCCGCCGGCCAAAAAAGAAGGGAAAGCTAAATTCCTCGTCCCCGGCAATTTCCCTCGAGCTGGAAAGGTCGGGACAGTCCGAATGGCCATTGAAATTCGAGATTTTTGACGTCGGTACCTTTCCACCTTCGAACGCTGGCTGGAATGCTGGCTTGGCAGCCAATCGGCGCGAGAATGAACGAGGATGAGTCCGAATGAACGAGAATGGGCGAGAATGGATGAGGATGGACGAGAACGGACGAGAATAGACAAGGATGGACGAGAATAGACGAGAATAGGCTAGAATAGACGAGAATAGACGAGGATGAACGAGGATGAACGAGGTTCAGCTAGCAAGAACCGTAGGAAGCGAAGGAAAAGAAATGTGTCGAGATATGCAGCCGGTCGGGACGAATTGGCAGAAAAAAGCTAACGAAACGTGTCGTCGGCGAGTGAAAACTCCGAGGGAAATGGAAAAAGGTGGGACGCGAGGATGCGAACGTTGCCGAAGTCATAGAAATTCCGCGAACGATTTCCCTCGACTTCCGGGGTCTGTTTGACCCCGGACGAGGGTGGAAAAGAAGGCTGGGTGAGGCATAGCGTTGAATGGCTACTTTTCTACGCAAATTTCTATCCTTTCGGATGGGAAGACTCCGTGCACGTGATGCATGGAAGGTCATTAAGACTTTATTAAGGTTTCTTCCCGTGAAATGAAATCTACTTTTGCTTTACGGCTTGAATTTCGTATTAGAAGAAATATTATCATTCTTAATAGATGGGTGATAATTATAATGGCTGGTTTTGTCCTCGAATTTTTTAGCTTTTAGGACTTCCGTCGAGTATGGAAGCTCATTAAGTTTTGAAAGCGAAATTAGGATTAGTTCAACTTCAGTTTTAGGTTCTAATCTCAACGGTGTAAATCATCGTACATGAATATGCAGTTTCATTAATATTTACAAGGGATACAATGTGTTTGTTTTTTCGTCCGTAGATATCTGAACATTATAAAGCATTCGGAAGCAAATTTTTGTCGCTACAAAGTGCAGGAATAATTGCTCAGTTTCGAGCTTACTTCGTCGTAACCCAAGTGTATACATCGTTCGGAACTTACATATGGATGTTCCTCAATCTTGCAACGTTTCGCGTGGAAACCTTCACATGAGTCGACTATACATTATACTCGTGTACGAAATTTCCGTATTTTGGGCTACGTACACACTTAATTCTTGCAGTTCAGTACGGAACAGAAGGTATTCCTTCTCGTATAAACTCGGTTATCAACATGGATCGTAACTTGGCCTGCGGAAACTTCAAAGAGCGTAAATAGTTTAAGTCTTATGTTTCATATATTGAAGATGGACCTATGCAGAGTCGAGCGTTTCCAGTCTCATGCAAATTTATCCGAGCGTACCATTCGAGATCCCGAACTTCTCAAACTTTAAACTGCATAAATACCTAAATACTTACATTCCGCATATTGCATTCATGCAAGATTCAATCTTCCAAGTCCCTTACAAATTCCGACAATGTTCAGAGTCTGAACTTTCAATCGCTGAATTAGTGGCATACTTCCCAATATATCTGTGATGCTAACTTTATCTTTGATCCTTAGCTATCACAAACATGACCAATATTGCTCTATGTTGCCTAATATTACTCTTATATAACAGAGCCGAAACTTTCAAACTTAAAATCGGAAATGTTTCACAACGGAATCATTATTGGAGAAACTCTCTACTGTATGTATAAATAGCCATATTCAATATTTTAAGAAGGTTCTAAATACCGAACTTGAACTGAAAAATGCCTAATACTATTGACTTGTTCTTCTTAGGGTCCACATTCTTCCGACGTTAAGGCGTAAAAATCCCAAAAGAAAACCACCTTGCATATTGTAGCAAAATTATACCTTTCGAATGACAATAAATTCAATTCTCTCGAATCTTAAAAATTCCTTTAGATGTCGTAAAAATTCTTTTGTGTTAGAATCAAAACTTTCAAAGCTGAACAAGGCAACATCCTTCTCATATAGAAAATATCAACGTCACATCATTATGTCTCCTCCAAAGACATAAAATCCGATCTTTATCACTTTCCAAATCTTAAATCCTGAAAATACCGAAAATTCAACAGCTCCGCATATCGCAAACTTTCGGTCCAAAAATTCCACCCTCCCCAATCTTAAAAAATTCCGCCGGGGAACTTTACCTCCCCAGTCCGCATATTGCAACATTCCTGCCCTCCGAAATCCACCCTCCATTTCATAATCCGACCCTCATCCACCCCTCAATGAAGCCGACCGTCAAAAGGGCAGCGGAGGCAAATAGGGAGTCTGTCACATTTTTGCGGCCGGCAAAACTGGAAATTCGATCTAGTCGGGATACAAATACCTCCATCAGAGTCCTCCGGCTGGGCTCTGAACGATCCACTCTGGATTCAGGACGAATCCTTCCGCCTTCAACGATATTCCGGCTCTCTGCTAACAACTGTTAACGTTTCCACTGATTTGCCGATGATTCGACCTATCAACATCGTCCGAATCTCGTACAATCGGTGAATCGCTTGCTATCGGTCCTAGGACAATGCTTCAAGGTCGTTATCTAGGTCCTCTTCAGGAAGTACTTCTCATTAGTGTATTCCGATCTATCGTTCTTGCCTGTCGAGTGCTGAACGAAAGTTAGATTTGAACAGAATTCGAAGATTGATTAAAAATTATTTACATTTTAATTTTCGTTCAGTTTGTATATGCGATTGTACTTCAACTTTTTATGGTATGTGCATTGATAATAGTGTGATTTTCAATTGGGTCAGTAGCCTTCTGTAAGAATTCCAAGGTCAAAATGCAGTAATGACTTTCCTGTCATAAACATCTTACTTTTGGAAATATTCTCCACTCAGTAAGACATTTAAATTATATAATTGTATTCCATTTCGTAAATTCAAACAGTCTGCCTTTTATAGTTGACAGGTCTAGTATTAAATATATTTTGTATTTAATTTGAATGTGACTTTATTAAAATCGTTTGAAACATGCGTAAGTTTCAACATATTTCATACATTTCTATGCACGTATTACGTCGTAAATTACAATGGCAATGGAAACTTGTACAAAGTTAAATATGTTTAATTACATACTTTACTTTAGAATGCAACCTCAAATTTACCACCTATATCAGTCGATTTATCACACTTTTCGATTGTAATTTACGTCTAACAGGGACGTAACGATGCAATACGGGACGTACGATAATATAAAATATTATCTTCCCAGACAACACAAAACAACAATCACCGACCTATCCCATCCTGCCAAAATTACAACTGTTACAATGCAAGTCGCACATATCACGCATACACATTCAATCAGGAACGATGCAGTTTTGGCATCGTCCCGCGCAATTCCAACTTCATCGACCGTGAACTCAGCCTTATTTACAACCACCCTCACGAATCGCAACCTTCGCAATCTTCATCCCCCAGGGGCGTACAGAAACCAAAATTCAGAGTGCATCATTTGGCTGCGGCCGACAAAAAGAAGATCGAGCGACAAAAATGGAACCTGAAGGAAAATGCTCGTGAAAAGTCGACAGCTTCGGTGTGAAATACTTCCTAGTCTGGCCATGTCTGTTCGTCGGAGACAAAATGGAAGAATATCAGCGAGTCTATGAAAATTCCGAGAATTTTCCTCCAAGACGAATCATCTGCGAACGCGCAAAAATGAAACAACTTTTCTTCTCGCCGATATAAGGATACTTTTTTTCCCGGCGACATGTTCCATTATGAGACATGCACAGGTGGACGTTACGCAAGACTTTTTTGATGGATATCGATGAGAGGATACGCGAAGTTTGTAGGATGATTTGCACGTTCAGGTGCGCGAGACTGCTGTGCAGGAAGTTGAGGAGAGTTTGCCGGGAGTGATCGGGAATTTGAGTGATCAGTGACGAGTTCTCTGCGACTGTACTGCGCATGCCTGGTTAGAAGTGGCCAGCGTCGGAGAGCAAAGTGATTTAGGTACGTAGCAGTCTCATGAAATTGTCTTATTATCTCATGCTTCCTTTTCCTGCTTTTTCGCTCCCGTTCTGTCATTTTAAGACAAAATTCGCTGGACTTTCATCGCGAGGGGCAGGAATTTTGTAAGGAGATATGGACCGTGTATTTTGAAAGTGGTGTAAGTCCATTTAAAAAAAAAGTAAATATCATGTAAATAATGATATATCCAATTTTTTTTTAAATATGGACTTACACGATTTTCGAAGTAAACGATACGTATCATACTTTATCGTGTGCTTATTATTTGGTTCTCCCGTTACATCCTTTCATTTGTCATGTCGTTTGCTCCTTGTATCTACCTTCTAACGTAAATTCATTTGCACCTCACGCTTTCTCTACCGCAACACCTAATTTTCGACCTTTTGTGTGTCACAGGCTTCCGCTTCTAATCTCAGCTATGCATCAACCATGCGGTGTACGTCAGAATCAAAGCGTCGGGACCGTTTCAGTTTTTCGAAGTGAAATCAAGTATTTAAGTTGCGGTTTTAGATACTTTATAAGAGTTAGATTTATTGCAATTATAATTATTTATTTATTCTTTAAATGAGATTTGGAATATTTAAGTAACTTTATATATTGTATGTATATAATAGAAGAGAGTATTATACATTTGGAATTATTTAAGTAGTTTTATTATTTCTATTTGTAATTTTAATATTGGTTAACAATAAAAGGCAGGATTAAACGTATTCAAACTCTTATCATTTAACCCCGACCCACATGGTACCAAATCCTTATTGTCCGATCTGCGTTGAGAGTCCGCTTCGTCAATTGCAAAGAATTTCAGCGAAAAACGAACGAAAATCATTTTTTTGATTTTTGGAGTTCGAAAATTGTAAAAGGTTTGTGTCCGTGCTAACGACGTTCGATTTAGCCCGGACACGAACCTTTTTCGAAGTCAAAATCAGATGAGGGTTCGTGTCCGTGCTAACGATTTTTGATTTAGCCCGGACACGAACCTTTTCCGGAGTCAAAATCAGATGAGGGTTCGTGTCCGTGCTAACGATTTTTGGTTTAGCCCAGACACGAACCTTTTTCAAAGTCACAATCAGATGAGGGTTCGTGTCCGTGCTAACGATTTTTGGGTAAAGGTAAAGAATCCTGTCCTCCGCAGCGATGTGCATGAAGCTTCGTGTAATGGTAAAATTTTGCATAAAAATAAGATCTGTAAAAGTCAAAGGGCCCGCTCGCGTCTAATTAAAAAGTCATTAAGCGTTAAAGTTTAGTTATAAAACCTGCCTTACCGGCAGCGTGAACGATATCTGCGTATGCGCACGGACAAGGTTGCAGTTATATTTGAAATGAAATAATATTGAATTGGGGAGGGCTAGGGGTGGGCAAGGCTTCCCTTTCATAATGTTTAAGAGTTTCCAATCAAACAATGGCTTGAGAGTAGGTTTGGGTTAGGTTTTAACTTCTCAAATCCGATCCGCCGACATTCATTTTTTGGCTGACAAAAACGGCAAGGGGTTAGCCTTACCATTTTCTCGATTTTAGAAAATCGGCTGTAACTCCGAAACTAATGCGAATTTTGACCAACGGCAAACGGTTCGGTGACTTACTATTGACCCTCTACAAGATAGCAAAAGGAGAATCCGGTCCGCCGACTTTCATTTTTTGGCCGGAAAAAACGGCAAGGCTAACCCCTTACCATTTTCTCGATTTTAGAAAATCGGCTGTAACTCCGAAACTAATGCGAATTTTGACCAACGGCAAACGGTTCGGTGACTTACTATTGACCCTCTACAAGGTAGCAAAAGGAGAATCCGATCCGCCGACTTTCATTTTTTGGCCGGAAAAAACGGCAAGGCTAACCCCTTACCATTTTCTCGATTTTAGAAAATCGGCTGTACCTCCGAAACTAATGCGAATTTTGACCAACGGCAAACCGTTCGGTGACTTACTATTGACCCTCTACAAGATAGCAAAAGGAGAATCCGATCCGCCGACTTTCATTTTTTGGCCGGAAAAAACGGCAAGGGGTTAGCCTTACCATTTTCTCGATTTTAGAAAATCGGCTGTAACTCCGAAACTAATGCGAATTTTGATCAACGGCAAACGGTTCGGTGACTTACTTTTGACCCTCTACAAGATAGCAAAAGGAGAATCCGGTCCGCCGACTTTCATTTTTTGGCCGGAAAATCGGCTGTACCTCCGAAACTAATGCGAATTTTGACCAACGGCAAACGGTTCGGTGACTTACTATTGACCCTCTACAAGATAGCAAAAGGAGAATCCGATCCGCCGACTTTCATTTTTTGGCCGGAAAAAACGGCAAGGCTAACCCCTTACCATTTTCTCGATTTTAGAAAATCGGCTGTACCTCCGAAACTAATGCGAATTTTGACCAACGGCAAACCGTTCGGTGACTTACTATTGACCCTCTACAAGATAGCAAAAGGAGAATCCGATCCGCCGACTTTCATTTTTTGGCCGGAAAAAACGGCAAGGGGTTAGCCTTACCATTTTCTCGATTTTAGAAAATCGGCTGTAACTCCGAAACTAATGCGAATTTTGATCAACGGCAAACGGTTCGGTGACTTACTTTTGACCCTCTACAAGATAGCAAAACGAGAATCCGGTCCGCCGACTTTCATATTTTGGCCGGAAAAAACGGCAAGGCTAACCCCTTACCATTTTCTCGATTTTAGAAAATCGGCTGTACCTCCGAAACTAATGCGAATTTTGACCAACGGCAAACGGTTCGGTGACTTACTATTGACCCTCTACAAGATAGCAAAAGGAGAATCCGATCCGCCGACTTTCATTTTTTGGCCGGAAAAAACGGCAAGGGGTTAGCCTTACCATTTTCTCGATTTTAGAAAATCGGCTGTAACTCCGAAACTAATGCGAATTTTGATCAACGGCAAACGGTTCGGTGACTTACTTTTGACCCTCTACAAGATAGCAAAACGAGAATCCGGTCCGCCGACTTTCATATTTTGGCCGGAAAAAACGGCAAGGCTAACCCCTTACCATTTTCTCGATTTTAGAAAATCGGCTGTAACTCCGAAACTAATGCGAATTTTGACCAACGGCAAACGGTTCGGTGACTTACTATTGACCCTCTACAAGATAGCAAAAGGAGAATCCGGTCCGCCGACTTTCATTTTTTGGCCGGAAAATCGGCTGTACCTCCGAAACTAATGCGAATTTTGACCAACGGCAAACCGTTCGGTGACTTACTATTGACCCTCTACAAGGTAGCAAAAGGAGAATCCGATCCGCCGACTTTCATTTTTTGGCCGGAAAAAACGGCAAGGGGTTAGCCTTACCATTTTCTCGATTTTAGAAAATCGGCTGTAACTCCGAAACTAATGCGAATTTTGACCAACGGCAAACGGTTCGGTGACTTACTATTGACCCTCTACAAGATAGCAAAAGGAGAATCCGGTCCGCCGACTTTCATTTTTTGGCCGGAAAAAACGGCAAGGCTAACCCCTTACCATTTTCTCGATTTTAGAAAATCGGCTGTAACTCCGAAACTAATGCGAATTTTGACCAACGGCAAACGGTTCGGTGACTTACTATTGACCCTCTACAAGATAGCAAAAGGAGAATCCGGTCCGCCGACTTTCATTTTTTGGCCGGAAAAAACGGCAAGGCTAACCCCTTACCATTTTCTCGATTTTAGAAAATCGGCTGTAACTCCGAAACTAATGCGAATTTTGACCAACGGCAAACGGTTCGGTGACTTACTATTGACCCTCTACAAGATAGCAAAAGGAGAATCCGGTCCGCCGACTTTCATTTTTTGGCCGGAAAAAACGGCAAGGCTAACCCCTTACCATTTTCTCGATTTTAGAAAATCGGCTGTAACTCCGAAACTAATGCGAATTTTGACCAACGGCAAACGGTTCGGTGACTTACTATTGACCCTCTACAAGATAGCAAAAGGAGAATCCGGTCCGCCGACTTTCATTTTTTGGCCGGAAAAAACGGCAAGGCTAACCCCTTACCATTTTCTCGATTTTAGAAAATCGGCTGTAACTCCGAAACTAATGCGAATTTTGACCAACGGCAAACGGTTCGGTGACTTACTATTGACCCTCTACAAGGTAGCAAAAGGAGAATCCGATCCGCCGACTTTCATTTTTTGGCCGGAAAAAACGGCAAGGCTAACCCCTTACCATTTTCTCGATTTTAGAAAATCGGCTGTACCTCCGAAACTAATGCGAATTTTGACCAACGGCAAACGGTTCGGTGACTTACTATTGACCCTCTACAAGATAGCAAAAGGAGAATCCGATCCGCCGACTTTCATTTTTTGGCCGGAAAAAACGGCAAGGGGTTAGCCTTACCATTTTCTCGATTTTAGAAAATCGGCTGTAACTCCGAAACTAATGCGAATTTTGATCAACGGCAAACGGTTCGGTGACTTACTTTTGACCCTCTACAAGATAGCAAAACGAGAATCCGGTCCGCCGACTTTCATATTTTGGCCGGAAAAAACGGCAAGGCTAACCCCTTACCATTTTCTCGATTTTAGAAAATCGGCTGTAACTCCGAAACTAATGCGAATTTTGACCAACGGCAAACGGTTCGGTGACTTACTATTGACCCTCTACAAGATAGCAAAAGGAGAATCCGGTCCGCCGACTTTCATTTTTTGGCCGGAAAAAACGGCAAGGGGTTAGGTCTTACCATTTTCTCGATTTTAGAAAATCGGCTGTACCTCCGAAACTAATGCGAATTTTGACCAACGGCAAACCGTTCGGTGACTTACTATTGACCCTCTACAAGATAGCAAAAGGAGAATCCGATCCGCCGACTTTCATTTTTTGGCCGGAAAAAACGGCAAGGGGTTAGCCTTACCATTTTCTCGATTTTAGAAAATCGGCTGTAACTCCGAAACTAATGCGAATTTTGATCAACGGCAAACGGTTCGGTGACTTACTTTTGACCCTCTACAAGATAGCAAAAGGAGAATCCGGTCCGCCGACTTTCATTTTTTGGCCGGAAAATCGGCTGTACCTCCGAAACTAATGCGAATTTTGACCAACGGCAAACGGTTCGGTGACTTACTATTGACCCTCTACAAGATAGCAAAAGGAGAATCCGATCCGCCGACTTTCATTTTTTGGCCGGAAAAAACGGCAAGGCTAACCCCTTACCATTTTCTCGATTTTAGAAAATCGGCTGTACCTCCGAAACTAATGCGAATTTTGACCAACGGCAAACCGTTCGGTGACTTACTATTGACCCTCTACAAGATAGCAAAAGGAGAATCCGATCCGCCGACTTTCATTTTTTGGCCGGAAAAAACGGCAAGGGGTTAGCCTTACCATTTTCTCGATTTTAGAAAATCGGCTGTAACTCCGAAACTAATGTGAATTTTGATCAACGGCAAACGGTTCGGTGACTTACTTTTGACCCTCTACAAGATAGCAAAACGAGAATCCGGTCCGCCGACTTTCATATTTTGGCCGGAAAAAACGGCAAGGCTAACCCCTTACCATTTTCTCGATTTTAGAAAATCGGCTGTAACTCCGAAACTAATGCGAATTTTGACCAACGGCAAACGGTTCGGTGACTTACTATTGACCCTCTACAAGGTAGCAAAAGGAGAATCCGATCCGCCGACTTTCATTTTTTGGCCGGAAAAAACGGCAAGGGGTTAGGTCTTACCATTTTCTCGATTTTAGAAAATCGGCTGTACCTCCGAAACTAATGCGAATTTTGACCAACGGCAAACCGTTCGGTGACTTACTATTGACCCTCTACAAGATAGCAAAAGGAGAATCCGATCCGCCGACTTTCATTTTTTGGCCGGAAAAAACGGCAAGGGGTTAGCCTTACCATTTTCTCGATTTTAGAAAATCGGCTGTAACTCCGAAACTAATGCGAATTTTGATCAACGGCAAACGGTTCGGTGACTTACTTTTGACCCTCTACAAGATAGCAAAAGGAGAATCCGGTCCGCCGACTTTCATTTTTTGGCCGGAAAATCGGCTGTACCTCCGAAACTAATGCGAATTTTGACCAACGGCAAACGGTTCGGTGACTTACTATTGACCCTCTACAAGATAGCAAAAGGAGAATCCGATCCGCCGACTTTCATTTTTTGGCCGGAAAAAACGGCAAGGCTAACCCCTTACCATTTTCTCGATTTTAGAAAATCGGCTGTACCTCCGAAACTAATGCGAATTTTGACCAACGGCAAACCGTTCGGTGACTTACTATTGACCCTCTACAAGATAGCAAAAGGAGAATCCGATCCGCCGACTTTCATTTTTTGGCCGGAAAAAACGGCAAGGGGTTAGCCTTACCATTTTCTCGATTTTAGAAAATCGGCTGTAACTCCGAAACTAATGCGAATTTTGATCAACGGCAAACGGTTCGGTGACTTACTTTTGACCCTCTACAAGATAGCAAAACGAGAATCCGGTCCGCCGACTTTCATATTTTGGCCGGAAAAAACGGCAAGGCTAACCCCTTACCATTTTCTCGATTTTAGAAAATCGGCTGTAACTCCGAAACTAATGCGAATTTTGACCAACGGCAAACGGTTCGGTGACTTACTATTGACCCTCTACAAGATAGCAAAAGGAGAATCCGGTCCGCCGACTTTCATTTTTTGGCCGGAAAATCGGCTGTACCTCCGAAACTAATGCGAATTTTGACCAACGGCAAACCGTTCGGTGACTTACTATTGACCCTCTACAAGGTAGCAAAAGGAGAATCCGATCCGCCGACTTTCATTTTTTGGCCGGAAAAAACGGCAAGGGGTTAGCCTTACCATTTTCTCGATTTTAGAAAATCGGCTGTAACTCCGAAACTAATGCGAATTTTGACCAACGGCAAACGGTTCGGTGACTTACTATTGACCCTCTACAAGATAGCAAAAGGAGAATCCGGTCCGCCGACTTTCATTTTTTGGCCGGAAAAAACGGCAAGGCTAACCCCTTACCATTTTCTCGATTTTAGAAAATCGGCTGTAACTCCGAAACTAATGCGAATTTTGACCAACGGCAAACGGTTCGGTGACTTACTATTGACCCTCTACAAGATAGCAAAAGGAGAATCCGGTCCGCCGACTTTCATTTTTTGGCCGGAAAAAACGGCAAGGCTAACCCCTTACCATTTTCTCGATTTTAGAAAATCGGCTGTAACTCCGAAACTAATGCGAATTTTGACCAACGGCAAACGGTTCGGTGACTTACTATTGACCCTCTACAAGATAGCAAAAGGAGAATCCGGTCCGCCGACTTTCATTTTTTGGCCGGAAAAAACGGCAAGGCTAACCCCTTACCATTTTCTCGATTTTAGAAAATCGGCTGTAACTCCGAAACTAATGCGAATTTTGACCAACGGCAAACGGTTCGGTGACTTACTATTGACCCTCTACAAGATAGCAAAAGGAGAATCCGGTCCGCCGACTTTCATTTTTTGGCCGGAAAAAACGGCAAGGCTAACCCCTTACCATTTTCTCGATTTTAGAAAATCGGCTGTAACTCCGAAACTAATGCGAATTTTGACCAACGGCAAACGGTTCGGTGACTTACTATTGACCCTCTACAAGGTAGCAAAAGGAGAATCCGATCCGCCGACTTTCATTTTTTGGCCGGAAAAAACGGCAAGGCTAACCCCTTACCATTTTCTCGATTTTAGAAAATCGGCTGTACCTCCGAAACTAATGCGAATTTTGACCAACGGCAAACCGTTCGGTGACTTACTATTGACCCTCTACAAGATAGCAAAAGGAGAATCCGATCCGCCGACTTTCATTTTTTGGCCGGAAAAAACGGCAAGGGGTTAGCCTTACCATTTTCTCGATTTTAGAAAATCGGCTGTAACTCCGAAACTAATGCGAATTTTGATCAACGGCAAACGGTTCGGTGACTTACTTTTGACCCTCTACAAGATAGCAAAACGAGAATCCGGTCCGCCGACTTTCATATTTTGGCCGGAAAAAACGGCAAGGCTAACCCCTTACCATTTTCTCGATTTTAGAAAATCGGCTGTAACTCCGAAACTAATGCGAATTTTGACCAACGGCAAACGGTTCGGTGACTTACTATTGACCCTCTACAAGATAGCAAAAGGAGAATCCGGTCCGCCGACTTTCATTTTTTGGCCGGAAAAAACGGCAAGGGGTTAGGTCTTACCATTTTCTCGATTTTAGAAAATCGGCTGTACCTCCGAAACTAATGCGAATTTTGACCAACGGCAAACCGTTCGGTGACTTACTATTGACCCTCTACAAGATAGCAAAAGGAGAATCCGATCCGCCGACTTTCATTTTTTGGCCGGAAAAAACGGCAAGGGGTTAGCCTTACCATTTTCTCGATTTTAGAAAATCGGCTGTAACTCCGAAACTAATGCGAATTTTGATCAACGGCAAACGGTTCGGTGACTTACTTTTGACCCTCTACAAGATAGCAAAAGGAGAATCCGGTCCGCCGACTTTCATTTTTTGGCCGGAAAATCGGCTGTACCTCCGAAACTAATGCGAATTTTGACCAACGGCAAACGGTTCGGTGACTTACTATTGACCCTCTACAAGATAGCAAAAGGAGAATCCGATCCGCCGACTTTCATTTTTTGGCCGGAAAAAACGGCAAGGCTAACCCCTTACCATTTTCTCGATTTTAGAAAATCGGCTGTACCTCCGAAACTAATGCGAATTTTGACCAACGGCAAACCGTTCGGTGACTTACTATTGACCCTCTACAAGATAGCAAAAGGAGAATCCGATCCGCCGACTTTCATTTTTTGGCCGGAAAAAACGGCAAGGGGTTAGCCTTACCATTTTCTCGATTTTAGAAAATCGGCTGTAACTCCGAAACTAATGTGAATTTTGATCAACGGCAAACGGTTCGGTGACTTACTTTTGACCCTCTACAAGATAGCAAAACGAGAATCCGGTCCGCCGACTTTCATATTTTGGCCGGAAAAAACGGCAAGGCTAACCCCTTACCATTTTCTCGATTTTAGAAAATCGGCTGTAACTCCGAAACTAATGCGAATTTTGACCAACGGCAAACGGTTCGGTGACTTACTATTGACCCTCTACAAGGTAGCAAAAGGAGAATCCGATCCGCCGACTTTCATTTTTTGGCCGGAAAAAACGGCAAGGGGTTAGGTCTTACCATTTTCTCGATTTTAGAAAATCGGCTGTACCTCCGAAACTAATGCGAATTTTGACCAACGGCAAACCGTTCGGTGACTTACTATTGACCCTCTACAAGATAGCAAAAGGAGAATCCGATCCGCCGACTTTCATTTTTTGGCCGGAAAAAACGGCAAGGGGTTAGCCTTACCATTTTCTCGATTTTAGAAAATCGGCTGTAACTCCGAAACTAATGCGAATTTTGATCAACGGCAAACGGTTCGGTGACTTACTTTTGACCCTCTACAAGATAGCAAAAGGAGAATCCGGTCCGCCGACTTTCATTTTTTGGCCGGAAAATCGGCTGTACCTCCGAAACTAATGCGAATTTTGACCAACGGCAAACGGTTCGGTGACTTACTATTGACCCTCTACAAGATAGCAAAAGGAGAATCCGATCCGCCGACTTTCATTTTTTGGCCGGAAAAAACGGCAAGGCTAACCCCTTACCATTTTCTCGATTTTAGAAAATCGGCTGTACCTCCGAAACTAATGCGAATTTTGACCAACGGCAAACCGTTCGGTGACTTACTATTGACCCTCTACAAGATAGCAAAAGGAGAATCCGATCCGCCGACTTTCATTTTTTGGCCGGAAAAAACGGCAAGGGGTTAGCCTTACCATTTTCTCGATTTTAGAAAATCGGCTGTAACTCCGAAACTAATGCGAATTTTGATCAACGGCAAACGGTTCGGTGACTTACTATTGACCCTCTACAAGATAGCAAAACGAGAATCCGGTCCGCCGACTTTCATATTTTGGCCGGAAAAAACGGCAAGGCTAACCCCTTACCATTTTCTCGATTTTAGAAAATCGGCTGTACCTCCGAAACTAATGCGAATTTTGACCAACGGCAAACCGTTCGGTGACTTACTATTGACCCTCTACAAGATAGCAAAAGGAGAATCCGATCCGCCGACTTTCATTTTTTGGCCGGAAAAAACGGCAAGGGGTTAGCCTTACCATTTTCTCGATTTTAGAAAATCGGCTGTAACTCCGAAACTAATGCGAATTTTGACCAACGGCAAACGGTTCGGTGACTTACTATTGACCCTCTACAAGATAGCAAAAGGAGAATCCGGTCCGCCGACTTTCATTTTTTGGCCGGAAAATCGGCTGTACCTCCGAAACTAATGCGAATTTTGACCAACGGCAAACCGTTCGGTGACTTACTATTGACCCTCTACAAGGTAGCAAAAGGAGAATCCGATCCGCCGACTTTCATTTTTTGGCCGGAAAAAACGGCAAGGGGTTAGCCTTACCATTTTCTCGATTTTAGAAAATCGGCTGTAACTCCGAAACTAATGCGAATTTTGATCAACGGCAAACGGTTCGGTGACTTACTTTTGACCCTCTACAAGATAGCAAAACGAGAATCCGGTCCGCCGACTTTCATATTTTGGCCGGAAAAAACGGCAAGGCTAACCCCTTACCATTTTCTCGATTTTAGAAAATCGGCTGTAACTCCGAAACTAATGCGAATTTTGACCAACGGCAAACGGTTCGGTGACTTACTATTGACCCTCTACAAGATAGCAAAAGGAGAATCCGGTCCGCCGACTTTCATTTTTTGGCCGGAAAAAACGGCAAGGCTAACCCCTTACCATTTTCTCGATTTTAGAAAATCGGCTGTACCTCCGAAACTAATGCGAATTTTGACCAACGGCAAACCGTTCGGTGACTTACTATTGACCCTCTACAAGATAGCAAAAGGAGAATCCGATCCGCCGACTTTCATTTTTTGGCCGGAAAAAACGGCAAGGCTAACCCCTTACCATTTTCTCGATTTTAGAAAATCGGCTGTACCTCCGAAACTAATGCGAATTTTGACCAACGGCAAACCGTTCGGTGACTTACTATTGACCCTCTACAAGATAGCAAAAGGAGAATCCGATCCGCCGACTTTCATTTTTTGGCCGGAAAAAACGGCAAGGGGTTAGCCTTACCATTTTCTCGATTTTAGAAAATCGGCTGTAACTCCGAAACTAATGCGAATTTTGATCAACGGCAAACGGTTCGGTGACTTACTTTTGACCCTCTACAAGATAGCAAAACGAGAATCCGGTCCGCCGACTTTCATATTTTGGCCGGAAAAAACGGCAAGGCTAACCCCTTACCATTTTCTCGATTTTAGAAAATCGGCTGTACCTCCGAAACTAATGCGAATTTTGACCAACGGCAAACCGTTCGGTGACTTACTATTGACCCTCTACAAGATAGCAAAAGGAGAATCCGATCCGCCGACTTTCATTTTTTGGCCGGAAAAAACGGCAAGGGGTTAGCCTTACCATTTTCTCGATTTTAGAAAATCGGCTGTAACTCCGAAACTAATGCGAATTTTGATCAACGGCAAACGGTTCGGTGACTTACTTTTGACCCTCTACAAGATAGCAAAAGGAGAATCCGGTCCGCCGACTTTCATTTTTTGGCCGGAAAATCGGCTGTACCTCCGAAACTAATGCGAATTTTGACCAACGGCAAACGGTTCGGTGACTTACTATTGACCCTCTACAAGATAGCAAAAGGAGAATCCGATCCGCCGACTTTCATTTTTTGGCCGGAAAAAACGGCAAGGCTAACCCCTTACCATTTTCTCGATTTTAGAAAATCGGCTGTACCTCCGAAACTAATGCGAATTTTGACCAACGGCAAACCGTTCGGTGACTTACTATTGACCCTCTACAAGATAGCAAAAGGAGAATCCGATCCGCCGACTTTCATTTTTTGGCCGGAAAAAACGGCAAGGGGTTAGCCTTACCATTTTCTCGATTTTAGAAAATCGGCTGTAACTCCGAAACTAATGCGAATTTTGATCAACGGCAAACGGTTCGGTGACTTACTTTTGACCCTCTACAAGATAGCAAAAGGAGAATCCGGTCCGCCGACTTTCATTTTTTGGCCGGAAAATCGGCTGTACCTCCGAAACTAATGCGAATTTTGACCAACGGCAAACGGTTCGGTGACTTACTATTGACCCTCTACAAGATAGCAAAAGGAGAATCCGATCCGCCGACTTTCATTTTTTGGCCGGAAAAAACGGCAAGGCTAACCCCTTACCATTTTCTCGATTTTAGAAAATCGGCTGTAACTCCGAAACTAATGCGAATTTTGACCAACGGCAAACCGTTCGGTGACTTACTATTGACCCTCTACAAGATAGCAAAAGGAGAATCCGATCCGCCGACTTTCATTTTTTGGCCGGAAAAAACGGCAAGGGGTTAGCCTTACCATTTTCTCGATTTTAGAAAATCGGCTGTAACTCCGAAACTAATGCGAATTTTGATCAACGGCAAACGGTTCGGTGACTTACTTTTGACCCTCTACAAGATAGCAAAAGGAGAATCCGGTCCGCCGACTTTCATTTTTTGGCCGGAAAATCGGCTGTACCTCCGAAACTAATGCGAATTTTGACCAACGGCAAACGGTTCGGTGACTTACTATTGACCCTCTACAAGATAGCAAAAGGAGAATCCGATCCGCCGACTTTCATTTTTTGGCCGGAAAAAACGGCAAGGCTAACCCCTTACCATTTTCTCGATTTTAGAAAATCGGCTGTACCTCCGAAACTAATGCGAATTTTGACCAACGGCAAACCGTTCGGTGACTTACTATTGACCCTCTACAAGATAGCAAAAGGAGAATCCGATCCGCCGACTTTCATTTTTTGGCCGGAAAAAACGGCAAGGGGTTAGCCTTACCATTTTCTCGATTTTAGAAAATCGGCTGTAACTCCGAAACTAATGCGAATTTTGATCAACGGCAAACGGTTCGGTGACTTACTTTTGACCCTCTACAAGATAGCAAAACGAGAATCCGGTCCGCCGACTTTCATATTTTGGCCGGAAAAAACGGCAAGGCTAACCCCTTACCATTTTCTCGATTTTAGAAAATCGGCTGTACCTCCGAAACTAATGCGAATTTTGACCAACGGCAAACCGTTCGGTGACTTACTATTGACCCTCTACAAGATAGCAAAAGGAGAATCCGATCCGCCGACTTTCATTTTTTGGCCGGAAAAAACGGCAAGGGGTTAGCCTTACCATTTTCTCGATTTTAGAAAATCGGCTGTAACTCCGAAACTAATGCGAATTTTGACCAACGGCAAACGGTTCGGTGACTTACTATTGACCCTCTACAAGATAGCAAAAGGAGAATCCGGTCCGCCGACTTTCATTTTTTGGCCGGAAAAAACGGCAAGGCTAACCCCTTACCATTTTCTCGATTTTAGAAAATCGGCTGTAACTCCGAAACTAATGCGAATTTTGATCAACGGCAAACGGTTCGGTGACTTACTTTTGACCCTCTACAAGATAGCAAAACGAGAATCCGGTCCGCCGACTTTCATATTTTGGCCGGAAAAAACGGCAAGGCTAACCCCTTACCATTTTCTCGATTTTAGAAAATCGGCTGTAACTCCGAAACTAATGCGAATTTTGACCAACGGCAAACGGTTCGGTGACTTACTATTGACCCTCTACAAGATAGCAAAAGGAGAATCCGGTCCGCCGACTTTCATTTTTTGGCCGGAAAAAACGGCAAGGCTAACCCCTTACCATTTTCTCGATTTTAGAAAATCGGCTGTACCTCCGAAACTAATGCGAATTTTGACCAACGGCAAACCGTTCGGTGACTTACTATTGACCCTCTACAAGATAGCAAAAGGAGAATCCGATCCGCCGACTTTCATTTTTTGGCCGGAAAAAACGGCAAGGCTAACCCCTTACCATTTTCTCGATTTTAGAAAATCGGCTGTAACTCCGAAACTAATGCGAATTTTGATCAACGGCAAACGGTTCGGTGACTTACTTTTGACCCTCTACAAGATAGCAAAACGAGAATCCGGTCCGCCGACTTTCATATTTTGGCCGGAAAAAACGGCAAGGCTAACCCCTTACCATTTTCTCGATTTTAGAAAATCGGCTGTACCTCCGAAACTAATGCGAATTTTGACCAACGGCAAACCGTTCGGTGACTTACTATTGACCCTCTACAAGATAGCAAAAGGAGAATCCGATCCGCCGACTTTCATTTTTTGGCCGGAAAAAACGGCAAGGGGTTAGCCTTACCATTTTCTCGATTTTAGAAAATCGGCTGTAACTCCGAAACTAATGCGAATTTTGATCAACGGCAAACGGTTCGGTGACTTACTTTTGACCCTCTACAAGATAGCAAAAGGAGAATCCGGTCCGCCGACTTTCATTTTTTGGCCGGAAAATCGGCTGTACCTCCGAAACTAATGCGAATTTTGACCAACGGCAAACGGTTCGGTGACTTACTATTGACCCTCTACAAGATAGCAAAAGGAGAATCCGATCCGCCGACTTTCATTTTTTGGCCGGAAAAAACGGCAAGGCTAACCCCTTACCATTTTCTCGATTTTAGAAAATCGGCTGTACCTCCGAAACTAATGCGAATTTTGACCAACGGCAAACCGTTCGGTGACTTACTATTGACCCTCTACAAGATAGCAAAAGGAGAATCCGATCCGCCGACTTTCATTTTTTGGCCGGAAAAAACGGCAAGGCTAACCCCTTACCATTTTCTCGATTTTAGAAAATCGGCTGTACCTCCGAAACTAATGCGAATTTTGACCAACGGCAAACCGTTCGGTGACTTACTATTGACCCTCTACAAGATAGCAAAGGAGAATCCGATCCGCCGACTTTCATTTTTTGGCCGGAAAAAACGGCAAGGGGTTAGCCTTACCATTTTCTCGATTTTAGAAAATCGGCTGTAACTCCGAAACTAATGCGAATTTTGACCAACGGCAAACGGTTCGGTGACTTACTATTGACCCTCTACAAGATAGCAAAAGGAGAATCCGGTCCGCCGACTTTCATTTTTTGGCCGGAAAATCGGCTGTACCTCCGAAACTAATGCGAATTTTGACCAACGGCAAACCGTTCGGTGACTTACTATTGACCCTCTACAAGGTAGCAAAAGGAGAATCCGATCCGCCGACTTTCATTTTTTGGCCGGAAAAAACGGCAAGGGGTTAGCCTTACCATTTTCTCGATTTTAGAAAATCGGCTGTAACTCCGAAACTAATGCGAATTTTGACCAACGGCAAACGGTTCGGTGACTTACTATTGACCCTCTACAAGATAGCAAAAGGAGAATCCGGTCCGCCGACTTTCATTTTTTGGCCGGAAAAAACGGCAAGGCTAACCCCTTACCATTTTCTCGATTTTAGAAAATCGGCTGTAACTCCGAAACTAATGCGAATTTTGATCAACGGCAAACGGTTCGGTGACTTACTTTTGACCCTCTACAAGATAGCAAAACGAGAATCCGGTCCGCCGACTTTCATATTTTGGCCGGAAAAAACGGCAAGGCTAACCCCTTACCATTTTCTCGATTTTAGAAAATCGGCTGTAACTCCGAAACTAATGCGAATTTTGACCAACGGCAAACGGTTCGGTGACTTACTATTGACCCTCTACAAGATAGCAAAAGGAGAATCCGGTCCGCCGACTTTCATTTTTTGGCCGGAAAAAACGGCAAGGCTAACCCCTTACCATTTTCTCGATTTTAGAAAATCGGCTGTACCTCCGAAACTAATGCGAATTTTGACCAACGGCAAACCGTTCGGTGACTTACTATTGACCCTCTACAAGATAGCAAAAGGAGAATCCGATCCGCCGACTTTCATTTTTTGGCCGGAA
This sequence comes from Anoplius nigerrimus, assembly GCA_914767735.1. Lineage (NCBI taxonomy): Eukaryota > Metazoa > Arthropoda > Insecta > Hymenoptera > Pompilidae > Anoplius > Anoplius nigerrimus. The sequence continues at coordinate 3,163,889 of OU612086.1, forward strand.
AAAACGGCAAGGGGTTAGCCTTACCATTTTCTCGATTTTAGAAAATCGGCTGTAACTCCGAAACTAATGCGAATTTTGATCAACGGCAAACGGTTCGGTGACTTACTTTTGACCCTCTACAAGATAGCAAAACGAGAATCCGGTCCGCCGACTTTCATATTTTGGCCGGAAAAAACGGCAAGGCTAACCCCTTACCATTTTCTCGATTTTAGAAAATCGGCTGTACCTCCGAAACTAATGCGAATTTTGACCAACGGCAAACCGTTCGGTGACTTACTATTGACCCTCTACAAGATAGCAAAAGGAGAATCCGATCCGCCGACTTTCATTTTTTGGCCGGAAAAAACGGCAAGGGGTTAGCCTTACCATTTTCTCGATTTTAGAAAATCGGCTGTAACTCCGAAACTAATGCGAATTTTGATCAACGGCAAACGGTTCGGTGACTTACTTTTGACCCTCTACAAGATAGCAAAAGGAGAATCCGGTCCGCCGACTTTCATTTTTTGGCCGGAAAATCGGCTGTACCTCCGAAACTAATGCGAATTTTGACCAACGGCAAACGGTTCGGTGACTTACTATTGACCCTCTACAAGATAGCAAAAGGAGAATCCGATCCGCCGACTTTCATTTTTTGGCCGGAAAAAACGGCAAGGCTAACCCCTTACCATTTTCTCGATTTTAGAAAATCGGCTGTACCTCCGAAACTAATGCGAATTTTGACCAACGGCAAACCGTTCGGTGACTTACTATTGACCCTCTACAAGATAGCAAAAGGAGAATCCGATCCGCCGACTTTCATTTTTTGGCCGGAAAAAACGGCAAGGCTAACCCCTTACCATTTTCTCGATTTTAGAAAATCGGCTGTACCTCCGAAACTAATGCGAATTTTGACCAACGGCAAACCGTTCGGTGACTTACTATTGACCCTCTACAAGATAGCAAAAGGAGAATCCGATCCGCCGACTTTCATTTTTTGGCCGGAAAAAACGGCAAGGGGTTAGCCTTACCATTTTCTCGATTTTAGAAAATCGGCTGTAACTCCGAAACTAATGCGAATTTTGATCAACGGCAAACGGTTCGGTGACTTACTATTGACCCTCTACAAGATAGCAAAAGGAGAATCCGGTCCGCCGACTTTCATTTTTTGGCCGGAAAAAACGGCAAGGCTAACCCCTTACCATTTTCTCGATTTTAGAAAATCGGCTGTAACTCCGAAACTAATGCGAATTTTGATCAACGGCAAACGGTTCGGTGACTTACTTTTGACCCTCTACAAGATAGCAAAACGAGAATCCGATCCGCCGACTTTCATTTTTTGGCCGGAAAAAACGGCAAGGGGTTAGCCTTACCATTTTCTCGATTTTAGAAAATCGGCTGTAACTCCGAAACTAATGCGAATTTTGACCAACGGCAAACGGTTCGGTGACTTACTATTGACCCTCTACAAGATAGCAAAAGGAGAATCCGGTCCGCCGACTTTCATTTTTTGGCCGGAAAATCGGCTGTACCTCCGAAACTAATGCGAATTTTGACCAACGGCAAACCGTTCGGTGACTTACTATTGACCCTCTACAAGGTAGCAAAAGGAGAATCCGATCCGCCGACTTTCATTTTTTGGCCGGAAAAAACGGCAAGGGGTTAGCCTTACCATTTTCTCGATTTTAGAAAATCGGCTGTAACTCCGAAACTAATGCGAATTTTGACCAACGGCAAACGGTTCGGTGACTTACTATTGACCCTCTACAAGATAGCAAAAGGAGAATCCGGTCCGCCGACTTTCATTTTTTGGCCGGAAAAAACGGCAAGGCTAACCCCTTACCATTTTCTCGATTTTAGAAAATCGGCTGTAACTCCGAAACTAATGCGAATTTTGACCAACGGCAAACGGTTCGGTGACTTACTATTGACCCTCTACAAGATAGCAAAAGGAGAATCCGGTCCGCCGACTTTCATTTTTTGGCCGGAAAAAACGGCAAGGCTAACCCCTTACCATTTTCTCGATTTTAGAAAATCGGCTGTAACTCCGAAACTAATGCGAATTTTGATCAACGGCAAACGGTTCGGTGACTTACTTTTGACCCTCTACAAGATAGCAAAACGAGAATCCGGTCCGCCGACTTTCATATTTTGGCCGGAAAAAACGGCAAGGCTAACCCCTTACCATTTTCTCGATTTTAGAAAATCGGCTGTAACTCCGAAACTAATGCGAATTTTGATCAACGGCAAACGGTTCGGTGACTTACTTTTGACCCTCTACAAGATAGCAAAACGAGAATCCGGTCCGCCGACTTTCATATTTTGGCCGGAAAAAACGGCAAGGCTAACCCCTTACCATTTTCTCGATTTTAGAAAATCGGCTGTAACTCCGAAACTAATGCGAATTTTGACCAACGGCAAACGGTTCGGTGACTTACTATTGACCCTCTACAAGATAGCAAAAGGAGAATCCGGTCCGCCGACTTTCATTTTTTGGCCGGAAAATCGGCTGTACCTCCGAAACTAATGCGAATTTTGACCAACGGCAAACCGTTCGGTGACTTACTATTGACCCTCTACAAGGTAGCAAAAGGAGAATCCGATCCGCCGACTTTCATTTTTTGGCCGGAAAAAACGGCAAGGGGTTAGCCTTACCATTTTCTCGATTTTAGAAAATCGGCTGTAACTCCGAAACTAATGCGAATTTTGACCAACGGCAAACGGTTCGGTGACTTACTATTGACCCTCTACAAGATAGCAAAAGGAGAATCCGGTCCGCCGACTTTCATTTTTTGGCCGGAAAAAACGGCAAGGCTAACCCCTTACCATTTTCTCGATTTTAGAAAATCGGCTGTAACTCCGAAACTAATGCGAATTTTGACCAACGGCAAACGGTTCGGTGACTTACTATTGACCCTCTACAAGATAGCAAAAGGAGAATCCGGTCCGCCGACTTTCATTTCTTGGCCGGAAAAAACGGCAAGGCTAACCCCTTACCATTTTCTCGATTTTAGAAAATCGGCTGTACCTCCGAAACTAATGCGAATTTTGACCAACGGCAAACCGTTCGGTGACTTACTATTGACCCTCTACAAGATAGCAAAAGGAGAATCCGGTCCGCCGACTTTCATTTTTTGGCCGGAAAATCGGCTGTACCTCCGAAACTAATGCGAATTTTGACCAACGGCAAACCGTTCGGTGACTTACTATTGACCCTCTACAAGATAGCAAAAGGAGAATCCGATCCGCCGACTTTCATTTTTTGGCCGGAAAAAACGGCAAGGCTAACCCCTTACCATTTTCTCGATTTTAGAAAATCGGCTGTACCTCCGAAACTAATGCGAATTTTGACCAACGGCAAACCGTTCGGTGACTTACTATTGACCCTCTACAAGATAGCAAAAGGAGAATCCGGTCCGCCGACTTTCATTTTTTGGCCGGAAAAAACGGCAAGGCTAACCCCTTACCATTTTCTCGATTTTAGAAAATCGGCTGTACCTCCGAAACTAATGCGAATTTTGACCAACGGCAAACCGTTCGGTGACTTACTATTGACCCTCTACAAGATAGCAAAAGGAGAATCCGATCCGCCGACTTTCATTTTTTGGCCGGAAAAAACGGCAAGGGGTTAGCCTTACCATTTTCTCGATTTTAGAAAATCGGCTGTAACTCCGAAACTAATGTGAATTTTGATCAACGGCAAACGGTTCGGTGACTTACTTTTGACCCTCTACAAGATAGCAAAACGAGAATCCGGTCCGCCGACTTTCATATTTTGGCCGGAAAAAACGGCAAGGCTAACCCCTTACCATTTTCTCGATTTTAGAAAATCGGCTGTAACTCCGAAACTAATGCGAATTTTGACCAACGGCAAACGGTTCGGTGACTTACTATTGACCCTCTACAAGATAGCAAAAGGAGAATCCGATCCGCCGACTTTCATTTTTTGGCCGGAAAAAACGGCAAGGCTAACCCCTTACCATTTTCTCGATTTTAGAAAATCGGCTGTACCTCCGAAACTAATGCGAATTTTGACCAACGGCAAACCGTTCGGTGACTTACTATTGACCCTCTACAAGATAGCAAAAGGAGAATCCGATCCGCCGACTTTCATTTTTTGGCCGGAAAAAACGGCAAGGGGTTAGCCTTACCATTTTCTCGATTTTAGAAAATCGGCTGTAACTCCGAAACTAATGCGAATTTTGACCAACGGCAAACGGTTCGGTGACTTACTATTGACCCTCTACAAGGTAGCAAAAGGAGAATCCGATCCGCCGACTTTCATTTTTTGGCCGGAAAAAACGGCAAGGGGTTAGGTCTTACCATTTTCTCGATTTTAGAAAATCGGCTGTAACTCCGAAACTAATGCGAATTTTGACCAACGGCAAACGGTTCGGTGACTTACTATTGACCCTCTACAAGATAGCAAAAGGAGAATCCGGTCCGCCGACTTTCATTTTTTGGCCGGAAAAAACGGCAAGGGGTTAGGTCTTACCATTTTCTCGATTTTAGAAAATCGGCTGTACCTCCGAAACTAATGCGAATTTTGACCAACGGCAAACCGTTCGGTGACTTACTATTGACCCTCTACAAGATAGCAAAAGGAGAATCCGATCCGCCGACTTTCATTTTTTGGCCGGAAAAAACGGCAAGGGGTTAGCCTTACCATTTTCTCGATTTTAGAAAATCGGCTGTAACTCCGAAACTAATGCGAATTTTGATCAACGGCAAACGGTTCGGTGACTTACTTTTGACCCTCTACAAGATAGCAAAAGGAGAATCCGGTCCGCCGACTTTCATTTTTTGGCCGGAAAATCGGCTGTACCTCCGAAACTAATGCGAATTTTGACCAACGGCAAACGGTTCGGTGACTTACTATTGACCCTCTACAAGATAGCAAAAGGAGAATCCGATCCGCCGACTTTCATTTTTTGGCCGGAAAAAACGGCAAGGCTAACCCCTTACCATTTTCTCGATTTTAGAAAATCGGCTGTACCTCCGAAACTAATGCGAATTTTGACCAACGGCAAACCGTTCGGTGACTTACTATTGACCCTCTACAAGATAGCAAAAGGAGAATCCGATCCGCCGACTTTCATTTTTTGGCCGGAAAAAACGGCAAGGGGTTAGCCTTACCATTTTCTCGATTTTAGAAAATCGGCTGTAACTCCGAAACTAATGCGAATTTTGATCAACGGCAAACGGTTCGGTGACTTACTTTTGACCCTCTACAAGATAGCAAAAGGAGAATCCGGTCCGCCGACTTTCATTTTTTGGCCGGAAAATCGGCTGTACCTCCGAAACTAATGCGAATTTTGACCAACGGCAAACGGTTCGGTGACTTACTATTGACCCTCTACAAGATAGCAAAAGGAGAATCCGATCCGCCGACTTTCATTTTTTGGCCGGAAAAAACGGCAAGGCTAACCCCTTACCATTTTCTCGATTTTAGAAAATCGGCTGTACCTCCGAAACTAATGCGAATTTTGACCAACGGCAAACCGTTCGGTGACTTACTATTGACCCTCTACAAGATAGCAAAAGGAGAATCCGATCCGCCGACTTTCATTTTTTGGCCGGAAAAAACGGCAAGGGGTTAGCCTTACCATTTTCTCGATTTTAGAAAATCGGCTGTAACTCCGAAACTAATGCGAATTTTGATCAACGGCAAACGGTTCGGTGACTTACTTTTGACCCTCTACAAGATAGCAAAACGAGAATCCGGTCCGCCGACTTTCATATTTTGGCCGGAAAAAACGGCAAGGCTAACCCCTTACCATTTTCTCGATTTTAGAAAATCGGCTGTACCTCCGAAACTAATGCGAATTTTGACCAACGGCAAACCGTTCGGTGACTTACTATTGACCCTCTACAAGATAGCAAAAGGAGAATCCGATCCGCCGACTTTCATTTTTTGGCCGGAAAAAACGGCAAGGGGTTAGCCTTACCATTTTCTCGATTTTAGAAAATCGGCTGTAACTCCGAAACTAATGCGAATTTTGACCAACGGCAAACGGTTCGGTGACTTACTATTGACCCTCTACAAGATAGCAAAAGGAGAATCCGGTCCGCCGACTTTCATTTTTTGGCCGGAAAAAACGGCAAGGCTAACCCCTTACCATTTTCTCGATTTTAGAAAATCGGCTGTAACTCCGAAACTAATGCGAATTTTGATCAACGGCAAACGGTTCGGTGACTTACTTTTGACCCTCTACAAGATAGCAAAACGAGAATCCGGTCCGCCGACTTTCATATTTTGGCCGGAAAAAACGGCAAGGCTAACCCCTTACCATTTTCTCGATTTTAGAAAATCGGCTGTAACTCCGAAACTAATGCGAATTTTGACCAACGGCAAACGGTTCGGTGACTTACTATTGACCCTCTACAAGATAGCAAAAGGAGAATCCGGTCCGCCGACTTTCATTTTTTGGCCGGAAAAAACGGCAAGGCTAACCCCTTACCATTTTCTCGATTTTAGAAAATCGGCTGTACCTCCGAAACTAATGCGAATTTTGACCAACGGCAAACCGTTCGGTGACTTACTATTGACCCTCTACAAGATAGCAAAAGGAGAATCCGATCCGCCGACTTTCATTTTTTGGCCGGAAAAAACGGCAAGGCTAACCCCTTACCATTTTCTCGATTTTAGAAAATCGGCTGTAACTCCGAAACTAATGCGAATTTTGATCAACGGCAAACGGTTCGGTGACTTACTTTTGACCCTCTACAAGATAGCAAAACGAGAATCCGGTCCGCCGACTTTCATATTTTGGCCGGAAAAAACGGCAAGGCTAACCCCTTACCATTTTCTCGATTTTAGAAAATCGGCTGTACCTCCGAAACTAATGCGAATTTTGACCAACGGCAAACCGTTCGGTGACTTACTATTGACCCTCTACAAGATAGCAAAAGGAGAATCCGATCCGCCGACTTTCATTTTTTGGCCGGAAAAAACGGCAAGGGGTTAGCCTTACCATTTTCTCGATTTTAGAAAATCGGCTGTAACTCCGAAACTAATGCGAATTTTGATCAACGGCAAACGGTTCGGTGACTTACTTTTGACCCTCTACAAGATAGCAAAAGGAGAATCCGGTCCGCCGACTTTCATTTTTTGGCCGGAAAATCGGCTGTACCTCCGAAACTAATGCGAATTTTGACCAACGGCAAACGGTTCGGTGACTTACTATTGACCCTCTACAAGATAGCAAAAGGAGAATCCGATCCGCCGACTTTCATTTTTTGGCCGGAAAAAACGGCAAGGCTAACCCCTTACCATTTTCTCGATTTTAGAAAATCGGCTGTACCTCCGAAACTAATGCGAATTTTGACCAACGGCAAACCGTTCGGTGACTTACTATTGACCCTCTACAAGATAGCAAAAGGAGAATCCGATCCGCCGACTTTCATTTTTTGGCCGGAAAAAACGGCAAGGGGTTAGCCTTACCATTTTCTCGATTTTAGAAAATCGGCTGTAACTCCGAAACTAATGCGAATTTTGACCAACGGCAAACCGTTCGGTGACTTACTATTGACCCTCTACAAGATAGCAAAAGGAGAATCCGGTCCGCCGACTTTCATTTTTTGGCCGGAAAATCGGCTGTACCTCCGAAACTAATGCGAATTTTGACCAACGGCAAACCGTTCGGTGACTTACTATTGACCCTCTACAAGGTAGCAAAAGGAGAATCCGATCCGCCGACTTTCATTTTTTGGCCGGAAAAAACGGCAAGGGGTTAGCCTTACCATTTTCTCGATTTTAGAAAATCGGCTGTAACTCCGAAACTAATGCGAATTTTGACCAACGGCAAACGGTTCGGTGACTTACTATTGACCCTCTACAAGATAGCAAAAGGAGAATCCGGTCCGCCGACTTTCATTTTTTGGCCGGAAAAAACGGCAAGGCTAACCCCTTACCATTTTCTCGATTTTAGAAAATCGGCTGTAACTCCGAAACTAATGCGAATTTTGATCAACGGCAAACGGTTCGGTGACTTACTTTTGACCCTCTACAAGATAGCAAAACGAGAATCCGGTCCGCCGACTTTCATATTTTGGCCGGAAAAAACGGCAAGGCTAACCCCTTACCATTTTCTCGATTTTAGAAAATCGGCTGTAACTCCGAAACTAATGCGAATTTTGACCAACGGCAAACGGTTCGGTGACTTACTATTGACCCTCTACAAGATAGCAAAAGGAGAATCCGGTCCGCCGACTTTCATTTTTTGGCCGGAAAAAACGGCAAGGCTAACCCCTTACCATTTTCTCGATTTTAGAAAATCGGCTGTACCTCCGAAACTAATGCGAATTTTGACCAACGGCAAACCGTTCGGTGACTTACTATTGACCCTCTACAAGATAGCAAAAGGAGAATCCGATCCGCCGACTTTCATTTTTTGGCCGGAAAAAACGGCAAGGCTAACCCCTTACCATTTTCTCGATTTTAGAAAATCGGCTGTACCTCCGAAACTAATGCGAATTTTGACCAACGGCAAACCGTTCGGTGACTTACTATTGACCCTCTACAAGATAGCAAAAGGAGAATCCGATCCGCCGACTTTCATTTTTTGGCCGGAAAAAACGGCAAGGGGTTAGCCTTACCATTTTCTCGATTTTAGAAAATCGGCTGTAACTCCGAAACTAATGCGAATTTTGATCAACGGCAAACGGTTCGGTGACTTACTTTTGACCCTCTACAAGATAGCAAAACGAGAATCCGGTCCGCCGACTTTCATATTTTGGCCGGAAAAAACGGCAAGGCTAACCCCTTACCATTTTCTCGATTTTAGAAAATCGGCTGTACCTCCGAAACTAATGCGAATTTTGACCAACGGCAAACCGTTCGGTGACTTACTATTGACCCTCTACAAGATAGCAAAAGGAGAATCCGATCCGCCGACTTTCATTTTTTGGCCGGAAAAAACGGCAAGGGGTTAGCCTTACCATTTTCTCGATTTTAGAAAATCGGCTGTAACTCCGAAACTAATGCGAATTTTGATCAACGGCAAACGGTTCGGTGACTTACTTTTGACCCTCTACAAGATAGCAAAAGGAGAATCCGGTCCGCCGACTTTCATTTTTTGGCCGGAAAATCGGCTGTACCTCCGAAACTAATGCGAATTTTGACCAACGGCAAACGGTTCGGTGACTTACTATTGACCCTCTACAAGATAGCAAAAGGAGAATCCGATCCGCCGACTTTCATTTTTTGGCCGGAAAAAACGGCAAGGCTAACCCCTTACCATTTTCTCGATTTTAGAAAATCGGCTGTACCTCCGAAACTAATGCGAATTTTGACCAACGGCAAACCGTTCGGTGACTTACTATTGACCCTCTACAAGATAGCAAAAGGAGAATCCGATCCGCCGACTTTCATTTTTTGGCCGGAAAAAACGGCAAGGCTAACCCCTTACCATTTTCTCGATTTTAGAAAATCGGCTGTACCTCCGAAACTAATGCGAATTTTGACCAACGGCAAACCGTTCGGTGACTTACTATTGACCCTCTACAAGATAGCAAAAGGAGAATCCGATCCGCCGACTTTCATTTTTTGGCCGGAAAAAACGGCAAGGGGTTAGCCTTACCATTTTCTCGATTTTAGAAAATCGGCTGTAACTCCGAAACTAATGCGAATTTTGATCAACGGCAAACGGTTCGGTGACTTACTATTGACCCTCTACAAGATAGCAAAAGGAGAATCCGGTCCGCCGACTTTCATTTTTTGGCCGGAAAATCGGCTGTACCTCCGAAACTAATGCGAATTTTGACCAACGGCAAACCGTTCGGTGACTTACTATTGACCCTCTACAAGGTAGCAAAAGGAGAATCCGATCCGCCGACTTTCATTTTTTGGCCGGAAAAAACGGCAAGGGGTTAGCCTTACCATTTTCTCGATTTTAGAAAATCGGCTGTAACTCCGAAACTAATGCGAATTTTGACCAACGGCAAACGGTTCGGTGACTTACTATTGACCCTCTACAAGATAGCAAAAGGAGAATCCGGTCCGCCGACTTTCATTTTTTGGCCGGAAAAAACGGCAAGGCTAACCCCTTACCATTTTCTCGATTTTAGAAAATCGGCTGTAACTCCGAAACTAATGCGAATTTTGACCAACGGCAAACGGTTCGGTGACTTACTATTGACCCTCTACAAGATAGCAAAAGGAGAATCCGGTCCGCCGACTTTCATTTTTTGGCCGGAAAAAACGGCAAGGCTAACCCCTTACCATTTTCTCGATTTTAGAAAATCGGCTGTAACTCCGAAACTAATGCGAATTTTGATCAACGGCAAACGGTTCGGTGACTTACTTTTGACCCTCTACAAGATAGCAAAAGGAGAATCCGATCCGCCGACTTTCATTTTTTGGCCGGAAAAAACGGCAAGGGGTTAGCCTTACCATTTTCTCGATTTTAGAAAATCGGCTGTAACTCCGAAACTAATGCGAATTTTGACCAACGGCAAACCGTTCGGTGACTTACTATTGACCCTCTACAAGATAGCAAAAGGAGAATCCGGTCCGCCGACTTTCATTTTTTGGCCGGAAAATCGGCTGTACCTCCGAAACTAATGCGAATTTTGACCAACGGCAAACCGTTCGGTGACTTACTATTGACCCTCTACAAGATAGCAAAAGGAGAATCCGATCCGCCGACTTTCATTTTTTGGCCGGAAAAAACGGCAAGGGGTTAGCCTTACCATTTTCTCGATTTTAGAAAATCGGCTGTAACTCCGAAACTAATGCGAATTTTGATCAACGGCAAACGGTTCGGTGACTTACTTTTGACCCTCTACAAGATAGCAAAAGGAGAATCCGGTCCGCCGACTTTCATTTTTTGGCCGGAAAATCGGCTGTACCTCCGAAACTAATGCGAATTTTGACCAACGGCAAACGGTTCGGTGACTTACTATTGACCCTCTACAAGATAGCAAAAGGAGAATCCGATCCGCCGACTTTCATTTTTTGGCCGGAAAAAACGGCAAGGCTAACCCCTTACCATTTTCTCGATTTTAGAAAATCGGCTGTACCTCCGAAACTAATGCGAATTTTGACCAACGGCAAACCGTTCGGTGACTTACTATTGACCCTCTACAAGATAGCAAAAGGAGAATCCGATCCGCCGACTTTCATTTTTTGGCCGGAAAAAACGGCAAGGGGTTAGCCTTACCATTTTCTCGATTTTAGAAAATCGGCTGTAACTCCGAAACTAATGTGAATTTTGATCAACGGCAAACGGTTCGGTGACTTACTTTTGACCCTCTACAAGATAGCAAAACGAGAATCCGGTCCGCCGACTTTCATATTTTGGCCGGAAAAAACGGCAAGGCTAACCCCTTACCATTTTCTCGATTTTAGAAAATCGGCTGTAACTCCGAAACTAATGCGAATTTTGACCAACGGCAAACGGTTCGGTGACTTACTATTGACCCTCTACAAGGTAGCAAAAGGAGAATCCGATCCGCCGACTTTCATTTTTTGGCCGGAAAAAACGGCAAGGGGTTAGGTCTTACCATTTTCTCGATTTTAGAAAATCGGCTGTACCTCCGAAACTAATGCGAATTTTGACCAACGGCAAACCGTTCGGTGACTTACTATTGACCCTCTACAAGATAGCAAAAGGAGAATCCGATCCGCCGACTTTCATTTTTTGGCCGGAAAAAACGGCAAGGGGTTAGCCTTACCATTTTCTCGATTTTAGAAAATCGGCTGTAACTCCGAAACTAATGCGAATTTTGATCAACGGCAAACGGTTCGGTGACTTACTTTTGACCCTCTACAAGATAGCAAAAGGAGAATCCGGTCCGCCGACTTTCATTTTTTGGCCGGAAAATCGGCTGTACCTCCGAAACTAATGCGAATTTTGACCAACGGCAAACGGTTCGGTGACTTACTATTGACCCTCTACAAGATAGCAAAAGGAGAATCCGGTCCGCCGACTTTCATTTTTTGGCCGGAAAATCGGCTGTACCTCCGAAACTAATGCGAATTTTGACCAACGGCAAACCGTTCGGTGACTTACTATTGACCCTCTACAAGATAGCAAAAGGAGAATCCGATCCGCCGACTTTCATTTTTTGGCCGGAAAAAACGGCAAGGGGTTAGCCTTACCATTTTCTCGATTTTAGAAAATCGGCTGTAACTCCGAAACTAATGCGAATTTTGACCAACGGCAAACGGTTCGGTGACTTACTATTGACCCTCTACAAGATAGCAAAAGGAGAATCCGGTCCGCCGACTTTCATTTTTTGGCCGGAAAAAACGGCAAGGCTAACCCCTTACCATTTTCTCGATTTTAGAAAATCGGCTGTAACTCCGAAACTAATGCGAATTTTGACCAACGGCAAACGGTTCGGTGACTTACTATTGACCCTCTACAAGATAGCAAAAGGAGAATCCGGTCCGCCGACTTTCATTTTTTGGCCGGAAAAAACGGCAAGGCTAACCCCTTACCATTTTCTCGATTTTAGAAAATCGGCTGTAACTCCGAAACTAATGCGAATTTTGACCAACGGCAAACGGTTCGGTGACTTACTATTGACCCTCTACAAGATAGCAAAAGGAGAATCCGGTCCGCCGACTTTCATTTCTTGGCCGGAAAAAACGGCAAGGCTAACCCCTTACCATTTTCTCGATTTTAGAAAATCGGCTGTACCTCCGAAACTAATGCGAATTTTGACCAACGGCAAACCGTTCGGTGACTTACTATTGACCCTCTACAAGATAGCAAAAGGAGAATCCGGTCCGCCGACTTTCATTTTTTGGCCGGAAAATCGGCTGTACCTCCGAAACTAATGCGAATTTTGACCAACGGCAAACCGTTCGGTGACTTACTATTGACCCTCTACAAGATAGCAAAAGGAGAATCCGATCCGCCGACTTTCATTTTTTGGCCGGAAAAAACGGCAAGGGGTTAGCCTTACCATTTTCTCGATTTTAGAAAATCGGCTGTAACTCCGAAACTAATGCGAATTTTGATCAACGGCAAACGGTTCGGTGACTTACTTTTGACCCTCTACAAGATAGCAAAACGAGAATCCGGTCCGCCGACTTTCATATTTTGGCCGGAAAAAACGGCAAGGCTAACCCCTTACCATTTTCTCGATTTTAGAAAATCGGCTGTAACTCCGAAACTAATGCGAATTTTGACCAACGGCAAACGGTTCGGTGACTTACTATTGACCCTCTACAAGGTAGCAAAAGGAGAATCCGATCCGCCGACTTTCATTTTTTGGCCGGAAAAAACGGCAAGGCTAACCCCTTACCATTTTCTCGATTTTAGAAAATCGGCTGTACCTCCGAAACTAATGCGAATTTTGACCAACGGCAAACCGTTCGGTGACTTACTATTGACCCTCTACAAGATAGCAAAAGGAGAATCCGATCCGCCGACTTTCATTTTTTGGCCGGAAAAAACGGCAAGGGGTTAGCCTTACCATTTTCTCGATTTTAGAAAATCGGCTGTAACTCCGAAACTAATGCGAATTTTGATCAACGGCAAACGGTTCGGTGACTTACTTTTGACCCTCTACAAGATAGCAAAACGAGAATCCGGTCCGCCGACTTTCATATTTTGGCCGGAAAAAACGGCAAGGCTAACCCCTTACCATTTTCTCGATTTTAGAAAATCGGCTGTAACTCCGAAACTAATGCGAATTTTGACCAACGGCAAACGGTTCGGTGACTTACTATTGACCCTCTACAAGATAGCAAAAGGAGAATCCGATCCGCCGACTTTCATTTTTTGGCCGGAAAAAACGGCAAGGCTAACCCCTTACCATTTTCTCGATTTTAGAAAATCGGCTGTACCTCCGAAACTAATGCGAATTTTGACCAACGGCAAACCGTTCGGTGACTTACTATTGACCCTCTACAAGATAGCAAAAGGAGAATCCGATCCGCCGACTTTCATTTTTTGGCCGGAAAAAACGGCAAGGCTAACCCCTTACCATTTTCTCGATTTTAGAAAATCGGCTGTAACTCCGAAACTAATGCGAATTTTGATCAACGGCAAACGGTTCGGTGACTTACTTTTGACCCTCTACAAGATAGCAAAACGAGAATCCGGTCCGCCGACTTTCATATTTTGGCCGGAAAAAACGGCAAGGCTAACCCCTTACCATTTTCTCGATTTTAGAAAATCGGCTGTAACTCCGAAACTAATGCGAATTTTGACCAACGGCAAACGGTTCGGTGACTTACTATTGACCCTCTACAAGATAGCAAAAGGAGAATCCGGTCCGCCGACTTTCATTTTTTGGCCGGAAAAAACGGCAAGGCTAACCCCTTACCATTTTCTCGATTTTAGAAAATCGGCTGTACCTCCGAAACTAATGCGAATTTTGACCAACGGCAAACGGTTCGGTGACTTACTATTGACCCTCTACAAGATAGCAAAAGGAGAATCCGGTCCGCCGACTTTCATTTTTTGGCCGGAAAAAACGGCAAGGCTAACCCCTTACCATTTTCTCGATTTTAGAAAATCGGCTGTAACTCCGAAACTAATGCGAATTTTGACCAACGGCAAACGGTTCGGTGACTTACTATTGACCCTCTACAAGATAGCAAAAGGAGAATCCGGTCCGCCGACTTTCATTTTTTGGCCGGAAAAAACGGCAAGGCTAACGACACGAACCTTTTTCAAAGTCAAAATCAGATGAGGGTTCGTGTCCGGGCTAAATGAATGTCATTTAGCTCAGACACGAACCTTTTTCAAGTAAAATGTCGATATGGGTTCGTGTCCGTACTAAATCGTATTCAGTCGCTTTTCAGAACTTTTGTGGGTCAATTTTCAGGATGTAAAGGGAATTTGGGGCAGGTTGAAGTAAAGAACACGTATTTAAAGTTCTACCTTATATTGTAAAACCCTTTTGAGAGTACAGAGTGCATAATTACAGTACATAAACTATTATTCTAATTCACGATGTATAATGTTTCTTACAACTAACTAAAGCTAAACGCAGATAAAACTATTTTACAATACTCTTAAATAATCTATATAATTAAGATAAGCTCTAATTAACACTCATATCTAAACATAGTATAAACAGTACACTGATTCTTCGTCGTACTTTACTATACACTGCACGTGAGAAATACTCGCAATAGAGGCAAAGGTAGAGGAAGCCAAATCGGTACGTAATACTGCCATAGTATTAATCCAGTGCTAGCAAACGTTCGACTGCAATAAGAGCGGCCTCAACTCGACTACTGAAACAGAAATAGTTGCAACAGGTGAGACAGCGGAATTTATAACTTCAGTTTGCTTCAAACTATACATTCCGAAATTCAATAAGATATCGTTCGAAAGTAATACGTATTACAACGCGATTCAAAATTCAATCTGAACTGCTCTCACCGTCGGAAAATTCCGATGTTGCCGAAAGCTAAAGACGGTCAAAAGATTGAAGGGGGTCAGCGGTTAACATCGTCGGACGATTTATGCGGCATTTACAGGGTGGTACGCAAGTCGGTCGCTCGTTCTGCTTTAGGTCCGGCGTTATCGGCTCGTAAGGCTTCATGGTAGACCCGGTCCATCGACCAAAGAAAGCCTCTTGAACCCTTCGCAAGACTCCGCGCACTTTACGATCGCGTGTCCGCAAGCCACGGGACTCTTCTGCCATCGGTTTTCTTCGGCCAAGAGTGCAAACGGCGAGAAGAAGCCGAAGAAAGTGGAAGCTACGGGCCTGGGATATTCAAAGTAACGCGAATTGCAAATTGCGGGGAGGGAGGGTGATAAGGGGTGTAAATGTTCGCGGGAGAAGAGAATGGGAAAAAGTTGAGGTCGAGCTGATGAGGCTTAATGAAATTAAAATGGCTCGGATGATAGGAGAATGTCGGCGTGGGATTAAGGGATTGTTATGTAATGGGGAAGTATGGTAAGTATGGTAAGTGTGAGAAGTGCGGATGACTCGGTGACGGAGAACGGAGTCTGCGACGGTGGGGGATGAAAGTTTAAGCTGAAAGTTGAGGGTAATGTTAACGTGCCAGGAAGGGAATGGGTATGTGAGAATATTAAGTTAGGTGCTATAGCGGATGTATTCGAAATAAGTATTGAACTGCACTTAATATATGGCACGAAAAGAAAGAGTCGTGTCAAATTTTATTGAATAATTAAGGAAAATATTGGTAACGCCGAAGAGCAGGAGAGGGTGATAAATGAGGTGAGAGTAGGAGAAGGTGATAGAGAAGAGAAAGAATGATAAAGAACAAGAAGGAGGAGAGTGGTAGAAGTAGATATGGCCAATTGAAGACATGAAAGCTTATCCGGCAAAATATCAAAGTCGATTTTTTCAAAAAAAAAGCCTCAAATGAAAAAATTGTATTCTATACTTTCGACCCGTCATTTGACGTAGAATTACCCTCTTTTGCAGTTGTACCATCCAAACACTACCGAACACCCTGCAATAATTTATTAAAAAAGAATTATAACACTGTATAAAATAATTACGCAGAATACAGATAAGATTAAGTTTCGCTATCCAGATTAAAAATTCCGTAGCAAATATCATACTAATCATTCTCTACCTAAATAATTTAAAGTCAGTTAATTATCTAAACCGTAACAGCAATAAATCTACATCCAATAATCCAATTTCTCATTACTATCCGAAGGATAAATCGAAATTTTATGTAATCTAAAATATGCCAGCAATAAATCTGCATCCAATAATCCAATCTCCCATTACTATCCGAGGATAATCATCTAAGTTTTATTTAATCTAAAACAAAGCAATAAATCTACATCCAATAATCCAATCTCTCATTACTATCCGAAGGACAAACTCAAGCTTCTCGTCTCAAAAAAATAATCATCCTCACCCATCAGTCCATCTCGTCCAACTTAATCCAAATTAGTCAAACTTCGTCCTCGCCATCCCGAGCGACCCTAGCCTATCCACCCCACCAGATCCATATCAGGAACTCGTACATCAGCCTCCCTTATCCCACTCGCTTCCGCCGCGAATTAGACCTAGAATCGACGCCTGGCCAGATCTAATTTTTGCCGTCCGGTTCCTTTAGCCGGCTTTTGCCAGTCTCAGTGATCGTCGAGGATGTCGTAGACTGGATCCGAGCCGGACAAAATCCTTGCTGGGTTAGGATCTTCTGCGGGCAGTTTCGTTTCGTGGACCGACTTTATGGTCCTGCGCGACGAGGTCGAGGACTCCTTCCGTGTCCTTAACGTTTCCCGCCCTGCTAGGGAGACCGTGCCGGAATTTGCGCGAGAAAATTGAGACGGAACTTAAAAGATTCAGAGGTCGTCGCTCCGCTTCCGGACGCCTGTCTTTCCCTGGAATTTGAGGAGGAAGTGAATTGGGGAGGGTGGCTGAATTAATTCGGGAAAGTTTTCGGAGCTGATGGCAATTCAATTTCGCTTCAAAAGTTGCCAACTTTCGGATCGTATTTGTTTAGCTAGTAAATTGGATGAGACGTGTTTAAGGAAATCAGATTGAAATTTTAAGTAATATTGTATTTTTGGGTCATTTTTTGGGTGTTGGGCGAAGTTAATGTTTGTTTATTAAACTTATTAAATTTCTCATCGTATTTATTAAGCTATTAACCCATTAACTGCCATATTTTTTTTAATCTTTGACTGGATAAGTTATATATATGCACAAAAGGTTGTGTAACAGTATAATTATATAAATTCCAAAATCCTCAAATAGGGATCGTGGCAGCTAACGGGTTAAATAGGATGAGACGTTCTTTCATAAAAATGAGATTGAAAGGGGGTGAGATCCAATTCAAAGGGGTCAATTCAATTAAATCTATGACTTTTCGAAAATTGCTTTTATACAGTGGCGAGGTGATATTGATTCAAGACTTGTTGAAATCCGAATGAATTTCCTTATTCTACTAAAATAAACGAGATGAGAAGGAAGACATTACTGAAATGAACGAGAGCAAAATTTGAGACGTAGATGTTCTTTCAGAAATCTAATTGAATACGGCGACATTCTGCGAATCGATGAAAATTAGCGGTTGTTCGGAAACTCGGCAAGTTCCGGATGGTTTTCCTTACTCACCAATTAAGTCGGATAAGAACGAGGATGCTGCTCGAGAGGATGAGACTTTTGAGACAAAAGTTCCTTCCTCGAGTGCTTAATTGGATCAGTCTGCTGTTTCTGCTTGAGTCATTGACCCCATTACCAATTGAATTGAACGAGAATGTACAAGTTTACTATGAAGACCATACTAAAATTCAAGCCGGATAAAGTTTCTTTCAAACTTCATTAGAAATAAACAGCAACAAATTTTCAATTCTACCAATTACCGCCTACCGTGTCATATATGGTACACAAATCATACATATAAAAAAAATAGCTTCTTTGATAATTATTTGGAGACATACGATAAGGAAATACAAATGTAAATATTTTTCCAAGTAAAAGAATAATCCAGGCGTTAACGGATTAATAAAAATATCACAATTTGTCGATTCTGGATTACTGAACAACGGAACGGAATAAGCGAATTGAAGAACAAAGCGAAATATGAAAAAGGGAATGAATTAAGTCGAACATATTGATATTAGACTGGAAATGGATGTTTGTATTTGCGCAGCGAGTGTCGTAGGTTGAAGTCCAGAAGATGGCACGATATTGCTTGCACGGAAGAGACTGGAGAGGATGCAATAAAAGTGTTCTTTCTTCTCTGTTCCAGTGACGGCTCACAAGTACTGCGAATTGAATGGCTCATGGTTTCGTCATCCGGAATCTCATCAAGTATGGAGCAATTACACGACCTGCATCAACCTTGCCGATCTCAGCGTACGTAAACAATATATATCGTTTTAATTGTGCAATGGAAATGCAACTGTAATAAGTAAAATACGAGAAACAAACTATTCCTCCAAAGAGTAAGCCATCACAACCAAAATGTTGATACTCAAATATATTTATGAAAGATCCTTCAAACTTTCACTATACTACTTCTGCATACAACGAAAGAATATAGGTAATTCTAAATCAAATGATCGATTATCACATTAAAGTTATAAGTATTACTGAGAAAGGGGTCTCAAAAAAAAAACAATGTAGAAAATAAAATCTTTGTCACTGAAACGTATAACGTTCCTATACAAAACTAGTCCAAATTACAATGTAATTGTGGATGTGCTTTAAACCTGGTCGTAAAACAGAAGCGAATTAACACGATAGGAAAGAAAAGGGTCAACATTAGATCGAAAATTCTGCAGGTTGTAAAAATGTTTTGAGTCCCAGTCACGTTTCGTCCTTTTGACTCGGATCGTTAACTCAGCAGACGTTCAAGGGCAAGGAAATGAGTAATAATTGGAGTCGCTTTAACGGCGTTTAAATTTTGAACTCTGTCGTTTCGGGCGGGGGCGAAAAAAGGGTTTAAGGTGGGTTGGATTAAAGTGACGATGGCCGAAAGCGAACGAGCCTATCCTCTTCAAGGTACGACCTAAAGAGATGTAACGAAGGATACCTCACGACAAAAAACCTTCTGAGATAATATAAATAAAGTTAGCCATCTCGGCTAACCCCTATGCAACCTTCTTTCAGTTTCAACCTAGTTTGCTCATCTTTTTTAACTTAAAGTGCAGCGCGGAAAATGTTATTATCATTGCTAAGCTTCGAGAAGGTTATAAATAAAGTATAGGATGAATCTTGGTTCGTTTCCACGTAATGTTACTTAACTTTCAGTCTGATGCATTGAACATTTTCTTAAAGTTGGAAGTTCGTTATCTCCCTGACCTTTGAGAATGCTAAAGATAAATTGCTGGATAATGATAGTTTAATTACTGTGCAGCATTCTTTGACTTTCGTCAGCGAGCATGAATCATCTTTGGCGCATTATGGCTGCGACCGTTGAACGATTTCATTCAAATTGCCAAGCTTGAGAATGGATACGGATAAAGTTCGCGATAACAGTATTTAATCGATGCAACATTCCGCGACTTTTGACCCAGTTTAGGTGCAATTTTTGGCCGATTCTCGCACGGAAAACGGTAAGATTGCATTTCCGTTGGCCGGAGGCCAGGAGGGTTGTAGATAAAATCTGCGATTCGGTACTTAGTCACTGTTCAACATTCGCGGGCCATCGATATAGTTCATGCGACACTTCTGAGTCACTCTGCCGTTATACAGAGAACCGTACAATTCCATTACTCCTAGAAAGCTTACAGAATATCAAATACGGAACAGTGTGCGGTGCCAGATTTAATCCGTGTTACATTTCTTGGCTTTCGATCCGCGTCGTTATTATATTTCATTCTCACGCCTGCGGCAAAGATATATTTCACAAAAGTGTCACGTAACTCACAATACGCCGCGTGCCAATAATTGTGAACGTAACCTACATCTAAATTATTCGAATCCTCTGTTTCATCGGAGTACATAAATAATTGTTCCAGGGGGGGGGGGGGGGGAGGTCGAAGAGAAAGTGAAGAATGACATGAAATAGCAAATATAGCGGATAGAGAGAACAGTAGTATTAAGAGTACAGGATAAGGATGCGGGATATAGGTTAAGATAGGTTAAGGTAGAGACAAGGCAGATGACAAGGTAGATGTAAGAAAAGGCGTGCGATGTAAGAAGAAGGAGGGAGGAGAAGACTGTAACCCAACAGGGAACAATAAAAAAATCTTACAAATAATCGTTCCATATTTCTCAGATTCTTGTCTTGCTGCCGCGTAACAATTATTGATTCTCAATCTAATAATGGAGTCGGCGGGTTTGCTCGGTGGAAACACGCATTGGATCGCATTAGATCGCATCGAGTTAGGAAGATAGACGTGTAACGCCACCGCAAGGCTCGATTCTCAATCCGCTAATGCAGTCGCAGGCAATTGCGAGTCATTCTGTCGTATCAGAAATGGGAACGTTTCAATTACGATGGCAGCTCGAACGCTTTCGACATCGAGAGTCCCTTATCAATGACGATTCGCACGCAATACTCGCATTTCCTCGGCGGTAATTAGCCACCTGCGAGGCGAGTAAAATGAGCATTGATGATTAAGCGACGTTAATGTAACCGCGCGTGAAAGTTTCGTGCGCGTAACGCCTTACGAGGACATTTTGAATTTCGAACGTCGAACGTTGTTTTCAGTTTGTGCCGTTTAGGACGGACGAATCGTTTTATTAATGACGCCATTTACTGAGAGATAACCGGTCTTATTATCTCGACGCTCAATTGTCTCGGTCATTTTGATGAAAAATAGGAGAGAAAGAGTGAGAGAGAGAGAGAGAATGAAAGGCAAAAGATATTAAGAGAATGACAAAGAGAGAGAGAGAGACAGAGAGAATCGAGAGCAAAATATATTAAGAGAATGAAAGGAACAGAGAGAGGATGAAATTGAATGAGAGAGTCACAGAGAGAAATACAGAAGAATGATTTGACTAACGAGACTGCTCCAAACAATAATTGGCCAAACTTTCCTGCCGGGAATGGGATTTTGTAACAAGCGAGGCGCTTTGATTAAGTTTTCGTTGCATTTAAAGACGTATCAAAGTCGAGAGGGAAGTCAAACGTCTTAACTTCACAGCCGGCTGCGATGCAATTCGCAAGTATTCCGACCGAATTTTCAGGCTGGCGAGCGCTGCCGTGGGCGGGAATGCGAAATAAATTTGAATGGGGAGAGAATTTGGCGGGGTCGGAGTTTATTCGGTGAGAGCGCGCGAACGCTTTTTCGGCCGCATGTAATGAGATAATTAACGATCGACGATTCCGGCTATTAATCCGAGTGAATACCAGGTTCATTTCGGGGTTCCAATCGTCGGTTTAACGCTGATTTACTTGGCCAGCCACTTGTTACACACGCGGATTTGTATGCTTGGTAAATGTGAGACGTATGTAACGTGACACTTTGTTCGTAGGTAGAGTCAGTTTGTGTCGTAAAGTACATACATTTAACAGGAATACCAATGCCGAATAAGGAACACGATGTGGCTCGATAATGATATGATACATTATAATTCAGTTTTATTACTACGCAAAAATGTGATAAAGGAGAACTTACTGTGAAATTATTATTAAATTATTTGGTAATAAAAATATATAATAATTATATTAAATCCTATAATTATCAAAAAATTGTAGAATAATTGCACTATGTTCAATAACAGCATATTAGTCCCTGCTGAGATCTATAACGGTAGTTGAATGGACTCTAAACAACCTAAGAATTTGCAACATTTACCGTATACACACACGTTAACAAGCGATCAATCTCATATAAAAACACAACCCAAGCTCCCGCTTAAATGAATGTATCAGCACCAGAAATTCAAGCAGCTCGATCGACCCCAAAATCTATCGAACCCACCCCATACCAAAAACTCACCACCCAAACAACGGTACGTCCACTCTATTTGTCTGAGCCCGAGTCTCTCGCGTCGCAAAACGTGGCAGCAAATTCTCGACCGCTTATTTCCCGACCGTCGGTCGACACTCGGCACAGCCGACATAGGCATCGCGGGGGAGTGAGGAGGGGAGAGTGGTCGGATGAAATCTGTCGATAATCCCCGAACATTCGCCTATTCGCCCGATTCTTATCCTCTCCGTCCGTTCTCATAACTTTCGGCGCCATTTCGCTCGCGCCAGAAGAAAGTTCAATCTGGGAGCGTGCCTCGAATCGTTCGACGCGCCGATCTTCGCAGTCACCACCCCGGAGCCACCCCCGCGCTAAGGGATGATTGCCTTGCGGTGTTATGCGACGGGTGAGAAACGGGCCGATTTTCGGCGCGATCGATTAAATGGCCGCCAGTGGCGTCGATTGGCCGAGATCAGTTTCGGTAGGAAGGACTACTCGTCCTGGCCGAGGATAAGGGCGTTGACGTTGACAAATTTTACGGGGGCTGCAGGGTCGCAATCGGCGGATTAGAGCCGGCGAGCGCTGGCGATGGGAGCGGTGGGAAAGTAAAATAGATAAATGTAACGAGAGGTTGGGTTGGGTATGCAGAGTGGGAGGCAAAGAATAGAGGAGTGGTGAACGAATTGCGGGAGATTAGGGGGTGGTTTATTCGGGAGCTCGATACAGGTACATCGAATGATTGAACGATGTATTTGGGTGGAAAGTTTGGTTAAATGTCCAAATTAAGTAGAGAAATGTTGGTTGAAATTTGAAATAAGGTGTCATCGAAAGATTACATACAACAGTGCGGATAAATATTATTTACGATAGATAATGGTAAATAATGGAGATGTGGTAGTGAATGAACTGCAGGAGATAAAGGGGATGTTCGTTCAAACGAATAATTAAATAATATGTGGACTGGAAGGTCTGTTTAAACGTGCAAATTAAATACAGAAATGTAAGCAGAAAATTAAAATAAGGTACCATGAAAAAACCGCACGATTGAAGAAGATAAAACCATCTGATATTGAACAAGGAGAAAGTACAAATACCTTATTAAACATACTCTATAATCCCCAAATTCTCAGAGAAAATGATGAAAACGAAGACAAGAATTACATGAAACAATCTCACACTTACAATGTTACAGTCAAAAATATATAAATAAATTCAATATACGCGCGAATTCTATATTAAGTGACAAACATAAGTCCGATACAAGTACTGTCGCACAAATACCAATCGTTTCATAAAAATCTGAAGAGTACAAAATTGTCTCAAGCCAGTCTGTGGTGACATAAAAATTTCATTTCCGAACGACTCTGAGCGAAATTTGACGTTACACAAGACAGAAACGATGACGAAGTTGCCCGTGTCGGAGGATATCCGGCATCGATGTTTCGCTGACGGTGGCCCGATGGCGATAGGACGTCTATGGGGAACCGAGGGGGTAGGTTGATGGGGGGGGTAACAAGTTCGAGACCCGCGATAATCCGGTCTCCTATATGTAAAGAGGACTCCCATGCACGTGCTCCGATGCACTCTCGCTCTCTTAGACGCTCTGCCTCGGGATTGGCTTATTCGCGTGTCGGGAGACATACGTGGACGGCAGCTACAAGGTGCTCAGAAAGTTTCCTACCCCTACATTTTTCGAATTAACTCGACACGGTCAAATTTCTCCGGTTCTCTGTATAAACTTGGACGGTACTTAAAGATTTGTTCAGCTGCAGTTGGCTTGAGATTCTGTCCTCGTAAACTCGTTTACAAGATTTGTTTAATTGTGTAGAGAGGAAACATGCTTTTTGTTACTGCTTTCCTGACAGAGGAGAGAGAGAGAGAGAGAGAGAGAGAAGCAGAGTTAATTAGAGTAACTTTCGACAAACGTTTGCGCTTTTAAAGCGAGAAAACTGACGTACTCCTCTTTGAGCTACGTAACAGTCTGACACGGTTGCAACGTTACCAACGAATAAAAATCATACATGGAAATTGTAAACTGTATTACTTGTAAAAGTAAAGTTTCAAGTCAGCTCCGAACACTCCATACAATTTTTCAAATTTCTATCTACTCAACCTTTGACTTACAGCCTGATTCTACTTCAAACTTCACTCAACCCCCACTCATTACCGTAACAGATAATCCCCAATCATCCACCCCCTCTTCGCTCCAGCCACCTCCGAAAAACTTGGCTGCATGCTGGAAGTCCACCCTGTACACCTCGCTCATGAATTATTTAACCCGACTACGTGCTCCACTCTTTCACAGGTGCTGCCTGCCAGGTGAGACTTTTTCCTCCGCCGTCGGGCGGTGGAAAAAGGCTGAGAGGGAAACACTGTCCCGCGGAATACTGCTCCGCGGGAGTAGAACGTTGAGAATGTTGAGAATGTTGAGAATGTCGAGAACGTCGAGAATCTCGAGGAGCCTCGAGTGTCTGGAGAGTCGGATCCGCGTGTCATCCGAAATAATCCGGCTTCTATTCCGCGACGTGAGCCTCGACCGTCTGTTCGCCCTCTCTGTTCGCCCTCTCTGTTCGGATATCAAGGACCAAGGGGTGCGGGAGGGGGTGGGATGCTAAAATTGTAGACGTTTCTTGTTAACGGAAGCGGATGGGTATCACGATCTTGTCAGGCGGACAAGGACGTCTTTTTGCGGCTCGACGTTCGTTGGACTCGGATTAATTGCGGGGGGTGATAAGGGAGGGTTGAGGGATGAATTGGGGTAATCAGGAAAATTCCCGGACGCGCATGGCGGAGCTAAGAAATTCGTAAGCGCTGAGGGTTGAGAGGCTTGAGAGCGACGCTGACGTTCCAGGATGTAATTGGGAGTGCAGGGAACTGAGGTGAGAAGTGAACGGTGTCGGGGTAGTTATACAAATTTTGTATCTGTGCCACGGAACGTTGGGACTTGTAGTCGAGTTTCTGAGAATGAGCGGCAGATTCAACTTGTGACGGTTACATGGAATTTAGATGAAGAATGGAAAGTGCTGCAAGAATTAATGTACGCTTTAACAAACCGCTGACGTCATGGATTTTAAAATAATTTCCAATTAATACAAGTGACAAAATTACAATATTCATGCCAAAATACATTCCGGAAGTAACGTTGAGACTTGTACTTGAGTTTCTGAGAATGAGCGTCAGATTCAAATTGTGACGGATACAAAGAAATTAAATGAGTAGAAAAAATAGCAAGAATTAATGAATGCTTTGACAAACCGCTAACGTCACGGAATATAAAATAATTTCCAATTAATACAAGTGACAAAATTACAATATTCATACTAAAGCACATTCCGGAAGTAACGTTGAGACTTGTACTTGAGTTTCCGAGAATGAGCGTCAGATTCAAATTGTGACAGTTACAGAGAAGTTAGATTAACAGTAAAAAAATATCGCAAGAATTAATGTACGCTTAACAAATCCCTGAACTGGCATCACGGAATTTAAAATAATTTCCGACTAATACAAGTAACAAATTTACAATATTCATACCAAAGTACATTCCATACAAACGCTCGAGATAATTCGAAAGTAATGAACGCGACATTCGAATCGCAATACTTAAAGCCGGAACACAATGGAAGCGCCTCGAAAGGTGGATTCCGCCCAATAATCGGACGAGTCCTCATCAAAGCGCGATATGAAAACTCGCGCATGTCATTACCGAAGCTTTTTGCCGTCAAATTGAGAATATCGATCACCCCTGTCCGCCGCTCGCCGAGCTTAATTAATAATTAGAGCGGTCGGTTCGAAATTCAAATACAGTCGGCCGTTGCCGCTAAATTTATTGACACTGGCAGCTCACGCAGGACATTGATCCGCGAAATTATCGTTCGACACACGCCGACCAATCAATTACAGTCCTTATCGCACAACGAGAATGTTTTCGTCCAGACAAAGATGCGACTGTTCCCTTTTTTTTTTTCTACGGACAGCAGGACGAAAATTCTCGTCAACTCTGCGACCGTGCAAATTACTTTTTGCCGGTGCGCAAACTTTTATTTTTTCCACCTAAAGCGCAATGCGAGTTCGTTCTTTACCTTGCAAATATTTCGTGCGCGCAACCTTGTTTCCTTTGCCGGCAAACTGTTGCACCCGGTAGAAATCCCGATCCGGCACATTCTGACCGCCTACGTGTGCGGAGCGTTCCGCAATTTAAATATCGCATCCCGGCCAATGTTACCTCCGAACCTGCGAACTGAGTTCCTTAGGGAATGCGCATCGGGGGCAATTTGTTTGCTTGGCCCGGAACTGTTTTGCTTGGCCTGCCGGAACGGAAAATGTCCCTTCGCCGCGGGTGGTCAAAACGAACGGAAGGAATTAGTAAATTAGGATAGCAACTGAGTGTGCTGTAAATTTCAAAATGTCAGAGTATCAGGAATATTATTCGGATGTGATCACGATTGATGTACTTTAATGTAAACTATGATTATACGAAGTCAATAGACAAGGATGTATTAATAGACCGTTTCTTTTGAAAGTGTAGTAAGTCTATGTAAACAAGAAATGGGATATAATTTGTGATTAATTTTATGTAATTTTTTTATATATATTAAATTGGAAGAAAGTATTTTCGGTTTTCAAACCTAGATAGCGTTGTAATTATTTTAAAGAACTTCTGTCAGTGTTGAGACCTTTTCCATTCGGCACGTCATATTGGTCAATTTAAGCTAGGGTACAAAGTGAAAATGTAACATCGATTAAAGTCTATTCTTTCCATAAAAATATGAGTTTTATTACATACTACAAAACGGAAACTACATTCTTGCTATCCCAACATATTGTGTCAGTTAAATAATATTGTCTTACACCACTTTCAGAATAAATGGTTCAGTATGACAGTAATAATGATACTTGTAGAACACAGAATTAGACTGTATATCCTTTACAACAGAGTAATAAAAGTTAATGTTAAGCTTACAACTGACTGGCATGCTTTAAGCACTCGCGCAAACCGTATTTAGCCAGCGCAGACGAGTCGTCCCACTTTAACTAAGAGAATCGCTCCCGGGTTCCTGCTGGAACCACGAAAGTTAATTAAGGCAGGCAATCGAGGGATTTATCGCGTTCGTACAAGCAACTTTTTTCCATCCCTCCCCCTCCTTCAACCTTCCACCTCGTCTTCCAATTCCCTTGTCAGAGTCGACACCCTCTATAAGGTCCACCCCCATACATGAAAAATGCAATGCGTCTCTGATGTGAAGTCTATATGTGTGAGAGGTCAAAAATTTTGCGTTAGGCATACTAACGAAATAAATCGAGAGGTCTCGAGTAGTTGAGACCTTGAAGGTGCGTGAAGGTACGTGAAGGTACCTTTGCCCTTAACACGTACCGGGTCACTTCCGGTCTCCGAGAAGAATTTTTTTAAGAAACTGCGCCGTAAAAGTAGATCGAATGAAAGTGGGAGGTCGGTTGCATTTCCATGCATTTCCATGCAGGTTTCTGCAGTTTCCCGAAGAGTTGGGTGGTTTCTACTTGAATTCCGCGAAACTTGAATATTTTGCAGTGGCAGCAGAGGATCAACGGAATCTACGAAGTGGGATACGCGATTTCGTTGGTGGCCCTCGTGATGTCACTTGGCATACTCTTCTACTTCCGGTAAGTGGCGCCCGGAATGTTCGGCTGGGCTCGGGTTTGTTTGCCGAAATCGAGCGCGATCCGAAGTTTCCGGGAATTTGGTGCCGGAATGATGCGACGACGGGAGACAATTGGAAGGTCTCGTGAAATTGACGGGAAAACTCGAAGGGATGCAAAATGTTCGGAAGTATGAGATCTTGAATTCGCCGAGGTGGCGAAAATCGATGGAAAATGCTGCGACGAATCCGGAGGAAATCTGCGATTTCCATGCCGGTCGCTAAAGGAAATAGCTTGGAACATTCGGTTTTATAAGACAAAGTTTGTTTTCTCAAATCGTGTCTCTTACCAATTATTTGCCATTGTGATCTACTCAAACAAATTGAAAATGTTCATTCTATAAAAGCAGAAGCACTGTGAAGAATTGAGTATAATATTTCATTTATTTTGGAATTTTATATTAGTACATCTTTTTACTAGTCCTATATTATTTCTATATTATTAGTCCTATATATTTTATAAATAGGTAAAGATAGATAAAGATCTCTCTAATAACGATTTCTAATATTGCACACTGAGAGAAATGGAAAATTTCGATTCCAACTAACATCTCCGAAATCCGAATAAAATCTGCGGTTACAAGTCCAATTACCAAAGCACTCTGGTTTCGAAAACTTCGAAATTCAACCGTAAAATATCACATTACCGCATCCTGTCGATACTAAAATTTTCATCGCGGCACACCGCAAAGAATTAATGACGCTGCCCACATTCATATTTCCGAGAAATCCGGACGAACCCGAAACAATTAAAAAGATCAAACTTCCGAACGCAACGTTCCTGCGACATAAAAATTCCTACATTTCCCCCTCTCTTAACCCCTTAACGTTCGGTCTCTTTGAAATAGTAACGCGTTATAGCTTCAATCCTATGTAAATCATAAGTGTCAATAAAACAATGTTTTTTCTTATCTTCCACATAGCGATTTTCAATTCTCGATTATATTCGAGTGTGAAAAATTTTAGCTCGAATAAACTCGAGCGTGCACATTAAGGTGTTGATACTTCCGTCGTTGGACAGAAAAGAATCTAACGTTTCACCAAAAAATTTTAGTTCGCTCCGCTGCGCCAGGATAACGTTGCACATGAATCTCTTCGCCTCCTTCGCCGTGAACAACGCGTTGTGGCTGATCTGGTACAGATTCGTCGTGGCCAATACCGAGCTGTTGCTGAACAACGGGGCAAGTACTCTAACCGGATTTAGAAAGCTCGCCCGAAACGCTCCAGGACGAGTGACCTACAGCCATGAGAATAAAGAAATAAATTCGAGCGGCTTCGGCTTACTTTTGGCTTCCGAAGGAAGTCTGGCCAACTTTCAGACCGGGTGACAAAATTGTTTCTCTGCAGGTTATGTGCCGTCTGGTACACGTTCTGTTGCACTACTTCCTGCTGACGAACTACGCGTGGATGCTGTGCGAGGGCTTCTACCTTCATACGTTGCTGGTCAGGGCGTTTACCAGCGAGCACAAATTGGTCAATTGGCTGATGGCGCTTGGCTGGCCTGTTCCAGCTTTAGTGGTCACGGTCTACGCATCGTTGAGGGCGGACAGCGATGATCCCATGGACACTGAACAGTGAGTAGGCATGCCAACATTCTTCGACGCTGTAACAGTACGTCGAAATACTGGGCAGTATTTTGAATCGGATCGTAAACGTTGGCTGGGGTGTGACCTTGAGTTATTCGTTGATAATGGATTTGAGTGGTAGAGTTTGAATACGTTAGGTAGTGATAATCGTAATGACATTTTACATGTGGGACTTTTCATGGTCGATCATATTGTGAACGTGAGTTTGTTGTACTTATAAATGGTATTTCTAATGGAATACTGTAAGAACGGATAATAACTATAATTGTATTAGACTTGGAATGGAAATCGGTAACAGAATTTAAGTGAAATAGAAGTCGTAATTACTCTTTGGCATTGCTTGATAATAAAAGAATTGAAAATTGCATTAGATTATAGTGCTAGTTTGACATTTTGCTGCGGTACACACTAAGTTCCGTTACGCTTCGTCGAACTAAACCTACATACCATGAACACAATCGCATCATATACGTACAATATTGCAAAAATTTCCTGCCAAATAACGTCAATCTCATATTCTCAAACAGAGTATTATACATAAAAATAATCTGCTAAATAAAATAATAGCATTAACTCGCCCCAATAATAATGAACTGAATTTCATATCGAATAACGTCAATCTCAAATTTTTAAACAGGATACATAAAAATAATCTTCTAAATAAAATAATAGCATTGACTCGCTCGAACAATAATGAACTGAACGAACATGTCGGTGGCTGACCGTAGAACGAATTCGGAGGTACACTTGTTGCCGGATTCGAAGTTCGTGGCAAGGTCGAAAGTTGATCGCGTGCGTTCAGCGAGTCGGTCGGCACGCAGGAAGGTTTTCGCCATTTCCGGCCGATAAGCGGCGAAATGCGAGCATTAGGCGAAAACCGCCGCGGTCGGAAGCTGTCGAGGAAACTATTGACCAATCGCCCGGCATTAGTCCCCCTCGGGGTGAGATACAGGAAAGGCTGACACTCGATGGTAATTTCTAGCCCTGCCCCGCCGGCTCAAAGGGTGAAAGAGACCGGAATTTTGCTCCGTCGAACAAAAGGGCTTGCGGAAGTTTAAATGGACTTTGATCCTGGAGAACAATGATCCGAAGCGGCTATACACGCTCGGGAGTAGGTATAATAAATCATGGGTAATAGATCATAATCAAATGCCTGGCATAAATGTCGAAAAGTTGAAACGTGCGAAGGGTCCTTTGAGAGCCAAAAACTATCCACGGAATGATTGTAGGATTCATTTTAATTATTTTCGAAATGGGTCTGTCTTGCTTTCAAGTAGAATTTGTTTCTGTTATTAAAAAATGATTAGAATAACAGCAGTCATATTCCAAATTCTAAACTAAACTTTGATTAAAATGTTATTTGGGATAGATAATGTAATTAATCCGTGTTACGCGCGTATTAGTTCCCACTTAGGAGACAATGTATAGCCACGTACAATCTATAATTGATATATTACTAAAACAGAAGTATAATGCCGACCAAGTAGGCGTTACATCTCTTATTAAAAAATGATTCGAAAAACGTACGTGATATCAGCAGTCATTATCACACTCATAAACCAACTTTCAACGAAACAATAGTTTTAATACATAATACAGTGACAACATAATTAAACCGTATTGTACATCAATTGCTAACCTGAAACTATTGAATGGCCACTCAGTATCTATACAGTGCCTATCAGATACATCAATCAAACAAGCGTATGTGTACTTCGCCCACGCAGAATAAGCAAATAAAACATCCCTCTTGACACACAGTGTCAAAATACAGAACAGATACGCAGTAGCGCGAACTCTTCCACCATCGCATGACACGCCATCCGGTATAATTAAACTCCGCTGTGCATACATTGTTCCCTCGCAGCGACGAAATAGAGAATGAACACGCGATATCTGTAATGCCCCTAAAGGGGCGAATACGGGGTGTGGGTCTCGGTAACCAGAGTTATGCCAGTAACACCGCAACGGCCATGGGCACGAAGATCAAAACCGTGGACCGAGCCAGGAATTAGATTATCCCCGGAGCCCTGTCCCTTTCGTCCTGCGAACATCGCGACAGGTAACACCGTCAGCCGTCACGCACAAAGAGACGATACCGTGGTCAACATATTAAAGGTGCTTAATGGAGCCTTCCCACAGGTAAACGCCTGTACAGTACGAGGGTGAGACAGAAATAGAGACAGAGACAGAGACGGAGAGGCAGAAAATAGAAATAGAGATAGACAGACATGCAGATTAATCCCTTAACGTACAGTCTCTTTGAAATAAACCGGTCAAAAAAAATCAATTTTGTTTTTATATAGAACATTGTCTTGTCAAAAAAATAAAAAAATAAAAAATTGATCAAAATTTTTATTTTAATTTTAGCAGCATCGAATGCAATGCCGCTCGAATATACTCGAGCGTGCCCAGTTCGGCCTGTTTGGCGCGTTCGAATATACTCGTGCGTGCACGTTAAGGGGTTAAAAGAGAGATTGCAGAGAGAGAGAGAGAGAGAGAGAGAGAGAGAGAGAGAAACGGAGGGAGAATGAACCCATGCCCAGAAGACTCGTGCCAGAGAATTTTCGGCTAATGGCGGCCGATTGCTCGCGAAAAAATGAGCTCTGAATAATTTATAGCGGGTCAGCTCCGTTTTTTGCTCGTCGCTGAGCTTTTACCGCTTCCGAGGGAAAAGATTTTGGAATTACAATAGGGATCGTGTACTTAGGTGAGAGAGTGAAGAGTGGTTGGCGGATTCTATGGCTTTGGTACGAGGGACTCAGAGATTGGAGCGGTAATGTAATTTAATTGTGCAAGATTTCAACGTGGATGCATATGAAATGTTGACTTTTTTATCAATGATTAAAATTTAGAGACTTGTATAGTAATGTACTGGATTAAACGTAGAAAATAAATCAATTAACGAGGGTGTTAAAATATTTAAATTCCGACACGAATTCAACGTTAACATACGTACGACTTCCAGCGTTAACAATTGAATTAAGAGAGATTCTGGCTGCTGGCGCGCAAAAATGGTCGAGATATTAAAAGGTAATTAAACGCCGCCGAATCATGAGAACCGCGAACCGCTCGACAATTCTCGCATCGCAGCGCTCTGAAGCCCAACCCCCATTGTACCGGAAGTGGGGCTGAAAATCGGACGGAAAACATTTGCGCGCAGCGCTGCATAGAATCCAGCCGAGTTATCCTGCTTAAACGATTACGATAATCGGCGCGCACCGGAAACCGGCACGGGGTTGGTAACTAATAATCGTTAGCGATGCAATGAATACGTAATGCGGAAAGTGGCTGGCTGTGGAGGCAGAATCGGCCGCCAGAAATGCACAAAGGGGCGAGGAGGGGGAAGGCTTGCAAGTGGCACGCGGCTTAATGGAACAACCGTAAGCGAATGTTGAATTCGCGGTTCTCGCTCCCGGCCGCCATTGTGCCAGATCTTGCTGCAAGCTGCGCTCGAACTCTTCCTCCGCTCCCGCTTTCCCACGCTCTTACCTCGCCCGGCAATAAATTTCACTTGCTACGTGTCAATGTGCCAGGAAAATCTTTTCGCTGAACCCGATGTATGATATTGAACGGCAGATTGACTGCATCGAATCGTATTTCGATCTTTCTCCTACTTTCTCACAGTCTGATTTCTACTGCACGTATAAATTGTATAAATCCGCTGATGTTTTAAGTATCGGAATTGTTGAATCTGATCAAGTTTCACTTTGAAGTGATTGAACGGAATCCAACTATTTTGCTCGTTTTTAGCTGTGTTAGATTTTCTTTCATAATGTTAGAAACCTGTGAGGGAACCAGGAAACAAAATAATACTCTCTTTGATTATTTCTTTAAAAGTTGAACGAGTAATGTGTCAATGCAGCGGTGTCGCAAATCCCGCTATCGAACCCGATCTGAATCCGATCGGATTCGGTGTGATTGGCTGAACCGAGTGGGGCGTACGGCCAGGATTATTCGGCGAATTGTACGAATAATCGTTCGTTCACTTGTGCGGAAACTGTAACGTGCAAAGAACCGCGGAAACCGCACTTTTGCCGGCTAATCCGTTTTAAGCTCGCGAGCTGTTTCAATATTCAGAGAGCCAAGAACGTCCCAATTCAGTCGCGAGTGTTTCGCACGCTCACTCATTCCCGCCGAGCATATATCCTATAATCATCTCCCGACCCAGAGCCACCGAAAATAATCTTTGCCATTCCAATGTTATACCTTACTCAATTACATATATCAATTTTAATTCAGTGTAGTCGCTAGAATTACGGACGAGTTGATATTCAGTATCTGTACTTCAATTAAAGCACTACAAATACCAAACGAACGACAATGAACTTGTCTGTACTGTCATAATGTGCTGTCTGGAAAAATAAGAATTTAACGAATGAGTGTTTATTGCAAAAGAATTCAAGTAAGTAATCTAAACAAGCTTGACAAGTCTTAATTTAAGCAACACACCTGAAAATTTCTTCCAAAAAATATATGTAAAATAAAGTTGCAATAATCGGTTATAGACCGTCTCCGGTTTCAAATCCTAATATGCTAAATTATATCATAATTAGCTTCACTCATAGTAAGTCAAAAATCATTGAATTGTAGTAGCTACAAGTATAACACTGACCGAGTTCGCCAAAAATCCAACATTATATATACAAAAAACAGATATAATTACAAAATTGTATTAATTCTTTGTTCGACTATAACAAGCAACCAGCCTAAACAGTTGTGTCAAATTCCTCTCCGCCACTCACAATCCTCACTGCTGTCCAATCCTAAAAGTAGTCTAAGTCAACCGTCCACCCTACATCACATAAGCCTACACCGAGTTTCAACAATCAACTTCCTTATCGCTTGGACTGAATCCGCAGACCGGACGTGATCCAAAGTTCGCACGACTGCACCAACCGGACCAAGTTCCTGACAGACAAGAGTCGTTCAGTACGGTCGATTATTCGGAAGCACTCGGAACGAGTCGGCCCTTTCAAAGGCGAACGACTGGGCAACGCATGAAGGGCCGCAAGCATTACGTTTACGTCGAAGGTTCAATTAAGCGCCCTTAATGCGTCGCCTCGGTCGTCCGCCCTTTGTCGAGTTAAGGGCCCATCGTGTTGCCCGTTTGACAGCGGACTGCCAAGGCACGTCGATCTAATTGCCGGCTCATTCTCGATTTTCATTGTCCACCCTTTACCGCCGCCCGACTCCGCGAACGATCGGCCTCGCTGTTTGCAGGCTGCCTGCCTCTGTCCTGTGCGATAGCCATTTTTTTTCCGGTGGATCAAGGACAGGCCTTTGTGCCTTCGATTATGGAAATTGTTCCGCGGCCCGCTGGCATTTTAGCGTCTTGAGCGGCTCGAGGCAATTTGTTTACATTGGTTCGCACGTTTGTACAGTGGATTGCGGTGGATTCTGGTTGAATGTTTGAGAAAGTTGGATTAATAGTTTACCGTGGTTACGTCAGAGTAGATGAATGAGTTTTTGGAGAGTTTTTATTTGAAAGTGTATCGAATGAGCATTTAAGAAGATATGATTTTTACAATTCTTCGAGATCGACATTTTTAACCTGACAATAAAAATAGAAGCAATTCTGACTTATTCACTGTGAAATGTTATTTTATATGATTCGGTAAGAAATACCGAGGTTACGATATTCATATTTCAACGACTTTTTCAAATTTGACAAAGTCTGAAACTTACAAACGATGTCGTACCACTTGCAAATCCTCAAAATTTTGCGCTCTATTTACTCGACAAAAAGCAATTTCATCGTTGTAGGTCACTTCCCGCCGTGCTGTTCCGAAAAAACGCAGCGGCACAGAAGTGCTCTTTCTCCGAAAAACCATATTTCCCGCAAACATCTTTCGGCCGCCGACTCCCTTTGAACGCCCTGGACCGCGAGCCAATCGCATTACTGCCTCGATGCGTGAAACGGAAGTCTCGGCAATGACAAAAATGCACTTCGCGAGCACCTTGCCAGCCCTGAGATTCTTTTCCAAAAAGGGTGGGTGAAAAGGTCGGCAGGACAGAGAGTGAAGTCGTAGATTTCGTTTCTGTTGGGATTTTTGCCTCAGGACGAATCAAAATTCAAAGTCGTTCATCGAATTTTATCTTTAATTGTTCCTTTTTATACTTTAACAAAGAATTGTACTATCACGTTCTTAATATGTCGGGCTGATCGTTCTACTGAACTTTTGATTTCCTAAGCGATCGTGTTGTGATTGTTCAGCTGTTCCTTCTTTAAATTTAACGCGTAATATATATTTTCTTGAAAGTCGAAAATACTTTCTCGCCGACCGAAAATACTTTCTTGCCAGCCGATAATATAATACATAGAAACATTTCCTTCATAATTAAATTTATCGTATCAACGTAAGTCATACACAATGCAAAAAATCATGAATCATCAATATACTTATCGGCTGTAACGCAGAGTTTCGACAAAATAAAACATGTAACGTAACAATAAGAAAAATCCAATAAAATCAGTGAAGCGTAATAAACAGATTAACCTTTAAGATAAAATTATACCATCAATTATTAATTCGCTTCAACTAGTCTAGCAAACATATTCTCAATAACGAAAATGCACTGCGCGTTCTTCGCTCGCCAGGCCACGAGATCCATTTTGAAAAGAGGCCGGAAGGAAAGATCGTCGGCGAACAAAGCCGAAAGTCGCAGACATCGTGTGAGCTCGGTCTCGCTTCGGCTGAAAAATCAAAGTCCTTAATCAGATTACCCCTCGGCCGTGTCAATGTAGGCCTTAAGCCGATAACGTTCCGCGTTAGTAAGATATTAAACGCGCCTAATGGATCCTCAGAAGGATGCCTGTTGCTTCGGCCTCGGTCGGGTTAACCGTGAACCGGAAGTTGAGGGATGCTTCGGCTGCTCCACGACGCGCGACGCTTCTGGCTCGAACTTATTGCGGTTCCACGTTAATGGCACCCATCCCCCTCTCCCCACCACTAACCAACCACCCAAACTTTAAATCGGGCAAGTTTAGCTCGTTAAAGACATGACGCCACTGGGAAGTATTCCCTTCTATTAGATTTCGAAGGTTAGATTTAATTTCGGATGAAAAGTGTTTGAGGATCCTCAGGACGCTGTAAGGGGGTTGCTCAAATGTTTCGTGTTGAAGTTTATCGGATCGTGGGTGGATTGTGAACGTTGTTTGGGCATTAAATTTTGGAACGTTCGAGTTGCGAAGTGATTAGGGCTGTTCGATATTCCATTAGGCGGCGAGCGTTTGAAATAATGAGGGGTGAATGTTTCCTGACTGTTAGGGGAGGTTTTAGAAAAATTGATACGGTTACGTTCAACGGATGGGTAAGGACGCTGGTTGATTACGGTAAATGGAATACGAGATGACTGTTTGTCCGGTCTCTATGTGTGAATGTACGGCGAGTGAAAGCGGGTACGTTCGTTGAATCGAAACGGGAAAGTGCGCGACGATGGATGCGATCGAATGATTTCCAGGAAAATTCTGCCATTGTTCTACGGTTGAGAGGTTGAAATTTTGAGAGTGTCGTTTATATAAATCTTTGTTCGATACAGAGTTCGTCAAGAGACACTCGAGTCGATTCGGTCGATAAACGTCAGCGCATCCTCGAATCTATAGTAGAAAGAGTCAACCATAAATCGGACATAATATAAGGGATCGCTTACGGAAAATGTTTGAATTTCACGATTGAATATACATCATTATCGCAGAAATCGTGAAGCCGACACTGTACAGACGGATTACAGAAAGTTCGTTAAAATACGGTTGAATATCAATATATAAATCCTCGAATCTATAGTAGAAAGAGTCAACCATAAATCGGACATCATATAAGGGATCGCTTATCGAAAATGTTTGAATTTCACGATTAAATATACACGATTATCGCAGAAATCGTGAAGCCGACACTGTACAGACGAATTACAGAAAGTTCGTTAAAATAAGGTTGAATATCAATATATAAATCCTCGAATCTATAGTAGAAAGAGTCAACCATAAATCGGACATAATATAAGGGATCGCTTACGGAAAATGTTTGATTTTCACGATTGAATATACATCATTATCGCAGAAATCGTGAAGCCGACACTGTACAGACGGATTACAGAAAGTTCGTTAAAATACGGTTGAATATCAATATATAAATCCTCGAATCTATAGTAGAAAGAGTCAACCATAAATCGGACATCATATAAGGGATCGCTTACGGAGAATGTTTGAATTTCACGATTGAATATACATCATTATTGCAGAAATCGTGAAGCCGACACTGTACAGACGAATTACAGAAAATTCGTTAAAATACGGTTGAATATCAGGCTCACAGGACTATCAAATGAATCTACAGTGATATCAGTCAACCGCAAGCCCAACGCGAAATACACACAATTGAAACGAGTACCTTTATTGAATGACAATTAAACTTAGAATTTTGTCGCAAATAAACCCATTCACATCGTGAAATCTGCAAAAGAAACGATCAACATTAAATCAACATCGTACAATCTTTCGATGACGAAAAATGTTTGGTGAGATGCGACTAAATGACAGGCTTACACGATTAATTGACTTTCGCGGCCAAATTAAGCACAGCGATACCGATGGTGGCGTAATTACGCAATCTTTATATTTAGAATTAATCCACCGTAATTTGGCGAGCCGGGGAATTAACAAAACACGGCCGATTGGCAACGATTGTCCTGGGCAAAAAGCGTGCGGCGAGGGTCTGCCGACTGTTTAATCGGTAGCTGCATAATGGATGCGCCTAATGAAGGGATAAACGAGTAATTGCGTGCGCATCCTGGCCGTTGCGTGCAAAAAGGAAAAATAATCAACGCGTCCAACAGTTTTCATAATTCGATAATTACATGCATTCTCATGATATGGTCGAAAGTAGGCGGAGAAATGAAGAAAAGTCAATATTTGTTCTGTCAATGGGCAATGTACAATTTTAAATGGATATTACTGTTGGAATTTTAGTAAAACGAATAATTATTGATGGTTAAATAACATAAAATACTGTAACGCCATGTGGTATGATTGGGTAAGTATTTGCCAGTATGTTGTCAGTGCTGGGGCACTTCTGTTACAGTTTACGAATTCGATCGCTGTAATGATTGTCCAACGTGGATGATTCACGCATGAGCTCTACTGAATAAATTGTGACATCTAGAGTTATTCAATTTATATGTGCTTACCGGACGATTATTATTCGACTATGCCAAGGCCGCTTTTTCACGTCAATAATATTTTGCGTCATTCTACGACACTTTCTTCATACTTTCACATTATTTTACGACACTACATCATTTCATGTTATATTAGTATAAGTTCGCATAGCAAATAAAATATTTAACACAGGCCCGCAAAGAACACAGGCCTACCATCCAACAAATCCTTTTACTGACCTCTTACAAGCACAATAATCATATGCTACCCCTTATGAGATACACTCATAAATATTTTAATCCCATATAAATTATGGATAACGCGCGAGTGACATATAACGTTAAAGTATTCGTATGCAGTGATTAATGAAGCAGTATAATCTACCACCTAGGTGTCTTTAAGTACTGCCGTATATGTATTTTATAGTTTAATGTCAGTTACGATTAGTACCTAATTGATATTAGTGTAGAAATGTTCAAGTAGTTCTTCTTATCAGCAGAGCTTTCTGGAATAAATCATCTTGGGGTGAAAAAGTGTATTAATATGCATATGTATGGTTGTTCTGTGCGTAGGTGTTGGATCAACGAAGGAAGTTACATAAACGTGCTAGTATTTCCGGTCTGCGTCTCTACCATGCTAAATCTACTGTTTCTGCTGAATATCGTCCGCGTTCTCTGGATGAAATTACGTGCAGGACCAGCCGTTAGGACGAGACCTTCTCGCTCGATGCTGCAGGCCTTCCGGTATTGTCTCACACATAATACACAAACACTACTGGCTCATTTCCTCCTCACTAGGCGTCTGAGTCTAGTTTATATCCAAGCCTAATCGCGTTAAAATGAACCGAGTCAACAGAAAGTTAAGTTTCACGTTCGATGGAACGTTGGAAGAAACTGACCGAGTTGAAGGAAAGTTTTCAGTCTAAGAATACAGATACTTGAGTTTCGAAGACTGCAAGCGGAAATAGGATTAAGTGCAATGTATTAAACTTGCAAAGTGTTTATCTGCCGATGGAATCG
Organism: Anoplius nigerrimus; assembly: GCA_914767735.1. Lineage (NCBI taxonomy): Eukaryota > Metazoa > Arthropoda > Insecta > Hymenoptera > Pompilidae > Anoplius > Anoplius nigerrimus. The sequence continues at coordinate 3,203,567 of OU612086.1, forward strand.
AGAAATTGTTCGACGTACTTAAATATTTGTATTGACAAATATGAGATATAAGGTATTTGAACTTGGATTAACAATTGCAGCATAAAATATATAAAAACCTTAAAGCGTTCATTTTTCAATCAAATTCAATAATTCAATATACAGAAAATTCAATATACGTGCCGAAAAATTGTTTGATCAAGCGATCGATTAAAAACATTTATTCTCCTCAGGGCAACGCTGTTGCTGGTTCCGCTTCTGGGCCTCCACTACTTGGCAATTCCTTTTCGGCCACCGAAAGGACACCCCTGGGAGCATTTTTACGAGGTCGTCTCTGCGATCACGGCCTCCTTCCAAGTTAGTCTCCTCGGGGAAAGAAACGCAGCGGTCGCCAAAATAATTCTCGCTTCCTCTAACGATTTCTTCCTTCACCTCACTCTTCTCCATCAGATTCCTCCCACCGATCCACCCCTAAACTTTACAGAAACATAAGCAACCCTCCACGACCTCACGCAAAAACATTCCACTACCACCTCTCTGGCGAATTAAAACACGACCAGAAAGTCGCTCAACGAAGATGATACATTCTTGTTCTGAACTTTTTTTCCAGGGACTCTGCGTCGCCATTCTCTTCTGCTTCTGCAACGGCGAGGTGGGTAAATTCGGTTATCGTCGAGTTTGGCACTAGGGCCGTAATGTACTTCCATTAACTAAATGATATCTAGTTTTTTCTTAAATAAATTCAATTTAACTAAAATAATTATATAAATATACGAATTAATTATTATATATAAAGTTTAATAAAAAATGTAGGACTTTAATTTTCTCTTCAATTAAAACTATTTTATAATTGATTATAAATCTCACCGAAATTTAATATTTACTTTAATTCCAATATTAAAGAAACTTAAATAATATAATATTTACATAAGTAAAATAAATAATTCCAATTCTACAAACATATACTTTAAACTATATTAAGGAATTAGGCAAATTATTTCTTCAAACGTTTAACAAAAACATTGCTTTCAGAAAAAATTTAAAGTAATATCTGCTCACTGATTTAAATATTAAAAAGCTGCAGTAAATTGACTGTGCTAAGGTAGCGTAATTTGGCTCTTAATCAGAGTCCTGTACGAATGAACACATGAGAGGATAACTGTCCCAACCCAGAAAATTTCAATATAAATTATAGTCAAAATGCTAAAATTCAACTGTTAAACGATCAAATCCCGTAGAAATTAATATTTTCTGCATTCCGTTCTTACCTTGTCTGTCACGTACGGAAGTGATACTAAATAAACATTTTATCGGAGAAATAACTGGACAAGAAAAAAATATTCACATTACGGCCAACGACTCGAATTCGCGCTCGACTCCCGTAGTACTTTTTCGAAAGTCGAACGGCACTCGAGACGCACTTCGGCCAGCTAAGCTGAATATCGGCAATGCCTTTTGTCCCTGGCGAGCGAAATTCGGCGGAACAGCGCGGATCCACTTGCGATAACGTCTGATGCCACCCCCTTCTCTCTTCGCAGGTGATAGCGCAATTCAAGCGGAAGTGGGAAGGCACGGCGTTCCTGCGGAAACGGGCCAATTCCTGCACGGCGACAACAGTCTCGGTAGGGGCAAACTTCCGACAATTCCATCGCTTCGAGTATCCCCCTGGCGAGAAAACGTAGATGTCAGCCAGATCCTGTCCCGCTGCCCCGAGCTAATCCCGCTCGCCGTACCATAATCCAGCACGCTTCGTATTAATTACCGGGCTCCTCTCAGTTTTTTTTTGACAGGGTAAACTTCTCGAATTGACCGTTACGACGATAACAAAAATGTCTGGCCAAACCGAAGATAAACGTTGCACGTTGAGGATACCGCTTAACGAGCGGTAATTAGCATTGTACCGATTAACGCTACTCTAATACCGCTACGTAACTCTGTGTCTGACACGTAAATGATTGTCACAAAATCTGTATTAACCGGTCATCTGTGTCTGTCGACTACAGGGTGATTCTGAAATCGAGGGAAAATATTTAAGGGGTGACAGAGCGCATCTACACAGGCAATTTTTGTAGTACAATGTTTGGGTGGAAGGCAGGGGGTGAAAGCAGGGTAGTTTCCCGCCGTCATATTTAGCGCGTGTCAAAGAATTATCGGAATGATTCAAATGAAAGGAGATATTTCAGAAAACATATTATTAACGCGGATGTTATAAATGTATATCCGCCATGCGCGAAATTCAGTTACCCCGCTATTTAAACTGTAACTATAGCGGAAACTAAAATACATTCGTAAATTTCAATATGCTCCGAATCTTTGGAGGTACAGACGAACTAGAACAAACTGATCACTTTTCTGCGGAAAAAGTCGACACAGCAGACTGGTTAATTCTCAATCTCCTTTCCTGACCATTCTCAGAATCTGACCGATATTAACGTTAACATTAATACCTTTCACGTAAATCTCGCAGTACGAACAATACGACCCATGAAGCATCAGCCTCGCATGACCCCACTCCCAGGCCCGTTCGCAAAAAAGATACGAGGGAAAGACGATACCTCTATCAAAACATGATCCGTCCGCCGCATTATCCGAGGTTAAAAAAAGGACACCGTTCAAGATAGATCCCGTCGACGTTCGCGATATTAATTTTCCTCCCCTGCTGATTAATCGTTCACCCCTCCCCCGGCCTCTCGTCACTGCCGGTTCGAAGCCGGACTTTTTCTTGCCGGCCACGAAATTTCCATCACAACGCGTCGGGCGGGATCGCAGGCAAACATGGCGGCCCTTCTGGCCGAGTCACGGAACCTTCAGCGAAGGTTTCGTGCGATATGCGCTTCATGCAATGCAAACGAAGATCCGACCGGCGAAGTCATAATTCACGGAGTGCCGCGGAGTCATGATCGCGATGGACGGTAGCCCGTACGGCGAGCGAGGGATCTACGGGGCTGGATCCTTCGTAATCCTAGCCCCGCCGTCCAGTCTAATGCCAGTCCTAATCCGGACGCCTCTTCGGTAGAAGCGAGGAAATGACGGAGCTCGCGGCGGAATTGGACGATCTTCGCCGGATATGTCAGAAATTGTTCTCCTTTCGTGACGTGCGACTGCGAGTTAGATGTAGATCAGGGGTGGGGCAAGAGAGTGGCGGATGGGAGGGAGTTCAGATGAGAAGAAGGTGTCGGTTGTTAACGATTTGACGGTATACGCGAAGAGCGTGAAAGGCGGGAAGATACGATGATTTTTTTTTATTATTATTTTGATATTTTTTTGACAATTTTGTTGATCGGTATGGATATTTTTTGTTCTTTTAATTTTGCGAAGTTCAATCCGCGGAAGGTGGGAAGTTTGTATGATTTTGAATTGATCGGAATGGGTATTGTTTGTTCTTCTAATCTTGAAATATGAAGTTGAATGCGCGAAAGGTGGGAAAATTGGATGACTTCAAGTTGATCGGTATGGATACATTTTGTTCCTCTATACTTGCAATCTGAAATTCAATACGCAATTTCTTCAGTAGTTGCTCGATAGCGCATAAATGAAAGGCATAGCGCAGTTATTTCAAAAAGATAACGACACCGGCCGAAAGCATGACAATCCGCAACTAATTCATCTTTACATTCTGAAAACGTCTGTTGTCAGTGTAATGTACACGCAGCCAGAAAGAGAAGTTTACCCTTCCCACCTTAAAAAAGTAATACAACCCCTATCTACCTCCCTATAACCAATTCCCATAACGCTTTCTCCCCACCCACCCAAATAAAAACGTAACGATCGCCACCGATCGCCAATGCACGAACCGTCAATGGCGCGATGCGGACTAACAAGTTCGTACTAATGAACTAAACCCTAACCAAGCAGCCGAGCCTACTGACAAAACGTCGCTCGAATCAGTGAAATCCGGTCGAGCCTCGTGCAGCCTGTGCCGTACGCAAAAAAAAATTAAAAACAATAAAAACAATCAGCCAGCACGCCTGACTAACTGACGAACCGCCGAAAGATCGATGTTTCTCCGGACAAAACGAAAAACAAAGAATCGAGAGCCTTTAGGCTCCGATCGGACGAGGACTGAGCCGCGAGAGTCTCGCGACTCGCCGTACGATGCGAGAGCGGACAGCGATTAGGTCCGTATCGTGCCAATGACAAGCCGTGCCCGAGTCGAGTCCATTTTGGGACGTTGACTGTTTCAGTTTGTCCGCTCGACCGCAGGTCCGATGGCGGGAGAGGAGAAGGTGTGACTATCAGTCGGCAGCGTCGGCGGAACCGGAAACGCTCGCCGAGTGTCAACAGATGCAGTCCGTGCAGCTGGTGCCCGCCAGCCAGCGGCAGGACGCTAACAATCACGCCGGCAACAATAACCACGCGAGGATACTGGTCAGGCACAACAGCCTCTCCCACGAGGACGATCAGACGCAGTGTTGATAAGCTGATTCAATTACCGGCGAGCGAGTCGACCAAGACTCGTTTGGGGGGCGTTCTCACCCCCTTGTCGAGAGGGGGTTTGGCGAATCGATTCGCTCGAATGGTCGCGAAGATCTCGAAGAGAGTGTCGAGAGTTGACTCGTTCGAATTTTGGTCGGAGTAAAAGATTTTTCGTGGCCTGAGACCTAGCGGGATTAGGGTACCTGAGGAGGATCTTGAGAGTCGGACTCTTCGAGGCCTCGGACGCGCGTGGGCACTTTATCGGTTTTGCATATCAGCCGCGTTGAGGGTGGGAGGGGGTGGGGAGGGTGTTCAACGCGGGTCGGTACTTAGATAGGACGTTTTTTTTTTTGGTCGTCGTCACTTGCCTCGGCGCAAAGCTAGCGGGTTACGAGATATTTTTAATCCACTGCAACGCATAATGTAACATACGTATAATTATCTATTGACGTGAAGGATGTATCTATGATAATGTGTAACATAACGATAACGGCTACGGTTAAGTAACGGCGCGGGATACCTTGTGTATTTGCATGCGAATACACGAATGTACAGTGACGCGCCGGTTTCGAGTACGCGAACAACGTAATGTATACATATATATATATATTATGTTATATATATGTCTCTCTCTGTCTCTCTCTCTCTCTTTTGGGGAAAACGAATCACTTAACATACTCATATCACGCGAACGTTTCTAGCTTAATTTTTTATACGAACACCGTGGAACGGGATTGACTTTGGGTCGACGTGCGATCAACAATTTTGCGCATTGTGTTGCATAAAGTTAACTCGCGAAACAGTATACTGCCCGAAACGAAGCATCTCTCGAGTTACAGTCTCGTTCATTTCACGGTATCGCGCCGGACCTGTCATTTGTAACCAACGAAAGTAAATCAGTCGTGCGGGGAAGAAAATGAGAGAAAGGAAAAAAGAACGTTTGTGATATATAATTTAAGTGCGAGGTAGTCATCGTACGGAGTATCGTGAACGGATTATAATGGGAATACACTAAATTTTAGTCTAACGCCTTAGTTCTCCCGCAGGGAGCTGGAGTCGTATTTACGCAGCAGATAATGAACAGTATGACTAAGTAGAAAACGATATCTTTATTACATACTTTATACATACTTCTGTATCATACGCGAATATTAGGTATTGACTACCTAATGCCCGTTGCCAGGATACGAAGAGAGGTTTATGTAAATGTTGAGAGGTACGCGATAAAGAGTAAGGACGATTGTAAAAATAACTAACGAAATAGATGTTACGTTATGTAATAACGCTGTTCTCAATTACCTATTTCCTCATCGCTCATGTCTCGCGAAACATTGTTAGGGGTTAAGTCTTATTAATCGGTAGAATATATCATTTTTTTGCATTCGCGCAAGTTAGGTGCCCGAAGCGCTCACGGTGATGAAGAACTTTCTTGCGCTGCCGGGCTGATGGATGTTAAACATACAAGTTACTTTGAATTTACGGACCTGTGATGGTAGTAAGGATTCTACTATATCACCCACGAAAGAAATAACGGTCACCGATAAATACTAAGTTGGCACTACGCTTGACAGCTTTCCCTGTATCTTGGAATATATTACAAATTTTATCTTCCTCCTTCATCTGACAAATGGTTATGCTGGTTCTAATGTTCGTGGAACAGATGTGTTTGTACGTTATAAATAAATTTCGTTACTGTTTTCTTTCATGCCTTAGACTATATTACAAAATATTTCATTGCGACAAGACATTCGTATGAAACAGTACACTTTTACGAATAATAAGTATCACAGAATGCTGATTAAAAAAAGTTGATAGGTATGAGTATCTTAAGTATTTTACCGTGTATTTGTATAACATGCCTTGTCGTAAAAATTCTACTTTTCCAGCAGTAACATATTCTGGAATATAAAAATGTAAAGAATATATGGGAATGTATGTGCGCGTATATGTATATATGCATATATATATATGTATAGAAAATATTAAGTGAAATTAATACAATTTTTGATCCTAAAAAAAACCTATCCGTGCAAGGATTCCAATAAAGAAAATATCCTCCCAAAGATATACCGACCAGGTTGCACAAAATGTTAGAACGATCGAGAACACGGTATTCGACAGTCTCTATAACGTGTTAAAAATCTTTTTATCAATAAACAATCAGGTAGCTGCTTCGTTGAGATACTCCCACGCATCCATAACAGTTATAAATTAATTGAACTTTGTTTCGTAAAGTTAACATGCTGCCAGTTCAAGGCCATAAAAGATTTGCGATCTTTGGCAAAGTCAGAGCTACAATCACGCTCGACAGAAGATTGATACTGTGATTATCGAGAACCTGACGGCCACAAATGTGTCTCACTCCTTTTCCAGGACGTTCGACTATCACCCCCTTCTCGTCGATACCTAAGACAATTAATTCATGTTTGTTATTCCTCGACCTGCAGTATCTCTTGCCGATATTACTCTTAGTGTTACAGAAATGTATCACATATATAATGTGAAGTCTGTAATCGTTTGTTATTTTATGTATTACCGGAATATTGGAGTGTGGCTCCTAAAATAGAGTCGATGATACTACCGAGGAATCCACCTATTCCTCCTGCTACTATAATTGGCCACTGTGGTGCAGCTCGTTGTAGAACTGCCGTATCTACTGTGTATAATACGGCGACGTAATGGAACAAGCCAACCGTCAAACCGCCTAGTAACGATGCTATAATTCCAACCCATGATACACCACCGTTTGTCCCTGAGATAAGATTAAACGAATCCAAGTTCATACAAAATTAGCCTATTGCTCACTAGATATTTTTTGTACAAAACCATAACCGACTGTATTTTTAACTAATGTTACCTCTCGGCACTCTTCTCCTTGTCATTATTAAAAATGGGTCGCTGCTGCCGATTGCTGACCCAAATTCAGAGGACCAAGTATCACCATTGCAACATGCCAATGCCCCTATAAATTGTAAATGTACTTTCTTGAGATATGTAAAATAAAAATGGACACAACTACATCGGAGCACCAGAAGTCAACAATACCTAGAATTCCTATCGACAACCATGAACTTCTATAATCTTTGTCAAAGTCAATTGGTCGTTCCCCACAACCAACATCTACAAAATACAGAAGAGCCAACTGGGTAGCCATTCCTCCATTGCACAGAACTTGAATCCAATTCCTCTTGCCACCTTCCTTGAAATCAGCCTCAAATTTCCTCTTTATGTTAGCCCGGAATTTTGTGGCCTTTGAAGATGTTATGAAAAAGGCCATCAAACATGCCAGATGTGCGAAGCTTGTCAAAGTAAGGATAAAACCTATGAATAAACCTGAAATGCCAAATAATTACGCATGAAGTGTCTGCCTGCCACGTAAAATTTAGCAAGTAAAACTGATGTCTCCATACAACAGTAAACAACTCTCATGAATGTATCGTTATCGATCAAGGTTCAGACAACGTTATAATACCTAAAATGGCTCCACTTATATCCAAACTCTTCTTCTTTAGGCCCCAGAACAGGAACAAGAACGGTATTATAACGGATGCCAGCCATCTCCAGGGCGATATGATTCTGTTGTCTAAAAGATAGGTTATCCGGTGCAACCAGATCGCAATTACAAAACTGTGATTTAAAATTGTTTAAGAAAATGTTATAAAAAATATTACATCGATGTACCTTCGGTATGATACTCCAAGTCGGGCCAGAGAAATAAATAAATAACATTGATAATCAAAAATAACATTGACAATGGTATCGCACAGGCACTGAGCAGGAACGGCATCAGCATGTGAGACCGTCGATCTTCGCGCTTTTGTAATGAAAACATTCTTGAAAAACTTACGCCGACAGTTTTTATGACCAACAGGCTGCTATTTACACTCTATCAAAGCAAAACAGGTGCCACGGTACATTCATATTTCCGTTAAGGTGAAATCTACGCCGGCACTACGGTGACCTTGGTCGACGTAACGTAATCTGCATAATTAGGGAACTGCATTACCGGTATCGGTAATTTCGCAAACTGTACAAGAATCGTTGTAATTCAAATGCGAAGCGCAAATTATTGCGACACAAAATTACGTAGAAAAATTGTGTTATCTTGTACAAAGTTTATCGCGGCACACATAGTTAAGTCGACGTGTAGTTCAAACAAAAAGAAATAAACAAAACTTTTTCAGGGTAGTGGTTTTTGACGTGAAATGATACACTTTTTAATGAGAACACCAGAATGTTACATTGTTGTATGTACAAAATGGACTTAATTTATTTTCGCAACGACGAAGTGAAGAAAAATTATAAATGTTCGGTAAACCGGATTGATAATCGTTCTCGTAGATCTATTTACAGCGTTATTATGCATTATTATGCTGTCGAAGTTCGATTAAGTTTCAATTATCATTGTAACTGAAGGAAAATGTCGTTATGCTTTCGTAGTTTTGTCGGACTGCTCTTGCTTATAACGATTGTGTTTTCAAAATGTTCGCAGCATATTCTTACGTTGGAGTAATGTATTGATTAACGTGTAGCATTATAATAAATTACAAATCTCTCGTTGACAGTGATACAAGATTATAGCGTATTAAGTGTAATTCCAATGACTGTATATTCTATATGCATATATTTATATATTTATATATAATATGTATCTAGAAAAATATTTCTATCATGTGTACATATGAACAATATCATTACGAATTAACATGTAATAGTTCTGAAAGTCATTTTTCAGCTGAGCATGGTACACAAGTTTATAAATGACTTGCATAGTTTAATTTCCTTTTTTTTGGTTTTTCCAATTTTTCGACATAAACAGAATTTCCACTCGTAGTTTACATTTCAATGTCCTAAGGTAGGAAGTAATTGTAATATACGACGCAAAGAGTATTATTACTAAACATTAACAAAATCATCGATAATAATAATAGTTCAGCCGAATTAAACGTATGTTGTCTCCGCCTCCAACAGTACTACGTGACTATATGATACAAAATTGAGAAAAAAAAGGAAAGAGAAAACTGTCAAACAAAATATATATTTATATATATAAATGTATTTATATATCACGAAAAATCTACGAGCAGAATCGATATACGTTTACACCGTAGAGTATCAAAAAAGTTTACACAATCGTATCCATGATCTTAGCTAAGTAATCAATTATTTGACATGCCCCGAACACAAGGGTGTAAGGCAAAAAGGAAACATGTTAACGCAATAATGAAAGAGAACATTATCTCTGTAACGTTACAACAATTGCGATAAATTAGGATATTATTATTTTTTTTCTACAGTCACGAAATAATTCGATATAGGAAACGGTACATAATGTCTCAATCGGTTAATTTTACGGCATAAGTATTACCTGCAAACCTCTCTCTCTCTCTTCCATTTAACAAGATAAAATCTTAAAAAACGAATAAGCTAACATCAAGAAAAAACAAATACAGTCATATCGAAGCGAATTTCCCGATTCGTCTGGATCTTTATCTCCATAGGGTTGGCCGATTCTCAATCGCGTTTGAATTATGTAAAACACGTTCATAATAAATTTACCTCCCTCTCCGTTTGTCGTTACTTAACGTCTAGAGCTAGCCAGCATCTATCCGCTTTCACAATTAATATTATCAATAGCGTAATTATGATTATTATCATCATGATCATTATTATAATTATTATTATTATTATTATCATTATTATCATCATTATCAGTAGGTACATTATAAATATATTAGAGACGGGGATTGTAATGTTACACTATATACAAAAAGTATCTGACTCAGCCTATGGAAAACTAACGTATGCGAGACGGCAGCCATAATGGGGCCGCACACTTCTCTCTTTCTCTGTAAACAGTCTCAATCAATTTCATAATCCTAGGATGACAAAAATGTGACGCGAATGCTGCTTCTGACGCTTTCACGAATTTATTTAGAGCCGTCCTGTCTATCATCTGAAGGACTCGTCTGACACGCACATTATGTTCAGTACAAAAACACCGTAGTTTTACAAGTAAAAGTGCCACGGATCATGAAGAGCTGGCTCTTGTTTTGGCATGTCTCAGACAATTGAGTGATTTCGATATTAATGCAGGAAAAACATGCTAGACTATATCATATCGTAAAAAAGAGTGCCTCGTTAATGGTTGTTCCCTGGCATTATCCTTTGCGTTAAATGAAATTTTTCTGGAATTATCATACGCTCGAATGTGGCATTGACGCGTTCTGTGTGATAACGTTGTAATTAGTGACCTGAATGATGTGACTTTACACTGACATTTGATACGCAGAGTTTTGAGCGAGTTATCGGAACCATGTTTTCTCCTTTTGACAATATAAGATTCAGTTAACGTCCGTACGGCTCTATTTAAAAGAATTGATTTTCGACCATGCACTGATTCATTAAAATGCCACACTCTAACACACAATTCTATGATTTGTACTTGTCACGAATCGTTTGAGCTCTCTTTGAATCAATCAGGCTATAATGTACGTCCGTTGTAGAGTCGACTCGATTTTCAGAGGAATATCAAAAACCGCCCACCCGATCACAATCCCTACGCGCAACAGAACGACGTGCAAATCATCTGCAAAGGGCGCTTGGACGAATTGTTATCATCCGACTAATCGGAAGCATAGAAGAGGCGAAACAATTATATTCTAAAACGATTTACGTTCGAGAGTAAGTTTTCCTCGCAGACGGTTGAGTCTGATTCGATTCGGATGTACGCGTAATTACTGACTAAACAATCACACGATCACATATTACCATACCGTACGTGTCCATATAGGTATTGGGAAGTGTTCAACTTTATACACACGTCTGCACTGACAGTCGAACGACATCTTCCGGGACTAATCCTTCTAGTGGTATGGGTTCCGCTAATCCACGTGCTATTAACTCATCAGCTAAAGATATAACCTGTCGATGATATAAACAATGTCAAGTTACGCTCATGACGCACGCCACTCGCGGGCCAGTCATTCGACACTAACATAAAAATCATACTTACGCCGTGTCTCTGTATATTAAGGTACAAATTAACGTAAACATGCATATCGATGTACCCCTCTATCTGCGCCTGTCCTACTACCCCTGAACACATCTGCAGGACCACATCGTACGCCTCCTGCTTCCACTCCCCTTGAACACATCGAATCAAACGTCGTGCATCTCCTCGCTAACATTACCAGAGCCTACGAAGTAGGCATTTGAAATAAGTTTAAGGAATGCTCACCTTCGATCGGCTGAATACCAGCCAGACAGATCTCGATCGCCTGGAACGGCAGAGTTAAGTAGTCCGCCCTAATTTTCCTCATCTCCGCATTGCTAAACGTCCAGTATCCGCCATGATCAACTAGTCGGACCAAATTCCGTTCACCGAGAGGGTCGGGATTCTCGATGTACACTCTTACCCACTTGTTGTACCACTTCGCGACGCAGATCATGCCCTCTGCAAATTAAAACAGTAGTAGCATCCTAGAAAATTCTGCCAACCGAGAAAGCTTGTCATCTTACTGTTGAGCTGATCCGGAACCAAAGGTGAGTCCGTGGTGTCGTACAGCTGCGTCATGTTCGCGTCCAGGATCCTGAGGAAGGGGTAGGTGGGGTGCGTGGGGAGTTGGACGAACAATCGGTTCGGCTTCATGATGTGACAGACGACGATGTCGTTGTTGACACCCTCGATCAGCGGCAACTGCATCAGTTCCGTGACCCAGGGTACTTCTGCTGGCGCAGCCGGCGGTGGTAATCTCTCGAAGGTGAGATGAGGATACTTGTTCGCCGGGAACTTGAGTCTTATCATGTCGAGGGCGATGTTGATGCCCTCCCTCGTGCCCTCGATGGTGCACACCTTCTGTTTCCTCGACGTCGGATGAGCGCTTATGACGATTCGCACCTCGCCCTTCGCCATCGTATGAATACTCTGGAGGAAACTTCCGTTCCGGCCGATCAGTCGGCCGACGATGATCTGCGGTATGTTGAACTCGTAGATCTCTGGAATGACGGCTGTGTCCTTCATGTGTCCTTTGATGCTACCTCCTGCGAAGGGCAAGTACTTTATGAGTTACGGACAGTAGAGAGATAGAAACGTTTTGCTTATTTAACCCATTATCCGCCAAAGTCCCATTCTTGGGATACAGTTTCAAATTGTTTTCTTTTAATGACTGCAACTTCTAAATGTACAGTTAATTTCATCTTTTATCTTTGTATTTTTGTATTACGGCGGGTAATGGGTTAAGAAGCATAAGCGTATAGAAGTAAGATTACATTTATAACCCGTACAATTCATGTAGTCTACATGTGAATGTTAGCCAATAGATTGTAAAATCTATATTGTAAAAATCATTGAAATTTAGTAGTTCAAAGTACGACACTGACCGAATACGTCAAAAACTTAATATTATATATGTAAGATCTATGTGTACCTTTTCCACTATCCGTGCTTCCTTCGCTCCTAGCCTCATCAGTAACACTACCCTCCAGCACCCCTGACACAGGACTGTGATTAGCCGAGTCTCTCTCCGACAAAACTTTAACACCGTCTCCAGCAGGATTCTCCACCGGCACTCCGGTCTCCACGTTACTCTGCACGTACTCGCACTCGGCTTCTGCCTTAGAACTGGACGACTGAGCCTCTTGGCAGGTATCACTCTGCTTCTTATCCTCCTGCTGCTCCTGGACAGTCTCCACTTCCTCCTCGTTGACGTTCTCGAATATCTTCAGCACCTTGCCGTCGTTCATCTTCATGGCGTCGATCGACGTGCCGGCCAAGCTTCGGGCGACCATCTCGAAGTTGCTCACCTGCGGATTGCTGCCAAGCTGGATCTCCATGGTCTTCGTCATCGGCTCATCATCGTCGTCGGCGTACCAGGATAGATCGTTGTTCAGCCCGTAGGAGGAGTACGAGACGGAAATCGGCTCCGAGGCCGTTTTCCTCGACGGGATGTCCAGGCTCAGGCTGACCTTTCGCGGACTCTTGGCAAACTCCTCCTTCGCTCCTTCCTGCTGCTCCTGCTTAACCTGATCCTGCCGGGTCAGACTGGAAGCGTTGGAGGCAAAGGACTCGTCGATGTGAATCCCGGAGTCGTAGAGGCTGGGCGATCCTTTCAGCTGTGCCGAACTGTTGCTCTCTTGGACCGTCGTATGACCTTCGGAGACTGTCGAGTCGACGGTTAACTTCTTCGTGAATCCACCTGGGTCACCTCTGTCCACACGCCGGCGTTTGTACCAGAGCAAGCCAATTATAAGGGCGAACGCTGGAAAGCTCCACTTCACCAGTTGGATGTGCGGGTTTGGCATGTTGCACGTCCACGGTAGCTGTTTTCCACGAAAGCTTCTTTATTCTGGAATGCGGAGAAGCAGCTGGATGAGGGACAATTTCGAAAACGACATTTCTAAGCCACGTGACATCTCTATTGCTATATTGTGGGTAAGGGCGATTTTAGAGGATGAGTCTAACGTTTCACAACCCTACAGTTCGGAAATATCGAACGACCTTGACTCCATTCTTAAGCCGTCAATTCGGGGCCCTAGGTTCAAAAGCGATCTCGAGAATGAGATCTTTGTCCAAGTAAAATTTTTCCGCTCCCCAGGGGTGAGATTTTTGAGAAAATAATGCCAGGTGCAACGTTCTGCCGCATCACGCCGGTGCGCAGAAAAATCGAACGATCGCAAGGTAATGGTCGCACGAAATGTACCTAATGGAACCTCGTCATTACGTAACACCAGATAATGTCGTAAGCAACAAACTAGTAATTTATCGGCAATAAGTGTCGGCGGCATTCCGCTCGGTCGAACGGTCCGCCCAGTCATCTAATAACTTCGCGGGAAACGAGCGGAAACGCGTACGAGAAGTGGCGGCGGTATCTTAATACCAGTTTCGACGAATGGAAATCGTCCGTCTCACAAGCGAGCTCAGATCAAACAAAATCGATTGGAGACGGATCGAACGGAAAGACGGGAAAATGTCGTGTAACTCTCGCGCGCAGTTTCGTCGGGACTCTGACCACGTAATGACTGCCATTGTATGAATAATGGATGGCATAAAGACGTTGGGAATCGAGTATCAACGCTTCGCGCCTAACTACAATACGATTGTTGGCGAGTAAGGCGCAGATCAAGGTTCAATACTACAATACTTCTTTTTTGTACGAAGGTTGGCTCTAGATTACGAATTTTGAGATAATGCTGAATGTGTAGAAAGGACACAAAATTTTAGCACCTACACATTATATACTTCACTTAGTGCATGGATGGCATAAAGACGTTGGGAATTCAGTATCAATGCTTGGTGCCTAATTACAATACGACTGTTGGCGAGTAAGGCGCAGATCAAGGTTCAATACTACAATACTTCTTTTCCGTAAGAAGGTTGGCTCTAGATTGCGGATTTCGAGATAATGCCGAATGCGTAGAAAGGACACGAAATTTTAGCAGCTGCACATCAGTTACTCCGCTTACTGGCAAGGTACGAAAGTTGCGAATGGAAAGGAAGGAAGACCGAGACGGACCCTTCAGGTGCTTCTAAGAAGAATTTAATGCTGCGTCTCTTTTCGTCTGTCAAACATACTTTCGAGCGAGAAGCAGAGAACGACGGTTGGACATCCGCGTTGTACTATATCTTGTTTAGCCTAGACACGCGCGTCGTGACCTATTTATATAGATAATAAAACAAGCGGACCGACGAGACCGTAGGCTTACGAGACTTTTGAATTCAATCAGACACGGTCTAACGATTTTCACGCCGTCGCGCTCGCCAGATGAAATGCTAATCGCGATCGAATTTGCACGAATAAACTTAATAGCTACTTAAGAATCCGACTGCGGATCGATTTCCTTTACTAATTAGCGCGACTTCCGCTTTCCGATAATACCGGTGGTCACGGTCGCGAGCGTCGTTCCGATCAATTTGCGAATCCTGTTCGGATCAGAAAAGTGCGAGAGCCACGTGCCGGAGTGCAAAAACACTCTGACGCATGTAAATGCGGTATTTTAATTGGATCGTCCCTAAACGAGTTTATGCGTTTCCGCGTCGTTTTAATTTTTTCGGATCATTACATATGCGAGTGCGGTTTGGAAATGGTTTCAATAGATGATCGGGATGTAGAAACAGAGGGAAAGACAGATACATAGAAAGATAGATATATAGATACATAGATAGATATATAGATAGACAGATAGAGGATAGAGATATATAGATGAACAGAGAGAAAGAAAGAGAAAATGAAAACTTGTGCTAAGTTCCGAATTTCTAACTTGTATGATAATGTAAGTAGTTCTTAAGAGCTTATCGATCGTCCGGCGACCCACAGATACACATCGACCCCTCGCAGAGTTCTGTCGACCTCTCAGGTCAATATCACTTTAGGACCGCCGAATATGTGGCGAGTCGACCGCATATTCGCATACGGACGTTACGTTCAACTCGCACCTTAACGCGCTAACGTATCGTCGCTAGACCCAAGCTCTAAATATTCATCGACTTTCAGGGAAGCGTTAATCCATTATCAACCAATTTCCCATTTTTGGGACACATTTTCAAATTGTTTTCTTATAATATAACTGCTCCTTCCAAATATACAGCTAATTTAACTAATTTTCATTATTTTTGAATCGTGGCGGCTAATGGCTTAAATAAGATTTCGAGCCAAACCCAACTAACGAATAATCAATTTTCACTTCGAGCAGAGTATAATTTCGCGCACTCCCGAAGCGACCGAGAATTCTGAAGGAGTCGAAGGACGAATTCGGCGAATACACAGGAGACATCTACCGCGGCGGAACTGTCTAACATAAACAAGCTTTTTGCTCAATTAACGACGAGTCATCGCCAACGATGCGCTTAAGGACGCGCCATTCCAACGTATTCGGCACAATTCGAAGGATAATCCTCCTGCATATTCGCACACCTCACCGGCGAACATTCCGCTGACACTGGCTATTATATTCCACTCGACCTGCGCGAACAACTGTACACTCTACCATAACCTGGCTTAAGGCCTGCCGCTAACAGGTCGGACGAATACAAAAATGTATTTGAATGCTGATTCTCTTACCGAGTAAAGTTCCATGCTTGGAACACCGTCTGTTTTTCCCACTTTTAATCCCACGACCCACGGACTAGCCACGCTTCTTCGCCCCCGGTAAAAGATCGTTGGCCGACGATCAGGAGCGACTAAGGAAAACTTGCGACGACCCGAGGACCTCCGGGCACGTGGGAATATATGGTATCGATGAGACGAAGTATGGTGGCAATAATTGGACGGCCGCCGTATCCGACTTTTCCCGCTCGTATTCTATCCGGCTTTCGGAACAGTCTCTCGACGCGGGTAGGATCGTCGGAACCGATACAGGTGCGATTACGGACACAGCTGGCGCGATACTGTCGCGACTTTTCCCAGCACGTGGGGGCTTGTGCCCCGCCGCCGGGGGCAAAAGCGGTCGGACCGGGGAAATGTGGCTTGCGCGTGCGCAACTGGCCGGCAACAGCTCCCTGCGTGTCCGAGAAACAGAAAGAACGACGGATTAGGCCGAGGCGCTGAATGAAAGTGACGGGGTGGTGGCCCGCGTGGAAAGATTCCGGTGTACCCATGGGAATTGTCACGCTTCTTTTGCCGCATGTTCCTCGCGCATGCGCCTTTCTGGGCTTACGTCGAGCGCATTTTAAACACGGTCGAAAGATTTTTATTTAAGCTGCGTGAGTTAGGTAAATTTAAAATAAGATTCTAGTGACCGTAAGTGAAATGTAAAAATGCCTTTTTGGTCTATTCGGTCAGCGTAGAGGTGGGAATTTAAAGATCGATGATTCCAAAAATTAAACGTTACGTCCCGGATTCGTTATGTAAATTGTATGTAATTGGAAGGTCTGTGCATCGAATGGAATACACGTTTATCATATTCTAACCGAAGATACAAGATGTAATGTTTGGTGAATTGATGTCATTGTCAAGAAAAATATGTAATTTAAGCCCGCTTGGAATGTCCAGTGTCAAGAATGAAAATGTATAAAAGTAATGTAGAACGTCAAGGATGAGTTATGAAAAAAAAAAAATGTAAACAAGTGCATTGATATTTTGATTTGAATGTCGAATATGGTTGAGGCGAGGAATGCGAAGCTTAAATTTCGAATTCTCGCGAAAAGATTGCGAGGAAGTGACAAAGTTGCGTGTCGGCCCACGAGTCGGTTGTACGTTCATTGAAAACGATTCATTAGCCACGGCAGATGAAAGAGCGGGGAACAGCTGTTTGCATATCGACTTGCAAGCACGTGCGCGATACAAAAAGGAGACGGCAAATCACGAGACTAAGGCTAGTGCCGTGACCGTCTCACTTATCAAATTCATAACAAGTCGTCGATCGGAGTATGCGGAACCATGCAAAACTATGTGCAACTGCACGACTCTGTATCAATAACGATCAAAAGCTCAGTCGTTTCCACAAGGTAATCTCTTATTTCTGTGCACGTCTCGTTTGCCAACGGATGCTAGGTACAGGTAGCCCTCCTATAACACGGGTTCGCTGTAACACGAGTCATAAATTGTGGAAACCCTCCTACAACACGGCATCCTATAACACGGTTTTCCTCTAATACGATAAGAAAATAGCGAAAACCTCAGTACGACATTGTACTTCAAGAGTCTGCGTCGAGCCGCGATATGTTTAAGGCTTAATTTCGTCTTTAAGACTGATTTTTGGAAACTCAAGTTTCTGTATCAAGCTATGTTTGCTTAAAGATAAAAAAAACAACGTTAAAGTAGATATCTACTTCTTTAGCAGTAAAGATATGTCTTGGATCGTCTTTTAAAAAGAGAAAAGATATTTCAAATTGGAAAAAGTCTTAATTCAAATAAAGCAACAGTCAGGGTTAATATTTTTGTTCTTTTCATAGTTTTGTGTTATACATACATTTATATTTTTATTAAAAATTGAATTGCTTATATGGAAACACGACGAAAAGTCTGTTTTTCATGAGATCAGAACGTAACCCCCCTTTTGAATTAACTTTAACTCTCATACAAGACGGTTTCACACAACACGGCGTTTTCTATGAACCTATCTCCCGTGTTATAGCAGGGTTACCTGTATTGCATGTCAAATATCACACCAACTCGCCTCATCCCACAACCCTTCACACAGAAAACACACCCGACACCGAAAACGATTTTAACGTAATTAACGAGCAGCCATCCTTTGAATAAAGAATCGAAGGAACTCGAAATTATTAATCCTGCCCAACCCGCGCGACAGAATAAAGAAGCGAAACGATTTTCTTATTACTTTCGCGCAGATCTCTTTCGTAATACCAAGGCACATATAACTTTACGTTCTTTCGGCTGAAAACAGCTGTTTCAGTTCTTTGCCGGTGAAGCCTGACGAAATGAAACTTCGTATCGTCGAGAGTTTCGTGCGCGATCGGTCGACGTCGGGAAACAAAACTGGGCGCGTTCAGCGTTTCGGGTGGGAAATTAAATGGCCGGTGGAAACGATTAAAGGGACTGCGCGAGTGTGGGTAACAGGGAATGCGTACTCGACACATTCTCTCGCGAGAACAGCTGTCCCGATACTAACGCCGGGGACTGACCACGGATTTTCAACACGTGGTTAAAGAGCCTCAGGACCAGACCAGACCAGTCCCCTCCTCTCTCTCCCTCTTTCTCTCTCTCTCTCTGTCTTAATCTCCCCGACTGGAATCGTTCTTGCACGGTTAAGAAAAATCCAGCTCGCACGTCGGCGTCCAACGTCCGTGATATCAAGTTCCGCCGAGCAGTTCGTTTCTCTTCAGTCGGATGAAGACAGGGTCTCGAAACATGTGCAGCTACGCAGTTATGAAGCCAGATTCTATCCCCTCGTGATTGCAAAATCAGGATGGTCCGAAACGTATGGGACCGGGCGGACAAGAACATAAAACGTTAAACCTGAGACGGTGGCCGACCTTTGTACGTTAAGGGATTCGGTAAGTTGACGTGAAATTTTGCGGGACGTCTCGAAGATACTTGAACGCCGTAGGAGTATGGCTGAGATACGAAAAGATAGCCACGTGGAAATCGGCCATTGCACGCGTGCGTAACCCAGTTCGGTGTAATGTACCGATCGACCGGTTACCGGTTCGGTTACAATTTGCTCCTTTTTTTTTCTCTCTATCCAGCGTACGGCGACACGGGCCGGGCAACGAATCGTGCCTCACCTTGGCCGGATCTCCTTTCTTTTACCCTTTCTCTCTTTCTCTCCTTCTCCACCTCTCCCACCTTCCCCTCTTTCACCCGTGAGACCCGCCGTACCGATTAACAGCCTGTTGGATTTCCTTTCGCCCGCCGAGAGGGAGGCCCGAACGCTAATGGCCCAAGATCCACTGCAGGAATTCGCCTAACGAGTGCCGCCAAACTATAACACAATGGAACGTAGGAATCGAACCGGAGGTTCGAAAGGATCCTCCGCGTACCGCAACGCCGTTCAATTAAATTCGCCTTCCGCAGTACGGAACGTACGGCGGCGGCCGTTGTCCTCGGATCGATACGTTCGCATTCAATTTTGCCCACGAACAGCGGAGAGGACGTACGTTGAACTCGCGGTCGGAACGACAATGACTGATGTTTACCGTAACGAAGCCGATATTCGGTCACGACGCATTCGGAGAGTATAGTCAAATTCGCCGGCCATATCCGATATCCGATATCTGGCCGGCCGATCTCGTTACGCTCGATTTCCAGATCGCGAGATCGAGACTCCGGGTCCATCGTCGCAAATTACATGCGCCACGATGTTGAAGAGGGGTAGGGGGGTAGGGTGTACCGATATTTAACGTGGCCACAACCGGTTCGCGATCCGTTCGGCCGTCGTGCGCGGCTCATCGAAAATGTAAGGAAACTGGACGAGGCACGGAGACTTCTGGCGTGGAAAACGAACCGAATCGGCCGGCAGGATCGGTGAAACTGTCTCGGGGCCAATGGCGCAGGCTCGATGCGCATGCACCTGCTGATCGGGATTCAGTCGGACGAAGTCAATGCACCGGCGTGCTCTCCTCGTAGATGTGCCGGGAAACCGAGAAGGTTGACCGTGGTTCAACGTGCTCTCGGAATGTCGGACCTGCACGCGGAGGCCGATGAAGTAACAGGGCCGACCGACCATGTTTAGGACGTGAATCGAGGATGGGACAAGGTAACTTTCCTACGAGCGACAGACGAAAACCGGACGTTTTCTTTCAATGGAGTGTTCGAACGAGTGACAAGCCACAACGGATTCGGCGAAGTTGCACGTGAGATTTCGAACGCTTTCCTTCCAAAGAAAATCGACGTTATTAAGGTATTTGCTTCGGAACGTCAGCTATTACGGAATCGAAGTAAGCGGTTCGGTGATCTGAGGCAAAATAATTTGATGCGGTTAAAAAGAGTTTGTGTACTTATTGGGCGTTACATAAACGTTCGCGTATTACATAAAGAAGTAGGTATAGCAGATTTTCCGCTCTTCCTGCAACGATAAGTCGACCCTCGGCGAGCCGACGAATCACGGAGCGCTGAATGAAGAGACGATGGGAGGCTATTAGATTCGCGCCAGGCGATTCTGCGGGTCTACGATCCGAGATAAGTGGATCCGATATGTGCGGGGCGAGGTACCGTTATCGTATTAAACGATTACGAATGGCGGATCTGAAATCTTTTCGCAGCAGTTCAACATTTGTCGACTAGGCGGGAGAGGATCGATCATTCGCCGAACGATAAACGCTCGCCGAGCAGAGAATAAGAATGCATCCTGGACGGATTCCCGCAACATTCCCCCGGGGGGGAGATTATCAACCCGGAAGTTCGCGAACTTGGATGTGGTCCAAAGCTCGTAAGAAAACGGGCCAGTCAGATGAATCATTCGATCAACCGACGCCTAACCGTGCCTCATGCTTTTCCGTCGACTCTTCGGCTAATAAATACAAAAGATGCACAAATCCGACCTGGTTACACGCGCGGCATACTCGAAATTTATAGGTTAGAATCCGTCAGGTCGGTTCTCGAACTCTACCGCGCTCGATCGAACGTTTCTCCTAACCCATTATTCGCCACAATTCAACAAAATAAAAATAAATAAATAAAATTAGCTGTATTATTAGAAGTCGCAGTTATTGAAAGAAAACAATTTGAAAATGTGTCCCGATAATGGGACATTGGCGGGTAATGGGTTAAAGTTGACGGAATTACGCGCCAGATTTGAACAATTCGTTGTAAGGTATTGTGTTACGAACTGTTACATTGTGTGGGGGCAGGTTCGATGAGACGTAGTCTAAATGAGCTGTGAAAAACTTGCGCATGAAAGGTTTCCCGACGAATAAACGAGCGCCGTCCGTTCGAACGTTGCACGCGCAAAATTGCGCAATATTGTTAAACCGCGCATACTTCGTTGCGTCGGGACGCTAAAGCGATATTTAGATACGCGTTATTGGAGAAGCAGTGTCGATGTATTTGAATTGAGAGATAAGGAATTCGAGCACAGATTAAATATTTGGAAGTCTGCAGTCCGTTTCCTTTCTTACGCTTCGCGCCATCTTTTCCGGCTCTTTCCCTCTACTTCCGGCATTTTTCCCGCAACTTTCCCCCCACCACTTTAGTATTTATTACGGGCTTCGCTGAATTCGAAGAATAGAAAGACAAAGTCGCAAGATCTCTGTAGCAATTTTTTCTTGACAATGTCTCAATTCACTGTTTTCCTGTTTTACGACGGCCTCGTGGCAAAAACGAACACCAGTTCCTTTCAAAGCAAATTATCGAAACAGCCCACCCAGGAATGTTATGCCAAACAAGATTGAGCTATAATATTCTGCCTAAGCCTCTTTCATCGCCGATGACGAATCCTGAACGTTTCAGGCGTTCTACTTTTTCCTAGTGGATTCCGAGCCGAACGTGACGTAAGGGCATGTGCTTGTACAAAAATTAAGACTCAAGACCCAAAAGACAAGAACCCGTTCGCATTCAGGGACTGCCCGGCTCGAGCCTACTCGTGACGCAATCATATGGGACCTATTCACGTTTCGAAGGCCCGAACACCGTACGCGTTAGCTAAACAATGCGCATCACTGTAAATTATCACAAGTTTCGTAAATCGCTCGCCCAACTTACCGACCTAACGCTCGAACAGCGACCGGTACGAATCGTATTCTAAGAACTCCAGATAGGTCTCACGGTCCTTTCCTTCGCGACAAAGGAATTCGAAGCCGACGAAGTCTACCCCGATTCCAGAAATAAGCAAAATTAAGAACGTCCCTCCCTCGACACTGACAAGCCCTACCCTCCCTCCGCCGATGCCAACGAGCGCAGCCTTCCTTTGTCCAACCTCGAAGCTACCGCAATCGCGACGTTTAACGCAAACAAGGCCCGTAATGTTTACGTTTCGATAGGCGGCTAAAATCAACGTGAATCGTCGGGCAATGGGACTCTACCCGGCTACGATAAATTCGACACCATGGCGATGGCCAGCCACGAAAAAAAAAAAACTCCGCTCCCATTATCTACGCACCGCTCGTCGGACCATATCTAGAAGAACTCCGGCGCTCTATTCTATTTATGAATGGGCCTCTGATAAAAGTCGCTGGCCCCCGCCGACCAGCGAAGACACTCGAGTTACCTGCGAGGCATTCGACGCTGGCCAGGCCATACGAAAGGCCGAGCGACACGCGACGAAAATTCAGGTACCTCCTCAGCAGGCCTCCCCGTTCCGGAAACTCTTCTGTGCAAGCGGCGAGCGTGCGTTAAACCGCACGCTATTTCCAGATGTCGTCGACTCACGTTGCTTCCCAATCGCTCAGGGCCGATCGATACGACGTCTTAAACTATCTCTGCCTATCCCCCGCATACCAGAGAAGCACCGCACGCTTCCACGGCGAACGATTTCGTCGAAGATTCGCGAAATATGACACTCTACCTGCCGGACAGCGCTGTCCATATTGCGCGTTTGGCCGAAAATTTCGTCTCGCCTCGCGGAACTTGACCGCACGCCGACGTTGGAAATCGACCGAGGGCGGAAGGAGAGGCCCGTA
The DNA here is from genome assembly GCA_914767735.1 of Anoplius nigerrimus. Taxonomy (NCBI): domain Eukaryota; kingdom Metazoa; phylum Arthropoda; class Insecta; order Hymenoptera; family Pompilidae; genus Anoplius; species Anoplius nigerrimus. The sequence continues at coordinate 3,226,980 of OU612086.1, forward strand.
ATGTTCGATGTTCGGAAGGTGGCCGAGCGATTTACGGGTCGATGCTCGATGTGGGAGAGGTAGGATGGGAAATAACGAAGAAAGCCGCTAGAGACCGAACGCGAGAATACATGGTCGAGGACCGCGTGGCCAGGTCCATTTTACTTACCGGTAAATCCTCGTCTCCCGACGTTCGAACGGCAACGATCCTTGGCTGATCGGATCTGCGATGCTCGCGAGCTGGCACGGTTCACCTTGCGGAGCACTGAACGACAGAATCCCGGGGACGATTTTCCGGCAAACGGCGCCACGTGATGCCAATGTTTTTCTCCTCGCGAGCGAGAGACAATATGGCGCGGCGCTTATAGATATTCGGGCACGGCAGCGTGTCCCCGGGCCGGGGCGAGCGGAGCGACATCTTCACGAATTTCGACTGGAAGCGCCTGGGGGCGGCGAGGAAGGGAAGCTTCTGGACAATCGTCGTTTTTCCCCGATTTCGTCCAGTCATTTTCCGCGGTTTTTTTCCTCGACGACGTTTTGCGGGGCTTGACTGGCTGCCGTGGGAAACTGTGGGGGTTAAGATCGTTGTGATGAGGATCGTTAGGTGGAGGAATGAAGGGAGAAGGTGGGTGGATGGAGAACTTTGATATCGACGAGGTCTGGTGTTTGCGTGCAGTACTTCGAATGGAGTGGCGCTTCGGTCGGGTGAGAATTGACTTCCAGCGATGGAGGTTTGATGAGCGTGTGGCTAGATGGAGGCTGATGGAGTCAGAAAAGGACATGGCGCTGCCATCTGTTCGGAGAATAACGTACTTCTGGTGGGTTTACAGTATACGTGCTGCTCTCTTGTGAAGTTCCATGGAAGTCTGGCTTGCGGAGTTGTTGGTTAGGTGGCGGTGGCTGTGAAATTTGTTTACTGACGCGCGTATCATTTAAAACAGAATGCGTATCGAATCGAAGCGACATGAAATTAATAATACCTGAAAGTACTCTTTATGCAAGTCCTTTACTATCAAAAACTAGTAACATGAAACATGTTCATCGACAATCTTCAAATACATAATCAATTCTAAATCTGATAAAACTGATCAAAAAATTAACAATATATCATTACATTTGATTTATTACCGAAAATTTTCCATTTACTATACCCTGCCTCAAAAATAGCTCAAACAAGAATCACAGAAAGCGCGATCCATCCGGCTATTTAGCCAACTGTCACGTCCGACGGACCAACCGTACCTTATCCATCAAATCCGCTACTTACCAAATGATCTGCCGATCTGTCCAAGGGGTCTGACCCAGACATAGGGGCTGACGTAGGGCGACCTTGGGTGTGGGAGACGCGTGCGCATCGGTAGCCTATTTTTAACGACCTGTGCAGGCCTCCGGCCGTGCGTGTTGCGAACAGCTCTCTCTCTTTCTCTCTCTCTCTCTCTCTCTCTCTCTCACTCACTCACTCACTCACTCTCTCTCTCTCTCACTCTCTCTCACTCTCACTCTCTCTCTCCCTCCCTCTCCCTCCATCTCTCTTTCGGATGCGTATTTAGTTAGGACTCCGAGCGCACACGCGCGCTATTTACTCGCATGTCGAACAGCACTCGACCCTTACACCGGATGACCATTCTTCACTCGGCCATATACATGTACCCCCCTCTCACCTCCCCCTATCCGCCGCATGTTAAAAACCTCCCTCTCCGACGCCCCTCGGTTCGACGCTCGGCCATTCCGAAATAAACGGCCTCGTCGATATTTCAAGAGCGAACGTTTTTCCAGCAATTCGCGACTCGCTCTAGGAGGAGGCTTCGGATAATCCGAGAGATCGTTTGATCCGGATGCGGGGCGTCGGGACGCAAGGTTACTGCGGTCGTCGGGTCAGCAACACCACGGTCGGCCCCCACCACCCCTCTCGCGTCCCTTCCTCTTTCCGTCGCCTCGCCGTTTCCTTCCCTCTCGAGCTCCCTACGCCCTTCCTTCCTCCTGGCGATCCTCTTTCCTCGCCGAGCTCTTCGTCGTTGCATCTTCTTCAGGTTGACTCCTCTCTCTCTCTCTCTCTCTCCCTCTCTCCCTCTCTTTCTCCCTATTTCTCTCTCCTTCCAGACTGCCACCCTTCCGCTCCCTCTTCATTCTGCTCAGAATGTGTCCTCCTCTTTCTCAGAGCGTCTTACCCTCTCTTCAGCGACTCTTTGTCTAGGCCGACTCTCGGCGTATCTACGCTGATTCTCGCCAACCGTTACTGGAAGATGATCAGATTATCCGACCCTGATCTTCGCCAGTCTGCGGACGGTGTCTCGGACGCAGGACTTCCCAATGTCGCGGCAGAAACGGCCGGATTCGAGCCTCTTTATGTCCGTTCTCTAAAATCAGATTATGCGGAGGTCATGGAACGACAGGCGACGCCATCTTTGTTCAGCGGAAGCGCGATTAACGTTCGGCGCAATTCGTTTACGATCCGCGGGTCGATTGAACCGCCGAACGATCCGCGAAGCTTCCCAGAACGATCGTTATTTCCGGATCTTGCTTCCTGGCTTCCTTCGGAGAAGCTTGTATCCAGTTCGATCGTAAGCAGTTCGAGTGGAAAGCGAGCTTTTACTCGACTTCATCGATACAATTATCGTAACGATAAGGTAGATTCAAGTTAGATTCGAGTTAGATTTAAATTTAAGGATGCATGGAAAGCTCGTTCTTACTAGACTTCATCGATACAATTATCGTAACGGTAAGTTAAATTCAAGTCAGATTCAAGTCAGATTCAAATTTGAAGATGCATGGAAAGCTCGCTCTTACTAGACTTGATCGATACAATTATCGTAACGATAAGTTAAATTCAAGTCAGATTCAAGTCAGATTCAAATTTGAAGATGCACGGAAAGCTCGCTCTTACTCGACTTCATCGATACAATTATCGTAACGATAAGTTAAATTCAAGTCAGATTCAAGTCAGATTCAAAGAGGATTCATACTGCGCAGCTTTCAACTGTGAAAGTGAGGCGTCGATTGGCCGAGAGCGTGCCGCGCGCAAATATCGGTACATCAATAATTCGTCGTGACGCCGATGGGAGATTGGACGTTGACGGCGTCGGGACGCGCGCGTCGTCTAGCGGTCTCGCGACGCTCGCCGATATTATTAGACCGTTCCGATGGCGGGGACCAATGACGGGCAAAATAACCGGTTAATAACCGGTTGATAAACTCGAGCGTCGCTTCCTTGGCACATAATTTATCGTGGCCTCTCGTGAAATTTCGGACGTACTACCGATGCCACTCAACCTTGCCAGCGCGCCACCCGTCTACGGCGCCTTCAATTTTTGATAATGACCGATGGCATTGTACCCCCTCTCCCCCTTCCCCTCCCGGCGCTCGGCTCACGGTTGCCACCATTACGAGCGAAACGGTCACCGCCTGGCGATTGTTATCCAATGCGATAGCCCTGGCGCTCGCAAACAACCCCCGGTAGAGGGGGTGTCTGGGTCACCCCCTTTCATGTTAGTCTGTCCGTCTGTCTGGCTGGCTGCCTGCTCGGATGGGCCAGGGTTCGTACCTTCCTGGGGTTCGCAACCCCTGCTTTCGGCGCATAGACGGTGACACCGAAATACGTTCATTGTTTACGTTGCTCTCTCTCTCTCTCTCTCTCTCTCTCTCTCACTCACTCAGTCTTTCTCTCTCTCCCTCTCTTACACACATACACATTCTCTCTCTCGCTCTCTATGATTGGTCGGCGTTACTCGGGATAATTAGCCAGACGATGCATTCGTAATGAGAGGATGGATGACACTGATCCGTAAGGAAAGCAGGTAGGACCCGTAGGAGCTCGGATAATATCAAATTTCGGAGTATAGAGGGTGACACTGAAATACGTCGATTGCTTACGTTTCTCTCTTTCCGCCTGTCTCTCCGCTCGACGGTACTCAGGATAATTAGCCTCAGCCATGCATTCGTAATGGTAGGATGAAGCTTGGCTGACGTTCGCCGCTCAGACGGAGTCAGGGTGGGTGTCAAAGGTGAAATTAAAATCGTCGTGTCGAACAATTTGATCATCCTCTTCCTCCGGACATTCTGCCTAATCATTCTGACGACAGGATTGGCATAAGGTGCGGTGGGGTAAATCCGTACAGGGGGTAAATCCGCGCTAGGCCCTTATTTATTCGAATATACGGTGCATTGTACCGACTGTAAGGTAGAAATCTTCCTTTGGTTAGCATTCAATGATTTGGATAGTATTCAACATAGGTGGCTGCAATGAATTCTGTGACTCTCTCGATTAGCTCGTTCGACAAAGTTCGTATTACTAATAATAATTCCGCTTTCGCCCCATAATATAAGGACATAAGATTCAATAATTGTTAAGCTAGCAGCACTGTTTTTAATTTATTGCGAAAATCATAAGTTTCAGAAGATATCTTTAATCCAAATTAATGCAACTTAAAGAATAAACCATGCGTTAAATAAAAACACTAAGTTTATTAAGTTGTAGCGGAACAGATAAAAAATACATCAGCTTAAAGTAAACTTTACAATTTCTAGCTCGGTTTTACCCCACTCCACCTTAATCCAAATTAATGCAACTTAAAGAATGAACCATGCGCTAAATAAAAACACTGAGATTATTAGGTTTTAGTGGAATAGATAGAAAATACATCAGTTTAAAGTAAACTTTACAATTTCTGGCTCGGTTTTACCCCACTCTACCTTACATCGAATCACGTGAAATTAATCGAATTCGAAGGCAGGAATTGAGGAATACGCGCACCAGTACCTTATCGAAGACGTACTTCCAGGTGAACGGCTCTGCGAATTCGCGAAGGGCAGTGAGCCAGGGTGAGTCAGCGGCGAATTACTCGGATCAATGTCAACGAATGTCGCGTATCGATCGTCGACGGCCCGGTGCGCCGGCAGATTCCTCTCCGCATGCGAAATCTAGGCGAACGAGGCGTGCATGCACGTCTGTACGCGACGCGTACGTGTGTCCTCCACACACGTACGCAGGCGCGCGCGTGCCGGATTCACGGGAGAGAAGTTTACGAGCACGCGAGGACTCCGAGTGTTTACGCGGCGAGTACACGCCATCGACGCGAACCTTCCTTTCCAGGGTGACTGTCTTCGGGGTGTCAATAACCCGCGGAGGGGAGGGGAGGGGGTGGCTGAACGACGAAACTTGAGCAATGTCGCCGAAGCGGGAAACGTCGCGGCGAACGATATTTGTTCGGGCTTAGGACGGTGTTGGGCAGAATTCGACTCTTATTACTATGTGATTATGGGAGGACATTGCTGAATGGGATAGTCAAAAGTGAGCCTAAACCGATTGAAACTCCGAAGGTGACGTTTGATGGTCTATAAAGAAAGAAGCGTTAGGGTGAATATTCAACTTTGTGTCCCGACGGGAAGTGTAATTTGATCCTACTGAAGTGCGAAAACGCGTTTCAAGTGGCAAGAAACGGTTTCTTTGGATTTTTACGCTGTTTTTGCGCGGTCTAACGAGACTTTTCGGGTGCTTTGATAGTATTTCGCATTATGTTATAGTATTTTACATCACTTTACGTTATTGTAGCTTATGGGTTATTTGCACTTTTTTCGAGGTTTCGGGGGGCAAAGAACCATTTTAGCCACCATTTAATACATGCTTGACTGGCTTATGGTTATGTTATGATATTGGGCGATCAATGGAGGGTACTTTGATAGCATTTGCACCTATTGATACGTGATAGCATCCTCGGAATGTTACGATAATGCATTTTTTTGCGTTATAAGCTGGATTAACCAGCGGAAGGCACTGGAAACAGATTAACACAAATGCTGCATTTTCTATAAATCATCGAATGACTCAATCAGATTTCAATCGGTTCAAGGTTACTTTTGACTATCTTAATCAGCTATGCCCTTTATCAAAGCATTCGCTGGGGAGGCCTTAGTCTGGCCGACGTAAGCTTCTTCATTACTGTCCATTGGTCGCATCCACCGACTGTATCCAGCAGAACGAAACAATGGCGGTTAGAAATTCTCCTAAGTGCCTGCAACGTTCTACAGCAGTCCGCAGACAGTCCGACAAGTGTTTAACCGAACCTCACTCCCCCCGAAACGTAACGAACTACACCGACGATTACAGTCCGATCCTCGAATCTAGCCGAAAGTTCTACCAAGGACCAAACTCACGCGCCAACTCGCATACCAAATTCTATGATCCATCCGATAAACATTACACCGCGCACCAGAGTCAAGCAAAACCCAGGAAAAAACCCATTACGACCCTAACCGCCCCAAAGCATCAACCCCCCCCCCCCCCCACGACCACCACCACCTTGCACGCCATCATTAATTCACATCCCGGTGAAGTGCGGCATCGAGGCAGCGGGGGAAAAAATGGCGCTAATTCCTGGCAGCCGGGAGAGAGAATTCATCTACGACAATGACAGGAATCGAGTTTTGCCTTTGTCAGGCCTCGAAACAGAGGCCGGGGCAACCCCCGGGGCGGATGCGTGAAGCCGGGCATTTGTGAACCCCGGGAAATGCGTTCGGGTTTGGGAACCCCCAGACTGGAGGGGATTGACCCAGACACCCCCTCCAGCAGACGATACCCCCACCCCGCTCGGCTCTGGCGGCCGACTGCTTCCAGAGCCCTACCCCGATGGGGTTGCAAAAGCCGCCCGTCTGCTTGATAAACCGCCTGCAGCCGCCCACGCACGACAGACACGGCTATCATTCCCTCCATTTGCCCTTCTCGGCCGGAGGGTGGAACGCGGTCGATCGACTTTCGAACTGGATCACCGATGCATTTTTTTCCCTCTTTTTTTTCGCAAATGCTCTCTTTGAGCGGTTGGCAAGGTGAGAGGGGGTTGGAAAGTGAGGGTGGCGAAGAGTTGCGCGATGGGGATGTCAGTGGGATGGATAGTCGGTTCGGAATAGTTTGCAGGAGTGGAAGTTGGGAAGGTATTGTTGGATGTACTGCTGGAATTGGAGTAGAAATAAGACTGGGGAAAATGAGGGGTGGATTAGGGGTATTCGTCGAGTTCGAAATTTGGAATGGCTTAGTGTTGCTAATTCGAGCGATTCTAACGTGATTCTGTTCAGTATATGGACCGATTATTTTGGAAGTAACATATTTATAGTTAGTAGTATATTATATAATTTCTGAACAATGTAGTGTATACTTTTTATTTATGCGATATTTAATTTTGTTCATTTTGGAAGCGGTGTAAATCTATATATAAATTAGAACTGAGATATTATATAATTTATGATTTATGTAGTGTAAACTTTTTATTTATGAGATATTTAATTTTGTTTTAAATATGGACTTACTTTCAAAATAAGCGGTCCATACGTACAACGTTGATAAATAATAGTAATTTTCAAACGATTGCTGAAGAATGACTTTCGTTTAGTACCTTTCCTTGCGCTCACACTCCGTTAACAATGTATTACACTTTTACGTCGAACGCCGCGGCGCAAGCTACTTAATCGCAGTGATTAATTAAACGGAAGCTCGTAAGATCCGTCAGCGCGATATTCAGGCGCGTAGCAAAATGAAAGCGAGCGTAAACTTTCGAGATTATTCGTCCGAGTCGCTCGCGCGTCTGTCCGTGTATTTCATTAACTTACATCGACGCGCCAAGTACGAGGAACGTAACGCGATCAGGGAAGTTGCCGTTTGGATGGAAAGAGAAGAGGTGATAAGCGAAGTTGAGGAGGAAGAATGTGCGAAGGAGAGGATGCAATTGAATTGCGACTCGGATGCAGCATCAGTCTTATGAAACGGCCACTAGAAATGTGAACAAAATCAGACCATTCTGTAACTTGCCTGTTTCTGTTATTATTGATTTATGTTTTAATGTGATCATTTTCGTTGGGCAATGGTTTTCATCTTTGTTGAGGAGTTGAGGAGGAAGAATGTGAGAAGGAGAGGATGCAATTGAATTGCGACTCGGATGCAGCATCAGTCACATGAAACTGCCAGTAGAAATATGAACTAAGTCAGACTATTCTGTAACTGGCCTATTTCTGTTATTATTCATTTATGTGTGGATGTGATCATTTTCGTTGGGCAATGGTTTTCATTCTTCTTGAGGAGTTGAGGAGGAAGAATGTGAGAAGGAGAGGATGCAATTGAATTGCGACCCGGATGCAGCATCAGTCACATGAAAGTGCCAGTAGAAATGCGAACTTAGTCAGACTATTCTGTAACTTGCCTATTTCTGTTATTATTCATTTATGTGTGGATGTGATAATTCTCGTTGGGCAATGGTTTTCATTTTTCTTCCAATTTTGATTGCACGTTCATAACTATGGACTATTTTAAGTCGAACCGTTTTTCATACTCGATAGGAACAATTCAGTGTAAATGGTTGCAGTGTAAATGGTTGTTTGTAACAGTTGATTTAGTACGCAGAGAGATAAATTCACGGTGTTTGGGCAACGCTTTCAATTTTATTTCGTTCTTTGAAGCGTTAAATGCGTCGTAGCAAATAACATCGACTTCTCTCTCTGAGAAAATTAAAAGAATTAGCGAATCGTAGAATTATTATGGCTTACCTGAAAGTCATCGTACTCGACTAAGCAATAGAAACATCACAAATCAAAATGAGCAAAACGAAATTAAATATTAAATCTAAAATGAGTAAAATTAGATGTTCGCTTACCTGAAGGTCATCGTACTCGACGAAACGGCAGAAAAATCACCGATGAAAGTAAATAAAACGAAATTAAATATTAAGCGTAAAATTAGTCAAATTAGATGTTGTCTACTGCCGATCAGATGATTAGAAAAGTAAATGTAAATAGTACATCAGAAATACAAAATACCGTTGCCCTAACCGAGAAAAATAAAATCCACCGGCCGAGAACACGAACACATAAAATCTTATCCCGGCAAAGAAAAGGCTTTTAAAGCTTTACGTGCGCCAATCGCAAGCGGCCAATGTCAGAAGCACGCTATATTACGTGGCGGTCGACGCGTTAAGGCGCGAAAATCTTATCAATCGGCGTTAACGAACGGACCGCGCGCTCCTTTCCTCTAATCGTAACGGCCGTTTACACGTTATGCTCCCCTCACTTTCACCGGTTAATTAAGGTTAACAAGAGGCCGACGCACGAACGGGCCTCGCTATCGCGTCCGATCGCCGACTCTGGCAAGAAAGTGACGAGTTCTCTTCATGGTCTTTACGCGCGCGTTCGAGACCGCGGTTCGACGAAAGACGAACGATCCTGGCGAGATAATGACGCGATCGAACGCCGAGAGCGTCGAACATCAACGTTTGATCGGACGCTCACCTCGTAAATAAGATACGCCGGCCGCGCTCCGTAAACAAGAACGAACATTGACCCAGTAGAGCGGACGAATGAAATTTGCGCCTTGTGCATCGTTGCGGAATACCGAGATAGCGGATCTCGGCGAATTGCGTTCGGCGAAGAACAATCAGAGAAGATTACATGCATTAGACGAGGAATTTTCGAATTAGCCTTTAGTATTTTCGTTTCTACAGATAGGGCGTGACATTTTTATCATTCGTGAACGATTAGTGAAAGGATGTTAATTTATGTCCACTCCAGGTCCTGTACGGCAGAATTCTGTTCAGAATTTGCACTGATGAAGTCGTGAGAGAGTACGGAGTTAACAGATATGGACAAATTGCGTTCGGCGAATAACAATTAAAGATTAGATGTATTAGACGAAGAATTTTCGAATTAAAAAGTCTTAAATATCTTCTTTTCCAAATAAAGGGCGTGGAATTTTAATAATTTGTTCACGATTAGTGAAATGTTATTAATTTAAATCCACTCCAGCCCCTGAACAGCCTGCACAATAAACTTTGACCGGCAGACCTTGACATTCGCCTCGAATTCCCACTGAAGAAGCTGTAAGAGAACACGAAGTTAACAGATATCGGCAAATTGCGACCATCGGAGAACAATCAAAGAAAATGACAAGCAATAGACGGAGAATTATAGAATTAGTCGTAAATATCTTATTTTCTACATTTAGGGCTTAAGCTTTAATCATTCGTGGACGATTACTGAAAAGATGTTAATTTACATCCACTTCAGCCCCTGTACAGCCTGCTCAATAAACTTTGACCGGCAGACCTTGACATTCGCCTCGAATTTCCACCGAAGAAGCCGTAAGAGCATACGAAGATAACAGATATCGGCAAATTGCGTCCAGCGAAGAACAATCAAAGAAAATGACAAGCAATAGACGAAGAATTTTAGAATTAATCGTAAATATCTTATTTTCTACATTTAGGGCCTAAAGCTTTAATAATTCGTAGACGATTACTGAAAAGATGTTAATTTACATCCACTTCAGCCCCTGTACAGCCTGCCCAATAAACTTTGACCGGCAGACCTTGACATTCGCCTCGAATTTCCACCGAAGAAGCCGTAAGAGCGCCGCGACCATGAAACACAGACCTTGAAACCGTACTCGCCGTTCGAGCGCGGGCTCGAGAACCATCAACATGTCATACCTCCAACAGAAATCCATCTCCCGTACGCTCCCGGCGGGTCCATTATTACTTTCAGCGCTGCCACCGTGCCGGCCGAGAAGCGAAATCCATTCACGGCCGAATCGAAAGCGAATTGCCCGCCGTCGACTCCTTCCTACCGGACGAACGCGCATTCACAGTGGTATCGCCCTCGAGATTTCTTCTCGCCATATTCAGACTTCGACTCCTTCGTCGACGCGACAAAGGGGCAGCCTCTTATCGAGCACTTAACAGTCAACGAGACGTGTACCTATGCGTCGGGGCACGTGTAGGGAAGAAAGGGGGGAGGGGCGGGAGCGAAGATCGGATGAGAGGAAAGGAAATTGGAAAGAAGAGAAAGAAAGAAAGAAAGAAAGAGAGAGAGAGAGAGAGAGAGAGAGAGAGAGAGAAAGACAGAGTGAGTCACAAAGAGAAAGAGGAAGAGAAAGAGAGAGAGAGAGAGAGAGAGAGAGAGAGAGAGAGAGAGAGAGAGAGAGAAAGACAGTGAGTCACAAAGAGAAAGAGGAAGAGAAAAAGAGAGAGGATGAGAGAACAAGAGACAGAATAGAAAAGGAGGAAAAGTGAGAGTCCGCGAGAGCGAGAGAGAGGAAGACTGCTTTACGAGTAATAAAACACAGCGAAAATGAGCCGACAAGCATAAAAGTGGCACAATTGGTTCAGTGGGGCGGTGCCCCTGCGTCCTTGGCTCGGGACAGTGAACCCCGTGGCCATGCGAAACGCGAGTTGCACACGGTGCCCCATGCACTTTCTCCCTCTCTCCCATACGTCTAACGCTCGCCTCTTCCTCTCTCGCTCGCACTGTGTCTCTCTCTCTCTCTCTCTCTCTCTCTCTCTCTGCTGCGGGCACACTCGCTGCACCCGTTTCGCACATATGCGCGCGTCTACTCCTCCGGTCGCTTTGTGTGTCCTCAAGCTCTACGAGGCTCGTGATGAGAGAGCACCATGGTCTCATCTTGGCCTCGTGAAAATTTCACGCTCCCAGACTGAAGCGCATTGCGAATTTTTGCTAAGGGGTGAGGTTTTACAGGTCGATGGCAGGGTGGTGCATGATTTTGAGTAGAAAATGTAGAGCGATTGGGTAGTGTAAGTTGGAAGTTATGGAGGGTGGTTGTTAGTGTTTTTGTGGTAAATGTTGATGATTGTAGAGGTAGATTGGACTATCAGCGATTTTGTGGAATGTGCATTGGGCCTGTTGATAATGGCGAGAGAATGATATAAGTTGAGAATATCTATTGTACTACAGTGATATATTAATGTTTACTAGGAATAAATGTAATTTTCTACATGTATTATAATATCGTTCCATTTTACTGATTATAGCATTGATCTTGACACTTCTTCGAGATTCAAATCCAAACTAATTCCATTCCTGCAGTAAAAGTCAAATCCTGACACATGCGATCGCGAATCAGTCAAACTGCAGAAAAAATCATCCCTCCCCATAAACCTATCTTCATATCTACCCTCTTAATCTTTTTGCCGTCAACAACCTTACCTATCAACAACCTTAAGAATCATCCTATCATTGCCACGACATTAAAATCTTATAACCCCTGCCGAAAAAAGACCTATCACCGTCCCATTAAACCTTACCAAACATGTCCAAAGTTCCCCCGAAAGTCCAAAAATGTCCAATTACATTACATCGATCCCGTCCTCAACCGTGCCACCGATTCGCGGCCCAGTCGAAAATCGGCCAAAACGCCGAAAAAATGGTCTCCCTCCGCGAGCCCCGTCTCGCGTCCACCCAGTAACCTTGAACCCTATCCGGCCCGTTCGAACCGTACACCGGCAGCGAGAAGCAGGCAGGCAAGCAAGCAGGCAGGCAGGCAAGCAGGCAGGCAGGCAGCCGAGCAGGCAGGCAACAGCACCCAGAGCAACTGCTGGAAGCCGGTCGTCGTCGCCCTTGCTCTCTCAAGCTCGCCTCTCAGCTCCTCCGACCTTCCCTAAACGGCGCGTCGCATAAACGATTTCGCTTACGTTTGAGAGACGCTGCGACGAAGGGCCGACGCACGCCGTGCCAGGGTGAACGATCTCGACCTCCTTCCGTCTCCTTCCCACTCCCCTCTCAGCCCCCCCCATCCCCCTCTAGTCCTCCCCTCCTACCTCCCTTCTTTCGCGATCGACGAAAGCGTGGCAGAGCGCACGTCTCTTCGGCGAGGATGGTAAGCGTGTGCTCGAGACACTGTCTGTCCGTGTGTCAACCCTCGGCGTGGTATCTGCCATTGTTGCGAGCCTGGTGTCCACGAACTGCGAACTCGAGGGCCTGAGAGGGGTTCGGAGGTCTCAAAAAATTGGATCTCGGCCGAGGAGGGAGCTGGGTGGAAGGTGGATGGCTCGAATCTGGATCGAGGGGTCGGCTTGTTGCTCGCTGGGGGGAGGGTGGGCCGCCACGGGGAAGATTTGAATTGTTGTCCAGTTGTTCCGGATGATGGGAACCTTTGGGAGAGGAAGATAGGTAAATGTGGAGATACGCTCGAGGATCATCCGGCGATTGGCTCAGCTCCTGAAGAGGCTTCCGCAGGAGTGAGCAAGGTTGGGTCCTGGATAACGTCGATCACAGCTTTCATCGATTAATGAGCGGCACAAAAAACAGTTCAAATTCTACATTTATCGCTAAACCTCGTCAATCTCACCTCAAGATTCAGACAGCCGCCACAGTCTTAAACCCCTTAACGTGCACGCTCGGGTTTACTCGAGCCGCGCTAAACAGGCCAAACTCTGCACACTCGACATAATTCGAGCGTCGTTGCAACTGACGCTGCCAACATTTTCCGCACTCGAATACGATCGAGAATTGAAAATAGCAATGTGAAAGTTACGAAAAAAAATCGTTTCCTGACACTTATCATTTACATATAATCGTGAGCTATAACACGTTACTATTTCAAAGAAACCGTACGTTAGGGGGTTAAATCCCTAAAATCATCCCGAATTCTCACACATCGAAAGCTCAGCCCGAGCACGAATTCGCTCCACCTAGTTCAGGAACAATCGTGCATTCCGTCCTTAGCACCTACCCTCCAGGTAATCTTTCCGAAATCCATCCGAAATCGTCTCTTCAGCCTCAGTTCCCTCAATCGCCCTCCTACTCCTCTCCGTCCCTCCCGTTCCCCGAAGCGCACGTCTATCTTCCTCCTCTTCCCTCGTTCCGTTCGTCTTCCCCCCTCCCCCCCCTCCTCCATCTCTTGGCGAACCTCCCTCCCCCTCCCCCCCCCCCCCCAAGCCGCCCCTCCTGCAGCTGTTCGTCTTGGTGCAACGTTGGACATTGCACTCGGCGCTTCTCGAGGGCGGTCTCTCGGGTTGATGCACGCGGAATGCAGCCGAGGCGGGCCGAGCGCGGCCGAGGATGCACGACGGCGGGACGTAGTCGCGAGCTGGCTTGCAGCTGCAACGGTCATCGGCGAGAGTTCGATGCACTCGGCCGCTTGCGGCCGGCCGGCGACTGCATGCACGATTCTGCACGAATGACTCAGCCGACCCAGCGCGCACGAGGGATACGACCTTGACCCGGCTGCTGCGACGTAGGTGCATCGCACCTTCGCGGATTCGCGACCGGAGGGCGGGCTGAACTCGATTATCGGACTGCACCGGGAATGGCGGGAATGACGAGTGTGAGACATGCAGTTTCGTAATGTGGGTGGGAGGGAGGTGGTGTGGATGGAGGGAAGGAAGGTGTGGAAGGTGGACGGTGGGTAAGGGAGAAGGTTTCGAGGAGATGGATGAGCGCAGTGCGGTACGGCTGACGTAGGAGTCGAAACGGTTTCGTTCGCGGGGTTGATACGTTGGTTGTTAGGGTGATGATTGATTCTGAGAGTGTAAGTACGGGGAGACGCGCGGAACGGACTGTGGAATTGGTATGGGTTGAGAGGGGGAAGGTTTGGGAGGGATTCGATGGGTGATACTGTTCTGGGTATGTTATGTTACTGGGAATAAATCTTGGGAGGGTAGGTGGGAGAAAAGGAAGAAATTTGTAATATCTTGACAGTGTAGATAACTACTTTATGACTGTTAACAACGGTTGTTTAATGCGAAATTGAGCATTCAACTATTCTGCAAACCTACTTCCTTTTCTTCATATTCGAATCGAAACCCAACTTCTTCCACATCGAATATTTTTACCAAACTTCTATGTAACGATCCGCATTTTGAAATGTTACCGGGTGTATAATAGAATGATTATTAACTGCATTATGCTTTAAGATAGGAACATTTCATAGAAAGAATTTACGAGTAATATAAACTCCATATCAATTCCACAGAAACCTCCAATCACCAATTCCGCAAACTTACATTCCCAGTCTTCCCATTCTCAGTATCTCTACGCCCAGCTTCCGCCTCCTCGAATATTTTGATCTCTTTGAAACTCTTACGTAACAGTCCATAGATCGTATTCATAATGACAGTATAATACAAAGAATGTTAACTGTATTATGCTTTAAAATAGGAACATTTTTAAAAAGAATTTACGAGTAACACAAATTCCAGATCGATTCCACCAAAACATCCAATTCCGCAAACTTGCATTCCCAATCTTCCCATTCTCAGTATCTCTACACCCAGCTTTCGCCTCGAATACTCGGCGCGCAATGATCAAACTCTCTCGCGTAACGGTCCCGCATTTCGAATCGGCCCGCCGAACGTGGACGCTTCCCGCGTCACTTTCGAGGTCCCCGACGCCGGCGCGAGCGTCGGCCGCCCGGCAAGACGATAAACGCTCAACTCGGCCGAGTATCGGCCGACAGTTTTTCATTCGGCGTCCCCCGTCGGGGGCGTCGCGCATTTAGCGAATTGAATATTCCCCCGGGGACCGACGCGAGGCGAGCGTCGGGCCGCGGCCGAGGTTATCCGCAATAGATGCGTTGACCTTTACAATGGATACACCCCGTGGCGTGTCGATGACACTGTGTTCTATAAAGATACCCCGGAGGAGGTAGGGCCTTTCAGGCCTTTGTCTCGCGTTCGCTCTCTCTCTCTCTCTCTCTCTCTCTCTCTCTCTCTCTCACTCTCGTCCGCTCTCCTCCCAGCCGTTGAACCCGATCGCTCGGGGACAACACACTTTGAACTATGCACAGCGCGTAAATTAACGCTAGCAGGCTACGCTCGTAGTAGACGCGGCCCAGTCGATGACGGTGACCTTCAAATTTTGCCGAGGATGCGAGGAGTGGAGTGGCCAATGGCTGGGGAGACGATTCTTTCCGTCGATGTTTTCTGTCGTGCCGATGAGATGCCTTTTCCGCGGACGAGACGGATGGTGTTCAGGATGGTCGCTGGGAGGAGAGGAGGGGGGGAGATATCGGGCGCGAAGAAATTGACCTTCGCCGTTGAAGGGATAAGATGAGAACAATGGACACGTCGAGGGCGGCGGAAAAATGACGGTTATCGGCTTATGTGTTTACCGACGTCCGGAGGCGGATCGCCGACTTGGAAATCTCGGGTTAGGACTCGTAGAGAGTGTAACGGTGGCCAAAAATGGATGAACGTTTTTATGGAGGGGGGGGGGGGGTGTCGGAACGGTTAGGGCGTGCGACGATTTACGCGAGGTTTCATCCTTTCGACCGATGGCCTCTCGATGGGAATTTTATTACGCGTGATTCACTTATTCGTACATGCAAGACATCGACAGCGATATTAATGTAACGCTTTTTTCTCGAACTGAGCTGTTCTCAAGTAGACTCGTAATTCCACGAGAAAACAAACAGATTTTCATCTCTGCTCTCACTTTTTCAAACTAACGACCGCTTAACGAGACTTTAATTGCATATACAGCTTTTACGTTTCGATAGTCGGCGTAAACTCAACGTACAACTTCCTACCTTAAAAATACCGGCATTCTTTGATCAAGCATTCAGTTTCTAATTTCTCCTTATATTCCGACATAAAATCCACCAAATCCTTAACCCACTGTCTGCCAAATTTGTTTTTTTAAATTGTTTATCAAATAATCTGCATATATGGAGAAAAGGTTGTCTAACAGTATAATTATATAAATATAAATATAATTATACATTATTATATTTAGCATTAGCGTGTAACAGCTGAAGAGGACCCAAAAAGTAAAGTGGTCGAAACGTAATACGAATATTCTCATATCAACGATCCTACCGTCGCCGAACTAAATACATAATTATATAAATTTCAAAATTCCCAAATGGGGATCGTGGCAGCTAATGAATCAATGTTTCTCAATACAGAGACTCAATATTCATCCGCCAGATGTACGTTGTCGACCGAGTTCGCGTAAAATGCATGATGTCACAGCGTACGTCGGGACAATAAATATGCAGCTCGGCGACCGGGTCCTCCTGCGGCACTTTCGGCATTCGGCGGCTCCCTGCTGGCCAGCGCCGAGATCCGAAGCTGGAGCAAGGTTACCGGGATGGCTCTCCCCGTCTCCTCTCCCCCAGGTTTCCTCCACCGGGAACGTATTTATACGCCGGACTCGAGGGATGTATTTCGGTCCCGCGGTGGCTACCACGCGTGCCTCTTAACCTTGAACTGATGAACGAACGCACTCACCACCACCAGCGTCGGCCGACTGCAATGTCCTGAGCTATTCCTGGCCGTCACCCTGAGGACGTCGCACCGGCCTCGGATGTAAACTACGAATGCCATTGCCTAGAGAGTGCGCACGGCGTCACCGAGAAATGGCCGACGCCTACTCTCGCCGAGTCGTCGCACGGATTCGGCGGACGAGGCGTTTAGTTTAATACAGGGCCTGACGGTTTCTGGATGATTGGGAAGATGCTATATGTCATTTGAATTTTTTGGTAATTATTGTAGAGGTATGTAAGGACTTTTTTTTTGGTGCTGTGGAGGTTGTTGTGTTATATTATTAAGTGATTGGTAATGATAATATATGAGATGTAGATGCTTTATATTATTGAGCGTTAAAGGAATTTGAATTATTAAATTAGTGGTTTGGGCTCACCGAGTGTCTTATTTTGTAACTTTACGATATATGTATTCTTATAATATTTAATATTTAATATACTTAAAAAAAATGAGATATATAATTTATGAATAACGTGGTATAAACGGTTTATTTATGTGATATTTAATTTCTTTTTTTGTACATTAAACTTACACCACTTTCAAAATAAACGGTCCGCATATCAATAATAGGAATGTATAAACGGTCGTCAAATTATTTAAACCTTCCTAGAAGTGCACGAGACCTTTTGTCCTTGAACAGCCCACCAGAATGCAAGCTATCCCGCGTGCACTCGCTTTTTCCAGCGCAGATTTATGATCTGGACGCGATTCGCGTTGGAAGGGAACTTTTCACCAAGAACAATGGTCACACTTTAAGAATTGGAATTCCTTCTAAACAAAGGGAGTGGAAACGTGTCGCGCGCCCCGTCTCTCCCCCTATCGATTGCGACGGGACTGGGGGCGGGGGGGGGGGGGGGTCGAGTAATAAGGCTAACGCTCGCTCGCCATGAGGGGTGTCGATCCCTCCGGAGAACAAAGGCAGTCTGCAGAAAGTCAAACTGGCGTATCTAGCCGTGCAAGGTCGTGCACCCTCAGCATCGTGCGCGCATCCTTATGAACGGAATCGCAGAAATCCGCGAGTCTCTCAGTCGACATTGCCCAACCTCCAAACTTCGGTTCAACTTGTGTTTCGTTCGTCCTTCAATTTCTCAAAGTGAAATTCTGACTAGTTCAGACTGAAAACTTTGCGTACATTATGACGTTTGCTACTCTTACTATTACTTATCTAGAGCAGCAACTGAAATATGTACATATATTAAGCATGCAATAATGATAATGTATAATAGGGTTGCAAACAATCGGTTATTGACTGTCGGCGTATTCGGTCAGTGTTTCAAATATATCAACTAATTACCAATCATTTTTAACTATAATTCGGTGAAACTGATTGCTCACTTTACTTATGGAAATAAACAATTAATAATGTCAAAAAAAAACAGAAAAAATTATTACCAAATGTGAAAAAAACATATATTAATATTGTAAAAATGTGACTCACCTAGTCAGGAATCTTCCCTGTAATATCGTCCTCCTTCTCGAATAATGATAATTTCACTGCCGATCACTAGAATCCAAATAATACATAATTTTACAATAATGATAATGTTATGATTTCTGGAAGTGTAACAAGACTACGAAAGCCAAGCATACGATCCACATTACTGCAAGCATTATGTCCTCCAGAACGCAACTTATCGGAAATCAGCGAGACAAGAGGACAGACTGGAAGCTGCTTGAAAAATTTGTTATCTTATAATCGCCTTGTCCGCCATATTGGACGCCCTCCGAGTCTCCCTCGCCTCTTCAGCTTCCGCCTTTCGCCCCCCGCGTGCATTCTGCCGTTGTGCAGAGGGGTCGGACGTGTGACAAGGACAATGATAACGGCCAGGAGGGTGGCTGGGGGGTTGTAGGGGGTTGTAGGGGGTGGCAGACAGACAGTGCACTTTCATCTCGACGACGGCGTCCCTCGCCCTACGTGCGGTATTCTTCGAGGCCCTCCCACCCTTTTTCACCCTGCCGAGGGCCGAGGGCGCAGTGGTGGGCAACCTACGCCGAGTTAAGAGAGTCAAGTTCACCCTGGGAGAACCGTCGCGGTCGCCCTGAGAAAGTCAAGTTCAGCTGCGGGAATGCTCGCGCTTAATCTTCGAAGCTCTTTGTTCGGTCGCCGACTGACGCGTTATGGTCCGCACGGCATTCGGGAATGATTCGCGGGAGGACTCGAGGTCGCAGGTCGGCGGGGGGGTGGATAATGTGCCGTATAAAAATGCTGGATGGCTACGGGAATCGCGTCTAATGCTCGGAATAAAATGTAGGGTATATTAAGATAAGTAATTGCATGCCTGACGTCGTCTGGCTCTGTAGTTGTGTGTGGGGTGGTTCATGAGGATTCGAGAATTAGGAGGGTGGAGAGTGTTTGGAAGATGTTTTGGTGGGGAGGATCCTACGTTTAATGTAATCATTTTCCGAAGGAATAAATTGAAACTTGGAAAGAAGTTGAACTGTTATAATATGAAAACAATACGTTTTGATGAAATTAAAAATGGTTGTTAGAAAGAAAATTCCAGAAACCAACACAACCGTAATTTTAACTTCTATTTTCTTATACCCTTTACTAGCCAAACCAATTTCAAACTAAACAATCAGCAATAACTCAAATATAGGGGAAGGTTGCCCAATTTGGACGAATTTTATAAATATCATTATACAGAGATACATAAGAAGTATCAATAAAAATTAAGTAGAAGAAAAGAATCTCACGAGGTTTACCTTCAAAACAATACTATCTGTTAAATTTAAAAAAAGATTTATAACCGTGAAAAATGAACTCGAAAAAATCGGTCCAAATTAGGCAACCTTCCCCCATCAATTTCCCAGCAAAGCTCATCCGTGCATTAATCGTACAGCCGATCAAAAAATCACCTCTCGCATCCAGTTTCTCGCTCTCTACGCCCATTTTACATTCCCTGCGAATAAGATCCGAACGTTCGGAACCGAGCAGGGCTCTAAAGCGGAAGGAGGCGAGTAGTCGCGAGGATGTCGGCCTTTATACTCGGCGCTGACTTCATTTTGGAACGGGGGCATTGGTGCCATCCTGGCTGCTGCAGCGAAGCCGCATCGTCTCGGGCAGAGGGTGGGCGAGGGGAGGGGATGGTGGCGACGTTGAGTATCGAGCCGAGAGGAAGGGAGGGAAGGGAGGGATGGCTGGAAAGACGCGGATAGAGGCGGATAGAGGCGAAGGAGGCGAAGGAGGAAGACGAGAGGAGCGAACGACCGATCGCCTTCTCTTGGCACCCGCTCAACAGAGTTGAACGGCACCGTCTAATTTTACAGCCGCACAACACGCCGCTCTCCTCTAGGTCTAGTGCAAATACCGTGTACGCTCTCGCGAACCTTCCACGTCCTTCGGCGTCGACTGCGCGGCGACGATTCGCGCGGCGAAACTTATTTGTTCGCGCCTTCTTTCGCCGAGTGGGCGGCCGAGTGGGAGGATGAAAGAGATTCTTTCGGCATTGTCGGGCAGAAGGTAGAAGGTTGGATCGCGGTAACGAGTTATGCAAGTGGAAGTTTGTTTTGGGAGGATGCGGTATTTTGATCGTGGAGAGCGGACTGTATATTTTAGTTCTTCTCGGGTAGTGTGTATCGATACGTTTGTTTAATTCGGATCGATGTTAAATTCAAATTGTATCTCAAATTCAAAACTCGGCATTGTCGAGCTGAAAATAGAATGTTCGATGGAGGTAACATTCTGTACGAGTAGCAACTTTATTTATGATAGTCAATTTGGAAGATGGGACCTTTCGATCCTAGCATGAACAAAACCCTACTGAACTTCACATATCATTCAAATGATCAGATTATGTGCATCGATACATAATCCAGATCAATCTTTCCGAATCCATCCTGAATCAAAACTCAACTTCACGACACGGCTAAATGCTCCACACAACCAACACCAGTCTGTCGTGCAGAAATGTCTTAAATTCTTAAAATTATCAAAATATGTGCATTGATACATGAATCGAATCCAAATTAATCTCCCAAAATCCATCCTAAAACAAAACTCAACTTTACGACACGCCTAAGTGCTCCCAACGCCAGTCTGTCGCGCAGAAATATCTTAGATTCTTAAAAATGCACCTCGCCTATTACTCAACGTACTCGACGTCGCAGGTTGGCAGGCCTTTGTGCGAAGGACGAGACGGTCCGGTCTCGTGCGCATGAGCGCACGAGAGCGCAATTGCACGCGCAGTGGCGCAAACAGCAACGGCTACGCGCATGCAGTAGTAACAGGATGAGCAGGAGGAGCAGGAGGAGCAGGAGGAGCAGGAGGATGAGGATGAAGAGGACGAGGATGAGGACGAGTCGGGCGGGCCCCGGGGGAGGGGTTCCTGTCTGACGCGAAGAAGCGCCGGGCAAGAGGGCGCCCGCTTTTGAATGTCAATGTCTTTGTCCTCCGTGTGCCGTTGTTGCATTCCAGCGATTTCCGATTGGCAGGCGTCATCATTCCGGCCCTCTTATTATTCGCTCGCATTTCCGACTCAGACTCTTCTCGAGCCAGATCGACATTTTTGTCTGTCTGTTTTAAGAGCATTTTTGAGAATTTTCTCGTGAAAATTGATAAACTCTCTTATTAGGAACATTCGAGGAAGTATAGTGTAAAATAAGGTTGCAACAACTGTTTATTGACCGTCAGTGATAGATAAGATGATATAATAATGAGTTTTTGCCGAATTTCGTCAGTGTTTTCTAAATATCTACTAAAATTCAATGATTTTAACTGTAAATCAGTAAATTAAAGTGATTGAAGCTATCAATAAATTTGATTTAACATATTATAACTTGAAAGAGTCGGAAAAGAATTTTATAAAATTTAGAAAAAGAAACTTAATGCTTATAAGTTTCACCTAATCAGCGATCTCCCAACTTTTCAACGTATACAGGGTGTATACTTATCGAGTATCATTCACGCATTTCAGACTTTCGATTTGCCAGGCGCCATCATTCCAGCTCTGCGGCTATTCGTCCAAATTTTCGAACTTGAGACTATTTTCCGGCCCCGATGGGAAGATTATGGTCGCACTCGGCTTTGGCCTGAACGAGAGTCCGTGATTTCGCGGAAGCGAACAGATAAACTTTATCTGTCGAGTTGTTGTCGCCGAAATGCAGAATTGTGCAGCGTCAAGCGCGCGCGCGCGCGCGCTATCGATTTCGTAAGTGACAATGACATGATCCGCACGCAAAATCACGCCAGGGCGTGGAGATACGCCGTCGATAAACTCGGTCATCGGGAACTTGCAGGGGATACATCACTGATAAACGGGAAGCAGTGACAGTCACGTGGCT
This sequence comes from Anoplius nigerrimus, assembly GCA_914767735.1. Lineage (NCBI taxonomy): Eukaryota > Metazoa > Arthropoda > Insecta > Hymenoptera > Pompilidae > Anoplius > Anoplius nigerrimus. Next base: position 3,249,275 of record OU612086.1, read on the forward strand.
GATGCCCTCTGGACAATCGGTTAGGTATCTTCGCTTCCTATCGGCGAGATCTAGCTGGCGACGGAATCTGGAAAATTGTCATCGCCCGGAAATATTCCGCTCAGGTTTTGACAAAGAATTTTGCATGGCTACGCGAAACAAAGGCGACAGACGTCACTAATACTAAAAACGATCGGAAACTGAAATACTAAAAATAAATAAGGTGTCGTAACAATTTTTATCTGATTAATAAAACGATTTGCGTTGCACGCAATGAATCAAAAGAATAATTTACAATTTCGCTCGGACGTAATCGCCATACATCCGATCAATAAAACATCCAATCCAGCGACCTTCAATTCCAAGATTTCAATCCGTCGTTCGAGCCGGTAGAACACACTTTCCAACGCAGTCTCCTCGCACAGCGATACCTCCATCCACTGACCCATCCCCTCAACCTAATACCAAACAATCCGAAAACCTTCCTCACCCTAAAAAAACGCACCCCATCCCCCCCTGGCCGTCGAAAACTCGTCTCGGCGAAGGATGCAAAAACGCATCGGCCCGCAAACAGAAGGAAATCGAAGCCAGCTCTGCGCGTCGCTTCCGTCTCTCTCTCTTTCCCTCTCACCCTCTCTCTCTCTCTCCCTCTCTCGTCCAAACAGAGACAGCCTCTGCCCAGACAGATAGAGGGAGCGGGCGCCATCGGCGCGAGCGAGAGCGAGCGTCCGTCTGGCTTTCGGCCCTGGAAGGAGGTTGTAGGGTAGAGAAGGTAGGAGGTTGAGGTCGTCGGCGCTCGCGGGAACGAGGCATTGACCTCGAGTGAGTTAGGATGTCTGCCGGTATTGATTCGGCGCCGGCGGTGCAGCGGACTACTACTACTCGGCGTGTAGCGTAGGGAGGGAAGGACGGCGAGTGAAGAGAGGGTGGGGGGGGGGGCGAAACGGGAATACCGGGATTGTCGGGGAGGAGGGCTGCGACGGACGTCGCCTGGAGGGAAATGGCGCCCGGAGGGGGTGGCCCTGGCCGTAGGAGAGCCGGCGGAGGTGGTGGGAGGGAGGGGAGGGGGGTGGAAGCGGAGAGAGGGGGCAAGAGAGGGGCGCTCGATGCGCACGGGAGAGGGTGCAACGTACTGGGGCAAACTTTCCTCCCTGCCAGCGTACTGCCACCCCCCCCCCCCCCTGCCGCCCCCTCGTGCCCCTCTTTACCTCTTGCCCGGTATCCCACATCGGCCCCTCGCTCTTTGTCCTCGAATGCTTTTCCACCTTCTCGCGCGAGGGTTGCGTCCTTGTCTGTCGGCGCGGGCCCGGCAACGGAGCTGGCGCGGTTTACAACCCCCCTTTTCTCGATCGCCTAGCCACCCTCCCCCCCCCCCCCCCCCCAGCCGCCCCCGTGGCAGCAGCAGCAGCCGCCGCGGGGGCCGAAGGGAAGGCGGAAGCCCAGACGGGCGGTTGCCAACCTGGCGAGACCCATTAAAAATGTTTCGGGGGTTGGTACGTCGCTGCGTGTGCCGCGGAATCGTGATGGATGGCTTCTGCGGTCTTCGCGAATGCAAGGATGGAGTGCATTTTTTTGGGCGGCTGATTGCGTAATGGTCGGTAAGATTGCAACTGAGGGAGGAGGGTGGGAGGTAAGGGGTGGGGGATGGGGAAGAATGGGTTATGGTTTATGCATGCTTGCGGTACGGTTCGAGGCGGACGGTTTCGAAAGGATGCTTTCTGGGTTGGATGCATGTCATTAGGTTGGCGAGAGGGTGCGTCGGAGGCTGTCATTATCGTTAGAGGGGGGGCCACTGTCATGGCGGCTGATTCGAGTCGACGTCGTCGGACGGGGCTGCCCGTGCAAAACAGAAGCCGCGCTCGTTTCTTCTGGCCTCTGAAATTGGGATCGATCCCCGTCCAGGGTAGATACCCTTTGCCTGCTGGCAAACTCTTGGCGCAGCGAGTGCGAGTTATGGGGAGGGAGGGGGCGGGGGGGATGGAACGGGGCACGTAGACGGGGTGGCATCGGCATACATAGGTATCATATCTGCGACATGGCTGCGACATCCCTCGGACTCGAGACTCGTGCAACTCTACCCTGCACGAGCGAAGCGTACATTTCTACTTCCGGGTAACGTCTGATCCTGTAACGAGCCCTTAAAAGGTTTTACCATTTTTTAATCATCTTTACCATTGACGCCTGTACCAATTTTTTTTACTTTCCATTCGATACATTCTTTCGATTAAACTCTCAGTATCGATTACAAAAATAAATATGTAATCCCTATCAATCAGCTTTCAAGTTAACAAACGTGAAAAACAAACGAACAGCTCCCTTTCGCTTCGAGCGTCAAGCACCCCAGGTCCAACCGATCCAAGTGAAAATAATGCAGAAGGAGCCGACTCCCGCGAACAAAAAAAGACGGCGCATTCCTTCCCGACTGTATACCTTCGTCCAGGGCACGCGCTGGACTGGGACAATTTATGAAAATTTAATGAGAATGGCCAAGAATCGTGCCAAAGTCTCGCCCAGAAACCCGAACGCGGCGGCAGACGAAGGGGTGGAGGGTGAGGAGGCGGAGGTCGACGTGGCTGCGGAAACGGGTGAGGGGCAGAGTGGGGGGGGGGGGGGCTGGAGGAGAGTCGGCGGACAGAGAGAGGGGGGGGGGGGCTGGAGGAGAGTCGGCGGACAGAGAGAGGGAGAGAGTGAAGCGACCTAGCCTCGTTGGCTGGCGGGGGTGGCACAGACAGGGGCACACGCGGGGGGGTAGGAAATTCTGCAGACAGGATGGCGGCACTGGGGCGAACTTTCGCTCTCTCCAACGACGCTGCATTGCCACTATGCCACTGCCACGCCCCACGAAAATTTCCCGCGGCCCTATGCACCTACGCGGCCAGACTGCATCCTAGACTCCCTCGCCTTCGATCGATCTCTTTGGTAGTGACCCGGTATGTGGGAAGCGACGGGAGCGTTGACGGCAATAATCATAATGGACGAAAGGATGAGAGTGTCGATCATGCGAACATTTTGCAATTTACTTCGCAGTGGGAATATGTGTAGGCTGTTTCGGATGGATTTTTTCAAGGGTGGCTGGAGATAAATGAGAATTAATGCCGGAGTAATTGTTCCTATAATTTCTAAACCTGCCAAGCGCGGATAATTGCTAGGAGAGACGAAAACATTTCTAATAAACAATTCATATTAATTTCATAATATGGATAAATACATAAACATAATTCGAATTAAATAATAGGGAGGCATCAAAAATAATATTCTTTTCAGGATGAAAACCGTAAATGTTGGTAACCACGGGATTAATTTTAAATGAAACATATCATTAAAGACATTCGTTAGCAATAGCAATCATATTATCATCCAAAACCAGTCCCTTGAAAATGGTCGAAGCCGCAAAAAATAAACCATTTATCTCAAGCGCACCTTACGATTCTAATCACGCAACACTGCCGACGCCAAGAAAGCGGGGTCGGAAAATCGGTGAAAGCCGCTGTAAGCAAGGCTCGCGGGCAGCATTTAAAGTCCTGGCGACTTTGAAAAAGCCGACCCTTGCGCAGTTGCATTGGGCTCGATTCATGGTCACAGTTTCCTTCCGAACAACGATCCGTCTAGACAGACAGCCCTCCGCAAGAGAAACCCTCCACCTTCTTTCCCTCTTCCTCGCCTCTTCTCCCTTCCACCATTCCTCACCCCCCTCCTCTCTCACCCTAGTCCACCTACCGACCGTGTGCACCCTCCTTCTGCTCCTCCTTCCTCCCTGCATCCCTTTCTGCGCATCCTTTTTTTCACGGCTGCCCCAGGCTTCCCTCTCGTCTGCCCTAGCGTTACCTTGCACGGGATGCATTTCGACGGCGTTGCCGCTCTATGGGCAATCTCATCAGCATTAACCGTTGTCGCCGAGACAAAACATGTGTCTCGGGACCATTCATGGAAAAAATTCTCCCCCTTGTTAAGCGAGCCCGACGATTGTGATGCGAATCGAGCCTCCTGCGCTTTGACTCCCGCGCGCGCGCGCGCGCGAGCACCTGCTTGTGAGTGCGGACGTGTCGGTGAGCGTGTAGGCACGCAGACGGGGAGAGGGCCCTGTATAGGGGAGGGATGTTAGAAATGATCGACGTAATCTCGGTTTTTATGTAGGAATGCGTGGGAGCGGAAAGTGAGACAGTTTCGGGCGATACCTGAGTGTGTATTTTCATGGATTGTGTCTGTGTGTTGTAGAGTGTGGTTTATGGGGAATCTGTGGTTTCGAAGGGTAATTTGTATGTATATGGAGGGATGGTAGAAGGGTGGAAGGTGGTCACATCGGGTCTGTAGAATAAATTTCTGTGTGTTTCGTGATTTTAACGAATGCAGACATGTATTTGATCTGCAGGGATGTAGCGTTAGACATAGTTATTAATGTGATATTTTAAGATATCTAGAAAGGATTAACCACTCCGTATAATAGATTTTAACTCACGCTTACTCCGAAAAACATGTATTTTATGGGAATTCTACGATTGTAGTGGATCGCTGTCATATTTCATACGAAATACGACTGTCAGAATTGACTCAAAGTAATCTCACGGAATTAACGTTTCTCATTATATATACATATATAATTCTCATCATATTTAACATAGATGCATATGATATTTATGCGTACCCGAGTAATGTGATAAATTCATATTTTTACATTCGACTCCCGCATCCGTGAAAATCCCTGCGTCGCGCAACCTTCGCATATTTTCCACGCTCGCTTACGAAAAAATTGTCTCAAACGGAACGTGATCAAAGCGCCAGACAATTAATTAAGGAAAAATCATTCGTTTCAGCTCCGATGGCGAACAATGTTTGCGCCTGTTAATAAAGCAGCGCCCACGCGAGTAATAAAAAGGTCGCGGTCGTTGGCACGTAGTCCGCCATTGGGCCCTTCCAGCCATTCCAGATTAAAATCCCGGACCGCTTATGCGAGCTGCATCTTCGAGGACTCGCCGGTCGGACATAATTGCGATTAATTAAAAAAATGGCTTCGGTACGCGCCCTGCCGCGATTCGGCTTTGAACAGAGGCGGTATTATTGATCCGCTGCAGCCTCGTCCTCTCCCGATACCGCTACTTTCTCCTTTCTTTTCCTCTTCTTCCATTTCGCACCCCCCTGCAATCCCTTGCAACCCCCTACCACCCCCACTGACGGCCTTAGCCGCGGCACATCGTTTTTACCGCTGGCACCTCTTTCATCATCGCCACCCTGTGGCTCGATCGAATCTTCGTCTCGTTTGCGAGAGGAATTTTCGATTCTCGGGGATGGGGTGAAATTTTAACGGCCGCGCGATTGTCGGAGTCGCGTCGATTCGTTACGAATGGATGAACGACAGTTTCGGGAGTCGAGGTCGTTGAGGAAGATTTCGAGGGTCACGTTCAATGTCGGCCCTCCTTGCCGGAGTTCTACGGTTCGCTAATTTTTAAACGCGCGGGGCGTGAGTTTGTTGCGGGATTAGGAATAAGTTTGAACTTCGAGTGTAATGAAACTGTCTGGTAGGGACGATTCAATTTTCAATCCCTATAAAAAATGCGGAATAGGATTTATTCGTTGATTCTTCAATTTTTAATTATTATAGAAAATAGCGAATAAGATTCATTCGTTGATTCTTCAATTTTTAATCCCTGTAGAAAATACCGAATAAGATTCATTCGTTGATTCTTCAATTTTTAATCTTTGTAGAAAATACCGAATAAGATTCATTCATTGATTCTTCAATTTTTAATCCCTATAGAAAATACCGAATAAGATTCATTCATTGATTCTTCAATTTTTAATCCCTATAGAAGATACCGGATAAGATTCATTCGTTGATTCTTCAATTTTTAATCCCTGTAGAAAATACCGAATAAGATTCATTCGTTGATTCTTCAATTTTTAATCCCTATAGAAAATACCGAATAAGATTCTTTCGTCGATTCTTCAATTTTTAATCCCTATAGAAAATACCGAATAAGATTGATTCGTTGATTCTTGTCAACTTACTCGCAAGAACTCAAAATAGGGATCAAAATTTACCTGACGAGGACTAACGTACCGAAAGTTTTACTTTTTCAAGTATTTATAGGCAGTCAGTCGTCGGATAGAGATTGCGAGACCTGATGAAACTTGGTGGGAAGCAAAGCCGTTCGATCTGAACGAATGTGGCGAGATGTAGTTACCGGCGTGCGCAGTTAGCTCTATCCTGAAGGACAGTCTCAATCCGACACCTACGCCATCGTCCGATGTGGGCCCGTACCTCTCGTTTTCTTGCCTATTGCACGGAACGAGCAGACGTTCTCGCTCCGAAACTGCGACGCAGTAGGGGCGACCTTGAAGAAAAAAAAAAAAATTGCCCAGCGGGAGCTTACGGCGGGAGAAGCTCTAGCGCGAAGATTGGAAAAGTGCGATTACCCTGACGCGAGAGTGCGTACGCACCTCTACGTCATCGCTGACATCCTAATCTTTTCGGGGAAAAAACGGCATTTCTGCACAAATCGTACGTAATGTCGCGCATGCGAGCTGCTTACAGCGGTGTAATGTAAAAAGTGTTCAGGAAAGATACAGCGGAGACGCAGACTCGGATATATGGACTGTTTATTTTGAAAGTGGTGTAAGTCGAAATTTAAAAACAATGGAATATATAATTTTTGAACAACGTGGTGTAAACGATTTATTTATGTGATATTTAATTTTTTTTTAAATCGTCTTACATCACTTTCAAGATAAACGGTTCATATGTTGTTTTTGTTATACAAGAATGCTAGAGAACTTTGCAACATTTTGTATTGATGTTCTCAGTATAATAAATACATACACACATACAGATTACTGTATTACTGTGCAGCATACACAAAAATTCGTATTCGAGCGAAAGAAGCACAATCCGTATACAATGAAACCGGTGAAACAATTAAAGTTCTGCGATCGGAAAATTGTGGAGCAGAAAAGCTCTGCCGAGAGATACGGACCGAGATTTACCGTGCAGGAGTGTTGGAAGCAGGGTTGCCCGACCTGTTCTGCGCATATCGGGGTGTGTACAAAGGAGGACATATCCACTACGACTTCGGTGAATGGTTATGGCTTTTTGCCTTTGGGACGAGAGTTTGAGGCCAGACAGAGTCGTTGGCACCGTTTTCCCTACGATATCGTCCTCGCCAGATTATATTTCAATGGCAGTTGAGGACCGACTCATCCCCTCCCACTTTTTCATCCACCGACCCCCCCCCCCCCCCTCCTCTCACACCCCGTCTCGCATCCCATCCGAAACCTCATTTTCTGACACCCTCCCCGAAACAAATAGGATTCCGCCACATTGTTTCGACGGATTTATCTAATACGTTCGCTGGCGTGTCGGCCACATATGGCTGACGCCCTGAGCGCCTCGGAAACTTATGACGGAATATACGGATCTATTCACATCGTAATATAACTTTCCCGCATTCGCGCTGTACTTTCGGTTTCCATCTTTCAACCTGTCACAATTAACGGATTTCGAATGGTACGTTAGTCAAACGTTTTTAAGTTTTGGGTAAATTCATCTCCGCCTCTTTTAATCATTTACGAGATATGTTCGGTTAATTAAATTGCTTTAACGTCCCTAAATTGAATTTTGCATCCAATGGAATTGCAATCATGCAATCCCCGTCAACATCTCTTAACAGAAACCGAACTTTTGTAAAATTCTTCCAACACCGAAAACATATTAAAAGAGCCAATCAATATCGAGTCCACCGCTTCTATCGCAATACTTACCGAATAATTCCAATTGAAAGTCCACCCTACGCGCCGGAAGTGAGTGGGATCAAAGTTCGGAGACTCGTTTCGCCGATCAGTCGGCTGTTCTCGCCCACGGGCGAAAAGCGACGATCAGAGACCTTCGATCAGGCCGTCAGACGCCGACGCGAGTCGACTTTGCCAGTATTCGGACTCAATTCAAAGACGCGTTGCCGAAAATCGGGCTGAAACGCGCGCGCACCCGTCTCGCCTAGATCCCCAAATTCCTAGACGGCCACCCACATACCCACATACCTGGCCGCGTAAACATCGGGACACCTAGACCCGGATACCCACATATCTAGCCGACTATCCGCTAGTAAATTTACGTAACGACGCTCGTCCGGCCAATCGGCGGCTTCCATCGGCGAGCGAACGTATATCAGGCATCGGTACGTGCGAAAATTCTCGTTGCCGGCTAACGAGCGAAACTTCTCGTGCTCGGACGGATTCGCGTGTGTCGCCGAAATAAATACGAGCGAGGGTAAACTACGCCAACCCCCCCCCCCCCCCCCGACCACCCCTCGCTTACCTCGCGTGTGTAAGCTGCTGTGGGTGGCTCTACTAAAATCGTTGCATTTGCATACGGCTGCGTATCGATTTCCTGGAAAACGATGTCTGGAGTACGATATGCACTTAGAAGCATTGGTAGTGTGTTGGTAGGGTGTTTATAGGAAGATGTATATATGAGAATGTAAATGTGCGCATGGGCGAATATGTATGTTCCAGAGGTTTCAGTGGTGTTTGTATGAATTTTGAGGAATTATTTTAATTTTTGGAACGTACGTTGTGTGATGATTAGTTTATACGGTAATTTTAGGTGGAGGCTTAATTACGGATATGTATATAAGATGTACGATATCAAATACTTGTTATAGCATACCTTATGCAGTACAAATAAATGCAAAATTAAAACAATATTTTCATTACCTTCCCTTAAATCGCTTTTCAGTCCGGGATCGCATGTGGATAAATAGCACCATATATATATGTTGACGTAACTACGGGTATGTATGTATATAAGATGTACGATATCAAATACCTGTTACAGCGTACCTTATGCAGTACAAATAAACACAAAACTAAAACAATATTTTCATTACCTTCCCTTAAACCGCTTTTCAGTTCGAGATCGCGTGTGGATAAATAGCACCATATATATATGTCGACGCATATTCGTGCAGAACGGAGGGGTGTATACCCGGGTATGTACATATGTATCGCTACGTATACTTGCACTTAGGTACGAAAACGGCCCGGCATCGTTGGCCAATGCCCCTGAGGCTTAATGACCCCGTAACTGCACGTATATAAATGGGCACGAACACGCACACACACACACACACACACACGCACGTGCCGTGGCGTGCATGTGGGGGAGCAGCTGGCCAAAGGCCCCGCAGAATCGCGTGCGCATACGAGTTGCATGCATGGCATTATCGATGCAATTATTACACCACGCCCGCGGATCTGGACGGATCAAACGAGCGATTCGTGTGACGAGAAGTGAGAACGGAAGGGTGTAGGTGTAGGGCGAATTTGTCAAAGTGGCGTAGGGCGAGCCGTTCTAATGCGCGAGTATGCCTTGTGGGACGTTGCGTTCTGCCGGATACAGATCGATTCTTGCACTAATCCGACTTTGTTCCGACCTTTTTTACTCTGGGGTGTGACCGACGTGGTTGCGAGACACGACATTGTTTATCTGAGATCTGGCATGTGATAGAATTGGTGTGGTGGTAAGCGTGCAGTACGACGTAACGTGTAAGAGTCATTTATTTTGCGAATGATCCGTGTCATTATATCAGTAAAAATGGTCAGATGGTAATTTCTCTTTATTTCGAGTTGTTCTTAATGGAGCTGTTGTAGTTGAGTTAGATTAAGGTTTATATATTTATCTCGGCTTTAAGGAGTCAGTGATTCACAAACTTATTGTATTCAAAATACTATTCTGTTGTTAATAATCATTACTCTCTATAGTCTACTGTTAAATACGAAACGATACAAATTTTTGTAATTTTGTAATCCCCCTCTCAAGTCTTCACGCACCGAATCAACCGGAAGGCATGTTTATACCTACGTTTAATGTCAATATCCTACAATCTCATAACGAACAACATATCATCAAGAAATAAGTCAATATTTCATCAATTATAAGTCAAATATTCATCAATATCCTTAAGGCCATTCCAGAAATTGAACATTCTCAAAGCCTCCTTAAAACAACTTCACTCAACAATGACCCTCCTGCGATGACAATTCCGCCCCCACGCATTGACCTTCAATCCTCAGACCCGTACAACCTAACCATGCAACGTCTAGCAAATCAAGCGTCGATCCACGGCCTATTCACTCGCATCCGGCCGATGTTCCGCGCATTCTGATCGTCCTCAGATCGCAATTGTATCCCTCCCATCACCCTTCGGCCCCTTCGCCGAGGGTATCGCGCGCGCAAGGCATGCGGACGATGAATAACGTGGCGCATCAATGCAGTTCCTGAAGTAAGAGCGCCTACGCGAGACGGACTAATTGCACACTTCATCCACGCTCGGCGTCGGCTGCGGCGAGGAACGGCGAGAGATTTTCTCCCCTTCCAGATTCCACCCCCTTTTCGAGACACCCCACCTCCAGGCCTCCCCGATTCCCTTGCCCACCCCCCTGGCTCCTCCTCGGCCCCGTCAGAAAGCGCGTTCCCCGGCTCGATTCCGTAATTAGCAACTAATTGGATTCGTTACCCGGTAAGCGGCCGCGAGCGTGTCTGGGTCGGGGGTTGAAAGGACGCGGGGGTGAACGAAGGAGATGTGGGCAGGGAAGGCATCGGACCGGATTGAGAGATCGTCCACTTCGCGGAACGAGACTATTCTCGGACTCGGTGGGTGCTGAACTTGGCGAGGGTTGGTCGGCGCACGCTTACTTCTTATGGAGGTTGATGCTCGATGAGATCTGCGATTAGGGGGTGTAATGGTGTACATGGTAATGCGGAGTGATGGACGCTTTGTTTTTCTAAAGACTGATGATCGTTGCGGATTCATAGGGTAACGTGAAACGGAGGTATGTGCGAGGAGGTGTAAAGGTTGAGGTCGAATGGTAGAAAGTGTACAACCGAATAAGATGATCAAGTCTGAAGGAGTCATTCGATAGCCTATAAGAAAGGAAGCATTTGCAAATATTGTGAACACACCTAACAGTAAAGTATAATATTTGGCGGCCAATGGAAGGTACCTTGGCATAATTTGACTCTACTGAAACATGATAACACCTTTCAAATGCCCAGAGAATGGTTTCTTTCTTTGGATAGAGCGCGTCAAAAGCTTCAAGGAAATGTATGATTATCATAGGTTTCGTTCGCCGGTTCAAAAGTTACAGACAGTTTAAAAAATTGCGAATTTCTTAAGGGGTACCCCTTCTCATTTTTGCGAAAAATCGAAGGTCAGCGGATCGGAACGCCCTTTTGCTAGCTGGTAGAGGGTCAAAAATAACTCAGAGAACCGTTTGGAATTGGTCGAAATTTGCATTAGTTTCGAAGTTACAGCCAAAAAGCTGTTGAAAAATAGGGATCGAAAAATGAGCCAAAAAATGAAAGTCTTCAGATCGACTTGTGGCTTTGCACGATCATAGGGGATCGAAAGGAAATCACAAAAATCGCAACGCGAGCCTCCTAAGTGCAATATTTTCGGAGATACGGTCACAAAAAGGTTAAGAAAATAGTGATAATTTGGCAACAATATCAATATTGTGTCGGTCCTGCGGCGTACGAAGCCCGTTACCTTAAATATCAAATTAAAACATGAAAGAAAATAATGGCACCAAAGCCACCTAACAGAATTCGAACCCGAGAATCTTATGGGCACCCAGCATCAGATAATCCATGAGCCGCAGATAAATGCGGCGTGACCGTGCACGCTTTCCGGGGGGGGTTGAAAAATTTGAAATTCATCCTGCCGATAATCGGGACGTCGACGCATTTAGATATTCACCCGCGGATGCAGGCGAAATTTATTATTGATACGGGCCAACGTGTAGACTCCTTATCTGAGACGTTGATCGACAGCGAGCTCGGCATCGAAAGAGATAGGAGAGCGGCGATAAATCGCCCTACTCATTCTGCGGCAAGCCCCTTGCTACCCCCTTTCTGCCCTTCCGCCAACCCCCCGGTCTCCCCGTCGATGCACCCGACGTCTCCGCCACCCCCGCCGACGCTTACAATATCACAGACAGTCTCGACTGCAAGCGTTTAAGGGGTCTGGCCACCTTGTACGCTCGCCAGATGAGTACTATTTTTAAAAATTCATAAACGCGAAAATAAAGCACAAAATTCTTTTATTTTTTGTCGCATACTAGAAAACGGTTTAGTGAACAAGTGAAAAAAATTTCGTGATAAAAAAATAAAAAATACCGGCGTTTCGTTCACTTTGGTGAAGGCCCTCGGCACGAAACGCACGTGGGCGGCTCGGCAAATACCTGCTACATTTTGCATCTGAAAAAAAAAAAAAAAAATTAGCTTATTCCTGGATCATATTGCAAGGGCGACACGTAGGGAAATTTCTTTTTTTACATTAGGGAAATTATGGTGAGCCGAAGAATTTTTTTTCACGATTTTCACCGAAATTTCACGAGAAAAAACGTCATTAAAAAAAAACTAATCAAGTAATCGCAAAAATCCTACGTGTCGCTTTAGATAATGTATCTAAAAGTACTGTGTTCAAATTTCAGAGCAATCGGACCGATAGTTTACGAGATATATGCAGAGCCGTTTCGAAAAACATAGTTTCGAGATAATCGCAAAAGAAAGTAAACGTGCGGTTATTCGGCTGAGGGCGCGGTTTTTGTGAGTCTTACCTTCAATCAGCGATTCCTGGTCCATACATGTCCTCTTCGGCAGCTGTTTGAGCATCCTGGGCCTCTTTTTGCGAAGATCTACGTGCTTGGCGTGCTTCTTTCGTACTTTTTTTCTCTCGGACATTTGCTGTAGCGCAACGTTTCTCGTCGACTGCCCTACAGAAATCGTAGCAGCGATCTCCGATGCTTAGATCCATGAGCTTCATCATCAGCAAAATACTGTTGTACCCATCGTTGGAAGTGCTGATAGCAATGTAACTGTCAATTTCGACGGTTTTCGCACCGCTGGAACTCGTTTTTGGAGCCATTGACCAGATGACGGAGTTGACGCTTTCGTTGGCGTTTTGCGTGAAGCCTCCTTCGCACCGTTCTAACAATTCATCTGAAGTGAGGTCCTCATAAACAGGTCGAATGGCATCTTGAACAATTTGAGGCAGAGGATTCTTGTGTAGATATTCATCCAAAGTGCCAATCGCTTTTGATATTTGCCAAGAGCACCACGAGTCTTCTCCCGGAGGACAATTTTCATGCTGCGGGATTTCGTCGGTCGAGCTCTTGTGCTTGAATGTTGCCCTAATAGCTTTCTTCATTTCGTCTTTAGAGTTAGAGAACCTTCGAATAGCGAGACCGTAATATATTGTTAGCTCGTTAATTAGTTTATCGGTCAGCTCTCCATTGCCAGCAAGACCTTTCTTTTCTTTTTTGATTTTACGAAGTCGTGTGCCTATCCTTTTCTGCACATGACCTACGCATTCTTTTTTCATCACTTTTTCTTCGTATGGATTCGAGTAAACAATTCTACTAACCCATACAAAGGACACAATAGGACAGTTGCACGTGCTGAACCGTGCGAGTTACATACAGTGATCGAGCCGCGCGGTCGACCGCTCGCAGCGGCTCGACCTTCCTACCGAGAAATACCTGTAACTTTAGCAATTTTACGATTTTCAGTACCAACTATGGATTAAATGATGCGTAACATTCCAAAGATTATTATAAAACAATAAAAAAAAAATGAAAAAAAAAATATTTACAAGGTGGCCAGACCCCTTAAGTATTCTCCGTCCAGGCTGCGTCGAAATCGTGCGCGGGGACAGGGTGAAAGAGGAAAAAACGAGATGGGGCGAAAGATGGGGCGGTGCGCTGAGACGGGGGACAACGGGCTCGTGTATGCGTTACGATAAAAGCGGGAGATTTTTTACGCGCGCACCTAAACCGAGTCTGCACTCGCGTCTCTCGACGCATAAAGTATTCAAATCCATACTTGATGTGCGGAAGTCATAATTTTGTAATCATAGTATAAGCTTTCGGTGGGGTTGAATTGTATAATGTGGGCCAATGTCAATGGTAATAAATGTAAATGATATGGAATATTGTTAACTGGTAAAGTTGCGTCATACGAATTTGTATAGTAATATACATTGGAAGAGTTCTGAACGTCGGGACATTTTTACTGTTATCGAAATCTATACTTGATCTGCTGGAGTCATAATTCTATAATCATAGTATAAGTCATACGTTCGGTGGGATTGTATTATATAATGTGGGCCGATGTCAATTGTAATGATTGTAAATTATATGGAATATTGTTCACTGATAAAGTTGCGTCATACAAATTTGTATAGTAATATATAATACATTGGAAGTGGTCTGAATGACTGAAAAATGTTACTGTTTTTGAAATCTATACTTGATCTACTGAAGTCATAATTTTATAATCATAGCATAAGTCATCATTTCGGTGGGGTTGTATCGTATAAAGTGGGGCAATGTCAATGGTAATGATTGCAAATTATATGGAATATTGTTAACTAGTAAAGTTACGTCATATAAATTTGTATAGTAGTACACATTGAAAGTGGTCCGAACGACTGGAAATTGTTATATTTGCAAAGTTCCATATTTATGAACTGGTCACTGTCTACGGGGCTGCAGTGAGTTCTCGTCAAAATTTGACGCATTTACTCCAGCGCACAATTACCAATTACAGCTTAATCGCGGTAGGAATACCTATATACGTCCCACCTTGGTCCGGCAAAGCAGCTACACTGTCAGTCATATGCGGCCGACAGGGGCAGTCAATGCGCTGAAAGGACACAATTATACCGGATATCGCCGGACCGCAAACCACCCTCGAATTAATGAATCTACCCTAACTTATGCGCGTTCATGCCGTCCGGCTCGAGAGCCACCGACAAAAAAAACCACCCCCGAACGTACGTCCGAGGAACAGCAAAGCTCATACCCAGACTCTTATCCACACTTTCCTCCGTCTTACCCGGGCACCGAAAGAGGAAGGCACGAAATGTGGAGTAAGCTGCCAGAGAGCGATGAAAAGAGACAGACAGAGAGTGAACACTCGCTGAACAAAGACAGTAAATGCGTCGCAGAGTGCGGAAGGGAGAGGACGCAGTGGCACATCGAAGAATCACACAGACAGTCCAGGCTGCAGAGAACGTGGAGAGAGAAGGGTAGGATGAAACGAAAAGAGACGAAACAGGCCGAAGAGAGAGAAAGAGAGTAGAAAGTGATAGAGAGAGAGAAAGAGGAAGAGAGAGAGAGAGAGAGAGCTGGAAAGGCTCGAGGGAAAGCTGAAGAGAGAAAGAAGGGGAGAGAAAGAGCCGGATCAACCCCGACAGAGAGAGAGAAGGACGCGGAGAGGTAGAGCAGGATCAGGCTGGAGAGAGGGGTTAGGGGAGGGTTTAGGTGGAGAGAGAGGCAGACACAAAGGAGTGAGAGGAGGCCGGAGGGACGAAGAGAGAGAGGGGGGGGAGAGGGGGAGAGCAGGCAGGCGGTAGGGTCGAGTAGTTTCTGCAAAAGCAGCGGCGTCGCGCTCGCGTGTGAGGGTGCAGACAGGGAGGGGTGAGCAACCCCTCGTCGGCGTCTGGCGCATAGGCGTAGTGCAGCGAGCGTGCGAGCGGGGCCTTCGGCTGATGACCGGGTCAGGCCGGAATCCGGGGAGGAAAACTTTTCTGCGGCACCTGTCGAGCCCTCGGACCGTACGCAGGTGCGGAACGTCGGCCCGACTTGAAAGGGAAACGGGCGGGAAATGGGGTGGCGAAAAAAGGTGGCTCGCCGAGAGGTGTTGGTGTGGCGGAGAGAGCATTTTCCTGCGGCACGCTCGATGCGCTCCTCGGGGAAAATTGACATCTTTGTTGTCGCGGCACGCGTCGCGCGCGCGCGTGGCATAAAAGATGGGGGCTGAATGGAAATTTTTGTGCATTTTGTACTCCCGCGATCGCGAACTTTTTGCGTCTCTGGAAGCGAACCGCGAGTGGCATCGCGACGCCTTAAATTTCCTTGACAATGCGAGTAACGAGACTCGCAAGACTGTGCTTGGTAGAAAGGGGGAGGGGCTGAGAAAGTTTTGATTTCGATTGATCGCGCGCGATGTGTGTTTTTAGCGCCCTTGTTTCTCGTGATTGCGCAACGATCGTCGCAACCCCCGTAGTTACAACGCAATATCCAGCTCGAATCTAAAAGACTGCGTGCAACGCCAGTCTCAAGCCGACGAAACTCACCCCCTCCCCCGCCGCCGCCACCGCCACCGCCGGCACCCTCCGAAGGAAAGGCCCAATAATTACGCCGTCTCAACATACCGTCGCCGAGCGTCGCTTCCACCGTCATCAACCTCCGCGACAACCCCTTACGCAACCCGCCATTTTCAACCCCTGCTCCCAAGGCTCACTTCCTCGCCAGGCTATACTTTCCAATGGCCGTCAACTTGGAAGAACGCGCCCTCCCCTCCTGCTGCATCCCCTGCAAGCGGCGCGCGGGCGGCGAGGAGGGTGACCGAGGGGGTGGATGGGGGGTGGGTCGGGGGTTGCTCGTCGGGGATGGCGGAGTGCTCTCGTCTAGGTGAGCTCACGGGGATGCGCGCGCATCGCCGATGCAGTGGAGGTCATCCACCTGAAAGGTCGGGGTCACACTCTTGGTCGTAGCCCGCCGAGGGGTGGAGAGCGCGAAGAGGGTGGCCGCCGACGCGGCGGCGGCGGCGGCGGAGGGGGTGGAGGGGGTGAAACGTGTTCGGATCGTCCGTGAGTGCAGCCACGAGCTTGTGTGTGTGTGTGTGCGACGCTCCGCTTGGCGGGGGTCGCGAGGCAGAGAGTCTGGGGCGCGCAGGGCTGTCTAAGGGGGTGGCTGGAGGGGGCCGGGGGGTGGCTGGTTATCGCCATAGCAACCCCCACGCACACTCAAGGCTAGACCGGCCGGCTTCTCTCTCTCTCGGCGGGGGCGTAGTACTCTGGCGCGGTGTGAGTGGAAATACGTGTTACCTCTCGTCTGGCTAGTCAGGGGGGGGAGTTGAGCCGGGTGAACGGGGGATGATGAGGGAGGAGGGGGTAAAAATAGCCGGCGTTGCGCGTCGGGATGTCACTTCGATTTTTCGAACCTCTCGATGTTCTCGTAAAAATCTCTGCCCTCGGTCACCGGCGCATGAGTCTGCGCCCCCGTAAGACGGACCAAGGTCAATACTCCGCCGAAGGGCGGTGGGTAGCGCGCGAACGGGGGAGGGGGGGAGGGGTGGGAGGGACGGTGCTTTTTCACGATTTGCAGCGGAACGTCGCAGAGGAGAGCGGGTGAAATGGACGTGAACGTATTTGTAAGTGCTTTACGATAATGCGTCGGGCGACGATACTGTCGCGGAATAAAAAAAAGGAAAGAAAAGATCGTGTAAAGCCATGAAACGGCCGACCGACGATTTCGTCGTCGAGGGTGGAAGGAGGGGGTGGAGTAGGCTGACTTTACGAGGCGATCGGATGAATAAGAAACGAATCACGGCTCGCGTCTCGAAAGGAAGGGGGTGAAGACGCGGAGAGGGGGAGGCAGGAGGGGGGGGGGGTGGAGGGTGAAAAAGTTGCCACGGTCGTTAACTTCGCGACTGCGAGCGGAGACAAAGAAAATTCTGAACAGCGGTGCGTGTCGGCGAAAATTGTTTCGGGTCACGAGAGCGGCGTATCTTTGAAAAATGCAACGCTCAGGCCGGAAGCGCGAGGGCTGGCATTACGGCAGGGGGAGGGACGGTGATGATGGGAGGGTAGGTGGGAGAGGGAAGGGTGAAAATCGAGAGTCGACGTCGCGACTTTTGCAGTCGGCCGACCGCTCGACGCCGCGTGCAACATTTATGCGAACTGGGACCTTCCGCGCTCTCACGAGGGTGGTCACCCCTTGGCGAGCGTCGACTCGCCGCGAATTGACTGCGAGAAGATGGTCGGGTACCTGTCCGTATCCGGGAATGCTCGTAGTCGGCCCGGAGAGTGCGTAGATGTCGATGTAAAACAATTTTTTCGTTCGACTGTAGCCGAGTAAGCAAACTGTCGAATGCATTAACGAGGGTAGACGTAATATTTCGCAGGGGCATTTTCATTGGACTGAGTCGGATTCTCAACCCCCTCGCGCCGCGTACGCTCGATATTTCCATTATCGAGTCCGTGTAATCGTATCGTGTCTCGCGAAATCCTGATAAAATCCCGCTGAAATGCGCGCAGTTCGATACGAGCCGTAATTAACGTACGGAATGTTAGAAACATTACGTCAAGTCAGGTTTTCAAGGCTGACGGAACTTCTAGGATCGAACGCGTATTCATTTCATAAATCGTACCTGTGCACGATATTACAAAAATAATATGACAAAGAATACTGAGAATTCGAAAGGAATTGTAAAAATGAGCATGTTTCAAGGCCTGCGCAACATTCGATTTAGATGACTTTCACAAATACCGGCAAAAATATCCAAAGGACACGATAAGGAGTATCGCGCAAACGTGCCGATTGTTGCAAAAATAATCTAGCTTGAAACCGCAAACAAATTAATTTAACCGTAACATACCGTTACGAAGGTCGAGAGCTAGCACTAACATTAACCGCCAGCTAACGACCCACAAATTCTCGTCACGGACAACTTTCACCGACCCAACGACCTTCCCAGAACCCACAGACCCGAAGAAAGCGCAGAATTGAGAACAATAAAATTTCCACCCAATAAGACCGAGAACTTCCATTATCGAACGAGCATAATCACGCCGCGGTATCGCATTCCACTCTCGGGCGAGCGACGCGAGTCGCGATTTCCGCGTGTATCGAAATAACATCCGCACGCACACCGGCCCCGTTCTTAAAGTCAGGCGTGTGTACGTGCGCGTAATTTATTATTTTGCCGCCCGACGTAACCCGTTTCTCGCCGCTCGCTGATTAACGGAATATCGTCGGGGGCCAAACAGCCGGACTGTTGAATTAAACTTTCCGATCGGCTGACTCCTCGTCAATGGCGCACGTTCCGATATACGTGCCCCGACACGCCTGCGATCGCACGCGTGTACGTGCGCGTAACGCGTGTCTCGTACGTTCACCGGATCGGATATTTTTTGTCGGCCTCCTGGTCACCTTGAGACCTCGGCAAACACTCTCGCGGACTTCGCGGGTCTTCCTGTCCGCAGGAAGTTGTGCATGTCGAAGGTAGACGGGGGCGAAGGGGGTGCGCTCGAAAAAGGGGGGGAAAACGCGGTGCGGTTTAATCGATACGCGCACGTCCTGTTTGCAACGGCATACGTGTTGACGGAAGCATGGAAAGTCATTTCGGTATGATGACTGGCGTTGTTTGAGTTCGCGTGGGTGCTCTATTTTTATCTCCCCCCGCTTTCCCGATGAAAAATCGCTCCGCCGCTCCTGTCCTGACCCTCGGGGAATACGGAGTCTGCGTAGCTGGGAATTAAAGCGTGTGCACGCGTGTCCGTGTGTCGAGCGTCTGTAATTCGCGACCTTCGTGCGCAGTAAGTATTCGCGGACTCAGGAGTTTGAAACAGAGACGGATTCCTCGGATATTTCTTCGTAGGAATCTTCCGGACATTCATTTCTCTACTGTCAAAGATTCAATTTGTATGTTTGATGTTTTGATTCAAAAGCTTGAATACTCCGAAAGAAAATGATTAATATGGTGACTATCTGTTAACTGTACACATTCATTATTGTGTATAATGTTAAGTTTTCGGCGTATTCGGTCAGTGTTGCACTAAATTTCATTGAAACATACACTGAAATAATCATACACTGACGGTCAATAACCACTTAATTTTGCATTTATTATTGTATAATATGGGTTTAAGAAACCGTCCTGTTGACCATCCGTTTAAATGTATAATGATACCGTAGCGACCAGTTGGTCATATGCGGCATTAGAGAAGAGAAATAAGAAATAAAAAGAATCGTTTCGTCCTAGATCCACTGGCGGACTCATCATTACATCTATTCCAGCGGATCCTGACCTAGACGATATTTAGGCATAGCGGTTCGTGCTCTGATATCCTAAATACAAAACAATGAATACACTAATTTTTTCAAACTATTTAAATTCTTCATCAGTTCAATATTCAGTTTCAGACAGCAGAGTAGCTTCGAACTTCAACGACCTCATCCGAAAGTATTCAAATTAGCCTCGCGGCATTCGAGCACTCCGAAATGCAGTCAATTAGCGACCGGTTCGAACTCGCCCACGCACACGCTCGCCGTCCGTCTGGCCAGACGGAAAGTGGAACGTGAAAAACAGGCGCGTGGGCGCGATGAAAACAGAGGGTGAGAGAATGAGCGAGAGAGACAGCTAGAGAGAGAGAGAGAGAGAGAGAGAGAGATCAGTAGAGTCATCGTCGTACGGTAGGTCGGGACGCCGAAAATGGCCTCTTGCCGGATGAGCGGCCGACGAGCGACGTCATCCGGAGCCAAAAAGAGTTCGACCGATCGACCCAGAGAACGACATGACCGAGCATTTTTACTCTCCCCTCTCCACCCTCTCGCCGCGCCGATCAGCGAATCGCCCCAATCCCGAAGAAGTCGCCATTAATTCCTGCGCTCGCGAGTAAACGAGGGGTGCATAACGTTAGCGCCTAACCTTATATAGATCCTCGGATAAGATCATCGCGATACTCTTCCGCGTTCCCCGCCCGTCATCGCCCGACGCCCCTCTCCCCCCTCCCTTATCGCCCCAGGTCCGATATCTCGCCTACGTAACAGAATAATTTTAATTAAAAATTCTCACGATAGGAGTCCATTGTTGACGACGAGTTACGTTTTTTTTTTGAGTCAACAAGCTGACGGAGACGAATGGCGAGCCTCGATTACGTAAGAGTACGTCGAAGGAGGGATGGTGGAAGGGTTTCTGATCGAAGGGTCAGCTTCAAGATTTCAAGGTCCAAGAGCGGGCGAATCAGAGCGGTCGGATTAATGTCGTCTTCGGGAAACAATCGAATCCAAAAATATCCGCTCCGGCGCAATAACGGAGTCGTTGGGGCGGATTACTTCAGGGCCGTCAGTACCGTAATGTCGGTGCAACTTCTTCCCTCCCCTCTTCACCTACCTTCCCCCACCCCCTCTCTTTCGTTGTTCGGCTCGACGCTTCGGCGAATAAATTGCAGGCGGTTGCAAGTCGTGGACCGATTGCGGTCGAACAATGCCAAAATCCCAATGTCACCGATAAGGGAATCTCCCGGGGGGGAGAGAAAGTGGGAGAGGGCAAGAGAGAGAGAGAGAGAGAGAGAGAGAGAGTAACGTGCATACGCAAACAAGAAATACGTGTATACAGTTGTGCGTGCGTACAAGCCAATGGCGTCACTATACGAAGCGATTAAAATACTTCAAGAATAGAGAGTCGTCCGAAAAAAGTTGTCCCAACACCTACCGGCCGGCCTCTTCCTATTCTCAAGGCCGCGCTCATCGGGCGGGCTTGGGATGTCTCCGATGTAGGACGCTTTTTACGTGAGAAATGCAAATGTTGACGGAGCTCGATTTCGGCTAACTACGCCATTTGCGCCCGATCACAGCCGATAACGAGGTTCAATGTCAAACGACGGGAGTGAGAACGTCCGATATCAAGCTTTCTCTCTCTCTCTCTCTCTCTCTCTCTCCCTCTCTCGCCCTCTCCGTCCTCCTCGCACCGATTCCAGAGAGGCGTGTTTGTGTAAACGCGCCGGCAAGCCGGCTTTGTCGTAGGTCGCCTACTGACACTTTGCGATCCGCTGCACCGCACGCTGATAAGGACAGGTGTGTGCGTGGATCTGGAGGGCAGAAATCTGGCGTCGATGGGAATGAAATTATATTGACGCTTCGTCCTTCGGGACTCCCAATGTCAGAAGCGACGCTCGGAGTTAAGCTCCGGGAAGCTTACGATCATTAAGGCAGTAGTCTGGTCTAGAAATTTGACAAAAACGACTTTTTTTTTGTCATTTCATTATTCCTTAGACCTTTGTTAATACGCTCGTGAAAACCGTTTATTGATATTTCAGAAATTAGCAGAATAATAAAAATTATAAGCAAGCCACGCGCTTAGGTACAATAGTATAATGGTATCAAAACTCTGAACGCGTTTATCTCGAACTATGTTTTTCAAATCGGCGCCCACGGTATCTGGATAACTAAGTGACCGATCGAGCTCAAATTTTGCACATACTTTCGGTAGCCTCTTTTTGAGGACTGGTAGCAGAATTGAGTCGAACAATAATTTTCCCCACATTTTATAACTCGTCGAGTACCCGAAAATGTATGAAATATCGTTAATTAAAAATTAACAGGCCTCCATTTTGTAACAAAATTTTTTGAAGTACTAATTATGCTACCAGTGCTCAGAATGCTCATACAGATTGAGAATGTTTTTTTATTTTTTTCAAATGCATACATCACCCAGAGTAGGCGCCGATTAAGACGGTTTTCGGCGGGCCACGTTGTAAAAGAATGAAAATCTACATGACAATATTTAAAATAATTTTTTTTTTACTGTGGATACATTCTCAAAGGAACAATAAATACATATGTAAAATTTCATCAAGGCAAATTCAACGGTTTAAAAGTTATTCCAACCCAAAAATGACGTCAAATGTCTCGCTCTAGACCAGACTACTGCCTTAAGAGCGGCACTGTGTCTGTGATTCTGAAATCACGCGTGTGCCTCTAGATGGGTAAACTCTCAGTTCGAAAAGAGCTACAGTGAAAGTACTGTATGACAGATGGAGAAGTTGAGCGCAACTGTGCCGGCTCGCGGGAGAAAAGAGCGTACCGAAGAAGGCAACGAGGTTAAGGAAACAAAAACATTGATACGAAATGCATCCACGTCTGAAGATACGATATCGGAATCGGCCCGGCGTGCCCTCTAACCGACCGTGCTCTGTCTCAATGTTAACACAAATTATCACAGGTGATACGGTGCTGAGCCTTTACGCCGTTCTTCATCGCCGTTCGCGGGCAATTTCGTAACGCCGAGTGCAGACATTTATTTGTTTTCTTCATTCACGTGCCCCCGGAGGTTCGCGAATACCGAATAACAGTTTTCCAGCGAATTCGGGCCTCGCATTTTCTACGCTCACTTTTTTCTATAACCTGTTACGCTCGAATCGTCGGCCTCGAAGTACATCGCGCCGTGTCGCCGACGCGAAGGTCAAATTATACCGAGTTTCTGAATTGTAATTCGACGTAATTTGAGCGCTTGCTGTTTTGAGCATTCGACCAGATGACAGTTTGTGTCAGCTCCGAATCGTTCACTTCCGTCGCCAGCTCTGGACTTTGACACTCTCTTACGAAACACGATTTCGGTGTTACACGTTACTTATGACTAGCAATATGTACGCACGGATCAGTTATATCTCGTACTACGCATGTTTTCGTTTCCGTCTCTAATACCATTGGAATCCCTCGTTCTGTTATCAGTTGAAACGGTATATACAACATAAAATACCGACTTTCATGTTAACCTACTGAAGAACTGAACTCTCTGTCGACTTACAATTCCATTTTGTACGATTCAACACTCTCTTGTAAGACTCAGTTTCTTCGCACCCTCCGGAATATCAAAAATATACCAACATATCAATCCTATCCTACTTCCAATATATTCACCTACTGAAGAAATGAACTGAACTCTCTATCGACTTACAATTCCATTCTATACTATTCCTTTGAACACTCTCTTACAAGACTCAGTTTCTTCACATCCTACGGAATATCGATAAAATATGCCAACGTATCAATTGTATCCGCAATCAACATTTATGCTTCCACCGCCGCGACGCCGGCGGCGAAATTCAAATAACGGTACAATTCCGTGTCCTGTTATCAGTGGAAAGTAAACATCCGGCAGTGCGCTATATTTAATCCCCAGCCAGTGGGCAAGCCACGTAACTTTAGGCTTTTTCGCCGGGCCTCGCGCGGCGCCTCGCCTACACATGACGTCACGAAACTCTCCAAGAGTCAGAGACAAAGATCGCACGCGAGTTGTTTGCGACAGGTCATGGTTCCGCCGACTATCGCCGAGGCCGCCACGAGTTCTCGAGTGTTCGAGATAGAGAAAGCGTGGAAAGCCGGCTTCTGCCAACGGTGTCCTAATGTTCGAAAATTCGGGTCTTTATCGAGTCACGTTGCACGCACGCACGTAATCGCATCGTCTGCACGTAAGAGATTAAGCGGCGCACGCGAAAGTCCCGAATTCGAGTGGTCTTTAAAGTGCGACAGGCAGGTTACGTCATTGTGGGTAAGAGATGAGGATGGCTCGAGCGAGGATTTTTTCGGGAATGCAAGGAAAACATGACTGCTCGATCGGGCGCGATTAACTGGCAAATAAGATTCTTTTTTCGGTTCCGGCGACGTCACTTCGAGCGAGATTACGAAAATAGTATGATGTATAGGGGATTAAATATTATATTATTGCAGATGCGAGGATTGATCGTCGGGTGGGCTTACGAAAGTAACGGAAGTTTTCCGTCAGATTGTAAGGTGGATTGGGGCAAAACCGACCCAGAAATTCTAAAGTTTACTTTAGACTGATGTATTTTCTATCCATTCCACTAAAACCTAATAATTTTACTCCTTTTATTTAGCGTATGGTTTATTCTTTAAGTTGCATTAATATGGATTAAAAATATCTTCTGAAACTTATGATTTTCTTAATAAATTAAAAACAGCGCTGCTAGGGCGGACTTGCCCCGGAATTGGGGCAAAACTGTATCAACCTGTATAAAAATGATTTAATCATATATTCTTATATTATGGGGCAAAAGCGCAATTATTATTAGTAATGCGAAGTTTGTTGAACGAATTAAATGGGGAAATCACAGAATATATGGCGTCCACCTATGTTGAATACTATCCGAACCATTGAATACTAACCAAAGGAAGATTTCCCTTAAAAAAACCTTACAGTTGGTACGATGCAACGTATATTCTAATAAATAAGGGCCTAAAACGGATTTACCCCGACTGCGGATTTACCCCACTGCACCTTACGCGGTTTTGAAGAAAATTTCGAGGATGTTATGGCACTCGTTGATTATTGCACCGTTGTACACACATCGTAATAAAGTTCAATGCAAATAATGACGTTGCCTTTATCGGCATCGAGGCACGTGACTCCGTTAAAAATTACAACAATATCTAATGCAAATACGTCCTCGTCATCGGCCGACGGGGAGGTAACGCGTAATAAAAATGACGAAAACGACATTATCGCCGGACAAATATTGTGCTATGCAAGGCACCGTGCGCAAAAATGCAAAGTTTGGAGAGACTGCATCCCGGTAATCAGCTTTTTGAGCAAACAGCGTCATTACATAATCCCGCGTTACGTGTCGCTCAAAGAGCAAACTGCCGAATACAGTCATTCCTTCGCGAATGTAAGCTCTGTTTGTTCGCCGCCTCGAAAAGTATGATGCTCGTGTTTCCATATTCCGGACACGCGTCCGCACTCCTCGTTTTCTTCGAGTCCGACAATTGTATCGACCCCGATGTCACAACATTCCTCGGACTGCCTCCGTTGTTTATCCGTCGCAACCCGTCGCTGGAACGAACGATAAACTGAATCGTAAAGCTGCCCCAAGTTCGTTTATAATCCTTGCCGATCCTGGAATTCATAGAACGCTCGCGGACGCGACGACTGTCAAATTAACTTTTACTACAGAGCCAATTAAAGAACGTCGTTATTCGCGGCCGCTAGATTTTCTCCCGTGTCATTGACCCCCCCTGAACGCGGGACCAATTAATACATCATGACGGCACTCGCCAAGATTCGACAGTCGGACGCGAGACAGAGAGAAATAGTCAACGATAACGTGCCGTCGAAATTCCGGACGCAACGGCCGGCGAATAAAGACACATTATCGGCCTCGATAATATTTATCGCCGACCGCGCGATAATCCTTGCGGCGATAATTAATTAAACAATTGATCGACGCGGTACGCGGAGGCAGAAAAAATAAATATGCCGAATCGGATAGGGTAACGAGTGGATGTTTTGCGCAGTCCGGCCTGTCAGTGTGGGACGTTCGACGTTGGGAAGGGATTGTGCCTGACCCCATGGCAATGCAAACAGAGAGCATATGTTACGGTTTAACGAATGGACGGAATATGGCGTTTAGGCGTTCGGTCGTTAAACGGCGACGATAATCGATTAGCTAGGCCCGACTCGCCGCAAAATCGGTGAAACGCGCTCCTGGCGGACGAGAAATTCGATCTGCGACGTTCTGTCGCACATCTCGCTTAACTTCGACCGCCTGCTGACCTTCTGCGCAACATGCGGTGCGACCTGAGAGCAGAATTTGGCAACGGAGGTCGGACCGGCAATTTTCTTGGCGGTCGATTAACTCTTTCGGGCGTTTAGAGTATTACTTTACCGGAGGCTCTGCTGGATTATTTGGACCGTTTGTTATAAGAAAAAATTGAGATACCGTATAATTTATGATTAACGTGGTGTGAACGGTTTATTTAACTCCTAACCTTGAAATTGAAGCACCGCAGACGATTCGTCGATCGGCCGAATTTCCCCGGCGAAGATCGCGATTCTCACCTAGAGTCCCCGGATAGACGGAGGCCGAGGGCCTGGGACTAGGTCGCTGGCACTTCTGAGGGCCCTGAACAAAGACCGGTTCTCGTATGAAGGTCACTAGTTCAATGGCGTCCATATACGAGAGCCGCGGAGCCGAAGGCCATTTCACTTTCGTCGAAGGCGACCAAAAACCGTTTCGAGCCTTGCCTCTCCTTCTCGTTCACCGACGAGAGATCGGCCTCCTCCTCTCTCTCTCTCTCTCTCTCTCCCTCTCACCTTCTCATCCTCCGTCTCTCTCCATCCCACTTTCTCTGCCCGGCGCTGGATGGAATCACGAGGCAGATCCACTTGCACTTTCGGCCAGGTTCAAGGCCGAGGTGCGTAAGCGAGCCTGAAGAGGGACCGAGGCGAGGACTGGCGGTGAAAGTAAGACAGAGAAAATTCACTCTTCGTTTCGAGACGAGCTAATGCGCTGGCGAAAGGGAGAAAGTGGCCTTTGCGCGAAAGTGTGCGTGATGCAGGGATGTGGGTCAGAGGCTTTCGCGGCCAGTTCGGGGTCGTCGCGGACTCGAAACTGGTCGCTCTTTGTTGGGATCGAGAGTGAACGCCGATGGCGAGGCTCGTATGTCATTGCTATCGGCCTGGTTTTAATGGCAGACGCCGACGGTGGGAAGCTGTGGATCTTGCTCTCGCTTAAGGTCAGTGGATGCGGATAAGGTCGGGGAAGAAAGTTGAGACAATTTTCGGATTCTAATGCGTCTTCGGCATCGGCAGATTGAAGGAGTCTGGCGTTCGAAGCTACAGACCTTACTTTTACTCAAGGTCGGTGAAGAGAGTAGACACAATTTTCGGCTGTCGGTGTCTAATGCTTCAGTATTGGCCTGATTTGAATGGCAGATACCGGTGGAAGATTGAAGTAGTCTGCAAGCTATAGATCTTACTCTTGCTCAAGGTCAGTCGATTCGACTAACATCACTGACGAAAGTCGAGACAATTCTCGGATTCTAATGCGTCTTCGGCATCGGCAGATTGAACGAGTCTGGCGTTCGAAGCTACAGATCTTACTTTTACTCAAGGTCAGTGAAGAAAGTAGACACAATTTTCGGCTGTCGGTGTCTAATGCTTCAGCATTGGCCCGATTTGAATGGCAGATGCCGATGACGGATTGAAGTAGTCTACGAGCTATAGATCTTACTGAAGCTCAAGGTCAGTCGATTCATCTAAGATCACTGACGAAAGTCGAGACAATTTTCGACTACCAACGGTGTCTAATATGCCTTCGGCCTGATTTGAATGACAGATGCTGACGCCGTTGGAAGAAGCCTCTGACGTTGGAAGACGCAAATCTTATTTTCGTTCCCGTTGGACTGGTTCCGATAAGGCGAGCGAAGTTGAGTAAATTCTCGGATGCCCGCAGCTCGCTGTTGATCTAGACGGATTAGAACAACTGCGCGGCAGTTACAATAATTTCGTGTCGTAACCGGTTGACGGGTAAAATAAGAAACAGTCCGTTTCGGGAGTTGCGCGTCCGCCGATGTTAATACAGGCCGCGCTGCCAACTGAGAAAACCTATGAAAGTCGGAGCTTATGAAAACGTGCCTTTATCGCGCCTAATCGCCACTTCGTATAAGTATGCAGATGTCCAGGATTCCGTGAGCTCGGCGAGTTTCACTCGGCCAAGAGCAACGATCTACACAGTATTACAATGTGAATGGTCACGAGATGATCTCGAGGTCGTTGGCCTTACCTCGCGCGGACATCGGTTTTCACCATCCAGTTTGGCATAAGCGGGCGATAGTCATCGAAGGAAAGTGGTATCGTGCGCGCTTGCACAACGAGAAACAGAGTTTCGCTTTCTTATTGAGCGACTCTCACATTCGCTTTCGACGGGAGCTTTCAGGGACCCCCGGCGATCGCGATCCGGTTTCTAAAACTCTCGCTTAACGCGACCGCCTTCGCAAAAATTCACCGTTTTCCACCGAAATACTCTTCTCGCTTCCCTCGGGCGTCTAATTTTATTTTCCGAAAGATACGGCTTCTAACAATATTTGTCTGTGGACTAATCTGTTGATTTGTCACGGTAAATGACATGTGTCAAAATGGATAATTGATCCATTTAGTTAGATGCCTCTTTCAATTACCAGTTCATATTCAATAATGTTATTATGGGAACAATTTAAAATTAATTCAAATTGTTGTAGTACCCTAAGTCTGATCATATCAATATATGGACCGTTTATTTCAAAAAAGTCCACTTTTAAAAATAAAATTACATATCACATAAATAAACCGTTGACATCACGCGAATCATAAATTATATATCTCATTTTTTCAAATATGGACTTACATCACTTTTAAAATAAGCGGTCCATATATCGACGAAATTAAATGAATAAATGATTAAATTGAAGGTCATCAGTAAAACAAAATCCAGAAAGTCATGTATCAAATTAACTGTTAACCTCAAGGGCGACTAACAATTCACGTACACGAGAAGAATGAAAACGCATGTTTCTCAAAACTTTAGGGTTAGACGCTACCGAGAATTTACGATTCGAATCGGCCCCGTTCCTTCAATTTGTCCAGGTCCCAAAATTTCCTTTATCACCGCATTCATCACACTCCTTCGCACAATGCGCAGCCCGCATTGTGCTCCACAACTCACAGAACTCCGAATTCCTGTCGCAGGTCTACGACCCGGACTCTTCCGCGGACACCCCCCTAACGAGAATTTAATGCGCGGCTCACGTAATCACTCCGTCATCCCAATTGACTCTGACCCACCCCAGAAGCGTAACAGTCAAATTTTGACCGTTGAACCTCGCCGAACGGAAAGTGCAGAACTCGGCGGCCAATCGCTTAATCGCGCGTTCCGTCTCCCAACTTGCGGAACGGTCTGTACATCCTCTCGCATCCTGAGGGTGGATGGTGGCGAGAGAGAGGGGCGAGGGGGGGCTAATGCGAATTCGTCGAAGATCCCGAAACCGCCGGAAACCGGGTCCGCTCTAATCTCCAGCGGCATCCTGACCGAGTTGAGTCTAGTATGTGGGGCATTCAGTGGTCGAAGCCTATATATCGGCGAACGAAACCGTGAACAGGGAAGGCTTTCTCCGGCGACCTTGAGCCGAGGCCCCCGGAGCGACGTGAACTTGAACCAGTCCCAACGTCTCTCTCTCTCTCTCTCTCTCTCTCTCACACTCTCTCTCTCTCTCTCTCTCTTTCTCTCTCTCGCTCTCGAACATTTCGCCCGACGTTTTCGTATTTCGTA
This sequence comes from Anoplius nigerrimus, assembly GCA_914767735.1. NCBI lineage: Eukaryota > Metazoa > Arthropoda > Insecta > Hymenoptera > Pompilidae > Anoplius > Anoplius nigerrimus. The sequence goes on from OU612086.1 coordinate 3,278,920, forward strand.
CGCTTGCTAACGTTACGCAACTTCCGACAGTCCGTGTCTTTCGACTCGAGGGCGTAGAGGTCTAAAAAAAGCAGATAGAGAAGGAGAGAGCAAGAGAGAGAGAGAGAGAGAGAGAGAGAGAGGAGAGTAATGAGCTGACAAAACAGAGAGGCAGCTGTGCAAATTTGGCCGGTAGGAACGAGACGGGGCCGAGATAAGGCGCCGATAAGAACCGGTTCCTTGATCGGGAACGAGGAATGTCGAAGGTTCGGTCTCAATGTCGAGGTTACGGGTCCGGGAGTACGTTACTTAAAATTCGACGCTATCGGAGGGGCATTGAGCAAGGACGCGCAGGAGGAGTTCGGTTAGGCCAACAGCGAGAGTCGTGCGCATTCCGTAAATAGAACGAGCACGTGGGGGACCTCCTTCGAGGCCGACCTTGCTTCCACTGCCTTTCCCTTTTCGGCAATGGGTGCCACCGTACGTCGGAGATGCGCACGAGGCTGCATAAGCAGGCGTGGGTTCGCTCCGAATACGTTCCTCTGCTTCGGATCCGAAGACCTAATTGTGATTTGTGCTCCCGTAGCGCGCTCGCCGCTTTTATGGGACATCTTTCTCCGTTAAGGTCGGAGGTGTGCGCTTGACCGAGTACGGGCTGGAAGTATATGTCTCGCGTCGCAGAAGTAAATAAGGCTTTACGGGCAGAAACGGTGGTAATAGTATAAATAGGGATCGATTTAGATAGACAGTTATATTTCGTTACAAGTACGATATTAAATCAACGTTTTTCTGTATTTGTACATTTGGAAATAACACGTTGAATATTCATGACCTTCGATCTGTTCTTTTTTTCTTTGTAAGTAACAACAATACATTTATATAATAAAATTGTTCAAATTCTACGAAAGTTTATTTTGATATTAATATCTAAGAGCTGAAGACGACCCAAAAACAAAAAGAGGTCGAAACGTACATAAATATTCTTATTACAACGATTCTACCATCGCCGAACCAAACGCATAAAGCGTTGAATTATCACCTTCATCCGTTGAGTACATATATTAATTACTAATCTAGTACCCTCAACTTTTTCGTCACTCTCGCCGGTAAGACAGTTAAATTCACATCGACCGCCGTCACCGTCCGACACTTTATCTCCGCCGCTAAGCAAACCAGATATGCAAAGTGGACATTTCACTCTCGCCAACGAAAATCCCGATACCTATTTCCTACCGCCACTTCGGAGGTATACCGGAATGCAAACACGGGGAAAAAACACACTTCAAATAAGCGGCGCAGAATAGAGATCGCCTAAGCCCATCGACGGGCGTCCGTGTTGGTTGCGTGCGTGTATTCGCCGCTCGCTAGACCCCTCCCCCCACTCCGCGCCGTCGGCCCTCTTTCTCTATTCTAACTCATGCGTGCTATAACACGTCTCGTCCCTAACCTAATACAACGAGAGTCGCGCTGAGCTATACCACCGGAGGCCGGCCGACATTCGGACCGGTTTGATGATTCAGGTTCATCTAGATCTAAACTGTACGACCCTCCGAGGTCACGTAATACGCTCGCCGCGAGAACGACAATGAGATTCCATTGTGAGAATGACCTCGGGGAAACTTGCGGAGAGAAGATGCCAGCCGGATCGGTTCGGCCTACGACGAAAGTCCACGGCGAACGTCCACGCTTTCTGCCCCCGGGGGTAGAATTTATCGCGGACTTAGCATCGGGACAATGGACCTGCCTTGCACGATTCGTCTCCCCACCCTCTCACCCCCTTTTAATGCGACCGACTGTTTATCCCCGCTAGGCCTCCGCATGGCAATTAATTGGAAACGTGTTCGCTTCGGGTCCGTTCGCTTCTTTTCAGCGAGGTCCGTTCGCATCTGTGGGCTTAGCTCTAGTCTCCTTGGGTCGCTTGCAGACTCGATGGGTAATAGACGGACCTTATGGGGAGAGGAGATAGTGTTCGACGGCGAGGTACGGAGCTGTATGCGCGATCGAACTGGTACGGATTCCGTAGATACGAGTGATGTATTCGGTTGGCGAGTAGTTTCCGTTTTGTAGTTGTGAAATGAAACTCATGTTTTTATGGAAAGAATAGATATTAAGCGATATTATATTTTCCACATTGTTCCTTAACTCAAATTGACCAATGTCAAATGTCAAAAGGAAATCTGAACACTGACAGAAGATCTTCAAAAAATTGCATCGCTATCTAGTGTTGAAAGTCGAAAATACTTTCTCTGTTAATCCAGTATTTACGTGTCTGCGGAATTGATGGTTTTGCATAGGTTTGGTTTGTTAAGTGTAGACGACGTGTCAAGATCAGGATCTATGCGATATAGGATTGATCGAGATGCAGTTTGTGATTTGGTTATTTGACTGCAAATTCGGTAGTTGGTAAGTGGGTAACTTTATAGAGCCACATAAAGATAGATATGAAGTCACAGTTTTCTTACGACATTAATGTAATAAACATTCAACGCATTATCCGAAGTTCAGATATTGTGCTTGTCACTCACCAACGCTTACCTCCTTTGCGCCATATTCTTCCCCCCCTCCACAATAAAAAATTCTATCTATAAACCCTTTAACAAAACAAAGCTCTAAAAACCTAATTGACAGACTATCAATTGACAGAGCTGACACCGTACTCTGACATTGAAATCGGAACACGAAAGTCAACCGTAACTTCAGCGACCCAACCGGCCGGCCGGGACAAAGGATTAAATCAGATTTCCAAGATCGCGACACATGCTGCAAGGGTTGTGCGTCGTACGGAAAGTTTTGGACCCCTTTCGTGAGGTAGCGCGACTTGACGCACGCACACGCGTACACGGTGCCCGGCCACAATGCAGCACACTAAATGGCCTAGCTGTTGATCCTCGGTCAAGGAGACCTTGACCTCCGTCGACCTAGAACGCCCGCTTCTCCGTCCGACGTAATAATATCTAGGGGGATCCATGGGCGACAGAAAAAGGGTTTAACGCCGGTGCGCGACGGCACTTATTATGGCTCACATTCTGGTCCGCGAGGAGCGGGAGGCTCAAAAAATTACGGCCGTGGCCCGGCATGGGCGAACCAGATGGATGGTCGGCCATTAACGCGGCATCCGTTAACGCGTTGGCGCATATGTAAACGTCAGCGGATCCTTTGTGCAATCAAAGCGTTATGTATACGCTGCGTGCCGACGAATTGATACAGAAATCTTCTTTCCCGTAGGCGGAGGGGAGGGGAGATTAGGCGATACCGTTGGGACGTCAGATTGACAGGGTCCATTGTTATTCAGGCATTGGGACGTCGTAGATGGCGTTGCTTAATTTATGCCGAGTTATTACGAGATTTACTCTGACAATGAGTTTATTAGTTCGGGTTCTTTGCTCTATTCTTGCGTGGATCCTGTCTTCTTGCCTGTGAGCTGCAACTGTTTGGAATACATACACGCTATACGGACGCTTGAAAGTTTAAAGAATTGCAGGTTCCGACGTCACCTGCGTCTACTTTCCATCGTATCCGTTTCGTCATCCCAACTTTCCGAATTTGTTCAGCCTACACCTGATCGCGCCACCCTTACCATACCCAACACTTTCTACGTCTCAGTCTGCGTCCGCTCGCGGCGGACGTTCGTCCTGCGCATTCGGCGGCAAATGCGTCGGGGTGTGCTCGCGACTAGGTACGCCATTGCAGCGGAATAGATGGATGGTTATAGCGAGTGCGTCGAAGCGGGATGCGGGGGCTGATCGATAAAAGCGGCAGTCGGGTTCACGAGCCTCATTCAAGGACAAGGCCATGTGATAGCGGGCGCGCAACCGCGGCCGCGCACTCAACCACCCCTGCCTATCGGCCGGCCGTTCGGTCTCAGGCCCGTACCAAACCACCCCAGGGCCCCCCTCCCCAAAATCACCCAAAACGGCTCCAAATCGATCTAGATCCACCTCACCCTCCCCCTACCCCGAACGTCGAATCTACAGACTCAAGGTCGTCCTCTTCCAACTGGGATCGTCCTCGTCCCTCTTCAGCATCTAAGACGATGAAATTCCCCATGGGCCGCGCGAGAATAGCAGTCGATTGCACGTTGCGGGCGCGCGATTATTACGAGCCGATTACGAAGGTATCGCTTTATAATTTATCGGGCGGCCGGTGCCAACATGCTCCACTTTCAGGCACGCATCCTTCGAATCCGCGTGCGACAGGAAGCTCGTAACCGAACACCCCGGATCCCAGACGCGAGGCGCTGTGGCCCAGTGTTCGAAATATCGTCCGATGCCGCGCGTTTGTTCCCCCTCATCCCCCTCTGTCTCCACCTCCTCCTCCCCCGCCCTCCTCTCCGCGCAGCTACCTCACCGTCCTTCCCCACTTTTCTGACTCCGACGCTAAGCGAGGGACTGAGACGGAGAGATATGTAGATTGATAAGGGGAAAAACGTGCGTCTGGGTCAACCATGGACTATCCTAATCCGCATCAGCTTCCGAAAGCTTCGTCGAGACTGACTCGAAGTGTATTCGTTGACTATCAGCGGTCATTTCCTATCATGCCTACGGTGAAAGAGCGAATACGAGTATGCAGTAACTCTAACTATGCAGTGTCTCGCTTTCGAGTCCACGGACGCGCAGGACTCTGCACTCGGCCGATTCGGGCCATTTAGGCCAGCGAGAGATCGGCCGATGCACAGGCGCATTGCCCGATAACGACCACGGTCGTCTTTCAAGGCACGCTCGTCTCCCGCGCACGCGCCACCAGTTTTCCCTTTCGCGAGTACTCGCACACTCGCAGAATCCGCACACCTCCTGCATCCCGGACGCACACACCCTCGCGCGCATCAAAATATTCGAGACCCCTTCCCCAGACTCCATCAACATCCATCCACCCTCCTCTTCATCCCCCCCATCCTCCCCATCCTCCTCATCCTCCTCCTTCTGTCCCTCCCGGAGCACGTACTACGCGAAGATGGCAAAGCTTTAAAAGAGCACCCACACATTCAGCGTATGCGAGACGACTCCGGCTCCAGAAAGGGAAAAGAGCCTGCGCTAGTGGCCCGTACGCTCGCCCATCGTGGTGTGCCAGACTTTATACACGTCGGCGCTGGAACGTCGAACGCTATAGGTCGAGAGCGTGTGGCTGTTAGGCGGTACAGGGGCGCTGGACGTGGTGCGAGCGAGAGAGAGGCGTAGGGTGCGAGCGAAAGGGACTCGCGAGCGTGAACGGACAGAGACGAAGGGAGACGAAGGGAGACGAACAGAGACGAGCGCAGACGGAGCGAGACGGAGGGAGACGGACGGAGTCGGGGGGAGTCGGGGAGAGTCGGACGGGGCCGGAGCGAGCGAGAAGGACCGAAGCGAGGGCGCGAGACGGCCGGCGAGCGGCTCGTGAGCGAGAGAGAGGGAGCGACGAGGGAGAAAGAGCCGGGTAGAGGGAGAGGACGTGCACGGGGTCGAGCGAGAGAGCGACGAGCCGCTGCTTATGCACCGCTGAATCCACCGCGGCAGGCCGCACTCTCACTTTCGCCGGCGCCGATGACGGTTCTCTTCGTCGTCGTCGGCTCCACGTCGCCGTCCACGCTTCGAAACGCACACGGCACCGCACTCGACCGATAGTTTCCGCCGAAGTGAGTCCCGACGGCTTCTGGGCACGGGAGCCGATCACGCCTTTCACGACCGCGGAAAAAGCTTTACGAGCAGGCACGTGACCGGCCACGAGGCTCGATCGCGATAAGGAGCGGACTTTTTTTCTCTTTTTACGCCGAAACGGATCAGCCGGGCTTTGAATTCGGCCGCTTTCGCGGGTGCCAGCCGCGTCACGTGACGCGGCCAGATTTTGTCCGAGCGCGAGAGCGTGGATGGTGCTCGTGTGCTGGATACCTTGGTACTGTCGAATGTTTTTCGGATTCTAGGCAAAAGGGGGAGGTGACAGGAGTGGATTCTTGTGCAGGCGACGTTTTTTGCCGGGACTGCTCGCCGAGAGTGGGCAAAGAGAGTGCGTCGATCGAGTGCGATAAGGATTTTTGTATCGAGACTGGATGTAGGAGGGACACGGCCGGAGAATACTCGGCGAAGAGAGTTCTCGAACGGGGGGGAGGTGCTGAGGAAGGTGTTCGGTTTTTACCGAGCACGTAGCTGCCGACCTGCATCGATTGCAACTGCACGCAGGGCGGTCACGTGATTGCTCGTGAAGTTCGAACGCGTGCGACTGTACGCTGGACGGAATCGCACACTTTCCGGTATCGTGGCTTACCTTCGAGGATCGGCAAGTTCCCTGCGAGGATTACGTCATGCACGATTCTGCGGAAGTGGAGGGCCGACGCCGGTTGTGACTTATGTGATCCCCGCGATCGAGCGTTCGAAAAAGTACTCAATCGACGATCGTGGGCACGAACCATCGGCCTGCCAGCGGTGACACCTGATTGGCCGATCAAGCGTGACGGAGTGCTCGATCGAAAAGGGGGGCATAGGTGTCCGGTCTAATTAATATTTGTAGGTTAGTGGCCAGGTGTCAGTGATCGTGTACCGGCGTTCGCAGTGTCGTGCGGTCGGTCTGTACGTTTGCGGGAAGTGAAGCGAACCTCAAAAAAAAAAAAGGAGAGAAAAGGACCGCTCGACGTCGAAGCGTGAGTTCTCTCGCGTGCTCGATATCGTATCTGGCGAGGGTTAATCTTCGGGGGAAAAAAAATACGGAGAGAGAGTGGGAGAGAGTGACTCTCGCCGGCGAGCCACTCGCCGCGAGACAGAGAGGAAGGGAGACGAACTGTCGGAGGGAGAAGGACGTCGAGCGCGAGCTGTAGTAGGGGGGAAAGTCGATCGTGTTGTTTTCGGTAAACCGTCGAAAGAAACGCTTATCCGTCGACGAGCCGCGGCCTCGATCACTCTCCAGCGCGCGATCCCGACAAAACCTCCGACCTCCTCGCATCAGTGTCCGACTTTTCGAAAGTTTCGTCGAGCCGGATCGGCCCGCAGGCCGGTTGGCAGGACTGCGAAAAAAAGTACAATTTGCATCAGGGCGCGGGTGTTACCTCGCGTGTGCTCGCGTGCGTGCGTGCGTGCGTGGAGAGGCGCGGAAATTCAGGAGCCTGTCCGGCCGAGAACGTGCCCGGAGTCAGGCGTCATCGGCGCGGGCAAGTTTCGCGGGGAAAGACGAACGCCGCCTGCGCGATTAGTTCGAACCGCGGCCGCGAGAGTTTCTGTTGCGCGCAGCGAGGTCGGCTGCAGGTGCCACGCGCCGCCCGTGGCGAGAGACAAGACATTGACCGTGACATTCGCGCGGCGAGAAAGAGACGCGGCCGGCAGAAATACCAGAAGCCGGGCGAGGGAAGCCGACTGGCGTGGCGCGACGCGAGTGAACGATCCCGAGAGAGCCGAACGATCTTGCGAGGAGAGAACGCTCACGCTACCGAACCGAACCGAACCGATCCGATTCGATCCGGCGTCCGCCGCACGATTCGAATTTCGGACCGCAGTGACAGTCCGGTGCAACGGTGCCGAGTTGTGAGCGAAAGAGTGCATGACAGTGTGGGACAGTGTGGAACAGTGTGGGACAGTGTAGTCCAGTGTCGGCTCGGCGCGAAAGTACTGTGCGTGTGCGTGGCGCGCACACGTGGTGGTGTTCCGCGAGTGCAGCCGGGAGCGTCCGGATGTTGACGGGCGACCGATAGGTGCCGGTTGCAATTGGGATTTTGCCGGTGAAGGAGGGACGCTTGAGTAGGACTGACGGTGTCGCGTTGGACCCGCGCCGAGCGGGTGTTATTCAACGAAGGTGGCTCACACGGCGAGGGACAGGACCGCCGAACTGCAGGCGGAAGTGCGCAGCGCCATAAGGGTGCTTCATGGCTGGTGCCCCAGGCCGAGTCAGGGGCGAGGTGACACGGTCCTGATGTCGCCGCAGACCCAAATGCGAGCAGTTCACAGGACAGCGGGCCCGCCGCCGCCGCCGGCAACCGTCGTTGTTAGCTCGACGTCCAGCATGAGACCGCCACCCCCGCCACCGCCGCCCAGGTCGAGGGCCTCCAGCGAGGGGAAGGGACACCACGAGGAACCCACCAGCTCCATTCCCGATCTCGGTGAGTGCGACTTTCGATAAACCGATTTTCGCTTCTGGCCACTTTGAACCTCCTCCGGGAGTCTTGAGGGAGATGAATGGTGGAGAAGAATGGGGAAATTGGGCTTGGGGGTGAGGACTCCGATTAGGTTGCGTCAGAGGTGCCGGAGATTGAGGTTAGTCGTCTGCGGGACCAGTGACGTCACGGGCGAATGATGCGGTTCGGAGAACGCGACTGAGTGGTGTTTGAGAAGCTGCGAGAGGGTAAATAGGTGGTGAGAGATACGTAGTCGGGATGTTTACCTCTTTCGATGGAAAAGAACAATTTTACTCAATGGGTAGTATTGTCGTGAAGTCAGACGGGGGGTAGAAGTGTTAACGCAGAGTTCGGAGTCGAAGTTAACCTAACATTCGCACGGAATCGTAGGAAGAATCAGAGGCTGCCTGGGAAGGATGTTACGCTACAGTTGAGACTGATTAGATATTCATAGGAGAAGTGACGCTGACACGACGTACGCGCCTTTAGAAATAGAGTTTGTTTCCCGGTAGCGAGGATTCTACGTCTTCCGAGTGGCGAGCCGGCGACAGAAAAAAAAAACACGCGACCAGCGTCGATTTGACTTTACAAGTGGTCGAGAACTGAGAGCATAAATAACGCGGGAATCCTTCGGGCGGCAAGGTCGGACGATGACAATGTCCATCAATTACTTAATGCCGGCATACATTTTTCGATCGTCCGCGCTCACGGTCGCCAGAAACGGCGAGTGATTGATACAGTCATCTAACGTAACGCGACCTACGAAAACAAGCTAAAATTCCGCTTTACCCTCGCATAAACAGTTTCTGCATTGACGCAGCCTGCGCAAACAGGCGTCGTTTACCGATCGGGCAACCGGAATTCGCACGGTATCGGTCTGGCCGGAATTTGCCCGAAGAACGGTCTTCATTGTGATCGGACCCCGAAACCGGCCTTCCGACCAAAAATTTCGGCGAACTATTTTGCATCACCGATAGCGCTCTAGTACGCTCGCTGTTTACGTCTGAACGCTTCATTAACGATAAGCCTCGCTAAGCACTATCGTCTGCGTTCGTCGTGGCAGCCGGACATTTGTGTAACGAAGCTTGAACGAGGCTGGCAGGAGAGAGAAAGAGAGAGAGAGGGACAGAGGGAGAGAGAAAGAGACAGAGAGGAGAGTGGACAGACCTCTAGACCAGAGAAAGACAGAGAAAAGTCGTGCGGGGGAGTTCGAGAGTAAGAGACAAGATCAGAGGAGAAATATGACGCGAGATGAAGGTGAAGCAGTCGATCGACGCTTTATCTCTAAAAATATTCCTACCCATTTCGCAAGCCTCTTAGACCCTCCGCTCTCGACGCGAGAACTACTTAAATTCCTTGAGCGAATCCGTCCGACGTCTCAATTAGATCCTTTCCTTACCTGATTCCGTCATCGAATCGATTCTCTTCCCTCGTCCGAACTCACGCTTGCACGCATGAATACGCTGAATATCGAATAGACGCCGGACCCTGCGCTTCTTGCCAAGAGTCAGACCCCGTCGATAAATCTATCAGCCGGTTGTCAAAACAGCCGCGTCGAGAATCGTCGAATCCCGAAACGCACAGAATATTTCGAGTTCGTCGATATCCTAGGTGCTAACATCTTCCCCCTTAGCGGTGACTAATTCGATAATCGATCGGCCTTCGGGCGCACAAAACGAGCCACGACCGCCGGTCTTCGCACTGTTGACCGACAGAGGCACTCCGGACGAATAACAAAGGAGGCAAACAATCGGAAATCGATCGATCCGATCGCTCGAACCGGGACGATTGAGTCACTCGCCGCCGGTTATATATTCATTACGGGCAGGCAGGCTCGAGGTTCATTAATCATCGCCTCGTAAGATTACCGTAGGTGGTCGTGTGTCGGTCATTTTTTATGTCGCAGTTACGTCTGCCATGGAGTATCGTTTCGTCGGAGGATAATCTCGGGAGCTCCTCTCTCTTCTCTCGCTCTCTCTTTCTCTCTCATTCTCTCTTCTCGGACGATCTCCTCATATTCTTTTTACTTTGTCGGCCCCCTATGTCCCGTTTGTCGGCGAATCGGGATCGTTGCATAATTCCGTTTTCTAACCCGACTCCCGCTCCTCTCCTATTGTACGGGGCCTTAAGGACTGGTTATTTCAATTGCGAACGGATGTGCGAACCTCGCCAAGTTAACCCTCGGTCAAAGCTCCGAGTGATTCACGCGACCGACGCCTCCGTCTGTGTGTGCGCGCGCGCGCGCGCGCGGGCCTGGTCCTTGATATGTCATAACTATCGCCCGATGCCAGCGTATCGAATCGATTCCGCTAACGAAATCGCACGTCGGGCGTTGCTGTGGTGCTTACGAAAATCGGCTATAATGGTAAATTGTGAAAATTTGTCTTCTCTATTGTACTGTATAATCAAAGGTTTTCGGCGATTTCGGTGACTGTTGTACTATTTTACGAACTAATTAAATTGCAATGGATTTTAACAGAAAGCATTGTCAACAACCAGTTCATTAGAAATCTCTATTGTACGCGAAAAGAACACGTGATCTCAGGCGATCTCAGGCTAAGCGTAGGTGTTAACACGTTTGAGCAATACTTTCGGAATGCATTTTATGGCTCGAACTGAATATTTGTGGGAAGTCTGATACGGCTGATTCCGTTGGACGGGAACGTTGGGCAGAATTCGTTTCGCAGCGGACGCTGTGTTAGTCAGTTCCATTGCCCCAGTAACCGGTACCGTTCGAGATCCATAGATCATTGGATCGTAGACACGGGGGATCACGACCTGTCTGCCTTTCGTCGCTCGTACGGCGCTCGGTCACGAAATATTCCTCTTCTCTTTCACTCTCCGCCGCTTCTCGTGCTCGCACACATACTCGCGCGCGCGCGCGCGCGCGCAAATATTCAGGCACACGTACACGTAAACGTATACACGAACGTACACACGTACGTACACTTGCGCACGAACGTTCGTACTCCATCGATGCCGATATCGTCGCCGGTGATAACGCGAGTCTCATTCAAGGTCACCGGGCCGCCCGTCGTATTTTGACAATTGCGTGCCTCCGCGGCCGTTTTATCAATCGGCAATCGATTCGCCGCCGACGTCGAACAATGGCACGAAGGAGTCGCCGACTGCACTCGTCAAACGGAAAATTTTCCTTCTTTTTCGGCCTTTCTGCGCGAAAGCCACCGATCCCGGTTGGCCGAGGGAGCGATAACAATTTTTCGCGACATCGAGCCAGTCTCGTTTGGTCAGATTTGTTTTTCGAAACAGGGTGCAAATTCGTCGACGTCTGTTAGTTCGATTCTTCTTCTTCTTATTTTTCACTCTCGTCCTTTCCTCTCATTTTCCGCGCCTGCTTGTTTTTCCTCCTCTTTTTTTATCGATGACAATAAGTGCTTTCTGTCGTCTCTCGTCTTCTTCTCTTTTGGACAGAGAGCGAGGTCCATGTTTCGGCTTCATTGTTTGCGCCGGGGACGCTTTATATGCGGGGCGGCGTATGAATATTCGTTTTGAGCGTATGTGCATCGGGCATTTAGGTTACTTTCCGGAATTCCTTCATGGTCAAGGCCGCGGCTCGCGTCATCGGGTATCCAATTTATATTTAGGCCCGGTTCAAAGATTGACTCCCTTTCTTTCGGTCGCCCGCATTAACATGTTAATATCGGGGATTTGCATCGCGGCATTAACATATAATTAACATAGATCGCTTCGGGATCCAGATCCGGCGAACTGTCCTCTGCGCCGATGCACTGCGCAACGGTCAGAGCCGAGGCTTCAAATAATTCATACCGCCCCGATGGCAGATATAAGCTAGAAGAATGCAAATTGTGCTGGCTATTGTGCGATAACTGCCACTGCGTTATTAATAAAAATCAATCCGCCTATAGTTTCGTATAGTTTCGCATAACTGGTTTCATTCTTATAATACTTATTGCATTTTAGAGCAAGTTTATTGCACTAAAACTTTACAACGGTGTTTATCATCCACTTAATAAAGACACAAAGCCCATATTGTCTTACGTTTTATTCTATCATAAATTGAACAAATTTCAAAACAAGAAAATTCTCTCCCGTACTTATCATTGCTCACCCATTATGTACTTTCTGAACTATATAAAATTCTGATGTTTCATCCAACCCCTCTCTCGCAATCAGCAACACTTTAAGACCAAAAGACCCGAATACCATCGCCAAAATGACTTTCAAGTATATTTATCCTCCCCCAAGCATTCGCCCTCGCAAAATCCGGCGCAGAGTCGTCTATTTTCACGTGACTCGGCCCGCCGACGATAATCGTTCTATTTTGCAATACTATTTGTTGTTTCGACGCCATCGTGCCGCCTCCTGTGTAGGTTCGGCATGTGTTTTCGTCGGGAGTGGCAGGTAGCTCTAGCGTGAGAGAGAGAGAGAGAGAGAGAGACGGAGAGAGTGAGAATGAGAGAGAGAGAGAGACGGAGAGAGTGAGAGTGAGAGTCGGACGGGAGCAAAAGTCGGCTTCGGCAGGAGCGTTGTTGATCTCGGCCTGGGCCAAATCGGTATTTTAAAATAGTCCCCGAGGCTTATCGAGCCTCTCAGGCGTTATCGCTTCGCTGGAGGCCAAGGCCCAATGACGTGCGAGAAGTGAGAGCACGAAAGTCTCCACCTCGGCGACGCGATTCAGTCATTATGCATTTCGAAAGAGGCCGCCCGAGGTGGAGAAGAAAGAGAGAGGGAGAGAGAGAGCAGAAGAGAGAGAGAGAGAGAGAGGGAGAGAGAGAGAGAGAGAGGCTTCTGCGCAGAAGGAAGATTATCGTTGGCACATTCTGCGTTTCATGCGACTCATCTTTCTCTACGAGAACTTTTTTTTGCGTACGTCCCGTGCCGTTAGATAACGATAGTTGCCGGACGAATGTAGTTCGGCGGATGGGAATTCCGATTAGTAACGTTTGGGGAAAGGTCATGGTTCTTGGGAGCGCGATTAGGGTGACGGATGGTATCGATGTTCGGGCGATGAGAATATGCTGGGCGCTGAGAGAGTGAAAGTGGTAAACAATTTGCTGATCGTCTCGCTAGTGAAGGGTTTACAGTGCTTCAATAAATAATCTGACAACTATATTCTGTAATATGAAGTATCAATGTATCGTCGTGGTACGGTATAATAATCAATACCATAATTGTTGGAAATAATTGTGCAAAAGTCATGCATTCCACCTATGTATCTTTGCGCGTGCCGAGTGCGTCCTTGGTGTAGGACACCGGTGTACACATTGGGCAGATGAAGGGGCAAGGAGGCATCGAAGATGCTTTATCTCTTCGTTTCTTTTTTTGTGAGACGCTGCGTTGCGCGCAGCGCGTTGTCGCTAAGAGCTCAGTCGTGCGGTAGTAGCGCTCCAGTAAAGCTCACTGTAATATCTTTTCTTTTTCAATAAATACATTTTTTCATAACATCATAACAATAATTTAATTTCTTTTCCTTATCATGCTGGGCTCGTGAATTTACAGTATTTCAAATACTCTTCTAGCAACGTAATATTGTGTTTAACATAAAAAGTATTAGAGTAACAACGTAATCAAAGTCAAACGACCAATTTGAGCCATCTGAACACGACTCCATAAATCAATAGTATCTAAATTCCCTTTCTCGACACCAATGCTTTTTCACAACAGCCTACTAAATCGAACAACAGAGCAGTACCTTACACTAATACATACGTTATACCGAACGACAACCGAGGCCAAAAACGTGATACCTCCGCTCCCGTATCGCGAAAGTAAGCAAACGAAACGGTCAGCTCGGTCTCCGGACGCCAATACGATTTCCGCGGTCCCCCCCCCAGGAGACTTTTCCACGCTCGGCCGCCATTGCACAAGCGTCCGCAACGTGTACCATGGACGCAGACACCCTTCAAGCCGTCTCGTCGCGCACCACGTACGGCCTGCGTGTGTGGGTGCACTTCCGACACTACATGCACGAAGCACGTGCGCGTCAAGTGCGCCCGACGAGAGAGGGATAAGTACAGCATGCGGTATGCGAGACGATAAGAAGGGCAAATATTTTTAGGCCCTCCGCTCTCTCGCTTATCGCCCCGTCTCGCTCGGGCCCACGTCCACCGGGAAAAAAAGAGGAGGAGAGACGAACCTGCCTTCGGTTTTTCCAACCCCGGGGCCTTCTACGAAAGTATTTTTAGCCGGGCGACCGCTCGCGATGACGATATTATTTCGAGCGATGAACTGCGACTATTTGTTTCGGACGGTTAAAATGGGATGTCGTTCGGTCATATCGAGAGTGGCGCAAAAATCGATGCAGGCAGAGGCCTGTTCGTCGATTTTCGAGGCAAAAGCGTCCGAAAGGATTCGCTCGACGACGCTGACTTGTCTAACTTGACGGCTGACATGTACAAGCTTTCGAAAAACAGTATTAATATTAACGACGCAGATAGGGTAATTGGCCGTGTTCTGCGTTTGTCGAGGTTAGGGCTTTGGACGTCCGACAGACTCGACGCTTCCCACCTTTCGAGATAGTGTATTTCGAACTTGCCCGGGAAGCAGCGACGTGACAGTTGACACGTTTTATCGAAGATAGGTTACAGCGCTGGTCGACATTGATCTTTCGGGGAAGGTTTCGGACCTCGACCGTCGTTCGGGAGAAGGACTAATTAATGCATCGTGTAGTAGGGATCGGTCTGGCTGGGGCAGGGGCGTAGAACCGAGCCAGACACCCTGCCCTTTCTTTCGCCCTTTCACCCTCGCCGACTGGAGCGTACGCTTTCACGCACGCACTCGCACGCATACACACGCACTCACATGCATACACACACTCCCCCCATCCCCCCCCCGTCTTCCCTCGTCACCGTCATTATCGTCCTCTCGTTCTCTCCCCATTTCCCTTTTCTTGCCCTCCTTCCCTCTACCCCTTCGTTCCTCGCCGCGTGCAATTGCACGCGTCTGAGGCGCGTGTCTGCGAGCGTCCTCAGGGAAGATGAGTCCTCTCATTCAAGGAAACTCGGCAGTCTCGATCGAAGGTTAAGGGACGGTAACGGCCGATGAATAATTTCGCGGCTTGTTTTTCCCGCCAAAAAAGGTTCGTCGCCTTCTCGGAACTCGACCGACGCCCCGTTATCGCTTATATCTTATCGGTGCATAATATTAGAGGCGATAAAAACGGCCTGCCGACGATAGGAGCAGACATCGAGAAAAAAAGAAGGAGGAAGTCACGATCGGTTTCCCGCTCTCGAGATCGCGTGTCGTTTTTCGTCAGCGGTTCTTTGCATCCTTTTTTTTTTGCGCGCGGCGGAATCGCGAGACTCCTTTGTGTGGAAAAAAAGCGCG
The DNA here is from genome assembly GCA_914767735.1 of Anoplius nigerrimus. Taxonomy (NCBI): domain Eukaryota; kingdom Metazoa; phylum Arthropoda; class Insecta; order Hymenoptera; family Pompilidae; genus Anoplius; species Anoplius nigerrimus. The sequence continues at coordinate 3,294,275 of OU612086.1, forward strand.
GGAAGCGACGAAATCCGGCGATAATGAGGTCCTCGGTAGAAAAAACATGAAAGGAGGTGCATGGAAGGGAGTGTCTGCTGCGAAGGCTATTTTCTATGGTCGGCGAATGTTTTTCGTTTTTACGGGCTCTCTCGTGGCGGCGAAAAATCGCTCGTAATTTCTTGGCGAAAAATATTGAAATTCGTAGGACGAAGTTAAACCTCGCTGCTCGCGTTGTTTAGCGAAATTATTGTTCGCCTGCAATCCTTTGTCGGGCGGTTACGTATCGAAATTTTGTCAGGAAAATATTTGAACACTCCTTATTTGTCAATGTAATATTTTCGCTGTCACTGGTTTTAAAGTATAATATTTGTGAAGCGCTATGTTTGTTTCAAATCGTCAGATCGGTGCCGTAAACCTAATTTGACAGATTTGAGGACAATTGAACGTTGATTATATTTTCAGAAAAGAGTTATAATGAAATATCGGGCCTCGTTGACGGTTGAATGATTTAATTCATTTTTTGGTACAGCATTTTATGAATCACTTGGTATTCCAACGTAGTTACCAAAACATGTGGATATTTGTATCACTTAGTATAATATTTTCTGTGCCAATTGCTTGCTAACAATATTTTAGCAAAACAATTCTTTAAATTCTCATACTCGTCCCAAAAATGCAATTCGATGCAGTTGCAAACAGTTTTTAAATCTGATACTTTGGTCGAGAAATATTAGAAACCGTATTTAACAGCTGTACATTGCTGTCAAAAATGATTTGTTATAATTTTTTCCATTTACGTGGTGCAGAATACAGATCATCAAAATATTTCAATACTTTCATTTCAAAGTGCAACGCGTCAGTGGCTGATTACCTATTCCCAACATAAGTTAAAACAATTTGGTATTCGTACAGGGAAAAAGCTAAAACAATTGCAATCGCCAAAATTAATTATTCATTGTTCACCGTCTCGACCGGATATCTTTCGTTTGCGAAGCAATCGATTTAGCGAGTATAATTATGGTCTTAAAATCAGCACTTATTCTTATCATCAGAAATATTCCAAATTATATTGTTTACTGTAACATTTCTATTTCCGTCAATTACTAGATAGCAATCCTTTACGAATGATTTTCTCACATTACTGTCTCGGTCAAAAATGTTCAATTTGCAAAACGATAAAAGTGAGTAACAAGGATCACAAGAAAAATCATTATTGTTAGCATCGAAAATGTTCGAAATTTTAATATTTATCGTACCATTTCCCCGTCCGGATAGACATTCACACTGTACAAAAACAGCTTACATATTCATGCGGAATCACTAGAGGAAAACCGAAAGCGGTCGGCCAAAAAAATGATCGTCCCACGTCAGCGTCTCGACCGGATATCTCGGGGTTCGCGAAGCGATCGATTTAGCGAGTATAATTTTTGTTCGGCCCGAAGCCGTCGGGCGAGCAATTCGGCCGTCTGAATGGGTCAATCGTGACCGGCATTGTCCGTCCAATGTTCGCCCAGCGGTTCGGGCCAATGTTCTGGCCAATGTTCGGGCCAATGAGGAGCGAGGAGAGGCGACGTGCTTCGGCTCGGCCCCGATGCAATGAGACTCGCATGTGCCACTCGAGTGCATTACCGTCTAGCTGCACCATTTTCTGCATCCTCCGCGGGCGTCGTCCGCCACTCGAGACACGATGCGGGATGCGAGCAGCGATGAAAGGAGATGATTGGAGGAGCGTCGTGACACAGACCCGCACGTCCGACTGGCCTGCGACCGGCAGAGACCGATATCTAATCGGCGATAGCGCGATTTGCATTTCGATACGGTCGAACAGCTTGCGAAAGATCTGTTTCGAGACGAGTTACTCACTACTTCCCCAGAAATAGACGTCATCTTTTTTCTCGGGGTTAACTGCTCTTTGGATGGACAGAGGAGAGTTTCTGGAAATTTTCTGGGTCAGGTTCATTGGGGGTTTTCGAACGATTTTTTTGTAGCCTTTTGTAAAATTGTACGGCTGTTCAATAGTGTGATCTCGAATTTTGCAAAATTGTAACGTACTGTGTCATCGTTGTCAAATTTTAGTTTCTGGACATTTTTTGGGTCAGGTTCACTGGTAGTTTTCTGAATATTTTCTGTAGTCTTTTGAAAAGTTGTACGGTACGAGGTGTCCGGTAGCGTAATCTTAAATTTTGTAAAATAGTAAGGTACTGTATCATCGTTGTCAAATTTCAATGAACTTCAAAAATTCGACAAGGCAAAAATGCTGTTAGATGTTTCTCGCGGTGTGAATTTAATTTTTGTTAAGTTATGAACGTTTATCCGGTGGATTCGGAGTTTCGGCGAGATGACATTCGAAATTTATGTCATCCAGCTCTTCCAGCCTTTCGAGGCGTGCGTGACCCGGGCGATAATCGATAATCTTCGCAGTCGGAGAATGTGCAGTGTATCGAGGAGCAGCGCTGCTCGTTATCAGTCAAGGTTAAGAGATGCCCGCGCGACTCGGCTTAATTATATCGATCGACTCCCAGCGGGACCGTTTCGAAAACGCAATTCCATGAATGAGCATCGAAAACATTGACACGTTCTATTTATACGCCGGCCGATCGGCCACACCCGTATCTAAAGCAAATTTTCGAACACGCCAACTAACGCGAGCCTCCGCGGCGTGAAAAACAAGCCGGTAAGATGTTGAAAATTTGCCATAGTCGAGCGAACGTTTTGCGTCTTTCACGCTCGAAGTGCCGCGACAGGAAAGTAAATTCGTCGCCGATAATAAAGAATCGTCGATCCTCGCTCCGAAATTAGGAGAAATTATCGGCGCAGCCGTTGGATTCGATCGAAAGGCGCGAATCGTCGAGCTTTCTCACTTTCTGATCCCGCTCACTTCCGTTTTTGCGCTCGCCGAGCGGCAATTAGCGGGAAAAAGTTTGCTCGATTGCCGCGCAATCGGCAATTATGACGAAAAACTTTCAGACTGTTTCCTTGGGCCATGATTATTACCCGCGGCTGTATTAATTGTTACTTGGTGCTCTTAATTCAGGTTTCGTACTTCGCGCACGAGAAGGATTATCAAATCAGACTTTTCAAATCTACTGTTTTCCTACATTTTCCTATAATTCCTTCCTACAATTTTCCTATACACTTGACAGTCATAGAATTCATCTTTCCGTCCTTTGAATGCAATCTCAAACTAATCCTCATAAATCGCAAACGTCGACTCAATCATTACTTCCCTCCGCCTGAAAAACATAAAACCTCCCCCATTCAGAGAATCTTTTACCGACCTTACCCAAAAGCCTCCTTGAATCGCAAATTGTCGGTCTCGAAACTCTAAGCCTGTTACCTGCACACCTTTTCCCACCGTCCGCCATTAGCGTAGCGCATAATTGATAGCGCATCAGAAAAGTGCAGTATCATTAATTCAGGATCGGAGCCGTATCGATTTATCAGTCGGCGTAGGTGCATGCACCTTCGTGCGTCTGTGTGCGTCTGTACGCGTCTGCACGCGTCTGTACGCGTCTGTACGCGTCTGTACACGTCTACATGCGTTTGCACGCGACCGTATGCGTTCGCACGCGTCCGTATGCGTCTGCATGCGTCTGTGCGCGTCTACTCGCGGCACCCCCGCCGTCCGTTCGAAACAGGAGCGGCTCGAGGTGGAAAGGGTGACCATTCGAAGGGTTCAGTGTCTCGCAGTGACCCTTGTTCGCTCGGTAGTGCAAGGCAAGGGGGAATGACCTAGTCCCCCTGCTGTCGCTACGCTCCTGGCACGCCGCAACCGGCTCGACGTTTTGCAGGGCCGCATCTCGACGTCGCGTCACCTAACCTCGACTAGGGGTAGGGCCGTCGTGTCTTTTTTCCTCGAGTCACGACCCTGGAACTCGAACATTTTCCGGGAAGCTTCCCGATGTTTTGATGAACGTGTCCTTGGTCGGTTCGAATCGTTCAGTCGACGTTTCGTTAGATATCGATTTGTCAGTAGAAAATGAAGACTGAATCTGTGTTTTGAGTTACGGAATGTGTTTTGAGCAGTTTGGAATTTTTGAGGGTAGGGCTGTCGTTTTTTTCCCCAAGTTATGACCCTGGAACTCGAGAATTTTCCGGGAAGCTTCCCGATGTCTCGACGGAGGTGTCCTTGGTGGGTTTGAATCGTTCGGTGGACGTTTCGATAGGTATCGGTTCATCAATAGAAAATTAAGACTGATTCTGTGTTCTGGGTTATGTAAGGTGTTTTGAACAGTTTGAGATTTTGGAGGGATGAAGAACGGCGTGATTAAAGATGGAGCAGACAGTTGGGATACTTTGAGCTCCGATGTCGTGGACTTCTCGACGATCGAGGGTTTCCAGGGTGATTTGTCCTGCATCTCGCGGTGGTAATCTTCGAGGCCGGCTGAGTCGGCAAATATTAGTGTTTGCACTCGGCGCCGAACTCGCTCCCGGCCCCCCCTCCCGCCAGACGTCAGGAAATTGGTATTCGGGTTGACATTCGCGCACGAACAGTGCTCGCTGTGCGCGCACGCTGGCCGGAAATAGGGTACCATGCTTCTGGTACCACCCATTTCATGGCCGCCATGACGCCAAGGTTGAATTTCAGCGACCGATCCATTCAAGTTCGCAGGAAAAGCTCACTTTCGATCTGTCATCCCGCGCATTCTTGCACCTCCACAGGATCGATCGGATCAAGAATCAGTGTTCCAGCCTCTCTCAATCATCCGAACTCCACCGAACTTCCCTTACCAACACCCACGCTTACCCCATCAACGATTCTCTCCTTCCACCCAGTCTCGAATTTCAAGCCTGACCATTCAGTCCTCCCGAATACTTTCATTTACCCCCATCCTCCCCCTATCGACCCTCCTCCCGCCGCTAGGCCTCCACCCCCATTACCTCCCCCCTCGGCAGCATTAGCACACGTGGCAGGTGCAATCGACCGGAGTTTTCTGAATAATTCAATCCTGAAGCACGTCGTACGTGTCGTTCCTTATTCCGAGAGACCTCTCCCACCTCATCGGCCCCTTTCTATATCCGTCCTCCGCGCCCGCGAAGGCTTCGAGCGTTGACCTCCCTCGAAGTTTAAGGTCCTCAGGACCTGGATGCCAGGGTTCATCAACATCGGAGCCCACCTCTCTCCTCCCTCCTTCCCTCCCTCCCTCCGCCTGCCGAGGCATTGACTTTACGCGTCGCGTAGGAATGGTGCCTTTACGACTACAGCCCCTTCCGTGCCGATCGAGCGAAATATCCACCACCACCCCCCTCCCCACCCCTCGGGCTCTTTGTAACGACAGCAACTGCCCCCCACCCCGAGCATCCCCCCCAGCCGCCCCTTCGGCCCCGCAGACGAGGGGAGGGAGTCGAGAGGGGCTGTCGACGATGCCATTGCACTGCACTGGGTGAGGGTCATTACTCCGAGCAAGGCGAGCCGGTGACCTCGGCGCCAACGCCCGGAATCGATCCAACCCCCCTTCGCCAGACGGGGTGCAATGCACCGTACGCGCTCCTTTTATTGCCGTTAAGCCCCGCGCATACGGACTCCGGCCAAGAATCCGCGGACACCGGCTCTACGCATGTCCGAACGAGCGTACGGACAGTTATATCGTCGAAGCTTCTCGGCCGTAGGGGGTGGGGGGTGGAGTGGGATTTTGAAGGGGTTGCGGTGGTTTTTTTGGGTTCGGTTGTGGGGCTGATGGGTTTGGGAGTGTCTGGTGGAGGATGAAGGGGTTGGGTGAGAAGGTTTTTTGATGATGAGGTCGCATGTTTCATGGGGGTAGAAAGATTAGTTCGATATATTATTATGTTGGGATATGGTCGATTTGAGGATGGTTATGGTTTGTTTTTAAATAGTGATCTTTTTTTAAGAATAGGGTTTGGATGTATAAGGTTTTCTGGTGATGAGATTGGTATCTTTGATGGGGGAGAAAGATCAGTTTTAAATGCATTAGGTTTCATATAGTGATTTTGAGGACGGTTATGGTAGGTTATTAAATATTGAATATTTTTTAAGAACAAGGTTTGAGTGTTTTGGGCGAAATTACATATAAATTGAGATTCGGAAGTTTAAGGGAAGTGTTACTAGGTTGTATTTACAATATTATTTTGTCCTGGAGAGATTGTTCGTTTGAATTGAAGGGAAGTTTCGGTGTTACCTAAATGCAAGTTGAACCGTTGCATTGAAACGAACCGTGGCGACACCCTTCCCAACGGCACATTTCGAGGGTAACACCTGAGGGAAAGGGGTGACCAGTCGCACCGACCGGTCGGTACTAGACCCTTTCCCATTTTCGGAAACTAGTTCCCTTATGACGAGCAAGTCGAACCCTTCTCCCCGCTTTTCATCCCGAACGCTTACCGGCCGCCGTTTTGGGACTTAGAAAATTCGCCCGGCTCGCCTAAGCTTCCAGGCTTCTATCCTCATTCATAGATGGCTCTTGTATCATGGATTTAGGACCCAAAGTTTTGGGCCAGTGCCAATGGCCGCTAGGTGTCGACTTGAGCTCAGATTTATGCGACAATCTGCGAAGACAAACGAGCACTTTCGTAGAGATTTGTTACGTTGGCTACTACGTAATATACGATTAATGTATATTCGTGTTGTACAAAGGATTCGATAAAGTCAGTGTTACAATTTCGATAGTTATTGTATGAATATATCGTTACTGGCTGAGATTAGTTACGCTTACATAATTATGGTTTTATACTGAATTGATCGGTTGCATTTTAAATGCTATGGTTTTGAAATTATTGGCAGAAAGTATAATATATGAAAAGTGATGAAAATACACTTTTTTAACACAGTTCGATCCTTACTATCTGAATTATTTATTTTGTCTGTCACACCAAGAAAGTGAATGATCAGTCATGAAAATATCTATTTTTTTGCTGTTTTCAGACCTATTTTTGGTCATATCTTCGAAACTATTACACTTGCAACATTCGGATTGCGAATTTTATGACCGTTATTTATCTCCTTTTCACCCCTTAAACGCGTAATCGGTTCAATTAGAATTAAAAAGCATCCAGCCGGTGAAATGTCCGTTTTTTGCTGTTTTTGCGCGATTCTGAAGTCTCTAACACCTTTCAATAGTGTCAAATAGTACCGAAGTACCCCCCATTGGTCGCTCAATGCCATATTATAACGATACGGCCATCAAACAGGGTTTATATTGAGGCAAAGATATGTTTTCTTGGGATAAATTATTCAACCAAAACCAATAATTGCTATAAATATGCATAAAATCATCTGACAGCCAACACAAAATACCAAACTAACGACATAAGTGCCAGAGCAAAAGAACAACGCAGTCTCAGATAAAGAATAATGTCACTGTTGCTCATAATGCCAAAGAAATGCACTGTAGTATCATTCCGAGGCTTTTAACAGATGCAAATAGCACCAAAGTACCTTCCATTGACCACTGAACGTCATATCGTAAGGTTACGTCCAGTAAACATTTCGACATCAACCTCTCTCGCCCATTCTCATTCGTTCCGCCCGAAAAGATGAAGTTCGAGGTCACTCCGTAGGGTTCGTTCCGCATAGTCGTAAACTATTCGCAATATGCGAATCCTTTCGCACTCGCTGCCAGTTTTGGACTTCGAGGACTCGCCCCCTTTTCATCCCCGAGCCCCTGAATGGCCCTTTTGTCGTCGGGCCGCTCGCAAACAGATTTGTGCAACTCACGCACAAGGTGTCACGCTCCTCCGGGGATGCACTTATGCGGATCCGTGGAGCAACTGCAGTTGCATCTGCCGGGAGGATCCCGGCGGAGTGTGTAAGACGAGAGTCCGGTAAGCGGAACGACACACGCGCAACGTAACACGAAACCCTTTCATGCGAGGAACGATTTTACGTAACAGATGTAACGTGCCCAGCACGTGGCCGCCGAAGAAGCCTGGAATTCTATACGCGACCATTCTCGTACGTAATGAGCTCGGCCTGAAACGGTTTTCATGCGGTGAAAAAGTGCCAGCCTCGGTGGGAAGGTTGGCAGAATTGGCCGGCGATAATATGTATTTGTTTTAGGCTTCTGTTCTGGCGAGATGAGACGTTGCGAGACTTAGGTTAACATTAATGGAAGCTTAGAGCAGAGGGTAATAATTTAAAGGCATAAAATATGCAAATCATAGCATTGCTGAAGTCTGTTAGGACAGTATAATACGACGAAAACATTTTTTGGGATTTATTCATTTTATTAGTTTTATTAAAGCAGAATGTTACCGGATTGTAATACAAAGTATAGTATTGGTTCAGGTTGATATGAGCAGATTTAAATTGAACTGTGAACCAATCTATATCATTGAATCGCAGCTTTCCGTACCTACCTAACAAATCAAAAACGTCAGCTTGAGAGAAGCATAGAAAACTATCAAATTGAATGTGTGGCTCTTCTAAGCGTTTCCAGGAAACTTGGGGGCTTCGCTAGAGTTTTCGAGAACGTGGGAATTCGGGCGGAAGGGTTGTTTGCATGAAGGGGTTGCAGATGGATTCGTCGGTGTAGGCATCGGATCGTTTCGGTTTCCGTGATCTGTCGAAAATCCGTGCGTACAAAGGGGATCCTCACCTGTGCAGTCGGCAGTGTGTTTAGGATGGCACATGGTGCAGGGGAGCCAATAAGGGTTGAGCAACCTATGTTAGCACATCCGGTTCCAATTCGGTCTTTGTCGACTGAAAGCCAGGGGCTATCGATAGAGGCCGTGTTAAATGACCTATCTTCTCAACAATTTTATAACGTCTCAGTCACTTTTTTAAAGTACTTAGCAAGTTGTAAATATCATAATGTGCATTATAAAAATGTATCGACATTTAGGCCGTTTATTTCGAAAGTGAGATAGGTACATTGATTAGAGATTACATGAGATATCATGTAATTTATGATTAACGTGATGTAAACGTTTTATTTATGCAATATAAATGTTTTGTAAATATCAACGTACACCAATTTCAAAATAAACGGTCCATTTGCAGTTTGCATATTCTCTATTTTTTATTTACGAATAACATAGATACCAGACCATTTATTTAGAAAATACCAAAATAAAATTTAGTAATTCTGCGTAATATAGGTCTGTCAGTTTTACTGATATTAACCCATTAGCTGCCACGTTCCCCATTTGGGAATTTTGGAATTTATATAATTATACCGTTACACAACCTTCTGTGCATATATGTAACTCACCCGACCAAAAAGTAAAAATAAAAATTGGCAGTTAATGGGTTAAGGTAGACATTAGATCGAGCCGACTATACGGAAGCGTTTCGTTGTTCCTTCCGAATTCCAGGAGTTTACCGAAATTGCAGAGTGTCGGTCGCGTGCACCCGGAAACGAGTCGTTTTTGAGCATTACGAGGTACGAGGTACGCGTCCGTGCCTCCTGTCGCGGTCTCGTGCCGGGAAGAGGGTCGACAACAGACAGAACTCCTCCCTATCGCGTTGCGCTGGCATAATAAGCACATTTCGGCGTTGCATAATAGTCGAGCAGGAAAAGGGACACGCGCCTGTCGAGAAAAAGGGAAGAGCGTGCAGCTGCCATCTTTTCGAATCGACGCTGCACGCGCCGTCTTCCGGAAGAGACTACGTGGAAATAGGATACGTGTGTTGCGAGGAGGGATCAAAGGGAGGGTGGGAGATGATGAAGATAAATCTCGCCACAGGCCAGAATTCATGTACTCGACATATGACGTCTACGAAATTTTGGTTACTTCACATCGTATAGGTACATCAGAACCTTATCTGGATTGTAGTGAACATTTTTAACCCTTTGCGATCGGCAGATTTCGCTGATGGGACAGCAGGTCAAAATAAGTCTAGCATTTAAAGGGATTTAAAGTCATTACATGGATATTAAACACTCAGAATTTTTTGAGACTGAGTTGTCATGTTTCATAGTACTTATAATAAATTAAAATGTATACTTCTACGACGACTTGCGAATGCAACTTGTTACTGTGGCGGCATTGGCAAAGGGTTAATTTCTATTTTGCTCCAACTACTTTGATAATCATTTTCAATGATAAAATCTTTTTCTATTTAAAAGAAATTTGAGTGTAGGATTTGATGGCCTGTCTGGATTTGAAAGTGGATCGATCGAAGGTGGGAGATCGTAAAGTCGAAGTGTGATTTCGAGCGGACTTTGGGCATTAGGAATTTAATAAACAGGCCGAGGCGCTGTTTTGCCGAGCCCTTCGTGATTTCCTCGAAGCAGGAATGTTCGAAGGGCTTTGCACGAATTCTCGCCGCGTGGGACGAGATAGGCGGGGCCGGATGGAAATCCGTCTTTATATTGCGGCGAAGAATACTATGCAAATTCCCGACGGCCGACGTTTATCGGCAAAAAGGACCTTTTCCATCTGCCCTTTATCCGCCACGCAACGTCCACAAGCCTCCTTTTTCCCCTTTCCTCTTTTTTTGTCTCGCCTATTTCGCCCAAGGCGCATTTTCAATTTGCTCGAATCTGAATCAGCCTGTACAACGCGCTCTGATTTTTGTTCATATTCGAACTTTGATGCCCACCACGCAAATATTCAATTCCGGAATGTATTAACCCCTTAACGTGCACGCTCGAATTTATTCGAGCGCGCTAAACAGGCCGAACTGTACACACTCGAGATAATTCGAGCGGCGCTGTATTTGATGCTGCTACAATTTTTCACAGTCGAATATAATCGAGAGTTGAAAATAAGAACGTGAAAGCTAAGAAAAAAAATTGTTTTATTAATATTTATCATGTACATAAGATTGTAAGGTATAACACTTATGTTTTCAAAAAATCTGTGCGTTAAGGGGTTAAATGTCTCAGTCAGCTGAGATAGGCAGGCGAACGCATGACACGTCATCATTCAAAGAAGACCCACAAAGCAGGCCACAGTCCGCAACAATTGCATCCTCGCCCTCTTTTTACCTTCACCGAAGCCTCGATCCAACCCGAACCCTTTCACATTCTAAGCCAGGCAGATGCAAATTTTCTAAAGGCGGCCCTAAGCCTTGACTGGATACATAATACTCTTACACGTCCGGAGTTAGACGCATTACTCAAAACAGGTGCGTCTTTAAAATAATTAAATCACTCATCTGATACACGAGCACCACTGATACGTCATCCAGAAAGGTCCGGAGCCCAAACTTAACAACTCCATTCCTTCCCTTGACCGCGTCACTTTCCTCCGATCCATCTTGACAGCGTCCTTTTTCCGCGTCATCGCTCAATGGGAGCCCGAAAGATTCGCAACGATTGCGTGCCAACCCAATGGAGCCCGAACCCTTTCGGCAGATGGAAATTTCCCTTCGCGTTGCCCAAAAATCTTGAGCGCAGTCACCTCGCAGCTGCGCACGCGCAACAGCTCCACATACGCTGACCCATCCTACGGCCCCGGAATTTCGCGTAAACACCAGCTGCGCCGCGAACGGTTGCCCCGCTCGGCGAGCACTTAGGGAAAGGGTTTGACCTGTTGCCAGCCCGGCAGCTGGCACCGCTCTTGACCCGTGAAATGCGCAAAAGTACGCCTCACGAAAAAGCCGAAGCGCATGTTTTGCCTGGCCGCTGCGCGTCCATCTCACGGCCGCCGCGGCTCTCAGAATTCGCGACGCGCAGAAATCTTCGGGCCGCTCCGGGCAGAAGATGAGAATGGCAGGGAAGACGAAGAGGATAGAGAGAGGGAGAGGGAAGGGAGGGAAGAGGGAAGGAGAGAGAAGCGTGCGATCCGAAAGAGCATTGGCCCGAGAGGGGCCACGTCGGTGCATCGGCCTGCATATCAGCCGTTGGCTGGCAATGAGGAGGAGGTTATGTGTCGTTTGCGGTCTGCGAGTGGTGGTGCACGATGCAATCTGCGCCTAACCTCTCTCTCTCCCTCTCTTTCCCTCCCTCTCTTTCTCCCCCTCTCTGTCTCTCTCTCTTTCTCACTCATCCGCTCCTCTCACTCTTTCTCTTCCCGTCACCGTCCGCCGTTCCTTATCTTACTTTTACTCCTCTCTTTCACTTTCTCCCTCTCGATCCTCCGTCCTCCTTTATCACTGGGCCAGCTTTTGTTTTAGCCTTTTCCTCCGTCTCCCCCTCAACCCCCCCCACCCCGCGAAAGAACTTTCTCGCTCGCGCCCGCGACTTTCCCTCCTCGTCGCTCGGGCATCGCTCGAAGAGGGCGGTTTAGTTGCACAGGGGAATAGAGGGGAGGGAGGTGGGGATCTCGGCGGGGGAGGGGGAGGGAGGATCTCTCAAGGTCCGCGGCGTGCATTGATCCTGCTCGGTCACGGACCCTCTGCCTCTTTCTCCTCTTCCATCCTCATTCTGCCCACTGTCTCTCCCTTTCACCGATACCCCAACGACTTTTTCCTCTGTTTTTGGCCTTTATTTCATATTTTTGCTCTCGCCCTCCTCCTTTTTTCCTCCGACCGTTCTCGGTTCGTTTCTTTTTTCCTCGTTCGATTTTGTTCTTTCTCCTTCTATTCCTCTCCTCGCGCGGCCTCCGATGCTCGCCAGCGCGTCGATACTTTCGAATGTTTTTTAGTCCTCTTAATATGCCCTACCTCTTTACCTTTGACAATCTTCTTAGCTTCCTCGGGCGCTGTCCTCTTGTTTGTTCGCTCTCGGCGCGCCGACTTAATCGCCTTTCCTTCCCTCGCGCGCGCGCGCGCGCGCGCGCGGCGGCGGCGAAAAAGGTTTGCGCCGCCTTGCGGAGGGTGCAGCCCTTGCGGCCTTCGGGAATCTGGATCGCCTTTGTCTCGGCGGAGGCTGAAGCGACAGTCGCCGAACATTCAAATCGCGCAGTTTGTCGAGCGGGTAAGAAGCTCGGACGGTCGTTAAAAGCGTGCCTCGCTGATTATATGAGAGTCGTCTGAGTCTCGGTATTAAGAACCGTTACGAATTACGACGAGTTTTTTAGTTACTCCTCTATCTTCGCTGTAACGTATACGAACCGTTTGTTTTGAAAGCGGTGTAAGTTCATGTAAACAAAAAGCGAAGTAATTTAGTGTAAGCTTTTTTTTTGTCCGATATTTTCTTTAAAGAGAGAACGAGCTTACGTCACTTTAAAAAAATTGTGCCCAATGTGACTGACAGATCGAAACTCTGTCGGACGTAAGCGACAAGTAGACCAAATCACTTCAGTTGACATTGTTTCATCGCAGTACAATGTTATGGAAGAAGTTTATCGAGCTTATTGTCGATAATTATCGATTCGACGTGCTCGCGTCTGTTTGCACGGCCGGCGTCGGTGCATAACTTCGAGGCTGGAGGGGGGCGAATTTTTCGAAATTCGACGTTGCCAGGCGGCGACGGGGGCAGATCAAATTTGAGCGTGCCACATATTTAGCATACGCAAACGGCCGTTCGTCTCGTTATCAACCGAGCGATAGATAGTCGGTTGCGAGGTGCGCAGAAAGAATTACGCCAGACAAGAGTCGCGATTACGTTCGAAAAGAGTCCTGTTGCGATAACGGCGGGTAAACGAACTCTGCTCCTCTTACTCCCTTACTCACCCCCCCACCTCCCCCATTGACCCCTCCCGGCCCGAACTCGGTGACTTTTAACGTCGATCGCGACAGTGCGCAACGTAACACGCAAAATAACAGGATGGGCGTAATAATAGATTCGGTTTATTTTTGCCACCGGGTACGTAGGACGGTCGGCGTTCGCTGGCGTTCATTGAAAATCAATCGACATGCGCTCGCGAGGCCGATCATTGCCGCGCGTCACGAATTCCTATTAATCATGACTGATAACGAGCTAGGATTCGCTCGCCCCGAGATCTCGGCTCCTCAAGGCCGAGTGAATGATCTGTCCCGCTGGAAGCTGTCCGCTATCGTCTCGCGATACCGTCTAGAAGCGACCGACTGCGACGGACGTTAGTTTCGCTGTTTCGTTACGGTTTTCATAGTTGGGGACCTTTAGGAATGCACGTGTATGCATATGGACCGTTTATTTTGAAAGCGGTGTAAGTCCATTTAAAAAGAAAGTAATATCACGTAAATAAACCGATTACAGTGCGTTATTCATAAATTGTATATCTCTTTTTTTTTTAAATGTGGTCTTACACCACTTTCAAAATAAACGGTCCATATATCGTGGGTTTATTTCACTGCCCATCGCATAAATCGATTATGGCAGTCGATTTCAAATCTACAGTCATTGCGTCCTTTGTTGTAGTCTTCAAGAGTACGAATAACATCTTTGCGAATACTACATACACATTAATGCATTATTAGATGTGAAATTATTCTAAGTCAAAGAATGGATAGAACCAAATGCTTATTTTAACCTAAATATGGTGTTAAGTTAACTCTGTATTTTTCTGATTAAGTCCTCTTTCAATAATCGTCAGTGTGGTCACAGCAGCGTTTCCCTTTTTTGCCCTAACCCCAAGCCCGCCATTCGGGAATTTACTCGAAGCAGGTCAGAGCGCCGATTTTTTATTAAAGCCAGGCTCAACCCAAACGACATTACACCCTCGGAAAACTGTGCCGAAGTCGTGCCTGTCGCGCCATAGCGCCGATCGTAAAGCCGGTAGTAAGAAAAACGAGTCCGAATCGAAGGTGGGGCGATGCGAAGATCGGAAAGAAAGATCGCGTCGTAGGATGTTCAAGGTTGCAGGATCCTCGGGGGTCGGTTACCAGGGAAACGTTTCTGTTTACCGGTCCCGACCTTGGCCACGCTCGCGTAGCCACCTCGAGCCACCCTCGTCGCATCCCACCCCCAAACCACCCCCATTTGCCAACCCCCGCTGCCACCCCCGAGTCATCCCTAAGTCCCGAGAGTCTTTGAGGGCGCGCAGGACTCGGCCGTCCTTCTCCCATTCCCTTCGTGGAAAAAAAAAGCAGCCACCTCGAGTATCCTCCAACCCCTCTACAACCGCCCGCCACCCCCCGGGTGGCCAAAAATTGCCGGCACCGGACAGATCTTAACGCGCGATAACGTCATTACGTCGGCCGGTAATTGGCAGATACTGGATGCTGGACCTACCCCTCGAGATCCGACGCGTAGGTGGACGAAATTTATTGTCCCACCACTCGGATTACGAGGTCGAGCGATGGAAGCGTGTCCTTACGACTTTCTTATCCGCTCCTGGGGTCGCCTCTGAGGTTTTTAACTCCGCGTCGCAAAAGTCTTATCTCCGGTCGGGACGGTACAAATTTTAAGCTTGGTTATTATTTGCCTCTTTCGCTGGCAATTTCATATAAGGATCGGAGCTGCAATGTTTGTCGTTAAACTCTAATTTAATTTTTGGTCTGCTGTTTGCATGGTACATATGGACCGTTTATTTTTAATTTGGTGTATATTTAAAAAAAAATGAGATATATAATTTATTATTAACGCGGTGTAAATGGTTTATTTATGTGATATTTAATTTATTTTAATTATTTATTATACAATAAACGGTCCATATTCTTCTGAGATGAGAGTGAATCGAAGATGAAGAACGCAACGTCTAAGGCTGCATTTCCGTTTGAAGCAGCGGTTGAAGCGAGCAAACATTGTAAATCATATTAATAGGTTCGAATATATTCACGTTGACAGGTAGACAGGTACGCAAGGTATTTACAGCAGTATTCTTGTAACAAATGACTAATAAATAGAGCTCGGGAAACGGGATGCGTAAACAAGTTCTAATCTCGGCCGTAGTTTTCGACAGATAAACACTTTCCCCGTTCGAGGCAGGTATGTTTCCCGCCGGAACATCGAGCGGTTTCAAAGAGTTGCTCCATTTTTACGATGTCAAACAATCGAGGTGGCCTTCGCCGCTCTCGTTCCACGATCTCGTAATTTCGCTCGCCGTTCGTTTGCCTACCTGAACGATTAGTTCCGACGAGCCAGCGTCACGGGCGGGCAGTCTAATAATTTAACTGGTTCAAACCCTTTGAGTGCCTGTAGCTGCCTGTAAATCTACTTCCGGCGACGGTTAGCACCTTACACCTTTCGCGCCTGATTTACGGGAGGCGAAACAATGAGTGCGACGTAACTGAGACGAGTCGTAATTCATGCAGCGGGACCTACTCCTATCCTAGACGACCGTTTCAAAGAGTTGTTTTTCCCTCAGTTTTACCGTTCAGTTCGAAATTCAAATTTGCGGGGCGCGCGCGCGCGCGCGGTTTTCTAACCTGCAGCTTTCGAGAGCTTATCGACGCCTCTTTCTCGGTCTTCCTGATACGGAAGGGGTGTGAGGACAATAATGGCGGAATCTGGAGCGAGATCCGTTGAGGATCGACCCCTCCTTCATTCACGGCGAATTTATCGAATATGATCGCGTGAGAAGGGTTTTTCCCGATTTTTCGAAAACGATCCGGATTAGGTACCTGGACCCCACCAGCTGTGTGTTCCTTATTTCCGTGAACATCCGCCCTCTCGCCGAAGGGAGATAAAATAACACGGACCATTGTCCCTCTTCCTTCCAGGGGAACGAGGTTAAGCGCCCAGATTCCCTTTTTTTTTTTTGGTGGGAAACCAGAGATTTCGAACGGATTGAATTAGATTCCGAGTCGCTCGGTGCCTGATCCTCGAAATTTAATGTACGACTTCAAAATTTGCTTTAAGATAAATCCTGTCTGAAGCCTGTCAATTCTCGAGTTTGAAGATAAACGGTCATATATTACTCAGTGAACTATTATCAAATTTACAATGTTACTGTCGAACTTCCCTATTCTGCCGTCTACGGCCTCAAAATTAAAAACGTGCACAATGAACAGATTTTTACACTCGCCGGGAGATGAATGCATCTCAGAGTTTGTCGGGCCTCGTCTACCTGGACATAATTCTTCTCGGATCTCGGACACTTTTACGCTCGTCATTTGCGTCCTCGGCGACCTTGAGGAGCGATCCGAGGACCCAAGGTCCGGTCGAGTGTCCTTGAAAGGAAGATCGTCAGGCGCCAGAGCACGGAAACACTGCCGGCCGGGGTCCACCTCACGATTGTTGCATAAGATTCGCGCTCGCCGAGCGTGAAGCGGCTCCTACGGCAAGGTCGAGTTCTTTCACCGAGCGGTGGCGGACCATAAATTTTGCACCGCTGACGTTTCGGTTCATTTCGAAGCACCGAGGTCAGTGCCTTCCGCCGACTCGCCTCGCGCTCGCCGCCCATAAACCAATAATGCTATTTATGCCTCGAATGATCGCGACCCCCTTAGGGCCCTGATTTACGACCGGCCGCCGTTTACGACCGCTCTTGCCCGGCCGATAGTTTGCGAAAATATAGCCCGCCGCCTTCGCTGTCAACCTCGAATTTTAATCGCCCGAGCTTCCTTCCTGCTATCGTAACGGTGCTCCGGCTTCGAATTTTCTCAACAACTGCGCGGGCGCAATAGCTCTTCCTGCTTTCTGGCCATTCATGAAAGGTATGTGTTGGTTAGGTAGTATCGGAAAGTAAGGTTGCAACGAGCGTATAATATTGGGTCTTTGGCGAATTCGGCCAGTGTTACATGTATCTACTACGATTCAATGATTATAACTGAATATGAATGACTTAAAATTATTGAAGCTATTAATAATTTAATTTAACGAATAATTTGAACGTTAGGTGGTATCCATTTATAACCCATAGTGTTATCCTAATTTTGAGACTGATCCATAACAAAACGTGTAAATATGTATACCTGCATTTTTTAATAGCTTAAGAAAGAATGGTATATAAAGTAAAATTTGTTAGACTGAGTTTGACGTTTCTGTACTTTGTTGACTAGCTTTTGTGTTCGGTAATTGTACATTCCAAACGCTGACAGGCTGGGAGGGAAGCATTCTCAACCCGCGTCGGTATCAAATCTGGCCTCGAGAAGTCGCCCGCTCACGATGCTAATTAAATTAGCCATTTTTAACGAATATCATCGGGGGATAAAGCCGCCCTCTCGTCGGCCTAATTGAATAAGTAAATCGCCCTCAGCGACCTCCCCTCCTCCGATTTCGGCCATTATCCCCCGAGGTTACCGGAGCTCCCCATAAAAAATCCTTGAAAAAGAGTATTCCTCTCGCGTTCCACTCTCACAGTCCACCCTTGACTTTTCATTTTCGTCCGCTTCGGTTCTCAGGCTGACTTTCGCGGTTTCATCTTTTTTTGCACGAGCTGCGTGCAGCTCGTGAGGCGATCGTCTGACTCACATGAGACCCCATAAGAATCCTTGGGAAACGGTGTACTTGTATTCCACCCTCGACTTTTCACTTTTGTGCCTTTGCTTCTGAAGCTGACGTTCTTTACGGTGGTGGTGGATTCTATCTTTCTGTGCGGTCTGCGAAAGATTCTTCGAAAAACAGTATGCTTCTTCTATGCCATTCTTAGAGTTCGATTCTTGATTTTTAATATAGAATTTCTTGAAATTGTTAATGACGACGGAAGATTTTTGACAAATTTTCCTGCACATACGCCACTCTCATATTACCATTAATTTCTAACAAATTTCAAACGCAGTCACAATCAAAGCCCAAAGTGTAAAATTGTTGACAGCCGCAAAGATTATTAAACTTAGCGTCCACTTTTAATTCAAAATTTCAGAAGCTATAATTGTCAAGGCCCAAATCACAGAATTAGTTAAACTTTCTTTAAAACCCGCGAAGAATATTAAACTTTCTGGCCCTGATAGGTCTCATACTAGCCAACTTTTAACTAAAAATTTCAGAAGCTTCAATTGTCAATGCCCAAATTGCAAAATAGTTGATAACCACCGATTCCATCATTCTGTCCCGTCCGCAAAGCTCATTGAGCGATCGTCTGGCCCACATAGGGCCCCGTTTACGGGACGCGTCTCGTTTGCGGATCGTCACCTCGGACGTCAGGACGATGCACCCTCGGCCTTGTCCCAGCTTTGCCAAGCGCTAACCTTCGTCACAGAAGCCGAGTCTGCCCGCTCTCGGAATCATCGGACGTAGCCTCCGCAAATCGTAATACGCTTCTTCATATTGGTATACGGTTATCCTCTCTGCCCGAGTGCGTCACGCTTTTTACGATCACTTTTTGCACGCCAGTCTGCGGCGGCCAGATTGAAATATTTGTTGACTCCCCCGTCACGGCTCTTCGATATTTACGAATTTACGACATCGTTGCAGACGATTTATCCGAAATACTTTTTATTCTCTGATCCTCGATACTCGATACATATATCGTGCTTGTAATACGAACCAAGAGATTTTCCATTTCAAAGTATGTAATATTAGAGAATCGTGGTACATAGCGATCTGTATTGCCGACTGTTTTAGAACAAAGTGAAGTGGGGTAATAAACGACCCAGAAATTGTAAAGTTTACTTTAAACTTATGTACTTTCTATCTATTCCACTAAAAGCTAATAATCTTAGTGTTTTTATTTAGCGCGTGGTTTATTCTTTAAGTTGCATTAATTTGGATTAAAAATATCTTCTGAAACTTATGATATTCTTAATAAATTAAAAACAGTGTTGCCAGGTCGGACTTGCCCCGGAACTGGAGCAAAACCGGCAATCACAGAATACATGGCGGCCGCCTATGTTGAATACTATCCAAACCATTGAATACTAACCAAAGGAAGATTTCTACCTTAAAGTTAGTACCAATGCAACGTATATTCAAATAAATAGGGGCCTAGTGCGGATTTGCCCCATGTACGGATTTACCCCAGTGCACCTTATCGATGCTTTTGCACGCTGACACAAATCGACCGATACAAGCCCACCGATACCCGACGCTCCCGAATGATTGACATCCCGTGACAGCGTCATTGCTAACGATCGCGGAAAGATCGCAATCTTCACTCCGCTCGCGCCGCCTGTCCGCTCAGAACAATTCCGTATCTTCGAATTTCCGGGGCCAACTCCACGGCCCGACATTATCGGGACGCCGAACAAAGAGCGAAATCCCATCGAGCGCCCACTCGAAACTGCCCTCGCCCTTCGTCCGACTCCGAATCGTAAAAACGACAAATCGCGGCCGTATCCATAAAAACTAACAAACGCCTATGGCCCCGTCGCTCGAGCATGGTCCAACGGGGAGTACTCGGCGTCCGCCGGAAGTCGTGGATCAGTGGGCAGGGGGGAGTGAGGTGAGAGGACGGTAGGAAGGCGTAGAGATTTCAGAAAGCGAAGGCGAGTTTCTCGCCTTCTTCGTCGAGTGCAAGAAGGGAGCTGCGGCGCTAACTTCCTTTACCGTTAGAGTCGATGGACCCAGGGTAGCCGATGACCATTACCTGACTCCGATTTCGCTGTATGATCTCACCCTTCAGGTTATCTTACCCCGATCTGGCCGCAAGATCGACCAGCTTACGCCTAATACGTAAATTCGTTCTGAGATTAATTATGATGACGCTAACGTATTACATACCTTGCATTCGCTCCATTTATATACAGTACACGTTCCTTTGCATCTATGTACAGTGCGACATAATGGAAAAGGGGGGTGAATAAAATGAAAATATGTATAGCGATAGGAAGTGTTCCTTTACCTTCTTCCGGTCCACGCCTAACTGAAATTTCGAGTGGCACGCGCCAAGACGGCGCAATCATTCAATCCCATCGCTTCCGATGTAACGTATAACTTTTTAACATCACGGCAAACGATAAACCAAGGCGTAATCTGCAAAAAAATCTCACGTCGCGATCGCGTTCGGCCAATCTCCGGTTCGCTTCGTGCTTCACGACGCGGACGAAAATGCACTCCGTTACCGTCAGAGATAAAAATCTCACCCTGCCCAGCCTGGCCAGTCCTACGGCTGACTCGGCTTCTTAGATGCGGGTTCGAAGAACTAACGTGACTTAGCCCCCCTCCCCCTCCCCCCGCCCCCTGCTCCTTCCGGACCCCCTCCCACGATCGGGCGTTACCGAAACGCGGCCGATTATACTTGCATAAGGAGGCTTAGCAATTCAAATGTCGTCGGCGGCTACCGGCCGATGCAAATTGCGGCGTGCAGCCGAGCTTTATATGTATTAATGGGTCAGTGGCATCGGGCGACGACTGTACAGTGAACCTTGCTTTCGAGCATTGCACTTTTCCCCTCCTTCGAGTTCCTCCTCCTCCTATCCTCCTTTCCTCTCTTTCCCTCTCTCTATCTCTCTTTTCCTGTCTCTCTCTTTTTCTCACACACTCTCTCCGCCTTCAATCTTCTCTCCCTTCCTCCCTTTCCGTCCCCACCTGGTGCACATCCTCTGGCAATGTTCTTCGCGCTTATGCCTCGTTCCTCGGCCGCGCTTCCCTTCTTGTTGCCTTTCTTAGTCTCTTTTCGGGCTCCCGAACGTGTGTAGGGACCGCGTGAAAGAAGCTGGAAATGGGACGTGAATCGGGAACGTGGGAGTTTGATCGTAGACGGATTCTGGGGAATGATCCTTTCTCGATTCACCGGTTTTAATGGACTGCCGATTTACCGAGAGCTCGACTCGCTGAGGGATATTGTACAGGGTGCGTTATGAAATTAGAGAGCCGTCATCGAACGTGGTGATAACTGATGATAGTCTTCGTGTAGAATTTCAGGTATCTCTTTCTATCCGTCGATCGGTATATAAGTGGCTATTAATTATGCGTCAATTACGTACGTTGATAGAGTAACAGGTAATGAGTCAGCAGCGAAGCAGTTAAAAACTTCCTAATCCCGAGATTAAAGCAATTACTACGTTTCCCAGCGGTCAGTAGGAACTGAGCGGAGTCTCGCGTTATCGAATTATCGGAGGTTATCGAATCGTAGGCAGTATGGGATCGTTTTAGTCGCCGGCGATCATGGCATCTCGTCCGGTAAGAGTCGATCAGGCGAAGGGGCAGGTGCCTGCAAAAAGTGTCGGCGCGAAAGGGATAAAGGGAGAAGGACGGCGAGAGGAAGAGAGAGGAAGTGAGTGGAGGCGAGGAGAGAGAGAGAGAGAGAGAGAGAGAGAGAGAGAGAGAGAGAGTGGTGGGGGAAGGAGGAAGGTAGCCAGAGTCGTTGGAAGGTCCTCGACCTTCGACGTTAAGGGCAGAGACCCCATCTAGGGTGCAGGAGGCGCCCTTTTCCGCGGCTTCTTCCTTTCGCGTGCAAGAGCCTCGCAAAGCGTTTCACGATCATTTCGTAGGCCGCGACGAATTCCAGGCTCCTCGTTCCGTGACGTAGGTCGTGATGTTAGACGTCGTCCGGCCAGAAGAACGATGCACTGTCGTGGTTCGACGATCGCATCGTCCGTTCGGGCGAATTATGCCATTCGAGGGAGTGGAGAATGGTTCTGGGAAGTTGTTGCTTCGGATGCGATCGTTTCAGAGTGTGAAAGGATCGTGTATTTTGGGTGGGAGAGAGTTTGGGTTCAGATGATCATTTTCTAAGGTGAAGATTTCAGGAAACCATAATAATAATTATTCCATTCGAGAGTGTGGAAAATGATTTTTCGAATTGTTCCTTTAGTTCCGATCGTTCAAGGGTTTGAAAGAATTCTGAATTTTGGGTGGTCAAGATTTCGAGAAACTATAATGCTAGTTAACTGTTTCCACAGAGTAATATTTAATCTTCTACGATTCACATACCCCAATGACAAAAATTACGAATTTAACCACCTGCCACCTCAAACTCTCACTCCCATCCCTTCTCCCATTCAAAAGCTCCGACTGCCAATTCGCAAATCGTCCTCTTCCAAGAATCCAGTCCCAGCCTACCCACACCCACGTCGACCATCGCCACCTAATCCTGCCCCAACCCTCCCCTCTTCCCATTCAAATACCAAAAATCAGCAGTCAGGACGCACAACCTCGACGGTCGGACGAAAAAATTCTCGACACCGACCCTTCGAAAAATGTTGTCCTCCGTACGTGGGTGAGTTCGCAAAGCGTTCGAACGAAAGTTCGTCGATGACGTTCAGAGTCTGCTAGGCGCAAAAGAGTGTGAGAGAGAGAGAGCGAAAGAAAGAGAGAGAGAGAGAGAGGGCCTCTCCGGTTGGCAAGGTCCGCTCCTTCGCGGACCTCGAAAAGGCTCAACGACCTCGTCCTCGGAGCGAAGACCTCCGATTATCCTCGGGAGGCAGCCCTTGGCCCTTCAAAATCGCTCCTCGTCCAATCTCCGCGGTCGGCGAAGGGCCCTTCGCGAAAGTGACGTCGGGGAGGGTGAGGAGGGGGAGGCAATGGGGGGGAGGGGGAGTGCACGGTTCGTAACTGAAATCGTTGCGCCCATTAAAACGCCCCATGCGCGAGCACAAGAGACGGCCGACGAAATTCTTTCTAATTGGATAACAATTCATGTCCGACGCGCAAATTATGACGCTTCGTTCTGACGTTGGCTGGAATGAAATTCGAAGTCTGGAGGTTTTGGTTAGCGAGTGGTGACTGTCTAGGCTGGAGGTTGGATGGGAGGCTCGGTGATTGGGAAAGAGGGTGGATTGCAAATTATGAGTCATGATGGTTGTCGAGTGAGATGGAAATCGGTATTGTAGAGAGTTTGAAGAGTTTGAGCATTTTCCGAGTCTGTTTTAGAGTGGGATCGAAGTAGATTGAAAGTTTGGAGTTTTATGACGTTTTTCAAGTCGAATACTCCTATCTGCCTTTTTCTGTCTTTACAGAGAGATAGATACATTGCAGTAGGTGTACATATACAACTCTGACATTTCCAAAATATATTCCATACGAAAAAGATTAAAATCAAATTCCCAGAACCAACTGTCCAACTAAGAAAATTCTGTCTTACTACTTATTCAGAGGTAACGAATATCGTCACTATAATAAATCCTGTCAAAAATTCGAAAAATTTTATACATATCGTTGAAGTAGTGGTGCGTGTCACGTTCGTGGCAACTTTTTCGGTCGATTATCCGTCTTGGCGCGGGATCGATGATCAGGTCTCAGGATGATGCCGAAGGTGTAACGCAGGGTTCGCCGACCTCGATGCCGCGCGGTGAAGGTCCGCGGATAACCTACTCCTTGGTTACTGCACCCGATGTCGGTGACCGGGACGTCGATCCCTTCGAACGAGGCGAAGAACCTCCGAGGAGTCCTCGGAACCGCGAAATGAAGGTCTGCGCGAGTGTGCGAGGCGTTCGCACGCTTCTAACAGCCGAGCGGAAAAAGGAATATCTACGTCTCACTCGCCGGACGAATGTCAATGCGCTCGTCAAATCTACATTTCTCACCATTTTTTATTCCTTACCTGTCGAAATTGACGTCAGTGCGGTCACATTCGGATCGTCTTAAAACTTGAATATCTGCAATAGATTTTCGGAACTGTAATTATTTTTTAAAATATTTTTGTCTCTTCCGATAACGTCAGAGAGGTCAATTTTGAAAAGTCTTAGGACTTTTTATAATGCAATCTAATTCAGTATATTTTATTTCAATTTTTTGGTATCTGGACTTTGAGTGTGTACAGTAAGTCCTCTTTTCGTACGGTCCGTTTTAATGCGATATCTTCTTGTGCGATTTATTTTGGGCGGTTTCTTTTTTTGTAGGATTATGTTAGCACAAAACCAAAATCGTAAAAAAATGTACAGTGTTCGGTTTCCGCTTAGAATATTCGAAATTCGATGCTATCTCTAAATTTGTTTATTTACTACCATATGTAGCCATCATTCGAGCTGCATGACTGTAATATTAAATTCACAACAATTTCCACTCGTAACTTATATACTTACACGAACCGCAATTACATTACTACATAAATATCATTACCACTGATCCCGCTCTATATCCCTATTACTCGAGTAACAGTACACCCAGCCCATTACGAAGGCAGCGGCAGTAAAAAAAAGCGCACGAAATGACGCCGTTCCATTAGGTACTCCTCAGACTCCTATCGAATAGCAATCTTTTCCACGGCACTTCGCGGAAACAAAAAGTGCGAAAACTTGCTCGTCCCATGGCGGCCAAAAGGCCGATGGGGGGGAATCAGAAGGTTATAGCAGGCGATGGGTGGGGGGTTGCCGAGGGAGAGTATTTCGCGGGGCAGCGACCGTTTTTTTTTTCTCTCTCCAGCTCTTTATGAAGCTCATGCAGACGTACTGCGCCGGATCTGCCCGCCGTCGTCTGGGTCACTTTGTCTGACTTTCAGGACAAAGACTACGCAGTAAGAGAGAGGGTCGCGAGATCGATAAGAGTAATGTCACGCAGACGCCAAAAAGTTTCATTCGCGCCGCACAATTTTCGTCATCCTCCAGTTCTCTCTTCGTTCCTTCGCACTTTCTCATTCTCGTTGGCCTAACCCACCCCTCCTCCCCCCTCTCTCTGTCTTTATCTACCTTTCACTCTCTCTCTCTCTCCTCTTAGCGTCCCACCCCAATTGCCTGTTTTTTGTTTCTTAGGGGCTTACCAGCCGTCATATTCTTAGTCGCAGATATATGCAGACCTCGTAATTTCCCAATAGGCTCGTTCGCGAGCGATTCCTGCAGAATCGAGGCCACCCCGACGATCGTCACCCCCTCTTACGGATCACGATTCACTGATTTTACAGCCGTTTTGTCTTCCACGGCGAACTCTCAGTCGAGAGTTTCGGATTCTTGCTCTTTGTTCGTGGCCGCTGATGCGCGGCCGCTTTTGAAGCTCCGATTCGTTTCACGCTTAATACTTGCCACGCAGTTCGAGGTATTACTTGTTTTTTTTTTTTTACATTTTTACATTTTTGTCTGGGCCCGTGGAAATTGATATTGCGGCGGGATTCGTTGGAAGCGTACAATTTTTTAATTTGTTTTTAATTTGTGTCCACCCGGAAGAGACATTGAAATTGAATAAACATTTTTCTGTTAATGTCTCTTGATTCTTTATT
Source organism: Anoplius nigerrimus (assembly GCA_914767735.1). Lineage (NCBI taxonomy): Eukaryota > Metazoa > Arthropoda > Insecta > Hymenoptera > Pompilidae > Anoplius > Anoplius nigerrimus. The sequence continues at coordinate 3,319,877 of OU612086.1, forward strand.
TCTCATTATTTTGTTAACGATCGGGGTATTGGGGAGGGGAGTGGGATTTCGCCTCGAAGAATTTTTTAATTTTTTATTTCGGTTTCGGAGGGAATATTAATGTCGATGTGATTTGAACGATTTTATTTTAACTCACTTCCGGCCGTCGGGAGGTAAAAAAGGACGGTCAGTGAGACGGATAAGAATCGCGACTGAAACGTTTTTACTACGATTTTCACAGGCGACTCGGTGAGTCGATAAAAATTAACAAAATTGAAATACGTATAATAGAAAAAGTTACGCTGGGGTTTCTTTCGTAATTTTTATTTTAATCTCAACTCACCCCACCTACACGTATGTAAATAATTAACACTGTATTATATCATTAATCAATAAATTGAATAACAGATCATTTTCTGTTCAAATTTTTAATTTGAACTGCTCCTACGCCTAAACGAAAATCTTGAAAAGATGTAGTAAGTCGGGTTCGATATTAAGCATATCGACTTGAATACTCAATATAAATTAACTTGCAGCCTACTGCATTTTCCATTATCATTAAAAAAACGAATTTTGCCAAAGAAAACGAGCAGTACGAAAAGTCGCAGAGGCTAAAAGGATCCCGTCTGCGTTTTCTTTCGGGGCCGCTGCAAGCAGGACGGGTTCTCGATCGGGCGAGACAGAGGGTGGAAAGTTGAAACGCAGTCCTCGGTGGGCGTTGCAAGGGTAGTTTAGTGGCGGTCGTCATGGCAACCCCGAAGGCTCGTCGTACAGTGCACCCCCATCGCGGACCTTGAATGAGAATCGAAGGGCAAGCCATGGACGAGGGTACACTGAACCTACACACGTCTTCGCCACCCCCGACTACGTCCCTCCCTCTCTGCCTGACTCACCCCCACCGTCGACCCCCCCTCCATCCCCCCGCCAGCGCCCGCTGCCGACGTCGCTGCCTTCCTTTTTTGTCTACGATGCTCATTTGCTAGCGCCGAGATTACTCGCATTTTTCGGCCATGTTTTCTGCGCTCCGCGCGATTATCGATCAATCTTTCCTTTTGACTCGCCACCTTTGTGTGCAGTGTGAGAGAACACAGGCCTTCGGATAATTATTATTTCCATCGGCGCGATTGGGGTGGCTCCTGAATTCTACCGAAGCAAGGGTTGATGTACGTAAATATCGTCTGGCGAAAAGTTGGATGTACAAAATACATCGTATACCAATGCCTTAGGGTACATAAACAGAATTCAAAGCAATTCCTGCGTCTACATGCCATCAACTATATCGTATACTGATGTTTGAACATAAATAGAATTTAAATCAATTCCACCGTCTAGCTGCCATCAACTATATCATATACTGATGTTTGAACATAAATAGAATTCAAAACAATTCCGGCGTCTACCTGCCATCAACTATATCGTATACCGATGTTTGAACATAAATAGAATTCAAAACAATTCCACCGTACCTGCCATAACGTACCACATACGTTCTAAAATATTAATAAAATTAAATACCCTCCGCCGAGAGTTACAACTTCGAACCATACTACCGTTTCTCCTACCTACACTTCGAGAACCGATTGTCAACCACCAACCTTCAACGTCCTTCATCCCCCATCCTCCGAAACATCGCTATCAACGTACCGCATACGTACTAAAATACTAATAATATTAAATACCCTCCGCGAGACTTACAACTTCGAACCATACTACCATTACTCCTACCTACAGTTCGAGAACCGACTATCAACCACCAACCTTCAACGTCCTTCATCCCCTACCCTCCAAACCATCGGCCAGCGCATCGGCGATCGTTCCCATCTTCGCAGCCTCCGTCCGACGCGTCCAGACGGTGACCTTGATATATCCCGCCCGGCCGCCGATAATAAGGGAACAAAAGCCGCGGCTCCCGAGCCGGAAGTGCGTCGGCCGAGAGGATTGCAAGGGACGTTTGCAGCCGGGTGGATGTCATGCCACTGCCGGTTCTGAATGTTGCACTTTATCGATTGAGCGCTAGACGGTGCGTTGCTATGGCTACACACCTATACCACCCGTAAAACCACCTTCGCCCACCCTGCTCCTCCTCCTCCTTCTCTTCCTCTTCCTCCTCTTCCTCCTCTCCACCCTCGTACTCTTGCCAACTCTCTCCTTCCGACCCATCATCCTCTTCCTTCATCGCTCTTTCGCCGTTATACGCGGCATTTACCGAGCAAGGTTTACGATGCACCCTTTCCTACCTTGCCCCCCCCCACCCGCCCCCTCCCCCCTCGCCCCGCCCGCGGTCCCGCAGATGAGTACCTTGATCGCGAACAAAGGCGTGGTCCAGTCGTTACGGAACACTTTGTTCGAGTTTTCGATCCTTCGGGAACGCCGGTCATTACGATTTTTTATGATCGTGTTGGCTGTACGTGCACCGGCGATTATGAAGGGAGGTTGGAAGGGGGTGGTGCAGGGGGGGTTAGGTTGAATTTTTTGGTTCCGGTGCAGGATGGCCGTGGGAGTTTTGCACCGAGGAGAAAAAGGCGGAAATTTGTGGATTTTTATATTGTATGTTACTTTGCAAGGTGAAGGTTCAGGATTCAAGTATTATGCGTGGAGAATTTATTTTTCATCGTTCCTGTTCAGGTTGAGTTTGCAAGCCGAATGAATCGGTTCAATCAGTCAGCCGTGGCGGCGTCTTCTCGGAACAGCTCTCAGCTTCTAAAGATTCTAAACATATTAAAATTTACGAATATATTTTAGTTTCCGTTAAGATTAGACTTTAAATAGTAAGTGTAACTGAATTTTATGCATGACGGATATAGTCTTCGCAACACAAAATACGCCATTTTTCCATGACGGATATAGTCGTCAGCAGCTGACCGGTTACCAATATCAGAATTAACTCTTCGTAATATTGAGTTGAGCAATCTTTGCAATTTTTAATTTACGTAAAATATCGATCAGTCATCTCACGCACACCACGATCGCACCCTCATAATTCCGAGTCAGGCCACTCGCGCGACCCACCGCACGCATATCTGCACATCGATTAACATCAGGCGCAAACTTGCCATACAACGGGGCCGACATACAGGGTGGACCCGTGTCGAACAAAGGATCGCGTTATCCTTTCTCCACCCCCTCGCCGAGCGGTTCGAAATCGAAGATAAGCGAGGACACCCCTTACCGTCTGACCAGACGCTCGCTAAAAATTCATTCCCGCCTATCAGCTGAGACCCCACGAGGGAGGCGGGGGGGTGAGGCAGCGGCGAATTATTGAGCCAAGAAAATGACTCGTCCCAATTTCGAAAGTTTTTCGCACCCTCGTAGTCGCAGTCACTTGAGACAGGGGCGGTCGGGCACGGGAGGGGTGCGCGACACGGGGGTGGAATATATATTCGAGTCTGTCCCACCACCCCTCGGCCCCCCTTTTCGTCTCACCAGACCGTGTGGCACCCTCTCGGATCGCAGTCCCTCGACCCTGAGAAAGGCAAGGGCTCCGTACACTCTCATCCCTCCCCCTCCCCCCTCTCTCTGTCTTTCTCGCTCTCTTCATCCCCCTACGCCATCCCGCGCCTTCTCGACCGCCCCAACACGCGTTGCCGAACAAAGAGGGCTCCTAATTCGATCGCAGGCCTTTGTCTCGTGGACACGTGCGTTTCTTGCCGTACTACGAAAGTCGGCCGCGACTCTTTATGCACGGGAATGGGACTCTGATGTTCCGCGTAATCGAATTGACCTGAGGAATCCTGAGGAACGGTCAGTTTAGTCCGGCTGCGTGACGTATCCTGCGTTTAAGCGCGAATTAGTCAAGTCGCAGTAGGCAGAATTACACTGTCGATGATAGAGCAAAATATTTTAGGAAATAAAACGTTTTATCCTAGAAAGTTACGGTAGAAAAACGCCGAAGGGTTATTAATCATAAATGGATTTTTTAATGAATTATTTTAATAATTTATAATTAACCCGATGTAGACGGTTTATTTATGTGATAATTCATTCTTTTCTTTAAATTGACCCACCACTTCCAAAATAAACGGTCCAATATAATACTATGACAACAATGTGCTTACACAAATTTCCTAGAATCGATAACAATTTGCATATCTGCCTCTCTCTACCGTTCCACGAAAAATTACCCTAATCAACTGTGAATCGTACTCCCACCGCGGGGTCACTCTCGACCCTCCCGCCACTTTTCCGCCCATTGGCCGTTGCCTCTCAATCGTCTCGGTCGTAGTGGGCGAAAAAATCGTCGGACAGCCGAAAGCGAAGCTTCGCGCCTCCGCCAGTCCGCTCTTATGGCATCGTTATCGCCATATGGCGAGCTCTTTGTCCATTACCAAAGATACCGGAAGAGAGGGGCACGCTCCGGATTCCGGGGCTGATTGCGCGGGACAAGGCCGTCGTTACCGTGACAACGGTTACCGGCACGTGCTGCCTGCTTCCTCCTCCTCCCCCCACCCCCCATCCCCCACCCCCTCAACCCACCCTCTCACTCCACTCCTCATCCTCCTTCTCGTCTACTGACCCCAAAATGTGCGCGCGACGATCACTTTGGATCTCCCCGCGGGATTTGGGTTACCGTCCTTCGTTCGGCATGACGATGAGATGAGAGGAGGGAGGGGGGGGGGGGGGTCCTGGCGGGGGTGGCTCGTGCGAGGGTGAGATGAAATATCGCTCGAAAGAATATTGAATCGATGTGCCGCTGAGTGCCGGAATTTGCCCATTGTCGGCCGGGCGCATCTTCCCCGATGGGGTCTTTAAGGACCCGAGAGGGATGGGCAGGGAAGTCGATGCTGTATGTTAGAGCTGTAGATAGGAGTCGATGAGGAATATGTATATTCGAACATAGGTTGGGGGACAGGGTTCCAGTGCAGCGGGATGGCGTGGGTCCGCGCGGACCCACGCTATCTCCTCGTCGTTGCTCTTCGATTACGAAGGTTCGCGATTTTGGTCGTCGGTCGAACTCTTTGAGAATTCGATTTCGGCCTGGTTCGAGGGATCAAAGGCTGGAGGGGCCGAAGGTTGAGTAGGTCGATCGCTCGAATGCAGAGCTATTCGACTGTCGCTCCCGCGGCCTCCTTCCTTCCGGCGCTTTTTTATTTACGCCCGCTTCCTCGAGGTCCCCACGTGCCACGTGCCGGCGTCGTCCTGGTAACGAATTCCTCCGTCCCCCGATCATTTCCAGAATCCTGGAGCCCGTGGAAATCAGCCCACACGCTTCCTCCTTCAGCGCCTCTCCGGCTCGCTGCAATTGAATGCGGAACGAGCGGTGATAAAATCAATGCGCGCGCGCGCGCGCGCGCTCACACCCCCACGCGACCCTTGAAACGGCCATTCTCGGCTGACCGATTGAAAAGGGATGTTTCGTCTCGTCCCGTTTTTTTGACCGTCCGCCGATGAAAATTGGACGGGATAATTGGTTGCGCGGGAAATCGCGATAGTGTCGAATCGCTAATTACATCAAACTAATTTCACCCGGTACGGAAGTACAACGTTTGTAATGTACCTATACGTTACGGCAAATGTAATTAATTCGCTGATTATGACTAATTACGGGTTAGTTCGGTAAATACTGAAGAATTCATCGCATTTATCAAACTTAATAGTGCTGATATATTATATAATTGTAGCAATATTTCCTTAATATATGCATGCGCATTATATATACCAAGAAGATACAATTTAAAAGTATAACCCTGCACCTTAACATTTTTTACCCGTTCATTACAACTACGATCAACTGTTATACTTTAAAACCTCGCATTCGGAATATTACAATCTGCATTTACGTAAATCCAACCGGCATTCCGGATGCCACCTGGCCAATGTACCACCCCCCGAAACTCAACCCCCGCACTTCACACTCAATAACTCATAGGGCAGCCCCATCAGGCATCCCTTTAGCACAATTTTTCAACGGATAGTTCCATCATCGTCTCCCTTAAACTTTAACGCGCATCCATCCGTCCCAAGGAGTCCGCTCGCATTTCTGTCCTTCCCCCCCCTCTCCCCCGCCCCTTGAAGCGGCCTCTCTTTGTTCGGAATTGAAGGCGGAAGAAGGAAGCATCGGCCGGGTAGGAACGCGTGGCCGCGTTTGATATATAGTCTCGGCAAGCCCGGAATCCAGCGAGCTCGGTGAAGGCTAAATGGGGTGAAGGTCTCCGGGGTTGGCAATCGTGCCGGGGTTCTCCGGGAGGGTGGGGGAGGGGCGGCAGAGACCGGGGGGGGGGGGGAGAGGTGGGTTAGAAGATCGAACTTGCCGCACCGTCGGCCCACTGGATGCTGGCTGCCGAGGGGGTGAGGGGTGCAAGAGGGTGGATCACTCCAACCTATGATCCCCGAACAGGCTTCCGGGTCTTCAAACATCTCCCTTTAGCGTAATTCGACGAAATTATACGATTCGGTAATGGCGACCATTCATTCAAGTACGGATTAGGTCAGGTGTGAGGTGGCCCAGGAGGGTGGCTCGGCCCGAGGTCGTTTTTATGGGTCTTAAAGTAGTTCCGGGTCTTCGATCTCTGTTTAGCTTTATGTTGGCTGAATGTCTTTATTTGATTCAATGATCGGATGCAAGGATATATCGAAATTCTTTTAAATTGTAATTTATAAACAGTGTGAAATGCATCGGAATTCATACAAACGAAGTCATTCTCATGACTGTCAACCATTAAACACGTTGCACGAAAGATTAATGTCACATTGGTGGTTGAAAGGCACACAATCGTATAATGAGTCTGACTTATGATCCGGCACGAACTGTTTGATCCGACGCAGTTCGACACGCGCCGTAAAAGTGACGAAAATAAAACCAGAAATATCGGATTTGTCTAGTAACCCGGATTAAACGTTCTGAATAAAGATGCGTCCGCGGGCGCGCGCGCGCGCGCGTGTTCGAGAGAAAAATGCGCAGCGGTAGACGATGCTCGTGGATGAAATAAATGGAGCGGCCTGATGCGGTTCAAGGTATTTATCGGCTAGATGCAGAAGCGGTGCAAGTTGAAAGGGGGGAAGGAGGGAGCGGACGAAGGAGGCTGCAAGGCGAAATTGACTTTGCTTGATTGAATTTGCCGTTCGACCGACAGTGTGCCGCCGGCGTGCCCTTTGACCTTCTCCCGTTTCCAGGGGAGATAAACCAGGTTGACCGTGATCTGACCACCCGGCAACCCGGCCAGCCTTCCTTTCCATATTCGGCGCGTGGATGGAGACGTACGACTTTCTGAATGTCGGGCTGAGAAGAAAATCTCGTGATCGAGTCAAGATAATTACTAATCTATGATTGAACATTAATATCGACGTAAGACAATCGGATTATTCAATTATAATTCTTATGGACTCCAGAACTATCGATCTGTGGAAATGACTGGCTTCATCTTATGCTAATAACGACTTTTCTCTTATATTTTATTTCGTGAAGTGGCACTCAGTGACGATGGGTAAATGATTAATAGTTTTCTATTTCATGCGGTCATGCACAACATTCCAACAAGTTAAATGAGACTATGCATAGAGATCGCCGATACCTCTACTCTTAAACGGCCCGTTTATTTTGAAAGTTTCGTAAGTCAGTATTTAAAAAACGATATATCACTAAATAAGAAGTTTACGGTACATTAATCATAATATGCATGATACCTCACTGTTCTTAAAATATATCTCATATTATATATTTAAATAATCTCATTTCATTCATCATATATAAAAAAAAAACAGATATTTGAATATGGACTTACACCGTTTTCAAAATAAACGGTCCAAATAACCGCATCAGCTTCATAACATGTGAAGTCAGCAAACGATTTAAATGCGACAAATTTAAAGTCCCCGAGACACTCAAATACCAACGAGCGTACAAATTTCTCAGCCTACGTCGAATCACGCGACCGTGTCCGCGCCAACCTAAATCAATACGACTCCGACACCCATTGATATCGCCGAAGGCCCACTGAAAATACGATAAGCCTGGCAGCGAGCCGCCTCGATTAAACGAAACGATAAACAGTCTCCGCAGTAATCGTCGGCCGTAAATCAGCCTCCGCAAAACTCGGGCTCGCTAGCAGAAGTGGATCCCTGGACGAGTGCCACGAGCACTTACGTCTCCCTCTCTCCTCCGTTCGTCATCCACCTCCTCCTCCCCCCTCCCCCCTCCCCCTGCGCCTGCCCTCTATCACTCCTCACCGAACGAATCCTCATTCGAATTCAGCGATTACTCACCATGAATTACGCGTCTCGGTATTTACGATCGTGTCCCTAACCTAGAGTAAGTGGCGTCGCGGTGTCAGTTGCGTGCTCGTCGACTCTCTCTCTCTCTCCCTCTCTCTCTCTCTCATTCTCACTCCGTCTCCGCCCCTCTCACTCTCCCCGCGCACCTAATGCCCGCATTCAGCTTGTCACGAGATGATAGCGTTACATTGCTTTAGCATCTGTATATGCGAGTTGCATTCCCTCTATCTTTCCTCTTTCAATCCTCTCTCTCTCTCTCTCTCTCTCTCTCTCTCTCTCTCTCTCTCTCCGTGACTCTTTCTCTCCTATCTCGCTCCCCGCCGTTTCGCGCGAGCTTTCGCTCGTCGCGCGCACGCACACACCCGCGTGCCGCGCCTGTAAACGCATGGGGTGGACGGCCGGTCAGTAACCCCTGAGCGAGCCAGAAGCGGGAACGAGTCGCGAGTCTCCGCGCTGGACGAAGGGTGAACGACGATTTCGTTCGAACTGGTTTGCTCGCCTCGATAGAGGGGGAAGGGGAGGGGAGGTGGCGAAAAAATCGAGACGACGCTGAAAATCGACTTCGCCGTCGACCGGCTGACCGGTTTAGTCTCCGGACAGGGTGAATTATGTCAGCGGGAGGCTTCTACGCGTGTCTAGTCCTCGACTTTATATTTAGAGTCGCGAGAGTCCAGGGTTGGGATTCGTACTCGACGACGGTAGGAGAAAATGAAGGATAATATTTGTCGGCGTACAGCTGTGACAATGTATTCGCGGCACGTGCGACGTAGTTCGATGCTTCGTTAACGATTGTTTCTTCTTCTCTTTTCAGGTAAGTCAACAGACCTCGGATTGCGTAACGCGGCCTGAGACGCCAGCTCAAGGTACGTTTCGGGCAATTTTCGATGAATGATTCGAGTCTTCGAATCCAGTCCGGAGTCTTCCGAACGTTCGGAGCGTTTTGAACCGTTCGAATCAATTTGCCGCCGCTGCGCGCGCATGCCGACGACAGCACGTGGGACCTGTTGCAAAGTCGTTTAGGCGTTGCATTCTGCAGTTTGAAGTTCGTGGACTCGCCGGCAGATGTCGGATTTGGCGCGCTGGACGCTACCGCTCTCTGCCGGCGGAGTTCGGAAACAGTGCGAGCGATGGAATAGAGAGCCTAGTCTGACTCGTACTGCCACCTACTACTGGGAAGCAGCGTGCCACTCGGCCACGGCAGCCTTGGCTTACCCGATACGGAAGTTACCTACTGCACTGGCCACTGACAGAGGCACGACGTTTCCGTCGCGGGTCGTCAACGTACCCGGCACGAAGAATTTATTGATCCCTTCTCGCGGCGGTTCGGGTACCAGCTGCCCGGCCGAATGAAATTTCAGAGGAGTTAGAAAGTGGTCCCCAATTAAAGCCCTGATAAACGATCTCGAGCGTCCGTTCGCTCGGCAGCCTCCGTTTCTTTCCGTCTTCCGAAGAAAGTGACACGGACTAATCGGGCACTTATCGAGTCGGCTCGCAAAACCGAGGAGAAACGAGTCTTCGCTGCAGTTACAAAAGTCAATCGACTCCCTCCCTCGACCTGTCCCCCCCCTCCCGATATCTCAATCGGCCGTTGGCCAACGGTTCATTAATGCCCGCCGCTTGACGCAACTTCGATTCCGTCGGGAGTCAAAACTTGAGACATCGCGTCGGGGTCCGCTCATTTTCGCGGGCCCCCCGGGGCCCTCGGTCCCACGAACGTGACTCATCCCACGCGAGGTGGGATCGAAACACTGAGCTCCCCCCCCCCCCCCCCCCCCCCCCTCCTCTCGCTAAAATTCCGGCGTCCCTCAATCGAGTCGAAACTTGAGCAAGCCAGCCTTAATGGCTGCCCATCGTTCGCTTCGCCCGTAAGGAATGAAACTTCTCCGGCTGGCCCCGAGGTCAACGCACCGGCCGTGCACTTTTCCCGTATTGTTGACGAAGTGAGAGGGTAGTCGGCCCCGCGGATCGAGTATCCTTGCCGCAAAAACCGGTTGCGCAAGCGCATTGCTCGCGAATCGTGTGGCAAGCGCGAACGATCGTCGGGACGGAACTTCTCGGGCGAACTTTTTCGACTTCGAGCGGGGGACCTGCCGTGATTGTCGGCAGTTTTCGCTTTCTTTCGGGCCGAGGAGGATTCGAACGAAATATCGGCGTCGGTATTCCGCTCGACTTTGCGAGAGTGGTCGCCTTTCTCGCTCGCCCGAGAGCGGCTAACGACGTGAAAGTCATCGCTCGCAGTTTTCACTCGCCGTATTCTCTTTCCTGCGCTCCGGCTTTCCTTATCCGCGAGCGTATCGTGCGGTCTTGGTTAGGGGTGGGGAGGGGGAGGGTTTGGTAAGTCGGATTCGGTATCATGTGCCGTTCAGTGGTCTTTTGCAATCGCGCCGGCTTGCAAAGGGTGCGCGTAAGTGATGACTGCGAATTTGTTCTAGTTAGATCGATTCATGTATGTAATGATGCATGGAATAATGCATAGTACAAAATGTAATGATTTTAAAAAATGTTGTATATAAGCTATGAATGCGTGCAAAAGCTTATTATTATGGGAAGTAAGTCAGTATAGATGGCAAAATATACATATGGACCGTTTATGAGTTATGGAAAATCAGTTAAAATGAAATATCATGTAATTTATGATTAACGCGGTGTAAACATTTTATTTATGTAATGTATACTTTTTTTTTAAACATGGACTTACACGACTTTCAAGACGGTCTATATGTTGCAAATCTAAGTTTACTATTTACTTTTTCAATGCATTCCACTGGAAAGTACATGTAAATTCCTATACTTTTCGACCACCGCATCTATTGCCTAATTGCAGCATAGATTGGCCCAACTTCGGTAAAGTGACAATACAGTCTCGTTCACGTTCACGAGCGTCCAGAATCCGGCCGAATCTCGAACTTCGTCAATCTCGAACGCATCCGACAGGATCGGATCCTTCATTTCTCACGCCGGAGTCCCGCGTCCCGATGTTGCCCGCGAAAAATAGCGGGCCGGCAAGTGGGTTAATTAATTCGGGCCTCGCCCGTGAGATCATTGGGCTCGCCGGCGAGGCATCGTTCGGCTCTTAAAACGTGACGTCAATGGATGCTTAAGGTGCATCGATGAACTTCACATGCAGGCCGCCTCGCAATTTGCACGGTGACGTGTGCCGCCGACCCGTGTGCATCGTCGGGCCAACTATCTGTGACTCGATTTCCGCTCGTATTGGTGCAACACATCTGCAAACTATCGCCCCGTCCGCGTATTCAAACGCAAGCGTCCACCTATACGGGGTGACCGTCGGCCATTGGGACGGTCGATTGACCACTAAACAAATCGAAAGATAGACTCAAACTATTGCTATTATCTTCTTACGAATTTTCGCACGCTGATTTTGTGTTCTCTAAAAAGATAGAAAGAAGAATCTAGAATTTCTGCTTCGCGCGAAGTCGAGCTACTCGTACGGCCGCGATTTTCAGCACACCCCGTACGTGTGCACGCGACACACGCGCACACGGACAGGGTCAGAGATGATTTTGCTCGTCGTATCGGTTAACTGTGTGTCTGTTATCCTTCGTCCGTGTACCTTCGGCCGCGTCGGTGTGCGTGCCACTGTCCGTGCCGCGCGTCGGTGCGCGCTCAGACATTTACGTGCGCGCGCATTCGTGTAACACGGACGCAACACATTCGCGGCAAAGTTCAGTCACTCCGTAACCTCCTTTCGATCGAAACTATTACACACTAGTCAGTGGCTCTCAACCCGCGGCGATTTTTACTTTCGTTCTCGTTAACGGCCAGTCAAGACGATCGATCTATAGATCACGATCCAGCTTAGATTCGTTTTATCGACAGCCAGGACGAATTTATAGGATGTTCGGCTGCTGTTTCTCGTTTAGTTTTCGAAGCCGATCGCCGGATTTTTCGGAACGGTTAGCTTCCGTTCGGACGGAAGAGTTCTGCTTCTGGAACCGGAGAAAGTTTATTCCTCGTGCCGACGATCGAGGATCGCTTGTTGCGTCCTGCTGGCAGGACTGCGCGGCGGATTTGGCAAGGATTTCCTCGGAGAGGATGAATAATAGGCCGAGGCGGTCTGAAAGCGAGCGCCGACGGAGAAAGTAGCCTCTGCCGTAATCGATGTTTGTTACCTCTACGCAACCGGAGTGTCCCGCAACCTGTTATTCCTGTCAACGAAAAATGTCTCGCCCAACCCTGAATTTCGACAAACCTCGAGCTCCTTTTCTCAACCAGAACGAATATTTCGATTCGCACGTTCAAGTTTCCCTCCGTACGATCCTACATCCTCCGTGAATCGAATTCGAAATTCGAATATTTGCCAGGTTCAGGATTCAATTCGTCAGCTGGTTTATCGTTAGGTCCACGTTCGGTGGTTCTCCTTTTCTGGCTGAAGCGTTCATCCTCCGAATCCTCCGGCTCGGAACGGCCGTCGGAACGGGATTTCCAGGCTTAAGCCAGCGTCGAGAAACTTCTGGAAGACAGGCGGCGAAACTGAACTGCACAGTTACCGGACCGGTTGCCCAACGCGGAGGCTAACTCCCGGTGCAGCGACCGTTCGAGGACGCGTTTGGAACAGTTCAGCCCGCCTACTTTTACTTTCGCACTCGAGCGGCAGGCCGAACGCGTCCTGCCCGACATCGACGCACGCGTCCGATCGCGGATCGGCCGGAATCGGTGGGCTTCAGGTGGGACGCGAATACGGAGCATCGATCAGGACGCCGAATGAGGAAGGTAAGGAGGTTAGGCGAGTCGAGGATGACGGCTGGCTAACAATAGAGAGATGCAATTAGGGTGGCGACAGTCAGTGTCAAGAACGGCTCTAACGAATGACGTCCAGGGTATAGACAGTTCTCAAGTTTGCGGCTTCGATCGGAGGTAGAACGCTTGATGGGATGAAGGTAGTTTTAAATCGCCGGTTCGGTCTGTTCTTCAAGGCGGAACAGTTCTGACGGCACGTAAGGTTAGGGGCATCGAAAATTCTCAAATAGATCAAATATAATCTCATTCTCGACAGAAGGTATCCGAACTTTTGAACCAAACCGCTGTTCGTACGTTAAACATCGGAACGGTTGAGTTGAAATCCTAATCTTCGATGAAAAATTGATACAAAAATTGATCCAAATGACACTGACAGTCATTAGGACAGTTTTTTTTAACCCTGTTATACATCTGAATCAAAGTAGAGATTTTTTCGACTTCCCACTAATCCGTCGTGGAAGCTTTACCGATCGCTGAACGTCGTTAGAATTTGACTGGAAATCGAAGGAGTAGCTTCTAACACGGAGAAATTTCTACGTTCGGTAAGGTCTTGGCCGATAAATCGGCCGCGATAGCCGGCTGTTACGTCGCGAGAAACGTCTGGGAAAGCGAAAGAGAGTGAAAGCCGCTCGTCCTAGGTGCAACTTGGCCAGCTCACGGCAACATAAAGAGTGACGATTCGCCGGAGAGTTCGCGGCGACGTCCCCGGCCTTTATCGTCTTTCGCCGCGACGCGGAAAGGGGAGCAAAGTGGTCCATTAACCAATTTATGGCAGGTACCTTTCCAACCCGCGGCGCTCGTTAATAACTTCGACGGCCGTATCGAACCTCCCTCTCGCGCGGGAAACAATTTTCCGAAATTCTCCAACACCCTCCGACTAAAACGAATCCATTCGCGCGATTAACCCTCGCACGGCGGATACAGGGTCCGCCCGGACCCATACGAAGATGTCAGTTTTCCAATTTCAAATCTATTTTTTCAGCTTATAAAATAACGATTTACAATAATATTATTATTACTACCTAGTTGCTAAAATAATTAATGCACTTCTGGAGTATGAGCAGTATTTATTTCTCTTCATTACATTTCACGCATAAAGACTGTGATCTATTTATATTCTATGATTATTGTATACACGTTTACACATCTGTCGCATCGGCAATCGACTTGAGACAATCGACGGCATCTTTCCGAAAACCATTCTTTCATTCTTCTCCATTGCTCCAGCGAGAGATACGCGAACGAACAAACTCAAGACAACTGTCAATGTTCGACTTTTTACAAACACTGCGCCCGAACGGCAAGGTGAATTCGTCTGCCATAAGTCACAGGCTTCTACTCGCTCCGTCGATCATTCAAATTCTCCGCTAATCTCCGAATTCCCCGAACGGATCCTATCGATACTCGAGTCCTCTCTCACACGCTCTCGCATACACTCATGCACACGCTCTCGAACACTCTCGCTCCAGGTTGCCCGTAGGTGCGCACGTACCTGGGACGTGCTGGCGACCGTTCGTGTGCGGAGAATTTCGCTCCAGAGGAGGTCCTAGGGACACACGTCGTTCGGCGAACGACGGCTGCTGCGCTCGATGGGGAGCTCAGTCGGTCGTCGGGCTGCGTTGAGCAAGCCGAGAGCGAGCAGCAGTCACCTCGATAGCGAATGTTGAACCCGCGGGAATCTAGGCCGGCGCACTGACACACCGCGTGTACGAAAGGAACGCGCGCGCGAGAGAGCGCGATCGCGTGCGCGCGCGCGCGCGCGCGCAACCACTCACTCACTCACTCACGTAATCCTCGCACACGGGCGCATGCTGCGGTCGGAGGTGTCGAGCCTGTGCGAGAGTTTGCGAGTGTGTGCGAGAGAGTGTGCTTAGGTGTGGACCGAGTTAAGGATGTGTGCATGAACGGTGATTTGTAGTACGCCGACTGAGTGATAAGAGGTGTGTGTGTGTGTGTGAGGCTGTGGCTTTCGGTGTGCATGGCTAGTGTATGCTGCGATGATGTATGTCATTTTTTTTTTTGGGGGGAGGCGCGATGTACGGTGGCTCGGTGGATGTGTGTAAATATTTGGACGCTGCGAGGATGGAGTTAGATATGCACGCTCGGGACACGGCGGGAGTCGCGAATTTACTACGAGCGTAGAGTTCGAGAAGGATAGCACGCGATTAATACATTTATACATGTATATACATTTGTATATATGTGAAATTAGAGTTACAGTGACCGGCAGTGAAATGGAAAAAATGAAGCATTTTCGATCTATTCGTCAAGTGTAGGACTAAGAAGAAATTAAAGATCGTCGAATCCAAACAATTTTTAATCGTTTCGTCCCGGATCCACTGACTCATCAGTAGGACTGTCATTTGTATATATGTATATATATATATAGATGTCCATCTACATTTGTATATATTTAATTAATTATTGAGCAAAGGACTATAGGTTTGTCTAAAAGTACATACAGGAAAGCAGCGAATCGGCGCGCACTGAAACAGAGCCGCGCGGCGCACTACTTACCGGCCACCCTTTGTGCACGCCGTCCGGCGCTCGGTGTGGGTTTTACTACTGCGGATGCTGTGTACCAGAACAACTCTCGTAATAACGCATGTTAATGCGCGCCAGCGGCCGATACCGCTAGCCGGAGCAGACTCCGTCCATTGATTTTCATGGC
This sequence comes from Anoplius nigerrimus, assembly GCA_914767735.1. Classification (NCBI taxonomy): domain Eukaryota; kingdom Metazoa; phylum Arthropoda; class Insecta; order Hymenoptera; family Pompilidae; genus Anoplius; species Anoplius nigerrimus. The sequence goes on from OU612086.1 coordinate 3,335,496, forward strand.
GACGCTCCGCTTATTCTAGGCCCGACAATGCCAGCCACTTCCATCGGACGAATCGCAGTAGGGGAGGGGGGGGGGGGGAGTACAAAAAAAAGAAGTCAGATAACATTGCATCGCAAATTCAGAATCTACGAGTCTTCGAATCTTCGAACTTCGTCGCGAATCAATTCTTCTCCAACTTCCAAGTCTCTCTCCCCCCCCCCTCCTCCCCCTCGCTCTGCATTGGGCAAGGCCAATGAGCGAGCCCGGGGGAGCGATGGAATTGCAAGGAGTTTCTTTCGCACGGCACGCCTCGTTAGCTTACGGCGAACAATCCCGCTTTCCCCTCAAAAGTGCCCGCGACTTTTCGCGGAACAAAGCGGTATTTGTAACGCGATCGAGGGACTCGGCAGGTCGCTGTCCCCTTCCTCCTCCTCCCCCCCCCCTTCGCCTCACCCGCCTCCTCCTCTCGAGGGATGCCAGAACAAAGAGGGAGAGTGGAAGAGCTATCTATAGTGGGTGGTGACTTTGCGCGTCAATAAAGATATCAGGCGATCGGCGAGAAAGCGAGCGTGGCTGGACGACAGCTGATCGGACGATACGATCGTGCTAAGACATGCACGATGCATGTATAACGAATGCGGTTGCGAATAATGGTATGGAATTTGCGGAGTCGAGGTAACGATCCGTGGCTGATCCGATTTGCCGGGAGTTGGACCTAACGAATGCGGCTGAGGTGAAAAGTAAAATCGTACATGATGGATAGATACAAGATTGGAATCGTAGGAAATTTAAGGAAAGTAGTTGGTAAGCATTGATATGTGAGTCAGAATGATCGATATATACCCGCGCGTGAAGAACGGTACGATTCATATAACGAGCGGTACGAATAATAGTATGGAATTTGCCGATTCGAGGTAATGATCCGTAGTTGATCCGATTTGTCGAGAGTTGAACCTGACGAAAGCTGCGTAAATAGTAAATCGTAAATTCTGAAAAAAAAATGCAAGATTGGAATGCTGAGAAATCTCAGGAAAGTTGGTATGGATTGATATGTGAATCAGAATGATCGATATATACAGTTTTTCACCGGCAAAGAACAACGGAAATCAATCGTTCCGACGACAAAAAGCCGGAAAACGAGTTCGGCTCGCGGACCGAACGGTTCCCGTCCGAAAATCGAGTTTCACTCCCCGCCGATCGGCTTCTCACGCATCGAGCGCGCGCGCGGAGCGTCTCAATTAATGCGGCGCACTCGGTAGTAATTGCGATCGATTAATCGCGATCCGGGAGAGCTAGCGGATCGTAGCCTGGCTACGTGTGCGCCTGTGCGTGATTCGTGCCAGTAACGCCGAAAGTGTCCCACTAACGCCGAGAGAACAACGACCTGGCGAGTGTCTCTCATTCTCTCCCTCGATTCTCGTCCCTCTCTCTTCCTCGCTTACTGTTACTCTCCGTCGTTCTCCTTCTCTCTCTCTCTCTCTCTCTCTCTCTCTCTCTCGCTCTCTGTCTTTCTCGCTTCTTCTCTCTCTCCCTCTCTATACTCTCCAGCACTTCACTCTCCATTCCGCTCGTCTCTGTCGCACTTCGTTACGTTCGAACTCAGCGTCCTTTATTTTCACTCTTCATCGGCCGTCCCTTTCTCGCTCTCCGTCTCTCTCCGTCCGATTCCGATTCCGCCTCCCGTTCCCTCGCTCTCTCTCTCGCTCGCACTTCGATTCGGCCTGTCCCGTTCCCACCGCCGCTGCCGCCACTTTATCCCACTCTTTGCGTCATCAAACGCCTCTAATAACGCACGCTGTCGCTGTCGGCCGCTACTAGCCGCTACTAGCCGCTACTCGCCGCTGCTCGATACGCGACCTGCTTCGCGCCAAAAGGAGAGGAGTGCCCGAAAGCACGTTTCGCGACTTCTCGACTGGCCGACTGCAGAGCTGCCGGTGGTAGGCTCAGACCTCGAGTCTCGAATGACCCCTGGGATCTAATAATTCAATTTCGATTTCGGGGCAAGCTCGGTTACTTTTCGAATCTTAGAAATATTCAAGCTTGCAACATCTTTCTGTTGGGATGCTTCAATTTATCACAGGATAAATAATTCGTTGTTATTAGAATCAGGTAGGTTAACGTTATTTGTGAGGGGTCACATAAAGATTATATTATATAATTAGTTCATTGTTTTAACAATGTTAGGTATGTTTAGAATCGTTGCTATATTGAAAGGGTCAGGATTTTCGTAAGACGTATACGGAATATTTATGATACGTTTTGATATACGATATAATAAACAACCTGCATCCTCTCCCGTAATTACAACGCCGGCGTCGGACGCAGTTTTTCGCGCCAATTTCACAACTTCGCGCAGCTTCATTTCGAACGCGGCGCTCTGCTCTCCGGAACGCGGGACATAAATCACTCGATCCTGCAATTAGAAAAATTGCCTTCCCCGTCGAAGGCTCTCGATCTTTTCTCTCGCCGAGACACATTCTTCAAAACGTTGCCGTAACATTTGAACCGAAAATTGTAAATTTCGCGTTAACGTGCGTCGCACTTAAATTGTCAGCGTCTCACGGATTGGAACGTAAGAAAACGCAGATTCGGTCCGAGTAAATTCATTTCTAACCCTCCCCTCTTCGGAGCCGGGACATAAATCAGTCAGGTAATTAGAAAAACTACCTTCTCCGATCTTCGGCGAGCGCGAATGCGAACGGCTGAGAGAAACATTTCGAATGGAGGACTCTCGGCAAACGTCGCAGGGATAGTTCGCTTCTCAGTGGGAAAAGGCTGGAGAGTTCAACGACACGCGGGGATCGAGAGACTTCGTAGATCGCGCAGATCGCGCAGATCGCTTTGCACTTTTTCCGAGCGCGAGGAAGGGAGGGAGGGGGAGTACTCGCAAGAGAGAATTCCGACGGATTTCGCGAACTTTGCTCAATCGCGCCGTTATTGAATTGCGAGCGTGTGCGAATATCGGGCATATGGGGTAACTCAATGAAAATATTACGCGGATTTAGAGCGAAATGTCGGTCAGCGTGAGAAAATCTTAACGCGCTGGGAGCCGCCGTGTTTTGCATCCATTTTCGGAAATTTTAATGCATATCTCTCTTGAAATCTGGCTGTAGGGAAATGTCGGCATAGAACGTACGTTAATGCGTTATTAATTGTCGACTCTGAATTTTTGCAAGTAATCAGAACAGAAAATGTCTTACCCAACAATTTAATTAAACGTATGTAATGAATGCACGGAGTAAAAAATTCCAGTTTAACAATCACGCACCTTTCAAACCTAACAATTGCTAAAATCCGTCAATGTATTTAATCTACATAAGAAGACCAGAAGTTTTCCGAAGATTCCCTTGACGATAAAAAAAACAGTACCTAAGTAATCCGCATACTTCTGATACTACATCAAGCGGTCGGATCCACCACGTCTGCCAACCCCCAACAATTCAAACAAAATCCGACTCTCGCGCGATTTCCACCGAAAATCCGTCAAAATCCTGATCGCGCGAATGTGAAGGAATCCGCGCGTTCCCTCAGTTTTCCCTCGCAAGAGCGAGCTGGCCGACCGTCGTCGGTGTCCCCAGGGAGAGGAAGGTTTCACAACCGAAAGCAACGGCTCCTTCGCTCTTTCGCCAGGCGTGCCTGGCGGTATGCAAATCGAGAGTCTGCGCGCTCGTTTTAAGTGCACCGCTGCCGCTCTCGCCGTATCTAAATTACGTTATTGCCCGTAGGTAGACATAAATTGATTCTGGTACACTTGCGAAACTATCGCCAACAGCCCCATCCCCGAAAATTCACTTTTAACCCTTACGAGCGGCGGACGCTCGGACGGCCGATAAATTCCCTATTTTGTTCTGGCCTCGTTATAAGGCGTGTCTTACGGAATTTTATTAGGGTCGCACCGTTAGACGGCGGAAATTGAGTGACCGCGGCGAATGCGGTTGTAAATATTGGCGTGCGTAGCTTAATTGAGCCGAGAAAAGTGATTGACGATGGAAATAATGCGTACTGTCCTTCTGGGCTGATCAGAGTTTGAGTGCTGTTAATGGCGGAAAATTAGGACTTATTTACTCTGGCTACTAATAATTTACGTGCACGTTTATGTGTTGGCGGTAACGTGACTTAGAATGTATCGAGAGAACAAATTGGAAGGAATTAATTATTTATCTCGTTTCGCGTGAAATTAACCCATTACCTGCCACGATTCAAAAAATAAGAAAAATAAAAAATAATAATAAAATTAGCTGTATATTTAGAGGTTGCAGTTATTAAAAGAAAACAATTTGAAAATGTGTCCCAAAAATGGGACATTGCCGGATAATGGGTTAAATTCTGAAAGATATTTGTCGGCTCACTGTCGTTTTATTCGGCCAACTTGGCGTTAAGTGGCTTTCAAATCGTTCACTGTTTAAACATTGTCTTGACCTGATTCCGAGGGCACGGAGGTGAAGGAAGTAAGCGGCAATAATTGATGGTTTTTGAAGATTAGGAACGGCTTTCTTTGCCCGCTCGCTCTTATCAGAAGGTGTTGAATCGTCGTGTCGAAAGCGGGACGACAATCTTCGCCGACTCAATCGTGCCTCGGAAACTGGGAAGTGGCTTCAACTTCCAATCAGATATACCGACCGCGACGACTCACGCGAGGAATCCCAACTACGCCGGGAAAAGAAAACTCATACCGTGACCATTATCGAGAGTGAAAGAACGAGAAAGTCCGACGAAAGTCTTGCGAAAGTCATTATTCGATCGGGCAGATTTTCACGCGCTCGCGGATTCCCTATACTCCGTACACGCATTCCACACCCACGCACGTCAACCCTTAATCACATTAACCCATTATCCGCCAATGTCTCATTTTCGGAACACATTTTCAAATTATTTTCTTATGATAACTGCTCCTTCTAAATATACAGCTAATTTAACTTATTTTTTTAATTTTTTTAATTGTGGCGGTTAATGGATTAATCCCGCAGAAAAATCATCGTAAAACACTCTCAGCACCGAACAACCAATCGTCTATGGGAATTCTGGAATAAAATCTTTTCCAATAAAATTTCTACTTTCATTCTGTACGGACGAGAATAATTCTATTAATCGACGCATTATCGAGTCCGCGTCGAATAAAAATGAGGTACGGTTCGCCGATATCTGACATGTAAGTCGAGTCTCTGAAAGCGTCTGGTATACATAGGTAACGCTCGCGAGCGGTCGTGGCTCGTGTAGGTAAGTATGTGAGTACGTACGCCAACTCGAAAGTTCCTGATTTCGTAACGGAGTTCGACGTCCGCGGCACTCGGCACTCCGGCTTCAATTTGCTGTTTCATAATAGTCGATCGAACGCACGGCACGCTTTTGCTCGGCCTCCTCCCGCGACGGAATGCAACAATCTTGCCCTCTCTTTCTGCCACTGAGGCGCCCATTTTTCTCCCTCTTCGGCGACCGACCGCTCGCCTTTACGATCTCCGAGTAATTTCTATTTCATCGGACTGCAGGGTCCTCTGAACATCCTAATCCCGTTCGGCGAGACTGAACTTTTAGGAACAAAGTGTTAACGGTGAACAAATAAAATTGAACCAAATAAATTTGCGAAGATTTAAAATGTAAACTCTGCGACTGATTTATGAATTATTTAAAGTATTTTCTGCGCTGTACGAATGTAACAGCGAACAGTTAATTAGGCGGGCTAAATGAGAGTGCCGATCAGAACGGTAGCTAAAGTGAAGAAATTAATTTCTATATTTAATTTCCTATCCGATATCCTACTTCACTCTCATTCATCGCGCAAATTCGTTCGAAAACCGCACAATTCCAATGCTCACTTCCCGTCGTTCCTAATCGACGTCACACCGGTCTCATTTATGCACCGACGACAATTATTCGCGCGAAAATCCAAGACGCCAACATCGCGGGTCTGAAAATGTGGAGCGAAGGCGGCAAAAATGGGAAAGTCGGAGATAGACGTTGAAGCGAGGTTAATTGGCCGTTAAATTCCGGACAGGCGACACATGTGTGAGCGCACCCTAATGCAGGAGAGTCGAGCTGAGAGGCAAGCTGCTCACCCCGTCCTCGGTGTCGGTGGTTCGTCGTCCGCGTTCGGCCTTCGGAAATGGGGGCGTTCGCTTGCCAACCTCGCACGGATCCCAAACAGGGGAAAGGAGAGGAGGGGGGAGGGATGGAAAAGAGAGGAGAGAGACGCCGGGAGGAGAGAGAGCCGAAGGAAAGACAATTTTTCAGAACGGACGCCTCGCGTAATGACATCATTTTCTAACTGAATTTCAGACTCTCGCCTCTTGCGATGAAACGCCGATTTGCATTCAGTCCGAAGTATATGTAAAAGGACAAAACGTTAAGCACGGTTGAGAAAGAGTAGAGAGCAGCAGGACTCATTTTTGGAATTTATAAGTAATGACGTAATTTTCTAACTGAATTTTGGACTGTTGTCGGGATGGAACATGTATTTGGATTTAAATCGAAGTATATGCAAAAGACAAAATGTTAAACATGGTCGAGAAAGAGTAGACAGCAGCAGGACTCATTTTCGGATCTTATAAGTAATGACGTCATTCTGAAACCGATTTTCGGGCTGTTGTCAGGATGAAACACGGATTTGGATTTAATTCGAAAGATATAAAGGCTAAAGCATTAAATAAAGCCGAGGAAAACTGACGAACGTAAGGAAACGTGATGCCATAATTTTGTAACTCAATTTCAAACTCTTGACAGAATGAAATATTGACTTTTATTAAGGCCAAAGCCTATACGAAGATAAAATCATCATATAATATACAACGTTACTGAATAATGCTCGATTTGAAGACTGTTACTTCTACGGCTGAAAAAAAGTTGAGTGCACCAAAAGAACCTAACCTGTCACTCCCAAACGACACAACCTGAATCCCGTCCATTCGATACATCGGCTCGGGGCGAGTGTTAGGAAACCGATTTGTCCGCCCTGCGTTCCGTTATTCGAACGAATGCGGCGGATATCACTTTCTAACTGAATTTCAGCCTCTACCGCTCTTCGCCGTCCGATTTGCATGGAATCGAAAGCGAAAGACCGTTCGAAAACATCCGAGCCCCTCACTTTGAAGCCATCCAGCCCGATTTTTTTCCTCCAGCGCGTCGCCTGACTGCCTGGCAAAAAGTCTCCGTCGACTCTGATTTACTTCTACCGCGCTCTATCATTTCTTCGAACGTTCGACCGGCCGCTGATTTATCGGCTCGGTTCTTTCAGCGTTTAGGTTACTTCGGCAATCGGCCTAGCCATGGATTCTGTCGTCCGATTCCTCGACACCGTTCGCGAGATCCGCACCTATGCTGCCCGACAGGACATTACGCCGTCGAAGACCGACAATTATGAGACGTTTACCTTCCCTCGTAAAATCGTGCCCAACGATCCGTAACTAGAATAATGATATACGATATCCGCGGCCGGTGTGAGGCAATGTCATACGGCGTCGACTGAAAGCGGAGAATTTCCAATAACGGTGCAGTGGGGTAAATCCGTACACGGGGCAAATCCACGCAAGGCCCTTATTTATTCGAATATACGTTCCATTGTACCAGCCGTAAGGTAGAAATCTTCCTTTGGTTAGTAGTCAATGGTTTGGATAGTGTTCAACGTAGGTGGCCGGCATGTATTCTGTGATTCCCCCGGTTAAATCGTTCGGCAAAGTTCGCATTACTAATAATAATTCCGCTTTTGCTCCATAATATAAGGATGTAAGATTGAATCATTTTTAAACAGGTTGGACAGTTTTGCGCGAGTTCCGGTCGAGTCCTAGCAGCAGTGTTTGTAATTTATTATGAAAATCATAAGTTTCGGAAGATATTTTTAATCCAAATTAATGCAAGTTAAAGAATAAACCATGCGCTAAATAAAAACAGTCAGATTATTAGGTTTTAGTAGAAAGGGTAGAAAATACATCAGTTTAACGTAAACTTTACAATTTCTGGGTCGTGTTCTACCCCACTCCGCCTTATTTCCACAGGCCTGTGTCCTTTTTGCCGATGTCCTTACGAATCCGATCCTTTGCCGAGGATCGAAATCGCGGGCTGATTTCGGGGCGAATTTTTCGACGTCGGCGTTCGGCGTCGGTTGCCCTCAATACGTCGTCCCCTTGTCGTGCGTCAGCGCCGTACTTTCAACCCTTTAAACGTATCAGGACATGCGTCCCCGATTTTGAAGGCCGCCGGTGCCGACGAACCGGCTTCGAGGCAGAGAAATGGGGTGAAATCCGCAACTCTGGCCCATTCCGAGCTGCGCCGAGCTTCCACGATCCTCGCCCAACCTCCTGCCTGTCCACCCTCTCACCGACCTTACCCCCGACCCTTCCGCGTCTTCCTCCCGGCGTCCTTAGGCTCGATTCACACTTGGCGTTCCATTTTTTTCTATTTCGCGTCATGTGAAAAATTTATTCTGCGAGATAATCTGAGAGAAGTTGAACTAACGAATTGTAATTTACATATAAGTAATATCTTACACATAAATTTCTTATATGGATTGTAATTCCTTACGTATAAGTAATGTCTTATATATAAATTTCGTGTATGAACTGTAATTTTTTTACGCGTATATATAATTTCTTAAACGATTTATAATATCTTACGTATAATATAATTACGTAGACAACTTACAACGCGAGTCAAACTCCGACTCAAGTCTCTAAATGACTACCGGTAGCATTGGAATTTACATTTGGACATCGTCTGAATTACTGACAGTACTTGAGCTTCCTTTTGATAAATGTAGTTGTTAACGTTACCCGTTGTAGAATTTGCGTTGCTGGCCTTCGATTCCGTACAGGTTGAAAATCGTTTCCGGGGCTGGGACGGGAAGGCAGCGAAGGCAGGGGAATTCTCGTTTTCTAAACAAAACACTCGAAAAAGATGCCGAGCATGCCACTGTCTTTGGGCCGCGGAGGTTTAATTCCCAGTTCGACGTTGACCTCCGACACTGGAACGAACTCGCGTTAATTCATCCGTGCCTCTCGACCCCGTTCGTTTCAGCGAACACGAGCTCCATTCGTCGCTCCGCACGGGTGGGATGAGAGGGGGAGAGGGGGTGGCGCGGCGAGGGTGAAAGACGGAAGGGTGGAAAGTTGCGTTCGGGGGCAATGTCGGAAATTTGGAACGTCGAACTCTCGATTAGAGCACGCAAAATACCCTCGATCTCTTGGCGGTAAGAAATCCAGCAAAAAAAAAAAGAAAAAAAATAGAAGAAAATAGAGTCGACCCAAATCCGTTATGAACCACTCATTGTGAATCTCGACTGAAAAAAGATTGTGCACAGGATTGTTAGGTGAACGTGAAATTGCACGGAGTCGGAGAATACGGATCTGTTAGATCGAATACAACGAGGGCATGCGGATCTATAAATTGCAATCGACTTCTTTGCTAATGGTATTCATTAGATCTAGAACCGATAAAATAGCTGTTCGAAAAAGGTGCTACGATCCGAACGAAATTGAATAAAGGCGCGTGAAACGACAGAAAACGGATGTACTGTTTCAACCCCGACTTTTTCACTTATTCGAATCTTCAGATGAACAGCAAGATCACTAATCGAAAATAAGGACGAAACAGTACGAAACAAGGGAAAACGGAAGACCAAAGTTATTTACTCGAATCTACAGATCCAAAAATTGTCGTTAATCAAATATAGCTCCAACGGAAACGAAAACCAAACTGACCGAGTATAAAGAGAGAACACAATTACATGCACAGCAATAATTGTGACCAATCGAAGAGACTTGCTCCTGGAAAATGGATAAAAGTTGCGCGGAATTCGAGAAAGCGGATCTGATCAGCCGAGATGGAGCCCTTCGGTAATTCGATTGGGTTAGATTTAGAGCGCGCAGCCTCTAGAGCGTTAGAGCTCTCTCTCTCTCTCTCTCTCCTCTCTCTCGGCAATAAGTTATGCATCCCGTTATCGAGGAGCCAATCGAAGCGCCACGGTTATTTCACTCTGGCCGCTGTCCTCGGCAAAACGCCTTTCCAACCCCGGCCGACGTCGTTCGTCGCTCGTTGTAAAATCATATGTCCCCGATTACGAAGGTCCCACGGACGTTGAACCATCGAGGACGGGATGAACTGCTTTACCTTCTCGGCTGCGCACTCGCGTCCTTAAGGCTCCCTCCACAACGGGCAGCCGTTCTCTCCGCGGCGCGAAGATGATGCGCCGCGAAAAAGTTGATCGGAAGAGACGCAGAGGCGTGGGAATCTGGCGCGTGAGCGCCTTTATAGCAGTTCGAAAGGGTGGTAAGTGTGAGCGCTGTACACTTGACCTCCGAAAAAAAATGGATAAATGGCGACTTGGCACGAACGTTTCTTCGGCCGTTTCGAAACTTTTGCACATAAGATAATGAAGTAAGCTACCGTGTTGGACAGTTCTGTTTGGGCGTTAAATGCAGTGAAGTACGTAACGTTCTTATTCCGCTTACATTAATATTAAATATATGGACCTTTGATAATCGTGTGAGTCCGTATTTAAAATAATTGAATATCACATAAGTGAAAAGTTTACACTACAATAGTAATAAATTATTTGATACTTCAATTTTAAAAAAAGAATGGAGTGTCATATAAATGAAAAGTTTCCACTATAACAGTAATGAATTATTTGATAAATCTATTTTTCTTAATTATTTACTTACACTACTTTCAACGCTGCATAGGTTCGTTTCCTTACATTAATTCCTTGTACAAAACGATTTTGCGATCGTGACACAAGCTGAAAGCAAGCTCTGCCTGCAAAAATCCATCCTACCATCAGCGGCCGCATAACAGTCGTAGCGTCGGTTCTCGGCGCGCATATTTGCGCCATTAGGCGCGCACACATTGGCACGCTCTCGCTCATGTGCTTTCGAAGAGTCGCCGCGCTCGGCCCGTTATCAGTCGCATTGAGTCAATTCGTTCTCAATTGCCTTATTCGCAGCGAAGGACCATCGATCGTCGCCCTGCGCCGGATTAAGCCGGCGATCGCAGGCGAAATCCGAACTCTTTCGCGGGAAAAAGTCGGCGAGAGAGAAGGCAGAGTATGCAGAGAAGGTGGAGAAGGTAGGGAAAGGTGGAGGTAGAGAGGGGGCCGAGGGCGAATTTCGTTTGATCGCCAGCCTCAGCTGGGTTCATCGGCCTGTCCTTCATATCTGGGCCGCTCCTATCCGCCCATATCAGCCTCTTTATCATAATTCATGCCGAGCAAGTCGGTGCATTGTGAACGTGACGAGCGATTGCGCTGCGTGCGTGCTCGGCGCATAAGAGCTGCATAATTTAGATGAAAGTAAACTGCGGCCGAACGCTTTCGCAACGGCGCCGTAGGTGAGGCCCCCGACGTGAAGACGGCTTTTGCCGATCGGGGAAGGGGAGGGGGGACAAAAAATTGACCGAGCGAATCCGATCTTTGTCACCGTTCGGTTCCGGAACGACTTTACTGTGAAATGGATTGTGGAGTGTCGATTTTCAAATTTCGATTTTTGGGCCATGAGAATTGTTGGTAATGCAGAATATGATTGTGAAAACTTATATTTGCTGTTGGTGGAATGTGGGAGTTTGGATCTCTTAAGTTCCGGGTTAGGTTCTTTTGTCAGCTTTAGGTTTGTTTTCAAGCTTTGAAGAGTTTTTGATCAGTACTGCGATCGTATTAGAATGAAGTTAGAATGTTGACAGTGGAATATGGATTCTGTGCGTAAGATCGCATCGAGTCTTCCCTGTTCGAACGTAAATCGCTATAAGAAAGCCCCTTGACACCCGACCAGCCACCCCCACCCCTCATATCCTCCCCCGGGCCGGCAACAAATTCCCCTTAAAAGCCCGGGCATCGCATCCCAGCGCCTGCATAACTCTCACGACGGTGCTCGGCCTCGATTTTAAACCTTCTCCACCCGCAAATAATCCTGAGGCCACGGCCACTCAGGTCCGAACGTCCTAACGTACTACCCTAATCATCGTCCCAAACTCCATCCACCGACCCCCTCATCCTCCCAATCGACTACCCCTGCAAAACTGACGCTGATCTCAGTATCCGGTACTCAACACCATTAATTACATGCAACCAAAATCGGAAAAGTTCCTGTTCACGACAAAGCAAATCTTCCCCTTCTAAGCGAAGCGCCTACCGTAAAAATCACCCAAGCACCACCTCAAACCTTCAACTTGGATGAACCTACTACCTCCATCCAAAAAGCACCCCCTCCCCAAATCGAGTCTCCCACGTCTCTCTCTCTCTCTCTCTCTCTCGAAGCTGCGCGCATCGCGGCCGAATGCACAGCAGGTTGACTCGGCGATCGGTTGAGTAAGTGAGCTCGCTCGCTCGCCGTCGGGAATGACGTCAGAGCACGGTTGCAGCGCCCTAGATCGAGGGAGGTCACCGTGTGCCAGGCCGACGGCCCACCGAGGTCGTACCCTCCGTCTCTTCTCGCGCGGTGCGCGCTTTTCGTCTAGTCGCGTTTCTAGGTTAGGCTGGGTTACGTCTCCAGAACGTGGGAGGCCAGCCTCGGAAATCCGATACGACACACTGTGTCTCACCTTCTGCCTTGCCTGCCTTGCCTCCTCGTCCTCTCCACCCCCTTCGCTTCGCCTGCCCCCCCCCCCCCCTCCTCCTTCCTCCTCCCCCCAATGCCTGGCTGGCTATCGGCGAGCAAGCTCACCGTTCGCCACCTTCTTTTTTGCCCGCGGACCAAACGGCCACTTTTCGACCGACCACGGCCTTGCCCCGGCATCTCGTCCTGTGGCCGTCTTACTCCGCTTTCCTTTCCGCGGATCGCGCGGAGAGCGGAAGAGATTTATTGGCGCTGATGGGATTGGCCGAAGGCTCGGTGTGGGTGGCGCGGTGGGTAACGCGAGTTTCGAACGGGGTGTGCACGTGGACCGTTTCGAATGTTCTAACGGTTGTAGTGCGTAGGTATGTGTACTCTTGTACTGTGTATGTAGTGTTTGGTGTAATTAGCTTGCTATTGCACAGGAAATGTTGAAGATATACATTTATGTTTTTTGCTGTCTCTTCGTATAGATGGTACCGATGGTAATTTTCAGTAGATACGATTTCAGTATGTTAATATTATAGTCAACATAGTATATCGAACTATTTACTATAGAATTTATGTAGAAGTATGTCGAGAGAAGAAGGTTAAAAATAAATAAAATAATCGTTTTTTCTTTCTCTTTTTCTTAACTGACCAAATCCGTCGTTATCGTATGGCTTAGATATGGATGATCAATGAAACGGTTTTCAAGCCCACTTTTTATCAAATTTATATATTTAATATGAATACAGAAAATAGTTAAATATTCTACGATTATATCCACTGAAAACTTTCATCGATGTCATATATGTAAAAGAAAGATTAAAAAAAAACCCGGTTTCTTCTATCTACTACTATATATGTATATCATCCTGCGCTCTCCATTTACCGTAACGCCCAGCAGGGTACATCACAATTTTCCGACATTACGTCGGCCGCCTAGATCTCCGCCTTTTTTACGCTCGCGCGCGGCGAGGACGGCTTATGAATGCAACGTGCCAAGCTCGGCGCGTAATAAAATTTCCTGGTTCCCGGCGACCTCAGAGTGTCGCTGACAATAGCGTCGCGATAATTCGAGGTGTCCTTCGGGAGTTCCGTAACGTGCCGCCTCGTCCTAGATATATTCGGGAGGACGCACCGCTAGAATGGACTCGTTCGACGATCAGCGAAGAGCAAACTTCGACTTTCCCGCGCAAAAATCTTGCGATTTGAAAGCATAGGAGGGTAGAGTGAGGTACAAAGCGAAGGTAGATATCTGCTGGTCAGATAGAGCAGTTCTCAGAAGCTACGACCTGTCGCTAGATCGGAGAATGGACGTAACGTCCCAGTTGTCCTCCTGATGACCCATTGCCGGAACCTACTCGCAACCTCCACTTCCTCCTACCTTACATCATCCCTGGTCAGGATAACCGGGGCCAACTGCGGGCAGTTTGACGCTCCCATAGTGGACAGAACGCGACTGATTTGTCAAAGGATATATTATACGTATGTATAACAGGGTTAAAACGTCTGACGAGTTCGTCAGTGGATCCAGGAAACGATCAAAATTTTTGGAGATTTTTTTATTTTTAATTCCCGCCTTTCAAGTCTTCATTGACCGAATCGGCCGAAAGGCATAATTCTACATACATAGGTTTGTAAAATAATGCCTTTTCGGCCTATTCGATAGATAGATAGATTCATGAATAGGGCTATGTCAGGGCTATGACTCCGTCAGTGGATCCGGGACGAAACGATTTTTAGAATATACTATCTTTTCCTTCTTCCCTCTCAAGTGATCAAATTCACCCTCTTATTATACATAGATACGTATAATCAATTTCGGCCGTTGATAATAAATTTCACTGACGGTCTCGCTTTTTAACCCCCACTATACATAGATACGCACTTTACCGATTGCTCATTTCACACAGAATCAGCCACGAAAATACGTACCAATAACCTGTATCAGAGCAGCACTATGCAATCGCATACCAGTCCACCCCCGAAAGCGTCAACTCTTCGGCAGCCCCGTCCGACCACCCTCCGCTACCCCCGCGACCTACCCTCCAATTGCCATCAGCTCGCGGCCGATTTTCGAAACAATCGCCGTAAGTTCCGAGCAGGCGACGGATACCGAACGGTTTCCTAAATATAGGTGAGGGCCGCGGAGTGGAAATGGATCGCTCGCTAGGCGATACCTCGTCATTGTTCCGCGGTGACACGGCTCTCACCGACACACGGACAAACGCCTTTGCGTATGCACGCGCCGGCAAGAGCTGTCGGCTAGGCGTCGGCGAGGTAGAGGGAGGGGGGGGGGGGAGGGGAGCGGTTGGGGAAGGTGGAGCGAGACGGTTAGGAGCGTCAGGTAATGGTCGCGCTTATGGTACTGCGGCGAGTCGGGGTCTCGCTATTTCGAGCTTTGGCACATACACAGAGACATTGCACCCTGAAGCTTGTCGCGTGCGAGAGGCACTAAACTCGAGGACGGACCCGCGGCTGCGAATCGGCGTACCGAGGAGGCGATTTAGGAATTTGCGCCAAATCTCCAATCGAAACTGTCCCATTCTGACTTGCCGTATCGAACTATCGAACGTGTGAAGTTCGGCAAGCTTTGCAAGATCTGCAAGTTCTGCAACTAGACTCGAATTGACGTAAGCTTTCTTCCGCGTGTCAAAATGGTAAGAATGATAAGACTCTCTCGGATGGAAAATTCTTTGATCCTCGCGAGGATTTAATTGATTTATTTGCAAGTTGGGCCATTAATAACGTTCGAGCACTCTTAACGATTTATCACGATTAATCATCGGACGTCTCGCGCTCCGTTCAAAAGGCGCACACTTGACACAGAAGATCGTACGTCGATCTCGCGGGGCGACGCGCGTGGTGAAGGGTGGCTAAGGGGGTGGGGGCAGGGAGAGAGAGAGAGATTGAGTGAGAGAGGGGGGCGTCTGTCAGTGGAACAACGTACCGCCGTGAACTCGCGACTTTAGCTTCTCGAGCAATCGACTCGCCATGGAATCGCGTGTGACGCGCGTCAAGTGCAACGATGCGTTCACAACGAGGCGTTCACAACGGCCGAGGTCTGGCCGAGACGCAGGCATAGGTGGTAGCGTGACGCGCTCGCGCGCGCGCGCGTGCGACCGTTGCCTGTGCGCGCAATCGTCGAGAAATAGATCCGTAAGAGAAGCATCTGGGGCTGGGTGTCACAAGATTGAAGCCGTTGCACAAACTTCGGCTTCGGATCCGTTGCCTTGCGAAGGTGGAGCGCGATTGCAGTTACGGAGGATTTCTTTTTAGCAGGGAATTCAGTTCGGCTGATTTCGGATTTGAACCGTTGACGTCGGAGTCAAATATATGACATAGATCGTTTATGATGATGGCGTAAGTTTTCAAATGAGATGTCACTATATTTGTGATTAATTTAATCTAAATACATAATTTGTAATTCATTTAATGTAAATACATAATTTGCGATTAATTTAACGTTAAATACATAATTTACGATTAATTTAATGCAAACACATAATTTGTCATTAATTTAATGTAAACATTTTATTTGTGTGATATTTAATTTTATTTTAAATGGACTTATATCACTATCAACATAATCGGTCCATATATTGATACTGTTAAGACTAGCGTCATTACTAACGGTACTTCAAACGCTCAATTGTACCATGACAGTAATACAGTAAGCTGCCTTCTTTATATCCTCCACTTTCTGCTACCGTCAATCCTTCTATCATCTTCAGTCACGACAGTATCCTTATCACACCTGCCGAATCCATTGGAACGCACCCCTCTCAAACCCTCCCCACTCCTGAACACATCAGGGACCCTCCTCGCATCGGGATCTTCTGGTATCTTCTCGCAACCCTCCGTCCGCAATTCTTTGTCGGCCACCTGCCGGCGACGGTTGCGGCACTCTCCGTAAACGGCGCAATTAGCAATAATAAGCGCCGCCGTGAAATACCGTCGCAGCGCGAGCCGTCGGCGCGGATTGTACCGGCTCGACGACAAATTGCCGGCTAAGCCTAGAGCTGACCCGCTCGGTGGAGAAATATCGGCATCGCTCCGTGGAGAAATCGGCGGTTTGCCCGGGCGAGTGCCGCCCGTAATTGCGATAATGGCTCTGCTTATGTGCCACCCCCCCTCTCCCTTCCTCGGCTCTCATGCCTATCCCATCTGTCCGTCTCACTCTCGCGCTTATCGGCCTCCGTCCGCCGCCCGCGGAAAAAGGCAGGAAAAATCGTGTAGGTGGGCCCAACCTTCGGTCGAAAACGCTTGGCTGAAAAATTTGAAGCTTTCACTGAATTGCGCAACTTTCGCCTGTGTGCGGATAAGATGTTTCAAAGGCGAACGACAGAAGTCGGATCTAGGAATGTCCTGAGTGTGCGCGTGTGTGTGAGCGTTGGAGCGTGGACGGGTAGGTCCTTTTGCGAGGATAAAAGTGTCGGGACGGTAGGTGGCGAACGGAACGCGGGAAGTCGAAGTTTCTGTTGAGAAGTTTATGGCGAGCGCGTAGGTGAACGGTAGGTGGTAGGCGGTAGGTGGTAGGTGATTTCACGAAGTTGCGAGCTGGAACGATCGGCCGGGACGTTAGCCGGGAATCGGCGATACGTCCCTCCCGGGTGCGATCATAATGGCGGGCGGATTGGATAATTGTGGGGTGAACTGTGATAATTGCCGTAATCACCGGTTGCTCTCCGCACTCTGTTTTACTGCGAATCCCATCGGGCTGCTTATAGGATTATACCTTTTATTCAATTTCGTTTTAATTGCGAACCGGTGGAATTTTAAATATGCTCCGCTGCGATCGTGAGATCCAATGAATTCTTGACTTCGATAATGCGAATTAATGCAAAGAAAGTATAATATATATTCTGTACAGTTATGTCTCGGCTGCTTGCAGATGAAAATTCGAATATTTTTTAACGGACCGTATATGAAGTACAGTATACAATGTATGAGCCTCCAACGTTCGTAGATGAAAATTCGAACTTTTCTTAACGGACCGTATATAATGTACGAGCCTCGAATACTCGCAGATAAAAATTCGAAATTTTCTTAACGGACCGTATATAATGTACGAACCTCGAATACTCGCAGATGAAAATTTGAATTTTTCTTAATAGACCGTATATAAAATATAGTATACAATGTATGAGCCTCCAATGCTCGCAGATGAAAATTCAAATTTATCCTAACGGGGACCGTACGATGCTTTGTCTATCCAACAATCGATACGTTGTAACGTACAACGAAAAGGTGTAGTGCGCGAATGAAATAATCTTTTGCACGAGGTACGAACGGCACAGAACTTTTTCTCTCGATAGCTCGCTCATATCCTCGAACAGCACGGACAGTGATGCAGGTCAGGATCTGACTCCTACGCGGATGCACCTACACGTTCGCAATGGAGAGGCGAACGAGCGCGAAGGACTATTGCGTGCTCGATAAAAAGGAGTCTAAAAAAAGCGAGAGCGTTGCTCCCTCGACGAAACACACTCGCGAAGCCATTATACGCGGTGTCCGACAATTTCCACTCGCGCGCAGAGAGAGAGAGAGAGAGACCGGCGAAAAGTGCCGAAGACTTAGTTTGGGATGAAATATATATTTTTTTGGTGTATTTTCGTCGCGTTAACTAATCGGCTGTCGAGCTGACCTCTCGATATTTTCAGACCTCGCGAACTCGCCGCACCGAGAGCGAAAGATCTGAGGGCCTTCCGATCTGGAACGACTAAACTCGTCGTGTCAAGGTCGCCGCTTGCCTAATTGCCAAACGAAAAATGTCCCGATTAATTCCGACCCATCGATGCCACCCTCAATCGCTTCAAAAAATATCGATGATAGATGAACGACTCAGTCAGATGTGATTCGCAGTATCCATGTTTCGGTAAACTGAGATTCCATTATGAAATATCAAACTAAATATCTTGACAGATCTACGTTCACTGTTGCTCCTATAAAAGAATTGAACATAAAATTGACTAATTGTCCCGTTCACTTTTCTTTTTATCTCATGCAAGAATAAACTGTAAAAGGGACGTTGATTGTGGTACCTGTCAAGAAAATGTTCGCTTTTTCACAGTTTATCGATTTATTTTTATCTACATCGCTGAAAGTATTCTACCGTGTTTAGACTATCCATTTACATAGTAAAAAGGTGAGTTAGAACACTTTCGATTTTTCACCAAAACCCATTCCGGTCAGCCAGCGATGAAAGCGAAGCAGATAACACAATTACGTGCAGCACAGTCACGCTGACCGCGCACACACCGAAGTCCATTATATTCGACACGAATTATCCTTTATCGAGTGGCACCGGTCCAAGAGCCGAAGGAATGTTTCAATTCCCCGCTTATTCTTGGCCACGCGTCAGTAATCTGTCTCAGCTTCTACTACCTACTTTCCTTCATAGAAAACCTAATGCTCGCACAACGAAACGTGACAACTCCGCTCTTAACTCTGAAAATCCGATTCTTCCACCGGACGCGAGAAAAAAATTAATTTAATTTCATAAACGAACCCATAATACCAGACAAGCGTGAAAGCGATTAGACATTAGAGATCCCGGCAAAATTTTCCGTGCCCATTTTCGCCCAATGATCGAAGCTGGACAAGAGGCTAAGCTACCGCCTGTCGCAAGATCGGGATCCGAAAATAATCAGCATTTTGCAATGACTTTCTAGCCGCGCCCACGATAGTCATCGTCCGTCCGGTCATTCGCCTGGCAATCGAGTGCAACTGCAACTGCATCCAGCCACGACACCCCCCACCCCTCATCCGACCCCGGCCGTTCGCAGCCCGATTCAGTCTGTTTGCAGCGGCGGCTCGGAACGTTCTCGCTCTTTCTTTCGCGGAGAAAGCCGTTCTGGCCGGGGGAGGCGGGCAGCAAAAAAAAAAGGGGGGGTGTCTAATCTCGGCTTTATCTTCGTCGCTGCCGGTGGAACGATCGTGTTACATCCTCCCGATGCTGCCGACTTCCCGCGAAATTCCCCAGGGAACTGTCTCGTGCTCGTTCTCTTTCTCCCTTTCTCTCTCTCTCTCGCTCTCTTTATCTACCTGTCTATCTATCTATCTATCTATCGAACGGTAGGAGAAGAGCTGACGAGAAAACGCGAGTGACTCTCGCGACGCGGAAGATGCGGCCTTCACTTTCGAACGCTCGGATACGTATCCCGAATCGCTTTCGAATTTCGTAAACCAACACCCTCTTCCCACTGAAATTGGCAAGATTTACCTGTTCAGTTGTTTTCGTCCCTCCCATATAAAAAGAAACTGTTTCCTTCTCTTGCCACGTTAACGAGGTCAAAGATACATAATGAAAAGATCGACTCATTCAAATCGAATTACATCAACATCAAAATTTCGTTTAAACCCAAAATAAACCAACCTGACGCCGCCGCCTCGATTCTTCCCTGTTTCAAAAGGACCCTTATTTCGAATCAGAGCCAAAACTTACCAGCAAAGAGAGAACCAACCCCTTCATCCTCATCCCAACCACCCCCTACAAAAAGCCATCCCCATCGAGAGATCAAGCGCCAACCGCTTGAAATCCGAACGAGAAAAAATTGACTCTCCCTCCCCCCGGGGTCCTTTCGGAGGCAAGGAACGTTGGCCGACGGTGGAAAGTTGCCGGACAGTCGGGGGTGCACGCCGGGGGTTGCGATAGTCGGGCATCTAAATCCGGAGGGGAAAGAATTCGCGATTCAACGTCAGCGGCAGCCTCGGCCGTTCTCGGCCGCGGTCGGACGCCCTCGGCACGCGACTCTGGGTTGAATGCACTCTCACTGGGGCAGTGCCGGCCGCTGCATCGAAATCGCATACGCGATGCATTCGTCACCGACGGCCGCCCAGGTAAACACGATCGCTCGCCGGCATCGGATTAATTCGGCTGGCCTAATCGCGGCAATGATCTCTCGAACGATCTCTGCAACGATCTGCGCAACGATCTCGGCGACGATCTCGGCGACGATCGCTGCTGCGGCTCCACGTCAAATCCCGCCAGCTCCTGCCAGCTCCTGCTAAGGGATGTCATCCCTCTCGATCGGGCCAGATGCCTGCGAGCGAGTCCAGTCCTCATGCATTGCCGGTGGCAAGCTTGGCTATCGACAAATTTTCCGGAACCGAAATCGGTCGGAATGAACTTGGCCGACGGAGTTTGCGAACGTTCAGCGCGCGTGAGACGTGAAGCTGGGTGAGGAAAGAGGATTGGAATGGATATGGAGAGAGTTTAAGGAGAGCGATTAACGATCGAGTCCAGCTCGTAATTGTAATTTACATCGTTCACTGACCAGTGAACTTGAAGCGTCGGCAGTGGTCACTTACCGATTCAGTATGCAGGCCTATTGCCCGCCACAATGAAGAATAGAAAGAAAATAAATAAAATTGCCCGTATATTCAGAGGTTGCAGTTATTAAAAGAAAACAATTCGAAAATGTGACCCAAAGATGGGACATTGGCCGATAATTGGTTAAGTAAGGATAGCGATCGGCTGGTTCGATTAAAATAGAAACGATAACGCTGGAACGTCCCGTAACTTCGATTCCAGCTCGGGATTCCGTAACGTTACGAAAACCGGCTAGAATTACATATTCAGAGGTTGCTGTTATTAAAAGAAAAAAATTCGGAAATGTGTCCCAAAGATGGGACATTGGCCGATAATTAGTTAAGTAAGCATAGCGATCGGCTGGATCGATTAAAATAGAAACGATAACGCTGGAACGTCCCGTGACTTCGATTCCAGCTCGGGATCCCATAACGGTACGAATGGCGGTTAGAATTACGATTTACATCGTCCGCTCATCACCTTAGCCCACACTCGACAATCGACACCCCGACGTGCATGCCATTATCTATTTATCCGCCTCCGACAATATCCACAAACAGATACTACTTATCTCGGGGCGCGTATCTATCGATCTCACCGTATCTATCAGTTAGTCTATCCAATTATCTATCCCCGCGCGGCACACAGGCTCAACTGCAAACATCCATTAACGCTCGCACACCGACGCGCGGCTCCCTCACACGTACGCTACGAGCATCTGGCCGCGGTATCTTATATTAGATACGGTCAAAGTGCAACGTCCTCTCGCGAGGTCGATTACGCGGCTCGGTCGAGAGCTCGTTTCAGCGCGACCGAGAGAGACCGACGGAGTGTGGGAGAGAGAGAGAGAGATGGAGAGGGAGGGAGGGAGAGAGTCGGAGGGGTGGGAATATTTCGAGGCGGATTCGCCATATCGCCTATTTGTATCGCTTGCCCCGCGAGTCACCGTGGAAAATACGGTTTGCGAGAATGGGAAATGGCGCCAAGTGCGAAATGTTCGGAAAGCTCCAGAGAGAGAGAGAGAGAGAGAGAGAGGGGAAGAGAACGAGTCACTGGAAAATACACTGGCAATGTTCGGAAAACGTTCGTCAAAGCACTTCGAACGAGAGGAACGGAATGAAAGTGTGAATCGACGATATTTGTATCGCTTGCTCAACGATCGTGGAAAAGAGCATGAGAGAGCGAGCCATACCTGTACCGTGGAAAATGGCGGGAGACCGCTCGCAAAACGTTCGAAAAGTGCTTCCCTTTTTCGGATCCTAGATCCCGTCGATCTCTGCTCGATCCTAGGCCTATCTTCTGACCCAACTTAGTCTCGCCCGCGAAACGCTCAAAAAGTGCTTTTCTTTTTCGGATCCTTCATCCCGTCGATCTCTGCTCGATCCTAGGCCTATCCTCTGATCCAACTTATTCTTGCCTGCAAAACGCTCTAAAACTGTTTCTCTTTTTCGGATCCTTGATCCCGTCGATCGTTGCTACCTAGGCCTATCTTCTGACCCAATAGGAATCTGACATACGCTGGCGTCCTTCGAGGAGGCCAGAAGTTTTCCGAAGATTTCCTTGACGTAAAAAGAAAAATGAAAAGGACTAGCTTCTGACCGAACTTATTCTCGGCCGCGAAACGCTCGAAAAGTGCTTCCCTTTTTCGGATCCTAGATCCCGTCGATCGCGGCTCGAACCTACTCCTAGCTTCTGACCCAACTTATTCTCGGCCGCGAAACAGGTATCCGTGCTTTCCACACGATTTCCACATCTGCGCGCCTTTGCTCCAGCGGCTGCCAGAGTTGCGCAACCCCGCGGAAGAAGTGTGCTAGGCAATTAGTTGATGGGTTACAGTTTATTTTTATGTAAGTCCGGCCTGGTGCGTGGCCGAGGCCATTGTGCAAGTCCCGAGCCGAAACGGTGCACAATCGAGAGTGTAGCTTGCCGATTCGCAAACTACGATCCTGACTCGATTTTCTAATCATCCAACTTTCCACTACCTATCTCCCATCCCAGTGAATCTCAATTACTCCCGAAAAATATGTAGCTGCTCACATTTACATATTCTTGTACTTTCCCTTTTGTCAATTAAGCGGACAAAGTCGAGTAGTAGCTGGCGCGAGAGTTCGCTCGAAAGATGTCATTGCAAAAGAGGTTAGCCCGGAGTGCATACTCGCGTGTTCGTGCGGTATCGAGCCGTCAGGTCGAATCCAAGATGGCGGCCCGTACAGGCGAGACGATACATCAGGCGGCGATTAGTTCGAAATTAGCCGATGTCCTCGCGCGGCGGCGCGACAAAGGAAGTTGGCGGAACAGTTGGCAATCGTGGCTAGGCCGGAATGGCAGAATCCGCGCGATACCGCTTACGCCATTTAAAGGCGGATCGCGCGAGCGCGCGAAAGGACGCGCGAATTGCCCGGCGCATAAACGTCGTCGCATATTAGACGCTTTACGAGCCGTCCGCGTCCGCGGCTCCTCGTAATTCCGCGGCAAAATTCGCGAGGAGGCCGCGCTCGCTTTCTACCCGCGGGATTGGCCGCCAAATGTCATGGAAGTCGCGTAAATGCCGACGGTCGCTGCCACCGGGCTCGCCTGGGAATCGTCATCCACGGGAGTCGACGACCGCGTCCATTTTTTTTTCGCCCAAGGATTGATTTCAAATGCGAATCGTCAGGCTTCTAGTAGTCTATACTCGAATTTTATTGGTAAATACGTTTCAAGTATAATATTAAACGTGATGCTATTTTGATCTTCGTGGTATGTGCTAAACTTTACATCTTTTATGTAATAATTCTTGGAAGATTTGAATTTTTGTTATTTCGACGTGTCTGTTATACCTTAGATGAAATCTAGTTCTAACCAGTATTATCGTTTAAAACAAAGTAACATTAACTTTCGTTTAATGATAACTTGTCACTTTCAAAATCCGCTTAATCCATAGCCAAATCCTAATTAAATGAGATCTAATGTCACTGTCTACTACACCATTCATTCAAATCCAGAACCTCGATTCTACCAACCGCCGACGCGTCGAAGAGCAACAAAGACGATCAGACGCGGAAGGCAAGAAAGATAGACGCAGAAAGAGACAAAGAGAGACGACAGACAATCGTCGACTATTTAATTACTCGCCGATATCGGGCGCAGAATGTGGGTAACTGGGTCCCGTCCCTCTTTCGCAACACAGGCCGACCACTGTAGGAGTAGGCTGGCCGAGGTAGGTTGACTGGAACGATCAGGTCGGGAAAGTCTACCCCACATACAAAGTTGGAAACGAGGCGAGATACGCGCCGCCCGGGGAGGGGGAGGAAAAATGTGACGAGGCTGGGCGTAGTAGAGAAGAGTAGACAAGCGAGGAGAAGAGTAGAGAAGAGAAGTGAAGTGAAGAGAAGAGAAGAGGCTCGATTCATTTGCGAGCGTCCGATTTTTTTGTCAGATACCGACTCCCGGTTGATCGATCGCCGAAAGGCGTGCCTTCCTCCTCCTATCCTCCGAGGATCGTACTCGCCGTCTTGCTCTGGGATCGCTGATCCAGATAGGATCCGCGCAAAGTGTGCCGGCGATAACGGGTTCCGCGAATATTCCTAGGATCGGCGCCGAGGACGTCAAACTTCAGTCCGCTCCACTTACGTCCTGGAGAGTCGACTCGTCCTTTCGGCCGTCAGACAACTGCGAATGATCGACCTCGCGTTAGGTCAGTACCTATAGTTCTCACCTCTGCGAGATTAGGTACACTCGAAAGTAGACTGGAGAAAGGGTAAGCTAGACTGGATAAAGCCCACTATTCAATCACTATAGAACCAACCAGTCAACGATACCATATACCAGGGATTGTAATTGTTTGTTCTGAGAGGTATACCGAATTTCTATGTTGAGAGTTCGATGGTGAGGGGCTGGAAATTAGTGTCGAGGTTCAATTTTTTGGCAGTTGGGATTGTAATTCTAAAGTAGACTGGATGCAGCCCTCGATTTAACCATCATACAACCAGTCAACGTTACTACATACCAGGGATTGTAATTGTTCGTTCCGAGATGTATACCGAATTTCTATGTACACTAATGGGCTAACTTCAGTGGACGTTTTCTCTTTAACGTTAAGGAAATGTTCGGAACACTTCTGGCCTTCCTGGGGGGAGACCAGCGTATGTCAGATTCCTACTGACTAAAACCAGTTCAGCGGACCTCGGCTGGTATGCTAATCAGCAAAAATCGATGAATTTTGCGTTTACCTGCAGACTTTTTCTGCTAAAGGACGAAGCCGAAGTTCGCTCTCATTGTCGCGGCCGGCCGGAGAGCGGTCGTTTCTATTTCTCGACATTTCTCGCCCGTGTCCTGCATACTTCGCAGAGCGATATTGTCGGCGGGCCGCAATTTTCGCGTTACACAATCCGCGCCACTGTCTGCCATTCTCAATCGACAATGCCCGCGCGAGCGTACGTCGGAGCGTATCTGGCCGTACGTGTGTGTATGTGTGTGTGTGGGCGTTCACCTACGGGCACGTAGACGACGCGAATGCCATGTGCTCCGTATGCGAAACGTCTGAGTACCCGCGCTCAAAAATCCATATTTCATCCGCGATACCGGCGGACTGAACTTACGCAACAGTTCCGATCGGCCGATGAAATCGGCGAGGACATTGATACATATATGCAGTCGAAGCAATTTTTAACGCCTGACTGGTACTCCGTGCTTAAGCTACTTTTTCTTATGCTTACGGTTAGGAGTTCATGGTACGGAAGGCAAAAAAGAAAGGGTGGAATACGTAGAAATATGGAACTTTCCTGGGCTTCGACATTCTTTTATCCTCGTATTATGTGTAAAATTTATTTTTTACTTAATCTGATAATTCTTGGGAATTGTAGGTTTCTATTATTTTTACGTATTTCTTATACTTTAGGTGAAATCTAGTCCTAATCAATATTACGCTTTAAAACAAAGACATATTTCCTTTCGTATAACGATACGTTCTTTTTACATCCCCTATCGGAAAAAATGTATACATTCGTGTATAATAAATTCGTAACAAGAATTGTATAGATGTATAGATTCTTAAGCGGTTTAGCATGTCTTACAGTTGTCACGCAACTTTCTAGTGAACTAATTTTTGAACTGATTCAAAACAGAGGAAACCCCGACCGAATGAACGCATCACCTGCCTCCCGCCTAGAAAGCGAATCAGAGCATCAGCGCCCGGCATCAAAAGGATAATTCCCGAACGGGTCAAACTATTGCGTCCGCGGAGCCGAGCGTGTCGGTATCGGGGCCACATAAATTATCCGCGCCACACACAATATTCGCAACTCGCCCCGCTCCAAATGCATCCATTGAGACGCCGACAGGCCGAACTCTGTCGTACGAATCCTTCGAACCTGGCGTTCACCTTCTCAGATTCGGATTGATCGCGAAGGATGTTGAGCAGGTCTCAAGCAGATCTTGAGTGGACTCGAGTTGATTCTTGCGAATCTACGTTGGGAGTCGCTGACCAGCGCACATTCCACTTAGGCCTCTTGGCCAATTGCGTCCGCGATGTCCGACTCTTCTCTCTCTCTCTCTCTCTCTTCTTCTTCTTCTATCTCTCCTCTTCAGCGTCGTCTATATCCGCGCGCGGCCGAGAGGGCGGCATTCTTCGGGGTTGTCGTACAACGCCAACTTTTCGAGAGGCGCCGCTTTAAATTAGCGGCGGACTAAAATTAAGAGGCGGAGGATAGTTTTATAGGCGAGCCAGTTTTATAGATAGAACCGGATTAGAGGATCGGGCTTAATGAAAGGCGAATGCGTTGGCCAACTTTGCCAGTGGATGCTGATGACGCCGACGACGACGACGACGACGAGGATGATGACGCTGATGAGGATTGCGCAAACTCAGCTTCCGCCGGAGGGTCCGATATACAGGGCGTCCGAAATGCAAATACGTCGCGCGGGGACCGCTCCTCGGGTCAGGAGTAATTGGCCAATAATTGGCCAATGGGAAAGCGGGAAGGTGGCCGTTGGGAAATCGTCGGGTTGACGAACGTATCGCGAGCCGCGGGTTGCGGCAGAAAACGGTTTCGCGCGCGCGCGCTCTCGAGATAACGGCGTCTAAAGATCTGCGAGCGAAACTAGGCCGAAAGTGCGGAAGCCGTAAGAAGGGACTTCGTAACGTTTCGCCAACGCGTAACGCGACTCTCGCGTACACCGACACGCGCGCGCACGCGTGTCGGTGTACGTATCAACTGGCATTCGCGTACTTCGAGCGGCACGTAATATTTTAATTGGTCGCCGAGAGTCGCGCGCATTCTGGTATCTGCATCCAGTAAGCTGTAGTAAGCTATGTTCGTTACGTACGAAAATGATCGGCAATATGTAGATTTAGGTGAAATCGTACTGTGCAGGAAAGAGGTAGACTATTATGGGATGTACTGGACGATTCTAATTGACACTCTAAATACCGTTTTAGCCGAGGCTGGCACGTGGAAACGAGCGTGTCGTTAAATTCGTTTCGAGCCGGCACGTTGGAGTGCCGTTTCGGTATGTAGACGGAGCAGCGACGTGGGCGTGTTCGTTTGGATAACGTGTTACGCGGTAAACGACTCTTACCCACGTTACACAGTACGTCTAATATATATGAATTGGCCTATTCTGGCCGTCTACCTCGCGTACCGCGTATTACGTCACGCGTGTTTGCGGCTCGAAGCAGTTTTAATTGATTCCCTTAACATCGTTTTACTTGATCCGAACGGTGAAGACTACCCTTACTCGAACGGACGAATTTATCATTTGCAAGCTCAGTGTTGCATAGTGCCGTATAGCGCTGCATACCGCTGTATAGTACCGACTACCTTCAGTACCATTTCGGTGAGAAACGAACCATTAAGCTTTACGTACGCGCGCCGAATCGCATAGTTTACCACCCGACGCTCGGCGCACACACGCGTGACACTCTCGCACACGTGCGCAACGACGCCCGTGGAATATTTGCGACTGCGTTACGCCGACGTTCGACGTTACGCTACCGGATAAAGTTCTTTCACCCCGCGGCCCGACAGCCCGTCGTTCTCGCCACTAAAACGATTCCGGCCGCGGCTGTCGTAAGAGTTTTCACTGGCTGCCTTTGCGCCAGTGACCGTTTATCGATCGATCGATACGCGCGCGCGCCCCGAGTTATGGCCGGGGCAGTAATTTTGCGAGCGCTCGAGATATCCCGCGAGCGCCGCGGGACCCCGTCATAGCTGCACGCTGATTCGCCGGTTTCTCGGCAGCTAAACTAACGTTATCGTCCCTCCGATCGCGCCGCGGAAGAGGGAAGGAAAGGAAAAGTGAAACTGCCCTCGCGATGGGTGGTCGCCAGATCGAAATTTCGATCGATAGTCATTAAGGAAATACTTCGAGTTGAGTTCGATTTTGTCGCGGTGAGTTTCCGTATGATTGTTGTGGCTTGATTCGGGTAGAATTTGTTTTAGAGTGATTTGGAAAGTGGAGTAGGGTGATAATATTGGGTGATTGAGATGTATAATATTAGCTTTTTGGCGAATTCGGTCAGTGTTATAGTTGTA
Source organism: Anoplius nigerrimus (assembly GCA_914767735.1). Lineage (NCBI taxonomy): Eukaryota > Metazoa > Arthropoda > Insecta > Hymenoptera > Pompilidae > Anoplius > Anoplius nigerrimus. The sequence continues at coordinate 3,363,818 of OU612086.1, forward strand.
ATTACTACAATTCAATGATTTTATCACTGAGAACGAATTACTTATAATCATTGAAGTTATTAATGATATAATTTTACATATCATAATTTCAAAGGTAGAGAAAAGAATTGAATAATAATTTAAAAAGAATATCAATGTTTATAAGACGTTTCGACAGCCTTACTTTACATTGAAAAGATTCTAATTTTCTGTTTTTAATTAGGACTCGCATAACAAATCCCGCTGAATTAACGTTTCCGATATTGATTCTGAACTCGCATCCGACAAATTCTCCCGAACCGGATCGAATCAAAATTCTAACGTCTCCATCCCACTTTCTCAACATTCCCCCTCCGACCTCGCATGGAACTAACCTTAGGAGGTGAAAATCGTGCGTTTCGCGTCATTACGGAGAAAATATCGGGCTGCCCACGTGTCGCGAGCGTCGCCGGAGCTCACGGGCTGGCGAAGCGAGAGGGGAGGGGTAGAATTTTATTGCATTCTGATGCAGGCCTACTTGCATCGAAGACAATGGTCGCGCTGAGATATGCAACGGGCCCTGGAACAGATACGCTCGTTCGTGCAACGTGCTCGGCTGCCGGGTAACGCGTGGGACTTCGGCCTTTTCTCCGGGCTTGCGACAGCTACCCACCGGAGTGCGAGGCCATTTTTCCCCAACAGGTTGCCCCCTCGATTATGTCTACTGTCGCGGAGAAAGTCCGGGGGAAAAACGGACGGCGCGAGCGCGGCCAGATTTTCCTATTCTCGCTCATTTTCGACGCTCAATTGGACCGCTTATTTTGAAAGTGATGTAAGTCCACGTTTAAAAAAAAATTAGATATAAAATGTATGATTACCGTGGCGTAAATAGTTTATGTGACATTTAATATTTTTTTATATTAATTTTTAATTTTAAAAGCCCTTGTTGTGGTTGAACATTTCCGATATATTTATTAAAACTTACTCAAACGTGTTTAACACCTTACGGTGCCCTCATCGGGAGTCTACAAAAATATATTTTATCGTTTCATTGGTGCATATTACAGAAGTACTGAGTATGTATACTTTCTTTTCAAATGGAGTTACACCACTTTCAAAATAAACGGTCCAATTAATTGAGACATCGGACAGCGGAGGCGGAGACTGACATATTTTTGAACTGATTAGGTTGATGATAAGAAAATTTCGCTGTGAGCATGTTGAGACAGCGGAAGATTGTGTGGGTGTTCGACATTTGCCAATGGGAAAGAAGTACGGAAGTAACGAGGTGAATAGGACTGAATATTGATATAGTCGAGCTTTTTTTGACCCTAGCGGAAAATAGTAACATTCTAGGTTGCCACATAAGACAATCGCGGATGCACTTTGTGCACGTAACGCGTTGTTTCGATTTTTCAGATGGGAAAGAAGTTGTATAATGAACAGTGCGGTGGATATATTTGCTATTCTCGTTTTATTGCGCCGACGCGTTGCCACATAATGGAATTGAAAGTACACACTTTACATCATTAGTACGTCCATGCTATCCCTCCGCGTCTGCGGATCGTAAAGTAATTCTCATATTTTCTGGATCTGTCATTAACCCCATGCAGGTTACACCAGCCGATCGTTACGAAAGTATAGTCTCCTTTCCTCATCGTCGTATGTTCCCACATCGGGTAACCTGAGCTTCGCACTTCTATCGCACGCTTCCCAATACTTGCACTGTTCTCCAGTTTAAGTTATGTCAAAGTTATGACGCGAAGGTGTACAGTGCGAGCGGAGACACTTTTCTTATAACAGACGTAAAGTATATTTGAGCATTTCTTTTCTTATAACAGACGTCAAGTATAATTGAGCATTACATGCGGTTTACAATACTTTTCTTTATTTGTTTATTTAAAGCCGCATCAACGACATTGTATGTTATTTATGTGTTTAGTTCGCCGATGGTAGGATCGTTTAAATAAGAATATTCGTACGCTTCGGCCTCTTTATTTTTTTGGGTCCTCCTCAGCAGTTACATGTTAATGTTAATATGAAAATAATCTTTTGTGGAATTTGAACAGTTTTATTATATAAATTTAATTGTATTGTTGCTGCTTACAAGAAAGAATATCCTATCATTTTATTATCACGGTATCTGACTAGTAGAATGAAATAAGGAACATATTGAGACTGAAACTGAAAAGATTTTTTGTATATTTTATTATTTATTACATTCCTACAATATTAGGACTGAGAGTCGTACGTACATTAATAATCCACCGGAATGTCCCGGATCTGCCTAAGGACCTTACATGTCCAAAACGTAGGCGTCGACCAACAGGATTGCCAATCTTGTGATAGGATCTCATAGCTAGCTGTTACAGATACATGGGACACTATTACACATACATGCAAATATCTTACCTAATCCTTGATTCTTTCGTTTTCCGAAGTTCTGCCGAATCCGTCACCTATCCCTCGCCTGTCACGCCGCCCAATCATCATCGCGAAAGTGAGCCACAGTCCCGTAATACCTGGAACAACACTGTTACATACCTCTCGTACGCCGCTAACCCACTAGCACGGATTCTGGCGAGAATTTTGCAACCCGAACGCTGAGCGGGCAGAAAAGTCGAGCTCATCATTCGTCGTCCGCGTCGCAAAAGATGCGCAAACGAAAATTGTAATCGGGAATTAGGCTGGCGCGCATGTAGGTTGGCAGCCTGTCGATTTCGACAGGAGAAATTACGATGGCGGCGGCGAACGGAAAGTTGTGAGATCGGAGCGTCGTGACGACTTTCTGCGCTCTCGGGAGGCGACGTTTGTCTCCGGGATCCTTGAAATTTCGACGAACGGTCGCCGAAGGTGGAATGATTTAGGGGATAACGAAGGAGCGGCCACCGTTCGTCGAAATTTACGGCCGCCGATGGCACGAAGAGTGGAAGAAAACCGCAGCCATAAAGTTTGGCCGCAACCCCGCCAGCTTCTCTACTCTCGGCCTGTCATAAATCCTCTACCTGACGAGAATTCAACTGTTGCTACGGGATTTCTGATGGGTCACTCTTTTTTTTCTCCCCTCTTCGTTTGTCTGCCCCTTCGCTCAAATTAAATCGAAGCTCATGTTTGGATGGTAGACATTGGTGAATACGGCTTATAGTTTTATGCGTCGCATTTTGTGTTCGACCGGGAGAATTTGCACATGCATAACCAGAGAAATATAAATTATTGTCATGTGAACTATTAATCTTTCGAGTCTTGTGTATATTTTCTAAGTGTATACGGTGTCTATTTTAAAGAGAAAAATAATGGTACTGATTCTTGTAGATAGTGACACCTATAACGATGGAAATACTATGCCACACAATCGAATCTTTAATTCTCAAACAAGAAGTCTTATTGTATGAAAACAGTAATGACATCGCTATATACAATCGCCCACTGTACTCAAAACAGGTACAAAACAACCCTCACGCCCACAGTCCAATCAAATTCAGTGGGAAATTTCTAAAAAGACAAGTTTGAGAGCTCCAAAAAAATTCTGAGTAAGGATTAATTCAAGCGGTATCCTTGGACAGGTTGTAAATTTTTTGAACGGTGGAAGAGGTGAAAAGTGAATTTCTGGCATAGAACGATAATGGCGATGGTCGAAGGACGTGAATGTCTCGCCTTCCGAGGTTCTCGTCTTCTTCTCCGGAAGAGCTGCGGGGGTGCGTGGAATCCTCCGGTTGACCAACAGGTGCCCGCAGGTAAGGGCTGTCAGGGTCGATTACACGCTCGCCGCAGCCGACGATAAATTTTCCCTTCGCTCCACGGGACCACAAAAGCCGCGAGGCCCGGACCAGTTTTCGACATCGGAGAAAGTTGCCTTTGACGAAAAAGTTCCAGAGCCCCCGAAAGACGTAACCCGGACGGGGTCCGACTTCCATGAACCTGAAGCAGAACCAACCGGCGTGCATTTCTCAATTTCACACCCCTGACCGACCAATTTATCCAAAAACTCCGAAGTTCGAAATACTGATCAAATCGGGCGGCTCTCAATCACAAAAATGTTCTACAAACGGAACGAAAATAAGACAAGTCTTCTACCGCTTACGTAAGAGTCATGTAACTGCTCCGCAGCCTAAGCGTCAGAATTTCGACACAAACTAAACTCCGAAGAGTCGATACCTCGAATTACGATTAAGAAACTATCGTACGGCACCGGCTACAGGCGCTCACGAAATCCGGCCGTCAGCCGTCGTCCAACGCTGACCTATCCCCACCCAGAGGAGCCATCTCAAAATCTCGAGCCACGCTGCCTAACGGCACCAGGTGTACTCCGGCCGTAAAAAAAAAACCAGAGTCCGTCAATCGAATCTAGCCCCTGCTTAGAAATTCCTATCCGGTCCCCCCCCACGTGACCATATTCGAGACTCTCGGTTGGGGTAGGTTAGGTCGCGTTTGGAACGCGCTTAGATCGTGCCAGAGCCCCCTCCATCTCCCTCCCCCCTCCGACTCCTTCCCCCCCTTAGGTGGCCGCGCACGGTGGTACTACCACTCACCTGTGATCCAACTTGTATTTTCCGTAGACGTAACCCCACGTGCTCGCTCAAGCTCGTTTATTCACCGACGCCTCTCGTCCGATGCCTGGCCTGCCTTGTTGGCTGCCTGCTTGCCTGCCTTGCCTGCCTTGCCTGGCTTGCCTGGCCCGGCCTGGCCTGACTCGCGGAGAACGGCGCGCGTGTCCGTGCACGTCCGTCTCTCTGCGTGTGTAACACGCACGTGACACGTCGGGCCGAGGGTTAAACGGCTTTCACTCTCGGAGTGTTGGTGAGTCAACGACAGCCTGGCAGGGGAACGCACTATATTCCGTCATTGTGCATCACGTTGTCGCAGTGCCGTCTGTCGGCGGACGCTCATTCACGCTTTTTTCGGGGGAGACGCGCGGGCTTTCGAATTTGCCGCGCAAAGCGGTCCTGGTATGGAGCGGGAGAAGGTTGAGAGGGGGGAGAGGGTGGGTTCGGGGGTGGTTCGGTAGGGTGCGGACTGAGTTGGGGGTGCCGTTCGCTTGGGGGACAAGAGGATTTTTGGGATTTTTAGTGGCGGTATTTTAGTCGATGTATGGACTGTTTATTTTTGAATGTGGTGTGTCTATTTTTTGTAAGTATGAAATTATAAGAAAATTGAAAAGTTTACGCTAAATTGATCACAAATTTTGTGATATCTAATTTTGAAGTAAAATTGAGTTACTTTCAAAATAGTTCGTCCATATATCGAAGCAGTTCGACGAAAGCCTGACTTTAAATATTAAAATTAATCTGTAACGTATGGAACCTGACTGACGTTTGTTCATTCATGTATACGAGTACCTAGGATAGCTTTGTATTTTATTATGACTAGCCATATCAAGGTCCGACATTACCAACATCCTAAATACCAACTCGCGATTTCCCAACTGTTCCTGATCGCGGAGACATTGAACGCAACTTTTTCTCGAATCCGGCCCGAATTTTGGCACTTGCGGCCCGACTCGCGTCCGTGAAATCCGACGAACTTGAGGATTTCTGAATCCGCCGCTGCACGCGCGCGCGCGAGCTCTCTCTCTCTCTCGCACAATGAAAAGTGTCTGGTTGCGGCGATTTGTGCCGCTGTCGACGAAAATCCTTGATCCTAATGACGGGTCAAGCGTGCCAATTGGCCGGTAGGAACGGCTCGGGTTCGTTCGCGAGGATACGATCGAGGCCTTAATCATTCGATAACGACCGAAACTCGCTTATCAGCTGGCCGATCCGACGCTCGGCCCCTCGTTTTTCAGCCGGCCGAAAGAGAAAACTCGCTTGCGAAATTGCGAATCGTGGGCGAGGTCGATGACTGTTCGGCAAGCTTGAGCAAACGGAACGGCCCGACCGTCGGAACGGAAACGGGAACAGTTGGATCGTTGGTCCGCTGTCAAAAATCTTCATCGAGTCACTGACAGAAAATCAACAGAATGTTTAACACGTTCCGCATGCGACTCACGCTGAACTTTCCGCCCAGGCCGCTTGCTGGTCCTTAAAAATTAAATTTATTGTTTCCTGTCTAATACATATTAAAATTGATACCCTTTTCTTGCTAATTATGGTCTTCTACTATTGAAAAATTGTAAAACGTCGGTCAAAAACGAGTTTATTTAATTGTAAGAGTGTGGGTCATATAGCCAACGCTGCCTGAACGGAAAGTCTAAAAATCGGTCCGGCGCGGAACGCGTTAATCAATTCCCTGACGCAGACTTACATTAACTAAAACCAAAGTCTCATGAATGGAGTACCTTCATCACCATCCACCATGAATCGACCTACCACGTGCAACTCTGCTTCGGAACCGTAATCAACCCCCGTTCAAACTCAACCTGTCCACCTTCGAACCTTCGAACCTTCGAACCTTCGAATCAAAGTAACCACAAATCTGATCCGAAAACTTCCCGCCAATGCGACTATCTCGCTCGTTCCGACGCCCAACGCGTCAACCCTCGGACATAAAGCCGAGGACCAGGGCCGCCTCGTCGCGAAGCACGCCGCTGCAAGCGGAGAAACAGTTGGCGCATGCGCGCGGATCCCGCGGCACGGCACGCCGCGGCGAATTCACTCGCGCACCGCATCGCACGCCACACACAACACACCGACTACTAACAACGACGAGCCAAGCTCCGATTTGCAGGTACGCCGCGAGCCACGCGGTCGCGTGAAAGCAACAGCTCGCCATCGTACCTCGAGCTCCCGCGTCGCGTGTCCGCGTGTTCCGATCACCGATTCTCATCAGCGTGGACCCCATCCACCATCATCCGTGTCATCGTGAGGGTTAGAGACGACAGCAACAAAAAAACAAACAGTGGCGTCGGTGTGACAGCCGAAGGAGTCCGGCATCGGACTCGAAGTGTCTTCTTTGGTGTCAATCGAGATCCAATAAGCAAAGGACAGGATTGTGGCATGATAGGATCGTACGGCAGCCGTGAGTTGTTTACACTGGCAGCGCTGGGGGTCGATGACAAGCGGCGAGGACTGTTCTCAGCGTGACGTTTGACGCATCGAGCCGCGTAGGGTGTCCGAAATCCGAAGGGGCCACGGGGGGGGGTGGGTGTCTGGGGGTGAAGAGGGCGTGCGGAAGTGACGGGACAGGCCCGGCGGGTGGCAGGAGGCGATGACCGTGCAGAAGTTTAAGCCTCGCGGCAGCGCGGCCGAGGAGCAACAGCCTTCCGGCGACATCCTGTCCCTGGCCGCGGAGGGCCTCGAAGCCGATCAGAAGGACCAGGCGGGACAGCAGCAGGCCCAGCAGCAGGCCTCGGCCGGCTGCTACAGGCAGGACAGTGAGAACTTGCTCGGTCGAGTCTTGGCTGGTAAGCTTCAACTACCCTTAACTCTCCATATCATCATCATCATCATCATCATCATCATCGCCACCGTCATCATTGCGATCGTCGTCATCGTCGTCGCCGTTGTTGTCATCGTTGTCAACAGTTGTCAGCGTCGTCCACGTCGTTCCAAAAGTTGCGAAAGTAAAGGAAAGATGATCTTTGACGGGTCGCGAAGTGGAGCGGGGCCATCGTTGGCCAGCGTCCGCTCGGCCATCGGGAATTCGAAAGAAAGGGAGAGTTCCACGTTCCGCAGGGGTATCTTCGAGTATCGTTCAGGATAGCCGTACGTCGTGTCCGCAACGGGCTAACGGGCCAGCAGGGCTGGGGAGGGGGAAGGGGGGGGGGGGGGCGAAAACATTCCTAACCTATGTACGGTCCCGCGATTCAGGTAGGAAGGAATAGAGAAAGAGGCGGTTTCACTTTCCAGCGTGGCTGGAATGTAGGTCGCGGGGCCCGGGACGAGGCTAGTTCGTTGCCCTCGGTCGACGGCGGCGGCCTTCCACTCGGCGCTCCGGCAATTTTTCTCCCCCCCACCCTCCTCCTCCACCTCCTCTCTGAACCGAGCGGCCGACCGTAGACCCCTCCCCGCCGGCCACCACTCCCCTCCGCGCCGCGCGCGTCTTTTCGCTCGCGAGGCTCCTAGCCTAGATAGCGAGCCTCCCGAGGGGCTCCCACCCTCGTGTCCTTAGGAGCGAGACGGAGAAAAATGGACTGACGGAGAGGGAAGAGATTCCGATGTTTCCACATCGAGTCCTCTCGCTCGGCCTCCTGTACAGGCCGTTTCAGCGGACCGTTTCAGCGGGCCGTCCAGGATTTCGGACGTTCCTCGCACAATGAACCACTCCTCAATCTTCTCTCGATTCTCATACAGAATTTACTTAACTACCCGGAAAGAAAGAGTAGCCAAGGAGCACCGCTTCAAAATTCCAGGAATCGTTTCGATTTTCATATTTCCGCTAATTGTAAGCGCCGAAAGTCGTCCTTCCCTGAAGCGAGCTATACCCCGATCGCGTACGACTCCTCGCGTGTGCGCGCCTTTCGCGTACGCCCGGCGTGTCCGTAGTCGAGCGCACGCACGCACGCACACACGTCTGGAGCCCAGAGGCCCCCCCACTATCCGGGGGTATACACGTCGTGGCCTGCGTTCTCACTCCCTCGCAGTAGTCCGCGCGGCAAGGAAAGTAGGTCGACGGGGCCTTGGCGCGAGGCTAGTTCGTTCACCCTGCCTGGCCCGTAACTGGGGCAAGATGAAATTAACCGAGCCGCGCGCCTCTCGCCCTCCCCCCTCCCTGCCACTCTCGCGCGCCCCTCTCGCCGCCCCGCCGCGTCCCTCGCCGAGAAGCGGAGCCGCGGGTGAACTCCGCGACTCGTGTGGCCAATCGCTGACGGGCCGGTTCAACAAACTCGAACTGGGTCTCCCTCCCGTTCCCGCGAACTCTCCACCAACCTCGCGCCTCTCCTCCCCCTCTCTCCTACCCTTCCACCCGACCGGAGCCAGTCCCCCCACCGAGGCGGCCACCATCGAAGGTCACCAACACCAGCGCGCCTGCCCCCCTCCCCTCGCCCTCCTGCCCGGAGATGTGTTCTTTCTCTCGATTCTCGCCTCGTACCGCGTGCGGCTTTTTCTTTGCGCCTCCGATACTTTCGACCGGTGCGCGCGCGCGCGCGCGCAAGTACGTGCGTCGGGCATGAAAGGTGGCGTAACTTCGGAAATTCGGGCTGGTCGTACGGTTCGGGGTATCGAAGAGTTTCGGAATTTTCGTACTAGTTGTTCGTAGTTACTTGGGACGGTTAGGTGAGACGGACTTTCGGTGAATGGTGAGATTTCGTTGAGGGACGTCGAACGCGAGTTCCGCGCCAGTTCCGCGTGACGTATCGCGCGGCCGGAGGCTCGCGCCGCGGAGAGAATTCTCATCGGCCGGTTACGTAACTGATAGCAGAATTACGTACGGTCCTCCGCGGTCGATCCTATCTTCGCCGTCTTTCTCCCCCTCCGTCCCACCTCGTCGGCTTAATTCCGGTTCCTACCTCCCTTCCCCTCGCCTTCCTCCTCCTCCTCCTCTTCCCTCCTCTCCTCCCTTCTCCGTCGAGGCTTTCCGTCTCATCCTCGGGAGAAAGTGCGCTAGCCAAGTCACTGGACCGTGGATCACTCTCGCTCGGCGTCGAATGCTTTCACCGTTTCGACCGCGGGATCCTCTTTTTTCCCCTCCTCCCTCTCCCTCTCTCTCTCTCTCTCTCTCCCCCCCGCGATGCATCCGTCATCCGGATCACTGACCTGCCGCACGGTGCGTAACTACGGGGTGGGTCGCCTCTCCGCCTGCCGGACAGCCGGACTTCGTCCGTTTCCACTCGGTCCGTCCTTTCAAACTTCAGTTCTCCGTTTCTGACTCTCTCATCCAATCAGGACTCGAAAATCCGATTCCACAGCCTACCGGTCACTCGACATTATGCGAATCGTAGCTGGCAACCCGTAAAGCGGGTACCATTCGTCCCAGTTAGAATTACGCGAAACGGCCCGCCAATTCTTCATCCTCAAGCTCATCCCGTGCCGTTACGTAAACGATCTTTCCAGAACCTTAGAAGGTGAACGTACCCTCGATCATTTCCTCGACACTCAAAATTCTCCGACCTCCTCCTCGAGATCCGCGGAGAAAGCTCGTGTCGAAATACTACCGGGAGGACGGATGAAGCGAAGGAGGATGACGATGAGCAGGGTGGACGGGGAGGACGAGGACAAGGAGGGGGGGGGGGGGGGGTTGGATGTCGTACTCCGTCGATCGGTCGGGCATTTTCTAATTGCGCCGTTCTACGTACAACCACGACGACTGGCTAACCTCAAAAGCGAGGCGCGCGGGCATTGGCCTGGCCTCCTCCCGGTCCCCAGTGACCTCGATTGATGCGCTGTGTCCTCTCCCAGTCCACCCTCCTGCCCTCCTCCTCCTCCTCCTCCTCCTCATCCTCCTCCCCGCCCGCCCGCTTTTCCCTCCACCACCTGAGCGGAGCGTTGACTCGGCATCGCCCAATCAGAGGCCGGTTCGTCGACTCTCCGGGCTTGCTCTCGGGGTCGTTCTAATCTCGCAACGTCCCTACGCCACAAGCCAAACCGACGAGAAGCCCGATAAGAGTACGATCTCCCTCCTCCTCCACCTCCACCTCCGCCACCTCCCCTCGCCCCCCTCCCGACGCCCCCGCATCCATCGTCTCGGTCGCTCACTCTCGCTTGTTCCGTCCCGGTCTGGCCACGTTCACCTCCCCCCCTCCTCCACCACCTCCTCCTCCTCCTCCTCCTCCACCGTCACTCTCCTCCTGCCCCACTCCGGATCCCTCCCCGCTCGCTACCCGACTCGTTCTCATCTCGCGCCTTCGCGCAAACACGCACACACACACACACACACACACATGCTAGCCTGCCAACGCCAAGGTGAACAACCTCAAACCGTGTCGGGGCTCTTATCGTTCGCGCGCTTGGACCCTTATCGAGCAGGCGCACGTTCGCTTCTTTCGCTCGGCCCGCCGAACGAGTGGCAAAAATCTGATTTTTTTCGTCGACTCTCCCTGCCCCCCTCCTCTCTTCAGCCTCGGGTACTTTCCCCTCTCCGCGCTCACGGCTGCGATGCTTTGAGGTTCGACGTGCGTAGAAACGCGTGCGTCAGTATGTCCCGCATTTCACGTGAGGGGGTGGGGGGTGGGGGGGGGGGGTGGTGTGGTTTTGATCGTAATGACGTTGGGAGCGTTAAGAGAGGGTCTCCGTTAATCCCGGGACTTTTCGAGGATCGCTCGACGCGGAGTCTGCTCTCTTATCGGGTCCGTTAGGCGGTAATAGACGTCGGGATCGGTTACGTAACGAGATCCGACGGCCGCGGCGGCGCTAATTGCCGGCTTAGGCTTGTTTTTCGGCATCGAGTTCGGCTCCTTCGATCGCGCTGAACCGAACCGAACCGAACTGAGTCACGGCTCGAGCGGGAAGAAAGTAAGAGTGGTCCGGGCGGGAAAGGAGCGGGTCGGATGCCGATGAAAGGGAAGTCTCACGAATCCTGCCTTCTCGAATGTTCCGTCGGCTTTCTTCTTTCTTCTTTTTGCTTCCTTTCTCTTCTGTTCGTCTTCTGCTCTCTCGGACGGGATCAATTCGTTCGCCTCAATTTGTCGAATTAGCCCGCTCGGGCCCCGTCCGTCCGCCACTTTATCCACATCCTTTTAGCCTCTTTTATTTTATCAGCGAGACCTCCTTTAGGCTCAGCTCGCACGTGCCTGCCTTCGTCCCCCCCCCCCCCCCCCCCCCGACTCAATGGACTGTTTCTTGACTCCCTTCGTCGGCTGACCGACGATATTGATCTGGCCGCAGGTGGATTCGGACGATTGAATGTCAGGGGGTGCCCTCTTAATCCGGCGAGGGGAGGAATGTCGACTCGCGCTCGATCCCTCCTTCCTCCAGACTCAGATTAATGCTTTACTCCTATATTCGAAAGTTGGGCGAACGTCCGCGATATCCCGCTTTAAATTCGACTGTAATTCGAACTTGGCTGCAAAACAGAGGCATAACTCCGGATAGTTGCGAGGCGACAATTTTCACCCGGAAGCCTCGAAAATTTCGGCGCCAACCGCCCATTCACCCCCTTCGCAGCCCACCTCCACCTTGAGGCTCGTCTTGAATCCCGGGTAGAGTGGCTCGTCAGAATCCGGCGTTCGGGGGGGCGTGGAGGGGGTGAGCTCGCGAAGCGTAGCTATTTCACGGTAATTCAAACGAGCCCGAACGATTACTCGCGGCCCGCCAACCCTCGGAACTTGAGCTACGAGGGGGTTGGGAGGGCCGGAGGGGGGAGGTGACGGCCGAAGGGTGAGAGCAGGCAGATCGCGGGCAAAGAGGGTGAAAGGGGTCGGAGAGGGAGGGGGTTGGTCGGGGGTTGGAAGGGGTTGGTGGCCGCGAGGGGGGTGTCGAGGGGCAGCAGCCTCGAGGGCAACGACCCCTGACCCACCAACCCCGGTACACCCTCCCCCAGCCGCCCCCCGCAGTCAGCCGCTAAGTATAGCATTTCCACCAACCTGTCGCCCCTACACCCTTCCGCGGCGCGTCTGTGTTGGATTTCGTATTTAACGTCGATGCCTCGATGCCTGTATTTTTATACCGATCGCGAGTCGATCGAGTATTTATAACGCGGTCGATGTGTGCGGAATTTTGTCGGAGGTGTAAAGGTTTCCTAGTACCGTTATACTGCCTTTTCTGGATGGTTCGAGACTTGACGGGCGATCAGAGGGGTTGCATTTTGAATTTCATTGGTTCGCTGTACGATTCTCCGAATGTTCTTTTTTAGATTCCATGCTCGGCAATTGTCATGTAATTACTTATCACATCAAATCACTCTAACACTTAAAAATTAAAATCCCGCGCTCTCCTTTGCAATTAATTAAAATCTATTGCATATATTTTAATAAAAACCTCACATTTTCTTCTACCAACGTACTCGCCTACTTAATTAAATAAACATTTTCGATCTCTCCTTTATAAGTATAACACCCTAACCGTTCAACGTATACTCAACAATCGACGACCGACTCCGTCTCCAGAATATCCTTCGAGAAAAATCTTGCCTCCCACTTCCGGCGACCAGATTCCGCGGAAACGTTAAACACCCCATGCTCCTCGGCTCCTTTTCCCCCCACCCCCTCTCCCCCTCGCGACAACTCTGCCCGTTTTATCGCCCCGGATTATAATCGGCATGCCTTCGAATGCGATCCACGGTCGCTGGAGCCACTAACGAGCCTGGAAGCCTGGAGTCGCAAGGATTTTGCCCGGGCTTCCGCGATATTGTTTGCCGTTCGCAATGGGCGACGAGTGGCGGGCGACCGTTTTGCAAGAGATGACGGGGGGGGCGGGGGGGGGGGCTCGCTTTGCCGCGAATATTTTCCGCCCTTTTAACGCGGACACTCGGAGGTCTCGCAATGGCGCGGGAGCCTCATTCGTTCTCTTAATCTGATACGCAAGCCCGCCTCAGAGATAAACTGACGCCGCTTAGGCACGGATCAGAGAGTCTGACGATTTCTGAGCTTTGGCGGCACTGAGATTTGCACGAAGTAAGAATGTGGTGGTGCAGCTTCTTTGGAATTGTGAACTTTAGATATATGTAATTAAACGTTTCATTCTCGAATGTTATATCCTTATATTTATTCCTTATTTATTCTGTTATTTTTATGTACTATATATGTACATGAAGATGTGTATATACTTATATGGTATATAAGAATATATATGTGGTATGCATTTGGTTATTCCAAATCTTAATTCTTTGTCGTTGGTGTCTGATAAGGGTTTTTCAGTTTCGTACCGCAGTAACAGTCATCTATTTCGATAGTTCTTCGAGCGTTATGAAAAATAGACACGATTCGTAATTGATCATTTTATTTATCGATGCCACAGCTTGATTCTACCGGACATGAGTACCTACATTCTTTATAGCCTCCGTCCGTCGAGATTAAATTCGACTTTTGCATAGTAGAGCAGCCCCACTCCCAATTCCGTATCTTCCTTCCCTCCAACCCCCTCATTGTCCCCTCAACAATCGGCCGCGGGACGCGTCATAATCCAATCGTTCGCACCCCACTCATTTTCAGCCGAGGCGAAGCCCAAATTCCCCCGAAGCTTCCTCCGAAGTTTTCCGGGCGGGCAATAGCCGGCAAATGCGCTGCTTCCGGGGAGAGAAAGAAGGGGAGAACGTTGATAGAGAGAAAGCGGGGGGTGGGAGAGAAGTAGAGAACGCGCGTCACAATCTCATAGCGGAGGGTGGAACGGCCTCAATAACGTAAATTATCCCGCCAAACGTGAGCGGTATATATCCGTGTCGAGTGGTCCCGCGAAAATAGCAGAAGCATGGACCGTCCGTGAGGTGGGGTGAGAGGGGTGGTGGAGGGTGGCCGAGGGAGAGGAGAGAACGGAAAGAGGCGGTAATACGGTGGGGTGAAACAGAGGGGTGGAAAGAGAGATCCGCTGGCCTAGTTAGGGTGAGTGCCACCCTCGCCGGTCAACGACCTCGCGACCTCGGCGCTTGCAATCCGAGAGGCCAACCCCCGCCACCTTCAGCCATCCCCCCCCCCCCCCCACCCCTCAGTCACCCCCGCGCCTCACCACCGCCGAGCGCAACGTTCCTCTTCCAGCCTCCCTTCGACCCCCGCGGACCCGTTTTCCTCCGTCGGCCATCCCTTCTCTTTCAACCCCCCCCCCCCCCCCCCACCCCCCATTCCTCGTCCTCCTCGTCCTCGTCCTCCACCTCCTGGCCACCCTCATCGACACCAACACCCACGCACCGCCATCAACTTCGCCGACCCGAACTGCCAGCTCATGTCCAACCGTCACTTTACGCGCGCATTTTCCGCGCCCCGATTAGACCGAGTGCTCCCTTTCTCGGGGGTGGCTGATTTTCTTTCCCTGCCTCGATATGACGAATTCTCATTTCCGACCCTCGTTCCTTGGGGGGGCACGAGGTCGTGTATCGTCGGAATTTTGCGGACGCGTTCGACTGGAGGGTTGATATTCACCTGGGCGGGGCGATACATATGATTTTCGGCATTTTTTGACAGGGGTTGATTCGGGGTGAGATTTGATAAGAGTAAGCGAAGAGTGGGGAAGCAGTATGTGATATAAGTCAATTTTCGCTTCTTTTTAGACAAATGTTTACTGTCGACAAAAATGAGTATTAGGTATTTACGTGTTTTTTTTTTGCTGTTCTTTCTTTGAGGATTGAGAGGCGCGAGTTCAATTCATTGCACATTCCATTCATCGCCATTCTTAACAGAATCTCAGTGAACTCACTGCCCGACGAGTTTGAACGTGGAACAGTTAGCCGCGTCTTCGGGCAGCTAAAAAGTTCCGTCGGCGTAAATCAATTTTTAACCCTCCGACTCCTGCTTTTTCCCTCGAACGTCTTCCGGGAACCAGTCAAAACCATGTTTTTTTTTTTTCATTCCCGCCCCTGCCGCGCGACCGGCAGCGAAATCCGTGGATTTACGACGAGAATATAGCACGGACGCTTTACGGCGAAAGCCTTTAACGGTAAAAAAAAAATAAAGAAATAGGAGAGACGCCCGGCTGAAGGTGCAATTTGCCGTGAGGCCTAACTGTAACTCGAAAAAAGGCGGCCTAAAAGGGTTTCCACCCGCGCGGCAGTCCGCGCATGCGCGTGGACGGCGGCAGTGCCGGGGTCCGGTTCCGTTAGCGGATTCGGGCAACAAAAAAAAGATGACTGTCGCACGTAGGTCGGAAAGTCACTTTTCTCCCATCGACGCACCCCCCCCCCCCCCCCCCCCCCCTATAATCCTTTCGATGGCGGTCTACGGGGCCCCATCGTAAAGGCCTAAAGACCCAAAGGATTAACGTCCGACTTCTCGCGCGATATTTTTCCCAGTAAAACGCTTCGACAGGCCCTGGGATGGAAGGATTAGCGAAAGGGTGCGCGTTTTTAAGGGAAAAAGTAGTAAAACGGGCCCTCGTTTCCACCCCCCCACTCGCATTCTCGACTAATTTGGAAGTCACTGGAACGGCCGATCGTAGTCGCGTGCTTTATGGCAGTCGAAGGAGGAAGAAAGTGAAGTGGATAGGATGCAAGCTGAAAACTAAGAGAGAGAGAGAGAGAGAGAGAGAGAGAGAGAGAGGATCGTGGAAGGGATAAAGAAGAAGGGCTAAAAAAAAGTCGGCCATCCCCAGTGAAATACTGCCGAGGCGAGAGAGTTAATTGCCAGCAGTTTCCGCGTTTTCCTTTTTTTTTCCCCCCATCTCCTCTCTGCCCACCCTCCATCGATCCCGGGACTTTTTACCCTTTCCCCCCCGTGGCCAACCTTCACCTCCCGTCCTCCACATCCGGCCAAGTGATCATTCGCGCGTCCCACCGTCCATCTTCTACCTGAACGATAAGTTCCTCGGCAAAAGTAAAAACTTCCGCGCCATTTCGTTCCGATTGCCATCTGAACGATTGATAATCGTTATCTGGGGAGTCTGTTCTTCGGAGAGGGGGGAGGAGGTAAGGTCTGTTTTCAGGCCGAGGATTAGAAGCGTACGATAAAGTCGGCTGACGCACTTACAAGGGAACATAGGCAACCCGGAAATTCAAAAAAATATGAGCTTTTGCACACATGTAGTGTGAACCATCCCTAACACGAAAATATTTTTTTTATGTGCTGAACCCCACATGGAAGGGAGAAATCACCCCTTGAAAAAATATTAAAATTTTCGTTTTCATGAAATATCTCCGAAACGGTAAGAGATATCGAAAAAAAGTTAAATTAAAAATTAAATCATTCGGTAGCATCTGCAAAACTGTGTAATCAATTTTTAAATTTTTTTATTTGTTTATGAAAAACAACCCCCACCCCCATCCCCGTTTCAAATATTTTCTTTTTTTGTTCCGTAATAAAACACCTCTGAACAACCTCTTTTCACACCTGTAAGCGATTTTTGCGTTAGAATTTTTTTGGGGGGTTGTAAAGGCGAAAAACTGCCGACAGTAACAAGGAGAGGACCAGAAGTGTGGGTCACCGATTTTGATGAAATTTGGCACAGACCTTCTTTAGCCGAAAATATTGGACACGTGTTTTGCCAAAAGTGGCACTTCTCCCCCATTTTTGAAAAAATCGAGGTCAAAAATCAAAATTTTTCGATCGACCTGAAATTTTAGATACACGTTTAGAATTGAAAAATACACAATACGTACTATTTTATTTTGCAAAATATGAATGTTAACAAATGATATAGATGTTAAGTACTCTGTAGTTTACATGGTTTGCATCGAACCGTGCTAGCCGAGTTGGTAAAGCGTCTGACTACAAGTCTCATGGTGGAGAGTTCGAATCTCGGTTTTGCCGTTTTGCGCATATATTTTTTTTTGCCTTTTTTTTATATGTATTTTTGTCGTTTTTTACTCGCATGCATAAAATCATAATTATATTTCATTTATTTAATAATATTATTGTTATATTCACTACTGGGTTAGGTTGGAAGCATGCATAAATTCCACATTAAAGACTACAATGTACGATTATGAAAATAAAAACGTATCACAACTGTCAGGGTGATACTTGTCATAAAAACATGAAAAAGATAAATTTTGCCGACACCATGCACATGTAATAAATGATTGCAATTTGCAAATGCAGAGAGTCCTTGGTACTACATCCGAAAAGCATACTTGCCGGACGTTCAGAAAAACTTTTCGTGTTGGTGTTAATTTTGAAGTAAACCACGTGTATCTGATCATATTAGCGAAAATTGTCGCACATAATTGGTCATACACCAATGAATGAATTTTTATAATATCTTATATCAAGTATGAATATACTGCATTGCTGCAGACATTGCCCATTCTTGGAGCATCCTTGTTGACACAAACGCCCGAAATTCCCGTGCTTCAACAAATTAGTCATACGTCGACTGTTCAATATGGGCATACTTATACCGATTTGTCTCACCAGTAGCAATTTCTTTTTCCCACCGGGAAATTTGGTCCTCCCTTTTAAGGTGGAATCCTCCTTTCTTCTGTAATGTTTTCAAGCCCCATCCGGGGTGAAGCCTTGCAAACGATACCTTTTTAATTTTTTCTGTCAAGAAGGCGTGCTGTATTTTTCCCTTTTTAGCGGGTGGTAATGTTAATGATGAATACGAATCAATGCTCGACGAGGTATTCAATTCGTCGGCAATTTGTTCAGCCAAATCACTCACAGCATCGGCTCCCAGTTGTAACTCGTCAGTTTCAACAAAGCGAAATTCGCTGTCAAGGTCCAGAAAACGACTGTAGATCTCACTGGCAATCAATTGCGCACGAACAGAAATTATCGGGCTGACTGTATCATTAATAATATTTTCTTTGCGAAGAATTTCCGCAAAGTAATACACAGCATCCGTCAATTCCTGCATCGTTGCGAACGCACTATTGATGGCAATTTCAAGATCTTCACTGGCAGCACTGCTAGTAGAAGACTGATCCATTTTTGACACTACGAAATATAATTTCGTCAACACTCCATTTTTTTTCGTCACAAAATTCCTTCTGGGAACTGCACGGGAGAAGAGTTTTACATCGATACTTTCACTAGAAGCAGTAGTCAATGAATGACCGCAACTTGTGCAAGGTACGAGGAATTACTGCATTTCGAGAAGTACCTGTGTCATAAACTCATTCGAATCGATTTATTGTTTATAATATCCCAACGGCTGAGGAGATTACGGGTTTTTCCCTACATTTGTTCTTACCGAACTTGGAATTTACGCATACTTCCAACCTAACCCAGTAGTGAATATAACAATAATATTATTAAATAAATGAAATATAATTATGATTTTATGCATGCGAGTAAAAAACGACAAAAATACATATAAAAAAAAGGCAAAAAAAAATATATGCGCAAAACGGCAAAACCGAGATTCGAACTCTCCACCATGAGACTTGTAGTCAGACGCTTTACCAACTCGGCTAGCACGGTTCGATGCAAACCATGTAAACTACAGAGTACTTAACATCTATATCATTTGTTAACATTCATATTTTGCAAAATAAAATAGTACGTATTGTGTATTTTTCAATTCTAAACGTGTATCTAAAATTTCAGGTCGATCGAAAAATTTTGATTTTTGACCTCGATTTTTTCAAAAATGGGGGAGAAGTGCCACTTTTGGCAAAACACGTGTCCAATATTTTCGGCTAAAGAAGGTCTGTGCCAAATTTCATCAAAATCGGTGACCCACACTTCTGGTCCTCTCCTTGTTACTGTCGGCAGTTTTTCGCCTTTACAACCCCCCAAAAAAATTCTAACGCAAAAATCGCTTACAGGTGTGAAAAGAGGTTGTTCAGAGGTGTTTTATTACGGAACAAAAAAAGAAAATATTTGAAACGGGGATGGGGGTGGGGTTTGTTTTTCATAAACAAATAAAAAAATTTAAAAATTGATTACACAGTTTTGCAGATGCTACCGAATGATTTAATTTTTAATTTAACTTTTTTTCGATATCTCTTACCGTTTCGGAGATATTTCATGAAAACGAAAATTTTAATATTTTTTCAAGGGGTGATTTCTCCCTTCCATGTGGGGTTCAGCACGTAAAAAAAATATTTTCGTGTTAGGGATGGTTCACACTACATGTGTGCAAAAGCTCATATTTTTTTGAATTTCCGGGTTGCCTATGTTCCCTTGTTAGTCGGACTGCCTGCTGTGATCGGCCGATAACGATATCGAGAGGCCAACGAACCTGGCACACTCTTCTGCGAATAGGAGCGGACGTTGGGCGACAGTCGGCTAACGGCCTTGAGACACGACCAGTCGTAATTGAACGTTAACCACTGTCGCTGCCGAGTGCATTCCCGTCATGATTCCGTTCGATCGTTCATTTCGATCCCATAGATAGGTTGCGTAAGTCTCGAATTGTTCCTATTCTCTCTAAAGAGGATTTTGGCCAAAATCGACCAGAATACAATACGATATGACTATTATATGATTCACCCATGATCGAGAAATAAATTCCTTACGTAAGTCTCGAAACGTTTCGATGCAATAGGCGTGTACCTCTTACGAAGGTAGAGCCGATTCCTTCTTCGTTTCGTTTCGTTTCGTTTCGTTTCGTTCGCCGACGTTACGGACGGGTTTAACGCACTCGCCGCGGATGGAAAGTGTGCGAAATGGCGCAGACTTTCACATTCGGCGTGGTCGCCTCCTTCACTTTCTACGGGCGATGCAATCGTGACTCGTGCCGTTCCTCGATTACCTGAGCGCGACGACGCATCTTCCTTGTGAAACGATCGGATGCCATCGGGCGCGCAATGCAGGCTGCTCTCGGATCTGATAGCGAAAGTCGACTGGCGGGTGGATGGCTAGTGTCTGCTTCGATGGCGGTACGGAGATGTTGGCAGAATTTCCCTTAGACGGTTAGGTTGTGTGGACAGTATACCGTTTCAAAACTCATTTGTGAGATTTTTCTATAGATATTGTTAGGCAACGATATGTCATTTTAAAAATGGTTTGTTAGATTCTGGATATATATTTTATGATATAAATACATGTATATTTTCTATATATATTCTATACATATATATTATATCAATTTCTTACTTATATATATATTGATATAAGATCTAAGATGGGATCTATGATAAAAAATGTAAGATATATAGATATATCTATATATAAGAAATGATATCACTTAATTCTGCAAATAACGTAGGTACTATCATATATACACGTTACGAGAGAGTACGGCATTTTAAGAACCGTTCTTAAAGATTTATTTTATCCTTACTAGCAATCTGAAAGTACAAAACTACCTTCCACCCATACCAATTCCAATCGTAACTCTCTTAACATCCTCCTTAATTTCCATTGTCACCGCTAACACCTCAAAAATACGCGCATATCCAAGCAAGCGACCGTACGTCTCGACCCAATCGCTTCCTCTCTTAATCACCGAAATAATTTTCTTCCAACTCCACACACCCGGCCCCGCATACTTGCACACGTCGTCAGCCTCGTTCCACGGATATCCGTTCGACCCAATTAAAGACGTTCACTTTACAAGCGAGCGCTTCTATTTCGGCGATCGGTCGCGGGGCAGTTTTCGTGCTTCGGGAAAACGGCCGGTTTCCGTTTCGAGTCGGGAAAGGTGGGAGCGTCATTCAAGATTCTCGGATCCTCGGCTCGGCGGAGGTCGCCTCCTAAGCTGCCGTAAAGGCGCTAATAAAACGATAGGAGCCAATGACGTATGAGCGGTTAATCACGCTCGGCGATCGTGCGAGCGGCGGAAGGCGGAGAAAAATGCAGGATCACGATCGTATCGGGAATGGCGAGACATGCCGTGGCTGACTCTATGATCGAGACTCGATCCTCGATCCCGCGACTCGCAACTCTTACACTGGGTGAGCGGAAAGTCGCGGCAATCGACCGTTTTCCTCTTTTGAAACGCAATTTTCTTCAGTGTCCATAACTTTTTGTCCCAAACATAAAAGTGTAGGACCTTAATTCTGATAAACTTTCGTCATATTTTATCGACGCCTGAAGAATTAAACTTTCTCCTGTACACTCTAACGTTTTTAAGTAACATTCACGTATCATAATATTGGAAGCGTTAACGGCGAAATTTTCACTCACGTTGACGAACTCAAAGCGAATATTGTATTTAATCATAATTCGACGTTAACACTTTCGTTACTAGATACCCAAAGTCATTACATATACCGAAGTTTTTGGTATCTACACAAAAAAATTTAAAATTTAATAAAATAAAAACCTGCACGTTATACATTAGAAAGCGACATTAGTGAGTCAAAATTCAATAATAATACAATAGGTGCGCGTTATCTACCGAAAAATACGATACTTTTCTTCGCATTCACCTGAGCCTTCGATACTATTCTGACTTGACACCTACCAACATTTCCCTGACAGTCACTTCTCAATCCCAATCGCAGAAAGACACTTTCACGCCGAGTCTGAGGACATAGAGGGACATTTGCTCGAATAAGTGGTAGTAGGAGTCAGATTGATATCGCTGAACGGCTCGCTCGTTGGAATTCGATTAATGGGCAGGCCGTTTGAGGCGGACACCGTGTACGTGGCTGGCGGGGTGCGAGCGATTATCCTCGTTCGATGTCGATGAACCACTTGCCGCGGATTCCGGCTCCGAAGGACACGAGCGCCGATCCGCGACGGACTCTCTGCATACGGCTCGCATGTCGGTCAAGAAATCGTTGCACCCATTGCATATTTTTAACACTCCCCCCAGCCCGCCGCCAAAGCGTTACTCATTCTCGGCGACCGCGCAATTCTACGGGGTTACACCTTTTTTCCACGATTTTTTTCTGCCTCCTTCGTTTCGACGCGAACGATGAATTTTTTTTCGGTTAAGTAAGAATTCCTTTATTCGAAAGAGTGGACTTTCGTAGGTTGTTACACGGGGTTACACCTTTTTTTCCACGATTTTTTTCCGCCTCGTTCGTTTCGATAAGGATGATGAATTTTTTTCGGTTAGGTAAGAATCGCTATATTCGAAAAAGTGAACTTTTATAGGTTGTGCATGGTCTCTACGTAGGAGGGTAAGAGTGCTGAATTGTGGGATTAAATTAGGAATCGGTCGAAGTGACGTTGGATTAATGTAAAACATTTATAGCTCGGCTTTAATTAGGAGCTGATGTCATTCGGAGCATAAGACGTTTCTGTTACATGTTACATTAAGCGCGTCAGTTTCCGAGGTTGAAGGAATCCGTAAAGGCTGCCGTCTGTACCTACGGTTCCCAATCGGGTGAACCTGAAAACTGCTCGACACCGATTTCGTCGGTTCGCGAAAAGTTCAAAGTACGCGACCGCTGAAATTCTCGCGGAACGCTCTCCGGCTACTGACGTCAGCGGAGAGGTGAATCACCTGAGAAGCTCTCGTTCGAGGAAACCCACCCCTCCGCCCATCTCTTTCTCTGTATTCTCGCCCCCCCCCCCCCCCCCGACCCACCCTCCTCCACTCTTTCCCACGACCCGTGTCTCTTTATGCTGGCCGAAGGGTCATCGTCGTTCCCAGCGGTGTCATTCGCCTCCATCTTCGCCCCGATAGCCTCATCCTCCCCGGCTGACGTCTGAGAAATCATCCCCCAACCCCCGTCCACCCCCACCGAAGTCATCCCGAAAGAACTGTCCCACCGAACTCCCTCGCCTGGCACAAAAATATCATTCCGTCGAACGGACCAGGACAGAGTTCGCTTCGTTCTCACCCTCTGGAATTTTGCAAATTCAATCCGATCTAATTGGCGAATTTTACACGCTCGCGATCGTCAACGATCGACCGTCCGGAATTCCGAGCGTTCAATCGCAGTCGCTCGGGACACTTCGGCCACTCGAGCCGATCGGGAATTTTACGAAATTCGATTCGACCCCCTCGACGAATCTAGCACCCTCTCGACCCGCGCATATTCTCCGCGCTCGATTACGCATTTTATTCATCCCCCAATTTATTCTCCGTTATTCTCGGAAATGATTCCGACAGAATTTGACTTGAACATTCCGATCGGCTAAGATTTCCAGGTTTCCGAGCCTGAGCTCGGCGAGATCGCTCGTTTCGGGGATGGCCAGCGTGGCCGTTCGACAGATCGATGCTACGGAAACACATAAACAGGGGGTTGGCGGTGGAGGGGGTTGGAGGGGGAGGGGGTGGAAGCGGTAGGCGCTGGATCCGTGTCGCGGTTGACCGGGTTAGAGATCGTGGCGAGATCGTTGCCCCCGCGACCCGATATCACCGACCCCTCTTGCGGGGGTTGAGAATGACGCCCTGCGCCTCTGTATACGTGCCTGTAGATGTGTGCTACGTGCGCGCTCATGCACGCGCGCGCGCGTCAGAAGCGAAGAGGCGGAATTTCCGACGGAAGCTGCCGCGGAGATAATAAGATGGCGAGCTGAAAACGGTGCCACCCGATCAGATCCTGTGTCAGGGATTACCGAAATGGTCGGCAATGAGGATACGATACAAATTTTTGAAGATGTGGTCTGATGGGTTTGGGGTTGATAAGATGGCGAGCCCGTGGAAGAAAAGCACGATGCAATGTTAATCGTTGGGATTGGTAATTGAAGATCGAGGATAAAACTGCAGCTGATCCGATCACGAGCGCAGGAACAAATAAAACAGAAGTCTTCGGATAAGCATAGAAATTTTTGAAGATACTCTGACGGGTTCATAGCTGAATACGACGAGTCCATGGAAAAAGGCACGATTCGATGGTATTCGTTGTGCGGATGATTGATAATTGAGAATATAATTGAGAATCGGGGATGAAAGTTAAGCTGATCTGATGACGAGCGCAGGAACAAATAAAACAAATTCCGATAGGTATAGACATTTTTGAAATGGACTCTGACGGGTTCAGAACTGATAAAAATACGAGTCCATGGAAAAGCGTGTGATGCGATGTTAATCGTCCGGATGATTGGTAATGAGAATCCAGGATAAAAGTGGCGCCGATAGTTGGGAACACTCGGAGCTGATCCGATGGCGAGAGCAGGAACAAATAAAACAAATATCTTAGAATAAGCTAAAAAATTCTTGAACATAGAGTCTGACAGGCTGAATGCTGATGAAATGACGAATCCATAGGAAAACGTTGGATGCGATGTTAATCGTCCGGATGATCGGTAATGAGAATCCAGGATAAAAGTGGCGCCGATAGTTGGGAACACTCGGAGCTGATCCGATGGCGAGAGCGGGAACAAATGGAGCAGATGTCTTCGGATAGGCATGTCTCCCGACCGTTAACGGAAATCCATTCGCGTCTATTTTCGGGCTTCCCTTTCCGCGCCTGGCTCTCTCCGTAGGTCGATCCTACAAATATTGGCCATAACTTGGCGCTCGGCCAGCGGCAACAGACTCGGCTTACGAGAAAGGGAACGTTCGGCCGACCTCGCACTTTCGCTTCAAGTCGGCCGATTTTCGCTAAATATGTAAAACTGTCAGGCCGATTCGAGTCGATCCGTAATTGGTGTTGCGCATGTGCGAAAGGTTTTCATCGCTCCTTCATCCCCCTCCTCCCTCTCCGCCCTCTTCCCAGTCGCCACCTTGACCAACCTCTCGATTTCTTATCCACTTTTTGCCCGCCAACAATTCGCTCAATTACTGTCCGTATCTCGACACTCGCCGAGACAAAAAAAAAAGGGGGAACAACATCCGTGCAGAGGCCACATTCCGCAATCAATTCATTAACAGGGAGGATCGAACCAAAAAATTCGAGTTGGTGGACGCTGGCAAAAAAATGCGAGGTCTTGTCGGTTCTTTTCAAAATAGTCTGCAGAATTCAGCGAAGGAAGTTATGGGAAGTAGTGGACAAATAATAGGTCTTTCACTTTCGTTTGTTTGGGCAACCCTTATCGCTGCGATGATCCGCCATTTTGCCGGAGCGTAACTGGCGGCACCCTCGGACTCGATGCACTCGTTTCGCCTCTGTCTTCATTCCCACCTTGCGTAAGTCCCCAGACCGCGTCGATTACCTACAACGCTCTCCCGCCGTCTACCTTCTATGAACCTCCGCACAACCTAACTTTCGTCGCTGTGCATTTCCACACAGTCCTCGGGTCAAGAAACAATGACAAAATTAACATTATAGAGAGCTCGTTGGAAGTCGGAACAAAGATTATCTCTTGACTCCTTTTACATTTAGTTCAGAGAAAGTAGTATGTACATGTACTGCAATGTAGTAGATGTTTAAAAATCAGACTGTTAAACGATATCTCAGATATTGATTGCAATACAATATCGAATTAAAAATTGCATGTAGTACTGCAATGTAGTAGATGTTTAAAAAGCGGACTGTTAAACGATATCTCAGATATTGATTGCAACACAATATGGAATTAAAAATTGATACGTCACAGATTCGCAGAATTGAAAAGATTATACGACTATTTACTCAAAATGTCATTGGAGAAACACGGGAATGAATCACTGTTTCCTACCACCGAACGATTCAATTCACGAATTCCTGCATTTCATGCCCACTCTCAGTTAAGACTGGGTCGCAAAAAAGGGAATTAGCACCGGCCGAGATTCGAGATTGTCCTTTACGATCGAGGATTAAGGACTCGCGTGCGAGCGGAAGTAGGATTTACGGCTGACATTGGGGGGGGGGGGGGGGGGGGTCGTTTTTTTTCCCTTATTTCTTGCCCCTTTCCGAGCAATTGAATTACATGGCGTTAGATGGCCGAGACTTGTTTGCCGCGAGGTTGGCCTGGTGCATTCCGCCTTTTCAGCGCTTAGCACGCTCTGTTTAATGTTGCGAAATTCTCATTGGCGCGCGTGGCCGCGCATGCCGTCGCCAACGGACGGTGGACGGCTGGAGAAGTAAAGTTCCGCGAAAAACCGATCGGGGCGAGTTCGATTTATCGCGCGCCGCGGCCGCTATCTATCTGGCTTCTATTATCGTCCCGAGGCGCGAGAACGATTAGGATTTCTTTTTTTTCAGACTGGCCAACGTCGATTCACGGACTCATTCGACTTTTCTTCTATTCGGCTCGCTTTGAATTCTCACTTGTACTAATGCGTAAAATGCTTCGAAAGTCAAAGAAGAGTAAGACTCAGTTTGGCGCGAAAATTCACAGTCGTGGTTCCGAAAGATACTCGCAGAATTAACACTCTTCTTTTTTCTTCAATGAATGGATTAGTCATCGGTGTGAAAATTAGAGATGATTTTAGCTTGGTATTTGAAACCCTCGAGTTCGCAAAACTGTAACGTTCACTGTGTTTTCTCCGACAATTCTGACAACTTCGAAGGTTCATACTGTTACTTCTATGTCGCTGTCATGACAGGCAACAAGTATGACAATGGGAGTGCGTACTACACGTCGACCGATTCACGGAGTCATTCGACTTTTCTTCTATTCGGCTCGCTTTGAATTCTCACTTGTACTAATGCGTAAAATGCTTCGAAAGTCAAAGAAGAGTAAGACTCAGTTTGGCGCGAAAATTGACAGTCGTAGTTGCGAAGGATTCTCGCGGAATTAACTCTCTTTTATCTGTCTCTAATGAATGGATGAGTCATCGGTATGAAAATAGAGAAGATTTTAGCTTCGAGTTCGCGAAATCGTAACGTTACAGATTTCCTGCGTTTTCTCCCACTCCGGCAAACTTCGAAGGTTCGACGCACCGTTACTTTTGCGCGGCCGTCATGACAGGCAACGAGGTGACAATGGGAGCGCGTACTAAACGTCAAGTGTCGGGAACAATCGAATTCCAGCCGCTGTCGAACGTTTCCACGTATCTCAGCTGTTCATGCATCGCGCCATAACGGATCGGAAATAGCTTGCAACCGCTTCATTGTTCGGCTCGCATCGCGGATTAGAAAGCGTTCGCTTCCTTTCCCGCACGATTACCCCAGACAAAGGCGATCAAATCGAGGGGAAAACTCGTGTGCGCGCACGTTGATCGATTTCGACACGGCGATCGCCGTGACACACGCGAACCTCCCGAATTTATATAACCTTATCGCACGGCTTGCGTAACGCTCGCCGTTTCTTGCATTCTCGAAATCCGCGGCAGCTTCGAGTTCATCGTATTCCGGTTTTCCGTGTTTTCTGGATTTTGAAACGGTTCAGATCTCTAAACTCCACAAGTAAATAACTTTTGTTTCATTCTTTGCGTTTTAGTGCGACTAAAATGTAAAAATTGGTAATTTTGCTGTATGAACATTGTTAATTGGAACAATGTGGCGAGCTTCTAAAATTCGCAAATGATCTTTATTGTATCATCGCTATCAAATCTGAAACCCACATTAAAACGTCCCAATCCTGCCAATTGACCGTCACAGTCCCACCGAGCAGCAAAACTTTCCCGCCGATTCTTTCCAATCCTCATCATAGGCCAACTTTCTCGCGCTCTTCAATGTTAATCCAAAAAACGCTCATCCTCGCGAGCATAGCATAGCCCGACGATCTGCGAAAGCATTAAAATGGATGGCCGACGATTCTGGCGGAAGTGGCCTGGACAGAATCCGAGGCCAGCGATGTCAATTGACTCGAGCCCGAAAAGTGAAAGCCGCGGGCCCTCACGCTTACGCCCCGGGGTACGTTTCAGTTCGATTCGTCGTTGCAAAAAAAAAAATAACGGTCGAGGAGGAGTGCGTCCGATTTCGAAGAAGGCCCGCTTGCGAAAGATGGCCGAACGGACCCGATCGAATCGTCATCGGTTCCGAAGATGATTCTTTGCGCAAACTATAGCTCGCCAGTCGCGCGCGAGAACGAGCGTAGATTTCCCTTTCATTTACACTTTAGCCGTTCAACCATAACTCCGCCTCCCGCCGCCGACTCGTGAACCTGTTACCCATAATGCAATCCTATTCAGTGCGCGGCAACTTGCGTACTCCCTTTTCGCCATCACCTTACGGGCAATCAGATCCCACTTAACGGCGGCCGGGGGTCTTTGACCCGAAGCGCATTCAATAAGCGTCGATCTGTCTTTCACTCTCCTTATGGACTCCGCCAGCGGCCGGGCTCTCACGCGCATCAGTAGAGAAAGGACGCGCGTAACCAGACGTTGCGAGATTTGCAGAGTCGCTTAGAAGTCGCGAGGGTTCCTGTGACTTTTCCACTGCCTAGGGCCTGCTCGAACGGTCTATGAGATTTTGAACTGTTCAGTTCAAACGTTATTCTTCATTTTTCTACGTGTCTTCTTTCAACCCAGTGTTTATTTGTTTTTAGTTTAAATTTAAAAAAGCCCTTGTTGCGATTGAAATATTTGATGTTTTCACTTTGCTCTACGTTTCGACACTTTTAAACCACAGCAAGGGTAAATTTAAACGAAAGACAAATTATTTTTACCTAACCAGACGTTGCGAGATTTGCAGAGTCGCTTAGAAGTCGCGAGGGTTCCTGTGACTTTTCCACTGCCTAGGGCTTGTTCAAACGGTCTATGAGATTTTGAACTGTTCAGTTCAAACGTTATTCTTTATGTATTGTCAAAACTCGGGCCTGGGAGTGGGATTGAAACTGTTAGGCCCGGAATGGACATTATACTTTAGATACTTTGAGTGCGTTTGGTTTTCTACTGTTAAGTCGTGAAAGGACAATGTACTTTGTACTTGTCTATGCCACAATCAGTGCATTGGATTTTCTACTATTATGTCCTTAACCCCTTACCCGCCACAATTAAGAAAATAAATTAAATAAATAAAATTAGCTGTATACTTAGAAGTTGCAGTTATTAAAAGAAAACAATTTGAAAATCTGTCCCAAAAATGGAACATTGGCGGATACTGGGTTAGCCAACATTATACTTTAGATGCGACCGAGAATTATGAAAATATTCAAAGTCTCGATTTGAAAGCATATGCGATGTCAACAGAATGGTTTCTATTTCAGATTGAATACATTGTCGCTCGAAAAATCAGTGCTCCAGTAATACCTCAGTACCAACCTGATAAATATATCGGTCAACGCGCGTAGATGCAACAATGTGACCGTACGTAACGGTAACGGGCGAAAAAGTTACGAAACCGTTAGCCCCATATCTCCGTATCTCCCGTTCGACCAGTTATTACGCGAAAGATCCTACCAATAGCGCCCCGCGCACAAAATCCCCTAAACGTATCAGAGGCTCGTTGCGCGGTGACGAGAGCCTGCATTCAATTATACAACTAACAATAACCGTCAATTCAGCGACCGCGCTCGCCGAGCGAAGAGCCTTACGTAAACTCGTACATTGACCAGAGTACCTGCCCGCTAAATTTCATTCTGCTCATCCACTTTTATCATCGCGCTCACTGTATACCACACACACACACACACCGACCCATTCTCCCACTATACGTACAAGAGCCCGTCAAACGAATCCGTGCGAATCCCGCGCGATAGCCTCGTGCGCGCGCGCGCGCGCGCTCAACCTCAGAAAGCCGTGCACCAGCCTTCCCGTCCGTGCTTGCGCACGTGTGCGCGCCTATGTGTGCGCCTATGTGTGTGTGTGTGTGTACCGTACGTGCGCACGCGGAGAGACGCATGCGTCAGTGATCTCTCAAGGCCTTCGCGCATTAGCCGGCCGAGCACAGCGCGTTCGCTTCGTCCCACTTTCCTTCATGCCCGGTCAACGACCCCTCGCCTAGGTAGATGAGTTTCCAAGGTGCACCAACACACTCGACTCACCCCATTCCGCGCGCCAAGAATATCGTGATATGTATAACTCTCTCTCTCGTGGCGCGCGTCGGCGATCGGTACGCCGTGCGTTCCTGTAAACGTTCTTGGACGGGTGTGTAGGTGTGTACATGGGTCGCACATGGCTCGAGGCTGGGAAGTGGTGTGAGTGCGTTCGTTCTGCATGGAACGTATGGACGACGCGTCGTGCAGCAGCCTCTCTCTCTCTCTCTCTCTCTCTCTCTCGCTCTCTCTCTCTCTCTCCTGACAGTCGCACCTCTCACTTCTTCCTTCTACCTCCAACCTTCTCTCCTCTCTCAAACGCACGTGCCTCTCACCGACTCTGCCTCCGCAAAACGCTTCCTCCGACTCGCGCGTCGCGGCGCCACCGTCCTTTCGCGAATCTTCGCTCGCTCGTCGGTACGGCAGGGAATTCGCGACTTGTCGGTATCAAAGAGTCATCTTGATAACGTTATCAAGGGGGTGGACGGGCTCGTTGGATGGATTCGATGGCCAGATCGTACGGATGAGAAGATAGAAGGAGAATGGAAAGGACAGAAAGGATACAGAGGGGGTAGAAAGAGGGTTGCATCTGAAATACATCCTTACCTTTGAGGTCCGCCACGAGCAGGTAGCCAAATTTCAGGTACCGGGTACCCAACCCCACCTACGTTTACGCGACTGACCGAACACAATTCCGATTAGCCCATTGACGAAACGTAAGCGTCTCTCGCCGGCGTACCGAGTGACCCACTAATTTTCGGATACGAGAGCTGGTTAGAACTCTCGCAAGGCCTTACCCCGGAATTGCGCAAAAGTCGTCGGGCGCTTTTCGGCTCGGCTTCTCTCACGGCGGCGAAGCGAGTCAAGGTCCGAGAGTCTGGGAGCGAAAAAATTCTAGGTCCCGCCGTTGTCTCGCGCTCACTTTCGCCGACTTCTAGGGCGTCCGTTCCGTTGCGCAACTCTCGTGGTTCGCTTCGATCTCTCGCCGGAAGGATCTTCGAAAGTGAGCGCCCTCGCGTGTAATCGTTCGAAAATATTCCGTTCGACTTCCGCTCCCGGGTTCGAGCGATCGAACGACGGCGTGCCTCTCTTGACCGAGGAGGGGTTGCTGCGGAAAGTTGTAAGGTCACGGACTCGGCGAGCGAAGATATAAGCGGCGCGAGCTTTCAGGTGGATAGCGGCTGGCTATTTTTAGCCAATAACAATCGGCCCACCTCGCCGGATGATACGCGAGCTAGAACGATGAAAGGGTACGGGGTGGAATTTATTCTCGCGCCTTTCTCGTGTGTTCTCCCTCTCTCTCTCTCTCTCTCTCTCTCTCTCTCTTTCTTTCTTTCTCTCGCTGACTCTCTCTTTAGCGCTCTCTTTCTCTAATCTGCACCTTCACGCTTCCTCGAGAACGTGAACGTGCCAGCGCACGCCCACGCGAGACGCTTTTAAGCTGTCCTAATGTAATCTTCTTTTCTATTTCAGGTAAGTCATGGCCCGCTCGGTCAACCTTTTCCTACGAGGCGTCAAGTAGTAAGTGCACTGAATGTTTATCCGTATTTTCTTGGCGTGAATTTTTCTGCGCGGTGATATTGGCAGATCCTGTTGGCAGGTATCAAGCTCGACTCAAGGGATGTATTAGTAGAGATTATGGGGTATTTATAGGTGAAGTTCATAAATACTGTTTAGGAATCGATGAAGTTTCACCCGTGTCGAGATGAGAATTAAAAATCTGAACACGGTTTTATGCGTGACTAGTATAGTCATAGCATCGATATAGTTATATATTTTGAATAAACGTCGAAAAACTTTGAAAATTTATTCCATGCATGACTAGAATTTCTATATGGGCCGTTTATTTCGAAAGTGGTGTAAGTTCATTTTGAAAAAAAATTAAATGTCACATACACCACGTTACACCACGTTAATCATAAAATATACATTTCATTTTTTCTTAAATATATGGACTTGCACCATTTTCAAAATAAACGGTTCACATGTTTAATATACGCTTACAGCACGCATATATATTATACCCCTCAAACCATCCCTTATCATCCCCCAAATCGGAGCCGGAAAAATTCGCGTTCGTCGCAGGCGACGGCAAGGTTATCGCCGCATCCGTGGAAGGTATTTAACGTCATTCAGTCCTAAAATCACGCCGTCGCCCACGCGTCCCATTCCACCCCCCCATAATCCGGACACCCCATTCCGAAAGTTGCGGGCAGCTGCCCATCCCGGAAGCGCGGAAGAGCCCCATTTCACGAGCACTTCCACCCCGGAACGCTCTACGTCGTAATCGCGTGGGCAAGAGCCCTCTCTCTCTCTCTCTCTCCCTCTCCCTCTCTCTCCCTCTCGCGAGGCACGCTTGCGCAAAAAGCTTCGCCCTCGAGCCCCCGCCGACCCCCTCCTCCATTCATGGACATCAACCCTCTCCCGAGTACGCGCGCTCCGCGCCTACCGCGATAACCAACAGTGTCTGGCACGTTGTCATTTGTGCGGGAATGTCGAAAGTCGTCGCTCGCGAGTCCCGCAGGACGAACCAGGACGCCGGAAGTACGAGTTCGGATCCAGGTAGGAGGTCGACTTCCGGTTCCGCCGATCCGATCGACATCCGTCTGACGAGCGCGTCGATCGCCGGGACCAATGGCAGTCAGCTGACCGACAGAGGTTCGTTCGTTGTCCGCGAGCTGGGTCCTTTCCGACCCAAACACAGCACGAGAAAATTTGAAGGCTGAAAAGGGTCGAATTTGACAGATCGGGCACCTTCTGTGAAAGTGGCCCGTGTACGGGACGACAGAAACACAGGAAGCGAAGGGTCGGTGTTTGGGGTGGGTTTGACAGGCTTGTTTATATAAGGTAGGGGTTGACGGGGGTGAGTACAGACTCGGCTGCAATATTGCGCGATCGACGGTGTCGCTTGCGACTTGTTCTTCGCAAAGCCAGCTCGCAAGTTTTCGCATAACGTAACGTTCGTCAAACTTTCACTTCCCTTGACAGTTGACATGTCTCGCGAGCCGGACGTGTCAAAGCACTCCCATCTGTTTCGTCACCCTTCGCCGAAAACTCACACCCCCTCCCTCCCTCCCTCTCCCTCTCCCCCTCTTCGTCAGCGTTCTGCAATGACAACAGCCAGCTGTCGCAATATTAACCCTTGCGAGCGAAGTTGCGCAGTTTCCATTTCCTCTCGCCCTTCCCGGCGAGCGAAGTGTCTATAGGATCGCGTGTCCTTGAGCACTGCCTCGCGGAGTCGTTTAACGCGCAGTTCACGGTCCTTCCATCATCCCCGGGCCGGATTTCGCGTGCTGCAGCCAGCGGGAGGGCCCCTCTCTCGTCGGGAAAAGCTTTGACACTGAGTCGTATCGATTTTCCCTCCGAGCCGGAGCGGGCTCTCACGTGCTCGTTGACATTGACATTGTCCGCGGGGGCTGCCTTGCGAGACCGTCAACTGACCCGCCATCTGTCGTTGGCGAACTGACGCGCACCTGGCATCGAGGTTCGCGCCGGCGGCGCAAGATGGCGCGCTCGCGCGCGACAATTAGCGGCTTCCCGAGACTCGCGCCGCTTAACGATCCCGGCGTATTTCGTCACGGGGCAGCAAAAGTTTTGAATAATTCACGGTATCTCGAAGGCTGATTCATCGGCAAGGTGTCGCCGAAGCCGGCGGCTCGGCTAACGTCGC
Organism: Anoplius nigerrimus; assembly: GCA_914767735.1. Classification (NCBI taxonomy): domain Eukaryota; kingdom Metazoa; phylum Arthropoda; class Insecta; order Hymenoptera; family Pompilidae; genus Anoplius; species Anoplius nigerrimus. The sequence continues at coordinate 3,397,414 of OU612086.1, forward strand.
CCGAGGCCGATCCGCTTCCGAAGCTGCCTTCTACCTGAGATTGGGCAAACTGCGGCTGAAATTTGAATAGAGCCTTCTGGCAGAAGACGGAACCTTGTAGGTCTCCCATAAATCCCATCCTTTTGCCGAGGCGTCGAAGCGAGGCCGATATGAAGAATCGTCGGTCGAGCAGGTATAGAAGCCTTTCGAAATACGAAGTCGCGTGGAATCTGACGCAAGTTCGGATGAAGTCTGTGGATTCTGTAGAGAAGGCTCGTTTTGGCGAGGCCTGCACGCTTGAAATACTCTTTTTGAATGCATGACTGGCGAGAGGCGATGAAGTCACCGGCACGGGAGGTGGGCTAGGTTATGGTTATTCTTCTTCCTGGTTGCACGTCGCGGAGGTCAGCTTACTGCCTTCACGGCGTCAGTCTCCTACACCGGCATGATGCTGATCAGCGCCGTTAATATTACCGGCATTAGGCTCGGCACTTCAATCCCTCGAAAGGAAACGCTACCTGTACAGGTTATGTCCCCAAGTTCGATGAGTACACCGTAAGTATGGCACGTTCGAAAGCGCACGGCCATCCAGAATCGATGCTAGGCATCCGGATGCTCCCCTAACCTCACACCTCTCGACCGAACGCACTCGCTCTGACGAGCGTCTATTTTCAGAAGTTCCCAAGTTACGTCCACCTAACGAACGGTTCTCGGACGGTGCGAACTTCTAGGACGTAGGACGCCGATCGGCGGAGGTCTGCAAGCCAGGGCGGGCCGGGCCAGTCTTCGTGGCGCGAGAATGTGCCGATGGCCCACATTTTTAACGGCACGTCGGCTCGTTTCCCAACGACGGACGGCCCCGCCGAAACGCGCAACGAGGCCGTTGCGCAATCCTCGGCCGACTCTCGTTATCCAGACTAGAGCCGCGGCACCATTACATAAAGGTGTCCGTCGGGATCCTGCGAAGGTCCACGCGTTCGCCGACGATCGCCTCGTCGGGCTCGAGTGTCAGGAACGTCGCGGAATCATCACACCTTACGTCGGACAATCCGATTGAATGCTATTCCGGTTTCAGGGAGAGGTTAGGATGCCAATGGCTAATGCGACAGGAGAGCTCGATATCCGTGGACCGTCAGCGCGGACATTTTTTCCCGGCCGCGAGGGCAGGCTGACTTTCTTATTCCAAGGATGTCTCGGGATCCTTTTGTCGCGCTGCCGCTCGCCGTTAATCCCATTTTAATCGACTCCGGCGCTCAGGTGGGCACGGACACCTGATCCCGATGGAAGGAAGGCTACACTCCTGTCCCGCGATGTCCCTGAGCAGCGCGCGCGCGCGCGCGCGCGAGGAGTGAAAAAATCACGTAATAATAGATACGAGCCTGTGGCCTGCCGCCTTTCGCAACGGCTGACAAAGGCTCAGGGCCGCTTGCTCTATGACTACGCTAAGCGGCCGTCACTGGAGGTCTACGTCCGTTATCGAGGTCTCCGGATCCCTTCGACGATCGCCAAAGACCATTGTCGCCGAGCGTGTCCCTTTAATCTATCCTCGATCTCGGACAGTTGCGGCCTTGGCGGCGCAGGTTACGATCCTTCGAGCCTTTAAGGGCCTCACGCTTTGTCGTCGCGAATTGCTCGCTTTGAACTCTTTCGAGGTGGGCGGAACTTTTGTTGTAGGTTATGGTAGCTTCTTAAGGTTACCGGTATCCTTTGCGATAGGTGCCTCATATTTTCTTCCTTACGCTACTGATTCTGAATTTTGTGAATTTGAACATTACCATTTTCGAAGGGTCTAATTTTTTTTTTTTATATAAATCAATACTGTTTTGTACGGTCGGTACTATTAGTTTCAGATCGCAATTTCCAAATGCAACATAACGTCTCAATTTTAGAGTATCTCAAATTCTTCGAGTTCGGTCCGAACAACGTGAACCGCAAGCCGAAAATTTCGTAAGAACAGCCGCGGCGGCCGAAGGAAACGCTTTCGCGCGAGATCTGGATTCCAGCGAGCAGGTCGATGAATTACGGTGACAAGTAGCCGACTATCCTGAACTAGAACGGAGCCCCTTAGGCGTCATGCTCGAATCGTACTCTCGAGGGATCTCGGTTCGCCTAGAGTCGAGCTCGGCGAGCGTCTCTCGTAAAAACCGAAAGATCCTCACGGTCGCGGAGAGGTGAGAGTGCTTTCACCTTTCTCTCCCTGCTCGTTGTCTTTCTTCTCGCCGCCTGTCGGGCCCCACTTCTCTCTCCCACCCTCCGCGCTCGCTGTCTCGCTCCTTGACAGCTTTTACTCTCGATCGCTCGCTGCCGCAGGAGAAAGCAGCTCTGACCTCGCTGACTCTCGACGACATTTCTTCTTCTTCTCCTTCTTCTGCTTCTTCTTTTTCTTCTTCTTCCTACAACTCCTTCTACTGATCGATGCTTCTGCCCTGAAGAGTCCTTCTTGCGTCACGTCGAGAGCCTTATTCTGTCTCTCCCTCTCTCTCTCGTTCTCTCTCTCTCTCTCTCTCTCTCTCTCTTTCTCTCGGCGGATGGTTAGACGCCATCCGCGTGCGTGACACATTTTTCACTGCCGCTTATGTAAACAGCACGATTCGGGGAGAATGACTTGCGGCCGCCTCGGTGCCGGAGTGTGTTTCTTAATCGCGGGCGTGAGATGTGGCGTGGATGGAAGGATTGCGGTCATTCAATGGTTTCCTTTTACGGCGGGATACTTTTCGTGGATCCGTACTACGTCGTAATGTTTCTGATGTCTCACTCGGGCTCAAGATCATTTATACGACCCGCGGCATGTACGTTCAGTATTGCATTGGCGTCAGGGACAATAGTAAAGAATCATTAATTGGACCGTTTATTTTGAAAGTAGTGTAATTCCATATATTAAAAAATTGAGATGTTATACAATTTATGATTAATGTATTTTAAAAAAAATAAAATGCCATATAATTTATGGTTAATGTACTCTAAACTTTTTATCTATGTGACATCTAATTTTTTTCCAAATATGGACTTATATCGCTTTCAAAATAAACATTCTAATTCACCACGTGACGTAAGAATGGTCCCCATAAGGGCAGGAAAATTGCGCTCGTCTTTCCGCAAAAATGGCCAATTTTCCTTTCGACCGTGCGAACTCTGCTTACGATCCAGAACATCGGCATTGTCTCTGCCAATCCGCAGTCCTCGAAGCGGCTTAACTTCGGTCCGACAAACGTTTGCCGCCTCCGTCACGAACAGCGACCTCCGCTTCTTTCCACATTTTCCTCTCGCGCGGATGAGACGCGCGAGCGTCTTAACAATCGAATTCCTCGTACCGACCGTCGCCGAACGGTAGAACGAAGGCGTCCGTTCTCTAATTTGCCCGAAGACGGCGCCGATTGGCCGTTTAGCGGAACGCGTCTCATCCGCCTCGGATCGGTTCGGAGAAGGACAGTGCCGACTATCAAGGCTTCGCTCCTTCGGCGGAGAGCGTTGCTCAACGCCGAACACATTCGACACGCTCGATCGGAAAAAGCGGGCGGCTCGCGAGTCCCATTACGAAACGGCGCTTCTAGCCGAGGGAATTCAACGATTCGATCGCGGTTAGCCTTTAAACGGACGCCGGAGACGGTGATTGTAACGTTGCCCTTTACGCTCGACGTCGCCTGGCGAGTGCGAGCGTGTAAGAGAGTGCGCGCGCGCGCGCGCGCGAGTTCACGTTCGATCGCTTTTGTTCGTGACACATAACGAGCGCAACAAGTTGCAAAGCCACGCGCCTAAAGCTTTGGCCGAGGGGAGGGTGTGCTCTATTCTCACGATAGTTCTTCCGTTTGGCGTCCGATAGCAGGATATAAGCGCGTGGAAAGTCAATTGAAATTCAAGCTTTTGAGAGAGAAGCTTGAAATGTTGCGATTAGTATTTTTTAATAATTGGAGCTTCCTGCTTTTCTTAGAGAGGCGGTAACCGGACGCATAGAAATAGAATGTAATTAATTTGAGAATCCATCGTTCGATAGTGAGAAATTGATCATCACTAATTGAAATTCAAACTCTACTTTATTTTTGCTGTTTACTGAGATAGACAATCTTAAAATGTTGCGATTATTAATTTTGATATTGAGTTGGAGCTCCGTGCTTTTCTTAGAGAGCCGGTAACCGGACGCATAGAAACAGAAAGTAATTAATTTGAAAATCCATCTTTCGCTCCTGAGAAATTGGTCATCAGCGATTGGAATTCAAAGTCTAATTTTGCCACTTTCTGAAACTAGCTTAAACTGTTGCGATTAATATATTTAAAATTTCCTTGGAACTTGATGCTTCTCTCAAAGAGTCGAGCAGGTAACCGGACGCATCGAAATAGAAAGTAATTAATTTGACAATCCATCTTTCGCCAGAAATTAGCGCACTCGCGAATATCGATCAGCTTCGACCGTCCGTTTTTTGTTAACGGTATCGGCGGAATATTCCCGAAGAAATTGAGATAAAGAGAGGCGGCCGGAGACAGCGAGAGGGATAGAGAGGGATAGAGTGGGAGAGAGGGAGAGAGAGAGGGAGCTGGTGGGGGAGAGAAAATGAAGGCGCTAAGCGGTCAGCAGTACAATTTCGTCACTGTAGGCTCGCGAGGCGGCCGTTTTTACGATCATGTCCGAGCGCGGAGCCGAGTTGAGCAACGACAAACGGGCCTCTCGGCCGTCCTGGATGTCGGACGGTAACCCCAGCCGAATCAAGGCCGCCTCTACGCACACACGCGCACACCCATACCGCCGACATCGACGCCGGACTCTACGTGTGGCTCTTACTTTCACGCGTTAGAGACGCCGCTTACACGTATACAGGGCGCGGCAAAATTGTCCTATGAAGCAAGTTACAGAATTTTTAACAAAATTCTACGCTACATTTCGTGAAAGGTTGATGAATGGAATTTTTGGGATTTTTGAAAGAAAGAGATGGAGAGAAGTAGGGCAGGGATTGAGAGTAGGCTTTTCGACGAGGTTTAGCAAGTTTCGGTGCACCCTGTATGTGTATCGGAGTGGACATAACAAGCGTCGCGTCCCAGATTTCGCAATTCGGCGGTCGGCGAAGAGGCGTCGGCCTCGTTGCCGCACTTTTCTTTCGCTCTGCGGTTGATTGTACTGCTGGGGGGTCAATGGAATTACCGGGTGACTCGGGGAAAATTATTGTTACTGGTGCATTACGTTGCCTACAGTCGAAGAGTGGCGTGTCAGGAAAGTGAAGAGAAATTGCGAACCACATTCCACTCGAATCTTAATACATTACATTGCGGGAAGGGTATCAATACCTTTTACGGTGACTGATCTTGATTTGCTCCCTGTAAGTTTAATAGTGAAAAAATTATTAAAATATCTTAAGTATCTTGAAAATTATGACACTTTACGCTGTCATTTTTTAAGCGAACGCTCTCATTTTTGCCCGCGGTAATAAACAATTAGTCGCGACGCCCCGCACGTAATGCATTAATATCGGTCCTTGCGATGATCGACATTACCAACTCTTACTTAACCAGTTATCGACCCACCGGATAATCTATGCATAATCAATAGACTTTTCCTGGAAGGATAATGCATCTGACGCCTGCATGGCATGACGCACGTCCTGCGTCAATGGAAATTCGGTCGCGGCCTTATCAGTCGTCGTTATCGTGAGGTGTGCACTCGGCGTCGGCCAGAACGCGCACACTCTCGCCAGGAGCGCGCGCGCGCGCGCGCTCTCGCGATTGGCGCAAGACTCGCTCGCCGTAAGCGCAACGCAAGCGCGACGTAAGCGCAACGTAAGCGCAATGTAAACGTAACACAAGCGCAACCAGGCCGTGCCTACGACCCGATGGCCTTCCTTTCCGCGCTGGACCGAAACGACTTGCGAAACGAGCGCGCTCTCGCCGTCTCGATTATTTTCGATCGAGCCACTTCAATCCGCTTAATCGGACGCCGCGGTCGCGGGAAGGTTGCCCGCACTGTCGAACTCAAATTTTCCTCTATTGAACCGCCCTGGGTTGAAAGGACCGGAAAACGAATTTCGTCAAAATTCGCGTTCGATGTTTGCGAATGGCTATGTGGCATATTCGGATTCAATGGGAGAAAGTTGAATGGAATTTTGGAAAATTAAAGTGGGACGAAGGTTAAGGTTGAACTGAAATTGTTGAAGTTCTACTCTGGCGAACGAGTTGAGTCTAATGATGAGATAAGCTCAGGTATTCAAGAGTAGTACTTCGTGTTAGGGGTAGCAGTTTCATTCTGAGACAGGAAGCAAGGACCTGCCGCCTGCTCCTTTTTTGTCGGTACCCCGGTCGATTACGCCATCATAGAGATCGCCCTTAATAAAATTTGAGTTCAGCAATGTCTCTGTGGTCATTGCCCCCGACCCATTTGCGCGCGAGCTACTCCGTTCATTCCTCCCTCCCTCTCTCTCTCTCTCTCTCCTTCCGTCTTTATCACCGTCTCCTCTCATTCTCCCTCCCCATCCCTCTCCCAAGGCCCATGGCCATTTCACGATGGACGGGCCCACGGGTCGATGGGCCCGATCCGTGAATAAACGACATTATTATTCCTCCGGCCGGCTAATGGCATTGTGGCCACGAAAACTATTTCTCGCCGCCGTAGGCCTCTCGGCCGCTTCTGGCATTCACCGTTAAGCCGATCCGCGACAAAAAGCCAGATTCCCATGAACCCGATCCTCCCGATTCTGCCCTCCGCCCATCCTTAACGAGCATCCTTTTCCATCGCGATCCGCCGCGCACTTTCTTCGGCTAGCGCACGAATTTCGCACTTGGGTATAATTTTCCGCAGACGACATTTTTTCTTCTTCTTCGACCTACGGGGGAGGGGTGGGAGGTTTGTCAAGAGGCAAAGTTGCGAGAGTCGGCCGTACGTAAGTCGCCTACGTAATCCTTTCGCGATCGAGGCACGTCCGTTTCGACGACCCGGTAGTTTTCGAGAGGAGAGATCCTGGCACGTGCGTCCTGCCCGACGCCGGGGCCGATTCCGTTACGCGAGGAGAGGGTCCTGGGACGCACGCGAGGCGCTGCACGCGTCAAGGATACGCGTTGGCGAGAGGCAACCCACACGAGCGAAGCCGGGGGCCTCACGCACGCCCGTGTCTACACGTGTCCACCGAGTTTGACGCTTTCGGGGTCTACGGTTTTACAGTTGATCGATTTGCGGACGGAAGATTTTTTCGGGCGATATTCGGCTCTCGACGTTTTGGCCTCAGCGGGAGGGTGAATGAGGATTTGAGGATTTGAGGATTTTTGGAAAGGAACATAAGACTGGAGAGGGTTGCTCTTGAACGTGGAAATTGAGAAATTTTTATTAGATTTGTGCAGAGGTTAAGACGGTCGGTTTATATTTTTGGATAATTAACACGTTCGATGCGCACAGAGTGCCGATTTTGAAAGCGAGAAGTAGAGTTGACGGATTATACAATCATGGGAAATTACCATTTCCGAATCGCATACTTCTATCCCCGTTCGGAGGATGCAAGATTTACGCCGTTGCACGCTTTCACATATTTTGCATGTCCGTAAATATGTCCGCTTAAACTTGCCGATTCCGAGAATAGCCGACGTGCTCGGCAATTGCATAATCTCCTTAAATGCCATCCTAAAATACCTATATACAATACGTTTGAAAACGTCCTACCGTTTGACAGTGTCTCATATCGTTATCTTCGTCCGCGCGACTAAGAGGATGAAATTGGCGTTAGACGGCCGATTCGCGGCTCGAGGCTTTTTGGCAGGAAATCTCTAACGAAAAATCGCGCACGCCGAGGCCGAGCACAATGGCGAACGGCAGGAGTCCTCGTTTATTGGCTCTCAATGCCCTGGAACACGCGACAGGGTGACTGACCTACGGGGGCTCCTCTCATCTCCTGCCCTCCGCGGCGAGTTATTCCGTGTCAACGTACTTTCGCACGTGCGTCCTTCTCCGGGCAAAGTCGGCGAATTTGGCTCGCCAATTTTTGGCGCGAACCTCGCCCGCGTGCAAACTTCCGGCCGCATCGGAAAAAATCTCACGTCCGCTCAGATAGCCGCAGCGATAAAATTCATTTGTGTACGGATTCGAATTCAACGTCAACCGCGTACATTGTTCAATTTTTATTGCTTTCAATTTTTTTTTTAATTTTTATTCAATACGTTAACACGTACTGTTGTAAATCAGATCGTTTACGGTAAAACAATGCTTAACCAGTTGCGCTGTGGCGGCTTCTCAGAGCAGCTCATAACTTGTTTCATTTCGTCTTTATCTCAAAAAATTACAGTTCGAACACGAAGGGTACTAGTTACAGTTAAATAAACATTTTGGTTTGAACAGCAACCGAATTTTTCGCATGTCGGATACGGTTGTCCGACACAGAATCGACGACACAATGCAATTTCACCGCGACTATAGTCGTCGAACACAGCTGACCGGTTAATATTTCTTCAATTGATATCCTGTTAGAACTCGAGTAACTAGCGAATCGTCCGCTCGCGAAGGCCGCCGATAAATTGACGAAGTTACGTAAGTCGGACGCGGCGGAAAGCTGGTCCGAAAAATGGCAGACCTGTCTGCCGAACGGAAAGTGAGAAAGTCGTCGCCGTGAGGCGGTTAAAAGGCGCCCCGGCGCCGGTCTAACGCGAATCTAACGCCAGTGTAAACAAGAGCCGGCCCACAGCCGCCGACGGCCGAAAGTGGGAAGTCGGGCCCCGAAAGTGGGGACTCACGAATTCGAAACACGCCTTCGGCCGTGGGGGCCTGAACTATAACCGAAAGTGTTTACTGTTTACGGACCCGTTGCCCCCGTTAGACGGCGTTAGAACGGCTCATTCTTTTTTCTTTTCTTTTTTTTTTGAATGGACGCGTCCGCCTCCCGTCGGAAGAACGCTGGTTCGGATCGCGTAATCGAGTCGGCGACCCAATTAGCTGGCCCAATTATGTTCCTCATCGACGCCAAAGGGTCGATTCTGAACAGAGCAAATCTCAGATGAATGCTTTGGGAAATTGACAGGTGGCTTAGAATCCACTTAGATTCAGTCTGAATTCAGAGCTAGGTTCGATTCAGTACACAAACTTAAACCGTTGACTGCCAAATTTCTTTTTTAATCCGGGACGAAAGGAATTTTTGCAAGGCAAAAATCATTTCTTTTTGTACCTACCGTCTTCTTAGGATCATTAAATCATTAAAAATATCATATCTTTTCTTTTTTAATTTTTGGCCGGATAAGTTATATATACGCACAAAAGGTGTAACAGTACAATTATATAAATTTCAAAATTCCCAAATGGGGATCTTGGCAGCTGATGCGTGTAAAGTCACAGATCGATGTCTAAAAACTGACCAATAGTACAGTCCCCCCATGAAATCCATGAACCAATTCCTGGAAACTGCCTTAATCATCGCCAAAGTACGTCCCTCCAGCATTACTTCCCGTCCATCAGCGGCCATCAGCAGCCCTCCAAAATCCCCGAAAGCTCCCCAAAGCCCTAATGAGTCTCTCCGTAGCCAGCCACCCTCGTTTTCAGCCCTCGTCCAAGTGCCACGCACTCCCTCCCCTCCCCCGAGATTCCTGGCTCGGTTTCGTCGTCGGCACAAGGAACTTTCGCGGAGCTGAGCGTGGGCATTGGCATTTCGTCACTGGCCAACAGGCGGCCAGGTTGAATAACCGGCGTTACGTCATTGCCGCACGCGTTCGCAGACGCTCGGAGGAAAGAGGGGCAAGAGTGCCAGCGACGCGGCGGGGAGGGGAGGGGAGGCGGCTTTAGGTGGGGACTATGGAGGTCGATCACCTACGTACCGGGAGTCAGTGACACCTCGAGGCGAGGACGCGCTTTTTTCCTTCCCCTCCTCCTCCTCCTCCTCCTCTTCACTCATCTTCGCCTCTGTCATCCTCTCTTCCTACCTTAAGGTTCAGGATCCTCACCGAATCTTTCGTACACGAAAACGCATCTGCCGGCTTCGTTTCTCGATGATGCTACTAACCCGGTTGTAATCTCGGGACTCGCGATCGTCGATCGACACCTTCACTCGCGAGTAGATCCCGCTGGCTATTCGATGAATGGAACGATCGTCGGTGATCGGTCGGACATGAAGGCCCAGCGAAATTGCGTGTCGCGCATCCGCTCTTCCGCGTGCGCAATCGGCCGGGGCGATCTCGAGTTCAGAGTCCGCGATGATCTCGGGCGCCGTTGGCCTTGTACGGTCAACGGCTCTCTCGCACGACATTCGGACAAACGAGTCTTTCGGCGAGCGAGCCGGCAGACGTCCGGCGAACCGACGCGTAGAACGTTCGCGGGTCAAGGGCCTCGACGCTTGTTGTCTTGTCGACCACCTCCTCCTTCCACCACCTCCTCCTCCTCCTCCTCCTCCTCCTCCTCCTCCTCCTCCTCCTGCCAGGCCGAGTCGGGCCGAGGAATCGCGATCAAATACCGTGCCAGTGTGCGTGCTCGGGACTGGAGAACAGTCCAAGGTCTTCCGGGCCGGAAGAGGCGAGAGATCGAGAGATCGGATCCGGTCCGCGAGCAGAGTATCGTCTCAAGGTTGGGCTTCGCTCTTGGCTCGTACCTTGGATATTATGCGAGCGCGCCATCGCGGAGGGAGCAGTCAAGGTCCTCAGGGTCCGGAAGGTCAGAAGATCGAATCCGGTCGGCGGGCAGATTTTCGGTCCGAAGGTCTGAACTGAATGGGAACTCCGGAGATGGTCGTTTGTACCTTCGAGATTGCGCGAACGCTCGATTGCCGGGGGGACAGTCAAGGTCTTCGGGGCTGAAGATGGAGAGATCGGATCGGAGTGGCTTTTTCACGGCAGCTGATCCCTGTTTTATGTTCCCTGTTCCGAGAATCAAAGGGTTTTCGTCTTTTGTGCCATTGAACATTCCCGTATTTTATCCGTGAAATAATTCATTCTTGTTTGCATTCGTTCGGCCGGATAAAAACTTGACTTCTACGATATATCAAAGCATAAGAAATCTTTTTCTTAGGCCGAATTTCTTAAAAAACACTCTACATATCCGGTAAACACAAGAATGGAACCCTCAAAGATCCTGTGCATAACCCGTAAACACAAAATTACAAACCCTCAATAATCCTAGCGTCCATTACGTCACCACATCCGACCTACAGGTGCAATTGAAGTTCGGTCTCTGTTTATCAATCGCGTGGGTGTTGGGACGTTAATCATGCAGTCGGATACGGCCTCCGATACGGCCGCGTCTAAAGCGGGTCAATCGGACTGTGCCGGGGTCCGACGCGGTCCGACGCGGTCCGAAGGCAAACTGGAAGAGCGCAGTCGATCGAAGGAGCGTCCAGAGGCTAGCCGAGGAGGGCAGATTGAATGCGCTTGCCTTCGCGAACTAGCCGATTCCAGCTCCGTGGGTGGAGTTCCTCGGGTTCCGAGGCTAATTGCCCGCCAGCACGAACGGTCCAAAGTCGTGAGAACGAAATGTCGAAGGCGGAGTGGACGAAGAATGCAGAGAGCGAGAGAGATTGTTCGATAACTCGTAAGTGTAACAGACGGTCGAACCTTAGGCTACCGTAAATCATGCTCTCGTTACCCGAGCGGACACGTTCGGAAACAATTGGCGAGCGGCATAATTTGTAGGTTACGCGCGGCTCGTTAGTCAGACACGAGAAACGTCCCCTCGGGAGATCTCGTGACCTCGCGAGGATCCGCACGGGAGGTCGTGAGTTCGACGCTTAAACGCCCCCCCCCCCCCCCTCCCCCTCCCCTTCCCCCAGGAAATGCCGCGAACCTGACGCGCACGGTGTCGCGTGGGATTCTTTTCCTTCGCTCCGAGCCTCGAATGCAGTTTTAATTGGGCCTGAGACCCCGAAGGTCGCTCTTATCTAGCTGGAAAATTGTCTTCCTGGAACGTCGATTATTTACGTTCTTATTGCATCCAGACGCATCATCCATAATATGCACTCATATTCATAGATCGTAGCATATATACAAAAAAAAATGTAAAAAATGTTGTAGACTTTTATTGTCACAAACACATAACTCGACTGAGGTTAGATCGAAAATCGAAAGATTTCTGAAGGGAAACATTTACATTCTCTTAACACTCAACTCGCGAATCTTGCAATGACTTCGGGACCCAGTCGCGAGAATAGTGGCGCGTCCACTTCCGGTGCCGAAAAGTCGATGAATCGACCTGAGACGGAAACAGAAACGGACGGAGAAAGGGAGAAGTAAAGAGAGAGTGCGAGAGAAAAGGAGAAGAAGCTAGAAGAGAGGCTAGAAGAGGAGCGGCCAACGGATCGAGGGGGAGCACGTTTAAATTTACGCGGGGTTACACGTTGCCGATCTAAAAATAGGTCGGACGGTGAGCCACGGCTGACTTCCTCGTTCATTGTCGCGAATTCGGTTCGCCTAACTGTAGATCCCGCTGCGCTAGCCGATGCACATGCCGCGAGAAGGAGAGAGAGAGAGAGAGAGAGAGAGAGAGAGAGGGAGAGAGAGAGAGATAGAACAGGTGAGGAGGGGTGAGGTGGGAGGGAGATGGAAAGGGACGAGGAGAGGTCGATGTATCGTTAGGAGCGACCGCAACGATGTCGAAAGAGAAACAGAGACGAGAATGAAGGAAGGCGAACGATACACTTTTCCATTCCTGCCCAATCGCGGCCCGATCGTTCGCCCACTTCTGTTTTCGAAACATCGGCAACTTTCGAAAATTACTTACCCCTCGCATCCAGCCCTGTGATTTTCAGCGGATTCGCACGGCAGTTTTCCACTTCGGCCAATCTTCCCGCCCACTCCTGTCTCCTCAGGATCGAAACTTTCTACCATCGAACACTCCCGTGTTCGACTTAACTCCAGCTTATGCAAATTTACTGATTGGCTGATGTGTTTCCTACTGTAATTTACCGGAAAAGGCGGACTTCCTTATGTACGTCGGGAGATTGCATTTTTTTTTTTTTAGTTGGACAAGGAAGTTTGGGACTTGACGGCGGTAGATGAGTTTAGGTGTCTCGTTCGTGTGTCTTTTTTGACGGTGGGACTTACGGTAATCGTCGGTGGCAGAGTCGGTCCCGATGTCTGCGTTGGCGTGGTCCCGCATTAGCATCGATAGCCGGGGTCAGGTCGGGTTCACTGACCTCGATGCACTGCCGGTGCATAGCCGCGGAACTTCGCGCCGGGAATGAAAAGTGCGATGCTCGATGCCCGCGCGAACCATTTCGGGATCGGTGATCGAGCCGATTCATCGATCGCGGCCGCCGCGAATTAATGCGCATCGATCGAGAATATTTCAAGATTATGAGGATTACAGATTTTAACAACGATCGAGAAATTGCAATGTCGAAACTTTTGAGTCGGAGAATGAACTCAGATTTCTGATAAATTAGGCGACAAAATTGTAATTTAACAGAGAAGTTTAATGTGGAAAGTGGAGCAAACGTATAAAAATTTTTTTCTCAGATGTGAGATGAGTATGTGGTTCTCGCTGCGTTCGGACTACGTTCGCGGAAAGTTCGCGATGCACTCCCGCTTTCGGCGGCGGGCCCGATAATGGGGCCCGAAATGTTTGGCACGCGCCTCGTTGCAAAACTGGACCCCGGCCGGCGTTCATTGGGCCGCAGCGCGCGCCGCTGACCGAATAACCAAATTCGTGCTTGCCTACTTTCGACGTTACGTAACCGAGACAAGCCGCGTTTCGTCTCTCGGGCACGATGGGGCCCCGAGGGACCCACTTTAAACGGGCCTCACGTGTTCCTCCTACTCTCTCTCCCCTCCGCGCCTAGTCGTCGGCCAGCAAAAATGCGTGGAATTTTTCCACACTTCCTGCACCGTTCGTTCGACATTCCTCCACAATTGTCCATTCTAATCTCCTTAAAAAATAATTTTCCATTTATTTTGGATCTAATCGTACCTACAACGTTCGCTCACCGTTCTCGAAAGACTCCGTGTTACAACTTCGCGACGGAGTCGCTAATCACTTGAAAGCAACTTTTGTAACGCCTTACGTCATTCGAGTGACCGTACATTAAATAATTTCACCGCTCCATAATCCGTACCTACCACTTCCCTATCGTAAACACATAACCGAAATAAGTAACGGTATCCCGGCAGACGTTGCATTGACTTATATCACTGCCACATAATCCGCCCCCCCCCCCCCACTCTCCCGCGACAGAACTTTCTAAACCCGAAATCGTTCACGCTCCGCTAATCGATCGATTTCACTGTCGCCCATTTCCCACCGCCTAACCCAGAAGAAGTTCGAGAAAACTGCAACTGCCACTGCGATCGCGCCGTCCGAAGCGTTGACTCGTTTCACTGCGACTACTTAACTGTACCGCGCCTTAGAGCCGTTCTCATTCCGACGAGAGAGAAAAGTAGCTTCCTGCCGGCAAAAAGAGAGCGCGTACCGGGACGCCGCACGGAAAAGGACGCCGGATTCTTCCGCGATATGTACTCCTTAGCCTGGCATAAGCGACCATCGACTTTTCCAGATATGCCGGGATTACACTCTCCATCGCCGGCGCAAAACTTTCTCCGGCCGCGCCGGCCATTGTTCATTGTCTCGCCGCGCAAGATTCACCTATTAAAACGCCATACTCGGCAGCGATCTGCATGCCGCGTTCTACCCGAAAAAAGTCAAGAATCCTCCCCCACCTCCCCTCACGTCACACCACCCACTCCTGTCCAGCATTCGTCACGCTGTTAGTCAGATCGTTCGCGAATCGTTCGATGAACAGAGGAGGTTCGGCGAAATTTCGCGAGAATTACGTAAGCCGAACGCACTCGCAACTCCTGGCCCTCTTCTTCTGGCAACCCCCTCCTTCCCCCCCGTCCTTCCCCATCCCCCTTTATCTTCCATAGATGTGGAGCAATATGGTTCGAGGTGAGTGACCGACGTCCAGTTGCGTTCACTAACCTCCCTCCTCCCCCACTTTTGCTCGCGACACCCCACCACCGCAATTTCGCTCCCCGCTCTGCACTCCTCTCTCCTCCTTCCACCTCCCTCCCTCCCCTTCTCCCCCTTCTCTCTTTCACCTCCGCCTCGGCGTCGGTCAACTCTCCCTCTCTCCTTCTTTCCATTTCTCGACTCCTCGCTGCGTTCCTCTTTTTTTCCCTTTTCAACTCCTGCCTCTTTCCCCACCTCCCCCTCCCCCTCCTCCGCCTCCCCCGCGTGCAGTGCGAAGGCACGCGAATGAACGTAGCGGACTCGATTGCCTCGACGCGCGGATCGCTTATGAATTTAGACCGGCTCGGCACTCTGATAAGCTGGAAATCTTTACCGATGTGACTCACCTTACCCATTTTGTCTCTATCCGCGATCGGGGCAGGTCTATTCGATCGACTCGGCTACGCTCGGCTGAGTCACGGGTAATCTCGAGCAGCGGCCTGCTTTCGGCCGTTATCGAAACTTCGGGGAACTTGTTTCCGAGGATTTTGTAGGTTAAGGGTCTCGCGCCGAACTTCGACGTCCGATTGCTCAATCGGAGTGTATACCGAATTTTTGTGTTGGGAGTTCGATGTCGAGGGGGATGGAAATTAGTGTCTAGATAGGTTCAATTTTTTGGCAGGATTGTAATTGTAAGGTAGAGTGGATAAAGCCCACGATTCAAACCCCATAACCAACCGGTCAACGATACCACATATCAGGGGATTGTAATTGTTTGTTCCGAGATGTATACCGAATTTTTGTGTTGGGAGTTCGATTCTCAGGGGCTGGAAATTAGTGTCAAGGTAGGTTTCATTTTTTTCACAAGATTGTAATTCTAACGTAGAGTGGATGAAGCCCACGATTCAAACCCCATAACCAACCAGTCAACGATACCATATACCAAGGATTGTAATTGTTTGTTCTGTGATGTATACCGAATTTTTGTGTCGAGGGGCTGGAAATTAGTGTTTCGGTAGGTTCGATTCTTTGGCTGTTGGAATTTTAATTCTAGAGTAGAATGGATAAAGCCCAGGATGCAACCACCATACAACCAACCAGTAACGATACCAATCATCAGGGATTGTAATTGTTTATTCTGAGATGCGTTACTCTCGTATTCCTCTCTTTCGTTCTCTCTCTCTCTCTCTCTCTCTCACTCACTCACTCTCTCGTCTCTCTGATTGTCCTCCGTGTTCGATGGTCCGTGCGATTGGCCCAATTGGGGTCTAGCGTTTCACAGTTAAACGTAATGGGACGAACAATTACGCTCGCGGAAGAATGTCGATGGGGGAGCAGTTTACCGTTTCCGTTCTATCTCGTGTCGTCGAACCGCGGGTGGGAGGGAGAGGGAGCGAATGAGAGAAAAGGAGAGAGACGGGGAGAGGACGGGGAGAGAATGAGAGAGGAGAGGATCCGCGCGATTACGAGAGGCTACCGCCGCGTGCCACATATTTATCGCTTCACTTTTACTCCGGACCGACCGGGCCGAAACTTACTTTCGGTCCGCGACGGGCCAGCTCGACCGGCTCCATCGGCAGAGTGAGCCTCGATTCGTTCGACAGACACCAAATCTATCATTTAGATGTCCGGTACATTAGCGGAGGGAACAAGTTTGTCCTGTCAGGCTATTTTCGAAATATCCGCGAGTTCGGGACGATTCGCTAAACTTGCGTATCGATATATCTATTCTTGGCATTGTAAACTTCAGTTTGTACGTAAAGTAGTAATGTAGATTAGTGTGATTAGGAATTAGCGTGACGGCATGATCGTTTCAACATACCTATCCATAACTTTAATAATACTGAACGTTATGACTTTGATACAAACTGAGCTTTGCGCATGAGATGTTAATTCAAGGTTCATCGGTTGTCGATGATAAACCTTATAGAATAATGAGCGGACACTGTAATAAAATCGGGTGTCGTGCAGCTGGAATGTTAACCTGCCATTAGAAGCGAGTATTAGCCGCTCGGCGAGCGCTCGCCGTGGCTTTTTATGAATGCATCAGAAGCGTAATAGAAGTTGTACGTGCGAAAGTTGACGATGAGAGACACCGACGTCGGGTATCTGGGTCGTCCGATTGAAAATTTACTGAACGGGCGTTAGGCTCGAGCCAAAGATGAGCACTAAGTGCACTCGGGTACCGTTGCAGTGACTGACAAACAACGCGGAACGATCTGATACTCGGCTTCGGCTTAGGCATGAGTCTCTTCTCTTTTTCCGCCATCCTTCAAATTCCTGAAAAAAAAGACTGCACGCCGAACACACGCGGACGTATGCAAAACGTAAGCGTACCTAATTTCGGGACTGGGGAACGAAAGTTTCGGACATTTTCGTCGGAACTTTTTCGAGCAGAGAGCGCCGCGATTGTTTTCCTTCCTTCCCTCGTTACGATGAGTCGAGTTTGATGCGCGGACTGCAAAGCGGTCGTGTGCATGCGTGCAGCTCGTTCACCCCTCTCCTCTGTCTCTGTTCAACGTGGAAGGTATCCCTCTATTCCTCTTCTCATTCTTCGCCGGCGTGCAACCTCATGCACTCTTACGCGTCTGCCCACACACGGGTTGACGTGTGTGCGGGGCGGTTCGCACACTCTTCCGAGGCTGTTATCCGCACGTCCGCGAGCACATCTATATTTAACGTCGGCTATCCGAATGCGCGCATGTGAATCTATCTCTTCTATCTAGTCGTATCCGTGCGCTAAGTGACTGAATTCACACACGCCTACTTACGCGCAAGTATGCATCGAGCCGTACGTGATTTTACTTTTACGCAGTCACATGTTGACTCTGCCCCGAGCCGAATGCATCTCCCGGAGTTAGATCGTAAACCCTGCGGATGAATAGTAAAATCGTCCACTCCACACTCCTCTTTCTTCGAAAACCGTGTGTACGCGTAAGGTGCAGTGGGGTAAATCCGTACACGCGGCAAATACGCACTAGGCCCTTATTTTTTCGAATATACGTTGCATTGTGTCAACTGTAAAGTAGGAATCTTCCTTTGGTTAGTATTCAATGGTATGGATAGTATTCCAACATGTATTCGGTGATTCCCCCTTTTATCTCCTTCGACAAAGTTCGTGTTACTAATAATAATTCCGCTTCTGCTGCATAATATAAAGATATGAGATTCAATCATTTTTAAACAGGTTGTTTAAAATAAAAGTCAGCCCAGCAGTACTGTTTTTAAATTATTAAGAAAATGATAAGTTTCAGAAGATATTTTTAATCCAAATTAATGCAACTTAAAGAATAAACCATGCGCTAAATAAAACCACTAAGATTAATAGATTTTAGTAGAATAGATAGAAAATACATCAGTTCAAAGTAAACTTTACAATTTCCGGCTCGGTTTTACCGCACTCCACCTTACAAAAATACAGCCTTCTAATATCAAGATCACTCAAACTCATCAACCACTCACCAATTACGAACTATGACACCCCCCTCCCCATACTCGATGACAACACTACCACGCCACATATCCAGATACATTCGCGAATATTTAATCCCCGATCGTGTTCTCGCCATTATGCGCTCCCTTTCGTGCCTCCTAGCATTCTACATCTGTCCGTATGAATATACATGGGCCCGGCGGCCGGTCGGGATGGGGCAGATACAATGTGTGCCATGCATTTCGCCCGGGCGTGTGTGGGCAATGGTACGTGCGGAGGTCGGTGCGGGTACGAGGCGTGTGCGTGCGTGCACCGAGCGGCCGAGGGTCGTGCCGATGACCGATCAAAGAGGAGTTCGCGTCGTGAATACGTGATACGTAACCGTCCAAGGCACACGGCCACTGACCGACGCCGTGAGCCTCAACCCGAGCATTGTCCTCGTCGGCCAATGGTACCGAACTTACGCCTTTATTACGGCCGCGAACCGGCCGACGATCGATACCAGACATGCAATGAGAGGAGGGTTCCATTGTCGGCGGCGCCATTTCTTTTTTCTGTACAGACGCCGAAAGCTCGAGGATGAGCTACGTGTCTCACGTTATGGGACGATATGTGATTAGAAATGGGGGGAAGCGGCCTCGGGTGTCCGATGCAAGGAAATGGGAGCTGGAGGAGGGGTTGTTCGACTACTTATTCCTGTTATTGCGTAATGTTGAGTTTTTTTTGGCGGATCCGGTGTTGCAGTGCCAACTACTGAATTTCAACGATTTTTTAACAGAGAAACGTTGAGTAATTAAGGTAAAGATGCGATTTAAACGTGTTAATGTTAATAAAGAGAAAAATCTTTAATCGTAGAAAATTGTAGAGATGAAAACTTTTTATTATTGTAAGTGCAATATAGCAAGGATTTGGTGGTGAGATTGCGGAGGATAAAGAACGCGAGTTTAGAGAGACTCGTGCGTCCGACAGTTAGCGGACCCGCAGAACTCACGATACGCGCGGAGGATGAATTTTTGACCGCTCGGGATCGTTGAGAATTCAGAGTCAGGTTCGGTAAGCTCGTAAAACGTCGAGCGTTCGCCATAGAAGCACTGTAAAGCGGATTTTACAGTGGACGATGAGAAAATTGCGCGTACGGTAAATCGCGGAACGGATTCGCGAACGTTCGGCCGGCGAAAATCGGTGAAAATCGGAATTTCGCGCCAGCGCGCATCGAACTCCCACGGAAGGTCGAGGCTGGTCGAGGTTCAGTTACGGCATTCAGCACCACCGAGGTGGTGGTGCACTGAACTCGGCTGGCTATCGGGATCTCGATCGGCGCGAGAAACGATCGCGGATGATCCCCAGCGATCGTTACACCCTGCAGGAGGTCGTGACCGAGTCATGTGAAACCCGGCGAGCGCATTCGCTGCCGGCTCTCCTCGCGATCCTTTTGCCCGCGAGAATGCGAGAGATGAAATAAAGATAAGGATAACGGGCCAGATAAGCGGGCGTGACTTTGCCAGACGATGCGCTTAAGCGAACGCGCGCGCGCGCGCGCGCGAGGGAGGGTCGCACTCGTCGAAACTGCATTTGCATGCTTTCGGGAGGAAAAGTAAGAGTCGGAAGGTACGATTAGTCGTCTATTCTGCGTCTTATGTATTGTATTGTATTGGTTTATTCTCTGGTTCCCTTACGAGTTTCCAACATTTTAATATACCTACACATATCTTAATCACTGGATATAAGAACAAGTGAAGTAAGATAATGGAATTGTAACCCGAAAGGGAACAAGAATAAATATACAATACAATATAATACAATAAACATATCTTAACCTATGTATTCTGTGTCTTATGTTTGAAGACTTAATAGGGTCATACAGCAAACCTTCGATCCATTTCAATTTTCCGTCATTGTTCCGTCGATTTTTATTTCTAATTAATTAAAAAAAAGAATTTGGCAGTTAATGGGTAAAGTGTAAACCGAATTGTATGCAGCACAGAAAATTGCAATCTTCCTAGTTTCAAACTCCCGTACAACAAAATATACAATGCCAGAACACATCTCATCAGATGCATCGTAATTGAAGCAATTATACTCATCCGCGCTAACAATAACATCGTAACCGGGCTGCGGAACGTGCGGTCGACCTCCGAACTCGCTGAAAGATTCAGGCCGTCAGTCGTATGCGACCGACGCCGAGCAGCGCGAGGTGTTAAAAGTCCCGCAGGCCGTAAAGAGCTGTTGCCTACGGCGCACTCCGGTCTAATTGGGTGATTCGTAGCTGGAAAACGACTCGAATTCCCGCTGGACGTGCTCGCGCGCGAAGCATCTGGCGGAAAGAGGCTCGAGCGAAGGATGACGTGTTTCTTGCGTAAGTGCGTAAACTCGTAAGGGGAGACACGTGAAGTTCGCGTCGCCTACTTGTCAACCGGAGTGACGACATCGGGGACAGTGACACTAAACGTAATCTTGTTCTCGTGCCACGAACGAGTCCCTCTCCCATCGGCGCCAAAACGAAACCGTGCTCCATATACTCGGACGTTCGATCGTTAGCGATCGGACAATCTCATTCTTTTCCTAACTGACCCAAATCCAGAAAAAATTTTCAGTTTATGGTTCTTACATGATTTATATGGTAATAATGAAATGTACGTATGTACACTTTAACGCCTCCCTGTATATAAAATGTATGTATGTATATTTTAATGCCTCCCTGTGTATAAAATATACGTCTGTATATTTTAATGCTACCCTGCATAGAATTTTACTGGCAATAATGAAATGTGCCTTTGAATTAGATTCGGCGGAATTAATGGTCGAAGACGTGTCGCTCGGAATACGAAGGTTAAAATTTCGATTTTTCGTCCGTTCCGAGTGGCAGGAATTAAACGGTCGAACGTGCGACCGTGAACCCGCTTTTTGTCGACAGCCTAGGCTCCTTTTTGTCTATTAGTCCTTGGTAGTCGCGGTACTCGTCTCCGCGGAAGTCGACCTCGTCGGGTCGTCAAGAGGAGAGGGGGCGGGAGAAAAAAAATGGAAGGACACGAGATCTTTTAAGGACGTCTGGGCGAAGGCAAATCGATCGTTCTCAATCGAAGGAGGAATCCGAGGAGCGAGACGCCCAAGCAAAAAGAGACAGGACGAATTAAGTCTCTGTCTAGGAATGCAGCGAGTTTGTCTGTCTAGCGCCGTCTTTTTCTACTTACAATCGAAGCCGCGTACCCCGCAAACTCCGAAGGTCGATCATGAAAGGATCTTACACAGACACCGTCCCACACTCGCGCCTCGCCTATTATCATTGTGCAAGAATCGACCGTCGCCGTCGAAACTTTCATCTACCATTTCCCCCCAAACATCTAAAAAGCCAATTCTTTTTACTCGTTCGAAATTGTTTCATCCTTCGTCAGCGCGACAACCTAAACGCCTCTAAAAATGTCTACTCTCCAACCGGCTAACATTTAAAACCCAATTAAACTATAATATCGTAAAAATATAGATCTGAAACATAAACTTATTCGCAATAACCAATACATAAAGCCCACGCAATCCGATACAAACCTCCCAACAAATATCGAGCAGACTCGGAAGTACCGTACATTAACGCAACAAAATCTCGAGTTTCCGGCCGGCGGAAGTCGAAAAAGCATCGCTCGCCGGCAAATGCAGCGCAAAGCGTTGCGTTCGTCGAATCGGCCGCCCACATTTTGCCGGAGCAACGGAACCTGTTGAAGTATTAATTGCGCTCCGGCCGAAGTTTCGAGACTCGGCAGGCGGACGAAGTTTCGAAGGACATGGATGGAGTGAAGACGAGGAGAGGCAGGAGGGGGCGGGTGGAGGAAG
The DNA here is from genome assembly GCA_914767735.1 of Anoplius nigerrimus. Taxonomy (NCBI): domain Eukaryota; kingdom Metazoa; phylum Arthropoda; class Insecta; order Hymenoptera; family Pompilidae; genus Anoplius; species Anoplius nigerrimus. The sequence continues at coordinate 3,419,469 of OU612086.1, forward strand.
GGGGGAAGTCCCGAGAGAAGGGAACCGCTACGTCGAGCGTTCACGTACGATTCGCCACGTGACGAGGAAACGAAAGATGACGTCACGAAGGCTCGAGGCTTGTCCGAATCGTGTTGTTGGGTCAGCGGACGTTGGATGCAGCTCGGGATCGAGCGGCCGCGCCAACGCACCGGAAGTCGAGTCATCGCGCGCTGACTTCGACCATCTAATCGACTAATTGCCATCGATCCTCGATCGCCAGACTACTCTCCCTTTTTCCGCGCGTCGTATTACGCGAGCCGACGGATCCTTCTCGAACGTTCGCTCCCGCTGAACGGACTTTCGGCCGGATTTTTGTATCGGAGAGAGCCGACGCACGTAATATGATCGAAGCTGGGGGCATTTCTTACGGTAAAGAAAAATATTTTTCGTTGTTTCGTGAGTTAATGACGTTTGGAATTACTTCCCAGCTGAATACTTTCGGATGTACTCGATGCATTCGAAGTACTATAGTATCAGTGCTTAAAGAACACATTTCCTATAGCTCTCTTAGGAAAACGATCCTCCTACGATCAGCAGAACTTTCCGAGCACTCGATTCGGCCAGCATCGTACGGAGTGCGATGAGCGCATTGCGTATTACTTATGAATTAATTGGCTCGCGTGCAGCTTTCGATGAAAAAAAAGCGAGTCTGTCTCGATGCGGCCGGCTCGAATATTCTCGATTTCGGGCCATCGGCAAACGAAGGAGGCGATGAACTCGGTCACCGGGCAACAAACCGTGTTCCCCACCAGTGCCGCATCCTCTCTCTCTCTCTCTCTCTCTCTCTCTCTCTCTCTCTCTCTTTCTCCTCACCCCCCCTTACCATCGCACGCCACTTCACTCCCCCTTCCCCGAAGAGCCGGCGGGGAGAGCAAGCGAAGACGAGAGAAGGCACGCACGAGTGCTCGCGGCACTTCCTTCGCCGACGTAATTCCGACGTAATTCCGATGTAGCATCGTCTAACGTTCCTCGCCCCGGCGCTCGGTTCCGCGAGGCCGTGAACTTTCCGCGGAGAGCCACGGCGCGGTGCTCTCACGGAAGTCCCGAGGGAGGAAACTGCAGTCGTCTAGGTCGGCCAGATAAATTGTGGCTGCCGCGTCGGCCCGTTAAGGCCTTGGGAGGCGTCGGATTTTCATTTTGTTCGGCAGGGTGGATTGTAACGTGTGGACGAATGTCGGAATTGAGTGTAGTTTATTGTTAGAAATAGGAAATCTGGATTTAATTGAGAGGCTCTGAAAGGTTTTGAGAACAGCTGGATTTTAGATTAATTGTATGAGATTAAAGGATGCGAATGAGACCGAGATTGGGAGTTATATTGTGCGGTTAGAAATTGAAATGTAGGTTACACGGAGAGTTTTTCGAAACATCTTGAGACACGGTAGGTTTTGTACTGATTTTAGAAGTACGGTCGCGATCAGAATTGGGTGCAGTATACGGTTAAAAATGAAAACCAAAACGGAATTCTGAGTTTTACGAAGACTTCGAATAAGACATATTTTTCCCTTGCTTTTATAGAATCGACTGTGGATTACGGATGAAACCTAAATTAACCATATTAAAATATATTGTACCGTGTAGTCAATAAATGAGTGTTTCAAACCATTAGAAATCAATACGAGCGCTCAAACTGCAACGCCGACTGCCTTACGTTTCACCCGATTATTCAATACAGAAACTTTCTATCATTACGATCGGCCCCTGCCTACAATCCCAACCCACCGACCCGGCCAATTACGAGAAGTCCAACACTCCTCGGCCAGCGGCAGGGCCGAGCAATCGGGACGAAAAACCATTGTCCGGCACGTCACATTTTCTTCCACGTCTCCTCCTCTCACGATCGCTCTCGATCATGCTCCCGATCATGTTCTCCAGCCGAGCGAACGGTGCACCCGGAAGAAGAGGGACATCTGGAAGATTCGACATCGTGAAAGAGCGCTCGCGGTGAAGAGGCGAGAGGTGGAGCGAGAGAAAGAAAGAGAAAGAAAGAGAGAGAGGGAGATGAGAAGTCGAACGAAGGAGCAGAAGGGAAAGAAGAAGAAGAAGAGGCAGGAGGAATCCCGCGCGCAATTACTCGAGGGTACACCTAACCAGGGCTCTCGTGTACAGGAGCCTCTGGCAAACGGTGAAAAAGCCCGTAGCGTAACCGTTGCCTCCTGCTCGGCTGCATAGCACGTTGACGTTGTTGCTAGTGTGGGTTACCTGGTTAGTGACCGGCCAACCGAGTTCACTGGCATCGGCCCTCTTCCAGGTTGGCTAATCTTGCGACCAACGGAGAACGCCTGCCTGCCTGCCTGCCTTCTCGTACCTTCTCTTGCCTCTTCTTACTTCTTCTCGCGTCTTCTTGTCCTGGCTCGAGTCGATACTTCCCTCATTTTCCCTCACCCGGTCGTCTTTCGTCAGACCTTCCGAATGATCTGTCGATCAACGTTTGCCGGCGAACGGATTCACGTGACTTTCGTCGATGAATTATTGCTGAAGCTTCCTCTTATTGCTGACGGTTCCTCTTATGGAGGAAGAGAATGTTTTTTCGTAGAGTTTAAGGTGGAGATCCAGACGCTTGCGTAGGAAGTGTGAGAGACGCGTAGTTATTAATATTGCACGTACTTTATAAACCTTAATCATTTTTCTGCACTTCAGGAGTCTAATCTCTTAATTTTCAAGACGTTATTTTTCAAGTAAAAATCTGAATACGATAAGGGCACGGTTGCCACGACTCTTCTCAGCTAAATACCGACGTTTCCCAAACGTTAGACTGCGTCGTCAGAGCTCCTACACCTAACCCAGTCATGAAAGCTTTAAATTCAAAATCTGAGTAGCTTCCTAACGCGATCGAACCGACGAAAACGTGATCGGAAGTTCGATCAGCGCACACCGGAAAATCGGCGACGCTCCCTGCACGGAGGACGAAAATCGCGGGTGACCGGTAGGTAACAGTACTCCTACGTTGTCTTTCTACGCTGATTGTGAGAGGAAGGCGCGCGTGCGTAGTGCGAGGTTACGTGCATGCGTAAGAGCATGAATGACATAACGATCGCGCAGGAGTAGTCGACTGTCGGCCGTCGACCCTGGGCCAGTGAGGTGCACCACCTCCGACTCGATGCCACCACCTTCCCTGCCACCACCTTCCCTGCCACCTTCCATGCCACCTTCCCTGCCACCTTCCACGCCGACTCACCTATACCTCGGCCACGGCTCACCTACACTCCGAAAGGACGAGCGAACGTTTTCTCGCCATCCTCCATCGTCCTGCGACGATGTCCTCCTTTTGTCTCCGCCGATCCTTTGTCCCGCGGTTTTGCGCAGTTTCACGCCTTGACGCGGTCAATTTGTCCATTTTATTTTTTTCACGCAAGCTGGCCGGGAGAATATGGAATTTCGGTGTACTGTACTTTTTGTCCCTTTCGGATCTCGCGACTTGGGAGTTATTTATGACCTTCTGTCGGGGAGTTTGTTCTTAACAATTTAGTAACTCTGTAAATTTGAGAGAGTCGGAGGGATTGTTTTATTTAGCTGTTCTTTTAAATTTTCACTCTTTGCCGACTTTATTATCTATTTTCGCTCGACGGTATAATTCTGTTTCTTGCGAGTAAACGAAATTGATCCTTTCTTATGCAGCCTGTAAAAATGATTACGGCGAAATCAAGCCACCGCTGTCTCTCAATATTTCACCGGGTTTCGGATTCGACGCTATTTGGGTCGACGGCGTGGCCGGATCGCGAATATCGAACGATCGATATTGGCGAGTGGGCTAAACGGGTGCGTGGGAAATTCGCGAGAAATTCGTGCCATTAATCGAAATGTCGCGAAAATAACAGTACCGAAGGCACGTATGAGCATACGTCGACGTTTGGCGTGCGTAGTCGGTGGAAAGAGAGAGACAGAGAGAAAGAGAGAGAGAGAGAGAGAGAGAGAGAGAGAGAGAGAGAGAGAATCAGAAGAGGGGGAGGGAGGGGGAGACTACGTGCGTGCATAATGGCATGAATGACATAACGATCGCGTAGAAGTCTCGGGCGTCGACCCTGGGCCAGTGCAGCTATCCACCTCCGCAAACGATCAAACCCTCTCCGCTGACAACTTGGCGGCAAACGACTCCCCCGCATTCCGATGAGAGAGTCACGCTCTATCGCTCGAGATCGTCCGCTCTCAGTTCGCGGAAAGTGAAGATTTTCAGAGCCGGAGCAGAGTCAATTTTTAAGGTCGCCTCGCTTGATAGCTCTCTCGAGTACGTTCTCGATGACAGGTGCCATTATTCGAATTTTGAGTTCTCCCGGGCAAGACTGTATCATGTACTCCGGAATTGAACTTCTATTATTAGAACATTGTATCTTCAGTTCTGTCGCTCGCATTTACGAATCCTGTTTCTAAAACGTCGGTAATAGAATTCTGCTTCTTCGATCCTGTACCAAGATAAGTCACCATCCAAAAATGTAATCTTCTGTATTAATAATATATAAGCGTGTATCAGCCGAAAGGTGCTAATTATCGGAACAGTATACCTAACAATCGTTCTCTCAACGTACGCTATACACAAATCGACTCTAAACGTTCAGGAAACAATCCGCCAAGCTACTGTGATCCTTTAAGACTTTCATCGACAATTTAGAGACCGACATCGGCTCCTCACCGCCATTTCAGTCACTCTGCCAAAGACTGATAGGCAGAACCTGACCGAACTGAAGCCGGCAGGCTCGAGATTCGCCCGGAAGCGAACGACAACCCCATCCGATCCGTTTCCGCAGCCGAGCTTCGCGAGAGTTCGGTCTTTCTGACCCACATCGTCGAAAGTTCGTTGGCACCGTGCGCGCGCGCGCTCGCGCCATCGCAGAAGCGAGCGATATGGCGCCAGAGGTTGCACGTACCTGCGCAGTATCGCCTAGACGAAAATGATCCTGCGTCATCGGCCACGAGCTTGTTGTCGCTGATGTAACCGAACCGGTGGAACAAACATCGACGCTCAAGAATCGTCGTCGAGTCTTAACGGGTTCCGGATACGGAGCCCCGACGAATTCCGAATGGAACACGCACGAACCCGATAGCAGCCGAGTCTGCGGATAATCGCGCCATTACGACTTATGGAACTTGGCTAATTTCTCTGGCCATCGGCCATTAATTCCGGCTAATTCCGCCGCTCGAGTCGCTTTAATTATTCGAGACTGATGCCGGGGGGGGGTTTCTGGGGAGAGTCTCTAAATTTGGCGATGTAGTCAGGGATGGCGTATGTCGGGACTCGAGGATGCCGCCAGGCGAGGATTTGAGCGGATTTCGGGATCGTCGACAGGTTAGTGAACCGTCCGTACGTGGAATCCACTTGTTTTCCGTCGGCCGTACGTGTGTACGTAAAGGACGGCCGGCGTCGTGTAAGAGAGAGAGAGAGAGAGAGAGAGAGAAAGAGCCGTCGACGTCTTTCGCACCTGGCCGACAACTCCGCCTGCCCACACACGCCGTTCACGCGTGTTACGCCCGGCTTGAGCGCACGCGTAAATCGACGATCGAGAGGGTGTCACGCACGTGCGTGTCGCGCGATGCGTCACGCTTCGGGTTCTGATCGAACACGATTGCTTGCCGATTGAGTCGCTTCTCTCCCAGTCGAGTCGGATGTCAATCGTTTGACATCGGGTCGAGTACTGTTCTTATTTCACGAAACTTTCATTTATATTGTACTATAATTTAACCCTTTTAGTATCGGGCTTAGTAGCCTTTACTATTTGCATACCGGGAGAACTCCATCTCGAAATGAATTTATAATACGTTATAAATGGTCAAATTTGATTATAAGATGATTAATGCGCCGCTTTTCGAATCGTGTAAATATCATTTTTAGTTTGGTTCTTATGAACCTTTTTCTAAACTTTTGTAAATACGTGAAATTCGTCCGGTTATGTTCGCATAGGCACCTCGGTTTCGGCCGGCACTGAAAGAGTTATAATTCTAATGTTATTATAATCAAAAGTAGAGTACTGGAATAATCGCTTCGCGCTTAAAGATCTTAAAATGAACAGCACACATTATTTTATATTTTCCTTGCATTACGATTTCTTTATCACAGTAAAATGATGCTATACTTAAAATAGCCCTCATCATTTTATATTTTCCTTGCAATTATTTTTTTTTATCTCAGTAAAACGATGACATATTCAGTTTACGGCATCTTCAGATGATATCAGAGATGATACGCTGTTCCTCGAGCGTGAATTTATTCATCGCCCGAAATTGCCCCGAATCCCTCGCAATCACGCGTCGTAAGAGTCCCGAATGACACGTTACCGTCCCGTGACCGGCCGAAAATTAAGAAGAAGTCACCTGCTTAATCTCGAGATCGGATCTGCGCGCAGGCGAAGAGCCAATTTATTCGTCCTTATTGTACATCGTCACCTGCGCGGTTCTCGTCACCTGCGCGTTCGCGAACGACGAGACCTGCGCGAAGAGGCCGCGGCTGGAAGGAAGAGAAGCGGGAGGAAGAAGGGCCGTGCGAGGAGGGCGAAAGGTAGAAGCGTGCAGGAAGAGTGCAGAGGGAAGAGGGCGAGAGAGGGAAGAAGAGAGACACGCGAGCGATATATCGGTCGTCGGGGAATGACGTACGGCTCGGGTTCGTTGATCCTGACCTCGTACGTTTAATACGGGAGCACTTTTGCAAGGTGGCTTTCCGTTTCCGCGGCCGATGACCCGCGGAAGGATACTTCGCGCGGCACGCAGCTGCGTGCGCACATGTGTCGGAAGCCAAAAGGAATTCATTCAGCCCGGCTCTCGAGCCGTTCTTCCGCGAACGGGAAATATAGTCAATTTTTCGAAAACCATCACCGTCGAGTAACCTCAACGATATCACCCTACTTTAAGCGTACTGCGGTTCGGGTCAAACATGACCCCGCGAGTATGATGCATGCATCCGCATAGATCTGTCCTGACAATACCGAAAGTTGAGTCCTAAAAAGTAGAATGATCGAGGCCCGTGAAAGAGTCTCCTCTTGGCTCGCGCTTGCGGAGGAGGACGAGGCCCCGGAACGAGAGGTGGGGAACGCATCCTCGGGGCCGTCCTAACGGTAGGGCGGGTCACTGCACGCGGCTATACGCGAATGCAACTCTTTTGCAGCGGGGAGCCAGCCGTGGCAGGCCAAAGACTTCGATTGCGCGTCGCACCGGTGCAATGCCCTATCTAGGTGTAACGCTCCCGGCTGCCCTTACACATCCTCGAGCCAGATACCCTCTCCCTCCTTCTCCCCTCTCCCCTCTCCCGGCTGCCCCCCCTCCCCTCAGACCTCTGCCGATCCTTGCTCGACTTCCACACCTTCCCTCGGCCGCCACTTTTTGCCCGTCTTGCGCCTCGAGCCCCGCAAAGACCGACGTTTCTCGCCGAGTCCCCTGCCCCCCCACCCCTCCCCGCAAGGAATGCGAGTCCTTGAACTCGAAGGGTGCCGGGAGGAGGAAGAGGACTCGAAGGATGATTCGCACCTGGCCGCCGCCGTGGGATCTGCAGAGCTTTCCTTCGGATCCTCTAGGTTGGAGTCCGTGTGGGCTGAGGCTGATTTTTGGGGGGGGTGGGATGTGACTAGGGAGGGATGGTTTACAGTGGTGTAATATTCGATATCGATTTAGGTAGGCTGAACAGTTTCGAGCGGCCTTGATGTTAATTTCGAAATTCGGTCCAGCTGCCGTCGGGAATCGTCAAAATTTTGCTCCCCCCCCCCCCCCCATCCCCAAAGGTGCTGGCGCAGTTCGGCCGAAGGGGTGGAACGAGTTTCGCGGCAGCCTCATTTTTATCGAGTTTGACGAGCGTCCGCGAAAATCAATGATCGCATAACGGGTTGAGGGGCCTTCTCGTCGGACGGAGCTTTCTCAGGGGTCACTTTCATCGCGGTCCTCGCATACTCGCATTCATCCTCGCCGACCTCCCCCCCCCCCCCCCCCCCCCCCCCCGCCGTCCTCGTCGGCGAGGTTCCTTTCCCGGCGGGGCTCTCGACACCTCCCCCCTCCGCGCCGCGCGCATCCGACGACAATGCTCGCGATAACTTTATCGCCGACGACTTTGTCCGCCGTTCGAGCGCGGAACGGGCCCCATTGTGGCGAACGGAAGACGAGTGCCATAGTGCACCTGCAGAATGCGTGCGTCGACTATTCCGGCTCGCGATTAAGTGTACCCCGGGATCGGTCTGCTAAAGTTTCTATCGGAGGACAAAGACGGAGCATCGAAAAATCACACCGATACTCGTATCAAGCGTAGGTATCTAGCAGAAGACAATGAAGACAGAAACCCCAATGTAATCAAAAAATCGCACCGATACTCGTATCGAACGTATTTGGTAAAACCGTCTATAGCGGAAGACAAACTCTAACGCATCAAAAAATCAGACCATTACTCGTATCAAACGTATTTGGCAAAACCGTCTATAGCGAAAGACAAACTCTACGCATCAAGAAATCAAACCCTATCTGGTAGAACCGTCTCTAGCAGAAAGCAAACCCTATCGTATCAAAAAATTACACCAATCTGGTAAAACCGTCTCTACCAAAAGCCAAACGCCAAAGCGTCAAAAAATCACACCAATACCCATATCAAGTATTTCTCCGGACCCGCCGAAAAGATTTGCCAGGAGAAGTGGCGAAAAATTGATGCTCAGGACGAAAGGAAAAGATTGGAAGGATCGAGAGGCGGGGGGAGAGGGGGGTCTCGAAGGAGTGGAAGAGAGTCGGATGGGAGGAAAAGGCGGGAAGGGGGCCTGCGAAGAAGGCTTCCGCGAATGTTACGGGACTGCATAGCGACGTGGGAGTGCAGCGAGTGCACCGACATGCACGCACGTGCACACGCGCCGATCTTGGGAGTGCGCCGACCCCTTCCAGCTCGCAAAACGGTCACTGACCTTCCCCCCGCGCCTACCCCCCCTCTTCGTCGGCCCCTCGGTGCCCTCCCCTCCTGCGCGACGCCCCTCGCCGAGTCCTCCTCGTTCAGCTTCTTCCACGGCGTCGCGAAAAGGGCACCTAAGCCACCCTTTTTCGACGGGAAGAGTGCAGACTGCTTTTTCGTTTTCGGTTTACTGACCTCAGCGCCTGAGAACTGCCGGCCAGCCTCTCGATCAAGGATCTGGCTACAGGCTTGTTCAAGGTGTGCAGCCAAGGACTACGTTTGAGGATTTGTCGGTAGGGTCGCAGGACGTATTGTCGGATGATGTAATTATGGATTTTAGTATAGGGTTAATGGAGGTAATTGGATTCGACTGGCATTGGTTTTATTTTCTGCTCCCTTTCGGGTTACAGACTCTTATTACATCTTCCTCGATTGAAGATCTGGATATGGACTTGTTCAAGGTGTGCAGCTAAGGATGTCTGCGGATTTGTCGGTGGAGTCGCAGGACGTATTGTGAGATGATGTATTTATGAATTTTGATATAGGGCTAATAGAGATAATGTAGTCGATTGGATTCAACTGTTATTGGTATTGGTTTTATTTTCTCCCTCTCGAGTTGCAGACTCTTATTACATATTTTTCATACAATTCCTCTCTCCTTTCGATCGGCCTCGACTGTTTGACACGTGACATTTCGCAAACTGCCCTTCGCAGCATCCTCGGCGCAGTCAAGGTCCTCCGCTCGGATCGTCGACCGCGCACTTTTTCCAAGGCCACCCGATCGACCGAACTCGATCCCTCTAGCATCGTTCCGCTGACCTTTAGCGTCCGACCGGCGGGCGAGGTCGACGTTCCTCGCCAGCTTCCGGCCCATGCTCCCGACTTCCGCTTCCCACCCTAACCCCGCATAAATCAGCCATCGGCTCGACAATCGTCCGACCCTCCCCGGGAAGCCCCAAAAATCTGGCCACCGATCCTCAGCGCGAGACATCAGCCTTCGCCGTCGACGATTTATCCGCGATTTAAGCGGAACGAAATTCCGCTCGCCGTGAACGACTCGCCGGAGCGCTTAATTTACGGCCTCCAGCCACTCCACCCCCGTGACCGATTGACTTCTTAACCCTTTGCCCTCTGGTCAGCGCGTACCCTCCCGAGGGTACCAGCCACGCCTACCACTCGAGCCGCAACGTAACGACTGCCCAATTGTTTCCCCAATTACGCTGAATCTCGCAGCGTGTGGCGTCGGTAACTGCGGTTTGCCTCAAGGGGGTTCGAATGCAGTGCTCATCTTCATCGCCCCCCGCCCCCCCCCCCTCCACCCCTTCGCAGTTGGTCTCCTCTCGTTCGTCCTTTCTCGCTCCCGCGTCGACGGCACCGAGAAAAACGTTTGTTTTGGATAATCCTTCCGAAGAAGGCAAACAGCCGACGACTAATCGTCCGCTAATCGCATTAGGGCCGTATTTCAAGCGTCAGGTACCCGCTCGCTGCCCGAGCGGGGCCGCCTTTTGTACGCCTCGATACCGTGATGCACCGGGCCTCGACCCCGCTTCGCGGTAAATCGTTAAGCGATCGGCGGCTGATAGTTACTGTTAACCGGCCCCACCGACGGACAATGATAAACTTGCGAGCGGCTGGAAACTGTCGGATTACGCGCTGGTGCGGCAGTGGGAAGTGCCGATTGCGAACCCGATGGACGTGTAATCTGGTACTTAGTCGAGTAATCTTCTTCGATCGACTGCGGGTCCCAAGTACGAAACGATTGACCCTCTAGGTGCTTTTTAAATTCAGTTTTTTTGGGCCTTGCCTTCGGTCTGTATGATTCTCGAGTTTGAGCAGGTCCTTCGTATGGAACGGTTAATGCTTTTACCAGTATTGAAAAGTGATACTTATAGTACGTCATTAAAGCTGTGTCGGGTGATTCTCGGCTGACCTTGAAACTATGAAACTATCAGCGTTCGATTTCAACTAGAAGCAAAAATCTGAGTAATCCGCTCGGATACTTCCAAATCAAAATCTTATACAGAAGATATAAATATAAAATACAATCGTTCATTTCTCGTATAATCAGACATTTTTAATTTTGACCCCATGTGATTCGATTCTTAGCTTACATTGAACCTATCAAATTATGATCGTTCGATTTCAACCGGAACCAAAAATCTCCGTAATCCGCTCAGATCCTTCCAAGTCAAATCTTATGCAGAAAATAAAAGAATAAAATTCAATCGTCATTTTCTCGTATAACAAACACCGCGACAGACATTTTGAATTTTGACCCCATTCGCCACCGTCGGTGACCCCCGGCTGGGCCGAACAAAGCCGACCTACCTCAACCTCCGACGGCGTCACCCTCCGATATCCAGCCATACAATTTTTCATTTCCCCCCCCCCCCCCCCCCCTCTAACCGCTCGTCATTAACCTTCATCGCTCGCCGTCGGAAAGGAGGATATTAGGTGGCAATTTGCTGGCTCGTATCGAGTACGGCTCGTTGGAGCGTGCGCGCGCGCGCGCGCGCGTGCTCGTTGCCACGCGGGCGAAAGAAAAATGGAAAAAGTAATTTCTCCGGCGGGCGCCTCCTCTCGCTGCTAGGTCGGCCGATGGACGACTTACTCCGCGACCTGCAAAACTCGCCGAGTGGAGGCAAGCAGGCCGCCAACTTTGCCGCGCTCGCAGACACTCGCACGCACGCTGACGAGTACGCCGCGGCCTGGTAGGAGACTCGATAGGAGACTCGATAGGAGACCCGGTAGGAGACCATCGCCGACGGATAGATCGGTGTACAGTTGCGAACGGTGTCGGTGAACTGAGACGATGGACCCTGATGCTGAGACTTCGGCCATCGGAATCAGGGCACGCGCTGGGAAATGATCGCCGCGCGGAAAGCTCTTCTAGTAGGTTGAATCTCGGAGTTTGTCGGAGTGACACTGGCCGAAAATGACGACAGCTGCCAAAGCGCTTGTTTTGTCTTCTATAGAAACATGTCGGTTGAACTGTTACTTTCATTTAAATTATTAGTATTTTTCATTCGCAACCTTTACGAAGTACATCTGTATACATATGTATTCGTACTGTTTTTAAATATTTCTAATTTTTGATCCATACAAATTATTGAAAATATAATAATGACACAAAAAAATGTATTAGTTGAATTACATAGTAAAATTGAGTGCATTACTTTAACAGACTGCAAGTGCACCGTCAGATCATAGAATTCAAATGTACCGGATCTTTTCAACACAGGATCTAAACTAGACGCGCTTAAAGTATGAGCTTCAGCTGTGGGAAAAATTGAAAGTTCAGGTCTTTCAGTGCGAGCATTTATTCCGAACGAATTAATCCCCGACATTTCTTATGGTCACGCTTGGTAAGCCATAAGACAACGAACATGCGTCCGTTGTCAGTCGAAACGAAATCGTCGGCCATCGATCTTCCCAGCACTCCCGCTCACGTTCTCCCAGCCGCGCGGCACGTCCCATACGAGATTCGGAAAAAACTGAAAGTTGAAAGCCAACTTGCGGATCGGACTCCGATAAAGTGGAATATCTCGATGCAGTATAGTGCGCGGCCAACGTGCGCCGTGGCAATTTGTCACGATCGCACGATTCCGCGTGGCGAACGACATCGAACTGGCTAGATCAGTTGCGCGAACAAGGAGAACGGCCTGGCGTGGGATAAAAGGAGAGGATCGGAGGCTGAAGGAGGAGGAAGGAGGAGGAGAAGGTGGAGAAGAAGAGAGCAACGTGTGCCACTAGCCGCGGCCTCCAGGTGCCCTGCTTCGCATTGCAAGTCGATTACAGCGAGTGCCTCATTCCACGCTCATCTTCTCTCTCCTTCTCTCTCCTTCTCTCCCCCCTTCTCTCTCCTTCTCTCTCCTTCTCTCCACTGCACCCTCTTCCCCACCACCAGCCTCTCCCTCGATCCTTCTCGTCCCCTCGCCAAGTCCGACTCTACTTCTTCGTCTCGCGGCCGATCTCGTTCCTACCGTTTCTCGCCCGACGGACGACCGCGGTAAACCGCTTTTTTCTCTCTCGATTAATCGGGAAAAACGAGGAGAAACGAGAGGAGGCCGGCCGTGTAGGCAAACCGTCTTCGTAACCTGACTGTGAGAAAGACGGGACCGTGTTTCTAGGACTGCGCGCCACTCTCGTTTCTCGAGAGTGTCACCGATCGACGCTAATTTCTGCGCTCGGCATTACGCGAAATCGGCGTAGGCTTGATAGTGGATTGCTCTTGTCTAATCGTCAAGTTCATATAGCCACTTGTAGAGAGACACTGGGTTCACTCGGTTATAGTCTAGCGAATTTTGAATAGTGTTAATTTTATTTTGTTTGTAATTATGAGAATCGACAAATTTTAGTTAATACGTTTTTATTGATCGCTGGCTTGTTCACCGACTCTCTCGTCTAAACGTCAAGTTTATAGAGACACTAGATACACTTGCTTATAGTCTAACGAATTTTGAATGATATTTATTTATTTTCTTTCTAATAAAGAGGATCGACAAATTTTAGGTAATACCTTTCCTTCACCGTAAGCTTACTCATCGGTTCTCTAATGATAACCACTTACAGTCCAACTAATTTCGAATAATATTTGTTCAATTTCGCCTGCAATTACATTTACTACATCGACAAGTTAGATAGTACCTTGTCGTTGTCTCTCGAAGCTGATAAGCCATCCGACGCCACAAATTATCATTCCCCCAGCTGACAGAACGAGAGCTCAAACATTAATTACAATCATTACGTACAATCAGTGGGTTAGGTCTGCAATTACGCGGCGCTTAAATGCGAAACCCGAGACATCGAATTCGGGCCTTTCCTCCCTTCGAAAGCGACGGAGGCTCTCGATTTCGGCCGATGATTTAATTCGCGTCGGATGATGAAGAGGGAACGGGTTCGGCGCCGTTGACACAGATCCTTTTTCCGAGCCGGCGATGTAATCGGGGACACGCGCCGTACGAAAAGAATTACACCGGGCCCCGATATGCAGCGTGCATCTTTAATGCAGGCAGCTGCACTCGTGCACGCCCACCGGGCCCTGCTGCCTTCCTCTCTCTTACTTTTTCTTCTTTTTTCTTCTTTTCCCCCCCTTTTTCCTCTTCCTTCACCCCCCTGACTCCCCCTTCGTCCCGCGTCGAACCGTTTTGTCGCGACACGATGCCATGTAACGTATGTAATCGCCGGTAGCGTGCACTAATCAGGCTGGAAGTCGGGACTGGCCACAGTCACTGACCTCGCGGAAGATGTCGAAGTTCTGCTGGGTCTCGACTGTTCGCTTGGATGACTCTGAAGTTCTGGTAATGGAAAGGAAATTGTTTAGTTTACCGGGATACACGGTGTTATGGGTTGTGATTATTATTGGAATTGTTAGAGGAATGCGATTACTAGGGTCTTGAACTTTTGTATACTACGACTTTGTTAATTTCAGAATTATAGCAATTCGAGCTTCGTCGATTATAATATTGTATTACATACATCTTATCCTATCTTAACTTTTGATTCTAGTGTAGTTCTAATAATACTGTAATTTTGGTGCTACCAAAATGTGGGTTTATTACAATCTAAATTCTAGCGATATTGCAACGTCGAAGAAAAGAAGATTAAAACGGCCATCCCAGCAAGTCCCAAAATTTCTATCTGCATCATAACACTGCGATCGGCCCCCGAAATCCATAACGCCGATACGATTATCCGTCTGTCCAGACTCTGCCTAGACATTCCCAGCAATTAAGACCCCCCCTCCCCCCACCCCTATACACTTATGGTAAACGTCAGGCACCGACGCTGCCTTTCGTCGCGGCCCGCAATGACTCCGCACGTAACGGTAGCCAGAGCCGCTGACGGAGTCCCGCGAAATAAAACTTCCCCCGCGCGGTAGACAATGGCCTCTTCCTCCCGCAATTTGCGGAAAGGGTCAATGAGCGAGGCAAGTGCAACGGACGGCAGGATCCGAGTGGAAGGAAATCGGCCTCGGGCTCGCCGAAGTTCGCAGCTTGCTGCTGCTCCTGCTGCTGCCGGGTTGCTGTTGCAGGTTCAGTGACATCACGCACGCATGTGCGTGACGCGGCATGCGCACCGTTATGCCCATAGCTTGCCCCATAGCCTGCCCCCATAGCGCCCGGGTGCGGAAGTATCGCCATATACTCGCGCGGGCAACTGCGCTTCTTTCGATCGGCCAAGTCCGACGCCCCCGAGTCGTCCGTTAAGGTCAGAGAAATAGGCGAGGTGGACGAGGAGTGCTGTCCAGCACTGACGATGGACGGCCAGATAGGCGTGGAAGCCGTTTCCATGGGCTTGGCTCCTACGGGGTCTTCCTTGGGAACCTCGCGCCTGAGTTTCGGAGGTTGCACGTGAGAGGTCGACGAATCGGTATTACGCTATCGGAACTTTGACTTTTGTTCGGTCCGATGGCTGATAATGTTGGATGTGAAGCGATCGAGAGGGAGAGGACATGTATTGGATCGAATTACAATTTTTGATTAGTTAACACTGCTTCTTTTATTAACCCATTAACCGCCTATTTTTTTTCTGAAATGTTTAGCTGGATAAGGTATATATATATATATATGCACTCAAGATTGTGTAACAGCATAATTATGTAAATTCCGAGCGTGGCAGCTAATGGGTTAATTTCAATATCTTACACTCTATATTATACGTCTTTCACGCTACATGTCTTTATCGTAACTCGTCTTCCTCTACGCGCCTACTTCCTACTATTCTTCCTTCTCCCCACCTGTCATCATCACTGCTCTCTTTAAGCCTTAAATCGATATATAACAACTCAACAGGAATGACAAATCATAGAGATTTCTGGAAAAACAACTGTTCAGCCACGTGAGCATTACACGAACAATAGCTTTATTTGAAGAAAATGTGCCTGTACAATGAGGGAAATTATCTTGCACTGGGAGCATCTGAACATTACATAGTGTGATGCATGTGCAGGAAGAAGAAGAACAAAACATGCCTACTCGCGACTGACTTGACTCAACTATTGCCATCGAGCGCGCAATTCAAATACACTAAACACTTAACCCAATAGGTCTGACATGGGCCGCTTATTTTGAAACTGCTGACGACCCATTTAAACTAAAAATTAATTATCACATAAATATACTGTTTACACCACGTCAATCATAAGTCATATGACACCTTATTTTTGTTTAAATATAGACTTACACCACTTTCAAAATAAACGGTCCAATATCAGTATCGGAAGTGAAGCAATGAATAAGATCGAGTACTCGCTCCGTGAAATTGGCACCGAGTCGCATCAACGCGAAATCTGAGAAAAATTGAGCGAAACCATCGATTGCCTCCCACGCAGGCAGAACTCTGCCGATTTCATTAAGGCCCCCGCGAGGAATGCGACTATAATAATTGCGGCGGCGTAATTATCCGCGGCGATGAATAGCCGGCCGGTCGCACGGAGTCGATGCACTCGGGAAATGTAATTTCCATCCAAACGATCGAACCTACGGAAGCATGCGAAACAATGGCGGAAGCCGCGGCGAGAAAATTGCCAGCCAACTCGCAACCCCCGGGGTCTCACCGAAACAGAAATTAACGCGACGATTCGCGCCTAATCACGCGCCATCGAAAAAAAGTGCATCGTCAAATTGCTCCCGACATCGAGGCAAGACTAATCCGAGCTATCAAGATTCTGACAAGAAACTTAAGTATTCGATTAACACGAGCGGGAGACTCTTGCCGAATAATGCAGAGTTGACAGTATACAATTTAGATGAGGACATCTCGAAATTCTAATTCTGCACAAGAAAATGAAATATTTCATTAACATGAGCAACTATCTAAAAGCTATTTTATCATAGTCTCTGTCATCGATCATCGGATTATACATTATGCATATTAATGCTTAACCCATAACCTCCGACTTCTAATCTCACAGCTCATTATCGCCTCTAAAAATACCACAGTACTCTACGGAAACGTCATTAATCCATCGAATCGTCCAGCTCGCCGGCAATCGAAAGTACGCTCTAAAAATGCGGCGCAGAACAGAAGCAAAAAAAAAAAAAAATGTTCCGACTCCGTCTTCCGATTACAAGCGGCCGACGACGGCAGTTAGCACTAGGAAGCCGCTGACTGAGGCGGAATCGTCGGTCGGCGACCGGTCGTTCAGTGCCAAGGACACCGTGCGAAGTAGACAATGGAGGCAGAAGAGTGGTTCGCCGGAGTGAGGTAAAGGAACGGAGTCCGAGCGAGCCAGAAGAGGACGGCGAGCAGAAGGAAGACGGCGGTGCGGCGCGGGAGGACCGAGAGGCGAAGTGGGAAGGGGGAGGGAGGTCGGAAGGAGGATGAAGGAAGATGGGAGGCGCGCTTCTAATTATCCTTATACCTTGTTACATTTTTATCTACGCCTTGGCCACGCATCGCTGCTCGTCGGCCTTACGGCATCGCGAGAAATTCATTTCAGTATTGTGACTCCGCGGATCGGCTCAGGGTCGTTCTCTCTCTCTTTTTCTTTCTCTCCCTCTCTCTCTCTCTTTCTCTCTCTCTCTCTCTCTCGCTCGCCTAATGTGTCCCGCACGGCAAATTGATTATTCGCCCGTGCCCGGAACCGTCTACGCCTTGGTGCCGACAAAAACGAGGCCGTAATTCGATGTCGTCAACAGGTTACGTCTAAATGTATGGCCGTAGTTGTGCTGGATTTCGGACTTTATTTTTTTTGGTGTGGGATTGCGATTGCAGCTGGGCGCTCGGAACGAGGCCGATGTTCGTTTAAATGGCAGCGTTTTTAGCGCTTTTACGTAGACTGCCTTAAGATTTGAGCTTTTTTTGTGTCGGTTCGCGTGGGTAAGAGTTTTTCGTTTTCTGTCTGTATCCACGCATGCAGATAGCTCGTAAAAAGTATAGTCAACTTTGCGCTTGACATTTTCGAAGTCTCTCGCGCGAGGAGTGGGAATTTAATCGAATTTTGAAACAAGGTTCATTCAAATTTAATTTTTCGTATATGATTAAGTAAATGAAGTAATCAGCACTGTCTGAGACACCGAGTCCTTTGATCGTTTCAAACCTTTCTTGCTGCTGGAACGACACGGAAGACAAAATTTGTAAAAATATACATTCATGAATTTCGATCCGTGTTGAGAATGTGTAGGATTATCAGCGATGGAAAGATCGTGTGAGAAATTCATCATTTTGTACGTTTCGACTACATTAATTTTTGTGTCCTCTTAAGCTATTTAATAATTCATACTGTATAAATAATATAGAAACTTTTGTGGCTACGATAAAAAGTACACTATATCTATAAACGCACAAAATGATGAATTTCTCACACGACCCTTCCATCGCCGATAATTCTACATACATTTTGTAAAAATATATTTGTTCGTGAGGCGGACACAATCGATTACGGAAGCTCGATTGAACAAAACTCGTGTCTTCCGAAAACGGCACGTGCGTACGACCGATCCGTTGACATCGATTAAAAATAGAAGCGAGTTAGGGAGGGCGCGGAGGGGCTGGAGGGGGAGGGGAGAGTCCCTGATCGTCCGCGTATCCGTTGCATATAAATGCGAGAGGGCAGAGAGGCTCGGGCTGCAGGTCGCTAGCCGATTTCAAGGAAACGTCTTGATCGTCGTCTGTGACCTCCGGGCGGCCATCGGGCTCGAAGGTCCGCCCGACATTTGACGGCCGACGAAAGGATGAGGCCAGGAAGCATTGAGGAATTCGCGCCGACTCGAAATCGTCTCATTGACCGTCGCGTTAACTTTTTTTCCCGCCCGTGTCGAAATCTCACTTTTAACCTGTTTCGCCATCTTAAATTACCTTCGCGCCTCTTTGATCGCACCATCTTACTACGCGACTGCTCGGACGATCGATTTTTCGTCTTTTCAAATATTTACGATGGGAATGCACCGTGAACATGGCCGGACGGATCTGAGGGTACGAATTGTTAAGAATTTCGTTGGCGTATTTGACGTTTAATTATCGGCGACGTCCTCCCTTCTTTGCCGAGCCAGTTCATCTCGTCGCTCTCTCGCTCCTTTGTCTCGCCGATCCTTTAAGGCGGCTTTGTACCTCGACCCACATGCCTCAGTGACACCTGCTCCTTTTTGGCTGCAGGCTCTGCCTGTGCACGCGTCTCCTTTTGTCCGTAAATCTTTGCGCGTCGTACCTTTCTTCAAATTAGCATCCGCGCGCCTCGCGTCCTACGTACTTCTTTGAGCCGACCTTCTAAGCCTCACCGAATCTTCGGCTCGAAGGTTGCCTCGTGCCCGAACCTTCAACCTCGACGAACTTTTTTTTCCCGAAATCCCGAATCGACGACAATCGAATACTTTATCGCGCGCCTTTCGATAATAAAAAAGATGAATACTGGAGATAGTTGAATTTCAATTAACAAACATGTTGATGGAAATAAATTAGAGCGAGGAAGGCTGAAAAATCGGCCCATCCGGCGGCCGGAAGTGCACCCCGCTCGTGAGAACGTCAGAAACCTCAGCGACGAGCGGGGAATCCGATATTTTCGTGAAAAAGGGAAAGAATCGGCGGCCGAGGGTCCCGTCCACAATAAACTGGAAACCCAAATATCCGGCGCGCCGCCGAGAGAGGGGTAAAATCCTGTCCTGCGACTGGAAGTAGGGACACCAGGGAATGAGTAGGGGGGGCGAGGGGGGGGGGGGATGTGCTCTATCAACCCTTCCACGTCCCGAATCCAACCCTTTTGCCCTTTCCCGTAGCTAAGCGTCGCCTCGGCCGTCGTAGGCTCGACCTCGTGAAATTGCACTTTTTTGTTCGGCTCGAGGTTTACTGCTTCATAAACGCATAAACTTTCTCCGGGTCGCGCGCGCGCGTGCTGTACGGAATCCCGCTCATTGGCTCGAGCGGAGGCAGTATTTAGTACGAGTCGTATAAAAGTTGTCGAGCGCTTAACGGCCGAAAACGACCAGCCCCGAAAGTCAACGTGCGACCATCATCGAGGCGATAATTTATTTTCATCATTTTACGACACCGTCATTACAAACGGGCCCCGTTGTTGTCCCAGACAGAAACTGTATAAGAAGATGCCTGCTTCTTTCATCCTCGCTGTACAAGGCGTGAGTCTCGCTCGACTTTGCAAAATTTCGCGAGTCCCTTGATTTGTGGAAGGGGGGGGGGGTGGCACTCGCTTTTTGAGACATTATTTATTGGCTCGCGTTTTGTGTTACGATTTACGGGGCTACGTGGGTCTCGTGTACGCTACCTTTTCGATCCGTATTACGTCACACAGTGTGCGTAGATTAGCAGGTAAGGTGCAGTGGGGTAAATCCGTGCAGGGGGTAAATTCGCAATAGGCCCTTATTTATTCGAATATACGTTGCATTATAACAACTGTATGGTAGAAATCGTCCTTTGGTCAGTATTCAATGGTTTGGATAGTATTCAACATAGGTGGCCGCCATGTATTCTGTGATTACCCCCGTTTAACTCGTTGGACAGAGTTTATATTACTAATAATAATTCCGCTTTTGCCCCATAATATAAGGATATCAGATTCAATCATTTTTGAACAATTTGGGCGGTCTTGTCCCAGGGCAAATCTGCCCTAGCGACACTCTTTTTAATTTATTAAGAAAATCATAAGTTTCAGAAGATATTTCCAATCCAAATTAATGCAACTTAAAGAATAAACCACGCGCTAAATAAAAACACTAAGATTATAAGATTTTAGTGGAATAGATAGAAAATAGATTAGTTTAAGGTAAACTTTACAATTTCTGGGTCGGTTTTCCCCCACTCCACCTTATACTTTGAACGACGGACGTCGCATCGACGAGAATGACCGAAGTGCGCTCATTGTTTAACGTACGCACTCACTGACCTACGCACACTTGTAACCCACATTTCTGGTATCTGCTCCCAACCGTCGCTCCCCTCAATCCTTTCAGCGATCACTCCCCTTTTGCTATCCGGCATGCATGGCAAGCTTCTGCGAACTCGTCGTCGAATTCGACTCCTCGCAGACTCGAATGCGACTTTTGTTCTCGGCAGCTCGGAAGTTTTCGTTTCGCCGGAATGAGTCGGCCGGGTCGAAAGACGAATTTCGCGAGCGGAAACGGTGCCGCCTAGCGCAGCAACTTTCCGAAGTGCGACGTTTGACGGCCACCTTGACGATCGGCGGCGGCCTTCGGGGCGAGAACGACAGCGCTGCCGAGCAAGCGGAATGCGCTATCGCCTTATCGAGGAGCGCTTTTGCTCGCATCGACACGGTAAGCCGACACCCGCGCGACCGTAAAATTCCATAAACAGTACACCGGTCACGAGGACAGCGGGAGGAAGCGGCGAATCCGACCAGCACGAATATCCGAAGTCTCGAACCGAAGGTTCGTCGAACCTGAGGAATCTCTTTTTCGATCCGAACGAGCCGCCACGAATCGCTTAGATCGCCCGGAGAAAGCCGACGGCAGAAGTGAAAGGGCTCTTCCATCGCGTGGAAACGGAAAATGTTGCTAACAAACGCCGTATGCAGACCTGGCAGGCATCCATTATGCATATGGCCGAGGTAAAAGTCCGCGGCAGAATTCATCTGCCTATTATCGTTAATCCGAATCCAGTCGAGAGAGAGAGAGAGAGAGAGAGAGAGAGAGTTGGAACGACAGTAGAAACGATTGGGCATCGATCGCGATCCATAAACATCCGACGCTCGACAAAGACGGCGGGCGACTCGACGCCGAGATGAGAATCGGCGGGCTGCCGAGCGAACGAGCCTGCGCGTCAGAAACAGAAGCGAAACGGCGAGCTCTCGCTCGCGGTTGGCTCGAGCGAGAGGGCGCATGGCCTTGGCCGCCGCTGCGGGGTAATTCAGTCAAGGTTTCGGCCGATGAACTTCCTCCGTCGAGAGGAAGGAGACCCCGGGCTGCCGTCTGGCCGAGCGGTGGGGGTCGGCCGGCCGGCCAATGGGCGCCGAGCGCGGCCCGAGCCGGCGGGCGCCGATTGGTCGGGCCCCGAGCGCGTCTACCTTGCCGGGCCCCGCTTGTCAGTGACCTCCAGCATTGAAAATACGATGAACTCTCTCGGGGGGCCCTTGCCGGCGCGAGCGAGCGCGCGCGCGCGCGCGCACGCCATTCTGCGACAGTGTGCGCGTACGTCGGACTATGCGCGTCTCGCCTGCGGTGTGTCCTCCACTATCGCACGTACCGAGCTAGTAGCCAGGGCGTAGACATTGTAGACGCTCTTACAGGCCTGCTGGCGGCAACGAGAGGCAGGCAGGCAGGCAGGCAGGCAAGGCAGGCAAGGCAGGCAGGCAGGCAGGCAGGCAGGCGAAGAGAGCGCAGGCAAACGGGCGGTCGGCCGTTCGGGCAGGCACATCAATCCCTCCCCTCCACTGGCCTCCACCTCGAGAGTGCCGAGTAAGGGCTGTACGGCCCCCAGGTAACCGACACTCGCCGAACTCGAGTCAGACCAACGCGAACCTCCCTCGAGCGAAGACTTACTTTCACTCTCTCTGGAGCGCGCGCGCGGATCTTGGGCCCGATGCCGGTATAACACCGGTCCGTACCCTTGGCCGAGCCACAGATCGCACCTGCCCTTCGACCGGGTAGGAACTCGAGTCCTCCTTCGCGCACCTATTCCTCACGCTTCCGAGTTATCCAGAGTTCGACAGTACGGATTGTGCTACTTGTGCCGTTTTGACCCCCCCACCTTACCTGACCCATTCAGTGCTGGTGCTGTGTAGAATTTTTGCCGAGGCCAGTGGACAAATGTCAGTTACTACGACTGTGCAGTGCCGTGCCGAGTGGATTCGACATTATTGAGAGAAAGAGGTCTGCGTAGTTCCGAGCAAGGTTCCGAGGCAGAGTCTGTCCGCCCTGATCGGGATCTCGGGATCATGATTCTGACGCCGGACAGTAGTGCGCAAGGCACGGCGGCGACGCCCTCGGCGCCCGAGTCGCCGATCTCGACCGTTTCCTCCCACGGATCGCGAGCGTCCAGCGTATCGCGCATGTCCTGCGTGTCGCAGGGCATGGCGAGCCCTTATCACGTGGCCCAGCTGCCCCATCATCTCAGCCCGAACATGCCGACCATGGACTCCACGGTCTCGTCGGCAAAGCCCGAGCCCGAACTCAACATAGGTACGAACATCGAACGTCATTCTCCCGAACGCACACCGAACATCGAACGTCATTCTCCCGAACACACACCGAACATCGAACGTCATTCTCCCGAACACATACATACACACATACAGACGGACAGACGTCGATGCACTTTCGTTCGTGCAGAGTTCCTTGATCTCGGCGGATGAAACTTTTCTCGGCGAAAGTCGAGCGTGTCAAAGCGCTCGAAGGAGCGTGGGTGGGGGGGGAGGGGAGTAAAATTGTGTAGAAAATGCGTGGTATAGACTCGGAGCGGAATGGCGAGTGTTAGCCGGTAGGGAGAGAGACGATCGAGGAGGAGGCCGCGGCGTGACAGCCGAGTGAAAGCAGAAAGTTGTAACACGGCGCGATGCTGTAACTCGCCGCCGCCGGAGAGAGGAGAAAGTGTTCTTCTTTCTCTCCCACCTTTCTCCCGCGAGCGGCACGCTCTCCTTCACCACGTGGAGAGCTGCCCGCGCTCGCTGCTGAGAGCTCTGGGAACGATAGACGCGGCTGGAATCGGGGGGGGGAAAATCGAATGAATTTAGAGGAAAATCGTGTAAGCGATATTGGGACTTAACGCTGTAACGCGAACGCATGATAGTTGGAAAGGGAAATAATCGAAATGTTAGAAAAGTCTCTTTCGAACGTTTTCAATATCTGAGCTTATCATGGCAAGGAACAAACTGAAAATTGTTAAGAGAAGCGCAGTGTTAGTAGTAGTAATAGAAAAGTTTGAGCTGACAGAAAAAATTCATATGTAGATGTTCATGCGATGCCGTGCATATGACATGTTTTGATCGAGTCTTCGGGAGGTGCTAATGGATTTTTCTCTTCTTTTTCAGAATTTGACGGGACTACCGTGCTGTGTCGCGTCTGCGGCGATAAGGCCTCAGGCTTTCACTATGGAGTCCACTCCTGCGAGGGATGCAAAGTGAGTCCCGTTCTTTATCTCGAAATTCCGTCGTCTCCGCTTCGCAAAATTGACTTCGGCCACCCTCTCGATTAACAGTCCCCTTCCGAGAAAGAGGCCGAAGCGAATTTTGCGCCGCGCGAGATCGGACGAACGTGCCCGATACTCTCGGCCTTTCATTCCGCGCCAGTGAATCATCGCCGCGAACGATTCGCATTAAACGCTCTATTCTCCATTCACTCCGATCGCGCTCAATTATTAATCACTTCGCACAGCTCATCGTCATTAACAGAGATTCACGTGCCGCGCGATACGAATCTAATTATATTGTACAATGATCCGTGGATGAAAGCGGCTAAGAGTATCGAAAGTTCGACGTTATTTACTTCGCGGCGTGGCCAGGAAGTTATACGCACTTCAACGTGCGTGTACCGAAAGAGTGTGTGTGCCTGCGTGTGCCTGTGTGTGCGAACGTGTGAACGAAGCCACCAAGGCTAGATAGAAGCTATCGACCGCTGGCAGGTCGACCTTGTGCACGCGGAAATCACGATAGGACCAGGTCCTCGACGTTTGCCGACCCGGTAGCCTCACTTGCCTCCCCCCTCCCTCCCGACCCCCCCGACCTCTTCATGAATCCTCTCAAGGTCCGGCCAAGAGGCGAGAGCCGAATTGCCGTCTCCTTTTCACGTCCGGTCTCGACTTCTGCGGCCGCGAGTCGTCCTCGAGGTTCATCCTTGGATCGCTTAAAGAGTCTCGGTGGCTCTCCGCTTCCACCGATCGAATTCCGGGGTCAAATCCGGCCCCGGCAGCGTCCCGTCGACAATGGCCAGGGCTTTTGCGCAAAAGATGTTCGTGGAAAGCGGAGAAAAGGAGTCGCCGCGGGAATGAGTCAGGTAGAACGATCGGTCAGCTCTCTTTGTGGTCTTTACTGTGGGATAGATTTCTATGTCCGCGCAAATTCGCAGGATCGCACTTCCTGTTCCATTGTGCCTCAGGTCTCTGTTCATACTAGTGTGCGTGAGTAGGTGCAACGAATGGTGTGCCTGACGCGTTCAACGTCCTTTCGAGTCATTCATCGGAGTAGATTAAAAGCTTTGCTAAAAAAGAGTGTCAGGACAGGGACAGAGAACAGCTTGACGCGCTCGCGAGGAGGTTGTAGGTTGAGCGGCATTTTTCCGCTGCATCGCGGGATGCGCCGGGTGTCAAATTCGTCATCGAAGGCCAACGTCCTCGTGGGCAATAGATAAGGACGCGGAGTGGGAGTCTGTTAGGAAGCGACCGAGCGGCCGCGAGGTGCGTTTTACCACCTCCAGGCAGACCGTGGCGGGCTTGGAGGTGGAAGCGGTTGGAGGTGGCACCTTCGCCCAGGTGCGCCGGATCGACGATCGCCACGCAGGCCTCAGATCGTTCTCGACCGGCGAGCTGCGAGCTTCTCCTCATCCTCCGTCCACCTCAACTCCCGTCATTCACTCAAATCCACCCCTCTTCACCCTGTTCAATCATCCCCCACTCTAACATTTACTCAAATCGGATCCGACAGCGTTCTTCGAACACCTGTTCAGAAAACTATTGTCGACTCTGCCGATTATTGCTTACCCGAATTTTCGACCAAACTATTCGGGCCACCCGTTAGAAGTCACCGGCCACTTTCCTCCCCGGAATCGGCGAGAAACCGCAGTTCGTTATCCTCCGGCATCAGTCGGTGGTCAGGTACTGGTCTCGGCTCATTTCCACTTTCCTCGACGATGGGTCCGGCGCCGAAAAGGGAGGGCGCCCCGCCGACAGCCGCCCCCCTCTCCTCCCCCACCCTCGCCGCCGCCGCCGCCCCAAAACGGGAAGCTGCGGAGAGCGAAAGAGAAAGTGGCCCGGGCAGGTCCCAAATGGTCGGCGATCATCGCCGGGGACCGCCGGAATCGCTCGGAAAGCGAAAGTATCGGGGACCCGTGGGTGGGGCAGACTCCTTCCTCCCTCAACTAGACCACCTTTAGACACCTCGGTAAAAAAAGAAAAGGAGAGCCGAGAGGAGGTCGGAGATAAAAGTGGCCCCGATAAAGCGAACCGGTCCCGCATTCTTGCACCTGGCGCTTTCAGATTATGTCTCTCGCTTCTAACCTCTGCTCTCTCTCTCTCTATCTATCTATGTCTCTCTCTCTCTCTCTCTCTCTCTCTCTCTCTCTCTTTCTCTGCCACTCTATCTCCACCATCATCCGCCACCCGAAATTCCCCGGAAAGACTAATCGTCCGGCCGGCGAGTCAGGGCCCGCCGGCCAGTTGACTAGGTCAGTAACTTATGGCCGTAGTCCATCGTCTTCCTTCTTTCGCCGACAGGCGTTAGCCGTCTGTCTCCCTCTTTTTTCGCCCCCTTCTTTCATACCGCCATCCTTCTCGCTCGTTCGGTGACCTAGCCGCTAGCGGTAGAGCGTCTTACGCTGCTGGAAGAGGAAGAGGCGGGAGGGAGAGACGGAGAGATGGCTGACGCTGAAGACGAAGGAAGGGGGGAGGGGGGGAGTGATGAGAGGGGGGCGTGGAAAGGGAAGAGAACGCGGAAGAGTGTTGGATATCTTTAAGACTAGGTCGCTCGGTCGCACTACTGTTGCACTATTTCATCGCAGTGCCGACCCACCGGCCGTGCACGCTACTTTTCTTCTTCTTCTTCTTCTTCTTCTTCTTCTTCTTCTTCTTCTTCTCCTCCTCCTCCTCCCCCTCCTCCTTCTCCTTCTTCCCCTCCCGCCCGCCTGCCAACCCGGGGCGTTCCTCGACGATCAGCACGCTCTTCCTGTACACGTACGACGAACGTTGCTCGCCTAGACTCGGGCTCGTTTCCCACCATTTTTCCTTTCGAAGCCAGCCACCCCCTCGGCCGGCATGCTTTTTCTCATCGGCGCGAGGCCGTTGTTCTCTTTACGCGCGGAATCGAGGCTTCAGGAGAACGCGAGACCGGGCCGATTTCGACGCTGAGGATAGTCATTCGGTTTGGCAGGATTTTGGATGAATACTTTCGCACGTTACGTAGATTCCATTTTTCGAATCACTTGGGATTTACTTTATTCACACTATTAATGTAAGAAAGTAAGAGAGAGTAAAGGAGGTTCGGTAAATCGTGGCTGATTGCAATGGAATTTTGATCGAAAGTTGAAATCGTTCTGGGTCTTATTCTGTCGCGTTGAGGAAAATTTTTCGTAGGTTACGGAGCTGGGTTAGGTCGATTTTCGACGCCTCGACGCTGCAGACGCGTCTTTCGGTCGGTACGCCGTACGGTCTTCGTGCACCATTCTCCCGTTTCACGTCACTGACCTGGGACAAGCGTGCCGGCCGCTGCCGTGAGAGAGAGATTCCCCGTAATCGCGAGCCCGGGCGCGATAAAAGGCGCCGATAAAAAAAAAAAAAAGGCGCGCGCGTTCCGCGGACGTCGTCCGCGCCCCCGGGACTCCGTCGGGAATTCGATAATAAATTATTTCGCGCCCCCGCCGGCCATTACCCCCGTCGGGGCCGACACGCCAACGGTTGCCTCGTCCGTGAGAGCATCGCGCGCCGTTAATTATCGGAATTTCAACCTACCGCCTAACCTCGAGCTTTAAAGAGTTCAGGCCAATTTCTCGCGGATCGATTTACAGCACAAGATTCGAACTCGTCGATTGTGGACTTTCGAACGCACCCTCTCTGGTAAATGATCGCCACAGCTACGGATCGAATCTCAATGGTAGATCGAGAGATTGATGAATAGCAATTTTGAATATTTTTGACGGATCGCAGAGTACATATAAGGCATCCTCGGCATGATAGCCAGTATGACACCCTATGAAAATTGTCCCCGTTCGCCACCAGGGCAATGACCCCTCATAATGACAGTCAGTGAATTCGACCCGAGGCAGCACCCCATGAACATTCTCCGCACTCGCCGTCCGTAAAATCGAAAATCCGAAACCGTCGCAATTTCCACCCTCTCGACACCCTCCCCCCGTCTACTCTCATTCCCCAAATTCCACTCATCCGACGCCCAGAAAAAGAATCCTCTCTCACCCCCGCAAACCCTCCCCTCTCCCCCTCCCGATCCGGCCGATTTGGCAGGCCACCTTCCAGCCGCCACCCTCTCGATCCTAATCCGACCATTGAAAAATGCATCGGGCGAAAAATGCATTTCGCTCGACGACGCTCCTCTTTAAAGAGCGTCGCTGGGAGCGGCAAGCGGGGCGAAGGAGGGGGCGGGGAGGGGTGGTGTGGAGGTGCCGCACGTCGACTCTTTTTCCGGAGGGTTGAAACCAGGCGACCGGTGCATTAACCCTCCGGTCGTCGACCCCCGAGCCAGTTACGTCACGCAGCTGTTCCCTCCTCCGCCTCCTGCGCCCCCCCCATTCCCTCCCCTCCCCGTCCACCTCCCGCGACCGCGATCCCCACCAAGCGGCTGCCACCTCCTTCTCCTCCATCGCCTCCTCCTGCCTCCCCTCCTCTCCCTCCTCTCCCTCCTCCTCCTCCTCCTCCTCCTCCTCCACCAACCTCGCTCGATCTCATCTCCGCTTCTCTCTGTCTAGCTAGCGAACCGTCATTTTTGATGTCGTAACGAGTCGTGATCTCATTTTCATTTGATTGCGCGGGTATTTCGGTGCTCTCGGTTGGGGTTACTGACCCCGGTGCATCTACTTTAGAATCGGGTCAGCCGCTTATTATCGTGGTAGGTGTTCGCCTCCTCTGCCTGCCGCGAGCGGTATCTGCTCGCGAGATAACGCTTTTAAATCGGGCATCGTTCGCCAGGGTGGGAGGTTGGAGGGGGTGGCTGTGGAGGTGGGAGGTTGGAGGGGTGGCGACCCTCGAGAAGGACGGCTCGATTTCGCGATACATCGGAAGGTGGGGGCATGGTGGATCAGGCGGGAAGAATATTAGGATTTTAGCCGCGAAGCCGTCTTCGGTGACCAGAAGCTTTAAGGGTGGCTACCCTCTAGCAGGTTTTGTACTTTACCCTTTTTTCAGTGGGCTCTTATTATGCAAATTGGCTCTCGACGATAATCTCGCCCGCTTGAAAAGTGCATTTGTTTCGTGCGCTGAAATTTCGCCGGAACGCGATATAAAAAGTGGGGGGGGGGGGGGGGGGGGAGACGGGGTGAGAGAGTTGGAGGGGTGGGATGGATAAAATGTAGAGCGAGTAGAATTTCGGACACGGGCGAGATTTACGGACGGTGCGATACGGGACTCGACGACGGTTTTATTCCGCTTTATTCCGCGATTGGCCCGATTTGCCTGGCATTCGATCTCGAAAAGAAATGTCGAACGATGACCCCGGGGTCAGAGTGCACACCGTCGGCCACCCCCCGGAGGCCGGACCCCGGGAGCAGCTAGACAAGCGACACTTTTATTTCACTCTTCTTCCCTCGATCATCGCCCCGATATCTGTTGATCCCGAAAATATCGTCGTCCACTCTCGTTATTTCTCCCACAATTGCATCGCACGCCTCGCACATTCGCGCGCGCGCGCGCGCGCGCGCAAATGCGCTCTCCGCTCCATTCGTCGATCTCGAGAAATGTCGTACGATGACCCCGGGTCAAAGTGCATTGTCACTGGCCTGCCGAGGGCCGGGACGCGAAGCGGGCAGCAGAGTTAATTTCGTTTCGCCACTTCGCCTCTCTATCTCTTCCGAGCCTGGCGGGCGCGAAAAAAAAGGAGAGAGTCACCCTAAATGATGGCCTGTCCATTGACACGGGCCAAAATATTTTCCCGATCCCGAAGAGATCGCGCTGCGAGCCACCAAACGTTTCCCGACTCATGCCGAGTGTGTGCTGGCCGAACTTTTCCCCGTCCGTGGATTTCCCGGTGATCCATCGATCTCGCAGCAGTGACCTCGGATTCTCCGCGGAACGATCGACTCGATAATCGACTCGTCCCCGGGCCCGAGCGAATTCTCTCGGGGGTCGACCCCCGCCCCCCACTCTCTCTCTCTCTCTCTCATTCTGACTTACTCTTCCAGTTCAATCCACTCGTTCTCTATCTCTCTTCGTCTCTCTCTCTCTCTCTCTCTCTCTCTCTCTCTCATCCAACGCTCTGCGCGCGGTTAATGCCCCCGAGCAGAGCGCATAGAGTTGTCGCTGCGATTCTCGGCGCTGGCGCGCAAGCGCGCGCGTCTACGTACGTCACCGTTACTCCGTTTCGTGTCCTCTCCACCTTCTGCAGACGACCCCTACTCCGCTCCCACCTCCGCCGGATAGGGCCTCCCCTATCCTCCTCTTCTCGGCCCGCTGAAAAGAGATCGCGCGCCAAACTTCCCTACCCCACCCCTCCCCTCGCCCTGCCTCGATCTTTTTCGGCCGCGCGTCGTCGCCTCTCTTACCCTACGAACGCTTTCCGTGTCCCGAGCGCAATCTTTGTCCGTCCTCGACTCCTTTGTCCTGCCGATATCCTCGACAAGGACGACACATCGACCAGGCAGCTCCAAAAAAGGACGTCGAACAACTACAGGACGATTCAGAACTCAGCGTCAATCGTCCGGTTCTTCACTCTCGCCCGCCAAACGCCGAAATGCGTTCTTTCGCGTGCGTGCGCGCCGGCAGGACAAAGACGGAAGAGCTCTCCGTTCATCTTGCGGTACGCCATCCTTATCCGTCGCCGTTCGAAAGGAGAACGAACGTCCCTCCCCCCTCCCGCTGCTGGGCGAAGAAAAACAGAGAGGCCACCCCCTCCTCACTCTCTCGGCGGCACGGAGCGAGAGGGAAGAGATACGTTCACCTTCCCCTGGCATCCCCCCCCCCTCCCCCTCCCCACCGGCACTCGCGGACCGCGGCCCCTCTTCTCCGACTCCCTCCTGCCGCTCCCCCCCCCCCCCCCACCTCTGCGTCCCCTTTCCCCGGTGCAGCAGAGTCGCGCGCTCCGGTCGTTGGCCTCGCGACCACGTCGTGTGTATATCTCACACTCCTTACTGGCGTTATGCGCGCACACGGACGTGGGGATCTCGTGCCGTCACGAACGGCGGAGAGGACGCGCGCGGGAAACAAAAGGAACGTGCGGACGCCTTCATTTTTGGAGGGACGATGCTGGATTTTGGGCTGACGGAGATAAGAACGGTTTGATGATGGGTCGGTTGGAGTTTTCGAATTTGAGATTCGGTTTTTTCTGGAACCTCGGTTTGGGAGTGTTCAAAGTTTGAAGGCTCTGGTTCGATTTGGGTAGATGGGTCGAAAATAGGTGGAGTGTAGCTTGCGGCGGAGGTTGACAGTCCGAGGTCCGATTTGAGCATATCGGAGCGCGTACGTTCTAAATCCGTCGCGACGTGTGCAGAGACGGAGATAGAGAGAGAGAGAGAGAGAGAGGGGGGGGGGGTGAGGGAGAGAGAGAGAGAGAGAGTCGGCAGCAACATCCGTTCCCCGAAGCATCCAACTCCGTTTTCGGCGCCGACGGTCGATCGAATTAGTCATAAAATGTTGCGCCCCAATCGAGCCCTCCACCCCTCCCGATGTACCGATGGCGCCAACTTCGCGCTGCTCGATCACCGCGCGCGTCGCGCGCACGCGCGGCCCCTGACGGCGGATAGACTTGAGGCAGCGCGCGAAGGTGGTCGCCCCCTGACCCGTCAGGGGGGAATGCACGCTTCGAGAGATCGATGCACCGCGTTTTCCCACAGCTCCTCCTACGTTCCAACCCCCTGGCAGCCCCATCCGCCCTCCCCCGCTCGCCGCCACCCGGCCGGGCCGCCCCTACGAGCAAGGGGTTCAACGGGGTTGCTGCCCTCGTCCGGGCAGCGCGACCGTGTCGATGATCGCCAGCCTCTCGAATTTCGGGCGGGCTCAATTTCTATCCGCCGCTAGGTCGAATGGAATCGGCCGAACTTTGCCCCCCTTCG
Source organism: Anoplius nigerrimus (assembly GCA_914767735.1). Classification (NCBI taxonomy): domain Eukaryota; kingdom Metazoa; phylum Arthropoda; class Insecta; order Hymenoptera; family Pompilidae; genus Anoplius; species Anoplius nigerrimus. Next base: position 3,451,152 of record OU612086.1, read on the forward strand.
GGTCAATCAAAAGTTCAATTTCGAGAGAAGAGTTCCCGTTTCGAATTAGTCATTAGTACGGTGGGATTCCCGAACGGGTCGAGCTGCTATTAGTCATCGGGAGGTTTTTGTAGGGAATGTCCTTCCGAATCGGGGTAGAAAGATAATCTCAGTTCACTCCGGTTGGCTCTCGATGAGCTGCAGGCAAATAGGCTTAACATTGGCAGCGTCGACGGTTCATTGACTTGCATCGAACGAACGAACGCCTGCGCCGATTGACAGCCCGGGCGCGGAGGTGCAACGGTACATCTTGCTCTCTCTCTCTCTCTCTCTCTCTCTCTCTCTCTCTCTCTCTCTTACTCTCTTACTCTCTTACTCTCCCTCTCTCCCTCTCTCTTCCCATCTATCCCTCCGCCGAGTGCGCTCGAAGTTGAGGTAGGCGAGGTCGCGTGTGTGACGTCACGCGAGCGTGTCGCCAAGTCCGTACGCGTACGTGCATAACTGCATACGTCTTCGCGCGCCTGCGCCAAAGCTGAGAGCGACGTGCACAGGTCCACGACTACGACGGACTACGACGACGACGACGACGACGACTACGGTGTTCCACGCGGCGCTCGTTACGTAACCGGGGTCGTTGACCGATAGGTGCCCGGGGTCCCCCGCCCTGACCTACCTCCTTCTGCGTTCAAAACGCTTTAGCGCCACGCGCACGCCGGGGATGAGGGCGACGTTTCTCGAACGTGCACGAGAAAGGATTTTCGTACGGGTGACGATGCTTCGATATTCCACTCTCGGTTCCATGATGAATTTAACGCTTAGCGGAGCGGGCCCAATGGACCCGCAAGGCAAATATAATTTCTTATAATTCTAAAACCATCTGTTTTTCGTTGCTGTTGTTTTTATGATTGCAAATAATTGGCAAAAATCTATAAAACGACAGAAAATAATAATAGTCATATTTAGTCAGAGTTATAAGAAATTATATTTACGTTGCCGGTCCATTCGACCCGCTCCGTACTCTAAGAGTGTAACTTCCACCGGCCAGAATCTCGGCTCTCAATCGACACATGTCACATTACTAAATTCACGCTACTCTATTTCGGAAGCATCCGATATCGTCTCCAAGACTATCCATAATCCGCCCTCATCATCCACTCTCAAACCTTGCAGCGACCCACCCCCAAAAAAGCCACCCCTATTCCAAAATCCGAGCGCAACTCCCCGGAGAGTCGCAGTGTCCTCGGGAGTATCAGGGCGGGACGTCGGGAGAGGGTGGCGTTCGCTGGAACGCCGTTCGCGGGGAGGGGGAAGGAACCCGTTAGTAGAGCGCTCGAAGCGCGAGCCTCTATGGTCGTCGTCGTGTTCGTCGTCGTCGTCGTCGTCGTCGGCTGGCAGGCCTCCTGGTCGAAGCGAGAGAGAGAATCCGAGGGTTGCCCTCGCGATAGAACGAGCACGCTTCGGCTGGAAGCTCGCTGGCTCGAGATCGAGAGAGACGGAATTAGTGGCGTGTCGCTTTGGCGAGAGAGGGACAGCCTGCGGAGGGAGAGAGCGCGAGGAGGTTAGGGGGGGTCGGAGGAGGTGGCGGGAGGCTAGCAGGAGGTGGCGGGAGGCGAGCAGGAGGCTAGCAGGAGGCGAGCGGGCGGACAGGAGGTGGAGGAGGGGGGTGGTGGGCGAGGGGACGGTGGAGGAGGTGGATGGGGAGGAGGGGGGGGGTAGAGGAGCTGGCAGTGCCGCGCAAAGGGGGACTCTCACTTTCACGCGGTGAACTGCGGGTGAACGTCCGGGAAATGGGTCAGAGGGACCCCCACCTCGGCGCGCCAGAGGCAATGTGCCGAGGCTCTATGCTCTCTGTGCTAGAAAGAGCCAGTCCACAGCCAAGCTCCGATACAAACGGTCGCTTCTTTTTCGTTCCCCCCCGAATGCGAGTTCAGTCGGCGAAGCGCGGGTGTCCGGTGCTGTCTTGGATGTACAGAGATCGGTTTCACGTCTCGCCGAGGGGACAGTCTGTGATTAAAAGTGTTTAAGGGGGTAGACGGTGAAGTGTTTGCAGAAGGCACTCGGTATATTATAAAGGAACTGGAGGAAGGCCGTTTCGGTTGGGTGCCAGATCGTGGTGAACTGCCGTGGGTTTAATTATTGACGAAGAGGGTGGATTATAGGCGATCGGGGGTGAGAGAGAGAGAGAGAGAGAGAGAGAGAGCTTGTGAATTAATGGGGTGCCTGTGCGAATGTGACCTGGCCACCCCGCGTTCGGGGACCGATTGCTCCTCCGGGTCATCGTCGGACAGCGACGGTCAGACTGACGAGGGGTTCGTTGGTGATTCGCAGGGCTTCTTCCGCCGGAGCATACAGCAGAAGATACAGTATCGGCCGTGCACCAAGAATCAGCAGTGCAGCATCCTGCGGATCAACAGGAATCGCTGCCAGTACTGTCGGCTCAAGAAGTGCATCGCGGTCGGCATGAGTCGTGATGGTGAGTACTCGTGTGGATTTTACTATGATCGCGAGGTCGTTGGATTGCCAGCGTTGGCGCCAATGGCCTCGCTGGCTTCGGCCGACGTCAGGCGAGTTCTCATCCGCGGATTGTCAGAGCTCGCGGCGAGCTGGTGACATAATGCCGAGCGCATGCTAGATGACGACAGCTCGGGGGTCGGTTCAGACTCGCTTCGAAACTGAGAATCTCTGACGTCGTCCGTCATTTTTCGCTTACGTCGTTTCCGCGCGAAAAATCGAACGCCTCGGCCTCGGCACCTTTCGGCGGCCCGAGCCTCGTCCGCGCGAGGTTGTCACAGGAAAAATAGCCTCGCGAACGGTCGGTGGGCGTCCTAAGTGGCGTCCAAGAATAACCGTTAACCCGATCGATCGAAGCGGAGGACGATCCTGGCTTCCGTGGGCCACGATTTTCTCGCCTCTCCGCGCCCCGCCGGCGGAGGAGTAATTTTCCGTCTCGCGGGGAGAGCGGTTTCTAAAATTCAGATTCCCAGGTCATCGACCGTTTGCGTAACGTTCCGTTCCCCGCGACACGGCGCGCGAGTGTCGCAACGGGCGAAAGTGGCCAGTTCGCCGTTTGAGAAAGCAGCCTCGATTATCCCGGCGCGATTGGTGTAACAAGTTCGCTTTCTTCTCAAAATGCTCGGGGAGAAAGTTTCGCCGCCACGATCGTTTCCCTATTATTCGTCACAAGCGCGATCCGCGGGCCAGTCGCATCGCCGCGAACGAGACTCGCCAAAATGGCACGTCGATGACCCGCTGAGGTCAATGACCTAGGTCACTGCACCGTATCTAAGTCGGGATGAAAGCGCAACTGCACGCAGACCCTCCCCCGCCCCCTCGCAGTTTCCGACTATCGACGGATCGTCGGAACTCGTGAAATGGCCTCTACCCCGATAGCTTCGAATCAATCGTTTCGAGGCATCGCGGTCTAAGAATAGTCAGCGTCAATCTGAGAATGTGCATTTTGCCGGGAAAGTGCATCGAAGCACCGCTCTCCTGGTCCTGGCTAGCAACCTGTAATGCCGGGGTCAATAGTCGGCCGTTGCTCGGCTCGCAAAGCGGCTGCGAGTCCGTAGAAAGAGTACCGCTACGCGCCGCTACGTCCCCGGCAGCCCCCCCTCCCCCTCCGGTCCACCCACCGTCGACTCCTCGGCCGCCTCCCCACTCCGCGCTCCGGTCGCCCCACTTGCGGCAGCTCCCTTCCCCTACGGCGCCCCCACCGGCGGCCGCTACCTTGCCGCCGCGCGCTCTTACCCCCACCACCTGGGCCACGCTCGCGGAGAGTGCGCGAGCGGGACGAGACTGGCGAGCGGAGCCGAGCGACAAGGATGGCGAACCGTCGCGTGGCGCTACGCGTCATGCGGAGACCTCGCGAACTTCGTCTCTGTCTCTCCCCACCACTCGACGTCCACGCTTCTCTCCCCACCGCCGAGTCCTCTCCCCACTCCGTCGGCCTCCGAACGTCCCCCTCTCTCGCTGCTCACCTGGCGCATGCTCCACACTCCGCCGTCCCGCCAAAGACATACGTGTGACCGCTCTCGGTCGCCACACCATGACTCGCCATCGCGACGAACTTCTCGTCCGATCGTTCCTTTGTCGAGCTCCGAGCAGAATCGCGAGCTGTCGGTCCGGCGCCGAAGGGCGGATTGCGGAGGGCTCGGTAGCGATAACTTTCGAGTAACGGCCACACCGCTGCGGTCTCGAGATCGGACGGTACGAAGGGATCAATAGCATTAGATAAGAAGTCTCGAGGGCAGAGCGCCAAAGGGGTTGCCCAAGGTCGGACTCCCTCGGCGGGCGGCATCTGCGCATAGGAGAGGAGAGAGAGAAGGAGACGGAGGGAGAGAGAGAGAGAGAGAGAGAGAGAGAGAACGAACGAACGAACTCCTTTGTCCTTCTATTTATCCCTCGTCGCCCCTCTTCTCTCTCTCTCCTTCTCTCCGTCTCTCTCGCTCGCTCGCTCGCTCGCTCGCTCTTCCCCTCCTTCCGTTCTCTGGCCACTGCGCTCTTGGGCGTACATTCGCTGCTATATAGTATATGTAGGTCGGCGGTACGCCTCGCGCGGCTGTCGCTGAAACCAAGTTCAAGGCCAAAGGCTCGGCAAAGGCCACAATCGCGCCGGTGGTGGGGGTCGTTGATGGCTGAATAAGTGGAGGGGCTGTTGAACGCGACCCGCGGAACATCACTCAGTCGGCGGTGATGCTGTCTCGCGTCTGCACGCGTTTACCGTCGCGCACCATCCTGAAGAGCCCGAAGGCGAGTCGATCGCGAAAAAGCGCGCGCGCCAATTCTCATCGCTACGATCGGCCAGCCGTGGAGTGACTCGTGGACAGCAGGGGTCAGCCGCGCGGATCGAAGCGACCTGTATCGTGGATCCTCGGTACAGTTAGCGAATCGAAGGCCCGATTCCTCCCTTCCGCGTTAACGGGACGTGTCTCGAGCCAAGAGAGAGGCTGCGCATAGCGTCGCCGAAGCCCACTGTTGGATTAAACGAGCCAGTGTCTGTGCCGATGGATAGTAGACGTGCGATCAGTAAAAAATAGTGCGCGAACCTGGTGGTTACCGCAGGGAAAGTCGAAGGGACTGTTCGAGTCCGCGAACTCGCGTTCCCGGCGTCATGGGAGACGAGTTACCGATCCTGAAGGGAATCCTCAACGGAGTGGTCAACTATCACAATGCACGTAGGTGTCCGTGACTCTAGAGACCATTGTGGAACATTAATTCGTCGTTCACCCTACTCGCGAAGGGTGTTCAACCCCCTCTGCCTCTCGGCGGGCCCCCCGGTCACTTTCTAACCGAAAGATACGGAGGCCGCTTTCATCCGGCGAGAAAGTGGTGCGCTTTCCCCTGAACTCTTAGCTTCCTAGCCAGGTGGGCCCCCGGATGGCGAGGCAGGCTCGCGTCACGCGAGTCCGCGGCTTCCGAAGGTCATGCCGCGCGCGGAGCATGATTCATCCATTGATCGCATTAACTATTCATCGCCGACCTTCGCCTCCTCTCCCCGGGGCCGGAGAGGAGAATATTGAAATTCGTCCGCGGCCCTTGTCTTTGTCGGCCGGTGCCGTTGGCCATCTTTCGAGGCACGCGACTGTTAGCGAGGCTCGAGGCGACTCGAAGCGTATTGAAGCGACGTATAGCGACTTGAGGCGACTCAATGCATATGGAGAGAAGTGAGTCGGTGTTAACCTTTGCCCGTTCGTTTCTGGTTATAGCGGTGCGATTCGGCCGCGTGCCCAAGCGCGAGAAGGCCAGGATTCTGGCTGCCATGCAGCAGAGCTCCCACAGTCGCTCCCAAGAGAAGGCAGTAGCGGCCGAGCTGGAGGACGAGCAGCGGCTACTGGCGACGGTCGTCAGGGCTCATCTAGACACATGCGACTTCACCAGGGACAAGGTCGCACCGGTACTTGCCAGAGCCCGTGAGACGCCCAACTACACCGCGTGTCCGCCAACCTTGGTAAGTGCGAGTCGTCATTCTCTTCCTCTTCCGCGTCTCCGCAGCTGACACGTCGTCAGAACAGAACGCTGAGTAGATAATCTGCGCGAGTGTTAACTTGGAGAGTTTTATCCGCTTCGCGGATGGCGCGAGTGAATCGGCGGCGAACGTAACGGATCGGATTTTACAACATTGCCGGGTAACGTCTGTGTCGAAGGACTCGTTACGCAAGGCTCCGCGTCAAGTCGCGGGACTAGACCGGGCCTTGGATCAATTCAATGCGGAAACCGAAAGCAGGCGTCCTCGAGAATCGAAGGAGGAAGTGTTAGCGAGCCTTAGCTCGCCAGTCGCCGACTTTCGGGATTCCTGCGAGGACGTTTGCCGGGCGGCCTTTTTTCGGCTTTCGGGACCTTTGCTCTCAGTTAGGTCTAACCTCGACGTCTCGTCTTGGTGTTCCAGGCATGCCCATTGAATCCGAATCCGCAGCCACTGACCGGTCAACAGGAACTGCTTCAAGACTTCTCGAAGAGGTTCTCGCCAGCGATACGCGGAGTGGTTGAGTTCGCTAAGCGTATCCCTGGCTTCAGCCTGCTGGCTCAGGACGACCAGGTCACCCTCCTCAAGGCCGGCGTCTTCGAGGTTCTGCTCGTCCGACTGGCCTGCATGTTCGACGCTCAGACGAACAGCATGATCTGCCTGAACGGTCAAGTGCTCAAGCGGGAGTCGATTCACAACAGCAGCAACGCGAGATTCCTCATGGACTCGATGTTCGACTTTGCCGAGAGGGTCAATTCGTTGCGACTGTCCGACGCCGAGCTGGGCCTCTTCTGCTCGGTGGTCGTGATCGCCGCCGACAGGCCCGGGCTGAGGAACACCGAACTGGTCGAGAGGATGCACAACAAGCTTCGCAGCGCTCTCCAGACGGTGCTCGCCCAGAATCATCCTCAGCATCCCGACATTCTTCGTGAACTCCTCAAGAAGATCCCGGATCTCCGAACGCTGAACACTCTTCACTCGGAGAAGTTGCTCGCCTTCAAGATGACCGAGCAGCAGCAGCAGCTTCAGGCCCAGCAGCAGCAGCAGACGCAGCACGTGATCAGTCCTCAGCAACAGCAGCAGCACTGGCCGATGGAAGAGGAGCCGGCCGCCTCCTGGGGCTCGGCGTCCGACGTCACCTTGGACGAGGCCGTCAAGAGCCCTCTGGGCAGCGTGTCCAGCACGGAGAGCACCTGCAGCGGGGAAGTGGCTTCGTTGACGGAATATCATCACGTGGCACCTCCCAGTGGGCATCACGCGTCCAGCGCACCTCTGCTGGCCGCGACCTTGGCAGGCGGACTCTGTCCGCACCGTCGGCGGGCCAACTCCGGAAGTACCAGCTCCGGCGACGACGAACTCCATCGTGCCAGCATGTCGAAGACGCCGCAGCCTCCTCAGTGTCCGCGCTTCAGGAAGCTGGATTCGCCCAGCGACAGCGGAATCGAATCCGGAACCGAGAAGCCGGACAAGCCGGCCAGCAGCAGTGCCAGCAGCGCACCCACGTCCGTCTGCTCGAGTCCGCGGTCCGAGGACAAGGAGGTGGAGGACATGCCCGTCCTGAAGCGCGTCCTCCAGGCACCGCCTCTCTACGACACCAACTCGCTGATGGACGAGGCTTACAAGCCGCACAAGAAGTTCCGCGCTCTCAGACAGAAGGACAGTGCCGAGGCCGAGCCGGCGGTGGTCGTTCAGCACACCCAGTCCCAGCTCCATCTGCATCTGACCTCCCCGCCGGCCAGGAGCCCGTCCAACCCGTCTCAGCCGCCCCAGCAGCAGCATCAGACCCAGCAGCAGGCCCAGTGTCCCCAAACCGCCAGCCTACTGAGCAGTACTCACTCGACCCTCGCCAGGAGTCTCATGGAGGGACCCAGGATGACGGCCGAGCAGCTGAAGAGAACCGACATCATCCACAACTACATCATGCGCGGCGAGGCGAGTCCAAGGTCACCGGCCGCCTCGCCGAGTCCGGCCGAGCAGTGCGCGTCCACAACGACGATAACGCGCTCGCCGCAAGGATCTCAGGGTCTGCTTCAGTGCGCGACCACCACCAGCTATCCCACCACGAGGTGGCCGGCCACGTCGGTCATCACCACCACCACCGGAGCAAGACAGCAGCAGCAACAGCAGCAGCAGCAGCAGCAGCAGCAACAACAACAGCAGCAGCAGCATCACAGTCATCAGCAGTCTTCCTCGGACTACCTCGTGGTCGGGAACTCGCCAGCGTCCTCCCCAAGGTACTTGTCGGCGGCGGCGACGAGTAGTACCAGCACGAGTCCAAGGCCAACGTCCAGCACGGCAGCGACGTTAGTCCTATCCGGATGTCCGAGCAACATGATGGAGCTCCAGGTGGACATCGCCGACAGCCAGCAGCCGCTCAATCTATCCAAGAAGTCGCCGTCCCCCTCGCCAAGGCCACTGGTAGGACCCTGCAAGGCCCTCTCCCTCGAGGCGTAGTGCATCACTCGTCGGCCCACTGGGATTCGAACGGTGAACGCGCGGGAAGTGAACGCGATCCTAGCGCGAGAGGATGACGGGTCGACCGAAGGTCGAAGGTCCCCGTCCTTGAGCCCACCTAAAACGACGAGTGTTTCGCCCGCCGATTATTAATCCCGGTCCTGTTCCGAACACGGACCCGTGTTACGTATCCGCATATGTGGCACGCCGTGTATACGAATGGGACCCGGCCTCCCCCAACCCCCCCCTTGCTGTCCCAGTCGGACAGGGACGACGGCTCAGAGGAAGAGGACGGGATGCGAGAGAAGAGGAACCGAAATGGGGGAGGAAGTTTTTTTGAAAGTGCCAGGACGCTCCGAGCGCGTGACAAACCAAATAATTTATTAATTTAAACTATTAACTCCGGGAGAGAGTATTCGCGGTGGCTCTGCTGCGCGACGAAGACGCGAATTGCGGCCGATTGGTGGAGGAAGAGGACTGTGAGGAGAGAGAGGGATTGAGTAACGGACGGGGGGAGGTGGAGAGGATCGAGAGAGATGCGGAGAGAGTGATGAATAACGGACGTGAGTAGCCTTTCGATCGCTCGCGGACGATCGCATTCATCAATTGACTCGGGGGGTTCGTTCGGTGTGTGTGCACGGTTCGTTTTTTTTTGGTCGAGGAGGTAGCCGACCACGTGGCCTCGAGCCACCATCACCATCCTCGTGGCCCCCCTCCCCGGCACTTACCACGCCCGTGCAACGTGTGTGAAGGTGTCGCGCACGACGGACAGCGTTGACTCTCGAAAAAGTTAACGGAAGGACGGACGCTCAGTTTTTTGAAAATGGTGCCGATCTTTCCGGTGAACAGTGTGCCGTGCATAGGGATTTAACGCCTGTCCCAAGGGGTCGAAGGCTACCTACCTACCTACCTACCTAACGGGAGCAGAGTAATCCTACCTACCGACCAGCAACAAACGGAACAACCAACAACGTCAGTCGTTCAACATCAGCGTCGCGAAGACGGCAGCGACGAACTATCTACTGTAGGTATATGACAACAACAACAGCAAACGAAAAAAAAATAAAAAGAACAACCAATGTCGAGTAGATAGCGTGCAGCACCCGTAAAAAAGAAAAAAAAGCCCATGGAAAAATGAAAAGATTGAATGTTTAAACAGAAATTAATAATCTATTACATGTGATAATCATGGAAATCGCGCATCCTGTACAGTCTCCACCTCATTCATCGATCATCTACTCTACTATAATTATTGAATATTATAAAAGTAATTAATATTATTGTAATATGTCGTAAGGTATAATAATCGTATCATCTCGTGTATGTGTGTAGAACGGAGTGAGGAACAGAGCGCGCGCGCGATAGAGAGAGAGAGAGAACTAGAATGATCGATAGAGAGAGAACGAGATACAGAGAGAAAAAGAGAGAGAGAGAGAGAGAGAGTGCATGGATCGAGAGCGAGAGTGAGTGAGAGATTCGACCCGATTATTTCCCGGATCGTAGGGAGTGATGAGCGGCCGAATCCGAATGAGAGCGCTCCGAGTTCCGTTTTTGCGAGAGTGAGTGAGTGTGAGTGCGCGCTTCTTGTGCAAGTGAGTCGGGGCAATCGAGGAGAGTTTTTTTTTTCGATCGAGACTAGAGTCGAGTTGCGAGCGAGCGAGAGAGAGGTCAAGCGAAATGGCATCGGTTCGAGAGTTAGAGAGAAAGAGCGAGAGAGAGACAGAGAGAGAGAGAGAGAACGATCGAGCGCCGATTAAAGGGGCGCAATTTTAAAGATTTAAGAGTTTTGTTATGAGACTGACCGGCCCGCCGCGGCCTCCAGTTTGCAATTACCGTACCTTTATACCCGTTCGCGTCCTTTCCCCTAACGTCGCTCATTACGGCGCGGGAAGAAACGGCACGGATCAATCAATATCCTTTAATCGCGATCGTGTAGCGACGATGAGAATAGATATCGTAGATCAAGCCCTCCCCCCACCCACTCCCGTCCCCGTTACGAGGGAGAAGAGAAATGGTCGAGGAACCCGCGAGCGAACTCGAGTCGCGCCGCGGGTCACGAGGGAAGCGCGTTTACGCGCGCGCGCGCGAGGACGTGTTTTGCGAGAGTGTGTGTGTGCGTGAGCGAGCGAGAAGGAATCGACGTGGAGTGCGAGAGCGAGAAAGAAAACAGCGTCGGTCGGACAGTTCGAGAGCGAGAGCGAGAGAAAGAGAGATAGAGAGAGAGAGAGAGAGCGTCGAGTGCGAGGAAGACAGCTCCGGTAGAGGAAGTCGGCAAAAGCGTTGTATATAATTAGATTCGTAAGGCTATGTCCTAGTAGGCGCGAGTGGAGGAAGGTCTTTTGCTTTTAATCGAGGAAAGAGAGAAAGAGAGAGAGAGAGAGAAATTTTTCGCGATAATCGTGGTAATTGAGGGAAGGAAGAACGTGGAAAAAAAAATACGCGGCGAGCCGACGCCGACGTGTTGTTGAGACGCCCGCCCCTGAATCCCAACCACCCCACCCCCCTTCGTCCATTCAACCCCATTCCACCCCCCAAAAAACCCACTCGTCACATGAAGAACAGAACCACAGAACCAACGATCACCACCCGACAGTCACAGAGCCCCTAAAACCATAGCGAACGGGAGACACACACACACAAGTATACACATACACAGTGTGAACTGAACGAAAGGAATTGACACACTTTACATCGTGTCGAAGGAACAGAAGGAAGATTCCGAGTGCGTTTTGGAAGTTCAGCTCACACAATTACGCTTGCAGACAAACATACACGTACACGCACACACGTACACCGTATACATAGCAGGCCTATCTGTTCCCTGAGTATTAGCTCTATCCGCCTGTGCTCCGCTAAACACGTTTCAGCTTAGAGAATATCGCGTCTGTGTATTAACTGTATTCCAAGGAATAAAGATAAACAAACAAAAAAAAATATGATGATGATGATGATGACGTTTCCCTTTTGTCGTATCGAATGTATCACCGTTTTTATCGTTGGCTCGCTCGATTTTCAAACGGAGGATCGGTGCGGCGGGTCCTCGAGTGCAATCCTGTGCTGTCCTCCTTATCGGTCCTCTCGATCTACTTACGCGTACATCTGTACACACACACACACACATATAAATACATACGCGCGTGCGCATCTACAGAGACACGCTTACACGCATACATTATCGGACACGCGACATGCGGAGGAGAGTTTGAACGGAAAGAACGGAGAATGAGAAGACGCGGATGACATTTTTGAATAGCGAACGGCACACGCACACACACACATATACAGACTCACACACGCGCGCGCACACAGAGAGACACGCAGAGCAACACGCGACACACGGAACACTGAAAACTTGTCTTGTCCCCCCCTCCCCGCAGACAAAACTAGCGTTGATATTCGTAATACTTGTTATGCATAAACTACACATAATGATTATTATAGTGAACGATGATACATAAAGTATGATATATTTCTCTATCCATTAAGAAAAAAGGAGATACAAACAGCTGTTGTTTCTTGGTGGCAACACACACGGAAGAACGGAAATAAGGAAAAAAAAAACGTAATGTATGCGATAGTAAACGTGAAAACACGACTTTAATGAATACAATTGAATAATGAGTGGCGATTGACGGCGATCGGTTTAAAGTATAAAGATAATAAGGTTAACAAAAAAAATGATGTAACGATTGTGGTAATGAGCGAGAAAAAAAGCACGACGTTGTTCGAGAAAGGGAAAAGAGTACTCTACATGCAATACAAATGCAGCCCCGCATATTGCCCAGTGAGCACGTCATTTTGTACGCTTGGGAGTTGTGAGGTCGTCTGAATAAACATTGTCTGGTGAATTATACATAAACTGACGAGAAACTGTACGTTATTTGACCATCGTTCCCCTCCCCTCTCTATCCTTGATCCTGCGACGGAGGAAGAGTTGAGAAAAAAAAGAGTTGCGGAAAAAGTTGACAAAATCTTGCGGAATATCGTTCGAGACTCGGCTGGGTTACGAGTTTTAGCTGGCTTCCGTCGGTTGCCTTGAACTTTTGCGCAGCCTTGGGTGAGTATGTCGTTATAAATAGTCAGCCGGAATTCGTCAGGACGTCTCGTTATCGTCCCGACGGGCGTCGTCCGACGGAAAGCGAGCCGCTTCGACGACTTTCGGGATGCACGAGGCCGGTGGAGAGGTTGGCTAACGAGAACGTGAGGACGGTCAAGCACACGCTGGTCGGGGGGAAAACAGGAATCGATGGACCTCTCGATCGTCAATATCCACTTGGCACGCTGATCGCGAAAGAGCGAGGGTAGACAAAAAATCGCTGGAAATTCCGAAGAAGGCTCACTTCATTGCTCGGAATTAACGGCGGATTTAGGGATCGGGTTAAATTTGCTGGTTGACAGTATTTGGTTATAATATTTCATTTTTTAAATATATTTGGTTTTTGAAATTTGAATTGACACACGGTGAGGTAATTGATCGATTTATCGGTTTTTCGTCCGACAGATTTTCATGCTGGCTCACGTCACTGTATCAACTGACATAATATTTTGTGGTAATAAATACGTTTTAGAGGTAAAATTACCAGAGAAATGCAGAGTAAGGATAATTTATAATTTTATTTGAACAATAGTTTATTTTTTAATCCGAAAATTAAGTATTTCACCTGCGTTTCAATCGACAAACATTTTCAAGCCGACCTAAAGTGACCATAAAATAATACGAAACATTCAGCAAACGATTCGAAAAAATTGCCTTGTTCGTTCATATCTCCCATGCACAAAACGAGGAATAAAGATAAATCGTTTATTGTCAGGCTGATTTTCAGCAGCTTTATAGGTGAGTAAAGCTCGATGCGTCGTATGCAAAGTGAAATGTGCCGCGTTCGTTACGTCCGACAAACTTTTCCGACGTGTTCTTTGCCACGCTCTTTTTTCCGGCGCCACCTAAAATACGACCACTTTCGCGGACTAGTTAACAGTCGGCCCAGCCTGATGGTCCGCCGAGCAAGTGTATCTGGGTCCGGGACAATGGGCAGAAATCGCTCGGCGATTCGGAAAAAAGTACTTTCGGCCGTCCGGACGAAAACTCGTTAACCGCAAAACCTACACCCTCCTATAACACGATTAATACGACCCACGCCTTATCAAAGCTCCGTGATTCAAAGTTACTCAATAATTAACTAACACCTCACATATTGATTCATAACTAAAACCGTAATTCTAAACAATTGTATTCCTTAACTCATTTATATAAAGTTGTAATGTGTTGATGTAATATTATTGAAAAAAAATGATAATTATTATTGTGGAAAATTCTTGATTAAGGACATAAAATAAATGTCGAAACGTAGAGGACACATACCGGTCTTTCCTTGGTCTTACATACGTTATTAAATAAGATAGCTATCGCCCTCTAAACTTCCCCCCAACACACAGACCGCAAGTACCGCGTTCCAACTTTCACAAACAGTCCCTACGAAACAAATCCGACCCAATACGATTCATCATCATTCCTCTCACCTATAGAGACCGTGTTCTCGGAGGTACCGTGCTATACGAGACCTGGCCATGCCTGCCTTCACAATCGGCCAGATAAATCCCCCACCCCAAACAACACCGTCTTGCGTCATCAGCCGCCCACGCGGCGCACTCGGGCTAATCAAGAGGTCCCATAAAAAAAGGCAGACCTAGATAAAGAGCCGTCGGCCGACTTCGCACGTAAGCGAGAACGTTCGTGTCCGAACGTTGGAGACTGGCAGGCCAGCGTAAACGGGCCGGATCGAATAATTCCGAACCCTCCGCGTCATCCGTCTCCTCGGGGCCTCCCGAGGTCAACGAACCCCGGCCCAGTTGCGTAACCTTTTTTTCCCTCCTCCTCTCGACTCCGACGCCGGATTACGTTCGCGCTCGGAACTGGCAGCGACCCGACGTCGGATGCGGATAAATCCGCCACGAGGACGACGAGGAGGCGAGCCGAAGAGCTCGTTCGCGGAAGCGACCTGGTCGTCGACGGGAGCGGGGGGGGGGAGGGTGGAGGGGGGAGGCTGGGAAGGTGAAGAGGTCAGAAGCGTGCGTCGAACGGGCGTGATGGCGGTGAAGGGTCGGCGGGGAGGGGGAGGTGAAAGGAAGTGAGATCGCAGGTTGCGTGGCAACCGACGCCCACCCGACGCCACGCGCCTCTTCTCCGAGCTGTTTACGCCAGCTTCGGCCCGCTTCTGGGCTCTGCGGACTCCGGACACGTAGGTGGATCGGGGGCAGGTGGAGGGATGATTCGCGTGGGACAGCGTGGATGCAGGTGCAGCTGATTTGTCGCGCTGGACGTTGGCCTGGGTAAGGATCGATTGGCGACGCTGAAGAGTGAAGCTGAAGAGTAAGTAGAGGATAGTGGAATTGGTAGGTTTCGGGGGGTGTGGGATTGAGATAAGGTTGGGATTTGAAGACGCAGAGTAGGGTGTGTTTGGTAGATAGGTACATGGACTTATGGTATGATATACTTATTATGGAGGATGCGGAATTTGTTGAGTTGTTGATGTCGATAATGCGGCAGGCTGTTGGGGAAGTCGTTAGGTTCATTTTAACGTTTAAGGTCGTACGTTCAGGATCGATTATCCGTTATCCTTCGAGGCGTAGCCGGCGGGATGGGACGAGTTTTGCAGCGCACGTAATACGATTCGAGACTCGCCAGATTAGACTTCGGCCTTTTTCACGCTGCGCAGAACGTCTGATCGTCGCCTCGTCACCATTCGACTCGACAACCCCCATCCTAGTCTCCTCCTCCCCCTCGTCCTCCCCTTTTTTCCCACCCCGTCTCGTGCCACGAGCAGTAACACGAGCTGCGTCTCGGCCGGGAGGAGTTCAAGGTCGAAGAAAAAGTACCTGCAATCAGTCTTTTACGCGCCTTCGGCGTACCGAGTTTTATCGTTCGCTGTCATCGGGGCAAAGTCGGAAGTGCTGGCGATGTTTTAACAAAGTTCAAGCTCATCCTGACGATTATGAAGGTAGTCTGAAATCTGAGAAACTTAAATTATTTATTTTTACCTTAGACGTTTATTATAATTTTATTTCTTCGTCAGAACATTGTAATTACTGAAATATTTTTTGGTTATCAATGAAACATTTTATCTTCGATTTCTTCAATAATGTAACAATAATAAATGAAAGTATTGGGGTGAGGGAGTGTTAAGGTGTCGGAGAAGGTCTGGCAGGCAGTCGTGACATGAAAAGTCCGAAGGTTTTTCTTCGAAAGTGTTAACCGAGCCACTTCTCCGTCCGAGCGGCCGTCTCTAATTGAGAAGACATACGGTGCCGCATTAGGAGAAATCCTTCGGCCATAATTAACGACTCGAAAGTCGGTAATGTATTCCGATCCCCGGAATGCCAATGACAATGACGATGACGACAGCCCGGCCTGTTAATCCACACTAATTCCCCAGACGCTGACCTCCGTTTCGTTGGCCTACCTAAGAGTCAAAGACCGGCAATGAAAAAGTACGTCGGTAAAATTAAACTCCGTTCACTTAACGAAAAATATATCAGTAAAAGTAACAGACCTATAATTATAAACAATGTAAAATCGGGCTGCAACAACCGGTTATCGACCGTCAGTGTAGATGTATAATATTAAATTTTTGGCGGATTCGGTCAGTTGTACTTTCAGCTACTAAATTTCAATGATTTTTAACAGAAAAACATTGACTTCAAGTAATTAAGTTAAAGATAACGCGGTTTTACATAATATTGTTGAATAGAGAGAAAGATCTTTAAATTTAAAAAATTAAAAATTATAAACAATGATAGCTTTAATAATACGTTAATGAAGAAAGAGTCCTCTCACAGGCTAATTAGTACCTAACCAATTGACTCTGGGCACACCTATTCCAGTATTCTGTTACGTTCGTCGAATATAAATACATAAAATGAAATATAAGCGAATAAAGTAGGACGCGTTCCTACCAGGTTGATAGAAAGCACCCCAACGCCGAGCGTTGCCAGAAGAATGAGGCCAGAGCGTATGTAACGACCGAATACGACAGTGAATAAACTCAAGAGTCCCTCCGTCTTCGACTTCTTATTACGACACCGCCGCGCGCTTTAATTTCGCAACAGCCATTAATCCCAACCCCCCTATCGAGCCACCCCTCCGCATCCCTCGTCCCCTACCGAAAATCTCGAAACGACACACAAACGGCGTCGTATCGGGGCGACCGAACGAGGGTAGGGTAGGGGCGGTCCGATAAAAATTACCTCGTCCCGGGGAAAATTTCATCATCGTCGTTCTGCCCGAAGGGCCGGCTCATTTTTTTATTCGACAAGTTCCGCATCGAGTCCCCGCGCGAGGGTGGCAAGATCGACGCTCCCCTTTATTGTCCTCGAGCCTCTTCCGGGTTAACGCACCCTCGTCCTTCCCACTCGCTCCCCCCCCCCTCTTCCCTCCTCTTCCACCACTCCTGCCCCGCTCCCCTCCCTACCACTCAACTCCTCGTCCCCCATTCACCCACGCGCACCGATGCCGGCTTTCCTCCACGTGGCAAGGTCACGACCTCCGCGAAAAAGCAACCTAACCCACGGAATAGGCTCGTCGTCGTTTGCCCGGGCTTTTCCACCCTCGCCCCCGAAGCGAAAATTTACGAGCGACACGGCCTTCGGCCGGCGAACCACGCGTGGGTGCTTCGAGGTCTCTTCAGGGACGTAAGCGTCGCGATGCCCTGGGCGTGCGTTCCTCCGATCGTCCTCGGACCGGTCAACGCGCTCTTTACGATGATGCGTGGGGCGGCCGATCTTCAAATCCGGAGGTACTGTCCTCAGAGTGCGTGTTTTCGTTTGGCTGGAACAGGACGGTAGTGGAAGGTACGAGGAAGAATTGAAATGTTAGGTGTTCTGGGTAAAGAAACTGTGCTACGTCTGAGAGCTATAGTGAAGGTCTGTGTTATTGGTAGACTTCGATTTATGGACTGTATCAGGCCTACTTTGATGACCGGAAGTCTTCCGAGGATTTCTTCATCGAGAATAAATTGATTCGTCAGTGCGATATCACTCGGTCTTTGCCTCAAATGAGGTGTGAAAGAACTGACATGTTACATCTGCTTAGAGAAAAAGAAACTACGTTACAGGAGTGTTTTTTTTTTACTGATTCTGAGTGTAAAGCACCTAATATACGTACGCAATGTGTCACAGCTTCGGTCAACTTCAATGTCTGAACCGTACAAGGCCTGACTCGTCAGCCCGCTATCACCTTAAATCGAAGTCAATAATCGGCGTCCCACATAAAGCGCTCCCAAGGAAGCATCCTATCCGTTAACGACAGGAACCGTCACGACAAGCGTTCCGCGGAACGCCGCGAGCCGCCCGAATCCATTCCTCCTACTCCTGCCGACGGCCCCGCAAATGGCCAGGAACCTGTTGGCAGCCTCCTAAAGAGAATCGACGCGTGAACGGCATGAAATTTCCGTCCCGTCATCCGTCCCTGAGGATGGCCAATCTCCCCAATAGCTGATCTCACCCTCCGACGCAGAAAACGATCCTTCCTCGGCATCCTTCGTGCCACCCTCGTCCCAAAATCCGCTCGCCAAAAAAAGGGAAGAGGGGTAAGAGAAGAGAGGGCTGAAAGCTCGACTCTCCGCAACTTCCGGCTTCTCTCCCACCCCCTGGTTGATGCCACCTGTCCCGGCAAAGGCGGCCGGGATGGAAGGACAGAGACGAACCGTCCGCATCGCGATACCACCGGCGGTAGAGGGGCGGGTGGGTGGTTTCGGCAGTATCGGGGTCGATGGTGAATAATAAATTTTCGGCCCGGAGTTAACGTTCGGCCGGATCGTCCATCATCGGCGAATCTTGCGGGATCACCGGGCAAGATAAATCTTTGGAGTACGTGTCTTAGCGTCTCTTAGATTTCTCCCCCTCTTCAGCTCTGCTGCTTTCTGCCCCTCCTCCCCCCCTCTTCACTCCCTCCAGCCTTATCCTCATCTTTCTCTCACTATGCCTCGGCCCCTCGCTGGCCTACTGT
Source organism: Anoplius nigerrimus (assembly GCA_914767735.1). Classification (NCBI taxonomy): domain Eukaryota; kingdom Metazoa; phylum Arthropoda; class Insecta; order Hymenoptera; family Pompilidae; genus Anoplius; species Anoplius nigerrimus. The sequence goes on from OU612086.1 coordinate 3,469,547, forward strand.
TCTCCCTCCGACTCCTTCGCCCCCCCACCATCCCTCTCCCAACTCTCACTTTTCCCGCGCGAGGGAAAGTGAGGATGGCGAGCGTTTGATATAGGCCCGGCACGTGTCGTCGAAATAGGAGAACTTTTATTGAGGCGTTACGGTGAAATTGGATCGACGTGCCGGTCTAATTTGGGAGGAAAGCGAGTGAGACGATTATCGCGTTACACGCCCGGATCACGGGCACGAAGTTCGGTGCCTGGAGTCTGTCGGCGTCGATAAAAAAAAAAAAAGGTAAACGGTAGAAGTCGGTTGACGCTGTCGCGCTGGATGATATTGTGGACGGGACTAAATTCGGTCTGATCGCGACGAATTGTACGCCGGTAGTTGGTACTACGTTATATTGTAGTTATACTGCAGTATAAATACTGGAAACTATCCTATCTGTGTCGTTGATATAAATTATGCGATTTTTATGGTATTGTATATATAATAATCATGCCTTTCGGCCAATTCGGGCATGAAAGGTGAGGAATTGGAATCAAATTTATTATCAAAATATTATATAATACATAAAATATTAAATAATACCATAAATATTAATCAAAGTTTAAGATCAAAAATCCCCAAAAACTGCTGTATCGTTTCCTGAATCCATTGACGGACTCGTCAATAGGACTATGCCGGCGGATCCTGCTCAATGCTTGGTAATAACTGAGCAGTTTGTATTATAATGTATTATACCTTTGTATAGAATTTTTCTTTTATGCGTGAAATTATGATTATGCACAGTCGATTGAAAAAACTGTCGGACTCGTTATATCAATTGTGCAATTGTATGGTCCCAATGCACCAGAAGGATGCGCGTTACCATATTAAACCGTATTACCATGGTACGCATTACCGGTCGACTGTATCGCACGCGGCCCGATCCGTCCCGATTTCCATTTCCTGCCTGCCGTGACTCCGCGCAGGAAAAATCCGACGCCGAGCGTTGCTTCGGCAACAAACGAAAGCCGCGGCGACATGGAAAGGAAGGAAGCGATCGGCAACGGTGAACGGCCTTGGACGGGAGGCGTGCGTGAACCGTGCCGCTTAAACACGCTCGGTTTAGCGCCATTCGATAAGAATGTTAATTAACTATCAACAGAGCAATTAGACGGTGGGAGGGGCACGGCTAGTACCTGCAACCGAGAAACTGCCGGAATGACGCATCGAACGACGCTGCCCTGGCGGGGGGGGGATCAAGGTGAAGGTCCTTGATAAAAAGACCGCTATCGCGGTATTCCCGCCGCGATTTCTTCGCAAGAAAACTTCGCTCTCTCTCTCTCTCTCTCTCGGCTAATCTCACGCTCGCCACTTCAAAGTGCAGAGACTCGGCCTGACTAAAGTGTTAATTCGCCGACCGTGCGATCGAACCTCGAACGGTACATAAAAACGCTCGTCGCTGCCGGATTGACCCCGCGCAAACAAATTCCACGTCTTTACATCCGGACGCGAGCGCACCTGCTCGCCGCGAGCGATTCGTTACGACCGTAACGAGCCGAGCGCGCACGTCCCGCTAAAATTTATTCCGGCAACGCTGACGAGAGCGTAAGAGGATCAAAACAGGGGCTAGCCCGCGAAATATTCATTAAATCGAATATTCATTAGCCAGTCATCCGTAATGCGTCGAACTGACCTTGGATACGAAATTCAGCTGCGCGACCGGAGCGGATCGTTTTCAGAGTACACACAATGGCCGCTTGCGCAGGTATCAAACGAAAATACGTGTGCCAGCGCGGCTGAGCGGTTCGCCGAGCGGCGTGGGAGGAGAGGAAGAGAGCACAGTTGACAAACGTATACTGAAAGAGTGGACGCTATGCGGAATAGAGAGAGGGAGAGAGAGAGAGAGAGAGAGAGAGAGAGAGAGAGAGGGAAAGACCGCGAGAGTCTCGTGCGAGCGGACGACCTCGTAATTCTTAAGTCTAACACGCTTAAACGCCCGCGAAATCGGCGGAATTAAGGCTCTAAATCAACTCGGGCTCGTAAAATTCTGACGCCAGGGACGCGGCCGATAAAGGCCTGCCGTACTTAGGCTCGCATAAAGCGTCAGGGACGAGGGACTAATGTAACGGGGAGCAGCTCCGTGTAATTGAGTTCGTTACACGAGGCGCTCGTAGCTCTCGCGGAGGTCGTAAAGGAATTAGCCTCAAGATTGTTTACGCACGCGAGAGAAGACGAGGAAAATGAGCCGCGGGCAGGAGGACTTCTCGGCCCGGATCGTTCCTTCGATTCTTCTGCTCGACGTTAGCCGCGGTTTAGGCATATTGCGCTGCCGCGATGAGTCATCAAGGCTGCGTCTCTCAGATGCTGCATGCACAGGCTTGGTTCACGCTTGTGAATAGACGCTACTAGGTCGGCTTGCGCGGCCTATTACGAAAGAGCCTAAGTCGAAAACTTGAGGAGTCGAGTCGTCCCGAAGTCCGCATTCTGAAATAGACAGTTGGCATAATATCTTTGAGTTCGTTTCGGCTGGGCCTGCGTCGATGTTTATCGAGAGGCATGCCTTATCGGCGCGATGAGGTAGGTGCGGATAACAAAGGACGAACGATAAAATTACCGAGTCGGCTGCGTTTAGAATCGATCGGATTGTCCTTGCCGTCTTATCGGCCTCTCATCCTTCTGTCTCCTCGTGCCACATGTCCCATCCTCCTTCGCCCGGTCCATTCACAGTCGTCTGACAAATCAGGCGTGTTTACCGGCGAGAAATTCCCGTATCGGCTCGCCTCCTCCATCCGTCAAGGACGGGACGACCTTCCGGAGATGCAAAATTGCGACTGCCGCCGTCCCCGCGAGCGACGAAATCCCGCGTAATCGCGGAAAAACGAGGAGGCCATCTCCGTCTGCGTACATTTCTGAGCCGGCGCGACCGGAAATTCAGCGGCAGACCCGCGCCCGGCCGATCAAAAACTTGGCCTACTGAACAACAATATGCAAATTGCGGGCTGTCACGCGAATAACGTGCGAGAAGCGACTTAAATCTCAAGGATCTTATAGATTGTACGTATAAATCGATGGCCATGCGTCAGTCTATTCGCGTCTACATCCTAGTTTCCCAGACGTAAAGACCATAACCTCAAACCACCATGCCGTCTATTACTGCTCCATTAGTTGAGCACCGTAATCGAAGAATATTATATAAAATTCTAATTGTGCGTGCTTCCTACTGCTCCGTATGTAATTACTTAAGCGCTGTTACGAGACGACTCTTACCGTCATCAGACCCAACCTAGACAAATATTGCACAACCAGCAATTCAAAGACTCTTCTACGGAACACTTGACGACGAACGAAGTAGATTCAGGTTCGGGAAACAAAACTGGCCGGATTACGCATTCTTACAAGTCCAGCTGCGTTCTGTTATCCTGAAATAATAACGGAGTCGTACGTTCGGCATATACCAAAGTATGCGCTACACCGACAATTTGACGACGAAACCGAACGGATTCAGGTTCGAGCAACGAAATTGGACGGATTACGCATTGTCACAAGCGCAACTGCGTTCTGCTCTCCTGAAATAACAACCGTGCCCTCCCCTATTCGTCCTCGGCGACGTCCGTCCTCCCGTTTTATCCGTGGAAGATTTTCTGCACAGGAGAAGAAGCCTCGACCTGCCCCCCTCCGCCCCCTCCGACCCCTCCGCCATCCTCATCCTCCTGCTCGCCCCCGACTGCAGTCGCATATTTGATGCCCGCCTAAGCCCCGTATTGTCATCCCGTCGAAAGTTGCGGTGATCTTGAATCTGGATGTAAAAATAAGCGGACGACTCGACCTTGACTCCCCTGCGAGAGATGGCACGCGTCTCCATCGTCTTCTCTCCCTCCGCCTCCCCCTCCTCCTCTCCGTCGCCACCTCCTCGTCCTGCCCGTTCCGTCTCGATCGAATCTCATTCCTCAGTCGGCGAACGTTCGACGCAGAAAAAAAGAGCGGCGTCGAGACGCTCGACGGGCGTCTTTGTTTTCGGCATAATGTATGACGATTTATATAAATCGCTCGAAATTGCACGTGTTCCACGTACCCGTGGCCGAGAGCATGTAAGTGTGCGTGCTCCACTGTACGCTCGTATGTATGTTGGATGCGAGCGTGCGTGTGTATCTCACGCGTACGAGGCGTCACTGCTTCGACGTCGGAAAATTATAAGAATGCGTCACGGGTGTATTTCGGATCGTCGGTGGGGTTCGATAAAGAGAGGCGAATCATGGTAACGATCTGACGTGGAGTTATCGTTACGGTTACTGTTATTGCACCCGATGCGGCCGGATTATTCTGCGCCGACTTAGCGGCGGTCGGTGTCAATGGCCCGGGCTTTTCTTTCGGGAGCTTTCGGTACAACTGCGCGAGGCGCAAACAATCGAGTTTAGTATGTTTAACCTAAAGGATTCGGGTAGCGTGAGTGGTCGGGCGTCGGTGCGTTGACTCGCCGGAAATAAGAATATTTTAACGTTCGTCGTCCATTCTTCGTGCACGTAATTAGAAAATCGTCTCAGGTCGTAGCGAGCAAAGAATTTAACCTTACTTGTCGAATTCTGGGATTTTGTTGGTACGCTCATGGTTGACTCTGATTGAACAATGCGCCAATCCGCGCAGTGCTATTTAGTTGAGAATATTTAAGTTGGCAATGTAGGTGGGGTGTGCGTGAGAGTGGAGGTTGCATAACCTGCAGTGTAGTGCACAAAGTTCGAAGTGACGCCAGATCGGTGAGTTTGCCAAATAAATTTCAATTTTTTGGTATTAAAATCTGATACTCGTTAGTAAATTATGTGCTAAAGTAAAGCTAATGACTCAGCGATCACTTATGAGTGAAGGCATATGTCGCGGTAGTCGGATAATTTGCATAAAAGCAAATATAAATTTCGACAATAATACGTTAGAAATTCGTTTGAATGCATTTTTCTTCCGTTCGAATTTAAGCGTCCAGCACTCGTACTTCAACTATTTTATAGTCATAGAAGCAAATAAATCAACATTTTCAATTCTTTAATCAATCTCCTTACCTTTTCCTAATATTACATGCACCTTACAGGTTCATCATTTGCAATCCACACATGGTCTAGAAAATTCACATCTACGGGGTGCACACGACCAAGCGCAGGGGCTCATTTTTCAAAGTACACGGAAAGGGCCGAGTGACGTCATCCATCACGATGCAGAGGAGCTGTTCGTAAAGTATAATTTCATATATTCGAACGTGACGTAGTTAGTCCGCAACGGTCAGTTGATATTTACGAATGCGGACGAGTCGATCCGAGGATCCACGATCGTCTCATCTCACTCGCACACTGCGCAGTCGCGTGCCGGTCGGCGACGAATTTTGTTTACACTTTTCGTCCTGCGCCAACGTGCTCGGCATTTGCGCACGTTGTCCGACAGGTTCGAACGTGTTTCATCATCGCGACCTCTCAGCGTATAAAGTGAATAACGTGACTGAAGGAAAGATGCTTAACCCGCTAGAAGGTTATGGAGAACAAAGATGCAGAATGGTAAGCATGGAGAGAGTAACATTTGGTGTTCCAAGAGGAAAGAAGAAGGAACTGGATTTGACCTGTCTATTTCGTCGTGATCAAGGATTAAAATTACCTGATTTCATATGTCTTAGGTGCAGTTATTGGTAACGTATGGTCTCACATGAGTAAATATGCTCTGTGTCTGGGTTGCTTGAATGTGTAACCTTGATTGATTGCTACTTGTTTGATATTGCTTTCAACGACTGATCTGTTGAGGTTCGATAATGTCAAATAGGAATTTGTATGCGTTATGTGACATCTTTTTTATTCAATGCAATAGGTATAGGTTAATGTTTGGAGTGATGACGTCGCAGCGTATGCAGCCGGGCGTTGATATTGGTAAAGATCATCATCGTATAGGAAAATAAACAGTTATTTACTTATGTATATTCAGTTGTGGTGTTAACTAGGCACTAGGTTCAAGAAAACAGCGGGCTGTACGAGTTTGAGCAGTGACACAACGACGCAGTTTACGCACGTATCAAGCTTAACAAAGATATGCCAGCGTCGAGGACGGCCATTGGAAAATATTATTTTGAGCAGATATTAATCGATATTCAGTTTTTCTGTTGGCTCTAAAGTAGATTCAGCGGCGGAAAATCGAGCGAGCAGGAAGTGGACGGCGATTTAGTCTGCGATGGAGATTGCAGTTTGCGGATAAGAATCTGACCTCGTGAAGAATATTATGAACGCAGAAGGGTGACGTCGTGAGACGTATTAAACAGGCACTAATTGATTTTCTGCTTTTTATTGTTGACTTTTAAGTAGGTTCACCATCACAGTACCAAGTAGGTGAGAAGTGGACTGGTTGCTAGTCAGGTACAACAGGAAGGTGTATGGGTAGCAATGGGTGAACATGGATCCTGCCAGCAACAGGTTGTTGCAAAGAAATTAACATTGTACAGTTCTAACAGCCAACCTGACACCCCCATCATACATCAATGTAATACGGACAGCGGGTTGTTTCTTTGAGTATCAAGGGTGAGGAAGATCAACATAACTCAACATACCTGCCACTCAGACCGGTCACCTTTACAGGGTAATATAAACTGAAAGCATCTCAATTTCTTATTCCTCTCAATAGCATTATCATTCAGCAAATATTTCATCACACACATTCACTGAAACATACTCTTTCACGATCGTAATATTTGATGTCCTAACGACGCCGTTGCGTCATCAGAACATAAAACATGTCATACCATACGGACACTCACACACAATACCGTTACAACGCACACTGTGCCCATAAACAACTCGCCAACGGCATTGCGCAAAAAAAAAACTGCCGCAAGAAGAGTTCCAGACGTATCGCCAGCCACGGGTACAACCTCCTCGCTGCCTTCGAACTTTCTGTTCTCCTAATTGCGAGGAAAGGAAAAGTGAATCACGCCGGCGGACTCCGTCATGCCCAGGTATCGAAGCCTTCGAGGATTTCGAAGGCCGACAAACGCGAGATTATGTGTCTCGTATGTGATTAGCACGCGTTCGCGGGACTCGCGGTACGTATATCGTCGGTGCACATAATGCATACTTTGATGCGATTTCGCGGGAATAAGCGTTGGCGCAAGGACAATAGCGCCTCTTTTGCCACCCGTTCTCCGCAGACCGGGGCAGGATAGAATGTTGAGGTGAGCCGGAATGGAATATCGCGGGCAGGGTTACAGGAGAGTGTGACGCTCCCAGTTCTCGTCGGCGTCTGCGCCGATGATAGAAGGAGAAGGGGGAGAAAAAAGGATCCGGGAATCGTGCGGTCGAATTGAGGCGCGAGCGCGGTCGGATAACCGAGTGGAAAATTGGCCTTGGGGAAAATTGTGAACCGGCGGGCATATTAGGTGCGCAGGACTAACGCTCGATCGCGCCGTCCAATTTCGACAGTCTTCCAGGCCTGCACTCAGTCTCAGGCCCCCGGAATCTGTGCCAAAGTCCGCTCGCTTAAACGTCGTCGACGCTCAGACGGCACGCCGTACTCTCTCAGGCTCGTAAATTGCACGCGACACTTCCGACAAAATCCGTCCTGCCCGCTACGGCCAACACGCTCGGCGAGCTATTACTCAGACCATAATAAATCAATTACCGTTCCATTACCCAATTTGCGCGAGAATATTCATAACTCAACACTCGGCCTCGCGTAGGCTAAGTGTGAAGAGAGTCGATTCAATGTAAAGATTTACCAGTCCATAATTTTCTGACACCTAGTTATTAGGCCTTTATTGCCGATAATGATCGATACGGCTCGTCAACTCTTATGCACAATCGAAGTAAACGTTCTCTTACAAGTGTGTGCGTGCGTGTGCTTTATACGGTGAGCGATAGACGAGCTGAACGGTGATCCCGATCGATTGGGAGCGAGGAAAGTGAGAGGAGCGAAGCTCGCCTGTGGGCTGACATTGCCCGCTCCGCTGATAATGAGTGTTTGCTCTTTGTCGAGCTCAAGGTCCCCGATTCCCCTCGAACCGGTCATCCCCGGTGCATTTGTTCGTCGGACGTGCACAAATATTATTCCGCGGCCTTTGTCGTGTGACGGCCAAGGATGATAGGTCACGGCGCCTCCGCTCATCGTTCCGCGTCTTTTTTTGCAGATCGCCCCGGCTATCGGCGGACTCACGCTTTTTGTCGCCAGCGCCAGTCGCGTCGACGTTTTGAAAAGGCCGCGCGGGACGATAATAAAAGTGCCGGCCGACGCGGATTCCTTTGGCGCGTACCGAGATTTCTCAGTCGAGCAAAATTTCTGCGGACTCGATGACGGAGATGGCGTAGACTGGCGTCCTTCTCGGTTGAGAGAGTGCGCGGCACGTGTTTGGGAAGCTGGAGTGGCAAATATTGGACGATCGAATGGATAGGTGTTTGAAAATTAGGGGTCGAATGATTTTTAAATATTTGATCCGCAAATGCTGTTATAGCAGATGATATGTTTACGCACGGTTTAAGAATATTTTTGGGTTACGGTACGATACATTGTGCCATTGGGTACAGGCAAATATCGGGTAATTGAGCGAATGCTCATTTGGGTAATTAAGGATTTATTAACTTGAACCATTCTGAACTCTGTATTTTCTACTTACTTTTATATTCTAGGGTCTTAAGGCATTGACGTTGGAACGTAAGAACGTTTTAGAATAATGGCATAGTGCTCAGTTGATAATGTCTACGGTCCCTGTCGATTATCATTTAAAGCAGCGATCATAACACAATAAGTATTGAGAACAGATCTGCCTTTTTCGTGCGAACGGTACTTTAGACAGAGAATTATCCAATTTAACGGTACCGGAGATTCGAGATAACGCTGTTAAGCATTCATTCATTCTTTGCCCTCGCAGCTCCGTATATCATGCATCGCGTCCGGTCAAAAAGATCGCCCTCGAAACTTTCCGCTCGCGTTTTCAAACACCGTCTCGCACGTGAGTTTATATTATGCTCTCTCTCTCTCTCTCTCTCATAGTCGCCTCCGGCTCGTGAACCGTGATAAGAGGTATCAGGCCGACGGGGCTAGCAGATCAAATATTTAGAATAGAGCGTAGGACGAGGTAGGAGCCTCCGACGGTCGAGGTTCAAACAGGAACGAGGTCGTTCTGTTGCGGACAGCTTATCGTTGGATTATCGGCATATCGATTTCCCTTCTACGCATTTCTGCGCTGCCTACCGCTTCGCAGCGAGCATTTTGTGAAAATAGACCTTGCACTCGGGATCCGAATCGTCGGTGACATTGTGGAAAAAGATTCGCTGTGAGTACAGAGATCAAAGATTGAATAAAGCAGGGATTGAAATTTCAATCTTAGACGGTGGCATAAAAAGGATTATAAGTATTCTAAAATGATTTTATTGAAAATTGTCGGGGGTAATGCGTTAACAACTTTCAGCAATAACATAAGCTATCGTAGCAATAAGATTGACTGAAAATTTGACCGAAAGTAAACATATGAATTTTTATTAAAAATATTCGGTCGAGGTGTATAGTAATTGTATTAGAATTCATGGATGGAAAGGCAATTAACCAGGTATAAGAGACTCTTTTCAAGATGTCCATAACGAAAATAATGCTGGAAACGAACTGTTGATCATTTCCACGCAATTCAGTCGAGAATGTTCAACATCAGCACTGCAGGAATTTCATCAGCGACAGTTTCGATCTCTGTCCTCTGAAGGGAAAGAATCCGCATGTTTTCTCCCATCGTCAAACGGAATTCATCAGTCCCAGGTCGCGTGTCCCGACGAGAGCGGCCATGCTCGGAATTCCCTCCCTATTCCGCGAAGACAATGGCGAACGTCCGGGGCAGAATTCCGGATTTTCCTCTCGACGAATGTTTTTATCCCGCCAGGGAGAAAACGTAGTCGCGCATCGCGAATGGCGAGTAATTAGCCGTAGAAAGCGTCGATCACTTTTCCCTCCTTTTTGCTCCCTCCCCTCCCGGTCGTCATCGGGTCGTTGCACCCCTCAAACGTCGCGGCCCAGGTTGCTGAACTCGTCGGCTCCTTCCGCTGAAAGAAATTCAGCCGCTTTCTTTCCGACGAGCGAGAGTGCGCGCGTGCCGCGGATTTTCCGTGCGAATAATGAAACTGTACCGGGAATCGTAACAATGAGAAATGTGTCGAGTGCGGGAGGCTTCAATCTTGCGATGCCGCTGGAGAATGTCAGGCAGCTACGGGATAGGATCCACATTTCGGTGATGAATGCCTTGACGATGATTTTTTATTTTTGGATCACATTTAAGAGCGACTACCAGCGATTCTTATTCATTTTTACTTAGTTTGTCGAGATGATACCAAGTCTTGTTGGGACTTAGCGAATGGAAAGTAATTAATCGTTTGAACCGTTTCAATTTAAATTTGATATATAATTTATGATTAACGCGGTGTAAACGATTTATTTATGTGATATTTAATTTTTATTTAAATGAACTTACACCACTGTTCAAATAAACGGTCCATTTATCTATTTCGGGGAGTGCCAAGGAATTCTTCGAAAAGTAAAATGTTTCATGGGAGGAAAATCATTCATAGAGTCAGACCGGTCATTTTGACTAGTCGGTAGTTCCGGTGTTAGTAGTGCGATGCCCTTGAGATAGTGACATTAACGCGAATGTTGACATACGGTACTGAATAGGATGGAATCATATCTTTCAACTTTCCTTTGTTTCATTTTTGTGAAAAAAAAAACTGTTGACTGTAGATAGTAAACTTGAAAGTCACGCCGTTTCGTAAAATGCACGCTCAGGACAGTTACGCGAACGCATACACAGACGACTATAATGAGAGTAAAAATGCGGTAATGAATGGGATGATTTAACAGTACATCTACTAAGTAAGCTCATCGTAGGGACTCGTTCAACTTCCAAGCCTATTTTTTCCACTCCAAAACATTTGACGTTTCTACTTTCTGCTCATTCACGTAAGCATGCAAATAACAGTCTTTACGTTAACTGAGAACACGTACAGAAATCGTCAACGGACATTCCGTTATAAATTATTTATCTGCAGCGATATTCTCGCTCATTGCGCATAACGCGCGGATTTTCCTCGATAGCGAACGATTGCGTGGAAGGCGGCAATTAGGCCGTAGAAAGCAAACCGATGACTTTTCACTTTTGTTCTAACGCTCGCCAGCAGGACATTGACTCTCTGCGACGCACACTGGATTCTTGAACTTTGCTTCTCGCCGTTCACTTTCTTTCGCCGCGCGCCCGACGCCGCCGCCTCCGCGTCCATGTGACAATTCGTGTTATCCGCCCGTGAATCACTTCGTTTGCCCGCCATTGATTCCACGCCCTCGCTAAACTTTCCAAATGAGGGAAAGTCGGTGTTGTGTCAGCGGAACAATTTATCGCGCTCGAGTCTTTTTACACTTTCCACACTGCGCCTTTATCGTTACACGCCTCGGCCAGAGTTGGCTCACTGTTGAACGGTTAGCGAAAAATCTATCAACGGTGTACTAGCGAAGTTGACATCGAATTCGATTTTGTAAACTTCAGCGTAATCTCATTGGTAAACGTGTCGATAAGGTATCAATGTAGTTCTTTGTTTCGAAGTTGCAGGAAAATCTAATCGTTGTATATGATCTTTTGTTTTGATACGGTAGAGTTTAGTTCTTCCTTCACTTTTCATTTTGCAATCTTATTTATAGATATTTATGAAAATACGAGTCTGTTATAGTGCGAAACTGTTGGACACATCAAATGTAGATTTTACATTTCGATAATGTCCTATTTACTCCTGATCTACAAGCACCGACAATCTTATCATAAACAACTTAGTAAGATTAGTACTTAAGTAACTTTGGCATGTTATTTCTGTTTCCGATAAACGATCGCACTTTCGATCCCGACAAACGATCTGTCAAATTGTTTCAGCGCCTATGCAATGTTATTGTTATCCCGTATGCGGTGGTTCCGCGCATACCGGGTCGCCGAAGAATTTCGCGTCCCATCCGTACCATCCGAATTCCCATGCTCACCCCCCCTCGGGAAGCGTAATTTTCACACCGGAAGCAAATCCGCTTCCCGCGCGACTTCCTGGCATCGCCCGGGCGTTCCAGTCGTGATTCGAGCCTCTGGCCTCTGCGGGCAAGAGTCGATTACTCACGGTCCCGTTAAAACCCGTTGATATCAGGCCAGAGTGGCCCCGACTAGTCTGAATCAACGACCCACTTACCTCGAACGACGCTCCGTCCCCGCCGCGGCAGAAAAGTCTCACGTTTCGTGACCGCCGCCAGAATTTTGTCGCACCTTCTAGGCACGCTTCTTTCTTGCATTTCATTTGCACCGGGCACATCACGCAAACACTCACGCCGCAGAGTAGTTTCGAGTTCGATTTTCAACATTGTCGCATTTCACTTACCGCTACGCTGAATTTGCATACACGATTGTTGGCTGTTGGCGAATTCGGTCAGTGCGATACTATATAGCGTAATTGGCGAAAGAATATACTTAATTACATTTTGTGTATGTAGCTAAGAATCAATATTTTTTTGAATTTCAAATATTGTCGCGTTTCACTTTCTACTACGCGAATTTACATATTTTATTGTTGCTTTTCGGCTACTTGGGACAGTTTTATACTATATCAAGTAATTGGCAAAAGAATATAATTATATTTTGTATATGTAGTTAGGAATCAACATTTTTTCAATTTTCAATATTGTCGCATATCACTTGCAACCACGTTGAATTTATATATAATTGTTGGCTGTTAGCGAATTCGGTCAGTTTCATAGTATCTCACGTAATTGGCAAAAGAATATAATTACATTTTGTATATGTAATTAAGAAACAACGTTTTTTAATTATAAACCCAAATGGGCCATTGATAGGTTTTTTACATAAAATGTTGAAGTTTGAAAAAAACAGTAAATTATCATTTTGAAAAACTGACTTACCTAGTCAGGAACTCCCGTTCTGTTTTCAGTTTCAATTCAGTTTTAACGTCATAATATAACGTATAATATAGTTGTAAACAACTGTCGTTTTTACCGTCAACAAATGATGTCTAATTGTCGGTTCCTAAATTGACAGTACGCAACGGCAATCTCTAAACCACTTCCGATCGTAACAAATCCATCGTTCGGCATGTTCAATCTTGCGTCCGCTCGCACTCGGTACGTCACACCGCCGGTAGCGCACCGCGAACGAACGGTATATTTACTGCAACTATCTCATCTTTGTCGAACCTTAGTTCGACGCAGTCCGCCGAGTCTAGCGATAAACGTCGATACAGTTCAGCAGCGAAAAGGTTCAATAACATTGTCGGAGGTTGCGAATGCGGGGCGGATTTTTTTTCCCCTGCACGCCCGCGGATGCCTTAACCGTGCCTCAAATTAGATCACTGATTACGATTTCGATGGCCGTCATCGGCGGGCAGACAAAGGTCCGCGGCTGAGAGCGCAACTTTATCTTCTCGCCTTGAGCTCATTCGCGCGCTACTCGAGTAGCCGGGGGCTTTTATATCTGATGAGAACTTCTTTCCTGCGAACGTGACGCGACGGAGGAACGCGATGACCGTGTCGCTCGTCGGCAATGATACATTACGGTCAATTATCGCGGACGCGTGAAGAACCTTCCGAGGGTAGAGGGAACTTTGCGAAGCGAACTTTGTCGAGCGGCTTTCTGAGAATAAGCTTTCGACGAGGATCGAAAGCTCGACTCAACCTGTTGTTACGTTCCCTTCTGCTGGGGGAACACGGTGTGCTGAGTGCGTGAGTCAGCTGCAACGAATGCGAACGCGAGGTGTACGCGCACGTGCGAATGTGTGCAGTTTTTGGAATTCGTTCGCGTTCGAAATGTTTCGTCTAGTTGTTCGACGAGACTTCTTTTTCTGGTTTCCATCGTTTTCTGGGTTTGTTTCAATTTGTAAGGCTCTGTACTGGGACGGAAGAGTTGTATTTACCGATGGTCAATGACTGTTATATACTGTATCGAATACATAGGTTCACACATTCGATTCATAAAGACTTGATGTGTTTTTATTGAGCTGGAGGAATGACGTTTTTCGATACTCAATGGTTACTGTAAAATAGGGTTGCGAGTAACCAGCTATTGACAGTCAGTGACAGATGGATATATTGGGTTATATATGATATATGCTTACTATATACAGAATCAAATGCATGTTCACACAAGTAATTCGGAAAGTTCTACATTCTAAAATAATAAGTTTTCTTATAATAACATTATATATTAATAATATAATATCATACTAAGTTACTTATTATTTTACCGTCTATATTGTATTATAACCAAAATCTGAGTAGCTCGTAATGAACAAGCTAATCTTCCGTAGCAAACCAATAACAACTTTTCCGAAGCTACAAAAAAACGAATCTACTCTCATGCTCCTGTAATCACATAAGCAACACCCTCCGACCCATCGCTTCATCCAACCTAAATCTGAGTAACTCGTAATGAAAAAGACAATTTTCCAAAGCAAACCAATAACAACTTTTCCAAACGTACAAAAACACGAATCCACTCTCATGCTCCTGTAATCACATAAGCAACATCCGCCGACCCATCGTTCATCTCATCCAACACAGATCGAAACCTCCACTCCCGAAACCTTCGCCATCCAAAATCGAACCTCAAAACCTCCTCACCCACCGCCTCCCAGTCTCAAAATCTGCGAACGCCGCCGGCGCGTAGGATCGTAAACAATGCGGGTGCAGCGCTCGGTTTCAATCCGCGTCGTCACGGCCGGGCCACGGCTGCGAGGTCGACGACCTCCTGCCGGGGATTTCCTCTTCTCTTCGGCACGGTGACGAGCCCGAGGTGACCATACGGTATTTCCTTTCGAGCGGCCGAGAGCGCGGGAGAGAACGCGACCGCACGTTCATTGTTCCGCCTGCGGAGTAGGAGGAGGACGATGAGGACTGCCACGGAGTACCTCACTGGGAAGAGGGAAGGGAGGTGGGAGGGAGAGGGAAGAGGGCGAAGTATAACTGTACCATCTATCCTGAGGCCTGGCAGCTCCTTTCAGGGTTCACGAACCCCGCCGATTGGGCCGAATTCGAAGGTCGTTGCTCCAGATACAGCTTTCACGAGCAATCTCGGCGTCGCGCTCAGCGCCGGAAGAGGGACAGTGCGCGCATTTTTTCCTTCGACCCCCCCCTCCCCCCGGACGGCCATCTTTGTCGGATGAGTCGGCCGAAGGGTGGGGAGAGCGCTGGCCGAGTGGGATGAGTGACGTAATTGGCGCCAATTGAGGAATGTCCGTTTGCCGCTCGGGAGGCTGCGACGCTTAATTAACTGCTTTTCGGACGGATTCCTTCGGGAGGGGATCGGCAGGTTTTGATTGAATGATTCGGCGAGAGATGGATGTCGATTTGGTGGGGTTGAACGCGGTACTCGAGTTTGGGGAGTCGAGGGTCTCGTTTCGGATATTTACGTTTTATCTGGAAGGTGGATCGATTGAGTAACAAGGAGAGCGGCGTTTTTTAAGAGTATGGTTAGGAGTACGGCTGAGTGTAGGATAATTGGGTCTCTGTGCCGGGGTATTACGTAGGGGGACCGATGGAGATTAGAAGACTGTAATTGATATTTTAATGGAAGGTTCGGGTAGAGGCCGCGAGTTTCATTCTAACCGTGCGCCGTTATCGAGGAACGCGATAATCGATACTGCGAGAGGAGTTGGGCCGATTTAATAAATTTCGCGTCTCGCTGCCCTCTCCGCGGAACAACGCGGTTCTATAAAGATAGGGATCCGCGTACGTACAGCCGCGGAACAACGTGAGAAGCGGCTGATCGCGATACCGATAGTCTTCGCCTTTGGGAATTAATGCCGAAGCCGGCTAGCTAATCTAATACGATCTATCGGGCCTGCGGACGAGTCGTTGTCGTGAAAGTTTCGGAAAAAAGGCCGCTTAAAGACGCCGAGCCGTTCGATAAACTTTCATGGTTGCTCGTTTATGCGGGCAGTTAACTTTTGCTGCCCGCCTTTTTACGGTTCCAGGTAGCACAGTTCGGTTGCGCTGGGAGAATAGTAGACGCGAAATCGATCGCCGAGGAGGATAACAGTTCTGCGAGCGGTAGGGTGAAAACGATTCCGGAAATAATGACGAATTAATTTCTTAGTTCGGGCGTTTCGTTGAAAGGAAAAGTGTGTGGTTCGAGAAGAGTCGAGTAAAAACGACACAATTACTCTGTCTGCGCGACTCTTTTTATTGTTGGCAGCGAGTAAAGTTTAGGTCAGTGAGAGAGGTAACGGCGAAATCGATAGGGGTTTAAGAAAAGTCAAAAGGGCAATTAATGAGTTGATATCGATCGAAAAATAATGTTGTGTAGAGCTGTATTGTTCAGTTGTCTTATTTTCCACAGTATGTAAATTTAACAAGTATCGAAGTTACAGCATTGAAAATATCACGATTGTTTTGTTTGTCAGTTCTTATTTTGTCTAGTTAACAGTACAAACTGAAATATTTTTCAATATTGAGATCGGCAGTGCTCTGAAAAGGGAATTGTCGTGATTTTCTGAAATATGACTGGATAAAGTAGCCTTACTTAAATTCGTGGTTTTCCGCGAACAAAATATAAAGCGCGTCAAAAGAGAAGCAAAGAAAGTGCCCTAATTTCTCTGCATGTCACTTAGCGTTGCATGCCAACAGACGTGCACTGTATGGGAAGTAACATTGAAATCGATAGTGTCCGAACAACTCCAGAAAAGAAACGGCAGAATAAAAATGTTTCTCTATAGATTTGGTTTTTCCTTCTCTATTTAATACGAAATATCAAACATACGACAAAGAACATTTAATTTATTCATTTGCATTAGTTGTAATTACCAATCAACAAAGTTTAATCAAATCGCAAGGAAGTAGTATTGAAATGGTAGTATTAAAGCATTTGTTTCTGATTTCACGGAAAGCAATATAATTTGTCATTTCTCTTTTGTCTATGTACAAGAGGTGTCAAAGATGAAACCGAATAACATCTCAATTATCCTTCGCACCAGTTACAATTGTCAGCCAAACTTTAAGCGTATCGCCAGAAAAGTATCGTCCAAGCCGATCGAATTCAAGCATTTTTTTTCAATTTCACGGAAAACACTCGCAATGAAAGCAACACAATTCGTGATTTTTTCTCTGCCTAAGCATAAGAAGACATCAAACGTAAAACATCTCATTTATTCTTCGCACCAGTTACAATTGTCAGCCAAACTTTAAGCGTATCGCCAGAAAAGTATCGTCTAAGCCGATAACATTCGAGCGTTTCGGGCAGCGGAAAAAAAAAAGGGCGAACGATTAGCGAATTGTCGGTCGGCGGTCGATTTCGCGGATAACGACGTCGAATGAAAACGTTATCGTCCAATCGTAACGCGATGACGCGGTGAGCATCGAGCGTAGCAGTTCGCGCGGGTTCACTGACCCAGATCTGGGTTACTCTTATCGGAAATAATAATGGCGAGGAGGAGAGTTACGACACGCCGAATTTGGGCGCCTAGTTACAGTAGTTGCTCCGACTCATCAGGGTCGCGCCGGATTAAAGATAACGGCCACCGACGAGATTTACTAGCGCGACTGATACTGCGCGCGCGCGAGAAAGAACAAACGTTTCGGGGCTCCTTCCTTCTTCGCCGCTCCGATATTCCGCTCCGATAGCGGCCGCGATTAGGAATAGGAGAATTAGATAATAGGGGAGCGAGCGACGCTCGGTGTCGACGATCTTTTCCCTTTCGGCGCAGGATTCGATACTAAAATTAGTTCGTCGCCATTATGGATCGGATCTTAATCTCGTCCCAGCTATTGTTAGGATCGTGTAAAATGTTTATGCGAGTTCCTTCTGATCCGAAGTCAGATAATGGACTCGCTTTTGACGTGACTTTGGTAAACGATTCGATTTGTGATGATTCGAAATTAAAATTGACTTACATAATCAAATAATCGGAATCGTACCTGATATCGTTGTCTGTCAAATGTTTTACTAAAACAGTCCGAATGTAATTTATACCCAACATTTCTGAAACGGTAGACTGTGCTCACATTTTGTCCTGGCTCGAGCATCAGACAGATACTGGATGAAGCTTAAAAGTGTTTTTTCGATTCGGTATTAACGTTATTGCGCATCGTTGAGATCCTTTTAAATGTTTATCTACGTGATTCTGTAGCAAAATCGAGTTGAAACTCAACCTCGTGTCCAAAAACGTATCGCAATTATTCGCTTTCGGCCCAAATGTCCACTTCAGTAATCACCGAACTGCTGACATTGCAGAGCAGCATCCTCTCGTTGTTTTGGCTTGACAATAAATCCGAAACAGAAATGAGCTTAAAACTCTCCTACCGATTCAGCTTTATTTCTGATTACATTTATTATTACCATTTTCTAAAGCGTTTGATTAAATCATTCATTTTTAAATTCGAATGAGTGAATGATTGAAATCGAAAATTATACCAGCCGTATCTAATCAACTTTAGTGCCTTTCGCACCCCATCAGTATTTTTTTTTAATAATTTACAAAACCATTAGAAATGTAATTCAATCTTATCCAACGTGAATGACAAAAATTCATTAGAGATCCGACTGTCCAATTGAGCTGAGAGCAAACGACTGAAATCGCAGAACGATATCTGCGTCTAATTGCTCGTACACAACCAATTTTTTTTTTTTTTTTGCTTTGTTTCCGAAGAACTTATATATATGCACAAAAGGTTGTGTAACAATATATTTATATAAATTCCAAAATCCCCAAATGGGGATCGTGGCAGCTAATAGGTTAATCCGAAGTCCTATCTGATCAACTTTAGTCCCTTTCACACCCCATTAATATATTTTTAATACTTTACAAAACCATTAGAAATGCAATTCAATCATATGCAACGTGAATGACAAAAATTCATTAGAGATCCGAGTGTCCAATTGAGCTGAGAGCAAACGACTGAAATCGCAGAACGATATCAGCGTCTAATTGCTCGTACGTCGAAGGCTCGCCCTTGTTTTGGCTGCCACATTCATCTTAAACTAATTTCAGTTTTAAACCGCCCTATCTAATCAACTTCAGTCGTTTTTACAGCCCATTAAAATTGTATAATATTTCATGAAACCATTCAAAACGTAGTTCTAGCTTATCCACCCACTACTCAAACCTTGTCTTGGTCATTATACCCACCCTAAATCAATTTCACTTTTCAACGGCCCTATCTAATCAACTTCAGTCGCTTTTACACCCCATTAATATTTTTTTCAAATTTCATAAAACTATTCAGAACGTAATTCGAGTTAATCCACCCACTATTCGACCGCGAATGACAAGAATTCATTAGATCTCCGAGTGTCCAATAGAGCTGAGAGCAAACGACTGAAATCGCAGAGCGATATCAGCGTCCAATTGCTCGTACGTCGAAGGCTCGCCCTTGTTTTGGCTGCCGCATTCATCTTAAACTAATTGCAGTTTTAAACCGCCCTATCTAATCAACTTCAGTCGCTTTTACACCCCATTAATATTTTTTTCAAATTTCATAAAACTATTCAGAACGTAATTCGAGTTAATCCACCCACTATTCGACCGCGAATGACAAGAATTCATTAGATCTCCGAGTGTCCAATAGAGCTGAGAGCAAACGACTGAAATCGCAGAGCGATATCAGCGTCCAATTGCTCGTACGTCGAAGGCTCGCCCTTGTTTTGGCTGCCGCATTCATCTTAAACTAATTGCAGTTTTAAACCGCCCTATCTAATCAACTTCAGTCGCTTTTACACCCCATTAATATTTTTTTCATATTTCATAAAACTATTCAGAACGTAATTCGAGTTAATCCACCCACTATTCAACCGCGAATGACAAGAATTTATTAGAGATCCAAGTGTCCAATAGAGCTGAGAGCAAACGACTGAAATCGCAGAGCGATATCAGCGTCTAATTGCTCGTACGTCGAAGGCTCGCCCTTGTTTTGGCTGCCGCATTCATCTTAAACTAATTGCAGTTTTAAACCGCCCTATCTAATCAACTTCAGTCGTTTTTACAGCCCATTAAAATTGTATAATATTTCATGAAACCATTCAAAACGTAGTTCTAGCTTATCCACCCACTGCTCAAACCTTGTCTTGGTCATTATACCCACCCTAAATCAATTTCACTTTTCAACGGCCCTATCTAATCAACTTCAGTCGCTTTTACACCCCATTAATATTTTTTTCATATTTCATAAAACTATTCAGAACGTAATTCGAGTTAATCCACCCACTATTTAACCGCAAATGACAAGAATTCATTAGATCTCCGAGTGTCCAATAGAGCTGAGAGCAAACGACTGAAATCGCAGAGCGATATCAGCGTCCAATTGCTCGTACGTCGAAGGCTCGCCCTTGTTTTGGCTGCCGCATTCATCTTAAACTAATTGCAGTTTTAAACCGCCCTATCTAATCAACTTCAGTCGCTTTTACACCCCATTAATATTTTTTTCATATTTCATAAAACTATTCAGAACGTAATTCGAGTTAATCCACCCACTATTCGACCGCGAATGACAAGAATTCATTAGATCTCCGAGTGTCCAATAGAGCTGAGAGCAAACGACTGAAATCGCAGAGCGATATCAGCGTCCAATTGCTCGTACGTCGAAGGCTCGCCGTTGTTTTGGCTGCCGCATCCATCGGATCTCTCCGGCGGCAGGGTCTTCGATAAGGATAGTGTGCCGGGCGTGTAATTCTAGCCGGCTCGTTTCGTTAAAACGATAAGGCCTCCTCTCCCTGTCGAGTGGCCGTGCACTATAACGCCGGCGACTGCCGACGAGAGTTAAGTGACCCTGAAAGTTCAAGAACGCCGGTTGAACGTCCGCTACTGCTCCTAAGTGAATTCGCCCTCAACGTTTCGCCTGCGATTCCCTTCGAGGTCAGCGTACAACAATGTTGACGATGTGCACCGTGTGTACCGTGTGTAACATGTGTAACCGAACGTCTTCCATTCTACGACGTAGCCTCCCTCCCCCTCCCTTCCTTCCTTCACGGCCATTGTTCGAGACCTTGTTGGGGAGATGATCGATTATTCCTGCGCCGGGATGATGGTTAAACGGTCGATCATTATGCCCGATCGATTAACGAAGCTGTTCGGTAACTACCATTAGCGCTTATAATCGACAATCATCGTCGAATCCTTCATTTTCCTTTCGACAGTCCGATAACGTCGTAAATACTTTCTCCGCGGGCTTCCACGTATGCGCACACTAATTCTCGTTACGTGATTCTGTGTATGTTACATACGCCTTGAAATTGAGCGTATACATATGCATACATTGAAAAAATAAGAAAATCTAAGTTCCAGTATACACGTTCGCTTGCCTTATGTAAGAGTAACAATCTATGCTTACATTACGTTCGCCTCTTAGATTCTAATACAGAGGTCAACCAGATAACAATTTAGGCGTACTCGACAAACAGTTACTTCCTTTCCACACTATAATGCTCTGTCATGAATGGCTTCTGTACCGGAGCACCGTGAATTTTTTCCAAAAAATGCAACTTGTAACTCGCCAAGACGTCGCTCCGGCCGATCAATAATTTCTCCAACCTCCCCCTTTGGCGGGGTGTGCAGGGTGTACACCCACAGTGTTCCCCGTTCGTCGTAAGAGGCGACTAAAAGGGGGTAGGGCCAACAACCTTCTCCTCATTCACGGTTATGAGTAAGCGAACGTTGAACCCTCCGTACGTTGCACGACAGTGAGCGTGCGCAGGTTGAGGCTTCAGGAAAGTGGGCAAAGCGGTGGGAAATTTGCATTTCACGTTCGGGGGAATGGCGAACAAGAGGGTCTCGTTAAAGTGGCCGCGAGGATCTCGAAAGCCGGCGAGTCTCGGCAATTAGGGCCCAGGGCGACTTTTCGCGTTCGTTGCTGGGTGGAAATTGTCGAAAAAGGGCGGACTGGTTTCGGTAATTGTCGTATGAAAGTTTTTCGATCGCTATTGCGTTCACTTTTCCAATATTTGGCGACAGGGTACTGATATTTATATTGTTGCTTAGCATAGGGATTGTAGATAATTTTAATATCCCTACTGTCTTGCTAGTTTATATCGGTACTGATATTTGTATTGTTGCTTGCGTAGGGATTGAAGATCATATTTTATTATTGCTACTGTTTTGCCAGTTTATATCGGTACTTATATTTATATAGTTGCTTAGCATAGAGATTGTAGATAATTTTAATATCCCTACTGTCTTGCTAGTTTATATCGGTACTGATATTTGTATTGTTGTTCAGCATAGGGATTGTAGATTATATTTTAATATCGCTACTGTCTAGCTCGAGTACATCGGTACTGATATTTATATTGTTACTTGCATAGTGATTGAAGATTATATTTTAATATCTCTACTGTCTTGCTAGCTTAGTAAATCGTAACCATGATTTTACAAGTAATAGGCGTTGCCAAATGTAATTTTGATAAAGATAATCATTACTGTACCGTCACAGTATGTATGAATACACTACGACAAAATGAGAACATAAATTTGTCGTAACAGACTCATGTTACATATTTGAATATTCTTCTGATTCCTTCAATAATCGAATACTTATACGCAATATGAATTGAATGTTCGGTCAAGCATTTCTCTTGACGATGAACGAAAGCAGTGCATCAATTGGACCCGAACTTCTGGCCGGTGTAAGTGCTCCAATTTGGTCGCACAAAAGATCGACTCGCCCTATCTCGTTGAATTTCTCCGAACCGAGTGCCGATGTTTGGACGGTCACAGTCGCCCGTAACGGGGCGTCTGTTTCTTTTTTTAACAAGATAGCCGACTGTTGAACCATTGACTTTGAGGAGACTGTCTCTGTGCACGGTTGACCGACGATAGGGACGTATCGAATTAACCTTCGCACTGCGAAAGAGACCGTCCTCGGCGGGTGGTCAGTAATTCAGATATTTAATTTCAGTTCGAGCGCGACCGTTCTCATGCGAATTCAATACCGAATCGAGGAGCAGAAGCCTGCTATGCAACGAAAGTGTCGCAGTTTGCCCGATTGCGTTGACATGTCGCTTACTCGGCTTATTATGTGAACCGCCGATTATGAAAGTGGCCTAAAAACTTGTTATAGCTTGTACCCAACCCGGAATTAGGCCATTTTCGTAATCGGTTTCGTACGCAAAATTGGTCATCACGTATTCATTCGTTGCGACTAAAGAATATCGGGGTTAAGGTAAAAGAAAAGTCTCCATTACCTTCTGTCAGATTGCAAACCTTCGATAATTCTAGAAAGTCGGCTAAACAGATCTGATCAAGATAGATTCAGATTAAAAGAAAGTACAGTTTTCGCACAGTCACCTTACACCGCGCTTTAATCAAGACACGATCCGTCTAAAACTAAGCACAGCGCTTGGAATATCTCCAGAAAATCAAGGAAACCCTAAGGAAACCTATTTAACCCCAGACTCGACCTAAACCAGTTACGTGTCCATTTTCAGCTTCTGTTATTCCTAAATCTTGCAACGCTTCCCAAAACCGTTTGCTAGTCAGGAATCAAGATAGACTCCACCGAGGAAATAAATAGTAAAAGAAGTCTATATATTCAGTCACCTAGCAGGTAGCTCGCTTTGCCAATTACGGACTATCGCTGACGGGCGGCAAAGGTTGAAAGTTGGCAAGCTTGAGACTTACTCAGCCGGCAGAACACATAATCGCGTCCGCAAGACCACGTTTCGCACAGTCCGATGACGCACGCCACGCGTTCCACGTTCGATGAAGGGGCCCCCTGCGCAAAATTAGAGGACTCCGAATGAATCAGCACGTGTCGCTCGGCCGACTCGAAGCCGCAAAGGATCCTTCGCATTCCCGGCACGTAGCGCGGATCCGACATTATTCATTCCGTGGCCGATCGGCGGCGCGAACTTTCTGGGAACGGCGTCGTTTCCCTGATGAACTTCGAGCGTAATATCGTAACGGGCGAGTCATTGTCCTCCGAGCTTCGTCCCGGGACAAATTCCTCGACGGCCATTCGGTAAATAACGTCCTGTTTA
Organism: Anoplius nigerrimus; assembly: GCA_914767735.1. Classification (NCBI taxonomy): domain Eukaryota; kingdom Metazoa; phylum Arthropoda; class Insecta; order Hymenoptera; family Pompilidae; genus Anoplius; species Anoplius nigerrimus. The sequence goes on from OU612086.1 coordinate 3,493,500, forward strand.
CGCGATGTTTGCCTCGGAGCTTAACGGTCTCACGGCTCGCGTCACTTTTCTGCGCGTGAGGCCACGCTTCGAACGTGGATTTTGACGAGTCTCGTTTCGATGGGTTCAATGGAATTTGACCGCGAACGAGTTTGCCTTTGGCGCGGAATACGCGAATGGGACGGGACGGCTGAAGGCTGAGAGTGTGCGAGTGGATGACGGTTGGACGTTGTAGACGTAGAATCGGGATCGTAGGATTTGGATGAGTAGAATTTGATCGCGTATCACTTTTAGTTCACGGTATGAATGAGTGTTGATTTTCGAATGGCTGATTATAGGGATTGAATGGAGTGTATGAAGTTGCAAGATCTTTGCGTCGAGCTTAACTGGCCCATAAGAAAATAAGCATTTGTGTGAATTTTGCAGCATGTTTGAATGGCTTATGCCTATAATATGACTTTGAGCGACCAATGGAGGGTACTTTGGCACTATTTGGACCTATTGAAAGGTGATAGGACCTTGAAAGAATCAGAAAATTAAGACTTATAAGTACCCTATCCCATAGATGTTAACTCCCCCTAAAAGTTGGTAGCAAGCAAAATTCCGAATTCTCAATAGTTTCGAATATATAGCCATTTTTCGGAGGTGAAAAACATTTTTTTTAAAGATGGACTTTTGCCGATAGTCCTATGTTAAAGTACGCGTTAAAAGCTTCAAGAAAATCTATAATTATCATAGGTTTGGATTGCCGGTTCAAAAGGAATTTTTTAAGAGGTACCCCTTCTCATTTTTACGAAAAATCGAAGGTCGGCAGATCGGATTGTCCTTTTGCTATCTGGTAGGCTATTCAGTTAAAAAATGAGTAAAATGATGGCAAGAAAACTACTTATAAGGATTTGGACACAGAATAAAAGTTTGCGGCGATCAACAAGAGGGACACGTCCAGAAGACGCTTAACACACTTGACTCACGTTAATATCATCTTCAATTTCTTAAACCATAAGGCACTGTACATTTTACCCTTTGCCACCTCCACAGTCGAGAAACAAAGTTGAATATTTACACTAATGCTTATTTTTGTACAAAATGTCGATTGACTCATCCAGAATTTTTATCAGCTTACGGGCACTTTGTCTATCTTATTCGTCTATGCCCTTTGACAGCAAATGAGTTTGCTCCCTTAGCATGGAATACGCGAATGAGATAGTTGTTTAAGATGGAAGGTATATGATGCTGTAAATGATTGTTAGAATTTATGGACGTAGACTCGAGGTCGTACGCATCGGATGAGTAGAATTGAACCGCGCCTGATTTGCGAATCAACCATGCCAATATCTATATGCAAATAGGACTGAGCAGGTTTTAGAGATTGAATAAGGTACGCGAGAAGATGGACAATGGTTAGAAATTACAGCCATACGGGTTTTGTTCGATGAGTCAAATTCGACCGCGAACGAGTTTGGCATTTTAGCAGTCAATATGCGAATGAGTCGCGGTGGTCTCTCTGAAGATTGAATGATGTGTACCAGGCAGCGGATAATGGTTAGAAGTGATGGAGGTAGATTCAAGGTCAGCGTGTAGTGGTTTTGTTTGATGGGTCGAATTGGACCGCGAACGAGTTTCGCATTTTATGAGTGAATAGACACCGGGTGTACGAGTAAATGAGAGAAGTTTGTTCTTGAGGATTGAATAAGATGTATAGAGGGAACAATGGTTTGAAATTGTACCGGTAGATTCAAGGACGGTGCGTAAGAGTTTCGATGAGTCAAAATTGACCGCGAACGAGTTTCACGCCTTATGCGTGAATAGACGTCGATGTATGAATAATTGAGACTGGGCAGTATTTGAAGATTGTATGAGGTGTACGGGGTGGACAATAGGTTAGAAACGATGGTGCCGGATTCAAGGTCAGTGCGTACCCGTGACCTTAAGAGCGGAAAGGCGGAAAGGATTAACGGTCTTTTTTCGGGTGGGTTGAGTTAAGTTACTTTCAATAGGGACCGTTTTGCGCAGCTGGAGCTGTTTTAGATTAGGAGAGCGAGCGGGTAACAATAAGGATGATAATTTTGCGGAGAATGGGCACTTTTGGTATTCAATCAGGCCGGCTGCGTTTCTACATTGGACGGAGTCGAGTGACTCACGATCGATCGATTACGTCGTAAAATTCAATCGCCTTAAATGTTCAGCTTTGAGTGCTGTACTAAAACGTTCGAAATTCGACCCATTTTATTAACGTATATATAGGCGTACAGCAATAATTCAAAATGACCCCAATCTCTGAAGCCGTAGTCAATTTTTATTCTTTCGATCGAAACATTTTACACACATTCTCATAACTCAAAGTGCCCAAACCTTCCAAAAAATCCCAAATGAACAAAATCCAAAACTATTCCTCTCACAGACCGGAATACTTTCCCAGAATTAGAGAGTCAGGTATTCTTCTACCATTTCATTTACTCTTCCCATTTCCAGAAGCTTCGTCTAATCAGCGTGTAGTATCAAAAAGCGATGATCCGCCGATCGATCATCCCCAAAAAGAAGCTTCGAACCTAGCACGAGGGCCCAGGACCGATTCACCTTGCGCCTAATTAATGGCCGCTCGCTTTCGATGTCCCGGAAACGCGCGACGTCCGATTGGGTCGGAGAGGGATCAGGAAAAGGGGGCGGGTGAGGGGGGGGGGGGTCAGGAAGAGGGTGAGCAGAAGTAGCAGAAGCAGAAGTAGACGTCGGAATAGGCGGAGAGTAAGAATAAGAGGCGGTCGGTCATTGACCGTGCCCCTTAACCGGGTATATTTTCGTCATCTTCCCGAAACGTCCGCCATCTTTCTCTCTCCCTCCACGACAGCCCGGCACGCTCGCCTCTCTCTCTGTCTCGCACGAGCCCGGCTCCGTCCGAGAACTACACGAGATCTTTTACGCGCGTTTCCTCGCTCGAGTAACGTCGAATCGACTCGAACGCGAGCGAAACCGTGTCGGTCGTTGACCAGGCCAGGCCAGTCCTTCGCTTCGCCTCTTTTGTAACCCTCCCCCCCCCCCCCTCCCCCCGCCCCGGCAAAGCGAAACGTCGTTTTCCGCCGCGGCGGTGGAAAAACGTGCCGATTATCGGGCCCCGCTATCGATTTCGGCCTCCGTTTAGCGCGGATGGTCGGGATTTATTTTTGAACGGCCTGTCGATAGTTCGCGAGAGAGAGAGAGAGAGAAAGAGAGAAAGGGGGGAGGGAGAGGTGGGATGCTGGCGGGGAAGATGGGATTCTATGTTCGGCGCGGTATTGATGAGTTTTAAAGGAGCGGAAAGCTTGCGGACGTGTCGTTCGATATTTATATTCGCTGAAAACGACCGGGCGTCATCGGGGAAGAGGTCGGGACAGTTGCAGAGCTTCGCATTTTTTTGCTGATCGCGGAAAGGGTGTTCCGCGAAGCGTCGGGACAGGGGGAATTTATTTCCGAGGTCTGTATTGGCATGCTTCGAGACTTTCATGTATTAAGTCACTGGAGGGATAATCGTTGGAAATCTTTACTCTTGCTCGTAATCGGTTTTCGAACGTGACGGCGTCAATTGGCAAAATCAATCTCAATTCCTTAACGAAGAATTTTGGTGTAATGTGAGCTATATCAAGATGAACAAAATTCTCCGGCTTATGCAAATCGTGAATTGTTATCTACCAAAGTCTAATTACTTAATGATTGATTCGTCTAATGCAAGAATTTCAACGCTCTCTACTGTCGGCGGGAGAAACGAATCAATGCGTTTCGAGAATTCTACTCTCCTTAAACCGGACGCCGACTGTGGAATAGACAACCTAATCCTGGCAGAGTCCTGCTTAATCAAATCCTCAATTATCATCTACCAAAGTCTAATAAACGTCTGCTCTAATGCAACAATTTCAACGCTGTCTACTCTCAGCGAGAGAAACGAATCAATACGTTTTGAAAATTCTACTCCTCAAACCGGACGCTGACAGTCGAATAGACAACTTCGTCCTGGCAGAGTCCTGCTTAATCAAATCCTTAGTTATCATCTACCAATGTCTAATAAACGACTGCTCTAATGCAACAATTTCAACGCCATCTACTCTGTGCAAGTGAACCGAATCAATACGTTTCGAAAATTCTACTCCTCAAACCGGACGCTGACAGTCGAATAGACAAGTTCGTCCTGGCAGAGTCCTGCCAGGCACGTGGCTCGCAATGAATCGCGGCGACGGTAAGTTACCGTAACTGCACACGCGAAACCTGGAGTTCCCTTGCTCGGAATCCGCGAACACTCCGGTCGTTGACCCCGGCGTGCACGTCACCTTCTCGCTCCCTCTCCTTCGAGCTCGCTCCCACCTCGACTTCATTCGCTTCACTCGCCCGCTGGCAGATCTTCGCACGTTTCGTTTCGTTCTTGAGCTCGTAAGCCAACCTTTTTTCCCCATTTTCGGCCGAACTCTTAATTCTTCGACTCCTACGGCCCATTTCAAAGTCGACTCTTCGCGCAGACGGCTTAATCACGCGCTATCCTTCTTTCCGTTCCGTTTCGAATACTTTGGCATAATTTGAGCCTACTAAAACACGCTAACACCATTCAAATGTACAGAAAAGGCTTTCTCTACAATTCTACATTGTTTTGCGTGGACTAATGACACTTGGCATACTTTGACATTATTTCGCATTATGTTACACTGTTTTAGATTATCTTACATTATTACATCTCGTTATTATGGATTATTTGCGTATTTTTCGGGATTTTGGGGAGAAAACAAGCATTTTAGCCCTTAATTAATGCATGTTTGGCTGATTTATCTTTATAATACGACATTGGTCGATGAAGAAAGGGTACCTAGACCTAAATGAGGCCTCCCATCTCGGCTTCGTTCGCTTCACTCGCCCGCTGGCAGATCTTTGCAGGTTTTGTTTCGTTCATAAGCTCGTACCTTTTTTCTCATTTTTGGCCGAACTCTTAATTCTTCGACTCCTTCGGCCCATTTCAAAGTCGACTCTTCGCGCAGACTACTTAATTACGCGCTATCATTCTTTCCGTTTCGTTTCGAAAGCGTGTGCCTTCCGAGGGTTACTTTTCTGTGGGATTTTTTTTCCATAGGATGCTGATCATCGGTGCGCCTTATGCGTTGAGGTTAGTTTCTTCCATTTTGGCCAGCTCGTTACTGCCGATCGTCGTGGATATTTATTTCCCGAAACGTTAGCGGCCGACGACTCTAATTGCGCGCGCAATTATTCTCGTGGCAGTGGGGACATTTTCCTCGCGGGGACATAAATTTGTTCCAGATCTAAATTTAAATCTAAATCCCACCGCTGCCGCCACTTTTTCTTCCTGGCGACCTTTCGTTAATTGCGCTTTAAGCGTTCGCTTTCCCGGCGTTTAAGGCGTTTTTACTCTCGGTCGACGCTATACTTCGCGAGTATGCACCGAATAGATATGGATTTTTAGATCTAAAGCAATCAAACCTTATTTTATTATATTTCTATTTAAATAATTCTGCTCATCATCAATTCATATGAAAGTGTTTCATAATTACTGTGCCAAGCACACGAAGCTATCACTATTCGCCCAAAAACTCAATATCTGAAGTTTAAGAAACTGCATATATAGAGTCGATAATCACGGAGTAAAACATACGTTCGGATCCAAACTGCTCCACTCCCAATCAAAGCCCCTTCCGCCACCCAACCTAATCCCTGCCATAAATCAGCCGCCGACCATTCGACATTGCCGAAAACTGGGCAAACTTCTAATGGCCCTTTTTCCAGACAATCAGACTCGATCGCGATTGGCCGGAATCGAGAGCGCAGATCCGAGCACGCGGAAAGTGCCGAACGCGGCCAGATTAGCGCAGGGTCAAAGTTTCTTTCGTCTTTGCACTGCGAGAGGCCGCGTAATCCTCCGCGCCAGTTCGTGGCAGACGCAAGCAAATGTGACCTAATACGGGGCCAGTCACCTCTCTCGGCGGCCGGCTTCTATAGCTGCAGCGATCGCGAGGGGGTTCTATTTGTATCTCCTTACTTCCGAACGGGCGTGTTTCTACGACATTGCGTCCCGTTTCGTTGGCTCTCCCACCTCTTGTTCTCCTTTTGCGCCTCTTCGCCGCAAGACGCTCGACTACTCGAGGTCGAATCCTGCGCGAAACGCGCTCCTCGAGATTCAGGATCGAAATTCGATGGGCCGAATATTGCTCCGAGAAAGGGAGCGAATTTTTTGGATAAGTTACGTGAGTTATTGGTAGACTGGGGGGTGAACGGCTTTGGAGCTGGAAAGTTGGCCGGAAGGTGGAAGTTACACGTTGGAGGTTCTGTAAATGGAGAGCTTCGAGGGCTTTTTAACCTGGAACTGGGTTCGGTCGTTGAAATTGTAATTGAGGGGAAACGTAATGGGATCGTGTGTGTGGATTACACGTAGAAATTCAGTACGTCGACACGTGGAACGCTCTGTTTCTAAGTTCACGAGTTATAACCTGACCTGCAGACCGAATTTCCTTGATCACCTTGCCCACGATACTAGAAACGACTCCAAAACTCCAATAAAATCAACACTTCCCACAAACTACCTAACTCATAGGATACAATTTAAAGAAAAATTAATTTCATCCTCGTAACTTAACCCCTTAACGTACACGCTCGCGTATATTCGAGCGCGCTAAACAGGCCAATTTGTGCACGCTCGAGTATATTCGAGCGGCGTTGCGTTTGGTACTGCTGAAACTAAAATTAAAATTTTGATCAATTTTGTATATTTTCACTTTTTTGCCGAGACAATGTTCTAAAGTGTTTTACATAAAAAAAAATGGATTCTTTTTGGCCGGTTTATTTCAAAGAAACCGTACGTTAAGGGGTTAAAGAAAAAATAATTTCATCCTCGTAACTTGATTCATTTAAAAATTCTATTATACTCCTAAAAAACCTTACCACCCCTTCAATCCTACACCCAAAAACCAACATCCCCGCAAAACAAAGAGAAGTCATAACCACCCTGACAAATACGAAAAACTCCATGACCCCGCTCACCCCGCCCTCCCCTCCCCTCCCTCATGGCAAAGCCGAGCAATTAAAGCTCCGGCCACTTGAACCCGATCAATCGGCGGCCGGCCTGACTCATCGCTCCCATGAGAATCGCGACAGGCGCTGAGTCCATCTTCGGCAGATAAGAGTGGAAGGAATCGCGGGCGCGCGGGGGTTGGGGTCGGGAGGAGGAGGGGGGGAAGCGCGAAATGACCACGAGGAGGGCGTTGAGCGGCCGGCGGAGGGGAGGCAGCCGCTGCTTAGCGGAGTGGGGGACCTGAGCGACTGGGAGGACGCGCGGGGAGGGTGGGGGGGGGGGGGGGGACTCGAGCTCCGAGAGGCAAACGACCTCTGGCACTCTCTCGGCGCGCGACGCCCGCGCCAATGGCTGCTGCCGTGCTGACCACCGAGAGGCGCACTTGCGCTGAATAGTGACGAGGCCGTTGACACCCGTCCTCGTATCCCGGCCGATGTGCGCAGACGAAAAGGGCCGGCGAACAAAGGCGAGAAGCACGGCCGACTGCCGAACCGGCGACGGGACGCGATTCGGGGGACGGATGAAATTTTTGGGAGGATTTTTTGCGGTGTTGGGGTTTGCGGGAGGGGAGGGATGAGCGAAATTTGGGGAGGTTCGGTGTGGTTTTGGAGGTGGGAAAGGGGAGAGGAAATTTTGGACGGACGGTCGTTAGGGAGGAGGGAGAAAGTTGGAGATTTAGTGTTTTTGTATGGCCAATACTAATGTATTGTGTAGAACTACAAAATGTCTAGGTTTTTTTTGTAGGATGGATGATTTGAATTATGAGAGAGAGGAAAGGAGAGGGAGCAAGCGACTGATTAGTATGGAGTGATCGTTGTGGATGTTTTGATGGCATGGGATAGGAAAGAAATTTATGTTTTCGTTTTGTAGTGTGTGGATTTACGAATGGAGGGAAAAGAGATGGAAGGTGATTAGTATGGATGTTCAGGTGGGGCATGGAAAAGATTGTCGGCAATGACTTGGTTCGAAAGTTTTCCGTAGTTCTATATAACGGAAGGTTGGAACAAAAGAACTGTAGTCGTGTCGTAAAATTTTTCACGCTTCCCGGTGCCTTGTTTTCCGTTACGCACGCGACGTCGGGAATTTGTAAGTCCGGTTAAGACGTTGGATGCCCTGTCAGCCACATATGACTGACGGTATATATGTTTTAGAGGGCTACGATAGTAAGGTGTACAGATTTCGTAACAGGTTGACAATTGTCAAGTATATGTGACATCTTTCATTTATTTTTGGACATACCACTGATAATGTGAATTTCGAAGAACAAGGAATACCTCTGAGAGTTATTTTAAATTTCCTGTTGCGTAATACACGGAGGATTCGACTGTCTGATTAAAATTTAAATATGTAAATATCAACCGCGGAAAAATATGTAAAAAATCTCTGCTTTTCCAGTTAGCAGAAAACTGTTCATCGGAGAAAAGTATTTGTCTCCAATTCAGCTTCTACCCCAATAATTGCTTAATCGAAGAAAAATATCAAAAGGAATCCAATAATTACGGAAATTATGAGCCGTCGATCACATGTCGAATTTCGAATGAAAAAATCACATTACCATACATTCTTCTCATACTCCTCCACTGTCTACTTTAACTTTGGCTAAAAAAGCACCATACTTCGGTGTAAAAATGGTTCACGCAAATTTTACTCGTGCAATTTCATTTGATGACATGTAGTTTATCAATAGCAAATCTCCCAATTTTACACATTTTCAGCTATGTTTCTCTCCGTACGCTCAATCGTCCACCCAACTACCCCCACAAAAATTCTGAAAAAAAGCCAACAATCCCATATCCTCGCTTCTCACAATCAGCACCGCACTCAGACATGAAAATGGTTCACGCTACTGTTTACTTCTTTTAATCTAATACCTCATCAATAGCAACTCTATAAATTTTGCAAATTTTTACCAAATCTCCTCTCCGTACGCTCAACCGTCCACCCAATGTCGCCCCACAAAAATCCTGAAAAAAGTCATCATCCTCACGCTTCTCACAATCAGCACATTGCTCATTACTCAGACATGAAAATGGTTCACGCCGGCTCGTGCATCGGCGTCCGTAACGCATGCGGCGTGCATTAAGTCGGTATCGAGCGGGCGGCGGAAGCCCTCGGCATCATTAACCAGCCCGCTAAAGCGCATTCTCGGAACAGCTCGCAATCGAATCGCCCGCTTACGGCGAAACGGTGCATCGATAAGCCTACGACGAAAAAGTGCAGCGCCGCGAAGGATCCGCGCACGGGATGCCGCTGAGGGAGCCCTACGATCGATAACGCTAAAAATATTGACCGATCCCCTGCTCCGGTGTCATCGGTGTCATGCGGTGTCAGCCGCTCGCTGCCGACGGAATAACAGGAAATCGGACGCCGTAGTTTGGTAATTACGACACCTCCGCGATAACGTCGCTGACAGGTGATTACGGATATCGTGTGTCTTATACATCCGCTGCCTTTGCCACGGTCATCTCCGATTGCCGATGTCAGTGGCCGATTTAACCGGCCGGCGACGATTTACGGGCCAATCGGCGAACGATCCGCGAATCGAATCTGCACAGCTGCCACGGGATCGGTTTACGGCCCGTTGAGGGATCGTTGCACTCGTTCGGGAATGCGTGGTGTGGGAAGGTTGGTATTGATCAGTTTTGTGGACTTACGAAGCGCATGGGGCGAATGAAAGAATTGGATGGAATTCATCTCCGATGTTCCTATGACAATCAATGATTGGAACGTTTATTTTGAAAGTGGTGTACTTAAGTCCATTTACAAAAGCAAAACACAGAAACAAAAAAATAATACACATGAATAAACCGTTTACACCACGTTAATCGTAAATTATGTGATATCTCATTTTTTTTAAATGTGGACTTCCATCACTTTCAAAATAAACGATCCAACTGTTCATTGTCATAGGAACATTGGGAATTAATTAGAGTGTCTGCGCGTGTGAGAGAGGAAAAATTGATTCTCCGTGTAATATCAATTTTATTTGGTCTATGTAAAGCGTTAGATGTCCGATTATGATTTATAAACAGGCTATCAGATCCAACTTGGTGTAAAGATCAACTTTACTACTTTGCGCTACAGCTTTGGTAACATAAAATAGTTGGAAGGTCTTTCGAACCAGCGCAAATTATCATTGAACGTGATTGGCGGGCACGTGTACCTACATACTCTACGTTTGCACAGTGAACAGTCCAAACAACACAATTACTATACCATTCTCGACCCGTCAGGTGAAACCTAGGATCAGGAAGCTCGAGACTAATTTGTCACCTATTTTATCGGTAACACGTGTACATACATTTTGTATGTTTACCTACGGAACACTGGCTACGCGGTCGAGAAATAATTTTCCACGCCAAAGGTCACATGCCAAACTCGAACATAACGAAACCCATCCCAATTAAGCGCAATTGTATCCAACGTCTCACAGCGACCACATTAAACGACCTTATCATTACAATTTTCCATTCCAAATGCTGAAATTTCGATCAAATACCTGGAAACTGAATTGCTGAAATTTCGATCAATCGAAAGAACTCGAAAATAACGAAACCCATCCCAATTCAGCGCAATTGTTTCCAATGTCTCGCAGCGACCACATCAAACGTCTTAATCATTACAATTTTCTATTCTATTAAAGTTTCGATCAAACGATACGAAACTGACCTGCTGAAATTTCGATCAATCGAAAGAACTCGAAAATACTGAAACCCATCCGAATCCAGCGCAATTGTCTCCAACGTCTCATAGCGATCACATCAAACGACCTAATCATTACAATTTTCCGTTCCAAACCCTGAAATTTCGATCAAACGCCTCGAAACTGAATTGCTGAAATTTCAATCAATCGAAAGAACTCGAGAATAACGAAACAGCTCATATCACGCATACGATAACATAACCCACAGCCTACCATCCAGACAATTCCTACCCCCCACGCGAAAGGTTGAGCCCGAGATGAGAAAACTGGAAACTAATTCGAGTCATCGGCACTTAGCCCGATTGCTCGCCAACTCCTCTCTTTGGCGAGGTAGCACGTGTACAGCGTGCACACATCGTCGGATGAAAGTGCACACGGAGCCCCCACATACTCGCTGATGGATATGGCCATTTTCCCTCTCTCTCCCGCCGCCTCCCACCCCGTCCGCCTGCCCCCCCCCCCTCCCCTCCCTCTCCCTCCGCCGCACGGTTCAAGGTCGAGCCGTCCGGTCACGGCCTCACGTGGAGGCTCTCTGTCATACGTGATTCGATTAATTATTCCCACGTTCGTTCGACGGCCGCCAGCGTGCTGGCAGTTGCGTCTCTCTCCGCGATGTCCAGCTTAGATTGCGTTAGTTTCCAACCCCCACGAGCGTCCGCCATCGCTGTCGCCCAGGCGTCGTTCGAGCGAACAGGGTCGAAACTGGGCCAGCTATAACGTAATACCAACTCGGCAATTACTACGGCTTTGTCGGGCGAAAATATCGGACGACTAAACGGGTTACGATTGTGGGAGTAACTTTCGTAGGGGTGGGAAACGTTTTTTGGAGGGAAATGTGGGTGGTGGTTATGCGATTTTTTCGTTTGCGAAGGTAAAGTGTTGAAGCAAGGCTGTTGAATTGGGAGGATTGTGGAGTTGTTTCGATTCTGCTTCGATTGGGAAATGTTAAATGAAATAAGTAATGCGATAAGTGACCCATTAACTGTTAAATTTCTTTTTACGTTTCGGCTGGGTGAGTTATATATATGCACAACAGGTTGTGTAACAGAATAATTATATAAATTCCAAAATCCCCAAATGAGGATCGCGACAACTAATGGGTTAATAGTACCGATATTTTTAATTTAATTTGCCAGAATCAGAAAAATAAGATATTGTATAGATAAGATTAGACGGGTTATTTTCATACATCAGTAATTGTAGTGTTAATAATCGTGGAACAAAAATGGAACAAATCCATCTTAGATCAACTATCGATCTCTTATTCGATATAGTGATTAATTTATGTTCGGATGCAAACGCTCTAGACTAAAATCAATTTCCCGACTCCTCTGCGCAGTGAATCAGTCTTCGGCGTTACACTGTCAGTTTACAGAAAGCGACGGGCTCAAGACAATTAATCGTCTCGACAATACGCACGCGAGTTCTCACGTAAACAATCGGGATTCCGAGTCGTATGCGATCGTTCGACGCCAATCAAATTAGAGACCGAGTCCGTAGTCACGGTTAATGTTCCGACTCCTCGGGTTGCCTGGCGCGCCATTAATAAACATTATTTCGTCCCTGAGGTGACGTAACTCGCGTGGCGGCAGCTTGCAACAGGTTGGCACACGCCGGGGTCCTTTACAGTTAGCCGAGGTGGCTGCAGTTCGTTGCATCGTAACGGAACCCTCCTTGTTCCGGAAACGGCGCCAGAGATCGGCATCCGATTGTGGTAATTGCGTAATTGCGCGCCGTGAAAGTTCCATTATCCTTGAGCCTGGAAAGGGACGCCGAAGACCTTTCCGACTGCTCATACATTTATACATCGGCAGAATTCGCGTGCTGGTAGTGGCCGATCGGCGAACGGACTGCGCACGGTAGACTCTTGTATGGCATATTTGTTTCCGGTTTGGCGTACGTATAAGGTTCACGGTTGCAAAAGTAACAGGCGAGATCAACGAGTATACGGACCGTTTATTTTGAAGGTGATGTAAGTCCAAATTTAAGAAATAAATAAATGTCTCATAATAAAAAGTTTACACTACGTTAATCATGAATTATATGCTATCTCAATTTTTTTTTAAATATGGACTTACACCACTTTCAAAATAAACGATCCATATATTGATGAATGTATACAATCGGTTTTTTTAATATTGGGTTTTGTTATGTAGAGCTTAATATTTTGATATGTACAGCAGATTACAGTTGAATTAAAAGCAGTATTCGAAGATTTGTTTAACGGATATTTTGAAATATACAAGGTATATATGCACCGTTTTACTGTTTTCGAAGGTGTACATACACATATGAGGAAGGATAAAGGATAAATTTAATTCGAAACTTTGCTCTAGTTTCATATTTATATACACTTTCTTATTCCTTTTCAAGCAACGCGCTGTATGAGAATTTTCCTTACCTAACGCGAGTAGTATGAAGTAATATATTTCAAATGTCTCAACTTTCATTTTACGTTTCCGCCAATAAGTTTTTAATACAAATCCCACATATGCCTTTGACTTAAAATAACATACTTACTTCCATATGCTAACGATTTCGAAACAGAGAAAATCAACTATGTAAAAAATACCATGTACAATTACCACAAAAAATTGAAATAATTTCAGAATCCCTCATTTCATTATGACACGTTGTGTTGCGAGAAATTATTGTCGTATCATCTACGCATATTGTAGGAAAGCATACTTTAGGAACTCGAGTCGTACCGGAGTCTACTGTAGACACAAACGTTCGGCAGACTTAACGTCCGCAAAGTTCCACTCGACGGGGCTCGGGAACGAGTTTCGGATAATTCGGACGTTAAGCGAGCGATATCTCGCTGGCGACCCTTCGTCAACACCTGTCCATTACGACACCGATGCCGCCTTTTTAACATCGGCGCGGCGCACGCGAACTCGATTGCGTGCGAAGCGACGGCGGAAAATACTTTCTTCGACCCGCTTCCCGTTACCGGACGGCCACGAAAACGCGTAATGCCGGCGAAATTAGAATGCACGTTCGGCTGATTACGTTCGGCAAAACAATTTTTGCTTCCGGCAGCATCGAAAGCAGGAAGCAGACGTATAACCTTAGACTACGTTCGATGACATATGGGCCGTTCATTTTGAAAGTGACGTAAGTCTATTTTTCTTTTAAATTAAATGTGACATCAATGAAATGTGTACATTAAGATTATCACAAATTATATAAAAATTATTTGTTATTAATTTAATCACATAATTTGCTTATCTCAATTTCTCTATATATGGACCGTTAATATTTTTTATCTATTGAATCAATCACATAATTTTTATTTAATTTAATTTTAATTTAATCACGTAATTTGTGATTATCTCAATTTCTCTATATATGGACCATTTATTTTAAAAGTGATGTAAGCCCAGCTTTTTTAAATTAAATATCACATCAGTGCAAAGTGTACGTTACGATAATCACAAATTATGTGATACCTCAATCAATGGACTTACTTTCGACGTAAACTGTCCATATATACAGAAATATCATCAACACTCAAAACTCTCCATTTAACACGCTGATCTCTACATGAATCGTTATTTGAATAGGATTATAGCTGGCGGTAGAAATATTCTCGTTCGTCACAGACAACACGCGAGGAATTGATGCGCTGAGTACCGAGACACGGTTAGCAGGATGATTTTTGATCTGGCTCCGCGTAAGCTGGATTGAAGCCAGGCAGACTCCGGGATCGGCAGTCCCGTTTAAGCGAGCAACAAAGCGGCCGATAAAGCGCGCGCGAGAGCACCTCGAGAGCAAAAGCGGCGAGCGAGTCATCATCTCGAAACGAGCTCGTTATCAGCGATACCCCCGGTGTTCTAGGAAGCGAAATCGCTATCGGCGTCCTTGGCGCGTAAAACATTCAGCGCGCCGGCACGTGCGTCGCAAAGAAATAATGTCGGGTAAAGGAGACGGAAGGTGTGCGGAAGGATAGGCGGGGGAAGGGGTGGGGAAATGCGCTTAAGCTCAGAACGTTTCTGTTATTGTTATCATTGTAAGGATGAATGGAGAAAGGCGCTGGAGTCCGAAGTTATTCCGCGCATCGTTTCTTTCGTTTCAGTATTAGTTACATGGCTTGAAAGGGTGGGTAGAATCAAAGAATTCGTCTAATCTTTTGTTTAGTTTTAGTATGTTTCGAGTTTCTACAATTTTTGTGTTAGGTCCTATTTAGTGCGAAGCTGTACGATATTGGGTGAGTTTCTTAATATTTTTGAAAAATGGGAAGTAGGAGATGTGTTTAAGCTTCGATTGTTTGTGTGATTATTATTTTTATTTGGATGAATGCGGAAAAGCGTGGATGTTGTAAGAAATTATTCAAGCATTTCGTTTGCTTTCCTTTTGTATTCTACCGGTATTATACTACAGGTACAGTATTATAGGTACATATATATATATATCTATATGAATTATAGGTTCAGTATAACTTACAGTAATTAAAAAACCGTTTTAATTCTTTATTTATTTACAATGCATCTTAATTTTCTGAAATTCTTGAGTCAAACCACCTTCTTAATTAACAATTTGATTATAAGAAACGTTTTAGCGAATTCTTGTAGATTCTTGCTTCTGTATACGACTTGTATTCATAATTAGACGATCCACTGAATGGAAATGAATTTTGAGATCGTATTTCACGACCTGTCCCTCGGCTTCATTTTTAATTACGAGAAAGTTTGGACACGTCATTGAACATTTCGCACCCCATCGATGGTGGGGTAAAAGGTCAACGACGCAGACGTTTTTACGGCCGACGAAGGTAATGAGAATACTTGAGCAAAGTTTGTCGTCGACAGGCCGAGGGGTGAGTGTTCTGCTTGCGACTACAGAATTTCCTTCCGTCCTTGTCATCGGCGCCAAGTTAATTGGCGAACGAACCGAGGAATTAATTAAGGAACTCATTGAGCACGAAATTATTTTTATTTATACCCCGACGCACTCCTTCGATAAATATAACAATGACTCATCGCACGAATAAAATACAATAAACTTCTTAAATATTCCATCCTATTATAAATCTACCTGCGATAATGATCTTACCTTTACAAATGTTTATTCTTTCTTTATTATTCTGATTTTAACCTTGACAGAAGGATTGTGATTTTTTCTAATAAATCTTGATTATTAAACTTTTTAGTTTAGCTTAAATAATGGTTAAGCCATTATCCGCCAATGTCCCATTTTTGGGACACATTTTCAAATTGTTCTCTTTTAATAACTGCAACTTCTAAATATACAGCTAATTTTATTTATTTTTTATTTTTATAATTGTGACGAGTAATGTATTAATACAATCCACCTACTCTACCAAATAGGACCAAAACGTGCCCACAAATCTGCAGTACCCCCACCAACTCTCACACACCGGCACACTATCCAAATCGAACACAAAATCGTCTCATTCCTAAACATCGAGCCGCCACCGCAGCCGTCGCATTCCACTGTACCCCAAAACAAGCCTCTGCCTCACACCAGATTCCATCCTGACAAACAAGCGTGTCCTCTTACCGTACCTCCTGCCAGTAAACATACACATTTACCGAATTAACACGTTTCCGATCGTGCAGCCTCCGACGCTGCGAGGTCACTCGAAGGAAGCGACTGTTGGAAGAGGGCAGAAAAGGGACGAATAGGGACGAGTAGGGAAGCGAAGGTAAGAAAAAGGGAAGCAAAGGAAAGAAAAAGGACTGTGGACGAAGACGGAGTCGCGTTCGGCGAAGCCAGGAAGCAAATGTTGGAAGAGGGCAGAAAAGGGACTAATAGATACGAGAAGGGAAGCGAAGGGAAGAAAAAGGGAAGTAAAGAAAAAGGACCGTGAAGGAAGACAGACTCGCGTATGGCGAGGCAAGGAAGCAAATGTTGGAAGAGGGCAGAAAAGGGACTAATAGATACGAGAAGGGAAGCGAAGGGAAGAAAAGGGGAAGTAAAGAAAAAGGACCGTGAAGGAAGACAGACTCGCGTATGGCGAGGCAAGGAAGCAAATGTTGGAAGAGGGAAGAAAAGGGACTAATAGGTACGAGAAGGGAAGCGAAGGGAAGAAAAAGGAAAGGAAAATGACTGTCGACGAAGACGAACTCGCGTTCGACGAGGCAAGGAAGCAAATGTTGGAAGATAGGAGAAAAGGGACGAATTGGGACGAGAAGGGAAGCGAAGGGAAGCGAAGGGAAGAAGCAAAGCAAAGGAAAGAAGAAGGACTGTGGACGAAGACGGACTCGCGTTCGACGAGGCAAGGAAGCAAATGTTGGAATAGGGAAGAAAAGGGACTAATAGATACGAGAAGGGAAGCGAAGGGAAGAAAAAGGGAAGTAAAGGAAAAGGACCGTGAAGGAAGACGGAGTCGCGTTCAACGAGGAAAAGGAGAGGGACCCGGAGAGGATAGGTCGGCGCGAGGGGCAATTTTCAGAATTGATCCTCATGGCCGCTCGCGGCCGGCAGGCTCGTGCGTCGCTTCATTCTCGAGGATAATTGGCGCCGGTTAGGAGGGCTGGACATTTCGGAGGCCTTGACGTGCCCGAGCGGATTACGTGGCGTGACTTCCGGCGCTTTCTCGGGTCACCCTTCGGCAGGACCTCTCCCGAGGCCGGGGTCACCTCGGGCCCCGATCGAAACGAGACGTGCCTGACTCACCTGCCCCCCCCCCCCACCCCCCACTCCTCCGCCGTCGCTCATTTATTTCTATCCCCTTCCTCGTTTCATTCGGGCTTCTGTTGCTCGTTTTCATTCGGCCGGCCGGATGAGTCCCGTGCCGTTCTCTGTTTTTTGGGCCAGGTATCGGGCTCAGGTTGGGTGACGGCAATTATGGAAGAGGTCCAAATTGAAATGATGGAGTGTTTTGTTGTTTTTTTTTGCGGTGGAGGCAGGCAAAACCGAAGAATTGATTCCTATGCGTATTCCCAGTAATGACCATGAA
Organism: Anoplius nigerrimus; assembly: GCA_914767735.1. NCBI lineage: Eukaryota > Metazoa > Arthropoda > Insecta > Hymenoptera > Pompilidae > Anoplius > Anoplius nigerrimus. The sequence goes on from OU612086.1 coordinate 3,511,140, forward strand.
CAAGTTGGCGATGGAAAATTTGAATATTATTATTGTTATTATTAACGTAAAATAAGGCTGCAACATATGCAACGATAGGCGACCGTTAGTGATAGATGTATAATGTTGGGTTTTTGGCGAATTCGGTCAGTATTTTACACATATTTATTACAGTTCAATGATTATTAACGCAATTATGGTTATAACAAGAGAATTCAAATCTCGCGCCCTGGCAGAATTTCTGATTAAAAGTCAATTTTATTTCTGTGCATCAAATTATTTCAAAGGCTTGCCCACGTAACAGTATACATAGTACATATAGACATATAAATGAATGGTATATATTTATTTAAAAAATGCACTTGTCATGTTGCATATGTTAATCGTACATAAATACAATTCCGTAGCATTATTCGCAGACTTAAAGTTATGACGCGTTCTCGATATTATTTTTTTACTACTTCGTAGCGATCGAGTCAAATCTTTTTTTGGACATGGGGATTTTCTTTGTGGGCATGGGAGCGTGAGCTGTGTTTGTTCTTCGGCGAGCGGATTCGCGAAACCGGCGAGGAGTCCTCTTAATCGAGTCGTTATCGCGGTCTATTTGGAAACGCGATAAAGAATCTTCGTCGTTCTTCCTCGTCGGTGGCTCTCAAGGCTTCCGCTTTCAATGTCGTCGCCGATGTGCAGCCGATTGGGTCAAGTCTGTCAGAGTGGGGATGAAATTAGAGACTTCATTTTCATACACCGAACAATTAGTATACTGCCCAGCATCCGATCAGATTCTTCTCAATTAAAAAACGCACTGAATCCAACACATTCTTCAAAACATTCAATTCTGAAAACACAGTCACGGAAAATATAAAATCAACAATTCATCTACAACGAAATCCAAGCAGGCATTAAAAAGATTAAACGTTGCATCACTCTCAAAATTACACTTAATTGTACAAAATTGAACCGTATCAACCTGTTACTTCTAATTCGCTTCCGTAAAGAGTATCGTCTCAGCCACGATAAAACTATAATTCCATAAATGATTCTCCGGTCAAAAAATGTCCGGTCGCGTTGCAGCCGATGCGTCATTGACGAATATTCGTGCGTCGTTTATCTTCGGTCAGAGTGACGACCGTAGCCGGCGCGCGGTAAGGTATGGAAAATTCGTGGCCGGCAGATAAAGAGGCTCGGAAGTCTCTCAAGGTTTCCACTTTCAATGTCGCGATGCGCGCTCGATTGGGTTAGGTCTAACGATTGGGCGACGTCGAGGGGGAACAATGTGACTTTGTAGATTCGACGCGGAATGTCGTTTATGCACGCTGCTATGTCGCTCCGACTCAAGGCTTTTATCTCGCTCACAGTTATACAATCCTCGAAGCCGTACGTATGAACACACATACTACACACATACCTACGCCTCTCGGCGTCGGATCGGACTTGTCGTGAGAATCAGGTGGACGAGTTTCGGCTCTTTTTCCTTCATTTCACCTACTTCCTTTTTGCCAACTTACCTCGGCTGGAAATACGATTTTTGCTCTGGTATTAATATGAAGTTTAACCCATTAAAATAATTACAAAAATAAAAAATGAAATTAACTGTACATTTAAAAGTTGCAGTCATTAATAGAAAACAATTTGAAACTGTATCCCAAAAATGAGACATTGGCGGATAATTGGTTAAACGTGGGAATTTGTGTAGCATATTTACATAATTTAGCTTTGATAGGGTAGTAATGTACGTTTAAGAAATTACGTTTGGCAGGATTACAGTTTAGGGTACAGGTGGTCGATGTGGAAGTATGTCATTGGAATACGTCAATAGCGAAGTAATGCAGTATTTATATCATTTGATTTTATTATGTAATTGAAGCATATCTCCGGGAAGCAATAACAGGATTTGCGTTACGCAATGCTCTTGTATAGCAAATATTTTTCGGCTACGATATTGACGAATTGAAAAAATTGTTGTACCGTTTCGCGGATGCGCGTATCGGCCTACGCTAATATTTCAGTATACGCGCGGGTAAATACGGTTTTGGTGTCATGGCGTCGATTGACTTTCTCTCGAATTTCAGCAACAACGACAGTTCAACGCCGCATTTGTTATTGTCCGTTGTTTTGACGATCGATTCTTTGCCGATCGGGTTAGTCTCGCCGGCGAGAAAAACGAGCTCGGGGGAACAATGAGAGGCGCGATGAAGATATCGAGTTCCACTATCATTTGTCATTCACAATGTTTGCCAATTGCACTCGATTGCTCGCCGGGATCAAAGTGTTAACTGATTACGGGCACGGGCAGACTCACGCGCGATATCCATATTCCGGCTGCGACGGCATCGTCTCCAAATTTATCTCTCACCTTTCATCTCGCCAAAATTTCGCCCATGTCACCTGACGCAGAACGCGTGAGAGCCTTGAATTTGGTAAACAAGGTCGACACACTGTCGAGTTCATTACGCGAAAAGTGCTCGACGACGATCGTCGGTGATCGATTGAAGAATCATTCTGTTTTTCTGGTGTAATCTAATTGACTGAAGTAATGAGATTTTTCGGGAGTAGAACTGGAGTAATCAGTAATTAAAATGCTGATTCGCATAAGTCAATATAGCTGAGCCAGCAAAAATTGATTAGAGAAACAATTAAGTTTTATATCCACAATCTAATTGAACGAAATAATTAAATTTTTCCGGAGTTGGACTGACATAATCAGCAATTAAACTGTTGATTCGATTAACACCATATAATGAATGTCAACGCTAGCAAAAATCGATTTTCAAAGAACCATTGGGGAATATTCGACTTTTCCCGCCACTATCGAACTGACTGAAATAATGAAATATTTCGGAAGTAGAATTGAAATAATCAGCAATGAAACTGCTGATTCGAATAACTCAATGCAAAAACAGCCTGAGCCACAATAATCGATTGAACATTCCGCGCCACAATCTACTTAACTGACAGAAAAAACGAAATTTTCAGAATTACAATTATCTGCAATTAAACTCTGCAGATTCAAATAGCTCAATATAATAACCGTCCGAGCCCAAAAAAAAAAACGATGCAACTCTCAACCAAGATCAAAGTAGAAAACTGAGACCTTTAAACACTAGAACGAATTGAAATAAACTCAGACTCCCAAGTCCAATAATCGTAATCCAAGCGACGCACCAACATACATCTACGTCTACGAACACCACCTCATATTCCCTCATTTCCAATTCACGCAGCATCCCACAAAACCTAAGTCATTCCGCGTCAACAAGACTTTAGACGCAAACTTTGTCATTTGACACTTTGACGGATCTACCTACGTCACGCCGAGCATCAGGTACTCCGATTAGAAGCGACTAAACGCAGTTTGGGCATGCGACGAATAATCGAACGGCACCACCCTCCTTCTCGCCCAGGTATTTTTTTTTTCGTTGTCGATCTCGTCAGCTATTGACAGCGCTGACGTCAGATTGACTCCGATGCGTGCACTTCTGCGTCGTCTCGCAATTAATTGCCAGCGAAAACACGCGAGGCCGCCTGGGCCGCTATATCAACCTGTCGCAACGGGACCGAAAGTCGCGCGGTGCCGAAATTCCCGTGTCAGAGTTCAAGTCCGTGTCAACGATCCTGCGCAATCGTCTCCGCCCGATGTTCCCCTGCAATCTGTGCGACGGGCCGGGAAGCAGAAAACAACACCTTATCGCGATCGGCCCGCTTCGCTGCTCACCCTTAGCTGGCTAGTTGAAGAACGTTCGGCTTCTTTTTTTTCGCCTCGGATTTAGAGCGGAAGGTAATTTTTGAGCCGGCGGATTTCAGTGGCCGCTTGCACTGAGCTGTTTTTCATTTAATGATATTTTTGAGTTGATAATTTAAAGTGGGATGGATTATTTTTATTTGATTAATTTATTAGCTGTCACGATACCTATTCGGGTATTTTGGGATTTATGTAATTATACTGTTGCACAATCTTTTGTATATGTATATAACTTATTTGGCAAAAAAAATTCAAAAAATAAATTTTCCGGTTAATGGGTTAACAGTCTACGGGTTTGTTGTAGAATTAAACAATTGTACATTTTAAGCCGATTTCACGATATTTGACTTGTTCCTTTATGTAAATGTAGACGGCTATAAACACCTAGCGATCTTGTTAAAGAGGTTGGAAGTTGTTTATGCATATTAACGCTGAAATAATTTTTGACAGCGGTATCACGCATTAACATTTCTAACACACGTTTCATCGTTCACTCGAGACCGGCATAATTCTGTTTACGCCAGATCCGTTCCATGCATACCATCCGCGCTGCATAATAATGCTGCGAATATAATTGACGAAAGATTTTCGACGCTGATAAGGGGTGACATTACATTTTTATTACGTGTCACGCCGTTATCTCAGCATATTCGGCACCGTTTTATCTCGAACATATGTCGACGACATATCAGAGGGTATCGATCATCGATGCAAACTTAACGGAGCGCGTATTCCTCTTTTTTTCCCATCGACGTAAGCCGAAGCTGAAAAAGTCCGTAGGCCTCCGACGAACGGAGCGCGCGCTCGCGCGCTACTGGCAACGTTATCGCGCCGAATCGCCATAAATCAGCCCCCAGAAAAGCTCGGGAACCCCTTGCAGCCTCGCACCGCGTCGCACATCGATCCCAATGGCGGCGATAATTCAATTCGGCTTCATTCTCGAGATTAACGGAACGGCAGTGGCGACGACTTAACTTTGAAATCTCCGGTGACACTTTGTTCTTGTTGACAACTCGACACCGCCGGCGACATCGCAAGGACGTCACAAACGTGCTCACACACACACACATACACACTTACAGCCCGAACCGTCATACATTGACATGCGCGCACCCATACGATAATGAAGAGTACACGGGTCGAATGTGATTTCTCATCGTATCGCAACACGTACCCTCACACACTGACAGTACGTACCTGCGTGCGTGCACACACGACCGCGCGTGTGTAAGGAAACGATACGCCGGACACGTGTGACCATCATTATTTAATACATCCAGCCGCGCTTAGATACATTTTACATACAACAGACTCGTCGCACGCAGGTACTACATAACACCCCCCCTTCCCCTCCCCCTCCCCACCCCACCCTGTACAAGTATACATACCCACACATGTACACGTACACACGATCAGCACGTATGTACATCGCGCATGTACAAATTTACAATACGTCCTCCCGATTCAGCATATAGCCACCGTCTACGTAACACATATGCGTCACGTATCAACATAAAAATTGCACCAGCCCATTCGACGATCGTTACACATCCACGTGACTCACACACTAACAGGCTCCTGCCGTTTTCGCACAGTCAATGCATATAGCCAGTCCGCATAAGAGTCGCACGGCAGGCGTGAGCATCGTCGTACGTGAGAGGGACAGACGTCCTCTGTGTTGGTGTGCGTGTGTGTGTGCGTGTGTCTATGTGTGTGCGGGGCACATGTGTGTCCTGAGAGTCGCGGATTTGTCGCAATGTCTCGTGTCGAGCCCGAACGTTCGGCGGCAGAGCGGAGAGTCGGCGCGGCCTTGTCCTTGAGCATAATCTTTCCTCGTTATCGGACGACGCCGAGGCTGCGGTCGTGTCGGACTACCAGAGCGATTAGTGCGACTCCCGCCTCGTGCGTCAGCCTTCCTTTTATATTTCTCGAATAATAATGCGATGCGAGACTACGGGCCGAGATAGCCCCGCGACGCAGAGGCTTTTCCCCGAGCTTTGCTCTCCGGGGCCTTTTCGACGGGGTACCGTACGGTTAGCCTCGCGGCTGGGTTCAAGGTCAGGGGCGGAAAAGTCGGCGGTCGCGGGAGGAACGCAGTTGCGATTGCAGGCTTCAGCTGGTTCGGGAGGCATTTAGTTTTTTGGGTAGAATATTGTGCTGTGATCGTGGAGTATTTGGACCGTTTATTTTGAAAGTGGTGTAAGTCGATTTACAAAAAAAAATTAGATAATATATAAATAAACCGTTTACACCACGTTAATCATAAATTATATATCTCATTTTTTTTAAATATGGACTCACACCACTTTCAAAATAAACGGTCCATTAAAGTTGGTTTTTAAGTACTGAGGGAGATACATACCAAAATTGGTGCAGATTTGTGGCAGGGATGTAAAATTGTTTGGCTGGGGTTAGCAGGTTGGTTGAAAAGGGAGATAGGAATTTTTTGAATGACATTTTAATGTTTTGATTTCGACTATCAAAGTACTAGGCAGAAGGTCGAGTAAATGTAAATGGATGGAAAATCATTGAAATTCATGGTAGACAATGTTAACGATAGCCGCTATTTTCAAAGTACAGGGTACAAGGTTACGAAACTGAAAATGTAGAAAGAACATTACGCGCGAATTCTCAATGTACCGGGTTGCAAGGTCAGACAAACAAAAATTGGTCTGCAACTGCAAGGAGAACCGTGAATTTAATGCAGGCCTGCTGAGCCGGAATTAATCGGTCGAAATGTAAACGTAATATTTTTTATTTCGATTTACATCGCCGTGATGAAACGAGGAACAATAGCGACGGACGATAATAACCAGAAATAACATCGGCCCGGTGTCAGATATACGACCCGAAATAGGTAAGAGCGTAATATTTAATCGAAAACAGCGGTCGCAGACTGATACACGGGCCCGTCTTGCAAATCAACAGATCGACGAACAAACTTCCCAGGCAACTCATCGCGCTGAGCGACAAACATGACAATCCTTATTATTTCCGCTTATGTGTCACGCGTTATTTTCGAGACTTACTCCATCTTCGTAACGCTCCGATTCCGCGTTTCGAATCCAAAACTTTAAATATCCAATCCGTCGATAGATCCCGACTCGCCGATACTCGTTTCCGAAAATTCCGTAAAATTTCGGGAACACTATCGGACGTCGTTCGGATAAGCGAACGTCCATTGACGGGCTGTTAATTATTCGCACACCTCTCCCAGCTCCTCATTGATAAACTCCGATCGATTTCCGACGCAATGCGCGGCCACGATTCCGCAATCGTTCAATTATCGCGTTTGGCGACCTTCGGCGACCGAAATCGGCGGTCGGTCGGATATTTATTGTTACACCCGTCGTTCGCGACTGACCAAAATGTCCCCGGGGCACATGTGCACCTGAATACAGTGAGTCTGTTTGCTCGGACTCCGCTCGCCTGCGAGAAAGCGGCGGCAGATGTCAGTTTTTCGTCTGTTGTTCCGCCTCGCACAATACGGACTCGACGTTTACCTGCACAATTCGAATCTTACGTCACGCCTGCACTCGCCGAGCGGAAAGTCATCCTCGCCTCAGTCTCCTAGCCCTTATAGTGCCGGCCGAAACAGTGGAAAATATAGAATGATGAGTTGCTATTTATTTTAAGATCTTTAAGCGCAACGCGATTATTCCAGTACTCCTCTTTTGATTATAATATCATTAGAAATTTAACCCTTTTAGTGCCGGCCGAAACAGAGGAAAATATAGAATGATCAGTTGCTATTTATTTTAAGATCTTTGAGCGCAACGCGATTATTCCAGTACTCCTCTTTTGATTATAATATCATTAGAATTATAACCCTTTTAGTGCCGGCCGAAATAGAGGTGCCTATCCGAAGATAACCGGACGAATTTCCACGCAGTTTGCAAGGGTTTGGGAAAAGGCTCATGAAAACCAAACTAAAAATGATATACACATGATTCAGAAAGAAGCGTATTAATCATCTTGCATTGAAATGAAACTATTTATAACGTATTATAGATTTATTTTGAGATAGAGTTCTCCCGCAAAGCAAATAGTAAAGCGTTAATGGGTGCGCGCGGATATATCGGCGCTGGCACTTTTCGCAAGTGTAACAAACAGTGATATATCGGCGTCCGGCATTAACCGGTTAACTGTGTCTGACGACTATGTCCGTCATGAAGAAGTTGCATTGCGTCATGAGTTTCGTGTCATCACAACGATATCCGTCATGCGTAGAATACAGTTAGCCCTGCTATTTAAACTTTATTCCCAGCGAAAACAAAAATATATTCGGAATTTTCAATATATTTAGAATCTTTACAGATAAAGACGAAATAAAACAAACCGTGGGCTGCTCTGATAAGGGGCCGCCACACTTAACTGGCAAAAAGGGCTACTATCGCGATCGATGCACACGGGACAAGCGTGAACGTAACCTCAAAAACGGTAGGTCGACAAATGGTGGCGAAGGTTCGACCACGTGGGGTGTCCCGAAGTCGGATGGAAAAACGATGCCGGCTCTAAGGACGTCTCCTTCTCGTCAGGATCGTGTTTCAGGGAGCTACGATGCGCTTTCAGCGAAACGGAGCCGCGAATTATCATCGTCGCGCACTTTCTTCTGGGAAGGCTAGAGGTGACCTGTCGCTCGGGCGCGCGTTAAGTGCGCTTGACTCACGTTGTTTCCGTGAACGGCGGAGCGATTTCGCGGGTCGGCTGATGAAACGGAGCCAGGAGCTTAACATTCTCATGCGCCCGCCGCATGCCACCGCATCGTTATGCAACAGACCCAGATTTCCTAGCAGTTTCCGCATTTTCGGATTCGGAATTTTCGTTTCGCTTTCCGGAGAGTTTTTCTAATACGAAGGGCAGCAGGGCGCGCCCTTGATTTCGTTCATCTTAAATATGTATTTTAATGTCTCTTAACTTTAATTACTACTAACTTTAAATTTGCCTTTCATCAGTTGCTACAGAATCGAAAATTGCTGAAAATTGCAAGTTTATAAGAATTTTAATGGAAAGAAGTATTCAAGATTTTGATTTATCCTTCATCGATCTTTCACTGGTCAACGTAGCAGACGGCGAGCGAGGAGTCCCGCAAACAATCGAAGCCGAAAACATCCGAAAAAAAGCCGCTAAAAAGCAGAGCTACCGTTAACGATATCGGCCTCGGCCGAAAAAATGTTCACCTTCGAAAATAGAGGATCTCGGGCGACGCGAAAAAAAGCGAGAAATAGGCAAGATTAAAATTAAACGACGCGCGCTCGGTCTCGGAGGCGGCTGCGGAAAATAAAATCCGGCGACCTCGAACCATTCGGCGACCTTCGCGATATCGGATTACCCGGCTCGGTCTCTCCGTCGGCGGTGCAGTTTTCGGTCACGTTGTTCCACTGCTAGGATCGGCCGGGAGACGGTGTGGGAACGTGAAGATGTGCGATGTGGATCGAGAGAGGGAGGGGGCAAGAGACGAAAGAGACGAATGAGAGAGACGGACGAATCGGGAGTCGAAGTAGAGAGAGCGAACGAGAGGCAGAGAGAGAGAGAGAGAGAGAGTGAATGAGGGAGCAGAGACGGGAGGAAGACTTGTACTTGAACTCGTCCTGCTGAATCACTCGTTTCGATATCCGAGAGACGCGATAATCATACCGGCGCACATGCACGCACGCGCGCACGCTCCGCGTGTGTAGAACGCGCGCGAAACTGCGATACGCGCCGGGCTTACTACGACTGACCGTAATCACTGCTCGGTTTTCCCTTGCGCGCACTTTTTGCGGACGGACGGACTGCCGTATGGCGAATTGCGAGGCTTGCCGCGCGTCGAGGATATCGGGTTACGGCGTGTGGGCGTGGGTCATCTTTTAGAGGTAATTGGATGAACGGGCCGGAATTTTAGAAACGGCTCCTGCAAATCGAACGTTTTTGGCGGTTCTTTCGGCTAAGACCCGAAACTGTCAAAATCGATAGATATTAGTCCTTAACCAGTTGTGGTGATCTCCCTGAGTTTTGTTTCGAATATAATTTAGTTTCCGCTATTACAGTATAAATAAGTAACACAGTTGCTTAGGGTTTGTAGTACCCAGTAGTAGGTTTCGTTTTATTTCGTCTCTACCTCCAAAGATTCTAAACATATTAAAAACGAATATAATTTAGTTTCCGCTGTTACAGTTTAAATAGGTAACTCAACTTTACCGCATGACGAATGTAGACGTCAACACAGCTGATTCGTTAAATGCCGCATAAAAATTTAAAAATGTCGACTTCCGAGCCTCTCCAATCTCAAATAACACATATCCTAAAATTACTCCAATTTCACAGTACGTCCTATCCCTACCATCTCATTTCTGTCAGTTCGTCCCGCTCTAACACGATTCTACACACGCTTCCAATACGATTCTAATACGACGCTCGCCTTCCTCGGCCATTGAAGAGTACCTCGTGACGTCGCCAACCTTCCGCTCGGCGTCGGTAATCGCGGCAAGGCTCGTCCGCGCGTCTCGCTAAATCCATTTAGAAGCGTCGCGGCCGCCGTAATCCGCGCGACAATAGGATCCCTGAGCGTTTGCCGGAGGACAAGGGCAGGAGACGGGTGGCCTGGCATTGCTTTACGTAATCGAGACCAGCGCAGTCGAAGACAACAAGCGGCGGCCGGCAAATCGCACGTGGAAAGGTCAGTCGACCTCCAGGTGGCCGCTAAACGTTCGTCGCGCGCAACTCCGCATCTCGAGTCATCGGCCACTTTGCCCTGCCGACCGGCGGGACCCAAATTAGGGCCCCGACTGACGCGCAGTAACGCCAGCGAGACCGAGCCGAAGTCTGACCGCGTCCTCGCCGCAGCGGGTGAATAGGTCACCTTCCTGTCGCACCTCCGCGAACCTTTCGGCGTCTGTTGCGCAGACGAGCGGAATCGGCCTCGTAATTGTTCTGTGTACTTGGACTTGTGGGGCAGTGTCAAGTATGTGTTACGTAAGTCGGGCACGCTCGAACTACGAGCTGTTACAGGTGATTTGGTATACGATTTTTATTGACTCGGCTTATTCGTTTTTCTTTGTACGACTGTTTTAATGGGAATTCGAAGCGTCTTATTTTGTGATTTGGTATGCCATTTTTATTAGATATTGTTCGTCTTTCTTTGTACGACCGTTTTATCGGAAGCGTCTTGTTTATGTGCTTGAATTTTATTAACCGTACAGGATCGTTTAATTCAAATGTTGTGCCGAGAAGCGGCGGTGTCTAAACATTTTAACGCTGCAGTATTTGACGTTATACTATATACATGTCTCTTGCGAAGTATACCGCACATTCTACGAGGCTCAACCTTGTCAACTCGCAACTTGGCTTACACATTCTACGGAAGCCAAAGCATCTCTCCCAGTCCGCCACTGAACACTTCCCACACATGTGCGCTTAAATTCTGATCTACATCGACCTCGCTTACGCACCGTTTCCCGGTACCTCCATCGGCCGAATCCTACCGACCGCTTCGCGGAAAAAAAGTCACCCTGACACCGGCGCGAAAAACAGCGACCTTCCGCGTCGAAATAAATATGCCTTCGCAGCCGAGGCTCGTCCTGTTCGAACGACGCCGGTGACATAACGCGATCGTTCGCGCCTCTTCGAACTTCGACCCGCGCGCGATCCGCACGAATTTCAAGGCCGCCGCCGACGAAGCGGTCTCACGAACGTAGAGCACGTGCGCGTCTCCGTCCAAGGCCGCGTATCGTATGATCTTCGGCGTTCCTCGGCCCGGTCCTTGAAACGAGCGAAATAGGTGCGAGCGTCGTCGTGCGCTAGACGGCTGCGAAGAGGTGGCGTAGAAGGGGGTGTGGGAGGGGGGAAGGCGAAGGATGGAGAGAGAGGGAAGGTCGAACGTGGAGGCCTGAACCCCGAAGCGAGAGACGGAGAAGACGAACGGGACGAGGGAGAAGAAACGAACGGTAGGGACGAGCTCAGGGTTAAGAGCGAAGTAACAACGACCCGGGAAAGACGGGCGTAAAGTCGAGAAGAAAGGAGAGCGAGGGAGAGAGAGGCTGATAGACAGAGGAGCTGGAGTGTGAGAGAGGGAGAGAGAGAGAGAGAGAGGACGGGTTATAAATACGGAGATTTCGACCTCCCGGCGGAGAGGTCGCTGATTCAAGGTGTGGGTTAGGTCTGGGAGGCTACCGTGTGTGCCTTTCGTAGGATCTGCGGGGTGGGGGGTCTTTACAGAAGGGGGTCCCGGGCTATTTAAAAGACGGTCTAGCGCGGGGTGGAGAAAAATTGGCTGTGACGTAGGAATTGATGCGCAGATTCTGCGTCGTAACGGTGGGCGTAGATTCTGTAACGAGTGCGAGGAGTGATTTTTCGATGGTTCCTTTTTTATGGATCGGATGATCTGGCGTTGTAAGGAAGGGTTCGCTTTGGGATCCATCGGAAGCTTCCGCTCAGCCAATGATGATTATGTTTCTGCAGCGACCCAGTCGAACATTACATCTTACGATCCGACTCGTGTAATCGTTTATGCGAGCCCGCTGGGACACGATGCCGAACCCTGGGCCGAATTTCCGACCGGAAAACTCGTACCTATCGTCATAAACACGCGTTGCTCATCAAGGTCAGCCCGCGGCCGCATCAAACTCTTCGGTCAGCTTAAACAATCCTCGCCGGCCGAAGTATCATTTCAGGGCGGCCTATAAATAACTTTCCGATACAGTGTCCTGTTCGGAATCACCGTCGCAGCTTCCATACACACTAAAGGCTCAACGTATCATCATCGTCACATGACATATATACACGTGCGACAAATTGCGCGTTCGAATCGTTTCTCGTACCTCGTCCCCCACCCTCGATTCCCTTTCATCTCGGCGACGAACGCGTTACGTCCTTTTTACCGGCCGTCAAGGTTGACTTTCTCCATTTTGCAGGTTTATTTGCCCGAATCATCCCTTTTGACGTTCCGCGAATTCAAACTCGTGGCTCGTCCGCAGAACTTTGCTCGCTCGGATGATGTAGTACAGATATACGACGAATCGTCGGCCGCGTATACATTTGTTTGTCCAACTATTTTTCATATCATCCTTCCACCTCTCCCCCCCTCCCTCGTCGTCGCCTGACGACGACGACGACGGCCGTCCCGTCATTGCTACCGGGAACTACGACTCACCAACATTAATGCCCTTGTTAGTTGACTTATGTGACGGCGCGCGTCCGAGCATAATCGTGCAACGTTCGCTAATACTGGCGAGTCACGCGTCGGATACCAGGCTGGATATGCACGGAAGTTTCTATCGGGGAGCCCCTCTCCACTTTGCGTAAGTGCAAGTAAGCGCATCGATTTCAGGCGAGCAAATAATGTCCAGCTACGATGGGGCAATTAAGTCGCAGCTTCCTGATAGAAGCATCTTCGTTAACCGCTGGCTTCAAACGAAACATGTTCTTCGAAGCTGAGGTGACTTTATACTTGCCCTCGATTGATTTAATTTCTTTTTAATTAATGATGTATTATTTTTGAAAATTTAATTTTACTGTCCGATTGATTTTAAAACGATTATTAACATTTTTTAAAGCTGGGGTGACTTTATACTTCGTTTAGATTCATGCAATTTTTTTTTTAATTGGTAACGATGTACTAGTTGAAAATGTTATTTTACTGCTTTACTGATTTTAAAGCGATTGTTGATATTCTTTGAAGCTGGTGTGACGTAATTTGTTTTGACGGATTCCATTTTTTTTCCAATTTCTGTTATTAACGTGTTATTTGAAAATTTAGTTTTAGCGTTTGATTGCGATTAAAATGTTTTTCAAATTCATGAGTTATAATTGCTATATTGATTAAGGGAAATTTATGCTACTTTGAATTTCATAGGTTACATAGATTCATTAGGTTTTCAAACCGTCAGTCGCATACTTGCGCAACTATGTATAGACCCGTATAATTTCCCAGATTACAATTCATAATACTCGAACTTTACATCTAAATTATGCACTCCGTAAGATTTACTATTGTTATTGAAAACAGTCCCACGCCAATAAAAACGCGCATAAGTAGAATCCCACAAATATCTCACATTTCAAATTTAAAAAAACCGGAAGCACCCAAATTTTGACCCACCGCAACTCTATCCATACAATATACATCCTCACCTTTAATCTCACCCTACTCCCATCTCCAGAAACCACCAAAGTCCACCGTCTCAATGTACAAAAATCTCGAATACTTCCTGGTTTCTCGTTCTCGGTCTGCTCGAATTCCGAACGGAAAATGCAGGGTCAAGCATCTGACATGTTCGGTATTGGTGAACGTGAAGCGATTACACGTAGCTAGCGCGGACATGTAAGCCAGCTCGCCATCTAACACACATGACGCATCCGTGTGTGTGTGTGTGTGTGTTTGTGTGAGACGGTCCTCATCGACGTCGGCCAGCTTGGCCGTGTGTCGGTGGACGTCGGCGTGGGACGAGGGAGGAGCGACATGACTGGTAGCCGATATATCTATACGTTCTATACGCCCGTGACCACGTGGCCTTGTCCTTGTACGACGTCGACGTCGAGAGAGCCGTGCCACCGACACTCGTGGAACCTTCCACGAGAGGGGTGAGGCGGGCGGAAGATAGCGAGGGAGCGAGAGAGTGAATGAGTTAGTGAAGAACGATCGAGAGAGCGAGAGAGAGAGAGAGAGAGAGGATGAGAGGATGAGCGAGAAAAGACGACAGAGAAGCTTGCAGATAGAATACATGCACACGTAGAGTGCGACCACGTGAGCAGAGGCGCCTAGAGGAAATTCGACGTGCCAATTTTACGTAAATGCCGCGACCTTCGAGGCTTCATTGTCGAATTTTCCGGGGCTCTTTAAAGGGATGATGGGTGTAATGGCATTTTGGCAGACAGGTATTGAGAGAGATGTTAAGATTGCGGAGTACAGAGTCGGTAGCAGATTCAGGCTCGTATCGGTTAGTTTGCTCTAGAGAACAGCGTGCGTTACAAGCTTTACTCGGAAGCGAAGAAAGTAGGGCTCTGAATAGGAGCCAGATTTAAACTTGAATCAGTTTAAACCGTAACGTGCGCGTCAACCTCGAAACCGGGTCAAGTTTGCATCGAAGGGCACTTCCGTCTTCAAAAATTCCGGCAGCATACTCCATCATCCCCATGCTTTCGTCTCGAAGCGCAGATGATAAATCCACTCTCACCGACAGTACCCACCGTCTTTCCGAGCTCCCAAACTCAAATCCGCTTCATGAATCAGCCCGGCGGATGTCGACTCGCGCGCCTCGTACGTCGCGAAAGGAGGCGACCTTGAGGTTTCATTATCAAATCCCCACCGGACGCAGCGGGCCGCCAAAAATTCTCTGCGACGCTCTCGGCCGCGGGGGGCGGGTGGGAGGGAGGTATTTACCGCAATCGTGCGGGAGTTAAATTTAAATCGACCGCCCCATTGTCCCGCATCTTCCTGGGATGACGACGGGGGAACGAGGGACCCGGAACGTGCCAGTTTCTAGATTCGCGTGACGATTGTCAGGTATGAAGAGGCCATTATTGTCGGATCGCGGTAGCGCGCTCTCCGGCGTCAATATGGAGTGGACGCTGCGCAAAAGATGTGACGAAAAGACAAAAAAGGACTCGCTCCGCGCGTCTCGCGTAACATTATGCAATCTCTCGCGACCGGCGGGAGGTGTTGTTTCGCGCTTGTGCCAAGGCTGCCGAGGGTGCGCATGCTCTCCTGCTCGCGGATTCTGCCGACGATGACCCTCGTCGCTACTCACGTTTCTGCCAATCCAGCGGCTGGAGCATCCTCGGCGGAAGATAACCGCCAGATGAGGAGGCGGAGGAGGGGGGGAGGAGCGGGAGGCAGATAAGGATTGAGTCTGGCGAATTATGACTTTCGGCAGCCTCTTTGCCGATTATGAGGTTCGCTGGGATTGGATGGAGTCATGATCGTTGGGATGACGACTGGTGTGAAATTTGGGCTGGGAAGCGTTTGGATTTTTAACATTTGTACTGACTATTGAGTGTTGGATGGTGGAATTGGTAAGGGCTTGATTTTTGCATTTTTGAAATTTGTATTCAGGTGGACATCGATATTGTAGCTGTTGGCCTGTTTATTCAAGAATTTTGTATGGGAATATTTTAATGTTATTGTATGGAGATATTGTTTTCTACTTGGATGGTTGGATGTTATGAATTTTATTTTGCAGCTGGATTTTAATTTTTCGTTTGCAGCTGTATACGTACTTAAGATTCTATTTCGGGAATTGGAGACAGGAAATCGTTTCACGCTGCAACGTCATGAAAATCTTGCTCTTCGAACAGTTACCGTGTCTGTTTCATCCGAACCCAGATTTTTCAGTATCGCAATTATAGACTCGCAGGAATGCGCTAAGACATTGCCTAACGTTCTATTTTCAAATGATTGCACATTCTGCCATCGAAGTTACTCGTATCCCGATACAGCGATTCTTCAACATTCCTAAAAATACGATTCCCCAATCATACCTTCCCCCATCGCCAATCGACGGACTGACCGGAACGAACTCGCATATTCTCACCTCTGGCAGCCAGAAGCAAACGTTTCGAGAATTCGCTGCAACTCCTGTCATCCGAAGAATTCGAAAGAGTCATTCGCGGAAGGCCGCGAGCACGGCGCCAAGCTCTAGTCACCTTCCTGAATGGATCTTCGCCGAATCGGCATCGCTCCTTCGGATCCAGATCGAATTCCTCGCCTGTCCACGTGTCCTCGCAGATTCCGCGAAACGGGAATAATTGCAGCGTCTGTCGGCATCTCGTTACGCCAGCCAAACGCATTACGAGTGAAATAGAACTCGTAAACCCGGTACCTACCCGACCTCCTGCCTCCGCACACCTCCGTACAGCAGCGCACGTGCGCACGCACACACATGTGCAGCCTGCGACGTGCACGTGCGCCCAAAGGTCGCGAGCTATCGCTGAGTCACGTGCTTTCGATAGTTGCACGAGAAATTGAAATCTCGAGCGTCGTCGGAGGTAAAAAGGTCGGGAACGGCCAGGACGCCGGCCAGGACGCCGGCCAGGACGGTCGGACCTTCGGCAGGGCGTTGATCATGAAACATTCAAGGATCCCTGAGTATCCTTGCACTCGCCTCACTTTCCCGACCCACGCCACTTCCTTCCCACCCCCGGAACGCTTTTATCCCGTATTTTCCGTCGCAGTCGGCCCCTCTCCAGCCGAGCGCCGGCAGCCAATAGGACACGTTCAAGGTCTAGGACGAGGCAGGCTTTAAAAGTTGCATCCTTCTCGAAGATCCCTCGGAACCTGCCGCTGGCCATTGTTCTCCCACACTCTTCCTACCTCGTATCCTTTGTTCCCCCTCTGAGACATTCCTTTACGTCTCACGTCCTTTAGTTTCTCCTTTCGCAGTACGGAGTATTTATCGGTCGCAGAATTTTTCACTTCCGGCCGCCGAGCGGTGCTCCCAGAGTGCCGATAAAAGATTCAATGGATCGTTTCTGTTTCGCAAGAGTGTCTTCTTCCACGTTCGTTCGTTAAACGGTCCTGGGACACCAAAGACGGTGCCGGCCAATTACGGCCTTTTTTTTACGAGTACTGAATGGGACGGTTAGATTAGCCTTTACTGTCTACGCAATGTCCGGGCTCGGCAGCGTGTGTAAGCCTGACGCGATTAAAGTAGCTGGACGAAAATTAAAGGGGCTGCTGGCTGTCATTGTAGGTCGGTCTTAAACGAAATTTATAATCGTTGCCCGAGCTTAATGACTGGATATGGAAATAAGGGTAAATTGGATTCAATGGCGCATCGCTGAACCAAGCGGGAGTTGAATACATTAAAAGTAAAGTGTGTCGAAACTGTTGATCTTCGTAACTTTCGTGTCTGTTACCGAATTATTAATATGAACTTTCGGTGGTATCGTTTTTCTCGTTTATTGCACGTTTCATCTCTAGCTACATTCCAAACCGAACAAGTGTTACACAAAATATATTGCGCGTTTTATCTCCAGCTACTTTCTAAAGCAAACAAATATTACACAAAACAATTCAAATATGGGTTAAATATTTCTTATACTATCAATTCACAGTCCTGACTACTCTTTTCAATCGATTAATATACAAATTAATATTTAAAAAATATGAACCTAATTCACATTTATATGTGACTTGTTTCAACCCTGTGCTCATTTGTCTTTAGTTAAAATTTACAAAGCCCTTGCTGTGGTTGAAATTTTCTATACTTTTCATTTGACAAAAAATAATACCTGCACCATATACCCAACAGCCCTTAAAAACAATCCATCCCTCTCATCCCTTAGCCTCTTTCCAGAGTCAAAGAAAGTTCTAAATCAACTCAGGAAAACAATATTACGTCGAGAAGCAACCGGCAGAGAAGAAGATACAAATGTAACGAAATTCCGCCGCAATGCAAGTCGGATGATCGTTCGGGCCGCTATCCGCTTCTTTTAACGACAGCCCGACACGTGACACAGTTCCCGACTGGGCAGAAAGAGTCGGCGAAGTCTCGCTCGGGCACGCGATGCATCTAAACCGGGAACACGTGAGAACCAGTTCGGATCCAGTACCTTCGCTCGGCCTGCACTTGCACCGGCGCATCGATCGGTCGCCAAGGTCGCGTCTTTATTCGGGCAAGGCCAAGGTCGTTGGCTGGCATTGCCGGCGGCCGAGGTGCTATTGCATTTTCTTCGGAGGACGCTTAAGCGCGTTCAACGGTTATCGCTGCCGGAGTGGGAGGGGGGTGGCTTCGGGGGTGGGAGGGGAGGGTCAGGCCTCGGGGTCGCGGCGCCTTCGCTTTTCACCCCGCAATTGATCGCGATAGGCTAGAGAGCTTTCGCGGTAACGAGTTCCACTTTTTTTTTTTGTACCCTCGCCTCTTCCCTTTTTGCCGCTTTGGCGGCCGCCGATTATTCGCCGCATCGGGAGTGAGGTGGCTGACGACATTTATTGAGAGTGAAGTTTGAGGATGGGTGAAATTGAATTTTTAATTTTTCGAATTTTGTGGGAGGATTGATTAGAATGGACGATTAGGTTTAATTGCTTAAATGACATGTTACAATGACGTGAATTAAAGTAATCTTTAACATTATTTTTTAATTCTAACTCGAAATCAAACTTTTTACTCAAAGCAGAAATCCATCGCATACTTCCTTCAATTTTCCTACACTCACTGCCTCATCATTAGCCCATTACCCGCCACAATTGAAGAAATAAATAAAATTAGCTGTATATTTAGAAGTTGCAGTTATTAAAAGAAAACAATTTGAAAATGTGTCCCAAAAATGGGACATTGGCGGATAATGGGTTAAATTATCGTGATCAAGCTCCATTTTCCGAATAGTTTCTTCTGTAAACGACAGATTCAATCGATTCAAGCGTACACTTTCAACGACTCGCTACTTGCAAAATTCAAATCGTACTCCCACGCCCGACCCTAAGCAAAGCACGAACTTTCCACTCAACCGGCGGACGCTAGGCGAACATTTATTTACATCGGCTCGCGCGCGCGCGCGCGCACACACACACACACACGTCGGACACAGATCGAAGCTCGACATTCGAGCGACTTTACAGCCGCGACTTCCGCCTCGCCTATGCTCCAGTCTGGCCAACTGACGTCAGTGTCGTGCCTCGCTTCCTAAAACGGCATAAATTACCGGCGGCGATGAAAAAATAAAGTCCGCCCGCGGTGTCACGTAAGACCCGGCCGGCGTCCTAGACATTTTCTCATCTTCGACGATGATCAGTTGCCGCGTTCCCACGTAACCTATGTACGTCCCAAGGATGAACAGCGAGACGTCATGGTCGCACGTGCCTTTTCCGGGTCTATTTTCGTGCCGGCTCGGTATTCCGCTACACGCTGATACAATGTGAGCCGCTCTCGATACGGAGCGGAATTCCGCGCGATCGCCTTTGGGAAGGATTTTCACCTACCCTGTCACAGAGTTGATTGACAGTACCTGCCAACCGAATCGAGGTGGGAGGGACATTGGTCAACTTTCAAATTGAGAGGAATAAACATTTTTTCGGTAGATTCTCTTTCTATGAAAATCGGTACACTTGTGTCTGGTAAACTAATGTTTGATTCAATTTCGAGTTTAATTTTGCGGAATTTAATTTTTGCGCAATTTAATTTTCCCTCTGTTAATGACGGATTACGATTAACGTGAATTAATTTTGCAGCGTAATTACGTGTTTTGATTCTTATTTGAATGGTCAACATTTATTTTCGTACGACTCGACGTTGGCAATTATTAATATTAGGACGAGTACGTTTCGCTCGATTGATAATTATTCCGTAATTAGTCCCGAACTTGGGAATTTAGACGTTGACACTGGGATTACCGACGATTTGTCAATATTGACCCTGTATCCCGACCGTGCGGCGAATAAATTAGTTGAGCGCTTACACGTCTCATTGACGCCGAACAGCGGTTCCGAAACTAAGCTGTTTGACAAACCCAAAATCTATAATCGCTGTCGCGGACCCCAGACTATCCGGCAAATCTAGCGTTAACAAAATCGAGAGTGAGTCTACGCGACGTGGGAAATTGTTTGAGAAATTATCGTCGAGTTTGAAACGCGGACTGCTTCACAGTCGATGTCGGCAAGGTTGCCAGTGATGTAACCGCTAAACACACACACATTTATACACAAGGAGGAACCTTAAACACACGGCTTGAGTAAGAAACGAAACTGATGACGCGGAGTGAAAAGTGAAGGAGGCGAGAAATTTTCGATTGCGCAATTATGCTCCTCCCTTTTCTCTCTCTCTCTCTCTCTCTCTCTCTCTCTCTCTCTATCTCTCTCTCTTGCCAAAGCAAGTCCTTCGAAGTTTCTGGGTCAGCGGCGAAGATTCGCCGTGCGAATCTTATCGGGGCCGACGGCCGTCGGAATGGAAATCTCGAAATTGATAATCGATGATAATCGGCAACATCTGCGGAAATTAGGGTCAGAAATTCCCGGCCCGCTCGCATCGGCCTCGACCGCATTTCGTTTTGAGGCTTCGTCCTCGTTTTTGAGGATCTCGAGTGCGCGACGCGTGACGTAACACCGGCGGGCCTCATCGGCCGATTTGATAATTTTTAATTTATGCCGCCCCGATTGCCGACTCAACTCTCGCATTAGACGCGTTAATCTGAATGAACTTATCAGTAGCGCTCGTTAACCCACTCCGGCTTTTTTTTTATTCTCGACCGTTTGGCTAAGAATTAAACTCCGTCTCAACGATACGTTTAGCATGCTAGATATACATTGGCACTCTCAGTTTTTGTGTGGATCTATTGAAATGTAATTATATCAGAAATTCACAATTTTTTCTTCATGATTTGCTCTTGATTAACTCAATTTATGCCCGCTTGATTTTGAATGGAAATTCTTCAGAGTATCATCTCAAATGTAAACTATTTTCCAATAATTCCCATTTTTTTCACCTGCGGTCATGCCTAAATTGTAAGTCACCTAATAACGTAAGTCTCACCGATTCAGTTTATTCTGCCAAACAAAAATCTAAAATTTGCCAACGACTCTTTCTAACCGGCGAAAAATACTCGCCAGCGGATCTCGAAACAGCGCGATGTCGAAACGAAAAAAAGAGAGTACACATTACGGAGGTGTTGAACAATTTTGGGATAAATATTACGACGACGCGTCTGTACAAACATTGTAAGAGCGTCGGGCGGTTGCCGTTCGTTCGAAGGATCGCATTTTCGGCACCCGGAAGCGATTAAAGGGTTTATTCTTCTCCGCTTCCGGGTTCGTTTTCGGCCGTGGTAGGAGATTCGCGCGAGAGCCCGGGAACGTGACAAAAGGTGCGCCGGAGCACGTGTCCTAGAATACCTTTTGGCCGTCGCCGATAATCGCTTCCTGGAGCCAAAGTGGATTAGGTTTCGAGAGCGTTCGCCCGGGCGAAATGGGTTTCGAGGTTAGTTTGCCAGCCGATGGAAGGGAGGCCGGCATCGTGTTAACCCTTGACACTCAGCCTCCGTTTTGCACGCTTTTCTTTACCTCGCAATTCTATTTGACGTCTTGTCAAATGACAGGATGAAGCGGTAGTCAGATCTCTTTTGAAAGTCCTGTAGAAGACGATATGGTTTTTGTTTTTATGTATCTTGTAAGTTGGTGTTTGTGGGATTTTTTTGGATATTTATTCCTTTTTGTCAAAATTGACAAAATGCAACAGGGATCATTTTTCTATGTAGTCCATTCGATGAAAATTGTGGGGACGGTAGCATTTTAAGGTAAATGCTAATTTCGGAACATTTTGGAATTAGGACATTGATGTATGTCGAACGGATAATTTATTTCTTACCTACAAGCATTACAATTTTTCTATTTGACAGAAAAATTGTATAGATTATATTTATTAATATTATTTGGTGAGTTCTAACTTATTGAAATATTGTACTCTAACTCTTTCTTTGTTAAACGCGTCAACTTATGACATTGTGCTATATTAATAATTTTACTAAATATAATCTGTACAATTTTTCTGTCTGAATGAAAAATCATTCGTACGAGGCAAAAAAGTAACTTTTTAGTCGCTTCACGAATCAACTATTAATACTCATCGTAAATTAAATAAATTACAGGCAAACCTTTATTACACCATCGCACATAAAATAGCTGCGAGCAGAGGTGAAAATTAAACAAATTTTAAAAGCGAAGCATCCTAAGCTCCGCGCCTCAAGGAGAGGCGAAAAAAAGAGCGAAGACGAAAAAAATCACCTTGTATTTCATAACACCGAATCGTTCCGTTCCGCGTCGTCTTTTTTTAATCGAAGGCTACGCCTTCAAAAATTCGTCGACCTCGACGATATTAGTATCGTCAGCGCGACAATTTACGACTCCGTAAATTATTCGTCAGGGCTGAAATTAACGAATGCCGACCGGGCTAAGATATTCATCGTAGCGAAGAATTATCGCTCATTCGTTTAGGCGAATCCTTGTTTTCGGCCGTCGATTTCTCGACGCTTCGCGGAGGGCAAAAATTTGGCCGCTCGATTCTGCTTTGCCCGATAAGAGCGTCCTTCGAGCGAACCCGGAAACGATTGCGGAAGTCGATTCGCCATTACGATGCGCACCTTGAACGACGCTCGTGCGAATTGCGGCTTTCGTAATTTCATGCGAATATTCAAAAACATAAGCCGCGCATGTGTTAAAAGATAACATTTCGACGAGCGCGTAATAACCTACTGTTTTTCGAACTATGTCTGCTGGACAATTGAACGACGCGATGGTAGATAGCGGCTTCGAAGATGTTAAAATTAGCCCTCTTTCCGGAAGTATCTCATTTGCAAGCTCTGTCATTCCGCCAAGTCTTACCTTTCCACCGATATAATCACCTGATTTTCATGTTAATTGCCTCCACGCCATTTGCTCTGTATGTCCACTCTGACATTTGTCTTCACATATCTTCGACGAAAGTTTACATTGGCCAACCAGTGTCTCAACAAAATGTTCTGGCAAGTTGATAGGGGTCCCATTGTAGGATTGGATTTTCAGGCTGAAAGGCGTGTTGAATCTGAACAGTGTAGGACTGAGACTGCGAATAGTTACAGAATGATACGATTACGAGTGTGGCCGGCGTGAAAATAAACTCGAAAGCGACTGAAAAAACTGAAAGAAAATTAGGATTCTAATCGTAGGATCAGATTTTCAGGTTCAAAATTCAGATTGCGTGTTGAGTCCGAAGAGTGTAGGACTGAGACTGCGAATAGTGACAGAGCGAGTCGATTACGAGCTGCGGCCGGCGTGAAAATAGACCCGGAAGCGACCGATGAAAAAGAAATCCAATTGTATGATAAGATTTTCAGATTCAAAATTCAGATGCGTGTTGAGTCCGAAGAGTGTAGGACTGAGACTGCGAATAGTGACAGAGCGAGTCGATTACGAGCTGCGGCCGGCGTGAAAATAGACCCGGAAGTAACCGATGAAATTGGAGATAAAAAAGAAATCGAATTGTATGATCAGATTTTCAGATTCAAAATTCAGATGCGTGTTGAGTCCGAAGAGTGTTGGACTGAGACTGCGAATAGTGACAGAGCGAGTCGATTACGAGCTGCGGCCGGCGTGAAAATAGACCCGGAAGCGACCGATAAAACGAAGGCGCCTCCCTCGGCCTTGACTCGACGTTATCGCAAGGTTAACTTTCAGCGAAACGTGCGCCCCTCGCTCCTGAAGGAGGTCGAGGAGCACGAGCCGAACGACGCCACGTTTAACCGGCGAAGCTTTTCTCGTCACGTGGAGCGCGTGAGACTGTCGGGGGAAAAAGTCGGGGAAGCAGGAAAAAAGAAGAACGCAGAAAACCGACGCACGTTGCATGCGATCGACGTCAGCTTTATTTATAATTTCGCTATTGGCGTAACATCGCCGCGGCGAACAATACTTAATCGATGTAAATCCGATCAATAACGACCACAATTGGATTTTCAGCGAATACAGTCTATTCTCTTACGGCTGAGACTATTGACGAAATTGGATTAAACTAAACGTGACGTACTTGCACATCGTATTCCTTACCTCTCGCATTAACCCATTACCCGCCGCAATAGAAAAATTTGTAAAAATTAAAATAACTGTATATGCATTTAGGACTCGAAGTTATTAAAACAAAACAATTTGAAAATGTGTCCCTAAAATGGGACATTGACGACTGATGGGTTAATGACGTATAGGAATATGAAAGTGACAAAGAAAAAGATCATCTCTCATGAGAATCGAATCTTTGACCTAGGCCACTCTCATACTCGAAAATACGTCCTCTATTTATTTATAATCCGCATGCCTTAAATCGGCGGCGCAAACGTTGCGCGCGCGTTCTTCTTACCGAGCACAGGAGATTTTTTTTACGAGTCTCAATTTCCTAAACAGGCTTCGTCTATTTCGGTCTGTTCATCGTCTCGCGTTTGCCTGCGATTCGTGTACACGAGCGTTTCTCACCTAAAATCGACGTTGCGTCATCGGGGGCCCCGGTAAATAGACGAAATTTTTCGTCGATCCCGACATCCTTGATACTTCCTGCGTGCTCGATTGGCCGGCGAAGGACATCGCTCGCGAAGGATAACCGCATCCGAGTGCCGATAAATTGATCGATCGTCACTGCACCGAGGATCGAGCGTTCCTGATTTCGCGCGATCGCTCGACTTACTGGCAGCGAATCAATAACGAACGTCGGCTCCGTCCGGGAAATATTTCGGTCTTACGTTTCGCAGTTTCTCTTGGCACTAACGCGCCGGCGACAGCCTTCGAGTATTTGAGTGGCGAGTACGCGGATACTTGCGGTTGAACTTTGACAAAAGGGCGGGAGGAATACTGAGACGGCAATAACTTGTGTATGAAGTCTTTCAAGACTCGAGTGTCGTTCGTTTTTGTCGAAATAGGCATAAGAACCGTGTTTACTTACGAATTTATTCAAAAATGTATATATATCTTTCGATTGTGAATTTGAAATCTATCAAGACTCGAGTGTCGTTCATTTTAGTCGAAATAGGCATAGGAACCGTGTTTATTCCCGAGTATATTCAACAATTTATATAATATATCGCTTTCGATTGTGAATCCGAAAGGTCGGGAAGAATACTGAGATAGGCAAACATTTCCTATCAAGTCGACGCGTGGAAAACTCAAATGGAATAATTGTATGATTTTAGTCGAAATAGGCATAAGAACCGTGTTTACTTCCGAATATATTCAAAAATGTATATAGATATATCTTTCGATTGTGAATTCGAAAGGTCGGGAAGAATACTGAGATAGGTAAAAATTTCCTATCAAGTCGACGCGTGGAAAACTCAAATAGAATAATTGTATGATTTTAGTCGAAATAGGCATAGGAACCGTGTTTATGTCCGAATATATTTAACAATTTATATATATCGCTTTCGATTGTGAATCCGAAAGGTCGGGAAGAATACTGCGTTGGGCAAAAATTGTCTATCAAGACGACGCGTACGACATTGAAGAGGAACAATTGTGTAATTTTAGTCGAAATAGGCATAGGAACCGTGTTTACTTTCGAATATATTCAACAATTTATATATGTCGCTCTCGATCGTATGGTTAGGCAGTAATTGTTAACGTGGGTAATATTTATGTGACTACAGTGCAAGAGTGCTGTTGACAATCGAAATACACAAAACGATGAAAAGAATTCAGTCTGAGGCCAGGCTTGACTCGTTGAGCACGTGAAGTAGGCAATATACAGGGTATTCAAAATAAATATTTTTCTCCAGCGGCCCTCAGTGGTCTACTGACACGCGTTGCCCACTTACCGCGACCTAATTTTCCACCGAAATTCGTACGGGGTCATTGATACGACGCACGTCCACGTGCGTAGGGTGCGTCGCGTGATCCGTCGACGTGGATCATTAGGGACGAGCGTTAATTACTTCCGGTCCCCGGATCGTTACGATCGGGGCCGAGTTCTCCCTTTCATTCGACAACTATCTGTTTACTGTTTTACTCAAACAACCGACCGATCGTCTCGCTTCTTTCGCGCACTCCACTACCAACTTACACATTGCCATGTTTGACTTACGAACTTTGCAATTCGTACTGGACTCGAACGTAGTTACGCCTAACGAAACGTTCGAAATAGAATTTATCACTTATTCGAGAGCTGAAATTCAGCAATAATTCTCTTTGTCTACTAATCCATGAATCTGCAATTCCTCGATTGCACGCTATTGAGACTAAAAGTTTAATCGTAATGACGTATTTAACATTGAACTCGGATAGTCGGATTTGCGCATATCTGCCTATCGCAGCCTTGCGAAAATCATTAATCGCGCCGTATCAAGACAAATTTTCAATGACAGGTAACCCTCCTATAACACGGTAGATAGGTTGTATGAGACCCTGAGTTAATACAAAAAGGGGAGTTACGTTCCGAAATCTTATAAAAAAACAGACTTTTTGTCGTGTTTCCATATAAGCAACTTAATTTTTAATAAAAACATAAATGCGTGTATAACACAAAACGAAGAGAAGAACGAAAATATTAACCCTGACTGTTGCTTTATTTGAATGAAGACTTTTTTCAATATGAGATCGTTTTTCTCTTTTCAAAAGACGATCCAAGGCATATCTTTACTGCTAAAGAAATAAATATCTACTTAAACGTTGTTTTTTTATCTTTAAGTAAACATGGCTTGGGACAGAAACTTGACTTTCCAATAATGAGTCTTCAAGACAAAATTAAGTCTTAAACATATCGCGGCTCGACGCAGACTCTTGAAGTACAATGTCGTACTAAGGTTTTCGACATTTTCTTATCGTATTAGCGGAAAACCGTGTTATAGGATGCCGTGTTGTAGGACGGTTTCCACAATTTATGAATCGTGTTATAGCGAAACCTTGTTATAGGAGGGCTACCTGTACTTACCTAGTACAAGACCAGAATACTAAACGTCGAAAGTGCAGTCACTCTAAAATAATCCCCCATTTCTATATAATCACTCCGCGACCATAAAGCACACGCCGATCTCCATAGTTCCGCCTATCGCAACCTTCGCGAAATTCATTAATCGGCCGGATATCAGGAGCGCCTCATTCGCCAAAATGTCCGCCGATATCTCGAGCTCGCCCAGATTAGGCTCGTCCAATGCGCAGATGCCGCAACCCATCCGTCTATCTATCTCGAGTCCGATATCGCCGCTCGTTTCAGAGGCCTCGGCTATTTTTTTCATTCCCGCCGACCTTGCCCGTGCGTTAGCGATCTGACGTCAGATCTCGCATTGCCCAGAGTTCCCCGGATCGTCATGTAACGCGATCGTCCCACCGTTTATCGTCCGCTTCCCGATCGGGTCTCGATCCGATCCTTCGCCACGTGTCGCGATCACGGATCTTTTCAGATAAGAAACTCTCAGCCCGACCTCTGTCATTCACTTCCGGCGAATGTCGGAGTACCTCGACATCGGTGTCAAATTCGATGCCAATAGTAAAAAGGACAGTTACACTGCTGTCAAATTCGATGCCAATAGCAAAAAGAACAGTTACACTGCTGTCAAATTCGATGCCAATAGTAAAAAGGACAGTTACATCGGTGTCAAATTCGATGCCAGTAGCAAAAAGGACATTTACATCGGTGTCAAATTCGATGCCAGTAGCAAAAAGGACATTTACATCGGTGTCAAATTCAATGCTAATAGCAAAAAGGACAATAACACGTCCGATCATCGCCGGACCGATCCGTCCTAACGATCCGAAATTGAAAGTGTCTAACTGGATCGCTCGTACGGGGCCGTTACGTCATCGGTCGTTGACCCGTAAACGAACGGCAAGGCTTGTGGACACAGAGACGTGTACCGAGTAGCTGGGGGATATAAGTCGCCAGATATGCAAATGGCACGCCGATACGGTAAAATCGAGAAATCCATGCACGCTCGTAATGTACGTGTCAATTGTTGGCCGTTCCTCGTTTCAGTCTCTTCTCTCTCTCTCTCTCTCTTCTTCTCCGACCTCTCCCCTTCTCTCTTCTCTGTTTTTCTCTGACCTTCTCTCTCCTTCCCTCCTCCTCTCTGTTTTTCTCCGCTCCTCGGCCGCGCACGTGGAATGAGAATGTGCGAGTAATGGGATCGAGATTATCGTCGGATCGCGGAACGATTTGCCGAGCACGTGTCGCTCGCTTCGGACGAATCGTGCTAATATCGATACCTCGAACCTAGAGTCGGACTATAGAGCGGCGTTACCCTCGAACTTGGACGCGAACGACGACTTTCCACGCGACCTTACAACCCCCTGCGAACATTATCGAGTGCCCCGGCTACGTAAGGCGGACGGCTGGAAACGTCGATCGGGCAAATTTATTCCTTTCTTCGCCCCCCCCCCCCTCCCTTTTCTTTTTCCTTAACGATGTGGAATCTTGAAAAAGACACCTGAACTCCCGGGGGGGGGGGGGGGGGAGGTACAGATAGTGTCAGGTTTCACTGACTAAACCACACCCGTACTCTTCTAATGGGTAGTGGAAAATAGTTTGGTTTTACAATTGCAGTGACACGTGTAGGAGGACGCCGATGGTATCGGGAAGAATAGCTGCGCGAAGTCTCTTCTCTCGAATCAATCGGGAAGTTTCTCCGCTCGTTTGCGATGATTGCGGTCGGGGATGGCGGAGTGAACGGGAAGATGGATGGTATCATAACGGCGGGGCATGATGCAGATAATGTGGGCTTTCCCTGTGATCTAATTTTCATTCGCGGTCGCTGGAACACGGCGGAGGTCAACTAGATGGCTTTGTTTCGCGGAGTGGACGGGATTGTTTGTAAGGAAACGGTTAGATTTTGGTATATTTTGTATGAGATTAGATACAAGAATACATGGGTACAATATTTATATAAGTTTTTATTTCATTCGTTAGTTGTAGAATTTAAGTACGATACTTATAAGTACACCAATTATTAATTTTTCTCCCAATGATGTAATATTTCGTATTATGCTGTACATTCGAGAATAGAGAGATAGAACTACTGTTTACCTATTTTGTATCAGAAATACATTATAAGTAGATTTGTCATCTAGTAATGAAACAATAAGAGAAAGTAAAATAGTTTCAAACCTATCACACAATAATTCCAAGCATTTACACTCATAGAACACTACACCAACCCAAAGACTGACAATTTATCCCAATCAACAATTTTCCAATTCCCACCGCAAAAAGTCGAGATAATCAAGTAACGAAGTAGCAAGCGACCTGCAAACAGACTTAACGAACTACCGAGCAAGCACACCGATTATTAATTTATCTCCAAATGATGTTATATGTCGTATTATGCTGTAGATGCGAAAACAGAGAATTGGAACTACTATTCACCTATCTTCCGAAATACTTTGCAAGTAGATTTGTCACCTAGTAATGACCTAACGAGAGAAAGTAAAATAGTTTCAAACCTATCACACAATAATTCCAAGCATTTATACTCATAGAACAGTACGCCAATCCAAAGACTGACAATTTATCCCAATCAACAATTTTCCAATTCCCACCGCAAAAACTCGAGATAATCAAGTAACGAAGTAGCAAGCGACCTGCGAACAGACTTAGCGAACTGCCCAGTAAGCACGCTGAGACAATGCAACAGAAACTTAGTGAGCGCCAGATATCGGTCGTGGGGTAAATTTTCTAATCTCTCTAACTCGCGAAAAGGCCACTCCGCGGATCGCGATCGTGACTCTCATCTGTCGAAACGCTTACACATTATGGCCGAGCGGGGGACTCCTTTCACTCTCGGCGCATTGTGAAAGTGCATTCGAGTTCGCGCCCTCTCTGTCGCCCGGCACGTTTTCACAGTGGACACTCGCTAATGGCGAGCGCTATGAAAAGCAGGTCAAGTGAAAAAGTCGAGTAACCTACATTTTGCGACCGTAACTCGCAATTTCGTTTCCTCATTCAACCTGACCGGCCTTGTGTGATTTAACGCACACTACCGACGATCCGTGTGCCAATTTCTAACAGACTTGTCAAAATTATTCTTTTTTTCGTTTGCAGGAAGGGAGTTACATTTTTTAATTGTTTATCGTAGCGAAGGATCGAACTAGCGATTCAGCGTAGTTCGGTCACTAACTTGTGTAATTCTGACTTTTGTTCGTGGATATTAACGTAGTTGATTATTCGGATCTCTTTTACCGACTTTCCTTTGACACTTTGCCAACGATCGTTTCTAACAATCGCTTATGCTCTACTTTTTACACTCGCATCCCTTCTCTGTCTACAGACATTTCGTCAAACCATTTAATGATGTGCGCTGTTTATTAACTCTCCCTCATAAAAAAATCGATGTAAAACTTTGAATATGTTGAAGTAGTAACAATCATTTACCATTCTTCAAGTCTTCACTTTACTCTTTCCTCCATCAGCACATTCTTCAATAAACCATTTAATCTCGTACGATTCAGATTAACCGTGTTACATCCAAAATTTTAGCAAAAAAATCAAACATTATTAATCACCTTATCAATGAACATTGCTAATAAACGTTTTTCATATTGCCTCTTTTACGCTTTTATCGAACATCGTCCACCATCAACACACACTTCGTTAAACCATTTAATGGTGTGCGTTGTTTGTTGACTCGCCCTCATAAAAAATCGTAGCAAAATATGAAATATGTTTAAGTAGTAACAATCATTTACCATTCTTCAAGTCTTCACTTTACTCTTCCCTCCATCAGCACATTCTTCAATAAACCATTTAATCTCGTACGATTCAGATTAACCGTGTTACATCCAAAATTTTAGCAAAAAAATCAAACATTATTAACCACCTTATCAATGAACATTGCTAACAAACGTTTTTCATAACCGCACCTTTACGCCTTTATCGAACTCCGTCCTCCAGCACACTCTTCATTAAACCATTTAATCGCGTACGCTCCCCATTAACAGTGTCATGCAAAATTATCTAAAAACACGAAGCTCCTCCACCTTGACTAACGTTTCTAACAACGCGCTCGCCATGCTCCACTTTTTGCGTCCGCTCGCGGCATTTCGTCGGGCAGCGTTCATATTTCATCGTCTCGGGCGGGCAATTATCAGCGTCTAGGTTTTAACTCGGGGTCACACGAGCGAGCATTGCCAACCGTGGGAGTCAAGGATCGGAAAGCCTGGGCCGCGGCGCTGGTCTAGATATTAGCCATGAATTCGTGACGCGACTGCGAGGCGCGTGTCGCTAAATGTGTCAACGCGTTGTCGAACAAATTGACTATGGCTTCCGCCGACTCTCGGGCTCGACACGAACGGAGGACCGTGGAGTTTATCGGGGCGATCTCGTCGGACCCGCGGTATCGGCGACATCTCAGGCCGGCCAACCTTGCCGCGCGGAAGCTGCCCGCGGGAACCGAATTTGTCGAATGCTCCGTTGACTCGTACTACTGAACTTTATCGGCGAATTACGGAACAGGTGGAGAATTGTATCTTACGCTTTTTTTTTGGGTACAGCTGTTGTTCAGAGATGACATGAATTTTTTAGTTAACCCATTACCCGTAGTAGTACAAAAATATAGGATTAAAAAATGAAATAGATTTTACGTTTAGATAGTTGCAGTCATTGAAAGAAAACAATTTGAAACCGTGACCCAAAAATGGGACATTGACGCATAATGGGTTAATGTGAACAATGTACTGGGATATTAAAAGTTTTGGGTACGCTTAAGTATAGGTTAATTATGATCAATGTCTAGCGATATCGATTGCAATGGCCTTCGATTTCGTCGAACTGACATAAAGGTTTTAATATATGCATTAGTCATGCATATAATTTCTTTTCATATCTTTCTATATTACATTATACCATTACGTACCTTACATTATTCGATAACATTCCCTCCGAGAAGGTCGGTTACAAAATTCGATTATACACAGGATACGCCAGGAAACCTTGACGTCTTATCGCCGGCACCTTGTATCGACACATAGAAGACGAGGTCCGGGAATCTAAGAAACGAAACGGCAGTAGACGAAAGTAATGGCGTCGTCCGCGAGGAGCAAGGCCTGCCGAAGAGTGCGGATTAAACAAACCGGGAATCGGGTTAATTGGACATTGTATCGCGAACGCGTCCGCGTCCGAGGCTCTCGTCTAGAGGCCAAATTCGATTCCAGGCACTAGACAGTGCCGAGACTCGATCTCTCGGCGAGGATGGAAGCCGATGCTATTCTCACCGAAAGTTCGTATCCTTGACACACAAAGCGCTCGCGCCTAACCCGAAGCAGAGCAAACGTCGTCGTCCCATTTGCGATTCAAATGCCGGACGAGGACAGGAATGCCGAGCGCGCGAGCGCGCGCGCGCGCACTCTCGATCGCGTAAGCGCGAACTTGAGAGTTCACGAGAGCACGACAATGTTTCCTGTCGGTGCGGAGGACAGGGACTTTGCGCCGCTCGATTTTGCGCTAGCGAGCATCGATCATTGGAATTTGAATGGCTAGGCGTGATCTCTGTGCGATGGAAATGTAACTGGTGTAAGCGACGGTGTTCTTTTTTTTAGATATTTTTCTGTTGGTATTTTCGAGTATAAGGAGTATTTTAGATTCACGGGATTTTAACCGTTTATATTTGCTATGCTGTCGGTATTTAAGTACTGAATGTATGGACATTTTTCTGTAATAGATTAATTTTGTAGGGGGTCAGTTGATTAGTGGGATTTAAGTGCTGAGGTACTGTTTTTTTGAAACATATAAATATTGTTTTTTTCTATAAATATTTCAACATATTTTCGTATATCGTATACGAATCGTATCGTATAACTTTAGGATTTGTAATGTTTGACGTATATTTGTTTCGTAATTGAGATCCCACCATCGTTAGACATACGTACGTAGATATCCCCGGTTACGTACGTGACAGCGAAGATGTTTGTGACAATGGTAGATTACATAGAAATAACAATACTTTCTGCCCATTCGCTGACACACCTACCCACACACACCCGCCGACGTTACAAATTCCACGGCGAGAAACGAAACCGTTATTACGCCCTATCGTCTTCGAATCTGGAATGGCACGGGAATTAGAGTAGGAACGTAGGTAATCGATAGTTCGCGACGCGTCATAACGCGCCGTAAAGATTTACGATCGAGATTAAGGCTACCCTGTCCCATTAGCGATCGCCATCGATATCGCGCGCCTTTTATTTAGCGCGAACGATAATGACGAGTTACGCAACCTTTTTTTCCGTTCCTCCCCTTCTCGGCGCGGATTCCGGCTGATCGGAGAAGCCGATTCGCCGAGCGGAAAAATCTTGACAATCGATACATCGGGGGCGGAGGCACGAAAAATTTTCGCCCGTTACAGCACGTGTATCGACAAAATGTTAATGTAATCGGCCCGCTAAGCCGGCCGATAAGATGGGATTTGCACAGTGCCCAGGCGATAACCGTAAACGCGGAGCTAAAAGTCAGCACGTGGATTCCGGATTAACCTTGATCCCCGGGGCCAGCGTATTTGGAGCGTCATTGAGGTGGCTTGCCGAAGAGCCGACGGAATTTTCTAACGACCGGGAGACCGCCCGGCATCGGAACACCAAAACTGTCGGCGAGCGTGCGCGTAAGCCGGATGAATAGGCAGGTTTGCGATTCTGAGGGTCAACGAATGACGTTCGTCAACTTCGAAAGCTGATAAGCGAACTGACGTCGCAGGCGGAAGAATGGAAATCCTTGCGAATTATTCTCGGCAAAATTGTCAACATTTAGTCTAAAACGAAGGTTAAAAAGCGGCTGGAACAAAAATGGCGTTCATGCAACCTTAACCCCTTAACGCGTACGCTCGAGTTTATTCGAGCGCGCTAAACAGGCCAAATTGTGCACACTCGAGATAATTCGAGCGGCGTTGCATTTGATGCTACTATAACTTTTCACACTTGAACATAATCGAGAATTGAAAATAACAATGTGAATGCTAAAAAAAAATCGTTCTAGTGATACTCATCATTTACATAGGATTGTAAGCTATAATACGTTATTATTTCAAACAAATCGTGTGTTAAGGGGGTTAATAGGCCATGCTGATAATCAACCCTGAACAACTGGGCAAAATTTGACCGCGCGTCGTCAAAATCGATGATCGGAAGTCGTGACACTGTCATCGGAGGCAGGAATGCCACCTTCGTGAGTCCTATCTCATGCACCGGACGCGAACTAGCAATTTCTGGCCGAAACGGAGCTCAACCTCGCGAGGCGTCCGCAGGTCAGCGCGCAATTACACAATCGTCGAAAATACTCGGGCGATAAAAATTGCCAATTCATCGTCGAACAGGCAAGGCCTCTCGATTTAAATGCCCTCCTAAACTTCGACTTTCTCGACGCTCGGGGCTCGGAAATAGATTAAACGCGTCGCTGGAAGCGGATTAACGGCAGAAGGCCGGGCAGGAAAAAAAAAAGACGGCAAGAAGAATGGGTTTGATGGGGGAGAGAGAAAGCGAGGGTGGGGGTGGGAGGGGAGGGGGTGGGGGATAAAGGTCTGCGAAAAAAAGAAGGCAGGAGATCGCGAGGCATTTCGCGGATAGAGCAAGGGCGAGATTCTAAAAATTCTGGAACTCGTCATCGGCGCTCAAGGTCACCGGCCAGTCTCGTCCCCTTCACTCTCGTCGATGACGAGGTCCTTCTCTCGGTTCCTGATACGCCCACGAGTTATCTGCCGATCGGGAAAAAAAGTGCGCTTAACGGTCCGGCAGATGCCACCAAAAACTTCTGGTCACTGCTCAGTGGCGTAGGTACTGACAGTTGTGAGAGGTGGCAAAAATGACAAAATATTTGATCGTTTTGTAATTCGTTAATGTTAAAGCACCCAGTAGCGCAATGGAAACATGTCTAGAGGGAAGGATCGTATTTATGATATGTAGACATTTTTTCGTTTAATTAAGTCTCTGATTATCTCACTGACGTTCTGTAAATTAAAATAATGTCGACAGATTTAATAGTTGTTCATTACAGCTGTTGCGTGTAAATATGTCGGGAAGTTTCAGTGTTTCTTACAATCGGTCTTCGTCTTTAGATCATTTAATTGGCCGGGACATACGTTTCTGGCTATAAGTTACAGGTCACATCCATCGACTCCTGTACTTAGAGCAATGTCAATGCTAATGGAACGATAAACTAAACGTCGCCGATAGCATTACGGGCGATAAGAAAAATTGCGAGGGTTAATGCCTTCCTAGCAACATTAAACTACTCGGCAAATTATCGGCTTGACGTAGGCATAACCCCAAACATTCCCCTCCTTAACCCATCATCCGTCAATGTCCCATTTTTGGGACACATTTTCAAATTGTATTCTTTTAATAATTGCAACCTCTAAATATACAGCTAATTATATTTATATTTTTTTATTTTTTGAATTGTGGCAGGTAAGGGGTTAAAATCAAAGAAAATACACCGCGCATTACAGGTGTCATTACGTCCATACGACCACGAAACGAAAATTTTTTCCAAATCCCTTGTCCGTTTGAGAAACAGGTTCGAACCAAAATATCACTCGCCGACTTTTAAAAAGACATGCACAAACTCTCATGTCGCTCTGCTACATATCACCTTAGGCCAGGCCGGACGCAGTGTCCTTGAGGCTCGAAACGGAGGATCAAAACGCAGCCAGAAAAGTGCAAAAACGTTATCTCCCATTGGCACGCACTCGGCCGGCCGAATTCCCGATTCAGCAGAATGTCGCGAGCGATGAATAACGCCGAAGGTCGGGCGCCGGCATTTACACAAATTAACATGTAATCCGGTTAGCGGTCATTCGGTCGCGAGTCGAGTTCATCGATGATTCTTCTTGCCACGCTCACACGCGCACACTTACGCGCACGTACGTAGATTTTCGGGCTGGGTCGGGAAGGAATCGAGTTCGGCTTCGAGTCCTTTTTACTTTACGATGTTGTGGATGTGCTGGACGCCTGATTTATGTCCCGCGAGCTTCGCATCGGTACTGGTGAGGCTCGTCAGTGTGAGCTAGGTGCGAACTACGGGACTCAAGCTTTTTCCGATTGAAACCGTATGAGACGTCTTCGTGTCTTATTGGGACTACGATTCTGTTCTGGAAGTCCTTGACCTTCGCAAGAAGTGTTCTCGTGTACAGGATTTTGAAATCTTGTATCTTAACCCATTATCCGCCAATGTCCCATTTTTGAGACACATCTTCAAATTATTCTCTCTTAATATCTGCAACATCTAAATATATATCTAATTTAATTTCGTTTATTTATTTTTTTAATTGTGCCGGGTAATGGGTTAAAGTGTAACGCTACTTTGGTGCTTAGAATTTTCATTCGATCGTTGTCCACGTTCTCTGTTGAGGTTCACGATTACGCTTTGAGCTGTTCAATGGAAAAGCGGTGATTCTTTTTCTGAATCAACGTTCTTTTCGGAATCACTTTGAGTCTTTGAACCCGATGAACTTTCAATTCGTACACCCCGTATCAGATATAAATTTCTATCGCGCAAAGAGAGACACCCGTTCGCCTGGCACGAGCGCAGACGATCATCTCGCCGAGTTAATGACTCCCCCGCGCGTCCCCGGCCTTTACCGAGATTGCGTTATCGCGGTTATTTGGCCAATTAAAATCGACCGTTTGACGTTTGTTGCCCCAATAATTCAGCGAACGAAGGCGGATCCAAGGTCCCGCGGTTCGCTTGTTTAAACGAACAATACGACCGCATTGATTTCGAGCCGAGCGAGACCCTCAAGGTTATCAGGCGACGAGCAAGAGGGCAAATCGGCAAAGGAAGACGGAGAAATTGTTCGGCAGAAATTGGAGGAAAGAGGTTGGGATCCTTCGGGCCACCTTGAGGACGACACCTTCTTTCTCTCCCATCTTTTTTCGCCCGCCTCGGACCCTGCCCGACCTGTCAAACACCGTTGCGGGTCAAGGGGCTCATCGTCAAAGTGTGCCACGAATTTTTTTTCTCCCCCCGCCGACCGACCGACCGACCGACCGACCGACCGACCGAAAGTGTATTCAGAGATTGACACGTGGAGCTGATCGCGTGGAAAGGGAGTGGATTTTTTATTCGGCCGAAATGTGCGACCCTTTTCGGTGGGCAAAAAAACTTTCGCTTTCCGGAGCCACAGGTGTGTGGCTAAAAAGTTGGTTCTCTCTCTCTCTCTCTCTCTCTCTCTCTCTCTCTCCCTCCCTCCCTCTCTCTTCTTCTGAGTCTCTTTGAACACGCACTCTATCATTCCGTCTCTATGGTAGGGTCGCCGAATCGGCGTGGGCGTGTGTGTACCGACTGACGTCAGTTGGCGATATTAAAGTCGATCATCCCGCGCGCGCGGCTAATACATATATCCGCGGGTTGGCAAAAAGGCGGTGCCGACCTTTTCGCGCAAAAGGTGAGACGAGACGAAATAATACAGACGACCTCGCCGACTCGCGGGCCGCACGGTAAACATCGGTTATAAACGAATTACCCCTTACGACTTCGGACACTCTCGACGCAAAAGAAACGCCCGCAAAAAGACTTTGAATATTCCGCGAATTCTCGCTCGCCTGCCCGCGAAATTGTGCCTGTACTTGTTTTTCGCCGCTCGTTTTCGGCTGTTTAGAGGAGAGAGAAAGAGTATGAGAGGGAGAGAGTGAGAGAGAGAAAGAGTTTTATTTAGACAGATATTATTTAGCTCCTGTAGGTACATTATAATTGTACTACCATCGGTAGAAATACAGAAATTTTACTAATTTCGCACATCACTACTTCTAATCCCCACAGTACTAATAAAATTTAATAAAATAAATATTGCCCTCTTTGCTTTATCTCTCTCTACTCTTTATGTATGGGACTAGCTTTCGTTTAAATTCTAGTAATTTTTTTACATTCCTAATTTCCTTAGGTAGATTATTAAACATTTTGAAACCATCGTGTAGAAGAGAGAGAGAGTAAGAAAGAGTAAGAGAGAGAGAGAGAGAGAGAGAGAGACAGATGATGAGAAGATGTTAGAGCATTGGAAGTTTGCTCGGGAAGCGAAATGAGGGAAAGAGGATGAGTCACTCGATTATTCCTGCCTCGGACGTTGAATCGACATCGATACTCCTATTGTCGTCGGTCAAAAGCCTGATGGCGATGCAGGCCGTACTCTTCCGTTCCCTCTTTATCGCCGTCGCGATGCATTAATCATTTTCGCCGGGCGAGAAGTGGCGGAAGACGCCATGACGGTGGTGTAGCTGCAGAAATTGTTATCGGCTCTACATGCGACTGAATCTCAGCTCTAGCAACTGTTTCTTCCTTTTACGTACCTCGGTGGAACACTAGAAGTTAGAATATTGTTTCAAAGTTGCAATATTGGAACATAATCAGACTGTACAATAAAATATTTGCAGAGAATTGTAACCGTCTACTTATTTTCACCTGTATGTTAATATTTTTGCAGAGTAAGAAAAGTATTTAAATGTACAACAGGAGCTTCGACGAAACAAGGGTTTCCAATCATTTCTCACGAAAGTTACAAATTGTACGTCCGAAACAACCTGACGATTCCACTCGAAAGTCTCTTCAAACGAACGTATGCGCACGCGCTCTACTTTCAACTCTCCAAAGACCTTCCTGTTTCCTCAAACTCCAACCTTGTAACGAGCGCCTCTCTCCATCCGTATCATCCCACAGTTCTACAATTCTACGAACATCGCGCATTCCCCGAACGTCCACCCCACCCCCTCCGCCGACGCACACTTCCCAAACAAACCCCGCTGCCAAGGTCGGTACTCTCCTTCAACACTAACATCCACCTCCGCGTCCGCAAAGTTTCTCGCACACCCGCTATATTTAGACGTCATTGACATTTGCGCTAACTGACTGCCTAGCGCATGCACACTCGCCGGCCACTTTCGCTTTCTCTTTTTCTCATTCTGGCCGGAGCGTGTGAGCGCGCGCGCGCGCGCGCGCGTGCACTCTCTCCGCTCGCGCCACGCGAGACTCTCCCGCACGCACGCACGCACGCGCCCGCGCACGCACGCGATCCTTTCCACGACCCGTCTCGACGCCCACGCGTGCCCTTCAGCGCATCAGCAGGCGACTCTCCTACGGTCGACCGGGCAATAATAATAAGGCGAGAGTGGAGAATAAACATCGGCCTCATTGTTCGCCTCGCCTTTGCGAAGGTTTCCTCTCCTCACTATTTTTAGTGTCCCGTCTTTGCTCTCTTCTTTCTTCGCCTCGCCACCGTCCACCGACCGACACTTTCTTCGCACTCTCCGCGTTTCAGCCGTCGGCAGAGATGCTGGAAGCTTGTTAGGCCAGAGATTAGACTCTCGTTCTGCAATTATCATATTTTGATCATTTTTTTATTATTTGCATTGTAGGTTATAATAAGAAGTTCTCGGCGTATTCGGTCACTGTTGTACTTTTTTAAAAAAGCTAATTAATTTTCAATGGATTTTAACGGAAAAACGTGGCAATTAATCCGCATGTTAGAAACAATTTGAATATAATATATGAAGTTAGATTTGAAACGGCGAGAATAATTAATAATACGTTTAATGATAGAATTGATGAAATTATATTGCAGAGTGTTCGTTGGAGATCAAGATGGTACGTACTTTTTTCAAGATGGTGAGATTTTGCAACAATGAAAGATTAATCTTTCGGTGGCCAGCCTGTAGTCAAGCTTGATATGGTAGATATTATGGTAATGAAATGAACGTAATTATTTGGGAACGATCTTCGATAGTCAGGAAAAATTATTGTCCTTCAGAGTTATTTTGCTTATTTCACATCGGTGATGATTGAATGAAAAGTTAGACGATCAAATGTGTTGCAAGTATCACAAAATAGACCATTCCCCAATGACTTACCGCCTTCAGAACCAATTTTATCTTTGATTACAAAAACATTGTTTCTATAATTCTAACTTAATCAAATCAAAGATAAACGATTCTCAATGCAATAAAATGAGTGATAAACGACTTTCACGACTCGAATAAATGAACCCCTGTGGGTGGGGGGGGGGTAGAATACACCCACAGTATCCCCTGCTTGTCGTAAAAGGCGACTAATAGGGGTCAAATTCCACAATTCCGACTCTCGTCCCACCGAATCATCATCCGCCACTCAGTCCGCTCGAAAACCCTCACA
This sequence comes from Anoplius nigerrimus, assembly GCA_914767735.1. NCBI lineage: Eukaryota > Metazoa > Arthropoda > Insecta > Hymenoptera > Pompilidae > Anoplius > Anoplius nigerrimus. The sequence goes on from OU612086.1 coordinate 3,551,367, forward strand.
ATTTTTTTCCCCAACCCCCTCTACCCAATCCCTTAACTCCTCAAAGACAAACGGCACGAGCTTCTCATCCGATCAGTCACTTTCCAGCCTCTTTCCAGCCTCTTTCCAGCCTCTTTCCAGCCTCCTTCCAGTCTCTTTGAAAGCGAACAGGTCGATCATCGCCCTATCATCGATGGCCGCAAATCGGCGCTCTTACCCGACCCACCATTCGTCGTAATGACAGTGATTAAAGCCGCGAGAGATTTTCATCTCGGCATCACGTTCTCGCGAGTACGAATGATCTGAATCCCGATCGATCGCGCGGAATTAGGCGGAACGTCGTTTTTCCGAACTTTCTCCTCACGAACGCCTTTCACGATTCCACTTTAGTCGTCGGATGATTCTTTCCCCCCTTTCTCCCTTCTTACCCCTCCTCCTCCCCCTCTCCCTCTCTCTTCTCTCTTCGCGCCCTTGCCAACGACCAGACGAGTCTGCCGATCGTAAACCACCCACGTGTGCGTCGTAGTTTTTGGAAAATTACGTGGCCGACGAGGCGAACGAGAGGAAACGGCGAGTGGGACAATCAAGTTCGCAGGTTTACAGCTTGTGGACTCTTTTTGGCGATGCTGAAGAAAGCTCTGCGAACGGAGCGCGTTCCGAGCGGCGTGCGAGACTCTATCCTTTTTGTTTCGATGGTCCATTTCGGGACCGATGTCGATTGTTTCGCGGAGAGAGAAGTGCTTGGATTCGGATCGAAGCTTTCGGATTCAGATTTGAGTTCAGATTTGGCTGTAAGTAGGCTGGAGGTGTTTATTAGGGACCGGCTCAATTTTTTAGGATTTTTTGGTGGAATTTGGGAGGTGTCTGGGTTGGAATGTATGTCTGGCGTTGATTTGGCATTTTTGATTGGGGGAAGTGAGAGTCGTACCGTTGTTTTTAGGTACGTATTTGTCCTTTTCGTCAACATTTCGATGCTGTTATTCAAGATTAATTGATTTTTATCGAATGGTATCAAGGACAGGGAAAAATAATGTCGGATTTTTGCTATGTTTTAGGTATTTGTTCCGATTACGATTTTTCTTAGTATTTGCAAACCTTTTACCATACTTTAAAGGAATAATTTATCTAATTATGTTTGTGTGTATCGTGTAAGCGAGAAAAAGTATAAAATTCAAGCATTTCATCATTTCTTGTTTATGTTTTTGGCTATATCTCCGAAACTATTCCACTTAGAAGGCTCGGGTCGCGATTTTTTTAAAGTACTTTAACTTTAAGAACACCAAGGTTCATTACTACAAACACCTTTGACTGTAACACATACTCTTCATATCTTCCCTTTCCGACCCAACGAAATTTATTCCTCTAACCCCTGAAGCGAGCCCACAGAAGCTATTCCATCACATGAATTTCATTGCAGTGAACAAAGCATTCAAATTTCTATTACCACCCCACAATAATACCACAACTATCAACCGCCTACAAAATTCCTCTCCCATCCTCTCCTTCAAGATAACAATTCCAGTGCCGCACTATGCGTTTCTTCAATGAACCCCCTCCGCCCAACCTCTCTTCAGCTTTTCCATTCCCCGTTCCTATAATTGCTGAACTCGAGTCGTAATTCGTTCGCAGAAACCGTGCGCGCGCGCGCGCGGTCTTAATTGGGACAAATCGCTGAAGGGAAAACGTTCGCAGGACTCGACCGGTGACATTCGTCTCGCGAAACGATCTTTAATTAGCGAATCGTCGTTCGGTGCCAGCTCGAGGCCTTAAGGCCCCGAGTCAAGGTCGTGGGAGGAGTGGGTGACGAAGTGTTCATCGTGGACGGAAAAAGGATGAGTCGCGTATCGAGCGCGGCATCTCGCTGGAGTCCAGCTTCTTGGAGTCGGGCCAGATAATAACTCGAGGTGGCAAAAACAGTCGACGGGCCACTGTTTCGCGCCGCGATTAAGAGATTCTCGTGACCTTACCGAGTCTCCCGGTAAAAGTCCCGGAATGCGAGCGTCCGATGACGTGGGGAGACGTCGGGCAATTTTTATGGTTCGCGCCCGACGGCGGATTTAGAAATTGGGCGGATTCGAATGAACCCGAATGATCAAGGCGAAAGTTCGATGATTAGATGAAATCAGAGATAATTTTTTGTTTTTAAATTTTTTAAGGGTCATTGTTTATATTGATATGCTTTTACATTTCTGAGCGGTGATAAGTAGAAACTGATAATTTATTAGGTTTGAAAAGGCAATATTTTACGATTTCATACTTCCCGGTATCAATGAGTAAATGGATTTTCAAATTGCTAACTGATAAAAACTTAATCTTCAAGAATTGACAAACAGATAATTTCTGAGACTTTCTCATATCTCTATATCCTCTTAATGAACTCTTATATTTGGTCTACTAAATTGCAACATCTCCCAATGATTGAAAATCGGTAGCCAACGTTAACGAAAGTGCAAAAATATACGGACGCGAGAATTCATGGTTCTTCACTCGTCTGTTACGCGTAGAAACGAGCGCCAATCGGGGAAAAAAGTGTCGATCCGCGGCCGTGAAAGGCCGAGAGCGACAGAAGAGATCTCACTCTCGACGAGTCACGTCAGTCACGTGGCGGGAAGAAAGTTCGTCTCGGACTCGTTCTCGGGCCGATTCCGCGGGGGCGGGAGTAAAAAGCGACTGGGAGCCGAGAAGAAGTCCACTCCTCGTCGCTGAATAGGGCGCAAGCCAAACGATCTTCCTTTCACTCCTTCAGCACGCCGAGAGTGTCCATTCTCGGGTCATCCAGTCGTTCAGACGTCTATCTATCCAATTTCACTTCAGCTCCTTCCAACATCCTTCATGTTTCCTCTGAAACAATTCTGAAAAACACAGTATTTCTCTCATGTATCGTAGAAGGTCGACGGAGCAAGCTGAAGATTTCAAAAATCTTCCTCTATCCTTTCCGTTGAGATTATATACTTTTTGTAATATCGACCGTTTATTCTGAAACTGGTGCAAGTCCATATTTGAAAAAAAAAATGACACATATAATTTATGATTAACGTGGTGTAAACGGTTTATGTACGTGATATTTAAATTATTTTTTAAATGGACTTACATCACCTTCAAAACAAACGGTCCATATAATTCATTTAACAATGAATAGATGTGCAAAAGGTTCAGTGGTACAATATCAGTAATAGCATTCTTCGGTGCGTATTGCGTGGCAGCTCGAGACTAACTGAACATAAAAAAAAACCGCGCAGTTCAATTTGTTGGAGAGAAACCGCTCTTGAAATATTTCTCCATTGTCAGCGTCAGTGGAATAAGCCAACTGGAAGCTTGGATTTTTGGAAGGATTTGTCTGATTTGCAGAATCGGAATCGATCGCTCGAACAGTCAAAGTGTCAAAGAATGGACCCAGTAGAGATAAGATATTCTTGTACCCTGACTCCCTTCTTCCCAGCTCCCAGCTGTGCTCGCCGAAGAACGCTATTGAGCCCCGAAGCAGATTACGCGAGAGGACGGGAACGTTTTCCTTCGATAACCGCGCGTGGGACCCTAATTAATCGATGCCCTTGACACGTGCGAAGCTAGCTCGTGGCCTGCCCGGCAAACCAATTAGAGCAGGGAATTTACATCGGCGAAATTTCTGTCGTAGGAGTAGGATTGGCCGACGACGCGTTCTCGGAAATCGGACTTTTTGCCGCCCGCTGAAAGGAACGGCTGGCGAGCGTAGGAACAATTCGTCGTAAGCGACGAACGTAATTAAGTCTCGATAACATAATACACCGCTCGAACTGTCAAGGGCGCACGTGCGCTGGGAAAAAATGATTCCGCAGGAACGTGCCGATTCTTCGACCCCCTTACAATAGATTCTGAAACATCGCTGATTGTCGAAGAATGCGTCGCATTTCGAAGGTATTGAAGATTTGCCTCATAGCGCAAAAACTTAATCTGACCAGCTGACTAAGCATCTCGAAAGCAGGTCAATGGCAAGATCGGGAATAATAGTTGAATCATAAGAATCATGCGAGTTACAATGGTACAGTCAAAACTTGAATACCATGCCAGCTAATTCGAACGCGACAAAAATGTACAGTTCGGTCCTTCGAACCGGCGATTAAAGCCTATGATAATCCCACATTTTCATGAAGCGTTTGACCAAAATTTCATGATTTGACAAAAATTTCTTTCGCCAACGATAAATGATTGTGTCTCCGAAACTATTGAGAATTCGGAACTTTGCTTGCGATCAACTTTCAGCGCAAGTCAAAATCTATGGGATAGGATGGTTTTAAGACCAGAAATTTATTTGCGTTTTTTCGCGGATTTCGAAGGTATCATTACATACATATAAGAATACGGCTATCAGATAGGGTCTAAGATGGTCGTAAAACGTGCCTCGATCGGGTATAAGAATCATGTGAGTCACAATGGTACACTCGAAACTCGAATCCCATGCCAGCTAATTCGAACGCGACGAAAAACGGTTCGGTCCTTCGAACTGTGCGCGTAGAAGAAGTTACAGCTTCCGTTTCTGCGAGCAGAAATTGGCGCGTGCCGTCTAGCTGGCTGCCAAGCGACTCACGCTAATTACAATGTTTCAGGTTGTTGATGACGCTAGCGTGTTCTCGGCCGTCGGCGTGCTTCTTTTCCCGCCCACGCGCCGACCAACGTCGGGATGCATCGAGTCAGCGAATCGTAGACAGACTAGCAGCCACATTCCCGCCAAGAGTCTCGTCGAGAGTGATTGATCTTGCCCACTGACGTGTCAAGGAAGGCTATTTCCTCCTGATTCGCTGGACCGCGACGTCACGCTCGCTTCGGTAAATTTATCGCCGTTTCGATTGACGAGAGATAACGTATGATAAGGTAACGGTCGAAGGGCGGATTTTTGTCACTTCCGGGTTGCGACTGTATCTCAGATCGTGTAATAGGAAGATACGGCGATGTAAGGTGTAGCGTGGTGGGGGACATTCGGTAGTCAACTGCAAATATTAGCGGGAGGATTTAACATTTTAAATATATGTAGGGAAGCTTGAATGTGCAAACACGCTCCTGTTTCTTTCGTTTATTAGGTTCAACTTAGATGTGGTAATCCGTTCTGAAGAGGTGAGCGAATGTTCTGGTTGTAACGATGAGTCTTCTATTTTTGCTCTGGTTTCTTATCGTGTTTCAATTGAATCCGTAGTCAAAAATGTACATAACCTAAATATTCGCTGATATTTTACGAATTATGTTATGAGAGGATTTTTAGCAAGAGATCCAACTATAAATATATCAGTATTAAAACTTAGATTCATAACATACATAGCATTATTACAATGACAGTTTTATACCAACATTCTCATCTTTAACTCAATCTCTTTGATAGTCTGATGTTAAAAGATAGCGAACGACCGCTGGGAACCTAATGACGACTAAACATTTTTTCCAGCATCGATAGAAAACTAAAACCCTCCAAGGATGGAAATTAGGAAAATTCTACTGTTTTTGACCAGCCTATCCCAAAAAATAGCAAGATTTCATTCCGAATGATATGACGATAGACAAAATCTTACATCAGCACCCTTAAAAAATTAAAATAATTCAACAATTTTCGGTCAGTCCACCCCTAACAATATAACAACTAACTAAAATTTTACTCCAGATCCTCAGAAAATTTATATCCTCCAGAATATGGACATTAAGATAATCCACAAAATTTTGGCTAATCCATCTCAGAAAACGGCACGAGTCTACACCTAACAATATAACAACTAAGTAAAATTTTACTCCAGCCCTCTCAGGAAACTGAGACTCTTCAATACGTGGAAATGAAGAAAATCCACGAATTTTCTCCCACCCCAATCCAGAAAGCAGCGAGACTCCACCCCGGCCGGGACGCCGGCTAAAGAAGGATTCTCTCCAGCACCGTTAGAAGATCGGGCAGCGGCCGGGGTGGGGGCAAACGAAATAGACAGGCAGACGGTTGACGTAATCCGAAGCGGCCGACAAAAGCGGGACGCCGACTGGTAGGCGCGACCCACATATTGTTTCGGGCGTGTTACACAACCTGCGAACGTGAGTCGAGGTCGACGACCGGGGAGCGACGCTCGGCGTCCGGCGCACCGGCGCCCGCGCCGACGCCATCTTGTGAAAGCGTGAGACGACCACGTGGAACACGTGAGAGCCCTCCAAACTCCGACTTTCCACTCTGTTCGCCAGCGAGCGGCGACCACGTGCATCGGCACGTTGCCCTCTCACCCTCCGGACTGCTTGCCTCTATGGAGGTAGACTTTTTTGAAAGACTTCGGCCTCACGAAAGCCGGAGATGAGTCGGATTGGAAAGTGGGTGGCCGGAAGAGTCAGGGTGGTGAAATCTGGACGGAAGAATTGCTGACGATTTCTGTTCAAATTTTCCGGTAACTTTTGATGTTGCGGATTTTGTGCATTTTGGGGAGAGGAAGGATAAAGGGGTCGTTTTGCTGAGTTAACCCCTTGACATGCAAATATAACGGAATTTGAGGCGGCCGAAGAATACTTTTTAATTTCATGCAATTGAACAGTGATGCGGGAGCTGAGAAGGAGTACATTTTATTTTGATATTTTGATGCTTAAATAACATTTAATCGGATAGATAAATAATGTCAAAAAAGAACTAAATATTATGAAAAATGAACAGATGAATATGAATGGCGACCCTAACTCGTCGTTGTACGTCAAGGGGTTAAGGTGCCAAAGTGAGGAGTGGTATGTTGTAATTTTGATAGGCAAGATTCAAATTTTGAGCTCGGCATAGATTTGTTAGCGGCTGGAATAGAGATTCTCAGATTTGAAAGTTAGTACTGTCATCGACGAACTTACTGATTCTTTTAGAACGCATAATAAATATGTATTGAGCAGTTAGTACAATTTTGGGTAAACATTTCATTGAAAAAGTAATCTATGCTAAAATAATTTTAATTTTTCATGTCATTGCGGGTCAGAACGCAGAACAAAGCGAGCAAACTCGAAGTTTCCTGTATTTTCGACTTGGGCCACTTTCATAATTGCCGGGCCACATGTTTTCAGAAGTAGTTCTGTTAATAATAGCTTTGCACCGTAGGGATTCTGTACGTCTGGCCGAGGGACTCTCAGTATTTCCTGAGGATGGCGTGAACAGATGTCGAGATGTGGAAGATTAGAAAGCGGGTGACTCAAAATTTGTAGAACACATGTACGTTCGCGTAGCAGTTTCTCAAGTCCCTTCGAGTCTGACCAACACCTCCCCAAATTCTACTTTCAACCACACACACGCACACACACACACAAATCTACATAGTCAGGAAGCAGAACGTAAACAGGTCACTCCCACAAGCACACATTCCTGCGTCGTCAGCGAGTCTACAGTCAACGCTGTTTACAAATCCAAAAATACACCAGCTCCAAACGTAGAATACTGAAGACAGATCTACTCTCACCGCTAATTATACGCATCTACGAAATACGTGGAGCACAGAATGCATCACTGGAACAGTATCACTATGCCCCATCTACGCCTCGGACATACCTAGTGTGCGGAAAAGTACGTGCGCGCCGAATTCCGCCGCCTTTCAACATCGACACATCCCGACTTCTGTTCGACCATTTTATTCGCCGATTTATTTGCCGGTCTAAGAATACACTCGCGATCGGTAATGCCGATCGGGGGACAGACTCGCTGCCGATCGGGCACGTGTGCGACAAATGAGACGCGAGCGAGAGGAGGCATTACGAAATCTCGCCGCGCATCTAACGGGGCCGAGCGCTAATTAATTCGGAATTAATCGGGCGGGCAATTTGGCGAAATTATTATTCCGAGTCAATCGGTCCAAGGTCGTCCACGAGCCGCAAATACTCGCAAGGCCGCGATATATATAAGCGTGCGAGCCGGTATATACGCCATGCCGGCGGTATATAGACGCGAATTACAATTCTTATCAATTCCCAGCGCGACAAGGTCGACCGTTTATCATCCGCTCGTTACGGCCAGCGAGCCTCTTAAAGAATACGCGTCGCACACATAAACACGCGCGGACGCGAATGTCGATTGGCCCGGACGGGAGTAAAGCGTTTCATAACGGGCCGGAGTTAATGAAATTTCGATCCGGCTCGCACTTAACCCGCTGAGTGCCGAACGCTGCTTTCTATGAGGCTCCCCGGTCGATTTAGCTCAGAATTTGTGTTTCAAATCTGTATCCGGTGGATGTCTGTTGGCTCGGTTAAATGTTTCGTAAGGCTAGGTAATGTAATTTCGATCGTGCGAGATACTGTTCCGCTTCGATTTGTAGAGAATTGATGTTTCAAATCAGTATTCGGTAGCTATTAATCATCAGTAGGTTTTTCGAAGAATTAAGTACACGTTCGCGTAATGTTTAGGAATGTAGTGCAAAGTCCTAGACGCTGCTTTCTGTGAGGCTTCCTTTCAGTTTAGTAGACAATTTCAGATCTGTTTCCGGTCGATGTCTGTTGGCTCGGTTCTGTATTTCGTAAGGCCATTAGTTATTTAATATCGATGTTTGGAATTCGTTAACTATGAATCACCAGCAGATTTCAATGGCATTAAAGTTTAATACACGTTAATACAAGAGACCTTACTACGCATCTATTTTAATTTGCAGATACAGTATAAATTCTGTGACAAATATATCGCCATCGAACACCAATATTTATATGATCCAAAGCTACAAAAAAATATCTCCTAAAGCACCATTTTAAAGTCAACAAAATCTCATTCATGAAATGTAACATTCACTACTTTACCACCCCACACGACTCCTCTGCTTCAATCTCCATACAACCCGAGTCTCAAATCGCCATCCAGTATCCCATAATTCCGTCTGCCACCCTGATCTCCACCAGGACCCTGTTTCGACAAATCCTCGGCTCCGATATCCTCGAGAACCTCCATCAGCCTCAGCTCTCACTTTCGTTTCAGCGGCAGACCGTAAATTCGTACGCCGATCGACTATTGGCCACCGTCGCCGATTCAAATCCAAATTCTCAAATTAGACGACCCGACTCGATTAAGAGAACGTAAGGTTCTTTCTCTTACTCTTTAAGGTAAGTCTTTTCATCGAGCGGGACGGCCGGTCGAAAGGATCGAAGTCGGCGAAGTGTCACGGTGTGCCAGATTCAAAAGTTTAGCGTATGGACCGAGAGAGCCTGACCGTATCGGGGGCTCGGATCGCTTGGGCAAAAGCCGGTTTGTCAGTTTCATCCGATGAATCCGGTCGAATTCGAGCGACGGTTTTCTCTCGTGACACTTACGCGCGAGAGTAAGAGTGGAGCCGAGGAAAGTGGAGCTTCGCTCATTGTCGTCGGCAAAGAGTGCCGCGGCTACGATGAGTAACGAACTTGCCGCGTGAATACTTGTCAAAAATCGGATGTGTCCTTTCAGCGTGCTAATGATGTTTTATAAGCAGGTTTTATGGTCAATATTTCTATGGTCAATTCCTAAATCTCAATGTTTTTCTTTTATTAAGCTATTGTAATGTAGATTCGTGTATTCGGATTTACTGCTAATTTATTCTTCCTAAATCTCAATGTTTTTTTATTAAGCTATTGTAATGTAGATCTGCGTATTCGGATTTACTGCTGTAATTACAGTAGCATTAACCTAGGCTGTACTTGGGTTAATAGTAATGGTGATATAATCTTTACTAAACTCGGTTTAACACACTAGATAACATATACGTATATTTTTTAGTATTGCTCATTAATTTTTACGAATGTTCAAATCAAATCTTTTGATATGTAACTTATCTGGATCCCTTTTAATAATCTCTTGTACCGTATATTCTTCTGAATGCGTTATAACTGCACTGGCAATAGTTTATTGCGTATTTGGGTCGAGTACAATATTCGCCTCTCTTGACTTTACTTTTACTTTATCATATATATAATTTTTCAGTATATTCCATTTCTCCAACTCTTACATCTCCCGATCTCTGCCAAATGCCGTCCAACTGTCACTTCCGCCTGATTGCCCTCGACCCCCCAATTAACCAAACTTTCACGCCTTCCTCACCCATTGTCAAAACATCGCTGCGCATTCGACAAATCGTTTCGCACTCTCGCCGCGCATCGGATTCCCATCGAAAAGCGTGTCGTACCGAATGAAAGAAAGGGCCTTTGGATGGCGTGAAACTCGACTAACGAGATTGCCAGCGTCCATTGTCGGGTTCGCGCCAATTTTTCTCTCCCCCCCCCCCCCCCGTCCCGCTCTCCTGCTCTCCAGTCTCTTTGTCCGCCCACGCGCGCGCAGTTCGACGCGCAGGCCGCTTTGCCGAAGTGAAAGACGAGCCCACGAAACCGAAAGTACCCCATTCGTTCTACTTTCCATTACGGCCGCCTTGATAATTGGGTCGTCCGCTCATTTATGGGCCGCGTCCGCGTTTTCTAACCCGGGCCCCGTCTCGTGATTTCGAGTGACAGAACGCGAGAGAGAAAGCTCGCGGTGTGTTACGGGCGCCGCGATGTGAGTCGATCCGATTTAATGCGACTTTGCCTTTCGACCGGCAGAGAGAGAAAGAAAGAGAGAGAGAGAGAGGGTGGGGGGAGGGATAGAGGCTGTGCGAGAAAGTGATTTCAAAATCTGGGGTAAAGGTTTCGATACGATTTGTCTTCCGGAGCGAAAAATTATTCTGCCGAGTGGTTCGTACCGGTTAAGGGTGAGTAAACATTTGGGAGTCGGTAGGGCTGACAAGGGTGGTTGCTTTCAGAGGTTTGATTTACCGGTCGGTAATCGTGACTAGTCTGAGTTTTGTGTACTGATAGAATCGTTTACGGTAGGACTAAGTGACGATTCGAGTCTTCGATTCGGATCGTTTTCGTAATTATCGGTACACGTATCTGCGCGTCACGTAATTTCTGCTATTTAATCGAATGCCGCACGTTCTAGCCGGAGATACGAGGTCTACGGTAGATACGCGTTGTATCAGTTCGTGATTAGAATGTAACATTGACTCCCGATACAGGTGATAAGCGACTTCCGCCATTCGATCGGACAATCCTCTGACACGCTGTCCGACACTTTCAACGGGAGTAGCACACTATCTCGGACACGCGTTACGTCAAGTCCAGAATCTTCACGTAGACCGCATCTTGATTTCGGATACCGAACATTTTCGCTACCTGATCCAGCTCGTACAATCAAACCTCAATATCTTAGCACGCATTAAATTACGATTAGCCCGCGACATTCGATCCTTCCTCAAGAAACATTCTGAATCTCTCTCTTTCTCTCTCTCTCTCTCTCTCTCTCTCTCTCACTCCTCACTCCCACAAAATGTTTAATAATCTACCTAAAGAAATTAGGAATGTAGAAATATTACTAGAATTTAAACGAAAGCTACTCCCATACATTAAGAATAGGGAGAGCTAAAGCAAAGAGGGCAATATTTATTTTATTTTTTAGTACTAAGGGGATTAGAAGTAGTGATAAGCGAAATTTGTAAAATTTCTGTATTACTACCGATGGTAGTGCAATTATAATGTAGCTACAGGAGCTACATAAATATCTATCTATCACTCTCCGACTCACTCTCTCAGTGTCTCTCTCTCACCCCCTCTCTCTCTCTCTCTCTCTCGCCTGATTCAGTGAACGAAACACTTCCCTAACCCAATTTCCAGCCTCAAAACACACACAAGCCGAAAAGTGCCGTAACACGCAATCAGCTGAGCGTCGGATCTGGTGCCAGGTGACAAAACACTTCCGTCGTCCAGTTCGCTATTTCACCCCCCCCCCCCTTCCCCCTAACCCCACCCAAGGTTTTGAAACGTCGACCGTCCGCGCTCCAGCCTCGTTCGGTTGCCCAAACCAGGAAATGAACTCGACGGAATTGCGCCTTTTCCCGCGAAACGTCGGCCGAAAGTGTGCCGCGTTGGAGGGGGATGGGGTTACAATGTCGTTAACGGGCGGACAGCTCATTAACGTCGTTCGATATCCACCCCTCCATCTCCTTCTCTCCCACCCACGCACACTCTCTCGCCGAAGTTGAGTCAGGCCTCCGATAAAGATCGATCCGAGAAGCGATCGACTCCTTTCCCGCTTCCGTCTCGCCTCGCGCCAATTAAACTCGCGAATTTGCATGTTTCTCAACGGGTCAGACAGTAGGAGGGGGGTGGGGGAGGAGGGTGGCAAGTCCGCATTCTGACTCCCACCCTCTACTGCCGTGAGTCGGGCGTTAATGGGTGTCGTTCAACTGCCGGCTGTAAAAGCACGCGTTGCGACAGGTTCGCCTTAGGTTTGCAACGCGATTTCGCGCTGCGCGGCAGTTTGGCAACGGTTCTGCGTTTGAAAAATCGCACTGCCGCCACTTTCTATCGCGGCATGCTCAGGCAGCGGCCCATTGGCGGCCACCGGCCAAGATTATTGCCCCGGCATCCGATGACAGACGCGCGTAGCCCGCCTCGCTCGCCTGACTGACTTACTGACTGACTTTTACGTAAGCGCCGGGAGTCGCTGACCCTTGCGCTCACTTTTGTTTACCCTTTCGATTCGATTGTTCGTTTTGAGGAAAAATTTCCTGGTGATCGTGGCCCGTGATGTGTTTCTCTTGCGAGGGAAAGTTTTGTACGTGTTTGGCACGAAAGTCATTTCGGTCTTTGAACATGGCGTTGTAATTTTGTTAAAGAATTTTTCGACAAGGGACAAATATTTTCATTGGTGGTTTTTGATATTAGTTGGATTTATGTTACGGGATAAAATAGAAAATACATTGTTCATTGAAGTTTAATTTTGTGTCAAGTTATGAGGTTTATTTTCCTTACAAAACAGAAATCGCTTTCTTGCCAATCTGTTAAATAAATTTGTATATTTCGAATTTTGGAATTAATTTTGGAAATTAATTTAATATTGAAATTTCGTGATTATATCATACCGTTGCTGTTTCTCCACCGATTGCTACATATTATTGATGTTAATATAAATTTTGGCGTTTCATTTTCATTTCTGGAATATAGTGGCTGCAGTTGCTTCAATTGCTAATATTCCACACTGTGCTATTGATATTTATGTATCGATTATTCCACCACTGAAATATAGCGACCGCAGTAAGCTACCACGATTTCTAATACACCATACTATACTGTTAATGCACACTCTCCACTTACCCCATATTGCTATTCTATCACAACCATAATAACCATTCCATACACTAACACAAATTCTAAACACCCACGCTATCATCAATTCCGCGAAAAACTCGATCAAGAAAGACTATGCCGTAAATGTCAGCTCACTACCATTATTTCCCCAAACTTTCCTCGGCTCATCAGCTACCACAATTTCTTCCCTTATTAATCCCAATCCATGTCCGGCCACGAGGGACCGAGTCCACCCACAGTGTCCGTTGCTTGTCGCAATGTTCGGCTAATAGGGTCATTTCGGCGCACGCCCACGGTTCGGTTTCCGCTCAGTCGATTCTGTGGGCAAAAAAAAAAGCGGCGTCGAGAGAGGCCAGTCCCGGCAAAAGTTCGTGCGCTGCACCGGCCTCGAGAATGAGAACGATCGCTCGCTGGCGTGCGCGCGCGCGCGCGCGCGCACGTGCACTTTCTCCCTAGCAAAAGTAAAAGTAAGACAGGCGGGCCCGGTGTCGGCAGAGTGCAATTCGAGCGGTCGGTTTAGCAATCGCCCGCCCGAGTTTGCCCGGCTTTCCATTATGGCGGGATAAATCGTCGGCAGTTTCGACACATTCGACGAGAAACCGCGCGCGCCGCGGAATCAGAGGATTTAATTGGTCGGAACGGGATTCGGTAACAATTCCGCGGAGAGCGATGGATCGAGTCGTGCCGGCAACTTGCCGCGGGTTCAACGACCCTCGGCACCTCGGGGCGTCGGTCGGATTCGGGTGACGGTGGGAGAAAATTGCGACGGCCGTATCGGGGTGACGGATGTAATAGAGTGATGGTAGTATTAGAATGACGATCGTATCAGAATGACAGCCGTATTGGGGTGACGGTTGCATTGAGGTAACGGTCCTATTAGGTTGACGGTTGCATTAGGGCGACGGTCGTATTAGAGTGATAATCGTATTACCGTGAAGGTCCTATTAAACTGACAGTCGTACCTCACAATAAGAAACAGCGTAAGCAGGTACTTAAAAGATTACTCTCTACTCTTTCCCTTACCAAATACAAAATGACGCGCATAATTAATCGCATGTAAACAGGACCGACCGAAACCAACCTCAAATTACCCTATCCGAACTCCGTCCTCAACGTTTCCGTAGTGTAGTGGTTATCACGTGTGCTTCACACGCACAAGGTCCCCGGTTCGATCCCGGGCGGAAACATATTTATTCGCTTCTTTTTTTTTTGCTCCCAGAATCCACACCTCCGTTCGTACAGCCATAATAATGAACTCTACCAACGCCGTAGCCCACCAAATCCCATCAACGTCGACCTAGCCCCATTATCCTCCGATTACGGATTCGGCCGCGACCAAACGATGTGTCCCTCTCGTATTCCGTTCGGAGTCTCGTGGCAACCCTGGCCGCCGAAAATTCCTCTATCAGAATTCCTGTCCTCGCGGGAGACGGCTCGGTGCCCGTCTCTAGGAATCAGGCTCCGTTCTTTGTTGCGCGCAACCGTCGATGGCCTGGGCCGAGGACAAGGACGAGGACGAGGATGAGGATGAGGATGCGGACGAAGGGCGTTCAGCTTGGGAAGGGGGTAACGCGGGGGGGCGAGGGGAGGTGGGGGGGAAGGAGGATGAGAGAGAGAGAGGGAGGGGGCAGGGGGGAATTGGCGTCGCGGCGGAGAAGAAGTCAGGGTAGGGCGAGTCGTCTCAAGGTCGCGCCGGGCACAAGGGCAGCATCAGTCTAGCCTGAACTCGGCCGCGCCCTTCGAGGTCGTGCCATCTCGTTCCCACACGCGCACCTTTATTTTGCCGTTCGAGCGTCCGGCGAGCGTAACCGGCGACGCGCCATTCCCGGCCTGGGCAGCCTTCGGCCGTTTTAAGTGCCCGGATTTTGCGACCCCCCCCCCCGTTCAGAACTCTGGTTTTTGACCCGCCGCGGGATCATTTCGAATGCGCGAACGGGACGAACGCGATAGATGAGAAAAATTGGGAAGGTGTTTGTTGTCGGAGACGTTTGACGGTTGGCGTTGGGATGCTGGTGGATGGTGATAATGATTTGGCGATGGGGATGGTGGTGGAGGGGTTGTGGAAAGTTGGGGGGGGGGGAGTCGATTTTCGCCGGACTTTCGCCGGACTTTCGCCGATAGTCCTATTCGAAAGTACGTGTCAACAGCTTCAAGAAAATGTATGATTATCATAGGTTTTGATCGCTGGTTCAAAAGTTACACTCGATTTAAAAAATCGCGTATTTGTGAGCCACAGTGATCCACAGTGATCCACAGTGAACCACAGTGAACCACACCACCGACACCTCCGACAAGAATAGATATGCAAATTGCAGCTGATTCCACCGTCTAACCATTATCATCTTGACGCCAAGCCTTCCAATCTCCAGAAATCTACCGAAGAAAATATGTTAGCCCATAAAAGAACCTGACAGCTCGCAGATGAATGAATGAACCTCACGTACGCCCATGGCATTTGATCAGCGCAATCCGCCGGCGAACATAACGGCGAAACTTATCTGCCGCTGAAACGGAGGCAATTAATTCAATGACAATGCTCGGCCAGCATCACGTACTAATTAAGACTGACCTCTCGCCCATTGACGGGCAGACTTTCGACAAGGTCAGCCCGTAATCTGCCCAGAGTGCATTCTGTCGGAACGTGTTCTACGGTCCGATCCGAATTCGTAAAACGAACGCTTTTAGGCGTACGGGGGAAAGAATGGGGAGGGGGGTGAAATTATCGGCCGCTATGGGGGACAGGAGAGTGTTTTATCGGGGGAGGTGAGAGCGGGAGGGGCATCGGGAGGACAGTTATTTATAGCCGGACACATTTCATCGTTCGCGGGGTTCACGGTCGGGACGCGATAGGGGAATGCGCGAAAGGCATACTTTTAATTGGGAGAAAACGTCGTCAGAATGTTTCCAGTGAGATCGTCAAGTCGAGCAAATGAACTTTCGCGAACGTCTCTCAGTGTTTGGTGACTCTTCTTTGGCGCCGCTCGAATTCTGTACGTCGCAAACGTTTACAATTTCGTACTTTTATTTACGTCTTACTGAACAATTTTTCAATGATCGACTGCCTTATTGAGTGAATTTTCAGCTCTCTCTTATATTGCGGTATTTTCATTTCCCAATTTAACATGTCACTCGTCGATCAATTATATTCCATCTACATATATCATACTTTTGCTTCAACAGAACGATTTTCAGATCATCATGATATTCGATTAATTTTCACCGAACTTAACGATCTTTTCTCTCACACTCTAAACTCCGCTTCGTCTGCCATTGCCCTCATTCAATGCTTCCAGCCTCCCCTTCCAGACGCTCGCAGTTGCCGAATCTTCCCATGCGTCCGCTCGCAGTTGCAGGAGAAAAATGCATCCTTAATCTTGCGCCCGCTCGCATTTCGTCTGGCTCCGAACTCGTTCTGGGCAGCGTCACTTTCCCAATCCCGTCGCCGGTAAATCTCCGCTCGAGCCAACAGGGGGAGGGGCAGGGAGAGAGAGAGAGAGAGAGATAAAGAGAGAGGGGGAGGAGGAGGACCAACCCTTCCGCAGCTGGCGAACAAGGTCACGACCTCAGCGCGAGACTCCATCGAGAGCGATGCACGCGCTATTAGGCACACGCCACGCACGTGCGTGAATGCGTGCGTGCATACGCGCGTCCGTGCGTGCGTGCAGTCTAATCTGACCGAAGCATCGGTCAGCAGGGACGGCTGACGTTGGCCATGCACCACGTGGCCTGCTGCCGTTGACAATGGGCGCTCTTCAAAAGCAGGCATTTGGAGCGCGAACGATGCCCGTCTGTAAATTACACGCTCTGAGATTCGAATGAAGCGTGTATTATGTTATTTTTTGGCGGTTGACGTATTGCTCTTAATATCTGTGGTTTTTTTTACCATTTTCTTGTACGATGAGTCTTACGTTATTTTCCCTTCTGATAACTGTATTTATTCACTTGGTCGTTATTTGTGGATGATTATTGTAGCGTCGGTTGTCATTGATTCTGAATGATGTAAGTATGTTAATCGTCGTTTAGTCTGATTCGAGCAAACGGTCCTGAATAATGCATTCGTTGTCTCCGCTGATCCGCCAATTTTAGATTCCGCCATTTGTATTCAAAGATCTGTGTTCATCGTCGTAGCGATTAAGTACTCTCCAATCACAACTCGTATTATCAAATTTTGTTTTTGAATATCGCTACTCCTATCCAGTTCCGGTAATGGCAAATACTTCCCACTATACCGCCCTTACGCAAGAATTGTCAATATTTTCTATCCGAATGCCCTTATTTCTAAATGTCGTCACATCTATAAGCTCTACGATAACCCACACAAAGATCTCGCTCTAATCCCATATAATCTCCCCTCTAACAAGTCACACATCAACCATTGTCGTCTCCATTACACATAATACCGATATCTCCATTATTCAAACCTATCACCTCCGGACTAACACCTCCATAACCTACTATAATCACCCTCCGCCTCAGCACCAAACCATCCAACTCCCAAATTTCTCTCCAACTCACAAAAATCTCCACAATACCTATCAAACCCCCCGCACTCCCATCTCGACAAATTCCACGTCACACCCACCCTCCCCATTTCACACCAACCTTTACTTTCCACCCCATCCAAGAACCATCGTCTCAACAAACCACCCTCTCAACCCCAACTTCTTCCCCACCCACCCCCAGCGAATCGCAGCCGAACTCTTCCCGTCCCCAGCTCCCCTTCACCACCGCGGGCCACCTAGAATCCGCCCCTGACGCCGTGCCCCTGAACGGGGTTCCTCGGGGTGAGGCAATTCTCGGCGAGCTTGAGCCTTGAGTAAGCTGGAACGACGACGGGCGAAAAAAGGGTCGGGGGTCGGCATCGGCCGTCAGTAGACGTAGGACGAGGATGAGAAGCAAGGCGAAAAGGCGCTGGCAGCCTAAAGGGGGGGGGTGGCGGGGAGGCGTGGAGCGGCGAGGGGGGAAATGACGGGGGGATGGGAAGAGGGCATAGGAAAGGGGGAGGGAGAGGCGGACGAGACAAAGAACGTAGAAAAGAGGGAGCCTCGTTTCGCGGCGCACCACGCCTGTGCACCACGCCTGTGCACCGCGCCACGTTCGCTCTGCTCTGGCTCCCGGGGTGAACGTACGACGGTAGACGCAAAAATCCCTCCAAGGTCGATGCATCCCTGTCCGTTCCGCTCCTCCGTCTCCCTCGGTTCCGGACTCGGCCGCCTGATGTCGTCCTCGTCGATTCGCCGAGCACCTCTCTGTCACTCTTTCTCTCTTTGTCTCTTTGTCTCTCCCTCTCTCTCTCTCTCTCTCTCTCTCTCGAGAACGCTGACAAGTAGGCCTGTCCTTGTCAGGTGCAGTTCTTCTCGATGCTCCCCCCGGGGCCGCCTGCCGGCCCGGCAGCTTCTCTTTATTCAACGCCAACCCCCTCAACCCCCTCCAGCGGGGCAGACTCACCCACGCGACCGATCTGACTCCGGCAGGGCCGGCGGGAGGCGAGGAGGGGCCCCGGGGGCGGTGGGAGTGGGACGAGACGAAATTTGAGACGGGCGCGGGACGGGCTTCGGACGGGCACGCGCTTCGATGGTGGGTGAGGGTTAGGGGGAGGGGGTGGAGGCTCACCTTGCGATGCGGCGGAGTTTTGTCTAGGCTGGGCAATTCATTTCTGGAAGGTCCTTGGATCCTGTTAACAGAAATTTCGAGCTGAACTTTAGTCACGTGAAGAGGGGACATTTGATGTTATTGTCAAATCATTATTAGATTACGGCATTATTAATAGAGGATATATGATATATAAATACAATTAATGTTGAATTAAGGCATTATTAATGCGGTGAGGACGTTTTATAAGATTTCTGCAATACGATTGAATCTCAGTATATATGCTCTTCTGTACATGACAGGATTTTACGCGTGCTCCGTTTATCCTACCGTTGTCTCAGATACATCACTAATGCACATTTCCTAACGAATCCTCATCCTCGAAATTCCAATCTGAATCCCGAATAGACAAAGACCATCCTCCTATCGGAGCTTGACACCCAGAATCCGTAACTCACCCTCCGAAATGACAAGCAGTCTCAATTTGTCATCCGACGGACAGGATCGACAATTAGCGCCCGGGTCGATTCAGGAGTGCCAATGTTGAATCCATCGGCCGTCGGCGAAATTGAGTCGAGGATGAGTCGCTGACAGTTTCGGCATGCTCGGCTGCGAATAGTCGGGACGAGGCTGAGAATCGAAAGAACGGAGGATAACCCTTCGGTATGGATTGGCCGAGAAGCAATGAGCGGATCGGGTTGAACGGCCTGCAGGCCGCGTCCAGACTGCAGACGCCCAATAAAAATATCTTACGTCGGGGGCCCTCCCTGCCACGGAGGCCACCGTCTACGCTCATTCATCGCCAAATTATTTTTATTGTCGGATAACCGACGGCAGCGTTACTCGTTAGAGAGAGCGGCCGCCGCATTCTTCTCGAATCAGGCCGGCGGATGAGCACCTACGTCTGGATTACAACGTTCCGTCTGTCGCCGGACTCAAATTGCTTCGGCGAACAGTTTTATTATGTGACAATATCATGGGACCGATCCTTTTCATTCTTTTTTTATAAGGGATTTTGTATGCAGGCGGCTTCCTGAGCTTTGCATTTTTGTAGGATATTCTTCACTCTGTTATATATAAGTTTAGAGTTGGGTGGCAGTTGAACTAATATTAATAGATTTATTTTATCTAAAGCAGATTTATTGAGAGAAATCTTTGGATGACAATGTTCCGTCTGTCGCCGGACTTAATTGCTTCGACGAACAATTTTATTATGTGTCAATATGATGGGACCGATGCTTTTCATTTCTTTATAAAGGATTTCGTATGCAGACGGGTTCCTGAGCCTTGCACTTTAGTGGCCTATTGTTTATTCTGTATGAATTTAGAGTTGGGTGGTAGTTGAATTTATGTTAAGAGATTTATTGTATCTAAAGTGGATTTATTGAGGGATATCTTTGGATTACAATGTTCAGTCTGTCGTCGGACTTAAATTGCTTCGACGAACAGTCTTCCTATATGACAATATGATGGGACTGATGCTTTTCATTTTTTTTATAAATGATTTTGTATGCAGACGGCTTCCTGTGCCTTGCATTTTTGTGGCCTATTGTTTATTCTGTATGAATCGAGAGATGGGTGGTAGTTAAATCTCTTGATGCCTCATTTTTTATAACCCATAGTTTATTGCATATATGTTTGATCCAGAAGTTTCGTTGTAATCCAAAAGTTGCCAATAGATTTCTTGAAAGAAACGTTTCGATTACAATGTTCCATCTGAAACAGATTTATCATATAACAATCTAATGAATACTTCAATTTTTCCACATCAACTACTCTAACGTACCAATTTCTCAAAATCACAACATTCGTAACTCAACGTCCCTCTCATACGAATCTACGACAAAGCCAAAACTCAGATGATTAAGCCCGACAAATTGATCACCTTCAGCCGAGACTTGTCCACGGTATCTCACAGCGACCGATCCTGCACCGGACAAAGATGTCGCAGTCTCACTCTTACCCCACACTCGCAGCTGAACAATTGACCCGATCTAATTTCATCGCGACGTTATTCTCGCTAAACGTATCGCCATATGGCGCGCAGGCCGTGAGAGGCGCGAGGCCAGAATTTTCCGGCCCCGGAAATCCTTGCCAGCGGTTAGGCCTTTAGCGTCTCCGATAATTGGCGCTCGTCTCGGAAAGGTGCTCGCGGTTTTCAGCTTCCAGCGTAACGCTCGGGTGACACTTTGCACTCGCATTCCATTCGTTCGCCGTTTGCGCGCGAGCCGCACTATTCCTGGAAAGTCAACATCTGGACAAGAGCCACACGCTGTCCTTCGAGCGCGGAATTTCGAATGCGCTGTATGGTAATCGGCCGATAATGGCCTCGTTATCGGTCGAACAATTCGACATCGACGGCGTTCGTCGCCGCTCGCCGGCTTCTTCGCGCGCGTTCGATTACTTTCCAGCTCGTTCCCGCCACTCGCTGGAATTTTAGCGCGTTATCCTGGCGCGTCCTTGTCTCCGGTTACGGCCGACTCCTGGACAGCATGGACTCCTATAACGCGCCGAAGATATCGATACCGCTGTTTCGACGCATTGGCGTGTTCCAGGCTGTGTACGTTGTGGATTATGCTCATGTACTGCTAGGGATTTCTACTATTTACTTTGTTAGTAATGTGTATTTTTAGTTTAATCGATAATGTGGATCTGGTCAGTTTATATTAGTTATATGTATGCTGGTTTGAGTGTACAATATGAGTAATACAAGGTAACACCTGTGGATTGACCCTTGTCATGATAACTTTTTACATTATATACTAACACGGTACTTATTTAAAATAATAAATATTTTTTTCAGTAGCGCATCGGACTTAGCCATGCACCATGTCCTCATTTAAAAATTCGCATAAAAATTCGCAAAGTAGGAAAAGTTGACATAACCCATTATCCGCCAATGTCTCATTTTTCGGACGCATTTACAAATTTTCCTTTAATGACAGCGACATTTAAATATCCAGTTACTTTAATTTTTTTTTTTTTTTGTATTTTCGAGTTATTAAGTCAATTTCACGTAACTTTATATTATTTATGATCTGCCAGGAAAATA
The DNA here is from genome assembly GCA_914767735.1 of Anoplius nigerrimus. Taxonomy (NCBI): domain Eukaryota; kingdom Metazoa; phylum Arthropoda; class Insecta; order Hymenoptera; family Pompilidae; genus Anoplius; species Anoplius nigerrimus. The sequence goes on from OU612086.1 coordinate 3,573,076, forward strand.
CTCGTGCAGCGCAGTCCTTCAGGATTCAAATTTGGGCGACACTCAACACATTAGTCAGATTACATGCAACCCTACTGTACTCACAGCTACATGTCTCCTGATTCCATCGCGGCACGTCGCCGAGCGTGTATCGACGCTATTCGGCCGGGCAAATCGGGTGCCTAAAAATATCGAAACGGCGATTCCTACGCACGAGCTCGCACGTGCGCAGTTTTACGAAGCGTTTTACGAGCGGCATCGGCAAATCCCGTGGTGAGTCAGGCCGCGGCCGCGGGTGGATATAGTCCGAATATGACTCGCAAGGCCAAGGTCGGGCGTCGGTTATCAGGGAATAAATTAATGGCACCCCCTTTTATGCCGGTCGCACGAGCCTTGCCGCGCGTCCTGTCGTACGAAAACAATGACTCTGCCTTCGATAACTGTCCCCGAGCGCATTCTACTCCGTTCGCTGTACATTAACACTATACCCGATCCTCGATTCGGTGTACATTAACACTATACTCGATCCTCGATTCGCTGTACATTAACACTATACCCGATCCCCGATTCGCTGTACATTAACACTATACTCGATCCTCGATTCGCTGTACATTAACACTATACTCGATCCTCGATTCGCTGTACGTTAACACTATGCTCGATCCGCGAGGCGAACAAAGTCTGGCCAACTGTTGGAAGGCAATTGTTCAATTATCTTACGCAGCCCTGACTTACGGCCAATGCGGCCCCGACTTCATTATGGACGGGCGCGCTCCGGGATTAATCGTGATATCGGTTGGTAATGACCGAGTATAAGTCTGAAGCGCAACGGGACAGTGTAAAGTAAGTTACGTTGTTTGTGGATATAATGTGTGGCGTTACGTTGATTGCGATTAGATCGCGTGAATGTAGATGGGATGGATTAGGGCAACTATAACTCGTACGTGAACTCAAGCATTTGTTACGTTGTTGTATCTTTGAAAAGTAGAACTTCATAGCACATAAATATACATATAAACATATAAACGTATTCGTAATATACAAGAGTATAACGTCATAGCATTCTTTAACGTAAAATATTATTAAATAAGTAATAGCTTGCATCGCTTTAATGAATTACAGTAAAAATCATTGATTTTTAGTTGATATATAAGTAAGTCCATATTTTTAAAAAATGAGGTATATAATTTATGATTAACGTCGTGCAAACGATTTATTTATGTGATATTGAATTTTGTTCGAAAAATGGACTTACACCACTTTCAAAATAAACGGTCAATATGTAAAACACTGACCGAATTCGCCAAAAACCAATATCATACAACATTCTTTACCGTAAATACACGCAGCAAATCCATATTAAGAGCCCTTTATCCCGAAAATGGACCAGGTGGCTTCGTTACTTCACGCACGACATAATCGTGCCGGCTTAACCGAGATAAAAATGAGAAATTATTTCCCTAAGCTCCCACCGGAAACAATCGGAATCCTCGTCGCTCGTAATCTCTCGCTCTCATTCAGCAAATTCCAAAGCTTCCCACCTCCGAGTCCGTACGATATCATTTACGACGCAGTCCGCGTCGGTTCTCTCTCTCTCTCTCTCTCTCTCTCTCTCTCTCTCTCACACACTCTCGCCGGTGTCGCGCCGACAATTGGCGGGTGTGACTCTGTAACGTTGCCAGCGGTTTTTCTCCAAAAAGTCGCGGGGGCAGCCGCTCGGAATAAATCCACCCGGCACGTGTGCGTCTGCGCGAAAAACGCAAGGTCGCGCGCTCGAACAATGAGACATTGGACACCGGTTGCGTGCGAGTCGTCCGTTCACCTGGCGCATGTGCGTGAATTACAGCCTCTCTCTCTCTCTCATATCACCTCTCACTTCTACTGCCCTCGATCCGCAGCCCCGGATCCCCCTTTTTCTCGCCAACGTTAATCGTCGCCGATTCGTCGCACCGCTCGGCACGGTGGCAAAAGTGGACGATTGCCGATCGAACATAACCTCAAAGTCGGCCTGGAACGGAAATTGCGTTTGGAATTGAATGAGCGGTTGATGGGTGCAGGCATGATGCCCTCTGTCGTGTAATGCGAATTCCTCGCAAGGCGGATTCCTGTAATGCGGGAGATGGTGGGGTTAATGCTTTCTAGTACAGGTACTGTGGTAGGTTTTAGTTTTGAACGGCGTTGTACGTGGGTTTAACGATTTCCTCGGATTCTCGATTATAATATGAACAGTTCGTCAGTGGATCCAGGACGAATCGATACAATTTTTGTCATCTTTATTTTTTCGCTTTCAAGTCTCATGTGATCAAACTGGCCGAAAAGGTTATGATTGCACTTATAATATAAAGTAGAATGTTCAGAATCGTTATGATCATATGGATCGTTTATTTTGAAAGTGGTATATGTCCATTTGAAAAAAAAATTAAATATCACAAATACACCGTTTAGACGATGTTAATCATAAACTATACAAGTAACATCTCATTTTTTTTAAATATGGACTTACACCACTTCAAAATAAACGTTCCATACGTCAACTTTTACTAATCAATCTCTGGCAGCACTAATTCCGAAAACGTCAGATGTCAAAGTCGGAACCAGACAAATCTCTTCGACTAGGAAACTTCTCGCACGATTTTCGATAACAGACGTTCTTACGGTTTCTACTCAATTACTCGAACCGTGAGTAATTGGTTTTACATCGAGAGAAGGAAGTCTCATTCCCGGGATGCACGCGCAGCTTCCGCGGAAAATGATGTGGCCAAGTTGCGAGCCGAGGTTGATGCGACCGGGGGCTGCATCGCAATTGGCGGGCGCGTGTCAAGGTCATATCCGACCCGGCGGACGAGGGTTTAAGGTCACGGGAGCGTTTCTCCCGGCAGAGCGCGACTCTGCCGGCAAAGCGGTGCTGCGTCGAAGTTTTCTCGTTAAGGTAAACGGATGCGACCGGCCTGAAAATGCAGAACTCGCGATTAGGTAGGTTCCACCTTCGAAAGGAATACGTGAGCCAAGCGTGTCGCGCTACGCGCATTCGTCGCCCTTGGATGAGCAAACTTCGTGCCGGATGCGACCGGAATCTTCGGGACATATAATTATGAAGCCTTTAGCTGGGGGATGAGAACGGGATTGGCTGGAAAGTAGGTTAGTTTATTGTCTGCGGGTCTTGCGAACCTTTTGCCCCTTTCCTTTCTTCTCCGTTGTCAACTCGTTGCGCCTGCAGCTCACCTTACTTTCATTCTTTCTACGCGTCGCAGCCAGTTGACTGCCTTGTCGCAGTTTCTACATTCTAATATTTTTTTTTTTTCCAACCAACGCGCAGTTCCGTGCCTTCGCATTCTTTAAGCGACGCAGTATTCCGTTCTGGCTGGCTATGTATTGCGTTGGCATAGGTATTTCAGGATTGGAGAACGCAAGGTTTCCTTTTGTCATATCCTCTTTAAAAGATGGTCCCGGACCGATACTCGACAGCGTATGAACGTGAAACGTTATATCGTGGGAACAGCTGCATTGCGATACAGTGTCGGCCGACAAATATATATCATCACCTGTACACATCGTTTACGCGGTTCAGGTAGAAAATATGCTTCATACGATATTTTCTTTACGCTTCTATATCCTTAAACAATTTGTACAATCATTTGATATATCCATTGGAAAGCTGATACTAATCAAACAATCAACGACAAGTATACCAGTAATTCATAATTAAAACTCCTATTAATTATGCAATAATCACAATTATTTAGTGCTGATTGTTATAAAAGCCAGAGCCAGAAGAATTAATTTATCCTATACTTCTTAAAACCAAGCAACGAAGGCGAACATAAGTTATTCTGTACTCGTAAAATCTTCCACTCGCATAATTGCCAACACTTACACCACAAGACTGTAATTCCAACAGGTATCATCTACACCAACTAAAAAATCACTCCATCAACTACCATTCAATCGATTCCTGTACCTCCCACCCCAATTCCCGAAATTCTCACCCGATCTCCCGTTACATCCCCTCGACAGCCCCAATCCGTACCGCCCCCTCGGCGTCAATTAAAATGGCCGTCACGCAGCAACGGCAATTAAACTCCGGCCGGCATTAATCGCGGCTAGCATAATGCATCATCAGCCGACGCTCTCGCCCACGCTCGATGCCGAGATAGAAAATCGCCCCGATGACCTCCGCGACTGAAACGGCGCTCGCTGCGAAAGCACAGTTTGACCCTCAACCCCCGCCTGACTCACCCCGATTCACCCCCGAGAGCAGATCGATGCACGAGCAGTGTCAATGTCAGTCGTAGGGCAGATGTGACGGAGAGCAGGCTCGGATCCAAGGTGGGGATGCCGAAGGGGGTGGCCGGAGGACGAAGAGGGGGGTGTGGAGCGTAAAAGCGGCTAGGGGTTAGAAGACAGAAACGGCCGACGTTGCGTCATCGTGACGTCAGTAAGCCGTTCGACACTCTTTCTCTCCGTTCTTTCGCCCTCTACGTCTCTCTTCCACCCTCTTCCACCCTCTTCCACCCTCTTCCACCCCCTCTCGTCTTCTCGCTTCCCTTGACGCGTTATCGTCTTCTCTCCTCATCCCTCCTCATCCCCCTCCGCGTCTCGACGCTTCACCCTTTCATAACGAAGGCTTCGCCCTCCTCGTCCCACCCGTTAGCGTCTTCCTCCGACGCTGAAAACGCTGGCCACGAGAAGCCGCGCCTTCGGCCAGACCCAACCTGTTGATCTAGGCGAGAATAAACCGGATCCCTCGTTATGGAAAATGCCGAGGGATGCGCGCTCGTTCCCCTGGATGAGCAATCTCGGCTGAGATTCTTCTCCCTGCCTTCTGCGCACCCTCCCTCGGCCTATCAACCCTTCGGGACTGCGGGACGATCTTTGTTTCGCTGCATTTGTGTCGAGACTGTCGTCTGGGTAAAGAAATTTATATCAAGCTGTAGATTTTAAGTCTCGGTTTCTTTAGGTGTGCTCAGAAGGTTGCGGAGAATAGACTAATGAGTGTGAAGGGGAATTAGGTAAAGATTCTTAAAAATCTGCGTGGATTTGGCAGGATAAGCGGCGACTTACTGAGGGATGGTTTTGGAATCCTCGATATAGGTACTAACTCTGAGCGATGGGTCGGAACGTTTTAGGTGCGGTTTGTTTCAGTATCTAGTGATCCGCAGTCTAGACTTCGGCCACTTAGTTAATAGAAAACCGCTTCACTTTGTCTATTACATTTTTTCGATGAACTTCATTCTAATTTTCCTATTTAGTTAGAAATTACTAAAAGGCCTTGTTTTGATTGAAGCTCCGGTTGTATATTTAATTTATTTCTGTACTCTACATGTTTCGACGCATTACGATGTCCTCATCAGGAGTCTTTTGCTATTATTGTATAATAGAGGTGGTCAAGGAATAAGTTTTCAGGATTTTCTTCTTTCTTACCAACTCTCCGGTTGCGCTTTAACATTTTTACGTGACGCACTATTTGCGAGTAATTTCGTATTTATTTATATTTAAACGTATTTAGAGTCCACGCTAAGAGGATGCGGCGAGATGGAAATAATCTTGAGCAATGGTCAAAGGAGAGCAGGGAAGGAACGTTTGAATTTTGAAACTTGCTCGTGGTCACTCCGATTTCGCTGACGCTGTCCGTTGATCAACGCTCGGGACTCCGTTAATTATTAACTCCCACGCACGCACCGACCTTGCCCAAGGGCGGCCGTCCTCCTGCAATATTCACATCCCCTCCCGCCCCCAGCCACCCCCTCTCGTTATGCGTCTATTTGCTCCCGCGACATTAGACCCACTCGCCGTTAACTTGATTTTCTCGTGCAGGCCGGCTTTTTGCGCAACCTTCGTGCGAGACCGACTACGCCGTTCGCTTTCGGTTATCGATTTAGCCAACATGGCGCGGAGCATAAGTGATCCACCGGAAATATGATAAAAGCCGCCATTCGGGCGCAATTACCCCAATATGCGTCGATCATATTTATCACATATTTCGTTTGAGCGCAGAGAATTTTGATATCTGTTACAGTAGGCGATTTTTCCGAAATTTTTGGTGACATGTTGACACCTGGTAGTTGCGATGTCACTGTTGCAGTATTTAATAGTATTGAATTTTGCGTAAATATTTTTATTCGCTGTACTGTATATCGGTTAAATTATTTTATTTCTGTTATATTATTGCGCGTCTGACAGATTGTCAAGTTTTCGAGAATTTTTCTCGATTATGAAAATACTTTGTTCTCAATTGCATGAAGTCTGCCGTTGACAACGAAAAATATCTTTTTTTGATTGGTCACTATCACAGTATGTAATTCTCGTATTTTCTCCAGTTTTCGCATCTGACTATTCGTCATTTCTTAATTTCTCCTTCTCTTTCATACAAGACGTCCAGTTACAAAAATCTGCCTCCACATTGCATGAAATCTTTACATCAGAAGTGACTTTTCACGCCCCATTACTCAGCTGACACCCATACATTGTCTCAATAGACTCAATAGTCTTCACCACATCCCTCTCTCATATGCAATCTCTGATAAACCACTTTTCTACAAACAAAATCAGCAGCTACCCGCTAGTCACCACCACATTCCCACCCCAATACACACCTCTCTACCATGTTCACTGCATCTCAAAAACCACTTTTCCTCAAACAAAATCTTGACTGTAAAACTCACCATCACATTCCCCATACCTCTCCATCATACACAATGCATCCGAAACACCTTTCTACCCACAAACTCAGAACTCACCGCCGCGTCCCGCCATCCATCAATCAGAGCACATCACATCAGCGCGCACATAAAATTTGCCCCGACAGCCGCAAATTGCCCTTATCATTACCGGCCATTCAGCTTCCCCACCTCTGGCCACCCCCACCTCTACCCACGTCCCGCACATGCCGACAATTCGCACGCGTAAACCTTCCGACAGCTGAAGATTGCAACGTTATCAGCGTCCGCCCCGGCAAGCTGCCCTCATCAATCCTCCGTCGTCGTTCTCGTTTCCTCGTCGGGCAGGATGATCCTCGGGACTATACGACGGCGTTAGCCTACTTTCATCCCGGAAGCATTGTCCTTGGCGAGCGAGCGACGGCGACGGCGGCGGCGGCGGCGTCGGCAATTGCTTTCTGCCAGAGCAGGCCAGAGGCGAGAAGAACGACGCCATTGAAACGGCCTAATCGCATCTTCCAGGAGGCGACGCGATCGACTATTCATCCGTTTCAAGGTGAGCCGCGACAGGCCTCGAGGAAGCTCTCCCGATAATTGGTTCCATGCGCCGAATGCGAAACAAGCGAGATATCCGAGATGAGCGACGGAGATCTTCGTGCGGCTGGATCCAGAGGCGAGGATTGTTGATTAGCGAAGTTTGCGGTTGGGGGGGTGGGGGCGGTTCAGCTGCTTTTTCTTAAGATTTAGACGGGAAAAGTGTGGGTAAGGTAATTGAATAGTTTCCGTTGAGTAGGTGTTGAGTTTTGATTCTCGGAGTTGTTTGGGGGAGGAAAAGTAGTTTATGGTTATATAATATTTATATTTATATATAACAAATAATAAATAGATATTTATATTTATATAATGTAAATATATAAGTAATATAATATTTATATTATAATATTTTCTATTGGGTAGGTGTTGGGTTTTAATTCTTGGATTTGTTCAGAGAAGGCAGATTGAGATAACTAGTTTAACACTAGAAATACTGAGGATTTATATTTATATATATATTTATACATTTAAACTTGCTGACATAATGAAAGTCGGTGCGTTTGAACTTGCCAGGTGGAAAATAATTACATATTTATCTATCTCAATGAGCGCTACAAATATTTTTAAAAGATATAAGTAATGATTTATGAGAGAATGATTATAAAAATAAGATCAGTTTGGTTTAATGGATAATTTCGGATTGAGGTTTAGTGGACATTGTTAATAATGACTACTGTTTTTTGATTACTTCCAAATTGCAGCAGGTTGTGATAAAATTGTAATTTTCCCTTTTTTTCATAAGAAATTTTATTTCGGAGAAGCAAAAGTAAAGTTTTTATATTATGATTCTTGATGCACTGGACATCCATTCCTTGTAATACTTTAAAAGTTAGCCGAGATTAAGAAATGGCCTCGAGGGGAAATTTCTCAGAAGATGTTTTATGTCAGTTGTTATCTTTAAAACGTTCACTACCAAACTTTCTCCAGCAACATTTCTGGCTTATACTATCTGATAGACTCGCAACTTTTCATTATCCGCTCTATGCATAAACACTTGGAAAAATAAAACTTTCCACCTTTGCCCATAAAAATTTGCCAAGCCGCAATTCTCATTAGACTTACATAGTACAATTACATCAGCCAATAGAAAACAATCATTAAAAAAATCATGAGCCTAATATTTTCAATGCCCCTACCTTTTCCAAAATCAATCAATGGTCCCATTTCATTCTACTCTTTCGAAATAAAATCACAGATCAATATTTCCTAATCTACCCCCTCAAAATGAACGATCCACATCCTGACACTTGATAGGCAAGACATGCGGTCTCGTCAGCGTCATAATTGACATCGTATCGAGATATAGCTCGAGGATAAAATTTGCCGGGAATTTTTAATGTCTCCTTCAAGCCGGCCAATGGTCCCGATCCGAGAAACGGTCTTGCCACTCTTTTTCGACCGCGGACCACCCGAGCTACGGGCATCCCAGGAGAACAGGAGACGATGTAATTCGACACTCCTCGCCTGATGCCGGTGGCACCAGCCTCCTTTGTCTTCCGTCAGGGCCAACCGAAATGTTCGCATCCCGCTTTCGGGCTCAGAAGCTCCCGAGCCGTCTAGCTTTAATCGGCATTGACACCCTCGCCCGATTCCAAAACGAACTTCGCAACTGGGTCGTTCTAGCTAAAAAGGCCGCTTCTTCGGCATCGACTCGGCAAACCTGAACTGGAACGCGACCCTCTTCCGATTGCGAGGCCTGCCGAGTTCGGTAAGCTGGCAAGTTGAACGTCGCTGCTTAGGGAACGTTAATTTCTTGAGAAAGACGGTCTGCATTGCATAGTTCGTACACTGTTCGAGCTTTTCATTTCTATGACGGCGGACAGAAGGGGTTGGAAATGGAAAATATAAGGATTGGCAGAAAGTCTTGTCAAATTTTTGTTTCTGGTATAGGGATGTTGAATTGTAAAGATGATTTTATGTGTGAGTCAGGTATTGACTTTGCGCTATGTTTTCGGTCGACTGCTGCCAGTGCTTCGAGGGTTTGTAAAATGTAAACAACTCGTCAGTTCTGGTTGAGACTTGGCATGAGTCGCGTCGAAGAGTGAGACTCGGTAATTACCCAACCGAATTGTGTATTGAATCACATATTACCGAATCGCGCCGGCTCATACGGGTTTACCACCTATATTTACTCTGACCACCACCTTGGTTTCAAGCCTTCTAAGAACTAGCGATTCCTCAACAATATTTTTCGAAAGCTTGCCCAGTAAGGCTGCTTTCTGTTCTTCTACAAAGGTCTAATCGACCATCTTTCCTCCATCATACACTTCTCTTTACCAATCTGACGAAACAACCACCTTGGCTTCAAGCCTTCTAAGAACTAGCGATTCTTCAACAATATTTTTCGAAAGTTTGCCCAGTAAGGCTCCTTTCTGTTCTTGTACAAAGGTCTAATCGACCATCTTTCCTCCATCATACACTTCTCTTTACCAATCTGACGAAACAACCACCTTGATTTCAAGCCTTCTAAGATCTAGCGATTCTTGAACAATATTTTTTCGAAAGCTTGCCCAGTAAGGCTGCTTTCTGTTCTTCTACAAAGGTCTAATCGACCACCTTTCCTCCATCATACACTTCTCTTTACCAATCTGACGAAACAACCACCTTGGCTTCAAGCCTTCTAAGAACTAGCGATTCTTCACAATATTTTTTCGAAAGCTTGCCCAGTAAGGCTGCTTTCTGTTTTCCGATCAAGGTCCGAGCGACCGTCTGTCGTGGATCACGTGAACCCGATGGTGGCCAGGTGTTTCATGGACAGTGCAACACCACCGATTTTCTGGGTCGTCACGCCAGACAGACACCCCGTGCTCGAGTACATGACTGGCGGGAGCATATCTTGCCCCGTGCCGTATGTAGGTCACCAAACCGTCCACAGGGTTACCATCTACAGGGCCGTACTTCTACAATATATAACATCCAGCTTTCCTCCTTTATGCTGCTCAGCGCCGGCATCGCTTTGTACACATTTACTTACCAGGCAAAAGAAGTCCTTTACTCCCCTTTAACTGCAGCAATAGGTAGGTCAAAATGATATTTGCAGTACAATTATTTTTCGTGCATCTGTCACTTTGATACGTAGTACTTTATTGAAGTTAACGTTGACGCTTGGTTGTAAAGAAATTGACTTGAACCGCTGCGAAAGGAGTAGTTCAGTTACATTGTTAATTTTCTGTCAGATGTATAGATATGGGTACGAATTTGGTCGCACTAGTAGTCAAGATAGGTATTTTCTTCAAACTCAACGCTAAATTCGTTCAATTTCCCCTTGTAATCATTACCATTAAGTTGGCAAGAAAGTAATATTGGATTTTGCGCGCGAAATAAAACTCACATTTTTCTACAAGGAATAAACTTTAATCGTCAACTTATTTTCCATTTTGTTCAACGGATAAAACTTTTGGTCCTTATCAGCAAAGAAGTTAAACACTGTGTTTGAAAACTGAAAATATTTTCTTGCCACCCCAGTACCGGTATTACGCCAAAGCATAAATCGTTACATACTAACACCCAAACAATGTGTTCCTGGGAAACTCGATACCAATCCTCATAATATTTACTAAAAAATAATTAAATTAAGTTCTCCCTTAACATTTTGCATTCGCCCAAGAGCGTACTTCTGAAAGCTCATGGAAAAATAGTCTTTCGTTGAAATACGAGGTCAAGAGAGTTCGCAACCAATTCCATGCGACAATCGCATGCCAACGCATTACGTGTCCTTTTAACAATCGCGAAGGAGCGCGATGCGTCACGACACCCCGATCCGCTCCGTCCTCTCGTTCTATTTTCCGCGAAACCGTTTTGCGCGGGACACATGCCCCGCTATATAAATATCCTGCTACGCACACGCGCCGCGCATTATTACTCAACCGAGAGGCAGCGAATTAAGCGGACACGCGGCGAATCCCGTTTCTTCTCTCTCGGCACGTTCCTGACAGAAGTCGCGAGGACCATATTTCGAGGAGGGCAGGTGTTTCACATAAGGCCAGAAAACCACCTGCCCCCGTGCGCGTATTTTTTTCCACTCCTCCTCCTCCTCCTCCTCCTCCTCCTCCTCCCCCTCCCTCTCCTCTCCCTTTTTCAGGCCATTCCCTTTATTGCGCACGGCGCGTGCCTCGAAGCTGATTTCACTTAAGACGACTCTAATGACTCTCGCAATGGTCAAAAACTTCTAAGGTGAAAGACTAGGTTGCTTCTATACCGTTAAAAATTGGTTGTTGCTCGATTTTGGGGAGTGAAAAAATTGTAAGTTGCTATTTTATTGGGTGGGGAGTAAGGGTTGCAAAACTATTATATTACATGAGTGGGATGGATAAAAAAATGTATTCGAAGTTATAGCGATGTAAAGTTTGTCTATTGTTAACATTAATTATTTAACCCGCTTAGAATTTGACGATATGGATATTATTGAAAAAGAGAGATTCTCGGAGTTACAATGTAATTAAATCGCAGCACACGCAACGGAACCGAAAATAGCCCTCTTACATTTTTAATTTCTAACGGACAGTAAATTATTTAAAACTCAAATAAATAATCGATTTTCTAGACACTTGTATCAGTAAAGCGACGAAAATATAATTATCAATACTTAAACATAATTTCAATCTCCACAGAACACGAAAGTTCTATGCTGCAGTAGAATCCAAAAACTAGAAAAAATCTTCCCCAGGTTTGAAGCGGCTAACAGTGCTTAAATAATCATCAAGCTCTTCACGTGAAATGGCTGCCAACTGGACGGGGTGGGCAATAAAAATGAGCGGTCCGCAGCGCGTTAAGAAATTTAGAGATGAGCGAGAAGGAGTCGCAGGTGCGACCCCCTTTTCAAGGTTTCTCAGCTTTCTGCCTCGGAGTCCGTATCCGTCAAGGCGACGAAAGAAAGAGAAATCGTCCTTCGCAGATCGAAATCGAATCGATGCCTCCTTTATGCCCCAGATGATCGACCCGTTAATCAGGCAGGTGACGCCAATAATCCCATCTAACGTATGACGTTGTATCCTCCGTTCTGTTTTATAGGTCTTTAGTTGACGGCGTGTTACACAATTTTTTTCGCGGCCCCTGGTAATAAAGGAATTAATAAGCCACCCTACAATTTTTTAATGATCTGCGTCATTCTTAATCTCGTCCATCACCAAATATTTTAGTGGCGCCGACAGCCAGGCTCGTATTATTTTTAATTAACTTCTACAGATCGCACGTGGTGTTTGAACTTATCTGTGTACAAGGATTTTTACATTAATCGCGTTCAAGGGTGTAATTACGAGTCATGTATTTACGGTGCGGTAGATAAAGATGTTTGAATGAGTATGTATGCTTTGATAAATAGTTTGAATTACGGAGGTTGGTAGGTATTGTAAAGGCAAACTTTTACATTTTGCTTTAAATAGAAGATGGACGTATTACGAAAGCATTGATAGGGTAATTTTGGATTTAGCACGTTTTTGTTCACGTGTCTATTAGCCTCGATAGACCAGCGTAAAAATAGGTAATTCAACAGTCTCAATTCGTTTTTTTTCCTCTCTTATTATTACCACTCGGTAAGCAATTTTTCCTCTTCTAATCGAATCCGAGTGCAGCCCTCAATTTTTTTCCGTCACGAACGGTCATCGATCGTCATCGTCAATCGGTTCGAAAATAAATTAAAGATTGTCCTCGCACGACACGATACCGTATAACACGATAAGATAAATTGCGAAATCCTTTGTACAATACTTTACATTAATATATATAAATAAATTATAATTTACTCATTTACAACTCTATTCCGACGTTATATCTTTGAAGACGTCGTTCAACCGAAAAATCGTTTTTAATTGTACTGAGCATTAACGAAAAAGAAATTTATAAAAACGTTAGCATAAATAAAAACAATAGTTGTGTTGTACATACATTTGTAATATCAGTAAAAATTAAGTTGCTATAATGGAATTAAAAGGAAATATTTGCCTTTTATAAGTTTTCGTAACGACCCTTTTCGTACTGCCTCTAGGTCTCATGTAACATTTAAAATGAAAAAACAATGAGATATCCTATGATTTAATATTAACGTGGTGTAAATGGTTTATTTACGAGATATTTAATTTAGTTTTCGAAAGGACTTACTCCACTTGCAAAATAAACAGTCAATATAGATCCGTATATCAAACCGAAATTGGAAGCGTAGCAGATTACAAAACTGAACGATTTCAATCGGTCGGCAATGAACGGGCATCGTCGGATATGTTATTTGCGCAGTAGCCTCCCCCGTCGTGTATATGATTCTATCGGACGTCGGTTGACTGAAACGCGGAAAGCGTGTAGGACCGAACGACGTTGGGTCCGGAATCAGTGACGGCTGGTAATTGCCACGCGCCATTCATAGACGATGAGTTCGGTTTATCTCCCGATTAATTTACGTCTCCCGATGGCCCGACTCGGCCGGCTGCCCAAGACAGAGGCTTCTAATTGCTGGAAATTGCGCGCAATTAGCGGCGCGGATAATCGGACGGACTGCCAGGAATTAATGAGCCGAAATTTACCTCCCCCGGGGGTGCGTAAGTAAGGTTATCCGCTGCTCGCCGGTCTGTGACGTAGGACTCGTAGTAAGGCGGATTGCTAGTTAATGCGCGGACTCCGTTCTCTGGGGTGTAAGAATCAATTTTGAGTTTGTTTGGAATTTACGAGATTTCGGCGTCGTATTGATGCACCAAATATTAGATGAATTGGATCGTTTATTTTGAAAGTGGTCTTATGTCCCTATTAAAAGAAATTAAATATCACTTAAATCAACCGTTTACACCACGTGTATCATGATTTATGTATCTCTTCTTTTTAAATATGGACTCACGCCACTTTCAAAATAAACGGTAAATAAATTCCAATTAGAGAATCGATATTTTGGTACTTTAGATGCGTAAGTAAAATGATTACCATTCAATACAAATATTTGATTAAACGAATCAATTTACGTTTCAAAATCTTTCAACTATATTGTTGTGAAGCGTAAGTAAAGTTAATAAGTTAACACAGAATTCGCAGTTATTCATTTGTCACTTTATATACTGAGTTTTGCATAACGCGTCAATTTAATATGTTGAAGTTTCACAGTTGTCAATTAATACCTACTACGTCAGATTGTCATCAGCTTTGAACACGAATGTTTTGATAGAAACGTCCCGATTTGAATATTATTAGTATTCTGATTTGTCATCGGAGCTAGATACGGAATATCTTTTAATTACGATGTACACGTTTCACGCATCCAGAACAAGTTCTTCGATTCTAAGTAGGGATGTTACTGTTTATTGATTCTTAGTCTTCTGTTTTGTTACTTGCCTTACGTACAGGAATTTCCGGAAGCATGACGCATCAGCCTAGTCCCAACACTTACCGACTATTCCGAAGATCGTCTCCGTTTTACACTCAGGGTTTTCTTGAATGACGCATCGATTAAAGCCCGTGAATTTTTAAGCAGCCAGATGCGCTGCAGCGTCTCAATCATCGATTACCACCACACTCATTCGCCACTCCCATTAACCATACTATTATTCCAGCTTACGCATCATTATCATAAGCATTACAACATCTATTTCATATCTCACCGAACTCATCACTTTGCATTCATACAACCACATATAATACATCTCGCATTAAGTCTCCGGTGTAACTAACAAAATGAAATGATTGTTTTTTTAATTTGACTTTATTCATCAATATATTCTTCTTCGGGATTGATACATTCATTCCAACTCTTCTTTAATTTTCCGATGCAATTTTTTGTGGAAAGATTTGTCTTTGCCCTCGATAGGCCCCAGTTTCGGTAATCATGTCATTTGGGCCAAAGTTCGTTTCCTGGGACATCTTTTTGATGTCTGTAAAATGCGATAGGCCTCAGTTTAAGTAGCCATTTCATTTGAGCCAAAATTGATTTCCCGAGGCATCTTTTTGATGTCTGTAAAGTGCCAATAGTCGCCGGGGGCCAGATCTGGAAAGTGAGGTGTGTGGGATACGAATTCGAAGTGTAATCAATTCAATATAAACATCGCTTTATCGACAACACACGCACACTTTTTTGTCCATTGTTTTGAAAGTTACAAAACTGGACTTACTAAAAACACTGTAACCTGTAAACTAATTGTCAGAATGGCATGAAATCTTGACACGTATCGCTCGAAAGTTGATACTACCCAGAAATCATATGGGACTGTCAAACAGTGTTGCCACACATGTGTCGGACCGTAGACTTATCAAATGATGTGTTACCTCTACGTATTCATCATTCACCGTCGCTAAGCAGATCTCATTAAGCGTCACCTCGGCAATTGCCACCTTTTCCCCACCTTCGACGTCATGAATGAACCTGGCCAGTTTTCATCGTTGGCCGAGCGTCGATCAATTATTCCCGACTCTTCCTTTGTGGCCGCCGGAATGAATAGACTCGCGTACGTGTTTCGTAATAACGACGAAACATCTGCCCGGCATAAAGCATTCGTGCCATCCACTGTCCCTCGGAGCCCTTCGCCCTCGGCCTCACACACACACACACACACACACATGTCCGCCTCGTGAGGCACCTCCCACGATAGAAACCGGTGCACACGCGAGCGCCTGTTATATATTGGCCGCAATAACTTTCGTGCCACTTACTCGTTTTCCACGCTCCCCCGTTTCTCGTTAGCGGGCAGCCCCGTGCCACGCTTGCCGACTCACGCACGCACGCACGCACGCATGTACACGCGGGCGTGCGGGCAGAGGCAAAGCGTAAAATTCAAAAGTGCTCACCTTCGACGGTTGAGTGCAATTTGACGTGAGCGTGTATTTCCGACGCTGTTTGCGTACCTCACGCATGCATTATGCGCGGATTGCGCGGTTGGGAGGGGGGGAGGAGGATGGTTAGGGGAGGGGCGAGGACGCGTATTGCATAATCGTCGTCATCTGCTTATTCAAATCTGAGGGTTTCGGTAGTGAAATCTGGGACTTGTTGCGGTCGAGCGGTGGACTGTTGATTTCGTTTTTAATGATTTTTCGTTTGGTACGTATTTATGTATGTCGACAATATGCATCTATTGCTTATAGTGTTGAAAATATTGTTATGATAGGTGATAGTATAGGAAAAATTAACATAAAGATAATAATTCCCTGAAGTTGCATTTTCCCGCTCTATCAGAAAAATACAGTTTTCTCCAATGCGAAATTTCCATTCTTAAAATTGAAATTTGTTTAAACTGACGATTACACTGTTCTCTGCTCTTCCTTTCATAATTATTTATAAGTACGTCCCATTTTTCAAATCAACAGCAATATATTATTAAAAAGATCCTCGTGAATGACAACAAAACCAAAGTAAACGTAACTATAATCATCGCTTTGCATCTTTCGCGCTGTATCATGAGAATCCCACAATTTCCAACGCGACCTCCAGCAGAAGATACTGTGTCCATATATCACAATCCACACTCAACATAACATTTTCTATCCTCAAAATACACAATTTTTTTTAGCTAACCATTACACTGTTTCCTGATTTGTCTTTCATAACTATTTATATGCATCAATGGAATCCTCCTATTTTTCGACACAATAACAATACATTATTAATATCACCATCCTCCGAAATGCCAACAAAACCGACCTAAACGTAACAATAATCATCGCTTTGCATCTTTCGCGCTGTATCATGAGAATCCCACAACGTCCAACGCGACCTCCAGCAGAAGATACTGTGTCCATATAACACAATCCACACTCAAACATAACATTTTCTATCCTCAAAATACACAATTTTTTTTAGCTGACCATTACACTGTTTCCTGATTTGTCTTTCATAACTATTTATATGCATCAATGGAATCCTCCTATTTTTCGACACAATAACAATACATTATTAAAATCACCATCCTCCGAAATGCCAATAAAACCGACCTAAACGTAACAACAATCATCGCTTTGCATCTTTCGCGCTGTATCATGAGAATCCCACAATTTCGAACGCGAGCTCCTGCAAGGCGTAACGTATGAGCCGCGTCATACGGTAGTCCGAGCGTGCACGTACACGCTCGCGTGCGAGGGTGGTGTAGCGGGCACGATGGTGGTGGACATTGACACTGGCAGCACGTGCCGTCGCATTAACGCGATATCTCCTGCTTTGAGACTATCCAGGCCTATCTATCCGCGTTATTGTACTCGCTCTCGGCATTATACGCGACATTATAGCGGGACGGCGGTGGCCTTGACACCATTTTTCAGGGTGCCCGCGAGGCTGAGGCAAGGATGCCGGCCTGAGGTCGTCGCGCGGTTAATAATTTCTTCCTCCGCCTCGCTCACAATTTCGTCCCGGCAAGCTAATTAACTGAAATTAATCGGCCTAGAGTGGGACTCGCGGCTTATCCTTGGCATTTCGAAAACTCTGCCGCCGCCGCCGCCGCCGCCGAGCGTCGATTTACCGAGGCGTCTGGACGTCGGCTCTCGGCGTTTTCGAACTGCGTAAGCATCGTTTCGCGTTTGGCGGTGTCAATTAGCCAATTAGGTGTCGCGTGTGCCAGGCGTAATTGTGCGGACGGATTATCGGCGATATTCGCGGATGGCGGAAGGACGGAGGTGGATCGTCTGGATTTGGACGATTGGACGTTTGATGCGTTTTAATTGGATTGGGCTGAAGGTGGGTCAGAGGGGTACAGGTGTCGTTTGAGTTTGGAATTGTTAGAGAAGCTTCGGAGGTGGGGGAAATTAGGATTGTTCGTCTGACAGTAGGTGCGGTAAGAATGTTTCGTTAAATGCAACTGGATTACAGATTGGTCGCTATTTCGATTTGGACTCTAAATTTGTACGCAATCAATACTGTTCTAATTCTAATAACAGTACTTATATAATATAAAGTACATTTAATTCGATTGGGCTGGAGAAGGGTTAGAGGGTTACAGGTGTCGTATGAGCTTGGGATTGTTAGACTTCAGAAGTATGGGAAATTAGGATTATTCATCTAAGAGTACGTGCGGTAAGAATGTTTCGTTAAATGCAATTGGATTACAGATTGGTCGCTATTTCGATTTGGACTCTGAATTTGTACGTAATCAATACTGATCTGACTCTATTAACAGCATATAGTAAAAAGTACATTTGATTGGATTGGGCTGGAGATGGGTTAGAGGGCTGTCGTTTAAGTTTGGGATTGCTAAAGAAGCTTCGGAGGTGTGAGAAATTAGGATTATTCGTCTGAGAGTAGGTGCGGTAAGAATGTTTCGTTAAATGAAATTGGATTACAAATTGGTCGCTACTTTGATTTGGATTCTAAATTTGTACGAAATCAATACTGTTCTGGCTCTAATAACAGTATATAGTATAAAGTACATATATACTGGAAAATACATCTGTTTTATTTTAGGTGATTTTTGTAGAATTTTGGATATTTGTACCTTAGGCTTGAAATGTTTCAGTACCACTTTAATATTCATAATAGGAAACCGAATCAGCACAATTATAGTTCAACACTCTTTATTTTACATTATTTTATAAACAGCTTATTAGAAAGATTTCTACAACTGCAATTGCGATTGACTTTTTAAATTCAAAACTGTATACATTATTTACTCATCGCTGCTTCATTCTCTAAACCGTGTCGACAATTGTTGAATCAACCTACGTCCTTTCATTCACCACGCCATGATTCATCGTTCGACCGACTACGAATTACACTTCCTAGATTTTCCTGTACTCTTGAACTCACAATCGCCATCTTTCCCTCTTACGATATCGTCGATCTAAATTTCGCGTCGAAAGTCTATCGTCGACGCATCTGTCTGCCCGGAAATTGAATGTTAACCTCTGTTAACACTCGCCGTGTCGTCCGATGCCTTCGGCGCCGCGAAATAGCCGGATGACTAATGAGACTTCCTTTTCCGTCGTTTCCTTCGTCATCGAGCGATTCGCCGATGCTGATCAAGAAATTAAGCCGACTTCTTGCTCTATCCCTCTGTAATATGTGTGTGAGTTCAACATTTTACTTTACAGGCATGCTCCGTGAATCCCTTAAATTAAAAAACGAAATTTTTTTTATTATTTGCACACGAATTAAATACATGTTCATGTAAATATTATCTAAGTCTATCCGAATCAGTGTTAAATTCTAAAGCTCATGGTAATAAACAAAGAATTTACAACCAATTGGAACAGTATGAATTGTAAATCAATTTCAGAAGATTGAAAATCATTAAATACATATCTGTACAATGATACAAAAAAGTAACATAACCCATTGGATAATACACAAAACTTCACCTACAATCCAATTTAACATTTTTACGAACAATTACCAACCCACACGACTGCACAAAATATCAAAGCAAACAATCTAATCACCGTAACGTTACAAGAGTACAATCCAATTTTCAATATCAATCGGCACTGATTGCACAATAGGTCGGGTAGTCCGAGGATCGGTAAGCAAAAAAACAGCAAGGTCCACACACGCGGCCGGCGATCGTTATCGCTAAGCGCGAGCGAGCATGGTCCCTGAGTCGGTTAATTACAATGTAAGTCCGTAACGCCGTCATTCCATTTGGCGCATCGCCGGCTCAGTCTCGCCGCCGGAAAGCCGATGGAAACGTTCCAGGGAATCAAGGCTGCTCCAATTGTGTCAAAGTCGGGGGCGCGAAACGGTCCGCGAGCCGAGGCTGGCCCGGCTAATTAATCGGGCCCTCGTAAATTAATAAGGCGCTGCCAATTAGCGCCCTGAGTCACTGGCCGTCGGCGGCGATTAAGCCGATTGCGTTTTTCTGCCGGCGGACGACCGGACGGCCGACCTTGTTTATCGAGCGGCCGGCAAGGTCGAAGGTTCAAAAAGTGGCGGAAAAAAGGGACGTTAAAAGAAGGGGCGTGGGGGAGTAACGACGGGGTGGCGTCTCAGTGCCTGCGCCTGGCGTCGCGACGGTAGAAACGTGCCTGTAGGTAGCGTAGAGGTTTGCTGTAAGTTGTAAAAATGGTCGAGGATGCGATTGTTGTAGGGATATTTATTTTCAGGCATTGAAAAGCAATTATAGTTTATTGTAGAAAAGAATATATTGTTTTAAATTATGCAGGAGAGGGATAGGAACAAAAAAGACGGGGTGGCGTCTCAGTGCTCGCACTTGCTTTTGCACTTATGTTATACACTCTTTACTTGCTTTCAGACTTAAAAAACATTAATCTATTCAGTCATCTCTCATATAAGATGATTATATGATGTTACATTAAAATATTCAACGTGTTTGAAACTGTTTTAAGTATTTTAATTAGATGTTGATTGATCATTATTTTAGTCAAACACATAGTATTAATTTTCGTTATTGTTATCAATTTTTACATACAATTGTTTGGTCCTGTATAGAGAAATCCATGTTATACGAAACTAAATTTTATTTTAGAAGAATCGATAAACCTCTGCATCATATACTAATATTATATTGTTATCAAAACCGTATGTATATTCAACATATGACATCAGTCGAATATGTGGTATAACTCTAAATTAGTCTACAAGATTCCACCCTAGCAGACTATCAAACGAATTGCCAAACAAAGTTAAACACAAGCTTCCAAACAGATCAAAGATCGCAACATCATCATATTAAGAGATAGTTTATTCCAGAAGTTCGTCATCGAGTTCCAGTATTTTCCCCGACGGCCGTTGACCTGCGAATCTTTTTCCCACTCGAGGAAAGTGTGCGAGAAGGAGGTTACCTGTTGCTTCCCAGCCATCCCGAATGATCGATTCAACGTCCTCAGCGTGAAATAATTCCACCAAATTCTTTAACTTACCCAAAAAAGCACACTTCCTAAATACACCAAATAAACTCCACATAAAAGTGACTTAAGTCAACGTAGGTATGTAAATATATATTTGCATCATTACGGAAAACGATGGTCCTCAAATTTTTTAGTTAAATTTTTTGGTTGAGCAAGTGTCATAATGGCAACGCGTGCAGTTAGTCTTTCGCAGGTTTTCGATTCGTTTAAATAATCGCAGCTATTCGCGTCTGTTCCTTTGATCGCGCAAGCTCTTTGGGGGGGGGCACGAGAGGCTGATATTGCGTCAGGAGCAGTCTCAAAGGCAAACTGCGTGTGAAATGTCAAAGCGATCGTCGCTCAAGGTCGCCGAGGTATGTACGGATAAGACGCAGTACGCCAACTCTGTCGGCAGACTTCGACAGAGGCACGATTAGGTCAAAGGATACCTTGTCTCAGCCTCTGCTTTCCTGCTACCCGATACGTGGTCTTTTCGAATTCCGAGTCCTGGAATTCAAGGGATGTCCTGCAGTTTCACACAAGGCGAATCTTACATTCTTTAATGTCCAATTACATTTGATTCGTCTCTGCATTAAATTCTTTGCTCCGAATCTTTGTTGGCGTTATAACGACATTTGTGTTGTAAATGAAATAATGGTATCATAGGATATCTTTTAATTTAAGTCGTATCGATCCCTGGATTATTTTTCTTCGCCAAGTGACAGTTGACATCCAATACTTGATGAACGTTTTTGTGCCGAGGACAGTAATAGCATTACAGGTCGCGAGGTATAATAAATTCATTCGTTAGTGAACTTTTCGATTTAGACCGCCGAAATTCGTACCAATCAATGTCTGAATGTTTCTTAAATAAACTAGGAATGCGCGTTTTTATCATATAGTACCATCAATCTGAGGCTTATTACTCCTTATCGACTGTTACTTGACAATCGTCTCTATTCGTTATCAGGTACCAGAAACAGTAATGGAATTACAAATGAACTATTCGGGTCAGCAACCCAATATTCTACAAATAAAACATGTATTAATATTCATCTCCCATCAACTTGAAGTTTGACTCTTACTTGACAATTGATACCTGTTCTAAACTCAAGTACCTTGTGCGACATCCAAAATGATTGAATGAAAAAACAGTCCCACTTCTTACAAAACTCACACATTCAATATCTCTATAATCTTTTCATTTCTACAAATTTTCATTTCTATCACCTGACGCTTCAACCCCCGTCTCATTCCTCCCTTGATCAACTGCCCACCTCAACCCATTAACCGCCAACGTCCCATTTCTGGGACACAGTTTCAAATTGTCTTCTTTCAATGACTGCAACTTCTAAATGTACAGTTAATTTCATTTTATATTTTCGTACTTTTGTATCACGGAAAGTAATGGGTTAAAAAATCCACACACTTACAATTTCCCACAAATTTCATTTTCATCCCCCCATCGATCCCACCTTCTACCCCACAAACTACTTTTTCAAAGACAATCATAAAATTACCTACCACTCCCCTCAATGCCAACCCTAATATCCCAACCAACCCACCGCAAAATAAGAGAAACAATTTCCATCCCCCCACACTCCCCCAGGAGTCAGGCCCGTGCACAAAAGACAATAATGGCATTACAGTCGGCCACTCCGAAGACACATTCTCGGCAAGCCGGCGCAGGCGTCGGTCTATTCTGCTCCAGGCATCCTTTGATGTTTCATACGCAATTTCGCATCGGCCCTGCCGCGAGTCGCACACACGCGAAGACTGTCAGGCGAGTGTGTGGCGGTGGGGGTGGGTGCTATCGATATCGAGAGGTCAAATTTGATCAAAGGTAGCCCGGCGCGTACGTCCGCCGAGCGGAACGACGAAAACAGCTGTTACGCTGTTATTGACGGCTTCTTAATAAAGTGCTTGCCCGCCGTGCCGTTTGCGTAACGAGCACGGATTGTCCGACGATTCTCGGCCGCCCTTTGCCGCCATCTTGCCCGGTATAAATATGTCGAGACGTGGGCAGGCGGGCACGCACGTCCCGACGCAAAAAAGTAGTCTATTTAAGATGCCTTTGTCGGAGCGCAACTATGGCGTCCTGCGGTGAGATTGCGAAGGGGTGGAAAGGGGTGGGGGGTTGGTGTGCGATGGAATCCTTTTTTGAGACGTCCCGAGGGTTTCTAGCGAGGGTGACTGCGTTTTTTTATGTATGCGTTTTTATGCGTATGGGGTTTGCGAATAGAATGGTGAGTTTATGAATGGCGGTAAATAGGACGTAGGTGCGCTGGACTACGTCGTTTTATTTCTGAATGTCCTTATAAGGTTGTTACTGCTGTTGGGGTAATAATTATGGATTATTGGGAGGTTGTATTCTCTGGATTCTGTTCAAGCTTGTAGTTCGATGCGTCCTTTAAAGAAGTGGCTGTACTTTAGAAATATTTTGTATGACATTTATTACGTAATTATCGAATAACGTTTATTAACCCTTTTACTCGTACAGAAATACGTGAAATAACATCATGATACGAAAATGCCCAAAATCGAGACTTTCCTATGTTTTAAAAATCTTTCGACCAGTCATCCGCCACCCTTAAAACATCAACACAGAAAACCCAACACTCTTCCCACAAACACTACCGACCAAATTTCAAAGCAATCACAACAATCATCCACCCCACACCCTCCCAATGATCAAAACGAATCCAATTACACCCAGAAACATGATCTACAACCTCATCCGGACACGTCACTTATCAACACGTATCAACGTCCCGTCCAGAGGTGCCACTACACGAACCACAGTCCCACAGAGGACGAGTCTCAAACAAAAATTGTTTTTGCCGAAGAATGCTGGAGTTCGACTCCGAGCGGGCGTCCTTTAAAGGTGCATCGAGCTCGGCAAATGCGGAGCTCGTCCTGGGTAGTCCTTCGGCGAGCTACAAGGGCACGTGGGATCAGTATGCGTGGGTTGTTGCACCGGCTAGGATGTCGGATCGATGGAGCTTGCACCACCGGGGTGCACAACCCGGCTAGCAACGACCCACCGCCTACATTCTCCTCCTCATCCATAGCAACAGGCAGCTATTTACGCATCGCCGGCCAGGCTCTAACCGAGCTAGAGTCGCAACACACTGCTCTAACTGCCTGACAAAAGCTTCTGTTCAACGTGGACAGTTCTCAGGATGCGGCCCACTTCAGGGACCGATTCTTACCCGGCAGTTTTGCTTGAACGCTTTCGATCTCCGATGCATTGGGATTATTTTTCATATGTTTTGAGATGGATTTGAGGTTATGTTTTAAGGCTTGGTAAATGGTTTGACGTTTTAGGGAGGCGTTATGGATATTTGCGGGGGAATTGTTTGATTTGGATTGAGGTTGGTTTGAGGTTATGTTTCATATAGGTTCGGAGAAGGAAATGGGTAGGCAGGGGATTTTGGTATTTTTTAGTATTTGGAGGTGTATGTTTAATAACAATTGAACGTACAGTTTCAGAATACGCTAATATGTCGGATTAATAAAACTGTAAATTGCTTTGATCGTATCGATTGCTATAGACAATTCTTCTTCTTTGTCAAGCAATATTGAAACGAGACTGTATCACTGTTTAGGATTATATCTAAAGCTAGTACCTACCTTTAAAATCGCAGTTTTTACGGTTTACATATTTCCTATTTTAACCCAGATTTTGTCATTCAACGGTAATCTGTTACATAATTTCACCTCCATTGACAATCGACTGTCTCAACATCTGAAACTGAAACTCCCACCTATGCAAACCTTCCACATCTTATCACCATCCCTCTTCGATTCCGGCCCGCTCGAAATAATCAATCCCAGATCGACACCTCCCATTATTATCCTCTCACCGCACCAAAGCCACCGCCCACGGAGGCCAAAATAAAATCCTCCTAAAACGTCGCCACGTGGAATGCCGGCGTTCAATTTTAACCGCGTCCGTAGTCAACTGAGCCGTCAACGGAGCTCAGAATATTTTCATCCGCCACTTCGACTGTCTGCGGCCGTCATACTCGTCTCGATCGTAAAATTTGTCCCTCGCGAGGTGAGTCTCGAATCAGGTTGACCTTTGTCGACTGCTAGCCAGAGTCGAAGGTGGGACTGCCGGCAAAAGTGGGAAGTGGGTGTCGTCGATAGAAACGTAAAGAGGCGAGCGGCTCGAGAGGGGAAGGAGAAGAGGAGAGGGGAGGGGAGGTAGGAGGTAGGAAATTGGCCGAGGATTAAAGGTAAAAGGTCAGAATGCAGGCGACAGTGCAGAATGATGCTTTCGCCCGGCTTTTTTTGCGAAGAAGCCCTGACAGTGGCGTAAAGATTAGCCAGCAGCTGCAAAATCGTCCGATTCGCGGATAAAAGCGAGGCTGCTCGATGGAATTCGACAAAGCCGGGGCCGATCAGCTTTGCTGGCAGTGCTCGTCGTCGAGAGCGAGGTCGCGCTTGGCGGGTGAGATAAATTGACGGTCAAGGTCACGTGCGCCTCGGGACCGCTCCATGTCGATGCTGGGCTCGCGTTCGACATTATTGTAGCTATTAAACGCATTCCGGGCGTATGTGGTTTTAGAATTAATTTAAAAACACCGGATTATGCAATTTTCCTTTGTTTCGATGTTTTTAACGATAGTTTTGTTTCATTTCTTTAGCTATTAAACGCATTCCAGGCGTATGCGGTTGTAGAATTAATTTAAAAACACCGGATTACGCAATTTTCCTTTGTTTCCATGTTTTTAACGATAGTCTTGTTTCATTTCTCTAGCTATTAAACGTATTCCAGGCGTATGTGGTTGTACAATTTATTCCAAAACACCTGATTATGCAATTTTTCTTTGTTTCGATGTTTTTAACGATAGTTTTGTTTCATTTGTTTAGCTATTAAACGCATTTCAGGCGTATGTGGTTGTAGAATTTATTTCAGAACACCTGATTGTGCAATTTTCCTTTGTTTCGATGTTTTTAACGATAGTTTTCTCTCATTTCTTTAGCTATTAAACGCATTTCAGGCGTATCTGGTTGTAGAATTTATTTCAGAACACCTGATTGTGCAATTTTCGTTTACTTCGACGTTTGCAGCGATAGTTTTCTTTCATTTGACAAATAAAATAAATTTTAAAACATAATAATTAAATTGTTATATAAAATTATATTAAAATTAAATCAATTTTTGTATTCCTCATGTTTTACGCGGAGCATTTTAAGCTGCTGATCCTCATAAAAATCGTCGTTTCACCCGAAACTACGTTCCACGTCAAGCAGAGAGCATTTTCATACGTTACAGATTTGACTACCTTCTTCGAAATTCCAACGGGACCCCCCTCTAACTTCATTCCGGCGATATAGGAGATCGTGACACGAATTCAAGACCTTGGCCAGACCTTCAAAATCTTGCCCTACATAAACATCGAGCATGAGCCGTTTACGTTCCGTTACAAATGCGGTTACATCGATCGCCGATATCTCGTCCGCCGAGATTTGCCACATTGTCTCTTTCTCTCCTGTCACATCTGTCACGCCAATTACGTCCCGCTTCTGTTACGATGTAACGGGAGAGGCTCCCGTGGCGTTAAGCACGCCGGCGCAGGTCCCGTGGCCGTTAATATCGCCTACTTCTTCTCGAACTACGCCGTATCTCAGCCGTTTTTAGGGCGGCGGATCCCCAACCCCCGCGATCATCCCCCACGGGCGTCTTACGTCTTGGACCTCATTCCCGCCCCCCCCCCCCATCCCCTCAAGGACGGGGGGTGCACGCACAAAAATATCGACGCTGACCTTCGGTTGTCATCCGCAGATCTGACCTCTCGATTACGACTCGACCTACGTCGAGGTAATCTCTGTCTTTCTCTCACTCTCTCTCACTCTCTCTCTCTGTATTTCTCTCTCTCTCTCTCTCTCTCTCTCTCTCCCTCCCTCTCTCTCTCTCTCTCTCTGTCTCTCAGATCTGCGACGCAGTCGATATTATTCGCCCTCGAACGACCACGTTAATTGAGCACTCCAGGAATCCAACTAATTGCCCAAAACTGACTAGGCCCTTCTTTCGCTACGTTCTCGCTTATCAGGACGGACGAGTAGGACTGCGTCTTGAATACAAATATTCTTCGCCCCACTAATTTAGTACAAGAGTAATTGTGAGAAGGTATGGCTCTAGGTAACGAGTATTGGTAAAGGTAAATTATTTTCCCGACCCTATATGTTGTTCTGCGAATTATTATACGTTTCCAACTGAAATGCGCTTTATTGGAAGCAGGTACCTGTGAGTCGAATTATTTCTTTCGCAGAATTTTCTTTTTATTGAAAGGGATGAAGATAATTATTACATTCAAACGATAGATATGAATTATTCTCTTAACTGAACTTTTCATCCGCAAATTTCTTAACCGTACTCCCTCATTTTGCCACCGAATTTTCATTCACAGAATCTTGCTCGCGCTCAATTCGTTTGATCGTGAACGCAGGAACATTTCTTGCTCGGAAAAATTGTTCGATCCACGAATCAGGGTGTCCTTCTCACCGGCGACTCTCGATTCCCCGGCAGAATCCCGCACCCATCGAGTCGGACTCCTTCAGTAAGCCAGAGTCCCACTCGCCTGTCAGTAGTAAAGCTCGACATTGGTCAGACGTCGGCTCACCTTCGATCTCCGCCACCGGCTCACCCCTCGCAAAATTAGCCATCCCTCATCAGCGAGGGCAGCCCTCTCACCCTTTGCCACGCGTCCACCCCCCTCCATCCCCATCTCGAGTCGACACTCAGCAACAGTCAGCAGACACTCTAAACACGCATCCTGCGATCATTCGCTACTGCGGTGCGAAACAATTTCGTTCTCGCCGACATCCGCTTAATTTGCAGCTCGAGTTACAGCCACGGGGGAGGTCGGTGGGGGAGGGTTGCGCACGTGTGGAAATAATCAGGCTCGGAGGGTCGTTAAAGCGAATTCAAGGGTTGTTCGCCGCGCGTGGGAGGGTTGCAGAATCGACGGGCGGTCGGATTTCAGCGGCAGGGGCGGACGGGAGGGGGTGAGCGAGGAGGGATGGGAGTCAGGGTCGCCCTTGAGCGAAGGACCAAAGTTTTCCAGCGTCTGCGGGGAGGATGAAGATATCGTTCGAACAGGCGTATACAGTCGGCGGGGGTGGAGAAAGGGAGCGGTAGGCGGAGAGAGGGGTGACTTCGGGGGGGAGGGGTGGATTTTGTACGAGCGGGCATCATTTTCACTCCTCTCGACGACCTCCAAATTCCCCGAGAGCCCGCACGTGCCCGGACCTCTCTCTCTTCTTCCTTGGACCAAGGACGAGATATTCGCACCCTCCGCCACCCCCCTCCGCCTCCACCCCCTTGAAGCCCTCGCAGGCCCTTGGTAAGGGCTCGCGGCCGCGCGAATTCTCGTGTCGCGCTCGGGACGATCCGTTAATCACGTCGGGGGAGAAGGTCTCTTTATTTTTCGGACTGACGACTCTCGCGCGAGCGTCGGCCGACCGGAGGGTGCTGAAATATGAGCAGGTTGGAAAGTTGATGATGGGAGTAATGAGCGGCTCGTGTCGTGGCTTGGCGGCGGGTAATTGGATTGTTCGTTCGACGCCTTTTTTTCAAGATGTCTCGTTAAGTCGAAAATTCGGAAGGATCGGCTTCCTCGTCGGCTGACTTGATGCGGTAGTCGGAAATGTACAGATTTCTAGATGTGCAGTTATAGGAGAACTATGTAATAAAGGATAGTATTTTGATACTCTTCATAACTTGATTAAGTCGAAAATTTGGAAGGATCGGCTTCCTCGTCAGCTCTCTCGACGTAACGGTATGTACAGTTGTAGACTTACAAGAAAAACTATGTAATAATAGATAGTCTTCAGATACTCTTCATACAGTACCCTTCATAAAGATACTCTTCGTACGGTAACCGTATTAAGACAATGTATGCGTAAAGTGAGCCATCTATCAATATTGATCGATAGATTTCTCGATATGTAATTGCCCTGTGACGCGATAGGACCGTCGGATGTGACAGGCGCTGTCAAGTTAATGCCGCCCGATTAACCCAGTTTTAAATATTGATTCCGGACAGCTAATTCGCGGTGTACAGCCCTGCGACAATACCATTACTTCCAGGGCAGGGGGCCCCGTCGAGTCAATCTAAAATCTCAATATCTTAATTCCCGAGCACACAGAGCCGATTATAGCTCTCGTTCGATCAATATTACAATAGAACTCTCGGTCGCATAATTACATCGCGGCCCTCCATTATTCACTCCATCGGTCACATATCGTTGTCAGGTTTTTTCGAAAATCCGCTATGTTACGATCGTACTCCCGTTGTTGAATCAGCTGCCAGTCGGCACACTCGTAGGCAGCCGTCACGGAATTATAGCTGGCCAAGATAATTTCTCGACTGCCACGGTCGTAAAGTCGCACGTGCACGGAGGGACAGAAAGAGAAAAGGAGGAATAAAGGGAGAGAGAGAGAGAGAAAGAAAGAGAGAGAGAGAGAGAGAGGGTGAGATACAGAGATAAAAAAAGAGAGTGAGAGAGAGTGAGAGAAAGAAAGAGAGAGAGAGAGAGAGAGAGAGAGAGATGTCCAAATTCGTTGAGGAAAAGTGCCATAAGCTTCGGAGTCCGACTTGGCCGTGACACGATGTAGTCTCGCGACTCGTCGCGGGCCCGAGAAACGGAATGAATAGGCACTCCCCGAACGAATTTACTCGTCCTTGGCCTCCGGACCTACTCAGCGCACGTCCGTCCTCCCTCCGGAGAAGAGCAAATACTCGAAACCGCCGCGAAAAACTCCGGGAAAGCGTCGACCTTCGCTCAAGGCCTTCCTACTTCGCCTTCTTCTTTGCCACTCTTCTCTTCTGTCTCTCTCGCACTTCGTCTCTCATCCGTCTCTCCGTCTCTCTCCATCCGTTGCTCGCCTTTCGAGCAACCGCGTCGAAAAACACAATTAGTCTTCTGGTCCAACAACTTCTCAATCCGGCCACCCTCCGATGAGCGTCCGTAATGGAGGGTGCCATTAACTTGCTCTCTAAGCGGACTGAGATAGTCGATAGTGTCTTTTGGGATGCCGAAGATTTTTTTAGAGATTTGTGCGATTAGGTGAACGATTTCGTTTCTTGAACGGGAATTTTGCATGGCACCAGTTTTTTGGGTATGTATTCATTAACAGTCGCGAGAGAGTATTACGACTTAATCTAATTAATTTTAATGCCTCAGTTTATTTCATTTTTAACCAATTAGCTGCCGCGATCCTCATTTGGAGATTTTGGAATTTGTATAATTGTACTATTATACAATCTCTTGTACACATGTATACCTTATCCGGGCAAAAATAACAAAAAAAATGGCAGTTGATGGGTTAATCGTACACTGTTAAAGTAAATGATACATTCGCTTACTTACAACGATTTATTAAATTTTTGATTGCCTCATATATGAAGTACGCTATCTAATTTAAGAAATGCACAATCATTTACTACGCAGCGTCATAGCTCAACCATCGACTTACATACAATTTCATGCAACATTACCTTTCGACACATCGAACAGTGTTACTTTCACTGTACTGGTATCTCTTATCTTCCATTATATCGCTTTACTCCGCCAGCGCACGCCAGCGGTGCCTTATGTGCCTACTTACGATTTGACACGCGGGTAACGTTGCCACACATTCGCGTCCTCGCACACACGCGTCGCGCTATCAAAGGTCAACGATGTCCCGTACCTTCCGAGATTATCAGGAGCGGCGAGATCCGTATCGCCCGCAGCCAGGAACGGACGTTACAATGAATGTCACAACTGTTTTATCCAATTTCCACGGAAATACCTTCGGAGGGTCTCGAGGCAATTTCTGGCCGTCCTGATGGGACCGCCGACGACCGGAGATGCCCGGCAATTTAACGGGGACACGTGGGTCTTTCGGGGAAAAATAAACGAGACGGCGCGGCGTCCCCCGAGAACGGCCGACGCCGCCTACAGCCCCGATAATCCACCGGTTCGATCCGCTAAAAGGGTCCACCTCGCCGAAGGTGGACTTCATTCTTGGGACGTTCGTCGTAGGTTCGAGGTAAGATTTCTCATGTGCGTCCGCCGTATGCGTCTGACGCACTGCTGGTTTGGCGAACGATCCATCTGTTTCACTTTTCCGTAGAAAATTTTGAAAGAATATGTTTGCTATTTTGCTGTTATGTATGACGTAAGGTGCAGTGAGGTAAATCCGTACGCGGGGCAAATCCATACTAGGCTCTTAATTTTGTTTTCGAAGATACGTTGCATCGTACCAACTGTAAAGTAGAAAGCTTCCTTTGGTCAGTACTCGATGGTTTGGATAGTATTCGACGTAGGTGGACGCCATGTATTCTGTGATTCCGCCGTTTAACTCGTTCGACAAAGTTCGTATTACTGATAATAATAATTCCGCATTTGCCCCATAATATAAGGATATAAGATTCAATCATTTTTATACAGGTTGGGCGGTTTTGCCCCACTTCCGCACTGTTCTAGCAGCACTCTTTTTGATTTATTAAGAAAATCATAAGTTTCAGAAGATATTTTTAATCCACATTAATGCAACTTAAAGAATAATCCATGCGCTAAATAAAAACACTAAGATTATTAGGTTTCAGTGGAATAGATAGAAAATACATCAGTTTAAAGTAAACTTTACAATATCTGGCTCGGTTTTACCCCAATCCACCTTAATACAATTGTGTCTAGTAATGTGTGTTATACATAGATACTATAAACAGGTACTTTATTACGCCACTTGTAACACTTTTACAATTACGATTTAACTGTACTTTAATACATGTACTTATCTCAGTGTCTAAGCGCGCCACGCTAAAAATACGATCGCGTCAATCATTTGAATCCCAGTTTAGACGCAGATAGGAAATCACACCTTTACTCATGCGTCTCTACGCTGCAACATTGTCAGAAGGCCAGTCGCACACGTGTTCGGATATCTCGTCGCGGATTGCGTCTATCTTCCTGCCTGCGCGGTCTGTGCAACAATGAATACCTCCCACCTGAGAGTTAATATAGCTGCACTTTATGACGCGGGAGGCTAAAAAATCTGATGGCCACGTGCACTGATTTCTAAGCTGACTCGCCTATCTGGCCGCGTATGTATGCGTTGATTAAGCCTGAGATGCATATGTCGTCGATTGTCCGAGTGTGCGGCTTGACTTTTGTCGAGCACCCACGTTTAAAGCTGTGTGCATTGTCAATTGTGTATCGCGCGCACTTCGATATATTACGGGTGAAAAAGTAAAACGTTAAAGAAATTAATTGCTTATAGATTGAGAATAGAGTACTTCGTTTGAGGATTGTTCGTATTCAATGCGACGTCCGGATACGGTAGAGTACATAGTAGACGTTATTGTTATGTTAGACAGGTAGCAGCTTAGCGTATAATTTATCAATCAAACTAACGTACGTTAGAATGCCGTACGTGTCTGGAAAATGATTTTCAACTGATGATCTTAGAACTGTTGCCTTCAATCCTTTATTCTGATTCTGTGCATTTATGTCACCTTCTTGTTTAGGAATTCATACGTTCCTTCAAAATTGAAACGTGCGTAGTACATCTTTAGAAAATGAGTCTCACTTTCATTAGTACAATTCTTAATTCTAATTGCTAATTCGATCCTCTACATTCCTTACACTTCCAACGGCGTAAAAGAAGGTCCTGAACCGACCTAGCAGTTCAATCCAAATTGAGTCTTCAACCTTATCACAACCCTGAAATTCAACCGCTCTCAAATTCATAACATACATTACTATACAGTACGTTTTCATAATATCGGTCTCACCAAACATACAACTCTCAATTTCAATTTCTAATTCCATCCCTTGCATTTATTCGCAAACCACCGCAAACAAAATACCAAAAACGATCCCCAGCTCAATCCGAATCAACCAAACCTTATCACAACCCTGAAATTCAACCGCTCTCAAGCCCATAACATACATTACTATACAGTACGTTTTCATAATATCGGTCTCACCAAACATATAACTCTCAATTTCAATTTCTAATTCCATCTCTTGCATTTATTCGCAAACGACCGCAAACAAAATACCAAAAACTATTTCCAGCTCAATCCGAATCAACCAAACCTTATCACAACCCTGAAATTCAACCGCTCTCAAGCCCATAACATACATTACTATACAGTACGTTTTCATAATATCGGTCTCACCAAACATATAACTCTCAATTTCAATTTCTAATTCCATCCCTTGCATTTATTCGCAAACCACCGCAAACAAAATACCAAAAACGATTCCCAGCTCAATCCGAATCAACCAAACCTTATCACAACCCTGAAATTCAACCGCTATCAAGCCCATAACATACATTACTATACAGTACGTTTTGATAAAATCGGTCTCACCAAACATACAACTTTCAATTTCAATTTCTAATTCCATCTCTTGCATTCATTCCCAACCGACCGCATACAAGAACACCTCAAACGACCTTCAGTCCAATCCGAATCAACGAAACCTTATCACAACCCTGAAATTCAACCGCTCTCAATCCGGCCATATTCAAGCGAGCGCCTCGCAATTCGACCGTTCTTCCCAGACTCCGGGGCGAAAATTCCTGGAGCTCGGCGTGACAAAGGGACACCGCCCGGGAACAATCGGCCCGACAACGGACACCGTCCTCAGGTCGGCCATTACGCCGAGCGAAGAGTTCGCTCGCGGTGTCGATCGCGCGATAAGAATAGCGCCCATTGTCTCGTCCCGTCCGTGGACTTGACACCGGCCGTCTACGTGCGAGCCTATCTCACACATCGTTCGCATTCCGCGCTTCGAACGGCCTCCCGCTCCGACTGACGCACACACTTTTTCCTTCCCGCCGCCATCGGCCACGTGCGCGCGCGCGCGCACTCCTCCGCGCCGGCAGGCTTCCCACTGGCATATTTGGCTTTGCATCGAATCACGGTACGATGCGATTGAGACGCGTGTCACT
Organism: Anoplius nigerrimus; assembly: GCA_914767735.1. Lineage (NCBI taxonomy): Eukaryota > Metazoa > Arthropoda > Insecta > Hymenoptera > Pompilidae > Anoplius > Anoplius nigerrimus. The sequence goes on from OU612086.1 coordinate 3,607,000, forward strand.
TGAGACCGTGCTGTGAGAGACTTTCCCTCTTATAACACGGATGTGAAGTCGACTCTTGCGAGACGGTGCAGCTGCTTGCTACTTTCGGGCTGAGAAATGCATGTGACAATCGTATCATTTATGATTAATGTAATGTAAACTTTTAATTTATGTGATATTTAATTTTTTTCTTTTAAATAAAAACTCGATATTGCATCATACATATGGACCGTTCATTTTGAAAGTGGTGTAAGTTAAAAGTTTACACTATAATAATCATAAATTATATATCTCATTTCTTTTTAAATATGGAACTGTACATGATTTATAGTTATGTTCTTGTCAAACTTACTGGGATGGTAGACTTGAATTTACGAAACGCAAAATATGAATGCCAGAGGGTACTGTGGCAAATGAAATATTTCGTTTTCAGTAGTTTTAGTGTTTCGAGCTAACTGTCGCATTTAGAAGAAGGAAACGAACAGTAATCGTTTCTAACGGATTGCTCGTTGTTGTTCGGTTTGTACGTCAGACTGCTGTATTTCAAATGATTTAGGTTTGGCGAACGTTCGTGTGTTTAGGAACGTTCGTGTGAATGGTATATACCGATGTAGGCGTCCCATATTCCGCTTTTTTTCTATACTTGTTTATCGGAATGGCGCACGTGCGCGGTGGCTTATTATTATTCCACGCGTAGTGTTCTGCATTGCTCTTATTTTATTTCCCTTCTGTTTGGCGCGCACTGCTATGATTTGCAAATGTTCGCACAGGTGCCTCGTGCTGCGCTTTTTTAATTTTCCACCTTTGCCTCATCCACGCTCACACGATCACGTTTCATTCACTCAATGTTCCATGCTTCACAACACGTACAATTGCTTCGAGTTATTCTAATTTTTGCAATCCGCACTATAACCGCTAAATGTTTACAAAGGTACCTCCTTTCATTCATTTTCGAAATCGATCTCCACGCATCATTTTTTGTTTCCTTAATCAGCATTCTGATTGAAACCAGTTTCCAAAAGCATCAATAAACGTTTCATACAGTCGAACAGTAACAATAACATCCTTTCATCCGCTTTATCTCAATGACATACATCAACTCATATAAACATATCATACAAGCAATAATTAATCGTTTACTCTACTACACAACAAATTGAAATCGTAAAAATAACAAAAAAAAATAAATAAAATTAATCATTTAAATTATTCCAACCAATGTCTGTTCTGTCAAACATAGTCTGCCCAAAGTCTAGGAATGAAAACACTCCCGAAGACCGTGGACTGGTTCTCGTTTTAGGCGAAAGAGCATAACAGGCCTCGCTCCCGCCGTCGATGGGGACCCTCCTTCGATTTTCAAACTGACGAGCTTGGTAAGTAGGTCGTGACGGAACAGTGAGCAGTAACTTGGGCGCAGCCCGTGAGAATGCGAGCGTTGCGGGGCGAGGATAGGGTCGCAATTAAGGGGGGAATTAAGCTGGCCGACGATTATCGGCAACGGACGGCAGCGGACGACAGCAAACGGCAGCGAACGGCAGCCTTGACGGAAACAGGACCGGACATTAGATTCGAAATGGTCGAAAAGTCCGCCAGCGGGCGGGAGAGTTCGAATTTTTATGCGCAGGCGTGGGCCTGCACGGACAGATGCACATGCGTGGATGTTTTGTTATGGGTTCTATTGAATTTTACAGAATTTTTCTTTCCATCTTTATTCTTCAGTTTATTTACTACGAAATTAATAGCAAATAATTATTTACATATATATCTACTACAATTAAAGTTATTAATTAAACATAATTTAATTTAATTTACTAGTTATTTATTTTTATTATTATTTATTTATTTATTACATTAAAATTTCAAAGAATAAGAAAAAAATTTTATAAAAAGGTTACAAAAAAGAAAATTAATGCTTATAAGTCTGACTCGCCTAGTCAGCAATCTCTCTATTGAGACTGAAATGAATTGCGTTAAATCAGTTGCGAGCAGAATTCGCCGAATAGTCTATTTAGGATTGATATTCATATGTACTGTAAAATGAACAAAATGATAAAACCATATCGACCGTTGATTTTGAAAGCGGCGTAATTTAAAAAACAGAACTAAATATCACATAAATAAATCCTTTACACCACTTTCAAAATAGACGGTCCATATTATATCAACGTCTACACATTCGCATTTTCAAGAAATGTAACATACCTTTCAGTTGCACGAGAAATCCGAAATCCTACCAAAAATACGCCCAAAGTCGAAGCAGACGAAGGTCCCGACACCCAACCCGGCGGAAATGTGCAACCCAATGCCAACACCTTGTCCGCATACGCGACTCTTCCGCAAAGGCGGGCTCCGATCGCGTGACCGTACCTGAAATGTGCAATCTCGGTCACGTGTCGATCGTCAGCCTGAAATCCTCCGCACACATTCAGTCGAAGGAGTCCCGACCGCGAAGGACACCCCGTCGTTCCGAACGACTATTTTCGCGCGATCGACTCGGCCAGCGAAGGTCAGAACCTTCGCGCTTCTTCCTCCCCCCTTCCACCGTACCTCTCATCCTCGTCCCTTCTCGTTCCCATTCCCATTCCCATTCTCATTCTCATTCTCGTTCTCGATCTCATTCGCCGCCGACGCCCAACGATCCTTGATCCTCGCGAACAGTCCTTTCGCTCGGTTCGCCGAAAGCAACTGGCGGCGGACGTCGAGGCAATAACAGGAAATTGGAACGATTACCGGCCCCGACTTCGGCGGCTGTTACACTTGTTTTGCAAAAGCGCCCACGCGAGCCCCACTGTTTCTAAATACGCGCCGCGCGGATCGACGCGATATCGCACGTATTTGGGTCAAGCGCTCGGCAGCTAGCGATCTTTAATCGCTCGCAACGAGGCGGACCTTGAAAAATTGTACCGGCCCACGCCGGGGATCAAAGCACTTTCGACGGCCGGACTTCGGTTTCTTTATGCGGTCGGCGGAGATGAAGGGGGGGTTAAGGGTCTTGGCCTTCTTAGGAGGATGTCGATTGTAAGTCGCAAGAGTAGGAAATTTTTGTAATATTTAAATCTATTGAACTGACATACAGTTTAGGTATACTTTACTTTCTTCATTGTGCATCATTAGGGAATTGTAGTGTTCCAATTTAGAAATGTAAATTTTGCAATGTTTGGAGCAGTACATCCATTTTTGAAAAATTGTACCGGCCCACGCCGGGGATCAAAGCACTTTCGACGGCCGGACTTCGGTTTCTTTATGCGGTCGGCGGAGATGAAGGGGGGGTTAAGGGTCTTGGCCTTCTTAGGAGGATGTCGATTGTAAGTCGCAAAGGTAGGAAATTTTTGTAATATTTAAATCTATTGAACTGACATACAGTTTAGGTATACTTTACTTTCTTCATTGTGCATCATTAGGGAATTGTAGTGTTCCAATTTAGAAATGTAAATTTTGCAATGTTTGGAGCAGTACATCCATTTTTGAAAAATTGTACCGGCCCACGCCGGGGATCAAGGCACTTTCGACGGCCGGACTTCGGTTTCTTTATGCGGTCGGGATAGGCAAAGAGGAGCTAAGAATCTTGACCTTGATAATAGGATGTTAATTAACCCCTTAACGTACAGTTTCTTTGAAATAAACCGGCCAAAAAGAAATCAATTTTTTTTATGTAAAACACACTTTAGAACATTGTCTTGGCAAAAAAATAAAAAATACAAAACTAATCAAAATTTTTATATTAATTTTAGCAGCATCAAATACAACGCCGCTCGATTATACTCGAGCGTGCACCTTAAAGGGTTAAAGGTAAGAATATTAGGAAATATAGAAAATTTTATAAATGTGCCGTTTTGGCAAAAATTGTGTGTGTAAACGTTATTAATCGTTGTCACATTGAAGAATTGTAATGTTCGAATTTATAAATGTAAATTTTGCAATGTTTCGAGCAGAAATGTAATTTTTTTTCAATTCTTCCGGCCCCCGCCGATTGAACAAGAGCGGAGGAAGAATGAGTTAGATCCTGACCTTGCTTAGGAATGCTGACAATAGTAAAAGGCAAATCACAGTTTGCACAACTATTATTACAATCAACATTATTTTTACCGACGCATACGTCCGCAAATTGTTTGTATCGATCTTCGCTATTTAACTGCTTTTACTTAACTTCGCAATTAACTGCCAAAAGTTACTGTATCACACCCACACTTATACATCACCTACAACGAAACAATTTCCAACAATTCTCCTAATTTTCGCAAAACTCCAACCTACCCGATTATAATCCCACGAACGTGCAAACCTTGTTAGTCACAAAAGATTCATGCCTTCGAACTAAAGGCCGACCACAACCTGCTCCCAGCACCTCCGACTCGTCTCGTTTTGAGGAAACCGCATTCACGGCCCGTTCCGGCCTCACATACGACCTTTTTTCACCTTTGAGCCGAGTATCGTCCTTTGAACGGCCACGAATCCTTTCCTTTGTGCTCGAGCGTGCTCGATCCGTGGCAGGGAGTAGGCGGCGGAGGGGAAGGAGGCGCAGGAGGTTGACGAGGTGGAGGAGGAGGTGGAGGAGGTCAGAGAAAGAATAAAAGTGGACTCCGTGCCTGACCTTCCCCAGGAACGTTCGCGGAGGCAGAGAAGGACGGCGACGGTAGCCTATCTGGCTTCCTCCTCTCATTTTCGGGCCATCATCCTTGCCGAACGAAGACGGAGAGTCCGCCATATCCGGAATGCTGCCGTTCCGCGAGCCTTACGCGAACGGTTATCAATTTCGCTCGGCGGCGCGCGATGAGCAGTCAAGGACGTGGACCTCGTTTGAATATGAATTGCGCCAATTAGGCTCACCTTTATTCCCGGCGCGTCTGTTTGTTCGCTGATTGGCCAGGATTACAGCGCTTTAAGTCCCCCGTTGAAGTTCGGCCCGCTCGAGGTCAGGGAAGATTCCTCCCGGGGATCTCGGAGGGCGGGGGCGGGGGCGGGCACGGTGAGTGACAGAAATTTTGGGGTTGGGATGTCGTTCGGGGACCGTCGGTGTGACGAAATGTTTGAGAGTGTGAGAACGAGGAGGCTTCGGCGAAATCTTAGGAGTGGGAGGTTCATTGTCAATTGTTGGGAGTAAGGGGATGTCGAACAGGTTTATAGGATTGTTCTCGTTTTATTCGGGGCAGGTTTCCTCGCGAACTGTTGACAGAAGTATTGCGAGTCTGAACGTCTTTAAGTGTGCCGCGGATTTCGACGCGGGAAATGTTGGGTTGGCAAGAAAGTGATTTCGGTACTCTAATGTGAAATAAAACTCATATTTTTGTATGAACTTTAATAAATTACGAATCTTATATTTGCTGAAAGCTGAATATTTTAACACTGACGGTAGCTGTTACAAATAATTACGTCGCTATCCATGTTCGAGAACCGAAATCAATTTCTCGCCAATTTAATAGGTACATTGAAATCCAAAGTCTCACACCACGAATCATCTCACTGAAAAACCCAAGTGTGCCATTCATTTCCGTGCTCAAAATCACGAAATCTGCCTAAACGTTACAAAACCTTACCGTATGTTCTCTCAAACACAAGACCCCTCAACTCTTCATAAACAAATCCGTACCACCTATTCAGAAATAAATCCCTAACACCAAGCATTCACCACTTCGATTCATTAAAAATGTTTAAAATCGACATGCTTCGTTCTCGTCCGTAACCTAATACCGACCTCGTCCTCCATCTACCTTCCCCCACCCTCCTCCTCTCGACCAACCGTAGGAAAGTACCACCACAACCATTCAGAAACAAATGTCGAAGACCAAGCATTCAGCTCCTCGATTCCTTAAAAATTTTCAAAATCGACGTCCTTCGTCCTCGTCCGTAACGTAATATCGACCTCGTCCTCCATCCAACCCCCCCCCCCCCCTCCTTCCCTTCCTCCTCTCGACCAACCGTAGGAAAGTATCACATCCTCGGCAAGCTCTGAAACGGTCGCGGAAGCTGCGGTCTCCACTCCTGATTGTCGGCTCCCACCGGGCATCATCGGACTCCCGGGTCATCGCCGACTCATGAAATGCGACACAGGACGTTGCGGCCGCGGGCCGCTATCTCTCCACCAGGATTTCCGCCCCGTGCCCTGTACTCCCCGGCGAGCGGCGATGTCCTTATCGAACGGCACCGTAAACGCATCGAGGACAGTGTTCGCGGCCAGAAACGGTTCAACTTTCTCGCTGGCGGGAAAATGTGGGAAAAACTGGGCGCGACAAAGGTCGCCCTGACAGCGTCCGCTTTGCATAAGTCCATTGTCGCACTAATTCCAGGACGAGTCCTTGAACGGTATTGGCGATCGTATCGCGTACGTTTTGTTACGGCGTCAGGTTCGAATGAGACGCCTTTTATCGATGAGATTTATAGCGTTCGCGAAGAAGGAAGGCGGCCGGAGGACTTTTGCGCAGGCCAAACATCCGCCTGAGTGACGTCACGTTCGAACGGCTACAAATAACCCGTTCCATGGTCCTCCTTCCGATCCTAAACGATCCGAGCAACACCTGACGTCACCTTCAACCTGTCGAGGCCTCTTGACCACAATCTTCGCAGCTTGTCGCGTTTAATCACTCCGGCCGCGGACAAAGGAACGCTGTCACTCCGCGTGCGCCCTTAGTTCCTTTGTTACGGATTTGCGGACGAGTGTGTGAGAGGTCGCTCGGAAATTCTCTGATCGGTGTGCGCTGCTTTTTCTCGAAGGACTTTACGTAAATTGACGGAAATTCTGGCGTACTGTCTAACGTTGACTTCCGGTCGTAAGTCAACGGGCACTTAGTAAAATTCGGGCAATTTCTTATTGCTCAGGCAGTTACTTTATGAAATAGCACTTGCTAACGGTTCACAATGTTTTGAGTATGTATATTTCGGTTTTTAACAAAAATGTTACGTAAATATTATAGTTTCTGTTCATCGAAACGTGAAAGACATTTTTTCACGAGTGATCAGCGACTTGTGGATGGGGGTGTAGGTAGACAGAGAGCAGTTCCAGGAAGAATTTGAATTCATACGCAGCTCTCAATTGTGCAGTTATTATATTATACATGGACAGATATAGGTATAGGATATGAAATGCGCAAAAACTTGAAACAAGGATAAGAGTATATGTATTGTGTTGTTTTATTTTCTGATCCTCTTACGGATTTCCAATATTTTCAAATATATATATACATCTTACCTTATCTCAGCCTAGTTTTAACCTAGAGCATGATATGCGTTGAACTGTATAAATACTGATGTAAATACAGAAAACTGTTAGTAAGTTGATGCGTCGTTCCACCCGAAGCATGTTCTACTCCATGTCAATATTTTGCAAGAGTAACTTTTGAAACAGAAAAGCATCTAAATAGTCATTTTCATTTCAATGCAAACTTTCTCCCATATTTGCATTCGCACTTCTCTTTAACCCAGACCAGCTTTCGTCTCCTTAAGAATACATATTCCCATCCCTTCCAAACGATCCAACAATACAGTCGACAATATAATTTCGTAAAATCGACTCGCGATGATCTGAACTTGCAAAGGAATCATCATTCACAGATAAATGCTTCTCAAGAAATATACAATATAAATATATGAACCGCTTAGTTTGAAACTCATGTAGGTCCATATTTAAAGGAAAATTAGGTATCATATAATTTATAATTAACACGGTGTAAACGGTTTATTTATGCGATATTTAATTTTCTTCTTTTAAATAAACGGTCCATATATCCAACTACAGAGTTTAATCTACCAATCGATGAAACCATACTGCACGGAGTATACCTATACATCTCTCTTAAGATCGAACTGACTTCGCGCGGGAACTCGAAGCAGTTTCGCGCGCTCTTTCGAAATGGTCGAACGGTACGGTCGGAGATGAGAATGGCGGGAAAAAGAGAATAACACGTTCTATCGGAAGAGCGAGGAGGTCGTTTGGCGTGACGTATCCCGTGTACCGCTATCCTCTCACCTGTGCGAGAGAGGTGTCCTTCGCCGGCCTTGTATTCCTGCTTTTGCCTCACGTCAAGGATAACTCCGGTTAATCGTTCCGCCGTCAAGAGTTGCCCGACATCTCGCGAGACCGTTTCCTCTTCCTCCCGTGCGCTTTTTAGACGTGATTCAACCGACACTTTCCGATCCTCGACGCACGCGTGTCTGTAACGCGGACTCTCGCATTACGCGCGATCTAATTACGATCTAATTACGATCGAATTACAGCTTGCACCTTATGGGCGTTAGGATGCTCTTTCGAATGGTTGTTCCATTTTTGTTAGAAGCATGATTAGTGAGAAAGAGAGTGAGGTTAGGTTGTGAAATTGAGAAATTGTGTACTTGTATCTTTTTTGGAAATTGTTAAAATAGATTCGTTATTGTTATAGTTTCTTGTGAGGATTTTTGTACGGGATGAAACGAGGAATAAGATTTCTGTTGGGGATTAACGACGTCTGGGTTGGCAAAGGTTAGGATCGATGTCGTACATTCATCATGTCAACTTTCCAATTCTTAATACGTGTAACTGTACGCGGAATTGCATGGCTTTGTTAGGTTTAATCTAGGAAGGCTTGTGGACTAGCGGCAAATGTCAGGATTACTTAATATCGAACATCGGGTCATCCCGTCGAACCTCAATCCTTGAATTGCCACAAGAATTCATCTGAGCCATCCGCAATTATCTTCATCCAGCTACTACTACCAGAGATTCAAATTATTCGCTATTCACAGTCATATATTCTTTCAGGATCTATCGGCTGTCTGATAATTGAACCTTATCAATTAGTTGTCACGTTCATCTTGTCGCCCAAAATTGTTTAATTTTGAATGATTTTATACTTACAATGAGTCAGGTGCTTCCAGTCAATGTAAAATTGAGATTGATCCATTAGAATCGTATTTATTAATCGCCACATTCACTACGAACTTTCAGAATATGAAAAAAACAGATGATTTCATACAACATTAAATCCCATACTTTCAGCTGGTGTAAGATTGAAAATTATTCGTCATGCATCAGGCAGTTTCAAAATTCACCTCTTAAAACGCACCAGAGCGCAACTACTCAAAGAATTAATTGTCGCATTCATCTCTTCGCTCCGAAACTGTCCTTACGTTCAGTTCTAAGACAGCGTATAAATAAAATATCAAATCATTTTAATTAATATTACATCTCATGCTTCCACCTGATGTAAAATTAAAATTGAACCGTCACCCGTCTACCAGTTTCAAAATCCGCCAGAATCCAACTACCCAAACAATTAATTGTCGCATTCATTTCTTCGCTCCGAAACTGTTCCTACGCTCGCTTCGATCGCGTCGCGTGTCCAACAAAGCGGATGCACACCTTATTTACGGCGATGCCCGTTGCGCAACATCTCGCAGAACTGGAATAGCGGGTACTGGTCCGGTCGGGCGATAATTGACGCGATCGATCGGATCGATCGCGGGCAAAAGTGACGCTCGCAGAAGGTGAAATCCTGCTCGCCGATAAATTCAGCCGACTCTCGGAGCCGTCCGGGAGTCCGTGCCGGCTTTCGCCGCGGATGATCGAACGTGGAAAAGGTCAGTAGCGGGGCGAAAAGAACGACCTCGGGCTCGTGACTTCGATTAGCGAAGGAACGATTCCGGACCCGGCCGATAATTAAATGAGCACCGCCGATCGCCAAGTGAAATCCGATCCTGCCGCAGGCCAAGTTGCATTGCGGTGCAACGACCTGCCACGGAGGAGCACTTTCTTCGATCGAGTTATTTCGTTATTTATTGCCGTCGGCCTGTTTATCACCGCGAAATTGAATCTACAGGGTGTTGACGAAGTAAGCGGCCCGCAGCTGCTGTCTTCCGGATACCGAACATGTTCGGCGGATGGAGGGTAATTGCATAATGGAATGGTGTGGCATAAATTGTTAGATGTAAGACTGTATTTGCGTGTGTGTTACCAAGTGGGTACTGTTGAAGAGGGAAATTGATTTTAGTATTCCTTGAATTTGAACAGATATTTTGTGGAAAATAAGATACATGCTTGGTATGTATATGAAATGTCTTTCAGGAGTTTTGTTAGGTTTTAATATTTGTTCATTGTTCAGCATATGCTAAATTGTTTTATATCTGAAAAATAATTTATGTAGCTGTTTCTGTATGATAGTTTTATGCATTTACAAACATATCAGATTTAGATCACCGTGTATAGCTACATCGTGCTACTCATCAAGCATCTTCTGTAGCTCGTGCCTGAGACTAATCCTTTTCTCAAATATCAAACCTTACAAAACTCTATATCTTCACTTCTATATAACCTTTCATACTCCGCAAACTAGAACCCAGACTACTGTCATGCCATAAACCCAAACCTTCTCGTCGAACACCTTCTCCAACTCGGATTTAAGAAAGACCATTCCTAAACACCAACCGTCATACAACTTTTGAGCCCCCTCTACATCACAACCACTTCACTCAAACTCTCGAAATAGTAACCATAATTCAGTTGATCAACCTACTCCTAATCCACCCCCATAACAACAATTATCACCCCATAAATTCACATCTAAACACTAATCCAGAATCCATCACACTTTAAAGAACCTTCGACCTTTGCCATCACAACCACCTCACCCAAACTCTCAAAACAGTGACCAAAATTCATCTGATCAACCCACTCATGATCCACCTCCATGCCACCAACTATCACCGCATAAATTCACGTCCGAACACTAATCCAACCAAGACACCGACCAAAGCTAGGCTTACCGAATTAACCCAAAGCATTTCGGCCTGTACTAGAATTTACGTTACAACAAAATTGAGGTGCCGCGCAACCTTCGGCCCTCCCCACAGTCACCGACCTAGAAATCCCACCCTAGACGTCTCCAGCAGCAACTTGCTCGCGGAGCACCTTCGGGCCGGCCGCGTTTTAAGGAAATCATTTGTCTCGTGGATCCTTACGAAACGGTTTTGTATCGCCGAAGGTCCTCGGCTCCCATTGTCCGCCGGGCAATAATGGCCGTCACGGAGCCTGGGTCCGTGTTACACAAGGGGGATGCGTGATATTTGCCCGTGAGCCTTTACGCACAATGATCGACCTCGGATCGTCCGATGAGAGCGGATCGGGCAGCGAGACGAGCCAGACTCCGAAACGAGGTCGACACAGTTCAATTCCCATTGTCGCGCGGATTTTCGGCCCCACCCCCCCTGCCCCCCTGCCCCCCTGCCCGCCTGCCCGCCTGCCCTCATTGTTTACTTCTTAAGCGCGGGGACCGTCGAATCGCTTCCTTTATTGCTGATTTATGCAGCGCGCTGGGCACTCCGTAGGTGTTCGTGTCTGTGGGACAATGCTTTCTATATATACTGACAATGTGGCAGTCATTACGAAACAGGCCTGACATAACGAGAAATTCGTTTAGAATACAGGTGGTCTTTTTTGTTTTAACGTCAAGGAAATCTTCGGAAGACTTCTGGCCTCCCTCGGGAGAGGCCAGCGTATGTCAGATTAATACAGGTAGCCCTCTCCTATAACACGGTTTCGCTATAGCACGATTCATAAATTGTGGAAAGACTCCTACACACGGCATCCTATAACACGGTTTTTGTCTAATACGATAAGAAAATTACAAAAAACCTTAGTACGACATTGTACTTCAAGAGTCTGCGTCGAGTCGCGATATGTTTAAGGCTTAATTTCGTCTTTAAGACTCGTTTTTGGAAAGTCAAGTTTCTGTCCCAAGCTACGTTTGCTTAAAGATAAGAAAGCAACGTTTAAGTAGATATTTATTTCTTTAGCAGTAAAGATATGTCTTGGATCGTCTTTTAAAAAGAGAAAAAGTATCTCATGTTGAAGAAAGTCTTAATTCAAATAAAGCAACAGTCAGGGTTAATATTTTCTTCTTTTCTTCGTTTTGTGTTATACATACATTTATATTTTTATTAAAAGTTAAGTTACTTATATGGAAACGCGAGAAAAAGTCTGTTTTTTTATAAGATTTCGGAACGTAACCCCCCCCCCCTTTTTTGCCGTGTTATAGGAGGGTTACCTATATCACGAATTTTAATCGAATACCGTTCAATTGCAACGGTAAATCAGGTATCGTTTCATGCTTTCAAAATATTTCGCTTTTTATTTTTTGTACATGTATCTGCTACCTGAGTCACGTTTCCGAAGTGTTGATTGGCCTGGAATTTGTTTGCGAAGATTTATGGTCGCTGCAATTGCGGGCGCTGTAAGGTCCTGACATTCATAAAAAGAGGTAATCGTAATGGCCGCGTTTATCGGCAGTTACTCCTCGCCTTAACACCTGACTTTATAGGTAATAAATGTTCATTGTCGCATCCTTCCTCGTAATACGATCGAGTTAAGACCCGCGTCCGAGCATGCGCCGGACTACTTTCACGCAATTCCGTTGACTTTCCCGCACGTAAGAGTCAGCAAGAACCGGACCTCTTAACTATTCTTTGCTCCTTTTCCTCCCTATGAAGATCCCTTCAATTTTAACATCGTCAATCACCTGAAATCCCTCTCTCGTTCCACACTATCCAATTTTGCAAAAAACCACTTTCACCCTCAATAAAATACTTTCCAACGGAACCATAAAATACGCTAACTTCATTACTTCCCAAATCGGAGACTGAACTTTTCACACTTTTATTTTCCTAAAAAAAAGCCTTAATCCTGACATGTTCAACTTTCACGCTCCTTCGAAAGAAGGTCGCGTGAATTGATCAGGCACAGTCCGCCGGAAGGGTTGACTCGCACAGAATTGAACCGTTCCAAATCGGTCTCCCTTCGTTCGGGTCCCGTGCGTTTCAAATATTTAGCGAACAGGATGGGCTTACGCCATGAAGGAGCGGTGACGCGGTCAGTCGACCCTGACTTTATTTATGTTTCCCCATAGCGCTAAAGGCAGTTACACACGTGCTACGAAGGTCTCCCGTCTCTTTTGTCCGGCTCGCTCGTCAACGTTCGGCCATCAACGGCCGAGGCGTACGTCGTTCAGCATTTGTTTTGCGCGGCATAAATTAGCCGAGCGGTCTATTGTTTCGAGCACGCGGCCAGCGATAATCGAACCCGGCGCTCGTCGATCACGTACGCGGATTAAGTCAACGCGCCGCAGATCTCGGGCTTGACCTTGACGCCGAACCAGTCCGTGAGAACTCGGATGGATACGCTCGGATCGGTTCGGCGATGCTTAGATGTTATACATTGGGATCGGTTTGAAATTCGTGAGAATTTTGACTCCGACATGGTAGGATTGGGTTGGAAGATTGTGTACAGTGATAAGGATGGTAAGGATTCAAAAGCTTGATATCTTGAGATAGCTGAAGAAAATTGTATATTATAATATTGAAATATTTTATAATGCTATAATAATTTAGGCATGTGCGAATAACTTGTATAAGTTTTCAATTATACAAGTTTTAAGTACCAAGTATTAATAAGAAAATTTTTCAGTTTCGTAGTCTACTAGTCAGTGGGGATTGTAATTGAAATATAGTTGGAGAATTATTTTTCGTGAATTTTCGTTTCTATTCATATTTTAGTTGGAACATGGATTAAAATCTGAATAACAACGTGCTTCCATAGGTAGCACACGTAACCATAAATATAATCCGACAACTTACAAATTAAACCAATGTTCGATCGATCATATATCAAACACATTAGCACCAGAACACACTCATTAAATTCAAGGTACCAAGAAAGGTCAGTTAGGAGTCTACACAGGAATCTATCAAACTCGAAATTTCCACAGGTATCCCAGCCAGTTACGAGCCTAATCCCGAGATGAGCCTAGGTACCTTCGGGATTACATAACCAGAATTTTAACGAGCCACATACAGCCACAGACTCAAGTCCATGAACACATCCTTTACCTCCGCATTCGTACGCTCCGCACACAGTCTCCAATCACAGAAAGGTTAACGAAGGTCTCTCAATCACGAGCCTCTCATCCAGCAACAAAACTGTCTCCATTTTTCCACCTTTACAGCATCCAACCTCATCCTAATCCGATAGCTGCTTACAAAACATTTGCAGTTTGAACCCTTTCACGTTGAAGTGGATACATGTACAAAATTAGCAGACTAATCTTTTTTATAGACTTAACTATACTTTTACAACGCTTACAGATTCAATCCTTGCATATTGATTCTAATATTATATTATGATAATAATTACCATTTTTTCGGTAGATAACGCGCACCTATTGTATTATTATTGAATTTGACTTCCTTCACGTCGCTTTCTAATCTAGAACGCGCAAGTTCTTATATTATAAAATTTTAACACGCGTTATCTACCGACAAATACGGTAATCTATTATTGCATTAATATGAATTGTCCCGTACATATATAACTCAACAAATTAAGCTTTCCTTCTACTTTTGCATTATAACCTAGTAATTTTCGAAACCCCCGATCTCTCTTAAAACATTCACAAACTCAACACAACCTCGTCGACTGCAATTAACAGTTTGATCCATAAATAATTCGACAAATATATTTTCCGCCATCATAACCTAACCGCAATCGGCATTAAAACATTCCCAATGCCAGCCCTGACACGTTGACTCCGACGAACAGTATCGATCGCATCGATCGCGCTCGAAATTCAAACGCGCGGCGGAACAATCGCGCGTCGAAGGCAATAAAAGTCGTGCGTCTCATCTACCGTCCGACCTTTTTTTTTTCATCCAACCCGCGGACTCCAAAGTGCAAGGCTCGCGTCGTCTCGCGGTCGAACAATAAGGTCGTTCGCGGCAAATTTTGCGGCCGCTTTCAGCCCGAGCCCTCGCTCTCGCCTTCGTCGCAGTTTTGAAGAGACGATATTTTCAGCGAGATGACAAATGCGCTCGGCGACGAGCTGACGTCAGAGATCAGAGGAGCCGAGGCTCCGTTCCTCGTTCGGCTTTTTCGATCGTTCGCGGGAAATAATAAAGGGAGCGGCCTCCCAACCGGATATCCCATCGGATCGCCGCTACGCGCCGGCCTTTTGATGATGCCTCGTTGACGTGGGTTCGATGACAGCTAAGGTGGGACGTTTCGGATGGTTTTAGATTATGCTTTGATACGGCTGTGGATGTTTTAGACGTCTTCTTTACGATGCGGCTGTATTTAGAATGCAATCGAAATATGGGAATATTTTCTGGATCGTAGGAATGAAGAGCTGAATAATAATATCCTTCGTATTTTTGCTTTTATTTCTTAGCGATCGATATAGGAATATTGTAGTATGGTACGTGCTTATAACATTTTAGTATCTATCTTTCTTATCCTCTAATAGTAATAATAGAACGATAGTAATTGAAATATGGGAATATTCTCTGGATTATAGGAATGAAGTGCTGAATAGTACTGTTCTTCATCATTTTGCTTTTATTTCTTGGCGTTCGATATAGGAAAATTGTAGTAACAATGGTACGCCTTATAACATTTTAGCGTCTAACTCTCTTATTCTTTAATAGCAATATCGTAATGTTCCCTTGGAAACACGTGGACACCTTATCAAATGAAGAGCTGACTTTCCAACACTAACAGGACAGCAATCGAAATATGGAAATGTTTTCAAGAATTAAATAATTAACTGCTGAATATAATGTAACCTACGTATTTTTGCTCTTATTTCTTAGCGCTCCAGATATGAAAATTCTAGTAATAACGTTCGGTACGATCTTACAATGTTATAGTATCTAACTCTGTTATCTGCTAATACCAATATCGTGTTGCTTCCTTGAAAAGTCATATACACCTCACCCAATGAACAACTGTCTTCCCAACACTAAAACGACTCGAACGCACCCCACCACCCTTCCAAATTCCTCCCCAACCCATTCACCGGCAACCCTCCCTAAAGCAGATGTCGATACATTCCCACGGATTCCCACGCCCGACAGACTTACGCCGTCCACCCACATGCAAAAACAATAGAAGCCCCTCCGCCACCCATACCGACTCACAACCGACACCAGAAGCATTCGGCACTTGGCCTAGCCGAAGCCGTTACGAATCGATCCGCGAAATCTATTTCTGATTTGTTTTCAGCGCGGCCTCCGCTTCTCCGACAAGTCGGATAATGCGAATCGTGACGTGCACAAAAAGCACCGTGCGTTCCTCCTCCACCCTCCCACCCCCTCTTCCCTCTCTCTCTCTCTCTCTCTCTCTCTCTCTCTCTCAGTCACGAGCCATCCCACCAATGCACTCCACGCGAACTCTCATTGTGTGCGTGCAAATTGCGACGGCGGCTCACGTTAAGAATCGTTCCTGGCGCGAGTCAAGGTCACCGTCCAAGGTTTACCCGAGCGTTTCCTAGTTGATTACGTCCAATGGAACGTATTATGTATGTGCGTTCGACTGGATGTCAACCGATAGCCGCCGTCCTCGCGCAATTGGCTCCTCCTCGCATTATCGCGCGCGTGTGGACACTCGCATGCGTTCCGCCAATGAGCGACACACACACGCACGCGCACACATGGACACGCACGTGAGCACACATCTGCCGTGCGCGAGCCTCTACGCGCCTCGTTACGTACACCTCTAATGCAGCGATATTGACGCTTCCACGGCCGCCGATTCGCGTGTCCGGAAAAAAGCGAGCGCTGAAAGCGAGAGTTTCATTGAGATTCCGCGGAGGATTTTCCTGTCTTTCGCGGGAAGGATCATGGCTTCTCGCATTTTGTTCTGCGGACGATACGCTTTGTCGCTCGGTTATTTTCGGACGTTTGAAGGAACGTTGGTTAGCTGAGGGGTTTCGGTTGTGTTTCGTTAGGTGTTGCGGGCGATTGTTTCGCGAATGATGCGCGATTTGTTTTTGGGGGAAATTGATAGAGGCGGCGAGGAAAGAGTCTGAGAGCTTTCGTCATCTCGAGGTCGTTTGTTATGAAAGGAAATACTTAAATGTTGTAAATTAAGGTGTGTTATATTTAATGGTTCAGAGGGAGAGGTAATAGAACTCTAACGGTTGCTTCTGACAATCTTGTTGGACTTAGAACGAAAATAAGTATACAATTAGAGATAAATGTGTTTGATATATGTAATTCGATAAAAGTCGGTGAATTTTGATAGATAAAGAGGAATCGTTGCTTCTTATATTGCTATACAGTTTGCAATATGTACAGACGTTTGTGAAGACGAAAATAAAATATTGTAACAGGGCATTACTTCGACATATTCTATTTCGAAACAAATCTTAAAGAATGCCTTATCAAACACTTACTGTATATCTAACCCCCGGAAGAGTCCCTGAGCGCCAACCGATCAACCCCAAGCATACCAACCCCTTCGAATCAGAACGGCGATAAAGCAAGCTTTATACTTTAAAAGAAGGATAAATAAAAACATACACCTAAACAAACATCACCATGCCTTAAAAAATACTATACCAAATTAACAATCCATTTCGTTCCTAGCCACCTTCCAAGAACACCTTATCAAATACTTGTCGGCTATCAAGCCCCCCTAAGAGGCACCGAGCGCCAAGCGATCAATCCCAAACAACAAGGCAACCACCTCGAGCCGGACTGGCGATAAAGCTCGCATTTAAAACATAAGCAAATAAAAACATACATCTAAACAAACATCACCACCCCTAAAAAATTCCAACCAATTTACCATTTCGTTCCTATCCACCATCCAACAGCACCGTATCATGTATTTTCCGCCTATCAAACCCCTCGAAAACTTGAGTACAAACCAATCAATCCCAAGCATACCAACCGCCATTAAATAAATAAAATATACAAAATAAATAAAAACCCACCCTTAAAAAATATTAAACCAAATGAACAATCCATTTCGTTCGAATCCACCTTCCAAGAACACCTTATCAAATACTTGCCGGCTATCAAGCCCCCCTAAGAGGCACCGAGCGCCAAGCGATCAATCCGAAACAACAAGGCAACCACCTCGAGCCGGACTGGCGATAAAGCCTCGCATCCTCGCTCCCGGGATCAGTGAACCGCGAGCGTCAACTCGCCTCGGCGAGGGCACGAAAAAGAAGTCGGCGTCAACGAGACAATTAGACTTTCCCATCGGCTCGGCCCGTTTATCTCTGGCCGCCGGCCTCGGTGGCATTGCTCCGCGGCAATAATAATTTCTCCTTTCTATCTCCGCGCTTATCGTCCGACTCCGTCGGCGGCGAACAATTTCTCTCCGGTGTCGACAAACTGTGCCGAGCGCGCGCTCTTCGTCACGGTCGTCGTCGGCCAAGATGGCGGCCCGGCCCGCGCGGGGACGATGACGACCGGGGAGACGTTCACTTTCCCATTTGGCGGGGCGAACTGTGTCGCTTCGGAAACCGGGTCGCCCTCGGGGATATCGTAGAGAAAGTGAGAGTACGATCGGGCGAGATCGTGATGCAGCTGCTATTTAAATGATCCAGCGCTCTCTTCGGCCTCGCCGACATCCGACTAGGTGGCAGCAGTGGTTGATGACACTTTTTTGGGGTTGGAAGGAGTTGGATGATTTTGAGTGATTGGGGGTAGGGTTGTTTCGTGCTTTGGGACTGAGTTAGGGTGGTTTGACCGGTGATTTTTATTGTTCATTACTGTTATGTTTGTATGTGTCGTACCATAGCAGTTTGGTCAAATGAGACATTAGGGAAGGGAAGTTAAAAATTATACGGTTTGCTTTGACAGATGTAACTCGGTTAATATTTAAACAGTTGATCAATAAGACAGGTTTTTAAATCCGTATATGTTATATCTATGTATTAAGATGGCACGTGACGAATTAAGTAACCCAAAGTTAATTTTTAATCTCATCACTTCTATTTCAGTACATATCTGTCACAAGTTTAACTGATATCCTAAGTACAGGGATCTAAAATAATACCATATAAAATGTATAAAAAATAATACTAATAAGAATCGTTTATAAACTTTCCTAATTTCACCGAGCCATCTCACATAAAACAAAGAACATATAAGTCAAAACTTAGCATTTCGTGCTTTCGATACATATCAACACTTCATAACTTCGACACTCAATTTTCCACCCTACCCCATTTACCCCCACAAACATGAGAACGCAAGAAAGTACCAAACACTCCAATCTCCCACCGCTCCCAGTTGACAATGGGAGCCCAAACTCCGTGCCGCGGACTAACTTTCTTAATTCCAGCGATCCTCGTCCACGCGATGAAGCCTCTCGCAAAGAAGCCGATCGCCGAGATTGAGATTGAGATTCACCGGGAGCGTCGGCGGCTAGAAGGTGGCGGCGGACGTTTTTAGGGCAACGGATCCTTTCGAAAGGAGCCAATGAGCCACGCCATATCCGTGCCTTCCTCTCCGCTTTTACATTTACGCCTAAGTATCACGGGCGAAAGCGAGTTCGCGGCCAATCGGCCCGACGAATTTCAATGGCGTATCATTCCGCGAGCTTTCCCACACGCTCGCCGTCATTTAGCTGGACTTTCGATTCGGATCCCGGCTACGCACGCGCGTGTCTCTGTATAGGTGGTCCTGTGGGTGTGTGTATGTGTGTGTGTGTGTGTGTGTGTGTGTGTGGTCGCGTGTCGGTCCTGAGAGATGCCGGCGACGGACGGAAGGAGATAGATGGAGGTGACCTATTCACCCACTTCGAGCTTCGGCCACGTTCCCCTCGGAAGCCATTGTTCGCCCAGGAAGGACAATGAGGCATTCCGGCCGATTGTCGCGCGAATCGCACTTTCGACGGGCCTGCGAAAGAGGAGCGGAGACTGCGTCTGCCCCGGGACCGGAATCTTATTTGCATAAGCGGTCCGCGACCGAAATACTTGACGGAGAAGCGCGGACGATATTTGGAGCGTCGCTTTCACGGGGTCTGTAGGTGCGTCTTGAGGTTGAGGTTGACAAAGCTGATTACGTGACGATCTACATTGATGGTTGATTAAAGATCTTTTTCCAACCAAAAATTTGGTTTAAGGTCTTTTCCGAGACCGAAAAATATATTTTATGCCCTTCTTATTATGATAGGAATGTTAAACCTGAATACTGTAATATAATGTACAAAAGAGGTCTAGTGAATGATAGGTAAGTATGAACTAAATATCAGCTAGATATTTGAAGGATAAAAAGATGGACATTTAGATATTGTAAGTAGATATTTGAAAAATATGTATTTAATATTTATGTAATATTGAATAGTGCTTACATTTAAGAGAGACAATTAGAATAACTAAAACTATATTACATCTTGGAAAATATATTTCTTCATAAGTAGTAGGAAATAAATATTTGATACGCATTTAAATACTAAAAAGATAGTCAATGTCTTTTTAATATTACATACATATGTATTCAATATTTTGTACTACTAGAGTAACTGTTTTGGTACTGTAACTATACGACTGGTAGTAAAATGTATTGTTAATTTTATTTCGTTTAAATTGTTAGCATTTTCAGTTCAGTAGAGTAGTCTCTTATGCTGAAGACGAAAAAGTAAGAAAGCAAAATTTTCAGAAAATTATATTCTCAGTTTGTCGCTGTTATTCCGTATGACAGGTAGAAAAATAAGAATGCGAGTTACAGAAAAAAAACATTTATTAAGCAGATACGAATTTCATATTGGGTACATGCATACTACATTACTTTAAAATAAACCTAACGTCTGTAACGCTTCCAACTGTTGACCTACGACACTCCTTCCACTATCTCTCTTCCAATCACCTCCACTTAAACCATAATCTGCAACTCTCTACATAACTACAAAAGATCCACATTTATACCCACAAACTTCTCAGACTCCCTACTTCCAACTCTATCACCCAAAAAATCACCATTTTCTGAACAACACCGCGTCCACTTTCTCCCAGCCATCTACACCCCACTCGCAACGTATCCGAAACTCGTTCCGACCGTTATCCCCCATCGGGTCACTAATGACCCTGCCACCGATCGCCGCCTAGAAAAACCCAGCAATTCCTTCCCCGTCAACCGTACGTCGCAACTCATCGTCCCTGCCGCGTCCGAGGGCCGTGCCCTTCGCAAGGGACGATACTGACCGCCGCCGGAAAGCGGACGGAAACGTCGGCCGAGGGGTCCGAACGGGGCCGACAAGGGGGTGGACCCCGCTCGCTCCCGGGACTCTTTGTCGTGTCAGGGTCGCAGCCGTCGGGCACGCTTCGCGGAACGCCATTGAACTGGGTCACGACCCCAAAAATACGGCGTACGATCGAGCGGGCGTACGACAAACGGCGAAGACTCTCGCGAGAGAGTCTATTCGAACGCTCTCTATGCCGCTCTCGCTTTTAGGCCGGCCTCCTTTCGAGGTCGCCGGGGTCAGACCTTCTCTCTATACGAGCCGGCAATTTGCTCCCAACGTTCGCACACACATACACACACACACGCCTACGTTACGTACACACGTTCGCCGCTCCCTGTGGCGCGTTCCATTTTTTTTACTCGGGACGTCTACGGATCGCACGGCGACCGTTTTCGCTGTTCGGCTCGCACGAGGTGCGTGGAAGTTTACACTTTCGTTTCTTGGCGGACGCTCGCGGTGCGGATGTCTGCGTTTTGAGGGATTTCGTGTGAATGAGCTCGGTAAGATGTGTTCGTCCGACTGTGAGTGAAACGGATTTTATTCCGGATTTCGATCGACCATACTTACTCTGCTGCGCCGCTTCGATGGAAACAGAGTAAATTTTCTAGAACTTATCCGTAATGTACATGTTTAAACATTGTTTGTTTGCGAAATAATTTATTAATAATTTTAAACGCGGCTGCAAAATTTCGGCGCGATCGACAAATTCTGATTTTCGACCTCGATTTTTTCAGAAATGGGGAAGTGTTGCCACTTTCGGCAAGACACGTGTCCAATATTTTCAGCTAAAGAAGGTCTATGCGAAATTTGGACAAAATCGGTGTCCTACAACCCTGCTCCTCCCCTCGTGAGAACGAGCACAGATTTTATTTTGTCTGCGAAGGTCCTTTGTTGACAGGTCGAACTTGGACATGTCCCGCTGGCTTCCCAAATTTTGACCAATTATTTCGAGCAGTACGAAAATACTGTCTCACTCGCGATTCCTCCTGCCACGACGAATACACTTTCATTTTTCGACCTCCCAGCCGTACGTGCTACGTATCCACTTTCATTTCTGCGACTCGCTGTCAGCAGCCATTAACAAAACCCCGCGCCAACCACTGTGACACATCCAGTCCCATTGATCCATTCTCAAAAATCCGCTCCACTTACAATCCCCCCGCTCCCACCGATTTCACCCACATCCTCCCCACCTATCCTCCTATCCAAACATCCGCTCCTCCAACCTACACGCTCCCTCCAAAAAACCATCACCTCCCCCTCCACAGACCCTGTAACACATTTCATTCTTTCGGCCAGTTTTTCGGAACATCCGGCCAGTCTGTCCTAGCCGACTCTCGTTCACACCTTCGCACCTTGGCACCTTCGATCGTGAAGTCCGCCCAAGGTGCAGCGTGTCCTCGCACACGCTCACGCGCGCACGCACGCGCACGCCAGGGCCGTAACGGGCGCTGGCCACGCCGTCGGCGTAATGCAATCGTTACATTTCACGAGCAACGACCTCGGCCAGCCGTGTGTCAGCCTCGACACAGTCGGCGTCCGCCGTGACACTTGGCCTCACTGACCTGATTACGCTTCCGGACTTTCTCCCCTCGGTCGATCGCGCGGACGAGAGGAAATTTTCACGCGTTTTACCTGTCGCCGGAGAAATTACGAGCGTGTCGGCCGATTACGCTCCGCTTCCGGTCGAGCTAGCCGATAAGCCTCTATGGCAATGCGGATAATCGGTCGTTCGTTATGTGGACCGTTTATTTTGAAAGCGGTGTAAATCCATTTAAAAAGGAATTGAGTATCATATAAATAAACTGTTTACACGACGTCAATCATAAATCATATATCTCATTTTTTTTTAAATATGGACTTACACCGCTTTCACAATAAACATTAAAAAAAATAAAATATCATGTAAATACACCGTTTACACTACGTTAATGAAAAATGATATAATATCACATTTTGTTTAAATATGGACTTACATCACTTTCAATATAAACAGTCGATTGTTTATGGGTGTATGGTTATGAATGATTGTTTCTGTATTAATATTATTTTGTGGGGTATGTAGTTGATGTTTTCGAATTTATTAGGCGTATATTATTTTGGATGTTTTCTAACTAGGGGTGCTGTACGAAGATATTACTGCCTGGCACGTATCAAACTTTAACAGTTATGTCTTATTTGCGCCTTCGTTCGGTAACTCAAACCTTATTACGTAAGTGTAAACAAGGTAGTACACAATGTATGTCAACCGCTACCTCTATATGGAAATGTACTATGACCCTATTATCCTACCGTAACAGTACCGTATCAGAGTATAAACCAGCATCAGGTCTTACAGAATTTACAATTCCGAATCAGCAAACTGCATATAGATACAATCTTGTTACAAACTTCAACTCACCGTCATAAAACCATCGCGCGTTATGTAACGCAATTATTCCCCCAATACGATCACTAATACCACCCTACATACATCCCCCAACCCCCATAAAACACTCATTCAAATTCCATCAATACCCTAAACAACCATTATACCTGTCCTCGACCAGCGCACGCTCCGAGCCATGGAATCAATTCAATCTGGCAGTCAGTACTCCCCGGTACACCCTCGTAAAACACTCGGCAACCCCAGGCCTGCCAACAGCCAGGAAGCACCCCTAAGAACGCCGTACGGCGCGCGTCATCTTTCTGGCAATTACGGCCGGCAATCTCGTTCCCGATGAGGAGGCCGAGCTCGCCATCCGGTTCCTGTCGTCCGCCGTCAATAATCGTAAAGGCATAAAGCCGTAAATGGCGCGCGTGCGCGCGCGCGCACCATCCTGGAGGCACGCGAGGGCCACGCTCGCAAAACGGCCTCGTAAAAACGGAAAGCGAACGCCCCCGCGGCCACTCTTGCTTCTTCCTTCTTCTACCTCCTTCTACCTTCTCCTTCCTCTTTCTTCCCTCCCCTCCTCCTCATCCTTCTCCTACTGCTGTCTTCCTCCGCCACTCGAGTCGGCCGATCGCGGATCCGAGGACGACCGCCGATCGATTCGACCTACAGTCCGTCTTCCGAGGATCTTTTACGAGCAGATAGGATTGTCGACTTTCGAACGGGCCAGTCAGCATTTCGAAACAGGCCTTTAGCCCTTTGCAGGCGGAGGTTTAAGGGGAGTGGAGGAAATTTGTTGTTTTGGGCGGGATTTTATCGAAGGTCGATTGGACGGTTTTAATTTGAGATGTGACAGATGATTTGGTCATTATTTATCTTCTTGGATTGGTGAGACTTTTGAAAATTTTGATGAGCAACATTTCGTGTTTTTTAAGGGTATGGATAGTAAATTATTAAAAAAGTTTTGAAAAATCTAGCTCTTTTCAAAATTGGGTAAATCATTAGAGATTAGGTGGGTTTGTTAAGGGACACGTGCAAGTTTTAGTATGACAGAATTTAGAGTGGACAGGTTTTGTTCATTTTACTGGGAATCCTCGCGCATCGAGATTTATATCAGTTTTATGCGTATTCAAAGTTTCCCCAAATTGGAGATATGAAATTTGAAAAATGATAAATGTTACAATATATTCGTGACTCTCGGTCTGCGAGTTTAACAAAAATAAAAACTTTATTTTCTTCCTATTTCATAATTTCTATGTCACCTATATTTTAAGCCGTGACCTTTGTTACACTTTCAAAACTCGAAACAAATACACTGGTCCCCATTTTTATCCTACTCCCTTTAGAAAACTGATCCTTTCGACCTCTGGAAAAAGCTGCAAGCTTCCGATCCAACATTGAAGCCTCGTTCTCAAAAAAGTATCCTGTTTTCGTTCCTCACTGAAAACGTAACGTGCCGAAAGAACATCTTCTCGCCGAACGTTGTTTCACAACACTTACGGGCATATACTGCAACAGGGTTAGCAGTCGCACATTTTTCCGTTACCAACGATGAGCTTGAGGGATTATGCAACGGTCGAAGTTTTGCACGTGCTCAATCGGAGATATCGTATGACTCGACGTGCGGATTTGCATTTTCGTGTGATTTCAAGGATTAACAGGTGGCCGTGGAACGTTATCTAACGATTCGAGTTTCCAGCATTCGTCGAATCGCAGATTCATCAACTGATCTCAAGTGCAAATTCACTTTTTTGTCCACGGCCTGTACCGTAGAGCGCCGTAAGCTCCTGTAGAGTCCTGTAAAGTCCTGCGAAATCCTGGCGGTTCGAAAGTTCTCGCGTCGGTAACCTATGCGAAAGGATAATTTTCGCCTTTTTTCAATCGTCCTCAAGGATTCGCGTACGTGCGGATACGGCGGGAAGGACGATAACGTGACTGTAACATTGTCACTCGTGCGGCTCGAGAGAATACCGACGTCTTGCGTAACGGCCGACACTTGTAATTACGTAAACCGGTACTCCCATTTAATTACAGCCGCTCATAGAGCGATCTATCATCACTCCGGCATGTCGTAAGTGTTATTCCGACTGTTTCCACCTTCCCCACCCGGCAAATAGATCATAGAAAGCGAGCGCACACTTTTGCGTCTTCTCAGCTGCCGAGTCTCGATTGTATCTCTTCTATTCGTACCGTTCGTTCAATTATGGCTTGTCATCGTTTTCGGCAAGTACAGATCGAGTAATATGATATCAAAAATTTCTTAAGTATATCCGGATATTTCCATTTTTTTCTACGTTTTATTACTTGCCGATTGTAATTAAATTATACTTCGTTTATGTATTTTTAGTGGAAACAGACATGCAAAGTACGATTTTAGAGGATCTCGTGACTATTTCGATCGGTTATGGTAAATGCTAATTTTTAACAGTTTCGATCTACTCTGTTAAGCAATGAATTATAGGAACGTTTACTTCCTGTTTGAATATTAAATTACTCTTCCCAGAGTACTTTTCCATCCGCCAACAGTTGTAAAACATCTTGAATTATTCCATCCGTTTGAACCTTTCTCCCCACTTACCGCGCAAATCTTGCAATAATTTAATTACACCCACCTTCAAATTATATTCTCATATATTAACAACTTTGAACGTACGGAATAAGAAACAGAAGTATCCATCTGAAATATACTCGAGACAATTTCTGGCATCCTTCCTCTTTACTTCCTGAAACTATCTAGAAAGTCGCCTACCTGATAATCCTAAATATATAAATTATTTCACAGACGCTTCTAAGTATCCTTAAAACTCTTCCGTAAATCTTACTTTTACCAATTTTGTCCTGAATCATGCTAAAAACGTTCGCTCATCACCTCCTCAAATCTGCGAAACATTTAATCTCATCCCCAGACATGACTTAATTGTAGCTCGTGTTGTCTATCCAACAATTTTAAATGTGTAACAAATTATTGAACTAAATTTCACAACCTTTACCTTTATCCACTTCAATCGGAATCATCCGAAACAATTTCACACTCATCCTTGAAACCTCTGGGACCTTCTGAAACCTTCAAAGTATCTCACCTCACCTCCAGACAAGACATGATTCCGCCTCTCACCAAGTGCGTAGATAGTCACCTATGTTAACAATTTTAATTTGTAAAGAATTATTTAACGTAGAGTTTTAAGCATCCCTATTCTTGATAAACGTTACTTCTACCAATTTCAACCTGAATTATTAAAAAAAACAAATCCACATCCATCTTTCCTCCTCAGTTCCTGAATCACCCGAAACATCCCACCTGACCCCCAGGACTCAATTCCGTCTCTCGCCGGCTGTCTAGAAAGCGTCCTATGTTATAAATTTAAATCTATAAAAAATTATTTAACGCATGCATTTATCTATCCCTACACTTGAATCATCTCTCATCATTTCCACACTTGATTTCGCCTCTCTTTCAAGAATTATTTGACATATGCTTTCATCGATCCCTACACTTGAACAGCGCTACTTTTACCAATTCCGATCTGAATCACCCGAAACATCCCACCTGACCCCCAGGACTCAATTCGGTCTCTCGCCGGCTGTCTAGAAAGCGGCCGATCTCCATCGTTACGCCACGACCTACCTAAAAGCCATCGAACGTCACTCCCATCCCCCATCCAACCTCCTCCGGAACAGGAAAGACCTCGCTCCTCGAAACTCGATCTCTCGATGCCTCCGAAGCCCCCCTCCCCCCGCCTCCTCCTCTTCCTTCCGAAAAGTAGAGGAAGAAGGAAGCCAAACTTTTTGTCCTGCGCCACCCGACCCAGAAACCTTCTTTCTCTCCTTTTTTCCGACGATCGACTCGAGATCGTAGGCGTCCCGCGAGGCACGCGAGGCGGCGCGTGTTGCCAGCAGGGAAAGTTGTTGCGCCAGCAGGCCTGCCACCTCCCTGGTGGGGAGAAAGTGAAAGCCGTTTCCGGGGTAAAGCTCGGTACCCGCCGCGAGAATGACATCGAAGGAGGCGGCCCCGACATTAACGACCGCCAACATCGCGAGAATGTGTCGCTCGGACTAATAACGATCGGGATAATGATAGTGATGCCGATAATGGCGACGCTGGGGCCATTGATCGATCGCTTGTCAGGCGCGGTGAAAAACCGATTGCTTTGCGAGCGGGCGCGCGCGGTGGTCCGCTTATCGACACGCTGCTTTCCGTCGAACCGACTGGAGGCCAGTTCCAGGATCGGAGATCAGTGAGACTGGTGAGACTATGTTGGGTCGGGTCGTGTCTTTTCGCGTATAGGGTGCAGTGGGGTATATTCGTACAGGGGGCAAATTCGCACTGGGCCCTTGTTTGTTCGAATATACGTTGCATTGTACCAACTGTAAGGTAGAGATCTTCCTTTGGTTAGTGTTCGATGGTTTAGATGGTATTCAACGTAGGTGGACGCCATGTATTCTGTGACTCCACCGTTTAACTCGTTCGACAAATTTCGTATTACTGATAATTATTCCGCTTTTGCCGTATAATGTAAGAATATAAGATTCAATCATTTTTAAACGGGTCATTTTTAAACCCAGAAATGGGGCAAGTCCGCCCTAGCAGCACTGTTTTTAAGTTATTAAGAAAACCATAAGTTTCAGAAGATATTTTTAATCCAAATTAATGCAACTTAAAGAATAAACCATGCGCTAAATAAAAAGACTAAGATTATTAGGTTTTAGTGGAATCGATAGAAACTACATCAGTTTCAAGTAAACTTTACAATTTCTGGGTCGGTTTTACCCCACAACACCTTAGCGATCATTGTGATCGATGATCGATTCGTCGATTTTTCGGCTGCTTCGTATCGCGCTGCTTGGCGGTGGATGTTATGTAAGGTGGTAGGACTGGGTATTGGGAATGCTGGAGATGACGATGTCTTTTGGAGAGGATGGGTCGATGGAATTTTGGTGTCGTTATGTAAGTCGATGTGTGTATTGAAGAAATTTGGTATGGAGAGGTGTGGGAACGATTGTGGGATGTATTTCTGAGTACAGAGTGAAAGATAACAGGATTTATCAGAATTCTAGTTAAAGCTGACATGGTTCGCGTTTTGGAGATTTTGGACACAAAATAAATGATCAGTGCATTTTGTACTCAGAACTCCTGAATTTTTGTGTAGCATCTACTTTCCATATTTAATTCGAGCAGAATCATTTTTTGTTACGTAATTCAACAAGAAAATTTAGACATCGAGATAATAATAATAATACATAACAATCACTTAAGACTGACTCTGTTCGCGATTTGAACATGCTGGGCATAAGTAAAGTTGCAACTCCATTTCATACTCAGAACTCCCCTGCTTTAATACAGAATCTACTTTCCGCATTCAATTCGAGCAGAATCATCTCTTGTTATGTAAATCGCCAAGAAAGCTTAGAGACCAAGATAATAATAATGCATAACTATCACTTAGAACTGACTTTGTTCGTGTTTCGAACATGCTAGAGATAATTAAAGTTGCAACTCTACTTCATACTCATGACTTCTCTACTTTAACGTAGTATCTACTTTCCTTACCTAATTTAAGTAGAATTATCTATTGCTACATAATTTAACAACTGACCTCAGACACCGAAGGAAACGATAATACTATATAACCCCTATTTAACACTAGAACTACAGACCAGTCATTATGACTTGATCCCATTCTTGATTCATAATGACTGGTCTGTACCTATCTTAAAATGACTATTCCCTCATGACATATTCTATTTTTCAAATTACGTTTAGCACTCATCAAGATGGGCAAATGATCATTCGACTTTCATTTTGCTACTTCAAATACACTGACTTATATCATTCCAACAAGTTAAATGAAAATATGAGTAGGAATCGCAGGTATTTCTACTGTTAAAACTGACTTGATTCAAGTTTCAGAAATATCTCACATAAATCAAGTATTCATTACGTTTAATACTCAAAATCCTGTACGTCCACTTTAACCTCCACAACAAACAATAATAATCCATCACGCGGTCCAATGCAAAGTTAGCCCCCTACCAACATTCCGAATAAAAATCAGAGCCACCCTCCGCCAATTAAGTAACACCCAATCGTTTCAGTCTGCAGCATTTTGTTCGGTTCCAGTCTCCAGCTGCAGTTTCCAATTCGATCCTCCGAACGGAAGTGCGATCGGATCGGTAGGAAGTCCTCATCGGTCCCTGCCTTTATTTTCTCCGCAGGTATGCGCGTAACAAGGCTGACTAAGTCCGAGGGCCGGTGTCGGCGTTAAACAAACCGGCGCGCCGCGCCGCGCCGCGCGGCGTCGCTCTCGAAGCAGGGAAAGGAGACTGGAAAGTGGAACACGGCCAATGGCCCGATGACCTCCTGACACACATTTCCCCCGCGCATGCCGGGAGTCTCGAACGAAAGTGAAAAGAATCGGCCTTTTACGAGCCGTAGCCCCGCGCCAGATTTACGACCGCCCGGTACCTGACCGATTGCAGTCGGGCCAATGCGACCGTTCCGCGCTACGTGCAAATATCTAATGTGCAATAAATAATGTAGGGAATGTCTTAAGCTGTGTATTGAGTAAGCGGAAGTCGTTGGATGGTACGCGGAAAAATTTGGGCGGAGGTCGAGCGATTGAATGTTTCTTGCTGGTTTTGGAAGATGATGGGGTTGGGAGTGGGTGGTTGATAGGTTTTGGTAAGGGTGGTGGGATGAGCGGTGGTTGGATTCTTGTTTTTGAGGATTGGAGGTTTGTTCATCTTTAAAGATGTTGGGTGGTTGGACAGGAAGGAGATGAAAAAGGAAAGTGGAAAAGAGAATTTTTGTGAATGTAGGTTTGGGCAAGTTTTAGGCGCGACTAAAAATTGTACAGATAAATGCATGTACAGATATTTAAATGTATGGGAAGTTTAGAGGAAAATACGTGCATTACAGATGCAGTCAACCATTTAAACTTTTATATACTCTCAATTTTACGCACGAACTTTACAGGAAAATACATTCATTGCCGATGCAATCAACCATTTTAACGTTTATATACTCTATTTCTACATAGGAAATTTATAGGAAAATACATTCATTACAGATGCAATCAACTATTCACAGTTTTATGCATTCTCTCTTACATGCACACACATATATAAGCACACCGCACGTTCAAGTTACGCCCGCCTGGATTTTTCATTCCGAAGCCACGAAAGTGAAACTCGCATAGTACTTTTCCGAGTTCGATTTCTCTTTCGAAATTCGAACGCATCCACATCCGGCTCCGTGACCTTGGCGCAGGTAGTCGAGATGGATTTTCGGAGGCTGAAACCGCAGTGGAAAATGTCGATTTCGAAAATGTCGTCCTTCGACTGATGAGTTTCGTAAACATCGTAGACTTTCGCTGGTCCTTGACGAATCGACGAGATGACCTTGACGGATTCCAGAAGGGCAGAACCGAGGGGGGTCAAAGGGTGCAGTCAGGGATAACGGCTTGTCCAAATAGTTGTAAATCAGTACCCTTTCGGGGTCGCGACGGACCCCGCTCGACTTCTTGCGCAGTTCTCAGGCAGTATAACGTTAACGTTAGAGTTCCGCTATTTATATTGCTAATACGTTAGCAGCCCATGCAACAGTGTACGCAGTCTGTCGCAAGAATAGACGGTCAAACTTCGGTACCGTGCTCCGCTTGTTACTAGGAATGCAAATGTCATGTAAACATAGATACGGAAGTTCTTTGTTTCCGAGACATAAGAGTTCCAGGAGTGATCAAATCTTACGTAATAGAGGTTATATAGCGATGTAGGTTGTGACTATTCGTAACTGCATCTTATGCCCTTATCGTTTGTATTTACGAGTGGCTTCTGCATTTTTAACATACGTTCATACTGTCTGTTCTCCAATCTACATTTCGTCATATATGTCAGTAACCTGAAATTGCAACTAATTCAAATCTCAGCCGTACCAAACTAGATTTAGCCATGTCACCCCCACAATCAAATTCGAAAATTTGTCTAATAACACCCCTATTCTCCTACACAACGCAATGTAAATCTAACATCAATTCTAAACAAAACCTCCTCGATTCTACGGCAAAATTCACTCTTCCCCCAACAGCTTCCAGCATTCGTGCTCTCACATCAGCGTCAATTAACCGCCACCTCCATCCTTCTCGGCTCCGAAACTCAATTAACAAATTACCCAAGACTCCCACGCGGAAGTGACACTAACCGACAGCCATCCCGTCTCTGTCTCTCTCAAGTCTCCCCCGAACTCCTTTCTTCGCGATTCTCCATTCAGTTCAATCCCGGACCGACGTCCACCCAAACATCTATACGTATATAGACATATATACTCCGCGACCGAGGTTATTGTTAGAATGACGGACTTTACGTGCAGCTTACACGCCGCTTACGCTCCCGTGCATTACGTGTGCATAGGTGTGTTTGAGATCGTCGCTGGCCGGCCGATTTTTGCCTGTGTGCGTCCCGCCTACAAGGTGGAGGCCAAAGTGCACCTATGTCCGTGTTTTCAGGCTAAATGCGGAGCCAAGGATGCCGAGACGATGCCGGGGTGACCCCAGTCCGATATCGCCTCTTTCGTCCTTTGCCGACCAAGGACTGTCGTGAATTCTAAAATTACGGACTCCTGTGCACGCCCTGCACGCTCCCGACGGAATTCGACGCTGACGTTTTCACGCCGTGCCGGCTGAAGCCTTTCGGATCGGTCTTTGGCAGGGGGCGAGGGTGGAGGATGAGGTTGACAGGTTCCGCTGTCAATGCGCTGGTAATTGGACAAATGTAAGCCGAGGTTTTGATAAGGGGCAACGCTTTTTTGGGACCTGAGACTCTGGAGTCCGTTTCGTACTCGGACCTGGTCCATAATTGGACCTGGGATGTTTGTGTGAGTTGCGTGTAATTACTAGTGAAGTGTTTTTTATAAGTATGTATAATATTATTGTATCATTTAGTTATAAGAATTTTTTATCACAATTTCGAATAGCGTCATTCGTTGTTATCGGCAAAAATTATTTATTTAAGTATTTCTTGTTTCTTGTACATGAGTAGCACACACGATATTATAAAACACACATTGCAACGTTGTACTATTACTTTATTTGTTTAATATATAGACAAGTTAAACTCAAATATGCGTTCTTTACTTGCGGACCTTTTCTATTCACCTATTCCTGGCGATTCCTTAGTTTGTAAGTAGAATTAAGCAATAAAGTGAAGTAATAGCAGTTCCGACGTTGGAAACAAGACATATGGAACAGGTAAGAAAGTTTATGCTTTATAAATCGCAAGGATTTTGTCAAAATCGAAGAAACTTAAGGAAATTCGGATTTAGCACGGGCACGAACCTTTTGCGAATTCAAAATCAGATGTGGGTTCGTGTCCGTGCTAAACAAATTTGGTAAAGAATCCCGTCCTCCGCACCGATTTGCATGAAACTTCGTGTAATGGTAAATTTTTGTATAAAAATAAGATCTGTAAACGCCAAAAGGGCCCGCTCGCGTCTAATTAAAAAGTTATTAAGCGTTAAAGTTTAGTTATAAAACCTGCCTTACCGGCAGCGTGAACGATATCTGCGCACGCGCACTGATTTCTGCGCTAGCGCTCTGACGTCTGCGCATGCGCACGCACAAGTTTGCAGATATATTTGAAATTAAATAATATTGAATTGGCGAAGACTAGGTTTGGGCAAGGCTTCCCTTGTATAATATGTAAGAGTTTTCAATGAAACAATGGTTCGAGAGTAGGTTTGGGTTAGGTTTTTGTTTTCCCCGAAGGGGAAAACTTCCAGCCAAATCTTACTTTTCGTATTATTGCACTGATATACAATAATTAAAAACTACAATTTGTATCTTATATAGAGTTTAGGGTTCATTCTGTCTACATTCATTAGATTGAAGTTTACACTTGATAATGAAATTTTGCTAGATACAGAACTCATAGAAAAAAAAATATATATTTTGCTGTAAAGTTTGGATAACAAATCAGTTGCCAACTGAACTAGTAATCTATTTTCTC
Source organism: Anoplius nigerrimus (assembly GCA_914767735.1). NCBI lineage: Eukaryota > Metazoa > Arthropoda > Insecta > Hymenoptera > Pompilidae > Anoplius > Anoplius nigerrimus. Next base: position 3,640,338 of record OU612086.1, read on the forward strand.
TAATCTCTTGGTTTATTATCACCTTTTTATTGAATGGATATTAAGAAGGATATAAAGATTATAACAATTGAGAAGTAAAATATTGTATGTATGGATGGCGGCATCTATGTGGAGTGATTATTATGCATGTAGTGTGTACACACCGAAACAACGATTATATAGAAATTAATGTTCAAGTGTCTATGATTTTTTATTGTATATTATATTTCCGTACAATATATCTATTAAAATATATTTTGTGTTCTCTAATTACTTTGTCATAAGATCCCATAGATTCAATATCCCTGGCTGAAATCATACCTTTTTCTGTCGTAAAAGAATCAATTCAAAAGGCCAGAGACTCTCCTATTCATTTCGAATCATAAGGAACTCCATTTCATTGTAAAACACCATAGAAGAAACTGCAACACTGTTGTAATACTTCATTTTGGTGAACAACACCATAGGAATAGCTAGAAGCCATAAAATATACGGTAAGTATCATTAATGGTAAATGAAAAAACCGAAAAGCAACGTAGAACACGTAGAAATTTAATGAGATCGATTTTGAGAAAGTTAGGTCAAAATTCGAGTGTTAGGTCAGAAAAATGCGAGTGTTAGGTCAAAATGCGGCTTTTGCAGATCTTATCATTATGCAAAAGTTGATGTTTCTGGAAAGTTTCATGCAAATCGGTGATGAGCACGTCTTTCTTTACCTTTACCAAGAAAGATGTGTTAGGGGTACCCCTTACCATTTTCTCGATTTTAGAAAATTGGCTGTAACTCCGAAACTAATGCGAATTTTGACCAACGGCAAACGGTTCGGTGACTTATTTTTGACCCCTTACAAAATAGCAAAAGGAGAATCCGATCCGCCGACTTTCATTTTTTGGCCGAAAAAACCGGCCAGGGGTTAGCCTTACCATTTTCTCGATTTTCGAAAATCGGCTGTAACTCCGAAACTAATGCGAATTTTGACCAACGGCAAACGGTTCGGTGACTTACTATTGACCCTCTACAAGATAGCAAAAGGAGAATCCGGTCCGCCGACTTTCATTTTTTGGCCGGAAAAAACGGCAAGGCTAACCCCTTACCATTTTCTCGATTTTAGAAAATCGGCTGTACCTCCGAAACTAATGCGAATTTTGACCAACGGCAAACCGTTCGGTGACTTACTATTGACCCTCTACAAGATAGCAAAAGGAGAATCCGATCCGCCGACTTTCATTTTTTGGCCGGAAAAAACGGCAAGGCTAACCCCTTACCATTTTCTCAATTTTAGAAAATCGGCTGTAACTCCGAAACTAATGCGAATTTTGACCAACGGCAAACGGTTCGGTGACTTACTATTGACCCTCTACAAGGTAGCAAAAGGAGAATCCGGTCCGCCGACTTTCATTTTTTGGCCGGAAAAAACGGCAAGGGGTTAGCCTTACCATTTTCTCGATTTTAGAAAATCGGCTGTAACTCCGAAACTAATGCGAATTTTGATCAACGGCAAACGGTTCGGTGACTTACTATTGACCCTCTACAAGGTAGCAAAAGGAGAATCCGGTCCGCCGACTTTCATTTTTTGGCCGGAAAAAACGGCAAGGCTAACCCCTTACCATTTTCTCGATTTTAGAAAATCGGCTGTAACTCCGAAACTAATGCGAATTTTGACCAACGCCAAACGGCTCTTTGACTTATTTTTGACCCTCTACAAGATAGCAAAAGGAGAATCCGATCCGCCGACTTTCATTTTTTGGCCGGAAAAAACGACAAGGGGTTAGCCTTGCTGTTTTTTCGGCCAAAAAATGAAAGTCGGCGGATCGGATTCTCCTTTTGCTATTTTGTAAGGGGTCAAAAATAAGTCACCGAACCGTTTGCCGTTGGTCGAAATTCGCATTAGTTTCGGAGTTACAGCCAAAAAACGGTAGGGCGATAGAGGATCGAAAGGAGATGATGAAAATCGCAAGCCGTGCTTCCTAGTCTTGACGTCGAATGCCGAATTTTAATGGGTAAGATTAATATTCAATAATTATTATGTCATATACTATTTTTCTTGATAATAATTGGGTTCTTTCTATTTTTTACAGTACGTGTACCAAAAGAAGCAAAATTCCGTTCACTGTTGGCTTCCTTACTTACATTGCGGCACGTTATAATGGTCTTACTTAGTCGCTTCCACAGCAAAAGTGTTGATCTTTTCAAGACAGTTTTTAGTGTGTTACTTATTTACCTTTGCGCCTATATTAATATTAAATTATTAGAGACAATTATTATATAAGGAATTGTACGTATGTATGTATGTGAGCTGAGTATGCTGTATGTAGCGTGTATGCTAAAAGTACAACAATTGTATGGGAATTAGATTATAACTATGTAAGAAACATTTTTTACTGTATACTATTTTTCCTTACAATATATGTATTAAACGAAATTCTGTGTTCTCTGATTACTTAGTTATAAGATCCCATATATCCAATATCCCTCGCCGAAACCATGCCTTTTTCCGATGTAACAATGTTCCCCAACTTCGATGAAATCTTATGGGATCACATGGAAATGCGATGGGAGAAGAAGGCAAGCGACTCTTCTATTCATCTCATATCGTGGAGAATTCCATTTTGATAGAAAACACTATGGGAATAGCGAGAAATCATCGAATATACGATGAGGCGAAAAATGTTAAAGTCTCGGTTAGGACTGGAATCAGTCAAGCGTTAAAATGTAGAGAATCTGACCAAGTAACAGGAACATAGAAGTGTCGAAGAGGTGGCACAGCGAAACTTGGCGTGTTCAGTCAAGCGTGATGACTAAGAATTTCAGAATTTTGCCCAAAATCAGACGAGTTAATAGGAACATAGGAGTACCGAAGAGGTGGCACAGCGAAACTCCGCGTGTTTAGTCAAGCGTGACGAGCGAACTTTTCGAAATTTTACCCAAAATCGGACGATTTAACAGGAACATAGGAGTACCGAAGAGGTGGCACTGCGAAACTCGGCGTGTTCAGTCAAGCGTGACGATTAACATTTTCAGAATCTTGCCCAATTCTCTCTACTTCTCTATGTTCCAATTTTCCTTTCTCGTTCGTTTTACGTATTCTATAGACTTCCCATAGGATATTTGTAATTCTGATTGCTTTTACTGACACTGTACGTGTAGCTTATGGTTTCCTTATGATGTACTTATGGTTTTTGCTAGTATTCTTATCTATCTAACTTAAAATTAATTCCTATCATTTTTAATGGGTTTCCTATGGCGTTTCTGCGCTTGTAGCATTCTTTAACAATAATTACCATATATTTTATGGACTTTATGGCTTCCCCTGTGTTCTGATGGTGTCTGATTATCTTGCCATTCTCGAACTATTGTTTTGTGGATCTTGAACTTCCCGAAATTAACAACGATGGACTTATAACTATTGTAAACGACGATGGGGAATAGGTGGGTTAGGATAGTAATCGTTGAACGCTAATTTTGGTTTAATTTCTCATATATTGTAAAACCATTGAATAATATACATTGCATTTCTTTAATAAAAGATATTTAAACTAAATATAATAATCGTACGTTCTCGCACGCTTGTACAATTCAAAGTAAGTATGCAAAAGTATATCTGTCGTACGCAGTACATCAGTCGTATATAATAATGGAATATAATACTAATTTCTGTTTCCCCCGAAGGGGAACGCTTCCAACCAAATCTTACTTTTTCTATTATATATGGGCTGGGTATAGGCTAGGCTTCCCTTTCATAATGTTGCACTTTGGGCAGTTAAAATCTAACCCTACTCTCAAGCCATTGTTTGATTGAAAACTTTTAAACATTATGAAAGGGAAGCCTTGCCCACCCCTAGCCTTTGCTAATTCAATATCATTTCATTTCAAATATATCTGCAAACTTGTCTGTGCGCACGCGCAGACGTCAGAGCGCAAGCGCAGACATCAGTGCGCATGCGCAGATATCGTTCACGCTGCCGGTAAGGCAGGTTTTATAACTAAACTTTAACGCTTAATAACTTTTTAATTAGACGCGAGCGGGCCCTTTGGCTTTTACAGATCTTATTTTTATACAAAAATTTACCATTACGCGAAGTTTCATGCAAATCGGTGCGGAGGACGGGATTCTTTACCTTTACCAAACATACTAACTTAAATAATTGCATTAAAAATTCAGTGTTGCACTATTCCAACTATTCCACCATCACAAAGTCCTAGAAACCAATGCCCAAAGGTCCCATAAATCTGCGACACAAATATCTAAATTAATTACCTGAGCCAGCGGAAACTAAAAACATAACGAGCGCCATCACCGAAAGAACATACGAATAAATATGTGCAACCTCTTAATTCCGGTACAATCCTGATAGCAGTATTCCGCATTCCCCCAAAACCCGAGCAGTCCAACTCCCCAAAGAATCCAGATGCAACATCCACCTACCAACCTACCGCACGAGGCAACCTCTTAGCCCGGCCACTCTCTCATCGTAAATGTATAAGTGCTATTTTCCCCCGGTCGACTCTCTGCCCACCAGGAGGTCCCGAGCTTTGGGCTCATAATCGACTACACCTGAAAATGGGAAAATACCGTGGCCCACCTTCCCCCTCCCCTCTTCTACTCCTCGCGCACACTTTCGGTGATTTACGATTCGCGAGCCAAGAGTGAGCGCGAGAGAAAGAGAGAGGTATGACGCATAGAATGAGAAAGACAGAGTGAGAGAGGAAAAGAGGGAAAGAGGGAGAGAGAGGCTAACCGTTATGCCTGCCAGCCTCACGGAATTCCGTCCGACAAACGGCGGCCCTGAAATGTCGTAATGAATTCCGAGCGGAACGGAAGGCGAGATGATTTGCGAGCGGGCCGAGTTCGTACCTTCGCCGTAGGTAACGAGAAAGAAATTTTGTCGGGGCCGGCAGGATCGCGCGACTTCGCGCAAAAACGATTCTTTCGCGGCGCCCGATGAGCTTTCGGGAAGGAGAGAGAGAGAGAGAGAGAGAGAGAGAGAGAGAGAGAGAGAGAGAGAGAGATGCGGATGGTGGGAGGTGAGATTTACGAGTGGAGTCCTCGTCGTAAAAAGAGCCCTTCTCGGCAACGTTACCTGTAAGGATGCACGCGCGAAGGTGCCTGAGGTTAAAGAAGATGGCGAGGAACGAGAAATTGTTTTACAGCCTTCCAGGATCGTCAGAGGCTTTTACGGAGTGCCATGGGAGATCGTAATAGGAAATGTATTGGGCTGCTTTGACGGAGCGCGCTGGGCAAGGGGTGGGGGGGGGGGGGGGGTGGCTAATGAGAATTTTATGCGGATAAAGGACTCGAGGGTGTCGGTGCGAAGGGAGATGAGTGGTTGTCATGGCAAACTGTAATGCTGATTTTTCTGCGTGGACAATATTTTCATGTTCCGTAACATTGGCAATTATGTAGTACCACGTATTGTTTTACTGAAATAAGTATAGGCGGTGTATAGGAAAAAATGTTGAATGGATAAGAGAGTCAGTTTTAAGAGAATTTTTCTTGTCTACAGTTAACGGTAAATTAGTATTTTGAAAGATTTCCAACGCGTACAACATTTTTATGTTCTATAACAATATTATACAAATACCGTATTATGTTACAGAAATATGTATAGACAGTACATGTGCACAAATATTGCGTGAATAAAAGAGCTACAACAGCAGAATTTATCTAATCTACTCCTAACAATAACCTAATTACCGCAACAACAAAAAGTCTAAAACACATAAATCACAAAATAGTCGATATCTCAACATACATAAATAATGACAAAAATCCTATCGCATAACTATCCACAGCCCACCCCGCGAAACGTATACCACCGACACAAAGAATACCATGAAATAAAGGAAAAGCGCCCACGGCAAAAATCATTCGAAAATTGAACGCTCCGATAAAATTGAAAAAAACTCCATCACCGAAAGTCCGGCACGCCTTCGGAGTTAATAGCGAGCCGAGTTGAAAACGGGAATGCGCAAAGGAATTTTTTAAGCGACCGCCTCAAAGCGATGGCACACTGACAGTTCAAAGGCATCGGAGTTAATCTCGACTTCCTGCACGGATGGAACGACTGCAAAGGCCTAACGACGTCTCGTTCAAGGGCAAGAGTCCGCGATTCAGTATCCGTTCTCTCTCTCTCTCCCTCTCTCTCTCTCTCTCTCTCCCTCCCTCTTCCCTCTCTCCCTCTCCCTCCCCCACTACGTACGACTTCGACTCATTTTCATTCCGCCCCGCTCGCCACGCCGCTCACGCCAGGAACAACAATCGAATGCGGAAAAATTCTTGACAAGGCCGTCGGTGTCAAGGTCGAGCCGCGCGCGCGCGCGCGCACACGCCGCCGCTCGCGCACCTGACTTACATTTCAATAGTCGAACGGTGCATACGGCCTAGGCTCACGTTGCCGGAGATTTCGAAATTCGAGAAGCGGGGCTCCCGTGTCATTGATACGCGCCATGATGGGAGGTATCGACGGCTTACAATCGATATTTGGCAGGTATTGATGTTTGGTGAGCTGTACGTCAGGATACGTGGTTAGCAGGATGTGTTAATGCAAAGGAGAAGGGACGGATAATGTTTTTATATTGAATTGAGTAGAGTAATTCGATGGCGGTAATTATTGAAAATAGATTAGTGTGGTAAAGATCGGTATTAATATGTTTGGGGAAAGATGTTTGAACATTTAATATTGAACTGACCAGACTTTAATTTAGTGGTCACAATCGGACCGTTTATTTTGAAAGTGGTGTAAGGCCATATTTAAAAAAAAATTGAGATGTATAATTTATGATTAATATAGTGTAAACTTTTAATATATATGGATAAGCAGTCTAAATGTTTGAAGCAGATAAATGTGGTAAGAATTGGTAATTTGTACTTTCAGAAAGCCTTTTAAACTTACTAATTAATTATGTAATTATTAGTAAAATCATGATTAAATTTGGGATTTTTATTTGTAACGCAATCTAAAATCAGCTGCTTGACAAAAATAATCAGCGCCCAGAAATTACCTATAACGTCACGTACAATATGAATACTACGCAGTACACATTCAATACCAAAAACATCCGCAGACAGAATAAAAATTCAACCCAAAACCATCGAAAGCCGCACGCGTTCAATCTCGACTCCAGCTCCACAATCAACTCCTCGTTCCCGCGTCTAATCAAAATCCACCCCTCATGCAGACGCGTGTACACACCATCCCCCGGCATCCCTTAAGAATACTTCCCGCTCGTTCTCAGCTCCGTAGGAAGCCTCGGAATTCGTTCGGGGCTCCTCGGCACGCGCTCCGAGCAAATTTTCAGAATTTTGCGCATCTCGCCATTCGTCGAACGTGATTTTCCGCCGCGGATCTCCCGAGCTACGTGACCTTGAGCCGCGTCCCGATACGTAAGAGGCCGCATTATGCACGTACGTTGCACACAGGTCACGCATATGACGTGACGTCGAACGTGCACACCGCGGCACCGTACGAGTTCCACTACTCTTTTTTTATCTCCTTTTTCTGAAAATCATGCATCGCGGCTGGCAGCCAAAGGCGTCTGACATCAATTTGCGTATCACGAGGGTCATTACGGAAATTCGACGGCCAGACACGAGTCTCGCATGGGACGTAGGGGAAGGGGGGGGGGGGGGAGGGGAGAGTATGTTGACTGGCTCGTAACCTGACGATCTGATTTCGTTTTCATGAGTTTTATGGCTGGTGCGAACTGTCGCAGCGTTATTCAATGCTGGACTTGCGCAATGTGATGGGTGGTTAAAGCTGATCGAATGGAAAATGTGATGCGTTTTAGATGGAGTTGTGCAGCGGCAGGAATTTTGAGACGTTACTTTAAGTACGAGTGGATTATATGGAACGTTTATTTTGAAAGTGGTGTATGTCCAAATTAAAAGAAGAATGAGATATCATATAATTTATGATTAGCGTGGTGTAAACGGTTTACTTATGTGATATTTATTTTTCTTTTGAAATTGACACACTTCTTTCAAAATAAATGGTCCATATAGCGTTTGACGTAGGCATGATTTTAAATTTAGAGTATATAATGTGGTAATGTAAAAAGCAGTACTATCATTTAAATTGAAAATACAACTAATACAGTAGCTGTTTGACTTAGAATATAAAACATGTACAATGCTGAGCTTTCGATAATTGAATTCTCAGTCATGGGTCAATTGCAGACAGAAGCAAAAGAAAAAACATCAAATCCTCACAAAATTTTCTATGTTACTATTTATTTAACCCGGTAAATTATTTTACAATATAAGCCTTCGTCTATTGAAGAAAAAACAGTAGATATTTTCAGCTCTACTTTATGGGATTTTTTGTCTTTCGTTAAGTTAACGCGCGTAATATGACTCTAATATTCTACACCGGCCAATTTATTTCCGTTTATAAAATGATGCTGCGGTTGCCAGATTCTCATTGACTGGATCGCTTCTCAACCTTGGTAAATTCTCAACAGATCCTACCGCATCGCTGAAAACAGCGACGACACACGTAACATACACGTCAACCGGAACAATTGCTTTTGGGTATTTCCAGCCGACTCCGGAATACTAATTCCGCTTACGTCATCAGATCTACATCCGGCAAGGCGAGAATCTTGCCAGCGATCGATCTACCTTATCTCCCAGTTATCATATCGGCCCCCCTTCCGGAATCGAATGACATCACCAGAAAACGTGTATCTTGAAGAGTTGTCATACATTGACAGAAACAGGTATAAGGTATGAAATGAGTAAAGACTTGACCGCGGGAGGGGACAAGTGAGAGGAGTGGGGAGTTAGGCGTGCGAAGAGGAGTCAATCAGCGAGAAAGGATAAGAGTATATGTATTGAGCTGTATAAAAATTGAACTGAATAAGGAAAAGTGTTGGTAAGTTGATATTGTCGTTTCACACGAAGGTTATTCTACTCCACATATTTCTCAGCCTCTCCCAATCAACCTAATTCTGTTTTTACACGATAGATACGTTCCCGAAGAATGCGTACATAAAAGTATATTGTATCTAGAGAAAAATAGAAGATTGCTTCCAGTCCTAAGAAATCAGCAAGAATAATAAAACAAAACACGAGTTTTCATGTTAGGATTTTAAACACTTTAATTCATAAAGACTACATATGTATCACAAAAAGTAAATAATCATTTAAAAAGAAAAAAGACACTAATTCATGAACACAAAATTTCCGCAAAATATGTATTGACTCTTACGCAAAATTAATCCCTCGTCCCAAATGTCGCAGTTACAAAAATAAAGGTAAAGCAAAATTTTCATAAAATTTGAATCCATCCCGTTAAATCACAATAAGTGAGTCGTATAAAAGTGGAATGAAAATTTACTTTCTAATTCGCGTTAAATTAATATCCTGTAAAAACAGAATTGGGCGTACCGGAAGTGACCGCCTACGGGGAAAAGACGTCGCGGCATTCCCGTGCAGAGCACGGAAACTCTGACGATTCCAGGCAACCCTGCCGCAAAGCTCGCCATCCGCAGATGGAAAACACGTAGACGCGCCCACGTGCTCTCCGCCCGTTCGGGGTGCACGTGCACGTGTACGTACATCGGCATACGTATATTCTCAAAGCCAAGGCTCGCGATTTCAGGTCGATAGCCGTGACGTCAGCGAATCGCGCGAGCGCTCTCTCGAAGTAGAACCGGAAAGATGGAGGGAGATGAACATTGCCGGGACCGAACAGCTAGAGAGAGAGAGAGAGAGAGAGGAGAGGGAGGGACGGGAGGGAGGGAGGGAGGTAGAGGACAGGAGAGGGGTAGAGATGAAGTTCAAGGTTGCCATGCTCGAATGCACATCCCACGCGGAAAATAGGAAGAGGGCGAATGGATTTTCCAGGTCTAAGGAAAAACTTTGAGCTGTGAGGGCGAAGTGGTTGAAGAGTGGGAGGAGGAGGAGGAGGAGGAGGAGGAGGAGGGGGAGGCTGAACGAAGTTTGACTCTAACGTCCCCAGACGGAAATAGGCGTCTTCTAGGTTAAAGGCGGATTCTGGCCGGTTCATGGCTTTTTCGCCGATGCCGAGCGATGCCAACCGATAGGTCTCACTTTAATGGCAAGCCTGCGAGCGCTGGAACCTTCGAGGGATGCTGACACGTGCGCCGGAGAATCGTCCTACGACCTTGGGAGCATCAGGGAACGCTTACCGAGGTTTCGCTTTCCGCCGACGAGTTTTGGGGGTGGAGGGAGGCTTGTAGGGGGTGGAGAGGAATTGATGAGCCCGTGGACGAGCGTTTTGATGTCGGGCGACGAGAAATGTGTCGGCGAGGTTGGTATTATTAGAAGAACGCCGAGATTTTGCGGAGGGGTGGCTCCGAGGTGGGGGGGGTGGAACTGATGAACTTGCGGGGGAACGTTTTGGAGTCGGAGGATGTAAGTTTCGGTGGGGAACGTTTTGAGGTCTATTGCAATTGACGGGTTTCTCAAATTTTTTGATATAAGCACTGACCTTTAATTTTGAACTACTTATAGTAACATGCTACAATCTACCTTGTTTTTAGTTGTGTAATATTTGACAATACAATACATTTATTTTTAGAATATATTCTAGTATTAACTTACTATACTCTAGAATTTTTATACACTTGGATATATTCTATTTATATCTTATTTATATTCTAGAACACTGTGTTCTAGAATTTTTATATTTACATCGTTGTTGAATTCCTAATTTCTTCGCAAGAAACTAATTTATTACTTCGATGTATCAAGCTGGCAGATTATATTACAATTTTAGCGTTGCGATTAATGGAATTTCAAAATAGAAGCTTTAAGTGACGTTCGCGTAATGCCAACGTTCAAGCTATTGCGTAACTTTACGAGCTTGTGGAGGAATAAGGACGATAATTGGATCGCGACCGTGATTCATCCGTTCGTCTGAATGTTAAAGTGCCAGGTTCGTATTACATTTTTTTTTCACCGACAGGTTGAAGGCGAGGGAGTAGAGGGAGAAAAATCTGTCGGCCGGCTTTAAAAACGAATTGGCATTGACACGAGCGTTATCTCTGTTCGGCCGGGGGATGAAATATGGCCGCTCGCTCGCTTCTGCCGGCCGGAAGCGGTCAATGCGTCGGAACTATCGAAAATTAGCGGGTATCAATCATCCCCTACAGTTATCGATTTCATCCACTCCGCGAGAATAACGACCCAACCAATTATCCGCCATGCACCCCCTACGAATCAAATGCGAGCTTCTCACCTAACGTCAAAAATCGCACCAAGGATTCTTCGAAATAATACTGGGAAAATGTTATTACAACAATTAATGAAATAATTATTAGTAGTTATATTTGATTGAACGAACTGAATTTCGGTTGGGTATATGCTGGTAAGATGGAAAGAAGAAAATAATTTGTTTAAAAAGTTTTCATAATTTATACGTGAAAACATAATATAATTTATCTCTTGATTGCCCTAGTAATTTTTCTTTATACACAAATACGGAAATATTTATTTAAATGACTATAGATAATTATTTGAAACTTGCGACGCATCCAAGACGACTAACGACAATCTAATTAACAGCCCCCAAGACCATGACCTACAACCATTCAAACATTTTACTAATTGCCTACACTTTCCAACCAAGCAAAATCCGCAAACCACCGATAGAAAAATGACGATCATAGATCACACGAAGGACACTATAGACACGAGCTGACCCAGAGAGCGTAAGTTGACGACCAGCGCGGAGAAATGGGCAGTGGCCGAGGCTGTAAATCGAGTTCAACCCCTCGGAAGTGAACGGAGCCTGCGACGTCTCGTTTCCTCGCGTTTTCATCGTCCTCCAAGCGCAATCGTATTTGGGTTGGTGCGCCCGGACGTGGCCCGGACGTGGTGGCCTTGAACTTGCACGACCCTGCCTCCCTCCCACTGCAATGGCAGCTCGATGCTTCTCTCTCCCTCTCTCTCTGTCTCTCTGCCTCTCACTCTGTCTCTCTCCTTTCTCTCTCGCTCCCTTGCTCTCTCTCTCTCTCTCTCTCTCTCACTCTCTCACCAGTCCACCACCTACCCAACCTTTCATCCCCCACTCCCGGGACACACCCCTATGCTCCGACACTCGGTCCAGCAGCTTTTTCCCCGGAACGCTCCTTTTCCCGGATTAGGAACCCTCGAGCGGAGAAAAATCGAGCGAACCCTCGAGTAAAGTTCGGATTGGCCTATTGTCAAGGGGTTGAAGAGGTGCGGCATATTTTTGGCCCGGGACGCTTCCGGCGAATTCGGTGAGTGCGGCGCCGAGTGCCAGAATGGAAGAATTGATAATGGACTGCATATTGCGCATTTGCATCTTTATGAAGGGCCGGGATTTCGGGGGTGGCAGGGATTTTAGGGATGTCGGTTGGGTACGGTATTGGGGGTGTGATATTGCGGTATTAAACTTTTTATGGAGCAATATTGCGGGATTTTTATCGAATATTGTATAAATTCGGATAATGGTACTGCTGGTTATTTGTACCGTATTGCTGGAATACCATAGTGCCATATATGGTGTCTATTTTGTAATATAGTATCTCACTGCAAATATTATATATATATTATTATTACCATTTACAATGTTTACAGAAATTCTCTCGGTTATTAGAATAAATGGTAGATTACATGAATTTTAAACATTCTATGAAATCGAATATTGTTGTGGGTAATCTTGCGTATTATTAAATTAATCAAATATAATATAGACTTGAATAATGATACCATTCTACAACCGTATTACATCACTACTCTGCAATAGTATTATATCTCCGGTACTATAAATCGGCGCAATACATTCCCCAACATAACATCAACACCATCACCCAATACAAATATATACGCATCACATATTTATCTAACTTTCTATTAATCCACATTGCGTGCACTTAAAAAAATAATGCAGATTCAAACCGCGATACGAATATCTAAATCACATTATACATCACACACACACACCCCTACAAACAGCCGCTACTTCTAATTACCAATCGAACGCAACCAATCCCACCCCCCACCCCCCACGGAGAAACCCACCCACCGACAATAGAATCCTCAGTGCAGCCATCTTGGAAAGCCGAGTTAATCGACTCGTAATCGACTTCCGTCGACGCCTTCACCGAACCTACGACCTCAACCTACGTCCAACCTGCCCATACCACCCTCTCGTAAGAAGGCCTAATGGGATTAGAGAGCTCGACCGCCGAGTTTAGCCGCACGCGCCCCGACCGCCGGACTCCCGGCCTGCCGATTTCGACTTTCTAAACGCATTTATTGTCACGACCCTCGAGTTCTCACCCCGCAGGGGCACCGCCGGCTAAACTGTCATGCCAAAACTGGGTCGAGGTCAAGGGATTTGCCTGCCAGCTTCGAGTACAGGCCACTTTCCTCCGGGCCAATTATCCAGCCGACCGTTATCGTCGCACGAAAATTGGCTTAGGGGATGTTTGTCGAACGAGAGGGTCGAGGGGGAGGGGGGTTGGTCGTTCGGATGTCGGTCGCGGCCAACGCTGGTGGGGTCGAAGGGGTGTTTTGGAAAAAAGCTCGAGCTTCCGGACGACATGAGAGCCGAGGAGGTCGGCGGAAATGCTGTCGGCTAAGTGGGAGAATGAATAGGTGAGCGGAGAGGGTGGGGGGGGGGGGGGGATGAGGGAGTGGTGGATCGCTTGGAAATTACACGAAACATTATGCGCACGGACGGCCTACGCGTCAACAGGTGGCACGCCTGTCTGTTGGCCGCATGCGGCTGTCTCTTCTCGTTCGCGGCTGAAACATTCTGACCCTGTAAGGGATGTAGGACAAAAATAGTTTTATAACTTTACGAGCGAACGCGACAGCATATAAATATGGTCGGAAGTGTTTCGTTGTGCCACCCTTAAGAGGCAGAACCAAATCGAAAGCACCGCCGCGTCAGCCGACCGAAATCGAACTTAACCCATTACACGCCACAATTCAAGAAATAAGATAAATAAATAAAAATAGCTGTATATTTAGAGGTTACAGTTATTAAAAAAAAAAACAATTTGAAAACGTGTCCCAGAAATGGGACATTGGCGGATAATCGGTTAAAGCCGTGATCCACCCCCGAGCGTCCCAGCTCCAACTCCCGATTCTCTCAGTTCTTCCCGGAAACCGCGATTCCCATCATCGTCGCCCACCCTCAAAAACCACCCCCCCCCCCCCGGAAGTTTCGTCGATTGTCGCCTGCAACCGGTTTCCTCGAAACGATCGCTTGACCTCCAACCGCACAGTTGCGAAAGCACGTGCGTCAAACAGATCCTTATCCCCCCTCTCTCACCCCCCTCCCTCTTGTGGCCAGTTATATTTTTATAGACGCGCCGACACATGTGCACGGCCGCATGCCGTATTGAGAATCCTCCCCTGGACGGCCTTAGCTTCGCCCCGAGGGGTGGAAACAATCGCCGGACGACCTCGAGCTCTCTGACGAGCACGGTCGTAGTGTGTGTGTATGTGTGTGTGTGGGGGGGTTTGTGTGAGTCAGCGGTGTGTATAGCCGGTTGCCCGTGACCGAAGGAAACCTTGGCCATGGTCGTACGACCGGGCGTCAGGGTGCAGGCCTCGTGACGCTCTTTTCAACCCCTTCAACACCCCACCCACCCCCTCCCACCCCCTTTCACCCCCGGGGTGCCGAGATTCGCCCGATCGTGCGTCAGCGTGCTCTTACGTGAGCGCTGTTTGATTGTGTAACGTTGAAGGGGGTGGAGGCGGATGTTGCGTTACGTTCTGCGGGGGTGTCGGGGTCTTAAAATGGGGGGGGAGGGGTGATGGTCGTTAGCTAACGGGGGTGGAGTAACGTTGACGTTACCACTTTCTTTCGTACAGCGTTGTTAGTTTGGTTATTGTACAGGGGTGGGATAAATTATTTTTGCTTTCGACGTTGCATGTGACGCTGCGTGAACTTTATTGACGTTAGGTGTTAATAGATTATGTAAAAATAAGACGGTGGGTACTTTTAAACGGTGGTGTATATATATATTGTATGCCTTGAATTGTTTGATCGATCCTATCAATAGGTGACAATTGTGTATTTAGGGATTGAAGAATAAATTGTATTCAGTCTTAACTACTTAATCAATACTATTGCGTACTCAAGATTATGATTATTTCATCGTAGCAATTTGGCAATTCTAATTTATGTCCATATGAAACATTTTGCCTATAACCACCGTTCAATTACATTTACCACAGATACGGAAATTGCATTTCGAATTACGACATTTATCGGCTATCAAACTTCTGACACGTTACGCTCTTCACATTTAATCAAAAACCAATAAATCCTACTATTATACACGTACTTCTTATAGCTGATTTCTCTACAATAAATTACATCTATAATTAATCAATAATAATGAAGGTCCCATTTCAGTTACCGCAAACCCTGGCAATACACATTACATTTATTTAATCCAAAGATCCGATAAATCCTCATTCCGTCAATTACAATTATTATAATACACAAGTTCCGAAATACCCATTTCTCCACAATGCGTCATATCTATAATGAACGTCCAATTACAGGTGGCGCAGAGGCAGTAACTGGATCAGACGTTACATTGACATTTATCGGCTATCAAACTTCTGACAATTTACACTTTTCACGATATTTAATCAAAAACCAATAAGTCCTAGCATCATAAATATACTTCTTACAACTTATTTCTCTACAAAAAATTACCATTAATGTCCCATTCCGGACACCACAAATCCTGGTAATGCATATTACAGTCATTTAATCGAAAAATCCGATAAACCCACATTTCGTCAACACCTACAATTATTATAATGCACAAATTCCAATTTCTCCACAATGCGTCATGTCTATAATGAACGTCCAATTACAGGTGGCGCAGAGGCTGTAACTGGATCAGACGTTACATTGACATTTATTGGCTATCAAAGCTTCAAGCATGGCTTCAAGCGTCGCCGTGTATACATTATGGATCCCGATGCGTTATATCGAGTTGCCCGTGACCGGGGAAACTTTGGCCATGATCGTACGACGGGTCGTCAGCAGTGCAGGCGCTTGCGACCCGAGTATCTTCAACCCCCTTTCTCGACGCCTCCGGATTCCACCCCTATACCGCCCCGTGCGTCAGCCAGACATTACGCGAGAACTCGATGCGGCTCGGACGACAGTAAACAGTTATGCTGATCTATCGATCGACGAGTCATAACAGACATTGCATCGGGAAGTACAATGTGTCTTGTTCTGACAGGGAAGCTTCAAAACAATAAGCTGAGAGAATAAAAGGGCAGTGGATCGTTTTTGATATAAGTATTATTTGAATTTAGAAAATTTTTATTTGTCGTGATATTGATCAAATTTGGTAAAGGAGATCTGATAAATGAATCAAAGAAAAATATGTAGCTTATTTTAGAATTTGAATTTTTAGAAGTCGTCGAGATAGATAAGACTTTGCATCAATGTCAATATGTCTTGTTCTAACAGCGAGGCTTAGGGAAAATAAGCGAAGAGAATGAAAGGAAACGGGATCGTTGAAACATTTTTCAATTTTTCGACATTTTTTTATAAACGTGAGATTAACCAGATTTGGTCTATAAAATGAATAGAAGCCAGTAAAGAAAAAGATACAGATTGTTTTATAATATGTATTTGAATAAATATATTATTAATATATTCATTACTAGGCACCATTGTTAATGGAAAACTATACATTTCAGTATAACAGAATATATTGAGAGACAGTAGCAAGAGTGAAAGTAAAATTGTAAATTTCTATTATTTCATATAATCATATCCGATTTCCAATAATTCATTTAACTCATTATGATCCTTAACAACAATACAATCATTTAAGTCCATATAAACTACATTCACCCTAACAAAAAAACATCTGATATCATCAATACATACTCCTGCGTCAAAAATCAGGCCAAAGCAACAAAACCAAAAATTGTTACTCCGCACATGCAACCGAACTTTTCTCACAGAAGCAAACCTCAGTTGACAGCACTTGCTCGAAGACGCCGCAACCGCGTCATCGGCCTTCGCATTGGCCAGCTGCTCGAGGTCCCGAGGACGGTATCGGGAAGAGGTTTAACCTCGTTTACCTTCATTTACCTTTGATTTAGCTTTGTTTGCGCTTAAACCTCCTCCGAACTTGATCTCGTAACGCCCCGCTGATTATTCCCACGTGAACGACCGTGGCTAATGCGGGGGACGATATTATTCCGTAATCGCGGAACGAAAACAGTGGGGCATTATGACGTCGAGGCCTCGGGCCGGGATTAGAGGATGAAGAGAGTCGAGGTTGCCCGCTGGAGATAAATCGGCGACTGTTGAGATCGCAACCCTACGAGCTGCATTTAATCGTTGCGCAACAGTGGAACACCGACTTCCATATTACACGGTTTCCCATAACGCAACTGAACTTCTCAGGTTATGATGGGTTAAGATATGTGTATATGTTTAGAAAATGTTAGAAACCCGTAAGAGAACCGGAAAGTAAAATAATACAATACAATAAAACTAAATTTCTCAAATTACCAGGTTTAAGAATTAAATCTGGTTTAACTGAGCGTTGAAGGTTCAAGGTATCGAAAAATTAGATAAAGATCGCTTGATGTCGATGTTGAACTAATCGTTGCGGTACTTTGAAACACCGCATAATACGGTTTCCTATAACGCAACCAAATTTTTTCCTCAAATACCAGATTTAAAAATTAAATCTGTTTTATCTGAACATTGAAGGTTTAAGCAATTATTGTAACTAAAGATCGTTTAATATTCAGATTGTTACACAATCTTACATAAGGAAAGAATTGACATTTGAGCCTAAGTAGGCTAATGTCGACCACATCCAGGGGAACTTGTTGAGAACGCACATCCCTAATCGTCTCTGTCTAACGTCTCGTTGGAAGTGACAATCGAACGGTGCCGGCTCGAAGGACAGGGTAAGTTGGCCAAGTGAAAGGCAATTCGAGGCGAGCTCTGCGTCCTGATCGGAGTTTGCGGGGGTGGCAGCCGTTAATGGGCACAATTTACCCCGAAACAATCGGGAACGACCTTGCATCGGTGTCGAGACGTGCATTCAATCTGTACGTACGACGGGCAAATAAAACTGCTGATCGATTCCACTCCATATGCCCCTGCTTCTCTCTCTCTCTCTCTCTCACACACACACACACACACACACACACACTCTCTCACTCGCAGTAAAATGCATTCTTTTCCTTCCCACCTTTTTCCCGTCAGACTGTACAATGCCGTTGTTACGGCAAACGCGCTCACTCGATAAGTGTATGCATTGACTGGGCAAGTACGCGCGTCAGTGAAAACATCGATTCAGTAAATGCACGTTTCTCAAAACAGCGGCAAATATAAACTTTCCCGCAAGGTCTCGCCTTTCGCGCCGAGGCAGGCATCGATTAATCGCGCGGCTGTGTACGTTTACCAAAATTTCAGTTCCGACTCGCGGAAGGAAGTGGGCGTGGGAAGAGGTATTAAGTCGGCAAACACGTTTGACAAGCTGATATGATTGTTGGTAGGCTTGTTATCCGGTCTGCTTTATTTCTTTTTATTTATTCATTTTTTTTCGTTATAATTTGACGCAATTTATTATTAATGCGTCGTAAGAAGAATGCGTTACTGTTAAATAAATTATTGTTTATGATGCGCGTTGGAATTATTTTGTTGTCTCTACATCTTAAAGGGAACACTCTCTGCATTAGTACCGTTATACTCTTTCGTCTTTTTCAAGAGTCTAAGTAAATTGGCGGCCTCATGACCATACATACTGCGAATGTAGAATAGTAAGAATTGTAATGAAAGTTTGTACTGCCCTCATTGTTCATGTTGACGTTGTATTGTCAACCGGTTTTTCGTAGATGATACGACTGTTGGTGGGCTTGTTATCCGGTCCGCTTTATGCCGCCGATGTTCGATAAGCGTATGCATTGACTTGGGAAGTACGAACGGACGGCGAAGGCATCGATTCCATGAACGTAGGCTCGCATCTCGAAGCTCAATAAATATAAACTTCCGCCAAGGTCTCAAGCTTTGGACGAATGTATACAACGGCCAATTACGGTGTACGCTTACCGAATCCCCACTTTTTTTTCTGCAAATACATCCGAGTAACCTTGTCGCTACTGTAGCCGCATCAGTGCGGGAAACGTGTACCCTTGGGCAATTAAAACACGTCGATCATCCACAATGCAATTATTTAACCGGAATCAATACCCAAGCAGGACTCCATCGGAATCCCGTCATCCCCCGACAATCCCCATCCATAAATAAAACAAAACAAAGTTCGCTATTCTTTACCATCAATACAATTGAACGACCTTACTACATTTTATTTGTCCTAAATGTACATCTTCCATAATTATGCCTACCCTCAATCCCAACCTACTCCCCATATATCCATGATATAAAGCAGAGGTCCAAGAGCATCCTCCACCATTCATTAACCAGTCACCTGTGTTTGACAACTATATCCGCCACGAAGAAATTCCGTATTTTGTGTCATGACGACTATATCCATCATACGTAAATTTCAGTTACCCTTGCCAATATAAACTGTAATTTTACCGGAAACTAAAATATATTCGTAAATCTCAATATGTTTAGAATCTTTGGTGTTAAACGCGAAATAAAACAAACTGAGAGCTCCGAGAAGAGGTCGCCACATCCGACTCGTTAAACATTATTTTGACAAAACAGAATAATGTGTCTGCAGACTCAGTGACAGATATAAATAATCAAAACGTTCGGAAAGAATTCACGATGAATCTACTGTCACCTAAGACAGGACAAAATCTTTGAAGATAAATACGAAGTAAAGCGAACTGGGTCCAAGAAGAGGTCGCCACAGCTAACCGATTAAACTTCCCTCCCCATGGACACAGCTCACCACCCAACCCCGTCATTTAATCAGCGCCAACCGATCATTCCTCCACATCGCCTGCCCGCCGCAATATCAATTACCTACGCGAGTCCGCGAAGACGAGCTGGGTAGGCGTTTAATGCTTGCAGCTCACCCTGGAACACAATCGGCGTCGACCTCGCAGCGAGTCTCGACGGGCGGGCACGTATAACGGTTTGCCCGTGACCAGCGAGGACCTTGGCAATGGCTCGGGGCGGCCGTGTGTGTGCACCGGAGGCCGCGAGCGGCGGGTGGGAGGAGGGGGGAGGCACGAGTGGCGCGAGCCGAGGGTTGCGAGCGTAGGCGGCCTGGTGGGGGGGAACCTGCCGAGGCAGCGGCGGCGGCGGCGGCCGTGGCGGCCGCGGGAGGGGCGGCGAGGGGAGGGCTGGGGTGGGGCGCAGGGCGCGTGCGTCGGGTGCGCGCGCAGCTCGCTCGATGCACCCGGAGGCCGCGCGCGGCTGCCCGGCACTCACACCGCGGCCGAGACCTTGACCTTCTACCTCGGCCCGCTGGCCAACGAGCTCCGTCCACTCCTCTCGACGGTTGAAGGTCGCCGTCGGTGGACCGGTGGTGGCCGACGCTGCTGGCCACTTGCGAGTTGAAAGGACAGACGCGGGACGGGGGGAGGACGAGTTAATACTTGACGGGTAGAAAGAGAGAGAGAGAGAGAGAGTTGGCCGATGTGCGGAAGTACGAGGGTGGTTTTTATCCGGGGAATTAGGAGCGACGAGATGGGGCCGTAGGTGGCATTCGGAGGAAGGAGACATCTGCGAGGGGTGAGTTGATCCTAAGCAGGGTGGTTTTATGTTGGGGGAGTGGGGGAAAGTGAGAGACGAGGAAGTGGTCGTCACGTGCGGGCTGAGATGGCGTAAGGAGTTGATCCTTGAAACGTGCGGTCGGTGGATGATGTATAGGGTTGCGGTGCAGGAATGGTTGCGGGGTGGAGGAGGGGAGGATTGTTATCCGGAGACTTTGGATATTTTAATCGTCGGCCAGTTGCGTGCCGAAAGGACACGTGTGGGTCGCGAACGAGTTGATCCTTGATGCTCGGCCGTGACTCGATACGCGGGGGTATGATGCAATGAACGGCACTGCGGCGAAGTTTTGTTTTTCTGGCATAATCAGGATGTTGCAACGAGCGCGAATATGAGGAATACGGAAAATCACGGACGCGATCGATATCGTCAAGGATCGGATACCGGTTTCTTTCGATTAAGTACCTACTTATTTTCTCTTACCAAACCGTACCAGATTATCCCTGCGGCCAATACCGATATATGGACCGTTTATATCGAAAACTGTGTAAGTCCACATCTAAAAAAAATGAGATATATAATTTATGATTAACATGGTGTAAATGACTTATTTACGTGATATTTAATGAGATATATATAATGAGATAAATAAACGGTTTATCAATGTGACATTTGATTTTTTGAAAGTGGACTTACACCACTTTCAAAATAAACGGTCCATATATGGAAAAATAATTACCGAAGCTCCTAATGCCCTAAATTAGCCCCGAGCACACCTACTCCACCGTCCAGCGGAACAAGTGTCCCATCCTTCACCACCAATTACGCCATTGCCGCCGACCCGGCAAAACCACCGTCCGCACCCACGTCCCAATAACCTCCGGCTCTAACAGCCTCCTCCGCAATCTCTCGGGGCAACGAAAAAAAAAAAGAAGCGGATCGCGTCGCACGATTTACGCCCGGCGACCCCGGGGATCATCGTTGCGTCCGCGATTCCGCGAAATCTCACGCCCCGACGCCGGCGTCCGCCCACGTTCGTTTAATGCTCGCCTTCCCGGAATCGGCCTCGATGCCTGCGCCTGACGCTCGCGACAAACGGGATATCTCGGTTCCGCGAACGGCATTGGACGCGGAAGCTTGCCTATATCTGCTCATTTCTGCCCCCTTTCTGCCTCTCTGCTAACCCCCCAACCCCCCCCCCCCCCGCCTCCTCCTCTTTTGCAACCTTTCCGCCCCCCTCAGGTCCCCTGCCGCCGAGCCAAGCGCTTGTCTCAGTCCGATTCTCGCGCAGATTAGACGCCGGCGGAAAGTCAAGGTCGCCCTTGACGTAAGCGCCGGCGTGCACCGAGCGTGTGCGGCCGGTGCGAACGTGTGCGCCGATACCCTTTCATAAAAGAAGCAAGGAACCGGAAAAGTCCCGACGCCACGTCAGGTGCCGCTTCCGTTGGCTCAAGGAAACGATCGGCTGATTGTGCCGGCGCTTTTCGCGGCCGGAGCTTTAGCGGTCTGGCCTGCGCTGTTTAGCTCGCTTTCCGAAGCTTGAGGTGTTGGGAGTTGTTACTGAGAGCGTTCAAGGATGTCGGAACTGCGTGCTTGGGGTTTTGGGAATCGGCGGGTTGTTGGTCTTGTAGTTGAGAGCTTTGTGACGATTCAAAGATATCGGTATTAATGCGGTAATGGTATATGGGTTGGATACTAAATTGGCTTCTTGAGGTGTTGACGGTCATTGTTGCTGACATTGTACAAGGTTTTCGGAATAAAACTGCTTTTTCAGGATGTTGGAAATTGACCGTTTATTGGTCCTGCAGTAGATACGTGAGTCTTGCAATCGTATCATTAAAGCTGAAAACATACTGTAATTAAAAAGTTCGCGTACTTTCCCAATTCCTAATTCCGCATTTGTTCCCTCTACTTTTAAAATTTTCAGAACTGGCGATATGCTTATATCGCAAACGAATGTTTCTACCCCAAGTAAGATCAAGATAATATACTACAGTATATGATGATTAAACCATTAATTCCCAGATTATGAACCATAATGCGTCCGACAGTTCCAGGGACAGTTCCTCTCTCAGATGTGCTCCGTAGATAAAGCGTTCGCTCAAAGGCCAAGCAATGGGTCGGAAAGACGATGATTATGCCTATGATTCCCAGATTATGAACCTTGGAATCTGAAAAGTACCTTCTCTCTGACAAATCGGTCCACAATACATCATGGCAGGTTCCAAACCCGACAACCGTAACCAGTTCCAGTTATGTCACTTTGCACCATACTCAGCTCCCTAAAATCTGCGCATGCATAATGCGTCCGACAGTTCCAGGGACAGTTCCTCTCCCAGATGTGCTCCGTGGATAAAGCGTTCGCTCAAAGGCCAAGCAACGGGTCGCAAAGACTGTTGGAGCTGAGCCGAGCTGTCGTCCGACATCACTGCCGTTGTGACAGCGTCTTCGGCCATGCCGGGGTCAACGACCGGGGACAATTTTCACGCGGAAAGGACTCGCCGCGAGGATACCATTCCTATCCGCAATTATTTCCCAAATTTTAACGACTGCGTCCATCGCACGCGGTCGCGACCGGACGCGTTCTACGTACGAGAGCGCGACTCCGGTGAAATATCGCGGCAATTAAGCAGTATGGAAATTCGAAATCGTGCCCACTTCGTTAAGTGCGCCTATAACGGGACGTATACGTCGATTAACATGAAACACGATGCCTGCAAGTGGTTGGCGCCGAATGGGAAGTTGGCTCACTCCGCCTCAAATTGGGACGAGTGGGTGTTGCCCGCACTGACGTGCTCTTAAAGTTTAAAGCTGAGCTTACGCTCATACCGTAATGGCAGCTTGGGAACGTTACTCTAAAGAAGATGTATCACGGGTAGGTCACGATCGCCCAATTTGCATCGCTGCCCCCCCCCCCCCCCCCCCCGCACTGCAAATACTTGGGCTCGCGCACTTAACGGGATCAGGCATCTATTTGTTCGGGGCTACATGCGTGTTAGAGTGTTAACCGGTTACGTTCATAGTATTGACCGTTTATTTTGAAAGTGGTGTAAGTCCATATTTAAAAAAAAAGTGAAATATATAATTTATGATTAACGTGCTGTAAACGGTTTATTCATGTTTAATTTTTTTTTAATGTACTTACACCATTCCATATAATACTTGTCATATGAAACATGTCTATTAAAAGTTTATATAAATACTAATATGACTAATGATTTCAGACGTTGAGAAATTCAAGATAACTACAGATAAAAATAAATTAAACGTTTTAGATTTGTAGTATGCAACATAAAATCAATGAAAATCTTATATTTAAAAAAAAGAACTACCATAATACCTAACAATGCACGAAGTACCTATACTTACCGTCGAACGCTTTGACATCCACGTTCCCAGATTATCGATGGAATTCATCTGATCTCCAGGAGACGCAGGTCGATGTAATCGCGCGAAAATTGTCTCCGCTTCCCCGTGTCAGCCTTGACCTTGACATCGACCGCTGCAACGGGCCGACGCTACGCAGTTGCATCGGAGAGAGCGCCGGCGATATTTACTACCAATTAAAGCGCGCGCGCGCGCGCGCGCACTCGAGCGAGCGAGAGAGAGAGAGAGAGAGAGAGAGAGAGAAGGAAAGGGAGAGAGAGAGAGAGAGAGAGAGTTCATAATCCAGCTTGCTCCAGGCGACTCGACGGTGTCAATTATGCGAGCTGTGTACGTCGCTTCGCGCAACAGGGACTGTCGGTGTTAAAAATGAATTTCGCAATTTTCCACTGAAAAAGAACGAGGGCGGGCCCGACTAATTTCGGGGGAGGATGATGAACTGCGCGAAAAAATTTGATGACGCTCCGTCGCGTTCCCACGAGAATCTCTGGCATAGGCGCATGTTTTACTGACTGCCTCGCTGGCCGGTAAGTGCATTTTATGCTGTTGTGATAAAATGACAGTGTAACTAAACCATTCTGCTCGATACAGTAAAATAATGTGAAGAAAATTTGAAGCGTTTGCATCGCTACTTTCTTCCTTATTCCGACTGCGTCACGCGACTGTACTCTAATTGAAATTCATACGACCCGAAGTATAAAGGCGAAAAAGGCTGAAATAAAATGGAAAATAAGTTTTTTCCCGCATGACCGAGCAAATTCCTCCAATTCTCTCCGTAACGAACAATCGCAAGCGAAATTAATCCGGTGGCCTCCGTTAAAACGGATTTAAAACTATCTAAAAACGGACCGAGTCCGAGCATTCGGAAAAACTGAATATTGACGAGACTGAACGCCGACAATGAAGGGAAGCGCGTGCGTGTGAGCGAGTGCATAAATCGTCGGATGGCCTCAGGAAAAAAAAAAAGAACTTCATTACCTCCCACTCCGGCAAGCGTCGCGCCGATTGCCGGCGCGAAGCAGCGTTCTTTATAGATGGGCATCGGCCTTGTCCTTGACATCGACCGCGGCGTCCCGACGCTACGCAGGCCACGGTTGCATCAGAATGTTCGATGCGCGCGGGACAGGCCGGGAGAGGAGACGAGGGTGGCGACGCTGGAGGAGGGGGAAGTCGTCGGCGAGTGAGGGGAAGTCGATGGCCAGGTGGGCGGCTGACTTCTACCGAGATTCCACCCTTTCCCCACCCCCCACCCCCTCCTCCACCCCCACCCTTTCCATCTCTTTCGCCGGCAAGCTGCTCCTAATCGCCAGCACGTGGCCTCCGATCCACAATCTACCACCTACCGTACCAATATTGCAGACTTCAACTTCCGTCAACCGAACACACTCGCACACAGATATAACTGTGTATATATATATATATATATATATACACACACTGAAACTCAGTGCCTGAAATAGAGCGAGGTCAACTTTCGGCGGACTCGGCAGAAGAATCTACCCACCGACAAACGGTCGTGGGTAGGTTATTTATCGAATGCCGGCGCATCGCCTGGGCGTCGCGACGCTAAACGGTCGATTCGCGGGTTATTCTATTCATCGTCGAGCGTATCTCACATCCTACGAGCCGTTAAAAATAGCAGGGGGGGGCGCTATTTGAATGACGCCTGCCGCTCGCTCGCCCATCGACGAGGCGAAATTAAACCTGAATCGGAAGGTCACCGGTGTTCTATAGCCGAAGGCGCTCCTGTCGGGCGAGCGAAAACAATCGCATCGTAATAACCTGGCGCGTGGGCGTCGGGCAAGGCTTCTTACGTAGAGGAGAGTGTTCCGCCCACGCCGGCAGGCACCTTTCCTCGCGAATCGGATTTCGGGACGATTGTCGAACTCCGGTAAAGGATTGTAGAAGAAATGAGCCAGTGTTGTATGTACAAAAGGTACGGTGCATTTGGCATGCATCGACGTATCGCCCAAAGGCGATGATTCTCTCCGCGAATGCATGTAGAGTACATGATAGGTATTTACAGCGCGTCAAAGGTTGAAGGTCTGTGAAACGTCCGTTGGGATGGAATTATCTTGCTTTCTTCCCCTTGGCTGCCTTCGGCTTGGCTGCCTTCGGCTTGCCTCGGGGCGGTTTGCCACCGCGAGACTTCTTGCCTCGACCTTTCGTCTTCTCCTTCGCCTTCGCCGCTCTCATGTCCTTCTTCATTCGCGGATCGACGACCTTGAAGCGACCCTTCACGCCCGGCGGCCTGACCACCCTCTTCTGGGCGGTGTGCTTCTTCGCGACGATGTACTTCACGTCCTTCTTCGGCTCCTTCTGTGCCTTCTTGTACAATCTGCGTGGAAAAACAATCGATATAGAGTGGATGGATTGGGAGAGTACGTAAGCTTGTGTACTGTCTCCTGAAGTCTGTCATATGCTGAACGATCTGCTTACAATCTGTTATCTATTTATAAATGGACGAAAAGGGAGAAAACACTTACGCTTTGACTTGTCTTGCTTTCTCGGCTTCGGTCAACTCCGTGTTCTCCATCAAAGCTTCGACCTTCTTCTTCGCCTTCTCTAATTTACGAATTGCCCTACGCTTCTTCCTGGCCTTTGCTTCAATCACTTTCTTAATTGGCCTGACATTCAAGTCCTCCACGCGCTTCTTGTACTCGTCCACCAGCTCTTTAGGCACCGGAGCTTCCTTCTTCATATGTTTTTCTTCGTCTTGCACGAACCAATCGGGCAAATTGGTGTCGTTGAACGCGAATCTATTCCATGCAGCGTCGACTAAGTCTCTCCTCGATTTTTTACTCTGTATAAGTAACGATCCTAACGCTAAGTCCTCCTCTGTCAACTTTCTTTTGCCTTTCGGCTTCACAGCTGTAAGAAAGGTTTACATAGAATACGTTATATCTTGTAACATGGAAAAGCATTCTATAAACACTTACTTTCTTCCTTACTGACAACCTCGAAACCATCCTTGGCAGCCTCCTTTTCTTGCTTTGTTTTCTTTTTATCTTTTTTTGTTGTCCTCATGTCTTCCATGTCATAATCCGAATCTGTATCATTGGCATCTTCCGCATCCTCACCTGAATTTTCTTTCTTCTTTAACTTTGTTTTCTCCTCGCCAATAATTTTTCCTCCTTTCTTCTTATACTCCGCGGCCATTTTGTCTATTTCGAAATCCTCGTCCTGTTCGTTCTCTAAATCTTTAAATACATCTTTCTCGAACCACAACTGAGCCTTCTGCATCCTCTTCGTTTTCTTGTCTCTGTAGTCCAAATCTGTGAGCAGCGGATTTTCTGGATCCTCAGTTATTTTTACCTTCTTCGACTTTGATGGTTCTTCATTGTCAGATTCTTCCTCGAGACCTAGAATGTGGCATTATATTTATGAAGATTGGTTCCAGCGTAAGAAGAAAAAAATAAATGAAACGAAAAATAATCTTACCTAAACCTGATTTATTACTGTCCCCATCTTCGTCATCTGAACCAGCTTCTGATTCGCTCTCTGACGATTTATAATATAGTCCTGACTTGTCCAAACGGCCTTTGTCTTTTTCATACGCTACTTTTTTCGGCTTTATTTCATCATCAGACTCTGGTTCACTTTCTGCTAACATATCTGGTGGTTGATCTAGAACTTGATCCAATTGTTCATGCGTTTGAATTTGATTCAAGGAGAATATCTCGTCGCCCTCCAATGTTGGACCTTCGTCTCCTTTATGAATCATCTTAAGATTCAGTCGCTCATTCAATTTCTGTCGCTCTTTAAGAGCCTTTTTCTTTTTCCTCTTCAATTCTTTTGCTTCGTCTGCTTTAAGAGCTTCTATTTGTTTCGCAATCTCTGCATCCTCCATATCTTCAACTTCCTCGAATGTCAATGGTTCTTCTTTCTTATCACTAGTCTCATCTTCCTTATCTTCCGAATTTTCTTCTGCTTTCTTTAAAGTATCTTTAAGTACCTTCCACCAATTCATTAGCAAACGCAATTCTCCTTTCCCAAGAACTTTAATATCTTTGCAACATTCTCTAACTTCATTTGTTGTTTTTGGATGTTTTGCAATCTCTTCGTCATCAATAACAATCTCTGAGACCCCCTGCAGAGCTTCAATTCCATTCTCCTTATTAAGAAAATCCCTTACGGATACCTTGTGATACAAAGTGTAATCATTTTCTGGATATCCTTCAGCTTTCGACTTCTGTTTCTCAGGATGGAATACGTTCAATTTATATTTGGGTTCTATCTCCAGATCAGAAAACACATACTTTGCATCCAAGAATTTAGGATCTATCTTATCCGGTGCAATATAATTCTGACAAACTACAAATATCTCAGCAGACTCATTACGAGAAGCTTGAGGCTTTGTGGCATGAACTTTCTTAAACAATTGCTTGAGTACCCAAATTAAAGGATTGTAGTCCTTTGACCTGAATACCTTGGTAACAAACCAACCACCAGGTCTTAAGAATTGTGTTGCTACTTTAACAGCAGCTAGTGTTAACACAGCTTGCTGGTAGGCGTCGTGTAGCCAATTTTTACCAACATTGGGTGCACCGTCGTTAAGAACAACATCTGCTTTCCACGTCTTTATTTCACGAGATATAGCCACCCGACATTTGTCCGTAGTTATGTCCTCTGTAAGACTGATGCATCCCGGAATCGGCTTAATCGGGAACAAATCTACACCGATCACGATCGAAGATACCGGCATATTTTGCCTGGCCACCTGCATCCATCCACCGGGCGCCGCGCACAAATCGATACATACTTGAGATTTTTGTAGAAACTCAAACTTTCGATTCAATTGAATAAGCTTGAAAGCCGCACGCGACCTATAACCTAAAAATTAAAGAAATGCATTTCCAGATGTGTCCGCATTTAATAAACTGTGAAAATTATATTATGACAGATTTAATCCTTCAATAAGTGCAACCATTGTTCTGATACAAGAAATTACAACGATTTTCTTTATTAAACTACGATTTGAGAGTCTCGTAGACAGATAAGCATGATGTTTATCAAAACGTCAACTTGAACCACAGCCATTACCAATCAATATTAATTGACTCACCTGTCTCCTTAGCTAAATGATAATATTTATCCTTCCTCTGCTTTCCAATCTTCGTTTTCTTCCCCATTTTTGCTTAATTTCACCGAATTCCAAGGAAAAAGCGTACACACTTCGCTTGCCATGTGGTCTCCACGCTGGGAGGCCATAGACTAGCCACAACCCAGACGCACCACCAACACGTCCCAACCCGTCACGCCGCCGCGCCGCACCATTGGTCACATCCAAGATGGCGCCGGCCCGGCCAAATTCAAACCCGCCGTACCCCATTCGCACTATACCCGAATCGGCTATACTCCGTGCACAGGGGCGTTGCATGAATGCCGTGACGTGGTGGGGGCGAGAGAATTCACGACGGCAGCAACCCTGTCGTTAATTATTAGTACTAGAAGTAGCGAGAAAGCGAAGCAACGCGTGACGGGCCGCAAAGTGACGATACACGTCCGCACAGGGTGTACGCTCTCTCGCTCGAACAATTATCACAAAGGTATTTACACTATCGGCGGCTTAGCCAGCTAAGGATTACGGAAAGGGGGAGATAGGGCCGTGGCGTTCGGGGCGCGCCAAAGTGGACCGCGCTGCCGGGCGATTTTCAATGGTGTACCAGGAAGTGGCACGGGCTCCCTTCGTTCAATCCACTCGTTCGCGGAACACAGTGCGGCACCGCCTTTTTCCCTACTTCGCCTATGCGCGCGTCCTGGTGCTAAGTTTCGCACGCCTCCCGGCCCGCGAATCGGTGACGAAATCTGCCGGAGGCACCGTAAACGCCCGTTCGGATTGTGTCATGTGCAGGACGTGCGGTCAGCCCTGGGTGTTAATGCACCGCACTGAAAAACATTGGGGAACTTGACAAGACGGTACGGATGTGGAACTGTCCCCGGGGGAAGGTAGCTGGGCGACGTCTTCGGAAGGAGATGCGACTCGACGGTCCTGCTATCGGGTCCTGAAACGGTTTAAATTCGACGCAATCGATATGGGGAAAACAATCGGTTTCGTAGTACTCGCCGTCTCGTTTATCTGTCAGATCAAATTACATTGGCTCGCCGTGGGCCTCGAGCTCGATGTTCTTGCGCCCGGCTAAATTGATGAATCAGAGGAGTTTTTTTTCCTTCGTGTCAATTGCCCGTTAAATTATGTCAGTTTACGCCGTACACGCGACCAGTGTACGACGGTTTACTACTACAATGAATGCAAGTGTATGCACTTGACCCCATCCCCCTTAGATTTCTCACACTGACAGTGTAATCCTCATATCCTGCCATTCTTCTAACTGTAACATAATTGTGAAAAAAACTCTCGTGGGAGGGGGGGGGTACTTAAATAGGGCAGGTCTTTAAAGTACAGCTAGACACAATTATCTCGTTTAATCTGGCTTGTATGTCTTTAAAAATGTACATAGCACACCTTTGTTACTGTGCTTACTTATTTGAAAGAATAGTGAGAGTAAGTGTAGGGATATATTTATAGTATTGCTTTGGGAAAGTATGTTTCCTATTATACTGGAATAAGACTGTATCTTTATTGATCATTTTCTGTTTTTAGAAAGCTGTCAGTACAGTGAGGAAAGGTGAGAGAAAATGTCAAAGAAGTCAGGAGCTACCCAAGCAATGCATAAAGTTATTATGGTTGGTAGTGGAGGCGTTGGGAAGTCTGCCCTCACTTTACAATTCATGTATGATGAGGTACGTGGGAGTAAATCTCATTCCTGCATCAATTTAATAGTGCGTTGCTCATCTTAACAGTGCATTAACACTTATGTATGTCAGTTTGTTGAAGACTATGAACCCACAAAAGCAGACTCATATAGGAAAAAGGTAGTATTGGATGGAGAAGAGGTACAAATAGATATATTGGATACGGCAGGCCAAGAAGATTACGCTGCAATAAGAGATAATTACTTTCGCAGTGGAGAAGGGTTCCTCTGTGTTTTTTCCATAACAGAAGATGACAGCTTTCAGGCTACTCAAGAATTCAGGTGAGGCCATCTCCTCCCACCTGTAACTTCACTCCAATTTTTACGCTAGTTCCTAACTTTGAAACATGATCAAAACCTCGTTTTTTTTTTTGTAGAGAACAGATACTGAGAGTAAAAAATGATGAAAACATTCCATTTTTGTTAGTGGGAAATAAGAGTGATTTACAAGAAAAGAGAAAGGTCACTTTAGCGGAGGCACAGTCAAGATCTCAACAGTGGGGTGTGCCTTATGTAGAAACCAGTGCAAAGACCAAGGAGAATGTTGACAAGGTATGACCAAACTGAACGCACCCTCGTTGTTCGAACATTTCTTAGTACCCATACACGTGAATGTAACAACACACAAAAATGTGATCCACACCCTGTCACGAAATATTTGTAATCGTGCTTATCGATATCGATTTACATGAGCAGTGCCTCCAATGCACATGCATAAATGTTCGTAATGTATTCACAATGCATAAATTACCACCATTGCAATCTGTGTACTTAGCCGCATGAATTAGAAAAAGTTTCATCTTGTTCAAACGTTCAATATTTATATATATATATATAGTTAATACGAATGTTTTTATATATTCGCTTGCGCACACATTCTCTGTTAGGAGATTCTCTGTAAGTTTATGTCGCAAATTTTCATACGCGCGCTAGCATGACGAAGACTCGACGATTTCGTTCAACCTCATTTGCCGCACCGTTCTTTGCGTCTGCCTCGGAGCTTTCAGAACAGCATCCTTGTTGCACATTTGCAGGTGTTTTTCGACTTGATGCGTGAAATAAGGTCGCGCAAGATCGAAGACAAGTCGGCGAGTAACGGTCGCGGGAAAGACCGTGCCAAGAGGAAGAAAAAGAAGTGCATTATTCTCTAGGTTTGCTATATTTTCTTGCACCGTTTTCCCCCTTGTATCTTCCGCGTGTAAGTTTTCTCCATATTTTTTTTCTCTCACTCTCTTTATCACATTCTTTTACTCATGGACTGGGACGAGAGTGGAACACGTAAGCGTCTAGCATAGACTAACGTTGCCAGGCCGATAAACATTGCGAACTGACACCGGACCTCTGTCCTTGTACAGCTTTATCTATGCGACTCTGCGTCATAATGAAGAGATTAGCTTGTCATTCCTTCGCACTGACCGTGACTCAGTGCGTTCTCGCTTAAAGCACGTGTTCCTCTTCCGTCCGCAGGCCATTGCCGTTATTTGTTCGCCGTATGAATGTACAATTTATTTTGTACACCTCGCAGCTTGCCACCGCTTGTACCGAGGCATGTCCTTTTGACAAATTATATTCTTCTCGCTTCTTAGCATCGTATATCGTTCTCTCGTCGATGCTCGTGTGTATGCCCTCGAGTTCCACGGACAGTGATCTGCATCCGTTTAACCCTTATGTCAATAACCGGGTACCACGTTAATACATTTTGTAAACATTTTTTTTTTTTTTTTTTTAATTAAAATTCTTGAAAAACTTCTTACATCCTCGCGAATTAAATTCATCTTAAAGCAGATTATCTTTTCCATATTTTCATTTCTGTGACAGAACCCAGAAAAGTTTTGAACTTAGGTCGCTATCCGGGTACCCGGTTATTGACGTAAGGGCTAACTATTAGCATCGGCGTAGTACGTTGACTTCCAGAGATTAACTTTCTCGCCTCGTCAAAACTTTCACGGATCCGATGCGTAACACGCGTAACGACTCTATAATCCGATACCGATCTTCCAGGTATTCTTCGACTTGATGCGAGCGATAGCTGCTCGCAAAGCACAGGAAAACCAGGGCGACGGGAGTGAGCGTAAGAAGAAAAGAAGCTGCTGCGTCTTGCTCTAACGAACATACGGCGAAAATGTTTACAACCCGCGTAACAAAACGTTCACCTCCCGAGTACGCTTTAAGTACGCGTAAGAGAACTTGTATTTATATTTTAAAAAAACCAATGGGGAAAAATGCTTTCTGATACTTTACAGTGAACTGACACGTTCGTCGTTAATGAGATCTTTGTCACTTATCGCGATGAATTCGACTATCGCTATTATTATTAATATTAATTATTATTCGATGTCTCTACGGCGGAGACGCGCGCCCGGTAAATGTCGCGATTTACATTTGTTAAGTGATAAAGTTCCTACCATTACACGCAAAAAATCTGCTACATAATTTATAACGGCACAATGAAACGTTTATATTGATTTGTTATTTATGACGTTTTTGTTGTCCACGGAGTGCTGAAATATAATCATTATTTTATATTCAATACTGAAAGTATATATATGTGTGTGTATATATGTACATGCACACAAGCATATGAACTTATATGTCTATTATGTACTGTTGACAGTACACGCATTAGGTATCACGAAACTCAGGCTGCAATATTACAACTTTTTCACGACGTATGTGTGACCAACAATGTACTTTCATTTTTTAAATAAACTGGTTTCACCTTATACTCGACGCAGAGCAAATTCCTCTCTATCTCGTCCTCAGATAAGTTTCAGCACTCTTACGCTTTTCAAGACATAGTCAAAACACTGTAAAGTAATGAAAACTATGTAATAACTATATGGATCAGCGTTACTTTCTCATGTTTAGTTTGTTACAAGTTCGCATTTACGATATGCAACAGCACGCTGCAAATTTTACAAAAAATCCATCAAGATCAGTTTTCGATGTTGCACACCGTAAGAAATTGTAAACGACTGAGCGGATCCTGTCCAGCAATTTTTTATGAACGATCGATCGCCTACGCCCTCCCTCAAGCGAAAAGAAAAGAATCAGTCAATACCGAGGCGGTGCGTAAGTACGATCGATTGTGAGCGATTGGAAAAATATTCGTTAGTCAAATGAAGCAATGTCCTTAGTTCGAAGCGGAGTCATCGGTTGCAATGCCACATGTACATATTTCCGACGAAACGGATCGATTTCGTATTAGCGGAGGTGCTCAGTTGTCTGATGTAACAAACGATTATACACAGCTAACCGAACCTAATAGACTGTAATAATAGACTGATCATATAATTATTATACCGGAACGTCGAATTCAAAAGACACGAGGGTACATGCATGCTGAACGATGATAACGACGGCAGCGTCAATAATATTGATATCAACTGCGGACAATGTATTCACGGCTTGGATGTAACAGGCGTTTATTGCATACTTCAAACAAAAATTCGTAGTTAGACCTATAACGTGTAATGCGAAAATAATATGTGAAAACTGATCGTGTATTTAATTCACGCACTTTTGTACCGTCATAATTGATTGTGCCTTTTAAGTGTTCACTATTAACGAAATGGAATCAATCAAATGTTTAGAATTCGTTAAGGGAACTTTTATAACTGAGCATAGATTCAGAAATTCTGTCCTATAAGCGATTAGTTACATATAGTCGTCACTATTGTGTAGTTTACGGTTATACCTGTTTGATCTGCTATTTTGTCAGAAATTAAAACCTTTTTTATGTAATTATAATGCACTTTAACCATTCTATCTGAGTACCGTTATTAGTATCCCATTAAAAAATCTCGTGTGTTTGTGGTTATAATATTCCAAAATCACTCTTACATTCTATTTCATTCGTCAGTGTTTATAACAACAGTGAGTATAAACATTCATTACTCTTGAAGAATGTATATATCACAAATTAAACCTCTAAATATATTATGTGTTACTGCAATACATTTTAAACTTATTACATACCAAAATACTGATTTGAGAGATACGAGCAACTTGGGACGAGCCAGGTCAATTTAAACGACCAAATTTACGGCGCCAATGACGTAAACCCTCCCTTCCTAACTGCTTCCAGACGACTGCCGTCACTGCGCAACGAGAGTTCTCATTGGCCAGCCGCCGACAGCTCGCACGCTGATTGGCCGACGCCTCACACTGGACCCCGTTGCACAACTGAAATAAACTTTACCGTTGCAAATTCAATGCACGAAACGCAGCAGGGCGTAAAAATCGTTAAAAACCATCCCATATACCGAACACATCCACCACCGCTTGGCATTCAAGCGGTTACAGTCAGAACTCCGAAAAATTTCCGATTTTTTCCGTTGGTTTTCATTGATTAACACGAATGACGTCAACTTGTGACGTGCACTACGTGCAATCATGTGACGCTCTATACTGTTTCGTCTACACTCGGGGATATGTTATTTGCAGCGCTGCACGGAGTTTAAGCTCGCGCATGTGTCCGTCTTTATGGCGTGCATTCATGATCGTTGCGATTTCGACACGAGTGCGTGATCGCTGATTAATCGGGCAAATATCTGGGTATCAATACAGGAACGTGGGTTCTGATTTGATAGTGAGGCGCGACAGAGTGAATCGTGTGCGTGATCGCGATCAAAGCGTTTACGTGAATGGAATACATTACTGTCATGTAGTACAATGACGTATAGACGTCAGCGACATACAAAGTACTTATTTTTTTTTCGCTATTATCATGGGATCCAGATTGAGGCAAGTTTCGTACAACGTCGTAAGATATATAACCGTTAGCGCGTACGTGCGCCAGTAATTCGCGAAAAGTGTCCTCTCATCTAATGAAACTAATTTGTAACATAAGTGCACTCAAGTATCTCTTTCCTGTTGATAGTCGGTCTGGCTATATTGCTTTTGAAATTTGCCCGTTCTACGCACTGCTCCTGATGCAATCGCCCGTTGGCAGACAGACACCTTGTTTGCCGAAGGAATATCACCGTTGTACACTATTTAATGTTTCCTGTGATAAGTGAGATAGAGGAGCAGATGCTCATTGTTCGCATGATGATGTATCTATGTCAATAAGAGATTTTAGCACGTTTGAGATAGAGAGGCAGCTTCCTATTTGAGAAAAAGCAAGATATTGACATGAAAATTAATATGTCTGTATGTGCAGATGCAATATTCTGTATTTTGTTGGGAGTATTGGTGGAAGATTAACGTATATATCATATATGTTATCTCCAGTATGTGTATCGCATATAACATCTATTACATAACTCCATGTTACACTGAGATATATTTTATCCTTTGATTAAGCATGTCAACCTTCAGAGATTGATGTGGGCTCTAATAATTGCAGGGAGAATGTCCAACACCTGTTTGAGTGCTTCTGCGAGGTTGCAGCACCGGTGGGAGAAAAATCAGGATGGATACTGCAAAAATTCCCTTCTTTGTTTGGAGATGAGGAAATACTTAAATCTGTCCCTAAATTTGCCTATCCATGTGAGATTGAAAAGTGAGTTACAATTACTGTTCATGTTCCATATTTTGCGTTATACATGTATATTCTTATATTGATTCTAAATTTCAGCATATTGGTGCAACATTTCTCATTTGTGCTGACAAGTATAGA
Organism: Anoplius nigerrimus; assembly: GCA_914767735.1. Taxonomy (NCBI): domain Eukaryota; kingdom Metazoa; phylum Arthropoda; class Insecta; order Hymenoptera; family Pompilidae; genus Anoplius; species Anoplius nigerrimus. The sequence continues at coordinate 3,676,721 of OU612086.1, forward strand.
CTCAAAATGGACATTTGGATTTTGCCGGCACGATCCCAAAACAAAAACTGCTTTGGTCATTTTAAGTGCACTACCCTGGCACGAAACATTTTACAAGTTAGTAATATTTCGTTTGAATATATGTTAATGCAGCATGAATATTAATATTTCATACTTCACAGATTACTAAATCATATTGCATATTTAACCGCCAACGGAGATCTTTGGAAGTTTCTTGAAGATGTATATTCATGTGGAGTACCACTTCCTGGTAACTCTGTATCTATTCCACTTCCAAATTCTAATACGGTAAGTTTATTACATTGTTCTCTTACCTAACAGATTATATAATGGAACATATTGCTTTCCAGCACTTTGTCTGCCAAAGCCCAAAGCAATTCCAGTTACCTAGTATACCAGAAAATGTTAGTATCACCTTGACAGTATCACCTTACAATGCCACGACCTTGAAACATTAATTATACGTTCTTCCAGAGGAATTTGACAGAGTATTACAGCGCTGTCGATGCTCACAATATGATGATGGTGTTCGCTTCTATGTTATACGAACGACGCATAATATTCACATCGAAACGCCTGTCCAGATTAACCGCATGCGTTCAGGCGTGCAACGCTCTAATCTATCCAATGATTTGGCAGCACATATATATCCCGGTGTTGCCTCTGTCGTTAGTCGATTATTTATTAGCGCCAATGCCATTTCTAATCGGAGTGCCCGCAGAAACGCTTCAGGTATGCAGCGAGAGAATCGATAGTTGGCGCAAGGTCGCCCGACAAAGTCTTATTAAACTGTTATCCGCCATTTCAGAAAGTCCGCAGAAGCGACCTTGGCGAGGTGGTCATCCTCAACGCGGACAACAACGTGATAGTCTCGCCGTTCCAGGACCTGGAGTCCCTGCCGCAGGACGTAGTTCGTATAAAAATGCGCTTTTAGACGTTCCTCGTCACGACCGCTTGCAAGGATTAAGACTCATTTTAAATAATCAAATAAAGAGTTTTTTTGTCTCAGGTGAACAATCTGAAGAAAGCGTTGCGCAACAGACCGGCACTGCTCGGTGACGGGGTGTCAAGAGCCTTTCTCAGAGCTCTGGTGCAATTGACAGCCGGATACAGGGAGGCGCTCACGCTGCAGCAGGGTGAGCGCATCACCTTCGATCAGAATGCATTTGTCGAGAGCAGGCCGTCGTCGATGCAGCCGTTCCTGCGCAAAATGTTGGAGTTGCAAATTTTTCAACAGGTAACAGATAAGGCCTCATATCTTATGCAGTCGCACGTTCCAACGGTTATCAATAATAACAGTTATGTACTTACTGCAGTTCATAGAGGAACGACTCAATATGCTCAACTCGGGGCTGGGATTCTCCGACGAGTTCGAAATGGAGGCCTGTAGCTACTCAGTAAAGTCTAGCAATAAATTTATGCAACAGTATCGGGAGTGGACCTACGCGATGCGAAAAGAAAGTTCGGCCTTTTTTCGCAGCGTGAAAGATAAGGCGAATCCGGCCGTTAAGTATGCGGTCAAGTCGGTCAAAGATAAGGGGAAGGACATGAAAACGGCCTACAAGGGACTGAAGTGGAAAGGTATGGCGTCTTTACGGTACTCCGGTATCCTGAATTACGGATGTCCTCGTGAATTGTGTACGAAGATAAATTTGTACGGCAGGACGGTCGAACAGGAGTGAGACCAGTATGAGGTTTCATCAGCCACGATCAGCTCCCAGCTCGCCTACGATGGACAGAAGGCAAGTTAGGTTTACGTCGCCGCCAAAGTCTCCCAACGGGTTCACAGCAACGACTAGCTATCGGAAGGAACTTCGTCTGCCAAATTCCACGTTCGCCGATTCAAGGTACAGGCCTTACTTTCTTGTCACTGTGTGTGGATATGAATAGATAGCGTGTGATTACATACGTGATTCATATTCGATGTTTTACAGTAGAAAACAATACTCACCGCTAAGTCCTAGTTCACCCGACGATTCCGAGTCCTCACCCGAACGTATAAATATAGATCTTATGCATGAACTGCAGGACGTAATATTCCCCAACACACCACCAGTGGACAGAACGGTGAGTTGCTTTCGCTTCTTAGGTAGATCTAAAGATAGGAATAATTAAAGAGTGACAATCCAGAATGTTGGAACGTCGTTAATAATACATTGTTGCTCCCGCATGATTTATCGTTTATTGTTCGTATGCGACACAGGCTGCGCGTTGTGAAAGTCAATGATAGAACCAAAGATTTTGTGACGTACCGTTACTTGCTCGATGTTACGTTCGACCGTTGCATCCCGTCGTTGTTCTGCTTATGAGACAGTGTTTGAGAATGTTATATATTTAATTGTACACTTTGTGTTATTGTACACGTTCTGTACCATGTGCCTTGTGACTGTTATACAGATTATATAGTATGAGCTCGGTACACCTTATGTACTTAAGGAGAATTTGCGATATAAACTTATGATATCCGTATTACAACTATTTGCATGAAACATTTCTTACCCTCTCATCCGATACGAACGTGTCATCGACAACGTAGACATAGAATTCTTATTGCTCCCGTTAGAACCATTTTCAGTCTTTACATTCTACGTACATTGAAATATGTATATATTGATTCTAGATAATTCGTACCCCATTTTCTGTTCAACGGTAAAGTAAGAATATATCATGCATCACCTTTCAGTTGAAGCCAGTGCGCAGTTTAGACAGCTTGAGACCTGCATGGAGTGGGCATATGCGGCACGGCCCCCTACCTAGTACTGTCATTGCAAACCCATCTGAAGCATCCCCGACAAAAACAGCATCATCCTCCATCCCACACTCCTCATCCCCTAGCCAAACCGATCAATCGAATAATAACTCGTTAGAAACAACGCCCAACGCAACTAGCAATCATACCGGCGCAAATAAGATCTTCCCATTCGGCTCGCTGGCCGTGAAGCCGAATAAAAGTTCAAGGGAAACCGACAAGGCCTCGCTCATACCCGTATCTTCATCGTCATTCGCACACGATGCAAACTCTTTGAACGAATTGCACGCATCAAAATTAATTAACACCGCCAGCGGCGCGCTTAATTACCTGCAAGGGAAGGACGGCAGACAGTCTAAATCGAGAGCGAAGCCGCAGACTGACAGCCTTAACAAGTTTTACAGTGATAGCGTGTTCGGTGATTGCGACTCTATGTTTGACAAGTGTCTCACGATAACGGACGCCGTTGCCGATGATCCCGAAGACGATCCCTTCGACACCAGTAAAGTGTTTACACCTTCCTATTTGCAGAGGCCAATCTTACATTCCACAAACCCGCCATTGCCCATTGACACACACACGCCACCCAATCCATTAAATGCTACATCCTGTTCTGCACACGTTAAGGTAAACGATACCGTTCATTTATTCTTTACGAGATAAATACGCTCTGTCGCCGTAGTCGAGAGATTACCGCGTCATCAAGTCATTACTTATCATGCATACGTATCTTGCATTCCTCTTGTGGCTATGAAACGCATAAACCTTTGTAACGTACATGCTGCCTGCGAGCATCGCTTTCTTATGACATTCCCCCCCCCCCATGTCCGGCCGCATACAAACTTTTCCATGACTTTTTTTTTCTTACAGGACTCCCCAGAAGTACCAGACTTAATCAGACTAGACTCTACGAATAGCAACGACGACTTTGACCCATTGCTATCAAAGTCATCTGACTTTTCCAGTTCCAAGCAGATGACACAGTCATTGCATATTCCCGAAATGGGCGAGGGCCTTAGCAATCCACTCTACCCTTACTTTCAACCCCCGCACAATAGTAGAGACAAGCAGAAGTCCGCCGACAATCTCGGTGACCTAGATCTGTTACAGGCGTACGGTTTAGATTTCAACAAATTTAGCATAGCCAACGGCGGCTCGCCAACGAGAAGTACTCAAGTACGTAATCAGAGTCAGCCGGAGAGCAGTATTAGTAACATTGATAACGCATTCGACCTACCGTTAAACGCATCCGCCGTAAAGTCGCAGAATAACTGGACGAAATTCGAGTAAATCATACGTAACGATCAACACACACACACATACCATGCATATCACAATTGTAAATATTACATTCTCTGTTTTTGTTAACGGGTTTTAAGCGTAATCGTGCGAGTGGTATCTGCAGCCGAGATAAGGGGAAAAAAGAAAGTGGGGACAAACAAAAAAAAAATACAAAATGTTAACGCATCGTTATTGAAACTCGCAAAACCATCACGGAACAATCAGCAGGTTCTAAAGCATTGTAAAGGATACAGCTACGCTCATCGAACGAAGAAATAATAATTCTCAATTCATAGCACAATTTTTCACTTCTACGATATTTTTGTATTCGTGAATTTACCTAGTAGAGTTTATTACGAACGTCCCGAAGCACACGTGACTCTCCTCCGATGAATAGGATTTTCGAAACTGACATACTCCATACAACTTCCATGAACATACTTGTTAAGAGAAAAAGGAACGATGTACAAACTTTAGTCTGGCAGGCATTTTGTCGTGTTAACAAAGCAAACCAAAAAAAAATAATTCTCACCTGAAAGTATTACGATAGTAAAAGGCTCAGGGAAATAATGCATTTGGAAAAATGACGTTCAGTTTGGATCCATCGTTTAATGGTTTCAGTGTGACATTCTACTGAGAGAACAGAAAGAAAATTAGAACGCGCTTAGAAGTCTCTGCCCCGAGATAGTCCGTGAAGTATTATAATATCGCGAAACAATAATAATATCTCAAGTATAATAATACTGCTACCTTTTATCGTAAAAACTCGATAATACGCGAGAGCTTAAAGGAATCTTTTTTCCAAATGGTTTCCATGAAATACTCAATTTTGGGCGGTGTCGCGGTATTACCATGTAGATTTGTAACGTCGTAGGGTTTTCAAACTATACCGTTCACTGTGTCGCCATCAAGATTGCTGCAGATATACATATATAAATATATATATAGAATCTGATCAAGTGGAACAAATTAGATACAATAAAATTTTATTACTTAGCTCCGTGTTAGACTTTGTTTATAGTAATTTTAACACCTGTTGCACATTTTATTGGTAACGCTTTATAAATAAATTACTATGAAAGAACGATAATAGTGTTCGAAGTGTAACAGCAGTTCAAATTACCTACCTTATCATTCCTATCTGTTAAGGCTTTATTTTCCTATATCGAGTACAATCTTTTTAACACATTGAAGGCCACATCACACTAAAATTAGCAATATCTGCACTTTCAGGAGTCTCGCGACATTGTACGTATATATTTCACTATAAATTCTATGTGGCAATCAATGTGTTAACGTACAAAACACATAAAACCTGTGATTCATGAAAAATCGTACTGAAAAGTGTCAACCCCCATTTAATGAATCTATTTATCGGCTCGGCGCAATAAATAAATATATAAGGTATCAAATTTTTCGGATCTACAAACTTTAATACGAACATTACATTGCTCGTAAAGCCGTCATAGCGTCCCGAATTCGTTCTAATTCACCCTCGGAGTTGACCAACTTTTCCGAATTCGCTTTCTGTACGTCGATCGGTACTTTAACTTCATAATCCGGCGCCGCCATTGCCTGCTTCGTCTTTTGAATAACGTCGGTCAAGTATTCCATTTTCTTCTCGAGTTTCTCCAGTTCTTTCTTCGGATCGATCAGGCCCTACAAGAAAAAACATCACATGAAACGTTGATAAAACGTAAATAAGGTTCATGACAGTTGTGAGTAACCGATAGAATGAGTCACCTTCAGTAACAAGTGCACTTGAAGTTTATCGGTAACGGTAATAATCGCACAGCCAGCCGGTGCCTTATCGAAGCTGATGACGGAATATCCGAGAGTCTCTATCAACAATTGATACTTCGCAACTTTCTCTCGCAAATCTTCGTCCACGACCTTTACGAATGCCTCGCTCTTCGTTTTGTTCGGTAGATTGTACGTTGATCGAGCCGATCTGACGTTCTTTATAACTTTCTGGGCAAACTCTACGTCTCTCTCTATCTCCTCGTTTCTCCACGGACACTGCAATACAAAACACTCCCTTACTAACTGTCACAAGATACCCTCCCAATCAAGCATCAGACATTCGGTATCGAATTTCTACCTCTGTAAATTCTGGATATGGACTGACGCATATGCTAGGATAAGTTAGCTCATGACGTGGCAATCGCTGATATAATTCTTCAGTAATGAACGGCATGAACGGACTCAGTAAGCGAAGACCGACATCCAAAGTTTTGAATAATACTCTTCGCGCTGTCGTTTTGGCCTCCTCGGTTCCGCTTTGGAATACCGGTTTCAGATATTCCTGCAGAAATCCATGTTAACACAATGTAGAATTTATTCTCCTTACTGTGTGGGTGTTAATACTAACCAAGTACACATCGCACAAGTCGTATAGCCATAAATTGTAACAAGCTGTAGTGGCTGTAGTGAAATCATATTCTGCTATCGCTTCGTCGCAAGTTTTAACAGCATAACTCACTCTTGATAACATCCACAGATCAACGTTGGTTTCATTACCATTCGTCTGAAAAATAAAATTGTTCAACTTCAAAGTAAATCAGCTAAAAAAATAAAACTACATTTAAAACATATACAACATACAAATCCATCAGTCTTGTTACTGTCCACAGAATTGCTCAGTCCATTTTGTACTGCAGGAACACATTTAGGGAACATATTGCCTTGTTCGGCACGGAAACTTGATCGCTCCTTATTATCGTACGTGTTAAGATGATTGAACCATCTCTCCAAATGTGGATAATTCGTAAAGTCGACGTGCAACTTACTCAAAGCGTTGTGAACCTTGACATCAAGTTGCGATGGAGTGTGACCATCAATGTAAGGATAGTCTCCTAAATACGTATTCATTGCATCCTGGACGCATTTTTCATTCAACGTGGATTGGTACCACTGGCTATCGCCGATTACTTCCTTTTTACTTGCAACATTCTTCTCTTCGTACTTGAAGTCACTTCCCAGATACATCAAGGCAAATTTCGTCGCGTTCCAAATCTTGTTGCAGAAGAATCTGTAGCCTTGAACGCGGAGGATGTCCAGATTTATGTCTCTACCTTGCGTCGTGTAGGCACAGAGTGCAAATCTTAAGGCATCCGTTCCGCACTCTGGAATTCCTTGAGGATAATCTCGTTTCTGTCCCTCTATGGCGCGCTTCAATTCTTTTTCCTCCAAATTCGAGTCCAGTAATTGCTTATGAAGATTCTCTAATGTTACACCAGTAATCACATCCATGGGATCGATTACGTTGCCAAGAGATTTGCTCATCTTTCTGCCGTGAGCATCTCTTACCATGGCATGCAAATAAACTTCCCTGCATGGACAATAAATATGTAATATTAGTATTTGTCTTTTTTAATTACTGTCAGAGTGTTAGTATTTAAGACGTACTTGAATGGTAATTTTCCTAACAATTTTTGTCCAAGGAAGACCATCCTGGCAACCCAGAAGAACAAAATATCATGTCCAGTTTCTAACAGAGTTCCAGGATAAAATGCTTGCAGTTCATCGGTCTGAAAGAACCTTTATTTTACTTTCCACACGTTGATGAGTGTATGCTATCAATTAAAATGAACGTACCTTATCAGGCCAACCAAATATAGAGAATGGGAATAGACCAGATGAGAACCACGTGTCCAAAACATCAGGATCTTGTTGAAGCGTTATGTCATCCTTGCTGACTCCAAACTTTTTAGCTGCTTTCTCTTTGGCTTCACTTTCAGAATGTCCACTCACCCAATACCGATCATCAGTCTGCAGAAATGCGTCGATTATGATTTAACTAAAGGAATACAGTTTGTAAAATTGGGCAAGTAGCGAATATTACCAAATCTACTTCCTCAGTACTGTTCTTTAGTCGAACAGAATACGCAGGAATACGATGACCCCACCAAAGTTGTCTGGAAATACACCAATCTCTTATTCCTTCCATCCAGTGATACCACGTTTTCTTATACTGTTCCGGTATAATTTTTAGTTCCCCATTGTTCACCACTTCCAATGCTTTCGCTGCCATTTCATCACACTTTATATACCTACCAACAGAATTTGTTTACGAAAAAATGTTGACACTTATTTTCACATATAACCTATCATGTACTGATATTTAATAAGTTATGTACCATTGTGGCTTCATAAGTGGTTCGACAACATCCTTGGATCGGCTACAAATTGGCACGACCATTGGATTATCCTTAATTTCGATAAACAGATTTTTCTCCTTCAACTCTTTCAACACTGCAACTCTAGCTTGGAATCTTTTCATACCCTATACACATTGACTGGTGATAATTAAGATTTTCCATTAAAAAAAAAATGGCAAGATAAAAAAAGAAAATTACCGTGAATTTTCCATAATTGCCAATAATGTTTCCGCTGTCATCAAGAATCGTAATAAACGGAAGGTTGTGCCTCTTGCCAACTTCGTAATCGTTAGGATCGTGAGCAGGCGTAATTTTCACAGCACCCGTTCCAAATTCCATTTCAACGAACTCGTCCGCAACAATAGGCAATTTTCTGTCGCAGAACGGATGTTGAACGTACTTCCCAACCAGGTGAGTATATCTAGTATCATTCGGGTGTACTGCCACAGCAGTGTCGCCCAACATTGTTTCGACACGCGTTGTGGCCACTATTATCTTTTCTTTAGTATCGACAACCTCATACGCGAACGATACTAAAACGCCGAACTCTACCTTTTCCTTGTAACCAGGAATAGACAAGAGAGTGCGACCAGTTAACTCCATCTTGTCGACTTCGATATCCGAAATAGCGCTCTTTAAGGTGCAAGACCAGTTCACAAGACGGTTGCTTCTATAAATTGTCCCGTCGTCATGAAGTCTAATAAACGCTTCTGTAACGGCACGGCACAATTTAGGATCCATCGTGAAACATGCTCGACTCCAGTCGTACGAACTTCCTAGCTTCCGTAATTGAGTGTATATTCGATCACCTTTTCTAGAGAGTAGCTTGGTATTAATCAATATGAATATATCATCGGATTAATGCATTGGTTCAACAAAAAAAGGCTTACTCATTCTTCCATTGCCAAACTTTTTTAATAAACTTCTCTCTGCCTATGTCATGACGTGTCTTCTGCTCTTCCTTCCACAGTTTCTTTTCTACAACTACCTGAGTAGCAATACCAGCATGATCGCAACCTGGATTCCATAAAGTGGTACGTCCCTTCATACGGTTCCTGTTATACAGACACTGGTTAAAGAGCAAATATTCTACAGAAATCTTGTACTGTTTCTGTTTTATACCTTCTACATTTTAAGACCAAAGGAAGTAAATTACCATCTTGTAATTGCATCTTCAACAGCATTAGTTAGAGCGTGTCCAAGATGAAGGAATCCAGTCACATTGGGAGGTGGTATTACCATTGTGAATTTACCTTTTGGATTTGGTTCCAACACACTTTTTCTCTATAAAAATGTTACATGAAATATATCTATATTTCTCTACAGTTACACATAAGTGAATTGCAGAATATGTTACATACACCATATTCAGGTTTGAAAAATCCTTCCTTCTCCCACCATGCATACCACGCAGCTTCAACATATTGAGGGCTATAAGTGTCAGGCATTGGACAATTAATATCTTTCTTGTCACCCGCAGGAGTATTTATGTCATATGTGGCAGAATCTTTAGATTCTTTCTTCTTCTCAACTTTCTGAAACAAAGTTACATATAACTAAGTAGAAACAAGTTGAAGTATAACTAATCAGCTGCTGTATTAAGATAAACAAAGGTCCTCTCAAGACATATTGATACAATGCTTGACTGACACAAATTCATCCTGAAAATGCATTTTTTAGGAGAAATCAATGAGATACAGAGATTAAAAGATAAAATGCAGTTGTGTATACAAAATTAAGTTACCCTACTTTCTGTCAAGAGAAAGCCATATGGACAGGTGATTGCAACGTGCACATTGCAGAGAAAATTAAACAGACTGATCAGAAATGCACAATGTCCTTACCTCTGGCTTTTCTTTAGGCTTTACAGGCTTGACAGTCTCTTTCTTCTCCTGTTTCTGTTTAAATTTTTCAAGCTTTGCCATCTTCTTAGCCTCTTTCTGCAGCTGCTTCGCAGTTTTCGGCGGGCCATTCTCGCCGCCGTTTATTTCGTTACTTTCCACGTCAACCATCTTTTCCGTGACACTCACGATTGATTTGACTTGCTCAAGCAATTTGTAAGCTTGACAGCCGGCTTACGAAAAGTTTACAAAAATTTCAATGCTAACCATGCGTTTCGAACATACAGCATTCCCAGACATTCTCAGCGAAAGTTGGTATGTAGAGCTGGAACTCTTCCAATTGTCGTGGTTCCGTTTTATGACGTTTCCTGCACTGTCAGATGTCGTTCCATTCAATTGTCCAAGCACATGCGTTTCTGATTTTTTAGTGAATAATGTTGATAAACATCTAATAATAGACTTGTAAATGAAATGATGTTATGAAGTGTTATATTTGCGTTGTTGAAATTACTCGTCAGCTGACCATCCTTGAAACTGTTTTGCATATTTCCGAATCAGATACTGTAGTAGAAATCAGGCTTGAATTCATACTAGGTTTCCTTTTCATGATTCCCTCTGCAGTTCATGCCAAGCCAGGGCCTGGTCACTCCCCCTCTAAAACGTGGTAACGTCTGTAGTACCGCACCGGCGGCGCGGCATTAAGATGTCGCGGTAGTAGCTCAATTGCTATTGGCTGAATTTTTGCGGGAGCCATGACATATTTGATATATATCTGAATCATCGCCTGTTGTCGCCTGTCGATTGTTTACATTCTTGTTGCAAGTGTGAGGCAGGAGGCAACTGGAAATTTAGTGCGCATTAGTGGAAAATTCTACGTTTTTGTGCATTTTTGAAGTGTGTGGGCGAGCAAGTGCGAGCCATGAGTTTTTGCGAGTGCTGCCTGCTTGGATGCCGTTCAATGAGGGATAAGGTGCCAGTGCACCCTTTTCCGAAGGATCCTGCCAGGTTCGAGTTATGGAAGGCTGCAGTGTATTCGGAAAAAATCGGGAGTCTGAGTAGCAATGATCTAAGGAGAAGGATTGTTTGCTACTGACATTTTTAAGAAGAATACTCTACATCGTGGGATAAGCACAAAGGAGGCTAAAATGCAATGTTGTGCCAACATTACATTTACCAGAAGCTGTCAGCATATCTCCAGAGGAAACAAACGTATGTCACTTTCATCCAATGCTACAATACGTCTATAAGAATCTTATATATTATTCCAAAATGTAATATATATTGATTTGCATAATCAGATAATAGAAACCATGTAGCCCTCTTGTTCTTACGAGGTGCAACATGGGGACAGAACCAACTGGGCACATATTTCTGTACGTGCTTCCACAACAGAAGTAAAGGTTTGTAACAATTATTTTAAAACAAAGTGTGTGTTGTACCTTCATGGTGTCATGCAAAATCTAATCGGTTTTCTCTTATACAACCAGATATCAGGAGATGTGCAGCTATCCCGGTCATATAACATGGAAAGTGACAAAAGTTATCTACAATGCATTGGTGCAATAAATAATATGAAACATATATATATATATACGTTTGTTTGTGCATCTTTTTATGAATATAGATTTGATTTCACAACAATTATATACTGTTATTCTTGGTATGAAAAGTACCCGTTTTACTACATAAGTTTATATTTGCCGATGCACTGTAGATTTGTTCTGGTAAAACGATTCTAAGTATTCAAGTGTACCAAATGTTTAAAGGTTTAAATAATATTTGTTGTTCTCTTTCGGATTTAAGTAATTTCTGCTAGAGAACAATAAATATTATTTACACTTTTAAACTTTTGGTACACTTGAATACTTAGAATCGTTTTACCAGAACAAATCTACAGTGCATCAACTTTTTGAAGCACTGCAACCTAGGGTTTTCGAGCACGATCCTAGTCACAAATTTAGTTCATCTAGTGGGCTTCGCTTACTGATGGCGCGGCGGTACTTACCACGTTTTTACAAGAGGGGAGTGACCAGGCCCTGTGCCAAGCACATGCAACCGGCATTGTTATGAAAGTAACCTGAAAGATATCAAAAATCCGTTACGAATGCGTTTTGTGTACAGTGAATTTGGTTGACATTTCTGTTAAGTTACGACAGGTACAACATATAGTAACAAGAAAAACCAGATATTGCAAGAATGGATCGCACAATTATCGGAAGTCCACTCGGGAGAACTTTGACGTCCCCGAGAAAACGAATGTCGATAGTTCAGTCACTCAAAAAAAATAATTCGTAAGTTAAAATTGTTGAGTTACTCTCCAATCGTATTGTAATAACATTGTACAAGGTATGTTCTATATTTCAGGGCTATAAGTGTGTCTGGCCGTTCAAATCAGTCAGTGTTAATAATATGCAGGACTCCTTATCATCTTGTAGAACGTTTTGGATCTTCCCTACCAGTACTTGTTACAGAAGCACTAACTTTTGTTGATCGTAACACTGCAGTTAGTGTCAGCGTGTCTGTAGATGGTTGGGCCTGGCTAGTATGTGGGCGTAGATTGCTTGTGTGGCAGTGCAAAACAACTATTCATGATCCTAAGCAAAGGCGAACATTTAAGAGTCAATGCAGGGAATTACTTTTACCACAAAGTGACTTAGCGCATAAGGCTGATTGCATAGCAGTTTGGGTGCAGCCTGGACATCAAGTTAGAAAATATTTTATTAGCTACAAACGAAATACAATTTAAGTCAAAATAATCATCACTTTGACATGTTGTTTCATAGGTTCCATGTTGTATGGCTGTATCGCCGGAAGGTGTTGTCCGCTATTGGGCGAGTGTAGCTCATGAAGGATCTTCTATAGAAACAAGTGCAGAATTGGCAGGTCAAGAAGTAGACTGCCTTACATATATACCTGGGCAAGGGTGCATTTTAGCCACAACCACCTGTACAGTTGCCCTCTTGCAACCAGAATTTGTTGGTGGGAAGAATAGTATTTCATGCAGAGTTCTTAGAACAAGTCAAGGATGGTTAGGTGGTATTGGACGCAGAATGACTTCCCTTATATTTGGTGCAATGCCACAGTCTCCTGTCACAGAAACGGTATGTCTTAAGCATTTTATTAATCCCTATTGCTAATTAGGCATATGTACTTAGCAATGCTTGTTTTGTAGAAATTGGTAAAAGTCACTTGCACAGCACTAGGATACAGAGGATCACGAGTTCTTATCCTCGCTGGTTCTTCGTTACAATACTGGTCATTTCCACAAAATGAAAAAGAAAAAATGGAGTTTGATGAGGATATTGGACACATTGTTTCTCAAGCTTTTCAAAGAAAATTTTGGGTAATTGTCCCTGTTACGTTTACGAAATTAAATCATTCACACTCTTGCTAACAGAAAATTTCAAATATAGGAATCAAGTGCATGTAATCCTCAAAGTATGGATACCTGGCTTATAGACATGCAACCTTGTGATGAAGGCATTGTTCTATTAATGGCCGCACATTGTGGCGATATATCTCCGCAAATCCGTGTCGCACTTGGCTTATTACCATTATCAGGAACAACATTAGCAAATACCTTTAAGTGGTTTACTCCAGTAAAACTTGGACCACGTCTCTACCAAGAGGATGCTGAATCCCCTTTGCTTTCTCTCCGTTTTATATTATCCGCGTGGGAAGCAATTGTATATAATCAGGATACGGTACTCGTTGTAAACAGTGCATCTGAATTTGAACAAGATAAAATTGATTTAATAAGAGGAGGTGAAGATAATATTCTTGGCGGTGCTTTATGTTCTGGAACTCCAGTGCTGTTTACGAAAAATTTCGGATTGGTTTCCGTTATGCCTACCGATTTTTCAGCACAAGATTCAAATGAGTTAGTTACTCGCTTTATTTATCTTAATAATTACATAACATGCACTTCTTAAACATTATTTTATTGCAGTTCTGATTCAGAAATGAACGGTACTGCCGACTACAGCTATAAAGCTAGTCTGACAGCCGAGAATATGTCCTCTCTTGTAAATAATGAACAACTACAAGATATGTTTTATAGTTCTGATGGCGCGAAGCAGTTATGCGCTGCATTCCTTTTTAGTCTTCGGCAAAATAAGGTAAAAATTCTAACTTATGTTCGAATTTGAGTTACAAATTACACATACAGCGTATTATTGACATTTATGGTTTCTACGTTTAGAAACAATGCGACGAAATACTTGCACAACTATTTCCCTTGCAAGAAGAACCTGTGATGGACATTGATGCCACTTTGGACACTCTAATATTGAAGGTCGCCAAAGATTTAATCGACGATTATCCAGCGAATGACCCGCGATGGGCTAACCACAGAGATTTGTGTAATTCCATTAAAAGTTTCTCGCCAGACAAATTTCTTATAACACTTTTTCTTCAACTAATATTGCTTTATAGCTATGACAGTAAATGCAGTGACCTCAGTGCAAATATCCAATCAGTTAGATGGAAAACAAAAAGCATTAGATCTATTCATACTGTTCCTAAAAGAACGTAACTTATGGAACAGGGTATGTGCATTTTTGTTTTCTCTTTTTTTCATACTCAGTATTTTACTGACATAATATATCTGACATTTTCTTTATCAAGTTTTGTGCAGTTACATACAGAGGTGTTATCATGGCGACATCACATGTACTTGGAGAATATGCTGAGAAGATAGTTGCTGCATCAACCATATACAATCTGCAAAGCAGGTATGAAAGCTAACATTTAATATTGTAACAAAAATATATGTTTTCATATTTTTCTTTTTGCACGTTAAGGCACCCAGATATCGTAGATGCTGTTATTGAGCAGACCTTAACACCGGAAGCTTATGTCTCTGACGAACTGACGGCAAACGATATATTTTATCGTGAAGTCAGTACAGTGCATCTGTTTTTACCCACATTGGTAAACAATGTATGTGACGTTACACAGTCTGAAAGACCCACGCAACAAGTCGCTCACTATATAATGCAAGTCAACTCCATTCTTTTGGTAGGTTCATTTTATCTGTTCGTTACGATCTAATTTGCAGATTAACTGTATAATTTTTATTTTCCATACTGTACATTGCATATTCTATAATCCCTATTGTAGGGAATTCTGCAAGAAGTGGTGAAGTATCGACAGTATAATGCGGAACGCTTTGTACCAACCAGATGTTCCAATGGAATAACAGAATACCTTCCGTGGACTGCAGCGACTAGCAAACACGGTCTACGAAATTGTCTTAACACGATGGTACCCATCTTATTCCGATGCTACTAACTTAAGATTTTGACGATAGTAACGAGTACCCTTACTTTACACAGCACAGTATTACGTTAAAGCACGGTGTAACCGGTACGAACGACTCGTCCGTAAGAAACGAACTATACGAGCAATTAGTTAGCCTCATAGATCTAATACTGGACGGCAGAAAGTGTCACTTGGAAAGTATTCGTGGCACGGAGAAATTCGAAATCCTTCTCAAGCAGTATGAAACTGACAGAATGAATCTGATTCAGCCCTTAAGTAAGTACCGCCATTATCATATTCGGACTCAACATTAGATCTGCAATAAAGGAAGTCAATGTACTCTACAGTAAAAGAAGAACAGTATGAGAATGCAGCTATGTTGGCTGAAAAGTATTGCGACTTCGCGTCTCTCGTACAAATATGCGAACTGACCAACAATAAGAGTCGCCTGGATGGCTATATGGAGAAGTTTGCTTCACAAGACTTTGTGGGTTTCCTGTTCTCGTGGTATGTGAAATACGGACGACAGGGTCAGCTGGTGGAACGGTGTAGGCGAGGAGGTGCCGTTGAATTGACAGAAAAATTATCAGAGCATCCTTCCCTGTCTTGGGTTCAATACGCGTTAACAGACGAACTGCGATATGCGGCCAATACTCTTCACTCTTTGGCTTTGCAAGAAGTAGAACTAGTTCAACGTAAAAAGGTGAACGATTATACTGTTTTATACGGCAAAGTCGCTATCGTGTAATGCAACGTGAATTTATTTTCCTGCAGTCAATGTTGTCGTTAGCAAAACTGGCTCTTTTCGCATCCGATGAACCCGAGAATGAAGTCAAAGACTGCGTGCAAAGGATCGACCATGAGTTAACGTTAGTCGCTCATCAAGAAGATTTACCCACACAAGTATTAACCACCTACGGATACGATATCGAAAAATTGCGAGTACTTACGCCCACAGAATTAGTCACGGTAGGAATTTCGCATTTTATTCTGTAAAATTGGAATATAATTATTAATGGTGTCTAATGGTTATATATACTAATAGTTGTACACTTCGGAGGATAATGAGATTACCAATGAGTACGACTTCAAGAAAGCTCTCGACTTGCTCGAATACGTGGAACAGGAGGAGGATAAATCGTCGTTGAAACTAAGAATCTGGGCAAGGGCTGCCAAAAGGGATCGATGGGACACTGTCGACAAGAATCCCGAGCAACAGATACAGGAAATGTTATTCTTTAAGCTAATGGAACTGGCGCACTTCATGGGTAAGCATTAACTAGGTTAAAAATGAAAAACTTATGTATTAAAACGATTTACATATTGTACAGGTGGCAAAGTTGAAGAATTCCTACCGCCCGTCGACATGCTTTTAACAGAGCCGGAATTAGGCAGTCTAGCTGCCTCCAGTAACTTCCAGTTTCTCATAAAGCTAGTATATGAATATGCCTATCGCAATTATTAATGCGAAACAGCTGCTGTAAGTAAATTAAATTCAGAATTTGTATTTTTTCTACGAAATAAAGTGATGTCTTGATAATCGCTCACTTGTATTCCGTAGTATAGGTATCCATCAATAGTACAGCTGTTTATATTGTGGTTTGTGGTACACGTGTATAAAAAAGAGAGTCTGTATTATGATAATAATTTACAACGAATTGCGATAACTGAATTACATGTTCAATAATACTGTTAGGTAAACTAAGCATAAGGATAAGACTAGAGAAACATTATTGGAAGCAGAGTTTTTATGATAGAACTTCTGCATTCTGATGATGTATCGTACTTGATGAGGCGTTCTGCAGTCGATTTCTGAAATGAAAGATAGCGTGAGAATGTATTTATCGTAAATTTTATGTCTGCGACAGACATCGTCTTTATATTGTTACCTGTACATTTCCTTAAAGACGTGACATTTTGTACACGATAATATGTACTTGGACAGGGTGTTTTATCAGTACAAATAGAATAATCTGTTAACGTGACGTCGCCGTGACCAGTTGTTTCTTTACAATAGAATCCTTCTGCCTTGACACTCGTTGTTAATTGGTTCCATGAGCAAATTTTGATCGACCCATAGCCTACACTGTGAATCTGAAAAGTGAAACGTTTGTTAGAGGATCCATTAAGGCTTTGGACATTCGCATACACACCGTGACAACAATCCTTTTCGTGTGAAGTTTCCAATGCGGATGTAATCTGTACATGATAGTTCGATCAGGATCTACGTATTCTTCAATCTGATGTTCGACATTAGAGAACTGAACGAATTCGAGGATTGGTCTTAACGCTCGCGGAACTGGTAGAAATAATAACATTCAAATGTATGTGTTTCAATAACAATATTGATGAATATTCAATATACCTGCTGATAAGTGTCTAATAATTTCATCGATCGTGGAACTTCTTAACAAATGATCCTCCTCTGATAACAGGAATGGGTGAAACAAGTGTGCACTGTACTTGGATGCAAAGTACAGAAAGTGAACATCTACAAAAAAGATGTATAACAGTGCAAATTGTGTTGCTGCTTAGTAAAATATAATTATTATACCTGGATGATCCTCTTTGAATTGTTTAAGCAATGTCAAAGCAGCTTGTGATTCCTCGTCTGACAGTTGGCCCAATGGAACCAAAAGAATCACAACTTGTCCTAATGTTCCAATCCGATGATTGCTATAGTGTCGAGTCCATGTTTCATTGAAGTATGCATTCACAGTTTCCAACACCTTAACGAAATTAAATCTTGAGGGCCCTGTACGATATTATCGTTATTGTAAATCACTGTTTAATACAAAAAATATTTATTAATAACTTACATGAATTATCCGCAAAATTGGAGACTACATGATACGCTGAAGAAGGACTACTCGTTACATTTAGTAGCCATTCTCCTGATGAGCCATGTATAATTCCCAATTCTGAGCCGTATGTCGACACATCCAAGTCGTCTATTAACGCACTGTCAACAGAATAAAATGAAACCAACAGTTTATAGCGTCTAATTGTCCAGTAGTATTACTTACGACATGAAATCTGTTGTGTATTCAACGGACCAGGCTCCGTCGAATGCAACCAATGCAGACACTCGAGCATGATGCCTCTTCCTGTGACATTGCGACTCTGTGAATAGGTAATTAGTCGTGTACGTCGAATATTTGTCAATGGCATAATCGATCATACGTTTGAACGCGTCGCTGGTCACGTAAGCGATACTCCTGCGATAAGCCAGAATATGTGATGCTGCGGATGTCTGTTAAAGATATTGATTAAGATTTTCAGTCGGTAGCAGAAAGTGTACACGACGTTATACGCAACCTGTTCTTCCAACAATGTCTTGGGCGCGACAAAGGAGTATCGGTTCCGCCTTTCGCAAGCTTTTATAGTGGGATCGAAGCTCATGCCTTCTTCGGAATAATACATGTCCAAAATTTGACTAAGACGCAGATTATGGAAACTGTCAACCCATGGCTGTAAGTGATTTGCAAGAATAAGTCCTGGAGAGAAGAAACTTTAGCACCGTGTACTGTATACTTATCTAGCGTCGTAAGGATGAATTATACTAACCGTCTATGCCAGCCACTATTTCTGCTCTGGTTGCGTCGAAACTCTTGTGCTTGCTCACCAGGTAGTAAATAGCTGGTCGCATGGTGTTGTTCCAAAAGCCTGTTCCACCAAGAACCATCTGAGATCCTAATATAGGTCCCTGATACACAACCATTTCGGCCAAATCTCCTGTATTAATAATTTAATCATGTTGATTAATCGTTATCATTTATCAGCTACACAATGTCAAGATGATTTACCAGCAACAGTGGACAGCCATACATTATCCAGTTCTGTGGTCAATGCAAGTAGGGACTGATGCCACATCGATCGTTCACGACTCATCAGGTCTTTAGGAACGATTATATCAATCTCATCTTCATTGTATGAATCAGTAGTTGTAACGGTTGCATCTGAAGAAAAGGCTTTTATATATATAAACCGTAAAATCACGTAATGGAGAGTGTATACAGGATATTACTAGTAGCATATGTCGGTGCAGACGTTACGAGCAGTTCTTTGATAGCGACACTCTGATGCTGAAGAGAGGCTGCAACGGCCGCTATAACTGTGCCAGGAGAGAATGTCCCAAAAGGTGTAAGAACTACCCCATATTCTCTTGGGCAGTCCCAGCCACCCTCAGCAAGGACAGTTTTGCCTATTGCAAATATTAAATTGTCAGTACAAATTCTCAGTAACTATACAACCTGAATTAATCACCTGTAATCTTCTCCGTTTGCCCAATTTGTCGGCAGGCCTTTTTACCCTCCTGGGAGTCGAACTTCATTATGGTACTCGAAAGCATGTGATGAAGCGTGCAACGTTCCGTTAATGTAAGATTTTCCGCTGGAAATAATTGAGCGTGCCCGGGTACAAGTTCTTCGATCAGTCTTTGCTTTGGGCGTTGGGAGCCTCTTGCACTAAACGGAAGTACTCCATCCCTAACAGCTACGTCCTCGAAGTACTGAACACCGTCAAATCTGAATCTGCGTCAGGGGAAGAACACTGTCACGACGCTGGTAAAATATTGATGAAAATGCGAGAGAAATCTTTCTTCGGTACCTGTGTAACAATGATGATGCCATTACTCTCATGTCCATGGACGTGTAGGATACTCTTTCAGCCTTTCTTATGAGATCCACGAGCACGCGTAGATTCATTGGCAGGTGAATGCCCCAGACAGTGTCGTTGGCATAACATTCTTTCAGAGCTTCCGGTATACTGACTTGAGACTGAATCGAATACACCCCTAAAAACGGAAGATCGTAAACTAGAAACTTCGGACAGGAGTCTTTTAGCAATCGTCGACGTACCGCAAGATACTAGGAAGAAAATTTGATAGATCTTCATCACCGAACGATTTCTCTACGCTCGCGCAAGAAATCAGTACACATGTTGTGCATTCAGTTTCTATCTAATGAATCATGTCCCTCGGCACGATGGTTTCGGAGTACGTTCTACCTGACGCTGATAAGATAAAAGAAGAACGTGAAATTCGTTCTGCGGTTTCAACCCATTGTTATAATTACGGTACCATGGAACTTCAATGTATTAACATTCATATTCAACGTATGAAATTCAATAGCTTTGTTTAATATAAATTGTAATAGTATGAAATAGCATTGAAATAGTATGTTTGATTCTAAGTTAAAATTGTCTTATATCTTCATCGAACATAATACACCTTTGCTATTCTAAAACTTTTTATAGATACATGACGATATAAACATTATAAAATATATAGTTTCGGTTATATATAGATAGAGTTCATTGAATTTGGAAAATTATCTGTCCGTAATAGGGGTCATCTCAACAATCAGGTGGGGGCAGATTACTCATAACATACCATATCTTATCTTTTGATAGTGATGGTAGGCATTACTATGTCTGTAGAAAGGTGTGGTGTCGTACCTGGTTAAGAGAGACTAAAGAGTCACATTATTTTTGTGTGAAAAGTGAAAACTCCTCATGGTCGATCGCAAGTGACTATACGACCAGCGTGCTCGACAAGTAAGTTCAATTATATCAAATCTAACTCCAGTCTGCTCTCTTTGAGTGTGAATTTTTATTCTGTAGAGTATAAATCTTTTCTCAGTCGGGACAGTAAATGATATACGTGTGATGTGCTTCTTTTGTAGCACCAAAATGAAGTCCGTCCTGTATTGTTTTATGATCGTGGGAGCACTCGGTAAGATGTGGGCCATTAATAACTCTCGTTATCAGTCATGTGCACCGTAGTCTACATAAATTATTTTAGCTGCCCTCGCGCAAGAGAATCCTTCGCGAAGCCATCAATCGTTGGTTCAGGAATGTTACGAGAATGACTATCTTTTGCAACGTGATAACAGGCTGCCTCATACTATGAACTCCCTTCTCGCCCTGCTGCGGAAAATCGAAAATTCAGAAAATCTGAATATGGACCTCAGGAGTCTGTCTGTTGCACTTCTGCATCGGTGCGTCGCTAGATAAGCCTTCATCTTCATTGTCGTACTTCTTATATAATTGAGAATATGTTTTCGGGGAACAGTTTCCGTCAGGATGGAATTCGGCAAAATCCGAATGTCCCGAAACAAGATGGTGTAACGCCCTATGCCCCGATCGGTTTCGAACGCTTCAAGAATCTTCAGATTCAACGCTTCGTCCCGGGCAACGCAATTTCCTTTCCTAATAACAGCATCACAGCCATTGAAAGAGTAAGACTCGCAAACTTACGTCCAAGTCTGCAAAAAGAAATTTCCTAATTTAATTTAACATAATTTCAGTGTACTCTGCACTTCATGTTATCGAGTAGCATATCCATATTTGAAAGGGGCGACGAAGGGACAGTTTGCAGATATGCGAATAATCAGTACAGAAGATTCAAGAGAGGCTTTAGCAAGGAAAATAAGACTGGTCACCAGATGATGACCGATGACGTCGAAACTCTATCTCCTGAACAGATGTAAGTACAGTGAATGATAGCAGTAGCTTCCATATGCGTCGGCTTTACGTTTTGTTCAATTTTCAGAGAAGTCATGACGAACAAGGAATCGGTGGACGTTGGAATTGATCCTAATTCATTGTATCCCGAACTACCGCCAAATCATCCAGCGATCGCTCGCATGTTCTCCTTGCCACCACGTAGCAAGTGTCCAGTGGAAAATGGTGTCTTAAAAACACAGTAAGCAAAATAGTTCAGTGTGGAACGTTAGAAAAATATTTATTCTATTATCGGTATGAATGGCGTTCACTTAATTATTACTTTGATAGATGGGGTCCAGTATCAGGAGGACCGATACTGGCTGGCGTGGCAGCAGGAATAGATCAATCAGACGTTGCATTGAAAGATCTGAACACAGACGATGTGGAGAGAACGGATGCTCCGGTCGGCGACAATGCAATTTTAGATAATAGGTGGATCGCCACGTTATCTGGTACCTATCTTAGCCAAACACCGACGTCTACCTCTAGTAAGGCAAAATGGGACAATGTATTATTCTCAACTCTTCAGGTGATCTGGCTGAAATCGTTTTGCGGCAAGGTCCTGGAGGGAAGAAGATCATTTTGGGCGCTTCCGGTAATTGGAATTCAACAACGATGCCACGATGGTACTTTTTGAATACGAACGAGGACCTGGAATTCACGGCTGCTGAGATAAGAGGAGACTTGGACGGCCTGATCTTGGCTAAACATATTGACCGTATCTACAGACAGATTCCTAGTTTGAGACTTTCGCAGGTCCTTGACATGTACTACAGTGGACAAGGATTATTCAATACGTCAGTGCGCGCGTGCAACAGACGAGTATTGTTCTCGTCTGTTGCTCCAATCGCTGACATGACTGCACAGGTAAAGCTAAATATTTGCTGTTTAGACTACAACCTGTGCAATTTTTGCATTCCGTTGTTTACGATTTGGTAAATATGTTCTTTTAGACGTTCAGTGCATCGGTTGTATTAAGCAAGTTCTTAGCAAAGGCTACTCTGGATGATGCTATTGTAGACAAGTTTGCTGGGCAGGCCGTAAAGGAATTGTCAAATATCGTTCGTTAGTATCACAGTTTGCTTGTGCAAAATCTAATTTATAGTTTTGTTTTAGTTTTCTAACGGTTCAATTAATTTTCTCTACAGCGACCATGAATAACGACATGGGATGCGATGAAACAGACAGGTTGGACGATCATAATCCAATATCTACAGATCTAACAATTATTCTGGACACGAACTGGCGTTTGGAGCAGATACAACCGATAATTGCGGACTTATTAGAGAATTTGGAAATAAGTCTGTACAACAGCAACTACACGATTATCAATGGTTACGATGGAAGTTTTATGATTAACAGTACAGACAGCATTTTGGACTTCTACAACTATAACATAACGCATTATAACAATAGTAAGTTTCTTTCTTGTAACAATAACAAATTTATTCTTGCTTAAGAATAATCAGTATTAACAATAGCAATTATGTATTGCAGTGACTAAGGGATTCGATTTGTCGAAGTCGATCCAGAACTTGCAAATTATTCAACAGCGTAAAATGAATGATGAAAGAAGCAAAGGCGTCGGCGGTGGACGTTCCAATGTAGTTTTGATAATACCGTACATGACATCAATTTCCGATTCCGATAAAGACTACTGCTTGCAACAGTTAAGGAACATGCGTGAATATATACCTGGTCAGAATTCGGATTATTTCGTTTCTGTGAAAGCATGAATTTTATCAGTCGTATCTAACCGCCGTGCCACGATTTCAGATATGACAGTCCTTATTTTGACCTATGGATCTAAAGATAGATGGTCGAATTTGGTCGTAGACTCTACGACCGATCTATTTTCTATTGGCACAGGCAACACGATCGAAGCATTGGCACCGCTCACCAACGTCATCGCTAGAATTAAACAAGGTACATCGCTCGATTATTTCTGCAATACATTATTGAACAACAAAGCTTATATGTACACAATATTGAATTACAGTTCCAAATCGTTTAATCAATTCGCAATGCGGCTCTAATTATGAGTATATCGGATCGTCCAGCTCGTTCACTGATTACATTGCGCCGAATGAAGTCCAATTTTACAGGCTTCATCCAAATTATTTCTACAGCAGCGATACGTCCAGGAGTGTTACAGTGAAGGTACTACCGCATACAGAGTTCATGAGCTTTGCACGAAACCTGAGAAAATGATGTTTTCGTTAATGTTACAGGTACAAGGGTCTGGCTGGGGTAACTTGGTGGTTTGCTCATCGCGTACCGCGTTGCACATTAATGCTACAGAAGCAAGAAAATCTGCGTCATGCACTTCAGTGAACAGTAACACCCACACTATCGGAGTATCTTGCGGCGATGCTTTATATATCCACACGTGTCCGCCGCTATATCTGTCTGTTAGTGCAAACTCCACGAGCACAACGTACCAATGTACTGGTAAGTTACATAGAATTTCGAAACGATTATCATGGCCAAGTGTGAATTTCAGCTAAAAGTTGTATTTGTTTTAGATCCGCGCGTGTGCAGATTTCCAACTCAGATCAAGTATACAATTTCCTACGAAAATCTAGTCTGCGTCAGCGGCACCAGCGCAATCACATTTAACGTTGGCGTTTTGATGCTGACGTTGGTCTATTTCTTATTCTAGTTTCGAGTGTGTCTTATTATTTCATAGGAAAGTACTCTAGTATCATGTCTCATGTAAGACCGCACAGCGAGATACTGCCCACCTTCACGCTGACAGATTCTTTTGTATGCGCAACAATTTCCCTACACGTCCATCGGATCATTATTTATATAGTAAGCTACACACATTTATATTTACAGTGACTAGTTAGCAGTAAGTTATATTTCTAATGTACAAAACACTTCATAACACGCGATCCATTAATCGACAAAGTAATTTTGTAAATTTTTTTTATAATTATGATAATGAATTATTGATATAGTATAAAAAATCCAATGTACCTTCAAACAAAAGGTTTACAGAGTGTTATCATGTGATCGATTCCGCACGAGACTTTTTTTACTTGCGCTCCCAATGATACCTATAACAAATGAACAATAAACGTGTGCGTTTCGTAACTGTCATTGAGGAAGACTTTTTAAAACCTACTTACTTTCAAAGGAAAATATTGGTCTTTGCTGTGACCCAATCCCAAAGCACCGAACTTGTTACAACCCCAAGTATACAAGTCGCCATTGCTAGTTACAGCAGCCATATGACTCATACCACAACAGATACTTGTAACTTTAACATTTGGATCATAGACATTCTGACCAAATAGTGTTGGTGGAATTGGAGTTGGCATCACAACACTATCAACCTTAGGTCCCAAACCAAGTAGGCCGTATCCCCAGACATAAACATAGCCAGTATCTAAAGAAAATAAGAAAAGTGGAACAGTATTAGTATGTACAATGTTATTATTATGCAAAGAGCCAAAGATACTCACTGTTTAACACCATGCAAAATGAGCCGCCTGCAGCAATGTCTACAATGTGCCCTAAACCTTGGCACATTTGTAACTCTGTAGCTATATTTACTTGATGAGTTCCATTCTGAACAGGTAATTGAGCATATTCTGCATTACCCCAGCCAAATACTTTCCCTTTATCTGGAAACAGAACTTTTATTTTATGAACATAGCCCTATAATCAAGTGAATATAGCAAAATACATATTTGTTGTCGTACCGCTAAGGGCTAATACGCAGTCTCCTATGGAAGCAACTTTGACTATGTGCTGTCCAGCCAAGTCTCCTTTCACTAAAGTTGGTCTATATTCATTTCTATAATGAGCTAAGCCAGTTTGTCCGTCTGCTCCCCAACCAAATGTGTACACTTCCCCTGATTCTGTCAATAGTATGCTATGATGTATTGAGAAACGATGAAACCAATATTCGTCAATCATCTTGTAACATTTTGTTCTAAAATATGTAATACCTATGATCTTGTCCAGCTGTCACAGCCTTAATCTTCTTTCCTTTGATGTTAGGTATATGATGAACTGCCAAACTTTTCTTATAATCTTCATTTTGTATAATAGGTCTACCACATTGACCATATCCATTATTGCCTAATGTATAAAGGCCTTCATCTGTTAAGACTAAAAGATGTGCTCTACCAGCAGCTAAACCTAATACCTTTGTTGTTGCATTTTTTATAGGTAAGTTTATAGGTCTTGGTATAGGAATCATATCATCAGGGTGCTTTTGATCGGATTCATGAAAACCTATGACAACCAAACATTTCAGTATGGTACAATACTGTGAAAAATAATAATATATTGAATCCTACCTATCTGAGAGTCGGTGTTAATCCCAGTACCGTAAGCAATGTTCTTATCTGTCGCTGAAACAGCAAAAGCTGTGAATCCATATCCACAAGCAATGTCCGTTACATCATGATATTCCCCAAATGTTAACCGTCTTGGAGCACGCAAACATCTATACCCATGATCCATTTGCGGTCTGTTCGTTGTACCCAATCCACCATGTTCAGCCATTCCCCAAACATAGACACGACGGTTATTTTGACCGCTTATGGGATACTGCAACACTAACGACAACATTTATACATGTAGTCTCTGCAGAAACCTAACTTGAATGAAGATTAATACAAACAATTGATTGACACGTTCAAGACATAGAATGCCTTTGAATCTGCTCCTCTTACCTGGCATCTCACCAGGCTCGGCAGATTTGCTTGCCGCTTTTTTAATCTTCTTGCCACTTTTCTTTATTCGCTTAGCTAAAAAATTTCTAACGGCGCCCAACATGATTGTAAACTTTTGATCAATCACGCGCTTAAGCGCCAAAAACGAATCACTGTCCCCAATTTGATTAAATGTATTCCTCACTTTTTCGTAACCTCTGCAGGCATGGCAGGTTCACGGCCTCCGCAGAGGATTATGTATTCATCCATGCACGTGGCTATCACCGTATACGAAACGACATACTCATATAACGAAAAACGTTCACCGTATACTCATCCAGCGGAGCGTGTTTCGGTAAAACGGGAAAATTTCTTGGAAGCAAAAACCGCATGTCAATTCGTGGGAAACATCGGCGAGCGTACTTTAGCCGGCTGAGACGATTTGCATCGACTGCAAAATTGGCGCCATTCGAAGCTACCACCCACGCAGCTGGACATACCTTGCGAGTCGTGCTGCCCAGTTACGGCTGCTAAATTATCGACGGTAAAAAAAAGCGTTGAGCCCGCGGGACAAGGCGAAATATCTGGCGCTCTCTGCGATGTACGAAAAATGGAAAATAACGATCGTGCGGGGTGTGAGAGTGTGAACGAGCGAAGTGGATTAATGCGGGAGCTACAGCTGGTCTTGCTGCGCGAGCTTGGAGTACCGTCGGCGAGAGGGTCGGTGCGAAATGTTTCGTTGAACGGGTGGTTCGTCGATCGTGCTCGTTTGGTACAGAGAACTGGTGAAATGTTTGATTGGTAGCCAGACGCCCGTTGCGTTCCGGCCTACACGCCGCTTCCGAGCGAGAACCGCCCGCATGTGAAGCCGCACTTAGATTCTCGAGGACGTCTAAATGCGGCATTATAACGTCAATGAAAATAGAATATCGCCAAGGAACCCGCAGATACTCTAGATATAATTCGTGGCAATTCCGCGAGTGAATTGGCAGCCATTTTTAAACTGCTCACTTACTATAATAGAATAGAAAGGATATGGACAATGGGAATCGTATCGAGATAGTAATGTAAACGAATGAAGGCAAATGGAGCGTGATTGCCCGTGAAAGAGCGGAGGCCCGTATCGTCAAGTGCGAATCTCGTTTCGAGTGGACGGTGCTCGAGCGAACGCACTCCTTTCCCGTGAAATTGATGAAATGGTGAACTGTCAACACCTTATAGAGTATCAGAATATGATTTTAATTCGCATTTCCGTCGGGCAT
Source organism: Anoplius nigerrimus (assembly GCA_914767735.1). Lineage (NCBI taxonomy): Eukaryota > Metazoa > Arthropoda > Insecta > Hymenoptera > Pompilidae > Anoplius > Anoplius nigerrimus. The sequence goes on from OU612086.1 coordinate 3,704,453, forward strand.
CGTAACGGCACTGCCTGAAGATCGCCGGTGAGGTTCGCGGATAATAGCGCGAGCGACGTCAAAAAAGCCGACGGGCCCCCCCGGCTTACAGCGATGTCGATTTTAACATGCGAGAGGACAACGGATGCAAAGATCGTGGCTCTCGAATGCTAAGTTCCTATAATAATGGCAGATAATGTACACAGAAAATCGCATAAGCTGTCGGATGGTAGTAGGAAGATATCTAATCCAGTGCATCGTACCACCACAGAAACAATCCGGTTAGGGGAGCCGGACAAACTTCACCAGCCGGTTAGCCTGACCACCTCGAGCAACGTGACGGGTAGCAATCAGTGCCGCAAGAAAACGTCGTCCTTCCAGATAACCAGCGTCACCGTCGGTTGTCGCATGAGCAACGATGCCGGCGAGGACTCGAACGATGACCTCGACGAATCGCACACGGAGGACAATTCCGTCGAGCACTCGCGCATCACCGACATCGACATCGAGACGCCTAGTTACTCCGAAGACACCTTCTCCAAGGAAGACGTCTTCTTCAATACCAGCAATGCTGCCCTCAGTACAGCCCCGGTGATTCCTACCAGTTCTCAGTATGGCTTAGCCATCGTCCCATCTGAGGGCAGCAATGTGAGCAACTCGGTCAACGATAGCAATATCAACACCCTTGACATCACTTCTGTCACGGACAACAATATCATCAATCTACTGTCGAGTAATGCCAAGCAAGATGCGGATATACGGGAAGTGCATTCCCATGGAAGGAACGAGCGGTTCAAAGTGGTCAAGATTGAAAGTACTGAGCCTTTTAAGAGAGGCAGGTGGACGTGCATGGATTATTTGGATCATACGTCGGTTAATCAGCCGACAGCCATCGGTACACCCAAGGTGTCGGATCCCAATGAAGTGTGCATATCTTACGGAGTGACTGACAGCGGAATTGTCATACCGGATGCACCTAAACAGACAGTGGTATCCGATGATAAGGGCATTAGCATTGACGCGAACGGACCTGTGCCATCTCATCAGGATGTGCACGTGTCCATCGGTGTACCGAACAATCCCACGGCGGTGTCGAGTGCCAATTATGCGGTGAGCAATTCGATGTCGCCCAATGTACAGCATAATCCCAGTCAAGTTCAGGCTCAAGCCAAGGTTCAGCCTCAGCCGACGCAGATTCCTCAATACTTCCAGTCGTCTCAACAGCTGGCTTCTCAGCAGCAACAGCAGCAGGCCGGCCAAGGGGCAACGTTACCCTCCAACCTTCAACCCACCCATCCCAGTAATTTGGGTCAACCGCAGAGCATGCCTCAAGGTTCTATTCCCCTGTTGACTCAGCCTAGTAGTACCAGCGTCACAGCCCAGCAGAGTATTCCCCATTCTAAGGAGGATGCGTACGTTACGGTGAGCGCCCAGAACCAATCCCTGCCAGGGCAGAATGTCTGTCAACCGCCTCAGGTTCAGCAACCTTCGGCTCCGACATCGCAAGGACCGAACATTCTCGTTACTCAACATCCGCCTCCACCGCAGCAACAGCAACAGCCTCAGCAACAGCAGCAACCTCAGCAACAGCCTCCGCAGCAACCGCAGCCGATGCAAACGCAAAAACCGCAGATGACTCAGATTTCCGAGCCGATGACTGCCATACAGGGAATGCCAGGCATCCAGAATATCCATAAAGTTCCTCAGTCAGGTGCACAGCAGACTTCCTCGACTATTCACGGGGCGCCCGGGCAACCGGTGCAGTCTCAGGTCATACAACCGACCCAGATGCAACCGCCGACTTCCGGCAGCAGTGCTCAAGTGCAAATGGCACAGGTGTCCGCTGCCGCATGCCAAAATGTCGTTGGCGGCATGCAACAGGGAGGCATGGCGTTTCATCAGCCTGACCCGGAGCAGGACTCCATATCAGGCATTGTACCGCCCGCTGCCACGCAATCAGCCGACGCTACCCTTTTAGAATCGTTAGCCGAAGTTACTCAAGGAAGCGATGATCACCACACCCTAGAAGATAACGAAAGGTTCGTCGCCTTCCGACGAATATCATTAATCATTCCTATCACGTACCTTCGGCATTGTGTGTCGGCGCCGTTTGCCGTTTCCTCTTGGCCAATTTCGTCAAATATACGTTCGCGCACGCCTTGTTAACGTTATTACGTTTGACTCAGAATAGCCTCGAAGCTGAAGCCCCCGCCTAATTATCGCTCTTCTTCTGTTACAGCATGTCGGGGACGAGTGCTGTAGCTATTGATAATAAAATTGAACAAGCTATGGTAAGTATTTCGTCTCGCTGTGAGGATTATAAATAGGTAGCCGCTAGTTTGCGACCCACTTTGTAACGCCGCTCTCATTTAGGACCTGGTGAAAAGTCATTTGATGTTCGCTGTACGGGAAGAAGTCGAGGTACTAAAGGAAAAAATCGCAGAGCTTATGGATCGAATTAGTCAACTTGAAGCGGAGAATACTGTCTTGAAGGCACATGCAACACCAGAAACACTGGCTCAGTTGAGTCAAACAACAGCAAAATTACCCCAAAACAGTTCAGGAAGTGGTCAATAGGTAACCGTTGTACATAAGTTTCTATCAATACTTTGTCAAGTACATAATGGATAATATAATTATTGTATATAACTTTACGATTTTTAGAAATTTATAAATAATGAGATTTATTATATTATACATATTAGCATTAGTAATTTTTTTTTAAGTAAATTAAAGATAATAGATTATTTTTTACTATTTCAGTTTATTGTTTAGGAAATATATTTAAAACTGTAAATTCAAATTTTTCTTTCAAAATGGTAAATCATTTTGGAATTGTATATTGTTGCGATCCTAGACAGAAGGCGAGGACATATAATGAGTGCATGCCAAGACTAAGCAGCATAAGTAACAGAGTTGATTATTGTTTTACGATAGTATCAAGATTTTGAACACACGATAAAGAAAGAAAGTATTTAACATAACGAGTATAGGCAGCTAGCATTATTTTACCTGTTGCATCAAAATTTCCCCCAAAAAAAACTATCGAAAGCTAATGATGCAGTGCATTTCAGATGGTTCACAGTCACATTCTGCATTATTTCGTTCTCATGATTGTTGCCGTCTTGAATACGTTGTTCATTCAATTTCGTGCCTTTGCGTTAAGCGTTCGGGATTTCAGTACGTTTTGGATCTCAAGTCTTATACTTTATAATCTGATACTCGTGTTGTAGTCTCTGGTTTTTAAGGCGATATGCATTGTAATCAACAACCAACCAATATCCAACAAACTTTCACTACTGGTGTGCATTAAAGAAAAAAAAAAAAATCTGCAACTTTCCTGTCAACATCTTATGTTACATCTTAAACATGCCTAATAAAAGAAATTTTTAATTGTATAATGATTTATTAGCTCTTCTGGCAGGGACTCAACGACGGATAAAAATAGGGTATGACCGTGATATAGGACGGAGGGCAGGTTCTATTGAACTATTAATAATAATCTTATGCGACATAGTTGAAGGTATACCTACACATGAGACTGAGTAATTTAATAACGACCATCGGCGCCCATTATTTTTGAGAAAGTTTTATTGGATTACTATAAAGACTAAGTATGACACTTTAAACGTAAACCTTATCACGATAAAGACCACTTCTTTTCGAGTCAGAGAAAAATCATAATTCATAATTACACCTTATAAATTTATAAATGTTATAAATTTTTCTAGGAAGGAAAGAAAAATAACAACGTATAACTTTTTTTTTTGTTGTTTCCTTGTATCATTATCAGTAATGTGACTTCTTTTTAGGGCTATTGCGCGCGAACAAGGTCACCCATTTTGTTTCTCTTGTGTTTTTCTCTCTCTCTCTCTCTCTCTCCTCTTTTTAAATTCATACAAATCCGAAATTTTTCGTCTGAATAGCGAGTAGTATCTTATGTCGTAAAACATGACGAGAGCTGTACAATGGAACGTATAGGCGGGAAATACACGTATTTGCAGTTGGTAGGTGGGCATCGTCGACCGGTCGAATGGTCACGCTGGGCATCGGCTGGAAGCCGTCCTCGCTGGCTGGTAAAGCTGGCGAACCTGTCCAGAAATATACCTGGGAACAGACGAAAGAACATCTCAGCGACTCCTCGCGATTTTGCTCCCGGCATCGCCCACCGATCCGCCCACACAGCGATTCATTAACTTAACAGGCTAATTCGCCGCAATTTATATAATTGCGAGCTGAGCGAGCTCGAAGTGTACGTCGTAGTTACCAGGTCTTGTCGTTCGACATGCGACATTTTCTCGACGATAGACCAGAGCCATCGCTTGAACTTGACCAGCCTCTCGGTGGACTCGCCGGACTCGTCGTTGAACGACGTGTAGGAGATGAGAACTTGGACGTTGATGTCGCCGACGCCGTTCAGGAGGAGTCTGAGGTCCTCGGACGTGAGTCCGTCGAGGGCGCCATCGGGCAGGACATCGAAGACGCCCTCCCGGATCGCCTGCAAGGCCTTCTCCTGCACTTTGATCATGCGAACCTCGGCGTACTTGCGAACGTAATCGTAAACGTTCGCGGCAGTCACTTCGATGTCCCTGCCGTTCGGTATTAGCTCGATTGACCCACCGCCTTCCTCGGGGCACAAATCAATACTGAAAGGCCAACGGAGAAGCTCATGAGACATTTACGTACGAGGGAGTTGAGATCGTTGTTTCGCTTGGCGGGGCGTTTAGCTTACCTGAATGTAAGATCCAATGCGGAGAATAAACTGTTGCTATCCTTGGTCTCAGCGTCGATAACGAGCTGCCTGAGGCTCTCGTATATCACCGAATCGAAAAAGGCGAGGTCGTGGAAGCGTATAGGCCTCGCCAGTATGTACTTTATTACGTGCCGGTTTAAAAATATGGGGCATAGCTCGTTCTGCAGGAGGCACAGACCTACGAGCCTAAATTGGTCGAACAAATAAGTTATGATGTTGGCGTACGAAATTGTTACCTAGAGGAGACTATAAGAACGATGAGTGCAATTGCTCGCTTACCTGCCCACGTTTCTGAATGCATTTAATCGCTCGTAACTAGCCCTCCCTTGCCGCGGCGTGTAAAAGCCTCGTTTCCCAGGCGAGTAAAATAGCGGGGCGTTGTCCTCGGTGTCGTCCATAATACTATTCTCTATCTTCTTCTTGTTCGCCGCGCAACGCTCTGTCAAGCTGAAGACGTCGAGATCCAGGAGAGCCTCGCTCGCTAAATCCTGATTGTGACTGTGAATGAGCTCGCATGCCTCCTCCACTTTTTGGCGCAGTGCGTCCTCCGAAGCTAGCAGCATCAATAACTGGGCTGGAGACAACTCGAGCAGCATGCCTGTTATCTTTTCAGCCAACGCTGGCCTCAGTGCGTGAACCTAATTAGCAAGATGCAATTAAAACCAAGTTCCAAGAGAAAGTTGTAACGTGAAACATGAATGTGAAGTACTCACTTTTGGATATAGCCTATCACCGAGTTGTTGCTGGTGCATTGTTAAGTGATCATTGTTAGGATGACTGACTGGCAATGGGTGTCCATTGGACGATGAACTGCCTGCACCAGGACCGTTGTTACTTTCTACTGAGCCTGATGGGTGGAACAGGCGAGCATCGAAGGAAAGTGCTCTACGAGAGTCTCTGCATTTTCCGGACGATCTGGGATTCTGGGTCAAGAGTGGTGAAGAAGAAGATCGTTAGCATCTGCTGTTCTAAACTTAAAATTCTGCAGCTCTTACCTGTCGTCTTAAGTCTCGATCCCGATCTCTGCCCTTTAGCTTCTGCAGAACGTTGTACTGGGTGTACTTTGAACCCACTTGTGCAGCTTCTAGATTTGGTAGTTTTTCATTTGCGAGCAGTGCCTGAAAGAGATCATGGAAGTTCGTTATTTCTAGAGACGAGTAGGAGACATACTAATGCAACGAATTGATGAATGAACGACTCGTTGAATGACAATGTCAGGAATATCGAATTCACTGCATCAGCATCCTCCTACTCGTCTTGATTACGAGATTTGGGCATCTGATCGTTGGTGATGTTATGCACCTATACTATGAGATTTAAATTCGTTGTACGGAGACAAAAATTGACATTAACGCGGGATGGGATCGTGATCATTGTGCAATGTGGTGGTCATAAGGCAAAATATTGGCAGTCTCTCAACTTTCGCGATATTCAACTACGAACCTCGGCAATCGCTGTGTAAAAGCTTCTGGCAACGCCAGAACCTTCGCCTGGCTCATCTTTGAAGGTTACTTTAACCCGATTTACTGTCAAAGGCGGAGTGCTTGACGCCCTCCTATTGTATAAATTATACTGCGTATTTAGCTCTCTCATTGTCTGTACCAATAATTGTGTTCTGTCTCGTTCGACCTGCAACAAGCCATTTTGGTCAGCATCCAGAAGAACATGTTGATTATCCTGAGTATAATCAATCTGTGACTTAGACTACCTTAAACAATGTAATCTCCTTTTGCTGGGAATTGCGCAGTTTTTCCATGTCTCTCCGAAACTTAGCTTCCTTCACAGGGAAGCCACCCAATTCCGATACTACAGATCTAGATTCCAAGCCAACGTCCTCCATGAACACGCGGCCGAACAAATCTAATGACATTCTCCATCGTCCTAGCAGTATATTATGAGAGATATTCGATCCGATCGTGGATACTGCTCTGGCACTTTCCTGCGGACTCGTTTCCACAGTTTCGTGAGCCGAAATCTCGTGACTCGTGCCAGCCGGATCAACATCCTCGGTGGTCTGATTCTCAACAGTCGGCACTACCAACACCTCCGGAGCACCGGCCTTACTCGCGTTCGACTCCTTCAAGGCAACGCAAATTGACATTAATTAATCCCATCCTGAAACCTACCCATCTCTCATCATACTTACGGATACAGTACCAGCACGAACAATTACACTTCTATTCTTATACGCGTCTTTATTTTTGGTACTTCCTGCGTCAGTCTGATTATTAGTCGATACTATGATAGGCGCCCTGTCGATCTGTTCAGTGACCAACGGCGGCTGATGATCGTTATTATGATTGAAGGACTTCAGCTTCTCCTGGAAACATAACCTAGTCAGCACACAGTCTGCTTATATAGCACACACACTGTACATCATGCGCTCTATTGAGAATATCGTGATGGAATTCCTTTACCACGTATTTCGCCGGTCCCGAATCGGTGGCGGAACTTCGTCTGTCCGCGGAATTATTAGCGGCCGGCCCTTGAACGACCTGACTGAACGTGGGCGATATCAGGCTGCTCTGATTGTCAGAGCCGCGGGCAGATAGGCCCAGTCTCGTCGGCAGGCCGGCCAACGGATTCTGACTGTTGCCCGACTGTCGGGGCACGCCGAACAGATCCTCGCGCCTTGAATGCGGCTGCAATAAATGTGGCTGGTCAGCAAGCGGTAGGGCTTCGCTCATGACGGTGTCAAACGGATCGAGAGGAGGGCAACCAAGGCACAGGGTGGAGTCCGACCGCTGTAGGAAGGGATGCTTCCTGCCCTTCGGCGTCGAGTTACTATTGTTCCCGGTACCGCATATAGGGACTTGAAGGAGGTCCGGATAGTCGACGGCGTCGGTCTCCATGGCGGCCGGAGCCGGCGAGTTATACTCCTCGCCCTCCTCATTGTCGTTCTCGTCCTGAGGAGGAAGATCTCACTGTAAGTGATAAGAACGCGACTGGGTAAAGGCAAAGTGGAGTTCTGTAAAACCTGATCGTTCCACGACGAATAGCTCGTAGCGTCCTTCTGTGTGTCGCCCCGCGACGTCATTGGCTCCGACAGAGAACGCATGTAGTATACCAGGGCGTCGAACACGTATGCGACATGCCTGAGTGCGGATACGTCTAAGACCGGAAGGCTGTCTCGGTGCTCGCCGTTGTGGGCGCGCATTAGCGACAGGCAGTATGTCAAAAATTCCCGTCTCGCGGAATGGACCTCGCCACCTGGAAGTAATGGGTTGGTCGTTAATGTTGCAAATTTTTGTCCGTTAAACGAATGAGTAGTTGATAATGTAAAATAAGAGTTTTAGTGATCGTCAGTAAAAAGTATGATCAAGCCTTTTCGGCCTATTCTCTAAAACCCTATTTTAAAAAACTGAAACTCTTATTTTACATTATCATTCGGTAATTATATACTTGAGAGGGAAAAAGGAATAGACTATCTTCTTCCTTTTTCTCTCTCAAGTATGCAGTGGCCGAATGATAATGTCAAATAAGAGTGTAGTGATCGTCAGTAAAATGTACATATAATCAAACCTTTTCGGCCTATTCGGTCATTGTATACTTGACAGAGAAAAAGGAAAAACATAGTCTAATCCTTTTTTTCGTCCCAAGTATACAGTGACCGAATATGCCTAAAAGTAGTTGATAATGTAAGAGAGGTTGTGTACTGAACTAACCGTCCCGTTCCCTACTGCTCCTAGAAGGCTCGCCAACGCCTGCAAAACCAACGGTGAGTCGTGTTGAAGCTTGAGGAGTGTTGATATTCGAGCTCGTAACGATAGCACTGCGTTGGTTCCGACCTGTATTGCTTTGTAGCGTCAATGATAAAGCAGCCGTGTTCAACAGCCCCGTGAAATTACCCCCAGACAAGGATGGCGCATTATTAAGTGGGTGTTCCGGATGCGTGGGATCGGCGCTACGCGTTAGGGAGACCCCGAATCTCAATTGTGCCTCAGTGGCGTCCATCACTGTCAGCAGCCAGTCCCAAGTCGGTTTCAGGTGTGCCTCTAGATACATCTATAAGAGGATTTTCAGTTATTTCAGTCAATATTCCATCAAATAGACGCAGATGAATAATTGACCATTTAGGTCAATTAGTTTCTACGTTAATTAGTAGAACATTAATTCTTCCTTATCTGGCCAACTAGCTGCATATTGAAGATGATTTAGCACTGCACCGTCGCAGTCGGCTGAACTTAGGCAAATATGTGCGTTACCTGCAGATTCAAAGCGTCTTGGAAAGTGATTTCCATAAGCCTCGGCAAAGTGGGCGCCAATATTTTATAATCCTGCATCATCACGAGTAGATCAGCGATCTGTCGAATAACGATTCCGAACGCTCTCGCCAGACAGCTGCCGGTCGTTCCCATAGTAATCGGCTCCTGTGCAGCTGCAACGGCAGACGCGGCTGTGGTGCGCCTTAAAGATGCGGGGTCAATGAAAACCAGATTACTTCCGCCAGTCACCCTTAAGCCAGCGGTACGTGTGCTTAATTCCCGATTACGGATCGCCCATTGCATAGAAACAGGCGCAAGATTATTACGATGTAAATGCCCAGACGATCCGCTGCAATAAAGCATTAACGACGAAACATGTACTGGGGGCAAGTATCTCTATCTGTTAGGGAAGATATTAACGGTTTCTTTCTTTCTATTTTTTTTTTTTTTTCTTAATTGAATGCGATAACATTGCTAGGGCCGGACCGAGATATTTCAGCGTTCCGGGCAGAATGCCAATTTTCCGCATTCCCATGGTAAGAGCTAAAGACAATTGCGCCGATAATTCTAATCACTCTTCCGTCGAATTGGAGCATCGGGCGACTGCCCGGCAAACCCGTACCTTAATCCGGCACTGAACATTGCTGTCTCCTAGAATCACACTGACAGAATTACGGTAGGTGCACGTTGGCTGGTAATGCTCACCTTCTGCGCTCCAGTTGTTCGTCGCCAATCTGAAATTCCTCATTGTCCTGCTCGTCTGTCTCACCCGCTTCGCTCTCATCGTCCTCCTGCTGACTGGACTCGCCAGACTCATCCTCGGGGAGCAACAGAATCGAGCCCATACCGCCGTCACTACCGGCCGTGGCGCCGGTCTGAACGCTCCTCTGAGCCGAGGCGGCGTCCTGATTACTGTGATTGTCGTCGGAATCAGATTCCGTTTCCGCTTCCGCTAAAAGATCTAGTTCCGTGTCAGACTCTCCGTCGCCGGCCTGCTCCTCGCCGACGCCACCCGCGTTACTGTCCACCTCGCCCAATGGCTGACCCGCCACTGTGCCAGAAACTCCCGACTCCTCGTGCTCACTTATATCACCATCCATGTCCATGGGTACTTCTAAGTATAAGCGTAGACTCGTGTAATTAGAATGTAAGAAGAGAGTGTGTGGCGTAAGATTGAATAACGTGTGGTTAAGGTAAATGTAGGTTTTGAGTGTGTGTATTTATTGGAGGTTGAACTACCTTCACCCCCTTCGTTCTCATCCATGGCAGACACGTCCCGCGCTATGGTTATATTATTATTTCCCTGCTGCGTTTGCAACGCGGCGTCCAACGTTTGCGAGCTAACGCCGCTGTGCGGTATTAATGGCTCTATGGAGAAGAGTTCCTCCGAGCCGTTTATCACTTCTATTGGCGAGTTGGTTAATGTGAATGGAGTGGTCGGGCGAGCTACGCCTAATCTAACTGGTGCTATCAAAGAATCGGCAGTTTCGCATAGTTCCTCTACGGCTAGTTTGATTAAAGCTTGGAATACTTTTCGACACTTAACCAGAGGCTGCAAAGCTTGACTCGTACTGTGGAGTGGAAATTAATGTTGCGATGAACACACTTGTTACATTTTGATGAGAAAGGGGTATTGAAGTTTCGTGACTTACCTTCGTCGTTTCGCCGTGTTCGGCGCCATTTCTACGGTGAAGATCACGAATATACGAGCTACGGATCTAACGAATCTACGTGCAACATTATTTGCTTCCTCCTGCCTTCCGGGCACGGACTCATTCTGAAGTTCTCTGATCAATGTAGTCAACAGTGTATCAAGCATCTGAAAGAGTATATATTTTGATGAATTAGAATGTATTTCAGTAGAAAGCGTTAGGAAAGCGAGTTGACAGTTTGCAAAATTTTGTCTTACTTCTGCACTACACTTGACTAGCAGCGAGTGTGTAAACTTGTCCAATAATGCCGTTCCACTCTGACGGCATGGCTGTGTTTGGTCTCCAAACAATTGATCGGTACCGTTTTCACAAACTCCAGACATTATCATGCACTGAACGGCCGGCCAATCATTCAACAATCTCTCCAAAGCCTTACGACTGAATCTCGGTGGCTCCAAGTCGTGATCAGGCATATCTGCAGGATCAGGACCTATACCTATCAGAAATATTAGTTGCATCACGTATATTCGGACCAAAGTTAGCTCTCCAATTTCCTTTAATATTATGTCAGCAGAAGCATGTATTATTTATTACAGTCTTACCGTACTTTGGATAAAGACAAACATTTACAAAACTCACCCTCAGAAGAAGGAGCTTTACGACTTGCAGATGTAGAACGCTGTCGAGGCACGGATCTAAACTGACGTTGCTCGACTAGTTGCCTTCCTACAGTTTGCACCAAGAACAGCAAAATGCTTTCACCTCTGCAAAAGTCACAATTAGCTTTAGCAACTTCCGAATCTCTGGAGAAGTTCTGACGGATGCAGATGAATTTACCTTGAGTTAATTTTTGTGGCAAGATCAGTGTTTGTCACAAGACGGCATAGCAGGTCGTATCGAGCACCTTGATGTCCGGCAATAAGTGCACGACATTTGCATTTCTCCCAGCAATCGCAGTACGCTGTCGGAGACGTTCTTTTCAACTTGCAATCGTGTCCGCGATGACACACACGAGCACACTCCGTGCAACAACATAGTGATCCAATCAAACCACACGTGCGACATTCAAATATATCCTGAAACAATTAATATCAAAATGATGAACCGTTCAATGTTGTCACTGTTGAGACATTAACCCATTACTCGCCATTGTCCCACCTTTGGGACACATTTCCAAATTGTTTCCTTTTAATAACTTCAACTCATAAATACACATACAGTTAATGTAATTTTTATACATTTTTGTACTGCGGCAGGTAATGGGTTAATGACGTCTTCATCCTGATCAACGATACCTGATTAATATGTTCAGCTCCTGTCCAAGTAAAACTACAAGTATCATTGCAACAAGTGACGAATAAAGGTGATAGGTCGGGACTAGCGTCCGATGGAAGAATCATGGCCGAGCAGTCCTTCATATCTCTGCCCACTCTTTGAATGGTATCCAAGAGAATAAGGGCTGCGTGATATGCGCGGACAGATACGGCGTGCATAAGGGGCGTTTGGCCTTGTGCGTCCCTGAAAATTATATAGAATTATCAGACTGCACCTGGGAGACGGACTATCGATCTCGTACGACCGGATAACACGTACTTTGCCGTGAGCAATTCCTTGAGATACGGGGATAGTATACTGCTCTCGCACATGAACTTCAGTATGAGCAGAGCGTTGTTCCTTCTCTCGACGGAATCGATAATGTACGTGTTGTTCGATGCAGCGCCGGCACCTGAAATCATACGCCCATGATTTAGTAACACATGGTGCACTGGGAGTCTACGGGCTGAAGGTGGAGTCCTATTCACCGGTTTTGTTCATCATAGATATACTAGCAGCACCTATGCTAAGTAAACTGTCTTCCTCGCCTGATGTGTTGTCAAAGGCCTCCGGGGGCCAGCTCAGGGTCGGGATAGGTTCCTCGATGGGGGTGGAGGTACCGTCCACAGCGTTCGACACTAACTCCCGCTCGATACCTTGCTCGTTCTCCTTGTTAGACGTCGGCGCGCACATGGTCACGCAAGCATGCAGGATGTTACGATTGCCGTCGCATCGTTCGGTCAGTATCGTCTGTATTTGCAGTAGGTTGTTTTCTAGAAATATTACAAAGGAAGAAATATTAAAAATTAAGACTTAGCAGACTATGCCGTAAAACTATAGCAGGGACCTTGGGACCCGAGTAGGGATCGCGACCCATAATTTTTTCAAAATTTATTTAACACCCATCTGGTCTAGAATCAAAGAAAATCCTAAGAGAAGAAAAAGACAAAAATTTTAACTAGTCATAAGTTAATGGATAAAGAACGGAAACACCGAAGAACAGAAGAATCTGGTAAACCGCATTTCACTAAACACTAAAAACAACACCCTAATTACAATAGCCATATACTCATTTTCAGTTTAAAATACACATCGTAAAATCGGTCCTTCTTATTCGTTTTCATTAGGGTTTACGGCTATATAATTTCAACGCAGTAAGTAACTTGGATCAACAATCACAATCAGAACAATAAATCTCCATAAAAGTTTCTCATTATGCATATTGTTATTAATAGTTATGTACCCAAGAGGATCAAAAATAAAGGTCGAAACATTTACGTATTTAAACCTATATGTATCATAATTCTACACATCACCGACCGAACACATTACAAAGGAAATATTTACTACAGAGCTGGAAAAGTTTTGAATGAATTCAGATCCTATTCATACTCACTCAGGTCTTGTTCCAAACTGCAGAACACTTGCTTGACGCTGTCATAGTCGCACCTTAGAATGCGTGGCATGAGTAGGAGATTGTCAAATGCCAGTGCAATGACGGCCACTTGATTCTTCAAGTTTGTCGTGTTGGAGCAACTCGGAAGTGGGATGGTAGAAGCACCTATGCAAACAACGGGAACGAGATCCAGCCAATGGGGGTCTCTAATGGCTTCAGCGCAATCCTTGGCCACCGGATAGATGGTGTTATTTCCGTCTCTGAGAATCATGGAGCACTCAATATTCTCTCCAGCATTCGTGAGATTGATATTAGACGGTTGCAGTCCCAGGAAGGTGGATATGTCGGACGGGATGTAGCAATCCTGAACGTATCTGCCTGTGCTCAGATTGTAAACGACATAGCTGAGCTTGTTTCCGTTCTTCAAAATGGCGTGAATGCCCTGCCCGTCGGTGGAAATCGTAAGCAAACTGTCGTTGGCACCCTCCACTATGTTAACCCTCCTCGGCGTTCGCTGGAAGCAGTCTGGAGCCCGAGTATTCACGGACGACTTTACGACCTGCAATTCATCCTTTCTCAAAAGTCTGCAATCAGCCAACAATCTGATCAGCTCCTCCACAGTCAGGTCCTTAAAATCGGACGTGCTGAAATCTTTCTCCTTAGTCTCCTTCTCTTTCTCCTTCGAATCTTTCGAAAAGAATTTTACTGCTACGTAGCAACCGTCAACTTTGATTACTTTTCCTGCATTCATAAAAATCGGATTGGGCATTGCGCTGTTCGAAACAAGATATTAATGGTTCGGTAAAGATAGAGGCTTACCAATAGGCACTGTTTTAACGTCTTCGACGAAGATAACGTCTTTTAAATGCCAGTCTTCTTCATCTTTACGATCGGGTTCTCCCTCGCTTTTGGGCGCAGCACGCTTCTGACGCTCTGCACGACACACACATAAAATTAAAAAATATAGTACAACCTAGTGCCATGTAAGTATAGTATAATGATTTTGATGGAATCATAGCGTGAATTCGAACAAGCGGTGAATATCTTACTGTGACTCGTTGTGATGCTTCCAGTATCGCTACAAGTACTCGAAGCTGGCGATGGCGGTGGCGGCATGTCAAGTCTGTCGGCAGTTTCTTTATGATTTGATTTGGTAGCTGCGGCCATTGCAGGAGCGGCAGTAGGTTCACGCTTCTCGCCATTTGTATTTGGGAAGAGCGAGCCCGCCGGCAACACTTTGAATCTGCAAGTGCAATCTAAATTCCAGGCGGCGGACAGTAACTGTCCCACTTTAGGAACCCCATTGGCTATGGTGAAGCCTATCGCTCCCGGTTGATAAATGGGGCTATTCTTCATGCAGACGTGTGTACCGTAACTTATGTCGCTTGACAGAACGGTAGATGCCCGATGCTTGCGAGATTTGACCTTGTACTTTTCCCACAATTTCTTGCGTTGCGCAAACGGTAAAACACCCCTAGAAAGTGATAAGGTTAGCTTCCGAATGATATTGATTGCGGATTGCAGCAAATGTGAATACTGTTTTTCTCAAATCTCGACACGTGGAAGAATAAGAGACAATCGTATCGTGAAGCGTACATTAAAAGCATTAAACCGAGCATATAGAAATTAGTAGATAATTCAGCAACAATGCTGCATCAACTGACCACCAGTAGAGTGTTCCACTTTCGAGTTTCGCAACAGTATACAAAGCACAAGTGTGAAGCGATACAATTTTGTCCAATGTAAATTCAGTGAAAGCTTGAGCTGGATGTTCAAGACGAGAAGCGACATGTCCCAAAAGCTCATCAAGCCAAGTTGCTACCTTGCCACTCTCTGTACTGACTGAACAACGAATGGCTGTTGCGGATATATTAATGATTTTTTCGGCCGTTAATGCCAATGGTATTGTTTTTGGATGATGCACGTTTGGATTCTGAAAAAAAATGTACATACAAATGATAACGTACTCGCAGAATTTAATACCATATATCAACAGAATTTAGACGTACCTCTGAATGTTTGTAGGGTTCAGAATCTGACCATCTCCATTGATACAATTGTCCGGAAGCAGAAACAGCGATCAATTCGCTATAAAGTGCAGCAATTTGTATAAAGCGTGGGGCAGGCTCGTTACTTCTTTCATGCCACCATTCTAATTCCTCAGATATCCACAGGGGACTTTGAGATGCAAGTTCCTTTTTCTTATTGTCTGTAATGAAAGTGTTACGTAAGAGTTTCTGTATGATAAATTGGGTTTCCTCATTAGCTGGGCTAGTGGGATAATCACCGAGATCTTTTTCCCATGAATCCTTCAGAGCAGTTTCTATCCAACGGCGGGGTCCGTAGTACTGACGTTCTCTCCATCTGCTGAAACTATCGCGATCGCGATCCCTTTCGGATGAGCGTTCGCTTTCTCTATCACTACCAAGCCTACGGGATGAACTTCCACGACTGAAACATCACAATTATTGTGTAATGAAAACGAAACTCTAGTCGAAAGAATTTATTTTATCCCACGAAATAATAGCAACCTTCTAATCCCGGCGTATCCAAACATGTCCTCTGAAAACATGGAGTCTGCATCGATAATAACTGAATGTTCATTGCTAAAGCCACCATCCAATAGGGATATCAAGTCTTCCGGCACGTAACTGTCTGTTGCATCCTCTGCGTCGTCACCTTCCTCATCATCACGCGACAATAGATTATTCACCGCTAAGTTTACATCTAAATTTGTACGCTGCAACACATTCAAGAAAATACAATGATGCATGTCACCTGTGTTTGAACATTTAAGTTCCAAAGTCAATTACACTGATGCTAATTTAGTTACCTGGAGTTCTCTCATTATTAGGTTCCGACTTTTTCCTTGGAGTACCACTTGAGCCTGGGATATCAGGTCTTCTGGGACAAATGGTGCTGGTACAGAGGCTATAGGACGTGAACTACTACCACTGCCGCTACCCATTATTACACCTGGCGGTCCTATCCTGCCGCTGCTTCCACCGCCTCCACTGCTACCGCCACCACGTATGGCAGAACTGCTGCGCATGATTCTAGCTCTTGAACGTGATATCCCAGTCCGGCTTCCGCCACCACTGCCACCACTTCCACCCGGTGCAGAAATTGTGTTTCCAACATGATTTTTGTTATTACTGCAATAAATATTGATTAGAGTAACGTAATTTTACTTGTGTTGTAGCTACGAACTCAGGTTTCGCTATCTGAATATACCTTCTGTTCGGCTCATATTTACTTAAATCCAACCTGTCGGAAAGTACTGTAAATGCAACTCGACATATTCTGTTGTCCTCAGTAAGCAATGCAATGTGCGTTGGTCCAACAACAATACGCTTCACGGATACTTTCAATCCATTAAAAGCTGGAGGTGTTGCAAATCCATATCTGTTGATTTTCTCTGCTACTTCTTTCAACCTAAAATAAAATAATTACATTCGAAATATTCAAAAAATCAATATTAAGAAAATGATTAAAATATGTAGATTATATGTTTATTAAATCTAATTTCTTGTAGAAAGTTGTCATATTTGAAATAATTTAATCATATTTCAAATTAGAATATAATGAAACTAAGGACATTATATACATCATTTTGATTCTGGAAGTGCGCAGTTACTGGGTGAAAAATTGAACATGTGTAAATATCCATATTTAATTATGCAAAAACCCAGTTAAATATGAATATTGTAATAAACCATGCTGTATGCACTTGTATATTATCAACAAATATACATGTACATATATATATACATATGTGCATTCATGATCATCAGTCATAAATCTCTAGGTTATGTTAGCAGATCTAGGAAATATGTGTGACATAATTTAATTGCATAAAATGGTATCAGGTGTATTCATAACGGTAAGAAAGATAGTAAGTAACATTGGAACAATTACATTGTTTATACAACATAAAAATTTAGAGAACTAGATATATGTAAATCAATACCCTTAGTATATACAGACCTATTGTCTGCAACAGAATGCAAAAAAAATGTATAAAAGAAAAGATAACAATAATGTTTTTTCAGAACACATAAAACAATAGCTATGTTGACAAAAAATAACAATTTTCATTGAAATTCTTTTAAAATATGGTATAGCATTATTCGTATGAATATTATATGGCAAAGGCTATCTACCATTGATAATATTCAAATTTATCAGCTACATACAGTAATAATCTACCCATAAACTAGATAAAATAATTTCCATCAAGTACATGTGCCTGAATGAACTTGTGTTTTCACATATTACACACATATACCATTTTGCTCAGCAATCTAGATGACAATCACAGGACACGTTGAAACCTGCATCAACTGTGTCCATGATGTGAAAAAAAAGGGCATAGCATCTATATAACTATAAACAAAATGGCATGACTGTGAATGAACATTAATTAACCGACAACAAATTCCGATTGTGCGTTACACATGAAAAATGACAATGACAATTCGACATGATATCAAATTTCCCAGAAGACATCTTCCCTTTGATATCGGCGACCATGGTCGATCCATTATCGCCCGTACAATACATCGTCCCTGAATTAACATACAATAATCGTGCAGGGTGCGATTCGAGATCGGAAAAAGCGATGTGTCACATTATTAAAAATGTGCACCCATCCCGTTTCGCCGTGCGCCATGAGTGCATAGTGTCACGAGCGATTATTCTGCATTCGAGAAACTTCACGGACGAGTGTGCTTCTGGGTACTCCCGGGTGAGCACCTGGTACGTGGAGTCATGTGTACCACTCGGTGAGAGGCTTGAGAGTGTGTAATCATCTGACAGCGGGCTTATAATCCTACCGACTTTGAATTACTCTCCCTAATTCATCAATGCGATGCAATTAGCCGATTGGCGATATGTTAACGAACGTGCGAAACAAAGGGTAGGAATGGGACGGTTAATGTAACGGTCGCCTATGCGGAGAATGGGTTGAATTCAATACAAGAACAGACATGTTAAATGATACATTAATGGGAGTCCAGCCGACGGTGCGACATTCGGATTTCCTTACCTATCGTTCAACTGGTCGTCCGTTCCCGGCAACGGATGAACGACAAAGTGTATCGACGTCATCACGTCCCAGGTATGCGAACACGCTCGATGCAAATATATCCCTTAAAACGCCTGTACACAAAATTTCACTACACCAGCGGAACGATATTCAGCCATGTTTCTGAAGAAACATCCAGTTACGTGTTCGACAATGCGAACATGGCGACCGAACCGTGTGTTCTAGAATCTGTTCGCAATCTGCGGCTGTTGGGAAGATGGTTAAAGCCTGGTTCACATGTCGTGCAATCTGAAATTGCAGACGTTTGTTAAGAGATAGTTTCAGATGTAGAACTATTTGGAGTTGACATTCCAGTAATGTTGAATGCATTAAACGCGTGGAACGGTAAAAATTATAGGTTATGCCTCTAATAAGGTACCTTAATAAGCAACTCCGCGAGCACGAGGCTCATGTTGAAAGCTGATTGGTTTGCAAAAGGTCGATCGTTAGGTCGCAATGAACGTGCCTTAACGGTGTAGAAGAATTTCGAAACCCTGGTTAAACACGCAAATATCGCGAAACAAATAAGCAACCAAGGGACTGAATTCCTGGCTGGCGATAAAATGAAATCCTGAGTGATTGCGACCATCTGCCCAATATAGTCCTTCTGTTTGCATATATCTAAGTATAGCTATATTCATAGGCAGATCCGTGTATACATTATGCCACATGCGATTCTCACTTGATAGCTGGTACTTCACGTGCATCTGCTCGCTCTATCTGTGCGTACCAGTTTTCCATGCTATTCGAAACTTTCTGCTCCAATTTCTCGTCGTCAGATTGAAGCTTAGAGCAGGAAGCATCGTCGGCGTCAAAAGGATAATATAAGCTGCCGGAGAAGACTGGCCGCACCGTCGACGAGGGTGACTTTGAGATAGTTTTCGGCAGGAAACTGTGACCGTTCGCGCCGCGAAAAACCTTCGTCGTAATTTGAGGCCAGGTAAGGGAGCGGGTATAGTTAGCATAAGGCGCCTATACGGATGTACAACTTTTTACGGAGTCATTCGAATGTTACCGCTTTCGGTTCAGCGTTCTGCATTTGCGAAATCCAAATTATTATCCGAGCGAGATGATTTTTGACCG
Organism: Anoplius nigerrimus; assembly: GCA_914767735.1. Taxonomy (NCBI): domain Eukaryota; kingdom Metazoa; phylum Arthropoda; class Insecta; order Hymenoptera; family Pompilidae; genus Anoplius; species Anoplius nigerrimus. The sequence goes on from OU612086.1 coordinate 3,723,921, forward strand.
TCGGGCAGTTTATGTTTGCAACCAGATGGGCTCTCATATTTCGAGGCATATTGCGATTCTTCCGCATATTTTCCTATTTCCGTTCGTAGCCATTCGATTTGGCGTGTAAAACGTGTACCGGTGGCACGACGCTGAACGCTCATGCGTTCAAGTATCTTTCACGTTTTTACTTGTAAAAAATATCATCAAACAAAGAAGGCCATATTTCATGTTGTATATGGTTGATGACTGGGGAAGATGTGCCCTTGTTTGGTCATTGCCCCCGCATTTGTATTTCTAATAGATTAGCCCGTGTAGATACTTTCCATCTGGCTTTGTGTATTTTAGCATCAATCAGCGGTCGAACAATATGTTTGCTTTCTCTTTGGTTACACAGACATTCTACTTTCACTCACTGTACAGTTAGACATATTTTCTGCCTGCAGAATGGCACGTGGTCAACAGAAAATTCAGTCACAAGCAAAGGCCGCAGAAAAGGCTGCAAAGGTAAAGAAGCAACAGGGACACAGTGCCAATGATCAAAAGAAGGCAGCGCAAAAGGCTCTTGTGCACATATGCACAATATGTAAAGTAAGCAAAGTTAAACTGTGCTACTAATACTATATCAGTATGGCTATGGGTAGAAATTTTAAGTTTGTGATATTATTCATAAAATATTTCTTCTTTATTATTTTTACTTAAATCTTTATTACATAGCGTTGAGAACAATTATTTATTTTAAGTACAAAAATAGACTTTATGAAGTGTTAATCATTTCAATGGGGTTAAACCTGATTTTGCAACATTATATTGTAAACTTAATTATTCATTGTTATTACAGGCACAGATGCCAGACCCAAAAACTTATAAGCAACATTTTGAGAATAAGCATCCCAAGAATGAACTACCGGATGATTTGAAGAATATATGAGGGTAGGACCTCCTACCAAGAGGAGGGCTAACGGGGAGCAGAAAGAAATAACTGCATCTGACAGAGTGATATAGTTTAAGATTCATCCAGTTAAGAAATAGTATCGAGCAAAAAATAAATTGAACCCCCTTAGTGTTTCAAAGATAAAAAAAAAAATCAAGATTATTAAGCACTCAAGGAATGAATTCTTGTGCACAGCCTAAATATCGTCATTGTAATTGATAATCGATGTGCTTACATTGAGAAATCTGATTTATAAGATACATCAATGGTATATCACACAAGCCATGTTCGTTACTTTTTCTCGTATCGGTATGTTCATAACTTGATCTGTATATCTGCTGAATAAAATCAGTGACTTATATAAGATAATTTGGACAAAGCGTAATTTAACACGTAACTTTCTTTGATTGACGTTAATGAGAATCATGGTGTCCTCTGTGCAGATAGCTTTTTTCTACGGTGTTCAGAGAATTTTGCGGGACAAACAAGCTTTACTTTTTCTTTTTAATGCCTTGACTTAGAACTTCCACGGGTAATATGCCAAAACATGAACGGAGAATGCTCTTACTAACGATAAAACTGCCAATAGACTCTACCAAGTACAGTCGAAAACTGATGAAATGTATCGTTTGCATTGATACATTGGTAGGTGCTCGATCATTGAAACGATGTGCAAGCTCAGTTGTAATCGGAATCGGCGTGACGTGTTCAAAATGCGTACGGATCGAAGCAGTTTAGTACTTAATTTTATGCCAACGAGCCAAGAACAATCGATACGTGCGACCGACCCGTGAAAGATTCCAGTGTTAAGCTACGTGCTCCGTTCGAATGTGTGTAAGGTAATATCGCTCACAGTATTAAGTCAGCTCTTGTTCGCGAGGAATCTTATTATTCTCGGGGGGAGTCCATGAGTTTCGCCACGCATCCTTCGAATATGCTTAGAACATTTTCTCCCGCCCCGAGGCGCGTACTGGAAGAGACATATTCAATTATCGGTGTACAACTATTTGGTGGACGTTCGAATAGGGACTTGTAGCATGGTCGTAGCTTAGAGCGACGAATGGCGCGTACTAGGTATCTCTCGTTCTGTCATAACGATTATAATGTTTTACACAGTGACGCTATTATGTTACAACACTGTTAAATCGAAATAAAGAATACTATATATATATATATATATATACATGGATACGAAAAAGGTCTCTTCTTTTTGCTTCTATCATACACCCTACCCTGACACTTTACTTCCCCAATGCAGTTTAATGCTGATCACCGAGTGTCTAGTCATCTAATTTTTGCGCAATCGACATTAATCGCGGAAGTTCACTTCCAATTTCCTGCTCGAACTGCGTTTGATTCACGATATCGCCACGTTCGAGTGGTACCATTCAGTGGTACGAGATAAGGGGGAAGAGGCAGGGCGCGAGATGTAGCCTCGTAATCGTATAGCGAAATCGTAATCAGCGATCTGCCGGTCTTTCGGCACGCCGGGCCAAGTCGTTTATTTCACAATTGTGTCCGGGGATTCGCCGTTTCGAATTTATCAGCCGCGGCCAAGGAAAGGAACGGGGGTTGAGAACGAGAGGCGCCGCGCGCGCGTGTTACATCATGTTTCGTTGCCGCGGCAAATCGCGTGTGCACACACGCACGCGACGCCCGTGCGCCAACACAGTCAAGCAAACGAGATTCCCTCTAGAGGAGCGCTAATTTGTCACGGTGTATATAAGTGAGGCGGCCGGACTACCGGGCTGTCAGTTCGTACTAAGTAACGCAGTTTCGCCCTACGCGGTTTACGCGCCGAGGTACCGAACACGCCTGTGTGAAACGACGGCGTAGCTCTCCCACCCACACACGCGCGCACACACACTGACGGCGGAGCGCAGATCGCAGTGTCGGATAAGAGTCGGAAGCCCGAGTCGTGCGTACCGTTCGTCGTCGCATACCGTCCAGTCAAGGTATGTCATTAAGACAAGGGGTCCCTTCCTTCTGCGCGTCGAATTTTGTACAGGCTCAGGTCACGGTCCGCTTACGGGAATCGAGTGTGACGACGTATCGAGACTCGGATTCGTTCACCTGGCAGTTCGAACGTACACGTGGAAGAACGGTGCGATGATAGTGAATGACTGCGTGCTTGCCCGTACGGCTCCCGAGAGCAATCGTTCCATTTAGCTGGCTTGAGAGCGATGACTTTCTGCCGTTGGTACTGCGGGGTGCTTCCTCCTTCTAGAGTATTTGATTTTAAATATTTTGCCGGCTGCTTCGCATTAACCGTGCGCATGATTGCATGTGTGTATATTTTCGTCTGCGAACGTTCACCTGTTAATTTTATACCTGTTAAACGTCTCTGAGTTTAGATTTTCTTTTTCTTGTTTCTATTTATTTATCTATTACTCTAATTTTGTATTTTCTTTGAAAGGGCATCTGTTCGTCAAATTGAAAGATAAATGAATAAATAAATATGCTTCGGGGCTTACGGTAAGAACAATGAGACGAAGATTGTTGCAATCCCTTTGTAATGCCGTTGGATTGCGAGGAGTTTATTCAATTGATTCGTTGAGAAATGTCCGCATCGTCGGCCGTCGTTCGGGCTGCAGGCTTCTTTATCTACATTTTGTCGTCCACGATATCGTCACTTTCTCCGCTTTTTTTCTCTGCTGGTTACAAAAATATACGAGCGTTCCCTTGCCAGTCGGTGCGGCGCGGTCGCACGTGGCATATGTATATCTGTTATTCATCGAATATAGCAATTAATCGAGACTCGCGGCACGGTTTGTTTGCTCTGCGAGATTATCTTTTACGACGCTCGTATACGGCGTTTGTTTTCGATCTAACGCGCTCTGAGACAAACGCCGCGTGTCTCGGATGTAATTGACAAGTTTTACCGGTTAGATTGTCTCAAGCTAAAGACTGATATGTTAAAATAGCCATTTATTTGTTGCTTCTGTATTTTGTTATATCTTCTCAAATTTTGATTCATAAATTAGAATTGAAAACGTATGATTGATAGCACTGAAAAGTGTCATTTCATTCTTGCAAAACAGTCGATTTAGCAATTCTTTTGAATATTCTTGAATATTTAGATACAAATTAGTTGTTGAGTAAGAAATTACAGTGTTATCATGTTCTGTAACCAGAGCAGTATAAATAGACTGCATCGTGCAACCGAGATGTCAAGAGTGACAATTGGCGAAATGCTCGAAAATAACATGATTAGAACGGGCCATTAGATAAGTCGTGTTTGTCTACGAGAGGGTGCAAGGCTACCTTCAACAAACAAGTCTCCATTGGCGTTGGCGTGCAACGATTCCGATAAATGTCGGACGATAACAACATTTATTCGACACGGCTCGCAATCGAAGATATAAGAATTGAGGCTGACTAGTGGTTACTGCCATCGTGATCAGACCTTAACAGTAGACTCTTTCTCTCTCTCTCTCTCTCCCTCTTTCTCTCTCACTCCCTCTCTCTCGCTCCCTCTATCTCGCTCTCATAACAGTACGCTCACGCTCGTATTTTGTCAGATATTTTGACACCGAGCCTCTATGTACGTAATATGTTTTCGTGTGCGATGTCTCAAGACCTGTCATGACACATTTTTTTCCTTTTTGAAACGAACTGCTCAGAATTTGGTACAGGCCGCATCAGAATGTACTCCGCTCACTTGAACTATATTATACGTTTCTTTTTATATAATATTCTGAAATAATGGCAATTTTTGAAAATTTAGAAAATAAATGGCATTTTCTATATTTAATACTTTAGCATAGTGCGTTTAACACTGGAACTACCAACGATTTCTACTCATATTTTCATTGAATTTATCGAAGTGACACAAGTCAATGTATTTGAATTTACAAAATGGGAAAAAGTTAATCAATTACCTACCTCGACGAGTTGCTAACAAATATTTAAGAAAGTAAATTCATGAAAGAAAAATCATTATTAATATCTGATCAGGCCAATCATTTTGACTGGTCAGTAGTTCTAGTGTTACATTAATTAACCGTGGATGCTTTAAAATTGTAGAAAATGTACGAAAATTGTGGAACCTCTTTTTCGAAAATTTTGGTATTTCTCGCCCTATATGGCCCTTTTTTGGCATTATAGGTAAGCAGTCATGGTGGACTCCGTGTTTCGTACCCGTTCGCTGGGAACGGCGGCGGAAGGTGTCAGGGATCAATACGCGGACGGAAGAGCGGCGAAAGTTTGGGAGGTCTTCATCGGCGACAAGACTCAGCGTACGAAGAACTATCGCGACTTCCTGGTGGGCCTTCTGCGGGAGAAGGGCTGCAAGAGGATCCTGGACGTGGCATGCGGCACCGGGGTCGACTCCGTCATGCTCCTCGAGGAAGGCTTCGAGGTCGTCAGCGTGGACGCCTCCGACAAGATGCTGAAGTACGCACTCAAGTCCAGATGGGAGAGGAGGAAGGAGACGGCCTTCGACAACTGGAGTGAGTCTTCGACCTTTGACACCGGAGCTACCGACCAAAATGTGCCCTGACCCTATCTCAGCACTAACATCTCTACCTATGAAACATTTTACTGAGATGTCTCCAGTTTAAAAACAAAGCCCTTGTTGTGGTTAAAATCTCCTATATTTTTCAATTTGCTTTACATGTTTCGACCAAAATATCCCCTGACCCTATCTCAGGACTGACATCTCTCCTATGAAACATTTTACTGAGATGTCTTAAGTTTAAATTTACAAAGCCCTTGTTGTGGTTGAAATTTCCCATATTTTTCAATTTGCTCTTTCGTTCTACAGCTCCCTGTCCGCATAGAACAGTTATCAACATCTTGGATAACAAACCACTACCCCACCGCAGGTTTATTTTTATTTTTTATTTGATTTTACTTTCATTCCAATTAAATTCTTATTTTCACTTGTATTTCCATTTTCGTTATGTTTGAATGACAGTAATTATACATAGTTCTGTAATATGCACAAATGTGAAGATAAAAAAAAATTTTTTTTTAAACTCCTGATGAGGACACTGCAAGGTGTCGAAACACGTTAGAGCAAATTAAAAAATATAGGAAATTTCAACCGCAACTAGGGCTTTGAAAATTTTAACTAAAGGCAAATAAACACAGGGTTGAAACACGACACATATAAATGTAAATTTTACTGAGACGTTCGGACTCACTGATGCATTTGATCAATTCCTTTCTATTCTGCTACACATTGACTCGTATCATGGCGAGTTAAATGAAGATGTAAGGAATCGGTAGTTAAAATCTTAAATTATGAACTTTGCTGACGTAATTGAACTAATGGCTTTCAATACCTGACCGAGTCGAGTTCCGCTGGCTTGGAAGTCGCTTCTATATGGGACGACGGTATGAACAAAGCAATATGACCCTTGTGAAATCGGAGGAAGATAAATCTCTCCCCCTCTCTCTCTCTCTCTCTCTCTCTCTCTTCGGTTCTGGGGCAAAAAACATGCGGCCGGGCTTATCTGGCGGCCGCGAGGAATCGGGAGAACGAGAGTGTGCCATTGCCAGAAAGGGTCGTTCCGTTATCTGGGAAGGTCAATCATCCTCTTTTATGACGTCCCGACGTCGCTTTGTGTTTTTCTCATTCATGCGACGTCGGCTAGCCGACCGTTGACAATCTCTTGCACGCCTCTCGTCTTGTTCCCTTTTTTATTTCCCCTACCCTTGTTATGCCGAAGCTGATTAACGAGCCTGAAAATTGACCGTTCCCGTAATCGCACTTGACGCAGATTTCGATAATTCGCCCGGTTTTTTTTTGTCGAGTACAGTTATTGAGGAGGCGAACTGGTTGACTCTGCCAAATGACATCAGCCACTTGATGGGTGACGGTTTCGACGCTGTCATCTGCTTGGGGAACAGTTTCGCTCACATGCCGGACTCTTTTGGCGATCAGAGGGAACAGAGGTATGACAGCGAGATGTCAAGAAACCGTAAAAGGAACGTAAGAGAAACCGTAGGAGAAAAATATGAACCCTGTCTTACATTTTAGGCAAGCCTTTGCAAATTTCGAACAGTGCGTCAAGCCTGGCGGCCTGCTCCTTATCGATCACAGGAATTACGATTACATAATCGAGACCGGTAACACGCCGCCCAAGTGCATCTACTACAACGTAAGTGTCAATTATCAGCTATCGACAGTTCACTGACGCAACAGTCATCACCAGTATCGTAATCGGATCCGTCATCTGGTCACGATGACGTATCGCGAGGAAAAGCGTAGTCATCGAGAAAAACAGGCTGGGAAGCTCGATGACTGGCAATATTGCATCAGGCTGATGACACTCTTGACAGCGATCGAGACAAGGTTCCTGACTTACGCTTTCTTTCAGAGCAAGCACACGACGGACATCAAGACTTCCGTTCTCTTCGTTTCCGGTAAGCCAGCTATCGTCACGCTGGATTATATGATCACCTTGGAGGATGACCAGGACAAGGCGAACCTGGATCACGTGAATGAGTTTCGACTGTCTTACTATCCCCATCGACTGACCGTCTTCCGCGACATGCTGAAGGAAGCCTTCCATCACAAGGCCAAGCACACCATCTACGGCGACTTCAAGCCGTTGGACGAAATTCGCGATCCAGGATTCTATATTCACGTCCTTGAGAAGCATATGTGAGGAGGGATCGAACCAGGCCATTTATGTCGATCTTTCCGGGAATGTTGGCGTGTTCGATCAACGTGGACCGATTCGATCCCGAATCGACGTTGATGCTGGAGTACCGATAATAGTCGGTCAGCAGGATTGTTTTTTACATTGAATTATATAAAGCCGGTCCGTGAGACCGTATCGTATATTTTGTACTTACAATATGTGCTCGATGTGTCGTCCGCACGGACTGTAAAATAAATCATATCGAAAGTCGAGGTTTTGAAGGATTTATGTGGATGCTAGGTACTGGGTTAGGTCTGGGCTAGGTCTCCATAAAGTATGATTACTGCGGGCTGTTTTAACTCATTACCCGTCGTAATACGAAAATACAAAAATGAAAAATGAAGTTAACTGTACATTTAGAAGTTGCAGTCATTAAAAGAAAACAATTTGGAACTGTGTCCCGAAAATGGGACATTCGCGGATAATGGGTTAAGAATGACCGGCCTGGAGGTATCCCCGAGGGCATGCGCTTTCTTTCTCTCCACGTTTTCTTTTATATTTTCTCTCTCACTCTTTATGTACTGTCCTTGTCTACTTTCCCTTTCCTACCTGCATGTTTTTCATTCCTGTTCGCTAGCGATGCGGGGCGCGAATTTTTCGTCCCCCTTTGATGTAGCTTACATAGTCTATGATTTTTAATTTATTTTTACTTGTACAAAATTTAAATTATTTAACTTTGCTCGAGCCGCGGGGGGGAGTATCTCCTACCACCCAATAGAGAGTACCGGTGTGGGTTTAAAAGATCTGGGTTAGGACTGGGTTAGGTTAGTTACGCACGGACCCTAAAATAAATCGTACCGAAAGTCGAGGTTTTGAAGGATTTACGTGGACACCAGTGTGCGTGATTAAATCAGAACGACATACGGTAAGTTTTAAATCATTTTTATTATAAGTTCGAAAGCAGCGTTTTTCTTTGAGTATTCTAGCCAGGCATTGTTCGATGCTACAATTTTTTTCTTCTTTCAAACAACGGCGCGAGAAGTTCGTTCTCGTGAAATCTCCACTCCCATTTTCTCTCATTCTCGTTCATTCTCTCTCATTCTCTCATTCTCTCTCTCTCTCTCTCTCTCTCTCTCTCTCACATAGACTTTCGAGATTGCACGATCGGATTTACAGGTTTATATAAAGAGCCTCATTCCGCTTCCAGCTGACACTCCTACCAATCCTCGCGCTTGTTCCATGCGAGTGTCGCGTTAATTTCAAATCTCATTCTAATCCCATTGTTTAGCAATCAGTGACAATAATGTTAACGCGACACCGATCGCAGGTCCGACGAGCGCCTTCCGCGGATATGATTCGAGGACCAAAATATACATAAGGCTTGAGGACTTCGGTTTTACAGTGCAACGAACTGCCCATATAGAAAAATGGACGAAGTGTTAGTAATAGCAAAAATTCTCTTCCCCCCAAATTCTCTAATGTATTTTGTATTTATATATTTATATATATACTTTTTTTCCCCCTTTACTTCGCGCAGTAGCTGCTAATAGACTCTCGTGATCGTCCCCCCCAAAATCTTCCCCCATTTTCCATCCCTGTCTTCGGTCCGCTTCTTCCTCGTCTTCGTCGCATCGTTCGAAGGGTAACATTTCTTCGATCGTCTCTTCAGCGTCGTCGTCGAAGGATTCCCAAACGATACTTCTCGATCGCATCTCGATCTCATCGTCGTCCGTGTCGCGCAGCCAATCGAAGCTCTTATCGCTCAACACCCCGCACCCCCTACCACCCCCTGGCATCGCTGAAGAGGAAAGTTACGCCGGAGAAGTTTCGAAACGAGAATTCGTGGTGTGACATTGACATCGATAGGTCGGCAGTTGATCGTGACTCGGGGGGCCGGTTTCGCGAAAGTTAATAAGGTCAGAAGGGCTGAAAGGGTTGAAGTGATCCGCTGATAACGGACACGGACGAACGAGTGGACACACACGTTGTCGCGAAACAAGAACGGGACGTGAGAGAGATTTTCAAGTTTGACTGACTTTTTCGCTTCTTCGCTTCTTCATCTCTCTCTCCCCCCCTCTCTCTCTCTCTCTCCTTTTTTTATTCACATATCATTTATTAATTAATTTAATTCGGATCTAACGAGCCGGTGCCTCGACGTGTAAAGCAAGAAGTTTAGAGGAAACGCTTGTTAGGTCGGCCCGACTGGCATCACATTTTTTTTTTTCTTTTGCCTTTTAATAATTCTTATTAGCGTCGAGCCTTTCTTTCATTTGCGAGCATTCGAAGAGGAAGGAGTTTTAATTAGATACGTTTGGAAAGTGAATGATGAGTAACTCTCGATTATTATAACGACTGCGAAGATCACTAAGTGGCTAAGCCTCCCGCTTCTCCAGTTTTCCATTCATTATCCCCTCTCCACCCCCTCTTCACTCCACTCATTCTTCTTCTCACCCTTCTCGATCGTCCGCGAAACTCCAAGGTCATCCCGTTCCATCCTTGCCTCCTCACACTTCTCCCTGCTTCGCCAAATTTCTTTACACGAGTTCAGCCTGCCTCGGCGAGAATGGAACAGTTTGCCAAAAAATTACGACCCACCCCAAATTACCATCCCCCCCGCCCCTCAAGGGTCATCCGCGAGCAATAGTACGATATTATCGAACAATTCCCTAAACGAGTAAAAATCATTTATATTTATCTAAGTGACATTCCTCCGCGTTTGTCGATTAGCGTTTGTTTTTCATGGTTTCTTCTCTTCTTTTTTTTTTTTGGTTTTCTTTAATTATTATTTCTTCTTCCTCAGCACCTTGGTAATAATGTTACAATATTGGCGTCGTTCGCGGCGGCACAAATTTGGGCGTGAGGCGCATTTATAGGCAGTTTAAGAGCAGTGGACGTGCGCTTCTTCCGTTGATTTATTTTATTTTATTTTATTTTATTTATTTTTATTCTCCTCGCCTCACATCGCTTTGCGCCTGGTTAGCTCGACAGGTCATTTAAGCTGAACACGGTTTACGAGTAAAAAGTATACAAAACAGAAATACAAAATATACGACAGAAAGTTTTTGCGATCGGCGTCGCGAGAGCCGGATTCTCGGTATTTTTCAGCCGAATGAGGGAAAAACAGTCTGATTATCGGCAAATCGCGAAAAAGGGAAGCTCACCCTGTTTCGGTAGATCTCTCTTCTTCTTTTGTTTCTTGCGGCAGTCTCGTATCCTCGTCGCTCGCATTCGAAGAACGACACGAGATCGTGACCTTGAAACGCGTGCGTCTCTCGTCGGGAAAAAAGCTTTAGCCGTAAGGGGGTTGCGGCGTGATTTCCGATTTGTATGTACAGCCCCCTCCCCCCTCCCCTCCCCTCCCCCCTCCCCTCCCCTTCCTCCTCCTACCTCCGTCTCTTGATAGTATTTTACGCCATCGTTACGGAAATCAAACGCCTCACGCCAAATTTCTGCTCCCGCGAAGAACTCGAAAAACGCTCCTCACCGATTCGCCCGGAACAAAATTAACACATTTTTTTTTTTTGTTCATCCCTTCCTTTACGCTTCCATCGCAAACGTCCTTCCTTTTTACACGCTCCCTCGCACTCCTAATTTTCCTTTCCCGTACGTCCACATTCCGCGGTTAATGCCACAGTGATTGCGGAACGATAATTCAATCGACTCAATTAATCAATAAAAGGACGACGACACCACTACAATTCACGTTCACGAAATGGCGATGGTTTTTCGTTATTGCAAAGTAGCTGATATAAAAAATCGTAATATCACATTTTTTCATTTTTGTTCTTGTTGTTGTTGTTGTTGTCGGCCTTAAACCCGCCCTCGATTTTTTAATTCTAGTTCTCCCGCCAAGAGCGAATCGATCCGCCCCGCTTGCCGGCCGGAAAAGTTTTGTCCGATCACTTCGATTGCTTCGTTGAACTCGCTTACCGTCTACTTGTCTAATAACTTCTTTTTTTTACCCCCGGTACAATGAGACTAACGGCACGAGCTCCTATCATTCTGTCAATTTTACTTCGTGTTTACTCCTAATAATTCCGATGACGGAGCAAACGGGGCGGATCGTCCTGCGATTCCAAGTACGACGCGAGATGCAACTTTTTATAGAGTTTTTACCATTTTTTTAACCAACGGGTCCGCGATTATTATAGAGAGAGAGCTATCTTACATCGTTTATCCCCTTTACATCGCGGTGCAGCGCAATTTACATAGTAATCGAATATATTTACACGTTCGCTACCCAGCTCGGTCGCGGTCTGTCGGATTTCTCAACTTTCTATCCGTCTGCTTTTCTTTCTTTCTTGCTCTCTGCCTCTCTTTGCTTATCCAATCTGTCCTTTCCTCTCACGCCATCTCGCTGACGGTGCTAACGCCATTGGCACTTTCGCGGACGCGGAATTTACTTCCGGTTGCTTAGGGCGACGCATTCAAGCAGACGAAATGGCCGGCGAACCTAAGTTTCGCTGATTGGGAACCTAAAGGGTCAGGATGGTGACGCAATGCTTTCGTCTGACGCGTGCTCAGGCTTTGTTCAAGCGAGGTGAAGAATGAATTTTTTGAATGGAACGTCCGCGAAGGTGCTGAAGCGTCAATCGTTTCGCGTCGTTGTTTTTTTTTTTTTGTGTTCGTTGGAGTCACTCGCGAGCGAAAACGTTCGAGGACCCGCGCATGGCTTCCCTGCGACATCCGGTGGCTTCCAGTACCTATAGAGGCTGAATTTAGAAACGTGAGAGTTTACGGGGTTATAGAATACAGCTACACAAGCGATTTTTGTTATGTAAAATAGGGTTGTCAGTTATTGACCGTCAGTGATAGATGATATATTTAAAACGGTGACCGACTTTGCCAAAAACCGAATATTATACACTTCTGTCCATAAGTCACCAGGGACTCGTGAAAAGATGTCTTTCATGTTTCGATGAAAAGAACATATAATATTTATGTGACGTTTTCGTTGAAAAATTGAATATATATATTCAAAACATTGTGAACAATTAGCAAGTTTTATTTTCATTTCATGAAATGAGCGCCTCAGCAATAAGAAATTGACCGAATTCAAATTTTAATAGGTGCCCGGTGACTTATGGTCGGGAATATATAATATTCGGTTTTCAGGGAATTCGTCAGTATTTTCAATATATTAACTAAATATCAATGACTACTTACTGCAATTCGTTTAACGTGATTGAAACTTTTACTTGTTCAATTGAACGAATAATAATTTCAAATTAATTTGTAATTAAATTTAGAATAAATTTTATTTAATATAAAATTTTGGAATGAATTTATAATGAATCAAAATTAAATTTTAGGATGAAATGCTAATGTCAGGCAATGCGCGTGGCAGTCAGCGTGTGAAATGTAACGGTGGAAAACTACCCTCTAACTTTTCGCCGCATTCCGCCCATACATCGTGTTCCAAAAATTGCTTGCATAGACGTGTTCTATCACCCCGTAAGTTTTCTCCCACGTTTTCAGATTCACCCCGTACGAATACGTCGGCATCCGCTCCAAAATCGACGGACATCTCCTGTTTCCTGTATTTCGATCGCATTCGTCACTTCCCTTTCACGGCGACAGAACAAAGGTACGCGATTATTGCTGAAACGGGACCAAATCGAGTTTCCTTGCTCGGTTGAACGGGCTTAACGTGATTCTTTGTCTTTGGCATCGGTGCTCCTCACCGCTTCCGGTTCTCGATACTCGCTCGGCAGTCACTTTTGAACGTCGATGCGACGCATGTCCACCATTTCTTTTAACGCGTTGACGAGTCGATGGCCTTGACTTCGATGCGGACAAAAAGATTTTTACCGAAGCCCGACCCGACCGCTGCGGTCTTTTTGAATCCGATCGGAGAAGCTGCACTCGGCTGTCGAACTTGACTCTTCGGAGATCGCAATCTTCGAAGGTCGACGATCGTCAGGGCAAAAAGAGTTAAAACGATCGGCCACACAAATTGACAAGCGATTGTTTCCTGAGCTAGAGGAGTAAAATCGTTGCGCTAATCGTGTGTCTTTCGGTGACGATCAACGCGTTAAATGCCATTCGCAGTGTTCTGCAACTGTTCGGTGAGTCGTTCAAGGTTCGAAGAAGTACCCCTCGGATTCCACTCCTTCCCCTACCCGTCTGTCTCGTTAAACAATCGATGGCTGCGAAAATGAGAAAGCCCGTAGTCGAAATGGACACAGGAGGGGTGGGCAAAATAGAAAAAGTTTCCTGATATCGTGTGGCTTCCATGGTATGCGCGCGTGAGTGTGTGTGTGTACATCTGGTCTCGACATTGGTCCCGAATGCAATATGTCTACCGATTATAAAATGACTGTCCATTGTTGTATGCTTTGCAGGAGCGCGGAATACTTGTATATCGTATAATTATTAGACGCATGCGTATGTATAAGTTGTTTTGCATCAACGCGTTGCGACGTGATTATTGGAATTGCAAGTCGAGCCTCATCATCTTCAAAACTCCCCCCCCCCCCTCTTCACCAGCACCCCACCGCTTTCCCAACGTGCTCTCTATCCCCTTATTTAATTTCTTCTTCCTCACTTTTACCTTTATCTCAAATGGGCCCACGCGACGAGATTCTTCGGGCACGAAAAAACCTGCGCGCCATTTTAAATATAATTATTATTATGTCATCCGGGATATATCATCATACATCCCGCGTGGCTGTTTGCTTAGCTGTCTAAAATCTCTCAACGGCGTTTAAACTTTCGCGTATAAGTATATAAACTACGATAGAGCCAGCTATATCGTCTCTCTGTTCTCGCTAAAAACTAATTAACAAAGTTTTTTTCCCTCGGTAACTGTTCGATAATTCATTTTTTCTTTTTATAACATGAAATTATATAGCTATTTGCTTGTCCTCCTTAAGATGTTATTTATAATATGTACACACGTGCCCGTACGAGCGAGTTCTCGCACTAGTGTTCACACGCATCCTGCTGACTATTACTTCTAGCACAGACTCTGTTCGCTCGCGAGCTTTACGCGATTGAACGTGTCAATTGACAGATCGTGATCGTAGCGCGGATTGCCGATTTCGATGTCGCGGAATTTGTCAGTTTCGGCCACTTTCGTATCTTTAACACTACGGTGAGTACCAACAAATGTTCTACAATGCTAATCGCTGATCGTCGCAAGTACCGGCCCGTACGGGCACGCGCAGTAATTATATGAATATATACACGTTATAATTACAAGATATATGTACAACTAATATTGCTGTTTGGCTTCAATTTTCAATCCTCCGTGACAGAGTCTCACCATTTCTTGAACACCAAATACACTCTCTCTCGCTCTCTCTCTCTCTCTCTCTCTCTCTCTCTCTCTCTCTCACTCTCTCTTACTTTTGTTCCCCGTTCATAAAATCACAGCAATCATCCTTAAGCCTAATTGCAAAGCTCCATGACTTGGGACTTGAGCTTCTTAAGCCTACCGCGTTTTTGCACGACCCTAAAAACGATGCGCGATAATCTACGACGTGTACTTGTACAGTGTAAACGTGTGTGTGTGTGTGTACGTGTTATATGCAGAGCGTGTTCATACGCTCTTGCACATGTGACACCGTTGTCCGTGTATGTGTACAACGTGAATGCTGGGACAATTCCGAGCATCGGAATTGCTGTTCGATGTCTCGAAGAAGCCGTCGCAAGCGAGTTTTTAGGTTTCATTTTCATTTTTTTCTTCTTTCGTATATTAGCATTATCGCCTTGGTCATGCAAGAAGTACACCAGCGTTCGGAGCAACGAATTCTCTCTCTCTCTCTCTCTCTCTCTTGTTTTTTTGTTCTTTTCATTTAACAGCTGGCATAGCAGCCGCGGCGGGCGAAAAATCTGTTATTCGAACGCCTCCATCAGAAACTCCATGGACCCATACTCTGCCACAAAAAAGAAAGATCTCCTCCAGTCCGCACGTTCCATTCCTCTTCCACTTCAAATCACACAGTCGCCCGATCCGTGACACCCGTGAACTCTCGTGACACGCAATTTGCCTTCCATTCCCGTTCGCGAATAAAGCGACTTTAGCAGAAAATGCAGCGCAAAATTGTCTTCAAGCCCCCCCCCCGCCTCCACCAATTCACCTGGTCATACCGTCATCTCAGCGTATCGGATTTTGCGAAAATAGTTACACGTACTATTTATATATTTATATATGTATATATGTATAGTTCCTTGAGTGTCATTCGCGGCGCGCATTAACCCTATCGACGCGGCGCACATTTCGGCGCACGGTTTAGAAAAGAGTCCTTCGGCGGCTAGTGACAGCTTCCGCCGATCATTGAGGTTAGGTGTGTGTGTGTGTGTGTGTCTGTGTGTGTGTGCAGCCGTGCTGTCGCGAACGATGTTCGAGAGGGTTGTTCAGACGGTGCCGCGATTACGCGGCGCGAAGGGTTACGATGCGACGCAGTAGCGCCATGAGAACTTTCACAAGTACTCGCGCGGCCTCGGCGGCGGCCATTTTCGTTCGGATCGTTCGGTGCGTTCGGTACGCTCGGCACGCTCGGTCCGTTCGGCACTGGCACCGGCCTGCTCGCGATCGTCGGTGCATTCCAGCATCTGCGTCGTCTCCGTCGCCTCGGACGGACTCACGGGCTGGGTGGCCAGCGGCGCCAAGGGCGCGGCGCCCTTGGTGCGCAGCTTGCTGCGGCGTCGTCGGAGGATGAGGGGGCCGAGGGCGTTCGAGTCGTCGCCCCTGGATGTCGACGCCTGGGTCAGTCTTTCGAGAAGCTCCTTGCTGACCTCCCGCGAGGAGGACTTGTACTCGGGGGCCGCCGAGAGCCGATCCGGGTCCGACTGGCCCTTGAAGTGGTGATGATGATGATGATGGTGGTGCTCCTGGCCCTTGAGGCCGCGCTCCGTGTTGGTGGCCTGGTCGCGGTGACCGTCGGCGCCGGCGGGCGTCTTAGCCTCGGACAGGAAGCCGCTCGGCGTCTGCGTGCTCTGGGACGTTGTCGGGCCCATGCCTCTGTACGGGTCTGCACCTGGAATGGAGGATAGAGTTAAGATGGGGCTTGATGCGGGTGTTCGAATTGTTCTTGACAAAGGGGGAAGATTTGGACATTGTCGAGAAAGTAGTCTGATGAAAAGTACTTTTATATGTAGTATTTTGTGCAGGTGCAACTTTTGCTACTGCAACACGGTTTCGCTATAACGCGACTTATAAATATGCGGAAACCCTCCTGCAACACGGCATCCTATAACACGATGAGAAAATTGGGACAAACACCTTTGTACAACACTGTACTTCGGTGGTCTGAGTCGAACTACGATATGTTTAAAGGGGAATTTTTAACGTTTAAGAAAATATTTATATCTTTAGCGATAATGATAGAAGTCTTGGATCGTCTTTTAAAAGAAGAAAAAACATCTCCGTTGGAAAAAGTTTTAATCCAAATAAGTAATGCAACAGTCAGGACTAATACTTTTTGCTTTTTTTTTTCGTTTTGCGTTATACATACATTTACATTTTTTTTTTTTTATAAAGATTGAGTTGCTTTTCATATAGAATTAAAAAGAAATATTTGCTTTTTGATAAGATTTCGGAACGTAACTCCCGCTTTTTCTACTGGCTCTGGGTCTCATTCACATTGTTTTCCAGAAACCTATCTAGCGTGCCACAGGAGGGTTACCTTCACCAGCTATTTTCAACAGAAACTTAATTTTCATAACACAGGTACAGCCATCACGTAACACCGAGTTCCACGCGAACCCCGTATCTTTACCTTAATCCAGCGCCCCCAACAAGCCCGTAACCTTCGTCGCGACTACATCTATTACGTAACAGCTGCAAGTACAGTTCAACCCCCCCCCCCCCTCCCCCGCTTCTCCACCCGCAATCCTTTCGCTGCGATCGTTATCGCGATCCGACACGAACCTTGACCGCCTCCGCTTCCGGCCGACTGATAACCCGACCTCTGCACCCCGGCACTTCCGGTGGGCGTGGCGACCGCCGGCAGCCTGTTCATCAGCGTCTGCAGGACGTCCTCGATCTTGGCGAGCCTCTGGCTGACTCGCTGCACCTCCAGCTTCAGATCGACCTTCACCTCGAGCACGGCGGCGAGGATCTCGCGATCGTGACTTGGCTGCGTCGAGATCAAGCCGCCGTCGTAGCTTTCCAGACGTCGCAGCTGGAGCTGCTTCGAGTCGCGTGCGAAGCTCTGCGACTGCTGATCCTGCGACTTCTGATCCTGCGTCTTCGGCTCCGGCGGCTGCTGCTGCTGCTGCTGCTGCTGATCGGCGGCGACCTTCTGCTCGTCCTTCGGATTCTCGGCGGCGTCGCCGCTCTCCTCGATGGTGCCGCCCAATTTGCCGAACGACGGGAAGACCTTGTTCGTGCCGCCGCTCGAGCTGGGTCGCGAGTCTCTGGCGCTGAAGGATCGCTTGAAGGTGTCGGCGCCCGTTCCCGCCTCGCTTCCGGAGTCGAGACTCGAACTACCTGCGATCGGAGTGCGGTCAGTTTTAGCGGTGGTTGGGATGCTGGGAGTCGTGGATTCTGTGGGTGTCGATGGGCACTAGAGTCGCTAAGTTAGGTATTTCGGGCTTTTGAGCCTTCGGTCGAAGCTTTGGCGGATTCTCAATCGTCCGAACCTTGACATGGGACAATAAGAGAAATTGAGATTTAAGACGGCGATGTGTATCATAATACTGAATTTGTAAAGATGCAAATTGATAGGCCGTTGAATCGAACACTTATTTCTATATAGAGGAAAAGTAACGGTGCAGTAATTCGAATTTTAGATGCGCTGGTTTAGCAGATGAAATGCGTTGCAGAAGGTAAAACTCGGAAACTAATCAATTTGAGAATGTCTGCAGCGGATAGCTAACATTTTTATATTCGACAAAGAATCCGAGACAATCGAATGTATTAAAGACATGCAGAAATGACAAAGTTTCAAGGCAAACCCCTTCAGTCTGTACTGCTATCCTCCAGTTCACTGACTAAGTACGAAAAAGGAACAACCACGAGCCAATCAATAAATCCCAGAATACCTTCAGCAAGAAGCCATCATTCTTACGTCTCGGCAAAGAGATCCATTGACAGGATCAGAGACATGCAAAATTCAAGTTTCAAGGCCAAGCCAGCCTGGCACCGCTTACCGGCTAACAAGCAATGGAACACTAACGATCAAATTTTGCGAAGAATCGCAGCGTGAAACTAACAATTCTCAGCAAGAGAATCCAGACCAATTGAGAGGATGAGACAGGTGACACAATTTTGCTACAAGGCTGAGAATCACGAGGTCATTGAACCCTCGCGATGTTCGCCGGCTTTACCGGCCTGACGAGCGTTAACGAGCTGCATTCTCGCTGCCAGGAGGAAGGAGGAGGAAGGAAGGGGGGGGGGGGGTGGGGGTAAAACCGGAAGCTGGCTTACCTAAGAGCCTGCCCCAGACCCTCGCGCGCGGTTTAGCTGCCGTACTCTCCTCGTTGGCCGTCGTGCCCGTCGTCCCGTCCTTGCCGTCGCCCTTCTCCACGTCGGCAGTGTGCTGCTTCTCCCTACGAAACCTGCGGCGGAAAAAGAAAAGCGCAAGAGCGTGATACGCGCCCCTTTAGTCACGCACATTTGTCCCGTTCGATCCATTAAGTGGATGGTATGTATACAAATATATATAGGTAGAGAGGTAGAGAGATAGAGATAGAGAGAGAGAGAGAGAGAGAGAGAGAGAGAGAGAGAGAGAGAGAGAGAGAGAGAGAGTGAGAGAGAGAGAGAGAGAGAGAGGGTCGTGCAGATACATATGTACAGGTGGGGGGTTGTCGGTTTTTGTACGTATGTACGTGCACGCTTCGGGGGATACTTTTTCTGCGAGATTTTTGAGAATGTTTTTCTTCATCATAGATGCGAATGATGGAACTGTTCATTCACCCCGTCTCTCGATTTCTTGCGACCTTTCTCTCTGTGCACTTTCTTTTGTATTTTTTTTTTTTGGTATCTTTACTGGTGTTTTTTTTTGGCACGGGGTCAAGACTGGTCTTTTTTTTATCTTGGTTGGCAAATGCGGATATATATTTCGTTCTCTACTGAGGCTAGAAAAAGGGAGACAGCTCCGGCGGTGTTCACGAGCAACCTACTTTGGTGTGCCTACGGGATACAAAAAAGAGTATCGTCTTAGGTGGTGATATAAGATGGCGGTAAAAGATACGGGAAAACGAAAAGCGGGACGAAGGGCGGAACGGACGCCGGTCGCCGGACTCGGGTGACAAAAAAAAAAAGAAAAGAGGCGGAACAATCGATGGCGGACGGCCTTTAAAAGCTTGTACAGCGCTCGAAACTTCACGACCGATGCTACGTTAAGCATTGGATTTCCAATACCGATACGTTGCGCGCTACCCGGTATCTATAGCGCAGTCGAACGTTATCAACATTCTGGCCGTACTCTAACCGCGACAGAGATCCAATATTAACGAGTGTCCGATCGATTTTTGAGGTTAGCGTCGCGTCGCGTCGCGTCGGCTTTTCAATATTTTTGCGCTTCATTCAAGATGTCGGCCGACGGCCGCGCGTCCTCGTCCCGCTTTTCGAGATATAATAATCGTGAACGGCAGTCAGCCTCGTTAGCTACGGGAAATGCCGTTGGTCAGTTTTTATTGACCGGCCTTTTTCATCGTTTGACACGTTCCTCCCCCCTCCCAACCCCCACCCCTAACATCCCGCGCTCGGCACGTGGCTCACGTGAACGATTACGCTCGATCGAATGTTGAGGTTATGTTCGCCGCCGTTCGGCCGCGGACGAATTGGCGAGACCGAGATTCCATCGTCGCCTTGACCCTCGAGCAAACGCTAAATATATCGGTGTACAGAACAATTTTCAAATTAGGAACCGCGGAAAATGAATTTTGATAATGGAGACGATCCGTCGTTAAGTGCGCGTTTCGGTTCGAAATTAAAAAGACTACTTTCCGGATACTTTTGAGTAATTTAGAAGTTGACACGAGGCTCGTTCGATAAGTCTGGTAAAAATGGTGTGAGTCGGTGTGAAGCATCTGGCGAGGTTATTGACAAGTATCGTTCTTGTTCGTGCTTCACGAAGCAGTTGTACTGCAAAATGTGTTACAATGGGAAAATTGCGCGGATTTTTTTTAGTATACTCCTCGTCCGGTCTACGCTGCGCTCCTGGTTCGTTTCCTTTATCCAGAGTATGAATCCGGTTTCGGGGGTTTTCCAGATGGATGAAGGTCATTGCCGGCGTGAGTGCGCATTTGCTTTTCTATGACAATATCTGTGAACCTATTACACAAAGCCTGTAGCATTTAATACGGACAATGTTGTAAAAATACATCTTTAAGATGACGCTTAACTTTCTCACTAAACTTATCAAGCAACTCCCGCATATAAGCTACGGGGTGTCTAAAATTTCGAACTATTTTATACGTGAGCCACGCTTCTGATACAACACTACGATTACTATCATGCAACTTTAATCGCATGCTTCAGGTCTCCGTGCAGTTCAAAATACAATCGTCGAGGTTTCGCTGTTGGATGGAAAGACGGCGTTTCTTTTATTTTTTTCTTCCTTTCTGTGGAAATTTACCGGTCACCGTTTCAATTCCCGGCCGTTCACCGATTATTTCCCGGCATTCCCCGGGCTTCCCGGCCGACTGCTCGTCGATAATTGATTTATGTATATATATGTATATATATATAAAGAGTCTCAAGTACAGGTGACAGATAGAAACTTGAATCCTAGAGTGTGTTCGTCACATGCATACCGCGTTGCAATAAAATCGGAGAGGATCGGATGCTTTTAAGGCGTGTTCGAGAATCTGAGGATCTCATAATCTCTCTCTCTGTCCGGCTACCGCCGATAATCAAACCGGCTTTTTTCTTTTTCGTTTGCCGACACAGCGTAGAGAATTGCATCTCTCGAAATCGCGAGGAAAATTTTAGTCGAACGGCAACTCGCGGACGAAAGAGACACGGTATCCTCGAATTCGCTCTATACAATCCTGGCTTTATGTACCTGGCTATATATATAATATATATATGGTGGAAGAAAGATGCGCATACCCTCTAAAGGCGTAATATCTTACAGCACTCTAGCATTCGTCAAAAAACTGCAGTGATTATCAAAATGGCAAAGATCATTATGGCACTCTGGGTGAAACGTGAGGCAAAACGGATCTCGAGCGGGGAACGCGGGGGCGAACAAAAAGTAAGTCTGAACGAATCGAGTGAGCTGACTGACCGACTTCGCAAAGATGGCGGCAATAAACATTTCGTCGTAATTCGGCCGGCAAAGCGGATAAACGTCTCTCGGAATCCGCGACTCACTCGACTCATTCGTCTATGCGCAAAAACGTGCGAGCGAACGTACGACTTTCCGATTTTCAAGCGTGCGTACAGCTGCGCATCCGCGAAATTCCCGTTCGAGATACGTCCCGAGAATCGCCGTGGATGAAAAAAGCGGCGAGACATCCCGATCGTGGCGAACGGAAAGCTTCGAATCCGGCGTCAATCGATACAATCGAAAGTCACCCCCAGCCACCCCTCCGACACCCCTTCGAACAAAGATTCCCCCGATTCTGTGAATACGGTCGATCCTTCGCAATTGAAAGCTGATCGTTCGGCCACGATCGTCAAAGGTAATATTATTTACTCTCAAAACTCAAATGCATAATCCGCGACGCCGACGCCTGGTGAACGCGCGAAATGGAATTCGAGCGTCGGGATCGCGGATTAAGGCGAAGATGCGCAAATATATATATCGCAGATCGATCGGTACGTAGTGGTACAATGAAACATTATATACGGGTCACACGTACGCAAAATGGAAATATGTATAATACGTAAAGTCTATCGGCTCGCATGTATACACGTATGTATGTCTAAAGCCCAATATACATATATACACGCGCGAGACAAACCCGGCAGAAATTGATAATGGTAACATTAATCATATTATGTATATATATATATATGTATGTATGTATATAACAATGACAATCATATTAATCAAAGGGTGGTAATAATAATTATATGTTTCAATCAATTGATAAAAGATTCGGAATAATAATAATAATAATAATAATAAGAAATATAGTGTCGTACGTAAATACGTTAGCAAAGATGGCGGTAAAAAGAATAGGAAAGAAGAAATAAATACGTAAGAAATGAAATTGCCTAAAACTTGGCCAGGGTGGCAGGACGTTCACGGTGAGCTCCTCGTCGGAATCCTGCTGGGACCGTGTGGTTACGGCCCTGGTCACGCCGATCTGCGGCTCCCCGTCGGTCTTGAACCTTTTCGGACAACAGGCCAGCCAAGCAACGATCAACAGTCACATCAAACAACAGGTACGTAAAATGTGAAGTGAAAAGAATATGGAGACGGTCCTCCCGCTGTAAGTGTCTTAACTCGCATAATTTTTGCTATCCTGACCATTCGTTAGACTTCGCTCGCCTTTCCTTTCTCCCTTCCGTTCCTACCCCTACTTAATCGTTAATCGATGATCGTTACTCAATTACCGTTCATCCTTTCTCATGGGAAACATTGCTCGCCCTCTCATTCGTCACAGTATCTTATTGTTCGAGCGCCCGGTACATGTACGGCTTTTGCACGTCGACACGGATATTCACGGCTGTGCACTTCCTCTCTGCATTCAGGATCCCGTATGTATACGTGTGAAAGTGTATGTGTCCGTGTGTGTGTGTGTGTGTGTGAGTGCTCGAGCGAGGGCCTCGTTCTTTTTCAATCCGCAACCCCCTTACCACCCCCGGGCTACCTGGCCACGGTTTCGGATCGTGAATGCAGACTCCCCGTGCATCCCCCGCCGTTTAATTTTAAAATGCTCGAGCAATCGATGGGCTCACCCACTTACCCGGGGTTCGGCTACGTAACGACTCCTGCATGCCGCGATGTTAAGAGAGGTAAGTAAATGTGGATCCGAGGATCGCGTTCGATATAACGGTTGATGGAAACGTGACGCTCATGAGAATCGGTCGTGTACCGTTTGCGTCGCTTGGTAAAAGCGTGACGACGTCGAGGATCCGAGATACTTCGCAGATCGGAAATCACGTGACGATCGCAAACATTCCGATACTGTGCTCGGCTTCCCTTTCGGCGTATTCGTATCGGGACGAAAGACGATTGGTTATTGAGTTGCTGCATGGATTCCTGCGGCCTCTCTACGACACAGCAGCAACACAGACGAAACCACGGTACAACACACAGAGATCGGGCAACTGAGCCACGGCAACAAATTTCTATGAGCAACAGTTCTAATCTAGCCAGACAAGACTATACCACAAGAAGTGCATGCAACAGCTCAACGGTTTTTACTGCTATTCATCGCTCTACGACATATACTGGAT
Organism: Anoplius nigerrimus; assembly: GCA_914767735.1. Taxonomy (NCBI): domain Eukaryota; kingdom Metazoa; phylum Arthropoda; class Insecta; order Hymenoptera; family Pompilidae; genus Anoplius; species Anoplius nigerrimus. The sequence goes on from OU612086.1 coordinate 3,747,736, forward strand.
GATCCGATTCTCGGTCCAAGGATCATCGAAGGCTCGGCTATGTTATCGTGCCACGTCGATAACCTGGCATCGGTTAGCGCTGCCGGTTACGAACAGGCTGTTCTTTCTTTTCTTTCTTTTTTTTTTTTTTCAAACTCAGTCTCTTCCTAAGACGGCACACATGTTCGAAAGAGAACAAATTTTTATTCACCCTACCTCGAGAATATTTTCCGCACTAGGTGATCCTGCGCCTGATCCAACTGCGGTTCGTTCTTTCTCGTCTCAGCGAGCTCCTGTTCCTGTCGAACATCGGCCACCTTTCGAAAGATGAGCTGCACACAAACATAATTCCCATTCACTCGTGGATCGCCATTCGAGCCAAGGTTTCGGATCGTCTTCGATACCACGACCTATCCCTCGGTTAAAGCCGGAAATGCCTGCTCGCCTATCATCGCCCACCTACCGCCGCCGGCCGACAGAGAGGCACGATCCTCTCGTGCCACTTTCGGCCGGCACTGTGCCTCTTCATTTCCGCCCAGTTGGTACCCGCGAATATTCCCTCACGATTCGGCTATTCATTTTTATTCAAGCCGGCGTCCCTGCGGGGCATCCACTCTCCCCGCGTCCTCTCGCGTGTGCACCGTATGCAAAGCGGTGAGGAGTCAGAGTGGGAGAAGGAGAAGGCTTGAGGAGGGGGGGAGGTGGGACTCGGTAGGAGAGGGGAGGCACGAGAGAGGGCGCGTATCGGCTTTCGGTAGTGAAACAGCTTTTTTCCGCTCGGCGAAGTCCCGTCCGCGCCAGAAACGTTTGTTCCCCCATTGTTGCGGCCCTCGGCCACGGTTGAAAAGGTGGCCGGCCCCACGCGGAAAAATAGAGGACAGCCAGAGACCCGGTGGCCAGTTCCCGGGGACACAGACATTTTTCCCCCCTTTCTCGGGGCCGCGCAAGCGTGATAACGGCAGTCGATAGGCGACCAGCGGAGCGACGACGGCCAGACGACCGACTACGGCGGTCACCGTGCGTCGCATAACCTCAAAATATTTTATTCACGCGACGCGCCGCCCCGAGGATCGCACGTCGATTGCTCTCACCTCCTACCCCCCTCCGGTCCCCCCCTGCGCCGCCGGCCGTGGCGTTCGGGGCACGAATGTGCAGAATGTGCCTGCGCAGTTATTAATAGAAGGCGGCCTCGTATCCGTTTTTTCGGGGCAGAACGCCGCAATTTCTTCCGCCTTCCGGATCCTGCGACGAAGTTTATGGATTGCCGTGCTGCGGGCTGCGCATCTTCAGAAGGTACGGGATGGGTTGAGTGTGTGTGTGTGTGTGTGTGTGCGCGCGGGAACACGGCGGGTGATGCGGGCTGTGACAGCTTTTGGGATGTTTGCGAAGAGAGTGGGACGCGGTGGGCGGCGGAACGAGGTGTTCTCAATCGGACAGGATATTGATTGAGACCGGAAAAAAGGAAGCTGCGGACGGCGGTCACATGATTGTTTTCTGAGCGCACGTGAGTCGGCGCGGTTTTTCAAATTGGGTTTGCCGAGCTTTGTTGGGGTAGGCTTGGGGAGAATTGTTGACGGTGGGTAATTGTGGGGCTTGATTGGTTTCATTGTTTGATGTGGGCAACGGGGAATGTGGGAAAATGGAATTGTTATGTTATGTGACTGACGGAGAGGTTGGAGGTCTGTTTGGCATTGTTGAGTAGTGGCATGGTGCGATTATTTCATGAATGACTTTTACTTTACGTATGTTTCATTTGTTCTCGTTGTACCTAATGTTACAGATGGGTCATGGGACAAGTCGTTCAGCCTCTTCTGCAAACATTCTTTCTGCAGACGAGCTGACCTTAGTGGAGAACTTATTCAAGTCTATGTCCAGGAGTTCTGGTTCCATAAAGCGTGAAGACATATTCAAGCATTGGTCCACGCATCTGGATGACGTCCTCCTGCAATTTGTGGTACGGTTCCTCTGTCACGAACCAGGGAAGAGAGTGTCAGCCATAAATGGAGAGAATTTTGGAAGACTGTACGTCTTTGCTGTTCGTGGCAGCCCAGAAGAGCGCTGCAGCTTAGTCTTCGAAGGGTTCTCAGAGGAAGAACAGAAGTATGAGATACCCACAGCCATGTTCCTGCAGTACGTGCAGGCCACCATCAACTCTTACCTACGACTACAAAAGAATTCCGGCAACGCTCATTACTTCAGCTGGAGCAGCATTGGGTGCACGGTGAACAACAGACGAATAAACATGCGATCAAGGAGCCTTTGCGAGGATCTCGTTAAACTGGGTGAGACGTTGACCGTCGACCAGATCGAAAATTGGTTCGCAACATCGGCCACGTTCAAGACAATTCAGTCACACGTGTTTCAGTGCCTTTTCTTAGTATCTCAGAAGAAGAGCGACAAGAACACGAGCGTTCGCATAAACGATCTCAACCTGCTGCCGGTATGCAAGGGTCTGGAGAACATACCGCACTTCCCAAGTATCCTAGGTCTAGGCGACGTTCTGTTCCTTAATCTAAGTCTACCGCACGAGCTGCGACACGAGTGGAGATTCCTTTTCTCGAGTCAGGTGCACGGCGAATCGTTCTCCACCATGCTGGGGAGGATCACTATGCAGGGTGCAACGATTTTTATACTTCAGGACACCGCCGACCACGTGTTCGGTGGCTTCGCCTCGGACAGCTGGGCCCTGGGCCCAAACTTCGTCGGCAATCAGACCTGCTTCCTGTTCAAGCTCGAGCCGGACATCCTAACGTTTCCGTCTACCGGCTATAACAATCACTATCAGTACTTGAACCTTCACCAACAGACCATGCCTAACGGTCTGCTTATGGGTGGACAACTCAACTATCCTGGTCTGTGGCTGGACTGCGAATACGGGACCGGGAAATCGAGCTTGTCCTGCACGACCTTTCAGAGTTACGTGCAGCTCAGCGGAAAGGAGGATTTCAAGATAAAGCACTGCGAGGTCTGGGGCGTCGGTCCCATACCGGAGTCGGAAGAGGATGTTCGAAGTTCGAAGTCTGTCCTGGATCAGGATCCTACGTCGAAAGTATTATTGGAACTCTCGGGTCGCAAGATGCACAGTGACGGATTGAGAGAGAAGAAGGAGTAGTAATAATAATAATGTTAATAATATCATGGAACATGCTGGTCAATGTTCTGTTTTAAAGATTCCTGTATAACTATTATGTATTATAGTGCGAAAGTATCGCGGCAATCTAAACAGAAGATATTCTGAGTGTGCGTAGGCAAAAAAGAAAACTGTCGGGAGTGCGGAAGATACGATCTTGATACAATGAATATTCCCTGTTTTTTTCTGGGGATCGAATGTTTCGTGTAGTTTAAGACGAATTTTGAAACGAATTATGGTTAAAAGTGTAAACGATGTTTTATCTCGCGCCGTCTTCGTAATGCCATTCTACCGATTTTCGATGTGTTAATTTATACTCGTTTTACTGGCTCCAACGTACAAAAGACAAAAAATTCAAAAATCTTCCCCTGTTTACGGCCTGATCTGTCTTTCTCTAGACTCAGACTCCTACCACACGATTAATCGTATCGTTACTATCTACGAAGACTGCGACATTGAAGTGTGCCATGCGAGTAGCCATTTTTAGCCTAATCGCCTACTATCTCGTGCCTGATAAGTCTGAATCAAACGTTTCTTGATACAATAACCGTCGCGATCGAATGCCCACCCATTAACTGTCAGCCGATATATATGTTCCCTTTACCTCGTCTAGCAACTGTCAGCCCGTTATCTCGCTATCACACTCAAGATATCCGTACACATATCGCCAACAAATTTTGCCAAAGAAAAGCTGTTACGATTTGTCCGAGATCGCTTAATAAAATTAAACTGCAAAAACCCAGTATATATAGGCAAGAGACTCTCGTCATTTCTTCCCTGGCAAGCACTTACCCGATTGCTGAGATTGTACGTGAGGATCAGGTTCCTGGCGAAGGAGTTGGCGAACGCCTGATAGAAGTCCAACACCTCCAGCAGCCTGTCCCTCTTGATGGTGTGCAGGTCGCAGTACGTAAGTGCGCGCACGTTGACCGCACTCTGTCCCACCGAGGAGTTCGTCCAGAAGCTGTCGCCGAACACGTCGCCCTTGCCGAGAATGGCCACCACCTCGTCGTCCTGTATCACCTCGAGACTTCCGGTGACGATGAAGCACAGCGAGTCGATCGACTCGCCCGTGTGATAGAGCAGGTCGCCGGGTGCACTGTGCGACATCGTAAAGTGCATCGCCAGGGCTCGTAAACATCCGTCCGATGCCAATCTGGACGCACAAAATTATTGGAGCCTGAGTTACTGCCCCTTTGCTGGAAGTTTCATGGACGCGGCTGGCGCCAGTTAATCTTTTCTTCCGCGGAACTTTGTCATGCGCGGCTCGCAGTTACATTTTCGTGCTTACTTTTGTTTCGTTCGGGAGGGGGGGGGGGGGGGGGGGGGAGAATGTAATAAGATTTACGATGTCTGTAGTCGGTGGTACGAGATTTCTAGTTCAACGTGCCGGCTGCCAGGACGTGTATTGGGTTTTAGACGCGGACTTTTATGTTCCTTTTTCTTGGCCAAAGATAGGGGACTGTGTACTTTTAATATGGTATATTACATCCGTGACTTTGCCGGTTTAGACCGTATTTATTTACATAATAGATTTTGAGTCTGCCATATTTGGACCGTTTATTCTGAAAGTGGTGTAAGTCCATGTAAAAAAAAATATCACATAAATAAACCGTTTACACTATGTTAATCATAAATTATATGATATCCCATTTCTTTTTAAATATATTCGTTTTTAAAAAAATGAGAATAATATCTAGATATTTTTTTTAAATGGACTTACATCACTTTCAAAATAAACGGTCCATTTGTTATGAATGTTACGTAATTTTACTTTACATAAAGTAAAAAATATTCGGTTCCACTCTAAAGAAATGATATAATCCCGTACCGAGTACTTGCAGTGCTATCAGACTACGGAACGAACAAGTGTTTCACCCCAGCCCTCTGACATACTTATACCATTCGTGACGCGTTTACCTGTTAATGTGGTAACCCTACACACTTGTCAGCCTTCAACCAGTACATATTCATGTTTATCAAATCAACACCGTTACGGTATCGCATTACTGAGACGATCACAGCTCAGACACCTAGAGCTGAACTCTGTCCCGTTGCTAACACGTTCTGATCGTCGCCCCAACGAAGGTTCGACCCGTCCACCCTTTCCAGTGGAGTAACGTCTGAGTTTTAGTCAGTAGGAATCTGACATACTCTGGTCTCACCCCAAAGAGGCCAGAAGTCTTCCGAAGATTTCTTGGACGTTAAAAACGAAATGGCTTGACCTGGCCACTTACCTAAACGCGGGATGCTCGTTGAAGACCTTCCTATTGAGATGCACGCATATGTCGGCCTTCATATCCTTCGGGCAGTAATTGAGCACTTTGTCCGTGTCCAGACCCTTCGTCATGGCCCACGTGCTGACGACGTAGTCCATGACCCGTTCGCTCAACGCCTGCGGCACCTCGTGCAACTTCATGAACTCCCGAACGTTGTTCAGCATGTCGTGGTACTTGGCCGTCGCCGACGTCATTTGTTGAATGATCGTCGTCACGTGGCCGAATATCGTGGCGTACAATAAGGCTGGCCGAGAAAAGGGCAAAGAATCATCTCAATGGGATCCGGGTGCAACTTTCTTAACACGTTGATCGCCACGTCACCCGTACTTGGATGACAGCTATGTTTCACCCGAGGCCCCGTTATCCGTGCTTGGGTGACGGAGCCCCTGCGGAAACCTACCCGTCATCTGCACTTGGGTGACGGCTGTGTTCCCGCAGGGACTCCCTAGCTTTCGCCCACGGATGACACTATTCTTCGTTCAATTGAAACGGAATTTTGAAGGTAGCTTACAATCATTTCATTTGTATCACAATAATGACGAGTACACATATATAGAATGAACAAATTAGAAATAGACGAAAATTGAAATATGACAAATATATATGAAATATAATACAACATAATAAATTGAATAAACGTAAAGTAAATAGAAATAATCAAATTGGAAATATGACAAATATATATGAAATATAATATAACAAAATAAATAGAAAGAAACAAATTGGAAATATACCTCAATTGAAATATGACAAATATATACGAAGCATAATACAACAAAATAAATTGAATAAACATAAAATAAATCAGATATACATGAACCGATGGTTCAATGATGACGACCGTTATGTGACCGACTGCTATATTGCATCGTATCGCTCTTGCACCTTATCGCGCTGCTTACACTTCGAGTCTGGGATTCGGGCCCACAGAGGAACTCTACCGATTTACGCTGGGCAATCAACGTGTTAAAATCGTCAAAGTCGAGCGGCCCAAAAACAACGACAAGGGGTCGAACAATATTGCCTGAGGGAGGGGAAGCCTATTCGACTTTTTTTTGGGGGAGGTCTAACAACTGTTTTTGGGGGGATTCAACTCTTCGTTCAGTGAAGTGGAGAGGGGGGGGGGGGGGGCCAGATTTTAAATGTCCTCCTACCAGCGATAATCATCATGCAGATGGTGAAAATCTTCTCGAGGTCAGTCTCTGCTGCAACGTTCCCAAAGCCGACGGAGGTCATGCAAGTCATTGTGAAGTAAAGAGCAGTGACATACATCGTGTGGCGTGACGGACCGGCAACTAGTTCTGGTGCAGTGCTGGCATTGGTCCACAAGTAGCTGTACGGTGACTGGGTAACATTGGCCAATTTCCACAACCACGAATACTGAAGCCCATAGTAGGTATCCGCTCTTCCTATCGTATACCTTCAACGCAATGACACTTCTTACAAGAGCATTTTCGCCTTCCGCGAGCTGATGCTAAACGACCGGGAGGGGGGTAAGGGGCCATAAAAATAGTGTGAGAAGAAGCACGATGGTCTGTTCTTTGGGACTCGGCACGAGGGGCTCATGCAGTTCCGTTATGTCGTATTGGGATAAAACCGGCAACGGCAGAGGTTATGTTCGACGCCGATGAATAATGATAAGGTGACCGATCTGCTTTAGGGTTGCCAGAACTTATAAAAGAAGGACTATCCTCCTTCGAAAAGTGCCCTCCTACATGTCCTCCTTCTCGATATTTGAGGAGTAATTTGTTGCACGTTACGTGACATGTTTGTATTTGACATGACGATTCGTCAAACAGGTCAAGAGTTTTTTCAATAGCCAATGATATTTGGACAAGTGAGAAATGGGAATTGAAATTTGTACTCTACCTGCAGCAGTTGTCATAGAATTCAATATGAAATAGTTCAGATATTCCTAATATATTGTCAGAAGATTATATATATTGACAAAAAATATTAATTCAGTGAAAAGTACTCATTTAAATAATAATTAATAGACATGTAAGCCTTAATATAATATAAAATATCAGAAATTTTTTTATCATATATATGTCATATAGTGTATTATCGTTACAATCAATAAAATGTTTCTATTATTTACGATACGTTTTTCAAATTACTCGCCCTTCTTTTCATTGTAAAAAAGTTAGTCACCCAAATAATAACATCGTTACTCATCGCGTTGCCTGTTTTATCCTATCCTAAAAAAAGAGTCCTGAGCAACATCCGTCCCTTCGCAAATCTTAATCGGCGAGCAGAAACGAATTAACTCGATCTCGCTGCAACAATGCTACTCTGCTCGGCTAGGTTAACCTCCGGCGCGAGTACGTTAACAATATAATCTGACACCCTGCGGAAAGTTTCGACTGTCCGCTGCTCACGGCTCTCTAAATATACGCAGTGTACGTGTAGGTGTCGGGTCGTGAGCGTGTCTCTCCCTCCATTGTCGGGCGTCTGTATTGGCGGGGTCTCTGTCAGAAATCGAAGATCGGGCGATACAACACGGTTCCTGGAAACTTTCCCTCGCCCGCGGCACTCTAGAGCGATGTGTTACCTTTTCGAATTGTGTACTCAGGGTAAAATCACCTTATAATGTGACGTACCAGATACAGGCCAGCCAGTGAGCAACCAACATGTAGAAACAGAGGAGGAGAATGAGCATGGCGGCTCCATACTCCAGATACCGATCGAGTTTCCGGAAGACCCTGCCCAGACGAAGGAGTCGGATCACTTTTAAGGCGGAGAACAAGCTGCCGATGCCGTCCTCGTCATGGTCGAATGCGTTGAACACGTCGTATGGCAGACAGCTCACCAGGTCGATCACAAACCACGTCTTGAGGTAGTTCATCCTGATCACCTGGAATTTTTCAGCGCGAGTCGTCATGTTTGTATGAGGTAGTGATGAGATGGGGCAACCTTTTGCATTTGAGAGAGTCTCGTGTGTTGACTGACGTGGGATTTAATGCGACTTAAACTAGAATTGAAGGGCGATGATAACAAGTAGTATGTGTGTTGCGTTTGCCTACATTGTGAATACGATTTACTATGTGCATGGGAGGGATGTGTTAATTCGGTAAGTTTATCTATGACTGTCGTGTTAATGCGGATGTCGACTAGAGAACATAGGAATTTGTATATTTGACTTGAATGTAATGCACGAAGTTCATAAAATCGATATGTTATACATTAATCGTGAGGTGCAGTGGGGCAAATCCGCACTAGGCCCTTATTTATTCGAATATACGTTGCATTGTACCAACTGTAAGGTAGAAATCTAACTTTGGTTAGTATTCAATGGTTTGGATAGTATTCAACATAGGTGGCCGCCATGTATTCTGTGATTACCCCGTTTAACTCGTTCGACAAAGTACGTATTACTAATAATAATTCCGCGTTTGCCCCATAATATATAAGGATATAAGATTCAATCATTTTTAAACAGGTTGGGCGGTTTTGCTCCAGTTCCGAGGCAAGTCCGCCCTAGCAGCGCTGTTTTTAATTCAGTAAGAAAATCATAAGTTTCAGAAGATATTTTTAATTCAAATTAATGCACCTTAAAGAATAAACCATGCGCTAAATAAAAACACGAAGATTATTAGGTTTTAGTGGAATAGATAGGAAATACATCAGTTTAAAGTAAACTTTACAATTTCTGTGTCGATTTTACCCCACTCCACCTTTTACTCATTGTTCTGCGGAAATGTTTCACGTGTATATTGATTAAATAGATAAGACAACATGTTCCAATATATAATTTGTTATTTGACAACAAACTGTCGAATGTAAAAGATTGGGATTTTATTATGATATCGATTGCTGGAAGTTACCTTTGGGTCAGAAACAACCTCGCCACTGGATCCGACGAATGTCGTATGAAAATTCAAAACGATGTCAATGAAGAACACTACGTCCACGATGCTGTCGACCACCAGGAGACAGACGTCCTCGCTCGTCTTGTTCTTGAAAGCGGCGTTGTACGGTACCATGATGGCTGTGTAGAAGGTCAGACACAGGATGATCCAGTCCCAAACGGCCTTGAACGCGCAATAATGCAGAAGTATGTGGGGTGGGGTCTTTGGCGCTTCCTGTCTGTATTGTGGCATGACATCCCCGCTCAAGGACATCATCTGCTGAAATTGCATAAAAATTCCGGTAACCGCAGAGTCAAAACGTCTGAATCAAGAAATATTAAAATTTGAAACACCGTCGTTGAAGTCAGCTGATCAGTTAAATACGTAATTTATCAATGAAAATTAAAAAAGTTATATGTACAAAGGATAGAAAAAAGACACTTCGGCATCAGCATTTTCTTGGAGCCATGATGAAGCAAGCTGTTACGCTCGAGAAACATTGATGTACCTAATCCCAAGGGTGCAGTTCTAACTTGGAAGGTACAGAGAATTCCAGTTTCATCCGACCGTACTCTACGTTTACGTGTCCACAGCCGGGAAGAACACGTTATGAAACATTCCAATTACCGATACAAGTACACAGGCTTTAAATATGTAAATTCCAAATATTGTGAGCATCGCGAACAGTTGGATAAAATTATGACTACACCGGTTATAGATCCGACAAATTTCTACTTTCCTACTCTAAGCTGACGAGATCGAGACTGTCTGAATCTTTCACTTTCACATACTGCAACTTACATGAGCTAGGTTGGACTGCTTGGTGGTGGTGGGGAGCGTGGAATCCTTCAACGCCGGCAAATGGGAGCTGAACTGCGAGACGAGGACAGATCTCGACCTGGTGACGGACCTGGCCAGCTTGGCGAATTTCGACAGTCCGCCCTTGCTGTCGTCCGTCTCGATCGGCTGCTTCAAGGCCGTGATGTCCCGGAAGGTGAGCAGGAACAGGACCACCAGGTCCCGTTCGTTCCTGATCGGCGCTATCTGCAGCAGCAGCCATAGCGGTGTCTCTGTGCGCAATTAAGTCAAGAAAGACATATTACCGTCCGCTCGTGCTCTGTCAAGGTCATTCGCCGCGGCACTCTATACCAAGACTTATCCAAGAGGCGTAAAGTATCTGTTGAGCGTTCACTTTTGTACAATGCATCTGCTCTCATTCTGGCATGGATACTTTCTTTTTCTTTTGGCATCTACGCTCCATTCCTACATTCGTCTCGTTCTCTCTCTCTCTCTCTCTCTCTCTCTCATTCTCACTCTCTATACCTACTCAGCTATTCGACAAAGTGCGAGGTCCAGCTTAGATGGATATTAAGAGGTTAGACCTGCAACTCTCGGTGAACACGTTGGTGCTGTCTAATCTGGACGGTTGGTACTCGATCTACTAGGTGCTAATGTTCCAAAAAAAAATTGGACTACCGTACACAATCTCGGTGGCCGTCGGCTGCTTTCGGAAGTGGCTAAGTGAGCCGTGCAAAAGGTCGAAGTCAAGCTCAACAAAAAAGAATGTAATGTATCTCGTGATGTTAGCTGAACTATGTATATATGTATGTATGTATCTCTCTCTCTCACGATGAGACTACAGAGCGCGTACGTTAACTATTGCGAATTCTCGCTGCGATAGCCGCTGACTACCATGAGAGCCTCTACACAGCGTTGCAAATTCATAAAGCATGCTTTGAACGAGGAGGACAATAGGCGGTTGGGCATGATGTCATCGCAAGGCTCTAACCGTCAATAAACAGTAAGCGGGATAGACTGACAAAACGCGCTTATGCTTCGGACAAGGTTGGGACAGTATTATCGTTACTCAAACGGGGGAGTGCCGAAAGTGTCACGGCCATTCTTTGCGGCCCTTTAGCGATATTCCAAAATTGCATGCCAATATGCAGACGTATCACTCAACTAGAAGAAAGATAGAAGAAGAAAATGTCTTGAGAGAGTCTGAAAAGGAGAGATCTATTTAAAAAGAGAGAGTGCCTACAACACTGTATGTATTCGGATCATTTCGCTGGGAGATGGACGGAAGACAATCGATTGCGGTCTTCTGTTCGCTGCTGAGATTCGAATTTTTCGCGGGGGGTTCACGTGGATGCATGTCGGACGATGGACGCTGGATCGGGAGTTTCGTTAAGTCCGTATATTTACGCTACCCAATAAAGATACGCATTTTCTCCTGCCCCGGAGGACCGATGAAACGATCAAGGTCGCAACGAAAGATGGCCGATCTCGAATCAAGTTCGCGTACCCTCGTGCGCGCGAGCAAAGATCGATTCTTACCCGCGGATCGTAAAAGTCTCGTCCCACGTATCTACGCCCCTATATCTGCAACCCCTACGCAACTCGGCCGGTTGATACGCGATTATCGCGACCGTCTTGACTCTCGTTCGAGCGAAAAGGGCTCTCGCCCGTTACGAGGAAATAAAGAACGGATAGAGAGGAGAGAACGGCGGGACCTCGTGGCAGGTGTACGGGCGAGGGGTTGCTTCTGGGATAAAACCGTGAGCCCACGGATCGTACATATTTACAGAGGAATGCATAAAAGATGGGTGGGATGACCGTTCTTATCCGTCGGACAGTCTCGGCAGATACGCGTCGATAAATCTAATGACGTCGGGCGAAGATTGCTGCGATTTTCTGGCCAACGCGTCTCTCTCCGATTCGACTGTTTTTCCCGACGATTTTTTGGCAGTGGGGAAAGCGGTGGGATACGGTGCAGGAAGATAAATCGGAGTGGGTCCCCTCATTAGGGTCGCCTTTGGCTCCCAAATGATCGATATCGACCCTTACGACCGTCTCTCGCTCGCTCTAAAGTGGGGGGTGTATGTATATCTTCATATATATATATATATTGTATATATTGTGTATATGAATATAGTCCATATACGCTGGCACGGTCTCGTAACGTTCGGGACGCGGGCAATCGGCTGGCGTATATAAAGATATGTCATATACGTGGTGTCATATATATGTATATGGCTGTCGTGTGTCATTGTATACTTGTATACTGCTAGATTCGAGGGTGACTTACTGGTGGCATTTGCGAGCACGCTTTTGCGAACCTGTGCTAGACATACCTCGTGGGGTACCTTTAAACAGAACGATCTTTCATTATTGAGCTTAATGTCTGATCGACTCGACTATACATGGTGGGATTAAAAAATGGAGGAAATCGGGGGACGAAAAGGGCCTTCGCGCGGTTCTCTTTTAATTTATCCGCGTATCTTTTCTTTCGTACTTTTTCTTTGAAGGCTCGAACCGTCCACGTCTGACTTGCGGCTTACAAGCTGTCGGAGACAAGGCGCGATATGGCAGCGCAAAAAAGGGAAACAAAAATGTCGCGAACAAGGTAAGCCATTGTAACGCGTCCGAAAGAGCTTTACCTTTCTCGAGGAAGGTAACGGAAAATTGGTAGGTACAGAAGGGCGTCGATCGAGGCTGGACGCGTTCGGTTTTGCGTCCAGAGACGATGGTCGGCCGCCAAAAATACTTCAAAAGCCGGCCGAAAAATGGAACGCAAAGAGAGGCGGGTGTAAAAAAAAAAGAGAAAAGAGATTCGGCGCGCGCAGAAATCGGACGGAAAAGAGAACGTCTCGCGAGTCTCGGCGGGCAAAAAGTAGTAAGTTCGATACACGTAAGATGAATGCAGAGACAGTTCTTGTTTTCTGTGAGTTCTCGACCAGCGTTTGTGCATGCACAATTAATACATCTCGTGCCTCGAGGCCTTTTGTCAAAGTATCTGCGGCGAGGCGACCGTTCCGCTTGACTAATTCAGGGCGTACTTCGAGGCGAGACGGAGAAGGTAATGTTATATTTTGCCACTGTCGGCGGCCATTTTTCTTCTGCCGGCAGCGATCGGCTAAAGCGTCTCTCGGTCAAATTTTGAGGTGAACTGTGAATCTGTACCGAGTAAATTCGGGCTTGACTTCAGTTTCTGACATGAATATATTTATATAATGATTAATAAATAAATAATAATTTTGTTAAATTATAATTTATACGTTTACATATTAATCCTTGCCAACAAAAATATATAAAATTATAATTTCTTTATATATGGTCGTTAACGAATTTTCTCATAATTATTAATGTTAATTCTACTATTTAACAATAATTATTTTTACAAATCATTATTGTTAAATAATAATTCTACGAAGAGGAATAATAAATAACAAATTTTCTAACGATTAGTATCAATGATTAGTATGAAAAATTTTTCATTATAAAATATTTTATTATGCCTGAATCTCGCGATTTGCGGAACTTTTCAGACTTCGTTGCGGCCGATCTTGGACCGTTAATCTTCGCGAGAGTCTCGATGACGTAGAGGCGAAATGAAAATGGCGGTCGGCTGGCTTAATGTCTCGGAACGGTCGACCCGCGCGAAAAAAAGCCACGAATACCACATTTAAGCACTGTCCATGCGCCTGCCGTTCCGTCCGGCGAAAACTTACTGTTCTTCTTGTACAGCAGGATCTCGAATTGGTCCTGAATCTGACCCTCGAGGCACTCGTCGATCCTGGCGATGGTCTCCTTGTCCGTTAACTCCCCGTACATGAATCCGCAACGGCATGACTTTTGCATTACCTGGGGCATAGAGAAAGTCGTCAGACAGGTTCAATAGATGGCCATTCATGGGCGGCGAACTGTGAAGAGAAGCGTCGAGATGTTTGATCTCGTTAGCTGAATAGATAACTGGCGCATTAACACGCTGGCCGCCATGGGATGTACTAGATTCTTGACATCGATCGCTATGATTTATTTGCAGCAGGGGTAATATTGTGTGACTTCAATATGCAGTACTATTTGCGCACATTTGAAGTATTGTCTTTCATTTTATCAGCACATGTGGCAAATTAGATTGTAATTCCTATACGTTATTGTGATTACAGTAATAATTTATAAATTCTATGACTATCGACGACTGGAATCATTGACAGAAAAAAATTTGTGATCGTTGGTTGAACGCAACTTTTTATTTTGCTTTAGTGATCTAGTAGACCGACCTAACAGTGTGCTTATAATTGCGTACACATTATATACAAGGCATATGCACGTGTGTTATACATTAAAGTCTTGGCAGAAATACCGTGAATATATCTGACAGTAAAATATGATATGTCATTGTGCAACCGATGGAGGGTACTTTGATAAAATTTTCCGTCTATTGAAATGTTATAGCATCATCATAATGTTACTACAGTGCATTTTTTTGCGTTATAAGCTAATATAAAGCGAAGTTAATTATAGCTATAATTTGATATTGGGGGATGACTTCTAGATGATTTTAAGTATATTTGTGACAATTATTGGCCTCGGTTGAGTCATTTAACCCACGAAAACCCATTTTAACCCTAATATGGACCGTATCTGATGGCCGTATCCTTATAATATGGCACTGAGCGACCAATGGAGGGTACTTTGGGACTATATGTGCCTATAAAAATGTAATAGTATCTTCAGAATCGCGAAAAAACGCAAAAAAACTTTTGGTCTTAAAATGTTTGTACAAATCAAAGTAGTGTTAAAGTAAACGGAGAAAATGCATATGCATCCAAGTCCATTCCAACTGAAGGCACTCAGTCTTACAGATAATTAGCGATCCCAGTGTAACTGCGCTACAAATCCACTCTAGCCCCATAAAATATTTATACCTTAAGTCATGCGGCATACACGGCAACGCGTTAAACGAACAGTCGCAAAGCCATTAGAATTACGGACGAGCCAGGGCTTGCCTCGGAAACGGAATACGCGCAGGCCGGAAATTAGCACGTACACACCGAACGTTGTCACGGAATTGTCATTATTACGCGCCGAAACTTCGTGCGGGGCAAGTGCGAAATTAGAGTAGTCGGAGGTAAGGAACGACTGTCGTGTGATAATCGTCAGGTTGGTAATCCTGGCCGAGGCCGAAATGGCTAAATCTGAAGGTAGGAAGCGACTGTCCTGTGATAATCGTCAGGTTGGTAATCATGGCCGAGGCCGAAATGGGCAAATCTGAAGGAAAGAAGCGACTGTCGTGTGATAATCGTCAGGTTGGTAATGCTGGCCGAGGCCGAAATGGCTAAATCTGAAGGTAAGAAGCGACTGTCGTGTGATAATCGTCAGGTTGGCAATCCTGGCCGAGGTCGAAATGGCTAAATCTGAAGGTAAGAAGCGACTGTCGTGTGATAATCGTCAGGTTGGTAATCCTGGCTGAGGCCGAAATGGGTAAATCTGAAGGTAAGAAGCGACTGTCGTGTGATAATCGTCAGGTTGGTAATCCTGGCCGACGCCGAAATGGGCGAATCTGACGTACTCTTTCCTCGCCCCAAAGCCAGAAGTCATCCGAAGATTTCTTGGACGTTAAAAAAAATGCTGGAATGGCCAGGTCTCTTCAGAAAAGTGCGCTTACATTTTTGCAGAGCAGACGCTTATGATTACGATGGACTCGCTAGACTGACGTCGGCTTTGGACAATGTCAACAGAGTGTAACGATCTAAGAGAGTGAAGAGGCGAGTGGATGTTTTCGTACGATGTTTTCGGTACACTGTGGCTTGCGGCACACGGATTTCTGCTACTATTACCGTTCGTTTACAGTGAGTTCCAGAACCGGGTTGAAAAGACCCAATTACTGTCGCGTTTCACGATTGATTTTGAAGTAATTACGGGTCGTTTATGTTATTTGCGTCAGCGTATGAGACCTTTATTTATGTGCATTTTGTATGTCGTGTCAAACGAATGAGTTCTCGGCCTCAAGTCTTTGATTTAATTATGAATTTATTAACTGAGAGTATGTGACATGTAACGCTTGGGGAGTAAAATGAATTAATTACAGTTTCAATTGTTCTGTCGTTATTATTTATTATTTAGCATATGAAGCTTGTCCGGTTACTTCAAATAAAACAGCTTTTATTGACAGTAAATCTGCAAACAGTCAATTTTAAATTTTTTTTTTGCCTTTTAGAGCTTTCTTAGCAGACAATACAATTTCTCTATAGTTCACAAGCTTTATTCGTCAATAAAACTATTAAATCCTTATGAAAACTACTACTAGATCAAAATTTCACATCCAAACCACCACTTCTGCCCTGTAAATCTGAATATGTTACAAAGAATCTCGTACACCCCCGATTCGAATTACGAATGACCAAATTTGCAAGACTTTCAGAATCTGCCAGCAAAAGATGCACTTTCGTGACACTCTCTCTATCCGGCTCACAAGTACGTTACACTTTACCAACTTTCGACGTCGGTAACGACATTGACGCATGATTGGCACGCGCAAAAGGTGCCCACCCTCTTTTTCATGCATAACGTACCCCGGCTCGCTTGTCGAACAACTGTCGAAAACTAGACATTCATCTATGTCGGTGCCCGGGTTATCGGCCCGAATTCCTATCACGTTTTTCAGCTGGCTCGATCTCATCGTCCCTCTCTCTCTCTCTCTCTCTCTCTCTCTCTCTCTCTCGCACACACTGTCTATCCTACTCTCTCCGCGACACAAGCCACTATCTACGTTGCCGGCGAAACGGATTTATTAATCCCAGCGCGATTTTGGCAACGACGATACGGAGCCACGTCGAGGCGATAAAACAATTTTGTCGCGCCGATGAAAGCGACGACGAGGTACGCGCTTTGAATTATAATCGTAATCTGCGTATCGGGACGGGCGAAAAAAATTGCGGGAGGTACGCAGGTTTCGGCCCATTTTGTATCCATTTTGTCTGGTTTTCGCTGATCGCCATTTGCATTGTGGCGCTGCGAGGCGAGCTCTCGATTTTTCTGGATTAGCGTTCGCTTTACGCTGGAGGGACTGACGTCAGGTGTAGTGTGGCTAGTTTATGTAACATGTGAGATGGGAGACTGTAAAATTGGGTCTGCTTGGGTGCTGGGAGTGTTTCAAAAATATAACTTTTTGGTCAATTAAATGATTTTGATAAGACATTGCGGGCGAATTATTCACAGTATGTATTAGATATTCGAAGATGGATGTAACAAAGTAACGATATTGTAATTTTTACCCTGATTTTATTTTGGAACTCATAAGATGTCA
This sequence comes from Anoplius nigerrimus, assembly GCA_914767735.1. Taxonomy (NCBI): domain Eukaryota; kingdom Metazoa; phylum Arthropoda; class Insecta; order Hymenoptera; family Pompilidae; genus Anoplius; species Anoplius nigerrimus. The sequence goes on from OU612086.1 coordinate 3,765,067, forward strand.
ATAGTGAGAAAAATGTTAACAATACGACCGAATAATTGCTGAAAGTGATTATCTATAAGAATCATTTTTCGTTTCAGAGAACATCAATTCAGAATAAAATTACATCACACCTTAAAAAGAACAGCAAACGTCCATAAGTTACCGGGCACTTATGAAAAGATGTCTTTCATGTTTCGATGAAAAGAAAATATAATATTTATGTAATATTTTCGTTGAAAAATTGAATATAGGTAGGTACCTACATACTCGAAACATTTGGAACGGTTACCAAGTGTTATTTTTATTTCATAAAATAAGTGCCTCAGCAATAATAAATTGTCCGAATTAAAATTTTAGTAGGTGCCCCGTGACTTACGAACGGGAGTGTACATTGGTCACTCATTCGATTAGCAATGTAATGTCTCGCCCGCAATGTTCCGACATAAGTCAAATCAGTCTCAGCGACCGAATCGACGAATCAACTTTTCAAATTATCAACATACCTCGGCACGGTTGTAACCTGAGATCCTGCAAAAGCTCTCGTTGCAATAGACGATCGGGAAGTCGACGATCTGCGCGTTGGCCAGTAGAAAACTGCTGTCGGCTGAAACCGAAAAAGAAAAACACCGTATCACTTAACCTAACCTCGCCAAACGAATCAATTCTCTCCCCCAAAATAAATCAAGCGTACCAGGCCCGAAAACAGGATGTTATAATCAAAAAAGTTCGACGGCCAAATTCTTCCCACCTCTGACGTAGATGTCGGGAATATATCACGCGGATCGACGCTTTAAATTTCGTCGAACTTCAAAGTTGGCGTTCGCGAGCATTTGGGGGTTGAGGGAGGCTAGTGACAAATGGGGAGTAGCGAGGGTGGGAGGGGGGGATCGAATTTGGCAGGGAAACGAAAATTGAACGTGTCGGCCCGTTGATGGAGATGCGAGACGGAAAAGGAAAAGGTGGCCGGGCTCGGCGAGCGTAGGAAAAGGGTAAAAATTCTGGATGCTTCCTTCGGCTTTTCTATCATCGGTCGGGTTTCCTCATCCGCTTAGAAGCGGACGATGCCGACTTGCACGTTAAAGGGGTTCATTCCATTATTACTGACTGCCAGTCGGGGCGAGCGGAAACTGGGCTCTCGAATCGAATCGTTGCGATCGGGAATGCGGTTCGATCGCCCGCGGACGATCGAATATTAACCGAGCCTCGGGACGTTACGCTCGTCGGTGTGCTTTGGCGGTGGTGTTGGATTAGGGTGTAAAGTGTACATTGGGTTCTTCGAAGATAGACGAAAATCATATAGTAACTGATAGATGTTAAATATTGGAAATAAGGTGGATCGTTCGGAGATTAAAAGAACTTTTGTTGAGAATATGATTGCAATACGAAAATTAGGATAAAAACTTATCGAATCTTGTGTTAAGAGATAGATATAAAATATTGGAAAAAAGTGAATGATTTGGAGATTAAAGTAACTTTATTTGAGAATATGATTATAATACGAAAATCAGGTCAAAATGTGTTTACATTTCAGCTTTCGTAAACATGACAAAGAATGTTAACGAAATGTGGATATTATTTTGTTTTTTTTCACGTTCATAGGTCCAGTATCAATGGAGATAAAATAGATGCGTACCATGTTCTAACGGAATGTGCGATGCGAGGCAAAGCCGTGCAAGTCTAATCCTCCCGATATTTTTCGGCGGCACACGTTCCGATAACGACAGCTCCGTTAAAAACTATAAAGGTCCGTACCGGGATCAGAGCAACGTGCCGAAAACGTAGATTGAACAATTGGATAGCGCGGCCAATGTCCCGTTTTTTGGGCGACCGAAAATATGTAAATGCCTACAGTTCCTTTGATAAAAGAACGAGATAATTTATTAGTACAGAAATTCTGTCACGTCGTTTAAACTCATGGCATGACATACTTTCAGAAAAATATCAAAATTTAGTGCTCTGCACTGTCATAAACATCATCAGCTTAATTACGAAAGTATAAATATAATTTCGATAAATTCTTGCTCCTCGAAGAAGGATAAGAAAACTTTGTTCAATAAAAGTTCAGAAACCACAAACCAAGCTACATAAAATCTGAGTGTTTTTCCGTCGTCGCGCCTCTCGATGACTACACCTCCCAAACTACAACCCTAAATTGAGATTAAACATATACTCAAAAGAGTTGGAATAAGCTAGATTAAGTCAGGTGAAGTTAGATTAAGTAGATTAAGAAAAATGTAAGAAAGGAGAAAAGAGACAAGGGTGTGTAAATACAAATACAAATACGTACACTTAAAAGAGACTCTTTCTAGCTCCATTCAACGCCAGAAAAACGGTTATGAAGTTCGAAGTACAACGGTACAATTCTGTCCCAAGAAAAACAAACAAATTTACAGGATCCTCACGAACGCTGCAATCTTCCGAATCTGTAAGGGGCTCAAGCCCAGCATCAGGCCGACGCGTCGGCAGATTGAACAACACAATGGAGATAGGATTGGGCTTGCTGGGTAACCGCCCATTGGCCGCAGACGCGCAAAGGGCTAAACATTTGCATCCGGCCGACGCTCGTCGTCGATCAACAGGGATCCCGGATTTTTCTGTTTACCGTCGCGACGGGAGATGTCACCGGCTTGTTTGTCGCGACGCCAGACTCGAGTGTATTACTCACAGGGCACCGGCGTGCTTCCTCTCAATTTGGCCGCTCCATAAAGGGGCACCTGCACGTCACGCACACAGGCGAGCCCTGCCAAACCTCGAGCTTTCGATACAACCACCGCTGGCCTCCTTCGTTCGACAAAATTCGCGCCCGTGCCAGCTGCTGTAGCGAATCTTTGATCCTGCCTAAAGACAGTAAACAGTCAGCTGTGGCTCTCAGTTTTTTTTTATTTCGTCTTTACGTCCAAACATTCTAAACATATCGAAATTTTCGAATATGCAATACTTTAGTTTCTGCTAAAATTACAGTTTAAATAGCAAGGTGAACTGTATTTTGCGCATGACGGATATAGTCGTTGTAACACGAAATATGCCATTTCTTCATGACCGATATAGTCGTCGTAACACGAAATATGCCATTTCTTCATGACCGATATAGTCGTCGTAACACGAAATATGCCATTTCTTCATGACTGATATAGTGGTCGTAACACGAAATATGCAATTTCTTCATGACTGATATAGTCGTCGTAACACGAAATATGCCATTTCTTCATGACTGATATAGTCGTCGTAACACGAAATATGCCATTTCTGCATGACTGATATAGTCGTCGTAACACAAAATTTTCCATTTCTTCATGACGAGTATAGTCGTGAAACACAGCTGACTGGTTAGGTTGTCTTTCTGGTGAGGACCGATTAATGTTTCAAGGTAACCGGAAGTTTGATTTTGTCTCTGCTAGAGTTGCTTGAGTGTGCTAGTTTGTTGGTAAGAATTTATGTAACGTTTTTGTGGGGCATCATACAGGTATGGGAGAGTGATTTCTTACACATATTTATGGGTTTAAAAATAAGAACTTCGAAATAAGAATTTTAATGGTTTACTTTGAATGCTAATGTTCTGATTGGTCTATCTGATTGATCCGATAGAACGAAGGTTAAAGTTGTGAATTTGAGTGCACAAGGCCTTGTATATGGGTTAGAGCCTCAACCTGTTTCTAACTGAACCATCAGGGTGGATTAGGCGATATGAGGAAAAGTTCGACGTCCCGCTAAGTATGCTTTTTCCATGGGAATCTTGTTAGAAACTTGAGTTTTTTTTTCAGTAGGTAGCATCCTGGACCGAAATGTATAAGACTTGGCATGTAAATTGGGGACTCAAGTGCTTTGCCAGCGAACCGTTCGGCTGCATTAAATTTTGCGCAAGTACACAGACCTTTTTTGCGTTCCGGGCAATTCTGGAATAGTAGTAAGAAGCGAAATGCGGATCGACGGCTCAAGGAGTTTGCCGCCGAGGCATTAGGATGCATTAGGATGCATCAGGCGATACGGGAGAAAATTTGGTGGCCCGCTAAGCGTGCATCGCGGAAATTTTCCCATAACGAAAACTTCCGGGCGCGCGCGTCGTTAGCCAAACTTTGTCGTTCGCGAACTTCGCCACTTCGGCGGTCGGCGAAAATGCTTTGTCAAATTTCCCGCGTAATGAATTAAGACTCAGGATTCCGGCGTACGCGATAAGTCGCTTCAAAATTGACCTTTGACCACCTTGTGCCGAATTCCTCCGACTCCCGAGTTCAAAAATTTCTGCTATTTTATTTCCTGTTAATCCTTTATTTTTGTAGATAAGACATTAACCCCTTGACATACAAATTATTTTCGTAGGCCGATGTCTTACTAAATCTTTATAATATTTTATTAATTCCCTGGACCAAACTTACAAATAAAAAATAACAAACAATCGGTCGAGGAAATAGTTAAGTTTCATCAAAATATTATTTTAATTTTCCTTTCCTCATAGATGTCTCGTTATTATACATTTTAGTGCTAAAGTTTTCTGACGTCTGAGAGACGTCAAAGTATCAAAGAAGGGCCTAAACCGATAAAGGACGTTTCATTACTTCAAATTTTCCGGTCTTCGACAAAATGCGGTAAAAGTTACATGCAACTTTATTCAAACCATAAAACTTCTTTATCCTTGAACTAACTTTCATCCTTCCTCCGGAAATAATCAGTTCAATTACTTCTACGTCCTTCCGTAAGTATTCCAAACGTCCCATCTGCCGGAAGAATCGGATTTCTTTTCAATTTGCCGCTAATCTACGTCGTGCCGCGTAAAGAAAAAAATGGCGTGTAGAAACTTCTTCCGCGGTAGCATCTGTTATCGTCGCGGTGGGAAGGATGAGCGATCCTCCGGATGTTTCGACACGTACGGCTTTCTCGTTAAACAAAGTTCCCCCCTCGCGGAAGGCCGATGTCAGGAGCTCGAGGGCTAATTCATCCGTGGCACGTTCCATGCAAACTTTGCCGCCATTCCGACCCGAGCCCGTTCGCTCCGACGGCTCCGAAGCGTTCTTAATGGCTCGACCCGCGTTTCATGGTTTGCGCCCACTCGTTCATATGAACCATCAACGTTGCCTCCTTCGTCTGCCTTCGAAGCTGCACCTTTCGACTGCCGCGTCTCAGACTCCCGTGTGAATCCTTGCCTGAGACGCGGGAAGAAAGTGGAGTCGTACGGTACGCTTTGTATATGTCGCAGGAAAATGATGAAAACGGAGATTTGATCAAATATAAGGTACATATTACTTTAAACTGATGTATTTTCTATCCATTCCACTGAAACCTAATAATCTTAATGTTTTTATTTAGCGCATGGTTTATTCTTTAAGTTGCATTAATTTGGATTAAAAATATCTTCTGAAACTTATGATTTTGTTAATAAATTAAAAACAGTGCTGCTAGGGCGGACTTGCCCCGGACTGGGGCAAAAGCGGAATTATTGTTAGTAATACGAACTCGAGGTCGAAAAAAAATTTGTTTCAAGATCGACTTTCGCCGATAGTCTTATTCAAAAGTACACGTCAAAAGCTTCAAGAAAATGTATGATTATCATAGGTTTTGATCGCTGGTTCAAAAGTTACAAGCGATTTAAGAAATCGCGAATTTTTTAAGGGGTACCCCTTCTCATTTTTGCGAAAAATTGAAGGTCGGCGGATCGGATCGCCCTTTTGCTACCTGGTAGGGGGTCAAAAACAACTCAGAGAGGCGTTTGCCGTTGGTCAAAATTCGCATTAGTTTCTGAGTTACAGACAAAAAATTGTCGAAAAATAAGGGTCGAAAAATAGGCAAAAACGAAAAGTCATCCGATCGAATTGTGACTTTGCATGTTGATAGAGAATGGAAATAGGATCACAAAAATCGCAATCCGAGCCCTCTACATGCAATAGTTTCGGATATACGGTCAAGGAAAGGTAAGAAAATGGTGGAAAATAGAGACAGTACATTTCATCCTTCCACGTCACACAGTCTACTTTCATTAGGGAAATCACCTCACAGAATTATAATTTTAACATCTTCCGTAAATTGATCATCTGTTTTTCCCATCTCCTTCTAACATATATATTGTGGAAAAAATTGAAACGTCAGTATTTAACATACTATCAAGTCTACATACATGATCTGCCCTTCTGCCGCTGTTTTCAATGTTCAGTATCTCAATTGTAAGCATTAACGAGGTTATGTTCTCCGATCCTCGAACAAGAACAGCAGACGCAACGTTAGGCAAATGCAAAGTCGTTCCAAGCATTGTCCAAATCCCCGAAACAGCGTCTTTCGACCTTCCGCCACTTTCCGGATCCATGACCCTCCTAAATGCTCAGCGCATACAAAACAAATCCCTTTCGCATGAAAGTCAATTCTAAACAAGCCCACCTAGAACAATCCCTCCACTCGCCCACATTTGGCGGCCCTGGATCTACCGCCATCTACGTCGAGTCACGTGCCGAGACAAAAACCTCCCTTACATCGTCGACCTGAAAGAATCCACCCCCCCTCCCACCTCGAGACCTACAAGCACGTCACACATCCGCGTCCTTGCACCTACCCAAAAGGCCCGCTCGATCCTGAAAAAGGCTCGAGTTTCCGAACGGGCACCCGTCACGAACGATTGTTGCTTAACGAATCTTCGGCCGTCGGCCGCTGAATGGAAGTTGGCACGCCTGGATTCGAATTTACTCGCCCGCCCGCCAGCCCGATCGTACTCGTGCCGCCTAATTGCCGGCCGACGCTCGTACACACGTACCTTGCCACCGGCTCTACAGGCTCTACAGGGTGTGCAGGCACGAAAACTGCCCTGACGTCTGGCACTCCGTCACCCATTAGCGAGTGGCAGAGAGTTTAATTCGAACTGGCGAAAACGGCGCCCGGTTATATTGCGCCGCGAATAAGTTCTGCCATTTGCCACAGTTCCGCTCTCGTTCCGCAGACTCGCATACTTAGAAACCGCGTCAGTCGGCCCGAAACGGGTCAAGGCCAGGCGCATTCTAGACGCCGAGCGGGCGAGCATGCATTAGGCGGTGGCGAGCGAATGTTTGCGGCGAGTTTCAAGAAATTGCGGCTGGGAAGGCCATTCCGCTGGGTCTGGGACCCTGATTGACGGTTCTGCGCGGGTGTCGTTGCGTGCTAGGTAGGGAGGAGTGAGCGAAGGTTGAGCGGATTTTAGTGTCTTGGTACGGATGGGGATTATGACTGGTTTGTGGGGTAGTGTGTCTAGGTTGACGTTGATTTCGGACGATTGCTGGGAGTTGGGCGATTAGTTCCTTTGATTAGGGTTATTTTACAATTGAGATGTTGCTGTTGTCAGAGGGAATAAGAATGTTATGTGGTATAAATTTATACCTGACAATAGTAATAATAATAATATTTTATATTAAATATTTAATAATAATAAAGAACTTACATTGATATATTCGATCTGGGGTCTTGCTGGATGGTTTTGTTAAGGTGTCGTTGCGTGCTAGGTAGGGAGGAGTGAGCGAAGGTTGAGCGGATTTTAGTGTCTTGGTACGGATGGGGATTATGACTGGTTTGTGGGGTAGTGTGTCTAGGTTGACGTTGATTTCGGACGATTGCTGGGAATTGGGCGATTAGTTCCTTTGATTAGGGTTGTTTTACAATTGAGATGTTGCTGTTGTCAGAGGGAATAAGAGTGTTACGTAGTATAAATTTATACCTGATAATAATAATAATAATAATATTTTATATTAAATATTTAATAATAATAAAAATCTTATGTTGATATATTCGATCTGGGATCTTGCTGGATGGTTTTGTTAAGGTGTCGTTGCGTGCTAGGTAGGGAGGAGTGAGCGAAGGTTGAGCGGATTTTAGTGTCTTGGTACGGATGGGGATTATGACTGGTTTGTGATTCGGTGTGTCTAGGTTGACCCTGATTCCATATGATTGCTGCGAATTGGGTGATTAGTTGTAAATGTGATTAGGGTAATGTTGGTGTGCATGTCGTTTAATGATTGAGACGTTACTGACGACATAGGTAGTAAGATTGTTATATAAAGCAAATTGGACTGTTCCCGCAATAAATAAATAAAAAATTATGTTGACACTTTCGATTTTAATTTACGGTTTTGTTTAGGTGTTGCTGCTAGGTAAGGAGGGGTATGTGAAGGTTGTGAATTGAGTGACTTGGTACGGCTGGAGATTATGACTACTTCGTGGGGAAGTGTGTTTAGGTTGGAGTTGATTTGAAGCGGCTGTTGGGTGTTATGCCTTTAGTAAGTAACGATGAGTAATGAGGATGACCGTTTTGTCATACATGATTTTAAAGTTACTGCATGATTGGACAATCGGCTGTAAGATCCATATTGATGATTCTGATAGTGCATTGTATCTGTTACTTCGTTTCGATTTGTACCTAGATACTTGTTACTAATAAGGAATGGATAATAAGAAAGTTATGTATGAGGAAATTGCAATAATATATTGGGTCTATGCATATATTTGAATCGTTCCATAATTCATTCAAACTTCCAGGACCTTCTGTTTTGTTCAATGTGGAATACTCTGCTTGATCCCAATTGAATTTGAAGAAATTGCTGGGCAGTTGACCTATTGGCTATAGGGCACTTATTGACATTTCTGTTACTCAACCGTCGGATATTCTCGCGTTTGACAGTCGCGATTTATACCACCGATCCAATAGATACCAAATACGTATTTCTTATAAATTTTTGTCTCGCTCATAAATCAAAATAAGTCACATTAACGTCTACAATTTCTGCCGTCAAAAGTTGAAAAACATCGTTAAATGGACCGTTTATTTCGAAAGTGGTGTAAGCTCGTATTTAAAAAAAAAAAACTTAAATATCACATAGATAAAAAGTTTACACCACAATAATCATAAATTATATATCTTAATTTTTTTCAAATATGGACTTGTGCCATTTTCAAAGTAAACGGTCCAGACGAGCGTGTCTAAATATTTTTGTCCATACCGGCATATAATTACTGAATCAGCGCACGCGCGCACGATAATGGCGGCGCGCTTACCGGTCAGCGACGGCATGAATGATGCTGAAACATTTATCCGCCGCGAAAATTCCATGCTACAATATGAAAGTTGCGCCTCTACAGCGAGTCGCGTGTCACGGCATCGCCGAGCCACTGACTATTCCCACATATTTCCGTAACTTTCCCAACAGCAAAGGCCGAACGCATCGCCTAGGCAGAAAGTTTCAGAAACTTCCCCAGCATCTACTTGTGTGTTTTTAGAACGCTCGAAGGCCCGATCAAATTTTGCTCGGCGCTTAAGTCCTTTAAATTGGCTCTTAACTATTCAGCGAGATCGATCGCCGCGATAAAACTCTCTGCCAACCCCCTCCCTCCCTCCCACCCCCTCAACACCCCTCCTCTACCCTTTCTCGCTCGCTATTCTGCACCCCGAAGTTTTAAAAATAGCAGCGGCAAGGATATTTCAGGCTTCAACCGAAAACTCAAGAATTCCGAGATGACTGACGCGCTCTCGCGCGCGCTCGCTCACTTTAGACTCTCCTTTGACTTTTCTCCCGCCATTGTTCGAAATTGTTCGGCCCCCAGGCATGGCAGCCTCAATCATTTCGTGCATGTGCATTCCTCCCGCACGTACTACCTATCCCCGATATGTGTACGCATACGTAACCTATACACGCACAGCCTCCTATAACCGTGCATGTCCCTGTGCTCGCCTATACGATCCGCCTATATGTCGTTCGCGTGATATTTGCCAGGCCTGGGCAAAAGTGGAGCGACGCTGGTCTCCGTACATTATAAAAATGTCCGCCAACGGGAGAGTCGTAATTCTCTCAGCATCGGAGGACTCCGATGATCGAGATCAGGATCGATCGGCGAAGATCGACTGTCTCCGGCCGCGAAGCTAATTTCTTCCTCGCGGTTGTCGGCGATCATGGGAGAGGAAGAGGGAGAGCGGGCGGGAAGGAGGAGGGAGGGGGTGGGGGGGTGGGGTAGTAGAGGTTATGTGGCTGGTTTCAGAATGCACGGCCGGGGTGCAATTAATCTTGCCGGCACTATAACAGGATCCTATTCATCGCTGCGTACTACGATTTCGCAGTGGGCAGAGTCGTAATCAACTATGGCCGCCTGATGAAGTGTCACGTTTTCAGCGCTGGCTGGAATTGATGAAATGAATGTGCGAAATGATTTTTTTATTGCGCGGCGCTTGTAGGGTGCAAAAGTGTAGGGTACTGTTGACTGGCAATGATACTGATTCATTTTGTTTGTTGAAGGGCTTTTGTTTGATCGCGGATTTTGTTCGGTGTTTTCAGGGCTGGGGGGGGATTGATGAAATGAGTTTTTATTGCAGTATGTAGGGTGAAAACTGTATGTGGGGTGGTACGCTGTTGACTGACAACTATAGTGATTTATTTTATTGTTTGGTAAAGGATTTTTGTTTCGTCGTGGATTTTGTTCGATGTTTTCACAGGGGGAATATTAATATAATAATATAATTTTGTATTGCATGGCGTCGCTAGGGTGAAAAGTATATGTGGGATACGATGCTGTTGACAGATAATGATACTGGTTTATTGTCTTCTTTGTTAAAGAACTATTGTTCGATATTTTCAGGGCGTGGAATATTGTTTAAATGAATATGCGAAATGATTTTGTATTGTATGGCATCTCTGAAGGAAAAAAACTGTATGTGGCATAGGATGCTGTTGACGACATTGTATTATTTGTTAAAGGCAAGGATGAATTTTTTTGATATAGATGTACACTAACATTTTATCAGACTTCTAGTAGATTACAAAAGTACGATAGTGTCACAATTTATATCTCTGGAAGAGTTCACATAAATCTATGAAATCCTTTTGCGCACCCACACTGAATTGTACGAAGACTATGCCATGTTTATGAGTTTGTCTCAATATTCGCGAACAAATTGCAGTTCACGCTGTGCATGTCGCGCCACTCGCAACGGCGTACCGTAATTTCGCAGTTGGCAGACTCGCAATCAATGCGACTATCGTTTTCAGACGCTGCAAAGATTGCAACGTTTTCCGCGAAGCTAACCTCGCGATGAAGACCGTACGTTTTTACGTCGAAATCGTTTTTGCGTCTCTCCATTTCTCGCCGAGAGTAGTGCGAACCTAATTTTCCCAGCGGAAACCGTATTTACACCTACGTCCACGCTTTCCAGTCGGACAGTGGACAGAGTCGTAATCAACTATAGGTATGACTGAGTATCAGACCCGCTCGTTGGCGGCAGAATGGAAATAAATCTACGCTCCACTTCCCTGCTCGTCGCTGGCACGCTTCTTAACGAACGGCCCGGTATATAGACAAAAAGTTGCACGAGGCCAAGTGCGATGAATTAAGGAAGACTATAGTTACGAATATTCTTAGTCATGCCGATGTTTCCGCGTGCGCGTCGGCTTCTATTCTTTCCGCGTCGTGACAACGAAATTCGCATGCTAATCGATCCGGCAATTAATCCTTATTGCGCTGTAACGAGACTCCATTCGCGGCCGTACATTCCGATTTTACACAGAGTCGTAATCAACCTACGGCCACGCGTATCGCCTTTTCAGCCTCGGCAGAATTGAAACAAATCTGCGCTTGAATGTATTCGGTCGCTAACGAACGCGTATATATGAACTTGCATAGGACCAGCTGAAATTAATTAAGAAATGCTTACAATTTTCTTACTTCGCGCTTCCCTTTTTTCGTTCTGGCTTCTCTGTCTGTCCAACAGAAGTATCGAGAGTCGATTCAGAAATTATAATATCTATGTGTGTTAAATGAGTATATGGTTGCTATTAATTTTAAAGTATAGGTTATTATTAATGTATGGCATTGTGTTTATGGCGAATTCGGTCAGTGTTATACTTGTAACTACTGCACTGCAATGATTTTTAACTTAAAAACATTGACTTTAAGTAATCAAGCTAATTTAATAACTAATAATAATTTAACATATTAAAGTCAGTATGACACTGACCGAATTCGCCACAAACACAATAGTATACATTTACACTGACGATCAATAATCGATTGTTGCAACCTGATTTTACGCTATTATTAATTTTGCGTAAAATGTGTTGCGTAAAATTTATTGAGAGATTTATGGATTGAAAGGTTAGACTTACAGTATCATCCCCTTGTTGTGCTTCTAAGTTGTACGAGGCCAAGAGCAATGAATTAAGAAAGACTGTATACACGTACCATATTCCTACTTTGCTGGGTTTCCGCATTTGTTTATTCTATTTTTTGCTCGTATCGAGCGAAGAAAGTATCACGAACTGATCCTTAAATGAATCTTTGCATACGACACTGTATACTCTCGCACTATATTTTCCCTGTCGCCAGACCGAATCAACCGTTGGAATGTCTATCGATTCTCCAACAGTAGAAAATTGTAAGTTACCTTTATTGTTATGAACTGCGTTTATTACACAATTTTTAAAACGGTATTTTTAGTTAAGTGTGCGTTTATAAAATAAGGAAAATTACATTTATTCAAGAAAAATACACTAGAAAAGTTCACCCTCTTACTGTTTCTTCATTAGCTTATTCTGATATAAAGCTTATATTGATAAAAGCAATTAAGTGTCACTAACTTTTTATTAAGTTTTCTTCGAGCCTATGAGAAATATATTACTCGTTTAAAGTAACGTTTATGAATTACAAGAACATTACACAGTCTTCTAAGCAATACATTAAAAAAGTCAAAAGTTATTGTGCATCACTATTAGCCCATCCCATTCTACCTACCCGAGCCAAAAAATTGTATTGCTTATATAAACGAAAGCGATTAAAAGTTTTTTTTCTCGAGATTATGAGAAATATATTATTTATTTAAAGCCTAATTTATGAATTTGAAGAACATTACAGAGTCGGACGAGCAATACATTAAAAATGTCCACCCTCTGAGCACCCCTTCCTTATTCTGTTTCCGTATTAGCCTATCCCATTCCTCCCACTCTCCCCATTCGGGAAGAATCATTCCACCCGCATATCGCTAGCCGATCGGAATCTCAATAATCCCCCGAATTCTGCCCGATTCCTTTCGCCAGCATCGACCTTTCCACCCTTGCGGTCCGAGTCGTGGAGGATGCGATCGTAAAATTTTAAAGGGCCCACGCTCCTGGCTTTTGACTTCAGTCGGCGATATGGCTTGCCTTCAATACGATTCTTCGCAATGAATGGCAAGCGTCGGAATAAGAATAAGCACGCTCGGCCACGTTTCTTCGCCATTTCCGGTCCTTACGCGGACAGTCACTATCGACGACATGGCTAAGAAAATTAGTTCCATTCGATTTTATTTGCACCTTTTGAGTTGCTATAATGTGTTTAGTCTGGTAGTACTAATAAGTGTAGATTGTTTGAATTTTAATGAGTTGGCACTGATGTGAATGATATATGGATAATATATTTTTCAATTTTTTCTGCGAGATATTTGGAGATGTTACAATAATATATTAACTCTGAATAGTTAAGTGTTTAGACAGTCACTATGTAACGGCAGCAGATCCTATGATAGTACTCTGTACTCATCAGCATTATACATTATATACAGGGTGGTCTGAATCCGGTGGTACAACCGAAAAGGAGGTGAATCTACATGCAAAAATAAGGCGAAAAAAATGTACATATAACAATTTTTTTTTAAACCCTCCGTTTTCGAAAAAATCGACTTTGAATTTTCGTCAGGTGCAACCTATCGTCAGGAGACCACCCTGTATAATCTGCTCAACAATGAAATACAAGACACATATACATAAAGCATTTATATTGCTACATAATCAGATACATCTACCCGTAATTCGAGCGTACGACCGTCCACCCGCCATTAATAATCCCCCGTAAAACCGTGTTCCTTCCCGTCGAATTTGCAGGAAGTCAGGGCCCATTCGAAGGACTCCGATTGAAGGTTCACGCCTTCCCGCGATTCCTTTGAATGTCAGACGTCGGGACAAGAATGAGCACGCTCGGCCACGCTCCATTCTCATCTTCTCATTCTCATCCCCCCCCCCCCCAACCAGACGGCAGCGAAACTCGCGGCAAGCTCGCAATATCCGCGGAAAAGGGAGGACGAGGGGTGAAAGTAGGGGCGACGGGGGAGGTGAGCGAGGGGGGAGGAGGAGAAGAAGGAAGGGGTGGAGAAGGAGGGCGTCGAGTTAACGATGCTCGCTTGTAAAACGTAAAGTGTTTATGAACGACTTTACGACGGTGTAGCCACAGTGCGAAGACATTATTTTCACCCCCCCTCCCCCTCTCTCTTTTATGTGCGCATTCATTACCGTTTCCTTAAACGCTCAGCCATTCTCGCGGCGGAGCAGCGATTCGAGACTTTTACAATGCCTTGCAAGGCGAGCGCTAATAAAGTTTGACCACGTTTTTTGTGAGGTTATGTTCGGCGAGCGTGAGTTTTCGTTCGGCTTGTCGGCGAAGCGTAAGGGATGAGGGGTGCGGCTTGGGAAATTGAAGGTTGATTTGATTGGACCTTTCTATTGATAACTTCGCGGCTACGTGTTGTTTCGGTCACTGGCGAGATTGGGGCACGCGAAGTTTATCGGAAGTTTTTGCTGGGCGGTCCGAATCGGAAAAATGGAATTATCGATGTTTCGATTTTTGGAATCGCTCTTCCGTTTCGATGTTAATGCCTCGTCGATGGCTGTGGATTGTGGAGTTGGGGGTGAGGGGAGGGTTTTTGAGGTGAGGGCGTTTTGGGGGTGGTTCGGTTTTCGGGTGGGAGATGGAGTTCAGAGTTCGGCGGAATCGAAAAGTGGATGCTTCGACAGTAATACTTTAATGGTATATTGGTCAGTATTTGGGATACTCGTATAGTGTTGGTATTTTCATGCAGTTGCAATAACTTGTAAAAATTGAATTTCTGGATATTTGAATACCCTGGACAATGCCTCTACGTCACGGAATTATACTTAGAACAAACAGTATGTTTCAGTCAATAATATTTCAGTTCCCCATCTTTAATGCTACCTTAGGTGCTATATTGAATTGCATGAATACTTTGCCCATGCTTCTATATCACAGAATTACAGCCAGAACAATCACTATGTTCCAGTCAATAATATTTCAGTTCATCTTTAGTGCTATCTTCACTGCTATATTTGAATACCTTATCCATACTTCGACATGACAGAATTATAGTTAGGACATTCACAATCTACCAATTAATTATATTTCAGTTCACCATCCTTAGTGCTACCTGTACTGCTATATTTCAATGCCTTATCCATACTTCCACATGACTAAATTATAACCAGAACAATGATTATCTACTAATCAATAATATTTCGGTCCACCATCTTTAGTCCTATCCAAAACTAAGATTGACAGCAAACGGATTAAAATCAAATTAAGCGCACGACCATAACTACAGAAGCGACCGACGTCGTTATCATCCTTCGCCTCCCGGGTCAACGATGACCCGCCGGAGCCGATCGTTTATTTATCGGTGGGCGGAAAAATGAAATTGTTGACGATCCAACCGGGACGCCGATTCAAATATTTGCGATGGAAAGAAGGTCGGCGGCGCTGAACGCTTCTCGCTGTTTGCTCACGCGCCGATTTCTATCGCAGCGCACCAGCTACAAATTTTATTCCCACACGTAGGCGTAGGCCGAGCACGTGCTCGCCATCCCGCCGCAATTCCCCTTCTTTACACCCTTCTCGCCAGTCTTCTCCATGATTTAATCCCCGCTCTTTAAACAAGAACCACTGTCGACCGACCATCGGAAACCAGACACTAACGTTTCTATGCCTCCCATTCTGTGGCCAACTTCTCTGCAATGTGGGCTCCTGATCAGCAGCCCAATGCATGGAGGAAAATTGTGACGACATTCTTGCTCGGAAGTGTGGGCGTCACATTATTCTATAGGGGTTCACTTCGTGAGTAAACTCGAAGAGTCAGCTGGAAAGAAGTTTGGAACATCTTTGGTTGGGTTTTCATCGTTGGTAATGTAAAGGGCGCACACATATGGACCGTTTATTTTGAAAGTGGTGTAAGTCCATTTAAGAGAAAAATTAAACATCATCGTACATCGTAAATAAAACATTTATGCCACGTTAATAATAAATTATATGATATCTCGTTCTTTTTTTTAAATATGGATTTACCCATATGTATCTTATCGATGATGCGTCTTATGTATGTTGCATGGTTTTTAAATATTTTGTTATTTCGCAGTATTGTATTGAAACATTGAAAAATGATAATAACGTTCATAATGATTATTCAGTTCTAATTGATGATGTTCAGTGACATATATAATTGATGGCTAGATTGTAATTGTAGTACGAACTGAGTATATGTACCATTACAATTCTCTCAGACACCAATCAGAATCATTCTCAATACCACTCTTCAAAACCTTAAGAGTCCTCTACATTTCATCCTCCCAATCTTTCCATCGCTCTTCAAAAGTCTTTTATTTAATTTTGAACTCTATCAGCCTTGACTTCAATGCATGCAATAATGACTTCGAACCTCTCTTTTTCTCATCCCTTACGTTCACATCCTGACGCTTAATACCTCCCCCATCGCATCTCAAATTCCGACCGATCATTCCACCTTGGCATGCACCCGCATTACATCCCTGACCATAGTTCGCAACAAGGTTATATTGCCCGGAACCGAGAGCCATCGATGCTCATCCGGGACCCGACCCACGTTCGAGCCCCGAAGATGTCCCGAAGATGTCCCGAAGATGCCGCGAGGATGTCCCGAGCGGGCCGCAGCATTCTCGGCACGAGCCGCTCGCCGCCTGATGGCTTTCAACAAGTAGAGGCACCTTTCGAGAGGGCACTCGATCAAAAGTGCCCCCTTGTTACAGCCTCTCTCTCTCTCTCTCTCTTTCCCGGCATCCGACTCCACCCCTCACCCCCCCGATACACCCCTCCCAGCACCCAGCTGCCTCCCATCCGGCCGTTCGCCGATCGTGGGTCGTAAGAGACTCGGGCGTTGAGCGAGACAACACTCGGCCGTATATTTGTACATATAAAGCTGCCTACGTGCCCTCCGGGGCGTATCCTCTTCCCCCGGACGAGAGAGGAGGGCTTCGGCCGCCTCGGCCACCTCGGCTCGAGTCGAGGACTGACACCGATACGTCGGGACCGACTACCGTGTACTTATGTTCCGCTATCGATCCTCTATACGTGAGATACATCGGATTCGGCGGAGGGAAGCTCTCGCGAGCTCGAGGCGGACGACGGAATGCGGCCTTCGCGGAAGCTCCCTGTCGATTGGCGGCCGCCGGGGTGGACGGGGGGGGGGGGGGGAGGGGTTCCTTGGACTGTTGCTGGGCGACTTTGGTATTTTAGCGTAGGGTAAAGGTGATTTTTGAAAAATAAAGTTAGTTTGTGCATTGGCGAGTGTGAGCAGGTATGAGTCGACAAGATTGGTCTGGCAGGTTTCGGGCGGTGGAAATTTTAATCGGGGTGCTTAGGATGAAGGTGAATTTGGATATATGAAATCGTTTTGCATTGTTCGCATTTAGAATCGACGGGGGTTGTTCCTTGGACTGTTGCTGGGCGACTTCGATATTTTAGTGACTTAGGGGAGAAGTGTGGGGTAAAGGTGATTTTTGAAAAATAAAGTTAGGTTGGCATTGGCGAGAGGTATGAGTCGACAAAATTGGTTTGGTAGGTTTGGGGTGGTGGAAATTTTTATCAGGGTGCTTAGGAAAAAGTTGCTTTTGAACATATACTCTCAGGGTGGAGGGGGGGAGGATTTGTGATTTTTGTCAAACGTTATTTAGACATTGTCAAGTACGAATCAAAAAAATTCCCTAAATTCTTCCTTCACAAATAGTTAAATAACATAAAATTATTATCTGAGCACGAAGCTTGGTGGAAAAAAATTAATTGAGAAGTTTGCGAAAGGTGGGGTTGGGAATGATTAAACGAGAGGGGCGGGTCAAGGGTGGTTTTTGGTTTGTAATTATGGGCTGTAGTTGTGAATAAGGGATGAGAGGCTTTCGGAGTTGTTGTGTACAATTTTGGAGCGGAGGGTGGATAGGCTGTATGAGGAAACCGTGACTTTTTGAGTAGGCCGGTAATTATACGTTAGAATGTTAAAAAAATCGTTTTATTTAACACAGTATATTAAAACAGAATTTCAACTTGTCAGCTGTATCGAGTACAGGGTGAAAACATAAGTCGTCTACATAATAACAGGTTATAAGAACAGGAGGATGTACGTAGGCAAGTTTTATTGGAACGAGGGGGTTGCAAAGTGTGGGTGTGAGGTTTACAGAACAGATACTTACAATTTTCGATTTGAGATTGCGCGGAAATATGAGGGCGTTGGAGGATGTAGTTATGGGCCATTCGCGAAATCGTAGGGTACGATTCGTAGTTAAGGCTTGCGGCCGAGTATGTAAGCAATGCTTTCGCAAAATTGAGTGCCGATCGCGAGGGTGGAAGGCTAAAGGCATAAAAATTTATCGAAACACGGGGGTCGCTACACGTGCTTCCAGGAGGTTTATGGAACAGTGATTCGGAATTTTCGTTCGAGGGTGAGCAGAAGACTAAAGCTGAAAGATGTAGTTATGGCCCACTTACAGAACTCCGGTCTATAATTTGACGTATAATAACAGTTTTGCGTTACGATTCTCACTTACGGCATAACGCGAAAACGTAATTGCAAGCGCTACAAAAGCTGAACGTATAAAAATGAAATGTGAAAGGTTGCGAGGTACGGCCCATAAAGTATGAATATAATAATGTTATTGCCTGCAAATTAGCATTAGTCATTCGATGCAGGCACGGGGACGAATCTGATACGCGGCACAATTTCTGGCTTTTAATGAAACTATTTTTCATTGTACGACCGCGAATGGGTTATAAAAAGTTTGATGAAACGGCAAGATATGACGAGACCCTTTCAGAATCACGATCTCTAATTCTAATTTGAGGCACGTGAATGAATGCAACTGCGTATGAATAACATACGAGGATCGTAACAGTTCTGGCTGTGTACGATATCGACGTTGGACAGAAGTCTTTCAGTCAAGGTAGAAGCGTTAATATTAGAGAGCCGTCGAGGGGTGCGCATAGTTTTCGCCGACAAAGAATTCTTTCGACGGAGAAAGAGCGGGCCGATCGGAAGCCGGAAAGCGCAAAATATTCCTGTTACAAAGCGTACCGACCGGACTTGAAAAGGAACGCGCGGAACTGTCTGGATTACAAAGATTCCATTCTTGCGTCGGTGACAGACGATTCTCGATTCCCTCACACGACTCCTAACTTCCTCCCTCCCCCTCCCGCCCTTTCCCCGCGTGCGATTCTTACCGAAGCTTCAACCTAACCTAAAAAAGTCCCGCAAATCCTTGACGCTGCCAAACGAACAGTCCGATTCTCACAGGCCTTCTGTTTCAGATGAAGACGCGTAATGTGATTGCGGAAGCGTCAACGGATTCTTCACTCTCATGCCTCAACCTAACCTCAAATAGAGCACGAGTTCTTCGCTGCGTCAAACGAACAACTGAACAGTTTTGAGTGTTCCATTTTCGACGTTGAAATAAATAGTGCGATTGCTGGAACGATTCTTCTCTAAGCTGCTTCTACGACAATCCTTGTCGCAGATTCAAGCTAACCTAAAAGAATCCAATGATCGACAATTCTTATCGAAGATACAGCCTAACCTAAAAGAATACGACGATCGCAGTCAAGCGAGCAACCTTGTGCGTCTACTTTTAGCAGAAAACGCATAATAGCAAATGCGGAAGTATCGATACCCTGATTATCGATTCTCCGCAAAGGGTGCAACCTTTTTTTACAGTTATTGCCGGCCGTAAATGAAAGAATAAAGAGCAGGCTCGCGGAATCGAGATTCGAAAATGGCGATTCTCGTTTCCGGTCTGAAAGCCGATCGCGATAAGGCACGAACAACTGAAAGTTTTAGGCCTGCATCGTTTTCGTTTGGCTTCCGCGGGAGAGGGGGGGGGGGGGGGGGGGGTGAGGTGAGTTTAAGGGCGGCCGAATTCAAGGGCTAATTTATTGACGTACGAACACACCCAGGGCCGACTATCGATCCGCTTCGAGATCTTCTCCCGACATCTGACGCTTTAGCCTTAACGAGGAGTCGATCGATTCATTTGCGTGGGCGCGAGCTCGGTTCAAGGTAACTGGAAAACTATATTAAATATGTCGGCTCGCTCCGCTAATTTTATGCGACCGGCGAAACTCGCATTTCGCCCGCTCAGGGACGCGGATGTAAATACATAGTTTTGTGCTGCAATGGTTTCCGCCACGTTTCCACGCTGGGATTTACAGAGATTTCTGTTTAAATTCGTCAGATTAATTAATTCATTTAATTACCGGGTAATTATATACATTCAAATTTTATGGCGCGAGAAATTAATTACCGAAGAAATCGGAGAGTGTCGAAAATAAAATGATCGGACCTCCTAGCTTATTTTTTAACACCTGAATGTAGAGGCAAGTAACAACATACCTAACCAATCATTTTTGTGAAGTTTAAAGCTCAGAAGACGTTATCAAAATCGGAAAGTGTACAAATGAAAATAATAGGACCTGCTAGCTTATTTTATATTTTAACACCTGAATGTAATCGTAATTAACATTATACCAAACCGATTATTTTTAAATCCGAAACTGAGAAGGCATTGTCTAAATTAAAGTGTAACAATATTGTGCGGATCCATAAATTCATTTTTCATTTATTTCATTGCCGTAACTCCGAATGTATTCCAGCTTGTAATAACGCGAGCGGACTAATAACACGATCGAGTTCGAAAGCGCGGGGGATGTAAACCGAAATTAGACCGATAACGTTATTAATTAGCAGCATTATCCTTCGTTAAACGATATCATTACGTTCTCGTTTCGTGTCAAGAGCGCACGCGAGCGCAGTTATACTCTCGCAACGTCGATTCCGTATCAGATCTCTTCCGTTTTAATTATCGTGAATCTCTTTCCGCTCGACACTGCGCATTACAGGCGACTCTTCTATAACACGGTATATATATAACACGGTTTCCATATAACACGGTATATATATAACACGGTTTCCATACAACGCGGAGCTAGAACTCTCAGTCTTCCTATAACGCGGTATTCATTTAACAACATTTCATAAACTTATTTGGCTTGAAAAGATTCTTTCTAGCATGAATTTATGTAGATGCAAATTGAAAGAAGAAAAGTTAGGTCACTTATTTACCACGAGAATGAGCGTAAAAAGAGTTTGTTTTTGTTGCAAAACAGTTTTTTTACTTTACTTTTGATTAGTTTTATTTTTTGATCATCTCCTTATGTGAACCGTTCAATCCAAGAAATATAATTTTATATGTACTAAACATATATTATCTTGCCTCTTGTATTTATAACATTTTATTTCAAAACCGTATGCATTTTGGTGCTTTGAGAATGCAAATTTTCATGTAACGCGCACACTAATTAACCCGGTTTATCCCAGGTGAAATCTGCGTTTCTTATAACGGGGTACGAATTAATCGTGTTACAGTAGGGTTGATTGTATACATTGTAGCTACTACGCTAGTCGTTGAGCAGTGAAACATAAAGTTCACTCGCATACGGAATAAAATCATCTGCGAACATATAATTTTTCCGAAACGACCTCCAATTTCTGCAACTCGGCTAATCCCAGAAAATTTTTATAAAAATTCCTCGCCTATCGTGGTAATCGCACCGGAAATAGTCCGCTTACGATTATCGCTCGAGCTCGCGCGTTACGTCACGATGCACAGCGACATGAGGGAAGGTGAGCGGGGGCTGGGAGGGGGGCAGAAAAAAAAATGGTGAAAATAGAGAATACGTCGTGGCCGATAAAATGGAACGAGCCGGTGCTTTATCGTCGATCTCGTGCCCATTGTCGTGCCATACTTCTCACGGCTAACAGATAAATTACAATCAATTGGCCGTAAAGCTTGCAGCGAGACTCGTAGTCTGAACGGTGGCTTTTTGTCGAGCCAATTTTTTGCGCCGATCGTTTGCACAATGTATAATATGTTTTCCCTTTCGCTCGCTCGCTCTTTTTTTTCCTCCCCCCGAAACCGAACGTATTGCTTTCGTATTCAATCTCGATGGCGAGCCTCAATTTTCGGGTTCGAAAATTTGGATGCGACCGGAAATGGATGGGGGACGGTTTGAATATTAGGGGTGAAGATGTCCAATTGACGCAGCTTAATTATGGAGTAAGTGTGAGATTGTGGGCTTTTCGAATAATGGCAAGGGATTTATCTATATCGCAGGATAAAATGAGGACTCAGTAAATGTAAGCCGAATCAAGTTTTGCTTGGATAAGTGTCAGTCAGATATGGCTGACGTCGCACTCGTTAATACTGAACTTTCCTCTGGGTTAATCAGTCTACAATTTCAAATCTGGTCAACAGACCAGAAGCGAAACTAGAATATCAGACTGCACGTTGAGTTATGGTGCAAATACAGAAATTATATGGGTCAATGAACATAATCCTAACCTTTGCCAAATCAGCACCGCCAGAAACTACCCTCTCAACTGCACATACAGCCAAGAGTCAATACGCTTCAAAAATCCACTCGCGTACTCCCAAAAATCAAACAAAAATACCCCACCCCCTTAAAGATTCCGTTCATATCGTAAACCGCAATATTCACCCCACAAATACGAACTGCAACCCTGTATCTGGAACAACAGTACCCTTCGCTCAAGACAGCATCCCTCTTCCCCTCAACCTAACTTCCCACCCCAAATAGAGTCGCAGCCACTCTCTGGCCCTGCTAACGATGCGCCGGAGCAGCGTTTATTATAATTATTGCCCTCAACCCCCCCGAACGTCGGTTCATAGTCCGTCGCGGCGGCAATTAATTACTACAGGTCGTTACGCGGCAATGTTTTATCGCCGGTCGGCAAACATTTCCTTCCGCCTTGAGTAAACGGGCGTAATAAGGTCGGTCGGTGAGCTGAGCTGCACTTACGTACCGCGCACGACACATGCATCGTTTTCAAACGAACAGGTGCGCGCGCGCGCGCAGACGCTGACTCGGTCGGACGAGACACGTTGTTGGCAGAGTGCGCATGCGCGGACGGATGCACAGGCCGCGTCGGTACCGACAATTGGATAATATGCGGCTCTGTGCGGAGACGGAAATTTGCGAAGCCGGCCCGAGCGAATACCGTGGCTGCTCGTTAGCGCGGCCGGAAATAGATCGTCTTTGTGTCGGGCGTGGGAGGGTGGAAACTGTTCCACCCATGAACCTCGGGGCTTAGGGGCTCTGACTCGCTGTCGGCGAGTCGCGGACTCGCGGGATGCGGCTCGGACTCCGGGTCCTTCGAGATTTACGGTTGGCACGCCTGGCGTGCGGCTCACAGTGAGAATTTCGGATCCGGTTGCTTGTTTGGTCTTATGTATTCGGTTGGCAAGAAGGTAGTTTCTGGCAAGAAAATAGTAAAAATATTATTCTTTTAGTATTAAATTTATTGTATAAAGTGGAAAATATATTGTCGATTAACGTTGTTTTGTATAAGAATATAATTTGATAATATAATATTTAAAATTATTATGTTTTTGACCGTCAAAGTTATGTATAATTATACATAATATAATATATATTAAATATAAGAATATAATTCATGTAAAACAGAAATCACTCTCTTGCCAACCTGAGAGGACAGTTGTTAAATCTCTTCAATTGACCTCTCTCGCAATTTTAGTTGGCGACACTGACCAACATGATATACCCGCACTTCGTACGTAATTTTCAGTTTTAGCTGAATATGATTTAGCTTTTGACCGATCTCCCAATTTTGGTTGGCAAGCCTGATCAGCCCGAGTTCCTGATCCCGTTCGCACTTAGAACTCCGCGTAACTCAGCTCTCAGCTCTCGCCATTTCAGTTGGCGAGCCTGACTACCGAGGCCGGCTGTGAATTTCGAATGAAACTCGTCCGGCTACCGGCGATTACGGTGTTATTAAGCGATAATTTAATAGCTGGTTAGGGGAGGGGATGGGATGTAAAGGGGTGGGAAGGGGGTGAGGGTGGGGGGTTGGTTGGTAGAGTATAATTGGGAGGCAAAGGGGTGTGTGTGTGTTACCGGTGTAATTAATTTAATATCGGCGAGCGGGTGGGAACAATAATGGAATCGGCGGGTTGGTAGGACTGGGCGGCGGAAATTGGCGGAATAATTTCGGGCTTCTTCGGTTGGCGGTACCGGTATCGGTAGCTGGTAATAGATAATGCGATGCTACGGCATCGAGTATTCTCGTTAGGATAGAAAATTAATGGACCGGCCGCTCAAAGTGTTTAATCTCGACGCGGCTCCGGTGTATTAATATACGGTGCAACTAAACAAATTATTAATGAGGGCCCCGATACGTTATAAACTGGGCCGATCAATTTCTGTCCGACGGTTCATGAAAAAGTCGACGTGGTGCCGATGAATTTTGCAGCGTCGTGTATAGAACCGTTTAGACGTATAGGCTTGCGCTCGGAGTGTTAGACTTGTTTAAGATAAACAGGTGTTGATGGCGATAGATAAATTATTGCATAACGTAAAGTGGGTATCTTTTTGATATCTTAAATAAAAGAAACGACATTGCGATCGGTAGAGTACAAATCCAGTTTAGTAGTGAATTATTAAGACACATGTTATATATTTAAATGAAATATAATGAATGTGACGTATATGATATTTAGATCTTTTGACATCTTAGATAAGAGAAAGGACATTGCGATTGGTAAAGTACAAATTCAGTTTAGCGACGAATTATTAAGACACAGGTTATATATTTAAATGACAGATTACCAACATGATGTGCATGATCTGTATTGTTTAGAAGAGAAAAGTTACAGCCACATAAATTCTGTGGTTTATGGTTCGCACAGACAGTATCGCACACTGCAAATATAAACTTCATATAACTGACCTGTCATCAACAATTCCACCTAATAAATTCATTGATACATCCAGCGATTAGTATAGAAATCTCACGACCTCAAGCCTTTGATACTAGCGGACACCCCGAACACAGTATAATAACGCACATTGAAAACGTATCACCACACGTTAAACCCATTACGACCCCCATCGAACGTCCAAACAGGCGCATACGTTAGCGCCAAAATATTTCCGATTACCGAAAGTACTCTGCCGACAAAAGCCGATCGACAGCCAGCTCTCGCCTAATAAACATTTCAAGCCGCGATCCGATCAATGGCCGCCCTTTTAGATGAGCCCTGGGTCGGCCTGGCCCATTTACAGATTTTCAATATTACATCCAGCGATTAGAATAGAAAACTGATAGGCCACGCGCGCCGAGTATTAAATCCGTACACGGCTGACCTATTAACACACGTTGCAAACTAAACGAATGCACAATGCATCGTCGGTCGGCTTCTATAACCGTTCGACGATCAATTTCTCCGCGTGCTTCCTCCGTGAAAAGATTAGCGTCGAGGGTCGTTCTGCCGGATTTTAACGGCGTCGTTCGCCAGCCAATGGCATTGAGGAGGGGGGAGGGAGGGATGGAGGGAGGGAAAGGGCGAAATTCAAGCCCAGTCCCATTCTCTAATCGTTCGCCAGTTGC
Organism: Anoplius nigerrimus; assembly: GCA_914767735.1. NCBI lineage: Eukaryota > Metazoa > Arthropoda > Insecta > Hymenoptera > Pompilidae > Anoplius > Anoplius nigerrimus. The sequence continues at coordinate 3,790,565 of OU612086.1, forward strand.
ATGCGCAAGGCCCCGGGACAGAACTCGGCCGCCTTGAACACGAACATTGACTATGGTGCCGGTGGAAGGTCGCGCGGCTTTAGTTACGTTATATTTATCGCGGTGCATAATCGATATTTGGCATTCCGGGCCGAGTCGCATGCGAACAATCGTTATTTCGACCAGACGCGGCTAACGTGCGCTTAGCGCCACGAGCTTCTCGTCGATACTGGCTAGAGAACGACGTCTGCTTAGGATGGGGTGGTTGTTTGTATAAGGGTTGCTTCGATAGTCTGACCGAAAGTGTCGTGTGTGGGTTATATTTGGGTTATATTTATGTTATTATAAGAGGGCTTTGAGGTAATAATTTATGTGTATGTGGTAATGTTAACAAGTAATTAAGGATAATATAAGCAAAGGGGTCTAGTGAAAACGTTAAAACATTAGCTTCTCGTCGATACTGGCTAGAGAACGACGTCTGCTTAGGATGGGTTGGTTGTATAAGGGTTGTTTCGGTAGTCTGACCGAAAGTGTTGTGTATGGTATTTATTACATTTGGGTGATATTTATATTATTAGAAAAGAGATTTGAGTTAATTATTTATATGTATGCTGTGGTAATGTTAATGAATTTCAGAGGGTAATATAAGGAAAAAGTTTGGTCCAAATGTAAATACATGCGTTTTGGAATATAAGTTTCTCGTCGATGGTTGCTAGAGAACGACATCTGCTTAGGATGGGTTGGTTGTATAAGGGTTGCTTCGATAGTCTGACCAAAAACGTTTAGATGATTATGGTAGGAGCGTTTTATGAATATTATATGTAATGGTAATGGTAGTTATAAGTGTGGATTCAGTTGAAAATTACATCAATCAATTGTTTCTTTAAACCTATCTTCAAGGGGTTGAAGATTGGGTAAAACATTGATGTCATAATGTCATTATAGCAATATGAGCATAAATGGTCACTTAGAATACATAATCACAGTTTAAAACAGATTCGACAATCCCGATAGAAATGCTAAAGTATAATGGTATATGGTTTATTATATATTAGTAATGGATCATTTACTTTACATAAAAAATATGAAAGTATGTATTATCACTGCTGATTATTGTTGTTTTCCGTACCCAAGACGAGATTATAAAATTACGCAGAGTTGCTAATTTTAGCAGCTGTAACATATCAACACACTATCTATAGTCTAAGAAGACAAAAATAGCAAGTCAATTTATACATTTTACAAGCTTCCTTGATGTCTAAAGCTTCGTAATGTAAGTACACGAACAATAACATTAATTTTGTGATATATCACAAGTTACACATCACATCTTGGAAACTCCAACAACAAAAACAGCCATTCTATCCGAATGGTCCACATTTGTCTAAAATAAATAATCCTCATAAAAACACGTCAACAATCATATCAAGCGATTTCGACATTCATCATTCCATCTTGAATCTTTATCCCCACATTATCAATATCCGATCCACCCCTCCAGCCACCCTACCGCCGGAACAAATAAAAGATAATCGGCCTCGCGATATCTGCACGGCGTGTTCTTGATCGTCGTGCGCAATGTGTGAGTGAGAGCGCGCGCGCGCGCGCACCGAGACACGTACGTCGAACGTTTTAATGGACTTTTCTACTTAGAGGCCAATAAAGTGCCCCGACCGTCCCGAACATCTTTCCCCTTTCATGCGAAAACCTTAACCCACACCCTCCCGTCGCCGAGCGATGCTAGATGCGCGCGTCGAACTATGGCGAGAGGGGGAGGGGCTGGCAGGGGGTAGACGCGGGGCACTGGCGGGGGTTGGAGAGAGATTTGGACGTTACGTTAGTCGGGGAGGAGAAATTGAAGACTGCGTAGTCAGTCGTGAGGCTTAAGTGTCAAGGAAATCGCGAGATCCGGATTTTCGGACGAGGGGGTGACTCGCTTGAGCCATTTTATCGGCGTCTTCTTTCTTTCGGGGGTGGGAGGAGGGGGGAGGGGGTTGAAGGGGGATGTTCTGCGCGCACTTCTTAAGAAGGATATGATTCGATATGACTCCGGGATAAATAGTGGGGTAGAGGGATTCTTAAGCTTGGCGGGGATGGAAGTTGAGATTTCAGGAATGAAAATTATTCTCCTTGCGTCGGAGCAGAATCATTTTTATAGACTAACCGAGCTGAAGTGGTGATATTTTAGGAGTAGGCAGTATTTTTAGCAGAGATCTTACGTAATTGACAATCCGCTTTGTATTGTCCGGAATAGTTATAACGCTTCAGCTATAGCGATAATATAAACAGACTGAGAATTGCATAGTGCTAATGTGTAAATTATCAAAAAATAGTAAGATCGTTCTCTTCATCGATTTAACCCTATTTTGCGGACCGAGTGACACAAGTCACCCTGCTTGAACTTGCAAAATGAAAACCAATTAATTACTTGCCCATCTCACCGAGTGCCAAAGAATATTTCAAAAAAGATGAAAGATTTCGCGAGTCAAAAGTTATATTTAAGTTACGATCAGACTAGTTATTTCGATGGGTCGCGCAAAAGTTTCCGTCGTCCGACGAACGAATTACGTAATCCACCAATGATCCTTGCATTATCGAAAAAGATAATAATAGTCGCCCTCGCGGCGTCCAATAAAAGCGAAGAAACCGGCTGCGTCCGTGCCTCTCAAATGGCAAAAAGACGGCGAGCAACGGCCATCTTCCACCCGACGGAAAAAAGTCCCTGCAAATAAATAACTAGTGCAGCTCGCAATCGTCCGTGCACTAACGATTACGATAATCCCCCGGGCAAGCGGACAATTTGCATAATTACCAATCGAGGCCGCGCATTATCGAGGAGGGCAATAACGATTGGCCTGAGTGAGAGTAAAATTAACAAGACGATATTCCTGTTTCACCTGTTAACGCACACTCCCACGAATTCGCAGTGTAAGTGTCTCTCTCACTCTCTCTCTCTCTCTCTCAAAGGAACAAAGGGGTAACATCTATATAAGTAAATGTAATACTATCAAAGAGCAGAAGATGTTACTCCGTGATGTTTTCAAAATGTTTAATAATCTACCAAAGGAAATTAGAAATGTAATAAAATTATATGAATTTAAACGAATGCTAGTCCCACATATAAAGAGTAGGGAGAGAAAAAGCAATGAGGGCAATATTTATTTTTATTTTTTATTAGTACTATGGGGATTAGAAGTAGTGATAAGCAAAATTAGTAACAATTTTCTGTATTACTACCGATGGTAGTACAATTATAATGTAGCTACAGGAGCCAAATACATATCTACTTATCTCTCTATCTCTCTATCTCTCTCTCAATCACTCACTCTCTCACTCATACTTTCTCTCTCTCTCTCTCTTTCAATCTCTCACTCACTCACTTACTCTTACTCACACACTCTCTGTTTCTCTCTCATTCGCTTACTCACCCTCTCTTTCTCTTTCTCTCTCTCTCTCTCTCTCTCTCTCTCCACTCAAATCCAAAGTACGCTCGTTGCCGAGTTTATAATTTCCAAGTGCAAAGCGCGAAGTAAGCGCAGACTCGAACTGTGCACGACAGAAAATATGACCCGGCTAATTAAAAGATTCCCCACGCGAACTTTTCGCGTTACGATCCTCACCCCCACCAAACCCCCGGCGTTCGCATCGAGTAATTAGTCCCAGGGTGACATTCTTTTCTCGCGCCTCACCCGCCGCTTAACGTTCCTTTTTTTCAAATAATTCCCGCCAAGCTCAATTTGCTGGCGCGCGCGCGCGTGTACGACTCGAACCGGTATTAATTACGTCGTGTACACGGCGACAGGGGTTGAAGGGCGGTTAGAGGGGCGGTGGGGTGAGAACTGTTACAACTTTCGGGCGAGGTTCGTGTCGCGAAATTTCGCAAACACGTACGGGCTCGGAGTTATATTACGTTCGCGGCCTCGTCGATGGCAAGACTTGATAACTGGGAAATTGGTAACGAGCGTGACGTCTGCGGGGTGCAGCCCGGGGGGTGGGATGGCTTAAATTCGTTTTCGGGGAGGTGAGCTGAATAAGGGGTGGGCGAAGAGTGCGATTTTGCTTACGAGCGAGAAGGTGGGTCGCAGTTTTGACGGTGCTGATGGGGTGGCTACGGGCGGGGGTGGTTTTGTGCATGCTGACTGTTTTTCAAATTGGAACCGGCGGAGGGTGGCCGCTGGGAAGTATGCAATTTTGGAGCTCTGCGTTAGCGATGTCGGATATTGGGGTTGCGATAGTTTCCGAGAGTAAGAAGGTTGGGGCGGAAAACGATTTTCGAGCACGTAATGTTTAATTGCGTCTGCTCGCGTTGTGGACGTGGACAATTTTCGGGATTAAATTTGTTGGTGCTTGATTGTGAAAGTAAATTCAAGATAATATATTGGGAACGTTGGAGTAACGCGTAGACAAAAAAATTTTGCAAATTTTTATATTCAAGTTATTTTTTGTTTATAGAATTAATTCTTTGCAAAATGTAGATTTTTGAAATTGCATATTTGGCACTTGTCATAAACGTGGCAGCTGGAAATCTTTCAGTTCGAAACAGCGCCAACCGCTGTTTCCAACCGCATTTGCAACAATTGTTACCAACCTCAAAATCCCACCCGCGTCACGCCGCGAACTGCATTTTCTGCGCTCCATTTCCACTGTCCTAATCCACGCGAACGCGCGACCACCCTTCACTGTAGAATCAAAAACGGAAACCGTCGCAACATGTACCGCTCATCCACCCCATAATCACTGTAAATCTACGCGTTTCAATTTCTAACTCTGTAATCCCTATCGTCAATCGGATTCGCAGCAATTTCCATCAACCCCAAAAACAAACGACCTTCAAACCCGTCACCCCACCCGCATCTCACCCTTCACCTACCCCCTTCCATTACCCTAACCCATACAAGCACGAAAAATAAATCCCATCCCTCATCCACACCCACATTCGTTACAACCGAATCGGTTTCAAATTCAAACTCCGTAATCCCTACTTCCCACCACGCCGAAACAAAACCAACCCCAGAACCAAAATCTACACCCCTCATTACCTCAACAACCGAAACTAAACCCACTCATCCAGCCCTACAATTATTCTCCCTACATCCCAAAATTCTTAACTTCATCTGAATTACCATTCTCCCCAATTACCACTCAAAAATAGGAACTATCTTAGCGTTCATCCCTCATCCATCTAATCCATTTACACAGCCTACAATTATTCTCCCTACGTCCCACAATCCTTAACTTTATCTGAATTTCCATCTTCACCAATTATCGGCCCAAAAATAAGAACTATCCGAGCAACCATCCCTGAACCACCTAACCCACTCACCCAGCCTACAATTATTTTCCTTACATCCCACAATTCTTACTTTATCTCAATTTCCATCCTCCCTAATTACTAAAGAAAAAGAACTATCCTAGCATTCATCCCTCGTCCACTTAACCCACTCACCCATCCCTACAATTATTTTCTCTACATCTTACAATTCTTAACTTCACCTCAATTTCTATCCACCCCAATTAACACCCAAAAATAAGAACTATCCCAGCATCCATCCCTCAACCATCTAACCCACTCACCTATCTCTATAATTATTCTCTCTATATCCAACAATTCTTAACTTCATCTGAATTTTCATCCTCCCCAATCACCACCCAAAAATATAAGAACTATCCCAGCATCCATCCCTCATCCAACTAACCCACTCACCCACGCTTACCATCATTCTTCCTACATCTTACAATTCTTAACTTCATCTCAATTTCCATTCACCCCAATCACCACCCAAAAAATAAGAACTATCCCTGCATCCACCCCTCACCCACCAACGAATCCACCGGCTATATCGAGCCAGGAGAAAATTGGATAATCGTCCGGTCGGGATAACGTATCGTCCGTACGTGCGAGGCCGGATTGTTTCGGTGTACCGCAATACGGCGATACGTGTGTGTCGGCCTTAAGGTCTGGCCGTCCCGTTTAAGGTCCGCCTCCGACAAACCGCAGTAACACCATGTCGGACTCGTAGACTCTGCGGACAACGTTCGCAAGCCAGAGGGGTGGCGATGCGCCGGCCGCATCGTGCCAAACTGGCCTGTCGTCGATAGAAATTAGAGTGACGGGCCACGCCGTGCCGCTCCCGGGCTCACCAAGAAATTAATCAACGGCCCAGCCATCTGCTCGATATTCACCATTCGCCGGCCAGCATCGAATGGGGCCACTGCCCGGAGTCTGGCTCGATGCGTTTTGCGGCCGATCGGCTTCCAGCGTGGGCCGTAGAGCTGATTATGTCGGCTCGCGCCATGTTTCGTTTAAGGGTTGCTTGTTTGGGGTGGGTTACCTTTTGCCGGTTGTTCTTTGACGGTGGATATTTAAGGTTATCGGTTGTGAGGGATTTTGGTCGTATGTAGATTTTTTTTGAATATTTTTTGGTGCAAGGTAGGGTCTGGATATAAATTATGTGATATATGTCGGATTATTGGGGTTGCGATGGTTTTCGGGAGTAAGAAGGCTCGGGTGGAAAACGAGTTTCGAGTACGTAATTTTGGAATTGGAATTTGTTGTTGCTTAAATGTAAAAATCAATTCAGGATAATATATTGGAAACGTAGGAGTAACGCGAAGGCAACAAATTTTTGCAAATTTCTATGGTCAGCTCATTTATTTGAATAGAATTGATTTCTTTGCGAAACGTACATTCTTGAATATGCATCTTTGGCATAAGCCATTATGTCGGCTCGCGCCATGTTTCGTTTACGGGTTGCTTGTTTGGGGTGGGTTACCTTTTGCCGGTTGTTCTTTGATGGTAAGAATTTAAGGTTATCGGTTGTGAGGGATTTTGGTCGTATGTAGATTTTTTTGAATATTTTTTGGTGCAAGGTAGCGGCCTGGGTCTGAATATAAATTATGTAAGGTTGGTGTTTGGTATGGTTTGTACAGATTTTTTGAATTATTTTTTTAGGTAAAGCAGAAACTGTAGATAGAACACACGGTATGCTATTTGAGGTAAAGATGGTATGTGATGTGGTTCGTGTAGGTTTTGTGCACGGTTCTTGATGTAAAGAGAATATAAAAAGCTAATCGCTATGTTCGATGTAAGGTTCGTGCGTAATGTAGTTTGTATATACTTTTGCAACTTTCTTTTACTTAAAATAGATATTGTATAAGGATGTCAGTCGTGACATTCAATGTAGGGTCGTTGTGTGGTAGAGTTTATGTAGACTTTTTGAACATTTTTTGACGTAAAGTACAAACTGTACAAGGTTATAATTTGCAGTATTTGATTCAAATAGAGTTGACAGTGGTGTAGTCCATCTAGATTTTCAGGTAATTGTTAAGTTTTTAATATTATAAAAATTATACTGAATTGTTAGTCGTTCCATCGTATGCCCGATTGGGATGTCGAGTATTCTCCTAATTACATCATACTTGATGTCAGGTTGATATACATTGTACTCCCTGCAAATATTTTCCAACACACCGCACCAAAGATCTACCATATTTCAAGAACTACTACTATACACTCGCATCAACCCACATCACCGGAACGCGCATTAAACGAAGTACCTTTACCATCACCTTTCAGCGGAACGACCGCAATATACTCGAAGCGTTTCAAAATTACGCGGCTCACAGCTTTCGACCAACAATTAATCACCCCACCCCCGAAACGCTAGTGCCAAACCACCCTAGGCCGGCATATCAGATTCAAACGCCTTTAATATTGACACCGTCATCAAACTACCCCCGCCTCCGGCCAGGCCCACCCTCGCCCCGCTAAATACCCCAACATCGCCCGCCCAACCCCCATTATTACCCACCCTCCCGCCTTTTATCCCCTTCCTGGAACCGTGGTCGGCGTTTTCCGAATTGCACCCCCGGAAATCTCGATTAATTCGTCCCGACTGCCATCGAGTGCAAATGAATCCGCGGCGTTGCGCGTGCCATCGTTAGCGGAAGGAGGGGTGGTGGGGGGTGCGGTAATTAATAGGATCCAGCGAAGTCCGTTCTCAAACGTTCACGTGCGCCACCCTTAGATAACGATCCGGCCCAATCGCGTTACGTGCACTCGTAACAGGATGTGCACATGTCGAACTGCCTCGCCACTGAATTAGGCCCAGGCCTGAGTCGGTCGGCATCGTTCGCTGTATCCGCTTATATTAGTCGAGAGTGAGGTTATGTCGCCGTCGTTTTGCTTTTCGGCCGCTCATTACCCCTCTTCGGAACCGATGACGCACCCTGTGCGTCATGCGGAATCTCAGACGTATCGCCCGCTGACGTACAAGGTGCGTCATTTCTGCTGCGGGTCAGATAGGTCATATTCGATTTTTGAGATTTTCCTATAGCATTGAAGAAGTGGTTATACAATTCTTGATGGGCCGTTCGAGATGTGCTTTGATATTTTGAAGACTATGCTGGGGAATAATTATTTGATTGGCTCTGCGGATGACTTTTTTTTCAATTATTGAAAAATGATAATACAAAAATTGTAATAGTTAAACTTTTTACGAGTATACAGTTAACGTATTTTATTTTGTATTTAAAAGGTGATTATCATTCGGTCAACATTCTGGGTGTTAGACTTTTGTCTTAAAACGGTTGATTCGAATAAATCAAACGAAGGGGTTGTTTATTTTCTTCTTTGACAGACAAGTGTAACGCGTTGAAGTATGTAATGTTTGCGTACGTGCAACGTCGCTTGATTGATATTTCAAGAAAGTCGCATGCTAGGGGTGGTTGCGAGGGAGAGACAGGGGTGAGAGTGGAGGGTTGATTTTGAGGGGATGGGTAGGCGTCGGGGGCGGTGACAAAGGTCAGCTTGTCAATTAGCGTCAGTTCTCGTCTTCTGTCGCCCCGTCACCGGAATCCGACAAAAGTTCAGGGTGCGTAACGCGGAATACGGTTCAGCCATTAATCGTTAAATCTGAAAAATGGGACAAATTGTAACAGCGCTGCCGAGCGCTTCGAAATTGTTTCGGCGAGCCTCTGACATTTATTGCGTCAAATAAATGGTCACGAGCCAAGTTAAAAAGTTACATTTTAGCACAACGATTATTGTAAATAGTATTAAGCTCAAATTAAAGCAAATATTTTCATTCCGATACAGAGCATATATCTAAACCGATCTTACAATTTATTCTTCTTGATAATGTAGATTTAAGAATGTTGAAGTGACCTAAACTTTTTTCCTAATCTAGTACATAGATAGTTCCCTGTCCTGTCTGTTGACCTTCAAATCCGTAGCAATTTTTAAACAAACTTGCATTTCAGCACAAGGATTATTAACTGTATTAAGCTGAAGCTAATACATTTAGGTTTGTTCTAATATACAGCTCATACCTAATCCGATCCTAAAATGTATCCTTCTTTATAATGTAGCAGTGACTTAAACCTTTTCCTCACTCTAGTATACAGCTCTCTGTCCAGTATATAAAAGTACACCAAGATGTTGACCTTGACATCCAAAGCAATTCCTAAGTTCACCACCTATAAATCCCAACGCAAAAATTCTTCTCCCACGTAAACCAAAACTCTGAACTTTGGCAATATTTCAAAACAAAGTCGACCATGAACGAAGCCATCCACTTCACTCACAAAATTCCAACCCACCCCAATAATCACCCCCATAAAAATCCACTCCTCAGACCGCTCTATTACCCCATCTCCAATTTTTTCCGTCTGGGAAAAAATTCCAGCCCAAAAATTTCCAACCCGCCAGTTATAAATCTCGCTGACGTACAGCTCGCTGTCGGGAGGTCTGGGCAAAATTTGCGACCTTCCGTGCACCGAGAGGCGCCATGTTCATCGGTCGGCAGCCATTCAAAAACGTTCGCTCGAATGCGTGCGCCGACGTGAAGAAGCGAGCTTACGGAGCGTGCACCTTGACCCGAGCGGTCGCCATCTAACTTCGGCTCTAAGTTACTTCGCGTGCGAATCGAGATTAACTAGCCTGACCTTACTCCGGCCGGAGTCGTCGAGAACGCGATCGGCGGCGTGCGTAATAGTTCGTCAAGAGCACAGTCTAGAATCGTAACCTTAGGTCTTCGAGAAGGGTGCCGGCTGCCATCTTGACGGCGAGATAATCGACGCGGGGGTGGGGGGCGGGGGATTTTTGAGCTTGTTGGTTTTGCGAAGGTTAAAGAGGCTGGAGGAGGAATTAGCGGGGAGCGAGCGGACGAGATTTAATGGACGGTAATGGCGCCAAGTGTCGATGTTTATCGTTTCTGTAGGGGTGCTGATCGAAAGTGCTCGCCTTAGAGGGTGGGTTTCCTTCGTGTCGATGGAAAGAATGCTCCGGCAAGGGGTACGTTCGATTTTTAAACGTCGATCGTACGAAGCGCTATGAAATTATACAGTTATATTTTTATCGTTTATTTTGAAAGTGGCGTAAGTCTTGTAGTAAAGTTTAAGCAAGTCATTTTTCATATTATTTCAATTTATATAGTTTATTTGATATTAATCTGATATTTAGCTTTGGAAAAGTGGACTTAAGACCGCTACTTTCAAAATAAACAGTGTACAATATGCGTAGATGCTTCTGTCGATCGTGATTCATCAGTGAAATATTTTATGTTTTGTCTGCAATTAATCTCACGTACGTTTTTTCTACTTTCTCAGTACATACAAAGTGTACATTCCAATATTAACAATATATAGATATACGGACTGTTTATTTCCAAAGCGGTGTAAGTCTTTTATTTCTAAAAATTAGGATATCACATAAATAAAAAGTTTACACCAAATTAATCAGGTGTTACGCGATATCTAATTTATATATCCATACATGGACCGTTTATTTTGAAAGTACTGTAAGGCCATTTGAAAAAAGTTTTAAATATCACATAAACAAACCGTTTACACCGCGTCAATCATAAATTATATGATATCTCGTTTGTTTTTAAATATGGACTTACACCACTTTCAAAATAAACAGTCCATGTATTCCGTATATATTCGTCAATAAGATACTTTCCAAGACGTGATCGATACTGCATCCTCGATAATTACTCAATACCGATTCGTCGCCTGTGCCGGGGTCGCACACGACCGACATTAAAATCGGCGACCGCCCCATTGGGCGACGGCGGATGAGCGACTCGGACGACAAACACACTTCCGGCCAAATTGACTCTCGCGGATCGCCGGATTTTAATATCGGAAGACGGCCGGCGCTACTACGTGTTTGCCGTGCACTCGCGAAATCTAATCAGATTCATTAGTCCGCGACCCAGTTTGTTCGCCACCCTTCGCACGCGCCACCCCCATTCTCACCCCCCCCCCCAACCCCCGCCCCCTCCACCGCTCGCTCGGCATAATGCGAGGAAACAATGCCAGATAAGAGTCGGGAATATAATAACGACAACTTTCTGCTCGGCCGACAGCGTGATTAATAAGGCGAGCGTGACCATGGCGAGATATTGCCTTTTTTTCTTCCACCCACCACTCTCTCACCCCCCCCACCCCTCCTCTCTTCTCCTTATGTCCCTGAACAATGTGCCCGAATGATTAGCGCCGAATTCGCCGCGAAAATTTCTTTCCCGTTTTTGTTGGCCGACGCGGAACAGAGAGGCTCTGAGAGCTTTCGGCAATTGGCCTGGCCTGGTTCACGTTGGCCAACAACGATCGGGAAATCAATGATTAACGAAGAAAGCGGGCCTGTGTTAATGTCAGCCGCCCGGCGTAAATATGGCCCGTACATTTTTCGTACGGATTGTTGCTTTGATAGAGTAGCGGCAGGTGTTCGATGTTGCGGTGGAAGGTCGTTCTTACGGCTGATATGATTGGTTTGTAAGGATATGTGTGTAATTTAATGTCTGTCGATGCTAAGTGTAGTTGTATTTACTATAGTGGTGGAATAAAAATATTACAAGCTGTTATTATTCCACTGCTATATATACCTATATAAATTGTATTTTTATTATATTTATATTTTAAGTGTATATAATAATGTGATGTAAGTCGATATTTGAAATAAAAATGAGATATATAATTTATAATTAAGGTGATGTAAACGGTTTATTTATATGATATTTAATTTTTTTTTAGCATGGACTTGCACGACTGTTGTAAACAAGTTGTAAAAAAGTAAACAGTCTATATATTATATATATATTTTAGAAACTGTAAGTGATTGGTAGTGGACGCACTGGAATTTGATATTGAATTCTGACCGGTCGGGCAAGAAAATCTGAGACAGGTTTTCTCTCAAAGGGTTTATTTAACGTTTTAGAACACAAGAACACTATAGGGTGGGAATTAGTGATACTGACAAACTACTTTACCGTTGGAGATGCCAGACTTAACTAAACTTTTAAACGGAGTCTGTACGTTTGGCGGTCACCGGCTGCTGACACGGTCGAAAAAGGAGGGGTATATTCAAAACTCATAAACAGTCCTTCGACCTTCGCTAAGCTCGAATTATGTACATAAGCACTATTCTTGCATTAACAGATATTTTACATCAAAGTGTACTTCTCGCATCGAGAAAATACCCAAATAAATCATTATCTGCAAAATGGGTTTCCACCCTTACAGCTGATGTGAAATCGCCATTAACCTGAAACATTTCAAACTCCCAAACTCTTCCTAATTAAGTACTATACTACCATCGTAATTCTAATGCAAGTATATACTACACCCGCCTTTCATTGCCTCATAACTTCATTATCCCCTCATTTACGACCCAACCCCACTGTACCTCTCGGAAAGCCAAATAAAATCCCTCGAAAACGCCCATCCCCCGAAAACAGTCTCACCCCAACCCCAATCATCAACGATCCAACACTCCAGACTGCCGAACTTCGAACTTCCACCGACTCATCGGCGAGTCACTTAAGACCCGGACGATTAATCTCCCAAGTATCCCACCTGCATTTCCCTCAGTCCATTATCCCCATTGTCTCCCAGGACGCGAAACATCAGACCCTTGCGAACAAAAAGGAGAAAGAAAACGAGTGGCACGAGAAGCAAGAGAGCCGGATAACAAAAAAAAGTAGACGGAACGACGCACGATGATTTCGATATTGCCGGCGGATATTAACGCGCCAGCGACAATGGCCTCGTGCCCGTTGTTTCCCGTCAAAGGGAGAGTACCCCGCTCTCCTAATAACAACAGAGATACGCCTATTCGGGCCCGTTTATCTCATTACTATTCAACGAATCGCGCCGCATTCTCAGCTCGTATGCCAACCGGGAGGCCGATTTTCAATGACCGCATTGCCACTCTTGAATGCCAGCAGGGGGGTGAGTAAGGGTGGAGGGTGGGGGTATGGTACTGGAATCGAACGTGTTCATTGAAAGGAGGAAAGAAGACGGGTTTGACGATGAATGGCACGTCGGAAGGACGATCGAGGAGTCCTTCGAAAATTAGGCGAGAATATTAGTGGGAGAGATGAGGCTAAGTTTGGATACTGGACTGAGTCCTTTACGGTGGGGGAGGATGTCTGGGGGGTGGATCTTTGGGAGATGTACGAGGAGTTCGGAAGGAGTCGGAGTTCTTGTTCGAGTGCAATCGAAAGTATGGGGACGGGTTTGAGGTTATGTGCGGTGGGTAGTACAGGATCGTTGAGCTCAGGATGTGTTTAGGGTGTGTGTATCGGTGGGTGTGGTTCTTTGGAAAGTGGTTTTTGTCGATTGGAGGTTGTGGGGAGGGTGAAGGTTTGTGTGTATTGTTTAAACGGGGGTGGTCGAAAAATCTTTGTGGGTTACAGGCGAGAACCTTGGACGGATATGGAGTTTGTAATTCAGTGGAATTGGAAGAATTAGGTTTGATTTTGTTTGTTATAGACAGTATGAGAAAATTTAAGACTGATATGAGAACGTTGTTACGGTTGTATCTTTTATGAGCCATTTTTAATCATTTTAATCCTGAATGTAAGTGATATAATGTAATGTTCGAGTGTATCTGATATTTTGAATATACGTATTACAACCGGTATCTCAATCTGTAAACCAAAGTTTGACATTGGACCCTATCTTGCCCCATTTCATAACTTCATTCTAAACTAGATTGTATCTCTGATTACGAATATGTCTCCAATTACCAATTTGCATTAAAAACGGTTTATGCCCATTGTTGGGCTATTATCATTTCTACAATATTATTATAATTGTTTGCAAATTATATTTATCTGATTTCGAGTGCTTTTAGAAATTTAATTCGTTCTATCATAATAGGCCATATTTACATGTTCTCTTTCAATCCATCAGACGATATTAATAATGCATTACATGAATAATTACCGATTAATTCAGTACCAGCATCCGAATTTCAACTTTAAAACCTTGTTATTTCAACCCGTTCCAGACAGTGAATACATCCTATGCCTGAACTACCGATTCCGGATATCCCTTTCAAACATATGACTAAGTTCCACTCAAGTTCACTTGACGAGATTAAATACACAGCAATAATCACAGAATCATTCGCTACTGATATCTTAGTTTGTGTTCTAAATCTTTGCCCTTCCAAACTTCTAAGGTCGTAAGTGTGATGCCATCTCGGATTACGGAAAATTGTTGAAAACATATCTACAATTTACACTCAAATCTACCCGACAAAATTAAATACACAACAATAATCAGCGAATCATCCGCTAGCAATATCTTAGTTTGTGTTCTACATCTTTGCCCTTTTAAACTTCTAAGGTCGTAAGTATGATCCCTTCTCCGATTATGTAGAACTGTTCGACACCGAATTAGAACAAATCCACCTAACAAAATTTAATACGCAGCAACAATATTCATCGAATCATTCGCTACCGATATCCCAGTCTTTGTTCTAAATCTTTGACCTTTCAAATTCCTAAGGTGGTAAGTATGATCCCTTCTCTGATTATGTAAAACTTCCGCACCGAATTAGAACAAATCCACGTAACAAAATTCAGTACGCAACAACAATAATCAGCGAATCATTCGCTACCGAGCTCCCAGTCTTTATTCTAAATCTTTGACCTTTCAAATTCCTAAGGCAGTAAGTATGATCCCTTCTCTGATTATGTAAAACTTCCGCACCGAATTAAAACAAATTCAACAAAATTCAGTACGTAACAACAATAATCAGCGAATCATTCGCTACCGATATCCCAGTCTTTGTTCTAAATCTTCGACCTTTCAAATTCCTAAGGTGGTAAGTATGATCCCTTCTCTGATTATGTAAAACTTGCGCACCGAATTAAAATAAATTCAACAAAATTCAGTACGTAACAACAATAATCAGCGAATCATTCGCTACCGATATCCCAGTCTTTGTTCTAAATCTTTGACCTTTCAAATTCCTAAGGTGGCAAGTATGATCCCTTCTCTGATTATGTAAAACTTGCGCACCGAATTAAAACAAATTAAACAAAATTCAGTACGCAACAACAATAATCAGCGAATCATTCGCTACCGAGGTCCCAATCCCTGCCTCGAAACTTTATCAATCCAGCCATCTCCAGCCCTTAAGTACGCCCCAATCCCGATCCCATCTCTGATTACGGATATCGTGCGATTCGTCCCCAAGTAATTTCACCGGGCCTCTCTATCAATTTCCGAGGATTTGCGAGGAAGTGGGTGCGTTTCGAGGACTCGCGTGTCGAGTCGATTGATGCGATCGTGCAAAGACGTGGCGTGCCGAGGCCGGAACAAAAAAGGAAAGAAATAAAAGGAAGGATGTAGAAGAGGAAGAAGATGGAGGGGATCGGTTGTAACGGGAGTACGTCTCGAAGTTACGAGGGATAAAAAGCGAAATATGCCTTGCGGGGCGGCGTATTATTACGTGCCAGACGGCGTGCGGCACGTTCGGCTGAAAATACGCTTCGATACACGAATGGTCGCCTTCCTGCGAGACGAGCTTTTTCATTTCGCTGACAGTCGAGAAACCGTGAAGGAGTCCGACGTTCAATGGGTATCGTTCGAGATTTAATAATGGCACGGCTTGGATAACTTTTTCGCAAAAGGCGAGTAGCGGTCGACTCTTTTTTCGTATCGAGTTGAAGTGTTTCTGACGATACTGTATTATATGTTTGGAATGACAAAATGGTTTATGTTCGATAGATGATGGTCGAGATTTGGACCGTTCATTTTGAAAGTGGTGTAAATCCATTTTAAAAATGTCACACAAATAAAAAGTTTATGCTATATTAATCAGAAATTTTGTAATATCTCATTTTATTCTTAAATGGACTTTCACCACTTTCAAAATAAACGGTCCATATTTCGTTTGCAGCTGAGTGATGTGTTAAAATTGGAATGCCTGTAATAAGCATTTAGTAGACGGACGGAAGAAAGAATAGTAACCCCTAAGAGATCAATTGAATAAATCATACCATGCTGTAATAAGCATTTAGACATGTTGAGCTGCGAACATAAATGTTTAATTTTCCACGTCTTCGATTTTCGGAACTTGTGCTGGTGCTTTCTTCAAGATTCAGGATTTCTAAGTTTCAATTTTGAACCAGTAGAATTGATAGAAAACACTTCTTCCGAAACTTAAAACCTTTTACTTACGTTTGGAAGATTACAAACGACTCTTACAGTCGCAGCGAATATTCGGACCGATAACTCACGAACGTAACCGTTTTCAAAATTCTCAGACACGCTCACCGAATTAATTACAATAATTATTCCCAGTAACTATCAACTATCATTACTCTCCTAATTCCACCCAAAAAAAATATGACTACTCCTCAATTCGCTTTACAAATTGCGTACATATATGCACGGATATTCAATCTCGTTCAAACTTTACTTTCAAATTCCGGCTTTCAGCAAAATTATGCGTACGTACATCGAAGTTCATGAATACAGTCGCTGTTCGAAGCGAAGCTTTGTCCGAAAATTCCCGGCAATCGTTCAGTTAGCCGATAAGATATCGCCAGCTCGATACCATGCGATATTCTTTCATCGTTCTCGGGCCCCGATTGGCTTCCACGGCCGAGGGTTTGCCGAAGGTCCCCGAAGGTCCCCGAAGACGGACAGGACCGATGCCTGCGGAATGCCTCGCGAAATGCCGACGTAAATGTGTCACGCGGCCCGACGAGACGTTGGCAACACTGGCAGGAGTGTTATCGTCTTTCACCTTGAGATATGATGGCTGCACGTTCGCCCAGGCTGACGTATAAATCGTCTCCTTTGTCCTCCCCGCTTGAGGGAACCTTTCTCCCTCAGACTTTTTACCAGACTCTGTCAAACGCAGCAGTCATCGAATTTGATACTCCGACATTATTCTCTCGAGAGGCACTTTCTCGCGAAATTGGTGGGCCGCCTTTTGATTGTGGGCGGGTCGGAGTGACGGAAGATTTTCGGGATTTAGTATAGAATTTTGGTGGAATTTTTGGGAGAATCAAAGTTTTCGTTACGGGGTGGTAGTTGAATTTTGTACCATGATGGCGGAAAGCTTGATTTTACAAGGACTTTTGCTGGGGACATGTAAAGCTTGCGTCAGAATTTTTGATTGTCGATGAATGGTAAGGGTTGTAAGGGAAGTTTCTGGATTTATGGGCTTTTGTTGGAGCTGTATGAAATTTGAGTTGTAACAAGTAGGTGTCGGTTGTTAAGTGTCGACGTAGAGATGTTTAAAGTTAATGAAATTGTTATTTAAGCAACATTAATCCTTTTTTCTTCTATTTAACCCTGGCTATTCCCGCACTATTTTTTTTAATTCATCCATTTCTAATAGATACTACTTATATTCATTCACAAATGTACAATTTTTCATATACAATGATAGAAGTATCCTTCCACCTAAAAAATATTGAAACTGACAGATGTACAATTTATAAAAATTCATGTGTATTTCATCCCAATAATATAGCTTTCGCTATACGACCTTGAATTCTGCATTACCCTCTTCCAAAACCTACAGATAAATTTCACTACAGAAAAAAAATACCCGCCAGTCCCATCCCCAGCAGTACCCAACTAAAAAACATTGAAACTGACAACTGAAACATCATCATAACAACATATCTTCCCCTGTTCTCCTCTTCAACCTTGAAGTCTTTCCCTTTTTCAAAACCACCCCACACAAAAAATCTCAACCCTTCGATCCCAGCCGGCTTCCGGAAGCGGCCAAGCACGCATCGAAATTATCCTCCGAACCTGACGACCGTTCTCCGCTGTAGGCTCGACGGGGTAGCTAGAGGGGTGGAAGAGGGGGGCGAGGGGGGAGGCATAGCCTTGAGTTTAATCGAAGCCGCTCGCCATCAGTCGCTTTAAGTCGCGTATTAAGGCGACCGTGAGCAAAGTAGAGGGCGAGCACGCGATATCCGGCCGGCAGCGATAAATCATGCCCCTAATCGTTGCAGTTTTGCGACAAATCCACCGTCGCGAGGCTCGCGGCAAGTCTGCGAGGGTGGTGGGAGAGAGGGTGGAAGGGGGGTGGCACAGCTGCGTGCCGGCTACGATAAAATCCGGGAACCTTCGGGGAAAAATCTTTCGATCCCGCTTCGCGGGAGGAAGACGGAAGGCTGACGATGCTTATCGTTTTTGAAGAGGGGGGGGGGGGGGAGGATGCGGGGACAAGATACGGGGGATGAATGCTGGGGGTGGGCGCGGCTGGGGTAAGAGTGATATTTAAGGAGGTTCCGGTGGGTTAACATGAAAATGTTTGGGGTCGGAGTTTAGTGGGATCGAATGGAGAATTTATCGGCGGGGGTGGGGGGTTGATGGTTGGGGTGGGTGAGTTATTTCGCGGAGTTGTGAATGGCGGAGTGTATTTTTACTCGGACGATGTTGGGACGGTCGGTATGGTAATGCATGTCGATGTGTTTACAGTCATTTCTACTGTGACTGAATATTATATATCATATTATATGTATTCTACAAAATAGTACTATATATATGGATTGGTAATTGCAAAACTTCTTTTTTGTAATAGTAAGTGTGTATAATTATAACCATTATGACTGTATAGTAAGTACTGTGTTTATGTATCCAAAATATATGTATTCAAGAAATGAATATAAAATTACCTATTATAAATGCAGAACGCAATGTACTAAAATCGTGAAAGTACAAATGACTTCGGTTCTGTCATGATTTTCAAAATCACATCGCCTCACCAATCTTTCCAAAATGAACCAAAAAATACAGTTCCTCCCTTGCTTAAGCCTGACACCGATTAAGTCAGAAATCCAGCGTGGCCCCGGCGTCCTTAATCATCCCTCAAAATCAAACCCTCCCCATCCCTCCCAGGAAACATCGCGACAGACGCGATCCAGCTCCAAATTCCCAGTACACCCATCTGCACCAGATTTTTGCGGAAAGCGGAGTGGATTTGTACGGGATCCCGCGAGCTGCGCGAGGGAATAAGGTTCGACACTCGGCGAGAAGGTAATTTCGCGAGTCGGGGGTGGAGGCGGGGTGCGAAGGAGGGTGGCTGAAGAAAAAGGGAGGTCGGAGAGAAAGGATCGGCGCGAGTCCTCCCTTCTCGCTGAGAAGGTTGCCGAGAAGGTAGATCCGAGTCGAGATGGGCGGCAGAGGGCCCGGAGGGGTTGAAAGGGCTGGAGGGGGTGGTGAAATTTTGAAAGAGGGTCGGAAACCCGGCAATATCGGCACGAAGCGGCGGAGCGTGAAGGTAACGCCTATTGTGGGCACCGAGGGCGAATATTGCGCGGATCTGTGGGCGAAAAATTGTCAGGTTCCATTGCGGGAAGATAGGACATAGACACGGCCGCCATTTTCTACGGGATCATTTTGCAAGCTGGGACAGAGTCCTTTCGTTAACCCCGTTTGAGTCGAACCTAACAAGTGCCGTCGTACTTTTGGTACTTTGTGGTAATGATTTAAATTTTCATGCTTGTGTGGTGGCAATGCGTTTTCGATGGGTTGGGCTGTATGGGTTTGGAGGTTATGATAGTGGGTTGGGTGAAGGTGGCGAAGGTTAGCGTAGTTATATAGTTTTTATGATAGTGAGTAGTAAAGATTCGGTTGTGTGCAGGTTTGAGGTTATATAAGAGGAGCAATGTACAATGGTAAAGAAATCGGTATCAATATTTAGTTTTAATGTTTTGGTGAGAGTGGTAAGACCTAACTAAAAGTTACTTGATGGTTGATTAGTTCATTACTTCATAGTTGATGTATAAAAATAAAAAAAATTGTATGAACAGTCTAGTATATATAAAAATAGTTGCACCCGATACGTATATAATGTTTAACATTTGAAAGGATTGATTAACCATACCATTTAGAGACATTTTATGAACATGGATTTGTCAATTTGTTAAACTCGTTTAATAATACCGGCACGTAGATGTTTTTTTTGTATCTCATTTAAGTGCATTAAATTTTAACATTTAATTTGAAATGACGACCTACAACCAAATCCGCCCCCGTTCAATTATGTACACGTTATTACGCGCAATATAAGTGAGCCACTCCGTATTGCATCTACATATTTATAATGCTTTTACCTTTTTCATCCCTCGCAGCTCGTAAATTTCGAATAAATACACCCTACTTACAAAAAAAAGTCACATTAGCCTTTTTCTATTTTAAGATCATCCGCGTGAAGGATCAAATTGTCGATTCTCGACATCGTACATTAGCCTAGCATGCACGCACGCTTCCCTCGCAACAGATGAACTTTAATACGATCCGAAAGTAGAAACGGCTCAAACGATGTGAGAAGCCAAAAAAAAGTTCAAACTAGAGAGTAAGTCACGCAAAGTGGGAGGTAAGCGGATATTACGTATTCCACCTTGAGATAAATAAACAGCGAATAACAATCCAAACATAAATAACTATAACCACTATAAAGATTCTCACAAGAAAAATTAGAATAGTCAAAATCGACCTTAAAACACTAAATTCACAAACTAGTCTCACCTAAAGCTAAAAAATATTCAGTACAACGAAAACCGTTGCTTTAAATATTAAACAAGACAAAGAACCTTATCGTCAATTCTGCACATTCTAAAACTCGCACCGACTTAATTCCAACTTCAACGATCGATACAAGAATACAAATAAAAGTGGCGAACTTCCGGATGTAAGTCAGGCCGAGCGAGCGGCAAGCGGATTTGGCGCACTCCGCTTTCAGATAAATAAACAGCGAATAACAATTCACACATAAATAACTATCTCTTCAAGATCAATTTCTCACCGATCCTTGACACCATAAAGATTCTCACGGCAAAAATTCGAATTGTCAGAATCGATTTTAAAATAGTAAGTTCTCAAACTAGTTTTACCTAATGCTAAAAAATATTCAGCACAACAACGAAAACCGTTGCTTTAAATATTAAACAAGACAAAGAACCTTATCGTCAATTCTGCACATTCTAAAACTCGCACCGACTTAATTTCAACTTCAACGATCGATACAAGAATACAAAAAAGAAAGTGCCGAAGTTCCGGATGTAAGTCAGGCCGAGCGAGAGGCAAGCGGATTTGGTGCACTCCGCCTTGAGATAAATAAAAAATAAAAGGCTCTTTGACCGGCCGCCTAAGTCCATCTCCACCCTCCTCTCTTCATTCATCCGTTCCTTCCGACGCCCGCCATCCCTCCTCTCGCCCTCCTCTCGCCCCCCTCTCACCCCCTGCAACCCCGGCGAGGGCCGACAGTCCAGAAATAGTCCACGGCCTTTCGAGAAAATTTATGTCAAGTCGCGAGGATGATCGCGAACGAACGGCAGGTCGTAGGTAGATATCGACGAGCCCATTGTGTCTGCCCTCTTCGCCTTTCTTCCCTCGCCTTCCTCCCTTTACTTCGACCAAACCCCCCTTCCACCCTTCTCACTTCACCGTTTCTCCGTTTTCCGCCCTTTTTGCTTTTTACGGAGAGCGCATTGTCTCTGCGCACCGTCGTGTCTTTGAACTCTGCCTTACGTGGGACAGAAATTGGCCAAGATTTGGTGAGCTGAGAGTATGCTGTTATATGTTGATGGGGGAAGGGGAGGGTGGGGTGTTTTAAGATTTCCGGCGGTGGGGTTTTTGGGTTTTTTTGAAAGGTTTCGGAGATGTTTTATATTTGCTAGTTAAGGGTTAAAAGCTTTTATATAAAGTTAGTATAAAGCTTGGATAGAAGTTTGGGAGTAGATATTTTTTGGATTCTGAGAGTACAGATTTTATGAGTGTGGTGGGTTGGAGGCTGAGATTTTTTTGAAGTTTGATAGGTTATGTAGCATGAGAGTGGGAATTCTTTGGTACGAATATCGTGTATTATGTACGCTTGCTGAAAATAAATTTTTGTAAACAGCACGTTAATTTTTTAGGTATTTTACACAGGTAATTCATTAAAACATTGTTGATCCTGCAAATAATTTATGAGACTTGCACATAAAGTTTGAATTTCAATCTGTCGACGCGCTCGATTTGTTAATTTTTGCACGCGAGCGATTTGTTGAAAGACTAAAGTATAGATATATACAGGACTTTGTGTAGCGTCCTGCTTATCTACGAAAATACGATACTCTGAACATAACCTGCGCAACAGCGTGTCTTTGAACTCTTTACAACCCTCTCCGCAGGTTAAGAACTTTGGGGTGACAAGAGAGGAATGCAATTTTGCACGCTCTTGTGCTCAATTTTCCGGGATTTTCATTCAACCGGTTCGTTGAAAGCGCACACATTTTATAATAACGTTCGATACCATCTTTTTCATTGTGCATGCCTTTGAACTTTTTTCGGCCATTTTCGCACGTAACCTACTTACACATCATTACAAGCGTTTTTGCAGTTCTACACGATTGCTAGTACTTTGAAGCCAAATGCACGATAGGTGAAAAACATCGGTATCTTATCACAATTCATGATATAATTTGTTATAGTTATACATAAAATTATGAAGATTTCAACAATGTTCCAAATACATATTCTCTCATGCAACTAAACTTTGCAAATTTAACACTCCTAGGACTATCAAATCATTAAATGTTAGAATTATTAATTAGTAAAAATAATAGATTTGACTCTGTTTTAATACCGACTTTAGTCTTACAAAACATTTTATTTATGTAACAATACACCGACGATTCATACTCACATTTTCATATAACTCGCCGGAAGAATGCAAGTCAGTATATTTGAACTAACAAAATGGAAAACAATTAACAGTTTACCCATCTGAATAAGTGCTAAAGAATACCCAAAAAATAAAATACCTCACAATTGTGTCATTAAAATAGGATTAGGCCAGTAATTTTTACATGCCGGTAGTCCTAGTGTTAAATATTCTTTATCAGCCAATAAAATAGGTAAATAATAGTTTTATTTTTCTAAGAAACAATTGTATCATTCCGAAACCTAATAAAAATATAACTAGAAATCATTAACAGTTGCACCGTTAACACTGAAACTACTTGACTGCATCCAGCTACAAGAGATCTAAAATTCAGGTCGAATACCCGACATCGCCGCGATCGAATTTTACGCATTTTAACTCCCGAACAGCGAACATTTTTCCACTATCCCCGGTTCATTAAAGGAGTCGAATGCAACGCGACGATTTTGGCCACTGACCGTCCATGAAAATTGCGATAGCAAGCTGCGCGAACCTGCGGAATGTCGAGGATGCAGACCGTTGGAATTTCTTGAAATTCCGCAAATTTTGCGGCGGCCCGCCGCACTTTTCTCATTAATATCGAGCAGCCCTCCCTTTCCGCCACGCCACCCCCCCCCCTCCCTTCACCACCCCTCGCCATCCCTCATTTCCGAGTCTATGTATCCGGGTAGCTCGTGTAAATACACTCCCGCCCTCGAGGAGGGAAGGAGGGTGTATCATTTGTCCGCTTTTATTGTTTCAGCCTGACCGAACGGCGCTCAAACTGGATCCAACTATTTCCGATAGTTTCGGATATCGTTACTCAACCCCTTTTCCAGCACCGAACCATTTGTTACCGTCGTAGATTATAAGAGGAGGGGGGCGAAAAAATGTGATGACGGAACATTTCTAGGGACGCAGCGGAGTAAATGGTTTGGAAATTAAGAGTTTGTCAAAGGTAGCGAAACGTTTTGCTGATTGGTGCGAGGTGAAAAGATTTTTTAAAAAGAGTTTTCTTATTTATGGAGCTGCAGCTGGGAGTGGGTCCATTTTCTTAGGCGTTTGAGTGACATAAGTATTTTTCATAGTTTTGGATACCGATTGTAATCGCTTTGAGCCCCCAAATTATAAGTGGTGAAGGAAAATGAGATTCTGTCAACATTTTTTGTCGCAGATCGTTTTGCTATCCATTCCAAACTCAGAGGAATTAGTTCAATCGGTTACAGATTTTAGTATTATTACTCTGTAATATACTCTACTTTTATTAAAATATTATAATAGTGGAGTATAGTATACTACCAATATATGATACTAAAATATAATACTATTACTAGATTTTAAATTAAAATTAAAATTATAGCAATTAGTTCAACCGAGAACCGAACTCAATGGTAACACAAAAAGTTACGCGTTCCTCCCATCAAAAAATTCCTAATCCCTTCGCTAATCACCTCGCACTCTCAACCAACAATTTCCCCCGTAAAATGAAGCAGACGATCGGGGGTCTAAAAACAAAAATTCATAAAAATGCACAAACACCCCTCAACATATTTTCTCGCCCGCGGCTTACACGCTCACACGACTCGCATTTTTCGAAAAACTTTTCCGCGAAGCAACGCTGCGATTGTAAACTCTGCTGTAAACTCTCGCGTTTGTGAACGATAATTAACGAGTCTGCCCAGCTATTTCCTCAGTTTATCACGCTTAAAGGCGAGTTCTTATGTCGCCAGCACGACCGACCAACGAATGTGGCCGAGTGTCACACATGTTCGTCCGGAACGGCGACTGACGGGCGGGTAAAAAATAATTTGCAAAAAATAAACGAAGGAAAGACGAAGGCCTTCGAGGCGGGGAGGTCAGGAGGGAGGTGAAGCTAACGGGAGGCTAATAAATTTTCAGTTAGGGAATATTCCTGGCCCGATATTGCACTGCCGGTTTCTCGTTACCGGTTTTATGCCCGGGGGCTTCGCTCGGGTATATATTAAAAAATATTCCGCGAACACGAGCCGTTCCGCGTGAGGAAGTGGGAAATATTGATATGGCCGAGGGTCGGTAATTAGAATTTACGGCGCCCACTCGGAATCGTAACGAATCGCACCGCGCCGGATCCTGTGTTATCCTAGCCTTCCGTTTTGCGTGTCTGACTATTCGTTGTCCGAACGTCTTATTGTTTAAATGTGTATTGAGAAATATTTGATATGTATGAGGACCGTTTACTTTCAAAGTGCTGTGTACATTTTTTTTTAAATCAGATATCACATAATTTGTGACTAATTTAACACAAATTTTTTGTCTACGTGATGTTATATTTGAATAAAAATGGACTTACACCACTTGCAAAAGAAGTGGACAATATATTTTCCGTTGACCCTAATTGTAATTTTTCCCGAATCTGTTTCTAAGAGAAATTTTTCATAAAATGAATATGTACCGATTGATTTTGAGTGGGATGTAAATATGTGGTATACGTACAGGTTTAATGTGGGCAAGTTTGTAATGGTCGAGACAATGAACGAGGAATTTTGTTACCAGATAAAATTATGATAGTAGATAAATCTTTCAAATATAAATTACAATACTGGAGTTTAATCAATACTCGTATAAACGATGTAGGAGACGCCTATTAATGTAAAAAATACACGTCGCATGATTCACACAATCCACACTTTCCCGTTCCAGGTATTCTCAATGCAAATTTCTGCACTGCATGAATCTACATTCTACTGAGCCGCAAAAATTACAAATTTGCTCCCGACCGAATTCCGAATACGTAATATAATCCACGTCTATCAGATACGAAGTCACGGCTTATAAAATTCAAACTTTTATTTTTTTTTATCTTCACATATGTACATTTAAAATAGCAAAGCCTCTTCATATTTAGCCGAAATTTAAATATGTCAATTGACTTGAAAATCTACCATATATCTGTATGGTAAAGTCTCGAAAATTTAGTCACAGACTTAGAAATCTCTAATTAACTTGAAAATCTATTTTCTACCAGCCCCCATCGACTTAGAAATCTACCTTCTATCCGTATAGTAAACTTTCCAAAATGTACTCACGAACCAAAATGTGTCCGATTGCCCTGAGAATCCACCTTCTACCAATCTGCATTAACTTGGAAACCTACCCCCTATCAGTATACCAAACTCCGTAAAATGTAGTCCACACCAAAAAGTGTCCGATTGTTCTGACAATCTACCTTCTACCAGACCGCATTAAACCGCAAGTTCATCCTCCAGACGAACATGTCAATAAAGTAGAAAGTGTCTATCAAGACATAAAGGCTCGCATGATATATCAAATTCACACTTTCCTTTCTTCGCTCTAAGGCGGTCAAGCTCGTTTCAGGTATTCTCAATGCAAATTTCACCTAACCCACCCTCTGGCACCCACACAGTCGCCCGTCCTACCCTCATGGACTCGCACCAACACACGCACGCGACGCGCTTTTACCCTCTCACCTAGATTTTCGGCGCACGTCTTCCGGCTCCTCGGAGGGCGAGCTCGTTCGACGAGACGGGCGTCTCTATTTTTAGAATTTTGCTTTTCGATCAGCCACCCCCGCGCTCGCCCGGCGTCGCCCCGAAATTTGCTTTCGACTCACTTCCTTCGCCATTGTGCCCCTCGGGACGGTAATGAGTTCAAAATACGGGCGGCAAGTGACTCTTTTGGAAAACGCAAACTTTTCAGGAGGGTGGGATGTATTTTCGTTGAATTGAGTATCTTTGCACGCTATGATAATGTGATTTTTGAAATTTATGCTCAAAAGTGTTTGGATGCTTCCGGCGTATTTGTAATTTGTAATAATATTAAAGAATTTGTTAATTTCATACTTTTTGTTTCGTTATTTCATTATTGTGAGTTTCACATCAGTAATGAGATCAAAATACGGCCGGCAAGTGACGATTTTGGAAGACGCAAACTTTTCAGGAGGGTGGAATGTACTTTTGTTGAATTGAGTATCTTTGCACGCTATAAGAACAACGTGATTTTTGAAATTTATGCTCAAAAGCAAAAAAAAAACTTAAAGTGATAAAGTTTATGCCAGAACATTTTGTCGACTGATCTTACAGATTTTCGATTGTAACTCGGGCTTTGCAAAATGTTAAAGACTTAATTTCCCACCGTCTACGATACAAGGACAAAATGGGAGAGCAATAAAATTTCGCACTCGCATCGGCCGTTGAATATTCATCGCTGAATGCGATCAGCGTCAAGAAGAAGTGAGATAAAGCACAGTGGCAAAAATAATGGCCAAAACTCTGCATGCCTAAGTGGGCAAATTCTTGAGCGTCCGTTTGCACGAGCATTATTCGTTTGCGGCCATTTCTCTTGAGGCGGGCAAGAATTAAGAAGCACTCGTCCTGTGCTTCTCTCGTGCCGTCCGCGTCGCGCACCCCAACGAATTTTCAACAAGGAAGAGGGATGTAAAGAATGAAAAACTTCGCCGTCTGCTAACGAGAGACTCGGAATTTTTGTTTGCGGCCCTGTGCTCGGCGCACTCCTCGTCTTTTTTTTTGTTCGTTCCGCTTGCCGCCAAAAACGACGAGAATCGTCCGCGTAAGCCAATTAACGATGACGTAGCACGAAATCCTGCATCGATGTCGCTTGCCGGAAATCGAAATTAACGGCCGGGATAGCCGTAAAAAAACTTTTTGTCTCTCTCGCTCCCTCTCTCTTATTCATTCATCTATTCGCAAAAACTACGTTTACATGTTGGATTGTGTCTAATACAATGAGCACTATCGTAACAGATAGCGCGAAGGTTCTTCTATCAGATAATTTAAGGTGAAAATTATTAAGCCTGCTTCGAAAATTATGTCAGTTTTCTTCTATCTCTCTCTCTTTCATGTTTTAACTGAATGTTTAAGATAACAGGCATCATATGTCACAAGCCAGCAAAATATCGATTTTTCACAAGAATGTTGTGTTGTTTCACAAGAAACTATTGCACTTAGAAGGCTCGTGTTGCGATCTTTTTGAAGTATTTTTTCTAATTTGTCATATTACAATGGAATGATCGTGACGGAAACCGTTATATGACGAAGAACCGGTAAAATATCCATTTTTCATCCATTTTTGACCATTCAATGTCGTATATAGAGATAAACCAGTCAAACATGTTTTAAATGGGGCCCAAAATGCTCCTTTCCTCCCCAAAACCCCGGAAAATTACGCAAATAATTCATAATTATGAGCTTAATAACGTAAAGTGATTTAAAATAGTATAACATAATGCAAAATAGTGTCCAAGTAGAAGTCTAGTTTATCCACACAAAATAACGTAGAAATCGAAAGAGACAGTTTTCTGGGCATTTAGAATGTATTAGGTATCATATTGTAGTAGGGTCAAATTATGCCTAAGTACCCTCCATTGACCGCCCAATGCCATATTATACTCTACTAAGCCAAAATACAGACTGTTTATTTTTTAATTATTTAACCACTGGATTCCGAGAAAATGGCGAGAGAAGCGAATAGTACATTTTACCTTCTCTCGTCTCCCATGATCGAGATACAAAGTTGAAAATTCAGAAAATGTGTAAACTTTGCCTCATTAGACGTAGGCAGTTGATTTATAAAGGATTCAGGCAAGAAAACCAGCGAGACCCGGGAAAAATTGTTGTTTACCGCAATCGAGTCTGCCGATATAATACGCGAGTCGTTTCTGATAGGTTAAGATGAGTGGCTTCAAGTTTAGTAGTACTGATTCGAGTGTTTGTCGGTAAAATATGTGGTGTTTGCGAGCATTTGATTCTGGATTATAAAAATTGGTTTGTGGCGATACCACTCTACCTGGTTGTACCGACTGGGTTTCCACGATGGAGGTACGGTACGTGTTCAAAGTTGGTTGGTTTGATTGAATTTATTTTTATACAAAGATGAAACTGGTTGAACGCTGGTTGCTCGAAGAGTGAGGTGACGTGTGGTGGCTGTCTGTTTTTAAATGTTTTTGAGTATGCAGGAAGGATTCTGATTGGTAAAGGAAGGTAGAGGAGGGGTAGTTTTGAAGCTGTGAAAATTTGAGGTGAGAGGAGGTGGAGGAATGGGTGGCGAAAGTAGCGGTACATCGGGGTGTTTCGGTTTTATGGTAGGGTCGCGGTCGGTCGGCGCAGAGGATGATTAAAGTGTTTTGTAACTATTGTGGGTTAAAGATTATAAAATGTTGAGCGGATTGGGCGTGTGGAGAGGATTAACGGATTGTGGAAGGGACACAAGGGATTGGGTAATGACCGACTGGTCCGGTAATATTTTTGGGAGTGTTATATGTACATCAGGGCAGTGGGGTGTACGGTGGGACCGGACACTACCGCTTGATGTCGCACTACCATCATTCCGCGATCATCTTTCCCGCTAGTGCTCGATCGCTCTTCGATCAGTACATACACGATCGCCGAGCCTAGCGGGATGTCCTAACACCGGGCAGCAGCGTCTAGGGGAGGATCCGTCGGCATAGTCCTACTCAAGAGTCCGCCGACGGATCCAGGACGAAACGCATACTCTTCAGGTTTATTTAGAGTACTTAAGGAATTTCTGACGAATTATTTGTTTTCGGATTACGTAGTTGATGAAGTTATAAGGTCAAATCTGTACTTAATTATTGACTTAGATGACTTTCGTAATCACCCTCATTTGAATTGGATCAAAATAAATTGATTCAAATGTAACACTATAATAACGCGATTACATAATTATTGAATTGCATAAATTCCACGGTCAGATTAATCCTCCTATTTAATCGCTCTGAAAATCACAACAAAATACGATTAAATATTAAAGGTACAGATTAACATCTAATTTCGTCATTTTTCAAATCTCCGGGTACTGTTTTGGCTACTTGTCTGGGCAGTGACCGTCATGCGTATAACGCGCCGTCCCTGTTAATGGATTATTCCGAGACCGCGCCGCAGTGAAAGGGTTAACTACTTCAAGGAACACGATAAAAAAAGCTTAAGAATAATAAGGACAACGACTGAATCTAAACAACGCAATATCAAAACAAATTCACTTTCCTCAAAAATCATCTCGACCAAAAATGTTGATAAAATCGTATTAGAGCTCCTTGCGCAGGCGCCCGCAGCGAAATCAATTTTGCCTTTATCATCCCGTATGCTGATTCAGAGTGTTCTAAAAAGACTCGCCGGCCCGCGGAAGAATGTTGTTTACCGCGGCGAAATTTAATTAAAACGGTCGGAGCGCGCGCGCGGAATTTCAATGAGCCGAAAATGCGAGCACCGCCGATTTTAGGCTCATCGCGTGCCTCCTCCGAATTTCGGCGACAAACCAAATTTTCCGCTACCCGCTTATCGTGCGGAGGCCGAAAATTTTCGGCGCGTCCGGCCTACGTCGCGTGAGTCGCCGCGATAAGGGTAGCTGATAAGGGGTGGGCGGCCGGAAAAGTGGCCTGGTGCGTGAGCATTGTGTTGCGTGGCCGATCCTTCGTTCCTTCGTGATTTCGTGTCCTGCGGACGAGGGTCCTGCGCTGTCGAAGGATCACGAGGAAAATTTAATCTGTCCGCGTCTTATTTCGGTGTGTCGTTATGAGTTAACCCCTTAACGTACGATTTCTTTTAAATAAACCGGCCAAAAAAAATCAATTTTTTTTTTTATGTAAAACACACGGTAGAACATTGTCTTGGCAAAGACATAAAAAAATACAAAATGAATCAAAATTTTTATTTTAATTTTAGCAGCATCAAATAGAACGCCGCCCGAATATACTCGGGTGTGCACGGTCTGGCCGGTTTAGCGCGCCCGAATATACTCGGGTGTGCACGTTAAGGGGTTAATGTGGTATTTGGTGAGTCCAAGTGAGTACTGTTTAGTATCGAAGTCTTCCGAAGATTTCTTGGACGCAAAAGGAAAAAGTACAACTTAGTACTATGATAGTTTACTCATTTGCTGGTTAGGCGTTTGTTGACAGTAGATTCTTGGTAAACGTAATTTTTGTTGGATAAATCTTTCAATATAAGATACTACATGTGTTACAAACTATATTATTTAGGATCTATACCGGTCATAATACGGTTACAGCAGATGTGACACATGTAATCTGTTTCTATGTATCTCATTTTGCTATGTGGTTGCGGATCAATGGATGAGTATAAATGATTGCATTAATTACGCATTGATAGTTATGTGATTTGATAAGAGTCGATTTTTGGTAAAATTTCATTGTATCGTGTTTGACAAAGTGGTAAGTTATATTGTAAATCTTTGATTATGATAATCCGTTGCTACATATGTTATATGATATTTTTGGTTTGATGTGTACTCTGAGACCTTCAAAATTACTTGTTTTCTGGTTATGCATCTGCAGCAGGTGCGGACATGTGTAATCCGTCTGCCTGTGTCTTGCTTCGCTGTCAATGTGGTTATGGATCGCTGGTGTGAGTGCAGGGTAAGTTCAAGTGTGTGACTGAACCTTTAGACTTGATGATTACTCAATGTTCACAGTGTAACCACTATTATGAAAAGTGGGACACCTCAAAATGATTGATCTGAACTTTGGACGTTACACTCTCTTCTTCTCAACACAACTCTGTCTTTACATTTTAACACATTTAGGATTACACATTTTAGTGTATTTGTCTAATAGTTAAAAGCGATGGGTGAGCATAATATAATTTTGTAATAAATAAGACGTTGCTGTCTTCATTTCTAATTACGACAGTTGTACATTCTGCGCGAACATATTTATATTAATATACATATCTAGATCATTTATTTTGAAAGTGATGTAAGTCCCTTTGAAAAATATGTGATGTCACGTAATTTATGCTTAATTCTGTGTAAACTTTTTATTTATGTGATATTCAATATAAACAAAAAGACGGGCTTACACCACTTTCAAACGGAACGGTCCATATATACTGCATATCTTTCACTGTCATGCATAGTTACTGCGTATCAAGTGAATTCAAGTGAGTGCCTACAGCTTTGTCAATGATCATTAATCATCGCTGATCTCCCATATTACTATCATTAACACAAAACGCGCCAGTACCACCGAAATTATTCCTCCGACCTTCTGTACTCCGCCGTTTTGCGCGCGCTTACATACAGCACATTCATCAAAGTCCATTCCCAGATTCATAAGACACGATAGCGGGCAGCAAACCATTTCATATAACTCCGCACACTGTACTTTAACATCGGTCTAAATCCACCGAGACATTTAAGAGCAGTTTGCCGCTCAGGGGCAATTGTTCACTTTAAAAAACGGCAGCAACCTTCAAGTGTCACCCTCTCGGTTTGTATATTAAGACTGGATCTGGCGAGACGCTTAAAGTTACCGTCCAACCTTCGGTAACAATTTTTCATCCCCGAAACAAAACCCGCCGACGACTGTAATCCCTTCGCGTGGCCTTGAGCGCGAGTTTGCGGAATTAACGGTACGTCCGTCGAGTGGGTCAAAATGACTGGTTGGACCTTTGGGTATAATGATTTCTCAGTAACGACGCAGCATGTGCGAACACGTGTAATCTGTCTCCATACGTCTCGCCAGAGTGTTTAAGTGTTTATAGATTAACTGAGGCTGCGCCGGGAACGGCCAAAATTGCACGTCCTGCCCCAGCATCAATCCCTCATTACCAAAATTGCTGTCAACAGGGATGCAGAGTTTATCGACAAGCGCCCGATAAGACGGCGAAGTGTTTAAAATTCTTGGCACAGGAAATTTTAGTTAAATATGTCGACGGTGATGTCTTACACACCCTGTATACGTTGGACTTACACGTGTACTCAGTTACAGGCTTTCTTACACGAGTAATTTGCTTCTGTATGTCTTGGCTGAGGATAAAGTGGTTCTGTATTAACTCTTGTACTAAGTAGAAGGACCAAAATTACGTGTTCTGCTATGCACTTCAATTTCTCATTTGTTGAAAAACTGCTTTGCTTAATTTTCTTGGAACTCTATGGTTGATAGTGTGTTAGAAATACAGATTCGGGATTAATTATCAATCTCGTTGGAATGAGGAAAATGTTCTACCTTTAATTATAACGGTATCTAACCCCGAAAAATTGTCATTCAATTTTTGTAAGTGATAAGTACTAATAATCATTAAATATACATACTATTACAATCTAATAATCATTATCGATATTAATCATTTATTTGAAAGTTTTATGAATAAGTATTCGTTTATATATGGACCGTTTATTTTGAAAGTGGTGCAATTCCATTTAAAAACAAAATTAAATATCACATAAATAAACCGTTTGCACCACGTTAATTATATATTATATATCTTATTTTTTTTTAAATATATAGACTTACATCAGTTTTAAGATAAACGGTCCATATAGAATACATATGTAGCAACATATTGCCAGTTATATATGAAAATAGTATATAAAGTAATTAATAAATTGATAATAATTTTGTTAAATGATTATTCTCATCATCGTTAACGTCAATACTGTAATTAACCAACAATTTGGAATACAAGCGATTATTGTTAGATAATAATAATTTAAACAAACTGCACTCTTCAGCTTCACGTTGAACAACAACTACATAGCAACTACCACAGCCCACAAAGCGTACCTCCCACCTCCCCGACTTATCGCCCCGCACGCCCATCCCTCCCGAATCGATGCTCGCGCCTCAAAACCGTCAAACTTTCCCTTCAGAAACCGATCCATAAATCATGTCCGCATCCGGGACAAAAATCGGCCGAAATAGCAGCCCACCCCCAACCCCTACCTCCGAAACGCGGCCAGCGCACCGAAACGCACCCCGAACCGAATGCCCACCCCCTCCAGCGCCCTGTCCACCCTCTCCAGTGCGCACATTTTCAATCAGACGTTCGCGAGTCCTCCGGCAAGCGGAAAACGAGCGAAACGCGGCAGAAAAGAGTGCTGCACTCGAGTAAGATCCTCCTACACGCATACGTACACAGACACACACACACACACACACACACATGCCTCTGTGTCCGCGAACGAGCCCGGCTAGAAGGAGGAGGAGGAGGAGGAGGAGGGAGAGGGATGAAAGATGGGGGTTGAGGGTGAAACTCGTTCGGCCGTTTCCGTGGCGTTTCGGATCCGTCCGTTGGGTCATTGGGTCAAATCTACGGTTACATGGGGATGGATAGTCATATACACCGCGCTATACGCGTTCACAATGCAAACTTCAACCCTCCCCCTCCCTCTCTCTCTCTCTGTCTCTCTCTCTCTCTCTCTCTCTCTCTCTACCACCGACTCGTCCACCCCTCCAGCCCTGCGCAACCCCCGCCGGCCCGTCATTCGATGCACGCCTATTTTTAGAAGGAGCGACCGCCTCGAGTGAGACTGGAGGGTGCAGACTGCAGAGTAGGGGAGGGCGCGCGCGCGCGCGCTCGGGTGGGAGAGGGTAGAGTGAAAGATAGATAAACGCGGGCTGTATTACAGGACGATGTCCCGTAAGGGTTGAACCCGCCTCGGGAAGGCCTACACGCCACCCCGAACGGCCTCCGAGCGTATTTTTAGACGCTGCGAGTCGGGAAATAGAAGGAGACAATTACGCGGTTCGCTTTTTCGAGACGGAGAAGGGGGGGAGGCGGGGGAAGAGGCCGCTTTTCGCATTGGCCGCGACCGATTAACGTCGACGGATTTCTTTTCTTCTTTTTTTCTTTCGGTCTCTGTGTCCTCCGTCAGCGAGTGGGAAGGGGTCTTTGTTTGTCTGGGATTTTGTGGAATTTTGTTTTGCTGTGTTTTCGGGCTGCGGTCTTTTTGGGTTTTGCAGGGGGTGAGGGATTTTTGGAATTGTGAGAGTAGGATCTTTGGAGATGTTTGGGTTTGGGGAGTTGAAGGTTGTGGATTTTGGAACTGGTTTTGAGAATAAGGGTGGGGGTGCGAGCCATGGCAGACTTGGGACGAATATTGTAAGATGTTATTTTGGTTCGTCTACACAGTGCTCATTTTTGACGTTACTATTGTATATGGAACGTTTATTTGTAAACATTAAAAAAACTGAAATATCACGTAAATAAACAGTTTGCGCTAAATTAATTTCAAATTATGTGATATCTCAGTTAAAAGAAAATTGACTTACGCCACTTTCAAAATGAACAGACCATATAGACCTAATTTACTAGTACGAAACGTACTGAATTTTTTTTCTTATCGATGCACAGTACTCGCGAAGGACTAATAAGTCGTATACTTTTTGACTGCCACAATATCCGTCAATTTAATCTCACACGCTGCTCAGAAGAGTCCAATACGAGCGGAAGAGTTTCTCCGCTCCTCCCAGCAAGACACTCTTCACGTTTTCCACTCGAAGTCCTCTTAAACACCGAACTCAACGACCCACCCTCCTTCCAACACCCTTCACCCCCACCCCCTCAACATTTTTCCCACTCGAGCCCTCACACATCGCAGCTCGTCCTAAAGTAGTCCAATCCAACAGTAAGAAAAAACGATTCCGCCACACCCTCATTAAACTCACCCCCACCCTTCCACCAGGAAGTAGCCCTTACGCTCAACAGGCAATTTAGGCGGGAATTTCGAAAGTTCGAGGCCTCGGATCCGAAAAATGACGTGTTTCTCGATTAGAAAAGGAGGGTGGCCGCTCGGGGGGTGCAAAAATCGGTGGAGGGGAGGTTGGTGCGCTGCTCTCCGGTACCGTGCCAAGAGGTTGCACCAGCCAAGTGCTGAAGGAGGCACTCGAGATGAGAAGGGAACGCTCTCCACGTCCCCGTGGAGATCTGATTAAGATTAATTCAAATTCCACTCGCCCGGCTTAATTGCACCGTTGGGCCGTCGGGGACAGTCCCCTTCGAAAACCCACCCTCCGTCGGAAATCACCTCCGCCAAGACGCACCCCATCTTCGACCTACACTCCCATGACCTACGATTCAGAATACTTATTGTTCCGTGGCGAAATATTTCGGTGGAACTTTACGACTGTCGGAAGCTTAAGTCGTCCCAATTTTTGGCCATTCGAAAAAGTGTCTCGGGGGTTCGGAATGAGGGTAGTTCCGTCTTTGTTCCGGAGTCCGCGAAAAGGTTCTGGACGGCGATAATGGCGATCGCGGAATTAAAGTCCGAGCGTTAAAGCGACTTACGCTAATCCGGGGGTGCGAGAAACGAAACTGTCCGGGAGGGGTGGGCGAGGGTGGGTAATGTGTTGCGGAAGCGAGCCGGAGAGTCGTTCATTTGGTCGTCTTTCGAAAGCCGTTCTATTTCGAGGGTGCTACGTGCTCGAGAGTTTTGTTTAATCGATTTCGTTGGAAAGTACGATACTAGCTTTGCTGCGATGGATTCTACATTTTTGCGCTGGGGAAAATCGGTCGAATGGGGTGCAGGCAGGGTGTCAGGGTGTGAGTGGCTGAGTGGAGATAACTTGCGCACAGTGGCAGAATTCGATTTTAAAATATAAAACGCGAAAAGTTGGTCAATGTAACGAATCGTGCGGAATAAAAAAATTCTTCCGTTTTAGGAATTTCGTTGGAAAGTGGCCAAGTATTGTTGTATTGTCACATTGTGCTGTACAGTACAACTAAAACAATCAGTAGAACGTACAGAAAACGTAGCTGTATAATATTGGAATTTTGGCGTATCCCATCAGTGTTTTACCTTAATAGACTTATAAACATTAATTATCTTTTTGTAATTTTTTATAAATTCCTTTTCTTATTTTTTCAAATTATAATATGGTAAATTAAATTACTAATAGCTTCAGACTCTTCAAGTCATTGATTTTCCGTAACAATCATTGACTTGTAGTAGATATATGTAAAACACTGACCGAATATGCCAAAAACGCGTTATTATATTGTACATCTATCACTGATAGTCAATAACCAGTTGTTGCAACCTTATTTTACATAATACATAGCGTATACATATTTACATAATCATATCATTCTGCTTAAGACATAGCATAGTTTTAATCATTGCATAAAGCAATAATAAAAGTCTGCCGAATTTCAAACGTGAACCTGCCAATTATTTAAAACTAATAACCCCGCCTTTTATGGCACGCAGTGAATCATTATCTGGAGCAGTGCACAGAACAGAAAACTGTTGAAAATATCACCTTGGACAAAGTCACATTTTTCATGACAGTACGATCATGCATGTTTAATCATCGCCCGGTGGGAAAATTCAGGAAAGCGCGCTCGCAAACGAGTCTCGAAATTCCGGCGTGTCAGGGCAGACGGTGAAAATTTCGAAAATTCGCGTACAGTTGCCGTATCAAATTGCAGGCTCGCTGCCATACCTTATTGCGCCAACCTAAAAATGGAGAAGGTCGTCGCGGATGCGGCGGGGATAAATTTCATAACGCGACGCGCGACAGGTAAGCGAATAATCGTGCGGCGCACGGTGAATTATTCATTCCCGACCTCAAAGAAAGGTCCTGCCGGCCGTACCGCGATCGAGAAAATTGCCGACAGGCTGGCCAACCGTCGCTGCCAATTAATAAACCGACGAACGATACGCGCATTGTTTGCGGAGCGAGGCTTACCTTCGTGCCTGCCGCAAAATGTTATCGGGAATTATGGAAATCATTCTCGGCCGGCCGTCGTCGCTAATGAAGGTAATTACCGGTCGACGAACGCTCATTTTTGTCGTATTAAGCCGGTGTGTTGATGAGAAAATACGGAAAGATTGAACACTGGTTGGTGAAGCAGATTTGTATTTTGTTAGAGTTGAGTGGGGAGAAAAAATGGGGCTGTTTATAGTGAATTTAGCACAAAGCATATTCTTTAATATAGATATCTGAGGATTTTGATTTTAACGTATTTGAAATGGTTTTTCAGATGTGACGTGTATTAATATGAGAATTTGAAAAATTGGACACTAGTAGGTGAAGCTGCTCAGATTTGTATTTTGTTAGAGTTGAGTGGGGAGAAAAAATGGGGCTGTTTATAGTGAATTTAGCAGAAAGCATATTCTTCAATATAGATATCTGAGGATTTTGATTTTAACGTATTTGAAATGGTTTTTCAGATGTGACGTGTATTAATATCAAAATTGGAAAGATTCGACGCCGGCGAATGAGTTTGCACAGATTTTGTATAGTGTTGTAGAAGAATGGGGGAAACAAATTGAACTGTTTATATTGAATATGGGATAATGCAATTGTCTTTTAGCATAGAAGAGTTAGGATTTGCGTTTTCACATATCTGAAATGGTTTTGAGACGTGAAGTGTATTAATATGAAAATTGGAATGATTTGACACTGGCGAATGAATCTGTACAGATTTGTATTTTGTCGGAATTGAGTGGTGAGAAAGTGAGATTTTTATACAGAATGTAGCACAAAATATTCTGTTCCTTGATATTTGAGGATTTACATTCGAATGTATCTGAAACGCACGTTTTTGTAATGCGACGTCCGCGTATTAATATGAAAATTAGAAAGATTCAAAACTGTCCAATCAACCTTGTACACATTTTGTCGAAATTGAGTGGCGAGAAATAACTGAGCTACTACTGTCAAATATACCACAAAAAAACAACTAATTTTTGCGACGTGACGTCGCATGTTAATATGAAAATTAGAAAGATTGAAAGCTGACCTCACAAGCGCAGTTTTATATTATGGTCAGAATTGACTAATACGAACGTTTGTACTTACAGCAGTATTTACGGATTTTGCTTTAACCCGTTTAACCCAAAATCGACGATAGCCCCCGAGAAGATTAAATTTATTACCTGTAACATCTATTCTCATGGCAAATAAATCCACGCGTTAATATATCTCCATCATAATCATTTTCATCATAATATTACCAAGCCGCAAAAATCTCAATGACACTAAATATAGCGCCAACAAATTCTTCTACGCTAAAAATATCACCTGTAATCAGAACTAATTTGATCGCTACCCTCATTTTTCGTGAAACTGACTTTTGCCACTTTCCGTGTGACTTGACTGTCGACGGAAATCGACTAATTTTGCGATACTGTAAGTGCGCGAGCGAATTACATCCACGAGTGGATCTTGTTACTATTTATAACGTTGTGCCGGCACGTAATAATAAACCGTCGGGACCATGTCAATTAAGGTGTGATCGGCGACTTATCGCCGATAATCGCTGCGGGACAAAATGTGTCACGTCAGCGCAAGAAACGTGAGATTCCGATGAAATACCCTGAAATACGCTAAAATACATTGAAATACCCTGAAGCACTCTGAAACACCCTGTAACACGAATAATCGCACGGTTGTCGGTCGTGCGATTATAGAACTATTATTTCATTGTTTGCATTATGCTATCGATATCCGGACAAAGGCATTGGAGTGTTAATTTTCTATGAGCTTGCACGCAATTATTTATACATCCCGTGTAATTATAATCCTGACATTATAGGCTACTATCCCTGTACTACGTGTTTGGTGAGGACGTAATTTCAGTATCAAGATCAGGGTGTCATCGAAGTAATCGGTACGGCTTGGAGAACTGTTATTGGATTGTGTAATGCGTGGAACAATCTGAACGTTACTGTCACTGCCACTTATCGTTGGCAACGCTTCCTTTGCATAGTGTGTATGACAGCTATGGCTTCTGAGACTGATTCATTGTCATTAGCCTTATGTGTGCCGTACCCACGATACAAATTGAAATAATCAAAATATTTACCGAACCATTCATAAATCCACCATCTTTTACCGCTCTTGCTCTTACGATAATCGACCTTGACAGTGCTAACAATCAACCCCTATAGCATGGGAAACTACTATTGGACTGTGTAATGTATGAAAAAATCTAAACATTTCTGTCACTGGCACTTATCATTGTCAACGCTTCCCTTACATACAGTGTATGAGAACTATGGTTTCTGAAATTGATTCAGTATCATTAACCAGTTCATTATCATTAGCATCTTCTTTACCGATACCGTATCTATAAAACAAATGAAATCAATTACACGAGCGTCAAGCATAACAGTCCACACTATCATCCCTATACCATGGAAAATTGCTAGTGCACTGTATAATACGTGAAACAGTTTAAACATTACTGTCACTGCCACTTATCATTGTCAACCCTTTACATATAATACATGACTATTATGGCATCTCAAAAACTGGCTCATTATCATTAACCTTACGTGCACCGTACCGATGACACAACTAAAACCTTCCAAAATATTTGCCGAACCACTCAGAATCATTCTCCCATCAATCCCTCCATCCTTCACCGCTCTCCACCCTCCCAAGCATCGACCTTGACAGTCCGCCCTATCATCCCCATATTATATGCCCCCGAACGCGGGCTATTATTTCGACATACACCCGGTCCCGCCTGCTCGGGAAGTACGTAATTCCAGTTCCGAGATTAGGCCATCATAGTAATAGAGCTCTAACCGTCGGTAGACTAACGCGATCGAACGAAGAATTAATTCCGCGGAAACAGTGGTACATCGAGCAGGTTTACCTCGATGATTGTTTCAGCGTGATTAACTCGTCGTCGCGACCGATCGATATTTGCTGGGAGACAAATAGAAGGCACTGGGAGTAGGGAGACAGAGGGCGAAGAGAGAGAGAGAGAGAGATAGAGAGGGGGGGGAGAGTGCTTTTGCGGAAGCACAATCGAGATTCTCCGGAGACAATGTTAAATCGAGCGACCGGGACTCTCTGACTACCGATTCTGTCCACTCTTTATCGTCCCCGCAATTAAGCGTCTTGCCGAGAAGCGGAAACGTTCCAAGTATGACGCCCCGATCAACCGACGCGTCATGTACGCAATTGACGTCGATCGGCAGGTGTATATCGATGTATCGAAGAGGTGGGAGGAGGGGAAGAGTGCTTTTGCGGAAACACAATCGAGATTCTACGGAGACAATGTTAAATCATTATACGCCAATGTCCCATTTTTGGGACACATTTTCGAATTATTTTCTTTCAGTAACTGCAAATTCTAAATATACAGCTAATTTTATTAATTTTTGTAATTTTTTTAATTGTCGCGGGTAATGGGTTAAAGCGACCGGGATCCTCTGACTACCGATTCTGTCCACTCTTTTTCGTCCCCGGAATTAAGCGTTCGTGCCGAGAATCAGAAACGTTCCAAGTATGACGCCCCGATCGACCGACGCGTCATGTACGCAATTTACGTCGTTCGGCAGATGTGTATTGGAGAAGAGTGCTTTTGCGGAACCACAATCGAGATTCTACGGAGACAATGTTAAATCATTATAAGCCAATGTCCCATTTTTGGGACACATTTTCAAATCGTTTTCTTCCAATAACTGCAAATTCTAAATATACAGCTAATTTTATTTATTTTTGTACTTTTTTTAAATGTGGCGGGTAATGGGTTAAAGCGACCGGGATCCTCTGACTACCGATTCTGTCCACTCTTTTTCGTCCCCGGAATTAAGCGTCTTGCCGAGAATCAGAAACGTTTGAACTATGACGCCCCGATCGACCGACGCGTCATGTGCGCAATTTACGTAGTTCCGCAGATGTGTATTGATGTATCGTAGGGGTGGGAGAGGGGGAGAAGAGTGCTTTTGCGAAAGCACAATCGAGATTCTACGGAGACAATGTTAACCCATTATACGCCAATGTCCCATTTTTGGGACACATTTTCAAATTATTTTCTTTCAATAACTGCAAATTCTAAATATACAGCTAATTTTATTTTATTTTTTTTTATTGTGGCGGGTAATGGGTTAAATCGAGCGACCGGAACTATCTAACTACCGATTCCACTCTTTTTTCACTCTTTCCTCCTGGAATTAAGCGTCTTGCCGAGAATCGGAAACGTTCCAAGTATGACGCCCCGATCGATCGACGCGTCATGTGCGCAATTTACGTCGTTGGGCAGGTGTGTATCGATGTATCGGAGGGGGGAGAGGTGCTTTTTGCGGAAGCACAATCGAAATTCTCCGGAGACAATATTAAATCGGGCGGGACTCTCTGACTACCGATTCTGTCCACTCTTTTTCGTCCCGGAATTAAGCGTCTTGCCGAGAATCGGAAACGTTCGAACTATGACGCCCCGATCGACCGACGTGTGTGCAATGTACGCCGTTGGCAGGTGTGTATCGATGTACGCGCGCGTGTGTGTGTGTGTGTCGGCGGTGATATTCGAGTATCGTGTGTTTCGGATTATTGCTGTGCATGCTTGGCTGTGCGGCGTGACGAATTAATTGTTCTTCAGCGTGGCGTTGCGATTGTTACGTTCGGCGGGATTGTATGCTTTGTTTGACGGGATTGAGTTACCGTTGTATGCGGAGGGCGATGAAAAGGGGTTATATTAAGATTTTGGCCGCGGTTGATGGGTTTATTAATGGGAATTGGATGTAATCGGATTGTTTCGTATGCTGAGTTTAATGGGTGGAATGTATTGCTTTTTTTTTTTTTGCGAGTTTGTGAATGAGACTTGTAGTTGACGTGAATGAAGTTGCGGAATACATTGTGATGTTGTCACGTTCAATGAGTCGATTGTAAGACTAACTGAGATTAGAATGCTTCAGGTTTTAGAACAACGTGTAACTTTAGTATATTAGGTTGTACAAATAAGTTCGGTGCCTTTTTATCGTATATTCGCTATATCGAAATTGCTTGTTCTGTTGTACCAAATTTTTCTGCAAGTTCTTGCTGTGCTTGATAAAAAGCTTTTTCCGGCGTTTCAATGCGTTCTGCATCATTGACATTAAAATTTCCACTGCTACACCTTTGCAGTCGCTTTTTGTACGTCTTGTGTGTTACATTGTTTTAGTTCAGCATAGAATAAATCAATGGAATGCTGTGGGACGAAGTATTGTTTCTTAAATTTAGAAAAAAAGGGGAGTAAAATTGCAATATATCCTTAGTAAGGTGGGGGTAATATTTTAAAACATCAAAGTAAGGAAGTAAATTTTTGTTTAAGACGTGATTACAGCTAATTATATGCAAGAGCGAACTTATTTGTACACATAATACAAACGACAGCGTTCTGTTCACTGTTCGTTTGAACTTTCAGCTGCAAACGTTTTAGTACTAGAGTCTTCATCGGGGGTTTAGGTGAACGTACTGTGTGTAAAGAGGGCTAAAAACTTGAACTTTACCCAAGGGTCCATTCGAAGCTACTTTCGGCCAGGAGCATGAACCGTGAATCAAGGCTCGCGTCATCAATTTGTCGGCGTTCGTCATCGGCATTACGAAGATACGCGGCCTGAATAATTTAGCGTTACATGCGGCGAGCCCGGTATACGTCACGCACGTTTTATGTTTATCGACAGGTGGACGGGAGGCGTCGATTTGACTAACGGCGCTCCGCGCCGAGAATATTTAACCTCCGAGTCCCATATACCGCCATTTCACCCTTGTCGTACATGTGTGGTCAGGTATAAAGTTCTATGTAACCTTACTGCGGTTAGAATTTTCCTGATCCGGTGATCGGTGTTGATGTGACCACTGGTGAAATTATTTATTTTCTTCGTAAATATTTCAGTCTCCTAAGCTATCGGGCACTCTATCTGAAAATTGCACCCCTATTTGTCCCATAGAAAGTGACCTTACTTTTACTGCAGTTCGAATTTTTTTACTTTTGTGATCGGTGTTGATGTGATCACTAGTTAAATTTTTTATTTTGTTCCTAAATATTAAAGTTTTCTAAGCTATCGGGCACTCTATCTTAAAATGCATCCCTATTGTCCGATAGAAAGTAATATTACTTTTCTGCAGTTCAACTTTTTCTAATATTGCTGGCCGTCAGTAATTGACGATTGATTGAACTATTTAATTTAATTGCGAATATTTGAGAGTTCTATTTTATTCAGAATATTCCTCCAATTCGTACTAATATGGTTCCATAGAAAATTACGTTATTTTGCT
Organism: Anoplius nigerrimus; assembly: GCA_914767735.1. NCBI lineage: Eukaryota > Metazoa > Arthropoda > Insecta > Hymenoptera > Pompilidae > Anoplius > Anoplius nigerrimus. Next base: position 3,834,268 of record OU612086.1, read on the forward strand.
CTGGTTCAAATTTTCTAATTTTGTTCGATGTGAGATTGGTATACGTTTCCATACTCATTGACTAAATCATTTATTTCGACCACCCGAATTTGAGTTTCCTATTCCATCGTGACTATTTCACCGAATTGAACCTTTACGGCCCCATGTAAATTACCATGTCACTTTACTACCGCCCCCATTTTCCTGATTCCATTCGCCATAAGATCGGTGTACGTTCATACGCGCTAAACTAATATTGTTCCTGCGTAAAGTCTCACGTTACTTTACTACCGCATAAATTTTCCTAATTTCGCCGGATGCTCACCCGGTGTATTTCCCGACTGTACATGATCAAATTGTTAATTTTGAGCGAGACTATTTTAAGCTTCCGATCACCGACTATTCTCCCATACGAAAGTTTCGCGCTACTTTACGAGCGCGCGAATTTTCCTAATTTCGCCCGGATTCGTGACTGGCGTATTTTCCGTCGGTCCATGGCCAGATCGTTGATTTTCAATTACGCTAATGCCTCGAAAGCAATCCTTGCCTCTCGCCGACCCTCTCCAGGCCTCGCGCTCTTTTGCCGAGCCATCGATATGTCCTGTTTATTGATCGGCCGGGCGCATGCATTATTATCTGCTTTGCGTAATTTCCGCGGAGTGGCTGGAAAAGTGATCGGGCCCCTTTTTTTGCCGGATTTTACGGCCGAGGTTTGGCGATCCGTAAAATAAAGTGACGCGGATAATTGTTTTTTGGGGCTCGATAGCTCAGGGGGACGCTGAAGTAAACTAGGGCCGGGAGATCGAAAGAAAATATGTGCGACGCATGTGTTTGCTATCCTGTTAAAAACTGATCTATTCGAGAGTCAAACACGTATTGTACGCATAAAAATGATTGGTTCAAAGAAATAGTTGAATACGATTAAACTGTACATTTTTTTAAATCGCACAAGATTCATGGTTTGCAACAGTACCACTCCTATAACTAATTACTACCTACAACATTTATTTTCAAATTTTGCTCTTGTATCCTATGAAAAGTGAGTCTTCTGAAGCTGAATCAAATGTAATCTAATAGTTAACATGAAACTATGCATAATAATTAAATCACTATCGTCAACATCCTCAACACTACAATAACTATGTAACGCAGCTATCAGTTCCATCAGACCGATCAATCCACACCCGTAAGTCCACCCAAGAAAGCCTACCTCATTCATAAAATTACTCTTAGAGATTTCTGCAGAAATGTACAAAATTCACCCCTGCTTCCTTTAAACAACAGCACCTGTGAAACTAGGCCAAAGGCAGTTTCATAAAATTACACTATCAATCTCTTCAACATGCAGATCCCACAAAGCAAGCACTCCCATCAAACCAATCAACCTTTCCCTCCCTCATGCGCAACTCCACTTGGGAAAGCAGCCTAATTCATAAATTTAACCTCAGAAATTCCTCAAGAAATGCGCAAACTACACCCCTGCCTCCCCTAAATCACGTGTCCGCAGAGGTTGAGTCAAAAGCAGTCTCCTAATATCAGACTGTAATATTCAAGTTCCACAAAGCAACTCCACCCATCAAACCAATGAACCCATCCCTCCCACATGCGCAACTCCACTGCAGAAAGCAGTCTCATTCATAAAATTAACCTCAGAAATTTTTGAAGAAATGAGCAAAATTCACCCCTGCCGACCCTATAGCACAAGTCCGCGGAAGTTGAGCAAACGACAGTCTCATATAATTACTCTCTATAACCCAACTCCCAGAAACCAATCAACCCATCCCTTCCACATACGCAACTCCTCCTAGAAACCTAGTTTCATTCATAAAATGAACCTCAGAAATTGCTCAAGAAATGCGCAAAATTCGCTGCTACCTCCTTTAAATAACAATCGACCCGTGAAATTGAACCAAAGACAGTTCCATATAATTACTCTATATGATCCAACTGCCACAAACCAATCAACCCATTTCTCCCACATGCGCAACTCCAGTTGGGACAGCAGCCTCATTCATAAAATTAACCTGAGAAATTCTTCAAGAAATGCGCAAAATTCCCCCTTGCCACCCCTAAATCGCGAGTCCGCGGAAGTTGAGCCAAAGGCAGTCTCATATAATTCCACACGATATCCAACTCCCACAAACTAATCAATCCATCCCTCCCACATGCGCAACTCCAGTTGAGAAAGTAGCCTCATTCATAAAATTAACCTCAGAAATTCTTCAAGAAATGCGCAAAATTCACCCCTACCTCCTTTAAGTAACAACACCTGTTAAAATAAACCAAAGACAGTTTCATATAATTACTCTATATGATCCAACTGCCACAAACCAATCAACCCATTCCTCCCACATGCGCAACTACAGTTGGGAAAGCAGCCTCATTCATAAAATTAACCTCAGAAATTCTTCAAGAAATGCGCAAAATTCACCCCTGCCACCCCTAAATCACGAGTCCGCGGAAGTTGAGCCAAAGGCAGTCTCATAATTTTCTCGAGCGTCCTCCGGCGAGTGGCAAAAGACACACGTGCCCGCGTACGTGACGGGCGACGTACCCCTTAACACATCCGCATCCACGTCCACATCCGCGCACACGCGCGCACAGTCAGCGCTAGTTAATTCATTCGCGAGGCGCTCCGGAGCTGGCGCAGGAAGCGGCGGAGGGTGTAGCGGGGTGTAGCGGGGGTGGAAAAAGGCGAAGAAGTGGGGTGAAGGAGGCGAGAGAGCGGAAGAACGAGAGAACGAGGACCCGTAATGACACTGGCAGGCCTGACGTTTCGCGTCGAAACGCGCGAAACAAATTAACCTAACGCCAGTAGCGCCCGCGCACCGCTAATGACTTCGCGCGAAATTGAACGCGCACGGAAAGGGTAACTGGTCGTTGTCGAATCAGGGGGCGAATTTTTTACTTTATGACCGTGGATGCCTGCGGTCGGTGTCTGTAATCTGTTCATTTTTTTTTTCGGACGTTGATCGTGCGTGGATGTCATGAGTGGTGCGCGATGCGTATCGTAGGCGGTTGTACTGTAATTTACGGTAAGTGGGTCGACTGATGGGGTGCTAATTTGTTGAGTAATTTTACTCTTGGTGAGTGGTAAATAATTACGGGTTGTCGGAAGTATTGGATGGTCGGGGTTAGGTGAATTTTAAAGGTGTGTTGAGTGTGGATTTTAGGAGAATAGCTAAGAGGTTGAGTAATGGTCACACCGATGGTGTTGTAAATGTGTTGAGTAGTCTTCTTCTTGGTGTGTCGAAGGAAGTAATTACAACTCCAAAAACGAAGTACTGAATATTTGTGAGAGATTAGGTGAATTTTATACGTCTACGTGTCGTTGGCGAGTGTACTATTTAGTAAATATATTGAGGAATTTATTTGATAGAGTGGGGAAAGTAATTTCGAGTCGTTTGAGCAAGTATTAGGTTTCTAAGGCGGAAGATATTATATTGGGTAATGCATGCATTTTACGAGCGATAGAAATGTGTAATATCTGTAATAGGTGATGGTGCTATAAATTCTGGTAGAGTGCAAACTAATGGGTATGCTAATGATTAAATAATGCTATTTTGAGTGCGCGTCAAGGACATAATCCTTGGTTGGGAGCGAAATATTACGTTTTCGGTAATAAATGTTTATGGGAAGAGGAGCGGAGTTTGTAAAGGATCAATTTTTTAGATGCACTCTGATGCATATATTATTGATGAAAATGTTAACGCACTGAATAATGTTGTATTTATACGGTGGAAGGACATTTGTAATGGCTTGATTTTTTTGGCATATTGTACTGAATTTCATAAGCCGTAAAATGGATACTATGCACAGTACGTAGAATGACAGAAAGCACGATAATATTCACCGTTGAGCAACAACATTTATATACCGATCGTCATTTTTAGTACACGCGAAGGATGTAATCAAGCCTGAAAAGGAAATATTACATTTCCGACGCTGAAAGTTTGCCTGCGAGCGGACAGAATTTGTACAAACTCAATTTTCGACCTGTCGTAATGGATTCTATATGAACCGTACGTCGGACTTCCGTTTCCGGGTGAATGGGGAATGCATGTGGTGCGAGGGAGGTGAGAGGAAGAAGTAGGAAAGAAGAGAGTAAGAGTGAGTAAAGAGTGAAGAGAGAGTGTGCGCGGGGTAGAGGGGATAAGGAAGTGGGGGAGGGAGTGTTAGTGGGCTTTTCGGTGCAAGCGGGTGGGTGGAATAAAGAAATAGGAAAGACGAGCTAGTGTGGAGGTTAGGGCAGAGAAGCTAGGTGAGGTGGGCGAGAGGAAGAGGGAAAGAGGATTCGCAGAGGCATCTTGCGGGTGCGGCGGAAAGTAGAGAGGCGAGAAAGTGAACTGGGATAAGGAAGGTTGAGGGAGAGAAGAAGAGGAATGGAAGGTGATATTGGGAGGAGTGAGATAGGGAAGGCATTGGGAGGGGCAAGGGGAAAGGGAGAAGTGAGCGCAGAGACAGGAATGAGGCAGAGGAGGTTGGAATTTGGGAGAAGGGGGAGTGGAGGGGGAGGAGGGAGTATAGTCAGGCTGTCAGGCAAGGGAAGGAAGCGCAATGAAGGGGCGAGGGGGGAGGGAGGGGAGGGTGAGAAGCAGGAGGTGGATGGAAGGCAAGTAGGAATGTGGGAAGAGTTAGCGAAGCAGTTCACGCAAGAATCTGTGGAGATAAGGAAGGAGTTTGAGAGGGAGGAAGAGGAAAGGAAGGAGAGATGGTGGAAGGAGGAAGAGGAAAGGAAGGAGAGATGGTGGAAGGAGGAAGAGGAAAGGAAGGAGAGATGGAGGGAGGAGGAAGAGAGAAGGGAGGAGGAAGAGAGAAGGGAGGAGAGCTATAGGAAGGAGATGGAGGAGAGATGGCAGACAGGGTGGATTGAGTGCGAGGCGGAGAAGGGGGAAGGAGGGAAGGCCCCGGCAGGTGACAGAGGAAAGGGAGAGGTAACGTCGGAAGCGGGTCTGAGGCAGACGAAGTTGGAATTTGGGAGGAGGGGAAGTGGCGGTGAAGGGAGTAGTCGGGACAGGTTAGCAGGGAAGAGAAGGAAGCGAAGCGAGGGAGCAAGGGGGGAGACGGAAGAAGAGGGGGCGGGAGGGGGCGAAAAGATGATGGGGAACATAGGGGTGGTGAGGATGCTGGAGGAGTTTGGAAGGAGATGGTTGAGGGAATTGGAGGAAGTGAGGGAGGAGAGGAGGAGGGATAGGGAGGAGAGGAGGAAGGAGAGGGAGGAGGGGAAGAGGGAGAGGGAGAAGGAAAGGAAGGAAGAAGAGAAGAGAAGGGAGAAGAGCTGGAGAGAGGAGGAGGAGAGGAGACAGAAGAGATGGGAGGAGGAGGGAAAATGGAGGGCGAGTGTAATGGAAAGACTGGAAAAAGTGGAGAAGCGGTTGGAGGAAGAAAGAGGAGAGAGGAGGAAGTTGGAGGAGGGATTAAAAGGGGGAGAAAGCAGTGGGGGAGAGGGACTAGAGGGAAAAAGGGAGAGGGAAATTAGATGGAGACAGGTGGAGTTGAAGGTGGACAGGGCGGAAAGGGAGAGACGAAGAGAGAATGTGTTAATTAAGGGAATAAGGGTGGAGGGAGGAGAGGGGGAGTTGGAGAAGGAGGTAAGGGAGTTATGGGAGGTGATGGGGGTGGAGAGGGGAGGGATAAGGGAGATGAGGAGGGTGGGGAGGGGGGATAAGGAGGGAAGGGGGATGGTGGTAGTGAAGTTGGCGGGAAGGGAAATGAAGAGGAGGATTATGGATGCGAAGAGAAAGTTGAAGGGGAGAAAGGAGAGGGTGGAGGATGATATGACAGGAGAGGAGAGAAAGGCGAGGTGGAGAGTGGAGAGGGAGGCTGATAAGGAGAGAGAGAAGGGGAAACAGGTGAGAGTGGGTTATTTGAAAATGTGGGTGGATGGGAAGGTGAGGTTCTGGGATGAGGCGAGGGAGGAGTGGGTGGGGGGGAGGGGAGCAGAGAAGGGGGGAGGAGGGGTGGGAGCGGAGGGGGGGAGGAGTGGAGGAGTGAATGAAGGAATGAGTGTGTGAATGGGAAGGAGGGGAGTGAGTGAGTGAGGGAGAGAAAGAGGAAACGGAGGTCCGAGAGCGAGAGCGAGCGGGCGAGCGGGAGAGAGAGTGGGCGGGCGGGAGAGCGAGCGTGCGAGCGGGAGAGAGAGCGTACAAGCGGGAGAGATAGCGTGCGAGCGGGAGAGAGAGGGTGCGAGCGGAGGAGAGAGCGTGCGAGCGGGAGAGGGAGCGTGCGAGCGGGAGAGAGAGCGTGCGAGCGGGAGAGGGAGCGTGCGAGCTGGGAGAGAGAGCGTGCGAGCGGGAGAGGGAGCGTGCGAGCGGGAGAGGGAGCGTGCGAGATGGGGAGAGAGCGTGCGAGCTGGGGAGCGAGCGTGCGAGAGGGGGGGTGAGGGGCGAGCGGGAGAGAGAGCGTACGGGCGAGTGTGCGAGTGGGAGAGAGGAAGAGCGGGCGTAGTGGGTTAGGTTAAGGGTAGAAATAAGGAGCGTTTTTAGGTTTAAGTAGGATAAGTTATTATGTAGAGAGTTGGAAGGAGTTGTTAATCCCGAGGGAAAACAATAAAGATTATATATATGAACCGTACGTCAATCGAATTTGCAAGTGATTCTCAACTCGCGCTGCAAAAAGCCGTCCAAACGTTATTGTTAAGTTAATTAAACCAAACATAACCGCCGAAAGTAAATTAATTTGTCAAATAAATCATATACACTGCAAGAACGATAGACTATACTAAAAGAAACCTACCCTTAGTTCTTGACCGGTCTGTACTGACCGGATGAGGGTTCGCCGGTTCGTCCCAAATAAAATTTCTAATTTCCGGCCGCGACATCTGGGATATTGAAAGCAAACAATTTGTTGTCCGATCGGAACTGACGGAGATGAACGTTTGCGCGACGGGTTCGGCTTGTTTTCTTGATACAGCGACGGTAGCAGGAAGTTGGACAACGTACCGGTAAGGGGTGGTCGGCCGAGGGGTTGGGGGATGAAATTGGGCTGAAAAGCGACGATGTTCGTCCGATCGGTTTTTGCGACCATGTCGTCGTTCGAGAAAAAGCGCGCGAGTTTGACGGGGGTCGATCGATTACAACCCGAGTGCCGAACTACCCTCTTGAGACCATCCTGCGGGGGTGAAAGGGGGTGGTGAGGGTGGAGGACATCTTTTCGGAAGGTTCGTCGATACGATTGACGGCCGGAACATTCGCTTCCGGTTGAAGTTCTTCGGCAGGAAGCGTTACTTAATGAACGAACGGTAAATATAGCCAATTCGAGTCACGTACGGACAGACCTTCGAAAGTCTGGATAATCGTATGCTTTTTTTAGGTTAGGTTACTTAATGGACGGCTACTTCAATTTTAAACTTCGAGCCTGAACGACGAGCGTGACTGTGTGTGTGTGTGTGTGTGTGTATTCTTGAAGGTTGAGGATTTGAATGTCGGATGTGAGAAATAGTTTAGCTAAAGGTGAAATATATAAATATATTTTAGAAATAAATATGGCCGAATTACGTACGAATTTAACGTCGTACAATCCTGCGACTTTGAGGATAACACGCTTAAGTGTTCTCTCTTTTGACTTTTAAATTGCAAACTTTATAATGGACATGACATTATTTGCAGATTTTTCAACCGGACCCCTAAAGTCTCTCAATCTAGGCTCGAGTGAAAGAAAATATTCGACATTCTGTACAAACTCGTCCTCCATACTTTGGCATTCGAGAATGTTTGAACTTAACCCTGAGTATTACGTACTTAGAATCTGAACTTTACCGAAGTCTGAAGTTCGAGCAGACGGCCGTTAAGCCGCGGCACTCTCGAATCTCTCGAAATTTTTCACCCCTGCTAACCCTGACCGAGGGCGGTCGGAAATTTGAACTTTAAACTCCGAAAATTTCGGCATTTAAATAGCGGCGCGCGTAATTAGCGTCGGTAAAGTTGCCCCTGGCGGCCTCATTCGCGGGTCGGAAAATATGTTTTCGAAGAGCGCACCAGGGACCGGACTCTTTAAATGGACAGCAAACAATGAACGTTAATGGACTTAGACCTTCCGAGGCTCGAATTACGATTTCTATTCGCGTTTCACTCGCCCGTCACGCGAGTTCATGACATCGAGACGAACGTTACGTTAAAAAGTCAAACGAATCAATTACGTTATCGAACATAACCTCTACAGAATGGCATGGTCTTTGTTCAATGATCTTTCAACTTTTTCCACAGGAGAAACGCAGATTTTCCGAGTGGTCCGAAGCACGCATTGACGTCAGCAGTGACGTCATCGTTCGTCGGAAAGTTCTAGGCAAATTTTCAAGGCCAACGAGAAGGAACGAGTCAGGGTCAGGTCGGAAGAATAGGACGGCCGAGAAATGAATTCCCGGTACGAATCAGACTGATTCGTCATTGACATCTCATGACACGTTTTCTGTCGTGCCACCGCAATGTTTGCGTCGCCGGAGAACGGCGCATCAGTTTTTGGCTGAAATTTGGCCTAATCCGATTTGAAGGCCGACACTCAGATGAATGCATCCTGAGATTGGACAGATTTTTGCCAAACCTTATCGAGCGAAGCTCGCCATTAATTTGCGTCAGCTCTCTGAATTTCGTCGCCACGTACTTCCTGTCGCGAATTAGGTGGATGAAAATAATAGAAAGAAGGATGGGCAAAGGGAGCGGATCGTCGAAGTTAACCTCGGCATCCGGACGCGGTTCCCACTAAATCCCAGAATTTATTATCCTGCGGGACGTAGGATTTCGATCTTTCGAGGCGACGAGAATTTAGAGGGTTTCGGGAAGCTCCATAAAGATGGCCTCGATGCTTCGTAAACACGAGATATGTTGCGTGCGGATCCACCGTTTTATTTATCGCCCCCTTTTTTTTTTTTCGGCGTACCGGTCGTACCTTAACACGTTCCCTGTCACGGCGTTAAAGAAGAACTTCTGACCTTGGGTATCTCCTATATTAACGTCGATACCGTATATACCGTATATATTCACTTATTGACAACATTGATCAATTTTATACTATTCTTTGTCCATCGGCAAAACATTTAGTAGCAAACTTAATACTATCATACTTGAAAAGTAAAATAGAGTTGCAAACAACCAGTGATGGATGCATAATAATTGTTTTTTTGCCAAATTTGGTTAGTGTTTTAAGTATGTCAGCTAAGCACCAATGATTTTAACTACAATTCATTTAAAGCAATTGAAACTATTACTTGTTGGATTGAAACATTCATAATTTACAAAAAAAGAAGAATTGTTACCAATTATGAATGAAAGGATATTAATATTTATACATCTGACTCAACTAGTCAGCAATCAACAGACGTTTCGATGAGGTGAGGTTACAGTTCATATCATTCGTAGGATTTAGTTGATATATTTAAAACACTGACCGAATTTCCTAAAATCGCATCATTATATAATACATCTACCATACTTGCGTAATCAATCAAACATCTTTAAAATTACCAAATCCAATGACTAATACATGTATACCGGAAGTCAAACGAATCAGTCAACACTTGCACAATATAATACCCAACCTAAAAATTGTTCATCAAACACCTACTTTGCCTACCCTAACGGCCCTCCAACATCCATCGCGTCCAACCAGAATCAATCCCACCATCCCTCAGCTAATATTCGCCAGCATCCTAATAAAGTGGCTCATCGGATCCGAATAAGCGGGCGTAGTAAAAGCGGGCAAGAGGCAAAAAACGAATGCCCGGATCGCATCGGCCGTCTGAGAGGCATCAGTCGGCGCGGGGTCAAGGGTCAAGCGATGAATAGATCTGTCTGCGAGGGCCGTGAAAGGGTTAAACCAAGTGTGGGATGCGCAGGCTATCGGCCCATTAGCTCGAATGCTCCGAATTCCCAGAATCCGGGCGCACAATATCTGCCTTCGGCTCGCTTGCCAGTCCTTGCCGCAGGAACGACCGTCTCATCCATACAACTTTCTCCGCGAGAATTCGCTTTATCCCCCTCGTAATCCGGCGGCATCATCGTCGATACGTTATTTGGCACCGTGTCGGGGACGCCGAACTCCGACGATTGTGAGCGAAGTCGTTTAACGAGTTTAACGGCTGTCGGCTTTCGTCGCTGGGTGTGAAGCCGATCGGCATCTAATTGGCTGCCAGGATTGGCTCATTAACGGCCTTCGAACATGAATTAGGCATAGGGGTGGGATCAGTGGTGAGCGATGTTTTCGATAGGTTGTGGGTATGGGTGGGGAAAAAGTGAGGTTAGGTGATGCTTGGATCGAGATTGGTGGCAGGTTTTATCCGATGGAGTTGTAGTTGTGTGATTGGTATTAGTGTGTTAAGTGATGGTTATCAAGGGAGGAGATATTTAATATTGAGGTAATTATATTAAAACTACAATCAGTTTTAAATCAGTTTGAAGTGAATTATTGAAATGGTTAGAAGAATGTCACGTGGTAGAACCAACTAGAACGTTTCGTTCGACAAAGTTCTCGATCGTAATAACAATTACGATAATTCTGATTAGCGAAGCCGATCGGCATCTAATTGGCTGCCAGGATTGGCTCATTAACGGCCTTCGAACATGAATTAGGCATAGGGGTGGGATCAGTGGGGAGCGATGTTTGGGATAGGTTGTGGGTATGGGTGGGGAAAAAGTGTGGTTAGGTGATGCTCGGAGTGAGATTGGTGGCAGGTTTTATCTGATGGAGTTGTAGTTGTGTGATTGGTATTAGTGTGTTAAGTGATGGTTATCAAGGGGGGAGATATTTAATATTGAGGTAATTATATTAAAACTACAATCAGTTTTAAATCAGTTCGAAGTAAATTATTGACATGGTTGGAAGAATGTCACGTGGTAGAACCAACTAGAACGTTTCGTTCGACAAAGTTCCCGATCGTAATAATAATTACGATAATTCTGATTAGCGAAGCCGATCGGCATCTAATTGGCTGCCAGGATTGGCTCATTAACGGCCTTCGAACATGAATTAGGCATAGGGGTGGGATCAGTGGTTGAGCGATGTTTTGGATAGGTTGTGGGTATGGGTGGGGAAAAAGTGAGGTTAGGTGATGCTCGGAGCGAGATTGGTGGCAGGTTTTATCTGATGGTGTTGTAGTTGTGTGATTGGTATTAGTGTGTTAAGTGATGGTTATCAAGGGGGGAGATATTTAATATTGAGGTAATTATATTAAAACTACAATCAGTTTTAAATCAGTTCGAAGTGAATTATTGAAATGGTTAGAAGAATGTCACGTGGTAGAACCAACTAGAACGTTTAGTTCGACAAAGTGCCAGATCGTAAGAATAATTACGATAATCCTGATAAGTGAAATCGTTTAACACGCACGAGCCTTTTTAATCTCTTACGTAAATAAACAACCCGCTTAAACCAAGATTAACTGTACAGCTAGCTCTGAACAAGTCAAACGTTATCAAAAATCTGAATTTGACTTTAGAATGACGTGACAAAATCAGTCATAACGACTTCAACAACAATGATCATAAAGCGTCCTGTAATTTAACACACCCATACACTTCTATTTCCGCGCCAAAAAAAAACGATCTCAAAGCCAAAGGCAGGCAGATTTATCCTGACAAAATGTCGCCGAAAACGTGCATTTGACTCCGGTCGGTCACGTGACCGAGGCGACCGTAACGAGCCGAGCAATTTATCGCGCGTGCCTCGTTCCAATTTGTAAAAAAAAACGCAAATAGAGACTTTCTGCGATCCTCGGCTCAGATTTATAAATTAGCAAGAATTTTCGCGATAACCCGCGCCCGCTACACGTGCGCCATTAACATATCTCGCCGTTAATTAACGTCACTCTCCCCGACGCGTAACCCATTTCCAGATATGGCGGCGTTGCTTTTTCGGCGCGCGGGCCGACATTATAATAAATGCAAATCGCGATATCACGTGACCGGAGCCGCGAAATGGTCAACATCGGGTGGCACGAGACATTCCGTGCGGACCGTTTACGCAGCTTGTCGTGCGCACGGTCACGCGCGGCGGATTTCGGAACGCGAGCATAAATCTCGCCGGCTTCCGCGGCCAATCTTAATTAGAGCCAGAATCAACATCGGCTAAGAGAACAAAAAGGTGAGCGGGTGGGGTTAATTAAAGTGCAACAACGCGTGTCGGGACCCCTCGGTGGATTTTCATATTTTTGCACGGTGGATTTTTAGGGACAATTCTTTGAACGAAGAAGAGAGTTAAGGCGAAGAGAACAATTGGAAGGTTGAGTATAATGAGGTGCGAGGTTGGTTTTATAGTCGTTTCTTGGAGGGGTACTCGTCGAAGCTCACGAAGTAGGGGGTAAATTTGAAAATGCTCTGTTCCCGTATTTGTTTCTGTATTATTTAAAGTTTTTTTTTCCCGATTTTGCTTGAGCAAACAGTGATACGTTGAATCAATGAAAAATGTACGCTTTGTTTGATACCTGTTCCGCGAATTTTAACGAGAGGGAAAATCAATAACTCGGAAATATAAGCGTGTACCGGAATACTCAATGATTAAAAAACATTTAAACAGTACAAAATAATGTACGAATATAAAATCTACGACTTCTCTCTCAAATTGAAATCAGGTCCTCAATGAATACCTATTCAAACTCCGCTAACAAATAATTCTATGCAACATTAAACAAAAAACTGAACACATGAAAAAATATTGTTTTGACTCACGTTGACTGTTGCACCGTTTAATAATGTTCTCAAGGAAGGTGTTTTGGGGGGCTACCAGGCCCCTGCGCCCGCCTGGCATCCTTTCTCCGTTGAATGACCTTGGATCCTGGTCGCTTCGTCGCCTATCAGGACCTCATGGCAGAATCCGCCGGCAGCCCGTTCCACTCTCGCCCCTCCGACCTTGACGAACCGGACTCTTTAACACCTCCGCCGGGGATGTTCCTCGCGGCACGAGAACACTTCACGAAGCACACGTCACACTCTCTTCTTCCGATCGCGCGCACCGCGAAGAAATCATCGTCCCGCGAAGCGGACCGAAGTCTGTTCGCCCCCGCGGATCATTCGGATTCGAGCTCTCTTCAGGGCGGCGTACTCTGTTACCCCCACCGTCTGGCAGTATGTTTCGATGTCACGGAGAGAGCGTGAGAAAGAGGTACAGACAGAGCGACAGAGAGAGAGATAGAGAAAACAGACAGAGACGGAGCGACAGAGCTAGAGAAAGAGGAAGAGAGAGGAAAGTTGTCTGGTTCTCCGTGGCAGCTCGTAAGGAAAGATGAGTCTGTCTTCTTACTCTCGTCTGAAACGGTACGTACGGCTATTGCGGTCGACGCTGTTTCTCTTCAGCACCCAGCTACTCGCAGAAAATCGATGCCTCGACCTTAACTCCTCCGCTAGGTACGCTAGGTACTCCCGCCCGATTCCCAGCCACCGAACGACGCTGTCAGGGTCCGATCGCCGACAAAGTCTTCCGATCGCCCCGATCGACGCCACCCGCGTCGGATCCTCTCCCAGCGACCACCGACCGCCCCGTGCCAGGGCCCAAGCCTCTATCCTCCCCTTCGCCGATCTCCGCCGCGCAATCCTCGGCCGCGAGCAGGACAGGACTTTCTTTTGTCACCTGAACCTGACCTCCCTGCCGTGTACCATCACCCCGCTCAACTCCTCCCCCAGCAGCGCCGGCACCGCCTCCCCAACTCGGCCCGCTTGCCCGGCCCGCGGCCCAGTCCTACTCCGCTTGCCAACCGCCGTCGCCGACCTTGAACCGCCGAAAATGTCCCCGTGCACTCTCCTCCCCACTCGCGGCAGGTCGATCGACACGGCCGGCCGATCGCGGCTGACTGGCTGCCGCTCGCTGGTTGGCCGACTCGCCGGTGACCTTGAGCGGCGCCCAATGACGCAGGGCCGATGGACGATCGGCCCGGTCGCGTCCCAGCTCGGGCCAATGGCCGCGCTCGACGTAGACTCGGCCGCTGTCCTCTTAGCCAATTGGCGCCGACGCGTGGTCACGTGACCCGACCGGGAGAGATCGTCCACCGCTGCTGCTGCTGCTGCTGCCGCTGCCGGCGCGATAGCTGCTGCCGCTGCTGCTGCTGCTGCTGCTCGTGCTGCTGGCGTCCTCGTTCGGCGGCTGAGCGGCGGCGACGAGCGATGACCCATTTAACCGCAGTCCTTCCACGTTGTCGCGGCTAGCACCGACGGCCAACAGAGATGGGATGCTTGACGTGAGCGCCGTTCCTCGCGCGACGTCGCTTTCCACATCCTCGGCGTCCTCCTCGGCGTCCGTGCAGGTGCTGCCCGCGGAGGAGGACATCCCTCGGGGTCGGGGACGGAGGGGGCGAGGGGCTACCGACCGTGGATCACATTGTCGGCGGATGGCCGGCACGGCGACCGATGCGGACGTCACTGGCGGGTGCCTGGGGGTGGCTGGCTGCGGGGGGTGGCTGGATCGGCGGCCGAGCGACGCGTTCCTCGGGGTGGCCGACGCTGACTGGCTGACGGGAACGGCCGCTGTAACGGAAGGGAGAGCGTGTTAGAGTGAGGACGTTCGCTGTGCGGAGGGCTCGGGGTGAGGGGGGTTGTTATTTTTGGGGCTGTTAGGTGTTATGAAATTGTGGGCTACGGAAGGTATCCAGTGTTAGAATATTAAGAATGCGGGGTGTTCGTTTTTAAATGGACCGTATATTTTTAGAGCCGTGTAAGTCCATATTTAAAAAAAAATTAAGTATCAGGTAAATAAAAAGTTTACACTGTATTTATCATAAATTATGTAATATCGCATTTTTTTTAAATATGGACTTGTACCGCTTTTAAAATAAACGGTCCAAATTATGGAACGGACACTTTTTCTCCATATATACCCAGAAATGTCAGAAAATAAAATAAAATATTAGAATAAAGAAATATACTCCTCGTGGAACTAGTGAAAAATACATATCCGAACACTTGAATACTCTTAATCTATCCTAATGTCGAAAAATTCATTCCACTAAAATTCTAGAAGGTCTGAAATTCCCAGACGAACACGTGTACACTTCAAACGTACCTATAGATTGTTAAGTGTTAACACTAATCAGCCACGGAAGATATCGGGTGTCAGAATATTAAGCACGGCGAGTGTTTGCTATTGAATTATGGTACGGACACTGTTTCCTGTATCTATGCCTAGTAAATATGAGAAATTAAATGAAAAATTAGAATAAAGAAACATACCCTCCGTCTGACCAGCGGAAAATTCATATGCAACCACTTAAATCTTCCTAATCCACCCTACGGCCGAAAAATTCGTGCCAAAAAATTTCAGACGGTCTGAAATTCGTAGACGAACACGTGTCCGCATCGGTCGCATCTACATTCTGGACACAGTAGCTGTTGCAACAACAGTCTGGCTGGCTAGTATCGATTGACTCATTGATCCCCGACGACGATAATTAGCAAAGTTCACGGGGTCACAGCGTGGACGCGAGCGTACCAGCTTAATCGATACTCGCAATGCGTTATTTCCTGTGGGCATTCGATGGCCCTGTCAATCCGACACGGGACACAATGGCGACCTGAATTATATCGCGCCCCCCCGTGATCTGTCAGGGCCGGACCCGACACCGTGTTTCATTCCGATCGAGGGGAAAAACTGCCCTGCGAGTCCCGTGGAAAAAGCGGGAGGGCGCTAACGAATGAGGCGGCCACGCATTAGCGTCCTGATTTCCGTATAAATCAGCCCGGCCAGAACGACTCGGTTGCGTAGATTGCCATGGAATGGATAAGAATGATATGATCGGCGTAGTCCACGGGACGGATGTAGATGCTGGGCTAGTATCGAGAGTTTCACTGCCGCGAATGAGGATTTATACGGTGAAATGCTGAATAGAATGAGCGGATGACAGGACTATAATTCAGATGCGTGGAAAATGTGGATTTGTTGCAAATTGTAGGGTGAAAATTGGTGTGAGATGAATCATCGTCATAGAATATAATTAAGGTATAAAACAGAAAAATTGTGAGATTTAAGTATTAGATCAGGTACTATTGATGTTATTGTGTGGATAATGTGTGTTTGTTGTAAAATGCAGAATGAAATAATTGTAAGACGATTCATCGATATAGACTATAATTAAAGTATAAAACAGAAAAAGTGTAGGATTTTAGTAGTAATATCAAGTAGTATTGACGTCATCGTATGGATAATGCGGATTTGTTGCAAAGAATGAAATAGTTGTGAGGCGACTTATCGACATAAACTATAAGTAAAATATAAAGCAAAAATTATAAAATGATATATGCTTAAGTAACCATAACGTAAAGTAGAGTTAATTTACGAGACAAATATTTAAAAACTATCGACGTAGAATAAATCAAACGCCAAACACATGTGACCTTATAGACTACAATTACCACGTACATGTACCACAAATTCCAAAACGAAATAAGTACGCATTGAACGATTAACAAGCCTAGAGCACACTGAAACCACAAACACTCTATCACCATCACTCACTCCCTGCCACAAGCAGCTTTCCAGAATTACGAATCAAACCCCACCAAGCACCAAGCATCCAGCACAAAAATAAATTCTGTCATCCAGTCCGCCATGAATGAAAGATCTAAAAGCCACCTGCTGATCAAAATATAAAAACGTATCATCTCCAGCCGAGTTCCTTGCATCGAACAGGAACGTCGAACGAATCCAAGGCCATTATCCGACATCATCCACTCGGAAACAAAAGCGAATCGATCAGTTCGAGGAACGGGAAAGTCAAAGGTAAAAGTAGGGACGAAAAAGTGTGGACAGTCTTCAACAATCGTCATCGAACGATGCTCGGCCCGGACAAGTAGACCGAAAGTGAATCCTCGATATGAAGACATTGACAGGCGTGCAAAAATACACGACGGGACGGGAGGAGGGGAGGTAGAGGCGTGCGAAGGACGCAATTAGCGTGCGGATCAGCGACGTAGAATTTTCTCAGGGTAAATTAACCCTTTCGTGACGAGGCATATATGTCGTCTGAGCGAAGTGCGAAGCTCAGGGCATCGGCGTGAGGGACGTTGAAATGTTGAGTGGACTTTGTTGTCTCTCCAATATTGTCGGCGGGATGAGTGGGTTGATACAGGGTTCACCGGAAGTTGCCCGAACGTTGTCGGTTCAGATGGGGAGGTTTAAGGAAAGAATTTTTGCCTGACTTGAGCGTGTATGTGTATTTTACCGATTTTTTGGAATGAATGTTAATGGAACATTTGTTTTTGTTAATATGTATTGTGGACTGTATTACATGTCGCTGGTATGTGGAATAATATTGGTGCGAAAGTTGATTTTTGACTGTTAATGTAGTTATGATTAGTGTATCTGTGTTATTTCTATTTTAATCTGAATTACTTGCAATCTCAAGGGTGATATTATAAAAATCTGCGTAACTGCAGTATTTTACTAGTCTTAGCTAGAAATCAGTATCTAACTACATACAAAATTATAAAAAATATGATATGCTGTAATATGTTTGTCAAAACCATAATATTATATAGGTATATTATGTCTATGAATGTATTGACACTGAAGATCACTTCTTTCTCCGATCATATCCATGTCTCTAATTAATTCCTTTCTCTACTCACATCATATCCTTCAGCAACCAGAACAAAAAAAGCATGCCCCCTACCAAGCATAAGTAAGCAATGCTAAGACTTTCGATATTCATATCTATACTATTCGGTCTAAAATCCTAAAAAATATCATCTGTCGTAACATATTAGTTGCAACTATTGCATTCATGTCAGCATCACAGATCTTTTCTGTGCCTAATCACACTCTTCAGGAATCAGAACTTGAAAAAAATGCCCCTTAGCAGCATGAACAAGCAAAACCGTCTTTAAGACACCCATATCTACATTATTCAGTCCAAAATCCGAAAAAATATCATCTGCCGTAATGCATTACTTACACCGATCGCACTCATGTCTACCGCGGTATCGACACCGCGGATCACTCCTTACCCTAATCCCAACCGGCAATAACCGGGACAATAAAAGGAAGCCGTCGAGGAAGCATAAAGAGGCAGAGCGAAGACTTTGGAGAGCGCGATCTGTTTGAAACGCGGGCTGGCCGAGCCGGGCGGCCCGTTTAATTTCCGCGATCGTTCGCGCGATATTTCTCTGTCGCCCTCTCGCATTAGGAAGTCCACCCGGGGAGTAAGTGGCCGTTACAAGAGAAACGACAAAGGAAGCCGGAGTACTGGCCCCGGAGTCGAGTCGGCGAACGAGACTCGATCCTTTTAGCTCGTCGCGAGAAGACGAGGAAGAAAGAGCATGGAAAAGAGAATGTGTAACAAAGAACGTGGAAGAGGGAACGTAGAGGAGACAACGTGTAAGACATAACGTGGAAGGGAGAACGTGGAAGGGAGAATGTGGAAGAGAGAACGTGGAAGAGAGAACGTGGAAGAAAGAACCTTTAAGGCGGTAGTCTGATCTAGAGCGAGATTTTTAAACCGTTGAAGTTGTGCTTGATGAAATTTTACATATGTATTCATTGTTCCTTTGAGAATGTACATTCAAAAAAAAATTATTTTATATAATCTTATGTAGTTTTTTATTTTTTTACACCATGGTCTGCCGAAAACCGCCTCAATCGGCGCCAACTCTGGGTGATGTATGCATTTGAGTATAAAAAATATAAATTCTATAAAAAAAATAGAAGGTATGTGCAAACTTTGAACTCGATCGATCAATTAGTTATCGAGATATCGTTCGCGCCGATTTGAATAACATAGTTCTGAGATAAACGCGTTCAAAGTTTTGATACCGTGATCCTACCTGAGCGCGCGGCTTACTTATAATTTTTATTACTCCGCTAATTTTTGAAATACCGATAAACGGCTTTCACGAGAATATTAAGAAAGGTCTAAATAATAATATGATGAAAAAAAATCAATTTTGTCAAATTTGTAGAGCAGACTTCCGCCTTAAGAGAGAACGAGGAAGAGAGAAGATAGAAGACAGAACGTGGAAGAGAGTCCGATTGCCATGAGACGAACTCAATCCTTCTCTCCGCGGAGGAATCCACCAACCTCCTACGGACAAAGTATGAACTCCGATTTGGGCACACGAATCCATCGACGTGCGAACAAAGCTTCGAGGAATTGAAAAATGTCCGACGACGCGCCACCTTTGAAGCTTGTCCTCAGAGATCTCGACAGACGCTCTCATTGATGCTGAGTAATGGGTAATGAGTGATCGCGATCCTTTCGCTGGCCTGAATCCGGAATGGCGTCTGCTCGAGTTTTCGATGGAATTTATGGCAGCCGGAGATCGGATTCTATTCTTTCGTTCAGTCGGAGTGTTCGTCAAAGTCGATTTGTTCGATTCGAAATAGATCTTGACACTGTGCGATACTTTGGAATAATTGCGTGGATGTTGTATCCTTGTTATGTAAAACTTCTTATAGACGACAATCTGTATTTACTTAGATAAATGTGTGAAGCGTGTTTCAGTTTTGCGTTTTACGAGGAATATACCTACTCTTTTTCCGCTCAAATCTGTTCAGATGTAAAAAGCACGCTTTTCGAGAAAGAGACGTGAAAATCGTTTTAGTTCTTTTCAAAAGCGGTACCATCAGCGTGACATAAAAAAAATTAGTAAAATGCACGATACGCTTTTACACCGCCAAACGTGAAACTCTGCATACGCAATTAACAACGATGCCAACGACACGCTGACAAAAAACAACCTGAACTCAAAACGTCGATATGAATCAGTCTTTCGTAGTAAGCGTCTATTGGCAAGAAAATAATTTCGGTTCTGTAACCTGAAATAAAACTCATATTCTTAGATAAAGAATAAACTTTTATTGATCAATGTATTTTTTATTTTGTTCCTAAATCTTATTTGTGACTAATACCAAATGCCAAAAAGAAAAATATTTGAACACCGACAGTTCTTCAAACAAATGACAATGTAACTTGAAGACCAAAAATACTTTCTTGCCACCCGAATAGAAGAAAATTTGGATATATTTTTGCTCAGATTCTGCCGTTTCCCGACGCACAGTGCGGCCAACCGATTCGCGAAGACATTGACCGTACCGACGTCGCAACGGGATAAAATCAAATCTTCCGCTCGATCGACCGAACGTTCACATGACAACCGAACCCTTAATCTTCTACTTAAATCGATTAAGGCAACCTTCGACGAAACGGGAGCGTGCCGGATAGCCGTCTATTTTTGCGCTTTCCTTCCTTCGATCGCGGCTGGAAGCCTCTGCGCGCCGACAGCTCTCAATCATTTTTTGGCGCGCAACCGGCATTCGATTCGATTCGAACGATTAATCGAGCGTCTCCCGATTCCTGCCGAGCCAGACACGATTATCTTCTTCCCATTCCGCGTCGCTTTTCCCGCTCTCGTGCGACCACTTGTCTTCCGAAAGTAGATTTACGACCGAGACAAGAGTCCCTTTTCCGCTAACGAGTGGAAATCTGGGAGTACTCAGACTTCCCGGGACTGTTTCCGCGTTCTTGGCCATTTTAGAAAGGGGAGAGTTTTTCACGAGATTTCGGAGTCTGAGAAATTAAGCCTTGCTGGTAGGTAGGTAACAATGAGACGTGTCTGTCAGTTATTCCGCGTACGGGGCTCTAGCTGTTTATTTTAGTACTTGTCGAGAAATAATTGAACATTATTACTTCATCGTGTATTGGAAAGGAGTGGTAATGAGTGGAAAGTGCAAACGACTGAGTTGTTCAAAAATACACTTTCATGGATATCTTCGAGGATTTTCAAGTCAGTGTCATTATTCTGTAATTTTTCAATGAATTATATGCTTTTTATAGGCTGTTAATTGAGCCGTTTATTCTGAAAATAGTGTAAGTCCGTTTAAAAGAAATATATGTCACGTAAATAAAAAGTTTACATTAAACGACATTTCATTTTTTAAACAAAATTAACTCACATCACTTTCAAAATAAACGGTCCAATTAATCTCAAAACATGTGCACTTGAAACTCATACTTCAAACTTTCCGCATTTTCAACTATTTTCAAAATAAAAGGGACAATATTTCCAGTGTTATACATATGAAACTACCCTCCAGCTGTTAGGTTTAGAAAGCAGTCAGGTACAGTCAGCTTCAGAAATGTCATCCTCTCTGTCACTTCGCCCCGTCAGCGTTTAATAAATAATTTGTTCATTTTGCCGCCGTTTGCACAATTCCCCCTGTCCTCCATTTTCAACATTAACGAGTCGACTCTCGATCTTGCCGGCGGCAAACTCGATACATAATGGCGGCTCCATGCTCGGCCGCTTTTCAGAGGAGAGACGTCGATCTTCCCTTTGCATAATTGCCGTCGCGGAAAAGTCTTTTGTCAAAGTTCGAGTCATTATCCGACGCTTGCGTTAAGGGGTGAGTTTACGAGCTGTTCGGATTCGATTTCTCCGCGGGGAAAATTTTGACTCCTGATTTTGAGCTTCTAAGGGTGGAGGAAAGTTGGAATTGGATGAGAGTCGAAGAGTATTGTGGAAGCTGCTTGAAGATGCTGATGTCAGACATGTCAAGGTCGAAGGTACGAGAATTATTGCGTAGATCGCGATTGAAATATGAAAAATGTGATGATGGAATTATGGAACAAAAAACCAGGACGGGTAGAATAATTTGAAGGGATCGAGGTTGAAGTATGGAAAATTATTAAGAGTCATATGACAGGGTGAGATATTTGGCAAGTGACGGTTTTTCAGGGGGAAGGAATGTTTTGGACAGAGTGCGAGTGAAATGTGTAAATGGATTAAGTATCAGAAAGCTACGTAATAGGATTGTCGATACTGACAAATGATGAATTGAAAACAGTTCGGATGGCTGGAGATTGAAATTTGAGCATAGAAATGTATTATCGCAAAGCATAATTGAAATTAAATGACGATTTAGTTTCTACGCAAATATATCATTACCGAAGTCGACATGCGATGAATCAAAAATTGAATAAAAATGAAATGTTTGGTATCGCGATTTCTAAACTGTGCAAAATTATATGGCCGAATTAGGGATGAAATATGGAAATATATCATCGCTAAAGTCAGTTACGCAACGAAATTGCAGATAGTCGACAAATGATGAATCGAAAGCTGTCCGGCATGAGTGATTCGAACAAATCGCGATTGAAAGACGAAAGCGCAATGTCATTCCGAAAATGAACCGCGCTATCGAAAATATGGACAGCCGACAGATGACGAAACAAAAATCGCGCAAAATAACTACTGGCTCGCATTGCAACTGAAACGAAAAACTGCAAAATCACTGGAACACTCGATTCGACTATTTCGAGTCCGACGGAAAATGTAGACGCGCCCCAAATTGCGAAACGAAACTTCCGAAATTACAAAATCGATCATCCCATCGAAATGCTCAACTAAACTCCACCAAAATCTAAAAAAAAATCATCTAAACATTTGCCAGTCGAGTAAAAGCGTAACTTTTTCTTACAAACAAGAAACAAGACCTGTCCCACAAAATAGACAGTTTCGAGAAGCCACAATCGAGAACACGTTCTCACAATTGACCTGACTCGCCAAGAACGCAGAGTTGCCAACCGGTCGACACATCAAAAGCCTCGCCGAACCAATCAGAATCATCGATCTTCGCGTCGCGCAGTTTCACGACAAACTCTACCAACTCGAACGGGTTCGACCTATCGATATGCCTCCCCCACCCACTCCAAGCCTGCATTACACGCCGAACTTTGCCGGAAGTTTCTCGCGAGCTGGGTCAAAAATTTTCCCGCTTCAAAAATTCCACCCTCATAATCCCTAAACTTTCCTCCGGCTAAATTCACGTCCGTCGATAATTGCGCGTCTAATGGAGTATGACGCTGCTGCGTGAAGGAGAAGGGCGGGGGGGGGGGGGGGGGGGGGGGTTTGGAAGAAGCTGGAGGAGGGGGTAGGACTGAAGTATCGTTTAAAAACGTCTGGGCGGGAAAGTTTCGTCGGGAAGTTAGTCGTTCGTAGGTGGGCAAGTCGCTTTCGATAATTATCGAACGGTAGCCAGGACGGATTAAGGCAGAGAATCAGCCGTGACGGAAACCGATCGCAGTTGGATGGGGAGGGGTGGGAAGGTCGTCGGTACGATATCCGCTTTGGCAAGATTTAAACATCGATAATAACCCCGCCCTCGTCCCTTTGCCGAGCCTCTAATTCCATTACTGGATAAGCCGGAAACTACAAGAGAGAGCCGGGAAGAAAAGCAGAAGGTTCTGCTAATCCTACCGTTAAATTGTTCGCCGCTTGCTCTGTACAGTTGGGGGTGGTGGTGAGAGGAGGCGGGGGCGGGGGGCGGGGAGAAGGCGGAGAAATTTCACAGTCTTCGGGCACCGAAAAGCAGAAATTCCTTAGCTCGCGAGTCAGATCGTTACTTCGCGCTCGCGACGATCCGGGACAATTCTTTTTCAATTAGGGAAAGTGGTATCGGTTCTTAGACGAGTTTAGGATGTAATGGAATGTTAAGAGGTAACGTTGCCGGCGAGAGACGAATTGAACACTGGAATCGGAAAGAGATAATTCTTTTTCCAAATCCTGCGTTTCACTGTGTTTATGTATTGATTTTTGTAGTGTAAATGTGCTTTATGGGACAATTATTTTCCGGTTAAGGGAAATCGTCCCTTAAATGGTTTTGGTATCTAACGGATTGTTGAGGGATAACATTGGGGATGTGAGACAAATTGGATAGAGTAACTGTAAGTAAATTTCTAATTTTTTCTGTCAGCATAATGGTATTTGCAATGCGAATGTACTTTATGGGACAATACTTTTCCGATTAGGTGAACTGGTATCGCTTCTCACACGACTTCCGAATGTAATGGAATGCTAAACATTGTCGATAAAAGATAAGTGGCAATACAATTGCAGTGAATTGGATACCTTTACAAATTTATGTTTACACGGTGCCGATATGGGATCGTTACTTTACTATCTGCGACAATTCATCTTCGCTCATTGACAGTACTATGGTTTCCCTATCCTCCTCACTAATACTATTCAAAAACGCTAACGTCATCAAAACCAGACAAGTTCCGCGCCATCGTAAAAAGTACTTCATACAAACATCTTTACCGTTCCTATTATCGCTAATTAACAAATCGTTACATAATGGATTATCTCTTTCACATTACTCAGCTTTGAACACTGATACGACACCCACACTAACATTCGACTAAACGACCGAGAAATACTTTCCGACCAGAAAGAGAAAAGTGAGTCGCAAGTGGCCGCGAACACGGAAACCAACTCGACCGCCAAAAAAACGAAGGTGTTGTGTTCTTCATCGAGCAACCAGCACCTTCGACAGACCAAACCTTCCGAGGTCACCGCTGACCTAAGACAAGTCGACCGTCGAGTTGCAGGATTAAGTAAAAATTTTTCATACAGACTAATCGCGCGACTCCAGACTAAGATTTAAATATCGACCCTGAAAGCGTGGGCGCTTCTGTGTCTGAACGCATACATCGAACAGCCATTATGGGAGGAAGACACGAAAAAGTTTTCCACTATTTTCGAGGATAACGCCACCCACGCCGCCAGTAACGAGAGTGAGAACGAGAGATCGAGTTGGCCGAAGCGCGGGAGAGAGAAAGATATGAAACTGAGAGAGATATTTCAGAGGGGAGGAAATAGGCGTGTAGGGGATGATAGGGGTGGTTGGAAGAAGGGGTGGAAACAGCTGGCGACCGAAAAAAAGATGGCACAGAGAGAAGAAGGAAAATAGAATGGATAAGAAAAGGGTAGATAGTAGAAGAGGGGGATGAAGTTAACTAAGAAGATAGCAAGATAAGTAAAGAATGATAGTTGAGTAGAGATGAGAAGCGAAGGGATGGGAGAATCAAGGTGTACAAAAGAAACGTTCATAGTGAGAGAGATTGAAAAATAGAGAAACTGTGATGAAGGTACAGATGGAAGAGATAGGCAAGTCAAATAAGAATGAAGAAATAAGATAAGAGTTATGCAACAGAAAGTGAAGTGGGAAAAGAGAAACTTATGGAAAGAAGAGAACTGAGACTAGAAACAGAGAAGAAGATACCAAGATAAGTAAAGAATGATAGTTGGGTATAGATGAGGAGTGAAGAGAAGAGGGAATGAAGGTGTACAAAAGAGACGTTCATAGTGAGAGAGATTAAAAAATAGAGAAACTGAGATGAAGGTACAGATGGAAGAGACAGGCGAGTCAAATAAGAATGAAGAAATAAGATAAGAGTTATGAAACAGGAAAGGAAACGGAAAAAGAGAAAACTGTAGAAAGAAGAGAACTGAGACTAGAAACAGAGAAGAAGATACCAAGATAAGTAAAGAATGATAGTTAGGTAGAGGTGAGAAGCAAAGGGAAGGGAGGAAAGAATGAAGATGTAGCAAAGAGAGACATACGCATTCAAATATAGAAAAACTGAGATGAAGCTACAGATGGAAGAGATAGGCAAGTCAAACAAGAATGAAGAAATAAGATAACAGTTATGAAACAGGAAAGGAAACGGAAAAAGAGAAAACTGTAGAAAGAAGAGAACTGATACTAGAAACAGAGAAGTCAATATAAAGCTAGAAAGAATAGAGACAGTTGAAAGAGAAGAAACGATCGGCAAGGTGAAGGTACGCAACAGTAGACGAAGACAGTAGAAACAATTCAAAAGGAAAACATTGACGTGAGTCAGTGAGGGAAAGAAACAAAGTCAACCGATAACAGAGAAGCGCAAAGATATCGAAAAAGCTGAACTAAAGCAGAAAAGAAACGTCAGCCAAACAGACGTACTAACACACTAATAGAAACAGAGGAACCATTGTAAAGTTCAAAAACAACCTAAACTGTCGGTGAAAGTCAAAGAACCATCGAGCAGGAAAACAGTTGCGAAAAAGTCAGCCAAACAATCGAAGAAGGAAAGTAGATAAAGTTGCACGAAGCCAGACTAAAGCATACTATTTAAAGGCAAAATATGAAGTAAAAAAAAAAGGGGGAATAAAGTGAATTTACAAGAATTTACATGAATTCTACTAACGATAGTGGAAGGTCGTGTCGAAAATCGGCGAGATTCGAATCGATAAACAGCCGAGGATCACTTTCGACAAACAGACATCCTTCCTCCTCCATTCCCGGCCACCCTTTCAACCCTCCCTCGACAAACCACCCCCCGAATGTGCAGACGCAGCTCTGTAGATGACGTTAAGCGGCCGGGCCATTCGCCGTGCCGAAATGGAAAATTGGAACGTTCGCCGTACACGCAATTGCAATCATGCGCCGCGAGGGACGCCCAGTTCAGATTTTCGGCGAGCAATTTTGCCAGCTAATCTCGTACGGCCAAAATATTCGCCCCCGAAATCCACTTCATGCGGCGAACGGTTATTGTTCGGTCGGATCGCAGTTGTTAAACGACAGACGCTGAAGGAATCGTATTAGCTGCAGGTTCGAAAAGTATTCAGAGTCCGATAAGGTACTTTCTGAGTCCTAATTAATTCAATAAAAAGTGACGTCACAAATACTTAATCTCGAGATTAAATATATGCAGTGGACATTTATTGTTATGGTGGATTGCAATTGTTAACGAGAGACGCTGAAGGAATCGTATTAACTGCAGGTTCGAAAAGTATTCAGAGTCCGATAAGGTACTTTCTGAGTCCTAATTAATTCAATAAAAAGTGACGTCACAAATACTTAATCTCGAGATTAAGTATATGCAGTGGACATTTATTGTTATGGTGGATTGCAATTGTTAACGAGAGACGCTGAAGGAATCGTATTAACTGCAGGTTCGAAAAGTATTCCGAGTCCAATAAAATACTCTCTGAGTCCTAATTAATTCAATAAAAAGTTACTTCACAAATATTTAATTTCGACATTCAGTATATGCACTGGACATTTATTATTCGTGGAAATCATAGTTATTAACGATAGTTATATTTTTTTGTATTAATTAGAACTGTGAGTGATATTATGGCGAAAAATATTTCATATAGTATAACGGAAAAAATAAAAAGTTGATTGATAAATAAATTTAATCGCCGCGAGGGTCGCCAGTTCGAATTTTCGATAAAGAAATGTTTGTAAGCTAATTTCGTACGGACAAAACTTTCCCCACGGAGATCCGCTGCATGCAGCGGACAAATATTGTTCGGATCTGTCGCGGGTCTTGAACTTTTGAAACTGACGCCAAGTAGAAGTTTGTCAGATGTCATATTTTCTGTCAGTTTCGATTAGATCCCGACATGGCACCGCTACGACTGTAACCTACAATACAATATCAAAACTTCTAATCAGATTATAAATGAACAAATTTATGTGCTGATAAACAGGCTAATTTCTATTTTCAGGATCTATTTGACAGCGAATTTGGTGCAATCGAAATATTTACTTGAATTCCGCTTTATGGGACAGACAATTTTGCTTGGATTGTGTCTATTGGAAGAAGATATAGGAGAATAAGTTTTGGAACAAGCGATAAGTCGGGAAAGTGGCCGAAGTTTGCCAAACGTCCCTGCCAAGTTATGATTAGAACTCGATGAGGCATCATAATGAATCCTAACGTATGATATGATGTCAACAGAACCTTCGAATGAACACGACACGTAAAATCATCCGCTATCAACATAAATTATTGATTACTCGGAATCGGGTGCGGGTGTTAAAGGTTGGCGAAGAATGAGTTTTGGAACTGGCGGCGAGTTTGCAAAGTAGTCGAAGCTCGTCAAACGCCTAACAATCTCAAGTTTTGATTAGATCTCGCTCAGCTTTAGTCACAACCATATCATACACTACAGTATCATCATAATTTATAAAAATAGTAAAAATAAATCATACTTCACCGCCCAATGCCAATATTAATTATTCATTCTTTCGATAGTCCTACAAAGTAACACAAGACTCTCCACAAATTATGACCACGAC
The DNA here is from genome assembly GCA_914767735.1 of Anoplius nigerrimus. NCBI lineage: Eukaryota > Metazoa > Arthropoda > Insecta > Hymenoptera > Pompilidae > Anoplius > Anoplius nigerrimus. The sequence goes on from OU612086.1 coordinate 3,862,066, forward strand.
CTGACTCATAAATATTTCGCAAACTACGTCTGATATATAATTTATTAATTGGACCGTTTATTTCGAAAGTGGTGTAAGTCAATTTTCACGTAATTTATACTTAATTTAGTGTAAACTTTTTATTTATAATGAGGTAGTATTGAATATCTTAAAAAATGCCAATGCTTTGTACAATTTAAAATTGGCTGATAAAATAAATTGCGTAGCTCTTGATTATGAAAGTGATGTAACTGATTAATGTATATTTTGGAATTGACTAATATGCTAACCTTAATGTTCTCGAAACAGCAGAAAATGGACTTACACCACTTTCAAAATAAACGGTCCAATTGTCTGAAAACCTGAATAACGTTAATTCTTTCTCTAGGACGTCACCTACGATACTATCGGCAAAGAATAGACCTAAACCCAAGAAATATGCCCATCTACTGTCAAGAAAACATACATCAATCTACACGTCGATGAATAATAGCCAAAGTACATCTGAGACATTGAAGAATAAGCTCAGAAGCGGACCATCGAGCCCGACGATCCTCGCGCGAGATACGACCAGACTCAGGAGAGCGTAGAAATCCAATAACGGCGTTAAGGCCTTTTTTAACCTAATTTGCATTTAAATCCGGCTCGCCTCCGAAAAGGTTTATCCACTGTAATCTTTCGGCGCCGGACTGTAGGTACACCCGAAAAATGTTGCTGCTCGTCGTCAGCGCGTTTAATAAGCTGTCGAGAGAAAGATAGAAAGAGAAAGAGAAAGAGAGAGAGAGAGAGAGAGAGAGAGAGACGATCTGCGAGTGTAATTTATTTAAATTGTCAGATGCTTTCACGAGTGAGTCGCGTGCAAATGGAATTCCGACCAGACGGATTACTCGTCGAACGACGACAAACGGAAACGGAAATAAACTACAAGAGGGATTGTGAGGGAGAGGTGGGTGGGGAGGGGGGGAGGGAGGGGGAGTATGAAGGGTGCGGATCGTAAATGTAGCAATCGGACATAAAGTGCGCTGAACGACGGGAGAAGCGTATTCGAAGGTCTTAAAGGTTGAAGGATAAAAATGCTGGGTAGAAATAATATCTGGATTCGAGATTTTTAAAAAGCATATGTGGACTCGGATGACGTAGGTGACGTGCTCGGAAGGTATGAACAGAACTGTGACGAGTCGATCGTTTGTGTCAACCTTCCATGTTTTCGATCTCCATCGCGGCAGATGCTTTGAGAGTGTGCGAAGATTTGTGTGGGTGTCGAGTAATTTCTATTGTGGAACGTAATCTTTCGAAATTTGAAAGTCGGGCGGGACGCTGGGGCAAAATTGGAATTTATGCTTTTGGAAGTGTGGCAAGCGATCTTTTGCGGCTTATGGTTCTGGCATGGCTAGAGGAGTACGGTGTAAGTGAAATTGATTTCTTGGAAAGAATTGTGGGTAGTGATCTTTTGATTTACTGAGTGTTGGCGGAACGCTATGGCCAAGTTGAAGTTTCTACCTTGAAAAACAGTGCGATGAAATTGAACGGGCATAATCAGATAAGATGGTCAAAAGTTCAATTTCAAAAGGTCCATTTTGAAACAAGTTTAACTGGCTTATGCCTATAATATAACATTGAGCGACCAATGGAAGGTACTTTGGGATCATTTGAACCTACCTAAACGTGATAGAACCTTCGAAATGAGCAAAAAACGTCAAAATATTTTTTGTCTTATCTTTGATTTATAACTACCCTATTGTTAAAAACTTGTGAAAAATCAATATTTTGGTGTTTAATTCTTTACTCATTGGACTTTCCATCTAAAAATCTAAAACAAAAAGTTGAAATGTGCACACCATTAACAGAAGCAGCTCCGATTTTTTTTTTAATTTTATTATGAACTAGATTCTGGAAAAATGATGGAAAAAGCAGATCACCGCAATCGAAATACAAAGTTGAATATTCGCACAAATGCTTCTCTTTTTACAAACGATCGAATAGCTCTTTCATAATTTCAATTAGTTTAGAGGTACTTTTGACCATCTTATTCAGCTATTCCCTTTACGTTTTCCATATCAGACCAGAAAATAATATTTGCAAGCTCACCGTAAACTTTCAATATCACGATAAAATTGACCATAATCCCTCAAAATCCAACGCGGAAAGCAATCATTCAATACGCCCGTCGACTAATATTGCAATTAATATCTTTCAAAACCATCGCCAAAAAGTAATCTTTCAGAACATGAAATAAACTCTCCGCTCAGCGATAAAACTGAAATCTCAACATCGCCGGTACGCCAAATAATCTCTCGATTGAAATTCATCCCCCAAAATCCATTACACATACACGAAGCATCCCCAATTAGTACCTCCGAAAATTCCGCCGCCAGAATGACTTCCCATCGCTCCGCGAACCTAAACTTTAATAACCTCCGAACTCCGTCCCACTTCATTAACCTCCCCGAAAATCTCCGGAGAGTCGAATGTCGCTACTGCAGTCGATCTATCTATAAACTCGTCTATCTCCACATTTTCCCCCCCATTCCACGTTTCGCCGCCTGCATACGTTATGCCGGCAGCGTTGCTGACCTTTGAGCAAAGGTCCGAGGTTGAGTTTAGGGCCGTCTTCCCGCTGTCGTACTTCTAGCCGAAAGTACACGAACGTGCATGGGAACGTGCACACGTAGGTACAGAGTGACACACATACACACACACACATACACTCTCGCAGATTCGAACACGTGCGAGAGTGCGACACACTCGCGGCGATGAACCCTTACTTCATCGGGACGAAGAGAGCTAAAACGCTTCCAGCCGCAATGAGGTCACTCAGGGGCGGGCAGGAAGCAGGAAGTCGGGCTTCTGAGAAAGTGGATAAGAGATCGATCTGGTGGAAAAAGTGGTCGGCCGCGCGGAAAGGCACGGTGCCGGATTCGAGGAGCGACGCTCGTCAGGGGAAAATTATGGATGTGGCCAGACGTGCCCCGTGACAACGGCAGACCTACTCTTGGCCATTAGTTTTGGCAGGACGAATCGATCCTGGCCTTCTGCGGTGTGTTCAGTCGTTGATTATTAATCGTCATTTTGAGTTTGGATAAATATTGTATTAAAATTGTGATGTAGGAATGTTTTAAGAAAATATTGTTAAAGGTACTTGACAGCATGGAGATGTAAAATGTTGGCCATTAGTTTCAGGTGGATAAACCGACCCTGGCATTTTGCAGTGTGTTGAGTGATTTATAATTTCTGATTTTTTGTTCCTGTAATAAGTATTGCATTACAATTGTGGTATAATGATGTGTTGAGGAAATAACGTTAAAGGTGGCTGATGGCATAGAGTGATGTAGGGTTCATTAGTTTTGGGCCGACGAATCGATCGTGGGCTGTTTGCGGTGTGTTCAGTCATTGGATATTAACGATTTTTTGGCGTTCGAATACGTACATTATTAAATTTGTGGTGCAGGATTTTTTTAAGAAAATTGTGTCACGAATAATGTTGAAAGTGGCACGGAAAGCTATAGCGTTGGCCATTGGATTTTGACCAAAGAATCGATTGGGCTTTGCGGTGTGTAGAGTCATGAATTATTAAAGATTTTTCGGCGTTAAAATGAGTATCGCATTAAATTTTTATCAGCTCTACAGCGCTCGACGTTTTAGAAAAATTGTGTCAGAAAATGACGTCGAAGGAGGCCAGATGTGCCTGATGAGACAAAACGATGTAATGTTGGCCATCAGTTTTGAGCCATTACAGCAATCGTTGTTTTTGTAACATCATAAACCACAAATTAGAACAAATTTTTCATATTACTGCATCTGCTTTATATCATTTCCAACATCATAGAACTACTTTTCAAAAAATCTATCTACGTCTCAGGTGTAACATATCATTGCAACTCGTAATGAACCAACAAAAAATCGTACAATATGTTCTACATATCGCATTATTCTTTTATATCTTTTTTTGAAGTTTACATGTACCCATTTACTACCACCCGCTTACATTTTCTTAGAACAAAAGTAATCCGCCCCCTTTGCCTCGACAAACACGGTGACATCAACCCTCCAGCAGCACCCCTTAAATTTTTCACATAATCGTTCGTTATCTCCCCCACAGAGCATGCTCTCAAACTTATTCCGTCCGTGAGTCCTCCATCTTTAATGCATGACTACCCTTCGTAATCAGAATTTAAACGATACACATCCAACTTCGATTTTCTCGCCAGGACAAATTTTCTGAAAAAGCCACCGCATCCTGCAGGACGATTCCTCGAAGCTCGCCCAGCGGGATAAACTTGAAGCAAACACTTTCAAGTCCATTAAATTATACTCGGCGAACAAGTTTCCTGCTTGCGGCGTTCTTTCCAGGCTGGCCATTTATCCGCGTGACCAAGAGAAATTTTTCACGATTATAGACGACTTCCGGTTAACTATGGTTAAGGATCAATTCTAGGTTAAGGATTCTAGATGCTACCCAGTCAAAAGTCATAAGTTCATATAAAAAGATGAACTGTGGTCTTTATGACGCCTCTTTTTAACCAGTCAGATTTCGTTGACGTCAGCAGCAGTTGCCGACTATATCCGTCATGGAGAAACTGTATTGTCATCAAGTTTGTGTCATGACAACCGTACCTGTCATGCGTGAAATACAGTTACTCTTGCTATTTTACTTGAAATTTTAGTAGAAACTAAAATATATTCGTAAATTTCAATATGTTTAGAATCTTTGGAGATAAAGACGAAATAAAACAAACTGAGAGCTGCTCTGACGAGAGGCCGCCACAGCTGTCTGGCTAAACATTATTTTGACAAAACAGTATACTGCGTTGGTAGATTCAGTGACAGATATAAACGATTGAAACGTTCGGAAAGAATTGAAGATAAATCTATTGTCAGCTAAAAAGGTACGAAAGTTACATACATAGGAAATAGCAGTAAGAATCATATAAATACGTATAAAATAGCTTGAGTATCTTCGGCTTATAGAACTGACCATTGTCTGAACACAGGATTCAGCTGTACTCCTGCTATTCACCTGGACTACTCATATGCGTAAACTAAACACCGTCCAAACTATAGATCAGCGAATCATCCCATAGAAATGCTAAGTACCATAGCCGTCCACCTACAATCAACAGACTCAACGCTTCAACCGATTCTAAACCGAAAGAACTATGAAACAAATTCAAACTCGCAGCGTAGAAAAACAAAATTTCGAGCCCGAATGACGAAAACGTTCCAGCCGCTCTCCGTTCCATTGACAGACTTAACTAGTCCAGGCCATCCGTCCCCAAAAAAAGGACTCCACCGGAATAATTCCGCTAATAGGTGCGAAAAGCGGCGGACTTCCGTCCGCATATTCATAAAATGTAAATATTAAGCGACATTATGCAGACTCGCAATTCATCGACTCGCGGAACGAAGGACGATGGAGCTGGCAAGAAGAGCATTAGAAGGAAGGAGAGGAGGGCGGTGGGAGGGCTGAGGGAGGCAGAGGCAAAAAAGTCGTTTAAACGGGCGTGACCATTATCCGGATCTCGACTCATCAACCCTAATCGAGGCTCGACTCGATTCCTTCTGTCTCTTCTGTTCCTCGAGCATCTCTGTCCCGGCCTAAATTTTATCGCCCTCGCGCTTTAATCCCACCCCCTCCGTCCCCGTCCGCCCCGCGCGCGGTCCATCATCATTATCGCCATTCAATGTAAAGAATTCGACCCACCCCCGAGCAACCCCCATCGTTCCTTTTTCGGCCAGAAGCATCCCTGACCCTTTAAAGCTCGACTCCTTTAATCTTACATCTTCATTTGCGGCTGCGATCGAATTTAAGCGGTGACCTTGAACAATTGATGGCGTTCGCGATGGCACACGTTTCCCTTTTGCGGTGAGCGGAAGTTACGCGGACTTCCGCGAGGAATCAGGCTTCCTGTTTCGCTGTCTTCGTTTTTTGGGAGGGGGTAGTTAAGGGGGGGAGATTCGTACGAAATTGTTTTCGGAAGGAACTCGGCGCGACCGGATCTTACTGATGAAATTGATTGCATGTACTTCCCTTCTCGACGGTTTCTTTTTTGAGGATGCGATTCCGTACAGTTTGAATTTAGCAAGGATTATATGGACGGTTTATTTTGAAAGTGGTGTAAAACCATTTTTTTTTAATTAAATATCACGTAGAAAAATCGTTTACACCACGTCAATCATAAATTATATGACATCTCATTTTTCTTAAATATGGACTTACACCACTTTCGAAATAAACGGTTCGTATCGTCGCATATTTCGAACAATCGTTTTAATCCCAAAGCGACTGAATGACGCGATAATCGCGGGATGCCGACGATGTTTCCGATTACGGCTTTGAAGTTCGCCGCCATTTCTTAATCTCGAAATAAACAGAAGCGCGGGCCCGTTAAGTACGTGACGCTTTAACTTTAAGCGAAGTTTAAATTGCTTCCTCTTTTCTGAAAATTAATTCTGCCCACTGCGATTAAATTCTGCGCCAAACGCGAAAGTTGACGACGCTCCCGCTGTAATTTCCGAGACGTTTCGTTGTAACGGGCCGAGAACAATCGTAAGTGGAGGACGTCCTTGTGCAACAGTTGACAAGAGATTACCTTTCTTGACGGAAAACAGTGCATCCGACCAATCTCACCGAAAATGACAAAAACTTCCCAGTCCTTACAAGAACCGAAAGTACAGTGTGCCTAACATTATCGTATTTAAACAACTTGAGCCAAATGAAGCAACCAATTACATTTACTTGATCCACTCAAATTCCATCGGAACCTTCGAAAACGTTGATATTCGTAACATTGGTCTATCTCATAAATAGTCCAACCGTCTCCAAGTAAACTTGTTTCGCGGTTCATCCTATAATAGTTTTATCGTCTGTGTACGACTAATGTCAACTTTTCAAAGTTTATAAAATAACCTTTCGGCCTAGTAGTGCGTTAATTGAGAAAAATAAAAGCAAGAAAGTAAACTTACGATGAAGAGAAATATAAAACAGACAGGGAAACAGAAAAGGAAAAGCACCACAAGGGATTGAACTAGGTACCTAATTATAATACATCCCGGACTAAAACTTCACTGAAAATCATGAAAAATTTAAAATAGATATCGAGCTACGCATCAAGAATTAATAATAGTTTCAACCTTTTTCCCTTCTGTAACTAACTTTCAACAATTAAATAATTCATCACATATTGATTTATACTTACAACCTGTATTTCTAAACAATTGTATTCCTAATTCATATATGTAAAGTTGTAATGTTTGACGTAATATTGTTGAAAAATGTTAATTATCATTGCAGAAAATTCTTGATAAAGGGCATAAAAAAAATGTCGAAACGTAGAAAAGGCAGACCGATCTTTCCTTGGCCTTACGTACGCCGAAGACATCGTACACTTCGAAAACGTTCTTTTCACAGGCTGGATACGATCGTACGAGAATAAAACAGTCGTACCACCTTGCGGGGACACGAAGAGCGATGCATCAACGTCCATCTTTCTTCGCACTCTCCTTTCTCAACCGCCTGGCGGTTATATTTGGGAAAGTAATGTTTCGCTTACTTCTCTTTTCTGAAAGGAGCGCATATCGATCGACCTTCCCGGCGCGTACCGGCAAAGGTTCACTGCGTTCCAAGGTTCCACCTTCCCACCCTACACTCCACTTCCACCCCTCCACCTTTTACGCAGAAGGGAAGTCGAACTCTCGAAATTCCCTGATTTGCCCCTCGAATACTATGGGCGACGAAAGTTGAGGGTGGACCAATGTCAGGTTCGTCCTTCGTCCTTCGTCCTTCGTTAACGATTCCGTTCCATCCCTTTAAGTACCCTTCCGGCATTCTTTAAACTTCGACGATTCGATACACGAGGACTATTTCTTGAGCGTGAAGCTCGAATAATTGATACTGATGCGTTTAGGTTGCTATTTGAACTTAAGTGTGGGGAGAGTAATGTAGTTTGTTGTAATTTTTCAATTAATGTATAGTCATTGTAAATAGTGTAGATGTTTGCTGAAAGAGGGTGTAGTACGCGTAGCTGAGTATATAAAGTGTATAAGTGTAAAAAAAATATATATATATATTTTTTATTTTCCATTTAAACCCCTAGTAATTGTCTAGAATTTGTCTTATGTAACATTTGGTAGAATGCTATAACAGTAAAATATATAAATTCAGCGATTGAAGGTATCCATTGCCAGTAGCTTTATCTGTACATTAAAAACACCGAAAAAAATAAATACATATTGATATTGCTACATCAGTAACGAAGGTAACATTTAAAATCTGCAATAGTCACAAAATAAATTCAACAATCACATTTTAAAAATATTTAGAAAACGTGACGATTAAAAACGTATATTTTCCCCGACAACTCTACAAACACGAGACATTAAAAATCTCGAACACTATCCAACTCCACGACCATAATTCCCGGCAACACAAAAATTCCCTCAGCTCCTCTCGCGCAAGAAACGAAACAGAGAATCGACTCGAAGTCGAGTCGGCCAAGAATCCTTGCTCGGTTCCCAAAATGACAGCTCCGCAACTAATAAAACGTCTTAATGCCTCTCCCCATAGTGACAAACGTTGCAATTCCGAGGCAGTCGTCCTGTCAGAGAGTTATTGTGCGCAAGATATTCCTTTCCGGCAAATGGGAAAAGCACATCAAGGCAACGACGGCGACGCCGACGACGACGACGACGACGACGACGCCGACGTCGGCGGAGTCGGAGTCGGGTAGAAAATGGAATTAGATAACAATTCCCGGTGCCGTTCCGCGGGATTTAGGATGACGAGTTTAACGACGTCACGCTGACGTCTCGTCCGCCGGACGATTTTCGCCCCGCGAACGCTTCGCAGGCCGCTTTACGTAAAACCCATAAAAGCGCGATCATCCCTTCGATCTGCGAGCCGACCGCTTTTTCATCCCTCGATAACGCTCTTTTCAGAATGCTCGGCCGTCTGCGGCACGCTCGATCTAGGAGGGTGCATTGTCTATTCTGAGGGTTGTGAAAATATATTCGGAAGGATTGGTGATTTATGAAAGTGGTTGAGGTCGAAAACCGATTTTTATCTTTATTAATTCATTTCATTGGTTGTTTTTCTTTTTTTGATGATTATCTTTCGATAATGCTCGGATGTCTGCGGGACGCTCGATGTGGGAGGGTGCATTGTCTACTCTGAGGGTTGTGAAAATATATTCGGAAGGATTGGTGATTTATGAAAGTGGTTAAGGTCGAAAACCGATTTTTTGTCTTTATTAATTCATTTCATTGGTTGTTTTTCTTTTTTTGATGATTATCTTTCGAAAATGCTCGGATGTCTGCGGGACGCTCGATGTAGGAGGGTGCATTGTCTATTCTGAGGGTTGTGAAAATATATTCGGAAGGAATGGTGAGTTATGAAAGTGGTTGAGGTCGAAAACCGATTTTTATCTTAGTACTAATTCATTTCGTTGGGTTTTTTTATGAGTATTTTTTGAGAATGCTCAAATGCCTCCGAACTTATACATATCTTACTGTGGAACGATGCATAGCCTCTTTTAAGGGCTACAAGAATATATTTGGAAGTGAAATATATTTGGTTTGTGAAAATATAGTTGCGCGTTGCTGATAGATAGAGTGAGATGGTTATAAGAACGAACAATCTACAAAAATCTCTTTTTATCTGGATATTACTTCAATGCACTAACTAATTTTTCCTTTTTTGATAATGGTCTTTTGAGAAAGCTCCACTGTCTGCAAGCTGTTAGATGTCTTAAAGAGGGCATTGTGCATTCTCAGGGCTGTGAAAATGTCATATCTGGCAAGCCAGTGAGATAGTGGTGAATCGAGTAAATGTATGGGTGGTGATTACAAAGTTGGCTGAGGTGAAAAATGAATTTTTATCCGAGTTGAATTCTACCAACCATGTTCTTTTTATTTGTCGAACAGCCTTTTAAGAATGCTCGAATGGCAGCGAGTTGCTGGCTCTTTCAGCAGAAGGGTGTATTGTCTGTTCAAAGGGTTGCGAAAATATCATTTCTATATTTTGTATTTATTCAATGTAATTAACTTATCTGTATGACTGTAAATAAATATTTTTCAATCAGAAGAACCAGAATAAAGAATATATAGAAATGTTATCCACTATACATTAAAAAATTGACAAAAAGTGTACTTGTATTTTTTACTTATGCTACAGTCAAGTATCCCCCAATACCTAATCTCCCCCATAAAAGAAAAGGATAGACCTGCCAATAAGCATGTATAAATATATATGTGCGTACTCTGGGATAATCTCTTTCTACACACAAGTACATATACACAAGTTTTCATTCGCAATCGGAGAGAGAAGCAGAGAAAAACAACCAAAAACACTCAAGCAGGAGAAACTCACCCCCCAAAAAGATCGACAAACGCTATCCGACAAAATCCATCTCAAAGCCAATCTCCGATCTAAAAGTAGGCGTTTTTCGGAATAAGACCGCCGAGTCTCGAAACATCAAACAGCATACCTGATTCAGAACCACCCCCCACCCTCCCAACCTATCAGAGTGCCAGCACTTCAACCGCCGCCACAATTGATTTATTCTCCGAACGCTGAACATTTTTCCAACCCTTCACCCGAATCGACTCAATTAATTCAATCTTTATCAATGACACGATCAAAGTTTGACTGGTCAAAAAAAAAACCTCAAACTTTCAAAAATCCCTTCGAAATCCATCTGAGGTCCGCGAGTCCGAGCCGTTAAGCGTCTGAAAGCGACCGGCGCGATTCTCACAGTTTTTACCGTCACCACCCCCACCCACCCCCTCATCACCCCCTTTCAAAGAGTGGCGAGTAGAAGGGAAGGAAGTACCGCGGAAGAATTTCGTGTCGACGAGAATTTATCGTCGGCGAGGCAGTCTGGCGGGGAGGGATGGTAAGAAAGGAGTAAGATGACGCTGAAAATGGATGCCGATAAAAAATCGCGTCGCCCATGCACGAAAGGCCGGTGATACCGGTTCGAAAATCGCGGGGGCCGACATGATAAATCGTTTCAACTTATCCTCTAACGGCCCTCAGCGATTCAGGGCTTGTCCGTCGATCTCGTGAGTTTTAAGCGAAGAAAGGCATCTTCCCTCACTCTCTCTCACTCTCTCTCTCTCTCTCTCTCTCTCTCTCTCTCTCTCTCTCTCTCCCTCTATCTATCTATCTATCTATCTACCTATCGATCTCTCTCTCACTCACTCTCGCTCTTACCAACCCACCCTCACCCTGTCACTCTCCCTACCTCGGCCAGTCCACCCACCCTTCTGGCATTGTACGAAAGGATTACCCGTAGCTTTAGTTAAGCGTCCGCCCCGCTATCGGGTGGCACAATAAACTCAGGTAATTTCTACTGCGCCTCGCCCGACGCTACGCTTGTCCCTTTTATTTACCGGGGCGAGGGCTGCATTCCGTTGCGGCCATTATTGTTTTTCGCCCAGACGGCCGGCAGCCTGGAATCGCGCCAACTACCCTCGACAGACTGCCGCCCTGGACTTCGTTAGCGGATTCTAAGACTGAGCGTCCGCTTTTGGAGTTGAGATAAGAGTGAGCGACCGATGAGAAACGTTTGGCGAAGAAATTTTGACAGCGATGGTGGGTATCGATGCTCTAGTATTCTGGTTTGGGGTGAACAATGGGGTGGGTCGATTCGAGGGATTACGGGGGAGTGTAATTATTCATGTTGCAAAGTACGTTTTCTGGTGGTGGCTGAGTGGGGGTAGGTTTTGTGTGGAGAGCGAGGGGTGGATTTTGGATTCATGGGGGTGGGTGGAGTTGCTTGGGGATGGGAGGATCGATGTTGAGGGATAGCTCTATGGGGCGGTTTGTATGGGGCAGGTCAGGTTCTCGACAGGGTGTGGGAGTGGAATCATTGGGAAGTTCTAACGCTTGTCGATTTTGTTATGTCGCATGGTACGTGGAATCTTTGATTCTTATTTGTTAGGAAATTTACTATCGGCTCTTGCTATAGTCAATATCGAGTATGTATTATACTTAATAACGGCTTTCATACATTCAATTTTAGCAGATTTTTAAGGCAACATTAATCTTCTTTCTAGATGCTGATTATTATTAGGACATCTTAGTATTTTTTAAACGTATTCGGTGCGAAATTATATTTTATTTACTGGCTACTACCTGTCACACCACTGTACTTTCATGCGGTGTGAATGTTGCTAACCACACAATACAAACTTTTCAATTATAGTCAAAGTGATTATAAATTTCTTCTTTTTACTACCTACGACTTTTTCACGATGCAACGTGCTCAGATTTTGTCAAACACGTGTTTAACCTAGCATTATCATAAACTGAAAATTCCAGACCCATCATAGATTGCTTTTTTTACCACCTTCCTTTCCAAACTATCATTCTCACATTTTCTTAAATATTTGCTTAACTAAAACTTGTTTCAACGTTATCATACACTTACTTGTAACTACCTACCATCCCTCACACTACGGAATCCTCAACATTTGTCAAACCTATGCCTACCCTACCATCATTCCCCCAAAAACTGTTTCAGCCTCAGCATACATTTACCCTTTTCCGCCACATACCATTCCACACCCCAGAAGATCCTCTCACTCAGCGAAACATATACCGACCGTTATCAGGCACTCAAGCCCGCCGGAGACAGACCGGAAATCCCGACGATCGACATTTACGGCGGTCATCGGGCCCGAAAATGGCACTCGGCCACGTCGTGCTGCGAAAGGAAGCGGAAGGCTCCTCTCGTTCCGGCCGACTTTCTTATTCGCGCGGACGTCTTTATCGTCGCCGGTCAGCTCGGAAACTCTCGCCCCGAGTCCTCGCGACTGCGACACATTCCCAATTCCGGCGTCAGGATTCGTCGCCTGGCGATAAAATCCTCCCGATCCGATCCCCGCAGCGACGCCACAGGATCTGCCGACCTCAGGACAATGCGCAGATCGCGCGAGGAGGACAGGTGTTTCTTTAACGACCGTTATAAAAACGGACACCTGGTTGAGTTAGTCGCTGGGAAGAGAAGAGGGAAGAGGTGAGAAAAGGTGAAGAGAAGAGAGAAGAGATGAGGAAAGCTGAAGAGGAGAGGGAAGAGATGAGGAAAGCTGAAGAGGAGAGGGAAGAGATGAGGAAAGCTGAAGAGGAGAAGGAAGAGATGAGGAAAAGTGAAGAGAAGAGAGAGGAGATGAGGAAAGCTGAAGAGCAGAGGGAAGAGATGAGGAAAGCTGAAGAGAAGAGGGAAGAGATGAGGAAAGCTGAAGAGAAGAGGGAAGGGGTGAGCAAAGCTGAAGAGCAGAGGGAAGAGATGAGGAAAGCTGAAGAGAAGAGGGAAGAGATTAGGAAAGCTGAAGAGAAGAAGGGAGTGATGAGGAAAGCTGAAGAGAAGAGGGATGAGATGAGGAAAGCTGAAGAGAAGAGGGAAGGGGTGAGCAAAGCTGAAGAGGGAAGAGATGCGGAGGGAAGCGGACAGCTCAGGATTGTGACGTGAAGTGAAAATGGAAGATTGAAAGAAGTGACGGAAGGTTGGGACTGAAGGCGAAGGAAAAGAATTATTGAATGAAGCCCTACGCAGAACTAGGAAATCAGAGTAACGCGGTTAAAGATAGTAAACAACGGACTGGCGGAAAGCTGGATAAATGTGTGACGTTCGTACAATGAAGATGTCCAACGGAGGTACAGGTTCTTGCTGTCTTGGAAGAAAATGTCTGGCAGGAACGAATGACCGATAGTATCGAACGTGTCAATTCATGAATACTCAAGAAAAGGACCATTCATAAAATTAGAGAAAACCTTGAAAACCTGAATAGGCGTGAATTGTCATTAAAAGAAGCCAGAGGGATGATTCATCAAGCAAAAAAACCGATTACTTATCCTGAACAGTAGAACAAGTTGAACGCTCGGAGAGCATGAACCGTCAATAACTGATCAAACAAGCAACCAATCTTATCCTGAAGAGCAGAACGAGTTGAACGCCCGGAAAGTATGAACAGGCAATCAACCATTAGGGAAGCAACCAATCTTACCCTGAAGAGCAGAACAAGTTGAACGCTCGGAAAGCGTGAACCGTTAATAAATGATCAAACAAGCAACCAATCTTATCCTGAAGAGCAGAACAAGTTGAACGCTCGGAAAGCATGAACCGTTAATAAATGATCAAACAAGCAACCAATCTTACCCTGAAGAGGAGCGCGAGTTGAACGCTCAAAAAGCATGAACCGTCAATGAATTATCAAGCGAGCAACCAATCTTATCCCGAAGAGCAGAACAAGTTAAACCCTCGGAAGACACGAACCGTCCTCTGAAAAATGAAGTGGGACTCACGAGTCGGAATCGAAAACAGGAAGACAACCCGCGAATCGAACCCAACGACCCGAAGAATCGACAGGGACCGAAAGCATGATCGGCGGCGAGGAGGGCGGCCGAGAAAAACTGCACGTGCACCGGGCGTCGAAGAATTATCGAAATCCGATCAATATCCGGCGAAGGTCATCCTAAGGGACTGGGATGAAAAAAGTGGCGCAGCCGTGGTCGTCCTACGGAACGAAGCCGTCAAACTGTCGTGGCGGCCTATTCGGCGAGCGTCGTTCGCCGTAGGTTGGCGCACGTGCTTCACCCAGGAAGGACAAATTCGCGAAGCGGCGAACCTGGCCGGGTCCGAGGAAATTGGACCGCCGGCCTGATCGATCTATTCCGCGAACCGAATTGATCGATGAACGCCGCCGAGCAATCCCAACCTCGCAAACAGATCGTAACTTTGCCATTCCGGCGACCGAGCTGACTCTCGGTCAATTTTCTGCGGTCTGTCACTCGCCTTCGAACTGTCCTTGATATCGTGCCTGAGATCGATTGGCTAGAAACGCATCCATGATTTTTATACGATTTTTTGGCGCACCGAGAGTTATGATTTATGAATTGGTGCGGAGTGATGAATAGCTATGTGGTAGGATTTTGAGAATTATTGGTTGTTGAATGAGGTTCGATGAGTTTCTGAAATTAGTTGGTTTGGAAGGAGCGCTTAAAAAGCAAAGTACCGATTTTTATGGTATTTTATGCTGCGTCAATTTTCTGCGGTCTGTCACTCGCCTTCGAACTGTCCTTGATATCGTGCCTGAGATCGATTGGGTAGAAACGCATCGATGATTTTTATACGATTTTTTGGAGCACCGAGAGTTTTGATTTATGAATTGGTGCGGAGTGATGAATAGCTATGTGGTAGGATTTTGAGAATTTTTGGTTGTTGAATGAGGTTCGATGCGTTTCTGAAATTAGTTTCTTTGGAAGGGACGCTTAAAAAGCAAAGTACCGATTTTTATGGTATTTTATGCTGCGTTGAATGTGCGAACTTACTGCGGAATTAGAATCGAACAATTTTGTAGTAAAAATATCTAACTTTTCATATATATTATTTTTATACACTTTGATTTCTTTCTTTTCATATATTCTCTAGTACCATGTAAAAAGTAAGAATAGCAATAAATACAAAGATGAGTCTCGTAACTACATTCAGCAAAACAATAACCTTCACCACTCGACCTCGCATAAATCATGCAACTTCCAAAAACGAGCAACACCGAAAATTAATCACGCGACCGTACGAAAAAAATCAACTTTCGAATCGATACGTCATATTCAATTAGCGGCAATCGTTAACGCCGGTTAATTAAAATTCCTCCGATATCCCCCCCGCGCGCCGTGTATAGCGAAACGTCGCGTTAAGCTAGGTTACACAATTCTCGAGCGAAGCCTCAATTTCTTCATCCCATATCACGGATCTTAAGCCGACAGCAATTAACCGAACGACTGCGATGAGAACGATTCCGGGGAATTGTCTCGCGGCAGCCCAAATAGGTCGAATTCCTCGATCGATTACACTACTTATCCCGGAATATCCGCAGTCAAACCGGAGCAAATTCACTTAACAGCCCGCTCTATAATCCGAGAGCAATCCCGGCCCGCGAATCAATTCGCCCCGCGTCACGACTCGCCGACGGGCCCAAACTCCACCTGACCTCGGTCCGTGTCCTTGAACAATGCCCAGGTCCCACCTAGAGTCCAGGATCAGCAAACAAGACCCATCAGCCTCGAAGAAAGCCACTCATCACTCCCGCAAGAACGAAAATCTCAACTTGCACCCAAAATGACCTTGAACCAAGGACCTCATCACGGAACACTTATGAACGATGTCCTTCAAGGCATCCTTCTGCCATTCGGCATAGATTTGGGTCGATTAAAATTCCACTCGACTCTCCCGGTTTTCCGAGCTTTCCGGCGAATTTTTTTGCCGGCGCACGAGGCAGAGAGCCGGAGGTATCGAGGGACGTATCCTGGCGGAGGGTCGCCACGGTCCTGAATCACGTCCCGGGAAGGATATAGTGGCCTGGGCGGAATGTAACTCGCCACTCGATGCCCCGCTCAATACCGTAAATCGGTGGGAATAAATGTAAGACGCCGCAGTCGCCAGCCTTTTTATTCGTCCGCGAACGACCCACTCGCCAGGACGTCCAGGACGACCGGGACGGCCAGGATCGCGAAGGGGTCACGGGGTCTATCGTATTCTCGAAAATGCGACCGGAATTCTCGACTCGTCGACCTGCAATCACGCTCGTTTCCGTTCACCGCCGACTCTCGCTCCTCGCAATATTTTTACGCCGGATCTTGGCCCAGTCAGTCTAAAGAGACTCGAAGGATCCTATCCTGTAAGTTCTCGTTTCTGGAAATGAGAGTAGCTCCAGTCGTGCCAAAACAAGCAGATAGACTGTTACGCGACACCGTCATCGCTAAGAAGCGCGTGACATACACTCGGAAGACCGTCAAAGGCCGAAATCCTCAGTGTCCTTGGGCGAGCGAAGTGCGGCATCGTCAAAATCGAACGAGATAAATCCAAGACCACCCTTGAAATTCAATAAGTAAACGATCCTGTCTTTAAGAAGATTGCTTTAGATCGATCGGCGCTATCGTGCGAAATTTTAATCCGCCGTCGGCATCCTTTTTATGCGGAAAAATCGCGACGCGTTAACGGTCCTTACGTAAAGCTGACTGGGTTCACGAGTGAGCGGGGAAGAGGGGGGGGGGGGATGAGGGGAGAGCGTGAAAGAGAATCCAGGTAACGGCTTCGAAGAAGTACACCGGATGTGTCGCCAATTTGGCGCACCTATTGTAGAGGACGGAACGTAAGTGGGAAACAGACACGATTCGCGTTTTTGGAGTTTTGCACGTAAATCAACTGTTTCGGAGAACTGCTTCGAGCGGGGTTGAACCGTTCCGGTCAAGTATCGCATATTTAAAGCACGTCAATCTGAACGACCGTTACAGTGACAGACGTAAAGAATGTAAAACACGACCCGGCTCGGATCGACCGTATGTTTCATAAACTGCCCTAAAAATGTTGCTAGCGTCAAGCTCGCAATGCGCGTCCGTCAAAACGCAAAAAACATAAATTCGGTCCGTTCAATATCACCCTTTCCGGTAGAATCGGTTCTGCTATCGTCGTTCTTAAAATTCTGCCAGCAATCCTATTCTAACTCTGACCTATCCGTTCTTGTGGCAAAACTCGAACGTTGTTAAACGCACCTGCGTTTCAATTAAGATTCTTTGTCAAAATGCATCTGTCACGATTGCCATTTATTAGAATTCTAGCAGTTTGTTTATTTATGTAATTGTTCGGAATTAAATTTTGTACTTTTTCATTCCCTCTGTGGATACTAGACGCATTGAGTTAAAATGGCATCCCCTGGGTAACATTGAAACAATGCAAAACTAGCCTCACACCGACAATGTACCGAAGCCCGTCGCACACGATACGAATTTCCATCATCTCCATAATCAATCGCCCTGCAACATCCTCGTTCTTCAAATTCCTCCCAAAACGTTGCGATAGCGTAAGGCCTCCCTCCCTCCCTCCAAGACCGACCGACCCTAACAATCTCCTCCCATCGACCATGCATCAAAACTTGTCAAGCGCCACGCACTCGCTTCATTCACCTAACCCATCCCAATCACATCGCCCCCATAAGCCATCCACAGCCCGCACAGAAAAACTAAAACACAAAATCGACCATCCCACAAAACCCACATCAACTCCCTCACATACCACCTCCCCGACATCTTCCCCCCTCAACCCAGCCCTAAGACCATCCAAAAGAAGGACCCATCGAATCCATCCAACGCATCATAAAGCCCAACACAACCGTTCGAAGCACAGCCGTACGCGCCACTCGATCTCGACTTAGATCCCATCGACCAAAGGGGTGTCCCACAACGGGCCACCTCGACCCGATCCCACCGTCCACTCTCATCCCCCACACTTCTTCGACATCCACCAAAGATCATCATCCACCGACGTCAGACTCTGCCTCTTCTGCGTCCCACGTCCTACGTCCTTCGCCCTAGGTCCTCGCTCCTCATCATCCGCCTCTCTACAGGGGTGGCTCCGTCCATCTCTCTGGATCGTATCGTCCCGAGGATCGATCGACGTCGGCCAATGCACACGCGCTGACCGGTTGCGGCAACGAGCGTCCGAGGCGACGAGGAAGGAAGTGCGTCTCGAGTCCTGCCAGGAACGCACACCTTCCCGACACCTCGTCCTCGTCCTCCCCCACCCCCCCTCTATCCACCAGCCCCCCGAAATCGTCCACCCATCACTGACACATATATACGACGCCTGCACATATCAACCCCTCTCATCATCCCCCCCGAATCCACCGTCCAACGTGCATCCGCCATGAGGTAGGTTTAACGTTACGTGCCTCCGTGTAATCCTGGAACTTCCTTTCGGCAACCCTCTCTCTCTCTCTCTCTCTCCGGCGCGGATATCACCTGTCAGCGACGTGCACCTCGAGCGGCCGAACTTCGGGGTTGTGTGTGTGTGTGCGCGCGCGCGCGACTGGGTTACGCGAGGGGGGTGCGTGACGGTCTTTTTGGCGAAAACGCGTTACCTCGAGCCCATCCGTCCGGCAGGGTGACCGAGTGGAGACTGAGACTCACCCTTGGCCGCGGCGCTCACTACCCCCACCCTACGGCCGAGCGACGCACCCCCGACTCCACCACTCCCTCTCTCTCTCTCGCCTGCTCCTCCACCAACCACCTCGTCGGGCGTCTCTCTCTCTCTCTTGCTCTCTCTCTCTCTCTCTCTCTCTCTCTCTCTCTCTCTCTCTCTCTCTCTCTCTCTCACTCCCCCTCTATCTCATTCGAGGATCGTCTCTCGGTCGCTCTCCTTTTCGGCGCGGTCTCTTTCGCTTGAACCGCGCGTCGGACCCTCTCTATTCACCCCCACCCCCTCGCCTCTCACTCCCTCCCCCTCCCGAACTGCGGAGTATTATAGTATTGTGGCGATACAGCGTTGTAGTGTCGAGCGGTAATAGTGCCGGACGCACCGGCAGTCAAAAAATTCGAGGCTTCGCGGAGGAGGGGGAGGGTAGGGAGAGGGGGTGAGATGCCCAGGTTGAATTGAGGTAGAGGGGGAGGGGGTGGTTGGGGTGGGTGGACGTTGTGTAATGGCCTGGGGCGGTAAACAGTCGGACGTTATCGTATTAGAGGCCGGCGAGGGGCTGGCGCGTTATAGACATTGAATACGCCTAATGCCGTAACACGGGAAACCTTAAATACTCGGACCCATAGCCTTGCGACGCTAAGTACCGTAATGTTAATTACGGAGCATTATAATACCGATCAGGGGGATGTGGGGGGGGGGGGGGGGGTGGATAGCGGTGGCGCTGACTGCCTCTCGATACAGCACCGCCTTCGAATACTCTCTTTGCCTCTCTCGCTCGCTCTCGAAGCGACAGCTCGATCGCTCGCACTTTGTCGCACCGATCCTTCAACCCCCCCTCCCCCTACTTCTATTAGTTTGCCCACCCCTCCTCTCGAAACCATCCCTCTCCCCCTCTTGCAACGTACTCCGAAGTTCGCGATGCCTCGCGCCATAGACACGAGCGGGGGGTGGGGGCGGTTAAATTTAACGCGGCCGATCTTCGCCGACGATCGGCCAGCAGAAATGTTGAGACCTGTCGGCCGATAAGGGTGAGGACAAATTTTTTGGCAAGTTTTTCCCGCCCGACAATGGGCCAGCCAGTTTTACGCTCATCCCCCAGCGTATGGGGTACGAATTAGGGGTTTCGGAGGAGGAGGAGGAGGAGGTGGGGAGGGGGTTAATACGGGGGAAAAGTGGGTATTAAGGGGGAGGGAAGTGGAGGGAAGAGGGTCGTAAAAGAAAACTGCGTAATGAACCGCGAGCGCAAACGGCCGGCCATCAGACGCTGGACTCCGAGGAGGGAGGGGAGCGGAGGGAGACAGAGAAAGGAGGGTGGTGGGGGGGGGGGGGGGTTGAACAAAGATTCGAGCTGCGCACGGGGGTGGCGAGGGATTTTTCCAGCGGGAACGTTGACCGAGTGACACACTGTCGGCGGAATACGTGGGGGGGGGGGGGGGCCTGGTGCTCTGGCAGGACAGCCCTGAGGAAAAAGATGGCGAGGAAGGAAGACGGAGGTCAGACGAGGGTGAGGACGACGTGGCAGGAGGGAGCAGAAGACGGTGGGAGAGGAGAGAAAAGTTTGGAGACGGACGGAGATGGAACGACTAGACAAAAACCGACACATAGAGAGAGAACGAGAAAGACAGGGGACAAATTGAGAGTAACACGGAAAGGTGGAAGATGAAGAAATTTGAACCGGACCGTAAGAATTGAAAGAAAGAAGGGGAGGGTAGAGACAAGGGGGTAGAAACGGGAAGAGACGTAGGAAGTCGAGAAGGGTGGATGGAGAAACTGAGACGTAGGTAGAGAAATCGAGGGAAACTGGGTGGGACGGAGAGGGTCGGCGGGAAACTGAAGGCGGGAGAGAGAGAGAGAGAGAGAAGGAGGGGGGGAGGGAGAAGAGAGAGGGTCGATCGAAGGCGTCGAAGGGAGGGCGCCACCTCGCCGGCAACCCCGTTTCCATCGGCTCCTGCGGGCCGCTTACTTATGTGGCACACTCACCCCCTTCCCCGAAAAGGAGCCAGTCGAAAAGGGGTGATCGTTGCTGTCCGAGGGCTCGGGGAGGCCGCGGAGGGAGAGGGTGACGGATCAAGATTGCGAGGGACCGCGGCCGGGCTGACGAGCGACGAGAGTGGCAGGGGTTGGCCCGACAGGGGTTGAAGAGGAACTTTCAGGGATGTTCGATGGAAGTTGTCTGGGTCAGTGCAGTGGGACAGGGTGGACCGTATGCGGTGGTCAGGGTAAACGTCACAGCAACTGGTGACGTTCACGTGGTGTCGACTGCTAGACGGAGTTCAGCATTGAGCGGCCAGAATGGACGCCGGAGGAAATATGGAGAGTTCGGCCTCCTTTATAGAAGGTGTATCAATGGTGTCTTACTTACCATTGCTGAATTTTTGCCGGTCGGGTACTCGTCTTGGACTGGGTAACGTTGGAGTGCCTGAAATAAGGAAGATATAAAGGGTTAAGATGAGCAAAGACAAAGATATATATTTGTTAGGGGAATGGTTTCTTTACCATTGATGAATCTTGATTGTTAAGATATCGGGTTCTGGTTCGGAACTCTTCAACTGTGTGCCAGCTGAAAGTCAAGTTAAATATGATAAAAAAAAAGTTCAGCATTTGTGGCTTTCTAAATATTACACATGTAGAGCATACTCTTACTTACCACTTGCAAATTCTCGCTGATTAAGTATTGACCCATACCCAACATTAATTCAATATCTGAAAAGTAAACGAGTGGAAAGAAACCAATTATGCTAAACATATATACTTTCTTCGGCCTCATGAATAATCTTCGTACGTAGTATGATAACTTACCAACACATTCTCAAATCCTCCTACAGAACAGTAATCCCATACTTCGTTATCTAAAGCGCGGAGGAACGTCCACCTTTAACCCGAGTCAGGAATACGATTCGTTTCCCGAAGCAGACGCGCTTACTTGCAGATCGACTCGCAAT
Source organism: Anoplius nigerrimus (assembly GCA_914767735.1). Taxonomy (NCBI): domain Eukaryota; kingdom Metazoa; phylum Arthropoda; class Insecta; order Hymenoptera; family Pompilidae; genus Anoplius; species Anoplius nigerrimus. Next base: position 3,883,958 of record OU612086.1, read on the forward strand.
TACGCGCGAGCACTCGGAATCCACGTACGCTTCAATTCCCACGCGTCGCCAGGCTGATTCGCTAGTCATGGAAATGCATCCTGCATTCAATCGTTTGATCGTTTCGACCGGCCAAAGTTCATCAGCCCTGAAACGGTCTCACATCGAACGTAATCCGAACGAACCCACCGAATCCCAGCGTCTGATTCCTGGAATCCGTCTTATAATTAGTCCGTTCATAATGTATCGGGTGGCGCAATCAGACCAAATTTCCGATATAGCCAAGACATAACCTACGACTGATATTTCGTGCGATCCTTCATCGTCCATACGAAATCCGAAGCTTCGGCGAGCGAATTTTTTCCCCGGGCCGGCTTTCGATCCGGATTTCGTGCCGAGGGAGGGGCTGGGGGGTTGGCTTAATCGTTTTAGAGAGCATATCGGGCGTACGGGTCGTGACAAATGTCTGATCGCAAATCCGACACGTCATCGCATGCTGCGCGCCTCGAAATCCCATACGCGTCAATTCCCACGCGACGTCCGCTGTCGTTCTCGTGAGAGGCTCGTTCGCCATTCATGGAAATGCAGGATGCATCCTGTGAATGGATCGTTTAACCCTTCGAGGACAGGTGGTTAGCCTGAGATGCGGCGCCGGACGATGCAGAATTTAGCGCCGGGCCTTTCTTCGGCTCGCATAGCCGACGCCGAAATCCTGGATCTGAAAAAGGTAGCGTGTAACGAAGAAAATCGAATTTAGATTGAGGCATAATTTTGAAATTGATTGCATGCGAGTTCTGATGTAGAACGTGTTTCAAAGGGATCATTCTGTGTATTAAGTGTTTTCAAGGTATTCAGGATAAGGCTCTGGTTATATAAAAATCGACTGAAGAATATGGATTGTTAATTTTGAAAGTGGTATAAGCCCATTTTTTTTTAAATTACATACCACATAATTTGTAATAAATTTAGTGCAAACTTTCCATTTATGTGGAACCTCATTTAAAAAAAAAATGGGTTTAGACCACTTTCAAAATAAACGGTCCACCTGTATATAAATAATAGAACATCAGAGACTATGCAATTTCAAGCTAGGTAAATCGTCGCGTGAAGATTTTGACGTACAAGTTACTTTCATATATTTTATAATAATGCTACGAAGGTAAAATTACGTTTTTTAAAAAACAATTTGTAAAAATGCACATAAGACAAATCTGCTATTTTTAAAATACTAAAACCAGGACATCCACAAATTAGGACTTTTTGTTTGCTATAACTATAACAATTAACGACCCTGATATCCTGAAATTCTAATACTCGCCCTAAACGTACGAACAATACCCTTTACCAAAAATTAGCCGTAGAAGCGTACGTAAACCACATCCGGTCGTTCCGGAGCACCAGTAAATTGCGCAATTGCATCCACGGTTTACTAAAGACGTATGCATTTATGGCCGACGCTGATTGTATTTTGAAGAGGGTTAGATACGTGCGCCGCCTCGGCATTCATTACTTTCCGTGGGTTAGATTCGCATCTAAATCAACGGACGCATTGTTGTCCATGTTTTTACGAGCTCCACAGCCAGGGAAACGAAGCTTGCCCTGGGGCAGTGCAGGATACGACCCCTATCACGGCGATTATCGCTCCGAGCTCCGCTGACGAGGGGAATTCACCTGCGGTTGACAATGATCACCGTCGTCACACTGTCAATCACGCTCGCCTAGTGCGTATTACTTCCCTTCCGGCCTTTCGCAGTGGAACTCTTGACTAGCATCCTCTCGGCTGACAAGGTCTCATCACCGATGCCTACCGACAAGAAAATTGAAAACATAAACTTTGGCAACACGCATCTTGAAGGAGTTAAAGTACATATTCGCCATCATGTGTGTACTTACAATGACAATTGGACGGTTTATTTTGAAAGTGCTGTAAGTCCATTAAAAAAACAATATTAATTAGCACATAAATAAACCGTTTACACCACGTTAATCGTAAATTATATATCTCTTTAGTTTAAATTATATATCTCATTTTTGTTAAGTATGGACTTACGCACTTTGAAAATAAACGGTCCGATTATATCTTATATCTATTGAAGGCAATAGGTATAAATATATAGTAAAAAATATATAGCAGTAACAGATATAAATAGTTATTTTGAGTACTTAAGATAATACATACAATTTTTGCATAGATTATACTAATGCTAATGCAATGCTAATGTTCCACTTCCATTTCATAGAATTTTCAAGACTATCGCCTGACAGGAAATGAATGCTACTTTGAAAATCGTTCAAAAATCGAACGCGAAGCGTTCACTCTACTCCTCGAATAATTACTACTCGCAGACACCGGTTGATCGGCAAAAATGGCGTGCAAGCCGAAAAGGTGCACGACCAAACGGAGTGTCGGCACTCGAGCTCGCGATCAAGAGCCCGAACGAAATAGGAAGACCTATTAGCGAGAAACGAGCGATATCAGCCACCGATCGTTCGTTATCGACGCCATCTCGGACTCGCTCTTCCCTAATGAACCGCGCCGAACGATAAATATGAGATCGGCCGCCGGCAGTAAAGTCCATTGTGTCGTCGATTCTGTACCTAGCCGTGTCCTAGTACCTGGACCGTGGGATGGTGCTTGCGACGCACACACGGAGATAATCATATGCGCTTCCAGGACTGGCAATCGACATCCGGGCCCTAGTCGGAACCGATAAGCTCAGACACTCGTCACCACTTTTTCTTCCGAGAAGAAGCGGCCGATGGCTCAGCAAAAAGCTTTAAGACAATGGTGCGAACTGCGTTGCGATCTCTCAATGGTCCATCATGGAAGGGAAGCGTTTCTCCATGGTCCGTGGTACCGACTCAAAAACAGCACACCCGATGCGCCGCGGGGTCGTCGTCACTTTTACTGTTAACTAATTTCTTTTGTCACTACGTTGCGTATTCCAGTATACTGTATCATCATATATAATAAACTTTAATTTTTTATTTTGTATCGTTATTGGGAACCGCGCATCGCGATATCACCCGCTCGCACGACAGCCGTGGGCGGAGGAGGTGCGTTAAGATCGATTTGGCTCTCGGCCAGGTGGAAGCTCTAAGTTCAGAACCCCCCTTCCGGAAATCGCACGTAATTAATTTCGCGCGAGAAGCTTTCTTACGGAATTACGACCCTGTCCGCGTACGTTCTGGCCAAAACGAAGAAACGTTGAACGTACGAGCATCCGCCGACGAGTTAAGAGTACGAGAATTCGGGTGTGGCCCCTGCATAATTCTCGACTCATCGCGTCGTTTAGTATCTTCGACAAGAAGTGGACCGTCCTTGAAGATCGAGCGCTGCAGGCTTCTTTGCATGGTAGGTGGACTTTTCACCGGAGGGTCCTAGGAATTGACTGGCTGGCGGACAGTAAAGTAACCGCTGGTGGCGAGTTGACAGGAGGATGGTAGAGGTGGGGGGAGGGGGGGGGGGGCTTTGAACGCAATGCGGAAGGGTGGCTCGTTCGGTCGGCGATATACATTTTTACGGTCACGCACGTTATGCGAAACCGACAGCGACCTGGCGGCCGTTTTATCGCGGCGTGCACGCCTGACCTTGATCCACTTTCCTCCGCCACCCTCGGCCACGTATCTTTTTTTCCAGCCCGGCCGAATTGCGCGCAATTCGATTTTGATCGGTATCGTCTTTCGAACGTGGTGGTAAGCTTTGCCAGCGGATGGAAGACTGTAGACGACGGAGCTGAATTCTAATGTGACATTAGTCGCGCTAATCGCTTATGTATCGCGGATAAGTACTGCGACTCGAATTTCGGACGCTACTCGCCACGTGAGCCATTCGAATGACACGGCTGACATTGTGTACGGGGCCGTAAGAGTCTCGCTCCGAAGGTCGCGAGGCCTGCATAAGCGAAATGAAATTCAAATGACGACGCTAACGTGCCACGCCGAACGAGTGCGACTGCTTTAAGCAAATGAATCTGAGTAATAGCTTTTTTTCCGTAGCCAGACGGACAATTAAAGATAGAATAATGCAGGGAAGGAACGAGTTTAGATAACGTTTCGTTGCGAAATAATGAGTATTTACGCTTTTGCGAGCTGTCGAATTGAATTTGACGGAATTAGCGGTTATCAACGAAATTCGACATCCGAGATACATCGCTCGCCATTCGGACGCGAGATGCCGTTGGCATCTCAGAGTCGGCTAGTCGATTGACGGTAGCGTGGGTTCAGTTGTCGGAGCTAGTTGTGTCGTCAGTCGTTCTATCGAACTCGTCGCTCCACTTGCTGTCAGCTCGGCGAAATTCAAATAGTGACGTCTTCATTCCCGGACCTTACGGGAAGCGCGGGGATGTCGGTGATGAAGCTGTTGACGTTCAACAGACTCCTGGCGGGGAGGGGTCGTGTACTTTTGGAGAAGCTGCCGAAGAGGTTCTCGTCCTCGAAGCCAGTGGCTCATATTGACAACAACAATGTCGTCAGCAGCCCGATCGAAGACGTCAAGGGCTACGAAGGCGTCTATCTGCACGACTACCTGTTCGAAAACATTGACAAATGGCACGACAAGCCGGCAATTGTACGTTCCGTATTCTTTCGAGCCTTGCTTCCATCTTAAATCTGATGAACATGTGCTATGAGAGTGTTTACGTTGTAGGCGGTCCAGTGAGAACAACGGTGATAAGATGCCGGCTATCAGTATTATCGTCGTAATCAAAATTTCTGCGCGAAGAAGTAACTCAGAATAAACACAACAGATCGTTCACGTTAAGCTTTTGAAAGTTGATTTTTAATCTGTTCAATGTGTTGCAGTTTTTATGAAGATGATTGCTGCTAATTGATTTGTAGAATTGTTTTGCTTGTCCTTATTTTTTTCGGCAGTAAGATGCAGAATGAGTGTGCTTTAGTTATCTCACGTATGTGGAGTTTGTACCCAAGCACTCTTCCTTTGAAACTTCCATGTAGTTATTATTCTGCCATCATAGATATTTACTTTTCTTAATTGAATACAACCCAATATCACTATGCATCAAATTTGTACATAAATTGACCAATCATGTACCTGTCATTTGAAGAGCACATGTGCATAAAAATTAGTAATAAAAAAGAGTATGAAAAACTAATGCCAGAAAAAAGTCAATGTCTGCTACTATTTATGTAACCATAACTGGGAATTCTCTGCGAAAAAAAAATCCGCAGTTACCGCATACAAAATGAGCTCGTAATTATCAGACAACTTTGAACCACATTATCATATTTGCTCTTTGGACCTTACCACTTAAAATTCTATTCCCATAAATGTAGAGAGCGCCTTCCGCTTGTGCCTGCAACAACCATACGTATTTTACAAGAATAATGAAAACTGTCATCTCTCCCTCAGGTTTGCGCCGCTACCGGAAAATCGTACACGTACGATGAAATATACAAGCTAAGTGGAAGATTGGCCACGTTGCTGAAGAAGTCCAACCTGAAACCCCACGACACGATCGCAGTCGTACTTCCGAATGTAGCAGAATACATTATCATAATGTTGGGCGCGAGTATGGCTGGCATTCGCGTAAGAAATCTTTCTTTTTTTTTTACCGTAAAACCTCTGCGGAGCGCATGGAGCGAAGAAGAGAAAGAAGGCATCAGGCATACGAAAGGCTATTGTCACATAAAGCTCATATCGCCATATAATGCGCATTTAACCGTCACGTCATTGACAATAAGCCACTTCATTCCTCTAATCTCCCAGATTCGACACACCGATTGAAATTCACACTTCACTTTTACCTTCATTCATCAATGTCTTATAATTTTGCTTCGCAGACGTGCCCGGTCAATCCGGCGTACACCCCTGCAGAACTAGCCAAGCAACTGAAGTCGTCGAAGGCGAAGATTGTCTTCAGTAACTCAGCCAAATATAAGGATGTCGCGGAAAGTATCAAAAATAATCCTGACATGGTATTACCTATCGTCGTCGTGAACGATCAGAGTGGTTCGATGCCCTCGGGCGCCGTAAGGTTCGAGGATCTTGTTAGGGATGACCTTGAGGTGTACAAGGGACAGGTTGGAATTGACGCCGAGGATATCTTCATACTACCATACTCTAGCGGAACCACAGGACTGCCGAAGGGAGTTCAACTCACGCACAGGTCGAATCTTCTGACACTTTTTGGGAACAGTTCTATCATAATTCTTAGACTTAACTTCTAAGTAATAAATATTCTAATGTTTAGGAGTACCGTCGCGAACTTGAGACAGATATCCCACAATCGTATCTTCGCAGGCGAGGAGACGACGAAGGATCATCAGGACGTCGTCCCCGTGATACTGCCAATGTATCACATTTACGGCCTGGTGGTGGTGATGCTGAAGTACCTGAGGTACCCAGACATTCGCTAAAATGTCACGCGTCTTCATGGCTACTCTATGTACTAATGATTATTTTTAACCGCGCAGGAATGGCTCGCAATTGGTATGCATGCCGCAGTTTTCAATGCCGAGATTCATAGACCTTCTGGATAAGTACAGGCCGCACGCGCTGTATCTTGTGCCGCCGATGGTTCAGATGATGGCCATCAACGAGGCCGTACATCCTCGCTTCTTCGAGAGGACTAGGCTGATAACTTCAGGAGCAGCTCCCATTGGCAAAGAGTCGTTAGCTTTGTTCCGCGAACGCATCAAATCCAACCTCAACATCTGCCAAGGGTGAGAGACTTGATTCTGAAATGACCTTGAACTTGTTAAACCGGAACACTAGCGCGCAACAGTGTCTGTACATAAAGGTATGCATGCAGATGGATAAGCTGATTCAGGCTTGAAGTGGAAGTACTGAATTTACATGTAGTCTTATGTCGTCGAGAAAATTGGCATACGGGAATAAAGATTGGAAGGACGTGTCTTATCGGCGTGTATTCGTTAGGTATGGCTTGACAGAGGCTAGTCCAGTCCTTTCAGTCTCCAAGGATGGACCTAGCGAGTCGTGTGGTTACATTGTACCCAACACTCAAGTGCGCATCGTCCGCACCGATGACGATGGTAAGATGACGAATTTGGGTTTCGGCGAAACTGGGGAGATATTTGCCCGTGGCCCACAGATCATGAAGGGTTACTATGAAAATCCGCGTGCCACTGCTGAGACCATGGACGGCGATTGGCTGAAGACTGGTGATCAGGGATACTGTACGAGTGAAGGTATTTATCCTAATTTGGAAATCGCATAATTCTTGCATTTTCCTAAAACGTATATAACTGACGTAGTAATGAACTACTTTGGACATATCCGTCTAGTTGCGTTGCGATTAATAATACATTACAGCAGATATATACGCTATCCAGACTAAAAACTGTACAAGTTTTTGCATGCATGCATCGATTGCCTACTAAGTGTGCATGTTTACTAGATTTTACATATGTTCCTCTAAATATTGACACGGCCCGACATGTCCGATTATGTAAATACGTCGTCTTATTAGTAATTGTAATGGGTTACAGGACTGCTGTATATAAAGGGGCGATTAAAAGAACTTATTAAGGTAAAAGGATATCAGGTTCCGCCAGCGGAACTTGAAGAGGTGATCCGAAGTTTTGAGAAAATTCAGGACGTCGCAGTAATTGGCGTCCCCCATGAAAAGTTCGGTGAGATACCAAAGGCTTTCGTCGTCTTGAAACCAGGCGTCAAGGTTAGCGAGGAAGAACTCAAGGCACACGTTGCTGAACGAGTGGCCAAGTTCAAGCACCTGGGACATGTCCAGTTTATAGAAAACATTCCTAAATCTGCAGCTGGCAAAATACTCAGGAGACAGCTGCAGAATATGTGATACTGTTCACTGTGTAACAGCGCTGCAAAATACGAAAATTTACTACAAATTAGTTATATTAACGTCGTATTAAGAAAGTCATATCGAAAACCTAAAGAACTATATCCCCACGTACGATATGATAATGTGTCAATGGTTAGACTAAGAGAGACAGATTTATTACAACAAAATACTAGATTAACAAGAGCCTTATTGATAATTACATAAAAAACACATATGCTATACAATTTTCTATTTTGAAGATTTCTCCTGATTCTTTTCTCCTTCTGATGATTTCTTTTTATTTGCCGTTCCTTCCTCTTCCAATAAATTTGCTTGGGCTAGCACCTTCTTCAGTTCTCCGTTGCTGTGCATTTCAAGCAGAATATCACAGCCACCAATAAATTGGCCATCTATGTAAACTTGTGGTATCGTGGGCCAATTTGAGAATTTTTTGATATCTAAATAATTGATGAAAAGGGCACATAAACATATATTATACTCACACGAACATCATAAATATTCAAAAACGAATTCAAAGCATATCTTCACAAGAATTAAAAGATAAGACATAAAAACAATTGTATATAAACATTACAAAGAAGTTTATGAATTGCATCATCTATCATATGAAAACATTACAATTTATTATTAACAAACCTTGTCTAATCTGTTCATCCTCCAAGACATTAACAGGTTCATATTTAACATTCCACATCTTCAGTATTTGAACAACAGCACTGCTAAATCCACAACTAGGATCACTCGGAGTACCTTTCATAAATACTACCACTCTCTCCTTCTGTAATGAGGTAATACAGTTTTTCATTTAATTAAAAACAATGTGACAACGAACACAATTAACGATTACAACATCGCAAAATAACTTTATTATACTGTAAGAGCAATCAATGTTCACACAAAATATTGTCAACTCATAAATTGCAGATAAAAACATTAATATACCGAAACGTTCCTTAGAGTCAGTGCAATTAATTAAACGCAATAAACATAATAATCCATAACGAAAATAGAAATTGCGCCGCGGAGAAAGTTGCGCAATCGGCAAATGAGAGAAAATGAGGTTAGTACTAACCTTTATGATATTGTCGATGCGCGGAAACTGTGATGAACAATGTCTTAGGCCACTGTAGATCGCCGTTGGGACACGCAGCATGTTTCTGAGAGACATTGCACTTAAATCACGGGAAATCCTATTGAAAATACGATTATCTCTCGCCGTCTGACGAAGTCAACAATGAGACAAAGTTTCACCGGCAGTCTTCAATGGCGGACGAACGAGTGTCAGCTGCCTTGAAAGTAGTGACATCTGCTGCCTGTTGGCGCTTATTTCGAAGTTTGAAATAGCACCCAGTGACGAAGTTCAATATCACACACATATGCAATATTCTAATTGCGAACATTTAAATGAATACACAGTAAATAAACACAAAGTGCTATATATTGAAATGTTTAGTTGCTTTGAAACTACGCATCATAGTTTACGTTTCAGAGTAATGCATAAACAAGTACAGAAGATGAAAATAATTAGTCACTCTAGGTCTTCAATAAATTGTAACGGTCATTCAAGTGTGACGAATTCACATGTACGACTGTAGAATTTTTTGGTGTTTCTTACCAAGATAATCTGCTTTCCTGGTCTGAATCTCAGTGCCCTTAAAACGAATCACTAAATCTTCGTTTTGGCACGAACCACGTATGAAAACACACAGCAAATCTGGAGAAAATTGTAACTTTCGCGGGAACGAAACGTGACTCCCCTTACCCGGCAGCCATTTTGACTGTAAACTGGAATAAGGCTAACGCGCCAAGTTCAAATAGAATTAATATTCAATTTATGCAACATTCGATGTTCATATCAAATTCATATCAAATTCATATCAGTAAGCATAATTTCCATTCTCATTATTTGTTCAACTCAGTTATTACAACACGACATGGATTAAGGTGTTGAGAATAAATTAGAACGCAATAAAATTTTCATAATGCAATTTCCGTTGCCAACATGTAGATATCAAACTTAAGTCAGAAGAGTGACGACATTCTCCGAACAAAGGATATAACTAATACGCTTTGAAGTGACTAACGCTGTGCGAATAGTTGTTGACAAATCGGTGAGAAACGCATGACGAAGCCCGTACGTTCACTAACCAGCGAGGCATTGACTCGTTCATAGCGTAAAACCTGTGAAAGGCAGAGTCCGTACACTGCAGTAGTACGGGCCGGAAATTTTGCGTGATCCCTTTCGCCTGGCGATCATTGTACCTTTCACAGTCTTCTCACTCGGCTCGAAGCATTAAACCATCATCATTAAGACCGCGACTGCCTACAATCCACTCACCTATTTCAATCCAGTATCCCAAAATAACACAACTCGGCAGCTACGGACGTGCCACAAATAAATCAGCCATTTACACGCTTCGATACGTCCTGCACAAAGATAGGGAAAAAAAGACACTCAGAATGCAGATAACCATTAGATCGAAAAGACCCGTGTTAAAATACATTTGACATTTGTAATCTAACAATCTGAGCGAAAAAAAATCGTGCCTCCCTTCATCACGCCTAGATGAGTATATCAATCGTTTGCATACTCCAATACGTGCTGTGTGAAGCTGGAAGAAGAACGTTCGTGCAATTACATATTTGCAACATAAATTATACACTGTATATAATAGGAAATTTCAACACGTCCCACGCAGTATGTGCAAAATCTTTTAAACAAGAAATTCTCATGACGTAAAGGTCAGTGTGAAAGTTCTGCTTGCACTGAATACAAACTGTTTAACTAAAAAAATATTCTATACTGCGTCACCGCCCACTGCCAAGAAAATGAGTCGTTCACGCCCACACAGCCACCGTACAGCTAAAAAAGCTGTAAAAACTACAAAATCCTTATACCAAAAAATAATGTACAAAAACACTCCAACGCCCAGTGCTGACAATGTAATTACAAAAATGGCGTAACTGACATCACCGTGCAAAGACACGCGTGTACAAAGTCTCATGCAAGAGTCTTACGTCAAACGCTTCGGCACGCGCTGCCAGAAGGGGAAGACGCTAAAAAGAGGAACATTTAATAAACATTTACGTCTCGCCTCTCCACATCCTGCGCTAACAATGTAACTGGGGATAAAAACCGGTGGAAGCCCACGTCGTCTCACCTACGCGGGAAAATCGATAATTTAAGTGCTTCAGCACATCCTACGCGGAGCTAGAAAAAAGGAGGCGTTTATCCGCCGGTATCGGCGTTAAAATACTTTTGAGTCGGCGGTGCCGGCACATTGAGCGAAAGAAACGCTGTCACTCGACATGATCGGGGGCCTGCCGGGGGGAATCATTGAACGACAGCCGTATCACAGAGGCTCGTGTCGTCATCGCGGCACACTTTTTTTCCGGAATGACGCCTCGCCGCTCATAACGTCAGCTCCACTTTTTTTTTATTAACGAGTCGCGCGCCGCGCGTCTCTTCGGTGCGAGAGAGAGAGAGAGAGAGAGAGAGAGAGAGGGAGGGAGAGAGCGGGGGCGAGATCTTTTTAAAGCTGATGGCGTCACGCGCCAGTTTATAACAGGGGGTTGAAGCCCATCCCCCGGCAATCGTAACACGTGGCTGATCCTTTGGAGACCGGTGACGTCACGGGCGGCAAGCGAAATCGTGGTCACCGCGGCTGATCACCATGGAAACTCGTTCCGCGCACGGACGAGAGAGCGAGAGAGGGGGGAGAGAGAGCGTGCAAGCGAGAGAGAGAGAGAGAGAGAGAGAGAGAGAGAGAGAGGGAGAGAAAGAAAGGCAGAGAGAGTGGGAGAGAAAGAGTGAGAGAACGCCCACGAGATTCAAACTTCTCCGGCGCTCTCGCTGCGGACGTCACGCCCTGCTTGACGCGCAAAGGCGTTGCGATAGGTCCGGGATATGAAGGTCCACGAAAATAGCAACAGGTTCATCGAAAATGCCACTTTCAGTTTTTCTCGAATCCGGGGGACCGGCCGGACGGGAGGGTGGGACGCCGTTGGCTTGGCCGAGCGAACCGGCGCGAGAGGTCGGATGGCTCTGGATGGCTCTAATAAGGGCAGATGGTTGTCGAGGTGTGGGACGACACGGATTGGAGATCGGCCGAACAGGCAACGCTGGGAGAGACGTAATGCGCAGATGGAGGACGCTGGCCGACGTTCGGTTCGGCAGAACGTTAACGGTCGTTGCCACGCGCAGCTTCAAAGATATCGTTCTACGCTTGTTTGCCGCGATTAAATAGAGGACCGAAACTATGTCCGCGTAGATTGGACTCTGATTGCAATTAGTGGCACGTATAATGCAGAATTCGAAACATATTGCTTTACGCTCTCTGCCGTGCGCGACGCTCCGAAACTATTTTCCGTAAAATATTTTCTGTAAATCCAACGTAAACTATATATTCGAAATTATGAACGTACGTAATTTGATGCGTCATTTACGCGTGGTATGACTGACTGATCGTACTGTCCGGTACTGTCCGGCACGATCCTGGAACGTTCGACGTTAAAAGTGCTTGCCGCTCTCTCGCGCCTACTCGGCAATCTATTATCAATAATTCCATTCACCGGCAATTCCGTACGTACCGTAATGCTCGCATACGGACAGAGACAAGCGCGACACCGGGCGTACCAGTGGCGTCACCGAAATGGGACGTTAACGCCGATTACGGCACGGCTCTAAAACGAGACACCCTCATCGCGTCGAGGCGTCAATCTCCATTACAACAAACCCCGCATTCATTCCGCATCTTATCAGCCTTCAGCTCGCACGGTCGGTCCACGCTAGACTACCTCCGACGAGCCGATAAGCGCAGATCCCTTACGACCCGGACGTCCCTCGAAAGGGAAAGTCCGAACGACAATGAAAACGGAAGTCGAGCGCCAGCGTCAGGTTCGCCAACCGCTTCGAACGGACGCCGAAAAGTGCCAAAATCCGTGCCGCCAGCGTTGCAGGTACGAGCGGGATCGAACTCCAAGGCGGCGAGAGGGAAATGCGGAGGAGGAGCGACCCCGATGCTCTACGTCAGTTCGTCGTGGTAGGAGGGCGAAGAGGGGGGAGGAGGGGGAGGAGAAGAGAAGCGTGTGCACGCCGCACGCTCGTGCCGCACACGTCACGGCCCTCTCCTCGCCCCTCCTCCACTCGACCCCGAGCGCCTTCCCCTCCGTTTCTACATCGTCATCGCCCGTCTCCCGGTCGCAGCTAATCCGATTACAATTTTCGAATTTTCGACCCGATCGAAGTTAATCAACCGTTACGAGCCTACTTAGTGCCTAAAAGCCGGACGGCCCGAGCGAATCGATAGAAGTGTGCTGGCGAGCGAGTGTATAACAGAATGAAGCGTGTAAGAGAAGTAGCCAGGGTGGGGGGGGAGGGCAGGTTGAGGTTAGATTCGATTGCGTGAAAGGCGGGCGTGTGTGCATAGACGTTGATGCCGAAGAGAAAGAAGCCAGCTAGCGGGCCACCGTCGGGCGATAGTAAAATCATTTTGGCAGTGGCGTAGCGGCGAGCGGCTTCGTGTTTGTCGGCCTGTCCCGACTGGCCGTGCGTGTGTATGTGTGGGTGTGTGTGTGTGTGTTGGGCTTCATGGGTGGGGGAGGTTGTCGGCACTGTCGAGCATCTGGGGTGGAGTGCGCGCGCTCAGAGAGCAGAAGGCGATGAGTGGGAGAGGAGGCAGTTGCGTCGTGAAAGTGGGAGAGAGGGTGGGAGAGAGACGGTCGAGGGTCGGAGGGAGAGAGATGAGAATGATGCGAGAGCGAGGGAGAGAGTGAATGAGGGAGCGAGTAAGTGAGAGAATGAGCAAGCGAGTAAGAGAGAGAGCAACAGAGAGAGAATGAAAGAGAGAGAGAGAGAGGCGGAGACGCACGATGTCCGGCTTGGATGGTGTCTGTTGCACTACGTTATAGATTCTATAGCGGCGTATAAACTGTAGGCATTAGATTACGTATGACCGTGCGAAGTATAAGCGGTGGAACACGGAAGGCGGAAGGGCTCGATTTACGATCGGCCAATGTTCCATATCCAATGCATTCGCATGCTTTCGAATTTACAAGCGATCCCGAGCTATCGGGCAAACGAGAATCCAATTCTTAGCGTATCTTGCCCCGCACTGCCGTTTCGGCCGAACGGCCGCCCGACTCTGACACCGCAGCGTACACGCTATAAATATGTTAGGCCAAAATCGGAGCGTAGGCAGGTCGCGCGAACAAGGGGAAGAGACAGGAGGAGAGGGAGGGACGGAGGAGGGGGGCGGAGGGGCAGGGATTGTCAGTCATCGGCGAACAACGGTGTTGAAGCTGTCGGTTGTTGTACGTACAAAGGAAAGAATCGGCCGCACCGATTCGTCAAGGCCAGCTCGGGGCAGATGGAACTAACAAAGTAGAAAAAGACCGTCGCGCCCCGACGGCGGATCGAGGAGAGAAAAAAGGATGCGGATGCGGCGGAAAGGAACGAGCTAAATAAGAATCGGATGCAGAGCGACGTTACAACGGGTGGGCCCTTACACATGGGCTGTTGCCTCGTTATGCGTGCGCTTAAGGCTTCTTAATTTTCCACCGCTCGACGCAAAGTGGCGTGCACGCACGACACACTGTTTGTCGAGCAGTTTCCGAGATTGAGGGTTTATATGCATCAGTTTTGTATATGCGCCTAATTACGGATCAGTAATTAGCTTCCGATGTAGGCCTCTGTAATGCTCAAACGGGTCAATGTAATTGGGCAATTTGCGGATAAATGCTCGATAATTAGTGTCTACCTTAATTCAAACTCTAAACGCTGGAGAAGATTATAAAAATATGGAAGTCTTCAAAGTTCTACAGCTGAAATATCCAAACCACCGAAAACCGAGCATTTTCGGCGGATATAAATCCTGAATCTAACATAAGCTCAACGTTTCAAAACCTCGTACAACCACCGGAAATAAAACAATTCTACCAACAACGAGCAATCAAAGAACCCATCCAGCTCACTAATCTGAATCAACAACCACCAAAGCACACTCTAAACACTACCAGTTCTCCATCCCACCAAAAAATCATCAATCCAAGCCCATCAAAATCCCAGTAACCCCCACTACTCAGAACCGACAAGCCCCCAGATACTGTAAACTCAAAACATTACAGATCCACCCGCGAGCATTGAAAATCCATCGACTCCCGTCCCGCCCAAGAGGCGTCGAAAAAAAAACCTCGACATCCGCCCGCACAGAGACAGAGACCTCGACATCCTCAGACAACAGACGCCGCATTATCCGTCGCCGGCGATAAGCCAAAATTGATACGGAACCGAGATTCCGAAGTCCGCGGCCGAAGACGCGGAATCGAGAGTGGGGCCCGAGGACGGGTTGGCGCGGTGAAAATACGATGTAACGGGTATCGCGGGGGAGTGAGAGGGGCGGTAGGGGGAGGGGAGAGTGTGCCACGCGACGGTTGGAACGATACCGCGAGCGCGAGGGAGAGGAGGGGGGGACAGGAGCGTGCGAGAGAAGGAGAGGTCGATGGCGGGAGTGGCGGCACTCTCGTCGCGGAGAGCTGGAGAGGGGGCGGGGGGAGGGTGGGGAGGGGAGGGGAGGAGAGCGGAGAAAAGACGGGCGAGAAGACGAAGAAGCGAGAGGGGCCGAGGACAAATGACGACACGCGCGAGCCATCAGGGCCGTATGCTGGATAGCACGCGACACGCGTTCCATCGAAGGCCTTCGAGAGTAAGAGACAGAGAGAGAGAAAGAGAGAGAGAGAGAGAGAGAGAGAGAGACTTGAGAACGGCAGTTGCAGGCCAACTCTCGCACGCAGCCGCTGACTTTTATGCGGCAGGCAGGTTTTTGAGGAGGCTCGGCACCGTCTTCCAACCAACGGCACGAGGATAAACGCTACCATGTCGGCAATAGTGTTCTCGCTGTGCGATGAATCTTCGGTCACGGCGAGTCTTCGGGTAGGATCGCTCCGAAACCTGGAACGGGAGTATATTTAGCATTCGTTTCTCGGCGAAGAGGTGGCGGGGTTCTAAGATAGAATTGGAAGGAAGTTGTTTCCCTCGCTGCAGGGAGGAAGAGAGAGGGGGGTGAACGTGCAGCTGAACGTGAGAATGATGTCTTTGTATTCCCGGCTTCGGTCGGGTTTTGTAATCATTGATACCCGCTCCGGTGCCGATGTCGCAAGCGAATTTCGGAACGTGGCGCTCCCGGCGGGGGAGAGAAATAAAATTTCGTTGCGCAAGGTGTTCGACGAAGAGCGTATCATCGGTTCTGGGGATTAGCTGCGTCTCTCATTGGCGAAGTTCGTTCCGTCGACTCCTCGCAGGCTTCGTGGCGTCCGTTCTGAAAGCATCAGATTCGGTTAACAGATTTTAGTTATTCCAACGAAGCGAGCGTCTACAGAAAGGGAAATGTCATTGTTCGACGAATCGTTGACCCTTTGCCTGTCGCCGGCGCTCTTATGTCACAGCCACAGCTCAATTTTCAACAGGACAGGCGGGACAGTACTGCCTGACAGGCGCATTGTTGAGGAAACACGGCTGACCCTCGCTCTCCGGCACTACGAGCGTTGCGCGCGCGACGGCACAAAGGTCAAACGGTAGGATCTCGTCGCATTACGCTCGATTTTATGACCGATAAAGACAGTCCATCGTAACCGACAGAGTTCGTCATTCGTCATCAGAGTTGATCAGACGCAACCTTACGAAACTCGAACGCGTCCGATCCCACGCACTCTTCTCAGTCGATCCCGAAATCCGTCTCGACCCGCCAACGGTCAGCAGCCGCTCGAGGAGACGCATAACTCGGAGTTTAACGCCGGGTCCGCGGCAAAACCATAAAGCCGAGGCATCGGAGGGTCAGGACAACGGAAGGCCCAGGCGGGAGCGACAGAAACAGGAGGCTCCCTTCGGCCAAGGACGGAAGCACGGAATGGGACTAGCGGGGAACGAGGAAGGGGGGCGGCGGGGGCGAACGGCCGAGGCAAGGAGAAAGAGATACTCCGAGGGGCGAAATAGAGTGGGAGGGGAATTCAGGAGTACCCCACGGAGGAGTTCTCTCTACATTAACGGTCGGTGGACTGCTCCAGGTTCACGGAACGAGCGACCGAGCTGGCGATAGACGGGCGAACTCGCGGATGGAAGGAGAAAGGGCGAGGAGGCGCTGCATCGGAGAGAGACGAGGAGGGACGCGGAGGGACGAGGGAGGACGGGGAAGGACGAGGGAGGACGAGGGAGGACGAGGGAGGCCGAGGGAGGCCGAGGGAGGACCGGGAAGGTGGAGGAGGACGAGGAGGATGAAGCGGGACAGGTGGAGTGTGCGCCATACAGTGTCGTGGGTGAGACACTCCGTCCGTTCGTCGGACGGGAGGACGGAAGATGCGCGGCCAGGGATGCTGGAGAGAGAGAGAGGGAGAGAGGGAGAGCAGCCGACGACGAAGACAGGCCACCCCGTCGGCCGGAGAGGGACGCGAAGGGTAGACAGAGGTCGAAGCGCGCGGAGTCCGACGGCGAGAGTGAGAGGGAGGGAGGGAGGGAGAGAGACGCGTACAGGAGAGGGTCAGACGTTCCAGCGTTGTATAGCGAGGGCGGCCGGGAGGAGTGGGGGGAGGAGGAGTAGAGCGCGGCAAAGGCAGAGAGAGAGAGAGAGAGAGAGAGAGAGAGGCGGTGAGGGGAGGGTGGGTAGAAGAGGAGTGGAGAGGAGAGGAGAGGAGCGGGAGGGAGGGGGTGCAAGGGCCGAGAGCGGGACCGGGCTAGCGAAGAGGCCACGCGCGGAAGGCAGACGCCGTGAGCGAAGCAGGTGGCGGGACGCGGTGAGCGGGGGGGCGGAGGGGGGGGGGGAGGAGAGTGGGTGGCAACTGAGTACGGAGTGATAGGGGAAATCAGTCGCGGTTCGAGTACCGCCGCGTATGCACGTCAGCTCCCCGCACTCTCTCTCTCCTCGCCCGCCCGCCCGCCCGCCCTCGCGGAAACTGTCCGAGAGCTGCGGATAAACGGCGAGTTTCGCGCGCTATCCCCCTTTCTGCCCTTGCCTGGCGAAAGAGAGCCGACAAAGAGAGACGGAGGGAGTGAAAGAGGAAGAAAGAGTAAGAGACAGAGAGAGAGAAAGAGAGAGAGAGTAAGAGAGAGCGGACAGAGGGGAGGGTTAAAGACGAATTCCGCGACGCGCGCGTTTTCCGCGTTCGGTGCGACTCGAGGACGCGAGGCTTGAACGGTGGGGAGAGGGGGAGGGTGGGGGAGCGGTATACCGGACGCGATAAGAGAAGCCGATGTAAACACGCGATCGAAGGGAGAGACAGCGGATAGGCAGAGAGACGGGGGGAGGGAGGAAAAGAGAGAGAGAGAGAGAGGAGAGGGAAGAGTTCTCGCTGATTTCGAAGAGCCTAATCTCTTCACCTGCGCTGCGGGGGCGGGAAGGGGGAGTTGGGGGTAGGGACACGCACGCAGAGTGGAGGGAACGGTTGACGCTACTACTTTACGGTAAAGCGCGAACCTTCGCCGACTTTTCATCGCGCGTACGGCGACAACCTTCCTTTTCGCCGCTGACAAAAGCCGCTCGCGTCCTTTCGACGACCCGAACGTTTCGCGCGTGGGACGCCCGCGATAGGTCGACGGACAAAGCGTCGGACGCGTCCGTACAGAGCCTATCGAATAAAAATCGTGGTAAACGAGCGCAGCAGGTATCGCTCGCGCGGATTTTCGAGTGTCCCGGAAACACGTCCGAGGTTTCGATTCCAGATTAGCTGCGGTGGAATCGATTTTTCGCCGCTGAAGGAAGATCGATGTGCGGGGGTGGATCGGACGGAGAGAGCCAAAGGTATAGACAATCGGATCGGAGGGTAGAGAGCGAACGTTAGGGCACGGTAGGTGCGAGCCTGTGAAAAGACGATCGAAGCTTGGTGAGTGCACACTGCCGGATAAGCGGACGGATAAGCAAGCGGGAGAGTGTCGACGGACAAACGGCACCCCCCCCCCCCCCCTCCACACCCGCCCTCCTCAACCGAACTCCCGAGAAGGGAAGGGATCGATTCCGAATTGGAGAGTATCGCCGGTACCTACGTAGGGACGTATGTATGTATGTACGTACGACAGGGATCGAGTGTCGTCGAATAAGTAGAACACGTGTGTGCGCGATCAGACGGCCCCGGTTCGAACGCTAACGGACACGGCCGTAGCCAGTGAACCGATCGATTTCGCCGGCGAAGCTTCGTTTATGAATACAGATTAACGTCATTACCGGAAATACGGACGGCGCAATCGGGAAGTGTCAGTGCACTCGGCCTGCCGGTACAGAATCCGACCGGAGAACGTTCTCTAGGAAGACGCTAAGGTAGAAGGGTCGAGGAGGCGAGCGTCGGACAAAAGGTGACCGGTCTCGAAGGTGGCAGAAGGTATCGATAGCAGAAGCCTGCCAGGAGGATCTGTTCGGGGAACATTGAGGAGGAGAGGAGGACGCAAGCTGACGCAGGATGCTCGACTTCGAACAACAGGCCAATCAGGCGCAAGCATTGGCCTCGCTCGACGAGGACTGGCACCTGCTCGAGGGTGAGCGCACGACCTTCGCAATTTTTCTTCTCCCTTTCGTTCCCTTCCCGCGTCCCGAGTACGATGGACTCGCGCAGGAGCTATCGCGCGCGCGACACACATTCGTTGCTAACCATCCTGGCCGCTCCTTCCCTCCTATGCGGAGGCGAGGAGCACGTTCCTGGCAAACGTGGCTGCTACGTTGCATGACAGCGCTGCCGGTTTGATGGTCAGGTGCTGATGGCGGTAGTCGGTGGTGGTAAGCTCCACTTTCGACGGAGCGTATTCCTTCTCGCTTCCTTCTTCGTTCCACGTCGTGCGAGCTCCTTTTCGCTGAACGGCCGACATCTGGACGCGGCCGATGCTCACCTTTAATTTCGGCCTATAGTCGCGTGCTGGCGTCAAGTCATGCGACCATAAGTGCACGCAAATCGATCGATGCCGTTCGATTCCGCGTACGCGACGTTCGAGAGACGATGGCCGGACTTCGGACTCCGTTGTCGGTCCCGTCGTCGGTGGAGTTAATCTTTGTCCATTGACAGGCTTTCCTAAGTTCTCGATCCGTGCCAATCGTGTCCGCGGAGGAAAGTGGACTCGGGTTGCATGCGTGAACGAGGGATAGGGAAGGCCTGAAACGCAACGGACTATGGCAAATGGATTGCAGAGTGTAGGTCAAAGAAATCGCAATGGAATCTGGTTCCGAGTCCTAGTCGATCAAGCTGCTGCTTAGATCCTTCGATTATGCCATATTCGCTGTTGTTTCGCAAACATAGAGATATAGGTTTAGACTATTGTAGCGTGATCAACAGTTTTCAACTGATACAGTTCTACGATTTGTACACAGTTTGTCAGTAATTAGCACTCACCTTGCATGTCGTCTGAACTTGAACGTACTACGACAAATGGCTTACAGAGTGTAGGTCAAAGAAATCGTAATGAAATTTCATAGTCTGACTCCTCGTCCACCGCTGCTTCTCTGGAAATATACCGATGGAGACTTAGAAGAAGGCTTGGACTATAGTACCGCGATCAACACATTTGAACTGTTACAGTTTTACGGATTGTACTCGCTTTTGAATCGAAAATAACGTTAACGGCCGTTAGTAAATAAACACTTACTCCACGTGTCATCTGATCTTGAACAAACTATGGCAAATAGCTTACAGGCTGTAGGTTAAAGAAATCGCAATGGAATCTCGTACTCCAACTTCTCGTCGATCAAGCTGCTGCCTAAAACCTTCGATTCCACTATAGTCACTGCTTCTCTGCAAATATACGGATAGAGGCATAGAATAACGCTTACACTATTACAACAGGATCAATACATTTGAACTGTTACAGTTTTACGGATTGTATTCGCTTTTGAATCGAAAATAACGTTAATGGCCGTTAGTAAATAAACACTTACTCCACCTGTCATCTGATCTTGAACAAACTATGGCAAATAGCTTACAGACTGTAGGTTAAAGAAGTCGCAATGGAATCTCGTACTCCAACTTCTCGTCGATCAAGCTGCTGCCTAAAACCTTCGATTCCACTATAGTCACTGCTTCTCTGCAAATATACGAATGGAGACATAGAAGAACGCTTACACTATTACAACAGGATCAATAAATTTGAACTGTTACAGTTTTACGGATTGTACTCGCTTTTGAATCGAAAATAACGTTAACCGGCCGTCAGCAATTAGCGGTCACCCCGCATGCCGCCCAAACTTGAAACATCGCAGCCAGCGTCGACGAACGTCCCACCCATCTTTATCGGACACCTGCAAATACGTATTCAATTAGGCGATAACGAACTCTTCTTACGCACGCTGCACGGTAGCGCAGGGCAGGCGCGCGCGGATAGCAATTAAAGTGGCTTAACTGAGCGTACGATCTGGCTAATACGCGGACGAAAACAGAGACGTCCAAAATCGCGGCAGCGCACCGCGTGTAACTACACTCGTTATCGCCCTCTTTATCATCCCGCTAAACTTTACTCTTTGTTCGCGAATCTTTACGCTCGCTTTTTAAGACTCCATAAAATCCACGCTCGCGCGAGTCGAGAAAGAGTGCTCGCGTGCGCGAAGGAGAGAGAGAGGGGGGAGAGAGAGAGAGAGAGAGAATGAGACAGAAAGGGCGAGAGCGAAAAAGAGCGAGAGAGAGAGAGAGAGAGAGAGAGAGAGAGAGAGAGAGAGAGAGAGAGAGAGAGAGAGAACGCTGACGAGAATAAATCCGCAATTATTACTATCGCCGTTATTGCTATCCGTTCTCTTCGCACGCTCAAGGACGTTGCAAAACGTTGCCGAGCGGAACGAGCCGTACAGAGAGAGAGAGTGAGAGAGAGAGAGAGACTTGAGGTCAAGAAATCTCTGGGTCCGCCGCGAAGTTGGCCAAGCAGCGACGTAATCCTTTAATCGACGAGAATTAGCCTAACGTAACTCTCCCTCGCGCAGGAAGTTGCCGAACTTCTTTTGTTCTTGCCGCCGCGTTTAAGGGACCCGGCCGACTTTCCGAACAGTCGCAATCTTTTAATTGTTACTGCAAACCGCTGTCAACGACGCCGGCCCAATGGACAGGTGTCGGTCTCGGGACTTCATGGCAGAATTTATTTCGGAGGGCAAGTGACGAAGTCTCGGTTCGAACATTGTCGAGAATCGACAATGGACCTTCCATTGAGGCGCGTTAAGTGTTTCGTGCGGATAATGGCGGACGGCGATTGGTCGGTCGGTGAGACAGTTAAACGATTAACTCGAACGGCTTGCTTCCTCGGTGAACGACACGTTAGGACGCGAAATGCGCGATTCACACCTGTCCCGCGCACGAATGTTTGCCAGAGGAGCGATATCATGTTCGGCCCTAGCCCACCTGGCCGTCGGCGTTCAGGTGCGTAGCTAAAGGATGTGAAGCCTTCGCGATCGGCAGAGGTCTACGACCTTGGCTGACTGACAAGTCGCGGGAATAGCGCACCGATTTCTAATCGGCCACCCGGTGCACGGTGTCGGGTGGTGTCGATCGTCGATTCTCAGAGGGGAAGAGTTGTCTGACGGGCGTCGTCAAAAGTGAAATTATCACGGGACAGTAAGAACGTCGCCGCAATTTCGCGTCGGCAGCCCTACTTTTGCAGCTTCGGACGGTAATAGATACAGTTTCACCGCGAAGTCGTACTCGGCCTGGTAGAGGAACAGTTGCGTGTAATTGGACGACGGTATCTTCTGCGGGGGCAAAAAGGCAGGATCGTGGAAGTTGCCTTTGGAGAATTTGTCGGGAGTCGATGTGCGGACGCTTTGTTCTGATCGGCCGCTAACGGTCTGATTATGAATATGCGATCATGAATATGTTACGAAGTTTCGGGTAGTTCTGTTTCGATACGGTTCGGTGTAGCGGTACAAAGTGTTCGTATATTTTTATGTTGCGTATAGCCTTTTAGTATCTTTCAAGTTTTATGTTTACTACTTTGAGACAGGTTAAGTACGCTTTTTTCAGCTCGCAAAAAAGCTATCAGAAGCATAAAACAAAAATCTTTCTACCCAAAGCCCATCTCAGATAATTAAAATTACGTCACTATAACTAAAAAATTCTGAAATCACAAATATTCCTCTTTTGTATATCACCCGCAACAAAGGCTACGAAACAAATGTTTACATCATTCCAATCCGATGTAATCGATTCTCGGTCAACACTTTTACACTCTTACACCATTCTCGTACTCCTGAACGTGTTCGATCCACAAATCAATCTAGCTCACAAGGGTCATCAGATCACATGAAATTTTCGCTCTCATCAACATGGCGCCCCAGCTTGAGTGTACGCGCCTGCACTTTCACGGCGCCAGGTTCGCGGATGCATATTACATATACCTGCCTCAAAGGTGGACTTACCTGCGCCGGTGCATAAACCTCGCCACGCACACAGGCACACGCACGTGCGTGTCCGTGGGCCCCTGTCCTCCCGGCACACGTGCTCAAACCCGGGGACTCGCGCGAGCGACTTCCCTCGCACACGGTCGCGCGTGCGCGCGCGCGCGCACACGCGCACATGGTAGCCAACACACGTCGCAATGCAGAGTGCAATCCTCTTGGCCGATAGGAGAGTCGAGGTTCCACGGATCAGCGGAGTTTGCCTCTTCTTTCTGCGGATCCGCCAGATTGAGACTCGCCAGTGGCGCTCGCGCGCAAAAATGGACTCGCGCAGTTTGCCGAACGATTTGCGGCCGTTATGGATTAACGCCCGCTTCATTCGCTGCTAACGGACGGGTGGAGGCACATCAGATCGCATCCGATCGCATCGGATCGCATCGGATCGCATCGGATCGCATCGGATCGCGTCGGATCGCGTCAGGCCTAGGTGTATGTGGGTTTCTTGGAAGGCTGTCCTTTCAAACTGAATCCAGGAGTATGTTCCGAAGGAAGCGAAGGTTGAATAATCGAAGTTTCGCTTCTGTCCTCCTGGAAAGTAAAAACTGAACGGAGAAGGGATTTTTGATTTTTCGAATCACCAAGGCCAAACATATGAAAAGAATTTAGAGTACGAATTAGTAACATAGATGTATAAACTTAGGAAAAAGCAGCAGTTTCTACAGAAACAAATCGACGTTTTCCCGACTGTTTATTTGGTTTTCGCTCTTGTATCAGATGGGTTTTCTCTGTAAAAATCTGTGAATAAAACTGACATTTTTTTTAAATTCATTTACGTATTAACGTTTCATTTTACCCTTTCTCCCGCAGTCGCGATAAAAAAATTCAAATTTCACGCAAACCGTTCTTTCTTTCAAACCTCACGAGTAGCTCATTCAAATTGTAATTTCGGTCACTTTTGACCGTCTCTCATTCGCTCGTGCCGTCAACTACATCGTTGACAGACGCCGCCTACAGTATATTTTGAACTTCGCCTCCAGCGATGAGGACGCATTACAAGGATCGATTTAACGATTCGCGAGCTAATTGCCGATTTCGGAGTCCGTCCAGTGCGCGGCCTGTCAATGCGGCCTGTCAACGCGGCCTGTCAACGCAGCTGCCCCACCCGAATCTGCCTGCCACGTTGTAACGAACGTCGTCGTTTATAGCCCCGAACGGACAACGAGCAGATTACATGGTCGGCGTTACATGCGTCCTGTCTCGCGAGGCTTGGAAAATAATCAGACGCGAAAATAGCCGACGCGAAAGTCTCGCTCGACTTTTTGTTCTATTTCGCGGTCACGCCGGGGTCACGGCCGTAATTGCAGCTGGCAACGTTTACCCTCCGCCTCCGCCCCCTCCCCCTCCCCTCTCGGTCGGGGGTCACATAATCCGTTCATGTAATGCGACCGATTGCGTGCCGCTGCGCGCGCAACTCGATTTCGAGCGCGCGGAATCGGCGGAAATTTTTTGATTATCGTCCACATTGTGACGTTCACGACCGCGAAATGCACACATTGTTCGATACGTTCGCCGACTCGTTATATAATTCCTTTCAATTATCCTTGGAGGGCTACATCCACCCCCCTCCTCCCTCATTCGCCCCCTCGGATACGACGTAAGGCCTCCGCCGCAACAGGCGTGCATAATAGTGTGGGCGGAATTTTCAGGAGTTACTTTTATCGACGACTTTTGGCATCGCGTTGCGTAAAAAAAAAGCCACCAACACCTCTTCGGCTCCAGTTTGACGTGTTTGGCGTCGGTTTGGCCGGTCGTCGATTTTATAAATCTTGCTTGACGGCGAAATGTCAGGTTACGCGAGAAGAGTAATTATCTTTTTCTCCCCTTTCCGTGGGCAAGCAATATGTTTTATTGGCCAACTTTAAATTGGAAGGAAGCATTGGCATTTCAAACATTTTAAGTATTAACTAGTTATAAATAAAAAGGTTACACAAAATTAATCACAAATAATGTGATATCTCATTTTCATCGAATGGACTTATATTACTTTCAAAATAAACGGTTCACATTACGCTCTTGCCGTTCGTTGTCAGCCTGTCGTCGCACGATAAACCAAATAACACAACCAAGTAAGTGCATACCAACTGAACGAATTGATGCAAGTATACCAAGCTTGATCAATTTTCATGGAAAATAATATTGTCTCTATCTCAGTTCAACTCTAATATTAGATAAGTGCGTATCCGCGGCCTCCTCCCGCGTTAAATCCGCTTCTTATTCCCCGCCAGTGTGACGTCACGGGACGCTAGCGGCGGGTGGCGGATAATTGTTAGGCATCCGCGGTCGCATCGGCACGCAGACGAGGGTGGCCAATTAGGCGCATTCTCGGATCAAGTTCGACGACGAGTCCTAATCCACTCGGCTCTCGCTGCCGACTAACCCAGAACTGTCAACGCGTTCCTACGACCGGATATCGATCGCCTTGCCCGACGAAACGTTCTTCAAAATTTGCCGGCCGAATTCTGGATAGCGACATTTCAGCCGGTTGAGGTCAAATCAGGTTAGATTTTGCGTCGAAAAGTCGAGGTACGTTCGAAGGCCATGGTGGACTGATGTATTCACGGTTTTGTGGAAGGAAGTTAGAAGGCGGAATATTTTTTAATGAAAATAATGCAAATGACATTATTTGTATTTCATTGTTATGTGGACTGCTTATTTTGAGAGGGGTGCAAGTCGATTTTTTCAAATCATGAGGTTTTTTTAATTTGTAATTATTTTAGTGTTGTTTTCATTTTTTTTTAGCAAAATCTTAAAATATTTGTAGACATAATAGGCATAGGTATATAGTGATATAGATGTACTTCACGAAGAAACAAATTGTGAATTAAAAATAATTTAAATGAAAGTAACAGCTAAACAACATTTTTCGATATAAAATACAACAAACGCTGCTCGGAATTTTTCGACAGTGTTTTTCTACTCAAGACAATCCATCTAAGTGTCTTTTATTCCCGAGATTCAAACACTTAGATTCGGAATCGAACATTGAACGTAGGCTTCTTGCAGGTAACTGCAATGACGAAGACGATTAACTCTTGCACAATAGATGTTGAAACCTAGATTGGTGTACTTTTTCATTATTCAATATGTGCGCAAAACAGACGTCAATCGGCGCTGGTCTGTACAGTGAGTGTTGAAATTCTCAAGGACGTTCGATAAGTAGGTAAGCAGGCATTAATGCCGTGTAGTACGTGTTGAAATTTGCCTATTTGTTGAAATCCTGACGCCTGCGCGACGGTATCGTGAGAAATATCTTTGATTTTGTCGAAGTTATGGAAGTATACGTGAAACAGATGCGTTGCTTAACCGAAAATATAATTAATTGCGAAACGATTATTGTGCAGATATTACGTCGAGGCTTACTTCGGTTTGCCCAATGAATTTCGTGCAATTTCTTCCTCGAGTCGCGCTATCGTGCCAGGTGCGTGACATTTGCGTCGAAAGTTTTCACTTCGGATCAAAATGGCAGCGTGCAGCGGTACAATGTCAAAGGTCAGGTCCCGTTCGCTGCCTACGCAGAACGCCTTGAAATTGGTTATCGATTCATTATATTGCGTATTTTCATACTTAATGCTCGGACGATAGCGCAGCTGCGTGTCAGGTGCACCAGGTAGACATTTGCCACGATGCCTCTGCTCCGGATAAAGTGACAGCGATGACGCAATGTCAAGGGTCATCTTCCGTTTGCCGCCCACGCAGAGAGCTTCTCATTAACTGCTAATTCATTGAATCTCTACCGCGCTAACGCGGGTGACAAATGTATTGATTAGAAGCGCAAAAGTTCATTTATATTCAAGCGTTCCACCGCCCGTCATAATAATAAGAGTACCGCGATGCTAAAAGCTATCTTTCATTAGTATGTAGAATCAAATACATGTAATGAACAGGAATTCATGTAATACAGAACAGGAAATGTAACCAGAGTGAAACGTGCGTCAAATATTGTTCATGGGACATAACATCGGTTCAACCTACAAATTAGCATCCACGAACCTAACTCAACAATAGAACCTCCAATGTACAAGAAGCCCTCCTACAACACGGTATCGTATAACACGGTTTAGCTCTAACATGATAAGAAAATTGTAAAAACCTTTACACAACGCTGTGTATATACCACTGAATAACAGGATTTTGGTCTAAAATAATGATGGAATGTAATAACGAACTGTAATGACCTTACATGAAAATATACAAATAAATTAAAGTTTACTCATTTATAATTCTATTTCAATGTCATATCGTTGATGATATCGTTCTCGTTTGATTGTACTGACAATGAGTAGTAACGAGGAAGTAATTCATTAAAGCAAGGTTACATTAGATGAAAGTAATATTTTCTTTTCGTTTTGTTACACGCATACATTTACGTATTAGATAAAAATTAATTCGCTCATATGGATTTAAAAAAATATTTGGTTTTAATAAGCTTTTGAAATGGAACCACAACACGGCGTTTTACTACGAACTGAACCTTCCTTTCCTTCAACTCACGACGTAAATTACCTCATAAAACATGAAATCAGTCATCGACCATGGATAAATGTCGAGCCGAATATCTCAGCGTATAAGGTCCGTAGTTCAAGACTCACAAGGAGAGGACATGGTCTGTGGCTCACCGATTTTGTTCAAATTTTGCAAACCTTCTTTACCCGAGAATATTGCACCCGTGTTTCGCCAAAAGTAACCATTTTTTGTAAGTATTTCATGGAGGCAATTTCAAACACGTCTGCAGAATGTCAGCACAATCGACGAAACTCGATTTTTGAAAAAATGCGGGAGCGTTGCCACTTTTGGCAAAACAGGTGTCCAATATTTTCGTGTAAGGAAGGTCTGTGCAAAATTCGAACAAGATCGGTGACCCACAACCCCGGTCCTCCCCTCGTCAGTCCACAGAAGCCCGCCGTGACAATGCGCCAGGTGCGTACTCGAAACATTCGCACCTCAGCATTTGCGCTGGGGAACAAAATGGCGGTGTAGCAATGTCAAGGGTCCCCCGGGCCGCGGCACGGCCATTTCGGATGGGTCATCGATACGTCGAGGCATTGGCCTAATTGCCGAAGCCCAGGGACACTGCTGCGACTGCTTTACGAGTCGTTTCAACTCGGCTCACTTCAAGGACCTTCGCTCGCGAGTTCGTTCACACCGAAGCCTTTCGTTCGTCCTGCGCGAAAATATCCGCGTATGAACTCGCTTTATCCGGCCTGCGTGAGGAGTGGGGGTAAGGAAAAGGACTTGTTTCATCCCCCACCCCATTCTCCTCCCTATCCTTCTTGTTCGATTCAGATTCGATCTTCTGAAGTCAGCGTCGAAGATGAAGGACCGATGGAGGCAGATTTTGAGTGCTTTTTCTACCTGGGATTTTTGCGGGTATTTCTGCGTGAAGCGGAAATAAAAGGGCGGTGCCGACGCTTTCTTTATATCCAACGATCTATAACCCTATCATAACAAATCAATCAAAGAAACCAAACTATCAATAAAAATCGACAGAATCAGCACTCCTTCAAAAAACATTAAAATTTCTGTTACTCAAGCAATCCTGTTCGAATGCACGTAGGAGCAATAACGTAAGACAAAATAAAAGTTTCGAAACTAGGCCCAACGAAGACTCGTCTTATCTATACTTTCTTTACATCCAACGATCTATAAACGTATCATTACAAATCTATCAAAGGAAAGAATTATCAATAAAAATCGACTGAATCAACACACTCCTTCCAAAACTTTGAAACCCCCCTCTCCTCCTTCTTGTCCGATTGAGATTCGATCTTCTAAAGTCAGCGTCGAAGATGAAGGACCGGCGGAGGCAGATTTTGAGATTTTTTCTCAGGTGGGACGTCGGTTTTCGGGAGTGCTTTCTCTGCCTGGGATTTTTGCGGGTATTTCTGCGTGAAGCGGAAATAAAAGAGCGGGGCCGACGATTCAAACAAGATTTGCGCAACTGGTGCACGCCGGTTCAGGAACAGAAGATGCGAGGCGATTGACCTGGAAGCGGAGGTGGATTTTGTTTTTTGGCGATGAATGTTTGCCGGGGTGGGTGGCGATTTTTAGGAGGGGAGGTTTTTCGGCCGGAGTTTGTGCGGAGGTGAAAGAGTTGGTTAGCGGTTTGGGCAAGGTTTGCACAAGTGGTGCGTAGGAATTGAGGAGTACGAAATGCAGACCGAGTGGGCTCGAAGTGGGGTAGGATTTTCTTTCGGGGTTGAATGAATGGGGGTGGATAGATGATTTTTCGACAATTTGAGGACAGGTGTGGAATTATGACCGGTTTGGAAGCAGTGACAGGCTGATGCTCTAAAACAGATTTTTATGAATTATTTAAAAGAGTTTAAGAGTGCAAGATGCAAAGCTATTGACCTGAAAGCAGAAGCGGACTTTCTTTGGAATATTAATGTCTGTCTAAGAATGGATGATTTTTCCGGACAGTTTTGCGAGAAGTATTGCATAGATTGGCGAGGAAGGAATAGA
This sequence comes from Anoplius nigerrimus, assembly GCA_914767735.1. NCBI lineage: Eukaryota > Metazoa > Arthropoda > Insecta > Hymenoptera > Pompilidae > Anoplius > Anoplius nigerrimus. The sequence continues at coordinate 3,913,596 of OU612086.1, forward strand.
GTGACGTTTCGAAACAGAATTTTGATAACTTAATCTGATAACAGGGTCAACTGTTCTTTCTAAAACTAGCAATTAGTATCAATAAATAACGGCACTAAACAGTAGCTCATTTTCTTTTAAAGACTAACGCATTGCTGAGAATGCATGATTATTCAGAAATTTTTACCGAAAGTTCTGCACAGAGTGGACGAAACAGGATTTTTGCACTTAGTAACAAAATATCCTGCAAACCGTAAAACAAATGTTCTTTTCAAGACTAATAATTACTGTCAGTGAATAGCAGCATTAGCAGGAGTTCATTTCCGTTGAAAGACTAACGGACCACTGACAATACACGATTTTTCCAGAGACTTTTACTCAAAGTTCTACAGAGAGGAGACAAAGGCACAGAATGACGGTTCGAAACAAGATTTTTGCAACCAGTAACAATACCTATATCTCAAAAGCAAGACCAAATGTTCTGTTTACTACTACTAATTACTACCAATAAATAGCAACATTAGCAGGAGTTCATTTCCGTTCAAAGACTAACGTACCACGAGAGTACAGGACTTTTCCAGAGTCTCTTCCTGAAAGTTCTGCAGAGCGGAGACAAAGGCGCGGGAGTGACGGTTCGAAACAAGATTTTCGCAACTGGCGCACAGGAGGCCAGGAGCAGAAGCCGGGACCGCAATACTAGCCGCATACTACTAACACAGCAACCCTGCGCCTCGATGCCTGCTAATCATTAATGGCCCTCGAAATTCCGCAATCGATACCGCGCCGCGAGAGACGGCCACGGCAAAACGTACCGAATTATTCACTTCCGCGACGCTTTTCGGCTAACCGACAAAATGAAAACCCGAAAACGGGCCGCCGAAAAATCTTCAATAAAACGATCTCAATCAATCAATATTCACAAAACGATACAGCGTCCCATTCTGTTTAGACGCCATTCTTTCCTATTGTATACTATATCTTCCCTACTCTCCAGCGTAACTTATTCATTGCACAGCTTCGGTTACAGTTTCTAATATATACCTACATATTAGAAATAAAAATATATATATGTATTATACGATGTAAGTACTATAGTAATATCGTATGGACCGTTTATTTCGAAAGTGGTGAAAGTCCATATTTAAATAAATAATTAGATAAATAATTTATCATTGACGCGGTGTAAATAGTTTATTCGTGTGATATTTAATTTTGTTTTTTAAATGAACTTGCACCACTTTCAAAATAAACGGTCCAAATGTTTCACACGCTCAACAAGCGGCAATTTGTATCTCTCCCCCAAGATTATTGACATCGACCGAACGCACGAGTCTCAGGATTTGCTTCCCACTCCAGCGTCCTATCGACGAACCCAAATCGACCCACCTAAAAGAAAGAGGCGACGAGAATCTCGCTCCTTAAATCCTCGCCGTTCCGCACGTCGTTTATATTATTCCGTCTTGATGAATTTTCATCGGGACGCGGCGCACAAAGAGGAATCATTTCGAATGCATAGGGTTTCCGGCCGGCTAACAGGAATGTCCGCACGCTCGTGTGCGAGCGTGTGCCGGCGTGTGCCGGCGTGTGCAACGGCGCACACGGCCGTGCGCGATCTTTAGTTCGGGCCGTTTTGATGAAAAAAATGCAAACGTTGCATAGGAGAGGCTTCGGACGACGGCATTGCAGCCGGCAAAACTGGTTCAGGTGCAAGCTCGATACGTTCGGCTATAGCTGGATGGCTCGTTGAATATTCGACGCCCGTTTCTTATCCCGCTAGCGAATCGAAGCCAGCTTACCGGTAATCGTTCTGCCGTTCGCGCATTATCGCCGTTGCGACCGACGCTTTTCGAGCGGGCCGTGTAATGAAAGTGGTCGGAGTTATGAATTTTGGGGAGCTGCGAGTGGGCAAGGGAGATTTACACGTACGTTGGCTCGTTTCCCTGTGATTTGGACCGGTTTTTGAGATACGCTCGATTTTGGAATTTTTTAGGATGCTGTTCATGGTTTGCAGTAAGGATATGGTCTTGTTAGCGGTTTAGATGGCATATGTAATTTGTTTGAGGTTGTTGGTGAGTGTAGGAGAACTTGCTTTGTCAAGGGACATGTAGATGTAAAATACTAGTTTTTGGAGCGATGATAATAATTAAATTACGTTTCACGATTGAAATAATTGAATATTAGAAAGATATCCCCTGAAAAAAAGTGAGGAATCAATGATTGTATCAAAAATATATGGACTGCTATATGGACCGCTTATTTTAAAAGTGGTGTAAGTCCATATTTGAACAGAAATTAAATGTCACATAAATTAAAAGTTTACACTACATTAATCATAAATTATATGATATCTGAATTGTTTTTAAATATGCAATTATACCGCTTTCAAAATAAACTGTTCATATGTACGGATAAATATCACGTAAATAAAAAGTTTAGACTAAATTAATCACGAATTATACCTATATCTCATTAAAAAAAAAAATAGACACACTTTCAAAATAGACGGTCCATACGTAATAAGAAGAAATAAACTTCCGATTATTGTAGCACAAATCTTGCTGTGTATACGTACAACAGATAAAGCTACAGATCTTGAAAGAACGTAATGTTATGTTAGCGGCACTCAGCGAAAGAATTTGAAATGACGTAGAACAGCGTTACCGATATTCACCTCAGATTTCGAAATGACGTAGAACCGCGTTACACGCGTTCAGCTACAGATTTTCACGTTACGTAGGAAGCGCATTACCGACATTCAGCTACAGATTTTGTAACGACGCGAGACTACATTACTGGCATTCACCGGAAGAATTTCGAGTGACGTTAGAACTACATTACTGACACTCGGCTACAAATTTCCAACCGATAGAGGATCTATGGGCTTTCGGCGAAAGAATTCGAAATAACACGGACCAACAATGCCGATCGCTAACTTATTATCCGCCGTCTTATCGATATTATTATTTCGCTTCGCGCTCCGTCCGAAAAGTCGAAACTCGTCTGGGCCAATGGCAGTCGAGAGACTTACGGTCGCCCCGGATATTCGCGGATTTGCCTAAAACACAGTTGGCCGAACGAGTTTTCCGAAAGTTACGAAATTCCGGCACTCGATATTTTCTCCTCGCCGCGAGCCGTTACAACGCTTTGCTCCGACGACTCTCTCCTCCTCAGCTCCTTTTCTCTCTCGCTCGCTTCAAGGCACTTCCCCTCCTTCCCCCTCCGCCCCCCCTTCAGTCGATGCTTCTTTGTTCCGCCAACGAGTCAGCGACAACCGGCCAAGAAGCTGGCGATCATTTCGGGCGTTACGCAATTCGCGGCATAATGTTTGCATTGTTCGGGAACAATTCGTTTCGTCGCACAATTGGCTGGACCGGATGAGGGTGGGGGTGGAAGGGAGTGAGGACGATGTTCTGAGATACTGGCCGGATGTTGATACCGGTCATGGCGGATCTCGGTCGAACCTTTTTAAATATTGAACATTTCGGTAGGGTACGTATTATGATGACGTTCTATAGAATTTTTTGAGTATACTACTGGGTATTGGAATATTTTGGGAATGATGGACGTTTGGAAATTGAAAATGTCGGCGGAAGGGTAGATATTACCATGACGTTTTATAGATTTTTGTCGTTGTACTGCTGGATATTAGGAAATTTTGGGAATGGTGAAAGTTTGGAAATTGAATATATCGGTGGAAGGGTAGAAATTGTGACGACGTGTTATGGCATTTTTTGGATGTACTGCTGAGTACTAGAAAATTTTACGAATCTGGAATGAAATTTTTGGATACCACGACATTGCTGAGAAAATTGAAACAATTTTCATATTTTTAGTGATGATACATTATTACTTTATTGTGACACTTTTTGTCGGAGTGTTCGTAAAAGGAGACTTTATGGACGTTGTTGACGGTTTCAATTTCATGGCATTGTGTTATTCTTAGTTAAACAGTTCTCCGCTGCTAATTAAGATATTCTTAACTTTACCTTCACAGTGTTCTCTACGTTTGAAATCAGACTCCTTTACCGACGCAAATCTGATTATGTTACCGTTCTTTATCAGCTTGTGCCAATTCCTTCAACGGCCATCTGTAGATTTACCTTCCAGCAGTCATCATTTATCAACTCCCGTCACGGCTATCGACCAGAGCAACGAAGGACTCGGATTATAAAACTCTCACTGCCTGGGAAGAGTCTGATGGATGCATATAGGTGCAATCACGTAATACGAAATGAACGATTCGAAACTAAACCCAACGAAAGCCATTCCTCTTATCTACACAATCTCTATTCCATCATTTTTTCCCATTGTGCCGTAACTACTACAACATTCTGCATCGAGTGCAAACAGCTGCATCGATATATATCTTTATACTATTTCTCTTCGTGGCCGTTATCAATTTTACCGATCTTTCGACCACTCTAGCCTTAATAATTGTCGGACCAGCGAATGATTCTGAATATTATAAAACACTGGCTGGTCGAGAAATCCTGGATGGATTGAGAGTAATGGCGTAATATGAAATCAAGGATTTAGAACGTGACAAATAAAGATTTTGCTTCTGATCTATAATTTCTTTATATTCAACGACCTATAATCCTATCAGTGCAAGTCTTATTATACTTTATCTCTTCATCGTCTTACTATTCGTAGAATAACTAATTATAAACGAAAATCGACAGAATCAACACAGTCCATCCAAAACCATAAAATTCCTTTTATCTAAAGAATCCTGTTCGAATGCACGTAGGTGTAATAATAATGTGAGGCAAAATGAAAGATTTTAAACTAGACCCAACGACGACCTTCTCTTATCTATACTTTTTTTATATCCAACGATCTATAAGCCTATCATTACAAATCTATCGAAGAAACCGAAGAATTATCAATAAAAATCGACCGAATTAACACACTCCATTGAAAAGATAAAATTCCTATTATCCAAGCAATCCTGTTCGAATGCACGTAGGAGCAATAACGTAAGACAAAATGAAAGATTCGAAACTAGGCCCAACAAAGACTCATCTTATTTAGACCTTCTTTATATTCATCGATCTATAACCCTATCATAACAAATCTATAGAAGAAACCAAAGAATTATTAACAAAAATCAACCGAATGAACACACACCATCGAAGAGATAAAATTCCTGTTATCCAAGCAATCCTGTTCGAATGCACGTGGGAGCAATAACGTAAGACAAAATGAAAGATTCAAACCTAGGCCCAACGAAGACTCATCTTATCTATACTTTCTTTATATTCATCGATCTATAACCCTATCATAACAAATCTATAGAAGAAACCAAAGAATTATCAACAAAAATCAACCGAATGAACACACTCCATCGAAAAGATAAAATTCCTGTTATCCAAGCAATCCTGTTCGAATGCACGTAGGAGCAATAACGTAAGACAAAATGAAAGATTCGAAACTAGGCCCAACGAAGGCCTCTCCTCGTCCACCACCTCCGTCTCGGCGGCCGGTGACGCAATAGAAAGTAGAAGTCGCAAGGCTGTTTCCACCGTTGGCGTCGTCTATTCCGTGTAAGGAATACGCAATAGTCATTGTCAGTGGTTTCAAGAGCTAACCCCGCTATTAGAGCCTGCGGGGGCCTTACTGCGTCTCAGGCATCGGCATCGGTATCAGAGCTGATGCAATTTAGAGACGAGGCCGGAGGAAGACAAAGGAGGCGCAGGGAAAGGCGGCGACGAAATGAATACGTTTATTAGTAGGGCAGCTCGTAGCTGCTGGCCTCGCGTTTCACTTTCGAGAATTTTAGGAATTCAGTGGTACGGACTTACGCGTGGTCAGCCCTTATTTTGCTTGGCGCACGACATGGGTGATAATCCGCTCGCGTCTCAACGTCGACGTTAGGTATGATGGGAGTTTAAAAAGGGTTACGTTACTTCTCGTCTTAACCGATATATATCGCACCCAGTAGCGCTTTACTATTTGCATTGCGGGAGAACTGTATCCGAAAATAAATTTATAATACGTTTTAAATGGTCTAATTTTATTACAAGACGATTAAGACGCTGCTTTTTTAATCGTGTAAATATCATTTTTAGTTTCGTTTTCATGGGATCTTTTTCCGAACCCTTGTAAATGCGTGAAATTCGGTCGGTTGTCTTCGCATAGGCACTAAGAGGGTTAAACCAATATCTATGAGGACTCGTGAGTATCGAAAGACACCGAAATGTGTTCATTAGTCATTCTAGCATGTAAAGTTTGGAAAGTAGTCTCAGTCTATGATCTTACTACTAACAAAATGTTTTCCGCTGTCGCGCTAGAATACAAAACAATTCCTGTATTTAGGATATCTGAGTCACAATTGACCAAACACCGGGCAATATCGTCTAGGGCTGGCATAGCCCTACTGATATTACTGGATCTAGGACGAAACGAAATAAATTTTTAATTTTTTTATCTTTCATTTTTCTCCTATCAAGTCTCAATTGACCAAAATCACGCTCAAACCGACCCAGTTGGTCGAAAAGGTATGTTTAAAGATTGTCAACGTTGGAGGTATTATTAGAACAAGCTTCATCGTCGAAAGTTAAGCTTTCCACGACCGTATAGTTGCACAGTGGCATAGTTGCGGCTGACTAGTAGAATCTGATCGAACTCGGCATTGAACGGTACAAATCATTTCGCCGTTTCCTTACTCGAACGAGGTCAACTCTTTCCTCCTCTGCAGCTGACGAGTCGTACATGACGCTTCATCGTGTATGCTGATGATGAGAGTTGTCTTCGATCTCGATCGCCGCCAAATGTAGGCCGAAACGAGCAACCGATTCCTCTAACTCGTAGTTCGGACTACTTTCGTAATTGCCGGCTGTACGTAAAATCCGTATCATATCCTTATTTCGCAATCAACCTTTCACATCTGCGTGCGCACTTTTTACATATACGCGTTACAATGACCCACATCGTTCTCCGGAAACGTGTGAAATGGAAAGCAGTTAACTCATTCATTCGTCGCGCCCGGATCATTGTTAACGTACGTTAACGTACGTTGTTTCGACTGTTTAGGCAAATCCACTGTTAACTCGCTGAATTATCGGGACCGTGAATTATTATGATCCTCAAACGTTTCTACCCCCACTGCGGAACCGTACTGCAGCCAAACAAGTTCAACGGTGTTCTGACTGTTTGAAAGTACGGAACGAAGAGTCATTATTACGACACAAACCGACAAATATTAATTACGCGTCTGATTACGATTTCAATGTAGCGTTAAGCTGCTCAGATATTCCGTGCTTCAATCATCTCTATTTTCCCATAGACAGACATAAAACAATTTCGACTATTTGCGGAATTTGCTGTCAAACTGTTAAATTATGACGAAACCACACCGTCCGACCCCTTTGCTGGACGAGCCAGTTCGACTATTTTATCAAAGGGCATAGCCGAGCAAGATAGTCAAAAGTACCCCTAAACCGACTGAAATTCTGAATCAGCCATTCTATAGCTTGTAAAAAATAGAAGCATTTGTGTGAATTTTCAACTTTGTCAATCATTAAAAAAGTTTTGCTTTACTTCCGAAAAATGGCTGTATCTTCGAAACTATTAGGAATTCGGAACTTTCATTGCGTCCAACTTTTAGGGCTAGTTAAAATCTATCGAATAGGGTAGTTATAAATCTGATATAGAACAAAAAGTTTTTTCGGGTTATTACTCGTTTCTGAAGGTTTCATCACCTTTCAATAGGTCCAAATAGTGCCAAAGTATCCTGCATTGGCCACCCATAATAACATACAACACTTTACTGTCACACTTGCACAGTACTGTTTTCAAGATTTTAATATGTAACACTAGATAAACTTAATATAAGATTTAATGACTAGAGAAAGTGTTTATCTTCCCAAATCATCATTACAACCACCGACAATATCCTGAAAACCGCTCCACAACCAGCCAATTATCACACCTCAGGCCCATAACACGCATACCTTCAGTGCATCTTTTGGCTATGGTTATCTTTTTACTAAGGTCAAATCATGTCAAAATACCGTCCATTGCCCACCCAATAACATAAAACACTTTACTGTCACACATGCACAATACTATTTTCAAGATTTAATATGTAACACTAGATGAACATACTCTAAGACTTAATGACTAGAGAAAGTGTTTATCTTCCCAAATCATCATTACAACCACCGACAATGTCCTGAAAACCGCTCCACAACCAGCCAATTATCACACCTCAGGCCCATAACACGCATACCTTCAGTGCATCTTTTGGCTATGGTTATCTTTTTACTAAGGTCAAATCATGTCAAAATACCGTCCATTGCCCACCCACTAACATATAACACACCTGCACAATACTATTTTCAAGATTTTAATATGTAACACTAGATGAACATACTCTAAGACTTAATGACTAGAGAAAGTGTTTATCTTCCCAAATCATCATTAAAACCACCGACAACATCCTGAAAACCGCTCCAAACCCGGCCAATTATCACACCTCAGGCCCATAACACGCATACCACGGCCGAAAGGAGTCTATCGAAAGAGTGTCTGCCGTCTTGGCACTCGTCGCCGTTCGCGGTCTCCATTATTCTACCATTACTCCCGTATCTTTTCCGTCCGCTAAGGATCCTCGTTAGCGTCCGCCTAGCCGTGAGTTGGCCCGCTGGCTGGGCCGCACTTTGCTCGGGCACACGCACACGCGCACACCCACCCACACGTCCACGGTCGCGTCGGCGTACGCCGGCACGCACACACGGACGCGCAGGCCGCGGCACTCTCTCGCACGGCTGCCAGAGCGAACGAACGGTTTATTATGCTCGCGTTATGCGCGTACACGGTGCCGTGAGAGGCGGAGTTGCAAATCAATAACCCGTGTTATAAGGCATTTCGGGCATGGCGATATCGATTATGTACCGGTTATACGCCGCCGACCGGCCGGCGTCCGGGAAGACGAGCGTCGGCGTCGGCGTCGGAGGATCGACGATCGGACGACCGGCACGCTGGAGTACGCCGAGACGAGTGCGTTCCGGCTATTTTTGGAAGGAAGTGTATACCTACTCGCGTGCTGCACGCTCGGGCCGCGAGTCGGACGAGTTATGCGAATTTCGGCAGATTCGAATGAGTCGAAATCTGTTGCGGGATTCGGATCGCTGAATAAGGCGAGTTTATGCTTGGCTTTGGCGTAATAGTTGAGTGGCGGTTGTGGGTAATAGTAGGACTACCGTTTCAACTTATATTTTGATTTGACTTGATGAAATTATACAAGGCTATGTGTATGAACTTAAAATAATTAATCGTGTAATAAATCGTATACGTCTCAATGACTGCTGAAGAATGTTTAAGAAAAAGTACTTTATGAGAGGAAAGTGATTAAGATATGGACCGTTTATTTTGAAAGCGGTGTAAGTCCATTTAAAAAGAAATATAATATCACATAAATAAACCGTTTACACGACGTTAATCGTAAACGATATCATATCTCATTTTCTTTTAAATATGGACTTACGCCACTTTCAAAATAAACGGTCCACACGATTCATTTCGACTGGTCGATACTTCCAGCGTTAAGACTATCTTTCCCTAATTCCACTGATCCCGATGCATCGCGTTTATGTCCGCTCGCTAGTTATCGATTCGAAGAAATGCACGTACGTAAATAATTTCGGAAGGTAGGAAATCGATAGGGGCGGCAATACGATATTCAGCTCAGGTTAACTTTTAAACGCGGCTCTCTCTCTCTCTCTCTCTCTCTCTCTCACCGATTTTATTACATGCCGCAGGAGGAATCGCGGTCTGCGCGAAAACACTGGATATCTTTTCGCGCGTTATGGGAAGCTCGCGTTACACGTACGAGCATCATACACTCAGATCATCCGCGAACGGAAATCGACGAGTGCGAATTCCGCGGACGAACCCTACCGGATTGACGACCGGACGATTACGAAGCGCGTTCGAGTGTTTTGGCCGGAGAAAAATCGATGCCGGGCAAGCCTTCCGGGAAGAGTGCCGGAAACTGGAGTTTTCGCGAATCCGAGGAAGTTCGTGGGAATCCCGAGAGTGTGTTAGTAGCCGAGATAGGTCCGTGCGTCGGGACCGATAGTCAAAGAAATGAAAATCGATCCTAGCGCGCCATTTTCCTGGAACGGAATTGCGCGCCAGCTGAAAGACGTCGGATTCCTGGAATCTGCCTTTAGTTGAAAAGCGAGTCTTCAGTTGGCGAGCGTGGGAGTAGTGAGACAATGGTCATCCCGATAACTTTTGCGATTAGGAGAGTCTACAATTGGACGTTTCCAGATCCCTCGAAGAAAGAGTATGCAAAAAGTGTATCGAGCGTTTCGGAACGCTGGGGTAAGCGCGTTAGAAAAGGGGTGGAAATTAAAATACTCGCCGAGCATGCGAATCCGATAATTTACTCTATTGAGAAACTTTCCTGCGCGCAGTTAATTGGTCGGCCGATATTTTTGCTTCGGTCGTGTACGGACTAGCTTCGCACGGATTCGTACGAGAAATTCGGAATTTGACGCATTGAGTGCCGCCTTACGTGCCACGCTTTACATATGTGTGCGATGATCAGTAGTAAGGTTGGGCAAAAAATCGAGTCCGTAGACTGAGAAAAGTCTGTCGCGACGGACAGTTAAGATAGACACTGAATATGGGACACCGGGTATGTCTATAGTCTCGGCAGCGATGTGAATATATGCATGTACATGTGAAACATGCTAATTCCCTGGCTATTCTTGCCCGAAACTGCGACTGTCAAATTATTTCGTCATCTGTGCCGTCTATTCCAGTTTATTCGACGTGAAGCCGAAATAAAGCCAGCGAAATACTCAAAAATCTCCGATTGCCTCACATTCTTATTATGTCAACCACCAAACTCAAATACTAGAATGCATTTGCCACGAAGAGAGAAAATGAGTATTACATCGTTATCAGCGCATTACATGCGGGGCGTCCCGACTAATTGTTTATGAATTGCCGCGGGCAAAAATTAGAGCATTCGCTTAAAAACTGACAGCGTAAAATGTCATAATTTTCAAGATATTTAAGATATTTTAATCATTTTTCCATTGCTAAACTCACAGGAGCAGTATAACTATCAAAAAGTTCAAATCAAGATCAGTCGCCGTAAAAGTATTGTCGCCGTATTGATACCCTTCCAGCATGCAATGTGTTAACAAAGAAATTAATACAAAAACTCGAACACAGCTCGTTCTTACGTTCCGACCCACTTCATCGTTATACTCAAATAAACCGAAGAATAAATCAATGTAATTTGAGTGTAATAACCAACGATTATAATACGACCGTACAGACACGCGTCCATTCTCGACTCTAAATTATTTACCATCGATGGCCGACGGAGCGGCGGCCTTAAAGTATGCGCGTATCGAGCAGAGTCTCGGCAGGGATATAGGAAGATGAGACAATGGCATTCGCGATTGCGGGCCGACATCGATTGGCCTGGAGGGGGTGGGAAAAGGGAGGAGAAACCGTGGCGGAGGAAAAGAAAGTCTCACGTGAAAAGCGTGCGGCGTAACACTCGGGAAGTCCGCTTAAGTGGCGGTTGCGTTCCGAGCGGAGGCCTGAATGAACTGGGAGGGCAGCGGTTTTCTTAAGGAATGCCCCCACTCCTGGCCGCCATCCGGCGGAAGTCGAAAGGTCGCCGGACGTATCGAGCTGACGACGAGAGAAGCTCGAATTCTTTCATCCGATGCGATTCCTAACGTAATCTGTCCTGCGAGTTGCATAAGCGTTAGGAGAGTGCGAGACTCTAACGGTCATCTATGTTATCGTGATGTCATTGGTAAGTAAATGTTAGTCTTAGGTGGGGTGGAATCATTTTTGCTTGGTCGTGTCACGTTAGTCGGTGGAATTGTAAAAGGTTCATGGTAACTCTGATTATTGTAACACGGATGGAAGTTTGTAGGTTGACTCAAGTTGTTATTTGGACCGTTTATTTTGAAAGTGCTGTAACTCTACATCTAAAAAAAATATGATATATAATTTATGATTGACGTGGTGTAAACAATTTATTTATGTGATATTTAATTTTGTTTAAATGGACTTACACCACGTCCAAAATAAGCAGACCATTTGTAGAGAATTGTTTGTTGATTTGAAAGGTGTAATTATGTATAGTTATCAGTGTGTATAATAGTGGGTGTGTCTTAGGCGTGTAGTGTTTGATATATGAAATAATCACATTGGTAGAAAATGACTTAATAATGAAACAATAATAATCGAAAGACAATGACATTCCACTTTTCCACAGCCAACTCTCACTTCATTATCATATACATTACGATACGTTGATCAACATTTGAACCGTTCACTTTGAAAGTCAATACATCACATAAACCCTTAATTTAATACAAACTTTTCAATCATACGATATCATATGTCAGCATACTCGGCATACCTATAAAACCGCAAAAATGTGATTTCAATAAACTACGATAATTACACACGTACCGCAAACTGCCGAAACCTCTCCAAGCTTCAGTTCCGCCAATTCGGCGGCAGCCCTTCCGATTATTAAATTTCGTAAAAGGCTCCGAGTCGCAGCTAGCCGGCGTTTATCGCGTCGCGATCAAATATGAATGAAGCCGATAAAGGAGGGGTGAGGCGGCCGAGGGGGTGGGCAGCGCCGTTAAAAATGAAGTAGGCGATCGTGTAAGTCTCTCATCTAACGTTTATTCTCCTCGGCCAGCGTTATAAATCGATGGACTCGGGCCGCCTCTGTCTCTGCGTAGGTCCGAGCACGAACGTAGACGAGGTCGATGCTGAAAGGATTAATGAAAACGAGGGTCCCGAAGTTGGGTCAATGGCGTAACCCGAGGGCGTGTAACCTCGTCAGATTTAGCGAGGCGCGGGCCTCGTCAGACGGAAAATTATTTACAACCCCCACCCTTCGGTCGGCTCGCCTCCAACAAAAATGGCGGGAGCGGGCGAACAATTTCGTAGCCGCACTCGATTACGGCCGAGAATTGGGGGAAAAAAATTGATCATCCGGCTGAATTTCGTCGTTACATGAACCGTTTTTAATGTTGATCGTTAGTGTATCGTATTTGTTCGTTTGGACCGTTTATTTTGAAAGTGATGTAAGTTTATTTACAATGGAATTGACTATCGCATAAATAAACCGTTTACACCGTGTTAATCATGAATTATATGATATCTCTTTTTTTTAAATGTAGACTCACAGCAGTTCGAAAATAAACGGTACATGTCACGTTTCCTTAAGGGTTACATTTCTCTACATCTTCGCTAACTCCGTCTCATCCTAGCTTATTCTATCTTTTAATCATTATTGTCATAACATAATTCTGGATTGCAGCCGCATTTTCCTTGTAAAATGTAAATTTTGTCAGTAATCAGGATTAAGACTGCAAAGACTGAGAATGTTAACAATGATGGCTAATATAGTTGTAATATAGAAATTGTTGTGATATAACACATTCTACATCCGTGTAACTGTGCAGCACAATATTGAATGCACGAAAGTGTATCACTGATCGCATATTGCTTTAGAGCGCAAATTGGATTTTTGTAACAACGCGGTAGCGTGCCAATTTGATCAATTACCTCCGGAAAAATTGGAGTAAGCACAAAAAACAGTTGGGAAGACTGAGAATGTTAGCAATAAACGCTAATATATCTGTGATATAGAAATTGTTGTAATAACTACAACATGTTCTGTATTTATACAACTACGCCGCGCAATATTGAACGCACTAAAGTGTATCACTGATCGCATATCGCTTTACAGCGCAAATTGGATCTTTGTAGCAACGCGGTAACGTGCTAATTTGATCAATTACCTCCGGAAAAGGGGAGTAAGCACAAAAAATAATTATCAAAACCCGCCCCAGTCATTGTCCCATCCACACAGTCGACGCCTTGACATCGGCATAGGTGTAACAGGCCGAAATGCTTTGTTCATTACCGAAACTGTCCTACCATCGTCATTAACCCCTTAACGCGCACGCTCGAGTATATTCGAGCGCGCTAAACAACCCGAACTGTACACACTCGAGATAAATCGAGCGGCGTTGTATTTGATGCTACTATAATTTTTCACACTTCGAGTATAATCGAGAATTGAAAATATCAATGTGAAAGCTCAGAAAAAAAATCGTTTTATTGATACTTACCATTTACATAATATCGTAAGTTATAACACATTATTATTTCAGAGAAACACGTGCGTTAAGGGGTTAAATTGCTTTGCACAAACGGTCCTAACTATTTACGATCTAGAAGCAGCATCTTACAACGCTCCAAACGGAATTACACCACTCGATACCGTAATATTTATCCCTGGCTCGTTACAACGCGTTCGCGACAATAATTGTTCGCCCCGCCAGCGAGATCGCGGCCGTCAGTTACGAATCGTAGCAGGAGGCACTTGGCAACAATGGCGGACAGTCCGTGTATATTTTTCGCCTGGCGCGGCACTTTAATCCGCGCGAGACGGAAAATTATTTGCTGGGGGCAGGGGGGAAGGGGAAGGGGGAAGGGGGTTCAAAATGAAGTCTCCATTAGCGCGGCAACTTTTTTCTTCGCGCGCGCCCCGTCTCGACGGCGATCGACCCGTCTCCCCTTGAAAGTTGGCCAGCAGATTTCAGCCCACCCCGCAGCCACCCCCGAACCACCCCCCGAAGGACCGACGGGCTGCGGGAAAAAAAAGGGTCTGGTCTGGAGGAGACTCTTTCGGGATTGATATACAATCGATGCGTTCGCAGTCTGAACGTGCCCGAATTGGACGGTGGAGAAAATTAGGTCGGCCCATCGAAATTTCCAAAAGCACGTATATGTGTATTTTTCTAATATTTTACTTTTGGAATTTTTTTTATATTATTTTTCGCTGCTCGTCTCGTGTACCGATGACATTTATGAGAGTCGAGCACGAAACCGATGTAATTTTTCCGCTGGGTGGAAAGGGTGCGAGGGACGAGCAGCTGTCTGACCTTTTGACCCACGAGACTATGGCTGCGTCTCGGGAGAAAATGTCTTCTTTAAAGGGATCCTCTCCTTCGCGTCCTGCGGAGTCGCGAGTCTTCCTCAAGTTCCTGCGAACAGGATTATCGCGATCGAGTAGAATTTTTGAGTACCTTATCTCGCAGACTTCGATCGGAGCAGTTGAATTTTTGGTGAATGGCCGTCTGACCTTTTGACCCGGGAGCCGAAGAAGTGGGCGAAAATGTCTTCTTTAAGGGGACGCTTCGCGACGATTTCGCAATGGCGACGAAATGTTTGGCAGCGAGAGGCGTGGATTTTGATGAAGTTGCGATAAGGTCGGCGCTAACCTCGGAACACCTTTCATTTTCGCCATGATGTATCGTCCTTAAGAGGCCGCGCGCCTCATCGATCGCGTGGGAGTACAAATATGGGTCAAACTTCGTATTTCGATTATCGACGCTTTTTCCACCCTCGCGCCCCGCTCGATTATCATTTTTTCACCCCTAATGCCGGATCAAGTTCAGCGGACATCTTGGTTCGATGAGAGACTGACTGCTTTGTGGCCGCGTCCCAAATTTCGTCAGCAGAATAATCGAGGATGGACGTCGGAAGACAGTTAGTTCGGTGTGTAAGCCACCTTACTGGCATAGTTTCAAAAAAGCGGTGGAATAGACGTTCCGCAGTGGGATTATGATCTAATTAAAAATAATGAACAGGCTGATCCTACCTCCGTCCGGATAGGGTATTTTTAACATTTTATCAGGTTTTAGTTAGCATCGTTGACTTATTAATGAACGATTATGTACGGGAGCCTAACTCTGCTTGAGAGTAGCGTTTTCAAGATTTTATCCGTTATTAACCTATATCGGGTGGCAATGTTTAATATCACCCGTATGGCGCATTAACGCAGGTCCTCCATTTCTTTCCATTAACATTCGTTGAAATACTACGCAATACCAACATTCTAGACTCGATGCACGATGCCAATGTAAGCGCTCTGACAGCCGGTTCGACGTTGTTAACGAAGAATTATGTATGAAATGTAGCTCGTTCAGAAAGTACAATTTTCAACGGTGTACTCATTACTTCATTCACATACACGTTTTCCACTCCTCCTCCACCTAAACTTTAAGTTCTGTTACGTTTTGAACCTTTGAACCACCTAGTTCGTGCTGATAATAGTCAAGATCGATCTCCAAAGCCTACTACGTTATACACCACTGCATTCTTGGAGCTTACATTCATTGTTTGCTATTGATCTCCACACAACAGATGAAGGTTCCAACCCCATGTCACCCTCTTCCATCCCCTCACCGTCGAAACCATGCGAAGAAGTAGTGAACATCAATCTCCAAAACTTCAAATCTACTACGTCATACAACGCTGAATTCTTAAAATTTACATTCGTTACTTGTCATTATTCCACATATCAAACGAAGCTTCCAACCCCATGTCACCTTTTTCCACCCCCTCACCATCCAAACCATCCTAACAAATAGTCAACATCAACCTTCGAAACATTAAATCTACTACGTCATACATCACTGAATTCACAAAGGTTACATTCATTACTTGCCATTGTTCCACACATCACGAAGGTTCCAGCCCCATGTCACCCTCTCCCACCCCCTCACCATCCGAACAAATAGTCAACATCAACCTTCAAAACCTTCAATCTACTACGTCATACATCGCAGAATTCTGAAACCTTACATTCATTGCTTGCCATCAACCTCCACATACCAGACGAAGGTTCCAACCCCATGACACCCCCACCCCCTACCCCCATCAATCCCATCCTAAACGAGCGCGAGCCACGGAGAATCTCGCCGGCTCGCGCATTTTTCCCATCGTCCCACTTTCGCTAAAAATAATCCGAGCGTCGCGTATCGAAGGCAGATCTAAGGTCAGAGCCGACGATCGGCGCCGCTGACGAATATATACCGCATCGAAAACACCTTTCATTTTCGTCAGGCACCGGGGTTTATGTGTGCCCCCTTAAGAGAGCGCCGCGCGCTCGTCATCGATCGAGCTTCTCCGACAGAGAGAGGGAACCCTGCCGTTGGAAGGAGACGGAGAGGTCAGACGAAGAGAGGGGGGAGGCTCCGGAGTGGGAGCGGGGTGAGTGAGAAGTGAGAGGGGTGGAGGAGAAGCTCCGTGAAACTTCGTCTCTTACCCCCGACGAAAGTTTCGCTCATAAACACGTGTGCGCACGTCGTCGATTCTGTCCGTGTCGTGTAGACACCGATGACGACGTAGGGACAGCAGAGAGAGAGACAGAGAGAGAGAGAGAGAGAGAGAGAGGAAGAGAAGAGCGAGCGAGAGCGTAGAAAATGAAAGGGAGGGAAGAAAAGGGGGGCGAGAAAGATCGAAGGGTGTATGTAGACCAGATTAAACGCGGCCGATAATCACCGAGGGGGTTCCGCTCTTTATTCTCCTCCGCCTCTTTATTTGCCCGTTCTCGCGCTCGCTCCCTTCCGCGTTCTCTCTCCGTCCGGCCTGACGCGCGCTGCTTCCCTCTCTCTCGGTCCCGCGTCGGCCTCGCGCCGGTCCTCCTTCGGCCTTCTCCGGCCTTCTCCGGTCCGCGCGCCTCGGCTCACGCCGCAGCGCCGCGCCGTCACTTCTCGACTTCTCCAGTCGAGGGCCGACACTGATGTTCGTCTATTTTTGCGATATGAGGAGCGCCGCTCGAGATGTCTTACTGCCGGATGGTCGGGCTTTGGCCCTGGCAAGGGTTGCCGAGTTAATGGGGTACGGTACTCGGGGTAGACGTGTGTATCTTCGGATCAAAAATGAGGACTGGGGCTATTTGTTTTTGTTAGGCGTGCCAGGGCACCGTCGCACGTTGGGAGATGAGGAGTTTAGATGTAATGGGAGGTAATAGTGCATGAGTACGCTACTCGGGGTATACGTTTCTATCTTTGGATCGAACATGAGGAATACGGCTAATTGTATTGTTGGGTGCGCATGACACGTTGGGAGATGAGGAATTTGGATGGAATGGAAGGAAGAGTGGATGGGTACGGTATTCGGGATATGTGGTTGTATCTTTGGATCGAAAAAGACGAATACAACTATTTGCTCAGTTAGTTGTGCATGACACGTTGGGAGATGAGGAATTTGGATGTAATAGAAGTAAGAGTGGATGAGTTGTCGGGGTATACGTATGTATCTTCTGATCAAAAATGAGAAATACGCCGAATTGTTTTGTTAGGTGTGCAAGACACGTTGGAAGATGAGGAATTTGGATAGAATGCAAGTAAGAGTGGATGAATGGAGTACTCAAGGTATACGCGTGTATCTTCTAATGAGGATCTCATCTATTTTGTTAGGTATGCATGGAAAGCGTTGACAATCCATGAAGGTGAGAAATTGAGATGTAATGGAAATAAAAGTGGATTGGTACAGTACACAGGGTATAGGTGGATATTTCGAATCGAAAAATCAGAATTCCATTTATTTTGTTAGCTGTGCATGAAAAGAAATTTAGATGTAATGGGAATGAGAGTTTTGAAGCACTTTGATACCGATTTTTGCTTCTTTCTGTAATGTGAGATGCGATCCGGTGAAAGGCGCGGATTTAAGGGTGTATATTACTTTAGTGGTATCTGTATACTTTGAAATGGAGAAGTAAGTAAATTGTCGTTGCTGCAGTTTTTTGGCGGTGATTTGTATTCACTCTCGGTCCGTGAAAGGGGGTTATGATTATGGAAGGGCTGCTGAGTTAATGGGGTGCATACTTTGGATGTTCATATGTACTTATGGTCGAAGAGTCAGAAAGGGTTTGATTTACTGACTATGTATAAATAAGATTGAGTATACACTGAAATGGAGGAGTGAGAACTTACAAAATCACCACTTTTGAAGTTCTTGCATACTGATTCATGCCTATTTTTCATCCTACAATATGTTATGATCATGAAAGAGTATTCTGGTAATATAGAATTTTGAGCTGCTTACTCATAATTAAAACAAACAATCCAGTTTTCCTTATCGTAAATAAACAATTATGAGCAATTTAAAATCGAGGAAAAATAGATTAAAAATTCCATTTTTTGACTACTTTGCTAAGAGTCAACACTGATAATAGTCTATTTTTCCGGTACGAAGAGTGATCATGCCCACGAAAGCGTTGCCAAGTTAAGGTTCATTGTTCCAGTTTACGTATACACTTTAAACCGGAAATGACAATACAATTTATCTTTTAATACAGTACGTGCGCATATTTCGAAACAGAGCCTGTTGAAACTAACAAAATTGTCACTCCTGGACTCCAGTCGGGGAGCGAGCTCTGACGTTCGTCTATTTTTACTATACCGAGAGTCGGGAGTTGAGACGTGTTACTGCGTGATGTCTGGCTTCGGCAATGAAAGGGTCGCTCACTCAATGACGTTACAGACAATTTTTACACTCATAGTGACGGTAACCTAATGCTCCAATTTGCTCCTTTACATCCTGTACGCCCACAATTACTACAAGCTACGAACGCGAACATTCCCTACGGACAAAAATTCCAGAACTCAGTCCGACTTCTCGGTGATTCCGAGGGATCCAAAAATTTGTGAACCGTCAAAATTTTCTTTTTAAAAGCTTACAAACGTGTCGAAGAATTTAAGAGTTACATAGACTGCAAGGGGCTGAGATTAATGGGATTGAGTATTCTAAGTTAGGGCGGACACTCAATGTAATCTAAACGAGGATCCAATTTACGTTTTGGCATCGTACGTACACAGAATCGGTAGCCAGCCTGAATTAGAACGTTTAAAGCCAACAAAGCCGGCGCAAAAAGTCCTCGGCTTAGCTAAATGCCGAAACCTTAACGTTCAATTTAGCGACTGATTCGAAATTAGTTATTTGACTTGCTTTAGTGATGGCTTATTATTCGCTGAATTAGAAATTTTTCGCAAATTATTTGATTGCAGAACAAAATTTTGATTGCTATCAATGCAAACTGGAGGGATATTATTCCATGAAAAAGTATTGCTACATGGTGTATAACTTGTTAGGGATTAGAAATTTACGAGTTTATTCAAATATTATTCTGTTCATTATTATAGCTTGTACGGCGGAAAAGTTATATCACTTTTGATGAACTGTCCGTCAATATTTGTAGGGTATCATTAAATCTATGTTACTACTAACCATTACTATCGCTGTAACTGTAAATTACAAACCGGAAAATGTTTTCGCCTCAACTATATTCAAACGCGTTCGGGGTCATTTCATGCGTGGCGGGTCAAACATTTTTTTGGGAATTGGCTTCGGAAATTATTGAAAATGTAGGACAGTACGATACGTGAAACAGGTTAAATTTACAATTACGAGGTGATACGATTTACATATGACTTTTTTTATGTGATGTAATGAAACTTATTGTATAGAAATTGTGTTTAAGATGTGTACTGTCCGGATAGGATTAATGTTAGCATAGATAAAAAGTTAAAGCACTTCTGTGTGTCGAAATTTGTATATGTACAAATGTATTCTACAATAATCATAAGACAGCGTTGCAATTAAGCAAGCAAATTCACAATCCATCCCAAACAATTTTAGCTATATATACCCGTCTAAAAATATTGAATCAGCTAAAAGCTCTTTAAAAGTCAACCCTTAACTAAACGATCACAATACGTTACCGCAAGCCAAAAATGTGAGTTCTACCTTAACTCCCTGTTAAAATTCATGTAAAGATCGTCGACAAAAGGGTCTGTTTAGCCACCCCGAAAGAAATCGATCCACCCCAGACGCTCGCAATGGCGCGCAGGACATCGCCGTAATCGACAATATAAATTCGCGGGTCTTTTTGCGCGATGGCACCCCTGGTCCTAAGCAGGCGAGAGGAAAGGAGTCAAGGTCGTCGGCGCGGGGTTTGACCTCCATGCCCGCCGTACAAAGCCGTAAAACTTAGACGGCGCTCGTCCTTCAGCCACCCCCTATTGACCCCGTACGTTGGCAGCCCTATCTGTCTTACTTTCCCACCCCTGCCAAAAGCGGCGCTGCTTTTTGGATGTTCGAACCCGGCGGGCTTTTGTTTAAACGGCGATCAATAATATGGCCGCATCCTGAGCGAAGGATACCCCCGACGCCAAGGACGATCGGCCATGGGGTAGGGAAGGGACGGAGGGGGGGAGAAAATTTAATAACGACGGGTATCGTGTGCGAAACAGGATCGCGGGAGGAGCAGTAAAGATATTTCACGAGGAATATCGCAATACGATCGTCCTCATGCGCGCGTCATAAAAATTAAGACGCAATAAGTAACCGTAAGACATTCCGGGCGTCCTTCGTCAGCTGATCGGCCGTCGTCACGTAGGCCTCGAGAGGGAGAGAGAGAGAGAGAGAGAGAGAGAGGGAATAGTCTCTGTCCAGGAAACACGCCCAAGTTACACCATCGCTCGACCTCCTTTGCTGTTCGGTTCTTATCATTTCAAAAATCGGCCGAAAACCAGACTAGAGCATTGTAACTTTAACATTTATTTCGACGGTAATATAAAATTAATGTACTAGCGATGTTAATGTAGAAGTTGAAACTTTCAAATTGTCACTAAGTTAAGATTCACTACAAAAAAAATAGTTTGTTCGAGACGTTTTTGCTCTTCGACCGAAATTGACTGAAAATCGGTCTGACGTAAACCTTTGCATACTTCAACTCTATTCGGAAGGTAATGTAAAATTAATCCATTAGTAGCATTAATAATTGACAGTTTCAAACTGTCGCCAAGCAGGTCTCGCTCAAGAAGAATAGTTCACAGGACATTTTGATTCAAGAATAGGCCAAGGATCGGTATGATAAGAAAAACAGTTCCATATAAGAATAAAGTTTCAATTCGGACGGTTAATATGTCTACTGATACTCTTAGACTATCGTCACGTAGACTTTGAGTAGGAGAGAACAGTGTTTGTCCAGGAAACATATACAGTTACGACGGTCTGACCTCCTTCGCCGTTCGCTCCATATTATTTCGAAAAACGGTCCGTCTGCGAAACAGCCTACCTTCCAAGTAAACTAACTCTCATTCTCAAACTAACTCTCTTCAATTATTACAACACAAATTGTGACACTCATCTTATACACCCTCTTTCGCTTACTGAACGACAGTCAACTATTCCAAACGATCGCAAGCATATTGAACCCCTGCAAAAATTCAACCCAAAATACCTGCATCCAATAACCTCCAGAAACCTCCTCCAACCCATAATTCTTACTTTCCCTGATCAATACATAAGCCACCGTTCTCAAACTACAGCAACCATTACCTCTCTCTCTTCAAACATTGACGTCGACAGACTATTCCAAATGATCGCAAGCATACCGAACCACATCCAAAAATTCAACCCAAAATACCTGCATCCAATAACCTCCAGAAACCTTCTTCAATCCATAACTCTTACTTTCCCTGATCAATACATAAGCCACCGTTCTCAAACTACAGCAACCATTACCTCTCTCACTTCAAACATTGACGTCGACAGACTATTCCAAATGATCGCAAGCATACCGAACCACATCCAAAAATTCAACCCAAAATACCTGCATCCAATAACCTCCAGAAACCTTCTTCAATCCATAACTCTTACTTTCCCTGATCAATACATAAGCCACCGTTCTCAAACTACAGCAACCATTACCTCTCTCTATTCAAACATTGACGACGACAGACTATTCCATATGATCGCAAGCATACCGAACCCTTACACCTCCAAAAATTCAACCCAAAATACCTGCATCCAGTAACCTCCAGAAACCTTCTTCAATCCATAACTCTTACTTTCCCTGATCAATACATAAGCCACCGTTCTCAAACTACACCGACCATTACCTCTCTCTATTCAAACTTTGACGA
Organism: Anoplius nigerrimus; assembly: GCA_914767735.1. Classification (NCBI taxonomy): domain Eukaryota; kingdom Metazoa; phylum Arthropoda; class Insecta; order Hymenoptera; family Pompilidae; genus Anoplius; species Anoplius nigerrimus. The sequence goes on from OU612086.1 coordinate 3,936,368, forward strand.
CGACAGACAACTATTCCAAATGATCGCAAGCATACCGAACCCTTACACCTCCAAAAATTCAACCCAAAATACCTGCATCCAGTAACCTCCAGAAACCTTCTTCAATCCATAACTCTTACTTTCCCTGATCAATACATAAGCCACCGTTCTCAAACTACACCGACCATTACCTCTCTCTCTTCAAACATTGATTTCTCTTCTTTCACCCAGACATCCCTGAATCGCACCCTTCCTCCCCTCCTTCTACCCCACCCCCTGTACCAATCCCCCAACACCCATAACACACCCCGCAGGCCCATCTTCTGCGTCGTATCGCATTTTATTGCGCGCTCAGCCTATTTCTACGCTCGATGCCCGACTCCGGCTACACACTCCGTGATTTCGCTTTTAATTCGGTAGGAAAGTGGGTTTCTGGGTCAAAGCGCGATACGTCGTAGGCATATCGTGTGCACCGACACGCTGGCACTTATGTGTGTGTGTGTGTGCGGAGTGAAACACAGACGCAGACGGACGCGTCTCTCCGTTGGCAGTCGGCTACGCCGACGTCTGCCGGCGTGTGCCGGCGTGTACCGGCGTCGCTCCCCCTCGCGGCACCAACACCGACGCCCGGCGTCGGTGTGACACTCGCGACCTGACGCCACTTTCTTCGGCCAGTGCCGTAACTCCGCGCCGACGCCGATTTCTGGTACGAAGCCTTCTTTCTTCGTCTGGCCATCGATCTGAATATTTGCGATCCTTAGATTCTGACGGCCTCGGGTGTCATTGACGATTTTGGCTCGTTAGTGTTGACGAACTCAGGGTTGGGTGGAGGGGAGGGGGATGAAAAATTAAGCGGTAGGGACGGTGGACGGAGCATGGATTTTCGGAAGCTTCGTGGGCTCGGGGGTGATTAGGGTTGGGTTATGGAAATTGGGGATGGTGTGTGTTTGGTTAAGGGTGTGTGTGCGGGGATGCGTGTCGGGATTAGAGGAGTGTAGATTTTAATTTGGCGAAGTGTAGGGAGGATATGTATGGCTGAGTGTGGTCTTCGGTTCTCAAAATATTTGACATTATACGGGAAATAGGAATTATACAGATATTATTTATGTTTTTGGAAATGGGGTTAGTTTGAATGTACGTAGATTTTTATATGTCTATGTATGTCTTTTTTGGTTCGGATCATTTACAGATACCAAAGAAACCACGTTAACATCTAGTAAAATGATTCTGTAATTTAACTCTGTACAAAGTTTTTGGAAATAAAGTTAGATTGACTGTACGTAGATTTTAACAGTATTCTTACACCATTTGGTTCGGATCCTTAACAGACGCCAAAGATTAGACCATGTTAACACCTGTTAAAATCCTGCAATATTAGCTATATACAAAATACTCTTCATACTAAAACAAATCCATATAATGACACCGATTTTTGTTTACAAATCGAGTCTCATACGTCAGTACAGTAATAACCGTTGTCCATTTTTCCATTAATACTATCAGCACAGCTCATTTCCATTGCGCATAAAAAAGATTTCCGTTACCAAACAATTTTGTAATACTTAATTGAAAGAGCCAATAAATGTAGGTTACGTGGACGTCGCTATTACCTTACCGACGATAGTCCAACTACTTTTACTCGCCTACACGCACGCCGACTCAAACACAGGCGCGCGCGCGCGCGCCGCAATTTAAATACACTCGCCGCGGCGAAGACCGCGAATTTCAAAATTTTTCCCTTCTTTCCACACCGGCCGCTGTCGCGCAATACGTGAAAGTGAGCCGCGAAAATCGCGACCAGGACGAAAAATCTTTCCGTTACGCGGACAGGTTGCGTACATAAGCGTCGAGTGCGACGTCGAAAAGTGCGCAATCCGTTTGACACACACACACACAGAAGAACGAGTGTTCGCTCACGCGCGCGCGCGCGCGCGCTCACGCGAAGTTGTACATCGCCTCGGCCATTGACAGAAGTGGCACGCGGCCGGAAAACGTACTTCCATTATTAGAAAGCAAATCGGAGGTCTGATCGATGGGAAGCAAAACTTTAGAAATACGTAAGCCGGCGAGGAAGTAGGTTTCCAGGCTCGCGCCGCTGTCAGCGAATTAGGATCGCGACGGCGGCAGGGCAAAAGTTCCCGTTCCCGTCGGGACGCCCGGGGAAATATGCGACGGGATTTTTGTCGATCGATGGGAACCTAGACGACGTTCCCGATGCAGGATTGGCTCTGGCCTACGAGCGGCGATCGGTGGCAACCGACGGCAAGCGACGCCAAGCGACGCCGACCGACGGCATTCTCATTTCGAGAACGTAAAAGTTAACGTTGTCTCATAAGTTGTGCTTAAGATATGTACTATCTGGATAGGATTAATCTTAGCATAAAGAAAAAGTTAAAGCACTTCTGTGTGTCGAAATTTGTACATGTACAAATGTATTATACAATAATCATAAGACAGCACTGCAATTAAGCAAGGAAATTCATAATCCATCTCAATTTTAGATAGCTAAATTTTAGATACCTGTCTAAAAATAATAAATCAGGTAAAAGCTCTTTGAAAGTTCCCGATGCAGGATTGACTTTGGCCTACGAGCGGCGATCGGCGGCAACCGACGGCAAGCGACGGCAAGTGACGGCGAGCGACGCCGACCGACGGCATTCCCATTTCGAGAACGTAAAAGTAAAACGTTGCCCCATCGGGTTCTACGACTTTCACTTTCAGCAAAAAGCCCATGCCGATCCTCAATCGGAGGCAGAGTCGCGCTCGTAAAAGCGCGACCGACGTCCACTTTTACCGGGCATAACGATCGCTCATAATCGGACGTCGAATGCCATACGCGAGCTTCCCGGGAACGATCGGAAGACAATGGTGTCGTCGAACTCGGTTGAGAGCCACGAGTGGGGAAATATACTGTTGACGGAGAAAAGATTGACTCCCGCTCGAGCACGAGATGCGCGGACGGCTGGCAAGGACAACGTTGGAATGCGTTCCAATTTCAGATTTGTTCGCATACAGGTAGCCTGTAACGCGGTGTATACTTTCCTGGAAAATGCCGTCAGTATAAAAAAGGCGGTTACGTTCCAAAAAATTATTAAAAATATACATTTTTTGTTGAATTCTATATAAGCAAGTCAATTTGTATTGAAAATATAAGTGTATAACGGCTGACAAGGACAACGTTGGAATGCGTTCCAATTTCAGATTTGTTCGCATACAGGTGGCTTGTAACGCGGTGTATACTTTCCTGGAAAATGCCGTCAGTATAAAAAAGGCGGTTACATTACGAAAATTTATTATAAATATATACATTTTTTCTTTAATTCTATATAAGTAAGTTGATTTGTATTTAAGATATAAGTGTATAACGGCTGACAAGGACAACGTTGGAATGCGTTCCAATTTGAGATTTGTAGTACACAGGTAGTCTGTAATGCCGTGTTATGTGAAATCGTGTTATACGAGACCCTGAAAGAGACTCAGGAAAACGTGAAAGAACAATATTTTCATTATTTTTAATTTTCTTCGATATCACTATTCAGTGGGATCAAACCAGAAGCTTTTTTTTATTATACTTATAAATGAGTGAATTATAATTTATCTTTATACTCTTATGTAAAGGAATTATAGTTTAGTATTCGTTCCCTTCATTATTTTAAGGTAATATGTTAAGTAAAAATCATATTATCCAGTGCTGTAAAAGTACAATGTGATACAAACGTTTCCGCAATTTATTCTATCGTATTAGAACAAAACGGTGTTTTAGGAGAGCTACCTGGTACTCTGCATCGTCAAAGAGCATATTTTTCAGATCTCAACTCCCTGACCTAACGAAACAAATTTTCGTACTCTACACGGAACATCAGAATAGATACTCCGATCTGACATTCACAGGAAAATCCTACGTCCAGTCCCCAACAATCTCGGAAACGATCTCACGCGCGCCGGCGCGTCACGGAACGAGTTATCCTGACCTCTCGGCAGATGTCACGATGCACGTGGCGAGCGCATTCCCACCTTGCGCAAATCCTCCCTTAACAGGTTCGCGGATTTGCGATCGGTATCCGAAATAAATGCCGATAACCGGGTAAATACCGTTACTCCACGCCGGACCTAGATGACGCTGGACTCTGATAAACGGGCGCCTCTTAGACGAAACGCAATTCCGCTTACGATGCACGATATTAGCCTCCCCTCTGCCCCTCCCGCGACCTCTATCCTCCCCCCCTCTCGCTTCAGACGACTTCAATTCTCTCATCCTCTCCCTCTTGACCGCCGGAGTCGCGTTTCACCGTGTGTTACTCGACGAAGTCTAACTGTACATACGGAGTGTGGAGGGAGTGGGAATGAGAGAGAGAAAGAGAGAGAGAGAGAGAGAGTGAAAGAGTACAAGAGTAGAGAGAATACGGAGGGAAGAGGAGAGAAGGCTGGCAGGTAGGATAAGAATGTCGGACAGCGCACCGGTTGGGAAATGAATTGTGACGCTGCCTGGCATTGAGAGGGAGAGAGAGGAGAGGAAGAGGGAGGAGAGGAAGAGAACGGACGCGTTGTCTAATTTCTCACACGGCCCGAATTCGAGAGACAGTGCTCGCGAGCACTGACGAAGACGTTAGAAGGATCCGTACGTACGCAGATTTCGAGTCTCGTGACCGTTTTCGAGGTTAGGTATCGCCACCCGAGTTCGGCCGTATTGTAATTCCGTCTATTTATAGAAACGGTTAGGGATCTTTATCTCCGATAAGAGAGCGATACGGATATTAGATTTGCGTAGCAGCGGGACGAGCGTTCCGTGACGTTAATCGAGCCTTTCGTCGGACGCGGATTATTTTTCAAGCGACAGTGTCGAAATCGCATAATTGACGAGTGCCAATCTCTGCGAGCTTCGATCGACAATCATTCCCGATGAGCTACTAAATACTTTAACGGCCGCTCACACAACATATGTGTGATGCTATTGGTTAGGTCGCCGAAAGTTACTGGCCGGTACCACAATCTCTTTGTTACAATTGATGTACGTAAATAAATCTGGGTATTGCCATTGGCTTCGTATTTCATGCTACGTCCTTGATATTCGCTATTTATCGTTTGAATTAATTCTACAAAAATATTTCTGGCACCTGACGGCGTTCGACTCCGTATACGTGCGGCCATCAAAGTGGTTAATTATTTAATTCGTCGGAACTCGGCCATTTATCTCTGCGAGCCGGTCGTTGTAAATTCCTAAAAAGCATAACGTCAAGCTCCGTGAACCTTTCGGCACGCCAGACGAGCGTGTACGCATGAGTTTTTCCACCGACAGAGGCAGATAAGGCCGAATCGATCGCGCGATACTCTTTATCGCCGATTGGGCACGACTCGTCCGACTTTTGTTTTGTCGGCGATAAGTGAATGTTATTCTTCTCGTTGCGGGTAACAGGAGTATCGATGCGAAGGCGACGACGGTCGAAGAGAGAGGAGAATGAGCGTGAGACGGAAAGAGAAAGAAAGTCAGGCAGAAAGAGAGAGAGAGAGAGAGAGAGAGAGAGAGAGGAGGGGGAGAGAAACGAGGACAGAGAAAGAGAAGTCGGAGATTTATAGTTCGCGAGAGCGACGACGTCGTGAACACGATCGTTCGCCGCCTCTCGCATTGTCGGTTTCAAGGTCGGCAGACTTGTCTTTGCAAATTGCACACGCTCGACAAGGCAAGTTTGTCGCCCTTCGGCTAATCCGCGCTTCTGTCAATGCCGCCTGATTCGCGATTATTTCGCGTAGTTACAAAGCGGCAGGTACCGCTCTGCGTATCGGTGTAACGCTCGTTAACGGCTGTTCGTAACTCTGCCGAGCGCGAAATTAAACAATCTGACGCGAGACCGTTTACTGCGCAGCAGAAATTTCGTCTCGGCCTTTCGCGGTCGGAGAGTCCTCACTTTTCGGATGATCGATCGGGCAGGGAAACTGAGAGGATTTTAAGAGGAGCTGATTTCTGGGAGGCTCTAAGAGGTTTACGGCAGTTTGTGTCATTATCAGTGATCGGAAGATGGAGCGGTAGATGACGCTAATGAATGCGGCGTGAATCGGCGTCGGCATTGTAAGCGAATGCGAGAAAAAAAGCTCGCCGAATGTATGTCGAGTCCGGTTTGGAGCACGCGACGAATTAGCGCGGGGGTATAATTTTCGAAGTCAGTCGAGCATTCTTGGAAAGTTGAGAATTAAATAGCGCGGGCTCGCGGAATCGGAAGCTGGATACACGTTAATTAACGAGCGCCGAAACGGCCTCGCGCTCCAAAGCGGCGGTTACATCGCGTAGGCTCGAAAATTGAGCAAGCGCGAATTCTCTTAAAGTCGGCTCCAAAAATAGAATCAGGCCGCAAAATAGAAAACGAGAATTGCCGGTCCGTCGGTAGCGCCCGAAACGCGTATCGTTAGAATCCGGAATGTCAGGACGAAATTGTACGCTCCCGGTGGAAGCGAACAATTAGGAGGCAGAAAAGTGGAGAGAAATGGAGGTTAGAGGCACGTTAGAGTCGCAGACAACTGCGACGTGATTTGCCAATCCGGTGCGCGGAGGAAAACAGCTTTCGACCGCATAACGTCACGCACCGAAGTAGCATGAAGTCGCAATTAGTCGAAAAATTAGCCGATCCTGCGTATCGCCGTATCGGCGCCTTATCTGTAAAGAAGCATCGGGCCAGGCTGGCGGAGTGAGAGGCGTCGTTCAAATTCTGAGGAATCGTATTCGTACGACAGTATCGACCGTCGAACGAGGCTTACATCGTACTTTACATCTCGACAGCCTCTTTATCTCGAAAACGAGTCCCAAACCGAAACGACGCAACGTCAGGCCTCCGACTGAATCGACACTGTTAGAGTAAGGTGACCAGACGCTTTTAGCGGGACAGTCCCGATTTTTAACAATTTATCCCGCGGTGTTTTAACCCATTATCCGCCAATGTTCTATTTTTGAAACACATTCTCAAATTGTTTTCTTTTAATAACTGCAACCTCTAAGTATACAGCTAATTTTATTTATTTTCTTTATTTTTTCAATTGTGGCGGGTAATGGGTTAAGAAAGTCCCGATTTTCCTTTTTACGGAGATATCGTTATTAAAAATATATGTTGATAAGGAAAAGGTTAAATCTTGGGCTTCGGCACAAATCACAATAGAGAAAAAATGGTTAGAAATATTTCATCATTTTGAAACGAACCATGTTCCATATATTGATGCACTTAAAATTGTGGAATATCCGTCGTCCTTACCAGGAACTAATGCTGCGACTCAACGCGCTTTTTCTACGGTAAATGAAGTGTGGACATTAAAATAATAATAATAAAATAGAATAGAAATCTGTAAAGTATGTATATTGTAAAAGCTTCTGGAAAAAAGAACAAATAACGGAGACGATTCGATAATCGTCAACTTTGGCTCAGAATTTCCAACCCGAACAAAGATCACCGTTAGTGGCAGTCTGGCACTGCCAACATTACACCGGAAACGGCCTCTTTCTCCGACTGGCTACCAATATGAAGACGGCCGTGGTACGAAAAACGACCACCTCACGTTTACATCGTACCAGCCAAGAGATTGACTCGAACTCGGATCAGTGTCCGACGCAAAAGACCTTGCGACGCAACAACCTCAACGAGACTCAGCTACCAACCTCACGGCGAAAAATAGCCACTCTATCTGCCTCGCACGATCTCCGCGCGCTCGGAATTTCCAACCTGCGCAAAAATCGAGTACCCAGTGCCCGCGGATGTTTTTCGGCCTCTAATCATTGCTCAGCTGACGAAGTCGAAGTCGCCCCGGCGATTAATGATCTTTGTGTAAAGTTCGACGACCGCCGGCGCGACGGTAGGCGTTGCGCAACAATTTCGAAGGCGCGCATAATGGATCGGCCCGATGGCGAGGGAAGATATTAGAAATTTAAGCCGATCGTCGAAAAGCGATAACGGAAGCCAAGGAGGAAGAGGAAACGATGGTGGGGGAGGGGTTGGGGGGCGGGAGTGGAGTTGAAAGAGGAGAGAATACGAGCGCGACGATTGAGAGGAGCCCGACTTATTCAGCCAGCGATTGTTTACAACGGGCGTGACGTCACTCAAGGCTTCGCGTCGCGACTCGGTTTTTCTTTATCAGGAGCCGGGATTTTTCGATTGGGAGACACGAAAGCGTTCCGAGTTCGAACGTTCGTCGAGCTGACGATAGAGCCGCGAGACTTAAAATGGAAAGCGTTTGCACTCGTGGCCTTGTTCCCTGATGAATGACTATGGGACGAGAGTCGAATCATTCTCGGGACATATTTTCAAATTGTTTCCTTTCAATAACTACGACCACTAAATACACAGTTAACTTTGTTTATTGCTTTTATTCTTTTAACTGTGGCGGGTAACGGCTTAAACTGTACTGTTCCAAGGAGTATGGTAAGCCACTGCGAGTGAGAAGGATCATGCTTCAAGGTCAAGTAAGGCCTACGATTAAAGAGAGAATTCGAACGGCAGTGCGTACGCGGAAAGGAAACGATTTCGGGAAATCGTCGTCGTTCGAGGGACACCGTCTGTAATAAGATCCGATAAACAGCCGTTACCGGAACGCTATCAAAGTTATTCGCCACGCTGCGCATCCACTTTTGCCCACGAAAGCAGGAAGCCGATACACGCTAAACTCGGGATCCGAGTAGACGCTCGTCCGTTATGCGCCTGACAGGCTTAACTGTACTCCTTTTCTCTTTCTCCCCCCCTCTCCCCACTCTCCAACCACCTCCTCCTTCCCCCTCCGTCCTCGGCTCCACTCCTACCAACAGCGAGGCGCCCTTTGCCTCCCCGCGAATCAATTTAATAAAAACAGTAGCACTAGAACAAAGTTCAAATTGGTTTCTGCCTAGAAATAATTACTCGCCAAATCCGTCGGACGTACAATGGAAAGTTCATTGTTTGGTCGCGCAACTTCGGCCGCATTTTTCTTATCCGGCTCGACTGACTCTGCCCCTCCACCCTCCTCCTCCTCCTCCTCCTCCAACCTCGTCCTCCTGCGATCGATAATAAACTTGGGGAGGATCGCGGCTTATCGGCTAATTGCGTCCCGCGGACTCGTTCATTTTTGCGTTCCGATGCGACGATCGGCAAGATTGTCAACCTCCCCCCCCCCCCCCCCCCCCCCCCCCCACCCACCTTCACCTAACGAGGGACGTAGACGTATTTCGGTCAATAATTACGAGGAGTAGCGTAAAAGCCGATTGTTTCTGGCCGCTCGTTAACGCCGCGGAGGTTCGACGCTGCGATCAAAGGAATCCGCGAGTTCCGTCCGTAGTAGAGCGTCATCCTTTTTCGGATCGGTCCACTCGCGGAAAGAGAAAAACACATAAATACGAGTTCGCCGACTCTCCTTAATTGTCGCCGCGACGCCGTAAGTTCGACGCTCCCGCTCGCTATCGGCTAATTGCCCTCGGCGATCTGTCGAATTCGCAAAACCGGAGTCCTGGGAATCGGCGGAAAAAATGATTCGAATTTACGGCGATCATTCGGCCGAAGGATATAGGCAGGACGAATCGATCTTTCCACCTAACCTAGTACAGCGCCCTTTGCCCGGAAGCACCCTTTCTTGAGGACGTCCGAGTTTTAGTCAGTAGGAATCTGACATAGGGGAGAGTGGCCTAAAGCGGGTGAGCTAACGTTGAAAGCTCAAAAATCTTAGTTTTTGTTGGATTATAATAACAATTTTATCGAACCGTGCTAGCCGAGTTAGTAGTAATAACAATTCTGATTTCATGCAGTAGGAGAGTTATCGTACTTAACGATAAAAAAGAACAGGATAGTGTCATTTTGAAACAAATAATTGTTTATAAGTAAAAATGAAAGACTCTGCAAAAATCCGCTTTGCCTAATAGGGGGCCTAAAGCGGCTAAGCGGTTTGTGCAAAGCGGGTAAGCACTGTGTGGTAATTTTTACGTGAAAGAGTTAATAACGCCGCTTCTCAATTCGGCTGCCCGATCGGAAGTGACCTAAACTCAGGAATGTTCCGATAATCACGGCATACGTGAAAATTCACAATCGCTTCACATTCGGCAATATACGAGAGCTTACCCGCTTTGGGCCACTGTCCCCTACCCTGGCCTCGCCTCAAAGAGGCCGGAAGTCTTCCACAGATTTTTTGACATAAAAAAAAAGAAAAAAAGTACAGCGTCCTTGCTCATCGACTTGACGGAATTGCCCGAGATCGATGCCGTGTCGGAATTGGCAGAGAAGAAGAAAATCGCCCTTCATCCTTACCGAGTCGGGCTTCGATAATCGGCGAGAATCGTCGCTTTGCATCTGAAACGTCGACTTGAAATCCTCGAGCGGACTCCGCCGGAAGATGGAAACGGTGCTGCCGAATAATAATTGGACCCGATACGGTGTAGAGAGTCGCGAGGATTCGCGTACAGTGCCTAAGCGCTGAAAATAGCGACGCTTGTTTAAGGTGGGATTAGCATGAGAAAGGGGGCGAAGCAAGGTAGAACAGCGACGCTGCTCTCGAAGAAGGGGAGTGAGGAGGATAGGGAGGGTTCAGGGATGGGAAGAAGACTGGAAAGCGAAGGGTGGCAAAGGTGGGGAGGGGGGGGGGAGGGTGGCACAGAGTGAAGAGGCGTAATACAGAGTCGAGACGGACTTCTGCCCGGCTGTTAATAGTCGTAATCCGCGCGGCAAATTGGTTTCAGGGTGGAACGCGCGATTTTCATACTTCACCCCCTTCCCCACCCTCCACCCCCACCCTCCTTCTCATCCTTCTCCTCCATCTACCATTCGCCAAGATCGGGGAACGGGTGAAATAAAGTCTGCGGGCACGGGGAGCGTGACGTTATTGGCTAATGATTCGTTCCTCGTTAACGAGCCGATCGTTAGGGCACGAAAATTTTGCACCGCACGGATATCGGACCTTGATAATGACGGGAACCGTTTGGGTTGCGTAACGTTTGCGAGAGTTATCTAACCTCGCGAGCGTACCACGGTTAATGTGCCACCGTAAATAGAATCATTGTTACGCACGGTTAATTGTACGTCGGCCGACGTCGATAATTCCGATCGTCGATATCTCGATTGTCTAACGCTTGACGGTCGAGCTGCCCATTGTGGCGGCGAATGACGATGAAGTTTGTTTGATTTGCGGGGCGGGGAGATGGGGGGGGGGATTTTTGGCGGAAGTCGATGGAGCTTGTCGAAACTGAAACGGTCGACGTTTTCAGGTAAGGTGCAGTGGGGTAAATCCGCACTAGGCCCTTATTTATACGAATATACGTTGCATTGTACCAACTGTAAGGAAGAAATCTTCCTTTGGTTAGTATTCAATGGTTTGGATAGTATTCGACATAGGTGGTCGCCATGTATTCTGTGATTCCGCCGTTTAACTCGTTCGACAAAGTTCGTATTACTAATAATAATCCCACTTTTGCCTCATAATGTAAGAATATAAGATTCAATCATTTTTAAACAGGTTGGGCGGTTTTGACCCAGTTCCGAGGCATGTCCGCTCTAGCAGCACTGTTTTGAATTTATTAAGAAAATCATAAGGTTCAGAAGATATTTTTAATCCGAATTAATGCAACTAAAAGAATAAATCATGCGCTAAATAAAAACACTAAGATTAATAGGTTTTAGTGGAATAGATAGAAAATACATCAGTTTAAAGGAAACTACAATTTCTCGGTCGGTTTTACCCCACTCCATCGTACCTGTGTCGATTCTGCTTTTGGACCTACTGTTCCTCGTAACGTTGTAAAAGGTTAAGGGGCGTCATTTTCACTCAGAGACACAAGTCAATGACGAAGGACGCAGAACTCGTTCGACATTTAACTCGAACAGAAGTTCTACGCTTCCCTAATCTATAATCCAAATACAGTATCGTGTATCCGATACACAATGCCACCAGACTGTTTGATTTACATAATTCGAGGACCTTGAAACTATTTCCCTCGCGCGCTAGCCGATCGGAGCGTATAAAGTATCGACGGTTCGGAAAACGGTCGGCGCTGAAAAATGGCGGGAACGCGACGCTCGTAAACGTTGGCGTTACGGATTTTTTTTTTACTAGCAGCTCGCTCAAGGAACGCTCGAAGATCCTCGCACGAGATGGCCGACAAAGTGTGGTGAGCCCCGTCTAATTGCTCCACGCTCGCAATCGAAAGTCTCTAAGCTCTCGCCGGGGCGTGCGCCACACTTTTTTTTCTCCCCCCCTCCCCCCTCCTGCGCCCTCCTAACCGCTTACGTCACCGGTCCCGAGTGAATCTCGCGATCGGCGACACTTTTACCGCGATTAATTGAAAGGGAAGTGGGCGGCAGGTGCCAGCCAGAGCGTGGCGAGCTGGATCACGCGAAGAGAGGCGTGAGTTTGCGCGATGACCTGATATTCGGAGACTTCGACGAAAAAACATTCGGCGTCTAGTATGGCAACGCTTAAGTTTCGCATTAACGCGGTAAGTTTGGACCCATTAGCTGGAACGATCCTCGTTTGGAAATTTTGGAATTTATATAATTATGCTGTTGCACAGTCTTCTGTGCATATACGTAACTTATCCAGCCAAAAATTTCGAAAAGAAAATTTGGCGGTTAATGGGTTAATATCCGTTGCGTTTCTACAAAAGTTCCTATCCGCCGATAATTACGTTAAGTACAGTCAATTGTGTGGTAATTGGGGAGTTCTTATTCATTGGGATTTATTGATGATTTTAGAAGCTTGAATGAGCAGGGATAAGCGTCGAAGTATTTATTGAGTGTCTTTGAAGGACGCGGGGTGTGTCGATAATTGTGATAGTAAGGTATATAGCACTGTAGGGCATGGCGTTAACCAGGATTACTGTATATAACTTGGCTTACAGTCAATCGATAGGCGTATGTGCCTGAACCAGTGTGTATCAACCTGAAAATATTGAATCTTGACGCTTGATACTGAAATCACCGATTTCTACTCATGCTTTTATTTAATCAATGAACGTTACAAGTCAATGCGTTAAATCTTCCAAAATAAAAAACAATTAGTTATGTATCTACCTCAATGAATCCTGTACAACATTATAATAAATAAAATGTTTCACGGCAGAAAAGTGATTACTAAGATATGGTCAGTGTTAATAGCACCAATTCAATTCCAGCTGAACATTCGCAAAATTAACATACATCACGTTACATAATGCATCATTAATGAATCAAGACCGCTTACATATACATATAATTCCGCCCAATTAATACCCCTACCGTATCTCAGTATCCAGTACCATCCCAACTACCTACATAACCTTAATCGTAAGTGTCCGAAAACTCGAAAAGAAAAGTTGTTTCTAAGATATTATGAGTGCTAACACCACCATTCGAATTCCAGCTGAACATTCACAAAATTAACATGCATCACCTTACGTAACGCATCATTAATGAATAAATCATCAAGACCGCTTACATATATAATTCCGCCCAATTAATACCCCCTTCCGTATCACAGTATCCAGTCCCATCGCACCTACCTACATAACCTCAATCGTAAGTGTCCGAAAACTCGAAACATCCACATTAGCCCAATTAACGCGACTCGGCCGTAATCCGACTGGCATTACGGCCGATCACATTGCCATTAAATCCTCACGTTTAATGAATGGAAGAGGGGGGGGATAAGGATCGTGCGTCTGCGAGCGAGCTTAATTAGAATATTAGCCGAACGTTCGCCGCTCGTCCGCCGTGACGAATTCTTCGCCGACGACAAAGGGCCGGTCGGTACCCTCAGTTTTTGTGATCTTACGCAGTCGCGAGCTGCACAAAGACGAGCCCTTTCAGTCTCCGGCGCGGAGGATTTCTCTGTTGGCTGCGGGGTCGAGCCCGATTCTCAATGGGGGGGTGTTATGTGCGAACGCGCGATATATAGAAGGGGAGCCTGAATTACCGGGGACGCTCGATAAAACGGTTCCCTCCGCGTCTCGCGTCTTTTTTTTTTTTTTTGCCACGGTCAACGCGTCGAACCTACTGATCAATATTATTCGACTGCGGCAGAGAAAGGGATTAGTACTCGAAACTTGCTTCATGCACTTTTGATGCTTCGTCTCTGTCATATCCGGCAATTCTGCGACGTTTCATTTTGACACCCTATATACATTGGAAGGATGTGCCGTATACGGCGTCAGTTGTGGAATTATACGGATCGTTCGTTTTGAAAGTAGTAAGCTCAGTTTTATATAAAAAAAAAAAACAATGAGATATCATTTGTGATTAATTTAGTGTAAACATTTTATTTATGTCACATTTTGCATCACTTTCAAAATAAACGGTTCGTATAAACTCGTATATACCGCAGGCGGAATTAATTGAAAGTTTGATTTTCATTCGTTACACCGTATATAAACTGCGGCTTTTTTCCATCGCGCTCACTGTGGCCATATTTCTTCCTGTTTTCTCAGTGCGCCCGATGTTATATCACAAAACAAGCGTAATGAGTATCGTCGCGTCGTCCAGCTTCTTCTTCGACCCTTCCGTGCACGCACGCGCTAATCCTTATCTTTACGAAAATTGACGTCGCGCTCGAAAAACCGTACTCATCCCGCGCTTCCCCTCATCCTCGTCGTATCACCTCTCGCGCACTTCCACCCGACGTGTCGGGCAAGACCCTCGGCAAACAATGAATATTGCATTCTTCCATCGTACGCGATGCCTATAATTCGCGTACTACAATTTTCGACATCGCCCGCTAACGCCGAGTCCGGCTACCGTCGCAGAATTCTACGATTACATAGATTGCAGTGCCCCGGGGTCCACGTGGGCTTCCTTGAGCGAAAAGAACCCGTAGTAAGGGGGTAGTAGAGGGGGGGGGGGGGGAGGTGGAAAGGGCAGAGGGTACGGCAAGAAGTTTAAGTTTACCTGAGGGAGGGCCCGGATTCTATTCCTCTTTCGAAGCCAGGCTTCGCGTGCCGGCGAGGCGTACGTAAAACACATGTACATACATATATAGGAGGCACACACGTATACCGGAGTGTCGTGCACGTAGCCTTTTTGCCTTACGTGCGTCGCGGAAATACTGTCACGAAAGCGACACACTCCTAATCTACATCTTGCTCGCTTCCTTGCCGGGTTAATTAAATGAAATTGCGAGCCTCTCCTTGCGGCGGCCGGCTCTCGCGATCTTTGTCATTACTGGATTATTGGGGACGTTCGTTTATTAGGTCGACGGGCGGATCGTTCTACTATTCGTAATGGGTGTCATTTTCCGATGTGCTCGGCGCTGTTAAAATGATACAGCGTCGCGCGGCGCGAGGAATATTCGTCGTTGGGCAATTAACGGAGTCGTATAAATTATCGGCTTTCATTTTTACGGGAAGGCACGCGCCTTTGCGCGCATTTCCGTCAGCGGTGCAATAGGTTCGAATTAATAGGTTCGTCAAATCGGTGGGACATTACCTTAACCTGCGGAGAACACTGTTCCGTAATGGGTGTGATTTTCGTAGTTTTGAAATTGACGCACCGCGTATGGCGATAGGAATGTTCGTTAGGCACCGGAGTCGATGATTATTAGGTCAGCTTGCGGATTGTTTCAATATTTCGCCGCAGAACGTATGTTTGCAATTACATGTTTGCCATAATGACAGGATACATTTTTCGTCGAGCTAACAACTTTGCTGATTAGCGAAGTGTTAAAATCGTTCGGCCTATTACGTAAGTTCGCAAATAGTTCTACATTCTCTAACGGCAGTCGTGCCTTAAAATTATTTACTCTGTCAAAACGCCGCCTCGTCTGACAATCGATCTTTACATATTAGTTAATCACTGTACTCGTTAGATTATCGGACCGATGAATCCTCCTCGTTTCTGCCCGCCGGGTCACGTTTGTCCGCACATGCCTTACTGACGTAGCGGCAACCGATATTCGAACGCCTGCCAATCAGTAGGTTATCAAAATCGTTAACCTATTACGTCAACCTGTAGCTCACCCCACGTCCTACGAACGACACAAGGTGTCGAACCGTACACTTCGCACGTTCCCGTCATCGAATCATCGAACTTGCCGGATTATCAGCCCTCCCGCCTCCCCTCCCCTCCCCTCGCCCCACTTCTTCCGCCCACTTATTTGACTTGCTAATACGGCCGAAGTCAAACACGGCCTACCGCGCGCACGGTCTTTCGGTCCGGCCTTTAA
This sequence comes from Anoplius nigerrimus, assembly GCA_914767735.1. NCBI lineage: Eukaryota > Metazoa > Arthropoda > Insecta > Hymenoptera > Pompilidae > Anoplius > Anoplius nigerrimus. The sequence goes on from OU612086.1 coordinate 3,952,463, forward strand.
TCGGTCAAACAATTATCGCGAGACCATTAGCTCGCCGTCCGCCATCTTTTCGGCTCTCGCGAAAGAGCCTAGCCAGCGTCTCTATATATTTGTATTGCTAATCCGTCGCCCGATGCGCGCAGGTTCAGTTCCTGGCAGCCTCCCGATGCCCGCCCACGCCTGACGCCGTGGGCTCCCCGTGCACGGGTCTGCGTGCCGTTCTGAACGCGCGCAGGCAAAAAAAAAAAAAAAGAAAAAGAAAAAGAAGTTCGAGAAAACGTTGTCCACCGTCGAACAATGTCGGCCGGAGAAAGGCGAATCGTCGTAATTTCAAAGAGTGGCACTTAATAAATAATTTACAATCGCGAGAGTACCCCAGGCCTTGCCGGCATGAGAACGTACTGTACACACACACATATATACACACACACACGTATAGAGCCAGAGAGACAGCCTTCGTTGAAACCGTACTGCGCCTAGCACGACAAACACGTCGATCGCACGCTCCATTTACTCCGGTAAATAATACAAGATCGGAGCGTCATAACGAGCGTATCCGTGGATCGAGGATGGAGCCGGAGAAACATCCGAGGCTCGCATTATACTGCCTTCGGCCGCTTCTTATTGCATTCAGCGCGGATTAACTCCATCGGCCATTAACTCTTCCCGTTTACGCACGGGGCTCTCGCGTATGCGATCCGTATCTTTATCGCGGCTTGTATTCTTTTCTCTGTGTCTCTCTCTTTCCTCCCTCCCTCTCTCTCTCTCCCTCTCTCTCTCTCTCTCTCTCTCTCTCTCTCTTTCTCACTTTCTCCCCCTGCTCAACTGCTCAATCCCCAAAAGTCGATATCTTAATATTAAAAGTACCAACCCAACATTACTACTCTGACCCTATCTTAACCCATTATACGCCACAATTAAAAAAGAAAATAAAATAACTAAAATTAGCTGTATATTTAGAAGTTGCAGTTATTAAAAGAAAACAATTTGAAAATGTGTCGGATAATAGGTTAACAATGACTTCTCTCGCATAAGACATTTTATTCGTCTAAATATTCCTTAGCACTCGGATACATTTTAAAAGTTCAGTCATATTGAGTCATATCGTTCCAAGTTAGACGAAAGTGTAGGTAGGAATGGAAGAAGCATAATTACAGTTGCGCAGGAATTCGCGTGCAAATTGTTGACTCGTATACGCAAACGATCCTTGCCCCCCCCCCCCCCCCCTCCCTCCCCCATCTCCTGCACCTTTCGTTCCTTACTGGCAATCCGTCGCGGCGGACGTTAAATTCAGCTGTTAATCCTCCCACGACGGCGTCCTCCCCTTTAAATATCGGCTCCTCGCCCGTTCGGCGCGGCGGCGGCGCACATACCCGGCCGCGCATATATGCACACACGTGCACGCTGGAGAGAGTAAATGGAGGAGAGAGCACAGCGCCACGCGTCCATCGAGCGAATTAACTGTAGTTTTAACGTAGCCTGGGCCCGAGGAACGAAACGCTTTGTCCCTCGGCCACCAACACGCGAGCACGGCCCGCGCACGGACGCGGAGAGGAGAACACGTGCGCGACGCCTGCGTCGGTGTGCGCACGTAATTTCTCGCATGCATTCCCGATAGAGAGGCTCGTGCGAGGGAGAGACGGATAGTTAGCGCGTGCGAGAGAGAGAGAGAGAGAGAGAGATACAGACAGAGAGAGAGAGAGAGGAAGTTTAGAGTAAGAGAGAGGGACGCAGTGAGAAAGAATGAAAAGAGACGCAGAAAATTGAGAGAGTAAGCGTCGGCGAGAGTCGGGAAAGCCTTAAGCTGACAAAGAGAGGGATCGAGAGAGAGAGAGAGAGAGAGAGAGAGAGAGAGAGAGAGAGCAATGTATCCTTCACCCTCCCCTGAACTCGCCTACGATAGATACGGATAAGCCGATTGATTGATAGATAGACAGGTAGACAAGAGGCGTGCAAGTACACATGTCCGTTTGCCGCGCACTTTATCGTTCCTAGATTACCGCTCGGTATGAGAATGACCAAGCGAATCTAGCCGAAGAAGAATAAGATGAAGAAGAATACACTAAGGGGGGGGGGGGGGGGGTTACACTCTCGACTAAACGCATCTCGCGCTTCTAGATTACCGTTCGGTATGAGAATGAACAAGCGCGAATCTAGCCGAAGAAGAATAAGATGAAGAACAACACCAAAGCGAGGGAGGGGGAGGTTATACTTTCGACGACTCGACGCACGGATTGAGCTACGTATAAATCTAGTCAGAAGTGGGGCCGACGCCATCCGACGCCGAACGGCGCGCATCTCGACTCCGGGTGTGTGTGTGTGTGTGTGTGTGTATGCAGTTGCACTATCCCGCCCGAGGAGGGGAGAAGACTCGTGAAGCGAGAGGGCGGATGAATGGAGAGAGGAGGCAGAGGCGACCGAAGCACGGTGGTGGAAGCGCATGACGGCGGGGGGAGGGAAGGGGGGGGGGGGGCGGAACGAGTTTCGTCGTTGCTGAAGAAGGAGGCCGGCTGCCGCGGCGAGAAAATCGACGAGGACGGAGAGTACGATCCACCTCTCTCTCTCTCTCTCTCTCTCTGCCTCTCTCACTCTCTCCGTTTCGCTCGTCCGCTCCTCTAGCCTTTGTCCGCCCCCTCCGCCCCCACGCGCGCCCCTCCCGCAGACGGCATCTTCGGAGGGCGAGACACGCGTCGGAGAGAGTCTCGATGCGACGCTGAAGAAGGACACCGCGGATAACATGTGGCACATTTCTAAGATAAGCTCGCGCCGCTCAGACTTTCCTCCCCCCCCCCCTTCTTCGCCGTCCTTTCGTACAGTCCCTTCTACGGAGCACGGAGGATAGTCACCGACGCTTTTTTTTCGATTCCTTTTTCGAAACGTTCCATCGTCATACTCCCGATCGCATCCAATGCTCCTTCGCGGAACGCCGTCGCGCTTATTAATTATCGCGAACGTTGCAGGCCTGGCTGGGAGGCGAGCACTGCGGATGCGGGGAATTTACAATGGTTTCCTATGCGAGTCGTGGGTGAGCAGAAATGTGTCATGACGTCGGATGCGTCACGCCCGGCGGACGAGAATTCTGATTCCGCTCGGTGCGGGGACCTTTGGCGTTCGATGCTTATAGTCGGTATAGTTGGCCAGCGGAGTGTGGATGGGAAGGTGGGATCGAAGGCTGATCGGTGGGCTAGGTTGGAATGGTGATGTGGGATGATGAATCACGTGTGAACGTTTTCATTTTCGCGGATTATGCGCGATTTCGTAATGTCGGTGGGCGGAAGGAAGAATGGGGTGGGGGAAAGATTTGGATGCAGTGTGTTGAGGTGAAAGGATGGGAATAGTCGATTTATAGGTTGTGTCTATGGGTTATGGGTTTAAAACAGTTTTTTATAAGACAATTATTATAAGTCTTTGTTTTTGGTTGAAAGTCCTGTTGTGTATTTAAATAGTTTTACTGTACCTGTTTCAAAACAGTTGTTTGTAAGGAAATTATTATAAGCCGTTGTCTTTGGTTGAAAGTACTGTTGTATATTTAAATACTTTTACTCTATCTGTTTCAACAGCTTACCGTGTCCTTATCAGGAGTAAACGAGCTAAGCGTAAAGTAAGATGTTCATTTCACAGAAATCGCGGGGCCATAATTCCACTTCTAAAAACTATAGAGGCGCATAAACGGAAAAAATTCGGACTCAGATGCAACCAAACACACAAACCAATAACAAGGGCTTATGTAATTTTCTTACAAAAATATTAACACGGCTGAAAATAAGTGAAGATAAATTAAAACAGTTTTTGGTATCGAGAGTGTTAATGTTGTATGTATTGTATATGCAGTGACGATGCGAGAATATCTGGCTTTGCCAGGAACTCACTTTCTGGAAAATGGAGTATTGCGTCACCGATTAGAAACTGTACAGGGAAGAGTACGTTCCAGTGAATTTTGACCTTATCTCTGGAACTTGGGACAGTTCGGTTGCAATTCTGTGGAATCCCTTTTATCCCAGTTTTAGCCCTACGCCCTCGAACTTCTTTCTTGCCCAAAACGTTTATGGAATATCGAATCCACTTCAGGGTGTGTAAAACACCGAAGTTATGGTAGCGGTTCTGGAAAGTAGTCGTTCTACTCAAAATCAAAATTTGCTCTTAGGCAGAAGTGCCACGTCAGCGGTGCATTCCGAAAATGATGAATTCTGAGCATGGCACTTGTCCGAATCCACGTAGACGGATGCACGTAACATTAGAACGAACACGTAGCTGGCTGCTGTCCACTCGACTAATATAAGTGCGAGATGACTGATAGGAATTTCCGCTAATTATTCCGTAAGCACGTCGCTCGCATTACCGCGAACTGATAATCGACAGAAAAGGACGTTCCAGCCGTTAAAAATATCCAGGACAATCGAAAGCAGCATTTTATTTATCAGAAGAGTTTGCAACGCTAGGCTTGAGGAGCCGAAGAAAAGACAGCTAAAGAGAATGTGAATGATTGACAGTTTCGATTGTCATTGACAGTCAATAGGAGAAAAATTGTAAAAATACTTCAACCGTGTGACAGAAGTTTCGTTTCTGAACTTTTAAAGTTTGGAGCTCAGTTTGAGAATAAGGCAGCTCTGTTTAGCAGAAATTGCGATTGTCAAGTGTCATTAACAGAAGGCAATCGAAGATTGCGTCAGACCGAGTGATAAACGTATCACTTTGTAAAGTCCCAACCGCTTTCTTTTCTACTCCCAACTGTACAGTCCAAAGATTCGAGGGAATTCGATACTCAAAAATCTCTGTCGCGCATCGGCAGCGGCTTGATTCAAAACCTTCAAAAATTGGGCCAGACCGATAAAAATAGCCTATTCCCCTCACTATCCCAACATTCTCCCATCCGACCCGAAGACTTCAAAGAAAGAAGCGGATAGCCAAAAATGTCTAGCGTCATTTATTAATAGAAGCCAGTGTCCGATTCAAAAGTATCGAAAATTGGGCCGGAGCAATAAATATAGTCGATCTTACTCCGACACTAACCCAACCTCTTTCGAACTCTCGTTTCTACTTTCGCCGAACGTCGGTGCACAAAGTGTTTGCGGCTCGAAAAACCGAAGTTTTCGCTAATCGTCCTGTCAACACTGGCTCGAAACTTGGCGAACGATCGCTAAGGCTCTGTCGCGCGATCGTTTTGAACGCCGCCTAGACTCCTCTCGTTCGACTTCGGCTTAGAGAAGATAACGTCGCGATTTATCGCTTCCACGAAGGAGTTCCTCGAACTCAGACGCGAGCTTTCGATCGCGCCGTTTAGCGACCGGATTAGAACTGGCTCTTTCAAAATCTCGCCTACTTTCCCGGAATCGAATGAAATTCGGGACGTAAGATTGATACGATTCGACGTTGGGAAGTATTGAATCTTGGAAGTTGAAGGCTAATTTCTAAGATTCGGGTAAACGGAGTAAGGAGTGTCTCTAACACTACTGGTTTGTGTAATGAATTTGTGGATCGTTGTTCAGCGCAAGGGGGGTTAGAACTGTCTTTTTAAATATCTCGCCCATTCCCTAGAATCGAATAAAGCGTAGGATTGATACGATTCGATGTTGGAGGTTAAAGGCTAATTTCTAAGATTCGGGTAAACGCAATAAAAGTCTGTTTAACACTACTGGTTTGCGTAATAAATTTGTGGATCGTTGTTTCGCGCATGGATTATAACTGAATCTTTAAAAAACCTTGTCTCGTCTCCCAGAATCGAACGTAAGGAACGAATTGATACGATTCGTCGTTACAAAGTATCGAGTCTTCTAGGTTTAAGGCTAATTTCTAAAATTCCTCTAAATGTCATAAGAGCAAGTCTCTTTACCGCCAGTGAATCAAGCGAAACTTAAGGAAATACAGTATCACGGAAATAAGGAATCGAGAGCACGCGAATGCAAACCTGTTGAGTAGAAGTTTGGTTCGCGATACAGGAATCAAGAGATTTATATTCTGGTTACCTCGGACAAGTTAACCGAGTGTGTAATGAAATGTCAGGAAATGGATATTGATAGAAATCAGGAATCGAGCGTGATAGCATTATGACCTCATTAGAAGTAAAATATCCTCCTGCTAACGAGATATGAACCTAAAGCTAATCACTGTTTATTCGCCTACCGACAAATTTTGTAATTATCAAGAGACTGTCGCTAAAAGCGAGCTTCAAACTTCACCGGCGCCATGTTCCGGCCGAAGTATTATATTTCGCTGCAGTTTACATGAATATGAATCCCGGTACACGCCGGCAGGCCTCTTAATGCATTCTCACCTGCGCAGACCGGATCTATCAACCTGGCGAAGATTGAGTCGTCGCCTCGGCCGTGGCGAGCAGAAAATCGAAATTTCCGATTGACCTAACCTCTCGTCGGACACGAGAGTTTGACGTGCGCGCGTCCGGAAGGCCGAAAGATTTTTCAACGATCTCGTCGGCGGCCGCCGATAAGCGGCAGTTTTGTCGGTTAATGATGTTTTTTACGCGGCTAGACTCGATCTAGCGATCTCGAGCGAGGCGTCGACGATGCGAAGTGAAAATCCTTTCACGGCGGTGAATTAAGATTAACCTCAATCACCGAGGGAAATCGCGCTAAGAGACTCCGCCCCTGGCGTCCTCGAGCATCGTGCGTGTCTTCGGCTTTACTTCTCCGCAAATCGGACCATCTGCCGGCAGAATCGTGAGATTCGTACGTTGTCCGGGAAAAGTCTGCCGTTTATCGTTTGTCCTCTATTTCAGTTTTTAAATGTCAATGTTTTCGTTTGGTCGGAATGATTCGAGAGAATTTTGAGAACAATGCATTAGGCAAAAAAGACAAAAAAGTATCTGCAGGAAGGATCGTTGCTTGAGAAAAGTGAGACGTTCTTCACTTGCTCTCTACTTTATTTCTAAAATATCAACATTTTGGTTTCATCGGAATGATTCAAACAAATGTTGAGAACATTGCTTTAGGCAAAAAAAAAAAAAAACCAGCATTCGGCAGAAAAATTATATTCAAATGTTCCTTAAGAAAAATGTGCTGTTCGTCGTTTATTCTCTACATACTTCATTTTCAAAATATGAACGTTTCGGTTTTGTCGGAATGATTAAAATGTTAAGAACGTTGCGTTGAGGCACAGACAAAAAGGACAAAAAACTATTGACCAGGAAAATTTTGTAATTCAAACGTTGCTCGAGAAAAGTGAGACGTTCTTCATTTATTCTCTGTTTGATTTGTAGAATATCAAGCTTTTCAGAATCGTAGATCATTACATTAATCAAATTGAATATTATTTACATTATTGACATGGACTACTTCACCGGAAATCAGACCATCTGTCGGTGGAATCATAAGATTGGAACGTTGGTCGAGAAAAGCGAAACGTTCGTCATACATTCCATATTTAATTCTTACAATATTAACGTTTTCATTCGATCAGAATGACGTAGGGGAAAATTAAGAACATTGAATTAGTCAAATTGATAAGTTGAGAGGTTCTTTATTTGAACGCTCGTGATTTTTTCTGAGTAAAACTGAATCTTCTTCAAATACCCGACATGGACTACTTCACCGGAAATCAGACCATCTGTCAGCAGATTCTAAGAGCTATCTCGAACGTCGTCCGAGTAAAATGAGACGCGAGCCCCGCTTAATAACTCATTCGACTCACGCACTCATGTCAATCCTTCACTCTGGAACGTCACCGTCACAATAATTCACAAGCGTGCGTAAACCAAATTGCATCGAGCTTTCCAAATTCTCGACTCAGCCTACTTCCCCGGAAATCAGACCATCTGCCAGCGGAATCGCAAGGCTCATCTCGAACGTTGCCCTCAAAAGAAACTAAAACCACACCACCCCTTCGTAAAACCCACCACCGGGATAAAATCTAAAATTACGAAGACTCCAACTTAAACACTGCGTTAAATCACAAAAGCTTCAGCCATTTAACACGTTCGCGGACGTGAATGCTATAGCATTCAAATCATAAAGTGAATTATTTTGAATTTAATTTTATATAACCTTAAATTTCGCTATAGTTAAGATGCTATAGCATTCATTGTATACAATAATTAAAATACGATAATCTAACTACCCTTATAAACTGTGTTTAATCAAATTTCGGATATCGCAACCAATTTAAGAGTAAAACGACTGTCAAGTTTTGTACCTCGCCGAAACTTTTACTGTCCGCGAACGTGTTAATTCGACAAGAGCACCCTACGGGTGTCGATCGGTCATCATCCCCGAATCAACCCCTCGACCTTGACCCCACCTTCAGCCCATAAAATACCATAAAACCGACAGGTTAACTCAGAGACAAAAATTGGCTCGTTCAACTAGAGTAAACACGGTCGGAAGACGATCCGGCCGAGTTCGCCGAATTCGTACTTAGGCCACTCTCATAATCAGCGAGCACATTGTTAACGAGCGTACGCAGAAGCCAAACGGGCAAAGCGAGTGGCTGCCGCGGACATTGAGACGGTAGCATCGCATACCTGAGCCTGCGCGTTCCGAGAGGAGCTGAGTGCGAGAGGGCCAATGGCCTAAGAGAAAGAGAGACAAAGAGAGAGAGAGAGAGAGAGAGAGAGAGAGAGAGGGACGGAACAGAGACAGAGACAGAGAGAGGGATACCGGGAAGGAGAATCGTAGACTCGATGTTTCTGGCCCCGATATCCATTGTGTCTCGCTTGTCCTGCGCTTAAATGCATGTAGAAAATACCTGCGCGGCCGTAGGCGTGTGCGTGCGTGTAAGCGTGATCGGACGTGAATGAGGAGGGCACGGAATGCGAGCCTGTGTCTGTGCGCAGGAGGCAGAAGGCGATTTTTGCCCTGGAAGACCCTGAAGAACGCTCTTCTTTCGCTAAACAAAGCCACGGGCGGATCTTCACGTTTCTCCCAGTGAAATTGTTAGGAGACGCGGAATAGAATGAGAATCGGTTCGATCGCTTTCGGACGGCTGATAAGGATGACGTAGGATGTTTTGTAATGGATCGACGAGGAAAGGAGACTTTTTTAGAGTGTTATCGGGCGCGAGTACTCATTTCCGCGGTTGCGGATGATGTCAGGGATGTGTTTATGATTGGAGAGGTGCCGATTTGTTAAGACAGATGTTAGGTCTCCAATTTGATCGTCGAGTGAGGAATTCGGTGTGATAACGCTCCGTGTTGAGAATTCCGCTTCTATTTGCACGGTGGGATCCAGAAAAATAGAAAGTGCTTCAGACATTACGTGGTTATTCACGGTTCTTAATAAGGATAGCAAAAATCAGAAACTATTCGAATTGTATAATGCCGTATTCAAATTGTTGTCTTAACGAAACTTATTAATGACAATGGTTTTCTGTTCTAATCCATTGGATATTAATTAGTTACGTAAAATAGTACAACAGTGACCGAACTCGCCGAGAACCTTCGATTATACATTACACTGACGGTCAATAACTAATAGATTATACATAATGTCAAACATTAAACACATCCTGTAACGTTCGGTACGGCGACAAAATTCGAAACATGGCCCACCCACGTTCATCGTCCGCTCACATTCTTCACGTGACTGCCACGAACCTACAAGCATCAACCTCCAGGCCATAAAACCATTGCCACCTGTTATCAAACAAGACACCCAGCAAACGACCGGCACCGCTCGAACCTACGAACGAAAGACAAAAAAAAAAAAGAGTGACTCCATCAATTCCCACGACGCGCAACAGCGCCATCTCAATTTTGCACGCGCATTCCTGAACGGCCAACATCCTATCCATCAGCCCCGGCTCCTAACAGTTTTCCAGTCGGCCGGATGCGGAGAAAACGAGCGAACGAGGCGTGCGACAGCTCGCTCCATCCGATTCCGCTTCTCCTCCTGTTCGGCGGAAGTCGAGGAAGCAGTCCCGCGAGACCGACCTCCATCGCGCATGCGCCAACGGCCCTTCGACCTCTCTCCCGCCCCCCGCACAACGATATAAATACAAATATCCCAGCCCATCTCCTAGCATCCTCCGAACATCCTCCGACTATCCTCCTAGCATCCTCCGAGCATCCTCCAAGAATCCTTCGAGCATCCTGCAAGCATCCACCGATCCTTCCACAGCTGACCCCAACACTCGCCGCTCGCCTAACAACGCCGCGCGGAGAACATTAGCTCCGCCGAATGCAGCGACAATGTAAAGCCTTTGCCCTGGCATGCGGTTTAAAGACCGAGCCTTCCTCTCCGATGCGGACGCGGAGGTTAAAGGGGCTACGGACTCCGCGAGTCTCCTTTCGCCGCGCGAGAGTCCGACCGGACAAGGACAGACGTTCCTGACCGCCTGCGGCCGACAAGGATGCAGAGCGCGCGAACCTTCTCGCAGAGACTAACGGGGAAAGAAACTTGCGTCGGAGCGCGAGAGCGAGAGAGAGCGAGAGCGAGAGAGCGAGAGAGAGAGAGAGGCGGACGGTAGTGGGGGAAGGAGGAGCAGACGAGTGGCTAGAAGCTAGAGGCTCGGCACGGCCAAGGGAAGGAGGGGGGGTTGCACGAGAGAGCGCAAAGTGAGATGGAGAGTGGGTAGCCGAGTGACGGACGAAGGTGGGACCGACAGGAAGGAGAGAGAGAGGACTCGGAGTGGGGAGCTTCTCTCTCACTTCCCCGACAGTCTCTCCCCCCCCCCTCCCTTCCTGCCGTTTCGCTTCCACGGCACTGTCCCCTCGCTGGCCCGACGAAATGCGGAGCGGAGCAGGTAAGAAAGGAGCGACCAGCTGTTTCCTCGCGTGACGTCACGCAGGTGCCTGCAGGGGGACAGGAGGGGGACGGGAGCGGGTCGGAGGTGTACGGGAGCAGAGGAGGCGGCGGAGTCGGAGAGGGGGGGGGGGGGGGGGCAGGTGGACAATGCTCCTAGCAGCGATCCTGTTCCTCCGGCTCCTGTCGCGCACCCTCTGCCCCGCGGACGCCCTTTATGCGCGGAATACGAACTGGTGAGACGATTTTCGGCGCGAGTGCGAGAGGGAGGGAGCTGAGACGGCGGTGGGATCGAACATTTTGGGCTCCCGGCGGTGGGGAGCCTGGTCGAGGGGAGTTTTTGACGTTTCTTCGAATATTAGGATATCTTTCATTTTTTGCTTATTTCGTGTTTAATGATCTGAGTCTTGCGCGCTTAGGTGAACAATATAGTTACGAGTCGACGATGAGCGTAGGCCAAATTTATATGCTTGCTTTGTAATATAAATTTTGTTTGCGGATGTACAACGGATGCGGGTGAGAAATTAGTATACTATCCGGTAGGTCGTGTACGGACTGAAACGTTAAGTCGCTAAACTTTTCATTCGACAACCGACCGAAGAGGGGAGGGGGGTGAATGCCTGTCGAGAAATTTCGGCCATCGACCTTCCAGAATTTTGCGAGAGCGGGACGCGGAATTTTCGAAAAATTCCCGAACGCGGCCAAGCTCGGGTCGGCCTTAGAGGATCGTAAAACTCGACGACGCGGAGTTTACAGATTGCGACGTTGGTAGGTCGTGTTTCCGGAGCCCTTGACATTTTCTTCGAGCTTCTATTTTTAATCTGCCGAATTAAACCTTCCTGGACTCTACCCTCTCCCGGCCTCCTTTATTCTCACTCCCTGCCTTTCGATCCTTCTCTCTCCCTCTCTCTCTCTCTCTCTCTCTCTCTCTCTTTCGTCCTTCCCCTCCGTCTTCCACCCCTCCCCAGCCAACCCCCTCTTTCAGCTACCAATGAACCAGCCGACGAATTATTCGTCCTCTTGCCAACCGTCTTTGTCGCGAGTCAATTGCATCCTAATTGAGCGCGAATAAGCTCGCGACACGAATTTCATCCTTTCCACCTTCCTTCCCCCTACCCCATCTTTTTTCACTCTACAAAGAAGCGTCGTCCGTCGCGGGATCCTTGAAGTCCGCGGAATTTGGAAATTGAAAGTTTCGACGAGCGCAACTCTTGCTCGAATCGACTGTGTGAACGGTCCGGGGAACGTTCTCTTTAAATGGACTTTTTAAAGTCGAGTTTTTAACGATGTCCCAAGGTCGACGGATCGTCAGTGAAAATCGACGCTTCGCTCGTACGCTGCGGGAGGCGAATGTGTGCGCGCGCGCGCGCGCACATACGTGTGTCACGGTGTGTATAACGCGCAGATTTGCGGGGTTATAGGTCTGATTAGATGAAGGGGCGCGTAAGTGTGAGCGACTCTTAATCCTCGGGGAAAACGTGGTGAGAGACACAATAGCGTCGATCGAATGGAGAGAGAGAGAGAGAGAGAGAGAGAGAGAGAGAGAGAGAGAGAGAGACAGACAGACAGACAGAGAGACAGATACGTATACAGGAAGAGAGAGTGAGAGACAGACGCCCGTGTGTGCACGCATGCGTGCCTGTGTTGTGACTGGCGCACAATCAATCGAACCAGTGTACACCGAGGTACAGTTAACAAATACAAAAAAAAGTATTCCCCGCGTCCTCTCATACATTTAAACATGATTACGCGCCGACTACGCACGACTACGGAAACGTATGCGTGTGCGTGCGCGCGCGCGCGCGACGGAGTCGGAACGAAGAAGTGTCGGCGCGGATTTAATTTGCGCTCTGCGCTCCGTATTATGTAGCAGGCCACTCTCGAGAGCCGTCAACTTTTTGAACCGAGCGTATTCTCGAAACCTCGATACGTGACTACTCACACGTACGCGTTTTTCCAAGCGGAGAGATATCGGCACGCCGCCGGGGCAGCGAGCGGTGTGTGTAGTTTGCCGTTGGCGCAGGATCGCGTAACAAAATTTTCTGTACCCATTCCCTCGAACCCGAAACAGCTAGAAGTTAAGAAGCCTCGATGCGTCTCCATTGACCAACGACGGTAGCGATCTGTGCCGCTTCGCTTCCGTACACCGCGCCCGTGACGTCACACGCCCGTTACGAGTCGCGACACCCCTCCCCCTCCGCCTCCAACCGCGACGATCTTAATTCTCGTCAAAACGAAATATTCTTCCCCCCTTCGGAACGTACGGCCCAGTCCGAAAAGCAAATATGTATATATCCTTGAAACCTCGATACGCGGCCGCTTACGGGCGTGCACAATCTACGACACCGACTTACACACGCCCGTGACGTCAGCATGTACTGTATTATGTACGCCGAGTTATCATATATACCGCTGTAACGCTCGCGGAGAGCACGAACCCACACAGTCGCACGCCTCGAAGATATAGCGTCTTACACACACGAGCGTCATCTATTCCCACTCACACGCTGGCCTGTACCTCTCTCTCTCTCTCTCTCTCTCTCTCTCTCTCGCTTCCTCGTTCTCGCTCTCTGCCCAGACACTCCTCGTACTCTGCCTCACACAAACACACACACACGAACACACAGCCTCGCAGGTCCCGATATACTGCCTCACAGGCAATCCGGAACGTACGCGAACTGGAACTCACACCAGCCGGATCGAGCCACCCACACACCGATGGCCGTATAGTTAAGCGTACGTGTAGCACAACCTACATATTTCGTCGGGGAATCGACCGAACGTCGACCACGGAGGTATGTCCATGGCGCATCGCATCGGCCCGCGGTCGAGCAATCTGTTTGGAAAACAATGAAAACCCAGGTGGCCCGCTCCGCTGGATAAACGCTAATCGCTCGTTAACGATTAAAACGACACCGCTTCGCGATTTAAATCTGCCCGGATGAGACCTAATCGACGCTGCCGGCAGTTGACGCTGCGCGATATCTTACCATCGTCGGCAGTGGGAATGGAGGGGAGGGGTGGTAAGAGAGGGGCGGGGGTCGATGAAATTCGACGATAAGCATGATACTGATTTGTGACGTGTGAAACGGGCGTAGCGCTCGGAATTCGAAGACTTTTCTTGAGGTGTAATTGGGAGCGATTTGTAGCCGGTTGGGTGGAGAGTAAGTGTGGGGAAATGGTTGTTAGTTGATAGGGTTGGATTTAGTGTCGTTTGGGTGCAGGTAAGAAGTTGAAGAGCGGGAGGTTTCGGTTTTGTGAGGATTTAGGATGTGTTTAGGGAGGCGGTCGAGGATCGTTTAGAGGGTGATTTGATAGTGACTTCCATTGACAATTGGAAAGTTGAATGTAGACGACTAGATTGGATGTGTTTAGGGAGATGTTCGAGGATCGTTTAGAGGGTGATTTGATAGTTCCGTTAACTTCCATTGACAGTTGGAAAGCTGAATGTAGATGACTAGTTTGCGTAAGGAAACAGATTTTGGTGGGATTAATTAAGAAGCTTGAACGTAATTCAAAGAATCGAAGTGTTGAATTGAAGAGTTTGATGCTGGATTTATGATTTTTTGGAGAGTACTCGTTTCAGGATGATCTCTATCTACCGACAGATGAAGTTGAGTATCTTCACTGGCTATTTTAAGCGTCGGCAGGATAAATATTGATGAAAGCCAGCGATAGGCCCCAAAGCGATTTGCTGCCAATTACATAAGAATAACGGTTCGCACAATGTTGAATCGACGAGTTTAGAGTACGCAGGTAGAGCCGATACTCGTTAAAGATCGAAACGCCAAGATTCGAATCTGCCCAGATCTGCCAGCCTGTCGACAGTGCAGCAATTAAACGTCCGATATCTTAGGTGGCGAAGCAAAGTGGCTAAAGGATAAACATCAATGGAACACGTCGACAGACAGACTCTGCCGATCGAATTACAATCCTATCCGTTTGCCGAACGAACCGTTCGACAGTCTCCGATTCGAAGCTGAGTCAAAACCACCTTCGCCAAAAACAATTTCCAACCTCGAATTCTCAATCGACACGGTTGATCTGATTAGGACAGTCAGGTCGGGTTAGACAGTCAGTATCATACCACACAAGGCGATAAAAGGTCAAAAATCGAAAATATCATCATATCGAAAATAATCAAAAAATCGAAGTACTTTTTTGATCCTTCCCCAAATACGAGTCAAAAATCGATCTTGGATCGATTCATTGTCGATGATCGATCCGGCATCCGGGCTTCCGGGATCCAGGATTTTCGAGAGGCCGACGCTGGTCGATCAGCGCGCGACGCTGGAATTTAATTGGCCGAGCCGAATCATCGAGCGGCCGGCTCCGCAAATTGCTCGAGCCACCGTTTGCTAATTAAGCGGCAACTGAATGAAATGCTTTGTGCTACGGTGCCACGGTGAATATCCTCCCGAAATCGGCCCTGATAAAACACGGTAATTAACACATTCATTTTTGAGCCGGTCGCGTACATGTTGCGCATACCTCGCATGGAATCGGGCGAATTTTCGAAAAGGCATCCGTTTCGAAAAACGGTGGCAAAATTATCGGTATTACGAGCGTTTTCGAGGTCGAAGATTACGGTGCCGAGTGGAGTTAGGTCGAGGATGATTTTCGGGAATGGAGTCCAATAAGCGGGTAACGTCGTTATCGGTACGCGAAGCGTTTCGAAGATTACGGAAGATGGGAAGTATTACGATTTTCGAATTTGTACTAACTACGGATTCGAGACTCCGATTTGTTGATAAGTGAACGGTGTCATTTTGTTGACGTAATACTGTGGCTGCTTTAGCGGTCGCAGATTAGGAAACTGAGGACAGAAACGTCATGGCGTCTGTTGTGGATGTTTTGTTAGTCGGTAGTGGGACGTCTGAACGTTTTTTAACGGACTCGAGGCTCGTTTCACAGTAAGGAGACCATTATCGTCGGCGTTATTTTGACCGTTTCACAGTTCGTCGCGATTAACTTCGGGGCCAAAAACTTCGCCTTTTTCGAGCGCAGGTCGCTTCGGCGCAAATTGATGCACGGGATATTATATTATTCTTAACGAGTCTGGGATATTCGTCTGACTTTCCGAAAACAGGCGGCTACGATTTTTGAGAAACGTTCCTCGACGTCGAAACAATGCCATTATCAGTGCATCGTTTTGGCTATTTTGCGGCTTGCCGATTAGCAAGTCAAATTGACCGCCGATCGGAGCCGAAATATTACGTTTTCCGAGCGTACGTTTCTTTATTCGAGTCGTGGAGAGGTATACTATAGTGTTCTCAACGACCTCAAAGTTCGTCCCACTTTCCAACAGTGAGCGAGGATGTTCGGAAATGCTTCTCAGCCGAAGAATGTCATTATCCTCATATTATTTTGACAATCGGCTCAAAGCCGACAGTAAAGTATTGTTTACCTATATATTTCTTAACTCCGAACCGATACAAGAGATATGGCAGTAATCTTAAAGATCTCGAATTTGTTTGGCGCAGAAACAACAATCGACCATTTTCGGAAATCTCTTGAAAACAGAACAGTGCTATTATCGATGTATTGTTTTAATTAATTTCAGAGCACTGATTAGCGACTCAACTTCGAAAATATTGAACAGGTTGTAAATCGGTAAATCGAAGCTGAATGCGACACATTTTTCAGTTCCACTTTTCTTCACTCTGTATTGAGACGAAATATACTGTGGCAATCTCAACCATGTCAGAAATTTGTTTCGCTCAGAAACATTAATTGGCCATTTTCGGAAAGCTATTGAAAATATAACAAGGTTATAATCGTCATGCTATTTTTATAAACAGCAGATATATTCACGATTCAAGCTCGAACATATCATGCAGCTAATAAATCAGTAAATCGAAGCTGAAAACATCACATTTTTGAACCCCAAAACCTCTCAGACGAAACAAGATATACTACAGCAGTCCTAACAACCACCGAGTTCGTTTCATTAAAAAATCATTGGTCATTTTCGGAAGTGCCTGAAAAATCAAGCAATCGCATAATCAACATACCATTTTAATCTATCTCAGCGCTTAAATTAGTGACCCAAGCTCGAACATATCACGCAGTTAATAAATCGGTAAATCAAACCTGAAAACATTTTTCAGCCCCTTTGAAACCTACCCTGAACCTAGATAAGACATCCCACAGTAATCTTAACAACCGCCAAGTTTGGTTTATTCAGAAATCATTGGCCATTTTCGGAAATGTTTAGAGAATCTAGCAATCCTATAATCAACATACCATTTTAATTAATTTCAGCACATAAATTAGTGACTGAAGTTGAAACACACCCTGTAAGTAGTAAATCAGTAAATCGAAATTGAAAACACATTTATCAGCCCCTCTGAAAGCCACTCTGAACCCAGACAAGATATCCCACAGTAGTCCTAACGACCGAAGAATGTCAGGAACACTCATCGGCGACTTTGGGCAATCTCTCGGAAGTCGAACAATGCCATTATCGGTGCATCATCGCTGCCATGACTTACGGTGTTCGCAGATTAGCATGCCGGCCGCGCGAGCCTCGAATATTACGGCCGTTTTTAAGCGCGCCAAAGTTTCGTCCCGTCTTCGAAGAATCGGTCAGCGATGATTAATCGCGCGCGTCATTATCTTATCGCGAGTTGAATGCTCCTATCGCCTGCTCCCTTGCCCGTGACAATGTGCAACGCTCGGCGAACGAGTGATAACGGACTTGTTTGACCGTAATAAGGCGCACGTTCGACGTGCCGATGCGACCGATTCGCAATTAGCCCCGGAATATTCTCGGGACACGACAAATAAGTTCCGTCTCAAAATCCTACGTCAGGTTTGCCAAAAAGTGACAGAAAGTGACAAGCGATTACTTTCCAGAAGGAAAAAGCTTATTTTCTGATATTTTTGTCTGACCGCTACTCTGATAAGGAAATGATTTATTGTAATTTACAATAATGCAATGTTGTGGGTAGGTTATTGATACATAGTTTCTACGAATGGTTTACGAGAAATAATGACGCGTGAGCTGACTCAAATTGTATATATAGCAGTCTGCGTAATGTGTATCATTATTGTTTCGATCATTTTCATTGTCGTAACTTAAATGCGCGCAAATCGTCAGTATAATTTAAATCAAGAAACGCAGAGACGAATTCTTATACTCCGACGAGGGAGAGGAACAAATGACATTGTCCGCGCCATGGGGAGCGTATGGCATTTTTCACGCGAATGGCAAGGGGCTGGAAATTTTTTTTCAAACGAACCTCAGATTAAGGGTCGCAATTAAGCGTCGATGAAAAGTAACTTTAATGATCCGCCTCCGGCCTTCGCGCCCTTTCGGCTAGAAAAAAAAAATGGAAAAAGCTAACTGTAGTTGCCGGGGGGTTAAGTGGAAAATTTCGAGCCGGTGAATCTGATAAATTGTGCCGAGCCCGTGTTATGATATTGCGCTCGCCTGTTGATGAAATCGATAAAACTAATTGCGCGCACGGTCGGTGCGCCGTAGTGTAACAGTTTTTTAACTTTGACTCGCCGCGTTCTCGTCACGGGTTAAGAATGTAACGGGCCAGCGCCCGCTAAGGTCTTAAATCAATAAAATCTGCTTGCGCAAAGATTACGGAGGCGAAATAACAGCTATCGGCCTATAATTCGAAAACCTCATTCCGGCGATGCATCAAACCGACATCTGTACGCACTTAAAATCGCAGAAACGAGTCGCGGTAAGTATGTTTCATCACCGATCGAGAGTTGAGTATCGTACAGTAAAACATGAGCTTCCAGCGTTTAATTCTGAAAACCAACCCCTACTGACTCATCGAATGAGTATTCTTCTGAAGCCGAGAACGTATGGACCGCTTGTTTTGAAAGTGTAAGTCAATTTTCTGCTGGGTCGAATAAATTGGAGGTTAGCATATTAGTCAATTAAAAAATACACATTAATTACATCAAGTCTGGCAACGTTTCTACTAATTTATCAATATGTTAATTTGATTATATAAATTTATTTTAGGCGAATTTAACTAAAAGAATGTATATTTCAGAGTTGAAAATGGACTTACACCACTTTCAAAATAAAAACAGTCCATATTACCCTGCGGCAAATTTCAGTTGTTCGATCATCGTGATCCACAACTTTAAAGACCCACCCGCCCGTCCGCAGTCTAAAAATACCGCCGCGGACCTACAGAACTCCCGTCCTAAGAATGACAAAAACCCCGACAATTTTCCCTCCCCCCTTCAGTGGGACGACTCAATACAGGCCATTTCTCGCCGAAAATAGCCGCGGCCCTACTGGCAAGTTTCGATACAAGCCCCCGAAACTCGTCCACGTCAAGGGCGCTAAACCATCCAACCCCCCTGGAACCTGGAGACTCTCGAAATGACTGCGAAGCTACGATTCTCTTCCTCCTGTCCGCCGATAGTCACGCACACCGTCGAAACGCGGGTTCCGATAACGCAAGGTCTCGCCATACTTGGCTTCGAATTCCCTAAGTAGGTAGGTATGCGTATGACTAAGAGAGCCTTACCCGAACGGGTGGGTTACGGCCCTCGACTCTATCTGTCTCCGTCTCTCTCTCTAACGATCTGCCTCCTACCCCCACCCCTCCTTTCCAGCCAGTCCATCCTTCTCCAGCTGCCTTCGACGTATCCTCTCCGTCTCTCTCACGATCTGTCTTCCACGGACTCTGTCTGTCCAACGATCTGCCTTCGACTCTCTCTCTCTCTCTCTCTCTCTCTCTCTCTCTCTCTCTCTCTCTCTCTCTCTCTCTCTCTCTCTCTCTTCCTCTCCCTCTATCTCTCTCTCTCTCTCCCAAGCGAGAACTCTCACAATTAGCTCCGAGGTAGTCGACGACAAGCGGGATTACTCATCCGAGCACATTGTTTTCATTGTCCCTGGTCGTCTTATAATGCCATCGTCGTTCGAAGGCAAAGAAGAGAGACACCGAGGCTGAGCGGGGGGAGGGACAGAGAAGTAGGGAGAGTAGGAGAGAGACGTAGACAGTGCAGGTACGCCGTGACGCATTACTCGTGACGTTACCCACTTCTGCGTGGGTCCGAGGCAAAGAAAGTCAACGGTACGACGCATAATTATCGTACGCGAATCGCAATGAGCGAAACTGTCAATAGGTTTCTTCGGGCCCGTCCGGAAGCCACGGCATGTCTGGTTAGCCTCTTTTCCCCCCGAAAAGAGCAAAGATGGCCGTATGATGGCAGTAGGCTAGGCGTCAGGTGTTGCCCGACGCGACGCGTGGCTATTTAAACATGCCCCCGTGGAATCTCGCGAGTTTAACCTATAATTAAATGCGCTATTTTTCGACCGCTACCATGCTTTTCACTGAGGGACCTTAGGCGGGAAAAGGCGGACTACGAAGGTCGGCCGTGATCGTGCCAGTTTGTAGCCGCGAAAAACGGACACGAAAACTCACGCCTGTCCATCTCGAGCGTACGAGCCAGTCGATCAACTCAACTGAACAAAATACAAACATTGATACATTACCCTTACACTATCGAATATGCAAACTGGAGAGAGTTCAACATAAATTTTTACGTTTTATGGCGATTAAGGCAAAGATGTCTCAATTTATGTACACTTTCGTCTAGAAGAAATATGCAAAACGTTTTATTCTTATATGATATTATAAATAATAACTTCAACTGTCCTGACTTAATAGCTATGATTAAATTTTCCATACCTGCGAGAAATTTGAGAAGAAATAATACATTATTCTATGTTGTCGATTACAAAACGAATTATGGTGTCAATTTAACCATATCACGTGTGTGTACACTAGGTAACAAATGCAGTGCCACGATAGACCTTTTTTCAATATCCAAATCTCTGTTGAAGACTGAATTATATACACTTTTTTGCTGATAACATTACATCTTCCGCAACTCTCTTCTGTCTTTCATTTTCTCATTTTCATTGTTATGTCTGTATCAACTGTATTCTATGTATCAAAGGTGTTTTACCGTTAAACAAATAAATAACTAAATAAGACGAAGCGGGGACAGAGGCTGAGCAAACGAAGGGACAAGAATCGGCCGAACGACGGAGTCCTAACCTAACCCGTTACATAACCTAACATTGTAACGGCAGTTAATAATCGCGGACGGCTAAGTGACTCTGGCAGCGAGCTGTGCCAAAAGAATACGGCCGACTCTTGCGACATTTTAGACGATCATCGAACGAGAATACGGGAGGCGGAGGAGGGGAGGGGGTTGGATTAATATGATTTTCGTGAGAATTTTCGTGCGAATTTTCGCGGTGCGTGCTACGGTGGGGACGTTGCGGAAGCTGGGCGCAGATAACGTTAGGTCGGATTCCGTAAACACTGTTATCAGAGTGGCCTGGCCACGCGGACCGCCCTGCATTGTAATTCGCGAGAAAGGATGCGAGGATTCGCGTCCGCGCCTTATAGTTACGCTCGCGATCGCGAGATCGTAATTACGATTTTTCCCCGCCGGAGTGGGTAAACAATGCACGGTTGACGGGGGCGGCCTTTATTTCGTCTCTTAGTTGGCCGCGTACGCGTTTCGACGTCTCCGCTCGACGTTCTCGATAATAGAATGTCGCTGGTAAATGTATAGGATCGTATTCGCGCGACGGTGTCGGGGAAAGTGATCTAAATCGAAATGATGGGCTTGAATTCCGAATTTTTGATGTACTGAACGCTGAGCGCTGAGATGAATGATCAGTTTGTGATAATTATTGTCATAATTAGGGGTGTATGTAATTATTATAAAAATTGAGAGCTCTTACTTTGGTTGAAGATGTTGATGTATGTTAACTTATATAATTTATATGGTGGGACTAGAGTCTTTTTAATCTAATTATTTCCCAAATGAAATATTTATTTCGTATTATTGTTTGTTATGCTACTGCTGTTGAATTGAAATATTGTAATGCTAAAGCAATAGTATTTTAGTAATATGCTTTCTAATAGTGTTATTTACGGTGGTTTATTGATATACGTACTAAATGCCGTGTTATGATTGACCTTACTCCGATCATCAACAATGTAGCATCATAAATGTCATAATTACCGTTAATTCTGACGTGATTATAAGCATGAACGTTCGCCACTCTTCCAAAGCTGACCGTCAATCCGGCAACATCGTCTCAGGCCTGCAATTGTAAAAACCCATGTTAGCCGACGACGCGTCGATTAGTCAGGACAAAGAGGTTCGGCAGGTACGGGAAAGCGCGTTCCTCAGAAATTATTTTTACTGCGAAAGTCTGGCTGAACGGCGTACAATGTCAAGTACGTGAATCACATTGTCGAAATTAACCTAGCTTCCCCCGCCTAGGACGATCGTTCGGCGGAAAGAAAACATGACGAGAACGGCCTCTGACGCGGCACGCGACTCGGGACGAACGTGAGGCGGAGTTGAAAAATGGCGGTGCTCGGTTGCAATTTCGCAAAAGTGTGCGATTATGCGCGCAGGTAGCGAAGTAGGCGGGCGTCAACATGTCGAACGGTCGTCGGCGAACGACGGCGGACGTTTCGAAGGTGACCAAAGCGGCTTAAAAATAGCCAGCCGCCACTGAAAATAAAGACGAGAGCGGCATTCGTTCGACAAACGATCGCTTCGCGGACTGATGCGCGTTAGCGCTCGATTTTGGCTTCGCTCGATCAGCCTCGGACTCCCTGTTACCGGGAGAGAAAGAAGCTGGGACTGGGTTAGGTCTGGGTTCCAGGGCCTGGATCGATCATCCCACTCGGCCACGTCCAGTCTTTGACATTCTCAGGCCTCGTTCGGAGTCTCTGTCGGCGCACGTAGTCAGCTTCTTCCCTTTCAGGGCCAGAGCCCTGGATCCCTTCACCGGCTTTCTCACGAGCGACACGGCCGTAGCCTCGCCATTAGATATTTGCGCAACCTGCCGCCTCGCGAACGCACGCGAAATCTGCATAGCGGCCATTTTTGCCGCGAAGATGAGGACGGTCATTGCGCAAGGCAGGCTAATGATAGCCGAACGCGATCTATCATTTCGCGCGGAACAATCGTATTGACCAACGTTCGTAATTCTTGCTTTCACTCTCCCTCTCTCTCTCTCTCTCTCTCTCCCTCTCCCTCTCTCTCTCTCTTCCTGTCTCTCTATCCAAAGCGAACCTAACCTCTTCGAATCGGGGAAGATCGTCCGCAACCAAAACAGAGACGTTGAACTGATGACGTAACGGGCGGCCGCCGTGCGTCGCAACCTTCGGGAACGTTCGCGAAGGTCGGAAATATTTATCGGGTCCAGACGTATTATGAACGCAGATTAGATCGGCAACGTCGGAGCGAACGACTCCGGCGGCGCTCGCCGCCGCCGACCTGCGCGAAGGTGTGTGCGTACGCGTCCTACGTACCTGCCGCCGAAACGGCGGTGGGGGTAAGGCCGTTTACGGCCGCGCGCTTTACGGTTCGCACTACGGGGCTAAGCCGCGGCTAATGTGCAGAGTCAATTACGTAAGTCGACAACAATAAGGTGTATAAACCGGTCGAACCCAGACCGTTCTGTTGCGCTACGGATTGCATCGGCGATCGAGCGACGCAATCCACGTCTTATATAAAATTCTTCCGCGGCACTCTGCAACATCACCCACATAATGCTGAGAGGTTGGCGGAGGTTAGGGGAAGGGGGAGTTCCTTAATGTTTGAGGAACGACGCTGACCGCGCAATCCGCGTTATGCAAAGTCGCGACGCTGTTTCGAAATGGGGAGGGTTCAGGTGATTTTGAATTGATTGCGGGTTGATCGCTGTGATGGGCCGGGCCAGGTGAACATTATTGTTGGAAGCAACTGTCGGTCGCTTTTGCGTCGCTGAAGCGAAGAAATTAATAGCTTAATCGAGACTGTTCTTTCATGTTTGCCGAGTGATGTGATAATGCAGTTTGCATTGCGTAAAATTGTAATGGATTTATGCGATGGGATATGTGGAGTTCTTCGGTACTGGTGTGGATGATTAGTCGAGTTTGCAACTGGGAAAATGATGAGAATGATGAAAATGATTGAATCCTATGCTCTCGTTGACAGGCGGGTACTGTCTGTTCGGCCGCTCAAACGGGTCTGAACCTCTTGACCTATCCTAGGACACTTTGCCCTTGTCGGAATCCTTCGATGCCAATCAGGCGCGTGCTCATTACTGAAGCGAGCATGTGCGGTAATTGCGCAGTTGCTTATTTTGCTACGCGCAAAACATTCCAGAAATGTGATGCGTCTTGATTATTGCACATTAATATCTCATGATCTATAATATCTTCACCTGTCAATAGTGACAAGCTTATTCAAATATCGTACTCTCTGCTTTCTATTCGTGTAGTATATTGTACATCGTGTAATTCAATGTTTATTACGTATGACATACTTTTGGGTATACTTACAACGCTATTATTAATATCAGTGCAGTTTTAACTGTTCTACGTGACTTTTATTCCCTTACTATAAATCGGTGAACCGAATAAATTAATACGTGTAACTAGTAACAGTCTATTAGAATAGCTTGAGGGCGGACGTTTTTTATCAGATTTCAGCATGCGTTTGGCTTTGTGTTTCACATTTTTTCATGGTTTTTCGGACATTTTTTCGATACTACTGCACTTAAAAGACTCTGGCCGGAATTTTTGCAAGCCTTCTTCTCCTCCTGTTCATACTATTACTACACTGCTTTGATCATAAAACATGATATACCAATCCGTCGTCAGAATATCTTTTTTTCAGAATTTTGACACTATTTTTGGTTGCACTGTCTAAACTATCGCACTTAGAGGGCTCTGATTGCAAATATTATCAATGTTTTTGGTACTTCTATCAAGTTTTAGGCCAATAATTGATTCAATTAAGGTTAGATGTCTTGCAGCCCGGAAAATGTCTGTTTTTCACCGTCTTTCTTCACATTTTCACACATATCTTTGGAACTATTGCACTTAGAAGGTTCTGGTTGCAGTTTTTAACAATGTTTTGAACCCCTCTTTCATTGCATCTGCAAATAATTGGGCCAAATAACGCTAAGTGCTGCATAGCTGGTAAAATGTCAAGTTTTCACTGTTTTTTCGCACATTTTTGGTCATATCTCCGAAAGTATTAGACTTAGAAGGCTTCGCCAGCGATTTTTGTGATCTTCTTTCGTTTCTCTTTCACCATACATAACCACAGTTCGATCGGAAGACTTTTAGTTTTCCACTCCATTTTGGATCTCCATTTTTCGACAGTTTTTTGGCTGTAACTTTTGCTCTACTTATGTTCCGTATTGTACAGTTATATACTTACTTAATAATACACACAGGATTCAACATTGTAGTAGATCTATATACAGAAAGAACCGAGAGAAGGAATAAAGATTATATAAAAATGAACGCATTCCCGAAGAGAAAAAGAAAACGTTAAAGTTACACCGAGTGCAATTTAAATAAAAATTCCCAGTTTCATTTACTTGACGTTTAATGCGCTACAAAATGCATACGATCCAAAACAATAATTCCCATATAACAATTCCCACCAGAACCGTTGCAACAATCCAGACATCTATCGACAAATCCCATAAAAATTGATTATACGTAAAATATCTCACTACACAAACCTTCGAAACACAAAGTGCTTACTCATCACGCAACTGCAAGCAAACCGTCCAATGACGTCACCCCCGAAAATTCCCGAAAAAATAAGCTTATCCGACCGAAGAAATTTCAGAAACCACTCTCGGCCAGACGAAATCCAGTTGTTTAAGATTGCACAAGCCCCGTTACTGTAATCCATCAGGCGACGTAGAGGCGAAGGAAGCCGCTCGTCGCGCATATTTTTTTCCAAGTGCCAACAAAGCGCCGAGCGTTCGGCATACGGGGTGGGCAATTATTTCGCGAAATTATGATATCCAGCTCTCTCTCCCCCCATGCCGGCGGCCAGGGAGTAGACGGGAAAAAAATGGACGATTAAACGCAGTGGGACTGACACCATGAAAGCTGAACATTGTACCGTATATAGTTTAGGAATGAAAGCTGTACGTTTTCCCTAGAAAAGTCGATGGAGCGGCCGGGAGTGGAAGAGGGAGAAAAATTGAAGGGGGCGGCCGAGTCGGAGAGAGACGAAGTCGGCAGAGTGAGGGAACCGGGGGGGAGGTGAAGAACGAGGGAGGGTGGATGAGGGTGGAAAGGATGGTCGACGATGGGGTGGGGCGAGGGGGGAGGCCCGAGAGGGTGAAGGCGTAGGAAAGGGAGGGAAAAGAGAAAAAGTGGAGAGCGAGAGACGACCGGAGGCTCTCCACTCTCGCGAGAGCCATCGTTTTCATTAGAAACGATATTTTCCGCGGCGCATCGAATTTGCCGCGCTAAAATCCACGGATTCCGGCTTGGTGCGCGAATTAACGAGCGAATTTATTATTAGCGGCCCTGGGCTCCGCGTCCGGAGAAAAATGTGCAAAGTCCCCCCGCAGTTCGGCACTTCGAGGCTGCGCGATTTAAATAACGATTCCTGCTGGTATTGCAGTCGCGGCAAGGCGGCCTCGACTGTTCTAACATTTGTTCTGCTCGAGGTAAAAAAGGGACGATCTGTCCTCTTGCGTATCCGCGCGCGTAGTATCGCGGATTCAAACTGTTTCAGTTGAAAATTGTCGAACAGTCGACAGGGAAAGATTATCTGATTGGAATCAGTACTGTAATTCGTAATACAGCGTGGTACGACTGTGTAAGATCTAACATTTGACTTGATCGAAACAAATAGTTGTTAATTAATTGCACAATAATACCAGCGTATCCGTAGTATCACTCATCCTTGTTCATTTCTTCCCTTTTAAAAACTACCAACTTAAAGCATGTAAGAGAGGACTGCACGATTCTCTGCAGAAGCATTTCTCAAAATAGCCACATTCGAACTTTCGATTGATATCGATCGAAGCAGACTATAACCGAGCATTAGCTTAGAGTCTTTCGCGAAGAGAGCATCGACTGAGGAATTTATAAAAAAAACACCGCCGAAGGTGTGGCGGCATCTTGTCAAATTCGCGACTCGGAGGATCGGCCCTCGTCCTGTTCCATGACCTAACCTATCGGAAAACGCGGACCCGGCGGTCATAGTTATCAGAGCGTGCGGCAAGTCCTTGTTTTGCGACCGCTTACTCGCATTTCTATTTTGTAGTGCCGCGACGCCGGCCGGCGCGTACGTGTAAGAGTCGGGCTTGTGTGCGTTTCGATAGGCGGGCACACGCGTGCGCACGCACGTGCAGCCTGGCCGATACCCGAACACACATAAGTACGTGTATCTGCACGATGTATGCACGTGGATATGTACGTATGTATGCATGTGTGTATGCATGTATGTATGAATGTATGTATGAATGTATGTATGGATATATGTATGGTAGTATGTATGTGTATATATATATGCATGTACAGGTCAGCCGAACGTGCCACCCTCGCACAATCGAATTTTTCCCTTACGATATTACGCCGAGCGATACTCTGACCTTTCGGCGCTCAAATCATTTCCCCTCCGACACAAAGTGACCGCGATCGCGCGCGAGCGGGGATTTAGATGAAACAACCGCCGCTTTTAAATAATAAATCGACGCCCGGCTGTTGCATCGTCGCCCCAGCGCCGCTTTTTGCCCGACCGGGACTCCGTTCCGATGGGCTTTAAGTTCGATTCCGCTTACGAGGTCGCCGGATGAAAAAGTGGTCGTTGCCGTCTGTGGATGCGGAGTTTTCGGATGGCTGAGCGAAGGTGGATGCGCTTTAAGAAGGTTCCGAGACCTTGAGATGCTCGCGATTCCTTCAGCGGCGTGCACTGCCCGGCATTAAGCATACTAATTACAGTACATCAGTGGAACAGGTATATTCATATCAAAAAAGTCAAAGCCAGGTTTATATAGCGAACTCTGATACGTTGGTAGGATACATTAGTAGGGCTAGAGCTGGTATTTTAATTGCTTTAAAATCCCTAATTGTGGCATTGATATCGTATTACTGTAATGTTGTTACTCTCCAGCAATAGTGGGATGTAAAATGATTACAATAAAATAGCCTCTCTATCGAGAGCTTCAGATGTTCATTAAGCATACTAATTACAGTACATCAGTGGAACTCGTATATTCATATCAAAAAAGTCGAAGCCAGGTTCATATAGCAAACTTTGATACGGGTGGTAGGATACATTAGTATGGTTAAAGCTGGTATTTTAATTGATTTAAAATCCCTAATTGTGGCATTGATATTGTATTACTGTAACGTCGTTACTCTCCAGCAATAGCAGGACGTAAAACGATTACGACAACAAAATAGCCGCCCTATGGGCGAGCAGTGTCCTCGCATCCGACCAACAGTAGGGTTGACGAATCCTGGCAATCCTTATCGAAAATTACTTTCCGAATCTCAAGTTTCCGCATCGATATGGTATCACACCGACGCACTCGATCCTAACACAACAGAATAACTACTACCGACTCCGGCGCACACCGCCCTAACAATATCATTGCCATCATCCCCCTATGCGACACACAACTCCATCCCCGCCCACATTAGCGCAACCCCCGCACACCCAGCGCCGTTCCAATTTTCCAAACAAAACCGCGGACTCGGCCGCGTCCGTTCGGCAAAATAAGTCAGTCGCTCCGCAAAACCATCTGCGTCGTCCGGGTATAAGCTACACGGCCATTACGGTAAATAACCGAGGCTATAGCCAGCCCCCTTTCCACCCTCCCGCCTCCACCCACCCCATCGACTCCCTCTAAACTATTCAAAGGAGTGATTTGACGTTAGTTACGATATCAGCCGAGCGAAGTGGCGGCGGAAAGAGAGAATGAGAGAGGGAACCCGGAGAGGCTGTATGTGAATCTGTGTGTGCATGAGTGAGTGTGTTGTGTGTGGGTGTGTGGGTGGGTGTGTGTGTGAGAGGGAGAGAAAGGGAGGAAGAGAGGAAGTGAGAAGGGTATCGAGCCGGCGTGTGCCATCCGTGGCCTGATCGATCTTCCGGCGTGTGGCGCGACTAACCGTGAAAAGCTGTCGGCGCCGGTAGCGCCGCCTTCGTCCGACGTCGACGACGTCGTCGGCGTCGATGTCGTCCGATAACGAGCGTGTTTTACGCACCGCGCCAAAATAATCCGATTAACGTGCCGCGCTGGACGGTGTCGGCCGATGCCGAGGGGTGACCCCCCTCCGAGGGAGGGGGTGGGGGAGGTGGATGGAGGGGTGGGGGTGGGGAAGGGGATAAAAGAGGGACCCTTCTCCACGGCTGGACTCTTAAGAACCTGTCCCGCACTTCATCCGAGGCTTTTCGTACGGCCGAGGTGTGCCAGATTTACGGCTCGATTCGCGATTTTTTGGATGTTGGGGAGGTTCGAGGGGGGTTGGGGTGATTTTTGGGGTGAATGATAGTGGCAGAGGTTGATGCTGTTAGGATGTTGAGGGGGGATTTTTGGAAACGTTGGGATTTGGATGTTTTGTGTTGAAGGACAATTGAAGGACAAATGAGTCGTAGGCCAAATATTTAGGTAGAGTTTTCGGACTTGTAGATGATTTGGAGAGGTGAGGTTATGATTTATGGATCAGGTGAAGTGCGCCGATGCGATATTTGCGTTTTCGAATGTTTCGGTTTCGGCCTGTCAGGATTCGTGCATCACATGCGATTTTTAGCTTCCGGCGGAATCGCGCGGCGGGTAAGAAAATGTGTTACGCGCTGAATATTCACTCTCGATTGTTAGTGGGACTTTTTTTGCGCCGAAGGGATCGTCAGGGGAGGGGGGTTGAGATTTGTAGGCCGATGTTTCGCGGGGTTGCGCAGCAGTCGCCACGATTTTCCGTACGATCCGCGGGCTCTTTATCCTACGGGCTCGATTGTGCGGGCGAATGAGAGAGTTTCTTGTACGCTGAATATTCAGTTCGTCTGCAACTTTCGTTCCCGTATATATATATATTTTTTTACGGGAGATTTGCAATTCGTCCGTAGGTAATGAAAACGGTCGAAGTCGTCGGCGGGTACCGCTTTTACCGGGAATTATGAAATAAATATTGGGAGTTATTGATAGATTTGGCGCGGAGGCGTTTTCCGCGGAACGATTCAATGGTAATTCGTCGCAGAAGCGATAAAGTGCGATCCTGCACGGTGATTTGCCTCGGCCGGCGCTCAATTCCGATCGCCAGTCGCTTATTGAAAGACTCGGCTTGGCGCGAGATCACCTGTTATGCAATCGATGTCACCTAATGAACGCCACGTGCCGTGTCATTCCGTCTTCGCTGAGATAGTTTCCGCGATAGGCTAACGTCATTTTTTCAGCCTGACTCGACGATTGGACTCGGAAACGAATTTTCGGCCGTTCGACGATTTTGCTACTGTTCTCGGACAATTCGAAATCGACTCGGACAATTCGAAATTATCACCTGGCTTCTCGGCATTGTTGAAGGAATT
This sequence comes from Anoplius nigerrimus, assembly GCA_914767735.1. Lineage (NCBI taxonomy): Eukaryota > Metazoa > Arthropoda > Insecta > Hymenoptera > Pompilidae > Anoplius > Anoplius nigerrimus. The sequence continues at coordinate 3,982,492 of OU612086.1, forward strand.
AAGTAACGCTCGCAGAAGCATACATATTATTCTGTTAATACGAAAGGTTGAGTAAATAAAGTTCAGCTGTTAAATGGTTATTTAACGGTTTTGGTTTCTTAAGCGTGTATTTCGTCGATTTGTACTTATGCAAAATTCTGAGAATAAGATGCAGCGGTCAGAGCATTGGAAACCGTTTTATTATTAGAAATATTTTGCCAGGGTGTAGAAGTCCAGTATTTTGCTTTACTCAATACGCGCTTTCACTCAATTATTCTGTATCCCACCTTCAAGTAAGCACAGCTATTCAATACGCATTCTATCAAATGCATCCCTATTACTTTCATACCCATCTAAACAAGCAAAATAAGACCCAGAGTGTTCAAACCGTAATATCTCATATAACGTTCTACCAATCCTACTCTCCACACACGTTCGTTTCCTCAAAACTATCACATATTAAAATATTTCCTACAAATCTCATTCCTTACACATATAATTCCCCACATCTCACCCATACCCCCAAAAGATACAGATGCTCGAAACGCGTCCTATCAAATACATCCCTAGTATCTTAACACCCACCTAAAAAAAGCAAAATGCGTCCCAGAGCGTTCAAAGCGTAAGATCTTGTGTGACGTTCTACCAGCCTTACTCGCCACGCGCGTACGTTCGATCCCTCGAAACCCGATCTCCGGCTGTGGAAAGCGAGGCAAGCAAGCAAGCAAGCGAGCAAGCGAGCAAGCAGGCAAGCAAGCAGGCAAGCAGGCAAGCAGGCAAGCAGGCAGGCAAGCCGGACCTTCGAAGCGTGCTGCGAAACGGCTTGCTCGCCGGCGTGTCTTCGGGCGAATCGATAAAGAGGCGTTTCGTTTCGAAGATATCGTCGTTGCCGCGTTTTGTTTTACGGCGCACCTGCTGCTCGCCACTCTCCGTTTCTCCTTCTCGCGGCGATTATGCTCGATTATGCTCGATTATACCTATCGTACGTAACGCCGGCGACACGACTACCGATGCCAACGATCAGTCTACTGTGGGAGAGGGGGGCAGGTGGGGGAAGTGGCGGGATTTACGATTTTCCGAGGACGACGTCGTTCCAGAGTCGTTAGCAGAGACCATTTTTAACAGTGGAACTACCGACGATTTCTAGTCATCTTTTTGTTTGACGTACTGCGATTGTGCAAGTCAATATGTTTGAACTGGAAAATGGATAATAATTAACCCATGAATTGCCAAATTTATTTTTTGAAATTTATTGCCACATAAGTTGTATATATGTACAAAAGGTTGTGTAACAGTACAATTATATAAGTTCCAAAATCCCCAAATGTTGACCTACTTCAACGAGTACTAATAAATATTTCTAAAAACCAAATGATTCATGAGAGGAAAGTTATTATTAAGATAAGGTCAGTCATTTTGACTTGCAGGTAGTTCTAGTATTAAATTCTATACCGCGTTAGAGATGGCGATCATAGAAGGTCTACGTGAAAAATTCGAGGAACTGATTTGTTCCGATTCATTCGACTTTGTCATACTTAATCACTGGCACGAGTGTTTGGTATCGTAATAATTTTTCTTCCCTAAGTCGCTTGATTTGAAATAAGCAGAAGGTGCTCAGAAGCGAAGATTGGTGAATTCGATTTGAATATCAGATGCATTTAATGGGAGATACGGCATTGAAAGATTAGAGGAAAGAAGTTGTTTAGGAGGCGACTAGCGGTTAGAAATTATGTTGACCGATGCACCGTTACATAAGTCCTGCCGCTCATTGTTCCGCAAGGGGGGGAAAAAGAAGTCTGTCACGCGTTTACACGTCCGGATAAATCAAACATCGCGGCGAAAGCCGCGGTCATTTGCAAAATCGAAAAAGCTTTCCAATCAAAGCGGTGCATCGACCGCCTACACCGCAATTTCGAATGCTCCGGATAAACGATATTACAAAGATAATCTCTCCCGCCGTAAAAAAAAAAAATTGTCCGCCGCCTACGTAAATGAATAAATAAATGAATAAATAGATTAACGCCGTTACATATCTGCCGCGGGGGGAAAAGCGCGCATTGCGTGAACGAGACTGGCCGAAAACTGGCCGGAAATCGAGAAGCCTTCCAGTGAAAATCGGTTGGGACGCCGACGAAATTTCGAACACAAGAACGGCCGAGATTATCCGAAAATTATCAAAGCGTGCGGGTGCGGACGCGCGCGCGCGCGCGCGTACAGCGAGAGATACAGAGAGAGAGAGAGAGAGAGAGACGGGAAAGGTATGGGGGAGGGATGAAGGGGGTGGAGGGTGGCAAATTCGAAAAGCACGACGATCGGCACAAAATCCACATTCGCGCGATGCCAAACAAACGGCGTCCACGCCGGGCAAAATGCAAAGCCACGAATGACGCCAGTATTCCGAGAGCATAATCTCCGAGGCAGAAAACAGGACCGCTTGGAGGGGGGAGGGGAGGGGAGGGGAGTAGTACGTACCCAGTTGACGCATACGTGCCGTCATGCGGTATACAAACGAGTGACGCACACGTGTGTCGTCATATGAACGAAGCTTAGTACGATAAACTTTAATTGATGATCGAATCGACGCCAAGCTTTGTCCTCTCTCTCACTCTCTTTCTCTCTCTCTCTCTCTGTTGATGAAAACGTCTAATCAACGTTTGTCACCGAAACGCTGCGCAATCGATTCCTCGACAGACGCTCCCGTCCCGCAACCTTCGTCCAACCCTAACAACAAACCTAACCGATAAAACTTATTACTCCTTAGTAGACACCTTAATACATTTTGTGAACAATTTTTCCTTTGAATTAAAATTTTGTTGATAAACCACACAGATCCTCGCGAATTGAACCATCTTCGAGCAGACTATCTTTTCCATGTTTTCTTTCTTGCGGCAGAAACTAGAAAAGTTTCACATAAGGTGTACCCGGTTATTGACATAGAGGTTAAACTTGTCGCACCGAAGTCAGGTGGCTAGACAATTGTTCCACGCACTCATCTGGTCAGCCATTAAACCCGACGCCTAACAAAGAATGCCAACGAACGCTCGTCGCCGGGCGGGACGAGTAAAAGACTTACTCCGTGAAATTCAGCCTCGAATATATCTAGCCTAACCTCTGGAAAGCGACTCTCACCGGCGCGCTCGATGAAATATTTTGCCCGATGCACGCGGCGGCGTGCTTTCGAGGACATCCATAAAAATCAGTACGACTCCCCGTCATCAATCGAACAGTGTTCCCAAGTCCCATTGAGAACCTTCAAAGGGTCCTCGCAGGAGGCAGTAGGGACGAAGGACGGGAAGAGGGGGAGAGGGGGAGAGGGGGGGTGAGTTTCGGGTCTGCGAAGGGTCGTCGGGCAAATGGCCAATGAGACAGAAGTAGAGGTCGGCGAAAGGGGAGGGTAGGCAGGAGGGACGCGGAGGAGGGTAGGAAGGGAATAGAAAGAGAAGAGAGGGAGAGAGAGAGAGGGAGAGAGAAAGAAGGAGGGACGCAGTCATCACGTGAAGGCTCTAAACACGCTTTTCAATATTTACGAATAACCGCGCCCGATTAACCGGAAAGCCAACGGCGTGGAGGGGTGCGTTTACATGCGCAGCGTACGGCGGAGAAGGGGGAGGGGCAGAGGTAGGGGGAGGTGGTGGGGGGGCGTTGAATTAACCCGCGGGACGAAATACGTGTAATACGGCGTTGGCCGATGAATTGCAAAGTGCTCGCGTTCGATAAAGTGCATCGGGGCCAACAACCGATGCGGCCGATAGTTGCAACGCGATTTTCACTTTCCGGGGGGTTGGAGAGGGGCGGATAGTTGAATTCGGAATTTTGAGAAAATGCGCCGTTCGCGCCCTCGGGCTTCGCGTCGTGCGAAACGGTAAACTGTAGATCCTGTGACGAAATTTTAATTGCAATTTTTGCGATGGCGCGACGAAGCGTGACGAGGCGGGACAAGAATATTTGTGGACAAACGAGATTATTCGTGTACGATAGAGCACACGTGCCAGGCACCGCGCATTCTAGGGCCCAGTTCGAAAGTGTCGCTGGCTCGAAGCGTTCGAAACGGGTGTAAGTGAGAGAAAAATCGGTTGGACGCCGATCGGATAACATCATCGCGATGACTTTCGCTCGGGCTCGACATTGAGTCCGGAAGCCTTGGATTTACGTGACGCGGGAATACGTGTGTCTCCTTCCACGTACCAATTGCGCAAGCCAGGCCGATGAAACACTCGTAGCGTCGTAATACAGGCAGAACTACGCGAAGTCCGAGGCTGGATAGGAGGTTGAAGGCGTTACCGGAGGACCGGCCGAATCTCAGCCGATGAGCCTCGAGTGGGCAAAACGAGGCGGAACGATGGGCGACTTTCCTGAAATTCCGAATTCCGCCGCAGGGGAGGCGGGAAATCGATTGGCCGTAGCGTTAGCGCGGTTAATAAGATTTTCACGGGAACCGATTAATCGGATAAGCAGCCGATGCATTCAATATCGAGCACAGTGGTAGAGCATAGCCAGCCAACCATCCACTCCTCCCCTCCTCGTCCTCCACCTCCTCCACCTCCTCTTGCCCGTACTCTCCCTACCCTTCCCTTGCCATCCCTCTCCTCGTGCGGTCGTAAGCACGAAAACGGGTCGATCGATTCGGCGAGTTGAAAGATTCAATCCAGCAGCTAGCCGGAGTCGAGTGCCGGCGATTAACGTGCCGAACTTATTTATTTTCGGACAATTTTCATGACCGGACTCGACCTCCCGCGCCCCCCCAGAGAGTGACAATTGACTCGTGGGCGCCGAAAAGTGACAGACCTTTCGCACGTTTGGTTATATACCTAAATGTTCGATATACTTTTGATATGGAAGGTTCCGATTAGTGATCGATGCGCTCGTTGCTGCCAGGTTTTTAATTTGTGATAATCAGGTTTACGGAGGTTCGTATGCTTGCCTTGTTTCTGTCGTCGGCTATCTGAATCCGAAAGCGGAAGTGAGATAGTTCGATCGATTTGACGGTGAGAACGGAACGGACGTAAGACTGAAATTAATCCTTAACACTGAAGCTACCAACGATTCCAACACGTGATGTGTGGTATCGTTGACTGCTTCGTTGTATGGTGGTCGAATAATGGGCTTTATCCAGTCTACTTTACACGATTCCAACACGTCTTTTCATCTAACTTTTAATAATTCAAGTAAATGTCTGCTTAATAAGACTATGTCTAATAACTTAGAAAGTGGAAAACGTCGTATACCTCAACGACTGCTGTTTAAGGAAATAAAATCTTTTATGAGAGAAAAATGATCATCAAGCTACAGTCGGTACTTCCGTTAATTCTGTCATGCCATTATCGAGCTTGGTTCGCACAAATTAGACAAGACCTATCCGTTTTTGTAAAAATTCCTGAAACTTCCCAAAAAATGCGGCGTTAAATGACATGCAGCGAGAGGACGAAGTTACGTACGAGAATGTCGAAAGTATAAAGGGGCAAGTAGGAAGAAGAGAGAGAAGGGAGGGAGGGGGGGGGGGGTGGAGTGATCCACTTAGGACCGCAGATTATATCAACTGCGAACTATGGGCGTCGCGTTAGTGGCATTGGTTCGAGTAGAATTATGAAATTCGATCGATTCAAAGCGCCCGATGGAGAAGCCACACGAGAGTGCCCGCCTGAAATGAAGGGGGGGCCGGCATTGGCGGAAATACGTTCGTGGGACTAGACGACGAAATTCGTCTTTACCTCGACTCTTCTGGGACTCTTCTGGGACTGTTCTGGGACGCAGGCTTCGCTTCGATTTACCTCGCGCGACACCCAGATTTGCTAAACGCATCGTCATTCTCATTCGATTCTTCGTAACTTCGCCCAGTCGCTCTCCCCAAAGCTGACAACGAGCAGTCAACGATTTCATTCGGAAGGTTAACGGACGCCGATTCCCTGTCCGGGAAAAAGAGTGTCTATTTCCACGCGGCGGGAACACGAAAATAAGATGGGGGCCGGATGCGTTTTGGGAAATATATCGCTGCCGTTCGGCGGACTTTATTTCCGTAATTGTTCTCGACTCGTATCGGCCGACAGGGGAGGCGCGCTCGAGGCGTCGCAGTATGTACTGCCCTCGAGCTAAGCCTTTCCGCTCCATCGGCCATCTTCCCGGCTCCGAGGCGAAAGTCCATTCAAAATTTCGCCCATCGATCGGAAACATCGAGAGCGGCGAGTCGAGACTCTGACCATCGATCCTGTCCGCAACTATAAATACGATTCCCGCCGGAAGGACCGAGATTCGTCCGCGAAAAAGGCGAGCGGCAGATAAGTCACGGGAGCGGGAATGGTGAACGATCCGCTTCGCGTCGAGCGTCGGCCGACGCTCGCGACGGGAATGAAAAAGGGAAAAAGGGGAAAAAAATGTTTGAAGGTGGACGTCGAGAGGCCGTCAGTTCCTCGGCAGGATGTGCATAGAGAATTTTGAGACTCGATGAAAATCGATCGTTCGCCTCCCCGGTTAAACCGGGTGTCCACAGATTGCCACTGCGCGCACACACGTACATTCCCACACACACGCTGACACATTCACATACGGAGTCGCACGCAGCGAGACTCATGTACACCCACGGTTGCACGCATACACCGGTTGGCTGGCAGACGGTGCTAGGCTCGCTCACATTTACGCGCCTCCACGTGCACCTTCGACGCACGCACACAATGGTGCGCGCGCGCGTCCGTAAAAGAGACGAGAGGTGGCTACGTGACGATCGGTGCGTGCGGGGAAGAACGGTAGACGAACGAGAACAAAAGGCCTCTCTCTTCATCGCTACCGACCCCGAGGCGGGACAGAGTCGGAGAAAGAGGCAGGAAGAGAGTGAGAGAGTGAGTGAGTGAGTGAGAGTCAGTCCGAGAGAGAGAGAGAGAGAGAGACACGTACAATGTCCAGCCTCGATGCTGCTCCCCCTCCCCCCTTTCCCATAATCGTCCCTTCTAAGCGTCTACACGTACCCATAAACGACCCGCGCACTCCATTCATATGCATATGGACTCCTTCTATATTATAAACACGCTAATGTCCGGATAAATCTAGCCGTCGGACCGTTCTACGGACGACGAATGCCTCCGGTAGAATCGCACGCCTGCTCATTGTGCCGAAAGTGCGTTCGGTGAAGTCTTGTCGAGGGACGATTTTGAAATAGTTTGCGCCGGGAGCAGGTTTGCGTATTGGGTAGACGTAATTGATGCGGATTCTACGGGAGGCAGGCAAGAGGAGGTGAGGGGAAGGGAAGGATGGGAGGGGAGGGGGGAGTCGTGTGTGTTTTGCGCTGGGTCGCTCGGCCTTGCTGCTGGCAATTTTGAAATAGTTCGCGTTATGAGCAAGGTTGTATATAGCTGGATTTTGAGCGATGTTGATTTTGGGAGCGGAATTGCGGGTTGACGTTCTTGGTGGGAATCGTGAGCGGGGTTGACGAAGTTAGGGGGATGTTAATATTGAAGCAGCGCGCGTTCGATTCGCTACTTTTTGAAATTTCGAGGTTTCGAGCTGCAGTTGATTTTAGGGGTGGAATTGCGGGTTGACGTTTTCGGTGGATGCGCGGGGGGATGAAGTTAGGGGGATGTTAATATTGAAGCAGGGCGCGTTCGATTCGCTACTTTTTGAAATTTCGAGGTTTCGAGTTGCAGTTGATTTTAGGGGTGGAATTGCGGGTTGACGTTTTCGGTGGATGCGCGGGGGGATGAAGTTAGGGGGATGTTAATATTGAAGCAGCGCGCGTTCGATTCGCTACTTTTTAAAATAGTCTCGGTTTCGGGTTGGCGTTGATTTTGAGAGTGGAATTGCGGGTTGACGTTTTTGGTGGGTAAGCAGGGGGATGGTCGATGAAGTTAGGGGGATGTTAATATTGAAGCTGAGCATGTTCGATCCGCTACTTTTCGAAATAGCCTCGGTTTCGAGTAGGCTGGCGTTGATTTTCAGAGTGGAATTGCGGGCGATGCTTTAACGCTGGGGTCGGTATTGTGTACACTGAAATCGAATTCCGTACGATGGGTGGGGTCAATGGGCAGATTTGAGTGATATTAATATTACGCGGAGATGACAGGTTGGGGGTAAAATTGCGGCCGATGTTCGCTACCGGAACTGTGTACACAAGTCTCGGAAGTCGATGGGAAGTTGGAGTGCATTCGGTGTCTACACGGTTGGCGACCAACTTCGGAGTAGAAATCTATATTATAAGCATGTTAATATGTAGATAAATCCGGTCGATGAAGACTACGTGAGAGCGGTGCAAATCGCGCACTAGCAGATTCGAGTAAGACGTTCCACGCTGGAATCTGGAAACTTTGGAAGTCTCTGTACAAACTTCGCGCCCGTAATGCCAACACGCTCCCCGGGCTACTACGGAGTAGAAATCTATATTATAAACACGTTAGCGCGCAGATAAATCTGATCGGGTAGGATTCGGGACGGAAATAAGACGTTCTATCGTAAGACATCTACGATTTTGTAATTTTCTGTACAAACTTCGGATATTGAATGCTTACATCCGGCTCGAACTGCCTGTAGTCACAAATATGTCCATCAATGTCGAATAAGCAAGACTGATGAAAATTCTACATGTTAAACAGTTTCGTCTCCGAACATTCGCTTTAGAAGTTGTAATGGTTTCAGGTTTAGTATCTAAGTTCCTCGAACATCATTGTACTTGATGATAAATTCACTTAATGTGTAAGTCTAGTCCAACATTCTACAAGTAAACAAGGCAATCCATTTTAGACCATCCAATTTTTGAGACTTCGACTTTCAGGTTTGTTTACATCTCCCTCGAGCGGAGTAGCACTGAAAATGTCTATTGTAGAAAGTATGCCGATTTTAGTCGACGTTGAACGCTGCGCCGTGAACGCTGCGCCCTTGCGAGCGAGCAGATTCAAACAAGACGTTCTACGTCCGAACATCTATAACCTGAAAGTCTCCCGACGGCAGAGGCCGGTGTGCCTACAATGTCCACACGCCGCCGAACAACTTGGTAGTGGAAGCCTGCCGAGCCATAGAATCTAAGCCTGTGTACGAACACAGCCCCGAGAGCTTCTCCCTTAATTCCTCTCCTCTCGTTCGCACTCCAACATTCATCCTTCCCCGCCAATCAATTCGCAGTCCCCCGGGGAAGACTCAACAATTAAACTCTCGTCAACATCTCTTTTTCCCCGCACGTTTTTCTATCAACATTAAAATCTGTCCATATCTTCCATTATAACGAAGGTACTAATTCTTTGCGATAAATATCGTTAATGGAAATGTAGCAAAGATGCGTTTGGTTTGTAGTATACTTAACGTGTCTGTCTGTTTCCGACAGGAAACCTAACGGTGTCCTACCTGGGACGTGCTAGAAACTTGAACTGGTTCGAAAACGTTTTCTACCTTAAAAATCGGTAAATAAGGTTACCGTATTTTTCGGTAGATAACGCGCGCGTTATGTACACGAAACAGTTAGAATTTGATAAAATAAGAACCTGCGCGTTATACATTAGAGAGCGACACGAAGAAAGGCAAATTGAATGATAATTCAATAGGTGCACGTTTTGTATTACAAAGAAAAGAATGCCGAAAAGATAGAAGTGCGCGTAATACAATAGATGCGTGTTATCTATCGAAAAATACGGTATATAACGATGAGGTAGAAATTGTTGAGCGTTTCTATTACAAATTACCAATTTATATTTACTCTACTCCGTACGTATATATCTGAAAAACGAAAATGAACGTACTCAAAAGTCATGTAGCTCAGACCACTCTCCCGATGAACGACCCACGTCTCTCGGCCACTTCTCGACAGCCGAACTCCGCGACAGTTCGAATATTGGCCGTTATGGTTCCCCCACCTACCCTCTCGAGCGGACTCGACAAACGTTTCAATTTATTTACCGCAGGGACGACATTTTTCCACGACTCATTTGGCGGGATCCTGCTCGCGAACGGGGCCCGAGCAGGGAAAATTTATTTGGCGCGAAAGCTTATCGCCGACCCTCCACCCACCCACCCCTCTCTCTCTCTCCCCTACCCCCTCCGTCAGAGCCCCTCCAACGCTCTCACCCTCGCAATAAAGTCACTCTTGATACGCGAGAATTCGTCGGTTGCGCAGTTCGATTTTTCCCCGAGCTGCGGCCAATTTAATTAACGCGCACGGCCTTCGGCCGCCGAACGGTTTTCGGTTAATGACGATAATGACGGCGCCGATTTTCGAGGAATCATCGTTTGCGGAAGTGGCCGCCAGGCCCGGGTCGACTTCCGGCCCTGGAAAGCGATCGTCGATGCGAATTTTTCGAGCTCGAGCTCGAGATCCGACGATGGCGTACGGTCTGTGACTATGTGTGTGTGCTTGTGTGCGTATGGCTGTGTGGTTGGAAGTGTGTGTGTGTGTGTGTGAGTTTGCGTAGAGGTTTTCTCGTGCGGGCTTATCGGACGGTGGACATCTCCGTGAAACAATGCGGAGTTAAATCGAGCCTATCGGATGGGATCTGGCCGTCTCACGGGTGCACGGTTGTCGGTTTTTGAATATTTAATGAGGGAAGCTTCATCGGTCCTCGGCCTCGAACGGATTCCCGCGCGAGGACGGACAGATTCGACGGGGTTGCGGCAGTGAGAATGAACGTTCGCCATTGGCGGAGGTGTCATTTTCTGATGGGGCGACGGGGTAGAATTCGGAACGGCATTCTTAAATGACAGTGGATTTCTAATATTTATCGCGGGTTGCGTGTGTATCGTATGAAATTGACTGTCAAGGACGGATTAAAATATTGTCCCGTTATTGCTGCATTAACTCATGAACTGCCGAATTTTGTTTTTAAATTTTTGGTCGGTTAAGTTAATATATAGGTATGCGCAAAAGGATGTGTAATATTATATTTTATATTATATTATATATTGTGTATAATTATATAAATTCCAAAATCTCCGAATGGGGTCCGTGGCAGCTAATGGGTTAAGATGAATAAACATAAGAAAGCTACGAATTGAAAATCCTGTACCGTACAGGGGGTGGATACAATTAACCCCCACAATTCCATTACGCGCAACAGACAACCCCTAACATCAGATTAATTACAGTATCCACGTCTTCCTACCATCGACAATGTCCAGCCTCGCAAAAAATGTGCCACTAATCCGAAATTAGCACGGCATCCTTTCATAAGCCCTCAGGATCATCGTTTCATAAGCTCCGAGAACAGAGTCCCTGATCAGATTAGCACCCTCCCCCCGCAAAACCAACCAACTCCCCCATTACCAAAACTCCTGCCGAATCTTTCATTCTCGGCATTTCATACACAGCGTGACGTCATTCATCGGAACGCGCCCAAAAAACGTGCTCCCCGAAAACGGAATTGTACTTTTCGCCCGGCAGGGGAAGAGAGTTGAAATTTTCGTGTTGACACTTACGCGGGCCGCACGACGGTGTGTGCGTGCGCGCCGACTGGCGCGGCGAGAGAGAGAGTGGAAAGGGGAGAAAGGGAGCGCGGCCGGAGTAGGAGGAGTGGGGATGGCCGCCGTGCGGCGAGAGTGGCGCGCGAGGGGCGGGCGGAGTGGGGGGGGGGGGGGGGGGGGGGGGGGTCGCGGCGGAGGGCGGAAGGGTAGAGAAAAACGTGAGTCAGGACTCGTTTCGTGTAGCGGAGCGTTTTGCCCGTACGGCTGGGAGCGTTGTACTCCGGGGCCCGTGTGTCTCGTAATTGAACAGACACGAGCCACCGAACTTCCTGAGTACGTTTCCCCTTCGCGCGAAGGCCGGGGGAATCATCCCTATTTCTGGACTGGTGGCGCGCGAACGATTCTCAGACCCCGCCGCCTGGCCCAGAATAAATATCTCTACGCCGACGCCGGGCTCCGTTCGTTCGGGGGCCAAAAATTTGTCGCTTTTGGGGAGGGTGGAGAGTTTTGGGGGACACTCGACTTTAGGTGGACCCTTCGACGAGCTTCCTTGGCCTTGGATGCTCTGTGAAGCGAAGGTTATTCAGGATTGATGTATCGGAATGCGATGTATCTTGTGGATATGATGAGGGTAAAAAAGTGTTTGGTATTGCTTGGAGTAATTATGTACATATTCAGGATGACGCTGTTTCGAGTGTCGAGGATCGATAATTCTGAGGCTCGATGAGTTTCGCCTTCAGTCTTGGCGCGATGGGGAACGGCTCGCAGAGTCGAAGGAACAAAAACCGAAATACAATGTACCGCTGCGTTTAGAAAGTTATCGCCGCGGCGGTCGAAAGAAGTCCAGAGGTCGAAACTTCGATTTCACTTTCGAACGAATCGGGCCCGGGTTAACAATTAGACGGCGAGTCGATTCCGTTTGCATCGAATGCCGTTCGCTCGCCCATCGCACTTTACGGCACCGTATTTCTCTCATTGAGCCGCAGAAGGACGCGCGGGACGTTCTACAAAAAAAGAAGTCTCCCGAAGCCACCTTGATACGGCGGGATATTCTTCGTTATACGAAGTGAAGGCTGCGGCGCAACTTTCGAGTAGTTTTCTACGGTTGAACTTCCTTTCTCCGCCAGTGGCCACGCGTACGGTGAATGAGAGAGAGGGAGCTATGCAGGAGGATGAACAGAGAGTGCCAGCGAGAGAGAGAGAGAGAGGGAGAGGCAGAGAGAGAGAGGACGCCGTCCTTCGTGAGATATTAAACCTGAATGTTTTCCGTAAAGTCAGCCAATGTAAGCAGACTCTCGGGAGTATAAACTCGGCGCAGAGACCGTGAGAGAGAAAGGAGGAGAAGGCGAAGGGCTCTCTCTGCCGGCGCGGACCCTCCGAATTCGAAAGGTCTCGGCTGCTTAACCCCTTTAACCCTTCGGCAATCTCGACAGATCCCACGGAGACATAGTCAAAGGCAAAACGTTGCGCGCGGCGTACGCTCGCGCCGACCGATATCGAGTGCTTCCCCAAGGTTATAATTTCTCTCGAATCCGAACTCCGAGCTACCCCCTTTTGCGTCCAGGCCCCGGCCACAAAAGTTCCGTCGTCAAAGGGCCCCGGCGACAAATCGGCGGAATTAGACTCTCGACGTTTATCGCGGGAATCCGCGCGCGATGAATCGCGGAACCCTCTCGGAAGCTCGCCCGATGGTGAGCTTTACTGCCTTTCGAGTTTCACGAAGGCATGATCAATTTTTGCGCGTTCCATTGTTACACCTGGGCGTCGCCCCCGAACGGATCGTCGATTTTTGCCCCGCAACAGTTTCCACTCCGCGCGCCGAACGTGTCCGAAACTAGCGGCGTGTCAATAATTCCATTTTCGCTCTCAACCTGATTAAATACCGATTAATCGCTACATCCTCATCCTCCTTTCCCCCATGCTTCTACCCCCCGCCTTCAATCCGCGCTGAACGAAAGGTGAGGGTGGGGGGGGGATGAATAAATCGAGAGGCAGACTTTCGTCGTCTGACATTTATCGCCGCTCGCGTATTCCAGATTGCAAACTCCGGCCGATATCGACTCTGCCTCCTTTCAAACGTCCCCCTCCCCCAATTTTTGCCTCTGACAATTACCCCACGGCCATCAATACCTGAGAACACTCCGTAGACCCCAATTTAACAATTCAAAGGTCCCGAATCCACCCTCGTCCCAAAAATCGTCGCAACCCCCCGACGCAAGGTGTCCGGCATTTTCCGTCGAGTTTCGGTTCTCGCGCTTAACCTCCCGGTCTGCGACCCGCCGCCTGCTAAAACCGAGAAAAATCGCGGTGTACTCACGAAGGACGGCCTCTCGGAAGTGGAAGGTATAGCGCGCTGGGCGAGCGAGAGAACGAGCGCGCGAGCGGAACGGAGAGGATCGTAGGGTCGCCGAACAGGGACAGAGCGAAGGATCGGCGTAGAGTGGCGAGCCGGCGGAGGGATAGGGGCGCGGAGGGAGGGGGATAGGGCCACGGTAGTAGGAAGATGACGAGCGGCGGAGGGGAGGAGTGGGGAAGCCGCGCGGAGCGGAGGGGAAGTGCCGACGGTGGCGGCGGCGCGAGAGCGGCAGGCGGACGGCACAGTGATGGAGGGGCGGCGGAGGGGAGTAAACCGCGTGAAGGGGAAAACGACTCGGAACTCGTGTCGTAGCGGTACTCGTTTTCTTCTCAGCCTGCGCGTATCTCGTTGCCGCGAAATTGAATAACCGCGATACCCCCGCGTAGGTACTCCTCTATACCTCCCCCCCACCCCATCGCAACGTTCCTCTTTTCCTGCCCCATCGCCACCCAGGCGAACCTCTGCGTTCCCCTCGCCCCCGGTGAGCGCTACGAATTTCTCAACTTTAAATTGACCGCGACGGTTGTTACCTCAAATTGACGCGCGAAAGAATATAATTGAGTGGCGGGCGTTTTCCAAATGGTGCCCCCCCCCCCCCCTGTTCGAGGTATTAGGTGGGGAACAGGGGGGGCGGGTTCTATTTTCGAACTTGTTCGTCGTACTAGGCGTCCGAGAATGGGCGTATAATTATTTTTCTAATTATAACGCCGTCGGGGGATTACGCCGCGGTTTTATTCCGTTCGGCGTGGCTCAAGTAAGAGACTGCGCTACGTTTGCCGTAATTGCAATTCTTACGGGCGCCCGGAGGGGGAGGGGAGGGGAGTATTTTTAAGAGCGATTAGAGCGTACTAGACCTTGCGTCTAGGATTCTTTGTTGGTCGGAATCGCCGCGTTGAAGCGCTCGGCGCGCATCCGTAATTACGTTGGTTTCTAATCTGATTGCGGAGTTTGAGCGCTGTCGATTCGAGAGAAAGAGAGAGGAGAGAGAGAATGGAAAGTGGGAAGAAAGAGAGGTTGACTTATTCATGGCGGCCGCGGCGTTATGGGTTCATGAGTGCGGCGACTAAAATGGGCACACCCTGAATGCACCGCTAGTCAGTCGGGCGGGCGGGCGGGCGGCCTTAACGTTGCGAACGCGCGAGTTTCTGCAACACCATCGACATCCCATACGCGGCCTCTGTCTATATGTTCCAGAAACTCGCGCACGGTCTCCAACCGTGACGGAAGAAAAGTCGCGGCAGCCGGGCGAATGAGGAAGTACGCCAAGTGTACCGATGGCACGGAAGGCTGGTGCGCAGAGGTTAAGAGGTGGGAGGCCAGGAGGGGATTAGGGGTGTAGAGAGGGGGTGAATTATCAGGCGAACGATACGTTTTTATCATTGGATTCAGCGTCGGGGCTCGAAATTTACTTGTATCGCTCGCGAGTTACGAATTCGGGTCGATCAGCCGCGTACAGCAGAGTTTCGTAATTCTTACGTTGTAACGGATCGATGTACAGGTTGTTCTGGGGTCTGGAACGAATCTTCGGGGGGGAGGAGGTGGGGTGCGGGAAATATGAACGTTCCGACCGATACGGCTCGGAATCGAGGAACTGGTCGTATCGACTCGCTCGAAGGCACGTAATCCGCTAATCGTCGAATGTCGGCCCGTTAATTATGCACGCGCATCGATGCGGAGTAATTTTAATATCGCCGCGACTCACATTGTTATACCCGTTGCAAGCGGGAATGCACCTGACGACGCGCCAAATATTTAATCCTCTCTCGCTCCATCGACCGAGGTCAACGGAACGCCTGCACGCTCTCTCATGTTTTTACAATGCTTTCACGCCGAGTTTACCAACCTCAAGATATCCAGCGGGAAAATACACGCGGGGACATCTCTCCCATTCTCCGCAAAAGTACTCTTCTCAACCCTATCCCGTCGTTTCTTTTTCTCCCCCAGCGCCTCTCCACCCTTCCCCTCCCCTCCCACCCTCTCACTCTCCAACCCTGCCTCTATCATCCCTTCGTGCCTTTTGCAGCGGCCCCCTCTGCTCTTTTCTCTCGGACTTGGCTTACGAGCTTACCGGAATCCTCGTTAAATTACGCTAAGCCGCCGGGAAAAATCAAAGGAGCCGCCACTAACGTTATTTACGAAAAAAACTTTTGCTCCTCGCCTAAAGCCGATACCGTACGCCATCGGGATCGCGGAGCGCGTCGGAGAGCGTGCGCGTGCGCGCGCGCGCACACCCTGCGATTTGAACCGCTAACGGTCCGCGGCCTGCATCGTGGCCGGCGTATCGAGCACCGTTCAAGGATCATCCTTCCCGTGCGACGAGCTAGCCCGTTCCGGGCATCGGCACGGACGACCGGCGCGGACAGCGGACGCATACATCTTCCCAATTTCGCGTATCCCTATCAAGCAGCCGTAACGTACCCTTCCAATCTCCCATTAAATCAAAGGCAAACCGCCTAGCGTCCCGACAGTTCATTTAACCCGCCCCCTCCACCGCCACCCACTTCAACCACCTCCCACGCGCGAACCTCGAACCCACCCCACCCCACCCCTCCCCCCCCAAGAGCGGGCAATCCCGAAAATCGTCCACCCCGTCGCGCGAGACCGAGCCCGAACTCGAATGAGCCGAGTGAGGACGGCGGAAAAAAGAGGGAAAAAAGCGACGAAACTCGGTAACCGATAGTTCTTTTTGGTCGCGCACGTAGGCCGGGGCTCATCGTCGAGGAAAAATCGCGGTGTATCTCGTGCCGAAGGACGTGTACGGCTTTGAGAGAGGTAGAACTGCGGTCGGGAGGGGTGACGAGAGGAGGGTGACGTCGGCGAGGGAGAGAGACGGAATGAGAGAAAGAGAGAGAGAGAGAGAGAAAGATAGATAGAGAGAGCGGGAGAGTGAGGGAACGTTTGAAGAGAAACGGCACCGGAGCGAGTAAGACAGAAGGCGCGCTACGTAGAGAACGAGTGGGAGAGGGAGAGTGAAACGGAACAAGACAACAAGACGGGAGGACAGAGCGAGAGGGGAGGACGGTCGGCCGACGAGGAGCGACAGAACGGGCGGAAGAGGGAGGAAGGGACGGGGACGGGGAGGGGGGATGCCAAGGAAATATAGGTGGCACAGAAGGGGTGGCAGCGGCGGCGGGAGGGTGGGCGCGGGGTGGGGCGAAGGCGAGAGGGGAAAACGACTCGGAACTCGTGTCGTAGCGGTACGACGTTCGGTCGGGTATCTCCGCATCGTGGGCCACACGCTCGGCCGGTGTCGGCTCGCATACGCTTCAGTCGTGCTCGGGCCTCGCTTGCGTACGGACGTCAGGCGGGACCCAACTTCAGCTCAGCAAGAGGCAAGCTTTTAGACGTCGCTCAGGCGCCCCAGTGTGTTTTCCTCCGTCTTCCTGTCTTGCTCTGTCTCTGTCTCTGTCCCTCTCCCGCGCGCCGCACCTCGCTCTCGCTCCTTCGCAAAGCTTCTGCCATCGGGAGGAAGAAGAAGAAGAAGAAGAAGAAGACGAAGAAGAGCAGGCGGCTGACAGAGTGAGCGTGAGTGAGTGAGAGAGACATACATTACGCGCACACCGCATCACCGGACAGACACGTATACTCTCAAACACACATAGACCCCACGGGTACGGACAGAGGAACGGTGTTTGGCGAGTGGGTGACTATTTAACCAGTGGATACGAGTCTCTCGCGGGGGCCAAGCGTCTCTCTATCCGTTCGGCGAGCATTGTATCGGGACGTCAAGTGTGTGCAAAGTGACGAAGGGACAACGTAGACGCCGACGAGCTATAACGTGCTCCGATTAACTCGCGTTCCGTTACGCGCATTTCTCAACAGTGTGCTCTTAACCCCGCGTACGTGTTTCCTACCCCAGCGTGTGCGCGCGCGTACGTACGTACGTACACGCACCGCGTACTCTCGTACGTCGTCGGCCGCGGAGAGGAGAAGGACCTCTTTATCTCTCTCTCTCTCTTTCTCTCCCTCTGTCTCTTGCGAGCAGGAAGGAAGAACAAAGAGCGTGCGGGTAAAAGAGGCAAAGTGCGCAAAGACTGTCCTCCGCATCAGAGCGACAAGGGGGTGCTAAGCCTATCGGTGGACTTTTTTCTTCTATCTTCGCCTATCCAGCCCTACGTAAGATTCGTGCGTGTGCGTGCCCCAAGGAAAAGCCCGCAAGGAAAACGATCATCATCGCCTGGCGAACCATCCATCCCGAGACTTCGCGTCGACGGCAGGCGACGGGAAACTCGTTTCGTCTCGAGGTAAAGTGATTTTGAAATGACGTCACGGAAAGCGGTGTCAAGTTGAGCAACCTCCCGACCACATACGCCACTGACTACTGTCCTCCGTGCCCTCCCCCCACCTTTACTCTCTTCTCGATCCTCATCATCCTTACTACGCCATCGTAACACCCCCTCGCTCCGACACCCCATCAACCTCTCCCATCCTCACACCCCCCCTCGGTCACACATTTATGCGCTTCTATTAAGACCGCGTGACGAGATCTCACGACGAGAGTGGGCAATATTGCGTGAACGTGTGACACGTACGCGTATGTTAGAGCGCTTACGTGCCAACGTAGGCCGTAGCATAACGCTCCTACATGCATGACGTATGCGTATCGATAGATATCGTAATCCGGGGAATACTCCGGCTAGCCTTTTTTCTCCTCCCCCCCCCCCCCTCCTCCTCCTCCCCCTTCATCGTTTGACCGACGCCGAGTTAGTTCGGCTGAGTGCTGGCCAGCGGATTGACGAGTCCAAAGGGGAGGGGGGGTTGTAGGCTTCTGCGAGTTCTACCCTTTTGCCACCCACCCCCCGTACCGACCACCCCCGATTGCTCTTTTTCTAAGCGGGAGACGGGCTTTGGCGGGGGGTTGAATTTAATTGCGTACGCTCGGCGGCGCGAAATAGTTTTGGAAAACAATGCCGAATCGATGGCGGGGGGGGTGGGAGGGAGAGAGATAGAGAGCGTGCCACTGAAATCGAAGGCGTTCCAGGTAGTGCTTTTACCGTTAAGCGCGAAGCTTTACCGCGAGCGGTGCGCGCGGTGTGTGCGGTGCATGTTACCTGGTATACCTTGCCAGCCCGCTCACGGCGCGCGCTCTCTCTCTCGCGTACGAATGTATGTGTGTCCGGTACGTACGTCGGAGCACGACGTAGACGAGTGATCGCGAGAATGTGCAAATTTCCTTAGCGTGCAAAGTGCGCGCGACTCTTTGTTGCTCGCCTTCGTATTCCGTGATGTGCATATTTCGACGATGAGCCGTAATCGAGACCCCCCCTCCTCCCGTCCGCCTCTTACTCCTCCTCCTCCCCTCCCTACTTAGGCTTAGAAGGCCTGCCATTTAAATGGAGCGTCGCGCGCACGCTAAAATTCGACCGATTCCAATATTTTGCCCATATCGAGACATCCGACGCCGAGTCGTTAGTGGCGAAGGTGTGAAGTTCTCGGAAAAATCAAAATTCTCCCCCCTCTCGGCCGAAGGGAAACTCGCGGAGGGCCTGAAAATTTCTACTCCGACCGCGCTGCGAGAGTTTCTTGCGCACTTCGTATGGCACGCGTGAACTTTTTCACCGGCGGCACGCCTCGCGCGCGCAACAATGTGCGAGCGGGGTAGGGGTAGAAGGAGAGCGGGAGGGAGATGGAGAGGGGGGAGGGCAGGAAAGGAGAAAGATGGAGAGAGCTACCGAGTATCTTTCGCTCGGTGAAAATTTGCTCGGAAACGTCGACAGAAGGAAACGAGTGGGTGCTTCCCCCCTCCGCCCCCCCCCCCCACCATCTTTCCTCGAGAGCGTGTCGAGCTTGCGCTGGCATCCGCGGCATATCTAAATAGTCCGCAGCCTTCGATTTATCATGTCCGGCGCGGCTGCTTAGGGAATGCCATTAAGTGGATTGCTCAGCGGGCGCTATCGATTTTGTACACTTTCCACGGTGAGGCCACTCCGCAGGAACGCATGATCTTCGTCGATCCATACGGTTCTGCTTCTCTCTCTCTCTCTCTCTCTCTCTCTGTTTCACTCTGGCTGTCTCTCTCTTTCTCTCTCTGCCGAGCCTGACTCCCTTTCTCCGATCGCCCTTCAACGCTGCGGTCGGGCCAGTTCGCCAGCCTCGACTCTTCCGCGGATAGAGTCGACGATAAGTTAACGGTAACAAAGCTCCTACGTACTCGGCACGTAAATGACTCCGCTCGGGGGAAAAGATCGTGCGACTTCCGAACGGGCGGAGAGAGCGTACATAGACTCACCCGCTTTACGTTAACCATCCAGATAACGTAAAAAACAGACGCTCGGAGCTTAGAATATCGATATCCAAACCCTATCGATCGGTCAGGACACATTTGGTCAACAAAAGACAAAAGACAAGAGTCTTGACTGTACTTCTGACTCAGACGCCGATCCAAGAAGATAAGTACGGAGAACTGGCGCTTTTAACTCCGTTCCCTTAACGGAATGTCGGAACACTGACGTTTTCCGCTCGACAATTCTCTCTGACTCGAACGGTGTCCCTTCTCGTCCGAAAAAGAAATCGGCGCAATAGGACTCCCTCGAAAGATAGCCACCCGCCTCGAATATCCGGCATCGTAATACGGCGCGCACTCGTGAACGGAACCGCCGCTCGAAACCTATGTATCACTTTATTATTGCGCTTATCGACCACGTTAATCCCTCTGTTACGCAAGCAGTAACAACGACAGGCTCGGGTCGCGAGAGGGGAGGTAGGGAGGTAGGGAGGTGGGAGGCAGGTCGGTGCCACTAACTCGAAATCCATTTTCGCACAATGCGAAACACCATTGGCCTCCGGTACGGCGCGGATGGCCACGGGGATGGCCAGGCTTCGGTGGTAGGAGAGGGAGGGTGGAGGGGGAGGGGGTGGCAAGCCTATACCAATATTCAACGCTGATCAATGGACAGAACGGCTCGCTCCATGTCCCTTTAAGTTTCGCGCATCCTTCTGGCCCGTTCTGTACGGCCTTTAGCCTGTGTTCGTCTGCGCAGCCTATAGTACACACACACACACACATACAGAACGCACGTACACATGTAATGTACAGCGAGCGAGTGTGCCGCGACGGTTGTGTGCTACATTCTTCGAGGCGCGTTGGCGCGTTGTCTCTCCGCTTACATTCAAGGACGATAAAGACGTAATTACATTCCGGCCGCGCGGTGTCGTTCGCGCGGTCAATATTATTGTTAAAGAGACACAGTTGGATGGAGAGAGGATTGGCGATCGGCGGACGGTGGAGAGGGAGAGACACGGTCTGTTTTTCGGTCCTTATCGTAACCCCTCCCTCGATCGAATTTTCAGAGATGTCCACGGCGTAGAACGAGAAGCCTACTTCCGCTTACGTTTCGGAAATATTTTCGAGCCTCGAATCTGTTGTTCGAATCCGACATATTACTGATGTCTGCGTCGGGGGCACTTTTTCGCCTCATTTTTGCTCTTTGTGCCGTTCACTCGGCGAGTTAGGGTGGATTTGAGGCGGGGGGCGGGGAAATATGTCAGGCTGGCGATCGAGCGGGACCGACATCGTGTAAAAGGCTCGTTCCGCGTAAGACATCGGGCCCTTATGCGCGTGTCGTGCGAGAGGCGCGTTAACTTCGCTTTAAAATTCTACGGCAAGAACCTCGTAACTATTTACGTCCTCCCCGACGCGCACGGCCGTGCGCGCGCGCACTCGCGTGTTCCATCGCGTACGTGTGCTTCGTGCGTGTGTTCGTACGTGCGCTTCCTTCGCGTGTGTGCTTCGTACGTGTGCGCTTCGTATATGTGTCGGCATAGCCACTTTCGTGTAGGGCAGGCTCTCTCGCGACGCCCGTCGACGCATCTGTTTGACCGACGAGCATATGCGAGGCTTGTTTTTCCTTCCCGAAACCCGCGCGCGGAGAGACCAAGATATCTCACTCCCTCTTTTCCGCCTACCGGTATCTCTACAACGGAGGGGGTGGGGGGGGGGGGGGGAGGGCACACTTACGGCACGAAAATCCGCTGAGAGGCTTTGCGCGGTCGCGTTAGAGGACGGCGCTGCTTGTCCCGAGGATCGAAAATTCGAGTCGAATCGAGAGTGGCTTCGATGATCGACGGAACGAAAAATTTGTTTGTAATTTGCTCGTCAGTTGCAAAAGGAATCGGCTGGTTCGGGCGGGAGGGGATTTTTTATTGGGTTGGGTTTGGATCGGAAATCTTTAAGGAATAATCTTTTTGAAGAGTTAGTGGACAGTTTCTTAGAGTACTTGTTGAACTGTGTTGATTTGCACTCGTTTCCGTAATTATGCTGGATTGTTTGAGGATTTTTTATCGATCAGGTTCAACAGGCGATTTGCGAACGAACATCGAATTTTGGGAGGAATCAAAAATCTACTGATCAGATCGTTCTGTCATTATAATTCGAAGAACCGTTTGCCCTTTCTCGAAATTCGCAATAGTTTTCTCATTGAATTATTTTCGCTTCTACACCCAGCACTTTCGAAGGCGACCAAAAATAGATTAAAAATATGATGTCGAAACATCGTAACGCCGGCGATCGCAAGCGCTCGCTGACGTACACGCTCAACAATTACCATACAATCAATGTCCAGAATTCACGCACACCTGCCGTCTCAGTTTTTCGAAATATTTATACCGTCATATATAGCTGACGCGACGATCACTGTGTTAAGCCTCGGCGCGTACTACTCTCGATTCGTAAACGCAGAGGCCTCGCGTCCGATCGAACAAAGGCAACTAAAGACAGAACGGGAGAGCGAGAGAGAAAGAGAGAGAGAGAGAGAGAGAGAGAGAGAGCGAAAGAGAGACACAAAGAGAGAGAAGGAGGACGATGACACTCGCATTTGCAATTAAAAGAAGGGATAATGATCCGTCGTGACCATTCTGCCCGAAGTGCGTATAGCAAAAAAGAAAGAGTCGCGTACCGTATTACAAGTCGCATTACAGTCCGCGCTTTGTTCGATGCGCTCTCGGCTCAGTGTTTCTCTCTGCGCCAAGTGCGCCCGCGCTCGCCGGCACCGAAGAAACGGAAACCCGTTAGAAATTATTCGAGCCTCAGTCCGTCGTAGCCGAGTGTGTACGACGTCCGGCGTGGATGGCGTTCTCACACACATTCTTCGTAGGCTCGCGTACGGTACAAAAGGAACGATGGAATCCGCGGCTGACTTTGAATCCGGTACTTTCGGCCAGTATAGTCATCGCGTATGGTTGGGACAGTTTTTGGGTTCATCGATGAGTACGTTGTTCTCTCTCTCTCTCTTTCTCGCTCTCGCGCTCTCTCTATGTATCTATCTCTCTCTGTCCTTGTCTCTTCACATCGCGTAGCTCTCGAGTAGCAGTCGCGATGAACGAAGAACGGCGGGCGGCTGACTTAGAATTCGGTACTTTCGGATAGTACAGTCATCGCGTATGGTTGGGACAGTTTTTGGGTCCATCGATCAGTACGTCCTCTCTATCTTTTTCAGTCTCTATCTGTCTATATCTGGTTCTCCCCACCCCTCACTCCCTCTATCTAGGTATCTATCTATCTATCTCTCTGTCCTTGTCTCTCGACATCGCACAGTTCTCGAGTTGCGAAGCCCGAGTAGCAGCCGCGATGAAAGAAGAACGGCGCGCGCGGCATCGTGAAAGTAAAGAAAGTGGGCCGCTCAAAGTAGTCTCCAACCTAGAACCGCCTCATCGTCGCTCCCTCGTCGATTCTTCCTTCCGTTCCGAGCCGCGCTCCGCGTTCATGCCAATTCTGCCAGCCGCGCTGGCGGTGCCGAGAATATTTCTGATCGCCGCGTTAACGAACGCTCTCGAGATACGGAGTACTGGCCCGACACCGACGGTAGCCTGCTAGCTGCTAGATTTTACTAGTCCGCTGCTTAACCGCCGCTAACTGGTCCCGGTGTCTGTCGATCGATGCCACCGCCTGCCAAAACTGTTTCGCTTATGACCGCCGCCACCGGTCATTATATGTGTCATCTCGCCACCGACGTTTAATATAAACCTCGCTGTGCAGTCGGATTTTTCGATTAGTCGGAAAGTGGAACGAAAACATACGCGGTACTACGTCGATTCTAGAGTATGTCGTACGTACAAGGTCAGATAACTCAATCAATTAATACCGACCTCTTACATACGAATATTTCTACCAGTCGGAAAGTGAGACTTAAACATGTAATACGTCCTTTAGAGTATCTCGTACGCTCAAAACTATTGTAATGTATTCTAGAGTATGCCGTACAAGGTCAGATAATTCAAT
This sequence comes from Anoplius nigerrimus, assembly GCA_914767735.1. Taxonomy (NCBI): domain Eukaryota; kingdom Metazoa; phylum Arthropoda; class Insecta; order Hymenoptera; family Pompilidae; genus Anoplius; species Anoplius nigerrimus. Next base: position 4,006,407 of record OU612086.1, read on the forward strand.
CAATTAATATCAACTTTCGAAATTCGAATTTTGTCGACCACTCGGAAGGGTGACACGTAAACATATTGCGTCGTTGGAGTATTACTGCTTCAGTGTACTCTAATGTTCGTAGAAGAGTGAACTGCTTCTCAGAGCCGCGGATGATGCGAAAAGAGGACTTCAGCGACAAAGTCGAAAACTGCGCTAGACGCACGAGAGTGTCAGGCCTAGGAAATTGATAGACAGACGTGACGCAATCGGCTGGAAGCAGTGTGTTTCCCCGCTTTATCGGCGCGCGTTATCGCGCCCGTCGTTAAGGTCGGAGCGGAATTTCTGAAGTTCACAGCGACTCCGATGCCACGGCGAGATAAGGGAATCCGCGCGAAACAGTGCGACTCTCGCGGCGGGGCCGGTGGGAAGGATCGATAATCGGGCGACTATTAAAGCCGGATAACGAATCGACATCCGTCTGCCGTCGCGGCGAGCTCGCCGTTCCGCGTCGCTTTCCTTCGCGGGACGCGAAAATGCAAATTAATCGTATTTCGTCCGGCCAGCAGTAGAGAGTCTTGTTGTCAAGGTGATTGTTACGGGCCTTGGACCCTGGCCAATATCAGCGTCGCTAAACGGCCCGGAGACTCGAGAATCGTTACGTCGAGGATCCTCGAGCATTGAGAGATGAATATGCGTTCGATATCGATCCGGCACCAACTAAATTATTTTCGATCAAATATGGCGCATACTTTTTTGGGAGCCTCCCTTAGTGCAGTCACATCAGCGTCGCTAAACGGGCCAGAGACTCGAGAATCGTTACGTCGAGGATCCTCGCGATGCGTTCGATATCGATTTGCCGCAAACGATATTATTCTCCGATTTTTCATCAAACATCGCGCATGTTTTTTTTGACCCCACCCCTACTGCGGTCATATGAGCGTCGTTGAAACGGCCTTGAGACCGACTTGAGAATCGTTACGTTAAGGATCCTCGAGCAATGAGCAAAGATGCGTTCCGATATCGATTCCACGCTAACAAAATTATCCTCCGATTTTTTATCAAACATCGCTCATGTTTTTTTTTGGACCTTCCCCTACTGCGGTCATGTCAGCGTCGCTAAACGACTTCGAGACTTGACGTTTGAGAATCGTTACGAACAAGATGCATTCTATATGGAACCGACGCCAATGAAATTATTTTCGATCAAATATCGCGCATGTTTTTTTCGGACCCTCCCCCAACTGCGGTCAACCCTCCCGCCCGACTCCCACCCCCTCTCCGCCACCAATTTTATCGACTCGCTTTAGTGTCAATAAACAGTCAGTGCACAACGCAATTGCACTTTGTCACAGTTAATTAATCGCGGGCGAAAAGCGTGCCCGCTGACTTTTATCGCGGGGCAGCATCGGGTTTTGCCATGCCGAATGGAATCGCAAACAGGCGATCGAGCGAGAGGGTGAGGGGGGGGGGGTGAGGGAGAGCGGGCGCGCGCGCACGACCGATTACGCGGAATCGAGCGAGAGAAGGATCCGGCGTATTCCGTTTTGCCGAGAAAATTCGGGCGCGCGCGCGCGCGCGCGTGCATGTCTGGCTTTCGGCCGAGCCGGAACTCGCATGACGAATATGACCCCAAAGCATTCTTGCGAATCCCATCGTCGTTCGCGTATGGCGGGTAGCGGAATGTCGCTCGCTCTCGAAAGCGTTCTCCGCAAAACTCTTTCGAAGTCCATCCGACGAATTTCCCATCGTAATCGTGTCGTTCGCTTTTTTCATTTAGCCTCATTCTAGTTCATTTCGACACTTTGACGTATCAGGCATTCGATCGTCCGTTTCGAAAAGTTGAAACGTTTCGATTCGAAGGTGTACACTGTTCAGTTCCGTTTTTGCCGGTTTCCGTCTGTTTTCCGGTCGAAGAAAGGGCAGCCATTCATGAACCTTCCCAGGGTCGCGCGAAAAATAAGCCAATTAGCGACAATTGGCGTGACGCGATCGCAGAGGAGAGCGTCGTGCGATTCCTCCTACTTCCGCGACTGTGTTCGGAAAACAGTGTCGGACGTGGGCCACGCAAACGGTGAACGGTCGGCCGTTCGAAATTGGTTTTTTTCGCAAAAAGGGATATCGTTTGCCTTTGCCCGCGAAGCGAAATATATAGATCCGAATCCCGCGTAAGCCCCTCTGGCATTTGTCAAAATATATATTATACCCGCCGTTTATTGCGCTCGCCAGGGGGCCCGAGCGTACTCTGTGTTCGCAGTAAAAGATTACCGAACTTGCGTAACGACTGGGGAGTAACGACAATAACCGTTGAATGGCCCAAAAATGGGAGTTACTCTTATAAGTCTGTCATTTTAGGTTTTACAAGTTAATTCTACGACTAATCTGAAAAATATTTTAACAGATGTGTTCATATGAGACGGTACAGAAATTATATTATAACTAAATGGGAGTTACTCTTATAATTTTGTCATTTTAAGTTTTATAAGTTAATTCTAGCAGGAGATCGAATGATTTTTTAGCATAACAGATAAGACCGTACGGAAATTATATTATAATCAATGACAGTAATGATTGAATAATCAAATAAATTTTATACGATCAAGATATGAGTTTAACCTTCACATTATTAGAATGCAGTTTTATCATGAGTTTATAGGTTGAGCGCGTACCGTATAAAAATGGATATTTGATCAATTCGAGTATGAATAACAGCAGCAATCGGAGCAAAGTATAAAGACGTTTTGATTCGACGTAGCTCGCGGCGTACTTATGCTTATAAGTTACAAGTGTTGAAAGTGACCTCCATTCTGTTCCACGCACACTCGGCCGCGACCCACGTACCGAGCCCGGCTGACGTTACACTTTTGAGCCGAACACCCTGTAGACTCAGCTCATAGCTCGGATACCGTTCGCCGGAACGGAGTCGAACAATTTTTACGCCGATTACGTCACGCACTCGTGTCCACGGAACTCGAGCGTTCGACAACAGTCTAGCCCTCGTTAACGTCCTTGATCAAATTAATTATGTCGAATCAAATCAAACCCTACCCTACCCATGTCCGACCCTCGGCACGACTCGCACTCGAGAAATCAAAACGGAGGAAAATGAAGTCGGCCAGCTGACGATTAATCGCACGCCAGAAGAGTCCGCCTCCGGTAAAAATGGCGGAAGAAAGAGTCGGACGGTCGGAACTTCGGGGCGACGGCACGCTTCGCAATCATTGTTTTTGACTCTCTTGAATAAGATCGTCAACAAATGGATTAGTTGGCCGGGCGCCAGCGGGATGGGTACACTGTCCAGATGCGATGTCGCGAGTTTCTCGATAGAAATCTCCTTCCATCCGGGCCTCGTCGCGCCATTTTCGACTCGGGAAAAGCTCGTCTCGTAATTGCCGTCCGCGCGATTTCGTTCTCGGCGGGTCCGATCGAAGGTCGTATCGCGCGGCGTGATAAGACGAAGGCAGTGAACGTTACGATTTCAGATTTTTGAAATCTTAGCTCGCAATTGGAGTTCGTGGGATTTCGTTCGTAGCCAATCGGCTGCTTTTGCTGAGTACACGCACTCGACTTTACGATTTGAAACCTTTGTTCAATCATTTTTTCATAATTCTATTTCGAATATTTTCGTATCATGTAATTTCAATTGTCAACTCTGAATCCTTAGCCTATAATCGATTTTCATGATTCTGTTCCTAATCTTTATTCATCTCACGAACAGTATGACGAACAGTGTAGAAATTAAGATTTTTGAGTGTGAGACCTTAGCTCATAATTTCTTTTCCATGATTTTATTCCAAATCTTTCCGTATACGCACGGTAAGACGAACAGTCTAGACATTACAATTTTCGACTCTGAAACCTCAGCTCGAAATTGGTCTCTCACGACTTCGTCCAGCAGCCAATCGGCAACATTTCCCAAACCGCACGCACCGAACATTACAATTTCCGATTCTGAAACCTTAGCTGACTCTTGTCCACGAATCTTATTCGAAATCTTTACCTACCGCACGCACACGAGATCTTCGACTCGGTCGGCTCGAAATTGCACTCGCACGAATTTCATTCCCACCGGCCAATCGGCAATCTTTCACCGACCGCACACTAACGCAAAGTACGTACGAACGCGCTGGACATTACGATCTCATTCGACGGTACCGTTACGAAAAAAAATCCCGAACGTCTCCGCGCTTCGCGTTAAATATACCGTGCGCGATATAAAGGTAAATACGATGCTCTAAAATACCGAGAACCCCCGTTATAAATAGCGTTACGGGCAAACATGTGGCCGTGCATAAAAGTGGAACAGCATAGTGTAATAGTTACAAACTCCCTGACATTACCAGTTGGCAAGAAGCGCAATATCGGCGTAGCGAGCTAGTCGAAAAAAAAGAGAGGAGAGAGAGAGAGAGAGAGAGAAGGGAGAAAGGAAGTCATGCGGCAAATGCACACAGCGTAAAATTTAAAGTGTGTGCCCCCTCTCCTCCTCCTCCTCCTCCTCCTCCTCCTCCAGCGATCGGAGTGCGAACGAGGCGGGACGAAAATTCGTGCGGGGCGCCGTATGCATCATTAAAATTTCGATTAACCCCCATCGCGACTCCTTCCTACCCCCGCTGACGGTCAAACGATCTCAACTGATTAGTCGCAAGATGAATGGACCCGGGAAAGTTGATTAACCCGACTCGCTAACAATCGACCGTCGAGAATCAGCCTGGCTACAGCACGAGAGCTGGTCTGTTAACCGATTTTCCTATCTTGTTCTACGTGTGATGCGTGTAACTCGGTGGATGAAGAAGAGGGAAAATAAGGTTCATCATCCGAAAGCTTGCCATGTCGATCGTTGTTGTGACAAGTGACGTTTCACACTCCGGCGAGTAAGGCCTGCATGACCAACTGAGAAAATTCTGAGACTGAGAAGGTTTGTCGCGTGTAGGCTCGATCTCGGTTCGTATTCGTTCAGCGTGTGTGTGTGTGTGTCTGTGTGTGCTTGTGTGTTGTGGGCTGGAAGACGTGTGGCGCGAGGTCAAAGGCGGATATTGACAAAGAAATTCAGTCGAGTGTCGCTCTCGCCGATCAGTCTCGCACGTGATGCATGACCAACTGACAAAATTTCGAGCTTCCGCATCCTGGGAGGAAGTCTCGGCCTTAAATCATCAGCGTACACTGTACACTTGAGGTCCGCGGAAGGTCGAAGGCGGGTGTCGTTAAGGAAGCATGATGAAGTCATGAAATATTGAGTTTCTGTGGAAGTGAAGTCTCTGTCTTAACGTGTTGCTCGGTGTGTACAGGTAACCCTCCTATAACACGGCAGATAAGTTCCCAGAAGACGCCGTGTTGTGAAAAACCGTGTTGTATGAGACCCGGAGTTAATACGAAAAGGGGGGTTACGTTCCAAAATCTTATAAAAAAAAAACAGACCTTTTCTCGTGTGTCCATATAAGCAATTTCACTTTTAATAAAAATATAAATGTATGTGGAACACAAAACTAAGAAAAGGCCAAAAATATTAACCCTGACTTTATTTGAATTAAGACTTTTCAATATGATATACTTTTTCTCTTTTTAAAAGACGGTCCAAGACATATCTTTGCTGCTAATGAAATAAATATCTACTTAATCGTTGTTTTTTTATCTTTAAGCAAACATAGCTTGACTTTCCAAAAATGAGTCTTAAAGACAAAATTCGCGGCTCGACGCAGACTCTCGAAGTACAATGTCGCACTAAGGTTTTTGCAATTTTCTTATCCTATTAGAGAATAATCGTGTTGTAGGAGGGTTTCCACGATTTATGAATCGTGTTATAGCGAAACCGTGTTATAGGAGGGCTACCTGTACTGTAGATTCGAGGTGCAAAGCCAGAGACAGATGTTCTCGAAGAGATTCGTGTGTTCGCGGTGCATGACAAGAGAAAATGTTGAGCTTCTGATTCATCGGTAGCGGTCCCTAAATCGTCTCGCACGGCGTACTGTACGGAGTCGAAGCCAAGCGGAAGGTCAAAGACTTACACTGTCGAAGAAACTCATTCTACTCTCGAGATGCATGAGCAACAGACAAAATTTAGAGCTCGTGACTCATCGGTAGAAATCTCGAACCTTAATCGTACCCTTTACTCATTGTCACTCGAACAGTGTCGTACACTGTCAGATAAATTCGAGACGCATTGTCAAATTCATTTGATCGTACCCCTTACTCACGTCATAAATACAGTTAAGAAAAGGGAATCGATGGGAATGGATTAATTGCTCGCCCTCGCTAACAGAACTCTGCAGAAACAAACAAACGTATCCCCTACATTCATAAATAATTTACATTTCAATAAATTATAGATTCACTGCACGCAAACGTACCCTTTATAGCCAGTCGAATATCATCGTATACTGTCAAATAATTTAAACGCGCATTATCAAATATTCCTCTCCCAAGATGCATGATCAGATGAAATTGTTTCGACTCCGAAGTTACACGACGATATCGTCAAATTCCTTCGATTCCCGAGTTGCATGACAAACAGAATGACCCTCCGAGCCATGAGAAGCCCGAAGCCGCGAAGACAATCGGCGGAAGGTCAAAGGGCGATGTTGCCGATGAAATTCGTTTCGACTCTCGCTCTCGAGGCGGCCACCACCAGCCCCGAGATGCATCGGGTCGCGTCGAGTGCATTCCACTGCAGGTAACGAAAAGTTTTGCCGGGAGCGAGATAGAGAGAGAGCCTCTTTTAAGGCGCTTACGTGCGCCGTCAGTGTCGGCCGCTATTTTCGTCCGCGGATTCACCGTGGAATGAGATCAGTGCGCTAAATTTACGATCGCGCCCTCTCTTTGCGCTGGAGCGCCATCCACTCTCTCCTCTCGTTTCCACTCCCCTCCGCCATCTCCCACTCTAAACCCCCTTCTCCCCCTCTTCGCTCGCGTACCCTTCGAGGCCGGACGATGCCCACCTGAATTTTCGACGCTAAATGGCACTCGGTTAGTGTTCTGTCGCTGACGCTGGAAACTCAGCGTATGAGCCTAGGAAAGAATTACTGGACTGTATGCAATTTGCATCCGGAAACGGAGAGTCGGTCCGGTCGAATGTCTTCTATATCATTTCGCGTAATCGATGAAGTAACGAAGCTAACGTACCCGAACGTTCTAGCATACTGAAAACGTATAACGGTCAATGGGTTATACAATAATCGTAGCGAGATGAAATGAGGTTAGGTCCAATGTCAACATTCTAGAACATTGCTACTAATAATTCGCCGGGGAATACATAGCACTCTTATCAAGCGACGGACCGCCAACTGTAGCGCCTCGAATTTGGCTGTCCGCAGCTTCAGGACCGTCTCGCATTACGTGGGCCCTCCCCACCCCCATCCCCCCACCCCCATCCCCCCACCCCCGAATGGTATTACGTTATACTCGGGAGTTTGAGACATTTTGAACGTGCGAAGATTGAGGATCGCGCTAACGGTCGATGCGGCTCGACGTTAATTTTACCGAGCGCACGTAAGAGGAGTCGGAGTGGGAGGTTCGTTACGTTCTTCGTTATGTGTTACGGCAGATGGTCACTGGCACTCGTGAGTCTTCCGCTTTTTCCTTTCCAGAGGGGCGAGGAAACTTTTCGGGGCGGTAAGATTGACTTTCCGGGTGAAAGCGGAGGATTTTCGGATTTTCGGTTCAAGTCAGGCGAGCTTGCGTTCGAACGCATTTTCTCACGCCTCTGTCACGCTCCTGGCCCCGCGGACGGGAGAAAGTACCGTTATTGTCGCTCGACACGGAAATATACCTTAATTGCTTGCACAATGTGCCCACGGCGCGCGAGTGCCAACTTTCGGCGAGTGCGCAGCCGCGATTTTCACTCCTGCCACTCGGGGAACAGTCACTTCCCAAACTTCGGATTGCCGCGAGACTCGTCGCTGTCTAGCGGCAAATGGGAAACATTCGAAATATTACGTATTTCGGCGGTAAGAAACGAAAAGTATGGAAATCGACCATTAAAATCGCGACTGATCGTATTTTGTGATTTGGTTTGATTTTGCGATAAGAAATGAAAAATTTAGAAATCGACCTTTAAAATCGCGACTGATCGTATTTTGCACTTTGCTTTCATTATGTGTAGTTGCGAACATTGAGAATATTAATTTCTGCGTTAAGAAACGAAAAGTATGCAAATCGACCGTTAAAATTAGGACCGATCTTGTAATTTGTTCCTGTTAGCTTCATTTTTTTAAATCAGGAACCTCTGGCTCCCCAGACTAGGACGAGTCGTTAAAAATATTTCCATTTGAAAAAGTGTCCCTCGAGCATGACGCTAGGCCGACGAAGTCGTTCGAGGTGGGGCGACATTGAAAACGTTTTTCTTCTTTCGCCGAGATTAGAATTAAAATTACGCTTCCCGCCTTCCCCCCGTCGGCCTCGAGTGCCGATAGGCGCCGCGCGGCTAAAAGTCCTCAACGACTGCCCTCGAAAGACAGCGCGGGCATTATCAGCCGGTTAAATACGCGCACGTGCGAGGTCGACACATGCGCTACACTCTCGCACGCGCACTCTCAGGGCTGAATCACTTCGTCCAGGGACCGAATTCCATCATTTTCATTACCGGCCTCCTCGTCCTTTATCCCTCTCGATCCCCCTCCCGACCGTTAACTACAAAGCTAACCTACATCAGAAATTCGAACAATTTGATTAATCTCACACGCTGGCCACTTTACGCCTTCGGCTCAAATTGTATCGACCTATTCGGTCAAAAATAATATCCTTCACATGGAACAAAGTAACATTCCATCGTACAGACATAATCCGGAACTACTTGGACTGTTTATCTTGAAAGCGGTGTAAGTCCATATTTAAAAAAACATTACATATATAATTTATGATTAACAGTTTACTTATGCGATGTTTAATTTTTTCTTTCAATTAGACATACCTCTTTCAAAATGAACGGTCCAATTGTCGTCAGGAATGTATACCTTGACGTATGGCTCCGTACGAAAGAATTGAAACGTATATACAAGTCCGATTATCCCTGCTATTATAACCTAAATACCGTGCATGTATCCCAATTCTCGAATCGTAGTACGACCGACCGGATTCCACCCCAAGCCCCGCCTAGAACCTAGAGCCTCCACCCCCCATACCGCAATCGCTACCCGAAAGCCAAGCTTCCTTACCTACGCAGTCGTCAAACTCATTAGGCTAATTCACAGTCGGGCAACTCCCCGCGCCGAGCGTCGCGGATCATCGTCCCCATCCGGGACCCGTAACTCGCGTTCGGGCCACCTCGTCTAAATCAGGCGTTCGGGCGTTTTGGCGTCGGGCAAATTTCGCGAAAGTCCGCTTACCTGCGCAGTGCGCGCGCGCGCACCGCAACGATCCTGAATAGGCGAGCGAGTCTGGCGGCACGGGACGCGGCGGGCAGTGAGACAGAGAGTGTGAGAGAGAGAGAGAGAGAGAGAGAGAGGGAGAGAGAGAGAGAGAGAGAGAGAGAGAGAGAAGGAGACAGCGAGAGTGGCCAGGGGTGGGGATCAGCGTGGCGAGCGAGCTCGGGAGGTGGAGGGAGGGTGGAGGAGGGGGGAGGGGTGGTTGCCGATTCGACCGAATATCTCGCCGGGTCAGCCGGCGGGGGTGGATGTACATAGAGGACGACGACTCTTTGTTTTGAGAGGCGACGCCGCGCTGTTTTTCTGCCACTGACCTTCCGCAAGGACGCGCGGCACACGCGATGGAGCGATTTTGCGCGCTGACGTCGGTGTGCGTGCACGTACGTGTTGCGTACGTGCACGTTCGGCACACAAACGAGCTCGCGCGCGCGCGCGCAGCTCGTAGCCTCGCGATCGACGAACGTAGCTGTTGTGTATGTATGTATGTGTGTTTCGGTAGATTAGACGCGGTTGGTCGGATGTGTATATCGACAGGCGCGTGTGCGCACTTCGGTGTATATAGGTGTGTGTGTGTGTGTATGTGTGTCGGTGGATTTGCGCAGATGTACCGATCCGCGGTGTGTGTACTCGCGATGGCTCGTGTGGGAGTATTTGTTTGCGCACGCTTCGCCGCACGTTGTAATAATCGTCCGCCGTGATCGACCTTTTACACGCTTTTACACACAGAGCCCTCCTCCCCGGAAGAGAGCCGGCAAGTCTTTTGTATCGATTCTCGCATTTGAGGCGGGAGGGGGTGGGGGTCATTGTTGAGATTCGCTACCGGGGACTCTGGATCGGGATCGATGTAGTCCGGGATTAACGTTGGTTCAGGGAACGTTCCGCTCTCTCTCTCTCTCTCTTGGGAGAAGATTTCAGCGTTATCTGTTCCTCTTTAAGGAGCGCGGGACGCTTTAAAATAGCCGTCATTAAGGCTCGACAACGCGATCGAGCGCGTTGCGTCATCGACGCCGGCGACGATGATTGAAAATTAAAGCTCGCGGAAGGGGTTGCATCGGCTCGCTCGCATTTATTCATATAACGCGCCTTACGAAACGGCTTCTCTCCTTCGACGATATCGATCGAGTCCTCTGTCTCTCTTTCTCTCTATCTCTTTCTCGCTCAGTTCTCCTCACGTCTACGTGACTCTGTCCCACTCGCTCTCGCCGCCGACACGAGCCTTTATCCTCGCACGCCGATTGTGTGACGTAAGGATGAGGACGAGCGGCGCCCGATGTTCGCGGATATATGCAAATTACAGGCGACTCCTCAAGGCCGCTCACGGTCGGAGTTGCAGATCATCGTGACACGCGACTGGCTCATAGAGGAGCCCGATGAAGGCTCACCCGGAGTGAGTGAGAGAGAGAGAGAGAGAGAGAGAGAGGACAGCCAGCCTCCCTCCTCCTATCCTTCTCTCGTACGCACAATATGGCAGAGGGCCAACTCTCGGACGGAGGTACTTTCGGAATTTCGGTGCAGCGGATACATTTTGCACCGCGGCGCGTCTATTTTCTCTCGCGTGCAACGTCCGCCGATGAATTCCCGCGTGACGTACGGGACTGGCGATATTCGAATTCCGAGCCCGCGAAACTTTCAACGCTCTACATGGACAGCTAACGACAGTGACACTTCTCGATACTTTAGGGCGCGACGAAAGAACCGTAGAATTCGAATACTAATTCTGGAGGATGAGAGGGACGCATTCTGGGCACGGGATGTAATAATCATGGGCGCCGGTACTGTAGAACGGTGTAAGGACAATCAGTGTTGCGCGAACTGCCGGCGAAGAACAATGTTGAACAGCGGTCGGCGTAGTACCGCGTACCAGGGAGCCGTAAGATCAGCGCAGTTAGCATAGCTTACCGTAGAACAGTATGGAAACAGTAGCGGGTACATTGCAGCACCGGTGCAATTTGCATAGTTTGCAGATACGGTTTTCAATAACAGTCGTTACCGTCTACGTTGCTCGAGAGTTTTGATTATCTGAACGAAAAAATCAGTCCTCTCTCTCTCTCTCTCTCTCTCTCTCTCTTTCACTCTCTCGTTTCTCTCTCCCTCTTTCTAATTCTTTTACTGAACAACATACGGCAGGATCGTAAATAGGCATTGTACTCGAGGCGGGAAGGAATCGAAGCAACAACCTGCGCGTCGTATCTATCGACCGCATCCGGATTAGCATAGAGCATACGTAAGATCGGGTCGTGTAAAAAAAGGCGAGACTGTTAAGGCCTGATTAAGCTCCGGAATGGGAAAGCGTTCGTACGCGCGCGCGCGAGCTCTCCCGCCGACGTCAGAGTATTATGCCGCGACGATAGTTACCAGCGTCGGCGTTACGTCACGCGCGCAGCGTAGGATGCGCGCGCAGTTCGGCGAAACTCCGCGCGGCCAGCGTCATTGGCCGCGCGCGAGCGTCAATCGACGAAGCGTACTGCGCTACTCAAGGATCGCACTCTTTTTTACGCTCGCCGGACGTTGAAGAAGGACGCCGACGGTCGGGAAGGTTAGGTCGCGGGGGGAAGAGTAAAACTTTCGCGTTAAGCTCGAATGTGAGCCGCTAACGAGGGGAGGGGCCGGATTGAAATTGAAAGGCGGGAGAAAAAGTTCCCCAGGCACGCTCGCCGATCGGAATGCCGAAGATTTAAAGGCACAGGACGGAGACGAGGACGCCGACGACGACGAGGACGACGACGGCGACGACGACGAGGAGGCGTCGCGCGGTAATTTACTGTTCGTTAGATCGAAGGAGATGCCTGGCGGAGATTTATGAATGGCCCTGAACAATCGACGCGACGCATGCCGCGCGAACAGAAGGAGCGGAGCGCAATTTGCAGCGATCGATCTTCGATGTTAACGGTGGCCATGGGCGGGGGAGAGCTCGAGTCGTTTTCATTTCGGCGATTTAACGCGAGCCTCGCTGTTGGCCAAGCTTTCGGGGGGAGGGGAAAAATGAGGTGTAGCTGAGAAATTGATGAGAACGGAAAGAATCGATTTCCCGGCATTAATAATGCGGTGTATTGAGAGTGGATAAATAGTTTTAATTTCGTTAATTCAATTCCTGCTTTGCCGTGGAAATTTGGGGGGGTGAGAGGGTGGGTTGAAAGTGGGAAATGGGAACGGTGCGGGCTGCAGCGATCGATGAAAACGTACGACCGGATTGACTTGTGCGATAACAGCGGTGGACAATCGGAAGTGATAAATTAATTTTAATTTCGCTTCTCAGTTAACGTAATTAAACAGCCGGAAGGTGTATCGTCAATTGGCAGCGAAGGAAATCGATAACGGCCAAACGTTTCGATCTCGGCAGGTTAATTAACTCGTATTTTCACAATTTCGTGCGTGACAAGTCGTTCGCGGACGAGACAGCCAGAAAAAGTGGCTTAAAGCGCGTCGATCGATAAGAATGTGAGCGGCGATCGATTTCACGGATGTTAACGGTGCGGAAAATTGAAAATGGCCCGATAGACCTCGATTTCGACAAGTGAGCAGCTGGAACCGCGAGCTAGGCTTCGAGAGTGAAAGTAAAAGTCCGACGAAGTCTGTACTGGCACCGCGCTTATCGTCTACCCGAGAATTAATAAACTATTTATCATATCTACGCATCTGCCGCTAGAAATAGCCTATGACGCCGCGATAAGTCGTCAACGTCTGACTTTTCGCCGAACGCCACTTTGTTCGCGTCGATACGGAGTATCGTCGGGCTCCGTGAATCTTCCGATTCTCGAAACTGGTCGAGATCCACCTCTTGCGATTCTTTGTCCTCGCATCTCTCTCTCTCTCTCTCTCTCTCTCTCTTTATCTCTTTCTCTCTAAACAACGCTCTCCTTAATGTACCGTCCCGCAGGTACCGTTCGTGGCTTCGCTCGACATAAAAGCGACGACACAAATGTGCGCCTCGATAGTTACGACATTCTCCGGAGCGGATTTTATCGCGATCGATGCATGTTTCGCGCGCGACTCATTTGCTTCTGAAACGCGCGGAATATGGACGCACGCACACAGACTCGTTCCAGCCGTTGGTCGGACACGCAGACGCGGAAAGTCCCGCCCGTCCGATTAGTCGCCGAGAGTCAGTAGCCGGCCATCGTTACGTATTGCGACTGGGTAACGACGGATTTACCGGGGCGAGTCCGGAAAATCGTGACTCGTTCGAATTCCGAGTAACGCATTATCGTCAGCACTTACTCCGAAACGTCGGCTCGGGACTCGTTCCCTCCCGCTCGCGAACGTAACCGGCTTCAAAACGGAATAACCGGCCGAAATTAGCCCGCGACGCTCTGCATCCCGATTCGAAGCCGTCGCGCATAATCCTAGATATCGCCTCATAAATTCGCACCGACTTACGAACGCATCTTTAAGAGCGCCACGACGATTCGCATGGAAATGCGAAGAGCGAAGTATTCGGGGCGGGCGTTCGGCGTCCTTTTAATTCGAGATAACGGAGAGTACGTTCACACCTCCGGATCGGACTTCTTATCCGGGAGGTGAAAAAGGAGCAGAAAAATCGGTTCCGCAAGTGCGCGCCACCCCTTCGCTCGCCTTCTCCCCACCTTGCGGGCCGCTCTCTCACCCTCCTGTCGCCGCCGCGTCAGAAACATGGACCTGGCAACAAGGAGAGTACCGACCAGCTGGTGGAACAAGTGACGTCACGCGTCTCTCTGCCTCCCCACATAGCCGCCGCAGCACGTCCGTGCCGTGTGTCCCCCCCACCACTTGGCCAGCTTCCCCTCGACTCCGCATCTTCCCCCACCACGCGGCCGACTCCCACCGCGCGACTGCTGCCCCCCACTCCGCGGCCGCTGACACTCTCGCGCCTGCCGGCGGCGCACACACAGGCAACGCACACACTCTGGCTCGCTACCGTGCGCCTACCTACCCACATCGACGTACGCTCTCGCGCATACGGTGGAGCCGAGTGCATTTTGCATGTGGCGCGCGCGTATGAAGATAGAGGCGTATGAGCGTGACACGAGTGGCACGTGGAAGAGAGCGAGAGGGAGGGAGGGAAGTGAGAGGGAGGAGGGCAAACAGATATCGATATGCTCCCTCTCTCGCTCCTCCAGCCAGCTCGTAACTTTGTGCGGACGCGTACGCGTCCGTGTTGGAGAGGGGGGGCACGTTATGTATACCCTATGTGTGCTTCTCGGTCTGGATGTACATTAGGGCGGAAGAGAGATGAGAGGATCGCTGGAGGAACCGAATCGGACGGAGAGGGTGGGAGAGAGCGAGAGGTACTGGGCACTTGAGAGTGACAAAATGCGAGAGAGGAACGGTATGCGACCGCTGTCGCCAGAGAGGAGCGGAGGAGGAAAGAGGTATAGGAGGGAGAGAGATGGGACGAGAGAGTGGAACGGTATGCGAGACATCCGAACGAGAAGGACAATGAGAGAGACGAATATGGTGGAGGAGGAGGCGGGGGCAGGGCAAATGAGAGGAACAATGTGGAAGATCAAGTACGGCGGAGATAATCAGATACGAGGTGGCCGAGCGCCTCGAGTGGGAGGAGGATGGATATAATAAACATGGAAAAAAGAATTGTCGGAAGGACAGCGTCGGAAAAGCTGAGCGCGATAAGGGGCGATAAGGAGCGCCCGGAGAGAATGGAAAATGCAAAGTGAGATGCCGACAGAGTCGGGTGACCAAATATTGAAAAAGATAGACGTGACAATGTGACAAAGGCCACGGCGGGCGATAAGTGGGAAGCGCGCGAGATAAGGAACTGGATGCGCAGAAGGCCGAGTCCCGGCCAAGTGCGGGGGAGAAGAGAGAATTGGTCGTGCACTTTGCAGGAGAGACGATAAACAAAAGCGAGCCGGGCAGATACAACTAAATACGAAAAAGGAGGAACGCCGGGGGGGCCAAAGGTCGGGCCCGATAAGGTGCGGGAGGTCAGAAGCGGTCTGCTGCTACAAAGTCTGGCAAATTGAGAAAGTCATAATACGCCCGAGTCAACAAAGGGCAACCTCTCCGTGGCGTAAAAACCAAAATTTCTCAATATCCCCCCTATACATACTATACCCTACGTGCATATTCGTAATGTTCAACGTTTCTACGTAAACGTTGCATATATCCTTTATCCTTCGGCAGGCCTTACGTCCTTTCTCGATCCGTCGGCTCGGTCGCACTTCTGACGCACTCGTGGCCTCTCATTACATACAAATGCGCGAACGTGACAGAGAATCCGAGCCGGAGAGGGGGGAGGACGAGAGTCGCATGCCCTCGTATTCCTGATCGTATTCCTCGCCTGTATTCCTCGCCTGTATTCCTCGCCTGTATTCCTCGCCTGTATTCCTCGTCGTATTCCTCGCCTGTATTCCTGGCCGGCACTTCTGCCGACTCTCGTATTCCTGTTCGCGTTCCTCCTTCTGGGGGAAACCGAGTATCGTCGACACGAGCCGATTCGTCCCTACTACCCTGCCCTCGTCGAGCCCACTTCGACTCGATTCAGGGGAAGAGTGGCCTCCGCCGCCGAGTGGGGATAACATCTGCTCTTAGCGTGATTGCCGTGTATTGATGTGACTTTATGGCGCGCGGCAGGCTGCGGGCAACAAAGTAAGCGTATGATCGTTAATGTTTCCCTCCGCGAAATTCGAGGCCGTCGGACTCTCTCTCTCACCGCGCACGCAGCCTGCTCCTCCGATCGAGTTTGCCTCGAGAAACCATAATACTCGAGCATCCTCCCAGCGGCCGTATCGACCGATCGACGTTGCATCTAATGCCTGGTGAGGTACTCAAGCATTTTTTCCACTTCCACGTATCGTGGCCTCCTTGGAAATCGTTCGGTAAAATTGATAATTTCCGACTTTTTCTTATACCGCTTACTGCCGTTGCTGAAGGCTGAAGTAAGTCAACATCCGGTTCGGAGTTGAAGGATTAGCTGTCTGTGCGTCGGATGTTGAAAATATGTTCCTTCACTTGCGCTTCTTTTATGATCGTATTTTCGGATTTTTGTCGATAGCGTGTGAAAATAGTAGAGACAGTAAGAATTCTTGCCAGGTAGCACAGTATTGTTTTCCAAACCCACGTTCCAGTCGTTCAAACGCGAGCCTCGGCCAGGAACGAGCGCTCTCTTTATTCAAATTCCGCGACTGTCACGAGTCGTTGCGTCGCAGTCTGAACTCGTTATCGGGTTCATTGTGCAAGAGATACCGTTTCGGGTGGGGAAAAGAGGAATCGGAACAACAAGCTGCCGCCTGGCCCAGACGAAATTTCGCCTGGCGGCCTTTATCGCGTGGCGAATTTGAAAATGGGCGCGATCGTCGGTTTATGGGTATCCTTCGGCTTATCTCTGACAGTAGCTGCGAAGCAGGAAGACATCGCTCGGGGACAGGAAGCGGGCCGGATTTTGAGGCCCCGGCAAAAGCTGCCTCACGGCGTGTCGCCTCCGAACGGAAGGATGTATAGGATGTGTTATGTGAAATCAGTGATTCGGAGAAAGTGAGGGGCGACGTTCCTTTCACGTCGGTGTTATTGAACTGCTTCGTCGGTTCGCTGCAAGCCAGCCAGCAAATTCGTCCCGGCAAAACGGGGGCTTACTTAACTCTCTCGCACGCATTTCCCTTTGTCAATCCATCGGCGCTCAACCTGTTGCGTAACGTCTTATGATCCTCGACGAAGAAAAGAACGTACCGCGCGCAGGAAGCTGGAAGAGTCGATCGTCGGTACTTGGTAGTATTTGGCAGCATTCGACAGTAATCGAAAGTGTTCGACAGTAATCGGCAGTATTTGGCAGTATTTGGCAGTATTCGATAGTGTTCGGCAGTATTCGGCAGTATTCGACAGCATTCGGCAGTATTTGGCAGTATTCGACAGTATTCGAGAGTAATCGACAGTATTTGGCAGTATTCGACAGTACTTGACAGTACTCGGCAGTACACCCTTACATTACACCAATTCTGACCTCGAGTGTCAATAATCCTCCAATTCCTTCGAACTCTTTCTTCATCCGGTTTGGTACAACTTGCGCACCCGGGAGGAAGCTGATTTTGAAAGGAGGAACTGGTGTTGGTACAGTGATCTGTAACGTAATCCACGATGCAGAAACACAGTTCTGCCTGGACGTACGTCCGATCGATCGTTGAACCCTCCTCCGGATTCTCGAATAAATCAGCGCGAAAACCGTAATCGCGCGAGCGCGAAAGATTGCCCCGTCAAAAGACACGCTTGCTTTCTCCCTCTCGGGCCTGCTTTCTCGGCCGGCATTGTGCTTTTTAGCTCCAGTTGATAGAACTTATCGTCTCGCACACATCCTCGACGTTTGCCACATACGAAAGAAGCTGCAGATCTTCATCGGCTGGTTCTGAACTTCAGACTCCACTTTTCACCATTTTTTCTACAACTTGAGGTCGATCTGAGACTTTCGAGGACATAATTTTTTCTACCTTTGGTGACCTTTGTTTTTTGTCATCTTTCCACTAAAGGGAGCGGGGAGAATAGTGCTTGTCGCGACACTGTCTTGAAGCGCAATTAGACGCTCTCGTTCGGCTTGTTTTTTCCCGGGATACGCCATTGGAGTGGGTCCCGTTTCGTGTGAAACTGTCGGCTGGAAAAAGTGACCACGGCCGAACAGCGAAAGTAGACGATCTTGTTGTTCGCCCAGAAGTGTCTGCGCTCGATGCCGCCGGCGATCCTCCTAATCCCCTTTCAAATCCATGGAAATTCGCTACGTGCGATCCGTCCGACTCTTTAAATATTCCGCCGTAAGCTCTTAAGCGATAATATCCTTACAAATTCGTTATGGCCCCAATCCTTGGCATCGGATAAGAATTCTTTGCAAGCTCCCTAATTTACAAAATATTCCTCTAAAACATTTACAAATATTCCGTTAAAGTCTCAAAGTTCATAATTGAAAACTTACTAATATGAACAAAGCCTTTGAAATGTTGACTTTATTGCGGAAACCTGTTACCAATATACCCATCACAAACCTTTGTTTAAAATCTCAAAATAATCGCAAACTTACGTATATCAACAAATCCCTAAAAAAATTGACGTTATTTCGGATACCTGTTACGAAAACATTACCTCTCACAGACAATCCGTTAAAATCTCAAAATAATCGCAAACTTACTCATATCAACAAATCTCTCAAAAAATTGACGTTATTTCGGATACCCGTTACAAAAACATTACCTCTCACAGACACTCCGTTAAAATCTCAAAATAATCGCAAAGCTCATCTGAACAAAGCCCTCGAAACTCTGACTTTACTCCGAAAACCTGTTACGAACGTCATCGATACCTCAATTCTCACACTCGACCGAGCGGCAAGCGATCAACAAGCCACCGTAAGACAAACAATTCACACTTTCTTCATCGCTCCCATTCGCCAGACGTCCCCCCAACAGCGTTATCCGCCCCGCTCCTCTAACCTCGAACATTGGCCAAGAGCAGGACGCGTAAGGTGACAGCGTCGTCGGCATCGGCGTCGTCGGCGTCGGGCCGGCAGAAAATGAGCGGCCCGCCAGTTGACAAACAATTATTGCGAAAGCGGTTTAAAGGGGAGAGACAATCTGGTGCGGGCGAGAATCCGAAAGGCCAAGGAACCGGAGTGGAGAGCAGCGCTCGCGTCGTAGGAGATTACGCGATTACGACTATTACGTGTTACAGTCGCTCTACAGAGAGTGAGAGAGAGACAGAGTTTGAGAGAAACAGAGATTGACAGATTGAGAGAGAAAGAGAGAGAGAGAGAGAAACAGAGATGGGGAGATTGAGAGACAGAAATCGAGAGAGAGAGAGAGAGAGAGAGAGAGAGAGAGAGTCAACTGTAGAGCTGGCTAACGCTCGCTCGGCCTTACGTAAAGTCAGATTGACCTGCTGACGGAATTACCGGCTTGATAGACTGCGCGAAGTGCAGTGATTAAACGCCGTTGTCACGCTCCCTCACGTTTATTCGAAATCCGTTTCGAAACAATGCCGACTACGTACGCCAACTTCGTACGCGAGCCGCGCGCCCTGACGGCCGTACCGGGACAATAAGTCTGGCTTTTATTGGCCGGGGAACGAGACTGGCGAGACTCTCGCTGCTTGTTCGACTTCTCGCGGACTCCTGAAGGATCTTATCTTGGTGCAACTACGATTTCAGCGAACGTTACGGGGCTTAGTCGTCCTAGTATTGGGTCAAAATTAGTCTCTTCTTTCGATAATGGCGTCTCGTCCAGCGAATTAGTTATTTCGAAGTCTTTTTCGAAGACGAGTCCTTGCTCTGTATATGAGATTATTTAGATATATTTTCTGCGAAAGTTTAGTGCGAATATTTGGGACTGTTTATTTTCCGTCAGAAAACATTGGCACTAAAATCTATAATAACGAAGAATCTGTGAGGAAAGAAAATTTAAAATAATATTTTGTTGAAACTTGACCGAATGTTTCTTATTTTGAATTGTAAGTTTGGTCCAGGGATTAATACAAAATTATAGAGATTTAATGAAGAATGGGCCTACGAAAATAATTTGTATATCAATTACATTAATCACAAATTATACGATATTTAATTTAAAACAAAGAGAACTTGATCCACATAAGGTTAATAATTTTTTATTTGATGTAACTGAAAGTGACTTGCGGTCAAGTCGATTCGAAATACGTTCATAAATCCGCGGATTGTTCCGGGATTAGGGTAATCAATCGGGATCGTTGGCAGGGTCCGGCCGCGGGGCGTCATCGTCATTTTTACTATCGACGAGTGATTCCAGCCGATCGATCCCCAGCGGCGGGTTCGACTTTTAGCGGGCAACAATGGCGATTATCATCGATGTGCCCGACGAGCGGAGGCAAACGAACGAGAGCGGTGGTGGCGTAACGACTGGAAAGGAGCGGTACAATGACGTCATTCGATTTAGTTATCGACAAAAGTCTCCCGAACTTCGAGAGTCGCGCGACGTACGCGAATTTGTCTAACGAACGAATAATTCGAACATCATCCTCTTCCGATCCCGACAAATTCCGAAGATGCAAGATTTTTCCCGAACCCGAGAATGGCGGAAGTGGAGGAAGTCGAAGATGATCTTGACGCTCCGCGAAAAGAGGACTCATCTCGCCTGGCTCGCCGCGCAAAATTGTACAACCACATTGTAGCAAACTCGTTGATGCAATTTGTCGAGAAAGTGGGTCTCTACCCAGTACCCAGATAATTGGTCGCCTGGCAGGAGAGTTACTTTCATGGCGGATAGCAGGCTAATAATACGTGCCTGTCGCCAATTTTTCCCAAACCCTCGAATCTCCCTGTTCCTAACTCGTCTCGCTGTCCGCCATTTTTTCGTCTCCGCGAACTGTGCGGCAACGGAACGTCTCGATTCTCGCCAGAAGGTGCAAATTTCGTGTGTCCGGCGCAAAAATTCATCCGCTCCTCCAGTGGCTGGCGAACGGATATCAATGCAAATTTCGTCCACGATAATTGTCCTCGGAAATTGGAGCACGGTTTATCGAGCGGCTTAAACGCATCGGCGGGCATGGCGTCGGTCGAACATGACACCTGCCCGTGCCCCCGGGCGTCGGCCAAAAATGAGTGACAGGATGGCCGGACGCGGATCGGAAGGTCGATAGTGGCGCATTGAATTTTTCATCTTCCTTACTATGGTGTCACCGTCTGTCACGATTCTTCCACCCCCCTCCCCACCCTCCCCCTCTCCTCTCGATCCTCTCGCGTCCTCCTTCCCGCATTGAACCGCAATCGTCGAGCGAAAGATAAACATTTTCAATCGAATCGCGCCTCAGACAATCGAGATTAGATAAGACCTCGATTTCGCAGACCGGAGGCGAAGCGGAGAACAATCGGTGCTTCCGAGTCGAGCCGAGCTACGCTTATGGTAAAAAAAAAAAAAAGAGGAGTCGAAATTCGAGCTGTAGGCAAGTCGCGCCGGAAGTCGATGATAAAATTTCGGTGAGATAAGATATTGCGATCGGCCGACCGGGTTTGTCAGTCGTTTCACGGAGGCGGCGTAGTCCGGCACGAGTGTTTGTCCAGAGTCATCTAGCTTGCGCCGTTCTAAATACGAGCGATTCTTTCTCTCCCCCCCCCCCACCCACCCCCCTGTCTCTCTCTCCCTTCTGCGAGTCTTCGCTGATTGCGACTGCGAGAGAAAGTCGTCCGAATGGTCACGGCCTATTTAACGTCTCTGCACAACCTCGACGTGTACGCTCTCTAAATCGCGAGAATAATGGAATCCTCGCTCGATCGACGACAAAGTTCGGCAGATGGACCCCCCCTCCCTTCCCTGTTACGTAACGGAGAATGTTAACGGCGGATTTATCGCGAGACGCGTCATTGTTTTCGAAATTTTGTTTAGCTCGCCGCGAGATAAACACGCGGCTAATTGTTTCCCCGGGGTTACGTAAGGGTGAATTCGGCGGATCGGAACAGTTTCGGCAAACATTTCGTACGAGAGGCTGTTCAGCGTCGGAGGATAAACATATTTTACGCTATCGGCTGGAGAGTAATTAATCTTATTTATACTTTCGGTTGCGACAGAGAATTGACATATTACAGGATAAATAGGCATAATTGACATTCTAGGTGTCTCGAATTTTGCGAAGGGGCTGATAACGAACTGGGCGAAATGCTAAGTATGTGCCGACTTTGCTTCGTGTACGGTACATGTCGCAGTATCATTTTTATACACTTATTACAGTATATACACGATATCGTTTTTACTTTTTCGCGACGCGTCCGGTGACAATGGAGTTTAATTAACGTTACTTTCCGTACGATGGCATTTCGAGGAGTCGATGGAGATGCGACTTGCTCGGACGGACCGAGTGCTAAGAGCGCGCGAACGCGCAATCGAAAAATTTGCGATGGCAATCGAGTCCGAGCCCTTTGACGGGCGGTCAAAGAATTTGTCAGAAATCGAATGGCTACGAAATTGCGCGGAAGCGAGGGACAAAAGACGCGGAGTACCGAATACAATTACGGCCAGTCCGTAACTTCCGCTCGGAGTTCGTAAAATTTGCAAAATCCCGAAAGTTGGCCATGATTCCGGCGGAATGCGCCGAACGGAGTAAAAGCGATCCAATCTAATTGCAAAAAACGTTAGCGATCACGATCCATTAATCTTCATCGATCCGTAACCCTATCCCTTTATCAATAATTTCCCTATTATTTTTCCGACTTCGCTGTCAGTCTATCAAGTTCAAAAAAGTAGATTTGGTAGAACGGGAGGGAGAAGCGGAAAGGGGGGAGGGGAGGGGGGGGGTGACACTACATGGCGAGAACACGTTGTTTATCACATAATCCATGCTCGAACATAAGTCGCGCGATGCTGTAATCCACGGTCCGTTAATTTGCAATAACGCATTCGCGTATCGGTTCGCTGGGTCGATAAGCTTCGTCGATAGTGGCCGATCTGTTTTCCAGCCTGTAAACAATTGGCTGCCCATCGACAGAGGCACCGAAATTCGACCCAGTCAATGAATATATCGCTGAAATCTCGCCGATCGAGGATCCGCTCGATCTGCGGCCATTATGCGATCGATCCTTTTTCTTCGACGATCGACGGATGAAAAAAAAAAGTGCGAAGAGAGAAGTGAGAGATCAGCGGTTTACATAAAGTGAAACACTTTATTCCGCGTCGGGGCAGTAATGAGAACGTCACAGATGACTTATCCGGCAAAATTGCGCAATCGTTCGCGGCCACTTCTCTTTCGCATCCTTTATCCTTCGTTTTTCTTCGTCTTTCTTCGTCTTTCTTCTTTCCGAGTCCACGTATCGTTAAACCGCACAAGCTGTTTGCTAATGTAAAAGGGTGGATCTGGCAAAGATTGAGCTTAATAATCTTTATGCTTCGTTGGAAATATTTTAAAAATAAGAACGAGGTTCAACGAAACAGTACAATATCACAGAACTGATCGGTTAAAGTATCAGATCGACACAGCGAGTCCTTCAAACTTGCGCACTACAAATTCTTATAACCTACGGTAAGAAATGGAAAATATTGAAAGAATGCTTTGTTCTGACCGTATCGAGTCGGGTAAATCATAATGAAGCCCATCAAAGCTGATCGACGCAGAATCGTCGAAACTTCTTGAAAATCCTTAAAGCCCAACCGAAGAAATTTCAAATCGACGCATTGTTCCCAACCATAGCCGACCTAACAAAGATGAAAACGATATGCCAAAAACCGATCCATTCAGCATTTTGAGAAAACGAGCCTGGCCACTTCCTATTCGTCCTCGGCCAAGGATCCTCGAACCAAACAATGAACCTTCCCAACTTATCGTCGGTGATAGTCCAAGTCCGTAAAACAGTCGCTAATGAAAACAGCAACGATCGACAATTCCGAGTATTCGCCCTTCGAATTTTCATCCGACCGACGGAACCTCCCGATGGACTCCGAAGGCAAAATTACGTTTCAATTACATCGTCGAATATCCGGCGCATCAGAATTCTTTGGAATCTTAAAGCAGCCGCCTCGTTATCGGTACGCAGATTCGAGCCGGGGTCCTCGTTATTTTCCGCACATTCTCTAGGAGTAAAAAGCGGAAACGGCCCGGGCCCGGGACTAGTTTATCGGCTATCTCGCGAAAATGCATAAACCCCTTATACGGCTCGTAAAAGCGTAGCTACGACCCTCAAACCGCCTGTCGGCACGAGAATGGGATTTCGACCTCCCGTTAATCGGACTCATATGCGCGCCGTATAAATCATTCTTCCCCCCCCCCCCCCCCCGGCCGCATGCGCAGCGCGCGTAACAGTACTCTCGTAATTATAATCTTATACTCTGTCGCGCGCACTTGAAAACAGAAGTGATAAACGTGCGCGTAGCGTTTAAATCGACCGATTACGGTATCCGTTGCGCGCGACGCGCCGATTAAATGTCGCGGATTTTTCAACTGGCCCAAAAATTACACTCCACCGTTCCGCGAGGACGGAAGAGTATTTCGCTCGAAAAGTATTGCCGGCGTTACCCGCGTACCCTTAAATAACGCGCCCGACACGATCGTTACAGCGGCTATTTTTTTTTTCACCACCTCTGCTATTCGTAAATATTACGATTGCAAGAGCGAAATCGTATTGTGCCGCGTGCGGACCGTCGCACGTGTCTCGCGGAAAGCGAGGCGCAATATTCTGAAAAAAGAAAAATTAGTCGGTGACACGCGTCAGCGATTTGTAAGGCGCCGAATACGTTTGAATACGTTTGAATACGTTTACGGGGCCATTATGCGGGGCGCATCGCGACGCCCGAAGACGCCGAAAATTTTTCTCATTAACCCCACGCCGGCGGGACATGAATGGGAGTGATATGTCGCGGGGCGGGCGGAAAAAAAAGGAGTGCGGAAAGTAGCTGGAAAAACGGAAAAGTCATAACGGAACGAGCGGGAACGGTACCGCGTCCCACATGGAAACGAGTCTCTTGACTGCTAGAGTCTCTCTCTCTCTCTATCTCTCTCTCTCTCTCCGTCTCTCTCTATGTCTCTCTCTATGTCGGCCGTCTTTAATGTCCGTTTGACGAGCGGAACTCGAATCCTACCAGTCACGAGGCTTAAACGCTCGTTACGGACTCGCGTTATTTTCCGAAAGCGTGCGTCCGGAGTTAGGACTCAAATTTTTGCTACGTTCGCCCGAGTCCGCGCACCTTTGTGCTTGAATTTCGGGAAACTGGGCGACCGGCGGCTGAACTGCGACGGATATGCAAATCGAAGAAAAAGGAGCGTGCCTAAATCGCCCCGTAATGCGAGTCGTAGGTTCCGGAAGAGGTGCTTTCGAGTTTGAGACTCGAAGTTTCACGGCGAGGAATGTGAAAGTGCGACGGACATGCCGGGTGAATTCGAAATTTCGGGCGGATTCGAATTTTGAGCTTGGCGCGATCGATTCGTCTCGATCTCCTTAGCCACACTTGTACATAAAATTCAACGTATTCGTAGTAGTGAATATATATACAGCAAATATATAGTAAAATTCAACGTATAGAAACATCCAACTGAAACATTACATATACTATATATTTCAAAGTCGATTTTCTCGAAAACGGAGCGTTTAAAAAAAAAAAATCATAGGTACGTTTTTTTCGATTTATTTTTGCATGTAGATTCACCGCTTTTTCGGTTGTACCACCGGTTCGCGAACGTCCTGTATCTATATACAAACATTTACTATATATTATTTACTATTAAATATATAGCAAAATTCATCGTACAGTAACATCCGACTCAAGCACTATTCAAATATACGACTGGGTCATCGAAAGTTCGACTTCCACGTATCTTCCAGCCCGCGTGTCAACGGTTTCGACGGGCTTTGAGCCTCATCCGCGCCGAGCGCAAAATTAATAAACATGGCTCCCATTAAAGCGTCACGCTCCGAATGCGCTCAAAAGTTCATCGGCGGACAAAATGTCCCTGTTACAAAAGTCCGATTCGCGGGCGCGGGGCCGCAACAAACTGCGGTACAAATCGAACACGCTCGATGAGCGGCGCGAGTCGGTGAATCGAAGGTTCCAACCTCCGCCAACATCGTACGATCACATTCGGCACTGGGCAAACTGGTACGCATGTGCGACTCGCGCGTAGTACACGCGACGAGCGTGTATGACGCGCGAAACCCTCGCCGACCGATAACGCTATCGTCGCGCTCTTATTCGTCGTCGTACTCGTCGACGTACTCGTCGACGTACTCGTCGACGTATCAAGATTACCAATGACGCACGCGATCGCGCAGGATCTCACCCGAAACCCGCCTTCTCCTCGCCAATTTCGACCCTTCGCAAAACCGATGTTGACCGCACTCGTGCGCGCGCCGCCGCGCGGTTTAAAAATACTCCTTCGAGGCAAATATTTGTTGGCGTGCTATTTTCGGAGTCCGGTTAAAATATCGATCCTCCTTTCGACCTCACTCCTAACGAGGAAATGAAGCTGCGATAAGGGCCGATGACAAAGTACACTCCCTACCCTCATTCTCTCTCTCTCTCTCTCTCTCTCTCTCTCTCTCTCTCTCTCACCCACTCACTCTTCCTCTCCCTTTCTTTCTCTCTTCTTCATCTATGTCGTGCGTTCGATACCAGGATCTACGCATGCGAGATTACTCTTATTCCGCTTCGCAGAAGCCTGACATCATCTCGTGCGATAGAAACAGAAATTAACGACATCTCGCTCATTTGCTTATTCGCCGAGAGGTCGAGATAAGGCAATGGAGAGACATTGTTGAGGCCGACGGTGAAAAAAAAAAAACGTCGCGGAGGCGACGATTTCGAGTCCGCGGATCGTTACATACAGCTCGCGCGTACGTGCGTGCGTGCGTGCGTATAGGTTTACGCGACGGATACGACTACAGGTACTACGGCCGGGTTGCGTAAGCTCGGCCGCGTTTAAATGTGCTATGCAAATCTACCGGCGATGAATCCTGGGCTTCTATCTCTATATCGCACCTGCCCCGGCATATGTCGCTTCACGATACGGAGGCGGGCTACGCAATTATCAATGATACGGAATCTCAGTTGGCGAGCCCAGAAAGTTCTACTTACATCGAAACTGAACGTGTTCGGAAATACATTACAATCGAGAATGTACGATATACGAATCTGTACTGATAAACGAAACGCTGTCTATTTACAATACTATCTATTTACAATATAATTAATACAGATTATTCGTATCGTGCTCGCCAAAAATTCTAGACTTCGACGCTTGCTAAAGCCAATGATACGGAATCTCAGTTCGCGAGCCCAGAGAGCTCTAGTTACATCGAAACCGAATGTGTTCGAAATCACATTACAATCGACCGTCTACGATATACGAATCTATACTAATAAACGAAGCGCCGTCTATTCAGATTATTCGCGTAAGCTTCAGTGCGGTAAAACCGTATCATTTATAGGGATATAAGATTCAATAGTCACTATCCGTAACATAAGGACATAAGATTCACATATCTTTAAACAGGTTGATGCAATTTTGACCCAGTTCCGGGACAAGTCCGCCCTAGCAGCACTGTTTTCAATTTATGAAGAAAATCATAAGTTTCCGATTATATTTTCAATCCAAATTAATGCAATTTCAAGAATAAAACACTAAGATTATTAAGTTTCGGTGGAATAGATAGAAAATACATCAGTTTAAATTAAACTTTCCAATTTCTGGATCGGTGTTATCCCAATCCACCTTATCGCGCTTTCCAAAAATTCTAGATCCCCCGACTCCTGCTAAAGCCCCGGCGTCGACTCTGCATTTACCGAAACGCACTCTCAGCCTGTTGCTCATGCCCGATCGATATTTCACCGGAACGATCTTACGGTTCATAAAGTTTCACGCTTCGCAAAGAGACAATCGGCCCCGTTCGGCGGCGATACGTACGCGGCGTAAAAATTGCTAGAACGCAAAACCGGTTAACATCTTCCCGCCGCGGAGAGATACGGCTCGAAATCCGAGAAAAAGAGAATTGTTTGCCCGCCCCCTCTCCCCCCCTCCTCCTCTCCCCCACCTTTCTCCCTCGTACCCGAGCAGAATTTATCGCGAGGCCTCCCGGGATACTTCGCGCTCTGCCGTACTCGCAAAAATTATTCCCTGCATTATTAAACGACTCGCGCGAGCGCGAATCGACGGACGACGTTTAGTCTTTTTTTCTTTTTGCGCGCGCGCGTGCGCAATGTAAGTAAATTCTGGCCGAGGGCGGGAGAGGTATGCGCGATATTATGTGCCGTTCGCTGCACAACCTTGCCTCGCGGATGTCCTTGCCTTCGCCGACGTGCGAACGTGTGTCACTATACGTGTACACACGTACACACGTACGTACGTCCGCGCACGACTCGGTGAACCGTAGAAAGAATCGGCTTCTGCGCGCTTTGCGATGACGGAAGAAGACGAATCCGCTCGACTAGGAATCCCTGTATTTGTATTGGCTCCGGTGCCGGGGGCTCGGGTCGGATCGATCAATCGATTCGGATCCACTTCGCGCCAGATGACAATGCTCTACGTTCAAGTGCACGCGGGAGGCCTCGGCTCGGTCGAAAGACGATCGAAAATATTGATCTTTACCGCGCGAAGATAGGCGGTGATAAGAAGGTGGGGACCTCACGGCACTGATAATCTCGTCGGCGTCAACGGGTTCCGATGTATTCGATAAGCGGCTTGACATTAGTAGCTATCGCATTAATACGCAATAAGTGCGGCTCAGAGTCGATCGTCGAGTGCGAGGATTGTGGATCTTCGAGCGAACGGGAGGACTTCCGCTCCTGATTTCCGGCAACGATTGTCGAGCCGGCGGATTTTTGCGCCCGTCTAGTCACCGGAGGCTGTACTCGTCCGGAGGTGTCAGCGGTACTTACGGTTAACGAAAGTAGGTACTTCCGGAACTCGGTGTTTGGAAAAGTATACCGCTCCGACGACGTTACTAACGAGACACTTCCGCTTTTTTGGCTTTTGAACAGATTTTTCGAACCTTCTAAGTCTACCTATGTCGCCCTATGAAACGCGAGAAATATTTGATCTAGCCAGTTCGCGGACATTTTAACAATTAATTATCCATTTCATCCTATTGCGGCGAACGGACTTGCATCCGCTTCGGAGGACGCGTACGCCTCACGTCGGGTATGGTGGTAGAGTACGCTCGACGAACATGGCTTCTCAGCACTTTGACTCCAATTTCCTGACATTTTACGACTAACCCCAGTACCACTTTCCCACTGTACCGAATCAATACGTCTCATATCCTGTCGACGCTTCTTTCTGCCGAGTACGCGCCAACAAACCTTCGGTGACGGCGAGCCTTCCGAGTCCCACTTCCGGCTCGAGTTTCCGAATTTCTTAGCATCGATTACCGACTCGATCGTACTGGAAGGATCCGCTGCATGGTCGAAGGATTTTTTCCGTGCGTCCGGTTCAGCGGCCGCGATTTTATTTATAAGCGGGTTAAAGTCGGCGTACGGTCCGCGATTTCTTTTTATCCGCGCATTCCTTTCAAGGCCCCTGCAGCGTCGACATGGCCGGTGCCAGCAACGACGCCGGACGCTTTCTACCTCGAAACGAGCCAATATGGCACGCGAGTCGACTCCGCTCCCTCTCGTTCGAGCCTTCTTTATCCCCGCTCGAATTTCGAACTCCGTCCGTATTAGACGCGTTTAGTCCTTTTTCGGGCTCGATTCGTCGTACGATCGTTCCACCTCGAGCATTGTTCGACGAGCGAATCTTCGGCTCGGTATCTCGCGCCGCGACGCGATTAGGCTATCTAATTTTACGTACGAGGTCGAAGCTTCGTTTAATTGCCGAACGGAGCGCGGCGACGATATATGACGTAAGGATACAACGAAGGCAGGCTGGCTGGCTGGCTCGATGCTCAACATTGCGCCAGTCCCTTTCTCGGGGAATATACTGCTCGAACTACGATTGGGTATTAGGATTGTGTCGTTGGAGACGAGAAAGTGGTGGGATGAAGGGTTGGGAATGATGAAAATGCAGAATTTAGAGTATTTAAGTATTGTTGAATAACAATTGCTAGAAGAAATATAGATTTTTTTGGGTCACAAGTCTGATATAAACTGACAAATATCAGAGAAGAGTAAGAATATCTACTAGAGACCTGTCAACGTGCATAACACAGAACAATCGATATGCGATTGGATTATGGTCCGTTGAAACGATAAAGTGCTGGAAGAGAAGAAAATGATAGAAATGGAAAGAAATTTTGGAAACGCAGAATTTAAAGATGACAGTTCTCACTACGAATAAGAACAAGCATTCGCTAGGTGAAATCTAGACTTTCTTCAGTCCCGAGTCTGATAATAAAGCAAACATCAGGAAAGAACAACAATCTCTGTCGGAAACCTTTTCACGTACACAAACCTAAAAACAAGTTTCCCGAAACCTGCCTAAGGTACAGCTCGCGATTTAATTCCGACGCAAGAATCGTCGTTGAGGACGCTCTACCACATGGGAAAAAAAATGAAAGGTTTCGTTAACTAGTTTTGTTCGCGCTCGCGCGTCCGAGTGAAAGCATCCGGCCGCTTCTCGGCCGATATCGCCCAATGACGTTCCGTCTTTGCGAAAACCGACTCCGCGAGTCGCGCAATTATCGTCGGGCGAGAATATCGTGTTGCGAGAGAGCGTTCGAAAGGCGCGACAGAACGCACAACCTTATCCTCGAACGAGTGAAATCCGTCCGTTCCGTCTGCGCTCGCAATGTTACACATCGCGCCGACTGACTTCTCGTTGCGCATTTGCCGATAAATGCAGCGACAATAACCGTACTTGTGTACACCCAGTGCAAATGAGTACGAGGCGTCGATAGATTATGTTTTACGTCTACTCGCCAGTGAACCTACACGTAATAACACGATTGAAGCGGGTAAACAAAAATTACATTATTTCACGTAGACTCGGTGTAGACTCATGCGGAGTCACGTTGACTCGGGTAGACTCGTGTAGACTCGTCCAGACTCGTCTAGACTGATCTGGACTGAACAGACTGTCGTCCTTGACATCCGACGTACATAATTGAAATTACGCACAATTTCATTGCAATCGAATCGTTATCAAAACTGAGCCGTAAGGATAAAGACATCTCAATCCTCGTAAACATATCCCATTAGTCCTGACTTTGAAGCTTCGGCCATGCTCGAAGCCTGAACTTCGCGCCCTAAGGAGCCGAGTCCAGATAGAGAGAGAGAGAGAGAGAGAGAGAGAGAGAGAAAAAAAAAGGCTTGACGTAAGTCCGCGAATGGAAAGGCCGAGAAGGAAAGGAAGGACGGCGAGTGCGAGCGATCGCGCAATACTGAAAATTATTCAATTAAAACGTCATCCGTACGTGCTGTTATGTAGAGACGTTACACGTATCCGCGAACGTCCGCGCGTGTACGGGCCTGACGTGTGCATAAGCGTACCGTATGTATATCGGACATACGGGGAAGGAGAGTGAAGGGGAGCGAGGGGGAGAGGATGCGGGAGAGGTGGTGGCTTCTAGAGAACACCAACTCCAAGGCAGACTCTGCAGGTTAGGTAACATATCCATGGCGCTTTTTTCCGACGCGGAGAAAGTTAGAGCCTAGGCGTACCTCGAGCGTAAAATCGCCTCTCGTACTTAGTACATACTTCTCTGTGCCAGAAGACCTCTCTCCTACTCTCCTCCCCCCCTCTCTCTCTCTCTCCAAAGTTGACTCACGTCATGCCTCGATCGCTGACAAAGGCCCATCCGTTCGTATTGCGCGCGCGGTTACCGAACGCGTTTCGAAAAATCATCGTCAAAACAAAGATCCAGCCGTCATCGTTGTTTCACGCTTTACGTTTACGTTGCCTCGCTGTTGACAGACTCCGCTGTGACTGAGGAGCGAGAAATAACAAACAGCGCGCGCGCGAGCGCTGGCGAGCGAATGATAAAAATATATGAAGCCGTCCGAGGGTGTACGAGCGGTAAGCGGGCGTAAACATTGCGCGTCATATAAATTTTCTAGCCCGAACACGGCGCGCGACGCTTTTTCCCCCTAATTAGAGAGTCAAACTTTTATATTCAGCGCTGCGGCGAGGTTATGCGCGCCAGATTATAAAGCGCGGAGCAAATAACCGTTTAGCAACAAGTGTCAAGCGCGCAGTATCGTTTTGTCGATTCTTTCAAAGGCCGAAGCCTCTCCCCCCACTCCCCCTACCCTACCACCAGCGTTCCCAGTCCTACCCCCCCCCCCCCCTCGACTGCCATTTTGTCGCCGCTGGCCGACAACTACCACTCACCGCCATCTGGCGGCTGTGTTCGACACTTGTCCCCCTTGCTTCTTCCCTATCGGCACGTACCAACCATACACATACACTCGCACACACGTACGCGCAGCTAACTCTCCGACAACGGCTGAAAATAAAGTCCCCTGCGCCGTCGTACGATTCCGATTAAAGGAATCGCGCGATATTCCCGAGAATCGCTTATCCAGGCCTGACTGGCGACCTGTTATGAATTCTAGAGAAAATATAACGGCGAACGTAGGACCCGGGTACGGCTAACTAAGCCCACGTTCGCTTGCTTATTTAACCAGCTATTGACCCACTTAACGTGATTACTCGCACTGCGCGATGCGAGGGGGAGATGTGAAATCATAGAGATTCGTTTTACTTACATTTCACCGCCTTTCCTCGTCCGGCGCCGGCGATCGGTGGACGATAATTGAGAGCACGTTTTGCAAATCCGCCATAACCGGTCGTTTTTGCGAACGGTCCCGTCTGGGCGAGAGATCTACTTTCCTCCTGGCCTCTCGTGTCAAAGTTCGCTTCTTGGCACTTTGTACGCCGATCGGCTTTGTTTTTGCGCGACATTTTTGACGGAGCGAAGATCGACCTTGAATATGGCGGAAGGTCGAGACGAATGTTGCACTTTGCGCGGGAGGGATTACTGACGAAGTTAAGATTTGTTCTAGAAGGTGCTGAGAGATTCCGAATTTTTACATCTAGTTTCGAGAGTATTCTCCGTCGGATAAGAATTATTTTGATTGGGTTGAAGGGTTGGACCGGGAATTGATTTTGAAAAATTTATGTTTATGCACGTTGTCAAGCGACCGTTAGAACTGGTCAAATGCGGTTGGTACAGTGCAAGTGGAAATTCGCGATTCGGATATTCGAAGTGTGGAGTTTTCACTGTACCTCGATTGTCGAAACCTACAGAATTTTGTACAGTTACCGATTGTTAAAGCTTGGCACACCACTGTTTCACGATTTACACACTTTTTTCCACCGAAAACACAGAAAATCGACGGGAAAATTCGCGTGCAGTCGCCCGCGCGTAGACCGAAGGTGAACTACTACTAGAGTCAAAATTGCAATCGAAATGACTTACGAAAACAATTTAACAAACATTTCTATACAATCTACTCACCAGATTCATCCAGAACAATTAGTTATTCATTTTTACTAGAATTTTAAACAACACACCGCCTCTCTAAAGGCAATATTCAGCATTGTCTACCAAAATCAGTAAACGTGTTCGAAAACATCGACAAAAAAATGACGTCCCTCAGAAAAATCCGTATGTGACACCACTTGACGAACCTTATCTGGTCTCATTCCGAAATTCCTCCCGACGCGATAAAGTGTCGCGACCAGAGCGAAATAGGTTAAGCCACCGAAAACCGAGTGAAATACAATACGGAAAAATTCGTAGTCAGTTTGGGTCGCGAAACGTCGGTGTCGGCCCGACAACGGAAGACAACTCCTTGTCCCCCCCGCGCACGGAACATCATATCCGGCTTTTAAAGAGGGATGCTTTTTCCCTACCGCGGAACGGAACGCGCTTCCGCGACGAAATTCAATGCCGAAGCGGGGGAAAAAAAAAATCGCGTTTCCCCAGTGTCGGCCGAGGGACGATATCTGATTCCGCGTCTGTGGTCACTTTCTTTCGAAAGGTACGGGTATAGCCAGGAAATTACGGAAACGCGGCCGCGCCACTTCGCGCCAAACGAACGCACTGACCTCGCCGATTTTTTTTCACGTCGGAAAATAATTTCATCTCCCTCTCGCGTCCGACCCACTTTCCGCCGCCGCGAAAAGGGATGAGACTAATTTCCCTAATTCCACCGATTTCGACCGCGATACTAACGAAGTCGGGACCTTAGGTTAGGAGGCCCGACGCTTGACTTCGACTTCGAAGTTCGTGCGAAGATTCAGAGATGGTGCTTCGATGCCGATCGGAAGTTCGCCGCGTTGACATGCGAAGAGAAAAAAAGATGACAAAGGACTGGAGACTGAACGTGGGATTCCGTGTCCGTTTCGCGAGTCGAAGACTTATTCCTTCCCAGAAGGCATTACCCTTCTGTGGAGCTTCAACCCTGTTCGAGACGTGCATAAAGAAAGCAAGGGAGAAAGAAAAAGAGAGAGAGAGAGAGAGACGGAGAAAGCAAGAGAAAGAGGCAGATAGAGAATTCAGCCGCATCACGTTCGCAAAAAGTGCGCTCCCCTATAAATAGTATGCCAGCAGCCTCTCTTAATCGGGCTCCGTTACGCTATGTTCCCAGGATCATTGACACCTTGACGGCCTTCTAAATATTGCCCGGCCCAGAGTCCTTCGCCACCTTCCCCCCCCCCCCCTGGATTCCGATGTCGGACCGTCCGATAAGTGTACCGTAGAAAGTCTCTAACCGATCGTCTTCCCGTAATGAGATTCGCGAGATGCGCCTCCTTTTTCCTTCCTTCCCCGGGGCCGGAAGTGCGTATGTGGGTCAGCGGGCGACAATAGGGGGAAAGAACGAAAGCTGCGTGCGAAACTGTTCAAACTGTTCAAACTGTTCAAACTGCGCAAACTGCTCGTGCCGTTCAAACCGTTGAAACTGCTCATGCTGTTGAAACTGTTACAGACCGCTGAAACCGTTGAAACTGCTACCTTAACCTTCCTCACCGTCCTACCCACCTCCTGGCCGACCGTTGGCCACCTTCGCCGTTACTCAAAAATTCGCTGGCCTGCGCGAGGCGTGCCGCGACTTAGTCATGCGACCGAATTAAAATCGTGACGAGAGTCCGTCCAATGCCAACCGAGCTCTTTAACGAAGCTGGCCCGCGAGTTATGCCCGAAGCTGATTCGAATTAATTCGTCTGCGAGAGGCCCGTTCGGTCTGCCGCGGACGGAATCCTTTCCGATTGTTCCCCAAGTCCCGAACCTGCCCGGCATGCGTCGTTCGCACTTTTTTTGCCGAACAAACGAGAATACGTCCGTCTTGAGCGCGCAGAAACTCCGGAGCGCCGAGAAAAATACGTATTTTGCATCCCACGCCTTCTGCTCCCCGCCTTTTCTCCGATACCGTCGCTTTTGACACAAACAGCGGGTCGTTACCTTGAACTATGGCTTTGAGTGAAAACATGTTTTTTTTTCTTCCCCCCCACAACGTTATACAACCTTGCGACATTGTTGCTGGCGAGGTAGACGGCTTAGAATACGAGTCTGAGACTATGGAGGTGAACTTTTTTTTTAATTCTCGTCTCCTTGTCTCTCGGTTGCAGACGCTAAAATGAGATTGGAGGAAGATCTGGTGATACGCAGGAGTCGTCCCACAATGATTTCCGCCAAGTATCGAGCCAGGGAGGAGCGTCGCCGTCTTCTGAAGATATCGGCCGGCAAGCTGAGGAGGATCGAGGATCCTGAGGCCAGCCTCTGCAGATCGGTCCTCATAAACAACGCCGTCAGGCGGCTTCAGCGTGAGAATCGGGACGAGAAGACGAGGAACTACGGCCTTCCGGTGGTCACGTACCTGAATGACTCCGCCAAGGAGAACAACGTCGGCGGGAACCTTATCGTCGGCGTGACGGACGACGAGACCAACTCGCGAAAGAGGTGAGTTCATCCTTCGGCGTCTGACGTCCGCTTTTTGTCCCAGCTTCCTCGAGACTTTTTTCCCGGAACGATGTCCTGCGTCTTTACTCGCGAAACTTCAACGTTTACCCGGCACTCGATGCTCTTTCCTGGACGTCATCGAGCTCTCTGGAACATGAAATTTTGCAATTAAAGTTGGAATATCATGATTTACGCTGGGTTGTTCGAAAGGATACGGTCTTTCCCGGTAGAACTAAATATAGTCAGTTTGCGTAAAGGAAAAGTGTTTGAATCGTAATCAGATGCTTGTAATTCTTTCGATGCAAAAGTTTTGCTACGTGGGATTTAACATTGCCGTATGATGTAAAACGATTGTTTATAAGGCGCATTGACCTTGCGAAAGAAATTTTGCAAAGGAGTTGAAATGTTTATTTTTGTCTCCCATGCTTTGTGTGGGGCCAAATAAACTCAAGTCGACATAGCGCAATTCTTTGTTCTCTAAATATTAGTAGAACTACCAACTTGAAAATGACTAGATGGTTTTCACATATGAAATGCACG
Source organism: Anoplius nigerrimus (assembly GCA_914767735.1). NCBI lineage: Eukaryota > Metazoa > Arthropoda > Insecta > Hymenoptera > Pompilidae > Anoplius > Anoplius nigerrimus. The sequence goes on from OU612086.1 coordinate 4,042,524, forward strand.
TACGCAAACATGTACTTAGAGCTTTTTATTTGGGAAACAGGAAAGTACTTTTCGAACAACCTAATCACTGAACAAATTGCAAATTAAAAATACAGTTCCAACACAAGATGAAAAAATTAAAATCTGCAATTGAAAATTAAGAAACAAAAACTGAAAATAGATTTCCAAGACGCAACTAAAAATACTGCAATAAACTCGTCCGAATCAAAATCAGAAATATATCCCCCAAAAGTACAATAAATATTGATTTTCGCTCCTAACAAAACTCATGAATTAACAAAATGTTCATTAATCCTTAGACTGGGCGACGACATGAGGAACGACGGCCTGAGCCCCAAGCGGCAGAGGCACGACGACCTGGACCTCCAGGACGACGTCTTCAGCGACTTCTACATCCTCCCATCCACGCCCCGCCTCCTCTCGCACATCGACGACGTCCAGGAGCCCGACTCCCCCCACCATCACCTCGTCTACACCGACGACCGCCTTAGCTCCGTCGACGTCAGATCCGGCGCCACCATTCTCAGCACGACCACCGGCGGCACGACGACCAGCGTCTCGCCCGGCGCCGGCGTCCTCTTCCCGGGCGACCTGGACGACGCCGACGCCCAGCTGGCCAGCGCGGCCAGATCCGGCGACATGATGGAGGTGGCCGACGTCGTCGGCTGCGACGCCGACCGAATCTGCGACTTCGCGAGGTTCGCCGACTCGGCGAAGACCCTCGAGGAGCGACTGGTCGAGCTTCAGTCCCTCGACGAGCACTTCGACCTGGCCAAGTTCGAGAGGAACAACAATCAGAGCTGCGGCAGGGCCTTCCACGACATCCAGACCTTCCACAGTCTGGTACCCGGCCTGGAGACCTAGAGGGCGCCGACCACCCGCGCCGAGCATCCTTCGCTCTCCGTCGGCGGCCTGCTGAGGTTAGACGTCCTCGAGGAGGAGGTGGAGCTGGAGCTCGAGGGTGCGGCTCGACCCTGCGGCGCCGAGGAGCGAGGATGAACCTGAGGAGCCTGCTTAACATCGGACCGGATCCTTCGACACCGTCCGGAGTCCGCGTTCAAGGTCACCCGGACGAAGTTCCACCAGATTCTCGAGCCGGACTGTCCGGCGGCAGAGTCGCGCGGACCCGGGATCCTCGGACGAAGGTCAACCTAGCGTCCAGAGTCCGAATCGGACCGACAATTAGAATTGATTCGAACTGTGATGGACCCAATGGTTAGTGTGGGAGCCAGAGCGGTCGCGAGCTGGGAGTCGACCCTGAGAGCGACCACCGGCATGGCGACCTATCGCTGGAACTTAACTGCTAGGGGATGGGGGTAAAGATAAGGGTGAAAGCTAACGTAGGACGATCCTGGGGCCGTACTCGAGCTTCGGGGCAACGACCCTGAAGTCGGAGGGAGGACCGGCTCTCTGCGGTCAGCCCGGGCTGACAGGATCTTCAAGAAGTTATCAAGAGAACAGTGGCGCCCCCCTCGGACAAAGAGAGAGAGAGAGAGAGAGTGAGAGAAGAAGAGAGAGAGGGAGAGTGAGTGAATGAGAGAAAGTGAGAAAGAGAGAGGGGGGTCGAACTGCAACCTTGCACTTTCACTTTTTGGGGATTCTCGTTCGATCTCCCGAAGTCGCCACGGCCAGAACGAGCGCGATTCTTTCAGACACACTTCCGGATATTGGACGAGAGGGCCTTTATTGCGCATATAACTGTTTGTACATATTGAATTTTTAAGTACGTTATTAACGAACGTCTGGGGGTAGAACTGAATCGACAATGTAAAACTGGGATCGTCTTCGGCGGATTCGTACGTTTTTAAAAGGTTTGAGAGGCCTCGCTCGCCGGAAGCCGGGCGTCGCGAGCGTCCCTATTCTTTTCTTTCTTTTTTTTTGACCGGGCGACCGACGCCAGCCGTCGACCTCGTTGCGTTCACTCTAACACGGTAGTCAATTCTTGGGCGGCATTGCCCGCCGACGCCTCGGCGTCGAGTCAGTCGCGACGCACGCTTCCGGCGAGCCGTCCCGCTTACGTTGAAAAAAAAGTAAAAAAAAAAAATAAGAAACGGTGAAACAAAGTTTTAATGATTGTGTGTACACGATCGCTAGCACATAATGCCACGACAGGCCTTAGCCGTTGTAAGCTCCTAGGATTTCGTCGCTCGGCACTTAGGGGCTGTCGCCATCCTTGATCGAGAGACAAAGCACGAAAAAAAACGAAAAATCGTATATGAAAAAAAAAATCGACAGCCCCGCGTCGAGGAACGAATATCCCAGTAGCACCTCGATGGCCTACGATGGTTTTTCGATTCATTTTGTTCCTGGTCGTCCGCGACCGGCCGCTTTGTCATAAAGTAATCACGATTAAACTTACCCCTCACCCAACCAACCCCCCACCCCCTTCACTCCCTCCTCCCTTACCCACTCGCCGAGAACACGTTTTTCAACCCCTTGTTCCTTTTCCGTTCGCCCCAAGGTCGCGCATCCGACCGATCGACGCAAAGTATCCTCCCGAACGTGAAGGACACGTCGTCCTGTCAAACGCGTAAGCCAAAATGCACTGTCAATGACCAGCGAGCGTGACAATTGAGTAAAATGGAAAGAGTTGCGGACGGAGCGCCGGTTCTCACTTGCATTTCGTTCAAGGACAAGCGACACTTTGTACTCCTCCTCCTCCCCCCACCCCCCTCTCCTTTTCCCGCTGTCATAAATCGCGAGGACGAAACTCGACAGGACGATCCGTACTAATCGGTCACCCGCTATGGCGATCACAGGATTCAAAATATTGTTCGCGGAAGCTCGCGCGGGAAAAAAAGGGGTCGCGACGATCGTCGAATGTTTCACTTTCGAACGGATTGCCAAAAAAAAAAAAAAAAAGAAACTGTTCGAACCATTTTCCGTTCACGGACGTGTTCGCATACTTCGGAATTCGCGGCGAACAATAATGCTGTCGAGAATCAACGAGAATCAACGAGAATCAACGAGCAGGACCCGCCCAATCGCGCACGAGCATTGGACATATTATTATTGTATAGCTGTTATTATTATCGGGCCCAATGCTCGACGTCGATTGGCGGGTGAACATTTGCGCTTTGCGTCGATTCGAATTCGATTCCTTTCACTCCCCCCCCCCCCCCCCCCCCGTTCCTTGTTCTTCTTTTTTCCCCCCATGCGCGACCTACCCTTTATCGTTTCTTTAAACTTATTACCCTACACACCACCCCCCCTGCCGACAAAACCTGTCACGAGCATGTACCAAAAGGAAGTTCGAACACACGAATGGAACGCTTCTACGCAATAAATCGATTCCTGTAAAGATAACTCACTCGCAGACTCCTTCGTTTTGAGCAATTTTCGAACGGCGCCCGATCGGATTTTCCGTCCGAATTTCGCGCACCTCTCTTTGAGCGCGGGGTTCGAGGGTCGGCGAACCCATTTTTTGTTGTTTTTTTTTTTTGTTGTTGCCCACGACAGGATCGGTCGCGATCCGGCGCCAAAGACGGAAATTGGCCGAGGCGAGCGGTTTTTACTTTTAATTATACAGCAAATTGTGAAGAATAAATGCACAGAGAGAAATAAAATCCAATCTTCCCTTCGGCAATGCCTGGGCCACGTTCGGATTGAGTATTCGACGTTTGTCGCGACCATTGACGAGTGTGTAAAAAAAAGAGGATCAATTATTAGAGAAAAAGTTATAAAAAGAAAAGGAGGGACTAAAAGAAAATACGAAAAAGCGGACAAATTGCGATGTGTTTTTTTCGCCCAGGTTGAAAATCTTCGAACTCGGAACGTGGCTCTGCACATTACTTGTAAATAGCCGCCTTAGCACCGTTAAGAGAACAAGTAGCTATGTATAAAAATTTCGTACGTTGTTTAGGTTTTTAGTACTAGTTATCCGAGATCAGTTACCAATTATACGAACAAATTGCAAATAAAGAGAAAAAAATTATAAAAAAAAAAAGAAAGAATGAAAGGTGCGCATTTTTTTTGTCACATTGACAAAACTGAGTCCAACCTATCCCCACTCGGCGTGATCCGATCCTGAAGGAAAGGGTTCCAGCAATGATCAGCGACGAGGCTTCAACCTTGGTGGGTGACAATGAGGAGGCATCGGACGTTTTGGTATTTTTTTTTATTGAGTGTTGCGAATATATACAAAGGATGGAGAACTAATAATAATTATTACATTTGTTTAAAACTAAATAAACAAAGGGTTATCATAATAGTATTAACGTGTGTTAATATTCATTTAAATAACATAATGTTCTCGTAACTGCGTGTGTGTTTGAGTGTGTGTGTGTCTGTGTGTGTACGGAGTCTATCTGGATGTGAGCGTACGATACCTGTCCCTTGCGCGTACAAGAGTGTCTCGTACGTGCGTCTCTGTCCTCTGTGTGAGTGTCACTGTGTGTGTGTGTGAGCGCGGGCGCGCCGATGTTAAGCCACTTTTCGATTAAATTTCGACGACGAGCCGACGTCTCGCGAAAAAAAGAACACTTTCGTTTCAGCATTTTGTTTCGCCTGCTTCTACCGTTCTACCGTCTCTCTTCGACGTTTTAACGTTCAGCGCGCCACTCCTTGCCGCGATTATATATTTCCGAAATTTTGCAACACGCCTGTTCTCCGGTCATTTACCGTTCGAACTGCGTTTCGTTTATTCGTTTTCTTCACCGTTACCGCCTTTACCGTTAATAATTGTCCACCAAATTGACCCCGAGCCCGATCGTCGGCACTCTCTATCCCGACTCGCCTTCGTGGAAGTTCGACGATACTCGTTTTTTTTTGCGGCAGGAAAAAAGCATCAGTTCCCCGCAGAGATGAGAGAAGGCTTCCACGGGCAGGAAGTAACGTGATCGCCGGAAGCTCGTTCGAAAGATCACTTCCGGTCCGCCTCGGGCGGAGAAGAATATCGCGCGCTCGATCGCCTCCGAAACAAGATGGCGATCGACGAAGGCCGACCCGTTTCGACCTCCGACGCCGACCTATCGGCTTGTGCGTTATCACAATAGAGAGAGAGATAGATATCGTTTGAACGTCGATCCTAAAACTCATTTCGTCGCACCGACGGTCGGCTGCCGATCTCGACGAGGCGGGGATCGATACTGATCGATATAGATCGACACTGATCGAGATCGATCGTCATTGATCGACATCGATCGCCATTGATCGACATCGGCGGAAGTTGATCGAGCTTCGCGGCGTCACGTACCTTGCCACGGTTCCGGAAGCAGGACGGGGAGGGGTGGGGAGGTCAGGGGAGGATTAAAAGGTAAGGAAACGAAAGGCACAGGGCAAGGACAGCGGATACGAATATTACGGCAGTGATCTGACGAGTATCGATCGTAACCCTTCCCGGCGATCGAGCGAATCGCGGATCGCCGACGAACAATGATCGACGTGGATCTGCGAGCTGAGCGCGCGACGCATCGGGTTCGACGATCGACATGCGGTCGGCGGAGAGAGGAAAAAAAAAATCATTGGAAAAAGAAAGTAAAAAGATCGAAAGAAAGACCTAAATTCGAGAACGGCAATCCGCAAAAATGGCGCGCCACGTCGGAGAAAACGTAGGTGCGCGTTTATTGCTTTTTTCCTCCGCACTTCGATACTCAACCCCCTAACCACCCTGCCCCTCCCCTCCCCCCCGGTCCTAGCCCCGAGTTAATAAAATATCTCTCCCCCACATGATCTAGTAGCCGGATTTATCGCGCCGATTAACATTCCGTTTCCCTGGAAACATTTACACCCTTGCATCCTTCATACCCCCGCCCCCCCCCCCCCCTTACCCCAACAACCCACCCCAATCGAAACATTTTTCTCCTCTTTTTTGTCTTCGTGCGAGCACGTCGAAAAACAGATCGCCCGACTCGAAATGACTCGCGTCTAAGATTCCTATCAGTGTCCACTTCCGCTACCGGCTGATCCATTCATCCCTGATCATCCCCCTAACGGTTCCAAGAATTAACGACTATTCATCCTGATCACCGATTCCTCCATCCGACTTTCGTTCGAGACGCATTTTCGATTCATCGCGAACCGTCTCTTCAGCGTCGTCCGCCACGTCTTCCGGTGCCGAACGAGCAGGGAAGCGGGCCCCAGCAGTTCGTTCTTCCGCTCGAAGGTCAGTCTTCGTCTTCCTCGTCGTCTTCTCACCCCCCCCCCCTCCCCGCAACCCCGGACGACTTTCCTCGCGCGCGGATGGAAGAATCGGCTCGTCTCCGCTCCCTACGTCGGCTTACGGTCAAAAAAGGGGGGGGGGGGGGGGGCGAAAAATCTGGCCGACAATTTCGTCGAGAAGAAACCCCCCCCCCCCCCCAACCCCTCCCATCCCACCCACAGCTGGATAAAAACGATCGTTCGACGTGCGTAAAATCTGAAACAACCCCCATTTCGATGTGCATCGTCCGAAACTTTCAACCCCCTCCGCATCATCGTCATCATCATCACCGCCATCATTCCATCCCTTAGAATAACTATACTCTCTTCCACCAGAAAAATAGAATTCTTAAAACTTAAACTCAGTTCTCAATGACCACGCAGCCCCCCCTCCCCCCAAGCCACCCCTGATTTCAACTTTTGCCCCCCCTCCCCTGGTCTCACTCTCTCTCTCTCCCTCTCTCGCACACGGTCCACATTCTCCCCGAATCACATTCACGCATACGTCGCACTCTCCTCACTCTCTGCCCCCTACCCGCCATATTTTCACGCCGCCCTCGTTGTCGGGGAGTGTGTCAAATTTATCGGTGCGCACTGCGAGGAGTTCAGTCGATCCTCGAGCCTCCGTGCAAAAAAAACTGGAATATATGTATTTATATATATATGCATTCTGCGATAACAAGTGTCCGCCCCGCGCCCTTCAACCGCCCCTACCGCCAACTCCCCCCCCCCCCCTTTTTGATTCTGCCCGTAAGAGACGCGCGCGAATCTTTCGCGAGTCGAATTGGGAGCAAATAGAGAAAAAGACGAAAGAGAAGGAAAGAGCGCACGCTCTGTAGATCGGAATGCGCCGACTTTCGATTTGCGGGGCACTGCGTGCGATTAAAAACGATTCGATTGCATGAGAGAGATTGCACGAGCTTTTAACGATAGACGTGGCACACTCCCGTCAGGACACAGTTTGCAAAAAACGCCACCGACCGTCGATAACAATAATTATTGATCATCATCATCATCATCATCATCACCATCAAGCTACCGCCAGTGATTCCGCATTTAGTTCGATATACATATATTTATATATATAGATATATCAAAAATATCCTTAGTAAAATAGAGCATTTATATGTATAACGTACCGTCAAGTACTTTTTTTTGTAATTATAGTAATTTTTTATACCACTATATATATAATATATATAACGTATAGTATTATATATATGTAATATACATATAATACCCACGGCGCCGTGCATTATTTTTTTTTTTATTATTCCACCCATCTCACCAATATATCTCGCTCGGGCGGCCCTGCGCTGGCCGCTGGCTCGCTCGCACACGCTCGCACACGCGCGCGCGCGCGCGCACCGCTCTCGCTTTCCATTTATGCAACTTTATGTATAATAATAATATGCCTTGTAATGCGCGCGTCCACCTCTCGCATCTTCGCTCCGCTCCTTCTTTCCGTGGCGCTGTATATTTCTCGCGTGTGGGTGTCGCCGCGTGAGCCAACGTTACAGATTAGATTATAACGCCGAGTTCCGCACTCTCTGTCCTCTATCGCACTCTTCCCTCCCCTCCCTTCAGCACGCCCATTCCTCTCCTCTCTCACACTCTCCCTCTCTCTCCCCCTCCCGGTCTCTCGTTCTCACGCAACTCTTCCGAGCATTTTCCCGCACGGGAGAAACCGAGCGTGGAACACGCGCATGCGTACGAAACCTTTTTTTCCCCATCGTTATCTACGGGAGGAAGAAAAATTCCCGAAAAGAAATTGAGCGCGCGTCGCATTCCTTTACGAGCGTCGAGAGACGGCCGGCGTTGCGTCGAACGCCGACGAAAAAAAGAAAGAAAAGATTCGAGCGCTTCCGGTCTGAGAGAGAACCGAAATTCTGGCCGTACCGAAGAAGCCGAAGAACAATATTTTTCGCCGGACGACGATCGTTCCTCGAATTTTCGTTCCTGCGCAAGCTACCGACACCTACCCCCTCCCTCCCTCCCTCCCTCCCGCAGAGTGAAGGCTAATTATTCGCGGCGCGTAATTGGCCGACGCGGCAGATCGGAAGCGTCCCGTTCGACGGAGAGGTGAAGGAGCATGGCCGACGTCCGCTTCCGACCGAATCCTCCTTTTTATTGCCGGTCGCCAACAGTCGGCCAGACCCCGTTAGATCGTCCTCGTTACGCACACGCACGATGGGAGAGAAGAAGAAAAAAAGGCCGAAGAAAATCGACCCCTCCCCCCATCCGGCCGCAGAGTGTATACAGGCATAATAAAACGTAAACGTGCACATATATATATATATATATATATAGGCACGGACAATGTGACCTTTCGTCCTCGAGAAAAAGATCTAGATCGTGCGAAGGATCTGAAATGAAAATCGATCGGGTAAGGGGAGATGGACTCGACATAAATTATCCTCAAGTTATTTACAAAAGAAAGTCTACCGACGCCCCGAGAAAGAGAGAGAACTGTCTCGCCGAGCAGGCGTTAATCTAAGCTCACTATATTCTAGTCACGGCCCAGCGTTTTATGATTGCACGAAACGGGAAGGATCGGCCGAGGAATATCGTTCGCGAGGACGAGAGAGAAAGAAAGAGAGGGAGAGAGAGGGAGAGAGAGAAGGAGAGAGAGAGGGGAGAGAGAAAAAGAGAAGGAGAGAAAGAGAGAGAGAGGGAGAGACTTTCTCTCGTCTGCTTCTTCGACGCTTCTCGCAGCCCAAGATGGTCTCCGAAGCTCGCAACGAAGCTAGCAACTTATTTGATCCTGGACGGAAGGCGTCGCACAGATTAATTTGCTTATTTGTCACGCGGCGACGAGCGATGGAAAGAAGAGCGGATAAAGTGAGTTTACGGAGAAAAAAAAGAAAGATCGACGACGACCCTAGCCCCCCCCCCTAAACCATTCCACCCCCCCCCCCCCCCGCTATTTCGTCGAGTTTCGCCTACTCCCCTTTGTCTCTCTGGCCTAACTCGTTTCAGCAAACGCATTCTGAATCTTCGCGCGACAGAAAGAAAAAGAAACGCCCCCCGTCGACGGGTAGTAATCATTAATTAATCGTCAATTATTCGTCATCGGTTATCATCGTTATATCAAATTAATTCGATTATCAACTAGAATAATTATCCATTATGTACAGAGTGTAATAATGTAGTAACGTAATAAATAAGCTCAAAGGCGTAAATCTACACCTACTTAGTGTACTTATAATTCGCTTCACACTTAACATTCGTCCGTATCCCATCATCGTCAAGCGATTATCATCATCATCGTTATCATCGATCGTCCTCGTCGTTAATCGTTAATCATCATCGTCATCATCATCATCATCGCGGTCATCGTTTTTTCCCTCCCCTCTTTAATAATAATTACAAGTCGTCTTTAACGCTCCGTCGTATGAGCAGGCCAATATTACAATGTACAATTTTCGGGCACCGACGAGCCGAACGTTCCTCGTACTCGCCCATCGTGATTCACATTTCTGCCCCCCCCCCCCACCCACTCCCTACCACCCCTCTCGATCGCTTATCCTCTCCCCCCAACCCCATTAATAGACAAAATATATATCCCGACAATCCCGGCGATGAGGATTGTCGTCCCAAATTGATTGGATTTTCTATTCAGTGTTTTGCAAATAGAAACGAACCGCATGCGACATTCATTCTCGAACGCACTTCTCGACTCTCGTTTTGCGGGAACGGCCGATATATATATATATATATATACGTCCCTGGCTTGTCGAAACCGAATGCAAAAGGGTAGCAAAAGGCAGATTAGACGGTTCGCGTAATCGGCCACCCGTTTCTTCATTCGATTGCGGCGCGAACGTACGCGAAACCGATCTCTACTTCCCTTTCGCAAAAGTACGCGTACCCAAAAATCGTCGTTCGTGAATACGAAATGGTGCAAAATGAACCGTGTCCTACCGTCCCCCGTTGCCTCGGAGTCGAGAGACCGATACAGGATCCCTCCTAATCGCGTCAACGACCGCAAAACCTTTCGTCGCATACATGCACAGTGGGTCTTTTTTTTCCATTTTAAGTTCGTTTAACGTATATTTATGTCAATAAAAACTAACGACTTCATTAGTGTCACCTTAGGCACTTTTTTTTCCCATCGGGAACAGATTTACATTGTCCCGTCTTAAAACGCTCTTTTTTCCCATTTATAATGAAGCTTTGGTTGTTTAACGTAGTTGTTAGAATCCAAGAATTCTCGATCTGCTCACGGTTTTATATCCTATTTTACCTATAGTCTGTAATCACGATTTGTTTCCATCTCAAATACATAAGTTACTAGTCTCCCGTGCAATCGTCCTTAAAACGTCCTTATTACGTACTGTAAAATCATGCGTTCCTTGTCCTCGCGAGCTTGTCAAAAACGCTCGGGGCGAGGATGCGCGCGCATCCTAGCCGCGCGCTTACTTCGTTATCCACCCCTCCCCATCTTACTCCGTTCATTATCGTTACCATTATCATTATTTATTAATATTAATATTATTATTATTATTATTATTATTTAAGGCAGGCTCCTGTGTTCTCGCATCGGTTTTTATCATTGTCGTGACAAAATTTTGAAATCCCACTCGATCCCAAGCGATAACGCCGCTAATCCGTCCGTTTTAAAAGGAAAGTGTGAGAAAATGAAGCGAAATCTTCCGTTACCGCCGAATCGGTGGCAAAACTCTTTACGTCGTCGTGGTTACGTTCGTTGGAGCAGGCACCCGAGCCGAACAGCCCCTGTGGCCACTTCCGGCGCCTACCCCCTCCCTTACCCCGGCAGCTCCGCCATTTAGTTGTATTACGTTTTGATGCTTACCTACTCCGACCCTTAAGGGCGCAATTGTTCTCATTTGTCGGGAGCGGGTCTTGTCACAGTCTGCGGTATGACCGTGAGAGATTTCGGGATTTTTGGCAATATTGGAATCTGGTTAGGCGGCTTGGTGGTCACTTGGATCGACTTTGGCAGGTTAAGGTTGTGCAGGAGATTTTGCGTCGGGCTGTTCTCGTTGGCCAGGCTCCTGATGTCGCAGATGAGTGGCTCGAAGTCGCCCCTACTCTGCCGATTGAGCATCTCCTGCTGCATGCGCAGATGCTTCTGGAACTGGGTGTGCGCGGCTAGTTGAGCTTTCTGATACTGAGTGCTGGACTTGAAGCCGGGCGGGGAGCTGGAGCTGCCGGAACCGCTGCCGGGGCTGACCGACTGCTTCTCGTTGAGCAGCTGTTTCTGCTTCTTGAGGTTCTGCAGCCGCTTGAAGTCCGGCTCGCTCAGCTGAAAGACCTTGCCGCCGGCGGCGGACGCGGTGGTCGAGGAGGAGGAGGAGGAGGTGGTGGTGGAGGCGGACGACGGCAGCTTCTGGCCCTCTTTCCGCTTGACGCCATTGCTGGCGCTGGTCGAGGGTAGATTGAGCCGTTGGAGACTCGGCGGTGGCTTCTTGATGATGGAGACGCCGGAGTTCAGCTTGAGAACGCGGGGCGGACTGCCCTTGGATTGAAGGAGGCTGGCCGCGTGCGTCTTCAGCGTACTCGTGCTGGGCAGGGAGTACCTGTCTCGTTCCATGACGTAGCCGCCGCTTAGACGTCGAGGATTGTTGTACTCGGATGATATCGGCTCCATGATGGGCTCGTCCATCTTCTCCGGGCCCTCGTACGATATCAATCTGTTCTGCACCGAGGTGGAGTAGTTGATGGCGTTCCGCGACGCGTTCGGCGCCAGGACGAGGTCGCCGGACCTGTAATACTTCTCCAGCAGGATCAGATGTCTCAGGAACGAGCTCTGATTGCCGTAAGGTCTCTGCAGCTCCTGCCAGAGTAGCTTGGTGTCGCGGTCGTACTGTATCATCGTCGCGCACTTCTCCCAGCCCTGAGGCGTGATCTCGCGCACGTTCGTGAACTCGATGTTGGCGTGGAGGTTCATCTCCTCCTCGCCGGGGAACAGGGTGCGAACGCTGATGGAAGGATTGGCGCCCAGTCGCTGAACGACGGGCGTGATGTCGTTGCTAGTCTTCGCTCGCTTCGGCAGTCTCGTCAGGGTCACCTCCTTGTCCATGGCCAGGATCTCGACGACCTCGCTCGCGTTCTCGCAGGTGACCGAGTTGTCCGTCGTGGTGTAGTGCTGCATGTCCAGGATCTTCCGCTTCTTCAGCTTCTCCACCGCGCTCTCGATGCCTAGGAATTGAACGTCCGTGGCGATGACGTCGTTCCCGGCGGGGGTGTTCGTCTTGGTGGCCGTTCGACTGTCGTTGTCCGTCTCCGACGTGGTGCCCTCGTTCTTGGTCGGTTCAGGGGTCGACTTCTCCGAGGCGGAGTTCGTCTGTCCGTCCGGCGACTTGGAGGTGGTCGTCTTCGTGGCGGGGCCGCACTTGGCCTTTTTCCGCTTCTCCTTGTCCTTCGACTGATTGTTGGAAGAGTCCTCGTCCTCGTTCTCGAGTATCTCGATGTCGTGATAGTGCAGAATCCTGCGAAATCAGCGCACGTCACATGTACGTCCATTCTTCGCCTCAATGGTGTCCAGCCAATCATCGACGATCCTTAAACTCACCTTTTCCGATAGCTCTTGAAGAAGGATCTGTGATTCGCGTTCATGTTCTCGACGTCCTTGTACTTCAGCTGAAGCTGAGTGAAGTATCGACACAGCTTGCAGACGAAGGTGCCGGCGGCCAGCAAGACGGGGATACCTTGAGAGCTCAGTCTCTGATTCAGTTCTTCCGTTTCCGCGCTGCCCAGCTGATGAGTATGATTTCTGGCCAGTCTACGCTTGCAGAGTGCGCACGTCAGGAATCTCTCGATCTTCGCGTAATGGCCGACGCAGAACGACATGGACGTGTGCTGGTTCGACTCCCAATCTATGTCCACCTACAGAAACGAACATACAGTACATAAGTACATAGAACCTTAGCCAATAAGCTCGAAGATATCTAACTACTGGATCAGGACCTGATTCTGTAGGCCAGCCTTGATCTTGATCAGCCAACGTCGTTTCACATGATGTCGAGCTGGATCCCTACAATCGCGCGCCGTACATTTGGACACCATCAGCTGACGATGCTGTTTCTGCGGCTTGGTCTGCAAGTTCGTCGGACTGGTGTTCGCCTAAGAGAAGAGTAAATACTTTAACTCATTACCCGCCGCAATACAAAAATTTATAAAAATTAAATTAACTGTAGATGTATTTAGGAGTTGAAGTTATTAAAAAAAAAACAATTTGAAAATGTGTCCCGAAAAATGGGACATTGGCGACTAATGGGTTAACACGTTCCGTGCCGAAAAATTTTTGAAGACTTTCCGTTCAGGCCGTGTGGGGCGTATACGACCCACACTTTTACAATTAAATGAACTCGTTTTTAGCGACCGCGTTACAAATTTTAAATAGTACAAAACCATAATTAGCAAGAAAAGGGTATACATTTTAATATGTATTAGACAACAAAGCAATAAATTTAATTTTTAAGGAATTATTTTAACAATCACATGGTCGAACGCTTACTCTACTAGACGAGCAAGCGGCCTGAGCGGAAAGTTCAGCGTGGATCGCATTCGCCCCACGTGCTAGGTTGGCAACTAAGTGATTGCACATTTTGTCGATAGATGGTTTACACTTTCTTTTGTTTCGTTAACGCGTTCAAAGCACCTAATCTATATTTTTTGCTTGTCGTTTGGACTTCTACCTTTAATTCAGTACAAAAATGATATCGATTAGTTCTTTAGTTTTGTTCTTGTCTCAATTTAAAAATGGAAGACAACACGTGCATTTCAGACATATTTCATTGTATTACCTCCGAAAAGGCAAGAACGCACCGCAAGTGCAATAGAAGTTATGTGCCATATATGAGAATGAACCCTTGAAAGAAAAGCAGTGTCAAAATTGGTTCGCCAGATTTCGTTCTGTGATATTGCAGAGAAACTCAATGTACCGCGTGCATTGAAAAAAAATATATAAAAAAATTTGGAGTCTTCCTTCATATTTAAAAACCGCAATCTCTTAGTTGCCAACTTAATTTCAATGAATCTGACTGGCACCTTTCTGTCGACGTGACGATAGCAGGCGTCGCACAGGCACGAGTCCTTAGTCAGGTGTCTCTCGATGTTCAGGATCTTCTTGCGTCTCTCGTCCGACTTCATCTGGGCCAAGTGCATGGGCGTGTCCAAGGACCCGAATTTCCCGAAACAGTAACAGCACACGTCGGCGCACAGTCGTCCCGGATGAATGGAGAACGAGGATGACTTCTCTGGAATGACAAGGGACTGGCGATCCTTCGGCGGAGATTCCTCATTGTCCTCGTCTGTCGTAATGACAAAGGGGCGATTAATCAGCCGAACGAACGCCGAAGAACACCGTAAGTCATCGTTAAGCCGACTTTCGTCAGTTGAATTTGAAGCTGATACGTATGTATTAGAGGTCAGCGGAGAGTACACTGTCTCTCAGTATACAAAAGCAGTAGCATAAAGTGACATGCTTTGTTACAGAATTACACACTCGGTTTGCGAGTACACGTACGGATACGTACGTAGGAGAGATTCGTTATAAAAAGAATCAATTGGCGTTCTTTTCCGACGAAGCGAAGATCGAACGAATGAAATTAATCCGCGGATGTGTGATTACTGTAATAAATCAATCAAGCAATCCTTTGTGCACTCAGCCTTTGGGTGATATATTCTGCTCGGGAGAGAAAGAGATAGAGAGAGAGAGAGAGAAAATAAAAAAAAAGATAGACGTGAGGGCTTTTGAAAGAAGCGGTGAAGGAAAAGGTGTGATTAACAATGTAGTTATTCCCGCAACCAGGATTACCGCAAGAGTGTCTGTGGTTAGTAGTGAACTTTCGGTTCGCACCAGAGCTGCTATCTCCCAAACCAGGGGTTCCAAACTGAAATCAGAAGAGAAGTCGACGTTTGACAAAAAAATCCAGTCATCGAACTATCGCAGCATATTAACATGATCCCAGGCAGACCCACCTCCTTTTGTATGGTGTAGAATTCTGGAGAATCTCCCTCGCCGTCGCCGCGACCCTGCTTCAGGACCATTTTCAGCGGAGACCTCGACCTCTTCTTGTCCTTGTCCTTCTCCTTCTGCACCCTGATGACGGTCTTCAAGGTGCCGGTGTACTGCTGCTCCTTCCGCGCCTTCTGATGATTCAGTCTCTCGGCCGCCTTCTCCAAGGACTCGAGGCCGAGCAATCTCAGGATGGACTCCTTCTTGGCCTTGTCCTCCGGCGTTTCGAGGATCTTGGTGCTGATGTTGACGCTGCTGGACGACTCGCCGGAGGTGGACGCCTCGTCGGAGTCCTTCTGCGATATCTCCGGCGTCTTCACCGTCTTGCAGTCTTCCCCTAGCATGTCGGCGTTGTCCTCCTTCGGGACATCGTGCTCGGAAAGATTCCGAGACAGCATGGCCTCGCATTTCGACTTGGCCGGCACACTGGCTATGACTAAGTCATTCTCGGACTTGCTGCGCAGGCTGTTGGACGCGTCTTGAATCTTCGCCAGTCTGCCCTGCGCCACCTCCGAGAAGCCTCTGAAGTTCTCCGTGCACTCGCCGTTCCCGTTATAATTGCCCAAGAACGATCTGTTGTTCTCGTTGATCTTGGCCACCTCGTTGTCCAGCAGCGTTTCCTCCTTCTGCTGATCGGACTTTCGGAGGTCTCGCTTGCTGCGCTTCGACTTGAGTGCGTTCTGAAGCTGCGGAGGGTCCTCCTTCCTCTTCTTCATCTCCCTGGTTCGTCTGGTTCTGGCCTGCGGCTCCAGTTCGCTTCCTTCCAGCAGTTCGGATGTCTGAGAATCATCAGCGTCTTCCTTCGGTCGGCTGGACTCCGGGTTCGACTTGTCGTCCGTCAAGTTGTCGGTGTCAAGGTCAGAGGGTGCTGGCTGAGAAGTGTCGTCCTCCGTCTTTATCTTCGTCTCGGCACGATCTCGACTCCGGGATGTCTGTCTCTGTTCCAACTTCTTCAGCTTGTCCCGTGCCCTCAACACCCGCCTGTTCTCCTCGGCCGCAGACTTCTGTTCCTCTTCAGTCTTCTCGCTGCTTGTTCCTTTCTCACCTTCTTCTACATTCGTGTCCGTTTCCGTTTTCTCCTCCGCATCCTTAACCGGTTCTTTAATAGCTTCTTTTTCCGTTTCCACAGCTTCCTTGACAGTTTCCTTGTCCACTTCAGCTTCCTTCATCTCCGAATGTTCTTCGCTACTCTCCTCGCTGGAAGAAGGTTTCTCGTCGGGCTTGTCGTCGAGCTTGTCGTCTTCCTTGGCAGCTTCCTCCTCGTCCTTCGCACTCTCTCCATCTTTCTCCGATTCCGGTTCCGCATGAGTCGCCTTCGAACCGTCGGAATTTGAATCACAGCTCACGGTGGCCTTGTCCTCCGGCTCGCCAGCATCGGAGGACGTGGCCGACGAAGGTTCCGGAACCTGTTTCTCGTCAGGGTCCTTCTCCGTCGTCGGTTCGTCCTCCTTCGGAGTGGTTTGCGAAGATTCGGTCGATTCTTCCACAGCTTCATCCTTCTTCGACGTTTCCGTTGCGCACGCTTCCGATATTTCAGGTTCCGCTTCCTCCTCAACATCGTCACACGTGACTTCCGCTTGACAGCCACTCGGCCCCTCCGCCACCAGCTTCTCCACCTCTCGCGAGATGCTCTCCAACGTTTCCGACTCCTCGGACACCATTGACGCATTCAAAGCTTCGCTCTCCGAATTCTTGTCAAATTCATCGACCTGCGTCAGGTCGTCGATGATGTCCTCCTGATCCTCCGTCAAGGTCGTCGTCTTCTCCGCTTCCGCGGCGTTGCTCAGCACCTCCTGCAGCTCCTCCTTCGACGAGGACTCCGCAGGAAGTTCCGGATCAACGGGCGTCTCCTCCGAAACGTCAGATTTATCCAAATTGTCCGATTTTTCTGATGTGTCAGATTTGTCCGATTTTTCCGTTTTTTCCGTTTTTTCCGTTTTTTCCGATTTGTCCGATTTGTCCGATTCGACCGACTCGTTCGACGCGTCTTCGACGTTGATCTTCTTCGATATCCTGTTCAGCTTCTTGCCACCGTCGGACTCGGAGCCGTCGGGGGATCCTTTGTCGATGATCCTCGGCGATTTTCGAGTGGACAGCTTCTTGTCCTCCGGCGACTTGGCCTGATTATCGTTCGCGACGTCCTTCGTGGCGTCCTTCGGGGTGTCCTTCGTGGCGTCCTTCTTCTCAGCGGACTCCGAACTGGAGCCCTGCGAGGGCGCGTCCTGATTCCGTTCACTCTCGTTCGACGGACTCTCTTCGCCTTCGTCCGCTGAACGAATGGACTCGGTGCGATTGTGCGCCTTGTTCATCCCGTTCGATTCAAGGCCGGACGAGTCGCTCTCCTGCGTGTTCTGCGACTGGGTCTCCGCCAGCTCGATGTCGCCCATGACTAGTTTTTCAATCTCTTTGGCAGTGTCGGCCACTTTTGGTACGGAATTCTCCGAGCTGTCCGATTTGATCTCGTTCTTCGACGGATTTGGCTTGTCCTCGTCGGCGCTCTCCTCCAAGCCCATCTTCTGGGATTCGGCGCTCAAAGGCGCGATGATCTCCTCGATCTTCGGCACCTCGAAGTTCTTATTCAGGCCCAAACCCTTCTCCGGGCCGAAGATCTTGCTCTCGATCGACTTGGCGATCGTCAGCTTGATGTTCTCGATCATCTGATCGATCTGCGACTTCGGATTGCCGTCGGACTTCTCCGTACCGTAGAACGAGTGCACCGCCTTCTTCATGTCCAGGTTAAGGCTGTTACGGCGTCCCTTCGACTTGTCCGCGAGCTTCGACAGGATGCTGTCCTTCCGCACCTGATCCAGGCCGCTGTTCGTCTTCTTGGCTTCGTCCTGCGACTCGACGCCCTTGAAGGATAGCCTGTCCTCGATCTTCACCTCATCGGTCTTGATGTCGCCGTCCGTACTTCGGGCTTTCGTCTTGGAGCGCAGGATCGGGCCGACCTCGCCTATTCTGTCCACCTGCTCGCTGTTGTTGTTGTTCTCCAGCTCGGCGCCGATCTCGCTGCCGTCGTCGAAGACCTTGTGAACTTCGTCCTTGACCGCCGGAGAATCGAGCTTCGCCGACCTACCCTGTGACTCGTTTCCGCTCGACTCCGAGAAACAGGATTCCGTGTCGACGTTGCCGTCGTGCTCCGCAGGATTCTCCGCGTTGACGGGGTCGTCCGAGTTTAGTCTTCGTCTCTTCTTCAGGTCCGGATCGGACGGGAGGCCGGAGTCGGAGAGCTGTCGCAATTTGCCGTTTCGCAAGCTCCTCTGACCCATGCCGACGTTCGACCTTTTTCGGAGCTGTATCGCTGACTGAAAGGGGGTTCCTTGATTCGAGTCGGGGCATTCGTCGTCCGAGGCGATTCTGTTGTCCTCGATGTCCGGGTCCTTCTTCACTTCCACGTCCGCAGCGATATTCTCTTCCACCAACATCTTCCTACTCCTGGTTATCTTGCCCTCGGCCTTCTCCTGCTGATGGTCAACTTCGGAGTCGCTCAACATCGAGGCTATAACCTCGTCGATAGTAAGATCTATGGAACTCTTATTATCCAAAAGTGCTTTCGAAAATTTGGTATCAATACCAGAGGTAGATTTTGTATTCCCAGTACACTCGCCCTCTCTGCTGTTCTTCTTACCCTTCGGACACTTGATGTCTGCCTCTGTCACTCTGATGGTGCTGCGCTTGAATCCAGCGAGCTTGGAGAGTTTGGCACTCTTGGATGCAGATTCTGGTGTCTCCGTTAGCTTAGCCTTCCTACTGAGCTTTGGACTACTTTTAACACAGGCGGAATCAGTGCCTTTCTCTTGAGCGTCCCCTGTTTCCAATTCGAGTTTAGATTTGGTTTTCTTGGTCCTGAGGTTATTCTTGGCACTTTTTCCGGCTGTTTCCCCTCCCCTCTCGTTCTCTAGCTCGTTGATATGGTTCTCTGTAGCCCTCGAGCTATCGGATCCTTTAATAGAATCCTCTTCCAAGAGCTTAAGCTTTTTCGTCCTAACACCCCTTTTGATGTCAGTGTTTATCCTGCGTAAGTTCCTGTTGGGTAATTTTTTGGTGACCTTAGTTTTAATGAGATTTGCTTTGGCCACCCTTAACTTTTGTTTACGTTTCAAGTTCTTGAGGACCTTCTTCCGTGGAAGGCTTGCCTCTAGCTTAGCAGGCAGCTGACTTTCCGTTGCCACAGCCTCTAGAATATCGTGCGCAAGTTGTTGCTGTTTCAAGCTTGGCAATATCTTGCCTTTCCTGTTTCTGTTCTCGTTTGATGGCAAGCCAGAGTCATTATTCGCCTTCTGTTTTGATTTGGAAGGCGCTAAGGGTCTCTTTTCCCTGGATGCCATCTCACTTCCACCCACATTGGGCTCCTGAAATTTCATTTATCAATTGAACCTCATTAGTCGGCGAGCCTGCATAGTCTGCCATGTGGATGTTTAACTGGTTTTCAGACCGCATACGGAACATTGAACGCTATCATCCTGATTGAACAGCGCCAAAGGACAAGTTCTACAGACCGTTGTGCGTGTGGCAGAATTTTGAGACGCAACGGTTTGCACGAACAATAAAGTATGTCATTCGAGTAAGGTACAGTAGGTAAATGAAGATATATGCCTTTCCTCTCAAAAGTGATAGAGGAAGAAATTGACTACGCGCCTCGAGCGTAAAAAGCAATATAATTCGTCGTGCCTATTCGTAGGTGAGCGGGCGAGCGGGTGGTGGGGTTGATAGATGCGGCCCTGGCGGTCAGAAAAATTACGTGACAAACTTTGCATTTACACGGATACACGAAGCGCCTCTTCTCGGTCAGGCAAATGCATCGAAATATTTTGACTGATATCTCGCCGAATCCCGGGCGGATCGTCGCAATTCTTGCCCAGGCAGGAAGCCCGGCAAACGCGTTAACTTCCCGCAGCGGAAATTGCCCGCTCGGACCGCGGGCAGTGTCGAAAATCGCTGAGCAAATCGTCGCGAAAAAATCGGCACGAATAAACAAAAGGTCGGATCCGATTCGAGACTTCGGAGGTTTAGTCCGGGCCAGCCGGTCGCCAGTCCGGCAAATCGAGTTGACCGACACTCGCCGCGCCGGTTGTACTCACCTCTGAGGCCGAAAATCCCTCCGTGAGAGCGTGGCTTTTACGGGAAAATGCGGAAAACAATCCCGTGAAAAACACAGTCCCGTTGCAGGGTGTCTGTACGCTGTCCTACTATTTTGAGGCTACCGCCACCTGACGGCGGAACACGCGACCTCTCCCAGGTCCATAGTCCGTTCGCACTAATTTGCCCACGTTATTTCGCCGAATTCACCCCCTCGCGCGTCACGCCGCCGCGGAATTCCCGTTGCGACGCCACACCCCGACCCCCGCCCTCACTCGCGACGCGTTCAAGGCACCCGGAACGCCGACCACCGGCCCGGGAACCCACGGCGAGGTCGTACGGAACAACGCGGCACTCCGCGAGCCCGATCCGGAGCCTATACAGCCTTCGCACTAACTGACGCCCGCGGCTTTACGGCGGATTTACCATTTTCATGCTCACCTAGCCCGCAGATCTTCAACTGGTGCCGATCCCGTGAGCGGCGGCCCGTCACCGCGCTAACGAAACGCAACGAGAGCTTACCCCCGTCGGGAGGAAATACGAGAGTCGGATACGAGAACGAGAAGGAAGACGCGCCCGTGCGCACCAATGGCGGCCACCGACCCTTATTTACCGAAGTCAAAATGGCTGCCCTTCGCTTTTTCGCACGCTCGGGACTACGCGCGATTATTCGCCCGCACCAGCTGCCCGAGGACCTGACAAATTTGCGACCGGCCGCCGTTCAGGTAAGGGCACCCTGGCGGTGCGCATCTTTCACTCTTAGGCCGGCCGTCTACCTTCTCGGCCCAAATCGTCTCTCTCTATCACCGCGATCGTCGCACGACCAGCTCAGACTTCATCCTGCCTTCGCGAAGGGCCGCCTGAGAATCACGCCCCGCGTACTTATCGTCCATCGTGTCGGACCGAATTAACCTTCCGTTGCTCAGCGACTACCTTCTGCGAGAATCGTCCGCCTGTCTCGGATGACAGGAGCGATTTACGCCTCTTTTCGTTAAGCGCGATGTTACGACGAAATTTTGTGAACAACGCGAGGGAAATAATGATATA
Organism: Anoplius nigerrimus; assembly: GCA_914767735.1. Lineage (NCBI taxonomy): Eukaryota > Metazoa > Arthropoda > Insecta > Hymenoptera > Pompilidae > Anoplius > Anoplius nigerrimus. Next base: position 4,063,774 of record OU612086.1, read on the forward strand.
TCGTCGAGACCTGACGATTTCGATGTGCCTAGACATTTCTTTATTCCGACGTAAGTCTCGACTTTCTCGACCTACGTCGCGTGGCTGGATGAGTTTTTGATGTCATAACGTACATCGTAAAACGCACGTGCAAACTTAATGCTCCGAACGCCCTTTAACCTCAAATAGTTGAGGTACGCTGGATTAGTTAAGAGTGTATGATGCCAGATTGTTTTGTTGTGTATTTTAGGTTCAGAAGAGGTTTTCCAGTTATAATGTGTCTCCCCAGTATGACGAGACAAAGGAGTATACGGATTTTGAAATATCCAGAGACCCAAAAGAATGGGCCTACGTAGAGCATGTACTTAGGTTGAAGGTGATACCGAAGCCTCAGGAAAGAACAGATTTACCTTCAGGTTGGGTTCCAGCAACAGGTAGGTACTTTTTATTGTTATGCTGTTCATCGCTGTAGTTAAACAATGTTATGGTTTGAAAATATCACATTTTTGCTCTAGCTAAACCAGGAGATTACCCGTACTTTATACAACGTACCAAAAATCATATGCTACCTGTATATCTTTTAAGAACGTACAGAGGAATGCGAAGAATCACGAAAATTGGAAAAATTAATGGTGATATATGGGCTTTAGAAACTGAACTGAAGGAATACTTAGAGAAAAAGTTTGATAAAGAAATAGGAGTTGTCGTAAATGAACTCGTGGGTTATATCAAATTCCGCGGAGATTACGTGACATGTGTGAAAGAATGGATGCTTGAGAAGGGATTTTAAAATTCCATATACGTAATTGTTATTCTGTAATGTACAAACGTGTTCTGTGAAATAAAATGTTAAGGAAAACAATATTCAAATTTTGTGCAGCCTTATAACATTCAATATTCTTATTCTCTATTTTTAGTAGTTGAGCTTGTACAAACATGAAATTGTTCAGAATATAAGAGATACAGATGTATGTGTCGTCTATATAAACTCCGACATACAGAATTCGGTTAATGATAAATAATACATACAGCGAATAGAGAAATGAATTTATGTTAAAACGACAAGGTTGAAGTGCTGTTAAAAAAAAAGCTACATAAAACATAAATGTAACGTACAAACATGTATTTTAAAACGTTCATAGCGGAGATCTCTCGAGGAACATCGTTAAATAAAGAAATCTGAAGGATGCGTCCTGGATACTTTTTATTGTAAGTATATTGCAAATTTTACTTGAAGATCTTTCCCTGATTAAATGCGCGTCCTTGCTTATCTGTGCCAGTCCAACTGAGATACTGTTTCACTAATTGCTTAGTCTCATCCTTTGAAGCGTCAAGCTTTGTCCAATTATAGGATTCATAATCTATCTGCCAGTCCGGACACAGCTATATAAAAAAAATTCAATGTTAGTAATATCACCCGCACTATGAAAATTAACGGAAAAAAACGATGTTCAAATAAAAAACCAACCGTGAATGCCAAGTCGTGACCACGCCAGATCCAAATTCCACTGATACTGCTATTGTTGTCTGTTCCGAACAAACAAGCACTAGCGAAAGCTCCCTTTCTCATTTTATCAAGTCGTTGGTACATTCCACCGATCAAGTTGCATGACATGAAGACCTACGTAAAAATAGCGTTCTCTTATTAATAACCATCGATATATACATACATACATAGTATCGAACTAGTTTGGAATTAACAATCCTTACCTTCGTAAGTTCATCATTGTACTTATACTCTCCCAGCCAGATACTGTAGTTTTGTGGGTCAAACTTTTGCCAGAAGTAATCTATAGATTTAGATTCATCCTCATTGGAGTAGAATCGTTTGAAATCGTCGAGATTGAAAGAACCTTTCGGCATGGAGTCAAACGGATTTGAAGACGCTGGCTCGGCAGCGAGAACTTCTTCCATTGGGTCAGCCTCTTCTGGTTCAGCCTCGGGTGCTGGTTCCGACTGCTGCTTGGCTTCCTTTGCTTCCTTTTTGGACTCCTTCTCCTTCTTCTCCTTCTTCGAGCTCTACGACATCGATGTTGACATTTTTGTACACATATGCCACAGACACTCCTTCTAATACTAATAAAAGAGGCATACAAACCTTTCCCGGCGTTTCAGTAAACTTCTTTGGGTTATATTGAAGGGTTTTGTCAGCCAACTTGAAGGCACCAATCACAGCAATAGATTCCGGTTGATAAATGATGGTTTGGAACCATCTGTTAACATTCTGGTATGGCTTGCGTAGGTTGGGTTCGAGGATATATTGATACAGATGAAGCAGTGTCATGGCTACACTAATGTCAGCCAAAGTAAGGCGTTCTCCGACTAAGAAGGTTTTTGTAAGAAGATGCGTATTAAGAGCGGTCAATGCCTTCTTTACATCTTCCTTAGCGTGCTCAATAGTCTAAAAAATGTATTTTTATGAATGACTGAGAACATATGATTCACAGATATATGTAAGGTGATATGTATGCAGATTTAATTATGTGCGTATCATACACACACAAATGTATTTTAAATGTGCAAAGTATGATTTTCCTCCAGGAGTTACAAAAATTGCTACGGAATTGGTCAACTTTTGCCTTTGATGGAGGTTTATACAGAGGTCATTTCATTGAAAAATCGTACCTGTTTGTTATATGGTATGATTCCCAAGAGTGGGAATACCCAAGCACAGCTGGCTGGGAGAATCTCAGAATCGGCAAATCCGAACCATTGGATGATTTCTGCGCGCTCCAAATCAGTCTTTCCCCTCAACTGATCATTAGCCACTGTGAAAAAAGAACAAATGATTTGCATACCGGATGCCAGTAGTCACACTTGGAAACAAGTGAAAATTACTCATCTTACCATAGTAAGCAATTGCATTGCTCTCTGTGATGCATTTCCCATCATCAGTCTCAAAAGCAGGCACCTTAAAATTAATATGTCTGTGTCAGTATTACACCATATGCCAATCGTGCAAAATTCGGATAAGCGAACCTATACTACGAATATTGTCAAAACACCGCACAACCTACATCGCCTCAGATATGATAATTTCGGACAATCGCCGTGACAGAAATCACCGTTACCTTCCTCACATAACTAACGAACAATATTTCGCGATAAATCTTAGGAGCATGAGTTCGCTATCCAACAGAGAAGAGACGAAATAGCTGCCGATCAAACTCATGCCGGATTCATCGGTCTGGAAGTTATGCCATCTGGTTCGCAGCACGTACTTGACAGACGTTGAAGCCGTACTACCGATCAAATATATTTCACTCACTTTGCCGAGTGGGAACTTTTTGAGGAAAGCCTCGCTCTTGTTGGTCTCGCCGAAGACGAAATCGTCGGCAATCTTCACCTGAGCACCGGAGAATTGAGCGGCGATCAACGCTTTGTATGCCCGGAAATTTTCCGGGTATGTGTAGAGAGTCTGAAAGAAATCGAGACGTTAACGTTTCTTTCGCATTGCCGGCTCATTTTCGAACGAGACGTATCTCATCGTCGATACGAGCCGCTCCCGATGTTTATCGGTGAAATTCGCGTGGAAAGCACTTACTCCGGACGCCATTGTTTGCAGTTACGGGAAGAGGAAGTCGAAGGCCGGCAAAGATCGCACTGCTCAAGTCACGAAGAACAGTATCTGCCAGTGAGGACCGTACAGTTCGTATTTCGCAGGAGGCGCACTGTACACTGCTGTACACTCAAAATAGTCCAGGGACGTACGCATGAAAATTAGAGCTGCGCCATTATTATCCCCACCGATTCAAAAATTGATTTTTCATGACGTTTTGCAATTTCGCATAAATATTTGTTATAAAATTGTTCGTTTTTAGGGTCGGTTCATAGGTCGTTCTTGAGGATGGTGGGTTATCTATCGGCAAGGATGGAAACTGTAAATCTTGTGCACGATCACGTTTTGATTTTCGACGCTAGGGGCAACGTAGGTGCAGAAGAACTGCATTTTCGTGCCTTGATGTTGTCGTAATAATGCTGTATCACACTCGTACGTTGCTGTGAATGCCGATCGACGCTCAAGGAATACACATGTAAATAGTGGCTCTGATCTAAAAATGGCAGCATTACAGGACGTTGTCTCTTTGTACCAAAACTTGAAACAGGAATGGACTAAGACGCCGTGCAATTTGAAAAAATGTGGAGAATTACTTAATCAATTGAAGGTGATATAAATCTGTCATTCAAGTATCGATAGATTTTGTGCAATGTAACTTTGATTCTAACCTCATTCGTCTTTGTCGGTCTGTCAAAATGAATTGTCATGGTTTTTGAAGTACAGTATCAATAATTATAGTTCGAGTAAATTTTCATTATATTATATTTCCTGATGAGTAGATTGTTGTAAAATATTGTATTTCTTACAGATTGGGCTAACAAACTTGATGTTTCTTCCCACATCAAACAGCATAGCCAGTCATAATGAATTAATCATAGCCAGTATGTATATTCACACTCTTATAGTATGATTATAGATTAAGAATGTTGTTTAACCAATATTTTGACTTGCAGGAGATATTCTAGAAATTGGAGCACAATGGAGCATTGCCACAGAAGACATCCCTTCCTTTGAACGTTATATGGCTCAGCTAAAGTGTTACTATTTTGATTACAAATCAGGATTACTTGAGTCTGCCTACAAGTATCAACTCCTAGGACTCAATCTACTATTTCTTCTATCCCAAAATCGGGTTGCAGAATTTCATACTGAATTGGAACTCTTGCCGTCTGACCAGATACAATCCAATGTCTATATCAGGCATCCACTAAGTTTGGAGCAATATTTAATGGAAGGTTCATACAACAAGATCTTTTTGGCCAAGGGTAATGTTCCAGCAGCATCATACAACTTCTTCATTGACATATTATTAAACACTGTGCGCGATGAAATTGGAGCATGTATGGAAAGTGCATACGACAAAATTTCGATATGGGATGCATTGAGAATGCTCAACTTGAGTACAGAGAAAGAAATGATGGCATTTGCAGCAAAGAAGAACTGGAATTTGACTGACAGATACTTCAATTTCAGCACAACCAACGAGAAAAAGTCGGAGGAACCAATCCCCAGTTCAGATTTAGCAACTTTGGCTATAGATTACGCGAGAGAACTTGAAATGATCGTTTAACCAGTTTTGGCATTTTTCTGTATTTGTAAAATTAAATTGAATTTGTCATATGTACAGTACTGAGACTGTTCCTCTTCTGTTGTTTTCCTTTAAAAATGTAGATGTAAACCCGTTGGTATTTTATTACATGTTCATGTGATATTACTGTAGTTCTACCAAGAAACCTGCTTATTGGCTTGGAGAACAATGAAACCCTGGTAGAAGAATTTATACAAAGAATACTTATTCGTTCAATTTCAGTTTTAGTTCATCAAATATTAAGGTTAAAGATTTATTAAATAAAGATCCATTTTGAAAATCATTTATTTTATTGTAAGTATATTACAAATTTTACTTGAAGATCAGTGCCTGATTAATTCTGCGTCCTCGCTTATCTGTGCCAGTCCAACTGAGATACTGTTTCACTAACTGCTTAGTCGTATCCTTTGAAGGGTCAAGCTTTGTCCATTTGTAGGATTCATAACCCAGCTGCCAGTCTGGAGACAGCTATATAGAAAAAATACAATGTTAGTACTAATCCCCACACAATGAAAATTAACTGAAAAAATCGATGTTCAAATTAAAAACCAACTTTGAATGCCAATTTGTGACCACGCCAGATCCAAATTGCACTGATACTGCTATTGTTGTTTCTTCCAAACAGACAAGCACTAGCAAAAGCTCCCTTTCTCATTCCATCAAGTCGTTGGTACGTTATATTGATCAAATTGCGTGACATGAAGAGCTACATAAAAATACCGTTCTCTTATTAACCATCGATACATACCGTCGTGTCGAACTAATTTCGAATTAACAATCCTTACCTTTGTAAGTTCATAATTGTACTTATACTCTCCCAGCCAGATACTGTAGTTTTGTGGGTCAAACTTTTCCCAGAAGTAGTCTATAGATTTAGATTTATCCTCGTTGGAGTAGAACCGTTTGAAATCGTTGAGATCGAAAGAACCTTTCGGCATGGAGTCAAACGGATTTGAAGACGCTGGCTTGGCAGCCAAAGAACTCTTCGGCTTGGGGCCAAACTTCTTTTTTCCTTTAACCAGTTTTACCATTTTTTTGTATTCGTAAAATAAAATTAGATTATAGTACTGACAATGAGTAGTACTGAGACTGTGTCTTTCTTTTTGTTTACCTTTAACACGTTCCAATGCCATGGGGGTCATCCAGGGTCACCGGTGACCGGCGAAGCCAAGATTATTTGAAACACATAATTCAAGTAAATTTTCAATGTTTTTAAATTTTTCAATATTATCATCGTTAAAAAAAGGGTGTGAGAAATAAATGCAATATAGAACATACAAAAACAATTTTATTTATTTATATAACATGCTTAAGTATTATGCGCGCATTTTGCTATGTGTTGTATTGAAATACTCCAAGCAAATGAATGGTGAATCAATGCAGTCTCCACAGTATGTATGTCACAACTTTTTTTGTACAGTTTTTTGCCTTTGTCCTACTAAGTTTCTTAGCATTTTTTTCGTAGCACATTTTACAAAATCGTCGTGGGACTCGCACTCTAGCCATTGTTTGTTTGAAAACTCCTAAACATTATAAAAGGGATGCCTTGCCCACACCTAGTCTTGGCCAATCCAATATTATTTCATTTCAAATACGCGCATTTTACCTGCAAACTTGTCCGTGCGCATGCGCAGATATCGTTCGCGCTGTCGGTAAGGCAGGTTTTATAACTAAACTTTAACGCTTAATAACTTTTTAATTAGACGCGAGCGGCCTTTTTGGCTTTTACAGATCTTATTTTTATGCAAAAATTGATGTTTCTGCAAAGTTTCATGCAAATCGGTGAGGACGCCGGGATTCTTTACCTTCACCAAGCCATCGTCATAACGATAGCAGCGACAACTGGTGTTGTAACTGACGTTTGACGTAAAATCAGTATTCCTCCGAAGGTTACTCCGTTGAGGTTACGATAGTATTTATACCGTTAAATTTATGTTTAGCATTAAACAATATCAAGACAGTAATGACGCAAAGGGAGTTTAAGAGTTACCAAACTGTCTTAGACAATACAAAAGTTGTTTTTGATATTGGTAGTGCCTATACAAAGTGAGTATATCCGCGAAGAAATGTCAAAATTTTGACGTTTGTATTGATTTCACACTTATTTAGTTTTAAAAGTTATATTTCATGCAATATCATTGTAGGTATGGATACGTTGGTGAACCCCATCCAAGAGGAATTATAAGGACGGAAGTAAAATGTCCGGAAACGAAAGAAATTCGAAAGGTTTTCGATTACAAGAACGAGGCTGATCTCTACCAGCTTCTCGTCGAATTCATCGACGTATTATTTTTTAGGTATATACTCTTAACACGCTTTTCATTGAAACTGAACAACAAGGCTGACACTAATCATATCCCAACAGGCATGTATTGCGAACACCAAAATCAACCAGGGTCCTCATAGTCGAAAATCCATTGGCTCCAAACATATTTAGAGACACTCTAGCTAAAGTAATGATTCGTCATTTTGAAATGATCTCATTTACCCCTTTACTCACGCATTTATCAACAATAAGCACATTAGCTACTGATACTGTCCTAGTATTGGATGTTGGGTACCAAGAAGCAACTTTAATACCGGTCTACGAAGGTGTACCTATCTTAAAAGCATGGCAAGCTTTACCCTTGGGTGGTCAGGCAGTCCATGAGTAAGATACTATTTTTCTCAGGAACTTATTTAATTAAGATATTATTTACTTTGTCATTTATTTTCCAGGAATATAAAGAAGTACTTAAGTGAAGTTTCGCCTAATATGGACATATCAGAAACTATTATAGAGGATATAAAAGTGAGATCATGTTTTGTAACAACATTAGAAAGAGCCATGCAATTTGGTACGGATAATGAACCAACACCTCCTCCAAGTGTTGTATTTCATGGAGTAAAGAATGTTTCTGTACCTGGCAAAGTTAGGGAAAGAGCGTATGAAGTGCTATGGGAAAGAGATAATGATAATCTGTCTATATCCACAATGGTGCTGGATGCCTTAATTAAGGTAATGCATTAAACTAGAACAAAATGCTTTTTTTTTATAGATATCAGATAATGTTCTTTTTTCTACAGTGCCCAATAGATACTAGGAAACAATTGGCAGAAAATATTATACTAATTGGTGGTACTACAATGGCTAAAGGTTTTGCAAGTCGTTTAAAATCGGAACTACACATGTTAGTCAAAAGCGACTTATACAAGGAGAAACTGAAGATAACAACGTTTAAGTTCCATACGGCCCCTTGTAAAGCAAATTATACAGCGTGGCTGGGAGGAATGATCTATTTTAGTGGTGGTTTAGGAGACATAATCTTATCCAAAGAGAACTATGCACATTTGAACCGAGTGCCGGATTGGACAAACCTAATTGACAATGTGAAAGGGGAGCGTGTGCAATTAAGGGATAACAGTCATGTATATGTTCGTGAATGAAGTGTGAATTATTTATGTATTATATTAACGACAGCAATACTTTTGTACGCATGAACGATGTATTTATTTCACGCTTGTATATGTATGTACAATGCTGCTTTTTCTTACTTGCGAATTACACTGCGTAAAAATGATTCAGTGGGAATAAAATTTTTTTAAATTCTCGTGAAAAATGATACTTCATTTTATTTGGCCCGCGTCAGTTTGTTTATTTCAATTACAGGGTCGTAAGTAGCGTAAGTTTCTCGTTCAATTGGAGTTGCGTCTTTATCAATTGTGATAGAGCAACGACCATGAGAAGGTCCTTGACGTTGCTGTTGAACATTTCGTCGAACTGATCGCTGGACATCTTTGGCACTGAATGAACCATGTCCAACAAGGCCCTTCCAACCTAAACATACCATGTTTTTTGTAGTCTACTATGATAATCCAGTGGCTTAGGGTTAAAAACAAATTGATTATATACCTGGTTATCGGGCTGTTGTTTTCCGGAAAGAACATCATCTACATATGCCAGAACTTGCTCTAACATAGATGAAAGTTTTGAACTAGCTTCAGCAATCTGAGCTAGATCCATCATTGGCTCAATGTTACCAGTACCAGTCTTGCCAGGTATTTGAACGTGGGATTGCAATTGTGTTTTTGTGCAAAGTTGCAAACCAACAATTTCAGGCTCATAACTTGTGATCTGAAAACAGATTGCAAAACAGTATAATCGGATGAAAATAATAACAATACCACACAATTATATAGTGCAATTTCATGTAAACACACCTGAACTTTAACTGGAGTAAACATGGAACCTTGTTTGCCACCAGGCACACCCAATGGCACACAGACATAAGCCTTTATAGCCATCCTGGTAGTGTTTGCCAATGTAGTATCAACAGTTAAATGGACTGGATTATTGCACTCACGTACATAGTATTCGTGGATAACAGAGGAATGTGTTGTAACCTATACATATATGTCATTGATATAGCCACAATAAATAGAAGACTGTAACTTAAACAAAGTGTGCAATACTACTAAGAAGAATCACCTCATTGCCTGTAGCCCACCAACCAACAATATTTTCCTGAGCATTAACCCTATGATTCAAGTCGTACAAATCCATTCCATAAGTCAGATCAGCTTCCACCTGACTCTCGGATTCCTTATGTGGTACACAGAAGCAGTTTGTTACTTCTACAATTCCTTTTTCTGATGTGCCTGCAGATAACATCAATAAAAAACATTAATAAAATGTAATGGTTCAGCGTTGAAATGTCAACCATGCGTTTACAAGAGAATGGATATTTAGCGTCCAAAGCACATAAATTTCTTGACATCAAGATAATTTTAGCATTACCTAGTAATGTCCCGATGACGCGGAGGGACTCCGCTTTTCTGCGCTCGTAAGCATCGACAATTTGGAATAAAACCACGGGATGCACTTTGACAGTGAGGTTAAGCGCCATTTTTGCTATGCAGAAAAGAACCACGTTAACTGCACGCCTTTCGTACTGCCCAGTACCATTAACGAAATATAGGATAGACCATTGACGAAGTATAGGATAGACTTATCAGGTAAAGGTAAAGAAAGACGGGGTCCTCACCGATTTGCATGAAATTTTGTGTAACGTTACATTTTTGCATAAAAATAAGATCTGTAAAAGCAAAAGTTGCCGCTCGGGCCTAATTAAAAAGTTATTAAGCGTTAAAGTTTATTATAAAATCTGCCTTGCCGACAGCATGAACAACATCTGCGCATGCGCAGTGATGTCTGCGCATGTTTTCTGTTTTCTGTCTGAAGAGTTTTCAATCAAACAATGGTTTGAGAGTAGGTTTGGGTTAGATTTCTGTTTCCCCCTAAGGGGAAAACTTCCAGCCAAATCTTACTTTTTGTATAATTTAAGGGTTGGGTGTAGGCTAGACTTCCCTTTCATAATGTTGCACTTTGGGCAGTTAAAATCTAACCCAAGTAACGTCGCGTGTGACACGAAAATGGTAAGGGGGCTACGTAGCTCCCTTGACGTGGACAAAATTTAGCATTGCATGTTATGTCTATCCTATACTTCGTCAATGGTTAAGCCATTTTTCTATCCGAGAGGTGCTGCCCTCGTTGATCAAATCCGAAACTATAGCTCTGAGTTGTCTGCTAATACTGGCTAACACCGGCATGTGCTGCTAACTTCCAGTTAACATAAGAACTAGACTCACTCAAAATACACGTCACAAGTGTTTCTTGACGTCTTCCCGTTACCAGAGGCTGTTTGCACGACGTCGTGTCGTGCGTGTACAGTCGCGTCAACATCATTCAAGATGGCAAGTACGGCAAGTGAGATCGTTACTCAGGCGAGTGAAAACCTTACAGAGTATGAAAACACAACCTGCACGAGGGTCGCCTCGACCCCCGAGGGAATGGCGATCGCCTATGGGAGTCTCATAATAATGGCCATTCTGCCAATTTTTTTCGGCAGCTATCGGGCCGTTAAGCACCATAAGGAACAACGGGTTAGTTACACGTTTTGACATATGTTTCGGGACGATTATTCGTATTCACGGACTTCCCGCTTGTTCTGTGAGAGCGTTGCGAGAATCTGAGCGTCGACGATCGACGAAGACTCGTAGCGATTTTGGTCTATGTTTATTGTATCGTATGCCTCACGCTATACAGTAAATCTTCTCACATTGCCTCCACTGGCCTTAGACTCACATTGGTAGCTAGGTTGTTCCTTCGCCACGGTATACCTTATTCCTGCGTCTCTCATATCCTTCTCGGATCCTGTCAAGTCCGACGCTATTCTTTTAATGTGAATTCGCAGCTTGACAGTTTGTAATACAATGATATTACTCTTGGGTATTTCACTCTTTTTACACTTGACGATTTGGTTAGCGTAGTCATGAGAATTCTCTGTTTATAATAAAATCAGATATGACATAATACGAACAAATAGTAGTGAAAAAATTATAGAAAGCCAACCCTTTGTTTTAATTCTATGTAAAATGTAAACTGTTCCGTCCATATTGACACTCAAATGTGATAAATTTCTCCACATAGCACATGCACAGTTTGTATACGTATTTGATAGATAATATGTGAAAACGTTTTGCATACTTGTTAAGAACTAATTTTCGTGGTTGATTCGAAGCAATCATGATGTATATTCAATATAATTGTGAATAAGTAAATATAGAAGTTATCAGATAAAGTAAAAATATCATGCTTAATCATAAGCATCTAGTATGTTGTTTTATTACCTCAGTTAACCTGCCTCACAATCTATTCCACCCTTTGGTTTTCCTATCCTTTTCTTTCTCCAACAAACTATAAAGGCAAGCCGCGAGGCGTGGAAGCAGTCCTACTATACGCAAAGAGTCTCAATTCGTTATCGAAGTAAAAGGCAACATAAGAGGGTTTACTGTAAGTCGAGGAAGGTATGTGGACATGAATTATATATAGTCCCGAAATTGAAATGTTTCTTTAACAATATGCAGTGGATTTTAATATACAAAATGTGTCCTGTACCCCCATGTTGTAGCAACAATATAAGGATAGCGGGGAACAGCCTGACACAATGTCCCGTACAGAAGCTGCAATGTTCCCTTTTATATCAAGCATAACTCTCCTCGGGTTGTACATATTGTATAAGGTAAGTGTAATATAGTATTGAATATGTAGCCATTGAACTTCCAGTGGAAATGAAATGCAGAAGTGCCGTATTTTTTTTGCAGGTATTTGCAAAGGAGTATGTGAATCTTATTCTATCTAGTTACTTCTTTTTCCTTGGCATTCTTGCCTTGTGTCATCTAACTAGGTAAGCGGTATAATTTAATAATCCGCTTCACCAAGCGTTTATTAATCGAATTTTCCGTTTTCCATAAATATTACTTCATTGCAGCCCAATAATTTCTTCCTTGGTACCTGCCGCTATTCCAAAGACACCATATCATATACATTTCACAAAAGGCGAAGGTGATAAGGTTCAGGACATCATTAATTATAAGTTCAACCTCCACGACATAGTCTGTTTGATATGTTGCTCCCTAGTAGGAGCCTGGTACCTCATAAAACAGGTGAACAAACATGAAAATAAAAGAAAACGCTTAAGCAGCAGTATAGAACGGATCCACTAATCCAGCATTCGATGTTATGCAGCACTGGATTGCCAATAATCTGTTCGGCATCGCATTCGCGATAAACGGCGTTGAACTGCTACACTTGAACAACGTCGTGACCGGATGCATCTTACTCTGTGGACTTCTGTTCTACGACACCTTCTGGGTGTTCGGCACCGACGTGATGGTGACCGTTGCCAAGTCGTTCGAAGTGCCAATCAAGCTGGTATTCCCACAGGATCTTCTGGAGAAAGGACTGAGCGCCGGAAACTTTGCCATGCTGGGCCTGGGTGACATCGTTTTACCCGGTATCTTCATAGCCTTGCTGTTGAGATTCGACAACAGTCTCAGCCGAAAAACGAACGTATACTTCTACTCCACGTTCTTCGCCTACTTCATGGGACTCCTCGCAACGATGTTGATCATGCACCTGTTCAATCACGCGCAGCCAGCCTTGCTATATCTCGTTCCCGCATGCGTGGGTACACCTTTGTTATTGGCACTTGTTAAAGGAGACTTGAGGGCCCTCTTCTCGTAAGTGTCAATAAGACCGTCGTGGTTCGGTACGCTCTTTAGTATAGTCTATATATTAATTGCTTCAATAATTTCTGAACAGATACGAGGATCATCCTGCGGAAACGACTAAAGAGACAGAAGTGGCACAGACTCAAGTAGAGGCGAAGAAAGAGAAATAACGTTCCAACTCCCGATGACGTCGGTGTAAATCCAGTAAGCAGCCTTGCTGCTGCGCCCATTAAGAGACACAATCATTTCCAGAATTCATCGTACATAGGGAAGAAAGGGATAGTTGAATGTCAGAGCGCTCAACGCGTAAATGTTTGTAAAAAAAAAAAAAAAAGAAGTACAATATTCGGCATGTGATGCCGATGTGCCGCGCATGCGTATAATTGACGAGATGACCTGATATTTATACAGTTATACCATTGTATGTTTTTATTAAATTGCCGTTTCTCCGAATGAGTATCGCGACTGGACCCGAACTCCGTTCGAACACGTTCTAAGTTCAACAATTACTCGTATACATGATTTTTCTACTGGTACTTATAGAGATCGATTTTCCCCGTATGATTGAAATTAATTGTGATATTTAGGGTTATGCAGGAAATGCTGACAGAGTCTAATGTTAGTGACGATTCCTCATGAAGAAAAAAACACCGTACGTTTAGAACTTTTGCATAGATTCAAAAAAAAAAGAAAAAAAATTGTAATTCGCACAGTGCGGAAGTCGGTGCGTAGAATAAATTCTGCCGATTTTGCGTCTAAAGAGAATAATGAAATTGCGGCGGTAGCCGCACTACTTTATAGAGTTGATTAAATCTTAGATGCGATTAATTTTATTTATTAGTGTACGACCGTACGAAAGGTAAAAGAAATTAATAATTGTATCGACATAAGAATTTCGTGAAGTACGATCTACCCATTGACAACACAATAAAATTTGCCTGAATTAAATGTGCCCCAAAAGTAGATATATTGTTTCTGTACGCTGATGCAATATCAGAACTTGTGTCATTACACCTTATACGTTCCAGGCAAGACATAGATTGTTCGCTAAACCTGTAAAAATATTTGACCGCTATTGTTATACGTTATCTTTAACGAAAATAGAATCTTAGCGAGTGTGAACTGGTGTGAACCCACGGCGATTGGTTTTGAACTGCTCGATTGACTGGAATATTATGTGTTAAGATCAATAAGGTAATGGTACGTAATGGAATGTGCGGTGAGATTTGCTTAATGCACAACGCAGTAGAAATACCTCTATACACGATATATCAATAGTTTTTGTAAGTTGCATGTTGCATTAAGTTTCCGACGGTTTTTGTACAGGAAAATTCTAACAAGATGCCGGGATAAAAAATCTACCTTGCGCAATAGTTGTTTCTGTCAACTTTATATTTAAGAACATTACCGAATGTTTTGTAATAAATTATTTTTCGTTAGTACATCATAACGCATGAATTTCTTAGACTGCATGTGGCAAACTTTACCCGCACATTGTGTGACAGCGTAGTTTTATCGTTTAAATATACGAAACAATCGTCCGAGTTATAACATGGTATTGATGAAAAATCAAATCGTTAAAATTGTATTAAAATATTTTTGTGATAGTGGAAAGTTTAATATTGATTTATTTTAATGATCAGTTTCGCAGTGCTTCTTAATTTTGGACTGTTTTGAACACATTTTTGTGAGCAAACATATTTAATAAACACACTAATACCTTTTTGTGTTTGACTTATATTTAAATGCTTTCAAGTCTAAACTCAAAGTAATGCTCTTACAAAAGAAGATAAGAAAAAAATGTTTCACACATTGGCGGCTTCCAATGCCAGGCTTTTTGCAGTGATGGGATCCAACTGCGTTATGCCATTTTTATCCACCTTTGTAACACTGAAGTTTGGCAAATTCACAATCAATCTCTTATGAATTTCAAGCACACATTTCTTCATTAAATTATAGGCTTGCTGTTCTGTCATGCCTGAAATAATAAGGACATGGTATTACATGATGAAAGGTGATTCAATCGTTAAATATGATAGAGATAATTACTGTAGTCATGATATCTGTCCAAAATGGAATTGGTGAAATATCCACCATATCCATGGGAGGCATATGGTACTTTAACACAGGAAGCCAAATAATCTATAAAGTATAGTTCTGGGCCAGTCTTGTCATCGTAACCAGCCATTAACAAGTTCACAAAGTACGGTGTTCTACTCCTGAGGTAATCTGCCAAGTTCCTTCTAGTAAAGCATGCGGCTGCCTGAGGGGACAGTTCATAGCCATTTCTCATTTTATACAATTGAATATTTTTGCCAATATATTCGGAAAATTGCGTAGTGTGTCCAGCTTCACCAGACACAGCCATAACGAGTTTATCAGAGATTTTTATAATTTTTTGCTCATCTGAAAAAAGTGCATGAATATAATGTATTAAAAAGTTTCATGTGGAATAACATAAGTTTGACAAAGAAGAAATTGCTGTGCTTTATTTATTAAACAGCAACATGATGCCGAGTCATACTCGTTCAAAACTCTGAACTTTGGGAGGAATAAATATTGATATCTTACCGCTTTTCATAACCATAATCGATCGTGCATTGGTCATATCGGCCGCTACCAATACAAAATCCGTAAATTGTATCCCAATTAAACACTCCATCGTTACAGGCAATTGATGAACAGGTTTCAGCAAGTAAGAAAGCACCGAAAAATGCCTGTCACTGAAGGTTCAGTTTAGACTAACCTAACTGAACAAATCCGCGGTCTCGAACTAGTAACTTTATATTAGAAAGGATACTCGGTTGTGTGTTTCAGTGTTCGAAAAGGAAAATCGCGTCCATTGTAAACGCGACCTTGATTCAATGCAAACCGACTTCCGGTCTGAGACTTCCACTTCCGTTCAGGTGGCGAGTTGCATATCTACACCATACGCATTCAGTGCATCTCAAGCGGGAAAGCGAAAACGCTGTTTCAAAAGAGTAAGAATAATTTTGGAATTTTTCTTTATTATTTTGCCTTAAGGTGTCAAAGAACCCAGTAATTTTACTTTTTAGTGATTAATTGCATACTGTTCTCAATATTCATGTAACTGTGTTCGTAATGTAATCAAAGTGTTGTGTAGTAAACTTTATTCCTTTTGACCACTTTGCGTGCGATTACAATTGTAACCAAGATGATCGAATTATTGACATAAATCTTCCGGCGTAACATTCTTCTATCCCGCGTTCTTTCTCAACGTTTCACTTTAATTAATTTCTCCTATCCTACGTACTTTCTCTTACTTCTCGGTATTAACATGACGTCTTCACAGACGATATATTCCTCAACTTTTCTCAATTGGCTGTAGGCGGAAGGCTTAGCATAACAATACAAAATCATAATCCGTTACGAACGCCGATCAGAATCGAGCTTGTGGCCAATTAATTCGATCTGATTAATTATCATCATTGTTGCAGAACTTTGCCATTAAACGTTTTCTGAATATTACACAGTTCTCACCATTACTCAACATTTTCAGAAATATACGTATACTATTTAGAACATTACATTCTTACACATTAACCTCTGCACAACTTAACCCATTGCCCGCCGTAATACAAAAATACAAAAATGAAAAATGAAATTAACTGTACACTTAGAAGTTGCAGTTGTTAATAGGAAACAATTTGAAACTGTGTCCCAAAAATTGGACATTGACGGATAATGGGTTAAGTAAAATCTGAACCATCGAACGCAATTAATGTATATTTCATTCCTACCACAGAAAGTACGAAGTCACCCAAAACAAATCCACCTACTAACATAGCCTCGCTATCATCACTCACCACCGCAACCTTGAACCACCGTCATTAATTACGGAACGAGGTAACGCAATTTCATTATTCACTGCACCTGTTCCCATTATCGATCCTCGTCAGAACAATTCTCAACGCGATCAATTAACGTACTTAAACAATTAACGACTTTCGTTATTCATCAGGTTTGGACCCATTCGCAGACGCACTTCAATTCTGACTGCTCTCATTGTTTCGGGTCCCGAGGCGGAAAAGAAGGAAGTCGCATCGCGTGTGCCGCAAGGTCGCATCGTATGCAGAAGGTTACGGGGAACTTTTCTTCACAATCTCGTTTCCGGAATGTGTCCGAGTCGCATGCCCGAGCCATTCTTGCATCTGCCGAACGTTCAACGGACGCGGACGAATCGTGCGACACAGAAATCGTCATGTAAATCGAACACGTGTCGGTCCCGCTAGCCAGCCGAGCTTTTCTGTGCCGAATAGCTGTAATGGCTACTCGTTTCTCCGCTCCTGCCGGCCTGCTGGCCGATCATCGCTCGGATTATCCACGGATACTCTTATCGTGCCCTGCCGTTCGGTTCAAGGCACTCGACCGTTCACCACGTATGCGGACGTATGTGTGTTACAGTAAATGTAAATTCGTCAATTTTGTATAGTAGCCGCTTGTTATGTATAATCAGCATTGAAATTCGTATGTGTAATAATTTATTGAAAAAAATTGAACTGGGGAGTTTATGTAATTCCAAACTTGTAAACGCGAGTGGGATAAATGTTTTGACTGATTGAACTGGTAGACTATAGACAGTTTTTGGAGTTGTTATTAGTGAGGTGGTTAGTTTTTCGTTGGACTCTATAGCGCGACGGGCTGCGAATAACAATATTTTATAATTTACAATTAAGAATTTGTTAATAGTTATTTCAAGTCATATGGACGTAGTCTGAACGAAGAATAAGGAACTGAGTTGTCTTGCCAAATGAAAGACTGAAGTAGAGAAAATGACTTTATTATTAGATTGTTAGATTACTGTTATATTATGAGTCACGCTTTGCCTAGTAATGAGCTATGTCACGATAGAAGTCAAGCAACTGCATAAACCAGTCGAGTTTTGGTAAAGTCGTGAACTTTTATCAGATTCGCCATTACGACTTGGTAATTATATAATCTCGCCAATTTTGATAAATATTCTATAATTTATCAAATTTAGTGTACTACTATATATACTATATAACACTATATATAACTGGAAATGATACATTATCATCGATTTATTACATTTATCGTAACATACGCATCCCGTACGTTTGTTTTCCTTCGACGCCCGCTTTGATAAGAATTCCGTTTCGGCCAGTGAAAGTTCGGCCGTGAACGTGATTCAGGCTGATCCGGACGCGCTGCTTGCGATGATTCATTAACAGAGTGGCCGAAAAACGTGCCGTGGCTCGAGGCGTCCTACGATGCTATACGTCGCTTGGCATGGATTTAACGGCAGGACTGTCGACCTTGTCGTTCTGTTTACGTACTCGGCCGAGCTGATAGTCGGATGAATCGGGATAGTTTTCGAAAGTAATGGTAGATGTGCTCTTATGGCGGTATTCGTTCCTTCACTGTTGAACATTTCATTTATCTATACTATTTCTACGTAAATACGTATTTAAACGTAAATGTATTCATATTTTGATGTAAAGGAGGATGCTTGCATTCCTTGCTCTAAATTGATGAGATAGAGTTGGTCTCTTTAAATGATTTTTTTTAAAATGAGATATTACATAATTTGTGATTAACTTAGTGTAAACTTTCCACTTATGCAATATTTAATTTAAAAACAATGGAATTACATCACTTTCAATGTAAACGGTCTATATTTTAAGACATCAACTCTATTTCAAAATTTACCATTTTACATACTCTATCCAATGTGTAATATACACATCAAGCGGTCCATACGAATAAGCGTCCCATACACACGTTTCAAGAGCAACGACTACAAGCATACTCCTGGCATCCAAATACCTGAAGACCGACTCTGTCTCATGAAAACACGACTCACGATCAAATTCTCTCGTCATCCTCGAATCAACGTAGAAACGTGCGTCTCAGGAAAGTAATGATCGATCAACCCCGGCGTCGATCATCTCGCGCGAGCTGAAACGATGCCGTGACAAAGTTCGTTTTTCACGGTCGGCAAATGTGTGCCACCGGTCGCTGACAAAAGTCGGCAAGGCAATGGCAGGCAATGGTAGCCAGTCGAAGTTACGGCAGGCTGATCGCGTTGGGATCGGCGGCGGGGACAGATTGTGGGTTAATCTTAACGAGCGAATGGCATACGTGCCCCTCCTTCTCTCTCTATCCACCCCCCCCTACCCCCCTCCTCTACCCCCTCACTGTTCTTCCTCTTTACCGAAGAATTGTCGGCCTGAGTGCAATTTGCCGCTTACGCTCTGTTTACGCATCGGGGATTCCCTTCTGTCGTTCGGCAGGCAAGTTACTAGGCTAAGAGTTACTTTCCTAAAAATGCCCAGCTCGCTCGACTGCGAAGTCGAGTTATCGAAGGTCACGGTACCATAACGGCGATGAATGGGAAGAGTGTCCGGACCCACCTGACTTCCATTCCCTTCCTTTGCCTTCCTTTGCCTTCGTTTACCTTCGTTTACCTTCCCTTGCCTTCCTGTACGTTTCTTGACGTTTCTTTACCTACCTTCGGCACGGAATGTGGGCTATGATGCGGTGAAATGCTGCAGTTTGTTGCACGCGATGGTCGGAATTGTTACACGCAACATTTGGCGGATGATTGTTGGCATGCGTGAGAATTCTCACGGGTGAGAGGTCCTCGCGGAGATTATTGGGCCGGTGACATACTGAGATGTTGGGGAATTGGTGCGACTTGAATCGAGTTTATTATGCGATTAAGCGAACTTTGAATATAGTTCTGTGATAAGAGAAATAGAATATTGAGTCTTATGTCATGGTGCACTGCGTATGGACATTTTGCTCCAGGAGAATTTTAACAATTATGTTTGGTATGAATTGGGTCATGTGTACAGGACTACTTTGAGGCTTTACTTCAGCAGTAAACGTGTATATATTTCAAACTAATTAGCGACATGAATTTAACATGTTTACGTACAATATTTACTGTAGTGTACTGTACTGTACTGTATTCACATTAAATCCATGTAAAAACTATGTCTACAAAATCTGCTCTTCAAAGGTCTCACACGATGAGCAACAAGATCCAGCTTCGAGCTATCAGAACAGTATTTCGCATTACACGGTGCTAACAGGAGTACAAGAGTAGAAGGATCAATGCAAAAACTATGCTTACACAACTTGTTCTTCTAATACTTCAAAATCAGCAACAAGAACGACCTTCAAACTGCCAGAACAATATTTGTCATGAACCTATGTCAACAGGAGTACGAGAGTAGAAGAATGAATGCAAAAACTATGTCTACACGAACTGCTCTTAAAACATTTGAAAATCAATAACAAGAACCACCTTCAAACTACCAGGACAGTATTTGGCGTTCCCCAGTGTCAACAATCGTACAAGAGTAGAAGAATCAATTCAAAAACTATGTTTACTCAACTTGCTCTTCAAACACTTCAAAATCAGCGACGAGAACCACCTTTAACCTTCCAGAACAGTATTTGGCATTAAGCTACGTCAACAGAACTACAAGACTCCAAGTACAAACTTTACTTGCGAGAGCTCTGTCAACATTTTTTTTTTTTTTCATACTTCCACTTAATTACTTGTTCCTATTTACACCAAATATTTACAAATAGATATAACATATAATATGTAACTTTTGGCTCCCGTTACATTTAACGGCAAGCACCAATAGGATATTGTTCAGCTTAAAGCAGTTAATAAATAATAAATACAGGATATTGTTTGTTCATAGATTATGTTAGAAGATCCGAGGGGTGTTTTCTCTTGAGTCTTCTCGCTATACTTTTGTAGCAGCGATTTGCTACTGGGTTGGGATGTCTCTCAATTCTATTTTTATGTTTCTTTGAGAATCGTATTATTTCTTCTTGCACCGTGGGGATATCTAATGTTTTAAGAATATCATCATTTCCGACGTACCAGGGTGCGTCAAGGATGGCTCTGTCAACATGACCGAGCATCGAACCGTCCGAAAACGATGCTCGATAAGAATCGCCATTGTCCGTCGAACGGCTAATCACGCCTAATCACGCCTAGCGTTTCGCAGATGCCTCCGGCGAGCCGAGAGACGATTTCCTTGGCATCGCCGAAGGTCGCACGCCGATACCGTTACGCTCGAATCGATCTGTAACGCGCAATACGTTCACTGAACTTCCCGGGGGCCGAAGGAGGGGCGGGTCGTCAAGAAAGGCGCAGAAGAAGAGGACGGCGTCGCGCGAAAGAAGAGGCCGAAGAAGAGGACGAAGAACGGCAAGGAGAGCCCCGCCAGGAATTCCGTCGGCCGCCGGATCCGTCGAGTCGTTCGCGAGCGAGCGAACGATTAGCGAGATCCTCCTAATAAGAAGAGCCAACGCCAGCATCCCGCTACTGAAACAGTTATGATGGATCGCGATCTTTCGCGGCCGTCGGGACGCGTGCCCTACAGGAAGGAAAGGAAGAAATGGCCGCGCTCGAGAGCAGCTCGCTCTTCGCGAAAAATGAACGCCAGGGGAGGCCTCCCAATTACGGTACTCGCCGGCGTCGTTTGATTGAGTCGTCAGCGGGCACGTCATTGGCTGGGGACGTTCGGATGGAAAGTATCGGAATTGATGTAGTCAATCCTTTGGTGCCAAACTGAATTAGATTAATTTTTATTAATGTGAAGCGATGCTGATTAATATGTGGCATTAGCTGAATGTTTTGGAAGTATTGATTTGTAGAATAAATTTATTTTATGGTTTTTGTTGCAATTACGGTGTTTGTAATGTTGGAGTCGTTGGGGGCACGTCATTGGCTGGGGACGTTCAGATGGAAAGTATGAGAAATTATGTATTCTGTACTGTGGTATCAAACTATGAATTATTATAGGTGAATTTTTGGTATTGGGAAGCGATGTTGCTTGATATATGATGTTTGCTGAATGTTTTGGAAGTATTGATGTTGCAGAATAAATTTATTTTATGGTTTTTGTTGCAATTACGGTATTTGTAATATTCGAGTCGTTGGGGGCACGTCATTGGCTGGGGACGTTCAGATGAAAAGTATCGGAATTGATGTAGTCAATCCTTTGGTACCAAACTGAATTAGATTAATTTCTATTAATGTGAAGCGATGTTGATTAATATGTGGCATTAGCTGAATATTTTGTAAGTTTTGATATTGCAGAAGAAATTTATTTTATGGTTTGTGCTGCAATCACGGTATTTGTAATATTCGAGTCGTTGACTGCACGTCATTGGCTGGGGGCGTTCAGATGCAAGGTATACGAAATTATGTATTGGAGTGTTTTGGTATCGGACTATGGATTAGATGAATTTTTGTTAATTGTTCAATGAGAAATTTATTTTAGGGAATATGTTTCAATCATAGTATTTGTAATGTTGTTTGATGTCCATGATTGCCTGGAAGTCATTTACTCAAATGGAAATTACGATATTAAAACCTTTTGGTTCCAGACGTGAGTCTGGAGAACTAAATATTGAAATGCATGCTTTGCATTTGGAAATTTCTTTTTGAATGAAAGTGATATGAAGACTGTGTGATACTTTTATTTATGTAGTAAGACACGTAGAAAGAAATGTGCAAATGCGATGTGTCTTATAGAGATTTATGGAATTTATCGGTGCTGGGTTAATATTAGGATAATAATAGGTGCATACTATCTTGTTGGTCTCAAGTTGGTTATTCAAACTTCAAATGTAGGCTATGGGGAATTACGTTGGCACGAGATGTTTCAGTTCCGGAAATGGGAGGCACTGGAAGTTGAGTACGTGTTATGAATGATGATATTTGTTTTCTTTTACCGAGAGCGATATGAGAATTGTGAAGCAACATATTGAGCCGTTATTTGTACCATTTTAGTGGCTAATGTTTTGCTTGTTGCCTGTTGTTGAAATTGTGGCAAAGAAAAGTAAGCGCAAACAGAATGGTTGTTCCAAAGATTTATGAGATTCTTCGAATGGACATTAGTGTTAGCGCGATAATAGGTGTGCTGCATTCGCGAGTTCGTTATTCCTTATTTATGTAACCTTTTTGCTCCTAATCTGTAACTAAATATAATTGGACGCACTGTACGTTTGCGTACACGAGTTCCGTAACATTGCGGCTATGAATACAAATCAGTGGTATCACTGTAATGTATATTGTTGCACCGGTTTCATTATTGCTCACATGTCTGCGCAACTTATCGCATTGCATTTGGATCACGCAATACCTTTTTGCTCCGCATCTGTAACTAAATATTACTAAATGTCCCGTAACTCCACTTGCATTAACTCTAACGCGCTGCAACTATGAATGCCGATCAGGATTATTACGACCAGGTGGAGTGTTCCACTTATCTCATTAGATACTCCTCTTCAAACTTTTATACTTTTTGTTCACATATAGAACGTTAGGGCAGGAACACTAATTTTGTGTACAAAGCTAATTGTTACCATTATTATTATTATACAAGATAACAGAAGTTAAGTCGTATCAAAACTTTTGTTGTGTACATTAAATGTAAATAACCACCCCAAAATTAAACTAATACGTACTCTGCTACAATGAATCTATCATTACATACTTGATATCTATAAATCAGTAACACATTATCCAATTAGTTACTATTTTCACATTATGCAATTATATCCGAGCGTCTATTCAGTATCTATCTTACATAAAACAAGTACCATAACCCATTATCGGCCAATGTCCCATTTTTGGTATACATTTTCAAATCGTTTTCTGTTCATAACTGCAACTTTTAAATATACAATTAATTTAATTTTCTTTTATCAATATTATAGAATATTAATAGAATTTCATTTCTATTAACAATCTATAATACATCGCGTCAACTCTAATTCTTAAACCCACCCACCGAAAATCGAACGCAAACATTCCTGTAAAATGAATCCATCGTTAGCAGTAAGTCGGAACGTCAAGCAGGCCGACAAGAAACAACGCCAAGCCCAGTTGACTTCCACCTAGTGGCAGCCATCGGGCAGGTCCGTCAGACTCCGGTGAACAGGTGTAAGCGTTACTATTATTACGCCATCGAACCGGTCCAGGGCGCGAGCGTAAAAATGTGCAAAGCACGGATTCCCCAATCGTCGACGATGGCGTGACGGCATCCACGAATGCCGTCGCAATCCTCTCTCATTCTCAGAGGCACGCGATTCATCGCCATCAGCCATGGCAACGAGAAGAAAACCGGCAGCGAATGACAATTACTGTCAAAATCGCATGGCGAGCGTCGGAACGCCAGCGTCGCTGACAAAAGTCCGAAGTCTGACGTCCGGCGCGCAGAATGTGAGGTTAGGAGAGTTTCGGAAGAGGATCCGGATAGAAAATGGTCGGGCCAACTGCGTTTCACTCTTGAACGATCGACAGCACGCAGAGCATCTTCCTTTCTCCGGTCGAATTCTCTCGATCGTTCTCGTTCGGCGTCGAATGGACGCCGTGCGTTTTTCCGTTGCAGGGAAATTATGAAAACGGAGACTTGATCGAATGGATAAGGTGGATGATCGATTGGCGGACGATGTTATAATTAGAATTCTGTGCGGTGATTTTCCTAAAGAAAGTGATTTGATCGAACTTAACTGTTTAACAGTACCCCTATGCCACCAAAAATATTCTTCTTGTTTTTAAAATTATCAGCTTAAGTACCTATTTCTTTCGCGAATTAGTTTCGATTAAATGAATTCTGTTTCAATGTATTATCTACTCTACGTTTAATAATGCATCTTTTACTAAATAGATATTTTTAATATCTGAACAATATTACTTCATCTTTTCACTGAGACTGTTAAAGAATTTGATCAAGTCACTTAACTGTTTAATCGTCCCCTTAGACGGCAGAAAACATATCCTCTTTGCTTTTAAAAATATCAGCTCAACAACCTATTTCTCTTGTTAATTACTTTCGAATAAATAAATTGCATTTCAATCACTATTGTTGCATTACCTACTCTATATTTAATAATGCACGGTTTACTAAATGAATACTTTTAATACCTATATTAAATCTATCTATCTATTAGCAATATTATTTCATCTTTTCACTAAAACAGTTAAGCCATTTGATCAAATTACTCACTTTCTTTAGGAAAATCATCGACACAGTTGTAATTTTACATCGTCCGTGAATTGATTATCTAGAGATTTGTTCAAATCTCCGCTTTTTATCATCGCCCCACACATCTCTACCCTGACGTGTGCGTGCGTGCCTGCGTCTGCCGGGTGTGCTGCCGCGCATGCGCACTGGATCCCGATCGGCTATTAATTGTTAATCCGGGCGCGTTGGGCGCCTCTCGCGTTCCGGAACAATCCCGCCGGCAGCTTCGTTGCAAAAAGGGCAAGTGGAAGGCTCGAGCGTGTTTCACTCGGCTCGCCATGATGGGACAACGGTACTGTTAATAAATAAATGGGCGTAGAGGAATGGGGGAGGAATTCGTTACAGGTCGCTAGGTGGGAACGCTTACGAGTCGTTCGGAGGTGAGAACGATAGAATTTTGATGCTCGAAACCGGATTCTTGGATCAGATGTCTGTTCGGATTGCTTAGAGGGTGTTTAGGCGGTCGGGTAGCTTCTGGTGGCGTTGCCCGTGGATTCTGTATTATTAGTCGAACGAAACGTTGCGCGATGATTGCTGAGGCGCTTGCATCGATGTGTTGGTTATGCAAATCGATGGGTAACGTACTTTTAACGTTTACACGTTTCAACAGTACGATAATAGTGTGTATTTATGATTACATTACTGCTAGATACGCATCTTGTAATAAATTATTACTAGCTGTGCAGTAATATACATATACATTTATGTTCGTTAAATCGTCTACGATCATACTTAATCCCTTCCAAAACAATACAACAAAATATCGACCGTCTATTTTGAAAGTGAAGTCCATTTAAAAAAAAAATTAAATGTCACGTAAACAAACCGTTTACACAACGTTAATCATAAATGATATATCTCATTTTTTTTTAAATATGGACTTATACTACTTTCAAAATAAACGGTGCATATAATCTAATCTAATCCACCGTATCGAAAAACAATCAAAAAACAGTTAGCACCAAAGCTACCAAGTCCAACCAAACAACCGTCTTTACCTATAATTTTACGGATGGGCTAGGCTCGTAGTAGTTTCAGTGTCGAAAACGGTGCATCGGAAATCAGTTAAGGTATCAGTCACCTGTCGTCGAACCACATACGCTAACACTTTCAAAGCCGAGCCGACTGAAAGAACGCAGAGTCCGTTATCTATTATCCGCTCCGTCCATCCCGCTTCTCGAAGCGGGAAGAAACCGAATAATGCGTGTCATCCATTTTTGGGTGACGCGGCAGTCAATGCATTGAATCGAGCCGGGCGCCGTTCGAAGTGACGCATTTACCGTTTCAGGCGGACCGCAAAGAATTCGCCTCGCTTCAGAATTACGGAATCGGACGCCGATCATCCGTTCTTGCTCCGAAAATATGTTAAGTGTCGTGCGAACGACCGGCGGATAACTGGATTAACGAGGATCGGCAAGGATCGGCGAGGATCGGCAGAACGGGGAAGACTGGGAAGCAGGAAGTCGGATCGACAGGAAGTGGACTCGACGGAAGTCGAATAGTCCTTCGGGAAGCAGATGCTGCACAGGCGGGAACGGATCGGCATCGGAACGTTGCAAAATCGACTTCGGAAAAATTGTGTCTAAGTAGACCTTTCGGTCTGCGACGCGGGGATCGTCGCCTCCCATTGGCCAGTTCCATTGAAAATAGTGCCAAAGGTTAGTGGCCATTGGCCGAACGGTTTACCCCCACGTGCGCTCGCAGGCTATATAGAAGACCCCGCCAGGAATTTCATCTTCAGAACCGAGAGTCAGTGTCACGGAAGTCTGCCCGATTGTAAGCGAAGTGAGTACGAGATTAATCATCCCTTAACGATCGGCATCCCCTGCAAGGCACGTATCCTCATTTTCATTCATTGAAAATCGGCCGATCCGACTTATTGCACGGCTTTCCTTGACGAACTGCTCGGGAGTGGACGATTTTTGGATTTTGGGCTGGGAAAGTGATTCTTTTGGCAGTTGGGGTTTGCTGAATTACGGGAATTTATTTGGGGACTAAGGTGCGGGGTATCTTGAAAGGATAATGCTTTTTACATGATTTTATCTTTGTAAAAGGTTCATTATTTTGCTCTCGTTTAGTTTGTACATATATATGGAATTGTGGAATATTAAGAGGAAAGAAATTCAAGTTCGCGATTGGATAGGGAGGTAGACAAATGAAGTTTCTTTGCGTTTGCGTAAATTCGTAAATTGTCGTATAACTGCAATTCTTCGGTGAAGAGTCTGAGATTCTCTGCAACAGTTGGCAGAGCGGTTTAGCGCGGTTAACAGATCCGGAACAGGTAGAAAATGGCCTTTGGCAGGTGTAAAGGTACAGTTAGAAACTCGTCCGCGATTTTTCCAGAGCCGAGTGTACCGTTTTTGAAAGGCCGAACCGGCGCGAGTAGCACACGGACAGGCACACATACACAGTCGTCCTTACGTAGCCGACGTCACATATTTTCCCTTCAAACGCTTTTACGTGAAGTCTCGACGAGCGACACCTTCGATTTCCGGCGTGGCAACACGCGTCTCGTTTTAAAAGGTACCCACCCAAGTGCCTCACTTTACGATCCGTTCGGCGGAAGGTGGAGTCTGACCTCCTTCAAGGCCGGACCTTGAAAGAACCGTAGCTAAGGTCGGCCTTAAACTCAACTCTGTTGGATTTATACTGACCTTCTATCCTTATTCCCACTAATAAAATTCATTAATCCATACTCAATATTCAAGCTTAATCTAATCAATCTAACTATTATTTAATTATAATTAAATATTCTAAATATTTTCTATTTCGCTTAACGTACTTTAGAACTTTCCAGCTCTCTCAAACCCTAAGATTTGAATTTTCAATTTTCTACTTGAGTACTCCCACAATATCCTCGCATAGAAACGACCAATTTCGAGTCGGCCCACAATTTTCCCACAAGGCCTGTCCGCGCGACTGGAAACGTTTCGACGCACCTTCGGCGACCTTTCCCCGGTCGTCCCGACGGCGAGCGCCGACAGTAGGTCACGACCGCCTTTTCGAGTAACGGTACCTGCCGGGTTCAACAAACCGGCGCCGTCCGATCGAGAATGTGGGCTAACGAGCGATCGGCGTACTCTTCGAGGCGACCTTAACCGCCGCGACACACTTTCGAGGCAACCGGCGCGCTCTTCCACCGCGTCTTCCTCGATCCCCAGATCCTCGATCCTCCCCCCCCCCCCCCCCCCCCCCCACTCCACCTGCCTTCCCTTCTCCACCGTACCGTCTAAGGTAAACGCCCACGTAATTTCTGCCTTTCGAAAAGGCGGAAGACCTCGTTCGAGTACGGTCGGCAGGAAAGGCGTACCGTTAGAAGGATCGATCATTTTTGGAAAAGGAACTAGCCGGCACGTACAGGACTTTCGTTCGAATTCTCGAATCCTCGCGAAAGGAAACCTCCTGACACACTTTCGGCCGCGGAGACTGTCTCGGCGGATATTTTCACCTTGTCGACATCCTGATTCAATTGGGTCGCCGGAGAGTGCTTAGTTGGGGTTGGATTTTTGGATTGAGATTTTTCGGATTGTTTCGAGGTGGGGGGGCGAGGGCGGTTGATGAGAGTTGACGTAGGGGAGTGGATTTTTTAACCGGTCGCTTTCGGTTTCAGAATGCAGTCCGTACAGTACGTTTCGTTGTGCTTGGCGGTGCTTGTCCTTGGACAAGCGGCTGCGCTCCCGCAGCATCCACAGTATGTACAGCAGTATCCTCAGCAGTATCAGCAGCAGCAGGGGAGGGAGGACAGGAAGTTCGCTGAGAAGCCGAACGCGATGAAGAAGGTCGGACTGGACGATCTGGATGACATCAGTACTAATCACATTCAGGTAACGACCTCAACTTTGATAACATTTTTTTCAATTTGGAAATACTGTACACCCTTATATAACACGGTATATACGTTGCGTGTTATATGAATCCGTGTTGTACGAGTCACTTAGATTATACAAATATGGATGTACCAGAGATAACAGATATGTACTTCCTCTAATTGAAATCGGATTTAACTTCGCAAAGATTTATTTTCCTAAAACTTTTTTCTCTTCGAAGTCAAGTTGACAAGAATGAATCATACGGTGTAAA
Organism: Anoplius nigerrimus; assembly: GCA_914767735.1. Lineage (NCBI taxonomy): Eukaryota > Metazoa > Arthropoda > Insecta > Hymenoptera > Pompilidae > Anoplius > Anoplius nigerrimus. The sequence continues at coordinate 4,093,079 of OU612086.1, forward strand.
ACTTTTTTTCGGATACGTTTAATGTGCATCACAGTTGGAAGCAAACTCCTCTAAAATGAGAGAAGATGTCTTCTAAAAATAAGATTTCCCCAAAAGTTGTGAAGCACAATGACATTTAGTACCACCAGCCAAAAATTACATTAATTCTCTAATCGACATCTCTCTCATTCTTTTATCGTGTTATACGAATCTGTCTTGTATGACCGCGTGTTATAGGTGCGTCTGTATATTAGTACTAGCCACGCTCAACTTAACACGAACTCAATTAACCAACCTAAATAACAAATCACCTCAAACTTGGCCTTTACTCTTGTAATTTAGCCGTTTCAACCTCTTCACCACGAAATTGACAGAATTTAGTTTCTTACTCAGCTTTCGTTTTGCAAATTAACATGTTCATTTAATGTTGGCCTCAGTCCCAATAAATTAAACAGCATTTAATATCAACTGACCTAATATCACCCTCAGTCTAATATCTTGCCATTATTCCGACAAACTCATCGAATAATCGGAGTACATTTTTTGAAAAATGCCAAATTTTGTTGATCCTCGCAGGAAGGCAGCGGCGGCGGGTTCTCATGGTCCAACATGCTAGGCATGCTGATGCACATGTTGTTGGGCCAAACCGGTGGCGTGACTGGGCCAAGTAAGAATGACATCGACGACGGTGCACCGGCCAGTCCCTGGTCAAATCTCCTCTCCGTCGGCCTCAGAGTGCTAACCGCACTCCTTGGCGGACCTCAACAATCGGTAGACGGAATCGACAAAGTCGACAATCAGAGCAGTCCCATGCAGGTACGTGGCGTTTGCTGAAAGCTCACGTAGATCGCAAAAGCCTAACAATGAACGAGACTCTCATCGAGAGTCACTTAATCGAATTAGCGTGTCACTCGAATTCAGGTGACACTAAGATCGCTCCTGTATTATCTTTATATGGACCGTTTATTTTGAAAGTGGTATAAGTCGATATTTAAAAAAAAATTGGGATGTCATATAATTTATGATTAATGTAGTGTAAACTTTTTATTTATGTGATACTTAATTTTTTCTTAAATATGAATTTGCAACACTTTCAAAATATACTTATTATACGTGTTTAAACAAAATTGAGATATCATGTAATTTATGATCGACGTAGTGTAAACTTGTTATTCATGTGATACTCAACTTTTTTTCAAAATGTGGAGTTACACCAATTTCAAAATAAACGGTCCGTATTTGAATTTGAAGTAGATACTTCGAAGGTCCTTAAAGTTAAGAACTCGTTCATTGCTCGGTGACGCTGTACATTAAATGCAGATTTCTTTAGTTCGCACCTGTTCAATCGTACTGTACATTGCCACGCACGTCTCGCACTCCGATATGACGTCACTGTACCCCCGAGTCCTCCCGTTCGAAAGTGCACCGTGCATAGAAACCGCTGGAGAGATCGTGTCATCCTCTGCTTTCGCAATTTGTCGATCGGTCGACCGCGGCCGAATTTTCTTCCGACTCTTTCGATTACTTGCGACATCCTTAAATAGAAGTTCGTTTCAACGTTTGAAGTCGCACCGAAGTTCCATTCAAGTTATAGAAGACGCCGAAGTTACTCGTAAGAGTGACGACATTTTGGTATTGCAACGATTTTATCGGAAGTCGGCATTTAATTCCGAAGACAGTCATAATCATTCCATTCGTACGCTTTCGTAATTTTCGTAATTTTCGCAACTGCTAGAAGTTGTTCCGCGTTAAGCAAAGGACGCGAAGCTCGACTCTCCCGATACTTCCGGTCGCGAGCAATTAGACCGAATTTTCTTCCGACTCTATCGATTACTTGCGACATCCTTAAATAGAAGTTCGTTTCAACGTTTGAAGTCGCACCGAAGTTCCATTCAAGTTATAGAAGCCGCCGAAGTTACTCGTAAGAGTGACGACATTTTGGTATTGCAACGATTTTATCGGAAGTCGGCATTTAATTCCGAAGACAGTCGAGATTATTCCATTCGTACGCTTTCGTAATTTTCGTAATTTTCATAATTTTCGCAACGGCTGAAAATTGTTCCGCGTTATGGAAGGGACACGAGGCTCGAACTGCCGATACTTCCGGTCGCCGGCAATTAGCACGTTGAACAAACGGCGGAGAGGACCGGCGCACAATGGCTTCCTGACACGTGCGGCTGCTTACGATAATAAGTCCGCATCGTAGTTGTAGGAAAGGAGTCCGCGTCGGGCTGATTCTCGCCTCGGATCGACACTCTTTCTTCTTCTATTCTCTCCACCACCCCCTTCCCACCCTCCGCGGGTCTCATTATCCACGCGACGCTCCGCGAAGCTTCACGTTTTCTAAACAACCTAATTTGGCGCGAAAGTTCGAAATGTCTGGAGTTTGCGCAAGTCCTGCCGACGGGATGCGGGTCGCTAATTGCGAAATTGGCCTAAGGATTTAATGGCCTTCGAAAACACAAAGAACAATCTGAAGATGTGGATGCATTCTTCGGGAGTCTAATTTGAATTTCGCGGGCTAATTTAAACCGTTGAAAGTAGTTCGGTTCGTACGTTGGCTTCGTGTTTGATTTGGGAGAGTTTGAGGAATGTTTTTGTGTCGATTCGCGGCGAGAATCAAAGGTGCACCCTGTAAATAATGATGGTAAATATCGACTGAGCGCACAATTAGCTGGTGTCGGTTCTTCAGGGCATTTTGACTGCGGTGCTGGGCGCGTTGCTAGGACAGGGCAGAGATCCCGGTCAGGTTGCTCTCATGGCTAAAAATGCTTCTGAGGTTAGTACCATGTGAATCAAAATTCCGAACATACCGGCCAATCGATCGTAGGCGCTTTAAGTGTTAGCCGCTAGTACGCTTTTGTTGCCTATGTCGTTCTTGTTCGTGTCTTCCTTCCTGTCGAGTGTAGTTTTTTGTCTTGATTAGATGGGTGAATGATCAGCGGTGCAAGTCGATGATGGTCATTTGGAAATCCGCTTTGAATGATGCTGTTTCGGAGATTAGAAACGAAGAAAAATGTAATGAAGTATTGAAATTGTAGACGTGATTTCAGTCTATATATATATATGTCCGCGCTTGTGTGTATAATATCAATATTTCAGTAAAGTATAATTTACAGTACACGTTAGTGAAATTTGGATTAAAGATATAAAATTGGCTTCTTGTATTAATCCGCTATTTAAGATTTGCGAGTCTCTAATGATATACGCTCATATCAATTATAACGTGAAAGCGTTGAAAATCAAAGGTGGAACGTAGATTTGTGCCACTACCGAAAATTTAAGTCAACTATGAAAGTGGTCTATGACGAGAATTGTAGTAACTTTCCATATTCAACAATTTGCAAACTTGAAAAAAATTTCTCTACTGCCACATTCGACACGCGTCTACAATTTGTCGGTCGTATCGGAATTAAAGATCGACATTGACCGTACTCGATTTACACCATTGCTGAAAAATTCGCAAACGTTGCACACATGTTATGCACACTCACTCATTGCTAACGCGTCGTGTGATACTTCGTAATCGCGATTATTATCCGGAACGTAAAATTTACATGACATCCCGTGACGAGTGTCCCCGTTTCACTTCGAGGACAGGAACAGACGTGGAAAGCTAGACTTATCTCGCATGACGAGCGACGGCCGACCGACTCGTCCATCTTTCCCTATCCTCCGAACTTTCGAAAGTCGAGCGGTGTATCCACGCCAAGATCCTCGTTTTTTGCATGCCTCGCCTTTCTATCGCCGGCGGTCCGATTAATGACGAGTTAATTCGAATCGCGAATTCCTGTCAAGCAGTTCATCAGCATCGTCATCAATCTGCTGGACGCACTCAAGACATCCTTCTCTCATCGTTCGCTCACCGCTCGATCGTTGGGAAGAAGAGACACCGTTTCCGAGGCCGCCATCGCTTCCATTTCCATGTTGAAGGTGAGCAATGAAACTGTTCAGCTGTTTCATTTTCATATTATAATTATTTTTACATCAGAATCCTATGCCACTGTATTGGATCGTTTATTTTGAAAGTGCTGTAACTCCCACTTTCTTTTAAATTAAATAACACGTACAAAAAATACGGTAAATTAAACGCAAATTATGTGATATTTATGTTCAAGTTGACCTTGAAATCAAAAATTCAAAGTCATTAGTCCTGCTTGTCTAACGATTTAAAACAAACTTTATTGATGTATTAAAATTATTGTCGGTCGACGTGAATGGTGTCTAAAGTGGAATGTTTGCGAATGCAGGGATATGTCAGGTCTGTGAAATCGTTCAGCAACGTTGGCCGTGCTGAAGATGAGGGTCAACGCGGCTGTGCTGAGAGAGCACTTTGCGAAGCTAGTGCAGAGTGCGTGGCCGATACACAAGGGACATCGTCCATCTTCTGTCAACTTGGCTCGTGAGTACCCCTGTCAAATCCAGCTAATCTCTTCAGGGACAATTTTCGAAGACAGAACAAAATTGACCTCGTTTCGTTCAATCAGCTATTTCTCTCCTAAACAGTGAAAGCTGATCAATTTTAAACGCTATAACTAATTTTTAGATTCCGGAAAAGTTGCTAAGTTCCTTTTAATTATCATCATTACTTCTTATATAAAAAGTAGCTGAGGTATAATTCTCTGAATAATAAAATATAATCATTGATTAGCAAGACAAGTAATATCTTTTGGACAACTGTTGAAGCTACACAAAAACTAAAAATTAAAATAAAATAACAGTGTACAAGTTATGCCTTAAGAGTACATGCACGTATAGTAGTGTCTTATACTACATATTTAAAAATATGTCTCTTCAGGGTAGTACATTAGCTAATTGAATAAATAGTTTACTTATTGATTTAAATTCAAACTCTCATTAAACGTCTACAATGCGCGAAGAGTAATCATACGCCTTCAGAATACCATGTGGTGTACTTGAAGAGATCTATTACGAAAAATGAAGTATCTGATGAACATCTCCATTACGATTTGCCTTTCGAACCTCAGGTACGCGACGAGCTACATACTTCAGAGGCAGAGCGGCGTCGGCTTCGAGACCCTCTACGAAGCAGGACGACGCGGCCGCACAGGAGAGGACTGCAGGACCCTCTTCATGGACTGCAACGCCGTATGAGCGAGCCCACGGGCGAATCCTTCGGACAGGACTCAGATTCCGTCGGAACATTATCATTTTCACGGGACGCGCGCGGCCCGAGGGAGTCTACGAGGAATGGAAGAAACTCATTGATCCTGGAAATTCGTCCTATCAGCGAGATCAGGCGACAAAAAGCGCATCATCATCATCGTCATCATCATCATCATCAACCCCCATCATCATCGACCCCATTCGCAGGGTGCAAAAGCTGGAACTGATCGGCAGGCAAAATCGAGACATCCGGACCTAATTCGACGAAGACATCGCGAGGATAGAAATTCAAGGCCGAAGATCGACCCCTCTTCCGTTCCCCGCAACGACTCCCCGTAGACACTCCCCGAGGTCCGTCCGATCTCGATAGTGGGATATCCCTTTGCCCGCGGAAGATGATGTAAGGACCACCCCCAAGGTCATGAGTGAGAGTACGAAATTTTCGCACGGGATTCGTTCGCTTTCGGGCCACTCGGTCATCGCGGCACTTCGCTTAGGGCAAGCCCTTACGTTTAGATGTAGAGGAGCGTGGACATTCTGAAGCCAGGCTCGGGCCAGCTCGATTCGCATAACTTCTACTTCGAGCTGGCCTGAGCCGGCGAGCGGTCACCTTATTTATTTATATTTATTCAGCCCTCAGACGTGACACGCGAACATCGTCGGCCGGATCCAAGCGGTGACCTTGAACATCGGCAATCACGACGGACGGTGTTCGAGTGTCCTGGCCTGAGGCACACTTAGGTTCCAAGCTGTGGAATAAGCATACACATAGCCCGACTTTATCCGAATCGCTGCTTTATCGTCCGTCGCGTCACACGTCGTTAAGTTTAGAGCCATTTTCCCGTATTTAACCCCCTTGACCCCCCCCCCCCCCTTATCCCCCATTACTCACCCTTAGTCTCTATAAACATTCGACCCTCATTCTGGGAGGAAGACGAGCTTAGAACTGCTGGCAAAATGTGGCTCGGTACAGAAAACTGGATCGTCGACCGTCGCTGGATCCTGGATCCTAGATCCGAGGATCGAGGATCGAGCGGCGATCGTCATGCGTGACCCTCCCAATGTCATTCGAGTTAATGTCTCAGGATGTTACGTCATCGACTCTTAATCCGTCACCCGGCTCGAAATTCGTTAACTTGTATATAGGAATTCATATGTAATACGGGTGGGGAGTGTTCTGTTCTTTTTATTCCGTTAATAGCCGAGCTGTTACTAGCACCGGATAGAGCGTCACCTAGGCTTAAGTTGTATGTATGTGCAGTACGATGTTTCAATGAATATATTAACCTTTGGAGAAATTGAGAACTTCTGCCGTCTACTGAAAGCTACCCTTGAAGTCGAACCAGTCTCTGCCGAACTTTCGGCCGGATAATTGGGAGTGTAATTATTTTAATAAGACGACCTAGCCCCCCGTTTTGTCCCAGGCATCCTGATTGCAGAGGAGGGTTAGGGGAGGAGAGGAGGGGTCGCTGGAGGCAGAGGCCGTGAATATTCACGCCTGGCGTGCGACTAACGAGCGTGAACGAACACGGAAGCACGGAACGTAGCAGTGAACTTTTCTTCTGGCGACATAGTCGTCTAGAGGTGTTCGTCAGAAGGAGTTTGGAGTATTGCGTGAGCCGAACTAGGCTTAGGCTACCTGGTGTTAGGTCGAAGTCTGAGATAAGGCTGGGATAGGAGAAAGTTCGGTCGATCCCGCTTTCGACGATTGCATTACGTGGTACGTGCAGATGACCTTCAAGTCGCTGATGAACCTGGGTGGCTTTGGGAAGCAACCCTACACGCCGGTCGATCGGTACCATAGTGGGTCCGGCGGTTATCATCATGCGCATCATGGGTAAGCTTTATGATTGTCATGCCTGTCGGGTTCTAGGGGAAGAGGGTTGACTCCTTTGGGGTTGTTGAAAATTAAAAGTAGACACTAGGTCGCATTTTCGTTGTTGGAATGATAAGCAGAAGGATATGCCTTTTTTGCTGGAAAATTAATGGGACGAATCATCTCTTAAATTCTATCTGAAGTAGACCTTACCTTCGCAGCGTCTCAAACATAGTCTTCGATTTAAACTATGCAACATCGGTGTAGTAATCATAACTTTCATAATCGTAAGTAAGTCGCATTTTTGTAGTTGTTGGAATGACAAGGAGCTGGTTTAATGGGATTAATTTATTGGGATAATTTAATGGGAATGGGAATTAATTTAATGGAACAAAATATTCCATTTCTCAAATTCTATCTGAAGCAGAGTCTTACCTTCCGAGCGTCTCAAACATAGTCTTCAATTTAAAATACTCAGCATCATTGCCGTAATCCTAACTTTCGTAATCGTAACGAAACATGTAACATCTTTACCTCTTGCAGTCCGAAACCGCAAAATACGAGAACCCAAACCACAATATTACCTCGTCCCGCGGCACTTCGGGGCTAACACGTAGTGTCGCATCAGCCAGCTCCCCAAATCCGCCGTTCCGCATTCGAAATTCGCCCGCGCATTAACATACTAACGAACCCTCTCGCGCGGCCGAACATATTTGAATGGGAATTGGGATCGCGGGGGCGGAAAATGAAATTTGTCGCGCACGGCGCGCTAAAAGGTGACACTAATTTCCCGCTGGCTGTGCTCACGCTGTTCTTTTTTTCTCTCCTCTTCACCATGGCGCAGAGGACACAAAGGGAAGGGTGGCGGGAGCGGGGCGGCTCTCAGCGCATTGACCTTACTGGCCTTCCTGTTTCTCATCAACGTCATGCAGGTAATTATCGATAATTATCGCAGGCCGCCGCACTGGGTCATTGTTAAAAGGCCGAGCTAAGCACACGGCCCGACGTAATTGACGCAGAACTTCCTTCTGAATAAGTGGGCCGCGCATTGTTCGATAACTCGGGCCAGGACGGGAAACTGTTTCGTGTCGCTTAGACGTGGGATAGCTTGTAATCAGTGTCTGAACTTAGCCAGCGTAAACTCGCGAAAGTCTGTTGGCAAGGTATTAATTTGACGCGTCTGATTCGTCGGAGGAATCGGGAGCGAATGTTGCACTTGATTCGCTTCAGTGGATTGCGGGAAACAGTCGACTGTTATCAGTTATTCCGACCGATTTTAAGGTCGAGTATGAAGGCTGAGACGATTACTCGGTGTAGGAAAGCTGAACATTTCGAATTTTATTCGTTTTCAGTCTCGGTATTCAGTAAGGGTTGATGCGGTAAAGTATCATTGTAATTTTAGTATGGGAAATTGTAATAGAGGTAACCCTTTTATAACACTGTGGATAGGTTCTTAGAAAATACCGTGTTGCATGAGGCCCAGAGTCAGTACAAAAACGGGATTGCGTTTCGAAATCATATTAGAAACAAACATTTTACTTTAAATTCCATATAAAAAACTTAATTTTCATTAGAAATATAAATGTCGGTAAATATAACATAAAATCATATAACATGTCAATCACATAATGTCATATAACATAAAATGAGAAAAAGAACAAAAAATATTAGTCCTGACTGATCGTATATTTCAATTAAGACTTATCCAGCGCGGAAAGTTTTTTCTCCTTTTAAAAGGCGATTCGAGATTTGTATCTTTACTGCTAAAGAAACAAATGTCTTCTCGAACGCTGTTGTTTTTATCTTCACGAGACATGGCTTGGACAGATGCTTGAATTCCCAAAAATTAGTCTGAAAGACGTGAAATTCACTTTTCAGCGTATCCGCGGCTTGCCGCAAACTGCCGAAGTACAGCGTTGTACAAAGGTTACCGCAATTTTCTTATCGTACCAGAGGGAAACCGTGCTATAGGATGCCTTGTTGTTGAAGGGCTACCTGTATTTCATTAATTCTGAACGTAGGTAAATGCAGATCCACTTATGTCAGAGCAGCTCTCTGAAGATCTCTCCGTCGTAAAAAAAAGTCCCTTCACATCAGGGGAAGGTATCAAAAATCGTCCGTAAAATCAAGAATCTCCCCTTAGATTCCGTAACTCCCACATCCCGAAACAACCGTAAAACAAACTTCCTTTTCCCCAAAGTTCACGTACCAGTCACCCTAACCAGTCCACAACTCAATTCCGTCGGGATTACCGTAATCCTTCTCTCCAAGGGTTCAAAGCAGAGAGCTCGCACACACTCTCGCGACAGTATCCCGCAAAACTGAGTCAAGTCCTCCAGCGTAGTAACAATCCTGTGCCACAATGTGTAGCACATACTTAAAAGTTCGTACCGTGCCTCCAATTAGCAATCGCTGCAAGACAACAATTCCACATCCACGACGATGACGACGGCCGTCCTGCTGCGTGACGACGAGCTCCCTATCGTCCTGGACACGAAGGAGGGGAAGGAGGGGAAGGAGGGGAAGGAGGCCGTCAAGATCGACGGCCCCGACAGGCTGCAGGCATCCTACGGGACCCCGCCGACCAAGACCCAGCCGAAGGACTACGTCAGGCTAAAGAACTAAGGGGTCACCTTGCCAACAACCTCCCCCTACTCCCCCATCGTACTTTCCAACGGGTGTTATCTTTATTGTATTAAGATATAATACTTATTTATTTCTGTCATTTCGTAACAATTCCTTAAACAGATGTGCTTCGAAATATCGTACGTAGCGTTAATTGATAATCATCGTAATCATAATAATGATAATAATAATAATAATTAATAATCGTTTACAATAATAATAAGGTGTTTTTTTTTTCTCATCCCAGCATCGGAATACATCGACGAGCGTTAATGTATTCATAGTTAAGTAATTGTTAAATCCCTTCGAGAATGTTTTTTGTTTGTCTAGTAATACGTATGTACAGGCGAGAAAAGTGATCGTTTCGTCCCGTTTCGGATGGGGGTGAGTGCCGATTCGTTCGTTCCCATTTGCCATCCGCGGCCCCCACCCCCCTCCACCTTCTACCGCAATCTTCGACACCCCTGATTTGCTTCTTGCTCGCCCCCCGCGTAGTGCGACGATCGTTTTTTTTATAAGAATAGACTCTCTAGGATTATAATTTCGCGTACGCCGTGTGTCGGGAAACAGGACGAGCGCGGAGTGCGGCGATTATTTTTCATTCTGTACCCTTAGCTTTTCACACTTTTCCATTTTCCGGGCTCGCTCTTTATCCTTCATCGTTCCTGGACCGAGATCCTTTGCGACGGTCGGCCTCGATAACGTTCGATTAGTATTCCCGAAAAGGATATTCTATATCTCGAATACGATATTATTTCGAATACGCGAGAATTTTTCGAGAATTTTTTGTGAATCTTCTTGACAATATTTCTCCCCCTTTTCGACGCCGACGATGAAGGTAAAGACGAACTCATCCAGCTCGTTCACGATTGACAAATTACATTACCCGAACTCGAATAGCGGGGCGTGTGTGTGAAGTCACTCGGGAATCTGAGTATTTTTTGTTTGTTCTGCTGCTGTTTACCTATTACTTTCCATTTTCTTCCGCTTTCCTTCCCCTTGTTCGCTTTCACGTCGAGAGAACGATAGAGTGATAGCTAGCTACGGTAGCGTCATCCTTTACACATATACATATATTCAATATATTCTCTTTTTAGATCCTATAGCGCCTTTCAAAGGCGAGAGACAGAGTGAGATAGAAAGATAGAGGAAGGAAGGTAGAGAGAGAGAGAGAGAGCGAGAGAGAGAGTGAGTGAATGAAGTGAGAAAAATTTGTTCGCTCGAAATGAGTCGCCGTTGTCAAAACACGTAAATAGTTTTTTTCATATTCTTTTTTTGTTTTGCCTTTTGTTACGCTCACCTCGTTGGTTCGTTCAATCGAGATCGGCACTCGATGGGCGGGTCGCGTCGCGGGCATACGTATTCTCTATTTTAATTATATTTCCATCCCACGCGCCGACGCACTCGTATTTACATAACATTAGAAACATTTAAATATCTCATCATCTCTCATAGTCGTTACGCCTTAAAAATAATTCATGAACGTTCGCGTATTGCTAGGTGCTCGATCGGGCAGGTCCGAGGACTCGCGGCGTGTCCTCGCCAGGACCTCTCGTCCTTTCGTCCTTGAGTCCTGCGTTCCGGTCGCCGGAAACGAAAATTTCCGATCAGCGCGAGACGTCCTCGAACGTGTCCGGCAAATCAGAATCGGGAGATTCTCGTCCGGTAATGGAGGATTTTTTTTGGGGGGGGGGGGGGGAAGGTACGAGGTATGTCCTTGGGAGTCCTTGGGTGTCCTTTCTTCGATCGGGACGCCGAGGATGGCGCTCGAGACGTTTTTCGGTCAACGAAGCCAGACGGATTCTCTCTCTCCTCTTTTCAATTACGCGCGACAAATTTCGTTCCCGCGACAAACTCGTTAAAGGGTGGTGGGGCTGACGGGGGGAGGGGGAGGAGGAGGAGTGAAGTTTCGCTAATTAGGATCTCGCGAACTTTTCGCCATCCTCGATCACGTCCTCGTAGGATTGCGGAGCTGCGACGGGCGTCTGCGCGGAATAAACAGAGGCGTGGGCGTAGTTGCAGGGGAAATTCACTGTTCCGGTGTGTGCGAAGCGTGGCTTACACCGACGTAGCGAAAACAGTTGGGGGACGCCGAGTGAAAGACTTTCGAACTCTAAGAGCGAATGCCGGTAGCGGAAAATTTGTGCGACTCTTTTCCACCGAAGTATTTATCTAGTACCGTATAAACGTATAACGATTCGTTATGAGCTCGTTGATATCGAAGCAGCAAATATTCTCGTAACGTAAGAGAGTGATAGCGTCGAAAGAAGAATTTTCGGCAAAAGTTCGGAAAAACTTGGCCGTGTAGCAAAAAGTTATCGTTCGACTCGTCAATCGAGTCTGCGTGGAAGACGCTGATCCGGACGATTCTCAAATTGTGCCAATCCGTTCCGTTCGTCCCTGCATCCGCCATCATCGCTCGCGAGAGGTTCTTTCGGGAACAAAGAGAATCGCATCTCTCGTAGTCTACGGTCTAGACAAGACGTCTGTCGAAATAAAGACTCGATCGAGAGACTGAACTGCTTGCGCTTCGTTCATCTTCAATGGCACCGCTTTGATTATCGCGGCTGACGTTATCGTTCGAATTTGTTCGATCTTGTTCGAGTCCGTTTAAATTGGTTCGATCTCGTTCGAATCCGTTTAAACTCGATTGATCTTGTACGAATCCGTTTAAATTCGTTCGATCTTGTTCGAATCCGTCTAAATTCGAGCGACGACTCAACCGCTTACTTCCTTCGTTCAAAGAAAGGGATGATCGGGGGGGTGGACAGGGAATGCTCGGAGCAGAAGGTCGTGGAAGTGGAACTCGTTTCAATTCCTGATGCGCACTTACGAGAAGTTCGAGGACAATGCATCGAGTAAGCGATCTCCCTCAACCGTTACACGCCGACCGTGCGGGGAAAAATTGTAAAATTACGATATCGACGCACTCTCGATTCCGGCAATTCTGCACTCGAATTACCACGAGAACTCGCTCGGCATTCCGATTTCCTGCCGCCAACGCCTTGGAAGAATGCTAAGTGTCTGATTATTTGGCTAGAGTGGACAAAACGCAAAGGACGATCCCTCTCCGTTTCGTTCGCGAACCGCTCCTGCATGTTTGATTTGTTCTCCTCCCGCCGCTCGTTCCAATCTATCACTCGCTCGATGCCGTAAGAAGTAGCGCTTCATTTTGAACACAGTAGTACAGTTTATCCGTTTAAATCGCGTAGAAAATACGTAACTAGAAGAGCGAGACACTACGACGAGAAACGTAAACGCATTGAGCAGAAAACGATTATTACACAATTTTTTTTTTTGTTGCCTTTTTGCTTGCCTTTCGTCGTCTCGCGCGGGTTACGCGAGACGGATTCGGATCACTCGCGTGTTCGAAGCGAACCCTCGCATTTCCCGTCGATCCCCTATTTGCCTCTTAAGCGATTACCTTTGGTTTTACAGGAGGTAGATAATATCTTATTCTCGTCGACGTACGCCGCATTTTTTGAAATATTTTTCTCTTCCACTTCGTCACACGAATCTTTCAGCAAACGTCTTTCATCCGCATCTTTTACTTCCCAACTTCGCATAAAAGCGGAAGTAGTTATTTCGTTTAACTAACGTAACTTCCGGTTTATTCGTATCGGAAGTATCGATGAGATTCAACAGAACATAATATAATATAATACGATATATATCTCTTGTTATATGTATATGTATACAAGCATGTACAATATAGATATAATAGAATATCGTATTATATTCTATTGAGAGTGTTCGTCGTAGCTGAAACGTCTTTGCTGAAGAGAAACGGACTAAGAAGTTAGATCCTTTCCCTTTCCTCGATCCTGAAATTCAGTTCTACCCGTTTTCCGCGAGGACGATGGCCGACATTGATACGCGTTTGAAAATTCAGGACGAAAAGGACGAAATAATGAAGGACAATGCACTAGGTGCTTTAAGATCCTCTCACACGTGTTCCTATAATTTCACACACATTCACAATTCTTTCGGTCCCATCCGCAATTCCTGGCATTAAATGCCAAAAAAAACCGAACTCTTTAGATTCTAGGATACGAGCCCGGACTTTGATCCTGTCCGGATGATAAATGATACAGCCGTGGCGGCGATAAATTACACGAATCGAACGATCAACATTCAATAAATTCTCTGACGCGGACGTCGAATTGAAACTTCACGGATTTCGATCAGTCTTCGGGGATGTCCGCGGTCGAATTTCTTATCTACGTGATATGAAGCTGGCGAAAATTTCGCTGGAAGCCGTCACGAAGCCTCGCCTCTTCGGCAATCCTTCACTTTATACAACAATCGATAAAATAATTCCTCTCACGTCGGACGCGCATGAGGATTCGTGACGCAGAAAGCGTCGACGATAATTTTGAAGCGAACAGATTTCACTCCGATCGCGAGTCGTAACCGCGCGGCGCTCATGGCGGCAGCCACTTTTTGAGGTTAGGATTCTCATCTTCGTCGATCGGCACGCAGTTCTCGCTCTATTTGCCTTCTCGGAGGAATTATGTCTGTAGCCATCGTCCTCCCTTTATTCACGATCTTACAGTGCTCGTTCGATCGGTTCGCGAAACGTACGCTTCTAACAAAACATCGTCCGACACTTCACCTACAGCATCGTTACTTGTCAGAAGACCGCAGGGAAGAAGAGCGCGTTTCCGATAAATCCAACCGGAAGTCGCCCATCTTTTTGCCCGGGCGAGCTGACCCAGTTCCGAAATTTCGGAATTGGACGAGCGACGTTCTCGCTGACAGGGTGCAATTTCGCGAGTTAAACAGACCGTGCTAGAAAATCGTTCCACACTCTCGGCACGCGAGTCGTGTTCGAGCAGCTCGCGACACGTGACGTCACAACGACCCGTAACGTGCACGAACAAGTTTCGGCCCCGTCAAGCGTCCACCGGAACGACCCGAGTCAATCCGAAACACACGATCGCGTAACCCACGGTTTCCGAACGTGGCATCGATCCGTACTCTCCATAGAGGGTAAATTCGACGACAGGGAAAGGATCGTACTCGAATTCCTATCATCGAATCGAAAGGGGAGGAACCGAAGCGTCCCTCGCACCGCCCAATCTGTCGAGGTTAGGTTTCGTCAAAGTTCGTCCGGCCCACACAGAGCGGACTTCGCGGATAAATTTCGACTACTGATGCGGCGTATCGTCGACATCCTCCTGCGATATGATACTCGACCGATTGGACCTGACGTCCAGGTCCATCCCGAAAGGCTTCGAGCTGCCCAGCAAGGCCTGCGTACCCTCCTCCATGCTCAGACTACACTCCAACGAGCTGTCACTGAAAGAACAGAAACAAACTTCTACTCGTCACTAGCGTCGTCAACGATCGTCCCTGATTCCCGAATAGTTCCCGGACGGTATATCGTACCCGGATTCGTTTACCTGACGATGCTGGCACGGTCGATCGACGCAGACGATGCCTGCGTCTGCGCAGGCGCAGTGCAGTTCTCGCCGTTGCAAGGTCGCTCGCCGTTGCTGCTGCACGATGAGCTCCGCGTCTCGACGGCCTCTCGCAGAGAGGCGCGTCGGGACTCTTCGTGGCACTCGCAACGGCACTCTTCAGGTTGTACGTAGCTGTAGGTGCCGCCCTTCGCCTCGTCCTCCATTCGCGGCAGGCTCTGCAACTTCTTCGGTGCCTTTCGCTTCTCCGGGATCTCTTCGAAGTTGATCCAGTTGCTCGGTCTGGCGGGGGCGCGCGGGGGGAGGGGGGGTGGGCTTGGGGACTTGCCGGCGGAACGGCGACTGTCGGTGACCTTGCCGGCGAACTCGCTGAAGGTGTTGGCGGGATGTCTTCGCGGGCTCTTCAGCTTGAAGCTGTCCTCGCGCGGGAGGGAGATCTTCATTCGTTCCACGCGACGCTCGTCCAGGGATGTCTGCATCACGAACTCGTCCAGGAGGGTCGGGTTGATGGGGGTCGTCGAGCGCGGCCTCTCGATCGGTATGGTTCTGTTCGGACAAGTTTTCGAGACTCGGTAAGCGTGAAAGGATCGGGAGTTCTACTGTATAAGCGGCTGATCGAACGTAATTGGGATTACCGAGTTGATGATGGTACACTGTATTTTTGTGAATATATCAAGTACAACTACGGACCTGTCAACTGATTATTTCGGTAATAAAACAGATAAAGATTGACTTTAGAACTGTTGTATCTGTACATATACTGGCCATTTTTATTGGAATATAAATAATTATAATATTTAATCTCTCAAAGGGAGGCTTCATTTTGAATTAAATATATCGAAATTGACCCATGGAACATGTCTCTATATTAATCCTTCATTTGCAATACAAACGCAAATTTTATTTTAATAGATTAGTAACGATTTGTATAAAAAATGATACCAAATAATAAATGATTTGATTAAAACCGAACATTATCATAACGATTGCACATACAGCTCAAGAAAATATGATACTACTCTTTGTAAAAAAAAGCAAGATTCTTACCGCCGCCAATCAGACGAAAATAATGGAACCTCAATTACCTAACTTCCTGTAGTCGTTGTTTAACGGGCAGGATCGGCACAGCGACACTCTTCTCAAGGGGCAAGGTCGTCGGGACGTAAGGTAGATCCTCCTCGAAGCTCTCCTCGTAGAACAATCCTTTCCTCTCGTCGGGCAGCTCCTCCGCGAGCTTCTCCGCCTTGTTCCGAATAAACTCGATCTCGGAGTCCCTCTCGGACTCGGAACTGTTGTGGTCAAGGTCGGAGATGACGCTGGGCGTCTTGACGAGGCCGTCCTGAGCCTGTCTGGCCAGTCCGTCGTCCAGAAGGTCAGGCTTCTTCGCTTCGTCCTTGAACTGACGCTTCACGCTCACCTTCTTGCCTTCAACGTCGTCTATCCTCTCCGGCGGCTTCATCTGCTGCTCCTCTTTGCTCCTCCTCTTCGGCTTCGGCACCGCTTCCGGCTTCTTGCTCAAGGAGTCTCTCGACGAGCTACCGACTATTCTCTGCTCCCTACTCTCGGCCGATGGCGAGCCACGGCTGACGGAAGGAACTTCCCTGCTGGCCTGCATGCTGCTCTTCGAGTCTCTCGACGAACTCTTCGACATCTGCGAGTCCTTCGACGCACTCTGCGGAAGCTGACTCTCCCTCGACGAAGTCCTCGATGCGCTGACCGTCTCGATCTGAGCCTCCGTTCTGACCTTGGTGACCGAGGAACGATGATGCTCGATCGAGGCCTCGGTGATGATGCTGCTGGATCGAGGATCGGAGTCATACTCGTCCAGGAGCTTGGTCGGTGTTTCCAGAGGTATGGAGACGCTCTCGGAGGGCAGGGCTTCCTCGTAGTTCCGATCGTCGGCGTGCAGGCTGATGAAGATCGAGTCGTCCTTCCTACGGTCCTTCTCCGTGTTGAAGGTGAACTCCACCTGGCCGATGCTCTCCAAGGAAGGACCGCCGGAAGTGTCCTGATCCTGGCAGGAAGCCGCGATCGCCTCGTCGTAGCTCTTCTTTCGCTCGCGCTTCTTGAAGAGGCTCAAGGTCGATGAGAATACGCCCTTGTTCTTCGAGTCCTTCTTCAGCGACGAGCCCTTGTCGATCGACACTCTCTCCCGTGACTTAGATCTGCTTCGAAAACTCTCGGTAGTGTCCTTTATCTTCGACGTTATGCTTCGGCGAGGCTTCGTTCCTGGAGATGGGGACTCTGGACTCAGAACACTGCTGTCTGTTCTCGCCTGTTAAGGGAACACATAGTGGGGTAGGTGCAGTTATACAGGGTGACTCGAGTCGCCGGGGGCCACAAAGACAGCTCCTGCCTGACGTAAGAGAGTAGGCTGATAAGTATTGTCCTCGGTAACGTACATTACTCAGTCGACTCTTAACTTCTAACCTTGAAGACAATAATTTAAGATAAAATAGTAAACATATAAGATCGTGTGGGACCATATTGAAACGAACGGAGAAAAAAATGTCCAATGAAAAGTGTTAAATTCATTTGCTTCCTTTACTGATATACTAAGAGTGCAAGGACCAGGACAAAACTATCCCAGCCCACCCTCGCATGATCTGCAGACTGGTCAACGCCCCGACGAGACAATAACCGCCATCCTCCGATCCCACCCCGTGCATTCTCCTGCATCCCTACCCTACACAATCTTCCCAACCGCCACCTATACAGCTACCATCCAACAATCGTACAATCGTAACGACGACCGATCGACAGATCACACCATCGTCCATCGACTCCTGCCTTCGCAGCCTTCAGCGAATCACCCTGTATCGTGGTACTACGCGAAGTGACTCTCCGCCGACAAAGTTGCCATTGTGACAGTATTCCGAGAAGCGAGTCGAGTGTTTCCCGCGTCCATTAAAACCCAGCCAGATATAGGATATTCGATACAGTCGAGTCTGGCGAGGCGTGTAACGCGATTGGATGCGCGCCAAGGCCGTGCGAACTGTTACTGGGGTGTACCGTGAAGCGTACCTTGAACAGGGACGCGAAGCTGCTCTTCCGGGACACGGAGGAAGGACTCGGGGTCCTGGATCCTTCGAGGTCCCTGACTTTCTGATGCCTGGGCAACTTGGGACTGCCCGTGGCGCTGCCTGCTGTCGGCGTAGTCTGAACGATCTCCTTGAAGTTCTGCGTCTTCTTCCGCTTGTCGTTGAAGTCGAGAGTGGCCGGCTTCTGCACCTCCTGGGCCTGCGACTTTGACGGCTGCTGATCCGATTGCTTCCTGACGATCGGCACCTGGAAACGTAGATTGATGTCGTTCGTTGAGACGTGAGCTTGTCGAGTACAAGTTTATAATAATCAGTTGTAATAATAAGTGTTGTGAAATAATAGAATTTACGTTATTAGTGATGCGAACATTTTTTAACGATTATGAATAATTCAATTAGAATTTAATACACTGTAATTAATGTAGTATAAGTTACTGTCTAACAAAATTATTAGTTTATTTATTCACCATTATATGTATATAATATTTGATGTTATTATATTATATGACTTATAAAATTTTACTATATATATACACTTCTATGTAGATACGCACATTGTACATATTTACAGAAAAGGGTATATATATTTTACAGATTAATTATATTAATATATAATATATATCATACATATTATATAAATATAATAAAAATATTAATTAATTAATAAAAAATTATTATACTATTAAAATTTATTATATTAAATATATCTTATTATATATTAAATATATTAAATTATGAAACGAAATATATTAACTATATGATCAAATATAATATATTAAGTTATGAACGCTTAATATATATCATAACGCGTGTCGGGCGTACCTCGATATTGACTTTCTCCAGGAATCTCTTTGTGATCTCGACCTCCCTCTTGAATATCTCCTTCCGCTCCTCGCGTCCGCGTCGTCTGGGCTTGTCGAGAGGATCGGGCTTCAGGTTACCGCCGACCATCGACACCTTTATACTCTCCGGGATCAAGGCCTTGGTGGTGTCGGCCTCCCGCTTCAGCAGGATCTTCTCCAGGTCGTCCGTTTCCGGCTTGGATGGCTCGATCAGGTTGTCGGCGAGCGTCGGCTTGCTCCCGCAGAAGGATGTCTCCAGCAAACACTTGTGCGGGCTTGGCGACCTTCGGTAATCAGATGAGCCCGAATTAAATTGGAGACTAACGTTCTTAACCGTTAACGGGCGCCCAGGGCGGTATTGACTTAATTACATTGTAATTTCGTTAAGCCGCGGACCTTTTTCATCGACCTCGCCGTTTACGCTTTGCTAATCGATGTTCATTCGCTCGGCTTAGGGGCGTTAGGTCGCTAGGTTGTGCGGGTAGGTCGAATTGTAGAGCTGACTGTCAGATCGTTTGGACAGGATATTGGAATGTCGGTGAGTGGGATGACGTGGGTGATGGATTTTAAGGAGGGTTATAACTGTAAGAAATTAGTTACCTCTTATTCTGTAGGATGGATATGAATTGAGGGGTGCTTGTGCGAAGCTGAGTTCGTTCTATTTAAACTCGTTGCGAATTGAGATGATTTAATCTAGGGGTAGTGTGGAAAGTGAACGATAGATGGCGCTGGGATGATCGAATTTAGTTTGAATCTTACCGAGCTCGCGGTAAAAGTATGAAAGGTGTCAGTTGGTTGTTTCGTATGATCTAGGATTCTTTTCTGGATTGCAATCGGCTTTGAACTGTTTTTTTTTTCCAAACTTGACATTTAAACCTTCCATGAATGCTGTCTAGACAGTTTTGTTAGCTTTCGAATAATTTCATACGTTCGGCTTGCGAAACTAGGAGTTGCGTCGAATTGTTCTCGTCAGAATGGCGTTTAACATTGTTCGAGGCAATCCGCGAACAATGAGTGAACTAGTTCAATGGAACGAAGATCTTCGAGCAAGATTCAATAACCTTACTCCGGCCATGGACTCGATGTACGCGCGAATTCGAGATTCAAATTCTGCACAATGCTAAATGGCCTTAACGAACGAGGTCGTCATTGAATGATAAGTTCCAATTATTTTTACCACTGATCCCATCTGGACCATCCATCGCGGTTAGTCTCATTAATCTGTAATGCGCACATTTCGAAATTAGCGCATTAAAACTTCAGGTATTATCGAGCCAAGCGTAAAATTCGAGATAATGGAGACTCCGATCCAAAGTGCCCTTTACAACCTTATTACGATCCACTAACATTAAGTGCATACATAATTGACTGCATAATATTAAGTTTTCGTGGAATACGGTCAGTGTTGTACATTCGACTACTAAATTTCAATGAATTTTAACAGAAAAAACGTTGACCCGAAGTAATTCAATTAAAAATAATGCAATTTTAATACATTGAAGTTTAATAAGAAAGAAACCATTATTCAATAATATACGTTATAAAAAGATGAAAAAGGTTGAATAAATTAATGATCCGTCTCACCTAGTTAAAATTAGACAATAAAGATAATGCAATTTAAATATATTAAAGAGTGACAAAAACGAAACCATTATTCGATAATAAAAATGATGAAAAGATGAAAAAGGTTGAAAAAATTAATAAGTCTGACTGACTTAGTTAAAATTGCATTATCTTTAACCGACTTACTCAAAGTCAATATTTTTCTGCTAAAATTAATTTAGCAACGGAAACTACAACACTGACCGAATACGCCGAAAACTTAATATTATACATTTACACTGACGGTCAATAACCGGCTGATAGCAACCTAATTTTGCATAATTAACTGCGCCGTAAAATCGAGCCGGGATCATCGAACGAATTCGCGCACATTTATTTCCCGTACCTGGACGATGTTCCCGACACGACCGAGAGTTTCCCAGAAACTCCGGAACCCTGACTGCCGACCGAGGACAGCCTCGACGTCCTGCCGCTGATATTGAGCAGGACGATCTCGGAGCAGTTGCTGTCCTTCCGTTCCCTGTCCAGCTTGGACCCGCTGTAATCCGACAGCGAGCCATCCTCCTTCCGCTTCCTGGCCTTCTTCGAGTCCCTGCGCAGATCCTGCTCGTGAACGGGATCCTGCAGGTCAAGCTCCTCCGTCGAGGAGCGCAGGTCCTGCGCATCCTCCTTGTATCCTAGCGTCAACTTGCAACCGGGTGGCGGATCAGCGCCTGCAAACAATTCCCAATGTTCGGACATTACGGACGCCAAATTCCCGTCTCGCCACCTCCTCTACGTCGGTGGCTGGCAAACTATCTGCCTCAAGGTCATTCGCAACGGTACTGGCCGCTAACAGTCAACAGTCTCGCTTCTACGATCACGCTCGACTCTCTACGATGGGATTTCAACGACTAGCGTTGCCATTACTTGCGACAATCGTACTTCGGCAGCGACTACTTCGGAATCTACTGCTGATATCATCCACTATATTACCGTGTCAACTCTACTCGGTCGAAAGTTCGAATGACGCCTACGTCTCTAATGGGAATACGGCTAGAATGCACAGACGCTAGCGTCTCGACGCTCAAGCCATGAGAGTGCTTAGGAATCGACGTCCTCACGTTTTACGTTCGCACGGCGACTGGTCCTCTCCCACCTTCCTCCCCCTCCTCGCCGTCAAATTGATTCACCCCTCAGGCTCAACAAATCGGCCGGCAAATTTATAGGCGAGTTAACGAGCGGCCGTTGGCCAGCTTCGGCCGGCATATAGGACATATCACACGTTCGCACACCTTCGCACGGATGTGCCGTACCAAGGTTCACGTATGCACGTGCGCGCGCACGTATTTGCGCGTACGCGTCCTCGTATGTAAATAAGTGCATGGAACCGTGCTTGTATGTACTCGAACGAGCGTCGGCGCACATTTTCACACTCGCTTAGCAGCGTGGAATTGATTCGTCTTCACGTACGCGCAGATTCACACACACACACACACTCCTTTAAGTAAGTACGTGTGTGCACGTGCGAATAAGTATGCGGGCCTGCAGTTATGCATGATCGCTGTAGGCACCGGTGGACATTTTCATGCTTGCACGGGCACATGTGTTGGACGGTGTACGTATTCGTTTACATATGCGAGTTTGCACACGTACGTGGACGCGTATGTTCGTATGTGCTTACATCGGGACACGTACGTACGCGTACTCGCGCTTCTATGTAATTGCGCGCATATGTGTATCCCTCATCCTCCTCATCCTTCCCATCCTCCTCATCCTTCTCATCCTCCTCATCTCTCACCCTCCTCACCCCTATCTATACCACCCCACTTGGCCCACTGTTCCCTATTAGACGGCGTATCTCGGTGCAATTAATTCGTCCAGCGTGCGCATGATGTACGATGAGATCGAGCCACTGAATAATCGAGCTTACACTATCGCGGCCCGTTTAGCGAGCGTAACGACCGAACCCAAGATCGATAGGACCTTGACCCAAGACAGGACCCCGAGACGCGAGTCGCGAAGGTCCTGTGCTAGAGGGTGCCTCGCGTGCCGCGAAAATTAATCCTTTGATTGGCCAAGGCGAGCCTACGCTACAGGTGCTGACCTTTGGGATCGGGCTTAATGCAAATTTTTGAGGCTGGGTGGTTGTTATTCGGTCGGCGGTCTGACCTGATAAATGGTAGGAAGTGAGCTTTTAAATTGTGGGACTCTGAGAGGGTGGTCATTAGAATCCTGTAATGGTATTAGGGAAATTGATACTTTGATTGGGTTTGGTAAGTGTCTGGTTCGAGTACTAATCAGGAGTAGAGTGAATTTTTAAATGTAGGACTCTAAGAGGGTAGTGATGGCAATTTGGTAATAGTGTTAGGGAAATTAATACTTTGATTGGATATGATACGTGTCTAGTACGCGTATTATTTAGAGATAAGGCGAATTTCTGAAATGTAGGAGTCTGAGTGGGTAGACATGACAATTTTGTAATGGAATTAGGGAAATTAATACTTTGACTGGATGTAGTAAGTGTCTGATACTTGGGGATCGAATGAATTTTTAAATGTAAGACTCTGAGAGGGTAATTATGGCAATTTTGTAATAGTATTAGGAAATTAATACTTTGATTGGCTATGGTAAGTGTCTGCTGCAAGTACTACTTAGGCATCAAGCGAATTTCGAAATGTAGGAATTTAGGAGGGTAGCTTCGGTAATCTTGTGCTAATGTTATGATAATCAACGCTTTCATCGGTAAAGTCAAGTGTCTATTACAGGTGCTGACCTTAGAGATAAGATGTAATACAAAATTTTCAGTTAAAGGCTTGTTTATACGTCCAGGATCCCGAGTAAATTTTTAAATGTAGGACTCTGATAACGTTTACCGTGACAATCTTTTAATAGTGTCACGAACATTAGTCTTTTAATCGATAAAGGTATTCAGTAATCTTAGACACCAGCTTTATTGCAAAATTCTCAGGCAAAATTTGATTCATGTTAATCATCACAATCTCGAAACACGATGTAATAGAAAATATAGAAAAGAAAACACCTCATCCTACGTAAAAGCTTTACTATAATATCTTGATCTCGGTATTTCACGACGCGATAGTCAAAAATCTGCTAGAAAATGACATAAATTACTCTTTGACTTTAAATCGAATCGTACACCGTAAACACCTATCGTCGAACGCGGCTTACGAGAAAATGGTCCAACACACGATCCTCCACACTTCCAGGACCTCGTCCTGCGCGAATGCCCGGCCATAAATTCTCATTTCGTCCGCATTATTGTAATCGGCGCCGGTGTTTTACGGCGCATTAACGACGCCGTCGATGCGCAAATAGCGGATTCGCGATCGTTTCAGCTCCCGATATCCGCGGCCGGAGTTTAATTTGGTGTTTGCGAAACGATTATCGTACGCTCCGACGATGGCGTATTAATGCTCGTTTCGCGGCGCTCAGGATAAATGGGCACGGAACTTTTTAATTCCGTCCGTCTTCGATCAATACGTCCCGTAGATTTCCATTCTTCGGCGTCACAATGGCATTGCCGCCGCGACGCTGAAGTCGGCCTGCGAGAGTGTGTCGGGCAAAGTTGACAAAAGAAGAGCGACGATCGAGCAGGGACGTCTGTCGGACAGTTTGCGGCTCTTTCGCTTTTCGACGAGTTCGCATATAACGGCGGAAAGCGTTGCTTTACGTTCTATACTGGAACTAACTGCGAATCGAAGATTACTTGCCTTACCCTGTATTCACGATGACTTTTTTCTTAGGGCATATTTAATTTTTTCAAATATTCTTTATCGTTCGTTGAGGTGGGTAAATTAATTGCTTTCCATTTTGAAAGATTGTAGATATTTAATATTTTCATATAGTCTTTAGGGCTCGTTGAGGTGAGTAAATTAATTGCTTTTCATTTGGGAAGTTTGAATACATCGACTTGACTATGTCAAATGATAAGGAAATGAAAAGGAATCGTTGGTAGTTCTATACCAGTTCGATTTTTATATTTTTGCTATATTTTTCGGTATACAAGGGTGCTTGAACTTAGAAAGTGGAAAGCTTGGCCGGTTACTTATTCAGTATAAAGGAATATTTTCAGAAATAGAATGTTTCATGAAAGGTCAGAGCAGCCATTCTGACAGGTCACTGGGTCCAATGTTAATTAGACACTACCGCCGAATGAAAATAGAGTCATACGCTGACTTTCGACAAACGCGACGTTATTTCTGGATCCCATGTTCCCGCCATCTTTGAGACTCCAGGCGTGCAAACGTTTGAGCCTGATTTTCATACGTTCGCCGTGAGCTTCCCAAAGCTGGAATTCAGAGATTCATTCCGAGATATTCGATCGTTTTCCATCGCATCCTAAACAATTATCTCTCACGTATTTCTAATCAATTTTCATGTATTTCGATATGAATTACGCAAAGCCGAAATTCAGAGAATAAACGCGAAACATATCCGATCCCTTTCTTCGACGTAATATTTCACGGTCCAATTTCGTTTACAGCTACCGCGAAATTCAATGACCGTCCTCGTAACTCTTATTCCACCTCGACGCAATTTAGACACGAAAGCATTTAACACCTGACATTTACTCTACGCTCGCGTAGCGCCTTCCTT
Organism: Anoplius nigerrimus; assembly: GCA_914767735.1. Classification (NCBI taxonomy): domain Eukaryota; kingdom Metazoa; phylum Arthropoda; class Insecta; order Hymenoptera; family Pompilidae; genus Anoplius; species Anoplius nigerrimus. Next base: position 4,118,094 of record OU612086.1, read on the forward strand.
ATACCGGAACCGAAGTTCCGGGAACAGTTATAAAATTCAATAGCGTCCGCACCGAGTTTTACACACCATTTGCCGCCGCAACCCAGATCCCACGTCGCTCGACAATGCAATTCCGTGCACGGTCCCGAACTCGGCCATTGTCTATGTCGAATTTTGCCCGACGCGCGCCGCGCCCCGAAGATCACGTCATATCGCAGTTAAGCTTGACATTTCGAGCTTAGTTACACGCCAGAGTCGAATTTCGCCTGACATTCGCGCCAAGCACCGAACGCGTTCGATGTTACGAGAACGGTCGGAAAGGACGCTCGAATCGATTCTCGAAGTATTCGATCCTCGAGGACCTTCTTCTGGCCAGGAACTGGTCGACGATGTTTGCCAGCTTCAATGTGAAGCGTGGGGCGTAATTCTTTCGGTTCCGAGCGAGAAATCGAGGCGGGTGACGCGGTTGATTTGACCTTGACAAGGTTAAAGGGACGAGTGATAGTTTGGCGGATAAAAACTTTTGTAAAGTGTCGACATTGCGATTGTAGGGAAGGATCTGAACATTTTTGTTCTGCACCTTTGATGAAGACAAGTGTTGAAAGGTTAAGGGTTCATGAGTTTTTCAAGAAATAATTCTACTTTTGAACGATACACACGTATCAGTCTGTTCTCACATACCTTTGATAAAGACAAGTTAATGAATTGAAAGGTTAAGATTTATGAATTTTTCTGGAAATAACTGTGCTTTCGATACAAGCATTAACTTGGTATTTATTCGAAAACTATTTTCTGAATTCGGTTTCCATTGATCGATTAAGAATGCCGTTTCCACCTGAACTATGATAATTTTCGCACGATTTCCAGAAGAGCACGCTGTCGTGTCGTTTCATGCGCAACCGCGGCACTAAAATGATTAAAGAGCTTCGATCCCGACGCGATTACGTAAACCTCGAAAATTCCATACCCTCTCAGACATCCCCCCTCCACCCTGAAGAATGCATTCTCCGAATCTCATCGCGACCCTTCATTTCGAGCCTCGGATCTCACCCCCCGCGAACTATTCGCATTCTGCAACATAATGCTCGCAGCACCCTGCTTCACACCGACGAGGGATCGTTCGTCAGTGTTCGGCTAATCCGATCGATCGCTAATTTGAGCGTCGGGCTGCGAAAGTTAACCGGGCGAAAGGCAAACAGGCGTAAAAGTGGAATTGACTGATTTCAGGATTGGAATGACCTTGACTCTTTCGAGTTGTAGAAAGGTGACGTTCCAGTTGAGGAGGTTCTCGCTAACGGTCGAGTGTCAGTGTTTTTAGACTGTAATGAAGTCAACTGCAACGTTGGCTAAATGTCAGGATCGTATCCGGGTTGGGTGGCCTTGAGCTTTTCGGAGTTCTGGGTGTGTGCAGTTGGCTTCGCGAGGGCTCCAGTGTCGATGCTTCGAAGACATTGACACCGAAGCCTTCGCAACTTCGTGCCAGGAAGCCAACTGCGGAGTGTCGCGTTAGATCCAAATACCCTGAGGACCGCCGTAATCTAGAAATCAAGCTCAGTTCACTGACGCGAGAGCCCGGTGTCCCAAAGTCCTTGATCTAAACTCAAAATCCAAGCGTTGGCACGGCGTCAAATGCCGAAAATTGTGGAGGCGAGCAGCGAAACAGACATTCATAGGCCATCTCAAAGACCCCGGGGGTTCATTACGGTTGGCTTCATCAGGGCGCGACTAACGACATTTCGAAGGCTGCGCAGCCTTGGACCGAACTTCATTGTGATATAATACTCTAAACACCACGAACACTGTTTCAGCTCAGAAACAAATCCTATCCGAATCCTGCTAAACTTAAAACCCAGACATTAACAACCCCTTGAACATCAAACCTTAGACACTCCCGATTTGACAGATTCCGAAGGCTGCGCAGCCTTGGACCGAACTTCATTGTGACATAATACTCTAAACACCACGAACACTGTTTCAGCTCAGAAACCAATCATATCCGAATCCTGCCGAACTTAAAACCCAGACATTAACAACCCCTTCAACATCAAACCTTAGACACTCTCGATTCGACAGATTTCGAAGGCTGCGCAGCCTTGGACCGAACTTCATTGTGACATAATACTCTAAACACCACGAACACTGTTTCAGCTCAGAAACAAATCCTATCCGAATCCTGCCGAACTTAAAACCCAGACATTAACAACCCCTTGAACACCAAGCCTTAGGCACTCCGACAATCCACTTTTCAGCTCACGTACCCCTAACCAAACCTCAACATACCTAAAACTAACTCGATAATACCTTGAAACTGAACATCCGCTAGCCCTGAAGAAACCACCCCACCCAGAAGACGCTTGAACCCAGAAGCCCAGTCACTTCCACTTCCGTACCTCCATGACCTTGAACGTGACCTCCAGAGCGCATAGACCGGCAGTTTCGAGGCGTAGAAAAAATTGCTAGATTCCACCCACCTGCGAGCAGCTCCCTTTCAGGCGACGAGTCCCTGGAGTTGCTGTCCTCATGGTGCGAGGAGCTGCTGGCCCTGCTGATGTCAATTCTCGGCGTGCTCGGTGTCTTGAGCGAGCTACCAGGCGTTGCCGGCGTGGTGACCTCGACGATGCCTGGCATACGTGCCGCCGGTTCGCCCTGCATTCAAATTCGTACGCTGGTTTGTCACTGACGGTCTGTGTTCGGAAGGTTCGGTGGTATTTGTCGGTCGGTTGGTCGGTGATGGTCTGGCGGTTGGTCGGCAGTTCGCCGGTTGGCTGTCGAGTCGTTCGACAATTTTGCCCCCCCCTCGACAAAAGGACACGGTGTAGGTCGCCCAAGGTTGGCTATCCTCGAGATATTCGCGGCAAAGTGACTCGTCTTTACGGGTTCAGGAGGGCACGGGGGGGGATCACAGTGGGGGAGGGGGGACTCACGTTTTCCACCTCGTCGGACAGGTCTTCGAACGATGCTATCGGCGCTGGTCCAAGCTTCCTCTGATGAGCGCTCGGCAATCCCGACGCCATTTTCGATAGATCAGTTCACGATGACGCTAGAAGTAGAACAAGCGGTTCGCAGACGGTTAGTTAGAGGACATGTGGATCGGTCCGCTGTCGTTGTGTGCGTATGTGTGTGTGCTGTCACGGCAGGAGCATCCTGCTGGCTCCTTTCCTCAGGCAGTACCTTCCGTGAATTTTGTGTGATCGCGTGTGATTCTCTTGGGTCGTTTGAATGAATGAAGTGAAGTGGGGGGGGGGGGGGGGGGGGGGAAGGAAATTTCTCCATGATTTTAGTTATACTTATCTTTTGGTTTTCGTACCTTGAAAGTGTAGGGGATGAAAAGTGAATATTCAGTAATAAATCGAGCTCTCAAGGAATTGTAAGTCAGTTAAATAAATTCGTTCGTGAATCCATAAACGTGTAATAAGATATTGATTAGAGTAACAAGTAAAAATGTAACGTGGGTATATTCAGTAATAAATCGAGGCTTCAAGTGATTTTGCGCAGCGAAATAAATTTGTTCGTAAATAGGTAAACACGTAATAAGATGTTGATTACAGTAACAAGTAAAAATGTAGCGTAGGTATGTACATTCATTAATAGATCGTAAAAGTGTAGGGAATGTGTACTTTGTATTGTGCGGGATAATAATAATTTTTTGGGTCGTTGATTAAATCAACTGGCGGAACGAAAATGAGGAAAAACAGAATGTAGATCGTGTAATGAATTATTTTAAACGATGAATGAAGAATTGCGATTTTGACTCGTTCAAAGGATTCTGTTGGTTTTGCCTGTTCTAAAATCACAGACAAGGCGTGGTTCGTTAGTTAAGCGTAAAATAATGAAATGAGCCGTCAGAATGAAAGGTAAAAATCTGCACCGTTTAACCGCGCTCACAATTTCCCGGTTCTGTCGCGTCGGAAAACTGTTCAGAAACTGTACCTCGCACTATGACGCCTCGTCATACGTAATGACAACACGTAATTCTGTAATTTCGCCTGATGTAACGTACTTATTCGCTTCCGACGTGAATAAAAAAAAAATCGTGCCTCGTCAGAGCGGCCGAAAAATTATTCTAATCTTACATCAAACTCTGCTACTGTTGAACAACTTAACTGTCAAAACTTTCAACGCACTACAAAGCCAATTTCTACTTCATGGCAGGCAAACTATACTTTGTACCGTCACTCCTATCACCGACGCTGTTCTAAACGCCGCCTGTCACAGTTGGCAAACTAACCGTCAAAAATGAACATTCCCAGGCATATATGTACGTTCAAGGCTAAAAGCGGCATAACTCTCGCTGCTCGCAACTTCGACAGATTCCACCCTCCTGTGTAGACAATCTGTATTTTCCTAGCTGGGTAATTTTTGGCCAGCAATTTTTTTTCGCTTCGGCCGCTTCTAGTCGCCGCCAGCCGAAAAAGCTCAATTTTCCTTCGGTGTCCAGCCGTTCGTGAATAGTTTACGCGGGAACGGCGTGTAAGCCGTCGACGACTATTTAAAACTCGAATCGCCATCGTTGACCCATTTCGCTCGAGCAAAATGCACCGACCGGCCCCGTTAACTGCAGTTCGTCATCGGCGAGAAAAGAGAATTTTGCCGAATTTCGTGAATTTGCCGCGAATTTGAGCGGAGCGCGTCGCGGTTCTCTTCTTTTCACGAAATTATCTGTTTGCGGGCTGGCTCTGCCACGCACACTAGGGTATATGACCTTGAAAGCAATAAAAGGTTGTTTCAGAGAAATTGTTTAAGTAAGAGTGTGTGTGGTAGCATACTGTCATGCTGGTTTTATAATAAGTAATGGTGTTTGAAAATCTGCTATTTTCAAATTGATTCTCCCACACTGGCGTATTTGACCTTGGAAGCAGCAAAATGTTTCAGAGAAATAGTTTAAGCAAGTGTTTGTACGTAGCGCACTGTTATACTTGATTTAGGATAACTGATTGCGTTAGAAAATTTTCTATTTGCAAGTCGATTCTCCCATGTACGCTAGGGTATATGACCTTGGAAGCAATAAAAGATCATTTCAGAGAAATTGTTTAAGCAAGAGTCTGTAGGTAAGACTCTATCATGCTAGTTTTGTGATAAGCGATTGGGTTAGAAAATTCTCTATTTTCAAGCTGATTCTCCCACGCACACTAGCGTATTTGATCTTGGAAGCAGCAAAGGTCGTTTCAGAGAAATTGTTTAAGCAAGAGTTTGTAAGTAGCATGCTATTTTTCAACGTATTATGTATACGAATGCATTGCATTTTATTCAAAACGTCGAGTGAATTTCATTCGAGAAAATGTCAATTGCGCGCGAAAGATATATTTATTCAGTATGATTCACATATCGAACAATTCCTATTTCTAAATTTTCCCGGCTTACGTCAGTTGTCCGACACCGACCTCCTTCCAGCGTTCAAGGGCAAATGTTCCAAAGTCCGACGTCTATGATATGATATCCTCACTGCTAGCAAACCAATATTTCCAAAATAGGAACATCTCGAGTACTGCACACTAAATTCTCGGAACTCACAGACACACGACAAAGGCTTTCAGCCTAAATGAAATTCACCTTATCCTACTGACCCCCGCCACACGAAGATGCCTGACTTCGACACCTGAACACCATCTGCTCTGAATTTCGACACTACAGTGACAGTCTTCTGTTTTATAGCTCCAATTATCTTTTGTTGAGTCAGTGCGCGTGAACTCGATACGAGAAGAATTTGCGCGGATTCCCAAGACTCATCCGGGCAAATTCGTGATTCATCAGGTTCGCAGAATCGGGCAAGAAACGTGGCTCGGTAGCGTGGACGGTGTAATTGTCGAAGAAACTGGCCAATGAGCGAGTGTCAGGCTTCTTGCTTCGTTGTTTTCCGCGCGGAAAACGCTTGACGTCCGAGAAAATGCTTGCGGAGTCACGCAGCTAATGGCTTCTTTCGTTGGCGGGAGTAGGACGGAATTGAGGAAAAAAAAATTGGAATGTAGTGGAACGAACGTTACGTCAGACATCGGAGGATGAGTGTGTTTAGCGGCGATGAGATCGAATGTTTCTGTAATTGTTGCGTGCGGGACGTTTAGGACTAGAGAATGTTAGGGGGATTTTTTGATGGCTTGGATCGGTGGTTAGGTAGAGTCGAAGATGGTCTGAGGATTATATGTAAGTTTGCATTAAGATCAGCGGTGGGATTAAGGATTTTAATTGATACGTATGTAAATTAGATTTTTTATTCCACTGCTACGTACAATGCGATCGTTTAGGATTGGAAAATGTTAGGCGAATTTTTTGACGGGTCAGATTAGTTGTTTGGTAGAGTCGAAGATGGTCTGACGATTATGTGAAAGTTTGCATTGAGAATAGTGGTGGGATTAATGATTTTAATTGATACATATGTAAATTTTAGTTTTTGATTTTGTCGGTATTCTCAATGTAAACGTTTAGGATTAGAGAATGTTAGGAGGATTTCTTGATGGTTTAGATTCGGTACCAGGTAGAGTTGAAGGAGGGCTGATGATTATCTGGAATTTGTTTACATTGAGAATAGGGGTGGTATTAAATATTTTAATCGACGCATATATAAATTTGAATTTTTAAGTTATTAGGTTGATCAATCGCCTCGCGTGCTTTTATGCTGTAGAAGTAAAGGTTGGGTTGATGGTAGTGGCGAGTTCATCAGCGATGACAATGCTTAATGATAGCAGAATTGAATATTCCTATAATCAAGATCTGAAAATCTGAATTTTCCAAGCTGCTGCTCTGGTAAACTGATTTCCATGATGACAGCGAATTTATTAGCGCTCGGAATATTTAACAGTAACTAATGACAAAAGTTGTAATAACAGAACGGAAAATCCTTGCACTTGACTTGAGTAAAGAATCCGAACTTTGAAACTACTACTCTAACAATATCACAACTCTGCCGGCATGAATAATATTTAATCGCAACGAAATCGATTAGTTTCCCGCTTAAACTATGCAGAAAATTCAAATTACACCCTGTTACACCCCCGAACTATTCCCTCCGCATTTACAGCATCGAAATGCAGAATATTCACTAATAACAGAACGAAACATTCCTCCACCTATCCCAAGCGAAAAAATTCCAATTTTCAGCCTGCTAAGCTTCCGAACGCCCCTTCGTTGCCAACAAAAAGATGCCTCTACGATGACAACGAATTCGTCGGCAAACCTGAAAAACCGCGAAGCTTGTCAGCCTCAACTGTCGGGCAGAAAGTAAAATTTAATTTGCGAGTGAAGTGTCCCATTGTATCGGCGAGCGGTACATTTTTTCCGCGGAGTTAATTAGTAGTTGGCTTTAAATTGTTTAGTACGTCGAAGCGGAGGTCGAACTGATTAGAGCTGGCCGACTGTGGCCTCCTGTCAGGATTCTCTCTCTCTCTCTCTCTCTCTCTCTCTTTCTCTCTCTCTCTCTTTCTGTCTCTGTTGAGTGCCTGCTGTCACGCATTCCGAATGCAGGAACGTGACGTGTCGGATGCGTCGGACGCGCCTCGAGTTTTCACTTTGAACAATTTTACGCGACCCACCTACGATACGGACGGACAGCGAGGGGGGAGGGGGGGGGGGGAGGTTTGAGCGATGGGACGGGATAGAGAGGGGGATATGGATTGGCTTATTTGCTTTTTCACGGCCTACGTACGTTTGTCCCACATTTCCCGCTGCATGCGGGATCGGTAGGGCAACGTTGCACGGGAATATGTGCAGCTTCTGTTTTGGTACGGAGAATAGAACGTGCATTGGCTTTGACTGGCTTCGCGCAGATTTATTCATTAATATACTGAGGTCTCAAGTATATTGGAGTGCGCAGTAAAACGAATTTATTTCTAACTAAATAAATGTATAATAGATAAAGATATATAAAGATATTGATTAGAGAACAAATAAAATCGAACGGAGGTTTATTCATTAATAAATTGAGGCTTAAGTAATTATACGTTAAATGAGTTTGTTTGTAACTAAATAAACGTGTAATAAGATATTGATTAGGGTAGGAACTAAAAGTGTAACGTTGGTTTATTCATTGATTCACTGAGGCCTCATGTACGCAGTTAAATGAATTTGTTCGTAAGTGGATAAACATGTGATAAGATATTGATTAGAGTGACAAATAAAAATGTACTCTCTCACTGACTCTACCAATTTTTCTCCACTCCCTTACCATATTGCAATACAGAAACATACCTTCTCCCTCAACGCAACCTACAATACGCCAACCGCATCTTACGTAGTCCGCTTAAACCGTAATCCAGAATGATCGAGGAACTGGCTAAAAGCATACCCTCCCGATTCCTCCCTCTAACCTCATTACTTCCCAACTACCCCGTAGCATTAAAAAATGGAAAAATTAGCTTCCTCAGCAATCCCCTATAAATATAGAGCTCGACGAAGGCAGCTTAGGCGAGCGACGATGGGGTAGGAAATTCCATATACGCGTGACCCACTTTCGCTAATGGTTTGCGCGCGGGCGTTCCTTCGCAGATTCCGATTTTTGCCGGCCGACGATCCACCGGAAATTGGCGTCGATCTGATTAATTCCCATAAACAGACAGCTCCTAGGCGCACGAATAGAACCTTGTTAAAAATTAGACGCCGCCGTTGAATTCCGTTAGGCCGTCTGAGCCGCTGGGGGTGAACTGGGGGTTGAACGAGGGGTGCTGGGGGTGGGGGGCGGGGTAGAGACTGTTCTGGCAAGGTATGCAATTTGCAAAAGTTCGCTTCGGAAGGCGATAACGAAATCGGAGTGCTAGCGGAGACGAAAGAAGGACGATTGATCTGAGCCGATCGCACGGCGTTCGCTTATTCGAGATTCTTCAGGTTATGGATGAAATCGGAGATGGCAAATTGTTGCGAGGGCGTGCAGGGAAGCCGGGAAAATGTCGCCGAGCCCAGCGGGAATTCTTTCCCGTTATTTGCGCTCGTAAGTAATGAGGATCGATTATGGCGATGAGAGGTCTTTCCGGGAATTCCGCGCGCAAGGTAAATATGAGAGTGTGTGCGTGACGTTTTCGAAGGAGCTTCCGTTACTTCGAGATGGTGTGTTGAAAGAAAGGAAACTTAAGGGATTAATGGGAAATTGTGAGTAATGTTCGATTGTTAGATTTATAGGCTAACAAGTGCGTTTATTGTACAATAAAACAGACTGAAAAAAAAATCCACCAATGCGAATCTTATCTACGATAAACCAGTCAACCATACAACGTCAATATAAACAATAATGAGGGCACTATGAACTTTCATTATAATCATTTTTCTAACATGCGCAATATATATGGCCCTGAAGCCGCAAATCTGCTTAAACTCTGGAAAAAGCAAAAGGAGAAACGTATCGCTAAAAGAATAAAAAAAACAATAAAGCAGACTGGAAAAAAGCCCACCAATACGAATTTCAAGTGGGTGTATATTTGGACCGTTTATTTTGAATGTCGTGTAAGTTCATTTTTATACTAAAATAAGTGATTAAATTAGTGTAAAATTTTTGTTTATGTGGTATCTCATTTAAAAAGAAAATCGTGGAAAAAAATGGGTTTCAGTACTTTCAAAGTAAATGTTTCGTATGCGATAGTTTGGCGTGTTTCGTTTCATTACGTTGGAAGGCTTTTTGTATCAAATTTTAATGAGATTTAAATATATTATGTGAAACTGGTTTTGAGCGATACCAACGCGGTTTTAGCGATGTGTTGAGCGTATAATAATTGTTAGTAAGGTATAAAGGTATAAAGGAGGGTGGGGTGTATTGTTACTAAAGTAATAATAACGTAACATTTGCGGTACGAATAATCAGCCTAATTAATCTAAACTTGATTACACATTCTCATCATTCGCAAACTAATATGGTCGGTAAATGGGACATTTTTAAAGTTGAACATGTTGATCAATAAAAACAATATTGATATACCACTTTTTACATCAGAATCCCTTTAATTAGAATATAAAATTCCGTACAAATTTTAACTACGCTCATCAATAAACGCAAACCTAATTAAGGACCGCAATCAATAAAAAGCCTCTCCAACAAAAATTTCCTCGATACGAAAAGTATGTTAACAAAATAATAACAACGCCCATAATAAACTCATATCAAAAACTAATTTAAACATTCCAATCTTCATACACAAGCTCTTCTAACCAATACAAAATGTTATTAAACGATGTAAGCCGGACTGAGAGCCTCACATAAGTAACATTACTAAAACCATCAACCCAATTGGGTATCTCTCTAGAGATAAGGCATTTGTAAAAAATTGGATATACAAATTACATGGTGTGAAGAAGTCATAAATAACGATGGCAATTATATTATTCAATAAAGTTTATTCAATATATGAGAAATTTATTCTTTTGCTTAATCTCAAAGGCCGACAGAACTTTCCGGTAGACATAATATATAACTTCTCCGGACAAAATTTTCAAAAAACAAACTTGACAGTTAATGGATTAAAGACCGCCATCACTTCGAACCATCTCGCAAAAAATGTACATTCTCCTCCCTCGACCGCACGACAAAAGTTTCACGGTTTCTAATCGTCGGATCTGCTCTCCGCAGGCCGCGAAGGAAACATGGACGACGTAAGTCGGACCCGTTAGCGTCCCTCTAAGCCAATTAGCGAGCCGCCTTCGTCGCTTCGGTATTCGATGGCGAGCGTTGTTTCAATTAAAAAATTCTCGTCGAGTGTTCGGATGCACTCGGTGTATCTCCCGTCCCGTCCTTTGATCTGCCTGCCGTTCGACAGACGTCACCTTTTACGTTTCATCGCCGGAGTGTAAGAGGATGGTGCCCAAGGGGTGGGCTGCCTGAAGGGGGTGCGGGTGGGGGTGGAAAACGTTCGAGGGGTAGAAACGTCGAGACGAATTTAAGTGCCGAACGGAAATGCACGGGGTGCGAGAGCGTTCCTTTGAGGGTGCGAGTTCGTGCTCGCAATTTGAAATTGTTTCCCGCCGGGCTCGGAGGATAAACGTTTAAATATTTAAGCTCCGCGCGCCGACGTCTGCGACGTCTCAATTATGTCGGGATAGATTTTCCTCCGGGCGATACGTCTGGGACCACTTTCGGCCGAGGTCAGCTCTGCCAAGGTTAGCGGATCGGCTATCTTCGAATTTTGTTCGCTTTTCGCGCTTACTTTGGGTTGGCAAGAAAGTTCTTTCGGTTTCGTAGAGCGAAACAAAAGTCAAATTTTTATAGTGAGAATAGACTTCGATGAATAGGTAAGTATTACTATTTCTGCTCTGTTCCCTAACTTAAGTTGATTAATATCAAATGCCGAAAGTAAAATATTTGAACAATTATTTATATTTGAGATTTTGGAAAAAATTATGTTAGACGCGATGTCATCTAATTGTCGAAGCTGAAAGTAAGATTCTCTTTGACTGTCCGGAACTTGAATGTCAATAGTAGAAGTACCGATCAGTCAAAATGGCTGGTCTGATCGTAGTTTAATGAATCACTGTCCTCTCATGGGATATTTTATTTTCTTAAATATCCTTCAATAGTCGTTGAAGTATGATAGATATACCATTAATTATTCTCCACTTTCTAAGCTCATACGCATTGACTTGTGTCATTCCATCAAGTTAAATAAAAATACGACTTGGAATCGTCGATAGTTCTAGTATATAATATAACTCTATCAAACACTATATTATTATTTACATTATAATATACTATATTTTAATATAATAAAACTATCAAAGAGTGCGGGGTCTCTCCGACACGAAATTCAGCAGTAACCTTTCCTTTTCACTTCTAAACCTTACTTTCTCACATCTCACCTCAAAAAATAATAACTACCCCCCACGTCCACCAACCGAACCTAACAGTTTCTGCCAATTAGTCACGATCTAACGCCCGTTCAAGAACGAGACGCGAAACGTCCTTCCCTCCTCTCTCTCTCTCTCTCTCCTTATTCCGGATCGTGCCCTGGTTCGATCCTGAAGAGAAAGGAGAGGGTGGCCAAAGGTCTCTCCGGGGGTAAATCAATTGTTTGGCCGGCAGACGAGGAAACCGGAGTCGATGGTCGGCTCGTGACTGCAATGCAAACGTGAGTGGCACTCGAAAGCGTACGATCGGAGGCCACGAACGACTTCTATCCTTTCTGCCGAAAGGATATCCCACGATAATCCTGTCCGCGTTTCGAGAATTGACCCCGGGACGACGACTCGAGCGTGGGTAGGGGGGTGGGAAAAAAATCCGGGCAAAATCCGGCTTTACATGATATCCGGGCGAAAATGTCGTCGGGGGGCCTGACTTCGTTTGTCGAAGGGATCGTAAAATATGTAGGGGCGCAACCGGAATGGGAAGCGTTACGCTCCTGGGCGCGGGAAACTTGTTTGCATATGCAATCGCTTAAATGAATTTCATCCCGATGGCGCGCGGGAGTTGATTATTTGATGGTGGAAAAGAAATTCCGGGAGCTGACGATCCTTTTCTATCGCCTTCTCTCGTAAGGGTGTTTTGGGGGTTGTAAGGTTGATGCTTGGATTTTGCAATGTCTCGTGTCAGACGATTCAGTAGAGGAATATTTTGTAAACTACATTTTTGACCAAGATCACATTTTCAAAGTCTAGAATAAATTACTTGTTTCGATTCTATAGTGAGAGCGAATAGTTTAGACTAAAATTTCAGATTGTATATGCAATCGCTTACATGAATTTGGAGGGTGTAGGGCTGATTCTTGGATATTTTAAAGTTTCGTCTTAAATGGTTTGGAAGAATGTTTGGTGCATACAATTTTCGACCAGAATCACTTTCAGAGTTGTAAGTTGTGACAGTGTTTTGAGGGCGGTAAGATTAATTCACGAACTTTGTGAACTTTTCCAATGTTCGATGAAAGATATGGCTGACCGTAGAAGCATATTTGTGAATAATGCTATTTTCGATCCAGTTCATTTTACAGACTTTATCAGCAGTCGGGCATTTCAGTTTTGCATATGGAATGACTTAGATGAATTTCATTCCCTTGCACGCGAAAGTTGATTATATAACGCCGGAAGAAGAATTCTGTTTGCCGGCACGCGTTTCTTTCTTGTCGGCGCTTGATTAAATTGAGCTGATGTTTGAGATGTGTACATTAATTTTATGACGCGAACGGTGTGAAATGAAATTTCCTGGAGTTATATGTACGTTGCGATTATTTATAGTAGGAGAAATTTTTGTGAATGATACAGATCGCTTAATTAAGATTATTCAGGTTAAGACTACTGTTCATTAAGAAAAATTTATTTTGAATGTCGATTGTGCAATACTGTAAAAAAAACTCCATCAAATAACTTTTTTGACGAAGTATGCTACATTCTGGTAGCATTCAGGGAGGAAAAACTGATTTTTAATCCCTGCATCGATTGCTGAAGGCAATAGATAGACTTTTCGGCCGACATTATTTTCAATCAAGATCGCTCCACTCATATCGCGACAGAATTTTATTTCGATTCTGTGTCAAGTGCTCTCAGTCGGACAAGAATATCAGTTCGCCGGCCATTCTTCGCCAGATAAAAATCGCTCTCGATCAAGTTCGCTTTACGCATATTCCATTTCGGACGAATTTCATTTCGTTTCCATATAAAGCAAGCCCAATCCGAATGCGAAGGAAAAAAAAAGGAAAATGTATCCCTCTCAGATCTTTTCGCCGTATAAATTTCCCTTGGACGAAATCATTTTCGATCGAGAACTCCTGACTGAAGTCCCATCGCGAGTTCTGTTTGCGAAGCCATGAATATCGCCGACGAGCTTCTCGGCGCAAAAATCCTTCCTTCCTTCCACCTTCGTCCTTTTTCGCAGTTCGGGACGAGACTTTCCATTCTTGACGCGCACAATCGGCCGCTTCGTCTGAATTTTGGCCCGCGATTCGACTCAAGGTGTCAATTTCGATCTTTAGGTTCACAAAGTACACACTCAAAGTTGCATATTTCAGACGTTTATATCATCATCTTCGTACTTTAGAAAAAATCTTGACACCTGTCTCGTCAAAAGTAGCAACGCACCTATTTTGGTAGAATATCTGTCACCGTTTTCGAAGTCGAATAAATTTTGGCAATGAATAATACTGAGAGAGTATATCTTTAAGTATCCGATAACCATTCCAACGCAAAATTAATTATATTTATAATATTTATATTCTTCTCAGTATACATTACTGCAGAAAATTACGGTCCGTCATTTCCTGACCAAAATTATTTATACCGAGATAAAGTTTCCAAAAAACGCAAGAGAGGCATAACGAATCCTTCAATACCTCAAAACATAAATTTCAAAAGCAAAATGGCTGAAGTTGAGGTAGGCGTTACAGATTTATTCGTCGACCTTGAAACTTTTCGTATTCTCACTCAGACAGGATACGTCGGATTCGAATGATGAATGGCGAGTCTGGCCAATCGAAAATGGTCGAATCGAACGGATAAGGGGACGTTAGCGTTCGGCGCGAGTTCGTTGTTAAAGTAATTGCGTCTCACGTGACCTCTGCTCCCGATAATACCCTGATAAGGCCGCACGATAAAGTAATACAACGTCCGCTGCAAGCCAAGCTCTCTCTCCCTCGGACCATCCTCATCATTATTTACGTAGGCCAGCCCGCAGATACATTACACACCCCTACAAAAAGATACGAACAGCAATATTTGCTTCATACTACATTCGAAATATAAACTACATACAGATTTCGAAATATAAATCGTTCGCAATTAATACTTCTCCTAAGTGGTTCATTAAAAATAATTGGAATAACAACTGCAGGTAGAATGACGTAATTATAATGATATGACAGCACTGTCTATCTTTTATAATATATGACTAATTTTGATAAATGGGATATTTATGCAAAATGCTTATTTTGGATAATTAAAAACAATATTTATAATAATGCATTACATTGATATGATTATACTGTGGTTTGTGCTTGATTTATGCTGGAATTAAATTCATAGTCTTCGGTGTATTTTGACATTTCCGAGTAGTTCGATTACGTTCGCTCTCGAATAACTTAATGCACACACTTGTGAGAATCCATCGGAAGAGATTCATATATTATTCCGCGAACACTCGATCGCTCTCGCTACTCTCCGTTTTCTCAGGCTCTCATAAATGATTCCAAGATATTCCACATCGATACTGCTTAGCGTACATCCGATTCTTATGCAAGCTTTGCCTCTATCCCTGCTTATCCTCGCTGGCGTAAGCGAGGAGGCAAAAAATATACAAATTTCACGGAAATGCACGCAGAGCGTAGAAAATTATCGCATCGATCCAGCGTAAGTATCGTAAACTTTATTCCGATCATGTTATTACGTCTAACTTCGTACGGTATTGATTTACTGGATTAGTATTCGAACGTACGTTTACGCTACGATACCAATCTGTGATAAGGGAAGTAGAGGAGGGAAAAAAACTGCAGATTACGTCGCGATTGATCAAGCGAATTTATGCTAATACCTAGTATTTAGTATTCTCGTTTTTATCCACGCTTTCTATTATTTCCATTCGTGGAGTTACATGCTTAATATGTCCGGGATGTGAGACACGAAAGGCATGTATGAAAAATTCAGAGAATTATCGCTGAGAGTAAACTTGATCTTTATTCGATCTTCGTCGTTGCCTGCATTTATACGCGTGATGGATAAAACAAAAATGGAGAGAACTGCATCCTGTCATGAAGAGTAGATGGTAGACGAAAGATCGCGATGATATTATTCTTTACGCCAGCTCGTCCGCAATTTCCGCCTACTTCCGTTACAAATTTAATAAAAGGCTCAAAAAGTCTGCAAAATGCATGGCACGGAAGGGCGACGCGCGGAAAACTCGGAAAATTCGCGGAATCTCAAAATTGCGCACGCATCCCACCCACGAGGTATTCAAGAATTCCGGATGAAAATAGGATATGCTCGCCATATACCCATTTCAGTTTATTACGGGATGACAAAGGGCCGTCCTCTTGTTCGTCAGAGGAAAGTGGACGAAACAGTCGCACGCCATCACTGCCTGTTTCAAAACTGGCTCAAAATGCTTACACTACTTTGGTTGATACTTTTTCTCCTTATGTAATAAATTTGTTTTTAACTCGAATTTTACGTGACAGGGTATAATGTATTCAAAGTAACGGAGTTATGTCCATAAGGTATACTGTCACACTTCGTTAGGGGAGCAAACTAATGGAGACAAATGCTACACTTAACGCTACATTTTCTTCAATAACGCGTAAATCCATACATCTAACACTGCATTGACAAATATGAGTTCTCATGTTCACGACTAATCTAAGTACTAATGAAGGCAAACGCTACACTTAACGCTATCTTTCCATCAATAACGCGTAACTCCATACATCTAACACAGCATTGACAAATATAACTGTCCAGGTATATAACCAATCAAAGTACTGAGAAACAAGAATTTTTCTCAAAAGCCGCAAATTTAATTCTTTCCATAATTACGTCGAATAAGCACACAACCTTCCATCCCAAGACCATCCCTCCCACCTTTGAACGCACAAAGCTTCCATCGCCATCTTGGCAGCCTCTCTCCCTTATTACTTAAATCCTCCCTACAACACATACACCCCCCCGCCCCCCTTTCCTTATTGCCAACCTCACTATCCAAGCCGCACTTCCTTCTACCACCTAGCCCGTAAAATCTCGTCTCGCGTCGCTTTTCGAATAAAGAGACCCCCGACGCCACCCCCCCCCCCCCCCCACACCCCCCGACGACGGCAACGGACGCCAAATGAAGCACGAAACGCGTCCCCATCGCCTCTCTCGTCCGAGCGGGCAAGGGCAAGGTGCGATCGGGGCTTAATTCCTTTGAACTTGAAATTGGCCGGCCGACAGACGAGCGCTGATCTTTTTTTCCGCATTGCCTCCTCCCGATGGCTCGACATCGATCCAGACTCGGGTGGGGACCAGAAGGTAGTCGACGGTCGGGAAGGGGGGAGGGTGGTAGCGCTGTCCGGACAATGGACGTTGTTCTCGCAGAATTTTCCCAATAGCCTTTGCTTTTTATCGCGATTTAATAACCGACCCTTCCAGCTTTCGCGGTCCGGTCAGCTGTAGATGGCGCGCGCGTCGCGTGTCGGTTAAATCGGGAAGCGCGGGGTTTGAAAAATGTCGGCGTTGTGGGGGGTGGGGTGGGGGGGGGTGTACTGGAAGCGCTGGAGGTGGAGATGGTCGATTCGACCCTACGGCCGTCGATGCACTCTTTCGGGTATTAAAATAAACCGGCCGTACATTCATCGGACGGGATATAATGTGAGCGGAGGGAGTATTCGGGCGAATTGGATTTATAATCGAGAGGGGGGAGAGGGCTGAAGGTGTTTCAGCGGAATGAAGTTCGTAACTTTGGGTCGAGGATTCGAACTCGATTACGGCGGTCAGCTTTGAGACTCGGCCGTTGCGGGGAGGTTTTGGACGGAGCGTTAGACGGAGGGTTAGGTGGAGGGTCGAGGAAGGTGCTTGCACGTGACAGGGGGGGTAGGTGAACGGGGGGGGGGGGAGGGTTCGTTGCGTTGGTTGGCGACGTAAGTGGTCGAGAATTACCTTTGGTCCGACAGCTCGGCCGTGAGAGAGGAAGCTTTGCGCGAACGGAATTTGAGAGTGAGGAATTGAGACAGGAGGGATTCTGTGTTCGAGCGGTGAGTGTTTTGCCGTTGGTCGGCCTGATTCGGCCCAATGCCGCCGATGCGACCGCACGCCACGCGAGCCGGATTCATCCGATAACCGGCAATGTCCAGGGCTTATAATTAGATCGCGCGCCGTTATTACGCGAGACGCATTTAATTGATCCTCGCCGAGTTAACGGTTTGCTGACAAAGACGGAGCGGCGAATAACTGGTTGTCATCAACCGAGGGGGGAAAGGGGGGAGACAATGGAATAACGACGTCGATGAGTTTGGATACTGAGTCTTTGGCTTCGGTGGGTTCGACACCTGACGTTGGGTCAGAATGGACCCGAATCGGGGCGGATACTGAATTTTGTGAAAAGAATGATGATGTCTATGGTCACCTATGATATCGTTAGAATAAAACAGAAGGAGAACAATTAATGAGGATTTCACCATACTAACGTAGTCACATTGAAACTTCTTACGTTTTCAAAAAGTGATAATGCGATTGGAGTAATGATATCGATCGATCAGTTCAGATATCGCATCTTGGGCTTCGGCTGGGTCAGAATGGACCCGGATTAGAACAGATATTAAATTGTGTGGACACAATGATGATGTCTATGGTCGCGTATGACATCATTACAATCAAAGAGAAGGAGCACAATTTCTGAGCATTCCACCATATCAACGTACTGGCATTGGAACTTCTTACATTTTCAAAAAGTGATAATGCGATTGGAGTAATGATATCGATCGATGAGTTCAGATATCGCATCTTGAGCTTCGACCGGGTCAGAATGGACCCGGATCAGAGCCGCCATCGAATTTTGTAGAATCAATCGTTCGCGGTAAATTATGACATCGGACTAATGACCTCATCTCGACCCGCATTCGCACTCTATAATCTCGAAAAAATCATAACGCGCCTAATTGAACCCACCACGATCATCACGGAAACAAAACCCTC
Organism: Anoplius nigerrimus; assembly: GCA_914767735.1. NCBI lineage: Eukaryota > Metazoa > Arthropoda > Insecta > Hymenoptera > Pompilidae > Anoplius > Anoplius nigerrimus. The sequence continues at coordinate 4,136,619 of OU612086.1, forward strand.
GCGACCGCCAAACCACCCCTATCAAAATCAACCACCCCCAAGTAACACACGCACATATAAACACCTGAAAGGAAAGCTCACACTATCCCACCCCCCACCAACTCTTCGGAAGACCAGAATTTCATCAGCTTCATCCGCCCGAGACATCGTCAAAACAAGTCTGCCGTTCGACGTCGGATTTCGAGGTTCGCCGATTTATCGAGTAAATCGCCGGCAGGCAAGAGCCGGGTGACAAATAGGCGCGCGTAGAAACGACATGTTTCCCTCGCCTTTTTGTCTCCCGGCCTCGGCGCTTGGCAGGAAAGGGGAACGACGGGGGATGGTACGCGGAGGATGGGGGAGGGGGAGGGGATGGCGGTGGCGAACGGGGGGAGGGAAAAAAGCGCGTTTGGAATTATCGAGCGGCGGACGATGCAGCCGTCGAGAGAAGCGTGAAGGCCCGGCGAAAGAGTGCAGGGCCGTAACATTTTTCCGAAGGGCACCCCGGGCATCGTCCTGACGGAGACTCCGCGAAAAATCGGTCGTCTGGCCAGGAAGAGCGAGGTTTAACGACTCCTAGGTGCGCTCAGACGGTCGCTTAATGCGTGGGAGTGGCCTCGGGCCGCAGTGATGGGATGAGAGAGGGAGCGGGTAAAGGGAGGAGGAGGAGGAGGAGGAGGAGGGGGGGGGGGAGTCTATGGAATCGTGCCAATATCTGGGAAGTGTCTATTCCCGGAGGAAGTTCCGGCTTAATTCGAAAACGCTCCATTCTTGCCCACCTCAGACACCGAGACTTCGTTTCTCGTCAGCGAGAGGAGGGGGGGTGGGGGTGGGGTTGGTTGTTCGAGAATGAGAACGAACCGAGGAATGTTGGGAATATTTCGTCGGCCTTGAACGCCTCGCCCTTAACAGATTTAGAAGGCGATCGGCGATACACGCCCTGACCTCGGATAATAATTGAAACGGGCAGCCTACCTCTTGTCGGTGGCGTGAGAATTTTCTCAGTGGAATCCCGCGGCTCTTAGCACTCTCTCCGGCCGATCTTTATTTAAACGCCGGGAGAAATCGAATCGATCCCTTAACGAGAAGTGAGGCGTCGGGGTGCAGGGCAGTCGGGGTGCAGGCCGTTGTCAAGGCGCATCCCGCCGTGCACTTTGCGCGAACGTTAACGAGGCTCGACTATTTATATATCGTCGCGTATGGGTGGTGGTGATAGTGGTGGTAGGGGTGGGGGGGTAAGCGAACGAGTCGGGGTTGAAAGTGCGTGGCCGATCGTTTATGCTCGTCCTCGATGAATTCGACGTTCGACTGAATTTTTCACGGACCGTCTTCGTTATTATTTACGTAAGTCAGTCTGCAGATACATTACATTAAATTATATTACATTACCCGTACAAAAAGATACGAACGAACAGCAATGTTTGCTTTCATACTGCAGATTTCGGAATATAAATCGTTCACAATCAATGCTACTCCTAAGTGGTTCATTAAAAGTAATTGGGGTAACAACTGAAGGTAGAATGACGTAATTATAATGATATGACAGGACTTGTCTATCTTTTATAGTATATGAGTAATTTTGATGAATGAGATATTTATGCAAAGTGCTTATTTCGAATGATTAAAAATAATGTTTTTTATAATAATGTATTATATTGATATGATTACACTATGATTTGTGCTCGCTTTATGCTAGAATTAAATTCGTAGTCTCAGGTCTATTGCTACATTTCCGAGTAGTTCGAATATGATCGCTCTCGCATAAAGTTAATGCACACACTTGTGAGAATCCATCGGAAGAGATTCATATATTATTCCGCGGACACTTGGCAGGTAGAATGACATAATTATAATGATATGACAGGAGTTACTGTCTATCTTTTGTGATATATAATTAATTTTGAGATATGGGAAATTTATGCAAAATTCTTATTTTGAATCATGTTGTTTATAATGATGACATTACATTGATATGATTAAACTGTGGTTTGTGCGTGTATGGTAAACGGTAGCGGTAGTGGTGGGGGTAAGCGAACGAGTTGCGGCTGAAAGTGCGTGGCCGATCGTTTATGTTCTTCGATGAATTTGACGTTTGACTGAATTTTGCACCCTTTTCTTTTACGCCGTGATTTCTCTCTCTTCCGCTTCGGGCCTCGCTTTTCAGTTCATTGTTCGGCTCGGGGCTCGATCAATTTTTCACGGACATTAGAGCGTTGCCGGCGCTCGCGTGAGGAGAGGGCGATTAAAATATTAAACGCACGGAAGAGTGGTCTGGCGCTCTTTTTTTTTTTGCCTCCGCCTTCCTTGGCCGGCGCGCGGAGAAATTCAAATTCTGCCGTTCTAGGCGAGGAAGTCGGGCCCGGTTAATGGAAATGTCCGGAAATTTTCATACGTATCGTTCCTGCGAACATGCGTCAGGCTGAGGGAGGCGTAATAGTTTTCCTCGCTCTCTTTTTATCGGGCGGCGGATTTTTATCTCGAGCTTGCTTTCCATTTTTATACGGATCACCTCCAGCAGCGTTTACTAAAGAACCTTACATGGAATCTATTGTATATATTATATATCCATATATTTGTGTATATAAGCTGGAAAGTGAACATCTCTCCATGTAAGAAGTTGACATGCTCTATCTTCGATAGTAAGCGACTTCCCTGAGGATTCGTTGGAAAATTTGAGATTTAATAAAAAAGTTATCTGACACCTCGTCACCATCGGTGCGAGGGAACTGAAAGTTTCATGTTCGGGCAGATTGAGCAGGGTAGTAAGATGAATTGTCAGGTGTTGGCCTGCAAGTGTTATGGATATCGATAAAAGTCGTGAAAAGAAACAGGAAATTGACATGATTATTATACGTCACAATTCTGATCAAAGATAGTCAGATTCGATTTATTCTAAGTCCGACGCAATACAATTTCAGTCATTTATCTTTCTTAACATCTGTATCTTGACTTTTCATAAAATAATAAGTTTACCTTTTCTGTATTTTGTGACAAAGGCTGTAAATATTCGTGTTTCGATAGATGAGTGTCTTTTATGGACGTTTGCGTGCGATGAGGCTTTCAGATATTGACCTGCGAAATACTGGTATTGGTAATAGCCACCAAATGGAGAAGTAATTGGAATGAATATTACATGTGCTCAATACAAAGGGCTCCAATCAAAGCTGGCCAAATTCGGTTTAATGCTCTAGATAGTGTAATGGTCTGTTTGCATTATTTACCTGCCTCTAAATATTATCATTTTAATAAACTAATAATCTGACCACTTTCGCACTGTGAACGGGCTAAAGGTCAGTGAGTTGGACAGATTACATATTGAAATGTTCAGATAGTGGCCTGCCAGTGTTAGAGATATCGATAAAAGCTGGGAAAGGGTCGCGAAATCAGCGTGAATATTACATTCATGCAAATCTAATCGAAGCTCGTCAGGTTAGGTTTAATACCGGAGACGGAACAATCACCTGTTTCAGATATTCATCAGTTGCTAACTGCGCTAAACATTTTTAATTTAGGAAAACAATCTGACTCTGAAGGTAGTTTTAATAATTCAACTATCTTAAGCTAACAATATTTTTAACTCACAAAACATTAATATGACCCCTTTTCCGCAATGGCCAAACAAAAAATCGTAGATTTCAACAAATTACGTATTGAAATTCTCAGGTATTGGCGTGTTAGTGTGATGGAAGCTGCGATAAGTGTGAAATCAGCATGAATATTACAATCATGCAAATCTGATGGAAATTCATCAGGTTAGATTTAATACTGGAAGTAGAACAACAACCTGGTTCAATAATTCACCTATCGTAAATATTTTCATTTTAACAAAATCTAAATCCAGCCCTTCTCCATAATCACTAACCTAATAGTCGGAACAATAATATTCTCGATTGCTGTAAAAAGTTGTGAAAGGATTGACATCTGCATGAATATTACAAGCGTGCGGATCTAATCGAAGCATGTCAGATTCGATCTAATCCCAGAGACAACAAAATTCACCCATTCTACCCTAAATATTTTCAATTTAAAAATTATGAATCCAACCCTTCTCCACAATCACCAACCTAATAATCGGAAGATTGAAATTCTCAGATATTGGCCTGCAAGTGCGACAGAAGCTGCGAGGCTCATGAAATCAGGATGAATATTACAGGCTTTCATCATTTTTTATCTTTTCTCGGCAACGACAAAATTTATCCATTTAAAATCCTAAATTTTTTCCATTTAAAAAATATAAATCCAACCCTTCTCCACAATCACCAACCTCATAATCAGAAGATTGAAATTCTCAAATATTGGCCTGCAAGTGTGACAGAAGCTGCGAGGCTCATGAAATCAGGATGAATATTACAGGCCTGCGGTTCTAATCGAAGCTTGTCAGATTCGATCTAATCCCAGAGACAACAAAATTCACCCATTCTACCCTAAATATTTTCAATTTAAAAATTATGAATCCAACCCTTCTCCACAATCACCAACCTAATAATTAGAAGATTGAAATTCTCAAATATTGGCCTGCAAGTGCAACAGAAGCTGCGAGGCTCATGAAATCAGGATGAATATTACAGGCCTGCGGTTCTAACCGAAGCTTGTCAGATTCGATCTAATCCCAGGGACAACAAAATTGACCCGTTCTACCCTAAATATTTTCAATTTAAAAATTATGAATCCAACCCTTCTCCACAATCGCCAACCTAATAATCGGAAGATTGAAATTCTCAGATATTGGCCTGCAAGTGCGACAGAAGCTGCGAGGCTCATGAAATCAGGATGAATATTACAGGCCTGCGGTTCTAATCGAAGCTCGTCAGGTTCGATTTAATACCGGAGACAGAGGAAGCGCCACGTGCAATCGCCCGTTTCAGTTATTCATGCATCCTAAGCTCCCCCCGACTCTCGTTCCGTCGACCCGATATCAAGACTTACGCAACGCGCCGCTCATCGAGGAAGACGTACGTCGCGACGGCGACGCAAAAAAGCTTGACGGCTATTTACATTGATCAGTCGCGGACTCGCGGGCATTAACGACAGGCAACGCTCGCGAGAAGATAATATTAGATTAGCCATCGATCTACGACAGAAAACAGGATGACGCTTATGAATTGGCAAACAAGCGAAAATAATGGCAGCCGAACAGGATCCTTCGCACAGCCGGCTAAATTTTATTTTTGAACAAGAACGAGAGGACGTTTATAAATTGTCGAGTCTTTTGTTCGGAAATTCGTTTTTTTTTTCGGAAGTGTGTACGGGATTGATTCTGTGGCAGAGCGCCGAAAGTAGATGGTATTGACATTTGGCGGATAACGTGCGTATAAATCGTGAGATGGGCAGACATGTCGAGGAAATTATTTTCGACCGATGCGAAAGAGAGGATTGACCGAGTGACGAAGCTTCGTTTTGATTAGACGGTGGATTTTGTAAAGGTAGTGAAGTTTGTAAGTGGACAATTTTTTAATTCTGAGAGAGAGAGAGAGAGAGAGAGAGAGAGAGAGAAAGAGAGAGAGAGCAGAAAATTGACAGTATCGACATATAACGGATGACACGCTTCTACATGAATCGTGGAGCGTGCGGACACTCGGCCCGGAAATTGTTTTCGGCCTTTGATCGGGAAGACCGCGAACTAAGTGGTAAAGTTAGGTCTCGCTCAAACTTTCATCCCCCTCAAAGAAAACGATGTTCGCGAGTCGGCAAACTTTCAACTCCGCCGGGGCTGAGTGCGGAGAACACTATCGACAATTTACCGGATAATATGCAACGACACGCATCGACAAACGACCCCTGTCAAGGATTAACCAAACAGCCTAACCTCCCGCTACCTCCTAACTGGCCGATCCTCCTACCCTCGATCCCTCTGCGTCCAATCAAGAAAGACACGCCGACCATAAATTTGCAAACACCCCCACCGTTCAGCCACTCAACCCTTTCAATTCCCCCACCCGGTAGAACCTCCCCCTTCCTTCACACTTCTTGATCGGTGCATCTCGGCCGAAAATCATCCCCCGCTTCCAGCCGAGAGGAATCGAACTGCTCGTGTCCCGTATCCACCCCTCGTGGATAAGAGGTGCATGTTCGCCGACGAAAAATTGTCAGGCTCGTTAGCTGACGCGTATCCGGGCAGAATCGTGTGCAACCCTCGCCCTTTAAGGGCGACTCGTCAGTGGCGCGCTTAAGCTCGGCCGAGTTTTTCGCGTCGGTGCAGGTGCAGTGTATGTGTGCGTTAGAGGGAGAGGGAGAGGGTGAGAGAGAGATAAAGAGAGAGAGAGAGAGAGAGAGGGAGGGAAGGAAAGTCGAAGGGGCGGCAGGTCGTATCCGATGAAGACGGAGCGAGTAGGGACTCACTTTCCCCCATTTGGTCACGAGCAGATGCGCCCACATGGTTTGGTGGCCTCGTTCGACTCCGGCAGGCCAGCCCTTCTTAACAATCGAGCGCGCGCGAGAAACGAGAGGCGCGTATTGACGCTCGCCGCGCGCGGCGGACTCTATCGTGACCCAATCTTCATTCAGCGCCGAAACGGACCAGCAAGACGATCGTATCGCCTATCGACGTGTTTGTCACCGACTGCACTCTGACCGAGTTTCCTGAGAACGGTCAACCCCCCACCCCCATGAAGAGTTCGCTTCGAATTCGGCCGATCGGCCTACTCGAACCGAGAGCACCGAGTGCAATTCCGGATTGATGCCGACGGGATAACTCTCAATGACGTCATAGGTGAATCATCCCTCCCTGCCGGATTCGAATTCGGAATAGCTAGGTGGAAGGCACCTTGGGAGGAGGACCTCAAGCGTTCAGGAACCTCCCGTACGTCAGCTCGCGGATTTCGAATGTTCCACCAGCCTCGCGCGGATTCGGTCGCCGAGCATCGTCCTCGAGAGGTCCGTCTACTTACCCCAGTGCCGTGTCCTCCATGCCAGCAGCTATCGAGAAGCGATCGATCCCTTCCCGCTACTCCATTTCCGTGCGCTCGCCTTTCCGCTCGTCCCCGGCCAGGCTGGCTCCCGTGGCCGCTCGCATCCAGCGACTTCCACCCTTCCGGCAGGGCCGAACACGGGACGTGCCACCTCCTGACGTCCGACCCGCACACGTCCTGTACCCTCTTCTCGTCCACCCTCTCTCGTTCGCCCCCTCCGGAACGTCCGACGTCCGACCTTTTTGGCGTCCGCACCTTCTGCCTCGTGGCGTCGCACTGGCCTGGGCCCAGCAGCTAACGTGACCGATTCCGCACCCGGTACAGCTTACATCTTGACGGCTCTGCCAGCTGTGCGTTCCGCAGGCGAGACACGCTCACTCGGACCCTCTGCACCAGCGCGACTCACGTCCTCCTCCTACTCATGCTCGGGAACTGTCGCGCGCGCAACGCAGGGCCTTTACGGACGTCCGACGGACGGCTGGACAGGGACGTGACTAGCGGCGGGTGCTGTCGGGCGCCCAGAACTCGAGGGGTTGGCAGGTGTGGGAGGGGCGGATGGAGGGTGGGGAGAGGGGATTTTGGAGCTTGGCATTTGGGGGGAGTGGGAATTTTTGAGATTTTTTTGAGGGGTTGAATGGAAGGTGGAGGCGAGAGTGAAAGGATTAACCCATTAGCCGCAGTAATAGAAAAACACAAAAATTAAAAATGAAATTAACTGTACATTTAGAAGTTACAGTCATTGAAAGAAAACAATTTGAAACTGTGTCCCAAAAATAGGACATTGGCGGATGATGGGTTAAGGTAGATTTAGGTAACAACGGAAGCTTTTATTTTGAAAGTGGTGTAAGTGGTTTTTTTGGAATATCACATCATTTGAGATTAATTTTGTAAACGGTTTTTATTTATGTATGTCGTTGGCATATATGTATGTATTGCGATATGAACATATCGTTTTCGAAGAAATTAAATGCATGAGCAATTTACTGTTTTTCTCAGTTACAATTGGACCGTTTATTTTGAGAGTGGTGTAAATCAATTTATTTTTAAAATGAGATTAATTTAGTGACGCTTTTTATCTTCGTCATCTGCTTTTTGTTTTTTAAATGTATAGAGTTGTAATTCAGGGACACAGTAAATTGTTAGTGCATTTATTTCCGTCGAAAAAGTTATGTTAATAATATGAGTTGAGTCAAGTACAGAGTTCTCAGAAAATCGAGACGGAATCACGAACCAAAACTCCCCGTTAGAATCACAAGACTTTGAAAATCACAAGAATTTGATTTCTCAGTTATTGAATGAGAATATTTGAAATCGAAAAACCAGAACCCCTTAGAATGGGGAGACGAAAACAGTTCGTACGGGTCTTGAACTGGCGAGTACGAGAAGAATGACGCTCTACCCCCAGCAACCGACGTTAGTCATAGTTCCACCCTTCTGCAAACTTTGAAAAGGGCTCGGTCGGGGAATTAGAAGGATAACGGGCGAAAGTCAACCCGTTAATTAATCGATACCTTAATTCTTTTAATAACCCCAATTCACCCTCCGCTCTCCCCCAACCCTTCACCTTCATAACCTACATCAACCCCCATCGAGCGTTCTCGGTGTTCAAAAACGAGCGGGAAGAAAAAATTGATCAAAACCCAGTTCTTCGATCGACGATTTTTTTCAATGTTTCTCAGGGGCGGGCGAGGGGTTGAAATTATCCAGGGGTGGCATGTGTACCCTTTCGACGAGGCATCGACCAATCGTAGGTGAGTTGCCCTTAGGGCCGTAGCGGCGCGAGTTGCACGAACGATCGATGCGCCTCAAACTTTCCGAGGCGGGGGTGGGCAGCGATTTAAGGGTGATCCAGGCCAGCCAATGGCGACGCTCGGCGAGAAAAAGGCGCGAAATATTTCTCTCGGTCCCGAAGATGCGAAGGAAGACCCTCCGCCGCTTCCCGTCACGTTCCTTTCTTTTTTGTCTGGCACTATCATGGCTTCGCAGATGAGCAACATGCGAAGTCTGCTGGAAGCGTCGCTAATTAGGAACATAATCGAGAAATTCCGGTATAGTGCGTGCGAAGGAACGTTCGAGCTCGTAGAACTCAAGGGAAGCGTATTCTGTTCAAATCCTATCCGAATGCTGCCCAAATTCTGTCCAAGTGCTGTTCAAATGCTATCCAATTGTTGTCCAAATAACATCCAAATAACATCCAAATGCTATCTAGATGCTACTTAACTGCTATCCAAATGCAATCTAAAGGCTATCCAAATGCAATCCAAATGCTATCCAAATGCTATCGAAATGCTAACCAAATGCTATCCGAATGTTATCCAAATGGTACCCAAATGCAATCGTATTGCTATCTAAATGCAATTCAAATCCTCTCCAAATCCTATCCAGACGCTATTAAAATTCCTTAAAAATATTCCACTCGAATTCCTCGTTTCACATCACTCTCGTAATCACCCACCTCAGCCATCAAAAACCCGAAAAAAGAACAAACCTCGATATTATCTCTACGAACACTAGATTCCTCGCATAACTTAGCCGAACCACTCTCGCAATTACGAGGCAACGACGCCAGGCTCAATTATCGGACATAACCCGAAGAGAAGCAAACAAGCGCGTCGGCCATCATATATAAACGATTTTATTCTGTCGTTAGTACGTACATTTGCGCCAGCACAAAAAGGGATCGTATCCATACATACATATGTATATATATAAAATGAGAGAACGATGCGAGAAGAGTTCCGCGTCCTTCCGGGACTAGACGCGCGGAACGCAGGATCGTCGGCGAGAGAGTGACCTTCAGGCTTCGGATTCGTCCTTGTCCTCGTTCGAGAGTCCTCCCCGTATCCTGGGCCCTCCCTCTTCATCGATCAAACGGCCCCACGTCACCCTCGCTGACCGTCCAATGAGACGCCAACGACGCCTAATGAAGCTCACCGGAGTCGATCTCGCCGGAATCGGCTCTCGCCAGTAGCGCTCGCGCGCCAATGTTCAACGGAATCCCTCGCGAACGTCTCGACCAGGTACGCGAGGCTGATAATGATTTCCGATACAGCAAAATTCGCGCGGAACTTATTTATATAATATAAAGGTAAGCTTTCCTGGCCGATGAATAATTCGAGGCTGGCCGTTTTCTTTTTCGATCGTTCGCGCGAGACATCGCGCTACTGTGACCTTTGCGGCCGATCTGATCCAGTTCGCTCGACTCCCGGCGATTCTTGACGAGGACCTTCCTCTTCCTCTTATGTACAGAGCTTTGCCCGTCGCCAGGGCGCGTACGCGATCCACGGTATTTACAGGGCAGTGTTAGAATATGTTCCGAGCTTCCTTCGTTAACGCTAGTTAAAAGGCAGGCACTAAGTGACTCTCGAATGGTTCGCGTTGGCCGAAAGCCGGCAGCGGTTCTCAACCGGTTCGTCGCCTAGTGCGCAGAATGAGTCGCGCGACGAGACGGGCAAGCGATATCGTGATTAAGATTGGCAGTAAAAATCGCGGAATCGAGTGTTTGTCAGTCGATTGGGTAAAAAAAAGCCGATAGGAATATTCTCGGGCGTCAGTGTTGGGTGTCAAAGGGATCCCGGCCGATCCGACGCGGTCAAGGATCGAGATCCCTCGCACTTATCGATCCTCGATCCTAACCGATATCGCGTACTTTCCCGCCCGACTCGCTCTCTTCTCCCGTCTTTTATTTTCTCAGCGCCAGGTTTAAGTACACGCTTTTTGCCGACGAACGGCAGCGCGCGCCTCGAATTCCATGAATGTCGTGTGTTTTTGTCCACCCTCGTCGGAGCACGTGCGCCGGAAATTCGCAATTTTGTGGAAACGAGAGCCCGCGCGCATCGATCATCGACACGTCACTTTCCCGAACGATTTCACCTCTTGTTTCATTGTTATGCGGTGCAAGTTAGGACACGTATGTACACATATATATATCATGTATGATCTTAACTCTTAACGCAGTTGGCCGCTGTCTACAAAAATATTTCGCTTTCTTCCTCTTTCTCTCTCTCTCTCTCCTCTCTCACTCTTTCCTTCACTCTGTCTCTCTGTTCAGATTTAACTCCGCTCATAGCGGCTTCGATGACGGTCATCGAAGATCGTTGCATTGTCCATTGAACGTGATCATATCACATTTTTATAACGCTGCCCCGAGAGTCATCGTCGCTCGTCAGCCATTTTCTCGGATGCCTTAAGTTCGTCTAAACGATCGTTTTTTTTTTTTTTTTTGTTTACTGTTAACTAATGTGCGCACTGAGCCACTGTCGGAATAAGCCTTAGTTTATTCGTATATCTACAGTTCAAGCTCTCTTAGCAAGATTTGCGGGTTCGAGAGGGGATGAGAACGAATTCGTGTGCGCGGTCAAAAGCTTGACGGGCTCTCTTCGGCATGAACGTAAAATGAAACTTTGGAAAAACTCAAATTGGGCGCCGATCATCGGAATATTTCGAGATATGTCTCATAACATAATTGAGCTGATCGAATTCGTTGACTGCTCCTCTCGAGGCGAATGTACAGATTTTTTTTTTGTTGTTGTTGTTCTCTTCAGCTTCGTCAGGAGACCTTCAGCGTAATGTCCTTTTCAGCGATCGGCTCGTATCGCCTACGAGCCTTTCATCCCGTATCTCGGCCAACTTCTCGACCCCCGTCGCGGACGACAGGCTCTCAACCCTGAAGAATCGATAAATACAACTACTATGTTAATACTCGGCACGTACATATCAAAATCTTCGGCTGCCGATCCGCTCGATCGGTGGATCGACCGGATCTCTCTCGCGGGGGATCGACGGCTCGATCAGTAGGGGAGGGGATCAATGTCCGACTGGGCGTCGGATATCGATCTCATTCTCGCAACTTTTATCTCGTCCCGCTCATAGACCTGCTTCAGGATCGTATGGAAGACGAACTTGAGGAGCATCGGTTGAGTTTGCTGTCAATAATGATCTCGTCGCCGTTCCTGATGTTGTATCGGTACAGCTGCTTGTTGGGATAGAGCATCTCTTCGGGGCCGTGGTGGCCTTTCATTTCCTGAAATATATCAAAATTTCGTCATGAAACAGTGGTCCGTAATGTCGTCCGATAACGAAGGACACGAAGAGGATTCTTTACTTCAACGACGCAGGATTTTCAACTTCGATTTATCGATCACGAAGCCACCAGAGGCTTAGGACTTGGCTATACTTTTCGGCGGCTTTAAGATTCGGGGCGGCAGGGATTGGGGGTCGAAGGGTCATTTACAGGGTCAGGATGCGTGGGAAACTATGAACTCGATATCGCGATCTCTCGTACTTTAACTCGTCGCTCGAGGAACCAAATATTCTGGAAGACAAAGAAGCTGTACAACAACGCGTCCTTGAACATACCTGATCAACGTAGAAGAGCCTCATCCTGTTCGCAGGTATCTTAACCATGCTCTCCAACTTTGTTTTCAACTCAAAAACTGTCCTGTACACGTCTACTGACCGTACCTGAAACAATTACAAGTTCAAGGTAATAACGATGTTCGCAGACAACCTTCATCACTCGACATTACAACCATGCTCTCACAAAGGACAAGTTGTTTGGACGAAGGTCAAACGTTACATCTAAGGTGGAGTGGGGTAAAACTGGGTAAAACCGACCCAGAAATTGTAAAGTTTACTTTAAACTGATGTATTTTCTATTTCACTAACCCTAATAATCTTAGTGTTTTTATATAGTGCATGGCTTATTCTAAAGTCGCAATTTGGATTAAAAATATCTTCCGAAACTTATGATTTTCTTAATAAATTAAAAACAGTGCTGCTAGGACGGATTTTCCCCGGAACTGGGGCAAACACGCCCAACCTGTTTAAAAATGATTGAATCCTATATGCTTATATTATGGGGCAGAATCAGAATTATTATTAGTAATACGAACTTTGTCGAACGAGTTAAACGGAGGAATCACAGAATACATGGCGGGTACCTATGTTGAATACTATCCAAACCGTTGAATACTAATCAGAGGAAGATTTCTACCGTACAGTTGGTAGAATGCAACGTATATTCGAATAAGTAAGGGCCTAGTGCGGATTTGCCCCGTGTACGGATTTACCCCACTGCATCTTAACACGTTGCGTGCCATGGGGGTCACCGGTGACCGGCACCGAGTCGCTCCGTCTGGCCATGGGGGTCACCGGTGACCCCAAAAAAAATTAGTGCATTATACGCTCTTATATACTAAAATTTACCTGTTGTGCAAAAAATTTCGAAAAAATATGTAAGGCATAATAAGAAATTCACGTTGGCCAGACGCGGCGGACACGCAAAATCAGCGTGGCACGCAACGTGTTAATACCTTATTGGGACAGTATGGGAGGTACATTGAGAAAATATTCAGATCAATCTTTCAATATTTAGACAATGGACTCCCACAATCTGCCCGTTAAACATTCATTCGCCGAACGGAATTACCTCGACTAGATCGCCGTAAGTGAACGTGACCTTGACCCTTTTCTCCGGCGTGAGGTCGACGTTTACCAGCGGGTCCAGCTTTCCGTGAATAGCCACCAGCTCGGAGTACCTGCAAAAATCGAAGGAAAGGGGGTCAGCTCGCGGTTTCCTAACGTTGACGATGCCGCGTCGTCTTTTTGGCTTAGCGACCGATGGGCGACCTTGACGCGAGAATAGCCTAACGCGCTAGGCGCGGACGTAGAATGGGAAGCTGATCGCTCGCGGAAGTCGGCCGCGATCGAATCCGGAATTAGTAATCGATTCCCCAGTCATTGTCACAACGTTTAACACATCGATGGCCGCGTGTGTCAATCGTTGACTGTTAATCGACGCCCGGCGTCTTTGGCAAGGCCTTCCGACGTCGATCGTTTTTGATCAGCTTCTTTTCGGGATATATAGTATGCGAATGAAGGAGACTGGCGTATGTAATTAATGTAGATTGTAGATAATTGTATGGTTTCGTATAAATAGAATTTGGTAAGTGACATGTCTGAATGGAGAATATTTATTAAGATAAGTCGAGAGCGAAATTTTTGGCTGTAAACGTAGGTGCTTTTATGTGATTTTGGAAAGATGGGTTGGGTTCGTGTTTCAATTAGGTACTTTAATTAAAATATTTCAATGTGACAGCGGCTGATAATTACTGGCCACGTATGCTTGACAGCACTCATCTTTGGTAACACATTCGAGGCCAGAGACCTTAAAAAATACTGTTATTCGATGCCACGTTTAAACCGATCCTTCATTTTAAATAATAAAAAAGTTCGAATGTCACAAAAAGTTACAAATTCGAAAAATATCAAATATTCACCTTCCCTTGCAACAAATATCAATTTACTGTCATATAAAGCGTCCATAAAATAATATCATAATATCAGGTTTCAAGCATCGAATGTGTTAATTACCTCCGGGCCGCTCGTAATTACTGAATCATATTTCAATCCTCGCGGCCATCATGAAATGAAACTACATGCCTAACAGTCGCTGCATTCTCACACTTACGCATATGTGAAATCTGACATCGAAGTGTTAACAAGAGTAACTGTCTGCCAATGAGTATTCGCATCTGCGAATACATCTAAATTAATTCTCCCTTTTCAATTACAAAAAGTTAAAAATCTATCAAAAATCAAATAAATTCATGAAAAGTCGAGAATTCCTCTTTCCTTGCAATAAATATCAGGTTCCTGTCACATATATAACAATTCTCGAATTTATTAATCCCCTTCAAACCGTCCGTAATTGTACCGTTTACTTCAAAAGTGATACAAGTCAGGTAAAAATGATGTGATATTACCTAAACAAAAACTTTACACCAAAAGCACAAATTTACATTTGTATGTACCTCGTATCAACCTTTTGTTTAGTATTTAGTTAAAATTTTTCAACCACAAGGGCTTTTTAAATTTAAACTAAAAAGCACTAATTAAGTGATATCTCATTTTCATAAATAAATAGACTTTCAAAATAAACAGTCCAATTACTGACTCCATACTTCAATTCTCACTATCATGAAATCACACGCCTAACGCGCTCACACACTGACGTGTACGAGATCGGCCATCAGAGCGCTGACAACGAGTAGCTGACAACGAGTAGCTGACAATGAGCAGTCGCACGTGAGAACTCACCTTTCCGGCCTGTCGGCTTCCGGCTTGTCCATGTAATATCGAATGAAGGCCCTTTCCGCGTCCTCGCGCTCCTGAGACGAGATGACGCCGCCGCCGTTCAATGTTTCGACGTTCGGCAGTCTGGCTATTAGCAGCTGCCGCCTCTCGTGCTCGGTGTACTCTCGAGGGCTCTGCAAAAGATAGCGCTATCATTCAACGGCTGCCTGGGAGGGCTTCTTCGTCATCCGGCCTGTCCGCCTTCTGCGATACCTCAGCCCGCCGAGGCACTTCCGAGATAACTCGAGGGTGGGATCCTCCTAGTCAATTGCTTTATGGACTGAAATTGCGGATTTCGAGCGGGTCAATATGTCGATGTTAACGAACGGCGTGTCAGTTAACTGAGATGCTGAAGTATGGATCGGGGGAGGAGGGTAGAATAAGTAGAATAAATAGAATAAATAGAATTAATAGAATCAGTAGAATAAGGTAATTAAAGATAAGATAAGTTAGAATAAATAGGTCAAGTGAAGTAAGGAAGGTGGAAGGAGGTGACGAGGAGAGGAAGAAATGTAAACGTGTAGCCCGTAAGGGAAACTTTAATAAACAAATACAATACAATACAAGTATAGATCGAGAGACGATGACAATTTTGGTTGTTCCGAGATAACTCGAGGGTGTGTTCCCCTTAGTCAATTGCTTTATGGACTGAAATTGCGGATTTCGAGCGGGTCAATATGTCGATGTTAACGAACGGCGTCTCAGTTAACTGAAATGCCGAAGTGTAGATCGAGGGACGATGACAATTTTGGTTGTTCCGAGATAACCCGAGGATCTTAGTCAATTGCTTTATGGACTGAAATTGCGGATTTCGAGCGGGTCAATATGTCGATGTTAACGAACGGCGTGTTAGTTAACTGAAATGCTGAAGTATGGATCGAGAGACGACGATAATTTTGGCCGTTGGGATTCTTCAGGATACTGCTTGTTAATGAAAACTTTATGGGCTCAAGATTTTGGATAGTGATGGTTGTTGATATTAACCCATTATGAGCCAATTTAAAAAAAATTGTTTTTTAAAGAAAGAATTAAATACCACGTAAATAAACCGTTTTCACCACGTTATTCATAAATTATATAATACCTAAATATAATTTTTTTTTCTAATATGGACTGACACCACTTTCAATATAAACGGCCCACATACACACAAAAGATTGTGTAACAGTATAATTAAATAAATTCCAAATCCCCAAATGAGGATCGTCGTAGCTACTGGGTTACGCTTCCTTGGGTCACAATTGACCCATGTGCTCAAATGTCGTTTTCGTGCTTGATTTTATGGGTATTATATCTGCCATTTTGGTGACAAGTTGACAGTTTTTGTGATACTGAGTGTTATATGACATTTAAGATGGAATTGCTTTACACGCTACCATTCAGATTTCATGACAACGCGAGTTATCCAATCCGTTATGTATCTGATGTTTAGGAGTCATTAATTCTGTAGTCTCGAGTACGGAGTTTCATGACTCATGTTATTCGCGAGTTATTCAATGTGTCATGTATCCGTTATTCAGGCATCAATTACTCGGCGAGCTGAAATCCAGATTTCACGATCACACGAATTACCCAACACGCTACACGTTCGTTCTTTGGTAGTCAATTACTTTACAGTCCCGAACACGGATTTTATGATCTCATCAATTATCCGGCGCGACGTATGTTCGTCCTTCAAGCATCAATTAGCGTGCAGACTAATACCGACTTTAATTTGTCGCATCTTACCCAACCCAATCTCTCGCAAATTTAATTACCAAACATGTTTGACGCATGCCTACAATTCAATTAAGCCAGACTGGCAGTACATTGTCCAATTTAATTTCCCATGAATTTAATAACGAAACGCGTCTAACAAACGATCAAGACCGTCGCATATTAAACTTTAATTTATGTGACGCTACCTAATTCAATGTTTGCCGGAATTATATATACTTAACAAGTCCTTGACATTCGTTTTGGGATTCAAATTTTGTTACACGTTTGCCAGAAATTCGATTGGAAAACGCTCTACGACTAACATCTACGAGCGTCGGACCTTTAAAACGAATCAAACTCCGACGATTAACACGTCGCTCGCAGTAAATTGTCCTTCGCCGCAATGCAAATTCCCAGCATCCACCGATGCAGAGTCAACAATAGACCCCGCTTATCATTAACCCGACGAAGGATTTCAGGCTTACGCCATTCTTGTCCGACCTACGCTCCCCAACTTACGTAAAATCGACACACAGCTGCCAGCTGAAAGTGACAAACTCGGAGCTCACAGTCAGAGCAATCATCACAAATCCGATCCAATCGCTTAAGTGACCACTGCCAATACAGACAACAAGAATATCCTAAATATCCCTTCGATTATCTTCAATTCTTAACATGTTTTCAAGCTTCTACGCTCAAAAAGGGCTCGCGAACTTCCCTCTTTCTCTCTCCAAAGAAGTTTCGGCATCTCAGAGATAAGAAAGGTCTATTCCTGCCAGTTTGACCCAGTTCCGATTCTACCTCGGACACATGACGCCACGAACTTCTGTCAATCAGCGTTTCTTTCGAGCCGCCTTCTTCGCAGCTCCCAGCGGCGCATCTTCGATTCCGACTGTCGAAGGAGCGTAACCCCGCTCGCTACCGGGTGGCTATCGATTCCGGGAACTTGTTTTGCGTGGAGGAAAGTTGCGCTAATCCGCCTTTTTGGTCGGCTGCCAGCTAGCTCGGGCTGCATTTAAACGGAAAACGTCGCGCACACCGCGAATACCAGACCGAGTTCTCGTAACGAAAACGTCGGCCGGTCTTCTTCTTCTTCTTCTTCGTCTTTTTCTGCTTCTTCTTGCCTCTTCCTGTTGGCCTTTTTTACGCAACGTCGAATTCGTCCCGGCCGCTCGTTCTTTGACCCACAAACGTGCTCCGACGCAACCGACGGTTGTCACTGTTTATTTTCGGGACCGGGACGCTCGCTCGAATCTGAATTTCTCGCGGTTCGGTTGTGTGGGTGTTCATAGTGATCGGCGTTGGGAAATGAAACGAACGAGACGTGTGGATATTGTGTAATTTTGCGGGGGTCTTAACAGTAACCTGATTTCTCGGCAGTAATTAAGTTATTTATCGTGATCGTATGGACCGTTTCTTTTGAAAGTGGCATAACTCCATTTTTTCAAATTAGATATATAAATAAAAAGTTTGCACCAAATTAATCAGTAATTATGTGATATCAAATTAAAAAAACGAATGAAGTTAAATATATAAATTAAACATATATTTATTAATTTATTACATAAATATAAATTAAATATAAATTAAATTAAACCTCTAAAATGATATACATAAATAAAAATCTTAAACTAAATTAATCACAAAACATGTGACGTCAAATTTAAAAAAAAAAGGTCCATCTATGAATTCTTGGGTTTATGTATTTATGAGTAAAAGAAATTATAAGAGAATCGTTCTATGTAGGCGGACTATTAATTGAGTAGTCAAGTATAGAGATTGAGCGTACCGTACGAAATTTCACCCAACAAAGCATCTAACAACAAAAAGTCTACGATTCACCAGACGTGAATTCAAAGTAAATTTCTTACCCCCTCCCCCCGTTCGAAACGTCGCAACTTTCGGTTCTTTTTCTCTGACAATAATCGAGATCCGCGAAATTGGATGCACACACAGTTCTGACTCGCTTCCGGTCACTCGAGAAAATTAATTGGACCGACGTTAGAGTCCCAATGAAAGATGAGTGGAGAATCGAGAAGTGAGACTCGAGGCACGGCCGCCGTTCGTTAATTCCGATTAATTCGAGGCCTGAAATAACCGGAGTGGCGTTCTTCAACGTTAGTTTCGAACGAGACGGCGAACTCTCGCATTTTCCAATTAGTTTATCGTGCCACGACGTGAGGGCGTCTTAATTAACACTAGAACCACCGACCGGTCAAAATGACTGGTCCGACCCTATCATAATAACCCTCCTCTCATGAAACATTTCATATTTTCAAATTGAGCTAGATTCATTGTTTTCCGTTTTGCAAGTTTTAACGCACTCGCTTATATCACTTCGGCAAGTTAAATTGAAATTTGAATGGCGTTACGTTTATACTTCTTGATCCATGCAGCAAAATTGATCCGCTGAAGTCTTCGTTTTAACTTTACTCAGTTTTTCGATTCTCAAAATTTCGCCCATTTTGACATTTTCTATGTTGCATGACGAGTTGAAGAAATTGTATTTGCAATCAGAAAAGAAATGTAAAAGTAATTCTTAAAAAGTTATTTTTGGTACATATATAACATTGTAGTGCCCTTTGAAGTAAACAAAAATCGAATAACGTTTTCAATTAAGAAATATTCTGTATAAAATCCTCTTTCCCTATCAATATTCAACTCTCAGATATGAAAAACTTCCACTTAACATAAAAGTCCGATCATTCCAACCGTAATAATGAGAAAGACAGGAGGAAAAAAATAGGTCAATAATGAGCTCACCTCGAACAAAGGACATCCCTGGATCCTGAGGGACTTGAGGGCAGGAAACCTGGAGAGCCTCTCGACGTCGTCCCAGGTGGACAGCAGGGTGCCATTGACGTTCAAAAACCTGAGCATCCTGAAGGGATCGTGCGCCGACCTGACCGTCCTCCCGCTCGACTCGGACTCGGACTCGGACCTGTCGTAATTGACCTTGCCCTCCGCGAATATCCTGTTGCCTTTCTCGTCCACCGACGTCCTCCTTTGTTCGTCCTGCACGTGATTCATATTTTCGCTGTCCTGACTGAGATCATCGGCCGCCTTCTGCCTCCTGGCATCGTCCCCGCCGACGGTCCGACTCTCCTCAACGGCCAGCGACCTGATGGGACACTCTGCCAGCACCAGACTCTCCAAATTCGGAAAGACATATCCCAACTTGGCGATCTCATTCCAAATTTCGATAGGATTGCCGGTGAAGTGTAGCTTCCGCAGGGAACGATTCACGTTCTCGGCTTTTTGATGGTCCAGGTCTACGGTCTTGTACTCGTTCAAGGACAGGTGGAGCTCCTCGAGATTCTGGAGGAGCTTGATGAGACACTGGACCGTGGACCAGGAGACCCTGGTGCCGTTCAGGACCAGGTTCCTGAGAGCCTCGTAGCTACCCTGCCGGATCTCGAACATTTCAGCCAGGCAGTTGAAGCTCAGGTTGACGAACTTGATCTTCGGCATGTGCTGGAGGATGTCGAAGACCTCTGCCCAGCGGGAGAGCTTGTTCTGCGCCAGGTCCAGTTCCTCGACGTTCTTGCACTTGCTGCGAAGCTTCTCGGCATCGTTGCCGGCGCACTCGATGTCGCAGTCCTGAAGGACGAGCAGGGCCGGCACCGTGTGCCGTGGCGACTTCTTCGGGATGAAGATGCTGACCGATAGGGCGGCCTTCGGCGAGTTCGACTCGGCCTCGTCGTCCGTCAACGAGCAGTCCGTCGTCGAGCTGCCGTACTTCAGCTCGAGAGCTTCCAACAGCGACGGCATTCTTACTGCATTCTGCGAACAGATCAGTGTATTCGTCACGACGGGTTGCTTTGAAACTTTCTGTACGAAAATAAATTGTATTTATACTTTGCCCGGAAAGCTTGTTTTAATACTTGAACTACCGATAGAGATTACTGGTCTGATCCTGTCTTAATAATGTGACCTTTCTATCATGGAACATTTTATTTTTTGAAATGTTCTTTAGTAGTCGTTGAGATAGGTAAATTAATTTATTTTCGTGAAAAAACAATTAATACTGCTTTTACCATATATTTCTTTGTACAGATGTACGATTATTTGCTCATTGCTTCACATATTCACGTTGACCCTTAAAACACTACTCCTACACATACAACTTTATACGAAAATCTGAAGTGAAATATTTGACTAGTGCCAACTACGTCTCTCCGCCGTTCCTTCCGCTCATTTTCCCAGATCAATTTCTTTTCGAGTGCCATCAATTCAACGATAGCCCGCACGCGTGCATCGCACGTGCGAACACGCAATCATCCTGGAAAGCGTGAAGAATTTGTCATGATCATGCTTAACGGCTATTGAATTCGCAGCGGCGTATAAAGAAACCGGAGCCGGACCGAAGCAGGAAGTTGTTCGAGTTCGAGGATACGCAAAAGGCACGGACTGCGAATCGGATCCCTAGGAGGCCTAGATCCTCCTTCGATCTTGCCAATTTCGTAGGCAACTCGAGCGTTTCTCCCGCTCGCGCAATTAGCGATATTGCCTCTCGTACTTCGGTCCCATCAGCTGATGAGAACTTTAATGCAAAAGACCGACATCCCGTAAGTGTGCCGACGGAAAATGGATAGGCGTAAACCGGTTTGGTCGCCGTCGATTCAACCCCATGAAATCTATGATTTTCTCCTCGTCGACTTTGATAACTTTCGGAGTTTTTTTACATGAAAGTCAAGGCGATGCAACGTTAACGAATTACTTGGGCGCAAGAAGCGATTGAAAGTTTTTAATTGGCGGGAGTTAAGTGGGTAACAGTAAAGCCAGTTTTGAACAGTGATGCCAATGTAAGCTGCGGAATTTATGGTTATCGGCTTGTTGACTGTAATAGCGTTCATGGCGCGTTTGAGAAAAGAGTTCAGGCGTATATGTTAGCGGTAAAGACTGCATAATACTGAAAAGGAAATATTTGGAAATATTAAAGCTTATGTACAATCACAGTAGAAATAGATGGTAATTTATGTGAATTTATTGGGTAATATTTATTGTCCTCCTTTCTAAATGATTGGCTTGGCAAGAAAGTATTTTTAGATCTTAAGCATAGGAAGAAGTGCTACAATTTTGTTGAGGCACTTCTGTCAGTGTTAAAATTAAGCTTAAAGCTCATTTTTTGTATATAAACATTACACTACAAAGTCAAAATTACGTTCTTTTCAGCCTGATAAAAAATTAAGATACCCTATCCAATGACCAATTCCAACAATCATAAACATTGAAACTATTCAAATGTATATAGACTAGCTTGCGTAATTCGAGAATCTGATGGCGACCTTTCAAAATAAAGTAATGAAATGAAATAAGAAAAAACCTTCGTACAGAATAAAGGCATAATTCTTCAGTTCTGCTGAACCAAATATTTTCAAACCGTATACAAAACCTCGTGAAACATTTTTATTTACAATACTCTCATCAGCTGGCGTATTGTCAACGTTTCTCGAATCAACAAAGACACCAGCCAACAATTCAAGGAACGCTAAGCAATTTGAATCGAAATCCTGCAGCAACCCGCGTTATTCAAACGAAACGACCCTGACAACGGCCGATTAAGAGAAAAGGAACGAAAAGGGACGAGGAAAAACCTTCGGAGCGGGAGACGCGGAGAATCTGGTCTGACCATATTCGCTAAGGTCACGCCATTGTGCCGCTTTTTTTCCCCTCCTCTGTCCTGGCCGCGGGAACCGGTACCGGTTTTCTGCACGTCGTTCCGAACCTTCGTCTTTCTCTTCGTCATCGCGCACTTTGCTCGCCCACGCAATTCATCTTTCGAAATGACAAACGAAACGCATCAGCGAACGTCTCTGAACTCTGTAACCTGAACAATCTGGATCAAGAAGAAACTTCTACTGCAACTTTAGGAATGACGAACGAAAAGCATCAGCGAAAATCTCTGAACTCTGCAACCTGAACATTCTGGATCCAAAAGAAACTTCTACTGCAACTTTAGGAATGACGAACGAAAAGCATCAGCGAAAATCTTTGAACTCTGCAACCTGAACATTCTGGATTAAAAAGAAACTTCTACTGCAACTTTAGGACTTACGAACGAAAAGCATCAGCGAACATCTCTGAACTCTGCAACCTGAACATTCTGGATCAAAAAGAAACTTCTACTGCAACTTTAGGACTGACGAACGAAAAGCATCAGCGAAAATCTCTGAACTCTGCAACCTGAACAATCTGGATCAAGAAGAAACTTCTACTGCAACTTTAGGAATGACGAACGAAAAGGATCAGCGAACATATCTGAACTCTGCAACCTGAACATTCTCGATCAAGAAGAAACTTCTACTGCAACTTTAGGAATGACCAACGAAACGCATCAGCGAACATATCTGAACTCTGCAACCTGAACATTCTGAATCAAGAAGAAACTTCTACTGCAACTTTAGGAATGACCAACGAAACGCATCAGCGAACATATCTGAACTCTGCAACCTGAACATTCTGGATCAAAAAGAAACTTCTACTGCAACTTTAGGACTGACGAACGAAAAGCATCAGCGAACATCTCTGAACTCTGCAACCTGAACATTCTGGATCCAAAAGAAACTTCTACTGCAACTTTAGGAATGACGAACGAAAAGCATCAGCGAACATATCTGAACTCTGCAACCTGAACATTCTGGATCAAAAAGAAACTTCTACTGCAACTTTAGGAATGACGAACGAGAAGCATCAGCGAACGTCTTTGAACTCTGCAACCTGAACATTCTGGATTAAAAAGAAACTTCTACTGCAACTTTAGGAATGACGAACGAAACGCATCAGCGAGCATCTCTGAACTCTGCAACCTGAACATTCTGGATTCAAAATAAACTTCTACTGCAATTGGCAAGTGTCTATCTCAAACCTCAAATCACAGATGAACGTAGAGCTTTTAACCTTCGCCGGGCGGATATAAGGTCTATTCGGACTCTGTGTTTATAAAAAGTCGAACGTTGATACTTGTATAATGATAAGTTTTCGGCGTATTCGGTCAGTGTTGTACTATTTAACTAATTAAATTTCAATGAATTTTAACATTTTTTTTAACATAATTTTGATAGATGCCTTGAGTTTGTTCGTTCTCTTATTTCTTGCTGCAGCAATGGAGAAAAAAGGAAGTACGTTCTTCGCAAAGGTGCCGCCGACAGCGGTCGCAAGTCGATTGTCGAAGCGACAAGTGTGCAAAAACATGTATGCATTAATCATAAAATACATAAATCACATACTTTATGTGTGAAATGTAATGAAGACGAATAAATATCGCTCGTACACCAAAAGTGCATTATTTTGCCAATTAGATAGTAAGAATAATATTTTTGTAAATTGTTATTTTATAAACTCAAAAAATAAAAATTAATTTAGAACACTAATTTTCAATTACAACTACTTTTTCGTATGGGTCCGAGCGGACCCTGTATCCGCCGTACGGTCGCTGGACGATTCGCCGTGCGAGGATTTTTAATGGAAACCACTCTGATATCCTGGAAAGTCAGCAATTAATCTTGTTTCTGACCGACAAGTAAACGAACGGCGCGTGTGAGGTTAGAAACTGAGATTGCTGATGCGTCGTTCTGCGTCTTAAAAGTCGGGCCTATAAAGGGTCAGATTGAGATCGTAAACTCGTCGGTCTCGTTACGTTCACGTTTTTATGGGAGACTTCGGAGCTGGAAAATGTACTTGTCCAGGATGTGTATGCAGATAGCGGGCACGTTTGGAGGTTAGGTCGGGAGTGGGATCGAAATCGTCTTTGTTCGCCGACATCCGAGACTAATTGGCTAATGACACGTTACGTCTGGCGGGGCCTTGGAATCGCGTAATGGAATCGACACCTTCGCCCAAAATACGACGACGGCTCACGCCCCGTTCCGATCATCGATTTGCAGGAACGCGTTTTCTTTGTAGCCTGGGGTACGGCTATTTTTAAGTCGTAATTTGCGCGCGCTTTATAGATCCGATGAGAAAGGCATGGATGTCTCGAAAGTCGAAGTAGTGGATTAATGGTGGAATAATGTCATTCTTCCGATCAAATTAAAAGGTAAGTGTTTTGATATTGTACGAAATGTGCTATGTGTAATAGTTATTCCAATTTTAGATTTAATAAAAATGAAGTTGTATTACTTTGTACTTTTCATAGGCTGCGTTTCGTAAATGTTAGAGTAGTACAGATTTTTTCAAGTGAAACTAACTTTTGTTAAATTTGGCATTTGCGAATATCAGACTTTTTTACACAGCATGATGAATTGTTCAAAGTTGACTACTAAATAGCCTAAGAGCAACACAAATATCTTTCAAATGTCCATTAACATTACAATAATTCGACTGATTTTTAATCGGATTAAACCTTCGCAAGCATATTTAATAACAAAATCATCATAAACCTTTCCATATGTTACTACTAAAATCCGCCATGGTAAAAGAAATTTTTAGATCGACTGAATGATAGTATCATATCCATTTACACGAACAGGAACAAAAGCAGAATTTATACTCAATATTACCCAAATCTAAGAACATTCATTCGAGACGTCAGAGATCCGCGAGTGAACAATTCCGAACGCGTATATTCGAGTAAGAGATATATTTAACCGGGTTCGCAATAAATTCAAACACTCACCTCCCACCCCCTTCCGTCTCCCTCTCGGCAGTCGGATATGAAATACGTTGAATTGACTGAAACAAGCGGTAATTGGATGTCGAGCTGGCTGTTAAGCGCACGAATCGCTTGTCTCGCTCGCGTTCAACAAATTTTCACCGCACGGAACACACTCGGGGCTCGAGTGAAAATTTCGTCAACACCTTCCGTTCCCATTCCCAACGATTTGAAAATGGCCGCGCCTCTCTTTTCCGCAATCGGATCCGAGCCCAATCAACAATGGCGCCCGCTTATCGAACCGGCATAAATTGATCGTTTATTTTGAAAGCGGTGAAAGTTCATTTAAAATTTTTTTTTAAATATAATATATATGTGGTATTGGTATCTATAACATATAACATACATGTTTTCTTTAAATGTGATAAATAAAAAGTTTACATTATATGAATTACAAATTACGTTACATATATACCTATAATTTATATTATGTAATAATGCATAATATATAATATTATATGTATAATATTGGGTTTTTGGCGAATTCGGACAGTGTTTCAAATATATCAACTAAATATCAATGATTTTTACTACAATATATTTATTTTCATATATTTACTTTTATATCTCATTTAGAAAAAAATGGACTTGCACCACTTTCAAAATAAACGGTCTAAATCTCAAACGCGCAGATTTAAATAGAAACCTGACTCCCGATAAGTTTTGCTCTCGTTTCTTACTTTCTTATCGATCAAAGATTGTGTTGTACTCGATCTGACGCTTGACTTGCTCTCTTTATTCACGGGACACATTTAACACATGAGCTGCGACTGAAGAAATTACGCGGAGCAGCTTGCGAATAATTTCTGTCAGCGGATTTCGTCCGATTCCGTTTCTTATCTCGACAGCTCGATCTGGTAGTCGCTGGTAAAAGTCGGCGAGGTTGCGAGGAAGAAGGAAGTGAGTTTTGGTGTTAACTCTTACTTTCCTCGTACTTTTTGCTCGCTACACGCTGAGATTGACGTAATAATAACGAAACAAAGTAATGGACGAGGTTATGTGTACGAGCTAAACGGTTTTGTTGCATAAGAATTCCTGGCAGGAGCCTCCGTGTACTTTACAATTCCCTGCACATATTGTTGAGATAACAGTCGGCATAGAATAATACGCGCTCACGACGGCACGTATACACTTTCCTTACGTAATAGTTGCAATCGCGGCGTCTTGTTTGCTTAAAATTTCTCCCTAATTGGACGAGTCGAAGCTCTTACGGCTGCGGAATAAGAACGTATGCGTTTTTAATCATAAGTTGTCTAACTGGACTTTTACAGTTTTTCCGACCGTCGGCACGTATGTGAAGCCGACGAAGAAATTTACTGTTAATCACTGTGGGTTTAATTAAATTTATCATAAACCGGACTATTCATAGTCACTGGCATATATGTGAAATTGAACGTAGAGAAGAAGTACGCGTATCTTGCGAGCCAAGGGTTGCCAAAAATAATAAAAGACTGCGCTGGAAGTGCAGTTATCATTATTCTGACACAGACTGCTTTCATAGTCCTCTGACGCATGTGTGAGTTTAACCGTCGGGAAGTAAGCGTTTTTGGCGAGTCTGAAGTCGCCCGAAATAACGTGAGATTTCGTTTAAAGTTCAGTTATCATTATTCTCAGACAGACTGCCTTCATAATCTCTGATATATGTCAGTTTAAACAATCGAAGGAGTAAATTCTTTTCGCCAGACGAAGGTTGGCAGGAATAATACAAGACCACACTCGAAAAACACAGATATTCTTTTGACTTGGATGATTTTCATAATCGCTGACGAATGTTTCTAAATATCGAACAAGACTAAATGTGTCGGAGGTGGTAAAAAATTATATAAAATTATACTGGGCCGGTAGTTATCATTATTCTGATCTAGATTGCATTCATAATGGCAGATGCGTCTGTGAGTCGAAATGTCGAGAAAAAAGATGGCCAAATATAATACAAGTTTTCGCTGGAAGTTTAGTTAGCATTTTTTTGACATAGATTGACTTTCATAATCGCGGACGCATACATTTAAGCATCGCGCAGAAGCAAACGTGTTTGGTGAGTCGGGGGTAGCAAAAAATGATACAAGATTAAACCAGCCCACCTGTTATTATTTCGAATTAGGTTCCATTCATAATATCATAAATACGAATTTAAAAATCGTTCAACATCAAACGTGTTTAGCGACTCGGAGTTGGCCAAAACTAATACAACATTTCGCTGGACGTACAGTTATCATTATTCCTACATAAATTTGAGATATCATCTCATGTATGCGAATTTAAAAATTCTTCAACATGAAACGTGTTTAACGTCTCAAAGTTGGCCCGAGCTAATACAAGATTACGCTGAACTTACAGCTCTCATTATTCCCACTTAAATTCCAGTCATAACCTCATAGATGCAAATTTAAAAAGTGTATAACATCAAACGCGTTTAGTAACTCGGAGCTGGCCAAAACTAATACAACATTACGCTGGACGCACACTTATCATTACCCCGTCACAGATCAGCGTTCATAACGGCTGACGCATATGCGATTTTAAACGTCGTGCAGAGGCTGGAGTTTTTGGCGTGGCCGAGGCGGCCAAAAATACCGCGAGATTACGCTGGAAGTGCAGCGAACCCTCCCCCCCCAGGAAGTTTACAAAATGCGACGACTCCCGGCCCGGTGAGAGAAACCAACTGCCATTGTGTCGGGCATTACGTTAAACTGGCGCTGCTCCGAAGGATTGCGAAGGGAGAAAAAGCCGGCGGCGTCTTCTGGGCCGATGCCAGCCGGTGAACACGTCAGGTCGCACTATTCGCGAACGCACTTTTTCGCGAAAAATCGGCGTCACAGTCGGGCGACCAAAAAAAAGGGCAGCGACGTTTTGCGAGTCAAGCGTCGGGAAGGAACGATGCACGGATTTTGTTGCGGAGCCGGGATCCTTTTCAGAGTCTGACAAAAGGGTACCGTCAGGGTTGTATTTCAGAGAATATTTCGGAGCTACAGAATTTTTTACGAAGATAAGTGCTGCGCGGAAAGTGGAAAGATGTCGCGAGTGCTGGAAGCGTTACATGTCGTGAGTATGTAAAGTTTGAAACAGATCCGACGGTGTTCATGAATATTATGAGGTGTTCGTTACAAAGATGCGCGTTGTTCTAAATAAATGTCATGGCCTGAGAATGTGTAAGTAAAGTGTAGAAGGGATCCGACAATATTTGTTAATGATGCGAAATATTTAGGGCATATCTATAGATTACAAAAGACAAACACGTATTTAATCTATATATTTCGAGAATAGTAATCGTTTATATTTTGGGCCGTTACTTTTAAAAGTAGTGTAAGTCAATTTTTGTTAAACGAGACATTACGAAAACGAAATGCTGGCACGAGATTAATAAAAAATTATGTAACATCTCACTTAAAATGAAAATAGACTTATACCGCATTCAAAACAAACAGTCCGTTTAATGAAGCCATCTTTAGTGCTTATTACATATTTCACCGTTGCTTAGACTATTGAATAACTACTCTAAACCACTACTACCTATTTCAGATCCACCGCAAGCGTGACATTCGTAAAAAATATTCCGTCATTCTCCGATTTCTCATCACTGAACACCTCAACCTCCTTTCAATCGAACTCTGCCACAATGTATCTCACCGAAAAAACGTTCATCAGAATTTTGAACTCTCCTCAACCTAGACTTGTTTATCCTCCCACTCGTGCACAGCACTCCATTACAAGTCCGCTGTGACACACATATGATCAGACTCTCGCGTAAGTCTCGAAATACTTTCGCGAGCACGTCACGTCTCGCAACGGAGAACAAAGCTCTTCTTTCACGTGCATTTTCCGTGCTCGCGTTTCGGAAAAAAAATCGGGAAGAGACTTTCTAGCGACATTACGAAATAGAGCAGATGTCGCGGATAGAGGATAGAGAAGCGAATCTTTCGGCGATCGGGAAAACGCATCTCTCTCATATCGACCCCATTCTCGCGTTTCTCCGCAAAATCGACTGCGGCCGTAAACGGCCATGCATATCGAGCTCGTCTTCGGATCGACCTCTCGTCTCGCGAATCATCGTCAACGCCCACGCCGAGTTCTACGACTCAGTCAAGGTTGATCAGAGACGGGGCCGATCTCGCGAAAATTGCGATGATGATGATGATCGAACGAGAGATTGTCTCTTATTGTGGCCGTTATTCCAAGTGTGGCTGACTCATATCGGTAGTTTTGAAAGAAGATAGAATTTCTCAGGTGGATATTTGAGTGTTGCTTTTTTAACGTTAGCTACTTTACAGGCTGTAATTATAAAAGTGGCCACAGTGAAAAGTTTGAGCATTAATGGACCGTTAATTTTGAAAGTATTGTAAGTCCATTTAAAAAAAAATTAAAAATCACTGAAATAGATCGTTTACATAACGTTAATAATAAATTATATGATATCTCATTTTCTTTTTAAATATGGACATACATCACTTTCAAAATAAAGGGTCTACTTAATTAAGATAATTTTCTGTATCTTCGGCCGATTTATCAGGTTGGCAAAAAAGTAATTTCGGTTTTGTAATGAGAAATAAAATTCATATTCTTCTACAGACAATAAACTTTATTCATAAACTTTTGCCATCTTTCTGGCAACTTCTTAATTTATCGCTCATAAAACTTCCGGTATATGATTAGAAACCGAAAATACTTTCTTACCAATAGTTCCATTCAAATTTTTAATTTGATGGAGATCCACCCTAACGTGAGTATACACATACGCTATATTCTATGTCTCGAGTCCACATCTAAACTACCATTATTGACAAAGCATTGTGCTCGAAGTATTCGCGTATCCGGGACGTTGCCGTTCCTGAAATTTGATCGGTGATTGATGGAGTCGGAAGGAAAGGTTGATCTTTGAAGAGGTTCGCGGAGTCGGGGAGGCGATCGGCGAGCGGGGTCGGAGTTAAAAAATAAACCTTTCCCCGATCTCTCGAACAGACTATCGGCTTTGTATCTGGGTCGAGCCTTTTTCGTGCGCCCGGCCGAACTTTTACACCGTCGATTGCACACCGTTAGCAGAGTTGGCCGCTCGACCAGCGGATTGGGTTCTAAGCGAGTTAGAATGCCAGAGTTACTTCTCCCTCTCTCTCTCTCTCTCTCTCTCCCTCCCTTCCTCGATCCTCTCTCTCTCCCGCCGTGCATTCACTTCTCTCGTAAATCGATGCGTCTCTATCCTCAGTGTCCAGTTCTCTTACTCTAAACGTTCATCTTACTTACATCTTTCGACTCGCGTTGACTCTCTCTTTCCTGTTTATCTGTATTTATTCTCTTCGATACTCCTGCTTCCTCTAGCGTTACCTACGATTTCTAAACATTCAGACCGTCTATTAAATATAGTTTTTCGTCAGTTGTCTCGGTTTTGTCTCCTGCTATAAACGCTTCTCCGTACTTGTAATAGATTATATTCTTCCGGGTCTGAATATTGATCCTCAGCTTCCGGCATTTTTACGGCCCCGTACAATGTCTTTTTGGGATTACGACTCATTTCTAGAGTGCATCATGTTTATTTCTGTTTCGATCTTTCTCGCTGCGCAACGAAGCCTCTCTATCTTCAGTCGGCCGACCGGTTCCGTCTCTTGCTCTAAATACTCATCCCGGTACATCATATCGAGTTCCATCTTCTGGCTCCGAACATTGGCTCCCCGCTTCCCGCTTATCTCTATTTACTCTGTTCCATTGTCCGCGAAGAGCTCAGTCTTCGATCGCGGCTTCTGTTCCTTACGGTTTCTAATCACTTCCACGTGCCGTTTAGTTTTATTTTACTCTCCCTTTGTGCATCATAAATTACTGTCCGCTGCTTTCCGCATTTTCCTCCTATCCTCCCCTTTAATTTCCCAACTCTTCCCCTACCCTCCCTCCCTCTCTCGTCACACCCTACATTCACTTCTATTATACGGCAGTCCTCCATCCGTCCAGCTCTCTCTTTCTAATCTCAGCTCACCTATATACCCATCCATCCTCCTCTATCTTTGCTCTATCCTCTCTCTGTGCATCATAAACTATCCGGTCTTTCCGCTTTTTTCTCCCTATCCGCCCATTTAATCCCCTCCCCTATTCCTTTCTCGCTGTGTGCATTTACTTGTATTATATGCCCATCCTACTCACCTATATACTCAATCCTCCCATCCTTACCCCCCTTTACATTTATTTCACTCCCTCTCCGTCGCTCACCGATTATCTATCTGGTTTTTCCGCTTTTTTCCATCTGTCCCCCCCTATTTAATTCGGACTCGCTCCGATCGTCTCATCGAATCCTCTCACTCACTCACTCACTCTCTCTCTCTCTCTCTCTCTCTCTCTCTCTCTCTCACTCTCTCACTTACTCTCTCTCTCTCTCTCTCTCTCTCTCTCTCACTCTCTCACTTACTCTCTCTCTCTCTCTCTCTCTCTCTCTCTCTCTCTCTCCGTCTCTCTCACTTACTCTCTCTCTTTTGCTCCCTCTTTTTCTCGCTCTAACTCTCTCTCTCTCTCTCTCTCTCTCTCTGTCTGTCTCTGTCTCTCTAACTCACTCACTCACTCACTCGCTTACTCTCTGTCTCTCTCTCTAACTCACTCAGTCACTCACTCACTCACTTACTCTCTGTCTCTCGCTCTGCTCACTCGCTCAGTCCCTCACACTCACTCACTCTTTCTCTCTCTTTCTCTCTTACTCTAGCTTACCGAGCTAGCTCCCCCAACGTAATCGCGATATCGGTTCAACGGCCATGCGAAATTAACTTTCTCTACCTCTGTCCGTGACTCTACGAGCGAAGCCTAGCAGAACCCGTGCATTGCACCGCGTTACGAGCGCATTAGAATCGTGACGGGCTGCAGGGGGCTCAGTTCGGTACCGGGTGTCGTGAAAGTAGCCGCCGCGAACAGCGCGCGCTCGGCCTTCCATCGGACGAGCGAATTTGGCACGTTAGTCCGGCCGGCCGTTTCGAAAGCGTTTACGAGGTGCGAATTAGACAGAAATCGAAAGCAGACTGGCTTTCGGCGCCGACGGAGATAGTGTTGAAACTCTGCTGGACGAGGGCGGCTGGGCAGGAAATATGGATCATTCGGTAGTTGCCAGCAGTTGAGAAACTGTTTCGGTGCACGTTCCATCGATATCGATTTAGAAACGTCGGGATGGAAGGTAATATAGGGGAGTATCGATAATTCGGTAGGTGCGGATTTGGATACATTGAGTACATTCTGTTGAAATCGATTTAGAAACGTTAGTTTGCGGGGTAATACGAGAAATGTAATGTAAAAGATTATTTTGGTAAGTAATTTTAAATGAGTGTGAGACGTGTGGAGATGTAATGTAGAGAAATTATTTTTATGAACTGTTTCAAAGTAGTTAATATGAATTAAGAGGCGAAATGTAACCGAATAAAGAAACATGGAGTAAATATTAACGAGCCAATTATTTCTTTAAATCATGTCAACATACTTTAACGTTTCCTTTGCAATTACCCTTTATCCAACGTTTTTTTAAGTTCATGTTAATACTGTCCTTGGTACCGTAAAAAAGCACGAGTAATTGCTCGAGGGTCATTAGTTTTCGCAGACGGTTTGAAAAAGTCTCAGTTGGGGTTAATGTGCGCAAAACGTTACAGCAAAAATTTGAGCGCGGCCAGTATCCATATTTCGCAAGTATTTCGCTTGGTCGTTAATCTGCGCACGGTGTGCATTTAAAGTGCGCTGGGAAAGCAAAGATAGTCATGTACGCCATTCGGTACTTAATTATCGATAAACCATTCGCCGCTTATCAGTTAGCGGCAGATGATTCCCCTTGGCCCGATTCTATCGACTCATTCAAATTAGCCAATTTCACGGTTGACCCACGTCACTTCTTCCTTTGTTACGCTGCCGCAATTTTTTCGTCTTTTTATTCCGCTTTTTTGCGGGCAAGTTTGTTTTCACCAGCGGCCGAACCTTCGGCAATTATTTGCGAGCATCCGGGAAGTCTGCGCTTGCATTTTTGGTACGCTGCCGCCTAATCATCTTATTCCTAATCGCACTCGGTAGTCAGCAATTTTCCGAGGAGCAATCATCCTTTACAATATCCGTATCTTTAGAGAATTGTCTATAAATATTTCTGCGGCGTCGACTTCCTTATCACTGGCAATTTTTAAACGATTCCGATAAGTTTCTCGTAATAGACAATGATAAGTGAAAAACTATGTGAAAATGTTGCATTCTGACACGACGGTAACATTTGTTCGTTACGTGAAATTTGATGGAATATTACGAACTCTGGAGTGCTGAGTGTTCAAGAGAGTTGTAGAGCGACTGGCGAGATTAATCGAATCGGGATTTCGATCGTTGCGATTAAGACAGCATGAAATCGCATGTAAGCACTTGATAGGCGTTGGATTTGTGCGACTACATTGTCAGTATCCAGCTCATTAACGAGAATAAATTAATTCACTCTACAGAAAATTGATTTAGATATGCTAGTTCGTTGAATAATGTGGAGAAATGTAATATAAGGGATTTTTTTGGTAAGTAATATTGAATCAGTGTGCAATGAAGAGAAAATCATAGACATAATAAAGTACACGGTTGAACCGAATTGTTAGTACTGATAAATGCATCGTTTATTTTGAAAGTGCGGTAATCCACATTTAAAAGAAAATAGGATAAATAATTTATGATTAACACGGTGTAAACGGTTTATTATGTGATTTTTAATTTTTTTTTAAATGGACACACGCTTTTCAAAATAAACGATCCATACATTAAAAAAATACAATAAGCCCTTTTGTACGAAAAATCGACCACAGAACTAATCGGCAGACTGAATTAAAAAGAGAATTCGTTAAGATAAAAAATTTGATATTATGTAGGACAACTGGTGTAGAGTTGAAGAACTCGAAGTGACTTACGACTGACGTTATCGATTATGACTGACGTTATCGATTATGACTGCGTTAGAGAGAATTAAGTCTAAGTTAGCGAACGGAAAATGAGCCTGCCTGACCGTCAACCAAATCTAATTTCATGCCGTTCGAAGATCCGTCACGATCGGAACGATCATACCAGCGCCGCTAGCCTTCCGGGAAACTGAAAAGGAAACCAACGAGATCCAGGAACAGTCGCGTCTAATCTGTCGACAATTGTCAAACGGAAACTCGTTATGCAAAGCCGTTGAAAATTGTTGCGATCGCAAACGATTTTCGTCACGCACACGCTCTTGCAACGCTCCAATTAGTTGCCCGTCCAAAAAGTCGTCCCAATCTCATCTGGAATCGTTTTCGAGCTCGAAAACGAATAATCGAAAGCGCACGGCTGCGAGATAACGCTCGACAAAGAAAAAAGTGAAAATTATTAGCAATAATTGCCTCGCACTCTTTATTATCAATATTTAAATTTCTGCAGATTGCTCTCGTCCTGTGGCCAATGAGTTTCTAAAGATTTGCCACCTTTCTCTTTTTTTCTATTTCGACTATATGTATGTACAGATAAACACACCTGCATATGTATGTATATATGAGTGTGGAATGAATGAATGATTTGTTGTTGCAAGGATGTGTAATGGTGTGATTGTGTGTGCGAGTGGCGCAGCAGCGGTAACGACGAAGTTGGTGCGTCGTAAAATGTGCTGACGACGCATCCAGGATCGACGACGTGGAGGATTTGGGAGAAAAGGGGAGACTACAGTCCTGAAAAAGGGAAGAGACGTAAACAAGGGTGTGCAGAGTGCGTAATAGTGAGGACGAGGGTGAAGGCGATGCGTAGTGAGTCCTTCTTACCAAAGACGCAATATTGTTAATATTTGTGTATACAGTCCAATCCTGCAATCCTACTACTACACACACAGATATGTATGTATTTGTTAGTTGATTTCACAAAAGGATCTTTTATTGCTAAATTCAAACAATTTTTGTTTGAATATCAAGATAAAAAGTTATTTTCCGAAAGTCTTGGAGAGAAAAATTGGGTAAATTTAAAAATAGTATTTATTAATGATAAATAAGTACTTTTATTTGTTCTAAAATGTTTGAATCCATTAACTTTTGATTTCCTAACTTTTCCGCAATTTCTCTTTAAACCTTTCGAAAAATAGTTTTTAAATCTGTAATTTTCAAACGTTGTGTCTACTCCAAAAATATTCTTATCCACTTATTAATCAACGCCTAAAATCCCATACTAAGTTTAGGCTTCCTGTTGATAATTTCGTACGTCTTTTAAGAATATATACATATAGACTGTGGGCTTGGACAGTAAGCACAAAATATTTATATAAAAATAAATGGAAGACCAACCGTTGCGATCGGCCATTTAACCACATCGACAGCGATGTTGCGCAAAAGGCATTATGACATTCGCCTATCTCCCATCCAACTTCGCGATACGGCGTTATCTCGTGAAAGGCAACGGTTACCGTTAATGAGCATCGGCCGCACAGCCGGCAAATGAATCATCGCAGCAATAATCGGGCCCGTACGCGATCGTCCGAACAATAGGAAGGAGTCGATTTTTTCTCTAATCGCAATTGCGTCAGGCCGACTCGCGTTGCGTCAGGAGGAGGAAGAAGGGGGAGGGGCGAGGTTTGTTAACAATATTAGAATGCGCATGATAAGGATCCGAACGCTAATGAGCGCACGCACACTTTCACTCGGGCACAGGAACGTGCTCGTGTATTCTGTCATTCGCGGGATGCTTCGAAGGCGGTTCGATCGCGTTATCGTTCTATCGAGCTTACGAAATGGCGGTTTTCACTGTTCCCGTTGGGCTCGCTCGGCGAATTGAATCCTAAGCATCGCGCTCGCCGCCATTTAGCGCGGCCGTCACGCAATGGAGATAAATCGCGGGGAAAACGGTTCGGGACGATAATTGGGACGAACAGCTGGCCATCAGCTGTTTCGGTGTGAGGCTAGCTTTAGCTGGGACGGAGTCTGGCGCAGTCGGGGCTAGTGCGTGTGACACGTGCGTGCGTGTGGGTATGGGCGATGGTAGAGGACGTAGGTGTGAGGTAGTATGTGCAATTCTGCGTTTAACGCGCTGACTGCCGTGTCAGCTACGCTTGACAGTACGGATATTTCGAGGAACTAAGATGCTAGGCAAGGAGCGTATGTGTATGTGTAGGCATACGTGTACAGGACAATTGGACGGTAATGGTTGATTGCGGTCAATTACGATGGAGGTTGTAATACGCGCATTTTTTGTAGGATTGTTTCTGTATTAGTGTTTTGGTCGGTTGGTTGGTAAAAGTATGAGTTAATGGGAATATTTTGTTTGTTGACGGTTTTTGTGGCCTTTCAGTTTCTAATGACTTGTGGGCCCGAAGCTTTAAATAAAATGTCAAACATCAAATATCTTGGTTTCACCTGAGTATTTGTTTATCTATACCCAACCGAGCAGCTTATCTTCAATTATTCTGCATTGTTCATTAAGCTTGTATCTGTTTCAAGCTGTTTTGCTCGATTTTATTAATAAGACAAAGTACAATTAAATGGAGAGATTTATTTGTCAACCCTTCTTGTGAATTTGCACCATCCAATAGTTTTTGGATTTTAAAAACGACGAAATAAAATATCTACAATCAAATTGTATGCTTTCAACTCAGTATTTGCTATCTGATCAAGCACCTACTCTTCAATTACTTTGCATTTTTCACACGCTTGAATCTGTTTCAGACTATTTTGCTCGATTTCGTAAATGAGTAAAACTCCAATTTAATAGAAAGATATTTATTAAACCCTCTTCTGAATTTGCACCTCTCAATATCGTTTGGCTTTTAAAAACCACCAAATACATTATTTATCATCAAATTTGATGCTTTCAGCTCGGTATTTGTTCACTTATATCTGATCAAGCACCCACTGTACAGTTATTTTGCATCTGAAGAATTTCAATAATCGGAAGATTTATTTGACAACCCTTTTGTAAATTTTAACCTCCCAACAGCCTCTACCCTCAAAAAAACCTCCACTCAAAACATCCACCGTCAAACGGCACTCTCCCACCCAAGTCTTTCGTCACTTATACCCAACCGAGCACGTTATCGTCAATTATTTAGCATTTTTCACATCCCTATATCTGTTTTAAGCTAATTTGCTCAATTCCGTTAATAAATAAAATTCTAATTTAATCGAAAGATTTATTTGACAACCTCCCTTGTAAATTTTCACCTCCCAACAGACTACCTCTAAAAAAGCCTCCGCTCAAAACATCCACCATCAAACGGCACTCTCCCACCCAAGTCTTTCGTCACTTATACCCGACCGAGCACGTTATCGTCAATTATTTAGCATTTTTCACATCCTTATATCTGTTTCAAGCTAGTTTGCTCAATTCCGTTAATAAATAAAATTCTAATTTAATCGAAAGATTTATTTGACAACCTCCCTTGTAAATTTTCACCTCCCAACAGCCTACCACTAAAAAAGCCTCCACTCAAAACATCCACCATCAAACGGCACTCTCCCACCCAAGTCTTTCGTCACTTATACCCGACCGAGCACGTTATCATCAATTATTTAGCATTTTTCACATCCTTATATCTGTTTTAAGCTAGTATGCTCAATTCCGTTAATAAATAAAATTCTAATTTAATCGAAAGATTTATTTGACAACCTCCCTTGTAAATTTTCACCTCCCAACAGCCTACCACTAAAAAAGCCTCCGCTCAAAACATCCACCATCAAACGGCACTCTCCCACCCAAATCTTTCGTCACTTATACCCGACCAAGCGTCTTACCCTCAATAATTCCGACTTACGAGCGACATGCGTCCAGAGAACACCCGGCACAACCGTCAACTCTTTAATTCCCACCCCCACCCACGACGGCCGCCGAGCACAACGCGTATCCGCGGAACGCAGCTAAATATACGAACGAACGGCAACCGACCACATTGCGAAATGTCAAACAGAAGCTGTTCGCAGTGGGTCACTCGAGACTCCACGCGCGCAGCACGGCTAAAAGGAAGACGACCTTACACGCTTGCCGGCCCTTGCCCGTCCCTTGACCTTTCGACAACCTAAACGACACCTCGGATCCACGATCCGATTACCGTTCGCGTCGATTACGAAAGAGGCGTCGAAAGTCGTCGGCGTCGAAAGATATGATGTCCATGGTTGCGCAAACGTGCCTGCAGCCTCTTCTCTTCCGTTCGTCGTACTCTCCTCACTTTTCTCTGTTTTGATAGACGACGATAGGTTCCCTCGGCGGAATCGTGCGGCGACCTAATTGTCATAGTCACGTGGTCGGCTCGGAAGTCTGTCATGGTCGCGACGAAAATATCGGGAAGACGCTCGGCTACTTCTACTCGCCCCGACACAATTAAATCGACCCTCGTGGGTCCGGAACGGGTCATATTTGAACGTAGGTCGCGGTAGGGAGGGGGGGGGGGGTGGTAATTTAGTGCCTGAGAGCATTATGGGAACTGTCCGAAAGACGAATTGACGCTACGTAGGAAGAAGTTATGTGCAGCTAGTCAGGTGAAATTGGGGAAGGAAGGAGATGTTTGATGGTAGAACTGAAGATTGGTCATGGTGTTGGGTGAAGAAGAATTAGATGTATGGACCATTTATTTTGAAAGTGGGATGTAAATGATATGAGATGTCACAGAATTTGTGATTAATTTAGCTTAATCTTTATATTTATGTGAAATCTAATTTTAGATAATTATATTATTTTATTGTGATATTCATTTTCTTTAAATGGAATATCACATAATTTGTGATTAATTTAATTTATATTTTTTTATGATATAGTTTGTTTAAAAATTTGACACTTTCTAAATAAACAGTCCGTACACTCGGTTTAATTAATAGAAGAAGTTAGTTTGATTCGCTTTGTATACGCTGTGTCAACGAAAAATGTTTACGATGACATTGAGGAAGCTAAGTTGGCTTTCAATGTCCGGAATAGATGTTATTGATTAGATTCCAAATCGGACGAAGGGGAGGGATGTAGAAATAATTCAGAATGCTTCGGAACGTTGCAAGAGTTGCCGAAGTGACCGGTTTTCTTTTGTTTGGTAGAAACAAGTTTTTCCGTGTTCAAAAGAAAATGAAGTTGGTTAATGAAATATTTAACGACAAATATGTCAGTAAAAGAAAAAGAGACATTTCGTAGGAAATAAGTCGGCTTAGAAGAATGTGAGTTGTTACCTCCGTCGGCCTTGACGGTACGAAGCAGACTTTCAATTTCCGGAATTGACGGTATGGATTAGAAATCGGCTGAGAAACGAGAGGCAGAAGGGTTTACGTGTTTCGATAGGTCGAAGGAAACTGCAGGAAACCAACTAAAACCAATATGAAACTTTACGAAACTAGTAGCTTCAATTTCTGATTGCCTACTTCGATTACCTCTGACGCAATTTGATCGAACTCTGGAAATAAAGAACTTCTTAAATGTGTTTTGTGCTTTCGATGCATAAAATTAGAAAGAATGAATCAAGCGTTAACGTATTTTAACACTACAAGGACAAATTGAAGAAAGGCTAGTAAAATCCGCATGAAATGTTAAAAATTTCAATTCGAATTTCCTCCTATATTGGCTGAAAAAAATCAAGTCTCTCGGAGGTGTAATCATTCCACCATATTCATAATTTGGCAAACACTGGCATTGGAGTAAATTATCTTATTCCACTAAGAAAATTCATGAATAAATGGATTTATA
Source organism: Anoplius nigerrimus (assembly GCA_914767735.1). NCBI lineage: Eukaryota > Metazoa > Arthropoda > Insecta > Hymenoptera > Pompilidae > Anoplius > Anoplius nigerrimus. Next base: position 4,176,612 of record OU612086.1, read on the forward strand.
GAATTCCACTTTATATAAATCACAAACTTTTATATATTTCCTACCAACATCTTATCTTCTAATGCATCCACCGAATAAAAATCAACTACAACTCCAAACTTTACATAATTTCCCGATATAAACTCAAACAAGATTTATCATAAAAAAAAGTCAAACGAATCACCATGACAAATAAATGACAAAAAAAACAGAAAAAGTGAAACCCTCGCCCTGCAAATGACTCAGTCGACACACTGTCCTATTGAACGCGATCCCGACTATCCTGAATGGCAGGCGAGAAAAGAAAAACACCGGAAAACGGAGAAAATCGCAAACGGAGCACCGGCGCGAGAGAGTGCGCAGTGGCAAACAGCTGTTGGTAGGCGTGGAGCAAAAAAAGTGTGCGATAACGATCGCATTAGCTAGGAAAGCCCCGCGGATGGCCGAGGCTCCGAAACGAAAAGTGAAGACGCGTATTGGACCGAGACAGCGGTTGAGGAAGACTCCCGATGAAGAAACGACGAAAGTTCCTTCTCTCCTTCGCGGCCGTCGCTGCGCAAATCTTTCTGCCGTCGTGGAATATTACTCATTCGTCCAAGGTTGCTGCGCGCATTTCATGCTGCCTCGCCACGTGCAGAAACTTCGCCCGAGGACTCTTGCCATTCGCTGCCCGCTGCAACCGTCGATTGTAATCGGCTATTTGCGCGGAAGGTAGAAGGAATTTTGAGCGGCGCGTTTGGTGACACTCCACGTGACAGATCGATTAAGGAACTGTCGATATCGTGGGGGAGACTGTATTTAATTTATTGTACCATTTTGTTCCGAAGTGGTAGGAGTCTAGGTGACAGTGAGGAGAAGTTTTGATATATGGTATACAGTGATATAATTCTCGATGGCAGATTGAATAGGAGCTTTGACGTTATATACGTTATAGTGATAAGATTTACTTGCTGTTCGTGGATAACAGGTGAGGACGAGTCAGATAAGGTTTTTGTTTTGAGTATCAGAAGCGTTCTATGTGAGAGAGACTAGGACAAGTTTTGGTGTTATATAATGTACAGTAATATAGTTCTCGATGGCAGATTGAGTGGGAAGTTTTGATATAATATATTTTGCAGTAATGAAACTTGGTTGCTGTTCGTGGATAACAGGTGAGGATGAGTCGTAAGATTTTTGTTTTGGAGTATCAGAAGCATTCTATGTGACGGAGACTAGGAGAAGTTGTGATGTTATATATCATATAGCAACATAATGTGCCGTGACAAATTGAGTAGGGAGAGTTTTGATATTATATACTTTGTGGTAATAAAGTTTCTCTGCTGTTCGTGGAAAGCAGGCGAAGATGAGTAAATAACATTTTTGTTCTAAAGTTCTAGAACTATTCCATCTGACAGATAGAGTAGAAGAAGTTTTGATGTTACACACGTTACAGTACAGGCGGGAACAAGTGAAAACAGACAAGAATAAAAAAATGTTTGTTCTGGAGTAGTATAATCATTTCATATGACATACTGAATATGAAAACTGTTGACTTTATGCAGTTTGTATTATTAGTACTATATCACATGGTATACTTAAATTTAGCAGTATGATACTGGCGGTCGGTATACCTGCGATAAAGAGACATTTACTGTTTCCAGACATTATAATTTACGCGTGCTGCGCAGGGATTATGAACGTAAATGTGTGCAAAGAGGCGAGTGTAAATGTGTTTCAACTCGGACGATCAAAGCACTATACGCGACAAACTGAGTAGAAAATGCGTCGACATTACCTACTAGTAATACTGTAATATTATTAGATAGTTGCACAATAACACTAGATTATTGTTAATCAGAGTAAAATATCTATAATTGCCGGTGTAAAGTAAATATGCAGACGGTTTTATATGATTTCGATTAACAAGTAGTGCAATAGTAAAATATTGCTAGATTGTTGCCAATAGTTGACATAAGCACAAACTTATATGCATTAATATATTTAATACGTCATATTTGACGTAATAGTAGCAGACGGCGCAATGCATGAAAGATATCAGATTGGTATCACTTGACATCTCATACTTTACATCTCTACCCGGATTTGAAAGGAAAAACTCAGGATTTGAATCTGACGCAAGGCGACAAGAGAAAATCCCAGAGTAAGCTTACTTTCATTCGAACGATCAGCCGCTTATCTCCTTGAAACGTGGAGAGAAAATGGATTCGGGATCTTGTACGAATAGCATACAGAGAGTACTTGTAAACGTTACTAACATTCGATATTGAACTACAAACATACATATTAGAAACTAGCAAGACAAATTCCATTAGGTAAAGTAGTGCACGAAGAAAAACAATTTTGATGTCACGAGTCAAGATAACTGAAGAGAATAGGATTTTACATCCAAACAGGAGTTGACTTTCATCTAAAGGATTCTTATCTCCCAGAAACACGGAGAGAAAATGGATTCGGTACCTTGTGCGAATAGTATACAGAGAGCACTTCTAAACATTACTGACAATCAATATTCAATTACAAATCTATACCATAAAAGCTAGGAAGACATTCAAATTCCATTAAGTAGAGTAATGCTTGAAAAACAAAGTGCAATTTTGATGTCGCAATCCAAGATATTAACAGAAGAGAACAGTATTTTAATTCGAAACGGGAGTTGACTTTCATCTAAAGGATTCTTATCTCCTTGAAACGCGGAGAGAAAATGGATTCGGTTACCTTGTATGAATAGCATACAAATAGTACTTATAAACATTACTAACAGTCGATATTGAACTATTATATAAATATACACCCTAGAAACTAGCAAGCCAAAAATTCAATTAATACAGTAATGCACGAAAAACGAAGTACAATTTTGATGTTGCAATCCAAGATATTAACAGAAGAGAACAGTATTTTAATTCGAAACAGGAGTTGACTTTCATCTAAAGGATTCTTATCTCCTTGAAACGCGGAGAGAAAATGGATTCGGTTACCTTATAGGAATCGAGCGCCATCGCCTCTTTGTTCCGTTTCTCGGCATTTAAAAACGCGTCTCGCATCGGCGCACGGCCATTACGTCGGCAGTGTGCCTTCACGTGCGCACACCGCTCTATCTCACACGTGCGCACACACAGCCACACGTGGGTGGGGAGAAAACAAAAACGAGCTAAAGAGACGACGCGACGTACAAAGAAGTCACGCTGACTGTTCCGAATGCGCATCTTTCCTTTCGATTTGGCGTCGATTTATTGCCACACGCCAATTTTTGCGCCGATCGACTTTTTTCAACAATGGATATCTACCGAGAAAGGCAAAGTGACTCGTTCGCCTCGCCTGAACAATGACGTTTCAGGTTTTGCAATACTTCTTTAGCGCCGGATTAACGAAAGTTCTACGAATCGTCGAGTCACTTTCATAATTGATATAAAAGCTGCTTAAGTCAAACTACGAGCAGAGTGTACATCGATACTCAGCTTCACCGAGCCAGACGACGCAAAAACTGGAATAAAAAGATTGCTTCGAATTTTCTGTACAAGCGGGATGAAGTAAAGAATGCACGACTTCCTCGAATTTTCTCTTCAGTCCAACTTTCATAATTGCCAGCGCTCGCCGATTACTCGTTTTCCACCTGACACGGTTAGAGACCGTACAGCCTTCGACTACCAACCTTACATCCCCGTACCAACCTGAACAAAAGCCGTGCGTACGAAAATCGCCTTCGGGAGCAAACTTTCGCGAGCGACCTCACTCGCGCAGATCGCAAACATTCTCGATGTAGAAAAATGCTCGCGTGTCCTTGAAATTGCAAATTAGTGGAAAATGTAGAAACTCCGGCAGGCTGGTAGAAAACTTCTGTAACCTGGCAGTTCGCGAATTCGAGCATGTTTCGAAGCATGTTTCCGAGGCGGAAGAAGAATTTCCTCAAACGGCAACAAAATGTGCCACTTACGTAAAGTAGGCTAGTACGTGTGTGTATGTGGGGGGGATTAAACTATCGACATGGTCAAATAAGACTCTGTTAAAGGCCGTGGCTTAACGACGCGCAACGTTTCGCGCTTAATAGTACGGACACGGAGTATAATTATTCGTATAGCCGCACGCCAGGCTCAAGAATATTCGAGTTAGATCACGGGCCGTTCCGTCACTTTCAGTTTCACTGTACACGCTTTTTCGGCGCCATATTGTTCGGAGACACGCGAAACTCTTTCGTCCCTTTAATGTTCGGAGTGTATCGTTGACGGCTGTCGAGAGTAGGCGGAGCGGTCATGAAAGTTGAAAGAATTCATCTCGAGCTTCTGAAGAGTGGAGTGGAAGGCTACTGCGATTAGCTACGTAGGCGGGAATTGACGTATTAGACGTTTGATGTGCGACGGTGTGAGACTGAGTCGTTGAAGCGTTGGCAATGTTGGTGCGAACGTTCTTCTCGAGTTGCTGAACGAGATCGTTGAAGGATGCGATTGCCGACTTTGTCAACTGTTGCTTTTGTCAGGCAAGAGCAGTGGCAAGTATTAGTGACAAGCAGTGGTTCCTGTATTCACGGAAATTCGGAGAAATTTCATGAATCGATTCATTAAATGAACCGTTTATTTTGAAAGCGGTGTAAGTCCGTAGAAGAAAAAATGAGATATATGATTTATTTCTAACGTGGTGCAATCGTTTTATGTCCTTTTAATAATAATTGTAATAGTATAAGTAATAATACTTATTTTAGAAATAGCAGTCGGCAATTATTTTCTCTCACCGATGGCAGCAAATTTTGTACATCACTGTAGATATACTTATATGATTTAATTACACGGTTACGAACAGTGAATGAATATTTGGACCGTTTATTTTCCAAGGGGTATTATGTTAAGTACTTAAAACAGAATTAGTGGTGGTACTGTAATTTAAAACAAAATTAAATATCATATAAACAAAGCGTCTGCAACAAGAGTAATCATAAATTATATAACACTCAATTTTTTGTAAATATGGACTTACACTAGTTTCAAAACAAACGGTCCAAACATCCATTCACTTCTGGTAATCATGCAATGAAATAAGATATATCTACAGTGATTTACAAAACGTTATGCCACTGGTGAGAAAAAATTATTGTCGACTGTTGTTAATGGCATTACTGTAATGAACTCTGATGAAGAAAATTGTCAACAATTTACAAATATATTCTTCGCCGAGACAACATTCGAAAATTAAAAAAATTATAATGACTCTTCCCGCATGCCGCTGTAACGGTAATAAAGCAACCTGCAATTACAATTTCCATTCCTACAAATTGCTTCCTTAAATACCGGCTGCTCTTTCTTGCCACGCAACACGTTCAAACCTACAACCCAACTTACTATCCTCAACAATTTTCAAGTCTATTCTACACCGATCGGACAATTTCCAAGAAATAAAAAATTCCACGCTATTATCCAAGCACGCTCGGAATCATCGCTAGAAATTGCTTCATTAAATATCAATTACTCTTTCCTATGCACGCAACCCGCTTGAACCTTCAAACCTGACACTATTCTTAGCTGTTTTAACACTGCTCCACTCCAATAAAAAAAAAGCTCAAAATAAATGGTTTCATAGGCATTCTTCATTGCTCGACCCTAGAAATTGCTTCATTAAACACCATTAATTCTTCTACTAACACTCCTACTCCTCGAAATGTTCAAACATCCTATCTTAACACAATCTCTACTGAAATTCAGCCCAATCAAGACACCTCATAAAAATTCCCAATAATCCTTTCACATTCTACAATTGCGCAGCAACCGGCAATTACAAACGACTTCCTCAGACGGAGCCAACTCTTTCCTCCCGACTTGTCGAAACCTTCGGTCGTTCGAAGTTGGCGCCAAAACGGCATTCGTCCAGGAAGCGTCGTATCTCGTTTACATAATTCTCGCTTCCGCCCAGGATCTTAAGCACGCGAGAAGTATCTCTTCCACCTGGCGCGATAGGACGTTAACGAGTTGCCTTTTGCAAAAAAAAAAAGGACGAGCAGAACGTTATCGGCATGGACCGCTAGAGCGGCTGACGAGTTGTCTTGGAAGGCCTGAGAGCAGCGTGAACTCGAGAAATCCGAGACTATCCTCAATGCGAAACCTCAGGCTGGCCGTCAAAAGAGGACTCGGATCTGCACTCTGGACTCCAGAGCCTCGTAATTGTCCCGGAGATCGTTTAACCGCCGTTTAGATTAAGTAGAAGCGGCTAACCTAGATTTAGACAGGCACCATTGTTGCGGACAATCAAAATTTTGTCGGCGCTCGAGTGGAAAAGGAAGACGGTTTTTAGAAGTTCTCAAGTGGGAGTGTGTTGGTAGACGACTGTGAGACGCGGAAAGACATATTATAAATTTAGATTAATATAAGCGTACCGGATTGTTAGAGGATAATCAAAATTGTGTTGTCCAAGTAGGGTGGGTAGGTTTTAGAAACGGTAAATTGGGAGTATTTAAAAATGTTATTACAAGACTTAGATAAGTATGGTAGGCTGTTGCGGACAATCAAAATGTTGTCAGCGCTGGAATAGTATAGATAGACAGCGTTTAGATATCTTAACGTGGAAGTGTGTTGGGTGTAGTTGTTAAATAGGGGAAGTAGAAAATGTTATTACTTTTTGTACATAGTTCATGCTCTTAACAGAGTTTCATCGATGCTGAAGTGGGAAAACAATAGTCATAAAAATTGAAACAATCTTCAGAAACAATCAAGTCTGTCGGATCTGGCAATCTAATGTGGGAGACAGATAAGAAATCTACAAATATTGCATTGTGTTATTCTTAGACATCAGATTGAGCACCAAGTAATCATCTGCCATTCTTCTGGGTCAATAACAATTTCTTCCAGTGAAAATAGAACGAAATACTGACAATTTTAAGAAACGATCAATACAAGCTTCGTCAAGCCAGGTAATTAAATATGAGTTAGACAACTTACTAAGCAGATAAACATGTCATTATCGACAGTATTGTGACACGATTAGGCGTTCCACAGCAAGATTAGAAATATCTAAATACCTCTATCGATCAAAACTGCGACCACATCTCACTCGCCACCTCTAACGTTCCAATAAAAAAATCTTAAAACCGATCCCGCGCGATTCCTTATCACCCTCAGAATCATTCGATCTCAGAAGCTACTTATCCCGCCTTACTGGCCGGTTCAGCTGCTCCTACGTCCTTGACAATCTCCAACGTCGCAATCGTAAAATCCCAACTGAACGATTTCCCACCGAAGCGTCTGCCATGAAAACGTCATAAACAACGGAAGTCGGGCCGAACAGCCTGAACGCTCAGTTTCGCGAGGATCTTACGTAACCTCCAAGATTACTGCCCGATTGATAATGCGCACATATACAGGTACACGTGTACGTGAACGTCACGCGTTCGTAGACACGAGCTGTGAGTCGATCATCGCGTGCGTTGCTTTTATCAAAGGAGCCTGCATATATTGAACGCAGCTGTGCACGCCTTCCAGCGGCTTGCATCTTTGCATGCCGACTGCTAATTAGATTATGTCATGCCCGAGGTGAGGACGGATAAAAGGAGCGTCGGGAGAGATAGCGCAATGCGCAGTGCCTACGCAGGCATCCGCAGTAAGAGTCTGGAATTATACGCTCGCTTACTGCGTATCTGCCCGCTCTCGGATCCTCTTTGTCCGGCCTTATGTCACCCCAACTCCACGAATTCGGTAAGAAACGTTCCGCTCTGATTCGAGGCGTGCGAATGATGAGACTTCGAAGGCAAACGGTTAGGCAAAGAGTTAGGCAAAGAGTTAGGCAAAGGGTTAGGTTCGGATAGTACCAGATAACGATCGGGGTTCAGTTGAGTCGATTAGAAGAGTACAATCCACACTGACAGCTTACAACCTTACGCTCTGATCTGAGAACGTCAGTACGAGACCGGAGTGTATCGATCCGAGGATGCAAAACAGTCGCAGCCTCCGAAGCTGCTACGAGACCAACCCCAAACCAAACATGATTCGAAAAAGGGTCCGTAATCAGCCTGGATCGATCACACTCCGCGGATGGAATCGGAAAGCGCTGGAAGCGGAACCTAGCCTGAACAACACGCCCGTGCACACCGCTCGCCAGTGGCACGCGCGCGCGCAAAGGGCACACAATGGTACTGCGCATCGATGGGAACCCGATCGGGAACGGGGTCAAGGACCACGATCAGAGGATTCTCCGTGCCCTGAACATCTTCCGTACCCTTTGCCCATCGTTGCCCGTCCGTTCGACCGCAATATTGCTACTCACTGTTCCTCGTCCGGCCTGGTTCCTGCGACCTCTTCCGGTAGCCAGCCGTTCCACCGATATTTCGCACCTTTATCCAACTCCACTCGCGAATATATATCGCGCACGTTCGCGTACTGGGAAACGGACGAGTGCCTCTACGGTCGAGCTTCGGCAGTATTCCTTGCCAGAGTCGACGAACGAACGTTCGCCGTTCGCCGTCCGCCGTTCAACTGGCTCCTTTGTTTAGTAAACAGAAACAGCTGAGCCGTGGTGGTGGAAGCGATGCCGAACGGGAACGGTGGTGGTGGTCGCCGTCGACCAAGTGGTGGTGTGAGCTGGCGGGAGAACCGCTTTACGAACGTTATCGACCGTGCGCGGCAGAGTGCGCTCTATCCTCCTTTCTGCGACTGCGAGGACGTCGGCGGCCGAGTGTCGAGATGTAGACTGCTTACAGGCGGCTGGCTAGAGGCTTGCGGCCACTTGCGGCCGGCTCCGGACGGCCAATGGGAGAGGGCTACGACGATGGCTGACAGTCGTCCGACATGGCAGGGTCATCGAGGGCTTCTCGATGGGTTAATTGATTCTGGGAGGGAGTTTTTTGAGTTTTTCTTTTTGTTGTTTTTTGAGTTCTTTATTTGGGATTTTTTGGGTGGGGTGGAGGTGAGGAGGGTCGGTAGGGGTGGGTGGGGTTGGAAGTTTGAGGGGTGGGTGTAGAGAGGACTTTTGGGATTATTTGGATGACGAGAGAGAGGTTTTGCAGTACTGTATTATGGAGCGTAGGGATGGCGGGTTTCATTGATTTGGCGGTATAGAGGTTTCGAAAGATTTTGTATGACTTGGGATTTAAGATTCATTTGATAGGTTTACATTTGATACTTCTTGGAAAGAGAATTTGTTTGAAAATTATACTGTCAATATACTGTGCTATATTAATCTGAACGTAAGAAAAGTCCAGAAATCAGGGATTTTAATATTTTCGGGAATTCCATAAAGTTTCTGCAAGATTTAAGATATATCGGAAATTTAAAAATTGCCTTAATAATCAAATTGCCTTAATAATCAAAATACTTAACAAGCAGGGAGACCATCTGATCAAAAGAACAATATAGTTTGCAGAAGTATTCATTCTTTATTCGCAAGTTGGCAGTATGCATAACTAGAGTAAGGCTGACCTCTCGTTCAATTTAAACAGAAACGGAAAAATGTCAAAAAATCTCCACAACTTATATTCCTTCCACGCTTCTAAATTTGTATACTCCACACACTTTTGACAATTTCAAAATAAATTTTGATACATTCCGAAATTAAACCTTTGTCCTTCTCCGAAACAATTACGTTTCTACAAGCTACCATTCCGATCGAACAGACCTAACGTTCCATTAAACCCGAACGCAAAGGGGTAGTTTTAGGGATGTTGCAGGGATGCATGCATATTCAATGACCTTAACGGCACACGTACGCTGCCCAACCGGAAGCGTACATGACAGCCGTAATTTAGACCGGCCGGAATAAAGATTTCATAATCGGAAGATGCATCGGGTAAGAAGATTTTTCTGGGTTAAGTAGCTTTCAGGATTTCAGAGCCGCGATTATGCAATGCGAGAGTAAACCTATAAGTAAGATCGCCCGCGAATCAATTATTTATGAGACAGTGCATGTCCGTAGGTATGGCCCTGGCACACTTTTGCGCGATTCAGTGTCCGCGAACGGGTTTAGAGACCGCGGACGAGGTTGGAGTTTGACAATCGGCACATTGACAAAGCGGAAACGGTCAAATTATCGATTAGATCACCAAGCGTACTTACTCACGAAAATTTGGCGAGGTCGTCGCTCCCTCCGGACATTCGTCGGTTTTGTATAAATAAAGGTTGTAAAACTATATAAAATGGCGTAAAAACGAAATGTAATGCATTATGGATTACATGTCAAAGGGAATTTTGGAGGCTTGAAGTAGTTGGCGAAAGGATTGAAAAAATTGACAACCGCGGAGGAAATAAAAATTTAGATACTGCTCCGAGGATTGGGATTTCTACCATCAGAATAGAAATTGGATAATGACGTCGCTTAAACAATGTTATATTATTTATCGATACATAGAATTTATCGATGATACCACTAACTAACAGTGTTACAATCGCTCTCTTTTTTTCTCTCTCTCTCCCGTTCGCTCTCTCTCACTTTTCATCCCTCCATCTCGAAAAATCTTGCCGCCCGCACACAAAAATTCGCGAATTATAATACATACGCTCCACTCTCTTGGTTCTCGCATTGTTTCGTTTTTTTTTTTGTATACATTGCATACCGATTACATAATTTTTCCCCACCGTTTTAGATTACAATTAATAATTATCATCGTACGTACATTTATATCATTATTCGTAACGTTGTACATACATACGTGCGATGTATTTAAATACATTTATATATATATATATATATAATATATATTTATATTTATATGTATATTAGGTACAGATTAGAGTTTAGAGAAGCTCTAGCTTAAGTTCAGGGGAATGTATTGGAATACCTTTGGCGATCGGCCATCTTTTTTACGCGAACGGGATTAAATCATGACGGAGCGTGGCAGAAAATTAAACGAAAAACGTACTCTCTCTCTCTCTCTCTCTCACATTCTCATTCTCGCCTCTACCCTCTACTCTGCTCTAAGTCGCGCAAGACATTTACCTTATCCACTTTCATAGGTATGCGTAAAAAGCTAAGAATTCGATTACAGCGCAGCGCGTCTCACCTTTTTCCTCGCAAAGAAAAATGTCGATCCTCAGCTCGTCTAAGCAGCCATAATCCTAATCTTAAAGGATCCTCGATACGCGTGCGTCATCAACCACGTTACCGATACTTTCATGTATTGCTGATCAGGCAGAAAGCTCGAGTGTTCGCTACCTACGGTGAAATTCATTTCCAAACTGAAAATTCTGGCAAAAAGTCTCTTCCTCGACTAAGGTCGACAATTTTACCAGACGAGCCGGGACGTAAATTAATGTAATTAATGTAACTTTTTTTCGGAGACTCCTCAGCTGTACAGAACAGGTCTCCCATTACAAGAACAACGACGCTAATACTTCTGCAATGTAACTACGCCATCTTTACACTTAACGCCAGTTAAATAAATCGCGCTCAACGCAAGTCGCAATCTAAACGATCTAAGCTAGATTCTCGTCGCCTTCTCTACGCTGGGGGGGGGGGGGGGGGGGGGGGGGAAATCGTCCGTTAATATTGACACTTTGACACACACACGTGACACATCGAAGGAGTTACAGGCGCGAAACGGCTCGCAGAAGGGGAAACAGGAGATCTAGATCGAACGGAGCACTGGAATGGACATCGTTCGTGTTAATTGAGTATCGAGTATCGAGTAGCGTTCGTGTCCGAGATGAAACTTCGGGACGTGACTGGCACGCGTCAAGGTCAACAAGGTCAACAAGGTCAACATTCGATCATTGGATCAACCCTCCGCTCTTTATTACGATCATCGCGATCTCCTGACGGAATTCTAACCCTCTCTCTCTCTCTCGCTCTCTCTCTCTCTCTCTCATTCGTACACTCTTCTTTCTCACTCTTAATCGTACTGGAAAAAAGATCGATCGCTCGAAAACACGCCGGGTGCCGCACACGTATCCGCTAAATGAGTTAACCTATCGATTCGCCTACGGAGATTAATGGGCATGCATCGTTTACAGTTACACGGTATAACCTATCACCTTCTCGTAGCCACCTCCCTCGCTCACCTTATTACGTTCATTAACGATTCTACGCGCCCGGGTCCGCTCCGGATCGAGGAAAAGTCTCGATCCCGACGTCCGGCCCCCCGGGCTCATACTTGAGATCATGTGCTGGAAACATCGCTTCATCGGACTGACCTTGGTCTCGCCCGAAGAATCCGTTAAAGGTACCAACGCAAAAATGAAACCGCGCGCACTCGGACCCGGAAGCCTCCGCCGTCTCGAAGATCCGTCGATCGGCCGAATCGTGATCAACGGATCGATTCTACGAATTTTCAAGCCACCTCTCCCCCAAACAAAATTCCTCCAAATAAAAACGTAAGGTGCAGTGGGGTAAATCCGGTGCACGGGGCAAATCTGCACTAGGCCCTTATCTTTTCGAATACACGTTGCATTGTACTAACTGTAAGGTAGAAATCTTCCTTCGGTTAGTATTCAATGGTTTCGATAGTATTCAACATAGGTGACCGCCATGCATTCTGTGATTCCCCCGTTTTACTCGTTCGACAAAGTTCGTATTACTAATAATAATTCCCCATTTGCCCCATAATACAAGGATATAAGATTCAATCATTTTTAAACAGGTTGTTTAAAATAAATATCCGCCCTAGCAGCACTGTTTTTAATTTATTAAGGAGATCATAAGTTTCAGATGATATTTTTAATCCGAATCAATGCAACTTGAGGAATAAACCATGCGCTAAATAAAAACACTGAAATTATTAGGTTCTAGTGGAATGGATAGAAAATACATCAGTTTAAAGTAGACTTTACAATTTCTGGGTCGGTTTTACCCCACTCCACCTTATATCGTAATGATCAAATTCCTTCTCCTTAAACCTTGTCCGTAGAGCCACGATCAGATTCGCAGAGCGATCAGACTATTCTAATCTATTCTCGCCGCCGTTCTTTCGACGGACGTCGATCATTCATCTTCCCTTAACACCTAAACCGCCTTAACCTAACTCGCGGCACGGTCGACCCGATCGTCGACCGACTTCCGCGCAGGTCTCATTATCGGTGATGACTAGGGTGCACTCGTCGTTGGGTCCGTCTCCGGAATCCACAGAATGTCGAAATAAAAGTTGAAAAGTGAACGGAAACTTACGCCTAGCGTCGCGTCCTTGAACACGACGTTACCTTAGATTAGTCATATTGTATAACAGCCACGCGGAACGACGCCTCCGGCCGAGGATCTATGATCCACGCGAAACCGGCCGACGCCGTGCTTATCTATTAATCCAGAGTAGAATGTCTTTGGTTGGAGCTGCATCGATCATGTTGATTGCATGCCGAGAATTCTCTCGGTAGATCTGTCAACCGGAACGAGTAACGAAAGGACGAACAACGGAAACTTACCACTAGGACTATCATCTATATTCTTTTTACGTCGTACGTTATATACCCTAATCCTAACCCTAATCCTGATCCTAATCCTGATCCTAATCCTGATCCTAATCCTAATCGTACGTTATACGCTTTATGGCTAGAGACTAGAATATTGCAGTCTTACGCTCACTGCGTTCTATTTCTTACCCTCCCCTCCTGCCATTTTGCATCTCTATCTTCCTAGTTAATATTATGCACACAATAACCTGATCCCCCCGTAGAATTGTCGATACCTCGCTAATTAGTGTATACTTCGCCCACGATACGGTAGTTAAGTCGTCTATCAGCTAAGTGTCTTTAATGCCTAACGCGATTCGTTTATCTGCGTGTTGCGTCCGTTAAACTTACGTTATAGGTCTCGGTAACGAATTGTTGATCTACAAGCCACTATGTAACGTTCGTATAGATCACCTTGCAAAGCGTTTCGTAAACGATCGAGAAAAACGCGCGCGACTTTTATCGAAATAATAGTACTATCGAACTACTGGGGTCTGATCGCTCTCTGATCGCGAACTTCGTGACCTTCGAAATCAGGTAATATCAACGGTAACTATGACGACGGACTTGGATTACGCAATAATCTCACTCAAGTTATATATTTAATATCATCACGGAATGTATCGAACGAGAATGTAAGTCTAGAGTCTCGAAGCTTCGCAAGAAGGGTGGCAATTTTCTCGCTGACGCTTAACCCCTTATCATACTTTCCTACTAATATTGATAATATAAAAGCATGTATGAGAAAAGGAAAGTCAAAATAATTTTTTTGTTGATATTCAATAACTTCCTCAACCGAATTTTGTTACATTTTTATGTGTAAAATTGTTATAGGGAATTAAAACAAAATTATAAAGTTTTAGCGAACCGTACGAAAATAGTCTTGTATGTCAAGGGGTTAACAACAGATTTGGCTCATCGGCCGACCGGAAGTGCGCCAATTCGATTTCGATCTCGTGCCGATCAGTCGTTCTACAAGCGTTCGTTCAGGCTTCCGGTCGCGAGTGCTCTTAGCGACGCTACGAACAAACGAAAAAGCGGTATTGTCGTCTCTTACGAATTATAATCCTACTCCCATCGTCCGCATCCCCCGTTTCCAGACACCCTCGGCATCCCTGTCGACCCCCCGACAAGAGGAGAAAAAGGCCCCGGATGAGAAGAGAACGGAACAGCCAGTGAACAGCTTTAGGAAATTATGTGCGTTCGATTGCAAGGAACGTAAACGCTTCGCTTGTCGCATCTATTACCATCATTGTACAACCTTAAACTAATCGCCGGTACTTAAAATCGAATCGATGTTCCGTAATCAAGGACCTGGGCAAATTAACCGGAATCGAATTCGTCCGTTTTCCAGGCCGCTAGGCTGCTAGACTGTCAGACTGCAAGGCTGCCAGACTGTCAGACTGCTAGGCTGCCAGACTGCTAGACTGCCAGACTGGTAGACTGGTAGACTGGTAGACTGCTAGACTGCTAGACTGCTAGACTGCTAGACTGCCAGACTGCTAGACTGCCAGACTGCTAGACTGCTAGACTGCTAGACTGCTAGACTGCCAGACTGCCAGACTGCTAGACTGCCAGACTGCCAGACTGCCAGACTGCTAGACTGCCAGACTGCCAGACTGCTAGACCGCTAGTCTGCTAGATTGCTAGATCTCGTGCTTCACTTATCTCTTTTTAGTTGCTGGTCTTTTTGTTCGTCTTTCCCTTGTCGTGTATTTGAGCGGCTGGAACGGGGGACGCGTCGGTCGCTTATGTAACGGGTGTCCGTCTATGCCCGACTGTCGACCGTTATCGCTTAACGTTTAACCTTCGTTAATGCGTAATTACTACCTTACTTCGAGCCTCGTCCTTCGGATTAATCCGAGGAGTCGGAGTCTGACTCCTCGACGGCGTCGGATGCCTCCCCGTGTGCTTCCGGCGTCGCTTCCGGTATCTTCTTCGCCGTCATCGTGGCAGACACGTACGCACCTGGTCCCTCGCCTTGTGTATGCTGAATACCAACCCTGTTTCCGAAGGAATTTTTGTTTATTTTTGGCGATAGCCGAGTCCCTGTACGTTCATTATTCTTAATGTAATATTTTTTTACTTCAAAGCACGAAACTGAACACTTGATTGAAGACTTGTTACTGAAGAAAATTATAGAGCGTGAGATCAAATTATTACGAAGTACTGTAAGTAATATATGTGTTAGAGATCGTAATGCAAATTTGAAGAACTTTAAGTATGTCAAGTAAAGAGCGAAATTGAAAGTATAATTGGAGCTTTCTAAATGCAAATTAATATCAAGTGAGATAATCAGGCATATATTAGTTCATTTTTAAAATGGCCTAAGTCCGTTTTAAACAGAAACAAGATATGACATAAATAAAAAGTTTACATTAAATTAATCACAAATTATGTGTATATCTCATTTAAAAAAATGAACTCATGTCACTTCCAAAATAAACGGTCCATATATGAGTAATAACACATGAACCTCTTAAGAAGTGTTGGATGCAACTTGATATTCAAAATAGAAGTACAGTCGGGCTTGAAAAGGGAGTGTGAAGGGTCAATTTTATTTTCGACAAATTGTGTACCTGTACTCGTGACGCGATAAGTTCCGCACATATTTTTCTGGCGGAGCATCGCTGTCAGTATTCTGCAAACTGACACTCCTGGCCGTCGTGTGGGAAACCTGAGTAGCCGGCATCGTGAACTCCACGTAACAGTATTCCGCGAGATTTTCGGGAATTTGGTCGTAGGAGGTGAGGGCCATGCGACAGACCAGCTGATGCGTCGTGTAGGCGCCTAAACAGAATTTTTCACCCGATCGAAGATATTAGAAGCATGTTCATATTTATCGGTGGGAATAATAAAAGTGATTTAAAAGTAAAATTCTTTTTAAATTCCACGTATTTGTTAGGATGTCTGATAGCAGTTTACGGAATAATTTTAAATTTTGATTGAAAAATGTTTAAAAGGAAAGTTATTCATTTGTCATAATTCAGATAAGAATAACGGCTGATTCCGTTTTTCAAATTTCAAACCATAAAATTTCATGTATTTCAGGATGTATTTATTCTTGTAGAACTATGTAATTCTACTCTGTCTGGATGTTGAAAAGTGTTTGGAAGAAAAATTCTCAATGAGTCACAATTTTGTGTCCTAGAATTCTCTCATACTTTCTAGTAGATAGACTATTTTCAATTTAAACAGTCTTCAAATGCAAATCCCTCAGTTTGTTATGATTCAAATAGGAATAATGGCTGATTCTATTTTTCAAATATAGTCCCATAGAATTTCATACTTTCCATACCATAGTTACTCCGTAGTTCAAAAATATTCAAAAGTAAATTTCTCAATTTGATATAATTGAAATAAGAATACCAACTAACTCTATTTGCCCAACTTTGTTCTACAGACATTTTTCTTATTTTCAAGCACGTACATTTCCTCCGATATTAAAAAATGTTCAGCAATCCTACAAACTCATAATTTCGACAAAAAAGTAGAATGACAAACATGAATCTTTGAACCATTTCTCAAATTTTGAAATTTAACTCAAAGCTCCAAATATAAGACATCAACCAAATTATTGCCAAAAAATCAATCGTCCTCTACGTACGCCGTTTGCGTACCGGACCAGTTCATTCAAACGACCCTACCACAAATGACCCATTCAAGCCGCATCCGCACTAATCAACGTCCAAGGCCGCTCCTAACAAACCGACAGCCGATCCTACCGAATGACCTTGAGATTCTCATTCTAGCCACTGATCGTTTCCACGAACGATCACAATGGCCGATGGCAATCATCCCAACACACCTTGTCCCTCCTTCGGCAACCTCGGCATCCTCCAGACGATGGAACGATGCTGATGCTCGTACTTGGCCTGGCCAGACGTCACCTCCATCAGTTGTGGCTCCAGGGTGTCAACGGCGCCCAGGAATCGTTCGATTCCTTTGATCTTCCCGGTTCTTCTGTGCGCTGACTTCACCGAGCCGTACCTGAAGTGCTTCTCCACTCTGAACAGATAGATCCAACATTCCGGAATGGGGAACCTGACCATCACGTCTTCGCATGGCACTTGGCCCAATTTGCGGGACGCGAAGCCTGGCACGAGAATGTCTGCTTGGAGGACGACCTAAAACGGAGAATGACGTCACGCTAGGGTCATGAGTCTGTAGGCGGATGTAGGTGGAAAAGTGGAGTTGTTTAAGTTACGTAATTTACGATTTTGAGGTAGGTCGATGAGGATCGTAGGGTGGGAATGTGGAATTGCGTTTGTGAATTAGTTTTTATGACTTGGATCAAGGTAGGGTGGAAATATTGAGTACTGTGGATTATTTTATTTTAGGATAGTGTACAGGATTAGGGATAAATTTAATTAGTGATTTATTCTGGTGCGATCATTGAGTCAGAGCATAGAATCGTAAGATTGGATATTGCAGATTTATGTTATCTTTCCGAAAGCTGAAAAACTGAAAACGGTTTACCTAATCGAAAAACCACTGCCAATGTATTTTATTGTTTGGGAAAAAATATAAGCATGCACCGAATTTTCATATTTTTGTTGTATGTGAATTACGATTATGTGAAAGTACTTAAATAAATAAACCTCTATTCAACGAAATTCTTGTAGTCTTTTATAATTTTAAATTATTTTTGAAAATTGAATTGGAGTATAATCCTTCAATACAGCAAAGTGTCCACCTATCGTCATGTAAAGATCAAACTCAATTTTTCCCTAACGATTTATTTAACACTAGAACTACCAACAGTTCCTGCTATTATTTTCATTCAACTTGTCAGAGCGTTTAATCTTACATAATGAAAAACGCTGTATCATTTACCTACCTCAATTAGTGCTACGAAATATTTTCAAAAATAAAATATTGCCTGACAGATAAGTCGTTAGTAAGATATGATCAAACCAGTAATTTTGACCCTATCATCATTTTAACTATGCGGTCTAGTCTCAGCTAATCTACCAACATCCAATCAATAGAAAAACAATCACAAATCCTCCGAAAACTCTTATTCAATCATTTTCGTCTAACTCAACTCAGAATATAGAACCTATCTACCATTCCCGACTTCTGTTATTCACATCCCCTGAATACTGCCTATTACCTAATCCGGCCGAATATCGATCTGTTTTCGAAAGGGACTGACTGAGTGCTAAGAAATATTTTTACAAAAAGAAAATATATTCATGACGGAAAATTCGTTATTAATTTATGGTCAAATCAACAATTTTGACTAGTTACTAGTTCTATCTAGTGCAATCTAGTCCTAGCAAACTCCTCTAATTTGCCAACAGAAGAACCAGCTAAAACCCTCCGAAAACTCTGCTTCGATAATTTAGGTCTAACTGAACTCAAAATATAGAACCTATCTACCATTCCCGACTTCTGTTATTCACATCCCCTGAATACTGCCTATTACCTAATCCGGCCGAATATCGATCTGTTTTCGAAAGGGACTGATTGAGTGCTAAGAAATATTTTTACAAAAAGAAAATATATTCATGACAGAAAATTCGTTATTAATTTATGATCAAATCAACAATTTTGACTAGTTACTAGTTCTATCTAGTGCAATCTAGTCCTAGCAAACTCCTCTAATTTGCCAACAGAAGAAGCAGCTAAAACCCTCCGAAAACTCTACTTCGATAATTTAGGTCTAACTGAACTCAGAATATAGAACCTATCTACCATTCCCGACTTCTGTTATTCACATTCCCTGAATCCAGCCTATTACGAAACCCGGTTGAATATCGATCTGTTTTCGAAAGGGACTGACTGAGTGCTAAGAAATATTTTTACAAAAAGAAAATATATTCATGACGGAAAATTCGTTATCAATTTATGGTCAAATCAACAATTTTGACTAGTTATTAGTTCTATCTAGTGCAATCTGGTCCTAGCAAACTCCTCTAATTTGCCAACAGAAGAACCAGCTAAAACCCTCCGAAAACTCTACATCGATAATTTAGGTCTAACTGAACTCAGAATATAGAACCTATCTACCATTCCCGACTTCTGTTATTCACATCCCCTGAATACTGCCTATTACGTAATCCGGCCGAATATCGATCTGTTTTCGAAAGGGACTGACTGAGTGCTAAGAAATATTTTTACAAAAAGAAAATATATTCATGACGGAAAATTTGTTATTAATTTATGGTCAAATCAACAATTTTGACTAGTTACTAGTTCTATCTAGTGCAATCTAGTCCTAGCAAACTCCTCTAATTTGCCAACAGAAGAACCAGCTAAAACCCTCCGGAAACTCTACTTCGATAATTTAGGTCCAACTGAACTCAGAATATAGAACCTATCTACCATTCCCGACTTCTGTTATTCACATCCCCTGAATACTGCCTATTACGTAATCCGGCCGAATATCGATCTGTTTTCGAAAGAGACTGCCACGAGTTACGTAAGGCATCGGAGATCTGGCCGACTCTCTTCTGATCTCGACGTCTCACCTTGTTGCCGGTGACGCACATGACAGCCTTGAGCTGCAGCGGAAGTTCCCTGTTCTTGGGCGGCCGGACCCGAAACCGCATCAGTTCGATGTAACAAGCATCCGGTGGCTTGAACCTTCGCGTGGGTTAGTAAGTGTGTTAGTGAGAAGAGTGCCGTTAGCTGGCCAGATGGGTTAGGTATAATCGGACATAGAATTTTTACGCGTGGCAGCGTAGGATGGACCTACTTTATGATCCTGGACTTCTCGTACTCGTCCTGCTGGACGCAGGCGTGGAACTCGACGTTCTCCAGCCGGATCCATTCCTCCGTTACCACTGGAATGATGTCGTGCCTGCCGACGACCTCCTTCCCTTGCCGCCACATGTCGTTTATGCCAAGCTCCACGTCCGGCATGCCTGGAATATTGTGATATTGTAACTTGTATTGTTCACAGGTTGAGTATTGTTAGCGGTATAAGGAATATTGTTAGCTGCGAACGTCTTAGGGTTACGGAAGTGCGGAAGGTTTGAGTATTGTAAGTATTATAACATTGTAACTTGTATTGTTCACAAGAGTATTGTTAGCGGTATAAGGAATATTGTTAGCTGCGAACGTGTTAGGGTTGCGGAAGTACGGAAGGTTTGAAAGTTGGATTAGATCGAGTCTGGGTACCTGAGAGGAAGCCTAGGAAGAACAGTCGGACTCTGGCTATCTGCTTCTCCACGTGACCTTCAGCACTCTGCTCGACGTAGAGCTCGTCCACGACGGTGATCTGAACCTCCTCCATTTTGTAATGGAGAGCTCGGTCTCGGTGAGCTTGGAGTTTGAACAGAGCCTCCTCCACGGCCACTGAGAATTGCTTCATGTCCTCGTAGTTCTGGGAGCCGAGTTTGAAGAGTTGCGAAATCTGAAATTGCGAAGGACGAAGGGCTGGAGGGTGAGTGCGTTCTTCAATGTATTGGGGATGGTTAATGATAATACATATTGTCGGTCAATAAACAAGGTACTGATAAGACGTAAAGTGAAGTGTCAATGTAGAAATATCAAATGTCTGGTTTCAAGGTCAATGTTGCCTGCCCAAAAACATAAATATTTTGTTACTGGTCTTTTTCCTCTTACCGAATTTAAACAACTTTTTCAAAATAGCGATAAAACAGAGAAACAACAGCCTCAAATGTAAACTAATATATTCCAAAATTTTCAATATATAAGATATATGTACGTGATTGCTAATTTTTCCTTTTTTACTTTTTACATCCGTATATATATGTAAATTAAACGTTTAAATTTAAAAAAATTAATAAATCTTGCAAGACTGCAACATCCTGATATTTTGCATAACAGCTATACTAAAATTACACTCCACAACTTAATATAGAAAATGCAATAATAAACCTAAATATTTACAAAAATCCGAACGGATTTATATACTGACATTCGGTTCACGACTATCCAATCAAACTCCACGTACCTGTGGTGCATGTTCAACAGGAAGACCTAGCTTCTTCAAATCGCTACCGAACTCCTTCACACCCTGATAGTCACCCTGAATGGCGTAAGCGGCAAACTGACTCAGCTTGTTCGTCAGCCTCTCTGCCTTCGTGACCTGTCCAGGCCTCACACCTGGCCTCTCCTTATAAAATATGTACTGAAGCTTGACGGTGAAGATCTTCCCGTACTGATCGAATTGCTGAGCTCCGATGTCCGAGACCGAGTAGCAGGCCACCAAGGGCAGCTCCTGGAAGGGATCCTTGTCGTCGGCGTTGTTGAACAGCTGAAGGACAGGACTGTCGCCTTGGAAGGTCAGCTTCACGTAGGTCTTCTTCCAGAATCGCTGCCCGGTGATCTTCTTCTTGTTCGGCTGCCGAAGCTGCATCTCCCAGCCATCAATCTTCTTAGTCACTCGTGGGAAGTCTTCAAGGGGCTGGCTGACGTCTTCATCGAAAAGCGGGGTCGGTGGCGTTTCCTGAAGAGTGAGTCAAGGTAGGAAGCTCGATGCTGAAGTACGTCGGATATAAGGATCTTACCTGAGAATCGGTTCTGGCCATTTCGGCTTGTTGGACAGCTTCTGTGGTGGGAAGGGCATCCTGGGCGAATCCTGACTTGTCGAAGGGATTGAATCTTGGCGAGGAGTCGGCGTAGGCTGAATTTTGAGGACTCTTCGGCGGCGGTGCCAATACTGGAACTGGACCACCTTCTTGAGTGGAACCCTGGTCGCCTTCCTTTGGTCTAGAGTGACAGTTTGTATGAGATTAACTACTACTGCCAAGATGATTAACAAATAAATGTTCATCAGCATATGAAAATTAGACAATTATTATGATGTATGTAGGATGATGTAGTCTAAGAAAATTAGGTTGGATTCTTGGGTAGTGCTTTTGATTAATCCGTGATTAGGAAGAATGCTTGATTATTGTTTGACTTACTTGATAAAGACGCTGAAATCCGGACCTTCGTCGGAATCTACGGATTCGGATCTTTTGGCAGCTTCTTGCAGAGCTGGTGGTGCTGTCATACTTAGGAAAGAATCAAAACCGTCAGCTTCTCCAAATCCACTCACTGCTGTTTCTGCTCCACCCACTGATGAATCACCCCATACTAAAATAAATTTTCGAGTCCTGTTAGATTCAGAATATTCCACCTGCTTCTTTATTATTATCCTATTATGCCGGTCTGTGACGTAAGAAAATGTTAAAATATGATCAAAAAGGGGCATAGTTGAATAAGATGGTCGAAGTGCCCCTAAATCGATTCAAATGCTGAAGGAGTCACTTGATAACCATCTTACTTGAACACTTTCGACTATCTTATTCGGCTATCCTTCATACATATAAAAGATTTTATAATAACTAATTTCTTGAGATAATGAAACTGAAAATTCTCAAAATCTTCGTTTATAGCCCCTTAATTCAACAAATCGACTGAAAACTACTCAATATCAAACACTTTCATAACCATTAGAAAACCCTGAACCATCCCCCTTTCAAAGTCATAAATCCCCCATTCCCAAAAAAGCATACCATCACTAGAAGTATCCATGGCAGTCGGTCCGGTCCCACCGAAGGCATCCATAAACGGATCGCCCGTTTCCGGTTCCGCGGCCTTGTCGAACTTCGACGCGAAAGCATCGAACGCATCGCCAGTGTTCTCGATCGCTTTGGTGGTAGCCGCGAAATTATCCAACTCCTCTTCAGGTCCATAGGCCTCGCCGCCCGGAAACTCGGCGCCGGGCGTCGGACTGGTGGAAATCAGACCACCTTCCTTACTCGGTTCACCGAAGTCACCCAGTAGATCCGACGAAAACGCTGGCGCACTATCTATCTCAGCTGTCGAGAACAGAGACTGCGAGCTGGTCACTTGAGAGGCCGCCGTGGAGAACGGTGACGTCACGCCAACATTTTCAAACGGACTGCCGGAATCCGGAATGGAGAAGAAGGAGTTCTCGATGGCGGACGGCTTCCGGCTGCCGGAAGTGGCCGTGGAGAAGAACTCTGCCGCGCTGGCGACGGGCTCGGTGGCGTTGGAGACCTCGGTGGAGAAGTCAAGGACAGCCTGGGTCATCTGCTGGTTGGACTCGGTGAAGGGGGTGACGGTGGTCATGGACGGCCTCTTGTCGCTGGAGACGGCCGCTTCGGGGTAGTCGGAGTCGAAGGTGGTCTCGGCCTGGGCCGTGGTCTCTTCCTCGTCCGTCATGGCGGCGAAGGGGTTCTCCTGACTGGCCTCGGTGGTGAGGGCCACCCCGGTGACCAGGCTGGTGGTGTCGGAGGTGGTCATGGCGGTGGAGAAGATGGCGGCCGAGGCGGCGTCGGTGTTGGGCGCGTCGAAGAGGTCCATGATGTCCTGCTGGTTCTTGGAAGGTTCGGCCTTGTCGTCGGATATGAGGTCAGGGACGTTGCCATCAACGTCCAGGAGGTCCGCGAAGCTGTGCTCCGGGGTGGGCGACGGGGAGTGCATCAAGGTCGGACTGGGCGTCCTGGTGGCCTGAAGACGGTCCAGAAGGTGATTCGAGGTGGCGTCCATGGCACCCGTCACCGAGAGGATGAGGTCCTTGGTGTGCTTCGAGGTGGCACTTGGAGGCGGCGGCGGCTGCGGCCTTGGCGGCGGTGGCCTTGAAGGCGCTGGCTTCTCGCTCTTCTGCGGCGGCGACTCGACGAGTGGCTCGCTGAAGAGGTCGGCGGAGGGCTTGACCTCGGCGGCCACTGCGGTGGTGGTGGTGGTCGTCGTGCCGAAGAGGTCGCCGCCGGTTACCGTGTCCGAAGACGTGACGAAGATGTTCGTCTCTTCTTGGCTAGTGAAGACGTGGGTCGCTGGTGTACTTGTCGTTACGGCTGGGCTGAAGGTGGACTCTTCCTCGGAAGGTTCCACGCCGAACGAGGCGAACGGATTGGTGGAGTCCATGCTGGGCTGATAGAACTGATCGTTCGCGGAGAAGTTGAGGAAAGGATTCTCCCCGCCACCGCCACCGCCACCGCCAGCGCTAGGTGCGCTGGCTTCGGCGGCGAAGTCCTGCAGGAATGGGTTCATGTTGCCCTGCTGATTGCTCCCGTTCTCCGGCTCGGCGGGATAGTCGTCCATCAGGAACGGATTTCCGTTCGCGGAACTCATTTTGATTGGATCGTATCAGACTGGTTGGAAAGTTCGAGTCTGTTCGTCTGTTCGCTAACGTGCGAAGACGGGAATAGGTGAAGGGTTCCTCCGCTATCCGGGACACTTCGCTACTCGGCTTAAGCTTAGGATAGAAGGAAAGCTTGAGAGTTAGTTGGAAGAATAGTTACGGTTTAAGACTTTCATTTATTCATCAGTTCGGACTCGAGAAGCTTGAGCTCCGTCTTCCCAGGGCCGATGGTGGCGAAGCTGGTGTCGAAGGGATCGATGTCCTCGTCCAAGGACAGGTCCTTGTTCTGAAGAGGGGTGAGCACCTTGTCGCCGGGTCCTTGATCGTCGAGACTCAGGAAGTCCTGGGACTCCTTCCTCTCCTCGGCTCTGGGATCGAAGTCCTCGTCTTCGGGGACTGTCGGCACGCTGACGGCACTCACCACAGCTGCCAAGGGATTCTTCGTCTCCCGCACGGGCTCGACGACCTTCTCGAGCTCGTCCTCGAACAGCTTGAGCTCAGCCTTGCCCAGCTGAATGTTCGTCGCGATGGATGTGTCGAAGGGGTCGGCGTAGGACAGTTCTTCAGCTTCGTCGACCTTGGACTCGATCTGAGGCGTCAGCGGCTTCGCGTCCACGTCCACTTCAGCGTCCAACAAACTCTCCTGCCTCACAGGTGCCTTCCTGCTCTGCTGAACCTGCTCCTCGATCTTCTGGGCCAACGAGTCCTTCCGCTCGAACTTGAGGTTCTGCGGTCGGAAGCTGGCTGCGGTGAAGTCACTCTGCCTTCTGGTCTGCTCGCACTCGCCACGAGGATCGAAGTCGTGATCGCTCAAGCTGTGTGGCAACTTGGCCTCCTGCGTCAGCAACTCCGACTCTATCAGCTTCAGCTCAGTCTTGCCAGGTGCTACTTTCGCGACGAAGCTGGTGTCGAACGGATCGACATCGACTTCCTCCTCTTGAACCGGCAACTCGTCCTCGATAGACTTCTGGGAGTAGTAGGGAGTGAGTGGCTTGGAAGGTAGAGCCTTTTCTTCGTCGGTCGTCGTCAGCAAGTCGGGCCTCTTCGAGGGCGTGGGGAGTTCGAAGGCTACGGCCTTCGGCGATATCTCCAAGGCCTCTGGCCTTGAAGCCTTCCTGGACTCGCTCCCAGCTTCTGCTGCCTGCTCTGCCTGCTTCTTGTCCTCCTCGTTCTCCTCGAACTGAATCTGGAAGATTGGCTTCCCACCTGGCGCTGGTGGTCTGGGTGGCGGGGCTGTTCTTACGTCAGGCTCATCCTTTCGCGGATCGAAGTCGTCATCATCCAAGCTGGCCTCTTTGGTGACTTGCTCGCCCAGCAGTTCCTTCTCCAGGAACTTTAGCTCCGTCTTACCCGGCGCGACTTCTTGGATCGACGAGGTGTCGAAGGGGTCGACGTAGGTCAGTTCCTCTTCAGGTGCTATCGGCTCGTCGGCCAACTGGCTCAGATCAGTCGTCGATCCTCCCAGCAGGTCCCTCTTAGCCTGCAAGCCTCCATTCCGCAGCTCGTTTTCCTCTAACTTCAGCAGACCTGTCTCGTAATCCCGATTCAAGCCGGCAGGGTCTGTCAAGGAGATGGAAACCTCTGAGACTGGAAGTTCTTCAAGTTCCTTCTCGATGAACTTCAGCTCCGCTTTGCCCGGCAGGATGTTCTCCGCGAAGGTAGTGTCGAAGGGATCTTCTTCGTTGACGAAGGTGGCCGCCTCGAAGCTGGCTTCGATTATTTCCGCCTGGAAATCGACCACTTCCGGCTCCTTGCTGCCGAACGGGTCTTCAGCTTCGTCGAGCTTCGCTGGCTCATCCGGCGCCGCGTCAAGGTCGAACTCCGCGTCGTCGAGGTCAGGAATCTCCTCAAGGATAGTCTTCTCCTTCAGCACCTCGAACTCCGAAATGTCCAAGACACCATTGGCTGGCTTCTCTTCAGCATCGGTTGTCTTCGTCTCCTCGACCGGCGTGACGGGACGCGGCAAGACTGGCGGAAGTTTGGTTAGATCAACCGGGACGTCTGGGAGGTCACTGTCGTCGTCCAGCAGAGTCTTCTCCACCGGCACTGCTTCAGCAACGATGTTCTCGCCAGACTTCTCAGCTTCATCAAAGTCATCCAACAGCAGATCCTGCTGAGTCCTCGGCCTCCTGTCCTTCGAGAGCTTGCAGGTACTCACGTGCTCGATCCTCCCAGCTAGAACCTCGACAGCATTCCCAAGGCTGACCAACTTATTCCCCTTCTTGTCGACAGTCTTCAGGACCCGATCAGCGTTGGTGGTATCGAAAGGATCGTCGCCTAGCTCCTCCTGGGTAGGACTGTCGGGGATGTAAGCTAGTTGAACGTCGATGTTCTGCAGAACGTCCACGTAGGTCGTGTCGAAGATGTCTTCGTCGCCGGACACGTCCTGCTCATCTTCGTCGTCGGGAACGTCGACGAATCCGTCCTCGTTCACCAAGGGCTTGTCCTCCTTCTTCTTCTCCTCGCCAGGTATAGGTGGCTCCTCCTCTATCGGATTCCCGTCCTCGTCGAATCCGATCCACTTCTTCGACTTCTTCGCGTCCTTGGCCTCCTGCTTGGCCTCCCCCTCTTCGGGCTTCTTCTCCTCGAGCGGCGCCTTCCGCTGGAAGAAGGAGGTCGACTTGATGCGGTCGAGGTCGCCCTGGGTCTTCTTGAGGATCGAGTCGACGCCGGCTGTCAGTGCCTCGAACTTCTTCCACTCGTCGGAACCGGCGTTAGCAGCAGCCTCGCCGGACTCTTCGGCTTTCTGCTGGGCCTCCGCCCGCTCGCGCCTATAACGCTCGAGCTCCTCAGGGTCAAATTCCTCCTCCTCCGCTCCCTTCTTCCCCTTCTTCGACTTTTTCTTCTTCTTCAGGCCCTTGGCTAGCTTGTGCATCCTCTAAGAGCTACCGTGGTGCGGGGGAGGCTTCTGCGGACAAAAATGTCAAGGTCAGGCGTCAAGGTCAAATTGAAAGTGGCGGGCTGGTCAGCGAGTCGAGGTGCAAATTCGTTTTCAATTTTTCGATTTTGCGGGCATTTTTGTAACAGTGAATTGGTTCAGTAGAAAAGAACGCTTTTTCTCTGAGGAAACTGCTTTGTCCTTTTATAGAGTCCAACATGTTATTTAAGGTTCTTAATATTAGTGAAAAAATAAATTATGGTATATAGCAGAATGTTTCACTGTAGGTATTTGGAATGGAAAACAGAGTAGGAGAGAATTTTTGAACCGGTTACTTTTAATTTTTTGTTTAAATGAGATATCAGAGAAATAATAAGTTTGCACTAAATTAATCACAAATTATATGTTAACTAAAAAAACGACATACATCACTTTCTATATAAACCGAATATGTCACATAATTTTAAAGTTTACACTGTATTAATCACAAATTACCTGATATCTCATTAAAAAAAAATTGACTTACACCACTTTGAAATAAACGGGCCATTTATTGAAGGTGGTTTAAAATAAACAGTACGGATCACACACGAAAAACACTTCCGCTCTGGTTCAGCTCGCGAGATATACTCTCCGAATGTTTCCACCTCAGACAAAACACTGACGTTCACACACACTCCTGCATTCGTACACGTAACACAGACGCATACATTCTCGTGCACGCAAGCATTCCTGAATAATTTGCTGTCTACACTCGACGACTCCTTTTTCAAACAATTGGACGTGCAATCTACAATGTATTCTGCGGACGAAAATATTTGTCGTCGATCGAACAGGATTTCATATAATTTCTATACAATGTATCGATTCCAATATAAAAGACAGCTCATTATAGGATAAGATTCAATATAGACATATCATTATATTTATATATAAAGGGCTAAAATATTTAGTTGCAAAACCTGGTCCCCGCTCAGTAGTTAATAGCAAGTAAGTTTTCCTTTCAGTAAACGGGACCAAAGGTTCTCTTTTTGTCAAAAGTTTTCTTTCGCTGCATCGAGGTTCAATTTTATACTCATCGCTCACGCAAAGGACTCTTTTTCTCATAATGAGCGTAAAAGCTCGATAATCTATAACAGCCTTGTTACTTCATCTATTGTTATAAAGGGATCCGTCAAATAATTTTGTTAGCAATAAATTCTTCGATTTCCATGGACGATTTCACTTATAATTAACTACATTCTAATAACCATTTGAATCTGAATGCCTTTGCCTTGAAGAAAAATAAAAATAAAATTGAACTAAAATAATTATGTCACCAAAGCCTTCGCTCAACGCCGATAATTCTCTCGACCGATCAGGACGCAAAATAAAAATCACCGTTAAGCAACAACCGCCGTAAAATACTGTCTCAACACTCTCCAACCTCACACAGACTGAAGTCACGTTACACAACCATCCTTTACGACGGAAAACACTTAAACGAGCACCGCAGCCGCCTCATCCCCCTCAAGCACTCTCCCGATTGAGCCACCCGGTAGAAATATGGCGGCGGCGACCCTTCCTGCCGACCGGAAGTGCCTTACCTCGGATTGCACCTCGATTTACGGACCTGCCCGCATTCGGAAGCCTCCGATGCAGCGAGCTGCCGCGCTCGGAATTTTATGTGTTCGAGAGCTTGCGAAAGCTGCGTGGGCGTTCAAAGCTGCGATGGACCTTCGACCTTTCGCCGATTAGCGGCCAGCAGGGATGCGGGAGCACGCGCGCAAGCTCGGAGATTATTTACATCGTAATGGACGGCCAACGTACATCGAGCGGGTGTCGAACACCTCAGTGATCAAGTTATCGAGTTCGTAATTGAAACTGATGGAAAAACGGCGATTAGAAGCGCATTAGAATGAGCCTGAAGCGTGCGCAGCAGTGGACAGAATCTATTGTCCGTTGCGTGTCTACTGAAATTATTTCGATGCGCAATTTAAGTCTGGGCCATTAACCCATTACCACCGTAATACAAAAATAAAAAATGAAATTAACTGTACATTTAGAAGTTGCAGTCATTAAAAGAAAATAATTTGAAACTTGTGTCCCAAAAATGGGACATTGGCGGATAATGGATTAAGGGATGCATTTTATAAATTAATGTAAAATGTATGTTATGTGAAACAGCTCAATAATCAAGTTATCGAGTTGGTAATTAAGACTGATGGAAAAACGGCGATTAGAAGCGCATTAGAATCTGCCTGAAGCGTGCGCAGCAGTAGACAGTTTGAATCTATTGTCTGTTACGTGCCTATTGAATTATTTCGATGCGCAATTTATGTCTGGGCCCTTAAGGGATACATTTCATAAATGATTGTAAAGTGTATGTTATGTAATTGATTACATGGTTGTGTGGAGCAGGTTGGAGTCTGCGTCATATTTTTGGTTACGCTGTAGGAATAGGGGCTGTGTGTGCGGAAGTGTGAAATGTCGGTGAGAATGTATTGGGATGTTTTCATACAAGTAGAGGGATTAGATTTGTTTGGTCGGAACGAATTGATTTGCTGCTTTTTAATACTGCAGGCAGGATTAAGGTTGAGATTTAAATGTTTTGCTGTATGGTTTAGATGACTGTTTGTTTGCTGTTTTCTATTAAATGGATAGGAGGTGCTATTTTTTCTCGTGTCGATTTTTGCTTAATCCCGACAATATATTATATTACTGCGCAGTTAATAGGATTATTGTTTAATTCCTTATTTTCCATTAACAGGTTTAAAGAAGGTGAATGCGTGATTGGCTGATGCAAGTTTACAAAATGCGAAGGAAAATGGTATTGACGTATAATTGCGCAGAGTTTGAAAATTGAGAACGTGTCATTTTGCTGTGGAACGATTATGCTTGCCATTTATTCTCGATATTACGAATTATTGAAGGATTATAAGACTGCGGAATTAAAAATTGTATGGCGCAGGCCGTACTTCTCACTAACTAAATGAAAAGAATTATTAACTCGTAAATTTGACATTTTTAAATAAACTGACGGCATCGTCGGCAAAAGAGACCATGATGAATGCGACGAAAAAATGTATAATATACAATTTTATCAATTGCAAATAAATGAACGGAATATAACGGCTGCAAAATTCAAATATTTCACATTTAAACACCCGCATTCCACTAATTGAATGAAAAAATAAAGAAAATTTTAATCAAGCCGCACGTGTCGGCTACTTCAAAATAATCTGACGGTATTACCGACCAATAAAATCATAATGAATTCCCAGAACAAGGTGTAAAGTACGATTCTGCGACTTTGAAATAAAAGAATGAAGTATACTGCTGTGCAATTAAAAAGTTTCCTATTTAACCACCCGCATTCCGCTAACAGAATGGAAACTGTCATCGATTCGCACGTGTCGAACTGTTCTAAATAATATGACGGTATCGTCGACCAATAAAATCATCATGACTTCCTAGAACCAGGATTGAAATACAATTCTATGACTGAAATAAAAGATCGAAATATTAGGTTGGTGCGAATGAAATGTCCGATTTTCTTTAAATGTGAACGTTTGTCTCCCTGTTTTCGTTATGCTTTTGTTTTTGACATAACTTGGTTTATAGTCGTACTGTCCATTGCCAGAGTCACATTTTAGCAAAAAAGATTTTCTCAAAAGTGTTCCCTTTTGTTATTTGCTTTGAATTTTGCACCGATATGAATTCAACCGATATTCGTGTAATTTTCTTATATGAGTATAAACTTGGTAATAATGGTGCAAAAACTGCATGCAATAAAAACCAGGCGTTTGGGGAGAATACTGTGAACGATCGAAAAGTGCGGCGTTGGTTTGAAAAAATTCGGTCAGGTGCTTTTTCCTTGCAAAATGAACCGCGTGGAAGACGCGAAACGTCTGTGAAAAATGATGCTCTGAAAGCATTGGTGGAAACGAATCCAACTGTTTCTTCAAGGGAACTTGCTGCCAGAATGGAAGTTGACCATACAACAATATTGCGACATCTTTCTGAAATTGGCAAGGTGAAAAAACTGGATAAGTGGATACCGCACAAACTAACCGAGCGAAATAAGCTGAATCGCTTGAACGTATGCTCATCATTGCTAACCCGATTTAATCGAGATCCATTTTTCGATCGGATCATTACTTGTGATGAAAAATGGGTTCTTTACGACAATAGGAAAAGGTGTGCTCGGTGGCTTGATAGGGATGAGGCTAGTGCTCATACTCCACGGCCATCACTTCATCCACGGAAAATTTTGATCACAGTTTGGTGGAATGTGACTGGAGTAATACACTACTCATTCCTTCGAACTGGACTGACAATTACAGCCGAAAAGCATTGCCAGTACATTGAAGAAATGCATGAAAAATTGAAAATTATATGCCCATCAGTTGTTAATCGGCATGGCCCAATACTTCTCCACGACAACGCTCGGCCGCATACATCGCACAAAACAATTACGAAATTAAATAAATTAAAATATGAAATTTTGCAGCACCCACCTTATTCACCGGATCTTTCGCCAACCAACTTTCATTTATTTAAACATTTAGAACTGTTTTTACGGGCTAAACAATACGAAAATGAGGACAGTCTGGAAAATGCCATATCAGAGTTCATTGATTCTAAAGATCAGAATTTCTTCAAGACAGGCATCTATGCATTAAAATCTCGTTGGGAAAAGTGTATTGAAGTAAATGGAACATATTTTGATTAAATAAACAGCTTTTGGAAAAAGATATGCAGTTTAATATATTCACTTAAGAATCGGACATTTCATTCGCACCAACCTAATATACTCCTGCATAATTAAGCAAATTTTCTACTTAATCACCCATACTAAACTAACTGAATGAAAACTGTCATCGATCCGCACGTGTCGCTCACTCCTAAATAATCTGAAGGCGCGATTCGCGGGGGAAGCCTTGAGAGATGCGAAGAAAAAAAAAAAGGGTATGACGTATCCACGCGGGCAACGTGACCGTGCTTCTTTTCGGGCGCGAACTCTCGTTATAGAACTGTTCTAAATCTGGTTCTTTTCCGACCACTTTCCTACCCCCCCCCCCCCCCCCCGCTGCGAACGTACGCTCTATCCGCTATCTATTTTCGTGTACGCCAGTGCCAGACGTCGATATCGGAGTTGCATTCGAAGTAATGACTCTACGCCTCACGAGGCCTGCCACGATCAACTTCCGAGTCCGACGGAGTTTGACAGCGACCCTAAATTAGGAACGCTCGACATTCCATGCGGGACTGTCACTAAATCTGACTCTTTCCTTATAGATTTCAGATCAATTCGAACGGAAGGCCACTTCCGTCTGTGCTTCGATCCACTTTTGAAAAATCATATTTTTCAAAAATTTGTCGTTCGCTCGTTTCAAGCGAAGCAAGTGAATTTTTGGTTTTAGACAACGAGCATTTAAGGTTGACAAAGTTGGCATCGTCTTTGAATTTTGGAACGCGTGCTTTACATTCCATGCGGGACTGTCACTAAATCTGACTCTTTCCGTATAGATTTCGCATCGATGATGACGGAAGGCCACTTCAAGTCTGTGCTTCGATCCACTTTTAAAGGATGACATTTTTCGATTTGTCAGTTGCTCGTTTCAAGAAAAGCACGTGTATTTTTGGTTTTAGAGAACGAGCATTTGGGCTTGACAAAGTTGGCAGCGCCTTTAAATTCGGAGAGCGCTGCTTGACATTCTATGCAATTGTCATTAATAGCTGAGTCTTCACTGATTTCTTATCAGTTCTAACAACAGAATTTCCCATTTCTCTTGTTCGGTACATACAAATTTTCATCATTGTTTCGTTGACGCGTCTCTAGCAAAGTGACTAAATTTTGGTTTTTAGACAACAAGCCTTTGAGTTTGACAAAGTTGGCAACGCCTCCACGTTAGGAACCCGTTCTTCACATTCCATGCAGTCACGAAATTTGACTCTTCCTGGATTTCTCGACAGTTCTAACAATAGAATTTTCCATTTATTTTGCTCGGCATACGTACATTTTTCAAAATATCATCGTTGACGTATTTCAAGTGAAGCAAGTAAATTGCTTTTAGAGACAAAGCATTGGAGTTTGACAGATTTTGGGCAGCGCCCTTTAAATTAGAAACGCGTTCTTCACATTCCATCTAGAACTGTCACTTAAGTCTCTCCACAGACTTCTCGCCGGTCCTTCCTTCAATCACCGCTAACACAATAAGAAGAACGGAACAAAGGAAATACAATTTCCTGACTATTTCTCTCCGAATTAGTCCACTTCATCCCAAAGCGTCCGTCTGTCCTTTTGCGGAACGAAAAAGAAAATGTACCTCCCTCCTGTTCAAACATACGAGCAGTACCGGTCTCGTAAAATGACGCACTGTTTGACATTCCGCATGTGACTGTCACAAAGCAATCCCTATCAACATTTCATCACCCTCTCTCCCAAACATCCTAAATAATTCCTTCAACTCCCCCCAGTACCCTCCAACAAAAAATTCACTTTCTTCCTTACACCCGACACTAACATTTTCCATCAGCATTAACCTAAATCATCATCGACCTTATCATTCTTCAGCACTGAACTCGTCATTGACCCAAGAGTTGTCAGTCTGAGAAATTTTTACTTGCACTCCTCACGGCCAGGTGCGTCCGTCCCGTGGAAGGAGTTCAGGATCAAGGTGTCGCATCCTTCCGCAGGACGGCCGTTATCACTGTTATCAAGGTCCATTATCGGGGTGGAAAATCTGTGCCTAGGACGGCGGATTTTCCGTTCCGCGTTGCTCGGAGAGACGTGGGATCACTGCCAGAAGTGGCCGATCGATGCCAGTGCCGTACCTAGCGGTGGCCACCGAGTCTGGGCCCGGCCAACATCGAGCGACTCCCCGGCATCGTCCGATCAAGCCGACGCTATGAAACGAGAAGGCACGAGTGGTAACGATCCGCGGATGCCGGCCCGAAAAGTTATTGCGTATCATCCCGACGATCGACGACTCCTCGTTCCGATCGTAGACTTCGTGTCGGTCGCAACATGAGTCCTGGCTGACAACACAATTTTTTAAGCGTTTTTTTTTTATGTACAAGTTTTGTAAAGAATTTTCGGTTACGCTTGTCAAGTTGAAGAACGCTGAAGAATGTCACATTTGACTGTCACATATCTCGGTTCGTTGACTGCGTTTTAGTCGCAAGATGAGTTTATTGCTGACAACACCATTTTTTAAGCTTCTTTTTTATGGATATGTTTTCTAAATATTTTTTGGTGACGATTGTCAAGTTAGAGAAGTATACGTTGCTTTTTGCATTTGGAAGTTTGACAACATTGGAGAAGTCATAGCTGACTGTCGCGAAATCTCTCGGTTCGTTAACTTTGTGTTAGTCGCAACATGAGTCATTGCTGAGAATACAATTTTGTCAGCTTTTTATTGTATGTATTTTCTAAACATTTTTCAGTGATACTTATCAAGTTGGAGAAGTTTATTTTTGTTTACTACATTGGAGAGGGCAGAATTCGAAAATGCCACATTCGACTGTCACAATATCTGTCTGTTCTTTTACTTTATGGCAGTCACAGTTTTAGTCACCATTGACGATAAAATATTCTCAGATTTTTTCTCTCAGTGGGTATATATTTTTCAATTTCGTTGGCACTTCTTAAATTGAGAAATGTTACCTTTAAAACTCAAGACGGTACGTTTTTTCAAACTTTCGAAAATGTCATATTTCTGTGTCACAATTTCATTACATTTTTTTTCGTCCACAATGTACAAATACGACAAACGGCCGAATTATCAGACAATAAATCATTCCGCTGAACACAGAAAACCCTTCGTCGACATCACCATCGCTAAAAGAATTTTTACTTTCTGAATTCTCGACCAAGTCCGACATCTAAATTGCCTGTCAAATGAATCCCTACCTGAATCATCTTTAAAAGTATAATCTTTCCTCTCCAACCTGACAAGACTCTTAATTGATGTCACGATGTTAAAAAAATACACCTCCTGTAACTCTGGACAAATTTTGACATTTAACGACCTACGGATTCCGACCGAAAGATATCGCATATCATCTTACGACCTACGATTTACCGTCTGATCCAAAAAACGAAGAAATTCGGCCGGCAAGAAGGTTGAAGATGAGAGTTCAGGATGTTCTTATTACGATTCAGGGACAAAGATCCTTTCGGGCAAATTTCGAGGAGAGAATATAGGAGGAGGTTTATGATCGGAGTGAAAGAGATGAATTTTTCATCGGCCGCGTCTTACACTGCTGCAGATTTTGAGGATTTTCGGCCTTTGATGTTCAAAGAGAGTGCTTTTTTAACACTACTTCTGTAAAGTCTGGCTGTCTTTCGTTCAGAATTTTGCGAGGCGGAAATAGCGTATAAGAAAATGAATATTTCAACGATCGTCTTGGAAGCTATGAATTTTTAAGATTTTCAGAACTAATGCTACGGATACAGATGACTTTTTTAACCTATTTCTGTGAATTTCTACATTTTTTAAACGTAACTCTACATTTACCCAGGGAAGGTGCCTCGCTGAGAGATGAATTTTTCACCGAGAACGTCTGGAAACTAAAATATGAAAACTCTTGGAATCTGTTTAATGTTTAACATCGAACATTCCTTTATCCATCTCGTTTCTGTGGACTCAGTATTTTCTGTTTAATACTAAATTCCCCGTCGGATAAAAACGACTGTTTGAATGGCACACAGTTAGATAAATATATTAATTATGTAACTTAATATATTTTTCATTTTTCAACCATTTATTTCAATATTTTAATATTATAAGCCCTTGTTTTTGGTTGAAGATCCTTAACTACTTTTTTTACTCGCCCTTTTTTCAACACCTTACGATAGTAACGGAGAGTAGAAGAGTAGTTAAGGATCTCCAACCAAAAACAGGGACTTATAATGATTGTTCGTATGAAAATATACTAATTATATCCAACTCACTAAGATTATGCATACTGACTGAACTGATGAAAGATGTCTTGAGCTTTCAAACCTTTGAACTCTGCCATTCCCTAGCTCATTTTCACTTTTAAAATTCCGAATCATTCCAATTGGGCGTACTCACACCTCCGTTGTGTCAAATTTTCCAAGATCGCACCATCGTTAACAGACCGCCGTCTGCGACATTATTGAATTTCACCTGGCATTCAATGTGTTAATCTACAATGGCAGCTCGGCAACTTATCTCTCAATTTATCCGCTGATCAATTTTCCAACCGCCTCCGGCCTTCGCCGTCCATCCTTTCTCACCTTTAATTACGTTCGCCGTGGGAGTTAAGGTAATTGTCCTCGAATTACCTCGAATCAGCACGCAATTAGTCGAATCCTTTTTTTTTCGCCGATCGACGCCTTATCGACACGCGATCGGAAAATTATGAACGTTTAACTGTCATCGAGAGTTATGCTCGTCTTTCGAGTCGAACGACACCTTCTGCTACTGGCTGTAATGAGCTTACGATTTTGCGCCGACAGTCCGTATTAGCATATTAATCGAGCGTCGGACTCCAAGGAATTTCATTAGAAGTCCAGACATCGATCGCGTCTCGCTGTCTTCCTTCCGAGGAACGTTTCCCCCCTCCCCAGAGAGTCTTCTCCCCGCGATCCATCATACATACCGTAAATACAATCGACTCCCCACAGACGTCCGATCCTATTCCGTATAATGACTGGCTAACGAACTTGTCTTTCCGTTCGATTCGCTGGCTGACGCTGGAGCATGTTTTCCGATCATTTTCAGGAGGATTATGGAATGGGAGCTGTTGTGCGTGTGGTAAGTAGGTGATGCTGGGGAGGGTTAAGGTCAAGGAAAGGTCGATGAGATTATGGTGGTGGAGGATCGGTTCTCGAGGGCGTCAGGGATCTGTTTGTTCTGATTGCTAAGATGTTGTAATTGTTGAGTGTATCCTTAGGAAAGTAATCGCATCGGTTCTTTGGTCTTCGCGGGAGTTTTCTTTATGATCAGTTATGATATCGCTATAGTTTTTGAGGTGAAGCTAATGTTGAATAAAGGTATTTTGAATACAGAATATTTGCAATTTTTGATCCTATGTGTAACACTATATCTATCGACCGTTCCTACTCATATTTTCATTTAAATTCCTGGAATGATGGAAGTGAATACTTGAACTTACAAAATGGGAACGAGATAATTATTTACCTACCTCCAAATCGGAATATTTCAGAAGTTAAAATGCTTCATGACACAGAATCATTACTAAGCTACGGACAGACTAGTAATTTTTGCACGACGGTAGTTCAGAAATAAAAAACAACAAAACTGACTTGTTACAGTAATTTTTACACGCCAACAGTTCAAATATCAACAAGAATGAAATTGACTTGTTTCAGTAATTTCTACACATCGATAATTTCAACGTAAAAAAATAAAACTGACTTATTACACTAATTTTCACACGACGATAATTCTCGCGTAAAAAAAAAATGTAGCTTACAGTATACAAACTATATTCATTCACTATCCACCTAATAGCTGTAACTAAAACCAGCCGCACAACCTCGCCTAACGTAAACCCACCTCATGCTGCCTTCCACAGAACAGTTTCCGTCAAACTTCCGACCTCAACCACGCACCTCCCACCGGAAGTTCACCTTTCTCTCCACCCTGTACACGGATCGCCGGCGTTGATAAGGGACTCCTAACTTGATTAAAATCAACACCCTCCACTATTTCCGAGCGCGCAACGAAAAGCCGCCGACTTTCATCCCTTGCAACCCCTTCGCCGCGAATTCTTTAACGAACAAATTCTTTACACTCGGAGCATTTTCACTTCACGCGCAATATTCCCAACACTGAAACGTCGTGCAATATATTCGTCGCACACTCCGACTAGTCGACACACTCGCCGGCGGAACCCTTCGGACTAAGACTGAGCTGGGGTCCGTGGTACGTGACACGCACACAGGCACAGTCGGCCACCCCCGTCCGTGTGACACAAAACTATAATCGATACGCGAAAGAAGAATGAGTGCCGTTGGGGTCGCGGCTCTCTCGCGAGAAAAATTCAAACTCTCCGGAGAGAAATGTCGCTTTTCTGCTTCCAGTCGACTTGGGAGACAGATGCGAGCTCCGGAAGACCAATTTCCGAATTTGGGAGATTGATAACTGACGCAAATGAACGCGTTGTTTGAGAAGTCGACTCTCGGAAGTCTGAAATTTGTCAAAGTGTGGGTGTGAGAGACGAAATGTTCGCTTGGTGTATTTTAAGCTGGCGGGTTCGATGGATGGGGGTGATAAATCGGCGAAATTTGAGTTTGGAGCTTTTTGAGGTAAGCAGGCGTAAGGTGTGCTAGGGTTGTTATGATTTTGGTTGCGATAAGTTTTTCAAGTTGACGTTTATGAGTCTCAATTGAAGACGGCGGTATTTCACGAAAGAATTGTTCAGACAACTCTAACGATGAATAGCAGGAAGCGTTCTACAAAAAGATACTATCACATTGGGACAATACAATTTGTCAAGTTGACAACTGTACTGATAGATGAACTTAAAGTATACCGGGACAGGAGACTATCATTTTGCACAAATAGAATATATCAAGCAAGTGATAAAATGACAAATGGGTATAAAGAATACTATTTCTCCAATAAAATCAGAATACTACATCGAAACTCCATAAATTCTCAACATCAGACCATCCTAAATGAACATCTACATGTCAAAGTACCACGTCAAGACTATAATTTCTCACCGGTAGAATATCTCAACTACATCTACATCAAACAGACACGAGACAAACTACTTTCCCACTCTATCGTTCCGCAACATCGGAATACCTCGAATTGCCATCCATGACGTCACGTCGCACTAACCCTCTCCGCTCCCCGCAAAGTTTAAAACCCCCCCGAGCAACATCTACGCCGTCAGTCAACGTACACGAAATTCGTCGCATTAGCCCGCCGTCGGATATTCGCCTGGAAATTGGAGCATTGATCCTGGATATCTTACCGACAATCGATCGTCCCGTATATCCCAATCGTCATGTACCCGGCGACACAGATAACACGTAACGCGATAACGTCAGAAATTGCATCAGCTACGATTTCAACCCCCCGGCGAACGTTTCGAGTCCGACTGGCGGATCATGGGAACGGGGTCGAAAACGAAAAAGGGGGGAAACGATGCTAGTCAAAGAAGGGAGATGTAAAGGGAGGTGGAAGTTGGGGGGGGGGGGGAGTTGGACGAGCTGGAGAAAGTAAGAAAAATGGCACGCGACTTCCCGACGCTGACGATGATCGATCATTCGGCACGAAAAGGGAAGTCACGCTTTCGAGAGAGAGTTCGAAACGTTCGGCCGGCCGAAGTCGAGCTTTTAGGCCGTAATTAATAATGCAGACCGTTCGGAGTCCAGACCCGGCCGGCAGCGGAGGATTAAGTGTGTCACTCGATGACGAGCGGCTAGGCGGCCATCGAGCGGGGCCTTAATACTTAATTTCTGTGTCAAGTTTGAAGCGGACCTTTACGCGCGGCCAACAACGGCAAGCGTTTCATTCGCCGAACTCGGCCGAGGGATTAAAGTTTAGGCGATCAACAAGTACCAACTGTGCGCGCCGCTTCGCAATTTTTGCCCCTTACGGGAGAATTTCGGTCGGCCGGCGAGTGTAGGGTGAGCTCGAGGGTGCGTGGGGTGCGTTCGGGGGTGCGGTTTGGGGGGGTGGGACCTTCGAGGGGTGTTACGTGCATCGGTTGGGATACGCTCGGAGGCGAGCTGCTTACGTTCGGCGAGAGGGTAGATCGCGGTGGACGGCGGCGAGCAACCTCATTATCGTCTTAGCAACGATCGTTGCTGCGTCAGCGGGGGGGTAGGAACGAAGCCAGGGGTTGGTATCTGCCGACGAGTTTATTGAGACTCTGAAAGCGTCGATGTTGGAACGTCGAACGATCCTAGGTTCGAAGCTAGGCCAGAAACTGAAGAACCGAACGCAGATTTTGGTTGACAGTGGCGAGCAACTTTATTATAGTCTTAGTAACGATCGTTGCTGCGTCAGCGGGGGGTAGGAACGAAGCCAGGGGTTGGTATCTGCCGACGAATTTATTGAGACTTCGAAAGCGTCGATGTTGGAACGTCGAACGATCCTAGGTTCGAAGCTAGGCTAGAAACTGAAGAACCGAACGCAGCTTCTGGTTGACAGTGGCGAGCAACTTTATTATCGTCTTAGCAACGATCGTTGCTGCGTCAGCGGGGGGTAGGAACGAAGCCAGGGGTTGGCATCTGCCGACGAATTTATTGAGACTTCGAAAGCGTTGATGTTGGAACGTCGAACGATCCTAGGTTCGAAGCTAGGCCAGAAACTGAAGAACCGAACGGAGATTTTGGTTGACAGTGGCGAGCAACTTTATTATCGTCTTAGCAACGATCGTTGCTGCGTCAGCGGGGGGTAGGAACGAAGCCAGGGGTTGGCATCTGCCGACGAATTTATTGAGACTTCGAAAGCGTCGATGTTGGAACGTCGAACGATCCTAGGTTCGAAGCTAGGCCAGAAACTGAAGAACCGAACGCAGATTTTGGTTGACAGTGGCGAGCAACTTTATTATCGTCTTAGCAACGATCGTTGCTGCGTCAGCGGGGGGTAGGAACGAAGCCAGGGGTTGGTATCTGCCGACGAGTTTATTGAGACTCTGAAAGCGTCGAACGATCCTAGGTTGCAGGCTAGGTCGAAAACTGAAGAACCGAACGAAAATTGTGGATGAAAATGGCCAGCAACTTCAGTATTGTCTTAGCAACGATCGTTGCTGGGTCAGGGAGGTAGGAACGAAGCCAGGGGTTGGTATCTGCCGACGAATTTATTGAGACTTCGAAAGCGTCGATGTTGGAACGTCGAACGATAGATATTATATACTCGAGGCTAGGTCGGAAACTGAAGAATTGAACGCAGATCTTGGTTGCAACTGGCTTGCAGCCTCATTGTAGTCTTACTATTATCGGTCGACGACGAAATTATCGGGACTGGAGAAGCGTCGACGACGTTGGAATGAGATCCTAGGTTCGAGGCTAGGTCGGAAACTGAAGAATTGAACGCAGATCTTGGTCGACAGTGGCCAGCAACCTCATTATAGTCTTAATGTTACCTGCCGACGACGAATTTATTAAAACTTTAAAAGCATCGACGACTTTGGAACGTCGAATGAGACCCTATGTTCGAGGCTAGGTCGAAACCTGCAAAAACCGAACGCAATCTTGGTCGACAGTGGCCAGCAACCTCAGTAGCCTCTTAGTAACGCTCGTTGCTGCGTAGGAATGAAGCCAGGGGCTATTATCTGCCGACGACGGATTTATCGGGACTCCGAAAGCATCGACGACGTTAGAACGTCAACCGTGATCCTAGGTCCGAGGCTAGGTCCAAGATCTCTGAATCCCGTGAATCCCAAAAGCTCGACCTCGAGACCGCTGAAACTTTCGACAGGACCGAATCGATACGCAGGGTCGCGCGTCGTCTTCGACACCGAAGAATCCCGACCGATCGTTTCAGCAACCATCCTCTAACCCTCATCTAAACACCCTCTCTAACGCCGTCCTACCTTCCCTCTCAAGCAACCCCCTCCCCTCCTCTCCTCTCCTCTCGCCTGAAGGCTACCATTACATCCCGTACTTACGATTTCAGCCTCATCAGCCCCATTGGTTCGTGGCACGTTTCTTTCGCGTCATCCCGCAGGCTATCCCGCCGACGATCCTCCCCGCACTTCCGGTTCACCCAGAGTCGCGAATCGAGGTCTCACCCGCAGCTCCTCAAGCCCGAGATCGCCCGTCAAACGATTCGTGCGCGAGCGGCAAGCTCCGGCGGCTCGGAAAATTCGGCCCCTCGAAGTGGGAACTTTCGCGAACGCTTCGGTGGAATTGGGAGAGGAAAGAGAGA
This sequence comes from Anoplius nigerrimus, assembly GCA_914767735.1. NCBI lineage: Eukaryota > Metazoa > Arthropoda > Insecta > Hymenoptera > Pompilidae > Anoplius > Anoplius nigerrimus. Next base: position 4,218,753 of record OU612086.1, read on the forward strand.
GCGAAAGAGAGCAAGAGAGAGAGAGTGAGAAGGAGATTCGACGTAACACGGGAAAGAAAGCAGCGGCGATGGAGAGGCGCGAAGGCCCTGCCGAAAGCGAAGGCGACTCACCTCGTACTCTCCTGCGGGCCGAGCTATTTCCAGCATCGATCCGCCGCGCGGAGAAGAAACATGCGCGTACACACGCCTGCCTCCCGCCCTGCCGCCCGAGTAATCGCGGACGTCAACGTTAACCTCCCCTCCCGAGCCGCTGCCGCCCCTACCGCGCCTGGCTCCCACACGATTCGACGCTGGCGACATCTGGTGGCTTCGTGATGGATGTTGGCGTCAGAGGGGGGGGAGATGGGGTGGCATCGCGCAACTTTGTGCTTCATGCTCTGGGCCTGGATGTGGGGGAGGGGGTGTTTAGGGGTGGTTGGGGAGAGGTGTTCTTTTTATTCTATGGTTTTGGATTGGATGGTTTTTCGGATAGGGGCGAGGTTGGGGAGTATGACAGTGTTTTGTAGTTTTGGGTGGGTATCTTGTTACGCTTGAACTGTTTTTGGGGTTGACATAGAGTCGGGATGGTTGACAGGCTGGAGATTTCTATTTTGCAGATTTAATGCGCGGCATTTTATCGATAGTATCCGTCGCAGTAAATTTATCGGGTTGATATTGGAAATTGATGCTTCGAGCGTGAGAGATTTATTTAAGGTTCGTCGCGTGAAACAGTTATAAGGTACAACGACCTTCTATTGAAGCTTTCCGTTCTGCGATTCGCTAAAAGTATCGGACTCGCAAATTTTTCGTCTCGGTAGAATTTTACTTCCAGCAACTTTCTCAACAGAAAACGTCGCACATATCTCGATATATTTCATATAATTCTAATATCATAATATGTAACATGGTAATTCCCATAATTTTCAGTGATGTAATTTATTAATTCAACCTTACCTCTTCGAAGCATCCCATCGGCCGCAACTTCCGTTTCACATCCAACATAACAATTTCAACCTGTCCCTCACCTGGACTCCCAGCTTCCCACTCCGTCCGCCAGCGAATCAGATGTCCCGAACAAATTGAAGCTTCCCGCACCTGTTACTGCGCCACTTGCCAGCCGTGCGAATCGACATACAACCCAAAAACATCATCCGCCCCGTTCCGCTCCAGCCCCGATCAGTATTCAGGTCCAGCCGCACGTTTCCTGCTCACCCTTCGCTCTCTCTGATTGGCTCCGCCGGCCATAACTCCGAGTAGTATAGAGAGATGTCATGCCAGGCAGCCGGACGAATCAACTAGCAGCATCGCGCATCGATCGCAACAGTCGAATCTGTTACACAATTTCTGCACCGCGTCCAGCTTCGCCAACCTACTTCCCATCAGCGTACCACGCGAATAAAACCTAACTCCTTCACCAGATATCCTGGAACCACCTGGAACCTCCGGCAAACGCAAAACCTACAGCCAATGTTCGCCCGGTAGACAATCACACGTGCGGAATGTTATAGTAACTTTTATTCAACGGAATATATAACAGAATGTGGGGAGAAAATGAGATGATAGAAGGGGGTGGACTGAGGGTGCATGCATTTTTTTGCTCTTTCCTCTTCTCATCGGCGCAGGCGCGAGTCCTCTCAGGCACGAAAAACTCGAATGGCACGCGCGCTTATTTCGTTCCTCTCGAAAATCTCTTACAGTCTCTCAGCTTTTTTCGTCTATGTACATGTAAATAGTTACGCATGAAACAACGTTACGCACCGATGGCGCGCGCGCGCGCGCATCCGTTCTTTCGAATCTGAGATCGAGAAGAGTCGCGCATTTTTCTTCCAAATATATCGTTCGCCGTCGCTTGCTCGCGATTGGTGGGAGAGAAAAAAAAAATGTTGCCTTTTATCGCTCTCGGCTCCGGCGCTGATCGCTTCCTCCATCCTTTTACCTACTCCTCTCAATTCTGTCATCCCCAACCTTTTTCCCTACTCCCGCGGCCAGCTCTCGTCGACCTCACGGCATCACATTCAACATCCACTCTTTTCTCTTTACTTTTTTTTTGTCACTTTTTTTTTCGTTAAACACCTATGACTGTAACGTGATCTATTAAATAGTACAATGTATATGTATAGTTAACATTTCGGAGGAGTATTAATTTTAGAATGTTTCTGGTACTCTCTTTCTCTCTCTCTCTCTCTCTCTCTCTCTTTCTCTCTGTATCTCATTCTATCTCTTACTATCTTCCCCCTCTTTTTGTTGACATATAGCATATTTTACACACATTACTTGTGTGTCATGTACTCTTACGGTCAGTTTCTCATTCTCTCTCTCTCTCTCTCTCTCTCTCTCTCTTTCTCTCGTCGCACTCTTAACACCTACGAATGCGTTTATTGCTAATTATATTATTTCGATAACCGTGTGTTCTCTTCCCACTTCTTCCCGCGATCGAGAAATTATACCTGCGGAGACGGACGCGGTTCTTTGTTCGCCGGCAGTTGAAGCGACAGCCGATTTTTTGCGCGCCGGGGGGCGGGTAAAAAGTGAGCGCGCGCGTGAAGAATCCGATACGTACGATGGAAAAAATGTGTTCGGCAGATCATCGACTTCGTCCCTCGTCCGTCTTCGATATCGGACTTCTCACGCGGATAGTAGAATCCAGGCCTCTGGAATCGTGATCGAGATCGACGGATGTGAAAGTTGCCCGTAGCATCCGGCAACCTGCGAGTGAAGGTAGTCAAATGTGCTTTCCTTGTAGGCGTCTATTTATTTATTTATCGGCTCACTTACGATTCCGTTGAGAGCTCGAGCGCGAAGAGTTCGATATCGAAGATCATCGATCGGATCGAAGGAGAAATCGTTTGGCAACGGTGATCGATATTTAACGACGCGGGCGTAATAATGCATTAACTATCCTCGGGTTAATATATACACACAATAGTTTGACGCTCCATTATGTCTCTCTCTCTCTCTCTCTCTTTCTCTCTCTCTCTCTCTCTCTCTCTCTCTCTCTGTCTCTCCCGCTCGCTTCCTCTCTCTCTTGGGTCTCGCGTGATACATGTGTGCGTATATATGCGATATACCGTATACGTATATACATATATATACCTCTCTTTTATCATCTCTGAAAGTTGTACGTTTATTTTTTTTTTACACATAAAATCAATATCATTGATAATAATGACGATGACGGTAATAATATTAATTAATGACAATAATAAGATTAATAGTCCTAAGAATGTACACACTCTCACCCTAGCTATATACGCGGCCGATAAATGATTAACGGAAGTTCAAAAAATTCATGCGTCGTTAATGAAAGTTTATACCGTAACGTAATTAACCGACGAGTTTGCCGAACGATCTTTCGCTCATCGTAATCATCAATTCTTTACTTCTTTCTTTTTTCACCCGGGCACGACCCAGTATTTCATACGGATCGCGACCCGAAATCGCGCGACAAACCTCGCCGCGCTTAGTACAATGAATAACAACAATAATAATAAAAAATAATAATAATAATGATAATCTTTCTTATTCTCATCTCTATACAAGTGCACAGATATTTACATAATCAATATAACGACATACTCTCTAAAGGGGGTGCCTTTGAGCGCATTCTTTTTTTACTCCTCATTTTAAACACGTGAAAACTGTTTTCCTCTGGATAGACTCCAGCAGATATTTGGCACATCTCAGTTTTATACTCTCTCCCTCTCACCCTCCTTCGCTCTCATTCCCTTTCTCATCCTTCCTCTCTCTCTCTCTCTCTCTCTCCCTTTCTCTCTCTCTCTCTCACGCTCTCTCTGTCTGTCCATCGCTCTCTCCCTCGTTTTTTGCTCTCTCGCCCCGGCAGCATGCTGCCACGCACGCCTGGCTCAAAAGGTGACTTAAATAGGCTCGCTAAAATGGTCGAAGGGTTCCTGGGGAGGGGTTGGGAGGATTCGGGCGTCGAACGCGGCCGAATTTCGAACCACTTCGAATTTTCTCGCGCCCGACGCTCGCTAATGACCGTCTCGAAACGCCGAATGTCCCGTCACGCCGTCCGCGGAATGCGTCAACATTCCTCTTAACATCCCACAATCCCGGAGAAATGACAGTCGACTGTCAAAAGAGATCTCGCTCGCCGGAGTATCGTAAGAGTTTAATTCGAAAGATTGACGCGTCCCAGCGCGGCTCAGGCCAGTCGCTTCGCCGACGCTCGGAGACGCTCGGAGACGCTCGGTGGCGCTCGGTGGCGCTCGGTGGCGCTCGGGGGGCACTCGGGGGGTCTCGGTGACACTCGGCGAGTCTCGTGCCTCGGCCGACGGTCGCTGAGGGTGGGGGGTTACACAACACACACTTAGTTACGGCGGCTCGAACTAACGAAGGAACGTACACGCTACGCGCTTCATGTCTCTCGCGAGAGTTTCGCGACAATAATCTTCGGCTCGCTTGCGGTCTGTCGACGTGAGACTTCTCGTTCTTTCTTGCGGAAGGGAAAGAAGATTTGTCCAAGATGTAGGGGATGGAATAACGGAGAGGGGGGGATGATTGTATGCGACGATTCGCGCGCGTCGCTGTAAAATCTTGATCGTCCCACGGTCAGTCCGAACCCGAGTCAGATTTAAACGTTGTTCGCGTGAGATTAGACTTCGATTCGCTGGGACGAAACAATGGGAGCGCAAAATTAGCCTACTGAACGAGTCGCACAATTTTCTGTCCCTCCCTCCTGGCCTCGGAGCGCCGAGTATTCGATTATTCGCGAGACACGCCGTACTCTTTTAATCGTTATCCATATACGTCGATGGGGGAGGGATAATCATTGTCTCGAGAGATTTATTATTATCTTTTTTTTTTGGCCTTTTTGCTTTGTTATCGGATAGCCGTTTTTGTGCTAGGGTAGTTAGAACAGTTAGTTTTTTTTTATTCCTTTAGTAGTAGTGGTAGTAATAGTAGTAATAGTAGTAGTTTATTTTATTTTTTTTTGTTTAGCTTTAGCTTTAGTTAGTTAGTAGTAACGAGTTCGAGAAAAAACGAGCGTTTCTCCACCCGGGATGGACAAAGACATAGAAAAAGCTTGGACGCGCCTCGTATGTGGGTTTTTGTTTCTATCGCTTTTTTTCTCCCCCTTTTTTCTGGCTCTGTGATACGATAAGATCGTCGGCGCAATTATGAAATAATTCCGTAAAACGTTCACTCGTCCGTGTTTCGACCGAAGGCCTGAGTAGTGTGTGATTGAAAAATTTCTCTTTTGTCGCCGGAATTTTCAGCCCGGCTGAAATCGCAATTACTCGCATCGTCTTAAACGCCGATCCGCGGATCGACTACCTGCGTCAATTATTTTTAATCGGGAATTTTCTGTGTGTCGATATCCGTGTATTTACCGCGTTCCGTTCTTCGCTTCCACGCGTTCCTCTCTCTCTCTCTCTCTCTAATTATTGTTTCCGTCTTACGCGATAGTCTCTTTCGGCACATCGACTACCGAAAAACGAAACTGGCGCGAATCTCGTCCTTTCCGGGACTTACGATAGAAAACGACCGACGATTGGCGAACTGCAAAAATTTTGGCACCCCTCTTCGGCGGGCCAGGATCTGACCTGAGGTCGCACGAGTAGCCGATGCGCCGAAAGCGACCTTCGCTCTTCGATCATGGCACCAGAACGTCGGGAACATTTTTAGTGACGGAAGACTGTCTACGATTAAAACTTTAACAAACCGCTTAAAGTCGATTTTGTCGAACGTAAATTGCAGTTAGAGGCACCTGTACGAAGAGTCGACTCCGATCGAAAATTCAAATTTCCCGCGCTCGTCGCTGACTCTCCCCTCCGAGTACTGGCCGATCCGAACGCTGATTGCAGTATCCGGCTTGCTTGGCTCACTGTACCCAGGAGGTTGGCACCCACTGGGGCTCCCTTTCCAGGAGGTTGATCTCGGTCAGCAGCTGATTGTAGGCTCGATCAGTGTCGTTATTGATGATGATCATGTCGAAGAGATGGCCGTACTTGTCCTCCATCTCGCGTGCCTTCTCGATTATGTCCTTCAGCTCTTCCTCCTTGAAGCTCTCGCTGTTCTTTATCCGCTTCTGCTTCAGCTTCTCCAGGCTGGGCGGCGCCACGAAGACGACGTAAGGCTTCAGGTCCGAACTCCTCAGGATCTTCAGGCTCTGCGGGTGAAGGTTGAGGACGCAGATCTTGCCCGAGTTCACCACCGAACGGATGGCCTCGACGGATGTGCCGTAGTAGGCCTTCTCGTACTCGCCGTGCTCGACGAACTTCCGGCAGAGGATGTCGGACTCGAATTGCGATCGGGAGATGAAGTGGTAGTCCTGGCCGTCGACCTCGGAGTCCTTTCGAGGACGACTCGTGTCTGGGGAAGAATGATAATGATAAGTACGGTGGATTGTGCTGATTTTGTCAATTCTCACAGGGTGACCTTGGACAGTTGCCAACTATGGCATCTGTTAAAGTTATTGTAGGTATACACATAGTTGTAATTTGTATTCACAATTTGCTGTTTTGATATCTATAGAATTGGACTTTCTAAATTCTGGTTTTGACTCAGACTAGTCTCGTTTCGAATCTGTATTCATTCGGATTAATTGATTCTTTTGACCATGTCGTTTGACTTGATAAAATACAGATTACTGTAACTGTTTGATTTCTACTCCCTCAGACTAGCTTCGACAAATTTGGACTCTGGAATGTTATTAGTGCAAACCGATACGTTTCATTATGAACGACATAGAATTCGGGTAACATTTGGCAGCTTTAGCATTCATTAAAAGGTTAAGTAAGCAATGATTTACCATAAATTTCCAATGTATATACTAAACGTTCCCGTGAACCGACAAATATTTTCAAAGTAAACATGGCTCTCAATTAATCCCTATTCTTCTCTTTCCATTTCACAATTGGCCAATGCATTCGTTACGATTCCCCATTAAAAGGAACTACAATCCAACTGGTAACCGTTAATATTATTACTATCGTATGATATGCCACAGTTTACACAATCAACGTTCGTTTACTAAACAGATCACCCTATGACCCTTCATCGCTGACATCTTACGTGGAATGGCAGCCGCAAATCTTTCGCTATCTTGCATTAATCTCTGCCTAAGCTCGTGTCTGCCGATGTTGGGCGGTCCAATTAGTACGATCGGCCTCTTGTGATTCGCCCTCGGGTAGTACAAGGCCACCTCCTCGTACGTCAGCACCTCCTCGCTGTCATAATCTGAGAAAAAAGGAATCGTCAAGATGGGCTCTCACCGTATCGAATTACAATGCATTTGGAGGAAGAGTCAAGAAGATATCTGCACTTAGTATTTGCGAGTATTTGTGAGCATCTGCAATTATCTGTGAGTATCTGCAATTATCTGTGAGTATCTGCGAATATCTTTGAGTATCTACGAATATCCGTGAGCTTATTGATTGTTTAACTTATTAATCTTCTAACTTTTTTCATGTTTTCATCAAAATTATTATTGAATAATCGTTTTCTCTTTTATTAAACTTTAATATGCTATAATTATATATTTTTGAAACGAATCACTTCAAGTCAATGTTTTTCTGTTAAAATTCATTGAAATTTAGCAGTCGAAAGTACAACCCTGACCTGACCTTTTCAAGTTTCAATTGAGCAAACTGACCGAAAAGGTATGATTATATAATACATTGAAACGGTTGATCAATAAGACAATTTTTCTCAACCCCATTATATGACCTTTTGTGCACATGCATAACTTATCCATCCATAAATCGGAATAAAATGGCAGTTAACGGGTTAATATCAACAATAATTTACTGTCCAAAATCTTGAGTATCTACGAATATCTGAGAGCATCCGTGAATATCTGTGAGCATTTGCGAATCTCTGCCAGTATCTACTCATATCTGTGAGTCTCAGCGAGTGTCTGTGAGTATCTGCGAATATCTACGAGTGTCCGCGAATATCTATAAGTATCCGCGAATATCCGTGAGCATCCGCGAATATCTGTGACCATCCGCAATCCTTACCGTCGATGGCAGTCGTCGCGTACAAAGGATAACCGTCGTCGTTAAAATTGGCGCCGAACTTGCTCCTCTTCTTCTTCTTTGGATTCTTCCTCGCGCACAGCAGCGTGCTCGACTTCTTTGATCCGCGAACTGTCGACTTGTCGCCGGCTATTCGTCGCTTCATCGACTCTCGCCTACGCAGTGGACGGAGAATGGAAAATGAATGGGTAAGTAGACGCCCACGTCAGGTTTGATTTTTTTTCAACCGTGGTTGGAGAAGAGGACGGTGTCAAGAGATTCTCGAAGAAATAGGTATGCGACTTACTGGTGCTGGAAGGCTTTGCTGGGAATGAGTCCGGCCAGGATCTGATCCTCCTCGCCCTCCCTGTACGCCTGCCACCAGTTCGGATCTTCCTGGGAAATGACGTGGAGGACGTCGCCCTTCTGGAAGCCCACGCCCAGTTCTCGGCATGGGATGTATGGGTCTTCTTCGGGGTCGTAGTCGAAGTGTGCTCGTATATGTTGTATCTGTGCACAATGTAGAATTTCAAACGTTTGTTTCATTGAATACTAATTAAAGTCAATTATAGTCATGTAACGGTATGCGATTATTTTGACGTTAAATGGCTTATATATTTATAGCTTTATAAAATGTATATAATTAAAACTGATTATACTGGAAATCGGAACGTGTTCCGGAAAGTATTTTACTTGATTAGGAATGTATTGTTACATACGTTAATAATGAGTCAAATATGATACCGTTTACGAAATTTGAGATGCTCAGAATATAAATGTAGTATATTTTAATGTTAAATGGCTTACAGGTCTATAGCTTTCTATATCTTTATAAAATGCATATATATATATTCATACGTTAATAGTGATTCAAGTACAATAAAAAAATAAACTAAAATACCACTGGCTAAATTTGAAATGTTAAGAATATAAATATGAAAATAGTATCGATGCTTTCATAGCATCTTGTACAAACTGTTCAATACCGAGTGCTAACATAGCCCGACGTATACCTGATTCGTATCTTCTCTTCTATTATTCTGCAGATTATTCCTGTGATTCGTGGGGGCTGGAAGCACCAAAAATGTAAGGCCACCCTGCATGCCGGCCAGAATGTCGCACACTTCATGAACACTTTTGCCTCTCATCTCGACGCCATTAACGTCCAGAACCTCGTCGCCTTCGTGCAGAAGTCCTGACTTGTCGGCAGCGCCTCCTCGAACGACACGACCTTGAAAAAAGTTAATTCCTCAATCATCATCGTCCATTCATAAGAAGCAGGTGCTTATACAATGTCCACGAGTACAAGTCTCAAGGTCGTATGATACCGTTACAGCTTGATGGTCATTGTCATAGCTTTTAGATGACAGACGCTTACCGATGATGACAGCACCGCCTTCGTTCTTAACAGTAGCACCCAGCGGCTCGTTCGTCTTCTCGATCCTGATGATTTTGATGTTGTCGACCGTCCTGGATCCTCGCCAACTCGACGTCGGACTGGGCGGTCCGCTGGGCGACGAGGACGACGGACTCTGCTTCCTCTGGAGTCCGTCGACGTACGACACGATCGAGTCGTGTGCCAGAAGCAAGGCTTCCATGTCGTAACTCGTCAAGATCCCTGTCAATTCCACGACAGCAGCTATCGTTTCCGCTGCACCGACTCCCGTCGCCGTCGACGAAGACTGCCATTTCTCCAAAATTTCCACGCACTGCAAATCACAATGGACAACATAATATTGTCTGGCCACGAGATGAGGAAGAACGGGAAAAAGAGAGCGAGAAAAGAATAAAGGAGTCCAGATGTAACGGAGTGGTACAAGATAGTGAAAGGGAAAGGGAGACCGAGGTACTTAGGGAAAGGATGGACGGAAGAGAGAAGAAGAAGGGTGGCAAGATATAGGATGGGGGACGAAAGGAGAAAGGGAAGGTACTGGGAAGAAGGAAAGAATAGATGTTTGATATGTGGAAAGAAAGAGAGGGTGAGGGCGATTTTAGGGGGGAGGGGGTGTATGAGCGAATTACAGAAAGCGAGCAATAAGAAAGAGAGGGAGAAAAGAGATGGGAAAGGTGAAGGGGAAACAGAAAGTATGGATGAAAGGGAAGAATGGCATGAGAGAGAACGGAAACGGAAGTCCGAGGGGAGAGAGAGGAGAGGCGGAAAAGAGCGACGGGCGTGCGTGGCGACCGAGAGAGGGAGGAGAATAAATACGGCTAAGATGAGGTAGATTAAGATGGAGTTAAGGTAGAGTTAAGGTAGAGTTAAGGTAGAGTTAAGGTAGAATAAGAGATGTAAAATGTAAGAGGAAGAAGAGTGAGTTGTAACCCGAATAGCGAACAATAAAATATACTACTACTACCGTCCTTCCACATTCATCATTTGCACACGCCCGACGCTGTTTGACTAAATTCGATATAATTAACGCGCGGATATCTATGCAAATATCGGCGAAAATTTTGGACTGAAACAGATAACTCGAAAATGAGCTAAGCGTGGATTCTGAACATGTAATTATTGTCCCGCATACGTTTTGCATATTTTAATTAAACTACGCACGCATGAATATCGTACGCTGGATTTCAGGGTGACACGACGGGATATCGTATTTTACTAAACTGTTGCATGGCTGAATATTCCGAGGAATATTCTGAGTAATAGTTTTTCCTCTCTCTATCCCCGCGTTTTGCATAAATATCAATGTGCAAGTGAGAACATGTTAAATGTTAGCTTAGGTCAGTCACGGATTAACATAAAGTCTGTAAATGCAATAAAAATGATACAAATAATTGAAGATGAAAAGGCGAAATTATAATTAAAACTGATGCTCGTAGATAAAGATCAACGGAATGAATTAGAGTAAATTTTTGTTCTGTCCGCTAATTAGAATAAAATCCACAGTAATACAGTCTTTGAGTTCATTGACAGTCTCTGAAGATATACAAATCTACATTTTTTGAAATCCTATCTACGAGTACACCTCCGTCCATAAGTCACCCAGCACTTATGAAAATATGTCTTTCATGTTTCGATGAAAAGAACATATAATGTTTATGCAATATTTTCATTGAAAAACTGAATATACATACTCTAAACATTATTTTTTATAACAATTAGCAAGTGTTATTTTCATTTCATAAAATAAGTGCCACAGCAATGAGAAATTGCAAGAATTCGAATTTTAGTAGGTGCCCGGTGACTTACGGACGGGAGTATACATAGTCGCAGAAAAAATTGAAGGAACTCTTCCACGTATTTCAAATGTCAATCGAAAGTAGATGTTCGACGAATTATCGATTATCGTAAAGAATAGACGTCTTACGTCACGGGCCAAATTCGAGGCGTCGTCCGCGTGATGCTTGAGGTTCTTGCTTGATCTGAGCCTCGTCTTCAGGGCGTGATGGGTGGCAAGGGCGGTTGCGAAACGGCTTTGTACCAAAAGCGTCCGAACCGCGTCCAGCTCGGCTTCCATGCACGGACCGGATATGCCGAGCGCGCCGGAAATGTTTCGCAGCTGAAGCTGCAGCCTCTCGAGAGTGGCAACCACCTCTCCGTAAGCTGTCGAAAACCGCAGTCCAATTAATACATTAAAACACCACTGACCGAATCCCATCCCTACAGTGGATTTCGATTTATACCTGGCTCCCGTACTTTTTTTTTTTTTACACAATTTATTTTGATGTTAACAGAGAGTGACGGCGAACGTAACGTCAATTTTATTGTAAATTTATTTCGAAATTTGTTTAACGCTTCCGTGGATTTATTGAATAAAATGTTTGTCGAGTGCGACTCTGTATTTTGGCATATAGGAAGCGGATGACGTAATCTGGCGTTATTTTTAATTTTGCGGCCGAATGCCGATTGCTTAATCCGTCGTCGCTTGACGATCTATAGCTCAATGACAACCTAGATTTATCATGTACGTTTTCTATGTTTAGAGCATTGCCTAGAGCACTATTGTATTCTGTAGATGTCTTTTTCTAAGAGTTTTGTCAGTATCTTCAGCATTAACCCCTTAACGCACGGTTTCTTTGAAATAATAACGTGTTACAGCTTACAATCCTATGTAAATGACAAGTATCACTAGAACGATTTTTTTTTAGCATTCACATTGTTATTTTCAATTCTCGATTATATTCTAGTGTGAAAAATTATAGCAGTATCAAATACAACGCCGCTCGAATTATTTCGAGTGTGCACAGTATGGCCTGTTTAGCGCGCTCGAATAAACTCGAGCGTGCACGTTAAGGAGTTAAATATCTTGAAACCTCGAGCGACAAATGTTTAAACGCATCTTATCAAGAATCGACACTTCTTACATTCCCACACATATAAACAGCATCTCGCTCACCGACAAAACTGAAAAAAGAATTGACCTAAACGTCTGTCTAAGATCATCAGTCCTACATTAATTAGCTGTCCCAATTCTACTCCATCATCCTCACACTCATTCGAGATGTAGAGTGCCAGGTACGACCGACACAGTGAAGCGACCAAAAAATGGAGCAGAGCCCTAGGTTCGCTCGGCCGAGATAAGGACGCCGAGTGGGATTCTAAAAAGTTGAACGGGTCACTCACTGAGGGGCCTGGGAGGCTCCTCTTCTTGGGCGGCATGATTAGGAGTGGCATGTCTGCCGACGCCGGTGGTCACCTCGTCCTGGGCGTACGCAGGATTCTCCTGACCCGAGAGGGTCGTCGCATGACTCTCCAGTGCCTGCAGCTTCCTGGAGCCGCGCACCGAACGATTGAGCATCTCCTGCCGTTCCTCCTCATCTTTGCGCTTACGTAGCTGCTCCTGAAAGTGGCCGAAAGTCGAATTCAATCACTGATCATGCTGATACGTTAACATCCTTAAGGATGCCTTTGTTGCTGAGCGTCAGATTACGCTATTCTTTGATGTAAACTAAAGCTGCAACAACTGGTTTTTGATCATCAGTGATAGACGTATGGACCATTTATTTTGAAATTGGTGTAAGTCCATATTTAAAAAAAATGAAATATATGATTTATGATTAATGTAGTGTAAACTTTTAATTTATGCGGACTGTTTATTTTGAAAGTGGTGTAGGTCCATATTTGAAAAAAAACGAGATATCATTTAATTTATGATTAATGTAGTGTACATTTTTAATTTACTTGACATTTTATTTTTTTTAAATATAGATTTACACCAGTTTCAAAATAAACGGACCGTATAATATTGGGCTTTTGGCGAATTCGGTCAGTGTTTTACAAATGTCTACTACAGTTCAATGATTTTAACTGTCAATCAGTGGATTAAAGTGGTCGAAGTTAAAATAAATTTGATTTAACATATTATCATTTGAAAGAATAAGAAAAGAACTTTATAAGAAGTTACAAAAAGAAAATTAATATTTATAAATCTGACACACATAGTCAGCATCTTCAGGGTAATGAAACAATGAGGGATTGAATTCTAGCAGATATTGGTAAAACACTGACCAATTTTGCAAAAAAGAAACCCATTATCATACAGCTATCCTTTGACTGCGTGCATTTTGATGACCCGACGTCATCATTGCTACGTCATATGATGTTTTTAAACAGTAAAACAAGGATCTGGCCACAGAGTGGGCTCTCGGGAAAGAGGTTCGTTCTCAAATAACACAAAACTAACCCCAGAACCTTCTGGAAGAAGAGAGAAGTTCTCCAATCTGGCCTGTCAATTTTATATCTTTAACAGATACAAAATTCACGACCATCCCGCGATAAACATTGATCGTCCGCAAATAAAGGTCGGCACCGTGATATTGAACTCGATATAAGCGATTGCATAACGGTTTTACACTCAGTTCCGAAGATCGATAGCGGGGCAGGAAGATATTTTCGCGGACCGACTCGGCCGAGGGCTATTAATAGAGGATCCGCGAAAATGGACAGTGAGGCTGCTCATTCATGGAATCTGCGGCCGGTGGCTTGATGGATTCGTAAGTGAAAGGACGCCCGTTCAGGGATATTGCGGGTGTAATAATGAATGCGATGTCAAGGATTCTGTAATTATAGATTGCGGGCAGGATGGGATGCCAGGTCGGCGTTTGGGAGAATGAGAGCTGAAGGTTATGTTCGACGGTTTTGATAAGTTTGGTGAGGGGACAAGGTGAACATTGTTTTTTGGTTTGTCTTCATTATGTTTGAAGGTTTTGATAAGTTTGGTGAAGGGACAAGGTGAACATTGTTTTTTGGTTTGTCTTCTTTATGTTCGACGGTTTTGATAAGTTTGCTGGAAGGACAATGTGAACATTCCTTTTGGTTCGTCTTGATAATGTTTGACGGTTTTGATAAGACTGCTGAAGGGACAAGGTGAACATTGTTTTTTGGTTTGTCTTGATTATGTTCGACAGTTTTGATAAGTTTCCTGAGGGAACAAGGTGAACATTGTTTTTGATTTGCCTTTATTATGTCCAGCGGTTTTAATAGGGTTGCTAAGGGGACAAGGTGAACATTGTTTCTTGATTCATCTTGTTCACGTTCTAGAACGTACTCTTCATCCTGTGCAGTTTGTATACGAAGGTTCCAACTTTGTCTCGTCAGAAAACTAGACTCGCTCAAAGGCCGCGAAGTGCGCAACGAAACGTCAAGGAAAATTCTCAAATTTCGAAAAGCGGAGGTCTCTCGAGACACAGCGGGGCGGTAAAGTAGAGAGAAATAAATTCCGAGCGTAATTCCGGCAATTTTCCCATTGCAGAATGTTCTCAGTCAAACTAGCCGCGATGCCTGCCTCAAACGTCGGTAAAGCGAAAACGTGTCGCTTCCGACCGAAACTTTGCCTAATCTACTTCGATGGCTGATCCGTTCGCCGACTATGATCCGCTAAATTCCGCCGATCTTTCTTTTCTCCTGAACTTATCGAGCGACACCCCCGCAGCTGGCGGCACAAAAAAAGAATTTTCGCTGAAAGACGCCTACGCCGCCTGCATTAATCGTAAAATATTCGCATGAAATCCTCGATAAGCCAGCGTCAGAAGCCCGCGAGACACGCGGCAATCAATAATACGTCATCGCCAGATCAGCGGGCCTCTATTTAGTTATCCGTTCCCGCCCACCGGCCCGACATCAGCTCGGCTGATAATGAAATTTCACCAGCACGCGCTAAAAATTGTCCCTTCGTCGAACGCCTACGATTCGTTTAGCGCCGATTTTTAACCCGGAATCCGACTATCGGCCAATTTTGATTTACGTAACGGGACCGTTTCCCACTCGTTATGGATCGCACCCCTAGCCAGGGTGACAATCCGGAGGGGGGGGGGGTAGAAGGAAAGAATACCGCAGCGAAGCCCGTCGGTTTTCTACGCTTCTAAGGCTTCGACGTGAGGCCGAGCGTTTACGATAATAATGCCACCGGGAATTCCGAGAAAAAATGGCGTCACATTCGCGGAATGGTACGTAATAATCCGGGAGCTCTTCGTTCCGGCGCACTACGCGCTATCCGTCGATTTCCGCCGTTATTTGCGAATTTTAACGTCGGCGGACGGTTAATTTTCCTTTAATTACGATGCAAGAGATTTTTAATTATGCCGCTCTTAGGACGCTGGGGTACTGGCCCAAAATTAAACGGCAGCCTTTCTGGCAGCTGCCTCGCTCGCCGACAAAAGGCCACCCCCTCCTCTGCCACCCCAGCCTCCTTCTTCTTCAGCGTGCCATTTCGTTGGCACGGACAAAAAAGTTCGCTGCTATCCTGTAATTTATCCGTTGCCGCGTAATTAAACCTGCGTCCGCGTCTAATTAACTCGGAACGTGTCGCGGGGCCTGGTACCTTACGTTAATTCGATAAACCTACCCTTTTCCGCGTTCGTGTTCCCGACGACAGAGAGGCCCAGTGTTGGTCTCGAGCGAAAATTTCGAAAAGTACAATGACCGAAGTCGATCCGTCGATGAATGCCAGAGTTGAGAAGCTACGGAATTTTCACACGTTCGCGGGGCACGCGTGTGGAAGCCCGCCTTCTGGAAAGTGCAAGCCTTGAAAAGGATCATTGTGCCCGGCCGTGGCAAGGGGATCGGGAGTCGAAACTTTTTATCCCGCGGCTGAGGTCAGGGAAAGACGATGACGCTCGCAGTCGGAGCGGATGAATGCGGCTGACTCACCCTGTATCCACACCTATCGGAACGCCGGTAACGTTACACGCGAGGCATGTAATCTTAGACCATTGTGGGGTTCTTTACATTCCAGGCCACACTTGACTTAAGGCGGGTAAAGCGGCGCGAGGATTCTGTAAGATAAACATGCTCGCCGGAGCCGGTCACGTAAAGAGGGGGGGGTTCTGGCATTTCTCACACTCTCTCGCCGACGAACGGCCGAGGCGGTGTGTGAATTTCGAACGTGATTCCACGGATGGCCTTTTCCACGTCGCGACAATTTTCCAGACGGCGACGGCGGCCGTGCCTTCATTCAAGCCGCTTGTTTACGGCGCACCGCTTCGAAACTGGAGTGGCCGCTTTGAAATACTGCCGTCAGCTTGATACGAAGAGTTCTAGCGTCGGCGATAAGGGAGAGTGCAGGTTGTAAACCGCGTTCTTTTAACACGTGTACCGTATGACAGAGGAATTAGTGTCAAGTCGATTGGGATATAAGGCATGTCCGGTGCCGATAACGAAGCAGTAGAATTTTTCAGTGTCGCCGATTATGTTGTAAGTTCGGAGGTTATGACCGCTCGCAAGGTGGTTTGAGTGTTCCGCCAGACTATGGTAGTTCCAGTCGGCGCCACTGGCGGCGCGCGCATCTCGTCTCGCGGACGATCGTCAATCGTGTCTGATCGTGTCCAATCGTGTCCCCCTCTATGGAAGCCAACATGGCGGTCGTTCGCACGAGTCCACGTCGCTCCCCGCTTTTCCTGCTATTCGAGCCGTCCGCGATCCCGCTCGAACTCCGGATTTGTGTTCAATCTCTGCCACTCGACGAGGCGAACAAAACAAAGCTGTTTCCGAATCCCGAGCGTCCCTTCCCGCAACGCATCGATTTGTTTTATCGACCGTACCCTGCCAGCGATCGTTTGGCGTCCTCGGCCGCCATCTTGGCCATGTCGTGATTTCGTCATTGCCCGATGAAAATTGCGAATTGGTGAGACCTTTCCGCTTTATATTTCCCTATTCCCCCAAGGTGTTAGGTGATGGAACCTGCCGGGGGAGAGGATGGAATGCGGTTCTGCAGGACCATGCGCAGCTGGTTGGGAACCGATGCCAATGCGTTTATTCAACGTTTATTATTTTTGTGTCATGTTTATTCGATTTTGCCCAATTTTTTCGTTTGATTAACTGCATTCATGTGTGCCCTGTCTCATTTTGCATTTCAATGTCTCATGTTTGTGCTCAATATTTTGTCGTCATATATCATTGTGTTTGTTTATGATACTGTGTTGGTATCGTCACCACTTGCTTGTTTGATAATATATCATGTAGGTTGTGCAGAGCTATTCAAGAGGAAGATACCTGTTCAAGGAACGCCTGTCAGCAATATTTAGGGAAATGGAATGCTAAATGTAATACTGATCTTTATCGGCATTGCTGCTTATTATAACAATCTCATTTCTCATGTATTTTTTTTTTATAATACATTGCCATCAAAATAATACATTAAATTCTTGTGTCTTTTACGCTTATACTTTTCTATTTTGATATTGAATTAATGGCAAAAATGTAGAGAGTACAGAAGAATATTAGAAAATTTAGAAGATGAGATGATCAAGAACTGTAATATGAATCTAACGGCTATGGCAGCAGATACAAGATGTAATCATCAAGACCTGTAGCCATGTGCTGTTCCTGCTATGCATAAGAACAGTGAGGTATGACATAAAAGAAGGTATTGATTTCATTGATCACATTTGTTGAAACAGCATAATTTTAGTGATTATATCTTTATCCCGGAATGTTGTTGCAATGTTATAATGTTTACGCATTATATAATTCAATAGTTAATGGTTTTTTTGTTATGTATTAAGTGTGGGCTATAACCTATACTTTTACAACAGCCACTTTGGCTTACAGTATGACACTTATGTTAGACAGGCATTAATAAAAAGTAATGCCGCTGTAAGAAACAATTTGCCATAATGCAGTAGTATTATGGAATTCAGGCCCTGTCACTTACCCTAGCTATACCCTACACGTTTTCCAATCTAGAAAGTGTCTAACACACATGACATGCAATAGCTCAAAGTGGCTGCATCCGAAACACCAGGTCTATGGCCCATTTCACATTGAAAGAAATTTTCTATCTCTAAAAATCTCTAAAAAATTGCAAATTTTGCTTTTTTCAACTTTCAACAACACTACATACGTAGTCTTTCCTTTCCTATACCATCTTCAAAATCATTTCCATAACTCTCTCTTTATAATTCCTCGTGCACCTACAGTCCTTGCTATATAACCCTCTGAAACTAATATACTCAGCATATAGAGGGAAACAACATTCCATCCGCCCTAAGCCCAGCTGCTAACAACGCATGACAAAACACAGCCCGTCACACGTCGTTCCTTCGCCTGACAATGTCGCCACTGCGGGCCGTCTATAATCAGCGAGGGACGATTAATTTCCACGCCCCGGGGCAGACGAGGATGCCGACAAAAGGAATTTCGGTGTTGCGCATCTGCGTTTGCGCGGGCAATTCTTCGATAACCATTGTCGCGGATCCGCAATTTCCTGTGCAAATGCTCGGCGAGTAGGCGAGCCGGGCGCGCAACCGTGTGTCCCCCTTTTAAATAACGATCTGTCATTTGTCTGCCTCCGTGGGCCGTTACGCAATGCGATCTCTCCTGTGCAACTGTATTTTCATCGGGCGCACGCAACATGCCATCGAGCCACTGAACTTCGGTAAGAATCGCTGATGTTATCAAGAAATTAATAAGGGCACGTACAACACGATGCCCTTATGGCTCGAGTGTCGACTAAGGTAATAATGGAAAATCAGAGTACATATGACATCTGATGAAAGTTCTGTGGCATTGGAGTGGCTTAGACGCCAAAGTATTCAATTTACATTTGAACTGTTTATTTTGAAAGTGTGTAAGTCCACTTAAAAAATAAATTATATAGTTATGTGATATTATGAAATATCACATAAATAACCCGTTTACACCACGTTGATCATAAATTATATATCTCATTTTTTTTTCAATGGACTTCACTTTCAAAATAAAAGGTCCATTTATCTTAATGATTTGAACTGTTACAGATGAAAAGAGGTTAGAAAATATTAATTTTATCAACGTAAGTGCATACGGAGCACGAATGATATCTTATTGCATGACTCGATATATCCTACACCACCGACTCAATTAACCGTGTTACACGCAAACTTGACTGATTCTAAAACTGCCCTAACAGTGACTACCGAAAATATCGTTTGTCATCTATCGACAGAACCGGTCACTCGAACATGCCGACAACTTATCCCTGTACCGTGTCTCAACCACCTTTTTTCAGCGGCCAGCGTTATCAGGCATCATCGTCGAAGGAGAGAGGCGTCGTAACGGAAAGAAAATCGATCTTTCGCCCCGTGTCAACTTAATTTGCCGTATTTGCTCGCCACCCCCTCCCCCTCCCTCCTTCCCCTCTCCCTCCCGGGCCGCGCGCTTAGGATTTGTGCAGCGAAATGGGCGACGTCCCGTTTATTTTAGCGAGCGGCGGCGGCGACGACGAGCGTATTACTCGTTGTATCTGCCGTAGCCGTTATTGGCATTTCCATATATGCCAACGCGTACATCCGGCACACGGTCCATATCGCGCAAAAAGCGATATTCGCGCTTTTTGCATTAGAACGTCGGTTGTCGGAGAGCGCGAGTTCGCGCACTTTATCGAGTTCATTGGGTACGAAAGCCGTCCCTCCTGCTCATTGCGCGGTGAGGGGGGCACTGCGGAACGGGGAGGGAGGGAGGGGAAGTTCATTTTTATTCCGGCGAATTAGGCCGACATAAAAAAAACACGTAGGTTGCGTCCGCGGTGATTATCGGTAGCCGATGGAAGTTTTAGTTGGGAAAGTGCGCGGTCTACCATGGGCCGCTGCATAAATCGGGCTGTGGCAATAATTTATTTCTTTTTTTTTTTACCCTTCCCCGATATTAAAGTGCGACGCGTTAGCTAGCTCGCGTGTTCGGGTTGAGTTTTTGTTTTGTTCGTTGCGTAGAAATTGCATTGTTCGAGAGGCAACGGGTATCGTTCGAGCGGCGGTAGATACTTTTTTGCCACCCGGGATGTTAATGTTTGACGCGAAGAGTATCTCGTACGCTCAGTTTGAGCTTTTTACGTAAAATGGCAGTGTTAAAGGCAATGGCTGTTATCGTTCGGATTCTAATAACTTTTTTTTTTCTCTTTTACTTTTAAAACGTCGCATCGCAGCTACCTGACATGTCCCGTTTGACGTTTTTGTGCAGAATTATCGTTCGGATTCTAATAATCTTTTTTTCTCTTCCACTTTTAAAGTGTGGCATCGCAGCTACCTGACATGTTTCGTTTGAGCTTTTTTGTGCGGAATTCTTTTGTTAACGGGAGTATTGTTATGATGACAATTAATTTTTTACGATAGCTGCCTTGTACGTTTTGTTTCTGTACAGAGTTATCACGGATAGTTGAGATGACATTACTCGACAAGCAGCTAGGTCTTTCTTTTTCTCTCAGTATCAAAGTTTGACGCGAAGAGTATCTCGTACGCTCAGTTTGAGAGTTTTATGTAAAATGGCACTGTTAAAGGCAGTGGCTGCTATCGTTCGGATTCTAATAACCTTTTTTTTCTCTTTCACTTTTAAAGTGTGGCATCGCAGCTACCTGACATGTTTCGTTTGAGCTTTTTTTGTGCAGAATTCTTTTGTTAACGGGAGTATTGTTATGATGACAATTAATTTTTTACGATAGCTGTCTTATACGTTTTGTTTCTGTACAGAGTTATCACGGATAGTTGAGATGATATTACTCGACAAGCAGCTAGGTCTTTCTTTTTTTTCTCATTGTCAGTATCAAAGTTTGACGCGATAGTCATCCGATACGCTCGCGCCGAGTTTCTATGTAGAACCGCTTTGCCGGTAACTGTACCATTATTCCGACTACGGTAGAAGCCATTCATTTTTTTTCTCTCTCAGTATCAAACTTTGACGCGATACCTATCTCCCACGCTCAGCCGGACTTTCCATCTCGAATTCCCTTGTCGGTAACTTTGTCATTCGGCCCCGCCGGTTAATAATTAATTTTTCTCTACAGGATTCAACTCCGACGCGATACTTATCTTCCTCGAGTTTCAAATCTCGCCTCGTTAGCGACATCATTATACGTACATTTTAATAATTTATTTCTGTCCTTCTACGAATTTGCGTTTCCACGGAAAATTGTCGCGTTAATGCCACTTAATCGCTGTCAGTGCGATGCAGCGTTGTACGGATTAGACGCGAAACGTGTGCATTCCGTGTCGGCGGATTTGACGGGTATTAAATGACCCGCAAAATGATTCCCGCGCCGATGTCGGATCGATCCTGCGATTCCTGCGATACTGGCTGCGTCCCTGCCATGATCGACCGCCAGCGGAATTCGTGATACGACGCTTGCCACGAAGCCTTGACGCAACGCGTTATGATATTAAAGGCCTGCGTCTCTCTCTCTCTCTCTCTCTCTCTCTCTCTCTCTCTCTCTCTCTCTCTCTCTCTCTCTCTCTCTCGCCGACTGGAAAGTGCATTTCGCAACTGCGCGGGACGGGATTAGCGGTAACGTTTGCATAGTTATTTTCTCAGGAGGCGAGAAGAAATTCTTTTGTCGCGAAAATGCGCGAGTCGCTCTTCAAGGGGGGGTGGGAGGAGGGGGTAAAACGTTGCCAGAACAAACGCGCCGCGGCTAATGTAACTGTAGATTTTTCGAGGCGAGGCTTAAAAACGGTTTGTCGGACGGATTTTTACGCCCGCGATGTGTGTCGCTTTGTGAGAGAGCGGTCTAAGGGAGAATTAGAGAAGTAATTGTGTCGATGACGTATTTCACTCTCTAACGCAACGGACGGTTGAAACAATTCTTTCGGAGTTTTACCTAGGGCCACTTTTTAAATTGGCGCATACACGTTGTCGACTGAGAAACAGCTACATGTATTTCCTACATCGTGGGTTTCTCAAATGGAAAATGGTTTTAAGAGAAAGTTGAAAATTGTGTCAATTATATATTTCGTACTGTTGTTCATTGTATTAGATAACCGATTAAATTGATTCTTTCGTAATTCGGCTTAGACCATTATTCTATTATACTTACAGACTCACTTATGCGAGCGACTAGAAAAATGGTCTACATTAAACTAACGGAAGAAAATCAAATTTTTCAAATGAACTGAAAACACTATAAGACAAAGTTAAAAATGGTGTCAATTGTGTATTTCGTACTGTCGTTCACTGTATGAAATAACCGATTAAATTAATTATTTTATTATTCCGTTTAGACCATTATTCTATTTACCAACTCACTTATACCAGTGATTAGAAATATGGTCTACATTGAGCTAAGAAAATCATTTTAATCATTAATTTCATTACACTGAACAACTTAGCTCAAAATTAACAATCGACACAACTCCCCCCCGAACCACAGCAAAATGAACCACATACCCTTTAAAACATCAAGAAGTAAACCTTTAAACATTTAAACATTCGCGAAACTTTCTACCGCCGCGGACTGCAGCTTCATACATTCTTCAACTCCCCCGCCCCGCCCGAAACTCGAAGAACTACTCTCCGAGATTCCTCCCATCACTGAAACCGACCTCTGAAAGCAATGACTCTTCCCGAAGATTCAACGATACGAAAGTTGCGCATCCAGTACCGCGAACGGCGTAACTCGATAGATTTTTCAGCCGTTCCAGGGACAAAACTTGAGAGGGAACCTTCCAGTTGGAAGGAGGCCTGGGGGAGGTGGGAGAAGAGGGTGAGAGAGGTTGAAGAAAAATACGGGGAACTCACTTGATACTTCCTGATGGAGTGTAGCTGCTGCTGCGTCGGCTCGGCGTTGGCGTTATCGCTCGTCTCGACGTTGTTGTTTTGCGCGGAGAAGCGCAGATTATCCTTGGGCGGCCTGGCAGGTGCCCTCTTCTGATCCCTAGGAGGTATCGCTGGCTTCACTCCGTTCAGGCCGGCCTAAAAATCCGTCCAAAAGACGGCTCGGATTAATCCTTCCCAAGCACCGGTTTTTTCCCCAAAACTAAGGAAACACTACTCGTCGACGTTTTTTTTTACTGTCCTGCTTGAAATTCAGGCCGAATTTCGGAGTGGAGTCACTCGCATTGACTCTGTTTTCTACCCCAATTTTCGCAGATTGTCGGTTGCGACAGATCAGCGAGACGCGGTCTCGGCTCTTTTCGTAGATCCGCAGTTTTTTTCGGCGGCATGCGGATGTTTGAAGTCGGAGAATGAGAGGAGAGAACGATGCATAGAGAAAGCTGCGTGAGGGGGTTAGGTAAAGTTGCGTTCTATGCGGTTAGTTTGTCTACTTAGCCATGCGGATTGATGCGCATGCAGCGTGTTAGGTTATGTTCGGTATGCGTGCTTTGATCGGTCGGTGGGTCATTGAATTCTATATTATCAGTACGGTATATTATAAGCAGGACGTATTAATACCGTTAGCAATAATGCTATAAGCATAATTCCAGTAAGAACTAATGTATAAAATGTCATTGAATGATGAATTATTAGAAATTTATGAGTTTGAATTTAAACAGATTTAAGAGAACAGACTAACAATAAGTTGTAGTAGTGAGCTTCTAATCCTACTAGTACTGTTTGTTAACATTTATCTGATTTAAAAGTAGTTCAAATAAAAAGTATCATAAACATGAGATATTTTATTTAAGACATACTAATAACGTAGTACGTAAGTACTTGTAATAATATTCATTGAGGCAACTTTCAAGTAAGCTAAATAGCATATAACAGTACCGGTAACATTAGCACTTTCCTAATACTCAGAGTCTCTGTTGTTCTAACTCCGTTTAAACAAAAACCGCAAAAGTTCGACATTTCTTTCCGATAGATTGAGAAGTAACAATAACTAGTAATTAAACAAAACTGGAACTAAATGAGTTAAATACTGCTAGCATCATTACTTTACCGACATTCTTAAGTTGACGTCCCAAAACTTTCTCCGAGACAATTTAACGACCGATCCGCAACGTTTACCGAACACAACAGGCTTGCAAAAGCGAAAGCATAGGTCAGAGTGCGTATTACCTGCGCGTGGTCAAGGTCGTGGTCGTCCTGGCAAAAGTTCCCCAAAGCCAAGTCGCCGGCAGCCGACGAACTCGGTGACGTCCGTCCGTTATTAGAGTCGCGCAAAGTCGTTAATGCGATTGTCTCTTTAATTCCGTCGTCGTCCGTCGACAATTTCGAAAACGATTCCGCGTTCAGCCGAGAGTCGGACAGCCACGAGCGTTTCTCCTCAAGTTCGGAATCACACTTCCGGTCGGCCAGCTCGAGATCGCTTTTCGACTGTTCTCTGCCGATCTCGAAGCTTCCCCTGCCGTTCTCTGAGCCGATTGACAGATCGAACAATTTCGAGCACCTGTACTCGAACGACAGCAAAGAATTTCTCTTGTTCTGCGTATTGGGCGAGATGTCGAGGTCGTCGAAGATCTCGACGATTCTCGTTCGGGGGGGCGAAGAATGTTGGCCCCGCTTCTTCGGGATCTCGAGGGAGGATCGGATTCGCGAGAAGCGATTGTTGGACGACAGCTCGCGAAGCGAGTTGCGGCTGTTCTGATTGGTCTCCTGAACGAAGGACAGGCGGCGCGGGACGATCTCTAACGATCCTTTCTCGTGAAGAATGGTCGAGAAATCGGATGGGCCGTCTATAGGCACCTCTTCGAAGTGAAAATTAACGGACTCGGTGGAGAATGGAAGACTGACTCCACTCTGAGAGGTTCTCGAGGTCGGAGTGTCAACGTACTCTTTGGAGCCTCGGATCCTGTCATTAGAATCCTTCAGGCTATCCGCGGAATGAACTCGATGCGGATTCGAACTGTCTTGACAGGAATTATCAGAAGAAGAAAGGATGTCCTCGCGACTCTCGCCGAAAGGACATCCAGGATCGACACCTGGCGAGTTTAAAGGGTCAAAGGAAAGATCGCGAGAAGAATCGGACCTACTCTCCGGCGAGTAGTCCTTCAAACAAGGATTGTCGTACGAGAACTCGGCACCGCTCTCCGGCGAACTCTTGAAGGTCATGTCGTCACGCTGACTAACGGAACTGTGAAACTCGCGCAGCAGATCCTCGGCAGAACCGAAGATCTTAGCCGCGAACCGTTCGTCGGCCGTCCGTCTGGCGACGCTGTCATTCGACCTTGGCGCGACCTTGGGAAATTCGTTAGCGGTAGAGTGCAAGCCGGAAATGTGAAGCGAGATAGGGCGTCTCCGGTCGTTCCTCCTGCGACGCTGATGTGCGATAATAGAGTGCAAGCCGTCGACAATCAAGCTCTTGACTTTGGACCTTACCTTCCTATCCTGCTTTCTGTCCCTCGCGTGCTCTTCGTCGCGCGGGGACAATGTTAGATCGTTCGAATCGGTAGCGTTTAGCCTGGCCGAGCTGCCTAACGCGCCGGCACTCGACAGGTTGTTGTTAGACGCGGTAACGTTCGATCTCTCGTCAGGCTCGGCAGCCTTGCTAGGTGTCCGAGGCGACTGATCGAGCCTGCCGTTGGCAGTCTCTCTCTTCGGCTCGAGAGTGCCGTGCTTGCTGTTGGCCGGCGTCAGGCCGGTTTTGTACGGCGGAGGGTAGACGGGATGGCATTTCGTCACCGGGACGAAGTCCGGCGGACAGTCGACGGCCACCTCTCGGTAGGCCTTGCCGACGACGAGGAACGAGCGATCGGAGTTCTCAAGGTCGCCGGATGCCTCGCTCCGAAGAGTCGAGTATCCGCTGGATATCTGCTGGTGTCTCTTCTTCTTGGGTCTCTGTCGCGAGGACGTCGACGACAGACTGTTCAGTTCGATTCCGATCAGATCGTCCGTCGAGCTAGCCTTTATCAGCTCCTCCACGTCCAGGCTCCTGGACTTGGCCTTGAGCTTGTTGTCATTGCGACGCTTCGAGGTGGTTCGTTTTGCACTTTCCAGCTGTGCGTTCTCGGCTGGCTTGAGTCGATTCTCTTTACCTCGCGGAGTCTCTATCGAGAGCTCCTGGTCTCTGGACGGCAGTCTGGGCAGAGGACACTGTTCGTCGATGAGGCGGGTCAGATCCGACACCTCGTCGGACCTCATCAGCAATCCCTGGAGATCCTGGAGGTCCGCGAGGCCGTATGCCGGATTGTCGAAGGAGGTCGTCTCCCGATTTCGCCCGAACAGCGGTGCGACCTTGATCTCCGCCACGACCGGCCTGCAAGGTGACCCAAGGTCAATCCTACGAGCGTCGTAGGTGGTCGTGGGAGAGTCCTTGCCGCGATTCTTACGATGTCTCAGTACCAAGCTAGTGTCCAGCGGCGCGGTACTGTCGGATCTACCTGAAGAGCTCCTGGGACTGGCGGAGTCATCGCTGCAGGTCTTCAGCATCGTCGGATAGTCCTCCTTCGCGAACGGATAATCATCCTCCACGTCCACGCTGGACTCCTTCTGTCCGCCAGCGTCCTCATTCACGCCCTCGTCCTCCTCATCGGAGTCCTTGAACGGTATCTTCAGGTCCGGCGAGCCGGCTATGCTCGACGGACTGGTCCTGAACTTGTCAAGGTCCTTCTTGGACACCTCTTTGTCCGCGATCGACTCCTCGCCCAGTTCCGTCGACTCCTCGATCTTCAGCTCGATCTTCATCATCGTCGGCTTACCGTTCCTGACGACGGCCGCCGTCTCGTGCCGCAGCGCGTCCAATCTGGACGCGTGCGTCGTCCCGTCCACGGAATCCGACGTACGATCGTCGATCTTGGTGCTAGTCGTCGTGACGGTGTTGGTGGTGGACGTGATGGCTGCCGTCGTACTGAGATTCGCGTTTGCGCTGGCGATGGCGTTCGTCGGCGAGTTCGGCCTCGGTGATGCGTTTATCGGATTGCGTCTTTTAAGGGTCTCGTTTTTGATATTTAGGGAGAGGTCGAGGTCGCTAGCGCTACGGGGACGGCGAAGCTCATTCCGATAGTCGGACGAGCGGTTCTTTACCTTGTTGGGGTAGGCCTTCTGCAGGAGGGTGTCGGGCACATCGACTGGCAGCTCCCGGTGATGCCCGAGGCCGCCAGGGGCCCACATCTCATCGGGCCCCAGTCCCTCCTGCGACTTCTTAGAATCGCGCGCGCTGCTGTTGTTGTTCTCCTGTAGCTGGAGCTGCTGTTGCTGCTGTTGCTGCTGCTGCTGCTGCTGCTGCTGCTGCTGTTGCTGCGTGTGCACGTCCGTCACGCCACTCGCGCTACGCCTTCGGGACCTGGAAAGGGCGAACGGTCGGGTTAATTATGCTGCACGGGTTAGGCTTAATTGTGTTGCATTATATTACTCTAGGCGATGCTTCTACGCTACTGATGATAATGAAAGCGGTTTTCGGTGTAAGGCTATATGATAATTGATTTTTAAATAATTTTGTTTTTCATTACAGTAACTGTAATAGTTGTTGGAAAAGTAATCGAAATTGAATTCTCTTTGACATCCTTATCATCTTTCATAATATAATTTTAATTAATTAGTATTATAAACGATGTGGCGGCGTCACTCACTAGTGGACTCTACATTTTGAAAGTGGTGAAAGTCAATTTTTTTTTTAATGAGATATCACGGCTAAAAAGTTTACACTAATTTAATCCTTAATTATGTAATATATAATTTTTTTAAATGAAATATTATATAACTGAAAAGTTCACACTAAATTAATCCCAAATTATGTGATCTCTTTTTTTGTCAAATTTTCTTATACCACTTTCAAAATAAAGAGTCCATTAATAATTGAAGCGTCTAATTGAAATAATTTTCACATTATTGTGGACTCGATTGAACCTACGATAATCGCGATCAAAATTTCCCTCGCCCCCCACAATTGGACCGCTCTCATTGTCACCGACGCACAGCGTCGAAGCAGCCGGATTCTATCCTAGCGTCCTACTTCTCTCAATGGCGCTTATCGTATTCTAATTCAACCCAATCTCTTTATTAGCGCGCTCGCCCCGGATCGGGTCGCAACGAATTCTACGTTTTCTAGCCGCAGCAGGCAACCGACGCACGCCGTCCATAAATTTGCATAGGCCTATCGCGTTCAGTTCCCTGGCAGAAGGTTTATCGGCCCGCTGCACGATTTCTTTCCAGGCCTTCGATAAGAGATCGGCGCGAAAGCAATTTGTCGGAGATCGAGCGAAGGATGGATCTAGGCGTGTCGGTAGAGAGAGAGAGAGAGAGAGAGAGAGAGAGAGAGAGGATAGAAGAAGAGAGAGAGAGAGAGGGAGAGAGAGGAGAATAAGAGAAGAGAGGGGAGGCAGGAGTGGAGGGGTGGCATTTCCGTAAAAGTGCAGACCGTTGCAGATGTCGAAGACGGACGATAGAAGGGAGATCGCTGAAGTCGCCTCTCACTTCTCGCGAAAAGGCCGTTTTGTTTAGGATTTGCCGGTTTAAACTTGGTCAGCTTTCGCGACGGAACACGGATGTGTTCGCGGCGGTGAAAACAAGGCCTGCGCCAACGATCGAGTCAGCCTTATCGAACGTACGCCTAGTAAACTTCCCGAACAATATCAAGGGGGGGGTGGGAAGTGGAATATTTTTAGCCCCTGTTTCGGCCGACACGCGATGGGTCGCGACGCAAAATTAAAGGCCGAATAAAAGTTACGCCGGGCGGCTTCCGTCGAGAGCGAGAACGATTTTAGACAAAAACCGGTTTCGGAATGCGAGCTTAAGTGGGTCGTATAACCGTGGAGCTGGAGGGAAACAGTGTGTAATTCGCGGACTGGCGCTTGCCAGGGATGGTGGGAGCGAGAGGGGAGTGAGGGAGGGGTGTGGGGAGGAGGGAGTGAAAACAAATTTCGGCGGGTCAGCGAATTAGAGGCGCAAAATGGCTCGGCGAGAATTCGCCGTGAGAGGGAAGTGGGACGAGGACGATTTTTCCCGCAGACAACGGCGATGTTTCGTCAGGTGGACTCTACGGGCAACTATGATTTGAAGCTTTTCTTTTTTTTTTTTTTTTTTGGTGTGGGATGATGCGATGATCTCGCAAGAATGCTGAAGTAATCGCGAACTTCCGCGATTTCGTGAGGCGGCCCGAGAAAGATTGAATTGTTTCGTGGATGACGTGAATTTTTGGTGTTTTGATCGATAAGTTAGCGATGTTTCGAATTTCAATTCTGGAACGAGTCGGATATTTTCACCCCCTACGGGCAATTGTAATTGAAGTGTTTTTTGTGGGATCATGCTGTCATGATTACGTGTATGAATTGTTTCGCGGCTGCCGTTAATTTTCGGTATATTTATCAATAAATCATCGATTTTCAAAATTTCGGTCGAATAAGGTATGTTGATGTGAATTTTCAATGTTCAATTATAAAAAAAAAATTACTTATTTACAGTTTGCTTCATGATTTGGACTCTCGCGGCAATTATATTATGAAGCTTTTTTATGTTATTGCTCACTTTGCTATTTTCTTAAGGTATTTTGAAAAAGATGAACGGTCAAATATTTTGGATCTGCTGTCAACTTTTATCAACGAATTTCGTTCGAACAAGCTAAATCGACACGAGATTTGGATCTTGAATTCTCGACAAACTTGGCCATTTGTGCATTGTGTCGTCATGCGGACCCTCAGCGTAATTACAATTTGGCGCTTTTTGCGTGATGATGATGCTGCTGCGATGATCTCGCAAGAATGCTAAAGTAATCGCTCACTTCCGCAATCTCGTGGCATGTCTTAAGAGGACTCGAGAAAGTTGGAGTTTCAAATTGCTGCGCGACCGGCCCGAATTTTTGCAACTCGACCGTCGCCGAACTGCAATTACAACGTTACATCTTCGACAGACGACGTATCTCAGACTATTCAACAAAATGACATCGATATAAACAAATGAAAGCAACACTAAAATCATCCTGTTTCAACACACTTATAAGCTATCATACCGACTTAAGTTCGAGTTCGGCAAATGAAGCTTCTCAGGCTATACAACAAAATTAATTTGATCTAAATAAATTAAAATACCAAATAAGACGTTAAATTAAATAAAATAAAAAAATAGACATTAAAATCACCGTCAACGCTTCAACACACTTACAAGCCATCGGACTCACATTTTAGAGTTTATTAATTTAGAGATTATAGATTTCGAAACATTAGAGCACTTATCCCCATAAAAAAAAAAAAAAAATTGTAGACGTCCACGGACCACAGCAGAAAGCTTCAAAAATGAAATGTCCGAAGGCGTCGAAGAGTCGGACAGCTCGCATTCCGACGCCTCTAATCGACATTCTCATCGTCACACTCTACTGAAACGGCAAATAAGCCCCGATAGAAAGGAGCCATCAAAGTGAATCTTGCGAAAAAAGACTGGCGCGCAAAAAAAAGAGTAGTCTCTCGCCGAATCCGGCGCCGAAGGACGCTTCGAGAAAGTCGACTCTTCGATCTGTTTTTCGCGCCGGCGGACTTTTCGAATTTCGATGCCGTGAGCGGTGCGGCCGTCTAGACCGCGCATCGAAAGAAAACTTTCCTTCCGATAAAAGGTGATATATGTTGCCGCGGCAGGGCTTTATCTCGCGGCGCGACCGACGTTAACTTTTCGCCGGGCAAACTTCCGGCCGCGCCGGTGCCGGCTCATAATTTTCGATATTCCGTTAACGCTGGAATTCCCCAGCCTCCTTTGTCCCAACAATTCGTTAGCTCCCCCTCCCCTCCATTCCCCTTCTCTGCCCATCGACATTCGAATGGATAGCTTCATTTATCAACGAAGAATTCTCATCGACTTTTTTTCCCGTTCGATAATTCAAACATTACTCGCCAATCGTTATTGTTCTCACTGCGACACAGTTTGGGGTAATTCAAGAAGTTTTTGAAATACAGTCTAGTTGTATCGGATAAGTGTGTATGTTGGGGGAAAAATGGTGGCACGATGTGCAGGTCCGTCATAGTTGTTTTATTTTGGGACACTGGCTAGGGTTTGTGTGGTGTTGATTGGGGCAGTAGAAGTAAAAAATTTGACTGCTCGTTGATCATCGTCATTTGATCATTCTGAACGACGTCGGTCAATGCAATGATATGATGGATTGGTAGCAGGTTCTTTATTCTGAGTCAGAAGAGTCTTATTATCGTCAGCTCATATGCATACCACTAAGTCGTCTAAGAGTCAGATATTAAATATAAAGCAAAGCTGAATATTTTTATATTATGCAGCTTTTGTAACAAACGTGTGGTATTACATACTTTTTTATTGCGGACACTAAATAGGTGGGGAGTGTTTTATACTATGCCTCAAACAGTTGAAAATGAGCAATTCTGACGTGCTATAAATGGTGGCCTACATCTCCAGCACACTTGAAAACTTACAAATTACAAATTCCGTAAAAGTTTCAGAGCAAACGAAAAAATGTCGAAGCTGCCCGTTCTCCTAAAAGAAATCTATAAGATTAACTATGTTCCTTCGTTAAGCACACTAAGACCGCTATAGCCTATCTACACCGTGCTTGAAAAAGTTAAACTAATTTTCCAAGAGTTTAAACATTTCTTCCTAGACATAATAAAAAAGGTAAACCCTGTTCTACACCGTCTTTCAAAAACTCCAAAATTAGTCTATACAAATTTTAATGCAAACAAAGGAATTTCGATTGAACTTAACTTCGTCTTTCGAAACACGGACATAAATATCATCTTCCGCCGGAAACAGCATACAAAAATGTCATCGCTTAAATAAACGGAAATAATCGAGTTGGAAAGGCAGAAATTTCGATCGGCCGAACGTCTGAGAGACAGCCGGCATGAATTGGCGGCGGCGGCCGGCTGGGAATGCCTATGGCTGAATCACCATGAGAAAGTTCCTGAAATGCTCGAACAGTCATGCCTTCGGCGTTCAATTATCGGAGCGCCGCGAAACGGGATCGATGGATCGATAATCGATCCTCGCCCACTGCTAAAACGATAAGCGTGTAATTGATAGAACAATAAGCGCGCGCGCGCCATATTGCTAGTCGTCCGTGAAAGATGAAAAGAAAGAATGTGGCGGGGGGCAAAAAAAGGTAAACGTCGAAAGGAAGCAACTAATGAAACGTACAGAGTCAGTTTCGCTTCTAATTTTCGCACGGTTTCGTTCGGCTCGTTTCGCAACGGCGATCGATACTTTTTCGAGACCCGCCAATTATGAATAGGTTGAGCAACGGACGTTCGATCGACTTTCGATTGAGTTCGGTCCGATGTTTACGTATCGATTCGGACGTCTAACCGCGACGGAAATTATGAATGGTGGAAGCCGAATGTGGGAAGTTGAGTGGAATGCTAATGAAATGGCATTGATTAGCTGTTATAAAGAGTAGTTTTGTTCTTTGTTTTGTTTTTCATTGTTTTTTGTTATTGGAGATATTAGGCCATTGATTGAGCAGTGGCCGTTAGGTTTATGTTTAGAAGCCAGAATGAAGATGGAAAGCACACGCGAGGGAGGAAGTTAATATTCGGAACAAATACGGAATGCAAAATTAATTTCTCCACTTTCTGGTTGTTTAGTTCGATGACGATAAGCATATGCAATTAGTTCGACGAAATACGTTATATTAATGTAGCTAATGAAAACTGTCGTTTCGTGTAAATTGGTCAACAGGAGTAATTCAATAAACTGACTGTGT
Source organism: Anoplius nigerrimus (assembly GCA_914767735.1). Taxonomy (NCBI): domain Eukaryota; kingdom Metazoa; phylum Arthropoda; class Insecta; order Hymenoptera; family Pompilidae; genus Anoplius; species Anoplius nigerrimus. Next base: position 4,251,430 of record OU612086.1, read on the forward strand.
AATTGCTGTTAGAATCGCTGCTATCAATTATGATCGTACTTAGGTTGATGTTTACGAATAGATTGTTTGGTCGGATGACGGGCTTTGTAAATAAATTACATTAGCTCTCTCGAGTCTATGACCCCGAGTAGTATTGTGTGCAACATTGATCCTGTTATTAAACAACGTCCGATGAGGGGATCTTTGATAGACACTAATTATTTAATAGTTTAATAACGCTCGTTATTTAGTAAAATAGGTAGGCTCGAAAATAAATGATCGACAGAGTTGTCTCTAGTCTGCGAATACATTCAGTTTTATGTGCAGTTTCACAAATTAAACAAACCCTTAAAAGAACATCGTTGTACTTCCAACAAAATGGTATCAATTATTATCATAACCACATTGACGTTTATGGATTAGATATTGAGTCAAACGCGAGCCATTTGACGATTGCTTATAATTTGACATTCAATATCATTCACCCAATTAACAAAAAAAATTGATAATTACCATTATATCCCTGATCTATACCACCAATTGTAATTGTACCCAAACGACAGCTTGTAAGTTGATAATTTACTTAAACGAATGGGCTGCAAGACGGGACAGTCTCAAGTCATTTATTGCATTTAGTATCGCGTGCAGTTTTGCGTCTAATCAAACAAAATCCTGAAAAAGGTGGATTATTGTACGATTGCATACAATTTTGCATTCACTATCATTCATCCGATAGAAAATAAAATTTCGTAAATGCTATTCTTTCTTTGATTTACACGAGCAACTTTAATTGTACCCAAATGACAGCTTGTAAGTTGATAATTTACTTAAACGAATGGGCTGCAAGACGGGACAGTCTCAAGTCAAGCATTGCATTTAGTATCGCGTGCAGTTTTGCGTCTAATGAAACAAAATCCTGAAAAAGGTGGGTTATTGTACCATTGCATACAATTTTGCATTCACTATCATTCACCCGATAGTAAATAAAATTTCGTAAATGCTATTCTTTCTTTGATCTACACGAGCAACTTTAATTGTACCCAAAACACAGCTTGTAAGTTGATAATTTACTTAAACGAATGGGCTACAAGACGGGACAGTCTCAAGTCATTTATTGCATTTAGTATCGCGTGCAGTTTTGCGTCTAATCAAACAAAATCCTGAAAAGGGTGGATAATTGTACGATTGCATACAATTTTGCATTCACTATCATTCACCCGATAGTAAATAAAATTTCGTAAATGCTATTCTTTCTTTGATTTACACGAGCAACTTTAATTGTACCCAAATGACAGCTTGTAAGTTGATAATTTACTTAAACGAATGGGCTGTAAGACGGGACAGTCTCAAGTCAAGCATTGCATTTACTATCGCGTGCAGTTTTGCGTCCAGCCTCGCTGGCCTGCACGCGTTCCCCGGCACGTAATGCACGGCGATTCGCGGGCAAGTTCGTCAATTATTCAGTCCGCGGCTTCGCACGGCAGGAAATATTCAGCGCGTCGATAATTAGACAGATCCGCCCCACCCCGACGTGTTCCACTTGTCTTCCTCTCGTCGACGGTCAATTATTCAGGAAGGTTCGATCTCGCCGCCAAAAAAAGAGTAGCAATCGATCCTCCCACGCCGTGCGCACTCTTGGCGCATTCAATCAAATCGGCCGCGGCCGAACGTTTTTCGAACGAATGAAAGGAAAATATCGACTCGGAAGCGGAAGGATCGGGAATCCGTTGTAATCCGGCGTAATCCGTTGTAATACGTTGTCGTCGGTTAATTATTATAAATAATGCCGTTACCGAAGAGTCAAACTAGTCGATCGATCCTTCGACGTTTCACGTACACTCTCGACGTGTGCGTATACGTGTGTGCGTGTGTGTGTGTGTGTTGGATCGAGTTCAACGGCGTCGGCTGAGAAACTCTTACATTCTCACCAAAGTGAAACAGCGAAATTCAAATTTAATTACGGAAGTTGCTTTACAACCCGTTACAAATTCATCGCGAACGGAGCGCGGACGATCCGTCAGTTCCTGGTCAATTATTTCGGATTTTTAATTTTCCTGCCGATTGTTTTTTTTAGCTGACTGGGACTGACAATTTCTAGTCGGTTACTTCGGCTTTCCAATTGTTGTATCAATTTATCAATTGTTCTCCGTCGGAGCTATTTTACGGTTCTTGGAGCGGGCTTGTTATGATTTCGCCTTGTCAGTTCTCAATGGAGCGGTTAATATGTTCAATTTTTATAGTAATTCGATAATTAATCAATGGATTGCCAAAAATTCGGTCGCGTCACATAATGCACTACACTTTTATACTAAATCGAACATTGTCATCCGAAAACTAAAGTCTAACTTAACAAAGTGATTGCGATAGAAATAAAATTTATGAAAAAATGTAATTCCACCAAAAGTGTAAGGTAAAGAATGTTTCGGTTCCCAACAAACGATCAAAATCTTCTACTTCCATCAACTCCATTCCAACTCCTCAACTCTTACCCTAACCTCAAGCATCGTATTACCACAACAATCATAAAGAAGTTCGAAAACACCGTAACCAACGAATTAATCCAACATGAAAACACCTAAATCCCACTCCCCCCTTCCTCGAAAGTCAGCACGGACCCCATACTATCCCCGCACAAACAACCTCCCCACCACAACCCCAAAAAAAAATCCACTCCAAGCCACCCCAACGTACCGATTCTCCGCGCTCCAATACACGAATTCAAAAGACGTCGAACATCCAGCCCCCCCCAAAAAAAAAAGAGACAAGCCGACTCAAATGACAGCCGGCAGAAAATGATCCTCGCGCATAAACGATCATCGAACCGTTTCTCATGCTGGATCTCGTTACAACGTTCCGGGTTATGTTTTAAAATCGCGGATCGCGCCTCGATTCATATGGGGTCGCGCGATAAATAAAGAAACAATGCCGGTAGGAGCTGGGTAAATGGAGGTGGGGTGGGAAGAGGGGGGGGAGGGGAGTGGAGGGGGGCGTGGGCAAACAAAGGCAATAGGAAACCGTGCGGCGCATGCTAAACGAGAAGTACGCCGGTTTTTATGTCTCCTTTCAAATCACCCCTCCGGACCGACGCGGAGGGGGGGAGGTGGGTAGAGGGATGGGTGGAGGGGGGTGGGGGGGTGAAAAAGGTGGACGGGTTCACAAAGGGGAAGGAGCCTGGCTCGCTTTTAAACGGCGCGCTCGCCCGACCGAGCGCAAGCTGATATCGTTTCGGTATTAAATTATTACGGAATACGCGCGGAATGGCATTTAATCGCGTCATTGTACGGGATTCGGGCTTTTAATGATGAGGCGGACGCCTTTGACGGCAGCGCCGACAATGTGGGGTGACGAAAATTGTAGGCGGGGTGGGGCTGAATTGATTATTGTTTTCCCGCGATGGAATGTGGGATTGGGAGCGATTTGTTCGTCTTAATTGGGGGTGTCGGTGATCGTTGTCGGTGGGTGCGAATGATTGTAATTTGCGAATGGTGAATGGCATGAAGGATGATCAGGTTTTTAAATGTTGAATTTAGGTTATAAAGTGGGCTATTTTCAGTTCTTGTAAGCAGTTCTACAGTAGGTTGCTTTCAGTTTTTGAAGGCAGTTATACAGTGGGTCGTTTTCAGTTTTCGTAGACAGTTCTACAGTAGGTTGCTTTCAGTTTTTGTAGGCAGACCTGCAGTAGGCTGTTATCAGATTTTGTAGACAGTTCTACAGTAGGTTGCTTTCAGTTTTCCTACACAGTTTTACAGTAGCTTTCAGTTTTCGTGCAGTTCTACATTACGTTTTTTTTTTCCAGATTTCGTAGGCAGTTCTACAGTAGCTTTTAGGTTCTGCAGCTTGTAAGAATGAATAATCTTTATGAGCCGATATTCTCGCCATCAAAAGAAATTTTTGCGATTATTCAACGTTTCCGACAATTCACGAAGGTGGCGGTTAGAATCAAGATCATTTCAACCTGAATCAGAGTATGTACCGTTTAAGGACTCTATTTGCACACGGCGCCATTTCCGCAGCCGCTTAAAGCGCGCCCCGACAATCGAGCCGACTGGCGCACAAATTATCAAACTGCCGTCCGTTATCTGGTTTTGGTACGCTCAAACGTTAGCTGCATTCGTGAAACAGACGGCCAGCAATTATCTACACGCAAACTGTTATCATCATCGCGCGCACGCGACCGCTGGCAAATGCACGCCTCAATTATTAATTCTAGCGCCAAGCACTAAGATCCTCCGAACAGACGCACAGAAAAATTAATAGTAAAGAGGAGGGGGGTAAGAAATAGAAATCGGACAAAATATCCGGCGTCAGCTTATATACTTCTAGTAATGCGCTCTACGATCGTGACGAGTGTTCCTTCTATTCATTCATCGCGGATTCGCAGGATACGCTAGCCTTTTAATGAGGACTAAGCCTTTAATAGGGATTACGATGGGATACTTCGCTGAGAAACGGTCGTCCGCTTCCATCCAGCTCGCCATAGAAATTTGCCCCCTCCTCCACCTCCACCTCCTCCCCAAACCGCCGTCCCATTCCCAAATTCTTCACCGGATAAGCCGAACCTTCCTCTTTGTGCGCGGAAGATCGACGAAATTATTATATATTATGCGGGGCCGAATATTGCGAATCGAATCGATCGAGCGTGGGGCACGTAATGAAAGTTCGTCGGTAATAAATTCTGGATCGCTAGAAGAGGCAGAGAGGCCAAATTGCGCGGGAGAATTCGAAATGAGAATTCTCCTCGACGTCCGGCAGGATATTTTTCGCCGAACGAAGGGAGCGATATTAAAAAACGGGAGTCGGCAATTTTTACCGACGACAATGTCAATGTACATGTTTGTTTGTTTTTCTCCGTGGGGGCAAAGCTATTAAGTTTCGTTAGCGCGGCCGCGAACGGTCAATTTCAATTTGTCGCGCGTCAACCGTTTCGGCGGCTAGTTCGAAAAATTCTTGCGGAAAACGGACACATCTGACACCTGACAAACAATATTCGCTGGCGATTGTCGTATTGCGAGAGCGTATCGTGTCCCGTCGGCTTCGCGTGTCAGGTCGGCCAATTAACTCGGCGTCATTACGAAACGTTCCGCGTTACCTAATTTCGATTATTCGCATTTTTGCGCGATAACGATAACGAGTTCGATCCGCGGCCGATCTTTCGACGACGTTGGCGAGAATTCGCGTGAAAGTTCGTTATCTAGATAATTTTGAGCCGCGGACGCGGTAATCAGGCGAGAATGATTACGGTAATCCGACGCACATTGGCGGTAATCGTTACGTTGGTTATGAAAGCAGTCTGAGTCGAGAATTCGAGAGGTTTACTTGTTTCGATCAATTACGAAAGGTTAAAGCGATTTTTCTGTCACGTTTGCATTGACTTATCTCATTGTCAAAAATTGTTCAAGTGTAAAATTCTCAGATCTAATATTGTAATCGTATAGAACTGATACAGTTATCGGAAAGCAGAGAATTCATAGAAATTCAACGATTAAGAATCTGAATATCTACGTCATTATTTCAACAAGAAAGACTCCGATATTAAATTATCACGTGTCATCTCTTACAATCACCCTCAGTCAAACTGAAAAATTAAAAAAAAACGAAAGACCTCATTTAATTCTGAAAGAATATTTAAGGCAGTATCTCAACAAGAATGACTGGGATGTTAAACTATCACGTGTCATCTTTTACAATGAAACTCAAAATATGGAAAAAAAAGAAAGGTCTCATTTAATTCTGGAAGAATACCTACTCCAGTATTTCAACAAGAACGACTGGCTTATTAAACTATCACGTGCCATTCCCTACATTCACCTTCAATCAAACGGAAAAAATGAAAGATCTCATTTAATTCGGAAAGAATACCTACTACAGTATTTCAACAAGAACAACTCGGATATTAAACTAGCACGTGCAACTTTCTACAATGAGCCTCAATTAATCGGAAAAAAAATTGCATTTAATACTGAAAGAAAATCTACTCCGGTATTTCAACAAGAACAACTCTGATATTAAACTACCGCGCGCAATTTTCTACAATCACCCTCAATCAAACGTAAAAAATCACAGATCTCATGTAATTCCGAAAGAATACCTACGCCAATTTCAATTAATTCCGTCATAAATATCAGTAACGAAACAGAAAACCGGAAGAATTTCCTTAATCACCGCAGACCACTTTCGTACTCCTGCTCCGCCGACTTCACCCCGAAAATCCCCCAAAAAAACAGTCCCAATGCCACCGCAAAGCAGAGAAGTACCCCATCGCATCCGGCCGACGACAAACGAACAGACCTAATCGCATTGCACCTCCTCAGACCTCGAACTCTCCTCTGCCTCCTGCGTGACGCTCCTCTCGCGAGGAATTCGCTGCAAATCATCACCAGCCATCTTACACACCCACACGCATACACAGACATACGACAACCAACCCAAGCAACCCGAAAGTGACTCTCGAAACGAGAGAAGTAATCGACGAGCGTGGATTCCGAAGCTTGCGATAGAAAAATTCGCCTCAACGCTCATTGAACGCCTACGTGCGCACGCACACGCTCGCACGCGTGCCTACCTGAGCTGCAGTCCGGCAAACGCGACTATTTATGGCCGAGGATCCGCAGGATACTCGAGGCACTCACCGATCGTTTTTGAACTTCGACGAACAATGGGTCGGCAGGAAATTAAGAAAGTTTCCCCGGCCCGTCACTTTTCCGTGTAAATCCGTGAGGACCCGGGAGTTAAGGTTGAGGCCGGAGGAGGAGAGAGAGAGAGAGGGGGGGGGGGGGAGGGTAAGAATGTTTGCAGGCAAAGTAATACGTCGAACTGGGATTTAATAGCCGGCAGGCTAAGCTGAATTGCCGGATGCCTGCGCAACGGTAGCGCTTTGCGGCGATGCGCCGGAAGTGCGCGTTGTTAGATTGCGGGCAGCACGTAACAACGGTATTTAACGGAAAGATCGAACCGTCCGGGGAAACAATGTGAGACCCGGCAATCTCGTGCGAGAATCTGCGACGCTTACGTAACGTGGAAAAACGCGGCCTGAAATTAGACGCTGCTCGATCGTCTTGGCTGCCCGATTTCCGGATTTCTGTGCGTGTCAGAGTATGAACGTTATGTTCGGGTATGAATGTGCATGTGAGAGCATGAATGTGCATGTGAGAGCATGAATGTTTGTGCTCGGGCATGAATGTTGTTGTCGGGATATTGCGAGCAGGTGTTCGATTGTTTTCGGGGTAGGGGCGGTTGGGGCGGGCAAGCTGTGTTTGGCACGTACGAGCCGCGATGATAAAATATCGGGGTTACGTAGAGATAGGCACATGTGCGCAGCACGAAAAATGTGTACGGTTGTATGGAAGATGCATCGTGTGTAGTGTACAAACCGAGGTACGTTTGTACGGGTGTAGAGATAGGTATGTATGTACAGATGCCTACGTACGGGTTGGATAAGAATGTATATGGTAACAGGGTGGTGTATCATGATTTTGTCTACAAACAGATGTACATTTGTACGTTTGTAGAGATAGGTACGAACGTACGGATTGGTTCAAAAAATGTATGTGGCAACAGGGCAGTGTATCATGATTTTTAACGCAAACACTACCGCACTTTTATACATACGTATGTAGAAATAGGTACGTACAGATTGATTCGAAAAATATATTTGGCGACAGGGCAGTGTATCATGATTTAACGTACACAATACCGCACAATCGTACATATGTATGTAGAAATAGGTACGTACAGATTGGTTCAAAAAATGTATATGGCAAGAGGGCAGTGTATCATGATTTTTAACGTAAACACTACCGCACTTTTGTACATACGTATGTAGAAATAGGTACGTACAGATTGATTCAAAAAATATATTTGGCAACAGGGCAGTGTATCATGATTTAACGTACACAATACCGCACATTCGTACATGTACATAGAAAAAGATACATACGTAAAGATCGATTCAAAAAATGTATATGGCAACATGAAGTGTATTAGATTTTATTGTACAATGACATGTACCTATCGCACGCGTACATTCCATTTACACACGTAGGAATGTAAAACTTTCGTTAAAATAAAAGATTAATCAAATAGCTACAATACGCTCGAGAAACCATAAACCGTATCGTAATCCGTGTAACAGTGTAATCCGTACAGCGAGCAAATTCCAATCGTACACACCGCGAGAATACTAGCGAGGCAGCCAGGAATGCAAGTGAGTCGCAAAGTCGAAGGTGCGGTTCCCGGCGAGGAGAGCGATCGGACCCTGCGACAGTTGTCCGACGAAACGAAGGAGAGCCCGGCCGAACCTGAATTATAAGTCCTGAACCTGAACTAAGTCCATCCCTGAGCTTAGCCGTACCTGCGGAGGCGGACAGGTAGGCAGGGTCCGCGAACGGAAACCCGTGACACTTCTTCCGTCCGAAATTAACGTAGGTACACGGTTTTCAACTCGGGAGCCTCCGCCTCCGGCCGCCATGTTGGATGTCGGCCGAATGCAAATACACGCGTCTGGCCGGGAGTGCCGCGGAGTCGGATTTCCTGTCGAATCTCCCTAAACTGCTTCGCGCGCACGAAACGTGACTTCTCCCGGACGAGAGTTCTGCTCTCCGTTTTCGAAAATATTGTCCCGACGACGCCGATCGCGTCGAGGGTAGGCGCGACGACGCCGGCGTCGCCGATATGCGAGTCGCACGTGCGTGCCAGCGAGTGAATGTGCGAGCGAGGCTTCCGTTAATTCGAATTGTTCCGGCGCAACGACGCATGCGCGAGAAAGTAAAGCCGGTTCTCCACTCGGGCCGGAGAGTCGACGGATTTTTGCCGAATGAACGTTCAACGGGCGGGAGATCGTGTTTTCACTCGATCGAGTTGGAAATCGACTCTTTGGAATCTGTCGTGGGGCTGATAACGTTGAGCGTGAAGTAATTAGAATATGGTAATTGGCACCGTCTACTATGCAAAGGAATGTACTGTAAAGGTACAGATTATTTCTGTTTTGTTTCATCGGGTCTGTTTGTATAAATGTGAAATGTGAACAGGTGTTTATGTCTGATGTCTTGAGAATTCTTTTCATTTGTATATATCTATCCTATCTATATATCTATATATATATATGGACCGTTTATTTTGAAAGTTGTGTGAGTCCATATTTAAAAAAGAATGAGATGTCATATAATTTATGATTAACGTGGTGCAAACTGTGTATTTATGTCATATTTAATTTATTTTTTATGTGGACCAAATTATTAAATATCCAATCGTTTGTGTGTATAGGTAGATAGGACATATATATAAGTTAAAACAATTCTCATAAAGGATTATAGGTACGTACATATATCAGATTAAAAAAAAATATATATGTGTATGTATATACCCTATATATCACATTTTACATTTACACAAACAGATAGACCTGATATATGTATATAGATACTAAGAGTAAATAGTACTGAAAGGTAACAGAAACCTCTTTATCGCATAGCCTACACAGACTTACAAGAAGCCACACGTAACTGTCAACAGTCAATTTCATTTGCAACGCTCGCGTCAACAATCGTTCCGCCCGGAACCGAGCGTACTGTCGATCTCTAACAAAAATTTGCTCACGTGATCGTCTGACGTCGATGTCCCGATGCGCACTTACGGGCCTCCACTTAATTTCCCTAATTGCGACCGTAACGAGTGTCATTAGTGCCCGTAATTCGAAGGGACCCTCGGCCGGCGCGAATTGTCAATTGATGCACCGCAATTTGCGTCCCGTCATTAACCGTAGAATCGAAATTTCGCGGCTCCGGCTATCGTCAGCCTCGAAAAACAATCGAAACGGAAACCTTTCCCTGAAGCGCACGCGTTAGAATCACGATCGGCAATTCCACTCCGAAATTCCCACTCCGAAATTCCTACGTAGAGACACCGCGTAGACGGGAACCGTCCCGCGATCCGGTATCGATCATGGATCGACGGATCCTGTGCCGGGTACCGATGTCTCTCGAATTCAAGGTCAGTCTCAATTGCGCGCGGCCAATTGTTCATTGTCCTCCGTCTGGCGTTCCTCCGCGGGCAGCGATAATCGCACTGTCATTAGCTGCCTGACAGTCGAATTCTAATTTTACGAGCCATTACTGACCCGTACCCATTACTGCTTCCGAGTCGAACGTCGCCGACGTCCAGCAATTCCTAAAGCTCGCCAACAGGCAGGCAAGAAAAGTGTCGCTCCGCCGACAGGCCATCTTTCTTTTCCTTCTCTCAATACTTCGCTCGACGTATCGAGCGTATCGTTAAGCCGATTAAGGTGGAAAAATTCGCCGGACGTCGGAATGTTGCACGTACGATTACGTAAGTCGAGTAGCCTTGCCCGAATCAATTCGACTCCGTTAAGGCCGAAGCCAAAATTGCGAGACTCGCGTAACGCGCGAATTACGATTGTCAATTCTGTGAATGGAATTCCGGAGTATAATGGGACTCGAACGTGTGCGTGCCACCGATAAGAGCTCATGTAAATCGTAAGTATCGCGAAAATTCGTACGGCACGCCGAATGTTGGGAGGAGGGGGGAGGGGGGGAATTCTGGATTGAATAACGCTCGTGGACCCTCGTGTTTGAAGTGAGCCCTCGAAGGGAATAAAATCCATACCCATCCCGCCATTACACATCGTACCCCCCACCCCCCCACCCCACCCCACGATCCCCCATCACCCTCAGCCTAGCCCCCTTTAACCATTCTGCGGTTGAAGTGCACTCAGCGTGAATGGGGGGAGGGGGAGAAAATCCAAACTATCCGCTACTACGGCATCATCATGATCATACTCGTGGCACTACTCGAAATGCTACAGGCACCCCGGACATCAACAACATTATCGAAAACGCCTGCCTGGCGAGCCACCGTTCGTAATTGGCCGCACTCCCAGTATAAACCTCGTCGAATCGAGCGTAATTGTTCACTTAATCGAGGCGTGAATCGACCAAGGTTCCGTGCTTTTTTCGCCAGGCAGTTGGATAGGTGGATTTGGATATGGGAGTTGCAGAGGTTAATATTTTGATATCGCTGACTTCGACTCCGAATCCACGCTCTCGACAAAAGAAATCGAAAACCTGTACACAGTTAAGAACAGATCCAGCGTTCGATGCCGCGGCACGAAGAAACCTACCAGTGTAGCGTTTTGAGGATTCTCATGGCGTGGCTTCTGGTTTCGTCCTTCGCTCGAGTCTCATGGACAAAACGGCGGACGGTCTCGGAAAGGAACGTTCGAGGAATCTCAATAGCCCGCGGTATCTCTCTCTTCCATTTTCCCCGATCCCCTCGATCCTTTCTTCACGACACGCCGAGCCCGTGCACACTCTCTCCCCACTCTCTCTCTCTCTCTCTCTCTCTCTCTCTCTCTCTCTCTCCTCTCCTCTCCTCTTCTTCTTTCTCTCCGAAGCTCTCTCGTCCTATCCCTTCCTCTTCAGACTCCCATCCTCTTGACGTTTCTTCGTCACTTTACACCTCCGCTCTTATCACCACCTCCTCCGCGCGCACAGACGAGCATCCTCCCCGCACACACAGACACAGACACTGGCAGAGACTCTTCTACACACACAGGTATGCACACAGGTACAGACACAGGCACGCACCGTGACACGCGCGAACGGCACACCTCCGTCGACTCCTTCTGCCTCTCGCCTTCTGCCACGGAGTCGCGGGCACACGCACACGGCCGGGCGCACGCACACGGACGCCTCTGTCGCGCCGGAGGACGGCCAGGAACGATGCACGCCGACGATGCACCGGCCAACATCGGCGTCGGCAAGACCTGCATCGGCGACTGCGACGACGGCAGTGGCGCCTCGTACCACGCCGCGCACCGTGGACCTATCGGAATCGGACCCCAAAACCGCCACCGATCCTCAGCAAACCCGGTCCATGACGGGAATTAGTTTCAGGTACCGCGATTAGAAGACAGCTCTAGTGGTCAGGTGCACGAATTTGATCGAACGATCGTCCATCAGACTTCCTTCAGACCGTTCTTCAGCTTCCTGCCGCTCGAGTTCGAATCGGCCGGCGGACTCTCAGGCTGGGATTCCTGGCCAGCCCGGGCAAGGAGGACGAAGAGGACCGAGAGGACCAAGAGGACGAAGGACGCGGGCGGCTTGTGGAACGATGGCGCGCCAATGCTGCTGGCTATATCGCATGGAGAACGCTCCTCGTACCGGTTTTGGACCGCCGGCGGACAGGTATTCCCGACTCCGTTAACCGCCTTAATTGCGTCGGGCTCATATCAGCCTCCCCACCCCCTCCCACACCCCCTGCCCCCGTGCCCGTTGACGAGTCAGAGGGTTACGGCGTGAAGAAGTACAGGCTTTCCGCCGGAATCCGCTTCCTGCGGACTTTCCGGGCGCCCGTGAACTTCCCAGGCGACTTCTTAAACTTCTTTGTTCTGCGGCTGGCCCTCACCGCGGTCGGGACGCGACGATAACTCCGAGTTCGATCTCTCGAACTCCTCGCGGGATGATTCCTACTCTGAGACCGTTGATCGTAATCACTAAGTTCGCGTACTCCGCGAATGGCACTCGCGAACGTTCGAAGCTGGAATGTCGGCCGATGCTGAGAACGCAGGAATCCTTGTTTTCCCGCGACTTTTCGAGGTACGATGTTTTCGAGTCGCTGGAGGGCAGCTTCTTCGGCAGTCGTGGACGGGGTTTATTGTGGTCACGAGGCGAGCACTTCGACGAACGAAACACGCACGAGGAGGGCTGGCGTCCCTCCGGCTTGGAACTGACGTGAGTTTGTTGGCTTCGCTTTACCCCGACCTGAGAGCCGGTGCCCCTTCTTTCTCTCTCTCTCTCTCTCCCTTCCACCCTCTTTCTCGTTCCCCCCTCCTCACTCGGTCTCGCTCGCCGCGGACAACGTTCTCGGTCCTTCCCGCTGCGCCGCGCTTTCTTTCTCGCTCTTGTAGACTGACTCTCTCTCTCTCTCTCTCTCTTGCTCTGGCTCTATCTCTCTCTCGCTCTGTGAGTTCCCCCTCCCCTCGGCCCCTTCTCACCTTCCAACTGCGCGTTCCAGCCCAACCCTCCCACCTTCCGACCCGATGCGATCCTCTATCTCGCTTTCTCTCTCTCTCTCTTTCTCTCTCTCTCCGCCTCTCTTTCTCTTCAGGTCCCCTCGAATACAGTGATACGGGGCACTCGTGTTCCCCTCTCGCTCTATTCCGATGTCCCCTTCGTTATCCGAGTCTTTCCTTCTCCATCCGATCCTCCTTCAACCCGTTCGGAGCGACTTCCCTCTCTCTCTCTCTCTCTCTTTGGTGAGTCGCATAACGTCGTTATCCTCGTCCCGTACGCGCTCCTCATACATATACTGGTTCTCTCTTTCTCGCTCACTCCTTCTCTCTCTCTCTCTCTCTCTCAGTCTCTGGCCTCACTCTCTGGGCAACTGTCACCGACTAGCTCCGTCTGCGTTCAACTCGGCGAGAGAGTCCGTCCCGACTGGCGCTCTTCGTGGGCTCCTCTCGACGTCGGTCGGGGCGATCACGTGGCCTAGCATTGAAGTCTCTTGCTCTCTCGCCCCTCCATGATCCCGGGAACGCACCTACACGCCGAGAGATACGCCTCGGACCCCGGGGTTCAAGCGTCCGAAGGCGGACGCCAGCGTTTCGACTCTCAGCTGATTTCTCGGTTGCCACTTTTACGCGGATGCGTTTTGCTGCGTAGGGGGGAGTTGGCGGTGAAATTTCGTGGGGCGGTAAGGGGGCTGCGGTAGAATTCGGTGTCGGAGTTCTCGTGGGATTGTTCGGCAATGACCGCTCGTTCGCCATTGTTATTCGATCCTCGCGAAGAATTGCTTCCAACAGTCGCAGGTATCATTTGACAGATTAACGCGTTAGCTGCCACAATTGCCAATTTGGGGATTTTCGAATTTCTATAATTGTATCGTTACACAACACTTTGTGCATATATATAACTTATACGGCCAAAAATAAAATTTAGTAGTTAATGGGTTGAAGACGTAACGTAGAATTCGTGGATAGAGTTTGCTTACTCCGTAGATCCGCTCTCGGATAAAACAGTTTGCTTTCCTGACCGTCTGACGAGGGTCTATAAAATCGTAATAACCCGATGGACAATCAGCGACAGACCGGACTCGGCTCAGGAATCCCGTCGGAAGAATACCTCGGCTTTCCATTTAATCGCGCGAAAATACACTGTGGCGAAATAGAAGGGCCGTGCTTTCTACCGTAATTAACGTCCGACGCCGGTTGAAATTCTTTCGGCGAACGAGTCTCGCCGCATTGCGAGCCCCCCGGGGGGACAAGCAAAAGTCCGCCAATCCGATCCGTCGCCCGTTCTAATTAACACGTCTATTAACCTAGCAACCCAGTAATGCCCGAGTTAAACGCTCTCGGGCAGAATTCTAAGACGGCCGACAGGTCCGCCGTGGCGCATGAAAGGGCCAGCTAAGAATCGCTCGGGCTCGCACGGGGTGGGTAGAACAGAAGGGAGCCCGGTTCGGCAGGCCATTTAAAACGACGGCGCAGACACGCTTTAACCAGTCCAGCTTTGTGCGCGGCACAATGGGGCACCATATTGTCGCGAGCGGGGAGGGGAGGGGGGCAGGAAATTCTTGCTGGACGGAACGAATTTCGTTTCGCGTGCACTCGCCGGTTCAGCGCTATTTTTTTCTCGCGCCAGTGCTTCTCCGCACCTTTTTTTTTAACCACCCCCGAAATGTGGGAGGGTGGAGGGCTGAGGGTGGGACCGAGAGATTTTTTTGATCCCGGGGAGTGGGAGAAGTATAAGCATGTGTATACGATTTCAATTAATTTGATTTATTGATTTACAGTTAAAATTATTGAATGGTAGTAGATATATGTGAAATACACCAAATTCGGTAAAAAGCCGTTATTTATTAAGGTTGCTGCAACCATACCTTACGTATACCGTATTGGATGATATTAATTTTGGAGAGTTATTGCGTTGGTAAAATATAATTTTTTAAAAGGATTAATATTATGATTGCAAGTGAAATTTTATGGGAGAGCATTTTATTTAGTTTAGAATTCGATATTATTTTATTAGGTTCTTTAATAAATTAAATAGGTTGACGTTTCGTACGGCAACTGACAGGAACTAAAAAATATAAAATTTCACATAATCACTAACATCGACTATCTCGAGAGAAGTACCATAAAATAGATCGACTGTATAATCCCAAGGTTTCATTCACCGAAAGCCAGAAAGCGAAGCCTCAAACTGAACCCGCCCCTTCCCAACCCCCTCCGGGATCCTCCCCCGCCCCACATTCCAAGCCTCAGCCCACAAAAATCTCCACCTGCATACCGAAACACCCCCACCGCCAATAATCCTCACAATATTCCCCGCCTTCCTTCCCACCGAAAAACCGTGGATAACTTTACTCAGCGAGAGATTGCGTGAAAGTCGAGAAACGGAATCCCGAACTCCGTACTCGAAGACTGTTGCAGCGAAATTCGGAATCTCCGTTGCGAACCCAGAACCGTCAGAACGTCTATATCTGTCCATTGAGGCGTCCAGATATCCGGCGCGCCCCTATTCAGCCCGAATATCCGAGGGCTCGAGACGGCAAAGCGAGGCGGCCAAGTAGGCGAGCATGGCGGCCTATACCGCTCACGTGCAGATGTGTGTCACGTGTGGGGTATCGGCTAGGTGTACAGACCTAAATGTCTATCGATCTGTGCGACTGACGCTGACCACATTGCCGCCAAAGACGTCTGGAATCGTTCCACAGTCCTTTTCCCTGACGGTTCTTACCTCCCTTCCCTACCCCCCCCCCCCCCCCCCCCTCCCACCCCCTACCCTGTTCCCGTCTCACGAACATCGCGTGCAGCCCCGACGATTACGCAAGAGTCGGCCTATCGTGCGATCCTTTCGCGAATCATCAGCTTTCCGACTTCTGAGCGCATCCTACCGCGGGCTCGTTACGTAATTCGCTGGATAGTTCGTTAGCTCGTGTTCCAATTGTTCGGAGGCATTGGGGGGGGGGGGGGGGGGAGTGTAGGTAGGCTGGAATGAGATGTACGATTCTCGGTCGTGAAAGTGTTAGCGGAATTTCGGTGTGATGCGTAAGGTTGCGCTGATCCGTGTGGGTGACAGGAATTATGAGAGAGTGTGGGGAGTTTTTGGATTTGATGGTTTTTTATTTGGGAGAGTGATTAAAGAGTGAAGGGTCGCCTCTTTAGATCGACAGTTTCAGTGTTCGGTGTTGCAACGGTTCTAAGCTGATACTGTTGACACTCAGCAGCCTCTTCTCCGTACTTTGCTACGTATAATAAATGTATTTTAGTATCGAATTTATGAATTTCCCGCGATGACATATGGATCGTTGATTTTGAATGTGCTGTAAGCCCATTTAAGCAAAAGTTAAATATCGCGTAAATAAACAGTTGACACCGCGTTAATCATAAATTATATATTTCATTTTTTTTTAATATAGACTTATACCATTTTCAAAATATACGGTCTATATCTGAACTTTCGCGTTCGCTACCTTTTACAGATCTTATCGCAGAGCATACACGACGATAAACAGTAACGACTTATCGCCTCTGACAGATTTGAATATTTACTCGAGAAATTCGGACGACGGATTTATATCGTAACACTACGCTTCCCCATCGGATCTCTTTCACTTTTATCATTTTATTGCGACGCTATAATACCGCACCTCTCACGGCTTCCCTCGAGTTTCGCATCGGCGGGGACAAAACCGAGATTCCGCCGACGGCCCGGTGAAACGGGGCGTTTACGTCGAAAGAAACGTGGATAGAAAGTGGATACATCTAATTGGCCGGGTGCGTTCGAGGATGCACTCGAATGGCGCGAGCTAATGATCTCCGCGGAAACTCGAGTCAAAGGGATCGAACGTTCTCGAAAATTCACTTCCGCCGCGTCATAAGTTGTCGGAGAGTGGCAATATAGTGCACGAGAGCATCCCCCCCACCCCTCCCCTCCCATCCCCACCCCGCATCTCATCCCTCGCACGCATGTGCAATTTGCATCCTAAAGTGGCTGGCGTGCGACACTTTGAACCTATTTTGTCCGCCGCTTTCATCCGACGGCCTATCGGAAGATGTAAAAATGTCGGCGGGGCCTTTACTTTCTTAATTGACGAGGCCGTACGAAAGTGGAGTGCATATGGATTTATGCGGGAAAAAGTAGGTATTCGGAGTGAGTTCGTACAAATAGTTGCATTAAGAGAAATGTGGTTGAATGAGAATTTTACGAATGAGAGTGGAGTGTTTGCCAGGTTTTATTTTAAATTATCTGAGAGTTAGGACAGCTTTTTTTTTAATGAGAGTATGTGGTAGTTGCGGATGAGATTGATTGAATGCGATTTTACAAATGAGAGTGAAGTGATTGTCAGGTTTTATTATAAATTATCTGAGAGTTAGGACAGTTTTTTCTAATGAGAATGTTTGTATGTGGCGGTGGTAGGTGAGATTGAGAGTTTATAATTACGTCACATTAGACTGCGAAAAAGATAAGCTTCGGTTTTTGTAAAGGATAGATATCTTTTCCGTGTGACTTGTTTCTTTCCAGGATTGAAGTAGTCGGAAGTTTATTTTCGTGATCAGGTGATGTAGATTACGCATGACTCTAGGAATATACATTAGATTTTCCTATAAGGCAAAATCCTGAGAATCATCTATGGCAAGGGTGGGGAACCTCCGGCCCGCGGGCCGCATACGGCCCGCGAAGTCATTTAGAATGAGTTAATTATGTTTAAAAATGGATATATTTTATGTTCGTTTATTTTTTTATTCGTTTATTTATAATATATATATTTTTTGTTGAACAATAAAACCTAAAAAAACTATTATTATTATTTATCTGGCCCGCGAATGATGTTATAAATTTCCAAATGGCCCTTGGCAGAAAATAGGTTCCCCACCCCTGATCTATGGCATTAGTAAGTAACATATACACGCTACTGTTTCCCACGTCATCGCTGACAAACCACAGACCCGACATCTGAGAGTACCAATCTAACTGAAGACAATATAAACTTACATCGATATATTCGATATAGGCCTAAATGAACAATAATTAAAAATCCCAAAATTCTCCGTCACAATCATAATCACCCACTCAAGTACACATATACTACAGGAAAGTAGTCAAACTCAACGCAATAAAAGAAATTGCCCTCAACAAAATTCTCCAAAAATTCACAACAAAAAAAAACATAAGGACAGCCAACATAGGCCGATATGAGCGATTATTTCAAATCCCAAAATTCTCCACCGCGTTCATAATTACCGATTCACGTACACGCGGCTAGGAGCGCTTCGAGCTTTGCAAATCGAGCCGGCGCGGCGGCGTGAGTCAGAATTGGCCGAGATCGTTCCGCCTTGACACACGAGACAAGAAAGGCGGCCTTTAACGATCGCGACGTGATCACTTTTACAAGGTCCGATTTTTACGATCGCGCCACGCCGCGCGCTCTTCTCGATTTACCCGAACTCGGCGAGCGAGCCGAAAGTGCGCCCGCTTTGTCGGCGTCGGCATGTAAGGGAGACGAATGGGGATGGGTACAGGCGTGCGAGCCTGTGTCGAACGACATGCACCACGTTACGTGCCCTTTATGAGCCGGTCGGGAAAGCGGAAAGTATGGGATCGATTCGAGTTCCGGCAGCGCGAATTTCTTCCCGGCGAGCTTTAAACTGGAGTCGAATGCAGAGTAAGATGCGATAATGCGCGCGGTGGACTGGTAAGAAAGTAATTTCGGTAGTTTAGGGTAAAGTGAAACTTGTCTTTTTGTACGAAGAATAAGTTCTAAGTTATACTTCGTTTTTTTACAAGTAAAAATTAGAACAGTAAAATGTCATTGGAACGACGTTGAAGTACACGATGAGCTGGCAAATGATAATTAAACATTGATATGCACAGAAACGACATTACTTTTCGATCCCCCTAATAAATACATATACATATATATGTTATAAATAATTATATATTTTGTTAACATTAGTAATATATACATATATTTTAATTCATATATAATTTCTATTTTGTTTCGTAACTTCAATATGGCCAGTATCAAATGCCGAAAGGAAAATATTTGAACACTGACAGTTTTTCCAAAAAATGAGGATTATATCTATATTTAAAAACCGGAAATACTTTTTTGCCGATCTAATTAAGTTAGGTGAATGCTAGGGTGAAGATAGGTGTTTGTTTTCGGTAGTGTTTATGTGTGTCATTGAAAGGGGAAGTGTTGGATTTATATGCATTTTAAAGGAAGATTTTCTATTGTTCGCAGAGTTGACTTTATGAAGTGTATCATTTATATAGACTATCTCAGTTATGATACTTTTAAGTATTCAAGTATTGATAACCGTTTTTAGGGCATGAACTGATGTACATCGAATGTGTTACAACTGCAATGACACGAAGCTTCTATACACGTTTCCAAAAATACAACATTGCAAATGCACACCTAATCAAAACTTAACAAATCACCCTCCTCATCGCAAAATTCTCGCCTTAAATGTACACATTATCACCATGACAGCAATGAACATCAGAGAGCATAATTCACGATATTAACACGTTGCGTGCCACGCTGATTTTGCGTGTCCGCCGCGTCCCGTCAATGTGAATTTCTTATTATGCGTTACATATTTTTTCGACATTTTTTGCACAACAGGTAAACTTTAGTATATAAGAGCGTATAATGCAATAATTTTTTTGGGGGTCATCGGTGACCCCCATGGCCAAACGGAGCGACTTAGTTTTGGCGACTGGTGACCCCCACGGCCAGACGGACCGACGTCGACCGACAAACGATGATAATATTGAAAAATTTAAAAAACATTGAAAAATTTACTCGAATTATGTGTTCTGATAATCTTGGCTCCGCCGGTCACCGGTGACCCCCATGGCCAGACGGAGCGACTCAGCGCCGGTCACCGGTGACCCCCATGGCACGCAACGTGTTGAACACAGCTCCCGCTTCGCATCCAAACAAAATTCGTCAAAACATTACCGACGACTCCCGCCTAACCCGTCCGCCAAGCGTCAAAAGTAATTCCCCGCAACCGTTGCCACCCAAATTCGATTATCGCCTGCCGCATCGTCGAGTGCGCGCCATTACGATCAAGTTCGATCGTTCCGTGTCAGGAACTTCACGCTTCGAGCCTCGCCGCACGCAGATCGACTGCACTGCAACCGTAATCGCCGCCAACATTCCCACCGGGGAGCCCTACCCAAGATCCATCAAACCTAGCAGACATACAAATTGCCTCTTCCCCGCATCGAACTCGATCCACCCTCCCTCCTCCCTCCGCCCTCTGTCTGCCGCAAACATCCCGAGAGACGAAAATCCGGACACGTGCGTGCCTTCCTCGTGCGTCGAGACGCGAGGAGTGGCCGACGGAAAAAAAGAAAAAAAGAGAAGAGAAAAGCAGTGGAAAAGGATCGGCGTGGAGAGTACGGTGAAGCAGGAGCGGGGTGGGGGGTGGCGGGGGGAGTGTATGGGAGGACTGCAGGGAGCCAACTCGAGTTACGAGATCCAGGCGGCTATTTTATGACCGACGGCGGGCAGGAAGGACAATGGACGGGGCAGAGCGTGAGCGAAACCAGATTCGCGACAGAATTCAGACTTCGGACTCCTTCTCGGCGGTTGAAGAGGCCGCGGTTGAGCTCGGGTTAGGTCGACGTAGATTTTTCTCGGAAAGGCGAGGACCGTCCTGGGATTCTCGGTAGTGCCTTTTAGGAAGCGGGCGAGATGCGTCCCTTACCGCTGCTCCAGACAAGGTAGGGAAGGGGGGGTGGGGGAGGATGAAAGAGAGTCGTTTGAAAATTCTGCGGCGACAATGAGAGTAATGAAAATCATCCGGCTTTTTCGGTGGGGGTGGGAATGGATGGAAATTGGACTCTTTGTCGGGGTGGATGGCTTAACGGCGGAATTCGGAATGAGAAGTCGCAATCTCGGGCGGATTCGGATCGACGATCGATGGAGGGATGAGGGTGAGCCGATCGATCGCCTCGAAAGGGCTGATTTGACTTTCGACAAAGGAGGTGGGTGGGGAGGGTGTGATGGGGCGAGAGGAGTACTTTATTCAGATCGCGGGATCTTGGTAATGGTAATTGGTTTGCTTGGGAGGGTGTGATATTGAGTGCGGCGCTTCGTGCTGCAGTTTTATGAATTTTGGGAGGAAGGGAGGTTATGAAATTGTGAGGGTGTTATTGATAAGGGATTCATCGGGAAATTTGTGCTTTCAAGGATGTTTAGGTTACGGATTACTTATTGTACGATGATTGTATCAATGTATTTGGGTTGTTCGATAATTGCTACATAATTTCATGCGCTTTTTTGAGATTTGGTGAGTTGTGTGAGTAAAAAAGGGAGATTTTATCAGCTCGGCGAACAATCGTTTTATTTCTTTCGATCTTGTGTTTAAGGGGTGAAAGGGTGGCAGGAAATGTTTTCATAAATCGCAGTCTCAATGTTCTGTGTCCAAAAGTTGTCGAAGTGCGACCAAACACGAGCTCAGAAACAACAGAAACTGGATATTTTGGCGGCTAAACGATAGATCATATGTCTTGATGTAATTTTGACAATATGATTAGATCAATAGTAAAATGTGATAACGCTAGAATGTATATCTGTATATAATTTGTGCACAGAGTGTAAGACATCGTACTTTGGAGCAAATAGTCCATTTACTGTAAAATCTCAAAGTGTTATACTTTAAGCGATAGCTCTTAAAAAATACACTCTTGTGTACATGTCACGTATCATAAATGGGTACTACACTTTTTTCAACTTTCCAATTCGGAATACATACGCAATCATAATCACTAAACTGCAAAACACGAACGTTGCATAATGTTGCAGCCTCAAAAGCCACGCGCTCCAATTTCTACCTGCGAAACATGATCCGCCTCAATTCAGCTAATGACGCGCATGGTCAAACAGCGAACGGAACTCCAAAAAATGTCAGGCAGCGAAAAATTAATGGCACCTAATGCCCGACATCGCCGTTCCGCTAATTCAACGATCCCGGATCAAGATGAGAGCGGAAAAATCCTTTCAAACCGTCCGAGCAATCATACATCCACTTTAAAACTCAAATTCACCTTTCATACGTCTCCCTCAGCGAAACTCGAATTCAACTTCGTACTATCATCTCGACGCTTCATGCTCCAGTTCCTACATTTCAAAAAAGACACACTCGCGTACGCGTCCTCATATTTACATACATCGTCGGCCGAACAAAGGCCCGGTAAACCAGCCTGCCAATCGTCAAATAATCCTCATTACCGAACAACTCCCACTTCCTATCCGAAATCGAAAATGACATGACCTTGAACGTTTCCGGCGTAGAACTCAAATCGATCGGTTAGAGTAGAACGATGAAGCGTTTTCATATTGCGCGCGTTAGCATAATTAACTCATCACGCGCCGTAATACAAAAATACAAAACAATAAAAAATGAAATTGACTGTACATTTAGAAGTTGCAGTCATTAAAAAAAGAAACAATTTGAAACTGTGACTCAAAAAGGGCACATTGACGGATAATGGGTTAAACACAAGAACTCCATACGCTGGAGCCGCGCAATTCTATTGTTTCTTCGGACGGCTTCTCTTTTAAACAGTTGAACGAACATAGAAATTTGTAAACTATATACTGTAAAAGCTTCTGGAATTAAGAATAAATATTGGGTTGAGCAAATTTGGCAACTGAGTGAATGCGGATTTTGTTGATAAATAGTCTGTACACCTTCTTTTGTTTCGTTAACGCGTTCAAAGCACCTAATCTATATTTTTTTCATTTTGTTTGGACTTCTATCTTTAATTTAGTACAAAAATTCTATCGATTAGTTCTTTAGTTTTGGTTTTATCTCAATTTAAAAATGGGAGACGACACGTGCATTTCAGACATATTTTATTGTATTATCTCGGAAGAGGTAAGAACGCATTGCAAGCGCAAAAGAAGTTACGTGCCGTATATGAAAATAAAGCCTTCAACGACCGGCAGTTGTCAAAATTGGTTTGCCATATTTCGTTCAGGTGATTTTTCAATGAAAAATGCCCAACGAACTGGCCGTCCAGTTGAACTCGATGAGACCCATATGAAGACCATTATCGATTCAGATCGTCATACCACAACATGCGATATTGCAGAGAAGCTCAATGTACCGTATACATGCACAAAAAAAAATAAAAACATTTGGAGTCTTCCTTCTTATTCAAAAACCGCAATCCCTTAGTTGTCAACGCAATAACATGATCTTGACATTCATGACCTTCTTTCCTTCCTGAAAGAAGCTAACTTATACCATTTAATCTAAGTTAAACTAACGAAATAATTAACGAAATCTTATTCAAAAACCGCAATCCCTTAGTTGCCAACCCAATAACATGACATTGACATTCATGACCTTCTTTCCTTCCTGAAAGAAGCTAACTTATACCATTTAAGTTAAACTACTGCAACGTAATGTTATACATCCTTTCATATGTTCTTTGCATATACACACATTTGCCCCTGTATCGAAATGTCGCTAATAACCTTCACTTGCGGTTCATGCGACACTAAATAACGAAATAAAAAAAAAAGAACATGATCTTTCACCTAACTCAGCTGCCAGAAACGTTTGGCCAGGAGTCTTGCTGAAGATTTCCTTGACGATAAAATAAATAAAAAAAAAAAAAAAAAAAAGCTGCCAGAAACGTTTGCCGACCGTTTCGAGCGATCGTCGACTCGCCGCCGATCGGTTCGAATCGGCGCGAATCCGCCTCGAAGAAGCGTGCGTCGAGCGGCGGAGTCGAATGTTTACCGCGGGCAGCGTGCTACTATCGATCCGCAAAACATCGCCCGATGCCTCGGGTAGCGAAAGAAGGCGCCATTTACCTGCAAAGACCTGTAAGACCGACGACGCGGCGAGCCAGACATGCCCAGCATGCCTTGCACGGGTCGCATGCCCGGTTAAGGTCGGCTATCCTCTTCACCATGGCACCATGCCCATCACGAGGTACGCGTGGGTGGACGATCAATCGAATATTATCGATAGCCGAGAGGTGAACGACACCGGAGCGAAAACAGACTCTTACGCGAGCCTTCGAATTTTCCACGTACGCAGAACGCCCGACGACGTCACGCGAGCAGTCGGCACACACACGTCCACGTCCGCCTGCATATGTAAATACGTATATAACCTAAGCATACACGTATTTACGGGTTGTATACTAGTGGTCGAGATCGGATTCGATGCGCGATGAGTTAATGGACACCGCCCGCTCCGAGCGTGTAGGTGACCGTGTCCGTGTGTAGAGTCAGGTGGACGCGTGTGCGACGACTCGATACATAATCGTAACGGTATAACTGAGCACGCACACGGCCGAGGCGAACGAAATTGGACGGACGGTCTGAAACTGTTGACACGACTTCAGGGCGCCGCGCATGAGAACTGGAGTCTGGAATGCGGTTTATCGGTACGGCACCTGATATCGAAAGCTTATCTCGCCGCGGGCCTCCCTATCTGCCCGACTTTTACGCGCCGAGAGCGCGTGTAACCGCGCGCCTGTGTGAGAGCGCCATCTCGGCGGTTTTCGGCCGATTCGAAAGGCGTATGCCGGCTACGAGAGACGCTCGCCGTCACTTTCGATCATTGCGCTGACTATGAAATTGGCCCGGGAGTGGAATTAACAGATCTGATGGCGGTAGCGGGGTAGCATCGTCGTTGCTGCGTTTTTTCGATGAGGCGGATGTGCATTATGAGAGAGAGGGGGAAATATGAATATTGTGTTGGTAGATATGCGTTAGATGATTTAATGATGTTGATCTCTATACTTAGGGCAGTGTGGTAAGAAAAGTAATGTAGGGAATACTATCTGTTCACTTTGTTAGAATACACAGATTGATAGGAAGCCTGACCTGGAATGGATTATTTATTTCATTTATATGCATTGTGAGAAGAAGGAGAGAAATATGACAAATATTCTGTTGGTAGATATACGTTAGAACGATAATTTAAGGAAGTTGATATCTACATTTAGGCAAGTATGGAAAATGAACCAATGCGGTACTATTCTTTCACTTTGTTAGAATCTACAGATTGAAGGGAAGAGCTCAGCTCAAATTCTTCAGTTACTTATTTACATTCATTATGAGACAGAGAGAGAAATATGACGAATATTGTGTTGCATATACGTTAGAACGACGATTCAAAGATTTCGATCTTTCTCTTTAGGTCAGTATGAGAGAAATTAATGTAATACTTGTACTTTTCTATAATATACAGATTGAAACGAAGGGCAGACCCCAAACGCCTCACCTATTTTATCTAGACTACAAAAGCGAATAAGTTCCTAAAAACGTCACAATTTCACCTGATCCCAGTAAACATACACTGAAATGACTAGATTTGATCCCTCCGAATTCGTTGACAGGGGTCAGTACGACAGTCGCCTAACTCAACAGAACTTCCCGTCCCGTCGCAGCGAGGTATACAAAGGTACCAAAACGTTGAACCGATTTAACTTCCCCTAACATTCCGCCTTAACCCACTTTCATAATTATCGGCTCAAAGCGGCAAGTTTTCGCGCGGTCAACTCACTCCTCGCCCTCGCCCTCTCAGCCCTCACGTTTTCCACAATTTTACTAACATTCCCCCCTCTCCCACCCCTACACGAGAGTTGCCGATCCCATCCTCTTCCCTTTGGAACGCACGCCAAACCAGTTATCGGACGATGCTCAGCCTTCCACTCGCCAATGTTCCGATAATTTAGTAAACGTTCGCGTAGATTATTACGCGCCGGTCGACATGTTTGTTATTTGTGTACTGGTACGTGACCGTGTCCGTCTTCCGTCTCTCTCCTGCCACGGAAACCTGCGTGTCCGCCTTGCGTGCGACTGTATGCGTTCCACGGCAGGCAGGTAGCAGGGTGGATCCCAACACAGCTGCACCTGCGCTTCCTGTCGCACCTGACGACCGGAAGACAAACTTGCCCCCTCCCCTCCGCCCCCCGCCCCTCCCCTCTTGTCCCTCGTAGCCCCTCCGGCTGTCATGGGGAACGTACGCTCACGTTTTTCGTCGAAACCTGCTCCGGCCTGGGCCCTTCTATCCCATGCACCGACCATTTTTTTTTTTCCCCCACATAGACGCGAGACGTCTATTCGCGCGTCTCTCTCGGCTTGACATCCATTCAATCGACGCTTTCGTCGGACAAAAAGTCAGGGATTACGCTGGGATCGAGCGTAATTCGTCGGTCGGATCTCCAAAGATGCTCTTTATGCGCCTATTTTATACCTGCCGCATTGTGAGATGAATGTTGGGATAGTGGGAGGGCAATGAAGGAGGTTGCATGTTCGAATTGTTTTCTCGTCGATGCGGAAGATTCTGATCGCCGCCGTTAACGGTATTATGTTCGGCGACATGTGCTCGGCGAAAAATTATTGGGAGTATTCCAGATGTCGGATGTGAAAATTGTGAGGCGCTGTCACGAATCTGACATTCCGCGCGTGGCTCGTGAATGTGCGGTAATACGGGTAGCCATCCTTAACAGCGAGGTGTCCTATAACACGGTGTCGCTGTCACACTATTCATGAACTGTGGAAACCCTCTCACAACACGGCATTCTATAACACGGTTTTGATGTAACGCGATAAGGAAATTGGGAAAACCTTCGGACGAAACAGTGCTTTGGCAGTCTGCGTCGAGTCGTGATTCGTTTAAGAGTCAATTTTTGGAAAGTCAAGTCCCTGTCCCAAGTCGTAGATGATAAAGATGAAAAAGAACGTTTAAGAAGATATTTATTTGTCGAGCAGTAATACGAGGCTTTGATCGTGTTCTAAAAGGAGTAAAAGTTTCACGTTGGAAAAAGTTTTAATTCAAATGAAGCAGCAGTCAGGACTAATATTCGTTGTTTTCTTTCGTTTCGTACTATACATAGATTTATATACTTTTAATAAAAATTGAATTGCTTTCTTATATGGAATTAAAACAGATATGGATCCGGGGCGAAACGATTTTTGGAACACATCATCATTTTCTTTTCTGAACCTATTATCTTTTTAAACTCTTACCATCCATTAAATTCATACGCCGTGAAATTCTATGATTAAAACAAACATGTTTGTTTTTAACGAAATTTTGGAATGTAACCCCCCTTTTTGTACTGGCTTTAGATCTCATACAACGCAGTTTCACGAGACAGGGCATGTTACGGCAGGGTCACCTGTATATAAAATTCTCAACGGTATGAAAGGTACCGTACGCAATATTTGTATTTCGCGCCAGTCAGCGTATCGCAATACTTTTCGCGTTCGGTTTCAGGATTCCGTTCGCCGGCGCGGACAAAGTCATGCCTCAATACCCCCAATTGCGAGCGAATGGCGGGGCATTAGGTCCCAAAACAGTCATAGACGTGCATCTCATAGCCGACGAGAGCCGCGTCCCGAGGAACGCATTCGTATGCAAATCGGGCATTCAGCGCCGCCATCGAAATTCGAGGAAGTGAATATATACTCACTTCATTGAGCGCATTTGTGAGGCTATCGACTGCCTTTTTTTTTTTCGTCATTCACCATGAATGACTCATCGAAGGGGTTGCCTATCGCGTGTGTAATCGAGCACATGTTACCTACTACGCCCGGCAGTCAGGTGCTTGGCACGAACACATGCACGGACACGCACACGCGTGTACAGACGTACGTCGGACACTTCGGAGTCGATGTGTGCGCAGAGTGGGGCGAAGCTCGATATTAATAGACAATGTAAACTGACACACGGCTACTTGTAGCACGCCAGGCCCCCCCTTATGCCTTCGGCGGCAAACACAGACGCCGGGGAAGGCGAGCGAGATAGCGGCATTTTCGATTTCCCATACGGTTGCCCACCGTGTGTCGTCGTTCAGCATGGAAAGAGGACAATGCTCGTATGGAAATAAACGAATGGCATAAATGGGACGCTGGAGGCCATTTGCATTCTGGCGAAGAGGACTGAGACGCGGATGACTTCGGTACGGTTCTTGAGAGGTTTGACGAAGAGTAGCTTGGGAGGTGGCGGTTGATAACGGAAGGTTGTATTGAGCGGTTGAGTGTAGGGATGATCGGATGGAAACGAAAATAGGTATCTGTTGGCTGGTACTGGCCGTTCGATGGAATTGTAGACAGTATCTGGATCGGATGAGTGATATATTGGACGTGCGGCTATGGGTATATCTTGATACGGTTCTTAGGAAACGGGAGGATTTTCGATGATTAAGCTTTCAACGGAATGTATGGAACGGTGAGATTTGAAGGGGTAAAACTGGAATTTCATAAATTTTGGGCGGAACAAAGCGTTTTCTAGAAATACAGACAATATCTCTATCAAATGAATTAACATATTAGACGTACAAATACGTCAATATAGGTACTAAAAAAGATCTCAGTGAAAAACGATTACCGATTCAACCGAAAGTACCGTGTACTAAATATGCATATACCATAAAATTTTACCGAAATATTGCAAAAATTCTTCAAATCAAAGATACCGAAACGGTAAAATTGAAGGTGGTAAAGCCAGAAATTGATAAATATTGGAAAAAACAAAGCATTTGCCAGAACTGCAGACATCATCTCTATCAAAACAATTAAAATCACATACATACAAGTACTTATACAAACACCAAAAAATAACCGATTCAAAGACGATTACCCATTCATCCAAAACTACAAACCTCCTACTCACACAAACCATTCTAAAATATTACCGGAATCTGATTGCATAATCCTTCAAATCCCAAATCCATTCCTCATTACCTCAAAGTCCACCGTTAACCCGGACCATTAATCCACCGAAAAAAATATCCCACCATCCGCACCGGCCAAACCCTCTACCGTTCGGCCATCCGCCGCTATCAGCGGAACAAACAAAGAAATTAGAACCGACCGAGCGTTCATAACCCGAAGTAGAGCCGCCGTATCAGCCGTCATGAAGACTTCAGCGTCCCAGAGCCGTGTAAACAACTACCTGCGTCCGATATCAGCTTGGGCACACAGGCCACGGACTGCGCGGAGGCACGCCGGCCGAATTCGTGGGTCCCGGACGACCCCGGGGCCGTGCATCACAATAGCCATCAGGTAGGAAAGGAAGCGGGAGGCGCAGGTAACCGGTCGCTTTTCTTCCGACGGGACGATTTCCATTGAAAGAGGGTCCCCGACGTCGGCTCTGCCCACGATAAATTCCACGCACCCCCTCCCCTCACCCCGCCCCTCTCCTCTTCCATCCTCGCCTGCTTCTTCCCCTTCGCGGCGGTCGAGTGGCGCGCGCACCTCTTTCCTCCCCACTCCTTGGATTTACGCGAGGGCCGAGTCGACTGCTACGGAAAAATGCGGAAAAGTCGGCCGATGGAGGGGAGGTAGGGGAGGGGGGACGGGGAAAATGGAGCGACGGAGGCTTTCGAACGGACCCACTTCGCTTTAATTGCCCCGGCAATGGAATTAAATAAGGTATCCGAGACTTAAAGAGGACTGGACGGAATCGGGGCGTTAATGAGGAGTCGATCGAACGATTCGACTGCCTTTCCGAGCGACTTCGAAGGTATGGCTGTCGATCGTGGGCCTTGCTGGGGGCTTGCGAAGTTGGAGTGACCTTGGGGTACGTTTCGTAGGTGTGGGAGATCGGGATTGAACTGTTTTCGAAGGTCGTTGAGGGAGACAATGCGAAAGTGCGGCGGTTGACATTCGGGTAAGATGTAATATTGAATTTGTATCAGTATGTATAAGATATGTAATTTATATAGAGGATATATGGGAGAATTTGTATTTTGGTACATTGGTGATAATCGGAACGTTATTTACGTGAAGTATTTGATGATGACATTCGCCAATGTACTGATTTAGTACATGGTTATGACACAGGAATAGCACTGTCAATTAGGTACCTACATATATGAAATATAAGGGAAAATTTGTATTCTGGTACATTGGGCGATAGTCAGAACGTTGTTTCGATAGGTAGAACAGTTATTCATGACATTTGCCAATGTATTTAGTATATGGACATGACACAAGACTGGTGCTGTTAATTAGGTACATATATATAGAGAATACATGGGAGAATTTGTATTTTGGTACGTTGGTGATTGAACGTTATTTCAGGACGTACGTGAAGTAGTTGATGACATTCGCCAACGTACAGATTTAGTATACGGTTATCGTACAGGAGTAGCGCTGTTAATTAGGTACATGTTTTACCTCCGGCAGCTTAATCGCAGGAAAGTGAGGTAGAATCATCGCTCGCCGTGTCTCGACAGTATTTTGACGATATTACGACAAGACGGGTCGCGGTACGTAAACGTTGGTACGGATTTCTATTCAATCTAGGCTCCAACTTGCCGTCACAGGCGCGTGTAAACCATACGGGGCGTATCCTTCGTAAACGGGAGTGATAATATTACATCGCAGCGGCAGACAGTTCATTATGTCCGTGTTGTAACATTCCGGATACATCCTTTACGGCGGCTGATTAGCACTTAGCGCGTAAACGTATTGCGATACGCGTGATGCAACGGGAAATATTTTCACTCCGCTGTTCTAATCGCAACTGTATCGGCGTTAATTTGTCTCGGCAATATTACGGTATTAGGACGAAAGCGGGTTTGATACGCAAACGTTTCGTGCGGACTTCAAACTCGGCCGAAACTTATCGCGACGACCGACGCACGGAACGGATTCACGCAAACACGGCTAACAATGTTACGGCCAAACAACAGTGAGTCCAT
Source organism: Anoplius nigerrimus (assembly GCA_914767735.1). Taxonomy (NCBI): domain Eukaryota; kingdom Metazoa; phylum Arthropoda; class Insecta; order Hymenoptera; family Pompilidae; genus Anoplius; species Anoplius nigerrimus. The sequence goes on from OU612086.1 coordinate 4,282,131, forward strand.
TATATTCATATTATAACGCTCCCGACCGCCAACTATCCGCAACTCGCCGGCTAATCGTCGTCTAACATTTCGGAATCGTCCCCCAATTTGTCTCCGCTGTATTCCAATTAATTAGCCGCCCGTTAAGTAAACGCCCGCCCCTTCCTATTCAAACTACCCCCTGCGAAACTTATCGCCGCAATCGCATTTGGATGTCTGGCCGGCGTGCGGAACATTATCCGAACTCGGGATGATAATTTTGACTTAGTATGTCCATAATCGGCAATGATACGTAACGCTACATCTGCTTTGACGAAATAAACTTTTTTTGTTTTTTCGTCGATTCCAACCCTGCTCGCTGTTTTTAGTGTTCAGCTGGTGGTCGTACTGCGTGCAATGTCAGACCGACAGTATTAATTTACCATTTTCTTCTTGCTTGAAGATTTTGTATAACATTCAAAGGCCAACGCTCTGTGCTATTTTTTTTAGTTTTAGAAGGGTGGTAGTTGTACAATTGAACGAGTATTATTGATAAGTGACTCAAAGTGAAATTTTCAATTTCAGGGTTGACATATGGTTATTGTACGATACTTTTATTGATATTTTTGTACTGACCCATAATTTTTTCATAATTTTATGCACTTTTAAGGGAATTTGGTGAATTCTGTGAAGTCATTAGTTGGCGATGGCGCGTTTTGGTTCAATTTTAGGACATTTTATCAGCTCAGCGAACGATCGTTTTATTTGATCCGATCTTGTGTTCAATGGGTGGAAGGGTAGTAAGATATATTTACAAATATCGCAGTCTCAATGTTCTCTGTCCAATAGTTACTGAGATGTAATTACACACAAGTTCAAAAACAACGGAAAATGAATATTTTAACGGCTGACCAATAGATCATACATTTCGATCCAATTCTGTCAATACGATTAGATCAATAGTAAAATGTGATAATACTAGAATGTACATCATCGTAGGTCAAGACCGTTTTGATCGTTTACCTGATTTAGAGAGATTTAATTAAAGATACGGATCGCGACAGTTGTCAGTATCAAAATACATATACTTCTTTTGTTTATCTTCGCCGGTTCCAGTCTAGTTCGTTGATTTCAGTAGTAAGCTGACAGTCGTATGAATAACTGCGATGTCAGACTTACAACGCAAATTTATTACTTTCATAGTAAAGTATTATTATAACCACGTTCATTAATAAATCACCTTCTCTTTGTTACCATGTGTAAAACTCTGAAATTAAATTTGAAAAATACCATAAAAATAGAATAAATCGCTTTACAAAATTATGAATTGACACTGTGACAATCTTACTCTTTAGATGATTATTCCTACGATCGCTATTTTAACACTGACAGCAGCGATCTACGTCGAACAGGTAAGAATGAGGTAAAAGTTTCCTTTCTTTGCAGAATCCGACACTGGTTCAAAATTACCAACATCAAAAATTACTAATCCCTACATATTCAATTACACTCATCCCTTTAGAAGCACACACCCGAACAACATATAAACCCTAATCAACGAGCACATGGACATGCCATCAACCGCCGACCATACATCCATCTTTGGCAGCCCCACGCAAGAGCACAGTACAGTCACGTCGAGCTCAGAACTCGCTGCGTTAAAAAACCACAACCTCCGATTCCGACCAAAAATCCATCATAATCATCCCTCCCAAAAGTCCCGCGACCCGTTCCATCGTCCGTCTCCGTCCACCCCCGCTGATCCTGTGCCAAAGGACTTGGCCCGTGATCGCCATAACGAACTCGCAATTAGCCCGTCCCAACCTTGACAGTGGGTCAGTGGCTCTCATCCAGCGTACGTGAATCGAATGCGTGAGAGATCCTTGAGACTCGAGGGAAGAGTACAGTAAAGGAGTCGACGATGGAAGAGGAGGAGGATGGAGGAGGAGGGGGGTGAGGTCGAAAATCGGGACCAATGTCGCAAGAGCGACGTGAGAAACTTATCTCCGGCCTGATAAGAGCTGAATGGAGCCGTGCCAGCCGGTTACCAAACGATCCCGACATGCTTTCGCTTGCTCGGAACCTCCTCGATCCTTATCTGCCGCGCGAAGAACTGGAACGGGCCTCCTAGAGGCAACCTCGTAGGTGCCCCGGGACGGAATAATGCCCTCTAATTTCCACGCGGATGAAATCGTTTGCAAATTCAGTTCGGCCGAACGTTTCGATGCCAGCGACTTTGATAAAGTGCGTGCAAACGAGATCGGACGATCTCGCTTGTTGTTCATAACTTGAATAGTCGACGCGTACCTTTAAGTTTTCTCGGGGTGCGTAGGTATATGGACCGTTTATTGTGAAAGCGGTGTAAGTTCATATGTTTGAAAAAATATCACATTAGGTGGAGTGGAGTGAAACCGACCCAGAAATTGTATAGTTTACTTTAAACTGATGTGTTTTCTATCTATTCCACTAAAACGTAATAATCTTAGTGTTTTTATTTAGCGTATGGTATATTCTTTAAGTTGCATTAATTTGGATCAAAAATATCTTCTGAAGCTTATGATTTTCTTAATAAATTAAAAACAGTGCCGCTAGGGCGGACTTGTCCCGGAGCTGGGGCAAAACTGCACCAATCTGTTTAAAAATGATTGAATCTTATATCCTTATATTATGGGGCAAAAGCGGAATTATTATTAGTAATGCGAACTTTGTCGAACAACTTAAACAGGGGAATCACAGCAAACATGGCGATCACCTATGTTCAATACTATCGCAAACCATTGAATACTAATCACAGGAAGATTTCTACCTTACAGTTGGTACAATGCAACGTATATTCGAATAAATAAACGTCTAGTACGGATTTACCCCACTGAACCTTAATTCACGATTAACGTGGTGTACACGGTTTATTTACATGACATTTAATTTTTTACTCTAAATGCACTTACACCACTTTCAAAATAAACGGTCCATACGTGTGCGCGTGTCTGTGCAGTGATGGAGAAGGATAGTTCAAATGGGATCCGGTCTAAATTGTAGCGCATGCCTTACTCGGCGCCGAGTTTCTGACAATTGAATAATCCGATCGAGTTACAGAGTTGTCTTGGCTGCCGGTGCTCGGTGTACGTACGGATAACGAGCGTGTGCAGGGAGGAGGTGAGGGGGGGGGGGGTGTAAAAGGTACCGAACGGGAGTCAGAGCTGAGAGACTAGCATTTTCCGTTAGGCGTGTTGACGATCAAAAGCGTGAGAGCGCCGCAGGCGGTTTAATGAGCGCGAGCCGTACGACGGTAATTATTAACGGTGACGTATTCGGCGAATTATCGACATCCGACCCTGTTGTACGTTGTCGCACGGACTGCGACGCCGAAGTTCGATCGGTCGCCCGATTATTCAGATAATGTTTTGGCTAATAATCGCTCGAATCGGGAGATCGACGTTTTTCATTCGCGTAATTTCACGCTCGACGAACATCTGGATACGTAAATCGTCAATATTGACTTCTCGCGAATCACAGGTCGAACTCTTCATTGTGCGAGGACAGAAGGGCAGAGTTCAGTGCGCTGTCGATCGAGGAAAGTTTTACATTTTTAATCAGTCTCTGCCTGTCTTTCAATGCGAATTAGTCATGTTCGGTGAATTGTCGAGTAAGTACGAATCGTGAACTTCGACGAAACTTATTAATCCGCCCGAAACAGTTTCTCAGTCTTCTCCTCGCAGTTACGTAATTGTCATGCTCTTAGGCCGAGCTGTGACGTCTGATTCGTTCAACGGATGCGGCGGGTCAGAATTGACCCCGTCACCGGCATTGGGCGTCGGTCGCGTCCTGCGAACCAGAGTGGCACGTACGCGACAACTTTTTCCTCTCCCCCCCCCGCCCATCACCCCTTTAATGTTCGACGCCATTTCCTGCGGTCGTCGACGACCGCGCGAATTAATCACTTCGCAGATACGGGCGAGTATCGTTCGATGATGACGGACAGCGACGACTGGCAACCGTCCGCGAACGTTCGCATTCCGTAATCGGTCGGCCGCGATCCGAAATGACGAATTACCGCAGCCAGTCGTCATTTTCGAATTGTCCGCAGTTACGTCGCCGCGAACGAACTCGAGAGAGGTGGGTAGGTGGATGGAGTGAAAGAGAGAGGCCTCTTTCTCGCACTCTTCGTATCTCTCTTTTCTCTCTCTCTCTCTCTCTCTCCCTCTCGAGGAGGTTTGGTAATCTCTCTGTCGACAAAGATAGAAAGACAGGGGAAATATTTGCAGATTGTCTTCTAGAAAGAAAAAAGAAAGAAAAAGAGAGAGAGAGAGAGAGAGAGAGAGATGACTGCTTGCGAATTTCCAGAGAAAGAGAGAGAACAATCGCAAATTGTCCACTCTCTGCCCCCCCCCCCCTCTCTCTTTCTCTCTCTTTCCCTCTCTCTCTGTCAAAGACAATTTATGAACGTTCTGCCTCTCTCTCTCTCTCTCTGTTTCTTTCGAGAGATTAGCAAACTGTCTCCCCGAGAAGGAAACAGAGAGAGAGAGAGAGAGAGAAAGAACATTCGCAAATTGTCCCCTACGAAAAGACAGAGACACAGAGACCCGAAGGCAAGATCCATAAATTGCACGAGAGCGAGAGACGGAAGCAGGAAAAGGAAAAAAGGAAGAGGCGAGAGTCGGAAATCGTGACGACGCGAGGGAAACCGACGAGCGGACAGATCGCAGGACAGAGACAGAGAGAAAGCGAGATTCCCAAATTGTTTCGAGTGATCCCTCCCACGAGCTAGGTTCGCATTACGACTCTCAACGATCCCAATTCCAACGATGTACCTAACCCTTCAACAATACCGCAGTCCAAAAACGAACTCAAAATTTGCATTCTGCACAAACTGTAAATTCCAAACAAAAAGCCATATCAAACCGAAACTGGAAAACGTTTCGATCGTATTAACGCGACCGTGCGCGCGCGCGTGCGCGAATCCAGGAATAATTGCTTAGGCGTCCCGACGCTTTGACGCCCGCACGATTAGAGATTCAAATCGCGCCGAAGTGGCCTGACGTTTCGATAATTGAAATCTGCCGCCAATGAATTTTGATAGTTCAATCGTTCTGCTTGGTACCTTGTGGATAGAACGGAGAGATAGGGGAGGAAGAAGAGAGGGAGAAGCTGAACAGGAGGAGAAGACACCCCCCCCCCCCATCCTTCGCGGCTTGAATCGTGTTGATGGCTGGATAGACTGTACAATACTGTGCGGAAGATCGGAGATGCTCCATTTCCCAGACGTACTCGTGCCCGCGAGGCTCTTTATGCCGGAAGATTGGAAAGTACAGCGTCTGCGGTACGCATAAGTACCGTTTTTCACGAACTTCAATTAATCGAGACGATTAACGTCTCATTGTCCGCCGGTCCATTTTCAATTGCTGTCCCTCTCGTTTCGGTACTCGTTTGACATCTACGTCTTCGGTTATTATCAGTAATTTTTGGGTTATTTTTGTTTCGATGATTCTTTTTAAGTGGAGGTCAGGGGGTGGGGGGAATCGGTGTAGGTTCGCTGAGTTTTCATCGAAATCGGGGCGAGAATTGCATTCTCCAATGACACGTGGCTCGGCCGGAAGTCGTGTGCTAGAAACGGAGCGTGGAAAAGCCGCGAGTTACGATATATGTAAAAGGATGTTGATCATGGAAATTATCATGTGATGGAGTTGGCGAAATCCATTAGAAGTTGTAACGGGACCAGTAGTACTATTGACTGTTGCCGACCGTCGGTGAAGTTGAATCCGAAGGTCGGTGAAAATTGTACCTTTGTTAGCACCGTTGCCTGCCATGATAATACGTGTCATACGTTGGTCGATACATTCTTTCAATTTCACGTACAGTGGAGGAAAGTTTTTCCGTTGTACTTGCGCAGGGAAAATTGACTTTACATATATCCGCGTCAAATGTTCCACTTTTTACGCTGTTTAGCTGATACGCGGGTACTCAGAAATTTTAAAATGTCCAAATGATTCATTCTTGCACGCCGATACGAAGTCGAAGTACTGTCATAAAATACCTCGAACATGTCAGGAAACGAGATAACATTAATGACGTGGCAAAAGCGTAAGTTTCACGTTCCACATGCTAATTTACTTATTTACTTGCATGCTTGAGTTAGACAGGGTTTATATTCTTATCGTACGACACTTAACCTGACTTTAGTATTAGTTCACATTTGCCATATTTTACTCCCCTGAGTGCAGCAGTTTCGGAAATACGCTGAAAAAATATCTTTGTCCATTACAACTGGACACATTTGCACACTTACGTAATGAACATTAACGATACAACGATACCACAAAATATGTATACACTCCAGTCCTCTTTATCCCTACCGTCAACCATGCAAGGTCACATTAACAATATACCACAAAATTTATAAGAGCTCCGCCTTAATTCTCCAAAACATTCGCGCTCTCAGTCATACCAACTATTTTCCAACGATTTCATTCTTATATTCTTATCGTACGACACTTAACCTGGCTTTAGTATTGGTTCACATTTACCATATTTTACTCCTTTGAGTGCAGCAGTTTCGGAAATACGCTGAGAAAATATCCTTGTCCATTACAACTGGACACATTTGCACACTTACGTAATGAACATTAACGATATAACGATACCACAAAATATGTATACACTCCAGTCCTCTTTATCCCTACCGTCAACCATGCATGGTCACATTAACAATATACCGCAGAATACGAGCTCCGCCTAATCCTCCAAAACATTCGCGCTCCCAGTCATACCAACTATTTTCCAACGATTTCCCACACAGGAACAATGCTGACATACCGAGCATACCTTTGCGCGCATTACGTTCAATCAGACCGCATCGCGTTCATCAAAAGCTTTTCTCCGCCGAACATTAAATCTGCCGACAGAATAGGCATAATCCCAACGTAGCCCTATCCATCCAACTATTGTTCGCCAACTATTTCGACTCCGCGTGTGAGCGACTAATTTCCGCGGAATCTCTCGTTAGTCACCGTGATTCACCCTCGAATTTTCCCGGAACCGTTTCAATGCCAATGCCGTACGCGGCCAATAACGTTGGCCGACGCTCTCCGACTGCGGGCCAATCAGCGGCCCCGAATCGTGGAGCGGGCAGCCGGCCACGAATTTCGCCGGTACGAAATTTTCGATTTCCCTCTTTCGAAAGCAATTTCAGGAATCCGAGTCCGCGACTCACGCGAACGGGTCAACGAGATAAGATAATATTATAAGCGTCATTTTCGGTGCCTGGTGGGTTTCGGCAAAAAGCGCGGAATGTCGAATTTCGACGAGCGGACTCTCGGCCGCTTCCAGCGACTCTCGAGTATGTGAAGATGTGTGTGTGTGTGTGCATGGCGTGCGAGGCCGTGAATGATGCGCATAATGCGCTAGATGAGAACAATGGATGGCAGGCGTGTCGTCTGTACAACGTCGCCAATCCTGTCGTCATTCCCATTACGACCTATACCTCCTCTTCCAACGTGTCTCTCTCTCTCTCTCTCTCTCTCTCTCTCTCTCTCTCTCTCTCTCTCTCTCTCTTTCCCTTTCCCTTTCTCTTTCTATCGCACACCGTCTCTTTCTTCTCTTTATTCCGGCTCGCCCGCTTTGTTTGTCCTTTTCGCCTTTTTCCCCCTTTTCCAGCTTTCCAGCTCTCTCGCGAGCGAGAGGCGTCAGCATCTTCTTCGCTTTCCTGCAGGCTTTTTATTTCGAAAGCGTGGATACGTGGTCGGAACAGGAAACGCCATGGGAGAGTGAGCAATCGGTATTCCATGCCTGTGTCACTCGGTGCCGATGCCCGAGGCCGAACGGCGCTTATGACTGCTTATGAAGCGATGGCGCTGCAGCTCTGACGGAATTATGTGCCTCTTCGGGTGCGAGAGATGAAGTTTCGACAATATGCGTCGACTGTTACTTTTATTAGGAAGCTTTCGTGAAGTCATTGGATTGAATCATTTCTGCAATCTTATTTCATTTTTATAGTATATATTCAATAACACCTATAAGGGATTTTGAAATTATGCTGTTTGAATTTTTATAGGATTATGTGCATCTTCGGGTGCGAGAGATGAAGTTTCGACAATATGCGTCGACTGTTACTTTTATTAGGAAGCTTTCGTGCAGGCACTGGATTGAATCATTTCTGCAATCTTATTTCATTTTTATAGTATGTATTCAGTAACACCTATAAGGGATTTTGAAATAATGCTGTTTGAATTTTTATAGGATTGTGTGCATCTTTGGGTGCGAGAGATGAAGTTTCGACGATCAGCGTAGACTGTCACTTTTATTAGTAAGCTTTCGTGAAGGCATTGGATTGAATCATTTCTGCAATATTTTATTTCATTTTTATCGTAAATGTTGGATAACGCCTATGACGACTTCTGAATTTATGCTGTTTGAATTTTAATAGGATTATGTGTTCCTTTAGATGCTCGAGATGAAGTTTGGATAATAAGCGTGGACTGCTACTTATATTAGTAAGCATTCGTGAAGGCATTGAAATAAATGATTTCTAGAATCTTTTATTTTATTTTTATAATAAATATTCAATAATACCTATGAGGGCTTCTGAAATTATGCTATTTGAATTTTAATAGAATTATGTATTCCTTTAGGTGCGCGAGATGAAGTGTGGATAATAAACGTGGACTGCTACTTCCTGTGTATGAGGTTTTTACATCGAGACATTGAGTCGGTTTAGTTTTCAGTCGATCTCTTATTTCATTTCTGTAGTAAATATTCCATAACAGCTATGACGGCTTCTGAAATTATGCTCTTGGAATTTTAATAGGATTATGTGTTCCTTTAGGTGCTCGAGATGAAGTTTGGACAATAAACGTAGATTGTTACTTCTTATGTTATTAGGTTTTTACCTCAAGGCATTGAGTCGGATTAGTTCTGCAATTTCTTATTTCATTTTTATGGTAAATGTTGAACGACACTTGCCACCTCTTAGGAAATTACGACATTGGAGCTTTTACGAGATTATGTGTTCCGTTAGGTGCTCGGAATGAAGCTTGGGTGATAAACGAAAACGGAAGCTGGGAGTGCTTCTTTCTTTGTTAGTAGATTTTTACGCGAAGGCACTGAGTTAAATCGGCTCTGCGATCTTTCATTTAATATTTGTAGAAGAACATTAATTGCACCAGTATTTAACTTGTACAAAATCACCAGATTTCATATCTTTAAGATTAAGACGGAAAAATTCATCGAAAACTGATTCAAGAATCTTTATGGAATTTTTATACCTGCAAATATCGAATACTACTTATAAACGTTCACCGAACGCTAATGACCTTGAATTACGTGTGTAAGATTAAATCGAGAAAGTTTATTCTCACGTCTTGAATTGATTCTAAACTCATTATTCGATTTTCATAGCTGTAGGTACTAAATGCTGCTTTCGAACGCTTATGAGGATGTTTAACCTTGGAAATAGCTATGCGTTCAAGATCGAGTCGAGAGAATGACGATAAATTGTTTAGTCTCATGTTAGAAGACCTTCTGCGAGGACATTGAGACAAATCGATTGTGACATCTTATTCAATTTTCATAGCTGTAAATACTGAGTGCGACTTATGAAGTCCTATGAAGTGACAGTGTTTAACTTCGACACAGATCAGATATGAATAATGGGCGTGAATTGTTTAGTGTTATGTTAACAAGCTTTCTATGAAGTCATCAAGTACAATTGATTCCAGAAGTATTATTCGATTGGCTTAGCTGTAAACGGTGTATGTTAGTTATAGACACACATGAAACGATCATGTTTAACTTCGGACACAATTATACATTCGAATGTGTTCAAGATCAGGTATGAGAGACGAGTGCAGATTATTTATTCTTCCAATGAAGAGCCTTGTACGATGACATTGAATCGAATATAGATTCTCCCCTTTTCATGATTCCACGCGCCAAATCCTACATGTGAGGTGATCACGTTTTGATATTGAACCGTATGATGACCTTCGTCAGTGCGGATCAGGCAGAAAAATGGGTGTAAATATTCATTCTTACATCAGCAAGCCTTGCGGGAAGGCATTGAATTCAATCGATTCTGAAACATCTTCAGCTCCCATGACCATACATTGCATCAACCCTGATACAGTGAGAACCTTTAATTCAGTCACACCTATTTAACACTAAACCGAATGCTACAGATGATTGGCCTGAGCTTATTTAAATGACTTTCCTCTCACGAAACGTATACATTTTTGAAATATACTTTAGCACGCATATAGAGAGGTTTATTAATTGTTTCGTGACCATACATTGCATCAACCCTGATACAATGAGAACCTTTAGGTCAATTACACATATTTAACACTAAAATCGTACGCTATAAATTATTGGCCTGACCTTATCTTCATGATTTTCGTCTCACGAAACATATTATTTTTCGAAATATTCTTTAGCACTCGTATAGAAATGTTTATTAACGGTTTCATGACCGTACATTGCATCATTCCTAATACAATGCGAACCTTTACGTCAATCACACCTATTTAACACTAAAACTTATCTATTACCCATTAAACATTGCCTTTACCATATATTTAACACTAAAATCGACTATTAAAAACTATCGACCTGGCCCCATCTTGATGACGTTCGTCTTACGAAACATATAATTTTTCGAAATATTCTTCAGCACTCACATAGAGAGGTAAATTATTAACAGTTTCATATTTAATTAGTTCGATCGAGTCAAATGTAAATGTGAACAGAAATCATTTGTAGTTTCCCATTAACTTGAAGTATACAATATACTCTACTCATTGTCGACTTCTTTTTCTTCTTCGCGCATCCACCCTAAGAAACTCAAGGAAGACGAAACAAAAAAAGCTATGTCCCCCGAACCTATTCACCGCGAGGCCGAAACTGAAACTCTCCGTTCCGTTCGCGGGACGAATCGATCCCGGAATCGCACTTTCTTCGAATTTCACGACTGCACGCGAACCTATCCACGGTATCTCCCGTAATCGCGCATTACCGTCGACATATTTCGTACGAAAGTCCTCCGCGACGTAGAAACTCGTAATATAATGGCCGCTTTCACCATTGAACTCGACACGTGTTCCCGCTGAAAGGAATTTTGCCGTACAACACAACCGTCGATCGTGTCCCCCTCATTATTTCACATTGTTAACCGATACCATCGCGAATCGCTCGACTTTCAATTTGCACTCGTCGCTGACCTTGAACGAACGGAACGGAAGACGAGAGCGACTAGAGCGTTCAGCTCTCGAATTCGCGAAGGAGCGCATTTCAAATTTCGCGCTCTTTCTCGATGAGTCGGTGGAGGCAGAAGGAAGAAGAGGGAAGAAATGGGAATAAGGGGGGTGGGGGGAGGGGGCAGTTGTCGGTGCAATTAAAGTGCCGGGATATCGCTCGGGGCCCTTTAAATTAGATTTTGACGAAGGTACCCCCACCCGACTCTCGAAAAATCTCGTTTGCCGACTCTCGGTAGGAATCGTCGGTGCCGATCGGCGTGGGATTAAAGTGCGAGTTAAAATGCGAACAAGGTAGGTCGACGAGGGCCACTTTTGCGGGATCCTCGACGTCGTCGCGATAATCTGATTAGCGCGGTAGGAGCGTACTTGGGGTCGGCGACGATTATGAATTGCCGGGGTGGAAAAAGTGGGGCGGGGCTGATAACGTTTTTGCATGCGAAATCGGAGGCGTCGCGACGCCCGGTGTTCCGACGCTCTCGAGCCCTCGGCCCTTTCCGGCTTATGATGTGGGACGAAGGTTTGGTTGGGTGTTTAGATAGCTGGATGAGGAGTGAAATGATAGTGTGTCGGATTTCTGGCGAGCTGTAGGTACTGGGGTGAGATTTGGAAGGTTCGGTCAAGAGGGTGGGAAGGTTGGGGTGGTGGCTGTTGTTTCGAATGTGTTTGACGTGAGAATGTGATTTCTGCATTTGAGCCGTGGAAATTATCTTGTAGTTTGACATGGACGTATTTGATGTGAGACAATGCACAATGTACTGGGCTCAAATTGTATTCTTTAATGACAACTGAGTAGCTGTAATCAGCGTTATTTTATTCGATCCATCGTTAAGTTTCATCTTATACATCGTGGACGTTACAGTGTTACAAGTATTGATTATATCGAATTTTAATGTTATTATACTTTGCAAGGTGAAATTTTCAGTTATTGCATTTAGAATCTAGGTACGAACATGATGAGCTATATAGATTTTTCTACGTTCTGACAACATTATCTGACCGAAAATTACAATCGTTGTTCTGACATTCCCACGCCCTGTGCCAAAAATCTCGGATACAGATACGACTACGATTTCTAAACCGTTTGCATACAAAGTCATAATCGTCTTGTCCAATCACAGATAATCCAGCTTTCCTCTCATTTGTCATCCAGTCCGGGTCTCAAACTTTCCCGACAAGCTCATTGTCAAATCGCAGCGTCTTTTTGCCTCACCTAATTCTGACTTTCCGTCTCGTTATGAACGATAATCCAATAATCTTTCCAACAATTTAGAAAATATCCTTATTAACCTTGAGTCCAATATTACTTTCAAGGATTTTTACATCATTGTCAAGCTTCAGTACAATAGTAATTTCAACGGTTTAGACAAAATCGTTGTCGACCTTCACCTCAATAATACTTGTAAGAATTTTTACATCATCATTATTGATCCTCCAGCCCAATAGTACTTTCAATAATTAAAACAACATCGTTATGAACCTCCAATCCAATAGTATTTTCAACAATTTTTACATCATCGTTGTCAACCTCCAGTCCAAGGGTACTTTCAACGATTTTTACATCATCGTTGCCAACCTCCAGCCCAAAGGTAGCTTCAACAATTTTTACATCACCGTTGCCAGCCTCCAGCCCAATATTACTTTCAACGATTCAGACATCGTTACCAACCTCCAGCCCAAAAATACTTTCAACGATATTACCGAACATCCGCGTTCGAAATCACAGTCTTCCGTTAATTTCTCGCTTTGTCCCAACCTGGAAGCGATGATATTTCTCGCCCGGCGGCAGAGGACGGCCGACGAACGAAGGGAGAAAATTGATGCGGTCAATTCACTAATACAGTGCGCTATGTGGAGCGCGTCGAGGCCGGAAGTGGGAGTCGCATCGTTCGAATCGTGCTTCGCAGGTGTCCGGTGGAATCGAACAATGGGAATCGGGCCGCGTCCGAGGCAGCGAACAGACGCTAAGGTCCGCAAAGTGTCGGCGGGCTCGCCTCTTATGGCGTCGCAATCCGCGCTGCGAAGTGAGCTGTCAAATGCAAATGCCGCCTCGGTACGTGCAAAAATGTGCCGGCCCGCCTGCACACGCGGAGGCCACTTGCCAACGAGATGGAAATAGTGAGTGGAACTCGCGCGCGGGACGATTCGGAACGATAAGGCCTTTTAACTTGAGGCACGGCCGGGCCGAGCTGACGGCTGGGTCAGACGTGACCCGCGCCGCGAACTCGGCGAATATCGGCCGGGCGACTCGATACTGTCGGGCCGCCTGTCATATTCCGTTCAATTGCACAGCTTTCTCTCGGAGGCATCGAGTGTCCGCCATGAGAAATTATTTAATCCGGTGAAAATTTTATAGACCCGTTGTAGGTTATTATTGTATTGCATTGTAAATTTGTTTCTTGTTCCTTTACCGGATACTGTCGGCCCGCCCGTCATATTCCGTTCAATTGCACAGCTTTCTCTCGGAGGCATCGAGTGTCCGCCATGAGAAATTATTTAATCCGGTGAAAATTTTATAGACTCGTTGTAGGTTATTATTGTACTGCATTGTATATTTATTTCTTGTTCCCTTATCGGGTTAACTCCTATTACTTTGATTTATGTCAGCTTATGTTGTCACTCTACATTATTCTACTGTATCTCATAAAACAATTTATTAACTACAGCATATAAACAGATTACTATCAATAAGTATATTTGGGAATATATAAATAAATTATAATTTTATACATTTTTGTTAATAACGATTAATATGTAAACATATTACAAATCATAAATTAACAAAAATATTTTTTATTTTATTAAATGTATGTAATATGTATGTTATACAGATTACATGTATCTAATAATACGTATATTTATAACTAATAATTATATTAATGATATTACTGTTATCAGTAATGATCATTAAATATAATAAACGATAATAATAATGGTAATATATCAAATATTAACATACAACCCCCTTTGAAGGTCATTCTTTGAATCCCTAATTCTCTGAGATCCATTACCAAGCCCAAATGAAAAATTAAATTCCATGACTCGGAAAGCGGAGAACTTCGCGAACAGTCCCTTACTTCAGATTTTCATTTCCGTCAAGGTCGCGAAACTCTCGAACCGACCTCCCATCACCCGAACGACCCATTCTCTTATCCTGGCCAAGAAGCTGCCTACCACCTTCCTCAGGATCCGCCGCTCGCGAAGGAATGCACCGTGTGAAGTTCACCGTCTCGCCCCGGCATTCCTGCCAACCTGGGACGCCGGAACGTCGACAATTTTTCCTCGCTCAGCGGAGCGTCGAGGCGCAAAAGGCAAGCGACGCCCCGGCCGGCCGAAATAAAAGAAGTGCCTCGCTGAGCATACGTAGGTATAATACACGTATATATTCGCATGCGAGTTGCGGGTATCGATTTCGTCCGGGAGAATCGATACGGCCCATCTCGAATGACGGATACGAGACCACGAATCGACACTGTGCTCACGGTGCTTATCTGCGAGGTCTATTCTCTCTTTTTCTCCTTCTCCACCCCCCCCCCCCCCTATTCCACCCCCACCCCCTCCTACTTCTTCTTCTCCTTCAAGCTCTCCTAGACCCCCTTCTTTTCTCTCTCTCTCTCTCTCGCGCCTTCTTCTGGGCGCCGAGGAGGAACTCGCAGTCGGGCAGAAATCGATAGGAGGACTGAAACTCCTTCTGGGCCGCTCGAAAAATTTTTCTGTCCGACGGCGAGGACGTTAAAATCCAATTTAATTAAAACGGCCGTCAGTCGGCTCGCTCGAGATAGAGCACGGCTGAGGGATTAATTGAAACAGTCCTATCGCCCTGACGCTTTTTTCCCCTCCCCTCCGTGTCCTACCAGCCCATCCCCTGCAAGCTATTCTCCCACCCTTCTCGCCTGCCGGGAGAGAAACTAATTTCCGATTAGCGAAACGATGTGTATCGTTCGGCCGGCAAGGAACGCTTGTCAAAACGCGGTATGTAGGGTGATTATCTGATTGACTTCGAGCTTTCATTTCGACGGTGGTTTGATGATGTGAGCTGACGGGGGTTTGTTGGATTCTGGGGAAGGTAGATAGTTGAAGTAGGTTTGATAAGGTGTTATCGGTTGAGTTTCTGGAAAACTACCCTTGAGCGAAGATAGAGTCATACTTTTAAATGCCACAAATGTAAGGAAGTTAGTTTTTGATTGGTAAAATAATGGTTCAGATGGTCAAGAAAACTTGCCAATATTTGGTATGTATTCATATTTGTGAATGCTAGCAATGTAAGGAAGCTAATTTCCAATTAGCAAAATGATCGTTCAAAACATAAAGAACACTTGCCAAAATTTGGTATAGAATGCATTTATCTAATTGACGTTCATTCTTCATTCCATCGTGAGTCTAATAGTGTACTTCTATTTCGAAGGCAGAATATGTGAAATTTGTTGTCTCAGCGCGAAGGTAGAAAGTTAAAAACGCCTCTGATGAAATAATATCTGATATTATTTTTCAGTTGCAAAGTTACGATGCATTCGTAATATTTGAAGTAAAAAAATATACCGGAATTACTTTACTATCAGCCATACCAGGATATTTCCATTCCTAAAAAGACTATTCTATTTTTCGCCAGGTCAAAGCAACAATGCGTTGACGAAATTCCAACTGGAAAAATGCGAACAACGTATTTGATCTTTGAAAAAATAACTCCACCCTTTGATCAAGCGAAGGCAGCAACGTATCGGAGAATTTAAGATAAGAAAAATGTGAATCCAGTTGCAATCTCTACCGTCGTCGTTCCATTTCTCTTCAAATTAAAGTATCGGCGCGCTGCGGGGACAAAGAATCGGAAAAAATGTAAATCCAATCGCAGCGCCCGACTTCCGCCATTTCATTTCCAGCCGAATTAAAGCAACAATGTCGTTACATGTAAAATGAAGAGGTTTTTGAATTATACATTTGTACAGTAGCTTAAATGACCAAACTGCCGAAAACGTGCAATTTTACAATGTCGTTACAGTCATGAAGTGCAGATCACCGATTCTTCGCCTAGTCAAAATGACAAAATATCATCTCGGGATCGATAACTACCCAACTCATCCCAATCTTCCCTTTCGCTCCGCTTTTCGGCCAAATGAAATCGACGCCATCACAGGAGGACACGTCGAAACCCACTCTTACGCGAAAACCGCCCATAACTTTCCCCGCCAACTATGAATTCAATTCGAACCTCTTGTCCGACCCCAGCTCCAAATTGATGCCACCAAACGCGACTGAATTTACAGAATGCAAATCTTCGACCTCCGGAACTCGGAGTTCAAACCGCAAATAACTTTCTAGTGTCAACATGAAATTTTTATTGCCGCCGTCTCGCAGGCTGTAAATCTCCGTACTCTTCAGCCACCCCCCCCCCCTCCCCACCCACCCCACCTACTCGCTCCTTCCGCCAACTAGCTTCACACTATCCCGCCAACAGTCCCTTTATTCCGGTGGCTGCCGTCAAGTCGAACGACGAAGACGGATGAAACTGAGAGCGACTGAAGGAGGGCGTCGAGTACAAGGGCCGACGAGTGGTCGGTACACAAAGCTTCCGTAATCCGCGCCGATCCGGAATTCACCGAGAACGAAACCTTTTTAGCCAAATTCCCGAGAAACGCCGATTCGGCGCAGACCCCAATTCTCATTCATAACGGTGGCGGAATCAGTTCTGCCCGCCTCGGAATACCTAACGAGGATCGAAGCGAGAACCTTTCGTCGGGGCTACCCTTCCTTTTAATCCTACGTGTCGCGAGTATCGACTAACGGCCATTTTTTAAGGGTAACTGGGTAAGCGGTGTGCGCGAAGAACGGAGGACTGTTGTTTAGCTGAGATTTATTCGCTTAGGCCAGCGGTCGGGGAACCGGGGTAAATTACCCCAAATGGGGTAAAAATGAAACTTTTGTGAGTAAAAAGTAAATTTTTAGTTATTGTTTTCTTTTCAAAATTATCATGGGGGCTATAATATGAAAAATGCTAAAAAGAGGCGATTTCGTTTTTTTTTGCTCTTCGCCATGGGGTAATATCAACTTACACTAAAATATTTTGGGGTAATGATTAAAAAAGTTCCCCGACCGCTGGCTTAGGCCCATCCGGCCTTCCGTTTGTATCGGGTTGGCAAGAAAGTGTTCTCGGTTTTGTAGGGTGGAATTAAAGTCATACTTTTATGTAAAGACTGAAGTTTGATAAACGATGTATCTTTCTTTTGGTCCGTAAATGTGGCTAATGTCAAGTGACAGAAGAAAAATATTTTAACACTGATGGGTCTTCAAAGAAATTGCAGCGCCGCGTATGTTTGAATTCCGAAAATACCTGTTAGCCAACTAGCATCTATGTGTATTCGTTAAATGCTTGTATTGGGATCATTTATAGTATAGGATTTTGGGAATGTAGATTATTGATATTGTTTGCAAAGATTGTGAAAGTGAATGATTTGTACGTACAGAATATTTCTTCTTCTATGTCACGTTTACAAGTTATAACATGAGAAATACTTTGAATTAAGTCCTACAAATTTGCTGACTTATTCTTAAGATGTTGTACTAACATTTTATGCAAAACAAAAAAATTTCTTTCTTGTAAGTTTTACATGTGTCGCCCTCCTTTAGTGCAACGAGAATCGTTGATCATAGTAAGTACAGATATTCCCGCTAAATGATGAATAACTCATCTGCGAAGAATTTCATCAACGAAACGAAAAACTCGACCTTCCATCCGAGTCGAAAATGTTCGAATTTCATGATCTCACATGATCCAAATATATGACATAAATCTAAACTATAAGTATACGATGAATAAAATCTAAATATACGATACGAATCGAAACAATAAATACATGACGAACAAAATCTAAATATATGATATGAATCTAAATTCTGAAACTGAACACCAGAGAACACGCAGTCACCGTTCTCAGATTCCGCAAACATTTTCCCAAGAACCATCATCACCAATTTCTTCCACTCCTCATCGTAACACCAACCCTCCAACACGAACGCACAACGAATCCATGAACGCATCAACAGATCGATCAGCATCGTTTTCCAACGGATCCAGTCAACGCACGCCATCGGCCAAAAGAAGAACTCACCTACCAGGGGTAGAAACGTACAGCTAGTTACCTAGACCGAAAGGAAGCCACTTCCGGACTTATTTGTAAAGCCGATGGCACGAGCCTGGCGAGCGTAGAAGGCTCGAAATACGTTGGCAAACATTTTTCGCCCGCCGCGCTGACGATCAAAGGGTAGGCGCATTTTCCGCGAGGTCGAAGGGGAGAAGAAGCATAACGGGATGGCGGAAGAGGGGGGGGGGAGGGTGAGGGGGGAGAGGGTGAAAAGCAGGAGCCCTAGAAACACGGATGGAGACTTTTAATCGGGCGCCCGCGGTAAGCGTTAATCGAAAGGACCAGAGAGGATGGCGGCGCGCGCGCGGAAGTTTCGTCATTCATCGGACTGGGCGAGTGAATACGCTCATTGACACGGTCACTTTTAACGACTGCCGTCCGCTCCGAGAATCCTTTCGGCGAAAAACGGAAATCGGAAATGTTGCCGACGACTCGGATTCTCGCCGGCTTGCGAGTGGCACGCTTTTCGGCGGCAATCGTCGACGGTTCGGTATCAAGCGGGCCATTTTCGATTTCTCGGACAATGTTTCGGGCCAAAATGTATGTTACGAAATCGGAGATACGTTGTCAATAATCTGTAATCGTAGGAAAAAGTGGCGTACGTCCTTCGGTATTAAATCGGCGCGTTTCTGACTTGTTTCCGCTTTTGCTTTTGTATTAGTTGGATTTTTCTTGTAGAAGTCTGTAAAAAATCTGGACTGTGTGTACCATTTCCAGACGTAGCTTTGACTTCTTTCAAATTTTTGTATCCAATGGTGGCAGAATCTGACGTTATGTTTTACCCTTTCAAATCATTCAAATGCTTCTTTTTTTATTAGCTATTGAATTTCAATCGGTTTAAAAGCACTTTAGACCATCTATACGTATGTACATTTACATATACCGTTATGTAAAGTTTTTGCTCTTCGCCATCATTTCAAATGTATGGAATCAGGATGGTTTTTGAACTGGGCATTCAAAGGCAACCCACGAACACCTGTTCAAGAAAACCGAACCTCCACTCTGCAACCTATGCCAAAGTGACACGCTAACTACCGATCACATTCTCTACGAGTGCAGGAACCTTCATAGCCAGAGACAGAAATACGAGCTAAACCCAAACACAGCACTAACTAACCAGGATCACCTAAGAAAAACGCTAAACTTCCCCAAGGAATCAAAAATGTACCATCTATTATAATCCAGTCCCACCGTCGCTAATGACTCAGCAGTCGATGCGACGTAAAAACCAAAAATAGAAGAAGAACAAGAAGGATGGTTTTTGTTTCCGTTTTCTTCGATAACTGCGCAGCAGGTCAGTATTGCTTCAATCACTCTCGAATTACAGCTCCACCTTAGGCACTTACATCAAACAGTTCCGAATCAAAATATTACAACATTGCATCGAAAACATTCTCAATTCTTTTGTTATCCACCCCCCCCCCCCCCTCCCCGTTTTCTTCGATGACTGCGCAACAGATCGAAGGTGAGCAAAGTCTATTCGTTTCGACCGATCGGATTTGTATAAACATAGCTCCAGATGGGATACGATACTTCATCGGAAAACGCTTCCATATTCAAACTGGAACATTTCGTATGTACGCCCTCGGCGTCAGGGTCACTTTTAACGAGTGGCACGCCTGCGACAAAGTCTGACTGTGACAAAGGAATATCGAAGTCGGCGCGAACTTGAATTTCTTGCTCGCACTCGTCTGTCGCCCTTTTGGAACGAGGTTGGAAGAGTCGTTGGATAATTATTTTTCAGGTTTTACGAATGCACGTGTTTACTTTTAGCGCGTATAAAGTGATACAGTTTGTGCTGTACGGATAAGCGTCGATCGGAATAACAAGGAAGCTAAACAAAAACGTGTTCAGACTCAAGTTTGATCATTCTGACTCAACACGGTAATGAATACGAACATTTTTAAAGAACTTCACGTATGTGACAAATTTTTAAACGGAAAATTCTCCGTTTTAGGTCAATTTCGAATTTCCTTCTATTTAAAATTTAGTAGAGAAATTAGTATGAGTTACTCGTTGTATCATTAATAAACCTTGCACAAATCTATCGAATCGGCTTTGTCCTTCAATTGTTTAGTACACGTAGAATAAATTACACATATATCATTTATTTGATTCACAACGATGAACGTTAAGTACGGAACAGAATATAGATATTTCATCCTAACAATAGCAAGCCTTAGACAACTGTATTCAAATAATTGGGACATACGTAACATCTACCCTGCATACCGATGAACGTTAATCAAAATTATGAAGAATTTCCAACGAAAGAACGGGTAACTCATCCGCTGAATTCTTTAACACGTTGAACGCCCAAAAGTCGTACTTGGATGTAGCCCCTGTGGCTATGTATCCCGGATGGCACATGAAATTCTTGTAAACTATCTATAAAAATCCTGGTTCAATTGAACGAAGGAGCGTGTCATATTTCCATTTGTTAATATTTCCAATCTGTCTATTTCGTATATGCGTGCTCGTCATTGTTGTGATACAAAAGGAAATTATTGTAAACTACCTACAAAATCCTGTTTCAATTGAACGAAGGAGAGTGTCATCCGGAAAACATAGCCACAGGGGCCGTCACCCAAGTACGGGTGACGTGGCGACGAACGTGTTAAACGAAAAAAGGGACGCCGATGGCCGATCCTACTTAGGATTTCCTTCTGGCCGACTCTCTATCTCGCGCGGCTGTCGGAAATGCCCCAGTTCCTTTTGAGAGGCCAGCGCCGACATTATTTTCGCGAGATTGCGTGAAACGGCGGCCGTCTCGGAATTTCGAGAATGAGCGGACGTCGTCAACGAAGTAATTCGGGATTCGCTCCCGGACTCCCTTTGGATTTTGGTCCGAAGGAGACGAACTTCGTTCTGACGACGAACGACGAGGACCGACCGTCCCGGACCGATCGAAAGACTTTCGGCACGGAAGAAGCCTAGAAAAGAAGCGGAGCGAAGACTCCGGAGCCTAGATGTCTACGAGTGTGAGAAAAACGCGGCGAGAGTGCTGCTACTGTATAATATATGTAGTATTAGTATGTACAGCTTGTATAATAATACTACATATGCGTGAATGTAGAGGTTAATAATTAGTAAAACTTTGAAAATATGATTATTAGCGATAAAGGCTATTAAATGGTAAGAATGTATAAATTTAATAATTATGAGTATGTAACGCTGTGATTATGTATCTGAAATAGATGCGTATATCTTATAAGTGAAATTATGACCGGGTCGCACCCATTTACGAAAAAGTATACTTAAATATTGATCTGTGCCAAATTACGACTCTATCGCACCCATTTATAGAAATACAGTATAACATCCAAACTTATACGAGAATAAAAAGAACAATATGCTAATATTAACAATTCTTCGTCCAGCTGGCCAGCATCGAAACAATAAAGTATACTTAACAATCTTCATACGCAAAATTCTGGTTCTATCGCATCCATTTGCAAAATTACGACTCTATCACATCCATTTACCGTAATACCGTAAAAAATTCAGATTTACATCAGAATAAAAGCAAAAAAAGCACCAACATTCCCAATCCCCCAGTTGGCCAGCATCGAAACAATACAGTATACTTAACCATTCTCATATGCAACGTTACGAGCGTACCGCATTCATTTACAAAGTAACGATAGCGTTTCACCCATTTACAAAATTACGATAGTGTTTCACTCATTTACCGAGATGCAGTAAAAAAAAAAATCCAAACTTACACCAGAAGAAACAGAAAAAAAGCACCAATATCATCAATTTTCAAACTGACCAGCATCGAAACAATAAAGTATGTCTAATCATCTTCGTGGGCAAAAGTGCGTCGCGCGCGTATAGAGTTCGACAATGGGAAAAGGCAACTCGCGACGCATTGTTCGCGCCATACTCACACCTCGGCCGAGGTGATGGGTGTGTCGCGAGAGTGAAATACCGATGAGTGACTCCGAAGGGTCGCCGCTTACCGAGGATTCCGGGTGCCGCGCAGGCCCGGGGGCCGGAAGATCGAGGGATCGAGAGAATCGAAGGATCGAGGGATCCGGCGCACTCGATCCTTCGCCGGCCAGAGAGCGGCCGATCGACCTCGTGAGAATTCGCTTCCAATTCCGCGCCGAGTTTAACGCCCCTTAATGGAGCGAGACCGTGAAAACGTTCGCGTTCCGTCCGACACTCCGCCTCCAGGATTTTAATTATTGACCGCCGAGCTGCGACGCATTTCGCGGAGTGCTCTCGTAAAAAATTCAGGAACGAATCGAGGCGCCCGCGGATTCCGGAGCGAACGCTTAATGCGACGCAAGTGCGCGCGTTTTTCCTCTTTTCATTATCTGCGGCCGATCAATAGGGTGGACTCTTTGCGTGATACGCATAGTTCGATCGACCGAGTTTGGTCCACTTTGGCGAATTGATCGTCATGTGTGCAGGTTGAGAAAGATTCATATTTTATACAAAGTATTCGATGCTGACGAGCTGTTACGTTCGAATGCTTCGAGTATGAGTGCGAAAGTAGAATGCTATATGGGGCGTTTATTTTGAAAGTGGTGTAAGTCTATATTTAAAAAAAAATGAGATGTCATATAATTTGTGTTTAACGTGGTGTAAACGGTTTATTTATGAAATATTTAATTTTTATCTGATAACGTACTTACACCACTTTCAAAATAAACGGTCCATATTTGGAAGTTAAAGATGTTAATCTGTATACTCTATAGGAAGAAATAGACTAAAAAGCTGGCTCGTTTTGAAAACACGATAAACAGAGAGCTCGGGATAAGAGGTCGTTCGGCGTGTAATTTTGAGGAATAAAAATTTAATCTCGTTCGAAATGAGAGAAACAGCGGACGCGGCTAGTGGCGAGAATTTTCCGTCGAAAATGAACCGAGGACGAGCCATTCTCGGGATGGCCTGGTGTCTCGGGGTGTAGTGAAAAAAATCTTGGCAGAGAAACTTCGCGCGACATCTGACGACCGTCGACACACCTCGCGCAAGTCGATTATGGTAAGGAAGAGCGTTCATCCGCTTTAGCGCCCGGCTCAAGGAGGGACCGGTGGGAAAGTCTCGGAAAATTGCACTCGCATCCAGGCGATAATTGCGTGAACGTTATGGAGCCCGAATATTCAACTGGCCCTGCAACGTTTTCGAGTACCGGATGCGGAGACAAGCGGCCAACTAGCGAAATTCAACCCGCGTTCTTATGATAAGTACCTTCTGACAATAAGCAGCTTGTCTTAAATTCTGTATTCACTCTGTTATAGCTGTTGTTTAATCTTTTGTTTCTTGTATTGAATGTAGAGTTATGAAGAGTTTGCACAATTAGTGAAAAAATTGGGAAGTTAGATATTTCTTGTTTTTAACGATTGATTGTTGCTTTCGCAGATTATGGGCATCTTAAGATTTATTGATAACTTGTTGTTTGATCATTTTCGTGGAAAATTGATTTGATTCCGATAATAAGCGGAGAAACTGAATACAGAGAGTAGGATTCGAACATTCGTTCCTATGATAAGTACCTTCTGACAATAAGCAGCTTGTCTTAAATTCTGTATTCACTCTGTTATAGCTGTTGTTTAATCTTTTGTTTCTTGTATTGAATGTAGAGTTATGAGGAGTTTGCACATTTAGTGAAAAAATTGGGAAGTTAGATATTTGTTGTTTTTAACGATTGATTGTTATTTTCTCAGATTATGGACATCTTAAAAGTTATATATTTTGTTGTTTGATCATTTTCGTGGAAGATTGTTTTCATTCCGGTTATAATCGTAGAATTTAAATTGAATAAAGATATTAGGATTCAAACATTCGTTCCTATGATATGTACCTTCTGACAATAAGTAGGCTGAAGATGAAGAAATGTACAGTTTATACATATAGTGTACAAACACTTGGTAGTAAGATGTACAGCTTGTTTCAAACAATTAATCATAGTATTCTCAGATTGAATAAATCTTAAGATGTCTAAATAATTCGTTATTAATTAATTATCTCAGAAAACTGATCTGTGCCCGATGAAGATGCATAGTAAAATTCAACATTCGTTCTTATAACAATATAAGCTAACAAGAATCAGCTTCTCCCAAATCTTATATTCCAAAAATACATATCTATTCCCTTCCTTGTCTTTCTTACACTACATAACACTTCCCCGAACACTTTTGACATCCAGTACAATAACTGCCCTCTCCTATCATTTACAATCCATCCATAAACCTTCTCACATTACGTACACGATAATGTACATTCCGATAAGCACCAAATTCGCTCATCGCCGAATATTCCGTCTGAAAATCACCTATTCCTACGCGTTGTCCATCCGCAGCACTTAACTCACACCGTCAACATCCCAACCTACACAAATACTCATCCACTTATTAACCGCCTTACGCAACACCTAGCTCGAGCGCATCCAATCCAAAAATTCCTCGACACGACGGAGAACGCTTCGATCCGCAATCGCGAGATCTCGCTCGACTCGCGTCATAATTGCACTCACCTGCAAATTGGTTCTGGATAGTCTCGCTCCTCCGGCGGATTCAGGAAGTTGCCGTCAATCACCGCCGACGACGTCGAGCCCCGAGGTGACCTCGGGCTGCCCTCCGGTTCCCCGATCAGGACCTCCGTTCGGCCATTTTGGAAGGGACTGCTGGCCCTTCGCTCCGCTATCCTTCCGCTCTGCAACGGTTGCTGTCCAACAATCGAAACGTCAGATCAACCGTCATAACCTAACCGCAACCTGACTCCGCCGTCGCCAAACCGAAACAAAATTCAACTAAAAGATAAATAACAGTAATAAAACAGCGCGTCCGGCAATCCTTTCGCTGCGTACGTCGACGTCCGAATAAATCGGAGGAATAATTCCTCGCTTCCACAACGAATACAACGTGTACTTTCCTATTCCGGGAGGCGATCGACTATTAGCCGGCGGATTTACATAAGCGAGAATTTTTGCACGCCGTTCGAGACGTTTCAAGGTCCGCCATCTTACGAGTCTCGAGTCTTCCGCGTCGGGAATGGAAACACGTCAGCTTTCTGAGTAATGTCTTCCCCCCCCCACCCCCTCCTCCTCCTCCTCCTTCATACCCCATTCTTGCTTTCCCCTCGCGAGGGCTGGAGGATGGGGTTTGAAAAATGTTGAGCTTCGACTGACCAGGAGATTCGTCTCTTCGGGGCAGCTCTGTTGCTTCTCCAGGAGGTCCTTGCGTTCCTGCGCTGCCTTCGAGTCCGGCGAGTCCTTGGATGGGCCCTTCGGGATGGTGCCGTTGCTCAGCTTCTTCGGGAAGGCGTTTGGTCCGAGGTCCCTGAAGGGAAGAAGGTCGACTTTAGAGGTTCGTTTCATCAGTCAGACTTCGGTTGTTCTCGGAAGTATATTTCGTTTCGTAGTTTCGTTGTGTGCGCGAGTATATAAAATGGGGAGAATTGTGAATTTGTTTGGCTCACTTTGAGATGGGATTATGGTTAAGCCATTAGCTGCCACGATCTCCATTTGGGGATTTTGGAATTTATGTAATTATACTGTTACACCATCTTTTGTGTATATATATAAGTTATCTAGTCAAAAATGTAAAAAAAAAAAAATGGCAGTTAATGGGTTAATACAGGGTGGTTAGTGTTGAGTGTGGTTGTTAGATGTATTGTTTGCGTATGGAAATTTGAGTTTGGTTTCGGTTACCGTTGTAAATGAGATTTTGGATGTTTGGCCAGGGTCGAACGATGAATTGAAAGATTCTTTTGGGTTTTGGACTCATGCCATTCGACGGAGGGTAATTTGCGTTGAAAACAATGAACTTTGGTGTTTGTATGATCAATGTGCGGGACCACGGTGTACGTAATTGTGTTACGCGATTCACTTTCATCGCCAGCTGTGTGGGTAGAATTTTAGTTGAAAACAGGGTTCTCTGACTAGCTAATCGCTTTACTGTATTAATGAAGCACCAAAATAGTTTCATGACATTATTTTGATCTTAAAATAACATTGAAATTAGCCTTAGACTGAAAAAAGGTCAAGCATGTCTTTGATATATATTTCGGAAAATTTTGCAACTTTTTCAGGTCCGATATATCAATTAATAAAATTGGAGACATTTTGTGTTTGTAAATTCTAAACTATTTCCGGAAAGATGATCCAAAAGAAATGAAGACTACCGTGTACAAATCAGACAGCTTTAACTGAACAAAATTCATCGCTTAACCATTGCTAATTACACTGTAACCATGTTGCAAATGTTACTGGAACGACATTGAACGCCTCAAAGCATATGCATAACACGTCGCAGCCTCAAGCAATTTGAATACTTGTAGAATTGAATAATAAGTAGTTACTAAATCCTGTTATTTAACGCGATATGCCTGACACATTGCAACGGCAACTACCTTTCATTATTAAACGTCTCTACTCAATCAATTTTCCCACCAGCAAAATGACGTTACACATCCAATCAACTTCAAATTACCACCTCATAGAACTTAACTTCTCTCCACTCACAAAAATTAATACCCTGCACTCTTCTAAAACAGTATTGACGCTTCAACCTCTCTCGAATAACAGCCCCAGGTAACTTTAGCAATTACATAAAATACTTCAGAACCCAAATATTACAACCTCCAATTGCATCAAAAACATTCCCAATCCTTTTGTTATTCATCCTCTGCCCCTCCCCAAATCACCTTAAAATTACCACCACATAGAATTTAACTTCTCTCAAAACAAAAAAAATGAATGACCTCACTCTTCTAAACCAGTATTGCTTCAACCACTCTCGAATTACAGCTCCAGGTATCTTAGGCACTTACATCAAACAGTTCCGAATAAAAAATATTACAACATTGCATCGAAAACATTCTCAATTCTTTTGTTATCCACACCGCCCTCCCCCCCTAAAATCATTACCCGATCATTTCGGCCGCGGGCTCGAAAAGTCGATGAAAAGAAAATTGGCGCGGAATTACATGGCGGGGGCGGATTTTTTCGCTCGGCAAACGGTAGACGTAGGAAGGGAAAACAATGCTCGCACGCTCGGCTGCGTCATAAAGGTGAATCAATCACGGCGATCGCAATTTGTGACATCCGCCCGGCAGGTTGCCCCCCCCCCCCCCCCCCCGTCCTGTCGTTCGGCGCCGTACTTTTATCGTTTCCACCTGTGGCCTAACCCGCCGCGATGCTCGTTGACATTTGATAATGCGAACGGCCGACTGCCGTCCGAAAACGATCGGGCGACAGTAGTCCGACGCGTCTATTCTCATCGACGTGCGATTCTTGCGTGCGAAACGCTGCGGCCGGTCGGGAATGTCCGGCTAAATGCGGTTGGCTTCCGGTCAGGAATGTAAGAGGTATTCGCGGAAGGCACGGTGTCGGGTTTACGTTTGTGTAAGGGATAGATAAAGGAAACTGGATTGAGGAGTGTGGAAAAATTGGGTCGTGTGCTTGGAAGTAAGCATGATTAATGTGCAGAGAATAGGCAAAGAAAAGTGGATGTAGAAATATTTACACGTAGTGTATATGAAGCATTTGCGTAATGCGTAGTACATATACTTTGGATATTCAGAGTAAATTTTTATCGATAAGCAATTTCTGCTTGTAGTCTTCAATATTTATAACTGTATCTTAAACGTATTTGATGGCGATGAGAAATTTGCGAAAGGCACGGTGTTGGGTTTGCGTTTGTGCAAGGGATAGGTAAAGGAAAGTGGATTGGGGAGAGTAGAAAAATTCGTTTGCATGGTTGGAAGTAAGCATTTGGTTAGTAAATGATTAATTTGCAGAGAATTGGCAAAGAAAAGTGGATGTAGAAATGTAGATACGGAGTGTGCATTAAGCATTTTCGTAATGCGTAGTACATATACTTTGGAAATAGAGGGTAAACTTTTATCGATATGCGATTCGCATTTGCAGCCTTCAGTATTTATAACTGTACCTTAAACGTATTTTATGACGATGAGAAATGTAAGTGGTATTTGCGGAAGGCACGGTGTCGGGTTTGCGTTTTTGCGAGGGATAGGTAAAGGGAGGTGGATTGAAAAGTGTGGAAAAATGTCGTTGTATGCTTGGAAGTAAGCATTCGTATAATGCATAATGCATATACTCTGGAAATACAGGGATCATTTTTATCAATATACGATCCATGTTTGTAACCTTCAATATTTATAATTGTAGCTTAGTGATTAATGTGCAAAGAATAGGCAAAGAAAAGTGGACGTAGAAAGATATGTACGTAGTGTGCGTTAAGCACTTGCGTAATGCACAGTGTATAGTTCGGAAATACAGGGTCATTTTTTATCGATATGCGATTCCTGTTTGTACTCTATAATTGTACCCTAAACATATTTAACGTCGATGCAGAATGTAAGGTATTTGTGGCAGGCACGCAGTCGTTTTGCATTTGTATAAAGGATAGGCAAAGGAAAGTGGATTGAGCGGTGCAAAAAAATGTAGTTATGTGCTTTGAAGTAAACATTTAGCAGATAGTACAATACTCTAGAAATATTGGATTAATTTCTATAGCAACGTTATTCTTATATTTGCTTTTCCGATGTTCGGATTGCTTGCCTAAATGTGGCGCTTCGCTTCAATAAGGAATGTAACAGGTACGCCTTTGTGGAAGGTACGCTGTCGGTTTGCTTTTGCGTGTTTGCTTCGTTAAATGGTTAACGTATAAAGCATAGGCAAAGGAAAGCGGATGAAGAAATGTAGCGAAATGTAGTCGCGTGCTTCGGAGAAAGCATTTGTATTATGCACAATGCTTATACTCCGGTCGTACAGGGTTAATTTTTATCAATATGCGATTCCTGTTTGCATTTTTCAATGTTTCGAATTGTATTCGATGTCGATGATAAATGTAAGAAGTATAGTATTGTGGAAGGTACGGGGTCTGTTTTCTTTTGTAAGTTTGCTTCGTTAAATGCTTAATGTATAAAGCTGGACAAAGAAAACAGGATATAGGAATACAGAAAAATATAAATACGCAGTATGCATTAAGCATTCGTATACTGCATAGTACATACACTTTAGAAACAAAGGGTTATATGGACCGTTTATTTTGAAAAGCGGTATAAATCCATATTTAAAACAGAATTAAATATCACATTAATAAAAAGTTTACACTACATTAACGATAAATTACATGATATCTCAGTTTTAGTTCAAATATGGACTTACACCACTTTCAAAATAAACGATCCATATGCACTCCCGTTTTCATTCTGCAATATTTAAAATCGTACCCTAAATACATTTAGTGTCAATCGGAAACCTTGGAGCTATTACATTGCGCAAGGTACGACCTCTCATCCTTCACCTAACCATAACCGCCCCTTAAAAAACACACTTCCTCCCCTTTATCAAACGACAAGACCTACGAACCGCAACCTTTCGGAAACTCTAAAATACAAACACGTACTCCGCCCTACGTACATATCCGTCTCATTTCAGCCGACATATCCCCATCGTTCCCCGACAAGACAAACTCAAACCCACCCCCTGCACAAAACCCACCCCCGCCGTACCTCGCAATAAGCATGTCTGTCGCATTTGAAATCAATCGCCCGGAGCCGAAGCC
The DNA here is from genome assembly GCA_914767735.1 of Anoplius nigerrimus. Taxonomy (NCBI): domain Eukaryota; kingdom Metazoa; phylum Arthropoda; class Insecta; order Hymenoptera; family Pompilidae; genus Anoplius; species Anoplius nigerrimus. The sequence goes on from OU612086.1 coordinate 4,312,014, forward strand.
GTTCGAGCGCAGACGGAATAAAAACACATAATCGCGTGCTTGCAAAGCCTCCCCACGCGAATCCATCCTTCCGAGCATACTTTTTCGCACGCCTCATCGTTCGCATATCCGGCTCCGCGCAGAGTATGACGATATTCGTTCGATAAAGCGCAACGCTGATTTCCGCGGAAGCTGAACGGAAAGTACTGTAGGCGCGCCTATTTTTATAACGCTCGCCTCTCGGCGCAGCCATAATGAGGGCACTGTAAAAGTACTGTATTTATAGTGTGGCGCCGATGAGTGTGTAGGTCCCGTACTGTGCGAGTATCGCGATCGTAGTGTGCGGTACGAGTGTGTAGGTTCGACGCGGATACTGGCCGAGTACCGTATATATTTATAGTGTGCCGCCGTGGATGCTAGGATGCTAACTCGGTTAGGCGGATAGGACGTCGCGTAAGGTCGATAGTGGAAAGAGGCGGCTGGCTGGCCGATAAAAAGGAATCGTTCGCGGTGTCGAGCACGCACCGGGCCCGGCCTGGACATTGTACGCGTATCGATTTTTTACTCACTTGTCTGAAAGGGTGACCGTGATCTGATTGCTCGTCACATCTTTCGCCGGGCTGACTCCGCTCGTCGAGGCGACCCCATGTAGCTGCGAACACACGTGAAGGGGAACGTTAGACGGCCATTAGACGATACCGTTTCGCTGAGGATACTGGAAAGAGGCTACGCTGTGATTAACATAATAATAAATCGTGTTCGGTTTATCTAAAAAAATTTGTCGACGAAACGAGTAAGAATTTTTTGGATTCAACTATTTTTGCCCCTCTCGCTTAGCTTTACACTGGCCGAATAGTCCGAAAGGTGTTTATTATATGTTAATCATAGCGACGAATTGATTAATCATTTTTTAGAATTGACTTTTTTTTCCCTCGTAGTCCTACACTGACCAAATAGGCCAAAAAGGTTTTATTATATAATACATTTCACTGATGGTCACTATAACTTTTATTTTACCTTGTGATTAACCCCTTAACTGCCAAATTTTTTGTTTGAGCATTTTGTCTGGATAAGTTATGTAGCACAACAGGTTGTGTAACAGTATAATTATAAAAATTTCAAAATCCACAAATGGGGATCGTGGTAGCTATAAATAAATCAAAAAATTAAAACAAAAAGAATAATTACATAAAGTTAAGGTCGAAAATGACGCGTCGAGTGTTTCACGAATGTTTCTGTACTTGGATTTTGATAGGGGTGTGTTGGGGGATGACGGTTTTATGGGGTGGTTTTGGGGCGAGTGAGTTGTGGAAAGTTATGGTTTAGTATCTGGATTGGATCCAATTAGTAATTGGAGTGGTTGGGGTTGGTAGGCATGTGTGACGTTTATTGTTTGAGTGATTATTCTCTAATTGTAAGATTGGCTGCGAAAGTTGAATCGGAGGTACCGAAATATTATATTGCTTTTTGAGCGAATTATTCACTCTCGAAATGCAACGTTTTATTACAGCGGGACGTTCCAAAAATCCGAATGTTGAACGTTCATATTTGTGCAATATCCGTATCCAATAATATCTGTGGAATTATTTTCCACCAACGTTTTAGTCTTGACTTAATCTCGGCCTTTCAGCAAACTTCATAATTGTCAGTCTCCGAAATGATATAGCATGCATTCAAATCCTAGCATTCGCACTCAAATTAGATTAACACCTTCTAACACTCATAACCCTTCAAAGTTCACAAATTGTCCTTTCAAAAACTCGTCTATATAAACTCACTAGCATTTCATCGAAGCAACCCCTAAATATCATGCATTCAAGCATACTAAAATCATACTCAAAATTTCATTACCGTCCGCCGAATTTAACCTTCTAACTTCACAGCTTATCTTTCCAGTTACCCTTCTCCATAAACATATTAACCCTCCTCTAATCCCATTTCTTTAGATTCAACCCCCCAGCCTGCACTAACCCGTCGCACGAACACTCAAAACCGCCCCAAAAAATACAACAATCTCCAACATCGCAAAAATGGAAATGCCCAAAAATTTCATTACCGTCCCCGCTAACCCATCGCCGGAATACTCAAAAACGAGCCAGAAAATTTACTTAACAATCTCTCACATCGCAGAAATTGAAATGGCCAAAATTTCATTACCACCCCCCATCCTCGGAACTTCACAGCCCATCTTTCCAATTACCCTCCTCCATAAGCACGTTACCCTTCCTCTAATCCCCGCGTCCCCTCAAATTTGACCAGCACCCCATCCCTCCCCGCCCCCACCCCCGCATGAATGTTTAACCAGCCCCGTCGCAGCGAAGAGGCACCCCCAGAGCGTTTAATCCACGTCCAAGGACCATTACGTCGCACTATAACCGTCCCGGATTTGCCCTATTCATCCTGCCTCATTCCTTATTCACCCTGACTCGCCGGAGCGCGCGCGCGCGCGAGTGCAGCAGCTCGTGGCCACGGATTTTGGCACGAAACGCGGAAACTCGTTCGGCCTCGGCTCGTAGAATCGCTGATCGTCGTCTGTGGATGAGAACGTCATCGGTCAACTCTCCGGACTCGAAAACTCGTTATTGCGTAATCGCAGCGAGGCTGCCAGCGGGGATTCGGAGTACAACCTGTGGAATATGCACGCTAGGCTACTACTACTACTGATACTACTTCTGTTAGTAATACTACTGTTACTAGTACTACTACTGGTACTTCTAATACTGGTGCTACTGTTACTACTACTACTGTTACTACTACTACTGTTACTACTACTACTGTTACTATTACTACTGTTACTACTACTACTGTTACTACTACTACTGTTACTACTACTACTGTTACTACTACTACTGTCACTCCTACTAGTGTTACTACTACTACTGTTACTACCCCTACTGTTACTACTACTACTGTTACTACTACTACTGTTACTACTACTACTGTCACTCCTACTACTGTTACTATTACTATTGTTACTACTACTACTCCTACTACTATCATTGCTACTACTACTACTACTGTCGCTGGTACTACTACCATCACTGACTACGAAACGAAGAAAAGAGAAGCGCACATACATCCGGCCAAGGCCGCGCATAATCCGGTTCGTATTTACTTTGCATGCCGCGTTTCATAAGCGCCGTGACGTGCGGATCGATTGTTTATCCGATGCTTTTTGCGCCGGGAGTCTGCTCGGGGAGCAGTCGAGGGTTTGAGCGGATTCGGTGGGTTTGAATATCGGAGGATCGAACACTTCCCGAAGCGATATCGAGCTTTTAATGTCCTTTCTGAAGGCACGTGATTGACGCCGCTAAGTAATTGATCGTTATGATCCTGCTTAGTTGCGCTGATTATTAGGTTAGTGGCTCTATGTTCGTATCGTAAAATTGAACATTTTTTTAAAGCGTTAATAGCATTTAGATCGATAAGTACAGGATTGTAATTAAAAGATTAGAGGTTGTTATGACCCGGTTTAGTTATGCTGATAATTAAGCTAGGTGTTCACATAGAAGAATTGAACATTTTTTTAAACTGTTAGTAGAGTTTAGTTTTTCGGGATCGAAGTCGGAGTTGAGAGATTCGAGCATTATGATCCTATTTAGTTCTTATTATAATTGGGTCAGTGATCTATGGTAATATTGAAAAATTGAATTCTGAAACGGATAGTAAAGTTTATATTTATAGGCTCAGAATTGAATTCAAAGATGAGAGCTGTTTATGAGCCGTTTTTATTGTGCCGATAATTATGAATGCGGACTATGTTTTTAGAAATTCAAATTGATCGTTCACTGTGATATAAATAGATCTCGTATAATGCAATAAGAGGTGAAACATAGTTTTTTAACAGTCGCTATTAAACTACTTTCTTAATTACCGGTACATTTCTTTGAGCTTAGAATGCAATCATTTCAGGTTTTAGTACCAGTTTGTGCCTGATGGAGATTGCTTTCTGATTTAAAGGATAGGTGCACTTGTTAACTTTGACTTACTTTATCGGCAATGGATTGGTACTATGAGTAGAGGTACTTCAAAATAATTGCAAAGATTTATGACTGCTATCAGAAGGGGATAGGTTCGCGCTGATAGATTGTTGCTAAGTAATCGTTGATTATGGTACCACTTAATTACCTCAATCTAGAACGTAACCACTTCAAATTGCAGCTCACGTTTGCAACAGAGATTGCTTTCTATTTTTCAATTAAGGCGCAGCAATGTTTATTAATTTGTACTCATTTCATGAGTACCGGATTTCACGAATACGTTTATCTCAAAACAATTGTCCGCATAAATCTTCTTACTAATCGTTAAAGAACTCTACATTCCGGAACCACTTTACGTAAGCCGGACTTTTCAAACATGAATAGAAAATATATCCGTATTCCTTCCTACTTTATTCATCAAACCTCGTATTGCGTGAAAACAATCATTCCACAATACTCCAGTATAATTAAAAAAATACATTCTTGTACAATGATGTGACATAACAAAATTCTCAATAATTTGCATATATATATATGTATATATGTCTTGTTTTAACCCTGTGTTTAATTTCTTAAGTTTAAATTTACGAAGCCGTTGTTACGGTTGAAATTTCCATTATTTTTCAATTTCCCCCTCAATCTTATTTTATCTATATTTCATTGTGCTTTTGCTGTTATTTTACTCTCAATCCAATTAAATTCTTATTTGCCTTTGTACTGCCAATTTTGTCATGTTTAAAGGACAGTAATTACAAATAGTTCAGTAATATATTAAAAAATTTGTAGACTCTCGACGAGGACACCGAAAGTTGTCGAAACGTGTAGAGTTAATTGAAGAATAAAGGAAATTTCAACCGTAACAAGGGCTTCGTAAATTGAAACTGTAGAAAAAATTCACAATACTCATGTTCGCACTTCTAAACGCCTTACTCCACCTCTCGCGCATCGTTGTCAAAAATCTTTACGACCGAGGACAAAAATTAAATTTCAACCGTCAACTCGAACACACTACGTCGGCGAAATGAAAAAAAAAAAAGGCGTGTTTCCGCCCACGGCCATCTACCAACGCGTGAACACGAGTAAGAGGCATCGATTGTGATTAAGCGACAATGATTAGCGGGGCATTCAGTTTCGCCGATCGCGAGAAGGCAGGCGGACGCTGATTGGCCGACGCCGGCCGAGTCGAAAGGACAGCTGATGCCGCGGTCACGAGGAGACTTCATACGCGCCGGACGTTTTTTGCCGACTGAATCGCGGCTAGTTTGCATTCTGCGAGTCATAAAGAGCCGATGGAGATTCGATCCGTCGATGGGAACGGTGTCGGATGATAAAGTTGGCACGACGATAGCGTGTCGATAGCGAGAGTAATCGAGTTTTATCGCGGAATGGTGGAGAGGAGGAGGAGGAGGAGGAGGAGGAGGAGGAGGAGGAGGAGGAGGAGGGTGGCGTGAGGGGGAGGGGGGGGGATGGACGTTAAGCGATCGTTAGCGGTTAAATGCCGAATGCATCGGAGATCGGAACGCGCTGAAACTCGTTGCGCAACGTTTCTAAAGGTGGCCATCCTGCGGGACGAGAGGGAAATGGAATGCAGGGGAACGAGAGTCGTTTCTCGGAGCGCGCGATGCACTTTCGAAATTTTAATCGGCCGCGCTTCGGATCGCGCGCGTATCGCGCTGGATCTGTCCGAATCAAGCGTAGCGGTCGCGAAAATTTTGGTTTATCATCTTATTTAGATATTAGAAAAGTATGTTTCTTAAGGGTCAATTTTTTAGACGGAAATTATATTAGATCGGAATATTATTCATTGAAACACGATCATCGGAAAATATCGGTAAATATATGTAGAATATAGAACAGAAATTTAAAAAATATAAAGTAGATATTTGAAAGCTACGTATTCAATATCTATATAACATTAGATAGTATTTAAATTTAAAACAGAAAGTAAGAAGAACCAAAACAGTTTTATACCTTGATAAATATATTTCTCCATGAAATAAATATTTGACATACATTCACAATGGTCAGATTCAATCGTCTCTTCAATATCGATTACGTGCGGCTCCGATACTTTACGCTACCGGGGACATTATTCTCGTAACTTTGCACGATCCTCGGTGAAAGCAGATTCATTGTCGACCATGCGAAGCGAGAATCGTTAGAGGCACGTGAGGCTTCTCGATACCGAACGAAGCGCTTCGCTCTCGCAATTTCGAGACGCTGATCGGCCTACGGCGCCGAGGTCCATCGCGTCGCACGCGTGTCGTCGTTTACGTAATCGGCGATGGAACGAGTTCGTTATCGCACAATCGAAGCCGCGAACGTTTAGAAGCGCACGGACGGACGAGCAAGATGAGTAATAGCGTCGTTAGACTGCGTCATACCTGCTCGTGCAAAATCGTCTGGATGTCTCGAGGCTGAATCCTCCTAAGGGCAGTCAGGCTCTGCAGCCTCTCTCTCGCGTCCCTGTGCACAGAATTAATTGGCTGATTAATCGATCGGCTAATTAGCTAACCGTCACCACTCCACTTTCGACGGGCGGCTCGATTTTCGGCCGAGCTCTTTGCGGCCGAATTTTTGTCGACCTGTCGTCGGCCAATTTAGCAAGTGCCCGTGCGAATTAACGAGTCGATGATACTGTTGCGGGAGTGACGTGTAAAGAATAGGCAAGGGAAAATGGATGTAGAAATGTAGAAAACTGTAGTTACGAGCTTTGGAGTAAGTGTTTGTGTAATGCATAATGCATATACTTTGGGAGTACAGGGTTTATTTTTATCGACATTTGATTCCTGTTTGCATTCTCCGATATATAGAACTGTGCTTCGAATGCATTTGGTGGAGGTGTGTTTTTGTTTGTATTGCGGAGATTACGTTTATGTGTTTACTTTATCGAATAATTAATGTGCAGAGGATAGGCAAGGAAAAGTGAATGTTGAAATGTAAATTCGTAGTCTGTATTAAGCATTTGCATAATACATAGTATATATAGTCTGGAAACACAGGGATATATTTCATCCCTGCATGCATTCTCCAATATTTATCATTGTACGGTACTTCAAATGCATCTGGTGTCAGTCTGTTTTTGTATGTATTGTACGGATTCTTTTTAAATGTCTACTTCATTAAATCATCATTATGATTTAAGTCAATGTAGAAATGATGAAGAATATAGAACTTAGATGCTTTAGAGTTTTACATAAAGGATAGTCCAATAGTTTGCAAATACAGGGTTGTATGTGATCCCTTTGTATTCTGCAACATTTTTAATTATACTATAAATACATTTAGTATCACTTCAAACCGTAAGAGTTTATACCGTATATGACTATAGTCGCGAAAAAAAAAATGTGTAGTATGCATTAAGCACTCGTATAACGCATTGTACTTATTTTGGAAATACGGAGTTATATGCGATCCCCGTTTCTGTCGAAAGTAAACTTAGCAAGTGTCGTTTGGTCTAAATTAACCCAATATCCGCCACAATTCAAAAAATATATAAAATTAGCTGTATATTTAGAGGTAGCAGTTATTGAAAGAAAACAATTTGAAAATGTGTCCCAAAAATGAGACATTGGTGGATAATGGGTTAACGAGTCCACGATTCTATGCGGGATTAGTGTGTAAAGAATAGGCAAAGAACACTGGATGGAGATATGTATTATAGAAAAATGTAGTTACGAGCTTTAGAGTAAGCAACGGTATAATGCAAAATGCATAGCGCTCGTATTTCGGAAATACGGAGTTATATGCGATCCCCGTTTCTGTCGAAAGTAAACTTAGCAAGTGTCGTTTGGTCTAAATTAACCCAGTACCCGCCACAATTCAAAAAATATATAAAATTAGCTGTATATTTAGAGGTAGCAGTTATTGAAAGAAAACAATTTGAAAATGTGTCTCAAAAATGTGACATTGGCGGATAATGGGTTAACGAGTCCACGATTCTATGCGGGATTAGTGTGTTAAGAATCGGCAAAAAAAAAAAAAGTGGATGGAGAAATGTAGAAAAATGTAGTTACGAGCTTTAGAGTAAGCAATGGTACAATGCAAAATGCATAGCACACGTATTTTGGAAATACGGAGTTATATGCGATCCCCGTTTCTGTCGAAAGTAAAGTTAGCAAGTGTCGTTTGGTCCAAATTAACGAGTCCACGATTCTATGCGGGTACCTTGCTTTCCGCGATAGTGGTCGACAATTAGCCAATCGGGGCGAACGTAGGGAAAAGTGACGGATCGCTTTGTTTGACGTTCCGTTCGCGGCTTTGGGCTTGCGAGCTTTCAAGGACGGGGTCGGCCAGTTGCTTACCTTTCGACGGCGATGACCCACGCGTCTTGTATCCGTCCGATGTTTGCGCCGTCGAAACCTGGGGACAAAGAGAAATTTTCTTCAAACGGACAGAAATTGCAAAGATTATATCTTTCAGCACGGCACTAATGTTATCTAACGTCACAGTTTGCGTTAGTATTTATTTAGGTTGATTTCTTGGTCTGTTTTCATAGTACGCCTTAATTGAATTCGGATTATTCTGGTATTTTGTTTCGAATGTAACTGCATACGTAACACGTAATATTGAAATAGTCAATTTGTTAATATAAGGCGCAACGAAAGCGGTCCGAGTTCAAGAAATAAATGTTGTTGGCCCATTTAATACTACAATTCCCGATCACTCAAAGTTATCGTCTGGAGCTATCTTAGTAACGAGTTTTCTCTCACGAAAGATACGGTGCTCTTAAATATTCTTTAGCTCCTAATTGCGATAGCTAAACGATTAATCAAATTCCACTTTGTAAGTTCAAGCGCACAGAGTCATATCATTCCTTCAAGTTAAATGAAAATATGAATATCTTGAAAAGTTCTACTCGTAATTACACCGCAATCCCTAGTAGCACAAGAATATTGGTTTAAGATCGTTTTCAAATATTGAAAAAATATTGTTCAGGCCGAATGCAAATTTAACGATCAAAACTATCAACTATATACTCGAAGAATATAAAATGGACATTTAAAAAATATAACGTAACAGTTTTTAAAATATGTATTTATTATTCAAATAATACGGAATAGTATTCAAACTTAAAAAAGAAAATAAGGGAAACTATTTTATATTTAAAAAAATATATTTATCCTCTATATAAAATAAATGTATGTCACACATTTAAATTGAAAAAGGAAGATTCAATGTCGTTTTAACATTAGATCCGCATGAATTGAACATTATGTGCCACTAGGTATGAAAGGAACTATTTCCAGTACGTCGTTCGGACCACTTTCCCGATGAGCAGCGTAAGAGAAACAAATGGCGAACGCTATGCCGCCGGCAGGTTACAATGCCGCACTATCCCGTCACGCCGTTACACCGCCGCTATGGAAACTGTAATCCCGTATCAATTTTCGCCCCCTGACAAAGGCCCTTTCACGGACCGCAGTACCGTTCTCTGCACAGGACCTCTCCGCGGAATCCCGGTCAGAATTCCCATCGGGATCCTCGTCGTCGATGTAACGAATCGCGGACAGATCAAAGTGATTGCCGATATCGTAAGGGCTCTCGTGCTCGCGGCTCGGCCCAAGGTCGAACTTGGACTCGACGATCGAGTCGTCGAGAACGATCGCTCGACCGTCGATCCCGCGACTCGAGGAGCAGCCGCAGAAGATCATGCGGCGAAAGAAGCCCGACATCTTCGATTCCGATTATCAGACCGTCAGCACTTCCGGCCATTCCCCTTCACATCCTTCCACCCCACCGAGCACTGTCCACCCTTTCGGTCTTCAGGTACATCCGTAACTCTCGTACATCAGTGGCCTTTCCTCCCGAGTCTCAGATAGAATTTTCTCACGCGATGTTCACAGAATTTGAATCATTGACCTTGGTCTACAAAGGGTGTCGCACGTGATGGGATTTACGATCCACCCATCGACGTTTAAGGATTTCGAAGATCCTGAGGCTTCTTCGTCGGCCGGCCGACGGTCGATTATCGGAAAGAGTCGATGTCGGATTCTTTGATGTCTCTGTTTTCGGCCGTTTTCTCGCTTTTCGGGAGTTCGGCAGACGCCGGACGAAAAACACGGACGACTTCGGCGCGCACGTGTCACGGAGACTAGAAAATAAACTGGCGACCGGCACTCTAGCGAGAGAGGACGGAGGGCACGGACCAAGGGGATTTATATTTGGAACTACCCGCTACTACTCTCTTCTGGCACCGCGGCAGACGATAAAAATTAACGGCGGCTAAAGGTTCAACGCACTTCTCGCCGCACGGATTTTTTTGATTGGCCGCTCAGAGAGGCTCATTACGGGGATCGATGCTTAATTTGGTGGGTGTCGAATTTGGAAAATTGCCTTTCTTTCGTTTTACGATGGGATTGTTACGTAATTTCAGATCGGATTTCGTTACAAGACATGCTACGGTTTTCGATTGGGTCGTCAAGGTAATGATGTTATGCGAATCGGTATTTAAAATGGCTATTTTGGACATGACCTGTGTTGAATGTAAAAAGTCTTTTTTTTGTTTTCCAAATGTTTTCTAACAGAATTTATCTCAACTCAACAGAATTTATTCTAAACAACATTATGGGAATTGAAATTTAAACTGATAATGTCGAGAATGACCTAAGCTAAAAATAAAAAGTCTTACTTTTGCTTCCAGATGTTTCATAACAGAACAGTTTCGCAATTAACAGCTTGCTTTTCATTTTCAGTCTGCTTCAGCGCTCCAAATAGGTATTTAAGTTCGACATTGTAAAGATGGTCTATGTCATAATTGGAAAGTCGCCTTAATTTGGTTCTCGAAACATCTGGTAATAGGCCAGTTTCGTAATTAATACCTCAGTTTTCTTTGCAAGACTTCCTATCGATTTTCGATCGACTCTTCAAGGTATTCGTAATTCCGGAGTTATTATGCAAGCCATTGTAGACGTAGTCTCGGACAAAATAATACAGAAATAATTGATTTTATCCCATCTCCCTTCGCGGAAAGGAACGGAAATGAACAGAAGTGCAGAGAAAAGAAAAATTGATTCTCTTCCCTCAATTTTTGACTCGAATCACTTTCTTAATTGAGCAATTTGTTCTCGGACGGGACGTGACTCGCATACTTCCCTTGTTGGCAGGACGATAAAGACTACTTTGCGATCAAACGGAATGCCACCGGTTCAACGTACTTACGCCAGAGATGTCAATCCGAACGTCAATGTATTTCGGAATTTGAGAGCCGCTTCACCGAAAGTGGCTCGGGCCAAACTAACGAAAAGCCTTGTTTTAATCCCGCATTTTCATTCGAACAAATGACATAGAGCGTAATCAACAATTGTTTCCAGCTGCCCGAACTTTTTTTCCATAAACCACTCTCGCAATTAAGCAGCTTACTCGTTCACCAGCCCGAGGCGCCGACATATTTTCCGAGTTGGCAGGAAGATTAGGACTAATTTTGTCCCTCCGACGTTCGAGATTCGATGACGCGATTAAGGCTAATTAGACAGACTATTCCTGGTAACGACAAACTATATATCCTCCTAACAAATTGTTCCGCCACTTTCCGTCCGTATCCAAAATGTCAGCATGAACAATTTCAACATGAACGAAATATTAATTAAGCCACCGATATCCCTGCAGAGCACACATATATACAATACATTTTCTCATCAATCTTCAAACGCGGGCATAAACAACACCTAATTTCAGCTTCGCTCAACTCCAGACTCAAACAAGCCATTAACCCTAATTAGAAACCGGACATTCTTCGGCATGACGAATACCTGTTATCAAATCACATTAACCCCCCTCCCCTCCTCCCCTCTCCTCCTCCTCCCCCTCCTCTTCCACCCCATTCCAACGCGTGCCGCTGCGCGACGGGACATTTCGCGCATATCCCAGGTTGACACTCTGACAATTTCAAAATTCGACCCCCCCCCCCCCTCGGGCCATTACCGCTAATTACGAAGTAACCGTTCTACGGCCCGATAAGCACAGGACCTCCAACAACATCCTCGTCGTCCTTCCAAGCGTCGTCGCTCGACCGCAAATTTTGCGACCAGTATACGGAACTCGTGTGTCGCTCGTAAATCAGACATTTTCCTCTCGCGACGGAATCCCTCATTCTCGCCGATTTGCATATTCCTACGTCCGGGGGGGGGGGGGGGGGGGGGGGTGCGATTTTCCCCGGGTCGGGCCCCCTGAAGGCAAACAGAGAACGGACCGGCCCCCGAATGCGGCTAATCCCGTTAGGGGTCGCTGAAACTTTAACAAACGCCCTCGGAGCCCTCGCCATCCCCTTTGTGAATAATCCTCCCCGCACTTCCGACTGGGCGTCGGACTCGACGGAGTCCGACGGCTGTTCGATTCGTGGGGAAATTCGAGGAATGAAGAGGCGCATCGTAAAAGGACACCGTCGAGGTCGTTGCTACTTCGAGGCCCAGGCTTAACGTTTCGTTTCTTTCTCTCTTTGCGGTCTCGTTGAGACAATCTGTGAGCCTCTCTCTCTCTTTATCTCTCTCTCTCTCTCTCTCTATCTCTCTCGTTCTCTCTTTCTCTTTCTTGCTCTCTCTCTTCATTTCTCTTTCTCTCTCTTTCTTCCTCATTCTCGCTTCTTCTCTCCTTGTCTAACTCAGTCTCTCTCTTTCTCTTTTTATGTCCCTTTCTTCCTCTTTCTCGCTTCTTCTCTCCTTGTCTAACTCAGTCTCTCTCTCTTTCTCTTTTTATGTCCCTTTCTCCCCTTTTCCGTCTTTATTTACTTTCCACATGTTCCTCACCGTCTCTCTCTCACGTCTCGTTCGCTGCCTCCGCTTCTCTCTCTTCCGATTTTCTCCCACGTTCTCCCTCCCTCCCCCTACCCCGGCATCGTACCACCCTGGCACCTCGCCAAGCTGCATTCGCATATCACTGGCCGAGTCGGAGAAAGCGCGAGTCGGGAATTGGCGGCGAATTTTCGGCGCAGGCCACATGTTCAAGAATCTGGTCATACCATCGAAGTCGACAGTGTCACGTGACAAGATTCGTGAAGTAAAATCTTTCGTATCGGAGAGCTTTCAGAACGGTTGAGACAAGTCTGAATGGCACATTGGCGATAAAAATTCAGTTTCGACCGTCAACTCGAGCATAATCAAAAGAAAATACGGATTATGATTAACAGGCATTAAAATTCGCTGAGACGGAAGGAAGGGAGGAAACTGGGTCCCATAAACAAGAAAGGAGGCGGATTTGCCGAAGTATTAGATTTTGGGTAGGCCACATGTTCAAGAGTCTGGTCATTTTATGGAACTCGACAACGTGACATGACAAAATTCATGTCATATGTCTATTCACACTTCTAACTGTTCAAGTCTATTTCGCAAACCGTTAACCAAAATTGATTTGACACAGTAACGATAAATATTCAATTCCAACCGTCGACTGTGATTTCCAAGAGAAATGTTCGGGAAAGTTTCAGACAGATTTTCGTCGAATTTCCGACAGGTCACGTGTTCACGAATTAGTCGTAGTATCCAACTCGACAATGTGACATGACAATTCTCGCAAAAAAATGAATCATCAAACTTCTAACTCTATCTCGTGAGTCGTTAATAAAAGTCTTGACGCGCTAAGCACAAAAATTAAATTTTAATCATCATTCAAGACCTACGTCCCATAAGCAAGAAGAAGGCAGATTTTCGCCGAATTTTCATCATATGCACTCGTGCTCATACTATCCACCTCGACAATGTGACATGACAAAATTCGTAACACACGAATGATCAAACCTTTAATTCTGTCTCGTTAATCGTTAGCAAAAGTCTTCTTGACACGCTAAGCACAAAAATTGAATTTCAACCATCAACACAAGGATTACGTCCCATAAGCGAAAGAGAAGGCGGGTTTCCACCAAATTTTCGTCATATGCACTCATGCTCATATCATCGAACTCGACAATGTGACATGATAAAAATCTTTAACAATAAGTCTTGACACGCTAAGCACAAAAATTGAACTTCAACTATCAACACAAGGATTACGTCCCATAAGCGAAAGAGAAGGCATATTTCTGCCGAATTTTCGTCATATGCACTCATGCTCATACCATCGAACTCGACAATGTCGACTTCTGTGTCCATGAGTCGAGTAACGCAACTCGCCGTTTCGCTATACGACGAGTCGGGGAAAGACGAAGAGGACGATGCCGAGGTGTCTGATTACGCGGGATGACGATGCAATTTTGTCCTCCTTTCCTCGGTCGCCCTCTTCCTCCTGATTTTCGTGTCGCGCTCGCACGGAAGGGAAATGGAAGAGGCGGACGCCGTCTGTTCCCCGAATTTGGGTCAAGCAACGTGTTCCTCTGGCCGACTCCTCTCGCGCGAGGCCCGGGGGAATCTCTTCTTGGTCGGAAACGGTAACCATACGATTGCGCGCATTGTGCTCTACGTACAGACGCAGGCGTGCCTTACCGCGGTTGACTGTACAGCGGCAGGATTCGATGCTGCACGGCCGACTACAGGCGGCTGGTGCCAATCGCGGTGTGAGTAGTCGATGAACTTGACACGCTCGAGTGCGATGGGAGAAGTCAAAATGACAATTTTTCGAAATTTTCCTAAATATTTAACCGTAATTTTTTCCCAATTTTCGTTACATCTTAAATTTTCTTTAATTTTGTTAAATCTTTAATCACTAATTTTTCGGAATCTCGTTATATCTTTAATCGTTAATTTTTTTAAATGATTGTTAAATCTTTAATCGTTAATTTTTCGAAATTTCTTTAAACCTTCAAATCGTTAATTTTTCGAGATTTCGTTAGATCTTCCATCGTCAATTTTTCGAAATTCCGTTAAAACTGTTTTCGTTGACTCCTGACCGTAGAGGGGTAAGTATCCTATGATTCTATTCAATTTTGTGAGAAAGAGTCGATGTAGATATTTTTTATAGAAATTACACTAACGATTCCTTGAAGATCGTACAGAACTGATTTTTCCGAATCTCATTGCTTAAAAACTGATCTACTATAACGGTAACATATGCCAAGACCGATTTAAATTTTGCCGATACTACTCGTACGATCCTTCCCGCCCTATCTACTCTCCGACTGTCGCGTCACGATTTGAACTCTAACCCGGCGAAAAAGGAAATTGCATCGACTCCGCACGCAAACCGAACAAATCAACATTACCGATTGCCCAAAAACCCCCCACCACCGACCCCTCAAGAACCATCCACAAATCCATTCGCGACCGACGCGGAGATTCATGAGAAGCGGTATATTTAACCTCGTCCGCCCGAAATTCATCTTTCCGCGCCGTCGAGCCGCGAGGCAAAAATTCATGAGGCCGCCGTCAAAGGCCGGTCCACAGCATCCATTCCTGACGCTATACAGGACTCTGCCGAGGCTTCGATCACGCTGCCGAGGAACAGTACGCCGACTGACGCACGAGAGAAGGCGAAAACCAGTTTCCTAACTGTATAAGTCTTTACCGCAGCGTTCGTCTGCTCGGAGTACGCTCGTGCGCGCGTGCGCGCGCGCGCTCCAGCGAGCCTGTGTGCCACGACACACGGACAGGAGAGGCTCACGTGCCCGCGAGGAAAGGCACTCCGCGAGAGTGGAAGATAGAACACGCTCCGGTTGCCGTGCTCGCGGATTTGATCTACGAGCAACAAGCCTTTGAACGGAGCCGGGAGTGCACTCCGATCCTTCGCTCGTGTTTTTCCCATCGTCCATGGCTCGTGCCTCGCTTTGCCGGAGAATTCGCGAGCTTTTCACGCGGTTATCGCGACGGTATTGTTGTCGGCGGCGTATTTCTGCTCTCAGTTTCTTCTGTTTTCCGTGATTGAGCGATATAAGCGCGTGGTTTCGGAAAAATTGGTTTTCCGCGGTGGAGAGGATTTTGTGTAGGGGGAGGGTCGGAAGTTATTGCGAAGGAGTATTGGTATGTTTATGTATGGTTGATTAGGGTTGGGATTTGAGATTTTTTTTATTGGGATCTGTTGTTGTTGAGGTTTTAATAAGATTTGAATATGACTGTAGTAGATTATATCATTTGATACTGTACCTGTTGCGGAGGGGTGGATATTAGGTAGGGGTAGGGGTGGGTTCAGTTTTTATGCACGTGGGAGGTCTGTGCGCATTATTTGAACACGTAAAGTCTGGCATAAACCATTGAAGAATTAGACGAAGAAGTCATATGTATGTAATATCTATATGTAATTGATTACTTTCGAACCATGAAATATTGTTAGTTTTAATCTAATATCAGTAATGATATAATAACTTTTGTTTAGTTCTTACGGACGTAGGATGTAGAACCATATTTTTTCAAATGGATAAAATTTGATTGGGTTTTATTTGTAGAGTTAAGATCGAAAGTTATTGTGACAGAAATGTTATATGTATTTAATATCCATATGTGGTTGATTAATTTTGTGGCTAAATATTTTTATTTATGATCCGTTGTCGACGTGGGTCTAACAAACTTCAAATACTTCCGTAGCAGCTAATATGCACGCGATATTGGAAAATTGTATTCGATGCCTACCCTGAAGGAGTGAATATTATTTAGAGATGGGGTTGGATTTAATTTGAAATATATTCGTAGTGAACGGACGAATTTTAATACGCATGGGCTGTTCTAAAATTAGATTTGTTTACTCTCCGTCATAGATTTGATACATACAAAATAAAAGTAGGTCATTCAATCATAGTTACGAAATATATCATTTTCAATCACGATTAATTATTCAGGCTGAAATAATTACTTTCAAATCCAATTCTTATAGCCAATATATGCGCGTTATTGAGAAATTTGATTTAAAAATTATTATGTTGATGGATAAAATCTGTCTGTGCTTATATGTACATTATATATTAAAATCTATTTGATATTTTAATCGTTACACAAAAGTGAAAAAAGTATTTTGAAATTCATTGGCCAATCTTAAATGCAATGTATTAAATTCTCTAATTTGTTGCTATGAAATATATAATTTTTAGCCGCATTTAATTTCCCGTAGAGGGAGAATAACTTGTAAGCTTAATCCTTTGCGAGCTTTTCCACGTGTCGATTTAACCAATATTGGAAAATTTGCTTCGAAAGTTGTTGCGTCAGCATACATTATGTATCAACAACCGCCCGTGTATTTATAGTCTGTGCGGCTGACGTGTGAACCTTAAAATATCTAATGTTTCGACCCAAACAAATTTTCCTTCATTGTCACAATTATAAAGCGAAGTTTAAAATGAATTTTGTCAGATGTAACGCTACATCTACAGCTTTACATCGTACACCTTTACTGCAACAAATATAAATAACAAAATTGTGTTAAACAATCCACATAAGCACAGATTGCAATTTATTGTGACTAATCGGCGTACTGTATTAAGAACATATACAGTCCACTCGCAAACGTAGTTCTGAACTTTCCACGCTCCCAAATCCAAATATTCATCAATAAAATTTGCAATGTACCGTCAGATATGAACTTACCCCACGACATATTCAATCAATTAATTCACCCCCCACCCCCTCTCTCACCCATCCACACACTCTTCCATCTAGAACAACTCACCATACAGCCACCGAAACTTTCCAATCCCCGCCCTCTCAGATCCAACCCCTCCCACCCCTCACACTCAACACCCCCAGCCCCCCAAGACATCCAATTACGAAGACGGCAAACAGTAGCCGCCGAAAATTCGCGAACCACCCCCAGAAAAGGGCCCCGAGCGTCTAGTCTCAACTGGCGAACACGAACGTCGCAAACTCCCCTCCCATTTTCAGTTTTCACCCCCTTCCCTCCCTCCTCACCTCTCTCAACCCGAAAATTGCCGCGTCGAAATCGTAGCCAGCCGAAAACTGATCAGGATCCGCCTCCGCAGTTTCGACTGCCAAACTTTGCCAACGGGAGCACTTATGGCCAGAGTGCGAGAGTCAAAGACTGTGTGTGTGTGCGTGAGAGAGAGAAAGAGAAGTTTGGCGGGCAGAAATGTTTCGAATTGCCGCGATCCTCGGCACGGAAGTGCACTCTTAGCGTTTTGGGGCCAGGGATCGAATCCTTCGGCGAAAGTGCATCGTTGGATCCTTTCGCCGAGCGAGGACCGGCGGGGCCGACAGGATTCTTTAAATTGCTTCATTATCAGGGCTCGCCGAGGCGGCCATTATCGTTAAGCGCGACCTTCCCCTCCCTCCCCTCCTCTCCCCTACGCTCCGCTCTGCTCCCCCGCCCTTCCCTATAGCCGCGCGCTAGCACTCCTTCACTTTTGCGCGAAAGTAAATTCGATCGACGGCGAGCGCGGATTCCTTTACGTCATTAGAGTTCAGGACTTCGTTCAGGAAGCGAATGACGAGGATTAACGTTTCGCGGGGTGATTATCGAAGTTCAGGTAGCTGAATTTGTTGAGCGCTGCTTTCGATCGAGGTTTGTACGGTGAAGATTTTTGACGCGGGGTTGCTCGGTTTCGGATTTTGTTGTGATTTGTGTGGAGTAGGTGGATTGTTTTGAGGAATTGACGTGGGCGAGGTCAAGGACATCTGGCGAATATTTTTGAATTTTTTGAGATAGGGTCGGTCGGTTCCATGAAGTTGGTTATGTCGGTTGTTGGTTTGGATCATGATTATATTGTGGAATTTGATGAATGATATGTTAAGGTTTAGTTTTGTGCAAAGTAATCTTTTTTAATTGAGGACTTCAATCCGGAAGTGATAGAAGATTTTAATTAGAGTGATTATGATAGTTGACTATGCCGTCGATTTTGAGGATTTTGATTCGGCACTTGCATAAAGATTATTTAGTGAAATTTAGTACACCTTTCATATAATTTTACTGAATGCTTTCTTTTTTGACATACCTTACAGTCACTGTTACCAGCACATTCTTAAATCAGACTGCTTTCTGCTTTTTTGCTGGAATAGTCTTTTGGCTCGTTACAATCAAGGACTACAGAAGCGAAAGATGAGATAAGATGTCTACGCTTAATTTATTAACACGCAGAATCGTCTACGTCACAGATTAAGAAAATTGAGTTTTCTATCCGGCCATCGTCATCTGGCAAAATGAACAAAACTTTTAACATTCCAGTATATTTAACCTAACCTTGCTATTTCCTACAGAATAATCCTTCACCTCGTGAAAAATGTTATAACAAAATTAAACGGGTATAAAAGCTATCCGAGCTGAAAATCGTCAGTTAGACGTCAATGTCGATCAAGGCCGTCGGCTGAAATTAAGTACGCCATTAAACTAACGTTTTTCCACTTTTAACATAGACTACTTTCATAATTACCGCCGAGTACACGGTCTCATCCGATTTTATGCGATGCGATCTCGAAATTACGGTGCGTCCGGAAAGTAGGTGCCGCCTCATGCAGAAATAAGTATAACAGAAAAACACACTTCCGTACGAAGTTCCGTTTCCGAGAGAATCGAACCTCGAACGACAAAAATTCCCCTCAACGGTCAAACCCCACCATTCACCCCTACAAACTTACAACGATAAATAATATTCACATGAAACAATTGGGCCGTTAATTTTGAAAATGGTGTAAAACTATACTTAAAAAAAAATGAAATATATAATTTATGATCGATGTGATGTAAACGGTTTATGTGATATTTAAAAGAAAATGAGATACCATATAATTTATGATTAACGTGGTGTAAACGGTTTGTTTATGTCATATTCCATTTTTTTTAAATGGACTTACACCATTTTCGAAATAAACGGTCCAATTAACTCCGCATTTTCAATATAACCGTTCAAAATCGACCCTATTTACGACCTTCCCCCCACCCAAAATCGCACCCTGAAGCACTTCCGGAAACGAGCAGTCATAATTCTCAAGCCTAAACCGCAGATTACGACCCGACGCGCATTAAAACTCGCGCGTTTCGCAAAAAGTCCAACTGCGCGCGCGCGCACGCACCTTAATCGATTCCTCGAAGCGTGAATTATAAAAGGCGGCTAATTTGAATCGGCCCTCCATAGCCATGCGACCGTTTCCCGATAAATCTCCGACTATTACGGAGCAACGTTGAGAAACGGTCGGCAACGTTCCACTTTCCTGATAAAATTCATCTTCCCTCCCGGGTTAGCGGCACCCGCCTAGAGATAATCTGTCCATAAACTTCGTCGAGAAAATGGAGTGAGTCTCAGGATTCCGCGTGGTACATAGGACACCCTGTACATGCATCCTACGCGCTCACTCTCGCTCGGCTAATCGTTAATATCGATATTCCGTTAACCGACGATTTAAAATAGATTATTCAGCGGCCCATTGCAAATTTCAAAGTGGACCCGCTGCATATAGGGTGGTCGAATGTGCCGGACGCGGTCGCCACAACGTGTATCTTTGGCTGGATTGCGATGAGCTTTGCGGATACGTATGCACGTTTCGCAATACGATTGTAATGGAATTATCAATTATGGGCGAGCGTTGCGTCATTTTACGGCAGTCATGCGCGCTTGCCGTGAGAGCAGCAGGTAGGTCAGTGGCTATAAAACACGTGCGATACCGAAAATCGATAATTCTTCGGTGTCAGAAGTGTTTCTCTCCGTATTTCGAAATTTTAGGCCACGCGTAGACATTATATAAGATTTACTGTTACATTATATATTATATCACATATAATATAATTGCTTTATTAATTATTATAATTAATAATAATTGTCATTTTTAAATATATATTATATACGGATTTTATATAACATTTTGTTTTTATTAGAAATTATATGTTTGACTCGTGTTGAAGATAGCATTTCGTTTGCGAAACGTACTTTTTGAAATTTTTGATCAGTCCATGAGATAAATGTGCGATTATTTTCCATCTGACATGGTTGCACAGATCAACGCATGTCACTATGACAATGTCAATATAGAAATTAACGGTATGTACAGAAACGTCTGAAATTTTAATGATGAAAAATGTTTGTCTGAACAAATTCAATTTGTCACGTAATGGCAGTAACTCCATGAATATCTTTCTAAATATTTTACACCTAAATAAAAAACTGCCCAAGTACCGTCTGTAGTCGAAACGTTAAAAGGTGTGAAAAAAAGAAATTAAAAATGCCTCCCTCCCTCAAATGCATTTACAACCTTTATCGCATAAATTCCAAAATACAGATATATACATAAAACGCATTTCAGTTCCACTACTTAAAAAAAAAGTCAACGTCATTAACCCCCCCCCCCTCCCCTCCCGCTAACGTCCGCTATCCACAAGCGCCCACAAAAACGATCACCGACGTCAACAAAATCCCACAAAAAAACCCAGAAGCATCCGGGTCATTAAAATCGACACTCTTACCGTTAAGCGCCTTTACGATTGACGCGCACGCAACTCACGCATACGTATCTCACCCGCGTGACCTTGGACTCACTTCGTTCTCCTCCGGGGCACGAGCCCTCGCGGGTCCCCTAAATCACCTCCCCCATCCTCTCCCCCACGTTCGACGACGACGATTTGGGCCGACGTCCAGATCTGCGGCCAGCTCGTCGCCTCCTGTCAAAATTGACACCGGGTCCCGTGTTCCAGATTCAAAGAACGCCCCCCGGCCTCTACCGACTCTATCCGCTCGCCAAGAACACTCGCGCACGCACGTACGTGCTCGCGTCCTCGCGAGCGTGACTGCAACATTTTCCCGATAAGAACATCTGACGCAGGCGGGCGAGCTCGAGAAACGGATAGCCGGCGAACATTTAGCATATTCATACTTCTCCCTCCCCTACTGCCCCTCTAACCCTCCCTGAGACTAGAGTCGACTGTCAAGCGACAGCTTATGACAATAGCTTCGACGCTTGGACAACGGACGATTTTTGCAGAGTTCGAAGCACGCTTACGGCACGCGATACGTAACGAGAGAGCGGACTGTGTCGGCGGGGTGGGGAGGGCGGGGCAGAGGAGGGGGTGAGAGGGGAGGGCGAGAACTCGACTACACGCATTTTTGCGCTGCCCGCCCGGATTCCTGAGGAAGCGTCGTTTTCGCGGAAACGGGAGATGAAAGGTGAAACGTCGGCGAGCACAAAATTCCGAGAGCGCGCGCGCGCGGACCTGACGTTTCGGAAAGTTTGAAAGTCCCGCGGCTGACATTGTGTGCGTGCGGGGCTACAGGTGGACAATTAACGCTGGGCTCTGTGACGTTACCGCTTTGTAAGCGCGAAGTTTGGAGAGAATTTTGACGCGGTTCGTTAAGAGATCGACGCCTGTTGGCAGTAGATTTTTTCATGATTGTTTAGGAAGTTTGTAGGTGGACTGTTAAGGCTGTCGTGTGGCAGTGATTATGTTCGTGAGGACGGACTGTTTGGGGTTCTGCATCGTACGTGTAATTTCGAAAGGAATTGCGCTGAGGTAATCGAATTATATGAATTGATGACGTAACAAGGGGGAGTAGAGATATTTGTCGACGGCATTGTATTTATGCGCGGTATTCATATTTTAAACTGATTTATTTCGGTGCCATTGTGCAGCGACAAATTGCGAATGCCATTGGCAATAATTGAATTGGCGCGTGCAGATATTTCGTTCAAGATTATGGATGTCATTTTGAATCGATGTAATTACAGGCGTACATTCATTGAAGACAAATTTGTTTCAGACCCGGTAACGCTTGTAGCACCTACAGCTACTAATTGACATTATTTTTTTATGTTATTCTAATATTCGTTTAATTTCAACGTTATTTACGCTGAACTAATTCGGGAGGTTGACAAATCTCTCGACGGAACAGATACTACTCAAAAGAGGAGAAAATGCAAATATCTTGTCACTGCACTGCTGTCATGATGTCATAACTATTTATCCTGCGCCAACTCACGCTATCAAATTTGCCCAACAATCGGCAACACCTACAACAGCTGTAACCGATCCTGCTCCGCAGCTACTGATAACACTTAAAACCGTTCCAAATACAGACATTTGCCGTCATTAAAGTACCGTATGGAATTTCCGGAAGGTACAGTATACAACCAGCAATCGTCAATATACCCCAGCATTATTTTTCAATACCCCTGACCCCGAAACGATTCGCTATGTACCAATCCCTACAACGAGACCACCGACACCGTCAACGGCAGCTCGAAAAGCCCACATCCTACCGACTCCCTGTCATTGCGTCGAAACAACTCTCCCAATACCGTCTTACATCATCCGAGCTCTGCAACCGGCAGCACCGATCGTCCCCTATCGGCTCTCTACCCACATCCTCCAAAACCGATCCACAGCCCACACCGTCCGCCACTTTTCCGAACTCGTCGTTCAAAAGCGAAAGTGAAAACTCCCGCCGTCGGCCGACCCACACACCCCTCAATCCAAACAACCACCCCCCCCCCCCCCAACCTCCCAAGCCAGCCATGCATCACGTTTCTCTCGCTCGCCCCATCCTCGATCCCGCTACGATCAGGAAGAAACCTGCGGAAATCATCCGCGAGTCACAACAAACACCCGTGACACAACTCCTGCGCAACGCGTGCCGTATAACTGCACACTCACTTACACAGCTACTCGGCGCACACACACACACGCGCTGCCGCCGGCTCGACGTCCTGGAAAATCGTGGCTACGACACGCACCGCACACATGCGCGGCACACGAGCGGGGTCAGGATTCTCGACCTGGCCGAGTTCCCGATCTGGCCGCGACTCGATCGGCCTGACACTGGGCCGATTATCGGAACTCCGACTGTTTTCCGCCTCGTCCGCGCGACCGTCGGGCGGATCCGTTCGTTTCGCGTACGGAACGTGTCGTTTCGGGAACCGCTGGCACGTATGGATGGTTCCGTACTACCGACGGCCGAGCGTGACAGCGGATACGTTCGAAGGTTATATTCCCTCTTCCTCGGCGGCCAGCTCCCCTCCCGCCCCCGTACCCCACCCTGGTAGCGCGATTTTTCTCCGCTCTTTTTCCGTCTCCCGCTCCTGTCACCCTAACCTCTCCGTCCTACTCGCACGACACTCACTCACTCGCTCGCTCGCTCGCTCCGCTCCTGTCGTACTCCTCTCTCCCGACCGTTCGCTCGGATACGTGGTAACTCTTTTCCACGTTCGTCGACTGCCGTGCTATCTCCCACCTCGGCCCGCCACTCTCTCGCACGTTGGACAGTTTACCTATATCCGCCTCTCTTATCGTCCCTCCTCGTCGCGCGCGGGCCCGAACCGTGGCCAGAGTCGTGGCCCCGGCGTTCGCGCTCCTTCGCTCTCCTTCACTCTCCTTCGCTCTCCTTCGCGCTCCTTCGCGCCCCTTCGCCGCTCCAGCCTCGTGCCTTTTCGGCCCGTCTCTTTTCGTCCGTCCTTCTTCGGCCGAGGCATGGGATTGGTCGGCGCTCTCTGTCCGGCCAGGTGGATGTCTCCCACTATCCGCGGCTAGTGCCAGCTCTCTCGCACTTCGGCTGTCCGTCCTTGTCCGGCCGGCAGCTCGCCGTTCTCCGCTTTTCGCTTCGCCTCTCTCTTCGCTTGCCCTTCCCCCCACCCCGCTGCCCGACACTTTGACTCGTTCCTCTTCCTCACCCCCCCCCCCCCCCTCCTAGTCGCTCACGATGCCCCCTGCGCGCTCGTTCTCCATGCCGGTGAGCTGGCTTCCAACGCGGACGACCTGAAGCATTTACCTGGCGAACGGCGAACGTTCACGATCAGCCACGAGCGCTGACGCTGTTCAAATTTCGCGCGGCAACGGGCGATGTTACGTTGGTTCTCGCAGACTGTCAGTTTGGAAAGGGTGATCGCGGTGATGGTCGATTAAGTTAATTGTGTATGTGCGGATAATGCTTTAATGGCTGCGAGATGGATGCAAAACAGTGCATAGTTTAGTTTGATTGTAGGTCGAAAGGTAATGCTGCTTCGAGTTGAGGAGGACATTTTTGAAAGAAGAGTAGGCCGAAAGATGGCTGTAACGATCAATATATCTATTTGGCGTTCTGTTAAGAGTGAATGGAGCAAATTGAGTTTATCGAGCAATTTTTACGATATGGTTCCTAGAAATGATATTTTTATTTTGGTTTGCGTTTCATTGGTGAGAGTAAAAAATACTATGGGCAATAATTTGGATTGACGATCAATTTCAGAGTAGCATTCCATTACAGTGTAACGATTTTAAAACTGTTTTATGTTCACGTGAGTTAGAATGAACGTTCAGATCCTGCGATGAAAACGAAGTGGGATGGTCTATCGCCTCGTTCAACGTAACAACCGATTTCAACTGTCCACGCCACGTAAAAAAATCAGCGCATTACGGAGCTTCTAAGTCCAACGGAACGATAAAGTAACGTCCTGAAAAGCGTCTTACGCCCGAGAGTGCGTGTTACATGTCGACTTAATCATGACAAAATCGACCAACCTTGCGGAAGCAAGAGTATAAAAATCTATCCCGGACAGTTTACCTTATCAATTAATTTTCTGACGCACCCTATAATATATTACATCGTTGCAAGTAGTACATCGTTAAAGAAGTCCATAACGTATTTAAAATCGTCTCATACATTAGACTACAACCCAAACTTCCCACTGTAAAACTAACCACCACATCCGCGGCAGAAATTAATTTTAATCGGTCACCCCATCTAAAAATCCCTACACATTACAGCTCCTATAAATCTAACCGAAACGAGAAAATTACGCCACAGAGATCCTGTTACACGTCGACTTAGATTTAATCGTGATTAAAATTGATCTTGCGACAGTTTAAAAGAGTGTTTCATGCGCAACAATATAAAATTCTGTCCCGAACATTTTAACTTATCAATCGGTTCCTTAATGTACCATATAAAGTATTACATCGTTACAAGTAATCCAACGTTAAAGAAGCTCGTAACGTATTTAATACCGTTTCACACATTACGCTAAAACCCAACCTTCCCACTGTAAAACCAACCACCGCGTTCGCGGCAACGATCAGTTCTAACCGCCCACCCAATCCAAAAATCCCAGCCCATTACAGCACCCCTAAATCCAAACGAAACGAGAAACTAACGTCTTCAACGGCGTCTTACGCGCAAGGAGTACCAGTTGCTCCCCAAGTTAGACTTAATCAGGATTAAAGTTCTGCCGGCGCGTAGTCCCAGCCCGTAATCCCGATTAAGTTTAACATGCGCCGATGCAACAAGCCGATAAACTTTCCCACCCCCTCCCCAGTCCAACCCCGAAAGCCCTTTTCAGCCGTGCGCCCCGACGCCGGAAATAAAGCGTAACGGACGAAAGAAACCGAGATCTGTGTAGGAGAGTTAAAAATTGCCGCCGCCACGCCGGGAAGTTGCATTTTACGTACCCTTCCGACTTGCCTACCTTCGTCCCGTCTCGTTTTCATCCCTTGCGGAAGTCGAGCGTTTGGGCCGCCCAGGGAAAACGTTCGCGCAAAAGCGAGTCATAAAACACGTATGCAAACTATGACGCATGGCTCGCCTACCCTCCCGTCCTACCCTCTACCCCTTTTCCACTCCCTCCCCCCTGCCAGCCCCTCATCCCTCTCGAGCCGCTCTCCGCGAGCGGAGGGAAAAAAGGGGTAAAAAATATCGGCCGGCAATTCCCTCCCGGCGACAGGCGGGTTAACGCTGATGAAGATGATTTTTTTTTGCCCCGGTCCGAAAAGTTGGCAAGCCCGATTTCGCGCTCAGCCCTTCGTCCCAATTCTCGCGACTACGGCGACAAGCGGCGGACTTACCCATCTTGTTTCCGCTTCTTCTTCTTACGCGCAGACATATTGTCCTCGACTTTATGCACTGAAACAGAATTGACGACGGAGTTAGGTGTGTTTACGGTTAAAGTGATTTATGTGGGTGATTTTCATGATGAAAGTATGGAAGAGATTGTTTTCGAGCACCGTGTCGGAAATGAACTGTTCCAAAATTATTTGGAGACTTGTGCGAAAAAAAATGCATTTGTGTGAAGGTCATTGATTCAGTTCATTGAAATTGTTTTCAATTTTTTGATTCTGCTTTTTGACTATGCAAGCGATACGTGCATTACCACGAACATTGTATGGACTGTATGTACATTGTAGGAAGTACGAACGTTATATGGAAGTGTACTCTTTCGCGAAGTTCGACTTCGGCGTCCGAAAGTGGTACGAGTCAATATTGAACGTCTTCCGTTTGATCGCGCGGAAACAATGTAGGCCAGAATGACGAATTGATTCGAATTTGCCGGAACTTTCGGGGCAAAATATTCTCAGACAATGCTGGGTACTCATAATTCTCGGACGAGAATGGCTTGCGGAGGGCGAAATAAACAATGTTACCTGGTGTATGTGTTGTATGACTTCTGCGTGGCTCGCATTCTCTAAAGTTCGCCCATTGACTTCCAAAATTTCATCGCCCACCTCGAGGACCTCCTTATTATCCGCCGGCGAGCCTGTAACAGAATAGCCACCTACGACATATACCTATCTGTGAATCTTTGTCAAACTCTTGGTCGCCTGCGCTTAATCTAAGAGAAGTGGAAAGAGTGTGAATGAGAGAGAGAGAGAGAGAGAGAGAGAGAGAGTGAAAAAAGTAGAAAAAGGAAGTAAGGAGCCAGACTCTTATCCGGCAGAAAGAGGCAAGCGTGCATATTAATTACAGGAGAACAATCTGAGAGGTCCTTCGAGTAGGCAAACGTCAGTCAAGGATTAAGCGAGCAGCAACGTTTTAATGGATATCCTTCATTGGGCAGCTTTCGAAAAAAAAAAAATTGAATTAATCCGGAAGCGCAATTAAAAAAAGCACGCGTCATTACACTGTCCCCGAAGAGCGTTGAACACAATTAAAACATCCCTCATTACGAACCACACCCCCCCAACCCTTTCCGGACAGCAAAACAGCAGCCGGAGTTATCGTCGGGAATAATTAGAAAAATATTCTGTCGAAAAAGTGCCGAGTGACCGCCAATTTTTTTTCCACCCCTTCTTCTTCACGCATGCGAGTGTTATGCGATATTGCTAATTCGCGGCGGTGTCGACGCGAGGGGCGTAAAAATTGCTCTTTCGAAAGTGGCTGTTGGTGGGAAAAAGCTAGCGAGATAACAGGGATGTTTACTGCGTCGTAATGACGTGACAGGATATTCAGCGCAGGAATTAGCAAACATAAATTGTGACCGCGGCGCTTTACGGTCTTTTATCCGGATATGTAATTATTTGCGGAGGGTCACCATTTTTCAAGTATGCGCAGTAAACACTTTCCGCCAACGTAAAGTGTCGTCATACTCTATTTCATTTCGAAATGAAAATTGAGAATTAATCGAAATGCATACTGCACGACAATCACAACTGTTCACCTAGGTCGTTATTAAAAATGATAAGAAATACAATTTTACTCGTGTTTACAAATGAAAATCATTCTTGCGGTACTCAAGTCAGAGTGTGGAATTTTAATCGAGATACTTTAAGAAGGATCTTAAATTCGTTCCAAACAAGTATGGGCTATTAATACTTTCCATCTGCGTAAAGTATCGTTATAATTATTTTCACTTCAAAATGAAAATTGCGATTTAATCGAAATGCACACTGCACTAAAATTCCAACTTCTCACCTACGACATTATCGAAACTGATAGAAAACAAAATGTCACTCGTGTTCACTAATAAAAATCTTCCTTGCAGTTCTCAACTTAGAGTTTATAATTTTCCTCGAGACACTTAAAGAAAAGATCCGAAATTCGTTCGAAACAATTCTCGACAATTTCTTCCCTTCTCTCCCGCGAATGACTCTTGATCCCACTCGTCGTCCGTCGCATTCGAGGAATCGAACTGGGCGAGCGTCAAAGAGAGAATTCTCCCGACGACGAGATCGATTTCAAGCTGACTTTTCCCCGCCGATTGGCAACAGCTGGCCGAGGAACACAATGCGGACGAAAGAGCGACAGTAATCTGCGCGATCCATCTCGAAATCGGAAGGATTCGAGCTCACGGATCGTCGCCGAGCGATATCGAGTGTCAGCGCGTCGAGTCTGCACACGGAACTCTTCTAATCGAGTGCCTGGCTCGGCTTTCAGCATTCTCAAGTCGAATTTCAAAGCCGAAGACGGAAGAGGGAACCCTCCGACCGAAGAAACTTTTTCACCGACCGAAATTAACTGTTTCTACTTTGACGAGGGTCGTGGAACGCCGATTTTTGTTCAAACGCACGGGCCATTATGTAAAATAGGGTTGCAAACAACCAGTTGTTGAACCGTTAGTGATAGATGTATAATAATGGATTTTTGGCAAATTCGGTTAGTGTCTTAAATGTATCAATGATTTTAAATATAATTGATTTAATTGTTCGATTGAATCATTAATTATTTAAATTATGTCTGTGGTAGATTGCTAACTAGGTGAGTCAAATTAATAAATATTAATATTCTTTTATTCATAATTGGTAACAATTTTTCCTTCCTTTTCTTTAAAATTATTAATGGTCCAATCCAACAAGTTAAAGTTTCAATCACTTTAAATGAATTATAATTAAAATCATTGGTATTTATTGACGTATTTAAAACACTGACCAAATTTGCCAAACACCCATTATTATACGGACCATTATCCGAAAATATTGGACACGTGTTTTTCCGAAAGTGACAATACTCTCCAATTTTTGAAAAGACCAAAATAAAAAATGTGCACAGTTGCCTATAAGACTGAGTCGACCGCCAACGATAACTATGAGAAGAAAAATTGGACATTTCTCGACCCGAAAAATGTCGCGTTCTGTTCTTTGAGTGGAATCTGTGAGAGTTGGCAGGGATATACCTTGGGAAGATTTCGAAAATACATCGATCTAATGCGTACGGACGAGCGATCGGAAGCACGTCAGTTTAACCGCGGCAAAACGTATCGCGCCGAGCGACGCGTCAACGAGGGGGTGAATAAGTAATTTCCAATTTGCGTGTAAAACTATATAATTGGATCGCGTGCCAATTGATCATCTCGTTACCGTCGGCCGGCCTGCATCGAGAATGACGACGATCAGGGCAGAAATTGCCGTGGGAGCGGACTCCTATCCCGAATTAAACTAATTGCGCAAAGTTTCGCGCTGTTTTCGGCCGCCTCCTCATTCAATTCTCCCACATCGCCTCCACGTCTCTCAGATCATCCCCCTTCAGCCTCCACCCTCCCCCTATCATTCTTTCGAATCCGTTCGAGCGGATTCGAGGATTCCACGAGCGTTCTCAAGCGTCCTCGAGCGTTTCTCGAGCGTTCTCAAGCGGGAAGCGAAAAATGAATAAGGAGCGTTAGGTACGTAAGCGTGGACAGTGTCGGGTGTACAAATGTGAAGAGGTACGCTCATGTGGACGGAGTCAGGTACGAACGTATCGGATCGGAGTCAATGCTCACCATATAGCTTGATTCTGCCGTCGGTGTTCGTGAGTATAATGATGTATCCTCCTAGATCGACCATTTTCACCCCACTGTCCTCCTCGGCTCGTCGGATGCGGAATGGAGCGTACTTCACGCGGGTCACGACTCGTCACTGGCACACGGCGGACCGGCACAGCGGCTTGATCCGGCAGTCATCACCTGGACATCATCGGCCCGCCGACACTGACGTCGTCGTCGTCGGCCGGTGCCATTCTCTCGTCGCCGATTCGCGCCACCGTTTTTCGCGCTCCCTCATTTACACGGTAGTATCGACCTCCGCGACCTACTTTAAATCGCCAACAATGAAGCTATATTCCGCCGAGGTGACACGCGTTCTCACCCTCGCCGCGAGTATCGACTACGATTTTTTCCGTCAGGGCCGATCGACGCGGGCCCTTTCGAGCATTATCATCGGCCAGCCACTCGCGTTCCTTGCCTTATTGTTCCCACCTCAGCCACCACTCGCCTACGACACTGGGGACTAAGACAAACTAGAGCACGTTTCCCGTCGAACTTTGGTCCGGGTCCAAGATAAACACTGGAGTAACCTAGTAGTACGAGTCGACGCACGATCGTTCATTCCTCATGCCCCGAGGTCCCGTACGTTCGACGTGTACCGTGTCCTGGCCCAATCGGACGTTCCGCGGCCGTCCGACCCTCTCGGAGGTGGGGGTCCGGTTGCCGGCGGTGAGATTCTCAGAGGACGAAGCCACCTCGGCCACCTCAGCCACCTCGGGCACCTTGGCGGCCAATGGGAGACAGTTCGAGGTTAGAACGGGAAACTCGGGCTCGCCGGGGCCCCGATGATGGGCCCCCCCCCTACATCCTCGCGCAATTTGCTGTCCTTCCCTGCTTCCGGCGAGCAACCGCGTCGGGACTCAGAACGCGGCGGGTCCAGGCGACTTATTATTGATCACGCGTTCAAGCGGCGAGTAGGAAGTCCGTCCTCCATGTCCGGATCCCATCTCCCAGCTCCATGCTCCTCGGCCGTTGGGCATCGGCCGCCCGTCCATTGGCTCATCCTTGTCCTCAGAGCCTTGCCCGATGCCCATCCGCCGGACGCGCTACCCTCGGCCGACGTGCCCACGTCGTCCGCCGGATCATCGTCCGAACGCAGATCGAGTAATGCAAGCCGCCGCGAACGGGAGCCCAGTCCGGCTGGCCTCCGCTCTGGATACTGACTACCCTCGCCGTACGCGAAAGGGGTCGGGACGCGAGACGGAGTGAGCGCAGCTTCCCGAGATACTCGTCACGGAGAGACACTCTGCGCGCCACGATTCTCGGCTGGGGACGCTCTTACGCAATTTGCGCCACCCTCCTCGACGATGCTCGGCGGGTAGGAGGGCTCCGGGCGGTCGGGGTTAGGGCGCGGATATCGAACCTTACTCCCGATCGGATTCGTCCGACGCGCACTGAATGATCATCCCCATCTCGACGTTCCGCGGCCAGGGGCGAGAGGCACCTTCACTGACGACCGCGAATGGACACTTTCTACTCGGCTCGTCGTCCGCGTAAAATCCACTCGCGAGGCGACCGGATCGCTGGGCCGGAGTCCTGCCGTGGTCCCTTCACTGCCGAGGGCCGCCGAACGTGCACACTCCCCTCGCAGACTCGCCTACCGGAGCGTGGCTCGCGCAGATGGGTGTGAACCTGTGCATGACAACCGAGCGCGCGGCCTCGCCAGCGTTCCTGACACCCCGACGGCCACGGACTCCGTCCCGTGATAGTTCATCCCCGCGGGCGGCGGCGCTGTCGACGCCTTGGCGGCAAAATTTGCTGGCCGGAGTCCGAGATGATCGCCCGAGCGCCACCAGCCCTCGTGCTGGCCCGTGCGTCGGCCGATGGCAGCTCAGTAGTAGTGCACTACGCTTGCCGCGGCGGTCACTCGTGGGTCGGCCCTACTACTGGCTCGGCGGCTCGACTCTGGCGCCGCCTGCGGCCTGATTCGTCACTACCGTGCGCCGCACTCGACTCCTGCCGCCAGGCGGTGCTGGCGGGGGCCAAGTGGCGTGGGTCGAGCTAGAGTCAGACGCGCGGAATTGCGCGTCAGGCTCGAGTTCGTTGGCTCCGCGTTGCTCAGAGGTTAGCGGTTGCTATTGCGGAAGTTGGCCGAGTGTTTTGCCACGCTTCCGCTCGGATTCTCTTATCGGGACGTACCTGGCCATTAGAGCGTAATTCGCGTGGGAAGTGCGGTCGGGTTAGTGATTCGGGAACAATGGAAAGCATGGGAATCAGGTTACGCTTGTGAGGACCTGTTAAAGGTACAACGGTGTCCTTTGTAATGCCGATGTCGCGTATTTAGATGTCTATTATTTAACAGTAAAAGTTGCAAATTCCATTTATCAAATAAATCAATCATTGCAAACAAACACATATAAACGTAACGATAACCACATGAAAATAGTTGTAAAACAAATCGGTCAACATAATTGGGGTAGCTAGTCCAAGTCCTTTTTCTGCCACGTGCATGCGTGGCGATTGTTTGAATTGAAAATGGAAGACATGCGTACTGGACGACCGCGCACGCCAGCGTCATCGCCAGTGGGAAAGTAGAAACAGTAGTACGGTAGCCCGCCATTGCTACGAGCACGTCAAACTTGCCGGACCCAACGTATTCACTGTCCGCCGACTTCTTCCACTGACAGGTTTACTCCCTTTCGAAAAGGCCTCCGCCCGAATGGTAATCAAGTCGGCACCGCGACTGACCGCGACCGTTCATCGACGGATAGGGAATTTTTTTAGCATTCCTGCGTCGCTGTGAGTCGCCGAACACGAGTCATAACCTGTTGGCTTTATCAGTACGTAGAGTTTCTAGGCCGGCAAACCGACACGGTCGAACGGCGCCGTACGATATGTTTACTTGCTCGGTGTGCAGAACGTACCACGTTGCTGTATGAGATATGTGCGAACGTATGGCAAGACGCTCCTCTCTTTGATACGATGCTGAATGGCATAGCGTGAAACGACAGTTCGACACGAAACGTCAGAATGCGGTGGCCGTCGATAAGTCTCATCATCTCGGAAGTGTTCCTGGCATATATTGCCTACGCGATTTACGTGCTGTCCCAATTATTCGTCGCTCCAACATGCGAGGAAGGGAAGTTCTGCCTGACGTCGTACCTGAGCACGAAGCCGCGGCTTCAATTGCACATGTTCAGCTCGATTAATAGAAATCCAATGGAGAGAGAAGTCACCATTGTCAACACGATTTCAAACTTCGATTACAATGAAATACAGGACATGTGAGAATCATTCTATGCTATCTGCCCGTTGTTTCAAGTTGTAGGGATTTGTATGGCAGGCAACATTCTATGTATCGTCTGTTTTTAGCCCTGTGAAACTCAATATTCCTCGTAAAACGCAGCAAAATGGAACAATGTTTTTACATATGTTACTTGTACCTGAATCCAAGAGACGTGGCAGATCCTTTAATGATCTTAAAAGGGTAAGATAATTCAGTAACAAAGAATGTAGCCATTTTTTTTTCTTTTTATTATTTATGTATTTCAATATGTCAACAGGATTCTTATATGGCTTACACTGTTACCAAGATGACACAGTATGCAATTCCCGAAGCAGAGACATTTAATCTATTAGGAAAAAAGGATGCAGCTAAGGATGGAACAAGAAAATCGAAGGAACTTTCCATGCATCCTGTTACACACCTAAAAAGCAGAGTTACATTTACAGTAATGACTGATGATATTAAGCTACCCATAGACAATATACCTATGGAACTCATAAATAATATTAGGTCCTTATACATTTTATTGCGCAGACTGTTTGTACTACTTACAGTGACTAACTGAATTTTTTTTATTGGCTATGCAGGGTTGTACAGAGCAGTGTCTTTCTGCCCATAGTCAATTTTGACTTTTTGCAAACCAGACAGCGTGACCTTGTGAGAGTAACACCACAGAATAATACAATGAATGTAACTGTATCTTACACCCCAATAACACTTGGTAAACTAAGACTGATGCTACATATTGAGGCTACTATGCATAGTTTAGAGAATCTTGGATTTTCTAACAAAAACACTGATGAACTGAAAGCAATCTTTGCTGATACTAACATTTATCTACTGGCTGCTACTTTTATTATAGCAGCACTGCATGTGAGGACAATTACAGTATACATATCTATAAATTTTAAAGTAACACTGAATAATCTGTATGATATTCCTTTTCTAGTTATTGTTTGATTTCCTCACATTTAAAAATGATGTTAGTTTCTGGAGGAGAAAGGACAATCTCATAGGATTGAGTAAATGGACTGTGATATGGCGTGCTTTTAGCCAAACTGTTATATTTTTTTACTTATTAGATGAGAATTCTTCTTTGTTGGTCCTGTTACCAACTGGTATTGGTACACTGATAGAGGTGCGACTATATAAAATTACAGATATCTGGTTTAGAAATTTACAGTGTGAGATTTTTTTAACGTAAAATATAATTGCAGTTCTGGAAAATCAAGAAAGTCATGAGGGCAGAATTTGTCAGAGGCCCTGGCATACTGCCAAGGATCAGATTTAACACAAGCAAGACTAGTGCAGCTGAGCTTAAAACAAGAGAATTTGATGCAGAAAGTATGCGTTATTTAAGTTATTTGTTATATCCACTCGTTATTGGTGGTGCTATTTATTCCTTGTTGTATCAACCTTATAAGAGGTAAGTGTAATCATTCTGTCAAGATACATCACTCACAGATGTACTCTAAAATTACACCCCATTAATTATGTGTTACAGCTGGTATTCCTGGATTATAAATTCCTTGGTCAAAGGCGTTTATGCATTCGGATTTCTATTCATGCTTCCTCAACTCTTCGTTAACTACAAACTGAAGTCAGTGGCCCATCTTCCGTGGAGAGCATTTATGTATAAAGCGTTCAATACACTCATCGACGATGTTTTCGCCTTTATCATTACAATGCCGACAGCTCACAGAATAGCATGCTTCCGGGACGACGTCGTGTTTCTCATCTATCTTTATCAGAGATCGTAAATATACCTAATATACACAAAACTAATAATAGAAATTCCGTGCTAATTTGTAACCGATAATGAATTGTGTTTCAGGCTCTACCCTGTAGATAAAACACGTATAGACGCCGATGCAATTACGGAAGAAGCTGTAAACCTCAGTGCCTCGGATAAAAAGAGCAATTAGCACTGATAACATTCATTCGACGTTAGCATAATTATTCGTGACTGACGCGTTATGCAATACCATATTTTATTGCAGTTATTGTCGATTCTCATTATTTTTTTATAATTTATGTTGACACGTCGATGAACTTTGATGGGTAAATTCGTTCTTACAATGATTTTATCACTTGCAATGAGTTCCACGAAATTTGACTTTGTCAAGCACTGATTTGCAAAACACTGTAGCACGTATAAGCATAAATTTCATTCCACGATTACTGAGATATGATCAGGATATGCACGTGAGTGGTGAAGGAAACTATAAAATTTATATGACACGATGTGTGTACGTGTGTCGGTGACTCTTGCACTCACCAGTGGTTACGAATGCAATTTCTACGATACACGCGTTTGATTACATTTATACAACGAACCTACATCCTCCACACGGGTGATTGTCAATTATATTTTCTAATTAGAATGCTAATAAGCTTCGCATATTAATCGAAATTCTGTAGAACGTTTTATTGTGGAAAATACAACAGACAATTCGAAAACCTTGGAACGAAGTAATGAAAAATGATTTCTGTGACAGTTACACGCACGAATGTGACCCAGTCCTCCCAATTGTCACTGTCTTTATTTCCAGACATACCATTAGAATATTATCGCAAATGCTACACTATCACAAACTAACACTATCTATTTACGGTATCAAGAGCCACAATGTGTGTGCAATCCAGGGAGTCTATGGCAAGATCGAGAAAAGAACCGTACAATTTGGTCTAAATCACTGTTTACGATTGCGACGTGAATCATTTCTACACTGAGTACGACAACTGCTCTAGCATCTGGCGGTGTTGCCTAATTATGGCCAGAACCAATCTAACAAATGGATTATGCAATAGGTTTCAAGGTCCAAGGCTTCCCAAGTATCACTTTCTCAGTCAACATCAAGTTGATCTCGAACGGCTTAAGACGAAATGCATTTCTTATCTTCGGCAGTAGAATTTTTGTTATATGGCCCAGTGCAAGATTATTTTTAGAACAGTGTTTATTACGCGTGATTTCAGTGTTCAGTTACGTATTATTTAAAACTTTTCCTTCATTTTATCTACGTGAATTCCCGGTAAACTGTCCGCTTCACGTGACACACATTTTGTGATTAACCGAATAAATATGTGACACGTACCCCCGGTTTAAGATTTTTACTGAAAACGTAGGGATAAAGATTTTACTAATTGCAAAGGATCCGCCAGTGTCACTACCGAGATAATTTTCCGTGTATGCCAGCTTTCAGTCAGTCTAATAGCTGATAAGAGGCACACTGATTATTCCGCGTATGTGATAACACCAATATTCTTGAATTCTATGATAAGAAACAGATTTAAGTCACAGTCAAATATATGTCCCCCTAATTTCTTTCAATAGCAAGATGAGTGAGCAGTATCATACAAGTCTCTAATTGCAATTCAGGTTTTTAAGAAATATTGTGCTTTCGGCTCTGTTAAAAAGTATTTGTGTTTACCACTTAAAGTTGTTCACAATGGGATCCGCTATGTTAATTATACAAGTTCTAATCGCATTGATTCTTCCTGTATGGATTTATCTATGGTTTAATAAGCACATAAAAAATCAAATATCTGCGTATATGGGTATACAACATCAAGGTAAATTGAAGATCTGTACGATTATCTCATTGTGTAGTAGAATAATGTAATAGTGAACAGTGTTTTCAATAATAATCATCAGATCTCCACTTTGTGCTAAAACGATGGTGGGCAACTTGGTGTGTATCAAAGAAAAAAAAAGCTGAGAGAGAAAAACATCTTAAAATTGCTCAAAAACACGGTTTTATATCATTTGTGAAACCACATTTGGAAACCCCAATTATTTTGAAAGATGAAGATGTAAGTACATTGTGCATTGTTACAATATCCGTAAATGTTATATTATTTATGAATTGTATTATTTGTAGAGTTGTGACACCGTGTGCTTTTACACATCTGACCAAAACAAGAATTCTTTGTACATAAAACTGACTCGTAGAGGATACCGTACAGCAGAAGTGTCTTTAGAACTTTCCTTAGCGAATGGCCAAATATATGTACTGCCTGGTATGAATGTGTATACATATTTATAAATGTTTCTGCTGTCTCAGTGGTTGTTATATAAACAAACGTTTATATTTTGCAGACCATCCTAACACTGTCATTGTGGACAATGTATCCAGCGGATGGTCAGCAAAGGATCTCAGAATTGAATGCCTGGAACCACAGCAGCGCTGGAGAATTATGTACAATGGGATGCTTTGTGACAGAGCCCAAAAGAACAAAGAGAAAACTGTCCAACACATTCGATTAAACGGCATGTAAGATGAATGGAATGACTGAAACAAGATAAGAAAAGCTGACACGTTAAAAGTACATTTTTTGTAGATTTATTGCAAGTTCACGGACTTTGGAATGGCCCGACGACTGGAGTTCTCGTTTGCATGCAGATATTTTAGCCAGACAGCCGTGGAGAAGCCCCCACTGGATCGATAACATGTACAAATCTTTTCATATGTTTTTGTTCCTATGATTCACTTCCACTAATGAGATGTAAATTTTTTGCCCAGACTTTTGGATTACGCTGGCTTTGATCAATGGGGTTCAATAATCGCTCAAGTCGTGCACCCGGACTCAACGACTAATGAATTATTCTTGCGCGGCTTGTGTCAAAGACGGTGGGGAAGACACGAGTCTCATGAATTTTTTAAGACTGTTACGTTTGTAGGCGTTACTGACCACGGTCTTATGTACTGTATAGGGGCAAGCCTTTCCAAAAATGGTCCCACTCAGTAAGCGTTTCATTCATTAGTTTCATAATATTCTCCAAATAAGTACTACACCGCCGTATTTATTTCAGTATGCGCTTTGGTCACGTAAAAGAAGCTAACGAGATAGTCCACGATATCGACTGGACGGATCTTAATTTAAATAAGCTAACGAATTCAATGCTCAATACCTGCTCGGAGCACAAGGTCAATTTTACAGGTCAGTTGTCACTGCCGTTCATTCATTCTGTTGTAACGTGTCCTTAAGCTTTTTAACATCTGTCTAGCAAATGGAAAAAATTACCATGCAATCATGAAAAGTTGCGCAAGCACTGCCAGTGTTCTGTACAGTGGTCAGCCGTCGAATTGGTCAACTCACGCACACTACCTTACCGTTGACTTAAATGGACAGACAGGCGTAGGATTAATGCAATTCCAATGTCCGTATAATGGTCCTTCCCAAACAAAAGTATCTCCATTCAAAGTCCATCACTACGCAGATTTCGAAAGCAACGTACGGACCGATGAATACGTTGTTCCTTTCAACGAGCGAAAGTGTCAGAATGAAAGTCTCGTTGGTGGGAAAGGATATTCTCTCGCTTTGTTAAGTTCGATAAAAGACGGTGATGTACGTCGGATTTAATGCTTGCCTTTTATGTAACATTGTGTAATATCGATGATAACTTATATTTACACGGTATTGCAGTTCACAGTGCCACAAGGGTTCTGTGTAACTATACATGCACTTGACCTACAATTAAAATCCAATGACGACCTGATGAGAATCATCGATAACATTGTGAAAATAAGTAGTGGCCAATGCGAAGATGATTTGCAAAAATGTTGCGAGAAGTAAATTTGATACGATCAAATATTGCTTCATGTTACTCAATGATCAGAGATTACCAATCATATCTTATTTGCAGAGCCGTCTTGATCATACAGTCCACTCAAGTGGTCGAACCCGTGAAGAAAGCGGTAATGAACGCCATTGAGTACTTAGAGAGCAACGGAAATAATAATGAGGAATATAGATATGCAATTAGGTCTAGCGCTGTTGGCGAAGATAGCGAGGAAACGTCCGCAGCCGGTCAGAATTCAACATTTTTGGGTGTCAGAGGTGCTAATGACATTGTCGCAAAAGTAGCTGCGTGTTGGGCAAGTTTGTTCTCGTATCAGAGCGTTGAATATAGGCAAGTTTAGTAATTTGAACGTCGTAAAAAAATCTTCGCTTCCCTTGCTCATTATTTCTTTTGCTCGTTAGGCGACAAAATGGGATGCCGATAAAAGCATCAATGGGCGTCTGCGTACAAAGAATGGTAAATGCCGAGGCCGCTGGTGTCATGTTTACAAGGCATCCAACTACCGGCGATCCGTCGAGAATTTTGATAACCGCGAATTACGGCTTGGGAGAAGTATGTACATGTTCACAGATGCAGGACATGATCCTTGCAGTCGTATAATTTAGCACATTGTTTTCCTCAGTCAGTTGTATCAGGATCTGTGGAACCTGACACAATCATCATCCAACGCAAAACAGATGATGAAGTCACCATTGAAACATCAACATTAGGAAGTAAAATGGAAAAGATATTAGTCAATGACGATGGGGTTGAAGTAATGGCCTTGGACGAAGCAGATTCCAAAAGACTTTCCATATCGAACGAAATTGCACTTCGATTGGCCAAAGTCGGAATTCATCTCGAGCAAGCCTTTGGTGCTGCCAGAGACATTGAATGGGCTGTGATCGGTGAGAAGATTTACCTATTGCAAGCTAGACCAATAACCACCCTCAACGCATGGACAGACTTTGAAATTCAACACGAACTTGGCTCTGGCGTCCCAAGCAGCAAAGATTGCCTTACATTCGCTAACCTGGGTGAAGTTTATCCTGGCCCAGTATCACCCTTAACCCTTACCACTGTCATTAGATCTCTTAACGTATCCATCGGCAGACAGTATGATGACTATGATACTGCGTATCTTTTTATCGCGAACATGAGATGCTGCATGAACTACTTCAATGTAAATAACGTTTTCTCACTTATTACGAGCACATCGGGGATCTTCTCTCAGCATTAAAATAATACTTTTAATTAGTCAATGATGCGGTACGTCGGAAGCACTATAACGATGATGAACAAAGTAGTGGACATTGCCATTTGCGGCCACATTGTCATAACGCCCGAACTGCACAAACAAGCTATGGAGAGAAATGGTGTGACGTCAGCCAAGGGACGGACCAGACTATCATTCAACGCATTCAGAGACGCGTGGAACAACGAAGCGACCGCAAAAGAAGCAGCGCAAGTACATGCAAATTGCAAGTTGAATCCGGAGGACTACTCTCACGCCTCCAGCTTGTATCACGATATTTGTAAGAAGTATGAAGATTTCTATAAGGTAGGTTGATTACGACATTTCTATAAGATAAGTTTTTATCATGATATTTGTAAGTATGAAGATTTCTATACGGTAGGTGAATTACGAATTTGTGTTTATATTCTGTTGCTTCATCAGCATAATTTGACTTTCAGATATCAGTTTGCCACACGCATACGTCCAGAGTAAGCGTCACTTATCAGGCGTTATGCATGTCGATGCTGACTGCAAACTATTCAGATTTCACGCCTGATCATTTCACTGATATTTCGACGTTGTTGAGTTCCTGCAGCGACGTCATCAGCTCTCAAGTGCCGATCGCACTTCGAGAAATGGCGAAGTGCATAAAGGACAGTGGAAAGGGCGAAGAGTTTAGAAATATTGACCCTGCCGAGGCCAAAGAATGGCTAAAGTCAAACTGCCCAATTGTTGCGCAAAAACTGGAATCTTTCCTGGAAACGCACGGACACAGATGCGTTCAGGAATTGGATTTAGCTACTGAACCATGGGCACTTAAGCCTAACGACCTTATTTCTACGATTCAGGTACTATTTGGTAACTATTTAATTACCCAGAACACGAAACGGTACTCATGGTACTCATATTGTAATTTTATGCAGACTTTGACTATGTCTGCTACCGAGGGCTCTACAACGAAAGAATTAAGTGCGGAGGACACGGTAAAAGCTTTGAAAACACCAATAACTGGCTTTGCAAAATGGCTCTTGACGAAAGTGATACCCCTTAGTCGTACGGCCGTCAATCGACGGGAAATGACAAAAGCTCTCTTGGTATCCATAATATACAAACTCAAGCTTGCATACAGACGACTTGGTACACTCATGGTATTGGAAGGACGTTTGCCCACAAAGGATCTCATATTCTATTTGACTCAGCAGGAGATCGGGCAGATATTGAACGGGCGCAATCCGACGCTCATTCGAAAGTACGATAATGGATAATTGAATATTTACTGTAGAAAAAGACGAGGTATTTACGTACAAGTTTTCAGGGCTGTGCGTAGACGACGAATTCAAGCTCAACTAGCACATCTGGAGTATCCTGAGCTGAATGATGGCATACCGAAGCCAGTACAGCATGTGTTAGAAACAGCGAGTCGTGGAGACAATGTGAAGATTCAAGGAACTTCAGTTTGCAGTGGCTCTATACTCGGTAGAGCCTGCGTTATAACGAACTTGTCAGAGGCGAAGTCAATAAAGCACGGCGATATTCTCATCACGCATTCCACTGACATTGGCTGGAGTCCGTATTTCCCACTGCTCGGGGGCATAGTTACAGAACTGGGAGGTTTGATAAGCCATGGAGCTGTGGTGGCACGAGAATATGGCCTGCCATGCATCGTAGGAGCTAATGGGGCGACCAAAGTTTTTGAAACCGGTAAGCATCGTGTACCGAAAAACGTTGTAAACACTCTACTCATATTTTGTCCTACTAGGTGACACAGTCTTGTTGGTGGCGGCAGCTGGCACGTTAGAACTAGTTAAAAAAGCTGAAGCATAACACATTGACCTGCTACAAAGGTATCGGTACGTGACCATCGTTTACACAGTATCTTTGATAAGTAATATTTATTCAATAAACGTATATATTAATTCTCACCTTTGTCTTAATAAACGACTGTCCTTAAAAAACTATAATCTTTACAAATAAAATCTACATCCGCAGTCACGCTGTTGAGATAGCTTTTCAGGCAAAGCTCAATGTAGTCTTTTTGATTATGAACCAAGGGAAATAAGGGTGTATATACTGGAAATTAGGCACAGTTATAAACCAGTCTTTGCAAATGACGATATGCTTACGGCGTTACTTACAATATCCTCCTTGTAGCTCGTACAAACTCTGTGATATCTATACTGTGGTAACTCGATTAGGATCCGACGGCGTTAAATTAACGCCGTTTGTACCGTCAGCGACAAAACACGACAATTGCAGCCTCATTGACGTAGTAACTTTCGATAGGAGCGATTCGATTCTTAAGCTATCGTCTTTACTAACGGGCTGAGGTATGGCATCCAATGCCTCCTCGAAGAAATTCTTCGCTCTACTTGTACTGTACGACTGTAAGGCATTTCTCAGCAGAACAATATCCGTTCTGGCCTGCACGATTCCGGCGGGCCGAAATTGAGTGACGCAGGTCATAAGTCTCGCAAGTTCCTCGGCAATGGTCTCGACAATGTGGGACAGAACTCTGTTAAGCAACGCCGGCGCCACTCTACGTACCTATAAGTACATACGAACGTAATTCATCCGACGACAGCTCGAAATGCAATTTAAACTTTACCTCCGCATGAACAGCTATTAAGTTCGCCAGTATCTCTTGTGCGTAGGGCCTGACGTGAGTGGGCTCTGTCTCAAAGTCCCATTCTAGACCGCCTAAGTACATGCTAGGTTCTATCGTGCCAACCAGAGGGTCGCAACGTCTTTCCAAATATGCATCGAGAACGGCGCTATCCAAAGTTTCCAGCTGCGTCCAATCGGAATTCGATCCCACGGATGCTGATAAGTTAGGATAACCGAGAGACTTCATCGTCTCGCAAATCCTTGGCAAAATTACATTGAGCGTATATCGAATGTTGCTTAATGAGATTAACAGGCATTGCTCCCAGGTCTAAGAACAAATGTGTAGAGGTCATATTTTGAACAGACGAGCAAATTCGCAAGGAATGCCAGTCATAGCATGCAGCATGCGTGACTTGATTGACTTACTGGTCCTTGCTGTTTGCTACTCTTACTCCTACAACTCGAAGGTGAACCAACCAGCTGAGACACTGACGGTTCATCATCGTCCAGTGCCTCCTCGCATCCGCTGAACGCTAATTGCTGCAAGCAACGCGCGAACGAGGTAAACAAAGTCTTTACAGAATTTTGGTAGAGTATTTGGTGCGTCGCATTGGCAAACAACATTCCTTCCCTGGGTCCGCAAACCACGACAGTCTCGCGAGCCCTCTTCGTCACTTCCATCACCATCTCTTCAAATAAATAAGGCTATCGAAGAAGGTAGATATTTCCTATATTCATGTAACTATTCTCGCTTGACAACGCTAAGTTATATAATACAGA
Organism: Anoplius nigerrimus; assembly: GCA_914767735.1. NCBI lineage: Eukaryota > Metazoa > Arthropoda > Insecta > Hymenoptera > Pompilidae > Anoplius > Anoplius nigerrimus. The sequence goes on from OU612086.1 coordinate 4,355,647, forward strand.
CCAGTCGTGTCACACCTCCGTCCTCGTTCAAATATTCTATCTGCCATGTTTCCTTTCTGTTCAACGCCATAATGTTCTCGGCCGTTTCTCTGAACATAGTCGCCAAGCATTGCAATCTCAGGTCGAGAATGAACTTTCCAAAAATGTCCAGGGCCTCGTTCGGCAGGTCCAAGTGAATCAAGGAAGCGTACATTTGCCTGACGCAGCGTAAAACGTGCAAAAGCCAAACGGATTCGACATCGTTGCCGCAGGTGTTCCTCATGGCCTCCATGGCACGCTGCATACTCGATAATACGAGATTCTTAAATGGGGTTTGCTTATCTACGTCTACGGCAACGTGTAATTGACCGGTGAAATAGCTCTGACCGAGTCTCCATAAGTCCGGCAGCTGGTCTACGATAATTTCGCAGATTCCTTCGATGCAAGATATTTGCGGCGGAATTACGCTACCGTCGTGTTTACTTGTTCGTATGTGTTTCGTTTGTTTTGATTTACTAGCGTCATCTCCACCACCGCCTTCCGAGTCTAAATGTTCGTGCACGCAATTGGCAATACTTTTCTCTAAGTAATTTGCGTGCGAAACTAAAATACAGAATGAGTCATTAATGTTTATTTATAAATAAAAATTGTTGAGCTTCGCTTACCTATGGCATCCCACGCTGGATCACCTTCAGCCTCTAAATTTACAAGGTTTCTAATTATTTTTTTGTCTTCCTCTAAACTAAATGGCGTCTCCTCGAGTTTCTTCCTCAGCATCACTTTGAGATTATTAATTTTATTATCGATCTCGCCTAAGACCTTTTTGAACACTTCAACCTCTGTACTTTTAAACAGATTCTTTACGCGCGCGTAATCATTAATGATAAGATCGTAATTTCCTCTTTTTATGTTTTTCTCGATGTTAATCGGCATGCAGAAGAGGAATTTGTAACGTTGCATCACTGCAAGAGCATTTCTCGTCGCTTCCGCTCTGTCTCTCCTTGCTAAAACGTCGTCGAACAATTTGTTTGCTTCCGACATTGATTCGCGAATGGCTTTCTCAAGTTTGTCGGTCGGATCACTGCCATAATTCTTCATATCACCTTCAAACTGCTCTTTCAACAACATTAAGGTATCCAACTGCTCCATTATTGATCCTACATTAGCCTGTAATAATATATATAGTAAAATTACATTCAAACTTATCTCAGAAATTTTACTTATTACTCATGAAAATACCTTCAAGAAAGACAACTGTCCCTCTTTCTGTGAATTGACTTTTCTCTTGAGATACGCTAAACCAGCCTTTAGGTCTTCTAATGTTGTGGCATGATGATGTTGCAATAGAAACCATCCTGGATGAAATTTTTCACTAGTTAAATCTCCGCTGCCTTCTCCAAATAGTTCTATCAACTCATCTTCGGGAAATTTCTTGCTACAAAAATAGTTATTTTGTAAACAGAATATGCATTATTGTCTCGCGCTTCTTATTGTGTTATTCTAAAGGCATACTCATTTCCTTCTACACTCAGACCCAAAGGATCTTCCTGTTGATAATTAGTAGGAGACAATGCTCTTCTTCCCCAAACAAAACTTTGCATAGGAGCCTCTTCCACCCATACTGCGGACTCTTTCATAGGCCCTATAGTCTCATGGTAACCACGGAACTGCACAGTGGAAGTGCCCTGTCCCCCACTGCGCGTTGTAACAATAATATCGCCACGTCCTTTGCAAGGACCTGACCTGGCAATGATCTTGTTGGATGACTTCCATTCAGCAGATAATAAACAGTCACATCCACAAATTGTCAGCCCTGTAAAAAGAGTGAAACAGCAATGCAATTAAAAATTAATGCCTTCAAAGTTAGTTCATTAAAAATGATTGGTGATGTAAATTTGACATTTATAACTAACCTACGAGATCCTGAACTTTAGACCCTAGAAACTCTCCTCTGACAATAACTCGAGTACCAGGCGGTCCTTCTTTCGGAGAGATGCCAGTCACAACAGGCGGTGGACCCATTTTCTCAATAATATAAGCTTAAATCCTGGATCTTGTGCAATTTCTTACAGGTAAACATTGAGCACTTAACCCTCGATGCACTCCCAATTCTACACCCACTCATAAATACAATGTTTCGCACACATCTCCGACGAGTCACACGCTTTATTTATCTATCGGTTATTTTATTGGTCTTACAAATTGGGGAGCAACGATCACAGAGTGGGAAACGTCATTATCATTGACAGTTGACAAAAACAGGGTTATAAGAGACACTGAGTACAGGGCCGGTAATGGGCAGACTCAATGATAAAAATAGGCTCGATTCATACGAACCATCGTTACGTTTCAAGGAAGATTCCCATTAGAGAGTAACCGACATTCCGACTGTAAACATAATATTGTTCAATTAAACCTACGGGAGAAAAAGCCCCTGTGCCCAATGCAAGCGGAATGCAAATTTTTCACATACATTCTGTCCGACAGGAAAATTCTTTTGGCCAGAATTGCGAAGAAGCTACCGGACAAAGCTGGCATCGTAAAGCGCATCGTTCGATGCCGAGCGTAGGGACGTTAGAAGCGGCGCGACGGGGTGTCATTTGAAATTCTCGGCAGCGTTGTGAGAATTGAGCTTTAGCGTTGAAATTGATCCGCACGCCATCTCCGGAATATGAAGAGGTATCGCTGGCCAGTGCGTCCGCCGATCACAGAGTATACGCATTATCTGCCAAACGTGTATCTATGATTGCTCAAGTTTGTATACTCGCACCACTCCCGCTCGCGCATTTCGTCGACTTTCCTGGGATTTTCTGTTTGGAAGGGAACACGACGAGCGAGCGGCGTGCTCATAAGTGCGCACAAGTTGGAGGGTCATGGGGGACGCAGCGATGAATGTCGCAGCGTCCGGTGGCGGCAGTCAGCGTGTCGTCAAAGAGGGCTGGCTTCAAAAACGCGGTACTGCCAAACCTGTTCATAATATTTACGTTAACCCGTTCGCTATTCATCCACCCGCTCGCCACTCGGCACGCACCTTCGCTCTCTGTCTATCTCTCTCTCTCTCTCAGTCTCCTATCGTCGTCACTGGCTACCCAGTCTCAGTCATTCCTGCGCCGCAATCAGCTTGTCCGCAGTTTGTCAATAATGCCAAGCGACGATAGGAGTAAATACGTCCTAGGCGCGCTTTAGAAAGTGGCCCTGCGCCTGGGTCTATTCGACTTTTTGCACCGTAATTGCGTCTCTCCGTACTCGGATGACTAATGCGAGTGTTTACTCCGTTTCGGCCGGACACTGTTAATCCTGCGCGTCATAGAAATAGGCACCTGGCAGACTGGATTGAGCTCATCCGCTTTGTTGTCTTTTAGGTGAGCACATCAAGAATTGGAGGTCCAGGTACTTTGTGCTGAGAGATGACGGAACGTTGGTGGGATTCAAGGCCAAGCCCGATCAACAAATGGCGGCTGCTGCACAGCCACTTAATAATTTTACAGTGCGAGGATGTCAGATAATGTCCGTTGATAGACCTAAACCGTATACATTTGTAATCAGAGGCTTACAGTGGACGACAGTGATTGAGAGAACATTTCATGTTGAAACGGAACAGGAGAGGGAGGATTGGGTCGCTGCCATCAGGTTCGTTTTAGTAGTGCAAGTAGTATATGTTCGCTGCAAAGCTTTCATGCATCGGGGTAACAGGAAAGGTCTAAAATATACATGTCAACAGATATGTGGCAGATAGGTTGGCAAGCGAAGAACAGCAGCAGCAACAACATCCGCAAATGCAACAATCCTCCTCGTCCGAGGATGTTGATATGGAGTCGACAGGAGGGGGTAGGTCAGATTCATGTGGTTCGCTCAGTATAGTCTCTGCCGATGCTGACTGTGGTAGTATCGATGAGCTGTCAGCAAAATTCAGCGTTCAAGGAACTTCAAGCAGTAAAAGCACAGGGAAAAAGAAAGTTGTAAGATTCAGAGCACATTGGATATTTTCTGTTCCTATGTATCTGTAGGATAACATCCAGTGTGCTAGTATAAAGCTTGCATACAATTTGTTGCAGACTCTTGAAAACTTTGAATTCCTAAAGGTCTTAGGAAAGGGTACATTCGGTAAAGTAATCCTTTGTAGAGAAAAAGCCACTGGTCACTTGTATGCTATTAAGATTCTGAGGAAGGAAGTTATCATTAGAAAGGATGAAGTTGCACATACACTTACAGAGAACAGAGTCCTACGCACTACGAATCATCCTTTCTTAATCGTACGTTACTGAACATTTAACAAAATCGCCGTATATACCAAGTAACTAAAAATATACCTATTTTCAGTCGCTAAAATATAGTTTTCAAACGGCGGACAGATTATGTTTTGTAATGGAGTATGTAAATGGCGGAGAATTATTCTTTCACTTAAGCCGATCCCGCGTATTCAGCGAGGATCGTACAAGGTTTTACGGTGCCGAAATAATTTCGGCCTTAGGATATTTACATTCGCAGGGTATCATTTACCGCGATCTTAAGCTAGAGAATCTATTGTTGGACAAGGACGGGCACATTAAAATCGCCGATTTCGGCCTGTGTAAAGAGGATATCACGTATGGTACGTATGCTTTGCATATAAGACTCTATGACGTCTGCATTTAATCCCGTCTGCACTGCGAACGCATAATGCTGCCCAACAGGGAGAACAACAAAAACATTTTGCGGGACTCCGGAGTATTTAGCACCAGAAGTACTTGAGGATAACGATTACGGTCGAGCGGTGGACTGGTGGGGCGTCGGTGTAGTTATGTATGAAATGATGTGCGGTCGTTTACCTTTTTATAACAGAGATCACGAGATACTGTTCTCGCTCATTCTGTCGGAAGACGTTAAGTTCCCCAGGACAATTAGTAACGAAGCGAAGGACATGCTGGGCGGTCAGTTGAACCCAGTTAGAGACTTGCTACCTTGTAATAGGAACTTTACTAGCCGTCGCTATCTCTTGCAGGCTTGTTAATAAAGGACCCCAGCAGAAGACTGGGCGGCGGACCTAACGATGCAAAGGACATCATGAATCACGCCTTCTTCTCATCGATAGACTGGTCGGACCTTGTACAGAAAAAAATCCCTCCCCCATTCAAGCCGCAAGTAACCACGGACACGGACACACGTTATTTCGACAGTGAATTTACCGGGGAGAGCGTCGAACTCACGCCACCGGATCAGGGCTGCCTCGGCAGCGGGGGCGGTTTGAATTCAATAGCGGAGGAGCAAGAACATTTTCCCCAATTTTCTTATCAGGAGAGTCATTCGGCGGCAACTTCTTCCATTTCGATTAATCACTGACAGTATCAAGTGTTTCTTTTAGTCCGTTTACCGAGATGTGTGGTTAAATGCATGGAAAAGGCAAGTAAGAACACGTATTCGATGGTCATCGGTCGGCTTGAATCAATTCATCTGATAGCGGATCAATCGAGATATCACGTTTCGCTGATTTACGATGCTTTTTTCTGCATCTCGAAGTATTTTAAACACATATCTCCAATGGCAGATCACGTACGCGCATCCATACGTGCATGCATGCAGTGTACGCTCGCATAAGGAAGGAAAATGAAAAACAAGAAAAAAAACACTTATACATGTAACCACCTGTTAAAAATTGTACATGGAAAAAGCGTGTACTTTAAGACCGAATTGAGCTATTAATATTTATACCTGCTGCGTAGGTTCGAGTACGAGACGTGTAATAAGGATTGAATTCCATTTTTAAAAGGTAAGGATTAAGTTAAAGAAATTCAATCGCCCCCAGCTCCCTCGTCAAACCGTAATGCGAACAATGACATCTCTTCTATTGTCGAAGAAATACTTGATAATCATAGTTATATAACACTTCGTTTAATGAAAGTAGTACTTCATACTTTCCAGCTTTACTGTCACCCTTATTATATTAATTTATGGAAGGGCAGTTCCTGTTTAATTCCTCTTTTTTTTTTTTTAAATTCGTTAGTCGACCGTTGTGGCAGTGGCCAAAGTAGTAGCGAATCTGGCACAGAGTTGACAAACAGAATGAACAGTTTGTCCAATTTTTGAAAGTAGAATTGTAGAAAAATAACAGCTTTAATTCAATTATTGTATAAATCTGAGATCAATCTTTTTAGCATTATAAATCCTTTTTTTTTTTTTGTTGTAATATGTAGTAATATGAACTTTGAATAGGAAAGTTTTTTCCTCGGTAAAGAAAAATGAAACCATGCTATTCGACATGTATCATTGTCAAGTAATGATTAAATGTGAGAACCGGAAGGAAATACAAAAACGCTATACTAATATTATTACTATTATAATAATTATATGCTGTAATGATTATATATACATATATTTATATTTTAACAATTAAAGGATTATATTGTACGTTTGTATTCTATATTTTTTTCGCATGTATTAAATGACTTTGCAAACGTTTCAGCTTTCAAAGGGTTTATGTTTTGAAATTAATCGTCTGATTTAATGGATAATTGTATTTATTAAGTATTTATATTGTAGTTCTTGCAAGATGGCGAGCAATATCAATACCGCAGTTTCAACGTTGATCCAGCGATTATCAGTTTACTTTTATTCGAAGACAAATTCTCGTATTATAATCTAAATTGTACTTGTGCTCGTGTTACTACAAAAGGTTCATATCATATTGCGGTTCTGTTGTGTCCTTGATCAGCCATAATCTATCTAATACTGCTCCTTCTTTGTCATCGGATACCTATTCGAAAATAATTGTATCGCTTAGTATGGTATTCATGTTAATTTAGTTTTATCCTAATCTATTGCATACCTGTTCCAAATATAGATGAGTTTTATTGTAAGCTTTCATCCTGGTGTATCCGTAATCCGAACTGCGATATGCAGACCATTCAGGTGGATCTTTAATGAATTTTTCTCTACCTTCTTTGCAACCAGCTGAACCGGTTACTATATGCACTGGAGCTTTGTAGTTTGTATAAGGTGCCTCATAGCTACCGTTGTATACCTATATTTATTACATTATATAATATGTAAATACTACGATTTACAAGTGTAACAACGAATTATTAAATAGGAATAGGTCTATACGTTACCTTAAAATTATACATTGGGAACAAACGCTCATAGCTGTGCTCATGTGCCCATAGCATCAAGTCCACTTTATATTTATAAAACAATTGTTCTAAACCAAACCAGTTTAGGAATGGCATTCCAACTCTAACTAGTGATTGATGATTTGTACAATCATCTGCATTCGCGTTACTACAATACATTGGCCTATGACCGTACGTCACTATCCACGGTCGTTTCATCCTGTAATTTAAAAAGAAATATTACGGAATGACGTATACAAAATGTAAACGCGTCGTATGTTAAGGGTCAATGTACCTTTCTTCAGGGCTAGTTGCCTCCTTTAAATCCTTTTCAAGCCATTCATACTGCTTGACCAACTGTTTAATTCCGTAATTCATGAAATAGTATGCTTCTGTTTCAATGGCAATAAAATGAACAGGTCCCATATTAAAACTGTACCACAGCCCTTCAGAATCACCTGGCATTGAGAAGCGTGCCCTAAATGTGGCAGTTACAACTTTATATTTCAGATATTTGAAATATCATATATAGTATTGTTAATTTTTACTAGCCTGTAGTTGCTAAAGTTATATCTCTCTTCATGATTCCCAACAACTGTCATGTATGGTATGTAGCCAGCAACTTCTTCAATCTGTCTCATGAATTCATCACCCACACGTGCATCATCTGTGTCCATGTCATATGCAAAGTCTCCAACGTGGATTGCAGCATCATACATGCCACGCTGTGTCTCATCTTGCAGCCTTGATAAACTTTGTGCATTCTCATTACCCATATCACCAAAGATAACAATGTGTGGGGACCATTCCTCTGTATTTTCCGGGGCAGTCTTTATATAGAATACATTTGACCATCCAAGAGAACTGCCACAGTGGTAAACTATGTGCGCATCAAATTAATTGCCTGATAAGGTTTATGTTATGTAGCTGGAATGACATCAATTTGTGGGCATTAATCTTACCGTAATGTGAATCAGGCGTCAAATTTCTTAACCATACTCTGTGTACGTATTGTTTGTGTTTCTGTTTCCCCCCGTCAACAAATAAACTAGATTTTCCTTTTGCAGTCAAGACAAAGCCACCAATTCCATATTCTACTATTGATTCCTTAGTATCATCTCTTGTTGTCCATGTCACCACAATGTCATGTGGCTTATCTGAAAAACCGCCCTTTGTTATTTGTCCCAAGTGGCAACAAAAAACGACACATTTAAAAAAAATCATAACATACCTCCATAAGCTATATGTACTGCTTCTGGTTGATAATGTAAAACATTGCCAGAAACAAAAGCCAGAACTGACAGTACTATCAATCCTGAAGAGAGAACCATGTCCTTTTGCATGTAGAAGAAACAAAAGAGAACAATCAGCAACAATGACTAATAAGAATTGAAGGAATGCAATTTGCAATACTACTTCCGTATAGCTATTTTGTGATGCTAATTCAATAACTGTAATGCACTTACGTGAACAAATGCAAATCGGACGCAGTCGTAGCACGCTGATAAACAACTGAACAAACAAGTCCCCGGACTATAATAATCAGCACTGAATCATATCGTCCATGATCACATGTTGACAACAATGACTTAATCTACACCCCCCCATCCATTTGACGTTAAAACCTCGCATGACACAAAAACATTATTTGGCCTATTAGTCACAAAACAAGAACTTCTAAGATAGAGAGCTACTCGAGTACGAGGTACAAGCAATAGATTGCTTTAGTGGGCCCATGGATAAAATATCTTTATTATCATTAGGTATTTAGTTTTTTGACCATTGTTGCCATGTTATTACGAAAGAGCGCTTTTACTTGAAAAAATTAATAAATGAGCGCAATTTTAAATATATCTGTATTCAATCTATGTACGCTGGCATCGGGTCAAATTTAACTTTTGGCCAATGGCATACAACCTGCGCGCGCATCCCTCAGTTGAATTTCTGCACTTCGACAACTGGGATCACGTCGGTATGTCCCACAATTTTTGATATTTTTAATAATTAATATGTTATTCTCAAGTTCTCTACTAATACAGATCTTTTCTAATTATGACTGTCTATGTTGTAGAACATGTTCCAAATTCATCTTTTTTATGTACTAAGCAAAAATGTATTTTGTTGTTAGGTGAACCTTTGCAACATTATAACGGCTAAATGCAGATTCGAATCAGAGGTTCTTCACAAAGTTTGAAGTTCACAAGTGTTAACCTATAACTTATTCGGTGAGTGATTGTGTAATTAAGAGGAAAAAAATAGGCTCAATAATAATATATCAGCGTCTTTATTCACAACCGTTACCATAAAACCAGCCGATGATAATTTTACACTGTCTAAACGCTAAGGACCCTATCACAATGGATTCTCTTTTTCATCAGTTCAGAATCGGTATAGAAATATATTTGAATAAATCGCTAAGCTACTTAATCGTTAAACCGTGTCGTGACGGCAATTAGCCAGATTTGCACATTTATACATAGATATACATAATCATATACATATACGTACAAGCTAGGAGTGTGATGAAAAACGTGAATCATTTTTTTTTTGCTAGGATATGTTAATTAAAGGCGTAAAGCTATGTCTACGTAAGTGTTTGGTCCGATCATTCGTTCGTTTAATTTCCTGTCTGAAAATACATGTGACTTTAAGCTGATCGTTTCTATGCATCTGCTAAATATGGCCGAACACGTTTAATCGTAAATTGTAATTCCTAAGGTTGTGAGGCTGAGAGAGAGAGAGAGAGAGAGAGAGAGATAGAGAGAGAGAGAGAGAGGTCGCCACGCAAAACGAGATTAAAAAGATATACATAAGTACAATTGTACAAATTCCAAGTTTTTTCGATTCGACGTTGGAAGTACATTAGGTATACATAGTTTATTACTTTTTTTCCCCCTCCTTATTAAATTATAGGTTCTTCCCGATTACTCTACGCTTCGTGTTCCTCCATTTTATCTGACTAACGACTAAGGAGTCTTATTTGTACTTACTGTCCTAGAGATTTCACTTTTTCCATCGTACGCTTACATTACGAAAGTACATCATCTGTTTTATTGCACTATCATCTCGTTAATACAGTTACATAGAAATAGCGTCGAGAATACGGTGGCGGTCACGCCATTCGAACGCGGCAAAAATCTAAACAACCAGGCGTGACCCTCTGAATCGTCGGCGTTCGTGTAAACGCACACCAGTAGAAAAATATAGGGGACAAATGGGAATGACGTAAATCAAAGTTCAAAAGACGACGCAGCCAGTTCGCCCCGCAATTTTTGATCTACCGCTTATTGCCGAACGGCGTTTCGAGTGCCATGAGAGACTCTCCCTTACGTATTAAAAACGCATCCGGTTTCCGGAACTTTCATCGGTCGCGTCAAATTCGTTCAAATTTTCTACGCGATACGAATGATTGGGGGATCGAAAAAAAAAGAAAAAGAAATTCTCGTGACCCTATCCCTCCGCACCGACCAACGCCCGGACAAAAAATCTTTTCCTCCCTCCTTCGCGACTCACGTTACACTGGGACGTCGAAAAGCGTAAGTACTACTGCTCAAGAAGTGAAGTTTGCTCGTGCGCCTCGCCGTCGGCGATGTCAAACGATTCGACCCTCTTCCCGGGGCAGATTATCTTCTTTTGTCATAGCTTCGTATGCTTAACGCTGTCCGTCCAGTAGTTCTGTATTGTCATCGCCTCGAGCGAGTTTAGGAACGAGTCATTATCCAGACTGTACATTTCCTCGGAATTATCCTGGAATGTTGAGAAATCGTGAATTTGCAGACAGTACAATTTGCCCAGATTATCAAGAATTGCGACTTGGTTCACATTATACTGTAGGCAAGGCGTCCTTGAGATTACCACTCTGAAGTGGAGAGAAAATAAATAATTTATACATCAGCGTGACCGTAGACATTATTTGCGTACAGTATTCGGATATAATATAATTTCCATAATTTCATTTTAACCAGTCCGCTGTGGCGACCTCTTCTCAGAGCAGGTCTCAGTTTGTTTTATTTCGTCTTTACGTCCAAAGATTCTAATCACATTGAAATGTATGGATATACTTTACTTTCCGTTAAAATTACAGTTTAAATAGCAAGGGTAACCTGAATTTTACGCATGACGGATTTAGTCGTCGTAACATAAAATATGCCATTTCTTCATGACGGATATAGTCGTCGAACACAGCTGACTGGTTAACATGCAACATCGTGCTATGCAAATGTTTTCTTATAATATTCGTTTATATTTAATCATGACCTTTGATCCTGTTATTGAACGAACTTGGGTCGGCGGTGGATCGTTAAGAATTTTTATATTTAAACGTTTCGGCCACTTTTATTTGGGTCATCTTCAATTACTATACATACATAATAAGGCTTAGAAACTTTTATCGAAATAATTAGGTAGAATACTGTATGTAGAGTTGGATACTTACTAATATTAATTGATTACATAAATTATTATGTAAAATGGGGTAAAATCCGTCTAATAAAATTATAAATTTTAATATAAAATATTGCCATTATAAATTTAAAATTTTGAACATTTAAATGTAAAATTTCTTAACGATTCGATCATCGCCGACCCAAGTTCATTTTTTTTAATATCACTGTCTAGGACAGTGGGGTCGTTCTGTGTTAAGAACGCGCGTTACACGATTAAAAATGATACTAACGCGAATAGTGGAGTCGTCTATGTAACCCGAGCTATCAGGATTACTGCATTTATCGCTGTTCAGCGTCTGCGGCGGATTCAGGTACCTGCGCCTGCGCAAAAAAAGAGGTTCATGAGGCACTTGCCGACATACGGAAGACAACGATGAGGCTCTTAATTGCAGATACCCGGTGATTACCTGTACATAATAAATCCGAGACTGCCCATTGTGCTGAGCAGTACGACAGTGGCTAAGCAGCTTCCGGTGATGGCGGCGATATCCACGGCCGATCGCGAACTTCCGTATTCCTCGCCGCCGTCGCTGCTGTTGCCAGTGTAATCTGAAGACGGACCCTGTACCTGATCCCTTTGGAAGTCCCTTGGAAACGCGCTCCTCGTTCTGCTTACTCCAACTACGAATCGATTACAGATACAGTTACCTATTCGTTTGATTCGTATCGTTCTACCTTAATTTAGATCCATTGATAATTCTTGCCTTGCCCTCTACTGAAGGAATCAAAGTTACTCGGTTCAATGTGTCACACTGAAATTCTTAAATAATCAATATACCTTTATATGTATGAAACATAGTTTTAGAAGATGGAATGAATTATATCCTGCTATTGTAATATTCAATTTACATTTATTTATTTCTGCATGAGCTTTTATTAAAACTAAGTTCTCTAGACACGTTAATAGGGTGGCAATTGTATGCTGAAGTATTTCAGAATTAGGTAAACATGGTTGAATAAAGAGTGACTGGATTCAATATACAGTGTGGAAGTTTGTTATGTATCTTGTTCGTGCTAGACGAGGTTCTTGAAAATCTGACGAGTGACATTGACCCTTTCAGTAGACGCAGAGGTAATAACTACCTTCGAGGATCGACGCAGCGGTGGCCAATGGTCTTGGCTCGACGAGTTCTTCGTCCACCACGACGTCGTCCTCGGACCGATTGAAGGTCCTGATCCCGACCTTACCGGCGGCTGAGGAGGAAGCGGACAAAGAAGACGACGAAGACAGAAACGAGGACGAGGCCCGCGTCCTGTTCAGGACCAGCCTGAACTTCGAACCCTCCTCCTGAAGAGGTAGCACCGTGAGGTCCTCGACCTCTGTCGCGTTCTCGACCACTTCTTGCAGCAGCTGCTGCTGCTGCTGCTTTAACATCTCGTCCTGGTTACTATACTTGGACCTGCGCAATAAGACCAACGTTGAGCACATAACAGAATTCAAGGACGTTTTCTCAGGAAACAAGGAACCTATCGGCGACACTTTCGCGTAAGGAAATGTAGCTATGTAGCTGACTAGACTGAAAACACTGAGCCAAAGTAAGTACAGGTAGCTCTTCTATAACACGGTCTCGCTATAACACGATTCATAAATTGTGGAAACCCTCCTACAACACGGTATCCTATAACACGGTTTTCCTCTAATGCGATAAGAAAATTGCGTTATAGGAGGGTTACCTGTACATACTCTGTCCTTCGTCTCACCGATATTTCCAAAACACACATGACAGTCTATTAACTTCACATCTGCCGACTGTTATGCTTCTACCGTAACTCGATACGCATACAGGATATACAGATAGGTATTGAATTATAATTTCTTATATTTCATTTTTTCTTGTTGATAAGAAACACGGTATGTTGTTTCTGAGAGTGTCGCACGGATACGATCAAATACTTTCTGGTCAAATACAGTAAGACAGCAGTAAACGATCGAAGCCATCGCCGAGCGCATATGTGCGTCCATAGGCCACAGTGATAGTTTTTGCTGGCGCCCGTAGCAGTCAAAGGGTTAAGGTGGTAGTCTGGTCTAGAGCGAGATTTTGGATGTCATTTTTGGGTCGGTATAACTTTTAAACCGTTGAAGTTGTCTTAATGAAATTTTACATTTATATGCATTGTTCTTTTGAGAATGAATCTACATTAAAAAAAATATTATTTTAAATATTTCTATGCTCATTCTCAATCTGCATGAGTATTCTGACCATAGGTAGCAGAATTGGTACTTAAAAGAATTTTGTTACAAAATGGCGGCCTGTTAAGTTGTCATTAACGATATTTACCTTGAAAGTTTCGATAACGTTACGTTACCCGAGCACGCGGCTTGCTTTTAAATCTTATTACTCTTCTAATTTTTCAAATATCAATAAACGGTTCGCACGAGCGTATTAAGAAAGGTCTAAGGAGTAACAAAATTAAAAAAAAAATTGATTTTGTCAAATTTCTAGACCAGCCTACCGCCTTAAGGTTAACGTTCAGACCTTGTCTTATCGGACGTGTCGATCCAGGTGATCTTGCTGTCCTTCTTGGCGACAGGCGGCCGGATCCTCTCCACGACCTCCGCGGCGGTCGTCCTCTGCGACACGGAGGCCCGATTTCTGTAGGAAGCAACGTTGTTCGCCGCCAGGGTGCCGTTGAACGTCCCCTGCTGACTCGACCCGGCGATGGTGCGCGTGCTGCTGGCCTCCGCGCTCGTCACGGCGTGTTCGAGCGGGCTCGCGGACGTGGTGATCTGTCGCTCGAGCATAACTGCCGTGTTGGTGGGCGGATAGAGACCGATGGCCTTGGCGATGCGGAAGCTCTGCTGTCTGATGGTCGATAGCTCCGTGTCGTACGGACTCTCGGTGCCAATCGACTCGATCTCGGACGGCGTCTCCGTTTCCAGGTGATCCTGCGCCCGGCCACGGGGTTCCGTCGTCGTCGATGGCAAAGGGTTCCCGAGGATCACTGAAACAGTCGCCGGGGTGCGGATCTCGGTCATCGTTCGCGGAACGTTATCGTCGGCCGGACGCGGCCCGGCGAAATTCCGAGGAATGCGGAGGTACGATCGACTTCGGCGAGGGGAGATAAGAATGGCTTTCAGCGTGATGGTCTCCGTTATGGTGGATATAACGAGGTATACGGTCGGAGTGCAGTCAATTTATTGAGGATCAAAGAATGCTTTATCTATGTATTTTTTTGTATGGACATAGAGCGATATTTTGGTACGCGAAATTTTAAATATTGAAACAGGTAGGGTACTTAATAAAAAAAAAAAGTAGTTAAGGACCTTCAACCAAATTATTGTTCTTACAAGAATATTGAAATGAACCGTTGAAAATAAAATAAATTAAGTTAGACTTTAAATATTGTTGGAATTAATATTTCAGATGGATAATTGGAATATGTTTTTAGATTTGCTCAAGTGGATATAAGAATATACTCAAACATTTATGCGAATGTCTTGTTTTGCATGATAAAATGAATATTTAACATCTGAATCGTTCAAAAGTCAGAAAAATAATTTCGTTAATTTTTCAACGTCAAGTTTGTTAATTCTTGAAAATCAGATTTTGATTCAGAATTCTTACACAATTCTTATACAAATGTGGACTGGCACGTTTTGTTCGTATATTTTCTCGTTCCATTACGTTCCAGACAGTACTCTCGTCCGTCCGAAAACTCAAGAGACGTCACGTGAGCCCATCTAAACGGTCCACCTCTCGCATGCACACGCGCGCGCGAGCACGCTTAAGCTCGAGTTTAATAACCGAATGACGTAGTACTAACGAACAGCTACAGGGCACGACGGCCCGTGGGGTAGTTCAACTTTCACGAACTCACCGATAAACTGTGCAGTAACCCAGAACCAGTGCATCCACCAATGCAGCGTCATCGCGTCATCTGTGTGTGCCTGGAACAATGCGGAAAAAAAAGGAAATCTGAGAAGGCTCATGATTACCGCGACGAATCCAGTTTCCATTCCGCCGACCGAACCGAATGCCGTCCAATTATTTATCTAGACGACGTCGCTGCGAAAAGCACCCACTGTACGGTATAGAACGAAGAATAGGAATAGGAAGAGGAGTGGAAGAGGAAGATGATGAGAAGTCGGGAAAAAAGTTCGCTGAATTAGAGTTCAATCCTGTCGACTGACAGCCAGACGCGGAACAATACTCGATCCAGCATTCAGGATGAGATTCGCGGTTCCACTCCAGACTGACCAACCTGTCCACTTATTAACGTCCCGACAAACCACCCATTCTCATCATCAAAATTCGACTGTCAGCGAATTTCAGCCCGACCTCATTGTCTCCCGGTGACAATGCACCTAACGCGTACCAACAACAGAACTCCGTAAGCCGGCCAACATTGTCACAGTTAGTCGCAGTTAGTCGCAGTTAGTCGTAGCTGAAGCGATCCTTTTTTCCTCGTCCGATTCAACTGCCGGCTAATTTGTCGTGCAAACAGCCGGCACTTCAATTACCATAATCGCGCGCGTGCCCTTGCCGCCGAGGCACATTGTGCGGGGCAGAACTCGAATTCTCACGGAAGGCGGGGATTATGCTCGGGCGGTATCCGGCTGTAAACGACGCTTTGCGCTCAATTAAGAGTATAATCGGACTTGGCGAGAGTCTCGAGTCCGTGGCTGGCGCGTCACGGATATCGGATTCTGCCTCGGTTGGAATCGAGACGTAATCTTCTCATCCGCGAAGGTCCATCGTACCTCGTCTCGTCTGTCGATTCCTGGCGGGAGATCGCTTAACGAGCGTGGCGGACTTAAGGATTCTTCCAGGGGACTGGAATCATCGAAACGTAGGCTTCTCACTCGTACGAGGCCATCCTACTTCCTCTCATTCATCAATTTGTTGCGGAAGATATGATTATGTATAATCTCTGGTTAGTTTAGCGAATAATCAGCAGTGATTTGGGTAAATTTGATTAATAAGGTGATTATGTATTATTTCAGGTTATTGTTGAAGCTTTTCGAATCCTTTGAATGCTCAAGAATTCTATAACACTTTGGGAAGACCCCTTAACCCCTTTGATGCATACTTTCTATAAGAAGCATGACTAACATCAAATTTAAAGGAAAATCCTTTCTTCACATCTGCCTTATCGTCCATCTCATTAAACAGCGAAACGAAACATTACCTGAATTGTAAAATCAGGTTGGAATAATCGGTTATTGACCGTCAGTGTAGAATTATATATAATTCAGGTAATTTGGCGAATTCGGTCGATATTATACTTGTAACTACTACAATTCAATGATTTTTAACTGAAAACCTGAATTTAAACTTAATGTGAAAAAATAAATTTTAATTAAGTAAGTAGTTTTTATTCAATAAATTTTAATTAAGTTAAATTATATCATTTTTAGCTTCGCTACTTAAAGTCAATGACAATATACATAAATCATTGAACTGCAGTAGTTAAAGGCATAACACTGACCGAATTCGCCAAAAACACAATATTATACATTACCTAAACTATACAAAATCCCCACTAATCGGTAACCGCGATAAATCCTTCAATATTTACCAAAATAAATCACCATTTATCCCAACAGATTCACCGCACTCCGGCTCGTTCAACATACATGGCCGACTAGGCACTCTTCCAGCTAACTGGAATCATCGATCCTCGCTGGATTTCGACACTTCCGGCCCCGCGGACGGATTTCGATCGCTCAGCTATCGGCCAGTTCACTTTCACTTCCACCATCGGACCCGTAATCGCGTCATCGCCGCCGAGGAACGTGCTCTAAGCGTGAGTAATCTTCGGCCAAGCGAGTTGCTTAATCACCTCGGACGCTTTTCGGTGAGTCACGAGGACGTCGAGAATTGCAGGAACGCGGCCTGTCCCTCCGACGTTCCAGGTAAACATCTTCTCGCCGGACAGCTCGGGTAACGTATTCGTGACGACCACTTTTTTTTTCCCCCCCTTCCGGCGGCGTGACGTAAAATCCAGTCGTCGCCGAGGAAGGAGCTGAGGAAGGAGCCGAGTAAGGGGTCGAGGATTGGAAGGAAGGGCAGGGAGGAAGGGAGGGTGGGGGGGGGGGCTGTGGACGTTTGTCAAGAGAGACTCTTTGATCGTCGGAATTAGCGACGTCGCTGAATAAATCGTCGGGCAGGGCGCCATTAGGGTTGTATGAATATTGATACTGAGCGTATCGGCGTGTTCGAAAAATCGATGCCACGACGGACGCTGGGAATAAAAGTGTCTGGAGTCGGGGCCGGCTAATGAAGTGCATCGGACGCAGGTGCACGCGTTGCGTCTTGAGAGAGGCAGCATCCTGAACGGGCGGTCGTAGGCCGTTGGCTAGCCTGGACGAAAGCCGGTCTAGCGATCCTGAACTTTGAGACGATGCGCTGGGGTGGCAAATTGTCGGAGAGCAACCTTGACGGCTTGTTTCTTTACTGCTCTAGCATCCGTGCATGTAAATGAGTGCCGGGATTAAGAGAGAGGATTGCGACCGGAGTGGATGGGTAAGTGAGGTTCCGCGTGAATGGCAGCTGTTCGTTCGCTCCTTCCTCTTTTTGGGGAATGAGGAGTTCATGTCGAATTCTGAATCTGACACTTTCGTACGCAAGTTTCGGGCCACTTCTTCGATGCAAGACGTTCTGTCTACCCCAACCAAACTTGGCACCGTTCATCCTCACAGACTTTGCTGACTAGATCAGTCGGACTTATTACCTTTTTCTCTTCCTTTTGTAATTTTTATCAATAATCTTTCTTACTCTTTCAATTTTAATATGTTAAATTCTTTAGCTTGATTACTTAAAGTCGTTTTCAGTTAAAAAATCATTGTAGTTTTGTAGAACAGTGTCAGAAACACACAATATTATACAGTTACAGACTCCTTCCGTCCAGCTCGCAAGAAATTGGCAGAAAAGAGATCTAATCTATCCTAGCTACGCAGCAGGGAGTCCTAATTACGTTCAGGACAGCTATACGCTCGGGCGGACATGAAGCTCTCGAAATGGAAGATCCGATCCGCTAAATTGGGCCCGCCCAGACATCTATGGCGAAGATCTACCGTGAAAAGCGACTGTGCGCCGACCGAATACCGTTCGTCGCGGACTCGAAATTCCTCGAGTGTCGCCTTGTGTCCACCCACGTGCGGAACGTGGTCTTCGGTCACGCCTATGTCTGCCTATGTCCTATCTGCGCGCCTATGTGTGCCTATGTGTGCCTACGTGTGCCTACGTGTGCCTACGTCGTGTGTCTCCTCTCGCTGCGTTCGCCTCTGAGGAGCATTTAAAATATCCGGTACAGTTAGGGGCCCGGTCATGCTCTCCTGGACTGTAACCAGTTGCAACGAGGCGACATGTACAGCGAGAGCGGGCTATAAGACTCCGGGAGCAAGAAGAGTGTAAAAGGGGGCTGGGGGGGGGGGGGGGGGATAGAAAGGTGAGGAGGAGAGGGCACCGAAGGATGTCGCAATTTTCCTGCCCGTAATTCAGGCTTAATAAAGATGCCGGAACAAAAGGTAGAGCCGCTCCTCTTTCCGCGCGACAAAAAAACAGTCTGCGACGTAATAGCCACCCGGGCGAGGGTATCACACACTCGGCTGGGCTCCGAGGTTCGGAATTTTTGTTGGCCCCGGCAACGGAGAGTGCCGCTGTCGCCGGAGTCGTCGGACTAAATTGCCACGGGGCGAGGAATTCAGTTTGATCGATACCGGCGGGAGTTCGGAGTTAAGGTAGGGAATTATCGGCCTTCGCTCGGTGAGAGCGGTGATCCGCACTTTTGGGACGCTCTGTATGCTCGGAGTGGACGAATTATGTTTCAGGGCGGGATTGGGAGGGTGCGATCGTCAAGGGCAGTTGTCAATTGTTGCGTAGTGGGATAGGTTCGCGAATCTGGAGTAATCCATATGTTCAAAGGTTTCGCTTTGTAAGTAGATGTATAGTAATAGGTTTTTGGCGAATTCGGTCAGTGTCAAATATTGTGAGTCAGATTTATAAATTACATATTTTTCATATTTGCTAAATTATTATATTTTTTATATATAATATATATATATATATAATTATTATATTTTATATATTGTTGTTTTCCTTGAATTTATTAATGGTTATTACTGATTTATAATTAAATTTTCCCATTATACACAATGAATTCAAGCATAATATTTGATAATTAATTGATATATCCGAATTCGCCAAAAATCCATCATTATACATCAATCATTGAGGGTCAAAAGCGGGTTGTTTACAACGCTATTATACTATTTTCAAGTAGACTAAATGCACTTTTTAAGTAAAGGATGACTACAGTAATATGTGAGTATCAGGCCACTGAGCTCAATAATTTAAGACGTGAAGTAATTGTCGGATTCCGAGTACACTTTGATAATTGAAGGTAATACCAACGACAGAGCCGTGAAAGCGACGACGTCGGAGCGAGTACACGCAGATCGGATAATCCGAACGCGCGGAAGTCTGTTACCTACGGTTCCCACTCCGGGGCAAGAATGAAGAAGTCTTCCGGCAGTCCGTCGGCCGACAAATTACACACGCTAGGCGCGACACTGCCTACGAGGGCATAATTCCCCCTTTCACAGAACCGTCGCCTCGTTCCACTTCATTTTTAGACCGAGAGCATAACGAACGGCAGGTAGCAGAATGTATTCCGGTGCCCGCACGGCGAGTCTCTGCCTCTACGGTACACATTGTCCGCTAATTAGCGGGGAAATTGGAGCAGAAATAGCAACGATTGCACGACGGTAACGTAGCACCTGGGACGACGACGATCGTCTCACCTACGTGGACGGGAGAGTCTGTCAGGGCTGGTCGAGCTATTAGGACGGACACTCTAACTGTCCGGCGCGAAACTTGGCGGGAAACGCTTCGGGTACCGATCTTAAGCCTAACTTTCGCATAGGTGAGGCTGTTGCAAGGGAGATGATGAAAACGGCGATTTGGTCCGATACCTAAGGTAGATGATCAACGGAAGATGTTAAAATTATATCACTCTGTGGGGTGATTTTCCTAAAGAAAGTATGTAAGTGATTTGATCAAAATTAACTGTATAGTGGCGATAAAATAGTATTGTTTACATATTAAAAGTATTTATTTAGTGAACTATGCATTATTAAATGTAGAGAGTGTCATACGACAATAGTCATTGAAACAGAAATTATTTATTCGAAACTAATTAACAAAGAAAATAGGTACTTAAGCTGATATTTTTAAAAACAAAGAGGATATTTTTGGTGAGATTTTAAACATTCTTAGTGGACAGTTAAGGGCTCTAAACAAATTATATATTTAACATTTTTCGTGAATTGATCATCTACCTCAGGAGTTTGATCAAATCTCTGTTTTCATCATTTCCCTGCAACAAGGCGATAAATTAGAGATTATGGTCGTAATAAGACACCTTTGGCGCCGAATGTGCTGGCAGAGTCCAAATAGTATGATTGAGTCACCTTGACAATGACCGCTCGTTCGCCATTTTAGTTTCTGGATTTAGCACAGGGTGGGATGAGTATGAATCATCGTTTTCTATTAATATAATTGGTCAAGCATAATTTTTGTTACGGTGATGGCTTAGGTGGTTTTTAGCTGCTTTCGATGCTGCTGTAATGAATTTTTGTTTCATTCAGATAAAAAGGTGGTAGGTGCAAAGTAGATACTGTACTTGCACGATCTGTTGCAATGTTACTCGTAATCATTGCACGCTTTCTTGATTTTTATATAATGTCGAATAATGGTATTACATTCAATAACGTGCTAGAATCAAATATTATCCATAACAGCATTCTTATTTTAACGCTAGCATTTAAATTCAACAAAAATATACAGAAATCGACAGTATTTGTAGCATCCTCCGTATTGGCAGACGACCGTGAAAGTGGCCTAAGCAAAAAAATTCGTGAAACTCGAATCAATTATCGATTTCAACCTACGCCGTTTACCATTTTAATGAAACCGCTCTCACAATTACCCGCTCCTATCACACTTTGAAATCGTACTTTTTCCCGACCTGCCCAGTTCGTCGGCCCGCAGCGCTTAACGACGTCCCGACGTCGACGGGGCAGAAGAAATTTCGTTAATTGCTCCAGTTTCGTCGACGATCATCCCGAGAGAGCCTCCGAGAGAGAAAATATCCTTCGGACGTCGGACGCACGCGAGATTCATCCTTTACGGCCGACCGGAGGCTCTGATTCATTCGCGCGTATCGTACCGGACCGACCGCGAGTCAGAAAAGACCCTGGTGCCCCCCTCAGAGTCTGGCTCTCGGGCCGGAATACTAATTAGCGGTCCGGTAGGTCAGTTGATGCCGAGCGACGCACGGAAAACGCGAGTTTGTTACGTCCGACGTTGCTGTATTACGGTAGAGCACGTAGATTCCGTAATGCACGGACTTTACAATGTTGCCGTTACTCATCGCAGCCTGCCACACGCCAGAATCAGACGGCCACGGCTCAAAAATGATCACGGCCAGGCTGACGTCGACGATCGCGTTCAGCAGAGTTCGAAGGATGAACCGTTGAGCAGTTTTCATCACGCTACGCCATAACCTCCTCCGAAACTTGTTCGCATGCTCTTAATACATTACATGCGGGGCGTCGCATACCCATAAAATAATATTAGGATACTATTGCAGAAAGACAATGCGAATGTAATCATTATCAGTTGTAGGTTTTCCCTTACAAAAACGGCCACGAGCGCAAAGGGTTAATACTTTACCAGACGATAACCATCATACTATGTAAACGGTAAAAATACCTTTTCAGGCAGATAACGATCAGTCGCCATAAAAGGTATTAGTACCCTTCCCGCATTTAATGTGTTAATTCGAATCGCCATGTGTGTCCGGCTAAGGCTGAACATGATCACAAAATGATTGCGTTCAGCAGAGTTCGAAGGATGAACCCATCGACTATTGGGCCGTTTTCGTCACACTATGCCATAGCCTCCCTCGAAACTCGTTCGCATGCTCTTAATTCAAATCGCCATGTGTGTTCGGCGAAGGCCGAACATGATCACAAAATGATCGCGTTCAACAGAGTTCGAAGGATGAACCGTTCGACTGTTCGTCCGTTTTCGTCACGCTACTCCTGCCATAACCTCCCTCGAAACTCGTTCGCATGCTCTTAATTCGAATCGCCATGTGTGTCCGGCGAAGGCCGAACATCGGCTCCGTTCAACGCGAAAAGGTCGACCTTACAGTTTGAAGGCTTCGCATCGTAACTGTGTGTGCCTGCAAGCGTAAGATTGGCAGCGTCGTATGCCTGTGTCTGTGTGCCGGTGAATGAATCATTTCGAATGGCTATTAATGCTAGGAGCGGACGAACGGAAAATGCTCGAGCTTCTCTGGCACTCTCAATTGGGGCCAGTCCACTGTTGGTTTCTCATTTGCTCATTTGCTCATTTGCTCATTCGCCGGTCGCGTGCTTCCTCGTACGTGCGAAAAGTAATAGGGCGCGGCCGAGGTTAATTTCCACTCAAATTAGGGGTAATAAATTGCGCAACGACCGATTAGAAACGGTGCGTACCGGGACGGTGCTCGAACGAGCCGAACTGCTTTTTATCTCTAATTCGCCACCGGTTCGCATAATATCGCGTCTGTCTGTTATTCATGTTGCGATCGAGTCCGTTCTCTCCCTCTTCCTGTCCTCGGCTTTGATAGTCGGCGAGGAGCTGGCCGTGAACGCTAAATGGCAGGATAATAAGCACGTGTGACGACGATTACGACAATGGTCCAAGTCGCGGTGATCAAAGGCGTATCTTAATCTTGTAGGTACTCCGTTACAATAACGGCGTAGAACGAAATGAACAGCTGATTAAGTTCCTCGATTTTTTTTCCCTTGGGCCAGTTTTACGGTTTCGGAGGTAATTAGGAAAGTGGCCGAAGTCAAACGTTCGAGGAACTTCAAACGATGTAATGTTCCTTTTCGTCGACGTCAGCTTATTGTAATGGTATAAGGGATTGAATGAGCCCTTTTATTATTCTGACATGGTCTTCATAATTAACAGTGTAATTAGGAAAGTGGTTTAAAAAAAATGTGGAGAAGTTGAGATGATTGCTGTTTTTAGTCTCTGCCACTTGTTATAATCAAGTAAATGATTAAATCGATATATTTACAGTACCTATTAGATCACTTTCGTAATCAGTGGTGCATCATCAATTTTAGATCATGCTCAAGACATGCTTGGTAGGATATAAAACGTTATAAGAGTATGCCGTGTAAGACAAAAACTTATTACACATCCGGGACACTATAATTTGCATACGAGCATCCGCCTAGATGTTTCGTGCACATGGTACCACGATTATGACAATGATCTAAATCGAAAGAACAAGAAAACTATCTTAATCTTCTATTTTACCATAATAACACTGACCAAATTGAACAGATTCAAATGCCTCAAATTTTCGACTTTTTTCCAGATCACTTTCATAATAACGAATACATCATAGTCCACCAAACATCGTTTGAAAAATCGAATTTCCATCGTGCTCCAAATCTGGTTCGCAAATGCCGTAAAATTATGCAACTCCGCCGGACAGGCGACGAAGGTAAAAACTTGGAACACACCCGGAATACTTCAACACGATCATCACTACATCAGCTCACCCACATAAAGTGATGAACATAGTAACAACAGCCAAACTCTAATCAATAAGAAAGTCATCTGCAACCTCTACCTCAAGTAACGTACAACTCAACGGAATTTGCGAGTTGGCACATCGCTTTCATTCTTAACCACCTCTTGAAAAATCGAAATTCGATCACACTCGAAGTCTGCTTCGTAAATACCGCATAATTATGCAACTCCGCTGGACAGGCGACGAAGGCAGAAACTTGGAACACATCCGAGAAACTTCAACGTTCACACAACCACTACTATATTAACTCTCCTACATAAAGTGATGAACAAAGTAAGAAGAGTCAAACTCTAATTAATAAAAAAATCATTTTGAACCTCTACCCCAAGTAACGTGCAACTCAACGGAATTTGCGACTTGGTAAATCACTTTCAATCTCTAACCACCTATTGAAAAATCGAATTTCGATCGAAGTCTGCTTCGCAAATACCGCAAAATTATGCAACTTCGCTGAACAGACGACGAAGGTAAAAACTTGAAACACATCCGGAATACTTCAACACAACCACCACTACACCAGCTCTCCCACACAAAGTGATGAATATAGTAACAACAGCCAAACTCAAATCAATAAGAAAATCATCTTTAACCTCTCAAGTAACGTACAACTTAACGGAATTTGCGACTTGGTAAATCACTTTCAATCTTAACCACCTCTTGAAAAATCGAATTTCGATCGAAGTCTGCATCGCAAATACCGCAAAATTATGCAACTTCGCTGAACAGACGACGAAGGTAAAAACTTGAAACACATCCGGAATACTTCAACACAACCACCACTACACCAGCTCTCCCACACAAAGTGATGAATATAGTAACAACAGCCAAACTCAAATCAATAAGAAAATCATCTTTAACCTCTCAAGTAACGTACAACTTAACGGAATTTGCGACTTGGTAAATCACTTTCAATCTTAACCACCTCTTGAAAAATCGAATTTCGATCGAAGTCTGCATCGCAAATACCGCAAAATTATGCAACTTCGGTGAACAGACGACGAAGGCAAAAACTTGATACATACCCGGGAAACTTCAACTTTCACACCATCAACACTCTCACATAAAGTGATGAACAAAGTAACAACAGCCAAACTCTAATTAATAAAAAAATCATCTTCAACCTCTCAAGTAACGTACAACTTAACAGAATTTGCGACTTGGTAAATCACTTTCAATCTTAACCACCTCTCGAAAAATCGAATTTCGCTCGAAGTCTGCTCGGCCATGAAAGATGGCACGACTGCGCCGGACAGCGGGGATGGGCGAAAATTTAAAATACACCCGGAAAACTGCAATTTGCATGCGAGCACCTCCGCGTCAGATGTCTCGTGCACGTAGTGGACGTGAATTATTGAACGGGCAATGCGTTGCCTCAGCTTTTCAACGCGGCGCATGGCCATGAACTGATTATTCGCGCTGGCCGCCACTCTTCTCTTTTTTTTTCTCTCCGCCGTCCTGTCGAGCCGTCTGTTCCGCATGGCGAGGATCGATTTCGATCAGCGATCGCTGCCGATCGATCGATCGTCACGATCGAAATGCGGTTTACGTTTCGCCTTTAAATGTCATGCCGAATTGATCTTCGTGTCGTTTTGTAGCTTCGGAATTTCAGTCCGACGTACGGAACATCTGGATATACGGATGTACAGAATTTCTGGTTGCTTCATATTCACATATTCCCGATATGACACGGTTGTATGGATTGCGAGAGATTTTTATGCGAGGTTTCGACCTGACGGGATTTGGGTTAACAGTTCGCATTATGGTCTCGTTAACCTATAAATTCGGCCATGTCTGTTGATTATGGTCGGAGGTGATGTACTGCATTGCATCAGCTTTTTATATTTTCAATTTGTCGCGGTTGCGTACACTTATGTAAGGTGTTGCTGAGTAATTTATGCTTGTAGGAACGTTCTGTTTAAATATGATATCAGTTGCGAGTGGAATTAGAACCCACGACCAATCGTACATATACAGAATCGTGCGTAATATTGTAAATATAATTGTGAAAAAGTACCAAACACACTCAGCTTAGCATTTGACATCAGACTACCGTCTGGTAAAAAAGATTTGTTTCCGAGTAATTTGTATTTACGTATAAAGTGTCAGCGGCTAAATCCGCAGGTATACATAATCATATGTACCATCACTACGCATCTGGATCTACCCAAAAAATACCAACACACAGCTTACCGCGACATTTATCGACTACCTATCAGTCAACACGACTCAAGGACTGTCCTCTCGCAGAATATTTCATTTTTCACAACATTCTCCAGTACTCATCGAGACAGGTAGATAACAGCTTTCAATTTTGCAAGTTCAAGCATTCTGACTATCATTCCAGCACTTTAACAGAAAACATGAACAAGCCAATGACACTAACGTTCAGTCCAACCGATCCCATGCCCATCCCTCACCATTCACCCACCTACAACAACGTATCAACACAAGCCCCGACTGTCATTCAGCCACAAATCATTCGCATCGCTCCTTGGCCAGCCTGCGCGCCGTGGAAATTCGAAGAAGCCCGTCTAACTATAGAACCCGTTTGCCGCCGATTGAAGCGCAATGTCATTTCCATCCGCGGTCTCCCTGGCCAGGCCAAAATGTCATCGGCCAGGATGTCTCGTTGCCAAAAACGTCCGTATCTGCCGCCGACACGTCCCTTCCGCGAACACCACCGGAACGTTCGACAATGGGAACCCGAACGTCCGCCGTTCCAGAGAAACGTAGAGAAGGGCGAAAATGCGAGGAAAAAGAAGAACTTTCGTTTTTCCGAGTGAAAGTGCCAATGGCCTGGC
The DNA here is from genome assembly GCA_914767735.1 of Anoplius nigerrimus. Taxonomy (NCBI): domain Eukaryota; kingdom Metazoa; phylum Arthropoda; class Insecta; order Hymenoptera; family Pompilidae; genus Anoplius; species Anoplius nigerrimus. Next base: position 4,382,560 of record OU612086.1, read on the forward strand.
AGGTCGGGAAAAGGAAGCGGGCTGCGAGCGAAAACCATTTTTTTCCCGTGCTCCGTTGGGAAAGAGGCGGGGGAGGATGATGCTGGGAGAGTCGGGGAAAAAAATTGTGCTAGGTGGAGCAGGAGGAGTGTTCCGCTGCCTTGTTGGGCAATGAACGCTCCGCGGAGGCGGCAAACAATAGGGAGCCGACAATGAGAGATCCTTTAAGCCGGAGGTGAAACTCCGTGCTTGTCGTGCCGGCCGAAAATCGATGGACTTTGACTGGAAAAATAGCCGACGCAGCGAGAATAGCGAGGCGTTCATTGTTCGCAGGTAAAATGTCGGCGTTTGTTGAGTAAGCGACTTGGGAGGAAGAGGAGGAGAGAGAGAGAGAGAGAGAGAGAGAGAGAGAGAGGGAGGAAGAGAGAGAAAGAGAGAGAGCGAGAGAGAGAGAGAGAGAGAGAGAGAGAGGGGTTGATACAGAAATGCGGATGTTGTTTGATTAAGTGATGCCATTAAGATTAAAGTTTCGGCTTTGCTCGGGCTGCGAGGCGGACTGAAGCATAAATTGAGAATTTCACCTCGTACAGAGTGAATAATGTAGCGTGACGTGTTTCGGACGATTATCGTCATGTCAACTTTTTTGTTTGTCGTGTCCTGCAGAGCGCGACAGTTTTCTTTTCATACGCGGTGTATCGATTGTACATTTGTATTAGAAATGTGGAAAGACGAATCTTTTTTATTCGATGTAAATTTGATAAGTGGTACTTCAGCAAGTTTGAAAGTAGTTTGCTTGTGTCCAGATGCTATGAGAAATAAAAAAATAAAAATATTACTTGACAGAAGAAGTCGATACTGAAGTAATGTTTTAAATGCTTCAGTTTTTGGCATTTTATGATATGTGGAGCATTACAAATAAGCTGTATCATACCAAATCAGTAGTTACTATATCTTTGGCACGTTACATTAATTCGCAACGTAAGAACTCATGTTACACAGAAGTCCATTCACTTCAAGTCCAAAAATAGTCGCACGAACAATTTCTTCCCATGCAGAAGAAGCCCGTGCCGACAAGAACAGCGATACGCGAACCGAACAAAACCAGGCTTTCATTCCGAAACCTAGAAATCGCATTATACTCAAACAATAGTAACATCCTGACCTCATTACAGCAATCTACTATCTACAATCTACTCTGCTAATGTATACTCTCCTATTCGCAGGTCAAATTGCTCGACAACTTCGGCCGTAAACTTAAAAATGGTCAAGATTTCAACGGCGAATCCTGTCAGCCGAAAATTCATATAAAATGCAAAGCTCGCCTGCGTTTTCTGCGTTTTCCCCGCAGTTTACCGTTCGCAAGCGTAATCGAAAGCACGCTACGCAGGGCTCAATTTTCGACCCGGCACTTTTTCCGACCGGCCGCCGACGCCGACGCCGACGCCGACGCCGACGCCGGCAACGTTAACGGGAACGACCTCGATGCCGACCCCATTTACACGGTTCCACGTTAATTGCATTTACATCGTAGATCCGAGCCGCGAGGAAAGTGGAGCCCGCGAATCCGTACTCCGTTCCCGACTGCGGTGCGCGTGGCCCGAAGCTTTTTTTCGTTCGGATTTCGCAATTTATCGACGTTAAGGGAGATGCGGGCATCGTCGCGAGGCACGTCCGTGCCCGAGCAAAATTTATCGACGAGTGCTCTATCTAATCTAATCGCCGCTTCTGGCCCGCCTACGTCGAAAGCTAATCAGCGCATCGTCCGCGGCGAGGAGTTAAAACTCATCTTCTATGGGTAACGAATCATTGTCCGGGATCAATGGCGTTCATTCCTTGGGCCTTTTTGGGAATTGATTTGGGAATGATCAAGGTTTATGTTTTGCAGATTGGATGGGTGAGGAGGTTGTGATTAGAGACCCAATGAAGAGGTGAAACATTTTTGTCGGAGTGTAAGAGCTTTTTTTTTTTGCAATTCGTTGGTCTGGATGAAATTATTTGGTTTTCAGGTTTCGAAGTGTATGCTCGTTAGGAAAGCTTATGATGGTGGTGGTTGAGAAGATTTAATCTCTATGACTTCTGTTTCTGATGACCATGCTTTTTATTGGTGATGTTTTATATTGTAGCTTAGTAGTGTGTAGCTTACAATTAGTAGTTAGTACGTATTAGATAGTAGAACTTTTCGGATAGAAGAGCTGATGTCACTACAAAGTGTCACTTCTCCCGTTTGATACATGTCACACTATTTTTATACCGACATGACAGTAGGTCGAGCTACTTCCGAAATCAAAACATACACTTCTCAGATATAAAAGCTGATGTAACAGATGCTGTCATCACATAGCTACTGAACTCCACGATCAACGTATCCAATGTCACTCTTCTCGTTAGTCATAGTCAACACGATCTTCTTACCAACGATTTGTCGAACTAGAAATTATGCTAACTAAAAACACACGCCTTTCACATGTAAAAGTTGATCTAACAGATGCTATCATCACATAGACTACAAAACTTCACGATCTACGTATCTAGTATCACTTTTCTCGTTGAACATAGTCAACACACTCTTCTTAATAACAATTTCTCGAACTATCGCACAAATTATGCAAAGTACCTAATAAATATATCCAATATCAACGATTTATCGAACTACAAATTATGCTAACAAAAAACACACTCTTTCATATATACAAGTTGACGTAACAAGTCCTGTCATCACCTAGACTACTAAACTCCACGATCTACCTATCTAGTATCACTTTTCTCGTTGAACATAGTCAACACAATGTTCTTAATAACAATTTCTCGAATTATCGTACAACCTATGCAAAATAATGGACATATCCAGTATCACTTTTTTTCCCATACATAGTCAGCACAATCTTCTTAACGACAGCCCGTCGAACTAGAAATTACGCTAACTAAAAGCCCACTCTTCACAAATAAAACCCGATGCACTAGCTGTTGTCATCGCATAGCCTAATCAACGCCACAATCGAGAAATACAGTCTCTCCTCTCCCATGCGACACAGTCGGGGAGTATATCTTTACCGGGCGATACGTCGGATTACAAGTTATCCTAGATGAAAACATGGGAGCTCGTCGAAACGCTCGGCTCGGAGAAGAGCGCCGACAGCGATAATAACAGGTGACTATAATTAACCGTCCGACGGAAAGGAACGAGACGGGGAAGCGTTAATTGTTTCCTACGCACGTACCGGGCGCTCCCTGTTTTTCAGGCATTTTTCCAACGCCGGCCGCACATCGGTATCGCTCATAAAACGGACCGAGCGAAGCCTGGCTCCTGATAACGGCCGCTAAAAGCTGCGACAATTAGTGTACAATGCCAGGGGTTTCTCCCCTTTTTTTCCCACCCCCGACTCACGCCAACGTACCAGTTTGCGGCCGGAAACTTTTCAACGAACGACACCGGCCGCAAAAAAGTACATGCGTCAATGATGGATGCGGCCGTGCCGAACTCGACATTGCAAAGCTGGCGATAGTTTCTCGCATTAAACGATCGGGCACGTGTAACCTGAGAATTCAAGATCATTCGACTCGTACAATTTGCAGACAATATCAATTCAGGGTCTGAATGTGTAAAAACTCTTTACGTCCTTTGATACATGAGGATTACATATACAGAAGGTAAGTAAAAGGCTTGAAGCGTTAGACATAACAATATCAATTGATCGGAATGTGTAAAAAGACTACATCGTTTGATACATGAAAATTACATATACAGAAGGTAAACATAAGGCTCGAAGTGTTGGGGAAGACAATACCAATTGATTTAAATGTGTAAAAAGACTTTACATCTTTTGATACATGAAAATTACATATACAGAAGGTAAACATAAGGCTCGAAGTGCTGGGGAAGACAATACCAATTGATTTAAATGTGTAAAAAGACTTTACATCTTTTGATACATGAAAATTACATACACAGAAGGTAAGCATAAGGCTTGAAGTGTTAGGCAAGACAATATCAATTGATTTGAATGTGTAAAAAGACTACATCGTTTGATACGTGAAAATTACATATACAGAAAGTAAACATAAGGCTCGAAGTGTTGGGGAAGACAATACCAATTGATTTAAATGTGTAAAAAGACTTTACATCTTTTGATACATGAAAATTACATACGCAGAAGGTAAGCATAAGGCTCGAAGTGTTAGGCAAGACAATATCAATTGATTTGAATGTGTAAAAAGACTACATCGTTTAATACATGAAGATTACATATACAAGGTGAACATAAAGCTTCAATACTTAGGGCATGATAGTTTCTGACTAATTGTAAGCAGGCCGCTGAGAAACGGTAAGCGGCGAGATGTGCTACTGTTAGAAAGCAACTGTACCGTAATTAGCATTTATTAGCGGCGTCAATCGAGTATTTCAAAACACGCTTGAACGTAGTATCGGCTCTCCGTGCAGCGCAGCGTGCATTAATATCACATCCAGCGAGCGCGAATAAAAGCAACACCCTCGCTCTCGGTGACAATAATTTCTCACTTTAAACAATTAATTCGCGGCACATTCGGTATCGTTGCCCGACATAACGCCGCGCGCACTCATACCGCAATTAGCGCGTTCGTTTAACTGCGTCAATCGACCGATTCAGAAGGTGTTAAAAATATATCCCGCTTCGAGCGAATCCTCTAACGTATACGTAACACCGCCACTAAAATATGCAAGCGAATGCCGTTCAGCCACGGTATATATAAATAATGCATCGATCCTCATGTAACTCATCCGCACTCGCCAGGTTTACCCCCCCCCCCCCTCCTCCCTCCTCCTACCACCTCCTGCTCCTCCACTTCCAAGTCTCTTCCGCTGAAAATCGTTCCGTAAACTCTCGTAATTCCTCCGCGGAATTCATTTAGCTCGCGTTCGAAATTCCTGCCGATCGTCGGCGAGGAAAAACAGGAACAAGGCAACGATCGAAGCCGACATTCTCGGCTGATTCGAAAATGTGACCCAAGGGTCCTCTGTCTGGCTAATTAGCCGCCTAAGTCGGCGTACCTTCGCGAAAGCGAAAGCCCGAGTGTGACTCCTGCCTCGGTCACGCTTGCGTGTTCGCAATGTGAAAAAGGAGGAGAGGAGAGGAGAGGTGGGAGAGGAAAAAAGAAAAGAGTAGAAGAGCGTCGGCCGAGCGAAAGTAACGAGCAAAAGATTCGCTTTCCTCGGCGGGAGGCCGGCTCGTTTGCGTCAACGACCGATCCTAATTATCGGCACTTAATTATAGGTCAGCGGCGTAGCGTGCCAGGACGGACTCGGGTGGGATCTAATTCGACGAACGCTTCTAGTCTTCTAGTTATTCTGCTCCTGGCGTGCCAAGGCTATCGTTTCGGTTGGGTAGAATCGATTGTCACGATCCGATTATGCTCCCTTTTCGATGTAAGACGGTCTGATGGCGAAAAATAAGGAGACAGATGTGCTGCCAATGTCTCATTGGACAGAATAAAATTGATGCGTTAGGGTCAGAGCTTGTTTTCTGTTAAAATAGTATATTTTGGTACCTTCTTGATATAAGATGTTTTAATGTTGAAAAATAAGAAGATCTGCTGCTAATATCTGATTGGATAAAGTAAAATTGATGCTTTAGAGTCAGATCTTGCTTCTGTTAGAATAGCAGATTTTGCTGCCTTCTTCATGTAAGATGGTTTCATGTTTAAATGTAAGAAGGGTAAAAAGAAGGTACTAATAGGCAGAATAAAATTTACGCTTTACAGTCAGATCTTGTTTCTTTCAGAACAGTGTATTTTGGTACCTTCTTGATATAAGATGGTTTGATATTTAAATATACTAAGAATAAAGATGTGCCGCTGTCTTATTGGAAAGAGTAGAACAATTTATGCTTTAGGGTCAATTCTTGTTTATTTCAGAGTATTATATTTCTCTTGTTTTCAGAATAAAATATGTCGACATTTATATGTAATCAGTAAAGACTGCTGACCAAATAAGGATAAAAAAATGCAATAACGGCATAATTGCATTTTGTACGGTACTGACTTCTGTTTTAAAGTAGTAAAAGTATGGCTGTGTTTCAGGCTGAGAAAAGCAGATTTTCTTCACTATTGGATGAAATAGAAAACTTTATATTTCACCGAGTTATTATTTCACTGTTATGATTCTAGTCGTTCCGACTCCTCGCGTGGCAAGGCTATCGATTCGGTTGGGTCGGATCGATGGTCACGATCGATCTGGGTCCGATCCCACTGCCAAGTGTGTCTTCGGAATTGATAAGGCTCGAAGGTCGAAGACTATCGTTCGCGACCCGAGCCGTTTCGTCGTCGGGCACGAAGGTGCAATTAGGCGCGGAGGTGTCTGGCCATTGTGCGTCGGGGAAGAATGGACGAGATGCATTGCGAGGCGGTCTTCTGGCAGAAGGAAGGGCAGGACGATAATTGAGCGTCGTGACAACGCCGTCGAAGAATCGCTGACCTGCGAACGCTATTTAAGAAAGGAGCCCGACGGGGACGCAATTAAGGTGACGCGACACCGACTTGGGAGATTGTGTCGCTAAATTCGCGCATGATGTACGATGCGACGGGTAGAGAATGTTTCGGAAAAGTTGACTCGAGACTCTGTATGGCAGAGTTCAGGAGGTTTCGTCCGGCGTGACGGGTGTAGTTACGAAACCTTTTCACTTTCTTCACGGTTCGTTTCGGTTCGTTGTGTCAGTGTCTGTTGGCTTACGTTGCGTTTTCGGTTCTTGTTAGGGGTAGTTCTTATTATTGTCATTGCGGCGACTCTTAACCCATTAGCTGTCGCGATCGCCATTTGGGGATATTGGAATTTATATAATTATACTGTTACACAACCTTTTGTGCATATACCTATATAACTTATCAGGTGAAAAATAAAAAATGAAAATGTTGGTAGTTAATGGGTTAATCATCACTTGTACTTGGTTTAAGATACCATATAGAACCACACTTTTAATTGCCGCCTATACACAATCCGTGATATTAGTCACTATTATTTTATGATTTTCTGCAACTTTAATTCCTATCCCTCGCTTATACTTCATACATGACGCATTCCGCCACAATCCTTCCATTGACCTTTGCCCTACCTATCTCACTAACTTCCCATCCTATTTCCTGCTTCTTCCACTTCCTTCATCGTCCACGACTATATCTGTTCTAATACAGCATACCCCAAATTCTGTTTCTTTCTGGCCACTATATTGACTTACGTTCAATTACCTCTATACCTGAACCTAATCAGCATTATTTTCTTAATATCTGCGACTTTAATTCCCACAACTCTCAGCCCTTCTTTACACCACATACACGACGCTTTTCGCCCCAATCATTCCATTGACCTTTACCCTTCCTACCTCACTAACTTTCCATCCCATTCCCTCCCCCATCCACCCCCTGCACCGTCCACGTCCCTAACTATCCCAACGCAACACACCCGTCTCCATTCCTCTCTGGCCACCCGATCGAATTACTCCTCTCGCCTTGACACGCAGAGCTCAATCCAGAACCTTCTTACCACCCTTCGCATCCTCCCCGTCCCAAAAGTACAGCGGCGGTCGTTCATCGAGTTTTCGGACGCAAATTCTCACTGGTCGCCAACCAGTCTGGCACTCGCGGCCGCACACTCTCCCCCCGTTCGCGTTTCGCAACCTTCTCCGAAGCGTCTCCTCTCACGCGTCTGTCTGCCAACCTCTCTTGTAGGTCTGTCTGTCTGTCTGCCATTCATCTCGACGCGGTCCGCCTCCAGCTGGCACCGCGCTTTCATTCGCGGCAAGCGACAGCCCCGAACCGCAGCATCGGTTCGGCAACGATCTTCCAATCATCGCCGTCACGAAAATCGTCGACGACCCAGGGCCGTAATATTGGGTTGGCAACTAAGTGATTGCGGTTTTTAAAATAAGAAGAAAGACCCAACATTTTTATATTTGTTGTTCAATGCATGTATGCGGTACATTCAGCTTCTCTGCAATGTCACATGTGCTATGACGATCTAAATCGATAATGGCCTTCATATGGGTCTCATCGAGTTCAACTGGACGGCCGGATCGTTGAGCATTCTTAATGAAAAATCACCAGAACGAAAACTAGCAAACCAATTTTGACACTGCCTTTTTTTCAAGGCTTCATTCCCACATACGGCACGTAACTTCTTCTGTGCCCGCGATGCCTTCTTGCCATTTCGGAAGTAATACAAATAATATGTCTTAAATGCACGTGTTGTCTTCCATTTTTAAATTGCGATAAAAACAAAACTAAGCAACTAATCAATATAATTTTTGTACTAAATTAAAGGTAGAAGTCCGAACAATAAGAAAAATACATAGATTAGGTGCTTTGAACACGTTAACAAACCCAAAAAAGTGTAAGGACCATCTATCGATAAAATCCGCAATCACTTAGTTGCCGACCCAATATAACGCGCCGACGACGTATCCGCTTAATGGGATTCCACCCGTGCGCGCGTGTAGGTCATGCCCAGGCGAAGCCCCGTGATAGATATCTTTTAATCAGTGCCTGTATCATGCACGCGCCCCGTGCCGCATACGGATTCGCACGCGCGTGCATATATGTATGTATGTATTCTTCCGGAGCGGTCGCGCAGTTCGCACGCCGAGTTACAAAAGTGAGAAACCGGTGCATCTAAGTGCGATATGCCGCCGGCTAAGTTAATTTGCGCGGTAAATGTCTTGCTGGGCTGGGTGGAAATATTTATGCTGCGGGGTCAGATCTTGTTCCTGTTGGAATAGTAGATTTTGGCGGCTCTTTCATGTAAGATAGGCAGAATAAAATTTATGTTTTAGGGTCACATCCTATTTCTGATAGAATAGCAGGTTTTTGTGCCTTTTTGGAATAACATGGTTTGATGTTCAAACTTAAACGAAAGAAAGACGTGCTGCTAATGTCTCATTGGATAGAAAAAAAATGATGTTTTAGGATCAGATCTTGTTTCCGTCAGAATAGCAGATTTTTGTGCCTCTTTGATATAAGATGGTTCGATGTTGAAATTTAATCAGAAGAAGGATGTTCTGCTAATGTCTCGTTGGACAGAATAAAGTTGATGGTTTAGGGTCAGATTTTGGTGCCTTTTTGATATAAGATGGATTGATCATCAAATTTAATCAGAAGAAAGATGTCTGCTAATGTCTCAATGGATAGAAAAAAATTGATGTTTTAGGGTCATATCTTGCTTCTGTTAGAATAGCAGATTGTGGTGTCTTCTTCATGTAAGATGGTTTCATATTTAAATGTAAGAAGGGTAAAGATATGCTGCTAATCTCTTATTGGGCAGAATAAAATTTATGCTTTAAGGTCAGATCTTGCTTCTGTTAGAATAGTAGATTTCGGTGCCTCCTTCATGTAAGATGGTTTCATGTTTAAATGTAAGAAGGGTAAAGATATGCTGCTAATGTGTTATTGGGCAGAATAAAATTTATGCTTCAGAGTCAGATCTTGTTTATTTCAGAGAATTATATTTCTGATGTTTTCAGAATAAAATATGTCGATATCAAAATGTAATGAGTCACAATATGCTGCTGGCCAAATAAGAATAAAAAAAGCAATAATGCCATAATTATATTATTATGGTACCGACTTCTGTTTCAAAGCAGTAAAAGTATTGCTGTGTTTGAGACTGAGAAAAGCAGATTTCCTTGACTATTGGATGAAATAGAAAACTTTATATTTTAGCGAGTTATTTTTTCACTATTATGATTCAGTGTTCATATTTTTTTTTCTAAGCAAGATAAGCATCGGTTTAAAGAGTCCAACAATAATAACTTGCCGCTTGCCGAGTACACTTCATAGTAATTGAATCTTATCATTTAAACAATAGCGTATCTTCAGAAGTTTTTAAGGTAACGCCTCCATCGTGTGAAAACATCTACACAAACGAAAACTTACTCGCTAATCGGTACTTTTGCGCAATTTTACAATCCCTCGAGACTTAACTACCGGACAGATCAGAAAAACTGCATATACTTAAGCGAGGCCTATTACGAAACTGCCTTCTTATCAGACCAACGTCGTGCTCCAACAATGTTACAGTGCCGAGCACTATATTCCAGGTCGTACATTACACACATCTTACACATTACATATTATTCTGAAATAAGTTACGCCGCCGTCAAAGGCGTGTTATTCTCATCAATATTTATATCAACCGATTATTGCGGATCGAAATGAAAAATCTATCCACTTTCCGTGCTTCAGGTGAGCCAGCGACAAGATAACAATTGAACCAAATATGCGTGCGCACGCCGGCAAACACTGCACGCTCGTTGAGTTCACCGATGCTCGGAGCAGCCAGCAGAACAAAAAGATACCCGCCGGCCACTTCGGTGAATTTCATTTGCGTTGATGGGCGACTTAATTTGTCCGCTAATCAGTGGACGGACGCAAATTGTTTCTCAACTGCTTCGCCGCTCAAATGCATCATTCTCCGGCCGTCTCGCATTTTAAGCCTGTCAAGAAGTCGCAAGTGAGCGGCCACCGAATTCGTGTCCTTGGTTCTCGGAATCCGGTCAGTTTCTGCGCATTTTTTATAAACTGCGCATTTGGTGCGGCCGAGTCTAAATGAGAGGCTGCTTACGAAATGAAAGAAGTAAAGAAGAGAATGTACCACATTCGCTTGTTTCTCAAGTTTGAAAAATGGTATATACAATAAAAAAATATATAGTTTTTTCTTTTCTTCTTTGTCAGCAATTTTTGTTTATTTTCATTGCGCAGCATGGATGATTGCTAGTATTATTCTAAAATTCCTCTTCAATGTATAATATCGATCCTTCAGTTTTTCAATGTTTCTTCATTTTCAAGTTCTCAGGATCTGGCCAATTTCTACGCGTTTTTGATAAATTGTGCATTTGGAGCGACTACGTTTAAATGAGAGGACGCTCACGGAATGGAAGAAGTAAGAAAAAGAAGTAACGGCAGCAGAGATTCCTCCATTGTTCGCCAAGCCGGACGTTTAGCGCGTACCATTGTCTATTGTATGCGAGAGTCAGCCTCCCTCTCTCTCTCTCTTTCTCTGTGTGTCTCTCTCTCTCTCTCTCTCTCCTTGTCTACCATCCTAATGCTACGTCGATCGCTGGCGAAAGGAAATGGAGAGAGATCCCTTTCACTTAGCCGCGTTCCCTTGATAATAATCCGGGCCACGAAAGCGGGAGCGATCCGTCAACAAAAAGCGCGTCGTCAATACCCACGTCTTTTCCCTTTCCGTAAGGAGCCAGTCGCTCTCAGGCAAGGAAGAGAGTGCCGCAAGAAGGGAGGCAAGAAGGGACGTCACCTCGCTAATCTTCTGGGCCACCGGCCGGAAATGATTTATTGCCAAACGCGTGCCTCCCATCTTTTTTTCTATCCGCCGCCTATGGCAGCGAGTCATTCTCAGCGCACAATTTATATCCACCATTATCTCTCTCTCTCTCTCTCCGTCTCTGAGAATCACTCGCTCTTAGAAGTGGGAAAAATAGTATGCCAGATTTCTATCGCAGCCCATCGTCGTCATTTAGGTCATGTGATGGCCGGCGACTCATCGCCAAAAAAACGAATGTCAGTACGAATGTGTTACGGTAAATGTGACTAATCCGGTTTTTATTTACTACTGATCTATTTGATAAATATGTCAAAATTAATCATATTTACCAAATTTACCGGTGATATATATAGTTCTATATGTATGTGTATATGTGAGTCCTTTATTTTGAAAGTGACGTAAGTCCATTTGCGTTTAAATTGAAATATTGAAAAGTTTGCGTTCCAATGAACTTGAAAATATACGTATAAGGTATCAATATATCACACTGCTTAAACCTATCTAAGAGAGATAAACCTACAATTGCTATTAAAATAATAATGAATTATTAAGTGAGTAATGCGTATTTTCCTCACCGAAAATGGACTTATAAAATAAATGGCTCATATATATATATTGTGCAACACATTGATATAGGTATAATTGTGGTAAGATTTCCTTACCACATCCATCTGTTTATTTAAAGAGACGAGTAATAAGGAAAATTCTAATAAGATTTACTTTTAAAAATTATATTAGTCATGCTTCTTATAAAAAGTAGGCACCAAAGGAAATTATGGGATCTTCCTACTAAATTGTGATAGAATTCCTCTTGAGCACTAGGAATATTCCATCGACTAACACCAATAACAACCATCAATTACACATATTCACCCAATTATTCACACATACCGTACACGTGTACTCTTCAACGTCTACACTCTATGCATATGAGTCACTCAGGTCACATAAGAGTTCTCTCGGCATCAGGCAGGATGTCGTGGCGGTGAGAGGACACCAGGAAGAGAGTCGAGGAAACGCAAGAAGACAAGATGAGCAATCCGGCCTTTCCTGGCAACGTCGAGAATCATCCGAGGATCTAAACCGGATGTTCCCGGAGACCATCGGCGGTTTTCTCGCCGCACAGGACGAATCGTTTCGCGCCGATAAACCGTCGACGAGGAGTTTTGACTCGTTCGAAGCTGCTGATCGGGAGGGGAAATGGCAGGGTAGGGGGGTAGGGGGGGGGGTAGGGGGAGAGGAATAGGGACTTCCGTCGCGGCAGCGTGAATTTCCGCGACGGAAGTGAGAGGGGGACCGAGATAGAGGCCGGATGCAGTCGTGATTATTCGAAATGTACAGAATAATCGAAAACTCTCATCCAGCAGTCGGCTCGCTTCGCGCGTTTATCGCCTTGGGACCGAGTAACCTTGGCACTTTTACGGTGGGCGATACAGTCAATTTTTGTTTGCTCGCTCAACGTGTCGGAAGAGGAAGACACGTGAAAGTTTCCGTTAGTATCGCACTGCTTGTCTTAATTATCTCTGCCTTTAAATCGGAATACACCGGAAATGGCGACGACGTCGAAGTGAGAGTGCCATTTCTGATCGGCTTGTTTAATGCCGGACGCGGTCCAATTGAGAAATTCATTGCCTCATGCAATCTCCGTTTCACGAAACTAATTCAATATCCAGTCTACCTGGCGGAGAGTAGCGGTGAAAGGAAGATGTGCTAAATATTCCATGGTCGATCCTAACTTGAAAAGATCGTCATTCATAACTGGTCAAGAAAGTTACATCGACTTCGGTGACACGTCAATTGCTCATTCGATACTTTTACGGTCCCGTTCAGCCACGCGAATGAGATTGCCGACTCGTTCCGCGCCGATATCCTCGCAATTCCACGAATTTTCTCTAATCCACCCCCTTCCTCCCCCCTCTCGCCGACAGATACCGTTCGGCAGACTGCCGTCGAATGAAGGAACGGCGAATCGATATCGGGCGGCGACACTTATTTTCGACGTGCCCTTTTCACCGATCATCCGCATTCTGGCCTCGGCACACGACTCAGGCGGAAAGGAGAGCTGAAAAGGGGAAGGAACGAGCGTGCACACGCGTGTGCACGCGCGCGCGCGCAAGCGTGGCACGCGTGGCACGCGCACTATTTCTGGAGATTCTTACGAGGGACGCCGCGGGCCTCTTTTGCGGAAAACCGAAAAAATAGGGGAAAAAAGGTGTCGGAGGGAAGTGTCGACGGACCGAACGGCAAGTTGCAATTTTGGGTAGGTACACGGAAATAGAAGTTGGCCGATTTTAGATGTTCGAAGGTTCGACGATCGCTGACCGCAGCGCTGCTCGCGGATTTGGAAGGAATTCGATCACTGCCACGCTGCATTCCATGAAAGAGGCGTTGCAGAATTTGCATAATTTTTTATGTATTTTTTCAGTTAAAAATCATTGAATTGTAGTTACAAGTATAACACTGGTCGAATTCGTCGGAAACGCAATATCGTACATCTACACTGACGATGAAAAACCGGTCGTTGCAACCTGATTTTACGTCATTTTTTTTGTGTATTTTTATATCTATTATTAATGTTATGATATCAGGGTAACGGAGAGTTTGATAATCTCGCTTTTCGATGAAATTGTTTCTCGCAGGGTTAAGCCGCAGATTATTATAAACGGTCATTTGCATTGTGGATGTAGATGATTAGAAGAATGCAGCTCAAGTGAATGAGTGCACTGGGGGCACGATGAGAATTTAAGTGCAAAGTGCGGGCCGACCGGGCAGAAAAACATAATCACTCTTTAAAGCAGTTGTCGCAGACGTCATTTTACATTTGCATATCATTAACGACGTTAACAACGATCGCTCAGGTACGCCACGTTGTGTCATGATCTGCGTCGCAGATGTTGGGAACGGCAACGAGGATCGGTCTCCGCTCGCGAGACGTCATTTTTGTGAAATAAACAACAGGCCTGAATACTGCAGGCTCATGTAAGTATAAACAAGTGCAGAAGAGAGACCGCTTCAGGCACAGCTCACACAGTTCTTACAGTTCAGCAGAAGGCGGTATACTTCATTCTAAGTTCCACTGAGTCAAGACATCGAAAAGTTTCCATTCTTACTCAACGCATCTCGGTAAATACCTTTAGAAGATGAAGCAACAGCGTTTATCGAGGAAGTGTGATAATCATGGGCAAACATAACCTATTATCATCGGGCTACAATCAACGTAATGCCGTCATAATGGCTGAGTCTTGGGTCAAATATTGGGACAAATTCCGTTCGCGTGCTTCGGCCGGGATCATGTCTGTCGATACGGTCAGAAATGAGGGGAAGCTGCCCTATTCAGGATCGCGCCCCAGTCGAATATATACGCGATACAGATCGAAAAGTCATGCGACAGAGCATCGAATGGAATTCGAACCCGCCAACCTTTGGATATTCGACCTGGCACTCCACTCGGCCGAATACCGATACTTCGCACGTATGGTACTTTACATGTCTCATGAAGAATTTCCGACTTCCCTTTCCTATCTCCCATGCCGTTTCTATTTTCTACTTTTCTCCGTTTTTTCTTTCTTTTATTCTCGCTGGCCCTTACGGAAAACTGTTGCATTTGTATAAATCATTTGTACGTCTTTCTCCTTTCCTTTTCCAACAGACTTCCGGTTGTTTCACTTAAACTTCTCATTTCTGACATATTGCATGGGAAATTGTTATCGTAGCATTTACGCTTGTTTCTCAAATTTGAAAAATTTGGTATCTGCAATAACAAATGTTCAGCTTATTCGTTATCTTCCTTTTCAGCACTTTCTGTTTGTTTTCGTTCAATTTCATACTCATTCCCGATATTTTATCTGAAAAATGTTTATCATAGCACAAGCAATCGGTAGTATCATTTTAAAACCTTCTGCAATGAATTTATTCTCTAGTTTTTCAATGTTTCCTCATGATTACTCTTCAATAAAATAATTGTTATCTAAACGATGCAACAATTGACGATTCCCTTCACCCTGCCATCCTTTATGAAAAATTGTCGACTCAGCACAATTATCCGTCAACATCTCCCTCTTCTCTTCCTCTCCCCTCTCTTCTACTCTTGCCATGTTTTCCTCACACTGCACTTCGCGGAAAATCGGTTGTCTCAACGTTACACAACCTAGCCATCCACGCACGGACGAAAAGCACTCTCTCCCCACCGGCAATTACCGGCAACCCAGCTTCGATCCCATCAATTTTCCACGCTTAACAGGTCATGCGCTTGATTTCTTTGATTTGAACTCGCACCAGCGGAAGTCGACCCGCGCTTCTTCACTTTCCCACCGCCGCCACTCGCGCTACACGATCCAACGTGTAAGTAACTTCGACCACGTGCTTCGCTCATGAAGTACGTAGAAAGCGTATTCAAAATATTTATAATCGATGGCAGACATTCGCTAGCAAGAACGAAGAAGAAAGCGGACCAACCATCATTTTTTACCCTTTGAATTTCCCTTCACTTCTCTTCCGCTCTTCCGGCGGAAATCGTAGGCAGCCGCGAAAGCCATGATAAACACGTCTTACACTTAAAAAGTCGATATTCTAATGTGAAAGGCGACACATATCGTCCCGACGTTACGTCTATAGAGACTCTTGCGTTCAAATTTCTGCATCGCTGCCCCGCGAATACAACGAACCCGATTGCACAACTTCCCCTTCCCCCCCCCCCCCCCACCCACCGCCCGCCATCACTGTCTTTTCCATCGCATGAATTATTGATGCCGATCGCGAACAATCGAGTGGGCTGCCGATAGGCGGGCAGAAAAAGTGCGGGAAAAAAAGTAAAAGAATTTCCGATCCTGCCAGGATTCGAACCTGGAATCTTCTGATCCGTAGTCAGACGCGTTATCCGTTGCGCCACAGGACCACTTGGTTGCGACATGCACGAACTTTCGTGTTGAAGGGAAATTGTGGAACCGAGTTACGAACAGTTTTGCAACATTTGTTTATTTAACTGCGCTTTCCCTCTAGAGTTTCCTCGCGATATACTCGATACGTATATCGTTCGATCGCAACGCAGATAAAGTTCTGTTTCCTAACAGTGGCCGATAGCCATCTGAACGAGCATCTGATAAATTGTTTGTAACTTTCGTCTTTTCGCAATTTTGCAATGAATTTATAAGTAGTTAATGACCGATCGGACTGAGGCAATCCATGAGCACACAAAGAAATAACGTAAAATAGGGCTGCAAACTAGTTATTGACCGTCAGTCAACGTGACATTTTTCGGATCAAAAAATGTTTATTTTTTTCTTCTAATCGTAGTTATCGTTAGCAGTCGACTCAGTCTTATAGGCAATTTTACGTGTTTTTATTTTTATTTTTTCAAAAATTCGAGTGTATTGCCACTTTCGGCAACAACACGTGTTCAATATTCTCGGATAATGGTTTGTATAATGATGGGTGTTCGGCGAATTCGGTCAGTGTTTTAAATATATCAACTAAATACCAACGATTTTAACTGTAGTTCTTTAAAATGACAAACTTTTACTTGTTGAAATGAACCATTAATAATTTTAAATAACAGGAACAAAAAATTGTTACTGATAACGAATACAAGAATATTAATATTTATAAGTCTGACTCACCTAGTAAAAATACCGTAAAAAAACACACAAAAATATATATATATATATATACATATATATATTGCAGATGCCCAAGTGCGGACAGAAGCGTTTAAAAACGCAGACCTCTCGGCGAAGCTCAACATTGCGGTAAGCGCCGATGTCAGTAGGCCAATCCTAATTCGCATACATCGTCGTAGCCGAGACAACGCTCTTACGGCGGATAAGTGCCTTAGCAAAATAAATCGCGTGCAGCCCAGTTAACGTGCGATACCCGCTCGAAGTGGCTTACATCGGAGTCGACGGATACGGTCTCGTTAAAAGCGGCGTTATCGACCACGTGGACGAGACGATGCGGCGCAAAATAGCAAACATACATCCGCAGCCTTCCTTCGTCATTTAGCTATCCTCCGAGCCGACGGTTTCGTTTCCTTTCAATAGCTACACCCCCCCCCCCCACCTCTCCCTCTCGAGCCAGACATTTTCCGCAAAATTCAACCTCCCACCCCCGGAGACTGCTGCCCGCGCACGACTCATTCAAGGCGTACACTTCTGGGACAAGACGTAAACACAGGGATCTTATTGACTATGCGTGATGCAGACGTTTCTGTCAACAAGGAGGCTGATTCGGCTGGCATGCGAAAGACTGACGGATGTCGTCGTTTCTATGCGAACCGCGTAGTACTGTAGTATTTAGGTAGTTTAGTACTGTAGGACTGTACTACTGTGATGATTGCAAGGGTCAGACTGATTCGATTGACTTGGGAAAGACTGACGGATGTCATCGTTTCTACGCGAACCGTATAGTATCATAGGACTGTATTACCGCATTATTGTGTTATTGTACTACTGTGACTATTGCAAGAACTAGGCTGATTTGACTTGTCCGCGGAAGACTGACTGATATCATCGTTTCTACGCGAACCGTATAGTACCATAGTACGGTATCACTGTATTACTGTATTATCGTATTACTGTATTATTGTATTAATATAGTACAGTGCTACTGTACTATTATGACTATTGCGAGAACTAGACTGATTGGACTTGTCTGCATAGGACTGACCGATGTCATCGTTTCCACGCGAACCGTAGCGTACTATAGTATTGTATTGTACCATTGTACCACTGTACTACTTGCACTACTGTTCCACTGTGACTATCGCAAGGGAAGAATACGAATTCGTCACGCGAATGACTCTCGATTCTTGAAGCGACGACGCACGCTCGACAATGCACGCCGACTTTCGAAACAATCGACGACCCGTAACACTTCCTCAACTGTACCTCGTCGAATCGCAGGTACCTATTCGTGATGAATTGACACGGGTCGCCGATGGGATTACGACAGAACAGGTTTCTAGCCTCGCCGCCGTACAGTCGATTCCGTTTCACGACGCACGAGCTTCTTTCCCTGCCCGGCTATTTACTCTCCCATTGTGTACGTCATTCGCCGAGAGAATGACTTTCGACCAGCATTGCCAGCCCAGAGAATGTCACAGGATGCAAGATCCTTCGTCTCTCCGTAAGCTCACACTGTACCGTCTCCAGTATCACGACTCCGACATTCACACATCCTCGAATAATTCCACGAGACGTTCTTCGTTCACGATTCTACGCCTACGACTCCGCATCCCACCCAGGAACCCGCGTTACCTCATTCATCTAAACGACCGAAAATCTCCCGCGTACAGCGGGACTCGACTAATATCTAATTCCCACCGTTCCGACGCACTCCGAACTATTTACCCAATCCCGCACTCCAGGATCAGATCCGCAGACTCCGACTCCTCGCACATCCTCTTCCGGATACCGGACCCTAACCGATTTCGCGAGACGACACAACTCTCAGTACACTCTCCGCACTGCAGAAAATCGGATCAGCGTCGAACTCGACACTCATCCAGCACTGTCCTACTCTAGGGCAAGCTGATTATTTACCGATCGACTTCTGGCACGAACGGACGCTCGCACGTCAGTGTCACCCCTGCGGTATCTCTCGCGAACGGCGCGTGCAAGAGGGGTTGCCCACCAGGGGTTCTCAGCGCAGCGATCGGCGGCGGTGCAGCTCCGTGGCAGTCCTGACGATGGTCGCCGATGACGGTAACCTGTTCGCGGCTTCCTCGCGGGTCACGTGCGACCCATCGTCGCGGTTGTCCCGCTCAATAGCGCGGCACAGGGCCAGAACTCGCGAGCGGCCTGTCGCGCACGACCGTTGCACTCGCCATTTTGGATTCGCACTGCCGCTCGGCGCACGGGCGGCTAGGTGTTCGCCGCTCACTGCGCATGCGCGCGACAGGTGGCTGCCCCGGGGAGTGGAAGTCGGGGCCGACGAGTGTGCCTGACTCCGATGCATCGGATTGTCGGGTGGGTGGGGGATGGATGGATTGGTTTGCCGGTGGAGGGGGGGAGGGGCGGCTGAGATGGTTCGTTCGATGGCTGGCTGCAGTCGGAGGGGTCGGAGGATGTCTACCTTGCCGGCCATTGCTAGGCGATACGTGGAATTCGAAGTGTATCGACTCAGTTCTTCGCGCCTTTGTCTATGGGGTTTGATATTGATTGGAGGTTTTCGGGGTTGGATGGTGTGCGGTTTGATGGGCTGGTGGGGTGAGATTGTAAGGTTTTGATGCCTGGTGAGGGGAAGAGCGGTAGTTGGATTTTTGGTGTTGTGTGGAATTTTCTATAGGATTTTACTGTTCTTCTGTATCATTTCTGATATGGATCATTGAGAATTTGAAGATTGTTGGGAGTTTTGCAAATTGTTTAGGGAAGAATCATACGTTAGACTTTATCTGTTATTGTCTTCAGTCAGTTTCTGTTATTGATAGGAATGGAAGTTTTTGACAGTTTTAGGAGTGGGCTTAATAGTTTTGGCTAGTGCGGCATTCCACTATAATTTTAATAGAAGTAGAAATTCTATGTTTAACGATGGATTATGGATTCAGTGTACATGTTTCTTATTCTAACAGGATGATAGCAATTTATGTTCAAAGTTTGACATTTTTGATTGTGTATAAAGTTACGTACGATTCTAATTAAATTAAACATTGCGCTTTTTCGTAGAATTTATATATAAACCGATTTCTTTTCTTCGAAATACGAAGTATGGTATAATAGTATTCTTCGAATACTTCGAAATCGTTTTGAATTTCTTTTGTTTGGTCACGCACTTAGATATCGAGAGTTACATAGAGCTAGATCTTCTTTGTTCAAGCACGTTTCATATTAGCCCTTGGCTTATTCGAAGTTTGATTTATTAGGAATAGTTCTAGGGTACTTTATCTAGACATCGTAAAGACAGTTATTGAGCAATTCTAACGTAAATTTATTTCATCCATCATCCGTCACGTCGTCTTTATCTAGTGTCGTGCCCAATATCGACATTCATTTTTGTATATACCTTATCCAGAGCCGTATAGCTGAAGTTTTACGTTGACATGCAACATTTCCTACTTTCTATAATTGACGGAATCGAAAGAAAGCAACGTAATGCTATGTGAGAATAAGTGCAGACTGAATTCAGTAATTAGGATCTTACTTCCGAACTTCTACGAGCTCGACTAAGCCAACAGGAAGTTTAATCTATAGTCGTGTTATAGAATGTTATCTCTATCTACACCTGTATACATGTCAAACAAATTTGTCTGAGCGTACCTTTATATCCCCACGTGTATTTAGCTGCCGCGATAATCTTGGGTTCACACCAGTGTTTGATTAGTCTATTTTCCTCCGACAGTTAGTCACACTCCTTCTGGCGTATCAGACAAACATGTTATAGACTTATTGTTAGCACAACATGCGTTACTTGCCTGCATTGTTTTCACCGACGTCAAATTAGATAGTACAAAAATAAATCCATAAAAGGGTTATTGTCCGATAGGTGTTCCGATAGTGGCTTTATCTGGTTTACAGATTAATATATCGTGCAGTTTCGGGCAAAAAATAATCTGGCCCATGAGGGGATCGAACCCGCGACCTTCGCGTTATTAGCACGACGCTCTAACCAACTGAGCTAATGGGCCAACTTGAGAGGTGTGTAACATTTTTGGTATTTCTAACACTTGCAAGAAGAATCGCTGCTGATTGTCCCAAAAGAGTAGCATTAATTCCTCCCATTCAGCCATACTTGCACTCTACACATTCTGGATGACTGTACTTCAAAAGTCGAGCATGTACGTAACACATGTAAGCGTACTACGATACCAAGAGAATATAGATAACTAGATAACATTGTAGCGAGTAGTTCAGATTTCGAACATTAGATAGTTCCTGAATTTTTCATTGACGTTCTAATTTACAGGTGTATTCTTATGCTCTACCAATCCATAATTTGTGTTTCCGGACTGAATCGCAGTTCTATTTTCGCATTAGCGGCACTTTATATTCAGACTTTTCCTTAGCCGATACTTTTTCGCACTTTACACTTTAATGCAATCACTTCCTACGCTTTTATTAAAACCTTCACGCGCATCGGTGACTTTCCCTTTCTATTGCATATCATTTTAATGATTTGACACCCACATCAGAAGTCCCCCTCTTTATATTTACCACATCCTCACTAACACTCTGCTGGCTTTCGTATATCCTCTTTCCTGCCTGCGTATCCTACATAATCTATGCATGAGCTTGTATCCTTACTTTCTTTCGTAATAATACGATTCTTGTGCGTGCAGGATGTATGCGGGAAAACCGAAAGGCCACAATAAGGAAACTCAGTTTTACGGCCTATTGGGACATCGGCAAGAAGTTCTTGGACAGTGATAGTTGCAGTGCAAATATATATATACATTCCAATTACAATTATGGAATTATATAGTTTATTAGATATTATCAAAAATAAGTACAATAGAAATTATGGTACTCACTTTGATTTTTTTTATGGTATAGATATATTTGTTTCTGTATTCTTTTTAATGATATAATAAACAAAGAAATTAAACAATAATACTATCTTATCATTTGCGAACCTTAAATCTATCCAAATACCAAGATTTCAACAGAAAACTTGCGAACATTATAAAAATTAAAACTTGGTTCGTGTCGTGCTAAAATCAATTAAATTTTAGCTCAGACTCGAACCATTTTCGCAAACAAAAACTGAACAGGGTTCATGTCCGTGTTAAACCATTTCGATTTAGCACGGACTCAAACCTTTTTCGTAAACAAAAACTGAACAGGGTTCATGTCCGTGTTAAACCAATTCGATTTAGCACGGACTCAATCATTTGGAAAAGGTACGATAACTTGCCTTCCGCACGGATTTGCATAAAACTTTGCAGGAACATCAATTTTTGCATAAAAATAAGATCTGTAAAAGCCAAAAAGCCCGCTCGCGTCTAATTAAAAAGTTATTAAACGTTAAACTTTATTATAAAACCTGCCTTACCGGCAGCGCGAACGCTATCTGCGCATGCGCACGGTGAAGTTTGCAGGTAATGCGCGCGTATTTGAAATGAAATAATATTGAATTGGCGAAGGCTAGGTGTAGGCTAGGCTTCCCTTTCATAATATTTAAGGGTTTTCAATCAAACAGGGGTTTGAGAGTTGGTTTAGGTTTATGTTATTTTGCTAAGCCAAATCTTACTTTTTGCATTATTTGCGGGCTGGGTGTGGGCAAGGCTTCCCTTTCATAATGTTTAAGGGTTTTCAATCAAACAATGGTTTGAGAGTTGGTTTAGGTCTAGATTTCTTTCAGCCAAATCTTACTTTTCGTTTTATTTCAATGGCTAGGTGTGGGCTAGGCTTCCCTTTTGTAGTGCTTTTGTCGATAGAAATGATGTTGCTGCACTTTTGCTATTAAAATATAACCCGAACCTACTCTCAAACCATTGTTTAATTGAAAACTCTTAAACATTATGAAAGGGAAGCCTAGCCTACACGTAGCCTTCGCCAATTCAATATTATTTCATTTCAAATACGCGCGCATTACCTGCAAACTTCACCGTGCGCATGCGCAGATAGCGTTCGCGCTGCCGCTAAGGCAGGTTTTATAATAAACTTTAACGTTTAATAACTTTTTAATTAGACGCGAGCGGGCTTTTTGGCTTTTACAGATGTTATTTTTATGCAAAAATTGATGTTCCTGCAAAGTTTTATGCAAATCCGTGCGGGAAGGCAAGTTATCGTACCTTTTCCCTGAATTTTGTTTAGCTTGGACACGAACCTTTTTCCGAAACAAAATCAGATGAGGGTTCGTGTCCGTGCTGACTGAATTTTGTTTAGCTTGGACACGAACCTTTTTCCGAAACGAAATCAGGTGAGGGTTCGTGTCCGTGCTCACTCTATTTATTTTTGCCTGGACACGAACCTTTTTCGAAAATGAAATCGAAAGAGGATTTGTGTCCGCGCTAAGGAAAATTTAAATTTACAGGTAAAACAAAATTCTCACACTTTACCTTTAAAAGCTTGAAGCACGCTGAGATGTTTCGTAAAATTGTATTCTAAGGTGCACAAAGTTGTGTTGCATAGGTTCAAAAACAATAACACAATGTTAATTTATTCATAATATTTATTAAATCACAGTTCATCCTAGCAAACCGTACTATTTTATACAAATGTACAATAATGATTAATTGTACTTTACGTTAATTATTATACAATCAGAATACGTACAATAATAAATCTATCCCTAATAATAATAGCTAAGCTAGTTTACGTTAGAATAACGTATCATTTTCCTCGGAACACAGCCGGAAATTGCAATAGTGCACACACTGCAGTCAATCCACGCCAATACAATCGTTTCCCTCCGAACAATGTAAGATTTATCCAAGCACGAGCGACTTCGCACCGTGACACAGAAAACGCTAAAATTAGAGGCTCAAATCCCCGATAAGCATCAGGCACATCAAGCGCAGCCCACAAGTCAAGCACGAAGCAGATAAGAACACCCGGTCAACGTTTACCTAACACTCCGTACTCTAATCGTGCCAGATTAAAACCGTACGCAACCGGTGACGTGGGGCCAAAAACCGCAATCCAACCCATCTCATCCCGTCTCCGACCAATCCAAACCCACGAACGTATACTCACCCGGCGCACTCATTATCGTACTGAAACAGAACCGAAGTACGCAGCTGCCTTTTCCGCGATTAGCAAATCTTGCTGCGAAAATGTTCTTCCGCTCCAGTTCGTTCCTCGGACCTTGCAATCTGGCCAACAGTGTCGGCGAGGGGAGGTGGGGGGGGGGGGGGGGGGGGGGGATGCAATTGATAGTAAGCCGACAAATTACGTCAAATGGGACAAATTTGCGAAAATTGTATATCGGAGCCTTCTATATCGGATCCCGATGCCCTCCGCGTACAATGGGAGTCTATTCGATGAAAAGTTGGCGGAGTCGACGGTTCGCCGAGGGTTCGTGAACCCTAATATCGATCCCACTATTCATAGAAAGGACAGCGAGCGGTCAATCGACTGGCATCCCACCTGTAATTGAGAGTACGTCGGCCGTTCATGAGACAGGAGCAAGTTCGCCTGCCTTCGCCGAAGCGAGTAGAACCTGGAAGGTAGCGAACTTCGCGGCCAAGACCGATTTTCGTGCCGCTCTCCACCTTGAGACCGACGTAAATGGAATAGAATTTAGCTGCGGAGAGGTTGGCGCCGGGTCCTCGCGTTGTTTCACGTCGAGCCTTGGAATATCATAAATTTGTCGCCTTGGCGATCGGACGGGGGCATCGGCACCATTCACGGCTGCTTCATCTTCGATTTGTCGCATATTAAGCGGGGCCCGTTCCGACGTACGTCGTGGGCTCGATGCAATTCCGACGTTTCCATATTGCGACGTGGGATGATGTGCGACGGTGTTGGGATGTGAGTGAAGAGAGGGTACGCGTGACATTAGGTATGCTGTAGTTTATAATACTCTGGTGCGAGGTATGGACACGTAATACATAGTCTGAGTATGGTTATTATAAACGTGGACGGTGTGTGTACGGTCAGGTACTTGAAAGGTTTTTTACGGTTTGATGTAGGGTGGCTAGAGAAAATATTTTCGTGTATTTAAGAGGAAGAATGGAAAATAACGTGCTCGAATGAAGAGTGTGGTAAATAATTATTATGTAGTTTATAATACTCTGGTGCGAGGTACGGACACGTAATATATAGTCTGAGTATGGTTATTATAAACGTGGACGGTGTGTGTACGGTCAGGTACTTGAAAGGTTTTTTACGGTTTCATGTAGGGTGCCTAGAGAAAGTATTTTCGTGTATTTAAGAGGAAGAATGGAAAATAGCGTGCTCGAATGAAGAGTGCGGTAAATAATTATTATGCGTGAAGTATCTTACTTTTAAGTTTGTGAATTTGTAATTGTATTGCACTGTTGTAGGGTTGCAATAAGTAGTTAAGGTAATAAATCTGTAAAATTGTAACCTATTTATGTGTATTATAATTATATTGAAGCAAAGTTTAAGGTGTAATAAATATCTATCGTACATTGCAAATTCAATAAATCTGTACAGTGATAATTATATTCAGGTGATGTATAACGTGCAATAAGTGTCTACCGTATATAGCTAAGCCAATAAATCTATACAATTATTACCCATTTATGTGTATTGCAATTATTTTGATCTCATATATGGCGTGCAATAAATATCTATCTGTAGCAAAGTCAATAAGTCTGTCCAATTATAACTTATTTATGTGCATTACAAATATATTGAAATGTACACCGAGCAAAAAATATCTACCGTATGTAGCAAAGTTAATAAGTCTGCACAATTATACCTATTTATGTGTATTATAATTATATTAAAGTGATGTATAGCGTGCAATAATTATCTATGGTATAAAGCTAAGTCAACAACCCTGTACAATTATAACCTATTTATGTATCTAACGATTGTATTATAGTGATGTATAACAAGCAACAAATATCTACCGTATCTTGCAAAATCAATATGTCTGTCCAATTATACCTATTTACGTCTATCATATTTCTATTGAACTGACGCATGGCGTGCAATAAGTATCCATCATACGTAGTTAAGTCAATAAGGAAAACACCGATTACCTTAAGCGTAAGTCACATACACACACACACACAGGGGAAACTTTCGTCCAGCGGAAAGTTCAAGATTACCATCGGCCGTATGTACTTTCATCCCTCCAAACTCGATTCCGCCATCGCGGAATGCACAATCTCGAGTAACATACGACGCGAGGTAAATCTTCCTTAAAACTCCACCGACTCTAGTCCGTGATTTAGAGTGCGAATATTTTATCGCCAATGTCACGTATGAGAAAATGCTGCGAAATTTATCGGGGCGAAGATTGGAATGGCGAGCATTGGACTAGTTTGGGTTTTGACTCCAGCCTGGATTAAACTTTGGATTCTTACTGCAGTTTGGGTTCGAGTTCTGGCAACAGTTTAGATAAAGAGTGCGGACTCCAGTCTGAGCAAACTCTGATTTCTAACTACTGTTTGCATAAATTTCGAGTTCTGACTTCAGCGTAAACTGTCGAGTTCTGACGCCAGGCTGAACAAACTTCGAGTTCTGACTCCAACCGGACAAATTTCGAGTTCCGACTCCAGCCTAGAGAAGTTTGTATTCTAATTTGAGCCTAAACAAACATCAAAGTGTATCTCCAACCTGTTTAAATTCAGATTCCTTTCAGAATTTTCGAATTGCCCCAACCTGTACAAACTCTCAGTACTTACTTCAGTTTGGGCTTTCAAGTACTGACTCACCTGGGACAAAATTTCAATATCCGATTCCAGCCTGACTCTTGAGTCAATTCTCAAGAAAACAATCCTGATTGCAGTCTAGACAAACAAATTCTGATTCGATAGGATCAAAATCCGATTCTAGCCTGACTCTAATATCAAGAAAATAGTCCTGATTGCAGCCAAGGCAAACGAATTCTGATTCCATCCTGGAGGAGCCAAATTTCAAATCCCGATTCCAGCCTGACTGTTGGCTCTAATCTCAAGAAAACAATCCCGATTGCAACCTAGGCAAACGCATTCTAATTCCATCCCGGACAGACAAACAAAATTTCAAAATCCGTTTTCAGCCTGCCTCTTGATTCTAATCTCAAGAAAATGATCTTGAGCCTGGACAAATGAATTCTGATTTCATCCTGGACAATAAAACAAAATTTGAAAATCCGATTCCAGCCCGACGCTTCACTCTGAACAGAGGAAAGCGATCCTGATTGAAGTTTAGGCAAACAAACTCTGATTGCAGCTCAGGCAAACAAACTCCGATTCTATTTTGGACAAACGAATTCTGATTCTAGCCTGGACGGACGAATTCTGCTTCCAGCGTGCGGATCCGAAGTTTGGGACGTAGGTTCGCGAACCGGCGTGGCTGGCGAACGGACGGAAATAGCTTGGAAGTAAAGGAACTGGCAGGCCTATAGATACCGAAGGGTCGCCGTTGGCCAGGCCGATGGAAAGCAAACGATCCGCGGACGATTCCGTTCCGACTGGAATATAGACGCCGACTCGCCCGATGAATTATCAAAGCCGACGGCGATCACTTTATCTTGCCGACGATCGAGTTCAGGGCGTCGTTCGCGGCTGTAATACGCCAATTTCTTTCCCATTTCCCGTGGCAAACTTTTCCTGCGATTCTACGATTCTGCGATACGAACGCTGATAGCCTACATCGGGGATCGATGCATTAGGCCACACTGCTTTCTGCCGTGATACCTTTCATGCCGATTCGACGCTATTTTCCTACTGTTTTATTCATAAATGTTGTTGCGCGACTCAATTTTATGAGAGAACTATAAGTGTGGATAATAATAATGTTTTTATGTGAAGTAGCTTGATGGTACAGGTAACGTGCGGGCTGTGTTAATATCGAAGTTTTATTTGGTCAATTTTAGAGTTTACAAAGCAGTGGATGGTAAATGATCAGTAGCTTCTCATTATGACTACTCATGCTATTGTGAGAACCAAATCTAAAATAACAACAGAAAGTATCAATGCGTCCAATGCCAAGAAAGGGTATGAAGTTTTAAGTTGCATAAAAGCGAATTAAATCATATACAAATTCAGAATTAATTTCTGGCAAGTAAAAATTTCAATATGAAAGGGGTGTATAGTGCAAAAAAATGTGATACTGTCCACAAAGAGATTGGTTCAGAGTTCAAATTCTGTATTACAGTGCATCGTGACTAAGTTGCATAAAGACGACTTAAATCATGCACAAATTTACAATTATATTCGGACAGTAAAAATTTCAATATAAAAGGGGTGTATAATCGAAAAAAGTAATACTCTGCAGAAAGAGATTGGTTCAAAGTTCAAATTCTGTATTACAGTGCACCGTGACTAAGTTGCATAAAAGCGAATTAAATCGTGGATTAATTCTCAATTATATTCGATTAGTAAAAAGTGAATTTCAATATAAAAGGGGTGTATAATGCGAAAAAGTGATACTGTCTACAAAGAGATTGGTTCAAAGTTCAAATTCTATATTAGAGTGCACCGTGACTAAGTTGCATAAAAGCGAATTAAATCGTGGATTAATTCTCAATTATATTCGACTAGTAAAAAGTGAATTTCAATATAAAAGGGGTGTATAATGCGAGAAAGTGATACTGTCTACAAAGCGATTGGTTCAAAGTTCAAATTCTATATTAGAGTGCACCGTGACTAATTCGCAGGAGACTTTCGTGCAGGGCCGCAATAAAGAATGCATCGTCGGCGTGCGACGGGTGACAAATATGGTTAATGAAGCGCTAATAACTCGCCTCAAGGATCGATACTTGACAATATGGCGACGGGGAGGCGAGGTTTTAGCATTGTGGGATCCGCGACAGACGCCTCAATCGATCGGAGTCGATGCCGATCGTCGGCTTTATTAAAACTAGCGGCGAGGAAGAGCCGCGAGGCCGATCGGTCCTAGAAGCTTTATATGTCGCTCGATTCTTTAAATAAAGACGATGCTGCCGTAGGCGCATCGATTCCCGACCATCGACTGCCTTCGGAGCCAATCGATGAATTCGTGCACTGACCCGAGCCGACCGCGTATTGTGGGAAGATGGGAAGAAAGAGGCTGATATTTAACGCGAGTCGACAGAAAATTCGGTTCTGCATTATTAGAAAATCATATGAAATATTTGGTTAAGCAAAAGAGTGATTACAACTCTTCTCACTCTTATGCTATCCCAACTACATTTAATTTTTATTCGAAGAAAGAGGCTGAAATTAATACGAGTCGGCAGAAAATTTGGTTCTGTATTATTAGAAAATCATATGAAATATTTTATTAGGCAAAGGAATAATTATAGCTTTTCTCACTCTTGTGCTGTTCCAACTGCATTTATTTTTTATTAAAAATGATCTTTGAAGAAACAGGCTGAAATTACTGCGTATTGACAGACGATTCTACACCGTTTTTAAAACAACGCAAAATTTGTTTAGGCAAAAGAATAATGATAAATTGTCTTACTTTTATGCGGTACCAACATTTTTTATAATATCTTAAAAATAAGTTTGTTGGGGGCTTGAAAGAAAGAGCCTGAAAAACCATACTAGTCAACAGACAAAGTCGTACATCATTGCCAAAAACAGTCGAACACACGCATGCATCATTCGCAAAAAAAGGTGAAGCATTTGATTAGCGAAGTGATGGAGACATCCGCTCATTCTTCTTTGTCGTAACTAGTTTCTTTTCAGCTCGAATTGTATAGTCCGGAGTCAACAATAAAAAGCTGAATGGAATGCGGCTCTGTTACGCATCGTGTCATCTGTTATTGGCAAAGCCAGTCACTCGACAAATTAAAGACGTCTAAAATCCAGCCGAAAGTAATAAAACAGATAAACGATCCCACACCCTCTCAACTCCTTCCACTTCACCTTTCAACCACACTTTCAGCTTCTTAAAACGAAACCTGAAACAAATCCAGCTCCGTCACAAATGCCTGAATAATTATATCGAAGTAGTACGACGAGCAATAAATATCCAGTGTATGTAGCAAAGTCAATAAATCCGTAGATTTATGACCTATTTATGTCCATTATATATCGATTGAACTGAAGCATAGCGTGTAATAAGTATTTATCGTGTATAAGTAAGCCAATAAGACTGTACGATCATAAACTATTTATGTGTGTTGTAATTATATTGAATTGATGTATAGCGTTCAATAAGTATTTATCGTATATAGCTAAGTCAATAAGCCTGTACAATTGCAACCTATTTACCTGTATGCTGTTTCTATTGAACTGATGTATGACGTGTAACAAGTATCCATCGTATGTATTGTAAGGTATATTTATTTATGTCTCCCTTTCGGGTTGCATCTACATTCTTACATCAATGTGTATTATATTTCTATTGAACTGATGTAGAGGGGCAATAAGTGTCTACCGTATATAGCTAAGTAAGTAAATTAGTCAATACAATCGTAACCTGTTTATGTATATTATAATTATACGGAACTGATGTCTGACGTGCAAAAGATATCTATCGTATATAGGTAAGTCAATAAGGAAAACATCGGTGATCTTAAGCGTAAACCACACACACCCACACCCAGAGCCAGTCACTCGACAAGCGCCCAAAATCCAGCTAACAGTAATAAGACAAATAAACAACTTCACATCCTCCCATTTTCTCCCACTCCACCTTTCGACCACACTCTCAGCGCCTTAAAATGAAACCTAAAACCACCTGCCACCGTCAGAAATACCTGTTATCAAATATTGTTGTTCGAAAACATTCACTTACTCCTTCAAAGCTCCTTTACCTACAGCTCGCCATCTTCTCAGCTCTCCGTCTATCCGGAGCAGGCAGTTGAATATCGATGCTACCAACTGCGTGTCAAGCATTATACATATAGTACATAATATCTTGCACTTATCCAGCTGTCTTCTTCTCAGCTCTCAGCGCCATACTCGCAAGTCGAAGATGATCAAAGCCTAAAACACTGTTGAACCTTCACGAAATCTTGAAAGACAGTTGCACCTATCCAGCTGCCTCCTTCCCAGATCTCAGATCGAAAGTCGCAAGTCGAAAATGATCAGAATCCGAAAGACGATCACGGCCTAAAAGACTGCTGAATCTTCACGAAAGCCTGGAAGACATTTGAACCTATCCAACTGCCTTCTTCCAAACTGCCAACTCCATACTGGCAAGTCATTGCTGGAGCTTCACCAAAGCCTGAAAGACACTTGTACTTATCCAGCTGCCTCCTTCCCAGATCTCAGCTCGAAAGTCGCGAGTCGAAAATGATCAGAACCCGAAAGACGATCACGGCCTAAAAGAC
The DNA here is from genome assembly GCA_914767735.1 of Anoplius nigerrimus. Taxonomy (NCBI): domain Eukaryota; kingdom Metazoa; phylum Arthropoda; class Insecta; order Hymenoptera; family Pompilidae; genus Anoplius; species Anoplius nigerrimus. The sequence continues at coordinate 4,413,659 of OU612086.1, forward strand.
TGCTGAATCTTCACCAAAGCCTGGAAGACATTTGAACCTATCCAACTGCCGCCTTCCAAACTGCCAGCTCCAGACTGGCAAGTCATTGCTGGAGCTTCACCAAAGCCTGAAAGACACTTGTACTTATCCAGCTGCCTTCTTCCCAGCTCTCAGCTCGAAAGTCGCAAGTCGAAAATGATCAGAACCCGAAAGATGATCACAGCCTGAAAAACTGCTGAATCTTCACGAAAGCCTGGAGGACATTTGAACGTATCCAACTGCCTCCTTCCAGACTGCCAGCTCCAGACTGGCAAGTCATTGCTGGAGCTTCACCAAAGCCTGAAAGACACTTGTACTTATCCAGTTGCCTTCTTCCCAGCTCTCAGCTCGAAAGTCGCAAGTCGAAAATGATCAGAGCCTGAAAGACGATCACGGCCTAAAAGACTGCTGAATCTTCACGAAAGCCTGGAACACATTTGAACCTATCCAACTGCCTCCTTCCAAACTCCCAGCTCCAGACTGGCAAGTCATTGCTGGAGCTTCACCAAAGCCTGAAAGACACTTGTACTTATCCAGCTGCGTTCTTCCCAGCTCTCAGCTCGAAAGTCGCAAGTCGAAAATGATCAGAACCCGAAAGATGATCACAGCCTGAAAAACTGCTGAAGGTTTACGAAGTCCTGAAAGACACTTGCACTTATCCAGCTCCCCTCTTCCGAACTCCAAGCTCCATACTCGCAAGTCGAAGATGATCACAGGCTGCGAGCTGATCGAAGCTTCACGAAACGTCCCAATTGTCACCAGTCTCTCTCATTATCGGCTTATTTTCACTCATGACGTACGATGCACGGCGCTCAACAGTAAACAATCGACTCTTGCAGGGCACGAGAGTCAGATAGAGCGTACAATCTCGTGGCCCAGGCTCTTATCAGTCCACCAGCAGCTGGGTTGGCGCGTGCATATGTACGGATCCCGGCCGGCGACTGGCTTATTACGAATATAACCTCCTATCACGCCGGTGCCGACTTTTGCCTTCGACGTCCTCGTGAATCGACCCGGCATCAGAATGAATCGGGACCAGGATCAGTGGTACGTGAAAAATGGATATTTATTTATTCGGTGTCGTTCGTTTCGCCTGTGAATCCTCGAATCGTTCATCCGAACCATGGGACGTCCTGAGAAATCTTCCGGGTGGGAGAATTGGACTTGCGATTAGCTTTTCCGACGAAGTGGGACGATTACTGTCATTCTATCGAGAACAGAGTACGTACCTGGCACTTTGTCCTTGAACGCTGGCAATACGATGAGTCTGCGATTCGGTAAGATGAGTCAGTTTGAGGAAAAGACGCTCGCACTCTCTTGCTACGTCACACGCGACGTTAGACGAAAGAAAGTCTCGGACGCTTCTCGCTTAACTCATTACCCGCCACAATTCAAAAGTAAAAAAAGAAGTTATATTAGCTGTATATTTAGAAATTGCAGTTATTATAAGAAAACAATTTGAAAACGTGTCTCAAAAATTGGTTAACGTATCAGAGCGTGAACGTCTTCTTAGCTTGCCAGAGATCCAGGAAAAAGTCTCGAGACGGTAGCAATCGCAAAATTGAGTTCAACAATGCCGAACATTGTCTGCTATCCGTCGCACGAGACTTATGCAACTCTTATCTCTGCCTACGATGCATAACGTACGAAGCGTGCTAGAATGCAGCCGTTATCCGACGGCTGACAAACGAGACCCCCGAGGTAATCAGGCACGACCGGAAAAGCGGACGCGAGGGGTCCACGTGTGGAAAACCACGAAATCGGAGCGCGACAATTTTTCTTCGCACTCCCGGCGAGGCCGACGCCTTCTTCTCAGCCACGCGTCCCACTTCACGCGAATATCGCGTGACATTCCGCAATCGCGAATTATCCGACCGCTAGTACAAAGTGCCTGACTTAATTGCGTTCTCGGGTCATTTTGACGGCTGCAAGAAATACGCCGCATCGATGTTGCGAATTAGAAACTAAGTGTCCCTTTTTTTTGCCGGTCTGAATGAAAAAACTGCATACGACAACCGCGCGTTAGGAAAAGAAGTCTGCCCGACACGTTCGGTGATAGAAGTCTACGGTCGATCGTAAGATTGTAGTGAAACGGACATCAAGGTTCACCTTGCCGAGAATAGACAAAATATTGCAGATTGGCCGGACTCGCATAAAACAGATCGTAAAGATCGCGGCAGAAACGTAAAACTGAGTTAACGAGTCCGCCGATCCGCGTTCAGAATCGTCGATTATCTCCTATTCATCGGCGAGATAGCCGAGAGGGAAGGAGGGGGGGGAGGGAGGGGGGGGGGGGAAGAGTTGCCCTAATCGGACGAACGAAACGGTTCGAACGATAGGCCAGTCAAAGGCGTGACAAAATAAGCTGAAGCCGATCGGAATTACGCGAGCCGACCTTTGAACGTCGTAAATTATTGTCAGTGCTTTCCGTTCGGCCGCCTATCGAGTCCGATGCTGATCGATGTCTGCCTTCTTGCGTGGAGCCGATTTTATTTCGAACCTACCCCGAGCAAAAGTTCATATTTAATGACGCGGAGTCCCTACGTCGCTGACTGCATCGTCCACGTTCGTTCTTCACCCGACTGGCAGCCTGCTGGGATCGATATAACGGCAATTGTAGCAATCGGAGTGCGCGGTCGATAATGTACAGGTCGTTTCAAACTGACCCGAAGCATCGTCCTTAATTGTGAGTCATCCTATGCGAATCGCGGTCGCTTCTAACTCGCTGGAAAATTATGTGATCGTTGATGGGCCTGTTGTCCGGTCTGCTTTATCGTATTATCTACGAAAAACGGTCAACTGTACAAGATCAACATGAACAATACGGGCTGTACAAACTATCATTACAATACCTACTGTTCAACGTTCGCAATATGTACAGTCATGACGCCACAAAAAAAAAAAAAAAAAGACAATAAAGCAAACCGGATAACAAGCCCACCAACAATCTCATCATCTACGAAAAACTGTCAACGATACAAGATCAATCGCTGGAAAGTGTTCGATATTCATCTCGGTCACGGATCTTCGGAGTCTGATTTGGCTCAAGATCGACCGGCTAAAATTAATTAAAGTTCAGTGGGGTAAATTTGTACATGGAGCAAAGCCGCACTAGGCCCTTATTTATTCGGATATACGTTGCATTGTACCAACTGTAAGGCAGAATTTTTTCTTTGGTTAGCATTCAATGGTTTGGATAGCATTCAACAAGGTAGCCGCCATGTATTCTGTGATTCCCACGTTTAACTCGTTCGAGAAAGTTCGAATTACTAATAATAATTCCGCTTTTGCCCCATAATATAAGGATATAAGATTCAATCATTTTTAAACGGGTTGGTCGGTTTTGCCCCAGTTCTGGGTCAAGTCCGCCCTAGCAGTACTGTTTTTAATTTACTAAGAAAATCATAAGATTTTGAACATATTTTTAATCCAAATTAATGCAACTTGAAGAATAAACTATGCGCTAAATAAAAACACTAAGATTATGGGTTTTAGTGGAATGGATAGAAAATACGTCAGTTTAAAGTAAACTTTACAATTTGTGGGTTGGTTTTACCCCACTCCACCTTACGTTCACGTTCAGGTAGCCCGAGATCGACACGCTGAACTTTGATACCGTTCCCGAGAAATGTTATCGGCGCGGATCGCACTTTACACGCCTCGATGATCTTTCATCGGCGTTAATTGCGCCAGTGATTCAAATAAGCATCCTTTATCACCTCGATGAATGAGTAAAATTGCCTGGAGGGAGGTCGACTCATTGTCATTGCCTTCTTCCAGGATTCCCGAGTGTTGTTTGTACTTGGACCTTTTCGCTTTACGCTCGTTTATATTGCCGATGATGTTGCTGTCTCACGCTGTTTAGAATATCGCGTTAGAAGCTGAGATTCTGATGAAGAGCGATAAGGAGAGTAGATGTTTCCGTTCCCTCATTCTTGCGCTTTTATGGTCCTCAGAGACGACCTCGGCCTCGTGGCTGCCGTGTTATTAATTCCGTCTGAATTCTTGGAACATTAGACTGCAATTAAAACTCGGATGTATGCACATTGCGTATTCGTATAATAATAGTGTTGGTAATGACGGCGATGGTGAAATGCCTTCTGGTAAATTATATTAAAATAATGGTTCACGTTTTGACATCTGACTGGTTCGAATTTCAGTCCTTTGTTCATCGTTCTGTTTTGCGGACGTCGTTGGATCGCAAGTGGGAAGTGAAAGTTATTTCTTTAATTAAATCGGAAATCGCTGGCATTTTTAATCTTCAGATTATTCGTTTTGCAAATATTGATTAGCATTTCTGTGATATGAATTAAGTTTTGGTCAGTCATGGCCTGTCATCGGTTTATTTTGGGAATGGGATTTCAATGGAGGTAAATGAAACTTTCAAATTTACATTTCTGTCAATAGTTAGATGAAATATATTCCTGCTGCTGTTTCAATTCTTTCGGATAAACAGATTCCATGATCCTTCACTTCATAGACTACCTTCTAATCCTCATCCAACTCTCTATCCACCCTCGCTATCTCACCTACAACCTCCCATTACTTAATCCCATTACACACCTCACTCTCCAAATTCCAACCTCAAACTCCCACACGACCTACACTCGCCGTCACTGACCATTACGCAATTCTCGCAGCCCACCTACTCACCCATCCTCATCCTCCCAAAATACCTTCACCCTCACTCCCGGAATCATCGAATTCTAAGAAGTCGATTTATGGTCCTGACCGAGTCAAACCATAAATGTGATTAATGTGATAATTATGCATAATTTACGGATTTTATTCAGGTTACTCGATAAAATCGTCGCAGTGCCGACAAAGAATTCTATCACACTTTGTTAGGCAGACCCGATAACTCCCTTTGGTGCATTCTTATTATAAGAAGTATAAGTACCATAATCTTCAAAAGAAAACTCTTTATTTAAATCTTTCTTATCACCCATCTCGTCAAACAAACAAATCTGTTAATGAAATACAACTATATATGGACCGTATATCCTGAAAGTGGTGTAAGCCCATCCAAAAAATAATTTGAATAACACATATAAACCGTTTACACCAAGTTAAGCATAAATTATATATCTAATTTTTTTTTAAATATGGACTTACATCACTTTCAAAATAAAGTGTCCATATAATCGCCGCGATAGGTAAATGTGACAATTTCTGGAATATTTATCAAATTAACAGGTAATTACCCATAATCATCGGGTTAATCAGATTTAGCGTAACACGTGCAGCTGCCTCTCTGCTGGCAGGCGTGCAGCTCGCGAGCATGCATCGCGGAACGAAAGTGATTGTGCAACCTGGGTGCCCGCATACATGAAAGGGACCCAGTGCACGCTCTCAGCGACAGTCGGAACATTTTACACGTTCAGGAACGCTCGAAGGAGAGCCGTGCCCGAGTCGACGTCCGAGACTCCCGATCGGACCCGAGGACGGCGTCCTGATTATTTTCAAGGGAAGCCGGCCTTAGCCGGATGCTACAAGAACTTCGGATACACAGGCTCTCAAGCGACAAAATATTAAAATGGAATGAGGTGAAGAATAAGTATTAGAATCAGGCGGGAAAATTAATCAAAGTCAAATAGTCAATAGTATTATTAATACGAGTTTACGTATATAGAGTATATATTCTTTATTTAATAATTTTACAGCATCTCTAAAAAGTTAAGTAAACTCTATAAACATAACTTTATTCGATCCTTTTCCTATATATCTAAGAAAATTTTGTTCAAATAAAGTGAAAAAAGCTCAAGCCATTAATATTCCAATATCTACTATTAAAAAAGGAATAATATTTAAATAAAAATGAAATGCATAAGAATGCATAATTTTAACATTTTTAATTCTCTGTCTTACAATTATCCACACGAGGCACGGGAAGGGGTGGGGTGGTTAATTGTGAGACTGAAAGGCGAATTTGCGAGCATCGCGTGCCGCGTTCGGCGGAACTTGCCGATCAAAACGTTGAGCAGAGAGTGAACTCGAGAACCTGTGGTGTCGAAACGTTGCGTTATGAGAAAGAGGAAAGCGGAGATGAAGATTTTCCGCAGTTTCGACATCGATGTTGCCAGTGCTGCTCCGATTGCGTTCTTCGATCCGAAGATTCGTCCAGCAGTGTAGTGGTGAGACTGGGGCGGTTAGATTCTCATATGTGTGAGATGCAGAGTTTAGGTGGAAGCTGGTAACGCGGTCAGACTTCCTCATTTCGGAGAGTATAGGTCATTGTGGATTATATATTTTAATGGAGTGAGAGTCGGATTTTATTTAACTTCTTATTCTGGTATCGATGTGTGTTGCAAGGGCTTGAATTGGAATGTTGTTCCGTGCTGATTACGTTCCTCATATCTTTTAGGGGCTTTATTATGGACAGATGGTATTTTGTATGGGGAGACTGTGGCGTTACTGATGTGCGATGTGAATTGTAGTTTTGTTGGAATTTTGATACTATGCAGGTTAGTCATTATATGGACCGTTTATTTTGAAAGTGGTGTAAGTCCATTTTTAAACAAAAATAAGATATCATACAATTTATTATTAACGTGGTGTAATCGGTTTATTTATGTGATACTTATTTTTTTTTTTAGAATAGACTTACACCACTTTTAAAATAAACGGTCGATTAGTGTAATATAAAGGAATGTGACTTAAGTTCTGGTACTATTTTCACGCCAGATGACATTGATGTATGGCACGATGGTCAGCCGAGTTCTTTTATTCTGATTTTTGTTTAGAAGTAGTATTACAGATAGACTCGATTTTGTATGGGAGAGACAGAGAATATTTTAGTTGAATTCTGATCTGAGTAACGGTAGTACGAGTTGCAGTTTAGCTGACAATGAAATCCGATACTAAGCTAGTCGGTAGACTTCCTGAATTCATAGACTACGACTCATTGTAAATTACGTACTGTACCAGAATGAGAGTTGAATTTTTATACAGTTCTGATCCACATAAAGCATATGTTGCACAGAAATCAAAATCTGTTACTACGTTGGTCAGGCATCTTCCTTAACCTGGAGATTTCGTGGGTCAGTATTTATATTTTAACGCAGATAATATATTTTAGCGCAAGTCAAATTTCGGTTGATTCCTGATTTCCTTCGACCCTGAAGTTGCAGGTTAACAGAAATCTGATACTAATTTAGTCAGCCCACTTTCTGAATTCAAAGACTACGACTCATTGTAAATTACGTACTGTACAAGAATGAGAGTTGAATTTTTATACAACTCTGATCCACATGAAGTGTGTGCTGCACAGAAATCCAAATCTGGTACTACGTTGGTCAGCCGTCTTCCTTAACCTGAAGATTTCGAGGGTCATTACAGATTATATATTATAACGCGAGTCGAATTTCGTTTTATTTCTGATCATCTCTGACCCTGCTGAAAAGATAGGGGGGATATCGGTGGCAGTCGAAAAATATAATTTTATTCCTCAGTACTCTGATGTGACGAAACTTTCGCCGAATGCATCATCGCTCGCTCGGCAGTGGACGTGGATTTCAGTAAAATTTTGCATCGTACGGTTCGCGTAAAGACTACGTTGGTCGGATTATATATAGCGCGCCTCGGACGTAGAGCTCGATCTATGACTGACGATAGGGAGTAGGAAAAATGTCGAGGGTGAAAGGGCGTTCGGGAATATTCGAGATAAGCCTGTTGAAAATACGATAAACATCGTATCTAACGGCCGGCTATCCAGAAAAAAATCGGACGGCTCTTTTTCCATTACAGATTCTGTTGTTTTGCCCTGTCGCTCATTGGGATAAAAAGATAATTAATAACCGATTGCGGTCACCGTAACTCGTTTTCAATCACATGTTTTACGTGTACGAAAACATGACACTACTGTCGGGTTAATATGTCAATTTTCATACTTGTTCACTTTCCTTTACAAACACTGTTATGAGTTGAACATCCGTTTTAAATAGGTTATTATTTTAGAGTATAAATAATCTATCTAAATGACTCTTTTTATTAAGGATTTGCCTGTTATATATTCTTGATCATTGAAGTAAAATGATAATTAGAACCGGTTCCATTGATCGTAACCTGCTTACATACATATATACTAAGTACATGCAAATATTGCTCTAATTCGGATTAGAATACCAATTTATCATACTTCTCCATCTTCAAGTACACAAAATCACATATTTCAAATTCAGATTCGTCTATATAAATATGAATATTACTGGTCCCAAAACCAAGTGTCGTAAGGAAAGTAAACCCTATCAAAGTATAGACTACTCGATCTTCACAAAAATGAAATCAGGTGCACGAATACAACCGTACAAATCACTCTTCGAACACCCCTCAAACACCCGCGAACAGTCAGTTCCACCCAAAGTTGGACTCCTCAACCCGGCTCTCACCGAAGCCACTTAAGCTCCGCTCTGGAGTACTGTCACGACTCCGTTTTCTCCGCTCTCTCGCCATCGGCGTCGTTATCGTCCTACCGCAATAATTTTCTCATCGCCGTCAGCACGGACTCGCGGAAGTTCCGAGCTGCCCGAAGAACGCTGCCCACCCGTTACAACTCTCAAACTCTGCGAGTCCGACCACCCACGAGCTCAACTTTGAGCGGAACCGCGAGCGTCCTTCGCGCGACCTTCAGCTGTGGAAACGATTGCGGCTCTACGAGGCGTTTGTACGTTTTGCAGGAAGACTCGTAGAACGATTTTGATGGTTTCTACTAAACGAAGAGTCAGGAAGTTAGATGAGAGTAGAGCAGAGGATAAGCGGTGGAAGCTTTGAGTTCTTTGCTTCGCTTGTGTGGATTTTTTAAGGTGTAGAGATGAATGTAGTTTTGCAGAAGAGTTTCGATGATGATTCTGATGAAGAGTCCGGAATCAGGATGAGAACAGTATAGCAAGGGACAAGCACTGAAAAGTTTGCTGAATCGTCCTTCACTTGGCCTGCATCGATTTTTCAAGGTCTCGAAAGGAATGTGACCTTGGAGGCAAAACTCGCAGCAGAAATTTTATTACGATTTTGATGCAGAGTTCGAAATCGGTATGAGAACAGTACAGCAAGGGATAAACGTTGAGAAGTTTGTTGAATTGTCTTTCACTTGGCCTGCATCGATTTTTCAAGGTCTAGAAACGAATCTAACCTTGCAGGAGAATTCGCAGAACAACTACGATAATGATCCAGAGGCAAATCTTCTGCTCGGCCTGCATCGACCTTCTCAACTTTAAGGCCACTTTGGAGGACAAAAAACGATTCCGAATGATCCAATAGTAGAATGAAATTTTTACAAAAAGTATGCGCATTGAAAAACTCTCTGAAGAAATTTTTGTTAAAATAATGCGCATCGAATAACTCTCTCTGAATCGTTCTTCGCCTGCGTCGACCTTCACGACTTTAGAACCACCTTGCATGAAGACACAAAACGACTCCAACGAAGGATCCGAAGGTAGAATAAAATTCTTGCAAAAAGAACGCGCATCGAACAACTCTCTCTGGATCGTCCCTTACTTCACCTGCATCGACCTTCGTGACTTCAGAACCACCTTGCAGGAGACACAAAACGACTCCAATGAAGGATCCGAAGGTAGAATAAAATTCTTGCAAAACGAACGCGCATCGAACAACTCTCTCTGGATCGTCCTTTACTTCACCCGCATCAACCTTCTCGATTCTATCACCCAACGTAGCCTTGCAGGAGGACACGAAACGATTCTGACGACTCTAGGAAGGGTCCGGGAGCAGGACGAGATTTTTTGCAAAAAGAACACGCAGCGAATTATTCCCTCTAAATCGTCCTTTGCTCGACCTGCATCGATCTTTCTGACTCTAGAACTACTTTACAGGAAGACACGGAACGATTCCGAAGAATCCAACAGTAAAATGAAATTCTTGCAAAAAGAATACTATTCAAAGAACTCTCGCCGAATCGACCTTTACTTTGCCTGTAACGACCTTCACGCCTCCGTCACCCAACGTAGCCTTGCAAAAAGTCACGGAACGAATCCGACTCCTACAACTCCGACTCCTAGGAAGGGCTCCGAGAACAGAACGAGATTCTTGCAAAAAAAAAATAATTCTCTCTAAATTGTTCTTTGCTCGGCGGGAATCGACCTTTTCGACTCTAGAACCGTTTCGCAAGAAGACACGAAACGAGTCCGGAAAGTCCAACAGTAGAATGAAATTCTCGCAAAAAGAATGCTATTCAAAGAACTCTCTCCGAATCGTCCTTTACTTCGTCTGCATCGACCTTCTCGACTCTGACACCCAACGTAGCCTCGCAGGAAGACACGAAACAATTCCGAAGAATCCAGCAATACAACGAAATTCTTGTAAAAAGAATACTGATCGAACAACTCTCTCCGAATCGTCCTTTACTCCGCCTGCATCGACCTTCCCGACTCCGTCACCAGGCGCAGCCTTGCAAAAAGCCACGGAACGATTCCGACTCCTACAACTCCGACTCCTAGGAAGGTTCCGAGAGCAGGACGAGATTCTTGCAAAAAAAATAATTCTCTCTAAATTGTTTTTTGCTCGGCCTGGACCGACCTTTTCGACTCTAGAACTGTTTCGCAGGAAGACACGAAACAATTCCGAAGAATCCAGCAATACAACGAAATTCTTGTAAAAAGAATACTCATCGAACAACTCTCTCCGAATCATCCTTTACTCCGCCTGCATCGACCTTCCCGACTACGTCACCAAGCGCAGCCTTGCAAAAATCCACGGAACGATTCCGACTCCTACAACTCCGACTCCTAGGAAGGGTTCCGATAGCAGGACGAGAGGCGCGCGGGCAAAGGACGCTCGGCGAACGAAAGGCTCGCGCGACACGCGACAATCGACAGTCAACAGTCGACGGTGAACAGTCGACAGTCGACGGTCGGCCAGTGGCAGCCAGTGGTGGAGATCGCTCTCGGCGGTTGGTCAGAAGTAGTCGGAAGCAGTCGCGTTCAGTCGCATTCAGTCGCATTATAGCCGGAGCGCGTTTTAGTCGGCAGTCGGGCACGAACGGTGACGGTTCGTCGGAAGTCGCGCGTCGCCGGGGACTGGTTTTCGTGTCGCACGACGAAGACGACCGCGACGACGACGAGGAGCACGACGCTCGCCGTCGTTTTCCCTGTCGGCGAGCCGAGAGCGAAAGGGAATTCCTGCCGGACTCCTCGCCAGCTCGCTGAGAGCGCAACACGTACGACGTTCGCACAGTTTTCTTGACAAGTAAGTGAGCTCCAGGTTTCGGCCGCGGATCAGGTCGCTGGAGATGGTTTTGGGAGGGTGGTGCGGGTTGATTGTGGGCCGTGGGATAGATGGTTAGGGAGTAGGTGACAGAGTGGACGTTTTAAGATTTTGAAGGCGGTAGATTGGAATGGGTGGAATTTGAAAGAGTGCGGTAATTGAATCTTGTATGGGGGAGAGTTTTATGGGAGTTCCTGATGTTGAGTGGCGGCCATTCTAGTTGAAGATAATAAAGTTTTTAACAGGTTAAATACTAGTTAAAAATGAAAATCAAATACTGGCCAAATACTAGTTAATAATTCATAAGTTTTGATAATAAAAGTAATTTGGTACGATTTGCAAGCGCATTGGTAGATATGCGTATCGAATAAACATATTTTGTGATTATCAAGAAGCGTCAATTTATAATAACGTCAGATGACGAAAATGTAATAATAGTCCGCTTAACAATCGAAACTCTGCAAACATAGAAGTTCCTAAGCGAAAACTTTGACATGTAAACAAATCCAAGTTTACAAGTGCAAACTCAGCAAGTACACTTTCGATATCACATCTTCGATGCATCAGTACTCTAGTACTCTAATATCATCTACTACGACTACTTTAGTACTCTAATATCATCAATATCAACTGCCTCACGATGCCCACATTTACGCTCTTACTATCCCACAACCTCTCACAAGCGTCCATTCATCAAACTGGCACATTCTCCAAAAATCTCGCGTAAACAACTTTGCACAATCAAAAAACATCGATCTCGCCAAACATTTCGTGTACGCTCCACCCTGACGCGATATAAAAATATCTGAACAGTGCATCGTGGAACACCGTGAGAACAGTCAGCGTTTATTTACTCCGTCTGAAAATGTGTGACATCTTTTAATCGTGCCCTGCGTGCGTTCATCCCGACCAGCTGACCAGAAGATAAGCACTGGTCCGTCGAGTGCTTTCAGCGGTAGCGCCGGCCTTATTAATCCAATTTGTTTGGCAAGCTCTTCGATGCACGAGTGCCACTGCACGCTGCCAACCTAAAGAGTACAAGAAAACCGGCCGAGATCATTGACCGTACGCGTTTTGCGTAGGAGCGGTCCTTTCGAAATTTTCCAAATTTTTTTCGCGACCGCTGTCAAACTCCAATCGGACTGCGTTCGGAGGAGGTATAATGAGTTTCGTGGTCGAAGGTGGATAAAGTAACTTCCATTAACCCGTTAAGGCCTGAATTATATTTTAATTGGAAAAATATTTACATTTGTATTTCCTTATCTTATATCTACCAAATAATTATCATAGAAGCGATTTTTTTATATATGTGATTTGTGTGCCATCTGTGGCACAGTAGGCGGTAATGGGTTAAGGAAAACTTTTTTTGCTGGCGGGCTCATTGGGGCTCATTGAATTGCGGCAGATAAGAGGCGAGTGAAAACGAGAGTCGGTTCGAAGTCAACGTTTAAGAATCGAGGTTGAGCTGAATCGCTCTTTCAGTTTTGGAAGACAGAGGCTCGTTGTTTGGCGTTGGTCAGCGTTAATTGTGCTTCGAGTTAAGATAGTTCGGTCACTTACGGTCGGATTCATGGCAATTTTCAAAGCAGAGATCGGAAGATGTTCGGTGGCAGTCGTTGTTGACAAGCAGGCATGTTTATGTCAACTCGGAGTTAATTCGTTCGAGTTTATAGAATTACGAAAGCGATAATTGGGGAGAAAGTAATTAATATGCGCTGATTAAAAGTGTGAGCCAGCGCGAGCGATTTTTTTAGACTGATCGATTGTTGTGACAGACGTGAAATACGACGAAAAGTGTGAAGAAGTCAGAGTTACGAAAGAGATAATCGGCGAGAAGTTCGCGGCCCCGCTCAAAAGAGAGTTCACGCTTCGCGAGGCTATTATTAGGGCAGGAATCGAGCGGAAGTCAAGATTCATTGTTATGACAGTCGCGAAACATGACGAAAATATGAATGACGACGAGGAAGATATCTGGCGAGAGATATTACTTCGCAAACGGAAGGCAAAACGATTCGCATGCCGCGGAGCTGCGTAATATTTGCGCACGTGAGCGTATCGAGGGCGAAAGTGACAAAGTTCGATCTTGACTGTCATCGAGACTCGTAATTCGGGTCCGAAATCGTTGAAGGCAGATAAATGCGCGTCGGAGCGGGGCTTTAATTAAATTCGGCGATTAGTCCAGATTGGCCGGCATCGGAATGCTGCTACGAGCCTCGAACACTCGTCAACAGCCGAATCTCATCTTTTACCTATAAAAATTTTAATGGGACGCTCGATGACTCACTCGACTCGGCACCGAATATGAATTCGTTATCGTTCGATTCGCTTTTAACGGCCGTTCGCTTTGCATCTTTGCTCCTCGTGTTCGAATTTCCTTTTCCTCGCCGTGCCCGCGTGAAAGGAGGGGGAGAAAAAATGTGGTCGACCTATCGGCCCGCCGCGGGAAAGATATTTTCTTTTTCGGCCGGAAAATAACGCAAGCGGCTGACCAAAACAAACCGGCAGACTCGGCCGACTAGTTCTCGAGGCGAGTTTCGTCATCGACGGAATGCCTTTGCGAAAGATCCAGTCGATCGTCGATGTTTGGCCACCGTGGACCGGTGGGCTCCTGATATAGGTTGAACGTGTCAAGCTGGCAATTCACTCGCGAATTATGTTCAATTCGACGTAACAAGGCGCAGGGTCGGATAATAACATACTCGTATGCGACGTTCGCGTACGTGCAGCCGCCGCGTGCATCTGTTCTATTCAATATCACTAGTAAATGCCAATGGAAGACGGTGATGCATAATGAATACTAGACGAAGATTACATAACCTAAAAATAATATTCCGGCAACCGACGCGAATTATAATCAAGGCTTATCGGCACATCGTTTCCCAGGCTTAATGTCGTACATGGCAGTAATGACAGGTGTTCGTACACGCGTGCCTTCGCATTACCTATGTGTAATGTCGTATACGAAAGACTAATGTGTAAGGCGCAGTACGCAACGTAATAGGAAAGCAATATTCATTAATGGTGTTCATTCTCAACCTCTGCGGAAAAAGTAATTTTGCATTAGAACGAACGATAGGGCATTATTGAATAAGGGGAGTAGTGAAATTAATTGAACCGTCAGCGTATGATGTATAATAATAGGTTTTCTGCGTATTCGGTCAGTCTTGTACTTTTAACTAATTAAGGGTAGTAGCTGTAATGACAAATAAGTTCGTACTCTGATTCTCGTATCGACCGTGAACGATAATCGAACTTTACCGTTCAGCAATTTTTCTCAGGATTTATTCAAATCTAAAGAAGGTTATTGAGCGGTCGTTAATCTATTCGACCTTTTTGCCGTTCCACGTAAATCTGCGATCGAGTAGGTACTAATTAACCCCAGCTAATAATTGGGTCACGGGAGATTGGAAGTCGGATCGGAACGGGACTGAAAAAAAAAACAGTAACATGTTCTATTCCAGCGTAGTCTAATCATTCTTCCGCCGGAGTCAATTGCCGCGTTGTGAAACGAAATTGACCCCTAGCAAAAACGCAGGAGCAATTAGCCAGTCCGGTCTGCCGTTGGTTTCCATTCTCGCCAAACGACTCGAACGCCGGCCAGGTCTGCCGAAAGAAACGGCCAATCGAAATCGAATCGAACAGTTCCACATATAAATCCAACAAAACGTCTAAAGTGCAATGTCGAACATTTGCATGTAGGATTCTGAATCCACCTTTATTCTCCCGACTTTTCCTAACTTCTTTCCTTTCGACGACCTAATTAACGAACTGTATTTCACGATAAAATTTTAAAGCATCATTTTGTACGATAAAATGTTAAGGCATCGTTTTGTACGATAAAATTTTATGGATGTCATTTTGTACGATCAAATTTTATGGATGTCATTTTGGACTTGGAAGGTGGCCGAACGTAAGAATGCAGGCGTTAACGATTTGGCAGTTAGAAACGAATTCAGAGTTGATAGCGTCATTCTGGCAGGCAACAGGCTTAATTAGGAGTGAGATGGTATTCTCTTACGGGCAATAATGTATATGAGTTGAACTCGATCACGCTTCTGAGCGTCGGGGCAAGGACGCGTTACGTCAACGCGGAAATTGTCCAGCTGCGAATCTCTTTTCCATTAACCGGAGTCGGACGATCGCCTTAAGTGCATATTTGAATGACCGGTCCAATTCTAAGCTGTCGATACATCAGGTGTACGTAGTCTCAAGTTTTAATCCCACCGAAGTCTGTGACGCATTGTCCACGTCATCATAACTCAGCAATCTGTATCATTTTCCAATTATCGAGAGCGTATAGGTTGACATCAGTATCGGAAAATCTACCGCATAATAATGTCAGTTACAAGTACGATATTACATTCTGATTCGACTTCGTATGCTATATCGTTTATGCACGGATGATCATTAAGATACAGGTAGCCCTCCTATAACACGGTAGGTAGGTTCCTAGAAAATGTTGTTTTATGTGAAATGGCGTTATAGGAAAACCAATTAAAAATAAACTTTTTCTTTAATTCCGTATAAGCAACTTAATTTATATTAAAAATAGAAATTTATGTACAAGACAAAAAAAAAATAAAAAAGATTATTTCCCGTTTAATGCAAGCTTAATTTAATAAATTTCTTGTTGACTACTTCGTATAATGAAACGAAAACGTGGTTTTCGTTTGAACGATGTAACATCGGAATACAGTTGTAAATAAGTGAAGTATAATTCATTTATACATAATTTCATATGAAGCAGTATAGTTCATTATTCCTTCCCGTAACTATTTTAAAATAATATGTTAAATAAAAATCATGTCATTGCCGTTGAAGTACAGCGTCGTTCAAAGCTTCCCGCAATTTATCCCATCGTCACAGATCGAAACCGTGTTATACGATGCCGTGCTGTAGGAGGCCCACCCGTACTTTCAATCCGACGCCGATCGAAAGCAGAGTCCGGAATTGACTCGAATCGATATTCCCCGAGTCGATGCGAAGAACAGACCCTTCGGACAGACTCGGTGCGCTTCTCGACCGGCGCATTGTCAACGATAAAATTCCTCCTCCCACGCATCGTGTTCGCACGCCTCGCGTTACGTCTCGAACGAAACTCTCCCCCCTCCCGCCTCGCGGAGCATAATGAGATGAGAGGTCGGGAATGACACGACTATCCCGCAAAATTGCGGCCGCGGGAAAAGCCTAGCGCTCGATTTGGCACCGACTACGGCAGCGTGATGGCGTTATGTAAAATGAGCCGGCGACCGCCGCGGCAAGTTCGCCTTTCAATTTCACCGTTTGCGAAATATCAGGCCAGACCCGTTATCGGACCCCGGGAGGCTGCAAGTCCGCAGAGGATTCCAGCCAACCGTCTGTTCTAGTATTCACTTTCTATCGATGTCACTCGCCATTTGCACTTACTTGGGCCTGAAGTCCTAACAATAACAATGGCAAATAATTAGAAGACTCAAACTCGAAGCTGACAAAACTTCTGGCTCATGCTCTTGTCTAACGGATTCTAGCTGGAGCACGATGACCAAACTAGGCGCAAACACCTGACGAACATGCGTGCTAGTCGACTTCTTCATTTGCCTTGAGTGCGATATAGAAATTATGTTGATGAGAGGAAAAGTGAGGACAAGGAAAGTCCTGATTGCGTTCAATACATTGTCTCTCCTCAATTTCACCGTTTGCGAAATATCAGGCCAAACCCTGCAAGGCTTCAAGTCCACAGAGGATTCGAGGCAAGCATGTGTTCTACTGTTCACTTTCTATCGGTGGCACTCGCCATTCGCGTTCACTTGAGACTGAAGCCCCAACGATAACAATGGCAGACCATTGGAAGAGTCAATTTCGAAGCTGACCAAACTTCTAGCTCATATTCTTAACCAACAAATTCAAGCTAGGCACGAACAGCTGATGAACATGCGTGCTAATTGACTTCTTTATTCGCCTCAAGCGATGTGATATAGAAATTATGTTGATGAGAGGAAAAGTGAGAACAAGAAAAGGCGTAATTGCGTTCGACGCATTGTCTCTCCTCAATTTCACCGTTTGCGAAATATGAGACCAAACCCTGGGAGGCTTCAAGTCCACAGAGGATTCGAGCCAAGCATGTGTTCTACTATTTACTTTCTATCGGTGGCCCCTCGCCATTTACGCTTATCGTTAGTCTAGGCTGAAGCCCTAACGGTAACAATGACGATCATAAGACTCAAGCTCGAAGCTGACCAAACTTCTAGCCACTTGCGCTTACTCAAGATTGAAGCCCTAACGATAACAATAGCAGACGAATAAAAGACTGAGACTCTTACCTGACCGAACTTTTAGATCGCAATTTTTTGCCAACGGACTCTAGCTGGAGCATGATGATTAACCAGACGCTAACAGCTGACGAACATGAGCGCTAATCGACTTCTTCATTTGCCTTGAGTGCGATACAGAAATTATGTTGATGAGAGAAAAAGTGAGGACAAGAAAAGGCGCGATTGCGTTCGATACATTGTCTTGCCACGCAGTCATCGTCGCTGGCATTGTGATTATGCAAAGTGCAGAATCGACAGCCATGGGAGAGCCAATGATGATCAGGAGTAGGCTAAGCTCGTATAGCTCGCCGGCGAGATTAATTGTCGTCCTCCTGAAACCGGTCTGGCGGGAACTGGCTGTTATTCAAGAAGGGCGTTCGCGAGGTCTCTTGTTTTCATCGATTCGCTCCCAAACTGGCTCGAGGATCGTCTGCAGAAGAAAAAAAAATAACAGATTCTCACCTCGCAGTAAAGATCATCTCCCCGAAACTCGACTCGTTCCCTGGAAGGATTTTCGGCTATCAGCAATGAATGCCATTGGATGACCGGTTTCGGTCTACTGGTTTTACGGAACGGGAGTGCATTCGAAATTGCGCCGGAATTGATGATTCGAAAATAATTGCGAAATATTCGCCAATCGACTTCCGCATTAATCGTCGCAAACTGTGAATAAACGAAGCACTGTTTTACGATCGACAACGTTCTACGACGTGCAATTTTCAATTGTCCCACTCGCGTGTGTGTGCACGTACACGCACGTGTTCGTACTGTCGTAAGGATATGATTTTGCGAGTACGTGACACTGGAAGTGGCTGCAGTACGTTTATTAGGGAAAAAGGCGGCCGTGTGTATAAAGTCTACTGTTGATTGTTGTTAGACGTGACATGTACGTGATACAATGCTGGCCGGAGGGAAACATGCCGGGCGGCGTTGAATCCTGCATAACGTTGCGAAGAGACCGATTACGGCTCGCGCTGAATATGCATAATTCTGTCATAATTTCGCGACTATCAGCCCGCGGTACGAAGAGTGAGCTTCTCACATTCCGTGTAACTCCGCGAATCCTGGCCGACGACTGGACGGAATTTAGTTGGACGCATTTTACATAATGCACGCCTGTCTGCGTACACTTATACCGTGTATGTGGAGGAACGTAGCTGCGAATGCTCTGAGTTTAGTGTGATAGGCGACGTTGAATGTGTTCGACCATTCTGCTCGAGTTAGTACCAACGTTTTATCCTAGCTAGGCAATATAGTTACTGGTAATTATTATGTGCAACCGTCGTAAATCCAGGACGTTACCTAGCGTTAATGTGATAAGATACTCAATGTGCAATTATACCAATTTGTTTACTTACATATTGAGACAGCAATTATATTTAATAAGATGTTACGATTATCTTATCGTTGTTTTTTCGGACCATATCTTTTCTCTCTCTCTCTCTCGCCCTCTCTTTCTCTCTTGTATCGTGTACGTCAAAAAGTACGCAACTGTCAAAATCTAGTATATTACCTAGCGATGACTATGTTAAAAATATTCTACTCGCATCCGTTCATATTTCATTGCATCCCCATCACCCATCGAAAGAAAAAATCTCCACTATTTCTACCCTACAATTTCCCACCCTTTACCTCCATCTATTCTTCTCTCCTAAACAAATCTGATAAACAGTCAACAAAAATAAGAACAAAAAATATGAACAATACCCCTCACAAATTCCTGTTTCAACCAACTTCCTCTCTTCACCTCTTCCAGAAAAATACATAAAAGGCAAAAATTCGGAAACATGTGATGTGACCAACGAAACAAAATCTTTTCAGGGCGGGAGCGAACGCAATCATGGTGAAGGCATACGGGGGTGCGTTGGTCCTCGCGGACGTCCTGCTGCTCCTGCTGAAGATGCTCTACTACATCGGCGAGGGCATCTACCGTCTCCTCTTCCCCGTCGAGGAAAAGAGCGTCGTCGGCGAGATCGTCCTGGTGGGTGTAATAACGTAACGATGTAACTCGACGTAACCACTCCCGGGTTACAGGAGACGAATCCCGTCGGCCAGAAGTGGCCATTATCTGTGACACATTGAAATGAAAATTAGACGTGTCGGGCGCCAGTCTCGCGCGCGCGCGCGCGCGCAGTATTCACATTCACGCATGAAAGAACCGCTCCCGTTGTGTAACGTTACATGCGACGGGACGCGATCTCATATGATCTAACCGGAAAACGGAGGACGGAATCGAATTTGAATGGAATCGGAGCGAGCCATCGGCTCTGTCAGTCGAGAGCGTCTGGCAAGGTCCGTTGTCATTGAAATTTGTTGCCGGCCGTCTCTCGATCTTCGAACTCTCAAATTTCTTACTTGGCATCCGTGGGAATGAATGAGTTCTGCGAGAGTCCATTTTTGCAAGTTGGAGCTTCACTTTTGACCCTGACGCTTTCGGTGCTTGACAGGTGACAGGGGCAGGCCATGGCATTGGCAGAGAGCTGGCCATGAAGTATGCATCGCTGGGCGCCACCGTGGTCTGCTGGGATATCAATCAGCAGGGAAATGAGGAAACTGCGAAGGAGATCAAGAATATGGGCGCCGCATCTGTATACACTTACAAGTAACTAGCTCACTGCCTAGACGTATAAATAGACCCGTGCCGTACTGCGCAACCTGGCTGGAAAGTGTCAGCCCGCGTGAACGGATTTTCGTTGCTCATTGTAGTGCAACATACGCCTTGCCAACGTCTCTGTGTATTTATAACTTTCGCAGCGGAAGTTATATCGGCGGAAAAGTTCTAACGTTAATTGTCTCGAAAGTTGGCGAGAGTCGAGACTATCAGAATTCTCGCTATCAGACCTCTTCGTCATCCGCGTAGGTCAACGTTAACACGTTGATTGAAGTTCGCTTCGGTCTCACACTCATTGTTAGAAGTTACATAAGTGTACGGGCAATTAAAGATGACTGACACTTTCCGGCAATGACGGGCCAGATAAGAGAGTGGCCTGCAGTCGAAAAGTGGAGAGTATTCCTGGAAATGCATCCGCAGGGCGAATTTTTTAACCGGTTCCCGATTTTGTCGTATCACAACTTTCTCTGAAAGATCGTCCCGTCCGATCGCTGATTCGCAGGTGCGACGTCTCGAAGCGAGAGGAGGTCTTGAAGGTGGCCGAGAAAGTGCGAGAGGAGGTGGGCAACGTTACGATTATCGTCAACAACGCCGGTATAATGCCCTGCCACTCGTTCCTGGAGCACACCGCCGACGAGATCAGGCGAATATTCGACATCAACGTTTTGGCTCACTGCTGGGTAAATTTCCTATTGTCGTCGATTTGCAGTCTACCATTTTTTCCTTACCGCCCGCGAACGGGACCGAGGACGACAAAAACGTCGCCTGTCCGTCATTCAATAATTTATTTCGAAAAAAAAAGGAAACGATCGGACTCGACAGATGCAGATGAGATCAAACCACTTTTTCACCGCGGTTCTGAATAAATTATCCTCTGAAAACGTTTTTTCGCTTCTAATATCGCCCGATCCGTATTTTGCTTTGTTTAACCACGTCATTGGCGACCTCTGACTCTAACGTGACTTTTCGTCCGGATTCTTCGAGCTTTTCTGCCGCACATGATCGCCAAGAATCACGGACATTTCCAATTTCATCGCGATTCCGAATAAATTATTCTCTGAAAACATTTTCGCTTCTAATATCGCCCGATCCGTATTTTGCTTTATTTAACGTATTCTGACTCTAACGCGATTTTTCGTCCAGATTCTTCAAGCTTTTCTGCCGCACATGATCGCCAAGAATCACGGACACATCGTTGCTCTATCGTCCATGATCGGCATCATAGACATTTCCAATTTCATCGCGATTCCGAATAAATTATCCTCTGAAAACATATTTTAGCTTCTAATTGCGTCCGATCCGTATTTTGCTTTATTTAACGACTTCTGACTCTAACGCGACTTTTCGTCCAGATTCTTCAAGCTTTTCTGCCGCACATGATCGCCAAGAATCACGGACACATTGTTGCTCTATCGTCTATGATCGGCATCATAGACATTTCCAATTTTATCGCGATTCCGAATAAATTATCCTCTGAAAACATATTTTAGCTTCTAATTGCGTCCGATCCGTATTTTGCTTTATTTAACGACTTCTGACTCTAACGCGACTTTTCGTCCAGATTCTTCAAGCTTTTCTGCCGCACATGATCGCCAAGAATCACGGACACATTGTTGCTCTATCGTCCACGATCGGCATCATAGACATTTCCAATTTTATCGCGATTCCGAATAAATTATCCTCTGGAAACATTTTTTAGCTTCTAATTGCGTCCGATCCGTATTTTGCTTTATTTAACGACTTCTGACTCTAACGCGATTTTTCGTCCAGATTCTTCAAGCTTTCCTGCCGCACATGATCGCCAAGAATCACGGACACATCGTTGCTCTATCGTCCATGGCCGGCATCGTAGGCATTTCCAATTTGGTGCCCTACTGTGCCTCCAAGTTCGCAGTAAGAGGTACGTTGATACAGTAAGTCGAATCGTTGAGGTCTTAATTTGTTTAACCGCCCCCTCTCCCTTACGCAGGATTTATGGAAGCACTGCACGAGGAGCTGAGAAGCGCTGCCGGTGGAAAAAATATGAACATTAACTTCACCACGATCTATCCGTACATGGTCGATACAGGCTTGTGCAAGAAGCCGCGGATAAGGTAAGCTGACAACGTAATTCAATCTTCACACATGCAATTCAAATGATTCACGCCATCCGGTTCTTCCGCGTACTTTTACATTGGCGCATCTAGTTAATATCGTACATCTCATTACATGCAGACTAGATTATTGGACCTCAGGTATGATGTACTCTCGGTTAACCCATTATCCGCCAATATCCACCTTTTTGGGACACATTTTCAAATTGTTTTCTTTTCATAATTGCAATTTCTAGCTATACAGCTAATTTTACTTATTTTCTTATTATGTGAATTGTGACGGGTAATGGGTTACCAGCGTTGGCTGACAGCCGTTGGACATAATCTGTCTAGACTTTTGCTGAATAGCTTGTCTAACGATATCTTCTCCTTCAGGTTCCCAAGCCTCATGGCGATGGTTCCACCGCAAGAGGCAGTTAATCAAATAGTCAGAGCACAGAGGCGAAATGTCAGGGAAGCGTCGATACCCAGATACTGGTTTTCGATAAACGCGCTCTTGAGGTACCTGCAAACAAAATACAACGGCTTTACCGGTGCTCAAACTAGACGCAAATGATAATGTCGACTCCGTTTTACAGAAATTTCCCCGAGAAGGGCACGATGGCTTTGAAGGACTTCGTTGACAATGGCGTCGATTCGGACCTCTAACGGGCGTCCAGCACATACGCGTCGTGGCCATGCGCAAGTACAAGAGTTACCTATTCCCCTTTCGATATCGCGTGAAAAACTGAGAAATTTTCGTGAACGTCGGCCCTTGTAAATAAAGAATTTCGAGCAGAGTGTCGATCGATAAACGTAAACAGACTTGTGATAGCGCGTTTTGTTCCGTCGGTCTGGGATGCGCGAAATGAACTATTATCAAGAAACTGTGTTTAGATTGGGTCTTTGGATGCACCGGGCGTGCCAAAGTATTTCGAGCGGTTATCGACAAATCAGACTTTGAGCTTCATTGTATAGAGTGGAAGGAACAGAGAAAAAATCCGAGCCCCGTCCGCCCCTCTCTACCCTCAAAAAATTCTTTGGCACGCCCCCGCAACATACCGGCTCTGTTATACTTAGCCATGTAAGGATTCGAAATATTTGCACGGATTTAATCAAATGGGATCAATGTACTCGTAATCACAGTTGCTGAACACGCAACGCGAGCTGTCAATCACGATAGGCTTTTTGCCTGAGCAGCAATTGCCTATCATTTTCTACGTAGATAAGGTCTTAATCAAAACACTGTCAGACATGTTACTTTCCGTGAGACGATACAAGGTAGGCGCAAAAAATCAAACTGTAGGGAATCGTGTGCCTTATGTGTGAGCGAAGTTTTCTTTTTTAAACAATTTTCCCGGCGACGTTACCGTACACACCTTTTCTTTTTTACAACGGGTTATTCATGATGTAACATTCTGTACCGACCGATGAATTCCCTATGCATAATCGTTGTGATGAAACCAAATAAATTTTTGTATATGTAAATGTAAAACTAACTTTAAGTAACGTTAAGGATTTACGAATAATCGTGACAGGCACCGTTGTTATTAATATATATACATAATTTGTAATTTTGTTGCTACATATAACTATACGTCTAAAATTAATGTGAGTGTAAGTAATTTCTAAATGGATGATAACAATAAATCCGAATTCGAATCAATTTGTTGTTTCTGCGCTCGTTATCCTTATCTCACGTAATAAATTCGGCTGCGTGATACAAAATATCTTTATTATAATTCGGTGTACATAGCTTCAGAAAATAATTATACAAATATATACAAAGAAGTACCTGAGCGAAAGTCGATTAACTTTCTGGTATGTTCTTAAGAATGTTCTGAAGTCCGTCGAAATTCTTATGTCCTATTTTAGCACCTGCGATTCTGCAAGCATATGTGATCGCGGCCTGCAAAACTGTTGTGTCTATAAAATCCATCGCTTGACTACACTCCAAACTCTCTATGTTATAATTGTGCTTTGCTTCTCGCTTCGGCTCCGCCTCCGGTTGCGGCTCAGCGCTGTTTTTGTACACTTTCAATTTTGATTTGTTCAAATAATAGAGGACCGCAGCGTTGAACGTGTCGCCTGCTGCAAGGCTGTTCACAATTTTTGGAGGGGCAAAGGCTGGAGACTGAACGATAATGCCATCTGGTGTGTGCGCCATTGCACCCCTGTCGCCCCAAGCGCAAATTATCGTTGCTCTGTAACGTAACACAGGATTATGTGTATTAAACGGAAAATCTATAATGACAAATGATAGACGCGTCATAATTGTCGTGATAGGATCATAATAAATCGTTCGCAAATCCTGGTTTCGAAACTCGTAAGGCATAATGCCACGATATGGAAATTTATCAGTGATAAATATCTGTATACAATAAGTGTGGTATACACTGTACCCTGACTTGACTTCTTCACTTATGTTTCTCACAGTCTCACTCATATTATCAAAGCCCTGGCTCTGGGCAAAGTCCTTGGATATAAATGCAACGTCCGCATATGGTAGTAGATCCAGCAGCTCTGGCTTTGGAGATTCTAATTCTACACTAATGGTAATTGGCGCTTTGTGTAACACTGTTTTGTCAGTGCTCTCTGTATCCTTTAGAGAATTGTTGTAGCTTTCAACATGCTGCATCATGGACAGCACATTAGGAACGTTTCTACCCTGGAATGAAATAAAAATAAACTTTTTGAAGTATTAATAGTAAATATACAGTGAAGACTGAGTGTTGATTATATAGGAATCTGCACCTCAAAATGAATCCAGCTATACTCATCCAAACTGAGCCGTTCAAAATCTTCCATTGTCAGCTCAGGCATACTCGGATTATGATGAACAATTGTACGCGAGCCAGAACTCAGACTTAGAATAATAGTTGAAGTTGGACATCCAATGCCATCTATCACAGGACAATGAGCAAAACTAATCTTATACTTCTTCATATCATTTTGCAAAAAGACTAAGTGTTCCTCCGAGCTCAGCCTCCCCATAAATTCGCACTGACATCCGAGCATAGAAAGAATTGTACAAGTATTAGACGCATTGCCACCTCTCTGCCAAGCATAATCAACTGACCTAAACAAAGTCAATATCACAGATAAGCCGGGGGGCAAACAATTAGGAATATCAAAATTGATTATGATACATTGATTATAATACACTTAACATCCTGATAAAAAGAAATTCTTTCTCCACTTATCATGCTGACATAAAGTAACGATAAGCCGATATCCCCCTGACAGTGAGTGCACTCCTTTGTTTGCACACTGCGCCTGTGCACCGTGAGAAACCCGCGAACCGGATAAAGCCAAGTGTCAGATGAAATTACTCACCGCTGATCGGAATCTTCGGCAGGGAATTGCTTGCAGGTTTGAATGATGTCCAGGCAGCATACGCCGACGCACAGTATTTTCGGCTCGTTCTTCTCAGGTGGTGGTGAGGATCCGATGATCCTCTCGTAGAAGCTCGAGATCATGTCTCTAACCTGACGTCGAAACTCAAAATTTGCCGCGAAGGTCGCCGAACGCTCGTAACATCGATCGGCGACGAAAACGAAAGTTTTACGAGGACTGACACTCCAATGCCGAGGACTCACGTTGTCAGATAAGACGAGCGGAGCATATTCGCGAGGACACGACTTTTACGTCCGTTATCTCGGGCAGATTATAGCGGCGCACGCGTGGAACCCGAGTTGAATTGAAGTCGAATTGACCCTTGGCACGACCTACCGCTAGGCCGACGTAGTTAAGTCAATGACAATCTTATGAATTAAAAACGGTCTGCCACGTGCGGCACTTTAAGCATTAATAACCGAAAGTCACTTGGCTCAGAACGCAATGTACGGCGATCGTACAAAACGTTCGAATGCAGACTTCTTAATATATCTGTCATTTAAAAGAATGCACTGCGTAAAAATGGGACCATATTGAGAATTCGTAATAATAAAGAATACTGATGTCAAAACCTGCTACAGTCAATGTCATTTGAACGCATTGCGAAATAATGGAATCTAAACAGACGGTACGACGTGCCGCACTATAGAAGGCGCACGTAGAAAAATCGAACCGCGCCAGAAATAATTTGCAGCGTCGATAATTCAGCCCAGTCTCAACTTTACCCTCGTCGGTGCAATAAGTATAGGAATAATGCTCGACGCAGTTTACGAGTTGAGCACCGAGGGCAGCAGCTCCCGGGCAGTACATTAGACGCCATCTCTACGACATAGTCAGAACTCATTCGCCTGTCGACGCAGTTCACCGATTTCGCTACCGGGGGCAGTACCTGCTGGGCAGTACACGCCGTGCCATCTGTACGGTACAGTCGGAACTCACTCAGTTTTCGACAGTGTTCACGAGTTTGCCACCGCGGGCAGCACCTCCCGGGCAGTACATGTCGCGCCATCTGAGTGTTTTTAGTGTATTACTTATTTTAATTTGCGACTATATTAATACTAAATTATTCAAGATAATTATTATGTAAGAAATTGTACGTATGTATATATGTGGTCTGAGTATTATGTTTGTAGCGTGTATGCAAAAATAACAACAATTGTGTAGAAATTAGATTATAAATATGTGAGAAACATTTTTTACTGTATACTATTTTTCCTTACAATATATGTATTAAACGAAATTTTGTGTTCTCTAACTACTTTGTCATAAGATCCCATAGATTCAATATCCCTGGCTGAAATCATACCTTTTTCTGTCGTAAGAGAATCAATTCAAAAGGCCAGAGGCTGTTCTATTCATTTCGAATCGTAAGGAACTCCATTTCATTGTAAAACACCATAGAAGAAACTGCAGCACTGTTGTAAAATTTCATTTTGGTGAATAACACCATAGGAATAGCTAGAAGCCATAAAATATACGGTAAGTATCATTAATAGTAAATGAAAAAACCGAAAAGCGACGTAGAACACGTAGAAATTTAATGAGATCGATTGTGAGAAAGTTAGGTCAAAATACGAGTGTTAGGTCAGAAAAATGCGAGTGTTAGGTCAAAATACGAGTGTTAGGTCAGAAAAATGCGAGTGTTAGGTCAGAAAAATGCGAGTGATAGGTCAGAAAAATGCGAGTGTTAGGTCAAAATGCGGCTTTTGCAGACCTTATTTTTATGCAAGTTAATGTTTAATATAGTCAGATAATAATAAGTCAGAGAACCGTTTGTCGTTGGTGAAAATTCGCATTAGTTTCGGAATTACAGCCAAAAACGATCGACTTGTTTAAGCGCGTCGGATCAATGCTCGATCAATACTACTTAAACACTTATTTCGCCTGTAACTTTTGAACCGCTGATCGAAACCTATGATAATCATACACTTTTTTGCAGCTTTTGACGCGCTCTATCAGATAGGACTATCGGCGAAGGTCAATCTTAAAAAAAATTTTTTGATGTTTTAAGTCAATTTTTGAATAGCTGTAATTCCGAAAATAAGGCAAATATCGGGGAACGGGAAACGGCTGGCTGGGTCTTTATTCACCCCCTACCACTATCTCAAAGTTCGATCCGATCCGACGACTTTCATTTTTTGGCTGAAAAAAACGGCAAGGGGTTAGCCTTACCATTTTTTTCGGTCAAAAAATCGAAGTTCCCTTTTTTTTGCTATCTCTTAGGGGATCAATAATAAGTCAGCGAACCGTTTGTCGTTGGTCAAAATTCGCATTAGTTTCGGAGTTACAGCCAAAAAACCCTTGGCATATCATTGCTGAATGAAATTTTATTTTTAAAGATCGGCTTTCGCTGATAGCCCTACCGTAAAGTACGCGTCAAAAGCTGCAAAAAAGTGTATGATTATCATAGGTTCTGATGGCTCGTTCGAAAGTTACAGGCGAAATAAGTGTTTAAGTAGTATTGATCGAGCATTATTGAGGCCCGGGTAAACAAGCCGATGGTTTATTGGCTGTAACTCCGAAACTAATGCGAATTTTGACCAACGACAAACGGCTCGCTGACTTATTATTGATCCCCTACGAGATAGCAAAAAAAAGGGAACTTCGATTTTTTGACCGAAAAAAATGGTAAGGCTAACCCCTTGCCGTTTTTTTCAGCCAAAAAATGAAAGTCATCGGATCGGATCGCGCTTTGAGATAGTGGTAGGGGGTGAATAAAGACCCAGCCAGCCGTTTCCCGTTCCCCGATATTTGCCTTATTTTCGGAATTACAGCTAATCAAAAATTGACTTAAAACATCAAAAAATTTTTTTTAAGATCGACTTTCGCCGATAGTCCTATCTGATAGACCGCGTCAAAAGCTGCAAAAAAGTGTATGATTATCATAGGTTTCGATCAGCGGTTCAAAAGTTACAGGCGAAATAAGTGTTTAAGTAGTATTGATCGAGCATTGATCTGACGCGCTTAAACAAGTCGATGGTTTTTGGCTGTAACTAATGCGAATTTTCACCAACAACAAACGGTTCTCTGACTTATTATTATCTGACTATATTAAACATTAACTTGCATAAAAATAAGATCTGCAAAAGCCGCATTTTGACCTAACACTCGCATTTTTCTGACCTATCACTCGCATTTTTCTGACCTAACACTCGCATTTTTCTGACCTAACACTCGCATTTTTCTGACCTAACACTCGTATCTTGACCTAACTTTCTCAAAATCGATCTCATTAAATTTCTACGTGTTCTACGTTGCTTTTCGGTTTTTTAATTTACTATTAATGATACTTACCGTATATTTTATGGCTTCTAGCTATTCCTATGGTGTTATTCACCAAAATAAAATTTTACAACAGTGCTGCAGTTTCTTCTATGGTGTTTTACAATGAAATGGAGTTCCTTATGATTCGAAATGCATAGAACAGTCTCTGGCCTTTTGAATTGATTCTTTTACGACAGAAAAAGGTATGATTTCAGCCAGGGATATTGAATCTATGGGATCTTATGACAAAGTAATTAGAGAACACAAAATATATTTTAATACATATATTGTACGGAAATATAATATACAATAAAATATCATAGACACTTGAACATTAATTTCTATATAATCATTGTTTTGTTGTGTACACACTACATGCATAATAATCACTCCACATACATGCATCCATCCATACATACAATATTTTACTTCTCAATTGTTACAATCTTTATATCTTTCTTAATATCCATTCAATAAAAAGGTGATAATAAACCAAGAGATTAGAGAAAATAGATTACTAGTTCAGTTGGCAACTGATTTGTTATCCAAACTTTACAGCAATATATATATATTTTTTTCTATGAGCTCTGTATCTAGCAAAATTTCATTATCAAGTGTTAACTTCAATCTAATAAATGTAGATAGCATGAACTCTAAACTCTATATAAGATACAAATTGTAGTTATTTAATTATTGTATATCAATGCATAAGTTTTTAGTATGAGAGTAACAACAAGTATTACAGAAGATTTATTTATATTATTAATATATGTATATTGTCAAGTTATTGTTTGCACTTTGAGCAGTTAAAACCTAACCCAAACCTGCTCTCGAACCATTGTTTGATTGAAAACTCTTAAACATTATAAAAGGGAAGTCTTGCCCACACCTACCCTTCGCCAATTCAATATTATTTCATTTCAAATACGCGCACTTTACCTGCAAACTTATCCGTGCGCATGCGTAGATGTCGTTCGCACTGCCGGTAAGGCAGGTTTTATAACTATACTTTAACGCTTAATAACTTTTTAATTAGACGAGAGCGCGCTTTTTGGCTTTTACAGATCTTATTTTTATGCAAAAATTAATGTTTCCGCAAAGTTTCATGCAAATCGGCGATGAGCACGTCTTTCTTTACCTTTACCGGTGTGATGTCTATCCCTATCTCGTCTGCGCTTAGTCAATGTCTCAAAACGGCGCTGCGAGCGAATTCCACCGCGAAACGAGCCGTAAAAATTGCACTGCTGCAGTCGTAATTAAAATTTGAACTGCATCGTTGTGAGCGCGCGCGTGCACGTTTGACGACTGGCCCGTCCGCGATTTGAATAAGGGTAATTAATCGTGGGGCGGAAGGGACGGCGGGCGAGAATAATCGCGTGCCATTCGTACGACTTTCCTGCCTTTGTTCCGCCACCTTCGAGCCGAAATCAGGCGACGGATATACATATAGGCAGACATCGTGGTGAGGTTGCGCGGAAAAAGTGCGAGCGAAGGGAAGGAAAAGGGGGCGAGAGACGGATCTTTGAGCGATGAACGAGAGGCGGAACTGAGGCGGTGTTACCCAAATTTTACGAACATGACGACGAACGAGGAACAGGAGAGCGACACGCTGATAAATCGTCAGCGGAAGAGGGAGGACAGTGAGGTTGGGAACTGCCGGGGTAGCGCGGACAAGAATGAAGGGCACAGACTGCGCGCTGGGACGGACAGTTTCCCTAATATCAATGAGAGGCCGGTTGACGATATCTCCATTGAATTCTTTTACAAGCCTCATACCATTACGCTTCTGCTCATCTCCATCTGCGCCGTTGTTTATTCCGCGTTCACCAGGTAATCGTTGTCTGTTCTCAGCGCAACTCATTTCACCTTCACAGCGTCTTAAAAAGCTTACTCTTGTGCACCTGTGATTTCTTTGGCGCTTTAATAACGACACTTACTTTGCCTTAGGAATACTGAGAACATCGAGGATAACATGTGGGCAGGAATGTTGTGCATCGTATTTTTCTTCCTCATAATATCAGTTTTAACGTTTCCCAATGGGCCATTCACGCGGCCACATCCGGTTGTTTGGAGAATCGTGTTTGGCTGTAGCGTCCTGTACTTAATGGGACTCTTATTCATGCTGTTTCAAAACTACGCTACAGTCAGAAAAATCTTTGTTTGGATAGATCCAGGCTTAGCGTCGTTTCACATAGACATGGATAAAGAGTATGGGGTGAATTGTTCGGATGTTAACATTGAAAAGATATGGAATCATCTGGACGTATTTGCCTTGGCTCACTTCTTAGGCTGGACTTTTAAAGCCATCCTAATAAGGCACCTCGGTATATTGTGGGCCATCAGTGTTATGTGGGAAGTGACTGAGATAGCGTTCGCTCATTTACTTCCAAATTTTGTGGAATGCTGGTGGGACGCATTGATATTAGACGTTCTGGTATGCAACGGATTTGGTATTTGGGTAGGACTAAAGATATGTTCAATTCTGGAAATGAGGGAGTATAAATGGGTCAGTATACGTGACATTGAGAGTACCACCGGCAAATTGAAAAGGGCGGTACTCCAATTCACGCCTGGGAGCTGGACTTCTGTTAGATGGTTGGACCCAACATGTACGCACATGAGATTCGTTGCTCTCTGCCAGTTGGTAATATTCTGGCAGGTCTCAGAACTCAATACATTCTTTTTGAAACATGTGTACGAATTCCCACCATCACACCCATTTGTTGTCTCAAGACTGGTGCTAATTGGGGTGATTGTGGCACCATCAGTGAGGTGAGTTTATTGACAAGGTCAAATGTAGGACACAGAAATCACTGCATAATGTAAATGTGTTTGCACATGCAAAAATTGATATCAGTGTCAGCACTATCGTCCAAGCAGTTACAATAATAAGCAAACTATTGAATTTGGCCCTATTATCAAAATATGTCTAAAAGGAAATAATTGGTTTGAAAATTATAGGCAGTACTATATGTACGTGACTGATCCAACGTGTAGTAGAGTAGGGACTCAGTGTTGGGTGTATGGGGCAATCATGGTAACAGAAGCGCTCCTTTGCATACGACATGGTGCTGCCTTATTCGAACGCACCCAGGCACTGAACATTCTCCTATGGCTACTTTGCCAGTCTCTAGTCTCTGTTCTATGTGTCTATGGCTGTGTTCTGTGGCATCAGTACTTCGAGGTATGTTGCCGTCACCGTGCACGATCCACGGTGCTCCACGTGTAACTAACAGGATTTCAACTGACCAATGCCTTTGTTTTTTTTAATTTTTTTATCGTCGTGTTTGGCACTTCGCATGACGCTCGTCAATTTCAGACCGAAAAGAAAGCCGCTACTAAGAAAGAGTCCATCACCCTTCTGGACAAGTGCCGTGTGGATATGTCTTCTTGTAGTGGTATGTTCGCCATTCTTTCAGTAATATCAAAAAGAAAACGAAGCGATACACGCTCTACCAAGCGCTTCTTTAATCCACCATCAGCGTACTGGGTTGTTGACAATTTGATTAACTGTCACTAAAAGCAAGCCGAAAATGTGAAAGCAATTTTAATGAACTTTTCGTCACTTAAAAAAAGTAATCGTTTTGACAGTTTTTGTATCAAGTATTTATTTATTAATTCTATGTGTCAACATCTTTTTTTGTTACATGAATAGTAGCGTATGAAAACTATATCTAATGGAACGTTGTTTCTTCACTCGGTAGACTCTGTTTAACTAGTTAGCGATCGTCACCAGTCACAAGGATCAATCATATAAAAAAAAAAATTAATCGATCACATAACGAGATCGCGACACTTGTCATGTTAACGTCCGTACACGTCTCATAATGCGCAATAATTGAAAATGTCATGACTCAGTTCGTCATTGGTTGAAGAAGAGCTTCCGGCACAGGTCGGGGCATAGTAAATCGTTGGGTGTCGTGTTTCAGAGGATCTGGCACGCAACGCGAGGTCTGTTCACACGTTGGAGAAGAAGCAACTGTGAGAAACTCGGTGCCAGAGTAAAGTCAACCGAACGGTGAACCGTTTAGACATTATCAAAACTTTCTAGTCGTACAAGGGCATGCGAGCCATTCGACCGTTCGTACGCTTGAGATGAGAAAGACGTGAGTGTGAGTGTGTCCAATGTATGCGTGTGAGAGAGCGAGAAGTAAAGAAAGAAAGAAAGAAAGAGAGAGAGAGAGAGTCAGAAAAAGAAAGAAATAGAGAGAGAATGGCAGAGAAAAATTGTGAAGTCTATCACACTGACACGTTCGCATGTTTCTCTCGTATGTGTGCCCCCCGGATAGAGAATTGAACAAAGAGAAATGAAATGGAAAATAAAGAGGGGCAATGTTCCCTGGAAAAAATAAAAACGTAGAGCGTCGTTTTGGGAAAAGGCGTCGGATGGAGGGAAACGGAGCGTGGATAGGGCACACTTCTACGTTAGTCGAATATAGGCGGCGTCGACTATGTTCAGTTCGCGTAACGTAAGCTCCTCGTCACTCTACACCGGACTGAGCTCGTGATCCCGGAAGTCGAGATAAGGGAAGACGCTGCAGGAGTCCCCGGGCAGAACCACCGAGCCCATCGGACATTCCCAGGCCTCGCCCAGCAGTCTGTCGTTGATGGCGGTCGCGTACAATCTAATGCGACTCGGCATGAGCTCGTCCTCGTGCAGGGAGATGTACGACGCCGCCAGATGCTTCTTGGTGCAGTGCATCTGTAACAAGGGGGTGGAGGAGGGTGGGGGGTGAATAACATATGCATAGGAGGTCGCTTGAACGCGCACATCTATATCGCCTCCACGGCTTCCGACACGCGCCCAGGCGAGTATCTTCTTCAACGAAGATATGTTCCCGACGCAGTTCGCCATTTTGTCGAATGGCTGACATAGAAATTTGCTCGCCCGGGTGCCGCCACTCGGGAGGTCTTTCGTTGCGCGACGAGTACGTTTTTATTTTCGGGACGCCGGGCACACGCGTCTCTCTCATAAGTTTTTAATTATTAATAACGAGTACCTGAGCGTAGGCGATGTAAAATAATTGATTGATATTCAGCCGCAGCCATGGGAGCGTGGATTCTGTCGTTGACGCACGTCGAGCCAAAGTATCGTACGCTAGTCTGAGTCCCATGACGTCGGACAGATGTTCGTTAAGCGTCAGCTGCGAGACCTGAAAGAGTGGTCTCGAATCACTGTTATGACCTTGACTCTCGACGCGGCCTTGGAACGTCGGAGCCCGCTGTGCGTGAGGCACTCCGGGTTCCTGGCTTCTTTCGCAGTAGGCATAATGTCGCTCGAATTTCGTCCTGCGTTTCTAATCACGGATTGGAAAAGTTTCGTTCGTCGCGCGAACCAGCGTCTCATACCTTGAACGTTACAATCTGTCCGGTACTTGGCACGGTAATGCTTATCTCGCGGTCGTCCAGGACGTTCCGATGGCAGTTGATGTAGTCCTCGAAGGCCATGCTGGCGGTTCCGTTGCTTAGCAATGTGTACGTTTCGTCGCGGGTGCCGTTCCAATAATAGACACCTAAGAAATTCAATAGGAAGTCATCGACCCTCCGTAACAGACCCTGTCCGGCAATTTTCTAATGCATGTTACATGTTCAGATGTTCCGTACAGCCTCTTCAGACTTCGGACGGGGTGAATTACAGAGGGTCGGAGTGACCGTTGCCGAGATTAGCCGCTACTTTCTAATAATATTATATGTACGAGATACTCCCGTTGTTACCGTTTGCGTCGAAGTGATGTGCGATTTGCCGAGCGATGATGTTGCCGAGTGTGGCCAGTGCCAGGTAGAGGTACGTAACGGAGTCTTGCTTAGGCAGGCTCGACCAGTCGACGGCGCCAATTGGCACCACGATCAGATTCAGACCGTAGATCGCCGTGGCCTTCGACTGGTAAGGTGTCGCGTAGTGCGTCCAGCTGGAAGGAAAATGGCGATTGTTGAATTGAACGAAATAAAGAGATTGATGCGTACGCTGTTGATGAAACTCAGCCTTGGACGTACATGTACTTGGGGTCGTGTGGGTCGGAGGTCAGGTACATCCTGGCCCTGTACTGTTGCGCCAGGATCATCGAGTTCTCGAAGAAGTTGCCGGACACGTCTGACTGCGTGCAGAGTGAGATTAAAATTAATTAAAGGGCTTGTGGAGATTGAGGAGAGACACGGTAATTACCTCGGTTACGTTCGATGCCCAATCCTGGTCGAATCTTATGGTCGTGGGTAGAATAAGCTTCATCTCGCGGATTTTCTTCAGGACGTTCTGGCGATCGGCTTCGTCCAGCCAGTCGGCGGAAGTTATTCTCGTGTTTAGAGTCTCCTTTAAAGCTTTGAAGAGAGTGTTTGTCTGCGGAAGTTTATAATGGAAAATTTCGATTATTTTGTGTGTTGTATTAATATATATAATGTAGGGGGTTCTAAGTTTTTACCGTTGTACGGATTTTGCCGAGTTCCTCGCTGGAATACGAAGAGATGTACAGACGCGATGCTTCGGGCCCTAAGAGTTTGGTAGCGACGCGCAAGCAGTATGCACTTGGATCTCGAGGTCTCGTCACGACCATCTAAACATTGTTTGCCATTAATTAATTTTACTTGCAAGACTCGAGACCGTCATTCATAAAAATTTCGTATTACATCTTCGTAAAGATTCCGAGCGTACAGTCCCAGTAAAGCATTGTGCAGTTGCATCATGCTGTTCTTACTGAATCTCTCCAAGCTATCAAGACCAGTTATCAGAGACTTGTAGAAGTAGACTTGCACTTCTTCGTGAGGCCGAACCTGAACTCCGGTGAGCGACTGGATAAGTTCCGTCCAGTTTACCTGCGAAGCGTTACAATTTTATTTTCAGTCTCACTTCTCTCCCAATTAGCATAGGCGAGCTTCTCACCAGCTTGCACTGCTCCTCCAGCTGTCTGAACGGAATGCTCGCATAATTTTTCGTCAGATACGCTTTCCGCATCTCATTCTCGGACGGATAATTCTGAAAGCAACTGAAATCAGCCGGGGGAAGAAAGTTTCGAAAGCCGAAAGCGCGAATTGCACTTACCGCGAAGTATCCCTTTATTATTTCGAGGTCGATCTTAATTACCGTGCCGCTCACGTATTGCGAAATATTGTAAGTGTTGTTCAGATCGGTGAACGTTTCCAAAGCGTTCAGGGCGACCGAAATCGAATGGACGAAGTCTTCGGTGTCGCTCTAGCGTGAAAGGAAAATTGCGATGCGTAAGATTGTTGATTCTCAGGGTTGACAGGCTGTCATTGGCATAGGTACCTTGCACGATTTATAATTGTTGTAAAGTTTCTCAAGGTTCACGTGACGCCCGTTTAGCTCGGTTTCGCTTGCGAGGCAAGCGTCGGCTGTATTGTCAACGTAGAAAGGATTGTTCTTGTACGATGCTGGCTCTATTCTGAAGGTGACATTGACAGGGTTGTACTCGTCGATATCCGTGACCACGTCGAACAGCAGAGCGCTTAAAATTTTAATTCATCACAGATGTAAAGTAAATATTTATAAGTCACCTGAGCGAGTCCAGAGATCGCGTGAAGGAATTTACCTATTATGCAACAGCATCTTGGCCAGTAATTCTGTAATGCCCACATAATTACTAGGCCACGAATCGACAGTGTAAAACTTTCCAATTTTTTCCAGTTCGCTCTTTACTGAAATGGGTGAATCGTGAGAAAGCGTATTAGATTCAACTGCATCTCAAGTTAAAAAATGTTCACAGCAGTGTAGTACCTAGTTGTATCCTTTCGTCCAAGCTCACGTTCCGTTCGTATTCCATGCAACTGTTGTAATAAGTGCCGAAGACCGATGACTTGTTCTCATCCCTCTCCTTCAGCATTTGTTCTAGAAACGTCAATACGATTCTCACCGTCAATTCTGTATGATCGCCGTCGATCGAAAATGTCTTATCCTTCTACCTATCTACCTTCTATCCGCTTGTAGGCCTGTTCGGCCAGGTCCAGGTCGACCAGCTGCGGGTCGGCATTCATTCCACCGCAGGCATATTCGTAAAAGTCGTCGCAAGGATCCGCAGAGTGATTCATACGAGACAGCATTCTGGCAGCTATCTGCTTACACTGGCCGGACATGCATTCTTCATGCTCCTTATGTTCCTCAATCATGGTTGTCGTCGTTGTCATTGTGGTGGTGATAAACGGAGTCGTCTTAGGGACTTCGGTTGTAGTTTCCGTTGCATTATGAGTGGTAGTTATTACGGTCGTGGTCGTTAAATTTTCACCACTCTCAGGAGTCGAAGTTGTAAAGAATGGTGTACTCGTTTCTTCGGTGGGCGAGACATAAGTAGTGTTAGGTGTTTCATGAGCGATTACTATAGTCGTCGTTTCCGTGCTGGTGACGGTGCTTTCCGTGGTAGTCTCTTCATCGATCAAAATTGGAAGAGATCTGTTCTCTGAATC
The DNA here is from genome assembly GCA_914767735.1 of Anoplius nigerrimus. Taxonomy (NCBI): domain Eukaryota; kingdom Metazoa; phylum Arthropoda; class Insecta; order Hymenoptera; family Pompilidae; genus Anoplius; species Anoplius nigerrimus. The sequence goes on from OU612086.1 coordinate 4,450,936, forward strand.
AGTTGGCGAAACGAATTCGGTCTCGTTGTAGGCAACGGTCGTTGTCAATTCGGTTTCGCTGTCATCGAACGTCTGGCCTGACAGTATGCCGACTATGTGACTGACAAAGTCTTCATCGATCACGGTGGTAGTAGATTGCGTAGATTCTGTATTGTGCAACTCTAGGTCATCTTCTGATTCGGTTGTAAGCATCACAGTAGTCTCTTCCTCCTGCCGAATTCTCGCAAACATCAGTACGGTGCTATTAGCAGTCGTGCTAGTCACAGCTTCACTGTCATTCACGGTCGTAGCGAACACTACATCCTTGAAAGGACCTGGCTCCGTTGTAGTAGTAGTAGTAGTAGTAGTAGTAGTGGTGGTGGTGGTAGTCCCATCAGGTGCTTCGGATGCATTCTCATAATGTTCGAAGCGTTCCCGATCGCCTTTTACACGAAAATATTCTTCGGTCGTCCCGGGAGTTGCGGTGGTCGTCGTCGTCGTAGTATAATCATCGTTCTGTTACAATGTTACAATATTATCTTCAGGATGTTACGGCACGTTTTATCAAGCGTTACATCATGCGTCCCGTTTTGCAAACTTTTTCCATTTATGATCACACCAAGAGCGGTAAACGGAAGTGAGGAAAAATAAGGAGTGGCTAGTAGGATGAAGGGTGTTACCTTGTCCTTGGCCGTGTAGAGTTCTTCATGGTCGGCGAATCCTCTCCTCCAGGGCAGGCAGGCGAGAATGAGAACTATGCACAGGAACAGAAAGACCAGCAGGGCCAGGATGCAACTCCTGTAAGACTGGTCCCGTTCGGCGGCCTTCCCCTCCTCTCTGTTCGCTATCTGATAAGATCCGCGCGATGGCATTTCGCGATACTTTGAGCACCATGCGACGAGGGTCAAAAAAGGAAGGGGGTGAAGCCCGATCGGAAGAGTATCCTTGGCGTCTTAACGAGTAAGCGTGCAGGTCTCCGGTCGTACCGTGCACACCAGCTGAACTGAGTTCAGCAGAATTTTTTAACTGCCACTCTCCAGTGGGCTGGCTCCAAGAGAAATGGTAGCTGCGGTTTCGATAACCACTTCCTTCCGAACGTTATCTCGCCTCTGCAGGGCGCATATCGCTTACCTCACGAGCCACGGAACACGTTGGGCACGGCCTACATTCGTAATTTCGTTGCATTATTATTTTTCCGCCTTACGCGCGCTTCGTGTGTAAAGGATTAAATGACGGCAAACTGAGACGCTGGGGATCTTTTTTTTTTAAGTATAAGTTACTTATACCGATGTTATTTATAATACAATTATCACAGATATGTAAACTACAAAATATCGTACGCTATTATAAAATGCAACTTGCAGTTTTTTCGCCAATGACTTTCCATTGCACATACTATGACCACGTATCTACACTCTAGCCCATATATATAATATATTTTGTTTTTATATAATTTAAATATCGTTAAAAAATATATTTAAAAACTCTATTCGCCAATCTGTTGCATCGTATATAAATCGGTGTTGCGTTTGATTTCATTGTCAGCCGAATCAGATCTCAGTAACGCTTCGATCGTTGAGTTAATGTCCCTCGTAGACAAATTATTATCTTCTCTCTTGATATCGAACTCGTGTTCGAAGTTGGGCTTTAGCCCATCAGAGGTAATCTGTAATTGAGACTGATTGTCGAGTTTGCACTTACATGATGGGATCCAAGATTTTTAACCATACCAATAACTCACTTTTCTTTGTATTTCATCAGCCTTAAATTTCTCTAATTTTTCTTTGTCAGCGAGTCCAATCGTGGTCTTCGATGACATTTGTCTCTTTGGAGTCGGTTTCCTTGGCTTAAAAGAACCAGAAGCTTTCCTCGGCAACTGCGAACTCGTGTGCTTCTTCGTTTCCGTCGATTGGTCGCAATTGTGTGTGAGCAGTTGCTCCTTGGTCTTGAACGCCTGGATGAAATGAACATTTCGTTAGCATTGAGGAAGCAAAGCCAAAGAGGCTCTCGTTAACCAGTTAAGTGTGGCGACCTCTTCTCAGAGCAGCCTTCAGTTTGTTTTATTTCGTGTTTATCTCTTATTCCAAACATATTGAAATGTCTGAATATATTTTTGTTTTCACTCGGAATAAAGTTTAGATAGCAAGGGTAACTGTATTCTACGCATGACGGATATCGTTGTCATGACACAAAATTCATGACAATGCAATTTCTTCACGACGGATATGGTCGTCAAACACAGTTAACTGGTTACAAGATTACAACGATCCCAGGTAAGAGGAAAGAGTTCTTACGTGCGAACAAATATCACATTTTACGCTGTGCTTGTTCAACTCGTGATGCTTCAGAGCCTGCGCCCTGTGAAAATTGCGATTGCAGTGACTGCAGCTGAATCGCTTGATATTGCTGTGCGTCAGTAAATGACGCTTCAGTTTGTCCGGCCGCGAGAATTCGCTCATGCATCCCAAATAGCCCCTGAACGGACACTTCAATCTCTTCGTTAAGTCGTGAATCAGCATGTGACGGCCCAGTCGATCTTTCCTTTTGAATCTCGCCGGACAATGCTGTAACGAAAACATTCCCAATATACGACCACTGACAATTTCGTATGCGCTCGATGCAGCTATACCAAAAGAAGTGTGTAAAATTTTCATCAGCTTACCGGACATAGGAAAGGTGTTTCCTCGCTGTGGATCAATTTATGATTCGCTAGATATTGCTCAGTTTTAAATGCCTTGCCGCAGTCCTCGCAGGCGAATCTCGCGGAGGAGGCATGAGTCTTCAGATGCCGTCGTAAGAATCGTTCGATCAGGAAGCTCTTGCCGCAGTGGAGACAGGCGTAATCGTGGGTGGTCGTCTCGGTGTGATGCTGGAGTGCCTCCAAATTGGAGAACGAGGACTTGCACACGGAGCAGCAGTAATACTTCTCTGTCGTCTTCTGCTTCTGGACGGAGTGGGCGTGCTGGTGCAATCCGAGATCGGACAGGGTGTTGAAGACTTCGCCGCACACGTGGCAACGATATTCCGAACGCTTGTGGCTGCGCGTGTGCTCGAGGAAGTCCTCGAGCTCGGCGAACATCATGCTACAGCTACTCTGCACGCATTTGTACACTTTCAGCGCTAAGTGCGAGACTATCAGGTGGCCCTTCAGAGCTTTGTACGAGTCGAAAATCTCCTTGCAGAACTGACAGTGGTAGGTACGGTCTATGCTCCCGTCCGGCGGTGCCTGCCAATAGATTTGCGTGTCGTTAGTTTTTGTCGACGGTCGAACCGATCGGCGGATTCGACGAAAGATATTTGGGACTCGCTGAAGTGAGCTCTACCTCGGGCGGTAAGGAATGTATGGCCGTGCCGGGCCACACTTTATGCGACGACATATGCTTCTTCACGTTGGACTTTTGGGCGAACGCTCGGCCGCATACCACGCATTGATATGGTTTCTCACCGGTATGAGATCGTTCGTGCTGCTGCCAGTAGAACTTTTTCGCAAATTGCTTACTGCAGTAATCGCATTTATACTGGGAAGGATTGAATTATCGTTGTTAATAATATTGATGGTGGTAATGGTGCTTTTATTTAATGTTCGCATCGGCGCTACTACTTACTTTTAAGTTTGGCGTTTGGTTCGTCGTATTTTCTGACTCTACGATTGCACTTTCGGATAATCCGAGATCATTACAGCTATCGGGGTTACTTAAATTATCGTCCTGCAAAATTTCCGACTGCAACACTTGAGGTACTTGACTGGACTCGTCTTTTAACTGCTCGTTATCCGTAGCTATCGTCGTACTCGCGAATGTATCTAGACTCTCTGTACTCAATATAATTGGAACACTGAATGTGGAATCAGTCGTAAAGTAACTGGCACCCTCTTGATCCATACTGTGCAAGCATACAAACATGCATTTATTAATTTCATATATTACTTTTTCTCTAAGCCATTACTTATTGCAAACAGATTATCGATAAACAGGAAAAATTAATCTTTCCCCCGATCACAAATATTTACCTAAATAACATATCGGCTTCCTCTAGTATTATTGGTTCGCCAAGTTGGCCTGTCCTAACAAATGTCTCTTGAGGATTGTACTGTGTTTCATCGTGGCTGCTATCATGCGTACTCTGGTTCACAACCTGACTCTCGTCGCTCACTAAAAACTGACTCAAGTCCACCGTCTGCTCCTGACTCTTTTGGTGCGTCCTCTTATGAAGTACAAACATATGGAGCGACGTGAACTGACTTTTGCACTTGCCGCACTGAAATATGTCCTCCTCATCCTGATCTATCGCTGGACGTTCAAGAAAAGCAAGACATTCACAATTGTTTACCCCGTCTGCGCGGATTACATCGATACCCGTTGCCCACTCATCATTACCTGACTGTTCGACCTCGGTTATAAGATTCTGTGACTCCAATAGAGATTGCACCGAGGAGCCGTCCAGCGACACACCTGAAATCGAGAATTGACGTGAGATTTTGCCTGTTCGAACGGTCCAACTCAAACCATTCTGTTAATATCTCGACCGAATGCGAGAAGTGTACGGCTTGAATTCTACCTATTCTTTGGTTAACCCCACCTATTTGCAACAATGATAGAGATTTTACCTGTCAACGCGTCGAATATTGACTGGGCCATAGTTCGGCATAAAATTTAACGCTTCATGTTAAAGCGGAAAGCGGTGCTCAGGCCTTCGTGAGTCGTTTAATATCAAGGAAAAAAGGCAAATGCCGAGTCGAAAACATACCGAGGATTCCTATTGCCGTGTGACAGCGTTGTGTGTTGCTGACCAAGGCAGTGTGCGTACGCGTTTCTCGCGAATGTGTGTGTGAGGCACCATAATCGATATGTCGACCAGTCACAGCGACTAAAACGATTCTAACCTTCCGTCGTAGTTGAACGGTGTCTATCGAAGTTCGTTAAGCAAGACAGGTTTGAACGTGCACTTCGTTTCTGTTTTCCCTGTGAATTGAGTTTTGGTGGACAGTTTACGATGGCGGCAATTTTGCGTGTGAAGAGAAGAAACAGTGACGAGCCATTAATTGCATTGCTCGTGGCATCGAAAAGGCGTAAAATCGAGGATGATGAAACTGACGCAAAAGAGGAGGAATCCGAAACGACAGCAGTGTTAAAATTTGCGGGAACCGTCAAGAATCAGGTATGAATTGCGAAATTATCCATTGCACATGGACAAATAATTGTTCCTACTGAATTTAGGATATGTTATATTGACATTTCATTTCTCATGTGTTTATTATGTCTAGAATGTATCTGTTATTGTACAGCAATGCCCATTTTGTATTTTGACTGTTATATGTTTTGAATTTTTTTAAGATGCTGCTTGTTTATTCGTATTGTTGTCAAACAATTTTGGTGATTTTGTCCCTATTAATTACATAGTTGTTTATTGACAAGTTTTTCTCTTTCCTGGGTAGGAAGAAGACGTCATTGGACAGATAGTGTCCACATTGAGTAAGGATGAATTGAAGGCAAATTACAAAAAACACTCCGTAGATATCTTGGATAAGGTCAGGCAATGGAAGAGACAAGCTACAATAGACAAACGATATAAAGTTATCAACTGCTTACGTTCCTTGAATACATCTAACAATAAAGTCATTGAGGATAAAGTTGCAACTTTGATTGATGTAGAAGATCTAGTTTCTTGTGAATCCGCAAAGAAATCCGATGATGAAAAGGTGACAGAGTTTGATCAAGCAGTCTGCAGATTGAATACAATTTTGCAAATTGTATGTGCGACATATTCAAATTTTCTTAAATTACAGAATGAAGACTACGTGTACGATGTCTATTATGGGAATACAGACACTGACTTGTACATAGATGAATCACTATCAGTTCATCCTTTCCATCAAGAATTTATTTATGACATGCACAGATACGGTGAAGACAAGTCAGAAAGCGAATCTGGCTCCGAGGATTCAAACTCTGAATCCAATTGGAGAAATGACTATCCAGATTCCGATGAAGATATGCGAGAGGCTGTAAAAAATCTTAGAGTGGATGACGACGACGAAGATCAGTCGAGTTTTGACGATGAGGGTCCAGTGGGTGAATATGATGGCGAATATTTAGTTGCCTGTGACCAAAATGATGTAAACATGTACGGATATCGATATGCTATGTACAAAGCAAAATTAAAAGAGGAGGTAAGAATATTGTACATGTTTGTATCCTTAACGAATCTTTTAGAAATCGATCATATTTGTTTAAAATAATAAAAACGTTTGCTTTCTATCGTTAGGATAACTGGCCTAAGGATGCCGATTCTTGCGACGATTGGTTAAATGAGGAGGAAGATCTAGAAAATGATGTGTACATGAATGTGTGGGGTGAACTGGTCTGACGACCTAAATTTTGTCAAATAACGATTTAAGCCTTGAATCTTTTGATATACAGGTGTCGGTTGTAAAGGTCGTAGAATTTTATTCATATCGTTTATGCGTTTATTACATATTTATATAGAGATATTCTGTGTGTAAAATTCATCTATCAAAATAAAAACAATAAAATTAAGCCTAGACTTCGAGAGATGCTCTTGACGGAAGAAGACGCGTTAGGTTTTTTTTCTTGTTTGCGTAGGAGAAGAAGGTGGGTAGGTTGGGAGGGGAGAAGGGGAAGAAAATTATTGTATTTTTAGTTGTTTATCGTATTCCAAGGATATGGCATATGTTTTAACGATATACCGGATTTTTATAGTATACAGCGAGATGTATGATCGTATCCGTTCTTACGTGCTTTTTGGAAGTACCGGGTAAAGAGATTTACAGATTTTTCTCCGGCGGCATTATGTTATTACACTCTTTCTCCATGTTATATGTATAATGCGTGTGTTAATATCAAATAAATCGTGTACACTTTTCCTCGACGTTGTTCCAAAAATTGTCGGACCTTATTTATTTAGCTCGGGACACAATTGTCGAATGTTGGCGAGTAGGCCGCGCTTAAATTGGCGATTAATTATAAAAGTATGTCGCTCTCCTTCGGGCAGCCCGTGCGTTTCAAACGAAATGAGTTCGTTACTCGACCAGCGATCCGATACCATTCGGTCACTGTTTTTTTTTTTTTTTTCGAGGATTGTGTCCCAGAGTTTCATCGCGTTTTCGGTACCAAATTTTCTCCCCATACTCGTCGAAAATCGTTGGCGGCGGAGAAAAGTTCATGCCACCCGTTATACGCTCCGCTCCATTTGCCATTCTTTCCCCATTTAACTCGCGTGATATGAGTAGTACACTGCGTATACATGTAACACTGGCCTTAACGCTAAATTTTTTACATTGGCGCGCTCGCGCTGTCCGACACATTCGCTACGACTCAATCGAATTCCTCGTCTTCGCGGACTCGATCCGTTTCCGGGTTCCACCTCAGGGCAGACCCAATCGCATGTTCGTACAACAATTTTCCAAAATTCCCATCCAAAATTCGACCGAGCGAGCGCGCCCTCGTTTACGCGTAACCGTTTTTCACTTTATTTATATATTTATATATTTATATATATATTTATAATATATATATTAAATGTCATATTGCAACGTAACTTAGCAGATTCACAAGCTGAGATTGGTATCATTACTTTTTTTTTGTTAAGTTTCAGGATCGCTTTTTTCACTACCGTTTCCGTTTTTCCATTTTTTCGTAATACTCTACTTGTCTACTGTACAACATTTTACACTCACTGCGATGGTTGTGTGTTTTTTGCTTACTTTTTTTCCCTTACATCCTTAATGGTATGTCGATTACTTTTGCTTCACTTATTATTATCCTACGAGATTATTGAAAAAGTCATGAGATTGCACACCATTGTCTTGGCCGAACGTCCCTCCTCCCTCACTCTTCTCACACTTATTCTACTCTCAAATTTACCGCTCTTGGATTCAATCGACCATTCATCCATTCGATGGATCTTCTACCATGCCCATCCCCCATATCTCTCTTTCGCTTCTTTCGTTCCAGCTAACAGGGTCCCCCCCATGTTCCCAATCATACCGCTTCACTCATGTATACTCAATTATGTACACGTCGGCGTTACATACATATACATACAAACATATATATGTATCTCGGCTTACATAAGTACGAAAAAGTTCCCTGGATCAACAAAAATCACATAACGGTAAACAAATAAGTTCGGATTAGTCAATTAATAGTATCTCATTAAAAACTGGCAACAATTAACAGTCCCATTGGTTTGTTCGCGAGCGCAACATCCCTTTTCCCTCCCGCTCGGTAGGATGCCCATTTCCCAGTCTTAGTTTCAATCTGACTCGTCCAATGCCCAGAGCCAACTGCCCATCCTGAATGCAAAAAGTCTCAAACTCTCGATTCTCAATTCCGAATCGTCCCAATTTTCAGACACCTACCGAGCGTGTCTTTGCTCGGAAAGGGGCGTGTGTGTGTGTGTGCGCAGCGGCCGCGAAGGTGAAAAATAAACTTGCTACTACCCCTGGCGCTCGAGGTCGGCTCCCAGCAAATTCATCGGGAGAGAAGGAAAGAGAGAACGTCTAAAGGACCGACGCCTCGGTCCTGCCACTCGGTGGCGTGGTCGCGTGGCTACTAGAATTGTTATTATTGTTATTATTGTTATTGTTGCTGGCCTCGCCGGCGTGACTGGAGCAGTAGAACTTCTTGTGCGCGATGAAGGTGCTCAGGTAGTTGAAGCTGATGTCGCATGATCGGCAGTAGCGCGGTCCGGTCTTGCTTGGGTCGAGACTCTCCTCCGGAGGCGGGGTGTCCTCGCGTTCCTGCTTCACCTTCTGCGCACTGGCGGCCGCCGGGAGCGGCGGGGGTGGCTGAGGACTCTTGCGCACCTCGGACTTCCCGTTCACCTGGACCTCGGCGGGAATTTCCTCCGGGGTCGTCGCCGGCGCCGGTTCCGGTGTCGGGATGACCGCTTCATCGTCCAGGACGCAGGTTATGTAGTTTTCCTCCTGTTCAGAGGACACGCGAGGTCAGTGAAGGGTCTTAAGGATAGACTGAGCTTGTCAGGTTGCTCTTGGAAGAGTGAGATGAGAGTAGCAACGATACTTTGTTACACAAAGAACTTTATGTTGCTTATTTATGTATGATGTGATGAATGATTGTACTTCAAGGTCGACAGCTGCCTCCGGTGGCGATGGGTGACTTTCGTCCAACGTACCTGCAGGTCGCTGCCCCGTTTCTCGAAGTGCATCCTGATGTGAGTCCTCATGCCGCGCAGGGTGTTCCCCTTGTATCGGCAGATAGTGCATCTGAAGGCCTTGACGCCTTGGTGAGCGTCCATGTGACGCTGAGCAGCGCCTGCAGTCGGACTCACTGCGCCGCAGACTGGACACCTCCAGCCTCCTGTCGGACCGCCGGAACATGTGTGCGTGGTCCCGGGCTCGATTATTGCCTAAAGACGGAAATTGTTCAGTGCTGAGATCTGTTTAGATCTGAGATCCGTAGCTCTAGGTTTTAAGGTATACGTTCTGGGATGTTTGCAGATTCTTTGTAGGAGGGATTAGGTACCTTGCATTTCGAGCATCGCGAGTGGTGCTCCTGCGGCTCAGGCCTCTTGGGACAATAGAAGGCCTGATGGGCGACCAGATTGTCCATGGATGCGAACTTGATGCCGCATGCGGCGCAGATCAGCTGCACCAACGGCGGCGACGGCGTCCCAGGTGGCGGGGGACTGCTGCTCACTGTCGTCTCCCTTGCCTGGCAGTAGTGCTTCTTGTGGGCGACGAAGTTCTCGTGTCGGCAGAATACGATGTTGCACTCCTTGCATCTGTTCAACGTCGTCAGACAACATTTCTATGATTAACGATGATTCAGAAGTACTTAGAACTAAGAAGATTCTTTCATTGTGATATAAGCACTCAAAGGCATTAAACTATTGATTGTATATTGACTGATATTGTATATGATTTTCCTGTTCAATTTTGTAATATTTTTCTATGCGATATTAGGAAAGAGTTGGCTGCGTGAATTTTTATGTGATGCTTCAAACAGTATCTGTACAATTTTAGAAACGTGGCGTTACTTATTAATCATCATTAAAGATTGCTTAAAAAGATTATGCATTACACAAACATCTGTTTCACAGTCTATAACAGCCATATCTAATTCACCGCTATTTGCCATTATTCTACTCTTCAATTCAAACTCTACCGACAAACTTCGCACTCAATAAAATCGAAGTTCTCCATTCAGACATCACATACCAACACACCAACTCTCCACATTCCCTCTACACCCCGAGATCCCATACCTGGACACTCCCTGCTTGACGAGCACTCCCGGCACCGGCGGCGGCGGCAGCTCGGCCAGTCTCAAGGCCAGCTCCGTCGGCGGCGGCGGCACCACGCCACCCCCACTGTTCTGCCCGCCGCCCACCGACCTCGTCCTCGGACTGCCGCTTCCCCTCGACCTTGGACTCCCGGGCGGCGGCGGCAGAGACGAAGGTACCGGCGACACCCTGTTCTCCTTCTCATCCTGATGCGCCGGCGAGGACCTCCTCACGCTCAGGTCCAACGGCGCGCTGACCGACGGCGAGGTCGACGCCGCGATCACCGAAGCCGGCGTCGACGGCTTATTGGCAGCTCTCAGCACCGACGGCGGGTCAGGAACGACCGAGTTGGCGGCCGCCGACGGAGTCAGGCCTCTCGTCATCGGCTGCAGGGAGCCGTTCGGCAGCAGGAAGCAGGCCGTGTCCGGCGCTGGCAGGGCCGGCGCCGCGAGGACGCTGGCACCTCTGAACAGGGAGTACGGCACGATGAGAATGGGATTCGTGGGAAGTGCCAGGCAGGGCTGAGGTGGCGGCGAGTCGCCGGGACTCGAACTCGTCGGCGGTGAGGCCTTGGCGGAGCCGGACGCCACGACGCTCGGCGTCGGCGCGTTCGTCGGAAGCGCGTCCTTGACCACGTGTCGCGTGCTACAGTAGTGGGTCTTGTGTGCTCGGTAGGTCTTCAGCGAGCTGAAGCGGATGTCGCAGTTCCGGCAGTAGCGTTCCGCTTCCTCGTTCAGCGAGCCGTTCGAGGCGGTCGTCGAGACGCTGCCGGGGGTGGTGGAGGGTGGCACCACCGAGGGCACCACGGGGATGCTGGGCGGCGCCGGGGAGGCAGCGTGCATTCTCATATGGCGATTGAGGGAGACCTTCTTGTCGGCGCTGTAGGAACAGTGCGGGCAGGCGTAGGCTTTGCGGGTATCGAACTTGCCGGACTTCTCGTCGTCCTCGTCGTTGGCGGCGTCTTCCTCGAGGCGGGGGCGATGGGCGCAGTAGAAGGTGCGGTGGGCTTCGAGGGTGCTGGCCGAGCTGAAGCGGATCCCGCAGGGTGGACAGATCAGCGGCGCCGGCCTGGCTGGCTCCACGGTTATCGTCTCCTTGCCGTCCGTCGGCAGCACGTAGAGTCGGCCGGAGGCAATGGCTGGAAGATGGCATGGTGCTAATTAGGTAAGGATTCGGGTGGCGATGCTCAGGGTTTGCCGGGCGGCTTGCCTTTGAAGCCGCTTTTGGGAGCTATTAAAGATTACTGATGTCTAGTAGGTATAAACCAGTATAAACTAATCCTGCAGATCTAGACATTTTTTTGGGGTAATTATAATTTTTTATTTTTTTTTTGATCACGCATACATATACAGAAGATATGATGATTACAGAAGTGAATCCTCAATTTAATTCCAAGTGCTCAATTTTTTCTATCAAGTTTCAAAGTTGTAGAATATTAGATTGAAAATTTGTGGTTACATTGTTGTCTACTAGGTATAAACTAATCCTGTAGATCTTCTGGCAATCTTTTTCTACTCACGAAATTTTAATTCTTTGACCACATGTACAAGAACAGAAGATATAATCACCACAGAAATGAATCGAGGTACAATTGTTTCTGTCAAGTTTCACCCTTGCAGAATATCAGATCGATTGGTGCTTGCTCAGAAGCGACAAAGGCCAATCCTAAACCCTAGAAAAAAATAGCAGACAGCCAAGGAGCTGACCATTACCATTCTGAAGTCCCGCTGGCAGTGGCGGTCCAGGATTCGGCGGGGAAGTGTTCTCCGGCTTGACAGTTAGCGCTGCCACGGCAGCTGGCCGGAGTGCGGGGTCCGTCGCTAGACTAGCATTGAGTCTCAGTCTTGGTGCGGCATCTTCGTCGAGTCTCATCTTCTTCGGCTCGGAGGCCGGCTGCTCGTCGCTGGCCGACTTCCGCGACGAGTCCTCCGAGTCCCTCCGGCAGACCGAGTCCCTTCTCCTCGCCGAGGACGACGAGGACGAGGACGAGCGGGGTTGGACATCCTCCTCCTTCACGATCACCACCTGTCCATCGTCATCGTGATCCCGAGGACTCGACTCGCGCGTCTGGTTATGATGTCGGGAGGAGGCATTCCGATCCCGAAGACTTCTCGCCACCTGAGGGTGAAATTTTTACCGATGAGAGGCTGAGACACTGATTCCTGATGAAGTGATTCTGAGACTTAGGACTCAAGCGAAAGTGTTGGATAACATTAACCACCGCCTACTGTGCCATATATGGCACGCAAATCATATATATTATAATATATAAAAATATAGCTTCTATGACAATTGTTTGAAGATATATGATAAGGAAGTACAGATGTAAATAATTGTCCAAGTAAAAAATAATTCAGGCGTTAATGGGTTAACATGGAATAGTTCTGTTTAGAGCAACTGTATGAGTTTGTCATAGAATTTCGGATAGATTGATTTTTGATGGTTGCAAATGTCCTCGTCTGAGGAGTTTGACGAGCTAGACGGAAGCTGTTCTTTCTTTCATTCTTCTTAGGTTTAATAGAAGAAGAGTGGAAGTGAAGTGGAAGTGTTGACTTACCTCGATGTCTTCAGTGAGACTGGCCAGTCGCTTCCGTGCGTCCTCGGAAAGTACGCTGAGTCTCAGCCTGATATCGTCGGCGGCCGAATTGGCGGCCGCCGACCCTGAAGAGGCATTGAGTCTCGGCGGCGGCGGAAGACTCGACTCCTCTTCGCCGGCCGGGGCGACCGGACTAGAAACGGTCGAACCCCCGCCATCGACGCCGCTGCTCACGGAAGGTGTCTTCTCCGAGTCGCTCCACTCCTCATCCTCCCCTGCAACAACCACCAAATCCCATCGTTAACACTCTGGCACCACTATCCCACCGAACGCAAAGGCAAAAATCCACCACCGTCACATTCACGCTCGACGCAACCTAACGCACGTGATCATACGTCACATCGAACTCTTAGATCACCGTTACGTCACTCGATCGGATCAAAAAAAAATCTCAAGGATTTTATTCACTCGTACATTTCTTCAGGATCGGCCAGCGTCTGCTGAGCGTGTCCCTCGACACCACCATGAAGACGGCCGACGAAGAGGACGCGAGGACACTGTGACCCGTCCACGATGGACTCTGTCGAAGAGTAGGCGAGCAAAAGAAAAAAAAAAGGAAGGAGCGTGACGATGCGGCACGCAGGAGTCGAAAACGATGCGTTCCTACTGGCGTCCGGTTGCCTAATGGTCCCTCGCCACGCCAGGCTTTGCGTACCCTCCTATTCCCTTCTCCACCCCTCTATCCTCGTCTCACTCTCTCTCTCTCTCTCTCTCTCTCTCTCTCTCTCTCTCTCTCTCTCTCTCTCTCTGCGCCGAGGGTACCCTTATCCTGCCTTCTCTAGCGGCTCTAGGCCCTTCCTACTCTCGCACCTTCTCTATTTCTCGCCCTCCTCGTCCCTCGCGCGCCAGACGCGTCCTTGTTCCACCTTCTGAATTCTGAACCAGCCTCCGACTTGTTGCTGTCAACCTAATTTTTACCGTACTCTTCAATCGTATGCGTATTGAGAGTGTATTTTACGATTTTTTATTCTTGGCCTCTCTGCATTTTCTATGTCCTATCCGAGTTTTTTGAACCTAATTTTTACTCTGCTTTTCTATTGTATGCTGTTTCTAAGTGCTTTTTACGATTCTATTACTCTTGGCCCCTTCGCCTCCTACATCCTATTCGAGTTTTTTTGAACCTAATTGTTACTCTACTTTTCTATCGTATGCTGTTCCTAAGTGTTTTTTACGATTTTTTAACCTCGGCCTTTGTGCAATTCCTACGTCCTATTCGAGTGTTTTCAACTTAATTTTTACTCTGCTTTTCTATCGTATGCCGTTCCTAAGAGTGTTTTCTACGATTCTTTATTCTTGGCCTCTCCGCAATTCCTACGTCCTATTCGAGTTTTCTCAACTTAATTTTTACTCTGCTTTTCTATCGTATGCCGTTCCTAAGAGTGCTTTCTACGATTCTTTATTCTCGGCCTCTCCGCAATTCCTACGCCTATCCAAGTTTGGGCCCCTATCTTCGTCCCACATCTTCACCCCCTCATTATCTCTTTATCTCCCTCAGCTCGCCCCGCTTATCTCTTCGCTTCTTTCCTTACTACTGCGTCTCTCCCTGCCCGAAATTCCCCCCCCCCCTCCTCCACCGCTGCGCGTCTGTGACCCTCGGCGGCTAAATCAGCCCTTCCGCAAAGCAAGCGGCCACCCTTTCTCGACTCGGTCCTCCCCTCCCCCCCCCCCCGTCCCACCATACCTCTGCCGTCCAGCATCCCCCGCAAGCCCTCGACGGAACTATTCTCGGTGCGCGCAGATTGCGTCGGCAATGGCAAGTTGAGTGGCAAAGGGCGGCTAGATTCAGCGTTCGGCCCTGCGCAGGGCCGATAGCGGTCCGTGTCCCGAGATAAGGATCGGAAAGAGCACGTTCGAGCTTATCCGCAGCTTTATCGGTCGCCGAACGAACGCAAACGGACGCAAACGAACGCGGAATTCCACTCGCGATCCGGCCAAGTTCGGTGTTCGTATACCGTTTCTGGGATTAGTTGTTTTGCGTATTAGGTGTTGGTGGCTAATTTTGGATGGGTTGGATATTGTAGGAGTTTGGGTTTGGGAATGGAATTAAATGTGGAAATTAATTTACATTTATATATGTCTTGTTTCAACCCTGTGTTTATTTGTCTTTAGTTTAAATTTGCGAAGCCCTCGTTATGGTTGAAATTTCCTGTATTTTTCAATTTTCTCAACATGTTTTAACCATGACAAAGACATCGGAAATTTAAACTAAAGACAAATGTGGAAATTGGAAATGGAGCTGTTCGAGTGGATAGTGTCATCTGTCCGTGTAGGCAAGTTTTCTTTTGCACTTCATTGATAAAGGCAGTCATTTATACTCTTCTTCGTTACTTATAGAGATTCAGTTTTTCTCTTCCTCTCTCTCTCTCTCTCTCTTTCCTCATCTGACTGTATTCTCAATCATATAAGAAATTACTTCTGACTTATCTTTCGAATGTACACTGATGAAACAGTATTAACATTCGAAATACCAAAAGTTTCTACTCTTATTTTATCACCTCGGACTGATGCAAGTCTATGTGGTTATATCTACAAAATGAAGAATAATAATTTTCCCATCTCCCTCAGTTCAAAGGATCACTTAAACCAACAAAATATTCCACGACAGAGAAGTCATTCTTAAGATAGGTCAATCCAATAATTTCAACGCACCTACAATTCCACTCTTAACTATTAGCCTTCTCATCTACGTTTCACGTTAAAATTCAGTACATCATTAGATCTCATCAAGCAGTAACTCGAAGATCAACACGCTTCCGAAGCAGTTACCATCTTCAGACCAGAATTCACAGCTTATCACCCCGATCCCGCCGTTAGAAAATTCGTCCGGGTCCGAAAGGCAGGAAGACCATGTAGAAAAGCTGCGACCGACTGGGGAGGGGGAGAGACAGATCTCGGATCGAGACGTTAGCCCGAAGGGAGAGAGACATTATTAAGGCAGGACAAAGAGAGAACACGAAGAGGGGCAGAGCTCGCTGCCTGATCCGTCGATGACCGCTTATTTACAGAGTAGGCGCACGGTACAAGACTCGGACCGAAGATCCGAGCCTCGGATAACGCTAGAAGTGCACTGCAACCCTTCGGCCCAATCACTTCGACGATCCTCTCCTCATCCCTCCCCCCCACCACCCTCTCTCCTCGAGAGCCCCCGCCTCCTCACTTTTTATCTCTCCCCACCGCCGCTCTCATTCTTAATTGCGCGTGCATGCAAACGCTCCCGATCGAGAGGGCTGCGCACGGGCCCTACACCACCGTCCATCTAATACAGGGTGTCTTTCACGGAAAATTGGCCATCGACGACGCTCACGTCACACCGTTCACTTAACATTTTATTGGCAATCAATCGAGTAGGTGTCGAAATTGATTCTTCTTTCCTTTGCCTTTTAGCTTATTTTAAGTGTGTCGTGCGTTTGGTACGTATGGGGTGGCCCGTGCTGAAAGGATCGCAGGCGTCGAAGCGCAGTGAGGCGGGTGGGGTACTAAGAGGACACCCTGTACGGGCGTCATTGGTCGCACAACGTCAGCATCGCCATCGCCATCGGCCGGCCGAGCAAACCACCACCGAGAGCCACCCGCCCGGGGTGCAATATATCTCGAAAAGGTGGCGGCTGGGAGGAGGAGGGTGGCAGGGAGGGGGGAGGGGAGGGAGCCGACACGGCCGCCATTAACATATCCGCGACCTGATAAGCCTTTCTCAGAACCGATACCGCTCACCTCCCCTCCCCTCCTTCTTCTGGTACCCCTCTCAGCTTGACTTTACGTAAGAATCCACCCTCGTTTTTACCCGACTCTCCCTTCCACCTGCGTCATCGCTAATTCTTGTGCTGAGGGTTTTTTTATTTTTTATTATTTTGATTCGGATGTCATTTTGCTTTTTTAGGATTGCGACCACTGAAGCAGGTGAGAGTTATTTTTTGTGAGCTATTTTCTTCGGTTGGGAAAAATTGTTGTTCAGGTTGATTGGAGACAAGATTGGCGGGGGTGGAAAGGGTGTTTCTCTGGTGGAATGGGGTGGGTTGTTAAGGATGGGTGGTATGTTTGAGATCGGTGTCAGTTGAAGTGCTAACTGTCGGTGGTAGAATTAAATTCAGAGTTATTTTATATTAGGATGAATACGGTTGATGGTTTAGGATGTTGGTTGTCAGGTGCGATTCGTGGCCTTGAACGTTGATCAGGCTTGCGAAGCCTATGCGGATGGCTTTCGATGATGTTTGGTCGGAAAACAAGAATGAGATGACGGTGGGACAGGTGTGCATCGAAAATATGCAACCGGAGCCTTTTACGTTTTTAGAGACGTGGATAGAAATAGATGGGAGTATGATAAAGAATTGGCATCTTATCAATTGTACGATCGTAATTTATTCATTCAGGCGGCTAAAGAAGTTGGCTTTGACGGTTGTGGGATAATTTGGTGCAGATATGCTTACTGTGAAATTCTTTCATGGGTATGCTAAGATTATTTTTGGACTTTCATGTTATTTTACGTACACCTACTGAACTTTTCATATATTTTAACAGTAGTTGACGTTACTTTACATCACTTGACGTTATTTTACGTAATTATGTCCCATTATTTTGTGTTTTTGGCGTTCTTTCGGGGTTTTTTGGCTGAACACATGCTTTCTAGCTCATGTATGAACCATGCTTGAGTGGTCTGTACTAATAATATGAGTGCAGCGATCAACAGTAGATACTTTGGTACTACTTCCTTCTAGTAAAACACACTGAAACCCTGAAAACCGACAAAAAGTGAAAAACGTTCGACCATTCATGACATTTTATGCATTTTTATGGCAATTATACGCCCCATTGGAGAATGGGATATCTGAAGTGGCGAAAAGATGAAAGTCTTCCGACCGACTTGTGCTTAAGCATACTGAAAAAGAATTAAACAAGGATCACAAAAATGGTAACCGGAGTCTTCCAAGTGCAATACTTTCGAAGATACGACCAAAAATCTGTCGAAAAACACGGAAAAATGGATCCTTTGTCTCTTACCCAGTACAGAAAGTCGACTAACCTAAATATCCCTTCACATTCCAAAATGGGGGTTGAAAACCTGAACAAAAGTCGCAACACAAACGTTCTAAGTGCAACACCCTGACAGATGCAACCCGAAACATGTCCAACGACATGAAAAAAAAAAAACAGATTCCTTTCCTGTTACATCCAACGCCATAGAATAATTTCTAACGAATTCAACGAACAGCATTCCAATTATCCATCAACACCATATACTCCCACCACCCATCAGAATCCTCCAAAAAATTCACACGTCCCATCACTCGGAACGTCATCCTGTTAAGACAGATGTCGAAAAAAATTCATCTCTCCATTGCGGCGAATTCCACGTCAGAGAGTGCGAGTCCGAGAAGTGAGCGGCGGGAGAAGGAAGCCTGCTGGCCAGCGGAGATCGGGCGGAGAAGGCTGCGACGGAGGAGAGTACGAGGACACAGAAGGAGCGAGGATCGAAGAGAGGCGCAGCAACGGTAGCAGCTTCATCGGCGCTATGCAAATAGGATCCTGATCGTGACGCGGGTAGGCAAACACGCGACGTACAGGTAACAGGCCCTGAGTGAGTTCTCTCCCGTCTTCCTCCTCATCTTCCACCTCCTCCCCCTCCGCCACCTCATCCTCCCTCTCCTCCACCTCCTCCACCTCATCTTCCACCTTCTCCACCTCCTCCTTCCGCTCCTCCTGCTCCTCATCCTCTACATCCTCTACATCCTCTTCATCCGCCTCCTCCCCCCGCCAGCTGTACCTCTTCAGCATCTGCCTCCTTCACCTTATCCTCCTCCACCAACGCGCACACCTCTTATACCTCCTTTTATGCCTCTTCCACCTCATCCACCTCGGCCGAGACTGCTGGCCGAACCGCTCGGCCCTTTTTTCACGAGGGCCACGACCCGTGAGATCCCCCGTGATCCCATGAGATGGCATGTGGTAGTCACCAAGGTGGCGTATGCAATTTTCCGCATTGATCTGTCGCGCACGCTAAGGTCACTGTTAAGAACGAAGCGGATTATGCAGCTAAAACGTTTTTAGGTATGACGAAGAGTTTGGAATAGCTGCATGTATGGTTGTTGAAGACTGATTATTGTAGACTCGATGAATGCGATGATCAGACAGTGCATAGGTATCAATTGCCTGCAACGTGGAACATCAATCATTACCAGGAGCGTTATATTCAGGGTCCGTTTCGCATCTTCAGCGCAGCTCTCCGATTGAAAGCGGACAGAGTAAACACTCCTCCCTCTTACTCCCCCCCTAACGTATTCCTCACCCTCCCCTCCCCCCGCTGGCCCCTCCCTCGGCACCCTTTTCTGCGTCTCCCTTCCGCAGCCCCTCCCGAGCTCGGGTCTTTTTCTCACTCGGCTCTACACGCTGCATCGCGGAGATATGCTAATGCGGCCGTCCCGATCGTGACACTACGGCTGCTAAGTGAGAGCTCAAGTCGCAGTCTTCTCTCATCGGCTCCTGCGCGAGGCCTCCTCGTGTTCCGCGATAGTACTCCTCATCTCAGTCCTCATCTTCGCTCCTCGCCCTTCCCATCTTCCGTTCTCGTCCCCCTACTCCTCGTACTGTACTCTTCTGCACAGTCTTCCTCTCCTCTCTTCAGCAACATCTTCATTCTTCGTCTTAGCACATCGTCTTCGAATTCCGTCGTCGGTATACGCATATTCTTTTGGCTCCTACTCCTTGTTCTGTACTCTTCTGCACAGTCTTCCGCTCGTCTCTTCAGCAACATCTTCATCCTTCGTCTTCGAATTCCGTCTTCGGCATACGCATCTTCTTTTGGTTCCTACTCCTTGTTCTGTACTCTTCTGCACAGTCTTCCTCTCCTCTCTTCAGCAACATCTTCATTCTTCGTCTTAGCACTTCGTCTTCGAATTCCGTCTTTGGCATACGCATCTTCTTTTGGCTCCTACTCCTCGTTCTGTACTCTTCTGCATAGTCTTCCTCTGCTTTCTTCAGCAACAACATCTTCATTCTTCGTCTTCGAATACCAACTCCGACATTCGCATCTTCATTTGGCTCCTACTCCTCGTCCCGTACTCTTCTGCACAGTCTTCCTCCCCTCTCTTCAGCAACATCTTCATTCTTCATCTTAGCACTTCGTCTTTCTATCTTCGGCATACGCATCTTCATTTGGCCACTGTTCACCCTACGAGTGCCTTCCCAGACTCCGTCGACTCTCCAATCCAGTGTCCATTGTCCCTACTCTTCAAGTTTTCCCCAGTCACGATCGGCAGTTATCCGAAGGAAATCCGAACTACCGCCAGCCATCATCCGTAAAAGCTTCCAGCATGAACACATCTCGAAAACATACTTCTGCCCGTTATTTCGCTCGGCTCCCGTTCTCTTCTCGGGACTCGGACTCCCATAGGGTCCAGGTCCGACTCTGGCCTGTGTTACGCCCTATAGCCCGTGGCTTGTTCGGACGTAACCTCGGTGCCCTCGGCAACCACTTCGAGGCTCACGCCGGCATTATTCATCGACGGCCATCTCTATCGTAAGATAACTCACTCGAGCGGTTCGCGTCGGAAAACGATTCCCTGAAACAATTCTCGTGTGCGCGCGCGCGCTCTCTCGCTCGTGCTACTCTTCGTGTTCGCGCGCGCGCGCGCGCAAGTCGGGAGGACTACTGGAAGGATTCTGTCCACGCTCGTCCATCCCTTCCGAGAAGTTCAGATCACGTCGCGGAGCACATTATTCATGCAAAGCTCTTACTACGTCCGCCTCGAGTCTCTATCTGCGTATCAACACGCACGTGTATGGGTTTGCAGGTGTGGATACTTGGTCTGTAGGTCTCTCTCTCTCTCTCTCTCTCTCTCTCTCTTTCTCTCTCTCTCTCTCTTTCTCTTTCTCTCTGTGTATGTGTGTAGGCGTGAGAGAGGTCGCGTGTGCGTTGTGTGTCGGGAAGATAGAAACATGACGCGTGTATTGGGCTGAGTGTGTAGCGGTGTGGGGTTTTATTTAATGATGTTTAATGCGATATATCTGCCGGCGCAGTTGTCTTGGGATGGTATGTCTTGTTTAACATGGGGAGCGGTGTGCGAAGTTCAGGGATGGGGTTGGCATGGGCGGGGGATGAGGGAGGGATGAAAGCAGGGTGGTAGGAAAGTGGATTGTTGTTCACGTGGAAATGTTTCGTACGCTTCATATGTTTCGTTTAACAATAGAAGTACTGACGATTTTTACTAATACTTTCATCTGACGCGTTCAAATTATGCAAGCTAATATGTTTGAACTTATAAAGTGGGAAACAGTTAATCATCTACTTCAATGAGTACTAAAGAATATTTAAAAATAAAATTAATTCACGAGAGGAAAGTCATTATTAAGATAAATGTTAACTAACTGCTGAAGTTTAGTAGAATGTGAAGTTATTGCTCTACAACTATAGTAGTATTTGTATGGAAAGTACTTACATTATCGATCAATAAATGTTTTATATGTTTCGTACAGGTAATTGGATGCATTTATTAGAAAAAAGTTCAATACTGCTTTTCAACCCTCGTCCTTAATACTCTGTGTGCATAATGTTAAAATCGACATTATGCCCGAAGAGCAAACGCGCGCGTGCACAGGAGACGGGCAATAATGATAGTAATTATGCTAAAGGGCGACGATAAATTTCGATCCCGATATCGTGACGAGATAGTGTAACATTTCGACTTTCGACTGGCTACCACTTAATTACGATGGGCTGTATCGCAATCGGTATAAAATACGCACGGCTTCCTAATGAAGATATTGTTCGTCAGTCGAAGATGTAATTCGAACCCTTTCGAGTTCTTATTACGAATTACGATGAAACGCTCGTCCCTTGCATTCTCGTGCATTGAATCATTCAAGGCTTGGCTTTCTTAACAAAATTTCCACCGAACTAATTTGAAAGAATGCCTATATTAATCGGAAATCAAAATATAAACTACACTTATTATTACAAATTACAGACAGATCTTTGAACTCTTGATATCTCCGACGAATTTTTCTTCGATCTAATCTAAAGCAATAGCTATATTAATCAAACAATAAAAATATAAGCCATCGATGTACAGTCAATTTCAAAAATTACAATCGGTTACTATTGTCAACAGATATTCATACTGATTCACACCTGATTTTCGTTTATTCAGAATAACTACTATTACCAAGCGTTATTTAAATTCCTTCGAAAAATCATCCAAATAATCTCAACCCTCTCAATCACCCCACAACGCGTACCGTCTTTCACTCACTCACTCCCCTTCAAAACTGTCCATTAGAAAACCTTCCACAATCGGAATCCTTCGATTCTCGCGCCAGCCATCGGAAGACTAGCTTTCCAGTGAAAGAGCGCCATTCTCAGGGATACTAATCCTAGTCGGACCTAATCGACGCTCTCCCATCGGGTGCCAGAAGATTAGGACGAGTCAATAAGACGACGGGGGACACGAGGAATAAAAAGGAAGCGATGGGGGGAAGAATGGTGGGAAAAAAAAGGGGAGGCCGACTCTCGAGGCGCTCATGATGGCCAAACAAATTAGGCGGATAGAGGGATCTCGCCGATACGGGGGAGAGAAAAGAAGTAGGTTCCGAGAGGGGGAGGAGGTGGGGGAGAGGGGCCAGAAAGAAGTGAGAACTTGTTTTGTGGCCGGGAACGTCGCTCGATTTTAAATGACGATTTCGAATGTGGACATTGTCGCGTTACGCGCTACAATTAACATATTGTCCGCGTGAGTGTGTGAGTACGGGAGGAGGGTGAGTGTGAGTGTGGATCGTTGAAGAGTGTCCGACTCGTACCTGGCGCATAAATTCGGGGGAACCAGAATTTTTTTACGAGCTCTACGCTCTTCGGCATTCGGCAAACGTGTCGCGAAACGATGAACTCGATTCTTGTAGCGGGCCAAAAATGTTCGAGGATAATTTTTCTCGGCGAGGTGAGAGACTGTAATTGGTGGCGTCGGATAATTAATCGCCTTCGGGTTGGATGGACGAGCGTTTTTAATGCTCCGGTGGTCTGTGTTCCGTCAGTTCTAATCTCCTCGTTAATTTGGACACTGGCCATAAAGCATCTTGGGTATAATCGGAAATGTATACTTTTTTTTTATTTGCGATTATCGGGATTAGCGATTGCGGCAAGTTTAAACAGTCTTAATGTGAAATATTGAATAACAGGTATTGGTCTTCGTTTATTGCATATAACACATGTTATTGCAATCAAGTGTCAGGGCATACTTACTAAAAGAAATGATGTGCAACGAAAAATGTAGGTACTACATCGAAATTGTATCAGCCAAGTGGCGTCCCTCCTGAAGAAATAATTATGAAAAAAAAATGGGAAACGCCGCTAAATGACAGTTTGACGATCGCTCCAAATCTCACCCTATCCCCACTTTTGGCATCAGGAAAAAAGACTTAAATTATTCAGTCCACCAATCTGAACTTCACAAAGAAGCATCTGTAATTCTCAGTCGCGACTCTCGTAAGAAAGTAATTATCAAAAAATAGGAAAAATCGCTAAACGACAATCTCACCCTGTCCCGTTTCTTGCGTCCGGAAGGAAGACTTGTCTAAGACATCTAAATCTTGCCTAAGTTGAAGACTAATTTACACAAACTACTCAGTCCACCGATCTGAACCTATCACACGAACATCATAATTCTCGCGCCCGAAGAAATAATTGCTAAAAAGTGGGGAAGCATCGCTAAAATGACAGTCCGTCGATCTCCCTCGATCTGCCTCGATCTCCCTCGATCTCTGTCCCAGGTCCCGGTCGCGTCTCTCGCGGCCAGGAAAGAAGTCTCTCGGACGTATAGGCACGCAGAGAGCGGAAACGAAAGGGAGGGCCGGGTGACAGATGGCGCGCAGAGATAGCGTCCTTCGAAGGTCCTGCCTTCTCGCGGGGACGAAACGACCTGGGCAGGATCCTGTTCCTGTCGCGAGATAAAGCGAAACAGCTGCGTCCCGGCGCTGATCAAAGATCGGGGCCCCGCGAGCCAATGCCAGAATGCCTTCGACGTCTGGCGAGCGCGTGGAAACTGGATGATAATTCTTGGCACCCGGCGACGTTCCTCACATTTTTCGGGCCCCGATGCCCAGCCCAGGCCACGATCGGCCGGGAAATTTCATTTTTCACCCTGGCTCCTGTTAACGTTTAGCCTTTCACGTATAGTTTAGTTTTAAACGTCCTGTCTAGACGGTCAGTTTCGCGATGTGGACGCTTCAGAATTTTCATTTTTACGTTTGGACCTTGGTGTTATGATGAGTGTTGATAATGGCAATTTTTCTTGATGAATTTTTAATAGTTAAGGATTATATTATGTACTGTAATAAATATGTGACAGTGAAATGAAGCAAGTGTCACATAAAAATTATGGAATTTTATCTAATTAAAGCTTCACTAAATCTCTATAATTTCGTTTAATTAATTTAAGCTTCACTAAATCTCTATAATTTCGTATTAATTCCCTGGACCAAACTTACAAATAAAAAATAACAAACATTCAATCGAGGATATAGTTAAGTTTCAACATAAATTATTTCGTTTCTCCTTTTCTCATAGATTCTTCGTTACCATACATTTTAGTGTGAAACTTTTCTGACGTCTAACAGAAGTCGAAGTATGTAACGTGTTTAAATTCCGTTTCTTATGGACCCCTGCAAAATCCCAAACAACACCCTAACATTGAACTGAACCCAACCATCTCTACCCACTCTCCGAGTTCACTGAAAATCCGATTCCAAATTCGCGTCCGGCGTCTCGATATGCACCCCCCGATGCAAATGAGACGTCATATTGGGGCCTTAGCGATGAAGAGGGCAGAGTGGAGGGCAGGGTGGAGGGCAGGGTGGAGGGCATATGTGGCAAGCAATCACGCATCAGCCGTGTTTAAATTCCGTTTCTTATGGACTCCTGAAAAATCCCAAACAACACCCTAACATTGAACTGAACCCAACCATGTCTTCCCACTCTCCGAGTTCACTGAAAATCTGATTCCAAATTCGCGTCCGGCGTCTCGATATGCACCCCCCGATGCAAATGAGACGTCATATTGGGGCCTTAGCGATGAAGAGGGCAGAGTGGAGGGCAGGGTGGAGAGTATACGTAGCAGGCAATCACGCACCAGCCGTGGCCGAGAGGCGGACTGGAACAAGGACTGGAGCGAGGTGGACTGGAACAAGGAGACGGGACAGATAAACTGCCGAACGCGTGGTTCGAAGCGATCGTTCGCATCGCAAGCCCTCTCTCTCTCTCTCTCTCTTTCAATCCAGTGGACATTGTACCGGCCCCTCGGCTCGGGACTTAAACATTGAGACGTGACCAATGCTCGTTGCCACGAAGGCAATGCCACATCGGGCAATTATCGCTCGGCAGGACCTCGGCGCGCATATATTAAAGGTCGGCCGTCCTTCTCCCTCCGCACTCAACGGCTCTCTCGCTCTGTCAAACTGTCCTCGCTGGGAATCGAGCCCGTTGACTTCCAGGTCGGTCCCGTACCTTCTCGCGCTACTCGTCATTGCGGATTATATTGTAATTATGTCTTGATCAGGTCTTAATTGAGGAATTCTGCTCTGTAGTTCCGCTCATCATATTTTAGGAGAAGCTACTAAATTTGAAGTATTATTTGCGTCAGTTGATCGAAGTCTCGCTCTGTGCGTGTGCAGAACTTTTGGTAAAATAAATCAGTTCGATGATGAATTTAGCTGTAGGTGAGTACCTTGAAGGGGTCTGTAAACAGGGCCTATAAAGTGTTGCTTTTTTTCCTGGGAAGTATCGGACTGCCCAGGAACATTGGGTTTGAGAAGAGTCGGATCAGAGGATTCGTTCGAGAAGTGAATTATTAATATTAGCGTGCCGACTGACGGAACCTTCCCGAGGTTCATTGTATCATCGGCGCGCGTACAGTTTTGTCCCCGGTCTCATTTCCTCCGTTTCCATTTCCATCCTCCTATCCCCGTCGTCCTCAGTCGTCCGGGGGGCGGGGGAGGGAACGACAAGGCGGGTAGAAAGCGGACGCGGCACACGAGATCCCGTATCTTGGCCAGGACACTTCTCGCCTACCTTCTGGACGACGTTTTAAGATCGATATCGGCGCGCCCGACTCTGGAAGTCGACTGAATGAATAATTATCAATGGGCATACCCGGTATATCTCGCCACCTCCTTTGCTCGACGTCCACGCTTTCCTCCCTTTCCTCCCTCTCCTCCGGCCTCTCCTTCCTTATCCTCCCTCTTATCCTCCACCTCCCCCCTCCCCGTCTCCTTATTCTGCTCGGCAACCTTACTCCCACCAATCGGCCATCTCTTCGGCTCTACGAACAGTGCCAGAGTCATGTCCTCCTCGTGTCTACCTGTCTCGCGACATCGGAAACGTTCCATTTCCATTCGTCGATTTTCATCGTCGCGCACGTTTCTGCTCGCCGAGGAGGCTGGGACGATTCGAGTAGCGCGGATCTGGACCGCGCTTGAGTCTTCGTTGGACGAGGCTTTTGAGTTCAGTTTCAAACGGTTTGGGAATGTTAAGGAATCGAATTCGTTCTGTTCGGATGTTTGAAGAATTTGTATGTAGAAATAGAATGGAAGGAAGCAGGGTTGTAATGAGTCATTGGTGTACTGATTGGGTTCGTGGTTGGTCCTCTACTAACGGCTTAATCTTACACATCCTTACGACTTTCATGTGATATGGATTGTGTGTTTTAAAAGCGGTGTAAGTCCGCTAAAAAAAAATTAAGTGTCACGTAAATAAACCGTTTGCATCACATTTATCGTAAATTATATGATATCTCACTTTTTTAAAAATATGGACTTATATCACTTTCAAAATAAACGGTCCATATGTTGGTATACTGATCTTTTAACTTATTACCCGCCGTAATACGAAAAAATACAAAAATAAAAAACGCATTTAACTGTACATTTAGAAGTTGCAGTCATTGAAAGAGAACAATTTGAAACTGTGTCCCAAAAACGAGACACTGCCGGATAATGGGTTAATGAGACTCAATTTCCACGAGCAAACGCATGACGTTCCGCAGTCGAATTCTCAATTTTCATCTGCAACGTACGTAAATCCTTCCCATTTAAAATCTGAACATCGTCGGCACTTACACCTTCGTCTAAATTCCATCGTAAAAACCCTCCTAAGCAAACGTTCGGTCAACCCGAAGAGATCCGCCGCATTCCGTCGAACGGCCGACGGCCGCGCGTCGCACAAGTTCGACACAATGAAGCCGTAGGCGGTGTTTAATTAGGAAGAACGACGCGGGCGCGGACAGTTCGCTCTACGTGCGCATGTAAATGAGATCCGTCGGGGATTCTCTTATTAGACAAGTGTGTCGTGAGCCACGGACCGATTCTCGGCCAGGCATCGGCCTGGCATCGGCCTGGCATCGCTTTGCATCACTTTGCATCGCCCTCGGGATCGTCGGGTTCGTATGGCGAGCGGTAGGGACCTTCGCGCGGTTTTCGTGAAGAATCGAAGGGAAGCGGAGGGGACGGGGGATGGGGGGGGGGGGGGGTTGTGCTCCCTCTCTGTCGGGAGAGGGAGGCGAGGCGAAGGGCCGAAAGGTAACGAGACTAGAGATTGACCGGATCAGATATAACAGGGCAGGACCGGCCAGTCCAGATCTTCGGGATAAGAGAATTTAATAACCTGCCGGTGGAGGGAGCGAGAAGATTCGGGTGGCATGGGGACAAAGTGAGAAGGTGAGAGAGTGAGTGAGTGAATGAGTGTGTGAGAGAGAGAGAGAGAGAGAGAGAGAGAACAGAATTGAACGGGAAGAAAGGACGGAGGGACGAAAAGGAAATGAGGGAAAGAGAGGGATGAAAGGGTTGGGAAGCGGGGGGCGAGAGGAGAGGGAGGGGTGCAATAATATCGAGAGATATCGATCTTTAATTAGGCACGCAGCGCGGGAATGCCAGATTAGATCTCGAATAGACGAGAGGCGAGTTCTGGTCATCTTCCCTTCTCCGTCTGGCCAAGTTCTTCTCCTACCTCCCCCTACCCCACCCTTCACCTTTCTTCTTTCCCCCGTCGCTTCGCCTATTCGTCTATCTGGCCATCCATCTGTCTATCTGTCTATCTATCTCGCTCGGAGACTGTCTGGAGATCTTTCGGGCGGCCGAATGCGAGATTCGAGAGAGAGCGCGACAATAAGCCTCGATCCAGATCCATTTTCGTCGGGCCTGGGCGAGATAGGATCGACGACGGATCGAGATGGAGAGCGATCGCGCGACCGGCGAATGGCCACCGGGACTTTTTGAATTTTCGAACGTCCACGATTCCCTCGACCGCTCGGCTGCTTTCTATACGAAAAGTTGCGTAATAGAATTTTGTGAGGGAATCGGAGGGAAAATTTGGGAACAATGATCGTTCGACGGTGCCGCAATACGGTAATAGTCGGTTGAGTGAAGAGATTGTATACTGAAACGTTGAAGGGTTTATTTGGCAAATTAGGAATTATTGCCCTTTTTTGCGAGAGTAGAAGAATAATTATTCGACGGCGTTACAATATGATAATATTCGACTGTGTAAATACGATAGTGTACTGAAACGTTGAAGTGTCTAATTATCAAATTATGACACTACCTCGTTTAAAAGAGTAGAATAATAATCATTCAGCAGCGTTGCAATATAATGAGTTTCAAGCGGAATGATGTACTGAAACGTCAAACGGTTTAATTATCAAATTACACCACTACCTTATGTAAAAGAGTAGAACAATAATCACCCAAAGCGTTTCAATATTAAGTATTCGATCGAGCGAACAATTGAAATAATCTACTGAAACGTCCAACGGTTTCATTTTCAAATTACGAAACAACCTTATGTAAAATGGTAGAACAATAATCATTCAACGTTGCAATATAATAATATTCGAGCGACTGAACAACCCAAAATAATCTACTGAAACGTCAAAAGGTTTAATTTTCAAATTACGACACAACCTTACGTAAAATAGTAGAACAATAATCATCCAACAGCGTTCCAATATAACAATATTCTACCGACTGAACAACCCAAAATAATCTACTGAAACGTGGTCTAATTATCAAATTACAGCGGCTCGCTCAGAAAGCGTTAAGCAAAACGGACATTAACGGCTCGTCGATATCCAACAGTCCGCGACCTACGTCATCGGCACTTCCGGCCGTAACGCAGTTTGAAAACTCTCGCCGACGGAAGACAAGCACGCGCCCCCCACCCTCGAATCGGCCTCGGGAGGCCATTATTTACGATCGCGTCCGCGCCAATCTCGTCGCAACGATGCAACTCCCACCCCCACCACCCCCTCTCACCCCGCGTCGGACACGCACATAAGGGGCGCAAAATATATAAAGGATCGCGGTTAAGCTGGGTGTTATATCTCGGTGTAACCAGGCACCTTACACGTTTACGTCGCCATCGTAAGACCGTGAGGGATGGTCAGGGGGTGGCTCTCGCAGGATGCTTGGGAAGGAGAGGGGGGGTGGAAAGAGAGCATTAACGAGAAATGCGAAACTCGTGTGTGTACGCAACGCTCTCGGATTACGAGCGCTCCGTGACTTTGACTCCTGCTCCTTTCCACCCCTTTCGGCTTCCACCACCTACCCTCTGCCAGTGCCGCTGGCACCCCCTGCCACCTCCCCCCCCCCCCCCCCCCCGCTACGACCCTCTTCTGGTCGCCGAGGCTCCGCGAATCGCGACCACCCTCTCGGCTCCACCCCTCGAACGCCTTCCCAAGCCGTTACATAAATCCTGCCCCGAGCGTTATTCAATTTACAACCGCTTACCGACGACGGGGGCTGCTACCCATCCGAGGGTGGAGGGCGGGGGTTGGTCGTCGTAAAAATTATATCGCGACGCGAGCTGCATTATGTATGCGGATGCGAGCCGGGAGGGCACGTATATTCGTTTGCGTCCGGAAATGTGGACGCTGTGTCCTTTCTTCAGGCCGGGGGTGGGGGATGTCTAATGTGCGGGGTGGGCGGAGGCAAGGATTATGGGGCTGGAGGTGTCTCGGGACGGAGGAGAAATCGGTGGGTCTCGAGTGGGTGGAGTGGCGGAGAGCTGAGAATTATTGACAGTATTATTGAGTTTCTAGTAGCTATTTCATTAATTAGTAATTCATCGTATAAATTATATAATAATACTATATCAGGTATACTCTTGCCTACTGAGTATAATTAAAAGACAGATTCGAATTAATATCATCGATAACGAAATTGAAATATTAAATTATCCTGAACCAAGGATATACTTTTTAAAAATATAATAAATTAGTTTACATTTGTATGTGTCTTGGTTTATTTCAATTTAAAAAAAAATAAATAAATTTAGGCCAAATATAATAAATTATGTTAGACGTGCAAATTCGAATTCAGTCCAGTAAAAGGCAGTAAAACGCGGCAAAACGAATTGGCAGACAGCGCGTACGTGGCGTCGGTTATTTATTCGTGTGTGTACAACCCCTTCGCGAGTCCGGAGGGTTCGAGGGCGGAATCGCTCAATTTCAAAGATGCCCGATATCCGTGTGCACACCTACGCGCCACTCTCCGCACTGCATCCTGCATCCTGCATCCTGAATTCCGCAGTGCGAAACCTCGACAGACTCCACGCTCGCGTAAAGAAGTCGTAAATACGGGGGGAGAATATGTATTGGGTAGGGTGGCGGCCGAGGGTTAAGGGAAACATATTTTCCTGCGGGGGGGGGGGGGGTAGCCGAGGACTTTATCTCGTTAAGGTTTATTATTTCTTACGACCGAACCTGACGACTTTTCACCCCTCAGTCGTTGGGGGTACCTATATCGTAAAAGCTAATTATTAACGGGCCAGAATTTATTATCACGTACACATACGTATTAATCATAAAAGCAACTGAATAAATATTTTGCATATTTTTATCTCAATATATAAGTTAAAAAACGAATATACGAAGGAAACGAATCTTTTAATTAGATTTAATTATATCGTATAGTAAACATGTATCGAATGAACCGAAACATTTTATTCAGACCTTGAACGAAGCCGTAAAATTTTCTAACCCCACGAATGAACTGGGTCAACAAGGCGCTTAGGTGGCACCCATTAGGGACCCCCGAGGGGTGAGAAAGGGAGCCAGACTGTCGCCCCTCCGCCCCTCGGAAGGACCAGGACGACGATGTCGCAGGTCAGTGCCGCCGACACAAGGTTAACCACCTCCAAGACGATCCTCCACCCAACGATACACCACCCACAATTCCACAAAAAAAAAAAAATCTCAAATTCACCCTGTCTGAAACCCACTCTCAAATTGTCAGATTTTTGCAATCATTTTCGTCGCGACGAAATTCTTGCGACGTCGAAGAGAAAGACGAAGCTGAGAAAGAGGGAGAGGGGAGTGTAGGGGGGGGGGGAGAGGGGAAGGCGGACTCCTTTATCTGGGCGCAAACCATTCGTGCGACCTTATCTACCGTAAAAACTTCGACTTTAACCACCGGGGATCATAATCGAGCTTATCTTTCCTCTCGCGAGCTTTCTCTCTCTCTCTCTCTCTCTCTCTCTCTCCTTCCCTGCCTGTCCGAGACTCTTCCTTCTCCCTCCGCCCGCCCGCCCGCCCCTCCCCCCCTCTTTCTTCTCCCGCCGGTGCACCAAAGGCTATCTCCCCTTTGCTCATCTATCGCCCCCTGACGTGCTATCGCGGATTTTATCGCGAAACTTTGAACCGACCCGGAGGAACGGAGATCGCACGAAAGAAAAGAGGCAGCCCCCCCCCCCCTCCTCCACCTCCCTTCCCTTGTGTACATGTGTTGTACGTGTGGGTCGGTTGTATGGATACGGACGCGCCGGAGGGATGTAGGAACGATTTTAAGAGGTGGGGGGGTGAGACGCGAAATGAAGGGGTTGTGTGCGCACATGTAAAACTTTCGACGGACGCATAAAGGGTTCTCGGGCGAAAGGTGTGATGCGCGCGGGGCGGGAAGTTGGACGAAAAGTGTGAAGGTTGACGTGCTTCGTGCGCGGAACGCGGATGTCGCGTTACGAGTTTGTGCTGCGGATGAGCATTGAGCGGTAAGGTAATTTGGGAATGCCGTGTATGCTGGGAGAAATTGTACGAGTCGGAAAATATAGAAATGGAATGTGAGAGAGCGAGATGGACAATATGATGAGTAAAGGAAATTATATATCAAAAGTATAGAAAAATATATAAAAAAGTACGGTGTCTGCTAGGAAAGTTATAGAATTGTTTATGTATGTGCCTATGCGAGCAGAATATTAATTTTCGATATTTGGCGATTAGACCGTTTCGGGTCTGCTGCTAGCGACTGTTTCGGATGCAAAATTCAAAAATAAAATATGGAAGAGAAAGCAAAGAACATACGTTTCATTTACGTATACGTATTCCTTCAAATTATTAGTGCCCAAAATCCAATAACAAAGTATGAAAAAGAAAGAAAGGATTAAACGTTCAAATAGAATAATTTACATATATATGCCAATTCCTACACAGTATTAATTTTCTATTTAAACACATTCTTGTCTGCCGCAAGAGACCGTTCAATGCCCAAAATACAAAGAGAAAATATATGAAAAAGAAAGAAAGGACCAAACGTTCAAATAGAGTAATTTACATACATGCCTATTCCTTCAAAGTATTCATTTTGTATTTAAACACATTCTTGTCTGCCGCGAGAGACCGTTCAATGCCCCAAGCATGCAAATGCAATACGTCGCGGAAAATCATCCCCGGAAGAGACGGCGTCGAGTGCGTCAGACGAGGGGGGTTGAAGCGAAGGGGATGCTCGGGGGGGGGCGAGAGACAGAGACGTTGGAGGGTGCCGTAAGCACGAAATATCGCGGCGTCGTAAGAGAAGCGGCGCGCTGTAAAAATATTTTAAGCTGCTCACCCCCGCGAGCGGAGGAAGGACGAGGTAGTTTAGTGGCGGCGCCTGAAAAAGCACGATTACGTTTACGACTTCCCTCTCCGTTCGACGTCCTCCTCCTTTCCGCCCTCACCCCTTTCCCACCCTCCCACCCTTCCACTATCCATCCCGCTTTCTTACGTTGGCTGTCCTTCTCGACGTCGAGTTTCCCCCGGTCTATTATTCCGCGACGTACCGGCTCGTCGCTCGCCGAAGTATCCTGTTCGACGAGCGCGAATTAGGTAAACAGTTCGATTACGGCATCTGAGCTATTTTCAGGTAGCATTAAGTGGCGAATGGACGCTGAGGAACTTCACGCTCTTCTACCTAAAAGAATCGATTGCCTCGATGGAACTTGCAGTCTTTCATGACTCTATCCTTTGGGACAAGGGTGGTTTTTTTCAAGTAATTTTTGGGATAATATTCTATACCTAAATTTGAATTTCATTAGATTAAAAAAGTGTCATGGATCTTGCCACTTCCAAGTGGAATTTCACTTAATGTTAAAGAATTCCCGTAACAGTCGTATATTAACGAAACTTGAAATTTGACAATTTCTCAGAATTTTCCAAATATCCATTTGGATTAGATTCAACCGTCCACCGACATCATCCTCCGTACCGCTCTTTTCAAGCAAAGCCTGTCAAAACATTCGCTCGCAAGCGACCCGTACAAAAACTGCGCGCTTTCTAAGAAAAAAAAAAGAAAAAAAAAGAAAGAGATCTTGCGAGCTGTCCGACCGAAAGTTGAACGACACCTCGGTGGCAGGGGTCATCGGCAGCCCCCCTCCTTCCCTCACCTCTCTCTCCATTAGAGACTGACGGATGGTCCCCGATTAAACTTCCTCGGATAACGAACGAGCGCTGGCTTCAGGAAAGGCCAGAAAAAGTCGTGAGAGAAAGGTATCGAAGAGTAACAAAGAGGGTTGCATAAAGGCACACCGAGCGCAAGAAGAGGCCGAGGAGGTGGAGGAGGCGGCGGGGGGAGGGGCGAGGGAGAGGACAGGAAAAGGGAGGATGTCTTTCGCATAAAGCATAAGCAATAACGAGGCCACTATCGTCGAACTATCGGAAATAATTACTTTCGCTCTATCGTGTCACCTCCGGCGCGAGGGGACAGAGATGAGGGGGTGGGCAAGGGGTAGAGGTAGGGGGGGGGGGGGTATAAGTAAGTATAAGTGACTTCGCCACACGGCCCCGAGATAATGCGAGGGCCACCTTCCAGGAATCAGTATTTATTGTGACGCGATTGAGATAGCGGTCACGGTACCCTCCGCCAACGGGAATTATGGTTTTCAATATGATGACGGTTTCGTATCTTCGAGGCTCCTCTCTCTCTCTCTCTCTCTCTCTCTCTCTCTCTCTCTCTCTCTCTCTCTCGCTCTGTCCTCCTTCTCGCAGGATTCTCGCCTTCTCGTTCGGTCGTCTCCTCCTTTCGTCT
Source organism: Anoplius nigerrimus (assembly GCA_914767735.1). NCBI lineage: Eukaryota > Metazoa > Arthropoda > Insecta > Hymenoptera > Pompilidae > Anoplius > Anoplius nigerrimus. Next base: position 4,485,083 of record OU612086.1, read on the forward strand.
TTCGGGAGATAGAGGCCACGCTCGTAAAGCGTCTAAAAGGCTTGGGATTCTTTTAATCTTTAACCTGGTGCGCGCTCGGTGCGCGGAAGTTGGATTTCGAGAGGGAGGGGGAGAGGGGAGAGGGCACTCGTTATTTTTCAGTGTAACGCCGGCGTAGGATATGCTTTTTCGATCGGGCGTAGGTGTTGGTACGTATGGGCGTGTTGATATTTTCGGTTTTGGGGTTGGAGGGTTGAATGGATGTTGGATTCTAAGAATAGGTTCTTGGAATGGCGAGTCGTAGAATTATTGACCAATGTCGTACGTTGTAACTGCAAGACAAGAGTTAAGATTCGTACGTTATCCCGGGTGCTTTACATCGCACAGATTTTGAATTCTGCAAACAGAAATTCGTGATCGTTGGTTACGGTGTTAATGTAATCCTGTGTGATATATCGGAGTATTGCTTGAGAACAGGTGTTGAGATAAAAATTCGTACGTTTACATTCGCGGCTCGCCCCCGTAACAAGATCATTCGCTTATCGCCGGAAACCACTTAACTACAAAGTAATTCTCGCCCGAAACGGTCGGCAATAACGGATTCGCAAAAATGCGCGCCGAACGAATATTTTTCAGGTCGAGAAGGAAAGAAAACGTCGAGCGAAAATAGATACCGCGAGTGAGTTCGACGGAATCGTCCAGATTCCGCGGAATCTGCGAGCGAAGATATCGGACTTGGAATATCGAAACTCGAAGAGAGGTGATGAAACGTGTATATCTGCGTCCGAGAGGGGGTGGGGGGGTGTGTGTATAAAATTTCCTCCTACTAAGTTCGCAGCCGGGATAAATTATGATCGCGGGACAGATGATGAATCATCGGTTGACTATTCGACGTCGTTCGTTCTGATAAATAAGTGTCTCATCCTCTTCCATGACACTCTCTATCGCGTATCAGCGTCGCTACAATCACCGTCGAAAGAGAATAGTGTGAAATCATCACCCATGATTAAAGATACTGCGCATGTTTTTCTGCAAATGCATAGGTAAGTATAACAAATGTGCTCGAAAGAGGTAACTGAGATTCCTCCATTATTCGACGATGGAAGATTATCCTTATCTTTCAAGGATTGAATTCTAGGTTCAATCCTACTAACAGTCCCCTAATGTCGAAAGATACGAAAAATGCAAAAAAAGCTTAGAATGCAAAATCGATGCAGTCAGTCATCCGTCAGTTCGTCATATAGCTTCGCGCTTTTGACTTTCGCAGGAGAACGAAATGAAACGTCCCAAGCATTTTCGGCGTCTACAGTGTGCACTCTTTCGAATCGCGCGATCCGCCGACGGGCTTTCGCGAGAGAAAGAAGATATCTGCCGATTTATCGCTCTATTTTTGCTCGCGGGACCTTGGACCATCGATGTACCGCGAGTTGCGATCCGTTGCACTCATTGATGCAATAATTTCGTTATCGCGCCGACTCGATTGGACAGCCTCGAGAGGGGCTTTCAGTGATACCAGATTGCCGAAGCGAGAGGGAGGAGAGGGAGGGAGAGAGAGAGAGAGAGAGAGAGAGAGAGAGAGAGAGAGTAGAGAGTGCATTCGGCCGAATCGTCTCGATCTGCGCGGGGGCTAAAAATAATGCGACGCGGCTTTATCGGCGAATTCGAGACGTGCGTGCAATGTCGATTTTTATTGGCCGTGAGTTAATGGTACGGTCGAGTGTCTTGCACAGATTTTACGCTTAGACCCTGCGGCCCGGATCCTTTGCGACTGGGATCTGAACCAGAACCTTTGCTCTACCAAAGAATCGAACGCCTTATAAAGATCAACAATTGACACCATATTGCATACTTAATATTGTTCACTTAGACCATTATAACCTTCACTACTATCATATCAAATGTTTTTATCAGAACAATATTATTTATTAGAAGACAGGTTGCCCATGACAAATTTGATTGAAGCACGTATTATACGTCTCAATTAAGTATAATGTAGTCAATTACTAATTTTTACTAAAACCTGAACGAATGCCAGTCTCCTAATTGGCCCACACGTCAGTATCTCAGTGTACAAAGTACTTTTGTCCGAAGGCAAAAATATCGATTGCGTCGGCTTGCGAAGATCCCGAAAAATCGGGAGCCACCCGGACCGACGGTGGGGCGGGGAGGTGTGCGGGGGTGGTCGGGGGGGAAAAAGGAGGCTAAGAAAGACGAGCGTCTGGACGCCTGCGAGTTGGTCTGCCGCCACCGCTGATAAGCTCAGCGCCAAGCGATATCTGAAAGCTGCGCACAATGCGCCCGTTGTGCATCCACCTCGTGCGAGATTTCGAATAAACGGCCTAAGAGATCACGGCCGATAGAGGCGAGTGTGGCGCGCGCACGCGCAAGCGGAAATGCCGCTGACGAGCGCTGATCCGCTTTCACGATTCTCGCGATTTTTGGCCATCGCTGAACTAGTCGCACAATGAGCCAAATCAAGTAACATATGGACCGTTCTGAGTCAAAGTGGTGTAAATCAAATTTTATTTAATGAGATTTATAAATAAAGAGTTTACAGTACATTAATCAAAAATTGATAACTTATTTTTTATAAAAAGGAATTGCACCATTTTCAAGATAAACGATCCATCTATGAGCTGACATTCTTTTTCACGATATTAAACTCATTAACTGACAATTATTCTTTTTAATTTTTGGCTAGAGGAGTTATATACATAGACAAGAGGTTGTGTAACAGTATAATTATACAAATTCCAAAATCCCCAAATGGTGACCGTGGCGGCTAATGGGTCAATATTGGACTAAACTGGAGATACACTAAGCGGTTAAAAAATCGTCAAAGTACATTTACAGACGATTGAAAAAGCAAAATATGAAAACAAAATAACTTATGTTAATCCGTAAATGTTGAATAAACCGATGCGAAGCTGACAAGAGAACGGAATGTCACCAAGAAGGCAGACATACAATAGACTTCCTAGACGAGCCCGAACTCCCAGGGCAACAAATTAGTCTGAACCATTAACCGGGGGACCCAATCCACGTACACCGCACCTCATCCGCCTCCCCCCCCCCCCCCCTCCACCCGTTATCTGGCCGTCCTCTTAACGTCCACTCTTTTGCACTTTCTCTCACGCGAGGATCGAATCGTGTTATCTTCGCCCGCCGTCGATAAAGTTGACGGCCGATTAGGCAGGTCCAGCGTCGGAGAGAAGCTTACCACGAAAGGTGGGACCCCGTCCGATCGACGACGAACGAAAAGGATGACGTCCGACAGACATTTCTCTTCTTCCCCCCCTTTCACTTTCACCCCTCCCCCCTCACCCCTCGTCCTTCGACTGTCCCTCTTTCGCCTACTACTCGGACATCGCGCTCGAGACAAGGAGACGGCCGAAAAGCTATCTACATTCCCCGGGTCCCCTCGTTAATCCTAATATCCTCGCTGATAATGCTATCTCGACGGATTTAAACAATTCCCCCTCCCCTCCCCCCGGACCCCTAACCTCAAACACTCACCGATTCTCGTCCGTTATAAGGTTGTCTCCACGCTCGCGAGAATTCCCGACGTCACGTTCGTCAATAAGGGGGCACTCAAAAAGTTCTGCCCCCCCCCCCCCCCCCCGGCCACCTCTTCTTCCTCACCCATCGTGGTCTCCTCATCTACCTCTTACCAATCTCGAGCCCGTCGTATCTAGAGTTTTTGGACTGAGAGACGCACGGAAGTTATGTGGAAGAGAGGCGGATTGAAAGTTTTTCGTAGAATCGGAGGACGTTGAACTGTCCGCTGATGGGTAAGTCTGTATGGAATTGAAATTGGTGGATTTTTTTTTTTTGGTGTGATTGGATCAAATTGTCGAGGAGACGGATTTAAATAATGTGCATTGGAGTTACGGTTGTTTTGGATCAGGATGAACGTTTATTGAATTTCAGAGAATTGTTACAGGGCAGAGTTTTGAGGCATCAGTTTAAGGTTCAGTACCATTACGACAATGTTAATTCAAAGACCATAGAATAAATGGTAAATGTACGCAAGACTATACAGTTTCGAAGATCAAATGCCAAATCTAGTCAGCTAGTAAATATACGAAATTAATGTTTCTAATGATTTCAGTGAACAATTAGAGAATAAAAGGAACTGCTCCCGAGAAACGATCATTTCGTAGATCAAATGCCAAATTAAGTCACCCCCTGGAAAAACTGATCACTGTCAACATCTATAACTGCTATGACCAACGTCTCCGAGCAGACAAAACAAAGCGACCCCTACGAAACAAAGACCGAAGAATTCCTCTCACCACCCACGTTTCCGATCGCTCATCCACGTCCACCCCTTTCGTCCGTCCGCCAAACCACCCCAATCGAGTGCCTCCCCCACCCTCAAAATTTCGTCCCGTGAAATCGGCGCGACGTATACCCCCGAGACTTCCCTCCTTCAGGGTGTTCGAGGCAGGAAACGCGAAGGCGGATCCGAAGGAGGATTCGATGGCGAGGGGGGAAGGGGGAGGGATGGCAGAGCACGAAGAAGGGGTAGGAAGGATCGCGCGAGGCAGAGAGTAAGAGAACAGGGTTCAACGGAATAAGAGAGATAGATCGGGAGTAGGTGGAGGACGAAGAGCAGGAGGAGGAGGAGAAGGGGGGAGGGGGGGGGGAAGGTTGTACGTAGGACGAGAGCCTGGCCGGCTCGTTATCAGTCCAGGAGGTGTTATCAGCTGGATGCAGCTCCCTTCCAAGCCCCCAACCCCTTCTTCGGCAACTCTGCAGCGGAGTGTGTGTAAGTGCGCGGGAGGACAGAGAACGAGAGAGTGAGTGTGTGAGTGAGAGAGAGAGAGAGAGAGAGAGAGAGAGAGAGAGAGGAGAGCAGGGTTCGAAGGTGCACGCTATCTTCCACCCCTGGAGAGATGGCTATAGAGTGCATCTCGCGATAACGAGTCAAGTTAAACAATATCGAGCTATATGAGGGCCACGAGTCCCGACCGAAGATTAACCGCGTCTCTGCCAAGAAGATACTCTCCGGTGGGAGTAACCCGCCACGGCGGACTCCGGACTGCCGTCCTATGTCTTTCTTCCCCGGCTGCTCACTCTTAATATTTGACCGCTTCCTTCGATGCTCGTTCTCCGGGAGCCGATCGACGAAATTGGGAGGAGGCTCTCGGCAGTGGCGGAGCAAACAATTTTGCATGAAGAGATTGAAAGAAAGATGCTGGAAGAGTTGGGTCTAATCAAGTGCTCTGAACTCGATGAAACTGATGAGAAGACTTCTCGTCGCGCTACTTGTCTCGACAGTGGCGGAGCAAATGATTTTGCATGAAAAGATTGCCAGAAAGATGCTGGAAAAGTGGAGTCTAATCACGTGCTCTGAACTCGATGAAACCGATGATAAGACTTCTCGTCGCGGCACTTGTCTCGACAGTGACGCAGCAAACGATTTTGCATGAAGCGATTGCCAGAAAGATGCTGGAAGAGTTGGGTCTAATCATGGGCTCTGAACTCGATGAAACCGATGAGAACTCTTCTCGTTGCAGTAAAGAGTTTCTATTTCGCAATGGAAGATTGTCAGCGGTGGAGGTTTGATCATTCGTAAACCGACGCAATTGACTGTAAAGAGTTTTGGGAGACGATTGCGGGTGAACGCGGCGATTGTAACGGAAGAAAAATGTTCGGTAGCAAAGTGGCCTGATCGCGCCAGAGACGAAGAACGATGATCGTCCTTCGAAGCTCGGTGAGCTACCAACCTGGTCCTCTCACGGGGGATATCTCGATCGATCTGGCCACGTCGCGTAGTAGAAAGAGGCGAGCGAGGGGTGAAGTGGAGAGGTAAGGTGGAGAGGGTGGGGAGGGGGGGGGGGGTAAGTCTCTCGAGCGGGCCGTCGATCGAATCAGGTTCGCGATCCACGGTCCAAATATTGGGACACGCCGGACCTTCTACCGACGAGCCACCAGGAAAGTTGAAGAAGAGGGTGAAGAGCGGTCCTGGTATGCGAGGAGGGGAGAAAAAGAGGAGTCGGGCGAAGGAGAAGGAGGTCGCCTAGCACGGAGGGAGACGGTGGAACAAAGTGAAACGGTGAAAATGGGAGAGAAACGATAATGCGCTGAGAGATGGATATCAGGTTTTAATTACACGTATGCTAATACGGTTACGATTATCAGGCTGCCGACTAATTTTTGCGGTGTGAAATAAATCTCATCTTTTTATACAGAGAGTTTAATGAAGAATTTCTGTTTCGTTCCCTAACAAAAAAACGTGACTTGTCAAATACTGAGAGAAAGGTATTTTAGTATTGACCGAAGTTGTTAAAAAAAATTGCAACGATATCCGCTTAAAAACCGAAAGTACTTTCTTGCCAATTCATGTATGAAATATTCGACCGTTTCCGAAAGAACGTGCAGGACGATAGGGATCAGAATATTAACAGGCATTGCCTTCCGGGTGACGCCTCTCCGGAAAAGCACCTGAATCATTACCTTTTCCAGAAATGTGGAAAATCGAGCCGAAAGTTGGCCGCAGAAAAATGTGAAGAATTTCGCGAGTAGCTTCGGAATATCGAGCGCGCATCGAGGCATCGAGTCTCCCCTCATCCCACCAGATCCCTCCCCCCTCCCCGGCAGTCTCCCCCCCCCCCTTCTCAGAGTCTCCCCTCTCTCTCGCAGACCGTGGAGAGATAGCTCTCGAAGGCAGGGTACCCCGGGTTGTGCCGATATGGGGGTCGAGACTTTACGAGACGGTGGTCGTGGACGAGTGATTGATGAGCGGCCGAGCTAATGAGGAGCTGAGCCGCAGGACGGGGATCACGATAAAGAGGTCCCACCACCGTATAGTCCTTCTCGCGATGCACACACAGCCGCAACACCTACTCTTCTTTATACTCTCGGCCCGATCGCCCTCCTTCAAACCCTGAAGAGCGCAGCCTGCGAGAGAGAACGGACTGAGGCTGGACCTTCCTGTCTTCCTGCCTTCCTTCCATTCTATTTACCTTTCCTTCTACCTTTCTTCCCTTCCTTACCGCGTTCATCCGATCCTGCGGGACACTGTTCTACGCTCCGACTCGCGAGGAGCCCTCTTACGCGGAGAATCTTTCGTCAGCTACTTGGGACGGGGTAACGCTGGCGGAGGGTGTAAGGCTTTTGGGGAGGATAGGGGTTGTGTAGGTGAGTCGTGTGGTAGAGTTCATGCTGTTCAGTATGGATTATTTAGAGTTGGATGAATTCGAATATTGTATATGCAGGTCTGGTAAGATTAAAGTTTAAGATCTTTATAGGTTAATCAGTGAGTTTGTTGGATTTTGCACGTTTGCAGATTCTCTCGACTGTTTTCAGTACATGGGGAACATTACGGCGCGAAGTTAACGTTGGCTCATTGATTTTTTTAACAGGAAGGTATCTCGCGGCGGATCGGCTGGAAAATGAAAGAAGGGCGAGGGCGTCGTTGGGCCGATTATCAAAAGGAAGGCGTCGACGATAAGACAAATTTTCACTTAACACGTGGAAACATATTTACCCCGTGTAACCACGGGGGGCCGATCGGCTGGCTCGAGATAACGTAAGAGGAATAGGAGTCTGCTGGAGAGAGAATTTCTCCGGTACCGAGGGCGGAGAGGGTCAGAATCCTGAGATAAGAGCGAGAGGGACACGAAGAGGGAGAAAGAGAAGCAGAGAGCGAGAGAGAATCATAGACACAACAAAATAGACCGATTCAAGCCACCCAGCAACCAAAAGAACAGAAAGAAGCAAATCATCAAAGATTTACGCAGCGTACAAAAGCTGAAGTCTGCAATTTTTTACTCTCCGGTCTAATCAAGAAGAACAATACCGATCGAAGGAGCCAGGTAGAAAGAAGCTCGTGTGAGGTACTTGAAGATGTAGAAGTATCAGCAATTAGAGCGAGAGGGACACGAAGAGAGAGAATCACAGACAGAACAAAATAGATAGATTCAAGCCACCCAGCAACCAAAAGAACAGAAAGAAGCAAATCATCAAAGATTTACGCAGCGTACAAAAGCTGAAGTCTGCAATTTTTTACTCTCCGGTCTAATCAAGAAGAACAGTACCGATCGAAGGAGCCAGGTAGGAAGAAGCTCGTGTGAGGTACTTGAAGATGTAGAAGTATCAGCGATTAGAGCGAGAGGGACACGAAGAGAGAGAAAGAGAGAGAAAGAGAGAGAGAGAGAGAATCACAGACACAACAAAATAGACCGATTCAAGCCAGCCAACAACCAAAGAACAGAAAGAAGCAAATCATTAAAGATTTCCACACCATACAAAAGCTGAAGTCTGCAATTTTTTACTTCTCAGTCTAATCAAGAAGAACAATACCGATCGAAGGAACTAGAAAGGAACAACCTCGTGCGAGGAACTCGAAGATGTAGAAATATCAACGAAGGGGAGGAAGAGGACATCCCCTGAGGGGGTTGGAGAGAAACAATGCTGCTCTTTGTGGCCAGCGTGGAAAGGGCGGCGGGCACGAACGAGGCGAAGACGATGTGAAGGAAGTGAGGGGAGGCTGAGGGGAGGCAAAGAGGGACAGAGGGAGGTAGGGAGGGCAGTAAAGTGGCCGGAGTCAAAGGGATCGTAATCGGGCAGCGCGAAAAAGCGCCTGCAAGTAAAAAGAATAATAATCTCCTCCTGGAAAGGCGGCGGCGGCGACGGCGGCGGCCCGACGCTCGGCTTGCATTGGGGGGCGGATGATGATGGCAAACTCGAGTATTAGTGGCCGATCTCGGTATTAGTATGCACTTCGGACCTATCGTCGTGTGGGTGAGACACACGAAAATCGAATGACAGAACGCACACTCACACCTGCATGTTTACGTACGTGCTGGAGTATATCGTGCGTATAGGAAGGTACGTTACAGTATGTGGATAACACACGTACGATACACGTATGATACACTTACTCTACACGTACTCCACACGTACGATACACATTCGATGCACGTACGACACCGACAAAGCTGTATGCGTGCGTATCGTAGGCCACATAAGAGTACGAGCAGCGTGGCGGGACGTATAATACGGCGAAGATAGGCGAAGGTGTGCGTAGGCGAGTATTGTGGAGGTACAATGCATACGAAGAAGGGGGTCTGTTTTAACAGGCCGACGTTCAGGTGGTGGTGTCTGTATATTAGCGAGGGTGGTGGTGAGTTTCTAGAGGCAGTTGGGGAGCGTGGCGTGATAACCCTTTCGTTATCGGCCTTCGCGCCGGGGCGGGGGTTGAATGGGGGGGGGGGGGGGTAAAGGGGCTGAAGGGACGCGGAGGTGGGGGGATGAGAGGAGGGTGAGGGTGGGTGGGAGCTTAGCAGCGGACCAGGCGATCCCAGACCCCGATAACGGCCCGATGTCTGATAACTCACACTCTACATTATAATACACAGCACCTCGGGCGAGCCCTGAGGTTCTTGCTGTTGCTGTTGCTGGCGTTGTTGTTGCTGTTGTTGCTGTTGGCGGCGCGTTGTTGTCGGCCGAGGATGCTGATGGGGCGAGGAGCGATGGTGGTGACGATCGGAGGGGGTGTGTCGGGGCCCAGGGAGGGCTGATTAGGTCGGATTCTGATTAGCTGATTACAAAAGGCCCGTATCTCAGGCGGATCGAACGATCTGATTATCGGCAGGGTAGGTGGGGTGAGTTACGGCGAATTTTAATTGCCGTCAGCTGCTTTGCCGGCCGCTCCGAACCGAGTCTCGATAGCCCGATAGCTTTCGGAAGAAGAGTTTTCTTAGAATCATATACTGTTTTTTCAACATCCCTCCTTTTTCAACTGCCCCACGCTAATGATAACTTTTCCAAATAACAGTGTTCTGTATATCTCAGTTATTCTCGGCATTTTTCGAATCGATTCGGTCCATCGATAAATTGTCCTCGACCTAACTCCACCTCCTTCAATATTCACCTTCCAATCTCTCGAGAATCGTCGTTGCGATCGGTATCGACTCGCCCGCGATCGCTTCCATTCCTCCGGGGGGGTCAAAAGTGACTCCCTTTAATCCCGGGGAGTTAAAGTGAAATTCGGGCGCGGCTCGGCGACTACTACCTTTGATCTCGCGAGAGCAAAATCCCGCGAAACGGCGCGCGTTCCCGTGAATGGCAGCCAGTCGTGAGTCGTGCCCATTTCGGTGTCGAGGCGCGAGAGAACACTGGCAAGGGGGTAGAGGGCTTGGCCGGAGGGGGGGTGGGCAGAGGGTGAGCAAGGGGGTGGTTACCGCGGGCTTTCGTAGGAGGGTTTTGCGGTGAGACTCGAACGCTGGACCCGTTTGATAACGGCCGCCGCCAACGTATCTTGGACCCTGCAGGCTTTATTATAAACCTCCCGGTTACACCTCTCTTCCTCCCTCCCCTTCTTCCTCTTCCGCCCATCCCACTTCCGCTCGCATGTCTCACCCTGCCACCACCCCCTCCCACCTATCCCGTCTTCGCGGTCTTTCTCAATTGCGCTCGCCTTTCGACGCTCGGAATTTCGGGGCGGAAATTTGTTAATGGCCGTTACTCGGCTGCTTTCGGACTTGCGGAAATTGTGTGTCGGGGTTAATAGGGGGTGGGGGTGGGGAGAGTGCTGAGGAAGGCGTCGGAGAGGTATATGATCGTTAAGGCACGGCGAGCATATTTGTTCGGATCTAATTGGAGGATTTTCGGAGAATGCGGCTGGATGTATTTGGTGCAGTGCTTGCTGTTTTATAAAAATTTTAGTAGATGGTCAGTGTAGATGCATAATATTGTGTTTTTGGCGAATTCGGTCAGTATACTTGACAGTATACTTGTAACTACTAAACTTCAATGAAAAACCTTGAATTTATGTAATTGAGCTAAAAATTGTATAATTTAACGTATGAAGTATATTATTCGCGCTTTCAAAATAGTTTATATTTTCCACAGACAACCGCAAACACGTCGAAGCATTACAGTCTAAGATTACTACTCTTGTCCCCAATTTCTACTTCTCGCAAAGTGCAACGTCATAGAATAATCGGACAAAAGTTTCAAATGCGTGGAAAGTATAATACAAAACATTCGACGCAGCGTCCGTCGAGTACGTCGCAGCAAGTCGGCGTTCGCGAATTAAAAAAAAACAAGGCGGTCGGCCGCGACTTGTCGAAACGTCAGGGGCTGTAACGAATAATGAATTCACGGGGTAAAAGCGTCGGAGGTGGACAATCTGAAGCCCGAACGGTATCAGGTGTCAGAATGCGGCGCTTCGAAAGGCCGCTTCTCCGGTTGGCGCGTGCGAAACATCGATTTCGCGTAATGTGGCTGAACGCGATGACGTAGGCAGAGCTTTATCCGGTGTCGTTCATTGAAAAAGACTCCTCTCCCCCGCGAGCCACCCCTCAATCCACCCTCCGACAACAGAGCGAGTTCTGTCTCGCTCCTATCTTCGTATGTCCACCTTTCGTTTCTTCCGTTCAGACTCTGACTTCAGCGAGCGAAATAAATGTAAAGCACTCGAGCAACGAATCGGAATAAAATCGAGTCTAAACTCCGACAGTTCAAACAGTACCAAAGTATTGTGTCGGCAAGAAAGTATTTTCGGTTCTCGAACATTTGCCTAATAAGTACCAGAGAGTTAGGCGGCCAGAAGTCTTCCGATGACTTCCTTGATAAAAAAAAAAAGTACCAAAGAGTCTTCTGAGCCTGAAGCTACAAACTTACTTGAAGTGATGGCAAGAGTCGAGCAAAATGAAATATACATGCTTGACTAACCCTTTCGGCGTTCGCTATACCTATATATCGGCGATATATCGGCGCACACTCAGTAGCGCTTTACTATTTGCATTGCCGGAGAAATCTATCTCAAAATAAATTTATAATACGTCATAAATGGTCTAATTTCATTACAAGATGATTATATACGCTGCTTTATGAAACATGTAAATATCATTTATAATTTGGTATTTATGAGCCTTTTTCCATTGCGGGAAATTCGTCCGATTACCTTTGCACGGGCACCTCTGTTTCGGCCGACGCTAAAAGGGTTAAACTATAAAACGACTTTCATTCCACCCTAAAAAAACCAAAACTACTTTCTTGCCAGCCTGACAGACGCTAAATGACAGATGCTACAAGCCGAGCGGTCTCAAAAGTCTATCAGAAGCTACCTCAGGAATGATTTGCCTAGGCCGGGATAAGGCTTATCATCGAAGCGATCGTCAGGCCGCCGATCAACCGTCCACGATCTGTACTATTTGCATTGCTGGAGAAATCTACCTCAAAATAAATTTATAATACGTTATAAATGGTCTAATTTCATTACAAGATGATTATATACGCTGCTTTATGAAACATGTAAATATCATTTATAATTTGGTATTTATGAGCCTTTTTCCATTGCGGGAAATTCGTCCGATTACCTTTGCACGGGCACCTCTGTTTCGGCCGACACTAAAAGGGTTAAACTATAAAACGACTTTCATTCCACCCTAAAAAAACCGAAACTACTTTCTTGCCAGCCTGACAGACGCTAAATGACAGTTCCTACAAGCCGGGCGTTCTCAAAAGCCTATCAGAAGCTACCTCAGGAATGATTTGCCTAGGCCGGGATAAGGCTTATCATCGAAGCGATCGTCAGGCCGCCGAGCAACCGTCCATGATCGCAGAAGGTAGGCAGGTCGTCCCGACCTCGGCGTAACATTTAACGCGGACCCGGGACGTGTTTCGTTAACGGCCGGCGTGACAGGGCCGTGTCAAACGTTGGGTCGTATAGGGGGGGGGGGGGGGGGGGGCAAAAAGTTCATGCCCGCGGAGCGCTGGAAGGCGGAATCGTCGGATCGGTGTCGACGAGGGAACGATTAGCGCGAGAACGGGTTCGCGCCGATGTCGGTGCCTGGGACCGGACGATAAATCCAGCCTGGAGGGAAAACGTCTCGTTAAAGTCGCCAAAGCGTGCTGCGACAGAGACGCGAACCGCCGAGCTCCTCCGCCGCTTCGGTTAGGGAGGGTAGAGGGGAAGGCGGAGGGGAGGGGGAGATCTGCCGAAGATCGTGCCCGATCCTCTGTCGAGGTCATCCCTCTTCGGGCTGCGGAGGAGCTTTTGCGAAAGAATTAATCGCGAGGTTGTACGAGGCGAGTGACGTACCTACGGCTCGATGGCATGCGGAGTTCTTTATGAAAGGTGTGAAGAGTATGACATTTTCTGATAGAGGCCGTGTCGCTTCGTTTGGGCGGGTTGACGGACGTGGCTACTGCGATTTCAATGTTAGACAATGTGACTTTCATATATGGTTAGCGTGAAAGAATTTTCGGTTTTCAGATATGGCGTTGAAGAATTTTCTGGGTTAAAAATATTTTAGTATTAGTCAGATTTAAGTTATGGGACGAAATAGGAAGTACATTGTGCGATCAAAGTTTATTCTTTATGTAGAAGTGTGAGTTCTATTTCATACTACAAGACCGAAATTACTTTATTTACTTTATTATTATTACATTACCCATTCCACAGAGTACCAAAGAACATGCGAAAAAACAAATTGTTCCCTGAGAGAAAGGTCATTATTCAGATAGGCTCACCCATTTTCACGGATCGTTCTTCCTTTGAGTCACCGATAGGTAACAGATCCGAATTCAAATGACTCACCAATACTTATCGCGCTCGCCTTCGAATTTCCTTAATTAGATCAGAGTCGGATCGTGCGTCTTCGAGGCGCGTAGCTTTTCGGCGAATCGGCGTGGCGCATATCATTCGCCGAGTCTGGGCAATCTGATTTTTCTTTAATTCGCCGGTCGCACTAAGCGCCGTTACGATAAACGAGCCATTATAGCGCTCAAAACAGTAATGCATGCTCGATGCGCCCAAATTGCCGACGATCACGCGATTGTTTTTCCTTCTGGGCGAGAGCGTGTTGGACGCGAATGCGGCAGGGGCCTGAAAGGGGGGGGGGGGGGGGGTTGAAAGGGGGTGGCGGACGGCGGGCGGGTTAGGGTGGCTGCCGGAGGGCAGGAACTTTTCGAACGGAGGGAACGAACGGCTTTTAATGGCCGACTGATTTCGGAGCGACGAATTAAAAGCGGCGATTGTTGCGAATTTGTTATCTGCGGGCCCTCGTTTGAGACTCGCCAGAATTTTTGCCCCCGAGCTGCGCACGGGGGGGCTGCGGAACTTTTGGGGAGGATTCGGATTCTAAGCACGAATCGTTAACGGTGTTTTGTCGATTTTGAAGGGAATTCAAAGTTCGCCGATTAACTATTTACCGAAACAGACGTCATTAGGATATACCCAATTTCTATCGATACCGCTCGCATAGTAATGTATCAGTATTCCATTACATCAAATTTCATACCAAATTCATACAAGATTTGTCATCAAAATCAACTAGAATCCAATATACCAAAAACACCTACTATTAGAACAGCATCGAATTTTTGATTGACTCCAACGTTCGTCTTACGTCGCCGAGCGAGAAAACAGCTCGGACCTGATCATTAGCTTGTTTAGGACACCTAATTGTCCTCGCATTACAGGCTGAGCCCCGGCTAGCCGAGGAGGCTCCACCCTCCGTAATCCTCGAACGTTCAAACATCAAACGTTACGCCCCTGAAAGGACGCGAGGAAGGGAGTCCCGAGGAGCCGCTAATTTAATATCTCCATCGTCCTTTATTTTCGCGCGGCTAATGGCAGCAAATTTACTCGCAGCCTCGTTATCGTCGGCACTCGCCTCCTCGCGACGCAGAAGGAGTGAGAGAGAGTGTGTGTGAGACAGACAGAGAGAGAGAGAGAGAGAGAAGAGACGAAAGAGGGAGGGAGTGAAAGAGAGCAAAAGAGAGAGAAGATGGTTGGGCACCCACAACTCGCAGAAGAGTCACGGCTTCATCAGGAAGGAGAAGGAGATAGGAAGATGGAAGGCAGGCCTTGGTGGCACGAAAAAGCAACGTGAAAGGTCCGGCAACATTCTCGAACGCGTGCGAAGCACGCTCGTGCCGCGGGATCGAATGTTTCTCTCGATTTTAGGGAGCTTTTTGCACAACTAACAGAAAAGAGATACAGTAATAGAAAGCTTTTTGGTAATGTAGGCTTCACAAATTAAACCATGAATCCTATGTTCCAAGTTAGGTACACTGTGTTATTTTCAAGCTACTTTTCATATGATCTGGTTCAATTAAAAATTTATGAACATTTATTACTGTCGGAGAACAGTACACTGTATCGAAGAAACAGAATTTTGAATGGAACAGCAGTTTCCTTCGGGATGGGTACAAATTGCGTGCAGGACTGGACATGTACGTATCGCGGATACCATCGTATGAGAAGGGAAAGGGAAGAAAAAGGAGTAGAAAGCGTCGGAGAACAAAGCACGACAAAGGACGATGAAGAAAGGAAGAAAGAATGGAAGTGAAGAAAAATGACGTAACGAAGAACGAAGAAGACCGGAGAAGAATGAAGATGAGAAATGAAAGGAGGTGGAGGAGGTGAAGTGGAGGGGAGGTAAGGGAGGGGAGGTTCTTAGTAGGAGGGAAAACCAAGGAGCAAAAATTGTGGAACGACCCCGAGGCGTGTATCGAGAGAGATCAGCCGCGTATTTCCAAACAATGAACGCGCGAAGGCGAGCGAGAATCGGATCCTTCTTTCCTTCCTCCGTTCCACCTTGTACAAGACACGCAATTACGCGGACAAAGAAACAAAGAAACAAAGAAACGAATAAACTTATCAGATCTTAATTAGAAATTCACATCGATCCCGAAGTAGACTTTAAACACCTACAATTAAATAAGAAAAATACTAAAGCAATGTGCAACGAATTCGTTCATGAAGTATGCAGAGAAAATGGGATAGGATAAAAGAGTAGTGTCAAGTTAGAAGGTAGAACTGATCTCTGGGGGAGAAACGATTTTTAAAGGTGAACACTGAGAGGCTGAAGGACCAGAGCGCAGAAGAAGTAGAAGAAGAAGAAGAAGAAGAAGAAGAAGCGGAGGAGGTGGCTTCGCTATCTCGATAGGACTCGTCGGAGACAGAAGGCTCTCGAGGGCGCCGAGGAGGATGAGAGAGCGTGGAGGGAGAGGGTGAGTGGAGGAGAGAAAGGCGAGGGGAGAAATTGAAGAAGAAACAACGATTGGCCGATGCGGTACCAGAGTGGTACCACTCTCGGCCAATCGGGATCAGAGACCTCCTCCGGCCTCTGGTCCCATTCATAGATCAGCGAGAGGCAGGAGGGAGGCCTTCGAGGATCGAGAGATCCTTGTCGATCCTCCTCGATCCTTTCCCTCATCTCTGCCTTCTCTCTTCACCTTCTCCGTTTCTCATATCCTCGAAACTCTCAAAATTCTCAAAATTCTCAAAATTCTCAAAATATTCGAAAACGGAATCCGCCATTTCCAAGGATCCTCTTACAGTTGTCACGATTGTTAGACTTGATCCGCTTCGAAGTTGGTCGTAAGTCGTTAGCGAGTGTTCGCGAAGTGAGATTTTGCATTGCCCTGCTCCTTTTTTCGCTCTCTCTCTCTCTCTCTCTCTCTCTCTCTCTCTTTCTCGCGTACGGGAGAGAGCCAGTACGCTCGCATTCTTTGTCTCCTTCCGAAGTTTATCGGATATTCGCGCCAGGCCAACAGCCCTGCGCCGCCAGTTATCCCGATCGGCCAATTATCCACGCACCACATGGACGCGCTCGATGTTTCTCCGCTGATCTGAGAAATGTCCTGTCGATGTGTCCCGGCCGAACACGCTGATTTCCGCTTCTACGCGTGTTTTCGACATCGAGCCAGAGGTCGTTCTACGCCGCGCGGAATGTGTACTGTCGTCGAAAAAACTTTGAGCGACCGCGAGGATGTAATCGAAACTCAAATGGTTCGTACGAACTTTTGTTGGATAGCGGAGGATGGATAATAATACAGTAGATTGTAATAAATGAACTATGATATGAACTGAGCTGGTTAGGGTACATGTAAGGATGTAAGGAGACAATTGTGGGAAAATGCAATCTTGTAAAGGAAATATTAAAGACTGAGTTATTGATTAAGAAAAATGTGAGAAAGGACAAAAGGCAGGGGGATGTAAAAGAGATACAGGTAACCCGACAGGGAGACATTAAATAAATACAATAGAATATACTGAACTATTGAAGGAATTTTGGGATAGACGTCGTTCGGTATTAAGCAATCGAATTTTGAGAAGGACGATATAAGGAAAAACATCACAGCTGCAAGTAATGGAAAATGTCTATAGGAAGGGTAAACGTGGCGCAGTTACCGATATCAAAGTTTTAAATACCAGAATCGGAAGTAAAGGTACCACCGTGAGAGCCACATTTCTGCATCAAAGTTACAAGGTGTCAGGAATTGGAAGTGCCTACGTTTCAAGTACCAGATGAATATCAGAGTTTATCCATAATTATCGAAGTTACTGAAATTCCAAATATAAAAGTTGCAAGGTGTCAGAAAATGGAAGTGCCAAGGTTTCAAGTACCAGATGAATATCAAAGTTTACCCAGAATTATCGAAGCTACCGAAATTGCAAATATCAAAGTTACAAGGTGTCAGAAATTGGAAGTGTCAACGTTTCACGTACCAGAGGTACAACAAACTTACAACTCCCAGAATTATCGAAGCTACTGAAATTGCAAATATCAAAGTTACAAGGTGTCAGGAATTGGAAGTGTCAACCTTTCAAGTACCAGAGGTACATCAAACTTACAGCTCCCAGAATTATCAAATTGCAAGTACCAAAGTTGCATTCACCAACGCCGCAGGCGCCGAACATCGGGACCTCGGAAAAATTCTAATCGCCGTTCCTTACCATTCCGTCTGCCCGCCAGTTTCCCCCCCATTTTCCATCGATTTCACCCAGGAGTCCCACCATCGAGCGCTCGCCATTTAAGTGACCGCCTCGCTCAAAGTCCTCGCCAATAAAAATGGCGGTACCCTAGCGGAATTCCCATCTCGGTATTATTCAAAGCCTATTCAATTGAGATTTTCTCCTTTTTGCCCCTCATCCCTCTCCCCTCCCCTGCCCCTCTCCTCCTCCTCTCACGATTCCCAGCGATCGTCCGACTCAAACATCCTCATACGTCCTCAAACATCCTCGTACGTTCTCCCGACAAATCTCGGCGCAATCTCGAACATCTCGCGGAACACACACGCCGTACGCGTCCAAAAATTCATTCCTGCACCGGCAGCAATAGCAATGGCCGTCGCGATCGGCGATCTTCCTCCTCGTTTGCTTCTCTTTCATTCCTTTTTTTCCCTCCCCCCCTCCTCCTCCGCTCTCGGACCGGCGAACAGCGCGCACGATCGACTATTTATGAGTTCCTTCCAGCGGCGAACACGAATATACGCATCGATGCGTACCGAATGTTCGACTTTCTTTGTATCTGTACGCCTGTGCCGATCCGCTCGGCTTCGTTCCTCTTTCATCCGGCGCGATGTCGTTAAGAAAATGCCGACTGGAGAGCGATTCGGTTGAAAAAGCGATTTTCTCAACGTACGATTGGTTAATGTCGAACGGAAGCGTTCAAACAGGTAAAGGGATCAATGTAAAATTTTGTTTTCATGTAAAATGCGAGGGTAGGCGAATTCGAGAAGTTTGCGAATTCGAATTGGTTGTCATTGAGTACGTAAAAATCGTAATTTGGAAATTATTTAAAAAGAGCAAACAAACACGACAGTGATATAATATATAACCTTACTGTTCCTAGTCTGACTCTTATCTTTCCCTACTTAAGCCAAGAGGCAAATTTTTATATTACCCTAGAAACAATGAGAAAATACCAATTAATACCTCCCACAATTTCAAAAGTCGAAGCTGCTAAGAGCGTTCCCGAAGCGAGCATTGCCCTCAGCGCTGAAACATTCGGAAAGTAATCCTCGAGATTAACATCGGCACGGCCGAGAAATATGAATAAAATGAAACGTGGGAAGAATGACGGAGGGGGAGGACGCGGAGGGCTAGGGGAGGGGAGGCTGGAAAGCGTAGAAGAAGCGTAGATAGGCACGCGGGGACAGTTTTAGCATGAGGTACACACAGCGACGGCAGAGTGCGCGTATTCCGTGTACAGAGATCGCCGGAGAGCAACTTACCATGTTTGGCGTAGTATGGACCTTCGGAGGTGGAGGAGAATTCGCGTTTTCCATCGTCCTTATGCCATCGAAAAAAAGGCGCACACGCACGGCACGTACACACGTCCCAACACTCGTACAGGCTGATTCACCTCGGCCGACTTACACATTAAGCCAAGTTTCTGACGTACGTGCCAGCGAATGCTTCAAATACGAACGTCCTGTCGACCTCTGAATATCGACTCAAGGAACGAGTCTACAAGGTGGGCCATTTTTGAAGGATTCGGGTCGAAATTCGGCTTTGTGTACTGTGATGCATCCTGTAGAGTGCGCGCGCGCGCGCTTGGGAAGCATAGATCAGATACAGGGGTGGGTTGTGTGTGTGTGTGTGTGTGTGTGTGTGCGTGCAGGAGGATCGAGTAGCTTCGTCCTTGTTCGACCCAGGCCACGGTTCGTTTCTCTTCGGATTCTCATTCGACCTTCCTTTCCTCGTCTCTTTTGCCTCTTAGGCCCATTAGTTATCAACGAGTTATTACTCCGGGCGAGCACGCGCTTTCCAATAATTCCACGGGCCCCGCATCGCGCGACACGATCGAGGTGAGCGAGGATCGAGACGCGGCGGGATCGAATTGTAACGAGGGTGAAATTCTCAACGTACGGGCGAGCGAGGCTGATTTTTTGTGAGGAAGAGAGGAATCGGCGATCGACCGGTTCAACTGTACAAATTATTGATTTTTATCGCAGGTTAATTTATGGAATTTCGATTAAAGAGTTGGTTGGGTGCGAATTATGTGGTTGGAAATCGTGCAATTCTAAGAATTATATATTTCATTTTTTGAGGAATGTCAAAATGGTAGATGTTCGGTTTAAATATTTTTTACTTAGCTTAAAAGTGTCAAATGTTAAAGTTTCCGATATCTGAAAACGAAAGAATTTGGAGGTTGAGTGGAGAATGAATATCTAATAGTTGTTTTGCAAAGTACCAAATATTTCTAAACTGAAGTATTTTTAGCCTAAACCTTCAAAAATTGAATAACAAAATTATGAAATGTACAGTTAATAACGACAGACTGATGCAACAGAATTATGTAAAGCTCTCAAATTTTAAAGCTTTCAAACTTGCCGAACTATCAGTCAATCGAACATGTCAATCAATTGACACCTAATCATTTCCAATCTAACGATTGAAAATTGCAGTATTTAGACGACATACCCAAATTAAAAGCATCGATAATTATACAACGCAGCTTTCAAAATTCTGTTACCCGACCGTTTGAACGTACTGTCAAGCGACGGAACGTCTCAACCGGCTGTCATCGCAATTACGGCCGATTATGCCGTAAGAGTCCGACCGGCTCGCGCTCACATTTCATTAGTGCTCCTCTAGCTGTAGGCGTAATGAGCAGGTGCAGTTCGGCGTCGGGGCCGATAAATCTCAATGAGGCCCACTACCGTATTACACCGGGCCGGGCCTCGTCTTCTAATAACACACCGTCCGCCCGTGCCGCATTTCAATATATGCAGTATACACGAAGCACACGTGAACCGTACGCGAAAGCCACTCCAAAGCCGTCCTCGTCCGCCAATGACAACTCACTCAGCCGACCCAATCCCAAAACAATTCTTTCGAACCACGAAATATCAAAATTATAAAAAGAACATAATAATCTACTCGTGTACCTGTGAAGTCAATTTATTAAAAAATGTGTACTTATGACACGCGTGATAAACGTAAGTGAGTTCGAAGGATCGTGGATGACGTTCCGGTCACCCTGTATAATACGCTCCAGGGGGTGGAAACGGTCGACTCGCCACGGCGCGAGCCGCTTGATTACAGGATGCCAGGGATGACGTGATATTAGCGTAATGAATACTGATCGCAGGCCATCTTCCACTCTTTCCACTCCTCTGGCCTCGATCCGCTCCTTTTTGCACGGCCGCGCACCGTGCTCGCGAATTTTTCCCCTCCCCGAACGGGAGCGGGACGAACCGAATCATATTTTTCGGCCTCTGCACACGCACACACTCGTCCTGTGTTCATGCATATTCATGCTGGCGGTCGACAAAATTCGCATTTATATGGCTGATTGGTATGCATGACGATCGGTTCGGCGAAGGTGGCCGATTAAGTGTCTACTCTGTGTAATGTAGGACTCCTATTGGCGGATCAAATGAGTGAGGTGATTAGACAATTGACGTATGTGTACTGGTGGCCGCTTTGATCGTGCTTATTAAGAGAAACTTAATGAATTGGATGGGATTGAAGTAATGGTGGGTATCGTTTTAGTGTGGTGTGGATTATTGTGTGAAGTGTATGATAAATAACTTTAAGACCTGCTTGGTGAACGGGTGTCGGTACAATGCTTGGATCGCAGAAAAGATCCACGTTCGATCACACAGCGGTCGAAACAGTAAACAGGTTCGAACGCGTTTAGTATTGACAACAAAAGTCAAATGCCTACGCAGGCATGTGAGCGGCGTAGAGTCTATATAATATTTTATACATTCCGACGGAGATGAACAGTTCTTATTACAATTTATATACCGGTTGACGATATAAAATTCTCTTTATCAGATATGCAGAACAAGAATAATGTTGAAATTTGCCTCATCTTTAGACTTTTGGGTCATATCTGCGAAACTAATGCAAATGCAAATTTATATTTTTGGATTATATCTGCGAAACTAATAAAAATCAAATTGATATTGTTTTGAACTGTCTATGACAGAGTAGAATTGTCATGCTGTGACGTTTGAATATTGGCTTGGACAAAAATGATGACAGTCGATAGCATAGATAAACTTTCCATTACCTTGTACATTATATCACTCAAAAATCCTAATAAAATACTTCAACCCCTCCTTAACAAAGCTGAATCATAAGTCACTTGAGCAGACTCTAATTTGAGTTCAAAATCCACACGGACGCGAGTTTTTGCCAAGTTTCGGGCTGATTCAATCGAGAACGTCGTTTTCCACCCATTTCCATCCCTTGACAGGCCATTGCGCCAATAGATTCATTAAGGAACCAGCTATGTATATCAGTTTCCGGAGCATGGCAATCTTTCATTTCAATTTCTCGGCCGTGGTGGATCTCGGCTCGCCGCACTTCAAAGAAAATCCCCTCGTTAGGTCATTTAATTCTTACCACTTCCTCGGCCACCCCCGTTCCACCCCAGCCACCCTCGTAACAGTTACGGGCCCGAAAGTGCTCGGTGGCATGAGTTAACGGCATGCAACGGTCGAAATGACGGCTCCGCACGCTTCTTTTCCGTCCCACACACACACACACGCCAGAGCTCGAACTACGATTCGAAACGCAACCCGACGCTCGGCTTTCCCTTAATCGGCGCAAAAAAGCGTCCTGCGTCGAAAGTGATTCCGACCCTTAAATGAGCCGTTCGCTGGCCGAACCGTCAAATTGCACAAATTCGGTTTTGGCATATATTGTTTGGGATTTTTTTAAATTTGATTATATATGAATATATGAATATTTTTCATTTTTTTTTAATGTCGAAAAATTGTACGAATGTTGAAGCAGATTTTTCTGGATATCCGATAGAAAAGAATGGTATTTATAAAACGTGGCTGTTACAGGAATTATGAGAGTGCGTACGTAAGAGTGGTAATGACTGCTAATTTACAAATTAAGAACGTCGACTAGCTGAAAAATGACGAATTCTTTTCTTGTCATGCCTATTAGAGAAAACAATTATTTATGAAAAAAGACTCATAAGCTGACTAATGCATTAGCTTAAAATAAGTTCTGCAGTTTCCCTATTCAGTGTAATTTACATGAACTGTTCTGAACTTAACTGACCTGGCCAACATTTCCCTCTCCCTCCACTTTTCGCATCCATTAATCAATCCTAATTCGAACGAAGCGAACATGGCGAGCTAAGACGCTGACCAGTCCATCAAAATGAGAAGTAAGGCAAAGGTATTGGCTTGGCGGGAATGCGAGTTAAGCGAACAAGCGTGAGAAGCCGTCATTCTGCGCGTCGCATGCCGTTAATTCGTCGCTCGGCAAATAGAATAATGCGCGGCGAAAAATGGGAGAAAAACGAAGGAAAAAAGGAACGGAGTGGAGAAACGGCGTAGGCTGTGAAACGATTCGCGGAGCGCGAGGGGCTGACCGTTAATGAGGGTATTTAGGCATGAGATACGGAAATAAGCGCCGTTCTAAAGTGTCTTGCGAAACAAGGGAAAATATAAAAATTCGGAGGAAGGGAGGGAGGATCTTAAGACCGATCGTCCTTTCGGCCGGCGGGGCTTAATCGTTCGGCGAAATTCACTTCCGACAATTTCGCGCGCGAGCACTTTCCTGCAAAGTCGTTCGTCCCGGCTCCTTCATTACGGCTTTTAGGGTAATTACGGCGTTGTCGCCGTGTCGAGAGTGTCGAACGCCTTTGACGTTCGGCGAAAGGCTTCGGGGCAGGACGAAGGAAACGAGGAAATGAGAGTGGAGTGTGCAAAATTAGGTATTGCGTACAAATCGGTGGTATACCAAATGAATACGTGAAGGTAACAATGTCAATTTGAGAATGATTACTGGAATCGGAAATGTAAAGGCTATCTATAGTCTGAAAGTATCAGAAATGTATATGTCTAGTTTCAAGTACTAGAATTTCAAGTACAGTTTCAAGTACAGAAAAGTTGTAAATATCAAATATGATATGTAAATACCGATTAATTGTATTTACCAATTATATTCATCTATATTACTATATTTATATTTATATATGGACCGTTTATTTGTAAATTAATCGTCCATATTTAAGAAAAATTTAGATATATAATTTATGATTAATGTAGTGTAAACTTTTTATTTATGATATTTAATTTTTTTAAATATGGACATACACTTTCAAAATAAACGGTCCATATAGTCATATTTAATAATATCACAATCACATGTTCCGTATTAAAAAAAATGGCAGATACCAAATTTGCAAGTACTTCGCTTGAAATGCCAAGAGTTCAAGTATGAAACCTTCGAATACCGTAACTCCGGATGGCCGGGAGCATCAGACAGGCAGACGCTGCCGTGGAGGGAAAAACGGTAGAGACGGAGGCCCCTCGATGGCATTAATTGCGCGATGCGTGTCGATCGTGCGCAGAATTCGCGTGTAAACGTGATGGATCGCCGTCCCGCATGGAAGTCGTCGCGACGTCGTGACCGTAGGAGACGCGGATCGCCTCCGGAATATAATGACCGCCTCCCGTCTGGCCGTGCCACGATCCGCGATCCACGATCCACGATCCGACGATCGTGCGATCTCTATCGGTCGTCGATAGCACTTCCTCTTTCATCGACAAGCAGACCGCGTCACCGCGCAATTCTCCTACGCGGAAACTTCCAAGAACGAACATAGTACGATTTTGAATTCCGCGCGCGATTCTTCTGTGCGAGCACGATAGACCGCGAGACGTGGCTCGTAAATTTTGATTTGTACGATTTCGCAAAATATTTCTCCTTTGACACGAATAATGAATAACTGAAAGAGACGAATTTTGATTGTTTGTCGTGTCATGTCTTAATTTTGCGGGTTTCATGACTTACGGCTGCTTTAAGAAATTAATGTACAATATTATGTTTTTGGCGAATTCAGTGTTATACTGGTAACTACTGAACTTCAATGATTTTTAACTGAAAAGCTTTAATAAAAAACTATATTATATTGATTCGATGCAGATAAGTGATATTAATATTGAATGAATATAATTAAGATACGGAAAATGTTCGAGTTGAAAGTGTGCGATGCTTGAATAAAACAAATTTTATTACGAACAGGACAATTTGTGCAGTTTATTACATAACACGTTCTGTATAGAATGGCGTATGAAAACGGTAGTCTTAATATCTTCATCGCATGATTGGAATTCGTGTTATACGGAGGTCTACTGTTCCCACATTCGCTCTTTTTTTTTCTCGCTGTTGGATCGCGATCGGTGGCGCTCGAATTAAAAATGATCGATGCTCCTGATTCCCGATAATTCCGTACATCGTCCAGAAGGATAACGACGGATTGACATCGGGCAAGTGTAAGAATGACTGAATAATGATGTAACGAAAGGCACCTGTGCGCGGGACGTCTCGATTAAGTCGATCGAACGTGTTCAATAATAAATTCGGCCTGACACGTTCGGTGCACCTGGTTTAAGGATGTCAGGAAGGATGATCGAAATTCTAATGTAATGATTGTGCTGACTACACAGCTGCACTTGAGAAAAATATGGATTAGTCGGTGATGTGGGAGTACCTGGCATCGAAATCTCCGAATGAAATGAAAACTGCGAGAGAGCAGTAGAATCAAATATATTTGCTACATAAACTTCTTTTAACTGCAAAGTTAATTTTTTGTTCGATAATTGTATGGAATGTATTAAACGAACTTCGCGTAATATATGTATCTTCTGTCATTTTTCAAATCATTCAGTGGAAGAAATGTAAACAATAATTTAGTAATAATTAAATATAAATTAAGATAATCATTCTCACAACTTTCAAGTATAATTTTCCAACAAATCCTTCATCCCAGCATCACACCCACCATTTCTCACATCCTTTCCGAAACATAGGGCTGACAAACCTCATCTTACTCTCACATAAAATTGCTTCCTATCTCAACATCTGCAACGCATCCGCGTCCGCCATCTTATCGCTTCTATCCTTTCAAAATCGAAGCGGCAGTCAATTTCGGACCCTTCGAACTCACGATCGACTCCCGACTCCAATTATACCTATTACCCCGCGGTGGCTAGTAGATCCTGCGATGTTATAAAACGATCCACGTCGCCTTCCTGCTTCGATTCGTCGCCTTTTATTTCGATCGGGCCGTGTCCGTTCGCGCAGCTCCTTTATTTTCGCAACGCCGTCCGGGCATTATTAGCCGGTATCCCCGCCGGTGCGGCCAGTAAATTAATTTGGGATTCGGATCGAAAGGGGATCGTACACCTACCTGGACGCCAACCACGTGGGCCGGAGGTACGACTTAATTGGACGAAACTGGTCCTACGGTGGACGGCGAACGTTTGCGGAGCGCGAGTCCGGATGGTGGGGGGAGGGAGTCAAAATTGACCGTACGTGCACTTACCAGGGAGTTACTGGTTGAAGGACTGTCTTTTGACAGGTAATTGTGAAAGTTAACGGTGGCTGGTCTGGGGTTCGTTCGACATTTAAGTGGCATTTGCAGGATTTGTGGTGGAGTGTAACTTTTTCGGATGATAAAGTAATGAATACAGTGAAGAATGGAATTTCGGATAGCCAAAGGTTTGGGAAAATTTGAGAGTTTTGTTTCCTGATTTTTGTAACGCGGGGTAGGGGATAAGTTTTACGGTGAATCCATGGGGCATTTTAATAATAGGAAGTGTTTTTCAATGGTAATTTAAGTTAAATACTGTATGAATCGTATATAGAATAATACTTGTATGCTTTATAGGCAGTTTGATTCTGTATTTGGAGAATTGAGAGTGTTCCAACGTATTTAAGTCCTAAGTCCAAAACTTTCGGAGATATGATAAAAATCGCAACCAAACAGCTCTAACTGCAATATTTTCAGGGATATATTCAAAAGTAGGTTGCCAAATGAAAAAATATCTTCTTATTTTCTCTGCATTGACACCGTGAGTATAATATACAAAATTGTCAATAATAATTAAATAAAATAAAGTATTAGAAGACTCGAAAATTACTGACACACTTGTCTAAGTATTATATTATACGTCCTGCTAAACAAATGAGTGATCAAAGTATACATCCCCTAATTCAATTCTCGCTTGACTATCCCCAGCGAAGACTCTAATTACCCTGAAGTTCCACATGCACCTTCAAGTACCAACTGCAAAGGACCTTAAGGAACTCGAAGGCGGCCGCCGAGGTATGCGCCCGAGGACGGAAGAATTTTAATTGGCACCAATTTGTCGAACCTCGGCACCTGCTTCGACCTTCCTCATTCCTCCCTTCCCGCCAGCAGGGTAAAATCCCTTAAGACGACTCTCGTTCCAGCTCCATGCCTACTGACCACTCAATTACCTCCCCCAATTGAAGAACGCACCCTCTGCCGAACTAAATCCAGCCAAATTCGCAAAGTGAAGAAAATGAAGAAAATGAAGGAGATGAACGGATTGAAATCAGTTCGAAAACAGAGACAACCCCCATGGCTCCATACCTACTGACCACTCAATTACCTCCCCCAATCGAAGAACGCACCCCCTGCCGAACTAAATCCAGCCAAATTCGCAAAGTGAAGAAAATGAAGAAAATGAAGGAGATGAACGGATTGAAATCAGTTCGAAAACAGAGACAACCCCCATGGCTCCATACCTACTGACCACTCAATTACCTCCCCCAATCGAAGAACGCACCCTCTGCCGAACTAAATCCAGCCAAATTCGCAAAGTGAAGAAAATGAAGAAAATGAAGGAGTTGAACGGATTGAAATCAGTTCGAAAACAGAGGCGACCCCCATGGCCGGTCCCGATCGGCAGATTAAAATCATCGCGTCCATCCCGGCGGAAGTTTCAATTTAGCCTCGAAATACAGAAATCCGCCCCTTCCGCCCGAAGGAGAGCGAAGGCGCAGAATGCTATCGGCAGTTAATCCGGCGGCGTTTAATCATCGGCCAATAGGCGTCATCGTAGGTCAACACCCTGGAAGAGTTGCGGCCTCTGTCGAGGGTGAAAAGGGGCGAAAAGGGGTGAAGGGGCCCGGACGAAGGGATGGCGGAGGGGCTGGGGGGGTGGAAGAGGGTGATCGGAGAGTACGACAGCCGAAGCTATGCGGATCGGGCTTATCTCGAACTCGCAGACGCGTCGCAATCGATATATCTCGCGGAGGCTCCTCTCGATAGCTCGACCCTTCAGCCACCACCCCCTGGGAGCACTCACACAAAAAGGCGCACATGCATGCGACCACCCCCCTGCATCCTGAACTCGCACTTTATGCGCTTCCGAAGACGGATCGCGAAGGTGGACAATTTTCAACGGACGTCCTTCAGCTGAAAATCCACTGAAGATGTTTGGAGCGGTTAGAAGTCTTAGCACGCGACCATGAAGATGTTGGGTCTAATTGCGAAGATCGCAAAGGGGAGGGATTTATTTTCACCAATGAGAAGGTAGTTTGTTTCAGATTCAGAATACGATGAACCTGGCGCGTAATTGAATTTGCGTTAGGGATGACAGGTGGGAATCGAGGTTTGAAAACGGCTTGGGTGGAAGGTCGAATATTAATGTACATACCTAATGTACCTAATGTACCTAATGTACATGACCCTCCGAGGAAAGTATGTACGGACGTGCGAATATAGGCGCGACGTATCCATCATCCCGTCTCTATCTCACTCTCTTTCACTCTCCTTTACCGCCGCCACCCCTCCTGGCTCACTTTCGTCGGACGGTCCTACCCCCTCCGCCAACCCCCTGCCACCCCCCCGGACCAGTGCCACTGCAGAAAAGATCAATTTTAGATTCGCAGCGATTTATAACTTCCTCTAATATGGCAACGATACGATCTCTCTTCCTATCCTCGATCCAACCCCCACTCTTCACCCCCCACGGCTTGCCACCCCTTCGGCGTCACCATCTCTGGCCCTTCCTATCCGAGAGACTCTCTCCCGTTTCCTATCCCCGCCGAGGAGTTATCCTTCTTCATCGTCCCGGTACCGATCCACGAAAATTTCCTTCGCGATCGTACGCTTCCGATACCTTTTTTCTTTCAAATTTTTTCGCGGGTGCCGCAGTGGGTGAGCATCAAAATATTCAATCGCCATGTATCGCGATTGGAGTAATCCTCACGTCCTCTCATACTAACCATTTCCATGGAATTACTTATCCGAGTTAAATCCTTGCAAGTCTGTTCACCTGCTGCTACTTTCAAATCGAAGATAAATCTAAACAATATTTTTCTTAAGTGTGTACCTTTTAGAGTAAAACAGAGACCAACAAGATTCGAATTTGAGAGTTTCGCGGGCAGGACAAATACATTTAACTGGAAATATAGGCAGCTACTATCCGGAAGCCAATTCTCTGAACATAGTAGGTTTCCAAGGACCTGAGTGATAATTTCAGAATCCGAAAGACAGGAAAGACTGAGGAAGACTGAGAAAAGGAAGAATAAAAATGGGGAGCCCTTCAAGGATGGCATGCATTCAGCTAAAAAACAGAAGCAGCTACCATCCGGAAGCCAATTGTTTGAACATACATAGAAGATTTCCAAGGACCTGAGTGATAATTTCAGAATCCGAAAGGCAGGAAAGACTGAGGAAGACTGAGAAAAGGAAAAATAAAAATGGGGAGCCCTTCAAGGATGGCATGCATTCAGCTGAAAAACAGAAGCAGCTACCATCCGGAAGCCAATTGTTTGAACATACATAGAAGATTTCCAAGGACCTGAGTGATAATTTCAAAATCCGAAAGGCAGGAAAGACTGAGGAAGACTGAAAAAAGGAAAAATAAAAATGAGGAGCCCTTCAAGGATGGCATGCATTCAGCTAAAAAACAGGAGCAGCTACCATCCGGAAGCAAATTCTCTGAACATAGGAGGTTTCCATGGACCGGAGTGATAATTTGAGAATCCGAAACGCAGAAAAAGCTGGGACAGACTGAGAAAGACTGAGAAAGACTGAAAAAAAAGGAAGAATGAAAATGGGCAGCCCTTCGAGGATGGCCTGCGATCTTCTTCGCGGACGTGTCGCGCGTGTTTCTCGGCTTCGTGACGCGAGAATCTCGTGCCTTCTCTGATTACCATTGGCGATCGTGCTTTCGCCGATCTAGTTACCTTCTTACGATCGAATCGGCCCGAGCGAAGGTGGCGGCGAGAACGCGGAGAAAACCGGACGCTGCCGAGAAGGACTCTTTCCTTCCTACCTTCTACGTTCCCTCCGCTTTCTCTGTCTCCTGCCCGCTTTCGGGAAGAGACCTCGGGCGAGGATTAAGATGCGCGTACGACGCTAAATTTCGATGCTGTCGGCCGCGTCACTCGCGACACTTAATCTCGGAAGGCTTAATTTAAAATTTCATTTTGAAACCTACACCGTATCCGGGGATAATATTAACATTCATAGATATCAGACAAATTAAATTCATTCATGCTCAATGTACCGTACCGAAATTAGAATGAAATGTATATATAATAATAAACGTATATCTATAATAATACATTTTTAATCAATTTAGTCAGTGTTTTACATATATCAACTACAATTCAATGATTTTAACTCTAAACCATTAAATTTAATTTAACGCATTACAATTTGAAAGAATAAGAAAAGAATTTCATATAAAGTTACAAAAGGAAAATCACTGTTTGTAAATTGCATAATAAAAGACCATGAGAAATAAAGATGAAATTATCATACGTAAAGCATCGTCCTTCTAAGCGAGTAATGTGAATTATAGATTCGCACCGCATATTTCGTAAAATCGCAATTTGACCGTGTTCGCGCGATGCGAAACAGTTGAAAGCGCAAGATCGAATGTTCGCAAAGCGGCCCAAAAAAGATACGCAAGCAGCCGGCGCTATCTCGCTCCCGATTATATCCTCGCGGCCGGTATTTGCCCTCGCGCGCGCACGGCAAAGAGAGAGAGAGAGAGAGAGAGAGAGAGAGAGAGAGAGAGAGAGAGAGGGGTCGAAATTTGCAAGCCTCCATCAGCATCGAATCAGTCCGGTGTACGCCAGAAACGTGAGCATGACGCACGCACACAGGAGATATCGCCGGTGGAACGTGTTGAACTTATCCCCGGCACGGTGTCCGCAGCGCAGATATGTTAATCAGCGTGTGGTGCAAAGCGATTCTCAAAGTGGACGATAGTTGCGTGCGCAGAATCCCCGAGTCCGTCCTCTATAATTATAAATCAGCCTTCCGTATGCTAATGCCTATCTCCCCACCCTCTCCTTCGGTCTTGACCCCACCCCCCTGGCCTCCCTTCCGCCTCCTTGTAAGACAGTCCGCGAACGGTCCTCGAGGGAGAGTTTCTCTTTCTCGATCTTCTTCGGACTTCTTTTGTCTTTCGTTAGGGTCCGCGGACGTTGGCAGCCCTGTCGGAGAGAATTCGGAGTGCGAGAAGTTCGAGCGGATTGTGAGAAGTTCGTCCGGATTGTGAGAAGTTCGTCCGGATAGAGAGACTCGCGGGTTGGTGTCGGAAGAGTGTGGAGATGGAATTTTGGATTTTTGCATTGGCTTGGCAATTTTAGTATCTGTCGTTTCTGTGCGAGTTGATGTTTCTGTCATTTGAAACTGAATGGCAGGCAAAAAGTTTCGGGAAATTATTCCAGATTTTATAGGAATACTATTAATGGAAAGTTAACATATTTTCTTGCAGAAACGTTCTATAAATAATAGCTAGCATTCCCACAAAATCGAATAGGTTACTTCAGAATCATTGAATAGTGGTAGACATATATAAAACTGACAAAATTCGCCTAAAACACATCATTACACATTTACTTCAGAACACATTAACATGCTTGAAATAATTTGATGTCTACAGATACCCGATCGACGAAAATTGAGTTAAAGTTAAACTTTAAAGCTCCTAGAAATCGTTGCTCAATTCAGCGAATCGTCTCGAACTCCGTAATGAAATAGACCGTGGCCGTATCAATCGCCCCGGAGAATATCGGGTGCGCTTAAAAAAACGTCCTTCGATTCGAGCTAAGACGCGTCCCGTCATCAAGGAGGTCAGGACGTAAAATCTCGCGCTAGGTAAAGATACGCGCGCGCGCGCACACACGCCCCGGGATCTATGCACGCACACGGTGCCGAACGTCAGTTAACAAGCGTTCGAACGCTAAACGGACCATTAAAATGGCTATCAAGCCAGAAGCCATTACCGGCACCGGTGGGTGTGGGCATTCTTCTCCTTTGACTTCCTACGCCCGCCCGGCTTTATCCTTTTCGAGATATTGTTACCTTCAGCCAGCCCGTGAACCGGCGCGTGTACACTTTCAATCCTGCCGCAGGATCTTTCAAGGAAAAATCCTCATGCAGTATTCCTTGCTTAAACTCAGGGCGCAAAATTAATTTTGCGAACCTTCGTCAACCTGCCTGAGCATCTGATATTTGAGCTGTAGATGCGGAGGTATCACATCTTTTTTGTAGTATCCTTAAATGACAAAGTTTCCTGGGTGTAATCAATTTTTAATCGAGCTACAATTTTAGTCTGATTGTTGATACTATGTAAAGTAATGAAAACGAACAGATTTCCTTCGAGTATACATAAGAATAAAAATATTCCATCAGAAACTATAGTATTGTAAAACCAATTCTGCAGTCTATCGATCTTTCTACAAAACCTTAAAATATCAATTATTTGATCTAATACCGGGTGTCAAATTGGATCATATACATAAGCGTTCAAGCATTTAACGACAAAAACCTTGCACAAACGCCAATAAAAATCGAGCATTATTCCCTACGGCAATGATGCCATTCCAAAAATCAATTCTTTTCTCCAGTACTCTACCGGGTGTCAACCGTGACCTGGATCGTCCTGTAGATGCGTACGTCGAAGCTCAAGGACTTGGCCGGCTGCGACGCGAGGTAGGACCTTACGTACACAGTGAAGCGAAATGAGGGGCGGCCGGAGGGGTGGGGGGCGGGCAAGGGGAGGGGGTGCACGGTAAACAACGAGCGCAAGTTCCGTTATCAGCGACGCGCAGCGTCCTCGACGGGGGCGTCTCGTCTTTATCGCGGATGGCGGCGCGTCTCGTTATCAGGCGGCCATTAGAATATCTAAATACCACCCCCCCCCCCCCACCACCCCTACCCCCACTCCACCCCTTGGAGAATCTCAACCCCCTCGAGTGATACCTGCGAGATCTCGCGAAGTTCCTGTCTCTCCGAAGGTCGCCTTTCCGAAGATTCTCTCTTGGCGAACGACAGTTAGAATTCGCAAATGTAGAAGTGATTTAATATGTTTTTAGGGGTGGGTGGCTGTTGGAGACAGTTTGTGGGTTCTTAAATATGTTGAAAGGCACCAGACGTCCTAAAGACCTGCTTACGTTATCTGTTACCCTAATTTAGGTGACGCTGTAACGTTAATAGAGGCTTGGGTCCGATTCTTTTCAGTAAGAGATTCAAGAAGTTCCACTTGAAGTATGTATACAGGGAGGCAGGACTGTAGTTTAATTTTTGATGTGTGCGAGATTTGAGGAGAAAATAGTTTACTTTCATAAAACGAAATTTGAAGGCTGCCGTGAATTGTCCGCGATTACGTTTTCATTACTTATAAAAATATATCAAATGTAAAATTCTCAGACTCATAAATTTTTGTTAAACCCAGATCAGGCTTGAACAAAATAAAAATACGACGCGGCTCAATCTTTCACGATCTTCACCTATTCCTCACTCTTACCAATAAAGAATGCCAACCAACATCTCAACCTATCAAATCAATAAAAATCAAAAGCAAGCATTTCAGTAGAACGATCTGAGAAAAATCAGAAACGACAAGCAGACGCGAACCGAAAATCAGACGGAAGCTGAACAGAGTCCGACGAACGGAGAAGGAAGAGGCGCCGAAGAGAGGAGGAGGAGGAGGAGGAGGAGGCGCAGGAGAGGGGGTGGAAAGGTAATCTCTGTACCGCGCTGCCTTGGAAGGGTTAAGTTGTAGAACGTCGGCTGGCCGCCGAAGATAAGGACATCCCAGGATCGCTCTCCGCCGAGCCGCAGAATCCGCAGGACCCTCCGAGAGTCTGCGGCGCGCCAGGATCCTCAGAGAAGGATGCGGGACGCGGCAGGACGCTTCAGGACGCTTCGGGACGCTTCGGGACGCGGGAGGACGCGGGAGGACGCGGAGGACGCGAAATTCTCGCGGGAGAGCCGTTAATGTCGTGGAGCACGGGCCCCCCGGAGGTTTTGAGAATGAGCGTGCGACGAAGAGGATGAGAGCCTGGCCGTAGACTGCGGAGGCTGCCGGGACCGATAAAATTAGCTTCAGGGTTCACGAGATTACACTGCGGCGGACAACCGGCGACAACGTCCATTTAAATGTCCCGCCTGGAAATTAGATAATCTTCTGGCCAGCCGGCGATCGCCGCTGACGCGGACGCCGGGATTTATTGTGCGAACGATCGCCGGACAGGGGTCAGCGATGACCCCTCAGCGCGGATGGCTAACTTACGGATCGCTAACTTACGGTCCTGATGCCCTCGCCGGCCGGATGGCGGCGGTTTAGTCGCTAAGGTGGCTGGGACACTTACCTGAAACAGAAAGCGTGTGTAAGCGGAAATATTTCTAATTTTTCTCATTTTTATTCGGGTCACATTTTGATCTTATTTCTAATTTGTAGACGGTATAGAGTATATACGGTGTAAATGTAACAGAAACCGTATGTAAGCGAAAATATTTCTAATTGTTCTAATTTTTATTCTAATCAAATTTTGATTAAATTTCCCGTTTTTAGACGGTATACAGTATATGCGGTTAAAATTGTAAGGTTCGCAGATTCAGTCGAGCTGATGTCAAATATCTGGCGGAGGCTGAATTTTTGCGAAACACTCACTGGTCGAGAGATCGAACACAGTGCGATTCAGTGAGTTTCGGATTTAAAAGCGCAGTTTACATAATCGAAGTACGTCTATGGAACACTGGTATCCGCCATTGTGCATTAACCGGCACTCTGCATCAACATTTCCACACTACCACACAGACGTTCGCGCACACCGACACAGGCACGAGTTATACGCAGAGCTCTCACCTCGGCAACGTGCCACGATAATCGAGGAGTACGTCGATATTAGATTTGCTTTGAATCGTATTCAGGCTCCCTCCCCCTGCCACCCCCTCCCGGCAACCCCTTACCCGCCGACTCTATCGGCTGGCATAAATCAGGCTCGCGATCTTAATAAATGCGAGAGGACGTCGGAGGCGTCCGTAGAGAAGGACGAGAGACGAGTGTAAGTGAGAGGGACTGCCGCTTGCGGGGGCGGGGGGAGATGGGGGGGAAGGACTGCAGAGAGAGAGGGGGTGGAGGTGCGGTGGAAGGGTGGCCGCTGAGGGGTGTGAGTATGAAACGTCGGGGTGGTTGGTAGGCAGCTAATATCCTCCTGGCCGCTATCCCTAGGCTCATCTCAATAAATTCAATATACTTGTGTAAATCGGAACCCCTTCTCCACCCCTTCCCGGACTCCACCCCCTCCGGCCGCGTTCCCCACCCTCCGGCGAGCGCCCCACGTCGTCCCTCTTTCCGCGGTGAGATGAGCTACCAGTATTCACCCCCCCCCCCTCTTCCTCCTGCAGCCCCGTTTGCCGCCCGTCTACGGCCACCACCCCCGTCGACGCCACCCTTAACCACCTTTCACCCCCGCGCGCGCACCCCGCCTTTCGTCTACCCCAGCGAACTGCCGCCGATAATGTATCGGTTATTGATTACCCGTAATGAGCCGCTCACTTCAATTTTTCCACCCGGTATACTCCGCGGGAGATCGGCCCCCTGCTCTTAATACTCGACAGGGGATGGGTGGGGGGGTGTGAATTCTGTTTGAGCGGTGGTGTGCGTGAAGGGGCTGCGGGGCCGACGTAAGAATGCCGAGGGGGGGTGGTTAATGGCGTTTCAGACTGCAGATTGTTCGGCAAAGCTACTCGGGGAGTTGGCGAAACAATTACGCGCGCGTGCTCGGTATCTCTCATCATCCCTTCATATTTCAATTAAGCGTCTTCCTTCGCTCGGTTCCTAGCGTTCTTTCGAAAAATGGATTCTCGGTTAACCGTGTACGGAGCCAAAATTGTGAAGAGGGATAAGCAGAGTGCGCGGAGTGCAATTGACAAATGTCGATGTCGCAAAATTGATAAGTTTTTAATTTTTTGATACAAAGCAATTACTTCGACACCTTAAACTGTTAAGAACTGAATTGTGTTGATCGTATGAAAGACGCTGTTGCTGAAGTATGCGAGTGAAAGGTATAGGAAGCACTGTTTAAAAAACTTTGCCCGTGATTCGAAAAATGAATTAACCTACAACTATTACGGCGAAGAACATAATTTTAGTACGATATTTATTATTAATATAGCAGTAGGATATTAATATAGAACTAGAGTTAATTTGAGATTTTGAGACGAATGTTACGTTTTGATACATTATTGGTGCAGACGTTAGGTCGAGGGCGCTTGATTTTCGATACTTTCGTCAGGGAGTCTGCGCAGAGCTGCGGGGTCGAGTTTGGCCAAATTTATGGCGCATATTCTATAAATTCCGTGAGACCACAATTTTCGCCACGGCGACGAGTCCATTTGCGCGCCAGAGTCGCACGTACTTTCCGTACATTCGTTCTCGAATCATTGGGAGTGTAGGTTGAAACGGTACTCTCTCTCTCTCTCTCTCTCTCTCTCTCTCTCTTTCTCTCCCTCGGACATAAAGTTCGCGCGGCATTCCCTCATGCATTATCCATTTACTTAACGATCTCGTCGAACGATCGAATTATACAAATTAGATCGTAGAACCTTCTCGGGACACCGGTCCACCGGATCGCGGGGCATTTATTCTTGGAAATGCATTCCCTCCATCCTCCTCTCCCCTCTCCCACCCTCTCCATCTCTCTCTCTCTCTCTCTCTCTTTCATTCCCTTTCGAGATTCTGCGATCCTCCGATCCGACAAGATTTAACGCCGACAGAGTTCGCGGCCGATATTTTCCCATCCCGACACTTACCCGGCAATTATCCTCACTTGATTATTCGCACATTTTTATTTCCAACGTTTGCATCCTGCCGACACTTATATGAAAATTACGAAATTAATTGTCGGCGGGCCTCGAATGATTACATAGTCGTCCGAGAAGATACGAAGGAAATAATGAAATTAAGGCAGATAATGTTACACAGTGTTATAATGGCATTACGGCTCCTACATCATAAATATTCTCATTATATTTAATGTTTGACTGGTTCGATTTTTAATATGATTATACTATTATGTAAAAATGCCGAAGATACCGCCGCATGATACGAAGTATATTAAAGCGAAAAAGGTCTCAAATTAGAGAATATAATATTTTTCTACAGCGTTATAATGGCACACTGCTTAGATGATGGGATTTAATGAGACAACGATTACGGATCGTTCTTTATCGATCTAGCGGTCGAGAGGAATAAACAGAAGGAAGGAGAGGGAGAAAGAAAGAGAAAGAGAGAAAGAGAAAGAGAGAGAGAGAGAAGGCGGCAGATGAAAAGATAGGTTAAGAGAGAGTGAGAGATCGCCGTGTCGTCGTCCATCGTTTTCCGACGCTATCGGAGGCGAAGTGCGAGTTACCAGAAACTACCACCATGATTTCAACCCTCGACACTTCGTTCCCGCCCCCTTCGACACGCCTATAACGTCTCTCCGCTGGCTAATGGGCCGAGCGGTAGCAGTTACTTCCTAACTACCAGGTTACTGCCGCGTTACAGGTGAAAAGGGCTCGCCCAGGGGGAGACTGGAAATTAGGACCGTGAAGAAGAGTATCGCCAGACGAAACGCACGGGCTATAGCTCGAAAATTCCAAAATTTTCACTCCTCGTCAGACTTCCGAGTTGCAGAGCTTAGAGTAACGACCGTTCAATTATTCCTGATTTTTTATATTTTGCGAGTAAAGAAAGAATTTTATTTCAGTAGATCAATGCACTTGTAATATTGCAAATATTAGTGGGCTGACAAAAGCTTTGTAAACAACATGAATAAAAATAAAGAATTATTCCCAGCACTTCAAATTTTTTACTTAAATCAAGTTTAAAACTAACAGGTATTGCCGTAGAATTTCCCAACGAACAAGAAAGTGGCTATTACTTCTTAATTTTTGTAATTTTAAGAATGACGAAAAGAAAGAGTTTTGAATATTTTCAAACTTTTGACCTCGGAATCAGTGTGGAGGACATTAAGTTCCGAGGTGTAAAATCGACGGTTCCTTAAGCTCGAGGCGGCCGTATATTACCGGGTAATTTCTTAGCAATCAAGCGGGAGAATTTAGCGACTCTGGCACACGTTCGGCAAGGGTGGCTTCCAGCGGCGGCGGAAAGGGGCTGAAAGCGGGGGGGGGGGGGGGTAGGAAAGGCTAATATCCATCCCACCCTGGCAGCGTATCTCAACCGGCGAGGCCGGGAGGACAACGAGCTTTTCATCGAGTCGTTAGTTAGCGCTGCAACTCCAAGGACAATCGTTCCCCGTACATCCCCTGCAACTTATCGACAACTTATCGGCCCACCCCTTAGCCCGTCGCGGCCGGAATTCTTCGATTAATGCGACGCCCCGTTAACGTCGAGCGAACGGTATCGTTAGAAAGAGCAGTGGCCACCAGATTTTCACTACGAACCGTCTGGAACGTACGAAACTTTTCAGAATTGATGGCAGACTCTGTTACGTGCTTTAAACTCTGCTTAAAAATATTCGCTTACAAAGCCTTCGGTCGATTATTCGAGAGTTTGCGACCGCAGAGAGTATTAAGGTAGAAGATATATAAATTTCCTGACAAAACTGGTCTAAGTAAAAGCTTCCAGAAAAATGTATTAATCGCTACTATTGACCTACGTCATATGGACCGTTTATTCTGAAAGTGGTGTAAGTCGATTTAAAAAAAAATTAAGTCTCACATAAATAAACCGTTTACACCGCGTTAATCATAAATTATATGATATGTGATTTATTTTTTAATATGTACTTACACCGCTTTCAAAATAAACGGTCCATTTACTGTTTGAAATAGAAGGTCGATGTGTTCCATGAAGTCGTTTAAATCGCATTTAATTGTGACAATTATTCTCATTACATTATTGGTAAGTGACGTGACATAGAAGGAACGAATTGACATCATAATTTGCACTTTGATCACTGTCGGTGCTGTTTGTGCGCGTCACGTGTCTCTAGGATCGTAAACTGACTGTACAGGGTGGCGATATAAGAACTCGCCTCGCGCATAAGCAGGCGGATAGATGCGCGGATAGCTGCCATAGGCGCATAGATTTTCCTGGCACAATGACGACGATGCAGCAGCCATCGAGGAAAAGCGCAATCAGGCAACAACGTGGGGGAGCGGAGTCTATCTATTGCCGGGTGATCTATGGCCCAGTGGTTCTCATCGCTACCCCTGAACCGCGCAAAGTTCATCCCCTTTGGCGGATAGGGGCGCGAAATTCTGCTCCGCGTCCCGCGATACGCGATGCTCGATAAACTCGGAATTAAATTTGACGGCCGACTACCGAGAATTAAAAGTGTCAGCGGATCTTATGTATTCGAGACAAATAGCATAAGTTCATAAAATCATAGCATCAGTTCAGCTCGTAATGTTGAGAAAAACGCAATAATCTAAGGCTGAAGTTACAAATGATACTCTTGACGAGTCAGAGCTGACAACTA
Source organism: Anoplius nigerrimus (assembly GCA_914767735.1). Classification (NCBI taxonomy): domain Eukaryota; kingdom Metazoa; phylum Arthropoda; class Insecta; order Hymenoptera; family Pompilidae; genus Anoplius; species Anoplius nigerrimus. The sequence goes on from OU612086.1 coordinate 4,524,351, forward strand.
GAAATGGATTGAATTTCTTTGAGGGTGAAATTTATTTGTGTAATTTATATTATACATATATTGTGCAATAAATTTGAACCGTTTACTTTCGAAGTGGTGTAAATCGACATTTAAAAAAAAATTGACATATTATATAATTTATGATTAATGTAGCGTGAACTCTTTATTTATGTGATGTTCAATTTTTTTTTAATTTGGACTTTCACCGCTTTCAAAATAAACCGTACAATTTGGGGCGAACGTCACCTGAAGGAAAGAAATATTTTTCTACAGGAATAATAGACACAACTTTATTTTCCGTGTACGAGCGAAAAAGCGAACGATTATCCGCACCTCGCCGCCGACTATTTCGACGCTCGCGGATATTAAAAAAAACCGTACTATTCCTCTCGCGTCATGCGCGGACGGCCGCCAACTTTCGGGCGACCGCATTATCCGCCATCGCATTATCCTCCAACTTTTAATACTTTTTAATACACTCGGACATGGACATTGATAAAGCCGCATCGGCGGGCGTGTAAACGGTGTAACGTACGAAACGTGACAGCCGATAAAATTTCGTGAAACGGACGTGTACTGGGGGAAGATATGGCGAGGGCCATTATAGAAAAAAAAGGAGAGAAGCGGATAGAAAGAGAGAGAGAGAGAGAGAGAGAGGGAAGCTGGTGTCGACGAAAAACGGTTGGCTGACGGGAAGCCAGTTTCGGCGGAAAAATAAAATTATCGACTCGGGTATGCGTCAAACGTCGTTCCTCCTTCGCGCGTTAAATTAACCGCGGGACGGAAGTCAGCTTCCCGCCATTTTTTTTCTTTTTTTCTTTTTTTTTTGACGAACGTGATCTCGACGTGCGCAGCGAATGGAAAGGAATTGTCGGGCGAGTCGACTATCGGTCCCGTGTTTTCTATCGGAAATTTGCGGCTGACGTACGATCTGTTAGATAAGGGTCGCTGAAAATAATTGAGAATATGTCTGGGGGGAGTGACGCCCTTCCAATTTTCAACGGGGATTCATCGAGATATGGAAAAAACTGTCGCTCGATGCGTCGATCGACAACTTTGACGAGAGCGTAATCGATGAAGATGCCGAGGAAAATTGAGAATACTTGATGATAAGGACTCTTCAATTCTCGACGGTGATACACTGTAGTAGATATTCAAAATTGCTCCTACACAGTCTGAAGATTTTGGGAGACTAGAAACATTCTGTTACGAATTTTCTATTACGAAAGGATTTGTTTTCGAGTACAGACGAGAATCATCAGATAATTGGACCGTTTTCCCTTTATGAAAGTTCATTTTTGTCTCAAAACGAGATATCACATAAATAGTTGACACCGAATTAGCCGCAAATTATGTGATATCTCGTTTAAAAATAAAATTGACTTATACCGCTTTCAAAATATATGATCCAATATAATCCCGTTAGCGACGAGTATCTGGAGTACATGTGACACTATATTATATTGAAATTGAAACGACTATAAGAATCAATATATCGCTACGTGAGTTCCACAGACCCGTTAAGGCTTAACAAATTTCAGCGTCTCGCGACCGCTCAAGACCATCACGATTTTTCTCTCTCTCTCCGCCAAATCGGTAAAATCTCTCGGTTATACTCCCCCACGTCTTCTCTCATCTCTATCTCCCGCGCATCCTGCGCGTCCTGCTACGCGGCAGTCCGAGGAGAGAAGGCAGGCGGAGATAAAAATAATAAATCATGGCAGCGCGCGCGCGCGCGCGCTCTCCAGCGCGGGAGTTTCGAGAGGAGCGAAAGGGCCCAAAAAGAACCGAAAACCGAGCAAGGCATGCATCGTCGATTTCCTCCGTATCTCTTAAGGCCCAATACGGAAATGCGTGTCGCTAGGAGAGACAACAAGAAAATGATCGAACCCGACGAAGAAAACAACCTTCGAGAGAATCGACCGGAAAAGGTACGTACAGCCAAGAGTGAAAAAGTGCCGAGAATTCGTTTAGTTCCATCCAATCCGTACACAAAATTCCCGTCTGTATCCTGATTCTCGGCCTGAACGTGAATTTCACCGCTCCGGCCGACCGTATACGCGTCCGCACGCGCTCGTACGTGTGTGTACGTGCCCGATGCGCCTGTGCGCGTGCACGCTTCGTATATCGGGGGATGGGTAGCAGAGGGTGGCGGCTCCGTATCTTGAACAGCGCGCGCCGATTAATAACGAGCAGTCGTTACGAGAGATAAGGAAGTGCTGCGTCTCTCCTCTTATTTCTCGTTTCGCTCGTCGAGAAAGAAACGACTCGCGCGAGAGAAAGAACGGGCGAGGATGCGCAGGGTGGCAGGGTGGAACGAGGGGAAAGAGGGGGAAAGAGGGAAAGATAGAGGGAGAGGAGAGAGGCTGAGGGAGGAAAAGAGAGGAGTCGCCGCAGATAGAAACTGCTGCATCGACGATAGTCAGATCAGTTTGCGCGAGATCGCTCCTGTAACGGCGAGCGCGAGCAAATGCGGGGACGGTAAGTAAATAAAGGTTTAATTTTTATCTGCTGCTATTCTCGTCCGGGATCGCTCTCTTGTCGTGCCCTTCGGCGGCGAAGATAAGAGGGGGGCCGCATATTTTTTGATACGCGGTGGTCTCTCTCTTTCTTTCTCTCTCTTTCAACTCTTTCTGTCTGTCTCTCTCTCTCTCTCTATATATCTATAGATATATATATCTATCGCGAAAGAACGAACGAATGCTGCCGCGGTATCAGTTTCTACGATTCGCCCGTTTCCACGAATCGCTGAGGCAGACGGCCGAAAACGAGTAATCGAGGATTCTGGGAGAGGGGGAGGAGGCGCGAAGGTAATTTTGATCCTAGGCCAGCGTCGGCTTCCACGATGCTGTTCTACCGCGAGGCGATCGGAATGGAAAGAATGCGAGAGGATGGTAAGGAAAGTGTAGATACGGGAAGATTTTTCGGAGGGAAATATTGTGAAACGGAAAGAGGCAAAGAAATTGGGTGGCGAATGAAAGTAGGTACGTGGAAATCGTTGTATGCAGGAATCGAAATCCTCGAGAGAAATAATCAAGATGTACAAATAATTATCATCTCATGCAATCGGTATGGATATAAGGAGATGCTGGGAAGCAAGGTGGCGAGGAAAGAGAAACAGAAACATAGGTATAGAGATAGTAGGAAAGCTTGCAGATCATCGTATGGGATCGAAATCCTCAAGAGAGAATATAAAGATGTACAAATAATTTTCATCTGGTACAATCGATACAGGTACGAGATGCCAAGACGCCAGATAGCACGGGAAGAGATAGTAGGCAAACTCGCAGATCATCGTATGGATGAATACAAAACCCCCAAGACAGAATATAAAGTTGTACAAATAATTTTCATCCCGTACAATCTATACAGGTACGAGATGTTGACTACCAAGATAGCTTGGCAAGTGAAACAGAAGCATAAGTACAGGAAAGAGACGGCGGAAGAAAGCTCGCAGATCGTCGTACGGATGAGCCAGAGTCCTCCTCCAGAGAAAAGACAAAGATGTAGAAATTATTTTCATCTCGTGCAATCGATATAGATACAACGAGATACGGAGAAGTGAGATAGCGCCGAAAAAAAACAGATACAAAAGGAAAAACTTTCAGATCATCGTATGGATGAACCGAAATACTCAAGAGAGAATATAAAGATGTACAAATAATTTTCATTTGGTACAATCGATACAGGTACGAGATGCCGACTACCAAGATAGCTTGGCAAGTGAAACAGAAGCATAAGTACAGGAAAGAGACGGCGGGAGAAAGCTCGCAGATCGTCGTACGGATGAGCCAGAGTCCTCCTCCAGAGAAAATACAAAGATGTAGAAATTATTTTCATCTCGTGCAATCGATATAGATACAACGAGATACGGAGAAGCGAGATAGCGCAGAAAAAAAACAGATACAAAAGGAAAAACCTTCAGATCATCGTACGGATGAACCGAAATACTCAAGAGAGAATATAAAGATGTACAAATAATTTTCATCTGGTACAATCGATACAGGTACGAGATGCCGACTACCAAGATAGCTTGGCAAGTGAAACAGAAGCATAAGTACAGGAACGAGACGGCGGGAGAAAGCTCGCAGATCGTCGTACGGATGAGCCGGAGACCTCCTCGAGAGAAAAGACAAAGATGTAGAAATTATTTTCATCTCGTGCAATCGATATAGATACAACGAGAAACGGAGAAACGAGATAGCGCAGAAAAAAAACAGATACAAAAGGAAAAACTTTCAGATCATCGTACGGATGAACCGAAATACTCAAGAGAGAATATAAAGATGTACAAATAATTTTCATCTGGTACAATCTATACAGGTACGAGATGCCGAGTAGCAAGATAGCTTGGCAAGTGAAACAGAAGCATAAGTACAGGAAAGAGACGGCGGGAGAAAGCTCGCAGATCGTCGTACGGATGAGCCGGAGTCCTCCTCGAGAGAAAAGATAGGGAACAGAGAGCTGGAGCGGCACATCCGCGCGCACAATGGCGAGATACCGTCGTTGCCGGGCCATTACCCCGATACCAACAACGCCGACAACGGCGACGACAACGGCAACGACAACGGCGGCCGCGACGGCAGCGTCGGCTTCGCCGGCGAAAGACGAGTCGCACTTTGTCAACTTTGTATATCAATCAACCCTCGCCCCCCCGCCCGTAATGTTCTCGGCCGGGATATGCCGAACAGTCGATAAAGAACATCGATGCATACGAGCGAGGAGGGCGATGAGGCGAGCGCGGAGATAAATTCCGCAACGACATCCCTCACACCCGAGCGACAACCCTTAAAACTCACCCCGACCCTGCTCGAGACGCACTCGGGCGAGTTCTATTAAAAAGGGAAAACAGAGTGGGAGCGTTTGATCTAAGGTTCGGTTCGAAGAGGAGTCGATTGAATTAGATGTTAATGTACATATACACCTACGTTCATAACACACCGGGCACTCATTAAAATATGTCTTTCATATTTCGATGAATAGAAAACATAATGTATACTTATTTAAGATATAATTACATAATTACAAAATTACAACTATATATATTTATAGAAAACATAAAATATATAATATTTATGTACCGTTTCTGTTGAGAAATTTCATATACATACTTAAAACATTGTGAATGATTAGCAAGTGTTATTTTCATTTCATAAAATAAATGGCCGAGCAATAAGTAGTTGGCCGAATTCAGATTTTTGTAGGTACCTGCTGACTTACGGACGGGAGTGTATGTTGGGTATACTGTTGGGATGTAGAGGTGGTAATTGTTATTGAGGTTTGACTACTGGGGGAGGATGATGTGAACTGAAATGAAACTGTGCTCATAGGTGACTAAATGGATTGTTAGCGAATTGTTGAAATGTTCGTAAGGTCGTAAGATTGAAAGATGTATTTGAAAATGGTGCTAAACTAAATGTAGTAAATATCAATTGATTCGCCCTCTCCGTCTGCGGTAAGAGCTCGCCATCGTCAGTCGAAAATTATCATCCCCCGGCATGCCGCCCAAAGTCGCCCCCCGCGTTCCACCCCCCCCAAGATATATATCTCCGCTGGCTGGGACGAAGATAACGGATTCTCGCGGTAGATCGATCGACCTCGAGGCAGCCCACACCGTCGGTATTAGTGATAGCGGTTCCTGCGAGAGGGGTGGCCCAGGCTGGGCCGGGGGATGGGGGCTGAAGGTGAAAGGGGGTGAGAGCGCTCGAGCGAGGGGTGGCAGTGTCTGACTTGATACACACCTCCCCCCTCGAACTTTCGGGTGCCGATGATGGCGAAGGATGAAGCGAGCGAGAGAGAGAGAGAGAGAGAGAGAGTGAGGGAGACAGCGACGGAGAAAGATAGATAGACGAAGAGTCGCAGGGGGTGAGCGAGAGGGAGGAGAGGGGGATGAAGAGGAAAGAGAGAGTTCGTGTCGGTTTGTTTGCCGGTATTGGTGGAGGAGCTTATCGCGAAGCGCACGCGGTCGCCACCGCCAGTCACCACCCGCGGAATTCCGAGGAATCCACGGCCGTGGGGGGGAGGCTGGGGTGGGTTGAGTCGGGACGATAGGGTGGCCGGAGAGGGGGGGCGTATATCGTCGTTTGGCAGAGCCGGTTTTCTGATTGCGATGAATTTCTTTCCCGGTGGGAACCGAGCATCGGCCCGACCGTCGATAGCGGAGCCCTCCCGACGTGAACGTAGACGCGGGTGTACCGGGTGGGGGGTGTGAGGACGGAGGAGGGGGGGGGGGGGGGGGGGGTTGTGTGTGGGGAGGGGGCAAAATGAATTTCGCGTCGATTTTGCGCGGGACGCGAGGGCGTTCCGTGACAAACGGCCTCGATCGTTCTGTGATTATGGGCCGGGTATGAAAATCGCGATATAGGACTGGGTGGTGTTGGGACGGCAAGGTCGACGGTCTGACTGGGGAACTGGTCGAAATCTGAAACTCATTAGCCGCGATCGGTCGGCGCGGGCTGCCAACGAGAGTCGTGAAAGTTATTACTGTGGGAACGCGGTCGATTCGCGGCCGCTGAGACGGGCGGTAACAAAATTCTTTATGATACGTTTCAATCTCTATTTTCAAATTTCCGAGCTACAAATTAAAACTTCGCAGCATCCAGACATCTTCTTACCCCGACGAGCTTCGGGTCCAACGAACAAAACCTGAACCTACGCATCCCTCAAAACGTCACATTTACCAGATTTGCAAGAAACCTCTAAATACCACAATATAAATTCTCCGCAAATAAATTTTCAGGCCGACGAATATCGTCAAATTTTACAATTCCCATCCCTCCCAGATTCCACCAGCCTGAATGAACCTCACCCAACTAGCTTCGGATCCAACGAACAAAACCTACACCTACGCATCCCTCAAAACGTCACATTTACCAGATTTGCAAGAAACCTCTAAATACCATAATACAAATTCTCCGCAAATAAATTTTCAGGCCGACGAATATCGTCAAATTTTACAATTCCCATCACTCCCAAATTCCACCAGTCCGAATGAACCCACCCAACTCTCCACCGTCGTAGGTCCACCCCCACCCCGCCCCGCCTCCGACCTCCATCCCGGCCTCACCGGGCGTGCCCGGCGAGAGCAAACAGGGTAACAACGGCGGAACAACGAGCGCTCTCGCCGTGCGTCGAAACGCGGTTACCTCTCAGGCGATGGCAGCCGGCTCGCGATCAGTACACAACGTGTAAGTTATGACGACCGGGCTCATAAGGTACCAACTTCGCCGCGATACTCGGTGCGCGCGCGCCGCTGCGAGAGCCGAGACGAGAAGGCTGGGGGCCCTTATCGGGGCCTGAATCTCGCGTCCCGGATCATCGGGGCCCGATCGATTCCCGGACCCCGGTTCACAGTGGATTTTCAGGGCGTTTCGAGCCCGACTCCGTGCGATCCGGAGTCTGCATGTCGGCCGGTCTCCTCGGTCCCGGGGGGGAGGGAGGGAGGGAGGGAGGGGGGCTCTGGCGAGGAAGAGCCGGAGAAGGACGGAGGAAGCCCGGGGGGGATGCATCGAGATCGAGACGATGAGCACCAGGTGCATCGGGACCGGACCGCGAGCGTGCAGAGGACGGGCTGCCGATCCAATGCAGATAGGAAGACCGCTCCGACCGTTTCCCGACGATCCTTCCACTCGCAACATCCAGGAATTGCCAGCCTTGCGTCCCCCTCTCCCACTTCCAGGCGGAGTCCCAGTATTCCGCGCTCGCGTCTAGCCGATGACGCGGTACACTCTTTTTTCGATCGATTTTAAGCTCCAGATCTACGAGGTTCGGCTTTGTTTGGGAAGAGCTGGTAGTTGCCGACTGTGTGTAGGTGTGTGTGCGCGCGCGCGCCTAAGTGTGTGCATGTACGCTCCGTCCCACCGGCTCCCTTCTCCCTTCTGGTGCTGGATGAGAACCCGAGATGCCCTCCTACAGATACAAATGGGTACCTATGCCAACGGCGCAACCTGTTATTATACATTCCCCTATACAAACAACGTGTTAATCGGACCCACACCCTACGTTACCTAAAGCCCACCTCCCGGCCTTCTCTCTCTCTCTCTCTCTCTCTTTCCCTGACATTCCTCGCCCTCCCTTCTTTCGCATCGTTCGCCGACAAGTGCGGAGGATATCCGATACGCGCCCCGTGGAAACCGATTTATCGATTGCTCTCCTCTTCGCGTGCGCGCCCCTTCCTTCCCCGCCTCCCCTTGCCCTTGCCCTTCCAACATCGGCAAAACTCGTCCTTATAACTGAGATCGTAAAGCTACGGGCTGGAATATGCTGACGGCTCTCGTGCGACTTCATACGGCCGGATTCGCAGGCAGGTCACGTGACGACGGACGCAATTATCGACTATCCGAGATCGAGAGATCGACGACGGGGTCTAGGTAGAGTGAGGCGGCCGCGTGGGAATTTGCGAAGGGGACCGCCGATGCCGATGGACGGATTCTTTAGATCGCGGAGCCACCCCGGCCGATAGGACGGCGGGAGGACTAACGGTTTCGGGACGGACCGGCATCTAGCAGTAGCTTCCTCAGGGGGGTGGGGTTTAAGTTGTCATTTTTGTACGTTTCGTCTTGGTAGAATCGTAGTCGAGGCATATATTTTTAAGTATGGAAAATAATGTACACTACTACCATATAGGTACGATATATTGATAATTTTTAAGTTGAAATATTTGGGATTTTCTTAGCGCAAGCATCATGTTCATATTGAAAATTTGACAGATTATCAATTGGTAAGAAATTGTAAACTTAAATAAGTTCAACTGAATGAATTATTGTCATTTCAACGAAAATTTTCAATTAATAATAATCAAATTAATAAATTACAAATTGTAGTTCAGAATTTCTCCCAACGAAAAATATGAAACGAACATCGTACGGTTGTCGAATTTTTCGTCGACCGGCAAGGATCTCGACTTCGAAATCTCGAGCGCCGATTCTTATTAAGTTCGAAGGCACGCACGTGAGGGGGTGGGCGAGATCGGATCGAGAAGGATCGAGAGGAGCGGGCAGATCGCTCGGCGAGGCCTTCTTCATGTCGGGCTTTATGATTTGTTTACTCGGATCGCCCTCGATCCGATGCAAACCCGCCCATCCGGCCAGAGTAGCAAGAGGGAGCCGAACTTTGACCCTCCCACCCTCTCCTTTCACCCCCCTTGGCTAATTATTGTTAGCTCTAGATCAATGATAGTGCGCATTGCCAGCCCGATTGTGCCCGAGCACAATTATATTTCCACATTCCACATTACATTTCCATCTACCGTGACTCCGAGCGTTACAAAATTCTCCAAATATTCTGCCAGCTTTTACCGCGGCACTCGATTATGCCAACAACAGGTTACGAGATGCGTTTGTGCGACTCGTTAACCGGAGGGATCGGAGTACTCGGCTTGTTAACCGCACATAATTCAACGTACGCTCCGAGCAATGCAAAGTTTGCGCACAGTGTAGCGCGTTATTGCGTGCCACCATTACAGAGCGGCCGGGGCAATAAAATTCGTCCGGCCACGAATCGCGAGCGTGCGCCGATTGATCATGGATCCTTAATGCGAAAGAGATCGCGCCAGGCTCTAAAGTCCTCCGTCTCCGGTGGGCGATCGTATAAATTCCTCCCCGGAGCGAGGCACGGAATAATCGGCGAACAATTACGCGTCGGGAGAGAGAGAGAGAGAGAGAGAGAGAGAGTGAATGGGTCCGTATGAGGAAGAGAGAGAGAGAGAGAGAGAGAGAGAGAGAGAGATAGCTCCTGTAGCTATATTTTAATTGCACTACCATCGGTAGTAATACAGAAATTTCACAAATTTCGCTTATCACTACTTCTAATCCCCTTAGTGCTAATAAAATAAAATAAAATAAATATTGCCCTCTTTGCTTCATCTCTCCCCACTCTTTATGTACGGGACTAGCTTTCGTTTAAATTCTAGTAATTTTTTTACATTCCTAATTTCCTTAGGTAGATTAATGAACATTTTGAAACCATCATGGAATAACATATTCTGCTCTTTACTGGTATGACACTTACTTATATAGATGTTATCCCTTTGTCTAGTTTGCACTGCCCCTTCAGAGAGAGAAAGAGAGAGAAATAGAGAGAGAGAGAGAGAGAGAGAGAGAGAGAGAGAGAGAGAGAGAGAGAGAGAGAGAGAGAGAGAGAGAGAGAGAGAGAGAGTAACTAAGACTCGCAGTAATAACTCTGCCTTCCGCCGTCGATCGTTTCTCGCGTTCCTCGATCTTCCTTCGTCACCCTGGTCACCGTTTACGAGAAAAATCCGACACGCCCTCCCGACGTCAGGCGAGATCGAGACACGATCCGGGACCCGGGGAATAGATCACGATCGGCTCGCTCCGAATGGAAGGAGAGTCTCTAACGGCGGTAAGAGAAGCGGGGAGCGGAGCTGAATGAAAAGAGAATGAGCTCGTTCAAGAATGAATGTACAGGGTGGGACGCAAGCGATTATCGCGTCAAACGGAATCGAGTCACATAGTAGAACTTCGACGGAATATATTTAATCGTTCGGAAGCGATAGAAGGACCAGGTACGTCGCCGTAGCGAAAGAAAAAATTTGTCGACGAATACCAGAGACGGAAGAGGCGTCCGGTAATATTGCTCCACCCTGTAGAGAAAGCGACAGGGGAGCAGACGGAGATAGACAGTCGCCATGGATCCGTGGTATCGTCGACTCGCCCGTTCAGAAGAGACTTATCTACTAAACTCCCCCTTCCACCCACCCCTCTCCAACCATCCCCTCCCTTCAACCTCACCCCGCTCGCCATTCCCTGTTCGCCGTTTCCGATATTAAAAATATCTGCCGGTAGATAGGCGCTTGGCTATCGGCACTCGGGCACTCGAAGGAACTTCCATTAAAAATAGCTATCTCTATCTGAAGCCGGTACTACACTAACACAGAGTAGCGTGGACCGATGCCAGACACGATTCTCTCTCTCTCCCTCTCTCTCCCTCTCTTTCACTCTCTCGTCTCCGGACTCTATCTCACCTCGCTATCCCGAGCTATCTGTCCTTGTTCCTCATTCCGTCCTCACCCCACCCCCTTTGGGTCCCATGCCTTTTGCAGAAAGACAAAGGCAGACGAAGGAGAGAGAGTCGGTCGCGCACAAGCGTAAAAACCACGGTTTCTCAGGAGATACGGGATCTTATCGCGGGCAAATGTTTGGCCCCGTTCTATCAGCGAGGCTTATCGGTCTCGTTCATTCTTTTTTTTTCTTTCGTCCCCTTCCCCTGCCTCACCGGATCCGGACCCCTTCCGCCTCTACCCCCCCCCCCCCCACCCCTTCTGGCTGCCTGTACCTCGGGACCCCGAGCAAAGTCCTTTATGTTTAAACGTGAGCCGTGGACGAGCCATTAGTTCGACTCCGACGATTACGATACCGTCGAGGAAATTCCCGTAATGCCGGGCCACTCTTTCTCTCTCTCTCTCTCTCTCTCCCCTTCTCTCTTTCGTACACACTTTCAGGCTCGCACTCTCTCACTCCGGGGCTTCGTTAAGAGTTGCAACGACGAAATTCGACGGGCGGAACCGAGGTTAAGGCTTGGGTGGATCCGTCGATTTTGGACGGTCGGTTAGGAGAGTTTATGACGTTTTGCAAGATTATTTTATGATCAAACTCACGAGTATATAAAGTTTCCGATCGTTGGGTGTGTGCGAAAATCCGTAGGTCAGTATTGACCCGCAGGAGTGTACTTCGTCCGTTCGCCGGTAAAAACGTTTTATCGACACGTGAATCATTGCAGCTAAGTATTCACGTGTACCAACTTTACTTCTCCCATTCCCCCCCTCAAAAAAAAAAAACATCCCATTAACATCGATCTCCCAGCCGTCCCTTCCCGAATCATAACTTACGACTCACAACGATTTCCCTGAAATCTCCGCTATTCCATCGGTCGGCATGAATCGACGGCAGGCAAAAAAAAGCCCGAAAAAAAGAATCTGTCAAAAAAATCGTCCTGCACGTGCCCTTGCATCGGCCGGCGTCAAAGAAGGGGGTGGGGGGGAGGGTAAAAAAAAAAGTCGACAGCCAGCCGAGGCCTTCGCCGAGATCTTCCGCGCGCGCGCGCACCCCGGCCCGATAGATATCCGACATTCATAAATAAAGACGCAAAGTGCCGGATCGAGGCGTACAAATAAACTTACAAAGTATTGGAAGAAGCCCGTGGCTGTCGGTGCCCTCGTATAATCTCGATGGGCGACGTTGGATGCAGCCAGCGTACGGACGCGAGTGGAAGGGTAGGGGGTCAAGGAGGGAGGGAGGAGGGAGGGAGGGAGGGTAAGGAGAGCTCGTAAGGATCGATAGATCGATCGATGGGTCCATCCATCGTTAACACGCCTCTCCCGATCGCCTCGTGGCTCGTGAACTCTCGCGCGAGGGCGAGTCGAGCGGAGTGAAAAGGGACGAGATTCCTTCGGGTTCGATAGACGAAGACGTTGAAAGGTTCGCGTAGCGGAGGGATGGGGCGACGGAGGATGGAGGCGAGGTTACGCGTGTGCGTGGCAACGAAAAGCTGGAGGAAGGCGGAGGCGATCGTTGAATGGCGCGGGATCGGATAGAGAGTGCAAAAATACCGGTAATGTTTGCTGATTGGAGTTTGTAGAGAGAGAACTTTTGTGGGGTGGAATTGTTGGGTGTAGGGTAGATGAAGACGTCTAATTGGCGAGTGTCAATTATTATATTCGAAGGTAGAATAAATATGTAATTTTTAAACGAGTACCTATTTCGATGCTTTGGTGTAAATATTGTTATATCGATCTTATTAGTTATCGGTAAAGGACTGTACAATGATATAAGTGAAAATCGATGTATGAGTCTATACATGCCACTGAGGCAAAATTGTACAAGACTCAAGGTATTGAAACGAAAAATAGATTTTCAACAAATCCATGGAAGAAGAATAGACACATGTACGTGAAGGCAAGAGTTTATATACTGCCATACACGCAACGAAAAGGCAGTGCCAGTCAAGAGAACGGACCGAGTAAAGACCAATTTTCCACGTGACTGAAGACTAGATACGATTACGTCCACCAAAAGTTTCAATACACTCATACGAATAACAGAAGGAACGCGTAGGAACGCTGAGAGAGAAATGATTTCCTGCGTGCGCGTGTACGAGACGATAGACACGTCTTACACGTAATCCAGCGTGCACACGCGCGCGTGTATGTACCGAGGAGAGAAAGGAAGGGCGCAGAGAGGATGAAGAGAGAGGAAGAGAGGCCCTCCGGGGCCTCTCGTTGCACAATTATCTCATTTGCCGATCGGACCCTCCCACGTGTTAATTTGCTTGTTGGTTAACCCGGCGTCCCTCTTATCGTTTATTTCGTTCTTGCCTTTCGTGGAACCCTCCTCCTTTCGCCCCCCTTTCTTCCTCCTTGGCCTTCTCCGCGTCCTCGAAATCGAGACGATCGGCGGACTCTCGTGCTTCTTCTCTCTTTCTCTCTCTCTCTCTCTCTTCCGTTCCACCTTCGGCAAGGAAGATCGCTCGAAAATGAGACGGCCGATCGTCCGGATAACGAAAGCTGAGCGGAGGCCAAAGTCCCAACGTTGTTCAGCTCTCGATACCCGACTTTCGAGATCGATGACGATCGAGTTGGACGGATTTTGAGCGTCCGACGCGAGGACAACTTGATCCGTCGCGGACAGCTTGAAGGAGGACCCTCCATCGACCCGAATGCCTTCGAATGGAGCGCTGATTTTTCTGCGTCCCCTTGGCGTAGCTTTTCGAAAAATTAATGGTTCCCTTCACCTTTTTCTCTTTCGAGTCAAAGTTTTGAAAATCGACAGGTTCGACCTATACCGATCAGTTAATCCCTGCTTATATCGAGTTCCGACGGCAGTTTTTGGTATTCAATTTCCCAACGATGCCGGCGGAAGAAAAGTTTCGAGTCGATCGGGATCAAGATCGGCCTCGATCGCGCGATCGATTTCCTCGAAGCCGTTCATGCCCCGGGAGCGTGTTCAACTAGCAGATCGGCGGCTGTTACTATCCACGATTGCCAGGAAATCGTTCGGAGGCAATAAACACGAGCGTGATCGAAGTCCAGCGGGATGACTCCGCCGGGGCCGCATCGATCTCGATCTACGATCAATGACCAGGAGGGCAGACCCGATAGGAATCGATCTGTTTCCGCTAATCATCGTCTAGACGGCCTATCGGCGTTATCACAACAAACGACAACGAAATCATCATCTCTCGCCGAAGGAAGATTTTATCGTCGAACGGGATAAAACGGGCCCACTACTCGAGATCGATAAGGATCTATGGCGGAGTTCCGATCGCTCTGACATTCCATCGATCAGATCGGGGCCGGTTTGTTTTCGTACCGCGAGCCCGCGATCGTCGTGAGGCTCCGATCGATCGATCATCGCGAGATCAGCGCTCCTTTTTATCTACCTTGCGAGATGTGGCCTGGAATGAGTCACGCGTCAGAAACGACCTTCGGAAAGTTTCGACCGCGTAATCGCGGTCAATTCCGTAAGATTCGCAAGAACGTTAGACGGGAAGTCGACGGATGATCGACGTATCGCGCGATCGTGCCGTTTCATTGCATCATTGCCTAGGCAAATATACGAAACGCAAGGATGTTTCACACATTTTCTATCTGCGTCAACATATATGCAACGTACCGATCCCTATTAGCTTCCCAGTATGACTTGCATGTGATGAACCCATGAACTTTATAGCAATTATAAAGAAATTCAAACAGAAATTATGAGACATAACCTATAAGAATTAGTTGTTACAATTGATGAAGAAATAACTATTCAAATAAAGTCAAGTTCCCTTTCTTCTCCCCTATCATAAAGCCCTTAGAGATTTCAATAAATAATAATAGGCTGAATTAATCAAAATTAACATGCACCTTGCTACGGTGGCTAAATATCTACCCACAGTGCACTGTGAGAAAGGCAAGGTGAACAATGCAGCCGAACGATTATCGAGAAATTAAGCCGGGCAGAGCCATGAATAAAGAAGAAGCGTGTCGGCTCGCGATTCTATGAAGTCGAATTCGGAGGAAGGCCGGACGGGAAAAAGCGAGCGCGCCAAAGGTGGGGAGGGGAGGGGAAAGGGAGAGGCGACGACACAGGGAGGAAGTGACGTCACGCGAAAGTAACGAGGCTCGGTTGCCCGCGATAAAGCGCTAATCGCGCGATCTTAATGAACTCCTCCCATTAACGCTCCCGAGGCCGCGACCGACGACGTTCGTCGTCGAAACTCTCCCTCCTCCCCCCCCCCCCCCCCCCCTTCGACTACTCTTCTTTCGGATAAGCGCGCGTGGGCGGACACTCGCCTGTCCCGGCAGAAATCCACGCTCTTTTATGAATCAATCGTCTCATAAGACCCCGAGACTCGACTCGAGAATCAATGTAACGCTGTGTGGGCCAATGTCATGCAATAGAGAGTCCATTGATGTGCACGGTTGGGCTGTTTGAACAATTGATAGAAACTGACTGATTCCAGGAGCAGCTATCTGAGGTGTATGGATGTAGGTAAATCTTGTACCGATGATAGCAAGGTAGAAGTGGGATGACAAACTTACAGTGAATTGTTGAGAGTGGGTATCCCATGAGTTGGTAATAAAGTAATGGGCCTCTGAATGATGCTAATGGGATAATGGAAGGTGCATTGAGGTGTGTAATTTCTAGTGTTGGGTGTTGATGGAATCTGATTCTGTGAATGTATGTCTGTGGTGCAGACATTTATGTGGATAGATTTGTGTTGATGGTAAGATGATAAAAGTGGGGTTGCAAAGTAGTAACAGATTGCAGAGAGTAAATAGGAATAAATTGGTGATCAAATAATGGATCATTGAATAATATTAACAAATAATAAATCTGCATCCATGACTATAGTTCCTACTGTTTGGTACAATCAGGATAACATAACATATTCTGAGAATATATGTCTAGGATGGATAAAATTACGTCTCTGATAAAGAGATAAAAAATGGATAATAAAGCATTAATAGATTGCACAGAGTAAATATCAGTAAACTAGTAGTGAGGTAATGCATTTTGAGATAACATAAAAAAATCTGTTATCCCTACATCTAACCTTACATCATAAGCAACATGAAAATAACGGCATAAATCGTTGAAACGGAAGTAAGTATGACAATCCTGTATACAACGAACGATATCCAGAAGCCGACGAAAATTCCGGGCACGTTGCCGGGTTGGAATGCGACGCCGATAAAGGTTATGTACACTCATGCATGTCGAACTTACTTAAATGAAGAGAAGTCTCTGCCCTCAGCTGACTCGCTCTCCTCTGCCTCCACAAAAGAATACTCATGATCCACGGAATCCACACCAAAGACACACGATCAGAATCCCATTATCCGTTCAGGGCATCTCCTTCGACTTTTCACACCGCTTTCGTTACATCTCCCGCCTTCCGTCTTCGAGAGAACTCTCGAACACATTCACACCTTCACGTTTATTCCGAGCACAAAATTTTCGAGCACACAGCGTGTTCGAACGTATACGTGTCGTTCCACATTCGATTCGTTTACGAAAATTATTATGATACTCACTGCGTGCACACACGACATTCACTGCTTTACTACGCGCTCTCACTGTGTGGAAGATCACTGACAACAGAATGCGAACGGGAATGGAACGTGTCGCGGCGGGAAATTCGGCGTCTGTTTACGATGAGATCATTACCGAACGACGAACGAACTTGTACTGCCGCCGATACGTGTATACACGTCCGGAGTCGAACGCTGGCGATAAAGCGCCAAAATACAAGCGAGGTATATCTCGAGTGACTGTTGACGGTTTTGACGGACGGATTTCGACGGCCGGCCCGAAACTATTTACATTCGGGACGCGTTCAAAAACGTGCCAGCCTCGTAAGCTCTCGACCCAGCCCTACCCGACGCGTTCCTTTACGCACTCCGCGCATCTCTCTGCTACTCGCCAAAACTAAGATTCAAACCTAACCGCTAATGTTCCGCAACTGGAATCGACCACTACGTTGATCGTTGCAAGACTTCCGGCCGAGAGTAAAGTCTGCACTTCGAACCTGTTATGAACGCAGATTAACGGTTACGGACAGCGAAGAGACATTTTTCATACAATCCCGAGTATCTGATGTCGCAACGTGAACTTTGAATATCGTTATCCAAATTTTTGCATCGTACACCGATTTCGTAACATTATCGCTGAACGTTCATCTACGTTATCTCGGCGGCGATTGAACTATTCGATTAGTCGTCGATTCACTAGTCTAATTACGAGTCTGCCCGTGAACGTTTGGAAACTCGGGTGCGGAAAGCGTGGCCGAAATCTTCGCCGTCTCGACCGACACTTTGTCACTCGCTGTATCTCGTAGATCACTGAATTCGAAGCGGCTACGACGGGTATCGTTACGAGCCGGAATAAGCGTGCACGGATAATCCGCATATCGTGGAAGAGCAGAGCTCGTCATCCTCTCTCTCTCTCTCTCTCTCTCTTGCACTCTCTCGCACTCTGTTCCCCCCTCTCTCTCGCGCCAGCTTCAATTTCATTCTCCTTCCTCGTCGCCGGCTGTACGTACTTCCCTCTTTCCCTTTCGCTCGCGCTTTATCTCGCACGGCATCCTATCCCTGCCAACGAAGCTAACGCTTGGGGTCGACGCTATCGTTCGTAATCGGCCGCACGTTGCCCGATAACACGCACTACGATCAGTATCTTATCGATCGGGCCCGCCGTGTCACGGAGCTCGCCAGAAGATTCCACGAACTTTACACCTTTCTTTGCCGACGACCGAGCTACGTCCTATCCGTCCAGCGGCAGCAAAAGCGGACGCCTAGCGAAACTCTGCCGATTCAGAACTGACGGCCTATTCGAACGAGCGATTCAGCCTGAGTTCAGAAATTATCTAGCGAACGTGACAGATTGCGAGTCGGAAAAATGAGAATCGGAATGTAGTTGCGTGTGTGACGAAATCCGGCTTCTCGCGAATTGGTAGGTTTTCCGTTGTTGTGAAGCGATCTCGCGGACGTCTTATCGTCGCTGCACTTTCATCCCGGGATGTGGCGGGGCGATCTAGATCAAAGATCGAGGGATTGCGAGCGCGATCGCACAATGCGAATTTCTTCGAAACGAGCCGAGAGCCGACGTAATTGCCGTTTAACGAGGTGGCCCCCGTTCGCAATTAAACGTTCGCGGATAATCCATGTACCGTTCCGAAAGCATGATTGCCTCCTCTCCCTCCCGGCCGCCTCGCTTGTTCTCCGTCTGTACACAGAGGCCGACGTTATCAGCCGCTCGTTGCCCGATAAGCGGCATCGACGACGACGTTCCGACGATGATGCCAGTGGTCAACGACGACTATCGGCGCCTTATCGATCGCGGGCACGCGGAAAACGAACCCTAATTGCGCTCGCGGCAATTAACTTTTCACCGTCGCATCGGAAGTTACCGTCTAACGATCGATGATCATTGACAAGTTACACTTTTTGTGAAAAATCGTCATTCTGTAAAGTTAGGAGCGGTAGAAGCCATAGAAGGCAGGTGAAACCAATATCCGCCAATGTTCCATTTTTGGGACATATTTTCAAATTGTTTTCTTTTAATAACTGCAACTTCTGAATATACAGCTAATTTTTATTTATTTTTCTAACTTTTGGATTGTGGCGGGTAATGGGTTAAGAGCGAGTTGTCTCAGGAGGTTTATAATGAGAACAGTAATCGAGCAGGGTACTGTAATGTTCTGTGAGCGGGAGTCACCGTTGCCGGGAGTAAATTTTGGATTGTGAACAGTAGTGTTCGACCGTTTACTTTTCCACTCGAAGCGCGAGCCGATTAGGGAGCGAAAACGATCCGGGTCAATTATATTCACCTTTTCCGTTCGACGTTATCGTGACATTAACTCACATCAGATTGCATCCGCGTCACAAGTTACGTCAAATAAAGCGAGCCCGGTCGATACGTAGCCGATAAGCGAGCCGAAACTATTGAGCACTATCGGCGATTATCATACGACTTAATTGTTTGCTTTCGACGACAATGGACGCATCAGCGTCCCTTAAGTGTAATTGTCAGCGGCGTCCCTTTAAATATGAGCTGCCCAAGTACCTTTATCGATGCCACCTTATGCCCTGCACAATCATTTATTGCATCGAATAGCTTTGATGACGTTGAAGCTAATATTATTTCCATTGACAAGATATTCTCTTTGACGATATTAGATTCTGACGCAGTATTAAAATTAATAATGTAAAACGAATATTGCACATGGCACTCAATGCACTAACAAGTACACTGTTTCCTAGCGAATATGTGGAATTTGAGTGCTGCGTTTAATAAGGTAATGTTCGTAGTGTATCAACGACGCTTTCTGAACATCGTTGACAAGATTATTTTCCCACTTTTACCGTCGTTTTCACGCGACTTCGAGGAAAGCAGAGAGCAGAACGAAAGCACAGTGAGATGCTCACTCTTGTGGGGTAACACTATCACTGGTTCCCAAGCAGCACGGAGACCCATGGCAATGGTTACCTCTTATCATGTCACCTTCTCTCTCTGTTCCCCTCTCTCCCAGTCTCTCCTCGCACACTCTTCCTTTCCACTCTCCTTTCTCACTCCCCCCCTCCCGTTACCTTACGATAATCCACGGCAAACACTTCCCGCCTTCTTTCTCTGCCTCACTTCCTGCGGCCAGGAATGTCACTGTTTGAATTTTGCATCATGCACTTTCGTGCGACGAGCACCGTCTAGCGTATCTCCTCGACGTTTTCACGACTGAAGGTTACACCTTCCATTTCAAACGTGGCAGGAGGGCGCCCGTTAATTCCCACCTGGAAGCAGCCCGCCGTCGCTATCGCAAAATTGGCGTCCTCGTCTTGGCTCGCCAAACGTTTAGCCGGGCGTTCGCAAATTGTTCGCGGCACAGTTCAGAACTGGAAAGAATGAACTGGATACACAAAGGCAAGAGCTCATACCACCATATTCAATCTAGTTCTTGACCACGACACTAACTGCCTCAATAACAAATTTAACAAGACAATAATAAACAACATAACATAAAAACAATAAATTACTGACTGACAGGGATCTGTCTGCTCCTGTACGGTGGCTTCATTCTTTCAGCTGTGCACACCGCCGGTATATCTCACCCTAAAAACAATGTGCCCTCCGACTCGGTTCATCTCGGAAGCGTCATATTAGCAGCGAGACCGTTTTAAAATCATGAATCGCACCTGAATCAGATAAGGCGTCCGTGTCGCGAGACAATTGCGCGGATCGTCCCGTCGTCTGGCAACAATTTCCAGGGTAAGCCCGCAGACTTTGGGGCACCCGAGTCTGGCGTCCCTTCTCCGTAGTTTGAGCGTCAGCGCTGTCACGGAGCTTGAACTTCGCCGATAGCGCGGCCCGATAACGGATAACGATAACGGCAGCAGCGATACTCGTAACGCGTTACAACGGGCGCTCCATGACTAATGGCGATAACGATAAGGACGATCGTAAGACACGTAGGGAACGGCCTGTATCTAATAACCGTGCTCTTTGTCTCCGAAACGCGTCGGGGCCCTCGCCGTCGTCGTTTGCCCGCACTATCGTGAACGTTTCGAAGCGTGCGATTAGCATTTTTACCCGCCGAAGCTCGCCGACGTACATTCCATCGAGATAGCTTCTCGAACCGGCGGCGCTGAAAACAAAACCCAGCGGGCCACCGTCAGGTTTATCGGTTAATTTATGAACTTCCGAACGTGACCTGTCGCTTGACGGTTCAGGAATTGTAACGTGAATCTTTCGGACTGAGGATTCCTCGTGGAACGGTACGCATTCTCCATGACGATTTCCTGTTCAATGACGGCATACGAGACACAAATCCTGCGAAGGAAAGGAAACTGGTTCACAAACGTTTGAGCAGTGGAGGTAGTAATCGAGTGCGCCGAGTTTCTAACGGCGGTATAGCAGGCAGCTAATAGGTTAGGTGCTATTTTAAGTACCGTTCCATGAAATAATGCTAAGTCAATCTCGAGCTATGCCTCATCGCTCGCCGTAATTGAATCCGAGGACTGTATCGGGGCATCGATCAAACATAACCTTCCATTTCTCGCTTACCTTTCTCGCGAGGCTCCTGTCGCGTGCTTATTGCCTGTGTGTGTGCGCGCGCCCGCGTCGCGTATACACGTGTACACGGATGAGCGGCGTGCCATCTGCGGAGGACGCACTTAAGTCCGCCTGCACTGACCGACCGACACGGACGTTTAATTACGACGTTTCTCCGTTCAGGCCCAGACTGCCCTACCGCTTTCTCAAACACGGCGCTAGACACTTAACGTCCTTGCGCCTGTATTAGTCACGGCGCGTTGCCCGCGCGATTTATCATTCCGTGACTCCTTAACTTCCATCTTCCGACCCAGGACTCATTACGTAAGACAGGCTGCCGTCCGCAAGCAGGGTCCGAGAAAAAAGGTATAGGGGGTGGGGGGTTGAGACAGGGAACGAGAGAGAGAGAGAGAGAGAGGGGGGGGAGTATCGCGCGAGTAGCGCCCCGCGAAAATCGCTCGTGAAACTGTGCAATTATCGACGGACCCGATCGGCCGGCAATTAACCGCCAATAAATTACGACGGGGGCCAAACGTCGGACTCGCGAACGAGATGCGAACGATACGACCCCCGGTTTTGCCGTTCCGGTCGACTCTCTCGTGTTCGCGCTGGCCCGTTTTGTTCGGACGAGCCTAACGGATTCCAAGATGGACGCTCGGACCGTGCCGTGGGGAAAAAAGACCTGCCGCTCGCCGGAAAGTCGGAGGAAAATTAGCATGGCAATGCAGGTAATTATAGTGTTTACGTTGGTGCGGCCGATGGCTAATCGCTCCGGCGGACGCTAGAACGACGATAAGGCGGCGAAGGAACACACTTTGTGGAAAGTTGCATGCCTTCTTGCCTTCTGCAGTGTCGCGACGTATTCATGCTACGCTCCTAGACCATTCTTTTCGCAGATCGAACCGGTCACCGATGCTGCAGACCTTCGTCACAGACTTCTCACATTCCATGCCTACCCATTGCGTATTACGTACATTCCTCGCGGTAAGTAACAGCATCATTTTCGAATATGACCGTTATCATGGTTCGTAGAACGTTGGCGTCATCCACGGTGGTCGTTGGCAGGTTCAGTCGTTCACTGTCACTCTGAGAGTTCGACGTTGAGAATACCCCTTCAGGATCGAAGAAAGGGCCGGATTATTGATTTCGTCAGCGGGATCAACAAGATCGTTCTTCTTCAGAGGGGAGGAGGTGGAGGAGGAGGAGGTGGAGGCGAGAGGGACAAGAGATTCCGCGTAATCGCACGAACGGGATGACGTCGAGGAGTAGCATGGGCGAGTGGAATGGATCATCGTTGCGAAGTCGGTGACCGTTGGCCTGTTCGCGAGTACCTAAGTGGAGGATCGAGGAGGCTGCGAAGGAGAGAGAAGATGTTGGCCGGATAGAGGGACGGAGGAGGAACTCGCCCTGGCGCCGCGTTATCTTATTCGTTAAGATCCTCCGGCAAACGGCGAGAGGGGAGGGGGCGGGGGGGTGAGGGTATACAACAGTGGACTCACTGTCTTATAAGATTCTTCACTCTTCCTCGCTCTTTCTCCTCGGACCCCGTCTCTTTTTCCGTTTCCCTCCGCGAGCTTTCTCGGTATTCTTCGGACTTTCTCGCCTCTCGCTCTTTTTGCCCAACTCCCTTTTTCCCTTCTGCCTCCTACTTGTGTCCTCCTCCGGCAACCCGCTGGCTTCCTCTGTCCTTGGCTGACATCAGCCTCCGTTACGCTATCCAGCGTTATCCAATTTTGTCCCTTCGCTAGTCTTCGCTAGTCTTCGCTAGTCTTCGCTAGTCCATAGATTTTTTGTCCCCCCTCGAACTTTCCCTTTTTCACTGTTTCACGAGTTTGTCTTTATTCGTTGCTCTTCTTTTTTCCAGGGAGCTGGGCCGAGAATTCAGGGACTCGAGTCTAGACGAGCCGTGAGATAACCCATCCTCGACTTCCTTCGCGTGTGTTCTTTTATCTGCGTTCTCTATCCGTCCTCGTAGATGGACAGATATCTCTCTTCCTCCTTGTCGGATTGTGCGACGAATGCACAGGTGAACGGAGATGGAAGGGATTAATTAACACGTTGGCCGATGGGTATGATACTGGATTTTAAACGTTAGCCTCTAGGTTCCTTTGTGTTTGCATATACTTCAGACTGAACTTTCGTCGATATGCAGCATAGGGAAGGACATTTTTAGTTTACTAAAGGGTTGTTTAGGCTATATAATTCGGCTAAATAATTGTCTGGAGGTCAGAGCTACATCATATTGTGCATAGTTATGGAACTTATTCGTTGTTTTGTACAATTTAGAAGCCGTTAGAGGGTTTTAGCCGTAATATGAGTAGGTTTTGACTGGTTTATATGTACGATATGACATTGAGTGACCAATAGAGGGTACTGTGGTGCTATTTCCACCTATAAAAATTCTCAGAATGATACTATATTAAATTTCCTTGCATTATGAGCATTTTAAGCTACCGGAATGCATCGAAAACATGGTTTAACATTAAATTAATGGCTCCCTGACTGTCTTATGCTTTCACAATGCGACTTATAGCTATAATTTAGTATCAAAGGATTAATTCAACATGGTTTTATGTATATTTATAGCAATTATTGGCCTTATTTGAGTAATTTAATCCACAAAAACCCGATTTAGCCTCAACTTAGACCCTATTTGATGGCCGTATCTTTATACGATGACATTGAGCGACCAATGGAGGGTACTTTAGCGAAAAACAATGAAAAATGGGCTTTTTCCCGGCTGAGCGCCATTCAATCGTAATTAGTCAAATTAAATGTTTATCTCACGAAATAGGGGTACAAAACATTCACAAAATCTAAACCTGAATGTTCTGATTGCAATAACTTCAGATTGATGTCCAAAAATAGCTTCTGAAAAACTGAAAAATTACTCCCATAAACAAAGAAAAGATATCAAAAATGCGCTGGTATTATATTCTCCGTCGCACTATCGTTATTCGCCTATATTACTAACAATTACAATCTAATAATATTACAGACAGACGATCCCGTGCACTTTTCACCTTAGCTGCCGAAAACATCCTCACGGTCAATCATCCACGACCGACACAGCAGTCAGCGCGCTAAGCCTCCTTTCTTTTCTCCCACTTCCTATCCGCCTCTATCTCTCCCATCCTCTCCCCTTCTCTACCCTCTCCCTTTCTCACGTGTTCGGCAACCACTTAGGGCCGCGCAGCCTTCGCAGAACAGAACAACGAAACGTCTGTGTGTCGCGAGATATGCCGTATCGCCCCGACGGACGCGTTCAATTGAATGTAAGAGCGCAATTTCGGCCGGTAATTAATGACCGGCAGCGAAGACACCGTCTGCTGGGATCTGTCGCGCACCACGAAAAGGCAGTCGATTAATTTCGACAACAGCCTACGAGCCAGGTGAACGCATACCTCATGTACACCTTACCTCTTAGTAACACCTTAACGCGTACACCAAAGCGATCCTCATACTCGAAAGCTCATGTCAGACCAATCTCCGATTCGAACTTTCAGCCACGTCAATTACCCTGGCGAGCGTCTTCGGAAAAAGAAGAGGCAACACGTCCCCTCATCCGGAGTCCAGCTGGCGCGAGCCGAAAAAATCGTCTTCCCGCACGGTAGCGGGCAACAGAAAACGAACAGGAAGGTGGGGGGAGGACGGAAACGAGCGGAGCAGGAGAGTACTCCGTCATCGTTTCGCGAGTCCGCCCGCGGGATAGTCCACCCCTATCCCGCCCTCCCCCACCGCCTGCGCCACCCCTCTTGGTATCCATCCGCGTTGCTCACCTTTCTCGGGACGATGAAAAAGAGCGGGCCGCTTTTTATCGCCCAGCTCGCAATTATGATTACGTCCCCGCGGAAGCGCCTGCCCGGGCTGCGATTAGGGGTTGTCGGAGGCATGAGGGGATGGAGGAGGAGGAGGGTGCGAGCGAGGGAGGGGGGAGAAGGGAGAAAGAGACTCGCCTCGTCAAAACCGCCCCCGCGGAACAAATGGTCGCTCCAGACGACCTCCGCTTACTGGCGACTCTCTCCGGAGATAGAGAGAGGGTGGTGGGGGGTGTCCTGTGTCAGGGGGTGTGCGAGAGGAGAGGGTGGAACGGAGAAAGGGGAGGGCGAGCGGGGAGAAAGAGACACGGCCGAGGGAGCACGGAGATTACACAAATGAGAAATGACCATCAGGCTATCGGAGAACTTTGGTGGCGTTAGCTAGCCGACCGCCACCCCGGAGCTCGGTTTTGTGGCATCTACCACGTGGATACACGTCACGGCGAATACCGCGGAGACTCTCCCGCTATGCGCTTCTGCTCCTGGCTCTCCGCTATCTGTCTGCGCTCCTCTACCCCCTCACCCCCCTCTCTCACACTACCCTCTCGCTCGTCTCCGCGATCTCTCTATATTTTTCACTCTCTCTTGCATCCTATCTTTTTCTACCTTTTTTGTATCCGCACTCTGTATTTTTGTCAGCCTTTGCATGTCTATCTCCTGTTCTCTGTCCTGCGTTTCTCCGGCTACGTGTATGCGCGAGTGGGAGAGTGTGTGCGTAGTGTGCATGCATAGGGGTGTGTTGTGTAGGTGTGTGGGTGAGTGTACCGGCGACGATTAGAACGATAACGTAGGTGGTCTCGGAATATTGTACGTCGGGCACATGCTTCCTTCGCGGCCAGCGTCATAATTTAATCTGGCCGAGATAATTGTTTAATTTAAGAGTGGCCGGCAGCGGGCAGGGGGCGGCGCGGGGGAGGTGCGCGCAGATTACGCAAATGAGAAACGAGCATCAGGACTATCGGAGGACTTCGTTTGCGGGACGCTTTCCGCTCGCATCTTCTGCAGCGCGGATTTCGCGAGGGAGAACGGAAAGTTATGGGGGTCGCGTCAGATTTGGGATGATATCGAGACGCATCGTAAGGACGGCATCGATAACTGAACGCGTTCAAATAAGATACGTCGATTCTCCGTCTGAGTCGCTTACGTAAGATGCGAAAATTGTAATGCGCCGAGTAGCGATAACTCGCGAGTTGCATCACTGTACCGCACGTGCGTACGTTCTGCGGATATTATCTGATATGGGGTGGTATCGCGCTTTAACGTAGGCCAGTTTTCCTTTCCTTAATCGCGCGAGGAATATCATTTCAGATACGCATCGATAACGACACTCGTCCCGCTGCTTCTCCTCCCTTTGTTTATGCCCGAGGCACGCGTGTGTATAACAACAATCTGCGCATTGTCGGATTACGATCGCGTACGTGAGCGTTGCGTATTACAGTTAGACGGAATCCGAAGGCGCGGACGCCAAACGCTTTCAGCGTCGTTCAGCTGCGACTTAATTGTTTTTTCCTTCTTCGGTTCGTCCACGTTTCTCAGCCATGGACGTTCGGGGCGGTGGGACATCTTTTTCCTACTCCGTCCATTTTTTGGTCCTCCGATCTTAAGTATCGAGCGAAGGACCAGTGTCATTGTCGTCCTGTCGCGAATCGTGAAAGGACTTTGACAAATCGTCGATCACCCCTCGAGGATCGCTTCCTATCTCGAGGGCTCTTCACCCTCGGACCGGCGATCAGGATCCACTTTCTGTCCGTCTCTCTCTTTCTTTCATTCTCTCACGCTCTCCCTCTTCTTCCACGGTCCATCCCGTCGCCCGGAGCCACGACACGCCGCTTCCTTTTTTTGAGCACGCGACCTAATGATTCTGATACCGCGATCGGATCTACCCCATCAGCCCGGCTCTCGGGGGCATGTTTATTTTTGCGAAAATAACGTGCCACGGACGCAGGGGTACTCACGACATACTGTAGGGTCGATTGCCATTTTGTTCGACGCGGGAATAAGTATCGTGGACGCGTCGACTTCGATACAAATTGATCTAAACTGTTGGCACGCGTTGTCCTATTACGTCTTGCTAACACGCGGCGAACGTGGAAATTCATGTAATGATACGTGTGTAACATGTTGCAGGTCTTCATTACCGCATTTGAACAACGCGCCAAATTGCAAGTAATTTGCAACTAGTCCCAATCTGCGCGCGCAGGTGAACCTAACCTGCAAATGACTGTAGTGGTACCATCATGGCCGGTGTACAAGTGGGACCGTGCTGCTGCTGAACGTTCCGACAATTTTGAGCTGTTAGAAGTCCGGATCTGGAGCTAAATCTGTGTCTCATCTCTGCAGCAAGACGCGAGGTATCGAATTCATCCGTTTTTCGTCTGTGGGAGTACTTTTCTTCGAAGTATCGGTCGTGGAATCGGCATACCATTATTGCCGATCGTTCGGCGTTGTTGGCGGCCATTTTGAAGACGTTGGGACGCCACGACGCTGACGACAATTTGTTGTGGGTAAGAGTCTACATC
This sequence comes from Anoplius nigerrimus, assembly GCA_914767735.1. Classification (NCBI taxonomy): domain Eukaryota; kingdom Metazoa; phylum Arthropoda; class Insecta; order Hymenoptera; family Pompilidae; genus Anoplius; species Anoplius nigerrimus. Next base: position 4,551,735 of record OU612086.1, read on the forward strand.
TTTCTGTTTACTGTTTCGAACGTATTTCGTACATTCGTATGCTGTATCTGGACGATTTGACTTGCTGCTTCGAGTGGATGAATTTTTGTGGGGAGTCATCAAGCATCAAGGAAAGAGGTATACCACAATTAAACTAAAATATTCATTTTAATGTACTGTTTTTATTCAACGTATGGTATTGTTTTATTTATCGTTTTGTGTAACTCCCTTGTCTCATTCAGTCTATTGAAGATTTTGTATATGTCATTCTTTATGTTGTTTACTGACGATATTTTCACTGTTATGTGACACATTGCGCAAAATCTTTGCTTGTAAACAGTAAACCTGCTTTGTTGCTGAGTGCAGTGTGTAAACTGAAATTGAGATAAGATTGTTAAGAATATTCTGCCGTTCTGAAGATAGGACTTTGCTAACAAGATGCAGAACAACACTTTTTAATGAAAATAACATCACAGGTAATCTGTATTCATTACTCATCACGTCCCTCTCTCTGTTTTGTTATCTTGTCCATTGTACTTTAAGTTTTGTCGCATTGACGTGCGCAATTTGATTTACGCACACACAATTTTTATACATTTGTACATCGACGTCTTATTTGACGTCGACAGGTGCATTGAAAACAATGAAAATGTTGGAAAACGAAGCAGAATGAACATCCTGTGAATTGATTATTGAAGCCCATTGTTCATTCTACATTCACAGTAAGTATGCAACGTTGTCGACATTTTTACAACAATCGCCCTCTATATTTATATATATTGAATCTGTGTAATCATAACCTCTCAATTCCGCATGATACACTACCCCACAATACTATTATGCATCTGTGTTTATAATTACGCAAGTCATTGGCACCAAAAACTTGAGAAACTCGAATGACTCGCTTCTTTCCTCAGTTCCTTGACTCGCAACACTTTCACACTCAACCACACTTGATACACGCCAAGCTCCCGGCCGCAAATCAGAAAGTTTGACAACACGCATTCCACCGTCCCAATACTTTTCACCAGGCCAAATCCTCCGGTCAAACGTACGCTTCGCCCCCCCCCCCCTTTCTCTCTCTCTCTCTCTGTCCGCTTCCTCCCAGATTCATTAAGCCGATTTTCGACAGACACACGCACAGGCGGCCGTCCCACTCTCGGCCTTGGCATTTGCGAATAAATGGATCCACTGTCCGTCCGCGCGCATAGGATCACGGTCGGCGAGGTGCGACAAAGAAGGAGCGTGAAATCTCAGGCGGCCAGGAGGCGGATAGAGGCAGATAGAGGAGAGATAGAGAGACGGGGAGGACAACGAAGAAGGAGCCGACGCGAAAGGAGCGTTTCCGCGTGATAAGATAAGTCCCTTATCGCGACCGTTCTGCAATACTAGCCATGGCCAGGGAAGAGAAACTGAGGGGACGGAGGATGAAGAAAGCGGAGGGAGGGGGTGGGAGGAGGGGGGGAGAGCAGCGGGTGGGTTCGACTCTTACACGCGTACGGGTTTGCCCCTTTCGAAATGAACACCGATTCGCCATTAAGCCATTAACGCCGGGATCTTTCCAAAAATCCTCCTTGTCGAACGGCGCCGAAGAATTTCGAAGGTAAGAGGAATCCGACTCTGCCTGAGAATGGGAATGGGACAGGTTAGGACGCTGGGGTATGAGTTAATATCCGCAGGAATTGTGTCGGATGTTTGTAACGCAATGTCGTGCGCTGTGTAAGAGATTAAAAGCCGGTCGGGCGTAGGTACTGTAACGCTGAATATGTAAGCCTGACGTTTCTGCTTGTCGCAGCGACACGTTTTCATTCGCTCCGATGGATAATGTATTCGTGCAAGAGTTGGAAATGGAATCGATTTCTTTCACTCACTTTAATTTCTGAGCTACAAAGTGACACGCGTATCTCGTTCCATAGTAATTTGTCGTTCGACTCCATTCGAAAACTGAACATTTATCGGTGATTTGCATTTGGCACTTGTCAGTCTGACGCTATAGTTTCTTTAGGGTCCCGACGTATATCTAAAATGCAGGGTGTTTAATTCGGCGTGGGTACTTTTAGGATTGAGTCAACACGGCGCGTGAATGGACGGGAAAGAATGGGAGAACGTTGGCCGGGGTCGGAGTTACAAGCGCTGGAAGCACTCTTACGCTTAACACGAACACATTTCCTTCCCCCCATTGAGCACCCACTCCTCTAATCTTCGCCTCCTTAAGGACGACCACTTAAGACGTCCTGCCACGTGTTCGAGAAGGTAGCGTATATCCTTTCGTCTCCGAGGGTTAGGCGTAAGAACGACTTCTCGTCCCGGAAACCGGAAGGAGCACGTGCAGACTTAATGGAGTCCCTTGCGGGCAAGTATTCCTTACGGCGTTCCTCACCTGTCGTCACGAAGGGTGGCCACGTGTCTTGCACACATGGGCCTGCCCACAAAGCGTCGGGGGGGCAAGCATAGGTGTGCGACCGTTTTAAGGCGCCGGCAACCGTGTGCGTTAAAGAGGTAGGTACGTAAAACTGGCAGTTAACACGTGCGTGGGACGCGTCGACCTCCTGTCATTCGATCAATCGAGCGCTTCCTGTCGTTATTTCGATACTGCAGGTCTCCCATCTGTCACGGTTATTGAGCCAGGCATTCCGTTTTCAGGGCAGTGCGTTTTCAATGCTTTGTGAGTGTCGGTTTAACGCCAGGAATACCGAACCCGTCAGGTTGGTAGGTTTGAACTGTATTAACAACGATTTTCCTATAAACATTTTATTTTTATATATTTAGCTTAGTTGCGAAGGAAATGAATATTTAATTAATTCTGAATTAAACGAAAATATATACATAGCCTTAGGGGTAGACATTGTGGGTTAGAAACTGTTAAGCACCGACTAGACTGAATCTGTTAGGAGTATATTTTGATAGAACGTCCAGGAAATCCCTTTCAGCAGCTCCTGTAGGAATGTAGTCGGAAGAGAAATTAAGCCTAGCTCCCATCGATAGAGACTCGAAGGGAATATCGTTTTCAATTCTCGATCGACGTCCTGACTGACAGTCGAATCATTCTCAGATTTATTGAAGGTTGAGAAGGTACGATAAGCGTCTGCGCGTGGGTAATGTGACACAATGGTTGAGGCCGGAGTGAAAAAAGGCGAGCAGCGGCGAGAACGGACTGACGGACAGACGCTGGGAGTAGAACAGGCCAAGAATCGAGCCGGTCGGAGGAGGAGGAAGAGGAGAGAGAGAGAGAGAGAGAGAGAGGCAAATGGGCGAAGTTTTGCGTTAGGAAGTTTTACATTAGTCGCCCTTGTCGGAAGTGACAATCGGACAGTGGCGGACGTTCAGTCAAAAGCGGCCGTGGGGAAACTCCTTTAAATGAACTGTCGAACTCGTGTCGGGAATGGTCCAGATCGCGAGGTGAGGTGTGCGGTAGGGGGTGAGAAAGGATGGAGAGCGAGGGAAGGAGGGTTTAATCGCAAATTGACTTGTCGTCGCCAATAAAAATTCAATAACGCCCCGACCGCCGACGGTTATTGTCGAAAAGTTCGGACGAGACCTTTTAGCTGAGCGCATCCCCTTCCAGCGGCCCTCCAACCCCCGTTCACCCACCTCCCCTCCCGCTCGCACGTCTAACACCCCCGATCGGTTTTTTTGTTTGCTAACATTCGCTCGAAAAATATTTGATCCTATCGCATGGCTCTCTGAATTGGCTACTGCTGACATTCTGGCATTCTCTTTCTCTGTCGGATTTTCCTTGTAGCATTGTATCCGTTTTGAACTGAGCAATTCGCTCGAAATCGTTTCCATCGAATAATCTACGTTAAAGGTATTTATTATTCCGAATGTTTCGATCAGTTTTCTGAAAATCGATACCGAAATTGGCTGCGTTCGTAACCGTTTCTTACTTGAATCGATTCAGAATGAACACCGGATCTTACGATCTCGAATCTTTCGCTGGGGTCATTCTCACGTCCGCGATCAGTTTCAATACCGTACACAACGAGATCGAAGTATCAGGCAGACAACGTACCGCACTCCGCACTCCTCCCATTACCGTACGTTAGCATTAAAATTAGCCGGTTACACTGTATTAACACGTATCCTCACTTCGTCCCGACCGCCTTTCCCTGGAACGGCAACGAAACTTTGGACCGAAAATGGTCCTCGCCCATCGACACATTACCAAGCCCTTTATCCGCCCATTCTCTGAAACTCAAGTGCCAACTATTTGGTCCACCGGAAAGTACTGTCCGCCTTTGCAATAAAGCAAAAGAATAAATTTCTCATACCTTGAATAAACTTTATTCAATAATATAATTGCCATCATTATGTATGACTTCTTGCCATCGTGATGGCAACTCGTATATCCCATTCTTCCAAAATGTCTAGAGGCCAAATATTGAATCAGTGCTTGTCTGGTATCTTCTTTGTTCTTGAGTTTTTTGCCCAGCGATTTCATCTCTGGTTGTACGGAACAAAATCGAACAATTCTGTCGCATCCACCATACTCCCCTGACCTCGCACTCTCGGATAATCGCTTGTTTCTGCCTTTAAAAAATTTTCTGCAGGGCAAAATATTCAAGACCGAAGAAGATACCAAAAAAGCAATGGATCAATTTTTGGTCTCTAGAGATAACATTTTTAAAAGATGGGATATACAAATTGCCATCACGGTGGCAAGAAGTCATAAGTAATGCTGGCAATTATATTATTCAATAAAGTTTATTCAAGGTATGAACTAATTCTTTTGCTTTATTGTAAAGGCGGACAAAACTTTCCGGTAGACCTAATAGAAACGAACGTCGTCAGTACTTACATGAAGAATGGAGTCTTTCCGGCCAAGTTTAGTCGCTAACTTGAGAAAAAGGAAAGGATATTATATTCCCAAAAATTCGTTTCGTCCCGGATCCACTGAGTACTTGCCTTACAATTTTGCATTTTCGAACTTTACGACGCCGACCGGGCGTCGAAATGATGTACGCGGACCTCGGCGGCTTATAAATTTCGTGTTTTGCAGGTACCATTGATAATTCGCAGTTTATGCGCACCGCGGACAGCCTTATCTGATCGCACCCTTCCACGTGTGCGCGCGCCCGGCCATGCAGTGGAAAGAAAAGCCCGTGGACAAGAGAAGGAATGGCCGTGCCGCTGAAAGCGCCGTTAATTTCTAACGTATCCCTCCTCAGTTGGCACTGTGCATTTAACGGTCCGCGATCTCTATCGGGCCGCAGGCTTATTAGACTCGAATTCATAGAGCTCACGTGACGTCCTTATCTCCGTGCCGATTCCGCGCGCGCGCTCTCTGTGTCTCTATGGGTAAAGGTTAACGTCGAGAGAAACACGTTAACCTCTGGCTTACATACGTGCGTTCGTTAACTACCGTTGAAACATTTTTTCGCTCCTCGACTATCTGAAAACCAAGACCTTCGAGGACTTCGAGGACTTCGATCACTTCCCGACGATACGCATTCCTTAATTCGCGCAGACTCAATCTCGAAATCGGACTTGATCGACGTGCCTATCACACCATCTCTAATTTACATCCTTAATAAGCTTTGCCGGGGGCACAGATCCCGAACGATCTGATTTCTTTCGTTTGATCCTCGACTCGGTTTCGTGTACGCTAATGAAATTGGACGCGTTAGGTACAGAATTTTTGCTTGGTAGGTCGCGATTTTGCGACAAAGGAGCAGTTTTGTACACGGAGACGTCTCTCTCGCATTGCGGCGTCCTGACGTCGTCTAATAGTTGCATTCCCGGTCGCTATCGGCTCCTGCGGAAGCCGTGCGAGGCTTATTAGGCACGAATTCATAGGCCACACGTGACATCCTTATCTCGCGGTCGATTCCGTGCGCTCTCTTTACGACGACGCCGGGCGCGAGAGACTAATTTACGAAGCAACAACGCTAATAAGTGGCCCTCCGCGCGAACGTGAGTGGTCCGCATCCGGGTAAAAGTGGGGAAAGTTCGGAAAATCGTGCTGGTCTCAACCCCACCCAGATCACAGTAGAGCAATGTAATCGGCCGAATATTCACAGATCCTAACTTCGAACGCACGCATATAAAATCTATCGCTATCGAAGAGACAGAAAATGAACTGCGGATAAGTAGTCGATGATCGAGAGACCGTAATCCACGATGGAATTCCTATCTCACTACGCTCGATATTAGTTAACGTTTTCGCGGGAATCGGAGGTACGGCCAGCCGAGTTACAAAAGCCCGGGGCGAAAAAAGTCGAGGGACAAAGAGATATGCGGGACGGCGGGGAGGAGCGAGAGAGGAAAGGAGAGCGGCCAAAAATAACGTCGACTCTAGGTGGGAATGATTCGGTATCTCGTACGACGTCACGGGGGTCTGAAATATGAGAGATACGATGGACCTCGCCCCCATCCCATCCCATTCCCCCGATGGTGCATTAGCGCTAATCTCCGCTCTTTAGTCCTCTCTTTATCTTTTCTGCCTGCGTCCTTTCTTCCCCACCCCCTCTTCCTGCTCACCTTCCTTCTCTCTCTCTCTCTCTCCCTCTCTCTCTCTCTCTCTATCCGTCTATCTCGTGCGCTCGCTCCCTCTCCCTCACTCCTCATCTCTCTCTCATCTCTGGCCGAGGATAAAGTTAGGCGCGATAAACAGAGACGGCGAGAAAAAAAAGGAAGAGGGGGGGAGTGGGCAGAGAAAGAATGGAAGAGGGGAAAAAAGGTGTATACCTGGCTGCCTCTCGCTCTTATCGGCACCATCTAATCGGCGCGATCCGTTATTTGGGACCTCGGACCGAACGAAAGAGACGGATAGACTTGGCGCGGGCGCGCGCGCGCGCGCAACAGAGGTGTTCGGGACACGTACGGTAGTGCGCGTGTTTGGGATCCACTCGGAGTTTTGACACTCGGAATCTCATTAGCGATCGTGAAATTTCGGGCCTGAAGGGGATTAGGAGCCGGGAGGCTGGCCTCCGGCTAGGTTAGACTCGGCGGTCCGACGCGGTCGGGCGTTAGAAACGATGGCAATAAACGACTGGGTTCGAGGGTGCGCAGTTTTCGATCACGTGTATATTAGGAATTTGGCAAACGTTCTCAGTCCGCGGTCGACGTTCATCAGAGATAGGATACTCGAAGCGTCCCACCTAAGACGGCACACGCCGGCAGATATTCACGGCCGAGGCGAAAAGGTACGGGCGATATCACACGTCGTAGGACATCGCGGCAGTTTTCATTCAAATGCTCAGATAACGGCGCACCCGTAATGGCGGGCAACTTCCAACTGTTCCCCAGTCGTCGTGCTCATCGCGGAATCAATGAATTCGAACGCGATAATGCGAACTCGCGGCCCGCTGTCTGAGAGGGAGAGGCAGCCAGGTCGACGAGCCGATTAGGCGTAAGGAAGGGTGGATATCCACGAGAACATCCTCCCTCGAAGATCCCGACGGCCCCGAAAGGGAAGCGCGCGCGCGCGCAGGACGAACGCGGAATCCGTACTTACTCGAGTTTCGCCCAACAGTCAAAGAATACCGGATCTACCTATCGCTATTTACACTTTAACGACCGGCGCACACCACGTGTGCGATTTGAGTTCCGAAGGTTTTCGGCTGGCAGCACATTCTCTGTGCGGCGATTGATAAACGTAAACAAGTGTGGATATTTCTATGGGCTTCCTATTTCATCGCTATGTCTTTGATTTTTTATAATAATTGTTTTATTGCCTGTTTTTAAATTTAACTGTCAGTAACAGTCGGCGTAACACACATGCTGTGCGCCGGCCGTTAAAGTGGTAACGCTCACATGAATCTTTCCCAACTAATGTAACCTCCGTGTTCCCCGTCTTCCTTCTTCCCCGTCTCCCGAATTCGACTGACGTGGCAGTCGAACTCGGAACAGAATCCGGAACACCCCAAACGCTTACGCTATACCCTAAACCCCCTCCGAAACATCATCCTACCTAACCCATCAATTTCTCACCCCCCCCTCCATCGAAAGATCAGCAAAGACACTCGAGGTCAGCCCTGAAGCCGAGGATAGAGAGCCTTCGACGCGCAGATACGCGATACGTCATTACACCTAGGTCCGCAACAGCGCGCCACCCCCTGCGAGCGTACCGGGGGGTGGCGGATGAGGGTGGAGGGAGGAGTGGAGCGAGGAGTGGAGAAAGAGACAGAGCCGGCGCGAGAGAGATGGAAGAGAGCGAGAGAGAGTTTGACAGATCTTCATAAAGGCACACACAACTGTGCCGCGGCGATAAGGGAATCGGGAGCAGGCATCTCGTCTCTCCCACCCCCTCCAACCCCCTTCGGCTCCCGCCCCACCATCCCTCCGACCCGTGGCGCACTCACCCCCCTCCTCCCCTTCGCTACCCTCGCCGACCCCCGGCGAGCGTCCCGCGACTCACCCTCCCCTCCCTCCCCCACCCCACCCCCGCTTCATCCCCCTTCGCACGAGGGTGGCGCGCCAGGAGGAGGGCAGGAGAGCCCGGGCACTCAGTCAGTGCGCTGCTATCATTTTTCCACACGAGTGGGCGGCGGCGGTTCCTGCCGGCCTCCGCTTCTCTCCTTCGTTGTTTCTATTTCGCTCGGATATCCGCGACGATTCCGGCAGCCGCGTCTTGCGCCGATATTTTTCCTCGTTTTTTTTTTTCGCTCACGTCGCGCGTCTTGCGCCTCTGGGGTGGGATGAGATTTTTTGGATTTGTGTTGGGCGCGAGGGTTGATGGTTTGGGATTTGGGGGTGAAGGGGGTTTTTGGCGGGTGGGGTGATTATGGGGGTGGTAGGATTGGAGAATCGTATTAGGTGAAGGTTGTAAATGTTGAGGCGTGTGTTCTGTTGGGAGTTGATTAAGGAAGGTGCTGTATGCCGAAGGAAAGTGATTGATTCGATGTTCAGATGCTTAATTTTTCTATGAGCAAGTACCAGCTTTATCTCATTTCATTCTCAGTTTTCCTTTTTTATGCATTGAAGCAGTTGTTTAAATTCTATGATACTGATACTCTGTTTCAGCAAAAATGATCCTTCTTACCAAGCTACCTACACAAAACCAATATTCGACATTCCGTACTTCAATGCTTTTCAGCTTAACAATTCTCTGATCATTGTCCCTCTTTACAAGTCCACTATATTGCAATATTACCTTGTTCGCTGTTTCCCTGAATTTGCGCCCGTGCAATTTTACGTCGAAATTTCATTTATTGGGAGTTTGTTGGTTCGGAGGAGGTAGAAATTTTCCGTGATCCGAGCCTGTTATCCTTAAAAATTGCCGCCCCCGTTCGATGCCCATCCCCCGGTCTTCCGTCTCGCTTCTTTGTCCGAGGCGCCTCGCAGAAGGGCGAGATTTTTCTCTTGTCGATGATCGAACGCGCCCGTAGCGCTGAGAGATTCTCTGTTCTATGGTGATAAGGACGGGGGCGATTTCTTAGGGCGGATTCTACGCGAAAACGGTGAAGAACGAGGCGACGTCGTGGCACGAGAATTTCTTCGACGTTCTTCTACTCTCTCTCTCTCTCTCTCACTCTCTCTCTCTTTCGTTCTTCTCTTTCCTTCTCCTTCCGCCTCCTCTTACCCGTCGCCTGACGCTTCTCATTTTTACTCCGGAGTAAACGCGGATTTTTCTCTTTCGCGCCCTTTTACGTCGTTTATCCATCGATTCGCAGATACTATCGTTTATCCGACACTTTTAACGCTCGCGACTCGCTGGTTTGCGAAAGGAAAAATTATTTACTCACACATCGGTTCTGCGCAATTCAGCGTACTCGCATATTTTTGTCTTAGGAAGTCAGCGACTTACCTGTAACAAAAAGAAGCATACATTAGTATAATTCGTTCCATGCATCATTGCAATACGTTATTTCGTTGTTTATTCATGACTTTCGATCCGTGTTGACAATATGTGGGATTATCGGGGATGGAAGGGATCGTGTGAGAAATTCATCATTTTTAATTAATTTGTTATATTCTATATTTTAATATTGATCGTCGTTGACCATTCGGGTCTGAACATTTGACGCGTAAAAATGTTGGAGTGTCTCCTTGAAAGCGGAAGTGGACACAAAAGAGGTGTCCGAGGAACAAAGGGGGGTAAAAAGTGACTGTCCGAGAGGGGTGAGATCAGGAAAGGGGTGTCCGAAAGGGTGGGATGTAAAAGACGTATCCATCGTCTAGCGCACGTGCTCGCGCTCACGAATTCGAGTCACGCCTTCTATCGGAAATTAGAGCCGCGTCAACCTCCTGCCGATTTCCAACCCCTGCCTCTCGAACTTGCGAAAAGGGGTTGCGAATGAGAGTTGGACGTCGACGGAGGATGGATCTTTTCTTCTCGCGATAGTTCCTCGAGTGTCAGCTCGCTATTGGCGGAATCGTTAATTTTTGTCAAAGCGGAATTAAGATCAGATTCGGCGGAATCTTGATTTATAGTCTCTAAAATGTCACTGTCCCCAATGGCAATCTCGAACCGAATCAAGAATTATAATTTTATACATTGTAATATAGATTAGACATTTTACAGATTGATTCGTCCAAGTAAGAATTTAAAAACTATTTCGTCAAACAGGAATTAATATGCGGATCACATGAAACTTGACTTTGTATAATTTACAATATGTGCACACATTAATGAGAATTTCGAATCCAATACAGAGCAAAACTAAATATGGATCGTTCATACAGATAGTAACGGACCAGTGAAGAAAAGCTAACGTGTAGCATGGCCGATCAGTGCCATTTTACAGATTGCTTTATCAGAGTAAGAGTTCAGACAAAACTATTTCATCAAACAGGAATTAATATGCGAATCACATGAAACTTGACTTTGTATAATTTACAATATGTGCACACATAAATGAGAATTTCAAATCGAATGCAGAGCAAATCTAAATATGGATCGTTTATACAGATAGTAGCGGACCAGTGAAGAAAAGCTGTGAACGTGTAGCATGGCCGATCAGTGCCATTTTACAGATTGCTTTATCAAAGTAAGAGTTCAGCCAAAACTATTTCATCAAACAGGAATTAATATGCGAATCACATGAAAATTGACTTTGTATAATTTACAATATGTGCACACAGTAATGAGAGTTTCGAATCGAATGCAGAGCAAAACTAAATATGGATCGTTCATACAGATAATAACGGACCAGTGAAGAAAAGCTGTGACGTGTAGCATGGCCGATCAGTGCCATTTTACAGATTGCTTTATCAAAGTAAGAGTTCAGACGAAACTATTTCATCAAACAGGAATTAATATGCGAATCACATGAAAATTGACTTTGTATAATTTACAATATGTGCACACATTAATGAGAATTTCGAATCGAATGCAGAGCAAAACTAAATATGGATCGTTCATACCGATAGTAACGGACCAGTGAAGAAAAGCTAACGTGTAGCACGGCCGATTAGTGCCAATCACGTGAAGAGTATAATATGAGTCTGCAGTGCTAACGGACGTCGAGGCGAAGAATAGCGATTTGAAACAAAGGCGTAAATGAAATCAGAGAACCGAGTCCCCTCCCCCTCCGGACTGAAGAACGGCCACGAAAGGCAGATCTCGTCGTCGACACGGCTCGCGAGAAAAAGCTGGCGTCGGCTGGATGAATTTCCAGCGCGCATCGACAATAATTGTCTGAATCAGGCGCTTGTCTCGCCCTCGAGGGGCGGCGAGAAAAAGACGTGCGAGGGTGAGTACGAGGCACAGGCAGCTAATGTACACCGTGTCCCGTTAATCCGGTCACACCTCAGCATAAAAATGTCTTCCAACCGCACGCCCACCATAAAGCTACAATCTTCGTCTATACAGGACAACAATTGTCAGTAAGAACCATAATTCAAGAATTTGATATCCATCAGACGCAAGCAGATTTAGGTCAGTGCCTACAATTGTTCTACTTTCTCATTACAGTTCCCACCAAATCATGTTATTGCGACAGGCTAGGATGCATCTAGTCCACTCTGTATAGAGAAGGAGAGGATAGAAAAAGGGGAAGACGACGGGTCTGCGAGTATCGTCCGCTCGAAGGTGGGAAGGTAGAGTCGTCTATGGTTGGCTAACCGGATTGAAAACGCGAGTAAAGACAAAAGAGCATCCCGTTTCGCGAATCGCCACGCTCGCTTCAGTCAGAGGCATGGCGTATCTACATCCCCCGAGCGGGCGCTATTCAGAAGTCACCCTCACATTTTCTCTCTTCCTCCTTCTCACTCCTCCCACTCTCCTCTGCCCCCCTCTCTCTCTCTCTCTCTCTTAACGCGAAGCCACTCGAGTCTGCCTACCACTACCGACTCGCCTGCCGTCCACGATTAATAACCGATACATCCACTTCAGCCGTGGCTCCTTTTCATTCTGTTACTTCGAACACGTACAGGTGCCGTGGTTGGCTGCGGGGGGGAGGTAGGTGGCTAAAGAGGGAGAGGTGGCGCACAGAGAGAGAACGAGCGGGGAGAAAGAGATTAGCGCGGCACTCTGCATGCGCCACTTCGAACGCTAATATTGTCGAGAGCGAGATATCGTGCGTGCATTTGTTCGAACGGGTCTTGTGTGCGTTCGACAGTGGGAACGCCATCGTGCCGGGGGAGAGGGGGGTGTCCCGCAATACGTGATACAGCACGGCACGCGGCGGCGAGCCAGGAGGGGTGAGTGGGGGTGTAGTGCGGGATAATTTTCAATGCGCAAGTTGAGGCGTAAGATAAACGAGGACGGGTAGGGCGCTGCGGGAATGAAAAGAGAACCGGGATGGGGGTGGAATTCTTGAGATGCGACGAGGACCGGAAGGGAATAATGACGCTTGGCGGGGGAAGGGTTGTAGAGAAATCGGTGGTAAGACGGACTGCGAGACAAAAAACCTGCCGTTACGTCCACCTTCATTAGCCCGATTATCGTGAGGCACGAGAATTTTCTAACAGCGACTGTGCACGCACCGTCGACGTAACGTTCTCTCTCTCTCTCTCTCTCTTTCTTTCACTCTCTTTCCCTCACACACACACACACTCTCTATCTTTCTCCTCGTCGATCCTTCCAGTCCCACCCATGCATAATGCTTCCCTCCCTCGCCAACGATCCCGTTTACGCACGCTCGCACGTTTTAATATAGTCGGAGGCGCGTAATGCATTTCCCGGTAGCCGAGACAGCGGGCATTATCCCGAAGCAAACGGCCATTACGTACTTCTTCGCGTCTCTGTGGGAGGGAAGCCCGGCGTCGGCTCGCGCCTTCTTTCCGGGCGTAGGCGAGAGATTTACGATTTCACCGGTGGCAAGCTTTCCCCGCCGAGGCCGGCTTCGGCTACCTGCCCGTTTTTGGACCCGTATCCTTAAACAGACTCCTACCCCTTCCTCGCCCTCCCCTCCCCCCGTTGTTTCTTCTTTCCTCGGGAGCGTAAGTGCAATTTTTCCGTTTCGCAACCATTGTTTGAACCGTTCCTTTGTCCCGCGGCATCTTCTGCATTACGCGCACGTCTCGTGCTTTTTTCGCCCTTCGTATCAGAGATCTTTGATCAAATTGGTGAACCTCTTTTTGTCTCTTTTAATTTAAAATATATATTTCGGAAATTTTGTTTAGCCTTCGTATCATTTTTCTTGAGCAGTCTTGGGAGAAGTAGAGGTGTTGAAATTAATTTACATTATTACATCACCTTTATTTATTTTCCGTCTTTAGGAATTAATGAATTTGACCAGGTCGCAGCACATTGGTACCTTTTACTCCACTTCTTTCAGATCTAACGCAATTTCTCGTGTTACAATTCATATTTCTATGGTATAGACTGCAGTGTGAATCTTCAATTTGAGCATTTCATTTTTCAACGAGCGAGTATTAGGTAGTAAATTCATACCGTTCCCCGATAAGGCCGTGATTTAACATATGACGAAAGATTGCGAGTACATCTCCCGAAGCGGTGACGATCAGAGAATGCGAGTGCATCTCTCGAATAACTCCCCGGCCGAGGCGGGCGCGCGGGAAAAGATCAATTTGCACGCTATATGATCACGGCAGTACGGGGCCTGTACGGGTAACGCTAGGAAACAACGCGCGCTTGATCAAACACGAACACCGTTTATTAACCCCGTCCACCTTCGGACACACGAGCGACGCCGGGGACGTGTATATTAGAAACTCGCCGATGATAAGGTGGGTGGCGAAGATGTAAATCTAGGCGTCTGAATTTCTCCTCTTTCGCCGGGGCGAAAATAAAATGTTCGCCTCGACTATCGACCGTTCGCTCGTCGTGATCACGAGACTCGGGGCCACGATCGATTTATCTCGATATTCAAGCCCGTTCCTCAGCGAGAGAGAGAGAGAGAGAGAGAGAGGAACAGATAGAGAGAACGAGAGAGACAGACTGAGAGAGATCGGACTCACGTAGGATAGAATACGTGCGCGCGTGTAAATAGATGATAAGCCAGATAGGAGGACGACGGTTTCTTTTCGTGGCGAAAGAGCGTGTAGACTAATGCCCGTACGATAGAATGTAATGCATACGCCGCGAGTGTAAACAGACAAAGGAAGATGACGGTGTGCGCGTCCACGCGGAAGTGGAAGGCAAGAGATTCGCAAGAAGGGATCGAGGAACTAACAGGTCTTTAGCAAACTGCGGGACGTTCGGGAAGGCACGAGAGAGGGAGAGAGAGTGAGAGAGAGAGAGAGAGAGAGAGAGACGGAGAGAGGAGCAGATGTACAAGATTCACAGATCGGCAGATAAGCTCGAACGTTCGGCGCGTAGGAGTCGAGGAGGATCTTCGAAGAAAAAGGGCGATCGGTTTAAATTATGATTTACAGTTATCTACGAGTGATAGCGTGCTAAGCGAGAATCCGCCGTGTTATGCTCCGAGGCCCTGGAAGCCAACAGCGAAGTGGTGAATGGAGAAAGCTGTCGAGAGGTATCCGATCCGTCGATGGATCGGCCGATTTCACGACACCGCATCACGATTTCTCAAATCGTGGCCGATACACCCGCCTTCTGCGTCGATGCCTCGAACGTCTGACGTAACGTATAGTTAGTTAACGTCTTTAACGGCTTGAAGAAAAGAGGGGGAGGGTGGAACGTGCGCTCATTAACGGTACTTATCGCATCGAGATCGGCAAACGATATGATTCCTCGCTTCATTTTACCGCTCTCGAACCTTCCAAGCTGCGGAGCGAGCTCGTCCGAAATTGGCGAGAAAGTAAGAGTCGCGGGAAAAAACAAGCCGTTTAGGGGAAAAAGCGGAAGTCGCCAGTTCCGGACTTCTCGGTGGGAAGATTCGGTTTGGGAAATAGAATCGAGAGTTGCGCTGTTCGCGGAATCCGATGATTCCGAAAACGCGAGAGACGCGCCACGCGTTATTAACTGCCTCTCGATCGTTATCGGCGGTACAAATTACGGTGCTCGGCAATCTCGTCGTTTGTTAGGAAAGAATAAGGAGATCGCGGGACGTCAGGGCGAAGTGGATGGACTCGAGGGTAAAAAGAAGGGGCGTGGGTTTAATGCAGACGGGAGGGAGAGAGAGAGAGAGAGAGAGTGAGAGAGGCGAGTCGAATTAATCGGTGAGACGAGAAAGAAACGAGTTGGAAAGAAGGAGGATTCAAGGTGCGAGAGTGGGAAGCGTGGGAGATTGACAATGTTGGAGAAGGACGAGTGGGGGAGGAAGAGGGATAGCTCGAAGCCTTTGCGGGAGTTTCGTCCAATTTGTCATCCTTGCCGAGGGACTTCGAAAGTATTTAAAAAGTTTCGCCGGGCCCCCGCGGCCATATCCTGCTTAATCGTCCTCCGTCCTTCTCGACCTCCCTTCAAATCTCGACCTCCTTCGTTATATTGCTCCATATTCTTACACACTTCCCTCTACCATCCCCCCTCGTTCTCGTGCTCTTGCTTCTAATACGCTTCGTCATTCCTATATGAATTTGGGGAGATTCATTTTCTTAACCTCGGTATGGTGGACAGTAGATCCCTGTATAACACGAACTTGCATAATGAATGCGAACGATGCGCGTAGACTTTTCGTGCAATAAGTTTCCTTGTATATTCTACGTTCAAAAATTAATTTTTGTGTAGCTTAAGCATCATAGTGCTATCTTTTGCTCCGAAGGCTTTCTACTTTCATTAAATAGTGTTACACATTCACAACGTATGATAAATAACATATATATGTTACTTGATCGAAGAAACATCTCATTATAAAGAAGTTATAAAATTAATAATTGACTCGACAATGACCATTCCAAACTGAGTTTACATTATTCGCGCTATATGACAAAAATCTCGAACAACTCGACTTTCTATAACTTGAACTCATACAACGTGTAACATACCGTGTTATACGGGGGTCTACGCATTCCACACTCCATACTATACTAATGCCATTGAAAAGAAGGATGCGTTTCAAGACGATACGCGTGAAATTTTATACGTATTTTTGCGCAGTATATGTGTTCTACTGTTGTTGTCTACTGCTTCACGTTTTGACTGCTGCCTCTTTTCAGGACTTCCGTTCTGCGGACAGTCCATACTATACTAATGCCATTGAAAAGAGGCATGCGTTTCAAGACGATACGCGTGAAATTTTACACGTATTTTTGCGCAGTAGATGTGTTCTACTGTTGTTGTCTACTGCTTCACGTTTTGACTGCTGCCTCTTTTCAGGCCTTCCGTTCTGCCGACAGTCCTGTCACGCTTCCTGGGCCAGTGAGACCCCCACCGCGAGAGTCCATACTCCTCCGGCGAACATTTCTTCCGACCACCGCCGATCGTAAAAAGTGAGATCGTTCTCCAGATGAACAGCGTAATTTATAATCGGGCGCGGAATTAAGAGCGAGTGCGCGCACTCCTTTTCGTACCGATAGAATCGTGCGGTACTTTTTCTCACCCCGTCAGTCCCGGCGGCCGGTTAATATTTTATTCCGTCTTAATCCGAACGCCGCCGACGCCTTTATAAGGGGAACGCTAACGATTGTCGTGCGCGCGCGCGCGCGCGCGAGCGTGCGTTACTACGCTTTACGTAAGCGAATCGTCGCTTTCGTGTATGAAAACGCAGGAGCGTGCGCGATTGTGCTTATTATGCGTTCGCTGGCGGGTGAAAAAAGCGATCGCTGTTTGAATTAATCGGGGAACAACGAATTGCCGAGAGAACGATGTCCAGGCTCTGTCCTTCCGCGTTTGGAATTTTCTTGGAGGCGGAGAGTATTCCTTTAGTTTGTTTTGCAGAGCAAGTGGGGGTGGAAAATTGACTGAGTCGAGGGAGAAATTGTTTTATTTCTCTGCTCGATGCGTGGTGTGAGTAAGTAGTAATTAATGGTTAACGGTATTTAGATATGTGTCCACCTTTTATAATTGCCAGCTTATATGGAATTATCGATGTATGTCCGGTAATACTAATTTATGTTTAGACATTGATTACGATAAAATGATATTGAGAGATCTCAACTTTGTTAGGTTTATAACTTAATTTTTTGTTTTCCTTTGGTCGGCTATTTGAACAATAAGTATTTTTGTTTCAGAAAATAAGAGTCTGTGCAATTCTGTGCTTATTGTGCATTCGCTGGTTGCTAAAAAAAGCGATCGTCTGAATTTATTGGTCGGCGCGCATTGCTGAGCGTCGACGAACGATGTCTGCTCTCTAGCTTCCGGTCTTCGCTTCTCTGTTGAATCGTTTCCGTAAGATTGTTTTTCCACGAGCTCCTTTCCGCTTTCAGCTGGCCTTGTGCACACGGTCCCTTGAATCTTTCGATTTATTGGCTCTGAGTCGGTGGCCATGCGTGAAAACCGCATTCCGATGTTCATTTCTTTACATGCACATCGTGCACTGCGATATTCCATTGTGTTTGCTCACTGTTCGCTTCCCAGACAGGGAATGTAATTAACAGATTTTAGGACTTCATTACCGCTTGCTACAGCGATACTTATGATGCGTACAGTCTCGAGATCTATATGACATACTTTTACAGTTGAGAGTACAGACGTAAAACTTTTAAGTTTTTAATATATTATGTAGGATTTTGAACCATTTTTCATGCTTTTTCGATACTTACAGTAATATGTTATTCTTCGAACGTCATAGCTACAGCATATTGTGGATGATTATAGGAATTACTTGTTGTTTTGTGTAATTTAGAAGCTCTTGAATGGCTTTAGCTGTAATACGAATAGGTTTTGACTGGTTTATGTGTACGATATGACATTGAGCGACCAATGGAGGGCACTTTGGGACTATATGGACCTATTGAAAGGCGACAACATCTTCAGAATCGCGAAAAAACGCAAAAAAATCTTTGGTCTTGAAATGGATCCACACCTTCAGCACACAGTTCCGCACAAACGTATATTTCAAAAATCCAAAACTATCTCCCACACATTGAAATTTCCAATCATCATTACGCTAACACGATTCCAAACTATCTCAGTCACCCTTACCAAACCTTACGTCATCACCCGACCAAAGAGCCCGTCCAAGATTCCCAATGCGTTAATCGGCCGATTGAACGTAGAAAATCGTCGAACAATGCGAAACCGGTCGATTCGCTCGCGAGAACCCAATTCGCTGCAGCCAACAATGGCCGATATCAATTGCTCGCGATCTTTCTTCGAGCGAAAAAGGGGATGGGGGGGGGGGGAGGATAAAAAAAATGGGCGTGACTTAACGCGCAGCCGTATCCGAATCGTGGAAAGCGAGGCACGAGGCACGAGTAGATGAACGAAGAGCGGCGGGCAGATAAGAGGAAAGCCACGAAGACGACGACGACGAGGACGACGACGATGCTCTCCACCTTCCCCCTCGGGGCTCGCTTTAATTAGCCAAAGATCAGAGATGCTCGACAACGTGGAAACGAGGCACAATAGGGAAGAAGGATGCGCGATATCGGGAACGGTGAGCGCATGCACGATATTGCCAGAAGACAAACACTTACGCTTATGGGTGTGCATAAGCGGGGAGCGTTCCGTTAGTCCTCCTCCGGGCGAACAAATGCGCACCCCCTGACTCGCATTGCAGGCACTTCGAGCCGCTCGTAGATTCTCATTTCGGTAAATTGTAATTCGGCGCTCGGCTCAGCGCCGTTTTCGAGCGATTGCTGGGTTAATGTTTCATTGATTTAGGATGGTTGATATCAGGTTTAAGGTTTTATGTAGATTACAATAGGAGTCTAGATTTTGGACTGCACCTATAGATTTGTAAAAATGTAATTTGATATCAGTTACAGTACTTCAAGACTGGATCTTTATGTCAATTTGACAAAATTGTATTTGTTAATTGCATAGAGAACATTTTTAATATTTACAGATTACTTCGAACGGTTGCAGATTTTCATTTCGGTAAATTGTAATTCGGCGCTCGGCTCAGCGCCGTTTTCGAGCGATTGCTGGGTTAATGTTTCATTGATTTAGGATGGTTGATATTAGGTTTAAGGTTTTATGTAGATTACAGTCTAGATTTTAGACTGCCCCTATGGTTTTATACAAATTTAATTTGACATCAGTTACAGTACTTCAAAATTGAATCTTTATGTCAACTTGACAAAATTGTGTTCGTTAATTGCATAGAGAACATTTTTAAAATTTAAACATTACTTTGAACGCTCATAGATTCTCATTTCGGTAAATTGTATTTCGCCGCTCGGCTCAGCGCCGTTTTCGAGGGATTGTTGCCTTAATGTTTCATTGATTCATCATAGTTAATATTAGGTTTAAGGTTTTATGTAGATTACGATAGGAGTCTAGATTTTAGATTCCGCCAATAGTCGTGTAGGTAGTGTTTTACGAAGATGTAACTTTATATCATTTACAGTACTTCAGAATTGAATCATTATGTCAGATCAACAAACTTGTATTCATTAATTGCATAGAATTAGGATTACACAGAGAACATTTTTCACGTAGCAGCTTGCAAGATTTGTTACGCTCTCGCGTAGGATTCGTTCGGAATATCGATTAATGAGTAACCGGAAGTATTATCCGGCATCCCTAGGCGCAGCTCGTTATCCGAATGAAATCGTTGCCGAGGTCCGTTAGCAAAAAAAAAGAAAAAAAAGAAAAGGAGGAGCCTGCCGCCGCGATAACTTTATTTCGCTCCTCAATTTCCGCGAACGAGCACGGTCGAACGGTCACGAAAAGGCTTTTTCGGCCTTTCGCCGGCGAGCCGGGAAAGAAAGACAGAAAGACGCAGGAATTGACTTCCGGTCGGACCTGCGGACGAGGCCTTAATCGAGAATTTTCGAGAGAGAGAGAGAGAGAGAGGGACGAGAATCCTGGAGAGCGTCGAAACGGCCGACGAGCCAGACGTTCATTTAATTATTATCGCCCCTAATGAATCTCTATCTGTCTCTCTCCGCCGTTTTGTTTTCCCACTTTGACTACCATTCCACTCCCTCCTCACAGATTGACGCTCTCAGGATTCTAATGGATTCCGTCGAGTTTCGAAGATGCCTCCCATAGCTTCGTTCTCCATTTTCATCGTTGTTATTCATATTTAGAATTTTGATACTCTACAATATTTTATTATTTACAATTTTTATAGGAGTATTATAGTACCTATTGGATTTTGCTGAGGTTCGAAAATAGATCTTATCGTCATTCTCCATATTCATCATTACTACATATTTAGAATTCTGATCCTTTACGACACTGTATTATTTCCTATTTTCAGGAAACCACTACAGTGCCGAATAGATTTTTCGAAAATGGATGCCATATATTCATTCTCCATTCATATCACAGTTACCACAATTTACTTCTCCGCTTCCGTGTACTTTTCCCAAGCCCTCTAATACATAATAAGTACACTCGCATTTTATAATTTATCCAAGTGTTAGCTTCGCCACGTTTCTTATCAATCCCATCCCTTGGCTCCAAATGCCTTTCCGTACCTTTCGGCACGAGAAGTTTCGCTAGATAGGTCGCCACCAGCTGGAAGCGTTAAAATTCATTCTAGGCCCCGAAGCCGTCGGATAGTTTCGGTAGCAGATTGATAGTTTCGATGTCCTTCGGCGGGCGGAATTAAACGGAATTAAAGTGGCAGATACGAGCTGTCAAAGGGGTCCGTCGGCTGGTTCATTAAGATCGTATTGGTAGACAAAAAGCTCGTCAGCGGGCGAAGAAACGTGTCGCGGCTTCGTAAACCGGAATGGAACGATGCCGCGTTCGCCATCGCTCAGCGTCGAACTCACCGAGGAAAGCGGAGGGAAAGCGGAGGATGCGGAGGGAAAGGACCCAGCCGACGAGGATCCGATCCTGGAAGCGGGGGAATTGCGCCGATGGATCTTTTGTTCGATCGGGACGCGACTTAGGCACCGTCCGCGTCCCATAAAGCATTCCTGGTACGGACGTTGGACGATCGATAACTTTTGTCTCACCCGGGATGTTTCAATGCTTAAGAAGTAAGATCGTCAAAATGATCGTTGACAAAAATTATAGTCCAATGAGTCCGTTGCAAAGAGATGAGCAGACGAAAACGATGGAAATTACCATTTCTTGGTATAAGTGTATATAAATCGCATGTAAGTCGAATTATGTCGAATGTGTAAGTATATGAATTCATTGAGAGGATCTGGGAGTAATTCGGGACAATTAATAACATACAAGCAGCACATGAATGAAATTATACCAACCTTTAACATTAGTATTATCGACGATTCCTACGCATATTTTCATTTAATGACACTAATCAACTTACAAAATGGAAACAATTTATCAATTATCAGCCTCAATGAGAGCAAATAAATATTTCAACAAGTAAATTGTTTCATAAGAGAATAACCACTCTTAAATATGGCACAGACCATTAATGATACTGATCAACTTACAAAATGGAAACAATTTATCAATTATCAGCCTCGATGAGAGCAAATAAATATTTCAACAAAAAAATTGTTTCATAAAAAAATAACTACTCTTAAATATAGCACAGACCATTCATTCGACTGATTGGCAGATCTGGTGTTAAAGCAAACGCTGATTTTAACCAGAACAGATCAGATACCGAGAGAAATTGAGGCGTCAAAAATCAGATGATCGTAGAAAGGGGTAGCTGGGAGGCCAGCGCGAGGGGAGAAAAAATTTGGGCACGCTCGCGGAAGCTGGGGATGTGACGTTGCAGGTGGAATCAGAGGCAAAAGAAGAGGAAGCGGCGTGTGGGAGGGTGGGTGAGGGGGGGGGGGGGGGTGTGACTGGCTGGCTTCGAGGGTGGATATCTGCTAGCGAGTTAATTCCGCCCCCGGGGTGTGCGCCCCCTTTGTGTGTGGGCGCGCGTACGTGGGAGCCAAAGCAGGGGTGGAGCGGGGGGGGGGGGGGGGGGGGAGCGGTCGAGCGAGGGTGGCGGGGCGGAGGACGGAATAATCGGAGTACGACGAAAGGGGGAAGGAAGAGGGCGGAAATCGGCGGGGGTGTAAAAGGAAAAAAGCGACGAGAAAGACGAACGGAGAAAGAGAGCGAGTCGGGAAGATAACACATTTTGACGGTATAAAAATGAGTGTTTTTCCCTCCGGTATCTCCCTTAGATAGCGAGCACCTCGCGAACGGGGGTGAGTGGGGGGTGGAGGTGCGAGGGAGGGAGAGAAGAGAAGAGAGAGGGCGAGAGAGAGAGGAAGATAAAGAGTCTCTGTACGCTTCCACCCCGTCCACCCCCTTCAACCCCCTATTTCAACCCCCGTGTCACGGTTTCTAGCCTTGGTCAAACTCCGTTTCGATCGGCGTCGGTTTTTTGGAAGGATTCCAGAGAGGGACAGAGACCGAACTCTCGCTGGCACTCGTTCCACTTTTGCCGCTGCAACCCCCTTTTGCTCTATTTCTGGTATGCTGCGCCGTATCGCGATACGTAATGATTCCGCGGTAGTTTTTTTATCTTCCCCGCTACTTCGCGAGCCGAGTCCGCCGCACAGAACTCACCGTCGCACAATTCATGAATCTTTACTCATTACGCCACCCCTGTACTCTCAATCGTACCGCCAAATCCTATTCTCAACCCTCGGATATCTACACCACACATAGCTGCCATTTTAATGTTTTACTACTCCTCAGATTCCAAAATCCATTAAAATCTATACTTTCACCCCAAAAACAACCCTTATTCGATATCCACCCTCCAACACATGCCTCCTTCTCTAATCAGCCTATTGAACGGATCGACGACCACCCCGAAGAAATTAATTCTCTCTCACTCCCTCCGCACTCGATCCCGAAGAATGTCGACCGAGAGACGGCAGGGGGTGCGATGAGAGGGGCCAGGGGGTTCGGCAGGGAAGGGTAGGGGGCGAAGGGGTAAGAGGGGGTGGGGAAGAGAGATCGCCGAGAGAGTTTCGCCGTGGCCCGCAATATCCCTTATCGTTACGTCTGCGCTCTATAATAAAAGGAACGACTTACTTCGTGTACTCATTACGGGATCGAGCCGCGTTCCGCGGTAACTATAAAAGATTCATCGCGCTATCAGGCCGCTCATAACTTTCCGTCCGGCACGACGGCGCGGAGAGAAAGGACGCGGAGGGGGCGGGAGGAGAGGTAGGAGGGTGAGTTGGGGGAGGAGGGGAAGGCAACGAGAATATGGGCAAAAGTTGAAGCCGAGGAGAGTGGGCGAATATCGGGAGAAAGGGCGGGAAAGTGCATTTTTTTTTTGCCTTCGTTCGATTCTTTGACGTATTCATGAACCAAATGGTTTTATGACGATAATTATGAAAATTACCGAATAATCGATTGGTAATTTCGGAAGGTCCGAATTTGTTCACTTAACTCGAATCGTTCATCGCCGACTTCGTAACGGCGTTGGCGACGCCCTTTCGGCAATTACGAAAATTTCCTAATGATCGATTGACAACCTCAGAAGGTCCGAGTTCGGTCACTTAACTCGAATCGTTCATCGCCGACTTCGTAACGGCGTTAGCGACACCCTTTCGGCAATTACGAAAATTTCCTAATGATCGATTGACAACCTCAGAAGGTCCGAGTTCGTTCACTCAACTCGAATCGTTCATCGCCGACTTCGTGACAGCGTCAGCGACACCCTTTCGGTAATTATAAAAATTACCGAATAATCGATTGACAATCTCAGAAGGACCGAGAGTTCGTTCACTCAACTCAAATCGTTCATCGCCGACTTCGTAACGGCGTCAGCGACACCCTTCCGGTAATTATAAAAATTACCCAAATAATCGATTGACAATCTCAGAAGGTCCGAGAGTTCGTTCACTCAACTCAAATCGTTCATCGCCGACTTCGTAACGGCGTCAGCGACACCCTTTCCTTTTACTTTCATTCAGATCCACTAATTACGATTGCGGCGAAACAGTACGGATAATCTTAGCGACACTCCCCTGTTATGCAACTCTGAAAGCCGAGGAGATTAATCGAGTCGGAGTCCCGCTACCGCAGTCGCATAAGCTGACGCGATCTCGATCTTTCTCGAACGCGCTAACGTTTCTCCCGCGAAAGAGTTCGACAAGCAAGATTCACCGCCGTCAGAATCGATGCGCAGACGGAAGCCTGGTCAGGATGAGGACGCTTAGGCAGGCAGGAAACGATCCGCGGCCGCTCATGAAGGCAAAGAATGAAGACGTCTGGCGGAGGCACGGCCGTTTTCGTGCGCCGGCCCTGGCCTCGGTTGGCGGCCCTGCTGGGTGGGTACGCGAGATAGAATCAGTAGCTGGAGCTAGTTAGATGATAACATCGCCGAGCCGCGAAGCGAGGGTACCGCGGTGAGGGGGAGTGAAGAGGGGGGGGGGGGGGTAGCGCTGGTCGGAGAGAGGCGGAGAACGATAGCGAGGGAGCGAGAGCTGGAGGAGGAGAGGGGGAGTAGGGGAGAGAAAGATCGCTGATAAGAGCCGCCGCGCAGCCCGATAACGCTCCCTTATCTCAGTCCAGTGGCGCCGCAACTCTCAAGGCTTTCCAGCCTCGACACGACTCGTATATTTCGCTCCGCTCTCGTTTCCTCGAAACCCTCCCCTCCTCTACCCTCCCCTCCCGCGTTCATCGGGCCCTGAATTCTATCCCCATCCGCCATCGAACCTCATCCGCGGGCCCTCCCACCTTCCGTCCTCCCTTTCTTCAATTTCACCGCTGTTCGGACGTTAAGCAAGCTTGTTCTGGCTTCTCGCGACTTGGCAGGACGCAAAATCGATTCGGCGGGTCATATTTGACCCAGGTGTCTTCGGCTCGGACTGCCACGAGCAACCTTGTTCTCTGACGCTTCTCGCGACTTGGCAGGACGGAAAACCGATTCGGCGGGGGTCACTTTTGACCCAGGTCTCCTCGGGCTCGGACTGTCGCGAGCAACCTTGTTCTCTGACGCTTCTCGCGACTTGGCCGGACGGAAAACCGATTCGGCGGGGGTCACTTTTGACCCAGGTCTCCTCGGGCTCGGACTGCCGCGAACTCGCGATCGATGTCGGGCGTCCGCGCGTTTTTCCGCCGCTTTTTATCTGTCGCCCGGTATCGAGACGGCCGGCAGATAAGGGAGGACCATTCGAGAAATTGCGAGCGTTGGTGGGAGTGGGGGGTGGTGGGGCGTTAAGACCGAGTGCCGAGAGTATAGTGAGCCATCGGTGGGAGAGGGCGGAGTGGGGGGGGAGAGATAAGGAGAGGGAGAGGGACGAAGCCGATGTGTTATCACAAGGATATCGAAGTGTGTATAAACTAGGACACAGTCAGCGCGCAGATACCGACTGCTGCGGCAGGAGGAAAGAGGTGGTTGAGGGAGGGGTGGAGGGGGGAGGGCAGCAGCGAAAGATTCCCCGGACGATACCGGGATAGGATGCCAGATTCCCGAGGGAGATTAGATTTCAGCCGTGGATAGAGGCTACCTCGACTGCGTACAACTCGGTCCTCCTCTTTCCACTCCTCTTTCCGTCTCCCTCTCTCTCTTCCTCTCTTTCCCTCTTTCAAGCTTTCTCCGTCTCTCTCTGACTCTCTAGCTGTCTGTCTCCCTCTGTGTCCGCGCGCGGTTTCCGCTTTTTCTTACTGGAACCGTGGGTGGGGGCTTTTCGGTCGGTTGGTCTTTATATCGTTGGCTTCTTTTCGGGCGGTGCGCGATTTTTGGGTGATGTAATTTGGTCATTTTTTTAAGTAATTTAGTCATGAGGAAATCGGAAGACTGGCCTTGTTTAGTCCTGTATCATTGTCCTGCATAGAATGCAATTGAAAGATTAATTTCAACAATTTTCAAGCATTTCAAGCAGGTCACTAAGTTAATAAAATTATTTTCACACTCATCGGACATTCATTGTTGAAAATCATGTCACTGTCAATGGAAGATTAGGAATATAAGTGCCAGGAACGTTTGATTCAGGCCACTCTCCTACGTTAAGCACTGACCGATCCATTCTATTTCGACCGTTTCAACCCGACCGTTTCTATTCGACCGTCCGCAGGGAAGTAACTATGGCCGAAGCGGGTCCGATCGAAGAAAATCGTAATGGCTCCCCGAAGTGCGGCGCGATAAAGAGCGGGTAAGGCCTGACGATCGGGACCTTCCCCGGGTCTGCGGAGACTGACAGGCCGTTCGGACAATGAATCGGCCCTCCTATCCGCCGACTCTCCATTCCACGAGGAGCGGAGGCAAAGATAGCGAACGATACCGTCTGGACGGAACTGAAAGATAAACCGTGAGTCATCCGGCCTGCGTCGGATAACAGATGGAACTCTCTGATACGCGGCTCGAGGGGGTCGGAAAGTTGCCTGGTGTTCGCAGGTCGATGATGAAGAGCCGCGAAAATCTTCGAATTTTAAGCATTAATCGCTTAGCGTGCGCGCTCGAGCTTATTCGAGCGCGCTAAACAGGCCAAACTGTACGCACTCGAGATAATTCGAGCGGCGTCGTATTTGATGCCGCTATAATTTTTCACACTCGAATATAATCGAGATAATCGAGAATCGAAAATGACAATGTGAAAGCTAAGAAATATTTATTGATACTTACCATTTACATAGGATTGTAAGCTATAACGCGTTATTATTTTAAAGAAACCGTACCTTAAGCGGTTAACCAGTCAGCTGTGTTTGACGACTATATCCGTCATGGAGATGGCATATTTTGTGTTATGACGACTATATCTGTCAGCCGTAATATTCAGTTACCCTTGCTATTTAAATTCTAATTTCACCGGAAAGCTAAATAATTCAAGTACCTTTGGAAGGAAAAGACGATATAAAACAAACTGAGAGTTGCTCTGCTGAGAACTCGCCACGGCAGACTAACAAAATTTCGAATTTGTTCGTCGTTGTAAATTCGATCCTTCGCTCTTCACGACTTTGCCGGGGAAGGGGTTGGACGCGGAAGGGATGAAGGGGGTGTCGGAACGTTGTCGTCGACGAGACGAAATGAAATAGATTAGGGTCTGCCGGGCAGATCGCGGGGGCGGATAGGAGCTGTCGGTGTGTATATAGAACGGTCGAGGGGTAAAGAACAACAGGGCATACACGGTGGTCGGGCAAAAAAAGGTGACCGGTAACGTTCTACGTCCATGCACGACGTAACGACGATGACAAAGGCGTTCGTCGGGACGGATGTGTGCGCACGCGAGGCGTCGTGTGTGGCACGGTGTACGTGCGTGTGTGGGGGAGAGGGAGAGATAAAGGGAAAGATCGCGCTAAATAGCTTTATATTCCTGTATTATCAAATTAGTAATGCTCATGGGTCAGTGTGTCGCTGCCGTAAGCGGACCTCTGTAGTGGTAGCAGTTCAACGTGGGCACACGGTATAAGTAAAATAATTGGAATTAATACAAAAAATTGTATGCTCAAGGTCTCGTTTTATTCATGCTGCGTCATTAGCAGTACACTGACGTAACAAAAGTTTTGATACACTCTTACGGGACTGATCTCCGAAATTAATAACGCTAATGCACTGACTTACTACATCAATGTCAATCTTTGTAGAGTCGTACGGAATTAGCGTTGGACTCGAAAATATGTCGTAACCACAGTTGTAATAAGGTGCAGCGGTGTAAATCCGTACACGGGGCAAATTCGCACTAGGCCCTTATTTATTCGAATATACGTTGCATTGTACCAAATGTAAGGTAGAAACCTTCCTTTGGTTAGTATTCAATATAGGTGGTCGCCATGTATTCTGTGATTCCCCTGTTTAACTCGTTCGACAAAGTTCGTATTACTAATAATAATTCCGCTTTTGCCCATTATATAAAGATATAAGGTTCAATAATTTTTAAACGGGTTGGGCGGTTTTGCCCCAATTCCGGGGCAAGTTCGCCCTGGCAGCACTGTTTTTAATTTATTAAGAAAATCATAAGTTTCAGAAGACATTTTTAATCTATATTAATGCAACTCAAAGAATGCGCTAAATAAAAACACTAAGATTATTAGGTTTTAGTAGAATGAAATGATAGTAAACTTTACAATTTCTGGGTCGATTTTACCCCACTCCACCTTAACATCCCGGGACCTTATCACCGAGGTTCATTATCGATGTACCCGCCAAAGTGTTTCCTGTACTCCGACCGGTAGACAATGACTCACCGACAACGAAATCGGCGTGGCTAATGCCGACTTAACGGGTCGCGTTAAACAAAAATTACCATATCGCTGGGCTCCGGAGCCGCGGCAGAAAATCATCGAACAACCATAATCCGGACGGGGTCTCGAATTAACGCGCGGCCCACTCGAAAATTTGTAGTACCACCATAATTGTAATAATACGGGCAGCGAGCACCGGGCCCGTAATCGGCCAATACCATCTCGCCGGCCAACGGCACTATATTAGCACCATGCGCCCGGTATCGGAATACTATCAAAGTCGTACAACCACAACACTGTTACCTCAACCGTACCCGAGCGCGGCCGCCATTGTACAAACAAGAGAGACGCGCGCGAGGGGGAGGAAAAGAATACCAAGAAAGACAAAGGATAACCACAAAAAAAAAAAGAGAGGAACGAAGGAACGAGCGTACACAGGGCCGCTTCACGCGCACATACACACATACACATGCTCATGGACGCATATAAAACATGTACACAGGTTCGCATCGCACACTCGACACACGATCGAACGAGCCAGATAATCGCGGCACGTACTTTGCCTATCGGGCTCGATCGCAGGCGTGTGGGTGTAGAATGCACACGTGCGCGCGCGCGCGCGCGCGCACAGAGAGACGGACGCGTAGTACGCTAAGGCTGCGCACGCACACGCTCGCGAGACGGTTCGCGCGCGATTTCGTACCGATAAGCGCGCGTGCACGCACGTAACACGCGTGGCCGCGATGAGGTAGGAAAATTAGAATTTTTGAGCAGGCGATCCCGCAGGACGAGAGATTGTCGAGTCGATGCCTCGGCTATCAGCCATCGGCGGTGTTTATGTGTTAATTGCCCGCCGTGCGAGCCGGCCGCTTCGCGGACGGACAATCGAAGGATTTCATTGTCGGTCGTCTAATTGCCATGAAGGATCGTAAGAGTTGGATGAGTTCGGGCAACGATCGACGTTTGCTACGCGACTGTTCGAATCAAAGGTATGACGTGCGAACGCCGAAAATTAAATTACGCGCCTGTGAAGTTTAGCAATTGATCACAGAGATTCAATCGTCAAAATTTCTTATTTGTTATTCCTCTTCAGAGAACTTGAGAGAAGAGAAATAATTATTATATAATAAAAATCATTTGTAATCATGATTATGGTTAAGTAGTACAATTATGAGAACATTTTTTAACGACTATATATAATTGAATTATAATTTTTAATTATTATTAATTTATTAATTTCTTCAGTGCATTTGAAACTCTATAATCGACGCAAAGTTTCTTACATACGTCAATAACTTATGAACATTCAATAATTGAACCCTTTGTCTATACATTTCAATTTGGGGAATGTCGCAGATGCACATTCCCGAAATATGCCGATTCGACGTCAATGGCCGAGTTAACTGGCGCCTTCCAGCCGTCAAGTTCGTCCGAAGCCCAGTGACAAGTTCACTCGACGCCATTCAAAGTCCGCCTACGTCCGCTCGTCAAGCGGGCCATTAAACAAGACCACTTCACGCCTCCAAAAATGAACCAGGACCCACGCCAATGGCACTGATCGAACGCTCGGTCTTCCGAATCGTCCGACGAATGTAGTCCAACCGATCCTTGTCGAAGCTCGTCCCAAGCGAAATCGAGATTGGGCCCTGACCAACGTGTCGGAACAATGCGAGCGCGCAGGATGAAAAAGAGGAGGTGCACTGACTCCGTTTGACGCACTGACGCATCGTGACGAAGTCACAGGCGTCATGGTGTGAGTCACGAGAGGGCGCGCGCGCGCGCGCGCGCAGGCGTGGTGAGGAAGCGAGAGGAAGCGAGCAGAAGTGCGAAGAATATACAGATAACGTGAGCTGGATGGTGGGAGGTTCGGAGGGTAGGAGGTCGAGGGGGCGGGTGAGGAGGTGAGGGGAGGGGAAGGGGTGCAAGAGGATAGACGGAGATCGTTATCAACACTTTCCTGTGTCCTGCCACGTTCTCAGAAGAGCATTCGAGCTGTATGAGGAAACGCTGTCCATGAATAATTCATGGCCATCGCCGAACGACTGCCAGCGCATCGTTCTGCCGGCGCTCTGTCGTGTTGTGCCCGCCGGTTTCTCAGCGGATTGCGAGCCCCGTGCAAAAGTTTCAGAATCGCTGGGCCGCGATGGTGTCCTCGGTGGCGGGGCGAACGGAAAAACCTTCGGCGGACTGTCCGAATCCGGGCGAATAGTCCTGTTCGGTTACGGACCTGTTAACCCATTATCCGCCAATGTCAAATTTTTGCGACACGCTTTCAAATTGTTTTCTTATAACTACTCCTTCTGAATATAGAGTTAATTTAACTGTTTTTTTTATTTTTCGAATTGTGGCGGGTTATGTGAGGTGTGTACGTGTCGCTCCTTGGTCTTTCATTTTTTAATTTCGACGGAGTTTGCTGGAAGTTGCTGTTTGAGCGAATTTCTTTTCTTCCGGATTTTGTTAGTGAGGTGCTGAGTCGACTGTCGATCTTTTGTGGGTATTGGCAATCGGGTTGAAAATTAATGAGTCGTAAAATCGTATTATATAGTAGAAAGTGACATATTTAGGAATTTCAGTAAATTAATTCAAAATTCCGAGGATAACGTATCCGTATATTGAGACTCTTTTCCTCGTTAACGGAATTTTCTCTTTCCCCAACGTATCGAATGAAGATCGCAGAATATTATCCAGTATCCGTACGCAAACTGAACTGCATATGGACCAAAGTTATTCTCGCTAAACGCCAATACAGATATCGCCGACCGTCTCGCCTTCCGGGCCGCAAGAATGAAATCGCTCATTATACACTTGCCGGCAAGGGTGGCATTTTTTTTTTGCCCACGCTCTCCCCACCCCCTTCCACACATGCAAGTCTCACCCGATGTGCACGCACGCCGCGAGTTGATATTGTGGCAAACGTAATTTGCAGGCCGGTCATTATCGAGTACTTCCCTTTTATTAAAACGCGCGCGTGTTCGCGTACTCGTAACGGTAAACGAAGGGTAGGATTTTCCTTCCATCGCCTGCTTCCAACCCCCCGCAACCCCCCACCGCCCGCCCCTCCACGTCATATTACCTACTCTACCCTTCCCGCGTCCACCGGCCGCCTTCTGTCGCACGTACCTCGTGCCGGTTTTCGTTGACATACTGGAAAGTGCACGCACCGCGCATGTTTCGCATACCTTCTCTCGGTCACCTGCGCGACGAAGGTGGCCGCCATGGTTGTGCGGACAGTGTGCGGACAAAGTGATAAATGAAGTTTCTGAATGTGTCATTATCGCGCGCGCTGTGGCCCACACTCCGGCCAGGCTCGCGGTCGACGGAGCGGGAAAAGGTGATGGAAGAGAAATTACGGCGGCAACTTTGTCGGGCAAATCGAAGGTGGTTCTTCATTGTCGGTTGCGAAGGTCAAAAATGGAGTACAGGCTTTAAGGATGTTGCGTAACAGGCTCCAAAGATTTCGCTTTCCTTTCCGGGTTACCGGTACGAACGACACGGACTTTGGAAAATTATTTATTGCATCATAGGTATATGGACTCTATATGAAAGTCCGTATTTAAAAGAAATTGAGATGTCATATAATTTATGATTGATGTAATGTGAACTTTTTATTTATGTGATATATAATTTTTGGTTTACTTTCGACTTACACCACTTTCAAAGTAAACGGTTCGTATATTAGAGAAAAATTACAATTTTTGAGAACATCTTCAGACCGCCTGTAAATTATTTTTTACAACCAGTAAACGATTAATTTTTTGATTGATTTATGTATACACTATACTTGATAAAGTCTGTCTTTCCTCCCTTCGATCGTCTTAACCTTTCCACCGACCGCCGCCCCCCGCGAGCCTAATTCTTCACCGTTACACCGTTACGTAATAAACTTTATCTCCCCGCCGAGTCGTGGCCTCATACGGGGAAGACTTAACGAGGGGGCGTTCGATAATGACCCGCTTATAAAATTCCCCGCCGCGACAGTCCGTCGCGCTCACTTACGTGTAACAGCGAAATGTGTGCCGTGCACTTTCCGTGTCAAAGAGGACGTCGAAAGAGAATGCCGGAGAGTAAGCGAGAACGCTGGCATAACAGTTCCCGTTAGCGTAACAGAGACGAGCAGGGATGAGGCTGGCGAGAGAACGAAAGCAAGAGAGAGAGAGAGAGAGAGAGAGAACGAAAGAGAGAGAGAGAGAGAGACCTACGACGTTAGTTATCTCCCACACGTCAAAACGGCGCAAAGTTGTGCCGCTCGAGAGAGGCATATCTCGGTCGCGGCAGGTTGTACCGAGACTTGGTGGCACAGATACCGACGCCTCAATGTCAGAAGATAGCAGGTCTCAGACTCGCGGGACGTCAGGCGAAAACACAAGCATGCGAGCGGGATTGAGTTTGCGGCCGTGCGGGCAAAAACAGAAACGCCCAAGTCGAAATTTCGAATAGAATCTGGCCTTGCGTAACAGTCGGTGGATTTCGGCTTCGGGGTAAGAGGCGTGGGACGAGTTTTTAGCGTGGTACACCTGTTATGCGAGGCACCCAGGTCCCAGGCGTTCGACTAGACGCTAATAAGTTTCGACTCGAGCGCCATCGATCAATTTCGAGACGGAACCGCGGGTGGAAGATTAAGCGCCGGCAAAGGCTGCTGGATATATCTTCATCGTGCCTCTGGATGAGGTAATAAGACGCGGCGTGTGGCTGTATATGGATATAGGCGCGTAGCTAGGAATACGGAGAGTGCATGGATGGAGTACGGCGGAGTATCGTCTGACGCGGCTGAAATGTGGGAACTGCGAACTTGGGAGGAAAAGCGTGTTGTGAGAGGGAGCTGTGACTCGTATAAAGCGAATGACTTCGAGAATTGGAAACATTTTCGTAGCGTGTTACATGGTAGGTAGGAATTTAATTTTGTTGCAACCTGATTTCACATAAGAATCTAATGGATAGTTAAGCATACTCTTATTATTATACTCACGTTAACTTCTATTTTCTATGGTTTATCAACTCTGCTTTATTGAATGTACACTTTATTCGTCTAAAGTAAAATGCTGTTTATATGATTAATTTTTCTGATATTGCTATGTAAATAATTATGAAACATATGTGATACTGAATAGCATTTTTACCTGAGGAAAAGTAGTAGAAATTCGCATTTTATTCTCCACTTCCTTAATCGAGGAATCGCTCTTTCCAAAAGCATGAGTCTCAGTATTTTAACTGTACCACAAAAATCTTTGCACATTCGTCCTCGTCCTTCAGCTTCTCCTGCACTTCCCCGCTATCAAATCCTCGCAACTAAAAACTTCAATGTTCCGAACGACATCTTCCAGCTCTCCCTGTTCCATTCTCTCGAAATCCCAAATGTCTTCCCTTATCACCGGAATCGAAACTGAAATCCACGCGCACGCACACAGCTTACGTTCGCGAAAGATGTACTTGACGAAGTGCGCGAAGACGGGAAGTGAGAGAGAGAGAAAGAGAGAAAGAGCTTCGCGAGGGGAGGGGATGGGGTGGAGTGGGGGTAGGGATGAAAACGAGCCCGGAGAGACGGGCAGTACATTTATCCGAGCGTGGAGATAGACGATCTGCGGCCAATCGCCGGCCAAGCTGATAACATCTGATTACTTAGCCCGAGCGCCGCGCTGTTCGACTTTCAGACGCGTTCTCTCGGTCGTTATGCTCTCTGCCTCTCTCTCTCACTCTCTCCCTCTCTCTTTCTATCCTTTTTCTTCTCATCTTTGCCCTTCGTAAGATGCCAAGAGGAAAAGTCGACGTTTTCAGACTTTCGCACGACGGACCATGTTAATAATTGTCAAACTTGTTATTCATGCGCGACAATGTTGGAACACATGGGTTCCAGTTGCGTTCGGATCGACGATTGCTAGCTTGAATATTTGTGATTGGGTAAGAGATTATTATCGGTAGCTAGGTGGGCGTTTGATTTAAGGAATGAAATAAAGATGGAATTTCTTCTTTAATTA
Organism: Anoplius nigerrimus; assembly: GCA_914767735.1. Lineage (NCBI taxonomy): Eukaryota > Metazoa > Arthropoda > Insecta > Hymenoptera > Pompilidae > Anoplius > Anoplius nigerrimus. The sequence continues at coordinate 4,586,058 of OU612086.1, forward strand.
GTGTAAGTTATTAATGGGGACATTCGCGGTTGGGTAAGCGATGAGTTTTAAATGAAAATTATGCTATCCGGTAGGTACAGTGATGTAACCACGTTTAATGTGAAAAGCGGAACAATGATGTAGTATGTTCTCGAATTCCAGGCGCGTTAAATATAATTGAATGCGAATTGTTAATGAAGACATTCACACCTGGATAAGTTATGATTTTCAGCTAATAACTATATTTAATTTAAAAAGCAGAGCAAGGCAAGAATATGCTTTCAAATCTCATCCGTATTAAATTCGAATTAACGCTACTTGCTAACGAGATCATTCCTCGTCAGATAACCGATCATTTTTCACACAATTCTAATCTCATCTAATTAAACGAACGGAACAATGAATCTTACAAAAATTCCAGCTCCATCCACTCTGAATTAACTCGAACTATTAACGATCCATTCACACTGGCAGTCTTTGCTCCACTCATACACATTCCCCCTATATTCAATTTAAATGAGTACTAATTGCTCTTAAGTAATCGCAATTAATACTCGCCGACGTAATACGCTCGCATTCGATTCAAATGTGCATTAAGCAATGTTTAAGCTTACACGATATCGTTTACACTCCCGTTCTGCAGTGCGCATGCGCCAGCACGTGTGCATCTCTCGAATCCGACGCCCGTTCGTGCGGCGTCGCGGCGCTTCTTTCTTCCGGAAGCGTCGGCTTTCTCGAATCGTATCACACGCGGGCCCGACCGGCCGCAATATCATAATTGTGCATCCCATAAAATGACGATGGACACTCGAGGCAAACGCACACAGTCCCATCGATCGCATTGCGCAAGGTCAGCACCGGCACACCTCCACGCGCGCCCGTCATACGAGAGTGTGCGTGTGTGTGTATGTGCGAGGGAAACCGGTGGCACATGGGATTAAGCCGAGACTCGCGGAATGAGATATTCAATTCGATTTTGCAACGCACGCGTCTCCGCGGCCGACTCGAAATGCAAATGACAGGTGGGAGTGCGTTCAGGCTTCGAGGAGTGAAGAAAATGTGTTGGGAACGACAGCGATGCGAAGGCGGGGAGTCGGAGAGAAAGTATGAGACAGTGTGAGAGACGGAAAGGGAGAGAAGAGTATGACGAAGAAAAGTGATTGAAATATGGGACAATGTGGGAAACTGTGAGAAGCAGAAAAGTATGTAGGACAGTGTGAGACGCAGGAGAGGATATGGGACAAGGTGAGAGACAGGAAAGTATATGGGATAGAGTGAGGCGCAGGAGAGGATATGGGACAATGTGAGAAATGGGAAAGGATATAGGACAATGTGAGAAACAGAAAAGAATATAGGCCATTTGAGACGGAGAGGAAATGGGACAATGTGAGAGACAGGAAAGGATATGGGACAATTTAAGAAACAAGAAAGTATATAGGATAGAATGAGACGCAAGAGAGAATATTAGACAGAGTCAAAGACAGAAAAGCATATAGGACAGTGTGAGATGCAACACAGGATATGAGACAATGTAAGAAACAGGAATGTATATAGGATAGAGTGAGACGCAGCAGAGAATATTAGACAGACTAGAAGACGGAAAAGGATATAGGACAGTATGAGACGCAGGACAATGTGAGAGAGAGAGAATTCTGTCCACGACAAACTCACAGTAATAGACGTGTACCGAACAAGAATACAGAGATAGAACGAAGGAAAAATATGAACAGAAAGACGGAACGGCTCGTAAATCAGTGAGTTCCGCGCCGCCTTTGATTCTCGATCCTCGATCTCGCGGCGATCGAGCGCGATCGAGCGCGATCGTTAATTAGCCCTCGCGTCCACCGATTACTCGGCGACGCGTGAAATTTCGCGTGTTCCGACGATCGTTCCAGGCCGAACCGATCGTTTCCGCACGCGGCGCCTTTCGTTCGGCATCCAGCGACCGTTTCTTCGCGGGAGGGAAAATCGAAAGTGCGCCTGCCGTGATTTATCGACCTCGAGGCGTTCGATAGATTTTGCATTCGCCCAGTGGCGGCTTGTCAATGGTACAAATTGACGGTTAGATCGATGCCAGCCGCCGCGAGAACGTTTCCCTTCTTTAAGTTAGAAGTTCGAATCAGGAGTGTCATTAACATTTATTGATTATGACTCTAAAACAGACTGAAAGCTGTTAAGTTTGGAAATGATTGAATGTTGAGCGTCTTTGAATAAATCGTGTTTTCGCTGATTCGAGACTTAATGTAATCAAATTTTGAAATGGAGTCCGTTACTTCGATTAAGCTGATATTTCTACTTCTGTTTGATCATTCCTGTTCGACGAAGATTATTAGTCGGATGTTAGAGAATCAATACGGTTAATTTTTCGATTGCTTCAATATTAGACATTGTCAGATGAATCCGAAGCTGTTTCGAGTCATCGATCCAATACCTTCCCGTCACTTTTCCACGGATGCAACCATCATGGCTACCGCGATCGTCTTAATGTCGGCATTAAGGAATCAGGAATCGCGTCCGTTTTCCTAGTCAAGCTTATCAGTCATTTCCATTTCTTGATAACTGTTTCTGCTTATCGCGATTCCAGCTTTCCACAGTCCGCATCTCCCTTCCCCTCTTTCTTCTTCTTCTCGCACCGTTTCCTCCCCAACCCCCACCCCCCCTCACAACTCTATCTCCGTCTCTATCTCTCGCCCGGCATTTCTCTATCTCCTTCCCTCTATCCGGTAATAACTTTGGCTATCGCCTTCATTGATCTCCCTATCACCGTTTTATCTCGCCTGCAACGGCGTCGCAGGTAGTGGGCACGAATTCTTCGATCGTTCGATCCTTCCCTTACCAAATATAACAATCCCTCAGAGTATGGACCGTTTACTTTGAAAGTGGTGTAAGCCCGTTTGAAAGAAAATTAAATATCACATAAATAAACTGTTTGTATCACGTTAATCATAAATTATATGATATCCCATTTTGTTTCTTAAATATGGACTTACAGCACTTTCAAAGTAAACGGTCCATATACTAGTACTCACATTCCGGTAAATCCCTCCACATAATATTAACCCAACGTGACACAGAGAAACGTATACATGTAACATGACAAACTGTTCGAAATTTTTGTTCTTACCTTTTCAAACTTTAATACGTTATATTATATCATTTTCAGCTTCATTGTTTAAAGTCAATGTCTTTCAGTTAAAAATCATTGAATCGCAGTAGTTACAAGTGTAACACTGACCAAACTCGCCAAAAGCACAATATCATACATTTACACTGACGGTCAATAATCGTTTTGCTACAACCTGACTTTACTTCAAACATACAATGAAACTAACAACGTAAGCAACGCGACTGTGTGAAAAGGAAAAATTTCGGTACGAAAGATCGATCACTCAGGCAGCGTAGGCTGGATGACGGGATTCGTCGGATGAATAGAGTTCTGGCCGCGGACGAAATCGAAGACGAGAATCTGCGGCAAACCGTGGCTGCCATCCGATAAGTCGAACGGGGACGAGGATATACCTAATCTTCGGAGAATCTTTCGCGAATGAGCCAAGTATCCGCCGGTCCGCGTTCGTGGCTCTCGTCGTCCGTCAGTTCATTTTGTCCGCCTATCAGCGCTCAGCTGCCAACTGGGAAGCTTACGCTTTTTCATCAGCGAATGCATATGCATGCGCACGTCTATTTGACGTTACGAAAGTTTTGATAGACCCCCTCCCCCCTCCCTCCCCGCCCCCTCGAATCGGCCGATGGCGGATAAGGGGAGGGCCGGAAGAATCGAGGGGGGAGCTGTACGTCGTTCGGAGAAAAAGTGTACGTGACACGAGCGACGCCGGGAGTCGTCGCGACGGACGCGCCGGGAGGTTTGGCACGGTTTCGTTAATTGTAATTGACGTCTTTCATTAATCGTGACTGACGCGCCTTTCATCTTGTCCATTCGCCTATTAAGAGCGTAGTACCTCGATGGGCACTTCGCGAGACACCCCTTCGCTTAAAAATGTGGAGAAATATATTGAATTAAGGCTTTGGTGACGGCCACAGGTGGGGAAAAGAAGAGTGGGGGGGTGTAGGTGTGAAGAGGAAGACGAGTTGTGACAGAGACATATAGTGTAGAGTGTAAGATATTGAAATGAATAAAAGGATCAGTGTTAACCCATTATCCGCCAATGTCCCATTTTTGGGACACAGTTTCAAATTGTTTTCTTTTAATGACTGCAACTTCTAAATGTACAGTTAAGTTCATTTTTTTCTTTTTTTTCTTTTTTTGTATTTAAATAGTGAGAAATTTTAATTCGTTCGAATGGATGTCCTCTCCATCCCAAAAAAAGAACTTAAAAATCCTGAAAGCGGATAAAGACCCAACTCAGCTTCTAGATTCACATCTTGAAGCGAAACTCTCCAAAAATCTCACCCCTCTCCCCTGACAAAAATCATCCGCCGAAACCCAAACACTCCAATTCCTTCCATCGAATTACGCCAACGAACCCCCCATGACTACCCTAGGTTCAATTTTGACACATCCTGAAAATTCTCAAAACGGATCGATCGAAAGAAATCGTCGCCTTAATTTCCGACTCGCTAATTTCCCGCTCGTCAGGAGATCCGCGATACACGCAGGCTACGCCCTTGTACGGCACACGCACACAATGACAGTTCACACCGACACGAGGGGTAGACGCGTAAATACGAGAGTACGCAGATATAAGGAACGGTCCTCCACGGGCGTCGTATCGAAATCGGCCCCGGCGCGAGTCGATTCCTTCGGCGTGGGCACATTATAGTGGCGCGAATCGCTCCCGAGAACTTAACGAATTTACATAACGATATTATTAGCGAGCGGCCGAGGCATAAATAAGCGAGATAGCAGCCCTCGATGGTAACGTCGTCCCCATCGTCGACGTCGTCGGCGGCGGCGGCGGCGGCGGCGGCTGGCGTCCGTGTGCGTGAGAATAGGGAGAGGTGTGTATGTAATACGGTCGGGTACATTGTGGGCAGGGACGAGTACAATGTCCACTTCGAATGGTGCCCGACCGTTTGCGAGGCTGGTAATGATGGTGCGAACGGTGGTCGGGATGGCTAGGGGTGGCAATCGGTGGGATTAGGGGTCCTCGGGAAGATTTGGGATACTTTGTTCTGTTGCCGAGATCTGTGACAGGTGGGGGCTTTGTCTGCTCTGTTTTATTAGTAGTTATTTTTTTATTGAATTTATTTATTATTTATTTATTAGTAGTTATTTTATTAGTAGTACTATCGTAAAAGGATTGATTTCGATTAAATTATTCAAAATTATTCAACTTTCTGATATGAATTGTAATTTGTAGACTATCACAGTCTATCAGTATTTACTGTAATCAACGTTTAATTCTATGCCTATACTCTCATCTACGCCGATGACTACGAATTAAAACAATTCTAAAATTATAAATTAACAGATTAAATCGTCAAATGGCAAACGAAAATGAATCAACTCAACATTTATCAATTTATTAGTAGCTGTAGGCGAGCCAAATAAAAATGGTATGATTATAAATTTAAATCTTATAAAAATTAATTTTGTAAAATTACAAAAAAAAACGTCTGAATATGAATGTTCTTAACGTTCCTACCCGACCGAACTTCGTTCAAAAAATGATCAACATCCCCTTCAATCCCCCTATGAAACAGTCAAGAATGCAACACTTCGACCTATCCCCACCGCGCGAACGAGCGACATCTGTAAAAATATAAAATTGACGAGCGGAAGATTCGTGCGCGAACATTCTCATCCCGTCGGCCGTCAATTACGCACTCTCCGCGCCATGTCGCCCATGAGGCTGACCTACGCGTCCTTATCGGCAGAAATCGGGGCCCCACCAGGGACAATGTCTTCGGCGCCGAGGCGAGCCCTGATGAGAAAGTCACACCGCCATCGTCCGCCAACGTTAGCTGACATCATCGAAGCCGGACACAGTACGTGCACACGCACCACCACCACCATCGCACGTACACGATCATGGGCCGATGTCTAGATGCGATTTGCCCGGCGCGCGCGCGAGAGTTGCGCCAGAGAGCCAGGACCCGTTTCCTCGTTATTATTAATATTTCACAATTATCGCGAGGTGCCGTTTCGCGATCGCTCGACCTGATAAACGTCCCGACTCGAAACGCTCCCGGCACAGACGCGAATTCGAGAGGGAGGGAGACGGATAGAGAAAGGCCGACGAGAGTCAGGCTAGAGAGAGAGAGAGAGGGGGGGGGGGGGTAAGATAGAGGGAGATGCTCGTTAACGATACCGCATTATCGGACGAAAAATCAGGAGATCGTTATGGGAGATGCCGCGTCGCCGCATCTAAGATAGAAAATTAGAATGTATTCATCAGCCGTGGAATTTTAATGTGCTCCCGTGCATATTAACCGCCGACGTTATTAATCACGCGGCGCTGGCAGTTACGTGCCGAGGAATCGGCTGGACGGGACGGGAAAATCGGCGTGGCTAATTGTTCGGTTTTTGTGTCGGAGGACGATGGTGGACTTAGGGGTTCTGGATAGGGGGTGGGTGGAGGGGAATGATGCCTGGGAAGCTGTTTGGCTCGTGAAAAGGGTAGTTGATTCGTTCTTTCAATTTTTGGATCGGTAGATTTGGGTAAAGAGCACTTGATATAGACAGAGATTGTGATTACACATTGCAGCATATACTAATACCATGGAAGTGAGAAGCGTAATTGAAGATTATTCGTAAATAAAGACGTAAGCAAAGAATATAAGCAAAGGTATAAGGGAAGATTCATGTAATCGACAGAAGAAAAAATTGAGAAAAAAAGCATTTGATATACGCAAAGATTGTGACATAACAGGTTGTTGCATATTACACACTATGTATATAATCCATGTAAAAAGTCTTCGATCGAGTAACTAGACAATCGAATTGTTCTTTTTTTATCTCGAATCGCACCGGTCGTGTGGCCGATTGTCTGCGGTCAAGGGTTCCTTTTTTGCATTGAATACGCGACGTACCCTAGTAGCACAAAATATTAAATAGATATGTATCTGATATTAAAAAGATATTCAATGTCTTTTTAATATTTAAATATGTAACAAATATTTATTTTATATTTAAAAACAAATATTTTTTTACAAATGTTTATTCAATATTCATTTCAGATTTAAAACGAAATATTTTTTTACAAATGTTTACTGAACATTTATTTGAGATCTAAAAAGAAATATTTTGTTACAAATGTTTATTCAATATTCATTTCAGATTTAAAACGAAATATTTTTTTACAAATGTTTACTAAATATTTATTTTAGATGTAAAAAGAAATATTTTTTTACAAATGTTTATTTAATATTCATTTTAAATTTAAAACGAAACATTTTTTTACACATGTTTACTAAATATTTATTTTAGATGTAAACAGAAATATTTTTTTGCAAATATTTATTTAACACGTTGCGTGCCATGGGGGTCACCGGTGACCGGCGCAGCCAAGATTATTAGAACACATAATTCGAGTGAATTTTCAATGTTTTTAAAATTTTTCAATATTATCATCGTTTGTCGGTCGACGTCAGTCCGTCTGGTGGTGGGGGTCACCAGTCACCAAAACTAAGTCGCTCCGTTTGGCCATGGGGGTCACCGGTGACCCCAAAAAAAATTATTGCATTATACGCTCTTATATACTAAAATTTACCTGTTGTGCAAAAAATTTCGAAAAAATATGTAAGGCATAATAAGAAATTCACGTTGGCCAGACGCGGCGGACACGCAAAATCAGCGTGGCACGCAACGTGTTAATATACATTTTAGATTTAAAACGAAACATTTTTTTTTACAAATGTTTACTAAACATTTAAGTATTTGAGATCTAAAAAGAAATATTTTTTACAAATGATTATTTAATATTTATCTTAGATTCGAAAAGAAATATTTTTTACAAATGTTTATTTAATATTTATTTTAGATTTAAAACGAAATATTTTTTTACAAATAGTTATTTAATATACATTTTAGATTTAAAACGAAACATTTTTTTACAAATGTTTACTAAACATTTAAGTATTTGAGATCTAAAAAGAAATATTTTTTACAAATGATTATTTAATATTTATCTTAGATTCGAAGAGAAATATTTTTTACAAATGTTTATTTAATATTTATCTTAGATTCGAAAAGAAATATTTTTTACAAATGTTTATTCAATATTTATCTTAGATTCGAAAAGAAATATTTTTTTACAAATATTTATTTAATATACATTTTAGATTTAAAATGAAACATTTTTTTACAAATGTTTACTAAACATCTAAGTATTTGAGATCTAAAAAGAAATATTTTTTACAAATGATTATTTAATATACATTTTAGATTTAAAATGAAACATTTTTTTTACAAATGTTTACTAAACATTTAACCCTTTTAGCACCGAACGACGATATATCGTCGTTCGGTGCACTCGCCAGAAACACCAACGACGATATATCGTTGCGCCTCCGTTAGAGCCTTATTATACTCATCACAAGAGATCTGTGTTTAAGTATAAATTCATAAAATGTTAAAATGGTTCATATTCAATGCAACACAAATGTTTATTAGATCAGCTTTTTGAATTTTGTAAATATCACGCCTACTTTGGTTTTTACGAGCATTTTCGCAAACCTCTACAAATTCGTCGATTCAGCCCGGTATTCTTCGCCTAGGTACGCTCTTTTCGCTCGGTGCTAACAGGGTTAAGTATTTGAGATCTAAAAAGAAATATTTTTTACAAATGATTATTTAATATTTATCTTAGATTCGAAAAGAAATATTTTTTACAAATGTTTATTTAATATTTATTTTAGATTCGAAAAGAAATATTTTTTTACAAATATTTATTTAATATACATTTTAGATTTAAATGAAACATTTTTTTACAAATGTTTACTAAACATCTAAGTATTTGAGATCTAAAAAGAAATATTTTTTACAAATGATTATTTAATATACATTTTAGATTTAAAATGAAACATTTTTTTTACAAATGTTTACTAAACATTTAAGTATTTGAGATCTAAAAAGAAATATTTTTTACAAATGATTATTTAATATTTATCTTAGATTCGAAAAGAAATATTTTTTACAAATGTTCATTTAATATTTATCTTGGATTTAAAACGAAATATTTTTTTACAAATGATTATTTAATATTTATTTTAGATTTAAAACGAAATATTTTTTTACAAATATTTATTTAATATACATTTTAGATTTAAAACGAAACATTTTTTTACAAATGTTTACTAAACATTTAAGTATTTGAGATCTAAAAAGAAATATTTTTTACAAATATCATACCCAACTAAATTATTTATTAAAGGGTTTAAAGGATATTTTTCCCGAATATAAAATTCCAGGTGATGCTCGTACTTTATTAAAAACTGAGCGATCATCTCATATTGTATCGTGTTTAAGTAAAAATAAAACAGCAGCACAACTTAATTATTTTGGCATAAGGAAGCACATAATAACTTTATTATAAGCAGAAGATGTATTTCTAGAACTGAAAGAAAGTTTTACAATAAAATTAATTCTTAATATTGACGGTATCCCAATTTCAAAGAATTCGAACAAACAATTTTGGCCTATTTTATGCAAATTAGTTTTAAATAATTATATTGTATCTCCCTTTTCGATTGCAATTTTTTACGGCGATGCAAAACCGGATTCGTTGCCTGATTACTTGGATGAATGTACGCGCGAATTGTACGATGTTTTGAAAAATAGAATTTTCTGCAATAATATTATATTCAAAGTCCTTATAATTTGCTTCACATGCGATGTACCCGCGAGAGCTTTTGTAAAAAATATTAAACGACACACAAGTTTACACGGTTGCGAAAGATGCACAGAACAAGGTACATTGTATAGTCACCGAATTATACATGAAAACCATAATTAATGCTGGTGCACGAACACGTTGTGATTTTGAGAATTTTATTGATATAAATCATCATAAAAATGAGCATAGAACTCCAATATTAAATATAAGCCAATTAAATGTAATAGAACATTTTGCTCTTGATTAAGTATATGCATCTGTGCTGTTTATGAGTAATGAAGAAACTACTTCATTACTGAAATAAGAAACTTGCGAAATATCTTGTGATATATCTATGATTGATATATCTATATAAGTAACTTTGTGAAATATCTGCTTTCATTCTTGTGGTAATTTTTTAACACGTTCGCCGCCAGGTCAGGCATCGACGACGCGCTCGGCAGTCAGCGCGTTAAATGCGACGGTGCAAAAATACCCTGTAAATTTTTATCCGTTGAGTTGCGCCTCATATATTATTAGACAAAAAGTGCTTGTATTCAAGTGTTCTACCACCCCTAAATTTTCTCTCTCAAATTCTGGCTCACCCTGTATGTAGCAAGGTGCCCCCCCCCCCCCCATTTTGTTCCATCGCTTCTTCAAACGCTCTAAGAAAATCATGTACTTTGTCGTCCCGTGATATCCACTTTAAAAGAATTTCAAAAGTGAAACCTATTATATGATCTTCCTCTATGACAAGAGAATAAATGTTTTTTTTATGTTCAGCAATCCTAGTCTTAAGCTGGCAAATAGCTTAATTCGTGTGGCAAAGAAGCGCAGTACAAGCGGGGAAACCGATAAATGACGTGTGATTGTTGTGCAATCGGAAGCAAATCTTTGATTTTCGGGAAAACTCGGGATTTTTTGCAGAACATAAATGTTAAATTTGGTGAGGGGTCGCCGGATATCGTGTGATAGCCCAGGAACGTACGAGAAAGAGGCAATATTGAATCTATTAAAGGCTCTCTCTTTTACAACGTCAACATTTTATCTACTAATACTGTCTTCATAGAATTATAAACGTATGATTCAATTACTTTAATCTACCAGCTGTTCGGATTGTGATTGTAATTATCTGACCAATTAATATTAAGGTTTAAGTGACCCCTCTAACAATAGGTCCCTTTAGCGCAGCAGGAAAACGCAGTACGCACCAACAGCGGGATCCCGAGTTCAAATCCCGTCAAGTGTAAAAAAATTTTCAGTTGTGTAACATGGCCAAGTCATGTACAACGGCTGAATTAATTAACAACATAAAGTTCGCAAATAGTGAATAATTCCCTGCTTTCAAATTTTCTTATTTTTTTAAAATTCAAATAATATTCAATGTTATTTGAATATTAAATACATATTTTTTAAATATCTAATCAATATTATTTGAATATCTATTTTATATGTTCTGAATATCTGTTTTATATGTGTTGAATATCTGTTCTATATTCTCCGAATATCCAGATCTAATATTTTCTGAATATTAAAAAGTGTCGCCAAAAAAATATTTTTTTAATATTCGAAAAAAATATTGTACTAATATTTTTGTGCTATATGAATTCATATATCTATTTTATATGTTTTGAATATTTATTTTATATGTTTTGAATATCTGTTTTATATGTTTTGAATATCTATTTTATATGTTCTGAATATCTGTTTTATATGTGTTGAATATCTATTCTATATTCTCCGAATATCCAGATCTAATATTTTCTGAATATTAAAAAGTGTCGCCAAAAAAATATTTTTTTAATATTCGAAAAAAATATTAAACCAATATTTTTGTGCTACTAGGGGTATACGGCTTCATTATCGGACGATGACGGTCGAATCGTCGTAGACGGAAACTGGTGGACGCAATTATTCAGCCGGCTACCGGTGTGCCATGATTATTCGAGCGAAGAATGACAAATGACGGAGGAAAATCGGATTTCTGCGAATCGAGCGAAACGGGAGTAGAAGTTAGTCGACGAACGGGGCTGCCCACGTGATCTTCGGATCTCTTCGTCATCTGGCCCGATAACGAATTAATGAGCTCGGCAATCTGAAGCGCGCGCAACGTTGCGTCAGTCGACATGTATTGCCAACGTACAAAGAAAAAGCAGCGCTCTTTCGCGTGTCACTTCCGAAGAAAAAGACGACTCGACGATTCCGCCGATCGGATCATCCGGAAAATTCCAAGACTCCCACATTGTCGCGGACATCAGAAATTTTTTTCTCAGGTTTCGATCATCGATTCCAAACTATCATAATTTCATCACACCGACGACATATGATCCTTAAATTTTCTTCCTCGACTTCTGACTCACCCTGAATAAAGCAGAAAATTTGCAGCGAACCGCAAGAACGATCTCAAGCCGCAGCTATACAGAAATTAATTTATACACCGCCACAATCGACATCTTCTGTGAGAACATAAATAGCTGCCGAAGAAAGAGAAGCCGTCCCCTCCGAAAACAGCGTAACTCTTCAGCTAAACCGACAGAGAGCCGACATTCCAGGGTCGAGGACGCGATCGGTGCCGCGTCAAGAGAGAGGGGGGGAAAAATCGAACCGCTCGGATCCAAACATTAATAATCAGATGGCCGATAAGCCGGGCATCGCAATAGTCAGATGGCGAGATAACGGGCGTCCGATACGTAAACGAGAAGCCCGAGAGTACCGAACGAGTCTTGGAAGCTGGAACCGGCTGTCTCCGATGCTCGGATAACGTAAGGCGAAGTCCGCGCCACCAGATATTATGGATAACCCGCAAACGTTAGGCAACGAACCTGCGAGGATTTACCGGCGACAGTGACGTCGATGCAACAATGAAGGCGAGCCTTATACCGCCCGAAGGATCTGCGATGCAAATACTGCCCGCTAAGGACAGATTATCTCTCGCAATCGGCCGAGCGGGATAAAGACGCGTCCTCGGCCAAATAAACAGGACATTCTCGGCCCGATAAAGCGGTGGAGTGAGAGTGTTAGCTGGAGAGAGTACAGAGAATCTGAAAGAGACAGAGAAAGATAGAGAGATAGATAGATAGATAGAGAGAGAGAGAGAGAGGGGGAAATCGAAATGCAAAGATGAAGAGAGACAAAAGTAGAGAGAGCAGGAAGATAGATGGAGAGGAAGAGAAATACGAAGATGGAAAGGGAGATACATGAGAGGGGGAAAGAGAACAAGATAGATCGAGAGAGAGAGAGGGAGAGAGAGAGAGAGGCGTATTACCATCGATAGGATATATCGAGGCCGCCGTGGCCACGTCAATCGATAGTGGTCGTTCGATATCTCGAACCGGGCGAGCACCCGAGGGCTAGAGCTCACCTCCTCTCTCCACCACCCCCTCCCCCGCCGCCCCTCCCTTCCTCTCCACCTCTTCTCTCCTCTCCTCATCCTCCGCCACGCCGCGTACTTCCATCCGCGCATAATCATCGGCAATAAATCTCGGGTTGCATAAGTGTAACGAGAGATACGGGATCGCAACGCACACAGCCTCGAGCGTTACTGTTCCAGGGCTGGCCTGGGCCTTCGATAAACGAGGATGATGCCGAGAATCGTGAGACCCATGGAAAGTCGATCGGGCATTCTCTTTCCCTCTCTCTCTCTCTCTCTCTCTCTCTCTCTCTCGCGCGCTCTCCCGATTCATCTCTTTCTATGCACGCTTTTTGCCATTTCTCACTTTTTCGCTTTCTCCTACTCTGCGTTTTTGGAATCTGCGATTTGAACCGAGTGTACGTTGATAGCTCAGGAGCTTGTGTTGAGGGTAGGACTCACTTTTTGAAAAAAGTTAAGGTTTGTACCGGTCACGATTCTGCGATGAGTATTTTTTTAGAGCGGCCTTTCTCAGTTTTTGAACGAGTCAATTATTCCACGTGTCATGTTTGATTATATGTTCGGGCGAATTAGAGATGTCAGGAGGATAAGGTATATATCTGCGACGAAATGTTAAGATTTAACGTCGGAGTTCGAAAGCCGCGTAGACGCTTTCAAAATAATCGGCGTAATCGTTGAATCATCGATGACTCTCGGCCGATAATTTCGGGCACCGATATTCGAACGTTCGCTGAAGTGCGATCAGTCTCGAAGTTTCTTTGCTCAGCTAGATAAGATGAGCTCCCGATGCGTAATTGCTTTTTAAGTTAAATACCGGTCGGCCGTCGGGCGGTTTTCTGCCGATCGTCGGATCGATAGCCGGAAGTGATCGATGCCCGATAAATTTCTCTCACTTCGCTTAAGTGGCCCACGATCGACTCCGTGATAGGAGGACGATAACGGAAAGCGCGGGATACGAAGCGAGCGCGGATTATCACTGTCGCGTGCGTTCTGACGTTTGCTCGCTTAATCCATTATTGATTCGATCGTCTGGTCTACGTAAATATCCGTGAAAACGTCGGACAGCGAATTCCAACCTGTGTCGCGTACGTACCCAATCAGACCCAAGTACGTATCACAATGCCGAAGAAAAGAATGCAAGTTAGAAACAGTCAGCTATTTCAAGGTCGATCATTCTGTCATCCTGATTTTCGAACAACTTTTCGTCCGATAACATTCCGTCACTGTTCGGCGAGAATGGCGTTAATTCGGCGACACCGCGTATATACGCATGAACTTAGGTACGATTGTGTCGGCGCATGTTCACGGTCCATTGGCTCGACTAACACAATGTCCAGCCCCTTGAACGATGTGTTATTTAAACAGATGGGTATCTCCGTCCCGTAATGCTATTTTATGATAGATTACTGTCAAATATAGCCGCTCCTTACGCGATCGCGTAATCGCTCGTTAATTCAATGGCCCGCTTATCGGCTCTTTCATTAAGACGCGCCACCGTATCGAGCCTCGATCGCGAACGATCCGTCTGCCATGATTTCTCGACTTTCCACCCGAATCGAGTGGCTACAAAATCTTCCATCAACCTGCGCACTTGATAGAAATTCCTGAACAATTATTTATTAATAATTCTTTGTCATTTAATGACTCATAGTTCTATTATTATGTCATCGAAAGTGATTACTCTTCATTTGATAGAGACTTGTCTGCTGAAAATGATTACGTATAATGGGAGCTTATAAAACTGTCTTATTGATCTACTCTTTCAATGTATAATCATATATTTTCGGTCGGTTTGAAAAGAGGAAAATTATTTGATCTTTCAAGCCTCAATCGAACAAACTGGCCGAAGAGGTATGATTATACATTAAAAATGATTACATGTTATTCTCATTTGTCTACTGAATATGATTACTGCACACTATTGCATGTTGAGACTTGAAAAGGGGGGAAAATTAGAGGTCAAAAAATGTTCCTCTTTTCAAGTCTCAATTGATCGAACTGAAGAGATATCTCTTATTGAGAGTCATTCGTCTACCGAAAATGATTAGTACACGCCATCGCATGTATCAGTATTATTGACAGTCGTATTCCGCGAGCGTTTCGGTCGCAAGCGTAAAATTGCGCGCCGTCCGAGAGGTGAAAGCCTGCAAAACGCGGAGTCGCCGGGGACGGAAGAGACGGTGGAAATTCCGAAATCGTGTCACTGGTACGACGGGCTCGTAATGCAATTAGGAAAACGTTGAGGCAGCCGGCGAGTCTCGCGCGATACGCGCCACTCTAACTGTTACCTCAATAGAAACAATCGAAGCCGTTGGCACAATGGAACGACAAAGGAGCAGCCACTTAGCCGGGTGAACTACGACGGCATGAACGTACGGCCCCGGGAGTATGGCCGGTATCTCGCCGAGATTGAGCATATTGTCAAGTGCACATTAGGCACTCGACAAAAGATCGATCGAAAAATGGTCTCATCCTCAGTTCGCTCTCTTCCAGAATAACCGCGAAAATGTCAACGATCACTCCACGGTAAAGTCTATATTCTACTTTATTTTATACTATGAATTTTAATTGTGATTTAATGTATAGTATAATGCACGTTAGGCACTCGACAAAAGATTGATTGAAAAATGGTCTCATCCTCAGTTCGCTCTCTTCCAGAATAACCGCGAAAATGTCAACGATCACTCCACGGTAAAGTATATATTCTACTTTATTTTATACTGTGAATTTTAATTGGGATTTAATGTATAGTATAATGCACATTAGGCACTCGACAAAAGATCGATCGAAAAATGGTCTCATCCTCAGCTCGCTCTCTTCCAGAATAACCGCGAAAATGTCAACGATCACTCCACGGTAAAGTCTATATTCCATTTTATTTTGTACTGTGAATTTTAATTGAGATTTAATATATAGTGTAATACACACTATATTCCATTTTATTTTCGCCTGTAAAGTTTAATTGAAATTTAACGTACAGTGTAATGCATATTAATCATTGAATAAATAATCGATTGGAAAAAGTTTTATTCTTACTCCGCTTTTCTAGGGAATAATGACTGTAAAATCAGTATTCGACTTTATTCTGTATCGTGAATTCTAATTATGAGATTTAACGCATTGTCAAGTGCACAAAAATGTCATTCTTTCTTCGCTTTCTTATCACTCGACAAGAGTAAAATCTATATCCAATTATTTTGCCAAGTGCACAAATTAATCAAAAAAATTCTAAAAATCAAACATTTCTCTGAAAGCATGTATTTAATTCTTTCTTTCGTCATATTTAATATCAAATAATATTTCTCGTCATCCGCCACGATAAATGTCGAGAGCGTAAGGAAATAATGAAATCATCCGGAAGCGGAAAATGTTCGTGCCCGCCATCTGCGCGTCGGTCAGTTGACATTTTTCGGCTTGGCCCGATTCCGGGCAAGATCCCGTGAATCATATAGGGTGGGCAGTTTCAGCCGTCGCTCGCGGAGCGAGTGTCGCGCATTCGATCGCGGCTCGAAACTGCGATCGGAAAATCCGCGAAACTCGAACGGTTCACGTTGGCGCGAGCTATCGCCGATCGCTCGCAGGATGTTTTATGCGTTTCAAATCGACAGATATCACTTGCAACATAAAGTTTATCGCAAGGCTAACGACAAATCGTAATCTGCGCCGCATACCGACTTCGTCGCGATATGGAGCGAGCTGCGACCGGCGTGTGTGTGTGTGTGTGTGTGTGTGTGTGTATGTGTGTGTGTGAGAGAGAATCATAGATTGAGAGAGTCAGAGAGGGAGAGGGAGAGGGAGGAGAGAGAGAGAGGGAAGAAAGAGCGGTTGGAAAGGGAGGTGTGCAATGTGAGGTGGAAAATGAGAAGAGATGCGTGGAATGTGACGGAGAGGAAACTAGAAGCTGGAAGAATGATGAGAGAGAGGAAAACTGCGTTCCAGAAAAAGTAACAGTATACGGTCTGTTCCTAAATAAATATCAAAGTCAATACATACAGTCACATCACACGAATATGTTATTTGAATATATCATAGTATTAATTAATAGTAGCGTATTTAAAATGAAATTCTCATATATTCCTATCTAACTACTTGTTGTTCGACAATGTAAATATAAATATGTCAACGTCATCCAGAATTACGAGCCGCGAAAGAAGTCGAGTCCATACGCCGCAGGCGCAGAAAATAGACGGTCAGCTTCGTACCGGGGGCAAGTATTATTGAAACGCAGTCCATACATTTCTTCGCACGACCTCCGCGATCGGACATGTGGGCCGCCGATAGTCAAAGGTGCACACACATGCGCGCGCGCTCGCGCGCGAGCGCGTCAGGACGCGAGTAATGCTTTGACACGAAAATAGGCACGGTACATGACGCGTGACACGATTTAATAACGGCTATTCCTTAAATCGTCTTGCCGAGCGCCGATAGACGATACGCGGCTAACTGCCACGTGTGTGAGTGACTAACATCCGTCCGTGCCAACACACGTGCGCGGATATACACGCTCGTAGACGTTCGAACACGCACGCCGGCGCGTAAGTACGTGTCTGGCCGTTCGGCGAACGTCGACGGCGAACGAAACGGAATGATTAGAGGAGTAGATTAGAATCGGACGATTTCACGCATCGATCACGTGACGGGCGATAACTTCGAAATTTCTGTAGAAAACAGTGCCGCCGAGGCGCGCGCGCGCGGCTTTCGTTAACGATTTCTACGCTTTACTGTCTCGCCTCTTTCGCAAGCTTCTCGCACGTTCCGACTTTATTGCCCGCAGACTTCGAGACGGTAGGCTGAGAATTGATACGCCGTTCTCGGAGGCGTGTAACCGATTCCAGTATGTTTACAGGATGTAACGTTCGTAATACGTTCGTAATACGCAGTTGATCTCGGAAAAATTCGTTGCCACTCTGTATACCGTTCATAGGCGGACGGTGATACGACTACTTAATGCATTACATGCGGGGCGACGTGACTAATTGTTTATGAGTTATCGCGGGCAAAAATTAGAGCATTCGTTTAAGAAATGACAGCATGAAATGTCTGAATAAAATGAGAAATTTTTTCGCTGTTAAACTCACAGGGAATTTGATACGCTTCCCGCATGTAATGTGTTAAGATGTACTCAGTAAAATTAGTAAAAGCACTGTTACCGACACCCTCGGAATATTCCAGGCAGCCAACGGGTGTGCGCGGATTATTTTCATGGGAAATACGCAGTTAATCTCCGAACAATTTTTGCCATTCTACCATTCATAGACTCTGACGCTAATACGAATAATTAAGATGTACTCAATAAAATTGGTCAAAGCACTGTGAGTGACACCCTAGAAATATTCCAGGCAGTCAACGGATGGGTGCGGATTATTGTCATGGGAAATCACGTTCGCAATACGCAAATAATGTGTGAACAATTTTTGCCACTCTACCATTCATAGACTCTGACGCTAATACGAGTAAGTTAAGTTAAATTAAGATGTACTCCGTAAAATTAGCCAAAGCACTGTTACCGACACCCTAGAAATATTCCAGGCAGCCAACGGATGAGTGCGGATTATTGTCATGGAAAATCACGTTCGCAATACGCAATTAATGTGTAAAATCAGTCAAAGAACTGTTACCGACACCCTAGAAATATTCCATGCAGCCAACGGATGGCCACGGATTATTTTCATGGGAAATCAGTGTTGCTCGAGGCCCACGTCCGAGGAACGCCTATCGTGCGATAAAGCATAACGGCCGTTGCCGAGCCAGGATCGTTAATTGTCACTCCCGGCGATAAGGATCGCTCGTTCGGCAACAGTACGCAGCGCGAGCCTGCATTTATTATCGCCGAACACTCTTTTCCTCCGTCCGACGGCGTGCATTCGATCTCGTACGACAGCCACTGCCACCTCAATTAACTGTTCCCCCCCGCCATCTTTGATCCAGCCATACGACCGTATCACCTACCAGAGTCCGACATCCTCCGAACATCTCACTTTTCGCTCGGCTATTCGATGCACAGAACTCGGGCCTTTGCGGTCGTATACGATATAATTGAGACGGGCGGCGCTAATTGCCTACCCGGCACGTCAATTTTTCCCCCGAATCGCGACAAAATATCCAACCTATCGACGTCCATGCTTTTCTCGCCTGTACGAACTCGGAACTTGGAAAACAATTGCGAGGGTTCGTCATCGGGCCTGCGGGACGTACGGAAACGAAACGAGTTTCGCTCATATGCTTATCTTTGTGTTAGGTTTGTCGACTTCGTGCCTGAGTGTGTGTGTGTGTGTGTGTGTGTGTGTGTGTGTGTGTGTGTGTGTGCACCGCGAAGGCACATATTGATTCTCGAGCCAAGGCCCAGCGCGGTCAATACATTCCGAAGAAGGCCGTAAAACGCCAAAGCCGTCCCGGCGCTCCGGCCCGATATCAATCTCGAAATGTTAATCTACGGGAGCGCTATTTGCAGATGTCAGATAGGCGAGAATAGGCGAGTCCGCGGGACGACGGCCGAGTTTCGCATTCGCTCCCGGTCTCTGCGAAATAGGAAAAAGCCGAGCGCGAAAGGTGCGTCTGGCACGCATCGGCCTGGAACGGACGATAATGCGTCGATAATCGCTCGTTATAGAAGGGGGGACGGACGGGAGAGGGGAGGGGAGGGGGGGGGGAGGTGCTATACGTCTATGAGAAAAAAGGAGACGGAGAGAAATTGGTGAATATGGGAAAGATCAATTTATGGTATTTCGTTTTATTACGGACGGTATTTATAGGATTGATACATTAGGGATTTTTATGGGTAATTTATGAAATCGGATACGCGATGATAACAGGAGATCTCGGAGAATTTTACGTACGTTTACGATCGTGCTCATGTTAATGCATGAGATGTCTAATGTATGTAAGGCGCTGACATATTAAATCGTACGTAACGGACTGAGAACGTGATCGATACGTTCGGCAGATGTGAGTTTACTATGTGGTGGGATGTATTCCAATTTACGTTCAATATTTCTGAAATGTATTTAGTTTACATTTAAGAGCCCTTGCTTGCGGTTGAAAATTTCCTATATATTTGAATTCGCTCTAGATGTTTCAACACCTTGCGGTGTCCTCGTCAGGAGTCTAAGATGTTGACGACTATTTCTGAAATGTTTCACATGGCGCGCTAATATGTTTCAAATATCTGAATAAAGCTAGCTTGCGGAAATATAATATATTCGATTTTGGTCCGAACGACTCATTAACCCATTACCCGCCGTAATACAAAAATACATTAATAAGAAATTAAATTAACTGTACGTTTAAAAGTTGCAGTCATTGAAAGGACACAATTTGAAACTGTGTCCCAAAAAATGGGACATTGGCGATTAATGGATTAATCATTGCACTTACGTGTACATAGACAGTGTTAAGCCAATCTGCAGCGAATATGGAGGGAAAAAAAAGAAGAGGTGAGAGCTGGCGATCAGGAACGATACGGTCGTCGATCGCAACTTCCGTTCGAACCGTTTTCCACGCGATCTGCCGAATGGCAAATGGCGGGGGCGATCGATCGGCCGAAGAAAGCTCGCCTCGCCGAAAGGAGAGGAGCCTTTCGGTCGTCCACAAAGGATTGTTAATGCGATCGGCGGCACCTTTGAAGTGCAAAAGTCGCGAGTCGAAGCGCTAGTTCGATTAGGAGTCGCGATGAATTTAAAGCGGAGCACTTTCGAACCTTGCTAGGAATTTTTAGGCCTACCGTTGGGTGCGGCGCATCAAACCTTCTTTCTCTCTCTCACACACACACACACACACACACACTCTGTTTCGATTCTCGTATTGGTGCCGAACAGGTGGGACAACGCGAAGGTAATACAGTTTGCACAACGTTGTGGGAACTTTTTTGCGCGCCTCTCTTCCGGGGGATTGAAAAAATAATTGAGATCGACGATGGATCGGGAGAGGGAGTTCGGAAGAGGGGGGGAGGGGTGGCTGACGACCGATGGGGGTTAGGGGGATGAATTTCGGTCGTTCCTGCGATTAATAAATCCCGCTTGTGGCCCGTAACTCTCTCGCCGGGCTATAACTCGAAATAGTTGGCGCGGCTTATCCGGCGCCGATCAGGCATTGCTACACGATGCGAAAGCCTTTCAACCCTTACGAATCCGCTATTCCTTTGTCGAGGCTCGGCGAAGAGTTTCAACTTATACCCAGTATCCAGTTAACTAATTTTTTACATATAAAATTATTGTCGTTTTAAATGATCGTGATAAGCATCGTTTAACATGGAGTTCGTTTTAGGTGTAGAAGATGTCGAAGTGACTGATGTTAATCGATGGAGGAGATTGAAGGGATTGGAGATTCTTTCGGTAGTGTTTGCCTTGGAATTGCAGTGTGGCCGTTCGCGTTGGCGGTCGAAAGTGGGGGTGAGGAAAAGGGCATCGTGTAGCATTGCCTTCGACGCCAGGACTCACACCTGTTGCCGCACGCCGACGCGGACTTTGGCGCGCGGCAATCGATTATTTAGCAACAAGCCGCAGAAATTGGAAGGATAATTTCGCCCGCTTGTTTACGCTCGTCCGCAATTTCATTCGGGCCTCCCGCCCCCCTACCCCTTTCCTGTCCCTCTTTTCTCACCCTCTCTGTCGCACTCTCTCTCCTACCCGCGCGTCCAGTGGTGCTCTGTTTCCGTCTTCCAGCCACTCTGCCTCCCATTAATCGTCAACCGCAACGTAACTTATCGTCGGCACATTATAAATGTAACTCAATTACAAATGAGACACCGCGCATAACATCTTACTTTCAGTTCCTTTTTCAGATTTTGGTCAGTGTGAAATCTTCTCCTGTCTTCAATCTCTACCCTTTCCTACCGATGGAACTCAATCACAAAACCGGCATACCCACCCACGGAATATTTGCCCCGCTTCAATTTTCAGACACCGACAGCTCAGATATTCGAATCTATCGCGGGTTTCACTCTATTTTTCTGATTTAGGACAACTTCCACTGACTTCGGAACGATCGTGGAATCCGGAAACGAGACGTTTCCGAAAAATCACTCGGCCAGGATCGTTAAGCCGTCGCCTCCGGCGTTTCGGATTCATCGATGCTACGCCCCTGACGAGACTTGGAGCCCTCTCTCCCCCTCCGACTGCCCTCCTCTTTGATTTCTCCCACCCCGTCGGCGTGCCTCGGGGCTCTCGGTATCGGAAAGCCATGGGAAAGAAAGAATCCGCAGGAAAGTCATCCGGCGCGATGGGACGGGGCGATATCGCCGGTCGGGCATAAAACTCGGCTATCTTCGCAATCTGATGCCGCACGAACCAGTTTTCGGTGCGGTGTCGGATCCTGGCCAGGATCTGCGAGGATATTCGGCCGTAGGAACCGTCGGGACTCATTCTCTCCCACCGCTCCTCCCGATTCCCCTCCCTTCCTTATTCTCTCACTGTTCCCCACGTCTCTAGTCGCTCTTCGCTTCTCGTCCTTTGATGATTATTCTTCAATTTTCCGTATGTACACTTTGTAGGCTGCGTGTAGATTCTATTTTTTTTTTTTTTGCTTTGGTTGCAATTGGTAGCAGTGTCCTGGTTGGTGTTGCTTCTTGAGAAAACTATACATATGTCCCATTTTAAACGTCTTACTCATTTCATAGGCGAATGATTGATCCCTATTGAGAGTAAGTGCTGTCTAGTCGGAAAAATGTCAATTTTTCCCTGTTTTTCGACACGTTTTTGAACATATCTCGGAAATTGGTGAATGTAGAAAGGTTCGGTTTGCGATTTTTCTCAATGTTTTCCATCCGGCTTGCACTTCATATGGAAATAATTGGGCCCATTGTAATTATGTGATGTACGGCCGGGAAAAAGGCCATTTTTTATATTATCATACATCCTCTAAAATAGACCTAAAAATAATCGGCTAACACTTCGAACAAGCCCGATACTCTATACTAGCAACTAACTACCTAGCGTACATGAATCCCATCTTACATACAATTTCTTAGTTTCTCGCGCCAACAAACATAGGAATATTCATATATTTCACTTCGAACATTTTAAATACGAGCCTTCAAAAATGAACATAAACTCTCCCTCATCAGCGTCATAAGTAACATTTCAAGCATCATCCCTCGAACGAAAACTTACATTCACTCCCACGAATTCCGTCGAATCGTCAGAAAGCTGAAATCCTCCCACCGACGGATCTCCACCGTTTCTCGCCAGCTTATCGGGCGCTAATTAAAAGCGGCCGGCAACGAAAACTCGTACGGGCAAAGGTTCGAAACTATTATTTTACGCAGCAGTCGATGCGTCGAAGTCGGCGATAAGCGGCGCCTTTAATTACCGGCGATGCTATCGGTTCGTTTCCTCGTCCGTAGGAGCGCGTTGGCGGCGAAATAAATAAATACAGGCCGACGTGATATCCGTCGGCGGCGGTTAGCGTAATCGAGGCGTCAGATAAGCGTACAAAGAGTCCAGATTGGGCTGGCCGAGAATGCGAGCAAGTCAATGTGTCCCCGGTCATATGTGACTTAGTCCGCGCGCGCGCGCGGCCTGATGCGGCCAATCGAGTACGAGTACAACAAAAATCGGATACCACTCTCATTACGTTCGGTTCTCGTACTGTTAATCTGATCAATATTTCTGAACGTATCGGGATATCTATTTACCTTACATAAATACTTCATTTAATGTGTTTACATAGCCGTGATTTGTAAGGATAATATTGTGACTTACTTAGAGAATATATCATTTAAATTCAAAGTGACTTGTACTGATCAATATTTCTAGATGCCTCAGGACCTATTTACCTTGCATAAATACTTAATTAAAAGTATTTATATAGCCGCGATTTGTTAGGATAATATTGTGACTTACTTAGAGAATATAGAATTCAAAGAGACTTGTACCGATCAAAATTTCTAGATCGTTTTAGGATGATACCAGATGTTTACCTTGCATAAATACTTTATTTAATGTATTTACATAGCCACAATTTGTTAGAAAAATATTGTGACTTATTTAGAGAACATATAATTCCAAGTGCCTTGCACCGATCAAAATTTCTAGACGTTTCAGGGTAATACCGTATGTTACATAAATAATTTAACGTAATTTATACAGTTTTATTTATCACGATCAGGATAACATAATGTATCAGTACCATTCCAATGTTTAGACGTGCACGTAAGAAGTCGTCAACTGCCTGACAGTAAATGAATATCGTGGCAGCTCGCTGCGAAAGGCCGAGACGATCGAAGTGACTAAGAACGGATCCGCCGGTCCGTAACAGCCTCCGATCCACTTATGTGGACGTGAAAGAGGACCTGGGTCAGATGAGATTGCGCGCGTATCGTCCGTTCGGACCTTATCGTCGCAACGATAACACTTGGACGCCCCCAGATCACTCGATAACCACGTTATCGACATCGGCCTCGTCCATCGGTCATCACTGTCGCGATGCCTGATGGAAAAAGACCGGGCAAGGCCTGTCATCTCACCGAATCAGTCCAGCATAATAATGCTCTCGTTCACATTTTTTTCCACTCCCTTCCCACCCCATTCCGGGAAGTCAATCTAATCAGGGCTTTCTCTCAATTTTTCTCGATTACCGATGACCCTTATCTCGCTGGGTTCGAGGAACTGCTTTCGAGGGAGTCGCGGAAAGTTTCGACATTGATTATCATATCGGTGATGATTGACAGAGACGTTTCTTCCTTCGTTCGTTCTTTCAGCCACTTTCGTCTCGGCCGCTAATCGGTTCCGGTCTCAGGAAATTCTTTCAGATGTTATCCGGATGCAGTGATACTCGACGCTGTATAGTTTAGCTATTCTTCCTCCTGCCAGGAAGGCAGAGTTGATCGGCTTCGAGTCCGGAATAGTGTTTTGATTATGGATTTCAAGGCACGGATTTCGAGCCGCGAAAAGTTTCGCGCGATCTTTTCGCTTCAGCGATCGATTCGAGCGGATTTCAGTTCGGCGCGTTCACCTCCGGTAATCTATCCTAGATCCGAGATCGGCGATGCCGATTGGACGGGCGCGTTCCGTTTTGCGAAATGCCTCCTCGATTCGTCCGCGGGAAAAATTTAATTATCGAGCCCGATTCGAGATTTCGCGGAACAGAAGTGCGGTCGATTGACCGGATGCATTTATTTTCCTCAGATCCATTATCATATTAATCATTTGCGTACATCTTACTTGTCACAATTTTTGATTTTATTCTTCGAAGGGTCTCCCTTGCAAGATATAGTCGGGAATCGTTGGCTCGAACGAAAAATACGAACGCTGCGAGAGAGTACGAACGCGGGAATCGAAAAGGGACGATCGAGAGATCGGAGATCGAGGATCTCGAGCGGCGACGGCGAGGGAGCGAAAAAGGAGCAAAAAAGGAGTGGCGAGATGCGACGAGATGAAAAAAGAATTCTCGGCATCGATGAGAAATTCGATACGCACGTCGATCGTCTTCGCCGTCGCGATCGAATTTCAACTTCGAATGTTCGACCGGACGGCTCCACTTTTGTATTTTCAACTGAATCTTCCTTCCCGTAAAAACAATCGATAAACATACAATCGGACCATTCAAAAGTTTTGATTATCTTCGTACAAATCGTCATTAACCCATTAACTACCACATTTTTTTTTTTTAATTTTCGGCCGGATTAGTTATATATATGCACAAAAAGTTGTGTAACAGTAAAATTATATACAATCCAAAACCCTTAAATGGGGATCATGACAACTAATCGGTTAACAAACCGGAAAGAAAAAATGCATTACTAATCAATACCAATAACGCAATTATAAAAATGTATTAATTATCAATATTACTAAAATATTTATCACAATTTAACTGAACACTATTACCCAAGTACATTAATATCCAGTATTCGCATTCCGAATAATCGACAATTTCCCATATATTTCCACTCGTCGACTAGTCTGAATCACAATTACTCCAATCACAAACCTTCTCTGCATTTGCCTAACTAAAAGCCACCCACGAGCAATCATCATCCATATCACACACATTATCGTCCCGAAGACGGAGGATGGGAAAAAGATCTTAGCGACAAACAGGCTCGAGGGGTAAAAAATCCTGCGGAATCGACTTTTAAGGTTGTTCGCGTATGACGCTCTTCCTCCCCCTCCACCCCCTCCGCCGCTCACCACCTTTTTTTCCCCCTCATATTCATTCACGCCATTGCGGTAAACACGCTCGAGCTGGTTTTTAGACGTCAGAGCGTGGCGATCGGGCCGCGTTCGTTCCCAATTAATCGATTTGCTTCGATGGCCAGCGCTGTCGAGATTTTATCTCCATACACTGACTGCTCTGCCTATAACTAGCGGCCGTGCGGAGCAACAGAAACACCTATCGGACAACGTAGTGCGTTATGCACGGACGTGCGACCGCGAGCTGGGGTGGGGGCACACTTAGAATTCGAGATGATCGGCCGGAATTTTTTGATAGATCGAATACGACCGACAGATATTTTCGTCATCTCGAAACTGATCCAAGACGAATCGAGAAATTCCGTTTTTATCGTACACGCAGTATGTGACCTGGATCAGAAGTCGGCTGATTCCGGATAATTTTGAGTTTGGATGAATTACAGTGGTATGACAGTGTTAGGATTATACTTTCTGTTGTTCGGTAATATGAGTTGCAAGATACGATATTATAGAATTTATGCAAATAATCTCAGGTATTGTAATATTACTAGAGTTAGGCATATCAGTTTAAAACTTTATTGACACGACGTCTGCAAGTAATTACGCGATGCAAATTCTATGGAGCCTTCAAGGTAGCAAGTGAAAATTATGCGGAATAGACGCAGGTATTCACTTTGAGCGATACCGTTTCGAAACTACATTTTTTACTTATTACTCATTATTATTACTTATATTATTAACTTTATTCAGCAGTTCAAAACTTGATTGACCCAACATAATCTGCAACTAATTTCGTGATGCAAATTCTGTGAAACCTTCGAGCTAGCAATTGAAAAATGTGCAAAGCGTACACTTTAGTCCATTTTGACGGAATTTTCGATGTCAGTGTCATCAGGGTCGAAAAGAGGGCCGAAACTGGGCACGGACCCAGCATCTCGCCGGATCGGCTCGCAAAAGCTCGGGAGGCAAAATTCCCGATATCGATGACGCCCGATGGAGAACACGAGTAGCCTGACACGGTACCATCTCGAAGTTATTTCCGTTGATCGATCCGGCCGGCCGATAATGACGCGCGCCGAGCGAGGATAGACGGCCTGTATCCTGATATCGATCTCACGATCGATTAACACCTTTCGCCGATAGCGAGAAACGTGCTCGCGAGATAATCGCCGGCCTGCATTCCCGATAATAAACGCGCCCATCGCATTTGCCCCGCCACCCCCTCCCCCTACCCCCATTCGCCATTCCGTTCGTCACACCCTGTACATCGAGCTCTCGACGGTGTGCGTCGGGCACGCATCGCTGTTTGCGCAGGTAGATGTGAATCAACTACACTTGCCAGCGTGAACGACCAATAATTCTTGGGGCAGGTTCAATGGATTGCGGCCAATCAAATTTCGCGTAGAAGAATTACTTCGTGATAGAAGAGTTCTTTCTTTAACAGCGAGAACAATTTGTAGTCATATCTTGGTTGGTCTTAGAAAATAGGAATGTTTCGATCTGTTGTCTGCGTCAATGAATGCTGACAAAAATTATCTTTACTAACATACGTTTGCTTTACTAACATTACTTATATTTTATATTTATATTTTATATATGGTAGATGTGAATCAACGACTCTCGCCAGCGTGAACGACCAATAATTCTTGGGGAAGGTTCAATGGATTGCGGCCAATCAAATTTCGCGTAGAAGAATTACTTCGTGATAGAAGAGTTCTTTCTTTAACAGCGAGAACAATTTGTAGTCATATCTTGGTTGGTCTTAGAAAATAGGAATGGATTTTTTGTCTGCGTCAATGAACGCTGACAAAAATTATCTTTACTAACATACATTTACTTCGCTAACATTACTAATATTTTATATATATATTTTATTATTTATATTTATAATTTCCTAACATCGGTAATATTCTGAACGATAGGTTGTTGTATTGTAAACTGATCGGTAATTGAACAATTTGGCAGTGGGGTACTATTCATCAAAATTAAATATGTGTGCTTTAAGCTGACGTAGTAGATCTAAATTATGAATTATTAAACTCGTACAAATAACTGAATAAATAAATGATAATTTCGATTTCTCCACCGACCCGCCCTTAAGTTAGAAGAAGATACAACGTCCAGCTGCCCAAAACCGAGAGTCCAAATAAAATTTCTTTAACCGCCCAGCTATCATGGCAGAATAATTGCTCGTTACCGTCACCCGTAACACGAAACACGCTAACACATTCGACTCACTTCCTGCGCGAAGGGTGGGAAGAGGTGCATAAAGCTGGTCCCGCTTCCGAAATCCGTGGCTGGCGTCCAAGGGGGTGAGAGGGTCGCCGGGGGTTGGCCGTAGATAGTTGGCGGAGGATTGCGGAACGAAGGGTGGCCCGAAAACTAAATCGACGCAATGGGGCGGCAGTCGCGTGCCTCGCATCCCCTAACGGCGAAAATCGGCGCGCCGCCACTTGATAGGGGTGGCTCGCAAGGGGTGGGGGGTGGAAGTTGCTCGCGGCACGGCCGCTTCACGCTCGGCAGAGCGGTCCACCCTCGTTCGCGGACACCTCGATCTTACTTACGTCCCTATCGCAATCTGCGATCCTGCCAAATCACCCCTTGCCACCCCACACCCCGCAAATGCGGCCGCGAGAAAGGAAGCGTCGTGCCAAGAAAGTGGAATTATGCCTTTTTGCCGAGCTTCGGAGCGGGGTGGATCTCGACCTCGCTGACGGATTTTTTGAGGGTGGGTGTAGTTCCGATGCGGAATGAGTCCGCTTCGGATCTGTATAAATCTGATATGTTGACACTGGTCAAAAGTCGCACCCTGTATTAATAATGAATTTTCTCTCACGAAACATTTTACTTCCTGAAAAATTCTTTACAAGTCCATTCAAATAGGTGACTGATCTTGCGATTGCAGAACGAATCTACTTCAGATCTGACAAGCAAAAATCTGATACGTTAACACTAGTCAAAAGTTGCAGCCTGTCTTAATAACGAATTTTTTTGTCAGGAAACATTTTTCTTTCTGAAATAATCTTTACAAATTATTCAAATAGGTAACTGATCTTACCATACAAAATGAGTCTACTTCAGATCTGACGAGTCGAAATCTGATATATTAACACTAGACAAAACTGTCGGACCCTATCTTAATAAATGAATCTTCTTGCATGAAATTACTTCCTGAAATATTCTTTTTCGAGTCATCGAGCCAACAGATTAATTGCTTTCGATTTCGCAAATTCAACCACACTTCTACAATTCCAAAACAGAGACCGTCGTTACTTCCGTTAAGCATTAACAAGCACACTTCGATTACTACAAATACAATCATGACCGCAGAACCTCAGCAACCCCTCTACACTCCACCCCCAAAATCGAACGACCCCACCACCCGCCACCGCAATAAATCCCAATAACTCGCGAGTGCGGACTCGATGCCGAGCAGAGCTGAGCGCTCAACGTTCTCGGCGGTTGCCGACTCGGAGCGGAAAGAGTGAAAGAACCGGCTTAATCGAGGCTCGAAGAAAAGAGCGGCGCGTCCGTCGGTCGTGAAGTGGCGCGAAAATACGAGTCGGTCAGGCGAAGTGGAGCGAGCTGGAATGGACGCGGCGGAATATACGTACGGGCCGAAGCAAACCGGCGCGCCGATAAGAGCTGGTGGCGAGCCGTTATCACGATCGCCGCGCGGCCACGTCGCGCGATAACGATAACAAACTCTCTCTCAGGCAGTGCGCGCGCGCGCGCGCGCGCGCTCGCCCCACCGACCCACGCTCGTACGTGTGCCGAAGCTGACGCGTGCAAGCCAGTAGACGTACACGTGTCCGTACGTGTTCGTAGGTGTTTGAACGTGTTTGTATGTGTTCGTAGGTGTGTGTGCGTGTTCGTACGTGTTCGTACGTATCTCGATGCCTACATGCCTGGATTCGTACGACTGTGTGACGTGTCACATTATGTCCTCCGGACGGCCTGCGTGACGCAATGACTGAGGGAATAATCGATTTCTTTTCTTCTTTGTCACTCGGGAGGGGTGAAGACGGCCGGGTGAGTTTGGTAGGTTCGAGAGCCATGCGGTGAAATATGTAATTGGAAAGTGGCGAGCGATATGTGTGTTGGAATGTTGAATTGTGGTTGAATATCTGCTCGCTTGGTTAAAGTGGAATTGTGAATTTTAGGGATTAGTGGTTCGTTGACGTCGATTTAGTCTTTCTATCATAATTCTATTCGAACTTCTTGACTTTCGGGCAGCTTTTGATATCGAGTACTAGTGAAATTCCGAAAGTTAGGCCGCAGAAAAGCAATAGACTATCGCTCGACAAAGTGGAATTGTGAATGTTAGGGATTAGTAGTTGACATAAACGTCGATTTAGTCTTTCTATCATAATTTCATTCGAACTTCTTGACTCTCAGGCAGCTCCCGGTATCCAGCACCAGTGAAATTCCGAAAGTTAGGCTGAAGAAAAGCAATAGGCTATCGCTCGTCAAAGTGGAATTTTGAATTTTAGGAATTAGTAGTTGACATAAACGTCGATTTAGTCTATCTATCATAATTCCATTCGAACTCCTTGACTCTCAGGCAGCACCCGGTATCCAGCACCAGTGAAATTCCGAAAGTTAGGCCGAAGAAAAGCAATAGACTATCGCTCGTCAAAGTGGAATTGTGAATTTTAGGAATTAGTAGTTGACATAAACGTCGATTTAGTCTTTCTATTATAATTCCTTTCGAACTCCTTGGCTTTCGGGCAGCTCCCGGTATCCAGCACAAGTGAAATTCCGAAAGTCAGGCTGAAGAAAAGCAATAAACTGTCGCTCGTCAAACTGGAATTGTGAATTTTAGGAATTAGTAGTTGACATAAACGTCGATTTAGTCTTTCTATCATAATTTCATTCGAACTCCTTGACTCTCAGGCAGCTCCCGGTATCGAGCACTAGTGAAATTCCGAAAGTTAGGCTCAAGAAAAGCAATAGGCTATCGCTCGATAAGCGTCCGCATCGAAAGGCCCGCTAACAAGCTTCCGACAGATAACGCGTGCCTATGTTCGTAACATTGTCTATCAGTTTCGCTACACGATTCTGTAAGAGTCCAACGTTTACGCCTACGTTCTTCGAACGTTGCGATCTAATTTCCTTCAATGATGCAACTCCGATACAAGTGTTTCCATTGCATGGCGCGCGTACGTGAAAATGTGCAGATAGCGACTTCGAAGTAGCGGAATGCGATGAGATTAAGAAGCCAGGCTCGGAAATTTCAGACGGGTCCCTCACGGCTTTCACGAATATATTTTCGGACAATGGACGATCGCGCTACGTGCTCGCCTGCCGGAAGTAGGAAGCACGTGATGCAGATTGGACGGAGATAAATACAGCTGGCGAATACTTAATGACCTGAGCAGATCGCGATCCCTTAACACCTAATCAAAGAATTCCTCGCGCCCGACGATTCATTAAGGGATGCCTTCGGCGAGCAGCCCGATCGAAAAGTTGCCACAATGTGTATAAGTAATGCATTATCTTGCATTATCGTACGTGTACGTAATTGCACGCGATCATCTTCCAAGTTTCGCATCTGATCGACGAATCTTTCTTCCGATCTCTCGGAAGAGGCTCGTTAAGTCTTCTGGCCGGTTGGCGGTCGAAAAATTCGGTAACGAGGCTCATAAAAACCATCGTTATTAAATTTAATCGTCCTTCCTTCACGAATCTGCCCTTGCTCGATCGAGTGATCTCGAATAAATTTTATACTCGATGCTACGATAGTTTCGCTGGTAATTATGTCCGTAATCTTACAAAGTATAGTGAATAATTGACTGTGTTTTTTTACTGTAGTTGCAGAGGTTTGTCGCAGTTTTCGTATTATTCTTGCGAGGGAGAGGACATCCTTTATTTCGAGGGAGAGGACAGTCCTTTTATTCATTTCAATATCTTACACCCTATAATATACCTTTCACGCTACATGTCTCTATCGCAACTCTCCCCTCCTGCGATCGTCACTGCTCTCTTCAAACCTTAATCCAGCATATAACAACTCCACAATTCTGACTTGGCCAACTTTCATAATCGCAGTCCCTTATCAAATAACTCAAACTCTTAAAAAAATCAGTTCTCGTTGTCAAGACAATCTAAGCATCCATACTTTCAACCCCCTAAAGAGCCACCCCCACACAAAACGATTGCAACCGGCACTGCCGACTGAATCATTTCAACACCGCCTTCCTAATCACCATCCCAATTACCCTCCACCAGAAGCCTCCTCCCACCACCCTAGCCCGACCCACCCCTCGGCGTCATCGGAAGGCAGCCGATATTCTCGGAAAAGAGTCCGATCGTGGTGTGCGCGGATCGACGGATCGTATCGCGTGAACGCGTTGGCGTGCGCAGAACTCGAGGAGCGAGAAAGACGGAGAACCTGAAGCGAGAGAGGGGTTGGCCTGCAAGGGTCCACAGGAGGGTGGCTGGTCCGTGGTCGACTACGGTGTTATCGCGTCGGCCCAGATTGAATATATTTCATATGTTTTCATAACTACCGCAGCCACGGCGCCGTCCGCTATCTCCGCCTCCTCTCCAACCCCCCCCCCCCCCCCCCCCGAGCCACCACCCCCGACGTGAGAAAGAGAGAGGCAGGGGGTGTCGAGGGGGCTCGAAGGGGGAAGGTACGAATAGGGGGAGGAAGAAAGAGAGGAAGAAGAAGAGTGAGAGAGGCTGGAAGGGGTGGGCCGGTGGGGGTGGAAGGTTTTCATCGCGCGAGAAAGCGAGCGAGGGGGTGGGGGCCGCAGGGGGTGGGAAGAGGGTTGCCGGCGGTTCGCCGCGGCCACGGGAAATCAACCGTGAGGAGATACCGGCTGACTGATGTGCGCCTTTCTGTTGTAAAACGATAAAGGCGCCGTGGCATTGGTCCGGCCGAGGGTTTCCGATAGCCAGCAGCAGCAGCACCCCCTCCCCCATCCACCCCCACTCTTTTGCCGATGTACCAGACCCAAGCCCGACGCTGCAGTCGGCTCTTACCAGAGATCGCAGGACGTTGCCGGGAAGGTCCCGATGCTGTCCGCCTCGGCGCCGGAATGATGGCCGATGGGGCCGCGGATGGGGATAAGGGAGGAATTGCGCCGGGTCGGCCTGAATGGGTGTAGCAAGATGGCGGGGGTGGTTTGCCACGGTAGGTGCGAGAGTCTAGACGGCTGAATTGCAATTGACAGTCCTTCTTCCCGTTGCAGATCGTGGGAAGAAGCTTAAGCAGGCGGATTTTGGTCGGGGGTGGGGGGGGAGGTTAGAGTATGTGATTGAAATATACACTGGGCAATGGATATTGTGTGGGTGTAATTGTCGATTGTTAAAGCGAAACATCTGCAAAATTCGAAAGGTGCAGTAAGGTAGATCGATGCGAGATACTGACAGTTTGAATATTTTTCCGGTTTATATACATTAATTTCTTATCATACATTGTAATTAATAAATCATGATAATTACACCTTAATGTTCGCCCCATATCGCTTAAAAAGTCGAAGCATTACGATTATATGACTATTCGATACTTTACGAATAATTTGCTTTTCGGAAGATAGAGAGAAGACGCGATGTATATCGGTGGCTTGAAGAAAGATTTTCCACCGCCGGCAGCCGGGAGCCTGCATCGGCAGTGGGCAGTGTACATTATTACGGCGCAGAAATACGCAGCCACCGTGGGAGGGGAGGGGGGTGGGGGGGAATAAAGTGAAAAGGCGAGTGCGCGGACGAGAAGCGTCAAGGCAAACGGTAGACGTTCCGAGGTGAATATTCATTTCGCGGCGCATTGGAAGCTGCCGGACGATAAGGGCCGGTGAGGTCAGAGGTCCTTATCCCTATCTCCGGCCCTTCCACCCATTCAGACGGCCGCGATGTCGTCGTCTGCCCGTACCGATCGCTTACTGTCATACCTAAATATAACGCGGGTCCGACGACCAGGACGTTTCGAATCGCAGGGACGTTCGTTTATAACGCATCGCTTTAAAACGTATCATTTAACATATTTCCAGTAATGTTCGACTCAGAACTGCCGCCTTCATATTTTACTATTTTTATTGTAATAATTTTGATATATACGTAAGATAGCTGGGTGTCGTGTCTTACGATTATTTTCATAGTTTGATATCATTTAAATAAATCGCATGTAAGGTAAGTATACAGCTTTATTCGTCGTTAGTATGATTAATTTTTTTTTTTTAATTTTAATATGAATTTTACATGGACTAATACTAAATTCAGTAGCTACTCTCGGAGCAGTCCTTAAGCAGTCCGCTAATCGGGCCAAAACAAAACTGGCCGACCACACCCTCGCGTCCGCGATTACACCGGCCCAATTCCACGCACCTTCCCCCACCCCG
The DNA here is from genome assembly GCA_914767735.1 of Anoplius nigerrimus. Classification (NCBI taxonomy): domain Eukaryota; kingdom Metazoa; phylum Arthropoda; class Insecta; order Hymenoptera; family Pompilidae; genus Anoplius; species Anoplius nigerrimus. The sequence continues at coordinate 4,620,655 of OU612086.1, forward strand.
AAAAACAGCGTCCACAGTAATGACACAATTAACCATTCCGCCCCCGGTTGGCCAGCGCGCCGCCTCCCCATCGACCGTCGGCCGTTCCATAATTAATTCCCGCGCACACCTCGCGGCACTAATTTATGCGCGCGGATCAATTTATTCGGTATCGGCCGGCGCGACTTCGATAAAGCGTGCCCACGCCGAAGCCGCGCGAGGAGATCCGAGACGGGTTTCCGATCTTCCGAGGAGGCGACGAGAGGTCGACCTCGAGGACTCGCTCGGAACCTACGGCCGACTTCTGTCCCGATCCCACTTTCCCCCCGTCGCAATTCCAGCGCCGAGAAGCTGACCGACTCGCCGCCCACTTCTGCTACCTCTGCTACCTCTTCTACCTCTCCTCCTCTCCTTCTCTCCCCACCCCTCCTGGGCCACCTCTGCTCCTGTTACGCTCGCCACCTCTTGCGCTCCTGGTACGTCTCTCGCTTCACCTCTCCTACTTCCGTCAACTGCCACCTTCTCGTGCTCCTGATACTCTCGTCCCCCCACTTCTACTCCTCCGCCAGCTTCTTCCCCTATTCTGCTCACCTCCTCGATAATGGTAACGAACACGTAGCAGGCGCCCGTTAACACGTTTGCGGACAGTAAAAGTTTCGGCGAGGTGCGAAAATTGACAGTCGATTTAGTTTTCCTAAAATTTGGGCTCTTTTCCTTCAAACGCTCATAACTTTTCGAAACATGGACCGATTGGATCGTTCTTTTTTCACAATTTGTGTTCTCGAATGCTCGTTCAAGAAAAAAAATATGATTTTAATCGAAATTATTGTTTTCATTATTTGTTTTCAATTTAAAGCAATAAATTTGTAAATACACAGAGAAATATATATAGAGAAGATAATACGAAAATACCTAAAGAATCAGTTGGTCATTACCGTGACAGGCATAATAATTACGAAAACTTAAGGTTATATAATATTAAATTCAAAATAATTGACTTTATGATCTGAATGCCATAGCATTCATGTCGTTCTGCATCATCGTGAAAATGAATGCTATAGCGTTCACGCCCGCGAACGTGTTGATAACAGCCTGATTGCGAGTTACGATCTTCGGGGCCCGTTTCTCGGCTTGTCGCGAGACGCGCGACCTTCCGCGAATTCTTCCCGGCCAACTTCCGGTCTGAGCGAGTGGCGGAGACAGGCGGCGGAGACGGTGGGAGTGGGAGAAGGGACAATGGGGAGGGGGATGTGGTGGGATTAAATTGGATTAGATGGATGGGCGTGGGAAGTGTGATGAAGATGTTGGACGTAGATTTGGAAGGAGAAGAGGAATTGGAATTGGAATTGGGTGAGGTTTATGAGAGTATGGATTGAATGCTGGAAAATTTGAGGTGAATCCGACGGAGTAAATACAGGGATGGAGAATGCGATAGGAGTGTGAAGGAAAATTGTGAACATATATAAAGTAGATTGAACTGGACGATGCCATTCAAGGATTACAAAAAAAAAAAGCGATTAACCCCTTAACGTACCATTTGTTTTAAATAAACCGGCCGAAAAAAATCAATTTTTTTTTTATGTAAAACACACGGTAGAACATTGTCTTGGCAAGGACATAAAAGAATACAAAATTGATCAAAATTTTTATTTTAATTTTAGCAGCATCGAATACAACGCCGCCCGAATATACTCGGGTGTGCACGTTAAGGGGTTAAAGAGAAACTATGCATCGTACCACACGAATATAATAACAGCAATTGCACAGATGCACGCCTAGGGCCCAGACGTGCAAAACTGAACGGAAGAATCTAGAAATCTAACAGCAGAAAAATTCGACTTGGTCGAGAATGAAGAAAGGCAAACACAGAAAAAGGCTCGAAAGTCATCGAAGGACTGGCGGCCGAATTTCTCGCTCCTTAATCCGTGCAGGACACGGTCCGGCCGGTTTTTGCGTCGGAGAGGCTGAGAGGGTGAGGAGACAGAGGGAGAGAGAGAGAGAGGGAGAGAGAGAGAGAGAGAGAGTACGTATCGATACACAATCGACGGTATAACGGCAGGACGGGTGTGTATACGTAGCCCCCGATATCGGCCGTGTGATCGGGCCATAAAGCCGGGCATTCATTCGGTATCTGGGCAATACCTCCACCGGCTGATAACCAGAATAGGTGAGCATAGGTGGCCCATTCTTGCCATACCTTTTGTCCGGCCGAACGAGAAGAGATGCTCCGACGATTTTCGACGAGAGCTCGAGGGGCCCGCAACACGATACCAATGCTCCTCGATACCGAAGAATCGACCAAGATCACTCTGCCATACTCATATTCGACGAAATAAAAACTTTCAATCCCGCCGACGCTCTGGATACATTCAATATCGTCGCGCGACACTTATTTTCTGCCTAGCTGGATATCATTTCCTCGTTAATGCGTATTATGGGGTAGGTGTACGTTGGTTAAGGAATAAATTAATATGATCGGATTTTTAATTTTATAAAAGTGTATTTTATTTAATTTAAAGCAGTTACACAAGTGTGTACATATAATGTATCTATAAACCTTTCAGATTCAAAGTAATTAATTGTTTACTCAAGTCTCACTTTGTTTATTTGTCTTTAGTTTAAATTTACAAAGGTACTATTCACCTTTTGAGAATTCGAATGTTCACCGAACATTTTAATGCATAATTCTGGTGTGGAATCACAGTTTATAATTATTTCGAATAAGTCCTGTTTTGAGGCAATATAAGGATGGTAAGGTAAGTTGTAGAATGTATTCTATCCGGCAGATACTGACGCGCGATACGCCCGGCCGAGAATCGAATTAAGTTAGAGCGCAGTTCGCCGTCTGGCACCTGTGCTCATCACGTGAAAGCAATAGAACATAACGACGCCATAAGTGGCCGTCTGTGAAAATTGACGGAAACGGTGGAAGCGACGGGGAAGCGGCCGAGTCCGGCGGAACAAAAGCAGAAACTGGAGACCCCCACCAATGGAAAGGAGCTCGGTAATACTTTCCCAGCACGAGCTCGCGGGCACGGATAATAAACGAAATCTTCACTTTCTACGAGGCGAGGACCTTAAAAGGCATCAATACGAATCTGCGATAGGCGCGAATGCCTGCCGAAGAGGGACCGATAAGAGGTCGGAGGTCAGCATTTGATAAGGTCGCCCGCATTGTTCCCTCCACTATGACTCTCTCTCACTCTTTCTTTCTCTCTCTCTCCCCCTCTCTCTCTTCCTCTCTATCGGATTCTCTCACTCCTCCCGTTTCTTCGCTCCTTCTTTTTCTCGCACGAACCGATCGATCTGACGACTTACGCTCGTATTATCGCTAAGAACGAACTAAAAATAAGCGTCGCCATTTCAATTCTCCCCCGCCAACGATAGTCGTCGGGTTCTGGAGGCTCAAAACAGATTCTGCCATGTTGATATTTTTTAAATATTGTTTCCTGAGTCTGTAGTACTAGGGATTTCAGTGAAGCAACTTTAACGACTAACTTTTTCATTTACAATATTACAAACCATTTCTATTCAACGTTATCGTCAGTTTTTAGTTTTTCATTAAATTCGTATCATCTTTCATTTACGTCGTATTTTACTATTTTTCCAAATTGGTCCTAATCTGTACGAGTACGATATTAACAGCGACCTACTACTTCATTCTCGTCACCACTAATCTATCACTAAAGTTCGACGTCGGCTTATCTCCAGTTCTTTACTCTTGGTTCACGTTTCAACTTCCTTCTTTTAATCTCCTGTCCCCTCTCAACAGCCTCCGAACAATTAATAAATATTTCTCTATTTTTGCTAGACGAATCTTATACAGGTATAATGTTAACGACAGCCGACTCCTTTATGCTCTTCACCGACAGTCTATCAGCAGAGTTCAACGTCAGGTTCATCTTCAGTTCTTTATTTTCGGTTCGCGTTTCAACTTCCTTCTTTCAATCTGCTTTCCCACTCCTTAACAGCCTCCGAACAATTAATAAATATTTTCCCATTTTTGCTGGACGAATCTTATACAAGTACAATGTTAACGACAGCCGACTCCTTTATTCTCCTCCACCAGCAGAGTTCAACGTCAGTTTATCTTCGGTACTCCTTTACTCTCGGTTCGCGTTTCAACTTCCTTCTTTCAATCTGCTTTCCCACTCCTTAACAGCCTCCGACAATTAACAAATACTTTCCCATTTTTGCTGGGCCAAACTTGTACAAATGCAATGTTAACGACAACCGACTCCTTTATGCTCTTCACCGGCAGTCTATCAGCAGAGTTCAACGTCAAGTTCATCTTCAGTTCTTTACTCTCGGTTCGCGTTTCAACTTCCTTCTTTCAATCTGCTTTCCCACTCCTTAACAGCCTCCGAACAATTAATAAACATTTTCCTATTTTTGCTGGACCTTCTTGCTGGAATCTTATACAAGTACAATGTTAACGACAGCCGACTCCTTTAATTCTCCTCTACCAGCAGAGTTCGACGTCAGTTTATCTTCGGTACTCCTTTACTCTCGGTTCGCGTTTCAACTTCCTTCTTTCAATCTGCCATCCCACTCCTTAACAGCCTCCGACAATTAATAAATACTTTCCAATTTTTGCTGGACCTTCTTGCTGGAATCTTATACAAGTACAATGTTAACGACAGCCGACTCCTTTAATTCTCCTCTACCAGCAGAGTTCGACGTCAGTTTATCTTCGGTACTCCTTTACTCTCGGTTCACGTTTCAACTTCCTTCTTTTGCACTCTCCTGCCTCGGCCTCGTGCGACCCTTAATGTCGTCTCGATAGCGAGGCACGATATCGTTCAGTCGTATCGTTTGTACACCTCCTACCAGTACACGATCACCGCGTGTCTCGCCGGCACTAAGAACACCCGGAGAACACTCGGAGAACACCGGGAGAACACCGTCGGGACACTGTATGAAGGAGCGGAAGGAGTCTCGGTTAGCTCGTCGAAGGAAGCGAGAGAGGAACCTGAAGAGGAGCGAGACGCGTATAAGAATGGACAGAAGAGCGGAATGAAGGTCGGTGAGGAAGGAGGGAAGGAGGGAAGGAGTTGAGGTTTTAAGCAACGAGCCGTGGCGAGAGATCGCTTACGGTGGCCAGGACACAAAGGACACGCGTACGACGTCCTGCCGAAGAGTGAGGATTGTCCTCAACTGCAGCGAACAATACTCTTCGAGCACTTCCGGCCGACAGCTTGACGCTTGACTCGAAAGTTTCGCTCTCGAGTGGGATGTCGGAAACTCGTAATCTTAATCCTACACTGACCGAATAGGCCGAAGAGACTTTATAACACAGAAAATTGTAATGTAATTCGGTACTTGGGATGGTAGTTGGTTAACTGAATGTTTGGGAATTATAGGTAATTGTGTGATATATTCTAATCACTGGGATGTTTGGAAAAGGAATTATCTGTAGTTCGAGTACTGAGTTATAGTAGGAATTCTGTACTTATTATTATGGAAATTCAGTAGGTTGATAATAGAAATACTAAGAATTATGTGTGGGAAATGAGGATCTTAATCACTCTAAATTAATCACTTATATGATACCTCATTCTTCGAAAAGAATCCGCTTACACCACTTTCGAAATAAACGCTCCGTATACACATTAATAAAATCAGATAAACAAAAATATTCCTACATACATCAAACTATCGTTCATCATCCTACCGCAGCACCGCTACTCATAACAGTCGGTGCCTAAAATTTCCTCCGCACTTCCTACTAATCTACCGACTCCCCGCTACTCAGCGCCAATTATCACTCTCCGTTCTGCGCAAATCGACGAATCGCATCAGCCCATCGAATCTCCACCTGGCCAAAGCCAGAACGACGCGCGCGAAAAGCATCGCTGCCGAACGGAAGGAAAACTCGCGCTCCGCTGCCAAACAACTTTTCACTCGCCAGCCACCCACGCCACCTGCCGCAGATTTTCGCACGCCATAGCATAGCTGCTATCGGCCGTGTTCCATCTGCCATAATCAGCCGCCGATCTACGATCCTTCGCGATCCCGACGATCGATAGGCGGCGCGCCGTGCACGAAAAACTTTACGAGCCTCGTTAAATTTTCATGTAAATTGCATAACTCCCGGGAGAAGGAGGAGGAGGAGAAGCTGGAGGGGGGCGGGGTCCCGATAAATAATCAGAGATTCCTTAACTGGGGCCCGCGCGAGCCTCGTTAATCCGTCGGCGATCATTACCGGCGGGGCCCAACATCGGATCTCGATGTGTTTTTTTTATCGTTTCGCGAGCACGAGTCGTACTTTGTAGCGGAAACTGCGCGTTTGAGCTGCGCTGATGATCGGCCGGGCCGATATGGCCCCCTCCCACTCCCCCCCTGCTGGATTATTAGCGATTCATATTTCGAGCGAGGAAAACAGGAAGGAGTCAATGAGAAGCGAATTACTCGCTTCTTCGGCAAAAACGAGCGTTCACACGGGAGGTGGAGGAGGAGAGGGAGGTGGCGGTGGTGGGGAGGGTGGATGAGCTGATTAAGGAAAAGGGAGTGAGGCGCGGTGAGAGGGTGCGAGACGGGAAGGGGGGAAGGGGGTGGAGATGGAAAAAGTGTAGATGGACAGATAGGGAGAGAAGGATGGAAAATTCTTGCGGGAGAGACGGAGATGGACGGATATGCTTTGATGGGAGGAAGAGAGAGAGAGAGAGAGAGAGATGTATATTGTATATAAATATATATCTAAAGGAGGAAAAGGTCTGGGCTAAGTCAAAGCTGTAAAAATTGTAACCCGTAAGGGACAGATAGAAATAAACATACATACGTATATAAATACATATGACATATAAATAGTATATGTAATAATATGGTATATATATGGTATGGAAGAGGTGGGAGAGAAATAGAAAAATGATACGTACCTCCCAAGGAGCGAGAGAGATCTAAATGTTTATATATATACTATTATACGTATCATTTTTCCATCTCTCTCCCACTTTTTCCATACCACAACCATATACACCGACACACAGACGGAAAAATGATACGTACCTCCCAAGGAGCGAGAGAGACGAGACGAATGAGAGCCCGTCCGTTACGTATAAAGTGAAAGACGGAGATCGATATGAGACGCTGGCACGGAGGAAATGATAGAGAAAGATAGCGCCCGGCCACTTCTAACGAGGCGGAGGCTCAGCCAATGGCACTAATGACGCTAATTAATTGCACCAAAGACGGCGACCGCGGATCGTTGCGCCTACCTCGCGAAACGCACCTAGCGAAGGAAGTTTTGCTACCGCTACCGGCCGCCAATTATTTTATTGGCCGCGTCCTGTCATTCCTGCCGCATGCAGCGTCCATTTTGACCGTCAGCGTGCTCCGGCTTCGACAAATTACTCGACGAGCTCGCCTTTTCCTTCCTCCTCTCCCGCTAATGACGTAGACGATCATCTCAGATTTCGGAGAATTTTCAATCTTTCGGCTGTCGTTGACACTTTGGGCTGTCAGTTCTGAGAGTAGTTAAAATGAATCGCGCACGCAACTTTGAGAAATGATCTCCTTACGAATATGGAAAATTCGTTCACTCGTTCGCCCGTACACTCTTAATTAAAAATGAACTGTACATTCAAAAGTTGCAGTCGTTAAAAGAAAACAATTTGAACCTGTGTCCCAGAAATGGGACATTGGCGGATAGTGCGTTAATGTCAATTTAAAATCCATCCGACCGTCAAGTGGCGAATCGGACATCGTCGGAGTCGATCGGCCTCGAGTGGCAGGCGATAACTGAAAATTATCCACTCGTGGGACGATAAGGGGGCGAGTGGGGGCCCAATGCCGCGAAGCGTAAGTCATAAGCGGCGGACAAATTTTACCGTCGAACATTAAAAATCTCCCGCCAATCGGCTCGAGGCCGAACGGTTTTATTTAGCGTAATCCTGCGGATCCCCGCTCGCCCCTCCCCCCCTTTCCACCTCGTCTACCCTTTCTCTCGTTCTCTTCTCTCATCGGGAGATAAAGCACCTGCATTCTCGGGCAGAAGACGGCACTTCGAAACCCACGCTTCGTCGATAAAGCAACGGTTGCATTCCTCCCCTATCGTCGTTCGAACCACCTCCACGGCACAACGGAGATAACTAATGCGATCGTTACAGGTATTGGTGCGTGCGTGTCCACTCTCTCACTGTCTCTCACTCTTTTTCTTTCTCTCTCTCTCTCTCTCTCTCTCTCTCTCTCGCAACATGTCTCTTCTCTCTCCCCCGCCCTCTCTCTCACTCTTTCTATGTCTCTCTGTCTCCTCTTTCTTCCTTTCTCTCTCTCTCTCTCTCACACACAGACACATACACACACTACTCTTCTTTTCGCATCCTCAACAGTTTCTGCTTACCAGCACGCTTTTTCTCTCTTCCCCTCCCTTTGCCCTCTCATCCCCACTCACCGTCGATCCCTTCACATCTCTCCTCATCCTCCACACATCTCTCCTCATCCTCCACACATCGTGCCTCTCATTCGGAGCACTTCCTCGTTTATTCGTTTCGTCAGTTTCGTGGCCTTGTCGTGCATTCACATTTCTCTCCCTCTCTCTCTCCCTGTCTCTTTCTCTCACTGCGAGTGGCAGTCCTGATCGCGGCGCCGATAGGACGTTTAATACGGGACGCGGACGGTCGTTATCTTTATATTTTTCGAATTCGGCGGAGAGGTCGTAGGAGCGGCGGAGGACACGCGGCGTGTGCGAACGAACGGCGTGCGTGCATTCTCACGCGATCCGGGCGAACGAAGTGCATGCGGGCTGCATCAGGATGCGAGCGTTCGCGCATGTGGCCACGTGCTCGCCACTATTTAGTGCCCGCTCGCATTATTTATGCCGCGGACGAGGCGCTAAGACGAATTGCGGCCGGGCAATTTCTGCCTCGCGATCCACTCGCCGCACTTTCGTCTATTTGCCGGCGATATCCGCGCGTCCGTCGGCCATCTTTCATTCTTTCCTGACTGCCGCGCACTTCTGGCTTCCTTCATAGGGGGCCGTTTGCTTCGAAAGTGGTGCAAGTACATTTATTTTTAAATTTTTTTATATTAATACCATTCAAAATTAATAAAATTATTTATAATAAATTGAAAACGTAATATATATTACGCAATTTGTGATTGATTTAATGACAACGTTTTATTCCTGTAAAATCAGATTTTTGTTAAATAATATGATTTTATTCTATATCCCGAAAGAGACAGCTTTATTTTTCGCAATGATGATCATGAGGTCCCAAATTAATCAATAGACAAAAGTACATTACGTGTTTACTGAAGGATAGTAAAGTATCTGTTTAGCTGTGAATTGTACTAGGATATTTCGCGACTACTCTAATCCGAACCAACATTTCTCATTCCCATTCCGAAATTGAAAAATGGGAGGCATCCTTAACGACGTGACGATAATTTCCGGAGGTATATCATGAGGGGCGTTGAAGGGGAGGGATGAAGGGGGGATCGTTACAGATCCGTCGCATCGATTGACGATAGATCCCCGTCCGCGGGTCGGGGTCAGGGTTCGATCAAACTTTCTCGAAGGTCACGAGGGGGAGCGAAGGATGGAGGAGAGGGCAGATTACGAGAGGAGGAAGAGGTCGATCCCAGCCAACCTTAGCTCGGACCAACAGGTAGGTTTATACAATCGGGGATCACGAGGCAGACTCGTTAATGCCGGTCGAGATCTCTAGAATGAGAGAGAGAGAGAGAAAGGAAGAGAAGGAAGTACGGACTCTCGATCATTATACACAACAGATGGCTGCCAGTATAATACGCACGCTCTTTAATTGGAATCGAAGCCTCTCCGCTAACGATGTCTTCCAACTTTTCTTTCCTTCCCCATCAAATTTCGCTTTTCGAAAAAAAACTCGAAGCAGAGAAAAACATACGTTCCGTGTAAGTGCACGTAATTGATCCTTCATCCCAGAAAGAGAAATGTGCAATTATCCGGCGCATCCACAATGTCATGCAAAGCGTAAAAGTATTGTCCAGAACCCCTCCAGAAAAATTGCATTCTTACCTAAAGCTGACTTCCAACAAACCAGAACGAAAATGGCGAAAAAATATTCAATTTCGTCGGTTAAGCCCAACATATGGACCGTTTATTTTAGAAGTGGTGTAAGTCTATTTAAAAAATAAATAAATATCACATAGATAAACCGTTCGCACCACGTTAATCATAAATTATACGGTATGTCATTTGTTTTTAAATATGGCCTTACACCTTTCAAAATAAACGGTCCATATTTCACGTCGACTTCAATAATTGATATTGGCCGAGTTTATGGTACTTACTTCATTAATTGACATTGACCAACTTTATGGTACTTCATTAATTGACATTGGCCAACTTTATAGGACATCATTAATTGATATTGGCCAACTTTATGGGACACTATGGGGCTGCGGACGATCCGATTGCTTCTTTCGGTGGACTTTAAACCGCAATGGGCGTCGATCGGCGATTACTTCGAACCGACACTTAACCGGCAATTCCTTAATCCGCCAAATTCCCTCCTAAAACATCCCCGAATTGCCGGGGTAGCCCTGGATGCGCGCCGAGCAACGTCGATCCCACCGGATCCCCATAGATCCCCATAAATCCGCGCACGCCGTTTAATGGAGAAGGCTCGCGTCGGCGAACGGCCGAGAAACGGCGGAAAGTAAAAAAAAAAAGAAAGAAAGAAAGAAAAAAAAGTCGGCCGACAGAGCATGGGTAAGATAAACTCCGCGCGTCGATAATTAATTTGATCCGCGCCCGGCCAATTAAGGGACGACCATCCCCTCCCCACTCTGCCTGCCACCCCACCTTTTTTTCCGAAATATAAATCGATAGATCACGGCGGATTGCCAGCGAATTTCGCTCCTTGGCACGGATCGCGAAACGTGCGCCGACCTAATTTTAATTGGAGTCGGCCACTATGGAAGTGCGCTGCGTGAGATATAATAGTCCGATAGCGGGCTTGGCTGGCAACTGGAGAGAACGGGAGGGAGGGGGGGGGGGGGGGAGAGCGGGAAATTGCTCGATTTTTGAACCGACCGCGGAATACGGAAGTTTGCGTACGTACGCTGCGCGTTAAGTACGAGCTCAATTGCGATGCTTATTTTTTAAGGGATTTTTTCGACTTCGTGCACAATTTTGAGGAGCGACCAATTTTTATTTGGCCACCGTTCGAATTTATTTATGAAGTATGTCGGTTCTCTCGTTCGAAAGTTCTGAATTTTTCACGTCTGCTTAAATTCCACTCAAATCATACAGACGCGGCTATCTTTCGTTTAGCAGCAAAAAAAATAATAATTAACCCTTACACTACATTCTTGCAATGTTCGAGTTAACGATGTCGATCCGACGGAAAGTCGTAATGGCCGAGCGAATTTTTGACATCGTCCGGCTAGCAGAAATAGAAACTGGCCGTACGTGGAATGAGAGAAACGGAGAGAGAAAGGGAGAGAGAGAGAGAGAGAGAGAGAGAGAGAGGCAGGGTGAGTTGAGCTAGACAGAGAGAGTCAATCGTGAAACAGTGTACCTTGATCGTGGCCCCCGCGCACTTATCTTTACGACGAACGGCGCGGTTTACTCTAAGCCTTTAACCTTCGTTTCAGATTCGCCGTATCGGGTCCCCTCCCCGGCCACGAGAGTAGCGCACCAGGTTGTTATTAAGCCCCCGGCCGACGATTTCAATCTCACGGATCTTAGCCGAGCCCGAATCGCGCGTAGCCTAGCGCGCGATCGGGCCCTTTTATACGTCTTTTATGCGTCTCTTATAACGTGCCTCCGCTCGCGTCCGGCTTTTACTGCCACCGCCCTACCAATAATTGTATCCCCGACGACATATTTTTGCCCCCCACTCCTCTTGGGAACCGAGCTGTGGCAGCCGGGGAAATTTTTCAGTCCACGCTTGACAGTAGATGAGTCGAAATTTAGCGCGTGCGCGCGCGCGCGCACGCTCTCGCGCCACGGAATGGGAGGGAAAATCTTTTTCGCGAGTAGCTGAACCGTGGAGCGTGACGTCAGAGATAGCGGGGAGAAATGGCCGAGATATAATTTTAATAGTTTCGGCTCGGCTATCGAGCCTTCGAAGTATCTCGAATTCGGAGATTAAAAGCGCTCTCGGCCCCCACTAACGTTATCGTCGGGAAGTGCTGCAAGCGAAATTCAACTGTCGGCGTAGCTAAATCGATTGCCACATTCCATGCTCCGCGGCAACAATTATGTGTCGACGGGCGTAGGCCGATTTTGCGAAATGCGCTAATCCCCCCCCCCCCCCCCCCACCCTCTTCCTCCTCCGCCAACGTGACTGATATCTCGAGTTCGGCGGATACGTGACGTCAAACGAGAGCTACTACGTATGTAGTCCGGAGCTGTCGTTTCAACCCCCTATCCCGCTTCTTAACGTTATCTGCGTAACGTATCGCCGGACGTATTAAAAAAATCTGCAGTTTTCCCTCCCCCACCTGCCGCGCGCAATCCGTTTAGTGCCGCATAAAAGCGACCGAACGGAAGGGGTCCAATTTCTTTTTTTACAGAATTCAGGAGAGTCGGAAGGCTAAAGCCATCGACTTCGGTGAAAAGAGCGCAAAGAACATTATTACTTTCAACCCCCTTCTTCTTACGCAACAAATAATTTTGATCAGTCAGGCCCTAACTCGTTTAAATACAATATCTATAAAGTATTCGTTCCGACATCTTACATATTACAAGCATCCCCTTCTTCACCGATCCTCCAATCCTAACGCACCCGCTCCCACCCCCCGAGCGAAACACTCCGCGACTCAGCCAAGTATCGCACCAGCTTGTCGCAAATTTTCATCGCACTCCCCGCCACCCCCTCTCGTACCCTCCCGCTGGCAAAGAACACAGATGCAGCCCCCATACGGTCTCACACACACATAAATCCCTACCACACTCTCCCAACAACGACTCTGACGCACACCGAGAACATCTCTCTCTCTCTCTCACACACACATATACAAGCGTACCTCCCCCCCCCCCTCCTCGCGGTGGGATGCGGCAATCGGTGGGAGCGCCGTGGTCGAATCTAATTAAATATAATTAGCTGCGATTTGCATAGATAGCCGATAGAGACCGGACGCGGTGATAACCGCGATAACGGGCGTGCACCAGCGATACGAGGGACGATTATTGTTGCCGGCCCGGGGTCTCGCTGCTCGAGCAGACATCGGCACGATCATCGCGAATTCCCGTTTTGTCTCCCTCCCCCCCACCGCCGGCCTCGTCCGCCTATCCTCCACCCTCTCCGCTCGCGCTCCGTCTCCCCTCCCAACCCCACGACTCCCTTTGGCCTTCCGTACTGTTCTATACCCCCCCTTTTTCGAGCCACTTTATGCGAACTTCCTTCTTCGAGTTTGTTGCTTTCGTCCATTTTGTTCTGTCGCCGGGTACATGGATTTTTGGTAGGCGTTCATTCGGTAGGATGTCATTCAAGGTTCGTTCTTTGCTTTACAACACTTTTTGAAGATTATTTCTTCAAGGTCAAAATTCATTTGTCAAACTTTCTGTGGCGTTACGTTCTTTTCTCTCTTTATAAACTTCCTTTTTCACCTTTGCTCCTTTCGTCCATTTTGTTCTGTCACTGCGTGTAGTTTCGATACACATTTCTTTGCCAGGGTGCCTTTCGTGATTTGTTCCTTGCTCTATCGAACCCTTATTGAAGCTTTTTGCATACGTTTCATGCATACATTTGATTTTGGTAAAAATTCATTTGCCAAACTGGCTTCCACGTTCTCTTCTCTCTTTATACGAACTTCCTTCTTCAACTTTGCTCCTTCTATTTTTCCGTCGTCGCTCCGTACATGTAATTTCATTACAAATTAATTTCGTATCCTTCTCGCGAACCTTCACCTTCTTCGATTCGCCGCATTCGGACCTGCGATCTCCTACCGTTGACTCGCCGAAGCCGAAAGGACTGTGCGTCGGATGGAAAGTTGAAAATGTTTCCGACGCGCGGAAGAGTCCCTCCGCTTACGCGCCGCAGATCATCCGAGACATTAACCGCGCTTAAGCACGAGCCACACCCACCCGCCCGCGAACTTCCGGCGGGCCGTGAAGATTTCAAAGTTATCGTCGCCCAAAATGGCGCCCGCCGCGAAATGTTCCCACATTTTTACGGGCGCACGCGTCAGGCCGCCGTGCGTGGAAAGTTGGGCGAGACGGGATGGAAAGCGAGAAGGAAAATATAGAGAGTGAGTGTGAGAAAGAGAGTCAGAGAGAGAGTGAGAGAGAAAGCTATAGAACACCGCAGAAAGAGAAGAAAGACGAACGCGAAGTAATACGGGAGAAAAATGCGATGGGCGGCAAACGGAGATGCATAGAGACAGAAACGGAGCGTGTATGAGGGAGGAGGGTCGGAGAGGGGGCCAGGGGGATGAAGGGAGAGGGTGAAAGAGGGAGAGGAGGTAAAGCAGGACTAGGGCCGAGGACACGATAGCGGGCAAGGGATCCGATATCTGTTCGCACGTCATTACCCCAGACTGCAGAAGCAGCAAGATCCAGCGCGTAGGAAGCCGACACTCTACCCTCCCGGCCTGCGCACCCCGCCCGCTCGATCTCCCGTGATCTATGGATCATAGTCCGTTTAATTCCGGAACGAAAATCTATCGCCTTACGCGCAAGACGGGCGGGCGTTGCGAATCGTCATCCTTCGGTGGAAGGAATGCGGACGGTGTAAGTATGGAAGGATGATGAACGGAATATTTTAAAGAGGATTGTGTATAAAATAAAGTTGTAGGAGGAAGGTATAACGTAGAAGCGATGTAAGTTGCACACAAGTTTACTGTTTCGTCCAGTTTACTCAAAAGTCGACCTACGCCACTTTTACAGTGAATAGTCTGATTTTATTTTAGTTGTAGAATAATTTTAATATCGCTAATATCAAAGCAAAGGACAATACCAGTTTTAATCTCTCTTTATTCATAATTATAATCGATAATTTGAAAATTCTCATAATATCCTTAACTCAATAAACATAAGTAATTTTCTTTCTACGTACCTATCCTTTTCAAAGCAGACATAAATAATCACAACCACGCCAGATCGCATTAACCCTTAGAATGCTGAGTGGAGTCCTAGAGGGACTCGAGAAAGCAATTTTCCTTAATAATTTTGTAATCCACGTATTCCATGTATTATACGTGGAATATGAAAAATTATAAAAAATGATTGACAAACGTAATCCATGTATTCCATGTATTATACGTGGAATATGAAAAAATTATAAAAAATAATTTACAAAATTATTATATTATAATAATTTAGAAAATTGCTTTCTCGGGTCCCTCTAGGACCCCACCCAGCATTCTAAGGGTTAAACAAAGAAACGAATAAATTGAGTGTTATCAGCGACCGTCCGATTCGCAAGATCCGCAGGGATAAGAAAGGTCCGCGCGAAGGGAGAGTCTTTTCCTATTCAGCGACTGTTCGACGTCCTGAAGGCCGGTGTTCAGGGCACGTAGAGCGTGTCCCAGCGACAGGCCGAGATTCCCTATCTCGACTGTTTTTCGCCCCGATCGGCAGTAGCCTGCTGCTCGCCTGCGGCGCAGACGAGGTGCCAGTCGCGACGACTCTCATTAGACGCTAATTCTTAAACGTCAGCGCACGTCGCCGTACCGATTCTCACACGAGCGGCCGCGCGGGGGATCACGCACGTAGGCAACGTCCGTACGTGCGTTGATTTGACGGACACGCGCGGCAGAACGCGAAGATGATAATCTGGCCTACCGGGCAATACGTTCCCCCCGCGCGCGCGCGCGCGCCCGCGCGTACAATCCGAAGATTCGATGCTGTCGATTTTGCCGGCCGCTGACGTTTATTGGCGAGCAAAATCGAAATGTCATCGTTAGCGTCACGAGCGCTCGCCGCACATTCGGCGGTAAACGATTATTGAAACTGGCGCTGCTCGATATCTGAGTCGACGTAATTCCTGTCCGCGGGCTCCATGTAGGCAGCTTGATAGAAACTGGATCCAGAGACGGACGCTGTAAGTTCACTGGGGCTGGGGTGGAATGGGGTGGATTGTTGGGGGTTAGGCTTGAGAAACGGTTAGCGGCGAGTTTGATATATAATATATTCGGGATTTGAGTAATAGAAGTATTGACTTCCGATTGCCGCTTCTATATTCGGGTAATTATCTTAATTTTGTGATTCGAAAGCCAACACTTATAATATATGTATTAGGTTGAGAAGAAAATAATTTCGGTCCTGTAGTGTGAAGTAAAACTCATGTTTTCGGACAAATAGTAAACTTTAATCAACAATATTTTTAATTTTGTTCCGTAACTTAAGTGTGACTAATATCGAATGCGAAAAAGACAATATTTTATACGCTATCATGTTTGCAAACCGAAAGTACTTTCTTGCCAACCCAATATATATTATCGTTTCTTTATTGATGACATTAGACTCGTAATATACATACTGTAAACTCGTATTTTATTCTGTATTAATAGATATATATTGCAACTCTATCATCACCTACAAACGAACAAGTACTGAACAAAATTAAACTTTCCAATTTTCTTACTCTTCCAATGCCACCCAACACAGAGTAACCAACACCCACGCCCACACAGAACCTAGAAACAAACCCATCTAACACATCCAGCCACCCCCCACCCCCCAGCAGCTCTCTAGCCGAGAACCGAAGACACTGACCGCGAGGCAGATCCGAAGGAAAGCGCAGTTCGCAATAAAGATACCGCGCTCGGCAGTCCTCGCAGCATCCCTCGGCACCTGACGCCATCGAGCCTCCGAATCGTACACGGCCGACATCCTCGGAACACGCACACGTCCCTCCCCCCTCGCTCCGCTCGGCGAGCACAATCGTTTGATATCCATACAATGCTAAGCGCGCCAAATACAAGTACAGAACGCTCCCGCGGAGAGCACAGTGTCGTTGGGCGCACACGGACACATGTGTGGAGTGAGAGTGAGTTAGTGAGAGAGCGAGCGAGAGAGAGAGAGAGAGAGAGAGAGAGAGAGAGAGAGAGAGAGAGAGAGGGACGTATAACGCAGTACGTATAAAGAGTGGGGCGCGCACACATGCTTGGCGAACGGCAGCGGAGATAAGGCATGGCACACGTTGCTAGATATGTAGCAGATATCAGCCGACGGCGTTTGCAGGCTCCACGGGCCTGGGCCCCGGGAACGGAGGAGCGTGTTGTGCCGAGGCTGCGACTGAAGTAGGTACTACCTACTACTAGGCCTACTACAACCTACCTACAGGGAGTGGTACAAGTACCAGACGCGATCGAGACATCCATGGGAGCAGCCCGGCCGAGGATTCGGTGTAGACGGCCCTTTTACGACCTCCTCCCTTTGCCGCGATTTACGTCACGGGGGTGGAATTTCATGGCCGGCGGTTCAATTTTGAGGAATACCGTGGCGCGTGCAGAGGTTGGGGGTGGACGCTTTTTTAATTGCGTTCGGTGGGCGACGATGAAAGATGTGGTTTTACATGCAATTTTCGATTCGGTGAAAGGATCTTGGAGCATTTATTTAATTACATTCAAATAGTAATATGTCGATAGTTCAACCATCTGCTTTCTTAGCTGCTCTTCTTAACAGCGTTCGAAGACTTGCATAAACATTGCATTTAACCCATTAACTGCCACGATCCCCAGTTAGGGATTTTCGGAATTTATATAACTATATTGTTACACAACCTTTTGTGCATATATATAGCTTCTTCGGTAAAAAAGTAAAAAAACAAGATCTGGTAGTTATTGGGTTAAATAACAACAAATTTACAGATCCCAATTCCCATTCTATACTACTTCAATTTCATTCCTCACCCCAGAACTCCCGCATTCGATATTCCGCGCTTGAACTTGAATCCTCCCTCAATCTTTGCCCCGGGCGTGCCAGCTCGTAGTGAAAGATCGCGGGTGAACAAAAAAACGTTCATTAGTTCATAACGCGACACCGTCGAACACGCTCAGCCCTCGGAATTATCATCGGAGATCAGCCATTGACACGTGAAGCTCGGTGCTCACGCGTGCGCACGCGTTTCGTCACGCACGTTGTCTCCCCGTACTCCCAATGAAATATCTGCTCTCCCGGCGAGGCGCACGGGATGGACGGCGTATAAAAATTCCTCGCGGAAAGCCCGAAGTTCGTCACGAAAGGCATAATGGAATGGGCCGTTCGCGTACGCGTTAAGATAAGAGACCCGTCGGAGAGCAGATGCGATTACGCTGAAAACGTCGGACGAACACGTAGCGGATGGAAAGGAAAAGACGTCGGACTTTGCCACTTCGGCAAACTTGCCTTCGGCATTTTTCATTATCGTCGCATTCACTGCCGTTTGCGGGGTAAATATCGCGGAGTCGATCGTCGGTGGCATTCCTGGCTTTTGTCAGATTCCGAGCTTGAGACTTCGGTCCCGAGAGTTTCTGCTGAATCTCGTTTAGAGGAATAACAAGATTCGAAAATAATAATATACCGTAAGAGTGGGTATATGATTATAATGGTAATAAGTGAAACTTTTTTAATATAATATAATTACATGGTGTCTGGAGTCATTTAGTGCTGTTTAGAGACATTTGGGGTAGTGTAATATACAGCTTGCAGACTGCAGTTACAGTAATGCAGATGTTCATGTCGCTGTACTTTATAATGATAATAAGTAAAACTTTGATATTTAATCATTTAATATAATATCATTACATGGTGTCTGGAGTCATTTAAAGCAGTAATTTAGAGACCTTTAGAATAGTATAATATGCAGCCTGCAGACTACAGTTACAGTAACACAAATGTTCATGTTCCTGTACTGTATTACGTTCCGCGCGAAGAGTCATAATACCGAGCAAGATAAGAGATTCGCCAATCTCGGAATCCGCGAATCATTGTCAACCGACGACTCTCTGATTTTCCGATGATTCACAAAGGCCGCTGAATCACAATATACTTACACCGTCCGCGGATGATAGCCGATCTGCGACGCACGCTAAGAGGGATATCTGCGAATCGGTCTCAAACAGTCTCGAACCTTTGCGCGCACTCCTTCGCGCAGGCTCGGGATAATTATTTAACGGCCGTTGTTGCCCCTGACGTCGGACGCGAGGCGGAAAGTGTTAATTAATAGTCCGCGAGCACGTACGCGGCGCGCTTATCGGGAACCGATTATTCGCGAATATTTCGAATGCCTATCTCTTACCTATCTTTCTAGGCACGTACGTTTCGCGTGACGATTTCTTTTGTTCCTCCCAAGCTGCCGTCCTCCTTCTCAAACATTTTAACACACGCGCAGCGCACTATCAATTCCGCAAACATTCCTATACACGATATAACATCAAACATTCATATACTATATACTATAAAACGTTCATATACTTCCATACATATTTTTGTATTTTCTGCCACGGAAGCAAGCCAGTCTCTTTACTCGAATTTCATTCGGATCAAGAGAATTGAGTCCAGGATAACACGCGAACTCTGGAATCCGAGTAGAATCAAGTCTTTTGCGACAAATTTGAAATCTGACGTCAAAGGAGACGCTATCGAAATTCGAATCGTTCGCAGACACTCGTGATACGGTACTCGCAACCGAACGTTAAAAATGAATAGCGACGATAAAGCGACCGTCTTAATCGCGTCTGCCGGTTAATGATCGGCGACTAATCAGGGCCGGTAATTGTCGTTGCTGGCCGGCACGATGTCGCCCGGAATGAAGATTTTTGCGTAAAGCGGAGCCGACAACGGCCGCGGACCATTATCATATGAGAGATCGCCTAATATCCATACAATGTCACGCACCCGGCGCGTACACGGCACAGGCCGTTAACGTCCTTTCACGCCGAAATATCGCCGATTTCGAGACTACCTACCCCCTACCCCCTCCCCACCGACCCCCCTCGGCACATTAAGCGACTTGCAATGAAAGTTCGCCGGATTTGACCGAGTCGGCGATAAGTGTCGAGGACTTTGCGTTTAAGATGCTTTTACGTAGAACGAGTTACCACTGGTAATTGGTAGCGATGCTAATATCGTTGGCGGTGGTACGATATAGTTAGGTGATGGGATAATGATTATAGAAAGTATAATAGTACAATAATGTAGCCGATAACATTGCTATAGGCCGATGAGATAGTATTTATCTGCCTACGGATGTCATATAATCATAAATATGATTCGCAAGTAAATTGGCATTAGTATAATAATTTTAATGTAATGTAAAAGGCAAGTTTATAGCATAACTATTTTTACTGCTAAATGTTAATCCACTAACATTACAATCGTACATATTCATTCAGCGTACTGATATCCATCGATATCAATGTAATAGTATCGCATATACTAAAGTACAAAACTGGTATCACTAACGCCACCGTCTCAACGTAACAAAACTACCCTAAACTCTTGATACCTTGTTCAAGCTAGAACAAAACATTTCCCGAGAACACGATTACACCCTCCACACCACCCGCCCCTCGAAAATCGCCTGGAACGCCGAGACGACGATCGAGAAAAAGTCACGAATAATCGTGCGAGCATTTTCGTGCCTCTCCCGCCGGCATTCCACCCTTCGTACGAATGTACTACGACCGGCAGGACGAACGAATCGTCCAACGTGCGAGGAACGAGCAGTCCGCAGGACAAAGCGAGATCGAGCAAGTGAGTGAGTGAGAGTGAGAGAGAGAGAGAGAGAGAGAGAGAGGGAGAGGGATCGTACGAAAAAAACGGTAGCAGATACGAAGGGACAATCTGATTAGCGCAATCTAATTAACGCTGCTTTTAATGGCGTTCATTAGCACATGCGTCCCCTTTCCTCCTGTCCACCCACGGTCCCTCCCTAAGCCCCCCTCCCTCTACCCCCTCTCCCGGTGTTCTCTACCCCTCCACCCTCTTCGCCATTGACACCCCCCTCGAGCCTCTCGCACGCTCACATGCGTAAAACGGCCTTTTACGCTTTTTCAGCCTTTTTTCGCCGCCGCTTAGCGGTTTCCCACTTTCCGCGCGCTTTCACATTATTTTCGTGCGCGTCGCGCGAACGTCGGCGAGGGTGATCCTGAATGCGGAAGGGTGGCGATCCGTTGACGCCGAATTTTAATGAAAGTCGCAGCCGACGTAGGATCGCTCATTCGCTGAATTTAGAATATTTTCAGACACATTTTTGGTCACACATAGGTGTGAGTCGAAATTGTGGGTTGGGACTTTATGTTGACTTATTGATCGTTTATTGTATCGTTTATGGTGTCGGTACGAAATTGATATTGTGGAAGTATCTATATAAAATGTATCGCTGAAGTCAGAACGATCGATAGGAATTTCGAGTATTTTCCCGACACTCCTTCCGTGACGTTTCTCCGGAAAGTGCGTGACTTTATCGGCGTGGGCCCGGGCATTTTTTCGAGAGGGAACCGCACTCTTTTTTCCCCTTTCATTTGAGGGGGGGCCATTCGATAAATGGCACTTGCCGTACTCAGTAGCCGTTGCCTCGGCATAAATCGAGTCGCTGCCAGAATGAGAGAACGAGACGTCCAGAGCCAGAGTACGAGAGAGAGTGAGTGAGAGAGAGAGGGAGAGAGAGAGAGAGAGAGAGAGCTGTGCGCGGGCCATGAATCCATATTCATCGTCTCCTGGCCGCATAAATTTACGATGCAAGTGCATCGATGTGTGCATGGAACGCGGCGGTCAACGATCACGTGTCAACGTGTGTACGGAACCTCTGGACTACTACGTGCCCGCCGATCGGCAGCTGATAAGGGGTCTAATACCTTTTGCAATTGCCGGGCAGCGGCCCTTGCCGAAGGGTCAGGGGGGAGGGGGCCCAGGAGGTAGGTTGCCGGATTTCGTTCCTTCGCCAATTTTCGGCGGCAAGCTACCCCGCCGGGAGGAAAAAATTGTCAAACAGCTTGACGAAGATCCTATCTGCCGTCTTACAGCTTCGATAAGCTGGGTTCAGGGCGGCAGGTTCGAAGGTTAGTTGAATTCTACGTGGCTGTAAAGCTCGTCATTGGATGGAAAGAAGCGGAAGACAGGAATTTATTATGGTAATTGATGTAATAATGAGGGTCTGGAGGAGGTAGATGTAAGGTCAGTGAGGTGGTGTAGATTAGGTTGAACAAGATGTTAGCGAGGGAAACAGACTGTTGATTGTATTAATATACTGTATAAATTGAGATATGAACCGGAGGTTGAGATTCAATTCTGCTGAGATTACTAGAGAATTTTAATTAATAGCCAGAATACGAAGTAGTTTGTATTCATTGGATTCTAACAAAGCAAGAAAAGAAGCCAGAGAAGAAAGTAAAATTAATTGGTTATTGACCGTCAGTGTGGGATGTATAATAATAAGTTTTCGGCGTATTCGGTCACCGTTGTACTTTTTAAACTGATTAACTTTCAATGAGTTTTAGCAGAAAAACATTGAGTTTAATACAAGAAAGTACAGTAAAACGAAATCCTAACAGAAGGTTGACATTCACGTACAGCCCAACAAAGTCTTGTTCAACTATCCAAAGCAAACTAACATAGAAGAAAGTACAGTAAAACCAAATCCTAACAGAACGATGACATTTACGCACAGCCCAACAGTCTCGTTCAACTATCCAAAGCAAAACAGTATAGAAGAAAGTACAGTAAAACCAAATCCTAACAGAACGATGACATTTACGCACAGCCCAACAGTCTCGTTCAACTATCCAAAGCAAAACAGCATAAAAGAAAGTACAGTAAAACCAAATCCTAACAGAACGTTGACATTTGCGTATAGCCCAACAGTCTCGTTCAACTATCCAAAGCAAAACAGTATAGAAGAAAGTACAGTAAAGCCAAATCCTAACATAAGGATGACATTTACGCACAGCCCAACAGTCTCGTTCAACTATCCAAAGCAAAACAGTATACTTAGAAGAAAGTACAGTAAAGCCAAATCCTAACACAAGGATGACATTCACGCACAGCCCAACAGAGTCTCGTTCGACTATCATCCGCAAACAATCCACTTGCCGGCGGAGAGTGACTCGGCCGACGGCGATGACCGCTAACAATGAAAACTGACATCATTCACGCCGCCGCCACCGTACACCCATCCGATCCACACTATCGGGTCAGATTTTTTTCCACGATACCCACCAATCTCCGGCATCGAGTACAAGGGAACCTTCGCTGAATGAGAAAAGCGAGAAGCCCGCGGATGGGGAAAGCCGTGCGAAGTCACACGGAAGTCAGTCAGCCAACCTGGGCAAAATAAAAAATAAATTCGAAATACCCCCTCCCCACCCCATAACAGAATATTTACTTCAGACTGGACGGAAAGTATCGGGGGGTCCCGATCGAAAAGAGGCCTGGCCGGGTCCCGAAAGAAAAACAGTCGCGGCCACAGCGTCGGGAGCCAGAAAATGGTGGCTTCTGGCCGGAGTTTGCCGGTCTCCGCACGACCCGGGCGCCGCGCAGAATGGCGCGTTATTGGCAAGAAGCATGCGATACCCGCAAAACATGCATAAATGCATAGCCGTCTCCCAGATGCACGGGGATACCGACGGAGATCCCACGAACCGACAAGAGCAGCCACCCCTTTTTACTCCCTTTGCGCAATCCCCCCGCAGCCCCTCCCGGCGCCCACCCTTCATGCCAGCCACCCCGTCGAACCCCGCCGACCCCTCCCCCGGACTCGGCAGTACACTCCCACGGGTCACCCACCCCCGCATTTTGCCTGCGGAACCGATCGGACGCCGACAGCAGCGACGCGACGCTCCAAGCGTCTTACTGACGGCCAGGGGGTGGCGCTGGGAGTGGGGGGAGAAGGGATGACGATGTTAGGTGGTTGGGATTGATGTATGGAATCGTACGGCGCCAGGAGGGGAATAATAGAGAGAGAGAGAGTTGGGTGTTGGTAATGGAACTCTGGTGTCAAGTGACAGTTGTAGTGTATCGGTGGATCGGTAAATTGATTTTATTGGTTTATGCAGTGTTAGTTTGTACAGTCGGTGCCTGTTTAAATTCTGGGAGAACAGTGATCATCTTACAAGTTGGAATGTGGTTTATATTGTGGATTTCAAACTAAACCCATCTTACAACTTCGCGCGCTATTCATTACGATGGAAATTCTCTCAAATTTCAATTTGGCGCGCATTTCAAAGAGCATCAGTTCTACTATACTGACATTAGTAACAATGATGCACTGATTTGACTGCCTCACTTACTATCAGTTGCAGATCTAAATTCTAACAAACCAATGACCATCTTACAACTTCGCAGGCAGTTCATTACAACGCAAATTCTCGCGCCTCTCAATTTGGCGCGCAATTCAAAGAGCATCAGTTCTACTATACTAACATTAGTACAATGATGCACTAATTTTGCTCCCTTACTTACTATCAGTTGCAGATCTAAATTCCAACAAACCAATGGCCATCTTACAACTTCGCGGGCAGTTCATTACAACGCAAATTTTCTCAAATCTCAATTTGGCGCGCATTTCAAAGAGCATCAGTTCTACTATACTAACATTAGTACAATGATGCACTGATTTGACTGCCTCACTTACTATCAGTCCCAGATCTAAATTCCAACAAACCAATGGCCATCTTACAACTTCGCAAGGCAGTTCATTACAACGCAAATTCTCGCGCCTCCCAATTTGGCGCGCAATTCAAAGATCATCAGTTCTACTATACTGACATTAGTACAATGATGCACTGATTTGACTGCCTCACTTACTATCAGTTGCAGATCTAAATTCTAACAAACCAATGACCATCTTACAACTTCGCAGGCAGTTCATTACAACGCAAATTCTCGCGACTCTCAATTTGGCGCGCAATTCAAAGCCAGCGAAGGTCGACGTCCAGCGTACCTCCGCATACTTCGCGACGACAGTTCGCCAAGCGTCAGCCATCGCTTCTCAGCTCTGCAAATAGCCGCGAAACGTGGCGATAATTCGCTGGAAGCTGGCAATTAGCACACGCTTTCGATGCGAGTCTCGAACTGGGCATTCCGAGCAGGCGCCTTCGCCTGATTGGCACTCGTCCCCCGTCCCACCCCCGGCGGACGCCTACACCTTTGCCCGTGCCACGGTCTCTCGCCTTTCTCAAGGCGGTGTCCAGCGTCAAACGGGCGCCCGTTTTCTGAAAAACAGCCGCCACGTGACCGGGCAACGAGAGCTGCCGATGCCGAACTCGCACGCGAATCGCATTCGCGACCGTCACCGTCGGGTATTCAACGGATCGTGATTTCGTTTAATTGTCGGCAGCGAACGCTCCTCGCTGGCAGATCGCAGATGCGAACGTGACTTGGAAGGCAGCTGAGCGTCGCCGATGAATCTCGATAGTTAATTGGAAACGGCGAAAAGTCCGATTCGATTGCAATTTTCCGCTTTACTCGACGCTAGAGACTGACTTCTTTAGCTGGGGAGGGGGAAGTTTTAATTCGATTTTCAGAGTCCACGATTGTTGTTAATAATAATATGTTAATGAATTGTATCTGTTCTTCTTTCATTCGAAAAGTTAGGTGGACGATCGGTAAGTAATTGATAAAGATGACAATTTATTATTTAGGTATTCAGCAGTTTTCTGATCTGCTGTAGACTGAAAACTGTAGCGAGAGGGTGAGAAAATTTAATTTAATTTGGAGACTGCTGATTCGTATTTTAGAATATTATCAACTTATTTTCAGATTGTTGTCGAAACGATTAAATCTACCGTTTATTTTGAAAGTGATGGAAGCCCATATTTAAAAAAAAATTCAATACCACAAATGAAAAGTCTACACTACTTCAATCATAGATTATATGATATCTCAATTTTTTTAAATATGGGCTTACGTCACTCTCAAAATAAAGAGTCTAATTATATGTCGATGCCAACTTAATAATTTCTTAACATAATCCTCCTTTACCGCTATCTCTGATCCGCTGACAGTTACAAGCCTCTAAATCATGCACACACACCCTCCGTAACGTTTCCATCAGCCTAACAGTTTCTCCAGCCCGGAATCTCGATCCACCCACGAGCGTGAAATGATCCGTTCTAAGCGCTCGACGAAGCATCTGCCTATCGCGCGACCTAATCAGTCCAGCGTTTTACACTCAAAATTCCGATCAAAGTTCGATGCCGGCCACTTTACTCGACATCCGGCCAGTCTCATCAGCCGATGAGTCAACTCGGACGTATTACGCACTCGTGGCCGTGCGCGTGCGAGCCTCGAACCATCACGCGTGAACTCCGACGCTTGCACGCGCGAGTTCGTACACGCGCGTGTAAAATCGTTCGCGCACTCACGGCCCTTTACTTACGCGTCAGATCCGACGAATAGGAAGCGGACTTTCTCGAGTGGTAATGGACGAGCCGTGTCTGTCCTCTTCCTCTGTCTCCCACGACTATCGAGCGTGGCTATCGATGGCTCGCCTCTTACACGCCACTCGTAAGTAAGAGCCGAAGTAATCCGCGCCAACTCTAATCTCATCGAATTTTTCACTTCCACCCCGCCGCCCCTCCCACTCTCGCGATCTTTGTTCCTCCATTCTGACCGTTAGATGCTTTCGCTACGTTTCTAGGATTACTGTTATACTCGCGGAGTGACGATAAGCTGCATTCTAATAGGCAACGTTAAACCATTAACTGGCAAATTTTATTTTTTTACATTTTTTCGTGGTTAAGTTATACTTATGTATGCGCAAAAGGTTGTATAAAAGTACAATTACGTAAATTCCAAAATCTCCCAGTGGAGATCGTGGCAGCTAATGGGTTAATGATAGTACGTATCAGGTAGGCAAGAAAATAATTTCGGTCTCGTAGTTTTATATACGCATCTTTATACAAAGAACAAACTGCAGTCAATAATGTACTCTCCATTCTAATATCGAGTGTCAAAATATTTTGACACTGTCAGTTCATCGAAAGCATCAGAACGGCCGTTTGAAAACTGAAAACACTTTCTTGCCAACCGTAATACTATGTCTCAACCCCTTAACGTGCACGCCCGAGTATATTTGACGCTGCTATGATTGTTCACACTCGAATATAATCGAGAATCAGCAATAAGAATGTGAAAGCTAAGAATAAAAAAAAATTGTTTTATTGCTACTTATCATTTACATAGGATTATAAGCTATAACACGTTATTATTTCAAAGAACCCTTCGTTAAGGGGTTAATAGAGATACTTGTCGGTGGTACAGCGTACATTAGCCGCTGGCGTGTACGAATGTAGCAGAACAAGGCGTCCGGCAAAACAGGACGGGAGAAAATGGTCGATGGCATTTCATGGCAGGTACACGGGACGACGAACAGTGCCTCACGTTTTCGACGAATGCGTCATGAGCGCCGACGAGTGAGTAAGGCCGGTGTTATGCGGGGGCCACGGCGGGAGGAAGGAAAAGAAGTCTCATCGTCTTCGGCTCGATTCTTCGTCTCGTTTCTTCGGCCCGAGACGCTTATCGCATCAGCGCCTGTTGGGAATCACCGGTTTCGAAACGTCTCGTGTCCCCTGACACCGGCTCTAGCGCCATATCCGATTAAAAGTTTACCGTCCCACTGAATTTCTTCACCCCCCCCCCCCCCCCTCCACCTTACCGATCTCGTCTCATGCCAATTGCGACACGTTCGAGACTCAACGGTTTCTTCGAATTTTCCATGAAACTTCTCTCACGGCGCAGTACTGATTGCACGTGACTAATGTTCTCGTTCTGCGAATGAAAAAGTCGTCCGCTTACTGTAATTGACCGTAGTCGTCATATGCTGTGTCAATGATGTACGGACACTCATCGTAAATACAGGTGACCACCCTATAGCACGGTAGGTAGGCTGTTGTGTGTGATACCGTGTTGAGACCCAGTGAGCCAGTACGAAATAGGGGGTTACGAAATGTATATTGGAAACAAACTTTCTGTCGTAATTCTATGTAAGGAACTTCATTTTTATTAAAAATGTAAACGTATGTAAGTATGACAGGAAATTTAGTTTTGACTGTTGCTTTATTTCAATTAAGACTTTTTCCAATGTAATATGCTTTTTATCCTGTTAAAATACGATCCAGGACGTATCTTTACTGCTAAAGAAATAAATATCTACTTAAACGTTCTTTTTCCATCTTTATCAGATATAGCTTGGGACGGAAACTTAACTTTCGAAAGATCAGTCTTAAAGGACGAATATGAGTCTTAAACATATCGCAGCTCCGCGCAGACTGCCGAACTACAGTGCCGTACAAAGGTTCTCACAATGTTCTTAACCTGTCAGAGAAAAACCGTGTGCTAGAAGGGTTACCTGTACTAACAGTAACACTTTCTTCATCACTTGAATACCATTTCAGCAGATCTCGTACCTCCGATTCACCCGAACAAGCCTCCAACCACAATGACCCTCCACCCTACAACCTCACCCCAAAACAATCCCAGCCATCCACGCGACAATATTCCGCACCGTTCAAAAAGCAAATTCTCGCCTCGCCGAACAATTTATCGGCAATTAATCGGCGCCCGACTTTATCGGCGCGCAGAAAGGCGCAGCCCGAGGAGGGTAAGGACAATTATCGAGGATTAATTTCTCAATTAATGAGGAGCCCGGCCAGTGAGGCGCGCGATCTTCGCGGGTGTTCGAAGGTTCCCCTCGGCAAACCGCGTACGCACTCGCCCGCGGTATTCTTTATTCTTCCCCTCCGCACCCCCCCCCCCCCCGACCACCTACTCACCCTCCTTCGCCCCCACCTCCCCCCTCTCTGGAGAGCCGCTCCCTACGTGCGCGCCACGCAAAGTACAGTCCCGATCGAAGATAGCGGTTTGGCCTTTTGCGAATCGATCGAGAACGGGAGAGAAAAAACAAGCGACGAGCGGATAACGGTATGGGGGGGCGCCTTATCGCGATCGAGGTGGCGAATTTTGCGTTCATCTCGGGAAGGCGGGCGAAATTTGCACGTCGGCCGCGTGGGTGGGGGACGATTTGAATTCGAGCGCTCCGCGTACTCTCGCGCGACTTTCCATTTTTCGTCGAGGCGGTAAGATGCTTGTGCCATGGATGTGTATCGGATTTTTTGGGGTGATGGTTATTTTAATGGGGATCTAAAGGGTAGGTCAGTCTGAATTTTGAAGAATTTTTTGAAGTTTGCGATTGTAGGTTTGCATTTTGAAATTTGTTAGGTGTTAAGCTTGTGGTCGATTTTATTTATCGAAGAAAACCTGCTTCTGCGTTTATATTATTTCTCTAACAAGTATCTGTACCGTTCGCCTTAACAATATTTGAACAGAGTAAGGTATTTTGAGTGGCTTTGAGTACTTCTGGATGTTTTTAGAATCCTACAAGCGTACAAACATTTAACAGAGTGAAAGTATTGGAGTGAACATTTCTACATATTAATAGAATCTTACAAGTATACGAACATTTAACAGAGTGAAGTATTTGAGTAAACACTTTTGCATATCCGTAGCATCTTACAAGTATACGAACATTTAACAGAGTGAAGTATTTGGCTAAACAGTTCTACATATTCCTACAGTCCTACGAGCGTATAAACATTTAACAGAGTGAAGTATTTGAGTAAACAGTTCTACATATTCCTACAATCCTACGAGCGTATAAACATTTAACAGAGTGAAGTATTTGAGTAAACAGTTCTACATATTCCTACAATCCTACGAGCGTATAAACATTTAACAGAGTGAAGTATTTGATCAAACGCTTCTGCATATGCGTAGCATCTTACAAGCATACGAGCATTTAACAGAGTAAAGTATTTGAGTGAACAGTTCTACATATTCCTACAATTCTACGAGCGTATAAACATTTAACAGAGTGAAGTATTTGATGAAACGCTTCTGCATATCCGTAGCATCTTACAAGCACACGAAAATTTAACAGAGTAAAGTATTTGACTAAACAGTTCTACGTATTCCTACAATCCTACGAGCGTATAAACATTTAACAGAGTGAAGTATTTGAGCCAACACTTCCGCATACCCGTAGAATCCTACGAGCGTACGAACATATTTCACCACATTAGCCGATCGAATTCGCGTAGGACAAGAAGGACATTTTCACCCGGCGCAAACTGACAGCATCTACCAACTTAGCATCGTCGGTAGCCTACATCGATCGTCGATCTCGATCCGAAAAAAAGTGAGCCGACCGTTGAAGAGAGGCAGGCGCGTGGAAAGGTTTCGATCGCGATCGAGACAAACGCCATGCAAACTTCGCACGATTGCGAGGACAGATAACGGGTGGAGGTAAGGCAACCTTCGGGCCGCTTATCCCCGCTGGCAATGGGAAGGTTCTCCCGACTCTGGCTGAATTAAATTCAGCGCGTGTTGACCGGCAAGGAAGAAGTAGACTTCCAACCGGCATTCGCACGTGTCCCCTTAAAAATAGATGATTTATCGTGCGCGCACGTTGGCAATACTCTTGGCCGTAGCAGATGGAAAGTTGCCGATACCGAGGCGGGCATGAAAGATGACACGCGAGGCGTTTATCAGCGTATTATGTCTAATGTTGCATTATCGGCGGCGTTATCGGCAAACGTCGCTTCTTCCGCGGAAAAGCAACAGTCATGGACGCCTACTCTCGTATGGAGCCTAATCGAACAGCTTCGGAGCACTTTCGAAGCTCTCATCAAGATCGAGTTCTCAGTAGGGCCTGCCTTCTGCCAGTAATACAAAAATCGTCGAAGCTGCGATCCTAGCTGCTTGCAAGAATTGCAAGATTGTTCAGAAAAGAGTTAGACTGACGATCAAGATCGAAACCTTGAGTCTCGTTGAATGATTATCATTAACCCATTAGCTGCCACGATCCCCATTTCAGAATTTCGCAATCAATATAATTATACTTACACAACCTTTCGTGCATATATAACTTATCCGGCCAAAACTTTGAAGAAAGAAAATTTGGCAGCTAATGGGTTAAGGTTTCTGGTAGTTCGGGTCACCAAGAGTGAACTAGAGGACTTGTCTCACGAAATCGAGGCTGTACGGATAGATGAAAAAAGTGTTGGAGACAGAGAAAGAGAGAGAGAGAGAGAGAGAGAGAGAGAGAGAGAGAGAGAAGAAATGAGCAGGTGCGGGAAGAGGCAGAAACTTAGCTCGCTGCGGGGTACCTCGATCGCTCGATTCAATTATCCAGATCGATATCTCGACACCCCGCGCCCCCCTGCCCACCCCCTTCTCCCCACTCGACGTTCGGAGAGACATGTACACATTTACAGGCGCGCGCGCATGTACGCGGACGCTTCCTCTTTTTTACCGTCCGACGCTTTTATTTCCCCGGCTGGCGGGGGCACTCCTTAACTTGAAACACCTTGTACAACCTGTCCGCCTCCTCGCCATGACGACGATGATCGCGATGATTAATGACGTCACTCTCGATCTCTTGGCCGGGCACAATGCCGGGAAGGTCGGAGGGTTGAATGAAATGGAACATTCACGAAGCTGAGGGTGGCGATGAAATTGTAATAACATTACACGGATAATCGCATGTAAAGCAGTAATACGCGAGTCGCGTGTCACAATGATATTTTGCAATACAACGATACCGATAACATTTATAGTATGAACTTTGAAATATTATAATGTTAACCGACAGCTTTGTGAGTAATATCATGAAAGTATAAATGCTAGTCAAACTGGAGTTACATATTAATCGTCAACTTACTGACTGCAACCAGTAAAGATACGTGACGGCTGGTAATAACGATGATTAATTTACAGTATGAACTTTGAAATGTTGTAATGTTAACCGACAGCTTTCCGAGTAATATCATGAAAGTATAAATGCTTGTACAACTGGAGTTATATGATAATCGTCAACCAACTGACTGTAACAAGTAAAGATACGTGACGGCTGCAATAACGATGATTAATTTACAGTATGAACTTTGAAATATTATAATGTTAACCGACAGCTTTCCGAGTAATATCATGAAAATATAAATGCTAGTGTAACTGGAATTATATGTTAATCGTCAACCAACTGACTGTAACAAGTAAAGATACGTAGCGCCTGTAATAACGATGATTAAGCTACCTCCACACCGGAAATTCGAGAGTTTCGGACGTATTGAGCGGCCCCCGAGATTCGGGGGGGGCGTTCCGCGTAAACACGGTGGAGAATTGGGTGTGCGATCCGATAAATTACCGTGAAGGATACCCGTGGCCCGTTAAGGAATCGCCGCCGGGCGCGTTCCTTATCCCGAAAAATAAGGATTCGGCTCGCCGACGAAAAGGGGATACGGCCCGGAGTCGGACCATAAAACAATTGGCGCAACTCGGGCCCCCGCGACTTCCGATACTGCGATAAACAACGTGGGCGGCGGTTCCAGGGCTCGGTGGAAAACTCACCCCCTTCGGCCCCGGTGCAGCCCCCCTTCAACCCCCTCCCTTCGAGCCCCTTCGGCCCCCTGGCCGATATTTACGGGCGAGCCCGTTTTCGCCGCCCTTATCGCGAGCTGTTAGAATAGGTGCAGCAAGGTACATCGTACACAACGCCCTTGCAGGAACCCTTCCCCTCTCTCTCTCTCTCTCTCTCTCTTTCTTTCTCACTCTCCCTAGTCTCTCACCCCTTCTCCGTCTCTTTCTCTCCGAAGCTATCGCACGCCATTTCGCGCACGCAGCCACCGAAAGGGCTAGCGAGATATATAAGCTTCTTAGCAGGACTGGACTGTTCCTGAATTCGAAAAGGGATCTTGCGACGGCTGTGTTGATCTTCATTTAATGTTTAATTTTACGAAAGTTTCATTTCAATGAAATTAATGTTAGGGCTACAGAGGGTTAATGGACAGGTGAGTTCTCAGGTGTAGAACTGGTCTACTTTGTCTAGTCAGGTCTAGTTCGTCCAGTTCGCTGAGTCGGTCCAGTCCGAACCGACCATTGTACTGCCAAGCGAAGAAACGTTGGCACCCCTGGCCGACCTAGCCGAGAACGCCTATTGTGCGCGCAAGAAAGAAATACTTAATTCCGCCCGGCATCCCATCCCACCCAGAATCACCATAACTTTCCCGACCAGCGATCTCTCGTTATTTCCTTTGTTAGGTAGAATCGAATCGGTCAACCTATAAGAATCACCAGCACGCGTGCAGTGCACACACACACATACAGGTACGCAGGTACGTACGTTCACGTACACAAGTAGCGTACGTGCTCTTCGACCATCGCCGATCCGATAAATTCGCCCTTTCTCCACGCTTCTCTCACTCTCCCTACGGTCCTTTCGCTCTCCTTCTCTCTTCCTCTCCCTCTCTCTCTCTCTCTCACCCTCTCACCCCTCGCCAACGAACCCCTTCTACCGCGCGCTCGCAGTCGTTATCGTGGCTGCAATGCTTTTCCAGACACCGGAGAAATAGTTCTCCAGATAGTGCGGGAAAAGCGTACTTTTTGCCACCCCGGCCCACCCCCTCCCCTTCTCTGCGCACCCCTTTTTTCCCCTTTTCCCGCGCGCTCGACGGATATCGCGCGCGATCTCGTATCGACCGGATGATTTCTCGCCCGAAACAAACGAGATCTCGAAGCAGGCGAGTGCGAACGCACCTGACCAGACGGAGAGGGATCGATTCGTAATAGGGGAGAGGTGGGGGGAATGCGAATTTTCATCCCTTCGAGATATCCGAGGGGATGAAGGAGAAAAATGTAATTGCGGGTAATGGAGATGTAAAGGGAATTATATTGTTGGCGTTGTGCGGTGCTGATTATATGTGGGATGGTACAGTTTTTTTGGTGTGTATGTTTATGGCGTGTATGATATTTTTATGGTATGTAAGTACTACCTGGTTCTCTCTCCATTTTCTAGAACTGATAATGGTGCGCACATTTGAGATTTTCTTTAGATTTTGACGTAGATCGTGCAACCAGTTAAGATATAAATACAAAAATATCGATTTTTCAGTTTTTCACTATTTTCTCATCCTATTTTTTCTCGTATCTCCAAAACTGTTATATAATTAGAAGGACCAGGTTACGATTTTTTGAAAATATTTTGACTGGCCTGTCATACTATAATAGAATAATTGTGACAGAAGCTGTTTTCTAGCGAAGAGACCGCGCAGTGTCCATTTTTCAGCATATTTTCGCACATTTTTTGTTGTAACATCGAAAATGTTGCACTTAGAATCATACAAGAGTATCGTACCGAGAGTTGTAATAGGCACGAATAGCCCGAAAGTTCAACAAAATCTTGTCAAAAGCATTACGCTCCACCCTACCCCACAGACACAACACCTCCACACCCCACCTACCCCACAACCATAATCCCATCCAACAACCCCAAAACACCCTATCATCAAAGTTTTCGCTACTTCAGACCACAATACTTCTACTACTTCTGGCCACATCTATCACCTCCACACCCCACCTACCCCACAACCATACCCCCATCCAACAACCCCAAACCACCGTACCACCAACGTTTCGACTACTTCTGCCCACAATACTTCCGCTACTTCTGGCCGTCGAAAGCGTTCCGATACTTCCGCAACTCCCGATACTTGCGATATCCGTGACACGTCCCTTAGAACGGTACCGCGCATGGAAATCCGCTCTCCCCCACCCCCACCCCCCCGCGCGCGGATGGCGTCGGCCTCATCCAGGGCTACGGGACGCGATCGAGCTCCATAGAGGCGAGACGTCTATTTCTCCTCGATCAGGCCGGCGCCTGTTCACCGAAACGGACAGCGCGTCTAGAGGCATTGGCACTCGCCGTCGTTTGTTGTCGCGAGCAGCCCGGCTCGGGCCGGCCACGTTCTGTGTTAAACGGGCAACGGGAGATAAACGTGGTGGCCACCGTCAGGCGGCGAGCTGGAGGGGGAGCGGGGCAGCGAGAGGAAAGGACGGACGCCACCGGCCAGAGACGGTTTTAACGGGAACAATGGGCGAACGACGGACAGAGTGAGACTTCTACTTTCTGAGCGGATAAAAGCCAACGAAGCAAAATGAAAGCCAATTGAAAAACATCGGAAGCCGGCTAGCTGTTCAATGCGATATTCATTGCGGATCGTGTTCTCTTCTCTCTCTCTCTCTCTCTCTCTCTCTCTCTCTCTCTCTCTGTCTTTTTCCCTCCTCTATCCTTCTCTCTCGACTTCATTGTAGCCTACAGCCTCTCGTCCGGTTTTTATATTTTTCCATCCCTCTCATTGTCCGCCTCATGCATTCTTATCCTTCTTCCTCACCTCTTCTCTCTCTCTCTCGCTCTCTCTTTCTCTATCTAACACGCTTTCCCTCCCTTACTCCGGGCTTTTCTCTTTCGCGCCTTATCCCGCGACAGCTCCGCTTTTCCATTTCTTCCTCCTCGCCCTTCCTTTTTTTCTTTTTTTTGCTCCCGCCGGTAAGCGTTAGTGCGCGGCACTTTGCTTATCGCCAAGCGGCAACGCATCCGTATTGAGCCGAGGAGCGGAGCCGCAAGGAAAAGTGGGGGGAGGGGGGATGTTAACGGGGAAATTATGTTAATCGCCGAGTGGGAGAATTGAAATTTTTTAACGTATGCCTCTCAGTCTCTGGACACTCGGATTCGTGGAAGGAAAGATCGACGACTTTGGCCGTTCTGCGTTCAAGGTTGGACAACTATTGTAAAATGTCACGAGTCACGTGAGATTGATCTGAATTAATGATCAATATTATAATTGTTTCGCTAGAATTGTGCCAAAGAGGGAAGCGTGTACAAAGGAAATTATGCTAACACTGCTGAAACTGAGTACTATGATTCTACATTCAATAGATGTTTGAAGAATATAACTTGTTAGGAACGTACATGTAAGGAGAAAAATTGTTATTTTTAATCGAATTAAAGTGAACAATTAATTTGAATACTACTAGCTTCCGACTTTGACCACTTTAATAATGGTCAGTGCATACGCGAGTAAGTAAATTTCAGATTAAGGATGTGCATGCAAGACATTTATGTAGGGTAGAGGGTATCTATAAAATGTGAGAAAGAGGTAGAACATAAAATATTAAGAGAGAGAGAGAGAGGGAGAGAGAGAGAGGAAGTCAGAATGCGCGGTAGTTAGACAAAAACTAAAATGGCCCAGAGTGCTGCAGTGATAAGGTGTACACCGTGGCATCCCCCGAATCCGTATCAAACTTCAACCCCCTCCCACCCCCTCCACTCCCCCACGTCCCATATCCAAGCACGGTCTTTCTGAATCTCGTAAAACGAAGGTCCACACTGCGATATGAAGCGCAGATAGAAAATATGCACAATGCGCACTCAATCTAAACCTCCTTTTCCAACTCACAATCTCGCGATATATCTCCGCTGATAATTCCGAAAATAGTCTAAGTCAAAATGTTAACAATCTTAACGGAAGTATTCAATTTAGCCCATTGTCGCTTATCATGATCAAAATAAAGAGGGTTAAACAGTTTTTGGAATATTTTTATTTTAAGTTCGTTTTATAGGTAAGCTGAGTATTACAAGTTATTATAACAGAAATGTTTGACTCTAATTAAAAATTGTCATACGCTCGACTCGTAATTTGACGACGATTAACGGAGCGATGGGAAATTGGTAGACTTCAGGGCTGGAAAGTGGAAAATAACGAAGGCCCGTCCCTGGAAATCCCGGCGTGTAATCTGCAGTCGGATAAAGCGAGCTCTCTCCTTCTTTCTCTCTTCTCTGTCTCTCTCTCTCTCTTGCTCTGCCTCGCCTCTCCTCTTTTTGCAAAACTGAAGCGCCGCTACTTTTGAGGCTTTTATCTGATCGCGCGCCAACCACCCCCGACGCGGCAAATACAGCGAAGCAACCCTCGCGCGATATCCTCCCCCACCCCCCACCCTCCTCCACCTATTTTGCATTTTCTTTGATTCCGCCATCGAACCAATTAGCGCTCTCGCCCGCTTAATATTAAACGCGCCCAGATTTTCAACATGCAAACTAAATTTTGAATATAAAAAAGAAACGTCTGTGCGAAGTTTGAATTTTATATTCTGTACAGTCTAAAATGTGTGCATTATGGGAGACTGTAAGTACCTCTGAATTTATTGAAACTTTCTTATTCAGTAAGTCTTGTGTTTCATTTTAATTTGTACCATAAAACTTAACGTACCATACAAGAATCTTTATCTATTAAATCAGACAGCTGTCGACGCTGAAATTTACTCAAAGAACGGTGCAGCCCACAAATAATTTGACTCCACCACCCATCCAACTCCATTACTGTACACTGTCATTACCGAATAAAGCCCATAAATTTACATACAGACAAACCAATTGCATCGCCAAGCCCACCCTTCGCCCCAAACATCGCATCCCTTCACGCGTGCAGGCCAACAGTGCGAGTACGACGATGATCCTCGGAAGAGGAAAGGACGGATGGGCCATTTATCTTTTCAGAAAGAAAGTCGGCGAGTTAACGGGGACGCCATTATCATCGGCACGATACATCATCCGCAGCTAGGTAGGAAGAGGAGGGGAGGGCGGTAAGAGAGAGAGAGGGGGGTGGGGGGCGAGCGAACTTTTGCCAATCTCCTTTGGCCGTAGGACGAGCGCAAGGACGAAGGACCCCGGGATAGTCATCCTGCATGGAAGCGAGTAGTACGTGCCCTGTGTCTCTGATTTCATAATTTCCGTAGGCGGGACGTGAGCCGGGCCGAAAGACAGAGAGAGTCTACCTGAGAATGGCTAAGGGGTCTCTCGACTATGGCGCGAGGAGGGATGATGGGGTGTCGGGTAAGGATGGGATTTAATGCGTGAACGTCGACGAGGGCCGGAGAAGGACGATTGAGGAATGAGATATCGGACGGCTGTGACGGATAAACTTCGAACTCGATACTAATGTCTCGGAGAGAATTTATCTTGGGAGGGCGATGAGGATTTGCTGAAAAATGTCCGAGCTGACGCTTCAAAGTTTGGTAGGGCGAGTTGAGGAGGAGAAGGAGGAATTTCCGTTTCGTAAAGTATTTACGCTTAATATTTGCTACTTCGGCGTAGGTACGCTCTGGAGGTTGAATTAATTCAAAGCAATTTTTAATCATTTTTTAATTATTTCTTCTTTGCGGTAATATGAAGGAACAAGTTTTAATGTAGGTTGTAGGTTGACAGCAGTGAGTATAATATAGATTGTTTATATAAGAAAATATTTAAAGAGATATGTATATTAAAAGTTTACACTAAATTAGTCACAATTTATGTGATATACGTACCTCTTATTTAAAAAAAAAATGGACTTGCACCACTTTCACAAATAAACATCATATGTTTATTGTAGAATAACTTGCATACGTATAATAAAAACTACCGCAGCTAAATCCTCCGAAGGATTCTAACTTCAATCCGGCCAGTCAGTAATGCAAAAACAGAAACAATTTCAGCACCAGCAACCGCGGAACTCCTAAATTCCGAGCGGCGACCTCGACGCATAAAAATTCCTTGCGACCAAACGAAACCCCTTCCACCTTCGTGATTTCACACCATCCCCTAGGCAACCTCCAGGCAAATGCTAAATCACAATTACCGGACTCGAGAATGCACGCGCGACTGCTCGTCCGCAGAAAACGGAGGATTCTAAATTGCGGGCTATTCTCGCTGGACGAAGATGGAAGGACGAAGGACAGAAGGGCCCGGAAGAGGAAGTTTCCGAGGTAAAATTCGAATCACTATGTATGTGTGCAAAAAAAATACAAATCCTTCAATCTTAGTCCCTGTGTTTTTCATTATACTTTAATAATACTCAATATATTTAATAATATAGTACTATTAACATAATATATAATATTAACAATGTAGTAATATGCAAATAATATTTAACAATAATCCTTCAACAAAAACAAGGCAAACCGAAGGACCCCAAAACCCTAACGCCCATCAAAAAAATGATAAAAATCCAATTCTTCACAGATCAAAAATGGGATAATCCACTGGTTCAAGAAAGGGACAGAGAGAGAGCGAGAGAGAACTGCAATTGCTCGCCAGAGAGACCGAAAGAGAGAGAAGGGCGAGAAAGCGGAAGAGAGGAAAGCGGGGAAGCGGTGAAGCGGGAAAGCCGAGAGAATGAAAGGAACGGGGAGAGGATGTGGATAAGAGTGTCGGCGTGGCGGCGCAGGGGGGGGGGGAGGCGCGGACGCTTTTAGAGCTCGCTTAAGTAATATAAATGCGAGTTAAGAGGCGCCGTGCGACGAGCGTAGGTAACGGATGACCGCTGTATCTCATTGTTTTCATTTCCTTCGGCACGCCGGCTGCCTGTAAGACGCGGAAATGAAGTGCGCCGGCTTGCCATCTGGAAAGGATCGAGGGGGGGTTGGCGCTCCGGAGAGGGCGGTAGGAGGAGAGTGAAGGGGGGAGGGGGGGTTGGATGAAGTTGCCTCGTGCCGAGGATGAGGGGAGCGCCGTTCATCCCCCTTTTGCATCCTGCATGACAACGAAGCCGGCATTCCGCCTCTCGCCTCTGCGATCCTCTACGATCCTCTTCGTAACAGTGTGCGTCCGTGTACGCGAGCGAATATGCAGGAGGCCATCCACGCTTTCCAACCCCCTCTACGTACGACGCTTTCTTTTCATAAGCCACTCGCGTTCAAATATGTGCATAGCTACCGCTCTTTATCTGCTGGGCTCCTTGAGCGATTTACGCGCTGTAAGACATTTTCTTTCGGCGGAAGGTGGTTTTAAATGCAGTGTTCTTTGGGTTTTTGGAGGGGAGGTTTGAGGGTGGGAGAGTTGGAGGTGTGTGCTCGGGAGGTCGTTCGAGCGTGGGTAATGCGTACTGTTACGTGCACGCATTTTCGGTCTGTACGGTTTGCAACGTATTCCTGGAGGATAAATGACTTCCCGGGATTGTTTTGGTCTTTTTAGAGAGCGGAGGAAAGGATCCCGGTGGCTCGTCCCCTGAGGGTGGAGTTCGTTTGTCCGGGGTGGGAGAAAGAATTTTTCTCGTTAGATCGCGAGTTTAATGCACGCCCATGCGTTACGTCCTTCGCTGTTACTGCGAACATAATCGTTATGGCGGAGAGCTCGACTCGTTCTCTTAGATTGTATGAAGAAGTATCCTTCAAAGATTTACGCTGTGAACAGTGTTCTTTCAAGTATTGGCAGAAATCAGGTTGGATAATTAATCGAGACTTATTATAAAACTTCCTGTACTCTTGCAAATCGTTCGGATAATTTTTATTAAATAAAATTCAAATATGTATTAAATTTTATTATACAGAATATTAAAAATTAGCCGTTCAATCTTTCGCCAAAAAAAATGTTCCCAAGTCTGTTGTGTCTGTCATCAGATACTCGTCATATTCAGTTTCCACGAAAAATTGGCACTTTTCCATTCTCCGACAACTCGAAACTTCTATTAGTATACAGAAAAATCGCTAGGTATATACATATTCCTCCCAGACATCCTGATCGAAAAGGTCGAGGGTTCATGACAATTACGGCAATGGTCCGAGCCGTGAAACTGGTCATTGGCCCGACAGCTTTTCCAGCTGACACGTTTCGCTTATCCCGATCTGTCGATCGTACGCCGACTTCGTACGCCAACTCCGTACTTACGAGCAGGGCCAGAAGACACGTGACCGAGATGCAAACGACTTATTATGGCCGACCGCTAGGTGATAATGTTATAACATTGAGGTCGATTGAGCGGGCCATTCGTTCATCGCAGAATCGGCTTTTCTCAAACTTTCGAAGCTCATTGGAGCGATAACTCTGAAGAATTTTTTCATGGAATCAGTGGCGTTACAGTTTTTAACCGTAACGTCTAACAGATATGCAATTAGACAAATTTAGTATTTTTCTTATTTTTTTATGTATCTGTAGACACTTAGGCAATGGGTGGTTATAGAATATTGTACTTTTTTAATATTCCGGAGGTTATTTATTACAGTTATCTGAAGCCCTATTTTTTTCATACTCGATAGATGTGGGATTAGAATACAAATTCTCTGATTCAAGCTAGAACAGGCAGTACCTTTCGCATAGTCTATAGTAATATAATGCAGTCCAAAACTAAAATGTGTTACGACAACATTCCCGATAGCATCGCAAAGCAATGCAATTCTTCCCGTAAAACCAAATTATCAATTCAAATCTCCATATACAAAAAAATCGACTTACTTTAAAACTCATTTTTCTCCCTGCATACCTAGATACGCAACGAAACATTATCTCCTTCACATCAACATTTTCTCAGCACATTACACGTACTACGACCTAAACTCTGATACACCGTACAGTTAACAGACTCGAATTAAATCCGTACCTTCGCGTCAGACCGCGATAGGCGCTGCAAGAAATTTGATACACTTTCGCCTCGACGTTTTTTCCCGAAAAGTAACTGCGCAATAAAACATTCCGTATCCGCACATCGGGATCAGATCGCCGGTACGTCCGATGCTATCGATCCGGCGTTACAGCTGTAACACGTAAAAATTATGCATTATCCCCCCGCGCGCGGAGAAACAATAGTGACGTGCACGTAGAACGTTATCGGTCCGAAGGTTTTGTCGGACGGTGGGGGGAGGAGGGGGGGGGAGGATGGGGGGTCTGAAAAGGGAGTACGAAATTCTTTCCCAACGTTCCGCGGCAGATCTTCCCTCAAGATTTCCAAATTGCCGGCAAACAGGGAGGCGAGACTCCGGGCTCCCCGGGTCATTCCTGAGAACGTAACCTGTTGATTGGTCAGATTAGCGAGACCGATTCCTGCGGCGCGACTTAAGCTTTCGCGTTCATAATATTCAACAGGTTAATCGCGGGAAACATTGCGCGAGACCCCCGCGAGCCACCGAGTTTCAACTGGCGATTCTTACCCTGAAGAGCTACCCACCCACCCCTCCGCCCCCCCCCCCCATTCGCCCCTCTCTCGCTTTCTCTCGCACCTTCGACTTCCCGCAATTAAGCTTCGCCGATACGCTCTTCTTGTCGTTTCGCGGAAAGTGTGAAAGAGGAAGGAAAGTCGCTCGAATGTAAGGAATGGATATAGTACCAGATATGTAGGTAGTTGACGATTAAGGTTTTGTTAGTATGGAGACATGTTTCGTCAAAGGTGTAGGTGTAGTATTTTTATTTGAAAACCTTCGTATTGGGTTGGCAGGAAAGTATTTTATTAACGTAGCGTTGTGACTGAATATCTGACAGTGTTGAAGTACCTTTGTTTTAGCATTTGATAATAGTCAGATTTAAGTTACAGGACAAAATGGAACAGAGCTTTATTAAAATTTATTCTTTCTATAAAAATGTAGCTTTGATTTTACGCTGCAAACCCGAAATTACTTTTTTTACCAACATGACAGTACCGATAAGTGGACCGTTCACTTTGAAAGTGGTGTAAGTCCATTTGAAAAGAACTTAAACATCACATAAATAAACCTTTTACACCGCGTTAATTCTAAATTATATATCTCATTTGTCTTTAAATATGAACTTACAACACTTTAAAAATAAACGGTCCAAGTACCGATCAACTGACACGATTTGAGCGCGTATTAAATCGACATCTAAAAACACATTTACAATATACGTTTGAAGCGCACACACGCTCACTGTCAATCGACATCAAGCCGTCGCCAAACCCATACACCTCGCAAAACTGATGAAACAACGTTTCCACAAATCGACGCCGAAGTGTCGAGCGCCGTTCGAAAAACGACTTTGGCCGACCGCAAACTGATTTTTCCCGAAGCGAAGGAGAATCCTTCCTTCCTTCCGCGCAGCACTCCGCGCCCTCTCCCCGAGAGATCGGAGTGAGCCCTTTACTCCGGATTAGCCAGATACGATCGGCCGCTACTAACGAAGTCACCCGGTATACCTGCACGTGGGACGAGCGGTCCCAATCGGTCGACGATCTCGTTTTACGTCTGTCGTTCCGAGCGTTTTGCTCGCTTTGCTCGCTTTTATTCCGGCTCCGTGCCCGGTCAAAAGTAGGGTTGGCCACCTAACG
This sequence comes from Anoplius nigerrimus, assembly GCA_914767735.1. Classification (NCBI taxonomy): domain Eukaryota; kingdom Metazoa; phylum Arthropoda; class Insecta; order Hymenoptera; family Pompilidae; genus Anoplius; species Anoplius nigerrimus. The sequence continues at coordinate 4,663,408 of OU612086.1, forward strand.
AACGATTCTCGGATACGCGGAGCACTTGTTTTCCTTTTCTTTTCACTTGTTTTTTTTTTTGCCGGGCCCCGGAGGATTGTTTTTGGGGGCCAGCGTCGATCAATCATCGCTAATAAAGCGCGACGCGTCCGTGGACGCCGACGCCGACGCCAACGACGACGACGACGACGGCAAACGAGAGTAAATTGAGCCGGGCGTATACGCTTCCGATTGGGGCGGCGATGTCGGGGAAAATGGATTTTTTGACGAATCGATGTCTGGTTCGATAGGCGCGTGAGAATCGGTCGCGTGAAAAATTCGAGCTGGGACGGGGGGAGGGGAAGAGAAACGAGCGCTGGGCGCAAGAGGGAATTTTTGTCGATGCCGAACTGTCGGATTATGGATGTGAATGTTTGTTACTTTGAAGGTGTGGTTTTTCGTAATCGTTTCCTAAAATTTCGAAGACTATGCTTCGATGTTAATCGTATTTTTGCTGATAGCCAGAATTATGTTAACGCAGGATACTGACGATTAATATGGATTTTTTGACGAATCGATGTCTGGTTCGATAGGCGCGTGAGAATCGGTCGCGTGAAAAATTCGAGCTGGGACGGGGGGAGGGGAAGAGAAACGAGCGCTGGGCGCAAGAGGGAATTTTTGTCGATGCCGAACTGTCGGATTATGGATGTGAATGTTTGTTACTTTGAAGGTGTGGTTTTTTGTAATCGTTTCCTAAAATTTCGAAGACTATGCATCGATGTTAATCGTATTTTTGCTGATAGCGAGAATTATGTTATGGCAGGATACTGACTATTTTTATTTATGTTAATTAATGTACTTGAACTTATGAAATCGAAAACAATCATTTATCTATCTCACTGACTACTAAAGAATGTTTTAAAAAACAAAATATTTAATGAGAAAACTTATATAGTAACATAAAGTAAATACTTATATAGTAGCACGAACTAATATTGTAGCATAAAGTAAAAAGAAATTACAACAAAAATTTGGTTAAATGATGAACATATGGACCGTTTATTTTGAAAGTGGTGTAAGTCTATTACAACAAAAAATGAATTATCACATAAATAAACCGTTCACACCACGTTAATCATAAATTATATGTCTCATTTTGTAAAAATATGGACTTACGCTACTTTAAAAATAAACGGTCCATATTAAGTAATCCATTAACGATTTGAGTGCGTAAACCGAAAGAAAGCATAGAGACAATCGAATCGGAGATGACTCGTTCGAAATAACGATCCCATTAATTTTGCTAGTTCGCTCTGATTTGCCAGACTTTTCCGACTCTCCTCGCCCGATTCGGCAAATTCTCACGAGCCAGCCGAGATTGGCAAACAATGAGAGACGGATCCTTAGCTGATGCAACGCATCGACGCTCGATTTCTCTCCATGTACGTGCCGGCGTGCGATAATTGCGCGGCCGTACAACAAATTTCCATCCGAGTAGCCGCAATTACGTGTGGCGGGCCGATTCGCATGATTTACGAGCGAACAAACGTTTGCACAAAGACCGCAGCGCTAATTTCGCTCTTGCTCCCGCAATTTTCCTCGACTCTTCGCCAGTCGCCGTCTCCATTAATTCGATCGGCGAACGTGACGATTGCGCGAGCATCATTTCACATCTGCATGTCAATTTTCAGACCGAGAACCATGAATCTTTAGCATCGTTCAATTCCTCACTTGTATTCCCAAAATCAGAAGTGGGATAAAACTCTCTTATAAAAATCAGAAGTGGGATAAAAAAACTTACAAAAATTAGAAGCGGGATAAAAAACCATTACAAAAATCAGAAGTGGGATAAAAAACTGTTATAAAAATCAGAAATGGGATAAAAAAAACTCTTACATACTCAATTCTGAAAATTATTAGTCCGACCTATTACAACGCCGAAAGTTACTCTTTTTTACTGACCTTTACTAACTTTTTGCTCAAAAAGTCGTTTGCTACTAAACCATTGTTGTTTATTCTGAATTCGAAAGCATCTATAAAAATTATATTTCTAACACTAACATTGTCAAACTAAGAAGCGGCACGCTCCTTATAATTATATTTCTAGCACTAACATTATCAAGCATAGAAACGGCACGCTTCCACTGTCTAAACTCAAATAGTCATTCAGTAAATAAAATCTGAATCCTCTACACCGTAAAGTAGCTTACTGAAAAACTCGTTCTTCTCCCACTGACATCGTCGAATCGAGCGAACCAAGTACCGCGTTTCTAAGCTCTAAACTAAAATATTCGTTGAGTACATCATATCCGATTCGTCCACAATTGCGCAGCAACGCCGGATAGAGGCTGGACTGCTCGAAAGTACGTAAAGAACCCGAAGGGTAGGAAACGGTGCGCAGAGACGGAAAGATGGCGCGCGGGAGGGGGCGAGAGATCCTTCGGCAGGGAGCGGGAGGGAGGAGGAGGGCGGAGGAGGGGGGATAGAGGGAGCCGGCGTGAATTAACACCTCTACCGCGGCATCAGATAGCAGGCTCCCCTCATCCTCCTGGAAGGAAGGCGAGTCGGCGTGGAAGGAGGAAAGGCACAGTTGGCGAAGAAGAAGAAGAAGAAGAAGAGGAAGAGGAGCAGGAGGAGGAGGTGAGTGGGGAGCTTATAATTGGCGGCGTGCGTATGCAAGCGCTGCAGGACTCGGGAACAAGAGAGGACGAGGTGAAGAGGACGAAGGATCGAGGCAGAGAGTATGAGAGAGAAAGAGAGAAGGGTAGAGAAGGTTGAAATCGAATGAGAGGCGAGAGGCGACGAAGAGATTTGTTACGCGGTATTTTCTTCCACACGCGTCCGCAGTCGTGCCAACTTAATATACACCCTCTCCCAACCCTCGCTTGGCCTGTCTTCGAAGCGGCGCTCGCTTCCGCGCAAACTTTTGAACCGGATCAGCGTTTGCGGATTCTAAGGTTGATTTGAAATGCGAGATGATTATGTGAGAGACGATAATTTTTTGCTTCTTACTTTTGTTCTGGGTTGAGTGTGTGCCCCTGTCACGTAATTTGCGTGCGAGTGGGGGTCTGTTCTGTGAGAAAGAGACTCTTAGGTACCTTTCTCCCGCTCGTCTTCCTGTCTTCTGTCTGGCGCGCACGCTCGCTGACTGGTTAAGTCGTTAAATGGCCGTTACTACTTCGACGGCTTACTCAATGGCCGGGCATGTTTTCGTGAGAGGCATCCGTGTATATTCCACTTTGCAGGCACGATGGTCGATTGCATATAAAATGACGTCGGCAGTCGGAAGAATTCGTTAGGTTCATCTTCAAACTGTGTCGGACTTTAGAACGAAAAATCTGTATAAAATTAGTGTAAGGTCTCAATTGTTTAATTTTAATAAAAAATATATTCTGAACAGAAATTGATATATGAAGTATATGCCAATTATATAATCATACCGTCTCAAATTACCTGGTCTGATAATTCTGTACGTTTTTACCATACCAAATCGACACACATCCTCTTTGTTTCATAGTTACGTAATTACAATTAAAATGCTATTCTACAATTAACAATCCATAACCTGTATGCAAATTACAACGATTCCAACCTGAAAAACCATACAACTAAGAAATAGCCCAACGCCCATCCAGAAGCCAACATTGACAGTTCCTTACCACCCTTAACACTAGAACTACCAACCAGTCCAAATAACCGACCCCACCCTATCCCAATCTTTTCTCTCACACAACATTTCATCCCTAAAACATTCTTCAGCACTCAACATTCGCCAATTTCCTTCCCATTCAGCAAGTTCAAGCGCCCCGACTCGCATCCGACAAGTTACATCAGAATATGAATCGCTAGCTCTAATTAACTCCTCAACGTGCACACTCGAGTATATTCGAGCGCGCTAAACAGGCCGAACTGTGCACGCTCGAGTATATTCGAGCGGCGTTGTATTTGATGCTGGTAAAATTAAAATGAAAATTTTGATTAATTTTGTATTCTTTTAGTCCTTTGCCAAGACAATGTTTTAAAGTGTGTGTTATACATAAAAAAAAATTGATTTCTTTTGGCCGGTTTATTTCAAAGAAACCGTACGTTAAGGGGGTTAAGCACGTGTCACCCGACGGTCACACGTTGTATGACGCGCGCCGACGCCTAACAATTCAAATGGCCAGACCCATCCTTTCGCTCCGGCGAGATCCTCGGCCGCTTCCGTTCAAAATCGATTCCTCGCTCGCGCCGCCGCCGCCGTCAAACCGGAAGGGAAGTTAACGGAGATACAGGCCGTACCTTTGCCGCTCTTATCGGCGGAACAGGATTGGCGGGCGATAGCGATAGCGATAAGCGGCCGGGCTGGGCCGCGGGGGCCCTTGATTGGTCGCAGATTAGAGCCGGCAATCTCGGCCAACCCGTAACGGGACTTCTCTTTCGCGCGAGCTGTGTGTGTGCGCGCGCGCGCGCGTCTTATCTCGCGAAATGCAAGCGTCGAACCGCCGAATCGTGATTTGTCGACTTCCAGATAGCGCTCGGATGAATTTCGCGGAGGGAGGCCCCTCCCCCTTCCCCTTCCTTGCCTCTGCCAGTCCTAGCGCTGGCTCCGCTGATAAGGGCGCGATTTTTCTTTCGAGCAACGTTTCCTGCCCACCGACGCGGACAAAGGAAAATTCGCGGCAGGCGCGTAATAATACGCCTGTCGGACGTTGCGGTGGGTTCGTCGGGATTTTGGGACTCTTGTTAGGGGGGGGTGGAGGTTTATTGTCTTGCTGTTAGGGGTTAGGTTGAACCGGTACGGAGAGTCTCTGATCTCGGGAACTCGGTCAGTTACGAATTTTTGATAGGTGAGTTGGTAGTATACATACGCTTATTTTCCTTTAGTCAAAATTGTCGTTTATTAGCGTTTCATTACATATTAATAGAAATGCATTACTACATCGTGCGCATTGGGGTTTGTTTGCGTGAATTTAATCGGCTTAAAGAATTTCTAACCCCGAAAACTTAGCCATTCGCGCAATTTTAATCAGCGTTCGATTGATATACCTATACAAGCATATTACGATGCCATTGTTATTTACGTTACGTAATTGAAATTTCCACAAATTAATATTGCACTTCGGTAGTAGAATAGCATAACTCTACTACCATTACCAATTTCCTTATTGCCGCTAGCATGCATCACTCCGCCGCTGACACCTATCCTTACCGTCCGCACCCCTAACCTCCCCACTCCCCATCCTCAATTTTAATCCCGAACACCCCATCCCCCGTCCACCACCCAAGAACCTCCCCCGATCGCAGGCCGCGATACACTCCTCGCAATCTCCCGGCCCGCCATCGCGAAACGTACAGTTTCCTGCCCGGGCATTATCCATCGCACGTTTTCCTGATGCTGTCGTCAAAAACGTTAGGAACAAGAGACGTCGTCGGCGTCGTCGTCGGTCGTGTGTCGCTTATCAGACACCGCGGTATCACATACGGGTCGCTAATGTCTCCTTATCAAACGTACCTACCTACCTAGCCCACCCACCCCCTCCTCCTCCTCCTCCACCCCTCCTCCGTCTCCTTCCGGCCAACCCCCCTTGGCCCACACGTACGACGGGCACCATTGGATTTCCAGCTACCAGCACCACTTACCTATACCCACCTCTAACGTCACCGCTCGCTATCACCGTCGTGGGACAAAGACTTTCTAGTTTCTCGTTTCAGTCGCCGACGCTTCCTGATACTGCGAGACGATAACGGCCTCTGCCCCGTTAAAACCGGGCCGCACCTGCGCACGCGCGAACCGCACTCTTTCTCTTTTTTTTTCCCCCCGCTTCCGAACGACCCGAAGACACCCCGTAGGTGGTAGGATTGGGTGAATGTTTTTTGGGGGATGGTTCAGTGGGTGGCAATCGCTGTGGTCAAATTATGGTACATGTACAATAAAATGCTGCTTAGTGATATTTCTATATGTGCGTTAGATTGTTTAATAATATGCGAGTATTGATTTTAAACCGACTAGTTGCTGGTATTACGGTTGTTTGGACTGATCTGAAGCTTACGAGCAGCTATCAAAATGACAACAGTTAGTGATATTCCTATAAGTAGGTATGTTAAATTGAATAATGTGCAAATATTCATTTGAATCCGATTAAAGTCTAGTATCACGTTCTTTGTACTGATTCAAAGTTTACGAACAGCTGGTAAAATTACAACTCAACCCAAACTTCAATATTAACCCTAACCAACGGTTCATTCAATTATTCGCCAAATTCTAATTAATTGCTCTAACTTAATACTACTCATTCGTTAAGCAACTAGAAAGGCGACCATCTAACCCAACTCAACATTAAGCAACGCGAGTCGACAATATAATTCCGATACCTGACATCGATCGAACAACGATCAGCGCTCGCGCGCACAATAACTTCGCTCCCCAGATCCTGTTACCGATTCGCCCATTGCATCATCCTCCAGGATCTACACCAAAAATCTGTATCTGCAATCGGGCCAGTACTTAACATCCTTCGAAGCTACTTAACGTCCTTCGCGGCAAATAAAAACGATGTCCCGCCGCACTTCATTTCGATTCGCAGCTCCGATTACCATCCGCTCGTCGTCCTTCTCGGAAGGCGGTAGACGAATGTCCATCCCACCGATCCCGCATCTTGATACCCCCCCCCCCCTCCCCCCAACCCAGCTCCCGATGAAAGTTCCGCGAAACGTTAGAGCGGCGAAGGCGTCGTTACGTAAGAAAGAAAAACTGCGCCTTTGTAATCGCTCCGCGAGCAGGTGCAAAAGCTTTCGCGGCTTGCGTCTGCCAGTGTGGGTAGGGCGACACGTAGGAACGGGCTGACGAAGGTGTGGGTACGCGGACTGGTGCCTACAGGGTGTCCTAACTCTTCCGCGTAGGCCGCTAACGGCCCGAACGTACTGGCGCATAAAATAGAACTCGGATGGCGTTCTACTAATAGGGGTTGATGACGTCAAACTTTGGGGGATGATGGGGGATGATGAGGGGGAGGTTGTGTAGGGGTGACTGTGGAATTTGAATTTTTTTGCTTGGCCTCGTTGCCGATGAGCTGGCGGCTGTTTACGGCCGGACGATCTGGCCATCTTTCCAGCACACCGTGTATGCGTGTATCAGTGAGCATAGGTGGTATCGTATCGCCAACAGCGCAATGGCAACGTTCTCCTATCGTGCCCCTATGTTACAGTGAGTTCTCGCCGAGGGTGGGTTGACGGCCATTCGCAGGCAAAGATAATTCTCTAACGAAGCGCCTCTGTTCCGTAATGAAAGGCAGAAGGAGCGATTTATCCGGAGAACCGAGCTTTGCGCCCGGTCACGTTGGTCGGACTGACCGGAGTTAACGTCAAAAATGTCGACGGCGTCTTGGAGCGTGAGTTGAAGTGTCAGAAACGAAGTGAGAAGTCGCATTTGCGCATCTTGATGTCATAAATTTTATTCATTTCTGCATGGCTATTTTATGTAGCTTATGTAATATTGAATATTGGAAAAAATATGTATGTGATAACAAATTAACGACAGTTTGCCCTATAAATTGATCTGATAAGTAGAAAATGGTCAGGGAAAAGATTTTTGATTCTCTGAACTTGTGTGCATTAATGCGAGAAAAAGTCAGAGATATATTATTTGTAATCTGCAATCGCCAGAATTAGACTAATATTTTAGACCAGAATATTTTTTGGTTTTGGTTTCATATTAATTGAACTTTCTATTTAAAAATCTGAGAAAAGACTTAAGATGTTTGCCGCATTACCTGACGCAGCTCTGACTGTTTTCGAAACTTCCATATTCGATACGTTCTGAGAAAATAGCCGAAAACCTGATTTCTCATTTCTAAACAAAGTTGAAACTTGGCACAAATACTTCTTTTCATATAAGTCATCGAATGACTCATTCAGATTGGAATTCGATTCGGTGCGACTATCATTATTACGGACTCATAATTTTACGGAGATCGTACGGATACTTTTCCATTTCTTTGAGCAGCGATCGGAATTTGGAAATCGACCGTGCAGAAAATCGATACCTTCCGAGAAGGAGAGAGACCCAGAAAGCGCGAACTGGGGAGCTCGAAAGGTGACCTTTCGCTGAATCGATCCTCGCCGATAATTCAAATAACCAATGAGAGGGGCTCATCCCTGTCCCTTGGCCGCGCTATCTGTCCATCGTCCGAGGAACGTATGTTTTATGCGGACCATAAAACATACACGCCTCCGTCCGTGATGCAAACTCGTCCCTCGGCGTGCGCGGGCGCGCGCGCGCTCGCGCACATGCGTATGTATATTCCGGCGCGAAACTTGTAACAAGCGCGCGTACGTGTTCCCGCTCGCGTTTCGTAAATTATGGCAATGGCGCCATCTCAAAATGCGCCCATGTTCCTGCCCATCATGTCCAATTTCTCGTAATTAAGGCTGGAATTCTTATCGCATTATAAAATGTGCAGTATCTATCTTACGGTGTAAGATATGTTATTTATATGTATCGTTAACTGTCAGAATGGAGAGGTGATGTATGACTCGACGTAACCGGTAAGGGAACATAGTAATAAATACAATACAACTGTCAGAATGGGAGTTCTCAAATTCTAGACTTGACTGTACTACCGTATATACTTTTCTACAACAGAATATAGATTTAACAGTTTTCTTCCATTAAATATATTATAGAAATCAATCTTCATTTGACCAGACTCTCAAAGACGAGAATAAAATTAGAATCTAGAAAGATTAACACCTGCCGTATCATCATTACGCCATTGACAGAATTTCAACCATCATTCCTCCAAACACCAACAGACATACCTCCCTTAATTACTCCCCAGCAGCGGCAGAAAAATATCCGAATGTATACCGCTCCGTATCACTCCAAACAAAACACGCCTCCACTTACCACCTGCGAGGCGCATGAAATTACGCGTGATAAAGCGTATCACGAGCGTAGGTGAGTACTCGCGCACACTCGCGCGTGTTCACGCGTGTGTTCGCGCGCGCAGGTGTCCCGTGCACACCCGCATGTGTGGACGCACATGCAGTTACGCTCGCATGTGCCTGCATGTGTTCATATGTGTTCGTATGTGTTCGTATGTGTTCGTATGTGTTCGTATGTGTTCATATGTACTCGAATGTGTTCATATGTGTTCATATGTGTTCGTATGTATTCGCATGTGTTCACATGTGCACGCGTATCGGCGAGCCAATCGAGGCGTTCGCGTATAATGACTAGGTGTCCATTACATCTAGCCGCCCGCCGCGAAATAATAAAACGCCGCGGCCAATCACTTAGAAGCGTGAACGCGACCCTCGGGGATTTATACCGATGCGCGTGCAACGAGCGCTAAAGCCACGTGTAACGCCTTGCCGCCTGTATACAGATCAGCCGGGGATAGCGTACGTGTTATTTCAGTTCGGCCTATCACGCCTACCCGAATCATCGATGTACAAGAGATGCCTCTGTGTTCGACGGCTATCATTGTGCGCGGCGTGAGACGCATTTGGATCGAACTGCACACTTCTGGGATGAGTTCGATTTTTCTTACGTTACGTTAAGAAGGTAATAGGGATCTGTAAATGTCGTGCTTCGAATTTGGTTCATTCCTGGTATAATATACTGCTTCATCGATGTAGGGGACATGTTTCCGTATTTGGTGGCTGTCATTGTGTGCGGCGTGCGACGCATTCGAATTGAACAACATACTTCTACTGTGTACTAGACTAACGTTCCGTTAACAATATTTCTACCGCTATTTTGTGTATACATATTTCGACCGATACCTCTTTTGACACCTTTGCGTTCAAACCCAAATAATTGCCAAAACTGTCGGGATTTTAAATTATCGGTTACATGTAGATAATTTCAGCAATATATTTATTATTATACGAAATTATAATAATTATAATAATTTACTATTATACGAAAAGTAAAAAAATTAGTTGTGGAGAAATAATCAAACAGAATGATTTAAAGTGAAAATTTGAAAAGTGTCTTTTCGTATCGCTTGCTAGAAATAGTGTTAAAACGGTAACAGGGGTCGTCTGTACGCGTCCTATTGCCAATTTCATTCATTACTGCTACAATACACTGCCTCCAGCATTCAGATTCCCCCACTGCTGTCTTTCTCCTACCGTACGATATGTTTACGACTTGTCCTACGCCATTGTACATCTAAATTCCGCCAGACTCAGATCGAACTGAATTCCCTTCGGCTGGCACTTCCACTAAGGACGCTTTCCTAAATCAATGTAATAAAATTGCGTGTATATGCCCTGCTTGTACAATTTTTCCGCCTCTCTCTCTCCACCAAGCGCAAAACCAAATCGTAATCCCTCAAAGCTGCCCTCAGCAAAGGGAAGCAGGACGCTTCCCCGTTACGCTCGGTCATGCCCAGCCAGAAGCGCAACTTTTTGCTCCCCGCTTTCGACACCAATATCAAAAACTTCCGATTCGCCCGCCGATCTCTCTCAAAGCTTTGTGTCCACCTCAAAGAAGCACGACGATAAAAAAGACCAAAAACAAGAGAGCACTTCGCCGATCGTCCGCTTCAAACGGCCTACGACGAGGAGAGAAAGAATGGGCCGACAAAAAATAATAAAAAAAAAAACACGAAAGAGGGGATAAATGATCGGCCTCACGCTGGCGCAACGTAAGTCTGTTGACAATCGGCCGAGTTATCGGCGAGATTCGTACCGAAACGTCAGCCGGCCTGGGAAAGAGAAAGAGGGCAAGATACGTGGCGGCTTCTGCCGGCGGGGAGAGGGGAAGGGGGGGGGGGCAGCGCGGAGGAGAGAAAAGAGGAGGAAACGGATGACGAAACGTCGGACTCGAAAAGGCCGATCTCGTTTTCGCGTCTGTCCCGACGTCCGTTCAAAGGATGAACGTTATCGGCTAGCGACGATAACGTGCTCGTCGAAGCTTCCGAGGGAGTCTGCCATCTCTCTTATGTCTCTGTGTGTGTACCTCTCTCTCTCTTGCTCTCTCTTTCCCTCCACTCCCTCTCTCTCTCTCTCTCTCTTGCTCTCTCTTGCTCTCTCCACTCTCTCTCACTCTCTCTATCTTTCTCTCTGTCTGTCTGTCTATCTTTGTTTCTCTCTTTCGACTCTCTCGACTCTCTCGACTCTCTCTTTCTCTCTCGCAAACGTTCACCAACTTTTTTGCCGCCCTCCGACTCCCCTCTTCCGTTCGCCGGCGCGAAATATCGACCGATCGTCAGCAACAATAAGCTCGCGTCTTTGTCGTTTTCATAAGCGGGACGCGGATAATGGAGGGGGGGTGGGGGAGAATTTTCGTGCGCCCGAGAGTGGCAGAAAAATATTGAAGTCACGTTTGCGGATAAGAGCGAGGATCGCGAAGGTCGCGGGATTCTGTTCTCGCGTCGGCTACGCGAGGAACGTATGTGTTCCCCCGACTGAACGATGTGTTGACGAACGTGTGCATGTGTGTGTGAGTTCGATCTAGCCTTCTCGCCGATTGTCCGACAATTCGCTCACGTTCGATCACCTTTGGACAGGCTAATCGTTCAGCTTGACGTTCCTTAACCCGTCATCCGCCAATGTCCCATTTTTGGGACACAGTTTCAAATTGTTTTCTTTTAATGACTGCAGCTTCTAAATGTACAGTTAATTTCATTTTTTATTTTTGTACTTTTGTATTACGGCGGGCAATGGGTTACGGTAACGCACGGTTTCTTTGAAATAATAACGAGTTATAGCTTACAATCCTATGTAAACGATAAGTATCAGTAAAACGATTTTTTCTCTTAGCTTTCACATTGTTGTTTTCAATTCTCGATTATATTCGGGTGTGAAAAATTAAAGCAGCACCAAGTTCAACGCCGCTCGAATTATCTCGAGTGTGCACAGTTTGGCCTGTTTAGCGCGCCCGAATGTACTCGAGTGTGCACGTTAAGGGGTTAAGGGGTGTGAGCCAAAACCGTGCACACTCGAGTATATTCGAGCGGTGTTGTATCTGATGCTGCTTAAAAATTAAAATAAAAATTATGATTAATTTTGTATTTTTTTATGTCTTTGCCAAGACAATGTTCTAACGTGTGAGCTTTACATAAAAAAAAATTATTTTTTTGGCCGGTTTATTTAAAGAAATCGTACGTTAAGGAGTTAAGGGGTTAAGGGGTGAAGCGGACTGGACTGCGTCGAGTTCGAGGATCTGCATGGGAACGGAGTGCGTCGGGTGATAACGGGCGTCGAGGCGGCGAGACGAGCGTCGCAATTCCGGTATCAAAGATTTTAGGCGGCCTCGTTAACTGGCGAAGGAGGCTCTCGGCTGATTAGCGGCGAGCGTTTTAAAAATATTTACCGCGAAAGAGAAGAAGAGTGCGACGATTCGGCAATCGCGACTGCATTCGTCTAGTGCATCCGCGGCGCCGGAGTCAATTATATTTGTATTTATGTAACGATGTATGCGCGATAATGTGAGGTCGTTGAGTAAAAGAGAGGCGGAACGTTAACGTGGGAATTTTAATCGTCGTGCGAGACGAGTTCTTGACTCGGACTGAGTTGCATTTACAGTAATCGGTAAAGGGCATTTCGGCAAGGGGTTGGAGGCATAAGTTACTCTGGAATGCAAATAATTATGGAAAACAGGGTTTTTGATTTCGTCTGACAAAGGCAAGCTTACGAACAAAGTCAGAGATACGTAATTGCGCATTTCTAAATTTAGAAGTCGTGCAACGATTCCTTTAGCATCAAATCGACCTTTTTCTGATTGTATTTTTGAACTTGGTACTAGTTCATACTAAATAATGTACAAAACTGAAACTAAGCGCGGCTACCTATATTCTTGTTTTACCTGCGACGCGAACCGACCTAAAGCAGAGAAATTGTCATCCCAGCCGTTTCCAGCCGCTCGGCTTTATGCTCGGCAGGCCTCGGACCTTTTTTCGGCTGGGAGGCTCTTTTCGCTTTTCACGCCGCGCGCGCCTCTGGCTTTTCAGTGGCTTCGAAACGCGTGGCGGATAATGAACAAGCACACCCCTCGGCCGGCCTCGCACAGGCGTACCAACACAGCCGAGCCACCCCCGCAAACTACCGCCTTCTCACCCTTCGATCCCTCTCTTTCTGCCCCCTCTCTCTCTCTCTGTCTCTCTCTCTCACACACTCTGATCCTCTGACTCTCCTTCTCCCACTTTCTGACTCGCCCTTTCTCTCTCCCGCTCCCTTTCACTCTGGCTCGCCACGCGTCTCTCTTTCGAGCGGTCGATGTCAACAGGTGGGCGTGTGGATGTGACCTAACCAGCAACCTCGTCTGTCGACCCGATCGCACGAGGAACTCGTCATCGACACTGTCGACACGATTCACGCGTAATCTCTCACTGCATTGCCGTCCCCCCCCACCTTCGACCGCCATTTTTTTCCCGACCCTCGACGCGGCCGGATTTACGCGTCCGCCGACGCTGACGGATCTGTAACTTTCTTCGGGTTCGAGTACTGCACCTTCGACAGAGCACTAAGTGGATTGCGATGGTATAAAACATATTACATAATGATGTAAAATATTGCTAACGTTAAAATTAATGTAATAATACATTTATATTTTTATACCGGAAATTAACATGTGCTAAATGACCTAGAGGTTAATGAAATTATTGTTTAAATTATATTTGAGGATTCTGGTATTATATTTACATCTTTTTCAACATGAGCGACTGAAATGATGTTCCTGCATCGTAGTAAGGTACGTTTCAACAGATTCTGCTCTCATCGTCACGTTATGAAGAGAAGAAGAAAAAAAGAGTTGCAGTAAAAGTATCGTACGGGATAAAGCGGCGACGCGAGCGGCTCGGAATTCTATTTTACGCCGAGATCGGCAGGCCGTAAGTGGAGTGCGTAGGTGGCTCGTGGGTAAACCTGATTCCGCCTGGTATCAGCATAGAAGTAGCTCAACATCCAGCCTCGCGCCGATCCCAAGAAGTAAAGACGTAACGCTAAGTAGTGCCGATTACGCCGAAAGGCCAGTGTTTCCCAAAGTGGAAACAAAAGGAGTTAGCTGGAAAGATTAATGGCTCCGAGTGCAACTGCAGACGGTGACCAAAGAATAAATAAGGAGTGAACTACAAAGAGGATCACGTTATCACGTAATCTGGGAAGTCGTAAAAATAACCTTGACGATTGAAACTCAATCAATAAGCAGTCCAAGTAGTTGGGCAAAAAACAGCCGAAGTAATTTATCGAAAAAATTGAATCATATCAAGCACTGGGAACCTCTAAACCATCTAACACCACATCTAACTCGGACATTGCCCATCAACCGGCACGAGAATCGGCACCCGGAAGCGGAAACCTTCAGCCTCTCATCTCTCATCTCACCCGAGCCTCTCAATCGAGCAGGATTCAAATTCTTCCATCCCCACCCTCCTCCCCCCCATCCTCGACGACCTCCGCCTTCAGCCTTGAGGCACTTATCATGCCGTGGACGAGAAATCCTGGCCGAAGCGTGAGATCGTTATCTGCCCGACGACTAGCCCCGAACAAAAAGGAGCACCTCCGCTGGTAACCTTCGAATAAACAAGCACACCAGCGCCGACACAATCGCAATTTACGACAACCGGCCGCCGGATTCCATAAATTTCGCCGGGGCGATATTAGTATCAGCGCCCGATACGGTATGAAGTAGTTTTCCGCCGTCGGTAGCCGAGGAGGAGTAGGAGGATGAGGAGGAGGTGGAACATGAGACGGGAAGGACGAGAAGGACTAGAATCGGACAAGGAGGGAGAGAAGGGGGAGGAGGTCGAACTTTTCCAACCCTATCGATCCTCCGCCGATCTGGGATCTCGGCGGGCGCCGGACTGGGAAGGAAGGGAGATAAGCAGGGCTCCGTTCGCTATCTGGCACCAGAAGACGTCCTCTCGGCCATCGGCGGATAGCGATAGCGTGTTTTTCAGCTCGGCGGACGAATCAGCGAGGCGCAGTGCGATGTTTTCTGGCGCGCGCGGGCGCACGCGCGTGTGCATGCCTGCATCGGGAGCCCGAGGCAAGATAAACTGCATCCATCGCGAAATATTGACAGACATCTCGGTCTTAATTCGTCCTCTTGCACTCTGTCCGTCCTTCTCCCCCCTCTCTCTCTCTCTCTCTCTCCCTCTCTCTCTCTTTCTCTCCTTCTCTGATCAGGCTACTATCTCTCACGCTCCGCATCTCTTTCAGCCGACCGATTCCTCCGTCCTTGTCCGGTCATTTTGACCCACTGCATCTCGCTCGTCTTCCATCTCGCTCTTACCACAGGGCCGAGAATGAGAGAGGCGTCCTTCGCAGACGTTCGCGGCGATGTTTGTCTTCGGCTCGGATTGGATCGCGCCGTCCTTTAGCCGGACGCTTGGAAGCGAGCGTGTCATGCCTTTCGTCCCGTCTCCGTCGAGAGCGCGAAAGCTTTCACTCGGTGTGAGGCCTCACCTCCCCCCGCCCGCTTCCCGTCTTCCTCGCTTTACTCTCCGCACCGATATCGGCGAAGGCCGATACCCTCGGCGGTGATCTCTGGGACAAGACAACAATGCAATCTGCACCGTCCCGGGCCGTTCGATCGTTGGAAAACAGCCGGCTATCGAATATCGGCCCGAGTCGCGAGCGCGCGCGCGCGCGCGCGGGTGCAAGCGAAAACTTCGGGGACCGAACGGCTAACCGGCGGAAAGTGGCGGGAGGGTAAGGTAAGGGGTGGCTACGGTCAGCGGGGTGAGTGGGGTGACCTTGATACCGGGAGGTGGGAAGCGGGACGGTAGGTCGGGCGACACGTCGAGAGATGCGAGGAGTGACGTCATCGTCGGATGTGATCGACGGTTTGTTGGAATTAAAATCTGAAGCGGCATGTACAGTTCACCACCTACGATCATGGCACCAGGTGTCATTCCGACGTATATGAAAGTAAATCGAAGTAGTAGATATATGTGAAACACTGGCCGAATTCCACAAAAACACATTATTATACATAAATCAAAGTGCATCCTGGTATCGCACTCATCGGCTTATTACAGTAGCGAAACATAATATGGGTTTAAAGAAAACCGTCTTATTGATGAAACGTTTAAATGTCATGCCATAGCGGTCAGTTTGGTCAAATTAGACGTTAGAGAAGAAGAATTAAAAATTAAAAATTGTTCTCGTTTCGTCCTGGATCCACTGACAGACTCATCAGTCAACTTAGAAAATTCTTGATTCCAATCCTTCTCAACCTACCGCTCCACTCTCTAGTACCCTCAGACCCATCTTCACCTGGCGACATCCCCAAACAGTTTCCAGCCCAAAAATTCGCCCTTAGCCTCGATTTTAACCCTTTCGAGCGCAGTTTGGCGCGCACTCGAGAATTCAAACTGTCCGCGTCGGATCGCAAACATTCGCGCTCGGCGACTTTTGTTAAAAACGGCCTGCGGCCTGGTAGCCGTCGATAGGATATCAGTTGATGGTCAGCCGGACGGAGATAGCGGTAATGAGCGACGGGAGGAAAGTTTCCATCGGGCGAATAACCTGTAAAAGGAGTCGGGACACGAGCGAGCGAGTCGAACGGGGGAGGGGTGGGGGGAACAGGAGGGGGGTTGGACGCCGACTGAATCGACGGGGAGGGGGTCGATGGTGGGGGGGAGGAGACCGGATGATGGACTGATTACACTCTGCCGTCGAGATACTCGTCCGATACCGGGGGACTTCTAGGAATTCCGAACGGCCGCTTTTGACGTTTTTGCCCAACATTTTTCTTCGATTTGCGGCCGAGCGTGCCGGGGGTGAAAATTTGAAACGGTGGGAAGAGTCAGAGAATCGAAGTTGCGGGTCGCTGAATTTTTTGGAATTAAACTGAATTTATAAAGCGTTTTTCGGGTGAACCGTAGCCTCCGACATTTTTACTGATAGTTTTTCTTTAATTTCCGACGGGGTGTTAGGGGTGGAAACTCGATACGGTGGGAAGAGTCAGAGAATCGAAGTTGCGGGTTGCTGAATTTTTTGGGATATAACTGAACTTGCAAAGCGTTTTTAGGGAATTGCGAACAGCGGCTTCCAACATTTTTGCGGATTATTTTTCTTCGACTTCGAACAGAGTGCATTTGGGGAAGAAACGAAATGTAAGGAAGGTTCTGATGATGGCGTATGGTAATTGTTTGGTTGCCAGTAATAAGGATTTTCAATTTTCCCTTTGACTCTCGAACAATAAATTTATTGACCTGACAAAGTGTATAAACCTCAAACAGCACACAATCCACAACCGATAAACCAAACCCTATATCCAACCGCGCGAAACGTCATCAACGAATCCCAACCCTCCCCCAAAAACCCACCACTTCCGCGCGAGCGAAGGACCACCCGAAAAACAGTAGGCAAACTGTATAAATCTGCGACCGCCGTGGGGGAGCCCATAAAAATTTGTCCCATCGCCGGCGACACCTCGCCCGCAGAAGGCCGAAAGCGCAAAACCACCCGAGCGAAAAACACCAGAAACAAAAAAGCCGAGGTCCTCCAGGAACTTTATCGTCGATCGATCGAGTATTCGTCACGGCCGACAAACTAGACCGTAGACCGAAAAAGTGGGCCGTCTCGCAACGGGTACCCGTCGTCAGCCGCGAACAATGGCGGTTTCTTTTTACTCGAGGTCCACCGGGAAGGCCTCATACTCGATCCTCATCCTCGCCGCCCCCCAAACCCCTCTCCCACCCTGAGGGGCGATCGGGGCAAACCCGGGGAAGATAAACTGTATCAGAGCCGGCGAAACACTCGAGATCGAGTGGCGAAAGTTGCGGAAGGGCTCTGCGACAAAGGGGCAGGAGGGCCACAAAGGACGAGGACGGACGAATACGGAGCAGGACGCTGAAGATGAGGAAGATGAGGAAGACGAGGAAGACGAGGAGTCCCGGTGCGAACCGGACGGCCAGGGTACGGAAAAAGGCTCGGCCGCGGCAGGAGAGAATGAGAATGATAGAGATTGTGGCATATAAGGGAGAGCGAATCTAAGTGGAGGAGGAGGAGGAGGGGGCTGAGCTGGGGGAGGGAATGAGAGTACGGGGGAGGGAGAGACGGCCTGCCGAAAGTTAAAAGGGAATCCATCCATAAATAAGCGTGCCTCTCTCTCCCGAGAGTTTGCCTTGGCGAAGCTGTGGAACGGCCACGGATCAGCGCGCGATCTCCAACGGAATAATAATGCGGGTAAAATAAAACCGGCCTCCCCCTTCGGAGCTCACACTGACCGGGGCACACACCCACACGCGCGACGGTATACAGGGTGCGGCAAAAATCGCGGATCGCAGGGGGCCGACGCTGGACAAATGAGCCCGGCCGAGGATTCTCGGATGTTGGGTTAGACCGATGTTAGGCGGTTGAATGTTGAGAATGTTCCGTTCTTCGGTGCGGATTCTAATAAAATGATACGTAACTCTTTATATTGATATTTGTCTATCGACTGCGGAGATTCAAAGCGAAATGTTGAATGGAAGTTGAACGCAATATGATATGTGAAATATTGTGTAGTAAAGGCAAGAGAATTTATTTTCACTTTTATTATTTTAATGTTTTAGTATTGCTTAATTGATGTCTCTGTCAAAGTCACGAAGCCAAACGATACAAGAGAATTGAAACTTTTACGATACGCAAAATAATACTTAAAGTCAAGAGAATTTACTATTCCTTTTATTATTTTAACGTTTTACTATTACATTGCCGAACGATACAAGAAAGTTGAAAGTACCACAATTGATAATACCTATCAAAGTCAAGAGAAACGATTTTAACCCCTTAATCACTTTACATTTTACCATCACACAATGTTTGACCCTGTCAAAGTCACGAACCCAACCTCCATAACCCCACAAAAACGACGCACCGTGAGAGACAATTTCCCGCCTTAACCGAACCTCGAACCAGCATTTCCCACAACTCGTCCATTTTTCCTCCTCAACCATCACCCGCTCACACGTCCCTCCCCGACTTTCGCCGCACCCAGTATAAGAACGCGCGTGCGCACGCACGCCGAGCACACGGAGAACCCATATAATACCCCCATAGAGAGATGGGAAGATCAAACACTGAAATTACAGCATTGTGAGCATTCTTCTTGCGGCCACTCTTCTTCCTCCTCTCGGTGTGCTTACCGATAACCGTCTTACTCCTTCCCTGCTCCCTGCTTCTCCCTCCCTCTCCCTCCCTCTCTCTCTCTCTCACTCTTCCCCTCCTCCCCCTCCCATTCCTCTGCTCAGTCCCCGTCCTTTCTCTATCGCTCCTCACCCTCGTTCGCATAAACACACACTTGCCATGCCTGCATAAGGCTCCCTTTATTATCAAAACCCGGATCGCGTGCATATTGCATCGGTGCACCGAGAGGGGGACTGGGTAGGGGTGAGAGGAGGGTGGGAGGAGGGGGAGGGAAGAAGGCGACCGAGCCGTTCGTTGCGTCTATCCGAGTGTATCGAAAGTCGTAACTGCAAAGCACCGGCTCGTTTGGATCCTTCTCTTAAAGGACCTGCTCCCGCTGTCCTCGGCGATCGCCCTCTTCCTCCTCTGCCTTCGCTCGCGTTCGGGACAACGAGACGCGTCCGTTGTCCGCGGGAAAGAATGGATCTGATCGCGGGCGGAGGCGAGGGGGCGCAAGGATATATTTGTAACTTTTAACGATGGCCTTTTGTAATGCGCCTCGGCCGTGGAAGAGCGGGCTTGTCTCACCATCTCCGGTTGGTTAGGGGTGGACGGGATGGGCTGGTGAGGCGGATTCGGGCGCGAGGGGGTGGTTTTCGATCGGCGGAACTCGTTTCGTGGTGTTGGGAATTGATATTTTGAGGTTCGGTGTTTTTGCGAGGTGGGCGGTGGCGGAGTTGTAGGGTGCGAGGTTGGAGTCTGATTTTGAGTGGTGGGAATTGAGAGTATGGTGGGATTGTAAGTTTGGAAGGGACTGCAGTGTATGATGGTGCTGGATTGTGATTAAGGATTTTTATTTATGAACTGAGAATTTAAATTATGTCTGGAGGGTAACATATTATATGATAATTTTAGATTACGGTTATGAAGTTTGTTTTTCGTAAGAAAATTATGATCACGTTGCTACTGGAACTCTGAAAGGTAGCGTACTGTATGGCATATGACTATTAATTGAAAATTTAACCCATCCTATATCATCTAATTTAAGTGAAACCAAGTATCAAAACCAAAACCAAAGTAACCTAGCGCAAAAGTGTACCACCCCACAAAAATCCTAACTTTCCCAAATCAACCTGAAAAAATGCACCTACTACGAGCGACCTATACCTAACCCAAAAATGAAGCATCCCTCGTTTCCCGCGTGCTGCCACGCCGATAAGAATCTGAAGCGGCGAGAATCGACGTCCGTTCCGTGGCGGGGAATTCGAGAGATCGATCTTTTTTTCGACTCCGAGTCCAAGAAGCGCGCGCGCATCTGCGCGTCTTCCATCTCGCGGAATGCATTAAAGCCGGACGTCGTCCTCGCGAATGGGACCAAGTGAGCGGCACGCAGACGATTTTTAACCAGATAGGATTCTGCCCTCTCCTCCACCCACCGCCCATTCCATCCCTCGTTTCAAGAGACTCGACGTAAAGTGAATACGCGCGGGCAGAAAAGAGAGAGAGAGAGAGAGAGAGAGAGAGAGAGAGAAAGAAAGAAAAAGAAGAGAGAGCCGCAGGGGCGGATCCAATGGATAGATACGATCATTTTTTTTAGCGGAGATTAAGCCCCAGGATGGTCTTCAACGTCGGAGAAATAGGCGAGTGTCTAGAACTTGCTTGACGAAGGTAAACTTCTTACCAGAACGTAATTAAATGCCGCATACGTTAATAAGATAAGGACAATGTCGTATACGTCAAACATGTTACACATTTAAGCCGTTTGATAAATCCATGAACTAAAATAGTTGCATATAATAAAACTTATCTCATTCACTTAACGGTCGCATAGCTCTATCGATCAATTCCAGAACTTATTCTATGTTTAACGGTCTGTACATACAAAGAATCGAAGGTCATGGAGTCACACATTTAAACCGTTTGATAAATCCATAAACTAAAATAGTTGCATATAATAAAACGTATCTACATCGCTTAACGTGGCATAAATCAGTCTATCAATCAATTCCAGAACTTATTCTATGTTTAATGATCTGTACGGATACGATTACACTACCATGAGATCGAGAGTAAAGTGATTAAGCAGCAGCTAAGGGAAAATGCTGTTTCATGGATTTTAATGCGAATCAATCCGCCCCTGGCAAAAGTGCGCGCGAGCACACGTGCTCCGTCCATATGTAGCTGAGCGTGTGGACCGAGAGGTTGCCCCGAGGGGGTTGCGGGGTGACGAGGGGGAAGGAGGGTGGTCGGTTCGAGAGGGAGGACGAGAAACCAACCCCAGACGATGCGTAGACTGATAAAACTGCGAATGATAACGTTTCCCCGGGCCACCTTGCCTCGACTCTGTCCTCCCCACCCCCCACCCCCTTTCCCACCCCTGTTTAACGTCCAAAACCCGTCTGTTTCTGACTTTTCGCGATAATCTTGATATCCCCCCCCCCCCCTCCTGCCCCCGGGAAATCGTACTTCCGACACCGAATTATTCGCGGCAGAGTCGGGTTATGGAAATCTGATCGTTCTTCGGAACGCCGTTGGACTGACGAAGAATTATGGCCATGTATACAGATAAGTGTAACACATTTACTGGCATGTATTACATTTTATATGAATGAACTTACTTATACGGTTCTTACGGTATTATAATGTTGCCTTCAATATGCAACGTTGAAAATCAACACGTTCGACAGAATAAGACGCACACGAATATAACGAATATATCCAACGTTTATTTAGAAAGTAGTGTAAAACAATTGTAAGAAAAGAAATAAATATCACGTAAATAAACGGTTTACAGGAAGTTAATCATAGATTATATGATATCTAATTTTTGTTTAAATACACCACTTTCAAAATAAACGGTTCTATTACTTGGAAGAGTATTACCATTTATGTACGATGTATGAGTTTATTTGTACGTAGTTTAGGCTTGTAACTGGAATAGTTCTGTAAACGTTTCGATATCCGTTACCAGGCTGACGTTTTTGTTCTCACCCCATTCGATTTCTCATCCCGAAACCGCGAGAAAGAGAGAAAGAGAGAGAAAGAGACAGACGCGATCGGATTGTTTCATCCAGAAATTATCGCCTCCCATCGTTCCGGTCGGCCGGCGAAATCTTGTCGTTTCGCGAAGCGATTGAAAAGGATCCGCACGCAAGAATACCCCAGATACGGCCCGCATGTTTAATAATAACCCGTATTTCCTACGCTCCGAAACGAGTGGAGATGTCTAAATACGGCCAGCGACCGGTGACGTCTAACCGCAAAATGTCACGCCGTCAACCGATCCAACCTATCCCAATTGCATAGCCATCAAACTGTCGAAAAAGAAAGTATCGCCACTCCGCGCCGAACATAACCTCAACTTTGCCGAACATTAACCCTCGCACGGCGAATCGCCCAGCGGGCGGATACAGGGTCCGCTCGGACCCATATGAAAAAGTTGTCAGTAGTCGTAATTGAAAATTAGTTTTCCAATTTCATTTTTATTCTCTCAGCTTATGAAATAACGATTTACAAAAATATTATTATTACTATTTAGTTGGTAAAATAAGTAATGCACTTCTGGTGTATGAGCAATATTTATCTGTCTTTATTTGATTTCACACATAAAGAATGTGATCTATTTATATTTTATGATTGTTGTATATATGTTTGCAGATTTGTCGCTTCGACAATTGACTTGAGACCACTGTCGACGGCATCTTTGCGAAAAACATACTTCTCTTTTTTCTCCATTGCTCCAGCAAGAGATAAGAGAATGAACAAACTGGAGACAGCTATCGAAGTTCGACTTTTTATAAACACTGGGTCCGTTTGGACCCTGTATCTGCCCGGCGAAGGATAAACCGCGTTCAACGTTCGACTCGCCGAATAAGCGCTGAGAATCACCGGGAAGTACGACGAGAACGGAAATAAAGAGCGGAGAGCCCTCAGGCTCGCCTCGCTGGAGTGCGCGGCAAATTTGAAAAACAAATCGACGCCCGAGTGGGCGGAAAGTTCAGGTAGGCGGGAAAACGTTTGTGCCCCGACGGAATCGGACTGCGTGGAAAGTCGGAGAATGCCCGTTGGCCGTGCGTGCCAGGCCAGCGAGAGGCGCAATTACTTTTAATTAGAGAATAGCCTCATTAATAATAAGCGTGGCGCTAAACGGGCGTTAAACGCTTCGCTTTGCCCGACTCGCGGCGCCCTCTTTACGATCCTCGCCAGGCGATCGATCCTGCCAGATCCTTATCCTGCCGACGATCGATACGCGTTACGGCCCTGGGCCGATTAAATTCGAACGTTCGAATTTAATCCTTCGACTCACGTGACCTCGGTGTCGCTTAGTGATACGATTTTCGTCGATTTCTACTCGCGGAATGATAAATGCACTTTGTTCTGTTCGAAATTGGTCGCACTTGCCAAAAAGAGCAAAAATCGCTTTACCTGCGGAAATAAGGAATAACGAACTACGTTTTGCAAATGTTGAACTTTGACTCGTCCTCATTTCCTAGAAGTTTTCAGGTCGAACAATAAAAAAGAGTGGCAATTAAATAGATGTACAAATACATATAACGTATTTGAACAAAATTGGTCTCGAGTAATTACACTTCTTTGTTAATCCGACATCACAGTCTTTTTTAGTCTTACAAAAAACTATAGAGGGTCGAGTATTGAGCGAGAAAAAGCGGAGACGGAGAACATGGACTCTGCACTTGATCTTATCTGGGCGGCGATAGCCTGGAAAAAATCTTGACGCGCTCTGACCTTTGGATCGGATGGGAGAAAATAATTCGAGGAGCCTAATTCGGAACGCGGACGCCAAATTCGGAATCGAGCCGGAACTTAGACCGGGTGAGGATGATAAAAGGCGTGTATATTGTAGTTGCCGCGTTGGCGAGATAAGAGTAATGTAAAGAATGGCGCATGATGTCATGAATGTCGCGTGTGGAAATTGTCGGGCGAGGTGTGAAGAGAAATTGAAAAATTTGCCTGGAAAACAACGATCTGGCAGGCTTGAATTAGAGCCAATTTGCGTGGAGTAAATGAGCCTGCTATTAACTTTAAACCGAACACAGGATATTTAGAAATTTAAGAAAAATACGCGGGCTAATTATCAGGCTGAAGCGTTCCAGATATAAAGGAAAATTGAAAAATTCACCCGGGAAAACACAATCTTGACTTTCTGATTTCATTTTCGTGTCGTACTTCAGCACGATACTTATTAACTTGAACGCAAACTCAGCTTAAAAATCTCGGAATTCTCCGGTAAACGAGCTGATAATTACAAACGTGCTCTAAATAACAAATTTTGTGGAACTCATATAAATCAACCATTTTAATACGTCCCGCATGTGAACAATGTCCTGTGTAATTTCACTCCCACCACATTTCACTCGAACAAACCGCTCACCTAATCACACTCCCCCACATTAACACAATCCCACTCCAACAAATCCCACAATCAGTCCCAACAATAACCTTCCAAAAACGAACAAAACCGACTAAACAGTACCCCTCCCATAACAACGCGGTACGTTAACATACAAAACGAAAAACACTGGACAATCAACACATGTCACCCAACACCAACCAAACACCGGTAAAAAAACCCACGTCATCCACCGTCGTCTCCAAAGTTCCAACACCGAAAATCCGAAGCTCCCATCAATCCATCGAACATAACCTCAACACCCTGACGTTCCCTGCGCGAGGTTCTGCGCCGCGGGCGCCGGTAGGAATTGAATAAAATTGAATTGGCCGCGGGATCGACACCATCTGGACTGAGGAGCGTGCGCTGGTAACGCTAGGTGGAGGATGCTCGGTGGAAAGATGTTAGGTGGAAGATGCTAGGTGGAAGATGGTCGGAATGGCTCTCGTTGGCGAAAGGCGGGAGCGAAGTCGGGGCACGAGGAGATCGGTTACGGGAGTACCCAGCCGACAAACGTTGAACACTCGGCGGCGTTAGCTGCGCTCGACACGCTTGCTAATATCGGCGATAAGATCGGCCGCATGTCGATGCCGAGGGAAAGAGAAGGCGAGGATGCTCGTAAGCTGCGCGAATCCTACCTCGCGGACTCACCTTCTTCTTCGGACCGTCGCCGACGTGTGGGACGTGTTTCGCCGACACCTATGCGATAGCGTTGCTCTCCTACCGAACCGAGCCGTGCATGCGATCCTCGAACGGAGAGCCCGAGAGCTGAGTGTGTGGAAGGTGATGGCTATGATTATGTGCAGAATGCGCGCGCGCGCGCGCGCGCGACCGTCGGCGAGAATAGATTCGTCCCGATAAAGGTGATGGATACAATTTTGTTCGATGTTTAGCGAGAGTTTAGTGGGATCGGTACAATTGACGTTAGTTGTATCGTGGTAGCGGGGTTGTGTGTGTATTGTACGCAATTAGGTTAGAGTGGAATCGGCACTGTTATAGAGATGCAGAAAAGTCTGATACGAGATAATATCACAAGAGTGCTAATTTAAGAGCGTGATTAAAATTATGGACGAGAAAAGTATTTCTGCAATTATTACATATTAGTCCTGCGTTAAGATAATTTATAACGATGAATTGAGAAGTGGATGTGTGGAAGGTGATGGCTATGATTATGTGCAGAATGCGCGCGCGCGACCGTCGGCGAGAATAGATTCGTCCCGATAAAGGTGATGGATACAATTTTGTAGGATGTTTAGCGGGAGTTTAGTAGGAATGGATTAATGTGGGACGGTTGATTGTGTATGTTTGTACGCAATTAGGTTATAATGAATTCGGTACTCTTATAGAGATGTAGTAAAGTCTAGTATCAGATAATATTATACGACGTGTGTAAATTTGTGGACTAGAAAAATATTCCTGCAATTATTACATATTAGTCCTGCGTTAAGATAATTTATAACGATGAATCGAGAACTGGATGTGTGGAAGGTGATGGCTATGATTATGTGCAGAATGCGCGCGCGCGCGACCGTCGGCGAGAATAGATTCGTCCCGATAAAGGTGATGGATACAATTTTGTAGGATGTTTAGCGGGAGTTTAGTAGGAATGAATTAATTCGGGACGGTTGATTGTGTATGTTTGTACGCAATTAGATTATAATGGAATCGGTACTCTTATAGAGACGCAGTAAAGTCTAATACCCGACAATATAACAAAAGCGCTAATTTAATTTTCATACATAGGTATTATTCCTACGTTTAGATAATTAATAACAAAAATCAGACAGGTGTACAATTTTAGTGCGCGCTTAGAATTATGGACCAGAGAAACATTCTTGCAATTATTACAGTAATTCGAAAAAATGATCGTTACCCTCAATAAGACTATTTACAACGAAAATCAAACAGGAATACAATTTCAATGCAGAAAAGAAATATTCCTACAAGTACTACATTAATTCAATAAAAATTCGTAAAATAATCTATAACTGATATCGAACAGAAGTACAATGCGAGACGAGTAAAACCGTCTGAACTTTCGCTCACATCCACACCCACCGGTTCATCGGCTCGCACACACTCTCCACCATCCTTCAACACGATTTCACTTACGCCCTACGCCGCACGATCATCGCACACCGGCTCCGTCCGGAGCCTAATTAACCGGCACCGCGTTGTCAAAATAACACGGCGATCGGTCTTGCCGATCGACAGTGACACGCACCGTTAAAGAGGCTTCGAGCGATCGGAGTTAGATCAATCGACGGCCTCTCTCACTTTCTCACTCCTCGATTTCCGTCGGTCACTTGCGAAACGCGCGAATCACTCGCGCGCGCGCGTCCCAACACCGAAGTACGTGTACGTACGTGCGTGTGTACCGTAGAAGCCGACGTAATTGTATTCCGCTAAAATCGACACTGTCACAAAGTACGTCCGAAAATTATGATCCCTTTACAAATTACGGAAGTGGTATCGATCTCGATGTAATCTAACCGTGATACTTGTAAGTACGTAAATGAATGGGAATTTTCAAAGTCAATCTACATTAGAGTGGACGCTGTTTAGATGATATCGGATGTTTTGATATATGTATACTATACTATTGTATAACCAAAAGTTTTTCGGCGGTTTCGGTCGCTGTTGTACTAAATTACGACCCGGTTAAATTTCAATGGATTTTAACGGAAAAACATTGATAATAACCAGTTAGTTGTAAACAAATTTAATTATAATGATTGTAATAAAATCTTTTCTTTACATTTTATTACCCTACTTTGACCGTCAAAAATGTATTAATTTTACTATACTATTGTTATGTACATGTATACGTTCTGCGTTAGAATGGGTGTTATAGATGGATATCGGATTGTCACGTTTTAATGCGTATATACTATTTACTATTATTATGTATATGTCATATCCTCCGGTGTCCGATCGAGTGTTTACGCTTGCGTTGATGCGCACACACGTACGTGCGTATGTGTACGTGTGTAATGGAGCGTTCGATCGCGTGGGAGTGTTAGGCGAAGCTTTCAGGTTGCTGGCAGCGGTGAGATAGTGTGCGCGAAGCTTTTCCGAGAACGCGGGGCTGTCGATCGGCTACGACTTAATGAGCGAAGAGGAATCCTTCAGTGTCGCTGGGCTTAATTGCTCGTTGCTGGCTCGCGATCGGACGAATGAACCGTTTCCTTCTCGGAGGCCAACGTTCGGCACGCCGATCGGCCGATGTCGGCGGATCTTTATGCACATCGGCTTCGGGGAAGAACGATTCGCGCGATCGTTTTAAATATAGACAATTTTTGCCCTCCCCCTCCCCCCCTGCCAATCGTCGAACAGTGCCCCATTACATTGGCAGCGACGCCGGTTGATATTAACAATTAAATCTGTCTATACGTTGAAATAGGGCTACATTAAGTCAATTATAATTATCATGTTTCGTATATGTGAGTATTAACATTGTACTTTTAATTGTAGAATCCTTTACAATTTTGAGTGTTTTATCATTATAATTACGATCATCACGTATCATAAATGAGAGTATTAACATCGTCGTATCTTTAATCCTATAAATCCTTTACACTTTGAAGTGTATAATTAAATACGTATTTACGGAGAAAGGGAGAAAAAGAGAACAAAATTGAAAAATGTAAAGATCCGATAAACAGTTGTGTCCAACAATTCAGTTTCTAAACCACAGCCGAAGCCAAACCTGAATTGCGGGATCTTCCCCAACCCTAACCCACCCCAATTCGCAACATCCCCCTGGCCTACAACCCCCAACCCCAAGCCTCCGCCACAGTACACCAAACCCACCCTAAAACTGAGCCAAAGTCACTGTTACGAGCCGAACGAGAGAAACAAACCACGACCGCGTCAAGCCTCTAAAACGAAGCTAGATGACCGACGCGTGAGAGGATCCGAAAGGAGCATTCGACAAAAAAAAAAAAAAAAAGGACGTCAAGTTTGCCCGCGCGGGAAAGAGAAAAAGGCCGAGGACGAGATAGGGACAGCGAAGAAGCGGCGCGGAGCGCAGAAGATGGCAAGGCGGGCGGGGAGTATGCCAGAAGAGTGGCGCGGGAGGGGAAGACGGGAAGAGTGGAGTGGGGGGGGGGGGGGGGGCGAAAGAGAAAGAGGACATTTAAGAAAGACTGAGGAGCGGCATCACCTCATTCCACCCTCTTATCTATGCATCTCCGGGGCCGGGGCAACACGCGTGTGCGTGAATAAAGCGTCGCTTCGCTCCGATAGTGTGCGGGAACGCGCGCGCGCGCGCGCGCGGCGTGTCGTGCACTGCCCGTTACACGCACACGTGGTGGCGCGGCATGAAAAAGGAGAGGAAGCCTTGCCTCGAATGTATGGGAGGAGGACAGTGCTCGTTTCGTGACGCCCTCGTGAACGTTGGCGAGCGCGCGCGCGCGCGCACGTTCGCCATGAGGCCAACCACCATGAGGCTACGGGCAGACGATTTTACGAATGATATGAAGATGAACCTTACGCTGATCTGAACGTGGGCAAGAGGGGGGCCGAAGGGCGAGGTGGAGGAGGTGGAGACGATTGCGGAGCTCGAAGGTTTCGAGGTAAGGGGAGGGGAAGAGTGGAAAAATTGGCGGGGAAGTTTTCGTTGGGCGTATGGTGAACATGAAGAGAAACAGAGTTGGGTGCGGCTGACCGTTGTCTCGGAGGGTTTTGTGGTGGAAAAGGTGTGGGGACTGTATTTTCGGCGAGATTGAAATCGGTCAAAACTGAGAAAATTTTGGGTACAGTCGGTTTTACTGTTTTATGCAGCTTCGGAGAAATAAAGCGCGAGTAATAAAAGTGAAAATACGAAGAACCGGTGGATGTTTTTCGAATGAATAAGATTGGACGTCGAAAGGGTCCAAGAACTATCATACACTGCTAGAATCTTCCGAAATACTCGTCGGCCAACGAATTTCGAGGATGAAAGCTAGTCAGTTGGCGCGTCCGGACTGCCGGAAGTTGATTAGCATAATTATCGGTGTGATTTTATCGTCGCCTCAATTTAGCGACTTCGCCCTTATCTCTACCCCCCTCCCCCGTTCTCTCCCCTGGCGCCCGACGCAAGTAACACCTTCCAAAAGTAATTCAATTCTTTTCCCGTGCCCTCCCACCGAAAATGCGGGCACGGCCCCTGGGACAAAGCGAGGCTGGCCAACGATCGATCCCTATCGTCCCGCAACATTCGAAAGAAAACAAATTCCCAAACACCTCTCACTTCATCCGAGAACGGACTGCCAAAAATTGCGCCGACCGCGCGCGCGCGCACTCCCGCCAGCATATTTGCAGCGAATGAATTTTAATAACCGACCCGTCCCGATAGCATCGAAATTCGTGGGCAGAGAACGCAACAGGTATCCGATACTCTTCAATCCGCCGAATTCTTTTCCGAAATTCGAGCCTGTCCCGCCCCGCTATCCTCCACCACAGGTGGCTCCATTTTATTCCCCCCCCCCCCTCCCCCAACACAACGAGATCGGCCCTACAAGCCACCTGCGAGACTTCAATGAAAAGCCGGCTGAAATTAGTCGGGCAATTCGCAGTATAACGAGCCTAATCTTCGAACGACATTCTCGGAGGCCTCCGCTTTCGTTTCATTCACGGTGCGCGCGCGCGCGCGTGAGGGCGTGCGTGAGCGTGTGCGTCGGTCCGTGGCTCGAAGGCGACATAGGAGGCAGACACGGGGCGAGCGCAGGTTGTCCGTAATAATATCTTGTTTAGCCGGACAAACAACGGCACGCGCCCTGCGCCGGAGGAGGATGCCGTTCAGGCCTAATTGCCTGCTTGTATTTGCTCGGCAAACACCTTCAGGACCGTGTAAACGTCTTTCGGCGCCCGTAACCGGATGCCAGGGACCCCCTCTCGCTCGAGGGAACCTTGCACCGGAGGTGGGCGCACTGACTTTTTTCGAGTTATCGTCGCCAGCGAGCGCACGGTGGCCGACAAATATTTGAGAGGGAAACTGTGATTCGTCGGAGTGAGACGGAGATGTTTGTTAAGGGATCGGTTCGATTATAGCTACTTTTGGGAGGACTGGAAGTTTTTATGGATATTGTATCATCTATTACAGAAGTGTATTTAATGAGAATTGTCCGTGTGGGCATGTATTAATATATGTCATTTTCAAATTGTCATTATCGGCGAGCAGTTGCGGTGGTTGTATTATAATTGAGGGGGGTTTCAATTTTTATGGATTATGTATCACTTGTCGTAGCGGTATTGTTCATAAAAATTTGGTTACTTCGTCATGTTATGTCATCTTAAGATTTAATTATAATGAATAATAATATTTATTTACATACAAGTGAATTATAATTGAATGCTTTGTTGTTAATAATGACCAATATATAATCGTAAATAAATAATATAATAATAAAATTATACAAAATTTTATATTATCTTCTTTATCCATTATTATTATCTAATATTATTTATCTGTTAATATGTGAGTCTTTTCAAACTGTCGTCGTCAGCAAGAAATCGTGGTATCTATAATAAATGTGAAATAAACTCAAATTACATTCCAAGAAAACAGCCACACCGAGCTCCCATTACTCTTGTACTCCTCCAATTTCTCCAAGTTATCCACATTTTTCACTCCCCATACCTTACAAAACCAAAAACCACCTCAAAAATGCCCTCCGCCACCAACATCCAAACACCCATCGTCAGCAAATCCAAATCAAAAAATCTGACACCGACCAAAAATCCCCCCCACCGCTCAGAAATGCAAAGCTAATCCCAAAGCCACGCGCCAAACGTCCGCGGGCAGAATTTATCCTTTAATCGGCGATCCGACGCTGTCTCGTCGCGACGGAGCGAGAAGCCCGACGCTCGCGTCCCGTGCAAAGGTTTAATTGCCATCGAGAGGTCGTCCTTAATTTCTACGCTATCGCGATCGGGCAGAATTCGAGCTGCTACGCTCCTCGAGGCCGCTGCCTTCGAAATGACCGAGGCGCCACACTTATCTGAAGTGGCCCACCCGGATAAGGCCGATGATTGAGGAGGAAAGGGACACTCGAGATACCTACGCCTGCCACGCGGAAAGTGAACTTGGCTTGGCCCAGGAGAGGGGAAGTCCGGGGACGGGAGGGGTGTACGCAGAGCGCGGAAAGGAAATGCTCGAAATCTGTGAAAATTGGGACGGACGTTGCGTGCTCGGAATGGGGAGGAACCGAAGATAGAGCTGCGAGTGATAAGAATATTGTTTCGTAAGAGGTGGTGGAAATGTCTCTGCGAAGACGGTGGAGAGTATTATTTTCGTACTGTGACTCGGTATTAAGAATGTGGAATGATTGTGTGAAAACTGTATTGCGAAGGAGTGTTACAGGAGTCTAAGGTTTGGCTCGTAATGTGGCATATGGATTTTTGGGATTGTAGGGGTGTGTATTCATTCTTATAGTTTTTAAAGTTTTAACTGCTGCAGGGTGCGTTATGAATCGTGGAACAGATTACATCAGTTTCTGTTATATTCACATGCTAATTGTTTTAATTTAATTCTTATAGTCACGTACTGCATTATGACTATAGTTATCTTATGCTATACTCATTTATTAGGTCGTCAAGGGTGATATTTCTAGAAAAGGAGGCAAAGTTCGTTCATAGCCTTTCATTCTTGACGACCGAATAGGATAATTGTCAGATTTGGACAGAGATAAGGATTTGTATAAACTTCGTTCCTTCGACGACGCGGAATCCGACGGAATATTTGTTTCTCCCACCTATCGAGGAGCGTAACTTTTGAAACGGTACGTAACTTCTGGGCGAGAGAATGAGATTGCGGAGTAGGAATAACCGTATCGCGCAGATTCAAAGCGAGGCGAGAAGAATCCGAAAAGGCTTGGATGCCGGCTGCATATCGCGAGGGATGCGGGGCTCGATAAAAGTTTCGCGAAATCGGTATCTGGGACCGATACGGGCCCCGGAATCGCGGCAAACGCGAAACGCATTGCGAAACTGCTCGCGGGCACGTTCCTCGGGCGACAGGAATCTCCGTATCGCCCTCGTCAATCACCGCGAGATGTCCTTTTTTATTGTTACGATCGGAGGGACGCGCCTGCGCGCCTCCCGATTAAAATGACATACGATTTCCTTCGAAGAAGAAGGGATAGAAATCCGGAATTTTGTCGACTTCGACTTGAGCAATCCGACGAACTCCAATCTTTTCTCATTGCTCACATATCTTTCGAATTTACGGTCTGAATTGCGTTTATTACGAATCTTGTCGAAAACAATTAAGAAAATTATTCTCAATTTTGTTAGAAAAGACTTCTGTTGAAAAATCGAAGTGCTAATTAAAGCTTTTGCAATAGTCACATTAGAATTGACATTCTGAAATATACTGTTTAAAAAGGTTGACATGTCATTTACCGTATATGTGACTCAGCTGACTTTTAGAATTAGCCACGCATTAATTGGAAGATTTGGAGTCGCGGAGGAGGACAAGGCGAGGCTGTCCGGATCGAAATTCTTTTCAATCGTCCTCCCAACCTCTCCCTTCCTCCGTCTGTCGCCTTATCTCGAGACTTGAGAAAACGCAGACGCGCCGTGGCGAACCTAATCTGCCCGGTATCAGAGTCCTAAAACCGTTGCTAGAGAGCAGAGACAACGAGTGAACCCGGCGCTGGCAAATGGAATTCTATGCTGACGTGTTTTTGAGAAAAATAGCCGCCAGCATTTTCGACCGAAATGAAAGCTAACAGATCGCCAAACTTTGAGTATCGGAATTCAGATGACATTAACAAGTTACCCAGTCATCATTGAAATAAAATAAATGCTTTACAAGTGTACTTGTATTATCCATACGAAATGTTGAATATTGAAAATTAACAGTACCTATGACATTATAAGATATAAGTTCTGTTACATTATTCAGTAGCTGGAAGAATATTTGCCATTACTGTATTGAATATTTGTATATTTACATTATGTGCGTAATCTGAAAGTTCTTTCGATTGTTCGATTAGGATTTGTTCAGTTCTAATGCATATTAAGCCATCAACCTAACGCAGTACCTTCGACATTGTTCGCTTTGCACCGGGCTTTCGCAGTCGAAAGAATAATTGCATTATTTATAGCATCCCGCCAACTCTCATTCCGTTCATTTATAGCGGCCGAACCAGATTAGACACTATCGCCCTGTTTTGCTACCGATAGCGAGGACATTCGTACGATTACTTTCGACCTTCCACTGATTTTATTTCCGTCAAACGATACGCACGGCACGATCTTTGTGCATCGTAAGCGAAATCGACCGGCCGAAAATAAAAGCCCCACCTCTGCCCAGTCGTCATCAACTTTTCTCCACACTTCCCGCGACTGAGATCCCAATCGAAACCTTAACATTCCACCGTATGTATAATTAGAAGGTTTTCGGCGATTTCGGCTGATTAAATTGCAATGGATTTCGAAAAACATTGTCGATAACCAGTTGAATCAAAACAAATTAAATTACAATGAATTTAAATTGAAATTTAAAGAGTGAAGAAAAATAATTAATAGCCAATGAAACATATAATGAAAAAAGATAACATTAAAAAGAATTCGCCGAAAACTTTCTAATTATACATCACTTTGACGGTCAAGAACTTATTGATTTTACATTCCACCGTATACACGTTAACCCTTTGACTGCCACGGGCGCAAATGTGCGTCCAGCGAAAGCTATCACTGTGGCCTATGGACGCTTATGTGCGCTCGGCGATGGCTTCGATCATTTACTGCTGTCTTACTGTATTTGTCCAGAAATTATTTTGTCCTATCCATGCAACATTCTCAGAAACAACATACCTTGTTGCTTATCAACAAGAAAAAATGAAATATAAGAAATTATAATGGTTTGATCCTGGTCCGTGATTAATCATTTTGTATGATTGATTTATAAAAAAAAAAAAAAAATTTCTCTGTAGTTCTTGAAAAGAACCTGAATAAAGATCGAAACGTTGAAGAAAGAGTGGAACTATTTCTTTCCACGTGGTCCCTACACGCCGTAAAAATCCCTTCAGTATAAGAAATTATAATTAAATACACCGCCGAACAGATTCATATTGCGTGAAAAAGTATTCAGTCCAGCACGCCGTTCATGCGAAGCGCTTAGGCTCAGAGTACTCATGAGTCAAAGGTTCAAACCTATCCACCTTCTGGCAGCAAATAAATGCGATCGAAGGATTCCGAAGCGACCCACGAATTTTCCTGCACGATCAGCGGAATCGGCGGTCGAAAATGGCGCGACCTCTACGCGCGCGTCATTACGAAGAGGGGGGCGGAAGAAATGGTGGGGCGAGGAGAGGGGAAGCGGAGTCGAATGCGCTGCAAAAAGGCCTTTTGCCAAGCTCGACAGGCACGATCGAGATACGGTAATCTGCATTGCATTCCGAGTGAATATTAGCGTAATGAGCTGATACCCACCGATAGTAGATTTTAACCTGGCCACCGTCACGTTCGTACGATCCGCCGATCAAAAGCATCGCGACGAACGACGTGGCATATGGGCAATTTCGCTTTGGGAAACAATGAGTCGCGAATTGTGTCGGTGGGCGCGCGAGGCGGGCGGGAAATGGGTGTGTCTGTGTGTCTGTGTGGGTATTGAACATTTTTCTGCCCAGAAGCTGGGCGAACACAGATGACAGACCGAGGAGGTGAGGAGAGATAGAGGTTGTCGCATTGGCGTGCGATTGATAGTGGTCAGGTATCGCGGGCAGGTTAGACTGCGATTAGGCACGTTTTCCCGACCTATCGGACACGTGGACGCGATATTTTAGGATTCATCGCGTCGTATAGCTTTGCGAAGACTTTTCAGGAGAGTTGCGGAGAAATAAGGCAGATATGCGAAACAAGAGACTTCAGGGTTTCTTTATTTGTCTAGGTTGGGTGTTGATTCGTTTTTTTGATTCTGTAGTATGTATTAGAAAGAAGAGAAATTGACTCTCGGTCGATAGTCTACAAACTGCGGGAAAAATCTCAAGTCACAGAGTTAAACTGTCTAACGATTTCGAAAGTAGAAAATTTCAACGCTTCAGGGTCTCTCTGCTTGTTCAAATAATTTCGGTTAATTCATTCGCTTCTGTAATAGCATCTCGATTGATTATTGCATTCAAGTATTACAAATAACACGTCGACAGAAGCTCCTGCCTACTTCCGCTTCGAATTAAATTCTCTACCTCTCAACTCAAATCCCGGCTAAAAATCTCAGACCTCCGAATTCAACATCCAACCACACCCCAATCACACCCTCAACCACCTACCGATCTAAAAACCGGAAAACCGCCGCATCCCCAACTCTGCACGCCCCGAAGAAAATGTCGAGGTTGCTCTCAGGAATAGAGGGAGGCTACCTCCGCGGGAGAAGAAGTCGGAGGCAGAGGAGCAGTCCTCCTCCCGATGGTAGTAGGATGAGAAACAAGAGGGAACGACTCGCAGACACCATTCCGACGATGCCAGGGCCGTGTCGTAACAGGCCGGAGTGACACCACAATGCGGTGTAGCAATTTGTAGGCTCGCCCTTCGTCCCTCCGCCTCCCACCCCTCACCCCCTCCACGCCCTCTCTCTCTCTCTCTCTCCGCCTCATCCCCCCGTCCGCCTTCTTCTCCACTGTATTTATGAGCCGAGGCCTGTATCGGTTCCTTGGTCGGTAAAGGCAGGAAGGACGAGTGCAACGAAAGCGGTACACGCTTCGCCTCACGGAACGCGGGGAAGCAGATGGAAGATGAGAGGAGAGGAGAGAGGACGAGAGGAGAGAGGAAGAGAGAGAGAGAGAGGACAAGGGCTAACTAGGCGAGATCAGCGGTGCGATAGTTGTCTCTCCCGCGTTTCTTCGCGAGCGAGAAAGATTCGAAGATGAAGAGAGAGAGAGAGAGAGAGAGAGAGAGAGAGAGAGAGAGAGAGAGAGAAGGAGAGACATCTGCGGCGGCTGGATTCATGCGTTTGCGCGGAATAAGGGACCCGGGCGAGAGATAAGGGCCCTGATGGACCTTCCTTCTTCCCCCCTTCCCACCCCCCTGCCCCCCCTTCGCCTCGCCCTCGTCCTCCTCTTCTTCTTCTTCTCTTCCCTTTCACGTCACCCGCTCGCCACGACGCTCATTGCACACGCCGACCCGGCCCGATCGACACTGATAGCCGAAGGAACGACTGTGCGCGGGAAACTGGCCGCGATGGGATTTGCGACTCCGCTTTTGTGTCTCTCGCGGCAGGGTGGGAGGGTGGGTGTAAGCGATGGGCAGACTCAATGTGGGACAAATCATAGAACAAAGTGAATCGACCGATCCACGGCCGAGATTCGAGGATGCATCTGATTTCGATACATGTACGAAGGGTGTGGAAAGTGAGGTTAGGATCGACTGGGGGGAGTATGAACATATTTTGGGAGTGACGGCGCGATCGGGCTGGGAGGTTAGAATCGACCGGGGGGTGTATAAACATATATTTGCGAGTGACGGCGCGATCGGGCTGGGAGACGGGCAGAGAAATGTGGGAAAAAATTAGGAAAGGCATTCCATTTATCTCGCGCCACAATTGAAACGCGTCGAAATAGCGCTTCCACTGGCTAAAAGGGACGCGCTGGCTCGATGGACATCAATCCTCTTCTTCCACCGTACCCTTTTACGTCACTCCGTCTTGGCGGTGCTCGTTGAGCACCGGCCGATCGACACTGATAGCCGGAACGAGGGGAGGAGGACAGAGGGGGGGGGGGGGGAGAGAGAAGCGGCCAGATGGAATTTGCGCCCTGTTTTGTACTCGCCGTTCGCGGAGATGGTAAGGGCAGCTACCGCGATACGCGGTGTAAAATACGGAAAATTTGTCTCTCGGCTACGGCTTCCCGTTGTTCCTTTTGCGGACGAATCAATCGTGGTCATAATTTTGCGAATATTAAAATTAAAGCTTGACTCACTATGTCGTGAAATCATCGAATAGGTGTGCGTAAAGCATATGTGAGAAATGTATGGAATGTATGTAACTTGCATAGGATTATGGACCGTTTGTTTTGAAAGTGATGTAAATCCATTTAAAAAAGAAATTAAATAGCACATTAATAAACCGTTTGCGCCGCGTTACTCATAAATTATATGATATCTCCTTTTTGTTTAAACATGGAGTTACACCACTGTCAAAGTGAACGTTCCATATAAATACGATGTAACCCGTAAGGGAACATGAAAAATAAATTACAATACAACTTGCAAGGTGGAAGGAGTCAGCAGAACGCTAAACAATCCTCTCTCGATCAACCGACCGAACGAGGCTTATCCGACACATCCCAAGATCAGGAACGATAATTTTTATCCTGCGGACATTTCCTGAAATTTCTCTCAGCGCTCGATCTAACTCCTAAAACATTGTCACGCGACGCGCCGTCCCGTCGACTCATACCGTGACTAAACGAAAAATATGCACAGCCCGTCAGTAACCCCACCATCCAACTTGCAAGCTGGCCATCGGTGAGGTCAGTCAGCAGAACGCTTGGCTCACGGTCTCACATACGGCGTGAAAGAATCGGAGTCCATCGATCCGAGACCGATCGTACCATCGACTCGCCGATGGAAGGCGTGAAGTATCCGTCGATCGTTTCGGACACCCCCTTTAAAGAGAAAAAGGGCCGGCGCGGATAGGCGCGGCCCCGTGAGAGGGATCGTCAACTATTAGCGGCGAACAAGCGATCGAACAAACGATCCTGGCCAACGATAAAAGCGCACACCGACTGCCCCCGCCAGAGACCGATATTATTTACGACTGGCACGATTCAATAAAGCATTCTATAAAATCATTGGTTATTAATTTGACGCTCGCTCTCGGCGGGGGGTGATTGCTGCCTCGCTACGGGGCACCTTTTATCCCGGGCATCGTCGATTACCGGCGCCGATACACGACCGAAGAAACCACCTTCCTCACCCCCCACCACCACCCTCTGCTAAGTCTGCCCCTCCACCCCTCGGCCTGCCTGTCTTTTCCTCGCGTGCGCGCAATGTCTCATGAGCCTGTCGGCCGAGCCGGCTAACGAGTGATTTATCCCGTTTACTTCGGCACCGAGGTTCGCAAGGTATCCCATTCGGGACTGTTGGGTACTGACCATTTTTCCGGATGGTCGAAAGATTGAGTTTTTGGCGGAATCCTGATGAGTTCATATGGGGTAGTCTTTATATGTAGTTCGATCGTTTGAATGATGTGATATGGAGGATTCTATTTGAAAGTGGTCCTTTCCTTAAATTGGATGTATAAATAAAAAGGTTGCAATAAATTAATCATAGATTATCTGATAAATGGTACGCCACTTTCAAAATAAACGGTCCATAGAGCATTGAACATTGGCAGCTTTGCTAAATTAGGGTTGTGCCAGTAGAATTTCTTTATAAGATTTCAAGTGACCATTGACTCTCAAGCTCGAAAAATGTTTTCAAGTCAATGCTTCGACTTATCCAATCCATCTTGCATAAATCGTACTATATTAACTGTCTCGTATTAATACGACCCTAAGATTAACGATACGACGATTCTAATGACCGACGAAGAAACGAGTTTAACCGCTTCATTGCCACCCGAATTACTGTCGGGACACCCATTCGGTCCCGGCCGCTTCCTGCCTGCCGCAATTTTCGGTAGCCGCAGAAGAGCCCGAATGCAAATGGGCCGGTCGGGCAGGGTACGAAAAATTTGATTAATATCCGTTGCGAGTGCCTCGCAGTTCCGCAAAATCTACCGCAACCGCAAACTACCGTCGCGGAATCCCATCTCGGCCGATCTCGAAGAAGCCCAGGCGAAGCGGGATGAAAAACTCGGCAGAACTCCCGAGAGAAAGGTAGCCGGTAGGCGAGCGGGCGATGATGACACGGCGATATCCAAAAACGTAAAATAGTTTTTGCCACGGCCGCCGCCGCTGCCTCGCGGCAGATCGAACCTCGATAAACAAAATCCGCCGATCGTCTCGGGTTTCCGACTGGTACGAATACCGAGGCCTTTGCAATCTCTCTTTCTCTCTCTCTCTCTGTCTTTCTCTCTATCTCTCTCTCGTCTCAGATTATGCTTCTACAGGAAATCGGTCGAGTGTCGGAAGCAAAGTTAGACACTATGGCTTGATCAAGGAGATAAACAAGTAAAAAACATCTGTGCCTAGCATAACTAAGTATAATAGTTACAGATCTGCTGGGAAATACCGTTGTAATTCAGAAATTTTTCATTCCTAACCTTACTTTTTCACATGTCAGCGTCTAGCATAATGTTGCGTCAAATATGAATTTTTCATTACAGTCTTTGTCCTCACGATGCTATTACACTTCATTGGCAGAGTGAACGTTTCATCCCTAACTTAACCTATCACAAAAATTCGATCCTAACCTAACTTTCTCAC
Organism: Anoplius nigerrimus; assembly: GCA_914767735.1. Classification (NCBI taxonomy): domain Eukaryota; kingdom Metazoa; phylum Arthropoda; class Insecta; order Hymenoptera; family Pompilidae; genus Anoplius; species Anoplius nigerrimus. The sequence goes on from OU612086.1 coordinate 4,703,179, forward strand.
TTCTCACGCGTCTAATGAAATCCTTCGTCTAAAATCAGTCTGTACTTTCAAGCTTTCCATGTGTTATTTCTCGCTGTTAAGCTACAATAGCATTGTCCAACTTTTACCCTCGTTCCTCCGACGTTCATGGCGCGAAAGTTTGAAACGCGTCCGAGACGCCACTGCCAATCTGCGCCCGATGACGTCAATATTTTGTAGCATTCGCTATCGTATCTCTTCCCGCGCGTTGCGACAACCCGAAGAGAGTCTCTCTCTCTCTCTCACACTCTCTCTCTCTCTCTCTTTCTTAGCGAGCTGCGAAGTCGATATCTCGCAGGCTGCAAATATAGCGATGCAATGGTACTTAATCTCGCGGGCGCAGATATACTCGACGAAAACGGAGTTCGGCGCGATATCGGGATGCGGAGAATCGCGGATCGTTCCTTCGCTGTCCGTCGCATTTGGAAACGATGCGCTCGGCAGCCCGAAGCTTATGCACTTTTGACGTTAAGCGACCCAGCCACCGGCGGCCGCTGGCTCAAACTTCGACCCGGCTTTGATTCGAGCTGATCCGCTGCGATACCGGCCGTCGTGGACTTTGGTCAGAAACTAACTTTGAGATTAGGAGCAATGACGCTGCGCTGAGATCGTATATTAATTTCTTTGCGTCAAAATATTTTTTACGCGAATCTTCTATTTTTCATATAATTACGATATGTCGACAAGTGTTACGCACCATTAATATATGGACCGTTCATTTTGACAGTGGTGTCCATTTAAAAAAAAATTAAATGTCACGTAAATGTTTACAGCACGTTATTCATAAATTGTATGATATCTCATTTTTTTTTAAATATGGACTTACATCACTTTCAAACTAAACGGTCCATATGTCACTACCTAGTATTATAACGTGCAGTACAATTGTACGAAATATAATTTTTTGGCGCTCTATAAATTACAGTTATATCATCACATAGACCATTCCAAAATTCAACGTGATATTACAGTTTAACAGTTGTCATAAATTGTTCTATGTCAACGACTGAAAAAATGACAATCCTCGACCAATCCCAATGTCAAAACCCCACAACGCCCCTGGCTCGCATGAATGCACCCTGAGCCGCGTACCGCCACGCCACAAATGAACCGAACGACTAATCGCGATTATTAAACAAGTGTCCCACGAATCATGGGGGAAGCGATGGAACCTCAGAGGCGTAAACTAACAGTGACGAACAATCGTCCATCCTAATCAACGTACGCGGGCAAAGCCCAAAAGCGATAATCCACGCGAGCATTGGCAGTCAAATGCTACAGCGTGAGTAAACGAGAGAGAGAGACAGAGAGAGAGAGAGAGAGAGAGAGAGAGAGAGAGAGAGAGAGAGAGAGAGAGAGAGAGGAGAGGAATGACGAGTAAGAGAAACACAAACCGGTGACACAAATGAAAGCCGATACGCGACGCGGGTCCGCTATTTTAACATCGCGTTATTAACTCAATTACGGCTGCTCCCAATTAGCAGTCACGCGCGCTCCCGCAATAATTACGCGGCCATTAACGTCATCCCGCGGGGCCTCGGAACGTGGCCCGTAGGACACGACCGAATTCCTCGGAATCGTGCGGGGATTCGGGGGGGCTGAAGGAAGGGCCAATGTCGACGGAGACGCTTCAAATCGACGCCCGGCAATTCGGAAAAGGATGGAACGTCCTTTCGCTGGGAAGCGATGCTCGGAATGTCCGGCCGACGCCACATTTTTGTACTGACGAGTTCCGATTGAGTATGGTATCATATATGAGTAGAGCATCGTAGTTGGCAATAGATAATTATGATAATCGAGGTTTGGTAGCTAGTAGCTTTAATTCGTATTTGATTAATTTCTGACCATTGATTGAAATCGATATTCAATCCTGCTTCAGTCTCTAATTCCAGAAACTATATTTGAACCGTTTATTTTGAGAGTGCTATAAGTCCTTGTTTAAAGAAAATGAGATATATAATTTATGATTAATATAGTGTAAACTGCTTATTTATATCATTTTTTTTTATATGGAGTTGCATCACTTTCAAGATAAACGGTCCACTTTAACAGCTTCAGCATCCACCCTACCAAATCTACTATTTCACACTGTCAACATCTACCGTAAAATCAATGACTGATTTACAGATTCTAAACTCATTCCACACTCTCATTGGCTACCAGAACCACGCATCCCTCTTACTCTACGATCATACAGCCGTAGATCAAGACCCTAAACCTTCGAATCCCGAATCTACCGAAGGGAAGCACGCGATAGGAAAAAAAGCGCGCCCGTCGTCGTCCAGAACCCGATCGACGCCAGAAATGAGTAAAGCCCGGGGAACCTGGTCCGACGAGTCGCCACGTGAAAGTGGGTGCCGACTTTCGTGATCGGGCCACGTGATCTGGCTGGCGTGCGCTCGCGCGCGCCGACTCGCGACAAGGGCGAGGGACGAAAGGATCTCTCCCCGTCGGCCTGGCCTCGATCCTTTGGCGCATCGATAAGAAAGAAATAACCTCTCATTGCGAAATCCGCCAACGATCGAGGACGACCGCCCACCTATACGTGAACACACTCACACACTTGTACGCGTGGGGAACGTAAAGAAGATACACGGTTGAGTATACGAGTAAGCGTACGTGGATGAAAGGCGAGGTAGAAGTAAGCGAGGTAGAGCTCGTGGAAGGTGAAGAAGGTAGAGAAGGTACGAAAGAAAGTACAGAAGGTACAGAAAATACGGAACTGTCGCCGAGCGTTGGTGGCTCAACATAACCTAACAATGCGAGTGTGCGAGCTCGAAGGAGAAGATTCTATCGTTCCACGTTAATTCCCACGATATCCGAGCGTAAAGTTGGTACCCGTGCGATGGGACGAGTCGAAGATGAAAAGAATCGAGTTAATCGGTCCCCGATATCGGGGCGCAGGTTTCGTGCGCGCAAATTTTTGCCAGCTCCGGCTTCTGTCCCGTCTCTCCGCCTTAACGGACAAGCCGAAGTAGTGCGTAATTTCAGTCGGCCGGCAATAACAAATATACCGACGGGCGAATATTCACGATCGCTATCGGGACGGCCGACTACGAGGCAAGATAAGGGGAGTGCGTCGGAGTGCGAGCGTCTGTGTATGTGCGTGTGTGTATTCCTGCCTCCGTGTATTCTCTTTCAGTGTCGAACACGCGAGCTCGCCTTTCTGCGTGACCGTTCGCTCACCTGAACGCGAGCGTGCGCGCGTGCGCGCGCGCGCTCGAGCGAGCGAGCGAGCGTTACGATAGCGAGGATGCAAACAGTTTTTTTTTACAATCGTCGAGATACGTGGAAAATCGTACCTCGCTTTTCGCGAGTCTCAACCCGATTCGAGTTTCTCGGTATTGCGATTTCATTCCGGGACGCGGTAAACATTTGTCGATATAGATATGCGATATTAATTTGTCTGTTATTTCGGAATTTCTTGATAACCAGAGTTTGACCTTGATAAGGATAGGTTTACTGAACCGCAGGCTCAGCCGTGAGATTCTTTTTAGCGGCAGATCAATATGATGATAAGGAGAATGGAAATGATTTTTTTTAATTGACGAGATACGCGAAGAATTGTTCTTCGATCTTGCGATTCCCAGTCGAGTTTCTTAACATCGTTATTTTATTCGGGGCCAGATCATGTTCGGCAAAAAATTATCGGATAAAATAGTCTCACGGTGGAAACTAATTTGAATATCTATTTGCACTTCGTACGCAATGAGATTAAAGCCAGACTTGACGAACGAGTAAACTTCTTTAACATCCAATAAAAAGAATGACTGACATCAAAGACAGTCATCGCTCATCCCAAACGCTAATCCCAACATTAGACCTTCCACCTATCGAGCACCATTCTCCACTCTTTACATAATGCCACACACCGAGAACTGAAGTCCGCATACGAGAACCATCCGTAATGTCGAATTCTACCCTCTCGCAATTATCAGCCGAACGACCTCGCCAATTACTTTCTCACAGCCCTACCAATTACCGATTCGCACCTCCTCCGTTCTGGCCCCGGACAAGAACAGCCTCCGATCCGCCGTAAAACCCTGCGGAACGCACACACCGACTCGGAGTGGGCCTGTTCATTCATCGGCCGAGCTGTGCCTCCCGCTGCGAAAAGGGACCTAAATCGGTCGTTTTTGCCGGGGCCCCGAGAAGGCGAAGTGGGACGTCTTGGTACCTCTGGCAGGCAATCACGGTGTTAATTGTTATCGCGGGACTCGATCCGAACGACGATCTCGTCCTCCGTTCATCCCCACCCGTTCGGATCCTCGTCTCATCGCCCTGCTTCGTTATCGCGAATCCATCTGGCTATCTGTCTCCCTCTCTCCGTTCTGCGTATGAGCGTTCCGTTGCGTGCCTGACCACGTGACCCGCCTCGGCATCCAAAGGTCAGCTGACAGACTGGCTCGCCGGTCGGCGACGATCAACAGAGACGTTTTTCATTGACCGGCTCCGCTCGCGAACACGCCAGACGCGAGAAACCGGGAATCGGCTGGATTTCACACTTGAAGCCACGAAACGGGAAGGTTTTGGGTCTGGGAGGACGAGCCGGTGGGTGGGAGTGAGGTGGGACGACGTTGAATGTTGGTTGCTGTAGTCTTTAGACGTTTGGCTTGGATAGTTCGGTATTGGATCAAGTAACAGAATTCGGAGAGAATTGCTGTATTTTTAAGTGTTCAGTATTAGATTATATACTGTTCAGTCGGTCGACTTGATTGGACAGTTCAATTTTGAATAAGCACTGTGAAAGAGTCATTCAGATGCTATATTCTTGGAAAGTTCAGTTTTGGATCGAATACAAATGTACTCGGAAAGAATTACTGTATCTTGAGGTGTTCAGTATTAGATTGTATAGTGTTCAATCGACTTGATTGAAGAGTTCATTTTTAAATAAGCGCACTGTACAAGAGTTATTCAGATGCTACATTCTTGGAAAGTTCAAATATGGGATAGTTCAGTTTTGGATCGAATGCAGATGCACTCGGAAAGAATTGCAGTATCTTGAAGTGTTCAGTATTAGATTGTATACTGTTCAATCGGTCGACTTGGTTGGATAGTTAAATTTCGAATAAATGCACTGTGGAAGACTCATTCAGATGCGACATTCTTGGAAATTTCAAATAATCGACTTGCATACCATCAAATCTTCAGCACATTCTTCACGCAAAAACCCACCCAAAACAGATTCGACGATTCTAACAATAACTCCAAATCTCTCCACTCCTATCGTTCCACCATCTAACCTGACCTCAAACTGGACCGTGGCTCCCCATCGCCTTCGGCACCGACCGTGGAAATTAGCATGAAACGCACCTCGACAGCCGGCAACACCCGGAAAATTGCGAGGCCCGGTCCGCGTCGGCTGCGGAACTTCAGTTTTCTGCCTCCGCAAATTCCCGCCAATCGTCTCGTTCGAGAGCGAGTCCGCGTCGATTAGCCGTCATGCGAGATAGTTTTAAACTCGTTCCGCCGATAAAAGTACGTGCCCGCGTGCTCTCTCTCTCTCTCTCTCTCTCTCTCTCTCTCTCTCTCACACACTCTCTTGCGCGCGAGCGAACATTCTGTCTATCATCGTCGTACCTTGCAAGCCGTATTTATCCGACACTGGTGTGCGCGAATCGTATGCAACGCACCCGAACGCGGATCGCGATCGGCACGAATCGGCGTAGGCCTCACTCGAGCCAGACTGCGAATTAGTTCCGAGATACTAACGGACGAGTGGGCTCTCTTTCACTCGGTCAGTCGATCGCGCTCTTTATCGGACGGCGTTCCTCTGTCGGGCAGATATCCTGCCAACTAGATTCCGGAGGCTGTTTCGAGCTAGGGTCGGATTTGACTCTGGCCTGTCTATCTTGACGAGCGTAGGAGACTCTCCAACGCAAGATTGATTCAGAGCGGAGTAATATATATTGAGTAAGAAAACGACAGTAGATACTGATAGGAGTGTCAGGTATGAGACTTTTCAAAGGACCGGGTAGTAGCGGAATGAGCGGGATAGTTGAATAGAAATAGATTTCGGTTCCTGTCGCAAAATTCGGACAACATTAACGATTAGTCGCTAGTGGGTGTCAATTCCGAAATATACCGTTCCAACGGTAGAACACCTGTCGGACAATTCGAATCGGGACAAGTACGACACCGGGCAGTCAGCAACGTTTAAACATTGAAAACAGAGCTGTCAGCCGAAATCGGCCGACGATGCCGGACGATGCCACATGCACTGTTACGACGGACGACAAGCCTGAAACCCGACAGTAAGACACATTTTCCGCCTCCGGCCAGCCGCTCGTCCGCCGAATGCCGTGACGCACACGTGGACTCGTTCGAATCTTGGCGCGTTCACGCGCGGCAAGGCTGGCGGATCCGCGTGCCGAACGGCAGAATGATCCGTGAAAGCGGCGGACCGGAGGCTCGCCTTCGCGGCAGCGAGGGGGGGGAATTGGGGAAAAGACAGCGAAAGCTGGATTGAGGCGGACTCACGTTTCAGCGGTTTCGGGTTGCTCTGCTTGCGGCGTGACATCCTCTGCGCTCTGCCATCACCAAATCAGCGCCGACATGCTCCTGCTGCTCATTGGCGGGAATGGGGGGGCGGGGAACCTTTTTTAGCGGCGACACTGCGGACGGCGAGACAGGACGACAAAGCCGGCTCTCTTGCGCGCGAGAAATCCCGCGGCACGCGCCCTTCTGGCGTCGACCCCGTCGACGTTTCGCAAAACAAGATTGGCACAGCACACGTATATCTTTACGGCTCTTTTTCCGGATCAGGGACTGAGAAGCCACAGCACGGCGTGGGTGGCCGAGGGAGGAAGTTTTGACGATGGACAGGTGCGGGAATATTTTGACGGCACGACGAGAGAAGCGGAACGAGTGCGAGGGAGAGCACAGGTTTGATGCACAGACGAGAGACAGGCGGGGAGGGAAAATGTTGCGTACGGAGCACGATCACGCGTCGGAGGTCGATGGGGAGAGAAGGTTGACACCGGGACACGTTCGGGTCCCGTTCGTTTTTCTCACGCTCGGACGGGAGGCAGCGAGAGTGATTCTCGCCGCTTACCGAAAACGCCGTTCGCGATCGACGCACACACGTAATACAACGGATCGTACCGCGGCCGCTGTCAGCGAGCAACTAAACAAACGCGATACCAAACAACTCCCCCCACCCCCACTCCTGCGTACCGCGGCGTGACTACGCCGAGGGTGGGGGCTCGGCCGGGCGGTGGGGGAAGGCTGGCTCCGCCCACTGCGTTCGAGTCGGGAGGCGCGCGGCGCGAAATTTCAAACGGAGACCGGCCAGCGATGGGTGCGACACGGGCACGAGTACACGCACGTGGAACTGCCTGGTGTTTGGTGTGGGCGGTGGGAATTTCGATAATGGCGTAATATGATATTTTAGCGAAATTTGTTGCTATTGATTGTTGGACTGTAGTAATGGAATTAGGTACAAATAAGTGGATATTCGAAGTTGTTATAATTGTGGACTTAGGCTACTTTCATAAGAGGAGCACATGTGGCTGAGTGTCATTTTTTTAAATAATTGGCAGCTTTGAATCTAATCTCGATGTTGGATGACAGAAGAATGTCTAGCGTGCTTGAGACTGATGCGGAATATACGAATGTAGAATTAGGACTATTATTTCACGTACAGCATAGATATTTCAAGTTTTGCGGCAAGGAAATAAATGATAATTTTCCCCCCGGTGTCGTAATACTAAATGACAGTTATGAAGGAAGTGCGTAAATAGTAATTATAGGTTCATGCCATCACTACTCACTCGGCAGCACTAGTTCTCAGGACGGACACCAGGGGGCAGCGCTGTTTGGCTAACGGCAGACAAACTTTTCATCAGCGTGATTTTGGCCATTTCGATTTTTCCATCTTCCAACTCGGCGCACGAAAAGTTTCCCCCAAAACTGCGGCCACTTATAAACTCCGACGCCCGGAACACAGCGAACACACTTCCGGCACTCGTAACTACCGATTTACGCGAAAATCCGTAAAAATCCGAACCGACAATTTGAGCGGCAGCGCTTCCCCGTTCGCGAACTTTCAACTACTGCCACCAAGCGGCAAAAATTGGAACCACGCCGCAAACATAGCTACCAACCTTATCAATCCTCGGAAACCTCCGCCATCAGCGCCACCTACTTACCGTTACCAACTTCACCTTACCATCGAATCCCAGTGCTTACCAAACAGTTCCCGCCAACAAAGTCGCCACTGTCCGCCAACCTTAACTCCAACCAACACAAGTTTCAAAAGAGGCAACGACCGAACGTAAGTCGTCATAAATTCATCTCACCTCGTCAAACAAATTTAGCCTTCCCTTTCAGCTCCCACCCCGATCCACACTCGCCACTCAATTATCGCCCCAGCGATCGGAAACCTCAGACCGTCATGAAGCGACCGTTACGGTTAGCGAGTAATACGTCACTCAATAAGTCTCCGGTCTAACTAGGAGCAACACATCTTTTTCAGAAATTCGATTTTATTCATCAACACACTCTCCTTCAACAGTTATACATTCATTCCAACGCTCCTCTAACTTTTCCATATCTTTTTTGTAGAACGATTTGTCTTTGCTCTCAAAACAGGCCTCTGTCCCGGCAGTCACTTCTTCATTTGAGCCAAACCTTTTGCCCTAGTGCATCTTTTCGATGTCTGCAAGGTCAGTAGTCGCTGGGGTCCAGATCTGGAGAGTACGGTAGGTAGGGAAGCAATTCGATATAAAATTCATTCAATTAAAACATCGTTCTCTTGACAAGACATGAAATTCATTTTTAATCATTGTTTCGTAAATTACAGAACTGTGGTCGCTAAAACCGCTGTAACCGATAAACTAATTCTATAAATAATAAAACTAATCAGCATGCAATGAAATTTCTACACATTTCGTGTGAAAGTTCGCACCATCCAGAAATCATATGGATTTGTCATGTTGCTGTATATGTGTCAGAGCGGATACTTATTGAGTGATGCGTTAACCCTTTTAGTACCGGCATATATATCGGCGCACTTAGTAACGCTTTACTATTTGCATTGCGGGAGAACTCTATCCGAAATTAAATTTATAGCACGTTACAAACGGTCTAATTTCATTACAAGCTGATTGATACGCTGCTTTTGCAAAACCTATAAATAACATTTATATTTTTTTTATTTATGAGCCTTTTCGCAAACCATTGTAAATTGCAGGAAATTCTGGCACTAAAGGTGTTAAGAGCGAGCAAACAGAGACAGCGTTGGCCTGCGTCAACGGAGATCCGAGCCTCTCGCACCTGTTGACTGTCTACGCAATCGATCGGGCAATTCGATCGTCCTGAAACGTCAATGCGTGACGTACGACTCGGACTACGTAGCCTATCGTTTGTCTTTCGTCCACCAGCGCCGGAGTGCGCATCCGACGCCAGCGTCGCACCTTCCTCTCGCGCGAAGTCTCTTTCACCGAGGCGCCTCTATTCTCGGCATCGACGTCTTGCCGTTTACGCGAAGGGCTCTGACCCGTTTACACGTCCCCCACGACACGCCCCGATCGACGCCGAGCGTTCATCGCGGCTGGCAAGGCGACGCCTGGCCATTCAAGGCGCGTAATCGCTTCATGTACCGAGTGTGAAGGACAATGAGGCGTCGCGGATAATGAGCGCGAGAAGAGTCGCTCGATTACGGCAGGCACCTTCGTGATTATCCTAAGGCAAGTTGTTGCCTGGAGTCGGATTATTGGGAATGGACGAGAGTTTTTCTTGTTTGAAGCAAATGTCATGATTCGTGGGAGCTGATCATTTTCTGGGTGTATGAATTGATAGTCTTTCGAGATTTGAGGCTTTGATAGTCTAATTTAATATTAAGACTAACGATAGGCTTTGTTTAAGAGTATATACAGATTACTCCATGGAATTGGTTTCAATGGAAATTGTCGGGGAAATTAAATGGCATTTTGTATATTCGTATGCATCTCAAATATCTAACTAAATAGTATTTGAAGAGAAATAAGTTGCGTGGCTGGCTCCGTGTTGTATTTCGACAGTGTCAGTCTTGAGCGTAATAAAATGAAATTATCAGTCTTCAGTGATGTATATTTGTATGCATTCTGGTGCATTGATAAAGTTTTTTTGGTAGTAACGTTGTAGTATTATATTTTTATTTATTATGTATATTTTGCCAATTGTTATATTGCAAGACATAACAGTAATGCTATGTGCATAAATGATTAGTTTCGGCTTAATATTAATTTCAAGCATGCAAGTTACTTCAATGTTTTAACAGACTTCGGCGTACTGTTTCAGTCAGAGAGAAAGTGTGGCCAACAGACATGACCCCAGACAGGCCCTAAAGGGCGCCCAGAAGATAGCGGGAATCAGTGGGTCAAAAAGTCAGTAAAACCCGAGGAATTGGTCGGACCGAATCAGTTCCACGACAGTAACCAAATATGGTAGTGATTGATACACCGGATGAAAATGGAAGCGGATGAATATCGTCGAACGTCTGGATATGGTCACGGCACGCAGAACCGGTAAAAATAGACTTTTTACGGCGGATCGAATGCGGTAACGATTAAGTATTATGTGCGTTTAAGGTACAAGGCTGCTCGCTGGTAGTGAATACTGAACTGTATCGCGCGTTGCGCCGCGTCAAGCCTTCAGGGCTAGGCAGGAGTGTCGGAAAACGGTAAACAATCCACCTTATCTCGACTCGGCGAATACTTTCCGTCGGACGGATTTACGATACGATTGGTTGACCCCGGCGAAGAAAGAAATCCCGACCGCTCGCCTTTCCGAGAAACATCGCCGCCAATCGCGCACAGTCCCGATAGGATGATTTCATTCAGATCAATGCCGTGAATGGATTCTTTTTCGCCGCCGTTCGATAAGGCAATCATTCTCCTTTCAGCACAGATACGGAATCATTCCCTCACCGATCTCAATCATCCTACGATCATCCGAGTAAAACCTTCCGGCCACGTAGAGTCAACTGACCGAGCCAACAAACCAAGCCAACGAGCCAACCTAATCTCCTCCACGCCTTCCGCTTGTTTTCTACACAAAAATTTCCATTCATAGATCAGCTTGGCTACTTGGACTTCGTAACGGGAGGCTTTTGGCTCGAGAATTACCAGCGGCGGAGAATGACAGAGCAAACAGGAAGCCTTTCGACCTGGATACGGCTCGACCTTGAGGCCCTCCGTCGAGAAAGCGAAGGCCTGACCCCCGACCAGTGGGAGCCAGCCAACCTTCCTCCTCCCTTCCTCTAATTGTCGGCCGCTCGGGATTTCGGTAAACACCGGATGTTTCCGACGGCTTACCGATGCCTCCTCGCGCACACACTCTCGCTTTTTCCCCGAGCAAGAGCAACGACACTTTAACGACGCTGACGTTTAAGGCGAGCGATAATGGCGGCGGAGTGGGGGAGGGGAGGAGGACGAGGACGTACGTACGAAACGGCGATCACGAGCGCGGCGGATGATTCCTGCGTCATTAAGCTCGCGAATGTACGCAACCTTCGAATTCGCGGGTGCGTAATCAATATGTGTGAGTCGGACTGCCTTTGTCTCTTCCGTTCGACGTAAGAAGCTCGTCCGAGCGGCCACGTATGCCTGTGGGAACGGACTAGACTCTTTCCTAGAGGACACGTCCCTCGAAAGTGGAGGATTAACGAGGATTGTCTCGGTTGTCGCATGGCAGATAACGATAACTGCCCAGGTTTTCCGACAGACTATTGTATCTATACGTTCGACCACGTTTGCTGGGAGTGTTATGAATCCTGCGACGATTTCTGTTTCAGTCGGCTGACGCTGCTAGAACGTGGCGAGGTCGGATGCGCTTTATCTGGCTGCGAACGTAGCTGGCGAAATCTTTGCCGAAGAGAGCTACTCATCGCCTATCCCAATCCTATCTTATGAACATTGGGAATGAATTCTCGAAAGAGTCCAAGTCACTCTTCGTTTAACGATTGGAGAAAAGGAGAGGTAACGCTGCGAAGTTATCGCCTAGCGCCGTTTAAATGTTAAATGTCCCTCGGACTCATCTTGGCGACGCACTTCCGGCAGAAGTCGCGAAAGTTTATCTGCGACCGGAACCCATCGAGACAGGCCACGCTCCGCAGTTTCAGGCTCCGGCCTGGAAATAAACGCGCTATCGAACGCGACGACGAACTTACTCTATTCTCGTCGCGGTTGGACGGACAATAATCGTGACCGACTCGTCCGCCACGCAATGACAGGGGGCTCGAAAATAGAAAGTAATAAATGACCCGAGACGGACAATTGAACGCAATGGGACGCGGTATCTTGGGGCGTCGATGGCGCGCGATTGATTCGATGGTAATCGAATTCTGATTCGAAGATACCAGCCCACTGTCCTCGGCGCGTGCATTTGCCACTTCGGAGGCTATCTCTCGGATTCGAAGTACACGCACACCTACGTGACCGGCACACGTACGCCTGGGTATACGGGGTGTCGCGTAGGACTCCTGTCCAGGCAAATGATGCACGGGTAACCCACTTATAACACGGTAGATAGGTTCGTAGACAAAGCCATGTTGCGTGAAATCGTGTTGTATGAGACCCAGAGTTCGTACAAAAAGGGGGGTTACGTTCCGAAGTCTGTATGACGCAAAACGAAGAAAAGAACAAGAATAATTAACCCTGACTGTTGCTTCATTTGAATTAAGACTTTTTCCAATATGAGATACTTTTTCTCTTTTTAAAAGACGATCCAAGACATATCTTTACTGTAAAAGAAATAAATATTTACTTAAACGTTGTTTTCTTTATCTTTAAGCAAACATAGCTTTGGGACAGAAACTTGACTTTCCAAAAATGAGTCTTAAAGACGAAATTAAGCCTTAAACATATCGCGGCGCGTCGCAGACTCTTGAAGTACAATGTCGTACTAAGGTTTCCGCAATTTTCTTATCGTGTTAGAGGAAACCCGTGTTGTAGGAGGGTTTCCACAATTTATGAATCGTGTTATATTCGAAACCGTGTTATAAGAAGGCTACCTGTACACGCATACCTACGCCTGGGTATACAGGGTGTCGCATAGAACTCCTGTCCAAGCAAAGGATGTACTCGAACGCATATGGATCGTAGAAAGGTGTCGTCAGAGCTAAAATTGCGGTTGAATTTTATGCGTTGCGTACGGTTGAACGCTCATGAAGTTTATACATATGTCTGGTCGCAGGTATATTCGTCGCTTTGCATCTTCCTACGAGGTACCGTACGCGGACGTCTAACAACGTTGGCTCATTTCTTCGACGCCTTCAACATTAGCCACGCTTTGAGACCGTTAATGAATCCTCGTGGCCGTTCCAGACGGTCTCCGGATAAGAAGCGTTCACCGGATCGATGGGGACGTCGGCACTCAGATTAGGTAACGACACGAGCTCGTTTCGCGGAATGTGACGATACACGCTGAGCCGGGGAAAACAGTATCTCGGTTTTTGTGCGAATCGTGGCCGTACGATGCGCGGATGTGGCCGAGATAAGATTCGCTCGGCGCACGCCCCGCGAACTGGGAAAGAATGCAGCATCTTCGAACAATGAGGCTACGGGCTACGATATCGGGAGCCGATAAGGCCGACGCCGGCCACGTCAAATCGGTGAAAATTGATGATCGAATTTTGATGCGCGCGGAAAAGTGGGGAGGGACCGCGGACGAAAGTGGGTCGCGTTACAGGAATTCTCTGCGCTGAAAATCGATGCTGAAGTGTTGACCCGACCTCGCACGCTCCTAGCTGCCACATCCTACATCCGTCCTATTTTCGAATGCAGCCTGTCGCTCTCCGTGCGCTCCGACCGTAGCTGACCAATCTGGCATTGGAGTAATGATGAAAACCTTGCCAACGCTTCCATACTCGATTGAATGCTGTCAGCTGCATTTTTTTCAAAAAATGCCTTTGTCTTCACGGTTCGAGGAACTTTCTTGATCGATTGCGTTACTCGAACGTAATCGATCCCAGAAATGGGAGAGCATTGGGTTACGAGGGGTTAAAAACTTGCACGCGTGCCTCTGACAAGAGAGGAGACGACGCGTGCGTTTATCGAAGATAATGATATCGCTCTTACGCGCGTAGTGGGGTGCCAAACGGAAAGAGAGCGCTAATGCAAAAGCCCGAGATAACGGAGAGCAGGCCAGAGACGTCGATATTGCGCAGTTCGGCCGACATACGCTCGGCGACGAGCAAAAAGAAAGGAAGGATGCAACAGGTAACGGGGAAAAATTCGAATACTCCGATCCTGTACATTCCCCTGGTACTTTGAAGTCACACGGTAATACATAATATTAATGTCCTCATAATCATTCTAATTTCTATTTACATTTACATGATTAGGTGTCAGACGAGATGCTAATGTTCCACCCTGTCCCGAATCAAACGCTTTCCATTTAACCTATTATCCGCCAATGTCCCATTTTTGGGTCACAGTTTCAAATTGTTTTCTTTAAATAATTGCAACTTCTAAATGTACAGTTAATTCAATTTTTCCAATAATCCCATTTTTGGAACACAGCTTCAACTTCTTTTCTTTCAATGACTGCAATTTCCAAATGTACAATTAATTTAATTTTTTATTCTTGTATTTTTGTATTACGGCGGGTAATGTATTAAAAGCACAAAATTGATCTTTAACTCCCATTTAGATTCCGACGCTTATCAACTCGCCAGCGAAGTTTATTTACAGTCTCAACAGACATTCGGTCTGCACAGGCTTAGGCGGAGTCCTTGGCTGTTCCCTGCTCAGCCTTTCGTCTTGGATCCCATCCATTGTCCCTGCCCGCCCGAGCTCATCTGGATGCCAGCGGACGCGGAATGAGTACTTAAACCGAGGAAACGCGCGCCGCGAATTGTAACACGCATTACGCTGAGCGGCCCCGATCCTCTCGCGCGGCCGCGGATGACTCAAGACGGGACTGAAAAATAGTCTGGGCCAATCAATGGCTCTCGCCAGATAACTTCCACGTCGCGGGGCAAATTTCGAAGGAAACTGTATCGCAATGTGTTGCAGGTTCGGATCGATGCAGACGCGATGACTCGAGAACTTTGACGCCAGACGGAGAAAAGAAGAAGAAGAAGAGAGAGAGAGAGAGAGAGAGAGAGAGAGGGAGAGAGAAAGGTCAGAGAATGCTTCGAGTATGTTACGAAAAAGGTTCCGATTATCCAGGCGGATGCCTCGAGGGGGTCGACACGTTCATCGGAGCGAGTGCATCGGCGAAAAACAAGCCGTCGAGGCCCTGGCTCGTAACAGAAGAGTCAAAGACCAGCGTCCATGCCAGACTCGAATTAAACGGGCGCAAAGTGGGCGGCCGATATATTTAACGACGCCTCTCCGACCACCAGAACTCTTCCTCGAACTCGAAAGTCGTCCTCGGGGCGGCCTCGCTTTCGCACGTTTTTAAATTCGGTCCCCTTTCGCAAACGGTCGCACGCTTTTCGGCAATAGTTTCCTAGTATCGACTTAGGCGCAAATATAACGTAAGACGTTCAATTGTCAGGAATCGCGGGCCGTCATCCCACGTCTGAAGTTATAGATAGCAGAATATATATAAATATATCCATATTAAAGAAGCGGGAAACGGAAAAAATTTGGACTCGGGTGAGCCGCAATTCGAACCCGGGTCTCCCGATTAGTATCAACTTAGGCTCCTCGCGCGATAAATATCTAATCCGAAGCTGTGCAGTTCGATACTCGGCCTGCCGACAGTTCCCTGCAGACTTTCGAGCTGCCCCAATGACACAGGTTGACCCTCTCGCGAGCTATGTGGGTAAGGGCACATACTGACACGTCGATTTTCTTTCGTTCAATTGAAATTTGCATATCGTTCCATAATCATTTATCGATCTCCGATAAGGTTATTCATAACGACTTTACCTCTATCCGGAGATATCGGTGTAAAGACCTTCTATTTAAAAATTCAAAATCGATCGTTAATTTCTATTTATAGGTCGACACTAATTAAATCTACGCTGCGTTTTTTTCGCAGCCTCAATAAATATTCGGGCAGCGGGGTTAACGAATACAATTCTGTCGAGCGACGGTCGATTAATCATAACGATCTCGTAAGGATCTCGATGAATAGACGCTTCCGCGTAGAAAAAGTCATTTACCGCCACTCGGGGGAAATAATTTTGACCCGTTCGGCCGACCCAGCGTTAATCCACAATCATCTACGCAAATGCAGATGGAACGGGTTACGTGAACGGCGAACAAAACGAGTCTTCCTCGAAGACCTCCCCCCCCCCCCCCTCTCTCTCTGTCTCTCTCTCTCTCTCTCTATCGATCGCCTTTTTTCCCGAAAGTCGTCAGCTTCATTCGATTCGCTGCCGCAAAAACCTTCGTTCGATGAGCCAGTGAGCCAGCATCGTTCTCCTAGCCACGCGTGCGTGGCGTGATCAGGCGACGAAGAAAACTGCCTCGCGACACGCGGCTGCCCCGCTTGGGGAGGGAGGACGCACGCTCCGACGTGCGATCCATCAAATTAGGGGGGCTCGCCGTCGATCCTTGGCGAGAGAGATCGCACAACACGTTCGCAAAGTATAAATCATCGCCCTTATCGCAGCCGACCCGTATCGGGCTTCTCACAGTTTGCATAGCTAAAAACGGAATCTCTGGCGAGCCAGGAGGGGAGAGAAGAGGGGAATACGGAAAGGGTGGCAGGAGGGCGTCGGATGAACTTGAAAACAATTGGCCAGCAATTGGTCAGGAGCGTCAGCCAAAATGTATCCGTCTAGGGCAGTCTAGGGCAGGATTCACTAGAGGCCAGAAGTCTTCCGAAGATTTCTTTGACGTGAAAAAACAAAAAAGGGCAGGATCCACTGACATAAGACCTACTGATGAGTCAGTGGATTCGGGACGGAACGATTTTTGGAACACACCATCTTTTTCTTTTTAACCTACTGTCTCTAGACCAGTGACCAAATCGGCCAGAATTCGTTATGACTATTAATTTTCCAGGAAGTTGGGAATGTTCGAGGAAGACGAGTCGATAACGGCAGTCCGGTGCATTTTTCGTCGCAGTGCGCAACGCAGCCGGACAATGACGAACGAAAAGTGCAAGTGACACGCGGCCTCGAAGGTTGGAGAGCTCGAGAAATAGCGGCGCACGCTCGCTGGGCGTGATCGCGAGAGGCGGCCGTGCGCGAAACTGAGTAAACGGGAATGGAAGCCCGATGCGACGTTGCACGATTCGGGGGGCTCGTCTGTTGTGCGGTAGCGAGGACTGTTAATAATACCGCACCGGGCGTGGGCGTGCGAAAAAGGACTGAAGACGCTCCCCCTCTCTCTCTCTCTCTCTCTCACACACACACCTCCGTCCCTCAAACCGCTACGACCAGCAGGACTTCGGACGTTGTGCAACTGGGACGCCAGGAATTCACAGCTTATATCCCTGCCAGATGGAGCAAATCCGCTCAACCATAAAGGATCATCATGCCTCTTAGCGCGAGCACGCAACTTATCTATATAGAACATCCCACGAAGCTGTGTCGGTACCCTGAAATCCGAAACATTGAACCAGCTCCCCTTTCCAGAATTCCTCGACTGCAACCTGCCCGTCTTTCCACCGGCGTCTCACTCGGCTCCGTTTACCGCTAACATTCGCTACGTGCCACCCTGACACCGGCCCAAGTGTTTACCAGTCCCATCCGCACGCTTAGGCCCCGGAGCGTAAAATCGAGCCGCGACGATCGTCCGCTTCTTCAGCCTCCTCGGCCTCCTCGGCCCCGGCCGGCATTGCCCGTACTCCGCATACGGTAGCCCCGAACGTGCCTTTCGGGGCAGGGGATCCGGTGTGGGAGGGTCGGAGTTGCATGACGCTGGGGCGCGCCGTGACGCCATGACGTATTGACCGCGCGCGCCACGCAGCCTGACGTCACGATCACGGCCTCAGTCAGACCGCTAGCACGTGAACAACACGCCGCTGATCACGCGGTCGCTGGCTGACAGCCGCGCGGCGATTGGCCGAGCCCGGCGAGCCCCTACGACCCATTGGTCGGCCGAGTGCCCGCCGCATGATCACGCACACACCGCCGCAGACACATCGGCACGGCCAGCGGGCCGACCTGAGAAAGCTTCATTGCGCTGCGAGACGCGAGACGGGCACGTTCCACTCGTTCGCGACCGTTCGTCGTTCGAAGCACGCATTTGAGAGCGCGGCCGATCTTTTGTCCTCGGTGAACGCCACCGGATTTTTTCCACGTTCCGTAAAGGGAGAGTAGTTCGGTTGAGAGTACGTACTGCGGAAGAAGGCTGGAGGGAGAGAGAGAGATGGACGCTAATCAGACTCTACTTTCGCCACCGGCCTCGCCCCAGCTCAAGCAAGTAAGTAGGGAATTAAATGTACCGCCAAAGGTGCCGCGGCACTTGGGCGCGAAATATGAATTTCGATTCGGGCGCTGTCCTTTTTTTTTTTACTGGGCTGCCTGATCGGGGAGGATGAATTTCGAGTGTTTTGAAGTCGGTGTGTTTGTTTGGACGTTCTAATTTTGGACTGCGAGTGGGGAACGGTGTAAGATTCCGGCGGGATTTAAAGAGCTGCACTCTTATTTTGCGCGCGGCTCGGATTCGAATGTTTTTGTTTTCGACAGCGGCACGGTGTTATTGCTCCGCGGTTATTCAGTCATCCAGTTACGCTCGGCGACGTTTCATTTAGCGCATCG
The DNA here is from genome assembly GCA_914767735.1 of Anoplius nigerrimus. Lineage (NCBI taxonomy): Eukaryota > Metazoa > Arthropoda > Insecta > Hymenoptera > Pompilidae > Anoplius > Anoplius nigerrimus. The sequence goes on from OU612086.1 coordinate 4,721,846, forward strand.
ACGAAAATAACGTTCAGCCACCGACGTTCGGCCCCCAAACGAAATGTTTAAAGCGTATTCGCCAGACCCCGCGCGTCTCGGCCGTTTGTTGCCACTGGCCGAGTACGCGCGAGAGTATGGGCAGGATTAGTCACTCGGCCGTGCGCTTAAAACGAAAACAATGTGTGCATATGTACGGCCAGATTAGTCACATCCACGTCCTGTCTTACATTCTCACGCCCCGTGACGAAAATCATGTCTCCCGTACCCGAGTTACAGCTCTTTGTCCTCCATAGAAGCCACTCGCATCCACCCAACTTCCATTCTCCCACGAATATGCAACTCTTCATAAATACACCTCTACCCAATTCAACCCATTATCCGCCAATGTCCCATTTTCGGGACACATTTTTAAATTGCTTTCTTTTAATAACCAACTTCTAAATATACACCTAATTTTATTAATTTTTTTTTTAAATTTTTGAATTATGGCGGCTAATGGGTTAAAACCCAAAAATGGCCAGAATTAAAATAATCAAGCCCCGGAAGGCGCGCTGAAATTGAATTGCATCGAGCCAGCGTTAACTTTGGCCCTTGATCTTCTTTCAGACGGAGCCGCTGCAGTCGTCGTTCAGCGTCGCTGCTCTGCTGGGCGACAAGTTGTTGCAGAAGCCCGAGGTCGTCGTTACGGGCACCAGGAGACAACACGACGATGGAAGTGCGCGTCCAGGCCTGCCTCCCACTCCCCAACCGTCGGATTCGGAGGAGGACGAGCCGGCCCAAAAGAGGCGCTGCCTCGAGCAGTGCGAGCTGGCGAAGGTAAATAACAACAGCGCCAGGCCTTATCGACAGACTTTGCCTTCTGCGCGCCCAGCCTGCCATCGCTTCTTCCTCCGCGATTTTTTTTGTCCGCGACCGCCCGAACGCTCGACAGTGCGTGCGCACTGGCGGAGAGTCCGCAAAGTTGTTTTGCAAGATGACCCCGTTAGCGGCATGCATTCACTCACGAGCCGTCTCCCTCTCGCTTATCCTTCGAGCAAGCCCCGAGTGTACCCTCCGATGATACCAGCCAATCGTGTCAACGACCGCCTGTCTTTACCTGCCGCCGATTGGCGCGCCGATGATAATGCCTTGAAATTTCTCTTCCATTTTCCATAAGCGAGTGCTTTTTCTCTTGACGTTCTAGTATAGCTTCAAGAAGACCGGTCTCTGAAAGTATTAAAATGTCCTGTAGATCCAATGTTGACAATTGTTAACATTACTTGCTCTTCCATTCTCAATAAGGGAATGCTTTCTTTGTCTTGACAATCTAGTATAGCTTCAAGCAGAATTGAAGAATTGCTTCTAGAAGCAATTTTTAAGATTACTTCAGATTGTTAGCGCCCCAGAAATTAAGATTGCTTTACATTTTGCTTTACGATGAAACATTGAAGCTAAGAGAATCTTTTTCTTTGTTCGTTACAGCTGCTTCTGGAAGGCACGCCGCCGCCGAGCCCGGAGCCAGCCCGAGTATCGGTAATAATGCGCGCGAACCGCGACGGGACGTGTAGTCCAGCGAACCTAGCGCCAAAAGCCATCGCCAGGAGTCCCACGCGACCGCCGCCCCGCGAGTCTCAAATACTGGCGACCGCTCCGCCATCAGTCAGCCGTCAGCCAGAGCCGGAGAACGTGCTTAAGAGCCTGAAGTTCAAGATGAGCCTGCGGAAAGAAGAGATCATCGTCAACAACAAGAACACGGACCGTGAAAATCAGCCTAAGCTGCAGCCCTTGGCACCCAAACCAGCGCCGATCATGGTCACCGGCCTGCTGGGCTCGTCCTTGGTCCTTCCGCGAGCTCCTCTTCTGCTCGTCACCGCTCCCACGACCACCACGGCCACAGCCACCGTGGCCCCCACCCCGGAATCCGTCACCAGACGTCGAGTGTACGAGTGCGAGCATCCTGGCTGCGGCAAGAACTACTTCAAGTCCTCGCACCTGAAGGCTCACACCAGGACGCACACCGGCGAGCGACCCTTCCCTTGTCCCTACGAAGACTGCAGCAGACGCTTCTCCAGGAGCGACGAGCTCTCCAGGCACAAGAGGACCCACACCGGCGAGAAGAAGTTCGCCTGCGCCGTCTGTCAGAGGAGGTTCATGCGCAGCGATCACCTGGCCAAGCATGTCAAGAGGCACGCCAAGGACAGGTCGTCTCCCCAGGTCGTTTCCGGCCAGCAGACTCCCGTGACGCACGTCTCGACGCCGCTCAGGGTCAGTCTGCTTCCGGTCCTGGCGCCCAGGATCGCGCAGACGACCCACTCCCTGCTGCCGCCGCAGATGGCAGCCTGAAGGCTGGGACGCGCGTAGGGGACCCTGGGGTCTTCGACGAGAACGAATCTTCCGTCGAGTGAAATCGACGCTGTGGATTGTCCGAGCTTGAGCTTCCACGTGCTTTTTGCGTCCTCGAGGGCCTTGCCTTGCGGAGGACCGAGTTGAGGATGAGGATTCCTGAGGTTGGGAGGTGTGTCCGAAGGTGGGAAGTCGATCCAGGGTGATATGCCTGTTCAGCTTCCGGCGAGGATTGTACACGAGCCAAAGACCACGTTAATGGTATCCTGAGGACTTGAAGAAATTGAATCGTGTCAGAGTGGATGAGCCGCGATGAAACATTCCTGCAGTGTTTCACTTCAACAATGGCCATGGTCTCTGGGAGAGAAGGAGGGTCGAAGGATGGAAGGTTGGAAGGTTGTGAGGTCCAACTGCGACAGTTATCGAAAATTCGTGCGTTATCGAAAATCGTAGTGCCGATTCATCTTGCTGTTTCGCGAGATTCGCAGACAAGATTGAATTTCCAAGGGCAGTCGGACGGAGAGGAAGGATGTGAAGGACTAACAATCGGTTGTGCAAACGAGAACCATCGGCCGACCGTGAACCAAGTACCTAAGTGCGTCTGTGATCTGTGATGCGCAATCGCGTTTTGAGAAGGAGCGAAGAAACCCAAACGTTTAGCGCGTAATTATTTATTTAACGAGAGTCACGATAGATAAGAAACAATCGTCAATGACTCGCATTCGTTCCAACGGTCTTTACCAACGTCCGACCGTGCGAAGGTACGCGAGTACGAAGATCCAATCAGCCGAGCAAACCTTAAAGCGAGAAAAGAAGGAAAAAACAGGAAACAAGATCTCGGCCATACAAGACTTTATACCTGCTAATTGTAAAACCCATTTTTTTCATACCGAGAGAGAGACTAATTAAATTAATTATATACTTTCATACAACGACCGTCCGTTTCTTCTTTCACTCCTCCGCCACCTGTTGCGCAAGCGTGCCCCGTCCTTGAACACCTTCATCCCACGTCCCAGACACAGTACGTTTCGATAAATCTAATTTTCTCCCAAGCGGTGAGAAATCGCTGTTACGCAAACGGTGTACACCGCCGGAGGCTGTTGCAGCTTTCTCATGCTTAAGCCAGAGTGTCTCTGTCAATCTTTTATTCGAGTCCGATATCGATACCGAATCCTTGCCTGACTCCAGTGCACGATCCACGCCTGTTAATTTAGAAGTTATCGCGAATTCCACGCCGGCCGCGTAATTGCGTCTTTAATGAACGCAATGAGCGTACGGCAGAAGGCCTGGCGGGAGGTCGCCCAGAAATTGTTAGTCAGTGAGAAAGGTCGCGGAGCGAGATGACCGACCGATAATGGACGAGGAGGCACGCGCGTGCGTGCCAGAACGAGGCACTGATGAAGTTCGACCACAATGTGTGCATACCGCGATGGCGTGGGAGGATTGTTTGCCCGGACGGGCGCCGTCTGTTACGACGGCTCATTGTCGACTGTTTGTCATGCCGACGCATTCCTTCGCCTCGGCTCGTCCCACTGGCAACCTGAGCTACCGAACTGAGGCTCAGCCGCGCTAACTTGGCGTTTAAAGGGCTTCTTATCGGGCTGAATACTGTTTGCCGTACATATTTGTCCCTAGCACGATTCTCGACAGTGGAAGCCACTGGCATTACAGTGTTGTCTGGTACTGAGTAATTAACTTACAAAGGCTCGTTTTGCGACCAAAGTCCAGGAGACACCAAGAGTGCTAAATTCAAATTAGCAAATTTTGCGCTCGGAATGTGTCAAGTGTTCCGATGTAGATATGGACCGTTTGTTTTGAAAGTGGTGTAAGTTCATTTTAAAAGGAAATTCAATGTTACATAAATAAACCGTTTACACCGCGTTCGTCATAAATTATATATCTCTGTTTTTTTAACTTTCAAAATAAATGGTCCATATCTATATTGGAGCACTTGACACATTCCCGAAACGTAAAATTTGATTTGAATATGATTCCATATTTAAAAAAAAATATATATATAATTCATCATGAACGTGGTGCAAACGGTTTATTTATGTGATATTGAATTTCTTGTTTAAAACTTACACCACTTTCAAAATAAACGGTCCATATTCGTCTCTAATTCCTGCCCACTGCAGCTCTTATCTGGCAGCCTGCAATCTCGCGACTCTCCCAGCCCATTCGCCCGAAGAAACAGAAACGTCCGGCCATTTAAAGCGCAACGTAACGCGGACCGAGATTCGAAACGTATCACCGGTATCGCGGCAACCGGAAACGGGCGCGTCACAAGAGTCTATCGCCGAGACGATACAGGTCGATTATGCGTATCGCGTCAGGCGCGAATTCTCGATAAAAACGACCTCAGCCCCGTTACGAGAAGCCGCGACTAAGGTCATTCATTCCCGGACAGGTCCGATACGAAGTTGGACATTGTCCGAGCGTCCGCCGAAAGATACTCCCGGTGGGCGCGTGTCGTGGGCTCGCTTGCACGCTTCGGAAGACACGTGAACAGCAAGTGTCCCGAACCAGGAACCTTAATCGCACGGCTGCCATGGCCGTTTGCACCGACGGGCACGTGATCGCCTCTTCTCCCCGTCATGGGAGCCCCGTCCGCGGTTACGAGACACGCGCGTGACGTTTCCCACGATCAGTCGGCGTGGAGGAGTCTCCGGGAAGAGGCCACCGGATTCTATATCAGTACGGAGAAAATTTCCATCACGCGCCGCGCGAAAGGCGCGTATCGTCTCTTGTCTGGGCGTTGATACGTCGGCGTATCAAGGATGCTCGATCAGTATCGTGCCCTAAGCACCTGAGACTTATCTGCCTCGAATTCGCGGACTCACTTCCCGCGTGGGAAGGCAGGCTTGGCTTCGAGCAAGATCGAGGACGCGCTCTCCGGTCCACGCGCCAGAAATGCGTAATTTTGGACGACGGCGTCGTTAGGCGTCGAAAACGGAGTGCGTTGAACTCTTGAACCGCGCGGTCCATTCTCCCGGGGTTTTATAATACCTACATACCGATCCGGTGTCGGGGCTCGGCTCCGTAACGGGCTTCCCAAGCGGACCGGCATGCATAATGCTTTTTCATTCAGATATGCGCGCAACGCAGACCGGACTGCATAAATAATGGAACTCTCCCGCCCTCGGGGGCTTTTCGCGAGCTACGTGACACATCGCGGCCGGACTTTCCGCTCTTCCGCAATGCGAGAATTGACAGACAGCCTTAGCCGCCGCCGCCGCCGGCGGTCGTTTCCTCGACGAGCCGAGTAATAATGAATGCGCGGGGCTTTATCGGGATCGATGACTTCGCCAATTGCTGCTCGGAAACTTTCGCCTGCGTCAGGAGTGCCTCCGGTCTCGTCATTTTTCATTTTTCCCCTCGTTACGGCAAAGCCACTCAAAGTACGCTGCCCATTTGACGGCGCACAGCTCCGAATACGATGACACTGTGTATAAAGATAACTGTGTAACGTTAAGTTTCCGGCGTACTCGGTCAGTGTTATACTTTCAACTACGAAAACTTAATATTGTACATGATAGACTGTCGGTCAATAACCACTTAATTTTACATAAAAATAACTATATGCACCTTTGGTCCTAAATGTATGATGCAGAATTTTGAAATTGCTTCCTGGTTTCGCAACTTCTCTCCAACCTACTCTTAATCGTTTTGGCAAGTGAAATGTTGAAGCCAGTTGCACTCACCGAATAGATAAAATTCCCATTACTTTCCCTTTCTTACCCAGGCTCCATCTTTCTCCCTGAATTTGATGCAATACGCTCGCGCGATTGCGCCTTTTGAACCTAATCGCGCGTGTCATTGCACACGTACGATACAGCGATTTATCAGGTAGGCGGGGCTGTATCGGTGCGCGGCTCGCACGCGCTCTACAAATATCTTACAAAACTCGTACTCGGCAAGCGATGTCCTCTTTGTTCCCAGCGAGACGCCAAAAAAAGCGAGAGCGTCCTCGCGGCCGTTCAGAGAAAAAAAGAGCCGCGATTATGAATGTCAGCGCTGGTAAGAATGTCGTTTCGATTATTCCCGTTTATTTTTAAGCTCGACTTCCCTTCCTCCCTGCCTCTGCCTTTGCGGTCCTTCCGTCTGGCGGATCCTTCGTCAGACGAGTTCAGACTTTGGTCGAATCTTCGCTCGGCTGCGATGAACCGAAATCTCGCGTTTCCAATCAGAGCTGGACGCTCATTTGGCGTCCCGTTACTTTTTGGCAATTAGCGGGCTAATCGATGAGTCTCGCTCTATCTGAAAGTAAACGTTTTGGGCTGTGGCTTCGAGTCAGCTCGAGAATGGGGCGTGAAATCTTGAAGTCTGACGTCAATTGATGTGGGAGAATCCGCGAACAGCTCCCTGGTGTGACACTGTACTCTGATAACACGATGCAGGTACATCATGGTCGCGATGCTAATTGAGTAAAAATTTGATATTAATTATTGAACATAACCTATACCGTTTGATAGAGGACGGCCGATGCTAAGTAGATAATACTTTTGCGTAGATGTTTCCAAGGTGTACTATTTATGCGTGTTCGCAATATCAGCTTCAATTTCATCAGCATGTGATCGATACGAATCCTTTGTTACTTTTGCCTGCGATTGAAACTGCGATTTTGTTTTATAAGTTCATATGTCATCTGTTCCGGATTCTTCTATGTCTAGTCCATGGGGCCATGGATGCACTTTATTTTAACAATGCTGTGAGAATCCATCAGTTTATCCCTTTGACACGCCAATGAGGATTCTAAATACGATATTAAATGGCATTTTGTAACTGAAAATGTGCAATAAAGGTAATGTTGCCTCAGAAAACATAACTTTGACAAGATACAGATTAACCTGCTCACTCGTCTTACGAATTTAAAACATATGTTACGTATAACACCATATCGTACAGCTTTTGTTATTCAATATTATGTAACTTTTCATTCCATTACACTGCTTTGCATTATCTTCGTTACCACACTGCATTTTTTCGCTTAATTTAGCATCGACAGGTGCTTGAGGTACGTGTTGACCATAAATTGAACTGTCTCTGATTGGCTAATCGCTTTTGAATCGCAACGAGAGACCTGAAAATGGTACGGTGGCATCAGTTGGACGACATTTGAAAATAATTACGTTATATGTTTTAGAAAAACTATAATACACACGTTAAGGTATTTATTACTTATTAATTTAGTGCATAATTAAAAATTAGGCCTATGGGCTATGTTTCACGGGTCTGTCCTTCTAATATGAGCTTAAACGGCCAACGAAATGTAGTTTGGTACTACTTGCACCTGGTAAAACACTATATAACCCTTAAAGCCACCTAACAATGAAATACGTTCAAACGTTCATGACATTTAATGTATGTTTATGACGATTTTTTGTACTTTTGGAGGAATTAGCCGAAGATGGCGTATTTCAGCCCCAATTTGCACCATGTTTGACGGCCCTATTCTTCTAATATGACATTGAGCGGTCAACGGACGGTACTTTCGGGCTATTTGTACCTATTACAACTGTCGGTATGATACTCTATTACAATTTTTTGCGCTATAAGTTGGATTAGCCACCGGAAGACATCGAAAACGGGTTTTAACGTGAAGTTGAAGCCTTTCTAACTGCTTTATTCGTTTACTACGCGAGTTATACTACTAATTTAGTATTAAGGGATGACTGTCACATGATTTTACGTATATTTATGGCAATTATTGGCCCTGCTTGGGTGATTTAACCCACGAAAACCGATTTTAGCCCTAGTATGGACCCTATCTGATGGCCGCATCCTTACAATATAGGACTGAGCGACCAATGGAGGATACTTTGGAACTATTTTGACCTATTGAAAGGTGATAGGATCGCCCTTTTGCTACCTGGTAGGGGGTCAAATATAACTCAGAGAGCCGTTTGCCGTTGGTCGAAATTCGCATTATTTTCCGAGTTACAGCCAAAAAACCATCGAAAAATGGGGTCCGGCAAATGGCCAAAAAATAAAAGTCTTCCGATTGACTTGTGGATATGCAGACTGAAAGAGAATCGAACGAGGATCACAATCATCGCAACCGGAGCCTTCTAAGTGCAAAACTTTCGGAGATACAACCAAAAATGTGCCGAAAAACAGTAAAAAATGGCCATTTTCCCAACTGAGCAGCACCTACTGACAATCGGATCAATTATTCGCATAACAAGTGACAGAGGGATCAAAAACATACACAAAAATCGTAACCAGGCCTTTCCGAGTCCACTGCTTCCAGTCACATGGCTAAAAGAATGTCGAAAATCGCAAGAAAACCAAACATTTTGGCAGCAATACCGCTTCAGTCTCTGCTGACCGAATGACTACATTTACACTACAATTAAAAAGGACAATCAATCTGCTTCGGAAAAATCGCTATCAAACCCTTCTCGCTACCAAAGCCCTCCAGCCACGTCCAGAGACAGCCATCAAACAATGAAAACTCATGTGTCAGCTCCGCCGCCGTCACACATTTTCCAACATACATAATCAACAATCCCGACATTGTCATTCCATGGAACGTCAATCTGTCCCACCGTTAAACCTCTAAAACGCTTATGCCGTCAGTCATGCGCGGCTGACACGGCAGTCAACGTCTCAATCCATTTACGTAAGATCCACTTGTGCGCAGCTCGAAGCTATGACTCGATGAACCGCAGAAGCTTTACGATTCGCCTGGACGTCTTGGAAAAGGGAGGCAGCCGTAAACTGGATCCGTGCGAACGGCCGAGTCTTAGAAGGGTGAGCGTTCAACGCTAGTAATTGCTCATTAGCATTTTCCGTATATTGCCGGCTAGAACTAGCAGCGTGCGGCGTGCAGTATACGCGGTATGCATCATATTCCTGGATCGAGGTACGAGATGCAGGATAAAGGCGAGTGCGTGGAGGTCAGTCGGGAGGCACGCACCTCCGTCTGATCGCCGTCTCGCGAAACCTCTTGATTTCTTGCATCAGCCAAGGACTCAGCCTCCTTTGGCGTCGCAAATGTCACAAACAGGTGTGGGGGACCGGTAAATGACGCAAAATATCCTCCGGATTGCCCTCGACTTTATTTAAGATTCGCTCTCATCAGGCGGAGAAAAAGCACGCGTTAGGACTCGACCTCCGCGCTACCTACGGAGGTTTGACAACAGCAAAAAAGCATAAAGAAGAGAGAAAAAGTTTAGCTGACAGTCGTACACGTGACGGGAACGGGTTGCAGGCGGTTTTGCACTGTTCGACGGTGGAGGAAAAATGTTGGCCGGAAAAAGCGAAGAGGTGAATGGGTTTTGGACTTTCACCGGCACCGTTTTGTCATTCTGGAGCGAGATCATAATACACGGTAGAGCCTGTACCGCTTGCAGGGCAGCAATGTTTAGATGCTGCCAAGCTCGTACCGCTTAACTCTTATGTCAATAACCGGGTTTCCGGGTAGCCACCTTAACACATTTTGTGAACAATTTTTCCTTTGAATTAAGATGTTTGGTAAAGCTCTCAGATCCTCGCGAATTGAACCATCCTAAAGTAGATTATCTCTTCCATATTTTCTTCTTCGTAGCAGAAACCAGAGAAGTTTTGAAGTTAAGGTGGCGACCCGATTATTGATGTAAGGGTTAAGGTCTTGCTAACTTACTCCAAACTCGAGACAATTCTCCCCTTGCGAACGCCTACAGGATTGAATTCCTGCCCGATGATTTGTCTGCCCGTTGAAGCTATAATTAGTCCAACGATTATAATACTTGAGCTGATAATAACCAGTAGGAAACCGGAAACAGAATGCGAATACCTTTCCTGGCGGACGACGCAAGTTTCGGCTCTTGTTGCGAATTATCGAAGATCGCAATCTAAAATCATATGTCATATTCTCCCTCTGTGGCGTTTGACAGGCATGCTTATTGTCAGGCACCGAGTCTAACGCATATACGTACACGTGCTGTGCAAATCAGGGAGCGCAATCTCTGCGAAATGTTGCATCAAGCATAAAATTTTCCGTTTTTAATAGCGTCGCCCGAACGGAAGAAAAATGTCGACTGACCCGTCGGTCGACTTGCGTTATTAGTCATTCTTACGATGCAGGTAAACACGAACCGAGTGGCACGAACCTGGGTTATGGGTAATGTGTACTGTAAAATAACGAATATATAATTTATTTAAAAATTTGGCTGTAAAAATGAATGTACAGTAACATCAGGTGATATATATGTCACATACGGTTCTTATGCAATGCAACAGAGCGCTTTAAGCCGATACATCGTATAAAAATTCTCTACAATGTTGTTGTAAATGCGTAAAAATAGTATTTTCGTTTATGTATTCACTGAATGTTGAGCCGACCATCCGACGTACCCAAGGCAGTATCAGTAAACAGATCGAAAAATTATGGATTCATACGATAATTCTGTTTTTTACTCTAAGCAGCTTCGCTCCTCAGTTACGACGAGTGAAATTTCTTTGTCGAATCCGCCGCCATATCGTACAACATTTGGCAAGGCTTGAAAGCTTCGCCGTAATCACCCTGGAACTCCTCCATTTTCTTTACTAACCGATGGGCACCGTAGGTGTCCAACCAGCGGAAGGGACCACCTGTGAATGGTGGGAAGCCAAGTCCAAAGACTGCACCGATATCACCCTCAGTCTGTAATTAACACACAATTAAAATTGTAAACATGTACATTATATAACTAAACGTACATAGTGATTGCATATGTATTATTGATTATAACCGAGATAACAATAATCTACGTACTGGGTTAGCTAAAATATTTTCTTGTAAACAAAGCACTGCCTCGTTGACGAATCGTGAAACCATCCTCAGTTTACGATCCTCTTCGGATGTGCTTCCTTTGGGCTCAATAGAGTACCTCTTCAGAATATCGAGTGCACCGTTGTTCAGATCCCTGTTACTGCCCTTTACGTTCTGATCGTATTCAAATATACCTTTGCCGGACTTGCGACCTAAGATAGCGGCATATTGTATTCATGAAAGCGGCAATAAAATTGTATAATTGTTACGTGACCGCGTTGGAAGCATTAGGCATGCTTACCGAGATAACCGGCTTTGACCATGTCGCCGAGAATGTTTATGTCGCCACCTTGGAAACGTTCGCCGAATGCCTTAGCCAGATCGGCGCTAATGTGAGCACCGACGTCGATACCAACCTCATCTGATAACGTTGCAGCTCCCACCGGGAAGCCAAACCGTTTTGTAAGAGCGTCAAGCTCTGCAGGATTTACACCCTCCTATTTTGTACAAACGAATGTAGTTTTCAATATACTGTTGTTGGATCTCTCGAGTTGTTAAGTTGTTAAGACGTATTCTTTGTTAACGTTTACCTGCATCAATCGGATAGCTTCGGATAACATGGTAGAAAGTATTCTCGTTGTATAAAATCCTGGGCCGTCACCCACCGTTATGACCACTTTGCCCTGTTTTAAACCTAAATCTACAGCTGTTCTAATAGTTTCCTGAGAGGTACCCTTGTGTGTAATTATTTCAAGTAATTGCATTTTATCTACAGGTGAGAAATAGTGCATGCCGATAACCTGTTCGATTATAACAATGAGGATGAATAGCGTGGCCTTGGCAAATAAATTATCAGCTGTTTGTGTATGCTAAAAAAAATATTATGCTACCTTCTCTGGCCTGCTACTGCCGGCAGCAACTTTCGTAATGGGTATTGCGGACGTATTCGTGGCGAAGACACAATGATTAGGTGTGTTAGCCTCAACTTCCTTCATAACTTTGTGTTTAATATTAATGTCCTCGAACACTGCTTCAATCACTACGTCTGCATTTTTCAATGAGTCGTACGATAAGGTTGAGTCAAGTCGAGAAAGTATTGTATTCTTGGTCAGACTGAAAGGAACGGATATTATGAATAACTCTGAACAGTTATACATAACTTGGTTGTAATCTATCATATAAACCTGTTCATCTTCTTCCGTTTAACTGCCTTGTCCAAACCCTTCTCAATCTGAGTAACACCGCGCAACAAACCTGCGTTGCTGGCGTCTTTCATAACAACGTCAAAATCTTTATCAATCGTGACTTGCACGATGCCAGCGCCCATGAGTCCAGCACCTATAACTGCAACCTTTCTGCAATTGTACAATCGTGCATTTATTTTCATCGCTACTCGATCATTCAAGGATTTACGAATCCTCCTGTTTCATACGTACTTGACTGCATTCTTTGGCGCACCGAAACGATTTTTCTTGCAGGCAACACTTGCAAAATAGAGACTCGTGAGTCCTTTGCATTCGGGCGTTACGCTCAAATAACCAAAAACTTTTGCTTCTGCTTCGTAGCCGGCATCTGGACCTTTATCAAAACCAGCTTTTATGGCTTCGATAATCTTACCTGGTGCCGGATAAAGACCCTGAGTTTTCTCCTGGATCATTTTGTTCGCTCGCGCAAAAATTTGCCGTCTGACATACTCTTTTTTGACCAAATAGCATACGATCTTGTCGGTGAGGGTAAGCGGATAGCGATTAACTTTTAATCTCTTCATTGCGGCATCCTGTGCGGCTCTTACGGCAGTCGCTTCAAGATACTTCATAGTACTGTGAAATAAAGTACATGCAGTAAGTCTATTGTATTGTATCTTGTACGTGCATAAACAACAGTTTAACATTGCATATTACTTTTCTGCCGCTGTGGCAGCACCTGGACCAAGAGGGTCAACTAAAATGTCCACAATTCCTAACTTTTTAGCTTTGTATGCTGTTGAGAGTTTTCCAGTTGTCGCTAGCTCAAGACCATTTAAAAGACCAATTAACTTTGGCAGTCTTTGAGTGCCACCACCCCCAGGTGCAAGACCAAGCATGACCTCTGGCAAACCAAGCTTGGTCTTTTGATCATTTATGGCTATCCGGTAGTGACATGCTAACGCAACCTATTTAAAATTACAATGTATTAGCATTATGTATCAGCATTATGTACCAGCATTATGTAACAGCATACTGGCCATTAATGAATAAATATTTTACCTCCAAGCCACCACCTAAACAACTACCCTGAATAGCTGCTATCACGGGTTTACTACTTCTTTCAATCATGTTTATTGCACTATGGCCATCTTTGGATATATTGTAACCTTCCTGCTCTGTTTTGACTTTTTGTAACATATTAATATCAGCACCAGCAATAAAACAGTCTTTTTTGCCACTTATAAGTACAATTGAAGACACTGCAGAATTATCTTGTGCCATCTTTATTGCTTCTGTTGTTTCCTTTATGACTTCCTCATTCAAAGTATTTACCTAAAATTAATAAGAAACATGACAGACATCAACACTCCAAACGGGACAAGAACATCACTTCAAAATTTGAATATAATTTTTTTTTATCCTTACTGGAACTCCTGGAGAATTCAATGTAATAACAGCTACATTTTCAACAAGTTTCGTTTTGACGTGCTTCATATTACTTTCTGTGCTGAGTGCCCTTAAGGACTGATAATTCGCTGAAATAAGGTCATGACCGGTTATTAGAGCCAACATGAAATAGCAAATCCGTTATTAACATATTATACTAATTAATCCACTTGGCTCTTAGCATTTCCACATATAATATAGGCAATTAACATGCATAATGCAATGCTAACAGTGACATTGCTCGCGTGAAATAAAATCTATTCAATAAGAACGACAGCACGAGTACAAAGGTTGCCTTTCCAAAAGTGGAAACCTTCGCATTGCGAATATGTAAAGGCCCTGGAATTCGAGCGGAGTCTTTCGATTGTTGATAATCACCTGTTCGTACAACAAAGTGCATATTGGTGCGCGAGAAATGCGCCAATGCACCGAAAATTCTGCAGCTGGCCATTTTTTGTTATTATCGGTCCAGCTCGTTCAGTAAACTTGATAGACAGCACACTCCCTTTGCCGAAGGAAATCTTCCTCTCACTTACACACTCGACGGAATTGCCAGCGTGCACGCGCCGCGGGTAGCAAAGTACACGAAGCACCACTTGCACATTCGCAAGAATATTCGGCACGCATGCGCGTCCGATCCAGCCGGCGACGACCTAACCCATGCGGCCAGACTTTTTGTGGAACTTTGAACCCTACCTATCTGGTCATAGGTTTATCGCCACCCGGCGCCAAAATGTTGTCCATTCAATTTTCCATACATGTCAGGCGCAATCGCCCTGAATTCAATTCTACACCTTAGAATCATACTCAGATTTTTAATAATAGTAACGGACTATCAACCCTGTTGGGAACAAATGTTTGAAAATAAATATGCGTACTGACACATTGTTATGTGCAACGTTCTTGCTGTAATAAGGAAGAGCGCGGTTGTTATAATGTAAAATGAAGATTAATGTTTGCTGATTCAAACCGGTATCGGCGAGATTCTATTTTTCGATTTATGGGTCAGCAAATTTTCTTCAAAGCCGGCTTTGATGTTGTGACCGGATACCGACAGAGTGTGCCACCGGCTTGATGGTATTTGATAAATATTTCGGTATCTATTATCGCCCGATCAGCTAAAGTAGCCACGAAAATTCAAAGTCAGATTTGGAAGTCATTAGGTGGACATTTGAGACTTATTTTATTTATACTTACTATGGTATAAATCGATGGTTTCAAATTATTATAATCTATGAAGCAATGTATTTGTCTTACATGTGATGTCGACCAATGCACAAATTCTCGGTTTGTAATAATTGTTTTTGCGGCCTGCATAATAATTAGGAACGTGTACAGGGATAGAATAGGCTGAACCAAATATAATATGTCCAATAAGAGAATGTCGTACAAAAAACATTTCTTGGAAGCTCTGGTGGGTGTGTTGTGTACATTTTTCTTCTGTGAATACCTCATATATTATGTTGTGCTTGTACAGGTAAATAATGACAACTGTTGCCTATACTCCATTTTATATAATTTTTGTTAATTTCCAAAGAATGATGGGCTTACCTTCTTATTGTAATTAGTGTGGCTGGCCTACATTGGATCCACGCAAAGCAGATTCCGCAGTTCCTCAACCAACTGCGGAGGAAACTCCAGTGTATGCATTATTCTTAGCTGATACTCATTTGTTGGGCACAAGAAAAGGCCATTGGTTTGATAAACTGAGAAGGTGCGAAACACATATTCTCTTTGTAAATGGTTGACTCTCTAATTGATAATTCTTGAAAGTTGACAATGATTCAAAATTTTGGATCACGCAAATTGTTGTTATTCTATGTACAGAGAATGGCAAATGTACAGAGCTTTTCAAACAGCAATGACACTGCATGCACCAGACCTGGTCTTTATATTAGGTGAGTAAAAACGTATAATTCTTAATTACAAAAAACTACTGGTCTATTCTTGTTATGTAGGTGATGTTTTTGATGAGGGGTTGTGGTGCAGCGCTGCAGAGTTTGATCAATATATAGAAAGGTTTCATTCATTATTCTATGTACCAGAAAATACACATCTGTATGTTGTCGCTGGAAATCATGATGTAGGATTTCATTATGGTATGTCAGCCTTCTCTGTTATATTGTTAAACAATATACATATGCCATTCATTCTCTGTTGTATACGTTAGTTAATTTTTATTTTTACAGCAATTACCCCCTATTTAAACCAAAGATTTGTAAATGGTATGAAAACACCAAGTGTAAGAAGAGTCAGTATAAGAGGTAATCACTTTGTCCTACTGAACAGTATGGCATTGGAAGGTGATGGCTGTTTTCTGTGTAGATCCACAGAAATTGCAGTGAACAAAATATCCAGTAAGTAATACATCTCATGAAAACATTGTTTTTTTTTAATCAAACTTAACAAAAAACTGGTTTCCAGAACATCTAAAATGCGCAAATGACATTGGAAGTGATTGCACTAAAAACAATGTGATAACAAGATACAGCAGGCCTATTTTATTACAGGTAATGGATGAAACGTATAACAAACAATAGAAAAATCTCAGAAAATAAATACTTTCTTTAGCATTATCCAATGTATCGAGAATCAGACTCGATATGTCACGAAATTGACCAAGCCCCAGAGGACATAAAGGATATAAAGTTCCGTGAAAGATGGGAATGTTTATCGAAGGAGTCGTCGGAACAAGTACGTGATACGAATTAGCGTAATTTTTTTTAACCGTGTAACAAAATTTAATTTGTTAATGAATAACGAACCGGCGTAAAGCTTTTAGATATATTGAATCCAAGATTGGTTGTGGCTGGACACACACATCATGGTTGCAGAAAAATACACAGAGACGATGTATTGGAGTTCACGATACCGTCCTTCAGTTGGCGCAATAAAGATAATCCGTCGCTGTTGTTGGTGAGTTATTTATTATAATAATTTATCGTCCACTTTGGTATATCACCATTTTATATATTCGTATAATCATATATAATCTCTTTCTTTTTCTGCTCCTCTTCCAGGGTGTCTTTACTCCTAATAATTACTCTGTATCAAAATGTTATATGCCTATAGAGACTACTGTGATAAAGATATATGTTATCAGCACAGTATGTATTGTTTTATATCTAATTATAAAATGTAGTCCAAAGCAAACACGGCATCACTTTTTGAAACTTCATTAAGAAAACGTGTTTCACGAATTTCTTGCGCACTGGCCGTGGATCAATGCCTGCTTGTTAATAATTTCGACGAAGGAAACATGATGAGATGATCGTGTACATATACCTCAGAAGTGATTGCGGAAGTACAGATCTGGATTTACTGAAATACCTTTCTGTGTGTAAGTGTGTGTATGTGCGCCCGAACGAGCGCGTGGGGATTCAAAAGAATCAGTTACACGATATTTACACGTATTTTCAGAATAAAAAAAAACCCACTGTTTCGCATGAATCTATTAGAATTAATTAAGACGTTTGTAACTCATTGAGTAATTCGGCATAAAAATATCGCAAGAAGCACGTGTCTTGTTAAACGTAACTAATATTTTTTGCACTGTATAAAGAAAATGTGTGTATGCGTTAAATGTGCCAAAGGAACGAGATTGCGTGACATTAAATTAACGGAATCACATTGCGTGTCGACGTCTAAAGGAATAAAGATCTAGCTGGTCTGGCGTGAAATATAAGTAAATTACACAAAACTTTGTATTCTCAATCTTACATAAATCGATAAATCTGCATGTTCCCACAAATTCCGGCGACGAGACAATGATACGAAACCGTATCGCCGTAATTAGTCCTTAACTTAAGGGGAAATAAAAAGTAAGTTTGAACTGACATCACTGGCTACAATGATTTGCATTGACCATTACTTAATATCACACGTTTTCCGGCGCTTTTTTTTACGCTCGGGGACAGGGCGGGCCTGTCCTACTTGGCTTCTTGGCAAACGATATTAACCATAGCCAATGCATCTCTCAATAAAAATCTTCTCACTAACTTTCGTTCGCGGTCACGCGCGGGCGAGGGTGGAGAAACGGCTTGTTACAAAAATGACAAACAACGTGTAGACTATGGAAAGATATCTAATGTAATTGAAAAAACTCTTTACCTACAGTCTCTTTTGTCGACGACATATCAGGGCTCGCCGCTGTTACTGTTCCGAGTGCGGCGAACGTTCCAATCGAGACGCATAATATCTTCGGCCGCGATACGTAATTTTCGTCACGTCGGAAACACTGTACACTTCCGACGAATGTATCGCGTTTGCGCTCCATTCTGCGTACTCATTGTCTTGTCACAGATGTACCAGGATCTTGTTTTGCATAAACTCATGCGTGTGTCATGCATACCGTTTTCGTTACTAGCTTCTTTTTTTATAAGGATCAAACATTCTCTCTCTCTCTCTCTCTCTCTCTCTCTCTCGCGCTCTCATTCTCTTTCTCTCTCATACCCACAGTTCATTGTTGATGATAATTCTGACTAGTCTATCTTAACGGCTGCATATATCTTTCTAATGAATGCGTAGGCGGCGAAGAAGCCGATCGTACCCGTTAATAACCAAAAGGTAAGCACCATTAACGCCGTGTAACCGAAGTACATGAGTGTCGGGACCAGCTCGGTAATTTCCAACTTTGTCATGAAATAGAATATTGAATATGCTAGGACATAGACTGCCGAGCCGCCGCTGACTATGAAACTTCGCCACCACCACCTGTAGTCCTATTGATTGAATAAAGTAATCAGTGCAAAAAAAACCATGTTATAATAGAATAATAGTATAATAGAATGAAAGGGATTATACGCTTACCTCTCCGCACAGCTGGAAGTAAACCATCACGATGGATATCTGCGAGCAGGATATTACGAGAATGCAGAAGACGAGGAATAGAAATCCGAAGAGGTAGTAGAATTGATTCTCCCACAGCGCCGTCAGAATGAAAAATAATTCTATGAAAACCGCGCCGAACGGTAGAATTCCAGCCATGAGAGTACTGCAAATTCACATTTCGAATGAGAGAATCGTATCCCATTTGTAATTGTGCACAATTTATCTGTACATAACTCGTCTTACCACAATATCGGATTCATGTACCACAACTGGTCAGGAACTTGTCTAGGAATTTGATTTGTTCTGACCGGATGCGTGAACGGTTGTTTACGATATCCGAAAAAGTATCCAAGATACACAAGGGGTAGGGAAATGCCGAACCAAAGGCACAGAAGTGCCAACATAGTGGTGAACGGGACTGCTCCCGAACTGTGCTTTCCCCAAATGAAGAAATTCAAAAAGAAGCATGTAGTGAACACGATCCCGGGATAGAGTGTCGCTGTCTGCAAGGACAAATCTTCCCTGACTCTTTCTGACCGCTCGTAGATGTCAATTGTAAAATAATTGTAACGCTGTCCTTACCAATAATGCCGCACGACGCCATTCTCGACCGCGCATTGTTTTGTATAAACGGGCCGAGAAGTATCCCGCTATCAAGCCGGAAAATACATAAAGAAATATCGCACAAGTTCCGAGTGCTCCTCTACTTGCCGGCGATAACATGCCCAACATAGCGAAGACTACGAACGAATTCAAAGAACATGTACGTGAGAGTCGGATAATGGAAACATAATAAATGTCAATGATTATCGTATTACTGGGTTAGATAATTGAATAATTTACTTACATATGGTGTTCAAGGCCATGAAAAATATCTGTATTCCGCTGCCTATCACGGCAGCAAACAAACGGGAGTTGGTCGGAGGTCGGAAAACGTCACCGTGAACTAATTTCCATCCAGTTTCTTCGATCGTTTCATCCAAGCCTGCCAGACTGTCACTTTCGCCAGCATTATAACGGGCAATGTCCCTTCTAAGTGTTCGAACCATGATCATTGTTAGAATACCTACAAATGTCGACTATGTGATTAATCTTTTCTTCTTTTTTCTGGAAGACAAAGAATTTGCTTGGTATTCTTTTGAGTTTGTATTTACCAGAAAGGAAGAAGACAACAATGAGGGAGTTTATTATTGAGAACCAATGAATCTCAACATCACTCATTCCCAAATAAATATCCCATCTGCTTGCCCAGCTGACATCAGACTTCCTCCATTCGACAGAGTATAGGAATAAGAGTCTGGTACCCGTTGGTTTAACGAACTGTGGTGGAACTTGAGAAGGTACTTTGCAAGTATTCCCATCATATTGCAATGATGTGGTATCCACAGATTTTGCTTCTACCTCAAAGCCTACCACCCTGAATTCATTTCTACAAACAAGAAGAATAGATAGTTATTAAAGCATATATATAAATTTATAATAATGAGAAAACAAGCACTTACTCTCCATGTTTGTGATAGCTCAATATCAATTTAAGATAATTATTAATATAAACTTGATCATTCATAATGCCACCCAAACGATACCCATGATAAACAATTACATTGTTTGTCTCTTTGTGAACCTTCTTTGTTGCAGCTGGTAAGTTATCTATTAACCTTGAATACAAAAATGCAGATTATTTTTTTGTATTAAATTCCACTAGTAAAACCACTTACAGGTGCACTGAATATTCATGCATAATGCGTTCTATGACGCGTTGCGATTCTTCTTCATTCCAAGTCATCAAGTTATGCTGATTATGACATAAAAGACGACAGCTTATATTTTCTCCCATGGCCACCTCATAAGGTGTATTTACAATTCTGCAAAGTAGCGAAGATGACAAATATAATTTGATCACTATTATTTAAATACATCCAAGACCGCTTTATCCTCACCTGTCGCCACGTAACACCTCCCCTAAATTCTCTGACTTAAAAATAAATGTTCCATTCTTGGGCACGCAAAATGGAAGCGAATAATACTGGTACGGCAATTGCGTGTGGGTACTGGTCATTTTGACCGCTTTAACTTCGATCTTCTGCCCCTTCTTGAACTCCATAGGAGCGACTCCTGGCACGTAAAAGCCATTCGCCTCGATTAGAAAGGATATTATCACAAGTACAGCAGCATTTCTTTTTATTCTTCCCTGTTGAAACAAAGAGTACCGTGACAATGTTATTCAACTGTAAGAGCTCATCTCTCCACCGCAGTCATTCAAATTACGATACTGCGCCGTTCGAACGGTGCCGAACACCGTCCTTACAAAAGAATCTTGAATAGGCACATGTCCCGCCTATAATGTATTCCACGCACCGCACCACGTCAATGTAAATATACATAATCCGAGGGAAGTATAATCCAAATCGCATTGTCGCAGAGCGCGGCGACAGTAATTACACGATGGAAACGCATCGTCAACAAACGCGACGTGTCCCGTACGATGACATAAACCGCCGTCAACCTTGCTGACTGTCGTGACAGCGACATTATTACCCGCTCGACAACTGACGATTCGCACGGAAACTCCGATTCGGGCCACGTTAAGTCCCGGCGCCGATTCGACGGGGCGAGTTCGAAACGAGAATTACGTCCGTTGCCGGTCTTGGGGAACGACGACGGGCGTCGCTGATAATTTGAATGACGACACCTTACCATTCTACACCTTTTATTTTTCGTCAAAGGCGCGCCACGCCGTTCGCAATCGAAGTCGTAATCACGACCGTACTGGCTCGACTCGCAGTTCACGTCAAAAATCTACTTTAATCTGAAACTTGTTACGAGTGACTTTGACAGTGAAGCTGGTGGAATGAGCAATTGGTGGCAACTGAGGGACGGTCGATGGAAAAAATTCCCTAGCTACACCAGATATCTTTCGGGTGCGCTGCCCTTAACGAGGTTCCCCAACACATTGATAAGAATATGAGGTCGATGGGGAGGGATGGAAAGAAGTGTTGAGGCCCGATAAAAAAGTAAGGGAAGTTGAAACTTTGATAAATCGTTAATGAGCCGGCGCGGTCGGTGGTATTTGTAAGCGTGACGTCTTACGTAGGATGATGGGAAGTCGATGAACGTTAGCGGCGAACTTGATGGCTGTCGTTCTTTTGCGAAAAAATGTACGTCTTAATTATTGTCAATTGTTACACCATGCACTGTTAGACGTCTGAAACGCATTGCCGAATGCAATTGATAGGAATTCGAAATGAAAAACGCGTGGCGGATAATTATACAACCTATATTTCTCGAATTATTTCCTCAAGAAATGATCAATCGCTCGGTCGTGAGCAGGCGGCATTAATTCTTGAACTTCCCGCAATTTTTTAATCCTGCAAAGTAAAAGGAAGTGGGCTCAATTCATTTTTAAGATTTTTCAACGATAATCGTTTGTCGGGATAATTTCTCATCCATAATGCTTCTGTCGTCGATATATTTTGCTTCCCGTGTCCTGCCGAATAAAGAAATTACATACAATGACATCGGTACGATGCATGATAGTTGGTGTTTTGACCAGGCTTTTCCGAGCGAAAAAATATACCCCCGAAAAGGAAAATATCGTCCCACGTGGGGACTCGTTTAATTACAAGTTACGTTATTTAGATATGCGTTTGTTCGGTTAATTTTTATTACGGAACAATGGTACAGGTGAGTGGAAAGTTTTGAGCATATTACTTCGGCGAAGTTCCGCCTGGGAGGCCGAAAACAAGCGAATTTTTCTGCCAGGTCTATTGGGAATTTTTGATTGTTTTTTTTCCGCTGTCATCCATTAGTAAATAGGAAAGATGGCAGCAGATTATTGCGCTTTTTTCCCGTACATTCCGCGGAGCGGACATTTTTCTGAAAATCATACGGCACGCGAATTTCCGCGACGAGATATTGTTGAAACATCAGTTAAACCGACAGTTTTACGGACGAAATTTACCGCCGTTTTTATTTTTCAATTGAAACCACTGTCAATGCTGCCGGAAAATATACCGGATTGAAAAATTGTCGACTGCTCGCCGAGTTACGGTGTGACATAAGAGGAAAGTTTGAGAAATATCAAAATAAGTTCGACGGCGTTAGGGTTATCAAAACAATAACATTGTGCACAGAGAATTTTGTTAGAACTGACTATGGTACTGTATTTCGTTCTTGCAATCGTTATTATGTTACATATTTGTGACATTTTATTTCTTAATATTTTTTTCCTTGACTTTATGTGAAATTTCAATTTTCTGTGAAAGTTGGTGCCTTTGGTCTTGGATTATACTGAGTTCCATTTGCAGGCAATCGATGAGATGGAGCAGAGGGATCTCCCACAGGCATTTCGTCTGCTTGGGGAGATGAATGCCAATGTTCTGCAAGTGAATCAGCTGGTGGACAACATGCTGATTCGTGTAAAGAATGGGGAGATATCAACGGATAAGGGTCTTAGTTTTCTAGAAATGAAATATCACATGTTACTTTCCTATCTTATCAACCTGACTTACGTAGTACTGAGAAAATGCTCGGGAGAGCGTATCGAGGGCGATCCGTCAATAGATCGTTTGATTGAGATCAGGACAGTCCTAGAAAAAATCCGACCAATAGATCACAAACTTAAATATCAGATAGACAAGCTTGTTAAGACTGCGGTGACAGGTGCCACTAACACAGATGATCCCAGTAACTTTAAGGCTAATCCGGAGGCTCTGATGGCAAAGATCGAAAGCTTTGACGAAGAATCAGAGTCTGATCAGAATGCGGAAGAGGATGCGTTTAAAGCAACGCAACCCAGAAAATCTAACGTTTATGTACCTCCCAAGCTGGCTGCTGTTCACTATGGTCAGTCTATCTCTCCCGGACTTCTGACATTCTCATTTATCTTTGACTTGTACATAATACTTATTCCGTTAACAGCTCAGTAAATAGCCTCATACAGTCATATCATTGAAGCATCGATTATTAGACGGTAACAAACAGTTGATTAATTTATAAAATGCTTGCAGATGGTGATGAAACAATGGCAGAAAAGATGCGCAAAGCTGGCGAAAGGGCACGTAGACGTGCCGTGTCCGGTGCAGTTCTAAGAGAGCTCAAGGAAGAGTACTTGGACGCTCCCGTTGAAGACACGCAAGGACTCAGCGAAAAGCAAGCCAGTTTGGGCCGTGAGAACAAGCGGAAGATCGAGTACGAGGAGAATTACATGACGCGTTTGCCGGTAACCAAGCAGGAGAAGCATAGGCGTCGTCAAATGACGACTTTGGGCACTTTGGGGGATGAAATCACAAGTTTTGGCGAGTCATCCGCCGTGCCGGCTAAAAAGAGAAAAACCCAGAAAAAGGGTAAAGCCAAAAGGAGTAAGTACATCGTTTAATGTGAGTGCTATTAAACTGAGGTGATGAATTATTTGTCATTAACGGCAAGTCGGCCTTTCAGGTTTCAAGAAAAAGCGGCATCACTAAATCAGCTTTACGAAATAGCTTGCAGAGCTGAATTTCATACAGCATTAATTATTAAGGTAACAAACGCAAAAAATTTACTTGGATTCTTCTTGACGAAAAAAAACCCAAAAAAAACATGCAGATGCCACTAATACTCGTTACTAAGTTACGCTAAATAACTCATAAAATCTAGTAATAAAGGGAATAAAAAAAAATTGACAAAAACTGTCGACGGTCGAAAATAAAAATAGCACGATGGTAATTTATTACTGTATAAGACATGCTAATGGTCGTGTAATTGATAATTATAGTTAATAATGATTTTAATCTTTAACTGTTGTCTGAGAAAAAAAAAATCAATTTTTATCTAAGGAGTTGAAATATTCCAATTAAGCGCAAAAGAAACGAAACGAAGAAAAATGTCAAGTAAATGATGATGCTGCTCCCGGTAAACATATAAAAAAAAGTACATACGAGCTTAACCGAATAATAATCGACCGAAGGGGGCGGGATGGATAGGGGGAAAAAAAATAAGATAAACGAAAACTTAAAGGTCATCGTAATTATAATGCTTAAAGGGAAGTAACGAATTTCGGCTCCAAGATCTAAAAATTGTAAAGTAAGCGTAAAAGTTGAAGGCAGAACATTTTTCTGCTTTATTTTGAGATATTCTCCGGCTATAGGAAGGAAGTGAAAATGGTGGAAAAAAAAAGATACCAGTAAAAATAGCAGGAGGGATGATATTGAATTAATTGTTAAACGGAAGCGTAAAAATCACAAGACATTCAGTGCAAAAAAATATGGGTGGGGTGGGGGGTGGGTGGGGTTGAAACGTTATAAGGGGGTGTGTCGTGGGTTTAAGTCGTGTTCGGAGAGACACAAAAAAAAGAATGATAGGCGAGGGAGGATGCGAATTAAATTACTCTCCGACGAATATAAAATTGCAATTGAGCTTCTGCGTTGAGAGGCGCGCGAGTGGGGGATAAAAAAAGAGAGGGGTGGGGAAGCGAAGTGGCGGAGGGTAAAAATATGAGGGTTAAAATGCCGGAATCATCGTGCGACATACGCATGTCTTAGGATTTTCTCGCTGTCATAGGACGTAGTGAAGTAGTTAATAGTTTTACTATTTAAATGTATGTTTCGTTTGTGTTTTTCCCCTGGTGAAACTGTTGAGGCTATTACATCTCGATGTGAGTCAAAATGCATTTACGTTGCGTTACATTTTCGTTTATAATGTACAATGTGTACGTGCGTTGTAATATTGTTGTTTTTCTTTTTTCTTCCTTTAACTTCGATTCAGAGAGCTTTCGGTTCGGTCATTGTGTTGTTAAACTTATATTGACGGTAATATAAGGATAACACGTGAAAAACGATAAAAAAATTGTCAAAATTCAAAATTGATGTCGTCGATTTATGCGATTGAGAGTGCTTTCTTGCGTTCACTGCGTTTGGTTTTTCTCAAAAACGGGAGGGGGTGCGCGCAAACATCGGACAACGCAAACTAATGAAACGAAGACTAGAGCGCGACAGTCACTTCTGCAAAATAATAGCGCGTCAAATGAAAGAGAATGTGAGACAGGAGGAAGGTAGGAAGAGAGAGAGAGAGAGAGAGAGAGAGAGAGAGAGAGAGAGAGGGAGGGATAGAGAGAGAGAAAGGTATGGAGAACAAAATAAAAGCAAGACACGAGCGAAGGAAATTACGCGTAGGGTTAACGTACAATCAAAAAAACGCGAGGCGCGCGCGAGCGCGTCTCGCGCTCGCTACTAGGTTCCATTTTTTAAATATTATTAGGTATCGAAGGTGAAGAGACTCAGCGAATTGAGGGCGATGACTTTTTTCACAAACCCGACGAAGAACAGAGTATTCTTTTAAGCGGGCTCAGAAAAGGATATCACGTTACTCTCGAGAGTTTTACACACACACACACACACACACGCGCGCGCGCAGAGACCCACACACTCCGGACATTCTCCATATTTTCCACATACTCTACCGAGAGGACAAACTGACATTAACAGGATACCGTACAGGCACACGGATAGAACACAGACACACCACGCATCCATTAGTACACGCAACAGAACTTAAGATACACGTGGATAAGTGCGTCCAATTAAACTTGTTCCTGCAGAAGTGATCCGCGATTACCTTCAAAGAGTACTAATTCGTTATACGCTGACCAAGGGCTCAACCATCCATAGATGTTATATTTTTTACAGAAGTGTTCATAGATTGAGCCGACTTGGTGTGGCAGGATGTTACGCGCCCCCTCTCCCTTTCCAATCTGTGAAGACGATTAAATGAAGAGATAAAGAAAAAAAAAAAAGAAAAAATGTGATAAATTATTCATGAAATAATAGTTAATGAAGAAAATGAACTAACAAAATAGCACAATTTGCTGGGCATTATTTACAAGTGCTAGCAAGCCTAATGTCAGCAGCCTTGTCGTATTTGGTATTGAAACAAATGAAGCGCGAGGGGGTGACGAGGTCGAAGCGCCGACGTCGTCGTCGTAGGGGGTGTGGGAGGGGGTGGGGGGGTGGATTTCGAATCTGGCATCCACCAGACGTTTCTCGCAATTCTTATTGAGTGGGGGGTGGGAGGGGGGCCTGTTCTTTTACTCACTTCCTTTCCTCGGTCTCGAATCGTGCAAAACACGGCTCAAATAATTAAAATCCGGGCGTGACGGTGTCAATCCCCCCGGTGAGAGAGTGAGAGAGAGAGAGAGACAGAGACAATTTGCGCCCCGACGCCTCGGCCTTCTCACGCTCCATGCATAGACGGTAACTTTTTTAAGCACCCTTACGACTGAGCTGACTATGAGTCCAAAATACAGGATGACGCGCGTGCCGAGTGAGACTTCCTCCTATTCGATTCACCGAACGGTATACACGTATGAGTGCGATGAAGTGAAATAAAATAAAATAATAATAAAATGCAACAAAAAAAAAAGAAAGAAGAGCGTCTCTAAATAGCAGCAATAACTAACGGTTAATCGTTGATGCAAGATAAGTACAATATTACGGGAAAACAAGTGGCCTCCATAAGATCAAGTTCTTGCGCAATCCCTATGGTGGCAAAGTGGGGTGGCTTAAGCCTCTGCCCTTTGCCGACAGCAATTTTTTTAAATAGAGAACCCGAACGGCAATTCATTTCCCTGTTGTCGCCGATTTCTTTTTGTACAGTGAAAAAAAAATCCCCCCGTAAACGGAATCATGTACATATAATAGCGATGAACGGGTTGTGATGTTTGTGCGAACGGCACGCGTCGCGCGTTTCGGACTCGAAGTCGATAATGGGGTATGGGTGTGAAGAAATAATTCATGAGACACATATCCGCACACAACATATAGCAGCAAGGTAATAGGATTACATTGAATGACACTACCTCAAATCAATAGTTAAATATGGGATTTACAGTGATGAAGAAAAGCCTGGGCGCCAGTTACGTTTGCATCGTCCGCGTGTTTCATATATATATATATATATATATATGTCCTTCTTTCTCAATTTCACACGGATCATTAGCAATAAAAGCGTGGGCTTTGTTACCGGGGGATTTCTATTCGACTTGTTGTATGTTTACAATTGGGGAGGGTGGGTGGGGGTATGATTGGGGTGGATGGAAGAAGATGGGACGGAGAAGAGGGTTCAATGGTGGGGGGTTCGTTTTCGTTTTGAAAGAATGAACCGCATCTACCGCTTATCCACTATACGCATTTCGTGCCTAGATTCGTCCTGGTGCGGACTGAAAGAGTAATGTTCTCTGTCGATGTACAAAAGCGCATAACGCTGCAAGCGTAACTGGGGTACGGCGAATTTTTAAGTAGTCCTTTCAAATCCAACAACGCTGCCGAATACAAACTAAAAGGAAAGAAAGATGAAGTAAACACGATATCTTTGCAGCAAAGACAAGATAGGGAATAATTTATTGACTACATTCATAGTCTGATGATGAAAAAAAAATGAGAGAAAGAGAGAGAGAGAGAAAGAGAGAAAGAGAAGATATAATGTTTCATTTATTGGTGAATTTTCTATAATTTATGTACTATGACAATTCAATGTGTGAGAGAGAGAGAGAGAAAGAGTTTACCTGTATATTACAAAATGGTTATTATGAATGAATTATTATTATTACGGATTACTATTATTATTATCATCATGTAGAATGCTTCTTACTGACTGAATAAAATGTTTTCAATGTCATATGAAGGCGAGTGTTTTGCGTCAGACCAACATTTCTACGTTTCCATCGAGCCTGCACTATCAGTCGCCCTCCAATATTCAGCCTCGTCGCTCGCAACCCCGACACCGTCCTATATCTGCGAATTTCCACCTTAGGTCCTAAAATCAATATTGAAAAAAATTCGCCACAGGCCACGTATCGCCCAGTCCCAGTTTGAACTGGAAGCCGGCTTGGCGCCAATTTCGATTCTGGGCAGGCCGGCCAACCGGCCAGCGACTTTCGCGCGCTCACGTTGGCCAACCTGCACCTCGACTCTCGCGCATCTCTCGACAATACCTTCGCGTCGTATGTCGACGAAACACCTCAACCGATTCTTATCGGACGATCTGCCTGTCGTTGATCCGTTGCGCACGGCCGTCGAGGTGGTGTAGGTAAGGGGGTTCATAAAAATTTGATAGGCTAGCCGTGGGCTGTCAACCGATTCACGACGGGGGGCCGGAGGGGGGTGGAGGCATGGTTGGGTGAACAGTGTCACGCGTATCAGGTGTCAAACTAACTTCTCACCTCTCCGTCCGTACAATAAAGCACGTCGACGTGTCCGACATCGCTCGGTTACGGAATTAACGGCATTAACGTCGCATTTGGCGGTACAGTTTTTTGTTTTTCGCATCGGCACACGTCGTGTGCACGTTCCGCAACCACGGCGTGACTCACGCGAATTTCAAAATTGGAACCTCATTGTCAGTCCGGCCGTGTCCTGCGTTGTCGCGCTTTCTCCATTATCCGTCTCCTTTCATCAGCCTCATCTCGACCCTCTCTCTCTCTCTCTGTTACTCTTTCCCTGCTTCTACATCTCTCGCTTGTTCCTCTTCCTGCTTTGCCTCCCCCCCCCCTTCCCCCCGCTGCCTTAACACCCCTCTCCGGGAGCAGCACGCACACAATCGCGCGGCATCGCTCTAGTGTCGTGTGTATTCATCCCCTGAAAACATGTCCCAGCTCTCTCGCATGGGTGCCGTATAAATTATTTTTATCGCGACGTAGAACTTTGGCTAACCAGAGGCCGTCGTCGGTGTACGTTCGTTCGTAAAGGCTCCACGTCCGAACTGTCTTTCTCTTTCTGGCTTACGTCCTCCTACCCTCGTCCCCTCGTCTCCCAATCTCTTTCTGTCTTTCCCTCTCTCTCTCTCTCTCTTTCTCTCATTCTCTCTCTCCCTCCATCCGACTTTAACACGAACGACAAAACGAAATCCGCCGCGCATGCACGTAAGTGCGTCTCTGCATTGTGCGCCGCGTGTCAAGCCGTTAATTCGATTAATCGTAATACCGTACGTTGTTCCTAATTGTAATCGAGAGACGGACGACAGTTTTATAGGATTCGTCGGTCGGAGGCCACGGGCAAAATCGTCCTCAGTCGAAGTAGCGTAATTTCCGAATGCGTGGTCCGCCAAGTCGGGTAGACTCTTTCGGTAGATTCACGCATGTCATACTCTCGTTAGGCGCATTTAAATTTTTTGAGCTGTCGCCTAATTGGATTTTGTACGGCTTGACGAGCCGAGGGGACTTTGCCGGGTGTCGTCTTCGCTTGGCGAACGGGGTTTTATTTTCATACCGTCGGCGACACTCATTTTACAAATATTTGCCCGTACCCGAGGCTGGATTAATGTATGCGGTCGTGGGTGGCGAGTGTGTGTGTGGCGTGCAAATACACGTGTGGCGCAATTCGTCTCCTTTTATGTGTGCCGTTGTTGTGAAATTGTCAGATTTGTATCTTTAACTGCACATACTGAAAGGCAGTCAGGTTGTTGCCATACGTGGAATATGACTTCAATGAGATCAGTCACTTCTGTAGATTGAACGTTGTGGACGCTTATTCTAACCGTGGATGTGTTATATGTCTTATTAATGTTTGGATGCTTATTTGCCTAGATTGTAAAAAATGGCCGCAACACAAGTGAACAGGGCTCGAACAATAAAGAAACTCGAAAAACCAAGGCCGCTAAAGCTTAATCAGCGCCACTCGACTGTCGATGAGCGGATCACGACTGGTAAGTAGTCTTCTTCTAGATTTCATAGCTTCAACAATCAATTGCAAACCTTATCGTAATTCATTTCTTTCAGAGGACATAGTGTCCTTAATCGACAATGTTGCGATGCAACTAACTAATGGCTTCCATGACGGAGCGCTGCAAATGAATGTAATCACCATGTGCAATCATTTGAAACTCTATGCCCATCAATTAGAAGCTATATACAAAGGTATTGTTAAACTATCCAAAATTAACTTTTATGTATTAATTATTTTTATATCATTTGGCTTCCCCAAAACAAAATCTTATTTCAGACCAGCTGGACAGAGCTTTTGTGGCGATCAGAAATGGAAGCCAGGACGAGAGATTAGATCTGACGACTAGGGTTCACCTGCTGGAACTCATAGAGTTGAGAGCCAAGCAATGGCGTCATAACGACTCAATGGATGTGTACTACACACAGAAATTGTCCCACTTGGACAATGTAAGTTAGATTTATTTATCGGGTTACCGCATGAGAGAACAATGCGTTCATCAGCAAATTAAAACGATCAGCAGGCAGAGACTATAATACCCGACACGCCCACGAATTCGTTGCCGTCTCCATTATCGATGAACGTTTCTTCGCCAACGGCAGCTCCCATTCTAGGACCGGGCGAGGTGATTAAGAATAGCGGAAAGTTCGTCAAGCCCACCCGCATCCCGGGAAAGAACTATTGCAAAGATGAAGTCGTTATACGTAACAGCGACTCAGGCAAAGGTAAGATGTAATTCAATAATTGCGATACAGTACGATGATGTAAGGAAAAACATCAAGGACGTTCCTGAATGTCGTATCGTTACAGTAATTCAAACGTCCGAACCTTATCGGTAAGGTGTATTTGATTGATGATTATATTTTCATTTTACTGTATTTCATTGTGCTGTCTATCTTACGTTAGAACGTACACTCTTTATGCCAAGTAGACGAATCGTTTGTTTTTGTCCGCATATTCTTTTAATTATTTGCACAAAAACAGTGATGGGAATAAAAGGGCGGCGGGTTCACATGATTGAAGAGCTCAGCCAGACGATCATCTCCTTCCAGCGAGGTAATTCAAAATTGAACTGTGCAAACGGCTTGCTAGCATCGTGCTCTTCTCGTGCATCAATCGAATGATTCGTTTTAATTATTTTTCTTTACAACCACATGCTCTAAATCCACGATAATACGCATTTTTTTAATATATTCATAATACGTTACTAGCTTTCAATTATCAAAATCACAACATAAACCTGACATTTGTTTTGATATTATACGATATTCACGTAATTATAGAAATCAGCAGCAGATGATAAACATGACAACAATTTAAAGAAATGATTCCATAACACCACGATGCCGTTTTACGAGTGATAGCTAACGCATAACAACACCAATTCTATTTTGTACCAAATCTAACTATGCATGATAACGTTCGATGCCTAACTAGTGTGTGAACATAATGCATATGTAGCTAGTAACACGAAAAACGATTAATTTTATAACATGTCAAAAAACACCAACTGACGCATTCGTAAAAATTAGTTTGCAAATTTAGCTAAGTTTGTTTAGCAGTAAGAGATGCATATTCGAAGTTTGTATGACAATCAGTTAGTCGAATATATTATCGTTGACACTGATAAAGCAGAAAAGAAATACGCAAGCCAGAGAAAACCGGCTGCGAGACAAGTTTAATGTTTCAGGATCCTATGTGGCATACGCGTGTGAGGCTTCCTTTAAAAGAATTTTTCAGATTGACAACTATGTCTATGTAACAGCATTGTCTGCGAACAACTAATTTCCTGTCGATAACAACGTGTATCTTTCTTCCTCTCACGCTGACGTTCTGCTGATGACTAATTGCCGATACCTTTTTGTAGTTAACCCTGGAGCCAAAGAACGACTTGTCCAGATTACGGGAACGTCCGAGGACAAGATACAGTACGTGTCAATTGTTTTTATTAATCTTGCAACCATCTTGTTAGATGAACATCTCTCATTCACTGTGCGAGCATGAAGAAACTTAGCCAGTTAAGTGTGGCGGCCTCTTCGCAGAGCAGCCCTCAGTTTGTTCTATTCCGTCTTTATCTCTAAAGACTCTAAACATATTGAAATTTCTGAACATATTTTCGTTTCCATTAAAATTACAGTTTATATAGCAAGGGTAACGGTATTCTACGTATGACGGATATCGTTGTCATGCCACAAAACTCATGACACAATGCAAATTCTTCATCTACAGATATAGTCGTCAAACACACGTAACTGGTTAACTGCGTCCCTTTAATATGTGCAACAACTCAGTATTGAAATAACTCCGTCTTTTGCCAGTTACGCGAAGGACTTAATAAAAGATACGATTCAACGAAATGCATCGCCGGTGAGGTTGGAGCAGGGTGGCACGGATAAGGGAGGCATAGGTGGTTCAAGTTCGTCCTTGAACAGCAGCGCGTCCGACGAGAGCAATCGCATCCAGCAGCAGCAAACCTCTCGCCTGCGATCCTCCCTCCTCCACAGCTTCTCCACCAACGACGCCAGTATAGGCGAATACAAGTACACAGTTACTGTCGGAAACCAGTCTCTGAAGATCACAGGATGCAATCTGGATCTTGTCAGGGTAAGCTTTACACGAACCTACAGCGCGAACGCGTCTAATGTACACTTGCGATTGCAGACTGCGAAATTAGTATTAGACGAATACTTCCTGGGCGACCCGGACCACTTTACGTCCGGCACGGAGTACTTCAACTTCGAGGAAGAGCCCGCCTTCGTGCCAGCGAGCACCAACGCTCAGGCACCCACGGTGACCGGAAACAGCGCTACGCCTGGCCGAGAATTGAGTGTGGACAGTTCGGAGAGCGAGGAGACTTATAAGCCTCGTCCGAATTCGGAGAACAAGACTTCTTCGCAAGGTATTTACCTTCAAACTTTTCTATCGCGCTAGCCTTGTAAGCTATTGTGTTCTTACCTGGCCTATCTTCGCTAAACGACGAAGGGTAGACGTGTACGCCAGTGTAACGGAAAAGTTGAAGTGTTGCATAAAGCGGCACTTTTTTCAGTTCCAGAAGCCAAAGCGCTCACGTACGAGTTCCTGTTGCTGTGCTCAACAGGCCCATATGCGAAGCGGCCCCCCGCCGATTGGGCCCGCATACAAAAGGAATGCCCGAACATCGTTCGCAAGGTACCACATTGCGATAGCAATGCTAATCATCTGCCGTGGAGCACTGTTAACGCTAATCTTGCCTGCAAGATGACTAATATTTACTAGCCTCGACGCCTGTCCGCGTCTAAGCCGTAACTTAGAGAACTGAAGATGACAATTCAACGCCAGTTCGATTCCTCTCGGGACTGGTAACCTTCTTTTTCAAAATGAGGGGGGAGGGGGGTTATCGAAATCAAAGGTCTCATTTTTTTAAGACCGCCTAACGCGCTTGAAGAGTCAAAATCTATTTAAAGCACTCGGTGCTTTTCTATGAGGTTGTAGGGTTTCAGTATTTGTACGGCGTTCGTATGCCGAGTGAGGCAAAGTCGGTGTCTGGACACCGAGCTTATTAATAGACACTCAACCGACTAAGAGAATCTCTCGATCATTACTCAACGCCAAATGGTTTTTAGCCTTGTGGGCTATGTGATATTTAGAATAGCCTGTTCAGTCAAATGTAATATTCATCTGGCTGGCGTTAAGTTCCTTTTTATTGAACCAAATCCTAAGAGTACACATAATTTAATACGTATGCATTACTCGCAGTATTCCAGATTCTTTTATAATCTCGTTAAAATATATTGAAATTAATTTACGTTAGTCGATGTCGTAACGTATGGGGAGGGGCTAATGATACTAATATTGTATTACACTCCCGTACACTGAGAGACGACTCTATATTTATTCTAAATTTCTTTACGTTTTTGTTTCATAACGCTTTGTGATACATATTTTATATACGCCTAAGGCACGGGCAGCATATTACACGTGTCTATAGTACTGTTCAGTTTATCTGTGTTGTATGTAATATAAATCTCGTTTAATGTGATTTAAGCGTTAATTTAACATTGATTTCATCGTTGAACCAATGGCGCTTTTTACACACCAAAGATATGTACTAAACGGGGAGACATTAAAGATAGGACCACCCTACTTTCAATGTTACATTGCATTGTATTTTACCGTCGTTAAGTAAAAAAAAAAAGAAGAACCAGAAAACTGCTGTCAAATTTACCTCTGCCTTCTGTAAACCCTCAATCGTTGCATACCGAGATCGTCCGTCGACTTTGTGCGTTTATAATAACATTTTTGTACATTACTAACAGGGAATGACGATGATGCGAACAGAATACATTTTACATGTACGGGTTATCTGTCATCCGTATATCGTAAAACGTATTGGCACAGTAACGTAGAGAGTTGCACACGTTCATTGCCGACGAACGCATGCCTTCTTTTCCGCCAATAGGCACCCGTAACAATCGCTTAATAAACTTCCAAAGCATGCCGCTTGTAACAGCGTTCGTAACGAGAGGTAAGAGTGCCCAGACTTGTGCCGGACACCGATCAGGAGTCGGGTCGGTGTCCTCGAGCGGGAACGACCTTGATGCTGAAACAGTTTCTTGTTTTCTGTAGACACCGATTCGCTGGTTCGAACCGGAGGCATATAAAGCGAAGATGGCCGCGACTGGTCCTGTTGCCATTGTGCCCGCTGGCGATGGAGAGACCGATCCCGAATGAAGGTCGGACTCGCCGAGATGAATTCGATACGTTTTACATACGAAGCGTATCTTTGAGGAGAGAAAACGTATCTTTGTCACACGCCCATCGTCCACCGGAATACTCGCGACATTTTGAGAAAGGACGCTGTATGTAAGCACGGCGTCTTACAAATAGTTTATCTAACAATATTTCGTAGGCAGCTAAAACTTACGGTTATCAGGACTCTCGTGTCCTGACAAGTCCGATAACTATTCTAGAGTATTTGTTTCTTTATCTAACGAGCTTACATACGGCGTTGCGGTATTCCGTTGACAGACTCTGTATTATGATCATTTGAAGATACGTGTGACGTTATGTCGAATTTGTTCAGGGGTGACTACCCCCGATGACGGATATTTTCTGAAATCGATATTGAGCGCGATCTACCGCTCATCAATTTGATTTCTTTTTTTTTTTTTGCTACGAGGAATCGGCGTTCACGTTTCAGAAGGAGTCCTAGTTTTACGTCAATCATAAGGTGTGTTCAATTTGCAAGTCACTTTAAGGCTGATAAGGAAATTAACCGAAAGTAAATGTACGCGAAAGAATATGGTCGCGCGCTAAAAGCTATCGACGATGCGACGGATAATTACGAAGGAAACGGAAAGTCGATAGTATTAGGTATATAAAATGAAGAGAAAAGTGGAAAAAAAAAGTTAACCGTTCAGTAGTTGTACACGCGATTAACTGTGGCAGCTTAAGAGATTTATGAAAAGAAGAAAAAAAACCACTCAAAGACATATCCCTTCCTCAGAGCTTCTTTGCTACGAAAAGAGTATAAGTGAAATATGGATCAGAACTTCGAGCCCAATTTCGGGTTACAATTTGTAAATAGAATTTTTTTGTGACCGGAGGGAGGAGATTCCTTTCTGTATATGATAACTCAAGACGTTGTTTTTTTTTAGTATACACGGTGGAAGAATAGTCAACGCGGAAAGGGAAAAAAACAGTGATTTAGCATAGTCTAGTCTTTATCATATATTTAATCTAGGACCTACCATTCTCGGTAATTACGTTGCTGTGACACAATAACCAAAAAATGAGCCAAGAGAAAACACCATGAGATATGGCAGAGATTTCATTTAATCGCAAGATTTTTTGTATTATCATATGACTAAAAAACCCCCCCCACGAACAAGCGGTGCTATTATGATAGTGCAGTATATGCCCGACGATGTTATTCTGCGTTCGCGAAAGGAAGGCAGAACTTTACAACTTTAAAAGAGATTAGTCGTAAACACTGCGAGACGTTTCATTCGTTCGTCGTTTTCCGTTTCATTTTCTGGGAGAGATTAATTAATTTAATATTCGTTCGATTGTGATCGGAATTTTTAGTCATTAGATTGTATCTAGATGAAGATATATGCCGCTCTCTCCCTCTCTCCTTTTTTTCTGTCCGAACGCTTGTGGTCAAACATTTGTCTTACGTGCTGACAAGATTTTTTTATGCGCTCTCACGTACGCGATACGACAACAATATTATTTATTGTCCCAGAACGACGACTATCCGTCTCGTTCCGTGTCCCGTCAGTTCATTTAATTGTTAACTAAAATTTTGTCGACGCACAAAAATCCTGTTGACCGATAAACAGTTCACGACAGGGTCGGAGAGGAACGAAAATGTAAAAAACAATGCTTACGTCCCGTTCACGGATGAGTGACTATACTGCACGATATTTAAGATGAGATATATTTATAACTTTTTACACTATTTAATATTTATTAAAGAAGAAAAAAACGAAAAAATGTCTCGAGATAATTTTTATTGTCACTAACTGGCGATTATTGTTGTATAACGCTCTCTATAATTGTACTTCTTTGTCGTTTTAATAATGTAGGCATTTTGTATGGGCGTCGAGGTGAAGGAAAAAAAGAGAAATTTATTACTTCTAAGAAACGACACCATCTGGGTCCTCGGCTTTTTTGGCGACTTTTGTTTCTTTTTTTTCTCTCTCTCTCTCTTTTGCAATAAAAGGAAGTCTAACATTTCTATCACGATTGGAACGTGCTGCGTTTATTTCTTCGCTCCTCCTGCTCATATTTCCAATTAGTCCTTGAGACGGGGTAAAACATTTGCACCGACAAATCTTCGACAAAGTTGGCGGAATATCTGATTGTGAGAATGAGTCGAAAATTCGTTTCAAGTGTTTCACCCGACGAAACAATGAAAACAGTAGTTCCTGGTACTAAGACTTTTTATTGTTTCAGTACTGTACAGAAATGGTAATGTCCGAAACATACATATACCTCCATGTTGTGCATACTCTTGACTATAACATTGATCGCATTCAATTATTCCTTATTCGTCCTCGCAAATAAAAAGTACATAAGCATTCGTCATAACGGGCGTTGCGACAAAAAACGTGCACCCGACAAACATTTTTCTTGTAATTCGCTTCATGCTTCCTCGACTCTAAACGCCGAGCATTCGCTCTATTGCAAAAATTGTCGAACATAAAATACGTGTCCTCTGGGGTTTCGAAACTACACAGGATTCGTGTTTAATTCTCATTCGGTCTCTCACTCTCTCTCTCTTAGTATTTCATACAAACCAGTTGCTCGCAAACATTCGTCAGAACGTTTCGCCGATTAGGCATGAGAAAAAAAAAGGGGGAACTGATCGGTTGGGCTTTGAAGAAAATGGATA
The DNA here is from genome assembly GCA_914767735.1 of Anoplius nigerrimus. Classification (NCBI taxonomy): domain Eukaryota; kingdom Metazoa; phylum Arthropoda; class Insecta; order Hymenoptera; family Pompilidae; genus Anoplius; species Anoplius nigerrimus. Next base: position 4,759,421 of record OU612086.1, read on the forward strand.
GCAAAAATGAACGTACTGCCACTTTGTGAGGAACAAACAGCGCATTAGCGTGTGTGTGTGTGTGTACGTCGAACGTGATCGATTATAAGCACGGTGTATCATTTAAAACGTATATGTATGTTTGAGAAACTGGCCTGTAACGCGACAGACAAATTAACTATAATAATAATGATAAATCGTCCGCGAACGGCAGTCCTACAGAACAGTGGTCTCTCAGTCGCACTAGATTTTGAATATAGGTTCTTTCTTTTTCTTTTTACCGAGGTTCAATTTCATTTTTGTTCGTCCCTCGAACGAGTCCGATACGTATTAACCCGCTGATACATAAAATCGTCGAGGCGAAGACACTTTGTTTAGAAGAACGACGCTTCACCAATGCATGGAATCGAATTTCTCTCCCACTCTCATCCTACGTCAGCCCCTAATGAACCACCATTCAATTTATCATACATCAGTGTAGTCCCACTTTTTTTTTTTGCGTTATAAATTTCTCCTTAAATATATATTTATATATAATTACGCATGTAAATGATCATTTATATCTATGTGCATACAATGTTGGATTTCCTCGATTTGGGGGAATTAGGGGAGGGGAATTAATTAATTAGTCTCGAAGATAAATAGTGATAAATGGAGCTATCTCGATTACTAAGCACGGGGTGTTGTGAAAGGAAATTCGATCGCAGTGGAATTCTGATGAGGGCAAACGAGAGCGTTCGGACCCTCAGCCGATAGTATTGCTCGATCGAATAACGAAGGTGTTTTCCGTAGGCAAGAAATAGAATTATGTACGACTAAGGACGAGAGGAGTCCGCTAAATACTTTGACGTCAACCCTTATGAAACGCGTATGGTCAATTAACTAAAAAATATACCTTTTCTGTGCATGCGACCGGGGCTGAACATGCCGGATTTTGTAAGGGTGCCAAACCGACGGGGGGCTAAAGGACAATAGTCTACTTCTCTACTACGTGATTGCACAGTTTCACAGATGACGCAAAATAAGTCGGCAGATTCCTCTCGTCCGGCACAGAGTGTCTTTCCTGTATGCACCATTAATGTCTTTAGCTCGCCGTCCGAGTTCGAACAACGAGGACAGCAAGGATGTTCCTTTTAAACACTATAATTTAATTATTGCTAAGTGAGCGCAGTGTAATATGTTAATGAGAAACGTTTCTGATTGCGTTAAGCTTATTTTGGCTATCGTCTCGCACATCGTCTTTTTTTTTTTTTAAAGAACAGTTTTTTCTTTTATTGTTTCGACACGATTGCAAAAGGTCCGCTTCATTAACGTGAGCTAACGATTAAAAAAAGTTTTCAAAGCTTCACATTACTTTTTCACATTTATTATCATTACTCTAGACATTGTCTTATAAAACATAAATCGCGAAGTCGCGATTATCTACTTAAATATATCGCCATGCCACGATAACATTTCTCCCATTCTCTTCCCGCCCCCTTCAAAGAACGTTGCGCACTCCTGATTAAGTTTCTCACCCCTCCGCGTACGAAACCTCGTAACCTGCCTCCCTCCCCGCAATTAACCCTTTGTCTCCCCCCCCCATCTGGCAATATTCTCAATAGTCACTCGTTTCAACGTAAAAAGTGTTCAGGCGCGCAATCATCTGTCCGACCTTTAGAATATATCGATGCGCATTTTCACAATATTAGCCTCGCTTCATCTCCCCCCCCCCCCCTCCCTTTGCTCCCACATCTGTGAGAATACCCGAAATTGAGAGTATTGTACACGTAAAAACTTAACGCCGATTTGAAAACTTAGAAAATTGGCTGCCCGGGTTTCTCCTCTGCGCGAGAAAAGCGGATGTTTCTACGATCGAAATCCGACGGATATATGACCGGCATGCGAAATCTTCAATCCTCCGCCTTTCCCGCCTACTCCCACCCCCTCGCACACACACTCATTATTTACAGTGCCGCAGCTCATATTTATCGTGCCTATCTAAACTTAACGGTTAGAAGAAGAAAATCGTGTTTCGTAATTCAGCTAAAAACAGCTTTTGCCCGTGTATCCTGAATTGAAAACACCACTCTTTTTTTTTTGCACGAATTCGATGCTATTAAAGTCCCACCTAAAACACGCATAAAAATTTCTACCTAAAGAATCGTGAGTTCGCCCGCCATTCGGCCGACCGATGCCCAGAGTTTGCGCATCCAAAAGCTTATCCCCGATTCCACACCGCCGCTGCCCGACATGCAATCTCGACGAGTGGGTCACAACAAGCCCCATTGATCCGATTTGCCACACTCCCCCCCCTCTTGCCCATCCTCTTCCCACCCCTCCTCGCGAAACCCGCAGACGCGAAAGAAGCGCGAAAACGCCGAAGAAATGTCTACGCAATGATTGCCTAGCGATTCGAAACTCACAAGTACACGGCCATGTGTACGCGACATTACACACACGGATTATAGTCTTTTTTTCCATCCACTGAAATTGTTACTTTTTTTTTTATCATTTTAATGCGATACTCTATATAAAATACGCCCGCGCGCACTCTTCACATTTATTATTCATTTCCTCTCTCTTTTTTTTGTAAATGTAAAAAATTATACCATCACTCTGTCCCCCAATAGTTCGAAACAAAATTTTACTAAATACAGTTATTGGGAGATGGACTCTCTTTCTCTCTCTCTCTGTTTCTATCTGTCTGGCTCTGTCTTTCTCATTCTGGCTCTCGTAATCTTTGTTTCAATATAAATGACACACCGTGAGGTTAAAATACGTAGTCGGGTCCTGCCATGTCTATTGCCCACCTGAACTTGTCTCTCTGTGTCTTGTTGTAGATCTTCTCGATGGGAACATTATTCTTTTTGCACCTGTATAGTAACGATGAGATAAGTCGCAAGCATTCGCGTATACGTTTTCAATGGAGTTTCGGTTTGACAAGTATGTTTCATGTATTAGGTAGGAAAGTTTTACTTACCACGCCACAGAAATTCGAGGATCTAAATAATTCAGTTTGGAGGTGCCTAATGCAATCTCTTTGTTTTCTTCCCTATCAGTTGCCTGAACCTCCAGTTTCGTCAACTGTTCTTTTAATCGTTCTAGAGCCTTCTTCTTCTTATCGTAAACACTGCAATTAAACAATCAGCAATCCACTTTAATCCTTTTTTTCAACAAACAATCTGATCTATGTGCGAAACGTAACTTACACTTGTTCCTTGACAGACCCATGCTTAGCATCCCTCTTGGCATCCTTAACTTGCATTTCAGTTTCGGATATCTGCTCCTTCTTCGCTTCTATTTTCGCCTTCAGGTTCTCCATAGACTTAGCATGCGTTTTTGGCACAGAACGCTGATGGTTACACAATATAGCAACTGCTCGGTTCGCTCTATTGTACGTGAGGATCTTTTCTGCCTCCGTGTCATCCGGGTTGGTCAGTTTATCTAATTGCTGCTGCAGCGTCCACGAAGCGTTGTACGTCCTGAACACCTTAGCAGTCAAACCCTCCATCAGCTCGTTCAGATGTTTATTCATCACTGTCGTGTTCAGACGATCGAACAAATCATCGCCCGGTGATTTGTTCTCCATGAACAGCTGAAGATTTTTGAACACACGCTTCTCCACCGGCACCTCGTTGTAGTATCTTATGGAATCCTTACCTGGAGAAATAACGAAAGAATGTTGAAGAGTCAAGATAACATTTTGTAGTTTCGATTATATGATTTGTGAAAAAAAGAAATTACCTAAGAAGTCGAATACAACCACATAGTCTTTTCCGTCCTTCTGTTCGTGCAGCTGAATGTGCTCCACTCTGAGCGAACAGCAACCGACAGTATCTGCCTGGTCCTCGTCCTTCTCGTTACCGGCCCTAAGCGCCAGCTTATCGATAAAGTACAAGGCGACTGCTCTCTGCCTTATTCTCATCTCTTTACTCTTCCAGTCTTCCCGATACTCGGCGCGAATCTTATCGATCGACTTTGCCAGCTTTCTCGCGGTCTCGTACTTCTGCCAATCCTTCTCCCCCTTCAGCTTACTCGAAGGATTGAGCATGACGTACTTTACCTGACCCTGAATGTTTTCCGTCCACGACGCAAGCCAGGTGACGTTAGGATCGTGTCTGACTTCTTTCCACTTATGACCTTCCGGCGGAACCGGAATCTTGGAATCCTTGGAACAGTTGATCAACACATCCTCAGGTACAACTCTTTTCTTCAGCTTACCCATCTTCGGATGCTCACCGCGACCTCTGAAGAGGCCAGGCGGTTCAATCTTGAAGTTGCCCATTTTTTCCTTATGCCCATCGATGATACAGTAACCGTACTCTTTCTGGATCTCTTCATTCTTTTCCTTGATCTTCTGCTTCTCCTCTTTGGTCATCGCTTTTCTCTCCTCACTTTTCTTCATGAAGTACGCATGCATGGGCTTAAAATCGCATTTCGAAAGATCTGTTATTTTCGCCCTCTCATGCTCAGTCATTACGTCCCTCCAGTCTTGGAAAAAGTTAGTATTGAATGCGGGTTTAGTCGTGTAATCGTGATCCAACATGCGTGCGTAGAATGTTGCAACCTCCTCTGTGTCCTGCGAGAGTTTCATCTCCTTGCCATTGTAGTAGAATTTAACATCAGGCGGTAATGGCTCGTACGGTGGTGCGAATACAGGTCCTTTGTGCTCTAAGAAAGTCCATTTCGTTCCATCAGCCTTCTTCTCTTCCTCCCACCTTAAAGAAGAAGTTATAAGTTATGTTGACAGTAACACAATATTAACGCAAATATCTTTTCTGTTTAAAAAAGATTGATTTAGATAATCACTTTAAAAAGCAAGCGTTATGTCATAGCATCACAAAGCATGGCTTAAGTAAAATGTCGCAAGCAGTAATTCGCTTAAACCGGGGCCACCGTGAAAAATATAACCTTGTGCAGGACACTTGGAAAACATAACTACGTTTGACATGACGTAACAAATTACACTTTAAGTTTTCTTTGACACATAATAGCAGTCCCGCGTTTCCAACGAATAGTGCCCTTCTCAACAGGCAACGAAACACCATAATGCACGAACACTTGACATGATACCGATCGAACACCGAATCTTATCGATTGTATCGTTCACTTTCCGAATTAGGTTATGTGAAAAAAACGCCACCATGCGTTGAGCACAAGAAACTTTGACATTTCAATGGGACACCCACCACTTCCAAACTTCCTGTTCCTCCTCTTGCTTCTTTTTCCTTGGACTCGTGTTCTTCTCCCCCTTTGCGCCTTTCTTCTTTGGTTTCTGCAATAAAACGTTATTGTCTCTACTGTTCGAACACTAAAACAGCGAATATAATCACGGCTCTATTCTAGACAAGGTATCAAGTTGTTCAGCTTGTGAAGAATAGTCAGGCGCCATAACGGTTACTAAATACACAGACGGCGCATAAAAACTTAGCTCGTAATTCGGCACTTACAACTTCATCGGGCTCGTCGCCTTCGTCGTCATCCGCGTGCTTTCGCTTTTTTTTCTTCGACTTTACTACTTCTTTCTTGCTTTTTTTACGCGCAGACAGCGGTAGCTCCTCTTCCTCGTCACTCTCGATTTTTCTCTTCACGCTCGGCGAGGACATAGACCGGTTGCACTATAGAAAAATACGCTTGTTTGTTCTTCATCCTCATTAAGATATTCTTAACGCACGATGGCAGCAAAACAGCTTCATTCTCTAGTGGTACGCGCGACGACAACAAAAATAAATGACAAACCAAGAAACGTCCTTTATAAACCGATATTCCTTTAACCGTGATCGACGATTATGGGGAAACGGCGACAAGGCAAACAAATTACTTGTACATTGAAAACAGTGTAAATGCTCTTCATGGTTGAAGTCGGAGTTAACTGAAAATTTGAAATCGGCGACGAACTTTCTTGGCCGTCGGACACGAGTGAATATAGAAACTAATGAATGAAAAGCTTATGATGCGCGGTTATACAAGGTGTCTGACAATTTATCAGAGGAACGTTTGGCAGCTTACGCGCGATGTCTAGCGCGCATGAATTATATGCTCGCGTGCATGCAATAACGCTTACTAATGGCTTGTCCTCTTCCGATTCCTCTTCCGTTTTGATAGTTGTGTTATGTAAATCCGAAAGTCTGGTATCGTTGCCATCCGTCGAATCCATACTGGCGTCTTCCTCTTTAACCGGTTCTTCTTCATCCTCGTCTTCCTTTATGTAAAGCGGCTGTTCTTCACCGCTGTCATCGTCCTCGAAGTCCTGTTCCACTTGAGACATTTGCTCCTGTGTAAAAATTCCATTATTGAACTTCGAGATGCATATTTATTACTGAATGGGAGTAATGTATAATATAGTAGCGTATTTGCCTCTTTAATGACGTGCTTCATCTCCTGTTCATACTGATATGGTACATGTTCCATGTGGTTCATCTTTACGTCTGCTTCTTCCTTCACCCGAATTTCTTCCTTCTCCTTCTCTTTCCTCTCACGTTCATCGCGGTGCTTGCCTAAAAATAAAAATTTGGCTACTTTAAAGCTCTTACAAAATAATCGCAGAGACGCATTATATAAATGGTTGTTTATTCTTACTCTTGTCTTTGTCATGACGATGGCGATCCTTGTCTTTATCGTGCCGATGTTTGTCCTTATTCGACGAACTATGCTTGTCCTTTTCCTTGTCAGAAGAGCGGTGCTTTTCTTTGTCATTCGAATGAGATGTGGAATGTCTCTCCTTGTCCTTATCGGTAGAATGCTTCTTCTCTTTGTCCTTGTCCTTGTCCTTCGATATACTCTTGTCCTTGTCCTTGTCCTTGTCTTTATCCTTGTCCTTGTCCCGGGAGCTTGAGCTCATTGAACTGCTGTGCTTGTGCTTGTCCTTGCTCTTATCCTTATCTTTGCTGGAACTATCTTTATCCTTGGAACTGCTATGATGCCTGAAAACAAAATCAAATTGTTAGCCATCTACCACTATAATCTGTAGAATAAATTTTATAACAAGCACATTACTGAAGATACTATCAACCTGTCCTTGTCCTTGGAGCTCGACTTGTGGTGCTCCTTGCTCCTCTCCTTATCCTTACTAGAGGAACTGCTACTCTTATGCTCTTTACTCGATGACGAACTACTGCTCTTCTTCTCCTTATCCTTGCTGCTGCAGTCATGCTTCTCCTTGTCCTTAGAAGAACTCGAGCTATGCTTATGCCTGTCCTTGTCCTTATCCCGATGCTCGCTCTTGTGGTTCTTCTCCTTGTCCTTGCTCCTTTCCTTATCCTTATGTTCAGACTTGTGAGACCTCTCCTTGTCTCTATGCTCCGACTTATGTTCCCTCTTTTTGTCAAAGCCATTGGACATGCCATTCAGGTGAGCATCTAAGCCAACCAAGCAGGGAAAAAAAAAAATTAAAAATCATACATTACCGCGCACCACCCACCGCCGGCGGCTGTCAATTATCAACCTAACCCGCACAATTGTTTGAACACCCACGAGCCACGGCCGACCCGACGGAAACACTCAGGAGTCCCATACCGAAAAATCCGTGAAACCGGTTACGTATCTCTCTTCCCCAATCGAATCTTTATCAGTCAAAGAACTCGCGTGCTCGCGGCGATGCCGACTCGACGGAAAACTCGAGGCTGAATCGTAACAACGCGAGAATCCCGCCATGCGATCCCGAGAGCGCGCGGAGGAGAGTTTTCACGCTCTCGCGTAGGAAAGGGGGTTAAAAAAGTTCGGTCGGCGGCGGTTAGCCTGCATCTACACCGTCAGACACGAAACACGTGTCGGTGCGCTTGGGTCGTTGGCAGCTCGCCCCGTCCGTTGCCTCTTCCCCGTCGCGAACTTTAATACTCGGCCTGGCGCGTTACTCTCCTCGCGCTCTCTTTCTCTCTCTCCCGCACTCTCTTTCTCTCCCTCTCCCCATCCCCCTTCTCACCCCGTCTCTCTCTCCTACACCCTAGACAATACGTATGTCACACAAGCTCGCCAGGCAGAGAGAACCGACTCACCGCTATGATTCCCTGTGGCACTGCTGTTTTCCTTGGCCCTCCTCTCCTGAAACATAAAAAAAAGCGGCTTCGGTCAACCAGACTGAAGCTCGGGAAGGCTACGTCCTCGTCGTCGGCGTGGTAAGCGACCGCCTAGCATCGCCAGGCACGAAGCCCGCGTGCTGGATGCCAGGTCTGCCACTTCGGTATGCCTCGACAGCAGGACTTAGCCGCAGACGCCATTTTGGGACTTAGAAAAATTTCGCGTCGTCCACCGTGCCCGATCGCCAAGAGCGAGGAGGCCCTATCGTGGGCAAAATCGAAAAATCGTGCACGTACGCCGATAGCACGCCGCGAATATGATTGATCTGACCACTCACCGTGTCGGAATTGGGCTGCTGTGACGCCTGTTCGAGCTCCATTTCCTACGTGCGAACGCGACTGATAGACTCTGGCAGTGCGAGAGCTAACAGGAGCGAGAGAAGTAAAGAGGACTGGGGACACACTCACACACCGCCAGTCGTCAGTCGCCGCCGCCACTATACACTCCGCGCGAAGACTGCAGAGAGAGCCAACACGGCCATACCGGAGGCCGAGTTTAAGTGTCAGAAACCGCCGGCTGCGCATGCCCCGCCGTTGCTCCGCCCACTTTCGCCGCACTATATATAGCGGCGTACGCTCGTCCTCTACCCCCGCCGAACGGCGTCCGTCACCCATTGCCTCGCGGTCACTCGTGCGGGCCGCTTCTACGATCCCTTTCTCGCGCTCTGCCGAGCAACGTCGCACACGATTCTCCTTTCCGTCGTCCTTCTCCGCGGTAATCCTTCGCTCCAGGAACGGCGCGGGGTCTCATCGAAATGGCCACGCTTATACGCCACATACTCGCTCAGGGCCGGTAATCAGTTATACTGTCAAGGCTTCTGTTACTTTTGCTCGAGAATCTCGACGGTCTTGAGTTTCGAAAATATTGAGGGAGATGTTAGGAAATTGACGAGGAATAGTATCGACGATTCTTCTTGTGGGGGAGGAGTGATTTTTAAGTTTGCAGATGCGACGTCCTCGGCACCTACGGCAGGAAATCGATAGGCGCGTCAACCTTGTCCGCCTCTAGCCTCGCCGTCGATAGAAAGTGTCCCCCGGTTGTGGAAAAGTACGGTGCGAAATATTACGTCTGTCTCGTCCTCTTGCATCACTGGACGCGACGTTAATCGAACGCCGCGCTCATTACTTCTTGATAAGTCGCTGTTGGGTACGGACTCGAATGATCACTCATGTATTATTGTAAGACCTTCTTCAAGCGCTTCGCCATTGTTCGGCGAAGCGGGTATCACTTAACTTTATTGCGCCTGCGATAGACAATGCTCGAAAATATGTAATGTCATTTTACTAAAAATGACGGATGAGTGAAGTTTTAGAAAAATTAAAGAAAAAAATAAAATACATGTTACAGAGTGTCCGTACGTTAGACTTATATCTATGCTATTGTATATATTTATATATATATATATATGTGTATATAGTACCTATAATAATAAAACAAGTTTGTACAACGTATAGTCAGTGCGGCCAGATTTTGGCAATTTTGTCGCAAGTCGATAGGGCACACGTTCATAAAAAGATAAGTCTCTTAGAGATCCTCGTACTCCGGCTTTCCCTCGCTATTCCAGTTAGTCTTCATCTTCTGGAAAGCGAATATCGCGTACAGAGCTGCAAGAACATACGATCTTTAATATTTCATCCGACGTTATAGACGGGAGCCGTCTATGCATGTGGACCTATACAGTCTCTTGTATCTGTATAGCCTGCGGACAACGTAAACGTACATATAACTTCCCACTCCGATCGAGATAGAGTACCGATCTTCACGAAGTCCGGATTATTGCGACTTGAAACATATTCTGCGGCATGCTCATACTCTGACGCCGACTGTCCAACCAACGTTCCATCACGCTGAGGTGGATAAGTTTCCAGAGCTTGCATTCTGCCAAGTAAAGGTTTACCCTTGTCTTTCATTCGCTCGTAAAAGTCGTCGAACCTAAAAATAACAACACGTTCCATTTAAAATCACGGAATTGACAGAGGTTTTCATACCGGTCATTTGCATAATTTACCTTTCAAACTTGACGAGCTTCAGGCCGAACTTTAAAGCTAGTTTACAGAATGTAGGTAAGTGAACGAGGAATTCTGGACAATCGACCACACCTTCCAAATGGAAGTTGTATTTGGCTCCGAAGAGTGGAGGTTTCTCTTTGCTTTCGCAGACGAAGTCCACGCTGTACACATTGTTGCCGAACTTGTTGCCTTCGGCTTTTTGCCACCTGGAGCTATAAATAAATTCATGAAACGTGAGCGATTGTCCTCAACGGATCGACTGAAATATTATGTTATCTCAGACGTTCCTTTGTGCGATAAGCGTACAATAACAAAACAAAGTATTCTGCGACGTAATTTGTGAGACGTACACTAGATCATTCGCGTCAGGCATTGTCCCGATGAAGTAACCTCCCGGCTTCAGGCTCTCACTAGCATTCCTGAGCATACACTCTGCCTGTTGCAGCGATTCGAAGCAATAGTGGAATGCAAACTGGCAGCTGACAAAGTCAAGCTCCACACTGGCATCCAAGAAGCTTTCCCTCAAACGAACCTGAAACTGGCCTGTTTAACCCATTTGCCAGTGACGATGACACTTTGCCAAGGGGACTTAGACTAAAAACTTGCTCATGACGAATGGTATGAGGGACTGATTGTGAATATGGCAATGACATTATTTCATTGTTGGATAATACCTTTGTACAGTCAGCTGTGATAAACTCAGCGCTAAATAAGCTTGAAGATCCATCCCTACGTGACATATCATTGTACCTCTTTTTACAATGTTCAATGGATAAATCTGATATGTCTGCGCATATCAAGTGGTTGATGTTTGCTCTCCTCCATTTCAAAAGGTCTCCACCTTTGCCGCAGCACATGTCCAGTACTCTTAACGAAGTTCCAAAAACTTTATTCTTCTTTACCTCTGCCAAATATTCATCTAAAAGATAGTATAAGGTTAAAAAGGGAAATGTTATGCAATTAGAACAGAAAACCCAGTAGAAAAACAAATGGAAGAAATCATGTAAATAAAAGAATGTTGTCTAACTCACTTATGACCATTGTTTTTGTCCAATTGTTGAAATTTCTCATGTACAGAATCCTACTCTCATTTCTCTGATCTAGATTTCCTGCATCCTGTTTTGACATTGTATTATAATAGTCTTGGACCAACTTTGTATTATCTGTGGCAGGTCTTTTGGCAGGGTGATCCTGAAGAAAATAATAATACATACAACATAAGTTAAACAAATGTTCAATTTTGAATTTTTGAACCTTAGCGTAATGTTATATTTTATACCTTTGGTTCATCATCCTCCTCGAGTTTGCGTTTCTTAACTCTCGGCTCATTTTTGTTATGGGTTTGTCCATCATCAACATCTTTGGAACCGCTACAATTCTCTTCTGTGTCCTTTCGATTCTCTTCTGTATCCTTTCGATTCTCTTCTGTATCCTTTCGATTCTCTTCTGTATCCTTTCGATTCTCTTCTGTATCCTTTCGATTCTCTTCTGTATCCTTTCGATTCTCTTCTGTATCGTTTCGATCCTCCTCTGTATCCTTTCGATTCTCTTCAGTATCTTTTCGATTCTCCTCAGTATCTTTTCGATTCTCTTCGGTGTCTTTCGTCTCGGCAGCGGCAGGTGTAGACATTTCAAACTTCGTCAAATTCTTTGGAACCTTATTCAAAGCGCGTATCGATATTCATGCGAACATACGTTGGGACTGCTCAGGTAAATATCAGGTTCAGCATACTCGTGGCGCACGATTTAAATAAAAATAATTGCCGGCGAAGAAATACGGTAACCTTACTGCCGCTGGCCTAACGCTAACTAAATATGACTTGAAGTGCGGGTAATGAAAGGCTCAAAAATGCTGCCAATGTGACCGATAAAAAAGTTACTAGAATTTATGATGCGCATTGTATTTAAAAATAATCGAAAATTGTAGTTGACGCACTTGTTGACGCTGTTCAATAAACAATTGTCCGCATTAGGCGGCCAACGATTATCAGGTGTGATTTTTTAATCCATACCTTGCCCATGTCCACAATTAATTTATCAGTATCAACAAAAATTGCTTGTATTTTCTATTTCGCGAAACTGAATGTATCCCGAACGACCGTAAGGTCTGATAAAAGTGCATCTGAACACTTTCTCAAATCATTTGAATTGAGAATTGTTACCGAAATAAGAATCTGTTTTAATGCACTCGGCTGCAAAGATGCATTAATCATTAGAAGTCGTCTAATGTAAACATTACACGTGGATGGCGCAAAACTCTACGCTGAATTCTCTAGGACTCCCATAATGGCCGCCATAGCGTAAAATTCTGAACGGCTATCGCGTCTTCTCAACTCGCACGAAACGTGCGAGTTCTTCGCTCTTCGCGATTGAAGATTCCGCCGTGACGAAATTATTTGTTCACGGATCCGAAGTTATTCGTCACATCGTATTATCAAGAATTATTCGCGTTGGTTCTTCGCGTAATTCTCGGGGTGACAATATTTGTTTATCCCAGTGTTACCAAGCACTTTGGATTGGACACGATGGATTTTTCGTCCATTTCGGATGAATACCGTTCGCATTTGATTGATCGAAAGCATTACGAACTGTATGAGCCTACGAACAATTATGCGACCTTGATTGCGGTAATCGTGGAGGAGATTCGATATGGCAAGTTTATGAGGAATGTAGCGAGATCGAAGTCTCAATCTCTCGAAGTCACTCGCGGACCTCACTAAGTTGGTAAGCAGAATTTCCTCGATATCTGACTTTTTCCAACTTCAGCACTCATCTGTTATCTGATCTAGATTCGTGAAGCGCGTTGCCGCTCTTATCTGGACAGCTTATCTAAAATTCAATAAGACAGACCGAGATAAATAACGCTATTCTTCCTTACTGACAGCATTGAATAGTACATGTTGTACATTATTGCTGTACATTATTTGCAGATTGTAAAAAGTGTTATCCTGCTACATAATTCAGTCACCGGTTCAGACGTTACTTAGTGTTGCCTGTTTGATTTGTTGTCAACTGTACTCTGAGACCATGGACAGTTTTCCGGCACAGAGGTACGAGGCCAAGATTGAGACTTTTGACTCTTGCATGATCGAGGCTGCAAGTCAGCAGAGGGAAATCACCCAGTCTGTCGGTGGTCAAACACCGACTCAAAGTGTGCCTGTGGAAAGTCAAGAGAATCATGAGGCTGGGAGCATTCATCAACAACAACAGCCGCAACAGCAGCAGCAGCAGCAGCAACATCAGGAGCAACCTAATCAGATTGCACAGATTCAGTCTAACAACCAACAGAATATGACGTTGACGCCAGTGCGACTGCCAGCTATATTGGACGGAGAGTTTTTTACAGTTATTAGAGTAGAGGACTCCAATGTCACTGTCAGATGTTTACAGTGTCAAAAATTATTGAACGGAAACCTTAAATCAACCGGCAACTTTCTTAGTCACATTAAAGTAATTGTCGTGCTATTTTGTTTAATTTCCATTTGCCATAAACAATTGTATAGAATGTTTGAAATAAAGTTGCTACATTGCAGAGAGTTCATCCGTTTTTGGTTGAGAAAATTAAGTGTAAGTCTAATCAGAGGAAACCAGCGATGGTTTATGTTGATTTGACATCCGACAGAGCTACCTCTGAAGTTGTCAGGATAAAACGAGGATATAGGAAGAACTATAAAGCAGTAAGTACAAGCTTAAGTGAATCTTATGTATGAAGACAAGGAGGCTTTGGACAAATATTTCAGTAAAACTATTATGCGTTAAAAAATAGGAGGATTATCCTGTTCCAAATGAGGAATTTTACGAACAACAATCTGAGTGGCCAGAGCCTCCCGTCATTCGTAGACGACGTTCAGAAGAGCCAGAGTCCAGCGACGTACTAAAGTTTTCACACAACAACTCTTTCGTCGTCGAAGATGAGTTTGACGCGATAGGCAGAAACGTTGCTGCGAAATTAAGAAATATGAGGTTGGATCAAAGGATAATAGCCGAGAAGCTATTAAACGACATACTGTTCGAGGCGCAACTGGGCAATCTTCACAGGGATTCGAATATTCACGTTTAAGTGGCCTAATCGGTCGCACAGAATCGGACGTAAGAAACCGACAATTCTAAGGATTCATTTATGAACATAAAAAGTTTACGCTTGCAAACTGTAAACTGGAAAATGTGTATTCTGCTTAGCATTTATTTAAAGAAAAACAATTGCCTCCAGTGAATAGCGGCCATTTTGTCGCATACATTCTTTATACATATCTGCGATGCAGATCATATGTCATTGTCAATATTTTGACAATAGCCCCTCACATTTTATTGAAGTTGATTCTTAAAGTTGCTTGTTTCTTCGCTCCATTCTGTATAAGAAACGATTGTCAACGTGAATAGAGTGTGTTATCGCATATCCACGCGGAACATGCCATTTGTTCAGAAGAATGGCAAGAATGTATTTCGGCTGATCGTTATCGATGATAACGACGAAATAATTGGAGGGAGAATCGAATCACTGTCGTACTGTGCTTCGCAGAGATATATTTTTATGCTCCTACAATCGCAAAAGGGAGCATTGTAATCGTTGTACATAACAACGACTTTTAACGGTACGGGGAAACGTATCGGGGAACTTTAACATTTCGATAACTTTAAAAAGATTGTATTGATAGCCGTTTCTGTACATAATATATAATACTGTAAATACTATTGTACGGTATAAAATTTGTCGTTTAAGCGGAACGAAGGAAGAATGCTGCCGGACTTAGTAACTATTTGTAAGTCTTTTTTATAGTTAAATCATTTTCTATGCTAAATAGTAATTTTTATATTACTATCGAAGAATGAGAGTAGGTAGCTGTAATTAATAGTTACTAACGATAAATATACATCTAACGTACGATTTTAACGAATGGTCGATAATACCAGCCCTTTACAAGATACTTGCAATTGTATAGTAACAAAAAAGAACTTACAATATTTGCCGCCTGACACCGTTTGCAACTTAAGCGTCAGCCGCAATACCTTTTAAATATGTACATATTTGCAATGAGCATCAAATATATCTACAGAGTTTATGAAAAATCTAATTTCGAACGCATCCTTAAATGCGGACTGTATAAAAAGTGCGTACGCAATAAAGGAATAAAATATGAAATCTGCCTGCCGTCAACGGAATCCATCGGACCGAGAGTCCGCCGCAAAATTAGCGTTTGCGCGTTCGAGAGAAACATATTTTCCCCGCGACTGTCATGAGAATCATTGGAACGAGTTTACGGCGGCCGGTTGTCAGCTGATGTAAACCCTCCGCTTCTTCGGCATAAGTAGAACGTGATAAACTATACTCGACGAGATACAGAGCACCATGCTGACGAAGATGGCGGAGAAGGCGTAAGCGTACCAGAATCCGTCCCAGTCAGCGTAAAAGAACCATACCAGCGTCATGCTGGTATTTTGCACTATGACGAAGACGTAGTACGGCAATAGCCACTTGTCCGCGTACTTAAACTTAATTCTATACTCTATCACGCTGATCGTGTAGACCAGACCGAGCCACAGATTTACGAAGAACGTGATGGCGTCGTAGTACTTGGCGTAATAGAACAGATACGCCAGCATTACGACGTAGTGGAATCCGATCACGCCCAGCAGGTAGTACGGATAAAATTCGTAGAAAACGGCGATGGCGAGGACGCGAGCGGCGATGAAGAAGAACCACCACAGGAAGGCCAGGAACTTGCCCACGGGGTCATCTTCCTCGAGTCCTTTCGTCGAGTGCCTTCTTTTTGGCATTATGAGATCATTTTCGGTGGTCGCTGGCCGATCAGGCTCAACGACGGACACCACCCTGAAGGGTGTGGCTTCCGAAGTTTGTTCTTCCGCCTTGAGGATGGAGTCAGGTCGAGGAGGAGCTGGGGCGTCCGGTACGGGCAAAGGTGCCACCGACGTGATGCCACGAAGAGGAGTCGGCGGTGGCGTGATGTGAGCGTTTTTTGGCGGCAGCGGTGGCGTCACCGATACCTGACGGTCCAGAGGAACGTGGGGCTCAGTCTCAACTTTCGGTTCTTCCTCGACAGGCTCATCCTGCTTGGGAGTCTCTTCAGCTGCGTCAGGTTGCTCGGACGGCGTTGGTCCGTTCGCCGTGGCATCTTCTTTCACGGAGGACAGCTGCAGAGGTACTCTTTCCTCCAAGTTGTTAAGCTCCTGAAGAAGGTACACGAGGATTGAAGACAGAATTAAGAAACAATCTATGGCTGATATGTACCTGAACACGATATTTCTTAAGCCACATTGCCCATGGTAGCTTTCTCCCTGACACTCTTTGGCTCTCAAATCTTTGGAATGAAGCAGTCTCGATAGCGAGTATGGTGATGTTCATGAGAATGCAGAGAATTTGTATGTGCACTGCAAAGTATAATGAAGTACATATTATTGTTTTGGCCATGCGGTCGTGCGGTGAGAGATGCTACCTGATTGATGACTTCTGTGCAGGGGAGTCTCTCTGAATAACAAATGGATCTGAAATATAGATTGCGGGGCAGCCTGGAACCACGCTTGAAGAAAGAAGTACAGTTCGATAGCAGCCGGGGCAGCTGCAATGTTCAAGGTCTTCGTTCTCTCCTCGCCGGACAGGAAAATTGCGTCCACAGACAGTACAATGAGGCCGGCGTATCTGAAACGAACCCGGGAACGTATTACAAAAAGTTCTCAAGGTAAGGACATATTAGTCATCGCTGCCAATAATACCCATAAAGAGCGAGGCGAATAATACCTGTAAAGAGCGAAGAATGGAAAGCCGACCAGTTGCAGTACTTGGCAGCAGAACCAAATGAAGATGCCTTTCGTCAGCTTATCGTTGTCCGTCATCCACCAGTCTGGCCTCGAAACGGTGAGCATGAAGTACGTGATCGCCGGGGCGTACATGAAGAATATCGTGCACGACCCCCATAACGGATTCTGATCGCGAAAATGTTGCGCGGCAACGACCAGATCGGCGGAGAAGTGCGTTATGTAGACGATGCAGTTGATGACGATGGGAATGAGGAAGACGAGATAAATTTGCTCGGTCGACGTTAACGGCACCTTAAGGTACCTCGTCGACTTCCTCTGACAAATCGGTCCACTCTCGCTCGTCATTGTGTCGGGATATCTAAGGGCAACTTCTAAGGATCCTTGTTCATCTTCCGATATTCATCCCCGCAGCACCTTGCCTCCCTCAAATTCCTTTTGCTCCGTTCCTCGCAATACGCAGAGCTAATCTGAAAACAATGAATATCGTTAGCGTCGCTGTAACAATTATAGCAGGTGCTCAAGAAATTATCTTCACTCGTTCTGGCAAGATAATTGTTAGAAAATTCCCAGTTTATGTAACGGGCGTATCGCGTGGTCACGCAGTTTAATTTAAAAATCACTTCCCGCCCTCCGGAGCCATTCCGTTTTGTTTAAAAAAAGGAGATCATTAGAAAGCAGAGCGAAATAACGATCACTCACCGCGCGTAGCTACTTTCATCGCTTCCTTTGCCAGAGTCATCGTTCGAAAGTCAAACACTTATTTTACATCGCACGAATAGGGTACGACGCGTGCGTCCATGAAGAACAACTAAAAAAGCAACGATCCGCAAGCGTCGCTCGTCCGACGAAGGGAACGGAACCGTGTCGCAACACAGATTAAGCCGACCGCGAAAGACGAGAGGCACGAGCGAAAATATTGCTCCGAGATAACGAGCCCTGGGGTACACTGTCACCCTTACCTGCCGATATTTCACTCTCGCTGGACAGAAATCCTGGCGTTCGTGCTCACGAAGCCTCCGCACGTCCGAGCATCGCACTTCCCGACCATTTCGGCTGGCTGGCACGAAGATCGGCCCTATGTTCGGCACCGAGTCAGCGCGAATTCCTACTCTCCGGCACTGGTTTATTGAACTAAAAGCGTGCCCGAAGAATGCCAGAGCCACAGCTGTTCGTAACGTGTAACACGCGTACGCACACACACATACGCACGTAGGCGCTCGTAGGCACACCAGCGTACGGGACCAGTATCAGTTTATTGTACGGGCGCGTGGGACGATCGTAATGAAGTAATCGCGCTGGGATGAAATTTTCAGCACGCCGACCTGTACTACGCGAGCCGGGAGTCGCGGACAGCGCATACGGATAGCGTGGTCGATTAGTCAGCGTGCCGAACCGGAGAGATAGCCCGATAAGGTTCCGTTCTGTCAGGTCGAGATAAAAGCGTCCTTTAAGCTAGGTGTCGGGCGGCTCTCCGTCTCTCTCGCTCGCACCGTTATAAATTACTATAGAAGGGACGATATCCGAGCGTAGGGAGGGCGAAGATGAGGCGGAGGGGGTGAGAGGGGGAGGGAGAGAGAGAGAGAGGAGTTAGGAAGATCCAGTGCATGCGCACGGTATACGTGCAGTGTCATACTTGCACGAACTGTATACAGGGTGCTCGGTGTTCGTTTGTATAGCGTGAGATGATAGGTGCGGGGTATATGAACATTTAGGGGAAGGGAGGTTGGAGATCGAATAAGAACGTTATCGTACTTGGGTCGATCTTCGAATTTGATGGATTTCGTGATTGGATAGAGAATTTGATAGATTCTTGAGTGGAGTGAGTTTGAGTTGATAGGGGGTTTGGACGAAATCACGCGGGAAGGATTCAAATTCTTGGTCATTTTATTTCGTGGGTGGGTAGGAAATAAAAGGAAATGTATGAATTGTAGGGTAGTATTACAAACAGATTAGGGTTATGAATATTATTCTGGTAGATATAGGTGATTTATTTAGGCAATACAAAAAAAAGCAGAAAGTCAATCTATCTTGTTTTTGTTTTATTATGTTCCTTTTGATCTGCTGAAACTTGTGGTTGTAAATCAGCTATGAAAGTATTGTATTGATCCATGATATCTTGAACTTCTTCTGTGAAGTTGCATAGATCATCATATTCTGGGCCAACAGCCCACAGTGTTTCCAGATCGTATTTCTTTCTGCTTTCATCCGAAAGAATGTGTAGGGCAATGTTTCCTGCAAAACATATGCATAAGATCTATGCAAATTGTTGTTGTAGTAATATTAGAACATGTACCTAAATCCATTGCAATCCAATCTTTGGAAGTTTTGCCTTCCATGTCTGGTATTAGATCAGTTGAGTTTCGTTTAAACTTGTACAATTTACGAACAAATGTAGCTAAAGCAAGCATATGCCTCTTTGACTTAGCGGACGCTACAACCATGTAATCAACATAAGCGTAGTCTACAGGGACACTTGCTACAAAAATATTTCTTGCTTTGTCTCTCTTCAATACTTCTACAAGATCTTCAATATCAAACACACCTCTGACTCCACCTATTCAAATAGATTAATGCATTTGTCAAACATTTTTGTATATATATTCTTATTTTTTTGGCATCCAATAGAATTTTATGTCACCCTGTATATAGATGTTTCAATTAAGTACACTTACGTTTCACATTTAATCCTTCAAAAGGATCACGATCTGGTTCTTCCTCTGCTAAAGCTTCGGCTTTTAATAATTCTTGCTCTTCGTCAACGTCGAAGATAATTTGTGCATCCTTGTCATCAAAACGTTTTAGTTTTGTATCAACTACGAGAGTAAGGTTATCTTCCTTCTTTTCATCTTCTAAGTTTTCATTCGGTTTTTTCGTGTTTGGCGTAGAGAAATGTCTCGTTTGCTTCCATTGTGAATAAGTTAATGATTTCTTCTGCTGGCAACTGTATGAGTTACACAATATTTTTCTTGCGTTTACTAAATTAGATAATAAACAAGAGCGTATCATCTTTGCCGTGATGCGGCTACTGCTAGGTTAGGTATTGGGAATACTATTCAAACTTTTGAAACTTTTATCAGCTTACGTTAACGTTTTACTTTGTACGTATGTATTTTTCACCTTAAAATTTACGTATTTCTATGTATTTTATATCTTGTCATATATCTACTAAGGAAGTATGAAAAACTAGCTTCATAGTACATTGTCTTATTTGTAAAGGTAGGATATTAAATGAATCGTAATCAGATTTTGTGTCTTGAATAGTTATTTTATTGTACTAAACAAGAAACATAGCTTTATAAAATATTCTTCTCTGTGTGAAAAACATGGTGGAGGTGTACATGGAATTATTTGTGGTGTCAGATTTAGTGGCATCAAGCAGGTTCTGGTTTTATGTTATTCCCACAGCTGCAATATTACAAGAAAAATTATAAAATTATCATTTGTCGCTTTCCTAGTGAAAAAAAGACGCAGAAGCTCAAGATAGAAGAACGTTTCCTTGCTCAGCATAGAAACGTTTTTGAAATAACAATGCAAAATTGCTCTGCGCACACTTACAGAATTGTTGAGATGGAATCTATTTGGACCTCGCACGCATCTTCCTCCTCTTACGCTTCAGCCTGCGCATTCTCTTCTTACGCCACTGAAAGTAAAACGCAGAATTTTAACAACGTTACAACGTCGATGCACATGTACGATGTCACTGCGCCACAAACAAACATTCGCTAATGGCTCATTTGATCGCACTTTTATCGCATTTTTCGCCGATATTCACAATTACACGCTATCAATATTTCTAAGCTGAGAACACAATGATAATTTCAAACCGCATGAACGAACAACAACGCCTCGCCAACAAACGCACTTTATCATGTGTACGTCCAACGCGGCATAACCCTTAACACGACGGTTGATTGTAAAACTGTATTTTTTCGCAAATACTCATTGCGCATTTAAAGAAAATAATAGTGCACAGCAGTAAAGACGTACCTTAGCTCTCATCTCGGCGGGTCTGAGAAATCTAGATCACACTAGAATTTCTCGATTGCTACGGATTTCAGATCCGCTAGCTCCGTCGAGTTCTGAAACCAATATGGAAGAGAGAGGCTTCTTCGATCGTCGTGCCGGAAAGGTTTTCCAGGCTGGTTCTCGAAAATTCTCACAGAGGGCCGGCCAGCCAACTGCGATGTTCGATAGACGTCGGAAAGGGGTAGTTATCGTAGTTCGTCGTTTCGTTTCCACGTTCCTACATTTTCCCGCGTTTAAAGAGACTTCCCGCGAAAAATGGTTACTTGTTGCGCTGGCCGAACCAGACGGTTAAAGGGCTGGCAGTAGAAATGAGCAGTGTGCACCGCTTTAAGCAGACTTGTTTGCGTTCCTTATGCGTAATGGGCTATTTATCGTGACGTGTCCTCTTACGATTACGAATTTTACGCGACGAACGCAGACGTTTGAACAGTGTTGCTGTTGCATGTTGGAACGTAAGTTCGTATTGCGACGTACTCGAAGCGAAAATCAGAGCGTGTTTTGTTTATTCATCGTTGAATTGGAGTCGGTTGAATTTGGTTGAATTCGAGTTGTATCTACTGTAAAACATGAGTGTACAAACAACGATAACGTTCCCCGTAAGGAAGAAATGTTCGTTTTACGGAGCCAAGGAGAAGATTGTTAAGGAAGACTACAGTAATGCGACTGTGACGAGTACACCTTCCAAGTATACGCCTAAGGTGAAGAAATTGGTTGTTTTGAGCAGCAGCGAGTCGGAATCCGAGTCAGATGTTGAGAATAATGTAGTGGAATGTAATGTAAAAAATACGAAGAGAACTAACAGTGTTTCCACCCCTAGACGTACACGCAAATCCAGTGATTTGGAAGGTAAGGTGTACATTTGAATTGACGTATGTTCTGTCTAGTCTGTAGTGGATGTCTGCATTTAATTTTACAATTGAATAGCAGTGGTTGTATGTTGCTTTATTCTGTTTTACAGGTGGGCATGGATCCACACCACCAAAACAAAAAAAGACTGACATAGTAAATAGTTCCCCCACGACTCCTTCAACTCTGCTAGACAGGCTTAATTTATCTTCCCCTGAAGAAAAGAAAGAACAATTTGTGCCCAAGAGATTATTTGCCTCAAACAAGTACCGTGAAGCACGTAAGGCATTGCATAGCTGTGGTTCTCAGAACCTACCAGGCAGAGAAGCAGAATTGGCAAGTCTGGAGCAGTTTATTCGTAAAAATTTAGAGAATGAAACATCTGCCTCCCTGTATGTCTCTGGACCACCTGGTACGGGAAAAACAGCTTGCCTTTCGAAAATTATGCAACAGCCTGAATTTTCATCAAAGTTCAAAGTGGTTTATGTAAATTGCACTACCATGAAATCTGCTGCCACAATATATGCTCAGATAATTCAAGAATTGGGAATAGGTGTTCGAAAGGGTGCTAAAAATAGTAAAGCTCTGATTGAAAGGTACCTAGTGACCAATCACAAAATGCTCTTATTTATACTAGACGAAATAGATCAATTAGACAGCAAGAAACAGGCTGTTTTATATTCGATATTTGAATGGCCATCAAAGCCAAATTCAAAGTTAATTTTAGTAGGCATTGCAAATGCTTTAGACTTAACTGACAGAATCTTGCCACGTTTGCAAGCCAGATGTGACATGAAACCAAAGTTGATGCCGTTTGCACCTTACTCAAAACAGCAAATATACAATATAATATCGTCGAGATTGAATGAAGCCAACGTGGCGGATGTTTTGACGGGAACTGCCATGCAGCTGTTAGCTGGAAAAGTTGCGGCTGTTTCAGGCGACATTCGACGAGCATTGGACATAAGTAGAAGAGTTGTTGAATTGGCCGAGGCGCATAAAGCGCAGCAAGTTTTACAGCCGGCAGTTAATAATGGTATGCAACTTTTTGAGTTGGGCAATAAATATGAGTCTTTACAGATTTTGATAATTACGATTTTATTCTTACAGAATCAAACAAGGGTAGTCCAAAGAAACAACAGCCGCCCTGCGAAAAGCCAGCCGATTTGAAGGAAGTCATGACCGTTTTAAATGGAGTATATGGCGGTGGGCAAAATCTTAATAAAGAGGAAAGCACTTTTCCTCTGCAGCAGAAATTACTTCTCTGCTCTCTGTTGCTCATTTTCAACAAAGGGCGTAACAAGGACGTTACAATTGGAAAGGTAAGTGGAAAAATACATAAATCTCAATATAGCAATCAATGCTTATATAACCGTTTATAATTAAATTAATTTTTTAGCTTCATGACGTATACAAGAAAGTTTGCAAGAAGAGGAATATCCATGCTGTGGACATTTCTGAATTTGTTAGTTTATGTAGTCTGATCGAATCTAGAGGTGTTCTGACAATAACAGCTAAGAAGGAACCGCGTTATTCGAAAGTGAGTTTGCAATGGGACCAGGAAGAACTCGACGCTGGGTTGCAAGACAAGAATATGATGACCGAAATTATAAACGATGTTTCATGTTTATAACGGATCGTATTTATAGTCATGTGAAATAGTATTTTTACAATTTTACGTAATTTCCGCGTTGTTGATTATAACATAGAGTAGTTAATTTTATATTTATAAAAGCAAATTGTTAATGAATTTTATTGAACGGGGTGAAAGTGCGTTCAATTTTATGAGTAGACGATTTTTTCAACTTTACACTTGTGATATATATTTGTAGATGATTAATGTATGATATGTATGTAATGTATGATTGTAAATAATATGTTTGTGAAATTACACGTGTTGACACTCGAATTTAATCAATTCTACAACTGAAAGCTTAGTGTGTCAAAGATTATAGCCGAATAAGGAGGTTCAAATTCCCCTAAACCGATTGAAACTCTGAAGAATTATCATATTACAGGGCAAAATATTGACAAAAATACTGTAACCCCATTACCAGTAAGTGGAATATGGTACTGGGCGGCCAATGGAAGGTACTTCGGCATAATTTCACCTTGCTAAAACACGATAACACCTTTCAAATGCTCAGAAAACGGTTTCTTTCGATTTCTTCGTTGTTTTATGTGGGCTAACGAGACGTTTTGCGTACTTTGACATTATGTTGCGTTATGTTACACTATTTTGGATCACTTTACGTTATAACATCTCATAATTAGGGATTAGTTCCATTATTTTCGGAGTTTTTAGGGACGGACGGAGCATTTTGGTACCCATTTAATACATGTTCAGCTATTGTACTTTGGTGCCTGGTAGGGGGTCAAAAATAACTCAGAGAGCCGTTTGCCGTTGGTCGAAATTCGCATTAGTTTCCGAGTTACAGTCAAAAAACCGTCGAAAAAATGGGGTCACGAAAATGGCAAAAGAATAAATGTTTTCCGATCGACTTGTGCTGATGTATGGTGAAAGAGGATCGAATGGAGATCACAAAAATCGGAACCGGGGCCTTCTAAGTGCAATATTTCCGAAGTTATAACCAAAAATGTGCGAAAAAATGATGAAAATTGGATATTTCACCGTCTCTTCGTCGTATGACAGTTTCTGTCACGATTATTTCACTATAGTATGATAGAGTAGTTCAGCTACTTTAAAAGAATCGCAACCCGAGCCTTCTAAGCGCAATAGTTTCGGAGATACAGCCAGGAAAAGGTGAGAAAATAGTGAAAAAATGACCAAAAACCGATATTTTGGTGTTTATTTTTTTATTAATTCGAATACCTATTTAAAAATCTGAAAAGATTGTGAAGAAAATCTGAAATGTGCATACTATTATCGGATGTAGCTCTGATTTTGTTCATCTGTTTTTGAAATATCTATATTGCCTGTCATCTATTGTTGTTAACACAGCAAAGAATATATTAAACAATATTACGGTAACGAAAGATTTAAATTTTGCAATAGAATTCGTATGGTGCTGCCACATACGGACAATTTGTCAGTTACCATTCGTCACTGTAGCGTGCTGTTTAGTGTCTCGTTCATCAGATAGTTTGCAAGATGTCATTCGTCCTTGCGCCCGAATTTCCGGCTCCCGGGTTTTCTTTTGACCTGTGTCAAAGGTAAAATCTATTTTATAAACTTGTTACTCATTTAGTTTTATGATAAATATTATTAGAATCGGGTATTTGTGTTCGATAACCTTAGAATACTGTATTGAACATAACCTTAGTATCCAATCTTGCTGTGTCATTTGTATGACTATGACTGTTTGAAAATATTCATTTATAAATGGCTTATATTAGCGGCCGTGTCGTAGAGTTATAGTATTGTACGTTGCTTCTTTTTTTGAACAGGAATGCCTATTTGATGAAAAAAGGTTTCGTGCCACCGAAGGCAACCAAAACAGGGACGACAATCGCCGGCGTTGTTTTCAAGGATGGCGTCGTACTTGGCGGTGACACACGGGCAACCGAAGACACCATAGTTGCTGACAAAAATTGTAGCAAGATCCATTACCTTGCCCAGAACATCTAGTAAGTTACATTTCAAACACATGTTGATTCCTAACCTGCACTGTGCATCCTATATTACTTTTAGCTAAATATATAATTTTTCTGACTACACATTCATTCCAATATGTTTTAAGGCCTTTCACTAACGTTTTGGGTTAATTCATTCATGTTTACAGTTGCTGCGGTGCAGGAACTGCAGCTGACACAGAAATGACTACTCAAATGATAGCCAGTCAATTGGAGCTGCATCGCCTAAAGACTGGTCGCACGATTCCAGTATGCACTGCCAACTACTTGTTGAAGCACATGCTGTTCCGTCATCAAGGCCACATTGGAGCAGCTCTCATATTAGGTGGAGTTGACTTGGATGGTCCATCAATTTATTGCATTTATCCACATGGATCGTCAGATTCATTGATGTACACAAGCATGGGCACTGGTTCATTAGCGGCTATGTCAGTATTTGAAAGCAGGTGGAAGAAGGACATGACTGTAAGTTTATTGTTTCTCAACCTTTGCATATTTATTGTCTCATATATCATGTTCCTGTGATACCTCACATTATACATTATGTTTAATGCAGTTACCCTATCCTAAATCTTGTGTTTCATATATTTTGTACCTATGTCAAATCTCGCATATTATAAAAAATGTCTATGCTGGTATTCAGGATTGATTTTGTTTTTACAATACAGGAAGAAGAAGCTAAGCAACTTGTAGCGGATGCAATTCGTGGCGGAGTGTTCAACGATCTCTGTTCCGGTTCGAACGTCGATCTTTGCGTCATTCGCAAGGGATCCGTCGACTACTTGCGGCCGTACGACGTGGCCAACCTGAAGGGTCAGCGTCAGGCAAATTATCGTTACAAGCAGGGCACAACTGCTACCCTGAGCAAAGTTGTTCACCCGATAGTCGTCGAGGAGGAAACGGTTCGCAGAATCGAAGTGGAGCCCATGGACACCTCGTCCTGAACAGTGCTTTAATCGCTACTTTTTAAGCCGAATAATTTGTGAATTTACAGTTAAATAAAAGCCTTAATTCTACGGTACGTCAGCGTGTGATGCGTTTCTGGGAAGCACCTTTCGTTCTCGGTCGCACTCGTGCTTACTACCGAACTGTTTATTTCAGAGAAATTGTAATTCTTTCGCGTGCAGGAGAAATACGTAATAACTTCCGTTGTATAATTGATACTGTGTCACGTGTTCAACGTATTGTTACGCGGTACTAGGACGGAATTTCATCGTGGAAGGTTATCAAGACGATCAGAAGAGGCCGGCGGATTGCTTTAGTCTCTGCTTCTTCCAAGCGGGTAGCTTCTCAAATTCAGCCGGCTCCATCTTGAAGATGGAAATGAAATTGTCGAATGTAAGGTGCATCTCTTTGCGCGCAACGTTCACGCCTGGTGGAAGATTGTCAGGATCACTTTTCAACGTGGTAAGAGGATACTTGACGTAGTTGTCGAACTCTGTCGCCGACTTGACCGATGTCTGTATAACGTTGGTCGGCTCCTTATCCTGTAACAACATGCACAGCGCTTCGAACGGCCTGTAGTCCCTCAACAGATTGTGATTCCAGTTCTCGAACAGACCTATGAACGTCGGAGGCTCCAACCCTGAAGAAAATTAAACTGTACCACATCCCGACACGGTACTTTAGACTCATTCTCATCCTACTCTCTTACCTTGTTTAATCACAGAGACCGTCGTATTCCGATCTCTGCCCGCAGGATGTGTATACAAAAACGTGGTAGCGTCCGTCACACAGTCCCGCGTGGACTTAGGCGCCGAGTACTTCCCCAGCCAAATCCAGATGACATTCCCGGCGTCCAGTAACCAGATAGATTCCGGTATTAACGAGTCCTGTCCGAATCCTAGCACCTCGTCTCCCACGAAGACCCCACCCTCGACACGGCACTGGAATAGATGCTTTTCCAAGTTCTCTTCACTTTCAACGACCTCTGTTCCGTAAGTTCCTTGACCTGTCCAAGACCATATACTTATAATGCCCCACTGTCTGATGCCCATATATTTATAATGCCCAACTGTTTGATGTCCATATATTTATAATGGCCAACTGATCATCTTTGTTGAACTGCTGTGAGTAAGTATCGTTTACCACCGAGATCTGCCCAGAAGTCCTCGTCTTCCTTGCCCTCCGCCATCAAAGGTGCGTTCCTCGGCGCGAGGCGTCGCGACGCCTGTCTGGCGTCTCCCGTACTCCTCCCACCGCACCAAACCACCGGCATGTTGGAGAACAGAATGAAGACTCCGCCGGAATCCAGGCTGCTCGGCCTCAAAGGACGCTCGACGGCCTTCGACGTGTACGGAGTTGATCCAAACACTCTGACAAGATACTTCTCCGGAGCTGTAATGAACATATATTGCAAATCGATGGCAAACCGATCGTTTGCATCTCGACTCATTGCCTGTCATTCGTCTTACGTGACTCGCGATGAGGTCCTGCCAGGATCTTCAGCTTGCCGTCGTAGATCTGCAATAAGTGGGGCGGTTCTCTGCCCTGGCAGGCTTTAACGAGCTGTCCTGATTCCTCGTCCGAGAGCAGGCAGGCTGCCTCCAAGGCCGCCTCTCTGTCCGCCTTCGTCGAGTGGACACCTTCCCAGCAGTAGATCTATATCGAGATTAAGTGGTATTTCATTTCCTTTTTCATTTTTTTCTTGCTACAATTCTTAGTTAAGCAGTAGCATTAAGTTTGAAGGAATTGAATTGTGTCTGTGGTGACTTTAAATAATTTTCATGCCTTGTTTGGGTGAATTCGATTACTGTAATATTGAGAGAGAAAAGGAAAAGGAAAGGATAGTATATTCCAAAAATCGTTTCGTCTCGGATCCACCGACGGACAGTGGATTGTGCCCCGGACGAGTGTTTGAATAATTTTGGTACTAGGATGAAAGTAACAGAGAGGAATTAAATTACAGTATTTTATTAAATTGAATTGTGTGCTAAAGTAATTTAATCAAAATTAAAAGGGAGGAGTTTCGAATTTGAGGTACTCACTATTGTTCTGCATCGACGACCTTGACCATACTTATACTGCATCACGTAGCAAGCCTCCGCGTAGTATATCCCCTTGTCCTCCACCTGGACCATCCCTTCCTTCTTACTCACTCTCCACAATACTCTTTCACCTGATCCGTCGTCAACCAATTGACACTCGGCTGCCATTCGCGGACGTTCGTTCATGTAATCCGGTTCGAAACTGGGCGGAAGGGTCAGCGGCCGCGACTTCGAGGGCTCCCATCCTCTCAGCAAGGTCTTCATCTCCGTCGGCTCGTGGCCCTCAATAGCTCTAGCGACCTTACATAACAAATACTACTGCACGAAACACGTATAAAATCACAACGCTCCAAATAAGAATTTACCCAAAAATGGTACTAATTCATAAATGTGATTGCTGTGTGCTCGACGTAATATACTTAACACAGTTATTAAATTATAGTTACTAGAATGGAAGAGTCCGCAGACCGAATCAGGATCATCAAGAATGATCTGATGGGGATATACTAGGAAGGATAGAAAGAAGGGATAGAAAGGAATTGGTACCTGCACGCCGGCGCTGTAATTCTTCTTCTTGACGAAGCCGCGCGCGTTCCTGACGGCCTCCAGCTTCTCGCGAGCGTTCACATCTCTTCCCACCCACGCCCAGACGCCCGCCTCGCCCCGGTCAATCAGGTAAACCGAGCCGGAAGTGAGGTCGCCACGCCTTATGGGTCCGGACTTGAGCTCGGCAACTTTGTACTTGCCAGACTGTTCGCTGCACTTGTACAGCTTGACGGCGCTCGGCACGTTGAAGCGATGAGGACGATCGGGTGCCACGATCCTGCTGCCGGGATCAAGGACACTGGCGAATAGCTGTCGGTCTTCCTTGGGCAGGGTCTGCTCGTATCCGTCCTCGATGACGATGACGCGCCCGTTGTTGTTCTCCTTTCTGGCTTCCAGGATGTTCACCGCGTGCCTCTTGTGCAACGGGTCCGAGGAGGAGCCCAGCCACAGAAACACGACTCCTCTGCGGTCGGAACAATGTCGGCTAATGATATCAGTTTTGTTACGGACGGGGGCCCCCACGATTTACGATCTCTCTCTTCCTTCCCCGAGTCGGGACAGGCTTTTTTTCTTAATTAGCGAACCGATTGCGAACGAGGATGATTATGTTTCCCGCATTACGATGATTGTTACGGCGTACCTGGCTCGTACATCGAGGAGTATAACGTCCTGGGAAGTGAAATTCTCCCAGTGCACTTTCCCAAGTTCCGTCATGACCGGCATAGCGATGCCGGATACTCTGTGAATGGTGCAGGTAGGCTCATCGAGATGCAGATTTTCGACGACGAGCTTCTGCCGGAAGTAGGCGAGGAAGCGCGGGCTCTCACGACCTTGAGCCTCCCTCAGGAGGATCATGGCTGAGACCTGGGAGTCGAGCTCGGCCGCGCGGAGTGCGGCGGCGCCGGAAACCGTCGCGTCGCAGGAGGATCCGATCCAGAAGTGGATGGCTCGCGTCACCGGGGCACCCTTCAGGTCCTTGATCTGCTGAAGAGTCGACTTCAGCATTAGCCATTATAGATTGTAATAGAAAATGCATTCACTGAGATATTGTTCCAGTAACATAAATTGCAATAATTAATTAGAATTTTATTTTTATACTTCTGTTGAACTACTTATACTTTGTTTTGCGAATTACTTATGCTTTATTTGAATTAGAACATACAAGGATTAACCTGATGAGGGCTGCTGCCATCAATCAATTTTATATATTAATAACAGTTCAAAGAAAATGTCATACATTAATATTACATGAATCTGATGTTATAGGAAGGTAAATTGAACCGAAGACACGCGACGGAATTGAATTAGAATCTCTTAAGGAGCAGTTCGGCGAAAACTACCACTTAGCGCATGAATTTTATGTACGCTGAGAGGATTCCATTTACTGGAGGACAGCGGCAGTGGACTATGTGTGCACACACGACGGTAATCTCCGTAATCGTCAGACGCACAATTCGCGTAATGGCAGACATTTCGCCCGTAACGATGTATATTTTATTTATGTATATAATGGCGCATAATTACGGGCATCCCCGGGTAGGGAAGGGCGCTGTCCTTTGCGGAGACCGCGTAGATGATGTAAGCCGACTCCGACAGGAAGTGGCCCATGCTGCTCCCGGTAACGGCGATGGCTCGAAGACCCTGCGTTATGGATAATAAATCCTCTTAATCGCGCATTCCGCTGATACGGCTTACGCACGCGATGCATTACGGTTGTTGGAGGATGTCGGGAGGATGCTCGCGATCTCCTTAGCGCCTCGAGCGGGGAACGGAATTGGAACGGGTTACTTTGCACATTATCGTTTTGCCTCCCCGGGGGCTTATATGAAGTCCGCCGGTATTTTTATGCGGCGCGAAAACTGGCCTCTAATTGGGATAAGCAGATACTGACTGAATGTCGTCGTGGTAACGGTAGGGTAATTGCAAGTTAAATTTGGATTGTCGCGTGCGAGAGCTTTTATGCATGTATCAATTCTTATCGAGCTGTTTTGACAGTTATGTACACAAGCGTTCAAGAATAATAGATGTACTAGCAAAAAGAGTTAGGTCTAGGACGATCTGGAGTTTCCTGGAAGGGCACATTATTGTTTTGCCCTCTCGGCTTATGAAATCCGACGGATTTTTATGCGGGGCGAAAACTGGCCTCTAAGTGAAATAAGGATATACTGACTGAATGTCATAGAGGTATTGGTAGGCTAATTGCAAGTTAAATTTGGATTGTCACGTGCGAGAGGTGCATCCTTTTTATGCATGTATAAATGCTTATTGAGCTGTTTTGACAGTTATGTACATAAGCGTTCAAGAGTAATAGGTCTAGGATGGCAGGACACATTATCGTTTTGCCACCGGGGCTTATGAAATCCGACGGATTTTTATATTGCGCGAAAACTGGCCTCTAATCGGAATAAGGAGATACTGACCGAATGTCATCGAGGTAAGGGTAGGCAAATTGCAAGTTAAATTTTGTTTGCCACGTGCGAGAGGTGCATCCTTTTTATGCATGTGGACTGTTTATTTTAAAGGAGGTGTAAGTCCATTTAAAAAACATTAAATATCACATAAATAAACCATTTACACCATGTTAATCATCAATTATATATCTCATTTCTTTCAACTGTGGACTTACACCACCCTCAAAATAAACGGTCCATGTATCAATTCTTATCGAGCTGCTTTGACAGTTATATAGATAAGCGTTGAACAGCAATAGATGTACTAGAGACGAGAGTTAGGTCTAGGCTGATCTGAGGTCTCATGGCAGGACTCACCTCGATCTTCCAAATCTTGAACGCGGCGCTGTTCTTCGGTACATTCTTAAATATCTCGCCGGTCGAGTCGTCCGAGCGGGAGCTCCTGTCGTCCTGCAGATTGACATTCGCACTGTCGTGATGAAGATCGACGAGCATGGTTAGCATGATTGACGGTGTCACGGTCGAGTGACACCGGCCGCAAGGGACAAAAGGAGAAGGATAGCTGAAGGATGTCAAGGATGAGCACCGAACAATTCACGATCTTTTCTGCGTTAGAGTCCAGTGCCCATCACCGAGCCGGACATTAGAAATCCGAAGCGTCACTCGTCCACTCCGAACCCGACGCTCACCGAATCCACTTCAAGGTTCAGAAAACCCAAACAAAATCTTATTTTCAAACTCGCACTTCACTATCGTACCCGGCAATCGAAATCGATTACGAATCGAGCTCGAGAAACAGTACTGTTAGGCTGGACCTTATCGCCTCCGCGGGCGAGCGGAGAGGAAGGAATCGGGTCGTTCGGCTTTTATAAGCTTTTCGCGGCAACAATTATCCCCTGCCGAGAGTTGGCCGGTCCGGAAAGAGTCGGCTGTCGGCGCGATCCGGCTTCGATCCTTCGATTTTCCTGCTTCTCGGCCGCTCTCATTCTCACACCACGGCTCGCCTACCTGTCCCGCACTATCTATCCGTACATGCGTTTCGCAATAGAGAAACCGCGGATCGGCGCCCGTATGCCACGCTCGCCGACTGAAAACTGGGCTATGCCGAGTCACGAGAGGCGAGATCCTCGGCAAAGGACTTAATCGCTTCTTCGCCAAGGCAAATGCCGCGCCGGTGGGACACACGGTATGCTCGCCTTACCCGTACGCCGACTGTATGCGAACTCTGGCGAACGTAGGACGGGGGGCCGTTGCCGGCGAATTATGCATATGCCGGGCAGGAGTAAGAGAGAGAGAGAGAGAGAGAGAGAGTGGTGGAAGTCGGCGATACAAAGCGGAACAAAGAGTTTTTATTTAATCAAATCGGTTAGAAAGTGCCGGAGCGTCTGCCGTTGAAATGGGACAGCTTGCTTTTTTAATTGGCGCACGTGTGAAATTCGAGCTTGGTGCCGAATGGGGGGAGGAGTATGGTAGGATATAGTAGGGGTATAGTAGGATTTTTTTAAGGCCGGAAAATTGGGGGTCCGCGTGGAGGACGATGGGTAGAGAGCCTGATATTTAGTGTACAATTATTTTTGTATAAAAAAGAGTCGTGCTTGAGATAGGCTGTATAATTACTGCAAATGATTTTGGAAGGATTTTTTTGTGATTCAGGATTATGAAAGTGTGTTTTACCTCAGAAGGTAATTTTCATGTCTACTCTTCACAGAATGAGTTTTTGTATTTTGGGTAATAGGTTTTGTTTATAGATTTCTTATACGGGGGTCACCTGTGCTAAACACTGACAATGATGAGTTGACTTTATAGTTTGGATTCATTGATACTTTGGTTCTTTGACCCTGAATAACCCTCTGTATTTGTTTTTCTAGGTGGATTCGGTGCACTCGGATTTTTGAACGAGAATATGGGTTTTGATGCTGTTAATCGCGAACTCAGCACAGTCGAAGCCGATTATTGGGTGACGTAGCGATTCGTTAACCGCCATGAGCGACCGTCATTTACGACCGGAAGTCGCGGCTGCACCCGTTGCACGCCCACCAAGCCACATCGCTGTTTTCAAAATGAACGAGTGGGCTTCCTTCTTCCGTGTCTCTTCCAGAGAAACAACTCGACTTCCAATAATCGCGCATCGGCGGAACTTTAATCTACAGAAACGATCACCAACTCTAAATTCTATATAATCAAGCCTTTTCGGCCTATTCGGTTACTGTATACTTGAGAGAAAAAGGAAAA
Organism: Anoplius nigerrimus; assembly: GCA_914767735.1. Lineage (NCBI taxonomy): Eukaryota > Metazoa > Arthropoda > Insecta > Hymenoptera > Pompilidae > Anoplius > Anoplius nigerrimus. The sequence continues at coordinate 4,792,883 of OU612086.1, forward strand.
GGATTTTTGGAACAGACTATCTTTTTCCTCTTTCCCTCAAGTATACAGTGACCGAATAGGTCGAAAAGGCTTGATTATACATTTCACTCATAATCACTAAAATTCTATATATAAACATGTCTTTCGGCCGATTTTGTCAATGAAGATTTGAAAGGGGGGAGTTAAAGACCAAAAAGTCCCCAAAAATTGTATCGTTTCGTCCTGGATCGACTGACGGTCATTAAGACGGTTTTCTTAAACCCATTCTAAATTCTATACTGAACATAAACCAACTATCTGCATTGACACGACAACCGACCAAACGAATAAGTTTGCCCATTGCCCATCGAATCAGAACCCGTAATTGCTTCGCAGAGAACAATTGATTCCGCAAACTTTTACGTCAACCCCGCGAACCTGCTCCCCAAAAATAATATCTCGCCCCCCCCTCCATAGATCGTAACATCCATAAAACTGAAAGTGCTCTTTTTGTTTCCCTCTTTCAGGTGGCGGCGGGCCGGTGGGCCCATTGAATAGACAGTTTGCAGACAAAAAGCGGCGGACGTTCGCAGCCTTTGTTTCGGTGTCAGGGGAATAATAGCGACGAGTCGAAACGCGCATCTCCCGTTCGCGTTTCACAACAGATTCCGGTTTCAGAAGCGCGAAGGAAACGTGAAAAGGCTTTCGTCACGCGCGGCGAACGTTCATTCGCGATCCGCATCCTCCGTTTCTTCCTCTTCTTCTCTCACTCGGGGCGCGAAAAATCTTTTTGCCTCCTCGCGCCGATTAATCCGCCCGCCGAGCACAAAGTAACTGTAACGAGGGCGCCTATGATTATGCATGAACGTATCAGTCCACGCCTTGCTGATTCCCGCGCTCGCGGATGCCAAGCGGGGTAACAATTAATTCGCGGTCAATCCCTCCGCGTAATTAGTAAGTCAGTGAGTCAATTATCCGCTCCGTTAATAAGTCAATCGGTCAGCCTCGCGAGGCCGACTTCGGGCAGGAGTTAAAGTAAGAAATTAAAGTAAGGAATTAATTCGGGACCGACACCCGACCGCGCGATCTTCTCTTGGCCGGCCATCGGAATCGTTTGTTTGCCGATTCGCACAGTTATTTCCTTCCTCAGCGAGTCACCCGACCATTCATCGCATCCCATTTAGCCTACTTATTACCTCCCTCCTTCTCTACCTTTCTCTCCCTCTCTATCTCTCCCTTTCTCTCTCTCTCTCTCTCTCTCTCTCTCTCTCCTTCTTTCTCCTGCCGGACTCACCCGCCTCACGAAATCCATTGTTCGCTCCTCTCGCTGCCTCCTTATCGTCTTCTTCCTCCGACCGCCGGCTCAGGCCATTTAAAGAGCGTACACGCGATCCTCGCCAACGATAGCGGGGCCCCGGACTAGGAACTTAACGAGCAACAGGCGAAGGCGGCGGAATGAGCTGAGAGAGCGAGGCGACCGGCTAACTGTAAGCGAACAACTGATACGCGGCCGCACTTGTTCGCGGCACGAAAAGGAAAAAGGCCCGATGTCGGGGGCCCCGGGGACCGGTCCGGAAGTCGGTCCGGAACTCGAGCCGGCCACCCGTGACCAACGGATGACCGACGTGCATTTCATGAATACGGAGGGTAATGCAGGCACGAGGCGGATCGCGATGCGGGACTCTGCCTGGGGCCAAGTCGTTCAGGGGCCTTCACTTTTTCGGCTTGAGAACCTTCCAGTGGCCGGGGGAACAGGCTCACGCTTGTTACGATGCGTTTCAGGTGACGGAGGTCGGGTAATTGCGCGAGGATGTGCTTCTTTTCTTCTGTTTCTCGCTGCCGCGCGTGGCGGCGATCGCGTTCGGGCGAGGACGGGGCATGGAAGGTTTCCTGCTTTGGGAAAGTTCGGGAGGATGCGGGCTTCAGGTGTGTGGAAGGAGTGTGGATGGGTTGTAGGGAATGGTTGGTGGTGGGTAAGGAAGGAGGAGTGGAATTCTTTTGTTTTGGGTAGTGACGACAGCGGATTTTGATATTGTGGGTAGTGAGCAGGTAAAGGTCATATGATTATGTGTTGCTGTATAGGCAAATAATTGTATAGTTGATAGATTTGGGTATCAAGTAGTAAGTAATGACTGCGGACCTCGGTGGAATATTTATGCTTCTTAGATTGGAAGAGAAGGAACTCACGGATAGTGGATTTTGATATCGTATTTGCTGGATATATTGTAATGATCGTATGCTTATGCGTTGCAGTATAGTCTACAGGTTTGACTATCAAATAGCAAGTGCAGTAATGATTGGAGTTCTTCATGGAATGTATAAGTGAATACTTAATAAATGCATTTTGGACTGGGAGAGAAGCAATTCATGCAAGATTTTGATATTGTATTTCCTGTACATATTGTAATGGTCATACACTTATCTGTTGCACTATACTCAATAGGTTTCAGAAACAAATAATAACTAAAGTAATGATTGGAGTCCACATTGAAATACCTTTACAAATACATTTTGGACTGGGAGACAAGGAACTCACGCAAAGTTGATTCTGATATTGTATTTCCTGGTCATATTGTAATGGTCATACGCTTATGTGTTTCAATATATTCAATAGATTCGACCGTCAAATAATAACTGAAGTAATGACTCGAGTCCACATTGAAATACCTTTACAAATACATTTTTGACTGGGAGACAAGGAACTCACGCAAAGTTGATTCTGATATTGTATTTCCTGGTCATATTGTAATGGTCATACGCTTATCTGTTGCAGTATACTCAATAGCTTTGACCGTCAAATAATAACTGAAGTAATGACTGCAGTCCTCGTTGGAATACTTTTCCGAATGCATTTGGAACTGGAAAGAGAGCGCTCCACATTTACCGTAACAGTTTCGAAACGAAAACTGAAAAGGCTCGTCACGATGAAACGTGTGATCTTCCCGTCTCCTTCTTGTGTAGATATCATTGTACCCGGTGCGCTCATCTCACCTGGGGCCGCACCTGTTCCGTCTTTTTGACAGCGACGTAATGATCGTCGGTACCGTACGCGCAATTACCGATCGCGGAGATCGATTTAGGTCGCCGCTGCTACTACGCTTCTACCTTGATTTGTCCTCCGGACCAAACTATGCCGAAGAACCATACATCCAGCAAGTCTTGATCAGCAAGCATAAGAAATACTGAACGCAACCTTTGTTTCAGCAAAGTACACCTTTCCTTTGTTTCGTGCCATCTGTGCACGATGACATGGATTGATGACAGCGTGCCTATCGAGGGCAGCCAGTCGATATGGCCCGACTTCAGCGCGAAGATCGTCGCTGTCGGGGAAAAATGGTCAGCTGACGCTGACAGACGTGGCAGCCTTCAATTTCGGGATCTCGCCCGGTCCGCCAAAAAGAATCCCCGATGGACTGGCAGAGCGAGGAAGCCGACTCGCCTAGCGGTACAAAAGACGTTCGCCGGCCTAACTGGCCGGCATTAAATTCCGGGAGCGGAGTAGCGAGGATAATAAAACAACGGGTTCTTCGTTTTCTTTTATGTCCGAGATAGCGGAGGACCTGCTCTGGGACGGTAGGAGCATCCTGGCCAGGACGAAGAGCAGGCTCAGTCTGTCGAACGCCGTTCTCTGCAACGTATGCGATCAGGGAGTTCAGGTTCGGCAAAGTGTTTCCGTTCACTTGCGCTCTCGATTTGCCAGACGCGTTTAGGACGATAAGTCGCCGCGATCGCATGCAATTCCCTCGCGTACGTTTTCGCCCGCCTTCGGATCGGGAACGGCCCGCAAGTTCCGCGGCGAGGATTGCAATCAACGATATCCTGTCGCCGACTTGACAAATAATGAAAGTTATACGTCTAACCGAACGTATAAAGGAGTTACCTTATCTTTCCAGGCTATATATTTATTTTGTTAAGTTTTATTTGTTATTTACATATATTTTTCTTTATTTGTCTTTAGTTTAAATTTAATTTTTTTAAATTAAAATTTGGTTCTGTTATTTAAATAAAGTTATAATAGTCATTAATTAATTATTTTAACTTGGAGACTTGATTCCTTTTACCATTTTTAACTTAAATTAATTTATTTTATCTATTTAAGATATGTTTTTTTGAAATTATATTTACTATTCTAAAGTTAATATTAAGTAAAACTCTAGAACTATAAATATATAATAGTTATTTTCATAGCAGTTATTTTCTTCTAAATAGAATTTATTATTATATTTAAGATTAATATTATACAGATAAGTTAAAATTAAGTTAATACCTTGGATATAGAGTGTTACTCTTCTGTATAAATGATATGCCTGATAAAAGGACCATTTTGATAGAATGGATTATACGTATTTTTACGTTATCATTAAACTATATTTTTTTTATGTTTTCATTTTTTGACTTTGTTCGTGTTGCATGAAGGAAATGATTCACGCAGGAGAGCTGGGGAACTGTTAAGTTTTTATGGGACCATTTTTGTTTGTTTTATGTCGCGCACGTTTGCAGATAAAATAGTCGTATTGCATTTTCAAGGAAACGTTTAGATGGTATTGCATCATTGTTGATAGGTCGACTTTCGCAGCTTCGACGAATCGAGAAGTTTCACGTCGGCGTTTAAGCGCTTGGAATTGGAGACGGACGTAAATTTTCCAAACGATTCGAATTATCAGCGGAAGGCTATCGATGCTGAAACTGCCGTCGACGATTTCGATAACGCCGAAGGCTTAATGGGCTTTCGTACCAGAGAGATGTCGACGTTTCGCTTGGTCATACAGAGTCCGGAAATTTTGAACTATCAGGTACGTGTCGGTAATGGCCTTGGCATAATTTTTTATGAACAATTTGTTATTATAGGGTACGCGACAGGCACCTGAGGACATAGCCAGATACTGGAAGAAGGATTCCAGGATGTGGCTGTGGAAGTCGGTAAGGTTGGCGAGAAGAAGGAACAAGGCGAAGGCGCAGGGTGTTCAGTAGGATCGAATCCTGTCGGGATGAATTTTGAGCGAATGTATTTGAACACTACGAAACTTTACGAAATATTTATTGACAACCAATTTTCTTTACACGTCTAACTATATTTGATGTACATTCATCGATATACTCTTTATAAATAACGTTAACAATGACCTCTTATCAGTGGCCATTTCATTATGTTTCTTAACATATTCAAAGACTGTCCGACTGTGTGATGTACGTGATAAGAAAATATTGTCGCAAGTTGCTGTTGTTTTAAGAGTATATGTTTCGAACGTACGTTCGTAAAACGCTATTTGTGATACGTTTGCGCTGTTTTACGAAGGAATAGGATGATTGAAAGAAATATAATTTTATGGTAACGATTGATTCTTAGCCGCATACTTCAACAGTCTCCATAGTTTGTGGATTCTCTTCATATTCTTCACCTACTTCAAATCGTGCGTAGTCCAACACTTTCGTCTTAGTTTGTTCCAAGACTTCCTGTACGGTCATATTTTGTTCCATGATGAATTCTTGATATATGAGGCACATTTCGTCATCTCTGTTGTTTTTCGGTATGTCGACAATTGGATCCCCAATTTTGGCGGGTCTCATACCTAGAATTCAACATCAATGAAATTTGGATACTTATATTGAACATATCTCATGCCGTGGTGATACTTGCCAATAATTTGTTTACACAATTCTTGTCCTGGACATAATAAGCCACCTTCAGTCTTTGTCGCTATTAATGCACCATATTTTCCATACAATATATTCCCTTCCTCTTCACATGCTGGGTGTACATCCCCAAATATTTTTAGTTCAGGTGCTGCAGTCATGCAAAAAGCACGCTTCAAGATAATGTTTTCCCTAATAGAACCAATGGCCATGGCGGTGTGATCAGCTAGCGTGACACCATCTGCTGCAGGAATGCTCAACAATTTCTCAGCGGACAAATTAGATTTGTCAATAGTTCTTGCAGAATTGATGGGTGGAACATGTTCGAATATGGCTGAAGTGACCGCTTTTACTAGATTGTGAAACTTCTCATTCCTTGCAACGAAGTCTGTTTCACAGTTTACCTCAACTAATACACCTTTATTATTTTGAACCATCACCCCAATCAACCCCTGACTCGTTGTCCTTCCCTTTACTTTCTTCAATTGTTCCCAACCCATATCCTTTGCCTGCTTATTTAGCCACATCTCAGCCTATAGAAGAAAAAATGCAATAATAAAATATAATGTCTGCAATGTTGTCATAATTTCATTAATTTCATATTTATCATGATGTAAAAGTATTGTACCTTGACGATGTCATTTTCATTCAACTCCAGCGCTTTCTTGCAATTAGAAAAGGTATAACCTGTCTTCTTACGGAGGGTAGCAAGTAACGTTTTAGTTGCTTCTTCCCGTAATGAGGAGCTCGTATGAAACAAACTGGATGCATAGCGCGCAATCATCTGCAGTGGAAAATCATAACTGAGCCAGTGCAACTGTTGATAATACAACTGTTGTACTGTAATGCAAGTTAACCTAAAACCGGTCTGCTTTGCAAATTACATACTTGTTGTACAAAGTACGTAGGGACAGAACTTAAAGGTAAATAGTTCTCGGAGAATTTATTTCTCAACAGATAGTTTCGCTAATTGCATGCAAATCGATTAATTACGTTGCCTAGAGACTGCAATCAACTGCAGTGGTTATTGTGGGAACCTTGCGAAAAAGACATTAAACCTCACACAGAATTAGTAATAATACCAGTAAATCATACGTTTTACAATATCGAGTTTTCCTGTGATGCAGTGCTATGTCAAATTCTCTGACATTAACAAATAGACTGGAAAAGAAATGTGCAAGAGCTCTGTACTTTTTGACGAGTTATCTGCAACTTCAGGCAGGGCCGTGCATGTGCTGGTGAAGGTGGGTTCCAACGTGGCACCAAAGGAGAGAAATGTTTATTTTTACTTTAGAACGGTAAACACGAAAAGTCATCATTATTGACAATGGGTTGCAGGTAAAATTTTATTTATTAGCTATTACAATTGATATAATGTATTAATATAATTACATCGTATTTTACTTTGAATTTATTGCCATGAATAAAAGTTATATAATCCACATCATTTCTACACATGAGAAGTATAGGATCAGTAGGATCATCTTGCTGATGCGTCCTTTGCCTTGACTATTTTTTTAATTAGCTATTAATCTAAAATGTTAAAGTATACTCATTCATATTTTAACTAAAAAGAAGGGAACCATTGACAACCATGGAATGTGAATGCGCGGAAGATCAAATCTGTTGGCCCGACGTTAAGAGCAAGGGTCAAAAAAGGTGTTCAGAAGAGAGCATAGAGATATTAGACATAGTCGATAAGAAGGTCGATCCATTATTCACATTTCCCCGACAATTAATGGATCGCAAACGTCGGGGGATATTAGCCACAACACTCGAAAAAACCAAGAAGAGATCTCACGAAGAATCGTACACCAGAAAGCGCGTTGAGAAAGAAAAGTTTCGTAGGTAAACATTAAGTAAAGACAATCGGATTCAAATGTTACATGTAATGTACATGAATATTCCTTATGTCAATAACCGGGTACCCGGGTAGCCACCTAAATACATTTTGTGAACAATTTTGCTTTTGAATTAAAATTTTTGAAAAACGTCTCACATCCTCGCGAACTGAACCATCTTAAAGCAGATTATCTTTTCCATATTTTTTTTTATGGCAGAACCCAGAAAAGTTTTGAACTTAAGGTGGCTACCCGAGTACCCGGTTACGTAGCGGATATACGTGTCATTCATGCGAGCGTTCGATTCGGAATTCAGCATTCAAGATTTCACTTTAGATTCGTTGCCGGATTGATAGCGAAGCCAGAATTGCCGTCCATGGACGTGGATTTGACGAACGACAACGACGTCAATCGTTATTATTATTACATTTGCAACGGCGTCGACACCATTCACACGGCGAACATTCAGGACGACTTCGTGGACAGGATATGCGATTTGGTGCCGAAAGCTTTGCGCGATAGATTCGTAGAGCTGTCGAACGAGGTACTTAAGGAGATCAGGAACGAATTCACGAAGAATATTAAGAGGGCCGTCGTCGAGTTCGCCCTGACGGATCGTTTTAGCGAGGAACTCGCGAGTCAGGTGAGAAAAAGTTCCCTGGCGTCGGATTAAATCGCCCGGAAGATCCATTGATCGAAAAGTTTGCGGTTTGTAAGACTCATGTTAACCGATTATCCGCCAACGTCGCATTTTTGGGACACAGTTTCAAATTGTTTCCTTTTAATGACTGCAACTTTTAAATGTATAGTTAATTTCATTTTTTATTTTTGTCTTTTTGTATTACGGCGGGTAATGGGTTAAACCGAGAATGTTACGAATCTGTTCCACTTAGGAACGAGGTAGTGATGGGTTTAACTTCGTGTACTGCGACCTTGATTTTATGTACGAATTAAATGTTTTAATAAACAACTGGAAGGATTTTGTCGATGTCAGCAGGAGTCGACAGAGGGTGTATTCATACCGAAAGAAGAAATTTTAGACAGAGAGAGTATGTGGCAAGCTAAAGTTATTTTAAGCAATGACTTGCATCTCTTGAATCCGTGCATGCGAATGATGTTGGATCGATGGTTTCGAGAATTTGGGTACGTTAAATGTTACATTAACACATTACATGCGGGAAGGGTATTAATACCATTTACGGCCACTGATCTTGATTTAAACTTTTTGATAGTTATGGTACTGCTCCCTGTGAGTTTAATAGTGAACAAATGATTAAAATATCTTAAATATCTTGAAAATTATAACAGTTTATGCTCTCTATTTTTAAGCGAATGCTCAAATTTTTGGCCACGGTAACTTATAAACAATTAGTCGCGACGTCCCGCAAGTAATGTGTTAATCCCGATTCTGGTTATGATCGGGACTCTCTGCTGGCAGGACTTTTCGACTGGTGGATATGAACAAAATTGCTGAGCAAGGAGAGAGTTCGGACCTGTCCAACTTTCGCACTACGGTTCTCCGACAAATTGCTTCGGCAGTTCGTGTCCTCAAGGCTTCCTGGTTCATGGGGATTCAAGAGATATTCTTAGAAGTACTTTTCCTTCTCAAATTCGAAATATCGTTTGCGTGCCGTGTCAGCTCATTTTTATCTAATCGCGAAGGGATCGAAATTTAGAACAACAGGAAGAAATTGGTGCCGAGTCCGTTGCAGAAGAAACGATTCAAACGATTCTTTGCCTGCACTGCCAAACTGATGGAAGCTCAACTTTTGATGTTCTGCAAATCTTCTCTAAAAGATTTCATGCGTTATATTGTAGATTTTGAGGCAAGTAGCTGCTGTTCGAGTTCGTATGCATTTTTTTCCGATTTGTCAAGGACAAAATTATTTCAGCCTATGCATTACGGTTTCAAACTTAACGTCGTGCTAAGTTCGGATGGGCTTGCTTTCGATCCGCCGTTCGACGAGTTCAAAAAGGTTCTGTGCGAAATTTTGGACGTCATGTGCGAAGCTGTGATGCGTTTTAATAAGCTGGAGACGCAACTGTACTTGGATTGGTCAGGACCGAAAGAATTACTCAAGGTATTACTTAAAGACTCACATTTATACACCTAAATTTGAACTCATATTAACGTACTTATGGAATTCTTTGTTCATGTATTTGCATAGCCGAATCTATCTGTAGAAATCGTGGACGAACTGAAAGCGCAAATATCCAATTTGATCAATCATTACAGAAAACTTCCGGGGAGAAAATTGAAAGAGCTTCACAAGTAATTAGTTACGTTTACGCGAGAAGTACGGTAAATTGCTGCGACTTACGTTATGTAATTTTTAACTACCGTTGCTTCGTTAGATATGATTACCTCTCCGACGACGAAGAATTGAACGCTGTTAACGCATTCGTGGAGAGTTCCGACAAAAGTTTGGAAAGTTACTCGGAGAAGATCACTATGTTTCACGAGCTTAGCACAGATATACCGATCGAGATCGAACGAACGTTTTTCACGGACTTCTTCGAAATTTCCTACCAGATATTTGTGGAAACTATTGTTAAGAATGTGACGCATTTGAAGGATCTTCTCATAAAAAGTCTGCTGGATCATTATCACGGCATAGTCGAAGAGTGAGTATGTTAACAATTATGAAAAATGCATCCAATAAACACATGCATGTAAAATGTTTGCTTATGCCAAAGATGTACAAAAGGATACGAAGAAATTTCCCAGCAAGCACTGACTCCGCCGGTTGACACAGCCGCTCTCATGAAACTAAAAGAGTTCATAAAGCAAACCGTCGACATTACTCACCCCCAATTAGAATCGAAACTTCGGGAAATCATCAAGTACATAATCTTCTTATCCGACTACTGGCTACTCACCGAAGATGAAATAAATGCTAATAACACAGTCTTCCGATGGTATCACAAGATGCCGCAAATTTTGGAAGAGTGTCGAATAATCATTGACACTAAGACGATCGAATTCCAAGAAGCGTTGAAAGGTTTATTATTAAATTATTTATTATTAAATATTTACTATTAAATTATCTATTATTAAATGTTAAATTATCTAACAATCGGACACGTTAGTTCAGACCCTTTAGCAATTTTCTTTGTATTTTATCTTCTGGCTACTTTTTAGTAGGGATCCAGTTGACAATGACAAAGTCGAATTGAAACTGTAATAATGTTGAATTTGACAGTGAGATATCAAAAGTTTCTGGAGGAACTGGAGTCGTACTCGAAGCAAGTGGAGGAGATCCAGCATTGGGGCGACATAGACGAGATTTATCGGTACCAGAAGCGCGCGCAGATCTTGGAGAACAAGCTTATCGCGGCAATGGAGAAGATCGATAAGTTCAACGAGGAGGAGGCAGTTTTTGGATGGGAGACGACTCAATATCCGTTCCGCAAGAAGATCGCCGATCGTCTCGTCCCGTATAAGAAGCTCTTCGACGCTGCCTGCGAATTCTTGACCAAGTACGATCACTGGATAAACTCGCAGATCGGGACCTATTATCCGGAGGACATTGAGAATGACGTCGGATTGGCCTACAGGTACGTACAATTATTATATAAGTGTTTGTATGTCAGGATAGTACTGAAAATATTGGCATGTAATGTTTTCCAATTTATGATAGAATAGTATGATGATATAAGAATAATTATTGATTTAGTCAAGTGTAATTGGAATGGATTAAATGTTGGCATGTAATGCTTTCTATTTATTACATAACATTATGACAATAGTATAAGAAAATTATTGATTTAGTCAAATGTAATTGGAATGGAAATGTTGGGATGTGCTTTCAGTTTACAACAGAATAGTATGGTGCTGATATAAGAATAATTATTGATTTAATAAAATGTAATTGGAATGAATTTAATATTGAGATGTAATGCTTTCAGTTTACAACAGCATAGCATTTTGCTGACATAAGAATAATCGTTGATTCAATAAAATGTAACTGAATCGATTAAATGTTGGCATGTAATGCTTTCGATTTATGAGAAAACAGTATGATGGTGATACAAGAAAATTATTGATTTAATCAGAGTAACTAGAATGGATAAAATATTGGTTTGTAATGCTTTCCGTTTACGAGAAAATAGTATGACGATGATATAAGAAATTTATTGATTTAATTAAAGTAATTAGAATGGATGAAATGTTGGCATATAATGCTTTCTATTTACTCTAAAACAGTCCGACGATGACACAGGAATAATTAGTAATTTTTTTAAATGTTATCGGAACTTATACATGTCCTGTAACGCTCTTCCATTTGCGACAGAACAATTTACAAGCTGGAAAAAGGACTTCAAGAGCCGGACTTGAGGAACTTGGCGGCCAAAGTGCGCGAAAAGATTGAACAGTTCAAGGAACGAATGCCAGTTGTGATGACGCTGGGAAATCCAGGCCTAAAACCGCGGCACTGGGAGCAAATATCGGCCGTGATCGGTATTCCGATCAAGGTCGATGCCGACCTGACCCTCGGCAAAATCCTGGACATGAATCTCGATGGGTTCATCGAGCTTTTCGAAAGCATCTCGGAAGCGGCCTCGAAGGAGGCCACTTTGGAGCGTGGCATGGACAAGATGCAGAAGGAATGGGCTGATCTGGAATTCACCGTCAATCCATACAAGGACACGGGCACCTTCGTCATCGCCGGAGTGGACGAGATTCAGCTGCTTCTGGACGATCACATCACGAAGGCCATCACGATAAGAAACTCGCCGCATATCAAGCCGTTCGAAGCTCGAATTCTGTAATTTTATTATTTTCTGACTTGAATAGTGTTAAGGCTGACTGTACTGGGTGTCTGTATTGATTCATGCGAAATCTTTCAGGAAGTGGGTGCACAAGTTGTATCTGATACAGGACATTCTCGACCAGTGGCTGAAAGTGCAGGGTATCTGGATGTACTTGGAGCCTATTTTTTCTTCGCCTGACATCCAGCAACAGATGCCGGAGGAAGGTAGAAAATTCGCGGCCGTCGACAAGACCTGGCGGGACATCATGAAGACCGTGCAGGCCGATCCTAAAGTGCTGTCAGTGGCTGATATCGACAAGATGTTGGAGAGACTGAAGAAGAGCTTCGCCTTGCTGGAACTCATTCAGAAGGGCCTGAACGATTACCTTGAGAAGAAGAGGCTGTTCTTCCCACGCTTCTTCTTCTTGTCCAACGACGAGCTGCTGGAGATCTTGTCCGAGACCAAGGATCCTACTAGGTCAGTTTACCTTCCATCCTGTAAGCATCACTGGATTTATTCATTCACGTTGGATTTCACTTCTCTTCAGGGTCCAGCCGCACCTGAAGAAATGCTTCGAAGGTATCGCGAAGTTGCACTTCAACGAGGACTTGGAGGTCCTGGCGATGATATCCTCGGAGGGGGAGGTGGTCGCCATCCTGGAAATGATCTCGACAGCCGCTGCCAGGGGTCAGGTGGAAAAATGGCTGATCGAACTGGAATCCGAGATGCGTAAGAGTGTCAGCTACGTCGTACTGCACGCCATCAAGGCTTATCCCACGAAGGAACGTTCCGAATGGGTACTCGAGTGGCCTGGGCAGACTGTACTTTGCGTCGGGATGACTTATTGGACGCAACAAGTCGAGAGCGCCATGTTGTTGGGAGTGCACGGCATGCTAACTTATTACGATCAGTGTCAGCGAGAGTTGAACGACATCATTCTACTGATCAGAGGAAAACTGTCCAAGCAGAATCGAATTACCCTCGGTAAGCGAGTCAGTTGGCATGACAGTCAACAAAATTCGGAGCAGAATTATTGAACCGACTCAAATCGATTAAGGCAGTAGTCTGGTCTAGAAATTTGACCAATATATTTTTTTTTTCATTTTATTATTCCTTAGACCTTTCTTAATACGCTCTTGAAAACCGTTTATTGACATTTCAGACATTTGCAGAGTCATAAAAATTACAAGCAAGCCGCGCGCTCAGGTAACATAACGGTATCAAAACTTTGAACGCGTTTATCTCAGAACTATGTTTTTCAAATTGGCGCCAACGATATCTCGATAACTGATTCACTGATCGAGCTCAAATTTTGCACACACCTTCGGTAGCTTCTTTCTGAGGACCGGCAGCAGAATTGAGTGGAACAATAATTTAGCCCACATTGTATAACTCGACGAATACCCGAAAGTGTATGAAATGTCGTTAATCAAAGTTTAACAGGCAGCCATTATATAAAAAAATTTTTTTTATACTAATTCTGCTACCATTGCTCAGAATACTCATACAGATTGAGAATATATTTTTTTATTTTTTCAAATACAACAACACCCACAGTTGGCGCCGATTGACGCGGTTTTCGGCGGACCATGTTGTAAAAAAATAAGAAACTACATGAATATATTTAAAATAATTTTTTTTTAATGTGGATACATACTCAAAGGAACAATGAATACATTTGTAAAATTTCATCAAGCCAAATTCAACGGTTTAAAAGTTATTCCAACCCATAAATGACGTCAAAAATCTCGCTCTAGACTAGACTACTATCTTAATTTCATTTTGTCTGTCAGAGGCTCTGGTGACCTTGGACGTTCACGGGAAAGACGTGCTGGAGGATCTGTGCAAGGAAGAGGTGGTCAGCAACACCGACTTCCGGTGGCTGTGTCAGCTTCGATATTATTGGAAGGTAGTTGAGCCAACTACGCTGAAGACGGGAGTAGCTTTCAAGGTGTACTGTTTCAATGTTTCAGGAGGACGATATGTGGGCGTACATGATCAACGCTTCCCAACGTTACGGATACGAATATTTGGGAAACACCGGTCGGCTAGTTATAACCCCATTGACCGATCGATGTTACCGTACGTTATTCGGTGCTTTGAGCTTGCATCTGGGCGGCGCACCGGAAGGTCCTGCGGGAACAGGAAAAACGGAGACCACGAAGGACTTAGCTAAAGCCGTGGCTAAGCAGTGTGTGGTGTTCAATTGTTCAGAGGGCCTGGACTACATAGCACTCGGCAAGTTCTTCAAAGGACTGGCGTCCTGCGGCGCTTGGTCCTGCTTCGACGAATTCAACCGAATCGACCTGGAGGTCCTGTCGGTGGTGGCCCAGCAGATCCTGACCATTCAACGAGCGATCAATTCCGGCGCGGAGAAGATGATCTTCGAGGGAACCGAGATCTTCCTCGACCCAAGCTGCGCCATCTTCATCACGATGAATCCCGGCTACGCGGGAAGGTCTGAACTGCCGGATAATTTGAAGGCCTTGTTCAGGCCAGTCGCCATGATGGTGCCTGATTACGCGCTGATCGCGGAGAACACTCTTTACTCTTACGGATTTTACAATGGCAGACCGTTGGCAGTGAAGATCGTGACAGCTTACAAACTTTGCTCGGAACAGCTCAGTAGTCAGCATCACTATGACTACGGAATGCGAGCAGTGAAGAGTGTCCTGATAGCGGCTGGGAACCTGAAGCTCAGATATCCCGAAGAGTCCGAGGACATTCTGATGCTACGAAGCATCCTGGACGTCAACCTTCCCAAATTTCTGGTTCATGACCTTCCGCTGTTCGAAGGAATCGCGTCTGATCTGTTCCCTGGAGTCGTCCTGCCAACTCCAGATTATACACATATCAATGCTTGCACGAGGGACGCCTGCAAGGCTGCCAACCTACAGTGCACAGATTTCTTCCTGGAGAAGATTCAGCAGATCTATGAGATGATGATCGTCAGGCACGGTTTCATGATAGTGGGACTGCCATTCGGTGGGAAGACTTCGGCCTACAGGATGTTGGCGGAGTGTCTGGGTCTGCTGGAGGAGAGGAACCTGATGGACGAGCATCGAGTGGAGATCACGGTTATCAATCCGAAGGCTATCACGATGGGACAGCTGTACGGACAGTTCGATCCTGCTTCTCACGAATGGAGCGATGGCGTCCTGGCCGTTAGCTACAGGGCCTTCGCCACTTCCACGAACGACAACCGGAAGTGGCTGGTCTTCGACGGACCTGTGGACGCTCTCTGGATCGAGAACATGAACACGGTGCTGGACGATAACAAAAAGTTGTGTCTGACCTCCGGGGAAATTATTCAGCTGGCACCAACTACGAACTTAATCTTCGAGCCAATGGATCTGGAGGTAAGATGAAAAAATTTGGTGGGGAGAACTGGAAGTCGAAGGTCACGTTACTTAGGTTGCCTCACCTGCCACTGTTTCTCGCTGTGGGATGATATATATGGAACCTGTCAGTCTTGGGTGGAAGCCTCTCTTGGCGTCGTGGCTGAACACTTTACCGGAATCGTTCTCAGAGCACCTGAAGAATCATTTGAACGAACTGTTTCTTAGATTTTGTCCACCCCTGCTGCATCTGATCAGACGATGTGGCGCTAAGGTCGGTATTAGACTCTGTCTTCGCGGCAGGCGAATAATGATTATGGCTTGCTTCTAGGAAATGATAATTATGCCGGATGCCAATTTAACACGTTCAGTGATGTATATGTTCGACTGCTTTCTCGATGATTTTGAAGATGAAAAATACGTTCAATCCCTTTCGGATTTGGATATGAGGGCTCAGGTTGAGGTAGGCCGTTTGTATAACAGATAAAATAAGGGTCAACAAAATGAATGATTGTTACACTAAAATTTCGAGTTCTTCTTTTCGTGCATCTGCAGCAAAATTAATGATGTATCTACACGAAAATTTCGGAATACTTCCACTTTTCGTGCGTTTGCAGCAAAATTAATGATGTATCTGTACAAAAATTTCGGAATACTTCCACTTTTCGAGCATCTGCAGTACTTAAATGAATGATGTATTTTACACTAAAATTTCGGAATACTTCCACTTTTCGTGCATCTGCAGCAAAATGAATGATCATTACACTCATATTTTGAGTTCTTCTTTTCGTGCATCTGCAGTAAAATGAGTGATCGTTACACTCATATTTTAAGTTCTTCCTTTCGTGCATTTGCAGCGGAATTAATGATGTATCTACACTAAAATTTCGGCATACTTCCACTTTTCGTGCCTTTGCACCGAAACGAATGATGTTTCTTTTCACTAAAATTTCGAAATAGTTTCTCTTTTCGTGCATCCGCAGTAAATTAATGATGTATTTTACATCAAAATTTAGGGCTGTTTCTTCTTTTCGTGCATCTGGGCAATGGGCGGCACCTTAATGGCCGACTATCGGGAGTGGTTCAACGATTTGTTCAGGGCCCTCCTGGACCGAGAATTTCCCGAGGATGTTCGCAAGCGTTTTAGCATTTCCGAGGAAACGGAAGATCCGCGGAAACCGTACGTCCTGACCCTGCCCACTACCGGCTCCGTTTACGATTACAAATTCATCAAGGAGGGAAAGGGACGATGGCGGCCCTGGCTCGAGGATCTTCAGGATGTTCCGCCCATCCCGAAGGACATCCCTGTTAACCAAATAATTGTATCCACCATCGAGACAGTCCGATACTTTCATTTGTTCGGTTATTTAATCCGACACCAGAAGCCAGTTCTCTTGGTCGGTCCGACCGGTATAAAATTATTTTATGTAATGATAATTATGTATAGAAGTTCGTAGTGGCTGTTAAATTCGATATTTGTTTTCAGTTAATTTTTGTGGAATAGTTGGTAGTTAATTTCAATATCAACGTGCCAGTCGTCATACTTCACTATTCTATGCTTTAGTGTTCAATCTCAATATTTTTTAACTCATTAGCTGCCACGATCCCCACTTTGGGGATTTTGAAATTTATATAATTATACTGTTGCGCAACCTTTTGTACATACACACAACTTATTTGGAAAGAAATGTCAAACAATAAATTTGGCAGTTAATGGGTTAATATAGTACAGTTTTAGTAAATATTGAAAGGAACTACTAACATGGTTTAGAATAGAAATAAAGTACGACAAGTAAATCGTGTCAACAGCAACCTTAATGAAACAAAGTTAACGATACAAATCAAATAAAATTCTTGTTCGCGAATTGTCCACTCAGGTACCGGCAAGTCTGTATACATAATGGAGTTTCTGCTGAAGAAGAACGACCCTGAAGTCTACAAGCCCCTCTTCGTGACCTTCTCCGCGCAGACCACGGCCAATCAGACACAGGACATAATAATGAGCAAGCTGGATCGTCAGAGAAAGGGAGTTTACGGTGCATCCCCAGGAAGTCATTGCGTCGTCTTCGTGGATGACCTTTCCATGCCTCAGAAGGAAGAGTTTGGAGCCCAGCCTCCCATCGAACTTCTTCGTCAATGGCTGGACCATGCGACCTGGTACGATCGGAAGGAAGTAGCCCCCATAAAGCTGGTCGACGTTCAGCTGATCTGCGCCATGGGTCCTCCCGCCAGTGGCCTTGACGTCACTCCAAGGTTCAAGAGGCACTTCGTGACCTTGAGCGTTTCCGAATTCGAGGACGACGTGCTGACGATGATCTTCACCAAGATCATGTCCTGGCACTTCGAGGTTCAAGAGTTCGCCGACTTCTTCTGGCCCTGCGTGGAGTACGTGGTGAACGGGACCTTGGACGTCTACAAGGAGACCAGGAAGAATCTGTTACCTACTCCTGCCAAGTCGCACTATTTGTTTAACTTGAGAGACTTCTCCAGGGTCGTGCAGGGTGTGCTGCTCTCAAGGCCGGACTCTGTTAACAGCCCAGTGAGTTTTGTTGGTAGTTATTGCCTTGGAGGAGTCTTGTTCAAGGTTTGATTGTAGATCAGTGTGAAGCGTCTTTGGGTACATGAAGTTCTTCGGGTTTACGGCGATCGATTGGTGGATGAGACTGACAATAGGTGGCTGGTGGAGCAGATGAGGAAGACGATCGCTGAATACATGGAGGATGACATGGATCACTTGTTCAGTGACTTGATCGAAGAAGATGAAGAGAAGGTATTCGTGAAGGTTTTTTTCGGTTGACCTGTTGCCCGAGTTAGCAGGTTCTGTTTAACAGATTACGGAGGTGCATCTGCGCAATCTGGTTTACTGCGACTTTCAAGACCCCATAGCGGATAAGAAATTGTACTTGGAAGTGGAGGACTTGGACGAGTTGGCGCTCGTTGTGGAGGATTATCTTCATGAGTACAATTCGATATCTCGGACGCCTATGAACTTGGTTCTTTTCAGGTGAGCATTTTCACCGACAACGTATAACGAATGGACCGTTTATTTTGAAAGTGGTGTAAGTCCATGTAAAGAGAAATTTAGTATCACGTATATAAATCGTTTACACCACGTTAATCATAAATTATACGATGTCTCATTTTCTTAATGTATATATTTTTTAATTTGCATATTTTTTAATTTGCATTTAATTGTTTTTTTTTAATAACATAAATAAACCGTTTACGCCACGTTAATCATAAATTAAATATAAAATAATCATAAATGATATCTTATTTTTTCTTTATATATTTTTTATTTGTTTATTTATGTTTTTATTTATGTAATATTTAATTTTTCTTTGAAAATAGATTTACACCACTTTCAAAATACACGGTCCGTTTATGCTGTTCATTGCTAGTTGATGTATCAATTTGTCAGCGGCATATTGATGTATAAAGTGCAACCTGCTGCATAAATTTATACATTTACATAACATTGAACGTGATGCCAAGATAATTTAATATATGTCGTATATAGTAAATGTGTAGATTCAAATTGACACGTTCGAATCTGATACCGTACAGATTCGCCGTAGAACATCTGTCCAAAATCTGTCGCGTCATGATGCAACCTCGAAGTCACGCTCTCCTGATCGGCGTGGGCGGTTCCGGTCGTCAGTCCTTGACGAAGCTAGCTTCGCACATATCGGACTACGACATCTTCCAAGTGGAGATGTCCCAGTCGTACGGCATGCACGAGTGGCACGACGACCTGAAGAACATCCTCCGCAAGAGTGCCGAGAGTGACCTTCACACCGTCTTCCTCTTCATGGACACCCAGATCAAGGAGGAGTCCTTCCTGGAGGACATCAGCAATCTGCTGAACGCCGGCGAGGTTCCGAATCTCTTCGCCGCCGATGAAAGATCCGACATCTGCGAGAAGATGAGGCAGATAGACCGACAGAGGGACAGATCCTTGCAGACGGACGGCAGTCCGGTGGCACTCTTCAACTTCTTCATCCAAACTGTCCGCGAACATTTGCACGTGGTGGTGACCATGTCGCCGATCGGTGACAATTTTCGCACCAGGATCCGAAAGTTTCCGGCTCTCATCAACTGTTGCACGATCGACTGGCTTCAGCCTTGGCCCGAGGACGCCTTGCTGGCGGTGGCCACCAAGTTCCTGGGCGAAGTTGGCATGCCTGGCCAGGAGAGGGAAGCCTGCATAGAGATGTGCCAGTTCTTTCACACTTCCACTCAGGACCTGTCGAAGGAGTTCCTGAAGAGAGCGAGACGCTACAACTACGTCACCCCGACGTCCTATCTGGAGCTGATCAACACTTTCAAGGATCTGCTGAACAAGAAGAGGAGGGACGTGCTGGAGGGGAAGAGAAGGTACGAGGCTGGACTCGGGAAGTTGGACAGTACGCACAAGCAGGTAGGGAAGATGCAGGAGATACTGGTGGCTCTTCAGCCGAAGCTGCTGGTGGCCGCCAAGGACGTGGAGAGGATGTTCCTGGACGTGCAGAAGGAGAGCGAGGACGTCAGCGAGCTGGAGCAGGTCGTGAAGAAGGACGAAGAGGCCGCGATGGTGATTATCGAAATTCGGAAAAGCAAAAATTCGAGTCCATTATTCGTGACCTTGAAACTTTGTTACAGGTCGTTGCAGGCGAAGCGGCCGAAATTCGAGCGGAGTGCGACGCTGATCTGCAGGAAGTGATGCCGATATTGAACGCTGCCAACGCAGCTCTCAACACCTTGACACCTCAAGACATTCAGATCGTAAAATCGATGAAGCGTCCGCCAGCGGGCGTCAAGCTCGTCATGGAAGCTGTCTGCATCCTGAAGGTAAGACCTGGCTTCACAGATGGAGAGTACATCCATCCACGATCCACCCTGCTGAGCTTCTTACGGCCAGTTCCGTAAAGTTAGCGTCGCAGTGCCAGATCACGTGACTTGAAAGCAAACTGTTTCCACCCAGGACGTGAAGCCGGAGAAGGCGGAGACGCCGGAGGGCGTCGTCGACGATTACTGGAAGCCCTCTCTCCGCATACTGGGCGACATGAAGTTCCTGGAGTCCCTCCTCAACTACGACAAGGACAACATCCCGGAGCGGATCATGTCAAAAATCCGCAGCACCATCCTGACCAACCCGAACTTCGACCCGGAGCGCATTAGGAACGTGTCAACAGCTTGCGAGGGTCTATGCCGCTGGGTGTTTGCCCTGTCGGAGTACGACAAGGTGGCCAAGGTAGTCGCCCCGAAGAAGAAGGCGCTGGCCAAGGCGGAATCCGATTACGGGGCGGCCATGGAGCAGCTGAACTTCAAGAGGAAGCAGCTGGAGGAGGTGCAGGAGCGATTGTCCAGGCTTCAGCAGCTTCTGGCTGAACGGGAGGCCGATTACAAGGTCATGACAGACGAGGTCAACGAGTGCGAGGAGAAGCTGCGCAGGGCGAAGGAGCTGATCGGTGGCCTTGGAGGAGAGTATACCAGGTGGTCGGAGACCGCTCAGATGCTTGGGGAGCGTTATCATAAGCTGACGGGAGACATTCTGATCGGATCAGGAGTTGTCGCGTACTTGGGTGTCTTCACCATGCAGTACAGACAGCAGCAGATAGAGAACTGGGTCCACTTCTGCACGGATCAGCAGGTTTACTGCACGCAGGACTATCAGTTGACCAACGTGCTGGGTGATCCAGTGCTGATAAGATCCTGGAACATCGCTGGCCTTCCGACGGACTTGTTCTCGATTGATAATGGGATCATAGTGACCCAGTCGAGGAGGTGGCCGCTGATGATCGATCCGCAGGGTCAGGCGAATAAGTGGATAAAGAATATGGAGAAGGCGTCTAGCTTGAACATTATCAGGCTGGCGCAGCCGGATTACATGAGGATTCTGGAGAATGCTGTACAGTTTGGGCAGCCTGTGCTGCTGGAGAATGTTGGGGAGGAGCTGGACGCGGCCTTGGAGCCACTTTTGTTGAAGCAGACCTTCAAATCTGGCGGTGCTGTTTGCATCAAGGTTGGCGATTCCATTATTGAGTACTCTGATAAGTTCAGGTGAGTGATTTTTCGGGGTCTGTGATGATTCGTCATGATGTGTAAGAATATGATCAATGTTCGAAGGTTTTACATTACGACGAAGCTGAGGAATCCGCATTATTTGCCGGAGGTGGCCGTGAAGGTCACTCTTTTGAACTTCATGATCACTCCGATCGGTTTGGAGGATCAGTTGTTAGGAATTGTTGTCGCTAAAGAGAGGCCAGATCTTGAAGCTGAGAAGAATCAGCTGATCGTTCAAGGTGCTGCTAACAAAAAGTAGGTTCACTTAAATAAAAAAAAAATTTTCTGACGCAGAAAGTATATTTCAATATTTATTGCCAGAATTGAACGGGCTTTTTTGTAATTATTTTCTATTAGAATGTTCTGATCTCTCTTAGAATGCTGAAGGATATCGAAGATAAAATTTTGGAGGTCCTCTCTGCGTCGGAGGAGAATATCCTGGAGGACGAGACTGCGATAGGTGTCCTCAGCTCCTCGAAAGCTCTGGCCAATGAAATCCAGGCGAAGCAAACGGCAGCTGAGGTCACGGAGAAGTCCATTGACAAAGCTCGATTGCAGTACACACCTATTGCAGTATACAGTACCGTGTTATTTTTCACCATAGGTATACACTTCCAACAAGAAATATACTATAAGTCTTTCATATTTAATGCATTGGCTCCCATGATCCCCATTTGGGGACTTTGGAATTTATAATATATATGTATATATATAATATATTTATATACTATATAATCGTCACTGTAAACTTGAGAGAGAAAATGACAAAATGATTTTTGGAATATACTATTTTTTCCTTTTCTTTCTCAAGTTTGCAGTGACCGAATTGGCCGAAAAGGCATGATTATATTATATATTTCACTGACGATCACTAAACCCCTTACGTTATTTATACGCTGTCAGACAACCTTTGGTGCACATACATATAACTTAGCCAGCCAAAAATTCGCAGAAAAATTGTAGCAGTCAATGGGTTAATCATATTTCCTCAATCCGCACAGCCGTTTTAGCGAACATCGATCCGATGTATCAGTATTCTCTCGTCTGGTTCGTGAATTTGTTCAACAACACCATCGAGAACACGCCACCGGTGGAGGAAATTGACAAACGATTAAAGGACCTGACCAAATTCTTCACCTACTCCCTATACGTGAACATATGTCGTTCCTTGTTCGAGAAGGACAAGCTTCTGTTCTCCTTGCTGCTCTCCGTGAATCTTTTGAACAAGCAAGGACAATTGTCCATGGCACAATGGATGTTCCTACTGACTGGCGGAGTCGGCCTCGACAATCCTTTCCCGAATCCCACCCAGTGGCTTCCTTCGAAGTCCTGGGACGAACTTTGCCGGCTGAACGACGTGTCAGGATTCACGGTGAGCTTCGGACGCCATTCATACTAATTTCCCGTCGAAGGTACTGGGCTCAAGGTAGCATCGATTCCTTCGTTCATGTCCAGGGATTTAAAAATGCTTTCACCCGGAGCATCGAAGGTTGGAAGGAGATCTTTGATCACAAAGACCCGCATACGTTGAACTTCCCGGCTCCATTCGAGAAATTGAATCAGTTCGAAAGGATGATCGTGATTCGTTGCATTCGACCCGACAAGGTCGTCCCGGCCGCTCAGCGTTTCGTTCAAGGTAAGTGTTTGTGGAATTATACTGGGTGTTCGGTGATCAACGGTACAAGAGGAAAGAAGGGTGACTTTACGTCAAAAGGGCAAGTCGAAATATGGAATAAAAGGGCATAGGCGAGTAAGATGGTAAAAAGTGTCTTTAAATGGATTAAAATTCTGAAGAGTTATTGTATTACGCATCAAAATATTAACAGTACACTATAATATATATAATAGACTACTGGCGGGCCAATAATAATAATAATGTTTATTAATGCCAATATTACAATATTTGCACAGATTAAACCTAATAAACAAAGTTTCACATTTTTGTATTCTAACCACATATTGGCATGAAGTAGGCATCTCAAGGGTGATCTTTTTTTATGTATTTAACATTTATCCTTTGGCTTTGCCTCATCTTCTGGTAATTAATTAATATGTATATAATATATACAGAAATCTATATTTTTATTTTTTTTTGTGGATGCAAAAAATGGCTACGAAAAAAATCATCCTTTCTTTGTCTTGTTTTACTGGCGGGCCAATGGAGGGTATTTCTGCATAATTTGCACCCTGCCTTGTCGTCGGTTACCGAACACCCTAATCCGTCATTCCGACCACCGTTTAATACCGACTTTAGTTATTTGTATTTTAATGTAGCCACGCCGATGCGATGTCCAATGTGTTAAGATTGAACTTTGCCATTCGTCAGTCATAACCAATTAAGGCCCCGCTCTTCAGGTCAATTAGGCCAACAATTCATCGAGCCGCCGCCGTTCGACCTGGCATCCTCCTACGCGGATTCCTACAGCTGCATTCCACTTATATTCGTCCTGACCCCCGGCGCCGATCCCATGGCAATCTTGCTCAAGTTCGCGGACGATCAAGGTTTCGGAACGAACAGACTCTTCTCCCTGTCCCTGGGCCAAGGTCAAGGGATCATAGCTGCCGGCCTCATCGACGAAGGAATAAAGAACGGCAACTGGATAGTCCTGCAAAATTGTCACTTGGCCAAGAGCTTCATGCCGCAGTTGGAAAAGGTGACCTTGAACGTCCTCAGGTCATCAGCGACAGGTCTCTCAGACCTTGATTCTGAATTGATGAACTCCCTTCGCAGATCTGCGAGAGTTTCACGCCCGACACCGTGCACCCGGACTTCAGGCTGTGGCTGACTAGCTATCCCGTCGATCACTTCCCAGTCAGCGTTCTTCAGAACGGAGTCAAGATGACGAACGAGCCGCCCAAGGGCCTGAAGGCGAATATCATTCGTTCCTTCCTCCAGGTGCGGTGGCCGAGTACTGTAATGTTAAATTGCTCTTAGCGTTAATTGCAACGCTCGTTGGCGCAGGATCCAATATGCGACCCTGAGTTCTTCGACACGTCGAAGCAGAGGAACACCTTCAAGAGGCTTCTGTTCTCGCTGTGCTTCTTCCACGCCATCGTTCAGGAGCGCAGAAAGTTCGGGCCCATTGGCTGGAACAATCAGTACGAGTTCAATGAAACGGATCTGCGGATCAGCGCGCTGCAATTGAAGATCTTCCTCGATCAGTACGACGACGTGCAGTTCACGGCCTTGAAGTACTTGACAGGTAATCGAGAATTGATGAAATGCGTAATTAACGCTAGGGCTACTATTTTCGAAGGATATAATTGGGTAACGGATTGATTGACTAAACGATACAGCGTCTTAGTAATCAAATCGAAAAATTTGAATTTTTTCTTTGAAAGGCTTATTCTTCTATGCACTTCATTATTAATTTCTTTAAGAAGTTTCTTCAACTCATAAAGTCAATTATTTTGAATTTAATGTTGTATAACCTTAGGTTTTGTTATAGTTAAGATGCTATAGCATTCAACTCATAAAGTCAATTATTTTGAATTTAATGTTGTATAATCTTAAGTTTTGCTATAGTTAAGATGCTATAGCATTCAACTCATAAAGTCAATTATTTTGAATTTAATAAATCGTGCGTAAGGGACAGTCCTTACGGCCGCTGGCTGAATATCGTTAGGTCGATGAATCTTTCTGACGTTTTAAAGGCGAGTGCAATTACGGCGGACGCGTCACCGACGAGTGGGACAGAAGGACGCTGAACACGATCCTGGCCCGATTCTATCGGCACGAGGTCGTCTCGCACGCGAAGTACATGTTCGACCAGAGCGGCATTTATTATGTGCCCAACGTCACGGATCACGCCGATTATCTCGAGTACGTCAAGTACCTGCCCATGACCACGGCGCCCAGCGTCTTCGGCATGAACGAGAACGCGGACATCATCAAGGATCAGCAGGAGACCGAACTGATGCTGGCATCGATACTGTCCACCCAGGTTCGTTGACTCGATCAAGGACACTCTGCCACTGTTCTCGAAGTCTGATCGATATCGGTTAAGATAAGGATTTTTTTTTTTGCAATGCGTATTGGTATGCAGGCGTGTTTATCACAGTAGTGATATATCTAAGCTGAAAGATAATTTTTTCGTATTTAGTTTAAATTTAAAAAGCCCTCGTTATGAAAGATAATCGCCCTCTCTGAAAGATATTTTTTTTTGTATTTAGTGTAAATTTAAGAAGTCCTTGCGGTTGACAATTTTTTATATATTTGAATTCGGTCTACATGTTTGAACACCTTGCGGTGTCCCCATCAGGAGTCTAGAAAAATATATTTTATCTTTACATCTGTGCATATTACGGAAGTATGTATAGCTACTGTCGTTCAAACGTAACGAATATTATTTTTTGCTGCGGTTCAATAAGGACACGGAGGAGATGAAACTTCGGGTAAGTGGGAAAAGGGATCACGATGACAAAATCTGTTTCTGTTTTTTGAACGGTTGTAATTAAGTTTATTCGTTGCATCGCTGCGATAAGCTGAGGAAGTCAAAGGAGAAGGTAATTTTATTTTGATTAATTGCTCGTTCAATTCATTAATTTTCGCTCCTGTCCTTGGGTCCCGAGTCCGTTGTCACTCATTTTTATCAGGCTTGCGGCGAATCTTTTTGATGCCAGCGGAACTGGTGCTGAATTTGGTTTTGTTTAACGCTCTGCCTGTTTTACGAATGACAGGATACGGGCGAAGCTGACGTTGATTCCGAAAAGTCGCCGGACGAAATTGTTTACGGCGTTGCAACGGACGTCCTGTCGAAGCTGCCCAAGGATTTCAATCTCGTCCAGGCCCTCGAAAAGTATCCCACACTGTATAAGCAGAGTATGAATACAGTTCTGGTGCAAGAGATGGGCAGATTCAATAAATTGCTGGTCACCATCAGGAAGAGTCTCATCAACGTTCAAAGAGCGATTAAAGGTGAACAATATTTAACCTAAACTGTACTACTGTACCTTCTCCACCTTCAACCTATACTCTCTGCACAGTGACAATAAGTTTCTCGAGATCATCCCAACCTTCTGTTCTCTCAGAATTGAACATCGCTTGCCTCTAGAAAAGTTCACTCTAATCGAACATTTAGGTCTCGTCATCATGAACCCTGACCTCGAGGAGGTGTACACGTCCATAATCACGGGCAGGATACCCAGGATGTGGATGAGGAACTCCTATCCGTCCTTGAAGCCGTTAGGAAGCTACATTCAGGATTTTCTGCGAAGATTGCTGTTTCTTCAGGTAGACTGAGACTATAATTGTGCCCATAATTATGAAAGTGGTCTAAGTCAAGATTTAAAGAAATAAAAATTACATTGACTAAATTTAGTGTAAACAAACGTGGTGTGAAATAACTGATAAACTCATTTTGTTTTAAATCTTGACTTAGACCACTTTCATAATTATGGGCACAATTCACCCGTCAGCTTTATCATTTGTTTATTCGGCAAAATTCGTCTGCTTCTCAGACCTGGTACGACGACGGGCCCCCGACGACCTTCTGGATATCGGGCTTCTACTTTACTCAGGCCTTCCTCACCGGCGCTCGACAGAATTATGCTAGGAAGTATTCCATACCGATCGACCTGCTGGTCTACGATTTCGTGCCGATGGCGGAAACAGATTTCCGGCAGCCGCCCGACGACGGCGTTTACATTTACGGTTTATTCCTGGACGGGGCGAGATTCAACGTCAACAGCATGAAAATGGACGAGTCCCTGCCGAAGATCCTGTACGACGTCGTACCTTACGTAAGTACTTTCGCTCGGGAAAGCGGTTCATCACGTTTCCCTGAGAACCTACGTCAGCTCGGGATTGCATCTCGAAGTACGGCTGACAGGCGAGTCGTCCTTCGGAACGCTACATTTTCCAGCGGTCTGGCGTGTAACGATATAATAATCGTAGATTTTCTTCTTACGCAATATTCAGCATTTGTCGTGAGAATAATGATCTATAATAAGTAAAATAATAAATGTTTTATTTTTGTTTGCATAATTTTTAACATTTGCTTCAGTATATAAGTTTATTTAGATACAGATGGTCGAAGATACTGATATATCAAAGTAAAGGTCAGTCCACAATTAAAAACCGCTAATTTTTGCTTAGAGTTAATTTCACGTTACGTAGAAATATATTTTGCAGTAAGTATTACTCGTTTCGTATTACATTGCATTAACTTACCGCACGCTCCATTTATTACTTTAATTTCGCTGTAGACCCAGGGCGGCTTGAGTGACAATTTCCGTTGACAGATTTGGCTGGTGCCGATGAAGAAGGACCAGATAAAGGAGCGCAGGACGTATACCTGTCCGGTTTACAAGACGACCGAGAGGAAAGGCGTCCTCTCGACGACCGGACACTCGACGAACTTTGTAATCGCCATATGGCTCCCGACGGAGCGTCCTCCGGAACATTGGATCCTCAGGGGCGTCGCCATGCTTTGCCAATTGTCGGAGTGAAGGGATGAAGCGAGGCCGTAAGTTTGGCCAAACTCGGGATCGAATCGTACCTTCGACTTTTCCTACCGCGATCCGCTCTGATAACAGCTGCTGGATTAACACAGGCTATATGAACTATGTCAATATGATATAATATATATCATATTGACAATATAATAATATGAACACAGCACAGCTGGAACAAAAATGCTTAAAAATGTATTACTGATCGTCAAAGGCGTGAGGTTGATACAATAAATTCGATCGGACGTGTGAAAGGTCAAATAAGTTTCGTTCTTTATTCTTAATGGCGATGAAATAGAATTAATCCGTTGAAACATTGCATATCGCTGGTGATTGAAATGAATTTCAAACGAGCAAATTAAAAAAAATGGAAAATAGAGATGAATGACGTAATATACACTGATTTGAAATACGTTTCAAGAATCAGATAACCCTTTTAAGAGAACGTATTATGCAAGGTTGATGAGAGTTTAACGTAATTGTTATTTCTGCAGAGAAACTCTGCTTTAAGGCCAAACTTTCTGCTCTCACTTTTTATTAGCCCTATTAACAGGATTCATGGCGTATAAAATTCACAAGGTCG
Organism: Anoplius nigerrimus; assembly: GCA_914767735.1. Classification (NCBI taxonomy): domain Eukaryota; kingdom Metazoa; phylum Arthropoda; class Insecta; order Hymenoptera; family Pompilidae; genus Anoplius; species Anoplius nigerrimus. The sequence continues at coordinate 4,821,490 of OU612086.1, forward strand.
ATCAAGTCCTTCACGTCAAAATCCGCCAAAAATTTCCCATCACAGTCCATTCTGCCAACGGGAGGCTGAGATCTCGATGAGAATCGACTTTCGATCAGGCTCGAATATCCCCATCGATGAACCTAATGACACCATCGGCCTTTCAGGCTGTTTTTGCCGGCATTCCGGGAACAGGCCGCGACGGTCGCTTACGCGGAAACATCGTCGAAGCGATTTTCAATTCAGCAAACCCCTCCTCCCCCGACCACTTAATCTATTCAGCTGCAAAACGAATTGCCGGCCCGTAGCATAAAACGCTTAAGGTCCCGGCTGGCCGGCAGACAGAAACAAACCGCAGGCCGGGCTCCGATCCGCTCCTGGCCAACGTTAGAGCTTTCAATTTCGAGTGCCCAGAGATTTCCCGGACTTCCCTCAAACGCAATTGCTTTCGGCAACGGCCTTCGGAACTAATCCGCGCCCAGAAATGCCCGGCGACTCGATGGATTTTTCTGTAAGGTCTGGCAAGACGCAGGACTAATTCGAGGACTCTGGAGGAGTGATTAAAGATTCGAAACGGTGGAGAGAGAATGTATGTTTATTTTTGCGTTGAAGAGGCCAAGAAAATGGGGTATATGTGTATAATATGGATGAAGGAAGCTGGGGAAAGTATAGGAGACAAGGAAAATTTCGTTTAGTAAGACGGCGGACTAATTCAAGGACTGAAGGAGTGAAAATTGAAGCGTAGGAGTGATTAAAGATTCGGAACGGTGAAGAGAGAATGTATGTTTATTTTTGCGTTGAAGAGGGCAAGAAAATAGGGTATATATGTATAATATGGATGAAGGAAGCTGGGTAAAGTATAGGAGACAAGGAAAATTCCGTTTAGTAAGACGCAGGACTAATTCGAAGACTGGAGGAGTGAAAATTGAACAGTGGGAGTGATTAAAGATTCGGAACGATAAAGAGAGAATGTATGTTTAATTTTTCGTTTTGAAAAGGCAAAGAAATGAATTATGTGTGCATAATATGGATGAAGGAAGCTGGATAAAATATAGAAGACAAGGAAAATTGGACAATATCATAATAAAGCGGTGTGGTACAGAGAGAATACATATATGTATGGCCTTGTGGCTTGAAGAGAGCAGGAAAATAAGGTGCATTTACATATGTGTCATAATGTAGTTCTGTTTCTGGTATTTTGCATATGTATAAGAAGAAAATGACTATGATTAAAAAAAATGAGGTGGCTGAGGAAGTTAAGGAAAATTGTGAAATATCATAATAAACAGAAGGTGTGATAAAGAGAGAATACATATATGTATGTCCTTGTGTCTTGAAGAGAGCAGGAAAATAATGATAATAGCGGGAATGATAAGAGCAGGAAATAAATGAACTACATTTATATATGCATAATATTGTAGTTCCATTACTGGTATCCTTTATATGCATAAGAAGAGCATGACTATGAATGAAGAATGCGAAGTTCGCTGAAGTATGGAAGCCAAGGAAGAATGTAAAACATGATCAAAAACGGAAGTTAGGAGTCACGGGCAAGAAATTTAATCTGGCCTCGGCCTGCGCTGATGCATTAAAAGACTCATAGATCAAGAAAAAGGAAGGAAGGTTGGAAGGGTGGGAGGGAGAAGGGGAGCGAAGCCAAATGAAGAAGGAAGCGGAGGAGACTTTCTGTGTTAAGAACTGATTAATAAGTAATGGGAAAGAGAATGGGATCCTGGGAAGGAAATACGAAACATTCTGAGGGAACAGTACCTCATAATTAGAATATCCCGATGAAGAATATCATTTTGCGCCCAAGTTGAGCTTCCATATTAAAGTCGAATGGACCGAGAGGAGACAGGGCTGTAACTCAGTTTTCAAGTCAACAGACACACTTAAATCGTTGCTGACTGAAACTTGGAGTAAAATTAAGAATACAATGTATTTCATTACGTTCCTATATCATCAACAAGCCCTTGTTAATTGCCATTTCACCGAACATTGCTCAAAATATTCCGATCGCACAGCTTCTCGCTTAACATAGTACGCATTAAAATCCTTATTCAAACCATCGACGCCAACAAAGCTCCTGAAGAAAACCAACTTTCCAAAGTGAGAACCGCAGAACCTGCCGAATAAGCTCCAAAGGCCAATCCTCACTTCAATTCCCACTCAATTCCCGGAAGCGAGTCAAAATTCCCCAAAAATTCCGGGAAACACCTGACTTCCGTCCTCTCCGTCCCATGAAAGCCACCCTGAAGAGCCCAACCTCGCCACGCGTCCTAGCATCAACAGAAATATCTCTCTCTCTCTCTCTCTCTCTCTCTCTCTCTCTCTCTCTCTCTCTCGAAGAGCAACAAATACCCAATCCGAAAAAGTGCGCGCCCGCGCTCGGAAAATTTCATCCGCCCCGCGAGCATCTGCGCCCTATTAAGAGGGCCGAAGGGAGGACGGGACGAGGAAGGGTCGCTCGCGCCAGAAGGAGACGAAGGGCAGCGGCGAAGGGAAGACTCGCGGCGAAACGTTCCGATGAGACGAACAAGGACGGCTCGATCGGCGGAGACAGCGTGGAACAACGAGGGCTTGCCTCGTGGAAGGGGTGGCTCCGGGGGTGTGTGCCGGGGTGGGGGGTGGCGGTGGGTGGCTTCAGGGTTGGCGGCACCCTGTCTACCCGGACCGAGATCGCCGGAGGCTCGTTGCCTAGCGACCTCGTATTGATCTCTCCCCGTATCTCGGCTTTCCCCTTTCCCACGTGAGTCTCTCTCCCCCCTCCCCCCACCTCCTCTATCCACCCTCTCTCCACCCAACATCCTCCCGCACCCCCGATCTCTTTCGGACACCGTCTCCCTCGCACCGAACCCTTATCCGATTCCGTCTCTCCGTATTTATTATCGCGGATCGCTTCGAAACTTTCCGCGGAATTTCCATCCTTACTCTCTTCTCCGTCTTGACCAGAATCCTGCGCGGCCTGTGCCGGCATCGCGAGAGTTCGTCAATCGACACCTGGGGACCTGTCCCGGGACAAGGGGGGGAGTGGGAATATTACGGACAGTGTCCGAAAAATATTTTCTTCCGCCTTTCCGATCCCGTACATTTGCATCCCTCGCTTCCGTCCGCGTTCTATCTTTCCAATCTCCACCCCACTACCTCTCTCCTAGCCTCCCTCTTTGTTCAACCATTTTTTCCATCCTCTACTCTCCTCCTCCCCCCTGCTTCCTTCACCCTCCCGGCATCCCTCCGGGCCGCGCTTACATCCACGCTTCGCATATCATGCGTGTGGACCAACACGCTGGCTGCATTCGAAGCGCGTGTCTTTCAGGTGCGTCTAGTGTGTTTCGTGCGTGTGCGTGAGAGAGAGAGAGAGCGCGAGTATGGATGTCTGTGTTTAGGGGTCTATTGAGGCGCGCTCGGTGTGCGTGCGCGCGCGCGCGCGCGTTCGCTTCGTTGCGAGCGATTGAAATAGCCGGCGCGCCGGAACGAGCGCGAGGAAACACGGTTACGCCGATAATTTGCGTAATTCGCGACTCTCCGCGTTGGGACGGAATAAGGCATGTTCCGGGTGAGGGTGGTCAGAGAGGGGGGTAAAAAAGGATGAAGGGCGAGCATTGGGTCGAGGATCTCGAACGATGAATTGGAGGATGGTCCTGCTGGTCGATCGGCGAGGATGAGTTCTGGATGATGCATGCTGGGTGGAGTGTGATTTTCGCTGTGGTGAGGTAGATTTGATTGTTTAGGTGAATAGGAGAAGGTTTCTGGAGGGTACAGAAGGACGGAGGATTTCGGACAATAAATTGGATAATGGTCCTGCTGGTCGATCGGCGAGGATGAGTTCTGGATGATGCATGATGGGTGGAGTATGATTTTTGCTCTGGTGAGGTAGATTAGGTAAACTTGGTTGTTTAGGTGAATAGGAGAAGGTATCTGGTGGATGGTGAAGGATGGAAGATCTCGAACAATAAATTGGAGAATGTTTCTGCAGATAGAGTGACGAAAAAGAATTCTGGATGCTCAACGCTGTGCGAAGTCTGACTTTTGCTGCGTTAAGGTAGACTTGGTTGGTTAGGTGAATAGGCAAAGGTTGCGAGGGGTAGAGAAGCTTGCAGGACCTCAAACAATCAGTTGGATAACATTTCCGCTGGTGGATTGGCGAGAAAATGTTCTGGATGCTGAACACTATGCCGAGTCTGACTTTTGCTCGCGTTGAGGTAGACTAGGTGGACTAGGTTGTTTAGGCGAATAGGCGAAGGTTTCCAGAGACAGAGGAGCTTGAAGGGTCTCGAGGATGATACTGGCAGATTGGCGAGAAAATATTCTCAACGCTAATTGTGCAGAATGTGGCTTCTGTTGCGTTAAGGTAGGCTGGCGTAGACTTGGTTGTTCAGGTGAATAGTCGAAGGTAGAGTAGGATTTCGAATGATGAACTGGAGAATATTTTTTCAAGTCAATTGGCAACAAAACAGTTCTGGATGCTGAATACCGTAAAAGTGTAACGTTCGCTCACAGTCGTTTCTTAATGAATAGTCGAAGATTTGGAGGTTGTATAGAAGGATGGAGGATCTCGAGGACGAGTCGGAAGATGTTTCTGCCCGTTTTGTTTGGATGTTGAACACGCTTTGAGGGTGGCTTCCGCTCGTGTTAAGGCAGACTGCGGTAGACTGTGGCAGACTGAGGCAGACTGAAGGTAGATTGTGGTAGACTCGGTTGTTCGGGCGAGAAGACGAGAGCTGCTACATTTTTCAGGTGGCAAGTTGCCGGCCTTTAAGAAGGAAAGTTTGTTCCGCGAGAGTGCCGGGAGCTTTCCGGATGTGGGAGGTTTCGGAGATTTTAGTATGTTCTTTCATTACGGCTTTCAGCCGGATGCTCGACTCGCAGAGATTTCTCTGCCTACCTCGGCACGCGGCTAAAGAAAGTTTAGTCGTGAATAAAATTCATACGCAACACACGACGTTCATGAATAATTGCGCTCTCCTCTTGATATCTCAATACATACACCTCTCATTCGAGTTTGCGATTTCCAAGAATTTACCCTTTTCCAACAAGACCTTATTCTAAATTTTGATCTACCACGATAGTCAGCCACGTGTCGGAATCTTATTTCCACGTGAACGATTTTCCATCGCCAGCGTTTAAGTGTGCCATCCTTGAATAATTGAACTTTGAACCCAACTATATTTTGGCACATGCAGTATTCACCGTTCGCGCGAATTCGGGGTTCGACTCGTTCGGGCCACTCGCAGAGGAGAGTCACGTCCCGTCCTCGCTTGCAGGATAACGACAAGATTCCAGCTCCCCCGCTGACGTCACGCCGAATCCGGAAACGAAACCCCATCGTCGTTGGCCTCCGAACGTGTAATTTGCTCTCTAACGGGAATAAAGGTGAATGTACACCGCGTATCTCTTCCAGTACATTGCCTCGGCCGACCATCTTTGTGCTCGATTTTTTTTCTCCCTCCCCTGCAGCCCCCTCGGCCTCCACCCCTCCTTCCCCTACGTTCCTTTCCGTGACACGTACGTGTGTGCACACGCAAAAACGTGCGGCGTGTGTTGTAAATAGTGGCGAGGCATGTAACGACGTCTTCCAGCTCGTGATCCGTCGTCGACAGATAAAAAAAAAGGGGTGAGTGGGCTGGACAGTCGTATTTAAGGGATGAAAATGTTCAACATTCAAACAAAATTGTTTCTCGCGAAACATCCTCCGACTCATCCCCGAAATCCTTCATCCTTCTCTACATCGTAGAAATCTTCGACTATTCATTAAAAAACGACTGAGTCTACCTTAACGTGAGCGAAAGTTACGCTTTTACGGTGTTCAGCATTCAGAATTGTTTTTTGCCAATCGACCAGATGAAAAACGGTGGATGGTGGAAGTTGATACAATTATTTAAAGATCGAAGTTATTGGGAATTCTTTTTTAATTAGCCAGCTGTGGTGGTTTCTTATTAGAGCAGCTCTCTGTTTTATTTTGCCTTTAACTCCAGAGATTCTAAACATATTGAAATTTTCGAATATATTTTTAAATAGGAGGGGTGACTGTATTCTACGCATAACGGATATCGTTGTCATGACACAAAATTCATGACACCTTGCAATTTCCTCATATAATCGTCAAGTACAGTTAACTGGTTAAATATTTTTTGATTCTTCTCATTAAACATTTTTTTTAACAACAAATGATATAGGTCTTAGTCGAAGCTGACAGCTTCCTACATGCAAATCGTGTGCTCTTGACACGTTACGTAATGGCATATCCGTGGTCCTCGGTGTTAAAAACAGTTGTCAGCCGTATAAAGGAAGACGCGCGAGAGTAGATTGGAAAGGTTGACAGGAGGGGGGAGAGAAGAGGGGAAGTTTCTCGTAGAATGGAGTGGATCCCGGGTCAGGGAAGTAGACGCGGAACAGGATGGCAAACGTAATAATGCTCAAGGTTCGACGGGATTGAAAAGCTCTCGAGGCACGGAGCGGATCCGGGAAAGTCCTGGGAAAATATTGCGAGAGCGGCCGATGTCGCGGAAGGATCGAGTCCGTGTTACACGTTGCGCCGTCTACGGAGCAAGGACGTAGAATGTTGCGAATGAAGCGAGAAACGATTCGGAAGGTGGTAGGTATTTCGTGTTCGAATGATTTGGCAATTGGGATGAGGAAAGGTTCTGGAAGTTAGAGGCTATCCTTTTTCGATAAGCTTGCGATCTGAGGCCAAAACGGAGACGGAGTGAGAGAGAAGGACAGGAATAGATAATTAGCAATCAGTGCCGATTCGAATGGGGCGTGTCACTGTAGAATATATCGCTCGAATGAAAGTTAGTTCCTGATCCGGGCTCAGGATGAGAGTCGAGGCTCTCGTGTGTTAGTGACTACCACCGATGACGGTGCTCGGGGGGTTGGCAGGGGGTGGAAACTCATCTACGGCCACCTCATTCCAGTTCGAAGCTTGTTCAGCTTTCTACTCTACTCGTTTATCAGTCATGATTCTTAACGACCGTCGTTCGTTTTCGGTCAATGGCAGTAGATTTGGTCGCAAATTGGAAATTTTTTTTTTTATTGTTTCGGACGATCGCTCTCGTGTCCTCGTTTGAACTTCCTGCTGGCAAAGTGACCTTCATCCTGACCCTCGTTGTCCTGCCGACTGCGTCTTCGGGAGTGGGTGAGGTTCAGATAGTTTGAATAACAACAGGATTCTTTTGTCATTTTAACATCGATTCTTTATTTATGTTAAGGGCACTAAAACTAATCGGCGGAACAGTGGAGTGTCATAAGATTGCTAAATATACTTGAGGTAATCAGACAGTTCATTAAACGACATAAATTTTATATTCATTGCTTATGACTAATACAGGATAGAGTCGGTATTTGATCGTTTACATCAAGAAAAAGTTACACAATTCAATTTATAACAGAGTCGTGTTACTTTTATTTCTCTTAGGCTAAGGGTAGTTTCACAAAATCCATAAAATATTTAAACGACAACTCTAATTTATTATTATACCCAGTAACATCTGCTTCGTCTTCATTCACTTACACGCAAACAAAAATAATACACAATATTCAATCGAAATGTCACTTAAGTTAAGGGGCTGGTTTAACGACCATACATTTAAATTAGCCCCCTTCTAATTAATTTCGTGAACCTTATACTGCGTACTTGATTTCCATCTGCGCCAACGGCAATACAGAGTAATTAAACGAAATTGTCCCATTGTTCCCCCGATTACTGAGATTTCACGAGGTCCCAGTTGAAATTCATGAAGTCGGATCGCAGTTAGGACCGAGCAGAAACTGTTCGCATGAACGCTGAAGTGGAAACGGCGACGTTCTAAAAGCTGCTGAAGCGGCCATTCGAGTTTAAAGGCCTCGGCAAGTGTACCGGGTACGCCAGAAGTTACAATTTGCCAGTTGCCGCGATGCGACGCGAGCCGTTTAAGTTTCGAAAGTGGCGGCATTAACTCCCGTTCAAACTTCGTCCCACGTCGGAAATTCTGCGAGGCCGATCGTCGTCGCGAATGGAAACATTTTCTCCCGTATGGAACGACCATTCTCCTTTTACCGCTCTGGCTGCACTTTGACTCGTCCAAAGGGTGGGGATGATTGATTGGCAGAATTGAAGACGGGGAAGTTGGGATTTGTACAGAATGGCAGCGGTGCGTTGTAAATGCGGATCATTTTGTATATTTGGGTGATTTAACAGATTTTTTGTGTACGTGTCTTACAATTATTACCTGATCCTCGATGTTTCGACATTTGCGGTTTTGAAGATACAATTTTAGGTGTGATTTATTAAATACTAAAATGTACAATATTTCGATGATCTGTGTATCGACAGCATTTTTATATTCGTACCTTACAATTATTCTTGACGATTCTTGACATTTGCGTGTTAATTACGAAAGTCAGTTTGAAGATCCAGTATCAACACTATATTTACCGAGTCCTCAAAAATAACAATATTGCTATCCAACAAGTTATCTTTTTGCAGTTTACGAATCCAGTAAAATAAAGCCACGATCGCCTGAATAAAAATATCTACATAAACCGTCAGTTCTTACAATGTTAACAACCAGATCTTCAATAACAAAAATAAGCTACCTTCTTACCCACATCCAGCTTACATAATCGAGTGACATTAACCATAGAAAATGTATGTACATAAATCGCAATTATAGTATTTGTAACGCTATCGCTATTAATACAGGTACAACAATCTGTGCGCACGGCATATTGCGCAGCCTTCCATTAGCGACGATCAATCGCCGTCGGTAAGCGGTCTTAAATTGGACGCACAAGACAACGTGCCGCTATGATAGGTCAATGATAAGTCGAGGGGTGGCTTCCGCGGTGGGAATAGAACCTGTAATCCCCGACGACGTCCCGACGACGGGAACGAAAATGAACCCGTTCGCGTAACGGCCGACCCCTAACGATCGAGCGACTCCTGACGTTTCAACCCCTTACGACGATCTCTTATAAACCTCCCCCTCCCTCCAGCCATCTCTAGATCTCTCCTCCGTAAGAAGCGTCATTGCGCATCGAAACGATTGGATTGAAATTGAACGCGAGAATAAGCGACACTTTCTTGCGTATCGAATTTAAGACTAATTTACCTCTATTCGTTTATAAATGTCGATTAATTTGGAGTACATTTGGAGTACGTAACCCAAATTCGGGGCAATGACGAGTGCAGGACGATTTTAACTCGCTTACATTTTTTAGGAACCGATGGATGGCAGAGAAAGATGGAGAGAGAGAGAGAGAGAGAGAGAGAGAGAGAGTGAGATGAAAGTTCGAATATTAGATTCTTTCTACGGACAGGCAGCCAATATTAATTACAAAGAAACGTTTGCCGACCGAACGACAATATCCGAACGCGACGATTACGCAACGTCACGCAACATCTCCCCCTCCCCACAATTGTCCCACCCCCCGCTGCTTAGCATACATTCCAGTGGCAATAATCGTAAAGAACAGTCCGCTCCCGGTCGGATCCGCATCGATGTACATAATTACATCGGAATACCTCGAACGAAGCGTCCCAAAAATAATCTCACCCCCTCGGCTGCGACCCAATCTCAATCAGCCACCCCTAATGGGAACCTAGCGTCAAAAGTATCGTCCGGGATCCGAGTCTCGCACGCATCGGATGTAATCGAGCTAAAGAAGGGAAGAAAGAAGCGAAGAAAACGAGAGAGGGGGTGGGGGTGGGGGGAGAGGGTGAGAGAGAGAGAGGATCGCAAATGGACGCGGCTCGAGCATCGGCGCTGAATAATGGACGACATCGGAGCTGCGTGGTCGGAAAAGCTCGTAGCCGTGTCCTCGACAATGGTCGTATTGGGGTTGGTATTGAGGGTTGGTATGCGTTATAGCTGCCGCAGACGGGGCCGACTGGTCCAGGGGAAGATGCTGGAGGGGGTGGGTTGCCAGGCAACGTACGTCCACCCTTAAGCCCACCCCCGCCGACCCTCCCGCCGCTCTCGCCCCGTCCACCCCCCCTCGCCCCCGCTTTCAACCCCCTCCGGCCATCCCTTTTTGCTTACGACTCTCGGTCGATACAACCGGCCGTTTTCGTTCGCCCGGGAATTCCCCAATTTCCATTACGCCCGTTTCAACTTTAACCCCCCCCCACCCCCCCTTGTCGACCGTTCCCGGCTACCGGCAACCATCCCTCCCGTGCAATGCCACGTTTGCCCACGGCCACCTATACCGTACCCTTCTGCTCACGTTCTCTGCGTTGTCCGATGGGACACTTAAAACGATTGCTCGCGACGAGGTTTGCCTTCTTCTATTTTGCGTCAGGTTTGTTTTCCTGCTTTTTCGCCTTTTCATTGGGGGTGGGCTGTTTTGATTTTGTATCGTTGCGGGCGGTTGGTGTATACTATGTAATTATTCCGTGCGAGGGATGTTTTGCAGGGTGGACGGTTGAGAGTGCGGCGGTGTGAATGCGGAAGTGTGTAAGTGTGATGAATTTTTGGAAAAGTCATGTAAATGGTTATAGTTATATATTATGGGAGGAAGCACGAAATGTCATGGTTGAAAAGGTGCGGAGAGCACGAATTTACACCCTTAGATGTTCAATGAAAAAGCTAAGTCATTCTCAGGATAATCTGCTTTTTTAGATGTGTAAATGTAATGTATGTGCAATTGACATTTTCTTACAGGGAAATATTTACTAATACGCTTGAAAATACTTCACTCGCGATTATCGAAGTTACAATGAACAAAGTTGAATAATGATTCTATGCACATTGCGAGAAGTAGCGTTCGTTTGATTAGCAAATGTCCGCGATGAGTAAAAACGAGACACCGTTACATCAAATACTTCCTCCACCATTATTCGACGAACCATGAAGACGAACGAGTAAAAAAAATTAAATCCCACAATTTTACACTGTCAAATGCATCACCGTACAAATCGCGAAAGAATTGTCAGTCAAAAGATCACTACGAACATAACCTAAAAATCTTACGTCCCGACGAAGAACACATAAAGATGCGAACATTTTTATTGACAGCGACGCGATGCGCGGAGTGACAACCGTCGTAAGCACTGACCTTAGACAATTGACAAGCTTCCTGACAGACGTCCTTGAATCCATGGCATCGATGAGGCGCCGTGCGACGAACGAAGATCCAGGATTGGCGCAAAATCGTTGAACATGGCCCGCTCTTGGCATTCACCGCGTGCCTTATGAATTTTGAAAAGTTGGCACATGGAAGCCCGCAGTGAACGCAAGGAGCAAGACTCACGTATCTTCCATCCCAAACCAGGCCAATCCCAGCTTCCGGTCCTCTTCATCCCCCAGACGTTCCGGCTCGGCCCACGGAGCGTACATTCGAACAAAAATTCACGTAAAAATCCATTCTACGTCACAGAACTCACTATCGAAAGGAAGCGAAAAATGAAAAAGGCAGATATCCGTATAACGTTTGTCAACCTCTACCGAGTCTGATGCTGGGGGTGGCCGACGATCACTTGGACAAAAATCCCGACGAGAATCGATCCTTAGGGGGGGGGGGGGGGGGGATGGAACACGAACGGTCGACCGATGCGAACTGGAACATAAATCGTACTGAGCGCTTTCCAGCGGCGCGAGGCGAGCTACGAAACGATCGCACACCCCATGGACCCCGTAGGATCTCCGACGATTGGCAGCGGGCCGCACTGGAGGGGGTGGTCCTCTCGTCAGTTTCCACCATAACTTATTGCTTATTTCGCGGGAGGGTGTACGACCCCGTGGCATCCGGGTGCCGAAGGGAGCAGCTGACGCTGGGGTCGCCCCCCATTGTCTGTAGATATTCGCATAATCAAGAAGACCACCCCTCGCACCCCTCCTACGTGAGCCACCCCCTACCGACGGGGGCCCTCGCGGGGTTTCACGATAGCAAAGGGACATATGGGGTAGGAGCCCGACTAATGCGGACACCGTGATCCTGATCGATGATATCGGCCCCCGGTCGTGGAGGGGGGGGGGGGGGGGGGGATCGAATTTTTTCCACCACCGTCGACGAGAACGGTCAGATTTGACGGACTCGGATGGCGAAGCAGGGGGATGATTTATGGCCAGCGACAGTTGGCGAGAACTGCGGACGCCCCTTTTAAAAGGGGGCCATTTAAAGAAATTCATTCTGCCTCTTAAATCGCATACCTTTCAAGTTTCGTTAGAATTAACGTTAGACCTTCCCTTCTATAAGCGGCAATGATTCAAACTCTTCGAGTATCGAACAAAAAGGAACTAGTTGTGAAAAGTAATCGTCTATGCCGAAACTGCCAATTGACATCTCTTGCATGCACGACTTTTCAAGCTGCACAGTATATAGTCTCGCGTGCGTCCGTAGACTTTCGAGACACCCGGTAGGCACCACGGTCCGTCGACCCGATTTTTTTTCGCATCCCCCCGGTTAAAAGGGGGGGCTCGACAGACTCATTCTGATACTTTCGAGGGGGTCGGCCGGTTTTAAAGGGCGCGCGCGCGCGCGCGCGCACGCGTAAGGGTGGCGCACGCTCCGAGAAGGGGACGTAAGGGGATGTGCGCGGGGGATGCGAGAGGGGGGAAGACGGGAGTTGGAGGGGCTTGGCGCGTGCCCTAAAGGCCAATTCAGCTCCTGGCTTAACAATGGGGCATTCCCTCGAAGGGCCGGGACCTAACTCCAGAACAGAACTGTGGGTCAGGGTTACTTTCCTGAGGAGGGAGCAGTCACGATGGCTCATCGATTTAAATCCGCGCCGGGATGGAGCGTGCGAGACGGTTTTTGACACCCGGCCAATTTTCATCGCCGAATTGGCGTCGATCGATTCTGTCGGACGTGCGACAGTCCGGAGGTTGGAAGGATAATGGTAGACTGAGAGATTTAAAAGGTGGGGGTTGGCTGTACAGGATTTGAGATTTTTCGAAGATGCGAGTCTGATGTTCGTATTCGATTAGTTCGACATTTTGCAAGTCTGAGGGCATATTTTAAGAATTTTTAGAAGCGGGAGAAAAAGATATTTACGCTGAGAAAGTTAGGTGACTCGTGAATTTTGTAATTGTTGAGAAAAATAGAAAAATTATGATAAAGTTCAATTCGACTTTGTAAAGAGACGGAACTGCAGCGAGAATACAAATAAATGAATTTCCTACTCACGTTTAGTCAGTCTGCTTCTACTGTGAATTATTGAAGTCGGCGCGAATAATCAATGAAATTCGGGGTGACATTAAAATAATAATGATATAAAAATAAATACAGTATGAACAGCACTCACGCAGAATTGCAATGTAAATTATTTTCACTGTCGTATTAACACCAGACCGTAATAGTATCACAGTTGAGATTAATGCTTCGTATGCGAAGTTCGTACGCGACTCGGCTGGCTCGAAGGTTCGACGGGAGACACGATGACGAGGGTTCACGAACGGCAAGGGGTGTGTAATCGGGTGTGGCGGTATGAAGCTAATTATATGTCCGATAAAATCCCAGGGTCGCCACTGACGTTCGTTACCGGCCGATAGTACGTCGACTCTCCGAAAACTTTCACTCCCATTCGCGATCGGGAAGCCGGCTCATCGAACAAAGAGCACTGAATAAAATTCTAATAAAATCCGGAAGCCTATACTTTCAAATTCTAATAAAATTCCGAACAGCCAAGGTCTGACCGAAAACCGAGGACGCTTGAATATTTTCCGACAGGATGTGAAACGGACCGTTGTATGGTGACGAAAGGTTCGATCGCGAAATCGTTGAGCGAACTAATCCGATCAGAATAGTCGACATCCCGATAATCTTGGTCCATCAGTACCTGTCACCGGTTCGTTGAACCCCGAGCACACGGGCCGATCTAGCCGAGTCAGACGGCGCGAGCATGAATTAGTCCCAGCCGTCCGTGGAACTTTTATGCAAGAAGGTATTCCGAGAAGGAGGATGGCGAGCAATAAAAATAATTCACGCGACAGGCCGACAGAGGTCGTCGAACCCAACCGAATCCGGCGGAAATCCGCGAAGACGCTCTCTCAATTATGACCGATCAGTCTGAACGCCTTGCAACTTTTAACACCGTACACACTAACCCCCTCGTATCAACCCCATCAACTTCGTACCTAATCCCGACCAGAAATAATCCTCGTCCGCCGACACCGATCAACTCGCGAACCTAACCTAACTGCCCCTAACAGCCCCTAACTGGCCCTAACTGCACTTAAACGACCTTCCGTCAAGACTGTCGAGACTCATCTGGCCGGCCCAGGCATCCGTCACTCAACCCTCGATTCCGGCCCGAGTGCCGTGCGATCGCCGGACAACAAAACCACCCTCACTCACCCCCTTCGGCGTCCTCCACAAATCACAGCACTCCAAGCGCACTCTTCGCTACGCGGGCGGCGCGAGTCGCAAAATTTTTCAGCGTCCTCCGGATGGCAGAGGATTGCAAGGGACCTTCTTCGGGAGGAGTCGTTAAAAAGGATCGTCGAGGCAGGTGCCGTTCAGGATCACTGAATGGATTTACTCTCTCCGCGGCCCCCGGGATCCTCTACGTCGTGACGTAACCGAGCACGTGTTCGCACCCTTCTCAGGTGGGGTTACAAACGTCACGGATACCGGCCAAACGACCCCTACCCCGGCGTGCCCCCTCGGCCACCCCCCACCTCCCCCCGCCGAACCCCCGGCTCCTAACCCCTAACCACCCCCTCCCCCTCTGGCAGGCACGCCCTCTCCATCGATCCTGGCGAACCCTCCTCCATTCATGAGAGCCCTGGTACCAGGGCGACGAACCGCATGGTTCTACCTGGTATCTGGAACAAACGGACGGTTATCCTGTGAGAAAGAGAGAAAAGGGGGCTGGCGGGGGAATGGGGGTGAGAAGAAAGTGGAGGTAGGAAAGTTACTGCGAAGACGGAGGAATTGAACGGATAGGGGGTCGTGGACTGGGATAATGAGTATGGGGGGTGGTTACGGGGATGAAATTTTGTGGAGGAGCGAGGTGCGAAAATTGGGGGAACGATCGGTTCTAAGGACGATAGTGCGAGGGATGGTATTCTCGAAGGTGCGAGGAATTTGGATTAGAAGTTGGGAAAATGAGGGGGTGGCCGGGGGATGATTTTATTGTGGGATCGGCGAAGGGGTGAGGGTGGAGTGCTATGGGAGAGAATGCCGGAAGGAGACGATGGGAAGGAAAGCGGGGTGGCTGAGAGTGGCGGTGGGGGGTGGGAAAGTGGTGGACAGGGGGGGGGGGGGTGGTGTATACTGTGATACGACTTTTCAACCCCAGCGGCAGCCGCATGATCGTAGGTCAGCGACGGCTTTTTTATCGTTGTGCGCGTTAATGGTGTGCCTCTCGATTGCGAGGCACTTTTTTATTTTTAGGTGCTGTGCAGCGGGCAGCACCGACGGCCAGTAAGGAACATTCCGATTGTCGGATGTTGTACAGGGGGTGCGACTACACGCACAGAGTTCACGCACAATGCTAAGCGTGAGATTTTGCAAACTTTTTTTTTACTACTATCTAGTGTCAGACAACTGATGCAATGAAAGTTTGTGGGTAATCTGGAATTTTGTCACGAAAGTTCTATGATCTACGGTGCAGGTCTGAAATATTTAAATAATCTACTCAAGTAGCTATAAATTGGAATACAAGGTTCTACGATCTATTCCTCAAACAAACTTTGTAAATCAAGTATTCTATGTAAAGTACTAAAAATTGTGTAATATTATTTAAAGTCTACAGTCTACGGTTTAAGCAGAATCGTTTATCGATACTATGCATCTGTAAATAACAGTACACGATTTAATACTTAATAACTAGTCCAAAATTCTACGCTTTATTGTTTAAAAGTAAATCTACGTACCATCCAAAATCTAGCGTGCAGCGTAATTTCGAGCAATTCGTACTCCCGATCCGAGAATCGATTGTTCTCCCGCGAGAGTGTCAGTTCTTAACATAATTTCGAGCCACCCCCAGCCGATGGGGGGGTGAAAAAAAGTGAGGTTATAAATAAGAATCCGCGTCCGAACGATCGGCCTGTCAGCTGATCACATATTGACAGTGTCCATAAGCCGGCTCGAGGGCATCGTTTGCAAACGAAAAATTGCCACCCCCACCCCACCCACCCCTCCATCTGCAATTAGTCGCGCCTTCCGAAAGAATCGAAGCCTGTCCGACGATTAATGGCGGATGTTGTATTTTGATCGACGCCGAATCGATCGACAACCGATGGCCGACCATTAATAACTGCGATAAGTCACGCGAATTGCTCAATGAAAGAGGAGGCATTCCTGGATGGGGGGTGTAGGGTTGGGGAACGAGGGGCGGAACGAAGGAGTGAGGAAAATTGGCGAGAAAGCGAGAAGGTTCAAACATTTTCGAGCCGACCGAAAATTGCCTCTCGCAATGGATTCTTTACCGGCGTCTAAGGGATGTTTTTTCAAATTATTGCATGCGATTTTTTGCAAAAATAAAAAATTACAAGTACAGAGACCGTACAATAAATCGGATTAATTTGCGATTGTCGAGAGTCTACAGTTATGCTTTTTATGGATCGTTGGTAGGATGGGGGGGTTGACAGGGTGGAAAGGGTGGAATCGGGCGAGCGGAGGATTTTCGTGGCCGATCGAGGAGTCGAATTGACGATCGAGGGGCCGATTTTAGGCGGGCGGCGGGAGTCAGTTTCGTGACAGAAAATTACGAAAATGGTAATTAGGCGGCCCAGCAGCGGCGACGTGCCGGCTACGGCTTATTCATACTTCGTAGCCATGGCGATCCTGCACTACTGATAAAACAACAGTACACACCATAATGTACTTACGCGGAATAGGGGGGAACACCTTGTCTAACGGGTGGCCACGGAAATCGGGCCGCGCGCGCCCCGGTGCATAGAGGGAATTTTTTGAAGATCGGCCGAACCATTTTCTTTGGACTCGAGTAGCAAAGTTCGAGGGAAGCAAGAATTTTGTCAACGTCTACGGTACTGAACTATCGAGTAGCAAAGTTCGAAGGAAGCAAGAATTTTGTCAACTTCTACGGTACTGAACTATCGAGTAGCGAAGTTCGAAGGAAGCAAAATTTTTCTCAACTTCTACAATACTGAACTATACGACTCAAAGATTTTTCGAACATGTTTTTTCGCGTAGTAAACGGAATTTAGAAAAATCGAGAAATTATATTACCACCGATCTTGATCGACAACTGTTAATTTTTATATCCTTATATATATTAGACGTGACACTTAGTTACACTTACATGCAGTTACTTGATGTTCGCGAGATTATGCTGAACTACATCGAAGGCATGCGCTCGATAAAAAATGATTCGACATCGGTCGGATAGCTTCAGTCATTCCGTGACATATGGCAGCTGGCCGTGCGAGGATCGTTTTTTATCGAAATTTCGTGGCCAGCCATATGCCGGCCACGCGTGACGCGAAGGTCGCGTGACTTTCGAAAAAAAGGGCTCTCGCGTTTCGTACTTCGTGTTAGGCTCAAAATCGCGAGTTTGCGATCCACGTGCGCAGTCGGGTTCGAGGAATTGGGAAGAGTGGGACCACCCGGTAGATGTCGCGGCAGGTTCTCCGTCGAACGCTGAAGATCGACGAGATTGATCGAGATCACCGTCTCGGAGGGTTGACAAAGGTAAGGAAGCCGAGGTCGCTTATCTCTACTACAGATCGAAGAAATTTATTTTTAATCCTTAAAATCGTCAGTGAAATAAACGAGACCGAATTTGGAGAGCCGGTACTCCGAAAAACGTGAAATTATCGAACAAGAGAAACGAACATTTCTTTTCTGACAATCAGAGTAAAGGATCAAATTTCCCGACTCCTGACCCTGAAGACACATCCTACCGTAACCTTGAACAGCGAGTGAAAAGTGAACCGAGCCACCGCGAACTCACCCTCAAAATTCACGAAGGCCATCGGAACTCTTAGAAGACGCTTAGCCAAAAACTCACCCCCCGCCGATCATTCACCCCCCAGCGCCGAAACGAACCTCCCCAAGGCTACCCAAGCGCACGTACCCGGCACAATGAAGTAGAACCTTCAAAAACGTCCCTTGTCGAGAAGGGCTCGCCGCGAGGGTGGCAAAGAGTCGTGCAAAATCTTACCTGCCGCCTCCATTCAGCGCGAACAGCAGCCCTCGAATCGGCCATCATCAGGCATCCTCGGCACCTTCCTCCGATTTTATTCCGATTCCTACACGAAACAGTCCTCTCCCTCCTCCTCGGCCGCGCTTCCGGCCTCTTCTCTCCTGCGCGGCGGCTCCAACGTCGTCCCGTGCAACAGTTCCGACCTCCTCTGGGCCGCGACGTTACGCAGCCCGTCGTACTTCTCTCGATCTCGGGTCAGACGTGGAAGAAGGAAGGAAGCGGCGCCAGAAGAAGACGAAGAAGAAGAAGAAGGGGGCGCAGCAGGATGCGCCGTTTTGTGTCGGCTCGGTGTTGTTGGTTTGATGGTCGCGGGACCACTGCGCCCTCTCCGTCTTCGCCCACCTAGCCCTGCCCCTCGGTATCAACCCCCCCTCGAACCCCCTCGCGGCGCCCCTGGGATCGACGTTCAGCCCCTCCTGCCCTGCCGGCCGCCCCTCTCGCGCTCTCTCGCGCTCTCTCGCCCCCTCAGCCCCTGTTCATCCCTCGCCCTCACCAGCCACCCCCTTCGCTCTCCAACTCACCCCGAGCGCCACCCTTATCCCGACTCTCGCTTCAGCTTTCGATTCAGCCCGTCCTGGTCCTACTCCGCTTTCCTCTCTCCCTCCCTCTCCCTCTCTCTCTCTCTCTCTTTCAACAGTCTGTCCTTCCTCCCGGCCGGTTTCAGCCTCTCTGTCTCACCCTCGGACCTGCTCCACTCTCCACCCCCTCGTGCGCCCCACCACCGCCGCGCAGTAGGCTTCCACCCCCGGCAAGTCTCTGGCAATCCACCCCTCGCGCCCTTCCGCGAGCGGACGCGAGGAGAGGGGGCGAGCTCGAGCCCCTGGCACCGAGTCTGCCCAAAACTCGCCCCGGTGGGGGTTGGCCACCCTGGCGGGGGTGAGCTCTCGCCCTTTACCGCCCCTGGCGCGCATTTTCCCGCACGCTCCGAGCCCGCTTTCGGCCGCGCGGCGGCCGAGGGGCTTTCGACGAAAGGGGGATGAGGCTCGCAGGGGGTTGCAGGGGGTGGTGGTGGGGGGTTGGCTCGGAGCGCAAGCGTCACCCAGAAAATCGAGGCTCGCCGATGCCGGCGTCCCTCTCGCACCCCTCTGCGCTTCCGAATGTCTCTCGCTCGCTTCGGCTCGAGCCTCTCTGTTTACGCCGCTCCCGCTTCCAACCCTCCCTCTCGTCCAAGGGTGTCTCTCTCTCCTGGATCGCGGGCCGTAGACTTGCCGTCCTCGTCGGCCGCCGGAACCTCGCAGCGAGTCAGCCCACTCGCACCTGTTCGCGCCGACTCGCCCTTCCGTACAGTTTGTTGCGCCTCGTCTGGCCTCCGCTACTCCCGGAGAGGGATGTACACGGCCGGGTAGGAGGAGGACAGGGGGGGGGGGGAGGAGGAAGGAGGTGGACCGGGAGGAAGGGTGTCCTTTGTCGGACCCCGTCAGGGGTTCCGCGATGATTCTGTAATTCTTTATTTCATCTGCCATTCTTCTCGTTAACGTTCAACGCTTACGTATTTCTCACCCCCTTACGGCCATTTTCGACGTATTAATCCGGCGGGCCAGCATCCGTATAGGGGTGGTGGACTGGGGTAGGGTGGGTAGAGGTTGGCCCGGTCTTCGTTCAAGGGCGTACAACCTCCCCTACTCTTTTACTCCGCTTCCACCTCTCCCCCACTCCCCCCCCCCTTTTTCGCGAGAAGGCAACCTTCAGAGAATCCTTCCGCGGCGGAGTTCTTCTTCGCCTGCTTTTTTTTTCAACCCCCCGGGTTCATCCTCGTCTCTCATTCATCGAACGCAACACGCTTACCCCCCCCCCCCCCCCCCCCCCACCTACGGTCGATTCATTTCCGTCCCGGCCCGTTGTCTCTCCTGTCCAGAGCTCATCTTCGATTTCCTCCCTCGGCCGGCCCGCTTTCTCGCCATTTTCGTTCGGGGCTCATTTTTCATCTCGCCTCTCCTTTTTTTCCCCACCCCCGTCCAGGCCCTTCCTCGATTTCCCCGGAACGAGATCGTCGATTGCCCCCCCCCCCTCCCCCTCTTCGTTCACCCTCCTCGACCACCCTCTCCCTGCGGACTCTAATAATCATCTCCGCCCACCTTCATATTTCCTCCGGCCTGGAGTTTGTCCTGAGAGTCCTTCAGGACGACGATGGAGTCCATCCTTCGGACGGACTTCCGGTCCGATTCAGATTCGAGTATGGAAGAGGTCTCTGGTCTTTGCGGACTTCGATTTATATACGATGTGAGCGAACGTGGCCTTGAAGGCCGTTCGGGGGCAGGAACGGCTTCCATTAAGAAGCGCGAGGCGGTAATGGCGTAATAACGGGTGTCTCGGTACCAGATTACACGTTACACCTGGACAGAGAGAGGAGGTCCGACGGATATTACAGGGTCCACGGAGGGTGGAATCGACGGATTACGGTTGGACGATAGACGATTTCACGCCCGTGGCCGACAGCCACGCTCGATTCCCGGGCTCAAATTGTCCCCGACGCGTGGGGGGGGGGGGGGGTCGATGTAATAATATGCCTCAATTAACTGTTATGTAATAGGCGTCGGTGTTCAATGGCAGAAATTACGTTTCGGATGTTGGGATAAAGATGTTGCGGCGAGCGGATTTAATGGCAGGTACGCTAAGTGGTCCTGTGGATACGATTTAGTATGATCTTTTGAAAGGTAAATACGCTTTCAGTTTACTTTCTTTATCTATTTCATTTTAAGGTAATAAATAAATTACATTTAAAGTTCTTGCCATATAGACCGTTTATTTTGAAAGTGGTGTAAGGCCATATTTAAAAAAGAAAGGGATATCACATAATTTTTTATTAACGTGGTGTAAGCGGCTTATTTATGATTCATATAATTCATTATCACTTTCAAAATAAAGGGTCCATATAGTGTCACAATTCTGAAACGTATCTTAATAATTAATTTTATTTTATCACGTCTTTCGTTACTTCCGTGAGTGCAAAACTTTCCACCTAATGTCATTACAGAATCTTCAATGACGACATCTGATAATAGATGTAGCAAATGTCATGTAACGATTTATGACAAAGTATATCTGTAACCAGCGGTACATCTCAGCACTCAATTTTGCACATGACCGTGTTCTCCTTATTCCTCGTGTCAAGCTTCTCTTCAACCCCCTTCATCGCAATCCTCCCCACCCTGTCTTCAACCTGGCACAGGACCCGCCACCTTTATCCTCCTCCCAAGTCGATCCAACCGTCATCAGCCTCATGACAATTAAAAGCGTCAGCCTCAAACTCCAAAAATCGAATTACAAACCGAACGATCTCCGACGAAGGAAGCAAAATTTCCCCGAATCGCATCCTCTCGAATAAGATGGCTGACACGGTACTCGCGTGACGTCAGTCGGTAGATGAAATTAATGGCGACGTCCTGAGTGCAAGGACGCTGCGAGGGGATCCGTAGAAGGAAGACAACCTTGCGCGCGCGTTTCCGCATACGTCATTGGAGCGGACTGGGCTCCCAATATCCAAACTATCCGGAATATTCCCATTAGCGGTGCATCGAAGTGCGGCATCCGGATAGGCCGGGTCCCAGACATCGATATAAGTACTGGCCCGGATATCCGGATAACACGGAATTTGCGTTTAAACGATGGACCTAATCTAATCACCGCCCGTGCCGCCGATCATGCGAGGCCGAGCTCGAATAGTGCTCGAAGCTGGTTCGCCGGGAAAGACTCCTGCTCCGCGTTCCGGTTCATTAGGGATCGGACAGATGAAAGTTGAAGTGTGGACTTGGCTCGCTCAAGGCCATTCCTCGTAACGCGGGTTCTGATCGTTTACGATCGATTGAGTTAGTAATTTTTTTTATTGTTCCTAAGGTAGGAACGGTGGTTTTGAAGGAAGCGGTATGTTCGATTATTATAGAATGGTAGAATGTTGTAAGTGTGGAATGTAACAGAGATAAATGTTTAATTGATTGTTATTCATTGCGCTTTGATTCTTTCCACATTTTATTGGAGAATGTTAGAATACTGTAAGTGTGGAATATAGCAGAGATAAACGTAGAATCGATTCTAATCATTACGTTCTGATTTTTTCTGCATGCGATATTTGTATATGTAATAAGTATTATAGCAATGAATTATACCTGTACAAGAATCAGATTTAGAATCAATTTTTTCATCCACTCCACCTATATCGTAACACTAACTTTCTAATAAACAAAAATTACACCCCAAACAATTATTCGTTCTTTTCAATCAATGATTATCGACATTACTCTCGTACCTGTCACTCCCCTCCCAAAAATGAAAAGAAAAAAAAGAGAAGAAATGTCTCTCCACAAAGGATACGTCAATATTACATCGGAATGACCAAAACATTTTCCACCCCCTCCCCCTCCCTCAGAACTCTCAAACTCCCAAACAAAGGAACGTCACACCCGAGGAATTGACCTTTACCGCTCATCAAGGGTTGTTAGCGGCGCTAATGTCGGAATTGACAATCGGAGCCCGCGGAAAGGAAAGTGTACGCGGGACGGGCGATGGGGGGGTTGGGGGGGTTGAAATTCCATCGAAATCAGCGCCACCGGGAATGAAAGCCCGGAAAGTTTCTCCGGCGTGTTGTCCGCTGGCTTCGTTCCAACCGATCTGTGCCCACCGTCAAAGGGATTATTTTTTATGTCTGAATTAAATTGCCCGAGGCAACGGCCGTTATCGGGGAGGGTGAGGGTGGTTTTCGGGCGGTGAGGGGCGGTTGGCAGAGGTGACGATTGCCGTTCCAGGAGTGCACAGGGCACCGCGAATTGGCCCCGGCTTCTACGGCCAATTCTCCGGACATCGTCGAAGGCAGGGATGTTTTCCTCCTGCGGGGACGAAAACAAGCGACGGGGGTGGAGGGTGTGAGAAAAATTTTCGGGAAGGAAGCGAGCGAGTCTTTATCAGCGACATTGACAGTGGATCTGTGGTGGGTACTGATAATTGAGGAGAATGTTCTACTTTTTATTTCGATTTTTTTGGGGGTGTGTAGAATGGACGTTGTTGACGGAGGAAAGGGGTTGTTCGGTAAGTGAACGGGTTGGCATTTAATACGAGTTGAAGATAGTGTAACTGCACGCCTTAAATGTGCTTAAGGTAGAATTTATGAACTGCCAAACTGACAGGTGGGAATTATATTTTTTGACGCGTCCACGCGGGACAAATTGAAAGTAATATTTAGTCTACTGAAATTCTAAACATTTACACGGTCTATACCGTTATTAAAAATCGACTAAAACACTATATCATAGCATTTTAATACGAGTTATTATTTTATATTGCTTATCGTTACGCCATCAAACTACGTACATAGCCAACAGTCCTACCAAAACCTCCTGCAACACACCCCAATTGACCAGAATCCTCAACCTGCCGATCCAAAACCATCATCCCTGCAAATGAACGAGAACTTTCGATTCTCCCGAAAAGAAAATTCCATTCCAACCTTTCCCGGCCGACTACCGCCACTTTCAACATAAGCGTGCCCACCTACCCAAACAAACAAAAACCACCCCCCACGCCACCCGATGAGAGTGAGTGTCCTAAAAAAAAAAACGATCACCACCACCCTGCGCATTACTTTTCCGTTCATACGCGCGTCCGACAAATGCACGCGTCTCTTAACGGAATCTTCTCCGGCGGCGGGGGCTGAGGGGTGGTGGAAGTGGCAGAGAGTAGCGGGCGGGGGGGAGGGGGGGCTGAATGAAGCCGAAGGCTGTTGATAGTGGGTACACACCGGCGGGTCGATAGAATTCGGGCCACGGCCTCCTTGCCCGCCGAGAGGAGCCAGCGGCCAACATCCGCGAGCCGCCGACAAGGATGCCAACCTGACGACGAGTCCTGCCGACGGAGGAGGACGGCGCTACGATGCCGCGGAACGTGCGGCCGTAGAGAAGCGGACGCTGAGGAGTAGTCGAGGCCGAGCAGCGGGCCGGGAGGGGTCGGGGGGTTGGGGGTGGGAGGAGAGGGTGACTCGAAGGAGGGGTAGGAAACTGTTCGCAGCGCGCGGGAATGTAAATCGGAGGAAGAGACTGAAAAGTGGACGCTGGATGGAGGAGGATGGAGACGGAGGAGCTGGCGAGTACTGAGAATGGGAAAGAGATCGCGAGGGGGGGTGAAGGAGGGTAACGCGGTAAAGGGAGGAAAAAGAGAGCATCAGAATTTCAGGAGATGAGTAGGAGCGAGTTGAAGGAAGGAGGGTGGGAGAGATAGAGAGAGGGTGGAGGGTTTCTCTCTGTCGCTCGTGAAGGTGCTAGAGTGGAGGGGGAGGAGAGGGTGAACGTCGGGGGAG
This sequence comes from Anoplius nigerrimus, assembly GCA_914767735.1. Classification (NCBI taxonomy): domain Eukaryota; kingdom Metazoa; phylum Arthropoda; class Insecta; order Hymenoptera; family Pompilidae; genus Anoplius; species Anoplius nigerrimus. Next base: position 4,845,846 of record OU612086.1, read on the forward strand.
AAAGACGGAGATACGGAGTGTGATGGAGTACGCTGGCGGGGTGGAGAGGGCTGGAGGGGGTGCTGGCGAGGATTGGAGAGAGAGGGATGGTAGAGGGATGCTGGGGTCGCTAGGCAACCCCCATGGAGGTGCACCCTCGGTACACCCTTATTGCCTTTCCAATTTTGGTGGTTCCCATGCACCTAAAGCGCCCCTCGCGTCCCCCTGCCACCCCCGTGAGCTACCCCTCTTGGTCTCTCTCTCTCTCTCTCTCTTTCTCTCTCTCTCTCTCTCTCGCTCTCTCTATCGTGCTCGAGCTCGAGCTTCATCTCTGTCTCTCTACCCGCTGCTATCGCTGTCTCTCTTTAGCCGGACCGATACCGACTGTCAAGGCTGCACTTGGAGCTCGATGCTCCGGACGAATCGATAAAACTTTATCGCGCCAGATTATTTTCGAATCCGGCCTGTAAATTGCCCGCTACGAGAGAGTGTAGATTTTCGGTATGAGCGTATCGCTACGACGATTCTTGGAGATCGTCGATATGGCGCCCGGTAATTATTGGGTAATTAAAGGAGGCCGAGATTGCGCGCACATGAGTTTTTAACGGAGATAATGGGGTGTGTTCTTGGAATTAGAGGTGGTCGTTCGACGTTCGATTATATCGAGACCGTGCGCGTTAAAGTGGGAATGGGCCAGTTATGGTACCGATGTTGCGGTAATATGACGCTTGTTCAACGAGTAAATTGTTGCCGCGCGGGATGTAGTTGTGTAACTGTTGAGTAAAGACACGGTGGGTAATGACAGACTTACAACACTGACAGCGATGACCGCGGTTGCAGTAACATCACTGACAGCTGTGTTACAGCGAACTACCATTAGGCAAGAAAGATTCTTGACACTGCTGATAAATGATATATCACAGTGCACGGAATGGTACAGTCCATAATTTCCAATGAAAACGTACCATCTATGTCGAAGCTCAAATTTTGAAAAATCCCTGCCAAGTACCTAGGTCACGAAAAAGACATCGAAACTTCATACACCCCTGTCCATAAGTGACTGGGCACTCATGAAAATATGTCTTTCATGTCTCGACGAAAAGAAAATATGATATTTATGTAAAAATTTTGTTGAAAAATTGAATATACATACTGGAAACATTGTGAACAATTAGCAAGTTTTACTCCCACTTTCTAAAATATTTTAACTAATTTCAGTAGGTGTCCAGTGACTTACGTACGTCACTGCATGTCTCAAATTAATAATTTAGACTTTGATCCGTAACTTAATCTGTACGTAAGTAATAATACAATTGTCCATGCATTCAACCTCACGTCCCTTATTTCACTCCCTGGCATCGACTCCAACACTGTTCCTCCTAAACCCAACTTTTCTAAATACATTAACAACCCTCCCCCTAAAACCCCATTCCATCACCCCCCCACCCCTCATTCATCCCCCGAGCGACCGGGAGCAATTCCCGAATCGCACCTCTGGCAAAACTGGCGAACATCCGCGGAACCGAGACGGGGGTTCGAATCGGAAGCCCGACAGACCCGCAACAGACAAAGATGCGCCAGGGTGTAAGGCAGGGGTCCCAGTTGCGTGAGGGTGAAAATCCGCCGAGACTCCTGGCGTCACACCGTCTAGCTCCGTCGCGGCACAGGGTACGGCGACCTCCTGATTGGTCACGGGGGGAGATAAAATTTGGGATCAGCTGGAGGTTTCCTGCGATGAGGCCAGCAACCCCCCTGCCGGCTACTATCAGCCCCCCCTACCCCTCCACTCCGCTTACGAGTCCCTTACCCCTCTCCAGCCCCTCTCCACCCCTCGCCTACCACCCCCGCTAGCGTTTCTCGCTCGCCTCTCTCGCCACTTTCCACGTCGGAATCGGCGGATTCGTGCCACCGCGAAGAAAAACACTCGAGAAAATGGCACTCGCCCTCTTACGCTTCGCCCGGCAGCTGCTGTCGCTTTCCTCTCCTTTTTTGCTGCGGAGTTCTTTCTCCGGCTGGCTCTCTCTTGTTCTTTCTTTCTCACTCTCTCTCTCTCTCTCTCCGGTTCGTTCGCTCGCGCGCGAACTCTGTCCTCCGTCTCTGTCGGTCGCACTCTCGTACGTTCTCTATATCGCGCTGCTCGCTTTGCCGCGAAATAAATACCGGCGCTATCGATTTTTGTAATCGGCGTGTACGGGCTCTGTTTCCTGTTTCGCGGCTGCGCTTCGAATGAGAGAGCGTGAGAGTGAGGGAGAGAGAGAATGAGAGAGAGAGAGAGAGAGAGAGAGGGATGAAGTGGAAGAGAGCAAAAAATTGTACGCAGATACGGATCAGAATGAGGACGGAATATTAAATGTCTTTCAGATTATCGGTCGAAGGAACTGCATTAAAGGGAAATTAATAAACTGTTGGGCTGCTAATGAATTGATAAAGTATGGGACGCTAACATTGCTGGCAACAGAAACATTGTTACTTGCTCGGATTTTTTCAGTTACTAATGTTTGAGCCGGGTGGGCGGTCTTGTGACTTTCCAAAACTTTGCATGCTGGCAGTAGATATGAATATATTTATGTGTAGATATTATACGAGATTAGTCGAAAGGCCCATGCGAAGAATCATTGTACTGATGTCGATCGTTTTGTCGAACGCAATAATATGTCGTCAATTCGCAGAATTGCTATCGACGCCCACCATCGTTTTTAATATTTCTGCACACTAATTTACATTCACAATTTTTAATTGCCCCATATTTCACTACTAAATATAAGTATTTTCCTGATATAAATCGATAACTAATGTCGATGTATGCTCTGCACTCAGCTCGAACTCGATAAGAGGGCACTCGCAATTCCCATCTAATTCGTCACTCTTCACATTGATACCACACGATGTAATCTCGCAAATTTCAACCACCCAACCCACTCACCTACCGAATACAAATATTCCCCTCAAACATATTAGTCATCAATATCATAATTGCTTTCCCATACAAAAATATCCAAAGTGACGAAAACCATCTTTAATGTCAAATTCATTTGACACCAATCGAAACTTACAATTTTACCTCCACATTCCAGCAGCAAGTACAAACAGCTCCAACTCCAATATCTCGACACGTACGAACGTATCAACCACTAAGCACATCACCGATATCTTCGAATCTCTCGCCGCGCATAATATTTCGTCATTTCGCCGTGTCATAATCGACCCCCCCGCATCTTCGCTCATTACCCCTCGAGCTCCCTTCTTTCTCTCACCCCCCCGCCCCCCTTCACCGAGAAGCGTCTCTCGTTCATCTCCCGTTCTCGAAAAAGAGACTGCCGGCGTCCCTTTTCAGAAGGAGCGGATTTAATTAAACGACGAGAATCGCGAGCGCGCTGCCTGGCAGGGTTGGAGGGAGAGTGCCACCCCTTTTTTCGAATTACCGACTGGCAGCGGTTGTAACAGTAACGAACGACGATCCCGGCAGCAGTGGAAAGAGGGGGGGGGGGGAGGGGGGAAGAAAACGAAGTGCCCGCAAGAAAGCCGTGCCACAAAGCTAGCGGAGAGAATGGGCGAATGTCATACGTTGCGATGCGTAACTGACGATCATTGCATCGAACCGACGCATATTGAGTACGATGCACCGCCGCGTTTCGTCATCTGTCGAAACTGTTGTGCGCGCCGGGGATCAAACGAGCGAGGGCGTGCTCGGCCGGCTGTAGAACCTGAACGGAAGTTCGGAAGAGAAGAATTCCACTTGTGAGCGAGGGTCGGTGGAACTTTTGTATTCTGTTTCGGAGTACGTTTGGATTATGGTTTAGTGTCGTTTGTGAATATGTTATTGTCATTTTGCTCTCCTCTGTTCTCTCTCTATCTCACTCTCTCTCTCTCCCACACTCTTTCTAAATTAATGATTTCATATATATACATATCTCATATCATACATATCATATCATATATACATAAATATGAAATCATTTCATGTTAATGTAGGATAATACATGTACGTATGTATACACATACATATATATGTATTATTCTACATTAACATTAAACGATTTCATCGGAAATTTTATGTAAAAAGGATTCGAGCTGTTGTGGCTGACTTCGACATCAAAGCCCATGATCGTCAAAATGAAAAATTTGTCTACCTAAAACCTCATTCAGCTTCCTCTCTCCTCCTACCTACGATTCCATTCCGACTTCTACGATACCCATTACAATTACCACGGTCCACACCCAAATCCCTACAACCCAGAACACCCTCAACTTCGATCGGCCTTGGGTTCTACCGAGGAGACGATCCCGCAGAATCTGTCTTCCGCGAGCGGTAGCCCAGCAAGGGAAGAGGAGCGGGGTACGGCGCGCACCGTGTCCCGGCAAGAGAGGGTAGAAGCCCTTTTGCCCCTTTCGCGCCCATCCATCGATCGATAATGCGATCCGGCGAAGGGTGCACCGGACGAATCGCAGAAATAAGGGCCGCCCGTTGGTACACGATGACGATGCTGCCTGCTCTCGTCTCCGCTTATCTTTCCCACTCGTCTATGCTACTCTACCCTCTCTCTCTCTCTCTCTCACCCCCTCTCTCTCTCTCTCTCTCTACTCTCTCTACTCTCTCCCTTTACTTTCTCTCTCTCCATCTCTCTCTCTCTCCTCTCTCTCTCTCTCTCTCTCTCTCTCTCTCTCTCTCTCTCTCTCTAGAACCGGCCGAACCTGGCCAGCTCTGTTCATCCCTTGCCCGGCTCCACCCTCACCTGGCCGCGAAGGTGTACGCTGGCCAGCAAGGTTACTCACTTTCCCCGTGCGTACTACTAGTCCCCTGCGTGAGTATCGAGAGTTCGCGCACGCGCAGCCGAGCTCTTTGTGTCGGGGTGCGAGTGTGTACGGCGAGGGGGGGGGGGGGGGAGGGTACAGCCGGGCTCGCTTCAAGCGGGCGGCGAGTGGTGGGAGGGGTGGGTGGCGGTCCAGGGGGAGGGAGGGCTGGAGATTATGCTGCCTTTAACTTGAAATTCGAGAGGGGTGGCGGGCGGATGCTCGCTGGCCGGGGGGAGGGGGAGGGAAGCGGAGGACGTGTGCAGGTAGTTAGGAGTTAGTTGATTAGTGTAGTTATGTGTGGTTTCGGCCGAGGGGGTCGAAGGGGGGGCGGGTGTCTTTAACGCGAAAATTTACGAGACAAAGAATGCGTAGTCTTCGTTTCACGGTCGAGGGTTGTGAAGTTTGGGGGTGCAACGAACACTACGCGCGGTATCGATGTCTAATGACGAACGGTATTCGATTCGCATGGCGTCGCATTATAAATCTTCCGCCAGCACGAGTGCATAGGGGATTGGGGGGTGGGGGGTGGTCCGTGCGCTCGACGTTTCCCAAAAATCCGAGGAACGAAAAACAAGCCCAAACGCTTAATCCGTTTTCACCCCCCTCGCGCAAAGCCGCCCAAAGCGCAACCCCCGCACCACCACCGCCACCACCACCCCCCTTCCCCCATGCCGGCATTGCCCCCGTCCGCAGAGCGGAACGTTAATTGAAAGCGCGCGGCGGGGGCAAGACAAAAGCAAAAAGGAGCCCGAAAGCGGAAGAAAATGTAAATTCGCGATACTCTCCCGTATTCGAGTACACTCTAATATCCCGGCACGCACACGCCTGGGTCGAGGCGTAAAGAGAGAAAAAAAGAGCGCGTTGGATGGAGCCTGGGGGAGGGATAGGGGGGGGGGTGGAAGGAGAAGGACAAAGGGCCTGAAGGGTGGAAAAGAGAGAGAGAGAGAGAGAGAGAGAGAGAGAGAGAGAACATGTGTATAAGCTAGAGAAACAGAAAGAGTGCGAGTGTTTGTGCGTGACTGGGATAGGGGTACGAGAGAGAGAAGGATCGAAATAGAAAGGGAACGAGTGAGAGAGAGAGAGAGAGAGAGGAAGAGACGTAGAAAGAGAGAGAGAGAGAGAGACAGGGTACGCGGAGAGAGCAAAAGCCTCACAGACGAGCATCGACACGGAGAGGAAGAAGACGGCGGCGGCGGCGGTGGCGGTGGTGGTGGCTGCCGGCTACAGTGGTGGCGATAACCATAGAGGGGTTGCAGATCGATGGAGCAGTGACGTCACGGGGTGCGGGAAGCTGCGTCTCCATGGTGACCGCCAACGGACCCGGCCGCTCTCTGTATACGCTCGGACCAGCGGGCTTGAAATTTTATTAAATTTCATTTCTGCTCCTCGCCGACCGCCACCCCCCCCCCCCCCTCCGGGTCCTCCCCCTCCACCCCGCGAAGCTGACTTCCGATCCGGACCCCATCGCGCTCTCTACGCCTGACTCGCGAGGATCGTCCGAGCGCCGTGGCACGAGCTTCGAGGAATCGAGGAATCGAGAAATCGAAGTTTTACGTCTACGCGCGCCTTTCGCGACGAACGATGCCTTCGGAACCTTGGCAGAATTCGGTGCGAGGCGTATCGGGGGGTAGGAGGGGGGGTGGGCGGTAATTGGCTTTTGCCGGGCCGGGGGTCTCCTTTGATCCGTCCGCTCGTTACTTCCTTCTGCTCTTTTGAGCCTCTCGCGTCTCCTCCCCCCTCCTCTTTTCGGACGAGTCGCTCGGTTCCGTACGTCCGGAGGATGCGCCGGCGAAAGGAGAGCGTCGGTTATTAGAACAGGTGAAATATCGACAGCCGGGGATAAAGGATGAGGGAGGGTGGCTGGGGGGTGGGGGAGGATGGAAGGATTAAAAATTGGACGAGCTCCGAATCGCTGGGAATCGTTCGGAATCGCTGAGAGTATCGTTCGTAATCGTTTACGTCCGGAATCGTTCGTAATCGTCGCTGCTCGGCCCAGGGATATCGGTCGGTGTCTTTGTTTAATTCCTACGTCCAGGGGTCGGGCCCGAAGAGTGCAGTTAACGGCCCTCTTCACGAAGCATTGTCCTCCGCCTTCCGTAAACCTCGTTCCGGGCTCTCCTTTCCCGAACGGAGCCGCGCTCGTTTCACCTCATATTTTCCCATTTCTCCGTTCCGGGCGAAAACGTTACGTTCCTCGGGGTTGGAGGGGGGGGGGGGGAGGGTGGAAGAGGACGCTGGAGCGACTTGAAACGCGAGCGACTGCGATTCGTCAGCGTCGGTAGGTGTCCCGATGAATTTTTGGCGAGCTGTCGAAGAGGGCCGACAGTCAAAATATTTCGCGGATCGAGAAGGGTAGGATTAAAAAATGCGGGCGCTGCGAAATGATGCCTCGGGAGACGGTCAAAGGGTCGGCGGACATTTATACGTAAAAAGTGTCGTATTGGAAAATTCTATTTTGAGCCACGCATAGCCGTGTGTCGGGATCTGAAACAGTCACGCCGGAAAATCAATGTGCAAGAAATTGTATCTGAAAATAATATATCGCCCCTTAAAATCTACTCAACCCTACCTATCAACATTCAAGTCCATACTGCAGGAAACCGGACAGAAGCATGACATGTAAAAGACATCTTACAGTGTGCTACGTATTAGCAGACCACTCGATTTAGCCAAAAACCCAATATTATACATGTATTTGCTGCGTATTAGCAGAATACTGGATTTAGTCGAAAACCCAATAATATACATGTATCGTCTACGTATTAACGGAATACTGGATCTACCGTGGAAAAAAATTGTCTCCCAGAGTCCGATTCTAAATACCGAGTGTCGAAAAATGCCAGCCGCCCCGAAAAAAGAGTCCCACCCTATAAACCGTCCCAATCGGGCGAGATACAGCCTCGCCCGCACCCTGTCATCCCACCCAAAAACATTCTGCCATATTTCACATTTCCGGCTCCCCGCCGATCGATGTTCCGCTAATTCCGGCAGGCAAACAAGACTTCCGCGACTTTCCGAACGCTCGGAAGCCCTCGGCTCGAGCCTCCGACACGTTTCTCGCGAAAAGGTTCCGCTCACCTTCGAACGATGGATAAAGAGGGGGGGGGGGGGAAAGAGGAGGCTGAGGAGAGGGAAAAAAGGATGAAGAGAAGACTGGGCGGAACGAGAGGAGAGCGTCAGTTAATCTCCCCGCTCTTCGTTAATCTTGGAACGAAGCGGAGTTTCTTTTTTCGCCGCGAGTCCTCCTTCGCCTCCACTTCCTCTTTTTCCACCCCCCCTTGTCCTCTATCCTCCCTCCAACCCCTCCAGCGACCCTCCCCCAAGCCCCTCGGTCCACCTACACACCTCCCTCGAGCGCCAGCTGAATTTACGAGGAAAATGATGGAGAGGGTGTCTCCTTGTGTTTTCCATGGCAAACTCCGCCACCGACGAACTTCCAACGATTACCCACCTCGCGGGGGGTTTATCTTTTGCCTAGCAGGCCGGGATGGGACGAGCGTCACGCGGGAAGACGTGGCCGAGAACGGTGGAGGGGAGGGGTGAGGCGGGGGGGTCGGGTAATAGACGCGGGACGGATCGATTCTGCATCTTGCGTGCAATTAGTTGCCGATCGCTGCGCGACGTACGGAGTCGGCGTCCGATTCGAATTGCTCGGACATTGCGTGGTTCGAAGGTAGAGAACTTGGGATGTCGGCGGATTTTAATGGACGTTCGCAGATATTGAAGTAACGGTCGTCAGTATTTGACTCGTTTGGAGTGGATCATTTTTGAATTTGATTACTGTGTATGATAGGTTTTAGAAGCGGTACTGTTCACAGTTTGCAGTAATGACGTTCTGTAATCGTAGATATTGAAGTAACGGTCGTCAGTATCTGACTCGTTTGAGTGGATCATTTTTGAATTTGATTACTGTGTATGATAGGTTTTAGAAGCGGTATTGTTTACGGTTTGCGGTAATGACGTTCTGCAATCGTTTATTACGATTATTTTGTAAGTAGCCAAATAGTGGTTAATATCGTACAGGCAGCTTGTATGAGTCAAGTGTAATATGTATAATTGGACCGTTTATTTCGAAAGTGGTGTAAGTCCATATTTTAAAAATAAATCAAATATCATATAATCAAAGAAAAAATTAAATGTCATAAATAAACCGCTTACACCACGTTAATCATAAATTTTATAAATGAGATCTCATATAATCAAAAAAGAATTAAATGTCACATAAATAAACCATTTACACTACGTTAATCCTAAATTATAATATGATATCTCATGAGATATCATATAATAAAAAAAAAATTAAATGTCACATAAATAAACCGTTTACACCGCGTTAATCTTAAATAGTACGATATCTCATTCATTTTTAAATATGGACATACACCACTTTCAAAATAAACGGTCCAATTATCGAATATTCTTGCTCTGCCCGCGAGCGTCGCTACTCATAGCCCACTCTGCCCGTAACTCTTCGCCCCGCTACAATGCGTAAACAAAGCGTACTTTAAGCCACCCACCGACGAGAAACAATATCCCAGTTTACTCGAGTCCACCCAATGCCACTCACCCTGGGCAAAACGGAACATTCGCAGCTACCTTACGCTCGCCTAATAAGTGCGCCCGGGGAAAATTTTCGAAGTACGAAGTACGAAGTACGGAGGGTGAAGGGTGGGGATAAAATTGGATGTAGGCGAGATTGGGATGACGTGCGGGTACGTCGCGCGCGCGCGCGCGCTCGCATGAAATTTAGTTACCGTATATGTCAAGGAAACTTTATGGAGGAAAACTGCCTGCGCAGGTACGCTCTTATCTGGCGAGCGACGCGGCGCCGGCAGCGAGCGGAGAAAGCAATTATCAGAAATAGCGAAATTGGATGATACGCGAGATACTCGCCTCGAACTAAGTTACTGTAACGTCGACGAAGAAAGGAGGAAGAGCGGTCGGCGGGGTTAGGGGGGAACGGCTGAGAGAGAATGACGAGGGGTGGCGGCGGAAAGGGAGGTGGGGGGGAAGGGGGAAAAATTGGTTACACAGAAAAAAGTGCTGCGCAGTCACGTTCCTTATCCGTTCGGGGAGTGGGGGACTGTTGTGAGTGGAAAATGCTCTGTCTTGGGTAGAACGTCATCGCTGACGCGCGGAATAAGTCGGAGTCTTTGCTTTCCTCGGTCCAAAGGTCGAGATACTCCGAATGCGAACTCGATGCGAGGAGAGAGCGCTGAACGAAGCCGACGATGGGATATTCCTGTTAAGAGCGTCGCTCAATGAATTATTTATCCTGGATCCGGCGCGAGCTGGATGATCGGAGCTCACGCTGAGACGCAGAATTTTTGTTCGGCTAGCAGTGGTTTCAACGTAGTCTGCTGAAAGGAAATAATTGCTTAGAATTGTTGCTCTTTGAATATGAAATATCGAGCATGAAATTGTAGAAGGATCAGGCTTCGGCGGGTAGACAGAAATTTGAGTCGATGCGGAGTTGCGCAGCTTCTCTCGCTACGGTACCTGAAAGCAAATAATTGATGACAATAATTCTCTTTGACAATGGAGTAGCGAAAGACACAGGCTTTGAGAACGGAGTCGGTACACGGATTCTCATGCAGAGGTCATCTGACGGTGTACTTATTTACAGTACCTTCAAATCGCTAGCTATATGAGGATAGAAGAGACTTTGAGACAAATAGAAACTCGAGATAGCATGTCTCACTTGAAGTCGCCTGGAAGAAAGCAATTGTTTACAATCATTCTCTCGGAATTGAAAATAAAATTGTGGATACAGTAACTTTCTTCAAATTGCTAGCCATGCTGCGAATAGAAGAAGGTTTGAAAACAAATAGAAATTTGAGATTGCAAGTTTCACTTGAAGCCGCCTGAAAGAAAGCAATTGTTTACAATCATTTTCTTGGAATTGAAAATAAAATCGTGGATACAGTAAGTATTTTCAAATTACAAGCCACGTTGAGGATAGAAGAAGCTTCGAAACAAACAGAAATTCAAGATAGCATGTCTCACTTGAAGCCGCCTGAAAGAAAGTAATTGTTTACAATCATTCTCTCGAAATTGAAAATAAAATTGTGGCTGAAGCGGAGGCTTCGATATACAAATAGAAACCCGAGCTGCCCGGTGTCGCGTTTCTAATATCCTCGGCGTCTCGAGTGTTCAATTTCCCACGTCTAAATCCTCGCACGATTCTCTCGACTCCGTCGAAAGCGAGCGAACTGCTCCGCGCCTCCGAACTCGACTGGGGTGCAACGTTTCAAACGAATTTCCGGCGTTTCGAGTTATGAGAGTTCGTATCTGGTAGCTAGCTCGTCGTAGAATGCAAAACCGTGCACTTCCGGGATCTTCTATGTGCAGTCTTTGGTTGTCGTGCCTCTCTCTCTCTCTCTCACTCCCTTTCTTTCTCTATCTCACTCACTCACTCTCTCTCCCTCACTTTCTCTCTCTCTCTCTCTCTCTCTCTCTTTATCTCTCTCTTTTACAACATACGACTTTCTTCCTCTCGCACCTTTCTTTTCATCAGACTTTATTTCCTCACCTCGTCCATCGACGACTTTATTCGCGGCTCCTGCCGTTGACGTCTGGCCCTCTCGCGGAAATCAATTTCGCGATGGCCGCTCATGTAACGACAATGGGAGCAGTCGATGGCGTTTTTCAGGCATCGGATGCCATCGCCGCGGAATTTTTCAGCTTCTGCGCCGAGAATCGCATCGTCGGAGCCCTCGGCGTAGTTCCGTTGTTCGACGATGCGATCGCTTCCATTGTCTCCCATGCTTCCGTCCTCTCCTTCCATTCCTGCCCACGCATCTTTCCTCCCGATCTAACGAGCTATATCTCGGAAGATGCGTGCACGTTTCAGTCGTCTACGCACGACGAGTATCGACAGACTCGTATTAGAAATAGAACGTTCACGTCAGAAATCTGCAATCATCCATTAACCCATTATCGGCCGATGTCCCATTTTTGGGACACATTTTCAAATTGTTTTCTTTGAATAACTGCAACTTCTGAATATACAATTAAGTTCAGTTCTTTTTGTATCTTTGAAGTACAGCGGCTAATGCGTCAAATTAGAGTAAATATGCGCGGAGCTGATGTATCTGAAATCGGTTTGCGATACAAGATTGTTTCTAGCTATTCTCACTCCGAGACATCGGTTCCGTTCAAATATTAATATAGTTCGAACGTACTTAAACGACGCTTGAACGCCGAAAAATTATCTTCGGAGCGCTAACAAATGCCGATGCCACTGAGAAATAGATTCGAGCTGTAGATTCGAGTTCCTCGCGAGAAACAAGAATCTCACGCCGGATCTCTCACTCGATTTTCCTCGCCTCCAGATTTCCGGCTCCCCAAAAAAAGGAAGAAGCACGGCACTCACCCTTTCGTCTCGCGGATCGCGAGCGCGCGGAAAACTGCCTGGCGGGTCGCAAAAACGTTCGCATAGGGGACGAACTGAGTGAGGGGGGGGGGGGGGGGGGGGTGGAAAAAATCGAAAACTCGCGTCCGATCAAACCGCCGGATCCTCGCGAGAAGAAGGGTAGATACGCTAGGTTCAAAATCGCGGAACAACAATCGACGCGAAGATTGCGAACAATAGCCGATCTCGACGTGCGCGAAGAGGTAAGAAGGGGAGGGAAGGAGGAAGCAGGAAGAGGACGATGCGTTCGGCAAAGGTACGCGGAGGAGGATCGAAGCGCGGGAGGAAGAAAGAAAAAAATGGGTAGAAGGAGGTGGAAAGAGGGTTGGGGGATGAGAGCGAGAGATAAATAGCGTGGCTTGGAGCGAGAGAGACGCAGCCGAGGGGTGGGGGAGGGGGAGGCAGGGAGAGAGACGCGGAAAGAAAGAGTCGAGATGGGGTTCGGGGGTGGTTTTCGTGGCAGGGGTTGGTCCGACCGCTGGAAACTCCTGAGGGATGAGGGACGAAGGTTGCCAAGGCAACGCTCTACCAGCCTCGGCTTACTTTAGCTCCGCTCCGCTCTCCGGATCAATACAGCATCACCGGTGGGTTCCCGGACCAAACACACCCCCTGCCCCCCTGCGCCGCCTCGCCGCCCCTCTTCACCACCCCCCTCTCCGTCCCTCCCGTAGACTCCCGCCGCTGGCCGCGTCCCCCTAGCCGTTCCTGACGAGGCGAAATATCCCCGCTCACCCCCTCCCCCCCCTCTTATCTTTTCCCACCACCTTCATGCCCTTCCCGACACCCCCGACAGCCTCCAAGCTACCCCTACCGCGTGTCTACCCCTTTCTCACCCCCACCGGCGCGCAGACTGTCTCTCCCTCTCGCCGTTGCCTCGATACAGACTCCCGGACTCCGTCGTCTCCACGTTCGATTCTCTGTCCTCGTCCTACCAACCCCTCCCTCCCCCTGCCCCGCGCGGAACTCACCCCTCTCACCTCGCCGGTGCGCGCTCGCGCGGTATACAGTGGTCGCAAAAATTATCACGCCACTTTCGGTGGGTCAGCGTCGAAAATGATGTAAATTCCCGAGGCCTCGGAGTCAGAGGACTGAGAATCGACGGGGCGCGACTGTTTTCCTACCATTGTGCTGGCCGCCCCCCTCCCCCCCCACTTTGTGTTGGCGCTTGGGTTTTAGAGGGGGGGTGAAAATGCACGGGGGGTTCAGGCGTGTGCAGGCGTACATAAATATGCATGCGCGCGGCTAAATTCGTCGAAATGCCGGCAGGGAACGAGGGAGGGTGGGGGAGGGGTGTATTTAGATTTTTTCTTCCCGTTTCGGTACCCTCTTTGTCCGATCGTAGCGAAACGATGCTACCCTTCCTCCCTCTCTCTGCGGAGGGGTGAAAGAGCGACCCCTTCCGAGATTTGGGCACCTAGAAGCGTCGGTCGCGAAAGATTGGAACATTATGCCGGGCTGCGTACGGTAAACACGGTCCGAGAAAAAGTAAAACCACCCCCTCTACGGACTAACCACCCCCGCCCGCCTGCTGCTGCCCCGGGCAACCCCTTGATGCGCTTCCCTCGCCTACCCCCTCGCGCCGCTTCGTGCCAGTGGGGTGAATACGCTGTATGATTCAGAGCGATGGGACGTCGCCGAATTGTCTCAGCATCGCGAAACTTGCACTCGACTTTTGCCAACTTTTTCGGCCGGTCATCGCTGCCAGGGGTGCGGGAGGGGAGAAAGAGAAGAGTGTCGCGCGTGATTAACAGGCCGATCATTCCGCTGTCGGCGCTCCGACGGATCCCGGAGTGAGGATCGCTGGCGATTAACGGCCATTTCCCGTGATTTACGTATCAATTCTCGGTCGGATGCTCGAACTACGCTCGGCAGATACTGACGCAGTATTTCAAATATTGACTCTGCACGCTCAATGATGAAAGAGCGTTTACTTGGTTTATATGACTTTGTTTGTGTAAGCGGGCAGATTGTTGCTATTTTAATTTTCTGATGTTTGCAATGAAGTGGTAATGGATGTACTGATGTGGCAGCTAAAATCGATGGACGGAATATGTATGAAATATGTTTCATCGATTGATGAATTATCATAGTTGAAATAAATCCGAGCGGCGTAGCAGAGTAAGTATGGTACTAGCGTGGTAAGTAAAGGTCCAGGGTTCAAGTCTCCGTACGATTTTGCGTATTGTATTTTTTTTTTCAAATGCAAATTCTTCTTTGCCAAGCGCGGTTTTAATACTTTAATACATAATACTTAAAAGCAATTACATAATTAAAATATTGCTACAAATTTACTATCTATTACTAACTATGTAAGGTAGTAAATTAGTCCAAACTGAGACATTTAAACTTTTCTCTACTCAAGTATAATCAAAATGAACGTATCCTGACTCTTTCCAAAAAGAGACTTACACCTCAATCATCTAATCCATCAGTGATCAAACAAAATGATGCAGCAATATCCCACTCCCACGACCCGGTCACTAATTGCCCCAAGGAATAAACATCGACCCAAGAATCGTTCGCACGAACCGCCACGTACAATCGATTGACGATCACGAGGGGTGGCAAATGGCGTTGCGGGGGGTTGCCTGGGGGTTGTCAGAAGGGTGAGGCTGGAAAACGTAGGCTGGAAAAATTGAATAAATCACCGGGACGCGTCTTCGACGAGACAATGTCGCGGTTCGATCGTCGGCACGAGCCCAGATCTCGTCGAACACGTGAAACTTCCATTCAGCCTGAGACCCCTCTCTTTCTCTACCGTGCATTCTGCCGTGCATGCTGCCTCGCATGCCTCACATGCTGCCTCTCATGCTGCCTCTCATGCTGCCTCTCATGCTGCCTTGCATTCTACCCAGCGCACCAGCGACAGATGCGACGAACAATATGGCTCGCGTCGGCCGAGAGAGAGTCTCGTCCGTTTTCATTCGCTCACGGCCGTTATTATGCCAACGGCGGTCAGGTATAACACGCACGCCGGAATGTGTCAGCTGTCGATCCTGTTTCGCCATTGGAAATCGATCGTACGTCGGCCCACGCCTCTGCCGGACGCGCAAAAATCCATCAATGGCACTAATGTGCGATTTTCGACTCGTAGGCGTGGATGGCTCGATGCGAAGCCGCAATTACGGGGTGGCCAGAAATTGGGGTGCTGATGTGCGAATTTTAAACTGGATGTCGGCTCTCTCGGGGTGGGTAACTGTAAGGGAAGTCAGATGGTTGGAAATTAATGGTATGAGATTGATGTAGAATATGGCGCTTGACGCCAAGATGCTGAGATAAAGTTAATTGTACGAATAGTGTGCTGGGTTTTGTTCCGTGGGAGTCCTTTGAAGTTGATTGATTGCACCCTGTGATGCGACTCGTTCGCAGGAATCGTCACAGGTTCTTGAAAATAAGGAAGTTCTTATACTCAGCTTCTAACATTGGGCCATTTGAAGAGACTATCCTCAAACGTACGGAATCATAATTCAGTACCAACATTTCAAGTATAGTACACGTTTGAGTAGTGTAGCTGTACAAAAGCAGTGAAGAGTAGTGAAAAGCAGGCTATTCCGAGTTCCGCCCACCGAGTCGGATCGCGTTCAACAGCCCTTCGAATCCGTCGATCAAAATGCCGATTCGGTTGAAGGACCTGGACCCGGATGAAGCCGAGTGTCCCCAGCGAGGCTCCGTCCCACGCCCATTTTGCCCGTTCGATCGCAATATTCGGACGGTAAAATCCGTGCCCGGCGCGACATCCGAAAAAGTTGTGCCTTCCATCGCCAGGGTCCGCCAGTCGTTGGTCCAGCGCAGCATCCACCCCCGACCAAGGCGCAGCCTTCCGACCAATTTCCGAACTAATTTCGCCCTTCCGTTTGGCACCCTCTGCCCAAGGACGCCCCCAAACAATAGCGTGCGTCGCTTCGGCTTTCAGGACTTATTCCCACCAAAAATCATACTCCGCCAGTGTTGGACCGTTAATTTTCCACCGAAGGATCCGATTAAGCAAGCTGCGAGCGAAGAGGAAACGTCCTTGAACCTGGTTGAAGTGAGAAGAACGCTGGAGTGCCTGAGAGGATGGAAAATGGCTGTGATCTAAGGTCGAGTTTGGGATGAGAGTTGAGGGCAATTACCTTGGCTGGTTTCGGTGGACGGTTGGATGCTCTGAGCTGGGGATCGTTTTGTGGGATATCGGGGATTCGTCGGATGGCGAGGACTTGGACTGAGGATGGCCTATTACTCGCTGGTGCGTAAAAAATCTCGCTGCTCCTCGGTGCACTGGGCGAACCTGCGCTGCGCATGAATCGGAGAAAGAAGTTTGTCGGTAAGTGTCGGCGGTTTGATATTGATTGTATTATAGCGGCGCGATTATAATGAGGATGTTAATTAGCCTGCCATTGTCGTACGCTCGGGTCGGTCCGAACGGATCGCTGATTCGTTGCTGATCGTACCGGTAGACACAGATTGAAGATCTGATCGCAGAAAAGATTAATATAAATTGTTGATACAGACAGAAACATTACGTCTGTTGTAAGAGTGCGGTAGTTGAGTGTTCATTGATTGGATCTCGTTTAGGGGTAGTGAGACAGAGCATAGAAATACGGGAAAGGAATAAGTAAGGAACGAAAATGAGATCTTACGACGGGGAGAGTAGCTCGACAGAGGACGACGACCGAAGGGAAGGACTGCCGGAAGGACATTTGCAGCAAGGATCCTGGCAGCGATCCGCGTCTCATCCTACGTGGGCCTGGGAACATCGTGCGGCTGTAAGTAACATAACATTCTTACAATCAGCGAGATATAATATCCTACATGGACATTGCCTTCAGAATCTCAATACTACAATAATTAAACTCCTAAAACATATTCGAATGTTAAATCAGACTGAGTAACAATCCTTTATCAGTATTACCATAATAGATTCCATATCGCGAGCTCCAGACGCTCCAAACAAACTAAAATGAATATACAAAAATACTTAATTTTCCAAATGCTCTTTATAGAAACATAAACAACAGACTATGGTGCTGACATCGATTATTTCAAGCACTTCCAAACTTTAAAAACAAATTAAAGTTACTGCTACAGAAATAGACTAACGTATTCAATTCTGTACATTAAATTAATACAGACAAGCTTCAATTAAACTGGCCATGATTATGACAATAAAACAGCTCAAGCTTGTAAAAAACCAGTAAATTCCTTTACTTTGAACACTTCCAGCATCCCCTGCCACCGCAGTCGGCGGCTTCTCTGGAATCGATGTACTCGGCCCCCTCGGCATCGCATCCTGGCGTGTCAGGACCACCTACCGCCTATTCCTCGGAGCATCCTCAGAGCGCGCCAGGACGAAGGACCCCTCTCGGCGCGGTTGGCCTCGGCGCCGTCGGCCTCGGCGGCTTTTATTTCCAGCAGCAACCGCAGCCGCACACCTCCTCCAGCGCGCTCTCCGACGAGAACAGGCCCGACCACGAAAGGTAAACGAACCGAAATTGCCCGATCACGGAAAGTAATTGCCGGGAATTAGGCCCCCCCGCCCTGGCCAGGATACGGCCGGCAGGTTAATCCTGCCGTCCTGACGTTAACGGTTTAATACGGATGGCGCGTGCGGTTCTTCGCCAGAGTGCATTGTTTCGCGGTCGGTTTATTGGCCTGTTCCTGGAGACGCGTTACGAGGAAAATTGGGCCACTCGGCGTTGAGTACCCATGCTTGTGTACATAAATATTTTTATGTGCACAGGAAGCCACGGATATGAATTACGAATATGATACAAATATTTTACATGTTATGTTTTAGTAATTACGGTGAGAGTGTTTATATTTCATATATGTATATACATATATGGTATAGTATAGTATGAATACAGTGATATTGTATTGATGTTTAGTAAGGAAAAGTATACCTTGATTTTATGCGACTCTTGGAATTTAAACTGTATTGTACATATGTATGTTGGAGTGGTAATTCCTTTGACTGCAACTGGACTGTTTCTTTTGACAGACCCAGTGCATCCAGATTAAACTGTCCCTCGAAGTCGAAGACAACGCGCCAAGGGAAGAGCGTGAGACTGAATATAAATGCGAGGGAGCGCAGGAGGATGCACGATCTGAACGATGCACTGGACGAACTTCGTTCCGTGATCCCGTATGCTCATAGTCCGTCCGTGAGAAAGCTGTCGAAGATCGCCACTCTGCTCCTGGCGAAGAACTACATTCTCATGCAAGGTAATTCGGTCCACGTCAGTCTTCCCATCGCATCCCAGCGCTCTCCCCTCAAGTAGAAACTAAACAGAAACCACATCTAGAGTCTACATTTCAATTTATTAACATTTACATACAATATACTTACTTCATAAAGATGTACAATCTGCTGAAACAAGTTTGTAACTGTTTACTGTTTTATTGGTCGATATTTTATATAAACGTGATCATACCTCCATAATAGCTGTAATCTTAATTTATTAGGTATCGTATCTATCTTTACTACGAAAGTTTGGAATGTAAGTTGATTACCTATCGACTCACTTAACAGGCAACGCATTGGAAGAACTAAGAAGAGTGATAGCTGTCTTGCAATCCCCACACGCTCACACAACCGCTTTGCCACCTACACCGGTGTCCTACGACCTTCTCCAAGGATTCCCCGGGAAACTGTTCCAAGGCGTCCAGGAAATGCAAGGACTGCCAACTGCGGATCCTCAGGCGGTCACTGCCGGCGGCCCTCCTACAGACACAACAGTCGCCAGCGGAGAGTCTAATTAAAAAGCTCAGCTTCCGATGCCGCGAGAGATATCCTGAAACTGATGCCAATACGTGGAAGCGCAAAAATTCCGTACGGATAACTATTCTGCATTAGTACGTAAGTGCCGATCAAAGTTCTTCCTTCCCGAAGGAGAGCTCGGCGGCGATGAACGAAGCTCGAAGTTCCGAGAAGGGCTTTCCGAATTCTCCAAAATTCGCAAAGTTCGCGCGCTTTTCGAGAAAGAGTTTTAACCCCATGAAAGTAATAGTTCGTAAGTGCCAAGCGAGAATCAAATTAAGAAAGATGGCCAGTGAGGGAGTCGATGGTGGAGAACGTATGGAAGAAGAATCCTGCTATCGGGTTTCCAAAAGTTTCTCTTTCGAAAGTACTAGCGTGTAAGTCGAGGTGTATGCGAGGAAAATTGTTCTTCGCCAAAGATTACCAGTAGATTATCGTTAAGTGAAGATTTTGCGACGAACGATTTGGCTGCGTAGCATCGGTAATGCCAGGGGAGTCCAAGTTTGCCTCCACCTGAAACAAGAGAAACGAAACTTGAGGGTCCTATCGTTTACGTTCACGAAAGTACTAGTCCGTAAGTGATAAGAAGAAGAAAACGTCGTTTACGTTTAACTAACTAATAGAGCAATAAGACGACAGCGTGTTCCTCTCTTCTTGGCTGAAGAATCTGAGAATCCAAGTTTTGGGCGAGCTCGTAATCTTCGATTGTGAAGATGAGTGTCCGTCGCCAGATAGAGAGTGAGAGAGAGAGAGAGAGAGAGAAAGAGAGAGAGAGAGAGTGATCACGAAGTGGATGAGGGAATAAAATTTTCCTCACTCCCGTCCGCAACGAGATAGTCAATATAGCATGTGATACATGTCGAGATACTTCTAGTCTACCTACGACGCAGATATTAAATTATTCATATACATATATTATATATATATTATATATTTAATAACTCGGATTTAAAAGCCGTCGATTTATAACTTATTTATATACATAACGTTCGCTAAGATTCCAAAACTACGATGTGCCAAGGATTTACCTGCTTTATGGGGGGAACCGTAATGGTGGTGGGAGAGTTTTCGGGTCGGCGGGAAGTGAAATGTTCATGGCGACGACTGTGTGGGACGGTTCGAACATCGTAAAACTATGCCCTGAACGTAAAATTTCGCTTTCCGGCGCGCACCCGTGGTAAAAGTCAATATTTAGCATTTAATGGATACCGTTCTATTGGAAAGCAATAATGGGAATTAAAGTGTAAGACGTATTTATATCGGGGATGATCACTCGACTAACGATAATGCAAACGTGCGAAGTCAGTATTAACGATAATGACAGAACGGTACTTTGTTGTAGAGAGCAGATGTGTCTGTTTAGTACTCGAATAAAATCTATTATTTAAGAAAACACGGCAAGTTGAATCAGCGTGCACTGAAAGTGTTCCACGAAATACCAAAGAATTCAGTACCAAATACTGACCTGGAATGAATAAATACTTCAAAGGCAGCGTATCTTTCAGAGCACTTTCAACGTCTCATTTAATTTAACACAACGAATAAATCACAATATTTACATTCAACCCAAACTTAATCAACAATTACTTTGTAGGCTACAATTTATTCAACAATGACAAACTTTATAATTTATTTCGTATTTACCATTACGCTTATTGTGCTATGCCATTGATCACGATTCCTTTTTGGAACTCGCAGAAACCTTAGGGACCTTTTTTCAGAGCGCTGAAGCGATAATTGATGGACCGTTTCACTGTAAATCACGTTTAACTATAAATATTTCAAACGTTACGTGCCGGTACCGAGCTTCTTGCCGGTGGAATTCTGAAGTCCGACAGGTGCTGCCATCTTAGCGGTGGCGCGGCGAACTACACATTCAACAGTTGCCCGACACCAGAGTAACGCTACAACCAGCGGGGAGGGGGGGACGCGTCATCGTTCGTGTGCAAATTGAAAAATCGCAATTTTCGTGCTACGACATACTAATGCAATTTCTGTTGCGAATACTGTATTTTGTCTTTCTATCGGAAGAATCGAGAACTACATACTGATAATACCTTGGACATAGTGAACGTAAAGAAGAATTATTGCTGAAATTTCGACGTAGATCAGGTATGATTGTTGTACTTGAATTATGTATATTGATCATGACAGATTTTAGAGTAGAGTAGGATTTATTGTGTTGCAAGTGTTCTATGGAGGAGTGGGGAGCAGAGAGATGTGGTCAACAATATTTGTGGTCAGATAACAAATTAGGGACGCGGTGGTCGCGTGGTTGACATTTGCAGGCTAACTTTCTACGCATGTACATTATACGTATTCGCGCATGTGGCGATTCAAACAAAAGCAACGTGACGAACCGCACGAACCGATTAACAACGCGTTCATACGTCCTCGAAAACTCGTGACGTCCGTTCGCCACTACATCAAAAAGTCATCATACAATAACCTACAACCTCGGCCACCTAAAATCTCCCAACACCCCTCACGAATGCCACCTACCATCAAAAACTTCTCAAAATCATCTCATCTCCACCCTAAAGCCCTCGAAGCCTCACCCTCCGCCCAAAAATATCACCTCCCAACCCACAGTCAAAACTCCACGTCCCGCGCGCGAAATTCGCCATCGTTCGCCAGTACATCAAAAAAACCGCCTCTAACCTCTACACCGCCATCCATCCATTCGAACACCCGAACCTCATCCCCATCCCAATCCAGATTCCATTTACCAACCAATCTTACCCCGTGAATTACCATTCCAAAAATAACCTTCATCCCCAGCTCTCAACCGAAATCAAATTTCGCCATACGGACAACAGTTCGCTGCCAACGTTCGAAAGCGCGATTCGAGTCGGGAGCGCGCGAAAAATTCTGCCCACTCGTGGAATCGAGCGGTGGCGCCATCATGGCGGATCCGACCGTCGGGAGCTCATTCCGTCGTGTCCCGTCCTTCTGGTAGGACTCGCGTCGTTCGTCTCGGCCGCGTCTTGTTGTGTGCGTGCCCGTCGGTGGCTTCAAGATGGCCTGCTGGCTGCTGGTACGTGCCACGGTGTGATATCCGTCCGCTGACCGAAGGTGCTTCTCCGAACGCGGGTCCAGTCGTCGACCTGGGCCGATCGCAGCCACCGTCAGCCACCATCGACGTCGGGCATCGCGACAGGAAGTACCGGAGCTCAGAAGTGAAGGCAGGGAAGGAGGCTCGCCCCTGTGCAGATATGTGACCAGAGTCCGGAAACCGGTAAGTCGTCACTTCTATTCTCCACGCTGCGTGTCTCGCTCGCTCCTACTCTCCTACTCCCCCTCTCTGTCTCTCTCTCTCTCTCTCTCGCTCCAATGCTAGTGCCTCTCTCGGACTTGGGTTCATTATATTCGCGCTCGCGCTCGTTAGAGATGCGTATCGCGCCGGTTTTCACTTCGAGTGGCGTAGTTCGACGGATGCGTAGATCAGCGAGCGAGAGAGAGAGAGAGAGAGGTTGTGGGAGGGGGAAAGATATAGAGAGAGATAAAAGAGTGACAGACCGTCCGACGAACGGTGGGATGAGCTCGGGTGGAATTTTGCAAGTGTTTTGTTATTGAACACGTAGGAGAGGATCGTGAGTCGGTGGTCTTGCTGAGAAGGGATGAGTTGATAGGCTGAGGCACTCTTTGTCTCGCATCTTCCTTCCACAGTGCCTTGATTCTCTCTCTCTCTCTCTCTCTTCCTTCTTCTCTCCGCTTCTCGCCGTCTCTCTCTCTCTCTCTCTCTCTCCTCTTCTCTTTCTGGATTCTCTCCTCCCCCTCTCGCTTCCTCCCGTGTTTGTACTAGGTTCGGTGCACTTACTCCTCTCGCACTCCGCCAATAGGGAAATAGGACGTAACGAGCTACGCGAGCTAACCTTACTTTCCCAATATGCTACTACGCGAAGGTTCGAGCAGGTCTTTTTCCGCCAGCCAGGCGCCTTGCGAATTCTTTCCGATTTCGGCTGGTGAGGTTATCGTGAGCTGGGTAACGTTTTTCTGAAGTACGTGTCTCTCGGCCACGGACTCCTGGTGAGAGTCTCGTAGATAACCTTACTTTTCGATGACGACGACTTCTCAGCTTGGCTCGAGTAGTTGCGAGCGATATCGTTTTCGTTCCGCCAAAAAGGAATGCGGTTTTACGTTTGCCACCCACGAGACATTTAAAATAGCTTAGCACTGGGAGTGGACGGAGGAAATTAATGCCGTGCACTGCGTTTGCACGGCCGTGAAACGTAGTTTTATACATTTTGCGACAATTTCGGCGTAATTCCATTCCGAGTAACGCGATTTCGGAGTCAGGGACGGTCCACTGCCGATGGCATTATGAAATTATCAAGGGTGCACTGGGTTACAGTGCTTAACTATGTAACACGATTTGGGAGCAGTGGAGAAGTTCATCGCGAACGCGTCATGCGTGAATTCATCAAGGAAAACGCGAAGATACTTTCCGTTAACCTTAGGTAACGATCGTAATTAAGACATTAGGCTGTGGAAGATCAAACGTAAAACGAACAAGACCTCACCGTATTCCATTACAAGAAACATCTCGACATTTTCTAACAGTATCATCGTGTCCCACTTTAAAGAACACAATAT
The DNA here is from genome assembly GCA_914767735.1 of Anoplius nigerrimus. NCBI lineage: Eukaryota > Metazoa > Arthropoda > Insecta > Hymenoptera > Pompilidae > Anoplius > Anoplius nigerrimus. Next base: position 4,869,368 of record OU612086.1, read on the forward strand.
CGAGACACGAGAAAGCGCCTATTGCTGGACAGTCGAAGATAACCTTATTTTCCAATAACAAACATTCACACCGTGGCACGTTGGACAGTGAAAAGTTAACGAGTTCCCAGCGTGCCAAGAAAATGTTCTGCCAACACTTTGCCTACGCGGTGACTCATTTTGGGCACCATTGAACGAGGATTGCGTGTTGCTGGACATCTGCTTCTGGGCAAATTTCGAAGATAACCTTACTTTCCGATGACGGTGCCTGTTTTCATGGCCGATACGTTTGCGAGGCCAGACCGTGCGGAGTCCTTTCTATGCCTGTATGCCTATCGTATACCTGCCTTTGCCTGGCAAAAGGTAGACCCAGCCAAAGCTGTGGGCTACGTGCGCTGTCGACGTGGGCTTCCGTTCGCGTCCATTGAAGATAACCAGACTGGATGCGAGACGATTGAATATTACTGGGCGAGACGTGGGAGTTAATATCAGTTTGTCTCTAGCGGAGAGAGTCAGTGGACCGCAGAATCTAGCAGCGTTCGATTTTTAATCTTTCAGCCGAATCTACTCCGATTACGAAGTTCGATATCTTTCGATCAGGCCAACATCGATAATTTAGGTGTACAGATTGTTCGCTTACGATATTACGACGTACGGCCTCGAATTTCTACGAGCTCGAAGGCAGGACGTGGCGAGTGGAAAGTTACAAAAGCGTACTTAGAAAAGGTGTACATCCAGAATCCGCCTAAACTGTGGCATCGCGGTGTAATATTTCGGCAATTTGAAGAGTTTTCGGGGTCTTTCACGCACTCCCGGGTTATTCGGTCGCTTTGTACGATCTCTGCTCGGATCAGTACTTCTAGGTAGCATAATTTCCGAGCGGGTAAGGAAGGACGTGCATTCGCCACCCACGGGACATTTAAAATAGCCCTCCGCCCGAAACGAAGCGTTGAAATTAACAAGACAGCTAGGCTTCGCATCGCACTCCATTCTACTCTGACGTCGTCTATCACTGTACATCTCGAATCAGGGCTGTCCAAATCATGGTCACGAGACCGGTCTCGCTACATCAAAATGGCAGGATCGCCTGCCAATCGAGCCAGTTATCAGCACGAGTGGCACTCATCGGCACTGTACATCGTCTGGCGTCTCAAATTCGGAAAAACAGACGAATTTTGAGACGAAGATAGTACAACGGTGAACCGTCTGCCAAAAATATATCCGACGCTCGCGTAGGGAAGATTTTTGTAGACGAAAAAGAAAATCAGCGCTCGTAGTTTCGGATTCTACGGCTGTCCGTTTTCCAAGTTTCGATAATGACACAAAAGAGCGTATTGTGAGCGGAGATAAGAAAAGGCTGCCAACTTCGATAGCGCGACGCACTTTATCGGCCCGCGCGAACGTCATCGATTATTGTCGTTCGATTATCGCCGTTGACGTCAATTATGGACGGAACACCTTCGGCCACTCTTTCATTGATCGAGCGTGACGGTTTGTCATCGATCGAAGTAGATTTTAATGATACCGACGATGACACACTTCCGAAGCCGAATCTGCATATATTTGCTCGGAGAAATCTGGATGAAGGTCGTTCGGAGTATCAAAATATTGAAGTATTGATTTCCGAAAAAATGTTGAATGTTCGCACATTTTTGCGAGACTTTATCAGACGCCAGACTAACCCATTAACGCCTGAATGATTTTTTTACTTGGAAAAATATTTACATTTGTATTTCCTTATCATATATCTCCAAGTAATTATCATAGAAGCTATTTTTTTTAGATATATGATTTGTTTGCCATATATGGCACAGTAGGCGGTGGGTTAAGGTTTTAATTGTCGATGATAATCGTTTGGGCTTTCGTTGGAAGAAATGGGAGAAAATAAGACCTGACGCATATCCGGCAAGCTTATCTTTATCCAGGTGTAGTGTATGAGTGTCGGATACGGTACGATATTCAGACATTGTTGGCCGGGGCGTATATTCCTTTCCCGTTGGAGTGCATGTCTGTTAAACATGTCAGGCACTTCGGCCTTTTAACATCGCCGTCAGTTAGGCGCGCATATCTCTCGATGACTTGCAGAAATTTCGTCGTTTAAACGTGCATTTCCTGCCGCGATAGGCAATTTTTCGTTCCAAAGAGTCTTCGTGAATACGTGCGCAGTGATTGTCGTACTTGAAACGTCAGAAATCAGAATAGGTAATCGTGAGTTGATTCGATGAAGGGTAGCATTTTTGGGTCCATCAAATCATCACAATTCTAATTCCTACGAATATGTCACCGGCTCCAACTACCAATACTTCTCACCTTAACATACCTAATCGCTAACATCTGAATCTAGAGGCATTATTAAAAAAAATGTTGAAAGCCTAACAGAATTATTTGTCTCAAAATAGACGCTATATGTGACGCTATATACAAAATAGACGTTTGTCTAATAAACGAAATCGTTTATTAGAAATCAGAGCAAATTTGTCCCCTCAAAATTAATCACTCTCAACATCCGACACTCTAAACTATCAACGAGCAACGCGTCGACCGTTAAAACGGCCGATCATCAAATTGATCCCCCTCCCCCACCTCTCGAAATTTCAGCATTCAACTCGCCCCGATATTAATCACCCCCTCCCCCCGACATCCGATATTCGCTCGCCATGCATCAACCGGCCATCAACATTCGACGATGGCCGTATCACGCTATCTCGTCCATCACCGCTGTCCAAGTGAAAATGCACCCTGACACCGATATTATTTTAGACCCGATCGTCGGAACAACAATGTTCCGAGCGTTATTTCCGACTCTTGCGACGAGTCGGCCAGCTTGGGCGCCTATCTCGCGCCCGGTGGCTAAAACGTTTTATTTCCCTACACCCCCTGCCGTCTACTTGTTGATACTCGAGTATATCGGGGCACCTAACGTTCAACAGGGCGGATCGTCTCGGTCCCTTTAGCCGACTGTTGGCCAACGATTTGGCTGGGGGGTGGGGGGTGGCCCATATTTCTAGGCTCAACCCCTTAACGTACGGTTTCTTTGAAATAAACCGGCCAAAAAAAATATTTTTTTTTTGTATGTAAAACACTAGAAGATTGTCTTGGTAAAAAAATAATCAAAATTTTAATTTTAATTTTAGCAGCATCAAATGCAACGCCGCTCGAATATACTCGAGCGTGCACAGTTTCGCCTGTTTAGCGTGCTCGGATATACTCGGGCGTGCACGTTAAGGGGTTAACGATGGGGTTGGTGCGATAGAACATTCTGAGTAGGATTCTTCTGGATACTGGATTTTTGTAGTGGTTTGATTTGTTTTTTGACGGTGTTCGTAGCGGTTTTTGGTGATTGGGGGTGTAATGACGCAGGGGGTAAAATGTGTGTCGAGTTGATCTTCGGGGTTGACTGTCGGTTTTTAATTATGTACGTGTCGTGGGACACGCCGGATAAATACGGTTTGAAAAGGGAATGCGAGGTTAGGGGAGTGAAACGAGGGGTGAGAAATTGGGGGTGATTAGTAGGGGTGATTTATCTGGATCGGAGATAGAGCGAGGGGGTGAGAGTTTTAAGTGGTCAGGGGATTAATGCTTTTAAAAAAATAAATCTTGTTATTGAAAGTGTGTAGGGGCTGTTGAAAATATTTGATTGGGAAGCATTAAGAGCTCCTTTATAGAACGAATCGAAATTTTTTTCTTTTGTAATGATTTACATATTATTAACAATGCATTGATAAGTGATAAACGCATGATCGCTGGGATCGGGATTGCGACGTCGATATCGAAGAAAAATACAGATAAATTCCATGAAATAGTTTGATCCTCGACTTGAGACTGAGGTTCGCCGCCGTGACGTCATTTTTCTCGCGCTGCGATCGTCGCGAGGCAGAAAAACACGTTCATTGATAACGTGATAATTGCCGATGCGATAAAAAGCGCGGATCGGAGTCACCTGAAGCCGCGAGCAAACCTTACACGTTCGCTGAAAGAAATAACATCGCGGGGTAAGAAAGTAAAACTGACGAAGAAAGGATCAAACCTCGAAGAGTATCGAAGCTAAACTTTCTTATCTGTTCGGTCTTCGAACTTCAAAACATGTATTTTTTTTGCTTGGATGCACGTAGTAAGTGAATGAAATTGACTACAGTTGAAAATATTTCAACCCTCCGGATTCGAGCTCTGGCGATTTTGGTCGAGGGAGCGCTGATTTTACCTAATTTTCAATCTAAATGTTGCCGAGCGTTTATCACCTCATTACTTCTGGCTCGGGTGGCAATGTCCGTGTTATCGAAGAAGCTTGGCGCCGCGGCAGGAGACGTCCGTCCCGACGTCCGAATTCATCAGGCGAGGTCAATAATTGATAAGTCATCGGCGAGCACAGGCCGAAGATAATTGTGAGTCAACACGCTGAAGTTTCGTGCATTCAGATTCGGAATTCTACTCTTTTAAGACTTCATACTGAATCCAGTGACAAATTAGTATACTTCATGGATGCTCGCTTCCTTCTACCCTTAACCAGTCAGCTGTAGCCGTCTCTTCGCAGAGCAGCTCTCAGTTTATTTTATTTAGTCTTTATCTCCAAATATTTTACACACATTGAAATTTACGAATATATTTTAGTTTCCACAAGAATTACAGTTTAAATAGCAAGGGTAACTTTATTTTACGCATGACAGATATAGTCGTCAAACATAGCTGACTGGCTAAAACTGAACGGACCTGTAACAAGCACCAAATAATTGTGAGTCAACACGCTGGAGTTTCGTGGATTCAGATTCAGAACTCTACTCTTTCCAGACTTCATACTGAGCCCAGTGACGAATTAGTATACTTCATGAATGTTCGCATACTTCTACTCTTAAAACTGAACCTCTGATAAGCATCAAATAATTGTGAGTCAACGATTCAGGTTTACTTCAGCCAGATTCAGACCATAAACTCTGAAACTATTTAACGACTGATCACATAGAAAATTGCAAACAAAATCATACAACAAATATTCGACTATATTCTTTCGATTCCAATTTCTCTACGATTAAAATGCCAATCATGGCAGCTGCAACGAACAGAAGGTAATTATGAGTCAACAACTGAACTTTCTTGCTCTCGGATTGACTTCCAAACTCCGAAGTTCTCCCTTTACGTCTTCATGCTCCGTAAGCGACCAAATTGAAAAGAAAACCATCCCTCAAGTCTGTACCGTACAGTAAAATAATCTCTTACGCTCGACGTTCAAAAATTCGAGCCTCACTGCCGTAATAAACAGGCCCTCGCCGACGATTCTAATAAAGTTCAAGTTCGAAACAAAACGCGTAAGCGGCGGCGAGTACCGAAACTTTCGAAAGCAGAGTCGGTGGTGGAAGTAAGGAAAGGAGTCCGAGAAAGCCACGGAGTGGGGGCGGAAAAAATGCAGACAATTCTGGGCAATGCAGGGCTGAAAGTGCAGCGTAAGAAAAAGGGGGCAAAAAAATCGGCAAGGGGTAGAGAGACTAAGGGGTTGCTGCGGCGGGGAGAGGATGGATGATAGAATGAGAGGGGGGGGGGGTGAGAGTAAAACAAAGCAGACGCAGCCGCCGGCTCTCAACAATGGCGCATCGACCCGCCAAAACTCGCGCCGATGCGCAGAAACGCGCGCGTCGTCTCGACTACTCGAAACAATGAATATCCAAATCGAGTTTTTGATATGTCCGCGTATTGGTCGCATCGGTTAACACTGTCTTTTGGTTTTTTTTCTTCAAATTTTACGTCTCATTCTTAATACTCTCGCATGTAGAACATTTTGAGACCGTAGGAGAAATTTCATGGTTTGGAATTAGGGATAGATGAAATTTTCTGAAAAATTTATTTGAAAAATCTTGTAGTCGATTTTTATTGGCATTTCTTTGGCGGATTTCAATGGAAAGTTGGCTGGATTTACATTTTGTGTTCTGACCGAAATGAAAGGCATAAAAGGAGGACAAAGAGTAAGATTTTTAAATCAATGAATTGATAAGGAGATAGATTGAAAACCAATTTTTTGTTCGTTCGCACATCTAATCGGCAGTTACGATTTGTTTGCATGATTTTTCAAAGATACCTGCTTCCTCCGATCTAATCTATTGGATTCCCGGACATCGTTAATTCGATCCAAGACTATCTTATCCAATTATTAAAATTTTGTGTCAAATTATTGTTAATTACAGCCCGTTGTTAAGATTTCGTCAATTACAACCTATAATCGATTTTTGAATGCACGGTTCTTCGACGTAATCGATAATCTGCTCCAATTCCAGATTTTCATCGGACTCTGCTCCAAAAGTTCATTTAGCATCTTTGGCCCGCTTCCTTACTATCAAAGGTCGACGATCCTCCAGCCACCAAGGATAGTTCGCAGGACTTCCTGTTCCAGTTCCTTTTCAAGTACCTTCATTACACCTAATTATCGCTTATAGTCTTCAGCGATTCCGATCAGCGATCAGATAACTTTTTTTCCGTAGTCATTGATAATTCACTTCGGCCCTTATCTCTCGCTGGAAATCTCTTCTCTTGCATTTTCGACTGGCCTCGATCATCGAACGCCGACTCTCCGGCCACCGTGTATAGAATTCTGTAGGACCCTTCTCGTCCCAGTTCGTTTCCGAGTACGGGGTAGGACTGAGAAGTGCGATTCAGGATGGATGGAAGGAAGATCAGGTGCCGTGGTTGCCCTGGCAACCGGCATTGATCCCTCCCCTCTTGTTCTACCACCCCTTTTCACTCCTTCCCCCGGTGTATTGGTCTCTCCATCCTCCTCCCCTCCCGCCGATTTCGTCTCTATCCCCCCCGAGCCTCTCTACCGACTACGTCCTTTGCCGCTCTCCTCATTTTCCGGCTCCAGTGCATTTTCAGACCAGCTCCCCCCCACCCCCCCTCTACTCTCCCTCAGTTGCCTTCCTTTACTTATCTTCATCCCCCTACCCTCCCGCTTTCCTTATTTTAACTCCGCGCTTCAAACTCCCGGCCTTCTGTCTTTCACTCGCTGCTTTCTATCCTTCTCTTCGCTCCTCTTTTTCTTTTTTTTTTTAACTTCTCTCGCTGTTTACTTTAGATCCTCTAGTGCAGTTTCCAGAGTTGGTCTTTTCGATGTTTCCGCTTATTTTGGGCCTGTCTCGACGTTTCGTACTTATTTCGTCTTACGTTCTCGCTGATTTCCTGTTTTGTACTTTTTGGCGGTTATTTGTTGTGTTCGTTCTTGGGTTGTTCAGCGTCTTAAAGGGTTGGGGTTGGCGTTCGGTGACTGTGTGGGTTTTTGGTCTTGGGTTCTTCTCATATTTCGATCGGTATCTCTGGGGGTTGCGTTCTTCGTTTTCTCGAGTACTGATGGACGGGATGCAGGAAGGCGCGTAGGCGTACACCTACGTTCGGTAGCCGAACTGTACATTAGGCTTCCTTATAACACGGTTTTCTGTATTATGTGTACTTACTACACGAAGAATGTAAAGTAACGTGCATGGAGTGATTATGTCGTATTAAGGTTCTCTGCAAGATTTATGAATGCATACAGCTTTTTTTTTAAAACAGATCCATTTTCGTTATTAATTTAAAGCGAATTGAATATATTAAAATTGAATTGAGTACGCTGATTTAAAGCGAATTGAATATATTAAAAATATATTCGAAAGACAAAACTCAACGGAGACAAATTAAATTTTATGTGGGAATTGCCGTAGGGTGAAAACAATAGAATATTTCCTGAAACGTGTTATAGGAATTTGAGTTGCACGAGGACATACCGAATTCTATAAGCAGGACTTTGCCCGACTCTTACGCTTCACCCCTGACATTTCAACTTCGACCCTTATCACAAACTTCGTAGGAGGTCTTCAACTCGATCGCACCTCTGAATCTACACCGGGTCTTCGATTTCAGTCGCGGAGAGTCGATTTTCGTTCCGGCATCTTCCTTCGTTCTTTAACACAGGATATGCCATGGCTTCAAATTCCTGGCCTAATCCTACTCAGATTTCCTTCACCGAAACGTTCTAACTTGTCATTCGAAGTCGACACGGTCCAAATAACGTTTTTCCTTTAAAATACGTACACACCAGTCCATAAGTCTCTGGGCACTCATGAAAAGATGTCTTTCATATTTTAATGAAAAGAAAATATAATATTTATGTAATAATTTTGTTATAAGTTAGGTTAACAATAAGTAGGTTAAGTAGTGATGATTGTCTGTTTTTTTTTTTTTTTTGTAAGGACTGATTGTATGGTATAAGTTGCAAACCCATTTGGGATGCAAAAATAAAGAGTATATGTAATAATTTTGTTGAAAAACTGAATATACGTACTCAAAACACTGTGAAGAATTAGCAAGTGTTATTTTCATTTCATAAGATAAGTGCCTCAGCAATAAGAAATTACCAGAATTCAAATTTTAGTAGGTGCCGGTAACTTACGGACGGGAGTGTATGCATACAAAATATATATACAAAATAGACGTTTGTCTAATAAACGAAACCGTTTATTAGAAATCAGAGCAAATTTGTTCCCTCAAAATTAATCAGCGATCAGAAATTGCCCGGATTCAAATTTTAGTAGGTACCCGATGACTTACGGACGAGAGTGTATATTTACACACACACAGACCTCCAATTGATTCCCATCGAAAATCTTTATGTCACACCCTCGCATAACACGCCCTCTTATAACACGATTCCGCACAACACCACAAAAATCAGATAACACCGAAAGCCACTGTACCTACCAGCCAGAGATCCAACCGCAAAAATATCCCATCCCAACCATCCCGAACTCAAATCCAAATTTCGCAACGCGCTTCCCCCCTCTCAACAGACAAGAAAGAGCCCGGCCGATCGTAGCGCGAAAGGATACTTGCTCCGGTAAAACGAGTGCGAGCGCGACAGAGGCCGTTAGGAAAAGGGAGCGAGAGCGTAGGAGTGGGAAAGGAGATTGTCGGAGAGTCAGGGAGCTATGAGGGGTGGGGGGAGGCTGACGTGGAGAGTAAAGGAGAGATGGGGTGGGGGGAGGTAGAACTCAGTCTCTGAACAGAGCGTTGCCAGGCAACCGATATTGTTCCCATTGTTGCGGGCACGGCGTAAATATTTGAGGCGAACTCGCGAGCCACAGAACTCTCTTCTCTCCCCCCGCACCTCCTTCCTCCCTCTCATCCTCTTGCAGCTCCCCCTCTTTCGCTTGCCCCTCCTTCTCTGCCTTCGTAGCTTTTCCGAGAGCGTTTTCACGGTTAGAAAGGCGGCAGCGAGTTATGAAGGTTGGTCCTGAAAGTGAGCCGAGCAGTTTTCTAGGCCTTGCGGACCCCCCGGATGATTGTTCCCCAGTCGGGGTAACTATTCTTCTTTTTACCTCTCTCGAACCCCCCCTTTTTTTTCGCGGAGGAGGTAGGCGAAGGACTCCGAGGCTTGAGTTCTGCGCAGCTTTTTCGGGGAGGTTGGACTTGACGGGGTTGTTGATAATTGTCGGGGGATTTAAGATGTTTTTACGGTGGGAGGATTGTTGAGAAATTAGCAATTGTTATGTATTTTTTTGTACAGCTGTTGTTGGCAAATGCTCTGATGTGAAAATATGAAATTACTGTGTTCGGGAGTATATTCCGGAACAAAAGCTGCCGACCTCTGCGCGTCAGCTTCGGGAACAGCGTTTCAAAAATTAAATATTGAAATAATTTAATTAAATATTATACATTTTTCTTAAGTTTTAATGAGCGATATTATTTACGTTACATTTACGACGAAGTAGAATTTCGGCCGCAGAATATGAACAACTCGTCTCGTTCCATAGCCTCAGAGATGGCAGGGCGGCCAATTAAATATAATATTCCCCTACAGTGTTAAAAAAATGCGCAATTTATCGTTAATTGACGTCCTGCCAATAAGTTAACGTCCCTGCGGAGTATCACGACCAACAACTCGCAAAAATCACATTCAATGACACGGAATTTTTACCTAAAATGTATTCATTTCGACCGAACGATATTTAAATCGTTATGGAAGAACGCTTTTATTACGATACGCGTAGTACTCACCCCCGGACCGGAGTATTAATAAGCCTCTCTCATAAAAGTCAACCCCCCCCCTCCAGCAGCGCCGACCACTTGTTTTGGCTAACTGTAAACGGACATCGACCAAGGCTGACCCCGCGGTCAGGGGTTAACCTCCCGGTGGTTGGGATAGATTACGATAGGTTAGGGTCGACGGACCGGTGGATTACTCTACCCCCTCCCGCGGCCCCTGAAGTCGTGGGAGGTTGGTAGGGTGGCAGTAGGGTGACGCGGTGGGGGTGGGCAACGATTCCGGAACTCGCGACTTCGGAGAGTCCGGCGGATTCGTCCGTGGAAATTCTGCGATGGAGATGAACGTCCTGCGAGAGGTGCGAGGGGGAAGGTCGGTCGGAAGGGTGGGGGTGAGCCGGGATGGGGGTTGGTTTGGGATTTACGAAATGTCAGGGGAGCCGTTGCTGGTCTTCAATCGTACCGCTTCGCCGTTCAAGGTTACTAACGCGATAGCTGCGAATGACCTCTCGATTCGTTTTCATTCATTTTTCGCAGACGTTTCTACGTTGTTCCTTCGCTGAACCTACGGTTTATTTAATCTACACATTTATTTTACTTATTATATATAGCTGATATTAGATATTATATCAGTAGTTCATACTAGTTTATATTTATTTTCATCAGGTTCTGTTTCAATTTCGAATATTTATTGGATGAAGATTAGAATCGAATCTGGGATCAAAGATCGGATTCACACTGTTTTTTTTTAGATTAACTTTTGTGTCATGTAATCCGCGAATGGCAAGGTTCTCCGAGCGTAGGCCGGACAAATCGCAGAGAACACTTATCAAGGCACTCTCACCCGAAGTTTCTCTGCTTTCTGGTCTATTTTCCGCACGAGGGGACTAATCAGTCTCGCCGATTTAACGCCGCTCGTCGAGTGAAAGCTGCGAGGCGAGGATTGTTACGGGAGCCATGGAAAGAGAGGGTGGGAGGGAGAGGGAAGCATAGAATCGAATGTTTAGGAGAAAGGAAAGGAGACGTGCCCATGTCAGTCTCGAGTTTCATTTCACTCGCGCATCGAAAGCGAACGTGTTGAAACGTACGAAATCTTAACAATACTCAGAACAAACCTAAAAAAATCTTTCAATAAAGTTATGTCATTGAAGGAAATCAAGTAACGAGTAAAATACTTTGGACCTTGAAGGAGTTTCGAACAAAAATATTCAGATCAAAAAATTGAACAATTTGGACCTACTCGAAAATATTGACACTGAACAGTTGAAAAATAGAATATTTGGGTGGAAGGCAATGGAATGAATGAGTCGTTGATGTCGAGAGAGTGGCGAGTGTGAGGGTGGGAGGTGGGGGGCTCTGACGGGATTATCCGCGGTATTCCGGAGTACTCCGGAATTAGGAATGGTCAGTTACACGGGAAATCGAGTCTTCCACTGGCGTTATTCCGGTTCCACACGTGACGACGTCTGCCTAGGGACGCTATCGACGCGCGACGTCGGGACGCGTCGTGAAACTTCGGGACCCAACCCCTACCATCCATTCCCACCCCCGACGCTTTCGTCCCCTCCCACCTTGATCCCTCCCCCGCCTCCGCTCGCCGTCTGACATTCTCTTTATCGCTTCCCATCTCCTTACGTTGCTTACTTCCATCTCATTCAGCTACGTTCCTTTCGCTTTTTACCTTCTCTTGTCTCTGTATTCTGGCTATTATCTTAATTCAACCCCTTCGCCTCGAGGGTTCCTTCGCTCGAATAATATTTAATCGTGTTCTTGATTTTCTTTGCTTCATCGAATCTTTATTCTGTTAATTAATCATGAAACTGCTTGCTTAGTCGATTCGGATCTGTTTTATGTCTTAACGCGTGTCAACTTTTGGTGAAGATTCGAATAATCGATTGGCTTACTTTTGAAATTAAATATTACTGTCATGTCATTCCAATCTTGTCTTGCTAATTTCACTTATTTATCTCTCACCGTGTGATACTTTGGTCACGTTACGTCATTAACGTTAATTTACCAGTATTTCACGATATTCTACATTACGAAATATGCTGTCAGTCGTATGTGACTGACGCGACGGCCAACGTCGTCCGTCCGTCAGAACGTATTTCGACACTTTCAACATTTTCAACGCTGATAGAAGTGCTAAGCGAAGGATACGAATCTAACGGGTCGGGGTAAAGAATTTTCGCGAGACATCAAACGCCGATGAGATCCGCCAGTTTCTCGCGACTCGTCTCCCACGTTTTTCATCCGCTCCCGAGTGGCACGGGGAAGGTCGATGCACCGCGTTTGAGTCCGCAGGCGGTGGTTTGTAGGGTCACTCCGCGAATGCACCTTCTACTCTGGCCTCGTTGCCTCTAAAATTGATGCGGTTTCGACATCGTACCCTCTTAACAATGGCCGTCCCTCTCGCAACTTCTTAGCATCTCCGTCCTTTTCCACCTCCCGCCACCTTCATCCTTCTGCTTCTGCCTGCCCCTCTCCTGTTTCTGCTTCTCCCACTCTCTTCTCTTCTGCCTTTGCCTCGTGTTCTTTCGTTCTCTCTCTTTCTGTCTTTCTATGTCCTGACTGCGATCTCTCTCTCTCTCTCTCTCTTTCTCTATCTCAGTCTCTCTTCCTATCATCTTCCGTCTTTTTTCAGGCAGCCTCTCTCTGTCTGTTGTTCTCCTCTTCTTCCCTCGCCTATTTATCTGCCTCCCTCTATCTTTTGGCTAGCCGTAGTCAGCAATCTCGACGGGTCGGATTTTGCAACCGCGTTCCACTTGCATTCTGCCTCGGCCCCGACTACTTTCACGTCCGAGGAACGAAACTGCGTCGTCCGCATGCGTCGCGACGCCAGGCCCCGTTTCCGGTTCGAATGCCGTCCGTCCCTGTCTCGAGAAAATTATTTCCGAATTTCCGCGCCGAACTTCCCCGCTCGCGCTTGTTGCTGATCGCCATTAAGCTGGGGCGCCAATCTGTTTTGTAACTCGATCGCAACTTCGGCTTGCCAATTCTTTCCGCGATACGGAACTTTGCCGCTGACTTCCTTCTGTTGCGTCGTTCGATCGTGGAAACGCAAAGGGCAGAGTCGAATAAGATGGTCGATAGTGTCCCTAAACAGAGTGAAATTCCGAAGTGTGAAGTCTGAAGTGAAATATGTGCTTCTCCCATAATTTTCTCGGTATTTTGTAGATGAAAATTGTGAAAAAATCAGAGAAGTGGTTTCTACGTTGTTTCACGCGGACTAACGTAACCTTTTTCATGCTTTGACATTATTTCGCATTATGCTACACAATTTTACATCAGTTTACGTTATTACATCTAGTTGTTATGGATTATTAGCGTTATTTTCGGGGCTTGGGTAGGTGAAGGATCATTATCGCCTTCATTTAATGCAGGTTTGAGTGTCTTATCTTTATAATACGATATTGGGCGAGCAATGGAGAGTACTTTGATGGTATATCTACCTACTGAAACGTGGTAGCATCCTTAGAAAGTTGCTGTAGTGCATTTTTGTGCGTTATAAGGTGGATTAACTATCTAAAGGCATCAGTATCGGATTTTTAAGCTAAATTGAAGGCTCCCTGATTGATTTATTCCTTTACTATGTTAATTATGTTGCTATTTTACCATCAGGGTATGACTGCCACATGATTTTATGTATATTTATAGCAATTTTTGGCTTTTTTCGGCGATTTAGCCTACGGAGACCGGTTTTTGGCCCATTTTGAACCATATTTGATGGCCGTATCCTTATAATATCGCATTGAGCGACCAATGGAGAGTACTTTGGGACTATTTGGACCTATTGAAAGGTGATAGAACCTTCAGAAACGCGAAAAACCGCAAAACAATTTTTGGTCCTAAAATGGATTTAAAACTATCCTATCTCATAGATTTTAACTCGCCCTGAAAGTTGGTCGCAAGCAAAGTTCCGAATTCTCAATAGTTTCTGAGATACAGCCATTTTTCGGAGGTGAATAACAATTTTTTTAAAGATCGACTTTGGCCGATAGTCCTATCTGAAAGTACGCGTCAAAAGCTTCAAGAAAATGTATGATTATCATAGGTTTTGATTGCTGGTTCAAAAGTTACAGGCGATTTAAAAAAACGCGAGTTTTTTTAAGGGGTACCCCTTCTCATTTTTGTGAAAAATCGAAGGTCGGCGGATCGGATCGCCCGTTTGCTACCTGGTAGGGGGTCAAAAATAACTCAGAGTGCCGTTTGCCGTTGGTCAAAATTCGCATTTGTTTCGGAGTTACAGCCAAAAAACTGTCGATAAAATGGGGTCCCGAAAATGACTAAAAATTAAAAGTCTTCCGATCGACTCGTGCTTATGCATGGCGAAAGAGGATCAAATAAAGATTACAAAAATCGCAACCGGAGCCTTCTAAGTGCAATATTTTCGAAGTTACAAGCAAAAATGTGCGAAGAAATAGAAAATAGACATTTCACCGGCTGGTCGTCAAATGAAAGTTTCTGTCACAATTATTCCAATATAGTATGATAGAGTAGTCAAAATACTTTTAATAAATCGTAACCCCAACGTTCCAAGTGCAATAGATTCGGAGATACGGTCGAAAGGAGATGAGAAAATAGTGTAAAAATGCTGAAAAATGTACACTTCACCGACTCTTCGTCATATGACAGTCTTTGTCACAATTATTCCATCGCCATTCTCAAAAATCGAATCCGTCAGATGTACGTTAACATATCTGTCCGCAGACTCGACGCGACGATACGAATTCTTCCTCAGCTCCCACTCCGTTCTTGTTCCACTTCAGTCCTCGATCGCGGTCGAATTTCGAGCTATCGTAAACTCGAGCCTCGCGCCCGAGCGTAAAGCCTGGCCACAGCCTTATTACGAGGCCGTTCTCACTTTAGAGACCTTAAAAAAGCGAGCGTGTGTCGGTGCCGGCCGACCTTAACCCCTTTTTAAACGGTTAAGGCCATCGAATGTGCGCATTCGTCGTTCGCCCGCCGGCAAAAGGCTTCGCGAAGTTTTCCCTTCCATTCTCAATCTTCTCTCTCTCTCTCTTTCTCTCTCTCTCTCTCTCTATCCTCGAGAAAACGTCCACCCACGATGACACCCACGTGCTTCCGTGACGTCAGAACGAAATTGTAAAATTTGTATATTTTTAAATGTGCCGTCGTCAGGAGAGTACTCTGCTTCGAAGCGAGCAAATATGTAAATTATGAGAGGATTCTGTTTGCAGAACAGTTACGTCACTGTTCAAATGTTAACTGTCAACGGTGGTTTTCGTAGTGTGTGTGGAATTGATAAAATTCGAAATTATATACGCCTGATGAGAAGCGATAATTTTGATCCATAAAATTATTGCGTTTTAAACTATGCGTAAAGGTCGCAGCAGGGTGCTGTTCAATAGTTTAACTTTGAAAATCTGAGAAAATCAGGGGAAAAGAGCTTTTCGACCGGACGGAAAGTATCAGGATGACGCCTCGCGCACGTGCTTTCGAGCCGTGACGTCAGAACGTGACGTGCGTGTCGACGTAGGATGAATAATGGCGGGCTTGCGCGCGGGAGTGTCCGATGATTTGCGTACGTTTAGATTGTATCGTCGATAATTGCCAGGGAAATGTTTGTCGCGGCCCGGGTCAACAATTTATTCGTCGCGCGCGCCATTTTCGTGGATCGATTCGTAATATTGAGAATCGACGGTTTTGGGCGAACAGAAGGGGAAGCCACGTTTTTGGTAGGTGGTCATAGATGTGGTTTGATCGGTCTCGATGTTTTCTGAATGACAAGCGGATGCAAACGATATTTGCGGTTATAATATATGGACCGTTTATTTTGAAAGTGATTATACCATTATATTTATATATTATACATATGAACCGTTCATTTTGAAAGTGGTGTAAGTCCATATTTACGAACAAATGAGATATCATATAATTTACGATTAACGTGGTGTAAACGGTTATATAAATGTAATTTTATATATTATATGTAAATATATATTTTTTTTTAAAGCTAGATGACTAGTGGAGCGTATTTGTAAAAATAGATAAACATTGGGAAGTAACCGTGAGTGTTATCAGTATTTACAGTCTCTCCATAAAGATCCTATAAAAGATACAGTATTTTTAGTACACTGTTCTAGTGCGAGTAGTGAATGACAAGTGGGCAGTGGCTGTATTTATGGCTCAAAGTAATTGTTTTTTGAACGGCGGCGAGTCGAAGGTCGTGACGCTGTAAGCTCGGATGACTCGCGCGCTGCGGAGGTTTGAGGTGATCAATATTTTTAGGACACCAGTTTATTGCCGCCCAATGACTGTTTTTATGACGCATTCAGCGAAAGTTTACCGACGCGCGAAAGTTTCAGTCGCACGGACGGTTAAAAATTGATTCCGTACTTTTTCAGCGGTAAAGGGTAGATGACCGAACGTTGTCACGATTCCCGAGTGTACAAAGTTTGATCACGGGGTGAATGACACGTTTTGACTAACGACCGTCTGGAATGAAAAGCGATCCCTCGGACGTTGGCTCCCTTCAATTTTGACCGTCGCGTGCCACGCAATTCCCAAGGGGTGGGTTCCAGTGAAAACCGTGCGCGAGAGGGTGTGTGAAGGTATGACAGAGGTGCTTTTTGGGAACGCCGCCCTTTCGAATTCTCTCTCTTAAAACTCCGGACTCCGAAAAGCCAACAGTATACCCAAATTTTTCCACCCCGAAGCGCAAAGAAGCGTCGAAAAATACACTGTTCCGAAATAAATTCGAAAAATGCAAATGGACCTTGTCCAAATCTTCGGTGCCAGCTCAAACGGAATACCTACAGCCCTAAACACGGCATCGGTCACTGACTCGACACACACCCCGCAGGCTAGTTCAACATGGCCGCCGCCCAAAACATACTCAACATAAACAACCCCTGATTCGATCCACCATTTTGCCCACTAACTCGCATTCGATCGACCGCTCGACCCAAAAAGCGGCCAAATTTTGGCAAGCTGCCGAACTTCCACCCCTTGCCTCCCCCCGAAGAAGGGCTAGGAGCGTGGGGGAGGGGGGAAAAGAGGGAAAAAGAACGAATAGGTCTATCGTAGGTTGCAGAGAAGCAGGACTCGCAAGAAGGTTCTACCTGACTACTTCACGGTCCTGTTAGTCAGAAGTTCATTTCATCCCCCCTTCGTGCCGGGGATGTTGCGAGTTTTCTCTTCGTTAAGGTCGTTAAGTACGTCTGCCGAGCGGGACGGCCATCTTTCTCCATCTGCCTAAATCATCTCGTTGCGCTCGGCGTTGTTCGCATAAAATTACGCGGTTGATCTGCGCAGAGGCTAATAAGCGACGGCGACCGCCATTTTACTCTCTGCACCTTTCTGGCCAAGAATTCTTTTCAGGCGAGTGCCCACGATTTTCGACAGATGCTGGTCAGTTGGATTTTTATAAATTCTCACGCCGACTTTTTTGACAGACGCTGGTCAGTTGGATTTTTATAAATTCTCGCGCCGAATTTTTCGGCAGACGCTGGTCAGTTGGATTTTTATAAATTTTCAAAAGACATTTTTCGGCAAATGCTGTTCACCAGGATTTTCATAAATTCTCATGCAGATTTTCGATAGGCGCTGGTCAGTCAGATTTTCATGAATTCTCACGAACACTTTTTCGACAGACGCTGGTCAGTTGGATTTTCATAAATTCTCACGAAATTTTCGACAATTTTTTACTCGTTCTTCATTCCGTGCGATTAATTTCGGATTTAAACGCTTGTCAACCCTTGTGTTATATAAAGTCCGACAAAACTTATTACGTTGCGATTGAATACATTTTTCATTACGCAAATAAAATTGATTACCCTCCTTTCGAGTACGATTCAATGAACGATTTCAAAATGTCAACCCCTCTCCTCGCGGGCAACACTGACGCGCCCGAGGCCCTCTCGTTTTTTAATGGACTTCGACGTGCATAAATCCGAAACCCGTGACACCGTGCTTGACCCCCGCCATCCGGGGAAGAATTGAAAACTGGCCAGCGCCGCGTGTGTGCGCGTGTGTCTCCCGCGCAAAATTCGCGGACGGGACCGGTGGCCATACTTTCGCTTGGCCGACAGGATTAATCAAACACGTCCGCTGCTTCTCTGGCCAATTAACGCGGCGCTTGATTGATGGTGACGGGCGCAATTAACCGTGCTGCCTCACTTTTGCCCCCCCACCCCTCCTCCCACCCCCTCCTACCCCCTTCTCTGCCCATTCTCCGTTCTGTCCTGCGTGCCTTTCGGTAAGCAAGCCGCACGCGCGATTTCGACCGTTAATCGCTATCGACGTTAATATTTTAATCGGGGGGTGGCAAAATCGTGAGCTGTAGGGTGCGGTTAATTGTCCGTATTCAAGGGTATTGATACAGGGAGTACAGATGTACGTTTAAGGAAACTCAATGGCGTAATTAATCCATCAGCTGCCACGATCCCCATTTGGCGTTTTCGAATTTATATAATTATATCGTTACACAACCTTTTGTGCTTATGTATAACTTATTTAGCGAAAGATTAAAAAAAAAATTTGGCAGTTTATGGGTTAATGTGTTTGTCGCAACAAGCAATATGTTGGAAAGGGTAGATTATTCAATGATGAGCTATCGGAATCAAGTACAAAATAGTTGTGCTGTTGAATGGCGTATGGAAAAATAGGGTGACGAATGGAAGTGTTGAGACAAGTTGGGGTAGTCATTAGAGTCGCTGAGGTTTGCAAATAATGTTCATATCAAATTTTCTGTCTGGTGTTATAATGTGCGAGGATGCAAAGCGACAACTTTGTAATTACAGGGTTTTTTTTTGGTCTGCGAAGCCGGTGTTAGAGTTGAGCAATTGCTTCGGTGCGGAGAGGTTATGTAAGTGTAGGAAGGTTCGCGGTCGACAGAGGGCAGTCCTGTCTGCGGTGGATTGTCGGTGTTTTGGAGTAAACGTCGGTTGGAGGGACTGAACTGTTAATTAACCGGTGGGAGTATATAGTTGGTGTAATTGTAAAATTGGGTATTTTTAAATGCAACGCTGTTAGGAGAGTGATCTGCAGATTTCGATGTTGGGAATTATGTAAGGGGAGAATCTGACCGCGGAAATGAAAGTTAGGTCAATGTTGAAATTTTAGTTGTGAACTGAGGACCAATTTTAGGTCATTCGCTAGGTTAAAATCCGAAATTTCTGACCTATTAACGACTCCTTATTGTAATGCACATTCATAAATTTTTTAATTATAAATAAAAAAATATGAGGAATATAATGAAAATACAGATGTTTCGTTATCTATACTAGGCCCAAAGTATATACTCAGCGTTTATTCTGAATAGAGATTGACATGAACGCAGTGATAAATAAAAAATGATAAACATGAAATGCAGTTTCCCACAATTAGATAATTTTACCAGCCTATACATTCATCAAACAGTAAAATCCTGGTACAGAAAGTGTACATGTTGCTTTACATTTTGACATTTCTGTACTGTCGCTCCTACTTCCCAGACAACCAATGCAGCAAACATCCCTCTTCATCCCCCAAAACATACGACAGCTACTGATTTTTCCGATCGATTTTTCGTCGACATTTTATCGAACAGCTGAGACAGTCATTAATTTGCTGCGCTAAACAAGGGATTAATTCCTTTTATAGTTGATGAACCTGTGCACTTTCAGACCTTCTACGTCCACTCTCCGTTGCCCTATTCCTTCAACTTGCCCACCCTTCCCTCCCCGCTGCTCATCTGCACGCCCACATCGACATTTGCCTATTTACTCGCCCACGATTTCACCTAACGACTTACACACACACACACATAAGTACGCAGGAAGACGACCGATGCTTCTCGCGTAGACTATCAATACATTTCCTTCGTGTAAGATACACGATACGAGCTCGCATTCCTGTTTACGCACACGCACATACACACACGCTGGCGTCAGAACTACGTATTATACATGTTTTACAATGCGTATCCGTTCCTCTATCCGCATCCGTATCCGTACAGAGAACTGGAACTCTCTTCGTGTACGGACATCAGGTACATGCACAGATACAGTGCGCAAGTTTTCAGTGTGAACTCACGTGTCCGTGTGTCAGTATGTCTGTGTGGATCGTAGCAGACTTACACACGCTTCCAGGCAGATATATGTAACCTTACATATGTGTATCAGCACTGCGCTATGTTGTGCGTGTATACATAGAGTGGCGAGGTTCTATATGTTCCTAAATGTACGGCGCTGTACAGGGTGTTTCAGAAGTTCTCCTACGATTCCGGGTATAACGATCTTTGTCCGAGAAATATGCCGGGATGAATTTTGGCGGAAGAAGTGGGATATCGTTGAGTTTCGGGCGGGGGTGCAACGTTGCCATGCGATTGGTGCGGGGGGGTGGATCGTTTTGGGGGTCGGTTATCATTGTGAGGGTAGGCCACCCTGTACGGTAGCTATCGTGGAAACCTATAGTCCCGTCTATTGAACCGAGTATAACGAGGCGACTGCTATGTCGTCGGGGCTAGCGCAGTGTGCACTTTGTATTTACGTTTCGTGTAAATATCGCTTCGCCTGTGTAATTTATGTGAGGGATAGAGAGCGAAGAGTTGTGAGAGAGATGGAATCAGAGAGAGTTAAAAGAGAGAGAGAGAGAGAGAGAGAGAGAGAGAGAGAGAGAAAGAGGTGAGAGCAGAGAGAGAGACAGAGAGGAGAGTGAGAGGACAGAGAGTAGAGAGAGAGAGAGAGAGAGAGAGATTGAACACACACACACCGGAAGAAAATTTGACTGATCAGCGAAATTGAAATTTTCGGTAGGCAAGTCAAGTTAGAATGTCGGCCGAATTCATGATTTCTTCTTCGGCTGATGTTATCGGAATTCACAGAATCCTGCCTCGACACCCGATCCCGCAGAACAAGCGTTTGGAGTGCTACGATTTTTTTTCTTCTTATCTTTTTTTTTTCCATCGAGAGTAAGGGTGTATCAACTTTCATGGCAGAGGTTCGGATTCGGAAAATCCGACAGACCGCGGAAAATTCAGATTTGCCGCGCTGAAGGTTTCCTTCGGGCTGAAGCGTGAATAATCCGCGAATTTTCGCGGAAGATTCTGGAAGCTGACGGAAAGCGTTCGCTGTTGAACGGGGGTGGGGAGGTTGTATGTCAGTCGCGCAGGATGACAAACGTAATAATAGTAACTCGCCCGTTATCTTCCCACACCTCCCACACGCTCACCTCCTTTTGCTCCGCTTCGAATCTTCCTTCGTTTCCTACTTTTCTCCGCAACATTGACCCTAACGTGCCCTTTTTAGTTGATTCTATTCAGAAACGAATTTACAATGTCTTCGTGTAACACGGTTTCGATATAACATGGCGCAGAAATTGTCTAGTACGCAGGTTAATAGGATTTCAGTCATGTCTAATCTATCATTACCGAAATGTTTGCTATTTTATATGAACTGTATGCTGTAAAATTAAGTTGTAAAATTAACTCTTAAATAATCTTTTCCAAACCAATTACTTAAAGACAATGTATTTCTGTTAAAATTCATTGAAATGTAGTAGTCGAAAGCGCATCACTGACCGAATACGCCGCGAACTTAGTATTATCCAACCGTATGCTATGTTCTTGTTTACCTGATAGGTTATATTCACCTATTAGAAATTTACGTTTGTCATCCAACGAACAAGCTTCAAATAAAGCAACTTCTGAAATGACTGGAATAACGAAACAATTTACAGCAACTGTATTCAGAAAATTAAATATCCAATATCGAACGTTAGTTCGAACAAACGATGTTCGTTTCGTTCGATACCGTCACTGGCGTCCAAAGATTACTATTAGTCGGTGTTAATCTCTCGCAGACCTCGAGACAGTCTCTATTGACAACGGTTCCGATCCTCGACCTTCTCGCACCATCTTACATTCTACGCCGGCAGTCATCGAAATGAGAATGGCGCGCGGCCATAGAATATACAAGCGAACGAGAACACGTGTCCTCTGCAGACTGGGTATGCGCTCCTCGTATAGGACATGCAATCAGTGCACGAGGACATAATATGGCGGGAATTATGTCCGTCGCTCTCTCCCCATTGTCACGTCCTCCTAAGTTGTTACCTGCGAGCGTTGACCTACAGTCCGGCCAGTCGAGTCTCTCCTGTTTGCAAACGTACCGGCCCTGAGTGCCGGCCAGCGGATCGTCTGTTAAACTTACGACCCTCCTGCAAGCACGTTAAAATTACGATCTCACTTGGCTCCGTGTAAATTGCATGCAATCGGAATCGGTGAATTGGGGGGTCAGAATTGACTCGAGGTTGTCGATGTCACGTTAGAAATCCGCAGCCCTCATCCATTAACCCATTATCGGCCAATGTCCTATTTTTGGGACACATTTTCAAATTGTTTTCTTTTAATAACTGCAAGCTCTAAATATACAGCTCATTTAATTTATTTTTCGAACTGTGGCGGGTAATGGGTTTATGTTTGTTTGTATACTTAGTAGTGGATTCTATATACATTTATTAGCTGTCGACGTAATTCTATTTATTTTGATATATTGAAGAATAGATGATTTTTATAAGTTTTGTTGAAAATTGCTAGGCAACTGTTATTTAGACATAATACAGGTAAACCTTCAGTTGAAGAAATTGTATACTAAATGAAACCACTTACTTATAATCGAGAACATCAAAGAGCAGCCCTTAGCACTTACTGCAATGCAAACATTTTTTGCACATACGTCGCACAGTCCAAAACTCGAAAACTTCGATCCTATAGGTTACCTCACCTGCTCCACTGTTGTTTCAAGTGACCCGCGTCGTAATCCGGCAGAGAAGGCTCTCGAAATAAAGTGTCGCATTATGAATCCGTTATCAGTCCGCCAATCCATCCGGCCAGTTTCTTCGCGACGAAATGCAGTTAAGATAATAATTCCTCCCGACGGACCCCCCTCCCCCAACTCTGCTCTCCATTGGCCATTGTGCCCGACCACTGTCCTGTGCCTGCGTCTACGGTAAGGTTAGCATCTCTGATTCTGGGTGTATCTGATCCACGGACGTACGGATCTATAGATCGCCAGGATAATGGACGTTGCTGGATCTATGGCAGTCGAATCTATGAACGGTGAATGTTGGTGGATGGACTGTTACATGGACTTATACATGGACTGTTACATGGACTTATACACGAACTTATACACGAACTTATACATGGACTTATACATGGACTTACACATGGACTTATACATGGACTCATACATGGACTTATACACAAACCGATACCTCGACGAGTACGTAGGCGTTTACGGGTTACGAATTGTTGGTAGGAGACTATTCTGAGTACCGTGTCCTGAGTTGCGTGCATTACGCTCTTCATTAGGCGTGTCAATACGCGAATGGTAGACATAACAAAGTCTGCGGTGGATAGATGCCCAGGAATGTTCGTGGAAGGTACCGAGGTGGTAAGCAACCTGCATTGATAGCTGGCGGTACTTGAAGGAAAAGGTGGGGATTACAAATGTGACTGTAGGTAGTTTGGCACGTCTTTATAATCCTGTTCACAAAGAAGAATTCCTTAGGAATATTCATTATATTCATGGATATAAAGATTGCTCTTGTCGAATGTGTTTGAAGATGTTAACCCATCACTCGCCAATGTCCCATTTTTGGGACACATTTTTAAATTGTTTTCTTTTAATAACTGTAACTTCTGAATATACAGTTAATTATAGTAATTTTTTTCAATATTTGAATTGTGGCGGCTAATGGTTTAATAAAGCGTACAGAGGATATCATGTGTCTGGCATCGGTACTTGAAGAAGAGAGTCAACATTAAAAACATTAGCGACCGCTCTGAAAGAAAAGTCTGACAGTAATTACGAATGAATAGACATCGGTAATGGACGTCACGGTCAACAAACCTTACCGACAAAATCATCCCTCTTCACATCGCAAAGATACTATCTACCGCATCGCGCCACTCCGATTTCTACCCTCGAAGGATCGGAAAAAAAATATTTTCAACCCCCTTCGGAAACACTGCAAAGCGCACGATACATTTACAGATTTCAAATCGTCGCACTCATCCCATAAATGCCATAATCGGATCCATTTGCCATTTATTAGAAATCATCACCCATCCCTCGAAAAACACCCCTACGCAATGCACTGACATAATAACTCGCCCAGCCGCCATCCGCATTCCCATTTAAGGAAGGAAGCAAAGAGTAAAAATATTCGCGAGCACTACGGGGTAAGGGGATGAAGGAGGGTGGGGGGGGGGGTGAAGTGTGGGCGGTAGGAAGGAAGAATCTCCCTTTCTCCGGCTTCGACAAGGGAAGCACGACTATGTTGACGATGTCGGGAGGGTGAACGTGGGGGGGTAGAAGCGTCGGGGGTGCAGAGAGGGTGGAAGTGAAAAGAGCCGAGGGTAGGGGTTCTAAGGGGTTGAGTGGGAGTGGGTGGGCGAGCAAAAGGGAAAAAAGTGGAGAAAGAGAGAGAGAGGGTGGGAGGGGGTGGAAGAGGGAGGGAGAGTACGGATATTTCGCGAGGGTGAGAAGGAGAAGAACGGAGTGCTGCGGGGGTGTATATTGGGGGCTTGTAAATTGAGGTAGGAGGAGGGTGGCTCGAAGGAGGACGAGGGGTAGCTAAGGGGTGGCTGAGGGGTGGATGGGGGGGTGGGAAGGAACACCTCCGACCGAATCGATCCCACCGCAGTGTGTAGCAGCGCTGTGTATAGCGTTTGCCCACGTGCATGCATACCGTGAACTCTGCCTTCGTGGTACGAATCGGCGAGTAACAATTCCGGCCTTCTTCTTCCTCCCTTGTCCTTCTGCCGGAATTTGGCCGAAATTCCCTCGTCCGAGTGCAAATTGTTTCGTTAAGAAACGCCCGAGACGACTGTCGAATCTTCGGTCGAATGGGTACATTTTGAAAATTGGGGAAAAATAGGATAAGTAAATAAGGGTAGAATGACAACGAAGGATGTAAAGTAGTCTACTGTTGGTCAGGGGTGAAGTTTGAAGAGGCGTGAATTGAGCCGCTTATTTTGATGGACCCTTTTTTAAATACTCCAGTTAGCGATTGGATTAATTATTAATGCTAATTGTAAGACGGAGATGAGTACACCTTTGTCATGCCACTTTTCTCCTCACTTTAATACCCTTCCACAATTTTCGTCCAAATTATGTTCCATTTATTCCAAAACCTTTAACGTTGATAAGTACCTTATCGTAATTTTGTGAATATAATTCTATTAAGCAGCTATCACAATTGTAGTCAAACAACTTGCTTAACCCCTTAACGCGCAGATTTTTTGAATAAATAAGTGTTATAGCTTACAATCTTGTATAAATGATAAATATCAATAAAACGATTTGTTTTCTTAGCTTTCACATTTTTATTTTAAATTCTCGATTATAATCGAGCGTGAAAAATTATAGCAGCACGAAATGCAACGCCGCTCGAATTATCTCGAGCGCGCGCGTTAAGGGGTTAAGTAAACCAAAACCTTTAAGTATCGGATTCTGAAAACGAAGCGACTGACGTCACTTCCGACTCAATTTGTTCACCCGATCGAGAAGCGAAGTAGCGCAGCAGATTGTCGCGCCGGAGACGTTCGCAGAAGCCGGTGTTGTGAGACTCTCGAAGTCGAACCAGCGGCAGCTTGTAATCATGGCGCGGATCGATCGCGGGCATAATGTCGTATCCGTCAGCGTGGCCGATGCATCGGTCATCAACTGGCTGTCTCAATTATTGAGGCGCATCGATCCCATGTGCGTATCGAACCGTCTCCCGAAGCCTCGAGAATTCTATTCTATCGTTCGAAATTGGAGAACAAGCCCAAGTGTCCGTTACGAAATTTGACCGAACGCGAACGAAAATATAATGGGACGCGTGCAGATACCTTCTTATGAAAGGAGGGGGGAGGGGGCGCGATAATTTTTGCATAACTTCGTTAAACTTCGCACTCTTTACGTCCGGAAGCGACTTTGTACAACTTCGACTCCTCTCCCGCTCTCGGCGGTGAGTTGCGAAAGTTCCGATAATTCAATCCGGTAGCGCAGCGCTAAATTTATCTTTCCTCTCGCGGCAAGGCAATCGAGGCACTTCGATATTCGCTATTTTTGCACGCCGAAGCCGCGGAACTCTGAGTGCGATTTTATCTGCCCTGTGAGTCGGTAACCGATTTTCTTGGGTCACGTGGCTGGCGGAATAACGCAGGAAATCTTGGCATCTGTCAGCTAAGCATGAAGCTTTGCCACGGGTAGACTTCCGTATAACACGAGTTTCTCGATTTGGTTAACACGAGTTTGATGTATCCAAATAAAAATGTGTTTCTTTTGAAAATTGCAGTCCTCGCGTATACGTATCCCAATTGTTTATGTGCAACAGAAATTTCTTGATAAAAATCAGTAGAATATCACTTAAGCATGAATCTTTAGCACGGTAGACATGCGTGTAACACGAGTTTCTAGAATTTAACACGAGTTCGATGTATCCAAATAAAAATGTGTTCCCTTTGAGAATTGTAGTCCCCCTCGCGATAGGAATCCCAATTGTTTATGTGCAATATAAACTTTTTTATTAAAATCAGGAGCATTTCACTTAAGCATGAATCTTTACCACGGTAGACTTCCGTACAACACGAGTTTCTAGAATTTAACACGAGTTCGATGAATTCAAATAAGAATTCGTTCCTCTTGAAAATTGTAGTCGCATATACGTATCGCAATTGTTTATATACAAGAGCAATACAAAGTTCCCGATTAAAATCAGTAGGACATATACATGTGCGAACCAAATATCTGAGAAAATTCACAGCTGACACGACCCGTAATCACTGCATGCATATTACCTCACATTATTCTCGGTACAATCGGAAATTTCTCGTACAACACGGTCTCCTACAACACGAATCATCCAGGTGACAAGCCACCTTACAAGACTCCCTACTCCACACTATAATTTTTTAATATACATCACTAGAACCGTCAACAAAATTCCACTATCCCGCCCAAAATTCCGCCACCAAAAAAACCTGATCAACTCGCTATCCATCATGTTTCTCATCAACCTTCAGCGTCCGCAACTCATCTCGCCGCGAAACAAGGTCTCTGCATTGCAAAAAGGAGCGAACGGGCGTGAAAATTGAGTCTACCGATTGCGCAATCTGCAATCTGTAATCTGCAATATCTGCGACACGCAGCTGCAGAGTAAATCAGAAGGTCAGCGGGTCCAAGCCGGGATCCGTTCGATTCGGCGAGGAAGCGCTCGCTCCCGATCGAGAACCGATTACCGCTTCCGCGTACACGCCCGCGCACGAAGAGGTGGAAGGGTGGGAGGCTGGCAATGGGGGTGGGAGGTGGGAAGGGAAGGATCGATAGATCGAGGCCGGCGGGCTTCTCTCTCGCGAGTCAACGGCGTTTTTCGCGATTCATCGGCGTGTTTACACCGGTCACCGGCACGCTCGGAGTTTCTGCAGGAAGGAAGCGGACGAGTGGCGAGAGGGAGGTGGGCCGGGAGAGGGGGGAGGGGGGTTGATGGGTTGTGAAAGGGGTGAGCCGCGAGAGGGATAGGCGGATAGTCGGAGCGAGAAGTGCGGAGAGAATGTATAGATATGTGGGGACAGAGAAAGGTAGGTCTGTACATACTGTGAGACTGGCATGGAGAGAGTGAGGGAGATAGAGCGAGAGAGAGGGAGGGAGAGGAGATATGTATAGAGACAGGTACAGCAAGACGTATACATACCGCCATGTACGCAGTTATATACACGTGGGTAGATAGCATCGGAGAGGAACGGAGAGGGAGGGCAGATGAAGGCTGAATAGAGAGCGAGGTAACTAGGGAACGTCGGAGGTACATACCTACGTATGTACGGGCGGAGAAGGATGGAAACAGAAGCCTGAACTAGCGACGGGCACGATACATAGAGGAGGGAGAGGGACGCGCGTAGCGCAGGGTCGACAGATTGAGCGAGAGGAGAGTTTCGCTGGGGACGAAGACGGAGAAAGGATGTGGCGCGGGCTGTGGGAGAGTAGATGGGAGGATGGAACGTGCACAATAAAGGATCAGGAGAACGGGGGAACGTGAACGAAGACGGGAGAGATGAGAGAGGCGGGTGGGATGGAGAGAGGTGGACATTGGAGAGACGAGAATGATGAGAGAGAGAGAGAGAGAGAGAAGCATGGACAGAAGAGACAGAGGTAGCCATCGGAAAGAGAGAGGAGCGAATGTTGAGAGAGAGACAGAGAGTGAGAGAGAAGCATGGACAGAAGAGGCAGAGGTTGCCCTCCGAAAGAGAGAGGAGCGAAGATGAGAGAGAGAGACAGAGAGAGAACAGAGTCTCGAAAAGGCACGATGCGGTAAAAGAGTGACGGAGACAGACTCCGGGGGCGAGAGAAGGACCGGAAGAGGGTTGAGAAGTTCGGTCGAACTGCTGGTGGGACATTCCACAGCTTCCAGGGAGAGACCGCCGAGAGCAGGCCGCATTATATTCCTCCCGCTGCCTATCCTTAACGCCGCTGCGCCAGCTTCGATGTGCGATGTGCGATGCTGCTGGCAAAATTGTAGGGATAGATGCGGATCTCGCGCAGATTTGCCAGGCTGGGGAGTACTTAAAGTCGTAACGCGGGAATCCGCGAGGAGAGGATGGGAGGTGTTGATGGACGGATAAGATGAGTGACGAGGTTCGTTGGCAAGAGGATTAACGTGGTCTGGTGCGGGATGGTGGACGAATTGATAAGCATGAAATTACGTTGAAGTTCCAAGGTTTGTTCAGTGCAGTGATCGGCGTTGATTACGCCAGTTGGGGGGTTGGAAAATTTTGGCCGAGGTTTGAGTGCATTTTTTGGGGGAATTACGTCTGGCTTAGTTATCGTCGATCGAGAATGGGACCAAAATAATTTAATTTACATATACCTTTTTCATTACCTGTCCAAAAATCGTCCTAAATCCCACAGTTCCACCTACACCGGCAGCACAAAATTAGAAACGTAAACCCAGATCCCGCGCTCCCAAAAACGTAACGCATCAACCGCGACCGAACCTTCGAACCGCCAACTCCATAACTCACCCCCCCCTCCGATCCATCCGCACGTATCAACCCCCAGCCCGCCAAAGCGCGAAGTAACTCCCGAATTTACGTTCTCCGAATCGAAATTCAACTATCGGCCCGGCGTGTCAAGTGGCCGTTGTCCCACCTATCTCACCCCCGTGCCACCCCTACGCGTACACCTGACCGTGACGTGCCAAAAGGCCGTCGCTCATTTCGTCCCCGAATACGTGTCATGCGTGCTGCCCTCTCGTTTCCAACGAATCTCGTTCATCGGACGCACGAAGATCCATTTACGCGGCCGACAAAGGGTCGTACGCTGCCACGCACACATACGCACCCTCGCACATCTACGCACGCCTACGCACATGTACGCACACCTACGGACATGTACGCACATCTACGCGCACCTACGAACATCTACGCACACTTACGCACCCTCGCACACCCCCAAAGAGCCGCCTCTCCACCTACGCGCATTCGGCTGCACGCATGCGCGCGCGCGCGTTCACATTTCATTCCAGCGAAGGGAGGGGGTGGAGAAGCGTCTGGCTCTCAATGCGCACTAAATCATGCCGGCTACTACGGCCGATTATTAAACAAGACGCGTAATGAATCGCTCGCCACCGCCCCTCCACCCCCCTTCACCCTCCTTCACCCTCCCCCTGGCCACTTCTGTAACGCGCCCGATTCGATTTCCGGTCGAAGCAAATAAATGAGCCCGGGACGACTTTCCGAAATTATTTCGTTCGGACGAGTGTAAATCATCTTGTAATGCGCCGTTAAATACGGTATCATCCGGGATGAGCGGCCGGGAGAATTTATAAACTTTGGGAGGGGGTGGTTTTGTTTCGTCGAAATTGTTTTGGCCAATTGAGTTGGTGCGATTTTGGAAATTCGTTGGCGAGTTCATTATCCACTGTGTTTACGATGCAGGCATTAGTTTCGGCGAGGTCGGCGGGGTTGGCTTGAAGGTGCTGAGGGGGTGGGGGTGGGAAAGGGGAAATAGTCGGTGTAGAGTCAGACACGCGTTATCGAGTTCGTGCGAGCCGCGGACCTATTAACGATACGTCGCAACGGGCGATTTACAATCTGGATAAACCGCGCGGGCTGGATGACTATTCATAGATGACGTCATAGGGGCCGTATCGCCCAGGCGGTGTCCAATAAATTTGCACGCACGTACCACGCGCGCGCGTACGGACCTTCGCCGTAACGTACGGCCGAGCTTTCTATGATTTAATTATCGGAGTATGGAAATGGATCGTAAAAAAGAGTGGCGTCGCGAGCGTTTCGGAGTTTCGGTGGCTCTGTTTTCTTTTGCCCGGGATCAGCGTTCAATAAACTCCGGGTGGCACGTACCCCCGCGTATTGACATTCGCGAGTCGCAGAGCTCTTATGATTTATTCAGATATAGAAATGCAGCGTCCGAATGCCGGGACGATGTTTTCGAAGGGACGAGCATGAATTTCGGCGCTTATCCCGAATTTGTCTCTGTATGCCGTTTAACAGCATACGTGGAAATTGCATTTGAATTAGTGTTGGCAAGAAAGTAGTTTCCGTTTTGTAGTGGAGAAATAAAACTCATATTTTCGTGGAAAAAGTACACTTTAATCAATATCTTTTCCACTATGTTCCCTGACTTAAATTTATCAATGTCAAATGCCGAAAGGAAAATATCTGAACACTGACGGAAGTTCTTCAAAAAAATCACAACGCTATCTAGGAAAACCGAAAATACTTTCTAGCCAACCTAATTATATGTTCTATTCTATGGTCAGAAAAGCGTTCCAACCCGAACTTTAGTATGATCTATCTTAAAATATGAACCGAACGTAATGGATGTACTGATGATACGTGCAACAGATTCAACTTTCTGTCCCATTAAAAAGACCATGCGAACGTATTCTGTGACAGGGCATGCACTCGTAAAAAGTGCTTGGCTTTTTCGGGGAAGCGACAGACAGATCAAGAGGCAGCCCGACACGGGCCAGAGGGAGTCCGTCCAATCTATTGAGGCCGTCAAAAGCCATCGGCGGCCATCGAACGAATCGAGTTCCAAAACGGTTTCGGGCCCCGCGAACAGATTAGCATCCCGGCCGAACGACAGAGACGTGGCCTTTGGAGTGGCCAACGGCTCGTTTTCGGGGCAGAATCCGGAGTCGGAAGCGGAGTCAGAATTTGGTGGCCGTCGATCGAGGCGTGCGCATGATCCAGCGCCCTCGATCGCGGATCCGAGATGCGAATCGTTGCGCGTTCAAATGCGCCGCCGTTTGGCAAAGGAAGCGGACGTTGGCTTCGGCGCTGGAACGAAGGCCTTTGACCGTCGAGGGCCTCGACAGACACGGTTACCGATTCGGAACCCGAGCCTCGACGGGGTTAATGGACGGACTTTGGCTGTAATTCGTTCGGCGGTGAAAATGAGAGAATTTTTGACCTTGAGTTAGTGAGACGTAAGGTACGAGTGCAAGATGTGCATTTATTTCCAAGTTTGGAGATGCTGTCAACATAAAGTGTGGATGCAAAAAATAATTGTGATATCGTATCAATTTCTGTTACTGAATCTAGCCCTGACTGACTGTAATTCGTCTGGTGGCAAAAATGATTTTTTATTTTTTACCTGAGAGATGGGGCATGGGACGTAAAGTACGAATGCAGTAATGTAATTTGTATTGATATCGACATTTGTATTCAACTTTGAAGAAGCTGTCAACATGAAATATGGATGCAAAAAATAATTGTGATATCGTATCAATGTCTGTTACTGAATCTAGCCCTGACTGACTGTAATTCGTCTGGTTACATAACTGAATTTTAATATTTTACCTTGAGATGGAACATAAAGTACGAATGCAGTACTGTAATATGTACTAATATCGACATTCGTCTTCAACTTTGAAGAAGCTGTCAACATGAAATGTGGACGCAAAAAATAATTTCGACATGGTATCAATGTCTATTACTGAATCTAGCCCTGACTGACTGTAATTTGTCTGGTTACATAACTGAATTTTAATTTTTTACCTTGACTTGGAAAGTAAAGTACGAATGCAGTAACATAATTTCTACTGACACCGACATTCGTCTTCAACTTTGAAGAAGCTTTCAACACGAGATGTGTATCCAAATAATCGCCATATTCTATCAACACCTACTACTGAAACTAACCCTTCCATCTAATAAAAAAATCTGCAACGCGTTCAACGCAAACATATTGCCCTTTTTACCTACCTTGCCCAAAACATGGCCGCCAAACATGAACACCGAATCACATCCTGTATCGACATACGATCCAGTTTCAACAAATTCCCAGACGACAGCTTATTAATCCCGGTTTTCTTTTTTGCCCACCCCCACCCCTCGCCACTTCTTTCATTGAAGCGTTTAGAGCCGAAGAGAAAGCGGTGCGAGTATCGAGTGATGCCGCGCGTCGTTCTACACGGTGTACGAGTTTCTACGCGACGACGGGCAAGAGAAACGAAATGACCGAAGAGAGGGAATAAAGGAAGATTCGTTGTAAGGACGAGCGTCGATGTGTGCGCGGATGAAAGGAACGGAAAGAATGGGGGAGGCCGGTGTGTCCGTAGAGTGGACGGGGGGAAAAAAGGCTGGCGCGCGAGCCGGGCCAGTGCGCATGCGCGGACGCTAGCCGGCCGGCAAGAAGGGATAGGGGAGAGTTCTCGGAGCTTTCTCGGAAAGCAGAAAGCACGACGGAGCAATATCGCACCGTCTGCCGGTGTCGTAAAACCGCTTTGATCTCTCCTCCTTCCAACAGCCTCCTGTTCTCCTTTCCTTCGCTTCTTCTCTTTCTTCTTCATCTTTTTACATTTTTATCTTCTGGCGCACCCCCGTCGCCTTTCTCTCAACTTCAAAAAAAAGCAACCGCCTCACGGTCTGAATCCCGCTTTTTTCATAGGCTTGCAGCCCAGCGTCTTTTTTGCATCATTTTCTTTCGCGGATTTGCGGATGATCCTAGTTGGCGAAAGATGTCAATTTTTCGGTCGAGCTGCGACGAATGACGCTGGTCGAAGGAACTTCGTCTGGTGGGAGATGATTTTGGGGGGTGAGAACGAGATCTGGTTTTTAAACTCGCGTTCAATGAATTCAGAATTCGGTTGCGTATACGTTTTTATATAAATTCCATATGGTTTTTAGGTTTGGTTTTATTCATTGTATAAGTGATCTAAATAATTTTGGGTAAGTCGAATGAATCGTTCGCTTCGACTCGGATCACTTTCACAGCAAAAGGCATACGTTGGTGGGGGATCGATTTTGGGGGGTGAGAACGAGAAGATCCGGTTTTTAAACTCGCGTTCAATGAATTCACAATTCGGTTGCGTATACGTTTTTACACAAATTCCATATTGTTTTTAGGTTTGGTTTCATTCATTGTAAAAATGATCCAAATAATTTTTGATAAGTCGAACGAATCGTTCGCTTCGACTAGGATCCACTTTCACGGTAAAAGGCGCACGTATCCAGTTACACCAACCGCTTATGTCCGAATGTGACGTAAGTCACGTGTCGAAAAAGATCCTATCGCCGATTACGTTACTTACGGACTCCACTTCGAAAACAAAAAGCAGTCTGACTCAAGTCACTTTCAAGATAACCGTTTCATGTACATTGCAGATTCGCCGATCGCGAAAGATTGGAAAAACCATTCTTTTTTCGAACTCGCGACACACTCGATACGATATTCCGTCAATGGGCGAACTTCCTTTCTCGCGAAAAAAGAGAGAACGATAGAAAGCGGGGCCATTATTATGTCTCGATACACGGTCTAAGAGGAGAAACGCAGGAACAAAGAGGAACAAAGAGGAACACAGAGGGTAAAGGTGGAGGGGGATGGACGAGGGGTTGAAAGAGGCAAGGGGGCGGATTTGGCATGAGGCTCGGCATCGAAGACAATCAATTACGTTCTCCTGCCTTGCCCGCCTCGTTCTTTGCTCGAGCTTTCCGTTATATGATCAACAGCGATGCGAAAAGATAGCGATGGGGTCGGAGAGGATCGGGAAAAGGAAGAGGTGCCGAGAATTATTAAGGGCGCTCTTTCCTCACCTCCCCCTACCCTTCCCAGTCGCGTGCGATCAGAATGTAACAAAAATTCCGCAAGCCAACTTACGCCACCTCGAGTTCACTTACACTATTTCCGGCGTGGAGAGTCTCTTATCACTCTCGCGTCCTATCGACTTCCGGTAGATTCCCCGGAATTCGTCCGACGTATCGGTTCCTCAGGGTTCATAAATAATGAACCTCCGTCAACGTTTCAGCGAGCCTGAACAATAAACCGGCCAAAAAAAAATCAATTTTTTTTTTATATGTAAAACAGACTTGTCTTGGCAAAAAAATAAAAAAAAATACAAAATTAATCAAAATTTTAATTTTAATTTTGGCAGCATCAAATACAACGCCGCTCGAATATACTCGAGCGTGCACAGTTTGGCCCGTTTAGCGCGCTCGAATATACTCGAGTGTGCACGTTAAGGGGTTAATAATGATCGCGGGTCGCCGGTTTCGATTGGCAAAATCGGGAATATCAGCTCGGCGTGAATCGGAGTGCCCATGAATACGCATACGTTTCGTACATATGTTCCGTGTTCCGACGGCCGGGCGTGGATATGAATCCCGGGATTCATTTAAATAATGAATTATTTAATGGCGCATTAAGTGACGCAAGATGCGCGCTCCGCCAGCGATATTCGGCTGCGTGCGCGCATAGGTCGGTATAGGTATTAGCGTGTATGTGTGTGTGTGTGTGTGTTACTGATAGTGCGCATTCGTCACAACATCGTTTCAAAGTCGACGGTCAGAAAGTTACGAGCCAGTAATTATGCTGTGAATTACGCCCGCCTCATTGAATCGTGCCAGGCACGTTCTGTGAAGGGAATTGTTTTTTAAATATTTTTTTTTTATTTACTTTGCGAAAGTGTTCGATCGAAGCTCGCTTTGCACTTTATCGACCTGCGAGCGCTTACGTTCGAAGATAGGTAGGTCATGAAAAGTTGCCGTAATGCATACGGTAGCCTGGCCAAAAAGTATAGCGGCTCCCGATCTACATAATGTGCGTACGTACCTTCGCATGTTCCGTTATCAGTCGTAAGGTGCATAAACGCGCCTCGTGTAAACGTACCTGCACCCGGCAGAGTCCGTACTCTCCTTACAACTTCGCGCACACCGCCCCCCCCCCCCCCCCACGTAAACCTAAATGGCACCGCAGGCCTCGCTCATCCACCCTCATAACACGTTTCTCAATGATCAAAAGTTACAATAATGTACATACTGTCCCGAAAACGATGGCAGGGTACGGAGTATGTACACCCTGTACATGCCCCCCATGTATCTCCGGCGTACACATCTCACAAACTCAATAATGCGGCCGACGTACGTCCACCTACCCCCTCGGACCACCTACATTCCCACCCACACATCCGCCATCCGAGAATTTACCCCATACGACCCCCCCGATCGTCAAAAATACAATCCATCCACTCTCCCTGAAAACCGTACCGAACCTCCACAGCCGCGGCTGGCCAACTTATCAGCGCAAACCGACCCCCAACACACGTCTCGCATTCCTCGATCATCAAAAGTAACACACACGTACGCTCATCCATCCTCGCACACCTTCCAAAAGCCATCTACCCACACAGGCCGGCCTCACAAACTCGATAATGCAGCCGACGTACCAACCGACATAACGTACATCCACCTTCGCGCACACGACCTCAGCCATACATATACATTCATGTACATATATACACACATATACAGGCATGCATACATATACACACGCTTCAACGTAAACGCAGCCTTCTCACGTACGCTTTCACCTACAGAGCGTACATCCACCTTCTCGCACACGACCTCAGCCATACACATGCATACGCACACATACATATACACACATACACACGCTTCAACGTAAACGCAGCCTTCTCACGAGCACACGTACTCTTTCACCTACAGAGCGTACATCCACCTTCTCGCACACGACCTCAACCATACATACACGTACTTACGTACACACACATATGCACGCGCTTCAACGTAAACGCTTCTCACGAGCACACGTACGCCTTCACCTACAGAGGCAAACCGTGCCGTTCGACACACGTACAGCACACCGAACCCACACAGAAGCGGTGGGCGCAAAATACGCGCGTACCCTTCACCGGCTCGCCGAACGCGGCCGAACTCCCCCGAGTGGAGCCGAGCGCCGGCGTCGAGCGCGTCCAGCGTCGTCATCGACAAACCGTCGGGCTCACTCTGCTTCGAGCTGTCGAACGCGGCAGACGGTTCTCTTTCTCTCACTCTCTCTCTCTCTGTCTCTCTTTCTCTCTCGCTTCTCTATTTCGACTTTCCTCTTCTCTCGAGTTTATTTCCCGACGTCCAGGCTCGATTTCCCTCGCTTTTCTCTGCAATCTGAATCAGTCTCTCCGAATTTCCACTCGCATCCGCGATCGTCCTTGAAACTCGCAAGGATCCGAGACGGATCCTCGAGTCCGACGAGGACCTCCATGAGCGAAAACCGAGTATCGAGTACCTAGTAGGTTTCGAAAAAGTCGAATTCCGACGTGGGAGTAAAGCTTGATTGGCTTCGAATTCCTGTTCGCGCGAAGGTGCCCGCCAGTGAATTGGGTCCGCGAACATGTTCGTCGGGTCTGTTGTTGTATGAACGTGCCCGTTCCCGTGCCACCTCCGCCACCTTTCACCGGGAGGTCGCTCTCGTGCTCTGCCCCGTTATCCACGTTCCGAGCCAACGACTTCTCGCGCTCCCGATACGATTCCTCGTGCTAGGAGCTTGGCGAGAGTCTGTTCGAGGTCGGACGCGCGGACTATCCGACGGAGATCTTCGCCGAAGGCCATCGGGAACGCCACGATTCTGTTACGCGAGCTCTGCTGTTCAAGTTTCCCTCCAACACCCCTCGAGAGAATAAGTCCAGTCGTCGGAAGTTCGGCGGGCGAACGTTGATGTTGGGTGTTCAGTGCGGGTGCAGTTGAAAGTTCGTGCGCGGAATATGAAGCAGTGTTCTCAGTGTGCGTCTCTATCGATCCTCCAGCACTGATTTTCAATTCTGCCGATCTTCAGTGTTCAGATATAGCGAGCCTTCGAGTACAATCCTTGCTTGCCTTCGTCGGTCCGACACTGATCCTCGAGAACATTGAGATCTCGGCGTTGGGTCTCTAACGTTAGATCCCGACTGTACGTTGGAGATCTAGCTGATCTGGCATCGTCTGGACGGCTCTCGTCGTCTGCCATTCATGTCGCCGTCGCGACGTCGCCAGTTTCGGTCGTCCTCGCGGCTCGAGGACGGCGATCGGTCGATGGATCTCAAGGCCGGGCAATGGGCCTGGAATGAAGGCGGCAGCTGGGGCTGCGAGACGACCTAAAGTTGAAGGCGAGGTCAGCGGCGACTGAGAGAGGACGACTGACGAGGGTAGAAGGAGAGAGGTGGCTAAGAAGGAGGAGGAGGAGGAGGAGAAGGAGTAGAAGGAGAAGGAGGCAGAAGGTAAAAAGGATAAGAGAACGGCCGGACGGCAGAAAGGGGGTCGAAGGGGAGTTAGCACCTGGCGACGGGACTCTTCAGGGTGTGCAAGGGACGAAAGGTGCGCATGGTAACGGAGGACAGTCCGATTATCGATATTAGTACCAGCTTTCCGTAGACCTCAGACGCCTGTCTCTCAACTTCCCAGATCCTATCGTACCGGACGCCACGAAATTCGCGTAAACACGCCACGTGATAGGACTCTACGCCAAATAAAAAGTCTAGTGTCCCGATCTACAGTCGCCAAACATTTCCGTCTCGCCATCTCTCCAGTTCGAATCCACGAAACTCAATGAACAGACTCACTTCGTACCTCCGTAGGACGCTTGCGTCCCATTGTTTATACGGTCAGCTTTTGAGAACGCTATCGGCCGCGTCACGCGCTTTATTACCCATTCCACCGCGTCATGTAATTGTTTATACTACATCCACCCCCACCACCCCTCTGTTACACATTCCTACGTCACACTTCCACCGCACTATCTTCAGTCCCGATCACTATAGTGGCGCACCACCACTATGACCGGAACACGAACGCCACCCCCCCAACCCCCCTCCCCCTACCCGTCCGACGAGCTTTGAATCAATAATCTCCGTTGAGGATTATGTGCCGGGCCTTTTTAATCGGCGCCCGCGATAAGGAGCGGATTATGGCCGATCGTAGGTGTCGAAATCGTCGGCCGAGTATGAAAACTGCGCCGGATGTTCGGAAATTGATTTTTTTCCCCTGTGGGTTTGCTATCCTCTTCTGTCGCACTCGGCCTCTGTGTCTATAGCTCTCTCTCATTCTCTCTCTCTCTCCTCTCTCCTCTCTACTCTCTACTCTCTCTCTCCTCTCTCCTCTCTCCTCTCTACTCTCTACTCTCTCTCTCTCTCTCTCTCTCTCTCTCTCGCTCGGTGTCTCGCACTATCCGTCTCTATCCGACCTCCTGCGTCTGTATGCGTCCTTCTCTCTCCGACTCGCACGGCTGTCTGCTGGCGCGCGGCATCAGCGTGCGGATTATTGATCCCTCCATCCTCCTCTTTGTCCTTTGCTCATGATATTTTGCGAGTAAACGCGGATTCTAGCCTATGCGGCCGGCCTCTCTAGCCCGAGCGAGGTACGATGGCTAAAGTTCGGCCGCCTCTCGATTGCCGTATATTGAAACGTATCGGGCCGGGGATTGCCGGGCCGGAGGTAATCTCGCGGATGGGCAGACTTTTAAACGTCACTTTGCACGGCGAGGACTTTTTTTTTTTTTGGTACGTTGGATCGTACTCCGCTTCCGCTTTGATCGATTGTTTAAGAAAATGTATTCGTAAATGAGTATATTATATTTCGTTACTGCAGGGTTTGGAATGGAAGAGTTTATTGTGGAGGAGTTCATTCTCGGATGGGAGAGATTATAGAATTTGGAGACTGATTTATTGAGGCGCGTCATGGGCTGAGATGTTTCGTAAACGCAGACCGAAGGCTGTATATTTCAACTTCGATAAATCAATTTCTAAATGGCACGCGGCGCTGTATAAATTTACCTTCCTATCGTAGGAAATTTCCTAAGTATGTTAAAGTTTCGAAATTCGTTTAATTCGAAATTAGCCGTAACTCGTTCGGAATCGTCGGGAACGGTTGGGCTGCGTTTGAACTCGTTTGAACTCGTTCGAACAGTCGAGCCCTCTTTCGCGCCCCGCGGACCAGCGCCAATCTACTTTTCTACCCTCCAACATTCCATTATAATTTTCAACTGCACCGACTCATTCTACTTTCCTGTCGTACAATGTCCCGTTAGAACTTTCAACTTCCTCAACTCCCGCGCAACGTTCCATTATAATTTTCAACTTCGTCAACTCATTCTACTTTCCTATCGCACGACGTCCCATCGTTATATTCAACTTCGCGGACCCCATTCAGCGGGCCAGTAGCCAAACCGAGGATCGGAATGAACAGTCAGGCTTTTTCTGCTTCGCAGAGCAAAACGAACGCCCGAGATGGAATCACCTTCGGCCCAGGATCGCAGCGTTGCGGCCCAAGAGGACTCCACCTCCGAGGAAGCTTCGAGCGTCGCTCCAGCCTTGGTCGCCGACTCGTCAGCCACCCTGGACCGTCAGGGCCAGGAGGAGGAGGCCAAAGGTTCATCTTGCCAAGCATCGGAGAGCGTCGACGGTTCGACGTCGACCTCCACCGCCAGCGTGGATCCAGGCGGATGTCAAGGCCAGCCGGAGGCCATCTCGGTCCAGAGAGGAGTGGGCTTCGAGATGGACCTCAGGTCCGGCAGGCATCAGCAGTGTGCGGAGGACGAGCCCGGCGAGGCCGCCAAGGTCAAGTCGGGCTGCGAGAGTGATGGCGTCGTTAAGAAGGACGTTCTTAATGGGGACGCCATGAGGTGCGACGTCCTGGTTGGCTCCGGCGAGCCGACCAGGAGCGACTCCTTCGATCCCGGGATCGGCGGGGAGAGACTGACGTTAGTGGCCGGCACGGTGTTAGGTCATAATTTTGCCGAGCAGAGGACGCAAGTGGT
Source organism: Anoplius nigerrimus (assembly GCA_914767735.1). NCBI lineage: Eukaryota > Metazoa > Arthropoda > Insecta > Hymenoptera > Pompilidae > Anoplius > Anoplius nigerrimus. The sequence continues at coordinate 4,909,378 of OU612086.1, forward strand.
TGATGTGAGACGTTTCGAGAGTTGGCAAGTGAAAAACCTGAGGGACTGTGAGGTGCAGCTTGTCAGGGACCGGAGGATCGACAGTTCGGAGTATCGGGAGGAGAGGGTCATCGCGGGGAAGCACGTTCAAAGCCCGAAGAGTTCGAACGTGGAGAGCTCTAGGACTCAGGAGCCTGGGGAGAAAGACGGAGAGACTTTCAGGAGCGCGGAGGTTAAGGACGTCAGGACACAGGACGAGTCCAAGGCGGAGAGCCCCGAGAGGGAGCGTAGGAAGGACGAGAACAGTCTGGCAGGTCAGAGGACCCCCCAACTGAAGCTCGTCAAGATCCAAGACATCACCAACACGCCCCTCAGACTCCTCATCGGCGAGATCAAGCGACACAAGTCCGAGAACAGTGTTAAGACCCCACTGCCCCAAGAACAGGAGCCCAGCGCCGAATCTTCGACTCCCATCATCGACCAGGATACGAAAAGACCCGAATCCTGTCAGAGTGCTAACCCTAACCTCAAAACATCAACGCCCACTCGGCCGAAGCCCGACGAGCCGGACTCCGATTTCAAGGACGTCGGCCAGACACCATCGGCATCCACCCAGGACAAGGAGAAGGACAAGTCCTGCTCGTCAGGACGAAAGAGGCCGGCCGGCGACTTCCTTCCCATCAGCGAGGTGAAGCGGATCGGCGTGGAAATCTCGGACGAGCAGGCCAGCCTGCTTCGGAACGACGTCCGCCGGCTGTCGCCAGTGTTGGTAAGCCTGCGCGAGCGGACGCTCAGCGAGATCTCCCTCACTCCGGACTCGAGCGCGCTGGAGAGCGCGCGAAAATGCAATATGGCCGCCGCCGACTCGCCGGTCTCCCCGATCACCAGCGTCTGCCGCATAGAAAAGCACGTTCTGGACGACAGGCGGATAAGGGAGACCGACCGATTGGTGCTGGAGCTGAACGACAGCCCAGAGTGTTCGAGCAGCGTCGAGGTCGACGCCTGCCGGAAATTACAGTTCGACGACCTTGACGACGCCAAGGACGATCATAGAGCCGACGGTGCCGACTCGGAGCCGAGCTCGAGCATGAGAATCGAGAAGCCTCGAGGCGACGTAGCCCCAGCTAGTTGTTCGGAGGGTGCGAGGGAGGATAGGGGTGAATGTTCCGAGAATAATCGACAATTGATCGTTCTGTTGCAGCGGGTCGACGAGAAGAGACCCACGTGCCCGAGGGCGAATGAGAGAGAGTTGACGGACGTTGTTAAGAGGCTCGATGAGAGGCCGCCGACGCCGAAGTCCGAGGAGGAGAAGCAGGCGAAGAGGGCGCGTCGGTTGGCCTCTGATTGTCAGAAAGTGGATTGCTTGAAAGACGAGGCTAAGATACCCGAAGAGGTGGTTGGCGAGGAGCAAACGATGCTGGCGGAGAAGTTGTCGAGTCCGGACGCTAAGATCTTTGTCGAAGAGGAGCAGATTGACGAAACGGTCACCTTCCAGTCCGACAAGTCCTGGGAGAATATCCCGAACAAGTACTCCAACATCGTGTCGTCCTCGAAGTATCTCAAGGTCGTTGTGGAACGTCTGGACTCTCACGCTGATGGCGAGGACAAGTGTCCTTCGCCCAGGACGACCCCGAAGAAGATCGAGAAGGATGAGTCGACGTCGAGATCGGTGATTGGGAAGTTGGAGGCGGACGAGGAGGTCGTCTTCGCGCCGACCTTGGCGCCGGACGTGGAGGCGACTGGAGATGCCGGAGTCAGTCAGGAAGTGCAACCTTGCTCGCCGGTGGAGTTGGCCGGCGAGTCGACTGTTCAGGATAACCTGGACACCGAAACGGAAACGGAGACTGGCTCCGATAGCTCGGAGGTGAACATTAGACTTAGGACCTGCGAAGAAGAGGGGATCACTGATCAGATCTCTTGCCCGGAGAGCGAGCCGCTCTGCTGCGTGGAAATTACGCCGGAGATCATGACGAGGCTCGAGCCGGAGAGGCCGGAGGCCTTCACGGAGGATTCGGCGGAGAGTCTGACCTTGGCGACGGGTGCTAGGGATGAGGTGCGATCGGACGGGAGCGATTCAGGATTGGGCAGTGAGATACCTGGGGAGCCCGGACCGGCGCCGGCACCGGAGAGTGACTCGGAGACGTCATTCCTGGACAGGATACCTGACGACATCTTGTCGGACAAGGAGAAAGGTGAGTGTCCCTTGAACTTCTATTCGAACCAAAATACATCTACCGAAAAGTATAGACTCTGAACTGGCACGGAAGTAAAATTTGTAAAGTACATATCGTCAAACAGATATTATCAAAATCTTTAGCAAGACTCCTGATCATCTAGAGGGCAGGCCAGGTTATCAGCCCTATAGTAGATTGTACATTTACTATGAATAGAGATAGATAAACTCAATATCTACCCATTCGACGCATTCACGGCCGGAATCCTTGCCAGTTCGTCTCTCACTGCAAACCGCATCCTTTTCCACCGTTCTGCCGACGTTTCGCACACGTCATTACTGACACAGTATCAGAGTACACCTGTCCTAGCTTCGCTGACTGCAGCGTTCGCTAAACTGAGAAAGTCACTGTATTACCAACCAGCAACGTCTGGCGTTCAGTAGCTTCCTCGCGGCCGAGCGCAGCGCGAGTTTTTCGCTTCTCAGCTTGCCGGCTTCGACTGGCGCGATAGGAGACTGAAAGCCGACGCGCTGGGCGGCCATTAGCTTCGCCATTATTAAAGGGAGACAAGTGCGATAGGTCGGCTCGATTATCGGCACGCGATAGCCTCGCCGTGACGATTGCTAATGTGGAGCCGTGTCTGGTTTCAGCCGTAAATCAACTGGAGACCTTCGTGCCGAACGCTTCTGCTGCCGATACGCCGCAGAGGACGCTGACGAGCTTCCCGAGTCCGCCCAAGAGCAACCTCAAGCGAAGATTGACGGACTGCATGGAGGGAGAGCCCAGCCCGAAGAGGAGCAACACCGACGAGCCCATGAAGAAGAAGAGGAACATCCAGTTCGACGCGGTCACCGTCTACTACTTCCCAAGGTCGCAAGGATTCACGTGCGTGCCGTCGCAGGTGAGCAAACTCAGTCGATGAAGAACTCCTTTCACTCTGAGTCCTGACCACTTCCTTTTTTACATTGAATCAGTTTTGTGCAGAAAAGTATATTTGGTAAGCTAGAGTTTATGCTTGATATTGGCACTAGGGTATTTCTTGCTGTGAAGTCTAACTAGGCCGTGGGCAAAATATTTTTATCTGTCACCTTTCTGATCTGATACATAACTCAGTCGATGAATGAAGAATTCCTTTTACTCTAATTGTAACTCCTAACCACTTCCTTTTTACATTGAATTATTTTCGTATGTGGCAGAAAAATATATTAGGTAAGTTAGAGTTTATGCTTGATATTGGCACTAGGGTATTTCTTGCTCTGTACTTGAGGTCTAGCTAGACCGTGGTTAAAGAATTTTTTCCTGTGACGTTTCTGGTCAGATACATAATTCAGCTCCAGCTTCTATCACTTGTATAAGTGCCGTAAAATTATGTTCCTCTCCAGTATTTGTTTTTGAGAGTCTGTTGTCACATAGTTCAGCTTCTACCGATAACAGGCATTACTTATATTATCCTTTTACCTGTAGAGTCCACTTCCTCCGCGCAACACTTTCCAAATGATGTTGGCTCATTATCCGCCAATGTCCTATTTTTGGGACACATTTTCAACTTACTTTCTTTTAATAACTGCATCTTCTAAATATACATCTAATACAATTTATTTAATTTATGTTTTTTAATTGTGGCGAGTAATGGGTTAACTCATCACACAAATCAACTTTCAGAATGAACAAAATATCCGAATATCGAACATATTCGGAATATTTCACTGGAACCTGCACGCTCGTAGCTGGACGGAAGCTTCGAGGTCGACGACGAGCGGCGATAGTGACCGATCGATTTTCCGCTGTTTCAGGGTGGAAGTACGCTGGGCATGAGTGCCACGCACACGCACGCAGAGCGATTCTCCTTATCGGAGCACGCCGCCGAGCAGAGGAGGATCCACCGCGCTCGCCTGGCCCAATTGCGATCGGAACGTGCAGCGAACTGCGTGGCCGAGGCTGCTTCGAGTTCCGAAGACCCGAGCGATGACACCGACGAGGAACCCAGCGACAATGAAGAGCTGGACATCGACAGCTACTACTTCCTGCAGCCGGTGCCAACGTGGCAGCGGAGGGCCCTGCTGAGGGCGGCCGGCGTCAGGAGGATAGACGCCGTCGAGAAGGACGAGTGTAGGGACATCAGGGCCAGTCGGGAACATTGTGGATGTGGGTGCAAGGGATACTGCGATCCGGAGAGCTGTCCTTGCAGCAGGGCCAACGTCAAGTGCCAGGTTTGTGGGACAATGTTCTTGAGGACAGTTGGAAGCTGGTCCTAAGGTCTGACAAAGTTGATGTTTAACCCCTTGACTTACAAATAAAACTGAACTTGATACGATCGAGTAATACTAATGGGTTGCCAGCTAAGTGGTTGCGGTTTTTAAATAAGAGGGAAGATTACATTTTTTTTTCAATGCATGTATGCGATACATTGAGCTTCTCTGCAATATCATATGTTGTCCTATGACGATCTGGATCGATAATGACCTTCATATGGGTATTGACCGAGTTCAATTGGACGGCCAGATCGTTGAGCATTTCTCAGTGAAAAATCATCAGAACGAAATCTGGCGAACCATTTTTGACACTGCCTTTCTTTCAAGGCTTTATTCTCATATGCGGACTTCGTTTGCGCTTGCGATGTGTTCTTGCCTTTTCGGAAATAATACAATAAAATCTGCCTCAAATGCACGTGTAGTCTTCCATTTTTAAATTGAGATAAAAACGAAACTAAAGAATTAATCGATATAATTTTTGTACTAAATTAAAGGTAGGAGTCCAAACAACAAGAAAAAAATATAAATTAGGTGCTTTCAACACGTTAATGAAACGTAAGAAAGTGTAAAGACCATCTATCGACAAAATCCGCAATCACTTAATTGCCAACCCAATATTTAATTTTGCTGAACTGAACAGTGATGCGGAAGCTGAGAAAGTACATTATTTCACTTCGACATTTCGATTTATGTATAATATTTAATCAGATTGATACATAACGTTAACATAGAACTACTAAATAAAATTAAAAAATAATAATTTAATAGTTGCGTAAAGTATGAAATATTTCAAAACATTTTGGAATATGTAAAGGAACTAGACATTTTGTGCACTGCCAAGTTGTTTCACTTCTTATATTATGTTTTATACAAACATGGCCTATCTTTGTGGGAAATTTCTTTTTTTCAGTCGCAGGTATGTGTTCAGAAAAATGTGCCCAATGTGTGACCTGTAGTCGAGTCGGGACATTATTTTGCGGACGGTCTGCCACGCGTCGGATAGTTAGCAAGAGATAAATTACATAACATATCCTCGGCAATATTCAATCGAAAATTGATCATCGATTGCTTTGTTGAATTAGGCAACTTAACGTATACAACATGAGTATTACAGATAGTTATATCAAATATATAAAAGGAGCCACTAAGTAATATAATTATATACTGCACGGCGTCCGCCGAAAACAGCTCTTGACGAGTCAGACCGTCAAAGTCTAGATTGGCACGTGAAATGAATGACGACCCTAACTCGTCATTGTACGTCAAGGGGTTAACGTTTGACCTCTGGAGCCTGTACCCTGTAAACATATTAGAAGCTGGGTTTCGAAGTAGAAACGGTCCGGAGTGACTCTTATTAGAATGAATCGAATAGTAAGGGTTGAGGGTGTGTAGGAGTTTCCAAGAGCAACTTCATCAGATCAATTGAATTTTCAGGTCGACCGAGCCGGCTTCCCCTGCGGCTGCACGCGAGACGGTTGCGCAAACAGCTCGGGCAGGATCGAATTCAACCCAGTGCGCGTGCGGACGCACTTCATCCACACCCTGATGCGCCTGGAGCTGGAGAAGAAGCAGCGCGAGGAGGAAGGCGGCGCCGAGCGCGACGTTACCGACAATCAGACCCGACCAGGACCCCTGCGCGACCTGAGTCTCGCCTCGAACCTGGACAACTCCAGCAGCGACTCCTGCATAACCGGCGGCGGCTTCACCACCCTTCACTACGAGAGCCACGACGGCGGGGGAACGAACTGTCAGCCAGAGATCCCCGGGACTCGCGAGGACAGTCTGGACCTCTACGCCATCAGGGACGACTGTTACCCTAGCGAAGAGACCGTGGACGGCACCACGGCCCAGCGAAAGCTTCATCCCGAGTTCAGCCAAGCCTTCCAGAGCTTCTCCGGCCAGGGTGGCAGCGCCAGCGTCAACTTTCAGCAGTCCTACCAAGACTACCAGTACGCCAGCCTACCGTCAACGTCCAGAGTTCAGTTCCAGCCTCAGTTCCAGAACGTCCCAGCCGGAAATCCGCCCTTCTCCCACTACTCACCCTACACCCAGGAGGCCGCCACCATGCAGGCCAGCTGCCAGGTTCATCCTGGCCAGCACTCGGCCACCTACGACGCCACCTTCGCTCAGGATGAAGCTACGGGCTCCCAGTACACGAATCTGAACTCCGTACAGCCGATGAACGCCGTCGTTCAGCAGATGGGCAAGCTGGAGCCGTTCTCCGAACTTCTGGCCGGTAGATACTCCTACTACGGCGAGATGGACCCCCAGCAGCATGGTACTTATCATGGGAACGGGACGAAGGTGGAGGAGAAGAGGCAGGAGAGCGAGCAACAATCGGAGAGCACCGAGGAGTGCGACGAGAACTTCGGCGAGATCATCAAGAAGTCCATGGTCGAGACGGTCTCGGCTTAGAGGTCGAGGATCCCGTGACCTCGGCTCAGAGGTCGAGGACCCCGTGACCTCTAGGACTTCCTTCTTCGTCCGTCGGAGAGTCGCCAGATTCGGCGCGGCAGGCTTCTCTCGTCTCGGACCCGACCTTGAAGGTTCGACTCGAGACGCCGTCAGCGTCTAGCTTATAGGCAAAAGGTCCCGATAAATTTTTATCGCCGTGATCCTCGAGGGAGGAAGCGTATTTAAATTGGAAGCTGTTCTCGTCGACGATCACGGCGCAAGCTCCGACATTCGGACACGACGGTCGATCGGACCTCGTTCTTAGGAGAATTCTTGCGGCCGAAGCAAGCTAATGAATGGAAGATTATTAATGATGGAAAAGACGTGTGCGTCCGCCCGGGATGGAAAAGTCTCGATACGTCGTTCTCGTTTCTTTGCCGGGGGACCATCGATTTGTATTTGCGCGGATAATCGAGAGATCCGGGAGACGACGACGAGTATCGAGGTTACACATACACATACATACACACACACACACACACACACACACACGAGCATACAGGAACACGTCGTACACGTACGTTTGTACTACCGAGACACGAGGGGAAATTCCGGCGTTTCTCGATGGAAGGTCTTCGTCGATAAATCTTCGCCGCGTGGCCGTTCGACGAACGAGAATAATTCGAATTTGAAAAGTAAGGTTGTTCGAAGCAGGTATTTCTCGAGTTCGGACGAAGTCGCGGCGAAGTGGAGCGGAAGAGATTCAACGAGGTTGTGACCAAAAAAAGAAACAACATGGGATCAGCTTAGAATGCAGTTTATATTACCTAACTTTAATACTTTAAACGTGTAGGACCTGTGCGGTCTCTTTTTAAGCGGAGGATCAAATTTTTGCCCGAGTATCGGCGAGTATTTATGCCTCGCTGTACGAAGAAATAGGCGGGGGAAAAAAATATGGGGAGAATGGGCTCGGATTAGGTGAATGGGAACGATTGTGATAAGCTGCGGGGAACTTGTTGCCAGGATCGCCGGACAAGATGTCTTCAGGGTGGAGAGTTGTTTTTATCCGACGTTTTTACGAATTCTTCGTGGGGTGTGAAAATCCGAGATTTTACGCGAGATTCGCGGTTCGTTTCGAATGTTCGGAATTTGATGCTGGGGAGTGCGTTGCGCGTACGGGTCTCCGAAGCTGAAGGGAATCAATGGTGCTGGCATGCCAAAACGAACGCTGTCAGGATGACGATGATGATGAGAAAGAAGAAATCGTTTACTCGTCGCGCCAAACTTTTTCGCGCTCGTACCTTCGAGGTTTCGAGACTCGGACGAGCCGAGGTCACGATCCTCGCGAAGAGACGAAACGAATGTTGGGCGACAGTTTTTTTTTTGTCCTTCCGTTCGACAAGGGAACAACATCGATCATCAGATCGGCCACCATCCGTTGGCCGAGCGAGAAATGATTTCTTTTGCACGTTCACACCTTACCTCGTAGATTTTCAGCCACATGACCTTTTTAGCATCCCGGGACGTTGATCGCTGAGAGTAACCCACGATTATTTGGGATAACTATATTAAGGAAAACAATGATATGTCGATAGTATTAAATTTATACATACACTTACTGGACGTGTCAGCTCCCGAGCACCCGACAAGGGCGACCTTAATTGCCGTGCTACTTTTTCCGTTGTGTTCAACTCGCCGTTAATTGGTGCCTACGTCGTTAGTCGTATTATCGGCGAAATTGTTTGTGGGTGGGGAGAATGAAGAAGGGGAGGGTGGAGCTAATAGAAGAAATGATGCGAGGCAAGAAAGCGCGCGCGCGCGCAGCAACACACCGCCCGGACGAATGATGAATTTTTTGGCGGGCCTTTCGGCTCGTAACTGACATGCGTTTAGAAAGGGGAAAAGAGAGAAAAAAAAAAATGAAAAAGTTGAATTCTGTCGATCCGTTGCAAGGGACGTGACACCTCCGTATGGAATATAAATATACATATAAACTACACGTATGTAAGTAACTTTTAGAGTATTTGAGTAAAAAAAAGGCATACATAGTTGATAGCGTTTTATTAAATGTTGTGAAAAAGTCTGTCTCTGTCTGTCGTCTAATGTGTCGTCTCTCAATCTGTCTGTCTCACCGTCTCCTCCGCATTCAACTTCCGGCACCCCCGACGTCCAATTGAGGCCAATCCGTCTCTTCCCGACCATCACCCGACCTTTTCAATATCCTCCACCTCCGCAAAATCACCATACCAAATTCCAAGGTCAACACTGTACAACCTTACACCCCCTCATCCCCCACCCAAACGTAGAAATTAAATATCCACGCCAAACGTACTCTACCGTTCGATCCGATTCAAATTGCGCGCCAAGCCAGCGTCCCGCTCCGAACGCGGCCAGATCAAAATGGCGGCCGATCAGGGGGGACGCCGCGCGTCCCGATTCTTCGCCGCTGCGATCGAAGAAACGAACTCCGGCCGATCCTAACCAACTCCGATCGAAAAGTCGCTAACGGTAAGCCTCAATGCTCGCTTATTCAGAACGACAGCTATCCGCGACAGCCTTCGGGCGGCCGACGCTTGGCGCGCGCCGCGGGCAAGGGAAAAAAGGAGGAAGGACCCCTGGCGGCGAGGGGGGGGGGGACGACGCGATGGAAGGGAACGGCATTCGTCAGGTTGCCTCAGTCCGTAACGCCGCGCGGAGGTTAGTTCGTTTTCTCGCGCCGCCGCCGTCGCTCGCACACACGCCTCGAATTCGCTCCTCGGCCATACTACAGTGTCGCAATTAATTCTCACGCCAGCGAGTACACCTAACCACACTCCTTGCCCCCCTCCCGCAGTGAAGTAACCGAATTCCGAGAATCCAGTTCCGAAAATTTCGAGTTCCGTGGCGAGAGGAGGCGCGCTCGAGAGAAAGTTTCCCGGGCGCAAAAACGGTCAGTGCCAGTGTCGTTGACGTTTCGTGTGTCAGTGTCCGCCCTCCTTCCCCTCCCCCGCTGCTGCTTGACTCACGCAGGCGCGTACGTACACACACACACACACACACAGACGTAGCGACGTAGCATCTCGGGGCCCCACAGGATTTGAGACGCGCAGAGAGGAAATCTGCGGGCTTCTGACGGCAGGCTGGCCAGAAGGGGGGGAGGTTAGAGAGAGAGAGAGAGAGAGAAGGAGACAGACGTCTGGCGGATTAACGGGAGAGGTTCGCGGAAGCCTTGCCATGCCAGATGACAGGTGGAAGACGAGGGAGAGTCTGTCCGCGGCGGGGTCGTTCCTGTCTAACGCTTTAGGACCGGTCGCAGAATGACGAGCGTCGTTGCTTTCTGCCGGAAGTGCGGTGAAGAGGAGCGACGACGAGGCGAAGGAGGCGGCGTAGGGGAGAAAGGTGGAGGAGGAGGAGGAGGGGGCGGTGGTGACGGAGGAGGTGGGGAGGGAGGAGGAGGAGGCGGAGAACGACGAAGAGGACGAGGGGCACGACTACGAGCGCTAGCGTCGGGCTATGAGCGCTGACAATGGGGACGACTCCTTGGTAATTATCGTGCCTTTCTCTTTTTTATTGCCCACCTCTCACTGTCGCGGCCGCTCGGGCCCGGTCGGGCCTCGACGAGAGTCGATTTCCGGCGGGCGAGCACGATTTTTTGTTCGGCCCCCGCCGGACGGCATTCGGCGGCTGCGTGGGCGAAAGGTTGGGATTCGGCCTGAAGGGTGCGATCAGGGATAGGAGGTACGGATACCTTCGACGATACAATTGAACTCCGACTGACCTAACTGGTATAAGTTGGCTTACTTTGTAGAGAGTAAACTTTTTATTCTTTGAAGCGTCGTTTTGAATTTTATTAGAGAGATTAATGTTTGACCCCTTAATTGACGCTCGAGTTCATTCGAGCGCGCTGAACAGGCCAAACTGTGCACTCTCGAGATAATTCGAGCGGCGTTGTTTTTGATGCTGATATCATTTTTCACTCTCGAATGTAATCGAGAATTGAAAATAGCAATGTGAGAGCTAAGAAGAAGAATCGTTTTATTGATACTTATGATTCGCATAGGATTGTAAGCTGTAACACGTTACTATTTCAGTAATACCGTACGTTAAGGGGTTAACTCCCTTCTATATTCACTATATTCTCCGAAGCAATCAAATTAATACATGTATTACCATGCCACGTGAGAAAAGGAAACTCTTAAAGTTTATCTTGTTTAAACTTTTAAAATATTAAATATTCTTTATTGTCACGCCATACGTTCGGTGTATTCACAACGAAAATATGAGTACTTTTTCCCTCGATGAAAGGGAATTAGGTGCGACTGTCCTACTCGCATTCGCGTTTTGCGTGCGATTTCGGAGACCTGGGACTGGAGGACGGTTTTTTTCACGACTTCCTTAAGCAGACGTGTGTCGTAAGTCGAACGACACGCTCGAAAGCGTTTTCGCGCGAGTTTGACGGGCATTACGCCTGTTCGGCGTACGAATGCGCTCCTTTTTGCCGCCGAGGTTCGCACAATGGTTCGCGCGCGAGGAGGAACTGTACAAATGAGAACCGCAAGGTTCAACATACGCGCGCGTATGTGCATAAGGCAGCCCGAGCTGCCATTTAGTCGTCCGGCCTGATGTTTAGGTACGTTCGCGCTCCGCCGATTAGATATTCAGGTGCATAAACACGCGCACGCACCATCGTGTGTGTGTGTCGTGTAACAATGTTTCAATAGGTATTATCCGAGCGCGAAGGAAATCGGGACGGATGGAGTCAGAATCTATTAACGGATCGGAGAAATAATCCTGGGAATCGAACCTGGCCGACTGTGAAGTCATTAATTTGTAGCGGATCCGATGATCGAGTACTATAGTATGGCACGCCCGTTGGGGTGTCTTGTTTCGGGTTCTACTGGGTTCTACTGGGTAGTCAAGTTTCTACTCTGTATGCCGAGACAACGTCTACTGGCATAACATGCCTCTCAGCGCCGGCAGCGAACGCTTACTTGCCATTTATTATATGAATTACGCCTTGGACCCCGTGACGCGGGGCACTATCACCGCGTCATTACTGTATAAGTAGAGAGATAGGTAAATGTGTAATATAAAGGGAACTACGCACGGCTGACTCCGTGCCATTTCACATTTGACTCCTGCAACTCGTTACGTTCATTTGATCCAATTTCTCGGCGAAGTCGTAGGAGAAACATGTTTGTGCTCTCAGAATGTGCTTAGTATGTTGTCAGTATAAGTACCAGGACGGAGGGATTATTTGTTTAATTTTTAATTTTTCTTTTCTGTCTCATATGACCAAAGTGGCCGCTTCGGTATGATTACAATTTAATTTGTATATACTGTATAATATACAGTTTGCTCATATGAGACATTAGGGATCAAACTGTCTTTTATACATCACATATAAATTAAATCCAATTAACGCATTTAATGCAAATTAATAAATACAAAATTAATTAACAAATTTAATTTAAAAAAGATTAAATATCACATAAATAAACCGTTTACACCAGGTTAATCTTAAATTATATAATACCTCATTTTTTGTTTAAATATGGACTTACACCACTTTCAAAATAAACGGTCCATATATATTATCAGTATATTCTCAACATATTCTTAACACATTCGTGGAAGACTGTGACTGAACAGCTCCACATTTTCGACCTGCACGATTCTCTTGGTCAGTGTCAAGAGAGTTCCGAGGAAGACAACGGAATGTACCCGTTGGAACGATTGACAGATCTGGCCTCCGAGTTTGACACCGACGTCCGACGAGCGTGGAACTGAATGAACCTCGCGCACGATCCTGCACGCGAAGGCATGCCTACGATTATGGCACGCTCGCCATGTTTACACCCGAGGTTAAATTCGCCGATTATGATACACGTCACATAGCGCGCCACAGACTTCTTTAAATTGGCCGTTCGCGCTCGGCCGTTTGCATAATTCAGAACCGTATGATTCAGAACGACGTTCATAATTCAACGACAGACAAAAGGAAAGAAAAAGTTATTAACCAAACAGTCAATAAGCCCGACGCTTTTCCCCAACGCACGTTTATCCGCCAAGTCCTCTCATTATCCTTGTCATCGGTTTACATAACAAGATAATAAACCTGCTTCCTACTCTTCGAGCATCGGACCGAACCAGTCAAAACAGTCTACTCCAACCTAACTTCTCACTCGTTCCGAGCCGTCGTCTTGTCTAGCGGCGAACTAGATAAGCAAATAATCAGTTGTTCTTCCCCTCGTTTACCCGCACGCTCTGACGTCATCGCACTTAAACGAGCATATGTACATAATTCGCCGGTCGGGTCTTTACGCCGAATCGACACGGGGCAGCTGACCGGTCGTTCGAGCTGTTGTCGGAGGACAACTCGGACTTGAGGACGACCCTATCGAATTCCTTCCTTTGCCAACGCGTCGGTGGCATTATGGGAAAGGCAGGTCGGTAAAGAGCTTATGAGAATGCAAAGTAATACGTGTCAAGTCTAACGAGGCGCGTCGCGGAATGCGGGAGGCGCGAAAAGTGGAGGAGGTGGGAGGGGGGGGGGCATTGATGAAGAGGGAGGGAGAGGGAAGGTGTTCGAGCTGGAAGGAGGTGAGGACGGAGAGGATTGGCGAGAAGCTTCGAGGAACGGAACGACTCGGGCGTTGAAATCTTTCGCCTCTGGGTAGTTGGCATCGATAGTCAATGTCACGGGCAAACGTGTCCGCCGACTGGCGAGAGTTGAGATGGACATTGTACGGGCTGTGCGTAAGGAGGATGCTGGTAAACTGGAGTCGAGCTTAGGCGCAAAGTCTAATTGAAAGATCGTGACTCTCACAGCTTAGAACCCTTCGAAATACGTACAGTAGCTTATTTCGGATTGTGATTCGTATCATGGCTCAAATGTATACGTCCATCTATGTGTGTGTGATGGAAATGTATTGGGAAGCTGTATTTTGAACGGTTCGAACGTGAAGGGTAAGAATAAAAATTTGGTACAACGGATTTTGTACAGAAAATCAGAAGAAGATATTAAGCTCAACCTACAATTGTATTCGATATTGGGAAGCTGTGATTCTTACGGTTTGAACGTGAAGGGGAAGAGTAAAAATTGGTACAATTGATTTTGCACAAAAAATCGGAAGAAGATATTGACACATTACATGCGGGAAGGGTATTAATATAATACCTTTTACGGTGACTGATCTTGACTTGAACCTTTTGATAGTTATACTGCTGCTCCTGTGAGCTTAATAGTGAAAAAATGATTAAAATATTTTAAATATCTTAAAATTTATTTTGTTGTCATTTTTTAAGCAGATGCTCTAATTTTTAATGCGGTAACTCATAAACAATTAGTCGGGACGCATTTAATGTGTTAGGTTGAATACAATTACACTCGGTCGTGAAATACGGGGAGAGAAGGCTGTTACCACAATAATTGAACTTACAACGCTAGTAAGCTATATATTCCATCCTCAAGTTGGATGTTTGAAGATTTGAACGCTCGGGATGAGGATTACGTTTCAACGTCCGGAGCGATGAATTATTGATCCAGAGCGTCAATTCCACCTGGCCTTCCGACGCGGACTGTTCCACTCCAGAAGGTCCATGACATCCGTCCTCTCTCTCTCTCTCTCCCTCTCTCTCCCCCATTCTCTCCCTCCAATCTCCCTGCCCGTCTCTCGGTGCCCAGCCGGTATTGATTTCAGATGGGCAAAGAGAGACGGATTGCACCGGGAGGAAGAAATCGGCGACCGCAACTTGTCACGGCCACGCTCACATTGTTGCGCATCCCACCCGGTAGATAGGCGATAAAAGCTATATATACGTTTCGCAGTTTCTAGTTTCCGGATTCGACCGGTGGAAACTCATTTCCCGCGGCTTCGTTTGCGAAGCGACGCGGCCGGTCGGAAAAAGTCTTGGAAGACGCAAGGTTGCCAATCCCGCCGCGCCACGTGAAACTGCATATAGAAATCATTTTTTCAAGCCTGCCGGAGCGTGATTTTTTCCGAATGAAGTAATCCCAACCGACGAAGCGCAGTTTTCATTGACGTCGAGGCGTGTCGGGTATGAAAATCGCGTGAGCATTTTTTAGAAAGAGCTAATTGTTCCCCCCCCCCCCCCCCCCCTCCCCATACGTTTTACGTTCGTAAGTTCATCGGATCCTCAGCGCGTTGTAACACTTATGCAGCTCCGCTTCCGGGAAAAAGTGCAATTCTTCGATAACGGCCGCTGATGTATGATGCTGTACGTTGAACGAAGTCAGTGCATAACGCTGACTTTCGCGGGGCTTTACCTTTTAGCGCTGAATCCGCAAAGACGTCGTTTTGTTGGTTTTTTCATTCGTTATGTATTTTATTTTTTGAGGTTTTTATTAGCGGCTCTTGTGGCAAAGACATGATTAGTTATCTATGAGATACGGTTGTATATGTCAATTTTTATTTTCTTGGTTGAAGTAAGGTGGACTATGGCAGATCATGATTCGTACGATGAACGTATGTGTTCGTGTTGTACGAGAATCTCCCATCCGTAACGTGGTTGATTATTGGTATTATCATTGCACGTTTCCAATTTTCTAACTGTTGAGCATAAACACGAGGCGGAAGTTATCTAAGTCAGGGACAGTATCACAATGCTCAACTGAGACAAATTTAACTTTTTACGAATCGTACAAGAAAATCTGTAGTCTCAACATTCGACATACATCAAGTCGTAAAATCAGGTTGCAACAACCGGTTATTGACCTTTAGTATAGATCTACAATATAATATTATGTTTTTGGCGAATTCAGTCAGTGTTATACTGGTAATTACTAAACTTCAATGATTCTAACTGAGAAACATTAACTTTAAGTAATCAAGCTGAAGATGATATAATTTAAAATATTCAACTTGAAATTTAGAATGTATGTATGTATGTTTATTTATGTCTCCCTTTCGGGTTGCATCTACATCCTTACAATTCTCCCTTTCTTCTCTCTGCTATTCTACATTTCTTTAACTTGAAGTTTAGTAGTTACTACTATTATTGGCCAAAAATATAACATTATACATATACATCAACTCATGTTACACGAGACTCGAACAGTACGTCCACAGCTGGTCCCAGCTTCGACCAAACTCTAGACCGAATCTGTCTACCAAAAAACTGTCGACGTCCCGACAGTCGTCACTGACGATCGGTGACAGTTTCAGAAAATTAATACGTAACGCCAGGAGATGACTTTCGTAAGACCGGTTTTAGAACGACAGGACGAGAAAGTTTCGACGAGCGGTGCCAGACGACGACTGTAGGAAAAATGTAGCTCGAGTTCCGAGGTTTTTCCAGACTTTCTGCCCTTCCCCTCCCCCCCCCCCCCCCCCCCACCCCACCTCTCTCCTATCTCGCCTCTTTATTGAAGCGCGGATAAAAGGACTTTGTTACGTGGGAGAATGGGGAGTTGTCGAAACGTTCCCTGCAATTCTCTAGAACGAAATTGCGGCAATTGCCGTGTGACGCAACCGCGGCCTCGGCCGTTTCGAACTCGAAATATCGTTCGTTCGATCGTTCGCTGGTCGGTCGAACGGAAGACGGAAAATATATCGATTAACTTAACGCGAAGGCGTCGGCTTCGCCGCTGATAACGATCGCGGACGCTTCAGCTATTTGCATCGAAAACATCCGACGGCACGCGAGCGTCTGGTTCCCTGTTTTCTCGAGAAAAAAAAAAAAATGTGCTCGCTTCAGTGAAATGTATTCAAACGATTCGGACCTCGTCTGACGATGTAAACAAATGATTAACACATTACACATTACATGCGGGGCGTCGCGAGACGTTTACGAGTTACCGCGGGCAAAAATTAGAACATTCGCTTAAAAAGTGACAGCATAAAATGTCATAATTTTCAATATACTTAAGATATTTTAATCATTTTTTCACTATTAAACTCACAGGGAGCAGCAGCATAACTGTCAAAAAGTTCGAATCGAGATCAGTCGCCGTAAAACGTATTAAGCCATTATCTGCCAATGTCCCATTTTTGGGACACATTTTCAAATTGTTTTCTTTTAATACCTGCAACTTCTAAATATCCAGCTAATTTTATTTATTTTTTTTATTGTGGCGGGTGATGGGTTAATACACCTTTCGCGTGTAATGTGTTAAGAACAAATTTTGCTAAATTTCTTACGGTTTACTTTCGTAATTTATATTAGGTTGCATTATGTTAGGTGAGATCGTATTATTGCGAGATTCGTTTTCGTGATTTAAATATTGGGTACCGTTTGTGCAACGATTTCGTTGGCCTGCCTCTTTACGTTTCTTTCCTGCGGCGCATTGTTTCTCAATAGATCGAGAACGATCGCCGATCGACGTCGGGATTGTCGATCATTCTGGCATTTCGCGGAGAGTGAACTTTACCATCGGCAACTTGACCGGCCTGAACCTTCTAAGTGTCTCGACGAATTTGACCTTCGCCGCAATTTTCGCTTGTTCGGCCACCGAGACGTGCGTGGCACGCACCAACACACTCTCCCGAGGAAGCGACAATTGCCGACGACGGACGGAATAATTTCGTTTCGGAATTAAGAACCTCGCGCTTCCTTCAACGCATTGACTGTCATTGTCAGTCGCGTGTCACGGTCATTAGGCGCTTTTTAAAAGTCACGGAGCCCCGCTGATGAATCCATAATGCGATTGCGGGATAATTAACAACGATGATTGCGATGACTTACGACTCCGTAGAATTAGAGTCACGGGGTACAGTTGTGGCATGACCCAGTCTGGCAAAGTGCAATTTTGAACCAAAAAACATTAATTTTTAAATTAGAAAAATTTAAATAAGTTACTTAAACAGTCTTAAACTAGTCTGGCAAAGTTCAATTTTGAAACAAAAAAACGTTAATTTTTAAATTAGAAAAATTTAACTATGGCTTGGTTATTTAAACAGGGTCAGAATCTATAAAATTTACGTTAAGGTAGATATGTAATTTATACGTAAAGTTCAACTGACGTGTAAAAGAATTTAGTAATGGAAATTTTGTATTGGCGTAGCGAAGCGGTAGGGACTACGGTAAGAATGTGTATGCTAAATAATCGTAGGACCTGCGAGGTGGACGGATGTCGGTACAATGCTTGACTGGCACGAGAAAGATCCAGGTTCGATCCCATGTGGAGCAGTCGAAATGGTAAACACGTCTGAACGCGTTCAGCACTGTCAACATACGAGCCACTGCCTGAGCAAGCGCACGAGAGCAGTTATTGGGTCTATTAATATTCTGTTTTAGTCAAGTGCTAACGGCAACTCTATTTTATATTTTAACTAACAAGTAAGCAAGCCAATAAACAGTATAAATCATTTTTTGCTGGCATACAGAATCGAGGAGGAACATTGCATTTTTTCTCATTTTTCAATATACTTATTGCCATATCTCTGGAAATATTAGACTTTGAATGTTTTCTTTGCAATTTTTGTTCACGTTTATTAACGCTCGTTTGCAGTTTAATTATGCATTTGGTTTAGGCTTGGTCGTATACTGGACAGGCGGCAAAAGATCAATTTTCCATTGTTTTTAAGGTAATTGTTTTTAAAAGGAAAGGTAGTGTCGATATAGCAGAGTAAGGATTGATCAGTAAGAATACGTACGCTAAATGTCTCTAGAACTCGCAAGGTGGGTAGGTGGGTTAGTCAGTGCAGCATTTGGATCACACGAGAAAAATTCAGATTCGATCCCGAGTACGACAATCGACAAAATAACCACATTCGTACGCGTTAAGTATCGAAAACATCAAAGGTATCTAGCAAGCTTATAAGTAGTACAGGACCTACATAATATTTTATTATTATACTTTCCACGATAATCTCAATTTTCATTACAAATTATTCTCTTTCAAACAGTATAAAGAACAAGAACGAAAAATCTAAATTTTTTCTTCTACTTTCCATAATTAGTCATAGTCGATATCTATCGAACGCGTTAAGATACGCGCAGCGTGAAAAAGAACATTACAAACACAATTACCATCTTCCAACTGACAATTTCAGTATCAATCGCACGCCGTTCAGGTGGCAATCATGGCGTCAAGTCGCTCGACGAGGTCGAAACGATCGCCGACGTTCTCCTTCCGACGAAAATTGCATCTTATTCCCCCCGTTTTAATGATGTTCACGTAAGACGCATCGACTGTCAATCGTAGACAATCCTCGTTGTTTAAACATCGACATCAAGCGACATTCACTTCTCACTTCGTCAAGTGGAAGCAAGCAGAGCCACCGCTTCATTTTCAACTGAAAGCCCAAAGTATTTTCAGCGACTCCAGTAAATTCGTCCCAATCCCCAAGGCCGACGATTTACTCGAAACCTCAGGGAAAAAAATCGTAATTTCGCGTGGGACACGAATCGAATGACTCACCAGGCGGCCACCTACGTGAGGCCTAGAAGTCTAAGACTCCTCAAGGCCAGAATTCCGCGACGAGTTTCAATGAATTCAGGTCGCGTAATATGCGAGTTTTCTCTCTCTTTCTTTCTTTAGTCCACTGTCCGCGTTCCTTTCAACCCATTTCACTCTGTCCCTCAACATAAGGTGTAGTGGGGTAAATCCGTACACGGGGCAAATCCGCACTAGGCCCTTATTTATTCGAATATACGTTGCATTGTACCAACTGTAAGGTAGAAATCTTCCTTTGGTTAGTATTCAATCGTTTGGATAGTATTCAACATAGGTAGCTGCCATGTATTCTGTGATTCCCTCGTTTAACTCGTTCGACAAATTTCGTGTTACTAATAATAATTCCGCTTTTGCCCCATAATATAAGGATATAAGATTCAATCATTTTTAAACAGGTTGGGTGGTTTTGCCCCAATTCCGATGGCAAGTTCGCCCTAGCAGCACTGTTTTCAATTTATTAAGGAAATCACAAGTTTCAGAGGATACTTTTTATCCAAATTAATGCAACTTGAAGAATAAACCACGCGCTAAATAAAAACACTAAGATTATTAGGTTTTAGTGGAATAGATAGAAAATACATCAGTTTAAAGTAAATTTTACAATTTCTGGGTCGGTAATACCACGCGCTAAATAAAAACACTAAGGTTATTAGATTATAGATAGAAAATACATCAGTTTAAAGTAAACTTTGCAATTTCTGGGTCGGTATTACCACGCGCTAAACAAAAACACTAAGATTATTAGGTTATAGATAGAAAATACATCAGTTCAAAGTAAATTTTACAATTTCTGTGTCGGTAATACCACGCGCTAAATAAAAACACTAAGATTATTAGGTTACAGATAGAAAATACATCAGTTTAAAGTAAACTTTGCAATTCCTGGGTCGGTTATACCCCACTCCGCCTTATGCGTTTTATACCCATTGTCTCCGATTCGTTTGACCCTCTCTATCCTGCGCATCTATCAGTCTATCTCTCTTTTTCACTCTCTCCGCCGAAGCTCATGCTTCCGCCACGCGGCGAAGACGAAAGTAAAGTCGGCCGACGATACCGAACGATATTCGGCATTAATTAGCGGAGCGGGCGTGACGCGCTATCCGAGCACGCGATCTCGAATGAAGACGTTCCATTAATCCAATTCCCGATCCGCGGCAATGAGAGCGCTCGATTTCGATTCTCTCGGCCAAGCCATGCGCGTGAATGTTCCTCGATTCTGCAGAATGCAGAATTGCCAGCCGGCTACGTCGGACAATTAAGTCCTCCACGGACGCGTAGAATGGATCCTCGATCTACATACACCTTATATACACACACGTCCGTCGCGTATGCAGGTAGACGTGCACACGTGCAACAGTATACGTGTACGTAAGAGCAGATATACGTACAGTTCTTGGTTGCATTCATCATTGGAGCTGCTGGCTCGACAAGTTGAGAACCGCTGCGCGGGCACGTGTTCCGCGGAGTCCACTCTCGTGTGAAAGTGGAGAAAACCTTTCGAGTCGGGCGACACGGCTGACAAGGATCTAATCAGGTCTTAATTTGCACGCTCCGCGTTTTCTTTCCTGGCCGTCGTCGACCCCCTACCCTCCCCCTCCTCAGTCTCTGGGTCAGGCTCGATTTATTTTTCCCGGAATTGCGCACGGGAGTTGGATATTTTGAATGGGAGGTGAATTTTTAGTCAGTCAAAAAATGATTTATCATCGTTGCAAACCGTTACATTCGAGAGAATAATTAAAATTGAAATTGTATAGAATAAAGTTACGTATAATAGCGTTTTTATCCTATTACCTGTCACGATTTCCATTTGGGGATTTTGGAATTTATATACTTATTATGTTACGCAACCTTCTGTGCATATGTATAATTCATCTCGCCAAAATTAAAAAAAAAAAATTGGCGGTTAATGGATTGATATATAATAGGTTGCAAACAACCGGTCTTAATAAAACAAGTGTTTTTAATGAATTATGGGTTAAAAGAGAAGAAAAGAATTGGTAAGCAAAGAAATTTAGGGTGCTCGAATCGTTTATTTCTGCAAATTGATCCCTTTACTTCAAAAGCAAGGCACTTCGGAAGGAAAGATCGAGTTAGCGATCGCAGTAATCGCGATTCCAGCGGAAAAACTCTTAAGTATCTCAATTGTGCCCATAATTATGAAAGTGGTCTGTCAAGATCTAAAAAAAAAAAATTACATTGAATAAATTTAGTGTAAACAAATGTGGTATGAAATAACTGATAAACTCATTTTTTTTCTAATCATGACTTAGACCACTTGCATAATTATGCGCACAATTTGGAATTGAGAGATAGTTTATAACGGTTTCGAGAGGAACGCTTTACGGGGGAAATTATTCGAAAAAGGCGCAGACCGTACGGAAAAGCTAACGTTCTCTCTGCGCGCAACGTCGCCGTAAAATATTTGCCCGGCGCCGATTGGCGAATTGTCGGTTCATTTGCGCCTGTCAAAAAGTCTGCCAGCGCTTTTGCGAGCGAGCAAACGTACCTTCTTTGCGTACGTTCGACTCGCTCCGGCTGGCATAACGGACGCTTTTTTGCCCCCTCGGGCGCAAAACTTCGACCGAGTCACGGGTGCGCGAGTTCAAACCAACCTGGCGCGAGCACATGACACACATACAGGGTGTTAAAGAACGTGCCCCACTGTTTACGAGCGCCCGATACCTCGATTCGCGACCAATGGGCGCGTTGCGCGAAATAAATTTGCGTGCAGACACACCTTCCACGGGCGTGAGTTATGCTTTTTCCGAAAATCTGAAAGTTCGACTTCGTTCATTCCGTCGGTGTAATACTTGATCGCTGTGTATGTAAATGTTCTGCCAGTTCGTTCAATTTTGGTCAGATGGCCGAAGCTTTGTGTTCACAGACACTATCCACGGCCGTGAGTTATGCTTTTTCTGAAAATTTGAAAGTTCGACTTCGTTCATTTCGTCGGTGTAAAACACTTGATCGCTGTGTATGTAAATGTTCTACGAGTTCGTTCAATTTCGGTCAGATGGCAGGCACACTTTTCATGGGAGTGATTTATGCTTTTACTGAAAATTTGAAAGTCGTTACTTATTAATATGCTGCTGTAATAATTAATGGTTGTGCATATATTCTTGCAAACTAGACATTCATTCGCGTTGGGTCCGATGTTCGATGCAAAACGTTGGCACACCTGGCAGACATACTTTTTAATTCGTGAGTTATGGTTCTGCAAATTTGAAAGCTGTAATTCATTCATTCCTTTTGGTATAATAATCGATCGTAGCGTAGATAAAAATCCCTGCAAGGCAGCGTTTTATCCATTTTTGGCAAAGTATATCAGGTCAATTTACGTTAGCATGTCTCGCAGACACACTTTCCCTGTCCGCTTCTTCAGATACTTTGAAAGCTGGGATTTATTCATGTCTCTGCGCAAACGTCCCAGCAATGTACACTCTTATCCACTTTTCGTTCGACGTTCAAACCAAACTTATATTTCAAACTTCCTTATCTTATTCTGTATTTCAAAACCGTACCCTATTATTTCATCAATACTATATGCGAATACATCTCAAGTTCAACTAATCTCACACCCACACATGAATAAAACGTACTAAGATGGAGTGGGGTAAAACCGACCGAGAAATTGTAAAGTTTACTTTAAACTGATGTATTTTCTATCTATTCCTCTAAAACCTAATAATCTTAGTGTTTTTATTTAGCGCATGGTTTATTTTTTAAGTTGCATTAACCCTTTCGGCCCTGGCGGTGGCAATTGCCACCATCAAATTCAGAGATCTGCATTACAGGCCCAACAGCATATTTCTATTATTTACTGCTAGAGGTCGCTTCAGACAGCATTGTTCTTCCGAATTTTGTTTTGCTCCCGCCATTTTATGCGCGTTTCTGTTAACATCACAAACATCTGTGTACAAGTGCAGCAATGAATCGCGCTGGTCTCAGCAACCTGGGGAAATAATTCAGGGCTGAAAGGGTTAATTTGGATTAAAAATATCTTCTGAAAGTTATGATTTTCTTAATAAATTAAAAACAGTGCTGATAGGGCGGACTTATTATTAGAAAATCAGAATTATTATTAGTAATACGAAATTTGTCGAACGAGTTAAACGGGGGAATCACAGAATACATGGCGGCCACCTATGTGAACACCATCCAAACCATTGAACACTCCAAAGGAAGATTTCTACCTTACAGTTGGTAAAATGCAACGTACATTCAAATAAACAAGCATATATTGAAATAAATGCACCTTATTTCAAACTTAACTTTTTCTGTGTCTAAAAACAGTACCCTATTATTTCACCAATACAACAATATTCGACTTCGTTCCAAGTTCAACAAATCTCACGCCCACACACGATTAAAACGTACTATCCATGTCCACTTGCACGTATCTTCTTCGCTCCGCCTCAACGTTCTTCCTCCGCTGTGCTAAAAAGACAATTCCAACTTTCATTTTTCGACCCGGATTCCACAGCTATCCTCCGTCGGCCGTATACTTTCTTCCCGCGCACGTTCCGCGCTTCACCATCTACCGCGAGTCTCATTAACAAGCGCCGAGGCACTCGCATGCAAATCGAATCGAAGTTGCACGTTATTATGTCTGGCCACCGTCCCAGCATAAGCGTCGATCCACTCTCGTTTCATTCTTCCCTCTTACGCTTTCGAGCTCTCAATTTGTTCCGACCCGCATACGATTACATGCGATCGGATTCGACAGACACACACGCACACACACACAATTCCATCTCACCCGTAAGATGTACACGTACTCTCGTACGTACGTATTCTCACAGTTCGTTACGTCCGAAGCTTAGCATATTTTCGTCGTTAGATTCGGCGGCTCGATTCGCATACTCGGAAGTCTCGGGTTTTCGTTCAACACCCTGTAGAAGGATCTATGGCCGGCGAGTGGCACGTGCACGGGCTCCGTAGCGTGCCCAGTGGACGCGCATATTTATCCTCGCTCGGTCGCAAACGCCAGGAAAGTAAACGACCTTAGACGCGAGCCGAAGCGAGCCGAGGCAGACTCGAATGCGAGAGGCTGAAGTGCGAGCTGAGATGCGAGCTGAAACGCAGGCTAAAATGCAAGCCCAAACGCGAGCTGGAACGCAATTACCGGCCGCAGCTTGCGAACCCGGGTTCTATGTATAAACGGGCGGCCATGCCTCGAAAGATGGGGAGGATGGAGATGAAGAAGAGAATCGCGGTGATAACGATCGTTAGCGAGTCAGTTAGGTTGTTTGGAACGGTAGACCTTATAACTACTGAAGTTGATATCTGGTGACTGTCAGGTGTTGAGTTGACACTCGATACAATTTTATTTTATTATACGTATGTAACGTTTGCGTTATTATTACTGTTCAGTTCTGTGGATGTTAATGTATGTTAGATAGGACGATTAGATGTTAATGAAAGCTATTCAGATTTTTATCTTATATTTGTAGATATGTATGATTTAATTATAAATTAATTATAAATATATTTAAACATATATAATATAAAAGTCGGAAAGCTTTCAACAACTTTTAATCGTCCTATCTAAAATATATTTTTAACACTCAGAATTTAAGACTGATAATAAAAGATATACTATTGGAAACGAATTAATAATATCATATTTACATATATCCCATACGCATAAATCAGAGGAACCTTAATAAAAATCGATTTAGCTCTCAACGCCCAATCATACCTACATCCTGTTAACAAACTGTATCGAACTTCTTTCGCAGAAAATCGGTTCAAAGTCCCCAAAAGAAAAGCTACGCTAATTCATCGATTGTTTCAGACTTTCGCTGCGATCGTCCTCTCACACACGCACACTGACTCGTTCCCCATAGCAACATTCTCAAAATATTCTCGCCCGCGCTTTCGGGAGCAACATTTTCGAATCATGCTCGGCACGGTCTCGTTTCTAAAAATTTCATCGCCACCCGTCTTGTACGTGACTACCGGCCGTCTCGCATTTTCCCAGAACACACTTTTGCCCAGAACAGACTTTTGACGAGGACACGCCGTTGCCCGTACGCTCGGCAAACAGTAATCTTGTTAACTTCGCACTCCTCGCGGAGGTTGTACAGGGTGCTCCTCTGTCGCGGCAGTTGGCCTCGGCAAAAATTGAAAGACCCCGGCGAGGGAGTGGGAGGGTTGGTGCGAGGGAAGAAAAATGAGAGTGGGAGAAGTGAGAATCGGGACAGATGATACGCTGTAAATTGTGAAAAGTGTAGAGGTACGAACGATATTAAGTGCTTCGTAATTGATTTAAGCTTCGTAATTGACTTATTGTTAGTCGAAACACGGGCTGGATTTGAGAAATCGCTTTTCTTTTAATCGAGTTTAGCGGCCTCGGTTTAGGATTGAATTGTTCAGTATATGTACCTATGTTACAGATTAACTGTTTTGTGATTCGGGGGGTAAAGTCAAGCTGATTGTCTGTTTTAACGTAGAAATGTTATTTATAATACTAAGTTTTCGGCGTATTCGGTCAGTGTTGTACTTTTGACTGCTAAATTTCAATGAATTTTAACAGAAAAACATTGACTTTATATATACTATAATTATAACATATTAAAGTTTAACAAAAATAAAACAAATATTCGATATTAAATTTTATGAAAAGATGAGCAAGGTTAAAGGACTTAATAGATATATAATAATAATAATACAATAATAGTAGAATTGTCATTTATTCGATAACTGACATAAAAGGTTTTATTTGTGAAGACCGGAGTGAAATCGATGCAAAGATACGGATTGCGTACGGGATCGGAGTGGATTCAGCGTGGTTTCTCAAAAAAACGTGGAAAGTAAAAGCGAGATTACCGGCCGGACAATGGCAGAAGAAACGTAGAGCCAGGCAGTAGCAGATACAGTCGTCCGATACAAAAGGCGCAAAAAAGGAGTCGAAAGTAAAAGCGAGATTGCGGCCGAACGCGAAGGTATGGAACGAATAGTAAAATATAGTCGTCCGATAGAGTCTGAGGGGCGGGTGGGAAATGATAGAGAGAGCATCATCTGACGGAAAATCGATACGACGCCTCTCAACCCTTCCCCCAACCCCTCTCGACCTGCAACCCTCGCCTCGGAGGGCGACGAACTATTTAGGGCGGTTTTTTCTATCCGCTCGCGGATCCTGCGATCGTTCCATCTCACTCCGACTCGTCCCCTTCAACCTTCCACCTTCCACCCTCTCCTCTGTTTTCACGTTTCCCCCCCCTACCCCCTCTCATCGCGCTTTGTTCCACTTTGCACTCTCTTTGTACTTCTCCTGCGGCGCTATTTAGCCCTGTTTCATTTTGTCAGCCGTCCATTTCTCCACCCTCTCCACCTTCCATTTCGGAGCCTAGGTCCTCTCCACCAATCCCGACATTTGCCTTGCTTCTTTGCATCAAACATTGTTCCTCTACAAAATTCCTACTTCGCAGACTGCTATCGTTAACTCCCTGGCCTTCAATGCTTCAAGCCGCCCACAGTTTCTATCATTTTTTTATTTCGGACCCTAGGTCCTCTCCACCAATCCCGACATTTGCCTTGCTTCTTTGCATCAAACATTGTTCCTCTACAAAATCCCTACTTCGCAGTCTGCTATCGTTGACTCCCTGGCCTTCAATCCTTCGAGCCGCCCACAGTTTCTATCATTTTCCTATTTCGGAGCCTAGGTCCTCTCCACCAATCCCGACATTTGCCTTGCTTCTTTGCATCAAACATTGTTCCTCTACAAAATTCCTACTTCGCAGACTGCTATCGTTGACTCCCTGGCCTTCAATCCTTCGTGCCGCCCACAGCTTCTATCATTTTCCTATTTCGGAGCCTAGGTCCTCTCTACCAATCCCGACATTTGCCTTGCTTTTTTGCATCAAACATTGTTCCTCTACAAAAATTCCTACTTTGCAGACTGCTATCGTTGACTCCCTGGCCTTCAATCCTTCGAGCCGCCCACAGCTTCTATCATTTTCCTATTTCGGAGCCTAGGTCCTCTCCACCAATCCCGACATTTGCCTTGCTTCTTTGCATCAAACATTGTTCCTCTACAAAATCCCTACTTCGCAGACTGCTATCGTTGACTCCCTGGCCTTCAATCCTTCGAGCCGCCCACAGCCTCTATCATTTTCCTATTTCGGAGCCTAGGTCCTCTCCACCAATCCCGACATTTGCCTTGCTTCTTTGCATCAAACATTGTTCCTCTACAAAATCGCTACTTTACAGTCTGCTATCGTTGACTCCCTGGCCTTCAATCCTTCTAGCCGCCCACAGTTTCTATCATTTTCCTATTTCGGAGCCTAGGTCCTCTCCACCAATCCCGACATTTCCCTTGCTTCTTTGCATCAAACATTGTTCCTCTACAAAATCGCTACTTTACAGTCTGCTATCGTTGACTCCCTGGCCTTCAATCCTTCGAGCCGCCCACAGCCTCTATCATTTTCCTATTTCTCGCCCATCACCCACGCCCGACCGGCCGGCACGTTTTTGCTCCCATTACCTTCTGCCATCCACGGCCAGGCGGACTCTCTTATCTTCGGCCCGTTATCGGGCAGACTCGAGCGTCAATGACGTTTCCCGCCGACGGCCGACGTCACACTGTCGCACGTCATCGACTGCGTCACGTTACTCCCACGCGGCGGCGGCGACGGCGGCGGCCGGCTAAGCGACCAGGCTGTCACGCGATTGGCCCGCGCGGCCGACGATAGCGCGTATTGATTCGACGCCGCTTTTACGCGCCGCCGTAACGCATTCTGCACATTCCACTCGTCCGCGTACGTTCGACGTACGAGGAGCGTACGTGCGCACGCTGGATGCGCCGGCGGTCGGACTGTCATCCGGCTTGGGAAGGCGTCATGAAAGATTTCGCTTCTTTGACATGCAGGAGTTAGGGTTTGTTAGGTAGAGTTCGGTTTGCGGGGTAAGGGTAGGATAGAATGAGTGCGACGAGCAAGATTTCAATTCTTTCGAAAGCGGGGTTCAAGGTTTATTAGGTTGAGTTTTATGTGGAAAGTAAAGGTATAGAATCAGGGTCAGCAAGATTTTAGTCTTCCTAAAGCAGGAATTAGGGTTTGCTAGGCATTAGGAGAGGGTAGTTGATAATATGAGCTGTGATCTAGAATTTTTGTATTGGTTTCCAGAAACAGAAGATTTACTATTGCTATTTAAACTGTAATTTTAGCTGAAACTAAAATATATTCGTGAATTTCAAGTCTGTCTAGAATCTTTGGGGGTAAAGAAGAAATTAAGCAAACTGAAAGCTGCTTTGAGAAGCGATCACCGCAGCTGACTGATTAAACCGATATTATACATACCATATAATTTTTTAATTAATACATTTAACATATTTAATATAAAAAATATCTTGGATTTTTTATCTGTAATTTTCCCCTTTTCAAATCACAATTAACTGAGCTGGCCGGTGATGGGTATCAAACTGGTACGATTGCAACATATAAAGAGAATACGATGTGTTGAAAATAACTAGCGTTGCAATGTAACAGTACGTGCGTGTCCCTGCCAAGCACAAACGGTCCCCGTGAACATTTTGCGCACGCCAGCGTACTTCCGGAAGTCTTTGAATTCGATTCCTACACATCTCTCCATGTTCTACGATGTTTCGAAAGATAAGCTCGCGCCTCCGCTTCCCACCCCTCGTCTCAACCGTATCATTTAATGCATTTTTAATCCCCTCATGCATATTTACGCCGTTTATACGGTTGGCTATATCCGTACTTCCGGCGATACGTTTTCGGATACATTATTTCACGCACGTGCGTCGCACAGATTAATTCTAGTAATATTAATTCGTACGCCGACTCGGATACACTTTTCGTATTATTGCGATCGCAACAAACTTATTCCCTTATCCCATTCGCGGCTGACCGGCGCTGTTTTCCTTCGTTTACCGCAATCGCTAATATTAATTCGAACGCCGACTCGGATACACTTTTCGTATTACATGTAACCCTCCTATAACACGGTAGATAGGTTCCTGGAATACGCCGTGTTGTGTGAAACCGTGTTGTATGAGACCCAGAGTTAGTACAAAATGGGGGGTTACGTTCCGAAATCTTATAAAAAAACAGACTTTTTCTAGTGTTTCCATATAAACAGCTTAATTTTTAATAAAAATATAAATGTATGTATAACACAAAACGAAGAAAAGAACAAAAATATTAACCCTGACTGTTGCTTTATTTGATTGATATCATACTAAGGTTTTCGCAATTTTCTTATCAAATTAGATGGAAACCGTGTTGTAGGAGGGTTTCCACAATTTAGGAATCGCGTTATAGCGAAACCGTGTTATAGGACAGCCACCTGTATTACGATCGCAACGAACTTATTCCTTCGTTTTCCTTCGTTTACCGCCTTTTGCTACTTCCGAGACACAATCCGTCTCGTTCTCACATCCAGTCGCACGCTCACACGCGCGCGCGCGCGCGTTTACGCGCTCGTCCCACACATTTCCCCGGACGCATTCCCCTCGCGTACTTTCTCTTTCCCTTCCCAAGCGGAGAAGTTGGGGCCCGTTGCAACGAATACGACGAATGCAACGAATGCAACGAATGCAACGAACGCAACGATCCACCCGCTCGTTACGAACAACGAACCCTCTCGAGCGGCGTGCGTCTCGACGGCGTCGAAGGATTCTGCCGTGCGAGAGTGGAACTATTAAGAGCGAGGGTGGAGAAGGGGTGGCAGGGAAAAAGTCACCCCTTCCACGCGAGTCTGCCGACGAATAACTCTCGCCGGGCGTGTTTCGTTTACTTTGGCTCGGGTCTGCCACCCTCGACGCCCTTTCTTCCTCCCGGCCCGCCAGACAGGGGGTAGCTGGGAGGGATGATTTCAGGGGATGATTTGATGAGTCAGGGAGCGTTTTACGGCGAATGGAATTAAGCGCGGCCGTCCTCGGCGAGATCGCTGAGGACGATGTTCGTTCCTGAGAAATGAGATGGGAAAATAAGATTTTAATTCGCGCGAATCCGCGGTGGAGGTTGTAGGTACTGGGGCTTGGAGGTTATTGATCGCGATTGTGGATAGGTGTAACGGTGGCTGGTGGATTGGAAAATACGGTGGTTGAATAGAGAGGTGGAGGTGTGTAGGATTGTGCAGTGTCGATTGTTTGAATTCTGAGGTGGAAAAAGGTAAAATTAATGGAACAACTCGAAAAGAGTCGACCTATGTATATTGTTTATTCTGAATCGAGGAGTACGACGATGGCTTGGAGGTTATTGATCGCGATTGTGGACAGGTGTAACGGTGGCTGGTGGATTGGAAAATACGGTGGTTGAACGGAGAGGTTGAGGTGTGTAGGATTTTGCAGTGTCGATTGTTTGAATTCTGAGGTGAAAAAAGGTAAAATTAATGGAACAACTCGAAAAGAGTCGACCTACGTATATTGTTTCTTCTGAATCGAGGAGTACGACGATGGCTTGGAGGTTTTTGATCGCGATTGTGGATAGGTGTAACGGTGGCTGAACGGAGAGGTTGAGGTGTGTAGGATTTTGCAGTGTCGATTGTTTGAATTCTGAGGTGAAAAAAGGTAAAATTAATGGTACAACTCGAAAAGAGTCGACCTACGTATATTGTTTATTCTGAATCGAGGAGTACGACGATGGCTTGGAGGTTATTGATCGCGATTGTGGATAGGTGTAACGATGGCTGTAGGATTGGAAAATACGGTGGTTGAACGGAGAGGTTGAGGTGTGTAGGATTGTGCAGTGTCGATTGTTTGAATTGTGAGGTGAAAGAAGGTGAAATTGATCAATCAACTCGAAAAGAATCCGTCTACGTATATTGTGATGTAATGCTGTGTGGTGGCTTGGAAAATATGGCGGTAAAACAAGGCAATTACATTGTGTAACCGCGCAGGTTGCAGGAAATTTTGCTAAGAACATTTTGATGACTATGAAAATTCGATCGGTATCTGCCTAACGCAACGAGTAGAAAAATTGTAGTTCGCGGAACAGAGTTCGAAAAGTATATTGCGCAATGCATAGATGGGGAGCACTATTGTTATTATGGGCGGAATTAAATTTAATGAGAAATCCTGGGACCGGGTTACGCCCCGGCTTGTAACGATGAAATTATTATACGCAAAGTTGAACGAGGGGTCCTCAAACTTCCGGAAGGCACCTCTCCGGATGAAACTTCGATTACGTGTAATCGTGGGAGACTGTCTCACGTTTCCAGGGTTCGTTTAGAAAGCGTGACCGTAAGAAATTCACTTCGAAGACTCGCATGCGTCCGAGATCAAATATTCCATAGACGTTATTAGTTATATCAGCAACGCTAAACTCGAGCTTAGACTTAATTAAGCACGCCATATTGTTTATTCTGAATCGAGCAGTAACTTAACATTTTCAATTTAGTCGTATCAGCAATTAATGTATGGACCGCTTATTTTGAAAGTGATGTAAGTCCATATTTGAAAATAAATTAAATATTACGTAAATAAAATAAACGGTCCATATGTTTAATTCTGATCTGGGTCAAGACATTGATTCCTTGGCAAGTCAACTTTCAAATCGACAGTGAACTCAATGATCGTAAATTCAAATTTGGACCTAACTAAACGTATTCTTCCATTCTCATCATTTCACGTCAGATTTTTACTCTGACGCATGATCGAAACCGAGATGACAGAGTACGCGAAACGCGGCGAAAGAGGTACGATTATTTGGAGGCTCACAATTTCGAATTCCCACCTAATGCGATTTATCCGCGCTTGCGTTCGCCGTCAGATTTATTCGCCGACCGTCCCGCGACAATTTGTCTCGGCAAATCTGCGCGGCGCAAATTTGACTTGATGCGATTTGCCCCCCTCCCTCCCCCCCCCTCCCCCCCCGATGCCGGGACGAACTTCGAGCTTCGCACGCTTTTCCTCCCATTTCTATTTCCGTCCTTCGTTTCCCGCGCGCGCACTCCTCTTTTGCGGCCCTTTTGCGCCAAGTGCTCTCGCGAGCGGGCCAATGGGGAACCAAGGTAGGCGAGCGCTTCGAAATTGATAATTCAGCAGCTTTAATTGGACCGCTTGACAGTCGCTGCACGAAAATAGCGTAGACTGTCATGTACAGAGTCCGTTCGAGGCGTGACAGGCCGCTTTTGAACGGCGCTGTACGGCCATTAGTTTCCATTTTGTCTGTTCGCGGTCGGATCTGAATGCTCGATCGTTCTGTCGACTTAATCTGTCGGTTTTCGACGATGGCTGGGAATGGGGGGAAGTGAGGAGTTTGAAATTGATAATTCGGCGGATTTAATTGGGACGCTTGATGGCAGGTGGACAGAAATGGCGGGGTTGTCGTGTAAGGGTATTATTGACAGGTTGCTTGTGAAAAGGACGCTCGTTATTTTCGAAATTCTTTTTTCGTCTGATCGTGTTCGCTGAATTTGTTAGCAGTTTTGATTATCTGAGTCTTGACGTGGCTTTACTTTATCGACCAAGTCTGATTCAAGCTCGATCTCGGTTGGTAACGTGAAATTCTTGTTTTATCGACCGCACTGACAATAAGAGGTTATATTCCCGGAGTTACTATACTTTTTCTGACGCTTTTTGAACACCTGCGGACCTTTCAAAATGGCTGCCAAGTTCCAAAATTTACCCTGCACTTCGAAAAAACAATCCTATTTATTTATAGAACTATCGTGTCTAATTTATTAGTATTGATCTTTTTGAATTTTAATTTACTGAATCATTTTCGTGATACGTGCGATTAATTTCAGTTCAACTATTTTTCACGTGAAAATAAATCTAACCTTCGACGACACTTAGACCGCAGTTCTTCCCACTTCACACCTATCTCTCAAAATTCTTCAAAAATCCTCTACTATCTCCAAATCGAATATATCTGCAAAGCACGAGCATCAGACATCCTCTCACCTTAATAAAAGCCAACAAAATGTATATACACATATCTACATTTAAATTCTGTACAAACCACCCTCTAACGCGTCACCTCCGAACCCTCTCAACTCAAAATTAATTTTACAATCAAACCGATCCAACCTTCATCAAAATATCATCTTAACGCCAAAAATTCTTCCACTTCCAACCATCGTCATTTCAACAGTCTGCTCGTGTCAGATCCGAGCCGAACGGGCACCGCTGCCACTATCTACGGACCTTGGCTCCTATAATCAAGCGGAGCCGGCGTAAGTAAGAGAGCGTGGTCAGTTTCGATCGAATCGCGCGGCGGGAGAAGAGCAGAGCCGGAGAGTTGGCGTTCGAAGTCAGTCGGTGTCCGGACGTCGAGCGGTGTGCCTCGATCATTCTCTCCTCCGCGATTGGCGAGTTCGCGCGCGAAAAACCACCTGCTCGACATCTGCTCACCCGGACACTCGGAGACAACACACTCCCAGACCCGCGAACGTGTGTGTAAATGTGAGGGTTCGAGCGCTTTCGGAAAGGACCGAGATGAACCCTGAGCGAGAAGGTCGAATCTCTGTGCGTGACTCGAGTGCTGGACGTTGACAGTTGGCTGTCAGGTGTCAAGGGTGGAAATGTGAATCGGCTTCGATGTCGGTCTCGAGACAGTGAGGGAAGTTAACGGACGAGCGTAGATCGGGAGGACGCCGGATTTTGCTGCTTTCGCGCGATCGCTTGAGTCAGTGCGAAGCCGGTGACGTCATCGGTTCTGTAATTATGAGGATTAAGGATCGCGGCGACGAGGATCGATGTTAGCTGCGCGCGTGCCGACAGCGGAGCCTCTATGTGTCAAGGACTTATGATTAAGGGCGATCAGACAATCGGCAGGTAGATTTGGCAGATTTTAAGTCGTCGATCCGGGATCATTTTTAAAGAGGAGGATCGTTCGGGAAATCGTTTCCCTCCGTTGCCAGTCGTTTCTCTGAGTCATCTGCGAAAACTTCGAAGTTGCGGCGTGTACAGTAATGACGGACAGTTTCTGTACCGGCTATATCAATCGATCTTATTAGACTCTGATATTATACATTGCAAACGGATGAGTTTCAACTAATAATCTGTACGAATTAATTAGAGGAAAATGAGCCGGTGTACAGCTCGCTCCACAATGCGGTCAATTATGCCCTGCCGAACTTACCGAATTTTCCATTCCGTAATTACCAATTTTCCGTCGCAAAATTGTCCCATCGCGAAATAACGACCGAACGCTCGAGCGCTAACATTAATCGTGCCACTAATTGCGAAAGTGGTACGGAAAAAAGTTGAGGAACAATTAAAACGAAGGATATACTCAAATTACTTTCGTCTGCCGGCAGTTTGTCTCGATATCGCCGGTTGTAACGAATGTACGGATTACAACAATTTGCAGTACTTTGACTCGGACCACTTTCGTAATCGTCAGCGTAATTATGCCACTTCCGAGACTGCACTCCGTTCCACTTTGCTCGATAGGCCCTGTCAGGATCAGTGGTCGACCCTCCGGCCAAACCTCTGATCGTCAACCCCCCCCCCCTCCCTCCTACCGCTTTTTGGCTTTCAAAACGTCCCGCCGCAAACCGCAAAATGTTCGTCGGCGTCGAAAAAGGGAGGCAGAATGCGCGCGCGAAATTTTCGCAAATCGCTTCCGCGGATCCTTCCTGCGGAACTAATCTCATCGGCCAATAAAGTCGAATGAACGGCGAAGCCATTAGCCTGCTCCGAAAGCCGTGAAACGCAGTAATTTCAAGTATCTGCTCGATGATCCGAGCGACGAACCGGCAGGTTTAGAATTTTTCCGAAAAATAGAGAACGCTTATGTACGGTCAATTATTCACCATTTTGTCTCGATTATATTCGCTCATTTAGTTCGCAATCGGAATTTTCCGTTGAAAGGAGAAAACTGAAATGGAAGTGACGAGTATGTGAAGGATAAGGAAAATGTTTGAGTCTTGAATGGAAAGCGTTCAGTCAGGCGTGTCGGGTCAAAGTTGACAGTCGGTACAAAAGTCTTGTTGACAATTGTCTGCGAAGCGGAATACGTAGTTAGATATTGAAGCGGTTAACCCATTATTCGCCGATGTCCCATTTTTGGGACATAACTTCAAATTGTGTTCTTTTAATTATTGCAAACTCTAAATATACAGCTAATTTTATTTATTTTTTTTTATATCTTGAATTGTGGCAGGTAATGGGTTAAAGGAAAAATCGATCTGTAGGTACGCGACAAAAGTTCAATTATCTCGACTTTCTCCCCAAATACCTTTTCTTCCTTTCTCGCAGATTCGAGCGATGCTCGAACATTACAAATTCCCAATGCGAAATTATTGACGCCAAGGTCGGCCTTCACAACATCTCCTCTTCGCCGCTCCAAAACAATCAATACCAAACGTTTCGATCCCCCGGCTTTCGCCCATCCAAACCGCAAACTCCGACAAACATCTAAGAATGCAGGAAGCTAAACAAACAGGATAGAACTTCCAGCCGCGAGATATTTTCCATTTTTTCTGCTTCCCGTGGCTCGCGCGAGATTAAAAGTAAATTAAGCCGCGGCTACCTCCGAAAGGAGAGTAATACGACGAAATATTTTGGGGTTTCCGCGCTAATTCGTCGCTTCTCGTTCCGTGGCCGGATTAAAAGTAAATTAAGTCGCGTACTCGTTCTCTTTTCTCTTTCTTTCCCTCTTTCTCTCGCCTCTTCATTCTGGCGGACTTTGACGGATGCCGGAATCGATATATTCGCATACTCGGAAGAGTCCCGCTGATTAGGAGGCCGAGTATAGGCAAGTTGTCGGCAATTTGCGCCTGAGACACGTGCTCTCCGCGAATGGAATGACTAACCGAGTGACCGAATAACTGAGACACTCGCGCGGTCTACTTGCCGTAACACCGTCGAGTGCGTACGCCTTGTACAAAGTCGTTGGATCATCGTTATTAGACATCTGCGCGAATTCTAATTCCGTATGACTAACGCATGCCCGCAGATTGTCCTCCGATCCTCAGTCGCAACTGGCATACAGTTCTCTTCTCCGCGAAAGATTTGCATTTCATGGAGACATCGTGATGATCATTGTTGAACATCATTGGCAATGATCACGGTTTTAGCTGAAAAAATATGAAAATTATACCTTCCACTGTACCAGGGGTCGGCAATCTGAGGGTATAAACTACTAAAATACTAAACCATTAGTGTAAACTACTAAATTACTACAATACTAAAATAATTATATTATTTTAGCGGTTCTTTAAAAACTGAATAGAATAGAATTCATAGAAAAATTGTTAGTGGCTCCTTAAAACCTGGGAAATTTTGTAAATTGTAACTTTGCAATATGCTTTGATACTGCCGATCCCTGCACTATACGTATGTCAGGAAATGTAATGGAAATCTCTAAGGGAACCGGGAAATAAATACAATACCTTCCAGTATATGTATACGTCGTCAGAAACAGTACTTATTTTCTTCTTCTGTCTCTTCCATGATTATCACCGCATATTTCGCGAAATCGGGACATTTAATGTAGATGTAACAAAATCTGTGTTTACCTTCTCGACACCTCCGGCAGATTTCGGCATATCGTTTCGGCGTAGATCGTATTATCACCTTCGGACAGCGATGAATTTTTGCACTGCAGTTCAGAGACTAACCTGGTCGTCTGACTAATCTCCCGACGTGACTACTGTTCCTACGTAATAACACCTTCGCGACAAAGGCATTCTCCACTTTGGACCGAGTCGGTGAGGCATGCGGGAGTGTACGTTAGACGGAGGCCGTGCGAATTTGCACGTTAAACAGAGCGCAAGTCGGATTCGTAATGAGAGTGCCGTATTAAGGCCGTATTGGGAGGGACCGGCGTTAGGCGGAAAAAGTGGACGAAGTAAACTGTACTGCGTCTGAGGAACGTCCGATGTGTACGGACGGTGTAGGATCGACGGTAATAGGAACCGTTACTGTGTTCA
This sequence comes from Anoplius nigerrimus, assembly GCA_914767735.1. Classification (NCBI taxonomy): domain Eukaryota; kingdom Metazoa; phylum Arthropoda; class Insecta; order Hymenoptera; family Pompilidae; genus Anoplius; species Anoplius nigerrimus. The sequence continues at coordinate 4,946,427 of OU612086.1, forward strand.
GTTAGGATTTTTTGATCGGTCTGCGTTGTTGAAGTAGGAAGTAGGCTGTATGAATGTGTCTAATGCCGTAAGGGAACGTGAAAAATAAATGCATACGTACATGTGTCTAATGAACGTTAGATGTGTGATCGATGGTAAACTGTTGCCGTATGTAGGTCGAATTTAGTCTGTACAGTTTTTGAAAATTTAAATCTGTGCTCACTGACTGATGATCGCTTAATGTCATAATAGAGTCTAATGGTACTATCTGAATTAAAAATTTGACAATATTTGAATATATAAGAAAGTGTCTGAATATAAAAAAATCTAGTGTTAGTAAATGTTTCAAGCTAAATTCTCACAGTAATGAAAATCTGATGATCCCATACCGACACATACCAAACGATGACAAAACCACCTAACATACCTTAATCCGTATATAATCACACTCCGGTAATCAAAATCGCATGAACGCTCAACCCCGCCCAGCCTACGGTTTCCCAAAATCCTGAAAACATACCGCAACACGTATCTCCAAAACATAAAAGTGAACGAAAGCTATTCGGCAATGCACGAAAGACCGGCTTACGCTAGAATCCGTGCGTCCGGCCGCTTCTCGGCAGGGGGGTGGAAGAGGGGGGGGGGGGCGAAAAGAGGACAAAAGAAGGCTGGCAAATTGCCGTTTCCTTTGTTCGCAGTCGATCACTCTCGCATTTTCGTCGGCCAGCCCTCGTGTTCACGGTCAGGTGGACGTGTTTCCCGAAGCCGAGAGTCGCTCGCAGGATCGCGTGCACTCGCCAGAATGCACTCGCGTGCACTCTGGCGAGCTGCAGTTATTCGGGATGATCGAGGCGCGGCCGGCAGGTGGAAGCCGGGAGTGGATCGGGAGTGGATCGAGAACGGATCGAGAACGGATCGAGAACGGATCGAGAATGGACCGAGAATGGATCGAGAATGGACGACGCCCGGAGGTCGAGGGCAGAATGTAATTCTCTGGAATTTAATGCTCTCGTCTTCTGGGTCTGTCGGATGCCAGGGCTCGCGGGGTGGATTTATAGGGTGGAGGTAGGGATTGCAGGGGTGTTAACAGCAGGGCTAATCATTGTTTCCGCACGTATTTTGCCTGCAATTTGATACGGTAAATTGGTCCATATAAACGTGGAATATAATTAATCGATTTGTGTGTATTATTGGGTACTATTGGGTTGGCAAGAGAGTGTTTTCGGTTTTCAAATATAGACAGCGTTCTAATTTTCTCGAAGAACTTCCGTCAGCGTTAAAATGTTTTCTTTTTGGCATCTAATATTAGTAACACTTAAGTTGGGGAGTAAAATGAAAAATATGTTGTTGAGTTGATAAATGTGAGTTTTAGTTCATACTACAAGACCGAAATTAATTTCTTGTGTAATATCTGCAATTTTAATAAATGTTCATTCTGTGAAAAGCTACTGTTAACGACTAATCAAATCGGGAATTTCGAAGGTTCATGGATACAGATTGAAATTTTCTTTTTCTCAATTATATTATTCCTGTACCCAGATTACGGGAGACTCAGGAATTTTTATGTTCGGCTCACGTGACATTCTACGAAGTGAACTTGCATCAAAAATTGCTGTGAGAAGTATTACAAAGTTTCGCTGCATCTGACCATACAGGAGAAATTAATTTCTTGCCTAACATTTGCAATTTTAATAAATGTCCATTGAGTGAAAAGTGTCTGTCAACGGCTGTTCAAATCGGTAATTTCAAAGATAGTTGAAGCATACAGATTGAAAATCTCATTTTCTGAATTATATTATTTCCATACCCAGTTTGCGGGAGACTCAGGAATTTTTATGTTCAGCTCACGTGACATTCTATGAAGTGAACTTGCATTTCAGCCCTAATCGAAAATTGCCCAGAGAAGTATAACGAAGTTTCGTTGCATCTGTCGTTGTAAACGACAGCAGGCCGATATCTCGTGTTTTTCCCATCCTCCCCGGAATCGGTGGACTTCGCCGTACTCCCATCCCTTCCGTGCCATCGCGGGCACTAAGTACCGATCGAGCGAAAAACAATGCCGGTGACTAACCCGCGAAGCGCCAGGATTCCCGATAACGCTGATACGCCGCGAATTGCGAGTCCTCGCCTCGAGTGTCGGCCGCTGATTTCGCGACAAATCGGACGCCCGTCTATCGCCCGAAATTGATAAGGCACGGCGACGATTCGCTCCCATTATCGCAGGTGCGATTACGCTCCAAGGACGATTTTCCCGGAGGACGCGATTATTTCTCACCGGATCGAGTAAAAAAGATCTTTCGACACTGGACACACTTCTTTTCTCTTGCTCAGCTGGAACGGCCCTTTTCATTTATTTACTCATCGTCAAGATGTATAATAATAAGTTCTCGCCGTATTCGGTCACTGCTGCACTGTTTTAAATAAACCAATTAATTTTCCATGGATCTTAACAGAAAAACATTGCGATTAATCAGTTTATCGTCAAGGAAATCTTCCGGAGACTTCTGGCCTGGAACTTTACGGTCTCGAACTGACGTATGGTCTCTGTTCGTTCGAATCTTCGGCTCGTCGGCCGAAACTTTTCCTTGTTCTCTCAGTCGCCTTCTTTCCAGCTCTGTGTCGAATTCTTCTTCTTCTCGCTGTCGCTTCGTTGTCTCTTCACCGGGAGTATGTTGAATTCCGAGTGCCGCTATTCGGTGACTGCTGCACTGTTTTAAATAAACCAATTAATTTTCCATGGATCTTAACAGAAAAACATTGCAATTAATCAGTTTATCGTCAAGGAAATCTTCGGGAGACTTCTGATCTCAAACTGACGTATGGTCTCTGTTCGTTCGAATCTTCGGCTCGTCGGCCGAAACTTTTCCTCGTTCTCTCAATCGCCTTCTTTCCAGCTCTGTGTCGAATTCTTCTTCTTCTCGCTGTAGCTTCGTTGTCTCTTGACCGGGGGTACGTTGAATTCCGAGTGCCGCTAGGTCTCCTGCGCAGCAGAGGAATGACGTACGGAATTTGCATCGTAGGAGCCGGCGATCTCGCCTAATCGTTTGTCGAATGACGCCCATGCCCCGCGGAACGATAGGGAGGGGGGGAAAAATGTCGATAAAAGCAAATCGCGGAGATGTCGCCGGGCGCCATTTGCATAACCCGATCCGAATCGCGACGACCTTGGCTTTCCCTATCCGTCTCCGATTCTTTTACTCTCCCCCCCCCTCTCTCTCTCTTTCTCGCCGGACACCGGCTGTTTCACTTCGGCGAGAGATCCTCTTTCGCTCGCCACCGTTTCGGCACCGGCAAAGTTTTCGGCGACAAGTCGGATTTATACGTGTGGATCTCGCGGATTTATATTCTTGCCCGCGCGTTCTGCACCGGGATTCGCTGCGAGTCGGGCGAAAGTTTGCGAGATGTGTGTGTCTCGCATTCGGCAGTGTGTCTCTCGGGACCGAATGTGACGATTTAGGGAATGCTATCGATTAAATGGACCCTTTACTTTGAAAGCGGTGTAAGTCAATTTTTTTTTAATGAGATATCACATAATTTGTGATTAATTCAGTGTAAGCCTTTTTCTATGCGATTTAATATAACTAAAAAAAAAATTGAATTACATCATTTTGAAAATAAACGATAAATATATACGTACATTCATACATAGGTACATACATAGAACAAAAATGTATATTAAGTTTTCGGTGTATTCGGTCAGTGCTGTACTTTCGACTACTAAATCTCAAATAATTTCAACAGAATGCAACATAAATGGTAAATAATTTATACCATTCTCGCAGGTTGCCTCTTCGCCAATCCTTCGCTTTTCGTTCTTACCCAACATACTTTTTTTCCGAGACTCATGTAAATCCTGTAGCATCGCGGAGAGTGTAAAGAATTAATTTGGAATTACGAGTGTCAGTCGTTTCATAAATATACGCGTTTAGCGCTCGTTAGCGCTTCTTCGTCTTACAAGCTACGTTTGACTACTCCTTCGCTTCGCGCACACGTTACGTTCCTTCGGCCGCGTTAACACACACTGACAGCGCATTAACACACATCGACGCGCCGCCGAAGGCGGTCGCGCGCGACATTTCGTAACTCGTAACTTTCGTCAGTGAAGACGTTGCGCGATTCGAAGTAGTCTGTCGTTCGCCGACACGCATTTTGACATTCGCGTAGGTCAGCGATTTCCGGCGAGAAGGTGAGGAACGACGCAAACGAAAATAATGCGTAGAGCTCGTTCGTCTGGCGAAGTTAGGTCGATTACGTCGGTTCGGTCGACATCGGCATTCCGATCTCGTAAATATTGTCAGTTCGTAATCGGAGCATCGACGAAGAACGAATGAGTCACTCGGGCGGGAAACACTGGCTGAACGATATTTCTGTATGTCAACGGTACGATTCCGATCGTGTCATACTTTTCTCGGTATCCTGCCTCGCAAAGTCCATTCACGATGAATGCTGCCTCTAATTGCGCTGCTTATTGATACTTGTACGTAGATTTGTGGGAAAGTAAGTCTGACGCGATATTTATATATAGGGGTAGAAGTCTTTAATGTTCATATTATTAATATTTAATATATGATCGTGTCATACTCTTCACGGTATCCTTCCTCGCAGAGTCCATTCACGATGAATGCTGCCTCTAATTGCGCTGCTTATTGATACTTCTCCGTAGATTTGTGGGAAAGTAAGTCTGACGCCATATTTATATATAGGGGTAAAAGTCTTTAATATTCATATTATTAATATTTAATATATGATCGTGTCGTACTCTTCACGGTATCCTTCCTCGCAGAGTCCATTCACGATGAATGCTGCCTCTAATTGCACTGCTTATTACTTGTCCGTAGATTTGTGGGAAAGTAAGTCTGACGCCATATTTATATATAGGGGTAGAAGTCTTTAATATTCATATTCTTAATATTTAATATATGATCGTGTCGTACTCTTCACGGTATCCTTCCTCGCAGAGTCCATTCACGATGAATGCTGCCTCTAATTGCGCTGCTTATTGATACTTGTACGTAGATTTGTGGGAAAGTAAGTCTGACGCGATATTTACATATAGGGGTAGAAGTCTTTAATGTTCATATTATTAATATTTAATATATGATCGTGTCGTACTCTTCACGGTATCCTTCCTCGCAGAGTCCATTCACGATGAATGCTGCCTCTAATTGCGCTGCTTATTGACACTTGCACGTAGATTTGTGGGAAAGTAAGTCTGACGCCATATTTACTTATAGGGGTCCAAGTCTCAAATAATAATATTATTATTACTTGTAGTGTTATAAGTTGAATTAAACTTGTCGAGCATCGTTTCGCAGACTTCAAAACAGAAACAACATACTTACAATTATGTAATTATGAATTAACATAAAATATAGGTTTAATCGCAATTTTCTTAATCCCCGCAGAGAATACTGAACCATACCAGATGCTTGAATTACATAAAAATAATTATAATCTAACATCGTACAACAGGTGGCTCCTCGAATTTCGATCTCTCCCACACTTTAGTCTGAATTTCGATTTTGTATCTCAAAGTTTTCCTCGCACTTCGACGACGAAGAGCTTCGGTCTCATGAATGGCGTCCGTATTTCGAAAGAATCGGCCTCTGGCGTTTCGCAAGTCCGCGGAATCACACACGTTCACATTCTGGGTAGGAAAAGCTAACGGCCTTTGAGGAACGCGGTCTCGAAAGCGTGCAGAACTTGAGCGTCGAATTGTACGTGACGCAGAGCGACGGAATGCATTATGCAACTGGCTCAGGTATTATCCAGTAAAGGGGTCTCTCGGCGGATCGTCGGTCCATTGGTCCATTGGTCCGTGGGTCCGTCGGTCCGCCGGTCCGTGTGCCGAGCCGCGATTGGCAGGAAGTGAGGCTTAAGCTCGGCAAAGTGTCGCGGACGGGTTCGTTTAGCTAATGACATCGTGCCAATGTCAGCGCAGATCGTCCTGCTCTTCATTCTTCGTTCATCCTCCGTTTTTACGCCGGATCAATCTTGGCTTTTTAAGTCCCGATCACTCTTCGTTAACGATGCTTTTCAGAATGGAGGATCCGGATTTACCGCTTGTTCGGCCAATTTTTGCCTTAGACAGGTATTTGATATTAAGAAAATTGAGTGACTTACACGGATTGGCCATAATGGAGCGAGTTCGTTTATCTTCATTCTTCGGCAGATCCTCGATCTTCTCTTTTTACACTTTGATCACTTCTTTAACGATAATGAAAGTTATAATAGCGATTCATCAAGAGTGAAAAATCGAATTTACCTTCATACCTCCCATAATCATTGCAACGTTACGTAAAACTAATTCCTTCTAAAAAACCTCCTAAAAAGAATCTATCTCCCCCATCTTAAACATGTAATCCAATCACACCAGCAATTCATTCAATTCAAAAACGTACAGTCCAGAGAAACTCGTCAATGGACACAAATCGTACTGAACCAATGTCCCAAAACTTCCTTTCTAATTGTCGAAAGTTCATCCTCCGCCTCCGTCCTCAGCAAATTTTCCTCGTAACTCGTAACGAACCTCCCGGACCAGTTGAACAGATCTTCGTGGGTGTCGATAGATAGAGTGAGATAAGTTGGCAGTAAATTCGTACGCACGACGGCGGCGTCCGACGTCATTGAGAAGGGTTAAGGCTGGTGCGTGTGCGCGCGCGCGCGCGCGCTCTCGCGCGTGTTTTCTCGTGACAAGCGGTGACGGGGCGTTCGTATTTATCGGAACGAGGCGTCGACGGGCATCGACTCTTTTATCAATGGGAGTTCTCGGCATCGCCGAGGGGCATCGCACGCGAGTCAATTTTCCGATTTTCTCTTCCTCGACAGCCTGTCGGCGACAGATCCGCTCTGGGCGCCATCGGTACTCTCCAACGATTTTCCAACGATTTTCCAGCGATTTTTCAACCATTTTCCAACGATTTAATTGTCATTCTCGCTCGACGATTGAAGCGTCCATCGAGGCTTTTTTGAAAATTATGTCTGGGTTATGGAGTATTCCTCTTGTGTTCGATGAAGGGATTGTAACTTTTTTCGAGAATTATGTCTGGGTTGTGGAGTATTCCTCTTGTGTTCGATGAAGGGATTGTAACTTTTTTCGAGAATTATGTCTGGGTTATGGAGTATTCCTCTTGCGTTCGATGAAGAGATTTTAACGATGCTTTTAGTTGGAAATGCTGATATTTTCATTGGAAACCTTTCTAGAAAAAAGTTTTCAAACGGGGTATTTTTAGAGGTTCAGATATGTCTGAATACGTGGAATAACATTTTTCATATTTTTGTGCTGTTCTCATTTGTCTAAATGTACGAGAATTCTGTAAAATTCATTAGAATTACAGTACCTTTTTCGATAAACTGCAGACTTTCGTCCATACAAAATTTGATATCATACTTCAATAAATGAAGGTACCATTCTCCCTATCTTTATTATGTAAGAATATTTGAACAGTACCTTTTCACCTCTGTTACCATTTTCCAATTTTGGGAAGTGTTCGACAGAAATCATTTTGAATATTTCAATGTTCCCCAAATACGTCGAATATAATCTCGACAGAAGTTCGCGTACTGGGTGGGATGAATTTCGCGGAAATCAGTCATGAGAAAATTCGCGTCGATGGCCGCCCACATAGGATTCCGAGCTGCCCACAGCAGGAACCCATCGTTTTTCCATAACGGCGAACTCCGACCTTTCGCTTTAATTACCCGAGCTATCGATAGCGCGCCCACGTTCGTCCGCCAATCGGCGGAGAATCGAAATAACGAACCGTTCAGAGCACGAACTGACGAGCGCAGCGTCAAAATTCGTTAAATGTTACAATGAAGTTATTTGTTGAACGGGAAAAATGTCCCTCCTCCGCCCGAAAGCCGATAACAGACGACGCAATTTAAATGTCGGCCTGGGGAAACAATCCGCATTTGATTTACTGACATTTGCTATAGCACGTTTCGTTTTTCTTACTAAGGACGAGGGACGAAAAGTAAATCAAAGTTTTTTTAAAAGCGTCGAAGTTCTTTAAATGTTATTCAATGTAACTTAAATGTAATTTTATTTAATGAAAAAATGCAACTTGAATGTCGGGGTGGGGTAACAATAAAAGTTTGGTGTACTGAAATTTGTGTAGTACTTCGCATACTTCTCAGTACATTCTATATGTCTTAGGGAAAAATCCTGCCTTCTCTGAAAGCCGATTACAAGCGATGCAATTTAAATATTGTCTTGAATAAGCAATTCGATGTACGAAAGCTCGCGTAAAACTTCTTAAAGCTCCACTTAGCAACATCAAGAAAATCGAAACATTTCCAATAAAAAACTCTTATAACTCTTAAATTCGTCATTACTTCCCACTTATTCAGTCACAAAAAATCTTTCCCTACAAAATCTAAGTAACCGATTTTGACAAACCTATTTTCGATATCGTACACGTTTCTCACCGAATACAAACTTGAATGACCAGAATCGTGGTTAGCTTCAGACTCGAATACAGAATACTGCAAAAAATGTGTATTTTGGCGCTGTACAATACAATACAATAATTGATTTACTTCAACATTTGTTACATTTTCTTGAGTACCATTGGTGGTTTGCGTAATTTTACGTTATGTGATGGTTTTTGGCGCTGTAAAGCGCGCATGGAGCAAGTTTACGTGTGTTCGCCATGACGCGTGGCGGAGAAACGTTTCGGGAAAGGAATCCGGGTCTCTTTGAAGCGGATCGCGCTAAGCCGCAATCCTTTTCTGCGATTGTTTCGCGAAGCCCTTCGAATGTGAGCGAAGGTGAACGACCCGCCGCCGACTCAGAGAAACGATGCGAACGGACGCGAGAGCGTAAACTAACTTCGTTCGCGCTCGATACTACTGCCATTATCGACGCTCGCACTGATTGCGGACGATTCCCTCACGATCCTCGCTCCGGCCAATTACGACTCGCATATCCCCTCATTTTACCCTCGGTGTCAGTGGCCGATTGAAAAATGTGCCACCCGTATTTTCCATTCAGCGGTTCAGCTCAATGTCACTTTCCGCGTTGAAGCTTCGCTGGTCTCCGCTGACTTCGGAGTTTAACATTGTACGGGGGATTTTTCTATTTTCAATCTGGTAATTTTTATCTAACTTAACTTTACGTGTATTCAATGTCGACCTTGTGCTCAATATTTTGTAAGAAATGTGCAAGCTCCTGTTTCGGTTGAAAGTTCTGTTGTGCATTTAAATATTTTTGTAACTATAGCTGTACCACCTTACGGTGTCCTTATCAGGAGTCTACGAAATATAACGAATATTCTATTATTTTTCCATTTAATCATTTTTACCTTGAGATACACTGTCAATTGGAAAATGGTTTACTTCATTTTCGTTTCAAAGTGAGATATTACATAAATAAAAGGTTTACGCTGAATTACTCATAAATTGTGATATCTCCCTCCGTTTAAATAGACTTACAATTTTCAATCGGCCTCCGTCAACCTTCGACGCTCCAATCCAAAACAGTTATACCCTAATCCTAACCTATCTCAAAACCCTCCGCATTCCCAGTTTCGTCATCGACCCCCGGCTCGAAGGCCATCCGACCCGAGTTCAGACCCTTGAACCTCGCGGCCGATCGATGGCGCGTTCGAGAGCCGTGAACATTTCCCACCGACGATAAAAGTACTGACGAGGAAAACTGGCCGCAGGCAGAATCGAAGCGACGGCCGACGGGGGAGCTCGACGGATATTCAGACGTGGATGCTGTGGCCGGTGTTGGGGGATGACGGGCTGAGCCCAACGTCGCCCCCCCCGCCGGCGAGCGGCAATCTCAAGGGTGTCAACAAACTGGCACCCCTCCTGCTCTGCGCGCCCTGCAAGCCGAGCCACCGCAAGAACCAGAATTCCACCCAGTGGTACGTGCAGCAGGTAAAGGAAGACTTCCTTCTCGTCGGGGATACCTACCTCGACGTTGCCTGCCGTTTCACGTCTCCTGCATTTTTCATTTTTCATTTTTGTTTCATTTTTGTTTCATTTTTCGTTCTCTACTCTCACGCAAGTTACAGTCTTTGCCGCGAGTCGAATCTGCCGCTTTCGTCACCTATCACTGCACAGCGGGCAGATTCGCAGGTCTCTGGAATGAATTTTTTTTTTTTACTGTTCGCTGCAATGGATTTTTTTTGTTCCAAGAATTTTTCAAGCTGGAATGGATTTTTTTCTCGAACGGTTTTTCCGCTGCAATAGATTTCTTTGCAAGAATATTTCCCGCTGGAATGAATTTATTTTAGTGAGAATTTTTCCTTTGAGAATGTGATTTCTACATGTTAGTGGATGACTTGATGAGTTGATGTTTGGTAGTTGTTTCTTTTTGTTTGCGACGACGCCTGTTTGCCGAATGAAGGTTTAGAAGTTTCAGTTTGAGAATGCCTTCAGATTTAGTGAATGTTGCTTATGGTTCCGTAGAGTTTTGTTTTGACGACGATCGATGTCAGCTGACAGGATGATTCTAGGGACTGACATCGAATCTCGCTCAGTAAATGTTGCCTGCATCTACTGTTTCCTTCAATTACGACAGTCCGCGGCCGATGACATCGGAAAACGATTTCCGCGATCGATTTTCCCAATAAATATTTAGAAGTTTCAGTTTCAGAATGCCTTCAGATTTATTAAACATTGCTTATGGTTTGGTAGTTTCGTTTAGCTCGGTGTCAGCTGACGGGATAATTCTCGGGATTGACATCGAATCTCGCTCAGTAAATGTTGCCTGAATCTACTGTTTCCTTCAATTACGACAGTCCGCGGCCGATGACATCGGAAAACGATTTCCGCGATCGATTTTCCCAATAAATATTTAGAAGTTTCAGTTTCAGAATGCCTTCAGATTTATTAAACGTTGCTTATGGTTTGGTAGTTTCGTTTAGCTCGGTGTCAGCTGACAGGATGATTCTCGGGGCTGGTATCGAATCTCGCTCAGTAAATGTTGCCTGAATCTACTGTTTCCTTCAATTACGACAGTCCGCGGCCGATCGGTTACTGAAACGGGCGCGAAGGTTCCCGAGGTTCGCGAATCGATCACCGACGGCAGTTTGAAAGTTCTCACAGCGTTCATAACCTCATTGACTCGCGCTTATCGCGAAAGTACGCTCCTCTCGCTCGATGCAGCGCGATTAGCGCCGATAACTTATCGCGAACGTTCGAAAACAGTCTATAAAACGGGCCGATGCCGAGACCGACCTGAAAAAAAGAAGGTGAGAACGACTCGATGGTCAAACTTATACGGACACTGCATCACTCGATATTTCCGAAATTGTTGATACATCGAAGGCGTCACTTGTTTTCAACTCCATTATCAATGTACTTATCATTTTGACTAATGAAACGTGTACGCCTTTTATTGCACACGCAGATACTTATCATGAATGTTTATTTTTAAGTACACTTCGTGCTCAACTTTTCGGTTGATTTCTTACCGATTTTTCGGCGAGATTTTGATTGTGGATGAAATTGGGCTTTCGGAAAATTGAATTTGTCGTTCAGTTCTGATTAATTGCGGGAGCGAAGTTAAGTGTTGGAGGGATTGCGCCAATTTATTTTTGTTCCCGAGCGTAAGTCATAATTGGTACTAATCGAAAGCTCGCGAGAGTTCAGAAGATTTTCGCGGGCGGATAACCTCTCGGAGTGACTTTCAACTTTTGTCGGACTTGCATTATTTTACGAGGCTATCGTAGCTTATTTATATCAATTTGTGATGCACAGTTGGGTCAGGTTCGTTCGCGATTGGCCAATGCAGAAATTAAAATTACCGTTCAACTCTGAACGGCCTCCGATAACAGTCTTACGCTTTCTTTTGTACTCGTTCTTTCAAAAAACGTTGTCGATCATTCGCAAGGACCAGTGTGGATAATTATAGATCTTACTCAATACTCATTCAGCTATTATTGTAATTTATACCCGTCGCATTGTTAGTTATTGATCGATGCAGTCATTTGAATCTCCAACTTTCCGATAAGAGTCTCTTTCCTACTTTGACCTTATTCCCTTGACTTACATTGCCAAGTCTCCCAAAGATTAATTTTTGATAAGAATAGCTCTTAGCCGAATTTCAGATGCCGAGTAGTTAAACAATTTGGAACAAAATTTCAATCAAATCCTAACATTATTCACGAATCCGCTCTCCGCTTCGAACTTGTCCTTTAGTCAAGCAAACTTGTCTGATCCGCTGTGACTAATTTTTGATAATGCCCGCCACTCCCAATTGGCGAGCGTTAACACGTTTTCTAAGCCATCGTAGGTGTATCGAGGTGTCCCCAAGTGGCGTCGTACGGTCTTTTGTCAGCTCTCGTGAGCTTTTCTGCCCGCCCTCTGTGCGGCTTTTGTACCGTCGGCCAACAAAGCTCCCGCTTTATCGTTCGTCTCTTTCAACTTCCGGCGCATCTTGCCCACGCGAAATTTCTCGCCGACGAGAGAGTTATTCTCCTGCACTCCCTTTCTCTGCCCTCCTCTCTCTCTCTCACTCTCTCTCTCTCTCTATTTCTGCCCTCCTCTCTCTCTCTCACTCTCTCTCTCTCTCTATTTCTTCCTTTCTCTCTCTCTCTCTTCCTCTCTCTCTCTCTCTCTCTCTCTCTCTCTCTTTTACTCTCTCTTTTTCTCTTTCTCTTACTCACTCACTCGCTCTTTTATTCTCTTCCTCCTGCTCTTTGTTCCTTCATCCTTCTTGCGGCCGCTCACGCAATTAGCGAGGAAAGCGTGCGCTTGTTAGCCGGCAGTCAAAATCATTGTTCATTTAATTAACGCAGATCTTAATGGCCTCCTTTGCAAAGTTCGAAAGACCCGCCGCGCCGTCGGAGATGTCCGGAAGCTCGAAGTTTCGCGTAACAATCCGAGAGACGTTAAATATCGTTTATTACGTACGAAGTTGCGGTAAAGGGCATAGTGGAATAAGATGGTTAATAGTTTATCAAACCGATTGAAGTTCTGAAGGAGCCATTCGATAGCTTATAAAAACAGAAGCATTGGTGTGAATTTTCAACTGTGTATTTTGATCGTGGGGAGTGGGAAAGGGTAAAATTTCTGCTTCTTCAACCATTTTCTCGGAATTTGGCAGGTAAGAGAATTTGAAAGAATCAGAAATTCGATTTCTATGTTGATTTACGTGGACTAACGTAACTTTTTGCATATTTTGACATTACTTCGCGTTATGAGACACTATTTTATATCGTTTGACTTTATTACACTATAAATGAGGATCATAAAAATCGCAACCGCAGCCTTCTAAGTGCAATACTTCCGAAGTTACAACCAAAAATGTGCGAAAAAATGTTAAAAAAGTGGACATTTCACCAGCTCTTCGTTAAATTAAAGTTTCTGTTAGAATTATTCTATAGTATTCTATAGTATACTATATAATATTCTATTGTACTATAGCATGATAGAGCAGTCAAAATACTTTTAAAAGATCGCAACCCGAGCCTTCTAAGTGTAATAGTTTCGGAGATACGGTCGAAAGATGAGGATGAAAGATGAGAAAATAGAGAAAAAATGGTTAAAATGACTGTACATTGTCCGTTCGTCGTTAATCATCAATAAGCCGATCGTCGACGAAGCAAAATTGTGCGTAACCCTGGACAAGCAACAATGGCCATCTGTGAGAAAAACATGCTCATTCTCTCTGACGGATTAGATCACCACTCGTAATTATCCTGCGTAACACATTTTCTGACTTGCCTTCGAGAAACACTTTACGAGTTTCCCGCAAGAAGTCGAGGGCACCTTTATCGCGTCAGACCCATAAGGCCCACTATGTTTCATCGTTATTGACACTCGTCAGCGTATTGAAATTCCGCTGAAATCAGCTGAACGTTTCTAAATCATCACAGTCCGTTAACCACACTGTTAATTTTTTAAAATAAATCACAGAGGTAGTACATAGGTACAATTTCTACTCGATAAAATAACAAAAAATCTGTTAAAAATATTTGGTCCATAACATTCACTGTAATCTCTCGAATTTCATTTCGTAAATGCCAAGAACAATTCGATGACAGTCTCGTTAACCGCCAAGTATTACCTCCAGTGTCACTGCTTATACTGGCTTAAAAAAGAGTTATAGTTCATGACATTGATGACTTTTCAATGTAAGTGGCGTGCAAAAAGCGAGACATGTAAAAAGGCCCTGGGACTTAATAGCTTAAGCGCGCGTACGACTTTAACCTTCTGCAAGTTCTGCGATCGATCTGAGTCTCGGTTTGGCTTAGATTCGCGGAATCTAACTGAGCCGCTGATCGATTTGCCGCTTTCGCGTGCCTAGTCGCCGGCTTTTATTGGCGGACGTCGAGGAATGTCATCGAATGCACTGCGAAAGCCTCTTCGTAGAAAAATTCCAACAAGCGAGTTTGCGACCTCCGTGCCTCTCACGACATTTTTCGCGCTCCTGAGGAAAGAATCAGTTCAAGATCCTGCGATCGCTGCTCAACCTCTTGCAACCTAGACATTACTTGTCACAAAATTAAACGAAAAACACCTCTCAATACATCGATACCTCGAAAAAATGCTAAATAGTCTTCTTCTGCAAAGATTAGAATCTTTATACGTACCAAACATTTTAAATTGCAATTTTTAATCTTTTAAGTCACTGAATTACTGTTTTCGAAATTTGAACTTAAAGTTGACAAAAGGGCTCTGAGCATCATTGACGTTTAAAAAAAGCTGACCAGTCCTTGTAGCTTGTATTGGCAGATTACAAGTAACATTCTGTTCGCAAACGTATACAGTATGTTCGTACTGACATTTGCTTTCTGTTCGCCGTGCGTTCCGGTTTATTATTTCTGTACGCGAGTCTCGTCATTTCGATCATTCCCGCGAGGAGCACGCCAACTGACATGCACCAACGCACTGACAGTCACACGTATTTCCATACATATCGATCCGGCGACCGCTAATCCGGCTTGCGGCTTTTTATAAGCTCGCACGCGTTGTCAGTACTCGACGAGCATCTACGTGCAAAGTTTTTTGTGCCTCTTCACTTCCGTCATGGAATATTTCAGATACGCGATCCGGCTGGCGGGCGTCAGACTGTCAATGCCGAGAATTGGTCGAAGCTTGCGAGGAGTGACGATTAAATCGACACCTCTTAGATTCACGTTTTCCGAATAACGGTGCATTGAGCTAAATCCGTACACGGAGCACATCCGCACTAGGCCCTTATTTATTCGAATATACGTTGCATTGTACCAAATGTAAGGTAGAAATCTTCCTTTGGTTAGTATTCAATGGTTCGGATAGTATTCAACATGGGTGGCCGCCATGTATTCTGTGATTCTCCCGTTTAACTCGTCCGGCAAAGTTCGTATTACTAATAATAATTTCACTTTTGCCCCATAATATAAGAATATAAGATTTGATCATTTTTAAACAGATTGGGCGGTTTTGTCCCAGTTCCGGGGCAAGTCTGTTTAATTTATTAAGAAAATCATAAGTTTCAGAAGATATTTTTCATCCAAATTAATGCAACTTAAAGAATATACCATGTGCTAAATAGAAACACTAAGATTACTGGGTTTTGGCGGAATAGATAGAAAGTACATCAGTTTAAAGTAAACTTTACAATTTCTGGATCGGTTTTATCCCACTCCACCTTGGACAGTTATTGTTACTCGACAGCTGAAAGTCGACGCTGCATCGAAATTTTTAATCCAATTTAATGCAACTTAAAGAATAAGCCATGCGCTAAATAGAAACACTAAGATTATTAGGTTTTGGTGGAATCTAATAGAAAAGACATCAGTTTAAAGTAAACTTTACAATTTCTGGATCGATTTTATCCCACTCCACCTTGGTCAATTATTGTTAGTCGACAGCTGAAAGTCGACGCTGCATCGAAATTTTTAATCCAATTTAATGCAACTTGAAGAATAAACCATCTGCAAAATAGAAACACTAAGATTATTAGGTTTTAGTGGAATAGATAGAACAGACATCAGTTTAAAGTAAACTTTACAATTTCTGGATCGGTTTTATCCCACTCCACCTTGGTCAGATATTGTTAGTCGACAGCTGAAAGTCGACGCTGCATCGAAATTTTTAATCCAATTTAATGCAACTTAAAGAATAAGCCATGCGCTAAATAGAAACACTAAGATTATTAGGTTTTAGCGGAATAGATAGAAATTACATCCGTTTAAAGTAAACTTTACAATTTCTGGATCGATTTTATCCCACTCCACCTTGGTAAGTTATTGTTAGTCGACAGCTGAAAGTCGACGTTGCATCGAAATTTTTAATCCAATTTAATGCAACTTAAAGAATAAACTATCCGCTAAATAGAAGCACTAAGATTATTAGGTTTTAGTGGAATAGATAGAACAGACATCAGTTTAAAGTAAACTTTACAATTTCTGGATCGGTTTTATCCCACTCCACCTTGGTCAGATATTGTTAGTCGACAGCTGAAAGTCGACGCTGCATCGAAGAATCTGCTTCATAGTCATGATTCCGAGCAGGTGCATTAACCGAGACTCCTTCCGCGGCCTTTATTATCGATTCTTAGTGGACAGACTGGCCAGTACAGTTCATTTGCTTTCCGTAGTCTTGTATAGTCTGTACACCTCCGTGACCGT
Organism: Anoplius nigerrimus; assembly: GCA_914767735.1. Lineage (NCBI taxonomy): Eukaryota > Metazoa > Arthropoda > Insecta > Hymenoptera > Pompilidae > Anoplius > Anoplius nigerrimus. Next base: position 4,962,980 of record OU612086.1, read on the forward strand.
GCGCGTTCTACAGGACGTTCCCAACTCTGTTTTCTAGCCAGGCGTGAAGCGTAGAAGTTTACTGCGGACCGTTAAAATAAACATGCGAAGTCGGTGCAACAATGTTCGCAAGAATAAAAAATACATAATGTAAAATCGGTAGAACGCAGGATGTCTATTATTTGCCTTGAGGAAGACTGTTTCGAAGTTGTGATGCAGAGTCAACTACCGAAGGCTGAGAATGTAGCGTCTGTTTAAAATAGTTGAATTGTGTGATTCATAAGTCTAACGCTTAGATACATGAAACATAGTATACAGTGTTTTCATTCAATAATTCTTGAGAAAATCTCTGTACATTATTCAAGATGTATCGATGCCCTTTACATAATTCTCAAAAATTCATAAATAAGTATTCACTTCCGACAATGCATAGACACACGAAACGTAATATACAGTATTTTCATTAGAATAATTCTTGAGCAAAACCTCTGCAGATTATTCAAGATATATCAATACCCGTTACATAAATTCTCAAAATTCATAAACAAGTATTCACCTCCGATAATGCATAGGTACAAGAAACATAGTATACAGATTTTAAATTCACACCATCAAACGCCATAAACCTCTAGACAAAAAATATTCAATTCACCGTTGAGAGTCCCAAACTCAGCCTTCGGCAGAGCCTCCCGACTGACCAATGGGAGCAGCGGCGGCCGGGTACTGATTTTCAAGGACGCGAAGGTACGAGGACCTCGAGTCACGCTCGGGTTCCTCCCGTGAACCTCTAATTGCCCCGTCCGTTCCGCAACGCGAGCGTAGAAGCGAGCGTAGAGGCAAACGTAGTCAGCCTGCCTGCCGCACTGTTCTCAACCACTGTTTCCCCACCCCCCCTCGCCACCAACCTCTTCTCCCGTTCACCTCTTACCTCTCGGCCTTTCTATCTGGCCACTTGCCGGCCACGCCGGTTCCGAGCCTACCTTCTATCCTTCGCGATCATCGACTCAGGCTCGGGGAACGGCAATGACACGCTTTTGCCAACGAAGACTGACAGTCCGTAGCTGACAGTGCTGTGAGTCGGTGGACATGGTCGAAAAACGAGAGGATGGAGAGGGTTGACGCGGACGCGGATAATGAAACGTAGAATGAGACGGTGTTAGGAGAGCTCGAGGTCTGAGGAAATTATCGCTTCGAGACAATATCGTGGCAGTCAACTGCGAACGACGACAATGTTACCTGTCGCAGATAGCGTGATGCGGGGACTCCTTTTTTATCGCCGCTGGAATGTTAGGTGGGTTCGTCGGGGACAATGTACTGGCTGATTGCGAGCTGTCGGCTCGATCGGAGTCGAGATAGGAATCGAGTGCTCTGTATTGCGAGAATGGCGGACCGGTTGATAGTCTAATTCGTTTTGGGCGGTGGTGAGCTTAACGTTGTTGGGTTAAGATCAGGTCATTAATTAAGTCATGTAATGGTAGATCGGAGCTGATTGCATGATGTGATCGAGTGTTTGACTGTATATCCCGTCCGTAAGTCACTGGGCACGTACTAAAATTTGAATTCGGGTAATTTCATATTGGTAATTGTTCGCAATGCTTTGAGTAAGGCGGAGTGCGGTAAAACCGAGTCAGAAATTGTAAAGTTTACTTTGAACTGATGTATTTTCTATCTATTCCACTGAAACCTAATAATCTTAGTGTTTTTATTTAGCGCGTGGTTTATTCTTTAAGTTACATTAATTTGGGTTAAAAATATCTTCTGAAACTTATGATTTTCTTAATAAATTTAAAACAGTGCTGCCAATTCCGGGGCAAAACCGCACAACCTGTTTAAAAATGATTGAATCCTTATATCGTTATATTATGGGGCAAAACCGGAATTATTATTAGTCATACGAACTTTGTCGAACCAGTTAAACGGGGGAATCACAGAAAACATGGCGGCCACCTATGTTGAATACTAACCAAAGGAAGATTTCTACCTTACAGTTGGTACAATGCAACGTATATTCGATTAAAAAAGAGCCTAATGCGGATTTGCACCGTGTACGTATTTACCCCACTGCACCTTACGTATATTCAATTGTTCAACAAAAATATTACACAAATATTATATTTTCTCTTCATCAAAACATGAAAGACATCTTTCATGAGTGTCCGGTGACGTATGAGGGTGTAAGTAGAACTGACGGCTGACATAGAGATAGCCTCGACTTTGAGAAATAGTGCATCCTTAATTATCGGATTCGTATCGTCGAATGTAGTTCCATAGTGCGTGTAGTGGTACAATTGACGTTAGGTGTCCTTTCGTGCTCGCCGAATGCTTAGCGTGTCCTGAGCGCAATGGAGGGCCCCGCAACGTCGCGCAAAAGGTTACATTTATTAATATCACGAACGAGCATCCGTAGGACCCTTAAAAAGGTTCCTTTCATCCACCATTGTGACCCAATAACGTTCCATCCGCCGGGCCAATTGATTTCTCACGAGAGTCTCACGACAGTTGAACGGGGCCGATAAAGCGTCTCATCCGGCGCGAAAGGAGAAGCCGGAGTCAATTATTACAATAAATCTGCCGTCTACAGGCCGCTCTCATTGATTAGTCCGCTTTAGTCGTACTAAATTCTCCCGTTAACGAGCCTACGGCATACACGGTGCTCGCGCGAAATTCGAATCGGCCTCACTCAACTTTTTCGACGCGATAGTGTCAGTCGCTATGTTCGAAGAACATTTGGACCGTTTATTTTGAAAGTGGTGGAAGTCCATTTGAGGAAAAAATAATAATTAAATATCACATAAATAAACTGTTTACACCACGGTAACCATAAATTATATATCTCATTTTTGTTTTAAATATGGACTTCCACCACTCTGTATGTATAAAACTGATGCAAGGAGCTGAGAATATTTACGATTAATTCGCTTGTTTATCTTTCACACAACTGCGCATGGTTTGAGAATTTTTTAAATTGATACATAAGAGTAAAAATATTTTGACCTCCGATAATCATTTGAAGCAGAACATTTTCGTAATAAAGTTTTATTAATTATCGGAGATCGATGTACCGAAGAATATTTTTCTGCTGAATCCCTTTCGACGTACTTATTCTTTCAGCCTTAAATCGTGTTAAACGACTGCTGCCTGTAATTTGACCGCTGTCGAAACTGAATCAGGTCCCCAAAAGTGTGACGTTCGAAATTTTTGCTGGCGAAGTACGCAACCGTTCGGACACTTTCGAGCCGCGAAACTCGAAGCGTTTCCGTTGGTACGCGATTCATTGCATCGGTCGCAATTACTTCATCGGCGAGTTACGGGACACACTGTAGGCGGAATGTAAATGTACGCGGATGGATGTGGATATAAATAGAACGGGTGCGTGTCGCTGACGGGGTTTGGACACGAAATTGCGACCGTAAATTATCCCCCGCTGCGAATTCCTTAGTGCGGCCGGGATCGATGCCGAGCATGTGTTCGAGCTTCATTTGGCAAGCCTGCTCGACACGGCTCCGATATCGGCGGAATGCGCCCAAAAATTGTAGCGCGAGTAGCGAAGTAGTCGAATTCTGAAGCCAGTTTTCGATGGCATCGAGTTTTGGGTACCCAAGGACAGGTTTCTCATCCGATGTTTTCCTTTCTAGCCCACGTGGCGCTTATGGGGCGAGGAAAGGGGCGATGGCGTCATATACACGGTGTACCTGAAGAAAGTCCGATATCACAGGCCTACGAGGAGTCTCTCGGCATCGGTAAGCCTTCAGTCTGCTACAATTTTTTAGCTAACATCTTTCTTAACTCATTAATTGCCAAATTTATTCTTTTTCATTTTTGGCCGGATAAGTTAAGTACATATGCACAACAGGTTGTGTAACAGTACAATTATATAAATTCCAAAATCCCCAAATGGGGATCGTAGCAGCTATTGAGTTAACGTTTTATGAAACCATAGTTTTAATTTTTCGTCTCTATTATGTTACTTGACTAAATTGACGGTTATGGTATGATTCTACAATTATTGCTTTACTCAACTTTTTTAACTTTGAAACCTAACTGCTTTTCGTCTCAAAATTTAATTATCGAATCTTAACAAGCTTTCATAACATACTACAAAAATGTAATTTGCAAATCTAGTTTGTGCCGTACTCGAATTAGTATAGTTAATTTTATACGTAATTTTGAGTGGAACACTGTCGGATCTCTGAAAATTTCTATCTACTGATAATCGCTCGTTTAACTCGAATCTTTTATCTTATCGATCAGGATTCGGACGACGAGATCTCTCACTTAGAATGGGAAACGGTGAGGGTGCGTTTCCTCAAAGCCGGGACGGTTCAACGTCTGGTGGAGAGTTTGGCGAACGACGATGGCGAGCTGGAATCGACGTATATAAACGTCTTCCTGGCCACCTACAGGTAAGACTTCGCCGCCAATCACATTCGAGCCGCGATCAATCGGCGTAATCGGCGCAATCACGAACTTCCCATTAGAGGCGCATTAATGGAAATCCTGGAAGTGCGCCGAATCTTAACTATGGAAGCTCGGCTTAACAGACGTCGCACTGTTGCTCTGTTAGCTTCCGAGTTTAGTTGGATTAAGCTTAGCGGAGCGAACTCTCTTAGCGGCTGAATCAAAAATATTGACTCAGCCACTCCACCCTAATACTACAAACAGACCGGACTATCGTCAATCTATCGTCAACCTATCGTCAATTTACAGCCATTGTTCGCAGATAATTAAACCTGTTATATCAATTCAATAATAGTTAATCGTTTTCATAATATTAATTTTATTGATATTTTCGTTATTGACAATTGATGAATTAATTTATATTTTCATACTGCTGATTAACATAACCTATAAGCGACTATTGTATTTCCAATACAGCCTTGATTTTCAATAGAATATTTTATATCAGTCATTGGACCGTTTATTTTGAAAGTAGTGTAAGTCTATATTGAAAAAATAACGAGACATCATATAATTTATGATTAACGTGGTGTTAACGGTTTATTTCTGTGATATTTAATTTTTCTTTTAAATGGACTTGCACCACTTTCAAACCAAACAGTCCAATGTATGTTACATAACCTGTAGGTACTATTTTTATCGGATACTATGCACTATCCTTTCCCATCCTTTTCTCTATAATTACGCCATTCTTCTGACACTCAAAATGCATCCTTCCAGGGCATTCACGACGCCTCGAGAGGTCCTGGAGCTTCTCCTGGCTCGATACGACGCCTTGGACGAGAGCTCGGGCGCCATGACAGGTGAGCAGCACCGGAAGACCCTGGTGCAGGCTCTCCACGTCTGGCTCGACGCCTATCCCGGCGACTGGAAGTCGCCGCCCAGTCATCCTCTCCTCACCAGGCTCCTGGACTTCACGCATCGAAGACTGCCGGGCTCGGAACTCGAACTGAAGGCCAGACATCGATTGCACAGGTTCCAGCGCGAGGATCAGATAGGTGAAGATCAGCAAAAAAAAAAATTGGTCGAATCAAGCGAAACGGCAAACAGTGTAAACAACTAAGACCTTCTACACATGGTGGTTGAATAGTGGGCTTTATCCGGTCTATTTTATAGGGACAGCAGGCTGTAGACTGTAGCTGTAGAAAATAGACTGGATAAAGTTGAATAGCGAGCTTTATCCAGTCTATTTTATAATATAAATGTTTCGTTATATCGACAGCGTGCTGTCCGTATAAAATAGACTGGTTAACGAGCCAACGGCATACACGGTGCTCGCGCGAAATTCGAATCGTCTTCACGTAACTTTTTCGACGCGGCAGTGTCGGCGACTGTATTCAATGAATGTTTGGACTGTTTATTTTGAAAGTGATGGAAATCCATGTTTAAAAGAAAATGAGATATATAATTTATGATCAGACAGGTGTAAACGGTTTATTTATATTTCATTTTCTTTTCTAAAGAGACTTACACCACTTTCAAAATAAACCTAAATATATAAAATACCGGAAAATTAAACTTTTCAAAATGACATAAAGTCCATTTGAGTATGATACTTTGTACGCATAAAGCTGATGCAATATTTTATAATATAAATGTTTCGTTATATCGACAGCGTGCTGTCCGTACAAAATAGACTGGATAGAGCCCACTATTCAATCGCCGTACAACCAACCAGTCAACGATACCGCGCATCATGAACAACCTTCTGCACACTTTGATCATTAGTATCTTTCAAATGCAACTTTATAATTAACGAGCCACCTCCGACGGTACGCCGATGCGCGCGCAATAATTCAAAGCTATTAAACAGTAACCGCAACATAATCGTCCCGCGATTCAGATTATATTGACAAGATAGGATTCAAATTAGGATACTCAGGAAATTATCGGCAGATATCGGCTATCGGGGCCAAGTGACATTTGAATAGGCCCGATAGTTAAATTCGATATCATTGAAGCCGGTTCGGTATCTGCCGATAAGTACTGCCCATCTGTTGATTGTTAATTTGCCGTGGCGGGTGAGGGGAGGGAATAGGTGTGTGTGTGTGTGTGTGTGTGTGTATGGGGGGGGGGGGGTTATTAAACGGGCTAGTCCACCAGCTAGCATCTCGAACAAATTAACGCACGCCATAAGCCACTTTGCCGGCACGCTGATTACGTAACGCGCGTTTAACTGGTAATCCGAGCGATATACTGTGTACGAAACGGTACGTTAAAGTTCACATGGTACGAATTCAAGCGCTGAACTGTGCACAGCGCGAATCGAATGACTCTGCACTCGCCATTATCCGAATTTGGCACGGTTAATGCAGAGGAGCACGAAGACGTTCGGTAAACTCGAACGAAGATAAAGGCGCTCGGTATATTTCTGACAGTGCGCGGAACTGTTCGCTCGATAATTCGCGAGATCGAAAATAGAACTTTGACGAATCGGGAGCTAAAAGATCGCGCCGATCGACGCAATGACAAGGGTATTCGATTAGATAATGAGCGGACAGAGTTAATCAGTCGGAGGACGGGGGGCGGGGAGGGGAGACGCGCAGGCTGGAGTTTCAGCTCGATTCCGCGGCCATTTTGGCGAGCATTAAACGACTCACTTCCCTTTGTCTTCCGCGGGAATCGTGTCGCCGGTCGTATATTTAGCGTTAACCCTTGACTTCTGCGCCTCTTAATATTCCCCGTCGCGAGCTGGGAACGCTATTTTTTCATGCAAATCGCGAACGACGGCCGAAGAGCGAATCTTCCATTTGGGAACAAAAATTACGCTTGACCTTTTCCGATGGCACGCACACTTCCGTACTCCCACGCGCGTTTAGCGTACGAATAAAATGGAATCCTTATCTTTGACGTTATTGATGAATTTTTAGCTCCGATTCGTGGGCGTGAGTGACGTTCGAGTGTCGGATTTTTTGTTGTCCATTGAATTTGAGAGACGCGGCTGATAAGGAAACAGGGTCACCTGCCGTGACACATCGAGTCTCGTGTCATCGGGACGATCCCATTGTAACGTTATGCGGTACACGACAGAAAATCTGCCGGATGTTAGCTGTGTTCCCGTCTTATCGGTGCCCGTCCCGTTCATCCGACGCGTTGATAAACAACGCGAGTCACGCGAATCGACTGATTCATCGGACTCCGTGCGAGTAGCTGCTCCAGTCTGTCGGCTTCATTTGGCAGACCACCAGCGATGATGAAAGCCAATAGGGGAGGCACAGAGAGTCGTTCTTCCCGATTTACAATGCCTGGAGCCGGAACGTCATTCAGCTGGCTAAGAATGAACTTCCTGTGAGGGTGGAAATAGAGAGGGAGAGGTCTCGATGAAGACTTCTTGTTTCGAACGCTGTGTATGGGTTGAGATTCAAACTTGATCTCTCTCTCTCTCTCTCTCTCTCTCTCTCTCTCTCTCTCTCTCTCTCTCTCTATCGCTTAAATTGTGTACAAACTCTAATTCTTGCCATTACACTGCTTGCCTTCTCGCTTGGTTTAAACGTTACAAAGTATATTCTTCGACATTTCGAAATTGCGCACTACATAACCTAAAAAGTGTTTAACAACAAATGCTGCTATAATACAATTGAGATATGTTTCAATAGAAGAATTGTTGTAGGGTATCACGTTTGGGTCATTGTTTGGTAGGGTTGAGGTCGAGTTCGACGTACAGGTAACCCTCCTATAACACGGTAGATAGGTTCCTAGAAAACGCCATGTTGTGCGGAACCGTGTTGTATGAGATCCAGAGTTAATACACAAAGGGTGGTTACGTTCCGAAATCTTATGAAAAACAGACTTTCTGTCGTGTTTCCATATAAGCAATTTAAGTTTTAATAAAAATATAAATGTATGTATGATACAAAACTAAGAAAACAACAAAAATATTAACCCTCACTGTTGCTTTATTTGAAATAAGACTTTTTCCAATATGAGATACTTTTTCTCTTTTCAAAAGACGATCGAAGACATATCTGTAGTGTTAAAGAAATAAATATCTACTTAAACGTTGTTTTTTTATCTTTAAGCAAACATAGCTTGGGACAGAAACTTGACTTTCCTAAAAATGAGTCTCAAAGACGAAATTAAGCCTTAAACCTATCGCGGCTCGACGCAGACTCTCGAAGTACAATGTCGTACTAAGATTTTCGCAATTTTCTTATCGTATTAGAGGAAAACCGTGTTATAGGACGCCGTGTTGTAGGAGGGCTTCCACAATTTATGAATCGTGTTATAGCGAAACCGTGTTATAGGAGGCCCATCCGTATATCGTAACGCATAACTTTCTGTTCAGATTCCTGCATAGTCTACGACAATGGCCGTCTGCCGATGCACGGATCGTCGGAAACGATCGTGGATCACTGGGCGAACTACACGTTCCCGGAAGTGCCGCACCGCCATTTTGCCGAGCAGCTGACCAGAATGGACGCCGACGTGTTCAAGAAGCTCGTCGCCCATCAGTGTTTGGGCGCCGTCTGGTCCCGAAGAGATCGTTCCCGAAGTCATGACGCAGCTACGGTTCTGGCGACCGTCAATCAGTTCAATGCCGTTTCCCTGCGCGTCATATCCACCATTTTGCTGGACCCGACGATAAAGGCGCAGGAGAGAGCCCGAATTCTGGAGACCTGGATCGATATCGCGCAGGAGCTGCGAATACTGAAGAACTTCAGCAGTCTCAAGGCCATTGTGTCCGGCCTACAGAGCAACCCGGTGTACAGGTTAGAGAAATGCTGGCAGCACATGCCCAGGGAGAAGCACGAGCTCTTCAGGGAGCTGGAGAGGATCTTCTCGGAGGAGAACAACGCCTGGACGCAGAGGGAGCTGCTGATCAAGGAGGGAACGGCCAAGTTTGCGGACACGGCCGGAAGGAGTGACAGGCATCTGCAGAAGTTGTTTCAGAAACAGAATACTCATGCCGGTGTAAGTTCCGTTTGCCCAATGCTTGAAGTTCGTTAAGTTAGAATGTTGCTCTGTCATCGTCTGGGTCATATATTTATTTTCTTTAACCGCCAAACCACTTAATCCGCCAATGTCCTATTTTTGGGACACATTTTCAAATTGCTTTCCTTTAATAAATGCGACTTCTAAATATACAGCCAATTTTATTTATTTTAAAAATTTTTAATTGTGCCGCGTAATGGATTAACTTGATCGCTATGTCTCTCCTATAGTTATAATATTTGAACATGTACTTATTTGATAAAATAATAATCACTGCTCTTGTTTGTCACTACTTTTACAATAGCTTTTGATGATACAGTTTAGGATAGCAGTAATCGAACGCTAAGATAAGTCGTTTTCTGCCCAACAGAACATTAGCTATGGCACCATACCATACCTAGGAACCTTTCTAACCGACCTAACGATGATCGACACTGCTATCCCGGACACGATAGCGGAGGGTCTGATCAACTTCGACAAGCGGCGCAAGGAATTCGAGGTCCTCGCCAGGATACGATTACTTCAAGGCGCCGCCAACGCCTACAACTTCAGCACCGACCCCGTATTCGACCGCTGGTTCCATTCGGTCCCAGTGCTAGACGATCGGGAAGCTTACAAACTAAGCTGCCAGATCGAGAACCCGCCCCCTGGCAACACGTTAAACAATAGGGGCAAGAAGAAGCAGGTCAGTCCTCGATCTCTCATTTTGTCCCGAGCCTGAAGAGCTCATCCTCTCTTCTAAACGTCCCACACTCAAATTGGGTGGCCACGTATCGACCCGCTCCCTTCATTCTCTCCACAACTCGAGTCACTCAACGTTCGCTCCACTTACTCCACTCAACGCAAGCCACTCACGCCTGAACCGCCCACTTTCCAGGGTCACCAAGGTCACCGGAAGAACGACTCGATCGCGTCCACGTCCAGCTCCAGCAGCTCACAGTTCTACTGCGACCTGGATTCGTTGCCCAGCTCGCCGCATAATTCGCTGGATCGTCGCACGTCACCTTCACAGATGTCCAGTTCGTCATCTAGCTCCTCTCTGCCATCGTTGGACGTTTCCTTGAGCTCAGGAGGTGGAGGTACCACGAATCATGGACGGCTGGCGCCCCCGACGGCCATAACTGCCAACGGAAGCGCGCCTAATCTGGTGGGACTCTCCAGTCCGAGTCACTCTCACAAGAGCTCGCCAGACTTCTACATCATCAAGGTCACCATGGAGAGTGACAATGTGGAGACCGACGGCGTGGTGCTCTACAAGTCCATCATGCTGTCGAATAATGAACGAACGCCGCAGGTGATCAGGAACGCCATGCTGAAGTTGGGCATCGAAGGTAGTCCTGATCAGTATACCCTGGCTCAAGTTTTGCCGGACAGGGAGATGGTCCTGCCCAATTCGGCGAACGTTTACTATGCCGTCAACACGGCTCACAATCTGAACTTCATCCTGAGGCCGAGGAGGGACGTGAACGACTCTGCCAACGACAGTCCGAAGAGCAAAGGTAGCCACAATCACAAGCGGTAGTCTTCGGCCAGGAGGATTAGGTGGATCGACTGTCCGAGAGAGAGGAAGTACAAGGACTTGAAGTTCTACGTTCAGATAGGCTGGAGTTGCGGATCAGCTATTCAAGATGGCGGCGTCGAAGTCTGAAGATTAGAAACTGTACGAGGGATACTATGGAGTATGAAGTTCATTCTCAGTGAGAGTATGAAGATTCGCTTCAGCATTGGAAGCGACGGAATTGAAGTGAAATGGAAACCGTGGAATTGAAATCTCAAGATCCGGAGGACTCTAACAGAGGCGAGGATGGAATTGAAGACCCAATCGGGCTATTTTTGGGGTGCTAGAAGTGATCCGGAGGATCCGGAAGGTCTTTCGCAGTATAAGCGACTCAGTCAAGAATCTCATCTTCGTTCTTTCTCAGCTATCACCTTTTTTACATACCATGACAACTCGAAGCTAGGTTCGCTCGGCAGAGCGACCTTGAGAGCGAGGGCACGAGGTGCATTTAAGGATTAAACCTAAGGAAACCCCACACACGCAACCACACACAATCTACCCCCCCTCCCCCTTTTTGCTACTCACTGTATATTCGCACTTGTGTGTAACGCCGAGCGCAAACGTAAAGCAAGCGGTACTCAGATCATCCTTTTGACATTAACGTCAATTAATTATTCGTACGTCTAAGCGCGGACTAAATTTAGTGTTTAGATTAGGTTTAGAGCGAAATCGTTTAGGAAGAGCAGCGCGTCGAATTCTCGGCCCGAACCCTTTTTATTGTCCGGCCCGAGAACGGCGATCCAATCGTAACAATTAGTATGCGTGTGTAGTCACATGTGTTTGTATTTATGTATAACCCGCGGATATGGAATCGCGGATGTACCCCGAAAATTTGCATAATCGGAAGTTAACGAGTTGCGGCCGAGTCGATGATGAAGATCGCTGACAGACGTATCCGCGGGGCAAATAATTGTGATTTTTGTAAATAACCTGGTTTCGTTTTTCGGATTCGATCGCGAATCGGTCGATAAGTTAGCCCAGTCGAATGATGATGATGATGATGATGAACGCACGAAGCTCGCGACGCCGGAATGAAGGATGTCGGAAGCGCGTAGGAATAATGTTGAAAAAAAAAAAAGGAGAAGAAATTGTCAATTAAATCGTTCTCTTTGCCGATGACGAAGGGAAACGAAGGCCTCTCGGGGCGAGTGGGTGAACATTTCGTTTCTGTCGTAAGTCTTCTCTCGCTCACTCTACCTTTCTTTCGGATACCTTTTGCTCTTCCGCGGAGCGACGTCAGGAAGGACTAACGAATTCTGTGATAGCGGAATCTCTACTTTCCGGCCTTGACGTATTCGAACCGACGAGGTTTCCGCCTCCAGTGTTCAGTGTTCGATTATCCAATGATCAAAATTATCACCAAGCATTCTGCTTTATTCAGCTGTGACCTGTTTTCTTGTTCAAGAGAAAGACATTGTCGAACAGTAAAGGTGTTAGCTATTCGTTTGCGTAGGATTAATTTTTAGTTCTGTTTCTACGGTCAAGCCAGGTTTCAATTGAATAATCGAACATTTCAATTTACTCGCTCCGACATTGTCAGCGTGGGAACGGTAATTGGAAAGAGAATGAAGGAAAGAAGGAATACGAGATTGACGAAGTGCTGATTAGAAGGAGGTACGTGAGCTTATTGATATATTTTTTACAAAGAGCCGTCGGCCCGCTCTCGTGTTAAGGAATATAGGGTACGAGGATAGGAGGATAGTGAAGAAATTGTGAGATTTAAGGACAATGCGTCGGACGAGGAACCAGGCTCGAAAGGACAGTTGCGATTAAGCAAGAAAGCAAGGATCGAGCAATTCTCTAAAATACAAGATGGAAAATGCATTCCTCCGTTATTTATGAATGCCCGTATAATCCAAGTATCAACATATTCGAGTATCGATAAATAATAACAATGAACACCGCAGGAATGTTCAGCGCTCCAATTTGTACGTCAGAGTATTGCTTCGTTAATGTTGAAGACATTCCGATGGACATTTCATGTAAAAAAGTTTTCGTTAAACGAGACGAGCGAAGGCACATCCTTTTCAGTGCACAAACCTAACGCGTAACAATTCCCTGAGCGATCATAAAATTCTCGCATCTAGGTTTCTCTTAGTTAAGAATGAACACACACATTCGCTCATCCAACGATCCGAGCCTGGCTTCTCAAGGCTATCATTAGTACTAGGCAATTTTGTACTTATACCTCCCTGTCTGAATGCGACAACACCCCCCCCGTTGTACTAGTTGTATTATTCGTATACGAAGACACGAGGAACAAGCGAGTTCGAAAGACACACACACACACACACATACACGGTAACACGTTCACACGAGACTCACGCACAAAACAGATACAAAGGACACACACACGAAATACGGACACGAGATTGCAAAGTTAACGTGTAATATGAGTACGATAAAAAGTGAGAATAGATGGCCTACACTTTTCCTCGTTGTACTCTGCGAAATTCTTCCATGACAATCGACTCATTGATCCCCATCCCTTGGCCTCCTGTTACTTTCCGCTTTTTACGGCTCACGGAGTCAGAAGAGGGGCTTTACCTGGAACTGTCTTAAGAGGGAGAAAATGACAAGCCCACCTTACGATCTGAGAAAGAAACGGACGAGCAAGAAAGAAAAATAAGGGCGAAGTAGTCGGAAAAACTTTGGATCACTTAGGGGTGGCTTATGATGGCAAACGTTTTTTGGACGTTTAGTTATTTTTCTGGACGACTCCGATTCGATCGGAATTTAGGGTATACTTGGGTTGTCGGTGGATTATGAGAAAGTTGAGGGAGAGTAAGTAGAAGGCTGGCTTTTCAGCCCGCCCACGCTTTGCATAGGTCGGCAAGGAGTATAAACTACGCTTGGTCGGACAACCTAGTAAAACTGAATAGCGTTGTACGTATCGAAGACTTCCACGGAGATATGAGATAAAATACATTTCTGTCCTATCCACTCGGAACGTATAATGGACAATAATCTTTGGCTAAACAATTATTTGTATAACAATTTAAAAAGACTGCTGTTTGTCGAGCAATCGTCATTATCAACTTTTCCTTTGTTATCTGATACGAGGGTAGGATCGATTCTAACCCTGGATTGCATTAGGTTGGTATTGTCTGCCTGACTGTATAATCAATAGCAGACCTCTTTGTTTTTGCTCAGAATTTCAGCCAACTGTAAGTTCCTTAGTGTATCATTAGCGGATCAAAAGAACTCGATGTTCAAAGTTTTCTACCGTGACAGTTACGCATACTATAGTGAGTGAATTATTTTTCTAATTTCATCCTTGAAGTCAGTCATTTACTTTCAAGCTGACGTACAGTACCTTTCCTTTTAAAAAGTCAAATTAAAGTTTTTATTAAAACGTAAAACATCAATTCCTTTACAAAGGCTACCTGTACTATATGGACCGTTTACTTTGAAAGTGGTGTAAGTCCATATTATAAACAAATTAAATATTATATAATTTATGATTAACGTGTTGTAAACGGTTTACTTATGTGATATTTTTCGTTTAAATGAACTTACACCACTTTCAAAATAAACGGTCCAATATAGTACAGGTCGCTTTTCTAAAGGAACCGAAGTAATTTTACGTTCTAATAAAAACTCGAACTTAACTTAAATATTTTACTTTAAATTATATATCTATCTTAAACATTTCACATGAAACGCACGCGTTTGCCGACAAGCCTGTCCAGTCCAGAGTATTGTTTACTACGTTTCAACGATCACCCTGACAGTCGTTTGCCAAGGTTAACATCTATTCTGTCAACGCCCCCCCCCCCCCCCCCCCTAGATGTTATGATCATTCGTACGTCGTTGCTCGAGCAACGCACACCTTTGCCAAGAGTTTTCCATCCAGCGCCGCATTTCTGCACCCTCGGCAAAGGCTCAACAGGTTCGCGTGCCGGATGTGTCGGCATACCGGAAGTCCACTCGTCGACTAGCGACGGCCCCCGCTCGGCGGAGTATCCTCCCGACTCTCCTCGGGACACGATTCCTCGCGAGCCGGGAACGGCATTTGCGTCAGATAAGGTAATAGGTGCAACGACTTTGACCGCCCGCTTCGAAATTGAACGGGGCCGATCGCGGCCGGATAACGAGCCGTGCCTGTCTATCGATCGTGCGGCTCCGCTTTTAGACGTTTTCGGCCGTTTGAACTTGGCCGAAGTCGGGAAGGCGAGCGCGAGCATTGTGCGCCAATTTTAGAAACGAGTCGCTTCTCGGTAGGATTGACCCATTGACGCCTGAATTATTTTTTACCCGGAAAAATATTTACACTCGTAGTTCCTTGTTATATATCTTCAAATAATTATCATAGAAGCTATTTTTTTATTTGTATGATTTTGTGCGTTACATATGGCACAGTAGGCGGCAATAGGTTAATTTCGGTCGCTGTATTCTCTTTCGGCATCGTTTATTCGAAAGGTGTGGGACAATGTGAGAATCGTCAATCCTGCAATCAGGTATTTTCAAAATTCGTATTGTCAAGTATCTGGAGTACTTTACTCAGAACCTGGAGAAGGATTATAGTTCTCTACTGATACTTCTTTGGTCTTTATTGATTATCCAATCAATCGCGAGTGGTATACGATCTGTTATTATAAGCGACACTGGGGAGGCGGACAATGTGGGAGACGAATTTTCGTTCGCCTACCGTTTGTCCCATGAATCCTCAATATGTTAGTTTAGTGCCTAGCACAAATCATAGGACAATGTGAGGCAAGTTAGGGATTGTTGCTAGAGCCGATTGCAGGGAAGTTACGGAATAGTTTCGAATTCGTTCGAGCGTCGGCCAAACGTGCCTCGAGAAATTTGGCGTCGAGGTACGTGGGCGATTCGAGTGTCGACTATACCGTGTGTCGGGCATAGTGCGAATCGGACCTATAGGAAGGGAACCCTGCTCATCGGATTTGATATCGCGGACGGGGGAGGCTCGATTCGCAGAAGTGGCTCAAGGCCACGCTGACGTCAGAGCACGACGGCGAAACGTCGGAATTCGAATGTGCATACCGGCGGCGGCCTAATTGCTCTCGAAAACGAATTCCTCAGACCTCGTGCCATCGCCGAACGAACGACGATCGGACTATGGAGCCTGACTGTTGGCAGCCTGAAATATTCGACTGCCACCGCGGTCAAAGACGGCATCTGCGAGGTGGAGAACACTCGATGTATCGAGCAATATTTTTCAGATATTTGGTCGGAGAGATTGAGGTACCTGAATGTACGAAAAGTATTTTGGTATTAGGTTTCAGAGATTGAAGTACCTGAATGTACGAAAAGTATTTTCGTATTAGATTTGAGAGATTGAAGTACCTGAAAGTACGAAAAGTATTTTAATATCAGGTTTGAGAGGTCGAAGTACCTAAATGTACGAAACGTATTTTGGTACTAGGTTTCAGTGATTGAACTACCTGAACGTACGAAAAGTATTTTGGTACTAGGTTTCAGAGACTGAAGTACCTGAACGTACGAAAAGTATTTTGCTACTAGCTTTCAGAGATTGAAGTACCCAACCATACAAAAAGTATTTTAACACTGATGGGCTTGGCAAATTGGAGATGACCAAGGCTAAAGACAATCAACCGTCAACATCCTTACAACCCTACCCTTCATCTTCGCCGCTTTCGGTACCTCACCATTTCCGCGTAACGACACCCCAACCTCCCCGTTGCAAGCCCGCCCCTAACAACCGCCGAGAGCCTTTCAAACCTCCCCCGCGTAGGGAAACGACGGAGGCAGCCACGATTCGGCGGCCAGCGACGAAGAGGTCGCTCCTGCCCGAGAGCAACCCTTGCGCCTGCGCCCATCAACCCCTCCCCAGTTCCGGAAGCCACCCGCAGAGGGTGCGGCGCTCGTCGGCGCGCTGCGTCCTCGCCCCTCGCAACCCCCGGGGCTGGCACCCCTGGCCTCCGATTGAACCGGTGAACTCTCGGCTGAGGCGACCCCCAGCTAAGCTCGGCCAGTCGTCAGCTTCGTGCCGAGCTGGGGCGATGCGAGTCAATCGTCGCCATTTATCACGCGCGCGCTCGTCCATTCGCCATCGACAGAAGGCACGCACGGCTATTGTCAGCCACCGGCCGACGTACGGGCGGCCCAAAGTCGTCAGGGTAGGCCAAGCAGTACTCGGGGCGAGCTTCGACGCTGGCGTCGGGATCGTGGAAGTCGTCGAGGTGCTCGCCAATCCGTCGGGGGAGAGTTTTTCCGCGCGAGTCTCGCTGGCCGATCGCGGGAGGTACGGATCGAGCTGGTGGCAGAGGCTGAGGGGCTGCAGGGGGCACTTTTCGCCGGAGAGTGAGACCAGGGGGGCCTGGGGTGAGCTAGCTGCCGATCGCCACGGCACGTGACCACGTCGGGACGGCGAGATGAGAGACGTGAGTTTATGGCTTGATTTTGCTGGGCAACTTTTGGGATTGGGGGAGGGGGTGGGAGGGTGGTGGTTGTGGATTTTGGGGGTTGTGCGGCGGTGAGAGCCGGGCAGGCAGGGTGGCGAGATTGGGGTATGTTGGATTTTGGGGGTGGGTTGAGTCTTCTATGTAGCGTGTGTGTAGATTGGGAGAGGTGGGAATGGGGGTTGCTGGTGGATTTTATGGGACGATGGACTTTCGTATCGACGTTTTTGAACGTTTTCCAGCTGTGGAACAATGTTTCGGGGAATGTAGGTAAGGGGGTTGGTTGGGAAGCGAGGCTGTGCGTCGGGTATTTCTGATCCACCCCTTATCTTTGGAAGGGGATAGGATGCGAGGAACGTTAAAGTGCCGGATCGTCGGTGCCGACCTGAGTGCTCGGAGTGTACGTGATTAAGTTGCGATGGAAAATTTGACCCGCATAACGATATTTCGATCGGCGGTGGGAAGTTTGAAAGTTGAAAGGGGTGGTAGCCCTCTGATGCGGTGCCAATTCTCTCGATTTATTTCACCCTCTCTTTGAGGCGAGGGCCGCGCCAATTCTCTCTCTCTCTCTCTCTCTCTATGCTAATTTTCTCGGTCAGTGGGTGAAAGACAGTACTCCCTCTCTTTCAACGTTGACTAGGACAATTTTTTCAGTCATATGTTTTCAATTCTGTCGAATATTCACCTCTTCGTTTTCTAAGACGTTGTTCTCAATGTTGATTAGGACAATTTCAGTCATACATTTTCAATTCTGTCGAATATTCACTGGTCTTCGTTTATTAAGTCTTTGTTCTGAAGGTTGACTAGGATAATTTCAGTCATATATTTTCAATATTTTAATCACATATTTTCATCATATTTTTCATCATATTAATCATATTTTTAATCATATATTTTTAATTCTGTCAAATATTCACCTCTTCGTTTCGTAAGGCCGTTCTCAACGTTGATTAGGACAATTTCAGTCATAAATTTCCAACAGTATCGAATAATCACCGGTCTTCGTTTTCTAAGACTTCCTTCTCAATGTTGATCAGGGCATTTTCAGTCATACATTTTCAATTCTGCCAAATATTCACCGAACTTCATTTACTAAGACTTTGTTCTCAACCTTGACCAAAACATCCTCAGCACCCGAGCCAAACGTAATCATTCACCCCAACCAACGCATATCCGCACAATTTTGACATCACTCGATTTTGACCTTAACCTCCGCTACTTTAAAACCGAGCCGTGCGACGTCGGCTCATTCAACGTCGGTCAATTAAATTCGATGAATGTTCGTAGTTGACAGTAGCGCGGAGGGGACCGCGCGCTCAAATGGCGAGAGATTCAGTTATGACAGAATGAATCGCGCAATTACGCGAAAGTGAAAATTCCGCGTTCATATCGGGCTCCTAACAACGATGTCCAATCGCGCCGACGTTCGGCTCTTTATTAAAGCTCGCATTCTATCTCCGCGTACCTTCTCGCCACTTTCCACTCGTTTCCAATCCAATTTAACGTCCGAGACCTTAATATTCTTCCCAACTGCGTCATATCCAGTGTACGAAATGTTTTTACCGAATCGGTGAGTCAAGGTCGAATTTTCAGACAATTCGTTACGCGATCCTCGAACGGAGGTGTTTCCCGGTTATACCCGGTGCCTTTTCGGTTCGGCATCGATTTTGAATCTTCGATTCGTTTCCGTGGGAGTCCAGACGTTAGGTTGGTGAGGAAATTCTGGCCGTCGGGGTTGGATACCTCGACACTCTCGGAATCGGAAGATTAATGTCCGAGTGTTGCGTAGAATATTCACCGTGTAGGCAAGCATAAATCTTCCGGCAAACTTCACGAGGGTATTCGTTATTCAGTTCCTCGGTATCATCCTTCAGCGACAACAGTGTATACGAACAAATTCGTGATGCGAGTCGTTCTATTCTTGCTCCATTCCGAAAGCGTTATTTACCAAAAGTCGAGCGATACTAATATGCTTAAACGAGGGTCCGATAGACCTCGGAAAACGCTAATGAGTACAGACATAATTTTTGTGTGCAAAAAGGATTATGGAGTATGTACGTTGAAAGGACGGAAACCCGTACGGGAACCGTAAATAAACATAGAACAATACGCATAAAGACATAATTTCAAC
Organism: Anoplius nigerrimus; assembly: GCA_914767735.1. Taxonomy (NCBI): domain Eukaryota; kingdom Metazoa; phylum Arthropoda; class Insecta; order Hymenoptera; family Pompilidae; genus Anoplius; species Anoplius nigerrimus. Next base: position 4,982,424 of record OU612086.1, read on the forward strand.
TTTACGTTAATTTCAATATATATCCATATTTAAACGACAAGATTTATTGAAATCTCTACAGTATCATAAATTAGCACGAAAAAAGGAGGAATCAGCTGAATGTACTCATCAAGCTTGCAACGTGCACATGGTCAAAAAATCAGAAACATATTCTCATCCCCCATGAATGATACCCCAACTTCTAGATTAACTTTCGTCAGTCTCGATTAAAAACAGAAACTAGTGTCTGCCGGAAGTAAAAAAATCCACCCCAATTCCTCTCACCACTCTGGCCACTTGTTCACTCCCATCTACGATCGCGTTTGCAAACTTATGTTTCTGCGAGCCATCCAGGCACCCTCTACCCGCATTCGCTATCGTTTCTAACTATCGTTCCGTTCTGTCCGCGAATCACTCTCCCTTTCTGCTCGCGGCTTCTATCCTAATTGCATTGAATGGCCGACTACTCTGATTATATCGGATTAGCCGCCGCGGCTGAGCGGGGATTTCAAAAGTGCGGGCCCAGGCACCGGACTGAAGGAACGAAGAAGGGGTGGAGGGGGGGCTGGGGGGTAGGGGATGAGAGTGATTAACAGATATAAACGTTGAAACCTGCGAAGCATGAGGGATCGCGGAAAATGGTCGGATCAGCGGAATATGGAAATTGCCTCGTCGGGCGTCAAAGGCTTCTCGCGTAAATTGGAATTTTATGGCGGCCAGTAAAATTGTCGCGGTTTTCACGAGAATATTAATCGGTCAGCGGACGGTTATCAAAAATACGCGGTTCGGCGATCTCACGGCAATGCTCTCAACGCGCTGTCATAATCGTGACGTAATTATGAATCGAGTTTGAATATCGTACCATCCGCTTTGATTACGGCTTTCTACGAGTAATTACGTTTCGTACGGGAGCCTAGCTGGATCATCGTGTTCTCAGTTTTACGCTTTTTGCTTCGGTGTTTCGACAGAATATGTTCGGGTGATTATCGGGGATAATTATAACCTAATTATGGATTAATTTTGAACATCATCGTCAGCGTCACGTCGCTTAGCGTCGCTTGCGGCTCGATGGCCATCATTCGAGCTCCGAGCGTTTTTCAAATTTTTCCTCTTTCCTTCGGTACTTCGGGGCTTGTCGACCCGCCGAACGTGCTTTTTGCGCGAAAATATCGGCCGTCATCGGCGAACAATGGGAATCGTGGGAACGCGCGATTTACTTCGCCGACGTCGCAGGCACATACGATCGCCTAATGGCGCGTAGTTCGATTCAACAGGTCCGACGTTTTGCCGGATGCACTTTAACGTTCCGCCTTTAAAGCGCATTCCGGAAAATGGAATGCGAAGTCTCAGACGGGACGTCTGGCCTCGACTTCGGGAATGGCCGCGACGGCCAATGAGAATGCAGGGGGACCCGGGGACCCGTTCGGGGAATTGGGGCTGAAGTTTGAAGTGCATCGGGATGCACTGCGCACAGGCATCTGCACTCTCCTGCGCGACAGGAGTCCTTCGTCACTCGAATGGCGAAATATTTTCGTTTCGCCGAAGACGAAGTGCGAGGCGTCACATTTCGAGAGACGTTTATTTTGAAAGCTGTGCAAGTAACGCTGCCAAAAGAGGTCATGTCAGTCGTGGTATTGAGTCGATTTGAAAAAGTTGCTTGTACGGATTCGAAATAAAGGGGTTATACGGACCGTTTATTTTGAAAGTGGTGTCCATTAAAAACAAATTAAATATCACATAAATAAACCGCTTACACCACGTTAATCATAAATTATATGGTATCTCATTTTTTTAAATATGGACTTACACCAATTTCAAAATAAACGGTCCATATTGCAGTTATTTATGATTGTTGAAGGTTAGGGTTGCGTTATTGGACTTCTGAAGATTCTTGGCGTGTACTTGAGACACAGATGTGACGTCGTTAAGGGTCCTAGTGCTTGGCAGTGAGCAATTTTTATTGTTGGCGGTGAAACTTTCTCGTCTTTTGTGCAAGTTTCCCTGGCATGCGTTACCGTCGAAACGCACACATCGGTTCGCTAACGAAATTCAAATGTCGCGCCCTGGCATTGAGCGGCGCAAATTTTATTATCGAACTTTTTTCCCGTCTTTTGTACTCGACTCTCCGTTGTGCTCTTTCACCTTGCGTGTTGAATGAACACTTATTCGCGCTCCAGAGGTCCTCCATATTGGCCCAACGTGGACGGACGAGTGGCCTGTGGAGGAATAAAAAAAAATGTTCACAATATCGCGGCGCGGCGTCTCGACATAATGGCGGAAAGTAACGAAGTATTCGCCGTTCGTGGCTGGGAACGAATTTCGGGATTAGCCAACGGCAAAATTTTTCTTTCGACAACATTTTTTCTACTTTCGTCACTCTCAAATCCAAAAATCAAATTTCAACACCTGCCAGAGAAGAAAGACTAAATTAATCGAGCGCTTATTTAGTTAAATCGACTATTCGTTCGTCGAAAGATTTTTGCTTCCCTTTTTAGCTACTCTGATTTTCGAATTCAATATTGTATTCAGATTTAAATTAATCGAAGGTACGCGCACGCGTTTTTATCCTCAATTCTCTCTCTCTCTCTCTCTCTCTCTCTCTCTCTCCCTCTCTCTTTTATTCTCCGACCATTATCGGTCCCAGTCGTACTTACGTACGCCAAGTACGTACTCTCGGCCGTGTAATTCCGATTGCCGAAGGAGTCCGCCGATTTAATCGCACGCACACAGACACGGCGTCTCACAATGCAGTTTCTATCAGTTTCCGATTATATTCTCCCCGCTGACTCTCGACAAATTGCGAGCGATACGATATTCGCCGCATCGGCGGATACGAAGATTCTGTTTGTCGAACGGGAGACGCAAGAACTCACACGGACACACACACGCGCGCCATCCACACTTCACAATCATCCCTCTCCTCTCGGTAATTCAGTTTAAGTCGCATAATCGTTCTCTACCCAATTACGTGCCTCTCTGCCATTTGACACATTATTTACTTCTTTCGTTTGAGTCAGTCCTTTCCCTTTCTTCTCTTATTTCTCTTCTTTCTCTTCTTTCTTTTCTTTCTCTTCTCTCCCGTCTCTAAATTGTCCATCCTATTTCCCTAACTTGCGAGCCTCGCTATATTCAAAGATGTTAACAAACTACAGAACACATACACCCCGCATCACGATTACTCCTTCTCATTAATTCAACTTAATCACAATAGTCCTCCAAATTACACCCTTCTCCCATTCCGTGTACTCCCTTCAGTCCCGACAACCCACCCTGTCAAAAATCGAACCCCCCTCCCATTAATTCAGCTCCACTCCCATAATCATTCTCCAGCCAATTACATGCCTCTCTCGTACCGACGTTTACTCTTCCGAGCCTTTCTACCCTTCTTCAGCTTCTTCTCCCGTATTCCTCCCCCCCCCCCTTCCCTCTCTTCCTCGCCGTTTACGGCCCCCTCTCCAGTCCCCTCTTCGTAACACTTTCCAGCCCTCGACCTCGTGGCGTGGGATCGATTCTCGTGACGTAGAGCACGTGTGAGAGCACACCTTCGTGGAAAAACGCGGGGGCGGCAGCGTTAATAACTAATGGCGACGTACATCCACCTGCTCGCGTTCACCACACGCGGCCCGCAACGTCCCGTAAGCGCGCGTAACGTACGTGTAACGCCGCGTGTAACGTATGCAGGCGGAGCCGAGCCGAGCCGAGCCGGCTCCGCACGTAAGCTAAAGGTCTCCGCCGACTGTAAATCTAGTCCATACACGTGGACTGTGCACTCCGGCTCGAAGCGGAGACACTCTCTTCCCTTCTGGCCAATATCCATTCGGTATGGATTATTTAAGCGCTGCGGCACGACATTGTTTTTCCGAACGCGGATCTCGTCGGAATGGAATTGAGTCGGACGTCGAATTCGAGAGTACTGTTGTTCCGGGTGAGACTGTGGAGTGGGTCGGTGGAGATTCGTGGGTTTCGGTGTTTTGTTGGGGTGAGTTTGCGCATGGGTATAAGGAATTTGTTAGGGGGGGGGGGGGTTAATGATGGTGATATTCTATGCTTGGGGAGTGAGAAGTTGGTGAGTTGTTTTTTAAGGGTTAGTCCACCATTCCCAATAGCGAAATGATACTTAGTCCCTCCGTATCACTCCGTATCTTGAATTGATGTCGAGAAATTTATGGATGACTAATACCTTTGTAGTTCGGAAATATACGTCCCGACTGTTTCAGGGCGCAACATAAATTTTTAAGGACGTATTCATATGTTTTAACCGTACCCGATATCGTTTACGTTTGACGTGTTTATACGTCCCGCTCGGTTAACAGGTTAATAGATTTTTCTTGCATACAGTTTATTTTAATGTTCTACGTGGTTAATTATATTCCATTTTGTAAGTTCAAACATTGACTTACAACTTTCAGGAGAATTGAATCAAAGTATGTGTAGGTAATCGCCGGTAGTTATTATTTTCTATATTTTGTCTATTATTTCGGCGGCGTCAAGAATTTCCTTCCAAATACCACTCTGACAATCCTTCATCATGGCATTAATAATTCAACAAATATCCTTAACCTTCATTAAAATGAATAAACCATGAATCACTTGCCATTTCACATCTTCACCCATTCGAATTATGCGTATTTTACGTAAAAATGCGTGCATAAATCATCACTTCCAGTATCATGCCAATATCGAATTTCCGCGTTTTTGCATAAGTTTCAACTGCCAAGACTCAGCCCGCACCCACAATTTCTCTACCTCGCACTTAAACCAACACACTGAAATTAAAGCTCTAAAGTTATTTAATACACTTTTTTTAGAGGCCAGAACCCTTGCGAAGATTTCTTAGACGCTGGAAAAAAAAATCCGAACACACTTCCGAAACACGCACGGACGCACAGATGAAAATTCGCGCACTTTTCCCCCACCTTTCTCGCATTGCCTCGCACGTTTTCTAGGAACACGTGTCGCTACGAACAGCCAACCTTTGATTCACACTCCAGTGTACATGACGTGGAACTTTCGTCCGCTTACGTCGGATGCGAGAAGGGTCGTAGAAGGTAGCGGAAGGTGGAAAAAAGTCGGATGCTATGTCGATCCGTCGGGAGGACGCCTGCTCTTCCCTCGAGAAGGTTTGCGCGGAGGTTGGCAGATTGTGGGCGGTCGGTTAGGTCTGGGCGAAAGTTCGAAATTACTTCGAATTGCACGCTTCGCGCGCCGCGACGCATTCCGTGCCACTTTGCCCCAATGCTTGGATTCCGCTTCGAACCTGAAGTCCGATGCTATAGGATGCGGAGGAAAGTTCGAGTCGAAACCTGAGACAGTCAATAAAGATTTGTGCGTGTTTTGCGATCAGCTCGCCACTTTCCTTCCATACGTGACTGATAATATATCGAATTCAACGTTCAAAGGATCGAGCCATCTTTCTTCAATTTTATTAATTAATTTTATTAATAGCTAACAAAGTGCCATGTTCATAGTATTATACTTTCAGTCGTTACTATCACTATTTTGTTATTATTTATATAATACTGCGTTTTTGGCGAGTTCGGTCAACGTTTGTAACTACTAAACTTCAATGATTTTTAACTGAAAAACATTGACAGTAATCAAGCTAAAAATGATATAATTTTCATATTAAAGTTGAAAAACATCGAATTGAATGTCTAGAAAATCGAAACACTTCAATTATCTTAATTAATTTAACTAAATAGCTATCAAACTTAGTATAATGTTCATAGTATCATAGTTTCAGTCATTACCACTGTATTGTTATTATTGTAATAAACAGTCGTATCTATAAATATCATCCTTAGCATCGTGGAGTTATGATCGCCTACTCACTGATATCGTAACACAGATTTTCTCGCGGGCGGGTTACAGTAGGTTAGCTTTACAGGATATCCACCAGTTCCACGTCAAAATTACAGCTTACTCCGAAAGCGGAGTAGTCTTTAATATTCTTCGCGTACGCCGTATACCCGGCATTCGCTTGGAGAGCTCGTAAAAAGCAGCCTCAGACTCGAAACTAATCCTGGAATCGAAGCGAGCGTGACGCTTCGACGTAAAACAAAATCGTTCCCAATTGCACGCGATCCTACCCTCCCTTCCACCCACCCCCCCTCCACCTTCACCATCAACCTGACGTCGAATAATTTCGTTCTGCCCACGTGGCATTTCGTCTCTCACTCGCAGAAACTGGCACCATTTCCCTTGGAAACGCGACTCGACACATCGTTGCAATTTTCCACCCTCTCATCAAGCAACCCTCTCTTTTCACCCCCCCCTCCTCCTCTTCCTGAAAGTGAACGCTGAAAACTGAAACGCGTCGCCGTGAAAAATGTCGAATCGATCGCACGTGCGCTCGCGTCGAATTAAGGTCAGTGCTACCGGCGGAAAGGGTTGCTGTGAAAGATAGAGAGAGAGAGAGAGAGAGAGAGAGAGAGAGAGAGACAGGGGATGGAAGGGGTGCGAGAGAGGGAGAGAAAGTTGCGGGAGAGGAAAGGTATCTTTGCTTTCTAATCAACTGCCGACACTACGGGCAAGAGCACTTAAATCGCTGATGCTTTCCTTCTTGAAAATTTTCCCCCTTTCGCCATTACGATCCCTCCATTGTCCGCCATTCCCGCGGCCTTCTCGATATTACGCGATATCTCTGCTTTCTCTGTATCGAGTCTTTCGATACCAGGTGTATTGAATGCGTTCCGCGATGGGCTGAGATGACGGATGGTAAGCTTGTTAAGGATGGAAGAAGGAAAATGCGCGGGATGTCGTTGACAATTTTTAGGTTATGTTGTGGAGGCTGGACGGTTGGATGCAAGTTTTGGATTGCCTAAGTTTGCTGTCGGAGTGCTTTGTACTGCTGGCGGAATCTGAGCTTGGATGTATTATAATAGAATGTAAATGGAGACTGTGTAATATGGTAAAGTGATACGGGGATAATTTTGGGTTAATATTCGTGAAATTATTCCATCCGTTCCACCCGTTGTGCTTAACGCATTTTCTAGCTTACGCTTACGGGTAGTTTCGATCTCCGAGAAAATGTTGATAATTGCGATAATGATATTTCCTGCTGCATGATTTGAAATATTAATTAGACGTCGCGTATGTTTTATTTGAAACGCATTCATTTCATTCGAGCGTTTCCATCAACCGTTAGACTGCTTTTCGCTATGATTTTGGTAAATTTAATCGTTTATCGATTGTGCCAATAAATCGTACGCTGCAAAACTCAAGGAAGCAACATACGCGCCGGCTAGAACGAAAGCACTGCTGATTTTTCACATTTCCCGAGCCCGTATCATCGGCACAGCCGATCGATTCTCTCTGTAATGAGGATGGATTATAAATAGCAAAGGTGACTTATGTGCAGGCACGGCCGACGTCGGGGAGATTGTTGAGAATGGATGCACACGTGTTTACCACGAGAGTTACGTCAGCCAATTTTCGACAACGTCAATTGAGCGTAGCTCCGCTATAAGTACCCTTAACTCAATCCAATACGACTGGGCTTTCTTGTTTTTCTTGTCAGCTGAGAACCAGACCACTCTCTCTCTCTTTAGACATCTTACCTAGACTCTCTCTCATTCTTTCTCTCTCTCTCTCTCTCTCTCTCTCTCTTTCTCTCTCTCTCTCTTTCTCTCCCTCTCTCTCGCTCTTAATATTTTTTTATATTAGTACTATGGGGATTAGAAGCAGTAATAAGCGAAAATAGTAAACATTTTCGGTATTACTACCGATGGAACAATTTTAATTTGGTTAACTTTGGTACAATTTTAATTTTAATGTAGCTACAGGAGCTAAAAAAATATCTATATATCTATCTCCCTCTTTCTCTTTCTCTTAAGACTTTCTCTCTAAATTCTCTCATTCTTTCTCTCTCTCTCTCTCTCTCTCTCTCTCTCTCTCTCTCTCTATTTACATCACACCCTCTCTTAATTTTCTTGCCTTTTGACGTCTCTTTCTTCACCCCCCCCCCCCCCCCCCTCCCCTTCGCTAGCAGAATGTAACGCGAGCGACGCGAGTTACCACTGCATTGCGTGGCAATGCTCGTCGCAATGTTGAATATTCACGAATGCATGCTGTTTCACTCAATGTTGCGCATTGCTCGCAATACGTTGACGAATCGCGAGCTTGGACCGGACGCAGTGTACGCAAAATATTTTTTTCGATCACCTGTCCGAATTGACCCACTCTCCTTCCACTGCGGCTGTCGGTAGGCAGATACGATCTGTGTTCGTAAGTGGTCGGGAGGGCATGAACATGTGAGAATTTTGAAATTGTTGAATCGATTTTCCTAATGTCGAAGACGACGCACGGGACTGAAAGCTGATCATTTATCAGCGATCAGGACTCATCCAACGATTCACTCGCTGTCTTGCGCTGATTAAATTTCTGGGGCAATTAGAAGGATTGAATCAATGGGGAGAGCGTGCGGAATTTGGTTCAATTTGGAAAACATAATCGCTGATAGATCGATAGTGGACGCTTCGTGTATGGTTGTTCCTGTATTTTACTTTTGGGTGCCAGTAAATATTCTTTTTGCAGAAAATAATACAACAGAGCAGTGTTTGTTGGCTCGATTCGTTGAAGTAGCAAGGTTTATTATTTTTATATTTGATTGTTCGAATATGTTTGTATACGAACAAAGCTGTAGAACGTAGTAGAAGTGAAAATAAAAAATCGACGAAACCGACCGACCTACGGTTTTGAACCTTCAGAAGGATTACAATCTTACCCATCGTATTTTTACACCTTATATCAAAATGACAAAGGTTATCACTTGATTATAGTCCTTACACACGATTCGAGTAGAAAAAATAAGAGTGTTGTGCAGTAGAAAATAAAGCAGACTAATAAGACACATTTTGGTAGCCTGTCCTTGAACCGTCGGAAGAGGATCGTGTCCAACGTCTGCGTGAAACAGTTGAAAGAGTAAACGTCATTGTTCGAATATTCTGAAAGCGTACACTTTGAGTATGACAAAAAAGATCGATTAAAACACGACGTAAGTGGAAACGGCGTTCCAAAAAGTCAAGTTTTCGCCTGGATCGATACCGATCGACCTGCTGGCCTTGAACCGTCGTAAGGGTCAGGATCGTGACCAACGAACGGCCCGGGCACAACATTTTTCCACGACCCTTTTCCCCCGCCCGCTCGACTCGCATTCCGGAAGGGAGCGTTTCGACCGAACGTATTTTCCTACCTTCCGGCTAATCTCCGAGGCCGATCGCGGGACATCGATGGAAATGTATGTGCATACGACCGAGGAGAGTTATTCCGTTGGCAACCCTTGTACGCCGAGTTCTGACTATACGGTACGAGTGTGCGAGTCTGGTGTCGTTCAAAACTTCTCGATGGTCGTACTCGAATTACATCGATTGTCGATTATTCAATTTTTACGACTGAGGTTTAGAATTTCGGGCTGTTCGTACGTTTCAAATATACTGTGGTGTGTGATGGTATTTTGGCTGATACAGCTGTAATATCGGAGCGTTTTTTTATTACACAGAGGCAGCAATTATTCGCGTAAGAGATGAAAGAAGTGCGAAAAATATGCGCAGAAATCGAAACCTGACACTGTTAAGTCTAATACTTTCGGAGTTACAGCGAAAGAATGTAGAAAAATACCCAACAATCTCTGAAAAAAAAATGTATACTTAATCATTGTTTCGCAATCTGGGAGAGTGTTTATTTCAGATTGAAAAAATTATGACTTCGGCTTTTTTAAATGCGATCATCTCGCATATAGGGAAAAAATATTAATTTAATTTGAAATTCGAAGAGCAGTCGCGTGTTACATGACACACGACCTGACACATGACCTAAGCCATTGCACTTGAAGCACGACAGTCAGTCGTATTAAGTCTAGACTCGGTTATATTCGCGTTTGAGCGCACGCACTGCCCAAATTGCGAGGACGTAAAAGGAGATTAATGAATTTCGTAAGCTAATGCCGCCGCTTTCGTCTAACGAGGAATTAATGATCCCCGCCGAGTGAACCGATGGCAGACACAGGGAGCAAGATGTAAACTCGAGGAACGTGCAAGAAGGTCGGCAGAGGAGACTGCGAGGTAGCTGAAGAAAAATGTCTGCCTCGCAGATTGACTGCCTCACACCCCCTCGTACTCCTTTTCTTTTTACACCCTCTGACATGTTTTTCAAGCACGAATCCAGCGCTTGTCGTCTACAGATTTTGTTTTATGCTTTTTATCTGATTTTTTATGGGAGTCGATCGTCAAAACGATTCCTTTCATGGAATACAATTTCTTACAACGTGTGTCTCGAAAATGTTCATATAATTTACGGATGGAATTTACGTGTAATGTATAATCTTGTGTTTGTCGAGTTCGGTCAGTGTTATACTTTTAACTACTAAACTTCAATGATATTTAACTGAGAAACATTGACTTTAACTAATCAAGTTAAAGATAATATTAAATACAACACTATATATGAAACACAGTATTATACATCTACACTGACGGCTAATAACCGTTTGTTGCAGCCCAATTTTACGTGTAACGTAAACGTAAATCGTACACACCCTTTTCTTAGACTAAGGTAAACGTTTACGTTTCAAAAGTACCGTGTCGACGACGTCGTTCTAAAAATCGCGCACGTCCGAAACAATGTTCGGCCACGCTTTACATACGGACGATTGTCGTTCGCACCTATTTTTAGACTTAACGCAAAGGTCCGCTCTTTGAAAGGTACTCCGGATTTCGAGGCTGCCTCTCCAAAAATCGCACTGAAACGTCCGATGCGATGCACGCCCGATGCGGGATTGTCAATCGATGCGAAAAATTCGACGTCCTTTGTTCGGCCATCTGGGAATTAACAAACTCTGCCCATCCTATCCGTCGGACCTCTGGGGCGCGAGGGAAAAAAAAAAGAGGTTGGCAGTGGCGGGGTAGGACGAGGCCGAGGGCTGAAATTCCAATCGATGGGGGGAGAGGGCGGGGGAGAACAATGTCTGCCCTGCCGACGGAATGTCACTTTAATCGCGTAGATTTCGAACGAGTCTCGAGAATCGAGCCGAAAATCGTCCCACTGCTGCAAGCCGAGAAAGGTTATAATCCAGCATTTGCAGCGGGAAATGAGCAGCTTAGCTCTCAGTCTGGCGTAAGTCACTTTTCGTCGAAAGAATGGAGGTGACGTTGGCAGTAGTCGAATTCAACGTAAAAATGAGAATCGGCTTAGCGAAGTACGGTACTTGGGCGGAATTTAATGTTTCCATTGTCGGGTGGATGCGGCCAGATTATGTGTGTCGGTGATTATTTTTACTTAAATTACATTTATGTCCGGAGTGACAATGACTTTCCATGTATCGATTCAGACGAATTTATGATTATTTACATTATATCTGTTCTTTTCTCTAACATCACTATAACAATCTATATAATAACCAAGAGGTGCCAGAGCTTCATCAGTAATAAGCACTTAGTAGACTCAACATATTTCCAAACTGAAACTCACGTTTAGTCGACATTAAATCATTTAAATCGTCAACTCTGTCAGTGATTAATTCATTAGTTTGGTTAAATTGCTTTTAAATCCGGAGACTCCATGATTTTCCAGGCTAATTAATGACTATTTACAATACATTTGTTACCTCCCCTAACATCACTGTAACAATTTATATAATAATCCGTATAATAACTAATAAATACCAGAGCTTCATCAGTAATAAACACATAATATACTCAACGTGTTTCCTAAATCTCACGTTCGGTCGACATTAAATCAGTTAAATCGTCAACTCTGTCAGTGGCCAATCGATTATAATAGTTTACTGAAACAACTTTCAAATCCGGAGTAACAATGATTTTCCAGGCATCCACCCAGACGAATTAATGATTATTTACGTTACATTTATCATCTCCCTTCGCTGCTACAATTCATATAGCAGTCCATATAATAACCAATAAATACCAGAACTTTATCAGTAATAAACAGTAAACTAAACATATTCCCAAAACTCACGTTCGGTCCACATAAAATCATACAAATCGCCAACCTCTGCCAACGGTCAATAATAATAATTGTTTAGCATCTTGACTCAACATAATCCACCCTGGCTCACCAAGCCACCTCAAACATCGCGCTCGATGACCTTGACGCGGGTACCCGACGCGTTTCGGCGAGCTTTTTCCCTGCGCAGGTCGATTCGGTCGGCGCAAAAGTGTAGAGTCGCACTCGGCCAGGCCGGCGAACGAGGAAAGTACGCGGTCTTCGTCATTTGTCGGCGGCTCGATGTAGGCAGCTTGGTTTCATAATAGGCGGACGCGATTCGTGGCGTGCCGCGTAATCCTCTAAGATCATTTGCTCGGTCTAACGCGCGCCACGAAAGTTTTCACCGGCTCGCGAAACGGATCGAAAGTCGCGCGGACCTCTTCATCGGGGCCGGTATCAATCATCGGGGATGATGCGAGGGGATGCGCATTTTTGTTTACCGCCCCTGATGGCGGCGCCATTATTTTTACGCTCACGCCATTGGCACATTAGAAGGAGTCTGCGTTGGCATTCGGTTCAATTAACCTTTCGGGTAATGTTATAGGACGAAGGAGGTTCTTACGTTATCGAACTTGAACTGTTCTTACCCCCTTTTTTTGAGGTGGTAATACTGGTTTGGGATGGGAAGTTGTGTGAGTGCAGTTACTGATTGGGATAACGTACGAGATTTGTAGCATGTTCGTTGTATGTCTATGTATAGATATAGTTCGGTGGTAGTAAATAGTCTGAGGGATTTAAGTTCTGTTATTGGAATTAAGATGTTGGAACGTGAGCTTTAACTTATCTCTGATGTCAACAGTGACACAGTCAGCGTCAGTCGCGCTATACATTTCGCTTACTTAGGACGTGACTACGTTAAATAACATTCAGGTAACTATTTTGGCCCGTTCTATATCTAAGCGAGGATAATTCATCTTTACTAAGCCACGATGTCAACAGTGACATGACAATTGTCACTCGTACGATCCTGCTTGCTTAAGATATTACTTTATGTTACATTCTGATAATACGGTCTCTGTACGGACTATTTCGACCCTCCCTATTTCCGAACAAGCATAATTCTGACTAGTTCCCAACCAATCGATGATGTCAACAGTGACATAATGACCGCCGCACGATACATATGTTACATGCTACATTAAGTTAGTTTCACATAATACGAAGTTCAATTGTGAACTATTTTGGCCCGTTCTATTTCTCAGCAAGCGTAATTCTGACTACCTACCAACCGGTGATGTCAACAGTGACATAATGAGTGTCACCGTTCGCGTAACGCGATAATCCGAAAAGCAACCCTTTCGCGAATCAACCCCTATCAGCCCCTCGCAACTGGGACCGTCCACCCGGAATAATTGAAACATCTCGCTCGACTTAAGTTTCGACAAGCGAGCGTGGCCGGATTTACAGGTGTCTCGGTTGGCCGCCACCGATTGCCAGGCGCAGATCCCAGGGCTGCCAACGTAACCAGCGGGGCCAGGGGTCTTACATAAATCCGTCGTAACGTGTCGGTTAAAGCGAGTATCCACCGGTTGGCTGCTCCGACGGTTTGATGGTTCGCAAGGCACGTAAAATACGGCCAAGGTCACGCTCCCAAGATGGTCCAACTAAATTCCATTCTCGGACTAAAGCAGGGGATGCGCTTGGCACTCGGTGACTTTATGAAGATTATGGCAGAAATCTGATCATTTTCTGCGCTCTTTTTACTTGGAGACTGGAGCAATTTTTATGTTTTTGATAGAGTATTGCTATTACGTTGTTAGTTTCTGGTAGGTTCTGATAATTTCTTACGAAATTAACGCTTACAAACCATTGACAATTGGACCGTTTATTATGGAAGTGGCGTAAGTCCGTTTAAAAAAAATTAAGTATCACATAAATAAACTGTATACCCCACGTTACTCATGAATTATATGATATTTCATTCTTTTTTAATATGGACTTACACCACTTTCAAAAATAAACGGTCTAATTCTTAGCCTGCGTACATTTCTATCACATTCATCAATCTATGGCACATTAGCGTATACAAAAACTTTAGCCGTCTTTTACCTCTCCTGTCTCCAACACACTTTCTTCACAATTCAACCTACCCCAAACCTTCCGTGCTCCTGCATCCTCCACCCAAAATAAAGTCGTACAAAAACCACACATTCTTCCGCCTCCGCATTTCCATATTCAAAGCCTCAGCCTACGTACACCGAACGGGTCCAGATTGACCCTTAACTCTTCCGCTTCGGCCCACTAGCTTCATTCCCAGATCCCTCGATAAACATCGGTCCAACGTTCGGGGAAACTCATCCGAGCCCATTCTCAAACCTCGTCCGCATTCCGGCCCTCTTCCGGCGGAGGCCGACTGACGTAAAATGCATCCAATACGGCCAAGGTTTCGCGCAATCGTGGAATGCCTTGCCGGCGAGGAGCTCTCGTCTAGCTTCGTCCTAATCGAATTACCGTTCTCCTGTCATCCTCCGACCCGTCTCGGACCGTTGACGTCCGAGCGTCGCGACGCTCGGCGTCCCGATGCGTGAGCACGATGCCATCGGAATGCAATTATGCATTGACGATGGGTTAGGATGACGGAAGGGCAAAGTTCGTTCAGGATGTAATAGGAAGCAAAATGCTCGGGATGACGCTGACAATTTTTAGGTTATGTTATGTAGGCTGGATAGTTGGATGCAAGTTTTGGGTTGTCTAAGTTTGCTGCCGGAGAGCTCTGTACTGCTGGCGGAATCTGAGCTTGGATGTAATGGAATGTAAATGGAAACTATGGAACACGGTAAAGTGATAATTTTAGGTTAATACTCGTGAAATTAGTGTATTCGTCCATGTGCTTAACGCATTTTCGAATCATTTATAGCAGATCACCGGTAGCTTTGCTCTCTGCCAAAATGTTGTAATTACGATAATATTTCGTGCTGCGTGATTTAAAAATTAATTTGTGGATGACGCAGATTTTTTAATTTGAGACGCATTCCTTTCGTTCAGGCGTTTCGATCAACTGTTAGACTGTTCTTTGCTATGATTTTGGTAAAGTTAATCGTTTAATTTAATCGGCGTCCCGATGCGTGAGCACGATCCATCGGAATGCAATTAGGACTCATCGGCATGGCCGAAAGACTCCACGCAGACTCTCGTAGGCGGTTGGTCGACTTGCTAATGGGCTTGCGGCACGTCGGCAGAAAGCTTCTTACCCGGAAAACGAAGAACTGGCTGACTAATTGCGAAATTGACACTGTTGACATGTAGAATTGCGTAACTGGTGGATGGTTAGGCTCAGGTGGTCGAGGTTCCTTTGAGGGGTAGGTGGATGATAAGGAGCATTGAGTGTTTTGGTTTTTAGTTGTTGACAGTCAGTTTTTGATTATTGTTCGGTTGTAGGTATGTTAGATTGTCAAGTTTATGTTGGGCTACTGGAGACTTATTTCGAGTACAGGCGGATGGAATTGGGAGCGATTTTGGTTTTCAATTGATATTGATAGTAATTTTTTTATTATCGTTTTATATTATCGAACACTTATTTTTAAGGACACTGTGCTGGCCAACTTGACAACTCACATTTTAATGAATTCATTTAATGTAAATATAAAAAAATGAAGGCATACAGTCGGCAGAAATTTTGATTACCATCAATCATTAAATACTGCTCTTCTCTACATGTAAGATTAAGCAGTTTCTTTCATCCTCAAATTTGATCACATCAGGAAACTAAAAGAGAAGAACCTCATAGGAACACAAAGGCCTGATTGGCAGAAGTTTCGATCGTCAGACATTATTGTCAGACGTAGTCGGTAAACTAGTTACAAGACTGGGCCAAAATAGAACAGTAGAACTCTTGTCTCTCTGCCGCCTCAAACATCATTCTTCCCAGTACCTAACCAAACTTCATAACTCCTTTTTAACGCCAGGAGCGTAGAATCGAGTCCCCGCGCCGTAAGAACGTTACACAAATTTTGTACAACGCTCTAGCCGGCAGTTCCATAATCGACGTTACTACGAAAGCAGCTTCTATACAGTCGGAGTAAGGACATAGCGCGGGAAACTACGAGAATCGCGGCTGGTGCTGCTGAATGAAGCCAGCTTCAGGGGTGTTCTGCAGTATTGATCGCCCCACCCTCGCGCCAACTCTGGCCGAAGAGGGGTGGGAGGGCCGCGGAGGAGGGGGTGGCAAAACCGAAACGTCTGGACGAGTCGCGAGAGTAAGGAAACAGGACCGAAAAAGACGAATGTTCGAACGTAACCTCAAAATCACGAGATTCGTCGATCTCTGTACATTTTCAGACCCTGCTCTTATCAAAACGATTCAATCGGGATCAGAGAAAGCGTCAGGTGTTCAGTGTTTCGTGATGAAAAGTATAATGTAAAGGAGAATCTCTTTTGTAGTCCTTTGAAAAGGCCTGTAGAAGTAGAATTGACATGTAGCGCGAGTTCCGTCACGTTCCGCGCAGAGGCGCGCAAATGTAGGCACTTCTTCATCTTCTACCCCTCTTACGCCGTCTCCCCCCCTCCTCTCACTCTATCCGGCAACCCCCTCCGCGAGCCACCCAACCTTCCTCGTCCTCGAGCAACCCCTGGAACGTCCAGGGGCAACTTCCAGCGTGCAGCAGCCGCTGGCAAACAAGCGGCCTTTCTCAGTGTCAAGGTTGGGTCAAGCTGCCAGCTACTGTGAGAGAGAACGAGGGACCTGCCGCGATTGGTGTCCCGCGGCATGAATAATCGATCCCCGATACGCGACCCGGCCTTAGAAAAATCAGACACTGGGTATGTGTTTCTTCGATTCGATACCCCTGAAGTTGGGGGTGACGTTCGATGCTGAGGGAAGGCACGATGAATGGTGCCTAGGTCGACAGTAGGTGGGGCAAAGTTCGACGTTGAGTTGAATTTGATACCGTCAATTCAGAGGTAGAGAATTTGTAATCTTGGAGGTGAAACGTATTTTACGATTCAATGAAGAAATATTCCAGATTATATTCATGGCTAATTAGTGAACTTCAGCTTCTTCGTGAAATCGAATAGAAAGGAGTCTGAGATTCAAAAATGAAAATATATAAGGTGCAGTGGGCTAAATCCCTACACGGGGCAAATCCGCACTAGGCCCTTATTTATTCAAATATAGGTTGCTTTATACCAACTGTGAGGTAGAAATCTTCCTTTGGTTAGTATAGAATCGTTTTAGACAGTTTCGGTGGTTTTGACCCAATTGGGGCAAGTCTGTCTAATTCGTTAAGAAAATCATAAATTTCAGAAGATATTTTTAATCCAAATAAATGCAACCTAAAGAATAAACCATGCACTACATAAAAACACTAAGATTATTATGTTTTAGCGGAATTGATAGAAAATACACCAGTTTAAGGTAAACTTCACAATTTCTGGGTCGGTTTTACCCCACTCCACCTTACAAATTCAACGAGAAATGTTTCACATTGGAATCGTTTATCACTCTTATTGAATCGCTTCGTGACACATGACTAGACTCTTCCCATGAAGGTGTTCTAGACCTAAGCTAGGGGTCGTAGGATGGAATCGTTAACAGTGGTTTCGAGGAAGCGACGTTCGAGCAAGACATTGTACCTTGTCCCTCGCTTTCCCTCGTCG